>CM074576.1:111674609-116804609 GCA_037305975.1 Chrysolophus pictus | reverse complement strand
TTGAAAAGCGGGCCCACAGGAATCTAATGACATTCAACAAGGCCAAATAAGGGTGTTGCACTTGTATCAGGGCAATCCCAGACACATACAAACTGGGAGAAGAACTCACTGAGAGCAGCTGAGAGAAGGACTTGGGGGTTCCGGGGGATGAAAAGCTGTACATGAGCCAGTAGTGTGCACTTGCAGCACTGAAGATCAACTGTATCCTGAGTTGCATCAAAAGAGGAGTGGCCAGCAGGAAGAGAGAGGGTATTATCCTCCTTTGCATTGCTCTCGTGAGGCCCCATCTGGAATACTGCATTCAGATGTGGGGCCCCAGTACAGGAAGGATGTGGAGATCTTGGAGTGGGGCCAAAGGACCGTGAAGATTATCAAAGGACTGGAACACCTCTACTACAAAGAAAGATTGAGGGATTTGGGCTTGTTTCGGTTGGGGAAGTGAAAGCTCTGGGGAGACCTTATTGTGGCCTTCTAGTACTTGAAGGGAGCTTAGTAGCAGGAAGGGAAGCAACTGTTTACACAGTCTAATAACGATAGGACAACTGGTAATGGCTTTAAACTAAAAGACTGTAAATTTAGGTTAGATGTTAGGAAGGATTATTTTTACTCAGAGGGTGTTGAGGTACTGAAACAGGATGCCCATAGAGCTTGTGTTTGAACCATCTCTAGAGGCATTCAAGGCCAGGTTGGATGGGTCTCTGAGCAAACTGATCCAGTGGGTGGCAACCCTGACTACAGCAGGGTATTGGAACAAAATGATTTTTAAGTAATTCTTAAAAAATTCTTCAAAGTGATTTTTAAATGATTCTTCCAACTGAAGCCATTCTATAATTATACCAACTTAGCTACTTCACGGGAAAGAAAATATATGTGGAAGACATGAGATGGTCGGACTTTGTGAGCAAGTGAGCAGAACCAGGCTACAGTGAACATCACTGTAAGCTACTAACCGTTGCTGACTTACAAGGAACAAACTGAATGCAAATATTGACTACTCTGTGACTTCAGTTTGATAATGTTTCTATAAATTTATGTATGATTTACCAAATAGGCAAGTCAGATTTTGCTAGAAGGAGCCAACAGCAAGCCAAATTCAATTTGTGATCTCTTCATCATGCAACAAAGTCCACAAATACATTCCTCACTGTTTTTAAGGAGCACAGCCAAGCTGCCATGAATCTGTATGCCAGGGAAAGTCTGACTCTCATTTCTGTCAGTATGAATCACCCAGTAGACTTCTGCTATTGTATAAATACTCATAATGATAGGGACAGAAGAGGCCCTGAGTGATTTCACTGTGTTCAGAAAAACTCCGTGTATCTGTTGTGGAAACCACGGGGAGGTCAAGGAATGCACTGGCCCAAGCAAGCTGGACTGCTCACGCAAATGCAGCATGAACCTGAACCTGACAGCCTTATTTCCAATTTCCTTCCTTTTTTTTCTACTCCTTTTTTTTTTTTTGTCTTTTCTTACAGGCAATTTTGCCAATAATCCTTCATGCTGGTATTACCAGCAGCACACAAGTGTGTCTAAAACCTTGACGACAGTAATTAATGTATTCCATCAGCACCCATGTCTCACAGCCAGCTGTTTTGTTGTGAAATCTGCCAAGCCCTAGAGGAACAAAACTGTTCCCCCTCCTTTCACTCCATACAATGTCTGGTGTAACTTTCGCTTAACGATTAGAGCCTTTATTCAATCCATCACCATAGGGCAGGGGTTACACTAGTCTTAGGGCATCCAGCAAAACATGATCTGATAGAAAGAACACTGCTGAAGGAGAATTGACTATCAGAGGAGTAGCTGCAGGTGGAGAAATGAGAGAGGAAAGAGGAGAGGCCTTTTAGAGAGAGAAATACCACTTCTGTTCTGCTTAGTTATCAGCACACACAATAGGATGCCTGGGGAAGCAAGTTCCTGGCTATCAGAGTAGTTTGATAAGACAGAAGCTATGCTTGATTATTGCAGTGACCACCCAGCTGTGCCTGTGGGCTTTCTCTGTTTTAATCTATTCCAAGGAAAGTCTGAGGAACCTGTTTTGTACTGTCAAGTCACTATAAATTCCCCAGTATGAACACCTCCACTGATAATTGCACTTAAAATAGGAACAGAGCATTTTTATATTCTATACATATTACTCAAATAGAAAAGGAACTTCAGATCATCTACAAAGGAAATCAACATTTAGATAGACTAGAAATGGAGAGCCACTTTACAAGTCCCCCTTAAGTAATCTTTGCATCGACTAATGAATTTATGAGCCATTAAGCTGTCCTCCATTTCACAGCAAGAATATGCATACAAATGAATCTTCCATTATTATTATGTCAGTAAAGGCAAAGAAATCTCAGTTCAAGAGGTAGGATGCGAACTTTGCTCTCAAAAGAAGTAGGTTTATAATCATTTTCAAATCTTCTGGAAGCAGTATTGTCAAGGTGCCCTCTACCAGGAACGTTACATGTTAAACGTCACAGATATTAATGTTCCATAAGCTCCCTATTTTCTCTAGACTGTTCCCCAGCTTAACCAACTCAGAGGCCCTCAACTGATCTCTGTCTTCTGCTTTGAAAGGCTTTCAAACTCATCAACTCTTCCCTTCCTAAGCTGTGCTGCAGACTGTAGCTGTCATTCATTGTTCCTGCTCTCCAGGTTCCTTGCTTGTAATAGCCTTTTAAAAGTCTTTTGACTTGTGTCTTTTGCATTCTTTTCACACAGTGTGTCCATGCACCTTAATTTCATCTTTGTAAATCTGCTCTTAATTCTCTCTCATCTCTGATCAGGAAGGCCTCAGTGTTCAAGTTGTGCATCCTTCTGTCATTGCTGCCACACATTATCCCTGCATCGTCTGAAGTGACTATCAGTGCTCACTCACTTTTATTTAGCGTATCATAGAACCACAGAAACAGGCAGCCTTCTTTCCTTTTCTTATCACTAAGATTATCTGTTCTAGCCAGTGAAGTTAAATTCCTTTCATAAAGTCATGGGGGAAAACAGGGGCAGCAGTATTTCTAATTTCTAGAAGGACGCTGAGATTGTAATTTCACTGTAAAACAATTAGTAATGCTACTCTGTGCGTGTGTAAATTTTTCACAAACTTTCCAGAGCTTTCCAGACCTGAGTCCCAGGTCCTGGACTGCTTTCACTGACAAGTGTGTAAACCCATTTGATCCATTACTTTTGCAGAAAAAATACATAGTTCCCAATCATTCGTGTAGGTGATAAGCACCTTCAGTAGGTAGGTGCAGTCTTTAAATGTAGGTAAAGGCTCCCTCCTGTGGAGCTTGTGGACTCTGCAAAACCCTCACAGGTTTTGAAATTGCTGGGAAGTTGTTAGCATGACACGGTTTTGTGACAGACATCAGCTTTGGGGACAAATCCACACAAATACTTCGGCCGCAAGTTTGAGTCGATGGAATCTGTGTCTAAATTTGTTACCCAGGAGGTAACCCTGGCAGGCACAGTGAGGCAGAAGAGCAATGGCTGCTGCCCTGTCTGTCGTCAGGTGGTGATGGTCCCAAGTGGCAGTTGGTACAGCAGGGATGTGTTGGAGGGCAGCTGAAGACTGGTAGCAAGTGCATTTGGTCAGCCTGGAGGAGCCGGCCTCTGTAACTCTTTCCTGCTCCAGGGCTGGCCCACTGGGCTTCCCAGAGGCACAGGAAGCCTTTGTGCACTTTATTTCTCCCAGGAGATCTGCAGTCAGCTCTACCATACACCTGCCACCCTGCCAAAAATAATGTAAACAAGGTACTTCTGTTTAGTCTGCAGCCAAGAAAATCTCTGTATATTTTGAACAACCCGGGCTCCAATGTTCAGGATTTTTTGCAAACACTTTTTTTTTTTTTTTTTTTTGTTCTGCATTTAATGACTTGTAGGTGATGTGTTCTCCTTTATTTATGCACAGACCCTCTTTTACTTATCCAGGGTCAAACTCTGAAGCATGGCTCAAAGAACTGCACTCCTACATTTAGAGGCACCTGAGTTTGAAAGCAATGTGTTCTGGATGCAGGATGCACCAGTAGACTTGTAACAACCATGTGAGGCAAGTTGTTGCCTCATGGAGAAGACTTCTCTAGCTATGTAAATAGAGAATAATGTGTTTACTGTTTCTCTTAGCTACTTTCTTTATATAGACAATGCTGCTGGAGAAGGGAAGTGCACCAAGCAGGTAAAAGGCTAAATTTTGGAACATGGTAATTGCATTTGCTATAGGCAATTATTTTAGTATGGTTTAGGATTAGTTTCACATTTCAAAATTCCTTTTTGTGTTTTATTTTTGCTGCATTCCTTGAGCACAAAGCATCTAAACACATCACAGAATGGGAAACTTCTTTCACTTGCGTAGCCAGGAAACATACAATGGGATTGTGGTCAAACTTTCTAAAAAATTTTACCTCCGGAGCTGAGACCAAGCACTGAAACAGGAGATTATAATAAAAGTCCAAACATAACCTTAATGAAAGGTTTTGCTGTTCTGAAAGCTATAATATAGGGCAACTACTTGTACCAGCCCAGCATTTGGGGCAGGTCTTTTGTCTCTGACACTCACAAAGGCTTCCTTTGAGCTAAGAAAACATGTTTCTGTTCCTTAACTGAATCATCAAAAGGAAAAAAAATAGGATAAAAAAAAAAAAACAAAAAACTACTATGGACTCCATCTTGTTCTTCAAGCTCCCAAAATAGCAAGAGAACTCTGCCAAACCCCTAATGCCAGAAGGCTCGTTCATTCCATGACTTGATCTTGTATTTTTCATTCCACACTGGGATAGAAAATTTCACTAGCCCCTTCTACTGCATGTGCTGTCAAGCCTTGTCCATCACGTATTACTTACTCTTCCTGTACTAGGAACACCTGTGGTCATAGAGTAATGAGAGCAATTAAGACAGTTCACAGAAGGGAAACACAGTGATTGTTATGTTGAAAAGCCATAAGATAGAAGAAGCTGAAGTGATACCCATATAGATTAGATTAGTGAAAGACACAAAATGGTAAGGAGGGGAGAAAGGTGATGATAGGAATAGAGGTGTCCCTCAGAAAGAAAAGGAGATTGTGGCAAAATATTTCATTTTGTCATTCATCTAATTTAAAAAGTCATCATCTAAGTTAAAAGCAGAGAACGCCATAGAATTGTGCTCTTTTTTTTTTTTTTTTTTTTTTTTTTTGTATACTCAGTAGAATTCTCCCATCTGGTTTGACATGCCAGCTGAATCTACAATCCACCCTGTAGCCTCTACAAATATGTCAATCAAAATGACCTGCTGTGAAAGCTGTGAGAAGGCCGTCTTTTGTGTTATCCTCACATGCATGTTAGACACTCACTGAATCTCTGCTGTATCTTATTTTCAATCACAGGACACTGGAAAGCTTCTGCAGATGGTATTTTTGCCATGCAAGTAAAAGAATATTGTGATGTGACTAAACCATGAAAGATTAGGAAAAGCCATGAAATGGGGTCTGATGTGTGAGCTAGCAGAAGGGGATCAGTAACACATGGGAGGATCTGGCACAGGGCAGGCTCAGCACTCTTTTATGTGACTCATTCTGGAACCATATAGACAACCAGCTTTGCAAATATTGCTAGAGAGCTGATGATGAAATTACTACAGTGAACCCAGATGTTCCTATAAAATAGTCCTTCAAGAAACTCTTGCAGTGTCAGTGATAGCCAAAGAAAACTTCCCCATTATACCACAGAGCAATTTAAACAATTTTCACCATCCAACTGCAAGAGCTTTCTCATGGCTTTAGTTTAATTTTTAATTTTGTATGTCTCAGATATTCTTGGACCCACAAAGTCAGTTTGATAATTCAGCAACAAGCCTAAATCCTTCACTTCACAGCAAGTGTGAGGAATACCTTCACTGTATTGCAATGCTAAATTCTGAAGAAGTTGACAATCATATGCAGCCTACTTGGTCCACCAACATTTAGCTGGACTTGATCCAGATGCTCACAGTCCTAATATTGGTGCTAGAGCTATCTCTTGCTTGTGTAAGTAGTCCTTGCAAGAGGTAAGTTATGATTGCTCAGATTTGCATGTCTCTATACAAATGACAAATAATTGCACTTCTTTTTAGTATTGCCAATAACATGAAACTTCTAAGAGATTTAAAAGTGATTTGAGAAATTTGCCCTTTTGCCATTTCACGTCTGATTTTTTTTTTCTCAACTGAAAACTAAATTTCCAAAGCAAAAATGCAGATTCTCTGAATCAGCCCAAAGTTTTCACAACATTATTCTACTACCTTTTCATCCATTATCATATACTTCTTTCATATTTTTATTCCCATCAGATCAAGTGAGGAAGAGATCCACCTTTATTATTATTATTACTATTATTATTATTATTATTATTACTTAAGCAAATAATGTAGGTTGATTTAAAGTGAGAAAATCTGACAATTTGGTGAAGGGGTCAGCATCAAAATTTTCAAACTCCTGGCACAAAGTAGCACAAATGAAATGAGAATGACTTTGTAAGCATGCTGAGGGAAAGGACCAAAGTAAGACCTGAAGGAAGACATCCTCTACAGGAACAATGATGATCAGTAAATAGAATGATAGAGTGGACACTAACAATAAAATACATAACAAAAGCATAACAAAGAGGCATTAATTGTACCACTTTCATAGACAAGTCAGAGGCAAAGTTTTCTAGGAATTCCTTCATACTGACCCAGCATCCTTACTCTGACCTCCTAATTCCACACCCTAGGTACTGATGCCTTTTCTTTTGCACTGTACTCCTGGTCTTCTGTGAAAACATGCACTCCCATCCAGAGCTTGATCTGTAAAGAAAGGTACATTATTTCTGAATAACCAGGACTTTACCAGATGATGCCTCAGGAAATGTTACTACTATTTCCTTCTGACAGGTAGTCACAACTTAAATTAATGTGTCTGGGTGGAAAGCTGATACAGCAGTGAATACTTGTGTATGCACCCTGATGGAGTCCTCAGATGCTTCCCTGATTAATTCATTTCAGCTTTAACTGAGTGCTTTACTGGCCCTGCTGTAGCTAAGTTATCAACTGGCCTGCAATTGGATCTTCATCATCCATCTCAAAGATATGAGGAGCCAATTTGAGCCAATGCTGATGACTCACATTCATGCTAAACAGGTCACACTTGTCCTAAAGGCTTGCATAAGTGTGGAGGGATGATGCTCACCAGGACAACGTTCAATTGATCTGTGCTGATCTCAGTCAAGTCTCTGTCCAGCAATAAATCAGATCCTGTGACACACGTAATCAAAATAGAAATACAATGTGCAAATGTCTTTGTGAGTTAAAGAATGTTATTTCTTTAGACAGCAGACTGGCAAAATGATGCCACAAGCAAGCCAAGGTGAAAACAGTTTTAGTAAAGCCTACTATATCATTTTTTTTGTTCATTTTGTTCATAGTGAGAACACTGAAAGCATCTAAGGAGCTGATTTTGTCCTCGAGTTCTGATACAAGGAAAGCCAGTTCTCTTATACATGTTCTGAGAAAATCAAGAGTCCATCCAAGTTAGAGAAGAAATACAAAAGAAATTGGAAAAGCTGACTGGGGTTCAGGTTGCACTTTCTGTGTTTAGGTTGGGTTCTTGAGCATTGGATAAACAGGTTTTCAAATTGTGAATAATCTCCCTCCAGAGTCTCTCTTTCCAAAGTGTGTTCTACAGAAGCCTTCCTTGCTGCCCCACTTCACAGAGTTCCACTCCCCGTTCTCTATCAGATAACCAAGGTGAACCATGGACTCAGCTCCATCACCTCATATGGGAAAGCTGCTCTCCCTTTCCTGCTTTCCTGTCATATGATCAGAGGAGTAGCCACCACACGCCAAAAATGCCAACATCACGTGAGGGACTCACATAATGGAGAACAACATTCAACCGTGTGATCTGCTCACTCCTTGTCATCTGATGGAAGGCAGGACTATGGGGACTTTGGAAAAGAGAAGAATAAAGAAGAAACTAATAGAAACATTAATAAAGCCCCAAGTCTGTCCCTGCCTGACTACATCCAAAACACTTTCAAGAGGTGCTTTCTTTTACTGATAGACAACTGGAAGACTATCCTAACTTTGGATGGCAAAACTTTGACCATGTCTTTCATACAGTATTTTCTGTACTATAAACACACAGAAATGTGTGCTTTAAAAGGTTTTGAATTAACAAAAATGTCAAAAAATATGTTTTTCCCACGAAACAAATTTTGCTCTTCCAGCAGCAGCTTCTTCCACTCCTATCTCCATAGTTCTGGAGTACTTCCTTCACTCATGCATTCTCTGAGCCATCTCTGGTACTGATCATAGCATCACCCTCTGTGTATGAAAATATGCCCTCTTTATTTACATTGGTTTGTCTAGTTAGATGTCCTGTATGAATGAGATGCAAGGAGCTGCATAAGCAGCATAAGTTTCTTGCAGGTTATATGGTATGAATTATGCTAAAAAGGTAGGACTGCACCTCAGTAAATTTACTTCTGAGGCCATGTCATGATCTCAAGCTTAACATAACTAGAGAACAGAAAATGAATTCTAAATATCTGAAAATTCATATAGAATAAACCTGACATAATAGGACAGAAGATCCAACAGAGAAGCCTAAACACGTGTAATTTACATGTTACAAGTTTTAGCTTTAGATAAGACATTTCTCCCCTTTCAGCCACACTTATTACTCTCGACTTCATCATAATCTTACTCAAAAGGGGACTATTTTGTATTCCCCTTTTCTTAGAGATATTTTCATCCCATCATAAAGGTCTGTGTGATAGAAAGTACAATGATGTTAGTGATATATATTGAAAGAACTCTACTGTGCTTATCCCATTTTTCGCATGTTCCCAGACAATGAGAGAAGTCTGGGAGCTGCTGCTATAGCAGATGGTGATGCAAGTATGACTGTCCATCTGGGAACTTTTTATCTATACATTTTTCTTCCTCAGTTCAGTAGATTTTTGAATTGCATTTCCTTCTCAGATCATTGCTTCTTCAAAGTTTCAAGTTTCTGTCCTGTGAATCAAGTTCCTTGTGAGCCACCCTACTCTTCACATCCCGCGGTTTCTGATGAAAAATTGATCACCATGACGGGTTCTGGATGACAGCTGCCATTCTGGCACAGATTTGCACTTGAGGTGAGAGAGAAGGGCATCAACCAAGGAACTCTCCTTGGTTACAAGGAGAGATAACAAGTGCTGTTGTATCTTTAGCATAATATCACTTGATATTTCACAGAAAAAAGAAAAAAAAAAAAGTGTCAATTCAGCAATCAACATCAATTTGAGGACTTGCATAGAAGTTTTCCCTTGGTCAAGATATCAATTAAATAAATAGTATTTTTGAATCACTCTGTTGGGCTGCAAGAAATTTTGATGCTTACATTTTTGTGTTTTAATTTAGGAACAAAAATGAGTATTGAAATACTGGGATCTCCAGACTATCATGCAATTTAGATAACTTTTCTCTGTATGTGCCATACAGACCTGTAACCAACAGATGAGCTCTGCTGATATCCTCATCACCCTTTACAACTTGACTTTGAAGCTTTCGGGTCAAGCTGAAACACTAGTCTCTGAACTGCAGCATTGAACTCTGAACGGTATGGGCATAGAGGAGTCTCCTATCCCTCCGCTTTTACTTTTTAGGAGGTGTCTCTAGAAAATGAATGAGGCAGAAATGCCAAAGAAAACCATCGGCCATATCAGCAGAGATTCAGCATACTTCGTCAAATGAAGTCCTTGTTCTTGCTGTACTGCTGGATGTGCATTCCAGGAGAGACATCTGATCACCTCAGGTGAAGACTATTGCCAAGGTATTTCTGTGGTTGGCCTTCAGCTTTGCAACACAGATGTCTTAGCCCTCTGCTCACCTTTCAGTGTGTGCCTTTTTGTTCCCTGACATCTGGCAGAACTCTTGGATATGACTTCGTGTAATATAAGTGCAATTGACCACGAATAAAAAAGGTGTTTGGTTTTGTGTCTGTGTGGACATTTCAGTACTAGAATTCTTCAGTACTTAGAATTCTTCAGTACTTAGAATTTAACTTCTGCACAAATGTTTGGACTGAGCTGAAGCAGGGTTCTTGCAATATAACTTAAAAAAAAAAAAAAAAAACACCAGAAGAAAACCCTGAAAAATCCTAATTAATTCACTGACAGTAAGAAGGGCCTCTTGATACTTATAAAGCTATGCTCACGCACTGAAGTGTTAACGTTAATGATAGTGTAACTAGATTATCTGCATATAAAGTTAAACAAACAATTGGTATCGGTTTATATCAGTGCTGAATGACTTTACTATGTAGCACCTGGTAAGCCACATTTCTTTTTATAGCTAATCATCTTTCTGAACAAAATTTCCTGTTTTGTTTTTTTTTTTAATTAAATGGAAAATTCTTGATTTGAAGAACAGTCATATCAGCTGACCTATCAAAACTGTCAAAACCAAAAATGAGATGATGCGTTCCAAGACACTGCATATTTAATTATTTGATATCATGATATTTTTAAAGAACTACCTTTTCTAGAAGCAATTAATTTCACAAAAATATATATTGGGAAAAAAGAAGTTAAAGGGGCTAATTCAGTGTCTCAATTCCTTTTCTATTAACCATTTTCAACTTGAGATCAGATTTATGAGAGCTAATGCAAAATTTATTGAGATATCTTAAAGGACAGTACGACAAAACAGCAAAGGAATACTTCTTTCCTACCAGGACACAACCATAAACTGATTTAATCCAAAGTATTCAAAATGAGCTGATCTGAGAACTGGGAATGAAACTTCAGCTTTTGACTTGAAATCCACCATTTGAACACTATTAGAATAATGAATACAAATAATAGAGCAATAAATAGTACTGTTCCCATGCCAAGCATCTCTAGAGGATACTTGCACTTAGCAAAAAAGGAGGCATTTAACTATATGAAGATTTTCTGCATTATGAAATTCAGCCCTTGATAACATCAGTATCTGAAGACAGCAGCTGTGCAAGGAGCATAGAAATTCATTCTCTTCCTCATCTTTGAGCAGAGTTATTCTTAAAATATTGACTTTTATGAACTGCATAATAGATGGAAGAAACAATTATGTCTCCAGCACTTGAACATGCTAGTGTTCAAGAGCATGTGCCTTGTGATCAAAGTAAGGTCCATTTAGTTACTGAGGCACTGAATTCACTATTATGGTGTTTCCATGCCCAGATGCCTCTTTCCATATCTCATGGCAAGACCATGAGAATAGAGAAAGTGTCTGAATAAAAGGCATCAAAATTCTGAAATATCCCATGAATGAAAGGACGGAGCACATGACCATATACTTTACTTAATAGCATGAGTATTTAAACCTCTGTTATTCCTGCAGTAAAACTGCTATTATCTGAGCTCTCCATCTTGGTTCCAAATATCTGGATTTTATCAAATTCACCTTTTTTGAGAAACTACAAAAATAACAAAGTCCATTTAGCAAGAGACAAGGAATAAAATCCTGGAGGAAAATAACAGTTCCCTTTAAAAATCTGGAGTCAGGCTCCAGTCTGCAGTGCCAGATCACAACAATGGCAAAGGAAAAAGTCATCAAGGAAAACGCTGACTTCATATCACACCTGATGGTAACAAACCCAGCTGCAAATTCAAGCAGTGGAATGGGACTTCTCCCTCATCACTTTAAAGCCTTCTCTGTTTTAAAGCTCCCGTTAACTTTGAGGGTTGTAAGGGGCATTTAATGGAATTGCTTCTTTACCTTGTGTTGTTTTAGCTCTGGAAGGAGCTCTGGCCAGTTTTGCTGAAGTCATGCCAGAAGCATGGTGATGTGCAGCATGCATGACCATCCATTTGGGACAGGAGCAGGATGACCACTCAAACAGACCTTTTATAGCCATCTGAAGATCAAATGACACACTGTGGTTCTAATCAGGGCTTCACTCTGCTGGAGCTGCCAAGAGGGAAAGGCCAAAGGAGAGAGAGAACTCAGAGCTCACATCATAACAGTAATCAAGCACGACCATAGTTACAGGCAAACCACAAAAGTGAGCAGGGTAAAGGAATTATCCAGCTATCACAGGCACATTAATGCTGTTCGCATTCCAGAACACTCATTACAGCACTTCAGCGTGGCTCCCCATACAGCTGGTCAAATAATGCTCATCAAATAAATGATTTGACAAATTTTGCAGAGTTTCAAAAATAAATTGTCCAAAAAGTGTGCTTTTTAATTATTCCCACAGCTGTAGTCTTGTAAGCCTAGAAAAATGCTCAAACTCACCTCTTTTCCTCAGCTTGCTCGCTCTCTACATTTTCTTAATTCATGCTCCCCAGTTGCACTTTCTGAGCAACCCTGGTAAAGTCTCTGGGTGCCCATTGCAGCCTTCCTAACAACTCAAAATAGCAACACAGCATACCTCACTCAGTTCTCCTGAGCACCCCTAAGTTTTACTAATAAATCAGCATGTCAGTACACATGGCAAAGCCCTGAACTTTGGGTGTTCTTCACAAAAAAGTCATGAATCCACTTGTAGTACCTCATCATCGCTGCACTGAATCTAATGGCACTGTCTTGACTTCCATGGAGTGAGGATCTGTTCTATTATCATGATGATAGAACAAGGGGTCCTGCCTGAGTTTGCTTCTCAGTTGTCTAGTATACCAGAGTTTGTAAAGAAATGGAACAGTCCTGCATATTTTTTTATTCCCTGATTAACCTGTTCAGAAAAAAATAAATACAGAGCATTCATCTGTTTAATCGCTTGGGGCTTTTTTCTTGTTATGTTATTTATGTAGGCATCAAAATGAGTGTACATATCGGTGTGTATTGAGAGCATCTCACTATAAAATACATATATGTATGAAATTATAAAATATATTGTACATTATACATATATATACTCTATACAATTATAAAATAGAGGTCAGTAAATTTATCCTTGTTCTCCAGAGTGACTTTAAATGACAGCTGTGTTTGTACGGCCAGCATTGTTCATTCCTCCCTGAATGCTAGATCTGACCAATTCAGTTTTCCACAGCCCTTACTGGAAGGCCTTTCACATGAGAAATATGTAGGCCAAAGTCATTCCAGCCCTCGGTATGGTTAGGAATGGTGATACAATGACGGGAGGCAGTTTATGCTGTACAAACAAGCAGAACTTAACTTAATCTGCTAGGCCTGCTGGACGATTTCCTTCATTAGCATTAAATGTACATTTGATTAACAAAAAAATAAGACAATGTAGGAACAATTCAAAACCATGCAGATGTTTTTGTTGTTGTTGTTGTTGTTTTTTGTTTGCATTTTCAAAGCCATTTTGCAATTGGTCCCAGACCCCTAGCAGATTGGTTCCTGCCCTTGATTCTAACAAGACCTTCCTCTTCTTAGACAGTGACATCATTGGTCGATAGAGGGAGGCTTCTGACCACAGGAAACCAAGGCAGGGTCAGGCTGCAGAATTTTGCTTTCTGGTGAAACAAAAAAGGAATGTTTAGCTTTTCCACTCTTCGGATAAATTGCAAAACCACTGATTGGAAAACGTTATAACTTTACTGCTACTGACTAAAAATGCACATTCTGCAAAGGTTAAATGCACATGAACACAAGGCTCTCAACATTTCTCATCTACTTTTGGCATATTTTTTCAAACTTGACAAATTGACTGTGTTTCATAGAGGGCAATGTAGACATATGCGCTAGTTCTTTAAATCCAGGGCAGGGAAGGTTAGTAAGTCTAGAGAGTAGCTTTGCAGATAGATCAATTTTCCTTAATTTAATAAAGTTGAAGGGTGAGGTGAGGATGTTTGTATTGATTCATATCATACTGGTAGTTCAGGGTCCTAGCAAAATCTTAATTAGAATGGGTGTTAAGACATATTGCACTCTTAGTGGGAAATTAAGCTGTGGACTGTACTTTTGATTAGGATAGGAAGAGAGCAGTGTGTGCTGATGGAAGCTGTGCCACTGACTGTAGGCACATGGCCAATACATATTTTATGTATAATATATATATTTGTTAGGATCTGGACAAAGATGTGCCAGTTTACTCTATAAAGAATCCTGAGTAGTCAGAGCAATTCAGTAAAGTCAGTGGAAAATCAAGAATAAGGAAAAAAAGGAATCAGAAAGAAATAAAAAATGTGTATTTAAAATGGAATTAAAATGTTAGTAGCAAAAGTAAAAACAGAAAAATGTTTTGACTTGCCTGATTCTGTATGTGTTGCAAATGTTCTTGTAGCACAAAATTATACATATTTTGCCTTTATTTCCCTTTCTTCAATTGCATTTTTTCTTACCACTTTCTACACTGAAGTGAATTCCAACAGTACTTGCACAACCCAGTGAGGAGATATTAGTTCTATCAAAACATTAAAATTTCAAAATATGGAAGAGGGAGTGGAAGAAAAAAGGATCCAGGGTCAAGAGATGCCAGAAGGCACCAGATTGTTCTCTTCCAAATGCAGACATGCCACCTATTTTGATTTGACTTGCCAATCTTGAAACACAAAGCACATGCTTGCTGTCTACGGAATTGCAGCCTGAGTTTGTTAGACTTGTAGATTCAAAGGTAAAAGTCTTTTTGTCAGGGAGTGCTTTCCCAGCTCCCTGTTTGTTTGCATGAGTGGGATGGATATAGGGTAAACAGCAACCAACCAGGATCACCAGTTCAGAACTTGAGTCAGCCTTGCCACTGCGAGAAGTCATGGTCACAAGTGCAGGGAGCAGGATCAAGGAGAGATCTGGATCTAACTAAGCATTTGAACTATCAAGCAGATATTAGAGAGAAAGCAAATGTAGGGAAGAGGCATAAAGATAAACAGACTACATCTAGGAGAAGGTGAAGGAAGATCCTGGCATTTAGAAGCTGCTTATTTCTTCTCTGAATTATGAGGAAATTTATTCTGAAGACATCTGAACTTTCTGCAGGGCAAAGGAGCTGTACATGATCTGTCTCACACAAGTTACTCGTGAGGCACTGGTGTCAAGTGGCACAAGAAGGGTTAACCCTGAGTCCCACCAAGAGGCTGTACAGCTGGTGAAATGCATCTGTCAACAGAACTATTACTGTCATCCCCAGATCAGCGCGATGTCCTTGACCCCACAGGTCAGCAGAGAGGCATTAGCTGTTACACAGACAGAGTTGTCAGGCTCCTGCAGGATCACAAAGCTACAAGGCCAATAGAATCACGAAGTTACAAGGACTAGAGGACTTCAGCCATCCCTCCTTGTCCTGCAGGGGAAGTACAGGATTGTTCCTTTGGAAATCTCAATTAAAACACTCCCTTTTGTATAGACAAGAGAAGAGACTGCAGTTATTGTCATTTGTAGTCACTGAAATTCTTGTACGAGTCTTGTGTGTTGTTTGTGGCTGCAAAGCCTTCCCCTGACATTGTATGGCAGAAGGCTGCAAGGAGTGGGAAGCAGTTCTGGGGGGGCACAGCTGTGGCACAGCTGTACAGCTGTGTTAGAACTGCAGCAGTGACTTGCTGCAGGACAGGATGAAGAAGTCTGTGCTTTTAATCATAAGGAAGACAAGCACAAACTTATCATTTTTTTAAGTAAGTGGTGGCATTCCTGTTAACTTCAGCAAAAGTTTTTTGCCATCCTATTGCCAGTGTAGTCACAGTGACAGCTTAGTCATAATACAGAGTGCTCCTACTGCCATAGTTTTCTGATGGGAAGTGAAGTTTTAAAGCTAAGATTCCATTAGTGAACAATATCACTAAACCAGCTCTGCTGATACATATATTGACCTATAATCCAATGCTGTTCAATTGCTAGGCCTAGCAATTACACCCCAGCTTAGGTGAAATATTATCTAAATTGCATTTTTAATGGGTGGTTGAGAGCAGAAGGACAGCATTTCTCTCAGTATTAGAATAAGGCATCATGGAAGGGAGAAGAAAGTTACAGAGAGACAGAAGAAGCAGAGAATTTGAAACTTTGAAAGGAATGGGAACATAACTGGGGTCTACATATGTTGTAAACTGATTGTGAAGTGGCCATTGAGCAGCACATTGTTGAGCATGTGGAAAGAAGTGCGTGCTTGCTCTGTTGACTCACCCTCCATTCTTCCTCGTATATACTGCTTTTCTCTCTCTTGAGGAAACCTGCATTACTGGGATGCTTTTACATTACACTGTGTACGGGACAACCTCCCACCACACTCCATGCAAGGAGAGGACCCTTCCCCTTTGTCTCTGCGTTGTGGAAATCTTGCAGCACCCATGAAGTCAGCTCAGTGCTCACAGCAGGTGGAAGCTTCCAGCCCCAGAGCAGCTGCGCACAGCCTTGATCTCCAGGTTTTCACACACAGTCCTCAACCTCCCCTGCCCAAGCCTCCTTTCCCTGTTGTTTTTTTAATTTATTTTTTTTTAACGCGGAAAGCACTAACCCTCTGGCCCGATTAGTCCCCCTGCTATCAGGTTCCATCCGAGGAATTTTGGACATGAAGCTTCACAGGGCAAACAGGTCTCTCGCCCTCCCTAAATGTCTCTCCCTCCCTCTCTCTCTGTCGCTGGGAATCCACCCTTATCCACTACAGCAGATATGATATTTATGAATTGTGTTTATTTGTTGGCACCCTGGTGTGAAAGCGCTTTCCATCAACTGCATATTAATCTTGTCAGCAGTTTGTGAGCATTTTCCTCCCTCTGCCCTAACTAACTAACTAACTTTTGGGTCTCTCGCTCCCTTTTGTGTAATTAAAGAGAAATTAGTCTTTCTGATTTTTGTTAGGGTGACACCAAGCATGTCAAAATAGTTAGAAAGGAACTACTTTAGAGTTAGAAAGAGTGAATTTATGGTTGTGAATTGACTTCCAGAAAAACATATGCAGTGATACAGATAGCCAGTCATTACAAGTTTGGAGGATCTCTGAAAGTCCTGGGTCATTTGTCACTGGCTGGAAGATCTGCTGGGTTTTCCTTATTTTGAAGTCCCCAGACACACTGCAAACACTCAAGACTGTATTCTGCTTCAGCTTGAAATCTTCGAGGTCATCAGTTATATTCATTGATGCAGTCTTTTCTTTGTTGTATCCATGAATACAGTGTTTCTCTGACTACCTAAACATGCTCAGGCATTTTTTGTAATCCCAGATTCGCAGTCCCTATTTCTTGAGTATGTTTTGGGGGGAGCTGAATCAAATTGAGTTGCACTGAGCAACCTTCTACGGAAAAGCCATCTTTAAAATCTCTCTGACAGATGAGGAGGAAGTGCACATGATGTGATGCTGTTCATACATGGAGACATTGACTTGCTGAAATTAGAGAGGAGGTAACTGTGAGAGCCCAACTGCAGAGGACTGTACTGCCTCACCATCACCCTTGCTACTGGCCTCCTCTAGAAAGGAAAGAGGTCCCACTGATAGCATGGCAGAGTGGAATGAGTCAAAAACCCATTTTTCTTCATTTTTCACTCATTTGATGACTGTTCCTGACCAGCTGCTCTGGGTTTTCATTTCCATGGGCAAATGAAGATTCACAAGCTCACACCAGCAGGGATCAAGATGGATCCCAAACCCATTACCAGAACATTCACCTGTATCTAAGATGGAAACCATCAGCATGAAACAAGCAGTAGATAAAAAGTGGACCAGCTTCCTTAAATAGCATTCCAGGCCATATTTGCCACCTTATTTTCTCAAGAATCCGGCTAAACAATCCAGCCAAATGCACACCTTGGGACAATGCCTTCCAGTTCCTCCAAAGTAGAAGCCCCAGTTACATGAAAAACTCTTAGCATGAGCAGTGTCCGCTTTCCCTGTCAACAATACAGAAATATCTCTGAATTATGTCCACCCCAGAGACTTTCAAGGCCAGGCTTGACCAGGCTCTGAGCAACCTGATCTAGTTGTGGATGTCCCTGTTTATTGCAGGGGAGTTTGACTAGATGGCCTTCACAGGTCCCTTCCAATTCTAAGTATTCTATGATCCTATTATTCTATCTGTGAGACAATTAAATCTCTTCTGTAGCTGTTTGACACACATACAGTAATGCTCAGCCTTTATCACCTTCCTCAGTGTGTGATTTTAGCGGGGGAATAGCCACTGTGCCATTACTTTTCATGCTTTCATTATTGCTGAAGCAAATTGCCATTATGAGCTAGAGAGTGCTATACTTGAAAAATATCTGCAGACATGGGAGTATGAAGTCAGTACCTGCCCTCTCAAAGAGTGTCTTCCCAAGACTGGAGGTCCCCACAGCTCTAGGATTTGTACAGCTTTGTAGGATACGCTGCAACTTGATCCAGAATAACCGAGACCAACCTGAACAAAGGATCCATTCTTTCCTGCATCTTGTCCCCACTGACATTAGTGAAGGTGCTTTGATCAATCCAGATGCTG
The DNA here is from genome assembly GCA_037305975.1 of Chrysolophus pictus. Classification (NCBI taxonomy): domain Eukaryota; kingdom Metazoa; phylum Chordata; class Aves; order Galliformes; family Phasianidae; genus Chrysolophus; species Chrysolophus pictus. The sequence goes on along the minus strand of CM074576.1, from coordinate 116,786,295 downwards.
AATCTCCAGATCTTTTTTCCCTTTCTCCATCGTGGGGTCTAAAATTCTGTAGATCTGTCTTTTTTGAAATGCCATATAAATTATTTATATAATTAGTGTTTCAAAAAAAGGGACAGCTATAGAATAGAAGGGAAAGGAGGAGCTTTTATGAAGGTGAAAGAAAGTGGGCAATGGTTTATATATATAGTGTTGAGCTATCTGTAGTAAGAATACTCAGTGATGCTGGCTGATAGATATAAGAATTTGATATTGCTAAGTACTTTCTTACTGCAGTTCTATATTTGCATTTCTGTTATTTTTACAAAGCCTTTCACAATAGGCAAATAGACATCATCCCATACTGAGAGTCCAATGGCTCAGCTCAAAAGTTAGCACCTTCATTCTTTGGGATTTCAAAAAACTCTTCTACTCTTCATAGGCAGAACAAACATGGCTCACTAGATGCTTTAAATTTGAGTAATTCCATAACTCAACCTCTTCTTTGTAGATTTCACTGGCTTCCTTTCTGAATACTAGTCCGTCTGCTAACAGAGGTGCAGTCTTCTCTTCTGAGCTCCGTTGCCTCTGCTACCAAATTTGCATCAGTTGCAAATGTGCCACTTTATTATCTATGTCAGCATCATCTTGGTTGGGATTAGTGAGGATTTCTGTACCCTAGGGCTGCAGCTATTTCTCTTACTTATGTTAATGTCCTGCATAAAAGATTTTGCCAAAGTCTAAAAAGTGTAAAATTGATGACATAATCGTGGGAGAGTCTACAGGAATGTTAAAGAGGATTAGAATACTATCAACAAACCAGGTTCTAAGTATTGTTCCGCTGGGCAAGGAGTGTTTTCAATTAATTTGTAATTAAATAAGGGAAGCAATTTAGTGAAGTCAGAGAGATATTCCAGCAAATGGTTTATCTCATCAGTCTGAACCTCACATTCCTCCAGAACAGGATCATTGTTTAGATCTTGGGCCTGTTACATGATCCGACCTATAGGAGTAATTTAATAAAACATCAATATTTTCCTTCTATTAACCCTCAATCTCAGACTGCATGGAGAGAGCTGCTTCTGCCTCCCTTCACAGTTCCCATAAGATCTGCACCCTCTTTCACTGGTTAGACAGGTGTTATCACTAAGCAGCCTGGGACTTTCAAATGTACACAAACTGGAACAACAGGACAGAAGAGATACACAAAGGAATGGAGATGGAGAAAGGGAAAGAAGGAACAGATAGAGAAGACAGAGAATCAGAAAGGGGAAATATGTCTTGCTTTTACAAAGTCAAAGAGTGTCACTTGCGAGATTTCCAATTCAGATGATGAGACTTGCTCATATTTTCTCAAAATATTTTTTATGAAACCCTTTCTTCAATACATATAAGCATAAGGTAGTATAAGAGGACCTAAGAAGAGATGAGCAATTCCAGATGGGATTCTATGCATGAATATATTCAGTGCAGGCAGAGCAGGGATTTGTTGATTGGGTTAAGGGCTTAGTGCAACAGCTGGGCACATTTTGCGTATGACCAAAAATAAGAGCACAATGAATGCTGATGTCCAGACATCTGGCCTTCCACTTATTGTTCTTGTCATCTTTTTTTTTTTTTCCTCATAGCAAGAGTTATACCAAGGAGCAGATTGAGGGGGGAAAGAAAAATATAACTAGAGGGAAAAGACACCAAAAGAAAAGATTTAGGAGAAAATTTAAGAGGTAGAATAGGAAAGAAAAATACAATGAAGTGTGAAGAGAGTATAAGGGCATAGAGCAGGAGACAAAACACATACAGAATTAAATTAAAATCATGAGATCAAGGAATTAGGGAAGAGGGAGAATGAAGGAGGAGGAGACTGGACAGAGTTTAAGAGAGTACCATGCCATAACCATGTTGTTAACAACTTACTGCTATCACTGATAAAGAAAGCCATTGACATCTTTGGAATAGTTTTCTTCCTTTCCACACCTCCACTAGCTTTGGCTTCTCTTCCCCCTCTCTCTCTATCCCTCGCTTGCTCTGGTCATTGTGATATTCATGATAAAACACTTGTTCTGAAAATTCAACCACAAAATTGAAAAATGAACTTATGAACATTTTTATTTTTGCCCATATTGAACATGATCATTTCTTTTGGAATCTCTAGAGGTACTAATGCTTGAAAGAAATACACGGTCCTTTCTAATGGAACAGCTTTTGAATTGGAAGTGTTCCTTTTTTTTCTCCTTGTGGAAATTATCACAGCTTGGCCAATTTGGAAAGATTTCATTCAGAAATGTATAAGTCAGAGCTGTGCATCTGAAGTCACCAAGGATTTTGTGCATGTGCTGCATGCATATGTCAAGAAGGATGTTTCTCACGGACATTGTTCCTGGAGTTAATAGTGATAGGACAGACGGAGATGGGAAGAAGGGATGGAACTGCAACATGGTTCTATGGATGGGGAAGACACAGAAGTTGCTGCAAGGATCAGGCAACAGAAATAGGGGAAAAGGACTGTGTCTTGTTTGAAGCGGACAGAGGGGATCCCCATCCCCTTCGATCACAAAGCAATCACTCGCCAAAGCAAGTGTCTTCTTTCTCAGCTAACCCCTTCAGAGCAGAGTCCAGATTTCCCTTACCTCCAAAAGCCAATAGAATGTGACCATACATGTATGAATAGTATGACATCATCCTTTTCTAATGCTCATTCATCTATCAAATAGCAAACTCCTGCCATTACCAGTTATTCCGGCTAGCTCAAGTGATAGGGGCTGCTGAAAGTGATCTTAAGTTTATCAGTTGTAGAGTTAAGGATGTCAAGTAGGAACCTACATAACTGGTTTATTTTTCCGCGAGTTCACCTTTCCTCTTTGAGGCCTAGGAACATAAACTCTGAAAAAATATTTTAAGAGGATATCATTAAGCTGTTAAGGTCAAAGACTTCTAAGGTGTTGACAATAAGGTCAGCATTGTGAAGCATGCATCATGTCGAAAGTATGAGATTATGCTACTGTAAGAATTTAACTCTGTTTTTCTTACAGTTTCTCCTGTGATGTTGTATTAGTTTCCATTTTGCATCTAACAGTGAACTCAATGTCCAGTTTGATTTTCAGCACCCTGAGACACAGTGCTCAGTGTATCTAGAAACTGAGCCAACGTAAAAATTTGTCTGAGCCCTTCTCCAGCTACACATCCTGCAGAGACAATGTGAAGAAATATCTGATAAAATCTTCGGAGGTTCTATTTTTCTCAGGAAACTTCTTCTTTCCCTGCTCCAGCTGCCATGATTCACTATGTCTCTTTCAAGATCTGAGGGAAGATCCATCTAAGCTTTATACTGGCATGAGGACTTTACTGTTTGAAGAATTGGATCATATTTTTAAATTCCCATTAAGTAATGTCTCCTTACCTGAGTGTGGCTCAAGCAAGCCCAGCTTTTCTGTCCATGCCTGAAATAATCATGTGCTGCTAAGAGTAATTTGCCGCAGAAGCCTGGAAAGAGTTTTCTTTCCTTCTGGAGAAACTGGGCAGAACTGGGCTACAGAGCAACCTTCAGGCATGTAAGAATTGCAAGGTTGTGGTGCTGGGTTTTTGTATTTAAAGGTTGTTTTACTTTAGGTATAGAATATGGTCAGGGACTTGGTTTGTTTTTCTTCGTTTTGTTTGCACCAAAAACATGTAAATGAAACAGAAACCTCAGAAAATGATTTCTGAACTTAACTGTTGTTGAGTTTTTGTCCAGCTGTACAACTGCTGGCTTTTCTTCATACAATTACAGAAGCACTAAATAGGCTTGATTCTCAGTCATGTATGAACTTTATTCCTTACAGAAGTGGAGAAAGCAGTTTTTAAAGAGAGCTCAACAAGATCAGAGGATGCACTGTAGGAAACAATACATTGAGCTCCAGTTATGTTTGAGGCAGTGCCTGGCTGGCACCATCCATTCTCTTTATGCTTGACAAAGCCAGAAGAAGCCATTGCGAGCATCTGTGCTGGCTTCCGGCATAACACAAGGCATCGAACTTTCCTAAATTAGCTTATCTTCAAACTGTAGCATCTGTTATGAGAGGAAAAAAACACCCAGTCTTGTCTGGAACTTTTCCAGAGAAGGGCAGCCATCACAAGGCTTGCTAATTGTCCCCAGCCATTAGCTGCGTTCAATGTTAAATACATGGGGCCTTGTTTCCAGGCTGAACCAGTCTGTCTTCAGCTTCACTCTCAGCATATCACCATGCATTTTTCTACTATACTAAAAAAGTCCCATTCTTGGTCTGCATCACCTATTGTGTTTGAGCACTTATTGAATGGGATCATCTCAGCAGAGTAGCTCTGTGGAAGGTCATGCATTTGAATGCAAGTCGTGAGTACTATTCTCTTCTTACCAAGGACTGCAGTCTATTTCTTTAAAGCCCAGGGGGGTTTCTAGTGGTAAAGACACGGTGACTTTCGAAACACTAAAAACAGTTTATAATTGAAATTGCTTAAAAATAGATTCACTCATTGTTGTGCAGGCAGCTTAATTAAGTAGTTGAGAGCGTGTGCGGTCACTCACCTCAGATGATAGAAAAATCTGTATTGGTCCTTTGCCCTAATGTGAATTTCCTGATCTGACAGATGGGGATTAAGTGTCTGTTTATGCCAAGAGGAGTTTGCTAACATTTTTCCTCTAATTACTAATTATATCAGTGAAAGGGGCTTTACAGCCAGAGTCCTGGAAATGTGAAACTCGATCATCAGAGATTTGCAGGAAAGATGGAAGATTGATGTGTGACATCAAACAGCTGACAAAGAGGCCAGGGCAGCCAGACGGACAGCAGCTGCTCTGAGGGGTTTTGGGGTGGGGAAGCAGCTGCTCAGTGGGGCTAGGGGTCCATAAGGGAGAAGCACAGAGGGGGCTGAGCCTGAGCCACTTTAACAGTTTTCCCTTCATTCCCTGCCCCCTTCTCTTCTCAGTCATTTCAAATATGAATGAGTCTAATCTCCTCAGGTTTGAGGCTGTGTGTGAGAGTGCCTGTACCAACAGGTGGCCTGTAGAAGCAGTGGGGTTGAAGGCAGCTGCAGCCTGCAGCACAGTTTCCTTGTAAGAAGAAGGTAAGAGTTGCATGTTCTTGTCAAGCTGCACCAATTCCTGTTTAGAGATCCAAAATTAAACTCGATGTGGCTCTGCATTCTGCTGGTCTCTCGCATGGTGGTGGGATCAGCACATCGCCTGATTCTCCTAAAGATGTTCAGCCTCAGCTGGGCTGTGTTGCTTCTATTCTATTAGTGTCTATTGAGGTGGAGACTGGAGCCATGTCAGGGTGGTTGTACAACCTCAGTCTCAAGTAGTTCTGCTGTAGTATATTTCATATGGACTCCAAACCACTAGCTTTTATAATATTATTGGGAATCACAGAGATGAGCTGCCAGAGCTTCCCTGCATGTTCCCATGTTAAGATTTACAGCAGCCTTGCCAGTGTGACTATCTAAACAGGACAACAGGTATGCTGGATAGGTTAGACCACCACCTTGTACATCCCAGAGCAGACCACCTTCTGCTGGAGTAGTTAAATCACCAGCTTACACAACATTCTCTGAGTGGCCATAAGAGCCCTGGTGCAGATGCAGCTGTGTCTGCTCCCAGGATTATTGACTGCTCGCTAGTATCCCCCTGAAGATGATTATTATCATGTCATGAGCACACATAACTATGACAGCAAACTGCAATCCAAATCCTGTCCAAATCCACTGTCTCAGAGAAGTGAGTAGAGAAGGTACTGGAAATGTATGAGTTTAGAGTCTCCTGGGGAGCTGAGGAAAAAATAGGTTTTCACTGCCCTGGAGCAGCAGGCACCTGGTTGATTTCTGTAATGTTAATTACAACTTCATTCTTTAAAAGGGGACAAATTAATGAGGTTTGGTTTCACATTCCTTGAGTAGAAAAATAGAGAGCTGTGGTTATGAAAATTGCTTTTTGCTGGATGTAATAGAGTCCACAGCAACAGTAATACAGGGATGCGCAGATGTGTAGTAACACGGTGAGCTGAATTTCAAACTGGTATAGAAAATAGCACACTGAGTATTAATACATAAATGAACTCTACTGCCACCTAGCCAATAACAGAGGTAGCTAACATTTCCACAAAACCTCTCAAGGTAAGAATTCTGCCTTGGCAGAATGTAAAAATGAGTGTTTTTCAGAGCTCTAGGCTATAAGTTTAAGTTTGAAATAACCAATTGTTCACTTAGCAAATATTATAGTCTCATGGTTCACCACTTACATATTCATCCCGGTATCTCTGGTTGGGGTGTGCAGCCTCTCTCTGAGTTACAGTTAGAAAGTTATATCAGGGGGACAAGTATGTAATACATATAATTCTGTTCCACAAAAGAGTCGAGTTATCCACTTTACTTAGATAATGCTGTGGTCTCCCACACTGATGTTTGCATTTCCATACCTGTATTTTTCTTCTTACAGATGCAAACCTACAAGCATCTACTAGCTTAGAGGAGAGCAATCTTTCGCTGTGTGAAGAAAACTGCTGTAAAGAATCAAGTCTGAGTTTAGTAGCTGCAGATTTACAAATAAATACAGAACCACATTGAAATATGGACATTGTCACAACTATCTTTTTATTGTCTTATTTCTTTTAATTATGTTTTATATGCACTACTGTAAAGTATCCTATGTTTTCTTTAACAACAACAAAAAAGCAAACAAACAAACAAACAAAACATATGCTTTTTGAAGATCTGAAGATGTAGCCATCATCAATTCATAAATATCCCAGCAAGAAGCCGGGCAAGACAACCCCAGCTTGATCTTTATCGGATTGATTAGCTGTTCTTTTAAAAAGCCTAATGCAAATGGCTTTCAGGGCTCCCATTCTAGGTCGGTAGCCTTTCAAGACTCAATAAAAATATTATATTTCCCTACTGAGGATAATAAATAGATTAAAATCTGTGCATAGTATTAACCTCCTTTGACAATTCTTTAAATTCCAAATACATGAATGGATGTCTAGAGCATGGTGTGGGAGGATGGGCAAGGAAATCACTTCAGGCAGGTCAAGGTAGCTCAGTTTAAAGGGACTTTAAACACATAGTGCTGTCCCTTATAGTAATATCGCCATGCTCCACAAGCACCATGCCCCATCAGCAGTATATTTGCATGGGCAGATCTGGAATTGTTTCCTCACAGATTTAAACTTCTGTCTTTCGGGGTTGAGCCCTCTCAGCCTTTTTATCTGTCAACTGCAAAAACTGCTGCCTCTGTATATCAGCAGTGATACACTGTGCCCAAAAGTTCTCATTTTGAGCTTCATCCTTCCACTGTTCTCTTCATACCTTCTCACCCCTTCCACAGATAAAATCAGAAACATCATTCATTCATTCAGAAAACCACACTGTTACTGGTTATTTGATAATCAATGATGGCATAAATGGAGTCCTGAGCAATGCCTCCCAAAGCCAAGCAGCAGCAATACTTTTCCTCATGAATATTCAGTAAAATAAATTGGTTTATGGCACTATAAAGCTCTCTATCACTTTGCCACATTTCTGAAAATTTAAAAGGATAGCACTTTTTGCAATGTTCAGTAGTCAAGATTTCCAAGTATCTGATTTGAACAGTACCCATGTGTGTGTGATGGATAAACTTCCTCATGTTTCATTGAAATCCGTTAGAATCATTGGATGAGAAGTGCTGCCAACCACATCTGCTGGGTATCACCAATGTCCTCATTCTGGACAAAAAAGAAGGGTAAGACAGTTTAGTCTGTCTTGTCTTGCCACATTAGAAAGCCCTGTGATTAGATGCAATTACTCCTCTAGTGATCCAGAATGCAAGGCAGAAGGTGTGTGAGCCATATGCATCAACTCAGATCTTCCAAGGTATCTGGGGAGCTAGCTGCCTTCAAATCTGGACCTCAGCCTGCTGCTCCAAACATCTAGAATTACTCAAACTCCAATGGCAAGGTCTGAATGAGGTAAGTGTTGAGCTTTAGTAGTCAATATTTTCATAGCTTCTAAACTGATCAGCCTTTCCCACAGCTAGCTTACTGCCCCGAAATAACAGTGGTACATTTGCACCAGCTTGGAATCCCATGAACTAAGCTCTAAAAGTGCTGGTTGAACCTTTTGTGCAAAAGTTACATTATGATTACTAAATTCCATCACCTCTGAAAAATATAATGAAAACAGCTCTAGAGTGATTCAGGTTCAGCCTTTTATTACACTCAAGCTCTCACACTTCTTGGTGGCATAGCTCTGTCTCTCTAGCACTGTTTAAATATAATTTGACCAGAAGAAGGCATTTAGGCATTTCAAGATCAGTTCATTAGTTTTCTGTCCTGGGAAGCAATAGTTGAAGCTGGGAAAAAGAAGAAAAAAAAAAAAAGAAGTTCAAACAAATCTTACAAACATCAGACTTTCGTGTTTCCTCGTGGGAAACCCCTTGTTCCTCACGTCTACGACAACACTTTTGTATAAGAGAAAACCAGATAAGCACTTCACTGATCCATTCTGCTAGTAATGGTACTGTATTGATAGGAGTTTGCAGAAAAAATTATTCTTCAGTACTTTCTTTAATCTGCTATTTTAGGAGTTTGTGGTATGATGAAAAGAGAAGATAACTCAAGGCAAATGGAAGAAGATGTGTTCACCAAAAAATCTTTCTGTTGGCTTTCAACATACATTTTAAAGAAAGCTAGGAAATTCTGCTTTGTTTCATTTTGTTCAGTCTTACTTTGTGGTAATTGATGACAGGCAGTCAAAACGACTTTCTGATGTTTGTGTAGATTTGCATGTGCTCAGAATACATCAGTGCTGGACAGATTTATGGTTCAGATACCACAGTCAGTACATTGGGCTGAACTGCTGATCTTGAGGTTATATCAAATCTCTCCACATTATTCTTAAATGCCAACTAGTCCTTCTCTCAGAAATCACTAGATACTATATATATGTGTGTGTATGTATTTGAGTTTCTACAGGATGACTGGCCAAATTCCAGGTTGCCAACTCCGCTCATTAGGTACTGAAGCGCCCAGACCTCATACATTCTTTTATTTCATATAGAATCACAGAATCATTGGGCTGGAAGGGATTATAAATATCACCTAACTGCAACCACCCTGCCATGGGCAGTGGCATCTTCCACTTGATCAAGTTACTCAAAGCCCCATACAAGCTGACCGTGAATATTTCCAGGAATGGAGCATCCACAGCTCCTCTGGGCAACTAATTCCACCAATCTCATACTCTCTCAGTTTAAAGCTGCTACCCCTTGTCCTATCACTATAATCTTTGATGTAGAATCCCTCTCCACATTTTCTATAGGCTTTCTTTAAGCACTGGAAGGCTGATGTATCTCCCTGGAGATCTTCACGGGATTGAACAAGACTGATTCCTTCAACCATTCTTAGTAAGAGAGATGCTCCAGCCCTCCAATCATCTTCATGGCCTCCTTTGGACATCCTTCAACAGCTCCACACCTTTCTTTTGCTGTAAGCCTCATGCCTGCATGCAAGTACTCCAGATGGGGCTTCACAAGAGCAGAGAAAAGGACAGACACCTCCCTTGGCCTGCTGGCTACTCTTCTTTTGATGCAGCCCAGGATATGGCTAGTTTCTGGGCTGTAAGCCCACACTGTCAGCTTATATTCAGTTCTTCATTCACCAGTACCCTCAAGTCCTTCTCTGCAGAGATGTTCTCAATCCTCTTGGCCACTCTTTACAGGAGAGATGCTCCAGACTTCTGATTATCCTCATGCTGACTGGACCTTCCAGGGAAGTCTCCTGCCTCCATGGGACCCGGGTCAGGGATGTCACTCAGAAGCTTCCTAATCTGGTGCAGCTCCTACTATTTCAGGTGGAAGTGACTGTCTTCCTCTGAACCCCACTCTAACAGGTGCATGTCTTTCATATTCTTCTATTTTATATCATCCAGGAAATGGTGGGAGGGGCCACTCAAGAATGCATTAGGAAGGAAGCACTCCAGGGCAGCTGATGTCTTAGGGAGGGGACTGCATCTTACATAAATACTTTTGTTGGAGCAATGTGCCAGGAGCTCTCACAATGCACTGCCAGATTGCATTGGCAAGCAAGTGAGTCACAGATCAGAGATGAGCCACATCTGGCACCAAGGATCAGCAGGAGAGAGGCTCCGGTGATTCACACATGGAAGTTGTTGGCTTTGAGTCTTGGTGACATCACAGCCTGCTGACATAGGCAAAGGTCATGGGGAAATTTCATAGGATCAGAAACCATCTGAATTTTGGTGACACAGAACAAGGAAAACTTTTGAAGCAGGATTGGTGCAGGAAGGAAAAAAGAAGCATAGCATGCTGGTTTGGTAAGAGGTAAGGTAAATATAGTTTGTCTTCAGGTTTAAGAAAGAATAAAGGGTTTAGTGGATGGTAACTTACCATATAGCAGAGTTTTGGAACACAGTCCTAGGAATAGAAAGTTTAACCACAACTGTTCCATTAAGCATATTTTAAGCACAGGTGTGACAGAGAGAGAAAGGTGCCAAAATAGTGTGGGAAATAGCCATTATTTTGAGCTTTCTTTTTGAAAGCCTTCTCATTGAACTAGATCCACTGGGGCATATATGTCCACAGGGAATTAGGTTGGAAAGGAGAAAATTAAAATTGAAGGAAGAGTTTCAGAATAAATTGCACTGTTGTAACTTAGTTATTCTACAATTAGGCATTATCTGCAGAAAGTTCACAGAATTAGGACATCAAGGCCAAAGACTTATGATGCTAATAATGTAATTACTGAAATTATAGTTCAAATTGCATGGATTATTAGAAATAATGTCTTCTCCTTTAAAAAACAAACTAACATACCATGTCTTTGCACCACTTATTATCAATACTTTCAGCGCACTCTCTGGCATGGATCTTAGGCCTGTTTACCCTCTGTGGTGTTAATGTTTGCTTTTAGTGCATTAGAAACAGTTTTATTTTTGCACCATTAAGAGTATAATGTTTCCAATTCCATTTATTTAGACTTTGCTTTGTTTGGCTGCTGAGAAAGGTTAGTGGTTAGTGTTCATTACTACTGTGTAAGACTCCCAATGATGGTATGGGTGCTACAGGAGCAGACCTGCATGCAGGACTCTATCCTTAGGGAAAATACTCTTTTTATGACAGAAGAAAGCAGGCAATGATACAGGACTTGAAAGTGTAGGAGGATGGGGTGATGGAGGGGTTGGGAAGTTTGCCTTTCTCCAAGAGTGGGAAAATGTTTTCCTTGGATTTACTTCTTCAAGGAGAATAATAAAACCCTGTGATTTGTTTTGTAAGGGGCAAGGATAAGGCTTGAGATATCAGATATTGGACTTTTTTTTGCTGACTGGCAGTACTGAACTGCTTCCAAAATCCAACTACCAAGATCCAGTGGAACAACAATACCAAATGCAGAGAGTTTTTCTTTAGAGAAAATGTTGCACAGTATCCAGCTGGAATTTGGAAGTCATTTTACTAACAGACAATAATGGATTTCATTTTGAGCTTTTCCAGGAATTCTTATATCATTGTCTAAAGAGAGGAAAAATCGTTCTCCTTGCACATGCATGCATGTGGGATAGACTAGCTACAAAAGTATCTTTTCTGAAATTAAATGCAGGGACCTGTATGTTTCTCTCTCAGTAAAACAAAGTTGGTAGAGGCTCTTAAATGTAATCTTATTTGTACATACAAAGGAAGTTGGATCTGCTCTGCATGTTATGTTAATGATAAACAACAGAAGCTACATACATTTGTAGCTCAGCTTGATGGAAAATGTGAGCAAAGGAAAAACAATAGCTAGCCAGAACAACACAAATGTTAGAGCCTGAGGGAGATGCTTCCTTTGATTTTGGCCATGTTATTAGATAGACAGACTGAAGCAGCCTACTTACAGATTATGTCTGTCAACTTGTGCCATGGCCTCGATCCAGAAAGTGGATCTTGCCACTTGGATGTCTTGGTTCCACAACCAGCTACTTTCTCTCCAGTTAGTACATAACACATTACCTAGCAAGTTGTACCTGGTCATAATAGAAAGCCCTATTAAATTCTGAGGAGGACAGTTTATGGTATTTAACCATAAAGAATGCTTAGCACCCAGTCATTAAGTGACTTCTGTTGCCAGAAATATTTTAAGCCCACCATGTCACACTCAAAAGGGACCCACACTAATATTCATGCTCAACTTTTGTCCCTTTCAGAGTACATCATTAATTACATTGCACCGATAATTCATCAATGTAGAAATTAGCTTTACAGACCCTGATGCCAGAAGAGATGACTTGGTCCACGTTCACAAGGCCAATGCAGCTCATGTGGAAAGCTTTATGCAAATCACATAAACAAATTTAGAGACTGAAAATAAAAAAATAAAAAAGAAAAGGAAGCATTTGGTGGGCAGAGCAGCAACTGTCGGCAAAGACTTCTTATATCCGACTTCATATGTACAAGTTCAGGGAGGCTGGGGAAACACATGCCCTTGCTGCCATATCACTGTAACTTGTGAGATGATTGTGTCCTGAGGAGTTGCAAACTTTAAGAAAAGCTCTTCCCTGCTCAAGCACTGCAGCACTGTAATACTGAACAGGAAAGTAAAAGAAATTTTATGTTTTTTCCCCTTTTCCTTTTTCATAGAAAAAGAATTGAGTAGTGTTTTTAGGAAAAAAAATATATTTTTTAATATCTTTCTTCTTTTAAATACATAAGGAATATGAAAGATTGTTTTCCTTAGCAGTGCTGATGGCCATGCTAGCTGTTCTTGACAGCCTTGTGGAAAGTTTTCCAAAACGGAAACAGCTTTCTGAAGCCATAATTCAGGAAGCCTTGCTATTCAAGAAATATTTAAATCTTAGGAAAGCAATATAAAGTAATTAAGTGTGCTCTTAAGGACTTGAGCAAAGAGCGCTCTTTGGTAACTTGTCAACCAAAGGAGAGAAGTTGATGGTTCTTACTGAAAATATAGTGTTTTCCAAATATTTGTTAAGCATTTAAAATAAGCACTTAGGGGGAGGAACAACAACAAAAAAGCATGATTAAATTAATTCTGCCTCTCAGTTGATGAGGCTTTAATTATTAAAGACACAAAATGTCTACTAGTTCTTCAGTCAACTGTAGTCTTCCAGGAAACATCAAGTAGCGAAGACACAATTTTTATAAATATTTGTTTCTTTTCACTCTCCATCCTTTACTGAAAAACAACTAAGTGTAAATGTTCTTTAAGTCAAGGTATAATAAAAAGTAATTAATGTCTCTTTTTTCTGAAGTTTATCAACATTTCGATTATAAATTATTTAATGTTTTAATAAATTCTAATTAATAATTTAGTCAATAATTTGTAATTATTATTTCTATATTATTATTAAAAGTGTGGGCACAGGTTACTGTGTATAACTACGTTGCAGCATTAACGTGCACATTCTCCTACCCTGCTGTGTGAATTGAAAAAGTACAGAGTGGTTTAGTTTTCTCCCACATAAATGCAAGTTGCCTCATATTTACATACAGTGATATTTGGAATTGCAATCTATGATTAAAACAAAGCTTTGGTTACTTCACACTCATTTGTTCATGTATTCACGTTTTTTTGTTGTGATGGTTTTAATAAGCTGGAAAATAAACGAGTGATTTTATAATTTTTAGGTTGCCCTCTGCCTGAAAATAACACCATAAGTATTCTTGTCACACACAAAGTCATCACAGATTTGCCTATTATCACTTGCACTAATGGAAACTCAGTTTCACTATGCAGAAATGGAAGGGGTATATCTGTAAATTCCATTTATTTTAAAGTGGGTATCCCCAACCACATTTTGTTGCTCTGGATCTTTATCTTGTGTATTCTTATTCCTGGCTTATCTGTATCACTGAATTACATTCATTTTTCTTAATGCAAGTTTTAAGATTTCAGCAATTTCATATTTTAGTTATCAGAAGGAAGCTGGAAGTTTACAGATGGCTGAGAGGCAACTCAGAATTTTGCAGCCTATACCATTTGGAGAGAACAAAGGCTGTAGTTTTCCAGTATTTCTGATTTGCTGTTTTTGTATATTGGAGAATTTAACCAAGAGAGTTTCAGTGATATGGTTTATAGCCTGGTCTACAAGCATCTTTGGCAGCACAACTGAATGGACAGAGACAAGCAGCCAAACAGGAGACATCTTTAGCTGACTTCATTACTGGAAAGCCTATTTTAGAGCTATACACTAGGGTATAATTTTTTTCTCTCCTTTATTCAGGAGAGTGGTGGAGGTCATTTTGAATGAACTGGTAAGCTCCCTCATTGGCTATCCCATTTCAGCTTGACTCGCTATTTGTAACAGCATCCAACAACAATAAACAGCAAGTTAGAGAGTGTGTTAGTACTAATGATAAGCAGCAGAACAAAACAATTTCTGTCAGCTAATCCTTATCCATCAAAGCAAACACACAACAGGTAAAAAGAGGCCACTTCTTGATTCTCACAGCTATTGTTCATGTTCTCAGAGCTTTTTGTGCCTTTCTGATTTCAGTCTTCCCACCAACCTTGAGCCTACAACTCCAGGTGTGGGCATAGAAGGTAGTGCTTAAGCAGTCCTCATCTCCTGTTGGCATGATGGTAGTGCATAGTTACCCATACCATCAGGAACTGGGTGCACAGTCCTCTCCCACTGGTCATCCTGAAGCTTACAACCAGACTGAAAACTGAGCCATTAAAAAAATCAGGACAGTTCATAGTAATGGTATTCAGCAATGGTATCTATGCACTCTGCCCCATTCCTCTGTCCTGTCCTGCTGCTCCTGGCATAAGTTCTTCTTTCCCATACTCTCCCTAGACACCTCAGCAGACGCAGTCTGTATACCCAAGACCTTAATGAAGAACAAGGATTTGGTGGGAATGCCATCCTCTCTGTTTCTCTGAACAATTGCAGTCTGGTGTTTTTGTTTTTTTTTTTTCAGGACAACAAAAGAAAACCTCAAAAAGAGAAAAATGGACATTAGCCAAGAAATGGGGTGGGAGAACATGTTTATGGGTGTTGGCAAATCTACTGTGCAGCTTTCCCATATTATAAACTACATCACTGTCTACAAACCCAGGCAAGATGCTCTTCTGCAGACTACGATAATACAAGACTGATATCTTATGTCTCTTATAAACTTAAATTAATAGTTTTCTACTGCACGTAATTAGAAGATATTTTATAAAGAACATACACGAGGTCAGTATCATCCTAGAATACAATACAGAATAAAGCAGTAACGGGCTGCACAGCATGGCTTTAAGGCTCCTGCAAAATTAAAATAAAAGATTCAGAGGCTCCAATGCCGGTCGGTACAGCGGGCTGGGGGAAGGGCACCATGTGGTTTGGGATATTTTCACCAAATGTTAAATCACACAGAATATTTCACTCGTCTCCACTGTGAGATCACAACATGACTCCTCTGTAATGAATTCTTTATCTTGGCAGCTCTCCTGCTTTCTCCCAACCGTGCCTCCCTCTCCCCTCCGGGTCCCCGTGTCGGCACATCTGGCAGCGCTCAGCCGGTGATTTTGGCCCGGGACACCCACACCTGCGCTCAGGGGCTGAGCACACCTCCAGGGAGACGAGGAGGAGGTCGAGGGGGCCGAAGTCCCCCTCCAGGCGGACTGCACGCACCCAACCCCATGCCCTGTTCCGAGGCACAAAATGGCGGCTCGAGGCCTCACAGCACGTCGGTTCTGTGCCGCGTGTGCTACTCAGCCTATAGCATACAGCCCCACGAAAGGCCCCACCGCGGCCTCGGGCCCACCAGCAGGCAGCACTATAGGGCTCGAAGCGCTGCGGGCCCGGTTGCCGCAGCGACGGCGCGGCTACGAGCCGCGGTCACGCGGAGACCGGTCGTCGGGGCGACGCGTGAGGTCTGCTCGCTGCCGGCACCGCCATGGCTCCCAAGCGGGCCAAAGCCGGCGGGGCGGCCGCCTCCTCCTCCGCGGGGACTGCAGCGAAGAGCTGGGAGGCTGCGCTGGTGTCCGCCCCGTTGGAGGAGGTGAAGGCGAAGGGCGGCCGAGGGGGGCCTGAAACTGACGGGGCGAGGGACGTTCGGGGGGGGCTGCGGGTCGTGCGGGGCTCCCCGTGTCCTCCTCTGGAAGCCGCCCCCGGCACGGCACGGCACAGCCGCTGCTCTCCCATCCCTGGGTCGGACGCCAAGTTTCGACTCGGAGTGAACTTTTTATAAACTGCTGAACAACGGGGGTTTCGTGGAGGTGCTGACACAGCATTAACTCCCGCGTTGAAAATGTGAGGCTGTAATTTTCCTGCGTGAGCGTGAGCAGCTAAAAGTCGCTTTTTTTTTTTTTTTCTCTTCTCCTTCTTCCCCCTTTTGCTTTTGAACAACATCTGAGGGTCTAAAGGCGTATTTGGGTTTCCAGGTTCTGTGTATAAGCAGTGTCATTCTAATAAATCTTGACACGCGAGAAAGAAATCTGGTTTCAAAATAGCACAGCAGTTTTACAAACAATAATATTTCTCCAGCGTGTGTTTGTCTAGCACCACTTCTGCAAGTGAGACAAATGACTTCCATGGACCCCTTGTTTGAGGGTTCCTGTTGTGCCTCATTTGAAGATCCGGAGTATTTTTTGCTGCGTTTTCAGCTTGTTATTTTTTCATAATGTGCTAACACTTCTGGTAAGCGTGAAAACTTCAGAGTTCTGTTTTTAAATCGGCCGGTCAGTTTTCCAAAAATGCGTCTGATTCTTAAAGTCTCCCAAAAGTACTTAAATTGCATTCATTTTTTCATTTGGTAGTCACCATCTTGTATAAGTCTAGCCAAACAAAATCACAGTTAGCAGTAAGTGCTGCTTATCTGAGCCTGTTGCTTCCCTTCCCCCCGAATTTACATTTTCAGAAGTACTCGAGCCCTTTCCTTCTGTCGAATCCCATCCTTACTCCAAGAGAACATTCCCAAAGACAGAAAGGGGTGGAGGTTCCCTCTCCATACTCTTCTCAGCTCCTGGCCGTTTTCCTGGGCTTGCTAGCAAGGTGCCAATTAGCAAAATTTTGTTTTTATGGTGGTGTTTATTGTGGCTGTGGTTATTGTCCAGTGAATTCATTGAACAGAGTGCTCTGTTTATTCTACTGCATCTATCTGTAATTTATTACATTTGTTAAATATAAACTGTTATATTGAGGTATTTTAAAAGGTAGGAAATAAATGCTCAAAATTTAGGAAATACCAGAATTAGGATTATTCGGGACCACACATTGAGGCAGATGGAAAGAAATGTTGAATGTATTCACTGAATGGAATCAGAATCCTGTTGGAAGAAAGTATGTGATCACCTAATTAAGGATTATTGTAATGCCTGTACCCGAGGGAGCTTAATTAAGATTCCTTGGTTCCTTAATTCTAATACTGTCCATGAGTTTTATGTTCCAGTTAAACTAATTCCATTTTTGCTGTCTTGCAGCTGGCAGGCAGAGCCTTGGTGTAAGTTTGAGCTCAAGCTTCTATGGTGCTGGGCAACTGCTAAAACGCCCTGTTGGAGGGCAATTCTTACTCAGCTCTGATTATCCTGGGCAGAGACAGACATAGTATTTAGTTGTCGAATGCTCTTCCGAGCATCAGAGTTCATGATGCTGAGACGTGGGTATACCTAATGTAAATGATTGTGCTTTGTAAAACCATAGCTTTGACATATGTGTGCCTGTGCTGCCAAATTTTTGTTTCTTCCCCTTGAACATGGAGAAAACTGATTTTCTTGATCTTGATTTACTTGGTCACATAAGGTTTTTTTTATGAAGGGATAAAAATGATCTTTCTAATCAAACTTCGTTCAGCAAATAGTCTAAACTTATTATCCTCTTCTCCCCCTGCCCTCCTCAGCAATCTTACAGCATATAACATTTAAACTCAAATACGTAAAGGTCAGAAACTGAAAGCAGCCTTTTATAGAAAGTGTTGAGCTATTTTAATTATAGGTGTCACCAACCACACTGTGCAAAATTATTTCTTACATCGTATGCGATATACTGTACGAAGCTGAAAATATTTGGGAGATGACAGGAACTCCTACCAATTAAATACATTTCTCTCCTGGTAAATCATGTATAATGAATTTTAAAATCTTTTATCAATTTAGAGAATATTTTTTCCTTTTAGTGGAGTCAGAGGGAATTTACTAGAACTGGTTTTATACTGTACCAGGTTAGCTAAGCAATGAAATTTCACATTTTGATGTGTGTTTATGACTTACTTACAATATTTTATTAGCCTGATCTTATGAAAAGGAGTCGTTTCACATGTGGTGTTAACATTTTATGGAGGGTATGCTAACCAAAATATGATTTAACTGGTATTTACTAACCAAATAATGGCTTTTTCTTAAAAACGCTGTGAAAACTGGCAAACAGACAACATAAAAACAGGTACAGAGGAAATACGGATTTTGCAGAGGCTCGTGTTGTAGTTTATTTACATCTTTTGTTTCTAACGTACTCTGCAGAAAAACATGGAGCTACAAGTTTACTTTGTCTTCATTTATTTATCAAGATAATTTGATTGGGTTAATTGCAAAATTAAATCACAAAATGTAAACTAAGATGCTCAGATTTACATTTTTCATGCTTTAAGTAGATATAAGGCTATATTTGCTGGGTGAAAAGTGAATTCTGAGCAAATACAGCTCTGATATATCTATTCTATGTCCTTATTAGGTGCTCTAACTGAGCGTAGCAACTGAAGGCCGCGTTCTGCTCTGATTTCCCATCTGTACTGATTTGCTTTATCGGCATTTTAAGGCCTGAAAATTGAACTGAATCTAGACCTTGTAAAACCATTGAAGACATTCTGAATAGGATGACTCAGCTTTTGATCTCTATTCATTCTGCTTGCTCTTTGGAGAGAAACTAAATGTTCAGTTGGATTGTGTTGCTCTGTAACCTGCTGCAATCATGCAGCAAAAGCCCAAGTTCCTAAAACAAGAATCCAGTAGTAACCTGGGTGGGTGTCAGTCAGCAGTAATGAAAGCAGACTTGAAGGTATCTTAACACTGGTGCAAAATTGTTGATGAGCCACTTTTCCCACTAATTCCTGCTGTATTTACTGGTGTACAAGCTCCCTCATTGCTGAAATAAAAAAATGCAAAACGTTATGCCTTCCCAAGCATTCGTAAATTACTAACAAATCTTGCTCTTTCTAGGGCTTTACTTAAAAATGAGGAGATTGAAGAACTCTCACCTTTCGATGCTCAAATATTTGGAGTTTTAAGCTTTCAAATGTTTCCCTTTAGCAGTTAGAGTTACATTTGAAATTATGATGTAAATAAATGAGCCTACTAGTTTTGGCCCTTTGCGGGAAAAACACACAAACACAAATAAACAATCAAAAAAACAAACAAAAAAAAACCACAGATGAGACAACTGTTTGATGCTTTTTCTAGTAAAGAAGTCTAGAAACCAGTACTTCAAGTATAGCCAATGTATCTGATTTGTTCGAATGTCTCCTCTGAAAGAGCTGCTCTTCTATGTCTAGGAAATGAAGCAAGACAAGTTAAAAATGGAAAGAAAGCTGCTTGTGTGGAGCTTTGGGAATTAGGCGGATCTTGCTGGGACTAGAGCTTCTTCTGCAGAAGGACATGCAAGCTTCCCCTATAGATCATTTGTGAGAGGTTTTGACTTGTTTCAAGTCTTGACATGGTCAAGTGTTTTGAAATGAGGGACACGTAATCATTTGTAATGACAATTGTAACTGAGTGTTTTCCAGTTAGAGTGATCCTACCCGTAACTGGAACTTGTCTCAAATTGCATAGAAGATATTCAGTTACCAATGTCACATTTCCCATTATTATTATCATTCAGTTTTGAACCAGTGCTGTTGATTCTCTGGGCTGTCTGCTATCTCTGTTTCACTCATCTCCATTGACAGTCAGGAGTGCTGTTCCCCTAGTGGCAGCCTCCCCAGACTGTCTCTGTGCTTTTCCTCTAGTTATTGCATGATTTTCTCTGTCCTATACTTTAAGCTGGGAACCTCATTTGAGGTAACCCTGAGGTCATTAATCTATGCTCCCTCAGATCCTTTGTTTGGTCTCTCTTCTACAGTAACATTTGAAAGAATTGAACTGAGTAGAGCAGCAGTTGTATATTGAGGGAGAAAATGTTTTAAAAGTAACCGTATACATTTTATTACTTTTCCTTCTCAGTTTTATGTTGTGATTTTAGGTGGTGAGCTGTAGAAGCAGGGTCTGTTTCTTCTCTGTCTTTTCAGAGCCTTGAACATTAAGGGTACTGTTACAGTATTGATAATACAAGGACAATGTTGCAAAAAATAATAAATTTTAAGGTCAAAAGAAAGGCGGTCAGTTGAACACCTTAAGCTATGTACTAATGCTGCATATTCTCTGTCCTCATTGACCTCCATTGCTGTTATGAACATTCCGCTTTACTGGAAAATGAACCTCAAAGGCTTCAAAATCAGTGAGTGTAGAAATAGATGGCATGCTATTTGTGACTGGGAAGTCTGCTTCATTATTCCCTGCTCAAGTCTGTATAGCTATTCCTGTATTTATCTAGCTCTTGTTCGCAGGTGTTGTGCATTTGTATAAAAGGAATATATTTCTGAATCATATTCCAGCTAAAGAGGGTTAGGAGCTGTTCTGTGGAGAAGCTCTTTTGAAGCAGAAAATTAATGGAGGGAAAAAGACATGCTAGTAGTGTCAAGAACATACCTTTGGTGAATCCCTGAAAATGTTTTGTTTGGATAAATCTGAAGGTTTTGGGGGTAATTCATTTTCACAAGCTGGACTTACTCTGATGTTTTGCATTGGTGCTATGGGCTTCTCTGAAGGTGACCACCTCAGTAGAAATCAGGAAATGTTTATCCTTTGCTTCAAATGCCTCCCCAAGGAATGCAGAAGTGTTGCAAAGAAAAAAGTCCAATTACTCAAACATAAGCCAAGTGCCTGGGAAAATATTAAAGGTGCTAGGAATTGGACAAGGAATGTGAGTCTTGAGAAAGCTGGCAATGAAGTCAGGTCATGAAGCTGGGGACTGACTTCATGGGAAGACTGAGGAGAAGATGATGTTAGGGATTAGGGATGCAAGAACAGGGTATAAGAAGGATTTGGAGAAGTTATGGCACTCTGGAACAGAGAGTAAAAACAGAAGGAGAGGTGAGATAGCAACAATTGTGGGCTAAGGGTGCAAAGGACAAGAAGAGTCAGAGCGAGGTATAATACAGGTTTCACAGACATCACTGTTACCGGATGATGTTAGTTCTAAGCAGATGTAATTTCTGGGCACCAAGGTATCAGCATGTTCTAAAGAGAAAAAGAGCATAAGGTAGAGAGGTCTTAGAACTCTGATGGAGTTTTCTTCATATATCTGAAAAACAAAGACATTGTAGGAACAGGCACTGTTGCTACTGGATCATTCCCCACCTGAAGCCTAGGCTAAAACTTTGCATTTCTGAATATTTCATTGTTTGTGCTGTTGGCCTTTTCTCTGTGACACCTACTGCACTTCATTCCCATCTTGGCAGCCTACACTAAGGAGAACATCTTGGTGATTAGCTGCTCCGTTTGCTGACCTCTGGATAGTCCTTCTCAAGGCTCCAACATTGCTCACAATGCTGATACAAGAAGGTCATTCGATCACAACAGCTTGCACTTGTGGAAGCCTAGAATATAATGTGCTTGCACACAAGTATGGACATCCAAATGTTCTCTGTTGAAACAAAGCAGCTGTACATGTTTTGATGGTAATGTTAAAATATCAAGTTCGTTCATACACCCACAGTTATCTTGATAACTTCAGGCAGGGTGAGCTATCAGTATTCCCCAGCTCTGTAGAAAGGGGAAAAAGGAGTTGAGTGGACCTAGCTCAATCCCGACATGGGCCATTGATGGAGAGCTGAGTTCCAGCAGTGCTGCAGCTGTTGCCACTTCTCCAGTGAGCAGTGTCACCACTGCAGCATGGCTGGACACACTTCTCTATTGCAAAGATATAGGATAAACTTTTTTTTTTTTTTTCAGATATGAGGAGGAACAAATGAAGAATAGTGTTGTAAAACTGGAAAAAGAAAAACCTACCTTTTTATCACATTCTTTTTTTTTTTTTTTCTTTTTTGAAAGGTTCTTTCCCTGTCTTTACTATATACTCAGGTTTTGTTCTGTTGTTCTGCAAGCATGCGTGTATGCATTTTTTATGATATATGAATATGAAAATATTTTTATAAAAATTCTGAACAATTAGCTTCTCTTAAATTTGTCTTTAGCATGATGTGCACTGACTAACATATGAGTCTGCTTACCCTGCTCCTGTCCAGTATGACAGTGTCTTCGGACCACTTAGATCTTGCTGAAGCTGTTTCCATGTTGACCCTGATGAAGTTTTATTGATATCCTCGCAGTTTAAGCGTGCAGGTGTGCAGTAGAATATATATAACATGGTGTGTCTTGAAGTGTGGAAAACACAACTCCCAGATGTATTTCTGATTCAGTTCCCACCAGTTCAGGTGTCACTGATGCTGATAAAGAACACTGGAGAGAGCTATAGATGTGTTGGAGATGGCCACTCACTTTCTGAAAGGGATTCCAGTAGGTTGGAGTAAAAAAAGTGGAGATTTGCTTGAATGACCCATTTGGACAAATTTTATCTTTGTTCAAAATACTTAGTGAAAAATTGTAAGAATGCATGAGTAGAAAGACCCTCATAAAACATACAAACAAAACTACGTTTTTTAGAAAATAGTATCCAGTTTTCCAGGATGAGGAAGCTGGATTTTTTTTCATTTTTCTAGAGCAAATAATTAATGCCAACAATATAAATAAATACATTTAAATTCTACATCCTTTTTGTTTATCAGACTCCCAAATGTGCAAATGACGTGCAAAAGTTATTTCACCTTTGTGCAATGCCAGTGCAGCGTCTGCCTGTAAGTTGGTTTGGTATTATTGGGCTCCTGCTTTTTCCACAGCATAATGCTGCCACCTGATGGCAGAAATAATTGGAATAAATCAGTACGTGCTTTTGCAGGTTGTTCATTTTATTGTAGTGTGTTTCATATGATAACGAATATGTGTTAAAGAGAGTAGTTATCTCTACGTGCTCACTCGTTCGAATTGCAGAGAAGCTTTTTTGTGTGCTCATGTTCTAATGCATTAAATATTTTATTTTGGAAAGTAGGATGATTGGAAGCCTAGCATCGCTTTTGTGGTGGGAGCCAAAATTGAGGATGAAATTCACACAAAGGCTTTATCCCTTGCTGTGCAGGTGCCACAGCGGAAGCTCTTCAGCGTGGTAACACGTGAAGATATCTTCAGACAGGTATTCCAAGAAAGAAACTTTTAATAACAAACCAAACCCTCAATGAATTACTCTGGAAATTTTAAAAGTTACACTACTTCATAGGAATTAAAAATGGAAGTAGAGAAGCTTACTATGTGAGTTGGTTTGCTCCCTGTAAGTGTTTAAGTTTTCTTCAGACTTTTCTTCAAGGTGCTCATCAAAGCTCCCTCCCTAAGGAACTTTAAGATCATTTACAATAGTCAATAACAAGTAAAATAATTTGTTTAAAATTAAAATCTGATCACAGCAGAATGCTTTATTTCCTTGCAGATCTCAGAATCTGGAAGTCAAAAGGGGAAAAAGGTTAAGGATGTGCCTATGTTCTATGAGGTAAGTTAAAATATATATTGAAAGTCAGCGCTCTTACACTGAGGTAATTACAGCTGTGTAATTATGTTATACATACCAGAGTAAATGCAATTCTACTGAATATGTCTGGTATAATCACTCAGCTTAGTTTAGAGACTTAACTGCTTTCTTTCTCTGATATCAACATATTTCTGTTGGATTGCTAATTAGGTGAGAATCAAGATATCTTTTCAGAAATATTAGTTTTATTAAGAATATGTTATGTAGTCTTATTTTGATGGTAAAAATTACAGAAGAATATTAGACTCTGCTCTTCCAGATGCTCACAGTAATTTAGAGACTTATACCTTCATTTATTGGCATGCAAGCCCATAAACGAAACACCAGCTCTGTGTGCTAGTATCCATAATAATCTCAGTTTGATGTTAAATTTTAACCTGATTCGTCAAGTGGGGTATGTCACTGGGGTTGGGAGTCATGCTTAGTACAAAGAGGACTTCCTTCTCCCTACCTTGTTAATGTTTTACATACAGCTTGTGAGAGGCTATAAAATTCTGTGATTAATTAGAAGATTGTTTAAAATTTTCTCAGGTAGAGTTTTATGGCCCTACAGACCTGGAACATAAAGAATTTTGGATCCCTCTAAAAAGATCTTGTTTGCATTTTAGTTCTGAAATGACTAATAAAGTTTTTATATGTCTCGGGTTTTGGTGGACTTTATAACAGGTCTTTTTAGTTCCAGTCTGTTTTTCAGTAATGCCAGACTACTATCTGAACAAGTCCCTTTGGAATTATTTACCACTGACATGACTGTGAATTTTATGCAATTAACCCTCTTCGTTTAGGACCAGCCTCCCAGGCAAACCCACCCTTATATTACCTGGGATGTAAAATCTTTTCAGTCCTACTGACGGAAAGATTTTGAAGTCTGGTTCTAAGCAGAAGCTTTGTATGATACCTGTATTTAATTACTAAGAGCAATTTTCCTTGTGAAGTGGATACTTATTAAATTCCAGCTGTCAGTGCTGTGTCTCATTAGCTACTTACTTTATTCCTCAAAGACATTTTTTCCTCCCTTCCTTTAACAGAGAATATAAAATGCCTGTTCTGACCTTTTGCTTGGACTCAGTTTCCTTTCTGGCTGTAGCAAATTAGAAGATTGATCATGTTGCCACAAGCATTAAGATCGTGCCTCTCTGGGCAGAAATTTGCTCCTGAGTGTGTGCTTCAAGTCCACGTACAATTTGTGCATTCAAAGCTTTTGCTGCAGTAGGGATAAACAAGTATGAGGCTAGCACAGTACACAGAGCTGTGAAATGCTCTTCAGAGAGGAGCATTTCTGACCCTGCTGCATACAGTTCTCTGTTGTGGGATTCAACACACTTGAGGAATATGTACATTCTGCAGGTGCATATTCATTTCTAGTGATATAGTAAATTAAATTACTAAACCATTAATGATCTTTGAATGTATAAAGTATGCATGTGAGTGAATTTCAGACTGATGACTGATGCATATTAATGTGGCTGTTAATGGTATTAACAGCAACACTGTTACCCATGCCATTGCTCTTGCAAATTGTGTCTACTCAGATTTTGGGTGTTTTAATAAGTTTCAATGTAGCAGTCTGCAGTGCCTGCTTTAAATCAAGAAACATTAACAAACTGTTGTGTTGGTGTATTGCAAACTAGATATATATCATAGTAAAGCAATTCCTTTTGTCTATTCTAAATTATTTCCCTTCAGGGCTTTTAACATGTTAGTGTATTTGATTTCATGTAACTCTTATTGTACAAATTGAACAGGATAGTAGCAGGGCTTATGGATGTATAGCTAAAAGATTTCCAAATCCAGACGAATTTAGTGTCTAACTGGTTTTCTTCAAAGGAAGTGACTTGAGGAGGAGTAGGAGCCCTGATTTGTAATTTATTGCTATTTCCAGCACTTAATTAAATAATGTTAGGCTAATTATCTCATAAAGATGCCTTTTTTTCTTTTTTTTTCTTTTTTTTCTTTTTTTTCTTTTTTTTCTTTTTTTTTCTTTTTTTCTTTTTTTTTCTTTTTTTTCTTTTTTTTCTTTTTTTTTCCTTTTTTTTCTTTTTTTTCTTTTTTTTTCCTTTTTTTTCTTCTTTTTTTTTCTTTTTTGTATGGTATAGAAAGAAAAACATTACGTTTCCTGTGAAATATCAACAGATTTTGTATTGAGTCAGGTTTATTTATCATATACAAATTTTCTAACAGACAAGACCTAAAGCAATATTTTGAATAAAATATATGTATTATATATGCAAGGTATGTATCTTCTATTGTCTATGTATGTATGTTTGTTTTGTAAGTTTTCCATTAGGATGGGTAATGTTATATGTAATTACGATGCTTTACGACTACAAAATATGAGACTGTGTTTCAGTTTCCATATGTTGATTTTTGAAAATCTTTTCAAGCCTAAATTTTCTATACTGGCTTTGTTCATCACACTATTTTTAATTATTTTTTTCTAGATAATTCTGGTGAGATTGAGTTCAAGGGCTATAGGTATGGAAATATTTTTTTTCCAGCATTGTCATACTCATAAGGGCAGGGTTAGGAATGTTGTCTTTACATTATTCAGGAAATCTTGAGAAGGATTCTTGTCACATACACAGAAGGGAATAAGCTGGAGCTGGAGAGTAGTACCATGGTGAGAAAAGATTTTAAGAGAAGATGGAACCTCATGCAACCCCTAAATGTGAGAACACTGGAAGTAGATAACAGGGTTGCTGCATATAAACAGCTGAATAATGGACGTGGCCATGAGAGGGAGGGGCGCAGGAGAGTGAGAGATGTGAAACAGTTTTGTAGTTCTCTCAGACAAACTCAGATGCCTGAGATAAAGGATCATAGGAAGATGAAGTAGGCATGAGTGCTTGGGAGCAGTTTTGTTTGGATGTACATCCCAGAATGCTGCCTTCACAATGTGCCCTTGTTCTGGTGAAACCTTGTAACAGCAGCAGTCTTTCCTACTCTGCTTGGACTTATCTCCAGAACAAGCTAGCCTGGGAATCCTGTGTAGCCAAAAAGACTGGATAGCAATTAAAAATGTAAGTCTTTATTCCATTACATATAAAGAATTAATATACTAACCCTGCTTTCTCACAGCCGAATTAATGGCTCCTAGCTACCACTGTCAGCCTGGAAAATATCATCAAATTAGGGGCCAAACCCAAATTCTAGCCCATTCTCATGCCAGAATGCTGTGCAACTGAAGCAAAATGAATCGTCTGTAACTAGGTGTTTCTCATTAATCACTGAGTAATTAGCTAACTCTACTGATATCTTTGGGGGATGATGGGAGGCAACGTGAACAGCACAGAGTGCACTCTAGAAATCCTTACTAGACTTAAGGACAGGTATAAGTGAATGCAAGATAGAAAATCTCTTAGGCATGAAGTAGTCTCTTAGACGAGTAATTTCATCATCTGCTTAAAAAAGTTTTAATGTGGGTTATAATGACCTTTCCACAGAAAAGATGAACATAAGCCATGAGAAGAGGCCATTAAAAAGTGGAGTAAAGTCTGTAATAGCAGCAAATCCACAGGTTTCAGGGATTGAGAGGAGAATATGGTTCGAGAAGACCTTTGAATCAGAAAGGAAAAGATTAATGGACTATTTGGGCTTTGGACCTCAAATGCAGTGGAAGTGTTTGAAGTGTTTGGGTAATTGAAATGAAAGTTTCCTGTAATTTTTTTTTTTTCTCTCTTTTTATGCTCTATCTTTAATGATGCCTTTTTTTTTTTTTTTTTTTCCTCCCCTCCATCATTCCTTCCCCTAATAGACACAGGACTTTGAAAGGAAGACTTTCCTTCTCTCTTCATCACTAGTAAAGCCAAGTCAAAGCTCTGTGTATTCTTCTCAGTTGAGGCTGAGAACTGCTGGGTAGTTAGAAGCATAGTATTTTAGGTTTACACTTTTCTGGTTTATACTATTTTAGCTTATAAGAGCATTTAAATAGGAGTTGTGTTACTTGTCTAGGAGTTGGATAGCTAAATTTCTGGTCAAGAGTGAAAATTTCAAACAGTTTTTCAACTGTAAATCTGACATATTTTCCCAAGAGATCATAGTTATGTTACATAAATACATGAATTAATACATATATGCAAAATATCATACCTAATTTGTTTCAACTGTTCTTTTTTAGTGAGAAAAGCTACTGACAAAAAGAAAAGTTGTCAACACTATAGACCAAGAGTTGGATTTTTTATTTTTTATTAATACAGTTTTCACCAGTTTGTTTTACACTGTGTGAAATAAATAAATAGATAGATTTCATTGGCAGAAGTGATTATTCTGACCTGTACCACTGATCTCAGTGGGTTATTTTTCAAAAACAGTGTCTTAAAACTTATAAAATTAAAATCAGATTTTTTTTTCTTAATAATTAAAAACAATAATCTATTATAACTTTAATTTATTTCTGCAAAAACCTTTCCTGATAGAAGTTACTTCTAATTTCATTGTAAATGCATGCTTCAGTGTATAAAAGTCATGCTTTCTAGATCAAAGGAAAACTTGCAATTAATCTTCTCAATGTAAAAAAATCTGAAATTCAGTTCAAATTTTCCTAATTTTTTCTCTTTCTTTAGCAATGTGTAATAGACTCCTTCATGTTTTTCAGTTCTTAAGTAATTTCTGTGAATCTTTGTAATGAACACAATTAACTAGTTTTATTTCATTGTGGATTTTAATGGTTTTGTTGAATATGTATCAAATACAAGTGTAGCATAATCCATGTACTCCTATTTGATAGCTTGTTGTAGACAAGTCTGAAATTTGTAGAAGTTGTCTTGGGTACTGCCTTGCACTGAGAACAAATTTTAAATCAAATGGCTCTCCATTGATCAATGAGTCCTTCCCATAGTTACCACTTTTCAGGTTCTCTGTCTTTTAAATTTGGTTTGTTTTCTTTGTTCTGAGATGCATCTCTTAGAACGTTTACAAAGTCAAATCATATTGCTTTCTCACGTTATGCTAACTGTGTTTGCCAAATAGCTTTGTATGAATGAGTTTTCCACTACATTATATATAATTCCTATCTTTATTTTGTCCTCCAGAAATCCTATCATTGAGAACTTCATCTTTTCCTGAATAATTTACAATATTTTAAATAGAACAGTCTTAATATGTTGATAATAATTATTTTGGAAGTTAGTCCCAGGTTTTGTAGAACCAAAGCTGAATATTGTATTATGTAGTATGTAACTTGCATGTCACTTACAGGAACTGTTAGTATTTCAACAGAAGAGAATATATTGATTACAAGAATAGAATATATTGATTATAAATTTTTATGATTGGTTGAACACAGAACCTGTTCTGCACAGCAAGTGATTCTCATACAAAACCTGATTTTTATTGTACCTTGTTGCTTACAGAGAAGGAGTATCAACTCAGATACCTCACACTTCAGGATTGATAGAAGCAGAGAATGTGCCAGTTTTATTGTTTGAGTGAAGATATATAACAGCCAACCCATATTGACAGACATAGACAGGCATGTAGAGATACCTACCTAGTTGTGCAATTTCATAAAATAACCCAAAGAGACCCCCGAATCAAACCTTCTACTGATAAGCATAGTATGCACAGTTTCCCTGTCAAAATCCAGTGAAATTGAATGTTTGCACGTAAATCTTAATTAGTGCATGTTTTGTACAGCTCATTTTTGAGGACTAAAAGGTTATTGATTAGAAACAGAATCTTGCCTTGCTTTAAAATTATTTATAGGGTACTTGTTTTTTTTTTGTTTAGTGGTTTTGTTTGTTTGTTTGTTTGTTTTTCCCCAAGTCTGTGCTGTCAGAATCCTTGGGAATTTGTGTAATGTTAACAACAGGATCAGAAGTATCCTTGAGTTTTCCTGGTGTAAGTAAGGCAGATTCCAATCCTATCACTTTTAACTCAGGATACATTACCTGAAATATTAAGATCTGCTGTAGGACAGTAAAAATTGAAAAAGCAAACTGAATGAATTCTGGCAGGAAATGATAGATTTAAATTAGTCTTGCTTCATGCATTTCTGTGGATTATTTTTTTGCTTGGAGTATGTGGAATATAGATATATGCAGTAAGAGTTGCTGCTGCTAAGATTATTTGAAGTAATTGTTAGTGATATCACTAACAATTACAACAAAGGTCCACTTTGGAAGGGAACTCAGCATGTAGTTCCTGGCATAGGTGCTATTATTGTATTGTGAACGTTTTCACGTATGCATATATTTATGTGTGTGTGCTGATGTGCATAAATAGTCAAAGCTGTCTTATTTTAATACTCCCTCACCTCAATGACATGAATTGCATTCAGGAATTCAAAACAATTTTTGTGACCTTTCTTCAGTAGGTCCTAAATACCTCATGCCTTTCTATGTTTTTTCCCATGAAGTCCCTTTTTTCTGCTATCTGTCTCTAATAATATTTTCACTGAAGAAGGGAGGAAAGAAAGAAAGAAAAAAAAAAAGGGGCACTAGGAACAAGGGTATGCATCTATATTGCCTAAAGGATCTTACAGTAAATTTATAGTGTAGAAAAACTGAGCTACTGGCTTTATTGTGTTGTGTTTGTTTGTTTTTTTAATGTAATATGGCTAATGACCTTTGGTGAAAAAGTGATATGAATCTCTCTTATCATACTATCCAGAATGAAGTAGCCTCATATATCAGACATCTTGCTTTTGAAAGAGTAGAAATGAAAATCAACATCTTTAGCCCATTGGCCTCTGCTCTTATAAGAATCCTCACTGTCCTCTGTAGTGATTCTTCCCATGATCTCTTTTGTCATTCATTAGATTCTTGTCCCTAATTGCATTCATGATTCCACACCCCCCTTTTAGCTGTACAGTTTTCTTCATTCTATATGGAATGCTTTTTAATTTGGATTTTACATCAAATTAATAACTTGATGTGGAAACAAAACTTTTAATGTTGCAGACATAATACTTGTTACTAGGAGTATTTTTACCCAAGAAGCTTTTGTAAGTTTTGTGGCAGCTGGAGGAGAGCAAAGATTGATTAGTAGCCAGGATATGTGTTACTGAAGAAACAAGTTTCAGAAATAACACAAGTAAGGAGTATTGTTAGGGATCCCTTTTGGTTTCTTGTAGAAACATATGATCAAAGGTGAATTGTTTTTGTGGAAGTGTATATTTTGACAAAATACCATCAGAAAGGTTAAGATCAAGACTAGGCTTTCTCGGAAGTAGAGATAGTCAATCTAAAATCTAGCCTTCAAAGTCAGAAGATGATGTGATTAGAATTTATTTTGTAGTAAAAGTTAGATTTTGTTTTCTTTCCACTGCAGAACAAAAATTACATCAAAAAGTGATCGTAAAATGGAGTAGTTCAAGAGCCAGAACTTCGCACACGTTTCATTGTTTTGTTGAGAATGCTTGATAGTAAAAATTACTTCAACAGTCATGCTGACTGCTCAGAAGGATAGAAGAGTTTAATTTTAATTTTGAAGGCCAGTACAGAGCAAAACAAATACTGCAGTCTTAAATATGATAGAATAGAACTGTTCTCAGGTGAGCCTTTATCAAGTGCAATTGTGTGAATGAGAGTTAACAGAATTTTATTGCAAGTGCATTTTGTCTTTATACTGTATAGGTATACATGCTCAAGAGATTAGTGGGAGTTTTCATTAAATGAAGATGCCTTTTACAGTGCTAGGGCCAGGGAAGGGTAAGGAACTTTAGGTCTTGCTGTGGGTACTAGCTTCTCAGTGGTTTTCAGCTCACCTGTTGCCAAGCACCAAAAGGTAAATAGTTGTTTCCAACATGCATGCAACTTGGTATAAAATTTTTTGGTGTTTCCACGCAGGTTTTGTTGAAATATGTGTGTAACTAAGCAAATAGCAGTAATGTCCGTAGCAATCTTGGAACTGGTAGAGACCCTCTGGAAAAGGAAGTGCTATTCTTGTTTTGTTGCCTTCAAAATATCAGGTGACTATAAGGGGTTAAATATGACTATAAGAGTCATATTTCTCAAGTAGTGTAAATAACTGCAGAATCCAATGTCATTGAAGGAAAAAAAAGAAGTGCTTAAGGCCCATTACAAATATGGACCACAGTGGAAAAGTGCTGCTGAGGAGTTTTGTGGTGCCAAGCCCATAAGGCCATTGGGACTTCCTGTCTCACAGGTTGTTAGGTTTCATAGGAAACTGGCAGCTAGGCAGGTTCTGCCAGCACAAGGGTTGATGAGACAACTTAACTTCTTAAATCTTTTTGTTCCTCGTCTTACTGGGTTCTCTCCCTTGCCAGATACAGTATCAGAGAAACATGACTTCAGCTCTGTAAAGTTCACTGTGTGAATCCATTTGGCTGAAGTTACTAGAAAGAATGTGCTTCTCAGAAACACAAAATATTCTGCTCCTCAACAAGATTTGCTGAGCACATTTATACCACTGAAATGTAAATGTTTCAAGATTTGATCATAGCAATATATCTCTTCTTCTGAAAAGTATCACAGCAGACTGGTATATCTTCTCTATTTAGAGAGCTTTGGTTTCTTCAGTTGTTCCTCAGGAATTACTTAAATGCCATTTCATCTCTCCCCAGTTAGAGTGTTAAAATTGAACAGGTATTAAAGGGTATGAGAGAATCTTTACTTTCCACGAAGCTCATTTTTGCTGAGATATCAATGCTGATGATTAATCCTTTTGGTCACAGGATATTCACGTTATATTTTTTAATTCCTTAGAGCGGTTAGGTTTGGTAGCAGTTAGGTGGCCAGGAAGGCATTGGAAGTGTATGTCATAGATGGTTAGAGCTGTTGTATGAGAACTTTAATAAAGCCAAAGTTAAAAGTCATTCTAATTTTTATGTAATGTATTTTCTCTTTTTTATTTAATTTGTGTTATTCAATTGTTTGTATTTCCTTTAAACTCTGCCTGCTTGTAGTAGTAAGACACACATACACTGTATGTATATGTCTTAGAAAGTTCTCCTGTATTGCTTAGATTAAACCTGTTGAGATATCCTGTGGAAAAGGACTTTGGGGTAATGGTGGGTGAAAAGCTTGACGCAAGCAAACACTGTGTGCTTGCAGCCTGGGAGGCCAACTGTATCCTGGGCTACATCAAAAGAGGGGTGGCTGGCAGGGAGAGGGAGGTGATTGTCCACCTCTACTCTGCTCTTATGAGGGTCCATCTGCAGTACTGTGTCCAGACCTGGGACCCCCAGCACAAGAAAGACATGGAGCTGTTGGAGAGCGTCCAGAAAAGGCCACGAAGAGAGCTGCAGCACATCTCCTTTGAAGAAAGACAGAGGAAACTGGACTTGTTCAGCCTGGAAAAGAAGACACTCCAAGGAAACCTTGTGGTCTTTTTGATAGTTAAAGCAGGCCTGCAGGAAAGCTGGCTAAGGACTCCTTATCAGTGAGTGTAGTGACAGGACAAGAGGGAATGTCATTTAAGTAAAAGAGGGTAGATTTAGATTAAATATATGGAAAAAATTTTTTACTCAAAATGTGCTGATACAGGCTGCTCAGAGAAACTGTGGATACCCCATCCCTGGAGGTGTTCAAACCCAGGTTGAATGAAGCCCTGGGCAGCCTGATCTGATGGGAGGAGGTGTTCCTGCTCATGGCAGGGGGTTGGAGCTAGGTGGTCTTCCAGCCCAAGCTGTTCTGTGATTCTATGATCCCCTCTGGTTGCACATTGACTGTAGAGAGAGATTTAAAGCACAGACCTTCTTATGATGTGTATTTCTAGCTAGATTTCTGCTCACCAGATTAGATTGTATTGTGATTTAGCAAAAATGGACTCACTCAACATATTTTAATAGGGCATGAACAGCCATTGCTGCTGGTTTGAGAAATTATCCCACAATAGAAAGGCAGATATTTAATACATGAATAGCATGCATATTTGCTCAGTATTGCTCAACAGTGAAAATATCCTAGTCTTATTTAAGAAGGTTTGTTTGAAAACTAGGGTTTAGACATGGAGGGACTCTGAGAGAAAGAAAAAGGCTTCAAATTTGCTTTTATTAGTTTTTAAAATTCTCTGGAATACATGTTGGTAATGTCTTTACTGATTAATGAAGATGATTCACTGATTTGGCTTAAGTTATTCAGTCTACCTAATGGATACATAAGCTCTATATGGAGCTCTTTTCAGATACACACTTGATGTACTGATTTAGGTGATCCTTGAGCTCACTTTGAATTGTGAGTCATTAATTCACCAGTAAAGGACGATGACTAAACAAGTAATCTTTTGACATCGTAATTGGGAAGACTTTCTGAGAGGCAAAAATGAAACGAGGGGAATGGTCTTGACAGTACAGGCTGAATTACCTTTCAACAAACTGCAAGCGCGGTCTCAAAGAAATTTTTTGTCAGCTCAAGGCCCTCCTGGTATTCTTTCAAAATGATGTTACAGTATGCTGTTGTAAATGAAATGTTATCACCAGATTCAGAAATATTTATGCTGTGCATACACATGTCTTCTTTGGACAGAAGAAGTTTTTCAGGATGGCATGCAGCTTTCGTTCCATAGTCTGGCTTGAAAGCTTCTTACAAAGGATTCTCACAACACAGCACCACACTAATCTGATGGCAGATTGTTATAAGTGAAGATTGCTTACTTTTCCTTCTTTCATTAGCTTGCTCAAAAAATACATATTTGAACAGTAAAAAGTGTCTTCGTTGGTATATGTAATCCACATAGCCTCTTGACTCTTCTGCTAAAGATAGTTTACCAGCTTCAAACTGACTCGCACTGCATCAGCTAGAAAGGGATTTGTACTGCAAAGGAACTGTTATGTTTCTTGTAGGAACCATTATGTGTGTGAATCTGACATATATGTGATGGCTTTAATTTCTTAGTTTCAAGAACAGGAGGGAAGATGGGGCTCTAGCACATTTATCTTGGATGTAATGACAAAGCTGTGGAAATTGGTAATTTAAGTGCTTTTCTGATTATGCTGTAGCAGCCACAGTGGAGCTGAAAAGGCTATACTGAGAAGGAGACAAATTAAAAAAAGATGAAGGCTCAGACTTTAAATGTTTCCTAAATATTTAAAATCTGCCTCCAATCTCAGCAACATCAGCATATGCCAGTGGTATAGTATCACCTACAAGCACTCATGAAATGTTTGAGTGCCTTGAAACGCATGCCCTTTGCACCAGGCAGCTAAGTCTCTGCATGGTTCATACTGCCACCATATGAGATCAAATACTGCATCACTGCAGCCTTTCTGCACTTCACAAAAGTGAGCCCTGCTGTGTGAGGAATGCTAAGTTTCCTCTTCCTTTAAAGAAAAAGAGGCTCTACCTAACTGAATTTGTCTGTCCAAGTTTCCATGGTTTCTTACATAAGGAAAAGGTCATCACTGGCAGGATAAAGTATAGTCAATCTGAAATGAATCCACCTCATAGTATCCCAAAAGATTCTTTCTGTACTCTTACCAAGTCTTTGTCTTCAACTTTTTGTTACTGAGGCTCTGTGAATTCTTAGTTGTTTATGCCAGGTGCCTGAATAATTCATGGGGCCACAAATAAAGAAAACGTGCATGTGTGTAATAAATTCTTTTATCTACTCTGTGTGAATTGATCTACGTTCTATCTTTAAACTAGCAGTGATGAAGGATTGTTTTTTATTTCCTTAGGCATGTTGCAGATTTCACATTGCTATATGAAAAACGGATTACTTTCTTTTTATTGCCAAATGTTGGATGCTTATTTTATTCCTCTTATTCGTCTGACCTCACTCCACAGTAGTAGAATGTATTCTTGTGAAAGAGAGTTTGGTCTATACCTTTCTAACACTTAACATAAAAATAAAAATTGTCATTCCCAATTATTGGAACTTGTTAGAGTTGTCCAAACTCTATAATGAACTGGACATGTCTCTCAATTTCTGCATTATCTGTCTACAAAATAGGAAAAGTCACGATGCATTGCATCTAACTGATAAAGGGCTTTGAGCTTCTCAGGAGGAATAGATTGTAAGAGTCTGTGCATTCCTTCCTTCTTCCATGAACAATAAATCAGCAACTGCCATGAAGCTGGGTTACTATATATACTTTTCAGGAATCCTTCCAGAATCCCTCCATTTCCTCTCCATTGTGCATCAAGAAAAGTGCATCTCATCTAGATTAGGCAGTTAAGAAGCATGTCTTCGCATAAGCTGTTAACACCATTTATGCAAAAAAAAAAAAAGAGAATTTTTTTCTCTAAGGGAAATTAACATGGTATTTCTAGCAAACTGTCTTCCTTTCAGAGCTTTGACTTTCTCTAGCTAGCTCTAAGATACACTTTTTTGTTGGAATGGCTTGAAGCTTTTAGGGTGACTAGAGTCTGTGAAATTTTTTAGGCCTGCTCTTAACATGTCATTGGTTTTCTGCCATGACTCTGAAGTCACTAGGAATCTTTCCAGAAGCCTTCTATGGTTGGTTTGTTGAGATAGTGACCAGTAACTATTCTTACTCAGACTACAAAAGATGTAAAACAAAACTGAGCTGTACCATTATGTATTTTTTTAGATGTGTGCTAAGGAGATTACCAGATTTATTAGCATTGGAGTGGGAGGAGTATTTTGTGGTGGGAGGTTATAAATACAAATATTTTGTTTTGTTTCCCTGTTACGTGATCCAGAAAAATCTAAGTTATACCAGATTTTCTTCCTCCTTTTCATTTGTATGAAACAGTCATTTGGCCTATAATAGTCTGAATTCCATTCCGGCTTTCTTTTATTCAAACAAGCATTTTT
This sequence comes from Chrysolophus pictus, assembly GCA_037305975.1. Classification (NCBI taxonomy): domain Eukaryota; kingdom Metazoa; phylum Chordata; class Aves; order Galliformes; family Phasianidae; genus Chrysolophus; species Chrysolophus pictus. Next base: position 116,749,989 of record CM074576.1, on the reverse strand, counting down.
AATGACTATACTTCCTTACCCAGGTTTTACTTGAAAAGTGAAAATTTCTAAGCTGGGTGAGAAACTGAAAGCTCAAAGCTAATGGTGTTGTTTGCATTAGACAAGACACAGTTCAATGAGATGCAGTGTGCACCTTCATTGTCTGAATGTTAGCAAGCAAAATTGACACCATATGTGCCCAACTGTAATTGCTCCAAGAGGGGAAAAGAGAAACATGTCAGAACATTTGAGTAACACCTAATTCAGCCCATGGTTATAAATAATGCTGATGGCTGCTTAAAAACAAAAGTAGGAAAATATTATGGTTATATTATTCCTCAACAGCGCTTCCTACATAGGTGAACTTTATTACAGAGACAACACAAGTGAAAAGAAACGTATAACAACTTTTTATGATATTTTTATGTTATTTTATTTTTTTCGCAGTAAATAAAGTGGTTATGAGGCTCCAAGGAAAACAGCCCAGATGTTAGTGTGTTGTACAAAATTTAGTGGAAACAAGCTGTAAAAAACATAGTCATAAAACAGCCTGTCAATGCCACACATCTGGACAATGCAGCTGTATGTTCCCGCTGCTGTCATCACCCTAAGAAAACTCAATAGCCTTATTTCACCCCAATTAGGCTGCATACCAACAGAATCAGCATTACATAGGGAGAGGGTATATTTTCACCAGTACAGACCCTCTCAAATCCCCTTCGAAAAGTTTATATCTTTCATTCAAGACTAATACCTCAGATGCTAGTCACTTTGTAAATAGCATTCAAAATAACACCCTCCGATTTGGTGTCTGTTAAATACATTTTAGTTTATAATAAGTAATTGCTTAATGTTCCTTCTTTGTTTTTAAAGAATATATATAGTTTACAGTGAAAACTGTATCTGTTGACCCTTACATAAATAGAAGTTTTCTCCCATCTGCTATTTTGTAGCATTTATAACTTCATTTGAGGTTTTTGGAAATAAAGAATAACTATGTATCATATGAATTTGTTGTTTTTTTGGAATGCATGGCCATTTTGAGCCACACATTCAATGTGAAATAACACCCCATCATTTCTGCATGCGAAATAAGTCAAATGCAATATTAAAACCATACAAGTAATAGTTATTTCTTTCTCTGCAGGTAGTAGAAGTAGCCAAAGCCATTTTGGATAGTGGAGAAGAAATTCCTGTTACACTAACTGGAAAGCTATTGAAATTTCAACTGCTTTGCATTAAACAGAAGGATCTTCAGAGAAGGGACACTGAAAAGGTACTACAGTGTGCTTTAGGGGGATTTCTTAAGTAACTTTATGAAGCTAATTCAGCTGAATTTATGCAAATAGTTCCTATCTCCTCATGCTTAACTTCCTGTAAGCATCATTAGAAAAAAATGTAAACAGAAATTTATTTAGGTTTTTGGAAGAAGCTCCCAGTTATTCAAATGTAGTTGAGATAGGGAAAAGAATAGAACTCTTTGCTTGAGTAAGAAGTAGTAGTGCAGTTACTCAGTCTTAGGACTGAGAGGTGATAGAACTGGAAACTATGTATCATCATTGTCCTTTTCTGGAGTTCCCTGAACTGACTTCCACTTATCTTCTAGGGCTGTCACTACTAGCCCCAAGACTGCCTTAGTCAGCCTGCTTAACTGTTCTATAACAGGAATTTCAGCAGGCTTGCACAGAATCACTGTGACAGTGAGAGGAGAGGGAAAAGATGCTCAAAAAGAGGCTTTTACTTCCTGAAGTACTAAGGACAAGTAGTGCTTTTTGTGGCAATCTTGACAAATTCTAATATATATTTCTGCTTTCTTGAGGCTTAATTACATAAAATTATTCAAGTGCAATAAACAAAGCTTATTGTAGCACTGTGGTCTGATGATTGTATCATCTGTTTTGATCCATTAATCAACTTAGAATTCAAAGTCATAATATCAAAACCATCCAGTTGAAACGTCCAAAGTGGAGTAAATCTGAAAGTAAATAAGATCAGAATCACCACAGCACAAACAATTTTAAGAATCGTTGAAGACATTCCTAAGTGATACAAAAAGGGAACTTGTAATGAAGGGAAGGAAGGAAAAGATTTTCAGCTCTGATTTTGGATTGCGCTAAAACAATTGCTGCAGCTGGAAAGCCTGGTTGTCCAGCTGAGTGTGGAAAAGACTATCATGTAGAATAAACTGACCTATCCAATTTGCATGGAAATATTTTTTTTTCATTGATTTAATAGCAATTAAAGTAACACAAATGGAATGCTAGCAGTAATTAAAATTAGTATCTATTTAGTGTATTTAAAAAACTTTATAAAACTGAAATTTCATTCTAAAATAGTTCATAGTCATGATGCTGGATAGAAATATGGTGTTTTTCTTGCTCTTACAGCACCTCCCTTTACCTTAAAGGTATTTGGATTATTTAAATTTTTTACTTGAGCTGAGCTCCTTAGGTGTATAACATGAGAATTTGGGTCACTATCACCATCTTTTTTCATTCTTTACTCTTAAAAGACTGAGTAAACTTGAATGTTGGGGGTTTTGCTTGAAAATAATGAGAATGACTAAGTAATATCCTGAATGAAATGAGCACAAGGCTGTTGGTTCTAGTTTATAGAAGACAGATATATACATCAAAGACAAAATAGCACTGGTACTATTTTACACCTTACTCAAGTGTTAAGAGATGCTCAAGACTTAGAAATTGAATTTTGGTCCGATTTCCCTCCAGGGAAGTTTTCTGACTGCAAGCACTGTAGCAACAGTAACTGAAGGACAGTGATTCTTCACTCATCTTTCTACCAGTATCTACCAGTATCCCTGTTATTAATGTGAACTCTTAACACTATAATTCATTGAGAACTGAGTAATAAACTAAATTATGTGTTTAAGAAGAATAAAACAGCATTCAGGATATCTTCTCTACAACATTATAACACTGAAAAGGGAAAGTATTCAAATGAATAAATTGATTTTACAGCACTCTGCCCTTTGTTCTTCACAAAGGCTACAATGACAACTTAGTTTCTTTATCTTGTCAGGCTGAAGAAGAGCAAAAAAAGGAAAAGAATGGAGGGAAAGAGATAGGCAAACCTCTTGGCAAGGAGAAACCCCCTAGTGCCAAGACAACTGAGAAAGAAAGAAAAGGAAAAAAGACAGAAGCAGCCCCTCCAGTACCAGTTACTGTTAAAAAAAATACCCAATTGAAGCGCCGAGGAGAAAAGGAAGAGGAATACAAATACATTGGTATGTAAAACTGCAGATATGCTTCTGACAACTTGCTAAAAAATTTTAAAACTAGCTTCTCATTCAGTTCTTCCTTTCTGTTCCATGTTGAAAGGTATGTTTGGCAATGTTAAAGCATTGCCACTTTGCATTTGAAGAGGGCACTGTGCTCTGCTTAGAAGAATAGAAGTACAATAGATGGTAATGTCTAAGAAAAATACAGATGAGGTTTATGTGGCAGGTTGACGTCAAGATGTTTTAATGTGTCTAAGACTAAACTAAAGTGGATAAATAAAACATATCTTTATACAAAGATCTCAGAATAAATGCATCTGTCAGTATCCAAAGGCAGTTTTCTCTTTCTATTAATAGAGTAACACAGAGCTGTCCACTGCTGTTTGGAGGTGAAGCCAAATTCGGTATGAAAGGTACTATGATATTTGCTGTAAAAACATGCAGCTGGTACTGAGACCTGAAAAAATCTACTTCAGAAATGAGATTTCTAAGATAAACAATAATATTGCTGAGAAAATCTTTGTTCTTAATACATAGCACACATGGTTGCAAATATCACTGGAACAAAAACTACTGGAGAATGTACATACATCTCTTCATTTAAAACACATTTATTTTGGACTAAAGTCCATTCTATCTATGTCAGAAAAAATGGGAACTCTCCCACTGGAGGAAAAGTTGCTCATCTTGGATGTGTAGCCATTGAACCAATGCAGATGTTCCTTCCTCTTTCATCAGACTTTTGTCTACACTTCTTTTGCGATCAATGGCATTCTTCAATTGTCGGTCCAGATGTTTATAACCAATCTGAGCCTTAGTCAGGCTGGCAAAAGCACACAGAAATAGAACATGACCTTTCTGTTCATAACCCCTTATTTTCTCAGATAAGGTTGGTCAGTAATAATGTTCTTTTGATAAAGTTAAGCTTTTTCAGGGACTTGAAGAGAAGTGTTTGAGTAAATGCTTCTGCCTGTAAGAATCAAAGCTAAAGTGGTGTAGAGAATTCATTTCATCTTATTTATATATGTACAGAATATACTGGCCTGAATGGCTTTAAAAGTACTAATGTGGTTCTCCTAGGCCCTGTAGAAACAGTTTTATTGCAGCCAATGTTTTTTTTTTTTATTTCTATTGTTTTCTGCCCAGACATCACAGATGTGTAAAATAAGAGATTTTATTTCCCCAAGTCCATACTTGCTGTCTTTGTCATCTTATTAGCTGTGACTAACAAAGTAAAAAAACACATCTAAAAACTAGCTACCATGAAAAGTGACCTTGCTTAGTGTAATTAGTAGCTTTAAGTTATAAACTACTACTGCTGTTATTATTTTATTAATTGTGATGGTTTTCCAAGGATGTTTACAAAATAGTGGTAGAAATGGTTGCAAATTATGACAAAGGAGAAGTTGTCTTGGCATTTTGCACTTGTGAAGACAATACAAAAATAAAAAATAAACTCTCCAAAGATTGTTGGAATATCAGAAAGTACCTACTGGTTGAATTTACACTACAAAGTCTTCCTAAATGAGTAGATTTAACAGAAAGGGAACTATAGTTCCCCAGATGTAAGCTATATTATTGAGCATAAGAAATATTCTATTTAGCATTAAGATTCTAAAATTGTGTCTCATTGTTAAGACAGGATAGACTTTTCTAGTTGTATGTGTTCCATATCCAGCAAAGAGATACAGGAGTTTCCATTATCTTAGAATGAATAACAAAGCTGAATGAAATAGATGACCTAATGCTTATCTGAATACCTGTTTTTCTCCATGGGCCACAAATGGGATCTACTCAATAATTAACTTAGACTAAAGTCAAGTTTCTAGAAGGTTTATTTGCACTTATCTGATATGATGTCTGACATCATTTGCTTTGGTATACTGGTACATTACTACAGAAGCAATAAAGCAGACACTTAATGAAACTTCTCACCCATTCTCTAAAAGGAATTTGGATGAGTCTGGCCAACTGTAAGGACTAGTGTGAGCTGGTATTACCAGATGATGAGGGTTTTGACAGGAGTTCCATCTAGTAAACACGAACCTGTTGGGCAGAGAGCCAGTGATTACTCCTCCTTGCAGCTAATCCTTCAAGATTACTACAGCTAAAGCCATCTCTCAGCTGAGACACAGTAACTTACTCTTTGTGTGCTCCCTGGATAGCTTTATGTGGGTTGAAACTACCAGTAGTACATACGAGTATGTCCTGGAACTAAATAGTTTTTCTTTAAGAAAAGCAGTTGCAGAAAGTGTTATTGCTATAGCTAGTATTGTGGTTATAATAAACTTCTCCAAATATTTTTTTACTGCGTTTCTTTAAACAATTTTTCTCTAGGTGGTCTGCTGCTGAAGATTTTAATCTAACACAAATTTTAGCATATTATGTACAGTTACGTCAGTGAGGTTACAGAAGAGCTGCTTCTGTGACCCTAATTTGCAATATCCCTATGTACTATATATATAAAATTTTGTTTAGTTGTTGAATTCCATGCTCTAATGTCTTTTTATTTTGCTTTGAACAGATGATGAACCAGATGACGGTGCCCATTATTACTTTATAATTTTGGGTTTCCACAACCTTCAGCTACTGCCAGTGATGTCTGAGCTTGGAGTTAATGTTTCATGTGTAATCAGGATTTCTTCTGAGAATTATGAGCCATTACAGATGTACTTGGAAGCAGCTAGATTTCAAGAAGAATCTTTACTTTCACCTCAAGGTAACTTGGTCTTAAGAACAGCATTTATGTAGAAAGAATAATGTTTCATATCTAAGTAAATACTGTTCTCCCTATTATCCCTGTACTTCTTTCTTTCTCTGTGCCTTATGTTTATACATGATACTTGTGAGCAGCTGTATTTTCATGTGCAAAAATTGTATTGCAATTGGTTTGGTCAGCAAACCAAAGAGTTTGCCAGTACAAAAACTTGCCTTAGCTGGACAATGAAAAGAGGGACTGATTAAAGAGACAGTGTTTGTAACCACAGTTCTGTGCAACAGCCACCATAGGACACTTTATCAGATGCATACCATTGTGTGTCATCATCCAGGAAAATCTGTTTCTAAGAAGACTTGGCACACTTGGTAATTTCAAAGGAAGTGCACAGCTGGCTATTAGGTTGGGACCATGGGTCAAGCTAAAGAAGAATATATCCCAGAATAACAAGCAGCCTGAAGACAGTAGTGCTTCTGTTGAAAAGGACTTGGGATCCTGGTGGACAATGAGCTAAATGTGAGCCATCATTGAATTGAAGGGCAGGAATATCTTTGAGACTTAAGATTATATTAGATCAATGTATGTCAACAAGGATTTATTAGTTTGTTGCTTGGAGCAGAAGTTGAAATATGTCCTATTTGAATGGGACTGTTTTGAAACAGTGTGATGTGTAAAGATATCCTTTTAGGAATGATGATAGTAACTAGTAAATACAATTATGTTATAATGTTTCTGTTGTTCTTGTTATTAAGACTCATAAACCCCAGATTAGGAAGCATAGCTCTCTTGTTCTTTTCTTTCTTATCTGTTTACATCTACTAATAGCTGTCATTTTGTGAAATTATGAAGTCAAGCATTGTTATTACTCTTTTCATATGGTTAGTTTTTTGTTACTCTAATCACTCTATTATCTTCACTACTGTTATTTCCACTTTTCTTAGAGTTAACATTCAGAACTCAGAACAATCTCCCAGCCTGACAAAACTTAACTCATTTTTCAATGTATCTGCTGGAAATGTGTAACCTGACACACCCTAGCAATTTTTGGACTTCTGTTTACACAGTGGTGGTTCAAAATTACTATGCAATGTGTTAGTATGTACTAGATGTTGTTTTTCCAGCGCTATATGATTGTTGCAGATTTTTGTTTTTCTACATGCTGAAATAATGTAGAATACTACTAAATACTGTCTCGTATCTATGACTGAAGACTTCAATAATATGACTATAAGACTTCAGTAATAGTAGTGTAATGACTGTAAGGTTTCAATAATATGACATCATGTTAATTCAGTAAGTGTATAGTTAATGAAAATAAAGATGCTATAATTATGAAATAAACAAGAGAGTTTGGCAAAGTAGATTATAATAACAAAAAGAGAGTAGATAGAAAGATTAGTAGATTACCCACATCCTAAGCTCACTGCAATACTTCAGAGGAGGGATCTCCAGAAGAGAGCCTTCCCTACTGGTAGTCAGCTCTTAAATGGGTCTAGGAGAGATGGAGCCAGGCTCCACCCCCTTCCAGCAGCACAGGTGAATTGCTTTCACCTGTGCTCCCGTGGCTGACTCATTGCTCACCTCAGGTGATCAATCAGAGGTTCAGGCTGTGACTCAGCAGTTCCCATACAGTAAGAAGGAAGAAGAGAAACAATATTTAAGGGTAGAGCATCTAATGATTGATCCTGATGTCTCTTGGTGTTTCTTTGCAAGGGGAGACCTAAGTGTCATACACTTGTTTGTTTTATTGTGAAACTATGGGGTAGAGTTAGTAAAACATTATTTCTCTACTGGAATGGAATTTCTAGTTACGGTATTAGTATCGCTGAGCCACTCCACTTCTGTTCAGGAAAATGAAGAGATCAATCTAGGACTGAACAGTCTAGATACAGTTATATTGCTAAAATATGTGTTCAAAGAGTGTTAGGAGAACCTTTCTGCTGGTGAGATACTATACAGAATTAGAGCTTATCTGCCATGAGCACCTGAAAAAAAGAGGAAGGATGTTCCTTTGTCTGAGGTGAGCTGTTAGGAGCATGGAACAGTTGAAATCAAGGGGACCATCCAAGCCAGCATTCTGTCCCCAGAAATGGTCATGACCTGATGCTAATGAAGAGGAAAAGGAGACGAATAATAGGAAAAGAGCACTGAAAAGAAATGAAAATAATAGGAAAAGGAGAAGTGTAATAAGAAAAGCATGGATGAGACTATTTTATGTGCACTTAGCATAGCCTCCATTTACTTTTAAGTCAAGGTATTTTCCTGATCCTGATATGTCTTTTCAGTAAACCTCAATTGTTTGGTTTAGTGCACCCAGGTGGCCAAGAAGGCCAATGGCATCCTGGCTTGTATCAGGAATGGAGTGGTGAGCAGGACTAGGGAAGTAATCCTGCCCCTGTACTCAGCACTGGTGAGGCCTCACCTCGAGTACTGTGTTCAGTTTTGGGCACCTCAGTGCAGAAAGGACATTGAGGTGCTGGAGGGGGTACAAAGAGGCTTGTGAAGGGCTTGGAGAATGTGCCCTATGAAGAGCGACTGAAGGAACTGGGGCTGTTTAGTCTGGGGAAGAGGAGGCTGAGAGGAGACCTTATTGCTCTCTTCCAATATCTGAAAGGTGCTGACAGCGAGAGCGGGGCTGGTCTCTTCTCACTGGTGACAGGTGACAGGATGAGGCCTCAAGTTGCATCAGGGTAACTTTAGGTTGGATATTAGGAAAAACTTCTTTACAGAAAGGATTGTTAAGCACTGGAATGGGCTCCCCAGGGAGGTGGTTGAGTCACCATCCCTGGACGTGTTTAAAAACCGTTTGGATGTGGTGCTCAGGGACATGATTTAGCAGAGGGTTGTTGGAGTTAGGGTAGTATGGTTAGGTTGTGGTTGGACTCGATGATCTTTGTCTTTTTTAACCTGAGTGATTCTATGATTCTATGATAGGACAGTTTTAAAGTTAATTGGCCATCACTTCTGATGTCTGCTAAAGAAGGAAGGTATACCCATGAATTCCTTACAGAGATCAGCATGTTTTGAAGAGTCCATAGCCTCACAGGGTTATTTGGCTTTAAATCCATAGGGCCACTGGGAATGAACAAGTGTGGTATTTGCCCTTCATGTCTAGGTTTTAGAAGTGCTGAGCACCCGCTAGTCCAGTAAAAAAATAAGTCACTGCAGGTTTATTGTCCCCATTTCTTTTAAAATAAGGGTATAATGAGTGCGGTTGATCTGGTACTTCGGAGTTTGACGTTAAAGGAGAGAGACTTTTCTCTGCACCTGATTGCACCTTTGAAAACTAATCATTACCATGCAATAAAAATAAAAACCATGCAACTTCAGCATGATTATTACTAGCAAGCCTATTACCTTAATCTCCCTCTAACCTCAGTTTCCACTTCAGCAAAATGATGCTAGTAAGGATCGCTTATCCTATACTTGAAGAGCTGCTGGTTCTAAATTTGCACTGGCAGCTTTGGAAAAACATAGCCTGGCATTTTGATATTTCTTAAGTTTCAAACCTACATTACTGTTATTCTGGGAGTTTGTTTGTTTTTCGTTTCCTTATTTTTCTAACTTCCACGTTTCACTCAGGCTTTTTCTTCATGAAGTTTTTGAACTCAAAGTTGGGTATCAGATTTTTTTCTGAGATGGTAAGAATAGGAATATTCTAACAGTACTTACAAAAGATTAATAACGGTTTGTGCTTTCTATAGAAGGGAGACATTGTATCATGATTTATTACTTTAAAATTTTAGATTTAGAAGCAGAGAAAAAAAAGAAAAATGAATCTATCAAAGACTTGGAAACGTTTTGGAAGTACCTGGAACCAGTTTTGAACAGTGAAAAGCATGGGTCAAGACTCTTTGATGTTGCCAGACTTCATCACCTAGTTAAGGAGAATGCCTTTCCTTCTGATTGGTCTGACAGAGAAATCCTGGTCAGTAGATAATACTTTCACAATATATGGCAAGCTTTGAAGTTTGCAACATTTAGCTTCATTTTAATAATGGCAAGAATTTTAGTTTATTCTTCTGTGATACAGAACTAGAGTATGTTTTCACAAGGAGTCCTTTGAATAAAAACACCTGACTTGGAGTTTCTTAATATTGTAGGCAACAGCAGCCAAATTGAAAACAATATGAGGTGTTAAATTTATTCAGTCTTCACAATGACCCAGTTTGAATCTCATTAGAGAGTAAGATGTCAGCATGAAATAACGTAAAAATTATGTTTTTGTCCTTCTAACAGCAGGTCTACTTACTATTTATCAGAAAAGTCACATGACAACAAATTTAAACAAATGCAAAAATAGTTCTTGATTATAAACTGTTGTTTTAGCATATACTGTGCTACTTCTTGTTGTCCTACCCAAAACACGGCTTTGGTTTATTACTTTTCATAACCTGCTGAGTAAAGACTATTACTCAGTAAAGGGAGGCAAGGTGAACAATTAGAATTTTCTTTTGAACTGAGGATTTCAAGTGCAGCAAGGTGAAGCATCCAGTATTTTCCAGTCCATGATAGCAGCAGTAAAAAAATATGTGCTAAAGCAAAATAAAACAACTTTCTATGATTTATCCTACTGTGTTTGTGGTCTGTATTATTACAGTTAAATGAAAGACTGTATCTCCCTAACACTTATTTATAGTACATTAAATCCTCTATATAAACAATCTTGTGAGCTAGGAAGTACCCTTGATCCTAAAGGGATCAGAACTGAATTTGACAAAATCCACCATGGTTTCTAAGGCGTTCACTTAAAACACCTCAGTTGTGAAAATGTGTAGAGTTGCTACTTTATAACATTATTAACCATTATATTTTCTTAATCCAATCTTCACATACGAGGCCGATTTTGGGATATTCTTTAATCGTTTCTATTTTCCCCTTCTCTTCTGAGAGTCCATAAATATACTATGAGCAATTATCTTTACTGAAATAAAAGACAAATTGTCTGTCACTGAAATTGTTCCAGCAGATTGTAGTTGTAATTTCACATTCTTCTCTATATCAAAATTCAGATGAGCTCTAAAGAAGTAATTCTTTAAAGAAATAGATGTGAAAAATACAAGTAATGAAATCATAGATAGAGTAAATCTGTTCTGGTGGAATTCCTGGAAAGTCTTTGAGTACAATCTTGCTGCATCTCTGAAGTCCGAGAGCTATCAGGGAGTAACTCCTATGACAAATTGATATAGGCATTGATATAAAAATGATAGAGTATTAGATGCAGGAAGTTATCTACATTTCAGATATTTCATGTAATGGAAAATACTTTCAGAAATATTTTCCTTTTTTCAGTAGTAACTGGTGGCTGGACTTAGAACTTTTGACAAACATGTCTGTCCTGAAATGAGGAAAATCATAGAATAATAGAATGTTTTAGATTGAAAGATGCCTTAAAGACCATCTATTTCCAATCCTCTAATGTGGTCAAGGCACTTCCTACTAGACCAGGGTGCCCAGGGCCCTACCCAACTTTCAAGGGGGAATTATTTTAAACTAAGACAGGGGAGGTTTAGGTTAGATATTAGGAGAAAGTTTTTCACACAGAGGGTGGTGATGCACTGGAACAGGTTGCCCAAGGAGGTTGTGGATGCCCCATCCCTGAATGTGTCTCTGAGCAGCCTGGTCTGGTGGTTGGCGACCCTGCATGTAGCAGGGGCATTGAAACTAGATGATCATTGTGGTCCTTTTCAACCCAGGCCATTCTGTGATGATTCAACATGGTCTTGAACACTTCCAGGGATGAGGTATTCGCAACTAATCCAGGGAACCTGTTCCAGTGCCTTGCCACCCTTTGAGTAAAGAATTTCCTCCTAATATTTAATCTAAATCTTCTCTGTTTTAGTTTAAAAGAATACACCTTGTCCTATCACTACCCTCTCTGATGAAGAGCCCCTACCCTTCTCTTCTGTAGGCCCTCTTTTGGTACAGCAGGGACCCTTTAAGGTCTCCTCAGAACCTTCTCTACTCTAGGCTGTACAAACCCAGCTCCTTCAGCCTTTCTTTGTAGTAGAGGTACTCCAGCTCTCTAATCATCTTCATGGCCCTCATTTGAACCCCCTCCAACAGCTCCATATCTTTTTTGTGCTGGAGGTCCCAGGTCCGGACACAGTACTGCAGGTGGAGCCTCACAGAATAGAGGGGGACAATCAACTCCTTCAACCTGCTGAATTCTTATTTTGTTTAAAAGGCTGAGCATGCAAAACTCTCCAGTACTTTAATTAGCCCTAGTGATCTCCTGTAACATTAATGAAAGGTTTTATAAAAGAGTGTTGAATTAGAAAAGCAAAAATGTGCAAATATTAATTCTGAAAACTGTTTTCACAAACTGAACTTCTAATATTCAAATATTATGAATACTACAACAAGTTTTCCGTAACAGATGCCTGACCTAAGTGCTTGTTTAGAAATGACATAAACAGGGCTAGTGTTAGAGAAAGCAGATGCCTGATATTTCTTAAGGGTCAGTTAATATGTTTACTGTGAGTTACGGAACTGGAAGACAGTTGTGTTTCTTCACCACGTTTCATTTTAGAAAACTTAAGGTTGAGGTATCCAATTACTTGTTTAGGATAAAAAGAAGAGTATGGCCATTAAAGCCACTGAAACCTGAGTGTGGCATGTGGTCTGAGGGAGGGTTTGGTATGAATATAAAAGTATTTCAAATTTAAAATTATGGTTGATCTCAATTCTGTTTGAAAACTTTTAAACAATTGTGGATCTGCTAGATAGAGAACTAATGACTCACGTGGCTAAATTACATGCCACGTTTGTATGCATGCTTCATCCTTTGTATCTGATTTTCTGTCGTAGCTTGCATTTGGCACTGAACTATTTGAAAGCATTGCTTGTTTAATGTATGACTGCATAGACTGGAGAAGACAGCATTGTAACTACTTGGAAAACACCAAGTTTATTAATGTGCCTGAATTATCAGAAAGCAAATCGACACAGCCACCTGTAGTAACCAAGGCAAGGATTTTCTTTTGCTTGATCTTGTTTATTATAGAAAATAATGAACTATAGGATAGAATTACCTTCCTTCAATTCTGCACTAAAAATATCAGCTTGGACCATCACTTTATGTGTAATGTTTTATAAATAAAGTTGGGATTTTTGTCCTCAGCATTTAAAAATTCAAAAATGGGAAAAATTATTAGGGGAAAAAAGATTATTGGAGAAACAGAAAAATAAACATCTGAAGGATCATGCAGATATTGTCATAAATTATCACTGGTTTAAAAATTATTTAACTTATGATTATTTCTTATGCCTGGAAAATCACTATGCATGCACAGAGCTACTGTGTCTCCTTACAGATCTGCGAACTATGCAAAAATTATTTAGTTCTATCCCAGAACAGTTAATTTATTTTGCTTATAGTAGACAAAACAAGTGTGCACAAGAAAGCAGTTTGTTGGACATGAACTAGTGACAGGATAAAAATAGGATTACTACATCTGTAGCAGTGCTTCTGAACTCTCACTAAGCATCTGTAAAACAACGTAACTTATTCCCTTCAGAGTCAGATTTAATTTAAGCCACATGAAATTTTTGCATCTAGTCAAGAGTAAGAAGCTAAAGCTAAATGAAATTATTTTCCCACCTACTTGCATCTGGCAATCCTCACTTGTTTCAGCGATTCTGATTATTATTTTTTGATCTTTGTTCTTTTAGGTACAACCAGCATCACAGATTACACCTTCAAAGAAAAAGCAGCAAGGAGAAGAAGTTCTGACAACAGTAATTTTCTCACAAGGCATGTCTAAAGGATGAAAGCAATGGTCCTTTAGCTGTTCACTCTGTCTTATCATTCACTCATCTGTTAGCAGAAATTATTTTCACAGGAAACAAAATCTGGTTTGATGCTGTGAGAGTAGTTTCGTGATGAATACATTGTGAAAGCCTCTGGGAACTGCAGTGGTGATAACTAGGTTCTTTAGAAAAATCACTTTTTCTACCTCTTCCCAGTCACATTTGGATTTAAGATCTATACAATCATGAACATTATCTTTTTAGAAAAATTGTCGGAAGGTTGAACTGGTCAGGAGTTCAATAAATCTAGCTTAATGAGTTTTCTTTTTACAGCAGAGGAAGAATTTTCTTTTATGGCTACTTCTATGGATATGAGATATTACAATGACTTGCTGAATCAGATTCCTGAGGAATGCTTTTCTGTGCCCATAATGCTGAACTGCATGCTGGAACAGGTGGAAATATATATTTTTCTCTTCCCTTGGCTAATTCTTTCTAGACTTGGTATAATGATTGATCAAAGATCAATAAATCAATCTCTTTCATACTAACAAAATAGGAGATTATGAATGGAGGCACTGACCATGGAGGTTCAATTTGAAGGAATCACAACTAAGAAGTGGCTTCCTTGTTTTCCTTTCATATTGTGCTCACTTATCCTGTAAATACAGTGCTACCCTAAACTTTCATTTTTGAGACCACAGATCCAATATAATCAAATTAGGAAAAAGGTGTCATTTTGTAAGAAAGTCAGGAATTGTTTTTTAACATCCTATACAGCAGTATTGAACTTGTAATATTTAACTCAGTACAAAGGTCTTATGGCAAGCTTAACAATACAAATGGTATGCATCTCTGCTAGCACTGGACAGGTCTGATTACTGTTGAGTTCAGACAAAATCTACACATTAGCAAAACACCACAGTATGATTTGAAAATCTTTCTTATTTTTGAAATGAAATTTCAGCACAATTAGTTTATCCAAAGATAGACTTATGCAAAAATACTCAAGAAAAAGTCTAACACCTGAAATGCAGACGGAATCTGTGTTCATTACAATTCTTAACATTGCAAGTTGTAAATATTTTTCTTCTCATCCTTCTGAAGGTGAGTAATGAGAGAACATATTTCTGTTATTTCCATATTTCCATAATTGTTGCTGCTTATACCAAATTAAAAAAAGAAAAAGAGAGAAAAGGTTTTCTTTCCTTACAAAATGTATGGGTAAGTGTTTAGTTTTATATGTAACTTATCACAGAATTTGCCTGGTAATTTTAATGATGTTAAGCAGCAGTAATACTTTAATGAAAGCTACCATATATTATGTTCACTAGGTTATTGCAAGTGAAGAAAACCTAACACCACCTAGCCTGGTGATGCCAGAAGAACGGGCAGATGGTATACATCATAAGATTGCAGATCATATAGCCTCTATCCTTCCTTCACTTCCACTTTCTGAGAGTGAAAAAAAGGTTTGCATTGTCTTTAATTCGTTTCCTACAATGACACATTTGTGTTATTATTGGCATTTAATACATCTTTCTTTTTAACAGAATCTCTATGACTACTTTTCTCCCAAATACAGCGAAGAAACTGTAACCCCCAAATACCCACTCTTATTCAACTACCACGATACCGTAGCTCAGCGCTTGCACCTGCTGAAGGTATAGTGCTATCTATCACATATAAAAAGTTCTAAAGTCCACAGACAGTAAATACTCAAGGCATTAGAAAGAACTGATTTGTTTTTACAAAAGAGCAGGCAGTATAGATTAGATTTTTCCATCTGGGATAGACACTAACACAAGTCCTTAGTCTGCTTAAGAAGCAATGGATTACTGATACTGACTGAGGACACATCGTAACACAGAGCACTATATGGATATACTGTTTGCATTAATAATAAGAAGGTTTACTTTTTGATGTAAATGAATGATGTTACAGAATTCTGTTGATTTACTCTAGTATTTCAAAATTTTTGAGTCTAGGTAGCGCAGGCAAATATCTTCTAACAAGTGCTCTCTGTCACTCACTCTCTTCTTTTTATCTCACTTTTCTTGCACAAAATACCTGACACCATGATTCAGTAATGCACTGTTAATATATGACTGGCTTAAACACACACTTTAGTCTTTTGCTGTAAAAAGACTTACTTATTCTAACATGCTTTTTTAGCAGTCCATTGGTGTCAAAGTTTAATTTTAACTCCAGTACTTTGGTGTTTGTTTTAGATCCAAGGCAACTTAAATCCAAAAAAGATTGAACATGAAATGATGGATAAATTGCCTCTTAAAGAACTTATCCATTTTACCCTTCCTTCAACTGAAAATGACACTAAACGCTTGGCCGGAGTTCATGAGCTTATGCATTATTGTACCAGTGGTGAGCTGATTTTCATTGATATAACTTCTTCCTTTTTCTTGTTATTGATAATCCTATTAAAAAGTGGGAATTTGAGGATGAGATTTTTCAGCTACCTGAAACCTGTGAGGAATTTACCATTTTTTATATTCTTGATTATAACATGGCAAGTTATACAAGGTAAGCTAACTTCAGACCTCAGTTTCATGGTAATTGGACAAGGCAATATGTGTATTAAGCATTACAAAACTAAGAGCTGGTAGTATCTCAAAAGTCTCTTGTTTACTTATTTATGTTTAATAACATACAAATGGCTATTATATCTGAGAAAGAAAGAAACAATTGTGCAAATTACTGTTTTGATGTTAGCACACAGTGCATTTTGGTAAATAATGACATAAATCGTATGTTTATTTACCAGTATCCTTGGGGTGGAGGAGCATGTGTATTTTAGGTAGAAGATTTTTGTTACACAGTAACTGGTTTTCAAAATATATTCTCTTTAAGCTTCTGGTTTTAATAATGAGCTGGCTTTTATAATAGTCTCTTTAACAAACCAACAGAATATGTTCACTTCTTCAACCATAATCACTTCTGCAATTACCTTTTCTTGGAATGTGCCTACCACCATGACTTACACTGTGAAACAATTGCAAAGACTGCATGAATACCTTTAGGCATTTTTGAAAGTTTATTCTGCAACTCCTAAGAAATGTGAACATCACAATCTCTTTGGTTACATTTATGCCATCATATAAGGGACACTATTTGGAGGTACTTTTCTGGTTATTTATTCCCAAAATCCCATGTGTTGGATTAGTTTACACTAGCTGCATTGTGTCTAGGTGTTGGTATGTTCATTTTAGATGGTGTGGTTTAGCTATTAAGGTGTTCTATATTGCTGTAGCTTGCCAGCTAGTGGATATCAATTTTGATGATCTTCACTGGACCGTACTGGTAGGCTTTACCAACTGTTAACTTTGATAGCAATTTCTTCACTTTTTCAGGATTTACAGTGTGCTTGGGTACTTAACTACCGCAAGGAGAGAACATTTCAAACTGAACAAACTTTCCTAAAATTCAACTTTTCTCATGATTATCATTGTTATACAAACACCCATGCAAACAACCATAAATAGCATTTATTGTCTTTACACCTTGAATTCTTCTATGCAAAGTGTGTGTAAAATTTTTTTTCAAGGGAAAAAAAAAATTGAAATTTTGCTTGAAAAGTTACTGATGACAGAAAATGTTAATGATAATGGAAGCCTTTTCATGAGCTGTAGTTGAAAATAACTAGCTGATACAGTCTATTCAATATTTTAAAATCAACATAATTTATATAAAGCTAATGAGCCTGGAGGTCTTCAGATGTAGGAAGCACTTCATTAGATGGATTAACAGTTAGGTATATCATTTTGCAATTTGGAAGCATTAACTTTGGATGCAGTGCAGAATGTAGCTGACATAATTTGATCCTTTACCATTAAGGAAATTGTTGTTGGCTTTTGCAGAGTTGCCAAGAACAATATGCTTGCATAGTTTTCTATTTATCTTCTACTGAGCCACAAGAACATTTACTCTTAATGATTGTAATTCTTTTATAGAACTTCTGAGTTGGGCTGAAGTGGAAAGAGCCTTCAGAGTGTTTACTTTTGAAAGCCTAAGGCTGACTGAGCTGAGTGACTCTGGACTCCTGAAGAGTTCTGGATCTCTGGTTGGAGGTGATTCTGAAGTATCTTGTATACCCTGGGATAATCCAGCCAAGTTTGCAAGGCAGCTGAGACAACTCTTCCTAATGAAAACGAAACTTAATGGGAAATCACCAGGAGGCTCTGGTAAAAACCTCTCTGTTTATGTTACTCCTGAAGAATTTGAATCTGCTATTTATTTTACCATATCATTTGCTGTTACAGGCCAGTGATTTTTATTCCTTATACAAATCACCAAATTTCAAATATAGTGTAGTCTGAACATTGAGTATATACATAAAGACAAAAATTAGCTGTTTTTGTATGATATAACCTTAAAAAGTTCATTTATCAACTTATCAAAATGGTATGTGTAAAAAGCTATGTACTAGAAAACTATTCTATTACTAATGACATTAAATATATATTTAAAGGTGTAGAATACTGAACATGAGCGTAAATACCTTTCTGAATGAAGGCTCCTGTAAGCTATAATGGCTCCTGAGTCTTTATCACCTTAGAAGTGAGAACCATGGAGTAAGATCAAATGTGATGCATAGGGTTAATTTGACGATTAGTTGTGAGTGAGGATTAGGAGTGGAAAAGATAAGCACTCTAGATGATGATGTGAAAAGTTGAAACTTAATTTAAAAAAAAAAGCAGAAAAAAACCTGTGCTATGCTTTGCAGTTACACATGCATATGTATCTTTTACTTTGTTTTTCTTCCAGGCTTCTCTCTTCTTTCACATACAAGTAAATTAGTAAAGATTTTTACATTCAAAATCTTGGGCCAAATATAGAAGTAACAGGGAAAGAAGAAACATATGTATTTGGTGTCAAAGAAAGTGAGACTGGTAGATAAGGTTAACATATGATAAAACTGAGAAATCAGTACAGCATGCAGTTTATTTGAAATTAAGTATGTGTTCAGGTTTATTCTAAAACTTGCTTTTTCAGCAAAGGCGCAAGAAAGAATCAACCTCAGAGTTCTTCAAAGGAGAAATTCTACCAAAATAACCCTGTAAATGTAGAATGAACGTGCTCTGCACTGGTGAGACCTCACCTGGAGTACTACATCCAGTTGTGAATCCTTAGTACAGGACAGATGTGGACCTGTTAGAGCACTTTCAGAGGAGGACCACAAAAATGATCAAGAATGCAACACCTTCCCTACGAGTATGATAGGCAGAGAGCGCTGGGGCTGTTCAGCCTGGAGAAAGGATGGCAATACATAAAGGGAGGCTATAGAAGGAAGGGGACAGACTTTTTAGCAGGATCTGCTGTGGTAGGACAAGGGAAAATGGTTTCAAACTAAAAGAGGGGAGATTTAGGTTGGACATAAGGAAGAAGGTTTTTACAGTGTGGGTAGTGAGGCACTAGAACAGGTTGCCCAGAGAGGTGGTGGAAGCCCCATCCTTGGAAACATTGAAAGTCATACTTGAGCAGGCTCTGAGCAACCTGATCTAGCTGTAGATGTCCCTGTTCATTGCAGGGCACTTGGACTAGATGTCCTTTCCAACTCAAATGATTCTATAATATCTGGCCTAGCTTTATCTGTTTAAATGTGTCTAGCCAAAGCTAATTGTCTAGACATTTTGTCTGTAAAAGAAGGATAATTTATCCCGTGTTTCTTAAAGTCTAATTCCACTGTGGCATAGATACCTACAGCAGCTAAAGTGATAGGACTTGAATCTATCATCTCTCTTCTCACCCGCACTGCCATATTTCTGCAATTCTGCTTTTGTTATAACTGGCATTTCTCAAATCTTAGAATCATAGATTCGTTAAGGTTGGAGAAGACCTCTAAGATAATCTCGTCCAACCATCAACACATCACCACCATGCCCACTTAACTATGTCCCTAAGAGCCACATCTGCATGTTTCTTGAACATCTCCAGGGACAGTGACTTCACCACCTCCTTGGACAGCCTGTTCCAGTGCCTCACCACTCTTTCTGAGAAGTTCTTCCTCATAACCAACCTGAATATACCCTCTCATTCTATTGTTAGTTACCTGGGACACCAATCCCCACCTCACTACAGTTGCCTTTTAGGCAGTTATAGAGAGCGATAAGGTCTTCCCCTCCTCCAGTCTAGACTATCCTAGTTTCCTCAGCTGCTCCTCATAAGACTTGTGCTCCAGATCCTTCACCAGCTTTGTTCTTTGTTCTTTTTATATGCTCCAGTGTCCTCTAGTGAGGGGCAATCTGAACACAGTATTCAAGGTCCAGCCTCACTAGTGCCAAGTACAGGGGGACAATCATTTGCCTAGTCCTGCTGGCTACACGATTCCTGATCCAAGCCAGCATGCAATTGGCTTTCTCTACCACTTGGGCACACTGCTGGCTCATGTTCAACCAGCTGTCAACTAACACTCCCAGATCCTTTTCCTTCTGCACAGCTCTCCAGTCACCCCGCCCCAAACCTGTAGCATTGCATGGGGTTGTTGTGACCAAAGTGCAGGACTCAGCACTTGATCTTGTTAAAGCTCATACAGTTGGCTTCAGCCCATCAACCCAGCCTATCCGGATGCCTCTGTAGGGCCTTCCTGCAGATCTCCACCTCCTCCCAACTTGGTGTCATCTGCAGACTTACTGAGGGTGCACTCAATCCATTCACCCAGATCTTCAATAGGGGTGTTAAACAGGACTGGTCCCAGTACTGACCCCTGAGGAACACCCCTAGTAAGCAGCTGGATGTAATTCCATTCATCCCCAGTGTCTGGGCCTGACAATCCAGCCAGTTGTTTATCCAGTGACAAGTACACCTTTCTAAGCCATGAGCTGACAGCTTCTCCAGGAGAATGTTGTGGGAGGTGGTGTCAAAGACTTGAGTTACTCTAATTTGTAAACTACATCATGTAGTGAACTGGTTCTAGAAGCCACATTCAAAATAAGCAATTTTTTTTTTGAGATCTGAGAAAAGTAAAAATCAGATCAGTTTAATCTCCTACATCTTTATATTCTGCTAATGTAGATGTCTAAGCAACCATCTTAGATAGGAAGTTTGAGCAGACAAAATGAATCTTGCTTTTTTTCTGAAGCTTGAGAACAGTTTGTTGTTTTTTTTTTATGTTAGTTTATTTTACTTTTATGTTAGTCACAATTCTAAATATTGTAGTTACAAACTGAGCTGTCAACATTTCAATACTTCTGCAGTACAAAATACCTGGAAGATTAAGCTTTTGCTATCAGTTTTCTTTAACCTCCTACAGGCAGCCAGTAAACAATGCAATTTTTCAGAAAAGCAGAGTCTAAGAATGCATGTCTGGAAGCTAAGCCATTTATGAACCATTTATTAACAAATAATTTCAGGAATATTTCTTTGAAGTAGTATTTTTCTTGTATATGTGAATTTTCATCAAATATTAGTGAACTCTGCCCTACATTAGGGCATTAAGAATTCTATTAAAAGAAAATTATTTTTAAAAGTGAGAGAAAATACAAGAATATAAAATTAAAATCTCCATGTAATCCTATTAATGTCAGGTGCCCATTGTAATAATGATAGTTTATCAGTCTAATCTGCGCATCAGAATTACTACTTAGATCCTTGCTAGGTGTAGTGTTTTGTCATTAGCTTATAGAGCTCTACAAATCCAATTAATTAAATTTAAAATACATGGTTTCCAAGAATTCTAATATCAAAATAATTTATTTTAGCTTTTCTTTCTGTTATCTCTGCAAAGGAATACTTGTTTCTCGGATGATAAGCTGATAGGTGGTTCTTCACATGTGAATCTTGAGGCCACTTCTTAGAGTATTTTCTATCTTTTTGGGCAGGCAAAGCCATATAAAGAAGATAATTTGAGTAGACTTCCCTTTTTCCTTTCCTTTTTTTTTTTTTTTCCTCTGGTTAATGATCTCTGGTACTTAGTGTGTATGGATTTCAAAGTGGGTCAGAGGTGATCAGGTATTTAGTACACTAATGTCATAAAAGGAAACTTTAATTTGATAGCAATCTCATCAAATATGCCAAGGAAGTTGCAGCACTGTGACTTTTGTGTTTAGGGCTGAAATTTCTGGAACAGTTCTTAAAATTCAGTTTTCAATTTCTAGGACATGAAAAAGCAAAAGACAAGGATGAAAGAGATGGTCTGGCTGATTCTGTTTTGAACAAAGAATTGGATCTTTCTACTTCTGATCTGGCAAGTGTGATGAATGGAGTAAACTGTGCTTTATATAAAGCATGAGACAACAGAAAGTGCTGTTCAGTATTGGGAAATGTTAATTCAGATTCCTTTGCAGTGCTGCATGCAGCTGACAATTTTGTCATGTTTGGGGAATATGGACATGATGTGTTAAGCGCTATCTATCACTTTCTTTGAATTCTAATGTGATGAGTTTGGTGAAGCTACTAATGGAAATGCAGGTTTTACTGAATGCCAGAAGTCAAATACTTGAATGAATGTTCAAGAAAAATTGTCAAACTGTTTCAAACTAACAGACTGAGCGTTTTGGCTTCTTCAGAAACACCTGCCTGCCATACAGCCCTGGATAAATACAGCAATTTTAAAATTACTTCATAATACCCATCTAAATATTCATAATTGCTTACAGCACTCAAAAACATATAACCTAGTAATAAAAATAGTTGAATTATGTTTGACATAAAAAGCCAAAAGGAAAAACCTTTGGGAGAAGTTGTTGGGTTTTTTTATTAAATATTGCCATACGGCTCTACACGTGTGCAGCATTATGCAATTAACTGTGAAGTAACATGTGATGCTATTAAATCAACAAATTACAGTTAATTTGATACAATTGACACTAAAATGTTGATAATCATTATTTTGTTTCATTGTATTTTGAGGCGAGACTGGAAAATTATGGTCTGGAACCAAAATTGGAAGAAATAAAAAAGACTCAAAAACGTTGTCTGACAGACTGGAATTTTGCTGAGCATTTTCATCCTGATGTCCTTCTTCAGGTATTTGTGAACAGACAGTGTTGTAAATTCAGTCATGTCTCAGAATTAGTAGGGGAATACAGGGTATTTCCCTCCTAGATAAATGTTCCATTTTATCACTGATGCATTTTAACCAAAACCCGTTCTTGTTCAGCTGTTTTAAATCTTGCATGAGCGACCGAAGTTTATAATTGTTTTTTATTTTATGGTTTGGCCACACTGCAGCTGTTTTTTTTAGTATGATTCTTTTAACTGTGTGATGAAAAAAAAAATTACCCTTAAAGGTAATCCTCCCTGATCATTACAAGATTAATTAGTCCACTGTATGTGAAAGCATACTTTACAAATACTTGTAACATGTAGCATATGGCTTATGGACAAGCAGGAAATTTTGTCATAATAATTCTTCACCCTTAGAGGGCTACAAGTTTTATTTACAGAAATCTTGTGAGCTAAAGACCAAGACTGATCTTGCAGAAAGAACAAATGTGAAAGATGAGTTCAGGTGTAGATGGCATGAAGTGCTAGGCATTCTCTTTGGAGAAGTGGATTATAAATTCAGGGCTGTTTTGAACTTCAAGGCAATTCTTTTTGATCCTCACACATGCTATAGAAGGATGGAGAAATGGCAGCTTTTTCAGCAATACTTTAGCATCCCCTCATTAGGGTCTGGGTCATAGATTTCAGTACATGGGGAATTCCTACTTAAGCCTACCTAACAGCTAATACAAACTGAACTGTCAGTAATTAGTGTATCAAGTGAAAAGATGCTGATGGAAAATAATTGCAGCAGAAAACAGCAACATTTTGGTGATAGTATTTCTTTATTTCACGTATAAGCACTGTATAGGAACTGTTGAGTCACTGCCTGAACCACTGATTGATCACCTGGGGAAAGGACTCGATCAGCCCTGGGAGCACAGGTGAAGGCAATTCAGCTGTGTGACCAGAAGGGGTGGAGCCTGACTCTACCTCTCTTAGACCCCATTTGAGGGCTGACTGCCACAGGGGAAGTCTCTGGTTGGAGATCTTGCCTTTGTAGAGTTTTTCCTTGCGAGCCTAGATCTTTTCCTTGTTTGTTCCTTTTGCTGTTTCACTTTTGCATCACCTTTTCACCGTTCTAATCTTTCCAACAGTAACAAGCACCATTCATACAACCAGGCGATAACAAGGTTTTCAGATTTAAAGCGAATGTTTGTTGTGTTTGTTGATGTGGAATTACTTCCATCTCATTTCAGTTTGATAGCTTTGTAAAAAATAGTAGCTTGAATGAAAGTTTTCTACTAGATATAACTATAAAAAAAGTTGCAGCTTACAGAGAATTTAAACATTGAAAGTGATGGACTGTACAGAACAGGGTGAAATAATGTATAACACAGCAGATGTTAGAGATGTTCAGGTCATAGTAGAGCAAATTGGATACAAAATGAGCTGAAAAACAGCTTGTTTCTTTTTTTCCACCTGCTTTACAATAGTTCTGCTTTTACTCATTATGTATTTATTTCAATGCTCATTTTTAAATCTTAAAAATATATGAACAATAATTTATCTATTCTTTAACTGAATTTTTTCATTCATGGTCTGACTCAGAGGTGGAAGACAGTGAATATGTATTCTCCATATGGATAGTGACAGAGTTTCAGTTTCCACATACTGGAATGCTGCGGATTGCTACAATCCAAGTATTTTGTGTGCATCCTGCAGGAAGAGCAAAGTTCTGAAGTACCTGTTGCTAAAAGCTGTGCTGTTTATCATCTGCACATACTACTGTGTGCAAGGAGGATGTACCTTTCTTTCTTTCCTTTTCAGGTTCTTCATACTGCAGCCCAGGAATATAGATGTATTGATTCCTATTATCATACGCAAGATAAGTCTTTGCTAATGGTTCTTCACAATCCTATGAATCAGAATCGTTTGTGCCGAGAGACTTGGGATGTTGCATTGCACTCTAACGTTGGATTCAGGTAATTAATTTTATCACTCCTATCTCAATCATTTTCAATAAAAGCCTATATGGTCATGGCAGATCTTTTTCGCCCTGCGTGACCAAAGCTTTGAAATTAAAAGATATCATGATGTAACTATGTTTAAGAGAAAGCAAGGCATACAGGTAGAGAGCAGTACAGTATCAAAAGAGTTCTGATGAGATAAAGGTTTTCATAGTGAGGAGAACCATACAGGAACTGTGCATGAGTCCTTATCACATGGTGTAAGAATATGATAATACACACACAAAGTCAAATTAGGGATATACACGTCAAGAAAATAACGTTGATCTGGAGGAGGTCAAATGGGAAACTGTCTAAAAATGTAATTTCCATGATTTTCAACTATAGTTATATAACTGGCACAGCTGTCACACAGAGTTTTACTTAGAAAAGCTAGAAGCCCTTTATTAGTATTAGGATCTTTTTTTTTTTTTTTTTTTGGAATAACACATTCCTCTTAATTTTCACTATCTGCTCACCAGTAAGAAGTACAAAAGTGCTACTGTTGGAGCTTTTGCCAGTGGACGTATTTATTTTGGTACATTTTTGCACTGCAACAGCAGCATAGATGATATGGATCCAACTGCTATTCCAGTTTGTTGATCAAATGTAGAATATGTGTCCATGTACTGACATATTAAGAAGCTATAATGCTATGCAGAGACATCTGAGCTAGCTTTAACCATAACACAGTGGTGCTCTGTGAATTATTTAAATCTGATTCATCAAATAAAGTTAAAAGTAACTTATCAGTGGACAAACTTCTTTTTTTTTTTTTCCGCAAGTCTATCAGTAAGCATCACTATCTGAGGAATTTATTCTATTTATTAGAATATTGGACTCTTTCAATGTAAATTTTTGTTGATACCAACAGATTTAAACAGGTTTTAATGCTAAGTAGGCAAAGTGTGCCTTCCACAAGACATATTTTGTACTGTTTTTGCTCTTAGGGAAATCTTTGTGAATCCATCCCAGTTTGTTGTGATTAGCAGTGACTCATCCTGAAGACCTGCTGTTGTGTTACCTGTAGGAGCAGATATGTGGAACCAGACTTCCTCAGGAAGCAATTGGATTTGAAACATCTCTTCTAACAACTCCCAAAACAGTTTGGCAGCTCACCTTGACACAGCATTGTAGGGTTGTTCCATAGTTGTTCCCTGGAATATAGTTCTTTTACCTGTGTACTTGATTAATTACTGCCAGCCAGTGGACTTCAAGTAGTTCCTTTTATGGCAAATTCTCTTACAGGAGGGAATCAAATTTTGTGTTGCAACAGCTTGATTTGGAGTTGGTTTTGCTCCTGGAGATCTCAGTTACTTCTTCTCCTCCATGGCTATGAAGTCCTATAGTTCATCCAAGCATCCAAAAAATGCAAGAATTGTGGCCTTTATAGTTCAGGCAGTATGAAAATGCCTTGAAATCCAGTGGATTCTACAGACTAACTGTGTCCAAAGGCATGGGCACATGTATATACAGTGTTACATGTGTAAAAACCCTTCATTTTTGTTTAGAAGTGACCACTCTATCAGAAAGCCAAGTTAATGTCAACGTTGTCGTAACTATTCTTTTGCTGAAAGTGAATCTTAATGACATTTGTTTACTGTTTCATAGTAAGCACATTGCACAAGTTACTGGAAAAAATAATTATTTCTGAGAAATGATTCTGAGTCAGACATTGGCAGTGGTGACATCAGAAAACATATTAATAGAATATGTATTTTTGACTTTGAATGACTGTTTCATTGCCCTAAAATACTTTCCATGCGAATAATCTCATTTTTATTTATAACATATATTCATCTTCAAGTTATTCCAGTACTGGCAACTCTAGGTCTAGCTTAGCTTTGCATTTTATTTTCAGCACCTCTGTTTTTCTAACTTGTATTCTTTGCAGAGTTGCCTTCTCCCTGCTGAATACATGACAAACAGTTTCTCTATGCAGGTATCTCAAAGCAGGCTCTTTGCACACTGCAGGAAGTAGGTCAGACTAGTATATCTTCAAGCTGTATATAACCTTTGTATATATCCAGCCTGCGTAGACAGCTTACGTATTAAGTCTCTTTGACATGCAAGGTAATGCTGCAGTAAGAAATTTGAAACCATCATGAAGTCAAAAATTGCTTGTGCTGCCTATGTGTTCACAACCAAAATCTGTGGATACCACCGTGGCTTTAGAATACAGTTGAAGCATCTTGAACTCTTGAATGAAAAAAATTTTGAAGATAAAATGACTTCTATACATGCTGCTTTTACTTTTACACATGAAGAATTATGGTAATGCTCCAAACAAGAGATTGAGGAATAACTGCATATGCAATTTTTAGCTTTTATCTTGCCTTGAAAGCAGTCGTGCACAGTAAACTATTTAGTAGTTTCAGATACCATTGGAAGACAAAATAACGCAAGCTCTGCATCAGTTTATCATTCAGTGCTGACTTACACTGTTATTTATCAATATTCTTAATTTATGACAGGCTACAGTGCACTGATTCTGTAACCTAAATTTGGGTGATAATTTCCAAATGCCTTTCCTTGTCATATTGATAGAAAAGAGCTAGAAAATAAGCAGAGTGTTAGAAACTAAGCAGAATAACGCCTCCTTAGCTGCCAAACAAGCAAATAAAGTGTATTCTAAAAGGCAATATAAATCAAGAGCAACTAAGAAAATAAATAGAATTGGTCTCAAGCATTCTTAAGCTGAATGTCTGTGTTTTCTGAATGTCTGGATTTTCTTTGATGGCAGATGTTCTTTGGAAGACAAGTTTCCACTATTTCTTTGCAGTCAGGAGAACCCAAATCCCAAACATCAGTTATTTTAAACAAGCATCATTCAGGCATAAATATCAGTGTCTGTGTTTAAAAAAAAAAAAGAAGAGGAGAAATTCTGTTAAGCACAGTCTTTCTCTCAAAGGTTACTGCATAATATTCATATAAGAAATTGAGAAGCCAAATTAATTTTTCCTATCTGAAATCATCGTAGTGAAAATTGTATTATAGTAAATAGATAAATGTTATGCTTTTCAGGAACTATCTTGAGCTGGTAGCCAACTCAATTGAAGACTGGGTTAAGGAAGAAGAAGTCAAATATCAAGAAAAGAAGATAGCTAGGGAAGTAAAGGCTCTGAAACAGGGAGAAGGCGTGACAGAAGGACCATCTGAATTTTTCGATTGTGCTGTCAAAAAGCCTGGCTTATCTATAAAAGCTACAAGTGAGTATATTTCTGTTTTATCCTAGAAAATTCATTCTTCAGGGTAAGAGCTGAGACCTAAATCTGTTTGAAGTAAAATCCCTTATATTTTTAGTAGGGCAAGCGTGTCTTGTCATCTGTATATACATAAACATCTTTCGAAATTAAGTATTTTTACTTAAATACTCTGCATCATCCTTCATTTTGCAAACTTGAGTCCCTTAATGTAAATATACACTTTCAGGATCTGTTTTTATTTAATGGAGTTACTTGAAAGATTACGTGCAACTGTGAATCTCTGTCACGTGACTAAGCATATGAAGAGACAAGCAGTAATTGAAATTGACAGCTTTTTTGAAAGAGCAGGACAAAAGCTGGAAGTCAGAAGCTGCAGACTAGAAACCAAAACTGGAAACTGGAATTAACTAGACTGCAAAGCAAACTTTAATCACAAACAGCATTTTGAATAATGAAAATTGTAAGCAACTTATGCAGTAAATGTTGAGCGGGCAACAAAATCTTGAACACAAATATTGACAAAAAAAGAGAGCTTTTGTCCAAATTTTCTATCTGTGCATTTAAATGGAATTTAAAATGATTTGTTATGTAGCTTTTACTTTACTAACTTTCTTTGAGAATTTACTTTGAAACCTTCTAGCACTAAAGATTACCATTTACAAAAATCGGATTGCCATTCCTTAACTAACTTAATTCTTCTGATTATACCTTGAGAACCAAAAGGACAGTTATGACTTTAAAATCTTATCCTGTACCCATGTAGTTTTGGCTTAATTAGAGCTAATTTTCTTTGGTAGTGTCTGATACAGTGATGCGTTTTGTATTTAGGAGGAAAATAACATTGATGATACCCCAGTGTTTCAGGTGTTACTCAGCAGTGCTTGCACGAACTGTTTTTCTGCTTCTCGCAGTGTTCTGCCAACAAGGTGGTTGGGAGTGCACATGAAGCTAGGAGGGAACACCATGAAGACTGTTCACCCAAAATGACCAAAGGAACATATGGCCCCCAATTATGAATGCCAGTTAATACTAGTTGTGTGATAAATTTCTTCTAATCTGAGTAGCGTATTTTATCTCTAAAAATATTTAAGATTGACTTTATTCTGCTCTTATACTTGTATATTTTACTATTTACCAGTGTACATTTTATTTTGTTTACTCATACCTTTTTTATTTTCATTTATGAACTTTTTTTTAAAGTTATTCAATTTTCACATATTTATGATCACAGTTATTCCTCCTCCTTTTCTCAAAGACAGCACATCAAGACCTGAGAGCATAATGGACACCATTCTAGAATCTCAGTCCATCAGTGAAAAAAAATCTTTCATTAGAGAAGGTTCTCTTAAGGTATGGTGAAACTGTGTGTGTTTCTGAAAGGGACTTAACACTGATTTGCCAGAAAGGCATGCTTTCATTCTTAATGTAGACTTATGTATACTTACATTATCCATTATACTTGGTAGATCTAGCTTAACTGATGCTGCACTCTCTTGGTTCTTTTTGACTCTTCACAGCCATAGTGTATGTATCTCATCTTTCTAACAGTGTGCGGTGCATTAGCCTAACTTGTAATTGTGAATGCTTACTGTTTTTCTTTCATGATAATGTTAGTGCATTAGTGTGCTTAGAACATAAAATGCTAACCTGGATAATGTCAGATGCCTAATGTTGTTGTCTTAATACAATATACAATAAAGGTTAATAATTCTGGTCTTAATACCTCTTTCCTCTTTCTGTAAAAGATAAAACCATTTTATATCACATTTTGGGAATAAATTCAGTCAATAATTTGTTCTGATATGGTGATAAACATTGTGGAAAAGTGAACTATAAAATGAATAATTCACTATAACTGAGTGTGTAAGATACAAATTATCATCTGATACATCTCTTGTGGTCAAGAATGACTGATCTTGTGAATTGAGAGTCAGTAATTTTATGCAGAATATAGTATGTAATATTGTAAAACTGTAGACAAATTTTAAAAATATTATTAACTTAGAAGACCAAAGGAACCTATATTATTTTGAGTTTGTTTACTCGTATCCTTTTCACATATAAAATATCATGGATTAGAAAGTAACTTGAACTCCTGATTATAATTTAGGCTAGTAAAGAGAAACAGAATAAATTACTAGAGGAACAACGACTTAAGGAAGAGAAAGAACCAAAGAGAGAAAATTTGAGTGTTAAAATGAAAAGACAAGAGACAATAATATGTGAAGAAAGTGAAGATTCCAATAAGAAATCTTCCAAAGAGAAGCTTAAGGGTGAGCCAGCAAAAGTCCCTGAACCTGAGGAGGATCTCAGCATCCCAGAAACACATTCTGAGAAAATTTATAAGGTAAAGAGTCATATTATTTTACATTAGGAGATTGTTAGCTATTTATATATAGCCAAGATTAGCAAAGCTATAATCCTTTATGAAACTGAAGTTCAGGACTAATCAATCATAGCTAGGTCCTGCGCAATTCCATCGCTTTAGCATCAAATTGCTTTCTAAAAGTTTTGAAATGCAATTTCTGGCATTTAAAACTATTTCATTAACTTGGATGTTTTTAAATGTATATGACATAAACACAAAGATAAATTGATATTGGTTTTGTGTCCCTGGTTAGTATTTTCATAGGATGAATTTTGCCTAAAGAAGTGTCATTCATGGAAGAGGGTAGGAAGAGGGAATATGAAGACCTGTTCCAATTCATTTATTTGGGGACTGCTAGACCTGGCTGAAGTTTTGGCTATCCACAATGGAAATCAAATAAAAGGAATCTACTGTTTCTTCCATTTCCTGTTTCAAAATTCATGTCCTTGGAGTCCCATAATACAAGCTATTCTGCCTGTTACACTAACAGAGAAATTTCTTACTGGGGGAACTCTTTACTAATAGTATCCAAACAATTTTTAGGCAGTTTGCACTGGATTTTATTTGCAGAGTAAGCCTTACATCCAAGATTGTCATTCCAGAGTTTTCTTCTCACTATCCACCAAGAAACTATAGATCTGCAAAACAAGGATTAGACTAGATATTCCAAAAGCAATTTATTGTTGCAGTACTGGGAAATGACAGTTATGGATAATATCCTACTTCTCCTTGAAGTTTGCTGGACATTAATCTATGAAAACAGAAGATTCAGATTCATGAAAGTAGTTCTCCTATTTTCATTACTTACATCTCTTTGAAATTTAGGAATGTAAATAAGGAAGCTTAGAGTTCCTTTATGGCACAGAATTCCATTTTTTAGATGTAAACAATGGTTATGTACTGCAGAAAAAAGTGACCTCCTTATGTCAGTATACTTCAGTCTGAGCTTGCTTGAGTACACCCTGCAAAGTCGTAACTACGTAAATTTCTGGTCTGAACTTCCCTGACAGTACTCTCCATGTCTGAATTCCAAAATCTGGGGCTGGAAATCAAAATCCTTATCAGGTTTGGTTTGGACATACAAATCTTATGGCATTGTACTCTGTATTTTATCTTTTTGTATTTGGCCAGGATTTTTCTTTCCCTCTTTTATTTATTAAGCCACCAGACTACTTGCTACTTTTTAGTTCCCACGGTGGCTACGTACAACTGAATAACTAGATTCTGCACTCATGTAAAACAAGTTACTTCAGTTAGAAAATGAGATATTACTCAGATATAAGAGTAACATGCCATATATTTGTTAAAGTCACAATTAGATGTCTGAACAAGAAATATTGATCAGAACAATGTCAGTGTGATTACCCTAACCCTACTTCACAACTTTTGTCTTTTACAACTTCTGCCTTTCTTATTTACCCGCTGTCTAAAACTTGTATTTTTTCAGTTTCTTGGTTACAACACAGGAGAGAATCTCATTCAAGTATCTGGAATCAATCACTATCTTTTCCCATCTGATGGAGGGCAGATTCAAGTAGAGAAGATAGAGTTTGTAAAAGGTGATTATTTTACACTTTACACTTTGCTTTGACTCGCTTAATAATTGATGACAAAGTTTCCTTTATCCATAAATGCTTTTTTGCATTTCAGTAGTTAGAAGTTCTGTTAAAGCTATTGTGATAGTACCATGTAATTCCGTGTTAGATTTTATTACCACTAAAGTTTAAGTTCTTCTGTTGTAGGTTAACAGTTCATAAGTATCAAAAAATAGAATTATTTAGTGGCAGCCAATGCAATATATTCCACAAATGCATATCCCAGTCAGTTGTCTAGTGTAAGTAACAGAGTTGTTCCACAGTCTATCAGTTGTAACTGTCAGAAGGTTTTCTGCATATTTAATAAGATAATCTAAATTCAGATAAACTTAATTAGGTCATCTTTGCCTAATAGTAAGAAATTGGGCCCACTTCTGTACAATTTTATTTTTGTATGACTTATAGTTGCAAGTGCAGGCTTTTCTGGGGGACAGAAATCAGTACTGAAGCCTAGTGAAAGCAATAATGGTATTCCATTGCTTTGTAGGTCTAACCTTAGTGAAGGTGAAAGTGGTAAAGGACAACCACAACTTCTTCATTCATATCACAGACCCCAAGAAAAACTTAACAGAAGTTGAAGTGCATGAAAATAACGAAGAACAGAAAACTGCACCAGGTTAGTGGATTGGTATCACTGATAAAAAGAAGAAATAGTTTGACATGTTTAGTAGTCAGATGTAAACCTTATTAACTTTCAACAAATTATTTTATTTATAAAATAAATTCCTAATTACAAAGAGTAAATAAGATCAGTGCTGCTGTGAATAGATCATACTTTCAAATGAAGAATATATGCAAGAATGTATGTTATTAGGCATCATTCAAAATTATAAAGATATCAGGATGTCTGTGAATGTGAGGTGTAAGTGAAATGTTTAACTATTAGCACCACTCATCCAAAAAAACAGAGTGAATGTGTACTTCTCTGGTCACTACTATATCTTACAATTTACTGACCAAATGAGAAGTCCAGAGAAGAGGTAGAAATATTTTTTTCAATGACCAGTCTTCCAGCTGAAATCCTTGGGGGAGTCTTGGAAACATGCAGATCTAGTACTGCCCCAGCTTGCTGGAGCTGAAATAGTCTTTGGAACCTTCTGAGTCAGGAGATGACAAAGATAGTAAAGAGGGATGCTACATTCTGTCCTCACCCTTGAAAACTATGTTATTTGGAATGACAACTTACAGGGACAACTCTTTGTATCTGAGATCAGATTGAGACCCAGTCATTAAAAAACAAAAGGTAAAATAGTAATCCAGTTTGGTGACTTAAGCATCATGCAGAAATCTTATCAAAGTGTAGACATAAGCATAGTGCAGGCCAACAGATGCTAACCACTTTTTTAAGCAAGGAAATCACTGAAAAGATTCACCATTCTTTAGGAGAAGAATTCTCATCTTTAGTATAGAACTCCTTCTGATCTTAATGTGACCTGGGAAAGACTAAGAGGATGCAAACTGAATTCTTTACAATAACCAGAATTAATTTCTGCTCTGAAAGTCTTTCCACTTTGAGCTGAGTCGTCTTTTGTGTGACATACAGCTGTAGAATTAGTGTATTCTCAGAACCTTTGGTGGAGAAACATATCCTTTCTGCAGTTCAGCTGTATCTATTGCTTGCGGGTGTCATTTAGAATCATGCCACAAGTATTGAATCCCAGTCACAGAATCACAGAATGGCCAGGGTTGGAAGGGACCTCAAAGATCATGAATCTCCAACCCCCTGCCACGTGCAGGGCTACCAACTTCCACATTTAATACTAGACCAGGCTGCCCAAGGCCCGATCCAACCTGGCCTTGAACACCTCTAGGAATGGGGCATCCACAACCTCTCTGGGAAGCCTGTTCCAGCACCTCACTACTCTCTCTTGTAAAGAACTTGAGTCCTTTCTGTAACCTGCTGAGGGGGTGGTTCCAAGAAGGAAGATGGTCTGTAATGATTTATGTATTTATTTGCCCTTAACACAGCAGAATTACTCACGCAGAACTGGAGAGTATTGAAAAAGTGTAACTTCAAGTAGGAGTGATAGTTCTTTTACTCTTTAGCATTAGAAAGCATCTTGTTCCTGCTCCTCTCCTTGGCAGCAGCTGCCACCAGTGAAATGACAGTAGGTTGGATGAACAGAAAATTTGCATCCCTTCCACAGATGAAGTTTCTTGTCTGCCCTTCTGAAAGTTGTCATATGTCATTCTAAGGTCTGTCAGGTGACACTTTCAATCATAGTGTGTTAGCATCTAAAGCCACTTCTATTCATTCAGCACCAGTGGGAAGCTTTCCTCCTATCTAAACAGGAATCCCGAGTGTAATAGAAATGATCAGTTCAGCATTATTGCCAGCCAAGAAGGGAAATGAAGATCCTTGACTCCAGGACTTGTTTCATTTGTTGTTTACATTCACAAAGAATTTTCACTAATTGTTGCTATTAATTCATCTAGCTAATTAGAAAGTTTTCCTTGCTCTATATTAATTTGTTTTACAGATTAGTCATCCAAGTTAATGTGCCATTATTCAAATCAGTCATTTGTTTGCAGGTCAGATGGTTCTGCAGTGTGTTGCTATCTTTAAAATTCTGATTTTTTTTTTTTTAAGGAAAAATTAAAAAGAAAGCTGTGAGCAAGTTTGGATCTTTTTCAGCCACATTGGAAAATGGAATCCAGCTGTCCCTGAGCTATTATGGACCTACAGGGAAGACAGCAGGTAAAATAAGCAAATAGAAGAGGATATTTGAGAACCAAAGGGGGAATTCTTTTTCTTCTTTTTTTATTTTTCATACACCCCGTAACTCAGTAATTTGTTGCATGCAATTCTGCCTTTCTTAGCAGCTGTTACCACACGGTGGGGAATTTTCAGCAAGGCTTGAGATGAGATTACATTGTCAAGAATGTTCAGTGATTCAAATTTCAAAATGGAAGGAGGTCTCCATGCTTTTTTACTTTTTTACTTACTGTGAAAACAGAGCAGTGGAGGGAGAAATTTGCAAGTATTGTTATTAAGTAGTCCAGCAAAATCAGCAAATTAATTTGAGCCAAAGAAAATGTGATTTGTTGAGGAGTCTTTTTGGTTTTCCAAGAAATAATATTTTCATTAACTTATATAGGTGATTATGGAGTTTTCGTTTTATGTTAGGAGTTGGCCTATAGGTTCTAGTTGTGCAATCATAATGAGGGATTTCTCTCAGCTTTTCAATAAACACATTCACCAACTGGAAGCAATTGCTTCACAAAACCACACTGAAAATAGCATCTGCTTTTACCAAGAGCTTTTTGTTTCCATTGCATTTGAAAGGCCACTGAAACCATCACACGGATAAAAGTGAAACCCTCTTCTGATCAGAAAATAATTCCAGCATTTTTCAGTTCTTAAAATATGAAAACATTTAATTGAATGCACCTTTGTGTGAATTGTGGTAAATCGTTCAACTATATACTCCATTTTAATTATTCAAATAGCTTTTCCAAGTGATTTTCTAAAAAAGAACTATTTAAAATTGGGCAAAGATAGCATTCACAATGTAGTGGACTGTGAGAACTCTTTTATTTTGGCATAAAATTGAGTTGTCTAATTAAACACCTACATATCAGCTATGATGTTCAGGCTTTTTTCCAATAGGCAACCTATATCCAATGGGCAACTGTTCTGCATTAGAATAATCTTTGCCATGTTGAGTGTTAGTGCAGCAACGCTGACTGGCATTCTTTGACCGTTTGCAGTTTTCCTGCAATCACTTGCTTATGGCTTCTTTTCCCTTGTGGGTGTTTGTATTGTAAGTGCTCAGAAACATTCCAACCAGAAACACTTGGGCCTAGTCTGTTCTTACGCATCATCCATTCCTAAAGTAGAATGATAATGGCATTTAATCCAGAGTTTTTCTCCATGCACTGATTAAATTGTGTTATTGAAATAATTTTTTTGAGCCTCTCATTCTCTTTTTTTTTGGTTTTTTTTTTTTTTCCTTACCTTGCTTTACCTCTTCCATATTCCTCTTTGTGAAGTTCAGATGAGAAAAAGACTCAGATTGTTTGCCAGTTTTGTGCATCTTTTTGTTTCTTGGTTAAATTTTAATATTAAACTTTTAAGGTAAAAAAAAACCCACAACTTTTAGTTTTTAGATTGTTTTCTCTAGCTTGACCCAAATCTAATTTCAGATTTAATAAGTAAGCTCTTCATCACTTCGAACTGCTTGAGCACTTCTGGAGTTTTTGCATCTGGATGTTATGTAACCTGTGCAGTTGCTGTTTGAGCCTTGATGAAATCCTGAGAGTACAACTCCCAAGTACTAGAGATCTGATTTTGTTTTAAACAGGGAAATGAACCTTCCTCGCTCTGATAGTCCTCTGGAATTTCCCATAATTCTCAAGATTTCTAAAGATATTTGCTCTCTGCCACAACAATCCACTCTTCCATTGCTGCCTTCAGAGAGTGTCATCCTTTTTCAGGACTACCAGAGTTATAAGAGTAGATGAAATTTCCTCAGAGACTGAGAGCCTATAACAGCTTTTATTCCTAAATAAGTGCTTGTTTATAACTAGTTTGCAATGATCACATGAATTTTTATACAAACTTGATAGGATGGATCACATTCACTAATGATTTTAAAGGCCAGTTGCCTCAGTCCTTCATTTTAGCTATCATGCTTCTCAGTAGAGAACTACCTCTGCCCAAGATTATCCATCAGCTGTTTCTACCAATCAGCTACCTGTAGATTGATACTTCTGCTGGTTTATTTCACAGTCGTGTTCTCTAATAAACTTACATTGAGAACGTTAAACTTTCTTATTTTATATAATTAGTTGAAAACTTATCACTGGCCTATTACAAGTAAAACAGATTTGTTCATCTTTCCTCAGACTTCCAATGAACTGTAGAAGTCGCACATCATAAATTTAAATACCGGAA
The DNA here is from genome assembly GCA_037305975.1 of Chrysolophus pictus. NCBI lineage: Eukaryota > Metazoa > Chordata > Aves > Galliformes > Phasianidae > Chrysolophus > Chrysolophus pictus. Next base: position 116,713,289 of record CM074576.1, on the reverse strand, counting down.
GACAGAGCCACCTAACAAAGTATCAGATTTGTGCACATCAGCCATACATCAGCTAATGAAAATGGGTACTTAAAAGTCCTCAAGGTGATCTAAATTTTCCTGTCAGGCTAAAGGCTATGGATATATTCAGATATTGGTGCATTTCCCTAATGCTAGCACCAAGAAGCTGGGATTGAAGAATTAGGTTAAAACCTGAGGTGGAAAGCTTGTTTTCTGTGGACTGCTAATTAGATAATCTTCTTAGTTTCTTTCAGTCTTAGATTGTCAAATTTTGTGTCACCTTTGCAGTTCTCATAAATCCAGAATCATCCATAAGGCAAATGTTCCTGAGCACACAAACAGCCTTTCTAGTTGATTAGAATCTGTTTCTGGGGGGTGTTCTAAGCATCTTCTTATCTGCAGAGCTAAAAGCATGTAAGTCAAAACTTTCCTGGAAACTGTGCATTTAGTAAGTATTAGGCCTACCTTTTATCTTGTTGAGCCAAAGATGTATTAACACTTTGTCTACATTACAGAAAACCCTGTGACCTCATGCCAGAATAGTTTTAGTATTGTTAGTATATAATATATATATATAATATAATATAATATATATATAATATATATATATAATATAATAGTTTTAGTATGCTTCTGTATGTAATTTTTTTCCTTTGTCTAACTGCAAGTTGGCTTGCAGTTTGTTAGTGAGTTCATTAACTTTTTTTTTTGCCTAACTTATTAGTTTTTCACATTAAAATACATTGCTCATTGTAAGAAACAAAATTAAGAGGTAATTTTATCAAAAAAGAAAACAGGATTTTTGAACATTTTCCAAAAGACGCTTTTGCAATGACTGACTTGTCATTAAACTTCAGAGTTTCAGAAACTACCAAGCAACTATTAAGCTTGCTATATATATTAGATTTTTTAAAAGGTTTTCAAAAGCTGTTTTCTGAGATAATCATAGAGTCATACAGTGGCTTGGGCTGGAACTGATCTCAAGGATCATCAAGTTCTCACCCTGCTGCCACAGGCAGGCTTGCCAGCCACTAGATCAAGTAGGGATCCATCCAACCTGGCCTTAAAACCACCAGAGACAGGGCATCCATAACCTCTCTGCACAGCCTCTGAGCACTCCACCACTCTCAGTAAAAAACTTCTCCCCTGATACCTAATCTAAATCTCTCTTCTGTTAGTTTAAAACTATTCCCCCTTCTCCTATCACTATCTACCTGTGTAAAAGTTGTTTTCCCTCATGTTTATAAACACCCTCTACATACTGGAAGGCCACAATGAGGTCTTCCTTCAGCGTTCTCTTTTTTAGGCTGAACAAGCCCAGTTCCCTCAGCCTATCTTCATAGGAGAGGTGCTCCAGCCTCTGGGTCATCTTTGTGACCTTCCTTTGGATACTCTCCAAAAGCTCCACGTCTTTCCTGTGTTGGGGGCCCTAGGCTTGGATGCAGTACTCTACATGGGGCCTCAGAAGGGCAGAATAGAGAGGGACAGTCACCTACCTCACCCTGCTGGTCACCCCTCTTCTCATGGAATCCAGGATACCATTAGCCTCAAGGCTGCAAAAGCACACTGCTGGCTCATGTTAAGTTTTTCATCGTTCGGGACCCCTAAGTCCTTCTCAGCAGGGCTACTCTAATGGATTTCTTCTCTCAGTTTATGTACATATTTGGGATTACCTTGACCCAGGTGCAAAACCTTGCACTTTGCTTTGTTGAACCTCATTAGGTTTACAAGGGTGCACCTTTTGAGTTTACCAAGGTCCCTCTGAATGGCAACCCTTGCTTCTGCTGTGTGAATTGCACCACTCAGCTGGTGTCGTCAGCAAAATTCCTGTAGGTGCACTCAATTCTATCATCAGTGTCATTAATGTTAATGTCATTAATGAAGAGTACCAGACTCAAGACAGACCCCTGGAGGACACCACTCATTACCAGCCTCCACTTGGACATAGAGCCATTGACCAGAATCCCCTGGCTTACAATGTTCTGCTCTTTGGTATTTTCAGTGCTTTATCTATATGGCTGAGGTTAAGATATGGATAATAAGTTGCTCCATCTGGAGTAACAAATTTTCCAGAACAGACAAGAATTTAACTGCTTGAATTGTCCAGATGGAAGACAAGGTGCTATTCCATGAATTGTTGTCATGGGAGTAAGGCTGTCAAACAAGAAGAGGTGATTTTAAAAGTGTGTGAAAAATTTTTTAGCACTGACAGGGTTTTTCTGATTAAAGAGAAGTATTAATTTGTTGGAACAAAAAACGTTTTACAGAAGATCTTATATTATTTTCAAGTCACTCGTTTGGAAGGTAATGCAAATACTTAAGGTCAATACAGATAGCAGACTGCTGTAATGCTTGACTTTTAAGAAGAGGGAGAACTTAAAAATCCTTCTGAATCATTGAAACAGAATAGAGCTATGATGCCCAAAATTGCTGGAGTCAGTCCATGCTCCATCCATCTTATCTTAGGCACTAGACTAAGATAAAATTTCTCCATCTGTGTAAGTATTCTTGAGCTAAAACAGAATTAAAAAGTCATATAATCTATTTTGAGGCAGATTCCAAACTAAGGGAAACAATAGTTTCAAGATTCCTTTTCAGTTGTCAAGTAGCCCATTCCAAATAATTTAACATGTTCAGACCGTCTATCTGATACCACTGAATTTATTATTTGAAGGGTAAAATTTAGAGTATAAAATCTTGTAAAAAATTGAGTGTAACAATCTACATTTATGAAACTTAATTGCATTTAAAATAATGTTTTTCCTTTTTTTAGATGATGAAACAGATCCTGTTTTAGCAGCAATTCTGAACGTTCCTTCTGTTAATATTCTGACTGTTCCTCCTTCCATTACATCAGCTTCAGGAAAAAAAGACAAATCAGTCAAACAAAAATCAGGAAAATCTCAGCCATCTACAAAATCAAGCAGCAGCAGAATAAGCTCTTCACCACCAGACAACCATGAAAAACAAGAAGAAAAGGTAGGAAAACTGACACTTATCCACTGAACATAGAAAAGAAACAAACATCTAAATATCTACACTTAAGTAATAGGCATATGTATTCTACTCAGAAGATTTTGAGAAGTGTTTCAACAAGTTCTTAATAATTTATGGTGCTTCTAAGGATATGCTTTATTTTCTCCAGTTGTTTAAAAATTGTTTGGATGTGGTGCTGTTAATTAAGGTAGCCTTTAAAGCTTTGTGATGTAGAGCAGTGATCCACATAGTTGCATTGATTTTGGTTTTACAGTTACACCTGTTACATTCTCACTGATTAGAACTGCTCTAGAAATTAGTTTTTACACTGCAACACAGAATTACAGAACTGTAGTGGTTAGAAGGGACCTTTAGATCATCTAGTCCAACCCTCCAGCTAAAGCAGGTTCTCTACAGTAGGCCACACAGAAAGACAAAAGATCCAAATGGGTTTTGAATATTTCCAGAGAGATATTAAACAGACTGCTCTTGAGACAGTCTGTTCCAGTGCTCCATCACTCTCACTGTGATGGAGAAGAAATTATTCCTTGTGTTTGTACAGAACTTCCATGGTTAAAACTTCTTCTATGGTTAAAGTTTTTAATTTAATCAAATAAGAGAACTTCTCTGTGCTTTCTGAAATCTGTATTGGAAAGTCTTCAGCCAACCAAACTAGAATCATAGAATCATTAGAATCAGTTGGAAAAGACCCTTAGGATCATCAAGTCAAACCATCGACCTAACCCTACCTAATCCATCACTAAACCATGTCCCTAAAAACCATGTCCACATATCCATTAAATAACTTAAGAAATGGCAACTCCACCACTTTCATGGACTGCCTGTTCTGATGTTTAACCATGAAGAAATTCTTTCTAGAATCAAATCTAAACCTCCTTTGGTGCAACTTGAGGCCATTTGTTTGCACCCTTTCACTTGTTACCTGAGAAAATAGACCAATAGCCACTTCTGTACAACCTCCTTGCTTTAGAGAGCAGTGGTGTCTCTCCTTGGCCTTCTTTTCTCCAAACTAAACAGCCCCAGTTCTCTCAGTCTTGTTCCTCATATGTCTTTTGTTTTAGTCCCTTCACCAGCTTTGTTGTCCCTCTCTGAATGTGGTCCAGCAACCGTCTTTCTTGTATTGAGGAGCCCAAAACTAAATGCAGTATTCAAGATGTGGTTTCACAAGTACAAAATACAGAAGGACAATCCCTTTTCTAGTCCTGCTAACTGCACAATTTCTGATACAAGGCACCTGGGCACACTGCTTGTTCATGTTCAACCAGCTGTCAACCAACACTATCAGGCCCTTACTGCTGAACAACTTTCCAGCCTCTCCTCCTCAAGCATATACTACTTCCTGAAGTTATGACCCAAGTGCAGCACTCAGCATTTAGCCAAATTAATGTTATCATTTTTGCAAAAGCTTGCTTTGCAGTTTGATCTTTTCAACAAACCACTAGCCAGAGTCCAGCAATTAGGAAGCTGCTTTTGCCCATGGCTGAAGGACTTCTATCACAGGATAGGGCTTTGGAAAGGATGGACGACATTTCAGAAGAAGATTCTGCATTTCTTTTATCACAAAGTAGGGCAGAAATTACAGAGCCATATGCCTCAACAGTACTTAGCATTTGATCTTGAAATTCTTCCACAAAGTTCTGTGAGAAATTTTTTTTTGGCATGGAAACATGGGTGAGGGAGAAATGGGTCACACTGGTCACTTTAGCCACTTATTTCAGAATCACTCCTGCTACACTCTCTTCAGCAGTTTGTGATATGTATCTTAGCCCTCTTGGCAAGGGAGGTTGAATGGAGATTGTAATTATGTTAATAGAGCTGGGCCGAGCTGTTCAAAGATGTAGACTAGGCAACATGGAAAGGAGGGGTTAAATGCAGTACAGATATATTTGAAACAGGAGATAGTTTCCAGTGCACAGCAAGTTACAGGAGAGGGTAGTAAGGAAGAAAAGAATGAAAAGATACTGAATGTGTTTAGGATATCCATGGAAGGCTCTCTGATATGAAATAGCAATGCTTCTCTGTGGTACCTAGTGAATGAGGTTATGCTGTGGCTCTTCTTTCAACTTGGATTCTGCCCATATCCACAAAAAGTCCTGCTGGCCTAATTTCCTCAAGTTTAACTAGATACTTAAAGAGCTTGAGCAGGAGAACTTGCCAGATAGCACTGACAATAACATATCACAATTGTATGGTACATATAAACCCTACACACACTCCCCTACCAATAAAATTCTGTCAAAACCTTTACGTTCCATCTCTTTTTCCAAAAAACTTCTTGCTGGTTCATTTAGAATGTCTTCAGTCCTTTAATTTTTGGTATTTTAATAAAAAATCTGTAAGACAAATAATGTTCTTTTGCTAGTGCATGCAGTACCTAGTTGTGTGAATCTGCAAATATTTTGAGGGACAGCTTTAGAGTCTGAAGTGAACTTGACAAATTCACATGAACAGTGTCTGGAAAACAGTAAAAACATGTACTAGGTTCTGTAATTGCGTATAAATAATCAGTAATCTATAGAATGTACGACCATTTTATCAACGACAGTAATGCAAAAGAAGGTCTGAGATAAAAGAATGAAAATTTATATACAAGTCAGTAATGCCATCTTGCTGTGAGAAAGGCAAGCACCATATTAAGATGAATAAAGAAGAGTATAGCCTGCTAAGTATGTAAAAATATTCTTCCCATCAAGACTGGTAAAGAAAAATATGGGCCACATTAAATACTTTGGAGGAAAGTACTAAAAACAACCTGAAGTCTTGAAAACTTTACCAGTGAGAAAAGGTTAAAAGACTTGGTTTGGGTTTGTTAATCCAAAATTGATAGAGAGAGCAGCTTGCGGTAGAGGGACAAGAAGATCTCTTCTGCTAGCCCATGTAATCAGAAGAAATCATCAGAAGTAAATTAATTTTTTGTCAGATTGATTCAGGCTGGCCAATAGGGAAATCTCAGTAAGATTAATAATTGGAATAGATTTGCCTAGGGAAACTAGGAAATGTCTAGCCCTGGAAATTTTTAGGATAGGTTGTACTACCAGTTTTCTCTAATGATATAGTTATACTTTTTCTACTATTGGAAAGGGGGAAGCAGAGGACAAGTGAGGGTTACTTCCATCCTATTCTGTGATGTCTACCCCACGATTGTTTGTGATTTTAGGGTAGTGAGGGTAACCTTAATTACCCAGTAATATTTTGTAGGTTAACCATAAAATGTCCCTTGTTTAAAAAGATGTCCCTTGTTTAAAAAGATGTGGCAAAGCATCTACCAATTTTCCCTATTTTTCCCTATATTTCCGTCCATATAAATTAAAAATACAGAATAATACAGGGACTAGTTCTCTCTTACCTTCATCTGCGACTGAAAACTGTTTTCATCTTATGATTATTGGTATAGCGTAGTTCACTGTCACATACTTTTCTGGGAGGTTGACATCAAAGGACCCATTGTTATATTTTTCCTAAATCTTCTAGAGACTTCAGACATTATTTAGGTCATCCTCATCTTTTCTATTCATCAGGACAGTTTCCGCTACAGAGTAGGGCAGAGGACTACACTTTTTGTTTGTCAAGCATTCCTTCCTGTTCTTTTCTCGTCTGCTATACTTTCAGCAGACTTGATGTAGTGTTATTTCTATCTTATGCACTTTTTTTTAACTGTTAAAAGTAGAATAGCTGATACAAACTCAGTGCTCTTCTGCTTCATGTTACCTTTTATTTCATCCTGACACTACATAAGATAGCTTAACGACTTGGCAAAATAAATACAGTCAAGAGTGGTTTTTCTTCAAAGGTTAATAAATATGAATAAAATAAGATATTATAATCAAAGAAAATAAGCTAGTGCTTTCACTTCAGAATCCATACACTTTCAAAATGCTACAAATCAGTGATAGAATGTACTTTTTGATATGTTTTGGTAAAACTGAAATCTAGTCTAATTTTGTCTTAAGTCTTTTTAAAGGAAGACTTTTGTGGAATAAAACTAAGTAAGGTTTGTTATTCCCTGCAGGTGGAAGTAGAAGAACCAGCTTCCCAAACAAAAGTGATGTCAGCTGCTCTTGCTTTCCGAAGCCTCAACGTCTCCTGTCCCAATGGACTAGTATTAACTTTCCTTGGTGAAAGTTTTGAAGGCTAGTTTTTTGAACCACTACAGAATTAAGAACCTTTTAAAGAAGTTAAAATTACACATAAAAATGTTTATTATTAAATATGTTTATTTGAGGGATTTAGATTTAATATCTCAGATTTCTAATTCTGTTATAAAGTCTATTTAACAGTAATCACAACATAAGTAACATTTTAATTTGAATACAATATTAATATTCTATCAGTTTAGTGCTATAAATTTAGTTTAGCACGTTTAGTTTATAAATGTGCTATGATCAATCTGATATAAAGTACAGTAAAAGGGATACAGAGATTTTTTAAACACACAATTTGGCAAGGAGCATAAGTTAAAATACTGAATAGCTGAGATGAATAGAGCTGTGACATACACATACATGTAGTCTCTTGACACATTTGCCTATTGTACTCAGTAGCACACTCAATACATGTCTGAAATTTGTCCTAAAAACTTTATTTATTGAAGGAGACAAAATATCTGAGTTCATTTTCTATTCAATCTCAAACTTGGTGAAACTCAGTAATTTTTTTCCTTATTAGAGCCAATTACGAGATTCCTCTATCTAATTTCAGTTTTCTAAAAGTTTAGCATCCATACTAAACCAATCTACAAATTTCCCTTTTTTTCATGTGGGAAAGAGAGACACCTCAATAGGAGGATGCGGAATTTCTGAGTAGATAACTGCTTTGAATTTCTGTCCAAGAAACAGAAACTGTCCCTTTCTCTGTGGGTTACAAAGGAAGCCAACTTGAGTTAGTAGCTTCAGTTGAATATCATATGGTAAACAACTTGATACTGCGTGTTTAACACTGTTGGAATGTGTGTATTAAGTAATTCAGAATTTGTTTTCAGACTTGGAAGGTGCAGCTGCTACAGCTGAAGCCAAGGAAGATGAGGTTGAGAAAGGTGAGATCAGAACATATAAAGTCAGAGAAGAGGAGGTTGAGAAATGGCAGACCGAAGCAGATGAAGTCAAGGAAGAGGAGGCTGAAAAAGATGAGGCCAAAGCAAATGAAGCAAAGAGGGAGAAGGCTGTGGAAAGCAAAGAGAAGGATCATGAGATTACAGAAGGTGAAATAAAACAAGATGACACCAAGAGAGAAAATACCAAGCAACCAGCTTTGAAAATTCTCGTTAGGCAAAGTTATCCCCAGAACGTGAACAACTCTCGTCTATATGCATCATTGACAAGTCAAATAAAACAAGAGGTATCAAGAGTCATCACCAGTCAAGGATCTGTTGTAAAATACATGATGGATGGATCTACCTGGGTATGTTTTGCAGAGTCATTGGAAGCAGCCTGTGTGGTGTTATCATTGAATTATGCTTCTCAGCTGGCATAGATAAGTATATAGTTTGTCAGTGTTGGAATTAAGTAACAATGAGCAGTGTCAAGACTAGGATGCTCTTGGCTTGGTTTGGAATCAGACACCATAATGTGCACAAGGAATTTTAATGGTGAAAACTTTAGGCATGTGAACGTTTTAGGCAATTTTGGGATTTGGAAACAGCTTAATGTAGTTTTGAGAACTACGTTACTGGACTTAAACATCTGAAATGTGCATTAGATCGTCTTTGTTATTTTTGGCGACACAAATGCATCCGTATCTTTCTTCATACAAGGTTGAGAAAAGATATGATTGTCAGTCCTGTAGACACCTTTTGGTATCCTAAATATTCATCAAAAAAAACTGTATTCCTAAGTACTATCTTTGTTTATACGCAAATTAGGATTTTGGTACCTTTTAGTTAACATAAGTTAGATACCACTTCTGCAGATCCTATAATCAATCAACAAGCAATTATCTTTTCTAAGTCTAATACTCTGTGTATTGTAAGCATATTGATGAAAAGATGTGTGCTTTGACTCAGAAACTGTCAAAATTATTCCTTATTTCCTCTTTTTTTTTTTTTTTTTTTTTTTACAGTTTAAGTAGGCCACAACTCCTAGTACAACTTTGTTACATTCATTCATTACATTAAATCTTAAACCATTTATCCAAGATTTCAGAAAAACATATCAATTTCAGTAATATGCAAAGAAGCTAACTACCTTTTGTTTGTATGTCCTCCAGATGCAGTTTTCTGACTGAGGAATTTAGGGCTCACGTGCCTAGGGTGGTCATACCACAGTCTTTGTATACACAGATTCTAGATGCCTCCTTCTTTGTATTAATTTAACATCTATGAGTTATAAAAGAATGGAAAGCATATAGACAAGCACTCAACAAGAAAAATAAATGGCTAATTATCTCACAGGAACTGTAGCTCTTGAGATATGATTGTATGTTGTCCATATGTTTTCCACATTGTACCATTTTCTCCACAGTGTATCTGTTTTCTATTTGTAAATGTGTTCAGAGATTAATGAGGTAATTCCATGCTTTATCTGCCACACAAGGAAACTTGCATATTGAGAGTTAAGTATTATAGATAGTAGATCTCAGAAATCAGCTATAGTAAAATAAATAACCATTAATTCTTTTTGTTAGACTTGATGGCTAGAAAAATTAGCAGCAATCCTAGACATGTGAAATACCTGTATTCAATACAGATAAATACGGTGACACAGATGCATTACTGCTGTTAGGAAAAGTGGTATTCAAAAGATATCAACCTTTGACCTCTTAAGCATTCAAAGCCTTTGCTTTTATAATGCCTGTCTGTTACTAAATAGAATCCCCACTGATTACATATGTGAACTGAACTAATCAGCAGTCCTTTTTTTTAATTTAGTTTCTTTATTTTTTGCATTTATTCTGTGAGTCTTACATTTCTTCCTTCATCACATGCTAAATTCTAGTGACTATTGTATTTGTGACATATTATTTTGAGGCTTCTTATTAGTGTTGGAAGTTATTTTAGTCTCTAATGTGTCTTTGATTTCTGTAGATTCTGTTTGCTGATGGCACAGTGAGTAGAAGTCCTGATTCTGGCCCTGTCCTACCACCACCTGTAATTCCAGAAAACATGCAACCATTATCAGAACCAGAACCTTTACCTGAGATGAGCACTAAGAGAGGTAATGTTGCCAGTGTTTTGGATAGGTTTAATGTTAGCAGGGCTTATGATACTCAATAAAGGGCATTTTTCTTTGGTCTAAAAATTCTGTCAGTGTAAAATGCAATTCATCTGTAGTCAGCTGCTGTATATTGCTTATTTGTTATCTTCATAGCAGATCATTTCTCTCCTACTCCAGCTTTCTTTTCCTTAAAGCCATTCAGATTCTCTTCTATATTCATGGTACATTCCAAAGCCATGTCATAATCAGATATCATACTATCCTGTTTACTTGTTATGTGTTGTTAATGAACGTATTAAATAAGATTAGAACACTTGATTAACAGGTCTTGTATTTCCCTCTAGTCTGATACTATGTTTCTATGATAAAGTATTCTTTCAATTCTATCAAAGGCAATACTCACAGAAACTTCAGTTGATTGATTTTGTCTTTTGCCTTAGACAATACCAAATCTTACACAGAACTTTTTGTTTCTGCAGGAAAAGGCAGTGACAAAAACATTGTATTGCACCAAAAGAAGGAGGAAATATTTGAAGACGTTATTCAGGGTCTGGTTAATCCTGAGCAACCTAAGGAGAATCAAGCAGGAACCTGGATAACAACAACCCCATTAGGCATTCAAGTGGGAACTGAAGGAGGAAGACAGATGGATCTGGAGCCAATCTTATTCTATCAAGCAACTGACCCAGCTGATGGAACAGTAATATGATTTTTTGTGTTGTTATACCACTGTCTACTAAGCTATGTGACAGGGCTGCCATCATCTGTTGTAGAATCTGTTGTGTTCTTTCAAAACATCCTACAGACTATGTTATTACACCATTACTAATATAAAAGCTGTAGATGTTGAAGAAAATTTAAGTCCTTGGCCTCTGACCTAAAGTTGGAGTAGACCAGCTTCTTCAGAGTTTCAGTACGTAATGCATAATGCTTTGTGTTATTGCTGTTGCTGTTACAGGTATCTCAATGCTAATGGAAATCCACATTCCCGTATTATTTCAGGTTATGACTGTACGAGATGATGAAGTGATAATTGTTGAGAAGCTGGATGGCAGCAGAGTAGTAGATCATGCGGATGGTACTAGAATCACAACTTTTTACCAAGACTGTGAAGAACATCCTGTACCTCAGGATAGCAAGAAAACAGGTAAAAAAGTCCATGATTTCATAGAAATGATGGACTCTCCAGCCTTGGAGATATTCAGAATTTCATTGAATATGACTTTGGAAAATGCCTTATGTAAATAAGTAAAACTTACATTTAGAAGTGAAACAAATGAGGCTAATGTCATCCATGTTTATTCTGTCTGGAAGTTATATTCTGTATGCTTTTTTCAGTTGCTAGACAAATTCTGTTTTATGTAATTTGAAGTGTATGTTTACTGTGTGAGTGTCAAAAATGTTGTGTTCAAACAAGCAGGAAGCTCTAGTTGTGTAGGGAAAGAAAGTTATTCAGTGAACAAGAAATGTCAGTGGCCAAATTAATATACCAGTTAGATTTGTTCTTTATGACTTGTGCTGCTGAATAGGAATTTCTTCTTATCTTAGAGCATGTATCACAGGCAGAAAGCATTTCAGTGATCCAATTTGTATGTTACAAATATCCAAATCATTATGGTTAGGATTATACTTGATAAATTAGAATATAGTCTCCTCGCCATCCTCAGATAATTTTTTCTATATTCAGTGCACAGTACAAAAATTATAAGATTAGATAGTGTCTGCATAGCAAAATTAGATGATAAAGGATGTTATGAAAAATGTAAGGATCTTTTACTGAGAAGATAAAGATCAGAGGAAAGAAATACAAATTGAATTCTAGGACTTCTTTGTGATTCATTTACTCAGGTCCAGTTTTTCTGTATTAATTTCTAGATGAACTCTCAGAAACTATCACAAGGAAAATGAAATATATTCGAGTAGAAAATCCCAAATTCGCTACTGTTACAACAAATTGTGAGGATGGTACCTGTTGTACCGTTTTTGGAGATGGGACATCTATTATAGCAAAGCCACAGGGAACATATCAGGTAGGAGTTACTTTTAGTTTGTGACGGTGATATTTATGCCTGTGTCCCAAGTTACCTGTCATCAGCTTCATCTTGACTGTTTTAACTCCTCTCTGTACAAATTTCACAAATCCTGTGATTCTCTCAACTTTGTACTCTGCCAGTGTTTGAGTAGTTCTTCACAATTGTATAGTAAATTTAATTCACAATCTTAAATTTTCTGAAGTCAAAATTGTACAGATATTAACATCAGCCTGCCTCCTGGACTTCATCTTCCTTCCTTCTCTCCATCCATTCCATCAAAACATCCCCAATTTTTACTGCAATAGGTTCTACCCGTCAAGACAGGCTCCCTTTTCATTGATGAGGATTGCTCAGCAGTTTATACCCATGAAGTCTGCAATTTCACCACCAAGAAGGAAGGGACACAAGCAGGGAGATATATTATGAAACATACTTCCAGCACTATTTGTGAGATGATGGATCCTGAAGGAAATCTTTTCAAGGTAAAATACATGGAGATAAACAAGTTTATGCATTTTTTAAGTAATTGTATCTCATGAACAACTCTCGAAGTCTGTTTGTAGCCTTGTGGCACTCAAAGTAGCCTACCTAGCTGAATCAGAGCTCTGAAGTGTTACTGAGAAAATGTGACTGGTCTCAGTTTTTACTTTTGTGGTATTTCCCTCTTTTTAGAGAGGTTGAAGTGAAACACAAGATCTGCAGTTTACCTCACCTGTAAAGTTACCTTAGTTACTGTGACTTGTATTATAGCAAAAAATCAGCTCTGCAAATGTGGATTGAAAATGAGAGAGGATATTGGCTTTTCAGAAGGACCTTAGAAAAACTGTAATCTGCCTAGTAAAATATTGTTGTAAAATTCAGTCTTAAAAGTCATACTGTTAGTGCTTTGATCTTTCCACACCTACACCTAAAGCATGTTTTTGAGCTAGGTTAGTACTTCACTATGAGTTCAGGAAATATATAATTTAAGTGTCTGTGACATACATGTTATTTTCTGAATGTGATATCCAATTATAATCCTCCCAATTTTTCCAGATTGTATTTATTTATTTATCATCATGTGCTCTGATAAATCTGATAGAAAGTACAGTAACGAGGATATTGAGTAGTCTCAAAGTTCTCAAAAATACAGTTTGGCACTGGACATATGCATTACGATGCAGTTTTTAACATGATTCCCAAAGCTGGATAAATTGTGCTTATAAAAATATATTTTATCTGTCAATCTCTCCTTAAAAAATTTAGAATTAATGGTAGAAATTTAAAAGGTATCTATTTCCTACAAACTCAATGTTATTCAAATTATAGAAGTTGCTTGGCATCAACATTAGAGCATCCACCTTTTTCCCAGCTGATACATAGAGAACAAAAGATTGAAGAGGCTGTGGGGCAGCTGAAGGTATTATGAAAGCAGTGATCACAGGCAGCACGGGGTGTAGTGAGAGGGGTGATGAGAAGACATAGACATGGAAAATATTCAAAGGGTAAACAGGTTTCATTGGTTTTGACATTAATGAAGTATATTTCAATTACACTATCCCACACTACTTTAGGATAAGAGGATAAAAGGAGTGTTCATGTAATGGAGCTGGTGTATGCAGTACCACTATCACCTTATGAATCTATGTTTAATAGGAAGCATCCAGCTTTAGAGTCCTGCCCAGCATGTATTTTTTGTATGAAGTTGCCTATTGATGCATGCAGATATACATACTGTAAAAAATAGATGGCCTCATTTAACAACTAACAATCTCAAAGCATGTCAGCATATAGTATTAGCATTTCTGATACGTCATGTTTTCCTAGAAATGTTTTCACTTTTTTCACTGTGTTTTCAGTTTTCTTCATTTCTTTTTCTTGTCAATTTCAGGTTGCTCAACATGAAATATGATTTTATTTTTGGTCACTGAGCTAGATTATACTTACAGTCCAGCAACATGTTACTGTTTTAAATACATCATGCATCTCAAATCATTTTGTATGATTTCTGTTATAGGTCATGGCTGATGGCAGCACATCTGTGTTAGTTCAAAGCATTGGCTTTGACAGCAAGGAGAACGAAAGTTCAGCATCCGTACTCCCAGAAGTTAACAAATCCATCTCTTATGATGAACATGTCCCCAGGTAAACTTCAGTAGGTTGATAAGTTTACAGTTTCTTTCTTTGCTACTCTGTATTTGTACAGGGTTTGTAGACTTGCACTTTCTTCATTCATTACTGTGTATTTCTGCACTTGATGTCCTGAAATTCTGTTTTCTTATTTTGTCATCACAGAGCTTTCTTATTTTTGCCATCTAGAAAAGAACACAATTCAAAAATCTTGGATTTGATGAGGGTGATGGCATTTATCAGCTGCCAGACCTATTCATCCTCTCTTTCACTTCCCCTCCTTGATGAGGCAAGTGGAAAAAATAAGATGGAAAAGCTTGTGGGTTGAGATAAAGGCAGAGATCACATACCAATTATTGTAGTGGGCAAAACAGACAGGGGGTGGGGAATGGAGGTTGTGGCTGTGGTCCCTCACAATTCCTCTCTACATCTCCTTCCTTCTCACAGTTTTCCCCTTTTCCAGCATGTTCCTTCTCCACCTGCTGCAGTCCTTCGGGAGAAGCCTGCTCCAGTGTGGGCTGTCCAAGGCCACAGTTCCTTAAGGAAATATCATAGACCTTCAAAATCCATCAAGTCAACCTAACCTACACTAAATCATGGCCTATAGTGCCAGGTCCCTATGTCTTTTATATCTCCAGGGGTGGGAACTCTGTCACTTCCCTGGGCAACCCATTCCACTTTGTGCTTGACCACTCTCTCCACGAAAAAGTCCTTCGTAATAACCAAACAGAACATCCCCTGGCACAAGCTGAGATTTCCTATTACTTGTCCCCCAAGAAAATAGTTTGACACACTCTTCACTGCAACCTCTTTGCAGGCTTGTTGGAAAGAGTGGCAAAGTCTCGTCTCAGTCTCCTTCAGACTAAAACCCCATTTCCCTCAGCATATCCCCATAACTCTTGTTTTCTACTCCCTTCACCAGCTTTGTTGCTGTTCTTTGTACATGCTTAAGCAATTCAACATTCTTCTTGTATTGAGGGGCCCAGTGCTGACCACAGTATTCCAGATGCAGGCTCACCTCCAGGTGCAGTGCTGAGTACAGGGGCACAATCATTTCCCTGATCTTGCTGGATGCAGTATTTCTGATGCAAACCAGGATGCTGTTGGCCTTCTTGGCATGTGATTGGAGTCAGTCTATCCAGATCCCTCTGTAAAGCTGTCCTATCATTAAGCCAATCAACTGTCCCACCTAGGTTGGTATCACGGGCTGCTCTGGCACCTGGAGCACCTTATCCTCCTCTGTCCTTTGTGTCTGCAAGGTTGTTTCTCACACTTTCTATCTCACCCCTTACTGCTTGTGCAGCATTTTAGCCTGTCTTAAATATGCTTTCCCAGAAATGTCCCCCCAGCTTGGGCTAAGCTGTGTGGCTGGGGATGATGCAGCCAGATGGAGCCACCTGTGTCTGGCACAGAGAAGCTCTGGCCTTTCCTCAAAGAGGCCACCCCTGCAGCCTTCCCTGTTGCCAATACCTTGCTTCCTATACACAATACAACCAGAGTTCTGTGGCTCTCCAGGTTCTTCATCATCCATATGGATGGTTCAGGAACTGAACTCCTGCGGAGCAAGGATGTGGAAGAGTATCTTGCTGAGGTCTGTGATGATCCAGCTGTTGCAGTCTTGCAGGAGCCTGTACAAGAATATCCAGGTAGGAAGATTTAGTTCATTTTCTGACAAACTAGTGACACAAATAATCAAAAGTAGAGTCAGAAGTTTCGAAGCTCATTTGGACAAGAAATTTGAAAATGTTTTCCTTGTGTGGGCAAGTGTCCACTCTTTGGCAGTGAAGCAAGGAGAAGAGGGCTTGTGCAAAAGCTCAGAGAAACAGAGAATTAACTGAATGACGCTTTGAAAGGATAAGTAAGTGAACAAACAATTGGCATGTCTTTATTCACTCTCATACTTACAAACAAAAGCATTTGCCAGATGCATAGATACTCTGTGTACTTCTATCAAAAACACTGAATATCTTGCAGTCTTCATATAGTAATAGAGCTGTCTTTATCAGTGAAGACAATTGTAATCTGTTATCCGTTAGTCTGGCTATAGAATGAGTAAATGTATATTACTAAAAAGCTGGAAAAATAGGACTGAAGTGAGGGATGCCAGTAGTACCTGGCAACAACCACCTCATTACACCAATGCAATAAATTACATCCTGAAATGGCTACTATTGTAAAGTTAGTTGGAAATACTGTTTGTGTAAATATATGGTGGCCTAACAAGATAGATGTAGTGGCCTAGACAGGGTAGATCTAATGAAATAAATGTATCTTGAAAATGACAGAAACAAATGAATGTAGAGAAATGATAACAGTGATGAGTTTCCCTGTGTTCCCCTCTATATAAACTGAAAGGAATAATTTTGTCATGGGAATAGAGGAAAAGTGCTAAGGGAGCCAAAAAGATAAGGGAGATGGAAATCTCTGGAAGATGGAGAAGATAAGCACCCAGTGGAAATTCCATCCAAGAAAACTTGCTCACAACCAGCAGTAATTTGTAATGGTGACACTCCACTATTCCCCCAAGGAAAATGATTTGCACTGAAGTATTCCAATCACAGGTTAAGAGAAAGATAGAGGAACAGTAACAGCTAACAGGCTTTCTTTGGATGCTGCTACTATGAAGTTTTTTCAAACTTCATACTCTACCTTTCCCACTACTCAATTTGCCTTGATAATAAGATGTTACAATTTTGTATTATTGTGACAGAACATCTCAGTGGTAGTATCAGTTTTGAAGGCCACCTTTTGGATAGAGATAATAGTAGATTAAGTAGACTTTGGATCTGGGTAAGAAAAAAACATTTTGAAACACTATAAAATTAATTGCAACAATAAAAAGAAATAATAAATGTTTTCCCATAGAATCATTCTGGTGATCAGGCTGTGATGTGTAAAGCACAGTGAAGAACTATGTTTGTATGAATCTTAATGTACATCTTTTGAAATTAACGTTCAATAAACACAAATCAGTGGGTTTTCTTCCCTGTTTCCACACGATATACAACTAAACTGCTTCCTAGAAGAAGTAGCCAGTTGTTAAATGTAGGCTGAGTAATCCAAACCTGTCCAGCTATTGTATAACCACCTCAGTGATCCAATATTATCTATAGCCTTGGGTATCACATTTTCACGTAGAGTTTTACATTTGATGATAAGTTTCTTCATATTTATATTTTTCTGGAAATCATCTTTTTCTGGACATCTGAGACCCTTGTTCATTGTTTTTGGATTCAAACTGATTCTTACCAAAATACACTTTTGAACCAGGTGCTGTAAGTATTACCATCCTCTTCCCTTTGTCTGAAGCCTCTCCCTGGGTAATGAAGAAAGAACCAGAGAGTATTGTTCCTCTGAATCTTCGGCCAAGAACTTGGAATGCATTTTCTCCTTGTGAGGTATAATTGTTTTGAAACTGTCTTTTGCTGCTTAAGCAGTGCCATGTTTGTCACAGAGGTTATTGGAACTCCAAACAATGTGACAGTTAAATAAGCAATTAAAATTATTTTATTAAGCAAACAAAGCAAGGAGTGGGCTGCATCAGGAAAAATCTAGTCAACTTGGGCTTCTTTCATACTTAGTGAGGTGATTACAACAGTTTTAGGGATAGTTTGTTTTGCCAGATGAAGAGATTGTAGGATCCATAAATTGTGCCCAAGGATGTACTAACATGATTTACTAGATCGCCAAATGCTGTAAGTACAGCATGTGCTTTTCAGCTGAAACATAAATTGTTGATATCTATAGTTACCCAGTAATAAAAATAGCCTCTTGCTTTTTTTGTTTGTTCTTGCTTATGTTCAGAAGGAGATCACAGTTAGAAGGCACATTTGGAAGGGTCTCTGCATTGGATCCAAAGATGAGACATGCTTACCAGTACCTGTGCGAAAATGTCCTAAAAAACTGCAAATCCGTCAGCTGTTCCAGTATGAGCCACTCAGTGATGAACTAAGAGAAAAGCTACAGCTTTCTCTCAAGGTAGTACAATCATATTTTCTTCATTTTTCCAGTGAGTGTTAGAGAACAAGCAAAATGGGTAACATGGATTTATATATATCTGAGACAAGAACCATAATATTTTTGAAGAACCACTAGCATTTCATATGTAGGCAAGTGGCCTAAGAAAAATGTGATTTTGAAGCTGCTTGTCTCTCTTCTCCAATACCTTTTGGAACCTACTTTTCTGAGCAGATACATGGGGACCAGTCCAGTACACATCATAGACTGTATACTAGCAAATCAATGCTGAGAGAAAGGGAATTATATGTTACTTTTTCTTTTCTTAGTGTTTATTTTCCTGATCAAAACCTTGAAAATATCTATAATGTTACAAAATAATTTTGAATCCACTATAAATCTACAGTTAGCTTAGTGATGAAGTCACTGGGACAGTAGTCTTCATTACTGATTAGTTTTTATAGGTCAGCATAGAACATTTCTAGGTTGAAGCCTGAGTTCTGTCGCTCTGTTCATGTCTAGCAAATAGCTGTGTAGCCTTCTGCAGAAGTGTCTGTGCATCACTCATTAGTGCCTAGTCCATAAAAAGGTACAAGTTGCAGCTCCTGTTAAAGCTTTCTGAGATAGGATCTGAAAGTCCTGCTGTTGATCCTTATTAGCACTTCACTTTTTAGTTTTTGTATAAAACACTGATTTATTTGATTCATACTGTCAAGATGCTCTTAAAACAAATTTTATAGTTAAAAACATTATTTACCAGTTGGAGTAACAAAATACACGCGTTCTATAATTAAATTGCTAAGCATTTTGATGGTGGCATTGCAGACTGAATTTCAAAATCAATGGCATATAGAATCTGTGATGGTAGTAGAGCACTGTAGCTGGTTAGACTTTCTTTTTTCCACCTTACATTTCAAGAAAGGCATGTTTGCAATAGAAAAATATTAACAGCTGTTCAACTTCGGCATAGCTTGAGACACGCTAATCTGTCAGAACTAAATCTTACTCTTCTACATTCTATAAATATGTAGGTTGGTCTGAAAGTAACGCCTCCTATTATTTCTATGAAAACTACAACAGATAAAAAAGCACAATAACACTATTTTGTAGAGCAAATTCTCATCTACAAAACAGTACAACTTAGTCACCACCATTAGCTGTGTATTTTTGCCAGCAATGAACAAGAAGCTGCATACCATGATCAAAAAAATCTGCACCAGCAGAGGTGAGCCACTGTTTCACAGCTGCTGTGATGACATTGTTGCTAGGAGAATGTTGCCCTCACGGGGCATCTTTCATCAGCCCAAAAAGATGAAAGTCAGAAGGCACCAATCCAGACTATATGGTGGGTGTGGTAGGACAGTCTAGCCAAGATTGGCAATGTGCTCCACAATCTTCAGACTGTTTTGGGGCCTGGAACTATTGTGTTGCAAGAGAAAGGCTGTTGTCTTCTCTAACCTGACTCTGAAAATTTGATCCTTCTGCTTAGTGAGCATCAAAATGCAGCAGTCAGAGTTGATGGTTTGCCTGATATTCCAATGTTGCCACCTATTCCAGTCATTTCCAGTGCATTGAAGCCAGTATTCAGCTCCATACACGGTTGTCTGGTTGTAATCCACTGATTTGTGTGTATGAACTGATTAAGGCGCTCCTAATTTTGTGCTGTGACAAATATGCATGGCCATTTGGAACATGGATTGTGTTTCTCATCATTGTTACCACTGCTAATTGCACCACCCGCCACCTCACTGTGCTCACATCCTTCGGTTGGTCTTCATAAACATTCAGCAAGTGTTGATAAATGTCAATGAGAGCAATTTTTTCCACCTGGAGGAATTCAGTAACACACCTTTACTTCATCTGCACTTCCATATCAGACGCTATTTTGTCAAACTGCCATCTGTCACGTGGCAACAAAATTTAACAGAAAATTGGTGAAAAGTTCAACCTCTACTTCCATACCATTGCTTTTAGAGCAGCCCTCATATATAAAACTTATTCTTTGATTTACATATTGAGTTTTCAAAGACAACAGTCTTAAAAATAATAATAATAGTAAATGTTCCACACCAAAATCCCAAATTACATCACTCCATTGACCAGATCTCTTCTGGATTTTAGAAGAAGAAGAACACTGTTATGTTGGGAAGGAAGAATTGTAATTATTGGCACTGAGGAAACATTTGTAAATAACTGCATTAATGTGCAGTGAAAAAACCCTCATTGCTCATATATCAATGTCAAATTAATGGATTTTTCCAGAAACAGATATCTTAAATCTTTAGCCAAATACTCATTTTTGCAGAACTAAATCAGTATCTAAAGAAAAAGAACTGGAACTGGAAGCAGATTACTTCTGCCAACCTTCTCCATGCATAAAGTTCAATGTTGCATGTAACTTTCTAGCAGGGTGGTGTGTTAGGGCAGCTGTCTGCAAAAACCCTTCCTTTCCATCCAGTTGATCATCTAATGCATAAAGAAATGTGTAAAAAGAACATGCCCTTTTCTTTAGCGCTCAGTGTGATTTTGAGAAACTATGCTTACGTATTAAAGCAGAGCTTCAGACACTTTCTAAGCCTAATTTTTCAACTATGATACTCTAAATTTCCATTTCCCTAACAGAGATCAAATGGAAAGGAGATGGAGATCACAACCAGTGTTTGTTCGATCCCTTTTATTCGTTAACGTGATCTTAAAAATGTAATCAAATCATTGTTATTAATAACAGATAGCTAATGACTCAACACATTCCTTTATTCACTCATATCGTTTAATCAGATGCTTGCATGCTCACTCATTCTTACCTGACTGGTATAACAGCTGGGAGGCCAGCCCTTATTTCATCCTGAGAAGCACAGGATCAAACAGGCACACCAAGGGATTCTAGGTAGCTGATCACCACCCTGTTGAGTATAGTCCAAGTCATGCAGCTCATTGTGGGTGTGAATGTGTGCAAGTGGCCTGGTGGATATTAAGCAGATGCTTTGTGTCCTCAGTTTGTCACTTCTCGCAGATTCAACAGTATTTCTAGTCATCAGAGTTGATTAGACCTTGGCAAGCTTTCACTCGTTCTTAGCACATACTCCTCTTTTTCAGGTTTTTGTAACTATTGCCCTGTGCAAACCTGTAGATATGGAGTCATACAGATTCTCACAGAAGTGGTCTTTATGACACTGCAAAATATACTTATACCTGTTACTTCTACTCTTTTCTTTATGTATGTGTCCATTAAGTCTACTTCTGCAAAGCGTACTTTCTTGTTCTTTTTCCATTGTCCCCAAAAGAAATACATAGAAAACATTTTAAAGCAGGAAGATGAGCTGGAAGAGATGAATTTAAAAGAACCAAGAACAGAAGAGGAAAAAGAGAATGCTGCAAATCTCCTTGATCTGGTTAAGGTGAGAACTACTTTTTTTCCAATAAATACATTGTATTGCATTGCAAGTGCCACCCTTGAAACTCTGTTATAGCATATGTTTGGATAGCACAGTGCCACCTTCACTGTAGTTTAGTGGTAAAGTAAAGCCATGCTGAGCATTCAGCTGGATTACTGAATGTCACTACTGCCATCTGGGGAAGGACTGCTGAAAACAGCTTAAGAATTTGGATTCTTCAGAATAATATGTTCCCAAACACACAGGCCAAAAAAGACTGAAGTGCTTGTGTTCCCCAGCATTAGGATGAGAATGTTTCCAGGCTGCAGCTGAGAGACTTGTCTTTCAGTCAGTACCACCTTCACATCAAGAGTTTAAACCCTCTTTTCAAGATAATCTAAAAACAATCTGGAGGAATATTGTTATTGCTTGTCTCTGCTTATATTTTTGTAAAATATGTTCCGTTAATTTGCACTGCTGATTAGACTATGAGGAAAAAATGGGAGGGGTATAGGGAAGGTGGTGAAAAGGTGAAGAGAGGACTTGGAGTTAGGGGCCAGGAAATTGTGAAGTCAGTGGGAGATGAGTGGTGAAAAACTGAAGTTCAAGCAGCAGAAGTGGGTGGGCTTTAGGATGAATGGGAGACACTGTTTACATCTTACGTTAAAAATCATCACATCTTACATAGCGCGTTCAGTTTGCTCTATTTCAGTTCTTTAAATCATGTTTTCTTCAGTGTTCTTTAAGTTTGATACCTGGCATCAAGTTAATTAATGTGCAAGACTTTTAGGTTATTAAACACTGTTTTCTTTTTTATTTCCACTTAGTCAAAAAAAACAAGCATATAGCAAATTTAAACATACTGAATTCAAAAATCTGGCATTTGAGTTAGCCACATTAGTGTAAATATTCACTACCAGATCATCATCCATTTTTCGGAAGTGTGAGAGTATTCTAGAAAATGAACATCATCTTAGGCTTAGAGTCTACATTTTGAAAACTTGTTTCAGTGTGCAAAATCAGAAGACATTAAATCTTTCCAGTGTTAAATGCTGCTGCTGTCTTTCTATTACCTCTCTGGATTTTATTCTTCCTTACAAGCTTTAAAGACAAAACGTAATCACGTAATTCTGGAATTCACCCTGAACTTTTTAGTCAAGTAACTTTTTTAATCTGGTGATATTACAACTTCCATATACATTTTTCTCAACACTTTTCAAGTGCACTTTTTAAAAGACAGTAGAGAAAAGATACCTTTAAAAAAAAAAAAAAAAAAAAAGCAGGAGGGAACTCACAATCTTTCTGGAAAGGGTGGTATTGAGAAATGATCTCTCAGTAGTCTCCCTCCATCCTCTATGTGCTTTGATGAGAGCCAGGTGCTAAATCTCACATGCTACTCAGTTCCAATGGATTTTTCTCCTGACTCATCATTGTTGATTGCCCTGGCTACCATGAGCACATTTCCAGGTACGGATTTCACATTGGAAAACTGTCTTCTGAGACTTAGAGTCCCACTGTGGACCTTCTGTGACCTGGTGTTATATTCCTCCAAGGTCTCCATTGTTCCCTAGTTCTGTTAAAACGTAGACTGTCTGATGACAAGAACTCTGGTTTCCAGTTAACTGCTTCAGGGACGGCATGAAAACAAAGGAAATGGCTTAGTGAAAGAGTCTGTCACCCCTCAAACACTTACTGTGGATCTCTCTCATGCTTGCTCTACAGCTATCAAAGCCTGCGATTTCCTGAACCTATTTCCTATTTGACTCTTTTTGCCTGTGAGTTTGAGGTATGATTTGAACATGAACTGGCTTAGTTGATTTAATAAACAGCAACTCTGTAAAATATGAAGCTACCTATGATGTAGATCATCAAGAAGGAAACCTATATTTTTAGGCCAGGGAAATTGTACCTCATTTCTTTTTCTTCCAGCTCGTGTTTTCTAACACGCTGACATACCTCCATTCCAGTAGTCATGTTGTCAGGTAACAAGATAATGCTTGTTTAGGACTGAAATCCTTTAAAGAGAATACGACTGTTAGATCTGTTTCTCACATAGTCACAGTCACTCTTTCTTCATTACAGTTCTTCCCTAACTGGGAGAAATCATCTGAAGATCTCAGTGCCAAAGGTAATGAAAATTGAATACCTATCTTAATAATCCCCTTAATAATCCATATACCCTTTCCATAGAAAAAATATACAGTATTCAATCTCATAGTGACACTACTCTTCAAAATGTTATTTTTCCTCCCTTCCTACCTTGCAAAGGGTATTTCTGCTTGTTAAAAGGAGACCAGAACACATGTAATGGAAATGGAAATTTCTGCAACAAAGGCTTACTACAGTTTTCTGATTTAAAAACAAACAAACAAAAAACCACATAATTAAAATGCACTTGTAATATACCATTATTAACAAGGAAGATATTGTGAAAGAAGCTCATTAAAAGAGACCAAATAGAAAAGAAAAGGAAAAAAAAAAACAACAGAAAAATACAAGAATATATTTTATTGTGAAAAAATTGCTGAATAGGTTCATATTTCTCAGTACTCGTATATCTTAAGTTTAACCACAGAAATTTCTTTTGAACAAAGGAAGTTTATTTGAACTCACAGTCTAGATTCAGTGCTTGAAAGAAGCAACACAGTTTATAAAAGATGTCTATAGATGGGGAAACTCTTTATAAAAGCCCTCAAATTTGTCACGATCTTATAGGCTGGCTTTTATATATATATATATATATATAAAACTAATAGTTATATTATTTATATATTATATATATATATATATATATATAACTAATAGTTCCTTCCCTGATAATGTTGACTGTGGCTATGAAGCAGCAGCAATTAAAGTACAACCTAAGTAGGCTGAAAGTAATAGAAGTACCTAAAAGCCCACATTATTTTCTTCACCCGGAGAGTTGCTCACTAGTTAGAAAGTGACTGAATGTCAGCAACTTTTCCTGCTCAAAGGTATTTGATTTGTATCTTGAAAAAACATAAATACAGGAAATACAGAATGGGGGTATGAACTTAATCTGCTTCTGATTTGGGTTTTTGTTTGTTTGTTTGCTTTCTATGTATTGAATTAATTTCTTATCAGCTAATGTTCTGAACTTGATGTTGGAAATGAAGTTCTTTATGCCTCTTTCCTCACAGTAATAAAGAATCTGTAATTGGCCTTTCTCATATTAATGTTTATTGTCTGTTAGAAATGGAAGAACCCAGTTTTCTCTTCAGCTGGCTCTCGAATATGTTCCTGGCAATTAATCTTTAATATGATTAAAAGTGATTAATAAGAACTAATTTTCACTGCTTTTAACCATAGCTTTTCATCAAGTATTAGAAAGATATATTGGAAAATATATCCTTTCAAGTTTGTTAGCCATAATGCTTGCAAACACGTAGCAGGACATGTACGTTCAATAGTGTGCTTTACATTGCAGCTCACATAACTGAGCTGTATGAACATGCAGTGGCTTCTCAACGCCTACTTTGCACAAAGAAAAGAGTCACTGAGCAAACAGCAGACCAGCAGCAGAGCTTCAGGTAGGACATACCTGTGAGAGCTGATGTAAATGTAGATAACACAAAAGAAGGAACTAAGCACACAGGAATGGCATTGTCCTGACTGCCGCAAAGAACCCAGACTTTGATCTCTGCGTACATATCCCAGTGTTTTACTAGCTTTTCCTGTGGTTATTTTGTCCCTCTGTGCCTCTCCTCCTCTGAAAGATACTCAAATGTCTGTTGGAAAAGGATTTTTAGTAATATTTTGGTTGAACTAAACAATAAAAATGAAGATATGTGTGAACGATTTTGGTGCAAATGATACAAATCCAAGTCAGGAGTCACTAGCAGTGTTAATGTAACAGACTTCCACAAAGAGCATTTTCTTTCCAGGGCTGTCTTGTAAGTATTTTTGTGCTTATGAAACACTATACTAGTTTTCTTGTTTTCACTACCTTTTTCTTTCCTAATCATTCAGCACAGAAGAACAAACTCCAGTGTCCAAATGGCAGAGCAAACTACAAGAGCACAGGTAATAGTATTAGTAGGACAGAAAGTTACTTATTTTAAAAGCCAAATGAAGTCTGCTTACTTACTGCTTTCATGAGGTCTTAAGTACTGTGGTCTGCTAGCAAATAAATTTGCTCTGCAAATTCAGCAAATGCTGAATGGATGGTTTACCTCTCATTCTGTCAAAACCTGATAGTGTTTCTGTTAACTTAGTGTCATTAAAACAAGGCTGAAGTCAGAAATCCTGTGTTCTGTTGTCTGGTTCTGCCACCAGTGTGAAAAATAATATATATTAATGTTCTCAGATGCTAATGCTTTAGGTTAAGATTCTGGATTTTTTGTAAACCCTGGCTGATTTTTCTAGTAGAACCCCAGATATATCTGTGGTGCTGCTTCAAAACTTCTCAAGGCTGAACAGTCTCATCCTCTGCTCATATGAAAGATGCTTCAAGCCCTTAACTCTGTGGCCCTTCTCTGGACTCACTCCTGTAAATCCATGTTTTTCTTGCACTAGGGAGCCCAGAACCCAGTACTCAAGGTTGCTCTCACCAGTGCTGAGTAGAGAGGAAGGTTTACCTCCCTGATGAATCTGCTGGCAACACTTCTAGCATAGTCCAGGATTTTGCTGGTTGCAGTCACAAGATCACATTCTTGGTTCATGTTCAACTTGGTGTCCACCAGGACTCCTAGGTGTTTTCTAGCCTTGTTCCCTGGTTTGTACCTGTGCACGGGTTTATTCCTCCACAGGTCTCTGACATTGCATTTTCCTTTGTTGAATTTCATGAGGTTCCTCTCTGCCCATTTTTCCAGCCTTTCAAAGTCCCTCCAAATGGCAACACACCCACCTGGTGTATTAGACTCTCACCTTCAGAAGTTTGAACAACTTTTTCTGAGAATCCACAGAACAATCAAGATTTTCTGTCAGGAAATACGGAAAATTGATTAATTCTATATTACAAATTTTAGTAATCACAATACATCTGCAGTACCAATCCTCAGGTTTAAATGTTTGTTGGAAGGTCGGAAAGGCACTATTAGCAGTCTCAGACATGATCCACGAGATTTAGGTAACTGGAGTGTGTTTTGAATAAGAGCTCTTTATAGCAGCCAAAGCACAGCATGTATGCATTTTTATCAGTCCTCCATAAATCAGTATCTGCAGGAAACTGTCTGCAAGCCAGGCCAGCCCATTCTTGATCTGCCTCTGAGAAAATTGCAAATTACAAGAATATTGTTCACTGTAATTAAACAGGAAAAAAAAAAAATGCCACTTGCCTTTATCCCTTTTGTTCTTCAGTGTCTCGGATATTGTACTGAAAACAGGATGAACTCAGTTATGTCTTTTTTCTTTCTTTTCCTTACCAACAATGACAAAATTTCTTAGGAAAGAACTTGATGAAGGAAAGAAAACCTTAATGGCAATAAGAAACAAAATAATTCCTCCCTACTTTGAATCAGAATTGGGCAAGGCATTTCTCTCAAAAAAGGTAATGGAGATGAAAACTGGGTAAGTTTATGTGAGGCCAGGGAACCTCTGTCATAGTTCCACACCTAGAGATATGGTTGTACATCTCAGCCTCAAATTAACTCAAGCAACCATTACAGAGGACAGTTGTGGCAGAATTAATACTAGGAATTAGATACTCTTGCCAAAGGAAAAGTATCTTGGAGGTGGCATGTATTTACTGAGGCCAAACTATGGAGGTTCCTTAAGTAAACTCTGGACAATCTGATCCAAAGCAGATACTGAACCTTGGATCTTTTCACTCAACCCCGGAAAAACATCTCTCTGTTAACTTGAGAAAGAATCAGTAAGACCAAACGACCTGTGTTAACTGGAGGTGACCTTGGGAACTTCCTTCTTGTAATCTCACTTGATCAGTGCTATGAGTATAAAGTATAGTAAAAACCACTTTGGAATCTGCAGCATATTTATGTGCATAAATTCTGTTGTTACCTCTTTGGTTCTGCTTCTTATTTTTTCCAGTGACCTTTTTTTTTCATAGGGGAAGTATGCTGATAAGGTTGAATTTTTTTATATTTACTGTTGGAATATCTAAGCCTCTTTTCATCCTTTTCTCTATAGTTTCCTGATGTGGAAGCGCTATCTAAAGAGCTTCCTCCATTTCCACAAAAAGAAAGTGGGAAACTCCCTCCAGAGACAATGAAAAACCTCAGGAGAGGTAATTTGGGCTCTACTGTCTGGTAGCATTTTAATATCTTCTCCATTTTTATTTTTTTTACCCAGTTGCCTCATTTCATATTGAAGTTAAATTTAAGAATAAATTTTCTGCCTTTGTGTATTCTCAGGCATTTTGATACCTGTTGTAACTTATGAAGCATACCTAGCAGCATTCCCTCACATTGAGGTCCACCAGTATGGAGTAGGTTGTGTTTGTGTTAGCAAATTCAGTCTCACAAAAAAGGCAGACTTTTCTCCAGACAACTTGAGTACCTGACGATATTTCTGGGCAGACTGCTCAACAGCACTGTCAGTATCATGCCAGTCTTCAACAATTTGACCATATGGATTATCATGGTTAAATGTTTCCATTTAATCCACTAGTACCAGTGTGGTCTATGAGACTTCTGTGTTTCATGTACCAAAGGAGCCTTTGCAGACATCACTGGCTTTGGATGCAAAGCTGAGAAATTGTGCTATGAATGTGTGGATTGACGGATGCAAAATGCTCAAAAAAAAAATCAAAGTGAAATAAAAATATTCAGGAGTAAGTGAGCAAAAAATGAGGAGGCCAAGTTTGGAAAAAAGACCAGAAGAAGCTGAGAGATGGTGCAAATACTGAAATGAAACAGGGAGGGAGCAGCTCAGGACTGAAGCAGGGGTATGGAAAAGAAAATGCACGGCGTAAGGATAGTTTGGAAAATACAGGAGGAAAGCATTTGAAAGAGGAGGAAGCCGTGACTGAGGATAAGCAGTGTAAGAGTGAGCAATCCCTTCTGAAGTTTAACCTTTACAATATTGAGAGAAATACTTCTCTGTTTGAAGGCTGCTCTGGCAAGGTACTGATATGGTGAAGTGAGATCAAAAGTCATATTCAGCAAAGATTCATATTAGGAAAGTAGTCCTCCATGGGGTTTTATCAGATCCCTGCTGGTTTCCACATTTCCTCATTTTGCAGTTACTAGAAGGCCTGGGCTGGATTGTACATTAGACCTTTCTGATGACTTCTTCTCTGGCTAACTGAGAAATAAATGAAGAATGACAAGATATAAGGGGTTTTTTTTGCTGTTTGTTTGTTTGTTTGTTTGTTTTTGCCTGGTGGAGCAAAGTGTCGTGCAGAATTTACCTAACTTCTCATGGTCATATAGACAGCTTTCAAAGATTGCCTAAATTAAAGTACTAAATACTTCGGGGGGTTTTTTCATGTGTTTAAGAAAATGATAGTGGTTGATTGTGAAGAACACTTGTCACAGTATCCCATTATTTTTCCCTTTAGAATCTGAATGTCTTAGTAGCATGAGTGACTCCTCTCCTTCCTCTAGTCTTCTGCTGCAGACTCATTCAGTACAAAGTGAAGACTCCAGCAGCACAACAGGTAAAACTGCTTTCCAGAGCATTGTTTGGAGCAGGTTTATTTCTATCTGCTTACAACTTCTGACTGTCTGCAATAGATATTTAAATCCACCTATTTCTGTTTAGCATTCTGAATATATCTGAGCACAAGACTGACAGAAAGGGAGAGTGCTATAAAAATAATGGGAGAAATTCTCTCCTTTACCCTAGCAGACTGCAATAATTACATGGGCACGATAGTGATGGTAGAACCACAGACACAGGCAAGCTATAATTCCTCCTCTAAAACATTTCATTCCTATGCTCCTTTTATGTATATTATACGGTGGAGTTCAGTTCAAAGACAACAAGTTAGGGGCTTGGTAGATGAAGAAGGGCACAGATAATCCACATGAATGAACTGCAGCATTAAAGACAAGAAATTCTGCTCAAAGACAGAGCTTGCCAGATGGTTGTGCTGACAGAACCCTGCTCTGGGACCTAGACTAGAACTTCTCCTGCTTGAACACACAGATTTGGCTTGACCAGCCTGGGTGTGATCAATGTGCAGTTGAAGTATTTCTTTGGAATAGTAATGTCCTCAATTATGATTTTAGTACATGGGGTTTTTGTAGCTCCTCTTGTGTTTTTAATCACTTTCATAGATGATTATATACCTTCATTGCGTATTTCCAGTGTGATGCTTCCCACAAATCAGTTTTACTAATTATAGTACATAATTGCTAATTTGTTCAATTTTAATTACTAGCTAGTATTAGAGTGATGTTTTTTTGGTTGTTTTTTTTAAATGTATTTGTTGACTTCTTAAGTAAAATGAGACCAGTTCAGCTGTCCTAGTGCTAATCAAATTCTTTCATGGAAAATTAAAGTTTTATCTGAGTAGGAACTTCAGGATTGGGCAAAATTTGATGCCCAGTGTTTTATGCTTTTGAAATCTTTGCTTTCCAGACCCAAGCTTGGCTGCGGAGTTGCAAGAGGCACCCTTTCAAGTAAAGGTTCGGAGTTTGCTGGTGAATGCTGCAGGACAACCAAGGAAAGAGAAAGTGAGATTACCATCATCACTCCTGGGGAGAAAACCAAACTCCATACCACATAAAAAGGTGAAATAGCATCTTTTGTTGTTGTTAATATTAAATCCTCTCAATCATCTCTTTTTGCATGAAATCTTTATTCTGTAGCAATACTAGACATTGTTCTGAAACTGTTTACTGAAACAACAGAACTTGAAATCTATCCAGAAATTTACTGGCAATTCTAAAAGTAGCTTTTCTCTCAACTACTGGGACTATCTCATGTGCCAGAAGTGTGGTTCTTTACCAGGTGTTCACATGAGAGCACTGATTTCCAAAAGTGCAGAGCATGCTCAGTTGCCCTGAAATATCTCATTATGTCTGAAAACTCAAACCACTACACATTTGCAGATAATATTCAAAGTACTTAGCTTTGCCTTTTCAGTTTTTACTGCATTTAGGGTGCCTGCATGTAATTCCTCAGGATGAGTGGACAGATATCAAATATAGGTGAAGTTAGGTTTAGCAAATCTGAATCTAAATTGTTGGGTCATCAGTTTTCTCTGTTATCTAATATTTTAATTCTGTTTGCAAAGGTAGAAGATCCTGCCTCAGGAAGGGTCAACATATCTTCTCTTGCAACAGCAAAACAGCATCTTAGTGGCTTCCACCTCATTCCACCTCAAATGATGTTTGGAGTACTAAAGGAAGGCTGTACCTATGCAGCCACTGTGATTCTGAAGAATGTTGGCATTAATTTCTCAAGGTTAGTTCACATTCCCAGTAACTTGGTTTTCAACTGCCAAAATATGCATTGCTTGTTAATTGTCAGCCTTTTCATATGATTAATGTGAGATAACAAAATGTATGTTTATATTTGGAATCATTTGATAATGGCTGGGAGAACATAGTACTAGCAATACTGCAGCATTTTTTGCATATCAGTGTTTTTAGGAAGATGCAAATCCAGTAAGGAACAGCAGGTTTTATATGCATAGTCCTAGCCCAGAGCAGATAGTTTACTGGTTATTACTGAAGAAGAAGAACCAAACTCTTTCATGGTAACCAGTATTAAGTTTGGCTTTTGTAAGTGCTGCTGGATGCTGCAACTCTGACAACCTACATGGACTGAACTATGTTCAGGCAGCCACATGTCTTGAGCTGCATTTAGAAACAGCTTCAGTGATGACTCCAGAAACAGACAGATAAGGATGAAATAAAACATTCATTTGAGCATGTTTCCCTCGCTTGATGTCAACCCTGTCAGGGGGTGAGACAAGATAGCAGAGCATTGTGAACATTGTGACTGAACGCATGCGTTCATTCAGTCATAGCAACAGCACTGTTGCAGTGCTTTGACTCTGGTGGGATTCAGGTAAGCATGCTAATGACCCCAGTCCTCCCAAATACCACACGTATTACAGAAAAGTGGGCCAGACTTGTTCCTCCCAATCAGTTCACTCAACTGCACTTGCTTTAGCTGTGCCATATGTTCCTTGTTTTCCAGCTTACAGAAGAACCCGCAATAGTTGTCTTTGAAATCACACTGATTTGGGGTTTCATTTAGGATTTGTCTCTTGCATAGTCTTGATTGTGCAACTGTCACGTGCCTGATGGATGCACCTTCTGGCTGCTGTTTATTTCTTAGGAGCACCCTTGAAATGAGCAAACATCTGCTAATCCTTCTTCTGGATGCAGGGGACCAACAGCTTGATGTCCTCTTTGAAAAGAGGGTCAAGAGCACTGTCACAGTGATGCTACCTTAGCAATCAAAGTGTCCTTCTACTATAGTATGATGATGCAAGGATGAGACAAACGTGAAGCATTTAAATGTAATGTAAATTTGCTCTCCTTCCTTGGTGGAAGGAATTATCATCAAAACAGGGGCTTCCAGGAGGTGCACCCAGATGAGTCATCATGGTCTCATGTGACTACTCAGGCAAAGAGGAGCTTTTGAAATCTGTTCAAGACCAACTGAGAGACTCTTGTACAACTTCTTCTAGGAGAATGGACAGGATTTTATTTTCATTTATTTTAAATCAGCCTAGTTAGATGTGGCCTCAGAAAGACATTTCTACTTTAATGCACATTTTAGCATTATGGTGCATGCAAACGATAAATCAGTAGGTCATATATCAACATCTTGGAGCTCCAGCTGTGCACATTACGTTCTTTAGATTCAAACCAGAGCATTCTATATAGACAGTCACAGAAAATACCACCCTCATTCTATTCAATCCAGCTTGAGTCTTTTACTAGCTGCTTTTAGAAGCAAATGACTAGCTGCTGCATGACAGCAGACCATGCTGATGGCAGAGATATAGGGCAAAGGTGGGCAGCTCTGGCCCATATCTGCCACATGCTGAAACCAAAACTTCTCCAGGGCAGGGTCAGTAGTTAACTATGTGCCAAACCATCCACACCATTGCCTGAATGTGCTGGGATGCTGTGACAAACATGAAGTCCAGTTTCTCTTAACCAGCACTCCAGAGGGACTGCAGGAATTCTTACAGAATTATCAAAGGTCTTATCTGTTCTAATGACTTCTAGAGAACATGGCAGTGATTTATTTATTTATCTAGCATACTAGTAAATTAAATTTAACTACTGCCTTACTGGGTACCGTGAAACTGAAGAGGCTCATTTACATGTAATTTCTCCAAGGATCATGCTTCTGCACTAGAATCATATCAAATCACTTCGAAGAAAGATCTTTAAGGACTTCCAGGTGTGCAACACACAGGTAGCTGCTAGAAAGGTGTAACTTGTAGTCCAACTTTCTTTGTGTATGCAGGCTTAGACTGCAGCTGTTTCACTTCTGTTGCAAGGACAAGGCAGTATAATGAGCAATTTAAAGACTTAGTTTGGCCCATTAAACTTCTGCTTTGATTTTTGATAGGAGCCTGAGCCTTGGCTAAAAGCCCAGGAATACTGCTATAGCCAGAGCTGTATGCTCTGATGGGAAGGGTGAGCTAAAAAATCCTGCTGTCATTTACACAATCACAGGAAAAGCAGATGTGCTGCTTCCCAGTCATGTCTTCTGCTTGCCTGAAAGTTTATAGCAAACTCCCTCTCTTCCCATTCTGACAGATTTCGGGTGAAGCAACCACCTCCATACACAGGACTGAGCGTGCTGTACACACCTGGGCCTGTAAGTAGTACAGAAGGTCTTCTGTTTTATGCTACATTCATACGACTCTGATGATGATGCCATAACAGCTGTCTGGGAGTAGACCATGTAGTTGTAAATAACTTCAAAGTTATTTAAAGTGATGCTGCCTTCTGCTCTCTCTGCTGTCTTCTACACTGTGTGCCTCAGAACATGCCCAGAATACTGTGACCCTATCTCCAAGTTTTTCCCATTGTTTAGGAAACTTTTTAGAGCTGCTATCTCTTAGGCCTGCACTTTTATCTCCTGTCCTGATATCTGCAAGAATTGAACCTAGTAAATGGTTGCCTCAGTAATTTTCTCTTGTTTGCAACTATCCCCCACCATAAGTCTTTTACCCTCCAAAAATGAAACTGTCCCATTAAGTAGAAAGCTTTCACACTTTCTGCTTTTCTTCAGTATCTCTTCACCTGCACATTATATCTTTTTTATTTTCTCTCAGTTGTCCCAGTTTGCCTTTTGCCTATAGAACCTGAAAGAAAATTTAAGGGGAAAAAAATTGCAACGAAACAAAAAACAAACAAAAAAAGACCTGGCAGTTTTCTTTCAAACTATAGTGTGAAGAGTCACTGCTTTATACAGACCTTTCTCATGATACAGGTACTCAGTACTCCACTAAGTCTCTGATTTCATCAGACAACACAGAACAAGAATCAACTAGAAGCACTGGTGGAGTGGCTATGTATGGAACATGCACCTTGTATATCAGCAGTCCTCTCTCTCTCTCTCTCTCAGGTGGCAGCAGGACTGCAGGTTGAACTGGAGATAGAAATTTTTGCCATGTCAGTTGGAGAGGAAAGTACCAATGGCTTTGAAGAAATTTCCCATGATATTGAAATAATAACAGAAACAGAGACTCTTTTGCTGCCTGTGAGAGCAAATATCCTTTGCTGTCTTACTTCTCCCCCTCCACACACACCTTCTAGCACTATCACACTGAGGACTGACTACCTGGCAGGAGCCTTGAGAATCATTTCCTTAAGCTTTACTGTCCTTTTTGGAAACACCAGATGAATGTTTTCCAAGGCACAAATGAAGAATTTAAGATTCTAACCCCAAAAGCAGTTTAGATAAAGTAACAAGACTTAGAAACAGGGAAAGGAGGAATGGTAAGGCCAGAAAAATGTGGGTATTAAGAACAAATAAAAGACTTTGTTTCCACTTTCCACTGATAGAAATCTTTTGTCACAGTTTTGAATCATAGAATTGTTTGAGTTGGAAGGGATCCTTAAAGGTCATTGAGTCCAACTCCCCTATAGTAAACAGGGACATCCACAGCTAGATGAGATTGCTTGGAGGTCCCATCCAGCCTGACCATAAATATCTCCAGGCACAGGGCAGCTACCACTTCTCCAGACAACCTGTTCCAGTTTCTCACTGCTCTTATTGGAAAAACAAAACAAAACAAACAAAAAAAAAACACCACAACTTTTTTTCTTATCTCCAATCCACATTTGCCTTTTTTAAATTTGAAACTATTTCCCCTTGTCCTGTTGTAGCAGACCGTGCTGAAGAGTCTGTCCCCTTCTTTCTTATAGCCTGCCTTTGGAGACTAAAAGGCTGCTCTCAGGTTTTCCCAGAGCCTTCTCTGCTCTGGGCTGAACAGCCCTACCTCCACAGCCTGTCCTCATAAGGGAAATAAAACATATGGCAGCATTTGATGGTACAGCCTCATACATTAAACGGGCAAGGGAGAGAATTGCTGTGTCAGCAATTGTGAACACAGAATTGTATGAATCCTGCCAGAAATCAGCCCTGTGTGGGCTCAATGAGCTTTTAAGTTGGTTAGTCCCAAAGAAAGGAAGAATTCAGGGTCCTTTGAGACTGACTGGAGCGCTAGTTAATGGCAACTGCATCAAGGTTCTATATGCTCTGGGAGGTCCTTCAGGTGTGTAACTGAGGAAAAAAACGGTTTCTGCTCCATTCCCACTCACCCAGACATCAGTCACTCACTTCTGCAAGACCACCCTCCAAAACAAGCACCCTCGCCCAGTATTTTACTTGGCCTTTAATCTTTGAGTTGAGGCCAGCAGTTCAAATTCAAATTGTCTCACAGCCTTACTTCCAGAGTTTCTTCCAGCCTCCAGCCATATTCTTTTAGTTATATAAACATACAGAGATGATTCAATCCTTAGCATAATATTTCACCTGTGTTAAGAAGTGACATTTACGAGTGCCGCCCACAAGGATACCCCCAGGGTGGGATGGCAGCAGCAGTCCGGGCAGTTCCTACAAGTCCCAAGCCACGGCTCCGGATTACTCTACCCCGAAAGCTTTCAAGCTAATGTAAGTATTGCATGCAGTGCTGCCAGCTGTGAATTAAACGGCAGATGTACCTTCTCTTAGCTTCTGATCCACAGCATCAACAAGCCTGATGCTACTGCCAGCAAAGCTGTCACACACACATCACACACTTGACCTGAGACAAGAAAAAGGATGCACTGGGTGACATTCTTAACAAAAAGATCCACTGTGAGAGATTTACAGATTATTATGGCTATTCTGCTCAGTGGAGATACAGTAGAACCTCCCCAGCCCTGTCCCAAATCCTTCATTTAATTGTCTCCACATTAAACAGTAGATTAAGCCTTCTGGCAGCAGGCAGCTAGATTTATTTCAGTTTAACACTCTTCCTAAAACCACATCTTATTGCTGACCCTTTGACACTGACAGCAAGCCTACTAAGGGACAGCAGCCTTACAGACAGACACAACGTGACATGTTCCAGCACACATCACCCTCTGCACACATTTTGTACAGAACATCTCTGTATCCTAAATGAAACTGTCCATACATGGACAGTGGACACATCTTCCCTGCCAACGAGACAGCCTTACTGGGAATTTCTCATAAACCACTGACCAACATGTTAAGCATTGGGGTGGTGTTTCATCTAACCCACATCAACTCAGGTGCTCTACAATATAGCCAAATGTGACAGTTCATAAACAGAAATCCTGTGGATGTTTCTTCTCTACTCAGCTTAGAGTGCCCATTTGTTACATTGACATCATCTTTCTCTTTCAACTTTACCATCTGTAAGCCTGCTATGTTATCTAACAAGTCAGTGAAGAAATCCCAGCTGTATCTCATTTCCGCTCCTCTGGAGGAAAAAAAAAAAGACCACATCAGTCAGTTCTCAGAAGAACTTCAGAGAGATGTGCACCTCTGACTGCTGCATCTGCTCTAGGACTGCCCTGATTACTTCAAGCATAGCTTTTTTCCTGTTTAAATATCTTCTTACCCTTTCAATATGGAATTTTACCTCCAGAGTAACAAACAGTTGTATCTAGGAAGAATAGCAAATTTAACACCTTCCATCTTAGCAGCTTACAACTTGTAGCTCATCAGTTAAGGCAGTTCAGACAAACCTCTCTCGCTCCATTTTGAAATGGAACAGAAGTACTCACCTAGTCTGACTCCTCCCTTTCCCAACTCAGCCCACCACAGCCCTGCACCAAAATACAGCTGTTGGATCATCCCTGTACACCAGGTATACACTAATCTACTTTTCCTTGCCAAGCCTAAGCTCTGGAAATTCTGATTAATGTCACTTTCCATTAAAAGTTCCAAGTGGAAAGAAATTAATATGGTATTCATCTCCCACCTGACTATTCCAGATAATTGTGGAGACTGCTTTCCTTGTTGCCGTTACTGCAGTTTGATCTCCTTCCATTCTAGCAAAGCCTTTGTGTGAATGGATTGATAATTCCTACTGATTTATCAATTATTAGCCACACCCCACTCCTCAAGCATCTGAACCAAAAGCCTCTTTGAACATTCTTCCCTAGAATACCTCCTGGGCTCAAAATCCTGTCAATCTTCAACACATCAAAAATCAGCATTGATGGAGGTCAGAAAACACTGACACTTCTATGTTAAGTCTTGTTCGGCTTCGCCAAGACAGAAGTAAAGTCTTTGCAGTTATGTGACAACCTTTTAAGTCTGCATCACGTTTCCTAAGTGATTACTATCACTAGAACCAATATTATTCTTTCCCATGACACCCAGAAACTTCCCTTGCCTGGAACTGATCACAAGTTTGCCACACCTCCCAGCAGAGACCAAGAATCAAAGATCACCAATGAAGCAACAGCAGCCCAGGTTCAGGCATTTCTTTTACGTTTTCTCAAGTTTAAAACATTTCACAAAGATTCTCTTAATACACTCAAAATGAAATACTGCAGAGGAAGCTGCCAGTGAATGCCTTCAGTATTCCCAAGCAGATTGCCCAGCTTGAACTCCTGGTCATGATTTTTATTCCACTCTATTTATGAAATAAAAACAAACCCTTAATCTAGTTTAAGCCTATGCAGGAACCTGTTTTCATGTTGTTCCTTTCCAACAGCAACAGTACGGGCCAGTTCTACTGAAGGCAGCCTGACATAATTATGGTGTTTCAACAACCGTACAGAAGTAGACCTTTTTATTATTATTATTTTACTTTTATTTCCTCTCATGTTAATTTTTTCTCCTCTTTCCCTACAGGTCAAAGCCTTGGAAGAATGATGTAAAAAGCAGCAATATTGAATTACCCAAATTTTAGTCCAACGTTATGGAAACATTCCCAGTGTATACTTTTTCATTTATTCAATCAAATTAACATGAA
Source organism: Chrysolophus pictus (assembly GCA_037305975.1). Classification (NCBI taxonomy): domain Eukaryota; kingdom Metazoa; phylum Chordata; class Aves; order Galliformes; family Phasianidae; genus Chrysolophus; species Chrysolophus pictus. Next base: position 116,675,326 of record CM074576.1, on the reverse strand, counting down.
TGAAAATTTTGTCTGTCTCTTATTCATGGGAAAGTTGGTCTGAAAGTTGCAGTGCCTTCTGTGGCTGCCTGAAATGCTAACAGTTGAAACGATCGTGGAATTTCAATCCCCGTGTTTGACACTCTGCACTGCAAGAGTGCTGAATGCTTCCTGATAGGTTTATTTTGTTTTTAAAAGAGATTAGGTTTCTGTAGCCACCCTGAAGCACCTGAAATCCCCCCCAAGTACCACGCATGCAGCAAGTTTCACTGAAGTGTGACTCTTTGAGCAAGTAACTGTAGCAAGTGCTGCTGATTCGCTCTGGCCTTCTAATTCCTACCTTTCTGCTTGCTTTCAGTCTGAGGCTCAACTTTCTGCACGCAGACTGCTCACTTACCTTTAATTTTCTTCAGATGGGGGCTGAGCAAACAAAGTTATACTTGAAAGGAATTCTGTTTGAAGACAAGTGGATATAAAGGTTCACTTTATCAGAGTGGAAGACTGAACCACTTAAAGGTGCTATTTTCCCTTTTTTGTTCCTACTTATGCAACAGTCACTAAAAGAAACAGCCTCTTTAGGACATACCTTATTCTTACTGTTAAGTACAGTTCTGCATTTTTTTTTTAATGATTTCTAATGGCTTGTTTTCCTGTGCTTCATCCTTTTTCCAGTACCTAACATCCTAAGAAATAGGGAGTTTTCCCCAGTACATGCAGATGAATTTCAACATTTTCTGGTGACTGAGAAGATTATGACTGGGGATTAAACAATAGCTTTCACTGCTATAGAGAACATAAATCAAAGATTGGACAGTCAGTAACAACTTGGATGCAATTAAAAATTCACATGAAGTTCATGTTAGAAAGAAGATCAGCTTTGAGAACCTGAGTCAGACCTGTCAGTCTAAAAGTATTATTTTTTAGAACAAAGTGCCCCAGAAGCAGCCCCCACATCTACCAAACCTGATCACTGGGATAAAAGGGCAGCATACACTAAAAACTGATAACTGACCAACAGGAACAGATGCCTGCCCACTTAAATCATTTGTATCTGATACAGGACAAGTATGACTTGTATGTGCTCCCGTGTATTGGAAGTTGCACAGAACTGTTGCAGGACAGCACAAATAAGCCCACACTTCTCATGCTTCATCTGCCAGTTGTTCAGAAGAGCACAATCCTTCACAGCAGCCCTTTCATTTTCTCCAGCAGGTTTTACTTTCTGGAAAAAAACAATTCCTTAAGAACCAATAAAACAGAATGAGATAGTCAAAGATTTACTAAAAAAATATCAGGACAAAATTCCATGGACAAAGTTGTTTGATAAAGCATATATAAACATTATTTAATAGAGCACAGTGTTTCCTCCATTCCACTGAAAAGTTAGTGGTTGGAGATGACTTCTGAAGTCTCAAAGCCTTGCCCACAGCCTCTACACACCTCCACAAACCATCAGCAGGTGTCAGAGCAGCACAGAATGTTGCCAGCTGCCTCCTCGGGACAGGATAAAGTCTGACCAGCAGCCCATGTGCTGATTCACCCCATTCAGTTAGCACACTGCCAGCAGGCTGATCTCTTCTGAAGAAGAAACCAACTCCAATTCTGTCAGGCATTCTGGTAGAGGAAAGGCATTGACCTTTGACAGCCACCTCAGAAACAGCTGAAATGGATACATACAGAGCAGAGCACAGACAGCTCATCTCATTAGGCAGAGGCGATCAACCTGGCACTGTCTCCAGCCAGGCAAGGCTGGCTATCCCACAAGGAGGAGGGACAGGCTTTGTTCCAGTCACCAAATATCACAGAGACGTTCAGCCACAAGAATAGGTCCATGGCCAGCACTGAGGTTACTTGATGCCATCCAGCTGCTCCAGGCAGCAAATGCTAAACTACTGCAAGAATCATTTTCTCTTTCTTCTTCCTCTTTCTCTTCTTTTCCTCAAAACGGTCTGTAGCATCAGCAAAAAACATGACCTCATCCTTGGCCTCAATCTCTCTCTTGAGGTACTGGAGCCCTGCCATGTTGAATCCCAGCACGTCCTGTTGAGACAGACAAGCACCGTGCTGTTGGGCACATCTCCAGCTTGTTAGGAGGTACAAGCTGCTTGGAACAGGTGATATCTGGTCACTCTCTACTGAGAGATGATGAAAGCAAGACAATCCCCCACAGTTAATTAAGGCAACAGTACTTAAATGTAAATTTCATCTGAGCAGGTGAACAACCTGCGCTCTGTTCCCCACATTTTTGTTAAAAATAGCTATAATACACTATTTCCTAAAAAACAAGTTGTTGTCAACCACCTGAAGACGTTCCCGGGAAAGGTATTTAAAAGATTTGTAGCCCACAAGAAGACAAATAAAAATAGAGTTAATTTACTTCCCACGTATACTAGAGACCCAAAGCACAATTACATGCATCAACAAAAAGCCAAAGTAAGAAGGGAGAGGGAGGAAGAGCGCATATAGGATCATCACTGCATAGTGTCACATCAGGAAAATGTAGCCTGTTTGCACAGGAAGAAGGTGAAAATGGGCTCTAGACCCCCAAACAGCTTTCCTGCTAGACCGCAAATGCTTCCAGACATTGGCCAATACTGCTATGCCAGACTCTGGAGAAGGAGAGGCAGCAACACTCACCCGGGCCTCACTGACTCTGGAGATGGTGGTTTTCTTCAAATTTTCTATCACTGTCACCAGCATCTGGTTGCTTGTTATCTGCCCAAAATGTATCCTGGGAACAAACACAGAACCAGCAACTGACATCAACACAGGCACGTCAGCACCCTGCATCTTGTTTAGCCCACTCCCAGATGATCGGCTGCAGCTGAGGGATGCAGCAATTCCTCATTTCCCACATCTTTATTCCCAAGAGACCACACTTTCATTCCCAAGGTGGCTTTCCAGGAGCTTCAGAGCCAGAAACTTTAAAAGTCCAAATTTTCCCCACTTAAGCACACTTAAGCTGCACATGTTCACAGCGCATCACACAGTCTTTACAGCTTCAAGAGAAAGAGTATATTCCCCAGCTCTTGTGCTGTCCCAAGGCACTGCCTCACAAGAGGAATGAGCACCTTTATTTTCATGTAAGTGGCACAAAGTGAGTTCATTACACACACTATAGAGGGGCCCTGAGGAACAGGCAGATCCACTACTGACCAGAGCCTTCTTCGCATTCAGGATCTGGACAGTAATGACGCTGAACTTAGACCAGCAGACCTGTCTGGGCAGATGGAAGACTCACTTGAGCAGGAAGAGGAGAGCACGGCACAGGAGTTCAACTTCTGCACCCAAGTGAATATGTTCATTGAAGAGTCTGAGTAGGTCAGGGACATAGGAGAATGGCAACACCAGGAGAGACTCTTCCAGCTCACTAAGAAGAAGCAAAGGGATGCTAACAATAGTCTCAGCTACTGCAGAGCTATAGATGAGCAAGAAATGTTTCCATGTGGGAAGATTCTGACACAAAAGCTGTGCTGAATGCTCCCCACTGCTGGTCTGTGCCTGTCCACAAAGCACAGTGCATCTGCAGAGCCCAGGGCCCCCGGCAGCAGGCATCTTCTGACACAAAGAGGAGGCACAGCATTCCATCCTCAGCATCCCCAAGTTCCTCTTCACATACACATACATCTTCAGGCAGCCAACACCCACACACAAGCTTCATTGAATACTCCTCACGGACAAATTCCCACTCCCCAGTTCCAGAAAAAGGCTGCCAGAGAGTCACCTCCACTCTTCAATACCACCCACTCAGCACAGGAGTCCAACACAGGACCCCAACCAACCCTGGACTCAGAAATCCAATTCTTTAGCACAAGCCTGTTCAGCAATAAGACTCTTGGGACTCACCTTGACCTGACCTTCTTGAAAACTTCTAGCACGTACTCAGAAGGCTGTAACAGAGGAAAGACAACAGCTCTGCACATCAAGAAACATTCCAAGACAAACATGTGCCTTTGAGGCTCATTTTGCCCAATTAAAAACATGCAATCACATCTTGTGAGATGGATAGATCCATCTGAACATAACAGACAAAAAAGAAACCCCTTCAGCTCCAACCAACTACCGGTCTTGGAAATTCTCCCTCCATAAAACAGAAACCCAACCTTCTCAAAATACACCAAACTGGTGAAGATATATTGGGAAAAAAATTATATAAAAACAGACAATATATACAAAACTTTACACAAACTCATCTCCAACGATTTAATAATTCCTCCCCACTCCTGTTTATCTGCTTAAAGTATTCAGCAAATGCAGAGCTGCCAAGTGCCAAAGAGAAGTGTCTCAATACTAGGTCATAGGATGTCATTCACTTCTGTTCAGTGTATGCAACATATAATTAACTACAACTATAGCCAGAGAGAAAGGGACAGGATGTAAAAGAATGTAAATTCTATATGAAAAGAAACAGGCTCAGTAAAAGCTGTACCAGTTCCCTAAAAATAAACCTGGTCAATTACAACACAGCCCTGCCTTGCTCAACATTGCCCTGCCCAATTGATTTCAGGTCAGAAAGCCTTCAAGTGCCTCCACCTCCTGCTCCTTGAGTCAAAGCAATACAGTTGATACACTGGGTCAAGTGTCCCACATGCAAAGTCTGTCCCAAAAAGATGATGATAGACTGTCATGGCATGAAGTACTTTTGTTCATGATTTGACACTGTAAATGCTCACCATGGTCAGCTCATCACATAACAGAATGTGTCTTGTCAGTGTTTTTACAGCACTTGGGCATTCCTCAAGAACCTTCTCTGTACAAAGCAAAAAAGTTGCTACTAATAAGCCACAGAATTTCACTCACCCCTGTTAAATCTATTTACTTTGCAGTTAAATATGCCTGTATTTACAGAGGAAGGGGGGAGTATGGTTCTGATTAAGTGCTTATAAGTGTCAAGTGGCCAGGAGTGCACAATGACATTGGTTCTCAATTACCCATTCCACTGGAGGCTCAGGTATTTTGTATCTGATGGCACAGCTCCCCTGAATATTCTGTAGCACTGCAACCACAATCTCTTGCCAGAAGCATGCATAGGAAGATTTTAACTAGCTTTCTGTTGCTTAGAGGAACCATAACAACTGGCTCCAAGTCTACATGATAAGGTCAAGACTACCATCAGGGTTATGTTCGGCTGCTTTACTTTTATTACACTCATACAAAAGAAAGTAAAAATATATATTATGTTCACTTTGCATAAATCCTGTCTTCCCATTGCAACCCAGTGTTCTGGCTCAGCCAGCAAATCAAACAGCCTCATTCCAGTTGATGATAGCACATGACCCAAGGCCCGAACTTTCCACTTACTGTAATATTTCCATAGGCACGAAGAATGGGATTGGCAGGAAAGGGAACCTGGAGACACAGAATGGGTTAGGATGAGGCAGGTTATTCAGAGTGAAAGACACATATTCACAGTGAAAGACAACCCACAGTAGAAGACAGTTTTTATCTAATGTCTTCCCTCTTCAGAACCTCACTGAAGGCCTCACTTGCAACTGCAGGACAAACTAGTTCTCAGATATGTATGAATAACTCAAAATGTGTACGAATTTTCTTCCATTTCTTATTATCACATATATATAACAGACCCTTGTTTAGCATGAAGTGTTGAGATGAAGGCAAAGAATAGGCAGTGTAATGGGAGCATGGTGAGCAGCACAGTTCTTACTTACTTCCTACTGTGACTTTTAACATAAAAATCCTCAGAAAGAACACACCACTAACCATGCCTCAGGGTACAGTGCCATCTGTCCTCTGTAAGATTTCAGCAAATCTCTGCTTCTTCCAGCTGTCCTGCCTTTATCTGCATACTGAGCCTTCCCACCAAGATGCTAGAGTTGGAAAGATACACCCACACACCTCAGCAATTGTACTTTCTTTAGTCATTTACCTCTTTTCCAGCAGCTTTACATATGGCCTTGTGCTCCTTCAGTTTTGCCATTTCTTCTCTATACAGCTCAATAGCTTCCATGATCCGCTCAGTCTGTGCAGCACAGGAACAGAGCCATCAGTCACAAAGCACAGTTCATGTCCTAAGTAACTTCTATTCCAGACCACGCTGCTACTCTGAGCACATCAGTCGTGCTCTGAAGGAGTGAAACGCTATCAGCATTCCCCAGCTGCCCAGAGTGCACTCTGCTGCAGCTTCAGCTCTCCAAAGGACAGACTGCTCTTGGAGGCAGAAGTGATGCTGCACCTTTATATCTCACAGAGCAACTCCTCTGAGCTGCTGCACTTATGGAACAGCATAGATTACTCACCTTCAGACAGATACTCTAACCTTGTGACACCCCCACTCGGAGAAATTGATAAGGCACAAAGCAATGCTGGGTGACCCATGCAGTCTTACCGCTTTGATGGTTTCAATAGTCTTCTTCCCTGCCAGTCCCGTCTCTCCTTGTGTCTCTCCAGCCACCTACAAAACACAGTTTGCAGTTCTCTCCTGCAGCTGCTGAGCAGCAGATACACACACAGAGGCACCCCCTGCATCTTATCACAAAACATCAGCCCCATTCCCTAAGCTTGCCATTTGTCTGAAGAAATACAGGCCTTCAACTGCATAGCTTTTGCTCAGGACCAAAGGCACTGTGCTATCTCAGAACGCTGGGAGGCAAATAAGCACAGTTCTCATCTGACCAACAGAGGCTGAAGGATCTGCTCAGGGTCAGAACTGTCAACAACACAACCCCAGTGTCTGTGCAGAAGGCTTTCCCATCCACTCTGCACCACAAAGACCTGAAAGTAGCTGTCAGAAGGCAGCCCAATCTTGCTCTGGGGCTTGTGTGGATGTGAGCAGGGGAGATATTCAATATCCACAGCCCTGTGTGACAGTTTGGCCAGATCCACACACTCCTGAAATTGTCTGAGCCAGTATCAGAGTCCTGGGGAATTTTCCTGCATGCAAATTCTCAATGTAACAGAATCACCAGTCCTCTGGACATTTCTTCTGTGTCTCTTACAGAAATTCTAGACTTCTGAAGGAGCTCTGTACAGTCAGACTGACACACTCAAATGGTACAACTCACCACAGGTTGCTCTTCCTTTGCCACACTTTCTTCATATTCAGCTTCTCGTTGCTACAGTGAAGAGAACACAATGTATTAACACTGGCAAGCAGGCACCTAGCAAGTGTACAAGTTTCTTACAGACTGGTAGTGCAACAGAGCCTGCAGCTTCTTGCAGCCTTATGCAAAAACCAGGACCAATGCACAGAGATCAACAATGCCAGCGCAAAACCTGTTTGTCCCTTATTCCCACCCAACAGAGAACTTGGGCTGAAAAGACTGAAAGAAATCAAGGTCTCCAAATTAGATGCAGGAACAGCCTGCAGACAGCCCATCAGGCTGAGACACCAGCAATTCAACACCAGACTTTCTGCTTGGCATGAAGCACAAAAGAAACAAATTCAGGAAATTTCCAGGGCTGTCCTAGCCTGCAAGAGGAAAGAGCCTCCTGCCCACCATCTCTCATGTTCATAGGGCTCCATCAGTATGTAATTCACTACTGGTATATTCCTGCCCATTTTGTTATTCAAACTTGACCCAGAACATATTTGTCTTATCTAGAAAAGGAACTCTGTCTTTCCTGTTAGTACCATGATTCACAGCATGCCAGTCACTGCATCAAGATGCTGCCTATGAGTCTCTTTGCAAACAGGCCAGGAGAAGAACAGTTTATTGCACATTTCTTAAACATTCCTGCTTCTGCATCTGCATCCTTCTCTCACTGAGACTTGAGAACTTCAATAAGAGTGGGATACAGAGCCAGACTCCTCTGTGGGATACAGTAAAATTTCCCATTAGAGATGTGTAAAAATGTTTCCCCTGCCCCAAGGTGGTCCAGCACTGGAACAAGCGTTCAGTCTGGAAAACTTCCTACCTTGGAGATGTTCCTGAGTCACCCAAGCAAGTGTCTGGGCAATATGACAGAGTTTTAGGGTTTGCATACTGTGAACAGGGGGTTGGACCACAAACCCCAGAGTTTCCCTCCCACCAGAGTCCTTCTGTGAGCATGACTCCTCACACAGATTCAAAAGGAATGGAAAGGGCTTCTTGCAGCATCCCTGAGCTCCAGGGCCTGCTAGCAAAACAGAATGGACTACACATGCTTGGAAAGGGGGAAAAGAAAACAAACTGCATTCAACAAGAATGGTGCTTTCCATCACCCCACAACAGCCACTTGCTGAACTCTGTCCAAAACACTTCAGTAGAAGTGAGCACAAGAGAGTAAGAGAAGCTTGTTGACTATAGCCAATAAAACTGTAGAAAACCACAGCCATAGGAAGAAAGTCTGGGAAGTGGAACAGAAGCACAGCAAAAAAGAGAGCAAATTAGCCAGGCATCTGCAATGCGGTATAAGCAGAAGAGCACCAGCAATATCTGTGGTGCTGTCTTCAGACAGCTTAAGGCAACAATGCAGTCATGCAGAAGATGGCAGTCAACCCAGGCATCTCAGCACCAGGCTGTGGTTAGTGATAAGGAAGTCTGCCAAGCGTGGAGCCAGACTCTCCCACAGTGAAAAATGAGAAACCTGTCTGATAGGCCATAAGGAAATTTGGAAGCTGTCTTTGGGAGGAAGAATGCAACTCACCATCTCCCTCTCCTCTTCCAAGATGAGTGGCTCCCTCGTCCTCTCCCAGAGGCGCAGGGACTTGTCATGGGATGCTGACACTACATAGTCTCCATTGGGACTGAGTGCCAAGCACCACACCTCCTGGTGATGCCCCTGCAAGTAGAGAAAAAAGGTAAGACATGAACAACACATCTTCCCAAGGAAAGTGCCGCTCACACAGAGATAATGCTTCATTTCAAGAGCCTCTAAAATTTCCTACCTCCAGTGTCTGGATGTGCTCAAATTTATCCGCATCCCACTGCTTAATCTTGTTATCCTTCCCAGCGGTGAAGAAAAGATGGGATTTGGCCACAAACTGGAGATACATCACACTGGGAAGGTAAAAAAGCAGGAGAGAAAGGGACCTCAAAACACATGTATATAGGAGACAGCAGTGTTTTCCAAAACCCTGTAGCTCTCGTCACCACTTACCTCTGGGAAATGCTTTCTGACACCAGCCCACACTATAGTGACCAAATTCTGACCTGGGACAAACCATTTGCTGCCAGTGAGGCTTGGCACAAGAACCCTGTGATCTCAGCAGCTACCAGACAGCCCTAGTCACCTCTGTCCTTGTGTCCCACTGCCTTGGACTCTCCATGGAAAGCTGAGCTCACAGGTTTGGTGCTAATACCTTGCAGCAAAGGTAGTAAAGGTTCAAATTCACCCACCTGGGGGACACTTCTGATGGCTTCTCCCCACTATACAGGACGAAAAGCTCACTGCTGGATCACAGCCTCTCAAACAACAAAGCAGAAAGCAGCCCACAGCCCAACGATGCTGTGGAATTTAACCAACCTGTCATCATGGGCAAAGAGAGAGCGGTGACAGTCCCCAAAATCCATGCCCCAAATCTTCACATTCCTGTCGGCAGACCCAGTTGCAATCAGAGTCCCATCCTACAGAGAAATGCAGAGAATGGTGTGGGCAGGTGGCTGGCAGTCCTGTCAGGAATCATTGATGGACTAAGCAGTGCCAAGGCACTGGGTGCTGAAATATGCCCTCCTGATCAAGTTCTTTACTATGAGAGTGGTGAGGTGCTGGAACAGGCTACCCAGAGAAGTTGTGGATAACCCATCCCTAGAGGTGTTCAAGGCCAGATTGCATGGGACCCTGGGCAACCTGGTCTAGTATTAAATGGGGAGGTTGGTGGCCCTGCATGTGGCAGGGGGGTTGGAGATTCATGACCTTTGAGGTCCCTTCCAACTCTGGCCATTCTGTGATTCTGATCCCTCCACCTCCTCTCTCCTTAGCAAGGTGCATCCCTGTAGTAGAGACAGCCCACAGAAAGCATCCTGATTCTTTTCTGAACTTTTACAGACACTTAAGATCTTAGCTAAAGCTTAACATTTTTGCAATCCAAAGAGCTTCAATGCAAGGCTACCATGGCCCAAGGATGAACAGACATGAAGAAGTTGCTCCATCTCAGCGCTGCTCACTGCTCTCACTATCAAAGAATTCAGACCCCACAAAGGCAGCTAGTAACTTCAGTAGAGAGTGTTTTGTACCTCTTAAGAAGAGCCCCAGGAATCACAGCAGCACTTTAGTTTCTACTTCTTATATAATACCCTGTTCAGTTCTGTAATAACCACTGCTCCACAACCTTTCTCGGTGTGTACAGGACTGTATGATCAGGAGGGGCTTGCTGTGTCATATCAAGAAACTGCTGACTATGTCAGGAGCAGAGAGGCATTGCCCTAGAGGCTCTGCTGCCAGCAGAGACTCACACAGTCATCACCACAGCCCCACCTGCAGCAGACGCACAACCGTAACGATACTTACATAGGAGATGTCCATGCACAGCACTGGCAGCTTGTGTCCATACAGAGACAGGAAAAACTGAAGCAAAAAGAGGATGTCTCAGTTAGACATGTTGGGCGCATGCATGTGAAAATGCCAGGCTCCAGGCTAGCTCTGCTCTTCCTCAGGAGGCCTATCTTTCCAGCACCACTCTTGCCCTGAATACAGGTAGCAGCAAGGCCACGCTGGCAGAACAGCGATGATGAAGATAAAAGAACCCAAGCAAGCTGAGCTAACTGGTTCTGACCAACACCACCTATGGAGTTTACCTGTTTCTCTTCGCATATCTGTTATTGCTGGTCTGTCTTTTGTCATTTCCCTCATGTTTATGCGCTAACACAAATCACAAAGCCACCACACTGCCTCAAACTGTACAAGGAAGATTTTCCTTCCCCAGGTTTTGCCTTTGCTATGCTCAACTTAAGAGCCACACACAACACCGATTCACCCTATCCTTACAGTTCAACATAGCTCTGGCATACCATCCTGCCTGCAGAGTTTGAGTGACCTTCCCATATGCAGGTTCACAATCCTTTCCAGATAAAACAGATTTTCTCCCCAGCATGAGCAAGCCACAGTTCTGTCAGTATTGTTGGCAAGCAAGAACAGGAAGTGGGATGCAAAGTCTCCCTTTGATTATTATTGGGATCCTACAATAAATGGGCACTTTTCCAACATACTCCTCATCTTCCAAGCTATAATTTTCGGTGCCTCACAGCCCACACAGTCACATACCTTGAGCGTGTCGGTGTAGAAAACTTTCACAGTGCAATCCAGTAAAGAGACTGCTAGCAGTTTCTGGTTGGGGCTGTACCGCACACACAGAACATCTTCATCCAGCTGCAAGATGCGCACCTGTTTCATGGACAGCCTGGCAACAAGAGAAAAAACAAAAACAAAAAAAAACCTCTAACCCTGAAGGAACAAGTTGAGAAAAGGCACGAATACAATCCCCACATTGCACCCTGGGAAAGCAGGCTAATCCTAACACGAAGCACCTTGTTCCTCATTAGGACTCGAACAAGACAGGATTGGAAATGAGCACGACATTGCAGGCTGACAGAGTTCACTGTTAGATGTACAACTTGTGATTAGAGGCTACACTGTATGCAAGCAGGGGACCACAGTGTAAGGGGACCTCACATAAACTCAGACCTCCACAATACTCTGCACTGACACTCTTCACCACATGTTCCATGCACATGTCATTGGCCCTTCTTGTGGTGCACAGCAAAAGCCAAACCATCCATCAAAGAAAAAAATACTGCAGTTTAACTCAGTCAATGATTTATTTTCTCACCTTTTCTGAATGCTGCTCTCATCCTTCACAAGCTCAAAATCCCAGAATTTGACACATTTATCAGCACCTCCTGTCACAAAACCACGCTGCAGGGGAAAAACAAAGTTATTATGAAATCAGTTCCGCTGTAACACAGAAATGCTACAGACATGAACTGCCAGCACACCAGGTTTTTGAAGCATTTCCTCACATTCCCACAGCTTTTATGATTAAGAGGACACCACCAGGAGCACTTGCTCCGGTTGGAACAGTCATTACCAACTGGCTGAGCAAGAACAATTTCAGGAGCTCTGGCAGGCAGATCTGAGGCAAAAACTGCAAATGTAAAGCAAGACATGGACTAAAACTTTGGAACTGAAAGTCATCTCAGCTGTAGGTAATGAAGTGCATTTTGGGAATGAGCTGACACTCACTGTTCTCGAGTCACAAACACCTCATCATCATCACAAGCACAGCCTTCTAAAGGAAGAAGAAAACACTTTTACATTAAAAACAAGGGTAAAAACTGTCCCATATGTTTTAATCTGCTGAGTAAATGAATCACAGGCAGGTTATTACTTGCTGTGGTTTTGATTCCACTAAACGCAACACTGCAGTTTCTAGCTTAAGAAAATGAAGAAAAGTATAATAAACAAAGAGAAGAAAAGTGAAAGTTGGTACAAACCAACATGAACCTGAATTCTGGCAATAGAGAAAAATACTTGAAAAAACAAAACCACACAGACCATTTCTAGAGATGGCTGTAAGAGCTGTTAAGCAGCAAGGCTCAAAAAGTGTGTGGATTCAGCAAACATTTCTCATCTGTTGTGCTCAGGGAAAAGCCACGCACCATAATCATAGTACAAGACTCCAAAAACTCACAAGACTGTAAAAAGAAGCTACTTGTGTCAGATATTTATAAATCAACGGTTTCACATTCACCAAATCTAAAATTCTTATGGAGCAGAACGAGGTACTCTCTAAATCATCAATATTCATGCTTAGTAAGTTTGGAAATATGAGGGAAGATTCAGGAAGAAACCAATAGAACATCAGAATTCAGACAGAACAAGCAGGCAGGCCTGTTAATTGTGAGCATACTCAACAGAAGTAACAGGCACTTGCAATTTCATCAACCAAAGGAAGTAAAATTAAAACAATTAAATTCAATTGAAACAAGCTTAGGGAAAAACAATATGATGGAAATTACCCTTTTCCTTAGGAGTAATGCTGTAGTTCATAGAATCATAGCATAGTTGAGTTGGCAGGGTCCTCTGGGTCCACCTGCTCCATCCCTGTGCTCAAGCAGGAACACCCAGAGCAGGGTGCCCAAGACCACTAACAGCCAGTCAGCATTTGAAGACCTCCAACAAGGAGACTCCACACCCCCCTGGGCAACCTACTCCAGAGATTTGGCACCAAAACAACGAAGAAGTGCTTCCTGATGTTTAGAAAGAACCTTCCGCGTTGCAGTTTGTACTCACTGCCTCTTAGAAGAGTTGCCTCTGTTCTCTGCGCACCCTGTCTTCAGACACTGATATACAAGTAGGGAAGAAAGGATCTAAGCTCAACAGATACATCTACTGCAATGCAGTGCCCCAAATTGGCTTTAAGGAACATGGTGGATTGTTACCTAACAACACAATCTCACCGCTGAGAGGTTGTCAAAAGAGCTAAGTAAGTCCTTCAAAAGGTGCTAACTCGTGCATTTGGCACTGGTATAACTTTCTACCACACCATGCATTCAGATCCTAGGGCCACCAGCACAAAAAAGACTGCAGTAGCATAAAAAAGTACCACAAGGATGATTAAGAGCCTGGAAAACACATCCTGCAGGAAAATACAGGAAAAGTCTAGCCTAAGAATCATCAGATAAATGGGTAATATGGTCACTTGGCAAGAGTGCAACACAAAGGAAAAAATAGCACTGTGTTAACAGGATTTTTTAAACAGCAAATGAATACACTAGCAAGTCCAACAGCTGGGAGTTAAAGCTCAACAAGCAGAAACTACAGAGAAGCAGAAAGTTTAACACAGAGGATAATAGTAAAAACAACTTTTCTTTATGTCACTGACCCTGGAGGTGTTCAAGGAATGTTTGGATTTTGTGTTGAGGGACATGGTTTAGTGAGTACTATTGGTGATAGGTGGATGGTTGGACTGGATGATCTTGAAAGTCTTTTCCAACCTTGGTGATTCTGTGATTTTGTGATTATACCCAGCCTAAATCTCTCCTCCCTTAATTTGAAACCATTTCCCCTTGTTCTATCACAACAGACCCTACTGAAGAGTCTGTCCCCTTCTTTCTTACAGCCCCCCACAGCAGACTACAAAGGGCTGAAGTTCTCCACAGCTGGAACACATCCATAACATGCTGCACACACAGTCCCTGCTGGAGAAGTCGAAGTTCTCGATCATACAGAAGCCAGGTAAGGCAACGAGGATGGCCCACTTCAACATGAAGACTCATTGTAATGTGCCATCCAAGACCAGAGAGATATTTCAAACTTCGTATATATCTGCAGTTCAAGTTCTTAGATGGTACCAGCTGCATCCTTTACCTCCCATGATGACATTCCCATGCTCACACCAGTAGCATAAATATAGCACTACAGGAAGGAGCTACACAAAAAGACATGGAACAAATGATGTTTACAAGGCTGGCTGAGTTACCTGGTCTGGTGAAAGAGCAATGGACCACACAGCCCCATCATGGGCATTAAGCGTCTCCATCAGACTCCCAGAAGCCAGATCATACAGCTGCAGCTTCCCTGTCTGGGGAGAAAGACACATCACAGAGGACAAATCAGACCCTCCAACTTCACAGTATACCACAGGAACAACTTAGGGAGCATTAATCAGATCTGCAAACAGACCTGAGCCTGACCTCTTTGAGGGGTCTCCAGAAATGGCAAAGATTAAAATTGCTCAAAGCAGAGCTGAGAGACAAAAGGTCTGAGCTACCACAGGTGAGACTCCAGCAGTGACAAAGCAACCATGGATTAATGGAAAAACAAGGCTCCCAAGGTAGAGGAGAACTCAGCAAATATTCCCAGACTGCACAACACACAGGAGAAGTCACAGTAGCATCTTACTGGCAGTAGAGTTCTTGCTCCATTTGAGCTCTCTGAGCTAGGCAGTCACTTCTGAACAAGCTACAATAGCTCCTAACACATCTGCTACCCATCTCTTGAACTTCATTACATCACTGTCGCACACAGATAGCCAAACTCCTGATGGAGATCAGGGACTTCCCAAAACTCTCCTCAGCTGCCCAGCTCAAGCCATAGGAGCTATATAAAGACTCAGGGAACAGAAGAGACTAAGTGCCACAAGGGTTTTTACATCTAAAATAGAATACTCCAGAAAACGTAGTAGATTTTCATTAAGGTTGCCTTAATGACATTTTCAGAACATACTCCCAGACTTGGGCTGAATCAGGAGTGCAGAGGGGACACTATTTACCTTGGTGCCAACGATGACCTGCCGATCTCCGGGGACAAAGAGTGAGCATAGCGCATACTCACAGTCCATCGTTCGGATACACTGCAAAGTTGATCTGTGGACAAAGAGTTCAAAAGCACTTTTCACACAAAATCTGGTCTGCTAAGTGAGACGTGAGAACTGCCTCTCCCAACAACTTTCTTTTTGGCTGGGGCCAGAAGATACTGTATCACCTGCTATTCTGTTTACTTCTTTTACTTAATAAGGGAAGCAATACTCTATTTTATATTTCTCCATCATTCCCTCTTCCTTATCACTGGATCTCCAAACAGAGCATCCATAAATTCCATGAGACTAACATGCACAGGGTAGAGGGGACTGACACGATTGCACAGCATACCTGTTCCAAATCTTTACAGACTCTGCAGCTCCCGAAAGAACAGCAATATTATCAGAGCTAAAAGCTAATGTCCTGACATCACTGCGGTGGCCTCCAATGGTTATCCTGGATGCACGAACAGCCTGCGGGACCTGTGCTGACAGGTTCAGGGTGTGTAACTCAATGATGTTGTTCTGGAGCAGCAACACAATCTTCAGCTCTTCTTTTGGAGAGAGAATCATGTCAAATGACCTGTTTGATAAGACAAATTAGAGGTACACAGAGATGTACACAGAGGCCATAAGACAACATGGAGGAGGAATCAAGTATCAAGAACAACTGTGAAAGAAAAATATAGAGTGCATGCTATGAACAAGTGCAAGCTAAGCAACAGAAGACTACAACGAGGTCACCGTTCGAGGCAGTGCGAATGGATTGGCAGACCACAGTAGCCCTCCACTCAGCTCCAAGTTGAACAGATGTTGAGGGGAAAGCTTCTTCCATCTTCTCCATAATGAGCTGTACAGAGCTCTTCCCAAGCAGTTTTACACCACAGTCCAGCCTTGTCAGCAGGATTTCCACTTACTTGATTTTAGCAGAAGCTCTGATGTTAGTGACCCGCTGGATCTCCTCCTGCAGACTCAGCTCCACATTCCCTTTATGCTCATCTTCTTCAGACTTCTGCCTAGAAACATCAAATAATGGAGGGGGAGTCACGTAACTCAGCACAGACAAGCAAAACTAAGACAGGGACTGAGAATAGTGCAAGGAAACCACTAAGCTCACTGAAAACAACTGCCCTGTTATCCAGGAGCACTAATTGTTTTTGTTAAGAACAGAGTGAGACAGCTAAGTTCAGGCTGTTATGCATGCTAAGGAGAAAAACTGTCTCAAAAAAGGCAGTGTCCTCTGGGATACAGCCAAAGCACTTAACAAGGTACATTACAAAGATGGATACAAAACAGACAACAGCAAGCTGTGTTTGACTGAGATCAGTTTCTGCTCATTTCATACCACACCCAGCAAGTCCACATTCATTGCCAAAAAGTGACTTCAAATGTATCTATCTGCTCTATGCTTCAGCTTCTACAGTGGAGCCAGAGCTCCCTCAATGGCTACTGTGAAGCAGTCATTAAGTACTGAGATATTCAGAGAGACATTTAACATGAAGTAGCCTTTCATAACGCTCTGATTTGTATCTCTGCCTGCTGTACAACAGGAGATGAGGTATCAGTCATCTGACTTCTCATATGAAACTCTCATTCCAGTATATCCCATCAAAGATTTTATTTGACACAGTAAGCAGTGCAAACATGAACGTCAAGTGGAAGTGAGAAAAGAACATTTTTTACCCATTTCCTTCCACACATTACCTTTTTTTGGAGAGGAAATACTCAGAAGGAAAGTCTCTGGTAGTAAATAAATGTTGCTTAGACAAGTGCCAAGGATTCACAAGAATAGTGCTCCTAAAATACAACAGCTAGCACAGACAGAATGACCACTAGCTTGGAGTTCAACCATTGTGTCATGCTGCTTGAGGGGATAACAGTTTTCTGGACACAGACAGTATCCTCATGCACCCAAAAGATTGCTTACTTGGCTTTTTTCTTTGCTTTCTTCATTTTCTTTTCCAATTTTTTCTTTATTTCCTCTTCCGAAAGGACAGAGAATACTTCTAGAACAGCATCAGTCCCCTAGAGATAGAGCAAACAGTCACATACGTGCAAAGCCTTGGTTGGCGCTTACCAGGTCCAAGGGCTGCAAGAGCTTCCTCTGTAACTCAGTAGCAGAGCTTCCCCATTACTTACATGGCAGGCCAAAATCTTGCCCATGCGGTCCGTGGCAAGTGTAACTACTCGATCTCTCCCTTCCCGCATGATGGATCCAGCTTTACTGCACTTTAGGAGACGCTACAGGAAAAGAAAAAGAACCTTGGTCTGGAAGGCCAAGTGATCTTCCCAGGCACACTGAGAAACCTGCTTTGAAGAGAAGTCAGGAGGAAAAGACAGGAGAATGAACGTACAACAGATAGCAAGGATAATCCAGAGACAAAACAAGTGTCTGTGTGAGTTGCAGATTATCTCCTTTATTTTCAAGTAAAACGCAAGAAACACTGACAACCTGCAGAAGAATAACTCGATTTCACTGGCAAACCAGAGTCATTCAAGAAATTAAGCTGAATTTCCATGCTGCAAAGGCAGTAGAGCACAGCTTCTCTACCAGAAGATGCAAAAAAGGCGAAGGACAGGCAAAGGACACTAAAATTGATGATTAAAAGGAGAAAAATCTTTTGAAAGGAGGTCTTTAACAAGGCCCACTATCTACTATAACCACAAGCAGTCTGAAGTCAGAGAAAAATTCCACAAACTTTCCCCAGAAAGACAGACTCAATAAAATCTCCACCAGCAGCACAAGTGGGAATGGCTTTGAACAATCCCATCTGACACTACCTTGTGATCATGCCACTTTGAACCCCATGTTTCCATGCTTCTACCTACTGACATGCAAAACTGAGTGAGGGCACTCAGCTGCCAAGTAGCTACTATTTCATTCCTATGCTGTTTAATGAAAGAGCTCTGTTAGCACTGAGCCTTCAAACACTTGCTAATCTCTCCTTCCCCAAACAGAGGACAAAGAAATTGGTTTGTGCTTTGACACAAACACTTCCCATGTTCTGCAAGTAGATGAGAGCAGCAACTACTGTTGAAGAAGAAATTACCAAGTGATACAAGAATTAACACATTTTCCCTAACAGGCTAAATATGACACTTGGTGTGTAAACTCAACACAGACAACCAACGTATCAGCACTTCTCAAACTCCTGTTGGCCCTGCAAGCAGCATCATGTCAATAACATTATATACACCATCCCAGACAGCATGAAAAAATGAGCTTACCTCCTCAGGACTCTCATCCAGCTCTAGTGCCTCATCCTCTTCATTGTCTTTTCCTGCTCCTGGTGAAGATCCTTTGCTTTTCTTGGATTCTGGCTCATCAGGGTCTTCTAGCTGTTCACAGACAAAAATCCGTAAGAAATAACTTAAACCACAAGAACTAAGGTGTATCAGTTCCTGTCTCTGAATTTATTCATGCTTCATCTCCCTGGAGAAACAAGTGGTTTGTACATATATGGCAACAACAGTGGCCTACAGTATGCCTGTAAGGACCCAATGCTCCATGTCCTGCTCTCCTCATTCCACAAAACTGTCTTCTCCAGCTGTAATCCAGATGTCCAGAAGATCACACTCTAGAAAGTTTGTTCTAGAAGTTCTTGCAGCATCACATGCAAACTCAAAATGCAGAAGACATCTAAAGTCTAACTCAAGAGCAGCTTCTGGACCCCTCAGACAACAAAGACACCACTTCAGTTCTGTTTCCCAGAACAGCAACCAGATTTAACACACTCCAGACCCATTTTATTCCAAGGTTTAAACACCTGGACAAGAGCGTGAGAGGCCACAGAGAGAATGTCTTACCTCCTGGATGTAAGTGATATCCCAAACTCTCAGTTCACTGTCAGCAGTCCCAGTGATCAGACGTTTCTCTTCAGATAGCAAAGCCATCCCCCAAACCTGTTCAAAAGCACAATGAGAAGAATTGGTTTATGGCTTCTTTGACTATCATACCAATACCAGAGCATCCTTAATTGATTTATTTAAACGGGAACCTAGAGAAGACTGGATCCAACTGGGATCTCCTGTAGGGATACCTGTATTTGAACTGTCATCCCTGTATGTTGATAACAGTTCTCAGATAGTTTGGAAGTCTCTCATTTCCTTTTCCCTAAAGCTTAATAACAACCAAAACTACATCAGAGTTCCAGTTTACAATCCCTGAGAGCAAAAAAATTCATAAGGCGAGCCATAACCTGCAGTGCAAAACCCCTCCATCCCTATGGCTCTCTGCACTTCCTCTTTACCTCAGTACGGTGTCCAACTAGAGTTTTGAAGCAATGCTGGGTATCCAGGTCCCACCATTTCACCAACGTGTCTTTGCCACTGGAACAAAAACAAAAACCTCAGGACATGAAGAAAGATTGCTAGAGTACATGGTATTACATAAGCAGAAAAAAGCTGAAGAAATACAAAACCTTAAACATGTTGCAATGTATCACTGACCAGCTGCTCAGACTACAAACACACTGAATTTCACAACCTATGCAGGGATAAAATTATAGCAATACAAAGATGCTGCAAAAGAGATAGCAAAAAAATAACAACAACAAAAAAAAGCACTTCCTTCTCCAAGCTCAGTTGCACACCCCAGCATCACACAGCCACCTTTCTAGCTTACAGAGAGCAAAAACAATCAAACTCTAATGCAGATCAAATTCTAAAGCTGCCTCCTCCACGTTCTCAACCTGTGCATTAACCAGGCTACAACAAAAGCAGCCGCCTTCAATTTAAGTTGCTCTTCCCAATGGAGAATTACAGCTGTTTTAGTTCCTCAAGGCTCCTGTATGATCAGGCAACCTTGAAAACTCTTGCCTGTGGCTATATTTTGCAACAGTAATGCTAGAAGTGCACCAGAGAAAAGTAATTTGAACATTTATGTAGACTGCTTCTCTTCACCCCACAGCAATTAATACTTTTTTATTTTTCATAACTTTGCCAGAGCCGATTTTTTTGCAAACAAATTAAAATGCAAAATTTGTTTTTCCAGTACTAAGCTTACTCAGGAAAAAAGAAAAATCACTACAGGTGATAACTATTGTTAATCTGTGCCTTTTGCTACATAGCAGTCAAAGGTAAATTGTGCAGGTGAAGATCTGACATAAAAATTCTGCACACAGAGAACCGCAGTAAGGCTTCTTATGCTAAAAGATTTAAAAACAAACAAACAAACCAACCTAATTTTGCATCCTCAGCAAAGACAAGACTTGGAATTGCATTAGGAAATAGGCATTATTTGCTAAAATAACAAAATATATTTCTTTTGCAAAAAAGCAAAAAAAGGTCACACAAGAAACTTGTTCTAATTTTACACTGAACTGATTGAGTGCACCTACTAGATGACATAAATACAAACATTAGTGACTGATATTTGAGCAAGAATATCTTTTGTCAACTGATTATTATTGAAGGCACACGATCATCTTGCTGATGTTTAACTAAAAACCAATTCAGTAAAACACTGATCATCTTTCAATTACCTACTGGGAAGCCATTTTTCTGTGGCGCTGCTGCACAAGTTACACATACAGAAGATAAGACTACTCAATTATTTATTTAGCAAAAATGGTGGTATACAAAATAAACACATTATTACTATTCACTGTTATGATAATTCTAAGCTGCTAAGTCTACCAGTAAGTTAAAACCTTTTTTAAATGTTATTTTTCAGAATCAGCTTCTGCTTAACATATCTGGAATTCAGGCATCAGATTCATAAAATGCGTGGACATGCTGGAAGGTTTGAGAACTCATTTCTTCATCACAATATAATACAGGTCTCATACGTATGGCTGGAGCTTTGAGTAACCTGGTCTAATACAAAGTGTTCCTGCCTATGGCAGGAGGTTGAACTAGGCGGTTTTTAAGGTTCCTTCCAACCCAAACCATTCTATGATGCAAAACAATCTAATCTTTTTTGAGCAGGCAAAGCACAGAAAAAGCTGTGATTCTAGAAAAAAAATACAAATGGCTATAGCACCTAGGACATATGAATCACAGAATCATAGAATCATTGGGGTTGGAAGGGACCTCCAAAGATCATCGAGTCCAACCCCCCTGCCAAAGCAGGTTCCCTACACCCGGTCGCACAAGTAGGTGTCCAGGAGGGTCTTGAATATCTCCAGAGAAGGAGACTCCACAATCTCCCTGGGCAGCCTGTTCCAGTGCTCCGTCACCAGTGCTCCAGTGCTATATGAATAGCAAGTAAAAGTGATTATTTTTCTAATTTACTGCTACACTCAACCTGGCTTACCTGGTGACCAGCAGATTCTTCTCCTTCAAGAAAAGGGCTTGAGTGACAGCATCCTTGTGTCCTTTCAGCCGGTACAAACCACTCTCATTGATGACATCCCACACAATGACATCTGTATCCTGGAACAGATAAAGTGTCACCAAGGGACCAATTTCTCTCTACAAAATGTCTACACCTGCTATGAGACTGAACAGACTACTTAAAATCAAGCTTTCTCACTCTGAACTGGAATGTTAAGGATGATGAATGTAAATGACAACCTCTCCCTTGATAAGCATTCAGAGCAATAAATGCACCTCTGTCCTTGCTTCGGTCACTTTCACTACTCCTGATCTCACAATCTTCTTCACTTTCAGTATATCTGCTAGTACCCTTCTTTTGCATCCAAGACTCTCCTAGCCTCAAACTCCCTAACACTATTGTTGTCTTGCAGCTCCAAATCCTCTCAGTGCCATCACAGTATCATGGAATTACATAATGGCTTGGGTTGGAAGGGACCCCAAGGATCATCAAGTTCCAACCTCCCCTTCCATAGGCAGAGCCACCAACCTCCAGATCTGGTACTAGATCAGATTGTCTAGGGCCATTCCCTGCTACACGCAGATGCCACATCACCCCCTTAAAATACCAAACATTTTAGTGCAGGTCAACATTCCCTACAGATCATCTCTTTTGCCCTTTGTGAGAGGGCTTGTCCTCCTGATGTGCGGAGCTCACCTTTGAGCCGGACACCAGCCGGCCCCCCAGCTGGTCATACTGCAGTGCTGTGACTGCAGCCTTGTGTCCGTTGAAAGCAACGCTCGCTTCCCCGCTCAGGAGGCTGAAGATACGGATCGAGCCATCTTCATAGCCAACAGCCAAGTGCAACCCATCAGGAGAGGGGCGGAGGAAACTGACTTCATGCTTGGAACCCTTAAGGATAAGCACCTGTGATTTTTAGGAGATAAAAAAATCCAAAATGTTGGTAAATACATCAGGGCCATATACAAAAAGAAAAAACAGAATAACAGAATATCCTAAGTTGGAACGGTCTGATAATGGTCTGACAAGGCAGTTCAACTCCTGGTTCCACAGAGCACCACCCAAATCCCAAACTGTCTGAGAGCAATGTCCAAACCCTTCTTGCACTCTGCCACTCGGAGCTGTGCCCACTGCCCTGGGCAGCCCGTTCCATGCCCACCGCCCTGTGGTGCAGACCCTGTCCCTCACCCCCAGCTGCCCTCCCCTGACACAGCTCCATGCCGTTCCCTCGGGCCCTGTCGCTGTCACACAGAGCAGAGCTCAGCGCTGCCCCTTCGCTCCCTGTGAGGAGCTGCAGCCGCCATCAGGCCTCCCCTCAGCTCCTCTGCTCTGGGCTGAGCACACCACAGGACGAACAAACCAAAGGAATACATTCTGCTCTCGCACTGAACTCCCAAACAAGCACTTCCAACGCTTTAGAACTTTGTTCTTCAGCTTCCTGTGCTGCATACAGTGTAACGAGCCCCGTGTTACAAGGCAGACAGCAGTTAGCAGTAGTTTCTCCCTGTCAAGCAGCAAAGCGGTCCAGCGTGAGACCTAGAAGCCAGAAGCCTGCAGTTCTTCCCTCGCGTTTTCCCCGAATCACGCAATGACAGAACATCCAAAATTCACCATCCAAAATTCAGACCCTACGTCCGAGAGCGGCGTCCAAACGCTCCTTGCAGACCGGCAGCTCAAGGCCGCACCCGCCGCCCCGCACCCGCTCACCTTCTCTCCTTTCCGCGCGTCCCACACGAAGACGTGCTCGCAGGCCGGCACAGCCACGCAGCGGCCCCGCTCGCCACGCAGCGTCACGAAGGCGGCGTTGCCCTTGGCGCTGCCCACCAGCCCGAAGAGCGCGGCGGGCGCGTAGCGCAGGTACTGCTTGGTCAGCCCCATGGCCGCACGTGCCCGCGCCCTGCGGCCGGCACCGGAAGCGCGTCAGAGCGAGGCGGGGCGCGAGGACGGAAGCGGAAGCGCGGGGCGGCCGCTCCGCTTTTCTGGGTGATGTCGGCGAAGCGGCGGAGGATTGCAGGCTCAGGCCGTGCGGGCGCGGCGCGGCCCGCGGGTGAGTCGGCGGCGTGGTTGCGTCGCCTTTGTTACCTGCAGCCTGCGTTGGGGTTGGAGACGGGGTCTGCTTCGAGAGGTTGTTTTTTTTTTTTTTTTGTCTTTTTTTAATGAAATATATTCTCTTGTTCCTGTTTCGAAACTGCCATTATGCGGGCGCTGCTCTGCCGAAGCTGTTACGGATGGAAAATCGTGAATAAAGAGGTGCCGGGGCGGCAGGCTGAAGCTGTGCGTTGGGGCAGGTTTAATTCGCTAGCGAGGTTCAGCAGAAGCGTAGCAGCCCGGTGTCGCCTGCTGATAGCTGGGCAGGGCTCGGGTCTTCATCCAGCACCCGGGTTATCGCTGACCTTCCAAAATTAAAAGAAAAAAAAAAAAAGGTCAGGTGACGGAGTTCAGTCTGCTGTAGTACTGGAAGCTCATTGGTCAGCGTTCAGGTTTATATCTTTCCTCTTTTTTTTTTTTCTAAAATCTGTTTGGGTTTTTGTACCTCATTCCAGTAATAAGAACTGAGCAGTGCTTCAGAACTCATTGAACTTGCGGTACAATTGGGTTGTACCGCTGGGGTGGAGACCGTTCCTGTTGTGTTTTGGTGATAGATTTATTTCTCTTTTTTCTTATTAGAGGTGTTTGGGGTTTGATGGAGTTTTACTCGATGGTTGGGCGGAAGTGGAGGGAGCAGACACTTGCATTCTTTTGTGGTGTTTGTTTTTAAGCGTGACCCTAGGCTTGTTCTGAAGGAGTAGTCATGCACACCCTGCAGTAAATTTGCTTCTTTATAGGAATAAATAGTCCTTTCTAGGCTTGGGAATTTGCTTTCTGTGTTTTCAGAATAAGAGATCTCGAGTCAGTTGGACCAGATTAATAAAGAAGGTGCTTTTTGTCATGCATTACTAAAAGCAAGTATTTGCCTTGTCCTTTGTCATACAGATGACCGAACTAGGAAGGAAGAGAAGCTGAGTTGCAGATAATTCTGTTTGTTGTTGCTGTGCTGTGGTCTTGTGAAAGGTCTGGCTCCATGGGAATTGCTTTTTGTTAACAGCTGGTGACCTGGTTTGATTTTCTTCCCTTAAGCACC
The DNA here is from genome assembly GCA_037305975.1 of Chrysolophus pictus. Lineage (NCBI taxonomy): Eukaryota > Metazoa > Chordata > Aves > Galliformes > Phasianidae > Chrysolophus > Chrysolophus pictus. The sequence goes on along the minus strand of CM074576.1, from coordinate 116,650,771 downwards.
TGGAAGACTCCATTGAGAATTGGAGTGTGACAAGTTAACAGGAGAAAAGAAGTTGTTCCTTCCATTCCATGGATCCCTTGGGTGCTCCTTCCCAGTTTGTGGATATTGACAGTCTGCCAGGCTGGAGTAATGTCTGTGAGGCTACCCAGGTGGATTCTTACCAAAATCCTGTTGAAAAAGCTCAAGTCGATGTTAGGTCACCTTTTCCATATAGGAAAGATCTCAATGCAAAAATCGTCTTATGGTAAGTTCCATATGGCTCTGGTGTCTCTGTCATCACTTCTCCATTTACTGCTTCCTACAACAACCACTGCTATAGGAAAAAAAGCTTTCAAGCCCTACTTTCTTGAAACAAGCATTACAGATCTGGGAGGAAAATATTTTTTTTGTTTACTGGAAATCTGCAAATCTGATGTTTGCTATGCTGTATGTTGTAAATTACACGCTCATGGGCATTCCTTGATGCAGTAGACCAAAATTGCTGCCATACTGGGTTTTTAATAACAAAATCTAGCCAGGTGCTGATACTTCCTAAAATTTATTTAAAATATATATTCACATGTTGTCTACCTGTTTTTTTTTTCCTTCCTTTGCTGGCTTTTTCAGTATTTCTTTTTTTTACGTAGTTCTTTTATGTGGCTTGCTTGGCCCATTTTTTGTTTTCCTTCCTCTCTCCATTCTCTATCTTCCTGTCTCCATGTTTTTTCTACCAAAACCTATTCACCTTTGTGTGCTAAGGTGAACTTACTCCATCAGTTTTTCTTTCCTGTGTATCAGATACTCAAACCTTCTCTCTAGATGAGTAACTCTGCTAAGCAGTATAAAGAGATTTTTCAGGGTGCAGATTCAGGGATCAGCCTGAACCCCTTTCCTGGTTCATGTGTGCAGGAAATAAGGCTGTTTGTGGATTTCCTGAACAGACCAAAGAAAGAAGAAAAATAAAAAGCTAAATATCTACTATGACTTGGATTTAGGTAAAATAAGCTTGTGCACTTTGAACTGTGATTTGAATCTCTTCCTGTGCTTGGGAATTGTTATTTTCCCTTCCTATGCTCTTTGATTCCAAAATCTGTAATGACTATTTCTGTGACAAAAAGCAGGTCAGAGTTCTGCTGTTCTGTCTGCTTGCATGGATCTCTGCATTGTTTATCTTCTGCTTGTCTGACCCTTGTTCAGCAGTGTCAACATGATCAAATCACGAGTTCACAATTTTGGAAGAAAAGCAATGAAGACTCTACTAGCTGCAGTGTTATTTGAGATCTTCATTGGTCTGAGGAAGAACAGCAGTGAGGTGCCCTGGATAATGTTCCTGCAGGCCAACAAAAAAAGCACACAGATATTTGTTAAGAAATAATACGCCATGTGGGCTGTCATCTTGATATGAGACAATATGTCCCATTTTGGAACATGTTACATCCCGTGCTGCTTTGCATGTTCTGCTAACTAAACCACCCTACACACAACTACAACACCGTGTTTTATGCATGTATCCCTAAGTTACTATTAAAGTTAAGAATTTTTAAGGAAATGAAAGGTCATGTGCAGTCAGTCTCTATCAGTGACAAAGGATGATTCTGCACGGTGAGCACATCAGGATACATTACACTCTATGGGAACTGAGGTATTGCTAGTGCTTTGGCATATCACAGGCAAACAAGGAAATGCTCATTTGAGATTATGCTGCTTAATCTGACATGTAACCTGCAATGAACTGTTTCCTCAGGAAAGGAGACGTAGCGTTACTGAACTGCACAGCCATAGTGAATACCAGTAATGAGTCTCTCACCGATAAGAATCCAGTATCTGAAAGTATTTTCATGCATGCTGGGCCTGACCTGAAGGATGAACTTCAGAAGCTCAAGGGTAAGTAACAGAAGATGGCTTTTCTTCTGAAATCTGCAGTCCTTGCATAGTTTGAAGTATCGCTGTTTGTGCATGATCTAAAATCAAGATGCAGCTTTTTCCTTTTTTCCCTGGTGTCTGTTATTTAGGTGAAATAAAGAGAGGAAGATAGACTCACGTATAGTTCTCCACTTTTGTCATTCAAATTACAGATCATTGAAAACCTTTGACAGGTGTGCAAGTTGCTGAGCACATACTTTGTGTTACAAAAATTCCCATTGTTATTTGAAGCTACTTAGAATGGATTTCTCATTTGAGCTTTTTTTTTCACTGTACTAGGGACCTGTCTTATGTAGCTTCAGGTTTTGTTCTTGACCTGTTCAGTGTGTATCTACTTGGTGAGTGGAAGAAATAAATTTAAGTTTGCCATTGCAGGAATTAAGTGGCTTGCAAAACAGACAGTGTATCCTTTCTCAGCCTATCTTTCAGGAAGTAATTTATTCTCAATGCCTATTAAATGAAAATGAGTTTTTGGATTTTGTTTTTGTTTTGTGTGAGGAACCAAGAGTTTATAGTTATCCAAGGTCATACCAGAGTCTGATACAGCTTGCAGTTAAAATTAAGGTTGCTCATAAGTATGGTACTGAGCTGAATTTTGAGACCAGGCTGATTCCTGAGTGGTACTGATTACTCTCTTGGATAGCAGCTATATCACTTTGTCATGTAGGAACAAAATGGATAGAAGGGCATAGTATTTTGAGTACAAGTTCTCAGTGCCTTAGACTGCAATAGAATAGATATCCTATTCTGCTCTTTCAGCTTGTTCAGCTGTTAAAAAAACAACAGATGTTAGTTAGGATCCTGCTACGTATATTCATTCTTCTAAAATAAACTTGGGCTTTTTTCAGTTCATTGTGAGGTGGGATGGGAGGGACAAGGTTTCAAAGAGTCCTTAAAATTCAAGGACTTCCAGCTCTGTAGGAAGTTCTCTGTAAAAATTGGGCTTAGTTCCTTAAATTCCTTTTGCCATCCTGAACCATGTGTGGTTTAGATCCTCCACCCCTTTAGTGTCAGTGTCTTCACTCTTTAATACGTTCTACAGATTTATTTATCTATTTTTGATAGTTTTCCTTCCATCTTGAGATGGGATCCTTTCAGAAATGAGTTCTTTTCTGACAGTATACTGATTGGCATGTTGTGTGGGAGAAGAAAGAGGAGCTGGGTTATGACTTTGACTGTTACAGACTCTAATATGAGTTTAACAGTAGCAGAAACAGAAGGGGCCTTAGATAAGAAACCAGTTAATCATTCACCAACTCAACTTCCTTTGTGTGTTCTTTTCCCTCTTTTTTTCTTTTTCTTTTTTTTTGCATAGGAGATTGTTCTTGATGAGAAGTGAAGATGTATGTGCTTTAGTCTAAAGCTGTAGAATGAGTGTAGTGGTGATTTTCAGCTCAGTTATTCCTAATTCTCTATATATATCATACAGTCGAAGGAAAAACATGATTTTTAAAGCATGTGATACGCTGACTTTTGAAGAATTGTGCTTTCTTTAAGGCTCAGCTGACTTCTGTGTTTCTGGGAACAGTGTAGTTTCAATTAACAAAGAAATACTATAGCCCAGGGTTCAGACTTGCATATGAACTGCTATTGATATATGCTTTCCTATCCACACATGCTTGTTGCAGTCTAATAAAGACCTTCTGTAATACCAAATCCTAGTAATCTTCCAATTCCAGTGTGACTTTTTTTCCACTGCATGCATTTTCTCCACTCCAGCATTCCAAAGTACAAGAGGCTGCTGTAGTGCTTGAAATATCACCAGGTAAACAATAAGATTTCCCAAACCTTGATCTTGTGCAAGTCACTACTGGCTCACCTCTCTCCATGTGTTAAAGCAAGAATAATACTTGCTGCTTAATTTAGTTTTATACATTTTGTAGAGCTCTTTACATAGAAAGCATTGGGAAGCACTAAGTATGATGTCAGCATAGTTAGAAATTACTGATTCTGCATCTAGTTGTCTGAATGTATTAGTTTCCCTCCTGAGTCCAGAGCTGTAACTCAGACTTGCTTCATTCTTTTATAAAAGAGAAAATACTTAAAATGATTTTTATTACAGGTCTTGGGTTGCTCTTTTGAGATTGTGTGAATTCAATGGACCAATGAGAAGGAATAGAATCACAAAATATTTTGGGTTGGAAGGAACCTTAAAGATGATCTGATTCCATCCCCCTGCCATGGACAGGGACACGTCTCTCTAGACCAGGCCACCCAGAGACCTGTCTGGCCTTGAACACCTCCAGGGTTGACTTCTCCAGGCAACCTGTTCCAGTTCCTCATCACCCTTGTAGTGAAGAATTTTAGCATAACAACTAACCAAAGTCTTCCCTTTTTTAGTTTAAAGCCAGTTAACCCTTTGTCCTATCACTGCACTCCTTGATAGAGTCTCCCTCCGGTTTTCTTATAGGCCTTCTTAGGAACTGAAATGCTTCTGTAAGGTTTCCCTGGAACATTCTTTTCTTCAGGATGAACGATTGCAGCTCCCTCAACCTGTCTTCATAGGAGGAAATAGCTTGATATTTGATGTTGACATTTACTGTTTAGATTTTATCTACTAATTTTCCCACCTTGAATGTATCTAGTTGTGCTCTGAGTTGAAGCATTTCAGAGGATGTGCAGTAGTTTGAAATATATGCTTGGTATGCTGTTATATTCTTTCTTAATCCAGAAGAAACAAAGTGAACATCTGTAGAAATAATGACATGATTTGTAAGATTAAAAGAAGTTTGTGAAGAGTTGGCTTAAAGAAAATGTGTTCTTGCTGTTAAGCAGGTGTGCTGTAAGTCTTCAGTAAGATTCTCAATCTGAAACACATCTTGCCATAAAATATGCTTTTATATATGCTGTGAAACAGCCTAAGCACCATAACAAATACAGTGGAGTGGGAGAAGAGGTAAGCATTCCTGTTCAGCATGAAGCCTCATAATTGACTTGAGCCAAGCCATAGCAGTTCTGCTACAGGAAGGGTTGTCCTAGCCACTTGTTCACATTTCATTCCTTTTCATGGGCAGTAGCAATCTATAAGATCAGGTTAAAAACTAATCCAGTGAAAAGATTCATTTTCAGTCACAAAAGCTTAAGTGGCTCAGTGCAGCTGTACAAGCAAAAGAAAGAAGGTGGGAAATGCTCCCCCTTGAGGGCTGGGAAAGAGGACTGAAAGAAGTACTTCATCTGTTCAGGACTGCAGTAGACTTGACTTCATGTGAAGTGACTTAGTTGAAGAAGAAGCGGGGAAAGTTAGCAGACTATTCTTGCAGGTGCCTTTCTTTAAGGAAAAACAGACTTCAAGCACCACAGCAGTTCCTGGATATTTTTTTTGACCCAAAATGTCTTGACAGAGTGAATAAAGAACAAGGGCCTGTGGATGTCTTTAAGGATTCTGATAAACTGATTTCTGTCAGAAGACTGCAGGAGTTACATAGAAGTAACTTACAGAGACTTGCCAAAGAGAAATGTAAACCAAAGTGAGGTAAAGGTGTATGCCAGCATGCAGAAAATGGTACTAGAATATGTAACTGTAGGGTGCTGGAAATAGAATAATTAAATGTATTGTTTCAACTTGGTTGCCTTCAGGCTAGATATCTGGTCTGTCAAGAAAAGTATGATCTCCTTTGAGAATCATACTTGTGCCTTGTGGACACTAAGAAATTAGCAAAACAATGAATGTAGCCTTGTTCTGGGAGCGTAGGTGAAATGTGTGCTCAATCTCTTCCTGTTCTTGGGAAGGTTTGCCGGCAGCTATTAAGTTTTATTTTGCATAAAAAGACTGCAAAGCTCCTTAAAGCAGTTTCCGAAATCCAAATAATTAAATTCAGAAGGATGTTTATGTGTCGGTGTTCTGTATGTAGCATAATAAGCACTCAAGTTAAGACAGCACTTCCAGCAATTAACAGTTTGTCTTTATATGTGTAGTTCTGAAAAGCAGGAGGAATCAGCACAGCTCTTACCTATTCAACATGACTAGGTATTTTAAGCAGTTGCTTTGAGAGAGAGAGAGTGCACTATCCTTAATACTTGATAGCAAAAAACACTGATTTTTACGTATGAAGATGAAACTTGTCTGATTCTGGAGGAAGTCAAGAGCTTGAATACTTTTGACTTTCTTTTCATGACGTTGGTGCAAATTCTTGTTTGTTCATTTGTTTTTTCCCAGGATGCAGGACAGGAGAGGCTAAACTCACCAAAGGATTTAATTTGGCTGCACGCTTCATCATTCACACAGTTGGACCCAAATACAAGAGTCGTTATCGTACAGCAGCTGAGAGTTCTCTGTACAGCTGTTACCGGAATGTCCTGCAACTTGCAAAGTAAGAATACAGCAACAGCCATCCGTGGCGTATCTTTTTCTCCTTATGCTTTGATCTGCACAGAGATCTGAGCTGGTTCAAGTCTTGAAGCCATGTAGTTAGAATTGTGCAGTGTTCCTCCGTTCTGAGGAGAAGTAAATAATTGTGCTGAGCTCCGTGCTGCCAGAAAGTTTAAAAGTATTTGGTTAGGCAGCAGCTTCTTGTGTCTTTGTGCAGCCACAGGAAATACCCACAGGCAGATCTGTCTGCTGCAACAATTCATATGTTTGGCCTGTCTGCTTTCATACTGTAGCTGCAATTCTGTATCAGGGTGCAAGGTTATTTCTAAATTAATATTTGCTGCAGATGAGTTTGTAGTTTTTCCTCTCTTTCATCTGTGGTGTTTTCTATTTCCTCTTACTAACAGTTCATCTTTACGGTTTCTACTTTTCTGTGTTCTGTTCTTCTCCCATGATGGCTGTTGTAATGGTAGTCATCATTAAAAATAAAAAATAAAATAAAAAATAAAAAAAACTTGAACAAGAGCGATGTCAGAAAATATACTTCATGTCTATGTAGGGTTGGGAAGATCAGTTCTTCCAAGTCTCAGCTGTGTGTTACAGTGCAGCAGTAAGTGTTTTGTAATCCAGATTACAGCTAAAGTTTCTAGTATATATTGATTATTGGGTTTTGTTTGCTTGTCTGCCTTTAAAATTGAGCAAAGTCAAAACTGGATTTGAACATTTTATGAATAATGAAGAAATATTGATAATTCTGCTTAGTGATTTCTGAGTGCCATTTAGTCCTATTATCTGGAGTAACTTTTGATGTTTATGGAATTATTGTCTGCCAGCTCTGAGCTACTTCAAGCTTCTCTGACTGTTGACTGCACTTTTGCTTTCCTTTTCTAACAATGTGGCACTTACCTGTTCTTGCTTTTCTTAAAGTATATGTCACTCCATGCCAATGATTGTCAAATCATTGCTATGACCAAGTAAGCCATTTCAGTCAGAATCTGGACCACTGACCAAAAAAAAAAAGGTCAGGTTAGGGATTAGGGTATTTTCAGTGAAGAGCACTGGTGTTGTTGTTTTTTGTTTGTTTTTTTCTCTTCCTTTCCCTCCCTGTCAATCCTATGCAGGAAGGAAAGTTTTGGAGAAGATTACAGGGAAGCTGAGGGAAGAAATTCCTCATTCAGGATATGAGAAAATGCAGAAACTCAGCAGTGTAGCTGAGGTAGGAGGAGAAACTCTGAGAACAAACACAAGGGAAAATGGTGTGGAATCATTAATGGTTCTCTCAGTTTCTGCTTAATGATGGTAGACATGTATCTTTCCAGGTAAAAATTCTTCTGAGCAAACCTAGAGGAGTGTTACTACTACACAGAGGCAGGGGATAAATACTGGTGTTATCTACTAGACTAGTGAAGCTGTTTCCATCTGATCGTAGATGATGCTTCTATTTATTTATTTCTCTTTCTGGATTTCAGGGAACAGGCAATGTGCTCTGTAGGATTTTGTGTCATTAACTCATTGAAAAGATGCTACCCCTTGGAGGATGCAACCCACATAGCACTGCGTAAGTCTGTTGGAAAGTGACATAAATTCACTGGTAGTATTCAATAGATTGCTCATCTCTGCAGACTGATGTTGATACAGGGAAGCTGCTTTTTTTTAGGGGACTGTGATGTGTTAAAGGTGGATATAAAGAGGCAAGTTTTACATGGGTGAACAGAAATGGAGGATAAAAACAAATGACCTTTCTCTGCGAGGTTGTCAGTAAGCATCTGTGAGAATTCTTGTTGGAACTTTTACTGCTCGATGTATTCATTAGTGAGCTGGAAAAAATGCTGAAGAGTGAGATGAGCTTGCTTGTAATTTAAAAAAAAAAAAAGTGGACCTCATACGGACATCAAGGAACAGATTGAATTTTAATTGCTGTTTTGGTATTGTTGGCATATCCAAATGTGAAGTGATATTCTTGTCCACTGTCTTATCCCTGTATGGTTCTGCCTTCTCACGATGGGTTAATACTGAAGAGCAAAATTTTGAGACTGTAGTGGTATCCTGAAAACATCAGCTTAACGGAGTTCAAAGGAACAACTAAGCAAGGCAGAACAAAACAAAGGATGCTAGAAATGTGTGGTTTATCCACTTCTGAAGTTGTGTTTGAGGAAAAACTAGAAGTTCAGAGGAGGTCAACAAGAGTAGGCAAAGGCAAGGAATATCCAAGGCTAGTCATCTTCAGTCTGCAATACACTGAAACTGATGGGTGTATGGTAGTCTTCTGTAAGTTCACAAGTGGAATGAAAACAGTGAATAGGAATCAGCTGTTCGCTGTCCCTCAAACAGAACTAGGAACTCTAAAAGGATGCTAATATGAACCAGACTGAGGAAAAAAAACAAGGAAAAATATTTGGGGTTTTTTGTAATTGCATCATTTGTTGTATGGAACTTACAAGAAAAAAAAAGCATTGTAGATTAAAAAAAAATTTAAGTTTGGGTTCAAGTATATCAATATGAAATTAAAAAATGGAGATTACTAGAAACAAACAAACAAAATGTCCTTGGCTGAAATGACTTTATGCGTTTTTCCATTCTTTGAGAAGAATATTATGTATTTGCTTAGTTCTTTTTTTTTTGTGCCTTTTTGATTTCTATTGGCCTGCTCCTTCTGTCTGCATTCCATTTATAACTTTTGTATGCTGCTTTAGCATAGCTGACCCATGAGTTTTTGCGTGTCTGACTTTGCTTTGTACCAACTTCTATATGGCTTGCTGTCAAGCTGCTTCTGTGGTAACTGAGGGAACTATGACTTGTTCTAGGGATATCTGGTTTTGGCAACTTGCTTAGAACTCAGTAAAGGAAGGATTTGGCTTCATTTTTGCAGTGTGCTTAGTTCTTACTCAACAAATTAGGCCAGTCAGCCTCACCTCTGTCCCTGGGAAGGCGATGGAACAGCTTATTCTGGATGCCATCTCCAGGCAACTGGAAGAAAAGGAGGTTATTAGGACTAGTCAGCATGGGTTCACCAGGGGGAGGTCATGCTTGACCAACCTGGTAGCCTTCTATGATGTCACTGGATGGGGGGAGAGCAGTGGATGTAGTCTACCTTGTTTTCAGCAAGGCATTTGATACTGTCTCCCACGACATCCTTATAACAAAGCTGAGGAAGTGTGGGATAGATGAGTGGACAGCGAGGTGGGTTGAGAACTGGCTGACTGGCAGAGCACAGAGGTTGGCAGTGCGGAGTCTGATTGGAGGCTTGTAACCAGCGGTGTTCCCCAGGAGTCGGTGCTGGGTCCGGTCCTGTTCAACATCTTCATCAATGACCTTGATGAGGGGATAGTGGCCACCCTCAGCAAGTTTGCTGATGATACAAAGTTGGGAGGGTTGACTGACACACCTGAAGGCTGTGCTGCCATTCAACGAGACCTGGACAGGCTGGAGAGCTGGGCAGTATTGAACCTGATGAGGTTTAACAAAAGCAAGTGTATAGTCTTGCATCTGGGGAGGAATAATTGCATGCACCAGTACAGGTTGGGGGATGAGCTGCTGGAGATGAGCTCTGTGGAGAGGGACCTGGGTGTCCTGTGGATGGCAGGTTGGCCATGAGCCAGCAGCGTGCCCTTGTGGCCAAAAAGGCCAGTGGCATGCTGGGGTGCATTGAAATGAGTGTGGCCAGAAGGTCGAGGGAGGTGATCCTCCCCCTCTACTCTGCCCTGGTAAGGCCTCATCTGGAGTACTGTGTCCAGTTCTGGGCTCCCCAGTACAAAAAAGGCAGGGATCTCTTGGAAAGAGTCCAGCAGAGGGTCACAGAGATGGTGAAGGGCCTGGAGCATCTCCCTTATGAAGAAAGGCTAAGTGAACTGGGTCTGTTCAGCCTTGAGAAAAGAAGACTGAGAGGGGGCTGATCCAGGTCTACAAATATCTAAGGTGTGGGGGGCAGAGTGGTGAGGCCAGACGGATTTCAGCAGTGTGTGGAGACAGGACAAGGGGAAACAGCCAGAAACTGGAGCATAGGAAGTTCTGCACAAAGGTCTGGAAAAACTTCTTTACGGTGGGGGTGACGGAGCACTGGAACAGGCTGCCCAGGGAGGTTGTGGAGTCTCCTTCTCTGGAGATATTCAAGACTCGCCTGGACACCTACTTGTGTGACCTGGTGTAGGGAGCCTGCTTTGGCAGGGGGGTTGGACTCGATGATCTCTGGAGGTCCCTTCCAACCCCTACAATTCTGTGATTCTATGAAATTGAAGTATACCTAGTAAGCTAAAATCACAGCGACTCTTAAACTTTCGTATCCATCTCCAAAGTGAGAAGCAGGAGAGAATGAGGATGGAACTTGCAGTATGTCCAGCAACCCATTTCTTGTTAAACCACCACTTAATCCACATTTGTGTGCTGTGATGCTACTTTGTATAGGAGGGGAAATGTCTTTCTCTGTTCTGCACTCCACTGATTTCTCTAGCTTGTGGTCATGTGTAAATAAGTTCTTCTAACTACATTTGTTCTTCCTTGCAGGCACAGTTAGAAGGTTCCTGGAGGTTCATGGGGAGACTCTGGAAAAGGTTGTGTTTGCAGTCTCTGAGCTTGAAGAGGTATTTTCTTGAAGTTCATTCCATCGAAATTCATAGACATGTGTGATCTTCTCTGCAGCAGTATCAACTCCCACATGGTATTGGATTGGGACTCCCACTACAAATCATCCTGTCTCACTTAGACTCTGGTGGTGCAGCGTCCTGTCTCCTACTAGCATAGTATCTTATCCAGCACTGCTTGTATTTCTAGAGTCAGCATGTTCACAGTCTTTCCATTTCTGGCTAGCCTGTTTCTGATTGAACAGGATTCAGTATTAAGAGTTTATACTATATACTTGTGCTTAATGTGTTCCAGCAGCTAGAACACAGATTTCTTGTGCAAGGCTTGCTCCTTATACAGTGTTTTTGTCTTGTGCCTTTAAAAGATTGCCCTGGTTTCCAGTATAACTCATGCACAAATCACATACAAATACCCTAAACATTGCTTGCTTGCTTGTTGAAGTAACAACCTTCATATTTCTTAACTTGTTTTCAGGTAGGTGATAACACTTTGAATATTTATTTCTTAATATATATCGGACTTGCTAGTGGTTGTTCCTGTGGAGAGCACCAGCACCATTCATATTGTTTCCTCTGGATGAAGAAAATAAGTAACTTAGTGGGGACTCACAGCGACCCACTTTAATATGAGCATTCTTTAAGTCTATCATCCATGTAAATTCATTACAAAACAGAATTATCTACTTTCTACCCAAGTTCATGACTTTAAAGCAGGATCTTCTCAGGGTCACTTGCCAGTGTGGCCAAAAAAAAAAAAAATTAACTTTAATAGAGGCTATCTGCTTTTTATTGCCAAGTAGCAGCCTAAATTAAGCATCCAGGGAAGCAGTGCTTTGCCTCCAGACCTCAAGGAAGCTCCCTGCTACAAGAGCAGGTGTTATACGTCTGAAGAGCAGGGATGCGTGGTGGACCTTCACGCATTTTTCTTATTTGTAGGCCACTTACCAGAAGTTGATGCCTCTGTATTTTCCAAGATCTTTGGAAGAAGAGATACAATCCTTGCCTTACCTCCCTGCAGATATTGGTAATGCAGAAGGAGAGCCTGTAGTTCCAGAACGGCAGATCAGGATTACTGAAAAGCCGGGTGTTCCAGATGGTGAGTTTTTAAATGAATTTTGGAATAAGGTCTCTATGTGAAAGACAGGGAAAAAGAGAAAAAGTGCATAGCAAGCAAAGAGATGTCTTCCCACACCACCTCATCCAAGACAAGTTGTAACAAGGAGAATTGTCAGGCTGTCTTGTAAGCTTTGCATGTTCCACAGCAGCAACTTCTGCTTCCTGCTTCGCTGTGGAGAGTGACTGGAGGATGTGGTAAATCTGTTGTTTTGTCTTATTTTTTTGGAGGGAGGGACAGGGTATTCATTCCTTCTGCAATTTTTCTCCCAAGTTGGTTAGGACTGTTTTTTCCCCTTCAGAATTGTACCAGTCCTTGACTGAAAGAAGCATTGTTGTTAATGGATTGTCACACACTATGTCTTGAAACATTTGTCTGCATCTTGATCTGATTTTTGTTGTCGCTGCACGTGCATCAAAATAGTAGGTGCTTAATGAAAAGTAGCAGAAACTCTCTAAAAGGTAGAGGAACTAAATAATTCCAGGTGTTTGAAAAGTGATTGTCAAAAGCTTAGTGAATGAATTCAAGTTATAAAGAAGTTGCCTGAGTTCCAGGATTGGGATGCTGAGAGATGAAAATTAAAACAATGTGAATGGACTTAGCTGTCTTCCCCATTAAGTAGTCCTGTGAAAGGTTTGCACTTCAAGTGAGGCCTTAAGCTATGAAAAGCAGAGAATTTGGAGTAAGTTTAAAAGGTTTTCTGCTTTTGCATGGCTGGTAGCAATAAGGCTGAGTATGCAAAAAGGATAGCAGTAACTTAATTTTCCTGTTTGTGGTACGAGACGTAATGTAGCTACTGTTGTTCAGACTGCAGTTTCTTGTTTGTTTTCTTTTCCCCTCTCTACCTAAGCCTCTGGCTAGTGATGTTTGCTCCTTTGACTGATTGCTGTGAGACATTCAACCACTGGCTAGCAACTTAGGAAATGTTTGGTTTGACATATATGGGGGCTAATGTGTAGTGGAATCTTGTTGCCTTTTCCCATTGTTAGTATAGCACGTCGCACTAGAGCTATGAAACTCAGTTCTTATCCAAACTGTCCAAAGAGGCAGTACCAGAAGCCTCAACAGTTTTCCTTGAGGATGTCAAGTTCAGTGGAGCATTCTCATATTGTTAGCAGCGAGTGAGCCTGTGCTGTTGTACTTCATCTCACAGCCAGGTAGTAGATAACCAGACTCAGGTTATCAACTTGTCTACTGCCTCTGTTACAGTAGTATCGGTACAAAAGGAAGACTTGAGCCTTTCCTGCTGTACAGCTTCTAAACTGAATAAAACTGCAGCACATGTCATTCTGCATGCTTACTTTTCCTCTTTTGACAGCTAAGACAATTGTAAACCCTAAATCATTCTCTCCAGACCTTATTTTTGGAGTCCTTCTGAGAGAGTTAACTGTCATTCCCTTCATTACAAGGGGATAACTAGGACCTGCAAAGTTATTTTACAGACAAACCAACATCTTAAGGTTAAGTCCGTAGTTCTCAAGTATGTGTTATAATCATGGTACGTTGTGTTCTTTGTGTATCATGATGAATGGGTTGGCTCACTGAGGTACAGCAATTCAGAAGCAGCACTGCTGTTTCATACGCTGCTTGAACATTTTATGCTACCTTTGTTTCTACTGCAGATGCTTCAGATGAAGAGGGGCTGGAGGCAGATTTGTCTTTCATTGGTTCCCATGCTTTTGCCCGCATGGAGGGAGATGTTGATAAACAGAGACGCCTCATCCTTCAAGGACAGCTGTCAGAGGCAGCACTGCAAAAACAGCACCAGAGGAAGTGAGAATTTCCTTGTCTGTGTGAATGTTTTGGGTTAGCTAGTTGTTCAGAGGACCAACCTTCGTGTTCGTTTCGTTACCTGTTAAGTCTGGTTTCACCCTCAGTCTCAGTAGCAGCTTCTTTGTTCTGAATGGAATGGGTAGCAAAAGGCATGTCAGTGGATTCAGTGGCTTTCCCAGTGCACTGGAACAGCTGGTTTGTCCTTCTGCCACATGATGTCACTGCTTTGTCACCACTCTATGTGGTGGGGTCACTGGCTTTAGTATTGCCTGCTTGCTTCAGAGGCTCTGGGCAGCTAGCAGTAGTTTACCTCTTTGTCTCAAAGTAGAAAGATGAAAAAGCTGCAGTATCCATTTATTTCTTTTCTTGTTTTTTATTTTCTTTCTATTCTGCCTTTAAACTTAATGTACCTGACCGCTTTCCAAGAAGCCAATCCAATACAAGAGACTCTTGAGGAACGATGTTTGCCATGCTTAGTCAAATTGTTCACCACTCAAAAACTAAAGTAGTAACCATATATGAGTCTGGTTGCTGGGTACATCTTCTAGACTCCTTTTCAAGAATTCTTCTGATTTTTAAAATGCTGGCACTTCAATGGAAAAATCTGAAATGTTTTCAGCCCAAATGCGAAATCACCAGCAGTTGTGTATTGTGTACCAGCAATTGCATATTCGGTGCCCCAATAGAACTCATTAGATGAGTCCATGAGCACTTATTCACTTATTTTTTTTTCCCTCCCTGACACTTCTTTTGCAATTTGAAAGAAGCTCCATTGGTCAGAAATTCATGTTAAGAGAGAGATCACTCGCTGAGTTTGTTTTATCCTTCCCTCCATATACTACTTCAGGCTTTAAATGCCAAAGGGGGAGGACTAGATTTGACCAGATGTCTCTTTTTTTTTTTTTTTCTAGTTACAATCGTTGGCTGTGTCAAGCAAGAGCTGAAGACCTCTCTGACATTGCTTCCCTTAAAGCCTTGTACCAGACAGGTAAGTTCAGGGTACTGATGACTAATGTATATTGCCGTAGAATAAAAATACAAAATAGAAATGTAACATTTTCTGTTTGAGTACAACATACAGTATCATTGAGCTAGGCAAGTGCCTCTGTAGTAAAGTGGGTTTTCTCTCTTAATTGACTTTAGAACACTGTGTGGTAAACTCCCAAAAAGCTTCTCTTTAACAGGCCGAGGATACTTGCATGTTCTAAATTTATCTGCAGAAAGTAACCAGTAATGTTCTGCAAGGAAGAATGAACTCAGTGGGAATGGGAATTTGAATAACAACAAAAAAGTACTGTTCTGCAGCTAATTCAGCAACAATTATAGAGAATTGCAGTTATGCTTTCTTGCTGGCAGTTTTTGATGTATAAGTACCATTAGATTAAGCCACTTTATAAGATGCTCTGTGTGAGGTAATTCATTGTCTGGTCTGAATAACCCATTTTCTTGCAAATAAATGAATGTTGCTTTCAAGTGATTAATGCAGAGAATAAACAGTAACCAAAGCAGCTTTTGATGAAGTTTCTCTGAAGAAAGAGTCTTATTTCTTTTCCCTCAGTTTGGATTTGAGTCACTCTTCCCTGCATCCTCCTTACAGCACTAGTGGCATAGTAAC
Organism: Chrysolophus pictus; assembly: GCA_037305975.1. Taxonomy (NCBI): domain Eukaryota; kingdom Metazoa; phylum Chordata; class Aves; order Galliformes; family Phasianidae; genus Chrysolophus; species Chrysolophus pictus. The sequence goes on along the minus strand of CM074576.1, from coordinate 116,635,481 downwards.
CTAAGAAGTATATCTTATAACCTTGAGTTTGGTAGATATGGAAATTAGGGAGAGAATGAACAATCCTGATGAGTTTGGTGGAAAGTATTAGCTGCTAGGTCCTTGCAGCATGGGAAGCAGAAGTACCTTCTCATTCTTTTTCTTTAAGTGGTGTCACATTTGGAGGTCAAACTTGCTGGTCCTAGTGGCTTATTACTGCTTTGCATCATGACTGAAAGAAGCAAGTAGTCAAGCTTTTAAAATCATAGTTGTGTCTACATAGCCAGTGGCTCTGCACAGAAAGTCTACTTAAAACTTTTGCTTCCCGAAACTCCAGATGCTTACCATCACCTTTGTACAAATACCAAGGCTGTGCAATACCTTCTACTTTTAATTTTTAATTATTTTATCTTAGATAAGGCATGTTTTGGGCTGGTATTTCTTATTTAGGTAAATGTCATGTGCACAATTGATGTAAAATTATATTCCTTGATACTTTAGTTTCTAGGATATGATGCAACTGCCTTTTCTAGACCAGCATAGTACTGGCATAGTGAGAAGTAACTCTAGCATACTTCCTCTAATTTCTGAGATAAAAACCAGATGCATTGTGAAAATTCTGAGTTGTCTTTTCCTAGTTTAAAAAAGGAACAACTTAAGAATCGGGCATGGCTGGGAGATGTTTCACTGTGCTATTTTTTTCTTGTAGGTGTGGATAACTGTGGTCGCACAGTGATGGTAGTTGTTGGAAGAAATATCCCTGTAACATTGATAGACATGGAAAAAGTAAGACTTTGTAGAATTAAAGTTGTGTAATTTGAATATGAATGTTCAGAATTTGAAAGTCAGGTTATAAGAGTAACTTGGAGTTAATACTAAAAGTGTTATCTGTAGATGGCTTAAATGAATCATAGAATGCTCCAAGTTAGAAGGGACACAGAAGGATCATCAAGTCCAACTCCTGACTCCACACAGGACTACCTAAAAATCAGACCTTACATCTGAGAACATCATCCAGAGGCAAGCTCAGTGCCATGACCACCTTACTTCCCTGGGGAGCCTGTTCCTATGTTTGACCGCTCTCCTGGCAGAGAACCTTTTCCTGATATCCAGCTTGAACCTCCCCATTGCAGGTTCATGTCATTCCCTAGGGTTCTATTGCTGGTCACCAGAAAGTGTAGATCAGTGCTTGCCCCTAAAAAGAGGGTAAATAAAAAATATTTACCTAAACAGATCAAAACTTATTCCCCTATGTAATTTTGTGTATTTTGGGATGGCTTTTCTGGAGAAGGAACTGGACTGTGTTCAGAGAAACATGCCTTACATTAACTGATTTTTCTTCTCAAAGAGACTCACCCTGCTTCTGCAACTGGAAAACACAAAGTTAAATGTAACAAGTCAAAATAGTTTTTCATGAAAACAGCAGGAATTTATCTGTCAAGTGAGGTAGACCAAAAAAGACATTCAAATGACTGCAGTCAAGTTAAAGATTCAGAATATTCACCTTGCTTTTGTAGCTCAAACAGAACACCATGCAGTTCCATAATTTCTTATCTGTGAATGAATTAGAAGAAGCATATCAAAATATAATGCAACTGTGAAGGAATTATTGCAAATAAATAAATTCCATCTTTTTTTTTCCATTTCAGGCTCTTCTGTATTTCATCCACGTCATGGATCATATTGCAGTTAAGGAATATGTCCTAGTGTATTTTCATACACTCACAAATGATTACAATCAACTAGATTCTAATTTCTTGAAGAAACTCTATGATATTGTTGATGCCAAGTGAGTGTCAATATGAGAATAACCCTACTGTTCTGTGCAAGTGTTTGCCTTTCCTTTTACCTGTTTTCCCATTTAGTTATTGTGCTGGGGCAAAGATCTGAGTAACAAAAGCAAGAAGGGATATTTAAACTTTTCAGCTCAGAACTATATTTGAAATCAAGAAGCTCTGTTCTCTGCCATCTCCTATCTGTAGCTGTTACAGAAATAAATGTATGGAGTTTTTATTGTCTCTCCAGAAGTGGAGCTTTTGGAGCCTGATGTCATTAGAAGTATGTTTCTAGTTGTGAAGGAAGAGGCTTGTGTAATGTTGGCAGTCATAAGTTGTCCATAACTTTTACTGTCCACATAAAAGATGATTGGCTATGATAATAAAAACTAATAATTCTGTTTTTTCGCTTTGCATTTAGTCCTACTATGTGCCCTTGCTTATACAAGATCTAGTTTTTTAAAATGACAGCACAGGCACGTAAGCAAAATGATCTATGTTTTGACATTTGCTGTCTCGGTGAACATAATTAGATGTCACTTATAAAGAGCTGTTTTTCTTTTTTTAAACCAGGTACAAAAGGAATTTGAAGGCATTATATTTTGTCCACCCAACATTTCGTTCAAAGGTGAGGTGTATATAGTAGAAAGAAGAAAAAACCAAAACATTTTGGATATTGGCAGAGTAGCATTAAAACTGTAGTGTAAGGAACATAAGTTATATAGAGGCTTTCAAAATTAGACAATATCTTCTGACTCCAGGAACAGAATTTGAAATTCATTTCTTCCTTTGATCTAGCTGTAGTCTTCCAGCCTGCAGTGCAGTGCAGTTGTCTTGTTCCTGTTTTGCTGTGTATATCCTTAACAGAAAAATGTATCAAGCAGCAATGAGATTAGTTAGGATTATAGAGTGTGGAGTAGTAAAGGGAAGTGGGAATAATGCTTTTGTCATATGGAGAACTGAAAAATCCTGCCTGTCCTTTCAGAGATGAAAAACTGGTCAGACTGTAAGATGCTATCCTTTGCTATGACCTGTGTGGGGCAACAGAAGATGGCGCTCTCTTTCTTCTGTATTTTGCATTTATGTGACTACTTCAGATGATCTGAGTGTCAGGCAGCAGCCCTTCCTAAAAAATTTTTGTCCTACTAAAAGATTAGAAATATGATCCTCCATGTTCACATCAAGTGTATTTGTTCTACTTTTTTTTTTTTTTTGCTGACATTGATTAAAATGTGATAAAACTATGTTTCTACATATTCAACAGGGATTTCTCAACTGCTGATTTTCTGAAGATTCTATTCTTTTTCTGCATGTACAGCTGGGACACTGTGAGACTTGGAGCTTCTTATCTTTACACAGACGAGATTGCATCCTCCCAGCAGTGTATTTTCCATTTTCTGTCAGGATTATTATTTGTTTTCCCTTTATACGTATCTGAAGTCTGAGCGATAGAATTAGAGCTTCCAGCTCTGATGCTTCAGAAAATGAATGAGCAAATAGCATTACTAAGGTCACAAAATTGAGTGGAAAAGCTGAAGCTGGGAAATGCTAGTGTTCCAGGTTCTCAGCAGTACTTTACCCCCCTCCTCTCTTCCTATGCAACTCTATTTGATTGGGAAATGTTTTATGTTGGAGGATGGAAAGTCATGTTTACCAGTCCATTGCCTTTTTTTTTTTTTTTTGTCCCTTTGAGAAAAGCAGTGGAACTCAGCAGATCTACAGGACAAGCAGATAGTTGGCAGAAAGCAGGGAGGATGAGAAAGACAGAACTCTCTGACTTGCTGGAAATTTAATTGGTTTGTACCCAATTCTAGCAGTACAGCTGGAGATAAAAGGATATGTCAGTGTCATCCTGACAAGCCTTTTCTTCAACTGAAAGGCAAGAAGGATTGCTGCTGGCTGTTGCAGAGACAGCCTGCTTACGAAATATGATATAGGATATGCAGTAGAAAGTCCTGGTGGAGATGGTGACTGCTAAAAAGCTGTATTGAATCCTGGAACAATGAGTTGGTGCTGTCTTTTACAGTTGCAGTGTTTATTTCTGTGCTAAAAGAGATAAGAGAGACTTGGAAATTCAAATATCCCTAGAAAACAAGCATTGTTCTGAATGTACTTATGTATTTCGTGGTGCCAAGTAAGATTGTTTGGTTTCTAGATATGAAACTGTTTTAAATTATGTATATTCCAAGGCTGACTGCTTATCTATAACACCTGGTTTTAAGTATGCAGGGTTTAGCAGTTTCTCAAAAACACAAAGAAGTAGAAGCAGTATGTGTGTCTACATATCCCTACACAGTCAATTTTTGTAGGTTAATTCTGCCTTTTGCTTTGATGTGAGCATTTCTACGGTCTGTGAAGAACTCGATTCTCTTGTAGTTGTTCTGGAAAAGAGCAATTTTTACTATGAAATCACACAACAGGCAACAGTAACAAATGTTACTTCATATAACTAGAAGGGTTCCTGACTTCCATTGTGAAAAGTTTTCCTCCATTCATGAAGGAAAAATGGATTAGATGGATTTCCAGTTATTTTGGGAGGGGGGGGGGGGGTATTTTGTACGTTTTGTTTTTAGGTTATCACAATTGTTGCTGAGTGACAACTTGTGATAAGATACCCTTGAATTACTATACACTTTACTCTTGTACATAAATGTTTTTGCTCTAGCTGTCTACATGCAAATAAAGGGATCTTTAGGGCATCTTTTTTGTGAATTCTCTCACTTCTCCATTCATCCAAACAAAGCTTTCTAGAAGCTGGTATGTTATGAGTGAAGCATTAGTAGGTGGTTATTGAACAACCTTGCCCAGAGAAATTGTTTACATAAGCTTAACTTGACTGTGATTTTTAGAATGTTTCAAAATCAAAACACGCAAATTAATATTGATAATCATCATATTCATTTTCATTATGAGCAATTTTTGTCTTGTTTTTCTCTAATGGTCATAAAAGCCATTTCTGAAGATTAGAAATGTCTATAAATGTTGCAGATTACTTGCAGCTTTTTCGACACGAGATTTTTTTTCTTGTAATAAAACTTTTCTATTGTAATAGGTTTCTCCGAAGATTATGACCCAACTGAGAGACAGCATATTTTATCTGTTCTATGCTGTTTTCTGGAAGGAAAAAAAAGAATTGATACTTTTAACCATGTGGTTTTCTAAAGTAGAAAAAAGTAGAAAAGGGAACTTAAATTGGCAGCTAGGGAGGAGCTAGTATGGAGTTGGACAGCACTAGCTTTAAAGCTGTAAAGCTTGCTAGGAAACAGTGGTGTGTACTGTCTGACCTTGTGTTATTGCAATTATATCAGTGCCTTAGTTTTAACTCAAGCCTATTTTTGAATATTATGTTGAATGGTAAGGTTTTGAAACAGCACCATCTTAATTAGTTTTTGTTTGGGGTTTATCTTCAGGTCTCAACATGGTTTTTCACTACCTTTACTGTCTCAGGGCTAAAGGACAAGATCCACTATGTGGAAAGCCTTCAGCAGTTATTCACAGCCATACCTCCAGAACAGATTGATCTCCCTCCTTTTGTTCTTGAGTATGATGCCAGGGTGAGTGATTTCATGTGGCAAGTATCTGTCTGTGCTCCCAAGTGTACTTATTGTGTATGTCTCGTTCTGGTCAGCAAAAGCTTTTAAAGGCTTGATTTCCACATCTTAAGAATGAAGAAAGGAAAGAGTCTAGTTGTTCTGTATTTTGTATGTAATCCAAGGAATGGGCTTGGCCAAGAAGCAGACTTTGTTCCCAATAGTTTTAGTCTCTTGTGTGCATAAGAGGGACTGTATTTCTTCAGCCAGGAGCCATAGCTTAACATGCTAAGAGCCTGTCTACAATATGTAACTTGTCATGCATATACTATATAATTTACACCTATGTTTAAAAAAAAAACTGTCTTTTTTCTTTCCTATGCCATGTATCAAGTACATGGCAGGGATAAGTAGGGAAGCAGCAAAGAAAAGTGGAAATCAAGTTGGGAACCTTGCCACAGCATTGGTTCTTCCTCCTTTCTTCCCCATCTCGGGTCTCTACCCAAATGGTGGAATGAATATGGTTTCCACTGCCCAAGTTAATTCAAACAAGTTGTGTTCTAAATACAAAGCAACAGCCAGAGCTGCATAGGCAACTTTGTCTTGAACTGAATAACTTGCTTTCCTGGCATTTGTGTCTTCCTTGCATCATAGTTGTGACTGAATTTTTGACCTGTTGTTTTTGTTTAAAACAAAGGCAAAACCAAGGCGTGTTTTTGCCTGATCACCAACACAGTCCTGTCCTTGGTGAGTTGTGGTCACTGTACTCATGGAAGAAGCAGTCAGAGTACCTGTTTGTTTTTGTCTCTGTATTAGTATTTGTTACACTGAGGTGTATTGGAGAAGGTTTTTGTTCAACTATTTATTCTATTCTCATTTCAGGAAAATGGGCCTTACTATTCCTCGTATCCTCCATCCCCTGACTTGTGATCTGCAGTCCTGCAATGCTGTTGGTTTCCCATGGATCCAATGACCTGATGTCTGCCAAAACCTGTGCATTTGCCCACAGAATTCAGAGAGAGGGTTTTCCTCCCCCAGCTCTGGTATTTTTTTACTGATGAGATATTTTCAAGCACTCAAGCAATCAGAACACTTTATGCCACTGTGAACTGTACAACTATTTCAAATATATTTATCCAATGGAAAAGTTGATTTTTTTTTTTGGATCAGTATTTTATTTCCTTCTTTTTTGAAGCTGTTGCGTTTATTCCTGAACAGATTTTCTCTTTTCAGGGAGATCCATCATCAAAAACATTTGATTGTGTTTGTAACTTATAATTTTCCACATCCATTTGTAATACCTGTTTTTGACTGGTTTGTACAAATATTGTGCAGTACCAGCCTGACATGTTGCTCATTATATGGTTTCTATGCTTTCAGGTCTGGTCACTTTCCCTTTTGGTTAGTGATGATTACTTTGGTTTTGATGCAGCAAAAGTACCTGAAATTGGGAATACCGTGTTTGCAGGCTGAGCAGAACACTGCAGCCAAGCAAAGATTACTGCAGCTCTTAATACCATAAATGCTGACTGAGCTAGGAGCCTGATGGATCCCAGTCCATCTTCAGTGAATGATGTGACATGTCAGGATGCCGCTACCCTCCCAGCAAGAATAAAGTTGAAAAGCATTTACACTTCCTTTATACTCTTCTAGAGTTCTTCATGTCTGCTTTGAAATGCCAGATGTGTTTCTGTGATAAATGAGTAGCATCTTTCTGAATTGGTGGAGAGGCCAAATGGTTTCTTAGAGATATCAGTGTTCCTTTTACTTCTTGATATGTTGTTCTACATATTATACTGTATGACATCTGCTGATTTTGACAGACACAGTATACAAGAGTGCAGCAGTAATATTTATGGAATTGGATGTTAAAAGTATTTCAGCTGCCAACAGAACACTGAAAGAATAGGGAGAAGGCTCCCTTAAAAATATCATCAGGGAGGATGGAATCCACAGTAGGAAGAATGTCACAAAAGTTCTGAGTATGAAATGTCATCATGAGATCTTGTAACATGGTTAGTCTGAAAACATTTCTCTCTCCCAAAGCACTGTATGTTGTTTGGATAAATAGGAAAAAATTCTCCCTTGATTTTGATAGTGTAATTGTGTGTCACAACTTGTTTGCACTTTGAGGGTTTTGGCTTTCTTGTATTAGGAGTACAGTGGAAGATGGACTGGACTGAGTTTCCTTTCTCTCCTGCCTTGGCCTCCTTCTGGCTTGATGTTATTTTTATGCTCCATATACCCTCAGCATGTTGGTATGTCAGTTACAGATGAAAACTTGGCTGGGATTTAACAGTCATGTACATACAACTTAATGGTGCTTTTCTAAGTGGCCACCAGGATCTTTACACGATTCCATTATCAGATCTAAGGAAGGCTGGAAACTGTAGCACAGTGGAAACCACCTTGCTGTTAATACGTGAATTACAAATGCTTCTTTTGACACTTGTCTGTTTTTTGAGAGAGGAAAATAGCAGCAGTCAAGCTGGAGCAGCTACCACATGTCCCTAACCTCCTTTCACCTAGCTGTTTACAGCTGCCCTTGTCTCCTAACTGGTTTACAGCCAGCAGTGAATTTTCCATGCCTCTCTAACGATTTGTATAGCTTTCCACCCCCATTAACCATCTGCTGTTTTTCACACCCATGGCATTTTCACCAGGACATTTGCGAAATAGCTAGTGCCCACTTAATAGGCACATTAAAGGTGATTCAAAGTGTATTGCAAAAACAGAGCTCTCAACTTCATCAGTTGAGGCAGTTCCTATGCCTTTAGTTCACAGATGGCTCAAAGTCATAAGACCTGAACACTTTTTCTTAGGACTCTGTCTGCACGTTTTTCAGACCCAAGCCCAGTCATTTTAAGAAATTATTTGGCTCAACGTAGTGCAAAGCTGTCTCTGGTGCACTTGTAAAGTGAAAAAGGAGATCTTGGCACTGTGTATCTTATTGTGTGTATTTTTCCTTTGAAGGAACTTTACTTTAATTTTTATTTTTTTAATGCAAGTCTTACATATCTGAGTAGCAGGACAGACCAGCACTGTGCTGTGAAAATCATGCTTTTTTTCAGTGGATCTGCATTTGTGATGATTTACCGCTTGTATTTTTACTGGAGCCTATTAGAACTAATGTATTATGGGGGTTGAAGGGGAAAGGGGATCAAATCACTGAGGATCTCAGGTTATTCAATATAATTAAAATAATCCTAATATACAAACTGTATCTTTTTAGGCTGAGATAAAAACTGGCATACCATAATTAAGGGCAGATACAATGTGCTCATTTTAGAGAGTCCCAAGAGCATGCTCTGCACATCTTAACTCTTAGTGTTTTAACAACCCTACCCGCTGCAGAATTAAAACTCCTGATGAAAGCTTTATGCCTTGCTTAGACTATTTCAAACCATCTGTAGGCTCACAGAGGGAGTCACCATAGGGAAGTATATTACTATAATTATGTGAGTATTGTTTTTGCTGCTGTAACTCCCTGTGATGTTGACATTAGACTGACACAGTTACTGTCAGTGAAACTCACATGCAGCGCTTAGGCACTTATTTGTTATTAGCTATACCTCTTCTGAAAGCATCACACAATTCCCTTACTTACACTGTTTTTAGATGTCTTTGGGGCCAGGTTTTGGCAAGCTGATGCCTTACTAGAGTCAGGTGATTCAATCAAAGTCTTTCTGATTACTCGCTGACATTGGTCAACTGAATTTTAAAGCAATTACCAAAGCGGTGAAAGGTAAAGCATTTGGTAGCTGCTTCTGTTCTTCCTGTTGCTTTCTTCTTATGCAGCTGCTGTCGGGAATAGGAGGTGGCAAAGAGTTAGGCAAAGTCAGAATGTCAGGTTTGTGCAGGAGATTGAGGTGGCATGTATTTGTCATATATGTTTGAAATTGAGCTGCTCTTTTCCTTCATTCTCCTGCTTTCTTAGAATGAAAACAGAGCTTCTGAGTCTTTCTGGCAACTTTGCTTCGCTCATAGTAGCCTAAAACCTTGTTTTTGTTGTTTTTTGGTTTTTTTTTTGTCGTTAGTGCCTCTGTTGCCTTGTCTTTGTCTTGAATTAGACCTCCTCTCTAGTCTATCCCTGAGCACTTATGTGGCTGCAGTGCTGCAAAGGATTAGCATCCAACTGCTGAGACCAGACGCTCCATGTGAAATTAATTTAGATGGCTCTGTTATTCAGCAAGCTGATATCAGCCTTTCTCTTTTGTCAAAGTGAAAAACAAGAGTAAATCTTGTTTCTCCCCTTTCTTTGGCCTCTCTAGGATGAATCCTATTAAATCTGTGACCAGGCAACAGAAGCAATAGTCCCCATTTGAAAATTGTTTGCACCTCTAAGTATATTACAGACATTCCTGATTATTTTGATTCTGGCTAAAGGGATCTTAGTGAATTCTGTTACAAGTGCAGGCTTGGGAGAGGAAGGGACACTATTCAGCTGCATTTGGGGGAGTAGTGTAGGAAGCTATCTGAAACAGCTCAATATGTGATCCTCCAGGGCCAAGGAACTCAAACTTTAGTATGTAGCAACTGTCCCAGTGAATGTTTTTTTCAGTCTCCCATGAGAAAAGGGATTGGCCACAAGTTAGATAAATGACTGTGTACCCAAACCGACAGCTTCTGCATTAAGATCAGATGAGGGCATGGATGAGCTAAAGCAACCCTGAACTGCAGTGGAGCAATGAGAAACAAGCAAACCTGCTGCAAAAAGCTATGTTCTTTCTAAGCTGAATAAGAAAAAAAAAGATGTTTTATGCTTCAGTGCTAGGATACAGAGCCCTCTCAGTTTGCATGCTTTAAACAAAAGCAAAGTATGGGGTGGTGGGTGAGTGTTCTGTCTCATGGAGTTCTTCCTGGGGAGAAGGGTGGAATGCTTTGCAAAGGTGAGGGATATGGCAAAGATCAAAATACTGAAACCCTAGGCCTTTTGCAGCATGTGGTCTGACTCCTTTGACTACCAGCTACCTTTCTGATAAGCCTTCAACTACTTGATTCTAGAATCTCTCCAAAATATTTCAAATGACAAAACCATTCACAACATGTATAAGTGGCAAAATTGCCAAGATTCCTAATACAATTTAGACATAGCTATGGGGGAGGTGGCTGTGCTTGGAAGGACATTATGTACGAAAACGAGGGGAAGGGGATTGTATCGGATGATCCACAGCAGCCTGCCTGCCAGCATAACATCTGTTTTTAATTGGCTAATCAGGTCCTGTTTTAAGCCTTTCTCAGCTGTGCTTCCCTTGAAAACCAGATTCCTCATCGAGATGATGCAGGACTGTTTGAAATTTCAGTGCAGTTGAAACAAGAACAGTAAAGCTCAAAATGTACTGTGTGCTTAACATTTTCACCTGAATTTTATGGGAACCCCCTAACCTAGCTGAGATGTAGACAGCAGACTTTTCACTCCTCCAGTCTATCAGAAAAGCATTCTATGCTTTTTGGGAAGTGAAGACAAAAAGTAATAAATGCCCATGCCTGTGTTGTGAAAGGAGGAACTTCTGAGGCATTGTGCTTCAATGTCTTCTAATACTGATGCTTCTGGGTGGGGCTGTTTATAGGAATGAGATCTGCTTTGCAACCAAGAAGTCACTAATGGTACATGAAGCCTGGGCCAGGTCTTAGAGAGACTGTCTGACTAAGACTGAGAGGAAAAGGGACTCCACCTGGATGGGAGACAGCATCCATACCCAACCTGCATTGTGTTCACGTTAGTAATCACAGCCCTGACTCATCATTGCCTGCAGGGAGCTGCTATCTGCTTATGTGATTTTCAGATCACTGATCAAGTTTGCTGCAGGAAAGTGAAGAGCTCAATCTCAGTACTTTGAAAAGGTCCTGTAGCTCACTGAGAATGCGGGCAGCAAATGCTTAAAAGAAAGGCTCAGCATGATCATTTTGCTCTTACTAGTTTCATTGTTTTGGGGATTTTTTTTTTTTTTCTGGAAAGCAATCAAAAGCAGTTTTTTAAAATGGCTGATATAATCATTGACCTTTTAATAAAATCCTGGAGTGATATACTTAGCATCTCTGCTGGGACTGATCATGTGGCCTGTCACAAAGCTGGATGCTATATGCTCTGCATACCCCTGGCAACAGATACCCTGCACTGTACAGCTTTTCCCCACAGACACATGTGCCTGGCACCTTCAGGAAAAGAGGTTCCTGTGAGACTGAAATGCTTTGGCAGGGAGGGCCTGCATGGTTGCCATGCAGCCTGAATTGTGTATGCCCTGACAGATCAGGATCTGCTTGGTCAATTAGGCTTGGTGCAGTCAGACTGCAGCCAGGCCTTTCACTTTACAAAAGGTACGGAGGTGACATTCACAAGTATGGCTGTAATGCTGAGCTGAATGACTTTATTGACAGGATTGTTCACAACTGAGTCTTGTTCACAAGACTGCTTTGATTCCTGTTGTGGCACTGGGAATGGTAACAAACTCATGTACTGTAAAGCAATAATGCACAAAATGAGATGGACAAATTAATATGGTGACCTGCACTGGGACTAGGTGCACTTCCTGCAAAATACACCAAGCATTGTCCATTTGGTAGACTGCACTTATTTCCTGGAAAGACCTACTTTCAAACTCGATCTCACATTCTCACCAGAATATCTGCACAACAAGGAGGTTGTAACTTACATGAATTAAAAGGTTAAAAGCAGCAGTTAGCTCATGTAACTACTTGGACGCACTGAGGCATTGCTAATACTTTGGCAGAAGAAGCTGTATTTACATCATCTGAATAGGTCTGCAAGCAAGATGTTACCCTGTCTGCCCAGGAAGGGCATTTCAAAGGTGTCTTTGCATATTGAAGGCTAACCAACACTGTGCAAGAACAGGGAAGGTGCATTGTGACCCCTTGACTGTATTAGTAGTGCAAGAAAAGGGAATGCTTGCCTGGCATTTGTTAGTTCTACAAATTCTCTGATTCACTGATCCAATGACAGACTCTTCACTGGCTCTTGCTGAGCTGGGTTTCTGCTGGAGCAGTGAGCTGGTCTAACTGGTGACCTGCTGGATTGAACACAGGAAATGGCAAAAGTTATGTTTGGGGCAGGTGGATTCATAGCAAATGGATCTATTCTTCTTATTATCTGCTATCAGTAGTAACAGGCTAAGCATGATCAAATGCTACTCTCAACCTCATACATCCTGTGCAGTCTCAAGAGTTCCTAAAGTCTGCATGATACATCAGCAAGAGGTGAGGGCCCAGAGATAAACCAGTTGTAGGAGATTCCAAAAGCGACTCACTGAGTCAGCATGGCAGGTTCTGATCCAAGCACAGAAGAGCAGAGGAAAAAAACTCAGATCCCAGAGTCACTCAGCAATTGTATCATCAGCCAGTGCTTAGACATGTCCTGTCCAAGCAATGCTGTTTGCACTTGAGAATCTTTTTGAACAAAATTCTGTTATAGTGGCATAGGACACAGAAGCACTTTTAAGGGACTGACCAGGAATTTAAATAAAATTTACAACCTGATAATTTACAACCCCAAAGGAAAATACACAGAGATGTTCTGCAGTCTGGCTGGTGCAATAGCAGCCACCAGTGAGATCTGCTCATGTGCTGACTGGGGACAAATAATCCAAGGGGTGTAGGATAGGTAGCTGATATGAGAGTGTACCAAGACCCAGAGAAGATGTTGGTGTGGTGTTTGTGCAGTGAGCAAACTGCCCTTTCTGATATTTCTGGAGCCACTGATGCAGATAGGCAAATTTTCCTCTGTTGAATCGCATTTAAATGTTTCACTTTACACTCTGTGATCATCACTGTTATCATTAGCAAGCAAAACCAGTTACACAGTCATTACAGAAGGAACAGTGAAGAAACATTTCACAATTAGCAGGGAACTTTCAAAGATAAATGCCGCTAAAAACAGACGGGGGCTGTCCACTGCAACCTCCCCTCCTGCCTCATCCTCCAGGGGCACATTTCCAAGGGACCTCAAAATGCAGTAGAACAGCTGGGTTGGAAAGGTATTCTTTGGTACTTGCTGTTGGATGCAACTTCTATTACAGTTGGATGCAAGTTATATTACTGATCCATATAGACAGCAAGCTGTAGAACTGAAAACAGTCTTTAGACCTGTGGAAATAATACACTGCAGAGCCAGCAGCAAGGCTTTCTGATGAGCCTTGGTGAGCCTGGACACAGCCCTGAAGCAATGCTGTGGCATGGAAATGCACTGCAATCCTGGAGCAACCAGCCAATACAGGCAGCAAACCACTGCTATCCCACAGCACATCTTGGCACAATTTTAATCCGTTATCATTAAGTACATTGACTCTGGATGCTTCTTGAGGCTTAGGGTTTGGCCTTGTTTCTGGATTGCTTATTTTTTGTGGAAAAAGACAAAGCTGTTTAGGAGCCTCTGAACTTATCCAGCACTCTCTGATGTGCTGCAGGGTCCAAGACTGGGTGCACGCCTGCACCGTAACACTGTGGGATCAATGAAACCGTGCCATGATTTTAAGCTCACACTGTTCCAAGCCCTCCATTTCCAGCTGCCAGCATCCTGCACAGTCTAAACAGCAACAGATTTGCTGTGTCTGGCAAATCCCAAGAGAAGAGCAGCTGTGGCAGCTCTAGGACAGTGACAGCGTTTGCACACCAAGCCAGAGTGAAAGTCTTTGCCCTTGGCACTGGAACAAGCCATAACAAGAAGCAGCCCACCCAAGCGTTCGGAGAACAAATGCACCAGGAGACTCCTCTGCTCTGATCAGCCTCCAACCAGCTCAGCCGCTTAGGAAAAATAATAAGCCAGAGTATATGAGTAATTTTCAAATGCACTGTTGTGTAACCTCATGTGTGCCTGCTGGGAGGGGAGGGCAGAGGCAGTGCTTGGACTGCTCCCCCAGAACCAGGCAGCACAACATAGAACCTGGAGTGCCCAAAAAAGGCCTCCATTCCTTAGGGAAGATGTGGGAGCAGGGCAGGGATGAGGGGACAGAGTGCTCCATTTCCCAGGGTCCCAAAACCTTCATGAACTCAGTTTATTGTCATAATGTGCAGAAGGGTACAGCACTCTGCAGGCTGAAGGAATGGTCAGGAGCGCAGCATGTAGAAGCTGGGGGATCATTTTGGAATCATAGAACGTCCCTCTCCTCAGCCCTCCCTTGCTGGCCACTCTGCCAACCTCAGCTTGTCCCATGAAGTACACCTGCCTACCCCTGGATGGGTCATGGGCAGCTGCTTAAATCCACTGAGAAAACGAGCTAGAAAGTCCAGGGTCACTACTGCTTTGCCAAGAAATTGTCTCTAAACTATCTGTTTACTCATTGCTTTGCAAGGACACCAGTTAAAGACAGCAGCAGCACGGTGAACAGGGAGATGTTGCTAAAAGTGTGCAAGGTTCCTGAATTTGATTCTATTCCTATTTGCTGTCAGGCTTTTGCTTTCTGCTCCATTTAAAAAAAAAAAAAAAAAAAAAAAAAAAAAGGAAAGATAGCCAAGAAGAGTCTTATTATTGTGTTATGTTTATTTTTAGGGTCTTTTTTTCTCATGGATTTGTGTTTTTAGTCTTGAACTGGGTTCTCTTTCCATGATCTGCTTTCCTAATGTTTTGATCCTCCACCCTGTTTTTTGTTGGAAGATGGTTAGATAAGGATAGAGATGGAAACTATCCTTTTCTAACCAAAACAGCAAACAAACTTTGAATTTTCACATAAAATACCACCTTCCGACAACTTGTCAGACATCTGGAGGCAAACAGCTGCTATGAGAAACCAACACAGAACACATATGTTTTGAATAATTAGACTAACTGAAACATTTTTGCCTCTTGGTAGCCCTTGTTTTCCCCTTTTCATTAGGCCATGTCAAATCCATGCTCTACATGGCTGCTTCTGGACAAAGTCTTTCAGGAGGAAGAGCAGTGAGAGTTAGTTTCCTGTAAAAAAAAAAAAAGAAAAAAAGAAAAAGAAAGAAAAAGGAAAACAAAGCCAGACAACATTGCAAATATTTATGTCTGCACATAAGGAAACAAATAAGCAAAGTCCCCAGACAAAGCAGTTCTCCCTGACTCCCTTCACAAGCAGGAACAGAAAGCCAGCTCTCCTTTCTGTTTTAATGCTGATTTTAGAGAAATGGGAAGGTTTCATGTTGTAGATGGAATGAGCTAACGTGAGTTCTTTTGTTGATTCTTTCGAAAGGCTCCTGCTCACCATGCACAGAGCTCTTCCCAAGCACGAAGGCAGAGGATACCTGCAGTCACTCAGCAGCACAGTCACACCAACAAGCTTTTCATGATGGCTTTCACCAGCTGATGCTGAACTGCTGCTTTGCCGCTCCCAAAACATTTCAAGAGCACAGAGGTATGAAGGAGAGAGGAGAAGAAGGATGGGGTCAGAAGTAGCTCACAGAAAAGTGCTCTTGCAGCCCACAGACACCTGGCTTGGACTCTGGAAGCCCAAGCATCTTGAAAGCAGCAGAATGTGGCTGGTTTCTCTCTCTTTTTCCCCCTCCTCTGTTCAGTATGTCATCGCCACCTGGGATGCTAATAAAGGTTCTGTGTAGGCTGCACCTGGCCTTCTGGCTTCATCCCATTTTAGCTTGTGTGTGCTCTTTCAGGGTTGCTGTTCTCAGTCAGAAAGGGCACCGAGTGGAAAGCTATTTCCAGCCACCAGCCCTATTCCACCATCACAGGTCAGAAACAACCAGCTCTCATCCATCCCAGACAAAACCTGAATCAAGCTGCTCAGAAAACAATGAGCTTTGCAGAATGGTGCCTGGCATTCTTTGGCAGCTGACAGCCTCAAAGCACCCCAGCTTCAGCAAAACCAGGATGCCTCTGTTTTTAAATGCTTACCCTTTTGGATCCAACTCCTCAGGACTCCTGGCCTCTCTTTCAGGGCAGTGGCATGGCCATATTGACCCTAGCACCCACCAGCCATTTGGCTGTGGTGCTGGTAGGAAAGCTCAGCAGATGCAGTCCCTCAAACAGAAACGACCTGCAACTCACAGGCATCCCATAAAATTCAGTGATACAAACAGTAAAGGGGAGAAAATCAAATCAGAGTGGCATGCTGTGTATACGTTGGGACTGTATTCTGAGGCTGCTGATGCTCTGGAGGTCCCTACCTGAGCAACAACCAACTGTTCCCTAGATCCAACCCTGGGAGAGCCCCAGGCCTGCTGCAACCTTCAGGCTTTCTTCTCATTTACTCAGGACATGTCCACCTCACCCCAAGCCATGCCCAAGCCTGCAGATCCTCTTACTGCAGGGACCCTGCCAGAGGCAACCAGATGTGCCTCCACATGGGGCACTGTATACCTCCATCCCTGTACAGCAATAAGGCTGCCCCTGATGCGCTGTTTTCTTGCAGGTCATCTAAATTGGTCCCCTTAACAAGGACCTAATTCATTACTGAGAATCCAAGGTAGGAGGAAGTGAAACCCACAGGGACTGCGACACCTGTTCTGTCTCTCTGTTTCTCTTGTCTCTCTCAGAAAACCTTGAGTTTCTAAATTTGAGCGCTGATTATGTCCTGCGTTCGTCCTTATCCTTGTTTGTGAAATTTGACTGAATTCACACACTCCTACGTACACAAAGCACTGCCCAAGGCTGCTGGGACAGTTGCACACCTGGCTACGCTCCCGTCCCATGCCAGAGTACACGCTCCTGGTCTGGAGGCCTGCAAGACAGGTGCAGACCCCAGGCTCTGCAGCACCAAAATGCAATCCCATACATGAAGCTGGAAAGGAGCTGCTGGAAGCATAGGCTGGACATAGATACGGTACTTGGCCCCCAAACTCCTCTGCCCCTGTAAAGGGATGTGGAGGGAAGGCTGACAGGAGAAGACTTGGAATCGTAAGCAGGGGATGTAAGGGCTGAGTTCTATGGGAGAGGGTAAAGAAGAAAGTCCCCCACCTTCAGTAGCATATCACTGAGCACCTTTTCTTTTTCTTTTCTTTTTTTTTTGTTATTGTTTGTTTGTTTGTTTTTACTACTGAAAGGGACCATTGGTAACCTCAGAAATCAAAGATCTCTCACAGAATGGCTGAGGTCGGCTGGGACCTCTGGAGGATATCTGGTCTAGCACCTGATAAAGGGACACTCAGAGCAGGATGTTCACTCACACGTGTTGGACTCCCAAGCCAGCCCCAAGTCCCCTCACCCTTTTTCTCTCCAGTCAAGAGGGACACACTGGAGGGATGCAGCCTGGGTGGATAACTGAGTCCTCTTGGACCAGGTGTATCAGTACAGTAAGGCATGTGTCCCAGATGGAGTTTTTATAAGCAGCAGAAGAAAGGACCATTTTGTGTTGGGCTCCTTCCTCCTACTGCCTTTTTTTGCTGGGCTCCTTCCTCCTGTTGACATTTCTGTGTCAGGTTGACCTAATCCTGATTTCACTATCCTTAGTTACACATTCTCCTTTCTGACATTTTCTGTCCTTCACACTTGAGCATCACACTCTTCAGTACAGAGGCTTCTGCAAGAACTCATACTGCATGGCCTGCCTGTTATCCCTACCAAATGTCAAAGGGATTAGGAGCTGTATGTTAAACTGCTGCCTAAATGCTTCCAACACGTGCTTTCTGGCCCAGAGAGTAAGTGGGCTGAAACAACACCAGGATCACCCACCATGACATCAGAAGAGAAGAAATAATCTGCTGTGCAAACCCAACAGTCAAGTAAGCATGGATTTTAACATGTTCTCAACTGTTTGGAAAAAACTCCTGGAGATTCAGTAAGGTCAAGTGCAAGATGTTGCACTTGGGTCAGAGCAGTCCGAGATATGAATACAGATTGGGAAAATAACTAATTGAGAACAGACCTGCCAAGAAAGATGTAAGGGTCCTGATGGATATGAGCTGGCAGTGTGTTCTTGCAGCCCAGAAGGCCAATAGTATTCTGGGCTGCATCAAAAGAGAGGTGGCCAGCAGGGCAAGGGAGATGATTGGCCTCCTCTACTCTACAAACATGAGGCCCTACCTCATGTAGGAGTACTGCAACCAGGCCTAGGTGCCCCCAGCACAAGAAAGACATGAAGCTGTTGGAGTGAGTCTAGAGGAGGGCCATGAAAATGATCAGAGGGCTGCAGTAACTGCTCTATGAAGAAAGGTTGAGGGATCTGGGCTTGCTTAGGATAGAGAAGACACCAGGGAGATCTCATTGTGGCCCTCAAGGACTTGAAAGGAGCTTATAAATAGGAGGGGGACCAACTTTTTATGTGGTCTGATAGTGATATGACAAGGGGGAATGGTTTTAAACTAAAAGAGAGGAGGTTTAGATTAGATACTAGGAGGAAGTTTTCTATTCAGAGGATGTGAGGCACTGGAAGAAGCTGCCTGGAGAAGCTGTGAATACCTCATCACTGGAGGCATTCTAGGCCAAGCTAGACGGGATCTCAGGCAGCTTGATCTGGTGGGTGACAACACTGTCCATGGCAGGGGGTTGAAAGTGGATGGATTTTAAGGTCCCTCCCAGCCTGGAGTCATTCTATGATATTATGAACTCTCTAGGAGCTTTGGACCAGCACACACTGAGCATTAGGTAGGAGTGGGGGGATAAGATGTTCTCATATTTGTCCTGAGTTACCTGTTCTGTGTAGGCATCTCCTATAAAGGACTTGCCATGAGAGTTTATGATTTTTGATGAAGCACAGGAACTCTTGCCGTTCCGAGTTGCAGGGAGGAGTGTATTGTAGAGGTGAGCCTGAAGGGATATAACACCATGTGACTGCTTCAATTCTTATCTCTTTCCTTCTGTTCACAGGTCTCCACCAATAAAAATTTGAATGAAAATATTTCCTTCTCTCATGCTGAAAGGTAAATTAATGGATCCTTATAAGACTCTCACAGGGAAGTGAACCATATGAGACAATATTGATCAACTGAGACTGAGGGACTGGTATACACATACCATAGCTGCAGGTAAGTCAGTGCACAGGACTTGTCCAGGCAACAGGTACTAGAAAGACCCTGAGAAAGCTGGAAATGAGCCTTCAGCTTCCTTTTGTACTCATAAAAAACACTCTTCATAATCACAGGAGAACATGAGGCACAACCTGCAAGCTCATGAGAACTTTCTTTTCCTCAGACACACTTTGAAAGGCAAGTCTCCAACTTCATTCCTTCCATTGGTTGCAGGCTAGTGCAAGCATAGCACCAGGCTCTGCTGCTTGCTACTGACCTGCGCTATTCTCAGCTCCGAAAGGAAGCTGCATTGGGACAGCCGCTGGGCAGGGTCTTTGGGAGGCAGCTCTCCCTGAGGGAACTTCCCAGCAAAATGGCGGTGGCTGCCCCGCACCGATCCCCCTTTTCCCACCGCCGCCGGGAGCCGGGTCTGGCGCTGTCCGCGGTGCTGAGAGCCTCCTCGGGGTTTGGCCCCCCTATCACGTGCCAAGACCACATGGACAAGGCACTTATTGGACTAACCTTTAGAACTGGAGTCAGAAATGAGGATTTATGTGATTCTTTCTAGGTTCCTTCTTCCAGTACTGGAACAGAGGCCATATGCTTTAATTCTCACAGAATTTACTCAGTAATCCAAGACTGAATGCCACCATCAGCAAACCAAACAGCCCTCTGGCCAGCTCCTATCACAAGTGGCTGATCTCTCATAATTTTCTCCCACAGCTAATGGGCTCAAGAGTAGTTTGGCAGTTTGCCAAAATATTTAATCAGGAAAAAAAAGATGTATTAAACATTCCCATTGTTTTTAATGTGTATCAGTAGCATTACCACCAGAAAAGTACCCTATGAACAATCAACTTTTGTTCCAAAAATTAAACACTTTCCTATTACCTTTCAGGAAAACATGAAAACTAAGTTCCTTGGCTATCTAGCATCACCTCTTTCTCCGCACTGGTCATACAGTCTCCATACTGTCTGAATCAGTCTTGTTTGCACAGTCACCAGCTTCCCAGGACTGGTTTACTCCTGCTGGCTCTGAGATGTTCTGAAGCCATCTTCTCTACCGTGGGAATTAACGATCCTTCACAGGACTGACAATGACTTCATCCATCTTTGGACCAAAGTCAATAGGAGAAAACAGCTAAGAGAATGGGCTAAATGTACATGAAAGATATGAATCTCTCTTTGACAAAGCTCTAGTCTCTGAGTTAAAAGCTTTGTGCCTGAACACTCTGCTCCTGTCATCACAGCAGGGCTTCCCGGCCCGTGTACAGAAATGGGAGGGAGAAAAAACTAAAATGACAACTACCTCATAAATGTGAGATTTTAGTTTTTCAAAATGTTTTCAGTAATAGATTTCTCTGAGCTTTAAAAACAGTTTTGGGTGGTGGGTATATTTGTTTTAAGTTTGTTTGCAATATTTATGTGGCATTTACATTTTATTTTTAAGTGCTTGAGTTCTCTGCTGCTTTATATTGTGAGAATGAAGATTTGGTTAAAGTCTAAGTGCATTCTGGCATGTCTGGATTCTCAAGAATCCATGTCCACGGAAATAAAAAAGGAAATTAAAGCACTAGAAAATAAAAGAAGTATGTTAGGTTGCTATGAATCTTGATTAACAAGAGCAATGAAATTTGGAAGGAAGATTTTACTTTATGCCTAATTTATTTCATTGTGCAGTAGACAAGGCAGGAGAATCAAGGGCCCCATGCCTTAAAGCACCAAGTCCTCTCCAAAAATATCCAAGTATACAGGTTACCTTCTCATTGCTAGCTTTCAGTTTCTAGGTAGCTGGACCTTTAATAATCTTACAGGTTTAGATATTCAGTTCAGGATGCTTCAAACACCTACACAAGGCAGTACCGTTATACTGCAGCCTATTTTTGATTTACTACAACAGCAACAGTGAAAGACCCCCTCTAAGATAGCCCCATCAGAAATTATACACGGTAATTTATTAAACGTGCCTCATGCAGCCTCAAGAACAACCATCATAAGGAAACCAAACTGTTTTTCTGTGATTTTCTTCTATTCGTGTACAGACTGATATAAGGAATGACAGCAGTACTACTACTTTTCAATGTAATCTCTGATCTGCAGGTTTTGTCAGCAATGGATGTATGCTCTTTGATAAAAGACAGTTTCATTTTTCTTGCCATATTATATAACCTATCTCTGAAATCAAATTGTAGATCCTTTTACTACTCCTTTGCTTTCAATAAGTAAAATCATTAATCAGGTAATATGGGCCTACAGAATAAAAGGAGTTGCTCTGGAACTGTAAGTCATAACTTTGCAAGCAGTTTTGCAGTTAAAGGCAAGATTTCTGTCAACTACCATATTGCCCATATTATTTATTAAATCTCCTTTTTTAAAAAAAACTAAATGTGTATTTTCAACTGATATTTCAGTGAAGCTTGATTTTCAACAGTTAAACAAAAGTTCAGGGATGGTCAGCTGGGACTCTTGGTCATACAAACAATTATATTCAGAGGGCTCTCTCTTACTCCTAACCAGACACCAAAGAGCTAATAGTGCCAAAACTCAGAGTTGGCACCTTAAATGCACCTTAAATTACAAACAGGCAGGTTTGTAAAATGTGATAAAGTCATAGTAATTAACATACCATTGTTATATTTTGACAGAGTATCCTATTTCTGAAATGAAACAGATGCCCCAGTACCTCCACTCTTCCCTCCCCATCCAGTCAATATGTAGGGCTTCCAAAATATTCACTCCCAGCTCTGTCAGCATGTCACTGAGTTACCTAACAGTGCTGCTTTTCCTCAGGGCTTGCTTTTTTGATCCATGGAATGATAGCAAACAGGAATCCTCCTGCCACAGAAGTGCTGTGGTGAAGGAGGCTAACAACCCACGCAAAGTGCATATACACTCAGCTAGAACACTACTCTCTGTTTAGTTTCCTTCCATCCCAAACATACTCATATATATATATATATATATATCTTCTATTTATTTATTTTTTAAACACAGACAGATGACTGTTTGCCTGGATCAAGTCCATGAATTTAAGCCCAAAGGTTTCAACCTCTTTGGACAGCAACACATCGCAGCACAGCCTGTTGGCAAGTCAAGAGCCCTGATCTATGAGCAGATCCAGCCTCCCTTTTTGATGACTCAAACCTTCTGGTGTCACAGAGAACTGGGACATGGGGTTGGCAGCAGTCTCTCTCCCCCAAAATAGCCTTGCTTCCCCTGGTCTTGAGAAAAACTGCCCAGGAGGAATGAGCAGAAGGCAGCTCATGAGGTCTATAAAGCTCCATCAGTCCTGGCAATTATTCAGCAGTATACAACATTAGGGGAGCCCCACATGAACAGTAAAACAGACAGGCAGATGTTGTGATGACTTACAGATGTAAAAGTATTTTAAGAACTTTCAGAGGGAAGGACTGAAGAGCTGCTGTAAAGTACAGTGAGAGAACACAGGCTTTGGCTGCTGTCTGTACCTTGAATCCACAAAGACCAAAATAACTTGCATCCTGCACCTCTGTGCTGACATTGAAACCTGCAGGTGGGTTGAAAACAAAGTACCCACAACCACCTACCATATACTCTACCATATGCAAGAACAATGCAAAATTGTGAGCATTTGTCATTTCCAGCCATCACACAACATTTTGTCCATTTATTTTGTGTGCATTCAACTGTGGGATTCAGACAAAATGTTTTTCTAATACTGCCAGATGCAAAACACTACATCTGGAAGCCAGGAACACAGATGTTGTCAATACCAGATTGAAGAGGCAGCTTTGAAAAGCAGATGGACTCTGAACTCACTGCAAATAACTAAGCAAGCAGAAGCCCCCAACGTGCCACAGAATGACAGGAAAAATGGTGGGGATGCAATGCAGATGGGAGAGGAAGGTTGTCTGTGGTTACATAGAACACTTAGCGCATGAATCAAGTGGTTGGTTCAACAAATACACAGAAACAAGTTTCAAGGGAAAAGGCTTATAGTTTCCAAACCAAGACATGGAATACAGGGCTTCAGGAGTTCATTTTTTCCTCTATTCATCCAAGAATAGAAGGGATTAATAGATAGTACAGGGCAGTCTGAGACTTCTCATCCTTGTTGAGAAGAATCAGACAATCTCCAACTCAAAGACTCTCATGAATCCTTGGCTAAATAGTGAGATAAGACAATAAGGTTCTTGATATACACAATAAGACATGAGGCCACCATCACTAAAACCACCTCTGTGGCATCAAATCACCAGTGACACTCTGCAACAGATCATTTCTCCAAAGCAATTCAAGCCTTGGGCATGAAGTCTCCTGAAGTAGACAAGCTAGCCAGAGGGAATTAGAATTATTTCACAGAGAGCATGCTTCTCTGTTCTCCAAGCAGCAGAGTATCCCAGACACCAGTTAGCAGCAGTGGGAACTCCATACAGGATTTTGCTGGATAAGCCAACCTAGGCTATTGGTTCACTAAAGCCCCTAGTTTAATTAATGTGGTAATATCTACAGCAAATAGTGCAACTTTCCTTAATTTTCAGAACTGAAGTTGATAGTTCACATCTAGCAGCTGCTTTGCATATGGATCTTGGCAAGACTATTTTTCCAGCACGATGACTCAACTTCTTCCTAC
Source organism: Chrysolophus pictus (assembly GCA_037305975.1). Taxonomy (NCBI): domain Eukaryota; kingdom Metazoa; phylum Chordata; class Aves; order Galliformes; family Phasianidae; genus Chrysolophus; species Chrysolophus pictus. Next base: position 116,611,713 of record CM074576.1, on the reverse strand, counting down.
TAGGAAAATTACTAAGGTTTGGCAGGTTGACTACTACTTCCACTGGGCAGCCTCGCCTACAGGATACAGGGCAATTTTTTTTTTTTTAATCATTGAGCCAAAGCAGATGATTACAGTAGTGCCACTCAGCAGAACATAACTGGTGCTTCTAATACCCACACACCAGAGGTGTTTTGCAACCTTCAATGTACCTCACTTTCTAGTGACTAGATAAATGCAAAGTATTTTACTGAGGAAGGTAATAGCTACACACACTTTGTGTATTAGTACACTAAATATGCTAAAAGCATAGAGGGCAATGTTCAAAATAAGGAAGCACACAGCCTTTTACACAAGCATCTGACCTGCCTGAAAGGGCATGCTGAACACTAACTTCAGACAGGAACCACTACCACAAAAGGGAGGCAAGCAGTAATTGCACCTGCCAGAACTGTGGAACAGTTTAGAGTACCAGGCCTCTGATGTCTCACCGTCACAAAACATAGATCATTTGCACAGCATAGATGACACTAGGTTCTGGCAGAGCAAAAAACCAAGACGCTTGGAAATATAACTTTACTAGCCACGCAATAGCAAGATAAGAACAATTTATCTATCTACTCTCACAATTCTCACTTTACAGAGATGAGAGCATCCATACAGCCACTTGCTTATGCATGGCAAGATAGCTATTTCAGTATTTGACTGCAAACTTAAGTCTGGTATTCTAGAAACCTAAGGACAGTACTTTCCCATCAAAAAGAAAAAAGCCTCTGAAACTTTTATCACAAGATAAACTGAGGAGCTGAGGTAAGAGAGTTTCAAATGACAAACTAGTGGTCTGTGCCATCCAGCTTTTGTGCAGTTGGATTATCAGCTCTCCATTTAAGCCTGGGGAAGAAATTACAACTACCCAGGCTTCATAACTGTCTTCATAGTACTACAACACTCCATGCTAGTCTCTGGAGAAGCTTCCACTTACAGCCATTACAAGCTCCTGAAGGCTGGAATTTCCCTAGTGTTACTTAACTAATAGGGTAGAGGTTGCCTGAGCAAAGGCATCATGTCAAGCATGCTTTTTATAGAACATCTATTTTTGAATCTAGAGCAACAAATAGACTGCCACATGCCCCTAACTTTTATTTAGCATTGACCTGTTCAACCCACATTGACTGAGTGCTTCTCTACAAACCATCACTATAAACTAAGTAAAAGATTAATCACATTCCACTTAACTGACTAATCTTCAGTCAGTCAAGAGGCAGATGAATGTGCTCATTATAAGAAGTCTTCTTTCCTTGAAAAAGGCCTAGAAGGAAAACATTACTGTATAAATTCATCACTATTTCATCCCCTCTCAGTGTATTTACATGCATCTATTCTAAGGAATCTGCTTTAGCAGGGAGTTGAGCTAGAAAGTCTCCAGAGGGCCCTTCCAACCCCTACGGTACTGTGAACAGACAATAAGCTCCACAAGTATTTCCAGTTAGCACTACTTAGATGCAAAAACAACTTGAGGCAAACAGTGTTTCGCATAAGTTTATTTGTACAAGTATTTCAGAATCATTAAGCTCCAAAACCCAATTTCCAAGGGTGACAAGTGAACACCACAGTGCAGGACAGTAGGTAGTTACTGTAACTAATCTCACATTTGGGCTCATCACAAATTGAAATCTTTCTAGTATCTTGTTCTGCCAGCTTAAAAAAAAAATATATCACTTTTCCAAAACAAGATAGATTTTCCAAGAGCTGACTTCTAATAGTAAAATTTAAAAAAAACAGAAAAAAAAGCCTTTACATTTCAACAAAAAAGTGCAGTTTTAACCAGAAAGAGAGACAAGCCCAATGCAAACACTTCAGTGAGTGGCATCCTCCGGTGAAGAAGAAAAGCTGGAGCATTCCAACCACTCCCAAAGCTTCTATAACTATAGCCCAGCAATCCACCTCAGAACAAGTTTCACTGAAATTAAATAGCCCATATGAAATATAGTTCACCATATTTAACAGTTGACAGTAATGGTTTGAGCAAGACTTAGATGCAAAGGCTAGAAGTATCCATTTGGCTCCCAGTGCCCAAATCACACATTTGCTACTAACAATGAGTGGCTTATTGCTTATTCCTGTGTCTAACAATTATGGCATCCAGTTCAATCAGTTTTCTATCTCTCTCATTAAACAAGCACTGTCAGCACATCACCAGTTTAAAACTGAAGTAACTTGTTTGGAGAACGCCTCTTAAAAAATGACTTGAACTTCTCATGTAGAGATGAGCAGAGATCACTACCAAAATTAGCAGTTATTCTAACTGTCAGAATCCCATGACATCCATATGCTTAACCCCTTAACTCAGTCCAAAATATGAATATCTACAGTCCAAATACTTAAAGTTCTAATTGAGACCTGGTTTAAACCTTCTGCTCTGTAGACAGACTATTCATGTTAAAACAAAAGATTGTGAAAAACGGTTACTCAGAAGCAATGTCCAGCTTAGTGGCACAGCAAACAAGCTGAAGACAAACACAGTAAGTTGCATCTTGAGCTGATGAAGCATAAGGTATGCTTTACCTTATCACTTCTCAGAATTATGGTGATTAGCACAGGGATTTCATGAAAGTGACTAAAATACTCTTTACTAGTAGGTTTCTTTAGTAGCATCTTTATCAAATAAAATGATTTAATCTCTTACGATGAGGAAGTAATACCAATAGACTGTAAGTTAAAGGGAACTTGGTGAGAAATATTCACAAACAGATGCTTAGCTTCAGACTGGCTTAGCCCTGCAGAGATTAAGCAACAGGAAGAAAATTGCTGTTTTAAACTAGTCTAGTTTCCTAGAAGCCTAGTCCTCAGGAATGACGTGCTGACACAAGTCTTGCAGTCCAGTATTTCTGCAGTTCTGCTATGATGCACTGCCTAGAAAGAATGCATTAGGGTAATAGCCTGAAGTTTAGCAGCCTCTCTCAAACTTCCACTTGATACAGAAGCAAGCAGAGAAGAAGTCTGCCTGCTTGATTCAGTCTCCCTGTAGTGCCAAATGGTACAGTTTGAACTTGGCCATGGGTCATTACCTTAGCACTCATTCTCATATTACTCCCAGCTGCAGGGTCCTTGTAAACCTGATCACAAACCAACTAGCACACACCAGATTGATCTGCTGCCACCTGGGACATCAGGCTGCCAAAACAATTTGAAACCAGAAGGGGGTAGACTGCCTGACAAATCTATTCAGTATTCCAGCTCTATCTGAACTGCCAAACTAGGATTATTTGAAGGCAAAGAGACAGAACACTGTCCCAGTAATGTTGTTTCTTCTATTTAGTGCCAACGCAGTAGGTAATAAGCAACTTCAGGCTACAGTTTAACTACTCAAGAACTTAACATCCAAGCTGAAAAGCATTAGTAATTTAATATGTCAGAACAATTTAAGACCCAGTAGTCCTGCAAAGTTTAAACCAAGGGAGTCAGCTGTTCGGAGAGCAGGCATTCAACACAAAGCTTCCTTAGAGGCCTCAGCAATAAGTTACATTACTTCCTACATTGCGGGAAGTTAGGTGTCCATGGCTCTGCTTGAGTTCTGACCACAGGAGGACTTTGTTCTAGCACTTCTTTTCCCAGTAGGTACATGTGGCCTGACACTCAACAGCCAAGGTATTCCAAGGCTAGTAAGGAAAAAGATAATTTGCTTCAAACTCATAAGGACTCCTCTTGAGTACTGACTACTTTTTCCGCATGAGCTGATCTACACAGTTTCTAAAGTCCAGCTATGCAATCCACAAGACTTGGGTCTAAGCTGATATGCAAATCAAACTTGTCCCTCTAAGCAATGGTTTTGGTTTACTTCTGGAACAGAATAGTTTTTTTTTTTTCCCCTAAAGTCAGCTGAAGCTATTTAAGGGATGAAAGCAATTACAAATTCTTAAACAAAAGGACTTTCTTCTAGCAATGCTCTGTAATAGGCCAAGTATTGCTCTACATGCAGAAGTTTCTCATTCTACCAGTAAACTTGCATTATATTTGACAGATGACAACACCAACATCACATCAGTTTCAAGAAAAGCCTTCCAAGTAGTCAATATTCCAAATGAGAAGTGCTTTGCCTGTAAATTGCATCAAGTCCAAGCTTCAATTCCTAGAAAAATTTGAAAGCAAATTCATCCTTAAGTACTTTGACTATTCAAGAATCTTAAAAAAATGTTTGCTACTGAAGATGCTTACTGTACAAGATATTAACATAAAGCATGTCTGGCTGCAGCCTGCTTTCACAATCCTATCCCTCTCTGCTTTCCCAAGCTAAGTGAAGTCTGAACAAGAAAAAAAAGAATGAAGTAAAGTAGCCTTGCTGCTATACTAAGGTGGCCTTCGTGCATTAGTTACAAAAAAGTGGGAGAGCTTGTAACCTAACAAGAAGCCTTTGGTCCTACCAAGAACAGGCAGTTTTTCCACTGTCAAGTAAATGCTGCTCTGCTATTGTTCTTCACATCTAACAGCAACCATATAGTTTTATTTCATCTGCTTTTCTTCCTACACTTAAATCATTTGTTTGATCCAGCATTTTGGTCTCATATACTCAGGGAGACAGCAAGATGACATAAGAGTTAGCAATTAAGTATCCTTAACCATTGCACCAGTACATTAAATAGCTCTAACTTTTGCCTTTCTAGTCTATTTCTGATTAAGCAAAGAAAACAAAATTATTTACAGTATGAATTTTACTATTGCAATTAAGTGAAAGTTGCCAGTCAACGTATTACCTTGTTTCTATACTGCTATATACAGAATCATCCTTATAAAGCACAGAAGCAAAGTAGAAAGTTCAACACATACCCTTTAAGAAGTTCAGCTCCCTACGCCTCCAAGCAAGTAGATACTTTTCCAGAGGTTATTCTGAAACTAGGAACAGACTTTCACCATATAGAGCCTCTGTGTAGAGCTCTGCTTAGGGTTTACACACCTCATCAAGTGAAGTTTAAGACCACAATAGACTGAGAATTTAACCTCCCAAAAGACCATACTACACAGTGATGATGATAAACCAATAAACTTGACCCTTAAGCAGAAACAAAGGCAAGCCTGCAGAACCTGCCTGAATTTGTACAAGAAAAACAAGGGGGCACTTTAGAAATTCATATTGACAGGAGTACATATCAGCCTACAAGTTGGTGGATTTTTTGCTTGCTGTGGACCCACAACGAAGAAACTTAAAACTTCAGTGTAAGAGCTGCACTATTTCCCAGCTGTGCCAATAACTGTTTAGGAAGATGTAGTCAAAAAGGCTTTATCTTGAGCCTCTTCTTAATAGTATTCTTCCCATCCTATTCAAGCAGTGGTTTCAATTCTATTTAAGGCTTTATTTCCTCATTTCAAGGACTTCACATTAGTAATTGTTTAGATCATGTTCTGCTGCATGCTTAGAGAAGTCAGCTTCCAAACTTTTGTACTCCAGAAAAATCTAGCTAACTCATGCTTTTAAGGACAGGCTCATTAATCCATCTCCAACTTCCAAGAAACCTTGAACTTGAAGCAGGACCACATGCCCATGCACTACAGGAAACAGCCATTGGGCCCTCTACAAGAGGGACACTATCCACCACACAGTTACCAGTTCCACACAGCCAAAAAGTAAAGCAGCCCAAGCATGACAAGACCACTCTTACACAACAATTCAATAGAAAGCTGGCCAGAAACTGAATTGAAGATGTATAAAGTAATGAGGTTTATCAATAGAAAGTTTTGGTTTTAAATCAGCTTCTGCTCTGCACAATATATTCCCCAGTCTTAGCTCTATTAACTAACACAGTTTACTGATTACTCCACTTAGATGACAAGTTAATAGCCACTTCCAAGATAAGTACCTAGTCCTGTAACTATTCCTCTAGTATTTGGTTGCTGGTTCTCTTCTCCCAATGAAGAGGTAATAAGGCTTCTCGGCATTTGTAGAGATAAACTGAAAAAGTTCTTCACAGGTTGCCTGGTTGCATATTCCTACTGCATACCAGGAAGTAATTAGTCCAACAATCTTACTTATTAGAAAACCTACAAACGTTCATTACTTGTCTATGTACACTCAGCTTTTAGAAGCCTCCGCTGAAGAACGCGCAAGTGAAGCGATCAATTGCAAGGCAACCAAGTGGGGTAGGACTGGCTATATGGCACCGGAGGATTTGCAAGATAGTAATTGCTGAAGTTTACATCACTAACATAAGGTGCTGGCTGGTAGTAACAGGTAACAGTAGTGGTGTTAGGGATGATGTTCTGTTCTGCCAGCACTTTGAGTGCCAGCAGAGAAATCAAGTTGAGAGTCTGTCTTCGCTCGTGTCCCATGAGACACACAGTGCTCTCATTCACCACCCTGCGCAGAATCATGAGGTAGTCATATTTGCTCCTCTCTTCTTTGGAGAAGTGGTTCTGGAGGTAGGTCTCTAGTTTGCGCTGCTGATCCAGGATGTCTGGGAAGTCTATGAAGAATCGCGAGCACATGTAGCGCTCTAATGTTTTGATCTCATCTTTATCCATGGGCCGGAAGTCTCGCACTAAGAGGTTACTGTATTTCAGAAGTCCACCACCTCGAATCTCTTCAGGATTTTTGGTAGCTATCAGCTTGTTCTGGAGGTGATCAAAAGCCGCTTCAAAATCTCCATACATACTCTCCCCAATCACAGTTGGATGGAAGTGCTCTGACATGGGGTTTTCTGAGTAGTCATAGTAAAAGAGCAGGGAATCCAGTATGATTTGGAAAGAGTCCACACTGAACTCAAACTGGCGTCTTATGCAGTCTACAAACTTCAGCTCCACATTCCTGCCATGTTTATTGGAAAGTGATATCAAACTCCAACGATCAGATTCCGTGGACACTTTAACTAGCTTCTGGATGTAGGCTTCCTTCAGTGTTACTGGACTGATTTTCAGTTTGCTTACTCCTTCCGGTAAGAAATTCAAGAGGGAGCGCAACACCACATCTCGAACCAACTGAAACTCTGCCTCACTTGGAAGAGAAACTTGAAAAATGAGATCCAAGTCCTTGCAGCCCAGACCATTATCTTTGACCAGGACATGGCCAGCTGCAGAGCCGTTCAGACGGACATCATGTACTGCAATGCCTGCTTCATTCAGCCTACTTCGAACGGTCTGAACTATGTCCTTCAGAGTTATCTTCAGTGTTGGGAAGTTACCCCGTCCATGGATTGGAACCACCTCTGTAAGAACTTCATGCAGGCGGCTGACCTGCTCCCAGTTCAGCACACTGCATGACATGCAGTCTGTATTACTTCCTTTGCTTGCCATGGTAAGGTTTTTCTTCTCCAAAGAAACTGTAAGGAAGTGGGAAAAAAAACACAAAAAACAAGTTAGACTTTCAGTTTGCACTGCCTAACTCTGCTTTCTGTCTACATACACAAACTAGAGAGAAATAGCTTTACATACTAACAGTTATCAGCAAGTCTTCCACCTGAAGTGGTTCTCAACTGCCTCACGAGTATAGGCTCAAAATTTAGTAGTCAGTGTCCTTTCTAATGAGATAGCATTAAGAATTGGATAAAAGTAGCTTGTTTCAAAGGGAAAGCCTCAATGAATAATGCATAAACTTCATACAAGTTTCCCAGATCATCTGCAGTACCAGCTGAAGCAAGTGACAATCATAATATTTGGAAGTGTTTTGTGCTTATCACTGAACTTGCTTCATTATAGTTAAAGCTTAAACACCTCTCTCCAAATAACATGACAGTAAAAGATATCCAGGTGCTAATTTCAGAGCTTAGAAATCCAATTAGTGCCTTCAGTGGATTATGTGAGAGACCTTTCTTCTCATAGAAGTTTTTTTTTCCCTTTCTTAATCACCCAGCGTATAGTTCTGACAGAATAAGAGTCAAATCCACCTTGCTTCTGTAAAAACCTACAGAACTTCAGCATCTGGACAGAATTTCAGCCATAAAGTCAGATAACATAGTTTTTCAATGTGCACTTCAGTCTGTAAGCAATCCTTTTCTTTTTCAGATACATTACACAATTAAGCTACCTTTTTGGAAATACTCATACTTTCCCTGTCCTTTTGTGCATTTATGGAGGGAAAACAAGTTCATAAGAGTTGGCATGTATTCAGATGGGATTAAGGCACACTTGTTAACATCGCAATAAGGACTTGAGAGCCTCAACTAGTTCAAGCTTGAGCACTTGAAGTCTTGTCACAGTTGACCTCTTCATTCCCTTGTGCTTCAATGACTTGTTTTGAAATATGTGGATACTTACGTATATTCTACAGTCATACAACTCCGAATTGTATTAATACACTCTCCCCTTTTCAAGTGTTCCAGGTTTCTATAACAGCCAGGTGCTCCCTAACAGCTGGGGACTGAAGCTTCACATTCATCCACCTCAAACACTTGTGAAAGCTGTATTTGCAGCTGCCAAGGTCAGGTTATTCAGATTTAGCTTACTTAACTCTTGCCTACCAAGAACTGTTTAAAACTCAATCATGTATTTTCCTAGCATGCATCAGGAGAGTGTATGGAGCACTTTTTAAGTAAGATACAAACAGTAGCTGTTGTTATTCCTTGCTCGCTGCCTACCAGCTTCAACTTCTAAACAGATCATTTGACCCGTCACTCCTCTAGGAGAAGAAGAGCACTAGCTCAGACACACAGCAAGGTGAAGCAAGCAAAACTCCCAGGGATGTAATTTCTGTCCCTGAGCACATGCTGCAGCATTACAAGCTCTGCTGCTGTGTGTAGCACATCAGCTTCAGAAGGCATCAAACAAACCCATGATTCTTAAAATAACTAGTTCAGGATAAAACAGAAGTTTCTTTAAACTCAACCCTTGGGATTCCAACAGAGCATAATCCCAGAGGTATCACAGCTGACAGGAGCTGCCCTCAGAGACATTAAGTGCACTTTTACCCCAAAAATACTACTTCCATTAAATCCTTCAGATCACTAGAGAACACAAGATTCAAACAAGTTTCCCCTGACTTCAAGCTGCAAGTGTTTAAGCTCCTCCTTTCCATTTGTGGGCTCCTTAGCAGCCAAGACAACATACACAGCACACCAGGCAACCAGAGAGGACTTGAGCAGAGCTTTCCACTTCATCATGCGTACTTGGTTCTGCTTGAGGATCTTTGGGCTGAGGCACAGCGCACACACTCTCTCTGCCAGCACCTGCTCCTCCTCCATTCAGGGGAGAGTTTAATTCCTGGGCTGCCAGCGGATGAAGCATCTCGCCCTTAAATCACTCATGTGTCGCCTGCTCTGCAAGATTTAAGTTCACGACAGCAGGACCTTAGTGACTAGCGCATGTGGAATACTAGCAGCTTGCATGCTTGTGCTTCATTACCACTGTCTGCCACCGCAAGGTCAGACACCTGGAGGTGCTCATCCACTGGAAAGACGGCGATCCAATAGCCGGGATAAGCCCTACCTACTTTTGCTATTCAGCTTCAAGTGTACCATAGTTTCAGGTGGATGCAATGCCCAAGTCACAGGCGGGAAAAGTGAATGTCGTGATGAGGGCTCACAGCAGCCTGCAACAGCATATAACAGGACGCAACACCTAGAGAACTCAGCTCAGAGCTGCGGCAGACACCTCCCTGACACCACAGCGTCAATTTTAACAGGAACCGAAATGCTGAGGGACGTAGCTTCCTTCAGAATGCGCCCGGGGACCACAGCCAGCCAATTAGATAACCACGAGCAGCGAGCCATACGCGGCTCCGAGCGGCTGTTCCCCAAAAAGATCGTTAACCATCCCATCTCCGACGCTCTACCTCAGGAGACGCCACACCCGCCCGGCCCGCCTCGCCCCGCTCACCGGTCAGCTCAGCCACAGCCGCGCACACCGCGCCGCCGCCTCACCGGCCTCGCTCACGCTCACGCGCACGCCTCCCTGCCCCCCGCGCCCGCCCTTTATTGCCGCGCAGCCGCCCCGCCTTCGCCTCCCCGCGCTGAGGCGACCAACGGGCTCCCCCTCCCCGCCCGCCTGAGGCGGAGGAGCGGGGGCGGGCTCGGCGAGAAGGGGAGGAAAAGGATCTGGGTTATTTGTACAGTAATCAGTAGAGGAGGGGGGGAAGAAAAGTTGTTCCGTCGCTGAGGCGGTTGGAATGTTTGTAGTGGAGCTAGAACGCTGTTTGCCAATCACATCTAGGGTATTGTTACTGTCCTACACCCTGAAGGAAGAGGAGTTCAAACCTGAGCACGTGTAGAAAAGAGCTGACCCTGTACGAGGAAGCTGGAAAGCTCTTCTAGTCTCAGAAAACAAAAAGAGACTTAGCCTGTTTCGACAAAAAAACAAAAACTGAGCAGGAATATGGGCAAGTTTCTTCTATTTATTTTTCTCCGTCAGCGCACTGTTGGCATAAATTACAGGAAACGAGGAGAGCTGTTTAAATTAAAGGATAACACTGGCACAAGAAGAAGATCCAAGGCATCTTTTGTCAGATGAGATTGTCATCCCTTCAGAGCACAGCACCTGAGAGCAGGCAGAATGAAAGCGACTCGTTTCAAGAAGGAGCTAGATAAGAAAATCCATAACGTGGTTGTCTGTGGAGTTACAGAGCTAAACTTGAGGATCCAGGACATCTCTTTAAACAGGTTTTTGTTTTTGTTTTTGTTTTTTTTTTTTCCAGGTCTTCTGAAACAAGAAATAGAAATGGGGAACTCGAAAAGGAGCAATAGGAGAAATGACGGAGGCAGAACCACCAGTAAGGAAGTGTCGCACTTGGAGGTTAAAGCAGTGAATGGTCTCCCCCTTTAAAGCGACAGTTTCAGCTGCACTTCTGCCTAAAAATGTTACTGTCTGATGGCAGTAACTGGTTATTTGGACAGCTGCCTCGCAGACAAACATCAATTAGAGGATATTGAAAAAATATTGTTTGTAATATTTATTAGATATCAATAAATGCAAAGAAACTTGTAGCACACAGTAGTATTACAGGTGTTAAAATATTACTGAACGATTCACACTTTATTTGCTTAAAAGTTTCTGTTTCACGGAACTGTTTGTAAAAACAAAGGGGCGCCTCAACTATATCTTAAAGATTGAACACCTGAGATGTTTTCTGCCTCTCCTGCTTTGCAGACGTTGACCACGCTTCAGTGGAAGTGCAGCACTCAGCGCAGTGTGTGTAAAACTCCTGACAGTACACCTGCTCTTGGCAATTGCTGCCCACTGGTCCAACAGAAAGGCCAGAGGGACGAGATTTTGACATGCCATTTAAAACCTGCCAGTTCAGACTTGTATAGGTCGCAGGCAGAGAGAGGAATGCACCTTTGAGTAATGGACACCTGGGAGATTGGGCCCATATACCCCCAGAAGGAGCCAGCATTCTGCTCTCCATGTCTGTGTCGTGGATTACTGCACGATGTGGATGGAAAATGTGGAAACACAGCCCCACTGGCAAGATGAGATTAAGGGCAGGGGCAATTGCATGAGCACTGTGGCTGCTGAGGTTATTCTGACTCTGTCCCAGGGTACAGCCATGATGTACATACACTTACACAGGGCTAACTTTATTTTTGGGACACACTGTGGAAATCGTTTTAAAGGGAGGATGGAGAAGAAGGACCAAACAAATCAATGAATGGTACTATAACAGAGGAAAATAAGAGTCTGGGACCACCAAGTGAGAGGTAGGTATGAAATGTTATAAACACAGTGCAGCTCATTCATTTTAATCCAGTAAATAGGGCAGCAAATTTGGTGGAAGAAATGCACTTTAAAAACTTCTAAGTCAGCTCAGTGACTTGGCTCTATCAGATTAGTCTTTTTTCGTGTTGCATTGCTGAAGGTAATGTGTCAACATAAATCTTGGTTGCTGCAACTGTTAAAGCCATGAAGTGAAGGAGAGTTATTAATACCTCGTAGTAAGAACTGTCATGCTCTATTCTGTAATTGAGCACCAAATGTGCCATTGAGAAATTCTTCCTTTTTGTTTGACATGCAGAGTAACTGTATGTCTGCAGTACTAAGAGCATGGAGACAGATAGAAACATCCCACCCATAAGGAGTTATTCAAAAATCCTCTGTTGGAGCCCCAGAGAGAGCTTCTCTCTCAGTTGGTAGCCACCTTTGCAAGTGTTTGAGGCTTCCTTCACAGTGATGCAGCAATCTTTCCTCTTGACACATTAATGTTAATTAATAAGAATAGACACGTGAAGTCCTGTATAGACTCACAGGGTCTGATTCTGGGAACAGCAGTCTTTCAGAAATCTGAGATTATACCTGCCTCTAGAAGCACAGCAGCATCCAGAAGGTTCTGTCAAAGGGGTGAGAGGTTACTTTGCAGGACTGTCCAGCTTCCACCAGAAAGCTCAGCAAAGAGCTGAGAAGTACTTCCTCTCTAAGGGGCAAGAAATTCCACTAGAGCCCTTCCAAAAAGTGCAAAGAGGGATCTCAAAGCTCAGGCTGCACTGAGATCTGAGGGGGATACAGAAACTCAGTGTTATTGACTTTTGTGAATAACTCAAGATATCGCTACCTATCAGCCCATAGAATCATAAAATCATAGAGTCATTAAGGTTGGAAAAGATCACTAAGAGCATCCAGCCATCAACCAATTCCACCTTGCCCACTAGACCACGTGCTTCATCTATACATTTCTTGAACACCTCCAGGGTGTTCAGCTTTGCCACGTGCCTTCTGCAGGCTGCAGACTTTGCCACGTGCCATCTGCAGGCTGCTTCTTCTCATGAATTGGCTTATGTGTACAGAAGGGTTTTCCTTTTCATGAAGTTTCTCCTGTCCAGGCCCTCCCTCACAGCACATGCTGAGGTGGAACGTGCTTACTGGAGGGAGTGGGCAGCAGTCTGTTCTCTGATTTGTTTTGCCTTGCACCTGAGCTTGTCCAAGCAGCTTAATTAGTCACAGTTTCCCAGAACCCGGGGGAGAACACACGGTTAGAAATTTTTGTGGCGTAGGAGAAGACAAGAACTGAAGAGGGGGGGAGGCAGAGGTCGGTGGAGAAGGTTGCTTTGCAAATCAAATCGAAAATAATATTTAGTCTATTTTGGGAGCTGTGAGCAAACTCGGGATCCATCACCATATGTTCAAGCTGCAGGTGGCAAGCACAGCAAAGGGAGGCAAAGAGAGTATATTGTTTAGGGAGCACAGCCCCAGACACACAAAGCTGCCCCACAGATCATGTACTTTCCCCCACCAGAGATTTTCACTTTGAAATTGCAGGTTTTTCATGTTCCCTCACCACCCCCAGCTTTGGGAAATGATGCATGGGTGTGCAGTGCCTGCACCACAACAATCCCTTCTGCACCTGAACCCCGTCTGCTGCTTCCGTCACTGCAAAAACAGCCACAGTTCACCCCCACAGATTTACAGTTTGAAGGCCCACAGACACAATTAACCATCTCTTAGTACTCATCCAATCCCTGTATAATCTGCCCCGGCCATCATACTCATAGTCCCTTCACTAACATATAGTCGCCTGCTGACTTTATTCAACCCCTCAAGACTTAAATAACCCTATGTTCCATCATAGTAGTTTGCCGCATCTGTTAGTTATATTTGCAGCTACAGGGCCATACAGTTTTATCTGGTTTTAACTTCCATCTCTCTTTCTTTTCCGTATGTTTTGCTTTTTTTTTTTTTTTTTTTTTTTCCCCTGACAGATTACAGGGGGTTTTATTAAAAAGTTGTCTGAATTCCTTAAGGATTTTTCAGCAGGCCCTTTATTTCTAGCTGGTGGCAATGGTAACAGATAAGGAGGCTTTGCATAGATAATGCAGTTGTGTAGTTTAAAATAATCTAAATTAGACCTGTCAGAGTCTCCCCTAACTCATCCTCAGAGGTCAGGTTTATGCCACAGGGCAGTGAGGCAGCTCAGGGAACTGACCCCACTGAAAACTGATCCAGCCACAGAGGTCAAATTCAGCAGGACTAGCCAGCTGGTAGGGCCATCGCGTAGTTACATTCCAGCAACACAAGCATGGGAGGTGAGGCAGAATGACAGCAAACTTTAAGCTGCAGTGGACTTATGCTTTCAGAAGCCTTTAGGCTCACCTAACGTACAAAGAGACGTCTTGGTCTGTCCCTTGGGCTACTGGGAAGCTCTACAACTCTAGAAGGTGCTGTGTTCCAACACAAAGATAACAGCTTGAAGAGCTGAGCCTAGGGTAGCATCTTCAGCAGCTCTCTGCTGTGATCTGTCCCTCAGCACGGCAGCTGATCCCCAGTGCCCAGCTCTGTCTGACTCTCCTGCTGAAAGGGGTAACAATCTTACCACCAGAATTTAGTCTCACACTATCAGATCAAAGACCACCATTTTCACACACCCCCTTCCATCTCCATGGCCAGATACCATCCTCCAAGGATTCGGGAGGGCCCTGCAGACTGTTTTTGACTACTGGTGCAGGAACAATCCTCCCAGTGACAGATAATTGGGGCTTTCAGGCTCTCTTATCTAATACAGAAGAGGTAGAGTAATATTACACATCTCATCTGATGAGAGAACATTACCATACCTCTTTCTATGATAATCTTGACATTTTACCTCTCCTCAGAAACTTGCTAAGCAACATGCAGGCCTTTCTGTCTGTGCTGTGAAAATCTTGCAGCTACGTGATAGAGATCACTTTGGAAAAAGATTTGAGGAGGAAGTGAAATGATGGGATATTTTGAGAGAAGAAGGAAATGTGTTGCATGGTAATGTTTTGCACAGGTATCCTGCTAACACAGACCATTCTCATTTATGAGAATGTCCTGTTTTCGGCTGGGATAATTTTCTTCCCAGTAGCTTGTGCTTTGGATGTAGGATGAAAATAATGTTGATAGCACATGCATGTTTTAGTTGTAGCTGAGCAGTGCTGCACAGAGCCAAGGACATTTCAGCTTCCCACACTGCCCTGCCAGCAAAGGGCTGGACATGCACAAGGAGCTGGGAGGGGATAGAACCAGGACAGCTGACACCAACTGGCCAAAGGCATGACCCATAACATATGGCACTGAGCTGAACAACAAAACTGGGGGGAGCTGGCCAGGGGCAGCTGCCGCTGCTCAGAGGTTGTCTGGGCATCGGTCAGTGGGTGGTGAGAAATTGCACAGTGCATCACTTGTTTAATGTATTCTTATAACATTGTAATTATTATTTTACCTTTCTTCTCTGTCCTGTTAATCTCTCTTTATCTCAATCCACACGTTTTGCCTTTTTTTTTCCTCAATTCTCTTGCCCATCCCACTGCCAGGGGGGTCAAGTGAACAGCTGCATGGTGCAGAGCTGCTTGCTGGTTAAATCACAACAGTCCTTTAGGTGCTCAACATGAGGTTGTGATCATAGAATTAGAGAATTATAGATTAGAGGATCATAGAATGACTTGGATTGAAAGTGACCTCAAAGATTGACATATCTGACCCCAGCGTGTTAAAACAAAATTGTTATATACATATTTTTAGTTTAGTAGTTACTCGTTACAACGCTGTTGGTTTTGTTGTTGTTTTTAACCAGACCTGTGCTTTTTCTCAGAGTTGTGTTGTGTAGTACCTTACTGTCTATCTATGTCCCTGTTGTGCTGTTAATCACCTTTGTGGGCTGGATTAAGGTTATCACTGTTGTACTGTGCAAACCTGTGTTATTATATGATAAAAGTACAAACTGTGAGACTAACCTGGTGTACATACTCAACACTGCCATCATCTCTGTACTTTGGGAACCATCTCTCTGAAACATATGAACAATTACACTCTTCACCTTTTCTTAGCAGGGAACCAATCTGTGAGAGAGACAAGGGGAAACACTTTCCCCTGCTTCTTCACGTTCCCCTTCCACTCCAACCAAGTTACAATAGTTCTTGAGAATTTTGAATATAGTCCAGATTTTCAAACCAACATGTTCCTATTGCTGTGTCTCCTGAATGTGCTTCAGGTTTTAAGATTAAGCAACTATTTAAGTATATCACCCAGAGATCTGCCCTAAGACTGGATAGTTGTGAGCAGTAGGGAGTGTGGGAGGATACAGGCAGGCACCTAGAAAAATGGGCACCTCCAGTGCCTTGGAACTTCAGCCCTGAGCAAGTGCAGAATCTTGAAAGAATAGTAAAATATTTGAAAAAGGTATGCCATCCCCTTTCAGTTCCAAAAAGACACTGCAACATGCTAGGCTTTGGTCTATGCCTATCAAGCTGCACTCATCCAAAATCATAAACACAGCACCACATCAACTACCAGGAAAAAAAAACTGACTCTACCCTCATCTGAAACCAGGACAAGGAGTAAAAGTGAGTGCTCTGCCTCTTTTCACCACTCAACAGATCTGAACCTCATGACAGGCAAAAAAAGTGGCTGCATCAAGATCACCCCATAAACTTCCATGTCATCACTTGTAACAAATCTTGGAATAACGGGAGATTATGGGAAGACATGTTACCTGTCTACACTGGATTGGATTTCAGTTATGAATGCAAGTTATACCCTGGCTATAAGTAAGAGACTGGAATAGAAATCTGGAGTTAGTTACAATTCCTCTTTTGCAGTTCAAATTCCACTTGTTGCGTGACAGCCAGCATAAAACAGAGTTGTGAGACGGGTTTCACATTGGGCCAGGCATTTGATTTTAAGAGGCAAGAGGTTCTTCAGATGTTTCACACAAGGCCTGTAAGGAATTATTTGGTCTGGATTTGGTTTTACCTTACAGCTAGAAGCATTGCCAGTCTGGCAATTTTATAATAAAAAGTTTCCCAGAAATATAAAACCTGCGACATTAAAAATGTGCTTACAGTTTGAGAATGAGAAGCTTCAATTTGGAAAGAGTTAAAGCCTAGCAGTGTTTGCTTTATTCTGCAAGTCAACCTCAGTGTCACTTATGTAGATGCAGTCACGTAGCAGATCTTACAAGCAAGCTGATTTAAATTGCCAGCAGATTTTTCTTGTGGCTCAGCTCAGATGAAGAAAGAACCCTGCTTGTTGTGAGCAGCTGGGAATCTCACAGTGAACGAAGGGTCCTCGCAGCCCTGCTTTAACCTCCAACAAGGTGATTCACACACTGGTGCCAGAGGCTTCCCAGATAAACACCCCTTCAGGCTTCCTTTCCTCACCACACTACTTTGAGGTGCAAGGATAGCAGAAATCTTGAGAAAAAGCGTAGGTGCTGGATCGTTCTGCAGCGACTGATCTCACTTCTACCTCAAACCCCCCGTCGGGCCGCGGCTGCTCCAGCCTGCCACCGTTGGCTGCCACACTGCCAGCCCGCGTTGAGGGTCCGCCATCTTGGGACCGGCGACGGCCGCCGGAAGCCGCCATCTTGTGGGCGGGGCCGCGGCCGGCGTCGGGGTGGCGGAATGGTGCCGGTGCTGCCGGGGCTTTACGTGGGCGGCGCGGAGTCGTGCTCGTCCTCGAAGGCGCTGGCGGCGGCGGGGGTGATGGCGGTGCTGACGGTGGACGCGGAGGAGCCGCCTCCGGTGCCGGGTGTACAGGCCTTGTACATCCGGGCGCTGGACGAGCCCGGCGCCGACCTTCTGAGCCGCCTGGACGAGTGCGCTGCCTTCATCGGCGCGGCGCGGGCGGGCGGCGGGGCCGTCCTCGTGCGGTGGTGAGGGTCGGGGTTGGTGGTGCGGCGGGGCCGGCCGCCCCGGGGCTGCTCTGAGCCCTCGCCTCGTCTCGCCTTTCGCCTGCAGCCAGGCCGGAGTGAGCCGCAGCGTGGCCGTGGTAACCGCGTACCTGATGAAGAGCCAGGGGCTCGGCTGGGAGGAAGCCTACGCCGCCGTCAGGGCCGCCAAACCCGACGCCGAGTGAGTGCTCGTCCCCCCGGCACCTCGGCCGGACGGGCCTGGTCTCAGCCTGCTCTCCTCTCCCGCACCGCAGGGTGAACCCCGGCTTCCAGAGGCAGCTGAAGCTCTACGAGGCCATGGGCTGTGCCGTGGACAGCAGCAGCGCCCTGTACAAGCAGCATCGCCTGCAGGTGCTCACGGAGAGGTTCTCCGGTGAGTGGGGCAGCCTTGGGGCCGGGGGATGCCTTGCCCAAAAGCCACACCGTGTCACTGAACCCCGAGCTTGGGATGAGTCAGGTTGCCCAGAGAGGTGGTGGATGCGCTGTCTTTGGAGACGTTCAAGGTCAGGCTGGAGTGGGTCTGGGCAACATGATCAAGCTGTAGATGACCCTGTGCGCTCTCGGGGGGGTAAGGCTGAATGACCTTCAAAGGTCCCTTCCAACTCAAATGATTCTGTGAGTCTTGCTGCTGGCTCCTTGCAGGGTACTGAGTGCTCATGTGTGGCTGTGCCCGTGGCAGCTATGCAGTCTGCTTTATGCTGCATTAGACAGCACCAGGTACCCACTTTCTGACCTGCAGCTGCTTTAAATTATGACAGTACCAGTCTTAAGGCATATGCCATGATCTGTGACCTCTGACCCCTGCTGCTGTGGCTTGTAGCTGTATTTAACTGGTTGTGGTTCAAGGTAGATCCCTTGTGTGCTGCATGAGGACAGCCTGGGACTATAACAGTGAGCTGTGGTTCAGAGATTGTTAAAACAAAAAGGAATGACAACACAGGAGACTCATTGCAGAGCTTATCTGCTGTATCTCTGCACAGACAGCAAACTGGTGAATGTCCTTCCGTAGTCAAATATCTCAGGTGGGATGAGCATGATGCATCTATTCTTAAATGCAGAGAAGCATGTCAGAGGGATGCCATCATACAGAGCTTGCTATTGCTGACTTGGATTGCTACCCTCAAAGTACCTGAGCCTTGAATTGGCCAGACAAATGTTCACATCTCTAATAGCTCATTAGTTGAGGATAACAGGGTCTTTGAGGCATATCTAAGAAACAAATCTGCGATTGTCTGTTTTGTCAAGATGCAGAAGTAATGGTCAAATTGCTGTTTCTACTGTGTTAAATGAATCCCTATTTTATGTGTAGTGGGATGAAGCTGTTTTGCTTTGAACTCGCCTAGTGGAATGGGTGAGGTCTTTCATCTATTTTTTTGGATTTATTTTGCCAAAGCAAAAAAGATGAATAAGGTGACTTCTACATATGGTGACCAGGGCAGAATGCTGTCCTCTCTCACTGGAATGTATTGGTGCCTTTATCAGTCTGACTCACAACTCAGTGCTGTCCCCTCTGCAGAACTTCAAGACTTACCACACGAAGTCTTTGCTGTTGATCCAACCAATGCACATCAGAGTAACACAGAAGTTCTCTATAGATGCAGGAAATGCAGGTACTGAACCTTTCGTATTTCCCACAAAATGTCATTTTGAAATGATCTTGAAAGGAAAATAGCCTGCGTAAATCAGAGGCCATGTTGTCATTTTTGGAAGAGGGATAAGATCTTGTGTAAGTTTCCATACAATGTGTGCCACAGAAATTAAACACATAATGGAATACAAACCTTGAAGTTGTGCAACACTTGTGCACCCTAACTTGCCACATTATGCAGAAAGGTGTGATTCTGCTTGACTGTGTAAAGCTGCTTGATCTGCAGTCGTATATTCTAGTTTGTTTTTGAGAATTGCTTTCTCCAGGGGAAAAAAGAACAGACCCAATTTTAATTATTTTTATACTAAAATACAGGTAAAAGATGCTGTTGCTCCTTATGTGTAGATATTTGATATTGATTATGTGTAGATATTGAGCTTAGATTTAAAGTTTCACTAGTAGGGAATTGTTTAAACACAGATCTATGTAAGAAACAGTATACAGTGGTGGAGCGGAGCCCAAGGCTACACAAACTGTAAGGTTTGTTAAGATGCAGCCCTACATGGAGTCAGTGCCTGCCTATGAAAAGATACGCTATCTATCTAGCTACTGTCAAAAGGTCCTTGTTCCTGTGCTCTCTAAGCTTCACTGTTAAAAAAAGTGTTTCACCTTTTTTCCCCCTCTGTCATGGAGAACAGGCGCGCTTTGTTCCGTAGTTCCAGCATTTTGTCCCACATGGAAGGAAGTGGACCAACAGCCTTTGCTCACAAGAGAATAACGGAGTCTGTGCATCTTCGTGGCAGTGGCCCTGATAAGTGCACCTCTTACTTCATTGAGCCCGTGCAGTGGATGGAGCCAGCACTGCTAGGAGTAACGGAAGGACAGGTGAATGCATTTTTGGGATATTTTAGCCAAGGTAAAACAAGCTGTTGCTGTTCCTTGATGCGAAGGCCCCCATGCAACATCCTAGGTCTCCCAGTCTCTCCTGCATAAGTTTTGCAGCTTATGAACAGATTCTCAAATGTTAGAATATCCCTGTATAAGGAAATGAGCTGGTGATCTTGCTGGATTTAGTATGCTAGCAAGGATGTTTGACAGGTTTTTTTGTGTGTTTTTAGTATAATAATTTGTGAGACATATAAAACCTGTCGTGCTTTTAGCTGATGTCTGAGATTGGCAAGTGTCCTGGAACCACACCAGGTCCAAGCAGCTGCATTTCCATGCCTTCCCTTCTGCCAGCACAGCTGCCTATAACACACAAGGGCATGGCAAGCTCCAGCTGTGTCTATATAGCTATTGTTGGTTTTTTTTGGACTGTTTTTCAGACTGTTTAACTTCTGTGAAATGATACAAGAGCTGGCTTTAGTGCAGGTTGCCATAACTTAATGTACCATAGAATACATTTGCATGCATCTTACAATGGATCGTTTGTTTTTCTTGCAGCTTTTGTGTCCCAAATGCACGTCTAAGCTGGGTTCCTTTAGCTGGTGGGGTGAGCAGTGTTCTTGCGGCCACTGGGTGACCCCTGCCTTCCAGATACACAAAAGTCGAGTGGATGAAGCGAGAACTCTGTCAGTTGGTAACTTCCACACTACCAAAACCTGAACTCATAGCCTTTTTCAATGGATCTCTAAATGACCACAGAGAAATCCCAAGTACTGTGGGTTTGCCAGGACAGGGCTTGAGACTTCCATCCCTTTGTAAGCAGAAGAATTACTTGAGCGCTTGATCTATTTCTGCTTTCAGTATATCTAAAATACAGGATGTATACATTCATATACATATGTATAATGTATACATTCATATATATATATATATATATGCACATTTACATATAAAATAAATGCATGTATATAAGGATAGTAAAGCATTTCCATCAAAGATGTGTTAAGCAGTGGTCAAAGATGTACAAAAATGCCTGAACATGATGTTTATAGCAACAGACTGAATAAAAATGTTATTTACAAATTCTAATCCTTATTTTAAAAAAAATGTTATCATGTTATGTTAGTTTTAGGTTGTGGACAACAGTACTATTTGTCTTCTGCTACAGAAGTTCATCTGGTATACAGGGAAGGGAAAGATTGTAAGGCTCGGTGAAGCAACATAACACAGCACCGTTACCATTGTTGGATTAGCACTGAAAAGCAAGATGCATTTATACTTTTCTTACACTAAAGTTCCAAAAATCTATCCCAAGAGCATATCCTACAGTGTAATTCTTCATGTAATGCCTGAGGAGATTGTGGAAGCTGTACCGAAGTGGGGGACCTGAGGTTAAATACCCTGCTAAGTTGTCTATCCCAGTTTAAAGAGATCCCAAAATGATGAATTAGGATTTCAAGCTTTGCTCATGGTGGTCTGTGTATGCCACTGTAGCGCACAGCTTTGGTTTGACATCAGAAAAGAGGACAGGTAAGATCTACGTTAAATCCATTTTATTCTCATTGACTCCCAACAGTTTTTTAAATGTTTTTTTTTTGTTTGTTTTTTACACAATTTCCAGCAACATACATTATGAAATATACAAGAAAGTAGGTGGTTGGGTTCTGCCCATCTTTTCATTCCTCCCACAGCTGTGGAGGGAAGACTTGCAGTACACAGTGAACATCAGAATCTCAACACTGAAAACTGAGACACAAAACAAAAGAGACAAAAATATATATGAAACTGTTTGAACTGGTCACACTTCAGGGCCAGGTACAGCACAATAAATATTAGAACTGTATTATCTTAGACATCTTCTGTAAAGTTTATAACATCCTCTATTTAAAGAGATAAGAACATCTGTTTTCTAGCATGAAATGCTACATAGTACAGTGGTGAAGGGTACAAACAATGAGGAATCCAGCAGGGGCTCAAATGGTGACTACTCATTCACACATGCTCATTGTTAAGTAAGCAGCATACACTGAAAGTTTGGTGAACTGTAAACTTAACTGTTCACTACCAGAATATCAGCTGGAATAGTAGTTTATTTTGGGAGAGCTAAACACAGTAAATCCACTTAAGTTTCAACTGAGCTCTCCATGGCAAACAGCGAGTTGATTTCATAATGGAAGTGGCAGCATTTGGTCCTTAGCGCCAAGATACCCTTTCACCATTGCCGTTCAAAGCTGGCAGCTGGTGGAAAAAAACACTTCAGTGTGGAATTAATGCAAAGCCCTGCCACTACCAGTGGCATCTCCAACTGTTACTGTTTCATGACCATAACAAGTCTAGATGTCAGCTGGCACCCAGCTGGGCATTACAGTGTTGCACAACAAAGAAGTATTAGATGTCATGAGATACAAGAGAGTCAAAGACCAACAAGTATGGCAGCATCTTCATCTCTCTCTGCAGCAACGATAGGAGTGCTGGCGCTTGAATTTTGACAGAAAAGCTGCTCTACACTCATTTCTCACCTCATACTACTTTTGCCAACAAGCCCAAGACACAGCAGAGTTTCAGTTACTTGACAGACTGTGCTTCCAGAGCATGGTGCAGAAGTCGCTAGCTTCTCTTGCATCATAATCAAGAAGGCAGAAGTAAATACATTTTGTACTGTCAATCTTTCCCCTCTTTAACCCCCACCCCCAGAAGTTTAGCATCTCAGAATCTTTCTACCCAAGAAATGAGGACCATCTGTGCCACTGCCAAACAGGCACAATGAGCACAGGTGGAGCAGGAAGATTAAGCACATACTTTTTCTTTCCTAAACACCACCTGGACACTGCACTGGTAGGCAAGAGTTGGTAGAGAGCACCACCTAGGGAAGATTATATTCCTGGTCCACACGTGGAATCTTGTTACGGGTCATAGTACAAAGCAGCAGTAACAAGCTTCACAAACTAAAGCAGCTGAGTGTTGCGAAACATTATGGGGTGAGTGGGAGGCAAGAAGGCAAAAATATTCTGGAAGTTGAGCACCTGTAGCTTCAATTTTAGCTGGTGCTCCATCCAACAGTCCTATCTGTATTAAGTAGGAAAATAAAATTCTATTTTTCCAGTGTACAAAAGCATACTGGCTACTCGCACATGCTCATCTTCTAGTCAGTCCTTCCTTGGAGAATCCAGATCTACCACATTTCAATACCAACGGGCTGCAGAAGGGACGTAGTAGGGAAGAACTTTGGTTATATCAACATGTCATGTCAGAATATGGTCAGAAATTCTGTTTCATGATAGTCACTTAGCAAAGTGCTAGACCTAAATGCCCTTACCACTGCCAGCTCAGAATGTACCGCGTGACTGCATTGAGATCTACACCTCCTCTGCCAGTACAGGTCAGTTGGTTGTGTTACCAAATGATCTGGGGGAGGGCAAGGTGAATTTTTCCCACCCTAGAAGTGTACAACAGCATTTCTTCACTCAGCCAGGCCCACTCACACATCACTCACTATTTCAGACACACAAAGCAATGCCAAACACAAACTAAGGAATGTTTTGTAAAGACACTGAGTATGAAGAGGAAAACATAGGGCTATTTATCAACTCAAGTACTGTTGCATCATTCTTGTAAGGTAGGGAAGCAGAGGAGCTGAGATGAGGAATTCAGAGGACAAACCAGAGTGGTCACAGAGGTTCAGTCTAGTCTTCCAGACTGCGAAATGCATTCTGCATATCCTCAAACAGTTGAGCATAGTCTGCCTTGATTTTTGTTTCACCATCTTTGACGGGGTCCTGAAAAACAATACATCGAGTGTACAGATCAGTCTTGAAAAGCCTCTGGTCTTTAAGACAACCCTGTTTTGCCACTGCTGTATTTTTTTTAACCTCAGGATTAACACCTGCTACACAGGCCAAATGTACTTACATGTGGATTACACTACTACTCGTTGTCTTGCTGAGGTATGCAGACTACAGAACACTTACATTCTTATGCTTCTTAGCCTGTTACCCAGGAAATATCACTTTCTTTCATAATTATTACTGTATTAGAGGGCCATCTCTACTTAACATGCATTCATCCTTTGGTTTCCATTTTTCAGCCAAGCTGTCCACTGCTACACTGCATGCTAAGTATCTTTTCACAGCCAGGGTTTGTAAATGAAAGGATTACTTCTCTGTATCTACATAACCAGCTCTCAAGTAAACTTACGTGCCCAGGTGTATCTTGTTCTGTTCTTGCTGTTCTAGAAATATATACTAGGGATCTATTTGTTGCAGAAACAAGCCAGTACCTTGCAGGAGTAGAAGACATTGGCACACAAGAACACTTTACCTTTGCATGCAGTTATCTCATGGTATTTGTTCCTGAAAGATTGGCGATACTAGCAATGGCTTAAAAAAGCTTTCACAAAATAATCACCATACTTTATATTCCTTAGCTACTTCAACATCAGACTGCATCACAGGTTAATGTCCTAGCAGTAAATGCTAAAACTCATCCAGAGGATGCCAGCATAAGTATAGGAGTAGGAAAGCTGCGCTCTACAAAGATGGGTAACTAGGTACATAGACATTTATCTATGGCAACTGATAACCACCTTTAAGTTACAGCTTGTTAGAGGCACTGAGAACTCCCCCAAAGTAACCCAAGCAGGTTCCTTATGAACATACCTTAAATTTCATGGAGGTAAGTCTATAGAGGATTTCACTCATGTTCTCTCGGATGATGGACCACGTGATCTTATTGTCACTCTGGGCTGTGGTTTCTACAGCACGGCGTGCCATGTCATAAAATGCAATCATATTGGAAAGCATTCCCACTGTTTTGTAGAAGGGGCAGAATCTGATGAAACAGAAGAGGATCTGTAAGGCATCTTGGAGCAATTAACAGGACTACCCTTTGCTCCTGCCTTTGCAGCAACTCTGAATTCTCACCTGAAATAAAGTGTTAGTCTACTTCATGTCAAAGGAGAGAGACAGCCTATTGATTGACCTATCTAAAAACATGGGGCCATCCTTAAGCAAGGTTTCTGAAACAGCATCCAAACACTGGACAAAATGGGATAGAACAGTAACCATTGCTATACAAGTCTGACATCCCAATCTGTGCCACCGCAAACGAGAAAGGGAAAACACTAGAAGTCAGCGGAATTCCTCCTTCCTGTTTTGTCCATTATGAGAGTAGGCTTCCTGCAAACAGCATGGGAGAGCCTGACAGCTCTGCAAGTTTCTTTGCTCACAGGAAAGGAAGTTTTTCTACGATAAGAGCACTCCAGAAGCTTCACACACAGTTGTTTTTGGTTTTTTTTTTTTTTCAAATGGATAGGTGACTGTGATGGAAAGTACCTCACTATTATCTATACAGTATATCATGATACTTCCTGTGCTTCCCCATCACATAAAAGCATACCTTACCCTAATAACATAATTAAAAGCACACACCATACATAATGATGCATGTCTAAGTTTTTTGAGATTAAATATTTCCAAACCTCCAGAGCTACCTGGGCTGGGGAGTGAGCAGAAGTTCAAAGCACCCCCTGGCAGGCTGTTAAAAATGAAAGGATAGTATGAAAGGAAGTAAAAATGAGGGATGATGATAAACATGGCACTAGGGGGAAAAAAAAAACTAATAAGTTTTTAACAGATCAAAATTCTCAGTTACTTGCAATCATCTGCTGCTAGAACAAACAGGAAGACTTTGGGTGTTGCCTGTGAAAACAAAGTGGCTGTCTTCTCCTGAGGACATGCTATTGCAAAAACTAACTGAACTGTATTCATTTCAGTGGTTGAAGGCTGGAGAAACTCAGAGTGCGACTGCATTTGGAAAAGGTCTGCGTGCCTTGGGGTATAACAGTATGAATACTTTGTTCAATGGCTTCTGTTCTATCATTTGTTTATGGCAAGTAAAATTCACTTCTGCACTGATTGGCTTCCAAATAAAATAGCAGTCGAAATCCAGACTACACATGAATGAGGCAGCACTGTAGCCATTTAGATCTTACCTGTCATAAGGTGTATAACCATTCTGTTGCAAGAAGTCATCTTTTATCAGCTTGGCAACCTCCAGAGTAATTTTGTCTGTTTCTGCCAAAGAAGCCTAGAAAGGTAAGGTCCACTGTTACTTCAGTACTTATGTACATGAAATCATAGATTCACAGAATGGTGGGGCTGGAAGGGATATAAAAAGTTCATCCAGTTCCAACCCCCTGCCATAGGTAGGGACACCTCCCTCTATACTAAGGCATCCACAGCCTCTCTGGGCAGCTTGCTCTCATCTCACCACCCTCTTAGCGATTAATTTCTTCATAATACCTAGTTTAAACCTACTCTCTTAGTTTAAAACCTGTTATGTCCTGGAGAAGAACCATTAAGAGAAAGGACACTGAAAGTTAATGTAGCTGCCAGTAGAATTCTGTCTTTTGGTTATTTCTCACACCCTGCTATCAAACAGCCAATTTACTACATAGGCTTATTAAGATGAACAAAAAGTCAATAGACCCGAAGTAAATTTATCTGATTATGAACAGTGAAAAGGAAGTTTCCTTTGAGACAGGAATGTGCCACCAGACACAGAAATCACGCATGGTGCTAGCATGAGGTATGCTGAAACATCATCTTCCTACTTAAAGTAAAATAATTTTTCCCTTCCATAAAGTTCTTATGTCCAGGGAAGAAAAACTAGATTTCAACATTTTAGATCAACAAGCAATATTAAGGATTTGATACAAACCTGCACAACTGCTAACAATGGACTTTTTGGCATTCAAGAAAAAATGAAGGAGTTGGTGACAATGGTATGTCATACTGTGCAGGACAGAGAGCACCCTGCTATTATCGATACCATCAGTCACTCTTTTCCACCAGTTCCAGGACTTCTTTGTTGGGAATAATGCCTACAGTACAACCACTGCACTGTCAATATCACTTCCATGCCAAGGAACTGAATTTAACCTGCTCTGTAAATGAGTATTTTAAAACACACTTTGGTAAATAAGAAACTGCAGAAGGCCCTAGGATCACATTTCCTTCTCTTCTAAGGCTTGTCTAAAGAACAGAGTTCTGCTAAGGCAAGAGCAGTGAAAGACCTGATCTTGGCTGTGCTAGAAAGTGAACAGGGACAGCACCAAAACAGAACTTTCTCCAAACAGCAGCAGTTACAACATGTTACCATGCATTACTGCCACCTTGTAAATCAGTAGAGCTCACCTAGATTGTGAAATTAAATTACTCTCTAGCACATACTATTTACCTGTAAACCACTGTATTTATGGTACTATGCTAAAGCAGTTCTCATGGAATCCCACACTTTCTCACAGCTGGTTACTCACCTTCCCTACAAGCTGCACAATCTCTGCAAGATCCTCTTCTTCCTGCAGGATCTCTTTGGCCTTTGTCCTGAGAGGGACAAACTCTGTAAAATGCTTGTCATAGTATTCATCCAGGGCACGGGTATATTTGCTGTAACTGATCAGCCAGTTGACAGAGGGGAAGTGTTTGCGTTGTGCCAGCTTCTTATCCAGGCCCCAGAAAACCTGCCAGAAGCCAGTGAGATCAGCCAGTGCTCCAAATGAAAAACAAAATAAATGAAAGCAAAACAAACCATAAAAACAAACAATCAAAACAATCCCAATATGACAAGCAGGTTTGAGCAAACAACACAGCAAAGGCTACCACAAATCTTTAAAAAAAGCCTGAGAAAGAAAACCTGCCTTTTACTCATTTAACTGTAGAAGTGACTTTCAAATATGAATCATCAAATGAATCATAGAATGGATTGGGCTGGAAGTAGAAGGGACCCCAAGGATCATCAAGTTCCAATCCCCCACATATGCATCTCAAAAAAAAAAAAAAAGTTGAATTTAGGAGGAATCTCAAGCTGAATAAACCTAAGTGAGGAGTCACCAATAGCAAAGAAGATCAATACACAAGTCTAATTAAGTGGAGCCCTATTTGACATAGCTCATTTTACCAAAACAAGGATGGGCAATCACTTGCAAGCTATCCTTCTCCCAGTCATCTGCTCTGAGAATTTTTTCATGGTTTCAATGCACCTGCCAAGGGTGATTCACTTTCCATTCTATCTCAGAGAGTGGCCATACTTAAATTACAGCTCAAAAGGCTGGAATCAAGAAGCAAAGGAATATTCCTGAGCAGTCACTACTGCAAGGAATTATTACCTTTTTTTCCTTTTCTAAACACATCAGTTCAGAGATCTCACAAGAGATTTCATGTCCTACACTGCTTGAATACATCCTGCAAAGTTGCCTGTGTAAAATTAAAACTCACACCATAGCCAGTGGCACTAATGTATTAAAGTACAACCATTCTGTCTAAGTCTGGCAGCTTAGACAAAAGGGCTGCAACATAGCGAGACCTACCTGAACAATGCCCAAAGTAGCTGACGTTACAGGATCTGAGAAGTCACCTCCTGGTGGAGAGACACTGAGCAGAAAGATAGAGAAGGAAAAGTAAATCAGAATCATTGCCACAGTTTAATCTGAACATATGACCACATAGGTCTGTGATCACAGAAAGAAAAAAGGCCAACATTATTTCACATAAGTAATGGACTACAAATTCCTACTGCAGTGAGAGTGGCAGCAAATCTACTCAGGTGTGAGATATCAATTATAGTTATATCAGTAACTGACTGACAATATGAAGGAATCATTTCAGTCAATTTCAATTTAGCTCTAAGTAGTCACTCCAGCTTGGGTTACCAAACCTATCTCAACTGGAATGGATTCAGGAGGTGTGCTCATACGGCAGCTTGAAACACAGCGGCAAAGATTTTATGTAAAATACCCCAATTTGAAATGATTTTAGATAATTATCAGATATTTTCACCTATACAGCAAGCACTAACTTCCTTTGGGCTTGACATGGCAATACCTGCTTCCCCAAACAGGTAAAAGCTTCCCAAATTCAAAAGCAGCTGCATTTGTTGTGGACAACAGAACTAAGAACAAATAATGGACTCTGAGAGAAGCTGCAGATGCTAGAGGCTCTGTTAAAAACCTATGGAGGAAGAGCCATTTTACTCACAGTATGTTAGACAAATCAATACAGCCTACAAGAAAGTGTCTGCCTACTGTGTAAGCTTCCAGTTTGCACTGCTACAAGACACCTGTCATTACATCAAAAAGGAAAGCAGGGATGATCAGTTTTCTCTTCTCTTACACCAGAAGTTTCAAGTGCCTCTGCTTTCCTTCCTTTTGGTCACTCTTTCAATATGATAAGAAGGAATTCAGTACTGTCACCACAGCTACACGGGAATGTTTTTCAAACAAAGTTCTCATCTATTACATTAAGTGAAAAATTCCACGTGATTTGTCTGGGCACCACATGCTTTTCACAGCCCCCTGCAGTTTGAGATATCCTATTCCTATTCCCTGTAATTCTGCTATTTAGCAAGAGAATCATAATATATTATGCTCCCACACTGTTGCTCTAACTGCCCCCTCTTTCCCATTCTGAGCATGGTTTGAACATACTTTTCAATGACTGTTCTAATGGCTTTTTTCCTGGAGCTCTTTTTCTCAGACAGCCATGACTGTGGTTCTACACCACACAGAACTACCAATCACATTCATTCTCACTGTTCTTGTGCACAGTTTAGCAACAGTTGAGGGTGATCAGACATTAAGTATCTATGCACATTATACATTCCTAGCTCTGTAGCTACACACAGCAACAAGACCCTCTTGTTTGAAAGTATTTTAACACACAAAAAGGTAGAGAAAGAACTGCAGCCAACACAAAGCAAAGAAATGCAACTCACGCTCCAACAATGCTGACACTGCCTTCCCTTTCAGGATTTCCCAGACACTTCACTCTGCCAGCTCGCTCATAGAAAGAGGCTAAACGGGCACCAAGGTAGGCTGGATAACCACTGTCTGCAAGTATGAACATACACAAATCGAGTCAAAAGCTCTGTGTTTAAAGGATGTATTTACAAGTCTATAAGAAGAAAAGAACAACTCACCAGCTGGCATTTCAGCCAGTCGTCCTGAAATTTCTCTGAGGGCCTCAGCCCATCGGGAAGTAGAGTCTGCCATCATACTGACATGGTAGCCCATGTCTCGGAAATACTCTGACAGGGTGATTCCTAGAACAAATATAACAGCACAATGCAGGATAGCGTTGAAAAAGGAATTCTACCCTCACCATTAAGAGGCAAACAAGATAAGTTATTTATATTTACAGTCTGATGTCAGTAAAGACTGAAAGTTACTACTCCTTTCCACAAGCCCATGATGGATTTATTTTTTGTTTTTGTTTATTTCATTCCACTCTTCTCATTTTTGCTTACAAACCATTCTGGCAAATCTTATGTTCCTGTGTATTTCTTTAAGGAGACAGGGCAATATCGTTGACACTATTTGCCTCTTCTTATTGTAAAATATCTCCTTCCCTTCTAAGCCACCAGAACATATAAAGATGTTTTTATCTGACAACTTTTCATGAAAAAGTATTAAGAAAAAAAATAATCTGAGAGGCTGCAGTGGAAAAAAGTACTTCTTAAAGAGCACTATTTCTACCCATTGAAAAGCTGTACTTGTCAGCAAAAAGCTACTCATGAAGAACACAAGATTACATAATTAATACATGGGGCAGAACTACAGGAGACCCAGCGTGGTAAGTTTAATTTATAAGCAAGAATTTATTCAGCATTTGGAGATCATAGTTGGGTATAAGAGAGACAAATCCATTTGTGATACTAAGACTTTCTGCAGGCATAGTCTGAAAGGGTTGATTTATGTAATTAAGCAGGGGTCCTGGTACTGACCATCCCAGGAATTGAAAATACTAGAGCATGACGACTCGCTCCATACATGCAGCCTTTTCCATCCTCCTGTAAATCTTACCAGTATAGATAGAGGCCTCTCTGGCAGCCACAGGCATATTGGAGGTATTTGCTACGAGAGCTGTTCTCTTCATGATGCTTTCTACCTTGCCATCAACTTCCATTGTTAACTACAATGCAATGAAAAAGACACAACAAAAACTATAAAGATTCCCACAAATTTAGCAATTTATTTATTTAAACTCTATTACCTTATATCAGGATAGTCTCCTCACAGGTAGTCTAACAAAGCAGTATTTAGATTAGAGATCTCAGGATTCTATACTGTTCTTCCTTCCAGAATGAGTTGTACACATGCCTCAGCCTCATCCCATCTTCTGCTAACGGCAATTCTTATTAATTCCACTGCTCACCACAAACAAATGAGTGATGACAAATCTACTCCAGGAAGTACATTATCCTCTTTCAGTCTCACTTTACTAGGCTAAAAGAGCCAAAAAAATCTTATCCTTCCCTCTTAAATCCACTAGGAAACAGAGAGCTTTTTTCCTCACCTGTACTAACCTGAGTTCATTTTTGACAACTGGACATAAGCCCATGTACATAACTCAGATGACCTCTCATATGCACGTGAACAGCAGAATGCATATCCCGACATTTGTGTAGCATTCTACTTAACATCCTGAGATTTACCTTTGTCCATGGCCACTGCAGTGTGCCACTGTCACACTGCAAATCAGCATGTAAAACTTATTTCTAACAGTGGAGTTTCAACCTAACAGTTTGGATCTGCTCTTTCCTCTATTTGACAGAAGTCTGCACCACAACTAACCCCCTAACATATAACAATAGTAAGGGGGAACTAGGCATTTTCAGCTTTCTTCAGAGAGCATTCTGAAGCCTAACTGGCAAAACTCATATACTGTGACAGTGTGTATCATCACCTTGCACCTTGTAAATACAGATGCCATATCTGGTATATGTGATTAAGCTAGAAAAGTTAGATAACAACAATAAAAGGTAACATCCCTGTAACAGTGCTAAATTACACTTAGGCATTCATTTTGTATTTCTTTTAAACAAGTTAAAAGGTATGCCCAAACACTAGTCCAGATGTTTCTTGAGAGGCCACTGAAGACATGCTTGTATGATCCAAAAGTGATTTCTGCTACTACAGTCAAAACTTACAGCCAATAAGATTTTTTCAAGTCTTATACCAATAAGATATTTTATTCAGTTGCTATACTAGTATAATAGCAAGTCTTTCCAAGAAGGTTTACTCTCCATGAATTCTCCATACTAACCTCAGGAAAATCTCTCAGTACTTCAGACATTTCATTTCCTCGTTCTCCACAGCCTACATAAATGATGACATCACTGTTGGAGTATTTTGAGAGAGACTGCGAGATCACAGTCTTTCCACAACCGAATGCCCCAGGAATTGCTGTTGTACCCCCTTGTACACACCTGAGTAAAGAAAAGGGACTCTGATTTGCAAGGAACTCAAAAACAGCTCTCTTCCATTTCAGAATATGTTTTCTAGTAAGGAAACAACTGCATAATTAAAAGCAGAACAACAGAAGTCACATTCAATGCTCTGTTTGAGCAGCACAGTGGTGTTTCACTAAACCAACGACCAAAGGAATAAACTATCCTTTCTTTCTACTGCCTTTGAAATACATGAGGGATGCTGGTACAATAACTGCACTTTCAGACTTGAAACATAGTTTACACAGCTGGAAGCACTGATGGAACACAAAAGTTAAGAAAAGAACATCAGTGCTACTTAAATGTGCATTACAAGAATGAGCAGAACAATATTTTAGGATGAAAAATTACTTCATTCTGTGCCTTGGAACTCAGCCACTTAAATGAGAATTTTGAGTTACAATTAAATATGACAGTTTCTGTCAGTGGTAACTTCAGACTCATTGCAAACTACGCCTCTTCAAGAACATGGAAAGAAATCCTACTCACGTGCTCAAATGCAGATATCCAAGCTTGAAAGTTCTAGCTTTTCCTGGAGGTTTGGTATGAATAAATTATTTTTACATCTGTCATTTATTAATATACATATTAATGTAAAAGAACCATCCTGTTAAACCTCCTTTTAACTTTTCCCCACTTCCATTTTCCATTCCATAGTTTCCTCTGTCAGATAGAAATATTAGCAATTCAGCTAGATAACTTTTTTTGAGATTATGCTGTGGTACACAGTGAATGTTTGAGGTCTGTTCACTCTTAAAGAAATTAACACTATCCTTTCTCCCAAAACAGATTTCTTATATAGGAACAGACAGAACATTACTTACGGGAAGAGGGCATCTAGCACGCGTTGGCCAGTTAACAAAGGATGATTTGCTGGTAACTTTTCAGTCACAGGACGGACTTGACGTACAGGCCAGACTTGGACCATTGTGAATTTTTCCTTCACACCTTCAAACTCCAGCTCTAAGACAACATCCTAACAAAGAGCACCAGACATCTGAAGTAAGCCAACAACCATACAATGGATCAGCATGCAAATTCTCACCTCAACTGCTCCACACCACTAGGACTTCAATATGACCATAGATTTTGCAGATCTTAACACCCTATCATTCCTCCCTGAGGAGAAGCACGTTTCCACATTTACAATACTATCAGGAAACTTTTCGTGTTCATCGGATACTGTAGATGCCCACACAGGACAGCAAATATGGCATACTTAAATGCCACTGGGAAGTCATGAACATAGAAAGTAACTGCACAAGAAAAAACACAATCCCTGCTGGGAGGGCAGCAGAAGTGATCAATTCTAACATCCTATTGCACGAAAGGCTCTGAAGGCTCTGAAGATGGCATCTCACAGAAGATAAAGGATCCTGCAACCTTATGAAAGAAACATGGAACACCCCAGTAACTGTTGTTTGGGAGACTTACTGAAGTGTCATAGTTTCCCGGTGGAGCAATGTATGTAACTGTACCCCTGTTCCGTGGGGGCAGCATGATTTTGTGTTTGATAAGAGAGTTTTCGTTCACCACACCATAAATGTCTCCACCAGTGATGTGGCTGCCAACCTGAAATCAGAAAGCACCTATTAGCCATAAACAAGAATTTCATTTTAAAAAAAGAATACTGACAAAGAATCATATAAAATAACAATAACTATCAAGTCTAGCACCATTATGACTTCCTTTACGAATGCACTGTTAAAGCACAGTAGCCCATTTACATAACTCATTACTCTAACGGCACATTGCTAGCAATACTAAATGCATTCAGGAGCATTTCAAGGCTTAGACTGCAGCATTTACTGATTGATGCAAGGAATTCTCCTTGCTTCTGTCATACCTCTCAGCTTAATGTGCTAAGTAGACAATCTGCTAACCTGCAGGACTGGAGAAGAAAGAAGATGCCAAAGGCTAAAGCTCTGATTTTTTTTCTAGCTCTAAAACTATCTTCACTGTATTCTGTTGTTATTCATTTTGCCAAGGTAACACCTATTCCTGCTAGTGGAACTGCACTGGGCACTAAATTCCTTATGGCACTGCAAACACATTAGAACTTCACAAGTTTCTCATATGCAACAACACAGTGAGTCACATGGACTAAGTTCCGGTGATCCCTGTCTAGTTCTTACTCTCATATATCCTTAAAACACCCTAGCACCTCTTTTCATGAGCCTGATTATTTGTAACCACAGTTCCTAGCAGTCACAGCCTTGGTGCTCTGAGAAGGAAGGAGAGAGGGGAAGACAGGCTCAGCAGGACCTACCCGCAAGTTTTTGGAAGGTGTGAAATCCCATTTGACATCTCGGCTCAAAGCTGACACATTGACACCTCTAGGGATATAGATACTTTTGGTCAGGGTGCTGATGTCTGACAGCGGCCTCTGGATACCATCAAAAATAGCTCCCATAATGCCAGGCCCCAGTTCCACTGAGAGGGGTTTCCCAGTGCGGAGTACAGGATCTCCTACAGATACACCAGCTAAAGATTTGCTAAGGAAAAGTTCATCCAGAGAAGTTACAGGGTAGAGGGCATCACACTCATACCATCATACCCTTACAGCACCTTTCTGATGTTAATGTGATAGTTTTGTTAATATATTACATATCATTTGAGAAGCACGTAGACATTATACTAAACTCCAGCTGAAATTGCTAAAGCAATGAAGTAGTTCATCCTCTGGAGAGGTAAAGTAGAGAGTATATGTTCTGAGTTACAATCATTAGTTCAAGTCAACTATATGCATAAATCTCTTGCTGTACAAGACAGCACGATGGCAAAACATCAAGCATTTCTTAAATCTTCAAACATGTTTTCTAGGTTTACTGTTAAAATCAGACAGTGGCATGAAAAGATGTAATTTTTTTTTTTTTTTTTTTTGCTTTATAGTTTGCTAGAAACACACATCACAACAGTTTTAACCTTGAGCTTTGCAGAGCTTTTTTGACAGGAGTCTAATTGTAACGAGAGTTTGTCATAGATTAGCATCTCCCTTCTCTCCAGCATTGAGTTGTCCCTCTTAGGCATCACCTGAGCTCCAAAGATGCTCAATGGAACTCTCTGCAAAGGGCCAGTAGTTTAGCAGGCCCTATTAGAATACAGGAGACACTCTAAAAGCTTATGTATGACTCAAAGAGAGATTAAATGCAAGTTGTATTCAGAAAGCTCTTGCTATCCTCTCACTAGAAATCTAAGAGTAAACTGTACGTAAGTGCTGGACTTGTTTGATGCATTGATGGAAAGCTACTAAATATAACAATGAAAAGCCAAATAAAATTTCAAGTTAATAGGTACAGACACAACCCACTGACCAGTTTACCATTCAGCTCCCCAAAATAAAACACTGGGTGCCAGTACAGGCTTCATCCTAACATCTATGGGGGGGGGGGGGGGGGGGGGGAAGCTATCTTTAAGTTTAATGAATTGCTCTGATGACATTCTCTTATATACTTTCAACAGAAAATACACTTTACATCAACTAGATATTAAATACACGCTGTCCATCTCTCATCTGGATGAAGATTCTGCAATCACAATGTAGAAACAAGCAAGGAACAGATCATATTTGTTAGAACAGTCTGTTTAGAAGAAGGAATCCTGCCTACTTTACATTTCCTATAGAAGCATTCCACAGGCAGAGTTTTCAAAAGCAAAGAAAAAAAAACACAACATACTGCTTGGTAGTTTTGCCATTCATAGCTGACATCTGTCAAATTTCTTATCAAGGAGCTGTAACATTTTAATGCAAGTGAACCCAAACACATTGCTTGGTTTCCAGGTAAAATAACAAAGAAGCTTCCTTCTTACAGAGCCAACCAATATAAGGTGTACCTCAAAAATATCAGAATTTACAAAAGATGCACAGAACAGATGCTGGACGTTGACTGGTCCCGGTCAGTTTTGTTCATCTTCTTTAACATAACCACCACCATGTTCTGCCTGGTCCAAAGGGATCAATGGAAAGGATACATGTTTCTTCATAGACCTGGACAGTTGCCAAATCACCTTCCAGTCGGATAATTTCCCCCACCAGTTCACTGTGGCCTACTCGTACCAGCTCATACATAGCAGCACCTGCCATGTTGGAAGCAGTGACCACTGTAGAAGACAGACACACATAGATAATTTGTTTCTTTTCCTGTAGTTAAACAAATTTTCTGATCAGAAGCTACTAAAATCTGGACAGCACGAGACTAGTATTCACTCAGATCAGGAGTACGTCTCTGATTTAACACAGGGGTAATTTGGCTGCCACAAGTCCTGGTATTTTCAGGATATTTTATGATTTGTGATCAGTATTCCACTGCACAACAATATGCAGTGCGCTGGGAGTTAACAAGTTAATGCTGGAGCTGCAATCTCAGAAGAGAAGAGTGTACTACAGCTCCCAGAAGACTTCATTATTCCATTTCCGTTTTCCATTCAGAGGGAAAGATCAAACTGACTGGGAGTCATGAGACTGTTCTCTCCTTTCTCTGCTATGTGTGCTCCGCAGCCACCTTGCCTACAGCATTAGAGTAAGGCCTTTGGTTTCAGACGCTCTCTCATTTATTTGACTTACTAGCTTCAATTCCAGTTATATTGTATTATCTCACATTCTGCTATCATATTTACTAAATTCGTTTTCTCCCTTAGCTCGTTGCTGCTATTTTGTTTTTAGGCCCATCTCCCAACCTCTTCTCTACTCCCCACTCCCTCAGCATGGGTTCCCCTGCCTCATCAGTCACAGTGCTAGGCTGAACTGGGCTGGAACTGTGACATTAGTTTAAAAGCTAAAAGAAAACGCTTCCCTATACATTTCATGGCTGATCCTTTATGCTCATAAGAGTGCATTACCAGAACATGCCAGTACACAGAAAATTCACACTAATTCCTCTGACATATCCTGATAGGTGGCGAATGTTAAGGACTTTAATGATACAGTGGCCTCTGCAGACATTTGACTAAATTAAAACTTATGAGAAAATGATGAAAGTGCACCCAATACATCATAGTTACAGAAAGATATGACTGGAGACTGGCATTTTCCAGCTGTTTATAAACTTCTGTTTATCTTCATAGTATTTGATGCTAACATAAAGTACCAGTGAACCGATCAACTAAAGGTATTTCCTAAAGGCATATATACTTATATCTAAAGTGGTAGACATCTATACAGGTTTTAAGGAAATGCTATTTTGGTGTTTTATTTTGTATAAAAGTAATGAATGACTTAAATGTCTTAAGTTACACTTCTACAGCTGAAGATTACAACACGTTTTGGGCTTGAAGCCTTCTACCATTTTGACTTACACATCAGCATAATAAACATCAGGTTATATGTAGACTGCTACTTACATGCAGTGTTGCTGCTTTAGAAGGAAATTCATCAAGTCCTTTGTATTCTATCATCCATTTTACATAAAGGTTTCATGTCTTCACTAAAAAAAAGTTGCATTTCCCACATCTTAAGAAAGCTGTATCAGTTTTAAATTGCATTCAATCATCACTTCTGCTGTTAAGAAACTGACTTTTTCTTTAGGTAGCCTCTAGCCAAGGTAGCTTCTTATTCATCATAGAATCCGTACAAAAAAGATGTATGCTCTTCTTCTGTTCTCACACTGCCATGCTTTCCTACATCTCGTGAAGAAAATGCCAGAGGGAGAGGAAAAGCCACTACACTCTGCATCTAAGCTGATAAAACAGGAGGAGCAGTTCTCCTCCTATATGCACTAACACCGTCCTTGACCCTTGCAGCAATCCTTTAGCCAGTGGTGCAGTAACACAGAACAGCCTGACACTGGCAGAGGACTGTGTATTCCAGAGAGCAAAAGGTCAAACAGGATTTCAATGAGAACAGACCAAGCATCACACATTCTCATTGAGAAGCCTTATGCAGATTCCTGATTAGGCAGCTTTATCTCAATCAGAATGATTGCAATTTTTTTTTTTTTTTAAACTTACTGTTTCTCAATCTGCTTACTGTTCATTATATCCCTTAAGAAAACCAATCAGCATTAACATCTCGCTAGTAAATATCTTAATCTTTCATAAATCTTTCATATAAGGTAACAATCATTCTTAAAATAAGCCCAAAAAACCCTACCTACAACTTATACTTCTTCCAAGTAAACATCAGGATTAATAATACATTAGATTAAACAGAACTTATGATTTCCCTTACAGAATACCTACCAGGTCCTGACACTCCGTGGACATAGCCAACAAAGGCTTCTCTGTCCTCATCACGGATTTTTGGTAGCTTGGAGAAGTCCATTTTGCCTGTTCAACTGTACGGAAGGAAAAAGAGAGAAAAAGTCATTTTTACACATTTGTAGTTCATTCCTTCTCTCCCACCTTCTGTTCTTTTCCTTTCATCAGAAACAACACTGAAGAATTCTGAACTAATGTACCCTGCAACACTTTAACCACTCAGATCTTAAAGCTATGTAATGTCAAAAAACAACTTGTTTAAGCAAATGAGAACTAACATCCCTCCTAACTGCAGGGAGAGGGCTGGAACATTACTCCCTAATATGCTCCACAGAACAGTTACACTCCAAAAATACCCTAACACTACCAGTCTACTTTCAAGTCAAGTAACAGGCTATTTAAACAATGGAGAATATCTTCTGCCTTCTATACCCCCCCCCCCAGGGTCCTTCAAAATATGGAATTTTTCAGGATTCTGAGTGATTCATAGGCAACTGCATATAGAACAGTACAGGGCTGCTTAACAGCCACCATTCTCTAAAAAGCAATTCTACAAAGAGAATTTCCACAATCACTATTTTTGCCACCTCAAATTGATGGATCAGTATTTAAATAGAAAGCACATATTTTAATATCACACGCACTCAAAACTGCTCGATGTGTCTCACAGTTAGCAAAAGGTATCATGCAGTCTTCGCTCTAAGTGAAACCTGTGGAACGTCAGAGAAGAATAACAGCTAAAAAACTCAACTCACAACAGTTAAACAATAGATTGATATCTCCTGACAGTTACTGAATGGAAAAGCTGAACAGTCGTTACAGAAAAAGCTGTTCAGAAACCTCACGGATCTGCGTTGGCCCTGTAATTGGCAGTTGGGCTGTCCTGCTTCTGGTGCAGATAAGAGCATGTAAGGGTTTTGTCAGCCCTTATCATGCTTTGTGTTACCTTGGAAACAAGTTAGAGAGCAGTAAGGCAAATGCCTACCCACTCCCACTTTATTGGCACATTTATCATACAATGGTGGTGGAAGGTGCAGTGTGGTAGCCCCACAACATGCTCTGCATACCAACAGGGCCTATCTATCTAGCAAAAGCAT
The DNA here is from genome assembly GCA_037305975.1 of Chrysolophus pictus. Lineage (NCBI taxonomy): Eukaryota > Metazoa > Chordata > Aves > Galliformes > Phasianidae > Chrysolophus > Chrysolophus pictus. The sequence goes on along the minus strand of CM074576.1, from coordinate 116,572,151 downwards.
TCAACAATACAAACCTTGTGTAACACAGCTTCCATTGACTCATTTTCCAGCAGCTACCCCAACAGTTGACTGTGACTCAGTCGCTATCAGCCTGGTGTGGAACTGGTGAGTTGGAGTTCAAAGCCTCTAAGTCGGGTATCTGTAAGATCCCCCCTACTCCCTATAACGACAGTTTATCCTTTTAAGCTGCCTCCTGTTTAGGCCTAAAAGATGATTTTCATTTCATTGCTTGTGTTTCATAATCCCCTTCTGATGAGTGGCAGAGAGAGGGCCTCACAAAACAGTCCGTAGTTCCTGAGCAACTGGTAAGAGCTCATTCTAGTTGGACTAATATCGACTGTCTCCTCTTGCACTGAAAAATGCAGCTAGCCCTTTGAATCCAGCCAAACACATAACACAAAACAACCTCTGGAGTTATACTACTAAACCTCCAAGAAAGCACTAGACACAACTCCCTAAGTGAATTAACGGCACTGTTTGGCAGCCATATGGCAGAGGGTCTCAAATGAAAGACTCAATCTATCAAGGCAAACAAAAGCAGGAAGAGCACTGGCCAGTTTCAAATTAAATCAACATTTCTTCATATCCAAATCAAAATCTAAAGGTCAGGTTAAAGTAAAGAATTCTTCCTCACTTTTGCTCAATCTCCTCTGCACAGCACAGACATGACAAAAACACCATCACTCGCCTAGCCAAGCTGACTCCTTCTTTAAGGGGCTGCACATCTTTTAACCTTGAGTACAAATTAAGAAATGCTGCACTGTTTGTCTCTGGACAGTTTTCTTGTGCTTGCGTATCAGCATTACAGATGTTTGTTTTAGATGAAAAATTCACAGAAAGCAGAAAATGTTGTCTTACATAGTCGTACTGTTACACATCTGCCTTGTTAGCAATCAGAACAGAATTCCCTAAAGCATGTTGGGATTTGCTGAGCATTGCTTCGTCTGCGTACAAACCCAGACACCACAGCAGCTAGCCATTTTGAAAGCCAACTGGTTCTTACAGCCCTTTAAGGGCCTCTCACCAACACAGGATATGCAATTCACTCTAACAAAGTCCACCAGCATACAAACACAGGGTATTAACCCAATTTTAATTCCCATATTATAAGCAAGGATGTATCTAGCATCCCATAATACTTACAAACAGGAATCTTCCTCGTCTCAAACTGTTCAATCACTAAGACACACTTTTAAGCTCTAACATGGTCATATTCTATCTAACAGTGCCAGAAATTGAAATATTACTTGCTGCAGAAACACACGGAAAGATGATTTATTAACGTAATACCACAGTCATCATTTAAAAAAAAGAAGAAGAAGAAGAAGAAATAACAGCAATCCTAGATTCCTATCTTGATTTTGCCCCAGCACAGTAATTTGGCTACATGGTAACCCCCAATGGAAGTATCCTGCTCCCAATGCTGAAGAAACCTGTTTTCTGCTACAGTTTTAGTTTTGCTTCCATCATTTGATCAGTCCCCCAGGTTTCCCAATGATCTGCCATTACCACAAAGATCTCTTCAAATTAAGCTTCTAGTGAGATTTTTAGAAGGAGCCTTCTTACAGCACTTAAGAAAATCCACGATTATTTAATAATACAAACACAGATTCTTACCTTGTTTTGCAAATTCAGGAGGGACAAAAATCCCCACAAATGAAGCAAAGCCAGAATTCAGGAGTTAAGCAGCACCACTTCCCAAATAATTGTCCTTCTAATGCCCCTATGCACAGGGATGAGAAAGCCTGCTGCAGAGGGAAAAGAGATTTCTGACACACAGCAGAGGCACAACCACCTGACTTGATGAGTCATCAGTCTCTCTCCCACCAGCACCAGGGAATGCCGCAATAGCAAACCAAGCAACCTAAAGCCCAGCAGAACTCCCATCTACGCCATCCTTGTAGCACAGTACCAGACATAATAAATTAAAAGAAGCACTCGCTGTTCGTAGTAAGGACCTCCTACAAAGCCAATGACCTCAATGACCCAAACGCCCCAAGTGCTGCATGTTAATACATGAAAAATCCTTGAGAGGTGCATGCTTGCTGCTGGAATCAGCTTGTCTACCAGTGCTCCAGTGTGATATATCTTTGCCAGTGAACACTGTTCCCCAATAGCTTAACAGACAACTGTCTGACAACAGGCTGCATAAGCAGGTGCCAAAGGCACTGCAATTCTAATTGTTTGAGTATTTAGAATAGGTATCGATTCTCAACAAAATAGCCTCGTCAGAGCTTACTGCTGTAACATAAGCCCCTCTGCCTTGCTGGCAGAAGCACTGGTGTGTAACATCCAACACCTTATTTATGCAGACTGATGTTATACCTTTTTGCCACTAGCAACTGCTGTCACAGACTGGTGGGCACTGACATCGCTCCATATACTGAACAAAAGACAAGCAGCTGCATGTTCTCTCCTCCCAGAAAGATGCACGATATCAAGAGCTCCCTACAGCCACGATGAGTCTATCTTAACAGGTTCTAGGATAAGCAACACATCAAATTGGCACAAAAGCCTAAACACACCAGTCAAAGCTGCATTAAGTAGCACAAGACTAGCAATTCAGAGACAGAAGCGTTATGTTAAACTAAGACAGGGGAGGTTTAAGTTAGATATTAGGAGGAAGTTTTTCACACAGAAGGTGGTGACACACTGGAACAGGTTGCCCAAGGAGGTTGTGGATGCCCCATCCCTGGAGGCATTCAAGGCCAGGCTGGATGTGGCTCTGGGCAGCCTGGTCTGGTGGTTGGTGACCCTGCACATAGCAGGGGGGTTGAAATCAGATGATGATTGTGGTCCTTTTCAACCCAGGCCATTCTATGATTCTATGATGTTGGAATAAGCCAACAACCCTAGCTGGCTCAAATAGCAAGTAGGGCTGCACTAGAGACAAGTTTTAGAATCATGGTTGCCGACATTTGCTGTGTTCTCCTGGACAGCTTTTAGTACAGGATGTAAATCCCACTGTCTGGATGTATGAGGAAGTGTTGTATGGATCCCATAAAATAATATGGTAATCACTGACACAGATTTACTGTAAGCTGGACGGTTTATACTTCCCCTTCTATCAAATGATATTTCTTAAGAGGAAGTATTAAAAAAAGATCCAGTGCCTAAGGTTACTAGACAAATGCAGAAGTTAAGCAGCATTTTGAGAATCCAGTCTAGTTTCTCAGAAGGAACAGTACACCCAGAACTCCAGCACAGGTGTCTTGGAACAGATGACAAATAATATCATCGGTACATTTACTCCTTCAGAATACACAGTTGTAATTTTACCATAGCAGAAAAAATTACTCCAGATTTCTCAGTCACCGACAGAATATCTGAGGTTGAAGAGCATCACAATCTATAAAAGTCATGCAGGATTTACCACCTATGCTCAGCAACTTGCCTTACTTTTCTGTTTATAAAAAGCATCACAGAGTCAAGATAGTAACTGTACCAAAGCCCAGAGCTAGAACTATCATTGCTTCTTACACTCAACAATACAGCCAGCCTTCCATTTAAATACCCCATACCATTCCATTTGTCACAGGACACACAGAGGTTGCCTCTGCTTGGCAGGTTGGAAATTTGCATCAGTAATGCTCACCTACATGCTATGGATCCACCTATAACCACGCAAGGCAAGGCAATTTACCCTTCGTGTAACTTTCTCTTGGGTGCTATAAAGCCATTTCCCCTCAAGTGAGGCTTGCTACTTAATATATGTACAGGTACATTCAGGTGCATTCAAGATTGAAAGAGGCTGCCACTGCCAGGATTCTACACTTGTCCTGAAGTCTAATGCCTTCAGGAAAGCCAATGCTGTGCAACATGGTAATTCATGATGCACATCACAAGTTCCTACTACTTTCTCAAACACATGGGGACTTAACACCAATACAAGCCTCATACGTCAAGCAAACGTCATACCTTGCAAATTAGCCAAATATATATAAAGTACATGAATTTTTGTAACTAATACATATAAAAAAACATAAGAGATTCTCACCAACCACAAAATGCAGCTGTGAAACCTCCCCAGGCAAGCACCATTCAAGCATTCAAGCTTTTAGCAGAAGCTTGGAAGATTCCGCAGAATCACAGAATTGCAGGACTTGGAAAGAACCTCAAGAGATCATCAAGTCCAACCTCGCTGCTAATGCAGGTTCCCTACAATAGGTAGCACAGACAGGCATCCAGATGGTTCTTGAACATCTCCACAGAAGGAGAGTGCACAACCTCTGTGAGCAATCTGTGCCAGTGCTCTGTCAGCCTTACCATGAAGTTCTCCCACACATCTGTATGGAACTTCCTATGTTCAAGTTTTAGGCCAATACTCCTTGTCCTTTTGCTAATCCTGGCTTCATTCATTTGCCTCCCAGCTCTCTTCAGATATTTATGAACATTAATCAGATAAGATCCCTTCAGTCTTCTTCCCCCTGGCTAAACAGACCCAGGTTACTTTGCCTTCACTAATATGGGAGATGTTCCAGGTCCTTAATCATCTTTGTGGCTCTTTGCTGGACTTCTAGGAGATTCCCGGGGAGCCCATTTCTTCAGTTAGCCCCAAAAAGGACTAGAAAAAAGTTGTGTTTGAACTTGATTGAGAAGTTAGCAGCAGCAATAACTCCAGATAGAAAGACAGCCAAGTCTTTCACCCTGTAACTGCTGTGACCACTGAAGATCTGACCAGCTTAGTAGATTACCAGCCTTCTGACTTCAAATGAATTGGTCATGCAATACCTAGAATTGGTAAGGATCCTTGTTTTATCAATTAAAATATTCCTGTTTTGAGAGAAGCCTCTCTGTCCATCTGAATAGATCATCATCTGACAGGTTAAAAGCCAGAGTGTTCCATAACAGTATTTTCTAACACTGATTCTTATCTCCCAGCCCAGAAGGCTTCTCCAGAAGAGCTTCTGAAGTTGAAATGGATGAGCTTCCCCTTCTTTCTAGTTGTTACACTGCTTCACAAGTTTCCAAGTGTGAACAATTTGACACTCCTTTCAGACTGTAAGGCCTCCTGCCCCTTCTCTGACTTGATAAGCTTTCACACAAAAGAAAGAACTAATGCAACAGAGACCCAAGCTGTAACAGAGAACATTAATATTCATTTCTGAGTCCTCTAGTAACCTCTTTTCTTATCTTGATCCTTTCAACTGCTATCGCTGAGTTCTCTAGCCATCTGCTCTGCACAATGCTCAGTCATTTCCCCTACATGAGCAATAGTTTCATTAACCTCACTAACACTACTGCAAAGCTGAAGCATCAGCCTTACTTTTACTAAACAAAACATTCACTCTGCTTTCAGGTGCATGCGGATTTGTTATTTGAAATATTTTTTGTTATTCTAATCTTTAAGATTACAAACATCAAAATGAGATGAATGCAAAGCTGTAAGCAATTACAGAAGCTTCACTGCTCAGTAGAGTAACTTCTGAATGGTCAAAGATTCTTAGTTTACAGAACAAAAAGTGTACAATCTTACAAAACAACTATCGCTGGGCTTACAGTTGGGGTCAGTTTTACATGCAGAAAAATACTGGCAAATTGGGCTTGTTAAAACATACCTGCTCATCTGTGAGCCTCACTACCATCTAACCTCTCATCCCTAAATATGATAGCCAAAATGCTGATCCTAACTTCACAATAATCATTTCATCACTGAAGACTGCCCTGAAAGTTAAATGGAAAGTAGGGATATTACGAAATCTTCACTTTATTACGTGAAGTATTTGACAAACTAGCTAGCTTGAAGAGTTGAACCAAGAATGATTTTGTGCAAAAGCCTTTAATAAAGACCTAATACACCTAGCAGATAAAACTACTCTTTTACAGCACTTTGGTATAATGAAACACCTGGCTGGAATCACAACACAGACAGGCATGGGATTGCAGTAAAAGGAAATGAAATTGAGGTTGACTTTTCCTGTAATGGAAAACTTCATTTTTATACTTAAAGGCAAGTTAAACCACATTTGGAGATTTTATGTTCAATTACCTGAAACATTTACGGTTTTTTCAGACTAGCCAGAGCCCCTCCAATGTAAACTATATATTGCAGCAGCTGTCTGAATATCTATTACTTGATTCAGATTTATGAATCTACTAATGATACTATCATCTACCATGATACTAAAACCTCTAAGATCTCATGAAGCTAGAGAAAATTCAGAACTAACAGAGAAAATAACAGAACTAATTTTTAAAAGTAAAAGCTGCTTATCAGTGTTATCTGCATTTAGCCAAGAAATACCATTTTAGTCTTCCTGAAGAGCTGCTTTTTAAGGTAGTGCTTTCACAGTAAGAAAGGGAATAATAATATAGTGATGAGAAGGGGCAAATGTTTGTCTCATTAATTGAGCTTTTCGGAAGAGGCATTTGCTAGATTAAAATATTAAAAAAAAAAAAGCAAGTAATTCTTCAGGCCCTTAAAGGAAACTTGCACACTTCACTTCCAGCTATAATAAACTACAAAGGAACAATTCTCTGTCTACAAATCTAATACCTTTATTTATAACCTTTCCATCCCTCCTCAGACTTAACCATCACAACCACAGAGTACTCTGGTACATGTTTAGGGCACAGTATGCTGGCCAGAGTCAGAAATATACAGACTACCTGTCTTTTATGCGGTCTTAAACAATAGCAGCTCAAGCAAGTCAGCAGAGCTTACAGCATGTTAAAGATGCAACCCAGTGAGTGGAAGACTGCATCTTCAACAGCACAGATTTCTGCAATTTTCTTGGGATGCAGGCTGTCAGGAAGAGATAGTGGAACTAAATGGTTCCCTGGAACTCACCAGTGCACCAAAATTTCAACTAGGCCCCAAGAATCTGCACAGCATGTGTGATTTTCAACTAATTTTAACAAGGTTAAAGAATTTCACATCATAGAGATGCCTTCTAGGAACACATTTGTCCCTTAAGAGCTTGCATCTGCAACAGAGGTACTTTCAGCATAAGTTTTAATTCACTTAACAGTTTAGAAGGAAAAATCCCAGTTGTTAAGAGACTTAGTGATGGCTTTCAAGAACTACTTTTCTCAGGAATGCAAAGAAGCAAATGCTAACGCAAAAAGCCCAGTGTTATAGATATATGGTCATGATGGCTTTAGTACTTCCTGATAATAATATTTTAGGAAATCCACAGTAAACCCTCAAAATTCTGTAAACTAGGACAAAAGAAACCATCAGTAGCTACCATGCATGCATTAGATCACTGTCAGACAAACTAGTTCTAGCGGTAAGGAACTCTGAAACTTACCATTAGATAAGCTCAGAGTAGTAAACAAGCTGATGAGCTCAGAAAACAAATTCAGCAGCTAAGACTGATCTTCACGTGTCATTTGGTTAAGTAATAGTAATAAAGTCTGCTAGACAATGAGTGTCAGGATTTATCGGTATGTATCTTAGTTTTCAGAATAAGCGTGTCATTTTAGTAAAGAAATGATGCTGCAACAGAGCAGCTAGATTATATACAGAAGTCTAAAAAGCTAGAAACAAATGGTCTTTTTTTTTTTTTTTTTTTTAAGAAGTGAGGGGTGTTCAACTTTGGGAGAACTTGACAGAAACAAGAGACATAAACGTGTAGATTATATAAGGTAACCAAACCAAAAACACTTGATGCAGGTTGGAGAACTTACTGCCATGAGGTACAGCCAAATCCATTAACTTAATATAAGCTTAGCTTTCCATTTTCAAAAGGAAGGGAACAACAAAAACACTTTCTCAGAGCATAAAAGTTGCTCTCATGGCATCCAGAAGATTCAAATTAAGCCAGTTCTGCACACTGTATTTACAGGCAATCACGTCCTGCAAAACTAGCTTAGCCTCTGAACGAACAGAACAAGTTGAATCATTCAGCTTCATGTGTTGGACTAGATTTCCATTTCTCTCTCTCCTGTTGGAAGGCTGAAGAAGTCACATGCCTGAGGACAGTGAGTAATAGTGAACAAGCATGATATTCCAGCTGAGAACATCATCTGCTGTCTTTGATAGTGTTCCATTCTAAAAAAAATCATGTGGATGACATTCTCAACGCTTCCGAGTCTAAAGAAAACACTTTTCTTTGTGTTGCTGTTACAAGTGGCAGGGAAAGAAAATCTATTTTAGTTCTTTGTGCTAACTGCTATGTAAGTGCTACCACTTTTCCAGGCAATGTAGTTAAAAACAAATAAATAATAAAGAGTAACTATCACTGACAAGCAATAGTGTCAAACACTTTTTTTTTGTTAGCACCAAAGTAATTGAACAGATCAGCTAGGTTATCCTGCAACCCTTTTATACTTTTTAAAAAATTGGGGACATCTAATTACAAACACACCTTCAGCACAAGCAATTTAGAAATATAAGGGAGTTTTGGTAAGACTGAAACTCAAAGAGACGGAATCATGGTATCAGAACACAAGGGGAGAAGCACAGAGCATCTGAATACATCTCTAGGGGGATCATCTAGTAACCTGCTGGTGTACAGCTCCTTTGGATGACAACATGTGATATAGTGCCCGTGTGCATCTGGAAGGTAAACACACAAAACAATACTGGGAAACAAATAAGTCATGAAAGCACACTGAAGCCTACAGGCTGTGCAAGTCTGGATGAATGAGGTGTAAAACAGTTAAGATATATTTAGATCAAAGTAAAAGCTACATTTATGCTAACACTAAATGAAAATTAAGCTAGTACTATTTGCTTGGGGTGAACCTTAATAGTTCATCTACTATCTACTACTTAATCTACTATCTGTAGAAAACAGATATGGAAAATGGAAATACTGTATTTACAGGAAACTAAGATCTTGTGTTACTATTGCAACACGAGACTTCAACCCTCATTTGAAGAGTCAGCTGATGCTGGCAGACATTTTCCAGTCTTGTGTTAATTTTCCTTCCCTATGCTCTCAAACTAATGCTGGTGTTTATCATAAATGCCAGGCTTTGTCCCTTATTATGAAATGCTTTTTCCACCATACAAACAACAGTTTTCAAGAAGATTTAACATAACATACTGAAAGACACAGTGAAAAGTTACCTGCAACATTTTTGGTCATTCAAAGACCTATTCACACTGATCTCAACTAACATATTCTTAACCAGAAAGTAATAAAGTGCAGATATTACATATGAATGCTTGATTGTAAACACCTTTAAAACTACAGCATAGAGAAGCCAAACAATCCTTCTACTGTGGATTCTGCAGCGTCAAAGTCAGCACAAACACAGCAACTTAAAAGATGTTAAGGATCTGCCTTGCAGTTATCTGCCCTCGCCTGTGCCAACCTGCATTTGCCACATCCTCACTCAGGTGCCATAGATGGGTGGGTCAATAAACCACCTCCAGCATGCTGTCAGTCAGTTTGCCTTCGCTTCCTCAAGAGCTATTCTCATTTGAAATGCTGAGATGGATCAGACAGCCCGGATACTTTGCTGAAGTATCACATTACAGTGAATAAAAGTATCACCAACTAGATTATTCCAAGTAGAGCACAAATTCTCACATCAGTGGAGCCTGGTAAAAACAGAGGAGAAAAATCACTTCGGGCAACTGCAGCGAAGGGATAGAACCTGAACCACGTATGTCATAACGCTGGCACATAAGCCAACCATATTCCCCAGAATCCAGTCTAAAATTCACGTAAAGACGAGAAAGGATCGTAGGGGCGACAACTGGAACATCTCGTTTAAATTCGGGCTTCACCACCGCCTACAGGAATGGGAAACGCACGGGATTTGTCACAGCACCTTCAGCTGAAAGCTGTCACTGGGGAAACGCCGCCAGCAGCCCCGGCGGGAGCGCCATGCCTGTCCCATAACCCTCCGTTCTCCGCAGCGCTCAAGGCACGGCAAGGATCGGCTTCGCCCATCCCAAACAGCGGGCAGAACGCGCGCAGAAAGCGGGAAGCGTTTTGTGACACGCCGCGGGGATATGTGGCGAGGCCTATGCCAGATTGCTCAGAAGGCTCCTCGTCGCAAAATCCGGCGTTCCCCAGCTGCCATCATGCCGCAGGCAGGCGGGGCGGGAGCTGAAGGTCAAGGCGCAGAGGCCTCTCCCACGGACAGATCCCATCCCGCGGCCGGTCAGCGACGGCACAGCCCGGCAGCACGGCGGCGGCCGGGGCCGCACGCACCCTTCAATGAGCACAGCGGCGCTTCCCCTCCCCGCCGCGCCCGTTAATGACCGCTGGAGGAGACGAGGTGACCCCTTAGCGAACGCCCGACTCCTCGCAACCTACCCAAGGCGGGGACGAGCGGCGGCGCGACCCCGTTAAACGAGAGTGGGAAGCGATAGGTCTCGCTTACGGCCGGCTTACCGAAGCGGCGCCCCGTTCCAGCGCCGGCGGCCGCGGATCAGCTGGTGGTGACCCAGCACGCACGCGCCGTCCCCTCACTCCGCGCGGCGCACCCACGTGACCGAAAAGCCCCGCCCCCCTCTCCCCTCACCCACGCCGCTCTTCGCGCCCCGACCGCTCCGCGCACGCGCCCAACGGCGCGGCGCGTGCGCGGCGGGGGCGGGGCGCGCGCGCGCCAACGGCGTGAGGTGAGGGGTCGTGAGGGCGGGCGGCGGTTGAAGAAGAAGAAGGAGGAGGAGAAGGAGGCGGCGGCCGCCCATGTGGAGCGGTCCCGGGAGCGGGAGGCTGAGCCGCTCGCGCTGCCCGGCCCGAGGAGCCGGTGGAGGAGGAGGGGAAAGGCCCAAATCGAGTCGCCGGGCCCTGCGCGCTGCTAGCGGGGACGCTGGGAACGGGCAGGCCGCGCCATGAAGGGGTGAGAGCGGGGCCCGGCCGGGCGGTGGGTGCGGGGCAAGTCTAGGCCGCCTCGCTTAGAGGCTTCTTTATCCCGTGGGATTGGCGCTCCGTGTTCTCGAGGAGATCGGGGAGGCCCTAGGCTGCGGGCTGCTCCTTAGTGCTGGTCCGGCGGTGGAAAGAGCCCTCGTGGTTCTGCTAGCCTGCCTGTCTCCAGCAGGCTGTTTTATTTTACCGTAGCTGGTGGCCGTCCGCCTGATCGTAGCGTGGGTTGAAGTCTTGAAGCGATAGTTTGGATGGATGGGTGGAAGGAGCGGTGCTGGGAGGCTGTCTTTACACCTCGGTGGCTCCGGAAGACCTGCCGGTGATCAGATGTGACTGGTGGGACACCCTGCCACCGCTAGGGAGCGAGATGTGAGCACCGGGCTGGGGGCACTCGGGTTGGCTTCGGGGCTAGGTGACCCGCGTGACCTTGTGCAGGTTGCTGTGAGGCGGTTGTCTCAGCCTCTTAGATTACCCAGTGCTCCTTGGTTCAGGGCCGTCTGCATTCCAAGGGCCTTCCTCCCCCTGCCTCACTTTCTTCTTGGATGTAAAGGAGGTTTTTTGCAGCTGTTTCTCAAAGCAGCAATAAACCAGTCCTCTTGAAACTTGTAATACTCAGCCTTGCGTAACACTATTCCAGTTTTGCAGCTTAAGGCTGGGGTGAATGGAAGCCGAAGCACTTAAGCTTTTGCTAAGAAATGGTAAGGGGTTTAGCTTATTAGCAATTGGGGTGAGGTCACGCAGGAAGGCTGCCTGATAACAGGTACTTAGCCATTTTCTACAGCTCATAAGCCATTTCCTGCATTGTGAGGGGCTGGCAAGTATCTGTAGGAAAGAGGTGTTCACTGCTGATTGCAATTAAAAATGAACCAGTTCATAGCTAATGCTACGTAGGTGTGTTAGGGTCTTGAACAATCTTCTGGAATGCTGTAGGTGAAATGGGGCACTTAGTGAGGACAGAGTGATAAATGGCTTGGTCTTTGCTCAGTCCTAATTTGTGGACTACTTCCTTCCACCCTCTGCTGGCCCAACTGGGTGACTGAGCTGAGGGATTTGGCTGTGCTGCATGGAGCCCTGCTGGTGGGAGCCTGAAGGTGCTGAGGCAGATTGCAGCCTGAGCTGCCTGCTCTGCTGCCATGCTCTGTCAGGGGCTGGGTCCCAGCTTTGCTTGTGCTGCATAGGAGTTCTTCCAGGGAGCTTTTCTAACTTCTTTTTATTAAAAAACAGAACAAAAATAATACAACGACCCTTAACTTCTTTTGCTTTCAGAGCACCAGTCTTTACTTATATTTCTTTGCTTTGCTTAAAGGTAGCTTTCCCACCAATGTGACTTGAGAATAGATGCCTTCAGTGTCTGCTGGCATATTTCTGCTTTTCTGGTATTTCTTCATCTCTTTGAAGAGAATCGCGTGCCTGTCTTGTCAAAATACTGTTAGCATCACACGGCAAGTTCTTGTGCTGGATAAAATCTTCATATTGAATCCAGGTGTTCTCTTAAAATTCACAGAGGCAAATGGGATGATAGAATTAAACCAAAAATCCAGTTCAAATGCAATGAGAGATGGAAAGGACTAGATGAACACATCAGAAGGAAAACATTAAATTACACTGGGTTACTCTGGAACAAAAGCAAATTGTTTGTCAAGCTACAAAGATCAGAGTGCTGTTAGAAGGCATGTCCCAAAATAGATCTAAAGCTTCAAGTCTGGCATATAGAAAGTAATGTGTTGTTTGAAGGGATTGGATCTGTCTTCAGTATTTAATTCAGAATTGTGGACCAGTTCTTTTGAACAAACTGACTCCATCTGAGTGTCTTTTTTTTCTGGGAGCGCGTATGTTGCATGGTAACACGCACATCACGAAGCATAGGAAGAATTTTTGGAGCACTTCAGATGGTGAAGTCTGGGTTCTCAACACATTGCTTGTAGCCCTCTTTGTTAGCTCTCTGAATTCAAAGTAACACGTAATGTGTTAATAGCACTTAGATTAGTGTTTCTGTCATCACAGTATGTTAGGTTAGGTGACCTCTTTTACAGAGGATCTCTTAGTTCAGGGAAAGTGATTTTTTTTGTTTTGTTTTTAATTTGATGGCTAAAATACCAGCTTCTGACTTCGTAATTGCTATTGTCTCCCTTCTGTTTTTGTGCTGCTTGGCATTATGTTCAATCTTCCTTCATCTCCTGAATGATTTTAGTGATTTAGAACCCATTATGTTCCCCCTCCCCCCCCTTTTTTTTTTTTCCCTTAAGTGTGATTTGTAAAACTAAGGTAATTCCTTGTTCTCTTAGTGAACTTCATGAATCTCTAAAGGGCCACTTCTTTTTTTCATTTATTGCATTCATAATTGTTGTTATTGTTAGTTCTGGAATTTGAAAATCTACTTTAGACTATATTTGCTTGAGGAAAAAATAGCAGTGGGAAGCATTCAAGTAGTGTTGTCTGTAGTAAACTGACTCTTTGTAGAGCAGATGTAAATAATTCCCCCTGTCCCTTATTGCTTTCGCAGCGCCGATTCACTTGTTGCTCAGCAGCTTTGAATTTTGGCTACAGATTTTCTGATTCCTTTTAAGGAAGGAAAACAGGAAATCTTGTACTGACTCTTGAACACTTGCTGATAACTGTGGCATTTTGAGGCTTTGCAGTACAGGTGTTTTCCTGATCTCTTTTAGTTCAGAAGAAGCCTGTGAGAAGAAGCCCAGTTTTTCCCCGTTGCCCTTATCTCAAAGTCACGTTACCCAGGGAATGTGATGTGTGTGCTCCATCACATGCTCTACCCACTATGCAAGTGAGAGCATTACACTGCATCACTGTGTATGAGCTGTGCTATGAGCAAGGCCCTGCACGTGTGATCAGAGATTGCCTCCAAGCTTCTGTGTTACAGTTCAGTACACCTTACAGTCTCCTGCGGTTCCACTTGCTGCCACAAAGCCTCCAGACCAGCCCCATGCAGAAGGCAACTGCTGCAATGGAACATCATGGTGCTGGCTAGTGCTGCTTTCGCTGGCTCTGTGGAACTGGCATCGCAGCTGGAGAGTACTGAATGTAACAGCGAAGTACCAAATTCAGCATATTTAAATGCAATGAATAGTTATAGGTAAGTTCTCAGACTTCTGACTGTTTCACAGAATTGTGAAGCGAACCTTTCACGGCCCTGAAGTTGTATGTGCTTCTCACAAGAACAGGGAATATTTCTCTCTCCACTCCTTCCCAAGTTAGAGTTACAGAGTTTAGGCAGGTTTAATTCAGTAACCAGCTTAAGACACACCATGAGATAGGAAGGACTGGCAGGAAGGGAAAACAGCAAGGACTGTATTTGTTTTATGAAAGCATCCTACAGCCTAATCTTTTCTCTTGTGTGGTGTTTGACTATTCACATACTTTTTATGGGCTTGGAAGTTTGAAACATGCTAAGTTAGGCAATTCTTCTGTGAAAAATGTAGTATCTTTAGTTAATCACCACATGCCATGGTGATTGCTGCTGTCTCCTGAAGACAAGAGAAATTATGCATCTTCCTTTTCCACTAAAATGGCAAATAATGAGTGATAGTTGAGTCAGATAAATACTTCTATACAAATGGGAATGATTCAGAACTTGACAAGCCTGCACATTTGGCAAATAGTAGACTTGTTCAAACCAATAATCTGAGAAGGCACTAGACCCTTTTTTCCTAGAAGAGGAGGAGGGGAGGATGAGAGAAGTCAGATCTCTTTACTTCTTTGAGAACTGATAAAGGAGAACTGCATCAGTCCCTTGCATCCCTTCTTCTCTAGGTAGGGCAGGCAATTTCAGGATTACTTTCTGCTCCCTGTTAAAAGAGGGTAAGGGATGAAGTGACCCGTGTGTTCTTCACGGGAGCCTTAGAAGAGCAGAATTTTTTAGGAAGGAGACTTGAGGTCGGGATGATAAGAGAGAAGTCTGCAAAGAAGACTTCGCTCATTATTTGGAGGCTCTTACACTTGAAGACCTGAAAGTGGAGAAGCAGAGCATTGAAATGGGGTAACTGTGTCTTTGTATCAAAGAAAATGTTATTGAATTAATTCATTAAAGAAGGGAAATGAAATGAGGCTTTATAGAAAATAGAAGCAAACCCACTTTCATAGTGCTGTCACTAGGGCACTAAAACTAAGGTATTTCAGTTTTCCTGGGGGTGGAGTTACTGTGTTAGGGAAGAGAATAAGAGCAGCAGATGAGAATGCCATGCAGCACAGTTAGGTCTTGATGTATGAAATGCTTCCTGAGCTCACGTGCCCTTCCTCTTCCCGTTATTTCACAGACTGTTCATTTCTGGTTCTTAGCAGGCTTGAATCTTGATTCCTGAAGAATCTTCCCATTTCCACCATCTTAACATCATATTATTTTCTCAAGTGTATGGGGGAGGCCTGGGGCAGCAATTTATGGTTTAGGGCAATCTTCTCTAGTTGGTGCTTGAAGTTTCTGCCAGTAAAGATTGAGTTACATTGAAATTTGCAGTTAAAGAATCCTTGTTTGTTTTTAATAAGTAGCCCTTGAGCACAACTCATTCTTGAAAGAAGAGGGGGAGATAAAGCCACCTTCTATGCTCTATTAGTTAGGAGCTTGCAGTGATTGTTGCCTAGAAGGTACTGAAGGTAAGCACATAAAACTGATAGCACATTCTTGTAATATATAATACATAATTCAAACATCTTATAAATAAACCTGTGATTAAAATGTTAAGTATGGGTGCTTGCTGTATTTTCATTACTAATCAAATGAACACAAGCATTTGTGAGGAAAGGTGTTTCCATGACATATATAAATAGGCTGTATAAAGCAAGTAAATGCCTGTCTCTTGAAAGTCAGTTCTATACAGAGAGGTTAACTAATTATAAATACAAGAAATATCTTTCAGCTATTCAGATTTGTGTAAATAAGGCACTTGGTGAACCCAGGATCACTTCTGATTTGAATTTGAAAGTAAACCTCTGCTGTCACCTGAAGATCATTAAGTATTTTATGAATGTTAATTAGTGAAGATTCATGATTTCCTAGGAGGCAAATAAGGATTATAGTTTTAGATCCAGGAACACTGAGGTTATGGAAGGGGGCTGTAATTTGTAAGCATTCCAGGAGTATTGGTTGTGGAACCACAAAAAATTTGGAGTTATTTCAAACTGGTGAAGTATTACTGCTTTGACTGGAATTGTGGTTCAAAATCTGAATGTGCTCGTGAGCTCACCTGGCTAATAAGGAAAAGTGGTTAGACCAGCAGTGGGGAGTTGGGATTTCTGGCAGCTCTTTATCTGCTATATGATCGCAGGCAAGTTGTTTCCTCTTTCACTGTACCTGGAACAGGCAGATGTAATACAATAGGCCTTTGCTTCAGGAAGTGCTTTGAAGAAGCAGCTTTGTGAGCTACTAAGTGATGTTATGTATGGCTGCTTTTCTCTTCTAGACCAGCAATAACTTCTGTTAGTTCAAATTTGTCAGCTGTGTGTGGTGATTTCTGTTCTTTGTATCCAGCTACAAAATGACATCTTGATTTTCTCCAGAAAGTTTATTTTTTGATACTTTTTCTCACTGATCTCACTGTCTTTCTCTTGCGCTTGCATAACCGGGCAGCTGAGATAGCATGATAGCATTGCCGCTGTAGCTTTAGGGTTGTTATTGTTTGGGTGGTCAGCTGGTGTTCTGTACGATGGTCTGATCTTCTAGGTTGAAGAAGAGCAACTGTTTAAGTATGACAAAGATACCTTGACTGCAACACACCATGTACTTCCTGTTGTAAAGGAGAAGGGGTTGGTACTGTCTGAACTGTGGAATTAGATCAGGTGCCAGAGAAACCTCTTTGCATCTAGATCCCTTTGAACTGCACATCTTAGGTGAAGTCTTCTGTTAATTCTGTTTCTGAAACTATTTGGATTTTTTTGTGCACTTCACTGTGCTGTTCTACAATCCGGCACACAGCTGGGGATAACTTGCAGCAGGATGTCAGATGTTGTGTGAGTATGTGCTCTCAGCAGTAAGTCACAGTAAAGGAGGCTTGAGGCTCAGAATCATATTAGACTTGCACTTATCCTTGCAGATTTATAGCCAGCAGATCTTCTAAATAATCAGAAACATACTAGTCTGCCCACGAGAACTAGACTAGCTTGTGTGCCTAGCAGGACAGCTCATCTATTTAAAAAAATAATAACATATATTAAAAAAAAAAACTAGAGAGGCTCTTTTGGTTTTGGAGCTGAATCTAAGTAAAGCCACACCCTTCAGGTCTATAGCTTTCCTAGCTCTGGTTTGGTTTTATTTTATGGGAGTGGATTATCCTGTCTAGACTCCTTCTTTGACTTGGAAGCCAAAATAGAAGCAATAAAGCAAGTTGGCTGCATAATGGGGTGACAAACCTTCTCTGAAGTCCTTTCATTTGTTCAGGCAGTCTTCTTCCCCCTGCTTCTTCTCCTGCCTCTTCCACTGTACCTCAGTACATTTTGCAAGTTGCAGATACAGTTCAGCTAAATTTAGAGCAGCAGATGCTTTAAATAAGCCTAGGCCCAGCTATCGGTTACAAAGAGATCTGTTTCAGTCAGGCACATCCCTCTGGGGAGGGACTCATGCTGCTTAGAGTTGAATGAGGCTGAGATTCTTACAGCATTAAGAAATTTGGAATTTCCCCTTTTTCTCACTGTCTGCTTTAAACTAGTGTACAATGCTGGCTGTTCCTGTGACTGAATTATTTTTACTCCTGAACTCTAACTCTGGAAATTAACTTCTTATGAGCTTCTTTATAGCAGCTCTGCTTTAGTATGCATCAAAAAGCAAAGTACAGCCTTAACAGCATAAGCATATGCTGATCTCTCTCATAACCCCTGTTACTTCCACCAGTCTGAATTTAAGCCATTAGAGGAAAAGTAACTCAACTGTGTTCAAATTGCAGCTGTGTTAGTAGGTGCAGGTGAAGGAATGCAATTGCAACATAATTAATTGGATTGCATTTGTTCCTACAGAAGGTGTGCACTTTTTGTTTTTTCTGCAAGTGCTTAAAGGACTTTAGGCTAAAGCATGTAAGAGCCAGAGTCTTAATGTTGATGTTCTGGGCATGCATCCAGCTTCAGTAAGTTCTCCATGGCACCTCTGTAAATTCCCATTTCCATCAGCATTTCATGAATCACGCTTCACTCAGCTCTGACGTAGCTGGGCAACATTGCTGTGCGCCTTATGGATCAGAAACTGGTTCACCTCTGAGTGTGGATTTTCTCAGTAACTGAGTCATATTATGTTGCTGAAATGCAAATGTAATCTTAGGTTATGTCAGGAAAATGCTTCCAGTAGAGATGAGGAAAAGCTGTTGCTGTTGTACAGGGTTTGCATTTAGAGTGCTGTAAGCAGTTTTGGTCAACTGTGTTTAAGGAGAATTAATCTGAAGGAGTGTGAAGAAGAGCTAGTGTGACAGCAGCAGGAATTAAGAGGCAGCATTAAAGAAGGAGGCTGGGATCTTGGCTTTACATGGAATGAAAGCTGAATGGCATGGTAGCTCTCTGAAGATATAGGCTGTGGGCAAGGAGTACTGACTCGCATCAACTACTGAAATGGCTAGAACTTCAATTAATTTGAGTGGAAATCAGAAGAATGCATAACTATGAGAACAGTGATGGCTTGGGAACAACCTTGCAGTGATGTTGTCTGAGTGGCTCCAGTTGACTGGTACTCCACCTAGGTAAGGGTAGAGCATTGCATGTAATAAGAGCCTGATGTGATGAGCTGGGAATCCCTAGTTCCTCCATATGAAAATGAATTACTTACATTGGGTGCCTTGGGATGTTCCATCTCTGCACCGGAAGCTTTGATGCCTACAGTGAATACAATTGACTGCTACTTCCTGTGTGGGATGCTATCTGGGATGCTGCTAATAACTATATCTTCCTAAGAACATGATTGGAATAATGGAATAAAATAATCTGTTAAGGGATGACATTGAAGGGATGACATCTGAGTGCTTCAGGTGTTCCTTGTGATATAATTTTTTTCTTTGCAGCAGTAAAAAATAGGTATTTCTGTTACAGCTGCTACTGAGCTGGAATACACAGCTGGCCGAACTGAGCCTCAGCTGATACAGTAAATTTATATTACTGTTTTGGCTGAGAGTAGAAATCCTGTCTACTTGTAACTAGCTTTTTAAAAAATAAAAAAATAAAAAATAAAAAAAAAATTGCCTTTACTCCAGTGGAAAGAAAGGAGTGACTATCTGGTGTTCTTTCTTCCGGGTTCTTTCTCTTTTTGAGGCTGGGTGGTTTTAAATCCCTAGGTTCAAAGTGCACACTGTTGTATATGTGAGGTTGAGATGAAATGAATACCGAATAATCCCTGTGCTTCTCTTGTACAGTTCTTCCAGAAGCAATTTAATGTGGGATAGGCTGGCACTTCTACTCTAGAAGCAGTTCTGCTTCTGGCGGTTTTCTTTCCCCCTCTGTTGGCAGAAGATTTTACATGGTAAACCCAACCAAGGGACCGATGTGGGTTAAAGCTAAATTTTCCTTTTTTTTTTTTTTTTGGCAAAGTTTTAATTGAGGTTGGTTTACTGCCTTTGTGCCAGCAGGAGGGTGGAAATGAGTGGTTCAGGCATAACAAGAGTGCTTCTTCCAGCAGTAGTGCTGGCTTTCCCTTGTTTCTACTTGAGGCTTCAGTGGCACTTTTGCTGTGCTGTCCTCAGGCAAAGTGAACTCCCATGGTATATGTCTATCTTCCTGTGGGTTCATTTAGTTTGCCTCAGATGGTTTTGAGTGCAATAGATGTGGTGCTGATTTAATCAGCTAGTGCTGTATGTTAAAGTAATTTATGGTTTGAATATATACTGTTTAAACAGACATACTCAGGAAACAAAATCAATATACTGCTGTGGTTCTTAGATTTCTTTCATACTGTCCTTCAGGATATCTCGCTGGCCCTGCTGTAATTCTCACCCTAGGAAGAAACAGCTAGTGGCAGAGCACAAGAGGTGGACAGAAGGAGATGCTGGAGACAGCAATTAATGTTGCAAGTGGTGGTGAGAGAGCTGGGGAGCCCAGGGGCTCTGGGAAATTAGTCATCAACACCTTTCAGCTGTGCACTTCTGGAGCAGTTTCTCTGGTCTTGTGGCCTGAGAGGTGGTGTCTTGCTCTGCTTCTCTGTTTTTCTTGTCTGGAACCTTTCTGATGAAGGTCAGTCTTCTGGCCATGTCTCCTCAGCCATGTTCTGTATTTATTGCAAATGTTCAATCCACTGTCTTCTAATGCCTTACTTTTCACTTCATCAAAGACTAAAATATTAGAAAGCATGTGGTACCTGATTATGGTCTGGGGATTTTTGCTGAAGTGTAAAGGAGGAGTTGCTCTAACAAGTCTACCATAAGCTCATCGTAAAGGTTCAGGCTAGTGTTACTGATCTACTGAGGCTTGAACCTACTGATTAAAAATAAAAAGGTATCACCAAAGGTTATTATAAAATATTTTGGACAAGAGGTCTAAGCTTTTGGGGGACTAAATGTGAGGTTTTTCTCCTTCCTCATTGACATTCTGCTTTGTTCTCACTGGGCAGATGAGACCTGCTCCTTTTGGTTTCCGCTCAATGCAGAAGTCTTCTCTTCTAGTACTGCTGAGATGCTTTACTCAAGCACGATGCTCAGACATAGATTTATCTGGGAGGGAGCTCCATGCACTGTGGTCTTATTCCTGCTCCTTGTGAGACAAAGTAGCAGTGCTTCTGGCTGGGATAGGGGAACAACTTGTTGCTATTTGTGTGCCTGAAGAAGGCCAGCTGTGCTAGCTTGAACAGCTGCATTAAGCTGGTTGTAGAACAAGCATTACAGTTACCTCACTGTCTAATAACTATCATTTAATAGCATGATTGTTTACAGTGCAGTATTCTGCCCAGGGAGGTTGTGGAGGCTCCTTCTCTGGAGGTATTCAAGACCTGCCTGGACACCTACTTGTGCGACCTGGTGTAGGGAACCTGCTTTGGCAGGGGTGTTGGACTCAATGATCTCTGGAGGTCCCTTCCAACCCCTACGATTCTGTGATTCCTGTGGTGTGTACAGATCCTCTCTTGCTAGATCAGTACTTTATGTTAGAATATAATTCTCAGAGCTTGTGGTACGTGAAGAAAGGAATTTTGAGAGCAGGATTATCTACATGTGGAAAAGATTGTGAAATTAAGGGCTGGAGTCAGTAGGAGTCATGGAAAAAGGACTGTTTCAGCAGAGCATATTGATTTATAGCTAGAAACTTCA
Organism: Chrysolophus pictus; assembly: GCA_037305975.1. NCBI lineage: Eukaryota > Metazoa > Chordata > Aves > Galliformes > Phasianidae > Chrysolophus > Chrysolophus pictus. Next base: position 116,551,165 of record CM074576.1, on the reverse strand, counting down.
ACAATGTCTAATTGATGCTACTTTTAGTATGCCTGCATAGGTTAAAATAGATAAGTGTAAGAATATGGAGAGTGGTCTCTTCTGTCATTCTTGAGATCACTGTTGGAGAATGTACTGTCTAGCTGTGGTAAGAGATCTGAAGATTGCCATCCAGTTGGGCAGAACGTGGGGCAAGCCATAGTTGAGAAGGAAGAAGATTCAGCTTTTCAGTGTGGCATGGAGAAGACAAAAAGCTGCTTGGATCAACCTGCAAGCATTAGTACTGGCATGAGATGTCAATACCAGGGGGCTTTTTAATCCATTTGGCAAATACGTGGTGAAAGATTAGGCTCTGGTGTCAGCAAAGTTCACAATCTAAATACCATCCATTAATTCTTGGTAGTTAAAATATTTAACTGGAACATGTTAATCTGATGGAGAATTACACAATCATCAATGATTTGTTAGTTAAGGCCAGTTGTCTCTCTAAAAGATAGGCCCAACTTACAAATTGCTTAGTTTCTGCGTGCTCAGTAGGTGGCTATGACTGTGTCATATCAGAGAGCAGTCAGCCATGATTCTTGATGTGTGAAGCTTCAATAGCTTTGCAGAACTGAAGGCTGTAAAAGAAAAGAAGAAAAAGTGGGTGTGAGGGCAAGTTATGCTTTATGAAGTAGCATTACTCCATTCCTGTAGTGATTTCTGACCATTATGCCAGTTGTAGTACGATGGCTAGAAAACACTACATGTCTATTACCATCATTGATAATGGCACTAAAACTGATACGATATGGAGTACTAATTGTTTAAGGTTTGGGTTATGTTGCTGTTTGTTTTCCATCCAAAGGATATTAGAGATGGAAAGCAACCATCACACGTTACTAGAAGTAATTTTGAAGTCTGGTGTACAAAAATCTCATAAAATTGTCTTTTCGAAAACATGCTTTAAAAAAAAAAAATAAGGCTGTGAATGGTGCCTGTAACAATGATTAGGTATTAAACAACCTGATTGCCCTGTATGTGTTCGGTAGAACAGGACTGCAGATAAATCTACAACTGTACACATTTCTAACATAGCATGTATTGGCTTTGTTCCTGCCTATGTCTTCTGATGACCACATGACCAAGAAAGATTTTGATGGGCTTGTTCTTTATTTTTCATTCTTGTAGTCCTTTAGATAGTGCTTTTGACAGAAAACTAGTTTTGGAAAAGGGACAAGCTTGGGCTATTTCTTCTAAGCATAGTTTGGTGCAGTACTAGTGGTTAAAGGTTATTGTTCTGCTTTCAGTTAACAGGAAGAATGACTTTAGTGATGATCATAATCAGTGCGCATATCACCTCGGCAGTTGCATATTAATAGGCTTAATATGAGTTTTCTGCTGCACGCAGTATTACTGTGTTACAGATAGATGTATGGTGGCATTTCACTCATCTCTAAGTATAAATTTTATTCATTGCTTAGTTCTGCCACCTATCAATACAAAGTCTTCATTTGCTTGGTCTTTCCTAGCCTTCTGTCCTTCATGTTTAAGTTTTTTTTAAGCTTCTACAGAGGTTAGTATTCTCCTGAATGTTCTTCTGTCAATCACTCCATAAAGCAGCACATCTAATAAGTATGTCAGTGTAAAGTGTGGCCTCAAACTTTGACTGTATAGCACTGATTTATATTATTTTTGCAGTTAAAGCAGCCACTGATGAAAGTTAATTTTGTGGGTTGAACACTACAGTTCAAATACATGTTGAGCCGATCATTAGGTGGAGCAGTTTTCTAAATATAAAACAACTGATCTTTGGTGTCCATAGAAATTTTGGAGTGTGTCAATGTTAAGCATATTTTGATTTGTTCCAGTAGCCGGATCGAGCTGGGAGATGTGACACCCCACAACATTAAACAGCTGAAGAGGCTAAACCAAGTCATCTTTCCTGTCAGCTACAACGACAAGTTCTACAAGGACGTACTGGAGGTTGGCGAACTAGCCAAATTAGGTACAGATGTTCTTGCCAGCAACTGTGGGCTGTGGTGTGCCATCCTTAATGCTTTTCAGTAGCAGATTCTGCTATTTTGTCACTTAAACGTAATGACAAATAACGGCTGGAATCTTAAAAAGCCTGCTGCCCCAGCAGCAGATAACAAATCAAAGGATTTGTTATAAATAGCTTGCATTTTACTGTAAAGAGGTACACTTTCTGTTATAGCAGAAAACTTCATAGATGTGTGCTGCCAACTTACTTCCTGAAGTCATTTGCTTATTACGGTTAAGAATAAGTAATAAACACTGTGTTAGAGTACCCCTGATTCTAATATAATTTGCCTTGATGTTAGTCATAATGTATGACTTCATCTGAGTCAGGGAGTTAATAGCCGGGAAGGGGTGTACAGGGCTTAAACAAAAAAGTTGCATGTATAGTTTAAGATTTGTGTCTGATAATGCTTTGTTTCTCTCCCTGACAGCCTACTTCAATGATATTGCAGTGGGAGCAGTGTGCTGTAGGGTGGATCACTCCCAAAACCAAAAGAGGCTGTATATCATGACACTTGGATGCCTGGCACCCTACCGACGGCTAGGAATAGGTGAGGAGGCTCTTCTTTTGTATCTTGAGTCATCAAACAAACAAGATTGTCTGAGCAGCCTTTTAAATTGCCTCGTAGAGTTTTTGCTACTTTAGCCAAGGCATCTCAAGATGTACTTTTAAAGTAGTAAATGCTTTGGGAAAAGAATGACTTATAACATGTTCTTGCTTTCCTGTCTTTTGGTTGTTTGTTTTTTTTGTTTGTTTTTAGAACTTCATTGTTTGGGATTTCAAATTCTTTTAATCATGCTGTTCTGTGATGTAAACACTCAGCTTCTATAGATATGAAATTGAAGCAGAGAGATATTCTAGAATAGTTTGTTTAAAATGAGATGGTTCACTTGGAAGGGAGCTCCTGCATGCTCTCTTCAAGGCTAACCAGAAGTTAAAGCATGTTGGTGAGGGCATTGTCCGAATGTCTCTTAACACTGACAGGCAATAGGTGATGAGCCACCTCTCTCGGAAGCCTGTTCCAGTGTTTTAACACCCTCAAGGTAAAGAAATGTTTCCTAATATACAGCCTAAACACACCACTCCCCACTACCCTGTGCAGTCTTGTGCATATCTTATCCTGCCATCAGTTCCCAGGAGCATGGCCTGGCACCTTATTCTGTTTCCCTTCCTCAGGGAGCTGCCCAGAGCAGTGAGGTTGCCTCTCGGCCTCTTCTTTCTTTCAAGGTTTTACTTTCAAGGACCTTCATATACTTTTTATATTGTGGAGCCCTGAAATGCATCTGTCCTTTATTGTGTTACTTCTTCATTTTTCTAAATTATATCTTTTGTTTCTAATCACTGCTGCTCAGAGGTAGTACCTCTTTACTGTCCGTACAGCAATGAGTTGTTTTCTCTGTTGCAGATCTGTGAGCCAAGTTAATCAAAAGCTCATGATATTTGCTATTTGCTTTGGAAGGATAACTTAAAATATTTTTAATAGGCTTTTGTCATTTAAAAAAAAAAAATGGTCAGTACTCTCACTAGTCTATACCTTGCTTTGACCATATTTTAATTACTTTATAATCTAGAATCTAGTACTTAGATAAAGTGATTTATAAATATGCTTCTGAGCAATTCTTTTTTTTTCCAAAGAAATGATGAAATTGAGCAGAGTTTTGTGTACAGAAGGATGGTGGAGTACTCATACACCATATATTATTGTCTGCTCTAGTAGCTTTTCCCCAAATGCAGCAGTGGAGGAAAAATCATAGGCTATTGGAGATCCTTCCATGGGAGATTTCACAAACAAAACTGTCTTAAGCATCTTTTCTTAATAATTATAAGGGTATCTTGTTCACAGTGAAAATTTTTACAGCACGTATTTCTTATGACTGATTTTTTTTTTTGTAATATTTGCTGGCTGAACTTCAGTGCTCACAGATGATGTCTTTGTATTAAATTCTATTTTAAGTCTTTCTTTTACTTTCGGCAGGAACTAAAATGCTGAATCATGTCTTAAACATCTGTGAGAAAGATGGCACTTTTGACAACATCTATTTGTAAGTAAGAGTTGCACCCATACTTCTACGGAGAATTAGAGATGTACATGGGATCAAACAGAGGGAAATCCAAAAGTGTCTTATGTCTTTGTAGGGTTATGAGACAGCTTTCTTCCTAAATATTTAGCAAAAACAGCAGAAGGGAGGATGTGTTATGTTCTGGGTTTGTTGTGTGAAGCAGAGAAAACCAAAAGCTTGCTTGCTTTACTAGGGCTTGCTTAATTTTGAAATCATTTTAGTTAAAGTGATCATCTATAGCAGTGTTGCACTGCATGATTTGAAGAAAAAAGTGGAATTTTTTTTTTCCTATCCAGTATTGTCCTCTAATAGAAAATACTGCATACAGTTTTAAGTTATTTGCTGTTTGTTGTCTCTTACAACACTAACATGTAGGTTAGAACATCAGCCCAGAGGTGCTTAAGAGGCACTCTGTATTTGCATTCAATAGCAAGGCCTGACTGCTTACTCCAGTTCTTGCAGTGTGCCAGGTCACCTGTTTGTGCAGCAGCACAGTAAATTAGGTCAGTTATCTGACACAGCTGGGGAAAAACTTCACTTAGTGTGTTGCTTCTGGGGTTGGTTGGTTTGTGTCTGTTTCCAAAATATCAGCCACATCTGTGTAAGCGCTTCGCGTGATACCGACATGTGAACAAGCACTGGGGCAGAGGACAGGGCTACTTGCAAGGGCTGTCTTAATAGTTCCTTATAGAACAGTTTTGGCCAAAATCACTTCAGAGCCAGCTCCTTCCTTGGCCACAAGTTCCTGGCTATACTGGCACAATCACAGGGTGCTATGAGGATAGTCCTATAGTGTCTATGGCTTGGATGCACTTAAGATGCGTTTCCATGGCAGCCTGAACTCTTGCCAGGACTTTTAAAAATGCGCAGTGAAGAGTATTTTGGACACTTATATCACTGGAAAATGAATAACTTTCTCCTCAAGCTGAGACCTACTCTTCCAAGAAGGTGTAAATTCTTCTAAATCCACTACTGTTGTATCTTTGTGCCTGCTCTATCAGAGTAGCAGGTATTTTAAAGAGGAGTTTGGTCAAAGCTGCTTTTGGCTTGTATTCCTGCTCTCCTCTCTCAGAAGAAATAGTAATGAATTCTTTCAGATGTCTTCTAACAGGCACAAACTTCCTTCTTTGTGGTTTTTTTTTTTTTTTTTTTGCATATAGCAATGTGTACAGTGCACAGTGATGGAACTGTTTGCTGGTTTCAGTACACAAAACCTTTGTAATCCTTCTTGTAGCTTACCACAGTAGGATTCTGGGATGACAGCAGATAGGTCTCACAGTCAGGCACAACAGAATTTTTGAAATTGACCATTGGTTTTGTTGCTCTGTTGTTTGTGCACCTACAAACTGAATGTGCGGCTTTGGCCCCTAGTTTGATATCACTGTCTAAACCTGTTATTATTTTGAAGCTTTCTTTTAAATATTTGGTGTTTATTGGGCTTAAACTATTGTTTTTTTTGTTTTGCTCTGCTTTAGCTTCTGGAGTTACTTTGTGTCTATGGTTGTGCAGCCTGGTGTTCGACAAAGTGATTCATGAGCTTGTACAGTATCCACTGGATTTTGGGAGTGTTTAATGAATGTCTTTTGCTGAGCTAGACTAGTTTTTTTGTAATGTAACTTTTGGAAATAAATGCACTGGCTGCTTAGAATGAAAAACTAATGACTGTTTTGGAGGCCTTCAAATTGTGGGAATACACTAGAGTAAGATCTGTAAAACTTAGGGGATTGAAAGGGAAGGGACTTTTGTAAGTCTGTAGGGCTGCTTTGTGCTGCCATAGCTTTCTGTGAGGAGAAGAGGGTGGTTAGCAAGGAGTAAAGAGTTAAAATGTTATTCGGTGTCATCATCAGTTTTGTATTAGAGCTGTCTGAGTGATGAATTCTACACTTTGCTTTGGGTCATCTAAGAAGTGTTTCCAAAGGAAGTTTAAAAATAGTTGAAGTTTCACTTTAGAGCCTTTAATGCTATATGACTTTGTTATATATATTTCCATAAAATATCCATCACTTCCAAATGGAGAAAATTTGAAATTACTGAGCTATCAATATTTAAGTCTCAGCTATTTCTATTCCTCAGAATAGCTTTCCTGAATGGAAGTATTTGTCATTTCTCATGGTATTTGCCACAGGTCATCCAGGAACCATGTTAGCTCAGGATAACCTGTGGGAAGACCAAAACTGCAAGTCTTGGAACTACAGTCATTCCTCTCTAGATAGATAATTCATTTCTTTCTTCCTTTATCTTTTTATTCTTTATACTTTGTTCACAGCACAAATGCACAACTTCATACCGTACAGAGTTTTGATACCTGTTTCTCTATCTTCTTTTCTGTCCTAGGCATGTCCAGATCAGCAATGAGTCAGCAATTGACTTCTACAGGAAGTTTGGCTTTGAGATCATTGAGACGAAGAAAAACTACTACAAGAGGATAGAACCCGCAGATGCTCATGTGCTGCAGAAAAACCTCAAAGCCCCTTGTCTTGGCCAGAACGCAGATGTGCAAAAGACCGACAACTGAACAAAACCCCAATGAACACTTTCTTGCACTTGCTTGTCGCCAAATAAGGAAAGAGAGGCCTATTGATAATTTTTTTTTAAATTACACACCTTCATTGTCATCCTCTTATTTTTAATTTTTTTTATCTTGACCTCTCTTCAACAAAATGTAATGCTTCTTCCAAGGATTGTCAGATCATGTTTGGGTTTTTTTTTTTTTAAGGTTTTTTTGTTGTTGTTGTTCTGATTGAGGTGGGAAGAGGTGTGCAAATCTCTTTAGTTTGAGGTGTGGAGGGCTTGAGCAGGTTATCCTGATGATAGGTTTTCTTCAGAGAATTCTTTCGGTAAGCAGAATGTAAATCTGAGGGGGAGAAAAGGAAAAGCAATATCTTGTCCTTTTGACTTCTGTATTATCTTATTTTTTATAACCTACAGGGTACTTTACTCCCCCAGCCTTTGAATGTTATTTCAGTACTTCCCACTCTTCTTCCCAGTTCCCCCCACCTCAAGAAAGTATGTAGTTCTTCCCAATATTTTTGAGTATGGCTTTTTCCTCCATCATTTGCTGAGAAGGGCAGGCTACTTTACCATACTTTTTCACTCTGCCTAGGCTGATATTTTTGAATGTTTTTTTTTTTTTAAATAATTCTCACCCAAGCTGGTGCTACATTTCTTAACTGACTGAGAGGAGGGTTTAGAGTGGTCTTTGTTTTTCCTTATCTCCATTTATCAGATTCTCAGCAGATGACTGACAGAGTAAGAGCTAGAGCTAACGTTGGCAGGAGTAAACCTATCAAAAAAAAATCCTGAGGCAAGATCATTGCTTTAAAAATGGGTAAAGTGCTGTAGGGCTCATTGAGAGTTTTATCTGTACTGTTGGAATGGGAAGAGTGATTGTGACCACTTTACCCATGTTGATCATGTAAGGCAAACACCTGTCTCCAGATAAACTTGCTACAGATGCTAAATCTGTGGTGACAAATCTGAGATGAGTCAAGGGTTGAAGAAACCAGGCAGCAAGGCTGAGAAGGCAAACAATCTGACCCCAGTCACACTGCTTTGCAGGAGTCTCCTGGATTTTCTTGGGATTGGCTTGGCTTGCTGTGTTACGTGCTTCTTCAGAAGGAGGTGGTTTAAAAACAGTATGGTTTGCTCTTTTGAAGATTCTTTTCCTTTTACCCTTTAGCCATAATAATGCAGTTCTCCTCTCTTCAGATGGTGTTTGTGGAGCACTGGAGAAAGCAGTGTATACTAGACCAATTTATGGATTTGGAAAATAGGCTGAATGGCTTCTTCCTGGTGCTGTAACCTCAGAAAAGCTACAGCAAACTCTAAGCTCTGCTTTGCATCCTATAATGCTTTCTTTGCATGAATCAGTGCTCCTTTCTATGCACTGTTGCCAGCAATTCTGTGTATGCCAATACAGATACCAGCTTAAGCTTGGACTTTTCTCCAAGCATCTGGGGAAGTGCACTGAGCTGTGACAACACCACCCTGCCCATCTCCCAAGTAGATATTGAACTGCATTCTTTTCCTGTTTGTTTTCTTTTAAAGTTTGAACCTGCATCTTGAATTCATCTGCTTTGAAAGCCTGCCAACCTATAGTGCGCATTACAGCGTACATCTTGTTAGCAGGTGCTGTCCAGTCATTTGAAGGTGAGTTGGGAACCAAGAATTTCAAGATGGGAGTTGTGAAGAGGCAAGGGATGGTACCCCTCATTGCACATTATGTGGTCCTCTATTACCTGGAGGGGTGACTATACAAGCTGCTCCAGAATTGCTACTAGTTTCCCAGAGGTGTGTAGTGTTATTGGAATGCATCTTGACAGACCTATGCTGGAAAACAGCTATTCTGTTTGCTAGGTTTGCACTAATTGAGTCTTGGTGGTGGGCAGGTCTCTAACAACAAAAGCCCCTCTGCATGGCCTGAGCACCTGTGTTTGCAACACTTGGTAGCAGACTCTGGCTAGGAAGCAGCAGTTTCTTTGTCCAGAAGCAACCTAGTTTTGACAAAAGCTTATTTTAAGTACTGCCAAGATCTGCTTGCACTGCTTATGTTGGCAGTTCTAATATCTATCTTGAGGGGGGAATGTATTGAAGCACAATTAGTTTGTCATATGCCAACATAGTTTCCCTGGCCATCTGTAGACCAAACCAAGAGAAGTATGTGGTGGGAGAGAGATAGTATTGTACTTGAGGATGTTCATGCAGCACAGCTGTAACTTAGACCATAGCTGCCTCTGGTGCCAAGCGAAGTGCTCTTCATTCTTCTAGAACTAAGTGGTAAGTGTTTGGGTTGGGTAGATGGGTGTGGGGATATGAATTCTTAGGATTTGCTGTTGTCGTAGGCTTCCACAAATCAGTGTGTTTTGCAGACAGTTTTCCTTCAGGTTTAAAAGTACAAGTCTGATGTCTGAACTTACTTGGAGTAACCTTTGTTTCTGTCTCTCTTTGCTTTGGGCTGCCATCATTCTACGAATGTATCCCTGAAAACAATTCTTAGAGCTCCTGTTTCACAGCAAACCTGCCTCATTGTAACTTCTGATTAAATGTGTTGTAAGAGGTGGAAGCGAGAGTGACCACTCATGTAAGACTCCTTTTCCCAGGCTGTTAATCCTGGAAAACGGTTGTTAAATACAAGGTTGAATCTCAGTCTCTTAGAAAGCTGTGTTCCCTGTACATGGATGATGGAGAGTGCAGGTCAGTAGTTCTGAACAACAAACAGTTGTATTAGTATATTGGCCGAGTCGGCCATAGTAAGAGAATGCTGCATCTTAGTACTGTTATCTAGAGTCACTGAAACTCTGAAGTATGAACTTACTGCAGAGAACTTCATATTTTGCTGCAGCAAGAACTCTTTTAGGTTGAAAATAACTGTTTATGATCAAGTAAACTTTTTTGAAGTTGATTGGGAGTTTCAGTGGGAGAAAAGAAAAAAACACGCCAGCACTTCTGTTCTGGATGAGGATCTAGCGAGAAAAAGGTATATGCAACTAGCAGCTTTAGAGAGTTAACTGTGTATTTACATATTATTCCTGAATCTCTGCAATTGGTTTTGTTATACATGGATTGAAGCATGATATCTACAAAGAGACTCCTACTAGAGGACACCATGGTACAGGGGAAAAAGATTCATCCAGGAGAGATATCCCTCTTTTTTGGGAGGGGGAGGGGAGAGAATTTATTTTGTGTATACAGAAACTGGCTGAGTTTACATGATGCAGCTAATGGTTAAAGTTGCCAACTAAATATGACATACTGTTAAAATTGAAACAAAGTTCTGTGATATTTTGTTAATTCTTGATGGTGCCCTGTGATGTCTAGTAAAAAATTGATCTTCTAAACATCCATTGTTACATTCTCCCCCATGTTGTAATCCAGGGTCAGCTGCTATGCATAAAGTCTGTGTTTCTGTAAAGTGTTTGCTGACTTGGATGTTTCTTTTGAATCTGCAACTGCTTTCTGATTAATCTGGCTAAGACCACCCCTGGTCTCTTGAGTTCAAATTTAGTTAAAGGTATGCTGTTTGCAGTTTGCAATTGCATTCTCAGCGTTACAAATTGAGTTGCAGGGGGAGCAAATTCTTTACCGATGAGTTGGTCCGTTATTATCTATATCATTGCCCTTGTTGTACATCAGAAGCATGTTTTTGTTTTTCTCAGACTCTTTAGAAATACTGTTCAGAATAAACGTGCACTATTTGAGTTATGTCACTTATGACTTGTCATGTGCATTTTTTGCAGTCCAGCTGTTTCCTTCTGAAATCAGATATAGAATACTCCATGAAGACTTCAAAAAAAAAAAAAAAGTGAGCATTCCAAACAGGAGCGGAGAGTGGGGTTGCTGTATGATGAATGCCACATGTGTCTGAGGGCTGAGAAAAGTGGGGGTGGGTTGGCTGTTTTCCCTGAAGTCATGAGCCTTTCTTAGAAATCCTGTGCCTTGGGGGATGAGGGAAAGCAACTGTCCTGAACTATTTTGGCACAGTCTTGAGGAAGACCAGGCATGAGGAACTCCGTGCTTTATAGAATCATAGAATGGCCTGTGTTGAAAAGGACTACAGTGATCATCTAGTTTCAACCCACCTGCTATGTGCAGGGTTGCCAACCATTAGACCAGGCTGCCCAGAGCCACATCCAGCCTGGATATAATTATAGTTTAAGATTAATTATAAGATAATTTATATTTTAAATCTGATTTAAAGAATCAGATTGTATAGGTTAAATATTTAGTGTTGAAATGAGTGGGTGGTTATTTCCAGTGTTGACAACAATCTTAGGAAAGCTAGGGTTTGTACCTGCTTGTAGTACAGTGTGTGGTGAATGTTAATAATGACATTTCTTAAGAAAGATGAGTTACTGCTCTGATCTTTTCCTACTTTTCTTTTAATTAATTTCTTTCTGCTCCTCTCTGACCTTGAAAGTGCTGTTTATGAAGTAATGAAGTTGAGATGATGTGATTTCTATGAAGGGGAAAGAAATGTAACCCCAAATACACTACAGCATGTTTGCTTATTGAGAATACTCTATCAGTAGCTTTAGTCTGTGCACTCTTCAGGATAACACGCAAAAAGCTCAGTGGACTTGGCTGTGTTGAGCTGCTGTTGGTGAGCCTGACCTCTGCTGGAGAGCCTGGGAGGCACAGCTGGAGCTGCCATCTGTCTGTGCTGGCCTCAACAGCACCTGCACAAACTTGGTAACTTTTGCTGCCCTTCACAGTTCAGGTTTTTTTTTCTTATTATTATTGAGAAAAAAAAAAAAAAAAACAAAACAACCAATAACAATTATAATGCCAGGGTTCTCTAATTGAGTGGTAGAATGCTTCACATTTTTCAGTGCTGGAAGGTCCATCTGTCCTTCCTCATTCCTATGACCTCCACTGACCTACAGAAACCATCTCCCTCTGCCCTCTTTTTGGGGCACTGCTGGAGAGGCTGTGCTGCTGAAGAGGCTGTGCTGCCCCAGCACTGGCCTCTGCTATTGGCCACCTGCAGCTGTGAGACCCTATCTTCTGTCATACCTACCCTGTGCTTCTGTCTTTTCATCGCATCTCTGTGCCTGCGAGGGTATTATCTTCTGAGCCTACAGCAGCTTAAATTATTTACTTATTTATTCTTCAGATTTGGTATTAAATGACAAAGTGTCTTAAAGTGGGAGGAGGGGGGGGAAAGCAACAAAGGTTATTTGATTACCTGTCAGCTGTAGGGGGCTGAGTTGTCCCATAATTGCAGTTCTAGGGGGTGGCTGGAGCCTGCTGCTGGTGCTGAGCTCTTAGAATCATAGAATGGCCTGGGTTGAAAAAGACCACAATGATCGTCTAGTTTCGACCCCGTGCTATGTGCAGGTCACTAACCACCAGACCAGGCTGTCCAGAGCCACATCCAGCCTGGTCTTGAGTGCCTCCAGGGATGGGGCATCCACAACCTCCTTGGGCAACCTGTTCCAGTGTGCCGCCGCCAGGGGCGGGGTCTCCCGCAAGCTGCTTTCCCTTTAAGACTTTTCGCCCGCCCCCAGCCTCCCTTCTCGCTCCCCTATTGTACGGTCGTAATGCCGCTCTACGGCAGTTCCTGTTTCGGCCACCTTAACTTGTTGACGGTCTGCACGCCACTCTCAATCTCTTCGGCCGCTGATTGGGCTTCGTTCAAGGTGTTTGGGGCGGCTATTGGCCCTACGTCCTCTTCTCCCCGCCCGCTCGTGTCGAGGGACGCCTTCCTGCTCCCACGCTCGTCGATTGGCCCGCTGGGCTGAACCCTCGCCGTCCGATTGGTTGTCGCCGGCCGCGCGTGCTAACAGCAGGGTAGGCTGCGCGGGAGGACAGGAGAGCGGAGGCAGCGGCGGCGCGCTGGCACTGGGCTCCCGCCCGGAGGATGGTCCCCGCCGTGGGGGCGCCGCCGCCCAGCCCACCCAGTCCCCCTGTGAGTGCGGGCCGCGGAGGGGGGGGCTGGCGTTCGGGGAAGGGCGGAGGGTAGCGGGTTGGGGCTGAGGGTGCTGCCTGCGGCCGCCCCTCCCCCTTCGCCGACCGTTGCCCGTGAGGGAGGCGGCGGTTGGCCGAGGGCGAGCGCCGCGCTTGGGCCCGTCGCCATGGCGACGGCGGGGCTGCGAACCCACTCGGGATCCGCGTCCGGCGGGGCCGGGGGCGTCCCGTCGTCCTCCCGCCTTCCTCCGCCTCCGGGGCGCCCCGGGACGTAAGGGGCGACCGCAGCCCCTTTGTCTGACGGAGCGGCATCGCTGCGAGGTGGAGAGGGGGTGTGACGGCAGCGCCCGGAGCGGGGGAAACGTGCAGGTAACGGCAGTGAGGAAATGGGGGTTACTGCTGGGAAGTTCTGGAGGTCCGAGGCGGTGAGCCGTCACCCGGTGCTCAGGAAGTTGTAACTTCGGAGACGGCGAAACGCAGGTGCTTTCTGTCACTTGTGATGGTTCTTACCTGTAACGTCTCTGCGGTGTAGTCCTGAGGACGTGTCGTGCATCGTGTCGGGGCTTTTGTTGTGGGAGAGCTCGGACTGGAGGTGTGGTGGCTTCGGAGTGCGATGCAAAAGTCCTCATCCTTTACAGCTTTTCTTCAGCCTTGCTAACGAACGTTTTCCTGTTGGGTGTGTTTCCAGTTTGATTTCCTAAGGAAAGAAGGCTTGTGGACACGCTCCATCTATTCCTTCTCCATCCTGCAATGTTAGCTCATTGTCTAATTTCTATTAAGTTTGCCAGTAACGGAGATTGACGCCCTTATTCCATGGAAACCAGCACCTCACAAATACAGAAGCTCGGGACTTGGGGTTGCATTGAGGGTAGGGCACGTAGAAGGCAGCTCCCTTTGACAACACATGGGACAGCACGCATCTGCACGCACACAGCTGGATGCAGCCACACAGTGCCATTTGTGCAGGGCTGTTGGTAAGGAAGAGGAGAAAGTGAGAAGATAAAGAGAGGTGTGAGGATACACTTTGGATCATTGACCATAACCACGCAGGGAATCGCATCTTTGTTTTTGCTTTATTTTTATTTTTCACGTAACATCTTGGCTTTCTGTTAAATGCAGCCAGACACACGTTTATTAAAAACATTAAGCAAAGATAACTTGATGTTGCACATTAAGAATTCTTAATGTAATGTAGGTAATGTAAAGGCTTGCTTTGGAAGCATGATTTCAGCTTTTTTTCCTTCCTTGTACAGCTCATTAGGGCAGCCTTAGTTACGTTGATTATATTATATGGCACTAACAAACTGCAGAGTGCTATTTATCACACGTGAATTGCATGCGATAGTCAGACAAACAGGAAGGAATAAATTATGGGTGAATGGTTGTTATTATGAGGTGTTAAAGGTTCAATTCTGACTTTCAATTAATGCCGTAATAATGACCCCAAAGTATATTTTGGGATGAAGTGCTCATCAGTTTGTGGGAGCTAAACTTAGAAAATGATTTTGTTCCAAGCATGGTTTTGAGATGTGTCTAGAATAACATCAGTGGCTTGAGAATAGATATAAATGATGAACTGTTGGATATGAGTCCCTTAGAGAAGATTTTAACAGAGTGGAAGGAGAAAAGGTGGTGAAGCCTGGAAGAGTGATGGCTGTGAGGTGGGAATTAATTAGGCTGTGGGTGCCAGGTGGTAGCTTTGCTGCTTCAGTCCCTGTTTTTCCAAGCAGTCTGTACACCTAGGAGCTGAGCAGGGGTGGACTGGACTGACTGTCACCTAAATGGCATTGTGATATGTTGCTGGCATGTCCCTGCTGTGTGCACTGTGGAGACACTAGCTGAATGTTAGCTTTAGTTTGAAATTCAAAAGACAACGTGAACAAGGTGTCAGAAATTCAGTGTTGGTGTTCTGCTGACACTGCTGGCCAACTTGCTCCAGCTTTTCTTATCTTGCCTCTTGGGTGAATGTAGAGGGGCTTCTGACTTCTTTAAAGAGAGGAATTAAAGAGCTCCTGTTATGTGTTGCATGTCTGTTAGTTTTTTTTTTTTTTTTTTTTTCAGTGTGTTGAAATCATAACAACACCTCAGGCTTCCAGGTATAGAACAAATTAGTCCACAAAATGATTTGGAATAAAGCTCTGTTCAAGTGCACTTTTGCTTTGCAAAGCAGGTTGGTGTGAGGTATGTGGCACTGTAACCAGGCACAGCCAGTTTTTAAGTAAATTAATTAACGTGTGGATTGAAGTTGGGTACTAAACCGGGTAGGAGTAATAAACAAATACAAATGGAGGATGAGAGAAGGACATGCTGGACTTGACAACAACCAGTCCATTAGTTTTTGTGTCTTTATAATAACTGTTTGGATCTGAGGTGCACTTAAAAATAACTGTAAATGACACGTGCCTGTGGGGAGTTAGAAGTTGCATTTGGCATGAAGGGATCCTCAATTAAGAGGATATTTATTTTAATAAGGCTGTTTGCATCTTAAATTGTAAATGCATTTAATAGTTAACTTGTAAATATACCCACTGCACCACTTTGAAGGATAGTAAGTATTGCAACACAGCCTTTCAGCTGAGATTGTTCTCTAGGCTGCCCAGAGAGGTTGTGGATGACCCATCCCTGGAGGTGATCATGGCCAGATTGGATGGAGCCCTGGGCAGCCTGGTCTAGTATTAAATGTGGAAGTTGGTGGCCCTGCATGTGGGGGGGGATTGGAACTCAACAGTCCTTGGGATCCCTTTCAGCCCAAGCCATTCAGTGATTCCATTAAGTAACATAATACTGAATGCTGCCCGTGAATATCAGAATGGCAGTGAAAATGTGTGGATATGTGTACGTGCAAGGAGTTCTCATGAAAATAGTTGTACAGCATGTAAGTAGGCATAGCATCTGACAACATTAATGTTTCTAATAGTTTCATAATTTATTGAGTTAAAGCTCTCAGGCTTCTGAAGACGCATTCTGCTTGTCTCCAGCTTTAAGGACTGCTCACTTGTAGTCACTTCGCAGCTTGTATCCTCTGCTAGCGTTCTTCATCTGGGTCGTATTTATCACTCTTGTATTTAAGTTCAGTCCCTTGGGAACACCTTTTCCTATTTTGAAGGACATTATGATCAGTGTGATTCTGGAAAGTTGAGTGAGAACATCTCAGTTTGAACTGTTGAGCAGAAAGGTTCCTTTTTGTCTGACTGCAATAAAACATGTAGAGATCATAACTCCCTGATTAAGAAACACTGTGTTGCCACACCTATCTAATGGTAGCCTAACTTGCTGGTTAAAATGAAATTCCAGCTTTTATATGTGTGCTTTGTATATCTGAAGTGTACTTTGTTGCGACTTTTCAAGTGTGAAACCGTTGTCATGCTCTGAGTGAGCACAAAAGTGATTCTGTGGTGTGGGCAGGATGGACAGATCTTGTGTAACCGGAGTCTGTTTCCTGTATGAAGTGTTGTGGCATTAACCTTCTGAGATGAATGGGGTACTTCAGCAGCTGTGATACTTTATAGCAATCTTTTACATCAGCCTGTATGCCATTGTAATGCAGATAGGAAAGTAGCAGACTCAATAACGTGCCCTTTCCTTTTAGCAATCACCTTTGTCACCCTGTTACCTGTGCCTGTGTACTTCTTGTCCGTTTTCTTGCCCAAAAGGAGATCAGTTCCACCTAAAAGCACACCTCAGTCGTGCTGGTATTCTCATACCAAAATCAGTTCTTTGTGGGCTATCCCTAGTGAGGCTGGAGAGATCCAGGTTTGGGTCTGCTAGTCCAGAAATCTAAGCACAGACTTCTCTGGTCCTGTGGTCTGGGAGTCAGTGGTGTGGAAGGTAGTTGGAGATCTTGTTCTTTAGGCTGCTGGCTCTATTAAGACAGCATAAAGGTATGAGGGGAAAAGAAGAGCTCAACTTCAAAAAATGGTATTTCTTCAATTATCTGTAGTGTAAAGTGAAAAAAAAATGTTGGCAATTTGGGATGCATGCTGCATCTGTAGTCTGTAGGAAGTGGTTATCTTGTAGGACAGTTATTTCATGCCAGCTCTCACTCTTTGGTATAAGTGAATTCTGCACTGCTTTCACTCGTCAGTGAAGTTAACTGGAAACTGAACATAAGTCTTAGGTTAGAATTAGATTAGTCTTAAATTTTGTTTCTTGTTTGATTTGTGTTGGAGGATTTTTATTACTTAAGAGAGCCTGTTTAAATATTATGTACATGCAGTGTAAATACTTGATTCTTCTACATAACTCTCACTTGTTCTAAATTCAGAGACTAGAGCCATTTGAGAAGTCTAAGCACTGCCAGTGAAGATGGGGAGAGGCAACATCACATAATTTTGGAGTAGTTAGGGCCTCCCTGCAGATCTTTCTATTATTGCTGTAAGGACAGTGTATTAACTAAGGAAACCTAGTTCAGCATGTTACAGTGTAACTCGTTAATGCTTCAGTACCTGGCTTCTGATGAAAGTAATTAAGAAAAGCTAAATTTTTTTGTTGCAACATACCAGGCTTGAATTTTTAAGTATCTTTCATATCTATGCACTGTCTACATCTCTCCGTAATACTCTAAGTGACTTCAGAACATAAACTCTCAGAAGTGTACATAACTTTAAAAAAACGAAGTATAAGCCTATACACTTAAAAGTGGATGAAGTCATATATTCAAGCAATCTCTTGCTGAAGAACACAATGGAGATCTCCCTCTTTTGGTTACTTTTCAAGATACTGTTGTCATGTCAGTCTCAGGTGGCAGCTGCAATGTTATTTCAGACCAATGTAGAGAAAACAGGTGGAGGTAAAGCATTTCTAATGACGTAAGACTTGCGTAATCGTGATATTGGTCTGTTTGTTGTTCTTGTCCTTTGCCTTTACTCAGTTCTTATAAACCTCTGCAAAGTAAGAACTTGGAGGTCTGTTTTCAGTTTCTGTTCCATTGTTAGTGCTGAACTTCTACAGTGCCTTGTTTGCCTTCTCTGGTGCTTACAGGTCTGCTTACTGCTGGATAGCTCATGTACAGTAATTCATGTACAGTAATTAATTCCCCCCCAAGCTGAATAACTAGTTCTTAAAGTTGTGGAACTACTGAATTCAGGTTTCCTATGGATTTGGATCTTGTGCCATTTTATAAACAGGAGGGACAACAGCTGTTTACGAGGGTGGATACTGATAGGATAAGGGGGAATGGTTTTAAACTGAAACAGGGAAGGTTTAGGTTAGATATTAGGAGGAAGTTTTTCACACAGAGGTGCTGACACACTCTAACAGGTTGCCCAAGGAGGTTGTGGATGCCCCATCCCTGGAGGCATTCAAGGCCAGGCTGGATGTGGCTCTGGGCAGCCTGGTCTGGTGGTTGGTGACCCTGCACATAGCAGGGGGGTTGAAACTAGATGATCATTGTCCTTTTAAACCCAGGCCATTCTATGGTTCTGTGATTCTATGATTCTGATATATAGCACATACTAATTGTGATTTTAAATTTCTTCTTTAAGATGTGCTTGTTAAGAAAGTGTCTGTGCTGCACATCTGTTCCCAGGTATCTTTAATTGTGACTTCAGTTAAATCAAACCACAATAGTTTGCAGCTTTATCCCTACCAGTAAGGTACAAAAGTGTCTGTCAGACATCCAGATCACAAGGTGAGCCCCTTATTTCTGTAACTAGAAATTAGGCCCACTTTATCTAGGAAAAAACCTGTGAAGAGTAAAGGAGAAAAATAGCACTCTTCTATCCACTAAAGCCTTTTGTTAGGAGCCTGCAATGAAAAGTCCACTGCAAAACTGTGGGGGTTTTGTTCATTTTTGTCAGGTATAGGGTAGTAGCATTTGTTTTTAAAGCTTACTGCGGCTGATAATAGTGAAAGCACCATTTCAAGAATACTGTGCTGACCTTTCCTGAAGGATGCGGCAGTACGCTGCCTCAACAGGTGCTTTGGAAGCATGTTCAGACAGCAGCAGAAGTACTGTTTCATAGTGCCTTGCCTATTTTTGCCCTTAAGATTCATTGGGAAGAACCTTCAGACGGGAAGATCACTGTAACCAAATCTGACAGTGGATTTCTTCTGTGTGTTATAAGGGAGCTTTGTAGTTAAGACAGGAAGCGCAACTATATAGGTCTTAAGATCACATGTTCAATTCTTAGTTTGTGTCATATTTCATATTTCTCAAACCTCAACCTGTAAAAGATTTAAGAACTTTGTTGTGTAATCCCTTGTAGTTAATGACTTATCTGTAAAGATGTATAAAAAAAAAGTTTAAACTCTCCTGCACATTTCTGTTCTTGGGTCTTTTGCACTGCTTGTTAGAGTGCTTGTGTGTCCAGTATAGCTGTAAGAGAACACTCTTATGGCTAACTTGATACTTCCTTAAGATCTCACACAGTTTTATAAACAAACTACATGAGGATCATTTGTGGTTGCATGACAGATAAGAGCTTAGATTAAAACCTAAAAATGAAGTGAGTGATAGCATTCTGGATGCTGTAGCCAGAATGTTTTTGTTTTGGTTTTACATCGATTATGCAACCCTGTGACAAATCAAGAGATTTCATTTGGAGGTAAGGGTATATTATAAAGCAGAATTAGGTTAGCTGCTGCTGGCTCTGTAACTTCTAATTTATTCCACCAGTCTTTGGTGTTTCAGACAGAGCTTTCCCGTGTAGGGCATCTTCAATTATAAATAATCATCTGGGTTCCAGGAGTCAGAGATTGCGAAGACTTATGTTACAGCTTTTTCAGGAAGAAATCACTTGTTCTTTAGGCAGCATGCTGCCAGAAATGGTTGGCTCATGACTAGATGCTGTTACCTGGGAGTAGAAATGTGCTCACAACCTGTACAGGGCACTTGTGTTATCTACTGCAGGTAGAGGTCCTGTCACAGAAGGAAGTTGTCCATAAGCCTCTTGGCACCCACTTAGCCTTGCCCACCAAAGCAGAGTCTTGGATAGCTTTGTTGAATGTGATATAATTAGATGTGTCTTCAATTTGAAACTAATCTTCTGTTTTGGAGTGCACAGTAGATCACTGAAAACCATGGAAATGAGCACTGTCTTGCAACTTAGAGAAATGCCTCCTTCTTTCTTGCTGCCTTCATGAAATCAGTAAACGATTTCATCTTTCAGACTTGTGCATCTTAACAAAGTGTCCACGGAGCGCAGCGCCCTGAGGCTTTCCGTGGTCATCATTTTTTTTTTTTCTTTTTTTTTCTGATTTCCCAAATAAGAATTCTGTTCCCCTTATTTTGATCTAAAATGGCTGAAGACCCTCTTTAAGATGACATCTCTGGTCTTTGTCATTTTTAGTTTGCGTACCAATTGTGTAATTTTTGCTCTTTATCCTCAAATGCCTGCTTCCATATAACAGTTCCCCTAGATCATGAGATACGGTTTGTTTAGGCATTTTCTTTGCTAGCACTGCATGTCATTTTGGTCTGTCCATAGTTCTGTGATCATCCACACAGTGGATGGGGGTGGCAGCAGCTCACAGCTAGGTGCAAAGATCCAGAGACGCCTCTCCCAAAGTAGCGTTGAGAACATCAGCAGCAGGTAAGGGGCTTTGTTCAGTAGAGTGATATTCCTGTCTCTGTGCCTCCTCTAAGGTTTAAGTGAATGAGATACTAAACTTGGAGGACAAAAGGGACAGCAGTGCCAGAGCAAGAATAATGAAAAATAAACTAAAAACTTCTTTGGAATTTTCTTAAGTAAATCTGGTCAGGATTCTTCTGAGGAGCGCTCTCTCAAACCCATGTGTTAGTCAACAGTCATGAGCAACTGTGACTTTATTATTATGAAAATTGTAAACAAAAATGAATTTGATGGCACATCACTTGCATGATAAGCCTGCTTCTTCCTGCAATATTGTTTAAAAAAAAAAATTTTAAATGCAAGAGAGAGGGAGAGGATGAGGGAGACAGAGAGAGAGAGAGAGAAAGCTTGCTTTCAGGTTCTCTTACACGATCTTATATTATAGCCTTAGTGAAACTTAATTGCTTTAAGTCAGTGGGAGGAAAAATAGGCTTTGAGTTTAGATGGTACAAACAAAAGAAGTAAGAAATTGTAAAAGCTGTGAAGCTTTTATCCCCATCTGTTGTTGCTGTCAGACACTTTAGAAAATTAAGTGGGTTGTATAGCACGCTGTAGTTTATTGGCATTGGTTTGCTGTCACTAACTCTTGCAGAGCTCACAGAGCAGCCTAGTTGCTGTAGGAAGCAATCAGCTGGTATGGATTGGGGATGTGTATTCTGTGAAAAGTCAAGATAACTCTTGCCTGCCCTTCAATCCCTCATACACCTTCCTAGATTTAATAAACAAATAAATAAAGAGTGCATGTGGTGATCTGGCTCAGCTGAACTAGTCAGCCAGCAGGTATATGCTGATCATAGAGGAGCATCTATTCACTCACCTTCACTGTCAGGGCTGACCTTACTCATTCTTCAGCCCATGCTGAATTTTTATAAACGTCTGGGAATGTCATGTCTTTGAGGGATTTTGTTTAGGTTCATCAGTGGACCCAGTTGTCATGAGTGCATGGAAGAGTAGACACAGTGTAGTAAGAAAAAAACATTGGGTTCCTCAGAATGAAACTAAAAAATACCAAAGGGATTTTCACTGCCTTGGGTAGGACCATTTCTCCCTCTGTTTTCCTATCCAGTAGTCTTAACAGCTTACTTTTATAAGCAAAAATAGTTGGTATAGTGGTGACAATTGCAAAGATAAAGTTTCAAGTTTCAGTTCTTGCTGTTGTTTTGTTAGCTAACTGCAAAATGGCAATAGAAGTGTCTCAAGGGGGGGATAAAGCAAAGGCAGTGATTATTTTTATCTCAAGGGTGCCTTGCTTGTGATTAAAAGCTTGAATTCAGTCTCTGGTTGAAGCTAGCCTCGTTGTAAAACATACATTGAAGACTGGAAGAGTGTTCCAAGAGAAAGTATATAAGAATAAAGAGAATAGTGTCTTGCAGGAAGAGATAGCATTTGTGTAGAAGTTACCTATGCCTTGGAATTGATCTTATCCATAAATCATGACTGAAACTGTGTGAAACTAGTAAGAACTGTACGATCATAGCACTGATTAAATTACACTGAACTTAAATCTCCTGAAGACAAAGAATTTAATTGCTGGGGATGACACTGCATTTAAACTAAAATCAGTATTTCAAGCTGACATTGTGAGAGCTATAAACTACATAAAACTTGAGAATAAATAACCATAAATGGCCAATTGCATCCTTGATCTGTCTGAAGAATTAGGGATTTGCAACATTATTTCTGCAAGGATATTCAGCTGAGTCGAGTGAGCGTATTGCATGAGTGAACTTAAAATGTATTTGCCCCTAAGCTTATAGAGCAAATACTTTTCTTCTGCTGCAGCAAATCAGAAAATGAATCTCTCCTGAAAGTATCACTTGATATAGAATAAGTAAAGAGAAACAAACGAAGCACTGGTGGGGCAATGGCTGCTAGGGAGAAAAGAGATAGGATAAACCTTTTTCAGCAGTCCACAGAAGTTTCTACCTGGGCAGCTTTTTAAAATTTTTGGACCCTGTGTGTTCAGGAACTCTTTCAGTTCCTCCCTACCATTGCCTGCTCTGTTTTGACGTTTATCAAATAAAATGCAAAAGTCTTGCCCCATCCCTGGAGGCATTCAAGGCCAGGCTGGATGTGGCTCTGGGCAGCCTGGTCGAGTGGTTGACGGCCCTGCACATAGCAGGGGGGTTGAAACTAGATGATCATTGTGGTCCTTTTGAGCCCGTTCTATGTGCTTATATGCTATATGTGCTTACAGAATAAGAATAGGAAAAAAATCTTCAGTTATCCATCTTTCTAAAGTTACAACTTCGAAGTAGGTGCTCAAGTATATAAGAGCTATTTAATACACTTAACTGTTTCTTTTCGAGGAGAAAATTGGAGCTTGAAATAAACCAACTGCTCAATTAGCTAATGGGCATGGTCTTGTTTATTATTACCACCCCTACAGAACTTTTTTGAAACGTTGTTCGAATTCTATGAGCTTCAATAAACTTCTGGCTTGAAGGAATCCCCCAGTAAAGCGAAATTAAAATAATGTTAACCATACTTTTATACCCTGTTTCTTCTGCAGGAAAGGGGCTGTGAATCCCAGCAGAACTGAAATGCAAACTTCATTGTTTTCATGTGACAGTTAGGGAGGCTGGTACTCAACGTGGTGGCATTTGACAGGGAACAGCATCCCTTGGAAGAAACCTGCTGACTGGAAAAGAGTTTGCCTGTACCTCCTCCCATTAAATAAAAACCAACAAATTTACGTTCTATTTTTCCTTTTTACTTTCTTTAAATAGTTGAGTTTATAATTGTTTTTTTAAACTGAGGAAATGGAAACCAGTTCTTCATAGACAGCAGAGGTTCACAAGGCATCGATGCAGGTGTACTTTATTTTTAATGGTCACATGGCCAGCCTATCTACAGAAAAGTGATGGACATTGTACTAATGTAATGATAGCACACACTGTAGTAATGTAATGATTGTACCAACATGTTACAGTGTACGTTCCTATATCTCTTGCAGTGTCTTGCAGTATACTTTTTAATGTGTCTTGCCACATCTTTCATAATATTTTGCAAAATTTACTGAAGTAATAATGGTGGTAAGCCACAAGGAACAGAGGCAACACATACATAGGGAATTAAAGAAGAATAACAACTAAACATAGCCACTAAATTTGCCAGTCAAATGAATAGGCAAAGCATGCCAAGTGGCCTTAATCCAATCTGTTTCTACCAAATAGTTTGTAGCAATGAATCATTTGTGCTTATTCAACTTTAAAGTGTATGTAAGTCGAAGACTTCTTGTGCCCAGTGTGCCTGCTAGGTGAGGTTATCCCTTGTGCACCCAGTGCCACAAGAAAGCATGCCTGCTTCTTAATGGTAAATTCATCTTAAGGAGTTTTCTTTCAGACTGGCGTTTTGTCTGGTAACAGTATGGTCCTGTCATTGTGGTCAAAGGCAAAATGATGTCATGTGCAAAGTATCCAGAAGAGTGCAGTTGTTAATTCTTTCTATAATTTTCTTCAGGTTCTCTTCTCTGAAACCATGCCAGAGATGACAGAAAATGAGACACCTACTAAGAAGCAACATCGGTGAGTTTCTGTGAAAAAAATGAATTTTGCAGTTCTGTAGTTTGTGGTCATACTGTAATGACAAAATTTCTAGTTATAAATTTGGTAATAAGGTTATTAAGAAGTTCTGAGGGTTGATTAGGATTGATGCAAAAGTTTGTTAACTATGTCTGTAAACCTCCCCTACTCTATTCCTCTATCCATGCTAAATTATTTGTCAAAGATAAATCTACCTCGACCACCAAGGCAAAAGAGATTCTTTATCACACGGACTACTCAGATGCATGTGACTGCTCCACTACTTAGGTTAGAGTGCAGCCTGTATTTATTGCAGCAACTCCTTGCAAAACTCATTTTGATGGACTGGTTTTAGATGTCTTTCACAAATTACAGTGGAATCCAGATCTTCACAAATCTCTGCTGAAATTCAAAACACAACCTGAGGTTGAATAGTAATGCTATAACCAAAGTTTATAATCAAATGGCTTAGGGTTCATCACAACTTCTACAAGTTTTTGTTTCTGTGTAGTAGTTTATTGATCTAACACCTGACTTGGCAGTGTAGTCCTTCAGTCCTTAGTTACAGCATCCAACTTATGCTAGCAAGCCATGCAGGATATGTTTTAGGGTAATCACAGGTGATTATCTTCTGAGAAGACTGTAGTTTACTGTTAACTGAGATGTGCAGGCAACAGCATTGTCTTGTAATCACTGAGTTACTCTAGATACATACTGTTGGTGGTGAGTTACCAGAAATAAACATACATCGACTCAAAGTATAAAGGGTATGTGGCCAATAGTACTCACTCGTGTCATCCACATGTATCTTCTATTCTCACTTCAGGTCCCTTGTTACATCTGGACTGTGCTTTAATAGTGAGTGGAAAGCAGAAAATACTACTGTTTTTTGCATACTGTAGCCAAACCACCAGACCTAGAGGGCACTGCTGGGCAGAAGTCTTTTGAAATATTTATCTATTTTTTAAATGAAATATCTTTTTTGAGAAAAAAATGTGCATTGTTTTACTGTATTTCTTGAAAATATTTGGCTTACTACATATCTACAGGCCACTTGGTTTTATTTATATGAAGTACGTGTTTAGAATTTATTGACTTCTAGCGAAAGCAGTTCGAGGCATTGCACATTGATTCTCATCTGATCGCCATTGGTCCAGGAATCCCAGAGGAACATGTGAAAACAAAGAGAACCCTCACACCGCCACATTACATCTAGACAGAATTTTGAGGCAGTACAGTGGAATGGTTGCAAAGGAAAGATAATTCTGGTTTCTAACAAAGGAAGCATGTTTCATACCAGAAGGTTGATGTTTGAAGGTAGCAGATCTGAAAGATGTGTTTGCACTGTAATCTTTTCTCCTTTCTCATTGATTCTGTGAATGTAAAAGCAACATTTCAAACAAATTATTGGCTAGCCTGTTGGCCAAAATTACTTTTTGAGTTATAATATTTAGCATTGGATAGTATAATAGTTTTTGATGAACAAAATAATCAAAATCTAGCTCTGTCCAATAAATATGTAGTAATAACCAAATGGATTATTACTGTATATCTTGTTTTGCTGAAATTGATTCAAGTCTGAACACTAATGATTTTTTGTTAGAAACTATTTAATGCCTTTTTAATACCAACCCTTGTGAGCATTACTTCTGCTGTATTCTTGTTCAGAGTAGAGTGTAATATTTAGTATTTTTAGCTGTAAATGAAATAATAAAATAAAATAGTTTGCGTGCAGTTTTTTTTTCCTTCTGTTTCATGTCACTTTTTTCCCTTTATCGTTAACAGAAAGAAAAATCGGGAGACGCACAATGCAGGTAGAAATATTATTTTTGTTGTTTCTTCTATATAAATAAGCACAGATTCTTCAGTAACTTGTTTTGCCTGGAGAAGGTCCCTCTATAATAGTTTATAGCAAAAAAAAAAAGCCCGACATTCTACCAAACATCTCTCTGTGGTCCTGCTTAGAATATGTGTGCACAAATCGGTCCCTTAGGCCTACTCCAGGAATTCTGCGTATCATCTGTATGTTGTGGGACTTACATGCAAGTGTGCAACCTTTTCTCTCCACTGAATTGACTTTCAACATCATTTGATAACTATCAGGTTTCAGTAGAGTCTGAAGGTTTTGGCCTCATTTATCTACACAGATACAAAATAAAACTCTCGAGTCTAGTTCTCCCTTCGTTAAATAGCGCAAATGTGTTGTCTCTGCAACCTCAACTGGAAAAAAACACCCAGTAGTTTCCATGTGACCAGGATGTGGCCAATTTCCTAAAGACTAAGAAGTATTGGGAAAGAACAAGTTAATTTTCAGATGGCCAGACTCATTCTAATTCTCGGTTCCTATTTGCTGATAGCTTTGAAAGTCTTCCTCTAGTGGGCTGCTCTCTGCAAGGTGTGGGACAAGCTCCCTCCAGCCCTGCTGCTTGCTTAGTCATGAATGTCTAGACAAACTGAGTGGAAGATACTATCAAAACAAAGGAATAATGCTTCATGATCACTGTGGTATCTGCACATATTAGCAACAGTAAGATATTTAAAAATTAAATCCCAAGGATAACTTATTTTAATGTTTGTACAGCTGTTGTTGTGTGACTGACCACTAAGAATACTGGTGAATACTGGCATCAGTAATGAGTTTTTAAACCCCTGTGTGACTTAATTGGATGAAGTTATGTAAAAGTTACAGGCTCTTCAGAACTGTTACATTGTTTTAGAAGATAGACGGGCTGCAAGATTTCCTTAAAAACTATACACAAACTTCTGCCTTGCCTACAAGTAACAATATGAAACGCAGCTTTAGTTCAGAGTAACAGCTTTGCTTAGTTTTTATTTCTTCATTTGCTGTAAATAACATGACCTTTTGTTGAAGTCATGCTAGACCTGGGGAGGAGTCTAAAGATGTTCACACATTGCCTGTGCCTTAGGCTTGGTGAATTACATAGTCCCCAGAGCAAAGAGGGTGCCTTGGGGGAATACTTCAAATGAGATGTATGTGTTGTTCTCATGCTGGACTTGCTGATCTCCATGTGCCTTAGCTCCCAACTAAATGGAGACTGAAGACAGTGCCTTGGGGTTTGGGTTTGGTTAGTTGGTTTTGGTGTGTTTTTATCCTCATGAATTTTGTGCAGAAGAGGCTTTATTTTGCTATGTTAGAATAGTACTTAATGTAACTACTGTCTCTGGGGACACTTCCTTCCTGTCCTGAAATACAAAAATTACTTCACTTGCTTGAGAAATGTAAATTGAAGTGAGAGACTACTGAAACAAAACTATTTAAAATAAATTAGTATATCCTTTGTAAAGAAGCATCATATAGAAGTAAAGCATGGTTTTGCTTATAGAAAATATGCTCATCTGTGGGTTACTGTATGTTTCTGTATGTATCAAAAGCAGCCTTGCTGCACAAAACAGAACTCACAGTGAATGACATATCGACATGAATCTTGACAGAGCCATGACAACTTTATTCAGTATGCCAAAACATTTCAATATCAGACTTTCTTCAAAATAGGTAATTCACTGGCAGTATTGTTCATTAAAATATTTTTTTTAGTTCCAGTCGTAATAAGATCTTCCACAACAGTTAGAGCTTTCAACATAAAAATGAGTAACTGATAGCCTATACTGCTAGAACCAGAAAGTGTTATCAAAACCTGAATTTTGAAATGTAATAGCCCTGCTTTTCCATAAAGGCATCCTGAAAATCCTCACCTTTTAAAGTTATTGTTTCTTATGTTACAGCTGTTAATTTCACTGAGTATTAATTCAGTAGCTGAAGTTTACTTTAGAGGAGATTTTTTATTCTACCATATTATTCATGGTTCCAGTAACTCAGGAAATAATGTATTTATGAGCCCTTACATTGGTAGAAGTTGTCTTTTGCGTTGACTTGCCCAACTAGATGACATAGTGCATGTTATTTTTGCTCAGTGGAGAGGCATCGAAAGAAAAAGATTAATGCTGGGATAAACAGAATTGGAGAACTCATTCCCTGCTCTCCAGCACTTAAGCAGGTAAGCATTCACTCAGATGTGCATCCTGTAAAATGTTTAAGTGTTTCCTTGTCTGTAGAAGTACAAATACTTATTTTGCTATTTGTCTCACAAAGAAGACGAAAGTGTCTGAATTAACATGCTTGAAATTGTACTAGTTATTAGTAGGATTTTGAGAAGTATTTATAACAGAATTTCTTTTTAGAAATACAAAGTCACGTTAATATATTTGCACAGATTTTTGAGCTTCATGTCTGAAGGTGTTGTAGATGACTGCTGAAGAAATGAACAGTATGAGTTGGACGTGTGACTTGCTGACTTTCTCCTTCATTCATGTGTGCAGTGTTTCTGAGAAGATTCGTTTGTCCATAGCCATCTCATCATCTTGCTGACGCCTGCTTGTCCTTTCACAACTTTCCAAAGTTCTCATTAAACATGCATGTGTGTTTATTTCTGTAATCTTCGGCATAATGAAATGAAAGCAATTCTGAAAGTCACATATTAATAGTAAGGGAAGACAGTGTCCTCATGCAAGGTGATAAGACAAAACAAAAAATGTTCAGAGAAGCATTCTGTTTAGCACTTTTTTAAAATGAAGACTCTTGGATCGAGTGCAAGATCTATCATGACAGATCCAATAATGGTGAGATTTCTTTCTAATTTCACGTGTTTGTTTTTCCTTTAAAGAGCAAGAACATGATCCTGGATCAGGCCTTTAAGTACATAACAGAAATGAAAAGACAGAATGATGAGCTTCTGTTAAATGGAGGGAACAATGAACAGGGTAAGTACAGAGTCCTCTGGAAGCTCTAGAATTTCTGTCACTCCTTTCTACTGTGTGTTTGTTAGTACTGAGAACAAAGCCAGGGATTCCCTGTATCGACAGACTTAAGGAATCCCAAGACATATGCACACAAAAAGAAATCTGCTTAGAATAGCCTCCAAAAAAAAAAGAAGAAAATGCCGAAGCACATGTTCTAGCTATGAGATTTGAAGCGATCCTCTTGTGATGTAACATAATGAAGATCTCACAGGTAATGCAATATCATCTAGTAGATTCCATCATGATTTTTTTTCTACTGTAATGTGATGAAAAAATTCTGTTAAAATTCAGGGTTAGATTTTCTTCATTGGAAAGATGGATCTTTATTCATGCAGTTGTTTTTTTCCTTCCTTTCAAACACTTTGAAAGTAAGGACCCTACCTTATAAAAATATAATGCCTCGTTTAAATTCTACTTTAACAGAGGCATACAAATGCAGTGGTGGAGATATGACAGAAATAATCAGCTAATGTTATAGTTTGTGATTTTTATTTCTCCACAAAGAGTGGAATGCTATTAAATAGTTTATGTTGTTGATGTGATTGGTTTTGAAAATCCTAAGTGATTTTTCTATTAGGTGAGCTCTCTCCAATTCCATTGCTGGGTTTTGTGGCTTTACATAGGTGCATTCTATTTAGTTTTGCATGTCATTTTTATATGCAGTGAAACTGGAAAACCACAAGGTTATCAATTTCATCAATGTCAATTAAGATATTTGCTTTTCATTCATTAATTAAAGAAGTTGATCAGTGTTTGGTTTCACATGATTTATTTTATGTCTTTAACTAATTCATTAGACATATCTGAATATTGGGAGTGGAGTAGTTTGTGGGATTCGTTACCTTCCTGCCCAGTAGAAAGGTTTATCGGGATAGTCTTCATTTATGTTGTTATATTCAAGAAAGCACACATTTATGTTGTTATATTCAAGAAAGCCTATTTCAGTATTATATATAACTTATTCTCCAAACCACTTGGTAGCCTTACTTACTATTTGCACTGATGCTGTTGTCCTGAATTGTTCTCACTGTTTTCTAGCTGAAGAGATAAAAAAACTGCGGAAACAACTGGATGAACTCCAAAAGGAAAATGGGAGATATATCGAACTACTGAAAGCCAATGATATTTGCCTGTATGATGATCCTACGATCCACTGGAAGGGGAATCTCAAAAATGCAAAGGTCTCAGTTGTTATTCCTAGTGATCAAGTTCAAAAGAACATTATCGTCTATTCAAATGGGAGTCAACCCAATGGAAATAACCAGGGAGCATCTGTCCAGGGAATAACATTTAATGTTGGTCATAATTTACAAAAGCAAACAGCCAATGTTGTTCCAGTCCAGAGAACTTGCAACCTAGTGACTCCTGTGACAATTTCTGGTATTTACCCTGCAGAAAACAAACCACGTTCTCAGAGTATTGTTTCTCCACTGGCACCCACTCAGGTGGTTCCAGCAGGGAACACTCTTGAACTTTCCATCACAGAAAATGAGCAAGGTGTGCTCACTACTACCAGCTCACAGAACGCTTCGCAATCCGGAACAGAACAGGGCCTACAGTGTTCTTCAGGTAATGCACTGCAGAATGGTCAAAGTCTCCCCAAAAATAAAAATGATGAAAGTGGCTCGAAGTCAACAAAGAAAACAGTAGCGCAGGGAATCAGCCTTCCTTCCAGTGCCTCCATGGAAGCTGAGAAGGTTCAACATATGAATGCAACCAGCTCAAAAACACCTAATTCTAGGAATGAATTTCAGGAAAGCTCTGTAATTTCAACTACTGGCACAGCTGTTGTGCCATCTGTGAGACTGTCTGCTGCAGACAGTTTTTCCTCTGTAAATGTTCTCAAAAGCACAAACTTAATAAGTAGTGCTGACATGCCCGTGACTTCTGCAGCAGAAGGAATGAAGGCTGTAACGGTAATAAGCACTCTGCCTGCCAGTCCCCTGGAGAACTGCTGGTCTTTTTCAGGCTCTACAGGTGTTGTCCCTTCAGACTTGAAAAATATGAGTAGCCTTACACGGATGCCTTCAGCTGGAAACACACAGACCACATGGACAACTTTGCAGCTAGCAGGAAATACTGTCCAGCCACTAAGCCAAACACCATCCAGTATAATGACTGCGTTGCTAAGTGAGCCAGTTAATGGAGCTAGTACTGTATCTCCTGCTCACAGCAGACCTTTGACAACGAGCATTAGTTTGAATCCTTCTCTGCCTATAGATGGGCAGGCAGCTGAACAGATTGTAGTTACCTTGCCCTCATGCCCATCCCTACCTATGCAGCCATTAATCAGCCAACCGCAGGTTAAAACTCAGGCTGCAGGAAGTATCCTTCCATTAAATTCAACTATGCAGGTAATTCAGATGGCTCAGCCGGTTGCGTCAGCTGTGACAGGAGCACCAGCGAACCAGAATGTCATCATTCTCCAGCCTCCAAACACTGCTCCGTGTCCTCCAATTGTAAGAGCAGAAGTTCCTAGCCAAAATGTCAGTCAACAAATTGTAATTATTCAAGCTGCTAGTCAGAATCCTCTTCCTCTCCTCTCTGCCCAGCCTTCTGCTTCTCTGAGAGTTCCTGTGAATGGGCCTATGGCAGTTGCAAACTCCAACAACTCTGTACAAAATGCCCATCTTCCACAGACTTTTGGAGGAAAACACCTTGTCCATATATTACCAAGGCCATCGTCTTTGCCAACTTCTAGCTCTACACAAACATTTTCAGTTACAATGTCAAATCAACAGCATCCCCAAACAATCTCATTAAACGGGCAGCTTTTTGCATTGCAGCCTGTGCTGTCTTCATCTGGAGCTTCAAATCAAGCCCCTATGCAAATTATTCAACCCACCACCAGCGAAGATCCAAATACCAATGTTGCTCTCAATACATTTGGTGCTTTAGCTAACCTCAATCAGAGCATTTCACAAATGGCTGGACAAAGCTGCTTACACTTGTCTCTCAGCCACCCTACCACTCCCACAACTGTCCATAATCAGATCACCACAGTTAACTGTGTGTCGTTGCCAGCTTCAGTGCCCCCCTCAGTGCCTCTGGACGGTTCAGTATTAACTAGTGCATCTAATTCAACAAACGTTTCCCCCAAAAAAGCTGCTGCTGGTTTTCTGTCTAATACAAAATCAAAAAGGACAAACAAAAAGCAAAGTACAAAAAAGCACCTAGCTACCAATATTAAAGTTTCCTGTGCAGCAACTCCTTGTAAAGATGCAGGTAAGGCAGACAGTGCTCCTGTGGAAGCTGTGGCAAAGCATTCAAAGGGCGAGGGGTTGCCTGAGAACATTCCAGCAGTGTCACAAGCTTTAGCCACGTTGCAGGTGACTGGTGCAAGTATTTCTCCTTCCAAAGAAGCTGAGTGCTCAGAGCAAACAGTGGGATCCTGCCCTGTACCAGAGACAACTTTGGCAGAGCTGCCAGCCCCTTTGCCATTGCAGCTTGCTGTGTCTGAACGGTTGGCACTGGTCCCACCAACTGCCAGGGATGCTGCTCCTCTCCTGCCGGTGCATCAGTCTCATAGCAACCCACTGACCAGCTCAGCCTCATCAGAGTCTTCCTCCCGCTCTGAGCCCTCTGGCACCTTAACATCCTCTCAAACTGAAGCGCATGGGACAAGTTCTCAGGTTTCTGGGGCATCGGCAGTGGAAAGCAGCACGGCAGTTCAGACTTCCACTGCAGGAACAACTTCAGAATCCTGCAACGTTCCACAGGGTTCTTCAGTTGTCATGCAAGATGTGGACTTGTTGGAAGGGCAAGGTCTGACCAAAATGCTGTCTGATCTCACGAAAGAAAGAACAGTCGTGGAAAAAAGCTCTTCTTTTGCTGTTCAAGGGGAGCATTCTAATTTTCCCATGGAAAACTCTAAATCAGTGGAATCAAATGTTGATTTGCCTGAGAAGCAAGAACTCTTGTTAATGAACACAGAAGGTGATGCACTCTCCCAGCATCACACCTGCGTTTCTGATCAGGAAGTAGTTAGTGCTGCCCTCATTGCCAGCAGGCAGGCAGACTCCCCGATGTCAACCAGTTCTGGTAGCAGCCGGGGTTTTTCTGTGGCATCGATGTTACCAGATACCACCAGAGAAGATGTTACTAGCAACACATCAACCAATACGTGCAACAACTGCACATTTTCAGAACAACCTGACATAGTTGCTCTTGCAGCAAGAGCTATTTTTGACCAGGAAAGCCTTGAGAAAAGTGGAGGAGGAATGCAAGTTAACATGAGGGATGCCATATCTAAGTCAACTGAAGTTGCCACTCTGGAGAGAGAGCAACAGACTTTTAAACCTCTACCAGTGAAAGAAAGCAATGCAGGGCCATTAGAAACAGCATCAAACAAATTCAGTGCTCAGGATACAGTACAAACAAATGTTGGTAGACAAGTTGAAAAACCAAGCTGTTCTGTGGGAGGTGTGGAAACCTCCAACTCTTCTTTGCAGATTTCAGCTTCCCAGTCACCGAGCATAACCAGTTTAAGTGTGAATAACCTGATACACCAGAGCCGCATTGTCCATCCCCTCGTGAGTTGCTCAAGTTTATCCCAGCCTTCAGAGCCAGCAAGCATTCCTGCAACCGTGGGTCTCTCTCTTCCATCTAGTTCATATGTCAACCCATCTCCAAGACCAGCTATGATGAGTGAGTACGCTCAGGAACAACTGAATGCTATTAGGGCAAACTCCATGCAAGCTCCTCAGCTGCAGGAATCACGATTAAAGCAGCAAAATCACGAAGGTCGCAAAGACTCTGCTAAGCGGGCTGTTCAGGATGACCTTCTGCTTTCTACAGCAAAGAGACAAAAGCAGTGTCAGACAGCACCTCTAAGGCTTGAAGGGATGGCACTGATGAATCGAACACCAGAGAGTATTGCTGATCAAACACAGATGCTGGTCGGTCAGATGCCTTCTAATTCATCAAGTTCAGTGGCATCCTTGAGCAATCAGGGGCACACAGATGGCCTCAGTAGGCTATTCCCATCAAACAGCAACTTTGTAACACCAGCTTTGAGACAAACTGAAGTTCAGTGTAACTCCCAGCCATCAATTTCAGAGCAGCAAGGCACAGCAGGGCAGCATTTGCAGCCAATTCAGCATGTTCCTGCTCAAGGCATATCTCACCTTCACAATAATCATCCCTACTTAAAGCAGCAGCAGGCTGGACAATTAAGAGAAAGGCACCACTTGTATCAGCTGCAGCACCATGTCACTCATGGGGAAAACTCAGTCCACTCTCAACCCCATGGCGTCCATCAGCAGCGAACAATACAGCAGGAAGTGCAAATGCAAAAGAAAAGAAATCTCATCCAGGGAACCCAAGCCCCACAACTTTCTTTACAGCAGAAACACCATGGGAGTGATCAGACACGGCAGAAGGGTGGTCAGCCTCATCCTCACCACCAGCAAATGCAGCAGCAGATGCAGCAGCACTTTGGAGCTTCCCAGCCTGAAAAGAACTGTGAAAATCCTGCAACAAGCAGAAACCATCATAGCCACCCTCAGAGCCATATAAATCAGGACATTATGCATCAACAGCAGCAAGATGTTAGCAGCAGGCAGCAAGGTTCAGCTTCTGAGCATGTATCAGGGCACAATCCCATGCAGAGGCTGATGACCTCCAGGGGTTTAGAGCCGCAAATGGTATCCCAGGCAAGTATTGTAACCAGGCCGTCAGACATGACCTGCACCCCTCATAGGCAGGAGAGAAACAGAGTTTCCAGCTACTCTGCTGAGGCACTTATTGGGAAGACACCCTCTAATTCAGAGCAGAGAATAGGAATCTCTCTTCAAGGCCCTAGAGTTTCTGACCAGCTTGAAATGAGAAGCTATATTGATGCTTCTAGAAATAAAGGGTTGGTTATTCACAATATGCAGGGCCGTATATCCATTGATCATACGGTTGGCTCAGATGTACAACGGCTTTCTGATTGCCAGACGTTTAAGCCAGCAGGACCCAACCAACAACCTGCAGGCAATTTTGATGTGCAGGCCTCAAGAAACAGTGAAATTGGTAATTCTGTGTCGTCCCTTAGGGGCATGCAATCTCAAGCTTTTCGAATTGGTCAGAATACTGGGCCACCTGTAGAAAGACAGAAGAGATTGCCTTACCAGCCAGTACAAGGTATTCCTACAGGAAATTCCCTTCCGTCAAGGGAAAATGAAAACACGTGCCACCAAAGTTTTATGCAGAGTTTACTTGCCCCTAACCTTGGCGATCAAGTCAGTGGAAGCCAGCGATCGATCCCAGAACATCCAAGGAATACACAGTGTGGTGCATCCTCCACGATTGAGTACAGCTGTCCCCCGCCCCGGGAGAGTGTCCACATCCGGAGAGATGGCGATGGTCAGAACAGGGAAAGCTGTGACATGTCTATCAGCACAATTAACACCAGGAACAGCTCTTTAACTATTCCCTTCTCAACTTCATCTTCCTCGGGAGATATTCAGGGTCGAAATACAAGCCCGAACATTTCCGTACAAAAGTCCAATCCCATGAGGATGACAGACAGTCATGGAACAAAGAGCCACATGAATACACCTGTCTCCAGCAACATGCACGGGGTTGTGAGGCCAACTCACCCTCACCCTGCAGTTTCTCATGGAAATGGCGAACAAGGACAGCCTTCTGTTCGTCAGCCAAATTCTTCAGTTACTCAGCGCTCGAGGCATCCTCTACAAGATAACAACGGCTCTAAAATACGGCAGCCTGAAAGGAATCGATCTGGAAATCAAAGACACGGGAATGTCTTTGACCCTAGTCTTCCCCACCTCCCCCTGTCTACCAGCAGCAGTATGATCCTTGGGCGCCAGCAGTCTGCTATAGAAAAGAGAGGAAGCATTGTCCGCTTCATGTCTGATGGCCCTCAAGTGTCCAATGACAATGCAGCCTCTGACCAACATACTCTTTCTCAGAACTTTGGATTCCCTTTTATCCCAGAGGGTGGCATGAATCCACCCATAAATGCCAACACGTCCTTCATTCCCCCTGTTACTCAACCTAGTGCCACCCGAACGCCAGCCCTAATCCCCGTCGATCCCCAAAATACGCTGCCATCCTTCTACCCACCTTACTCTCCTGCCCACCCCACTCTTTCCAATGACATTTCTATCCCTTACTTTCCCAACCAAATGTTTCCTAATCCGAGCACAGAGAAGCCGAGTAGTGGAGGTTTGAACAACCGATTTGGATCTATCTTGTCTCCTCCCCGGCCTGTTGGTTTTGCTCAGCCAAGTTTTCCTTTGCTTCCAGATATGCCACCAATGCACATGACCAATACGTCACACTTATCCAATTTTAACTTGACGTCTTTGTTTCCGGAAATAGCCACTGCTCTTCCTCCAGATGGTTCAGCAATGTCGCCTTTGCTTTCCATTGCAAACACATCTGCTTCCGATTCTTCCAAGCAGCCCTCAAACCGACCCGCCCACAATATAAGCCATATTCTAGGTCATGACTGCAGTTCAGCTGTATGAAGACTGACAGACTTCTAGTCTGATGAGTTGTTTATATATTTAAGAAAAGGAAAGTGGATCTTACCGGCATCCTGAAGAGACCAGTCGTAGCATCACTGTTTATTTGCCTAAATGTATGTATATGGATACCTTCCATATCTGTATACACACTTTCTATCCACCTTACAAACTTTAAAGCACCAGTGCCTATAGCAATGCTTACTTGCAAGTAAACGGTAAGAATGCAACTTTAGAGCTGTGCAAATACTGATTGTTGATTTTACAACAATCAAGCCTGATGTCTGATGCCACTCTCAGTAGTACTTGGATGTGAAGAAAGAGGTGGGAATATCCAAACAGGACACAGGAAAACAAGTGCTACAGGTTTCATTTTACTTATGATACGTTTACCTGAAGCTAAAGGTGAACTTCAAGTGGCATAGGTTTTTCTTTTTCCTTTGTAAAATATTTTGGGAGTCTCATAACAAGACAAGTCTCTGCTAATCTGGCGTTAATTGATAAAGGCATTTGTTGTGCAGTTTTTGTCTGTTTGAAGCTTGTTGCATCCACTTGACTTAAGGCTAACTTAACCTGGCAAAAATTGCCATGCGTTTCCATGGCCAGAAATTAAAAATACTGTGTCAGAAAATTGAAATTTCTTTAATGCATGATTTTCTATTTCAAAGAAGAATTTGTTTGGATCTTGTTTAATGATGGCATCTGTTGCTGCTGAACTTGGCCAACATTTTAATGTAACTTAGTACTCCTACTGGAGTACTGTGGGGACAGCAGTCCTGTTTGTTGCCATTTCATTGCTCATATGCTGCAAGTTACCTCAGGGTGGTTTTGTACCTTGTTTAGCACCTTCTTAATGTCTTCTTTTTTTTTTCCCCCCTCCCCTCTCCTTTTCTTTGGCCCATGCTCAGCCACCAGCTTACTGGTTTCTGTGAGTGACAACTGCCTGTTGTAGTGGTCAGCACACAGGAGCAGCACTGAGCCCATGGCATCCCACAGAATCCATGGGGATCATGGGCACGGTGTCTGCTTGCTGTTGCTGGCAGCACTGGGGCCTAATATCAGTACTTTGCACTTGAACGCACCTTTTGTCTAAACCCATGTGGTTGTGGGTGAAGGGAGAATGTGAATGTGTCAAGATTGAAAAGTTGTATGCCAGGAAGATGTGATGTGAGCATCACAAGGAAGGGGGACTTCCTGTGTATGTGTGTGAGGGACAGAGCGTGTGTGTGTACTAGCTGAGACCCCAGTATGCTTCCACAGATTTTGATCCCATTTCTTTTAAAGGAAAGGGAAGAACTAGGTAACTTTTATTTATTTAATGGCTCTGTGGTGTGATTTTTTTTGGACAGAAATATGTCTTTTAAGTTCTTGGAAATACCATTCCAGATTATATTCTCCAAATAACAGTTTTCTTGTAAGCAATCCTCCTGTACCCAGCTGACACAGCTGCAGGGGAGTGTAAGATCCAAATACTTTGGTATCCCTACGTCACACTAGCGCTCCTGGGACCTCTGACAGCTTCATTCCCAGTGTCCCTGTTCTTGAGTGAAATGTGGCAGGGGCAGGTTCCCTGTTTTGTTTTTGTTTGTTCCTTTGTTTGTTTTTTGAGTAATTGTTTTATTTTGTTTTCCTGAAGGGCAGAAAGGAAGACACTTCATCTTGAATCATAGACTCATAAAATAGCTCAGGTTAGAAAAGACCTTCAAGATCACCAAGTCCAACCATGACCTAACCATATTACCCTAACTCTAACAACCCTCTGCTACATCATGTCCCTGAGCACCACATCCAAATGGTTTTTAAACACATCCATGGATGGTGACTCAACCACCTCCCTGGGGAGCCCATTCCAGTGCTTAACAACCCTTTCTGTAAAGGAGTTTTTCCTGGTATCCAAACTAAACTTTCCCTGGTGCAACTTAAGGCCATTTCCCCTCGTCCTGTCACCTGTCACCAGTGAGAAGAGACCAACCCTGTTCTCAGATATTGGAAGAGAGCAATGAGGTCTCCCCTCAGCCTCCCTTTCCCCAGACTAAACAGCCCCAGTTCCTTCAGTCTCTCCTCATAGGGCATATTCTTCAAGCCCTTCAGAAGCCTTGTTGCCCTTCTTTGGACCTTCTCCAGCACCTTAATATCTTTTCTGTACTGAGGTGCCCAAAACTGAACACAGTACTCGAGGTGAGGCCTCACCAGTGCTGAGTACAGGGGCAGGATTACTTCCCTAGTCCTGCTTACCACTCCATTCCTGACACAAGCCAGGATGCCACTGGCCTTCTTGGCCACTTGGGCACACTGCTGGCTCATATTCAATACTCATAATACTCATATTGAAGAATAGGAGTCCCAAAGAAGTAGCTGAAAGTTTATTCACAGCTGCACTGCCGAGGCTCCATTTTTGCCAAGTTCTTTTTTTATATGCTTCAGGAAAGAAAAGAAACTTTAGCATAAAACAGAATTGGGCTGTCTGTAGTTAGCTGATAATGTCTCATTCTTGTAACCTGGGGTCTGGTTTTTTCCACAAAGCCAAGTAAAATGGTTCTGTTTCAAATGGGGTATCACCACCTAATTCAGATGGGGCTTATCTTTAGGACACTAAATGTAAGTGGTGCTTCATTTTTTTTGTGTTTAGTGCAAATATTTGATGGAATATTTATTTCACTTCAAAGCAAGCCTGCTTTTCTTCTGAACAGCAGTGAATGCAGTTGCATTAGCAATGACCACCAGTCCTTGACAATGACTGAGAAAAAATCTGACTTTTGTCTGGTCAGACTCTTCAGCAGTGCTGGTTTCCTTGATGCTGTAGATCCCAAATGGGGGTGCCATGAAGGAGCGCAAGGATTTCCATAATGCTGAATGGCTCCAGGGGTTATGGATGATTGTGTCACAAGGACTGAATCAGCAGTTGCATGTTGTATTATGGGGTCTTCTGTACAGAGGAATGTAGAAGAGCCATTCTTACTCCTCACTCATTTGTTACTTGCATTGGTTTCCTTTGCTGGGAAGGCTCCAGCACTTTGGGCTGTTTGTCGAAGCTGCAGGGAGCCTGTAAGGTTGCATGGGTATATTTATTCCTTCAGATTGGTTTTACTATAAATTTCAATGGTGTTGTATTAAGGTAAATGTGATCCTGAGTATTCACAACATGTTGGAACTGTTGGCTTTTTGTATTTATTTTTTATGTTGTAAATCAAATTTTGAACAGGCAGTAAGTTTTCTATTCCCCTTTTCTGTTTACAAAGGTGACCAAAAAGCAATTGTACTCATAGGATACCTTTAGTGCAGGCAATTATCATACAGTCATTTAAGTGATGCAAAGACTGTGTGATTTTGTATGAACTGTACAGTTTTGAGGTGTATGGCTCAAAATTCATTACCACGTGACCATTCTCCTCCAGAGGAATGTACCTTATATTGTTTTTATGGGGTGTGGTAGTTCCTATGTAATCGCCGTGCCTCTCTGGACTTTTTATGGAAACTACCAAGACCAGGATGGAGACCACTCCATTACCCCAACTGAATAGGACAGTCTCTGTTGAAGTTCAACCACAGGCCAGTGTGAGTCTTTTTATATGCCATAAATGATGCTAAGTGTTCTTGATGGCATTTGTTTAGGATAAAAGGAAATGTAGGAAGACCTAGCTGCAAGAGATTCACATGAAGGCATTTGTTCAAATTCTATTATTTATTCCCTAATTCTATTATTCTCATTGCTGACTGGCATTTAAATCAATTAATTAAAAGAAGAATTGGCTCTAGTATGTAGTCTGTCTCGTGGCATCGTTCACAGTTCAAGATTGTCTTTGCTGAGCTTGGCCAGGTGCCCCGGTTTGGGGTGATTGTGCTTTTACCAGATTGTTTCTCACATGTTGGTGCTCTTGAACAGCTGGTGAAATGGGTATTTTGCATTAAAAGAAGTGAGATGTTAGGTACTTTCTGTTGGTTTTTAATTATGGAATTTTGTTTTCTTCTTCACTGTAAACTAATTACCCCTACCCCTGCCTCTTCATACTACAAGTAGAAACACTTTTTTTTTTTTTTTTTTTGCAAAATTCTGTAATTCCAACAAGAATTCCTTGTCAATTTAAAGTTCTCTTGTTTTTAAAGATACATTTGGAAAAGACTTAATTGCAATTTATT
Organism: Chrysolophus pictus; assembly: GCA_037305975.1. Classification (NCBI taxonomy): domain Eukaryota; kingdom Metazoa; phylum Chordata; class Aves; order Galliformes; family Phasianidae; genus Chrysolophus; species Chrysolophus pictus. Next base: position 116,511,172 of record CM074576.1, on the reverse strand, counting down.
ATTCTGAGAGTGGAATTTTCTCTTCCATAACAGTTTCATAGTACCTTTCTGGAAGGTTTGCTTTGTGTTTGAAGAGACACGTGCTCCATGCTGCTTCATTTAGCAAAAGAAGTAGCAAAAAGGAGTGGTTCAGAACTACCTCTGGGGTGGGACTGCTGCAGTCAATGAGCACTCGGTAGCTGTGGCCTCCAGCTTGTCTTAAACGTGTTCAACAAACAATAGCAAATGGCCTAGGGATGAATTGTGTGTATTTCAATGTAATTAAATTAATCGATTAATCCCTCAAGAAAACTAGGAGAACATGAGCAGAATCAGACTGAGCTGACAGCAGGCAATAAAACAGGTCATGTACGAGCATTCTCACTGGGTTTCACTGAGAGTAAAGGGCTCATCAAAGTGCAGCTCCCAGAAATGGTTTAAGCCGCACTGGGATGCGTTTGACATCCCAGTGCCGTCAGAGAAGCGCCTCTGAATTAAAGATGCAGTGCTCGCGCAGGGCCTCTGACTTTTTGCACAGATTTCCTCCGCACTTTAAAGCTGCACTGCCACTGTGGTTAGCGACTGGTTTTGGCGCAGAAAACACATCACTTGGCAGGGCAAATGCAAAGGGTGTTTCTAGTAACAAGCGTCATTTCATTACTTCTCCCATCTGTCTACCGTACTCAGAGGTACTCACACAGCCCTGCTCACAGACCTGTGCTGCCCTCTGCTTCTGGATGGCCAAACATAGTCCACAGATGCATGGAGAGATGCGATCGTGCCCTATTTCCCACACAACTTTAATGCTTGTCACTTCAATAATAATCCCACCTTGACTTGGAAAGAAAGAGTAGGACTGAATTTATTCATACTGAAATGATCAAATTTGTGTTGTTGGGGTTTTTTTGTGTGTTTGCTTTTGAATAGAGTAGTGTAAGCAGCTCCATCCATTTTCATCAGTCAGTCTGCATTTACTTCTGCTCCTTTTCCTTTCTGCCCAGTCCAGCAGTGGTGGCAGCTCACAGCTGAGCACACGAGGATGGCACTGTCAATCCTGCACTGCCTCTACTGTCCTTACAGTACAGATGAGAGTTAAAGCACCCACGCTTTACCTCTACATGTTGTACTGATAGCAAATTATTCTGTGAATGGTGGAAGACTTCCATAAACATTTGGCCATGATGATAAAGAACCATCTTCTCTTTGCTGACAGTCCTCACTCGGTTACACAAAAGCCATTCTTACGTTGCAAGATAATTTCTGAAAAACAGCATATTCTTCTTTAAAGTTGCTGACCCGTACCTTAGCAGCAAATTTTTATATTACAAAAAGCATTTCCTGCTTTCTCATCAAACTGCATTTTTACAAGCAGGTTTCAAGTCTGCGATATGCTTTGTTTCTTTTCAGCAATCACAAACGCAAAACAAGGCAGCAATAGGCTGCCCCTGCATTCCTGCCTGCTCACTGTGAGAAGGAAAGCAAAGATGGATTTTGCCACAGGAGATTATTCAGAGATGCTGTTGCCCTCCACAATGTAAATTATTTATGTTCAGCCCAGAATCATCTGCTGTGCTCCTGTTTTATACAGCTGTAAATTACTTGGATACAGCCCCAGTGGAAAGCCCTTCTTATTTTGTAATGAAGAAAGGAAATCTGCAGTAGAAGAATATAATGAACGAGGAGGAACATCATCTTGCAATTGTAAATAAGATCTTGTTCTGTTTATTTTGACATCTTTTTACAAATGTGTCGTATTCGGGTGTAAATATCTCAATCCACAATCTTGTTCAGAGCCCTGAGATTTCTATTGTTATATGTAATACTTTGTTTAATAGTTGTAATAATTATTTGTATAGATATGAACACGATAGTATTTTATTAAAAAAAAGAAAAATGTTCTTCAAAGTCTGTGTTTTGTTCAGTACAGCTTCTTTCCCTGTGTGAAAGAAAAAGGAGGTGTGGGGCTCTCAATATATAAAACTGAAGAATCATAGAACAGCTTGGGGTGGAAGGGACCTCAAAGGTCATCAAGCTCCAAGCCCCCTGTCGCAGGCAGGCAGGGCCACCAACTTCCACATTTAATACTAGACCAGGCTGCCCGTGCAACCTGGCCTCAAACACCTCCAGGGATGGAACCTCCTGCCACTTTTGACAGGAGAAACTGCAGCTTTTCAGAGGCTGAGAAATGATACCACTCTGCAGCCCGCACCACTCCTGCAGATCCCAGTTCCAGCACAGCAACACAGTGCTGAGGCCATGGGCTCAGGGCTGCCACGTGGTAACAGCAGGCAGGGGACACGTGAACAATGCAACATATGTCAGCAGAAACATCAGTATCCATTCCTAACTGAAGTTATATTTGTAATATAAATACAAATGAAGCTGATTCAGGCTGCTTTCCCCCACCATTACCCAAAGTCACCTGACTCAATGACAGCACTGCATGGCTTTTCTCACTCAGGTTGAGGGCAAGGCAGATGCAGCACTAGGGAAGGAGGTAAAAAACACTATTTAGATTAAGCCCAGTGCTAGCATTCCTGCTTATAAAAAATAGCAAGTACATCTCTCATAACCTGGGAAATAACCGCAAGTATTTAGCGACCAACTGCTGAAATCGATATCTGTGCATGCAGGGTTTCCACACCATACAAAGGGCAGCTCCTACTTTCACTATGCTCCTCAGTCCCCAGCAAGTCACGCAAGCTCACAGAGGGAGAAAATAAATGGGAAAGGATGCAGCAGGAAACTGAACTGTTTGTTCCCCTTTTCAGGAGCAGGTTGTACTGAATGTAGGAGGGATACGCACATGCTGGGGAAGCAGGGACCGTGCCACCAGCCCAGCACAGCCAAACCAGAGGCACCTCTGCCAGCACACGGCCAGGCTGAGCCCTGCAGTGCCAACAGAAACCAGGCAGGTCAAAGCCAAGAGGAAATCTTCAACACTGCTGCATCAGCAGGAGGCTCAAAAGCAGCAAGAAGATGATTTCAGCTCTGCCTCCATCCATCTCTCCTTACATTTAATTCTCTCACATGTTTTTTTGCTTGTTCTGTGCCAGTCTCCCACTCCACTTGTGCTGTGCCATGCACACACCGTGTGGTTCAGCACAGTGAGCCCATCTGCTGCTCTCCTACCTCCTACACTGCCCCTGCCTGCTGCTGCTCAACATTACCGCTCCTTCTCACATTCACACACAGAAGATCTCTAGCTTCTCGATTAGAAACAAATACAGGCTTGGAAACAAGCTCCAAGAGTACAGCAGACATGGAAAAGGAATATTTTTCATTAGAACACTGGATAGCTGTAACAAATCCAGACAAAGCCTGAGACATACAGGGTCTTCTTCAGTCAGGCAAGTAAATGATACTGCTGGTACTTTCTGATGCATCTTTGACTTCTGCACAAAGAAGAGGAACCACTGTTCTTTCTCCTCAGCCACACACAGGTTAAGGGCAGCTCTGCAAGGCAAAAGCCCATCTTGCACCAGGCTCAGTGGGACTGAACGCAGCACAGCAAACAAACAGGGCTTTGGATACAAGCCTACCAACTCTAGGATCGTGGCAGCTTGCTGAGAGCAACAGGTTTGTAAAGGGATGCTGTTTCCCTTGCCACTTCTGCATCTCACAGCCTGTGGAAGGCAGGATCTGCCAGTTCCTGTAAGTGCACCTAGTAGAAACAGTTCAAGGCCCCTGGTGAGGGCTCCATCAGAAGCTTTCTCCTTTCCTGCTGCTGCCTCTCCAGTCCTGCTCCCAGAGGATCGTCCCACTTGCTCTCTAGCTCACTTCCCCACCAAGTGACACAACTGTCACTCTCCCAGCAGATCCACCGCTGCAGCTCCTCATACAGCCCCCAGGTGCCTCCATGCAGCCCTGTCTCAGCCTTCTGCTCCTGCTTTTGGGAACAGGAACACAGTCAGAGAGAAGGGAGAGAGCAGATGGTGCTGGCAGCAGGACTACCTGAGCATCCCTGCGTGACCTCACAGGCAAGCTCCATGTCTTGAACTCCTGCATGGTACGGACATTACCACGGTGTGTGGTTTCACTGTTCACATAATTGCAAGTACAGACCTTGAGCTCCTGCAACAGCCCTCACATTTGCAGGTGGGAGGAAACAGGAGAGCACACAATGCATGTAGTGGAAGACCACGTGGGTACTAAAGCCCACAAGGCTCCATCTGCACAGCAAGCTGCCAGGCAAGACAGAATTCTGCAACCTCACTGATCAGAGAAGCTTAGCCTCATTGCACTCAGCAAGGAGTGGAGATTTTGCACCTCAGGCTTTCCCACATTCTCTTCCTTTGGGAAGGATAAAGAAGCTGCAGGCAAGCGTGTGTCACTGGTATTGGATCCTGTCACTTTAGAGAGACCAAGAACAGATGGCAGGGTTGCAGGAGGAGCAGAATAAAAAATGGGCTCTCCTCAGCCTGATCCTCCTCTCCTGGTTCAGATAAAACCAAGCATCCTCTTCTTCCCCGCAACCCATGGTGGCACCTCCAAGGAAGACTGGCACATGCTTAGCAACAGGTCTGAGAGACCTGCTCTGCTCCTAGTGTACTGACAGCTCACAGCTCTACCTGCACAACAAACCTGCAAGTCAAGCCCAAAGCGCATAACCCAACCCAGCACATCAGGACCACTGCTGCCTTCTGTACGCCCTGCCCAAAACACAGCCATGTCTCATGTAGCTCTGTGAGGTGGGACAGAAGCCTGGCTAACAGCCTCTCATGCCATCCCTCCTCCAGCCCTCTGCCAAACAGGAGCTTCTGTTCTAGCCGGACTGCCCTCGTGGGGCTGACTGGAGCCAACAGAACAAACATTGCTAGTACCTGCAATCTGGAAACAGTCTGCAAGAATGATGGGTTGCTCCTAGCGAAATTTAAGGATTGCAGTGACTGGCAAATACCATCATGCAGCCCTTTTCCCAAGAACTCTCCACACCGCTGCTCAGAGCCGTAGCAGGAAGAATTCAGGTTGACCTGCAGAGCAGGGAACCAGGAACACTCCCTTTTTGACCACCTTGAAAAACTTCATCTTAAAAAAAAAAAAAAAAGTAAAGTAAGAATTAGTTACTGCAAAACCTTCCAGGGAAAAGCAGACTTCTCAGAGTAGAAAGTTATCAATGTAGTACTTTGGTAAACACAACTGGAACAGAGCCTCTCTACAACACTGTATACATGCACGTACATTGAGGAGAAAACAGTCAGATAATAAAAACAAGGACAAGAGGCCTCAAAGAATACTTTTTAATTCAAAATTAGCAAAGCAGGTCACACTGTAAATGCAACACCTGCAATAATTCATACCTTACTCTTGTTTTTTTAAATAACTGGGAATTCAGAAAGAATGCAAAGACATTTAAAAACTTTCAGATGCAGAAAATTTGAAGAGGTGTGGGAAGAAGCTTCATCCACACCTCTGAAGAGCTCAACCCCAATGCTCCCAAGACCTCCTCCGCATCCCCCATCCAAAGTAAACTTGCAGGAGGAGAAAATCAGGGGCTGCTGCACAGCTCCCCTGCTCTCCAACCCTTCAACAAGGCTCCCAGACTGGGGCAGGAGCCAATGAGGTGCCCAGCACATGAGACTCAGGCCTCATCACTCCATCTCTCTCATGGTCTCAGCGCATCTGGTGCTGTAGAGAACTCTGCACTGACAAGCAGCTGCACAGGAGCTGCTGGAGAGGAGTGGGGGGGCTGTTAAGTTTGTACCAGCGAGAGGAGCTGCAATAGCAAGGCAGGAGGCTCTGCCTCTGGCAGTCCAGCTCTAGTCCCTATCTCCCTGAAACATTGCAGCCCCTTGGATATGTTCCTGCAGTTACAGGAGGAGCTTCTCCAACAAAAGAACATAGTTCCCCACTACCACCTCTGCCTGGAGCCTTTTGCTCACTCGGCAGCTACTCTGCATTCTGGGATTGCAGTGGGACAGAAACCAAATGCTCCCCCAATGCTGCCCCAAGGCAGTCTGCAGGGTCTGGACACTGGCTGCTGACACAGGAGGAGCTGCAACGCATTCTCAAACTCACTCACTAGAGAGAAAGCAGAGCACGTCAGCCTAGAGGAAAGGAACCAAAGGTCTTAAATATGCTTCCTGTCCTCTCCCTCTTCACCAGCTCCAGCACCCACTGTCCTAACAAGCCAGAGGGCTGCAAGTGCTAGGTCATGCCTGCCCCATGGGGTGTGGTGGCAGGGGAGTCAATGTCAACTTCCCTCCTGGTCCTGCCCCAGTTACCGCAGCACCCAGTCATGCTCACTGTGGGTCCAGCTCCTCTGCTCCCACAGGGCTGCAGGCCACTGAAACAGGCTCATTCCCATGGACACCGGTAGCCTGATGCCTTCAGCCAAGTGGCTTGGCACAACCCCATGCCTCTGTCCATCCGAGGCTCAGAATACCGGGATCTTGTCCCTGCGCACCGTGTCCAGATCATCATCCAGGGTCAGCAGGACCTGGGGAGAAGCTCAAGGTTGCACGTCTCGCTAGTCACCTCACAGTTCAGGAAAACAAGGAAGAGAAGGAGAGGCTGAGGCCCCACAGCAGAGCAGGACTCACCAGAAAGGAAAAGAACAAAGCAGCTGCAGAAAGGAAGTGCCAGACATCATGGTCATCAAAGAAGCCCAGCAGGATGCATGACCGGTTCTTCTCTCGGGATTCTGCCGGAGTCTCCTAGAAGAGAGAGCAGGTGGTCAGGACTCAACACCAGCACACAAAGGATCCTGGCCATGTACACAAAGCCCTCTGAAGGATTTCCTGCCTTAACCCTCTATGAAGAAGCCAAGAGAAGTGGCGGACATGAAATAAGGACATGGCAGGTATGCAGTGCAATACTGCACAGCTGGGGATGGGTCTGAAACCATGGCACACAGCTCAGGAGAACCCCTCTGGTCACCACAACTGATGTGCAGCATAGCACAAGCTGCAAAACCTCCACTGGATACTTCTGCAGCAAGCCCCTCACTGTCATGGTGATGGAGAAGGCATCCAGTCCAAATTTAAGAGCATTCCAGGTCATATGGGGTTCCCACAGCCCATGTTATTTCCCATTACTCATCTCTCCAGGGAGAATTTTGCCAGCTACTGTTGGTCAGGATCTGCTCCATTGTCTTCAGATCATCAGGTCACCCTATCTCCCATAAAGAGGGCCTCAAGATTATCACTCCACAGTGGGTATGGTGGTGATAGGTTGACAATGGACTTGATGACCTTAGAGGTCTTTTTCAACCTTCATGATACCACGCGCAGTTATTTTAGCCTCAGCACAGCTTCCTGCACTCCCTTCCTGATCTGGGAAGGCAGACCAAGGCTCTCCCCCACAGTATTGTTTTTACAAAAAAAAAAAGAACAACAGGAAGGGAAGACAGACAGACACGGACAGAAGGATAGCAAAAGGGGAACATTACCTCCCAGCTGCTGAGGGTCTGGAAAAAGAAGTAGAGGGCAGCCGCCCACACCACTGCTGTGGCCACAATGCAGAACAAAGGAATAGGCAGGAGCTTCTCAGAGCTGCGGATCTGCAGGGAGGGATGTAGCCTCACAACAAGTGCTTCCCAGGGGCCAGAGGCATGCACAGTGGCAAATGAGTCCGGCCTGCCCACCTTCACAAAGCGTTGCCCACCCCAGGAAGATGCAGTCCAGCCAGCAAGATCACTCACTGCACAGCATCCACTCCCCAACAACCAGTTTTTCATCTCACCCCAAGTCCCACACAGGACTCTCCATACCCCTCTCTAGGAACCCAGATTGCAGCCGAAAGGAGGCTCATACCATCCCCTTCAGAGATGGGCATGCGCATGACAGCTACAACGGCCACCTCTCTTACCTTCATGATGATGTAGAAAGCCAGGTACAGTAAAAGGTTACAGATGAAGATGCCCAGTATGTAGGAGGCAAAGTCTCTGGGCCGATACACCAGCCCAAAGATAGCACTGAGGGTAGAGAGGGAAGAAGAGACATTAGACAGCCTCTTTCACTGGGGACAGGTACATTCCAAAACTGACAAACCCCTGCTGCTCCTAACCCTAATCCACTCAGACCACAGGACACGGCAACACTGCTGCAGCCTCCCAGTTTCCTGAAGGAAATAGTGCTCACCTCAGCTCCTTGCTAAGAAACAAAGCAAAGCAAAACAGCCTCAGACCTGCTCATCCACTAAAAGCAGCCAGAGATGCCAGAAGGGTAAAAGGGTTCAGGAAGGCTGGACACTCCTCAAGAAGGAAATCTTGAAGGCACAGGAGCAGACTGTCTCCCTGTGCTGTAAGATAAACCAGTGGGGAAGAAGACTGGCATGGACGGACAGGGAGCTTTTTCCTGAGGCTCCAGGAAAAAAAGAGAATCTACCTCCTACAGAAGAAGGGATGGGCAACTTGAGAGAGAGTACAAGTTGGAAGGAAGTGTCAACCTGTCTGGGGGTAGGAAGGCCCTACAGAGGGATCTGGATAGCTTGGCTGAGGCCAATGGAAAGTTCAACACGACCAAGTGTCAGGTCCTGTACTTCAGCCACAACAACCCCAGGCAACATTACAGGCAGAGTGGCTGGAAGACTCTGTAGAGCTAACAGACCTGGGGGTACTGATTGATGCTTGGCTGAACACGAGCCAGCAGTGTGCCCAGGTGGCCAAGAAGGCCAGCGGCATCCTGGCTGGTATCAGGAATAGTGTTGTCAGCAGGAGCAAAGGAAGTGATCACCCCCCTGTACTCAGCCCAGGTGAGGCCACACCTTGAGTACTGTGTTCAGTTTTGAGCCCCTCATTACAAGTGAGACATCGAGGCCCTGGAGCGTGCTGAGAGAAGGGCAATAAAGCCAGTGAGGGGTCTGGAGCACAAGTCTTATCAGGAGCAGCTGAGGGAACTGAAATAATTCTGTCTGGAGAAGAGACTCAGAGACCTTACCACTCTCTACAATTCCCTGAAAAGAGGTTTTGGCAAGGTGGGAGTTGGCCTCTTCTCCCATGTAACTGGAGAAAGGACTAGAGGGAATAGCCTCAAGTTCTGTCAGGGGAGATTTAGATTGGACTTTAGGAAAAATTTCTTCTCCAAAAAAGTGGTTTGGTGCTGAACAGGCTGCCCAGGGAGGTGGTGGAATCACCATCCCTGGAAGTGTTCAAGAAATGTTTATATGTTGTACTAAGGGACACAGTATAGCAAGAAAATATTGGTGGTAGGTGGATGGTTGCACTGGATGATTTTGGAGGTCTTTCCCAACCTTGGTGATTCTATGATTCTATTATATGGGTGGGAGCATTGCATTGCTTCCACCCTATGGCCAAACACATCTCACTCAGTAGGGCTTGGCCTCAGATCTCTGTATAGAGTAGAAGGCATATCCTCGAGAAGCAGCTTTTGAGAAAAGCAGGAGTTAAGGGCAGTTATTTTAGGTCTTATCCAAGAGCTTGTCACTCCAACCATGCAGTTACTGCTGGGCTCTGCAACTGTGTCAAATGTCTCTATCAAGTCTCCTGCAGCTGAGCTAGGCTGGAGCTCCCAGCTATAGAGGATGTGTTTGCATAGCACAACACAGCACTGTTGTATCAGGCCAACCCTGGGCAAGCTTGGTCCAACAAGCCACTAGACTCAGAGATGCCTCAGGTTATCTCTGGAGCACACTGCAATCCAAACTGTTGCAGAAGAGCCCCAGCACAGAACAATCACAATGACACTGTTGCATTTCCTCCCCATCTCAGGCCACCTGTATCAGTACTGAAGCCAAGTAGGCAAAACACCCCACCCCATTACTTACAAGGACCAGTTGACCAGGTTTCCAACAATGAGCAGCACCATCCTGTCCTGAAGAAAAAAGACACCAATGATCACATGAAAGCAGAAGGAAACACAAGTGGACTTTGCCTCAGAAATTTAGGCTATCGTTGTCTGAGAGTTTGGAATCTGGTTCCTGTAACTGCACGTGTACCTGGCTCTTGTGTTTGCTCCATGCGAATGAGTACTTGTGAGATGGATGCTGCTCTGGCCCTCACAGATTTGAAGAGAACATTGCATTGAAGAGATTAAGCATGTAAATAGAAGAGTCGACCCCTCAAGAATCATTCTCAGAAGATTCATTTGCCTGCAAGTCATTTGGCTAAGTTTCCACTGTTTTCCTAGTTAAATTCCTTCCACATAAAAACATACTGCACAGAAAAATGGCATGTCTGAAAGAGGAGACAGGGTGCTTTGGACAGCCTCCTGCATATATCCATGGAGCGCTCCCCCCTTTTTTTTTCTTTAAAACCAGTTTCGCCATTAACAAGGTAAGAATTCCAACTACAGAGGGCAAAATAGATACATCTGTGGTTCTTACGTATTTGTGCTTACACAGCTACTTTCATGAAGTAGTTATTTCAAGCCAGTCAGGCTTACTTATGTCTGTGTGCACAAACTTTGCTTGCAAAATTCAGTCTGATGCTTACTGTGAGACTGGAAAATAAAAACACTAAAGTAGAATTCATAAATAAAGATCTAATTTGGCTTCAAGTACTAATTAATGCTCTACCCTGAGAAAAAAAAAAAGCAATCACTAGGATGCAAGGTAGCAGCTACTGCTTCTTTTTTCCCCTCCTGTCTGCCCCAAGACACTGTAGAAACCACAATAGTCACTTCATTCCTTAGAAAGGATGCACTGCACTGAGCCTTACACCAATTCCTATGAGTTGATGTCTCTAGAAAGAAAGAGCAATGGCAAATTCTATCATACTTGTGTCACATTTGCTCTGATGTTCTATTCACCAGGCCATAGATCAAAGAAGTTCTGGTGGAAGTAAAAAGCTCCAGCAGAGATCTATAACTGCACACTGGTGAGAGGTAGGGGGAGAGAAGGGAAGCAGGCAGCACCACTTTTTTCAAGTAGCCACAACCCTCTCTTCTGTACACTGAAAACCAAACAAATGCTGAAGGAGGTGCAGAAAAGTAAGAAATCACCTACCATGTACATTGGTCGACTGCACTGCTGGATACAGTCTGTGTATAGCACCATTGCTGCCCGCCGAAATATCCCCAAGTCTGCCAAAGGAGAGGATAGAAGTCAGTATAGCTAGAGTAAGCTCCATAACACCTACTAAGTAAAGATGCAGGCCCACACTGGCTGAGGACCCAGGCTATGAAGGTCAGAGTATTCACAGATTTGTTTATTGCTCTTTGGGAGTAGTCCATGCTGAGCAGGACAGCAGGTGGACAGCGTTTGGTCAGAACAACAGGTTAAAAACCAAACATTCTTGACACTGGTGCTGCTCAGAAGTCAAATAGGCCCTGTCTGAATGCAAATATGTTGGCTTTGCAGCGACTCCTCTTTAGGGGAGATGTTCATGGAAGAAAAGGAAAAGTGCTTTCCATGGAACAACATGGAGGGAGACACAGGAGACCCTCATCTCTGTTGAGAGTGGTCTAGAGAGGAAGAACACACAATGCCCCTGCTACAGAAAATAAATAAAAGTCACTGCCGAATCTCCTCTGGAGAGCCATCAGTAGCAGTGAAAACAAACAGACATGCATGCATGCATGCAAAGGTCCCTCTTTAATCACAAATGTGGAGCTCAAAAAGACTCCTGCATTGAGATCAAGGCTTTTCTGTGCTATACCATCCCCTTCCTAGGAAGGAGCAGGCCCTAGCAGAGCTGCTGGCAAATAAACTTCGATTTTCAGGAGCCAACCCCAGGGTGGCACACAAGCCCACCTTCCACACGCATCCATGCACCCCCAGCTTCTCCACCACTGCTCAATCATTTCAAAGAATGGGAGCTGCTGCCAGTTACCTGAGTCAGGGCCATCTGAGGCAGACAGGAGCAGAAGAGGAAGGAGAAACACATTTGTAAGCAGAGCACATGAGCCAGGCTCCCCACCAGACCTTATTTTCCCTCCCAGTCTAGCTCACCCTTCTGGAGCATAGCTCAAGAGACAGCAAATGGGTCCTGCTGATTCCCACTGTCTGGGAAGCAGCAGCAGGAAAACTTCAGAGGCCAGGAAAAGCTTCAGTTGAGGGAGAAGAAAGGATAACCCCAAACAAGTGCAGGCCACAGGACTGGCCTTACAGTTCTAAGCCACAGAGGTGATCTGCAAAGATTCAAGCAAGAAGCACCCACAGATTAGTTTGGTTGTGACACTTACCCATCTTGAAGCGGCCCATGTAGTAGATTTGGGTGCTGAGAGCCAGCGAGGCCAAAACATGGATCAATGAGAAAATGACCCAAAACCACATATCGTTCTTCCCAAACACCTGAAAGCAGAAATGTATTGGAAAAAGAAAAAAGGAAAAACCGTGGGCATGTTACCAGCAGGCTGCTGCTTTTCTTTCCTGTATCACCATAGAGCATTAGACAATCCCACTGAACACGGAAGAGAAACCCCTATTATCTTTCAAGTCAAAATCAAGTCTATAAATCCAAACAGAGACCAGGAAAGCAAGAGGAGCTTAGCACTTCTGGAGAATAGGCCACTACTTCTGTATGCCCCTTCAGATAAGGCTGATGATCTTGAAGGACCGAAGCTGGCTCAGGAAGCAGAAACACTGGGATCCCTAAGCCAGGCAAGCTCTCCCTGCAGAACTAGGCAGCAGCCCCCATGGCCAAGAGAGAAATTTTACACAGGCAGTCAGGGAACTGACCATTGCTTCAGCAAGTGCACTGTGGCAAACCCAAAAGTACAAAGTGTTTCTATTATAAGCTTTTTGCTTATTTAAGGACTGGAAGTGAATTACCGACCCAAGTAAATGCTATGTTAAAACTTTAATATTTCCATTATACATTGAAGAGTTCAAAAACTCTAGTCTGCTGACAGGCTACTACTACACACTCCCCTCCTCTGGGGCCACAGAAGGTGCTTGAACTTCTCAATTTGCATGGGGGAAAAAGTAAGCAGAAAAGCCTTCTCTTCATGAATGGAAAAAGAGGCACATACAGCTTAGAATCTCCACTCTACAACCTGAAAACATCTCTCAACAAAATATTCACCATCCCATAATAGAAGTCCAGCATTTTGAACCTAGGCATGCAAATCTAGGATCACAGAAGGACTTGGGGTGGAAGGAACCTTAAAGCCCACGTAGTTCAAATCCCCTGCTGATAGCAGAGCCGCTACCACTACATCAGGCTGCCCACAGGCCCATCCAACCTGGCCTTGAACACCTTCAGGGATTGAAGGTGCCTATCAAGCAGAGTAACAAGAAATTCTTGGAAAGTTTCAAGTTTACCAGCTATTCCTTCATGCCTTATCGTACAGTCTCCTATCTGCAAGAGATCAATTGCTATTCAGTGCTACTGTAGGACAGAGAGGGGCTAACAGTCTGCTGAGGCCCAGCAAGTAGTCCAAAGCAACAATTCAACAGATTTTGCCTAGTTACTGCTGAATGAAACAGTCCTACAACTGGAGAGAAGCAAACTGTAGAAAGAGGCACAAGCAACCAGGCTGTGAGAACAGTTGTCTTGGAAAGGAGGGGAAAAAAAAATAAAGAGTACTAGGAATGCAAGTACAAGTAGCTGCTTAACAGCCTAATTGAGCTCTGATGCTTTCCCTGGTCCTTTGGCTACTTAAGCCACATTTCCAGCCATGCATCTCCTCCCCAGAGAAAAAGGCAGATAAGAGGGAGCCATACCACTCCAAGGACAGCGAGGCAGATGACCACAGCAAACGAGGCATAGGCAGAGTAGGCACTAGCATTGATGTCTGGATGGCGAGTCTGGTAGAGCTTAAGCATGCAAAGTCCTGCGATCATGTACATGAAGGAGGTGTCTGTGGAGGGAGCACAACAGAAATAGTGAAAACAGGCACCAGCAGGCTGAGAAAGCTGCTCAAAGCACATATAGTGAAGTGTGGCAGCAGAGCCAAACAAAACCAGCTGGCATGAATCTCTGATGCTATACTACATTGTACAGCAGCTTGCGCTTTGCTACCTTGCAGTACATCTGTGCTCCTGGGCAACAAAGAAAATAAAAAGGCATCAGGGCACAGAAACAGGCAGGAAATTACAGAATGGTTGAGACTGGATGGGACCTCTTAAGATCTTAAGATGATTTGATTCAGTTCCTCTGCTCAAGCAAGGTCAGCTGTGACAGGGTTGTCAAGGGCCATGCCCTGTCAGGTTTTCAATATATCTCCACAGGAGACCACAAACTCTGCCTACCCTTCCAGCTTAAAAAAAAAAAGCATTCTCCTGTCTTTGAACGGAACTTCCTTTTTTCATCCAAAGATTCACTGTCTTCTGACCAAACCTGGAAGCTTTGCAAGAGTAGAAAGGTGAGAAATATTTGTCACTCTGCAGGAGATAGAGATGGCAAATCCATCTTCAAGCACAAAAAGAAAACAACTTGGCTTACCAAACTGGAAATTAGAGTAATTGGGGCAGACATGGTAGCAGGCACTGAGCACCCCTTCCATCATCAGAGCAATGCCCATAGCATAAAACAGACCAAAATGCTTTGGGATTCCATAGTCCTAGAAGAGAACAGAGGCAGACAGAAGGTACCCTCACTGTTCTGATCACAAGATCAGAAGAAGAGCTACCACTTTTCATTACCTCAACCCTCCTAAGCCCCCCACATTTGTCCTTCAGCCCATATGTAATTGTAGTCATACTGCAGAGCTGGTTGAATCCACCAGCAGCAAATCCGAAATAATTACACAGAAACTTCTGGTCTAAAGACCTCAGTATCTTGGTACTGATGTCTTGAGACCAAAAACCTCACCGCAACATCACACTTAGAAAGATGTTAGCTAACCAGGCCGCAGTTTTCACAAGCCCCATTAGAAACATGTCTAGCTTTTAGTTCAAAGGAGCCTCCTCCTCTCTAGAAAGCAGATGCTCCTCTCCACTGCCTGTTTCATCATCACAGGACAAAGCAAGGATCCAGGTGTGCTCCCATCCAGCTCATCTGCCCCAGTTCTTCCACAGTGAACACCGGAAGAAGAGCCACAGGAGTCATTCTCAGCTCATCTCCCTGTCTTTGTGAGTCCAGACTGGGCAACAGCAGCAACACAGACACACCACAAAAAGCAAAGTGGTGGAGTAGTAGGTGAGAATATATTCCACCTCCATCTTCTGTCAGGGGAAGAAAAAGAGGATTCCATCCTCCAGGAAGAAATGCAAACTGAAAACCACTATGCATTACCCTGGTTGTTTCCAGGCTGCCCTCCCTCCCACCACCAGTCCCATGCAACCATGTACCCACTAGGGTATAGACATCTTTCATCTCCATGGCCCGACGGTGGAGAATGTCTCTGCGCAACACAATGAGGAGAAAGAGAAAGCCCAGCAGCATGTGGCCCACATTGCTAAGGATGTTGTTGAAGGCACTGCAGGGAAAAAGAGGGTTTAAGACAAAAGCATCACAGAAGCAGAAAGGTGAACCCCAGGCCACAATAAACTGAATTCATTTAGTTCCCCACCACCACCACCCTCTGCCTCAGCAGCTGCCAAACACCTGCCAGTTTTATGCAATGGAGGACAATTTCAGGCTGAGTACTTCATCTGCTTCAACTGATTTAACACTTTCTCTGTGAGATTTCCAACTCTGGGTTCTCTTTGCACTCCAATGTTATGGCAGAAAAATGGTGCACTGAAAGGACTGCTCTGAATTGCTTTTCAGAGCTGCTTCTCTTTGAATACATGTGAAAGCATCCAAAAGAACACATAAGCCCACTACTTTGCTGGGGCAAACCTGGTACCACATAGACCTGGATGCACTGCAACAGAAAGCCACTGCTGAGCTCAACAGAAAACTCAGAGAGACTCTGTTCAGAATCCTAAACTCTCGGTGTTCTTTTCAGTGTGGCTGCTGTGAAACTGATAAGGAAAAAACCCTGCCTGGGCACAGCATGAGGCACAAGGCAATAATGCAGTGACTGCAAGACTCACCTCAGAACCCCAAGTGGATGAGCACACAGAAAGTTGTAGTAGCAGATGTCCTGATTGCCTGTTACATTCACTACCTGGACAGAGCAGAAGTGGGAGAGCTGATGTTAGCATATCCTTTCTGTTTGGATGTCTTTGCATCGTGCTTGCACTGTGTTTACACAAATTTGATGTGCCATACTGCAGATACAGCACCTGAGGGCTGCAACTCTGCAGTCACTACACCCTGCAAACAGCTTCTCAGAAGCCACTGCAGCTTAGAGCCCACAAAGTCCTGAAAAGCAGCAAAACTAGTGACAACAGCTTAGGGTACTTCAAACAGGACAGGTGGCTGAGCCCTTGACTGCTTTGGAACTTAGCTGGTCTTTTTGCTCTCTTTGCCCAGTTTCAGTGCTTAGGGCAGAGCAGGGACCATGTGCCACTGTTCCAGAAGAAAGTCAATACGTAGAAGTGAAATCAGTTTGGTAGGATGTAAAGATGTATGTAGGGACCTGGAGGCAGTCCAGCAGCAGCACTACCATAAGGGAGTACTGACATCTGAAAATGAAGCTTTTATGAATAAGAGTCAAGATGTTGCCACAGGCCTGACAGCAGTCCTTAGAGAAAATATACTTTGTGTTTGCATCCTGCAACACAACAACAAGGGTGAAAAGGGTGCTTACAAATCTCTAAGTAACAGGAGGATAACACGGGCTATGGAAAACAAAACAGAAAAGAACACTCATATCATAGCCAACTGCATTTGCTTTCAGCAGATCCCTTGAGAGGATAGCAGGTTCCTCCTGACTGTAAAATAAAACAGGCCCCAAATGAGGATTAGGAAAACAGAGGAAAGAGGATCTGCAGTCTGTGCTTTCCAGGCAGAAGTAGCAGAAACAAGCTCAGAAAGCTGAGCCAAGCTAGCAGAGTGACCAGAATCTGGTACAGAGAGCAGCTAAAGTAATCTGCCCTTCAGAGAGACAGCAGACCACCCTGATCTTACTGCAACTATCATCCCTGTTAGCCACATAGCAGGTTCAAAGGCAAGATGACACCAAATGCTGGTGACAGCCACAGGTTGACGCACCGTCTGGTAGGTGATGACAAGCTGGATGACTGGCAGGGCATAAAACACTGCAATGGTGATGATGTTCCTGCAGAGAGAAGGCAAGAGCAGCAGTTACAGCATTATTAGAACACACCCATCTCAGAGCCATACAGTGCAGGTGGACAAGTTTGTACATCCTGGTGCCTAAGAGCATATACTCTTCTCTCCCAACCACAGCTTTATAGCAGCTCAGATTATGATCCTCCTTAAGCAGAAGAAAAATGCACTAATGCAAACAGGAGGCAAATAGCAAGGACACAAGAAGACTCAGGATGCTAACCACAAGCTTTTATATTTGAGTAGCGGATAAAAAATAATTTGCATTGGAAGGACCTTAAAGATAACCTCATTCCATACCCCTCACCAGAGGCAGGGACATTTCCTTCACAATCAGGCTGCCCAAGGCCCCATCCATCCTGGCCTTGAACACCTCCAGAGATGGGGCACCCACAGCTTCTCTGGGCAACCCGTGCCAGTACCTCACCACCCTCTGAGTTAAGAACTTCTACCCAGTATTTAATCTAAACTAAAATCTACCCTTAGTACAAAGGGTTACTGTTTTAAACTATCACCACACTCCTGATAGAGTCCCTCTCCAGCTTTCCTGTAGTCCTCCTTTAGGTACTAGGAGGCCACAACGAAGTCTCTGTGGACTCTTCCTTCTCTGCACTGAACACCAATCTCTTTTGCTCCAGCTCTCTGATCACCCTCATGACCCTTCTCTGGTCCAACTCAAACAGATTCAGATTCACATCTCTTGTGCTGGGAAGCCCTCCCTGCAGTACTCTAGGTGAGGTATCATAAGAGCAGAGTAGAAGAGGACAATCATCTCCCTCAAACTGCTGTTCACACTTAAATTCCTCCTTCCCAGTATGTTTCAGCACATTGCTTATTACCACACTTTAAAAAGCTAACGAAAACCAGTAACTATTGCCAGGATCACATATGCACCAGCCCACAAATATCCTCATTCGAGGTACGTGGGATCTGCAGTGAATGCTTAGAACAGGGTGTAACAGGATAGCTGAAAGAATCTCTCTCAGACTAAACTGTGGTTCAAAAGAAGAGCACTGGACATAGCTGGAGAGCTTACAACTAGAGACTAGGTCCCAAGATTGGGCCTTACCAGTTTGTCTTCTTACCAAAAATAGATTTTGTATTTTTTGCTGACAATTCTTCTGTCCTTCCTGGACAAGTCTGACAGATAGAGGAACACCTAAAACATTAATGGGGAAAAAAAAAAAAGGAAAGAAAACAAATAAACAATAACAAAAAATACCAGAAAAGAACTAGTGAAAAAGCCAGTAGAAAAATCTCAGTGTATTTATAAAACATGCATCTTGAGTCACTACTCCTACTGAATATCCAGCTACCATTGCACATTATTTTCTCCCTAGGCTGTCCCACCTCCTTGTACTTTCTTGGACACACTGAGATTCCTCCTCCTTTCTCAATTGTTCCCACCATATTCTGATTTTCCACATTAAGTCACTCACTTCAGAAGTATGCTTAGCACATCAGGAAAACTTCTTAGATTCTGAAAGAACACTAAGAAGCACATTCACCTCTATTAGATGAAATCCAGCAGAGCTAAATGGAAAGTTAAAACCCATGGAGAGTGACTGGTGCTGATCCTGGCCATGTGCCAGCCATACCTTTGTGCGGATGACATTTTTATCACTTTCAATCTCTGGCATGGTGTCGAAGTCACTCTCTTCCTCCACAGAGCTGTCTGTGTCAGAGCCTGCTGGTGGCCCGTGCTCAGGGGAAGACAACTGCCGTCCACCACTGGAGCTAGACTCATCTGGAGCACAGCAGGAAGAAAAAAAACAAAACAGACAGGGTAAAGGCTAAATCCCTCCAAACACAACAAGAAAGATGCCCAGATATCAGCAACAATACACTGGGAAAAGCTGATACGGTCACTTCAAGGAAGAAACTTCTTCACAGTCACAAACAACACACTTTTACTCTACTACTTTTCATCTCTAGCATTTTCTACTCTTTACTAGCCTTGGCTCTGAAAACCAGAAGTCTGAGACCAGCCATATAGCTCTAGAAAAAGCAGCAGGCTGTTCAGAGATCAGGAACATGCCGACCTAGTTAGTCTCCAGATTTTTCATAAGCTTTATGTCTCAGCCTTTCTAAACATACTGTAGAACAAAGACAAAAAGGAAGAAAGTTGAATTTTCACTGGAAGCAGCTTTACTCCCACTACACACACAGTATTGGTCACCTGCAGGCTAGAGGGATATGCTCACATTTCCAACTCACTGGCTGAGCTCCCAGCCACTCCCTGCCCAGACTACCGTGAGCAAAACACAATCTTCTTCCTCATCTCCCAAATGCTTTTAAAGCATTTCAAGGGTTGAGGGAAGAGAAAATTAACCCTCAACTCTTTTCCATGACTTAGTTCCTCCTGAATTTTCCCCCAATCTCATGAAGCTTCAGTTCTGTGATTTTTTTTTCCCCCTTTCTGCCAGTGCACAGTTCACCTATTGAACAGCATGATATTATCTCTCTGCTAATGAAAACACTGGACCACAAGGAACTCTTGTCACTGCCCTGTCTATCTGCACGCAAGCATTAAGCCTTCCAGTGAAGAAGCATGCTTGGGTCTAAAAATAGGCTCCACGAACACATAAGCAGGTCTGAGAAGCTTGGTTGGAAGAAGCCTTTTGCAAGTCCCTAGTCAGCCTGCCTGAAACAGGACTACCATCAATGCATGACTGTGGCTTTATCTAGCTGAGTCTCAGTGATGGAGTCTCTCTGAAAAGCTCTTCCAGAGATCTGCCATTTTTTGGTGGACATTTCCCTGCCTTTTCCCCTACTCTCAAGGTGGAAACAGGACATCCCCAAACTGCTTCCCCCCTACCTCTCCCTCCCCACTTTTAAAATACTTGCAAGCAGCTTCTGAAGTAGCTTGTAACTTTACTCCCTTCTGGCCTTAAAGCACCAAATAATTGCAAGTCTGTGTCTTCCCCTGCCTCAGGCAGGGACCTCCCTCTGTCTCCAGTTCTGGAAGACACAGTACCAATAGCACCATAGCTGCTTCCTTCAGGGGTGCTGGCTGTGATGGGGTGCGAAGATGTCATAATCCCAGATCCTGTAACAAAAACAGACCCAAAGGAGCCAGTTAGCTTCACTGCAGTGCTTCAAAACACCTCTTAGGTGAATGCAAACAATTTGAAGAGTTGGAGAGGCTTGAAAAAAGTAGCATTTCTCCAAGCAGACTGCACCCTGTCTCTCCCTAGATTATACTGCATGAAGGGGAAACCTTTACTTTGCAATATCAAATAAACTCATTCCCTCTAGTCTCCTCACAGAGGCTGTCAGTCTGATTCACAAAAGCATGAGTGTCCAGCACACAGCAGAGATTACATTACAGGGCTGCAAAACTTGGCAGATTATAGAGCAAGCACCATGGTATTCAGAGCACCCTTATGAGTTTCCTATTCTTCTCTTGTGTATCGATCTACTCAAATAACATTACCTCCAGTTAGACTTGCAAAAAAAAAAAAAAAATCAGTCTTTGGCAAGACAGCTGCTACTGTTTTAACTGAGTAAGGAGAAAGCAAAAATGTTCCACGCTAAAAGTGCTTGTGATCTTGTGTTGGTGACAAGAGGGACATGTCTTTGAGGACTGACAAATCCCCACCTCCCTCCCACACACCTGAAGCAAGGGCTGCAACTCCCAGACAGGTTACACTGGGACTTCTATCTCTTGGCTCCACACTCCTTTTTGTCTGGTGACTGTTGATCCTTGTGACGGGGCTTAGCTGCTGAATTAGCAGCAAACAGTACAAACACAGCATGCTGAACACCTTCGCACAGGGATCAAATCTCTCTCTTTTCAGAAGGAAAGGAGCAAGAGCAGTGACAACAGGACTGCACCTTCCTCTGGTGGTAAGTAGCAAGACTGGATCCGTTCCTTGTAAAGCATCACAACAGCATTGTGCCAGTGAGCAGCAAAGTGGTACAGGACACAGATCATTTTTAAATTACTGTATCCTTCCTGCAGCCTGCCATTCCCAAACCATGTCTCCAGCTTCCTGGTATCTGACTTCTTCCAAACTGACAGGCACAGACTCCTCTCTTCAGATGCCAGTTCCAGGCACCTCTGTAACATCTTATATGGGTTTTCATAACATTTCAATTAACTACATAACAAATTAGCCCCAAAATCTGCTGCTGCTCAAGCCTCAGCAGGTGAACTCTCACACAGCAACGACATTAAAGTTTTAAGTCTAAATCACTCCTTTCCTTCAGCACGTTTGCTGCTCACTGTGCTGAGGGCAAGCACTTGA
Organism: Chrysolophus pictus; assembly: GCA_037305975.1. Taxonomy (NCBI): domain Eukaryota; kingdom Metazoa; phylum Chordata; class Aves; order Galliformes; family Phasianidae; genus Chrysolophus; species Chrysolophus pictus. Next base: position 116,489,977 of record CM074576.1, on the reverse strand, counting down.
TCACCATTTCAACTTCTTTACCAATGCAACAAGCAGCTCAGAGGATCATCTGAAGTGGTCAATGTGGCATGGACTAAGCACCCAAGGGAACAATAGGATACGCTGCAGTCACCCCACAATACATCCATTCACCTCTGAGCTGGGACATACTCATAGGACACAAAGAAGATACACCTTCTGCTCCTCATCTGCTGTGCAACACTCCATCTCTTGCAACACAGCTACCCTGCTGCTTTGAAGTCATTTGGAAATACAGATTACTGGGAAGAGTGCAAGAAAAGCGTTTTTCCAGCATTCACAGCACTGACACACATGCAAACTTCCTACTCCCATCATCCTATCCCACAAAGATGCTCCATTCTTACACTGGAGCAAGCTTTTTCCTCTTAAATGATCATCAACCTTCTCTCCAGAATATCTTAGAATGCCTTGGTTTGGAAAGGACTTCAAAGATCACAGAGTTCTAAACCCCAGCCACAGGCAGGGTTGCCACCCACTAAAGCAGGCTGCCCAGCACCTACCCAACTTTGGCACTGACCACTTCCAGGATGGAGGCATCCACAACTTCTCTGGGCAACTCATTCCAGTGCCTCACTGCTCTTTCAGAGAAAAAGTTTCCCCCTGACATCTAGTCTAAATCTCCCAAGGGAAGATCTGAATCTGGATAAAGCAAGCATACCAGGGAGAAAATGCAGTTTGCTGTGTCCCTACCAGTCACTTCAGACTCCACTCACTCTATAATTTCAGTCCACTTCCCAGTAGGAGAATGAGTCAGCAAAGTAAATGCAACACATTAGGTGTGGTTCCTCCAGCTACTGTCTCCATCTGGTAGTGATGATGTGGAAGGAGACAAAAGGTGTCCCACCAAATTAAAAAAAAAGTTAGCCACAAATGCAAGGCATAGGATGGGCAGCAGGAGCAAAAGGGACACACTGAGTCACAGAGTATTCAAAGACAATAGGCAGATTAAGAATTCTCAGTTTCTTGCTGGAGGAAGGAAAAGGAAGAGGGACTGATGGAGAAGACAGGAACCAGGGCTGCCCTTGAGGAAAATGAATTTCAGTGATTGAGAAGAGAAGAAAATTTAGAGCAAGCCAGCATGTCATGGATGACCTGAAGAACAGGGCAAATGTGAGTTATCAGTTTACATGCATCAGTCACACATGCTCTGAAAGGACACAGTTGAGAAAGAAATAGCTTCCCCAAGCTCCTCAGCACAATGCCCTTCACACTGTTCCATAGCCTCAAGACCTGCTGTTGTCTCACAACAGGATCCATCCCCATGACATTCAAATATTTTTAAAGCACTAATGCTAAGTAATGCTAAATAGAAGATACGGGAGACTGACGAAGCTTCAAGCTCTTGCTGCCAGATCATAAAGTCCTCTCATTACCCAGGAGAGAGGTACAAGTGTCAATACTTCTTTACCTCCAGACTTTGAATGCTTTGAACTATTTTTAAGGTACAAAATATTTAAACAAAATGAAACAACCAGCCTCCCACACCTTGTCAGGAAGCAGAAGCCCCTAGTGCCCCCCATCCACATGAAAAAAGTTACCATCTTTCACCAGTAGCCTCTCAGATGCAGCTATGGTTTTGCAACACAGAAATCCACAGGATGTAGAAACGTGGGTGCAGCATAAAGCAAACAGAATCCAATACCAAAGTAAATAACACAGACACTAATAGTATTAGTCATTCATTTACTGTTCTCTGCAAATCTCAATTAAAAACAAATTTAAATTAAAAAGTGAAGAGAAAGAGAGACTCTATACTTAATCCAGGCAGAGGAAATCCTAAGGAATAAGAGCTGGGGAAAAAAAAAAACAAAAACAAAAACCACAAAAGCAGAAATTGAAGTGCAAGTGTCCAGACCATTATTTGGTGCAGCCTGCTCCAAATGACTTTCCTTGTAAGGGCAGAGAGGAATCTAATATCTCAGCAGCACCAGAGATTGCATGGTGCATGATCAAGGAAAGAAGAAGAGCTGAAAGGAGAAAATACTTGACAGACTTTCTTGCCATGCCTAAGATCTATCTTGCTCACCTAACACAGAAAAGAGAGCTTACCATTCTCAGGACTCAATCTCTCAGCTGAAGCCTTCCTTCGAACCCTGAAAATAAGCAGACAGCACTGATGAGACAGTCAACAAACGCCACTGCCAGCCAGTCATTATCAGCCAAAATGTTGCAAGCTTTAAAACCAGAGGATAACAACAAAAATCCAAAAGAGAAGAAAAAAAAGCAAAGACTAGACTAGACATGATTGCCATGACTGCTCACTATCTAACTCTCCAAATTCCAAAGTATCAGAATTTTCCTTCTTTGGATATACACTACAGGTAGGACAATAAGTTACAGGATCACTTCATCCTACACTGCTCAGCATACTGGAAGAGACTCTTGGGCCACCTGCCCAAACCCAACTGTCCTACTCAGGGGACTGAACACATGAGAAACCACTCAAGTGAAGGGTAGTAGGAGCTAGAGCCATGCTTCTGCTTGATGTTTAAGAAGTCAATACCATCTCTTTCAGCACAGATTGCCAAGATGCAGAAGGCAAGAAAGAAAAAAATTACTTGCAGTAAGGAAAAAAAAAAACAAGTATGTATGTGTCCATGCACAAGCACATACACACCATTTCACTGAACTGTTGCAACAAAAAGTTAATCGAAGCAAAGTTTAGCCAAACATCCCATCTTGATTTTTTTTTTTTCCAGAACACAATACTTTTTAAGATCCCTTCTTTGAAGGGGATGAAAACCTCTGCCATTTTTAGTCTGAACAGCTTCCTGAACAATCAGTTCTCACAAAACCAACCTGCTATTTGCCAAAGGCTTTTCTTAGCTCTTCTCAAATCAACCTTTGCCCAGAAGGCCAGGGAAGAACATAGAGGAGATTCCCTCCCTCTTGAGCCTCCACACTTTGGACAAAGGATTTGTTTAACTGCTATTGCTGTCTACACAAGCAACTGTGGCTGATCCCAACAAACTCCACCATAACCCACCACCTCAAGAGCATCTGCTGTTTCACAAAACTTTATCATCTGCTACTGGTTACTTGACCTGCAGGGGCAAATCTTACTTCCCAGGTGGGCTGCTGTCCCCTTTCTGCTCCTCTAGTCTAGATTTCACGCAAACTTCAAGGTCACCACAAGCAAGTAACGGTGGCTAAAATAGCCAGGAAGAGTTTTACTCTTCTCCCACTCCCAGGAGCAACCTGTCATGACAGCTGCATCCAAGTTCAGCTCAGTTACGGATATTCACAACATAATTCCACAATAAAAGCCTAGGCATCAAGCTCTGGGACACGGTATGCAGGTCAGGAAGGAAATAGGCACTTTGAGACTCCAAGGCCACATTTTGGTCATTGGTGCCCTTTAGTACTTAGTTCAGCATCTCAGAAAGTGTTTTGGTTCCCCAACACTCTGGCACCTCATAACCCAGAGAGGCCCCACCACAGTTCCCATCTGTCACCCTATGTCTCCATATATGGAAACCCAGAGGATGAGAAAAGAAAAACAAAGGAAAGCCTTAGGTTTTCACCACTGTACATAGCAGAGGAAGAAAAGTTTTCTGGCTGAAGTTTTCCTTCCTTCGCAGTTGTCTCTAGGAGCCTACTGAATAGTCTGGGGCTCATTTTACTGCTCTGATCAGATGCTACCTGCCACCCTAAACCCAAACACTCTGCAGGGTGAGGCACCTCTGAGGATAAAGAGAAACAAGAAGGCTATTCTTGTTAATAGCCTTGACTTACCTGATATAGTGTACAAAAGCAACAACCACTGAGCCCATGTAAAAAGAGAGGAAGCTCAGGAAGCTGAACAACATGGCCTGGATGTAAACAGACTCTGAGGAAAGAGAAGGCAGCAGTCAGTTCACAGAGCAGGGACAGCCCTTCCCAGAGTCTGTGATCCTGCTCTACTCTTCTCAACACTACTTGGTGACAACATGCAGTCCAAAGAGTAATTACGACCCATCTGCTTTCTTCAAGAGGAGGTGCAAAAACCTTTTGCAAGGTTTGCCTCCAACTTCTCTGCCCCTGGTGTAGCTAGCATGTCTAAAGGAACACAGAAGTTCCTTTGAGGAGCTGAAGGTCTCTAAGGCAGCAATAGTTTCACCTCCTCTGCTAGTTTCTCTGCACCACCCCATCACAGGGCTGCCAGCCAAGCCACATCCTCCTCCACAGAAGTGCCAGGTCCCCACCATAGCGCTGCAAAGAGATACTAACTTTTAATAGATGGCACAATCGTCACTTGAAGGTTCTTTGTCCGCTGTAGGTTCCAAGTACGGTTGACATTTCCTGTGAGATGCAAAAGCACAGTAAACAAAGACAATCAAGCCTTAAAGATCTCTGGCCCTGATCTTAGTTCTCTGTATTTGCAAAAACATCAGAGTCTGGCTTTTCAGTAAAAGCACTGCATGGTTTTACACCTTTCCCAGACTTGCCAATACACAGCTTTTTCCACATGTTTTAGCCCCCCTCCTTCCACAACTTATTTTTCATACTAAAAAACCATGGTTGAGCTTTCCATAAGTTGCTCAGGTCTGGGTGCCTAAATTCAAAAGTGCCTCTCTTCTGCTCTTTGACTAGTTCTCAAAGTGCAGTTTCTCTCACTAAAGTAGCTCACAAGTCATTTTTGCCTTTGGACAAAAGGCTAGTGGCAACACAGTTGTGTGCAGGGAGCTGCTTGTTGTCCTTCAGTAGAACTCAGCACACTCCACCAGTAGAGTTCTGCTGACAGCTTAGAATAAGAAAAAACACATCTGAAAAGCGACAGTTTGTGGGATAGTGTGGGGTGGTAGAATTGCAGAAGCCCAGAATATCTGTTGTCTGTCATCTTGCTTTTCCAGAAGGAAGGAAACCACCTGGCTTTGAGGACAGGAAAGTCCCTGAACTAAAAAAAAAAAAAAAAAACCTTCAGCTTGTTATGAGGACAGCTGTGACCCACTCCAGTTTCAGCCATCACAAGAGTAGTGATGACCACAGGTCACTAGGAGGTGGAGACATTTATCTTCTGGCTAGAGAAGGCACTAGAATCAATCTCTCAAAAGTTATTTCACCAAGATTATTACTATTTCCTGCTGCCACAGATTTCAAGATAGTAGTGGGAGTAAACGCCTTCTGTAGGACTGTTATCTGGGACTCCATGCAGGCAGAACACAGAATAAGGTGGGCAGGGGGAAGGAAGGAGAAAAACAAGAAAAAAACCCATGACTAGCACAACTTAAGTATCTCCCATACCTTCCAAGATATTAGTGACTGTAGCAATTGGACAGATTAACACAGTGGAAAGGCGAAATAGGAATGTAACAGCAAGGGGAGCAGCACAGAAAGGATGGTATTTTACAGGAAAAGTGTTCACTCGTCTCCAAAGATCTAGGCTTGCAGAAAGGACTCTACTTGTTAACCTGCCTGTCAGCATGTTTTTATTTCATCCTTTCTCACAGTTATCTGGATAAGATAAAGCTACCTGGCCAACCTGCACTCTTCCACAGTAAGGCTCCAAAGGTTTCCTGCTGCTCCATAACCCAAACAGACCAACAAAATCTGTCTCCCAGCACAACTTACCATGGATAGAGGAAGGCACAGAACCCCCACAGGCATAATCCTCTGGCTTGATGACAAACACAACAAAGAACTGCTCACCGGGAAAGTCTTTTCTCTGCACAGACAAGACAAATCCATGAGAAGTGAAGGAGCTTCTCCCTCTGTACAATGCAGAGGTGGTGCTCCAAAAAGCAAGAGGTCAGGTTTTAATTGCTACACATACAGCAGCTCTACAGACACCTGCCTGTTCTGAACAGGGACTGGTCTCTTGGGATGCTCGCCTCATCCTTGGTGACAAGTGAGTTCACCAGTATTCAGTACAAGCAGTGCCCCAATATAAGCAAACCAATGTTAATGCATTTCTTTTAATTAGCGCGAACAATCTACTAAAGCTTTGCTTATTAAAAGGCCATATCACCACTGCTCAGTAGAAACAACAAAGCTCCAACAGAAGATCCCTGATCATGGAAGCTGCAGCCACGATGATTAACAGTCCCAACACCTAAGATGTCTGCCTAACCAAACATAAGCAAAGTTTCATAAGCTAGGTAAAATCCCTTCTTTAAAAAGAAGTAAATTAAAAAAAGAGAGAGAGAGAACTAGGGAGCACAGGACAAGACACTGAAAAGCATCACTGGGACAAAAAAAACATTAAAAAAAAAATCAGTCTCACCTGCACTGTTATGGCTGCCTGCTTTGTCATAGACTGGTAAACACCATTGAATTCCACATTATGGTCCAAATCATATACTGGGCACTGAAATAGACACAACTAAGGGTCAAGCTGAGCATCAAGATAGGCACACAGGTGGTTATGGAGGTGACAAAAGGAACAGGACAGCCAGGACTCATTCAGGAGTTAGAAAAGCTGCTCTGAAGACACTATTTGCTTGCACTCTCTCGTCATCCTTATAGGAGAGTTGCAATTTAATCCTAATCAATCACTCTGCTGTTCCCACAGAGTAATTTGTTAACTCAACTGTACACTATGCGCATTGCAAGCTCTGTGGTCTGCACCATAAGCAGGGTGCTTGTACTCATTTCACTCTTTTCCACTATAGTTCTTAGTTCTGTACCAGCCAGACTAAGAAAATCACCTGCTATTGTTTCCTCCTCTGCCCTTCTACCACTAAAATACAGAAAAGTACAGCAAGAGTTGATGTTATCCATTTATCTCCTAACTACAAGTCTTAAAGGCAAATGCTGGGACAACAGAGCCGGTAGCCAGGGCACTTTGCACCTCTCACTGTTTTGCTTCTCCTTACATCATTCAGGGAGGTAGGAAGTGAGGAGAAATGGGGGGCTACTTCCCAGCTGTGAGTTACAGCCAACCTCCCAGGCAGGGTACAGCTGTTATCCCTTTCTAGGAAAGAGAATGAACAATTGTGAGAGAAAATAAGATTGAAATGGAAAGGAGGATAGACCTCATGGCTAGAAATTGAAAGTTCTCCATGCTGTCTTGAGCAGCGATCGAATTAAGGGAACAGCACTGTCCTCTTCCTCTGCTGCCAGCATCCCACCCAGCGTCACCCCACAGAGAAACTGATGTGTGTCACAAGGTAGTGGGCTGTTAAACCTCATGAAGAGAGCATGATAGCAAGTGTCCTGTGGACAGGCTGCAAAGGAACAGCTTGTTCACTTATTTGCAATAAAAATTTCAGGATGAGCTACTAGAACTCGGTATCTGTCTTTGCCTCCTTCCCATGGGATTTTCACTCCTCCTTCAGAAACCACAATCACCACAGAAGGGTGAAGCCTTCCATAGGGTTTTTCCTCTCTGATAGGGCACAGAGCTTCTCACTGAGGGGAACAGAACTAGGCAGACAGCTCTTCACCCTCCCCCTCCTCAGACTTACCACAATATCCTGGACGGAGACAACTGAACATGGATAGACTGCATCAGACACCACTTTAATGATGACTGAATCAACATCTTGAGGAAACTTGTACAGAAAATACTGAAGAGGAAACAGAGTACTGAAAGTTACAGTCCAGAAATGACCCCAGCCAGTAGCTTCAAAGCTTCCCTAAGGCACCTGCATGGCCACATCTCTGCTTTGGGTTGGATGTAGCAGGCTTGAACAAAAATTCAGATTTCAAATATTAGCACCTTACACTACAGAAGAGCAGATTAAACAGATAGAGATAATTCTTATCTGCCTTTGGAGCACACTATTAATCACAGACATCTTCAACATGCAAGATACAGCATAGCTTCCAGACCCCTTAAGCTTTTTTCCACCTGATCAAGTTAAAGCAACTTCATTTTCACTTTTATAGCCTGTCCCTTTCTATATCACAAAGAGCAACTTCCAGATGTTTCTATACTACTGCCTGGACTTTACATATGGAGCATATCATGGGGTTTTATCTCAGATGGGTTGCCTCAGAGAGTGACAATGGAAAGTATTAAGTCAAACAGCTGAATTCAGTCAAGACTTCCATAAATAAATGCTTGATATAACACTACAGGATTTTGGTTCGTCCGGCTGGATGGTTTCAAGTGCAGCTGGGGAGGCAACAGAAGAGTTCTCTACGCACTTCAGCTTGGAAAATAATTCAACTATAGCTCTGAAAAAAATTCAAGAGAGAATAACATCTGCTAATATTCTTACTTTCTCTTCAGGCAGGGAATGCATGCTTCCATGCCCAGGCCCACAGGACAATTTTGCGGGATCAAGAGATGTCCTTTCCTTCCCAGTCCCTGTAGGGGTCTTTTCAAATTTGGGCAAAAAATGTCCCAGGGAACATGGCTATTTGCATATTTACCCAATAAAATACAATAACCAGCTGCTGAAGAATCAGAGTTTCGGTACTCACATAAGTGGGCAGGCTTGTTGCAAGGGCTCCTACTGTCCTGTCCCAAGTCAAGAACCCAAGAGCTCAGTCTCACAGGCATGGCTACCACAAGGGCCTGATGGGGTATCTCATGGGGATGCAAGGCAGATAACTGTCACCCACCCTTCCTTATGGTCACTTGCAGCTGCAAGATCTGTTACTTCTGCAGCCAAGGCATGCACAGCCTACAGGAAAGGGAGCTACTATGGCCAGGTGGCTCCTGCCATGTAACAGCGGCATTGCCACTTGGCAAGGACCCTTTATGTAATATAAAACTGGATTATATAAAGCAGAATTTCCCTGCTTCCTTCCCAGGAAGTAGGACCCTAGACTGCAAGGATAGTGGTAAATCAGAAATTGTTCAGGCTTTCCCAAGTTTGTCCATTTCTACTAAAGCATTTATTCCCACCACCCTACTCCAAGCACTGCTAAAGGAGCACTGGCACCGAGATCACAAGTCATCACAAAATGAAATAAGATTCCTTGAGCAGACAACAGTTCATCTTTGCGAAGCAACTATTCTGGCAGTTTGAGTTCCCCTGATGACTGGAGTGTGCTACTGTTAGAAAGCTTTAGACACTGGAGGAATCAGTCATCAGGACCCCTCTATCTTTTTAAACCACGGGTACAGATTTTGTACCAGGGTACACAATTTCCACAGTGGGTACTGAGACTGATAGCTTTCACCTGCACGGATGTGTGGTATAGACACATCCAGTCAACACTCCAGAACATTACAAATTTACCTAATTTCTCTCCTCACCCTTACGCATGCACTGTATTCCAAGTGACAACTCCTTTGATTTTTAAGCTTGCTTTTTTCCAGTTTTAGGGATATTCCAACATTTATCTAGATTTTGAATGGTCTTTCATTGCAGATTGCTTAATACTTTGATTTACAACAAATAACAGCATTATATCAATTAAGAATCACCCATCTTGCACTCTGGCCTTTAATTAAAAGTCACCAATCTCATATTATTAAGCATAACAAATAACAGACTCAAGTCACAATGTTAAATCCCAGTTTAGGTCCTCAAAACTTGGCATTCAAGTTACAAAATTTTAATTAAGAGATTTTATAAAAGAACCAGTACTCTCTACATCTCTATAGAATAAAATGCTGTGTTCATATGCCACACAACATAAGACGTTTGAGAACAGATTAAATGGGGTGTTTGATAATAGGAGACATAAAAATAAGAGGCATTACTAACAGTGATTGCAACAGCAAAAACTGAGTACCAGATAGTCTGGGTAAATTACATACTTTCCCATTTCCACAACCTCTTGTATAACTATAGCTACTGTCAACAGCATTTTCATTCAACGGAGGACATGTACTTTCTGCAGGGCACTAAACAAGCTTGTTCAGCTGAATGTGCTGTAAATGTGAGGTCTCTGTACTGAGCTAATAACCAGATTTATCAGCCACTTCATTTATCACCTCACATCGTGACTTGCTAACCTGAACAAGAAATAGCACTCTGAGCTCCGCTGTACCTTTACAGCAAATTTGTTTTTTTCTGATGAAGGACTGCATCTTAACAAGTCCTGCCAGAGCAACTGAACCACTGCTGACTGGAACTAAACATCAGTGTACACTATCTCACTTCCCAAGAAAGCACAGTAGCCTTATGGTTTCTGTAATTTCCTGAACTACAGATACCATTCATTTGCTCTGGTCATAGTTTTCAGTTCACTTAATGGTTTTGCAAGAGGACCCAAACACACTGTTACTTCTTCACCATGTCCGCAGAAAAAGTTCAATAGGAAGGAAACTCCCCTGCATCCTAGGAGGTAAACAACCTAGTCTGATAAGGCTTTCATCATCTCTAACAAAGGATGATGTGAATCATTTAGATATAGAAAGACATAAGAAACACTAAGCAAGACTCCTTACCTGGGGCTGGGAAGGGCTGGCAGTGAAGTTAAAGGGCTTGTTGGTCCTAAAAAAGAAATGCCAGCATACTTTCAGAGCTGGAATATACACAAAGTACCTTTAGATTAAGGAAGGGAAGGTTAGCTAGAAGGACCAAATCCCTGTAAGACAGATACATGAAGCAATTATATTTGCATTCACACATCCCAGCTTACTCGAGTTGGAAGCTCTCAAGTCTGGTTACTAGCAGTTCATATGCAATGTTAAATGGTGCCATAGAAGCGACATCCACAAATATGATCTGGTCAGATGGTCCTGTCTCGGGTGCTGGCTCAGATGGACAGAGAGTCCGACTCACTTCTTGGTAATTGTAGGTCCTTTGATAGCTGTAACAGCCAGGAGAAGGAGGGAAGGATGGAAAGCAAGAGTCAGCAGTTAAGACATTGCTTTATAGTACTGCAAATGATACGATTTTTCCCTGCTTGCATAAATTAAATATAGTCTTGGCCTTTCAGCTTATTCTATCTTTCATTCAAAGTCCACCTCTGTTGCCTTTTGTGTTCTGCACGTAGGACTGGCCATTCTCAGTATCTCACTTTCCTCAAGACTGCCTGTGCCATCTGCTGATTTAGCATTTCTGCCACTTGCTGGGTTCACAAAGAACATCCCAAGAGAGATGTTGCTGTAACTATTCCCTGAATCAGACAAGACACTGCAGACTTCCTGCTACTCAGTGCCTGTATTTCACTTACAGGCTGAAGCTTTGCATCTCACATGGTCTAAGGTGCCCTCCGAGTCTCCATACTTGCAGCCCCACTAGCACTGAGGTTGCTAAGGCAACACAAAAAGATCACAAAAAACAAAGAAAATACCCCAAAACAAATCACCATCCTCAACCTCAACTGTGCCTAGCATGAAAAACAGAGAAGAGATCACACTCCCCAAATGCACTGCAACCCAGTAGTTAGGGGGGCTCTGACAGGTTTTTTCAAAGCTTGGTCCAAACTAAAGAATAAGAACTACCTCCACTCAACATAAGCAACTGTGAAAATGACAACAATGGCATTTGTAAACTCTTCCAAACAGTGGCATAGGCATATCCACAGCATACATGCTCTTGATACTCTACATATAGCTGAGAAACCAAGCAGACTGCCAAATTTGAGGTTACATACCAAATTTCTATGTTCAACTGACAGTGATCAAGCATGGTTTGCAACCAAACTACCCACACACACAGCAAGAACTAGCACCAAAAGGAGGCTGATGCTGGATATAAATGGTAGACCAACACATTACAAGGCAGAAGTCCTAATACTCACAGGCCTCGAAAAATTAGCGGGACCTGCCATGACAATACTCCCTTCTGCTGACGTACTACAAACAGGACAGGGTACTGGAGGTTCTCCGAACTGCTGTTCACATAGACACGCACTGCATCTACCTGTGGAAAGAGAGAGTACAGGCAGGTATGAGCAGATGCAAAAAAAGACAGCTCCAAACTCAGGTGAGAAGAGTCCACCCCTTCCTCAGGGTGACATAGATGCTGGCAACATCCACTGGGGAATGAGCAGTTTGCCAATGGCCCAGTTACTCAGATCCAGAAGTCACTTAAGAAGCACCTCATTGCTGCTGTTCTAATCAGGGCCCTGCCCCAACCCAGAGCTGACTTTCAGATGAGATACAGTGGACAAATGCAGCAAATAAGAAAAAAAGAGGTCTACTTACCTGATTAGGACAAACCAAAATAACTTCTGTTATAAAATTAAACAAATACCCAAGGCTACAACTAGTTTCCTTGCTTGAACTCTTACATTCCCAACCTCAATCAACAGTACTGGGGAAGTCACAAAGATGATTTAAGAATGAATTAAGAATCAATGATGAAAAAAAAGCAGGTTAGCAGTTACCACCTCACATTACTGTAAACTACAGTGAGATGACACATTACTCATATTTACATCACTTATGAAAATAGGAGTAAGTGCCCTGAACAGGCCAAGAAAAGCTGCCTGGGTTTCTGAGCAAGATTTCTGGCATGGCCTACTGCACCAGCAACTGACATACTGCCTTTCACTGTCTAGCCACCACACGGCTGCAGATATGGGACGGCAGTGGAGAAGGCAGTCTTCACTTTACTATTTGCTTTGAGAAGCAAGCAAGCAGTCTGCATAGTTATGGCTCCATTTTTATTTCAAAGGAACATCTTGTTCAGCTCCCTCTCCAGTGCTGCATGCATTCGTCATGAAAACAAGGTACGAACTCATATAGTTCATCAGAAGACACAGTACAACTTGATTAAAAATTATCAATTGGTAAAAAGCATATCAGGTAGATAATATCCACACATTTTAAACCCACCACAACTTGTCTACTGACAATGTTTTAAACTTGGTCAAGTGAAGGATTCATCAGATAACTTTCTATTCTCCGTGCATAGGGAAATTGCACCTTCTGAAATAAACAGAGCTGGCTGGGCACCAGAAGGGCAGCTATGCTTACAGTGAGGATGCTAGAAAGGTTCATCATAAGGGTTTTGCATATATGATCAAGTCTGAAGGAAGAAAATTTCCTATTTATTTCTGTTTGTGATTCTGAGATCGTGTGGGAGTTTTGTTTACTGGAACAAAACACTTCCTTCTCGAAAGCCATAATCATTATCAATTTTCCTGCCATCACCACCGTATTTCAGCCTTCTAAAGCAACCAACTCCTAAAAAAATAAAACAACATCAGAAATCTTTTAATTAAAAAACTTCTGAGATTGAAGAACATTGGACTCTTTTGCCTTTGCCTTACAATTTTCTAGATCTTCGCAATACTCTTTTGCTACACCTTTGAGCTTTTCCTTCTGCTCACAAGAACTACAGTTGCAACTTCATTTCCAAGTAAAGTCAATATCACACAAGAGTGCTAAAATCAAGTGAAGAAAAATTATCACAAAGCAAGACTCACAGGTAACACCTGACGGGCCAACAAAATGAGCCACCGCCAGTTGGCGGAACTGGAAGATCACTCTGCAACTTCCTTGGTCTCTACCCTGCTCAGCCTAGGAAAACAAGCCAGTTCGTGTCAGTGTAACTGGGAACTCACATCAGACACCTAAAAAAAGAACTACGGTGTAATGCATCCTCAACCATCACAAACACAAGAGAGACATTAGGAAATGGTCTTCTGCGTTGACTTTATTAACAACATAGGTTATACTTATGCTACACATAATTGAGTTTAATTCAACGGTATAACTGGAAAACTTTAACAGTTGAATCTCTATTTCTAAATTCTCTATTTAAGAACTAAGTAGCTGTTTGAAATATATGCTAATGCTATGTAGTATTAAGAACAGGGAATACTACTTTCACAGAAAAGTGAAAGTAATGCATGAGTGAGAATGTTGTTACTTCTCACCTCACATCTTCTCTCAGCAAACTAAGTACTTTCAATACTGATTCTAAAATAAAAAGAGATACATAAACCAATTTACTGGCTGTTTAGAAAATGTCAGCCAAAAGGAAAAAGACTTCTTCTGAGGTGTCTACAACAAAGCTCTATCTTTGTCATTAGAAAGAATAGCTTTAGAGATCCATTAAAATATTTTAGGGATAATCCTATGACTTAGGCTCAAACTCCTTGGAAATCCCAGTTCTTCCCACTGTTACACTGCAGTGCAAATACTGAAAGGCATTTATTTTCAGTGACGCAATATTTCTCAGCTTTCTCACACGATTTGGCTTGCACAGGTTAAGAATACACACTACCTGCATTTTGTCCTGTATAGTCTGGTGAGCTGTGGTCATGTAACCAAATACTGCTCCATAATCAGAGAGGTACAACAGTGCCAATGCAAGACCGAAGAACTAATTTAATATCAGTATTTCAGAATTTGAGATCTTCACTAGACATTTCATGTGATCTTAAAATTCTGTTTGGCCAGTTTGTAGAATGCCTAGATATTAACAAGAGGTTGTTAAGAACAACCCTGAACATTTATACCATATACATACGGTATAAAAAAAATTCTGTAAAATATTAAGAAACCAAACAAAGCAGGGCTCTCAGAGCCCTATCCGAAAAGGAAGGTATTTCTCCTCAAGTGCAGTTTGCAGTGCATGTATATCTTCACCAGATACTTTCCTGTGTTATTCTACATCAGATGTGGGGAACACTCTCTGCTTCACAGACAATCCAAGTATCACATGGGTAGGCAAGAGTACCTTGAGCCTACCCCTTTTACTTAACTCATCTTTCATTTCAGACAACCTAGAAATAAGTCTTGTTTTCACATAAATTAATTGTGGTTGAAAGGGATCTCTGGATCCTCCCTGAGAGGAGTCCAACCTCTCAGCTCAAGTAAGTTTAGCTGGAGCTGGCTGCTCAGGACTCAATAAGTTTTAGTTATCTCCACATATGGAGACTTCACAAAGTCCTAGGCAACTTGCTTGTGTCTCTGACCATTCCCATTATAAAATAAATAAGTCCTTTCTTGTACTGTGGAGACGATGTAGCTTTCTAACTGCCAAAGGTTGCTCTGTAGAGCATACTCTCTAATTAGAAGATAAAATCAGATCTGATAAGAGGTTCTTGGAAAAGCCCAACAGCAAAGCTTCTCATACAGTGACTTAATAGCAGTCCACTCACTTTTACCCTAATACCTTCCTGCTAACCTCAACATCTATTACTGAGTGTAAGCATTTAGGTTCCTGGGAAAAGAAAGCTAATTAAGACCATAGTCGCAAGTGTAATAATACAGCTGAAAAATATTTTAAACTGGATCCACATTGCAGTACAAGCCTCTGATCCTCCTTGCAGGGCAACTATAATGTCCCTGGGCATGAGCTCCTGCCCTTATATGCCCAGGGTTACACACTGCCTTCTCTTTGCTGTTGACACAGAATTCTCTCCTGACCCTATAAGCGAATGCACTAATCATAGTCTTTTTTCGGGTCTCATGGCACTTCCAGTTTAGACATCCTATTAGTCTGAAGAGAGAGAATCCAAGGCTGAATCCAAAATGTTTACTTAACTAAGAATAATATTAATTCATTCTGTTAAGGACAGCTCTTCTGTTTTGGCAACAGCCATCCCAGATGCCTGCACCGCCTTCTCAGGCTACCAAAGACTTTTTCAAGTTTTAACTTTCACCAACATCCAAGTTCTGAAAGGCTTCTGATATTGCAATGGCATGCTATGTGACCACAGCAGAAACCCCCATTCTAATGATGCAGAGGTTCAAGTGTGCAAACAGAGGTAGAGGGCCATAGGCAGTGAGTTCAGAGCTGAGTTGTCTATGAATATCTGAGATATTCAAAGCCTAAGGTCTGCTCATTTTCTCTTGCATGACATTCAAAAGCATCAGGCCAAGACAGACTGGGCTATAAACATGCAGCTCACAGCTCAGTCACTCTCCTGCTGCAGGACTGACCAGCCAAGAAGCTGCCTCAGCTGCAAGTGCCTAGTGGTGCATTCTCCACTCCAAGTTGCATCCATCTGACCCTTTCCAGAAGTTGTCCAACTATTCTTCCCTCCACATGGCAGACCTGCAGCTCTCTGCTGGCCAGTGTTCTCCCGTTTTGATGCTCTGCTGATATTCCACCTTGAGGGAAACCAAGCCTACCCAGCCTCTTTTTTCAAATGCTAGCAGTTAAAGTTTCAGTCTTTGCAACCAGACCTTGAAGCAATTTTGCTTGTATTTACAGTTACAGGAATTACTGATCTGAAGATTTTTAAATTTTATTTTATTTATTTATTTTTACAAAATTAGTGGAGCTGATCTCCCACATGATACTAGAGCTTTGGTGATTGGCACTTTGAGGAGAAGAAAGAAGGTCAATTTTCCCAGCAGTCAGATCCATCGTTCAGCTTCATTCTCTCCATGTAACTAAGCCGAGCATACACCTCTGTTTTGCTCCTGTTTCTATTTTCTTGCATTATCACTAGCACTAAACTAGTGAGAAACAGGATTGCCAGGAGGCAAGATTCTCAGGACTCAACGTTCTTTAAAAGCTAAACATTTAATCTCAGTTCTTACCCATGTGAAAACCAGTATATGCTATATAACACAGTTCCCGACCCCAGGACACAGCTCTGCTCTCCCACTAGTAAGTCTCAGGTATACAGCAGCAGCCCCAGCAGTGCAAAGCCTGACATTACACCTACTCCTCCAAAATGATGCAGTACAGCAGGTGGGATGTGTAGGTTTGGCCCACAGGTATAATAAAGTCCCAGTTAATGATTCCCTTGAGATCCTCCTCATCACTTACATCTGAGCTTGGGGATACCAAAGCAAAGGAGCTCAGCAGAATTTAGGTACAATTATGAGGAAGCTTGGGAAAGTAGAGAAAGAATCAGTATTAAACTTCAATATTATGGTTTCTCTCATTTACTTTCAGCCACTGTCTGAGTCTGTGCTACAGAACGTAAAGAACCCTAACTAGCATCTTCAAAGACATTTTTGCTTGGCAGGTGAACTGTCTAACAAAAGCATCACAAGAGACAGGGATAACAATGTAATACCTATGACCTGACATTTGCATTTTCAGGCCTTGTGCCAATTAACTTATCTTAAACATTTAATCCATATTTTGCTTCTGGTTTCTATTGTCTGAATATAGATGATAAACACATTTACATGCAACACATTTAAGAACCCTACCACTGAGCCAGTGCTAGCAATCACATCCGTGCCTTTGAAAGTCAACATTTGGCATTTGCCTCAAGTGTATTATCTCCAGAAAAGCATTTTAGAAGAGTAGGAAAAAAGGCAGGAAGGAAGGGAAAACAAAGTGATTTATTGAGTTCAAGTATTAACCTCCTTCTATACTTCTCCAAAGATCATTTACTTTCAAAAATTAGCAGTTCTGACACAAGAACCAACAAGAATCACTGCTTCTATTATATACATCCTTCCCTCAGGAAACAGAAATAAGATCCTGTGTTATGTCAAAATGAGGAGAAATCCAGACAGAAAGCAGTTTTGCCTCTCACAGTAATAATCCCCCTAGCAGAACGAAAGACTGTGAGATTCCTCTGCATCCATCCCTGCTTGCTTAGCACTGGTGAGACGAAGCTTTGCATAGGCTGCCACAGAATCACAGAATGGCTTGGACTGGAAGGGACCTTAAAACCTGACCATGCCACTAGCAGAGTTTCCACTCATTAGATCAGGCTGCCCAGAGCCCCGTTTGAATCAGCCTTGAGCATCCCCAGGGATTGGGCATTGTTCCAGTGTCTCACCACCCTTTGAGTAAAAAATTCCCTTGTAATATATAACCTCAACTTCCCTTATTTTAGTCTAAAGCCATTCCCCTTATCCTATCACTATCAGACATGTAAAAAATTGGCACTCCTCCTGTTTATAAGCTCCCTTCAAGTACTAAGAGGCTGCAATGAGGTTTCATCAGTGCTTTCTCTCCTCCAAGCTTAACAAGTCCATCTGTCCTGCATCACCACCACTGCTGAAGGACTTGGCTTAGGACCAGACATCTCCTAGTACCACAGAAAACCAGTCACCTTTCCCTTCCCCATATACAAGCAAAGAGGCTGTCACAGTATTTCATTCATACTCTCCCAGGTAAAATCCATGCCTCCTGCAGATGCCTGCAGTTGGTTCAAGGTGGAACAGGCCACTCTGGAGAAATAACTTCACAGTGCTGCCCTTTGCACTGCAGACTTCCCTCCATGCATCCCTTTTCATTGCTGAGCCCCTGCCATGCACATCCCCATTTACCTGTCAGGTTAGCTGAAGTTCTGTTTCTCAGATGACTGAACGTGAGTTTTTTTTCCCCTCCCCCCTCTACTACCCCACTTCCCCCCATCCTCTCAAGGTTTCAAGGTGGACAGAGCAGTTGGCTGAATAGAGAGCAAGTTCTCAGCACTACATTAAAACGTGTTAGACCAGGAAATACAAATATTTGCGTTTTGGCTCTATCACTTTGGAGATAGGGGGAGAAAAAATAAAAGGGAGAAATTTAAAAAAAGAAAAAGAAAAACCCCACACATCTGAATTCCTTTCTCTAGATGGGAACAGGCAGAAGGAGCCGATTCCAAACTCTCACAGCTGAGCAGGACCAACATGGCTGCAAACATTAAGCAAAATAAACTGAGCTCCTGTTGACATGAAAGAGTCCTTGGATTGATTATTAAGCCTGCATTTCCCACAGAGATTACACATCAGCTTAAGACTGCACGGCTGTGAATTTATGGGCAGGCGGGAGGCTGCAACAACAGTTTCTGCTGCAAGCAAAGGTTTTTGAGAACATCGGATTCCTTCCCACTACCTCACACTAAGCAACACTTCTGGATCGTGCCTGGGCTTTGCCACATTCCTCATGGCACCTGCACACAAACTGCTCCATGCAGCACCTTTGGGAATTTTCTGTTCACGTTGCACCAGCACCTGATCGTGGGCCTGGTGAGGCACTGAGCCAAACCAGTGGGTAGGGAACATGGACGGCAAGCAAACACAGCCGGCTGGTTACAGAGGGAGGTCTCAGGGCAGGATACACACACAGAAGGCTTTGAACTGCTGCATTCTGCTGGTATACAAGGAAGTAGTGCTCTGTTTTTTATACAGATCATGGAATTAGGTTGAGTAGGGTTCAGCCTGGGATTCTAGACAACTGAGGTGGTGACTGAAGCATGTACCCAGCGTCCAACTTGTCTGCTCTTCCCACAGCCAGCTCAACAGAGAGAAGCGGAGACCCTGACAGAAAATAACTACAGGTGTGACTGCAGATCCAGAACCTCCTTCCTGCTTCTGTGCAAGGTCTGAGCATTACTACTCCCAAAGGCAAAAACATGTAGAGCTCAAAGAAGGCTCTGGATATTTCAGTCATATTCATATTCCAGGATGAATACTTTCATTTGGAAACTTGGTGTAAATGTGCTCAGTGTAGATTTATGGTCTGACACAGACATTCTCATGAGTTCACTTATGCTCACAGACAGTTTTGCAAACAAATGGAAGAAAGACAAATAGAAAACATGCTAATATTTATTATTTTCCTTTTTTTTTTTTTTTAATTATATTCTCAAACGAATGTTACTAGGGAAACTCTAGGACAAGCAGAAGAAACAAAAAAAACAACTAGCAGTTGCCACGCTGTGTGGAATAGCTACCTACTTCTGATTACCCTTGGATTTCAGGGAGGCATTTACGAGAAAGAAAGAAATCCTTCTTTGAGCAAACTATTCTCTAACAAACAGAATCTTCTCAGCCCACAGAAGCTGGAACTCAGAGCTAGAACAACCCTTTACAAATGGGATTTATAACCTTTCTCAATTTGCCCCCAGCACAAACAGTGGTAACTGCAGATTACCATCACAATACAAACATCTTGTTCTGATCCTAAATTTGCTACCTCAGTCACACTGATATGGATTATATCTCCTCCATGTTTTTTTCTTATTTAATCATTGTACATTTGTTCTAAGCCTCACTGGAATAGCTTATTTCTACATCCAAACAAAAGCATCAGCATAGATGGAGCTAAGAGGGCTGTTTCTGAAATCCTCCGTGTTTCTATAAGAGCACACAGCAGGAAATAATGTTCACTTATGCAAGCATGCTAAACTGTATTCTCCAACCGAGCAGATGGCACACCCTTGCAATACAGCTTTTACAGACTGCACTTTCATTCCCTGAATATCCCCTGAAATAGCAGATGAGGTCTGCATGGGAAAAGAAATACCTTCCTACCCAATAACTTCTGCACAAGTTATCTAAGGACATTTCAGCCTTCACTTACAGAGCAAATGTTTGTGTTATAAATCATTACACTGTTCTTGGAAGGAATTCAAACCAAGAAGGGAGTTTTGATAAAGTTACTCTTTTTCAGAGCTTTTTTTTTTTTTTTTTTTAAATCTAAACACCAGGGAGATAGAGATGAAAAAACCCGATCCACTTTGATTCTAAATAACAGAACAGCCCTACGAAAGAAAAAAAAAAAAAATCATTTAAATACTGAAAGACTTGAGTTATCCCATTTTTGCCAGAGCTAGAGCCTTAAAGACCATGTTTTCTGCTGCAGAAAACAGTCAAGATTGCATTTTCAGCAGATCCCTGCATCATTTCTCCCAGTTTACTTTTGCTGATTTTTGTAAGCAAGAGCTTTTGGCATGACTCCATACAGGGAGAGACCCCAGTGGAAAGTAATCCCTGTCCTGGGGTGGAACAGAGATTGTTTGTCTTCTTTCATGCAAATTACACAGGCAAAAATTGTTCCAGAGGGATTCTGTCAATCCTTACTAGGTTTCAGACACCACAGATTATAACTTTCTTTGATTTTCTGGTTTTGGGTGCCCTGTTTATGCCTCACAAGGCATTTAATTTAACATTAAGCTCCAAAAAACGGTGAGCTGAGGTTCTTCCAGTGTCCTACAGTGAACATGGTAGATGCAGCAACCAAAATGCAACAGTGTTCATATCCTGGAAAACCTGCAAAAACAGGAGCTCTGTTGGCCTTCAGAGATCTCCTTCTCACTCAAAAGCTTGCAGTCTTCCTAATTTATTTGATTTTTACCTGCATCCTCAAGAGCTTCCACTCAGCATTAGGGAAAAGACAGCACCTAACCTATTCCCCTCTCTATAGCCCAGGTTCAACAGTCTCCAAACAGGAAACTAAAGTTTTACTGCATGCATAGTAGAGCCGTGGGTTGAAACTTGGGCTGTAGCCAAGACTAACATTGCAGAGAAGACAAGCGGGAGTGCAAGAGAATACTTCAAGCAGTTTGGTTCCAGCCCAAATAGTCCTACACGTGCAACCTAAAAGCAGCTCAGAACCTGCACCAGGATTCTACCAGAAGGTCAAAGAACTTAAGGCATCTACTTGAAAAGAATTCTGTCCTTCTTGCTGGTGTTGCTTCCCATTTTGTCTTGGGTTGGTCAACTTTTTCCCTATCTGCAGTCATGAAAGAAAGAAGGGTAATAATTGTTAGAATGTCTCACAGCAACATACAGCTCCTCTCCCTCATTCACTGAGAAGTTTTAATTCAGCACCCCTGAGACAAACTCCACATAAGAAAGTATCATTTCAGCACATCCTCACGTGGCACAACAGTTAAGCAGAGAAGCCACAGCTGAGCTTGTTGCCAACTGCAGCTTACAGCAAGGCTGGGCTATATGGGAACCAAGGCTGGGACTCTGTTCCTACTCCAGGCAAGGGAGGAGTAGGAAGAAAATATCACCCACTCATTCCCTTAGAATAGGTACAGCCTACTGCTCAGCTTTTGGGCTCATCACAGCCAAGATGCAACGCATGAATGTCCATGCACTGCCTAGATTGCAACAGTTTTGCCTAAAAAAGGAGAGCTGGAAACTTGTTCTCTCAAGAGATTCTTGGTTTTCTAAAGAAAGGTATCCACCTAAAGATGCACTCAGCTGACTGGCCAATTAGGAAACCGCATTGTCTCTAAGCGTCTTCTTCCTCAAGATGCTCCCCTACATCACTCCAGATCTGGTACAGGAATTACCTATACCTGCAGTAAGAGCACCGTTTGTGTTTCCAGCAAGTTATACAGCAGTAACTGTCAGAGTTTACAGCAGTGGAGAGAACAGCTCACCTTCAATTCTCTCGGTACTCCAACCCTTTTTTGGGTTTTTGGAAGCCCTTGTATTATTGCAATTGTAAAATTAAGCAGGTCGTCTCATTTGTCACATAAATCCTTCTTTAGTCAACAGCAAATCCAGCAGAAAACCTCTGCAGCTGTTTTTCAGCTTTCTAGGCACACACACTGCACAGGTAGCGTCAGCATATCAATCCTCATCCCTCTCAAGAAGAGACATGTTGAATACATGGAATTTGAGATGCCCCTGAGTGTACACTTTCATTTTTTCCTCATCTTGGATGCCTTCAGTTTAAACAACCCTAAGATAAACGCACTTGCCCAACTAGTTATCTGCTACTATAGCGTCTTTCCTGTTAGAGCATGGGCACACAGTGGCAGGAACAACAGCTGGTTTTATTATTATTACACTTGCAGTTAAACATTAAATGAACAGCTGTGCAGAGGCAAAATTTTCAAAGTGGAGGAAGAAAAGAGAACTAGAAAAGCAATTAAAAGACCCCATAATAAATGAAGACTTTCCATAATGGCAGAGTGAGGAAGGACACATCCCTGTTCACAGGCCAGTGCTAGGAGTCTCTTGCAGCAGAGTAGGCTGTGCTCTTCCTCTTTCAGCACAGCCTTACTTGTATAGCTCCACTTCAGGAATTAAGGCCTAAACCATAGCTGCCAAGTACAGAAAAGCTTGACAGCTCTCCTAACTCTAGTCACAAGGTAAAGTATACCTGCACAGCACCTAGGAGGTTCTTACAATTCAGACATGCATAAGTTTCATCGAGGTGACAATGTCAGCATATAAATACCCTGATTCTCATTTTTTACACTCAGAGAATGAGATGCACAGAAGGAAGTTACTTGCCTGCCTCAAAGCAACCCTTCACTGGAGCACTGAGCAGCACATTACTCACGAGTAGTTATATACGAAGTGAACAATGTGACAGGATTTACTTTTCCCCCTCCCCGGTGCACCATACCTGCAGCCCAGGAATAAGGAGGACCACGTTGATAAGGAACATCCTTTGAGATCAGGCAAGCACAACTTCTCAGAAAGTGACAGGTCCCTGAAGCACTAAAACAGGAGCAATGGTCTTGTTTCCTCCTTTCCTTCATCCATTGTTCAAGTATTGCTATCCAGCTGTATTTTCAGACATGCCTTGGCAGCTGCAGCACGTGAGCAGAGCATTTGGAATGGACTGATGAGACACAAACCAGCCCTCGTGACTTGTCCTTGGCTCAAAGTTGTCCCCTGCCTTGAAGGCCTGCCCTCACAAGAGAGAGCAGCAGAGGGGAACAGCAGAACCCACAGCATCAGCAAAATAAATCCCCATTTCAAAGCCAGGTCTGTCTCTGCTTCAGAGGAAAAGCAATTAAACTCAAGCACTGCAGCCCTTATACATGAAACAACGCTCTTTTTATTCAATTAAATTTCCTGTAACTGAGGTTAATGTTCCATGTGGTATCTGCCTCAAGGTATAAGAGGCTTCTAGATGAATTGCCAACAGCACAGTGACAGGAAGAGCCTGAAAGGATAAGGAAGAGCAGAGACCTTGCAAGGGGCAGGCAGCTAGCTATCAATGCCTCTACCTACTAAAAGTTGGAGGCTAAAGACTGCGGTGGAAGGGAAGGACCACTACACTGAGTTTTTGTAGGACTTGTTCCTTCTGGAGGCTGACAAGTACTGAGTGGGCAGCATGGCCCTACGTACCTTCACAACTCTTGCACAAGAAACCCTGCCCACAAGAGCATAATTCTTGATTAAAGTCAGGATTTCCACCATTCAGCTTCCAAACTTTGAGCAATCACCACCAGAGAGATGCAGGAGCACCAGGAGAGACCTGCCTCCAGCTCAGGAGGTCAGATCCAAAAATCCAGGCAAATCCAGGTCAGATTTGCCTCACATTGGTTCAGGGCCATGGCTGCACACCTGCTGCTGGCTATCCTGATTAAGCCAGGCACCTTCCCGCAGGCTTCTGCTGGTTCAGCTCAGGAGCAGTGTTTGCAGGGCTTCTCACTAAGCCACTTTCAGGCAACCCTTACCAGAAAGCCTCCTAGGACAGCCCACCATTAAGTGGTTCTTCCTCTCAAACTAGCAGGAACTGCTGCATGGTCCTCTTTAAACACATCCACAGCAGCGTTGGACAGTTACGCATTAAAGAAAACATCAGGCCTCAGGCCTGATGCTTCCTTTCTTAGATATGCTCTTGATTAACTCAATATCACTGTGGAGACTTCAGAGTCCAGCATATAGGAACATGGAGATTTAGTGCCCTGAAATTTCCACTTAAATGGGGCAATGGTTGTCGTATGCTGTCTTTTTTAAAAGCCCCAGACATTATCTGGTCTGCTAACAGGCCTCAGTAGTAGCACCCGTAATACTGGAAAACACTAACATAGTTCACACCATGAGCTTCTACAGGAGGGCTCATGCTCAAAACCTGCATTTGGTCTTTCGTGTCCAGCGGTGAGACTCAATGGTTAAGTAAAGCAGGGCTGGGTCTCTTCCATCAGTCCTGAAACAAAACTCCGGCTCCATAAATACCAGGTGCATTTTATTACACAGTAACACAGAGAGGACAAGTCTTTAAATGGATCTACAGTCTTGCAAAGTAAAGCAAAGTCTTATCAGAAGCACACACCCCTCCCCCCAAACCCTTTTCCCCTCCTTATCATGCTCTCTACCAACTCCTTTCATTCTTTAAACAAAACAAAAAAAAAAAAAAAAATCAGAAACACGGTATGGAAAAATGGATGTTTTCCATTTTACCCAACAAGGGCAAGAGAGCAGGTTAATTTGTATGTTTCACTACCTTTTGGATAAAAATCAAAGCATTTTACCCAGTCATTAGTGCCCAATCCAAACAAAAGGGGCAGAGTTTCCAAGGTACCCCTTAGCTACTTAATATAAACACAAAATGCAAAAAAAAAAAAAGAAAAAAAAAAAGAAAAAAACATGCAAACAAACAAAAATGGAGGCGGGGGAAGAAGTGGAGAGCTGCAACATCTTGGCACACACGAGTGCCATGCTTTCTTCCCCCCCACGGCAAGCAGCAATGCTAGCAGCAGTACCTCTAGCAGCAGTGCCTCCAGCAGCGCTGCCCCGCAGCTCCCTACATCCCGGCTCACCTGAGCAACCCCGGCTCACCTCCCAGGGGAGAGTGCACCCTGATCCTGCAGAAGCGCTCAAGTGTAAAAAATGGTATTTAAAAAAGCTTATGAAGCAACTCCTCTCCCCCCATCCCCCCCTTTCTTTTTTAAGCTTGTGCTCTTACCCTCCTAATTCCCACCCGGACTTTAAGCTTACGCCCAGCCCGCTACCTCACGGCGGCTCCCCCCCGGCCCAGGGGAAAGAAACGGGCACGGGGAAGGCAGCGGGGCCGCCTCCCAGCTCCTACCTGCCCAGGCTCGCTGCTGTAGGCGAAGGCGTACAGCCGCTCCGAGCTGATGTTCACGGCTCCCCGGTAGACACGGCCGAAGGCTCCGGGAGCGGGGCCGCCCCCGGGGGCCGCTGCCGTTACCGCCCAGAGCAAAGCGCAGAGCAGCGCCCCGGGGGCTGCGGCCGCCCCCCCGGCCATGGCCCCGCGTGTGCCGCCGCCCGGAGCGGCTCCCGGTCCGCCTCTCCCCGGCAGTGCGGGCGTCCGGGCACTTTATTTGCGGTGAGAATCACTAGCGCGGCCACACGCACCGGCGCGGGGGAGGCGGGAGGCAGCGAGGCCCGGACGCCGCCCCCCACCCCCCCTCACCGCCCGGGGGTGCCGAGCAACTTGCCCCGGGAAAGGACCCTCCGCCAGCCGGCCGCCGGGAGGAGAGAAGGGAGGAGAAAGGGAGGGAAGGGAGGCAGGCGGCTGGCCCCTGGAGGAGGGTCTCCTCCGTGTGCCCGGCCCCAAATTCTGAGCCGGCCCTCGCCGTCGGTTGTCAGGGAGCTTTTCACCTTTGGGACGTGTGCTGTGAGTTTAGGGGCACAAGGGTACGTGGGAACAGTGCCACGGCAGTGGATCTGCGGGGCTTCAACACCCCCAGCCCACCGTGTTATCGCCCTGTGCTCTGCCAGCTTGCTGGAGTGATGATGAGTGCTTGGAACGTGTTTTGCACAGAGCCATCCCAGCTTCTCGGCTGCTCATGACTCTAAAGGTGTGAAAGGCTGCAGCAAGATGTCATTGTTAATTCAAGAATGCCTCATTCAATCCTACCTTATTTAAGTAGTTTGTGAAACTGCTACAAAAATCACTGTAATAATCAACCTTTTCAGCCAAATGAGAGTGATACTGTTAGGCCAGGAGTCTCTCTCCCCCTGCTTTCCCCTCTTATGTTCTGCTGAAAATGTGTCTGAGGAATGTGTCAGACCCCAAAGTGGAGGGATGCACTTTTAAGCCAAAGAGCATTACCAGAAAGCAACCTGAAAGGTTCTTCAGGCTGAGGTAAATTCATAGAAGACATGATTTTATAAAGCCAGCCTGCGTTCTCCACTTATGTTGACTTTGGCCACAGAGGCAGTCCAAACAGTGGGGTTTCTTTTCAAGACTGATTTCCTGAGGGTCGCTCTTCAGAGGAGGAGGAGAAGTTGTAAAGCTCAGCAGAATGGCTCAGCTTACATTATGCTTTTATTTTGATCTTTGGGCATTCGTGCAATCTCTGCCAAGAGCAAACAAATACAAAAATTGTCAGTGATTTATTTTAGTCTTGAAGTGGGCTGCCATTAAGTCACCCTGCCTTCTGTCAGAGTTCTGAAAAACAGAACGGCAAGCTCCCCACACAAGAGATCTACAGGAAGATGACCACTCTAACACCAAGAGTGTCTTTGGGCCTGCAATGTTGTGCTGTGCAGACCAGAACCTGTGCAGTGCACAGAGAGAGGCCTCAGAGAGCAGAAGGAGTTAAGGCAAAGCAAAAGCATGCCTCTGCCATGCCAGGATGCTCAGAGCAATGTGACAGGTGGTATGAGGCCAGTACTCTGAATACCAAGAGAGCACTGGCACCTACTAATAGGTTTGTGGTCATTTAGTGTTGTGTATATTTCAGATCAGTGGATCAGTGGGGAATCGGTGTACTGTCTTTTATGTTGCACTGACCATATGATAAATAAGTGGTCTCTATAGAGTCGACACTTCCAGTGCAGAATTACAGAGTTCTTCTGTACTTGCCGTGAATGGATGTATGTTTTGATATCCTACAGAGGACTGCACATTTCTTCTTCTCCCTGGGGCTGTCCAGGGAGATGGTGGACTCACCATCCCTGAAGGTGTTGAAGAAACGTGTAGATGTGGCACTGAGCAACATGATTTAGGGGGGCATGGTGGGGATGGGTCTTTTCCAACCTTAGTGATACTATGATTCTAAGTTTAAAGTCAAGGTCAATTCCATCATCCAACTCACTAATTAAAATAATCAATCTTAGCAGACAGATCAGATCTTTTAATTTGTTATACCTTCCTATTGTCTGGAAAATATCCACAGTTACATTTTGGGAATTGCTGTTCAATCACGCACTCCTCTCGTGTTAATTCCAATTGGAACCTTATTTGCTTTTATGAGGATGGTGTTCAGTGCAATGACAAAAGCCCTACTAAAGTCCAAACGTTTCATCTGTTTCTTTCAGCACTTCTTAAGTCAATTATCTCTGCAAAGAAATAAATTAGGTTACCCTGACATGATTTGTTCTAAACAAATGCGCACTGCCTGTTTCTCATCACTTTACTGTTATTTGGTTGCTTGTCTGCTGATTACTGAACAGGTTGTTTCATTATCTTTCCAGATAACATGGAGCCTGGCTGATTTATCTCTCTTCCCTCAGCCCTGTTGCTAAAGTAGCCTGTTTGCCCTTTTCATGTCCACCTGGATCTTGCTCTTGAATGACAGCATGTGTTTTGGAAGAAATAATGTGTACACATAGAGACAGGATGCTGATCCAGACAGATCATGGGGCAGGATTGGTGGGAGAGTTCTTATATGTGCCGCAGCACACTGGCATCAGAGAACAGGGTGGCCTGAAGATGACAGCTGGGCTCAATGTAATGAGTCCACATTGCCTGGCAAACCATGACAACGAGGCAGGTCTTTGGTCAGGCCAGGAACTCCATCATGGGTATCACACAGCTGTAGCTGGAGACAGGCAGTGCCCAGCACCAGAGCCGTGGTGTAAGTACAGCACCCATGGGAAGGCAGAGACCAGCCCTCTCTGAGGCCTCCCTGCAGCACTGCCTCCAGGGTCACTACAGCAAAGCAGGGCAGCCCCAGGCTGCACTATCTCTCTTTGGCACCAAGCCTGCGGTGTCAGACCTCTAGGAGAGGGCATGCTCTCAGGGCCCTTTCCTCTGGAGGTGCTGCTGGGCCACATATCTACTCACATGACCCTTTCTCCCAACTTAGCAAAGACCAAAGGGTTGTGAGTGTCTTAGGGAGGAGGAGGTACTCCAGTGAAGCAGAGGCTCACAAGAGAGTCATTGCTGGTTGGTGTGTTTTTGTTTCTTTGTTTTGCCATAGCAAAAATCTCAATGCTTTGGGAGAAAAACAAAACAAAACAAAACAAAACTGTAAGGAAGCGTCATTTCTCCTGGTAACCAGTGCTGCCAAACAGGCAGGACAGGGGAAAGATCTCAATTCCAAAGGAATTTCCCCAAACCATACCATTTTGGAAAGAGAAAGATTTTAAATATATAACCAACCAAACTGGTTGGAAACTTGAGGGTCTTAAATCACTGCTTTTTGTGTATGTAGTCTCTTGTTTCATAAGCTCCACTATGAGTAAATAGATGCTGTAGGTATTCAGCTGGCTTCTGCAGAGATAATGGATCATTTTCAGACACTGTTGTAAATGCAGTGTGAAGAAAAACAAGGACAGGCTTCTAAGACATCTGATAGAATATCATAGAATATCACAAGTTGGATGGGATGTACAAAGATCTTTAAGACCAAAGCACACTAGGAGCACAGAGACCTGCTCCCCATTCTTATATGGGTAGCTGAATGAGGAGTGTCTCTGTGAGCTTACATGAGGTATTTAGCAGTTACATGTAATTAATAATAGCAGAGAGATTTATGAGCTTTCATAGTACATGTTATGTTGATCTAATTGTGCTGTGATCACTTTCCTCTCTTTTCAATATTCCTTGTTCTTCCAGACATTTTTAAGCCACACTAGTTCAGAATTCCAGATGTGTCTTTAATTTACATTTTTGTGTTACAGATTTTCAAAATTAACAAAGAGTAACCAATCCAGTACATTGCCTTATACACATGCCTAGGATTAGAGGTTTCTTTTACTATAGACTTAAGCTTCAGGTTGCATATGGAAATTGAATTTCAGGTGCAGCCTTCTGCATAAAAAACACCCCAGGCACATTTGCAGCACTTCGGCAAAGGCAATCGCTGCTAGTATTTTGCTATCACTCTTTTTCTCCCTTTGTAATTTCCCTCTTTTTCTTCTTGTGTTGCATGCCGAGCAATTCCTTTCCTCAGCATGTTCAACGTTGCCATCTGCATCTTCACAGCAGGATTGGTGAAGCTGGAATTAGACGGATGAGGACTCGGCACCATCAGATCTTGGTGAAAGCAAATTTGTTTTTAATTAAGGAAGTATTTTTGACTGCAAAGCTGATAAACCCTACATCTTCACTTTCCACACCCAACAGACACAATATTAAGCTCACATTGTAACATAAAATGTTAACTCCAACCCTTCAAAATAATTTATGTCACTACCGATGTGATCCAGGGAAGCAGAGCACAGAATCATAAAATGTCTTAGGTTGGAAGGGACCTTAAAGATCTTCTTGTTCCAACCCCCTGCCGTGGCATATTTGTGGGGCAAGTCTATAGGAAATGCTCTGCACTCGGTCATAAGGTAAATAAATGGGTGTTAACAGGCGGTTACTTTGTGGGAGTTGGACATTCCTTGGGTAGGGAGGTGCACGCTTCCTTGGTGGCACCGCTAGTGAGATTTGTTTGTTAAAACACAACCAGCTGCCACTCCTTAATGTCACGTTTCCTTCATTTAAGAGCTTGTGTGATGTTCTGCTCTTAATTACCTCTTTATTATCTTAATTAAGATTTGAAATACAGAATCACAGAATTGTAGGGGTTGGAAGGGACCTCCAGAGATCATCGAGTCCAACCCCCCTGCCAAAGCAGGTTCCCATCTGGAAACTTCCAAGTCTCTCTGACAGGGGCACCGCAAGTTATCCTGGGGTGGCGTTTGTACTGAAGAAAGATGATAACGGCATAAATGAGCAGGATTGGGGCGAGAGAGGAAAGAGGTGGCCCAGCCGCTCCCTCAGGGGCATCCCCTCGTGGCACGAGGCGCCCGTCGGGGGCTTTCCTCATAGAAAACCCAGCGCAGAGGGAGACGGCGG
This sequence comes from Chrysolophus pictus, assembly GCA_037305975.1. Classification (NCBI taxonomy): domain Eukaryota; kingdom Metazoa; phylum Chordata; class Aves; order Galliformes; family Phasianidae; genus Chrysolophus; species Chrysolophus pictus. The sequence continues at coordinate 116,459,801 of CM074576.1, read as the reverse complement.
CATGAGGCGCGGATGAGCCAGGACACGAAGAAGCAGAATCGGAGGTAACGAAGATGAGTTTTCGACGGAGGTCGCCGAGACTCAAGGCGCAGCCCTAAGGGGAGCCGGCGGTGGCGCGAGGCGGGGCCAGCCGCCGCCACGTTCCACCCCCTCGGGGCGCGGCGAACGGCTCCGTCCCTGTGGCAACGGAGAGAGAGTGCGCGCGCGGCCCGCTCGAGCCGCCGGCGGGGCGGCCATGTCGCTGCTGAGCGGGCCCCGACCGCGGCTCCGCGGCGCCGCCAGGAAGGGTCCGAGGAAAGCGACGGCGGCCAAGCGGGATTGGGACGTGAGTGCTGTCTCTGCGGGCAGGGCGGGCTCCGAGCGGTGCTAGGGGAGCCTTGTGTGGCGGCTCGTGGGCGCCGAGCCGCCCGATCCGGCCGTGAGCGGTTGGGGAAGGCCTGGGGGGGGCTCTGGGCTGGCTTCGCACAGCCAACTCCCCTCCTCTTTCCCCTTCCCTGTGGAGGCTTGGTTGTGTGGGGTGGTTTTCCCGTCCAACCTTTTTCACTGGCCTGGAGTGAGCAAGGGGAGTTGGGAGTTCCTGAAAGTTTAGATATTGACGTGTGCGGTTGTGTAATTTTATCCTTTTTCTCCTCTTTAATTGCTTTTGATGTGTTCTCTTGTTCCGTGGTGCAGAGTACTGTCCATGATTTGACGGTTCACCGTGCGACTCCCGAGGATATCGTAAGTGTAACATCTGAGCTGGTTCTACAAATGGTCGTCTCGATGGCCTCCAGGCAGCAACATTAGCAAGCACTTTACTTATTTGTATTTAAACTATACGCATATATCAGCATTAGAAGAAGAGTGAGAATTTCACTGATGATTGACACGAGTCTTAAATCAGGAAAATGCAATGGCTTTCTACATGGGAATGTTTGTGAGTTTTTTCTCTCTTGAGAAAACTCTTGATTCAGTGATGGTGGGCAGAAGGAAGCTGTGAGACTTCCTCCATTCACCTCTGAAACTGGTTTAAACATGGCTAGTATTGGTGGCATTTGACACTTGAGGATGTCTGTGAGGCTTTTGTTTATACTACCATGAAATAAAACAACCAGCATGTGAATGGTAAAATCAAGATAGAAGAGTTGTCATCATGGCCTTACTTTTTACATTGTACTTTCATTTTAAACTAGTTTCTTTCATGTTTACATAGCTGCGTCGCCATGAAATACACAAATCAAAAAACAAAGCACTGGCACATCAGGAACTGCAAGAGAAGGCACTGAGAAGAAAATGGAAGAAGCAGAAACAGCTGGCCCCTGATTCTTTGGAGAAAAGGAAATTGGCCCTGATGCATGAGGTAAGAGCAAAATCTGTGCTTTCAGCCTGCTGCAAATGATTTGCAGTAGTAGTAGAAAACTGCTTTTGCACATCAGTGAAAATTAGTTCCTCTTTTTTGAATAGTTGGCTTTCATGTGTGCATATTTTCTTTCTCCTCTACAAGCGGTAGCTTGGAATAGACTGTGTAACATCTTACCTGTACAGTTAGAGTATCCGTGTGGACTGTCTATGCTCTCTGTAATGCTGCAGACCTCATTGCATCTGAACAGGAACTGTTTGCAGAGTTAAACTCTGTGCTGTGAAAAGGATGCACATTCTTTGTGTCCTCAGTCCTATCTTGCCTCCTTTTCTCCCTGCCTAGTATTTTTCTTTGTTTGATGAACACATGAACATTTATAGTTTTGAGAAGGACATCTGCCATTCTTTATTGACACAGGGGAAACGCAGGGGACCAAAAGGTGAAAGACAAGTGGAGAAGGAAGAGCTTGTCTGGAAGGAAAGATGATGAAACAAAGCAGACAGATCTGTCAACTGAGAGTATAAATGTTTGTTTAGGCAGTCTGAAGTATTCTAACTGAAAATACTGTTTAAATTGCTTTTCTAACCGAAAATACTGTTTAATTTGCTTTCGAACTTTCTACAATAGCAGCAAAACTAAGGTTAGCTTGCAGAGACGGAGGCTTTCAGTGTCTGACAATAGATTTTTCTGTTAAATACCATCTTTTTGTTTCACACAGCAGGATGCTATTTGCCAAATGTCATGAAAACTAATTTCAAGATATAGTAGCTTTGAAACCTCATCAGCACTTGGACAAACCCCAAGTTGGTCTTATTCATTATTATTCAATATCAACAACGTTCACCTAGCAGATAAAGTAATGATGTACTAATTCAGCAGTCCTGCATATGCGCAGTGGGTTAACCATCAAATACTTCTATTTCTCATCTTGTTTTTGTAAATTTTCAGAAATCTTGCTGTGAACTTTGAGAACATTGAAGCATAGACAGAAACAAATGAAAGTATTAGGTTTTAAAAATCACCTACTAGATTTGTATTTAATATCTTTTTTGTCTCCAACCACAACAAAATTTATGTTAAGGATATTTGTAACCAAGAAGCACTTTGATTTAAACATTGTAATTTTCATGCTTTTATACCAAGTCCATTTTAGGGCAATATTGTAGGAAAAAACCCATAGGCTTTTATACAAAATTCCTTCATGCAGATTGGATTCAAGAAAAATTTCTTCCAGATATATATATATATACATATACTATATATATATACTATACTATATATATATATATACTATATATATATATATACACCAAATGTAGGTAGGACCACAAGCTCTTAATTGTGTTTGGACTACTTAATACATGACTTGGTTGTTTCACACATTTGGAATAGTCTTCTGCCATTTGTAATGACATTGCACTAATTCTAATTCCTCCTGAGCAGATTTCTCCCTTGTATTTAAAAGAGTACTTTTAATCAACATATTCTATGTCTACTTTTGAATCTGAGAAAAGACGGCTCTAGATAGGAAGACATAAGATGATTCCAGGCAAGATGAGACATATGCTGCTGTTGCTGCTTGATGTACTGGCATCTTCTTGAATGTGAATTATATGGAGAAGAGTCACTATTTTCCTGTATCCCCAAGTTAAATTCTGTTAGTCACTAGTCCTGTTGCTCAGAGTAATTGAAGAACTTCTTCAATCTGCATTTTCCAGTACAGCATAAGCACTGTGAGTTATTTCCTTGCTTCTGTTATTCAGTGATCTTTGTTTACTGTTGCAAGATCTCAACATTTAGGCAAAATTTAGGAAGATGCTACCAGTAGCATATCTTTTCTTGTATCTATATGTTGAAGAGAGAGAGAGAAAAAATTACAAAATGGATGAGCTTATCTGTAAACTTTTGAAGGAGGGGCTTGCTAAAATTCTGAAGGAAAAGTTACATGACTTTCATTTCAATTACTGAATTGTGGGTGGTCCTACAGCCCGTTTCTAAAATAATGTCAGTGCATTATACTAAAGGGTACATAGTGAATGTATCAGTGTAGTTGAAAAGATTAGGATTAGTCCTGTTTAATTATCTTCAGTAACATTCTGAATTTTAATGGAATTTGTGAATGCTACTAAAGTGGGAGAAGGTACAGCACATAGTGAGTGTGTTGAGGGAGTGTAAATGGGCCTAGATCTGCTGATGGCAACTAAATGTAAGCTAATTTATCTTAGGAACCATGGTCTAAATAAATGCTCTTAAATGTTGAGCAAAAGAGCAAAGCTTTGGAACCTAATAATGCTGATCTAGTAGGGGGCATGAAAACAAATTAGTCAAGACCAGTTTTGTTGGAGTAAGTGTGTCACTTTAGTTTTCTGCTTTGGGCAAAGGAGTCATATTTTGGAGAATAGGTAAGCATTCTTACTTTTTTTCCTCTTTGGCCTAGCATGATATTATCTAAAAGCATGCTTAATTTTAACATTAGATGGCTAAACGCAAAGTTAGTATCAAGGGTAAAAAGTAAATGGTGATTTGGGGACTTAAATATATAAGATGATTACAAGAGATGAGTGTTCACTGATTTGCTAAATTGATTATGAGGAAAAGTGATATACTGCAGTGTAATTCAGTCTCAAAAGAATAGACAAATGTGTAAATGAGCCTTGCAGACATCCAGGTCAGTGCAGAAGGAGGGCAGGAGATGCACCACATTTGGAGCAGAAGTTACATGCAGCCTGAGGAGAGGCCTGTAGTGGAGCAGGCTGTTCCCCCTGCTGCCCACTGGGTTCTACATGAAGCAGATCTCTGTGTGCAGTCGATGGAAGAGCCCATGGTACAGCAAGTGGATGTGGCCTGAAGGAGGCTGCAGCCCATAGCCCCTGTAGGAGTAGGCACCAGGCCAGAGCTGCTGCCCATGAAGAGGAGCCCACAGAGGATCAGGAGGTCTGGGGTTGCTGCCACTTGTGGAGACATGTATGGAATGGTTCCTGGAGGGCTGGCCCTGTAGTATGGAGCTGTGCTGGAGCAGTGCTTGAAGAGCTGCAGCTTGAGGGAAGCCCACGCAGGATCGGTTTGGGAAGGATGGCATCCTCTGGAAAGGACCTCGAGTGGAATAGTAGAACATTGGAGTGTGAAAATAAAAGAGCGGCAGATATGAGTGGTGTTATAGACTGACACACCCATATTCACCACCTGCTTTGGCTGCTCAGAGAGAAGAAATTGAAGAAGATGGATGAGGGGAAGGTTTTTTTTCTTTGCTTTTAGTTCTCACTGCTCTCTATTTCTAGCTTAATGAGTGAAACTACTAGTCGGTGAGTTTAGAATTGTGTTCTGCCCACAGGAAACATTTTTCCATCAACTTCTGTTCACTTAGCAGTAGCTGAGTCTTTTTAAACTCAGAAGCTTCCCTCCTTAGGAGGCAGCTTTCATGGTTCCAGTAATGGGCTTCAGATAGTGGGAGAAGGAGATATCTTGAATATAGAAGCTGTATCTTGTGAGAAATGTGCGGACATGGCCAAAGCATTTTGTATTGCCCGTCTGCTGAAGTTTGTATGAAGGTATGAGGCTTTATTTGAGGCAGGATTTCCAGTAATCAAGACTGAATGAAACAAGTCTGTCTGAAATCATTTGGATCTAATCAACTAGTTCAGTTCTTGGTTGTCTGTCAGATGAGTCAGTGTTGACACTTCTGGAGAGATAACAATTTAACTTTTCAAAAAAATGAGGAGAATTCTAGTCATTGGGAATAAATTACCGTCTTCTTATCTATCTTAATTAGGATTTAGCCGCACAGTATCTACTTTGTAAACCTACCACCTTAGCTATTCTTTTGCTAGCTGTTTTGAAGAACAGTACTCAAAAACAAAGGAAAAATCATTCTGCACAGTATGAAATATTTCCTTATATGCTATACTTTCAGATTCTCTCTGATCAATATGATTTGCAAGATGTATTGAAACGGTCTGATCAAGTTATGGCTGTGGTAAAAGACTTGTTTGGGAATGCCCCTCGCATGCGAACAGGTAAAGTACCTCATTTGTATGTGACAGTGCATTCAAGACTAACTTCTTGCTTCTCATAATCTTGAGTTACAAAGTATTCTTTGTGACTGTTTTTGCCTGATCATCTAATGTGATATGACTGATCCTGTTTATGTTGGATGAAACACAAATGAGGACAATACCTAATGTGGCAGGAGAAAGTGAACTGTGGCTGGTTGTTCCACTATACCAGTCCATAGTGGAATTTCTGATCACTTACTCTAAAATAGCTGATGCTGATTTCTGCAACCAAGTTACCAACCAATACAGAGCACCAGTTTTTGCCACGGTAATAGTTGATTCTCGTTGCTACCCAGTTTGCCTTGTTGTTCTTAGGAATTGTTGAAGATATATCAGCAACTTGTGAATAAATTGTTTCCATTTCTTATCGTGGTTTATTAATCCTTACACTGCTGAAAGGGATTGGCCATTTGCACGTGAGATGTTAAGCTTATTTTTTGTCTTTAGGCTGCAGTTCTCTTTTGCATTTAATGACTATTCCAAATGACGTGCTTTTTTTGCACTAGTTTATTTACACAGCTGAGAAGGACAGGAGCCTGATATGTTAAATGTATTGAGATTATTCTACGGTCTTTGTCAGTTATTCAAAACAATACACATCAAAACAATACACCGCTTCTGTGCAAAATGCAGGAACTTGCATTTTGGTACTTAGTCCTATGATGAACTGACTCAGCCCTTTCTGTTCTCCCCTGTTTTGTCTGATTCCTCTAGGTTTCCCTAATGTAACAATGGCTCCTAACTGTGACTTAGAATCATCTCAGGAACCCAATGTACAAAAATGGGAACCTCCCACTCAGCTTTCCATCCTTAGTGAATCTGTCATGGATTCCCAGGTAATTAATTTATATGTATGTTCCATGTTTCTTGTTTACACAAAATAGGGATATTCAAAGGTAGAGTTTCCAAGCAGACCTAAACGTTTCTTCTGTGTACCGTATACAGTGCTAATAACAAGCAGAGAAAACTGCATTAAATTGACATGAATTTGTTTTGAGAGTCTGGAAATCATGATTTTTTTGATTTCTTAACCTTCGAGTAGAAGGTTCTTAAGTCTCACAATAGCAAGCTCTCCCTTTTAAATTCTGGAATTTTCAGTACGAGAGTGAAGTAATTACAGGCTTAAAAAAAAAATCCAACGGCCCAACTCTGATGTCACTTAGATCTAATTGCTATCCATTCAGATATGCCTATGATTTTTCTACTTGTGTCTACATGTATAGATGTATAGCCACCTGGCCTGCAATTTATATCTGATCACACACGTTTATGTATCCCAGGTAATTCCAAAACCTTGATTAGTCCTATAGATTTTATTTTTAATAACTCATGTTATTATGCAATTATTTAGATTGTGTAAAAAGCTTAATGCTTGTTTAAATTTGTTCAGAATTTTATTTAGAGTGCCTCAAGTGTTCTGTTTTCTTCTCATAGCATGACTTATAGCAGGAATGCATACTTTAGTTTGAGAAATGTAATATGACACTACTGAAAAGTAGCTCAATCTGATGAATAACAAAAGAGCTATGGAACGAAAAGTGCTGGTGTCATATTTTCATGTTTCCCTATTCCTGTATTTTATTATCTTGCACAAATGTCTGCAGTCAGAATTGTAGTGCTCATGTAGTCCCATAATTTCAGTGTGTGGCGTTTTTGTTTTGTTTTGCTTTTATAATGAAAAAATAATTATAGCATCACTGAGTTGTATCACTGGATGCATTCAGTGGGATAGGCATAGATGTTTAGAAGAAAATAGTACTGATAGATGTCTGCCTGAGTGTCTCTGAGATTTTCCTTATATTCCTGTGAAAATCCCAGTTAAACACTATCTGATGAGGCATACCCAGAAGGGCAGAAACCTGGTAGTTCAAGGTACACTAATTCCAAATTTGATTTGCTTTATGTGAATACGGTATGTGGGACCGTAGTTGTTGTGGTTGTGTTTTACACATAGAATATAGGCATAATTATGCAAATCTCATGGTAAGGTTGTTAGTTTGTAATGTCAAATGACTGAAATTTTAGATATAAATAGCCTTTTAGATGATATATATATATATATAATATAATATAATAAATATAATATATATATGTATATAACCTTTCTAAAATTTAAATTATATATATATAATTTTTTTTACATTTTACTCTTACTGTTGAGCAAGGACTTGCTGGACAAACTGAGGGATAACAAGGGAAAGCATAGGCAATGGAAGCAAGGATGGGTGATCTCGGAAGAATATGGGGTTGCTGTCCAGTTGTGCAGAGATGAGATCAGGAAAGCCAAGGCGCAGATGTAATTAAACTTTGTGAGATACATAAAAAATAACAAGAAGGATTTCTTTAGATGCTTTAGTCAGAAAAGGCAAAGGAGACTGTATCCCCTCTGGTAAATGAGAAGGAAGAACTGGCTTCAGTTGATATGGAAGAGGCTGAGTTCTTTACCTCGATCTTCACTGCCAGTCAGGCTTTCAATGCCTGTCACATTTCTGAACCTTCAGGAGGGATCAGGGGTGTCATGAAGTTATCTGGATCAATCTATGCCCGTGACAGGGGGCCCATAGGCCCCCCCGCCCAAAAATGGGAAGGGAAAAGGGGAAGGATAGGGAAATGGGAGCTGGGCCCAAAAACAGAACAGCAGCAGTGATCTAAGGAGGAAATCTAATTTTATTAAATATGATATCGGCATGCAAGATAACACAATATAATACAATATAATTGGAATTGAGGCTAATAAATCAAATAAAGTGAGAGAGCGAATGTCCAAAACCAAAAGCCTTACTTTGAACTGAAGGTGCACAGCTGGGGAGCACACCCACACACTGCCAGGCAGCAAGCAAGCAAGAGAGATCCCATGACTTATCTTCCTCTCTGAATGTGAAGTCCTTTGGAATATGGAGTTCTTCTGCTCTTCTGAGATCCAGGAATCTGGGAAGTTGTCAGTTCATGGAACTGGAGTATTAGCTCTTCAATTCCCTATGCTTTAGATGATCTTATGATGTGGAATACCGATAACAAAATTATAAAACCATGACAAGGGGAGTGAAATCCCTCCTGTGTTAAGAACGGAGCAAGACCGAAACCGCCTTTTGAGACTGAATGTATAACTGTCAGCAGCAAGGGAAGAACTACTGTCTGGAGTTCAGTAAGGCCTTGGAAATAGTCCCCCCATAGCATCCTTCTTTCCAAATTGGGAAGGTATGGATTTGATGGCTGGACTGGTTGATAAAAAGAAGTAGTAGAAAGATTGTACCCAGAGAGAGGTGGTCAACAGCACGACGGAAATACAGGCCATTAAGCCTCACATCTGTGCATAGGAAGATCTCAGAGCAGATCCTCATGGAAGAGAGGATAAGGCACGTGTAAGATCAGGATGTAATCTGAGACAGACAACATGACTTCACCAAGGGTGGATAGGCCTGCCCAACCTTCGGTGAAGGACTGACTGCATCAGTGGACAGAGGAAGAGCAAATGAGGTAATCCACTCGGACTTCTGCAAGGCCTCTGACATAGTCCCGCATTACATCCTTATCTCTATATTGGAGAGATATGGATTTGAAGGGTAGACTATTCAGTGGATAAGGAATTGGTTGGATGGTAGCAGCCAGAGAGTTGTAGTCAGTAGTTCTACATCCAGGTGAAGGACGGCCGTGAGTGGTGTGCCCCAGAGTCCAGCTTGGGACTGGCACTCTTCAACATCTTTGTCAACGACATAGACAGTAGGATTGCATGCACCCTCAGCAAGCTTGCTGATGACACCAAGCTCTAAGTAGTGTAGTTGATGCTACAGCAGGAAGGGGTGCCACCCACTGAGATCTGCTCAGGCTAGAGAAGTGGGCCGACATTAACCTAGTGAGGTTCAACAAGGCAAGGTGTACCAAGTGTTGCACCTGGTTTGTTACAGTCCCAGATTTACGGCCTGGGAGAACTCATTGAAAGCAGGCCTGTGGAGAAGGGCCTGGGAATCCAGGTGGATTAGGAACGCACTCTTGCAGCCCGGAAGGCCAAATGCATCCTGGGCTGCAAAAAGAGGGTTGGACAGCAGGGAGGGGAGGTGACTGTTCACCCTCTGTTCTGTCCTCAGGAGGACCCAGGACAAGAAGGATGCAGAGTTTCTGGAGCAGGTCCAAAAGAAGGGCCACAAAGACGATCAGAGGACTAGAGAATGTCTCCTTGGAAGACAGGTTGGGGGAGATGAGCTTGTTTAGCCTGGGGAAGAGAAAGCTCCAAGGAGAGCTCTTTGCATCCTTTCTTGAGTGCTTGAAGGGAGCTTATAAAAACGGATATCCAAGCCACAAACCATGAGTTTCTCCTGGAAAAAGAGCACTCCGTAGTCGGCAGGATTCGAACCTGCGCGGGCAGAACCCAATGGATTTCTAGTCCATCGCCTTAACCACTCGGCCACGACTACTGCACATTATGGGTGTGCACCATCTGCCTCGAGGAACGCTATAAAATTAAGAGCAATTTGTAGATTGAGTGACTGGATGACACCGTGGTCAACCTCATCTAGTGCGAGGCAACCTGGCCCATAGCCACAGGGTTGGAGCGAGATGGTATCTATGGTCACTTTTGCTACGAAATAGAGCATTGGGATTTAGGTAACATACTCTGCTGCATCTGTTAAGGGTGCAAGAACTGCCATAATCTTTTTCACAATTTCTCAAAGGCCCTCTGAATCCATGAGTCACTCCTGCATCTTGAATAGCTTTGGGTTAGATATAATTTTTTTTTTTTTAAATTAAAAATTCCACACAGCTTGCAGGTATTGTCTTTGTGGGATTGCATTCATCTGCAGCTCTGCATTGATGTTGTCAGCACTGCATCTGATATCTAACTTCTTCCTAGAGACTGTTTGAAGTTATTCTGAGGCCTGTTTTATTTTTTTGTCTAAAAAAAGGCTCTTAATGAGGGGGAAGAAGAAGAGGCGTTATCCATATGTCCATCAGAAAATGGACAGCATGAATCTCTGAATTTCAAATCCAGTATCAATTGTGACAGGTCAGTGCAAATATGTCCATTTAAGTTTTCACCTTTTAACACTAAAAGTAGGCAGAGTTATAAAGGTGTTAGAAGATGTTGTATGAAAATAGTTAACTCAGTTTTGTGTGGTTTGTTTCCTTTTGTGTAATACTTGTTTTTGTTCCCCCCACACTACTTTCTTGACCTCAGAATTCTAAGGAAAGCCTTTGTGGTAACTTTTAACCTGTGAATGAGCTTGGATGGAGAGCTCCCCTGAATAGTTATAGAGCAATAACTTTTTCTAGATTGCAAAAATAATCTCAGGTTATGTTACTATATTGTGATTAGTTGTTATGCTTGTTTTGAATGTAGGCTACTTCGTATATTGAGAGAAGAAAATTCCTCAGCAAATTCTGAGTTGTGGGCTGAAAGGGATTTGAGAAAAACTACTGTATCACAAGAAATACCTTTGACTCCAACAATTGCATCTTCATCATTGGAACATTCAGGTTGGATTTGCTTAATCACAGCCTCTCAAGGGCTGTTAAGCTGTTTACAGGATCCTGCCTCAAGTTCCTTATCTGGGTTGAGATGAGAAATAGAGGTGTGTTAATTTGGCTTAGATGAATTTTCACACTAAGAAGCCTAATTTTCTAGTATTTATAATATCTTTGTAACTTAGCACTATTAAGAACATAACTGAAATTGTGTGTTTTTTTGCTTTGTATTTAAATCAGCCCTCAATGCTTCCAGTGTAGTCAAGAGAATCCATTCAAGACATCAGAATCAAGATGAAGAAGAGACTGTAGACTCTGCTTATACTGTGAGACAAGTGCTGAACCCAAACTCAAGAAAAGAAAAGCAAATTTCAACAAAAAGTTTAGTACTTTCAAAAACAGCATTCTTCCCTTTGACCAAGGTCCTTAGTATCATGGGAAAATGTGTCTTGATAGGGGATCTTTGGAGGTCATCTACTCATGCTCTCTGCTCAGAGGAGAGCTAACTCCAAAGAATTCAAGGGGGCTCAACTGTCCAGGTTTTGAGCATTTGTAAAGGTTGACATTCTGCAACCCCTTATTCCAGTGACAAAGCAAAGTCTGTAGGAAGGAGGAAACCATAAATACAATTCTGTGATGCAACCTATTTTCTTGCTGGGCATAGAGTTCTCTCCTTTGTGGTGCTTTTCTATTTCTTTCACAACTTTCTGGTCTATGCTGCACAGATACATGACAAGTTTTCATCTCTTTATTCTGCACATTGTTTATACCTGTTGCCAATCCCCATATACGACTATTAACATGGAAAGATTGTTGTAAAAATTAGTAAATGTAAGACCTGAAAGCAGATGATGTTTTTCACTAGGTGATCACTAACAAACTGTTTCTGTGCTTGTAATTTGAAAGAAGAAAAGCAAAAATAGATGTCTAAGATAAATTCACCAGTGAAACTTGAGTGGAACCAACATGATGGTGTAAGATGTATTTTTGGATTATTGAAAATAATTGGAATGTCTGGGGACATTCTTTGACGGTCCATTACAGCTCAGTGCAGAAGAGGACCTCACCTATGATATATTTCAGTAAAAAATATAATTTCATTCTTACTTGCAAAGCTTTCTGTACAAATAGAAATTTCAGTGACTTTTTTTTTTCCCTAGTGAAAAGGAAACAAACTGCACAGGACTCTACAAGGCAGAGGGGAGATGATTCTCCTGCTTATTCAATCCCCATGGACCTTCAGAGGGACAGTAAATCCAGCCTAGATGTTCTCAGCTGCATGATACACGAAGTGGAGCATGAATTAGAAGAATATGAGCGATGTACAGGCCGTGAAGTTAAAAAACTGCAGAAAAGTGAAGGCCTCACCGGATTTACCTTGTCACTGGTGAATGCTCTCTGTCGTTTGATGCGCTACCTCAAAGAGGTGAGAAGACTTTGAGTTCCTTCCGTAGAATGAATGTAAAAGGATATAAAATTACTGTAGAATTATCAACTTTGGTCTTCCCTGGCTCCTAGTTGAAGTCTAATTATTATTACTTATTGGAATTGTATGGAATTAGCAGGTAAAGCTCAGCTTGTTAGAAACAGGGATCCCTAATGAAAAGAAAGGAGATGACTAAAATGAAAGTTTCCTGGTGACTCTTCACAAAAAATATTAATGGAAATATTTTTAAATTTAATTTTTTACGTATGTTCAGAATTGTAGCAGGATAATAACTACAGTTATGTTGACAAATTTATTTTCTTCTTTCCCTCTCAAAATGATACCATAGGGGCTACAAAAGTGTACCTAAATCCTATTTTTTTTCATTGAGAGATTCCTTGCCTTTCTTCCTTGCCTTTCTTCCTCCACTTATACCAGCAACTTCATCTTAAGCAAGAACAACGTATAGTGCTGACAACAGCAATGCAGAGCTGCAGATGAATGCAATCCCACAAAGACAATACCTGCAAGCTGTGTGGAATTTTTAATTAAAAATTATATCTAACCCAAAGCTATTCAAGATGCAGGAGTGACTCATGGATTCAGAGGGCCTTTGAGAAATTGTGAAAAAGATTATGGCAGTTCTTGCACCCTTAACAGATGCAGCAGAGTATGTTACCTAAATCCCAATGCTCTATTTCGTAGCAAAAGTGACCATAGATACCATCTCGCTCCAACCCTGTGGCTATGGGCCAGGTTGCCTCGCACTAGATGAGGTTGACCACGGTGTCATCCAGTCACTCAATCTACAAATTGCTCTTAATTTTATAGCGTTCCTCGAGGCAGATGGTGCACACCCATAATGTGCAGTAGTCGTGGCCGAGTGGTTAAGGCGATGGACTAGAAATCCATTGGGTTCTGCCCGCGCAGGTTCGAATCCTGCCGACTACGGAGTGCTCTTTTTCCAGGAGAAACTCATGGTTTGTGGCTTGGATATCCGTTTTTATAAGCTCCCTTCAAGCACTCAAGAAAGGATGCAAAGAGCTCTCCTTGGAGCTTTCTCTTCCCCAGGCTAAACAAGCTCATCTCCCCCAACCTGTCTTCCAAGGAGACATTCTCTAGTCCTCTGATCGTCTTTGTGGCCCTTCTTTTGGACCTGCTCCAGAAACTCTGCATCCTTCTTGTCCTGGGTCCTCCTGAGGACAGAACAGAGGGTGAACAGTCACCTCCCCTCCCTGCTGTCCAACCCTCTTTTTGCAGCCCAGGATGCATTTGGCCTTCCGGGCTGCAAGAGCGCGTTCCTAGCTCATGTTAAGCTTTTAATCCACCTGGATCCCCAGGTCTTCTCCACAGGCCTGCTTTCAATGAGTTCTCCCAGGCCGTTAATCTGGGACTGTAACAAACCAGGTGCAACACTTGGTACACCTTGCCTTGTTGAACCTCACTAGGTTAATGTCGGCCCACTTCTCTAGCCTGAGCAGATCTCAGTGGGTGGCACCCCTTCCTGCTGTAGCATCAACTACACTACTTAGAGCTTGGTGTCATCAGCAAGCTTGCTGAGGGTGCATGCAATCCTACTGTCTATGTCGTTGACAAAGATGTTGAAGAGTGCCAGTCCCAAGCTGGACTCTGGGGCACACCACTCACGGCCGTCCTTCACCTGGATGTAGAACTACTGACTACAACTCTCTGGCTGCTACCATCCAACCAATTCCTTATCCACTGAATAGTCTACCCTTCAAATCCATATCTCTCCAATACAGAGATAAGGATGTAATGCGGAACTATGTCGAAGGCCTTGCCGAAGTCTGGGTAGATGACGTGGACCAGTCTCTGCTTCCTAGATAATGCAGTCACTCCTTCATGGTAGTCCATCAGATTGATCAGGTACCATCTGCCATTAGTGAAGCTGTGCTGGCTACTTTGGGTCATCTCCTCTTATGCATGTACCTTAACATAGCTTACAGAAGGATCTGAGGTAAGGCTCACTAGATCTCTCCTCTTTGGCTTAATTTTTCAGGGTGAATAGTCATTGGAAAAAAGTGAAAAGTGTTTATGTAGTAAATGTAAGTCATAACACTTGTTCTGTGTTAAAGTTGCAGAGTGAGAGCAGAATATGAAATTTGTTGGTTTTTTTTTTTTTTTTTTTTTGGTGCAGTTACAGGGAAGGATCTTTTTATACCACCAGTGATGTGTTGTCTGTTTAGCAGGAAAGCATCAACTTAATCATATCTAATTTATGTTATAAATATAATAGTAATTGTCATCCTAATTCCTCGGGGCAGAGAGTACACACCCATAATGTGCAGTAGTCGTGGCCGAGTGGTTAAGGCGATGGACTAGAAATCCATTGGGTTCTGCCCGCGCAGGTTCGAATCCTGCCGACTACGAAGTGCTCCTTTTTCCTGGAGAAACTCATGGCTCCTAGCTTAGACAGGTGTACAGTTCTCTGGGTAGAAAACTGTCTGGATTCCTGGGCCCAAGGAATTGTGGTGAATGGATTTATGTCCAGTTGAAGGCTGGTCAAAAGTGGTGTCCCACGGGACTTGATACAAAGAATGGCAAAGCTGGTGAGGTGTCTAAAGAGGAAGTCTTTATAAGGAGCAGCTGAGGAAACTGGGGTTGTTTAGCCTTGGGAAAAGGAGGCTCAGTGGAGACCTTGTTGTCCTCCTCATCTACCTCAAAGGAGGTTGTAGTGAGGTGGGGTTTGTTTTCAGTTCCATGCAGCAAGTGAGAGGACAAGAGGTAATGGTTTCAGGTTGCATGGGGTAGGTTTAGGTTGGATATTAAGAAAAATTTCTTCACTGAGAGAGTTATGAAGCACCTGGACAGGCTGCCCAGTGAAATAGTTGAGTCACCATCCTTAGAGATATTTAAAAGATGTGCTGATAAGGGATGTAGTGTAATAATACAGTTGACAGTACTAAGTCAGCGCTGAGTTAAGTCATATATGTCTTTTCCAAGCTAAATGATTCTATGATTCTGTTATCTTCACTGCCTACTCCTCTTTTCATGCAGCTTTAAATTATGTTTAGAGTTTGCAAATTCACTGGGAAGATGTATAGCTTCTCTGTATTTTTTTTTTAAAAACCCAGTGCCTGTGATGCTAGGAATGAAAGTGCTTGTTTGCACCATCTTGCCTCCTCAATAGTATTAGACAAGTTCCAAAGTTAGCATTAGGTAGCTGGCAATATGTTTCAAGATAACAAATTGGGATTGGCTATTTAAGATGTCTCTGATTTCAGGTAAACAACCAGTCTTCAAGACATACTGAAGCTTATAGGAAGACTCCCTTTTCTGAGGAGAAAAAGATTTTCCAGTTTTGCCACAGAAAAGCCAAACACAGTTGATAAAAACTTGTTGCTTGATTTATTCTCAAAATAATAATAAAAATTAGGAGGAAAACCTTGAATCAGTGAATCTTGCATGAAAATTATATTAATAAATGATTTTAAAAATCAACTACTAAAAGAAGAGGATAGTGAATATGAAAGAAGTAGGAAAAAAAAAAAGCGCCTGCTGAAATGTTTGACAATAGATAGGAAATTCTTAAAGGAAAGCAGATAAACCTGACTTGAATCACAAGTCTTGGGTTGGAAGGAACCTCAGAGTCCATCCAGTTCAAACCTTATGCCATGTATGGGGTTGTCAGCCATTAGATAGGCGTCCAGGGCTCCATCCAAACTAGCTTTGAACACCTTCAGAAATGGGACATCCATAACTTCTTATTCAGCAGTGGTGAGACTACACCTTGAGTACTGTACTCAGTTTTGGGCCCCTCCTACTAGAAAGACATCAAGGCCCTGGAGCATGTCCAGAGAAGGGCTGCAAATGGGTGAGAGGACTGGAACATAAGTCTTACAATGAGCAGCTTAGGGAACTGGGATTGTTTGGTCTGGAGGAGAGGAGGCTCAAGAGACATTATAGCTCTCTAGAAGTACTTGGAAAGAGATTATGGTGAGGGGAGGTTAGCCTCTTCTCCTGTGTAACTAGCGACAGAACTAGAGGGAATGGCCTCAAGTTGTGATGAGAGAGGTTGGACATTAGGAAAGATTTCCTCTAATGAGTAGTTAGGCATAGGAATAGGCTGCCCAGGGAGGTGGCTGAGTCACCATCCCTGGAGGTTTTCAAGAAACATTTAGATGGTGCTGTAAGGGACATGGTTTATTGGGGAAATATTGGTGGTATGTGGACAGTTGGACTGCATCATCTTGGAGGTCTTTTCCAACCTTGGTGATTTTGATTCTCTGGTCAGTCTGTTCCAATGCTTCACCCTCTGAGTAAAGAGTATCCTCCAAACCATCTAATCTAAATCTCTTAGTTTAAAACTATTCCCCCTTGTTCTATCACTACCTGCCCATGTAAAAAGTCCTCTTTTAGTTCCTCTTCAAAGTGTATAACCATTGGAAAAAAAAAGTTTTAAAATCTTTCTCAGGGTGTATAATGATACAAAAAAAATATTGAAATTCTATCTATTTGTTTATTTCCTGTAGGGATGTACAGTAACTTGCTCCTGTGCTACGTGGTATTCAATTTATATTCAACAAATAACTTTGATTAAGACCTGTGTTGTAAGCAAACAGTAAATATTCAATTCAGGAGTGAGTGACCACTATTTTCAGAAGATGGGCCTTGGCTGAGAAGAGCTTATGTTTTAAATGCAGCTCATAACACTTATTCTTTGTTAAAGTTGCTTGAGCAGGATAATAAATTTGGAGTTTGTGCAGTTACAGGGAAGGACATTTTTGGACTACAGAGGGAGAGATCCCAATTTAGTAGGAAAACATCAAATTACTAGCATCAAATTCATGCTATAATTGCAGTTATAGCCCTGTTTAATTTCTCTTTACATTCCATAGAAGTTAGTTAATGCCAGTCTTCATAATTCCTTCAAAACTGCTCATGGATTTTAAATGTAGCAACTAAGAAAGAAAGATAGGACATCTATAAAGTAATCATCCAATATATCTTAAAGGCCAAGGAATCTGAGTTTTTGTAGAGGCTACTGTGTTGTGAAAGACATATCCTGACTCTGTGTTTCTAATTTTTACTAAGTACCTCTTTTTTAATCTAATAGATGTGTTGTCATTTCTTCCTTCCAGGAGTTGGTTGATTGCATGCAAAATCATCTTCAACTTGTAAACGTTTACCGTCCAAATTCATAAGTAGAAATGGGCAGCAGTTACTGAAGCTACAAAGTGTGGTTGATTGTCTTCATTGTTCCTTGAGGCAGATGGTGCACACCCATAATGTGCAGTAGTCGTGGCCGAGTGGTTAAGGCGATGGACTAGAAATCCATTGGGTTCTGCCCGCGCAGGTTCGAATCCTGCCGACTACGAAGTGCTCCTTTTTCCTGGAGAAACTCATGGCTCCTAGCTTAGACAGGTGTACAGTTCTCTGGGTAGAAAACTGTCTGGATGCCTGGGCCCAAGGAATTGGTGGTGAATGGATTTATATGCAGTTGGAGGCTGGTCACAAGAGATGTCTCCAGGGACTCAATACCTGGAACAATTCTCTTTAATATGTTCACTAAAGGTCTGGACAGGGGTTCCTAGAGAAGTTTAAATGTCATCTACTGTCCTGGCTGAACAAGGAGATTTTAATGAAAGTCTGGGGGGAAAAAAAAGTTTACCATCTTTGGAAGAAGGGTCAGTCAACTCAGGAACAGTATGAGGATGTTGGTGTGGTGTGCATGGGGAAAATTAGAAAGGCAAAAGCCCAGCAAGAACTTAATCTGGCCGCGATCATTAAAGATAACAAAAAATGTTTTTATGAATATATACACAGCAAGAGGAGGGCCAAGGAGAGTCTCCCACCTTTATTTGGTGCAGCGGCGAACATTATCACTGAGGACAAGGAAAAGGCTTATGTTCTCAATGCTTCCTGCTGTCTTTGATAGTCAGGCCAGTTATCTTCAGAGTACTCAGCCTTCTGAGCTGGAAGACAGCGATGGGGAACTGAATAAGCCTCCCATAATTCAGAAGGGGAAACAGTTAGCAACCTGCTACTTGACCTGGACTGTCACAAATCCATAGGACCGGATGGGATTCACCTGAGGGTAATGAGGGAGCTGGTGGAAGTGATTGCTAGGCAGTTTTTCATCATTTATGAGCAGTCCTGGTCAACTGGGGAGGTCCCAGGCAGTGGGAGAGTTGCAAATGTGACGCCCATCTACTGAAAGGATCAGAAGGAGGATCAGGGGAACTGTCAGCTTGACCTCAGTATTTGGAAAGCTTATGGAGCAGATCATCTTGACTGTGATCATGTGGCAAGCGCAGAACAACCGAGAGATCAGTTGTAGCCAGCATAGGTTCATGAAAGGCAGGCCCTACTTGACCAGCCTCATCTTCTATGACTAGATGACCAGCCTAGTGGATGACGCTGTGGACATAGTCTAATTGGACTTTAGTAAAGCCTTTGACACTGTCTCCCACAGCATCCTCCTGGAACTGCTCACGGCTGGAGCTGGACAAATGTATTCTTTGCTGGGTAAAAAAACTGGCTGGATGTCTGGGCCCAGAGTGTGGTGATGAATGGAATTAAATCCAGCTGGTGCCTGGTCACTAGTGGTATTCCTCAAGGTTCAGTATTGGGATCAGCCCTGTTTATTATTTTTATTGATGATGTGAACAAGAGGATTGAGTGCAGCCACAGAAGTTTGCAGATGACATGAAGTTGGGAGTAAGTGTCGATCTTCCTGAGGGTAGGAGGGCTCTGCAGGGAGATCTAGATACTCTGAATTGACAAACTGAAGCCAATTGTATGAGCTTTTAACAAGACCAGTTGCAGGGTCCTGTGTTTTGGTCAAAACAACCCCATGCATCACTACAGGCTTGGAGCAGAAAGCAGTGTAGGAGGAAAAGGATCTGAGGATGTTAGTTGACAGCCAGCTGAATGTGAGCCAGCAGTGTGTCTAGTTGGCCAAGAAGGTATTAGAAATAGTGTGGACAGCAAGACCAGGGAGGTGATTGTCTCTCCTGTTCTCAGGCACACTTGGAATACTGCATTCAGTTCTGGGCCCCTCACTACCAGAAAGACATTGAGGCCCTGAGAGCGTGTCTAGAGAAGGGTGACTAATTTAGTGAAGGGTCTGGAGCACAAGTCTGATGGGGAGCAGCTGAGGGAACTGGGATTGTTCAGTCTGGAGAAGAGGAGGACCTTACTGCTCTCTACAATTCCCTGAAAGAAGGTTCTAGCAAGATGGGAGTCAGTCTCTTTTCTCAGGTAACGATAGGATGAGAAGTAATGGCTTTAGGTTGCACTGGGAGAGGTTCCATTTTGATATTAGGAAAAATGTCTTCTCAGAGAGAAGAGTGAAGCATTGGAACAGGCTGCCCAGGGAGATGGTTAATTCACCATCCCTGGAGGGTTTTCAAGAACAGGGTGGATGCGGCACTGAGTGACATGGTTTAGTGAGCATGATGGTGATGAGTTGATGGTTGAACTAAGATGATCTCGGAGATCTTTTCCAACCATAATGATTCTATAAAATGTTAGAATTACTTTTTTTTTTCCTTGCCATTCTTCAAGATGTTATTCCTTTGCAAGACTCATGGGATGAATACATAGCAAGATGCATTAATGTAATGTGTGCATACTCATATGTTCTCTGTCTCTGCTTCTGTGTATTCTGATCCAGTGTTAAAACAAGTTTAAGTGATTAGGGGGTACTCCTGGCAGTAGGCTGGAATGAAGACAGTTCTTTCAGGATATAGCAAATTTACCTTCTATCTGATGATAGGAATATTAGTAGTTATGATGATATATAGTAGTTAGCTGACAGTCTCCCTATACATAAATATAAGATGCGTATCAGTGTGGAATCTTTTCCTCTTAGACTAATTTAACTAAATTAACTAAATAAGATTCATTATCATTGTAGTATCAGAAGTTGTAGTAGCTCTTCCACTTACTTGGAGACATCCGTGTAGGCTTCATCACTGCTGCCAGAGTTGGAGTTCTTATTTTATGCTTTCTCTGTTTTTTGAAAAGGCAGGGTTATGTTTGTTTACATTTGCTACATCAGATTGCTTCACTTGCATCAACGTGAGAAACCTATTCTCTCTACCTGGAAGAGAACTAGAAAATGGTTAGCCCATCTGATTGACTTAGGTGAGACGTATCTGAGTATCTCAAGTAACAATTACTCTGGTTTATTCTCAGAAATATCTACTTGTTCGTTCATTCTTTGTAGCTACAGAGCTGTTTTGCCCTCATGCTCGGTGTTTTTTCCACATCTGATATCAATGCTAATAATAAATAATCTGCAGTACATGACAAGCAGCTCTTGTATTTCTGCCTGCACAGAGAAGAGTTACCCAAACTGCTTTTCAGGATCCTTTTGGAGATGGGATGTATGTCTTTTATTCAAGAATTTCTTTGAGTAAATGCAGGTTACCATTTGGGGCACGGGCTCATTTCCTAATTCTGATGTATCTGATGCTCTGTAAAACATCTGCTCCGCTAGCTGGGGCAAAAATGGCAGTCATGTTGTGGTCTGTTTACCCAGTAAAGCGGGGAGGGAATCTCTGATGTTTTGTCATGTACAGGAAGCCTGTCTGCTGCTAGTAAGGTACCTACCTTAACATTGTAGATCAACTGTGTCTTCTGAGGATGAAAGGTTCTTTACAGTGACGTCTTTTGTCCTGTGTTCCAGTAGATTCCTCAACTCTTTTCTTTTTTAAAAAAACAAAACATACAAAAAAGGAAACCTAGAACTTTTTCTGGCAAACATGGAGCTAGTGCTTTCTCTTTTGTTTAATCAAATCTGTCTTTATTTGTGAATTAAGAAAGACAAAGATAAGGCGCAGGGTAGCAACAGATAGTGACAAGCATCGGTGTACCCAGAATTATTTCATTACTACATGGAGAAGATTCAGCAACTTAAAAAATGATGTCCATTTAGGGAGGCAGATGCTTTTTTCTGCCTCTGTTGTTTCAGCCTGTAGAAGTTGTAAGGATTTAAAGGATTCCCTCTGGTGTTATGGAGTAACAAAGAGCAGTAAGCTCACTGAGAGTTCTCAAACACTGAAAATTGGATTTTGTAGTGAAGGTATTGAAGTCAGTCAAACAACAGTGGGAAGAGCTGTTACAGAATAATGTGTGTGAGTCATTCCTGTTTTCAAATATTAATTTCTATAGTAGGTTTTTAACTTTTTCTCCCTGTTTAGAGTGAAATGCAACTGCATGAGAAAGAGATGATGAGGCAACATCATGAGGAGATGTTGAATGAGCACAGAGAACTAATTGATGCTCTGACTGCTGAAATACTTCTAGTAAGGGAAGAAAACATTGCTATACAGGTACTAAGCCCTTTCTCCAATTTGCTAGAATAGTGAGTTTTGCTACAAGCATATAGACTGAGATGTATTGTCTGTATGTTCAGGAAATAAAATGATAAAATTAAATGAGGAATCTGAGAATGTCAGCTATGGGACGGGGATGTTTGTAAACATTTTATCTTTATAATGTTTAACTTTAATTTCTGAGAAAATGCTCATTCCCCGCAACTGACCTTTTCTTTGTTACCTACAATTTAATGATTTAAGCATCTGCAGCTACAGAGCAGTGAAATAGAATAAACTATTATAGACTATATAGAATAATACTACATTCTCATTTTTTCAGTTTGCACTGATGGTAGATTATTGTTTACATCTGGAATTGAAGTAATAAATCAACTTTGGAGAAGAAGTGAGATGATAAGGAAAAGGAAAAATGAGAATTTCTTTGATACAGGAGAAAAAAATAAAGGATAAATGTAGAGACATGGATAATTCATACCTCACTGCAATCTCACAAATTCATGCAGAGATATTAAGAGGCCAGATTACTTCTCAATGCTGCTTGCGATCTATAGTTCTGGTTCATATTGCTAGAACAAAAATCTTTCTCTCTTTTTCCTTAGAAAAAGCTTCAGCAGTACATGATCGAAACAGATGAAAAGATGACCTCTCTCACACAAGCATTTAAGGGCCTCCCTTTGGTAGAACCTAGAAGAGAAGAAAGTCCAAGCCATTTTGGAATTGCACTCAGAAGTCCATCACGCACCCAAGGTAATGTGTATGCATGTGTGAAGGAAATGGGAGTTGTGGCTACTTTTATTCTTACAGTGGAAAATGTGGTAGTTAATAGATGTCTGTTTGAATAAATGCGTCTTGTGAACTTGAATCTCACTTCTGGAAATTCATATGTTGTGGGTTCTGCTGCAAGCACGAGCACTTATCTACAGATTTATTTTTTTAGCATTATTGTAAGCTGAATTCCATCTGTCTCAGTCTGGACTTGAAAGTTATCCATATAAACAATCCTAGACGTTTTAGTGACAAGTCATGTACTTTAAAAAAAAAAAAAAAAAGACAGGGAGTAACCTTTCCCAACAAATGAGGGGCATCCTTCTCCTTACCCCAGTAAGACGTAAGGTCAGGTTTATCCTGAGGGTCTTAACAGAAAAAAAAATAATTCATCTGAAGCATGATCCTGGATTCCACCTTTCTAGTGCTGAGGCATACTAATAGTTTGAGATTGGTTCTTCCATTAAACGCTGGAGGTCGCTGCTGACCAGAAACAGAAGTTGCTTTGATTTGTAAAGCAATCAAGCAGAAGGCTTTTGCTTGATGTTAGCGAATTATTTCGGAGGTGAATGACCACTTGAGAGATATATAATGTGTATATACAGGCAGAGTTAACCTAGTGGCATCCCTGGCCAAACTAACCAAATTTATACTTTTAATATTCCTTTATGACTGTGTTTTCTCCCAGTCATCTTTTCTGATCACTTATTTAAATCTATTATTTTTGCTCTCAAGGTCAGTACCTTCTTGTGAATCCTGTGATTGCTTGGAGCATTTTGTATTCCTTAGTTAAATGCTGTTCATATGGTGTAGACATCACGGTCAAAAACATTCTTTCTGACTATTTCTGTAGTGTTCTCAAGAAGAAGCCACATACGAGATCATGTCTTTGTGTGACTTCCCTCAGCTTTGTAATAATTAACAACAATAACAAAAAAAATCTAAAAACCACCATTAACTCGTATTTAACAGGTTTGCAAAAATTCCTTCTTAGTGGTCTCTCTTCTCAGAAAGTGGCATCTTCCTGAGGAGGAAGCTTCCTGAATTTGGAACAATATTTCTTCCTTATAAGCGGCTGAACTCCTCACTTTTCTACCCTTAAAGCTTCTGTCTGGTTGCAGAATATTAGAGAGAGGTTATGCATAGTTTCTGCAGTAAAAAAAAAAGCTAACAACAAACTTCCCTGTAGTGAGGAAGAACGGCTGAAGGAGGAGTCAGGGGAAATATTGTGATGAAAAGGAGCTTTGTGAAGAGGATGCTTTGGAAATGCAGTTCTGTATGGTAAAACAGAGGAGGATAGTGTAGATTTACTCTCCTGAGAATATTACCAAATGCAGCTTACTTACGTACCTGTGCCTCACAAGTCATATGTCTTTACATCTCGTGCATGGGCTACAAACAGATCTCTGAGTAATATCCTGAAGCGGTGACATTATGTACATAGGTTGCTTTGAAAGTAATGCCTCCTACTTATTCCTGTGAAAATACTACAGATATGAAGAGCACAATAATGCTGTTTGATAGAGCCAGTTCTCAGCTACAAAATACTACTTCTCAGCATAGTCACCACCATTAGCTGTGCATTTTTTTCCAGTAATGAACAAGAGCCTGTATGCCATGCTTGTCAAAATCTGCACTGGCACAGATGACCACTGTTGAAACACACCACCCAATCACCTCACTGTGCTCATATTCACTGTTTGGTCTCCATGAATGTTCAGCAAGCGTCAGTGAATGTCAGCGTGTGCCTTTGTTTCTGCATGGAGGAATTAATGACTCTCCTTTGTTTCGTCTTCACTTCTATGTCAGGCACCATTTTGTCAGGCTGCCCCTCTGCTGCTATCTCTTACATAGCAATAACATATAACAATGTTGGCGAGAAGGTTCAACCACTGCTCCCATACCACCAACATCTATCTCTGACACTGTGGGCCAACATAAGAAAATAGGAAGCATAACTTTCTGAGCAGAATTTGTATAATAGCATTGTTGTTTTTTTTTTCCCCACCCTCTTAAACCCAGTGAAAGTTTTGTACCTCGGGATCGGAAGAAAGCTGGGAGTGTGTTGGGAATGTGCTCTAGTCTGTCTTTCCAGATACCTAAACGTAAGAATTGCCATTGAGATTTTTCTTTACACAGGTTTTGCACTAACACTAATTCTGCTGTTCTTTAAATTCTATTCCTGCTTCATCTCTTTCTTTAGAAAAACCTGATCTGAGCTATTTTGAATCCAGGACTGATGAAGGCAAAAGGAAGGCTATACTGAAATTCCCTCAGGAAGAACACCCTGTCAAGACTCCTCAGAGGCCGTGTGCCCCAGGTGATGCGGCAGCAGGTAGAAGCTTTCCAGCTCAGGTCTTCCAGCCAGCTGTACTGTTGTCACCGCCTCGACAGAAGAACAGTCCGGAATTGTCTCCCCGCCAGAACAGTGAGATCTCTCTGGCTGAAGTGGACTTGGAAGTCTGTGTAGTGTGTTACTATTTCAATGTCTGAGGCTCATATTACCTTTGGAGTTATTTTCTCTTATTTTAGTCTGCCCAGACACCTTGGCCCTATAGCTGGAATATCCTGCTTCTGCACCCAGACGGGCTTTTCTTTTCTTTCTGTGCCTACTAGATTTCCTTTAGACATTCTGTCTCCTACAGTTCTTCGTTTATAGTCTTATCAGTGGCAGTGCAGAGTGAAATTTTTATCTTGTACTGATTCTGAATGTCACTTCTGTATGATTTGCTTTGTTCTAGCTTGTTTTGCTAGTTTTTTGTCTGTGATTTACAGCACATTGTCTGTGATCTCCATCTGTTGATGGAATAATACTTTCTCTGTCACCTATGGAACCATGGAGTACTAGAAATCAACCTATTCTGGAGACAAAGCAGGATGCCCATAGATTGCATGCTGGTCATGTGTGTGGTGTGTTCAGAGTTTGCTAATGATCACCACAAAAATATCCAACTATTTTTGTTGGCCATTGAGCTTAGTGGGTTGGTAAATAGTTTGTTGTTATTATAGAAGCCTTGTATTATTGTATTATACTATTCCAAAAGCTTTGTTACCAGCCCAAATAACTAGCAGAAGGAAAATGCAGACTTTTAGTTTATTGGGTAAGATAATTGGATTTTGGAAAATGGAGGACTAATTCAGAACTACTCCTTTACTTCTTGTTTGTAGTATTTACAACCATTTCTCAGCCTGCTGAAAACACTGAGAGAGAACCATGCAAGGAGAGGAGCTCACCTTCCCCCTTGAGAACATGGAGCGTGACTGAGGAAAACTGTCTCATGTCTCAAAGGCAACCAATTCCTCCTGCAGACAAAGACTTGCAGAATTCCCAAGAGAAAATCAGTTTGTCCTGCCCTGGTGACACTACCAAAAACGACACAGTTGGAGAATTCTCTCAAAGCAGTGATCTGCTGGGACAGATAGCTGAGCTCACACGGCAGAACTCACTAATTAAAGCTCAGCTGAGTAAATTCAGAAGCTTCTCTGAAGATGTAAGTGACTGTCTGCCTCAGCCAGACCCAATGCAAAATTCAAATTCTTGTCCAGACTCTTCACAAGGGCAGGTGAGAATTTAAAAAAAAAAAAAAAAAAAAAAAAAAAAAAAAAAAAAAAAAAGGAATGCTGGATTCCCTTTTGTGTGCATCTGCTTTCCCTTAGCTTACTGGTGTTATAACTGTTTCTTCCTTGTTTCTTCTCTAAGAAGAGTAGCAAAACAAATGTTCTTTTCATTCATTCACTTCAAGACTTTGATTTTACTGTTCCCTAAGGTCAGCAGTCATTTCTAATATTGGAATATTGGGCCTGTGTTATATATGAGTGCTTAAAATCTGTAAGTGTGGAACGTTTATAAGCTTCAGATGAAGTTCTGCTGTAAAGAGATTACTGCATATCTCTTGTAGCTTGGATAATATTAACAACGAAATGGCAGCAGATAATATTAACAGTGCAAACACTGCATCAACCCACAGATTCCACGCCGTGTGTTTTTTCTGCTATTGTGATGTAAAAGCTCTTGAAATGTGTTTTGTTTAATATCTTGTAAATACTTGAACCTAGTGCGTATCTGTTCGGGTCTGTCTTGTCCTGTTGTGCAGTGAAAATCCCAACGTTTTTTGGAAAGAACTTCAAGGCTTCAGTTCACATAGGAAATATTTAATCTGCAACTAAACAGCTATTCAGTGGTACCCCAGTGAGTGGAGTTAACAGCACAAAAACACTCAATCCCTGAACTTGCTACTTTCTGTACTTCTTCCGTCGTAGTGGCTGAATTGCTGTTCAGTTAAAGATCCTAAAGATTTAAAATTTCCTCATTTTAAATTTAGGCTGAGAATGTGGTCATTTTCTACACTGTGTTAATATTGTGTAACGTTCAGTAATTCAGTTGTACGAGGTGATGCAAACTTTTAAAATGTTGTTTTTGTGAAAATAATTACTGGAGGGGAAGGGGTCAGATGGATGAAAACCTGATTTAAAGATGAGTTGCAAGATAGTTCTGCTAGAAATCTGCTTTTCTTCCTCATTTGCTCTTGAATGCATGGCCTTCTGGTTAAATATTTTCTTAACTGTGGTTAATTGCTGGAGGGTTGTAGGTTTTCTATCTTGGTTTTGTAATTTGGAATTATACAGATGAGCTCTTTTTCCTATTTGTAGGAAGACCTGTTTTAAAACATTGTGTTTAGTCATTTTAAGTTTTTAATTAGAAGTAATTATCCAATTATCTAAGTAGATTCATCTTGTGGTACCGAAGAGCTTGGAGGAAAGAATAGCAGAGCTGAATCGTCAGAGCACAGAAGCACGTGATAAACTGCTGCAGCTAATAGATCAGCAGAAATTAGCTGCTGCTGATACGGTCTCTCCAGTTCTGCCCCCATCCCGAAATTATACTGGTAAGTACCCAGCTTCAGGAGGAACAAAAACCTAGTAAAATGTTTTTTTGCTTTTGCGGGAGGTCTCTTCCTTAACTGATTGGATCAGCAGACACAGTCAGCAGCATGCTTTCTATCAGTGTCTGCATGCTACAAGCACCCTTCATTTTAGAGGTGATGGATTTCAGACAGTTATGCAAGATACGTCATGTAAACTCCTAAAGTTAGTTTCCTAGCAACTAGTTCAGTGCAAATGTTATGCTTTGTGCTCAGTTTGTTGTGCCCTTGTCTGCAGAAGAGTTCTGCTGTGCAGTCACTGAAGGGCAGAACTGTGCTTTGTTGCCAACAGCCAGCAGGGCAGTTCTCAGTGTCTCACATTCTCAGTATTTTAATTCTTGCAGCATTTTCATCAGTATTTTCTGATAGGCAATCTGTCTTTTTCAGAGAGTGGATATGGGTTTGAATGGACTTTCAGCCTGATGTTGTATGTTTGCTCTCTGTATTCCATGAAATTTTGAAATGTTCTGGAGTTCTCATCAAAATCAAGCTATTACTTTTTTGCCTAGAAAATGCAAGGAGGACAATTGAAGTGTCTGTTCCTGTGGCAGCTTCTGTGGACAGCTCCAAAGAAGATAGTGTTTCCCCTGGCAGTGTTACCAGTATGAGAAGGTAGATGTTGACCTTTTACTGCTTTATTTCTGTATTCACTTGATTGCATACATAGAGAACTCTTAATGAAATATAATCATGTATATTCTTTGGCTTCGTGGACTTTCTAGTCCACTTTCATGGACTAGACTCTACTCTTTAGAAATAGCACAAACATCCGATATCATCTTCAACTTTCATTGTCTGTATTTAAAATACCTGTAGTGTCATGTAAGACTTATCATGTGGGTTGTTGGCTGTTGATGAAGGAGCCCAACTCAGCATCCTAGACATGATTCCGATAGTCACTTCCACTTTTTTTAATATTTTTAATCTCATTTTTAACATCTACAGGTCTGTAGGAGGTTCTAGTAAACCTTCTTCACCCCTAAGTACCACATCAGAAAGCGTGACATTAAATCCTGTCAGTCAGAGGCCAAAGGTAAGACTGAAAAATCGTCAGCCGGAGGGCTTGATTTCTGTGCTACGTAGATAGAATGCAAGACAGATATAGGGGAGGGAGGAACTCAGTCTTACTTTGAATGTACTGATGTGTACTGATGCTAATGGTAATCGATTCATAGCAGTCTGGATTCTGGATAACTGATAAAGGGAGGCCTGAGTGTTAATGACATGAGTTGTTTGCTGCCACAGAGCTGCCACTTACAAGTGAGTATTCCTGTAACTATGTTTTCTGCTGTGGCATCTATTTGTGTTAGAACTGGGAACCTCTGTCAGACTTTGTCAGACTGATGGCTCCAGAGAATTTCAAGTAATCTTTATAATGTTCTGATGGAGTCTACATTTAAGAGTCAAGCAAACTCTTACCTAGCCATTACACAAGTTTGAAAGTTGAATAAATCCAACCTGAAAGAAGATAATGAGTATCAATTTCTAATTCCTGATTTGCAAGAAGAATAGACTACAGGGAGATGCTTTCACATGGAAATCCAGATAATAGTATAATCTGGTAAAACATTCACAGCTCTGTTAGTAGCAACCATGAGGGGACATTAATACTGACTTTCCTAATGTCCAAAGTAACTTAAATTAGGAGTCTAAAACTTTATATCCTAATAGAGGAGTAAGCATAAAGGAGCTTCAGAATACTGAAGATAGTAAGTGTGACTTAAGCAAGGTCTCTAAAGGTGGTGGTGTGACCGTCCCTGTGGTGTCTGTGGCAGAAAATTGCTTTCTAGCAGGGAAACAGTGCTGACTAGCAAATCTGTGGGAAGTTTATGATGTATAAATTTCAACTTGTTTCCTCTTTTGCAGGCAGAAAAGCAAAAAGAAGAAGGCTGGTTTGCATTGTCGATGCATATTATGTAAAGGAAGCTGTGCTCAACTACTTTTATTTATTTATTTTAAAAACTTTCTTACAAATCACATTTATATCACTGGAGTCTCCCTCTCCAAATGTACACTTTAACTCTGAAGTGCTTTCCTGTGAATTTAAAAAGGTCAATAATGCTTACTGTATTTGTGCCATACAGAATACCGTAGGAAGTCCTGGGGATGAGTTTCCAGAACAGACGCACTGCTGTAACATAACTCCTTTTTACTGAATAAGTCTTCCATAAATTTGTAAACTGGGGCTGGTGTAGCAATGAGCTGTTATTGTATTTGTGGGTTGTATTACATGTACAGGTTGTATTACCTACGCTAAAGAAAGATGATTCAAGAAAATGTTTGAGAAACTTGAAATTTCTGGAGCATGTATTTTTACAAGATAAGGGATTGAAAAAAATGGGAAACTGAGATGAGGGACTGCACATATATGTTCAAAAGCAACATGTGGATCAGGAAGCCAGTCTGTTCCTGCTGGATGAGAATTTGCTTTGGAAATTACTTGCTCCTTCTGCGCTCTATAGTTGCCCCCCAAAATGGTGTTTTCTGTGCAGTTAGCATATCAAGGATTGCTTCTGAACTTGAGGATTGCTTTTTTAAAAAAATTAAGTATTTTTTTATAACAAGCATAACTTGACTAGAGGGAGTTGAATTAAGAGTTTCTATTTATAACATACTGAAGTATCATCTCTGATACAACAGAAAACTGATGTGAGTACAGTTGTATTAAGGTATTCTGGTGTGTGTGTGCATACATATATGTTGTTTGTATGTTGTTTTTATTTGACTTTTTTAAATGGCCATCATTTTAGTATTAATGTTAACCAATAAAATCTAGGATTATCACAAAATGCTTGTATGCTTAATCCTTACATTGTAGTAAACTCAGGCAAAAACCTTGATAGTCTAGATAAAAAACGAAAAAGCAAGTCTGGATTTGATGAGTAAAGTTGTTTCAATCTTTTTAAAAGTATTACTTTTTTTTTTTAATTGGTGTAATGCTTCTTAAGGGTATTGCTGGATTGTGGCTTACAGAGGGGACAGTCCATATTCTCTTTCAATCAGTTCAGTTTTAGGAGAAGGAAGGAAACAATTTCCAGGACACCCAGCCCCAGATTGGACCTTTGCTTTCACAGATTGAGCAATATCCTGGGGCTGAGGGGAGGCCTCTGAGGGGGGAGCAAGGGTTGCAACCAGCACTGCTGACTGACTGCTACCACGATTCCTGCAATATAGGGTTGTGATTCTGCTTGGTATTCTGTTCTGGCCACACGAGGTCCTGAATTCCACCACCTTGTGGTCACTGCAACCGAGGCTGCGCTCGACCTTCACTGCTTCAACCAGACCCTCCTTATTATAGTGAGAACAATATCCAGCAGCACTCCTCTCCTAGTTGGTTCATCTACCATTTGCATCAGGAAGTTATCACCAGCACAGTAGAGGAACCTCCTGGACTGTGGATGGCTGGCTGAGCATGCCGTCCAGCAGATAGCAGGGTAGTTAAAAATCCCCCACAATTACCAGGGCCTATCATTGCAAGACTGCTATCAGCTGCCTGTAGAAGGCCTTGTCAACTTTCTTGCCCTGATCTGGTGGCCTGTAATAGACACCCACAACAGTATCACCTATGCCAGCCTGCCCCTTAATTCTCACCCACAAACTCAACTCGTTCCTCATCTGCTTCTGGACAGAACTCACCCAAAAATGGAAGGAAAGAAGAGAAAATAACTTGTGCCCCGGACTTTTTCACCAACCAACCCAAGGCCTATTCCCCTCATACCATGGGATGTAGCTTCCTACCCTCGTCTGGAAGATCAGTAGCAGGCATCAGTCTGTTGAGTGCACCAGGCTGGGGAGCACCCTGGTGATATCCCTGATCTTGGCACCAGGTAGACTGCAGACTTCCCTATGGTGAGGGTCAACTCTTCATGTTGGGCCTTCTGTTCCTCTCAGCAAGGAATTGCCTACTATAATTACCCTTCTTGCTTTCTTCTTGGAGGCAGTCTTGAGATATCATGTCAATTGCCTCTTCCTATCTGACCTCATAGATGGGCCTTCCACCACATCCTCACCTACCTTTCCCTCATTATCCAGGGCCTCAAACCTATTATGGAGGGGCACCTGGGGAAGTGAGGTAGGTAGGGAGAGGGGTTGCCCACGATGCTCCATGATCTTCCCAAGCATAGAGGTAAGACTCACCGGCTTGTAGTTCCCTGGGTCTTCCTTTCTCCCCTTCTTAAAAATGGGAGTAATGTTTCCCTTTTTCCAGTCACTGGGGACTTCACAGGACAGCCATGATTTTTCAGATATGATGAGCAACTTGGCAACCACATCAGCCGTCTCTCTCAGAATCCTAGCATAGATCTCACCCGGCTCCATGGACTTACATACATTATACATTAGATGGAAGTCCACATGACAGCATAAAGCTGAAGACTTGTTGCTGAGGGACTGTTTGTGTTACTGTTTGTTGGTTGTCTTTTGCTTGTTCTGGACTTCACACAGCAACTGTAACTGCTAGTGACATCTGATTTTTCATATGTGGTGAAGAAAGAAGATTGGGGGTCCATTTCATTTGTTTTTCAGTTGTGTTAAATAATAGGCTGGTATTATCCAGCCCCAGTGTGTTGTTATTGCCAGTGACTAAGATTTTGCATGATAAACATCTTACTGCCTCACTTCCTTTTTTCCAGGCCTTTCGTGTTCCTCCTTTTTGTCTTAAATGTCATCAGAAGGACATCTGACAACATGAAGCACAAATGTAAAAGGCAGGTACAGAGAAGCACTGTAGTTTTTCCTTTTCCCTTGTCCTCCTCTTTTAATAAATGTGCAAAATAGGAATAGGTTTCCCTCTGAAAATGTTTCAAGGGAAAAGCATGGGAAAGTTTCCTATGAATGTTTTGTTTACAAAATTCTAAAGGAAAAACTTCATTCCATAAAGTGGTATAATTTCAGTTTTGGAAATGGGAAGCCTAAGAGATTTTCTTGAGTTTTCAACTGTTTCCTCTTTCACAGTCATCAGTCTTTTTGTAGGCACGTGAAAGCAATGTTTTGCCTTGTTTAGCTTTTGTTTTGGAATGTTAAATAGCTGATAAATAGCTGAGGGCAAGAAGCAGAGAAGTGAAGTCCAGAAAGAGATCTCACTTTTTAAACTTTTGCTTGCTTAATCCAGTTTATGCAGGAAAACTGGAAAGTTTTAGGACTGATACTTTGATCTTTGTTTTACATTACACCTTAAGAGGACATACAATGTCCATA
Organism: Chrysolophus pictus; assembly: GCA_037305975.1. Classification (NCBI taxonomy): domain Eukaryota; kingdom Metazoa; phylum Chordata; class Aves; order Galliformes; family Phasianidae; genus Chrysolophus; species Chrysolophus pictus. The sequence goes on along the minus strand of CM074576.1, from coordinate 116,427,333 downwards.
AGCCTTTTTTAAGCAGAGAAATCTCAAGTGAGACTGTTTCCCTCTGAAACCTTTAGCTATAGTGAAGTGCCATTAAGAAGGCAGTCTGGCACTGCTGATGCATGTTGTGTAGGTGCACATTAAGATTGGCCCTCCCAATAGTGATGTAGCCCTGTAGGTCCAGGGTGACGAACTGTTGCTGAGATGCCTTGTCCTTTTTAGCTGTGAAAGTAAGGAAGTCTCCCAAGAAGAAAAACTTTTGTGATGACAGTGAAGAGAAGGGAAGGCTACAGTGACAAAATGAAGTCTAAAGATGCTTTTAGAGCTGCTCTGTTTCCAAAAGGGAGATAAAAGTGCCAAGCTCTGTAGGTTCAAGACATTGGAATAATATTTTACTGCTGGAAGATGCTTATTCAGCTTAATTTGTTAATAGGAGAAGTTGCTTTATTCGTCTTCAAAAAAGAAGCTGTATGGAAAAAAAAAAATAGGATTGAAATTTTTGTTGCATAATGGGTTTAAATGTGTGATGCAAATTAAACCCTAGGGGATCTGAGTGCCTTGCTTTCCCAAAGTTTGGAATGTTTTATCTGTGACTAGTTTCTCTAAGAATGAAAGACATAAGGAGTTCCGCATAATAAGAGAACTCTCTAGCACGCACTTGTGGAGATGCCCCTTTTGTGAACTGAAGTGTAGTGTTAGGACATTCTGATCAGCTGTGACACAGAGTAGCTACAGTATAAGATATGATGATTAAATTTTAATATCTACAAGTTACCATACTGAGGGCTATCAAAGTTACTCTTCAGAGATTTCTCCATGCATTTCTGCAGGCAAAACTTATTTTGTGCCTTTGAATGAAAATGCTGACATAACTGTCAGAGCTATCTTAGGAATTCAGTGCAGCTGCACCACTCCCGTCTTTCTAAGCCCAGTCCATGCACAACCCTTATTGAACCCTGTAGGCTACTGGCAAAACTCTGTTCAGGCTTGTACTTTGAGCCTGCTGTAGAGGTGAAGCTATGCCTCCAGTGACAAAGACGGATAGATGAAGTTTAAGAAAGATCTACTGGATGGAGAAATGTTTGTCTTAATGTAACAGTTATCCTGTGCTGGGCAAATTCAAGTGTGGCTGTTCATTCTGTGAGGCTGTTCTAAGTCTGCAAAATCCTAAATTTTTAATGAGAAAGCTAGATACAGATACATCTAAATATGGTGCTTGTTTAGCATTTGACTTAGTGTTTGTTATCTGAAGAACCTGTGAGATGTCCAGAGCTTTTTTTTTTTTTTTTTTTTTTTCCAGCTGGAGAAATTGAAGCACAGAGCAAGCTGTAGAAAACTCCATGTTTTCCAGTCCTCCCACAGTGCTATCACAGAATCACAAAATGGCCAGGGTTGGAAGGGACCTCAAGGATCATGAATCTCCAACCCCCCTGCCACATGCAGGGCCACCAACCTCCCCATTTAATTCTAGACCAGGCTGCCCAGGGACCCATCCAACCTGGCCTTGAACACCTCCAGGGACGGGAGCATCCACAACCTCTCTGGGCAGCCTGTTCCAGCACCTCACCACTCTCTCTGTAAAGAATTGCCCCCTGACATCCAACCTGTCTCATGCTATCTCATCTTTGGGCTGGGCTTAGAGATACCTTCCCCAGCACTGTGACAGCTGTGCTCTGAGCAGGTGCAAGACTCAGAATACAATTTATTATGCTAATAACAGGCAGGTAGATACATTAATATGTATATATTTTTTATATTTCAGTTCTTAGACATTTAAGTAAGTACAGTGCCTCAGGAACTTCAAGGTGCAGGAAACACAAGTCGTTCACCTCAAAGCTACCAATTCTCTGAGCCAGGGAAGCAAGAAGGCACAAGGCAGATGTGGAAAGGCAGCTTGGAGAAAAGAGTGTGTGACTCCAGGAGAAATTTGCAACACCTTTACTAGCTGCAGAGAAGTGGACTTCAAGACTTCCAGCACAGGATGGGGAAGAGCTGAAGAGAGCAGCTGCCAGGCTTGGGCCTCCTCCTCCTCCCTGAGGCTGTGCAGTACAGTTAATTCACAATTAATAGCAATTTGTCACAAGCTTCAGCCCAGCCCTGCCTTCTTGAAAACTGCTGGGTGCAAGATGGCACCAAAGAGGAAAAGGGAGAGTGCCTCTTTTCAGGACAGCAAGCTTGCCAGTTCAGGTTATCAACTATTGTCTCAGAAGAAGCTTAGACAGAAAAAAAATCTGCATTTCCTACAAAGTTTCTTACAAAGCCTATTTTTCGTCCTCTGCAGTCTCCTGGACAGCATGTTGGACGACTGTCCAAAGTAGGAGTGAGGTGCTTACAAAGAGCTATCGCGAAGTAGAGTAGAGATCCCAAAATTCTTGCTGGGATATCAATAGTCTCCACTGTATGTAACATCTCTGTGTCCCCCATGGGCAGTGAAGGGAAAGGAGAATGGTTCTGTTGTCTTCTTGGTGTGAGTACCCTTATCTATTTTCTTTAGCATACAGGAACTTATCATCAAGATCACATTCCCTGTCTCAACTATGGCTTAAGGGCAGGTTAAAAAGCCATGGGCAAGACCTTGAGAGGTCACGCACAACTTGCTTCCTTAGAAAACCTGACTTGAAAAAAATCCAGTTTCATCTTTCTTTCCAAAAATATAGACAGGACTTGGGAAAGATTAAAAATATAAATAGCAGACAGAAAGCAGGTGGTTGGCTGCAGGAAGAGCCGTGCAGGAATGCCTGCTCAAGGACAAGCCTCAGCACAGCCAGCACGACTAGGGACTTTCACTGCAGCTGACTTTGTCTTTACAGAGCTGCTGCCCTTTGAAGAGAGTAGTGCTTGACCAGCCTGAAATCAGGCTAGATGAGAGATCAAGCTTTCTCTTTTTGCTGCCTGTTTCATACCCCCCTATCTGCTTCCCGTTTGCTCTTTCAGGATCCAGCCAACAATCTGCATATGAAGTTGGTGCCTCTTTCACAGGTATTGCCTACCATGTGTGCAGTTTGTGTATGTGTGAAGGGAGGTGCTTGGCAGTGAAGGTGTTTCTCAGAAGAACAAGCACACCCAGAAATGCCCTGCAGAAAGTCCGTGGGAGATTCTAGGGCAGATGGCCTCCCTTCTCTATCCCAGTCACAGACCCAAGCAGGAGATCAGTGTAAGCACCCTGCTACAGCTGTCACATTCCCCGGGCCTCAGCATTTAGAAAATGTGTCATGTGAGATTTGGCATGGGGCAGTGTGCTTCTCTGCCTTCCAGGCCCAGCACAGGCAAAAGTCAAGCGGCACCTCCTTTTCAGAAGGCAGATTTTACCATTTTAGAGACCAGTCCTACTCCTTCATTGCTGGTGGAAGTCACCTCTGTCACTGAAAGGGAAGGAAAGAAAAAGGCAATTACGTGGCTCCATAAGAAACATGGCACTGGCCATTAGCTAGACTGACACAGTGTTAGAGGACATACAAAGCCCAGAAGCTTGGCCCGAGATGTGTAGGTGAATTCATCCTCTCTCATTTTCCTATCAGCCTTATGACATCACTTGCCCCATTTTCCTCTTGACTTCTGTTTCATAGTCTGTAGCCTGGGTTACATGCAGCTATGCCACAAGCAGAAAGTTCAGTGCAGCTTCAGTCAGTGCTTAACTTGCACACCCTGATGGTCTTTCTGTCAGCCCACAGCAAATATTCTGGAACCAGAAGCCCAATGAACAGTACAGAAACACTGCTTCCCCTAGTTGAGTGCCTCTTGCTGTTAAGTGCACGTTTTGCTAAATGAGGAAGAGATTCAGCCCAGGCTGGGAGACAGTGTAGATTCCTTATTGAACTGGGGATTTGGATTTTCGAGGTGAGGTTGATATAAACAGGAAGAGTTGTTAGTTGCATGCCTAGGGGATAGACAACAAAAAACAGTTTGCGCAGAAACAAGCAATGGTGCTTCAAAGCATTCCCAAAAGATTAGTGTGACTTCAAAGAATCATCTAAACCACGGTAGCTCCCTAGGGCTGGCAGACACACAGTGAAGCTTTGAGCAGTTGGAAAGCAGCCAATGGTCTGTTTCACTTCTCTTTTCTTATGAACTCCCCAGTAAACTGCTTTCCCCAACCTTTCACTGGCATTTTCCTAGGCCTTGGCATTTTGACGACTCCATTTTCTGTTGATAAGACCTCTAGTAATTTTTCTCTGAGCAACTTTCAGACCTTTTCATGTTATTGGTTTTTTTTGTTTGCTTGTTTTCTTTTGTTTTTTTCTTTGTTATCTTTGACTTTTCTGGAAGCCCAATGTCAGCTGCCCTGCTCCCTGCTGTCACTATTCCTGGCAAGATAGTCAGGAAGAGCTTCCTAAAAGTAACAGTATATAGGAACAAAGAAGCTTGAGGCATCCTGTTCCTCATTTAATCATTGATTTATGCCCACACTACTCACTAGGAAGGAGTCTAGGAAGGAAATTGGGCTTTTAAGACTTTTTGGTACACGTACAAAGTGTTACCAGTATTTCACCAGAAAAAATATTAACGGGAAGGCAGCAAATAAAGCTCTCCTACAGATAGACTAATGAGCAAATACAATGGAAATATTATACAAAAGCCCTTGAGAGACAGAGGGAAGGAAACCTTCTAATCTTCCATGTCTCTGCATGATGATCCTGTGCTTGATGTTAGGAAACAGGAAGCAGATTAACAGGAAAAAGAAGAAGGAGCTGGCAAAGAAAGTGCAATAGGGAAAGAGTAGATCACCCAGTGCAAATGTACTGAGTGGTTCCGACAGACGTTTTTAACAATAGCAGGAAAAAGTCTGAAGAGGATTCCTCTTCAAGTAAATCTCGGGTCAAATGATGGGGGTATCCGTCAACTTTGTGAAATGTGGCAAAAGGAAATGTTTATTGTTTAGTGTATTTTTAATGAGATATTTGCATTGTTTTGGTTTTGTAACTATGCTACTCTGTTGCCTCTCAACATTTATCACAGAATCATAGAATGTCTTAGGTTGGAGAGGGCCTTAAAGATCATCTAGTTCCAACCTCCATGCAATGGGCAGGGTTGCCAACCGCTAGATCAGGCTGCCAGAGCCCCATCCAACGTGACCTTGTATGCCTCCAGAGATGGGTCATCCACAGCCTCTCTGGGCAACCTGTTTCAGTGCCTCTGCACTCTCTGAGTAAAAAATTTCTTTCTAACATCTAACCTAAATCTACTCTCTTTTTAGTTTAAAGCTATTCCTTCTTGTCCGATTACTATCAAACAGTGTAAAAAGTTGGTCTCCCTCCTGCTTGAAGCTCCCTTCGTGTACTGGAAGGTCACTATATGGTCTCCCTGGAGCCTTTTCCAAGCTAAACAAGCCCAACTCCCTCCCTCTTTGATCATCTTTGTGGCCCTCCTTTGGACCTACTCCAACAGCTCAGCATCCTTCCTGTACTGGGAGCCTTGAGCCTGGACACACTACTCCAGATGGAGCCTCATAAGGGCAGAGTAGAGGGAGACAGTCACATCCCTTTCCCTGCTGGCCACTCTCCTGATGCAGCCCAGAATACCACTGGCCTTCTGAGCTGCAGGAGCACACTGCTGACTCATGTCCAGCTTTTTGTCCACCAGGACCCACAGGTCCTTCTCCACAAAGCTGCTCTCAATGAATTCTCCAAGTCTATACTTGTATCTGGGATTACTTCAACCCAAGTGCAACGCCTTGCACTTGATCTTGTTAAGCCTCATTACATTCTCATGTGCCCACTTTTTGAGCGTATTCAGGTCCCTCAGGCATCCCTCTGTTCTGTTGTGTCAACAGTACCATTCAGCTTGGTGTCATCAGCAACCTTGTTGAGGGTACATACACACCATCCTTTTGTCTATGTCACTGATAAAGATGTTGAAGAGCACCAGTCCCAAGACTGACCCCCTGAGAAACACCACTCGTGACCAGCCTCCACCTGGACATAGAGCCATTGGCAACAACCCTCTGGCTACGACCATCCAAACAATTCTTTATCCAGCAAATAGTCCAGCTTTCAAACCCATATCTCTCCAATTTAGAAATAAGGATACGGTGTGGGACCATGTCAAAGGCCCTGCACAAGTTCAGGTACTTGGACATCATAGAATCATAGAATGGTTTGGGTTGGAAGGGACCTTTAATCTAGTTCCAACCCTCTGCTATAGGCAGGGACTCCTCCCACTAGATCAGGTTGCTCCAAGCCCCATCTAGCCTGGCCTTGAATGCTTCCAGGGAAGGAGCATCCACAACCTCACTGGGCAACCTGTTCCAACGTCTCATAACACTCACAGAAAAGAATTTCTTCCTAGTATCTAGTCTAAATCTACCATCTTTGAGTTTAAAGCCATTTCCCCTTGTCCTGTCGCTACCTGCCCTCATAAAAAGTCCCTCCCTCCTGTAGGCCTCCTTCAGGTACTGAAAGACTGCCATAAGGTGTCCTGAAGCCTTCTCCAGCCCCAGCTCTCTCAGCCTGTTCCCATAAGGGAGGTGCTTCAGCTCTCTGACCATCTTTGTGGCCCTCCTCTGGACCCGCTCCAAGAACTCTATGTCCTTCTTGTGCTGGGGTCTCCAGAACTGGACACAGTACTCCAGGTGGGGTCTCATGAGAGTAGAGTAGAGGGACAGAATGACTTCCCTTGACCTGCTGGTAACACTTCTCTTCTTGCAACCCAGGAAACTGTTGGCCTTCTGGGCTGCAAACACACATTGCCAACTCATGTTGCATCTGTCATCAACTGACGCACCCAAATCCTTCTCAAGGCTGCTCTCAAGCCATTCTCTGCCCAGCCTGTATCTGCGCTTGGGATTGCCCCAGCCCAGGTGCAAGACCTTGCACTTGGCCTTGTTCATTAGCACTTCTGCTGGCAGTTCTTCTTTCTCTGAGAGCCTCAAGGGGTTCTTGTGACCCATCTCTGTCGCCCATTTCACGGTGACTTCTAGTCTGAAGAAGGTTAAAGGGAGATTGCTGCCACTACGTGCTGATGACATACGGACATTATTCAGCAGCAATCTGTCCTGTGCCTCAACCCAGTCGTCTTCAAGGAAAAGAAAAAAAAAAAAGGAAAAAAAAGGAAAAAAAAAAAAAAAAGATGAAAGCGGTCGCTGGAGGTCCTCGGAAAACGCCTCACGGTTGGGCTTGCCCCCTCTTTCACACAGAAAGACGGCGGACCGCCGTGAGACGCCCCCGCCCCCAATCGCCGTCGCCCGGAGCAACGGGGCGGCCCGCGCCAGCCGGCGGCGGAGACCCTTAGCGGCCGGGCGGGAGGCGGGATGGCCGCGTCGCGCTGCCCGGCGTGCGCCGAGCCCTGCGTGGAGCCGCGGCTCCTGCCCTGCCTGCACTCGCTGTGCGCGCCCTGTCTGCGGCGCCTAGAGACGCTGGGAGAGCCGGGAGAGCCGGGCCGAGCCGCCGCCCTCAGCGTGCTGTGCCCGCTGTGCGACGCCGAGGTGGCGCTGCCGCCGGGCGGCCTCGGGCAACTCGTCCCCGACTACACGGCGCTGGGGCGCGGCGGGATCGCCGGCACGGCGGGGTGCGACCTGTGCGCCGACGGAGCGGCTGCGAGGCGTTGCCAGACCTGCGGGGCGCGCCTCTGCCTCTTCTGCTGCCAGGCACACAGGTGAGGGCGGCGGGGCTGCCGGGAGCCGGCCGCGGCGGGATAGCCTGCTTGCAAGGTGGGCTGAGGAGGCTGCAGCTATTCACAGGGAGCGGAGGGGCAGCGCTGAGCTCTGCTCTGTGTGACAGCGACAGGGCCCGCGGGAACGGCATGGAGCTGTGTCAGGGGAGGGCAGCTGGGGGTGAGGGACAGGGTCTGCACCACAGGGCGGTGGGCGTGGAATGGGCTGCACAGGGCAGTGATCCTTACAGGTTACTTCCGGCTCAGGATGTTCTACGGTTCTATGATAGAATGACAGTGCTACCACAAGAGTGGGCATGGGCACACGATGAGCCTTGCAGGTTGTGCCGTCGTGCTTTGGGGAAGGCGTACCTCCCAGGAAAAATGGGGAGGTTAAGATGCTGTGGGGTCATTTCATTCCAAAAATGTGAGTATGTACAAAGGCACTCTTAGGTGAAATGGCAGGCCTGACACTGACCTGACCTGACTGCTATGGTTGTCACCTCCTGATGCTCCAGCTGTTGTGCCCATGGATCCTGCATCCACTCTCAGCATGTATGCGAGGCCAGGATCCTACAGCAGTAGTGCTGCAGCTTTGCAGTGTGCATGTCATTGTGGAGTTTAGTTCTGTTGGAATATAGGAGAACTAAAGAAAAGGCAGGAGAGAAATTTTCACCTCAAAGAGAGTTGTGTCACTAGAGCAAGAAGAGGTTCTGGTAATGTACGAGTAGGGAAGAGGAGGGCAACACTGCAGAAGAGAAGTGACCTGAAGCCTGAACAGCCTTCTGAAGCAAAGAGGCAACAAGCAGGGTCAGGAAAACCCTCAGTAGTGCTGTCCCAGGAAGTCACAGCCAAGGTTAGTCAGCTTGGCCTACTCGCTCCACGTTTACTGCCTTTTTTCATTTAATAGCAAAGTCTTTCCACAGAAAGAATTGAGGCAAATTCCTCACCTCCCTTCCCCCTGCAGATATCAGTGCCTGTGAGGTGGTTCTGATTCTCCAGTTACCTGTCCACAGGGCTGCAATTTTCAGCATGCCATTCTAATGAGCTAATGCCTTATAGCCCATGCAAGCTGCTGAAGAGTAATGAACAGAGATGTTGAATAGCAGCCCAACCTCATTGACAGAAATAGCTGTGCAAGGTATAAAGCAGTGGGAAGATTGTCCCAATGACACACTTACAGCCATATTTCTTGATATCATTTTTTCATCCCATTAGCATCTGCAGACTAGCACTTGCTTTCTCTTATGGCAGAGCAGAACCAGGGCCATGGAAAGCAATTTTGAAATGATTTCCTGCTGCACAAGGAAGATGTCTAAGGATCTGAGTGACACTGTTGTGCCTCTTGGAATAAGTGAGAGAATCTTAGGTGAAGTCGGGGAAGTGTAGATGTGGAGAATGTAAGCAAATACTGCTAGAAGGCACTGAAAATGTGCTGGACCTGAGGGAAATTGCTGGGAAGCAAAAGGAGTAGTGTAGTTGGCCAGGTCTTGCCCTATGTTGAGATTGCCAGGACAACACTAGAGCTTCATCCTCAGAGACTTTTTCATTGTGGCTCAGGGTTCCCTCTGCAACTGCCAACAAACAGTTTATTTATGTGCAGTCATCAGTGCAGAAGGCAGGGAAGAAGAGGTGGCTTTCATTCCTGGCCAGTAACTGGCTACCAGTGTCCAAAATAGCAGAAGATGGAAACATTTCATGGAACTATGTGCCATGGTGGCTATCTGGGTAAAATACGCTTTGTGTCCAACCCCTCATATCCTCTTAGTGGCATCTAACCAAAAGGAAAAGGGGGTTGACTTTCAGAATAACAAACATTTTAACACAGACTGTTGCCTATTTCCTGAAGTAGATTTTCCCGTAGAAGGTCATTTAGAGCTTATTTGCCTCTGCAGGTCTAATACTGGTGAAAATCATTGGGTTGACACCACCTGTTTTTATCTAAAAGTGACTGTCAGTGAGCAGTTCTGTTTGAGACACCTTCTGCCAGCTCTTACTTGGCAGTGCACACCTTCCTCCTGCTGGCTTTGTCACAGTGGGCTCTGGAGGTGATTGCAACCATCTCGCTCCTGACAGACTCCATGGAGGGGCTGCTGGCAGTAGCAGCCTGGCAGCCTGTTCCCTGGGGTGTGTGGCAGTGGTGGGGCACACAGTTCTTGTGTCTGAAAATACTGCTGACAGCATCTGGAGGGCCTGAGAGCAGCTTCTAATGAGGTCTTTACAGATGGTGTCCTCTTTTATGTGGAGCCTTGTTCTCAAGAGATGCAAGTCCTTCATGCAGTATGAATTTAAGGGGAGACTGGAGGGAGCAGTGCACTTTGACTTGCAGACTGCTATTTGTAAGCGTTCTTGGATGTTAGCGTTTCATATCCAACGTGCATAAAGTTCTGTGGTTGCTCCCTTCTAGGAGACAGAAGAAGACTGCCTCCCATGTCGTGATGGAGCTGGAGAGCACCAGGGATAGCAGTCAGGCTGGGAAGCCTTTCTTCTGCCCTTCCCATCCCTCAGAGGAGCTATGGCTGTTCTGTGAGCAGTGTGACCAGCCCGTGTGCCAGGATTGCGTTGCAGAAAAGCACCAGCAGCACCCCTATGACTTCACCAGCAATGCTGTGCACCAGCACAGGGACTCCCTGCGGGAGCTGCTGAGAAGCACCCAGCAGCGCATGAGCACGTTAGAAAATGTGCTGGGCCAGACTGATAGTGTGGGCAGTGCCATTCGTGCTCGTGCAGAGGCTGTGGCCGCAGAGATCAGTCTGTTTGCCAGAGGATATGTGAAAGCGATTGAAGAGCACCGAGACCGGCTGCTGAAGCAGCTGGAGGACCTGAAGGTGCAGAAGGAAAACCTGCTGCACTTGCAGAAGGCCCAGCTGCAGCAGCTCTTGCTGGACATGAGGACAGGCGTGGAGTTCACGGAGCGCTTGCTCACAAGTGGCTCAGACCTGGGAATCCTCGTCACCAAAGGGGTGGTAGCAAGCCGGCTAGCAAAGCTGAACAGTGCTGCTTACAGCACCCACCCCAGAGAGGATGACAGCATTCAGTTCTCTCCCCAGGAGAGGGCAGGGCAATGTCATGGCTATGAAGTTTTTGGGGCCGTTATCTGCAAAGCTGTTGATCCAGCCAAATGTACCCTGCATGGGGAAGGTAACAGGTTGCCATACCACTTGCTACTCCCTGAAGTCACGTCTCCCTTCTCTCTGCCTGGTTGGGGTACAGCTTAAGGCTCTGTTGGCTTGTTGTCTTTACAGCTTCTGAGAATGCTCAGAGAATAACTGGCATAGGTGGCTTTATGGATGTTTGCTTTCTAAAGACTTGGGGCAGAGCCAGCATACAGATAGTTCAGACTAGCTCTCAGAGTGCAGCCACCTCTGGCCTGTGCAGCACAGGTGGGCAGACCCAGGGCTCACTCAGTCCTTTCTGTGTCACAGTGCAGGTGCTGAGGTCTCTAGGGCTCTGCACTGTAAGGTGGGCTCTTCCTGCTCCTTCCTGGGTGGGGCACTTTGAGGCCCACAGGGAGGACATCTGCTGGGCTCAGAAGTGTAGGCAGGTGGCCACCTGATTTGTGCAGACCTCTAGAAAAAGCCTGCCCATAACCTCCCACTGCCTATGGCTGTTCGTTCTCCTGATCCCTGGTTCATAGAATCACCAAGGTTGGAAAAGAACTAAAAGATCATCCAGTCCAGGTTGTATACTTACGTTTTCCTGTGGGTGGAGGGAGCCATATACCCTATGAGTGGATCCTAGGTGTGCTCTAACAGGGTTGAAATACTACCACATGGGTGGGAGATAGCAGTTGTGGTTGTTGAGTCCTTTCTTGACTTTTTCTCCACTTTCCAGATCTCTACAGTGCCCATCAGAATGAGCTGACAGGCTTTACCTTGCTCTGCAATGACACTACGGGGGAGCAGATGGGGAGAGGAGGAGAAGCCGTGATGGTCACCATCACCCACAAGGACAAGAAGGACTGGTGGGTATTTCACTAGACAACTCCCCGATCGCTGAGTTTGCTTCTCTGTCCCCCTTATCCCGACTCCCTCCTTTTTTGGGCAGGTTTAAAGAAGTCCTTCAACATCTGGGTCACTATCTGAAGAAGCAAAGGCACAGTGGTTTTTCCCACCAGTGTAGCAGTGGTTTCTAGCAGTTGTATACAGCAGTTGTATACAGTGTAGAGCTTGACATTGTTGGGTTGTGCTTGTATTTGAATCTTTTAGTGGACTGAAGCTTCTTAAAGGATTCAGCTTACAGTGAGTATTGCATAGCGAGCTGTTGCTGCTTCCCACCCCTACCAGCAGCCACCTAGAGCTCCTGCTATTGTTAAAACCTAATGAGCATACAACATTGCAATGCCAAGAATGACAGTTGTGAGCCATCAAGCCCCAGAACCTCTGGCAGCTGATGGAGGTGCCTAAACTTGTGTTCTGGAGAAAAAAGCATTGCTGATACTTCATCACACTTTCTCCTGTTGTTGCAAGTGTTGAGCACTCTTACATCCTTGGAGGTTTTTGGATGCATATGCTGCAGCTGAGTCAAGATGCGAGCACAATTGTTGCAGGGTTTCTTCTTGGTGGGATGACCTGAAAAGAGACAGGATGCTAAACTTCCCTCATATGAGGAAGTATTGATGTGCTCATACAGAAACAGAGCTGGGTTCACAGATGCTTGCCAGTGAAGGATCATAGTTCAAGAATATTGCTCCTTTGTACCTTAGGTGTATAATAGTACAAGGAGGTGTACTTGTAAGGTTTATGTGGCTTTTGCTTGGTAGGGTAGAGGTTGTTGTGGCCACATTAACTCAGTTTCCTGTTCATGTGCCTAGGCAGTTTCTACATCTGTTGCTGAAAGCTGTCTGGCTTCAGGGTGAGGCACAGCAGCTGCTGAAGAGCCTGAAGTATCAGCATGCAGTTCATGGCAGGAAGTGATGCAGGCAGCCATATTTGATGTGATATAGTGGGGGATGGAGAATACAACCTACTAATCTGTGAGGCTATTAATGGCCATGTTGTGGGGCACAAAAGACTAAATAGTAAAGATTAGGAAGATTACTTCCCTCTTTAAAGAGCTGCCTGCTGAATTTTTGTGGAAGGCTCTTTCTGTGAAGTAGGCAATCAATTCCCAAGTAACTGGATTATGTTTTTTCCTGTCACTATCCACAAGTAGTGTGACACTCATTGAGCTTCATTTTGGGAAGGGGAATTGGCCAGCAGGGACCTAGAGCTCCTCAGAGTGTCAGAGAAGAGTTGAGGTCAGTGTATTTGGGGCAGTAGTTGAAGCGATTCAAACCTACCCTGTTTATGTCCTGTCTTCCTGTCTTCCTTATTTCCTGGCTCCTCTAAAAGTAAACTGTTCTCTGAAACTATGTGTTTACCCCCTTTTGGAGGGCTCTTATCAGATGGGATGATCTGACCTGCAAGTGTTCCTGTCAGTCATCTGCTCCTTCAGAGTTCTGGGTTACTGCAAATCCTTGCAGCACAGCTAGCTTTGTGTGACTTCCTTTGTATGGGTACTGCAGCTCCCTGCAGCAGGTGTGTGTGAAAGCTACTCAGTGCCTGAGCATCACTTATGCATCCTGTCAGGCTCACTCAAGACCCACAGCTGCTGAACAGGGGTGAGGATGAGGACTTGACCACAAATCTAGGGCCAAACAGTAGTTCACAGGTACAGCAATTTGCTGTCAATCACTGATCTCTTGGGCTTCTCTTTTTCTGTTCATAGTGCAGTCAAACCAACAGTGTGTGATAATGGTGATGGAACCTACCATATTTCCTACAGCCCTGAGGAGCCAGGCTTGTATGCTGTCAGCATCTATGTGAAAGGGCAGCATGTACAGGTAGCAGTTCTTATTTGTTTTGCACTGTTTCTTCTTTACATACTTCTCCTTTCTAAGTATTTGCTTTAAATCTTTCTAAGAGCTGGTTCTATCACTTGGCAGTTAAGGCATGTCTTAATGATCTGTGACTGACAGGATCACCCAGCTTCTTTTTAGAAATGCAGGTGTAACAACAGATAGCATTCACTGCAGCAGCTTCTCTGCTTGCTTGTCCTGTGCAGGGCTCTCCATTCATTGTGATGGTGAAAAGCAAGTTCCGCAAGCACCAAGGCATGTTCCACTGCTGCACATTTTGCTCAAGTGGAGGAAAGAAAGCTGCTCGTTGTGCCTGTGGAGGAACTATGCCAGGTGAGTGTGCAGCTTTCCCTGTGCTACTGCTGTCAGGAGGGTTTGTTGCATTCAGACTCATGAATGTAGATAGGTGTGAATAAGTATTCTAGCTCAGCTCCTCCCTTGCTTGTGCACCAGGACTGTGATAACTTGTGCATGTACCTTCTGGTAGGAAGGGACTGCAGCTGTGAGAAACGCTGCAAGATGTGTTGAAGGTTTTAAAAGGACATTCCCTGTAAGAGACCTGAATCATCTCTGTGGGAGATGTGGCAGGGCAGCTTCATGATCATCTGTCAGCCCTTCTCAGTGAGGCCGAGCATGACTGTTTTGCTGTAGTGCTGCCAACATGGCAGCTTCCTGGTTGTGCCACACAGCATCAAATGTTTGTTGGAGAAGTATCATTCCTTGTTTAGGATGAGAGCTCAATTCCTGTATTTGTTTAATCCCAACCAGCTTCCTTGACCTTGGCCTGCACGTTTCATTGTGTGTCCTGCATGTTTTTATTACACAACCAGCCTCTTCTGTGTTTTTTTTTGTTTGTTTGTTTGTTTGCTCTGTATCCAGCTCTGGCCATAGCTGCCAGCAGCTGGCAGGAGGTTCTGAAGTGCTATGTCTTGTATTACTTGGCAGGCAAGAAGACAAAAATCTTCAGCTTTCCCCAATGATTGGAAGGGGGAAATCCCTCATGGTTGTTCCCCTTTCTTTATGGGACTCTGTCAACTTTGGTTTTAAATACGCATGTGCCTTCCTTTCTTAGACAAATCCTGGAGTTGAAGCACTCGCTGAAAGCCACTGATGCTGGGATTTTCTGGCCTCCTTTTAGGTCAAGTTGATGGTGCCTCTTCTCTTGCAGGTGGGTACCAAGGTTGTGGCCATGGACACAAAGGTCACCCTGGATGTCCCCATTGGTCATGCTGTGGACAAGTCAAAATGAGCTCAGAATGTCTGAGTGGGTTGCCCAGCGACAGATCACAGAGGAGTTTGCTCAGGACAGTGGAACTCTGAGCAGCCAGTTGAGCCTCCGTGAGCTCAGGGCCCTCCTACTGGCACATGCCACAGGGATCCTCACAACTACTGAAGAGCCGTGTTACCAGAAAACAACATGGTGACGGGTATGAACTGAGAAAGGAGGGTGAGGGAAAATAAAACTGTGCCTTATATTCTACCTGGGGTGTGTATTCTTACCTTGTGCCTAAACAAGAGCAAATTCCAGGAATTGTACCAGTGCCTGTACTTTTGACAACTCAAGACCTGTGGGTTCAGGCTCTGAGAGGAAACTTGGAGCCACCTCACAAGAGGGTCAATATGTGCCTCATTCTGCATGACAGACAGTCTGCTGTCCTCAAAGTGGCCAAAGCTGTTTGTTGGGGCACATTCCAGAGAGTTTGTGTTCATGCTTTGGAGAGGTCTGGCAGCCTCAGAATGGCTTCTGCCTTTACCTCAAGTACCAAGCTGGATTTTGGCATTGTATGTGTGCTCATAGTACAGTTCATTCTCCTGGGAGCTGCTGTTCTGTTTGCAGCTCTCCTATTTTTTCCAGGTGAGCTGGAGTCTCATTACACTCTCCCCACAGAGTAGGAGGAAGGCAGATTAGTAGTTTAACTGAAAGAAATTCAAAGAAAACCCATGGCAGTGATGGGAACAGGAGCTGTAATGCTACCTTTTGTCCACAGAGATAGTATGGGGCACAGCGTTGCTGGGGGTGATATGGGATCCAGGAAAGCACTCAGCTCAGCCAGTATGACTATCTGTAGGAGCCATAGGTACAAGACTGCAGTTATCTGTCCCAAAGGGGAAGAGCAGAATATATTTGAAGCAGAACTTCTGGATTTGTCTTTCATGCCCTGGCAATGCTCTCTCTTTAGAATGAGAGCTTGTTCTAATTTCTGCGCAGAAGGGAGGGCTTATTCTCCTGGGTTTGTATGGTTGCTGCCAACCCATAGCTGGGAAAGTAACATCTGTGATGGGGAGGAAGAGGCACTTACTGCCTGTTACTTGCCTGGGTGAAGCAGACCTCACGTGTATCTTCTGGAACAAACCACATTCATGGCTTTGATGCTGGGAACGCTACTGCCCTGAGAGTAACCTCAGTCACAGCTATCTCTTTCTAGGGGCTTGTAATGCTGCCTGGGGAGCTGGGGTGGGGACAAAGGTCTGACTGTTGGTCATTCTGTGAGAGGAATGCTGCTCTACTGTCAACAGTGAGGACCGGTTCTTGATTTCTGATGGATGATAGTAGCTGGGTTGCAAATAGAAATCTGCACTGTTTGTTTGCTTAGACCTAGAAGACTGATATATTGTTCTTTAGTCTTATGAAGCGAGTTTTGGAACCTCTTCCTCCCAGCAAGGGAGACAGATACTCTTATGCAAATATTGTTTATAACTTTCCATTAATCATCCAGGGTTGTCAAACATGGGAAGGTTAGGCAGTTTAAATCTCCAAGTTAGGCAGTTCTTGACTGCTGACTCTGAAAACACAAAGTGATAGTTTAATTTGAAGTAATCTTTAATGGAACAAAGTGTAACCCATTCTTGTCCTTGCTCTGTGCTCAGTACCAGAAGGTAACATGAAAAGAAATGTCTCATCTGTCTGTTTTTCGCCTTCCCACTCTTACATGTGTATTGTTTTATTGGAACTTCCATCCAGAGTTACAGAGGGAACACATAAGCACAGGGTTGTCCTCTAGGCATATAATTCCAGTCTAAAAACATCATTGTTCTCTCAGACAAAGGAATGTGTTTTCATGTTAGGCCTTCCTTACGCACCCAGTCACTGACATTTTCCAAGCAACCTGTGAACAGAAAGTTTCAGAGAACTGCAAGTCAGCTTTGTCTGAGCTGTACATTTGACAGGGGGAGAGAAGTGTATGGACAGCATGGGCTGCTAAGCCTGCCAGGGCCAGGTCCTTCTTACAATTTTTTTGTAGACTTGAAGGTTCAGTCAGCCTCAGGGACTGACCACCTCTCTGTGCTTTGGCAAAGAAAGCTGTGTGTCATGGTAACCTGAAGAACTTTGCATAGAAAACACGTAATGACCTTAGCCCCTATGCGGGGGTTAGATGCAATTGTCCTCATTACTTGCGAGCAGGTTGCCTTCGGTATTCCTTACTCAAAATGTCTTGCCAATTGAGTATCGTGCTTACCTGCAGGAGTCTTACACAGGTCCCCAGTAGCCCAAGAATGGTTTCAACTCCTATGTTGGTGATCAGCCTTAGGCTGTTGGTAGATGAGGATGTAGTGGTATCCTGCTGGCTGGCATGATGTCATTTCAGACCAGCTGGTCCTTCTGTTTATGAAGACATTTTCAAGACAGACATATGCACACTGCTGCAACAGTAAAGACGTTTTTCTCAGGACAAATTTTCTTGCTGATAAAAATAGAAAATGATGAGAATGGGATTTGAGAGGCAAAATGGGGACTTAATCCCCAGATTTGGAAAACAGGAAAATGTGAGAAAGCTGGAGGGAAAAATGCAGTAAGAACAAGAGTCTGTGGAAGACCTGGAACAGTCCCCTCAGCATGGAAGACACCAGAGAGGGTGCATCTAGGGCAAGGTATCATAGGGCATCTCTCCTTTCTCAGAGAGGGCAAAGCACACCAGTGACACAACTGTGCTTGTACCTCCATGCACGAGTGTCTGGTTTGTCCCCAGAAGACTGCAGAAATACAGAAGCTGGCTCAGCAGGGCTTCTTGGCTTTTCCAAGGCAGAAGGTAGTCCACAGGAGTGCACTGACCACATGGGGTTCCACATCAGGGCAGACCTTGGCAGGAGCACACAGGTCGTGTAGGTGGATTTGTCAGCTTCTAGCTCAACGTGGCTCATCACCACGTTTTGAAATATGAGAGCTTGTTCTGACTGGTGCTGCTTCCTTCTTCCCTTCAAGGTCAGGTGAGGCCAAGCACAGGTAGAACCGATAAGGCAGCATCAGACTCTCCTCCCAGCCTTCAGGGTGGGTCTGCTGGTGCTCCCATCTGCAATGCTTCTCAAGCACCTCAGTGCTATCATTACTCATGTTAGGAGCAGAAGGCTGGAAAGATCTCCAGCATTTCATCTTTTTCAGCCTGCTGTGCCTTCACCTCTCTTCAGTGTTTCATCAAACTTGGCTTGTCAGTATGCCACTCCATCTTCTTCCAGTTCCTCTCCTTCACAGATACCTCCTCCAGTTTTCCAGTGACATTGAAATAAGATGTGAACTTGCTGTAAGAGAACTCTTCTGAAAAAATTACTACTTCTGAGGAAAGAAATGTGTTGTACCACGAAAGGCAGTGACTGGCCTGGTACTTGTATGTGTGCCTCCCACAGGCCACTTCTTGAGCCCTGCTGGTTTTTTTCTTTTTCCTAACTGATCCCACTGTTCCCCCGTGCAGGCAAGAGCAGCATGTGATGTGGCCAGCTCTAGGGCACTGGCTGGTGGGCCTGGCAAAACTGGTGCCTGCTGAGGCCTTCCCTCAGTCAAGAGCTCATGTCTGCCTTCTCCAGGTACTCACCAGCTTTCAGACCAAGTGGGACAAGACCCTGCTGTCATATTTGGTCAGATATTGCTAATAAATCCAGTAACAGCTAAGCTGTGTGGCCACGTACCCTTTATTTATTTTTTTTCCTGGCAGATATCCCAAATACCTCATTTTTTTTTACAGCATAAACATGGTAAGGGGTAGTCTCTGGCATGAGCTGCTCAGCAGTTAATGTGATTTTACCCTGGATGAATGGTCTTGCCCTTGTCCTACCACTGCAGTCTGTCCCTGAGATGCAGACCTGTTTTTTCCAAGTGGAAGTAACCCAACCATCAACCCAGTGTGAACTAGTGCTGAAAGGAGACACCTAGTTTGCACAGTGCACCAAAGGCAGCTGTAAATCAGGTCCCACAGAGGGCAGCTGGATGTTTCTTCAAGTTTCTTTCCCACCAGATCACTGTGTCCCGGAACTACCTTTGCTTCTAGTAATGCTGTACCAGTTTATGGTAAGTTGAGTAATCAGTAGAATGCTAAAAAATAAATCAGATCTCTTCAGATTAAAACCTTATTCCAGGCTAAAGCAGAGGGGAAGTAAAAACTGTATGAAATCTGCATTCTAAGTTTAAACTATTGCAAAAATCAAAGAGTGGCAGTGATTATCAAGTGAAATATTTCCCCTCCTCAGTTTTATTTGGGGTGGTAGGGTGATGGATGAGCTGTCAGTAGCGGCTGCAATTGGAGCATTGGAAGTAGGCTCTGCCCACATCTCTGCCACAGGCCTTGCTGAGGGTGTTCAGGCATCTCCTCTAGCTGTACAGCAATTACCTTAGCAGTTAAGCACTCCTACTGAAGCAGCACATCAAAAACTGAAGTAAATCCAAAAATCCGACAGCAAACAAACCCACCGTTAAAAGGAGAAGGTCCCAGCCTGGCTCCTCTGTCTTGCAGTCCTATCCCAACACAGTGCATGTGGTACTCCTCTGACCTTATGGACAGCTAATTCAGCCTCCTAACCCAGCAGGAAACCATCTGCTTTCTAATTTTCCTCTGCTTCTTACTGAGTGACTAGGCGTAGCGCAGATTCAGATATACACTCTGATCAGTGCAAGGTAGTAAGACATAGGAGGAGGTTCCACACAAGCTGAGGCATGTAACCAGCCTGGTGTGAGGAGGTTGGAAGTGGTGAGTTCTGGGTGCTAAATGCCTTGGAATACTTGGTTGACTTCAGTGCATGCATATACAAGAGCCACAGCCTCTTATAGCTCTCTCACTGTTGTCTAGAAAGTCTGTTACGTGTCGTGCACTATGCCTGGATACACTCATTCCTTGTAGCGGTTAATGGGCTGTTTTAGAGTTGAATTCTGATCCAAAAGATTGAGCACACACACATCTGACATCTTGCACGTACACCATTAGGTGGTTCCCGTGTTCCTTAGAGCATCTTAAGCTCTCCTGAACGTCACTCAGTCTTTGTTGTTGGTTTGGTCACCGATTAGTGTTGATTATATGCTGGGTCTTCATTTAGGCCTCTGGTTGTTGCAGAGAAAGAAATTTGCTTTGTTTGTTAGGCTGATCACTGTGCTGGACTGTTCCCAGTTCCTCCAGACATCATCTTTGCATGGAAAAGCTGTTAGCTCCCAGTAACCATCCAAACTGACTGGAGTTATCTAAGGACTGTGAAAAATTCCCCTTTCACCATCTTCCCTGGAACACAGTCCACATGTAAATGACAGGATATTCAGGTTCCGTTTTGGGAAACCAAGCAGTGGTGCAAGCTGCCTTCCCTTCTCCAGTCTTTCACAATTTCTGCCCTTCTCAACCTCTTCATCCCCAAGAGCTACTCAGTCCAACCCCAGCCTTGAGTGAGATCAAGCACAGAGGGAAAGACTTGGAAGGTCTGGTCCACTTTCTTTCTTCTACATGCTCTCATGTCCACAGTTCTGAGAGCAGCAGGAGCTGGGCTCAGGAAAGAGTAGTTTTGTCTGAAAGAGTCTAGCAGAAGAAAATAGCAGTCAGGAAAGTGACCATCACCAAACCTGTGCAGCTATTCTGGGCTCAGAAGAGCCTCTTAGCACAGCACAGAGAAGCAGAAGGTATAATGGAGCCAGGAGGTGAACCTGTCTACTCAGTGACAACAGCATAACTGGAGATTTTAAGCTGGGAGACCGGAGCTAGTCCTGGATACAACTCTACCCACCAGTGACAGGTCAGCTGTGGGTCTGCATGAATAGCCAGCTACCGAACTGTAAGCCGGAGTATTTTTCAGTTCAAATCAAATTAAATGCTTCTTAAATGGATGGTTTAAGAATTTTCTCCTGTTTCCCTAGTGACTGGCGTGGTGGGGGGAGTCAAGATACTGTTTCCTCATTCCTGGGATTTTACTGCTTGGACTCACCACTCCTTAGCTGGGTTCAGTTATTTAAGCAGGACAGCCTGGGAGAATGCATCGTGTGAAAGACAGGGGCTGTGTTGCACACTGTGTGCAACCTTCAGGCACTTGATGTTTGGCTCGTCTTTGTAGGTGCAGTGACCATGGCATCCCAAGGCCAGGTGATGTTCTGGAGGTACGGTTTAATCTGTGTCTGCTTTGGGAGTGAGAGGAGGGAGGGAGCTGCTTCTTCCAGACCGCTTGACTGTATCACACTGCTGCCTGGAGCTTTCTAGAGACCAGTTCTCTGCAGCTTGACCCCATACTGCATTCACTGAGGCTATTTAAATACCAGAATAGCTTCTTTTTTTACTGTCAGTAAGGCAGTGCATCTGCTGGACACCCACCTGCAGGTCATCAATTGCACCCAGAATGCAAATAGACGTCCCAGAAACTGCATAGGTGGAATATACCATCTCGAGATGAATGCTGCTGTAGACTGGGGCAGTGGTGGCTTGAGGAAGGCTCTGTGTGCCTGCTCTGTTAGGTTGGGGTATCCTAGGCTTGAAGAAGGTTCCACGTTCCTGCTGTTGAGCCACCAACAAGCTGCATCTCTTCACCTCAGGTATGAGTTCTTCCAAGCTGGATGAAGGCAGAGGTTCCACTGAGGTGTGTGAGACACTTGCACTTGGATTTATTCTGTAGGAAAGGCTTCAGCTGCTCAAAGTGTGTGTCCCATTCATGCTGAGCAGCAGCTGGGAGCAAGTTGGCCTGTGTGTGGTCTCTCATGCACAAGCCATGCCCCATCTTTCTCACATTCCCTTGGTTTGGGCAGCTTGCAATAGTGGATATCAACGTGCTGCTCACGCATGACTTGGGATGTGGGGTCTCAGTGCTCTCTGCTTACCTCTCTGGGGATCTGTTCCCTCATCAGTGAGGACGACCTGATTGGTAGGGAAGGGCTGTACTCATGCACCAGAGGCTGCAGTCAGGAGAACTCTGCATTGGGGGAAGAACCTGGGGCTCCTCTCCTTCCACCACATGATCCTCTAACTTTGATGAAGAGCACTCACAGCAACGCTTGCCACTACCACAGTCCTGCACCTCACCAGAACACCTCACTTCAGGTCTGTCACTTTCCTGCCTCCACCTCCTTCCTACCAGCAGCTCTACAGACATAAGCCAGGTGTAAGGGAGGTAGGCTGCACGGTAATGGTGTTCTTTTTTCCCTGAATAGCATGACCACAGTCATTATCATCCTAGCTGCCGTGATTGCCTTGATCATCGGGTTTGGTATCTCAGGTATGTGACCACTTGCATTCCTTGCTGCTGCCAGGCAGTGACACAATCCTGCCCTGGCATCCGTAGCCTCCATCCTGAGATATAATCCTGTGTGGAAGGGCCATCCACCAGCTTTTAGTTAAGGCTTCATTTATAATGATTGCATGCAAGATGGCTGAATGAAAGTTGCACAGGTGGCTTCCGTCTGACATTTCTCAGCAAAGTATCACTCCATGGCATTAAACCACAGCCTGGCTCTTGTATAGCTCTTAAAGTCCAGAAAAAGGGAAAAAAACACTGGGCTTGTTTAGCTTGGAGAAGAGAAGGCTCCAGGGAGACATCATTGTGGCCTTCCAGTACTTGAAGGGAGCATATAAACAGGAGGGGGAATGGCTGTTTACAAGGGTGGATAGTGATAGGACAAGGGGGAATGGTTTTAAATTGAGACAGGGGAGGTTTAGGTTAGATATTAGGAGGAAGTTTTTCACACAGAAGGTGGTGACACACTGGAACAGGTTGCCCAAGGAGGTTGTGGATGCCCCATCCCTGGAGGCATTCAAGGCCAGGCTGGATGTGGCTCTGGGCAGCCTGGTCTGGTGGTTGGCGACCCTGCACATAGCAGGGGGTTGAAACTAGACAATCATTGTGGTCCTTTTCAACCCAGGCCATTCTATGATTCTGTGATTTAAGAAGCCACCTACAAGACATTGCCAGCTATACTTGAGACCAGCCTTGCCTGTGAGACAATAGTGGAGCTCCCAGAGCATGGACACTGGTCAATGCTGCAAGGGACGTGAGTTGTCATGGTGACAACTCTAGGGCCCTGCTTCCCTACCATGGCATGCAAGATGGATCCTTTCTGAGAGGTGTCTCAAAGCAAGGCATGGCTTGAGCCTGCTGAATTTTCAGGAGTGGTGATTTCTCAAAATTCAGCCATTTTTTTCCCCTCATCGAGGCTCTGTACTGTGCTCTTTGGAGATTGTGAGCTCCTGTGTGGATTAAATAACACAGAGATTTACACACACAGGATTTCCAAGAAGATTTGTCATAGGCATGAATGAGCTTGGCTGCTCAGACTGAATTTCAGTTGACCCAGTAAGTGAATTCTTGACCTCTGCTTTCACAGCAGAATTAAAGGCACTTTTTTTTTTTTTCCTTTTTATTTTTTTCTTTTTTTTTTTTTCTTTTTTTTTTTTGTTATTGTTATCTTGGATTCTGGCAACTGAAACATTTACTTTTTTATGCTGCTGAAGGGGTGGATAAGTGTGGATCAGCCTGTGCTGATCGGGGTTTGACACCGTGTTAGTAGGAATTGTCCCAGGACCCAGAGCCCCAAAGCCAAACATGCAGAAAATCCTGAAGATCCCATGCTCCCTTTCACAGATGGAAAGTGTCTTCAAACCTGGGACTGGCCTGATCTCTCTCTGCACTTCATGCCACCATGCTTTCTCCTTGCAGGCAAGCGCTCCATCAACGTCACCGCCTTGACGTCACCTGGGAACATTGGCCAGAGCGGCCTCCTGGGCTGCACCTTTGAGCCTGATATCTGGATGGGCGGCATAGTGATTCAGTGGGCAAAAGTTGGAGTGGCCGGATTGGTTCATGAGTTCAGAGGAGGGAAGGACCACCTGCAAGAGCAAGACGTGGTGTTTCAGGGCCGCACGGCCGTTTTTGCAGACCAGGTGATCGGTGGAAACGCTTCCCTGGAGCTGAGAGATGTGCAGCTGTCTGATGCTGGTACCTACAGGTGCTCCGTCACCACATCCCGAGGGAGTGGAGCGGCAGTGCTGCGGTATCAGACAGGAGGTGAGAAAATGCTGTCTGGGGATATGGAAAAGAAACTCCCATATAGGAAACATAGGATGATGTGGCCAGGTCTGGCCACTAGAACAGGTCTCCCAGAGGAAAAGCCACCTGGATGTTGTCCTGGGCACCCTACTCTAGGTGTTTCTGCTTGAGCAGGAGTTGGGCAAGGTGGACCCATCTGGCAGTCACCATGGAGCTCTTCACACCTGAGTAGGACAGTCTGATGGTGGTTGTGAGGATCTTTTCCCTGAGATGCTGTTTCAGTGAAACCAGACTTGGTGAAGGAATTACATGTGTTGAGAAGGGGGCAAAGCCCAGTGTCAGTGGCTGAGCTGAAAACTCCTTGTGAAGTCTGAGAATGTTATTTTTGTGAAAGGCCAAACTGGACTGTGTGGGTGTGCTGTTTCCTTTATTCCATGGCATGACAGAAACTGAAAGCTGACACAATTTTTTCCCAACTCTATAAGGTCCCAAAGTACATAAAGTGCTGCTTGGCTCTGCCAAGGCTTTTGATCATGCTCCAAACTGTCTGAGTATCCAGAGCTGGAAAAAATAATATGCATAAGAGGATAAGAAGTGAGTTTTTTGGCTTTCCAGAGGTGTTGATGACCTCACCCTCTCTTTCCGTATCCTTGCTCCAGAGAAGGGAGGTTTCTATTTTAATACTTCTATTTTGTTTCTTACATTTGCCACATGCAGTTTACTAGCTAATCATCTGACTATGAAGAACCCCTATTTTTAGAACGTGTGTAGCTAAATGATCTCTGAAAGACCCAGATTTTATGCTTCTTAAAGATAAAAGTGTTTTTTTTTCTCTCTCATACCTTAAGATATATCTCCAGCCAGAACTGCTGCATAGTAAAAATTCTAGTACATTCAAAATCTTTATCCTGTTTTTATAGTTTATACACCTTTAAAACATGATTATCAAAGTAACAAACAACCTATCTCATAATTACCTGAAGCATTACATACTTGCTAGATTTAACCATTCACCTTGTTATGTAGGGGATCTTGTTTCTCTGGCTGGCTTTCAGCAGCACCTCTGAAGTTCCCTCACGTCCCGTGAGCTCAGGGCTTGGCAGACAACAGTGGGTCCATGACTTCCCAGGGGAACTTTCTAAGGCAGACAAGAGAACTTCTGGAAATCAGGGGAAAAAAGGCTTTCATGGCTGTACAAGTGTTGAAGAGTTGGTCCTCCAGATGTCTGGAAGTCACTTTACACACTTGGCTTAAGACAAACTTTGGAGAAGCAGCCACTTCTGAATGCCATACATCATTTCAGCAACCAGGAACCTATCTTGGGACAGAGTTGACATTGCAGAAATGGCTGGCCAGTGTTGTTTTACACAGTAACTAGGTTGCACACAAAAGCCTGCTTTCAACCTTGTTGCAGTGTGCAGCACTTTCCCAAGCAGTGGAGCAAAGCTCTTCGTCTCACAGACTCTGCTATCCTGCAGTTCCAGGAATCAAAGAATGGCTAATACTTACCCTTCCTTGAAAGGGAAATACAGTGAAGACACAGAGGTGTATTTTTCTAGTAGACCAAGGCTAACATGAAGTGTTATTCATGTTTTTGGTTTTGAAACACAGCTGTGTTTGCAATAGGCTTTAAATGTCCATTCCGGGAGGGTTGGTGCAAGTCCCACAGCTCTGGCCATCTAACCCCAGCCCCAGCAGATCCAAGTGGAGCTGCCCACGTCTGCAGTCCTGCTTAGCATCAGAGCCACAGCATGGGGCTGTGTATGTTGGTCGCGCTCCTCTCTTCATCACTGGAGAGAGTGATCCATCATCCCTTCCCCCCAACTTATGATAACACCATCATTTTTGGCACTGAGAATAGATTCCTCTCAGCCCTAGAGCAGCCAGTGCAGCCATGCTCGCTGCCATCCCTGCTGAAGAAGGCTGGATGTTTGGCAGACACAGGCAGCCTCAGCCTCCTGGGCTATGTGTCCAGGACAAGTTCAGATGTAACAAGCAGAATTACTTAAAAACACTAAAGCTGTGCCACGACCTCAGCAGATCTTGTCAAACTGGAGTGCCTTGTTACAAGGAGACTTTGCTCCTCTCCAGACATCCCTCGTCAGCCCAGTTTGTAAGAAGTCTGCCTGAGCCCACGTTTTTTGGCCCATGCAGCACTGAGATGTGAGATGTGAGGAACAACTGGGACAGGCAAGCAAGTAGGGCCCAGTTCTCAGATGTTTTCCTTTCTGACTCTTCTTGCTTCCCTCCCCAAGCTTTCAGCACCCCCAGGGTCCATGTGCAGACCGGTAGCAGTGGGGACACATTGCACTGCGAAGCGCCGCGCTGGTTCCCTCAGCCCACCGTGCGCTGGACGGCATACAGCAACGCTGGGAAGTGCCTGCCTCATGCTGCCAACACCAGCTATGAGCTGAACTCTGAGAATATCACTGTGAAAGTGGTTTCCTTTCTGCGCAACATTACAGCCAACGCCACGTACACCTGTGTGATTGAAAACAGCATTGCCAAGGCTACAGGGAACATCAAGGTGACAGGTAGAAATCAACAGCACCCAGAGACTGGGCACAGTTCAGTCAGTGTGCGTGTGTGCGATGGGGGATCCAGCAGCACTGTCTCCTCTGTGCTGATGAGCCGTTTTGGGAAAGGAGGGGAAGGCAGGGACCACTGCTTGCTTTCCTCTGCTGGATTCAAAATAGCAGAACATTATTTAGCATATTTGATAGATGAGGTCCCATGGAGCGCTCAGCCCAGAACAGAGCTGAGGAGAGGCCTGATGGCGGCTGCAGCTCCTCACAGGGAGCGGAGGGGCAGCGCTGAGCTCTGCTCTGTGTGACAGCGACAGGGCCCGAGGGAACGGCATGGAGCTGTGTCAGGGGAGGGCAGCTGGGGGTGAGGGACAGGGTCTGCACCACAGGGCGGTGGGCGTGGAACGGGCTGCACAGGGCAGTGGGCATGGCCCCAAGTGCCGGAGTGTGTTTGGACGCAGCTCTCAGACATAGGGTTTGGATTTTGTGTGGTGCTGTGTAGAGCCAGCAGCTGGACTCGATGGTCCTTGTGGGTCCCTTCCAACTGGAGATATTCTATGGTTCTGCGGTATTTGCCAGTATTCACTTTTCTCAATTAGCAGACCCCCAGTCCTGTCAGACTGAAGCCGTAGATTGCATGAAATCTGGCACTAATCCAGGCTCCCCTCTCTCTCTGAGGTAATGGAATTAACCTGTGTTGTGTTCCGGTATTTCAGTCCTTCCTTGTGGTTAATGATTCCTCCTTTGACACAGGGACAGAAATGCCAGGGGTGGACACAGTTTACAGAAACACATTCCTTTGTATCTTAACAACAAAAGCAACAAAACAAACAAACAAAAAACCACGACCAAAACACTGAAACCTCAAACCAAAACCTCCAACTTTTGACTCTTTCTTCAGCCACTTCAGCTTAGATAACTGCATTTGTAACAAACCAGCTGGCCTTTAGCTGTTCCTAGTATCAATGTCTCTGACTCCAGCTCATTCCCTTTATTTACAAGTACTTATTCACAGCAAAACAAACTTTCAAAAAAAACCTCAGCTGGAATTTGTGGTGTTCTATCCTTTTCACTCATATCTGAAGCACTAATAGTAACACAATCTATGATTTGGCAAATGAATTACAGCTTTCAAACTAGTTCAGGCATGTGTGCACAACGCTATTATCACCACAACACCAGGTTTTCATTTTTCCTGGTGTTAGACTCATTCACTAGTTGAGTTCTTACAAAATAAATAAATAAATAAATAAATAAATTATACATATCAATGCTTCTCTAGAAACACTGAGTTAGGCTTCACAATCCTATCCAATTAAGTTAACGACCAACTACTGCCACCTCTGTGTGTACATTAAAAGAAGTGGTCTTAGTATATTAGGAATGCCTGTGTTTTTAAAGCAGTGCATGTACAGAAAAGAATCTCATCAGTAAGCTGCATGCAATACTTGAGAGCCTAGAGCTTAGTTTGAAAGGAAATGTAGCAGGATTTAAGAATGGCATTCAGTTGTCATCTATACCATCCTAAATCTAGAATCTATTATTTTAAGACAAACTTGTGTTGGCAACACTTGACACAGCATGGAGAAGAGTTGTAGTACCACTCAGATTGACAGATACTTAACTACTGGCAATCTTCTATTGCAAATAAGACTAAAAACATATATTTCCAAGCTGAGTACATGGGCTTTGTGCTTTTATTTTCAGTTAGATGTCTCAATCATTCTGAAGAGGAACACTGTACAGAAGGGAACTCATTGGATACTTGACTTCAGCTCTGATATGTCAGGCTAATAGATGTCACAGAACCCTTTCCCCCCCCCCATTTATTTATTTTCTCACTCATCCCTATCCTCCCTAATTCAGAAACCATTCAGGATCTTGCTCCTGTAAAACTAGTATACACATTCAGTTTTCAGAATCACTGAATAGTACAGAACATCCCCAGTTGGAAGGGATCCATAAGGATCACTAAGTCCAACATCTGGCTCTACCCAGTCACCCAAAACTCAAACCCTTTGTCTGAGAGCACTGTCCAAACACTCCTTGAACTTGGCTATTATTTTGTGTTCTACATGGAAAGGGTCATGGCTTTTCTGCAGTGAGGGCTTCATTACAGTGCATTCCAGTAAGAGGTAGGGTCTATCAGCATTCAGAAAAACTAGGAGCAATAGATCTACCCACTAATTTTGCTTTTTTTTGCTGTGTTCTCCTATCTGGTAGCCTCATCTCACTATTCATCCGCTACAGATTTCAACATTACAAGGGAGACCAGCTTGCACATGGTGAACCTGAACACAGAGTCAGTGTCTTCCTCCCTTCCAGCCTGTCATTGGATGCTCCTGCTTCCCATATGTCTGCTGTCAATATAGAACATCTGGAAACGCTGTTGGATGAGGAGGTAAGCTTCAAAAGAGAAACTGATAAGCATACATCCTGTATAGAGGCTATGAATCTCTAATACAGTTCACTTCTGCAAGGCCATGTTGACATCTTCCTCTACCCCCTGAGAAGTAGCACAAGCCATGCTTGCACTCACTGTAGTCAGATAATCCTACTGCACTGCGTGGTACCTTCAGTAAATGCTACCTACTGGGCATACCTTGAACAGGGCTATAAGGAGCTGCCAGCCTGAGCAATCCTACCTAGATTGAGGAGCGCTGAGGCCACCACAAAGCGTAAGTCAACTGCCTGCAGGATTCATCAGTTTTGGATGTGGGGCTCGAGAGGTAAATTGATGATGGAGAGCTGCCAAAAAAATTAAAAAAATAAATCAGCTAAAATGAACACTTCTGTCCTTCCATGCAGAACAGTCACTACCGATACAGATAGGCGGCAGGGCATACTTCGTGCTCTCCTCCTTCTTGAGCTGAGAGACAGGCAGTGCCACAAAATGAAGCCAGTTATTCCTTTGTATTTCTTGTCCCTGCCAACAACAGGATATTTTGATTTCAGAAAGAGATTAATTGTGGCAGCACAGATGATTAAATAATGAGGAAAAGAGGGAGATTAGCACTACTGGAAAGTTCCAATTCAGAATTAAACCCAGTTCTTCAACAGTTTCAACTACACAGGAAAAATCTGCCTTATTGTTTTTAAATAAGTCTCTTATCCGGAACTTCCTACTTACTGCTATAGTATTGTCTGTAACAGGCTAACTCATTTCCCAAGATACTTTCAGTGGTGCTTTCTAATCAGATTTTGATCTGTTCATCTTAGATCAATGTTTCTTTAGGATGAGAAGATTTTCTTTTTTTTTTTCTTTTTTTTTCTCCTTGGGAAGATGGGCAAGCTTCAGCAAAATCTTTACCTTTTCTGAGAAAGCACCCACTGGAAAAAAAGGCCACTGCGGCAAAACTCAAAGATCTTTCCTTTCTTCTTTTTGTGACCTCCTTTAGGATGGAGCCTCAGAACTTTATTGAGCAGCAGCATTTGTCAGGTCCTGGGAATTCATACTTTGGTCTAGAAGTGGCGAGCAGGCCTTGAGATTGAAGATACTTTCCACGCGCTCAGTAAAAGCATCAACTGAAAATTAGTATAAGGCTCAAATTAAGGGAGAAGGGGAAAAGACAGGAGGAAACAATGAGCAAACAAAACCCCAAATTCTATTTGAGGAGTTGCTCAAATAGGCACACTGAGTAAGGTGGGGAAGTAATTCTGAGTTGAATTTATTAACCTATAGCACAAGATAAAGGATGTGGATATTATTTTGCAAGTACAGAACACTCAGTTATTGCTGCAAGCAGATGGAAGTGGAATCTCTTCAAATGGCATTGTGCCAGTGAGGCTGCTGTGCCACTAGAGATACAGGCACATAGCATTACATTTTCCCCAATTTACTAATCAGCAGTAGATGGACAAGCCTGGAGTGTACTGTGAACTCGTATGATAGCTCTCTGCATTCCTCACTACGAGCCCCAAATAATGTTCAGGCTGTAATAATGTTTAAGCTGCAAAACAATGCTTGCATAGTACTGTTAGTGCCATGATTTAGTCTCCAAACAGTAACTTGTTTATTTCTCTTTTCTTCAAGGAAGGAAGTGCTTTAAAAACATTTTAATCATTTCAAACATGTTAAGGAGAATTTCCCCTAAGGAAACTACACACTTTTCCATGAAGACAGTGAATGAACTGCAAAATGCCAGTCTCTGACTCATAAATTAATCTACATTCTGACTCAGTTTCCCATATAGCAAGTAAAATGGTATTAAAATAGATATTGTTATTTAAACTGCAACGTGATAGCCTTATTTATTAGATACTGCCACATAAAAGCACGTTATATGCCCTAGGCCCAGAGCAATGGCTACCATGTAGGAGATAAATGAACATTTCTTCCTTGAAGCATAGCCCGCAATGGCTAGTGGCAATGGTCCAGTTCAAGAATTCCGTTAGTCATGGCAGCTTCTTGGTTACAGTCTTCATGTTGTGCTCACAGGCCTGTGCTCCCAATGGAAAGGAGGAAAGAGGGGAAAAAAACCCCTCCTAATTCCAGTAGACGTTTCCATAATTCATTTCCCACTGGGGAAGATGTTAAGTAGTGGTTCCCACTTGACAGTGACCAGACATCCTCTTGATCCTCTCTCTGTTCAGACAACATAAGGCTTTTTGTCCTACTTCTTCCACATTCAGGCACAACAGGCTCTGTCGAGGTCTCACTTGTGACACAAACTCCACTTCACCGCACCGAAAATTTCTCACTTGCACTGGAGCTGAAGGGGAAGGACACAACACGTAATTGCTCAGTACATGGCTCCTAAGTTCTAGCACACAAATGTAAAAGTTCTGGGGGAGGGAAAGCCTTGCAGCAGTTGCTTGGCATCTCCTAAACCACAAAGGACAGGAAGATTAATAAATACAGGAGGAAACAGACATTTTATGTTGTGAATTGCCGTGGACAATGTGCTGCTCACACTGCTGCTGCACTGAGCTTTGTATCTTTTCTCACCATCAGCAACTTGGCCTTACAGCATTACACAATATCCTAAAGACAGTGTCAACAGCAGAGCATCTTTTGGTGAAGCTAACAAATCAGCCTCTGCATGCCTGGACCCACACCCACATGCTAGGTGTTAGCACAGGTGGCTTGAAGACAATGTCTCCTTAAATGAGTAACTGCACAGCTGTGGCAGCATGAGCTCAGACATCACTACCCATGAATTTAAAATCCTTCAGTGCTTCAATTTCTGTGGCCATGGTGAGGATTTCCACACCTATGCTTAATTCTACCTTCTGTCTTGTCTAAGGCCAATTCTGTGCCTGCTGTCTTGCCTAAGTCAAAAGCCATTTTGTTTGTAAGTAACTCTGGCCTTCTAGGCCACAAGGGCACACTGCTGGCAAATGGCCAATCTGTTGTCCACCAGGACACCCAGGTACTTCTCTACAGAGCTCCTTTCCATGATGTCAGCACCTAACATCTACTGATGCATGCTGTTTTTCCTCCCCAGGTGTAGGACTCTGTATTTACCTTTGTTGAACCTCACCAAATTCCTCTCTGCCCAACTCTCCAGCCTGATACCTTTGAATAATTACTATCCTGGCTAGATGATATATTTTCCACTTAAAACTTGAACAGAAGTATTCCGAGTTTGTCACCACAATACTAAGGATGATTCAATACTATTTTATATGCTTTTGTGTAAAGTAAAAACAGTAAGTGTAACTTTATACAACAATATTAATATACTCTCTCTGTATTTTTTGCATCCATGGAAATTCCTTGGAAATCCTCCAAAGTTCTTGTTCTGTGGGTAAAGAGGGCATTCCCCAGAATGGTGAAACAGCTTCTAGCTTCCTTCCCACACCCATTATTACAAAAGCCAACAGTTTGCTCACCAGGTTGCAGGACTTTGGAGGGCTTCCTGTCTAAGCTGAAATCCAGCAGAATAGGGCGACAGATGAGAGAACTCCTGCAGAGGTTCCTTAAGTAGCAAGCAATGGGATCCTCCAGTTCCTCCACACACTGAGGAAGGAAAAGGTGTGTTGTCAGTACGTGTGTGGAGGAGGACAGGGAGCCCCTGAAACACCCACAGCAAAGGGAAATCCAGTCCCACTGAGAGTCACACCCTGCATGCAGCAGTTCCTGCCTGAATAACCCACTCACCCCAGTCCCAGTAGCTTCCCCATACTGAATGAACAGGCTGCCTCTGCTCTGTACACAGCTTTGCACAGCTTCCCACTCGAGAAGGCTCAGGCCCAGCATTGCTGCCACGTGCTGGTTCCTGCACAACACCAAAGCTTCACCTGTTCCATCCTCCACCAGCACCCTATGGAGAGAGCAGGCAGATGAAGAAGTGGAGGGAGGTCAGGACAACACCCTGCACCTTCACAAACATCACATTCCAGACTACAAGTCCCAGTAAAGAGGTTTGTCTACATCTGGAAGACATGAGGAATCTCAACTCCTATCTTCAATATTCTGACCACATCCCATCCACAACTGGCCTATCCCCTCCTGTGTCACACAATTTGTTCCCTCCTACCACCTCTTCCCATATCCAGCCTCTACAGTGCTTACCGTGCACTGGCTTGCCTCACTCCAGTGTGTGATGGACATGGTGGACTGTGTCGGGTGCACTTCCCCTGAAGGAAGAGTAAAGCTACAGCTATGTATGGGTGGCTACAAAAGAGAAGGTGAATGGCCACTGTTTCTTTTAATTCCCCTAACTATGCAAAGGAATAAAGAACTTCACTGTATTTTCAGTGGGTGCCTTGAGAAAAGCTTTTCTTGAGAAGAAAAAACATACTGCAAGGTGATACACCTCAAGAGCAGTGCACAGTGCAGAGCAGGATTCTCCCCTGAAAGTCCTCACTTTACCCCTGTTCCTCGCTGCAAACCTGCCTGATACCAGATGCATACTTCTCATCAGTTGTCATTTTGATCCTTTTCCAATATGCAAGTCTTTTTCAGACACTACAATAAAGAGTTCTAGGATTAGATAGGAACTTATTTCTTCTACATGATAGCATAAGATATATGAGTAGAAGGTCTGCAGGCCTCCTGCCAGATTCCCTCTGGAAGCTTCCATACCTCTTTGAAGATGCTGCTGCAGAGAGAGCAAACCCACTGCAGGGATAGGGTCAACACACAGGACACGTGGCACAAAATCCGTGCCTGGGGCAGGGTTTCTAGGTGACATTGCAAGTTGGATATAAACACCAGCGAAGGGGATGAGGCTCTTCCTGCACAACTAGAAGAAACAGGACCATGGGAAACTTGGAACAGAGAAATCTTTCTCAGGACACTGAGAGGTGAGAACAGAACCTGGACTCACCTGGAGGTAAAAAGTTGGTGAGGAGCTGGGAGAGACAGGATGGTCACACAGCTGGAGGCAATGTATGCACAGTAAACATTATGGAATCTGCAATATGAGAGCATAGATGTCAGAAACAGCTCATAGAAAACAAACGACTTGTTGTTTTTTTTTTTTTTTTTTTTCCCAGGGTGGCTGGTCTGGTAATCTGACATGGTAGGAATGTCATTTGTAGTAAGGGTTGGGGACTTAGGCAGGTGTGGACAAGTGATAAACCCAAAGAAGAGTGGAGATCATTTCAAAGAAAGTAAGGGAGGTCAGATCCAGTCCAGGATCAGAGCAAGGCTCAGGGTACCTTGAGATTTTGCGTTCCAAGTTCTGAAAGAGGATCTTGGCTCCAGGTAGCAAACCTCTGAGATGCTGCAGATAGGCTGCAGCAATGTAAATGTCCAGCACAACAGGGGAGCCTGCAGCAGCTGAAATGCTGAGCTTCACGCTGTGATCACTGGCCAGCAGACTCCCTGCGAAAGCACAGAAAAACACACATCATGAGCTCCATGAGCTCAAACAGAGACAGCTTAGTCTGCCACTTAGCTGAATTTGCTGGAGGTGTTTTCCTCGCACGCATTCACAACAAAGCTACTGTTCCACCTCAAATGTTTTCCAGGTAGTCTTACCTTTCTGCTTTCTAAGGCTGAGAGTCGCAGATGGCTTCTCATTCTTAGGAGAAGCACACAGGGTCCTCTCTACTATCTCTCCAGAGAAAGAAACAAGGGAACCTCTGAAACTGAGAGCAGACCAGAATCGTTGGATTTCTGTCTTGGAAGACGAAGGGAGTGGAAAAAATCCTGATCCAGAGATCGCAACAACAAAGGACAGGGTGAAGAGAAGTGCTGTTACTTAAGTCTGGCTCCAGGGGAGCTTACCCTTGGGCACCCCACTACTATATTTAGAGCAGCTTGCTGTAGCCTACCCTACCCAAGAGGTCTCTGAAGTCACTTCTGCTTTTCCAGGCATGGGAGAATTGAAAAGGAGAGAGACATCCTAGCTTATCCTTCTGTTTAACTCCATTATTTTTCTTAGAAGAAGCTAAGCAGGGGAAAATTCAACTTACCATAAGGCACTGGTGAATATTTCAGTGCATGTGCAGATTAAATGTGCTTTGAAAAGAAAAGCTTCTTACCTCTTTACTTAAGCAAGTTAAGCAAGTTAAACAAACAAAAAACCCAAACCCCCCAAACTTCACACATTTACCCCCATTTTCCCTGCTGCACCTGTTTTTACTTTTGACAAGAATTTAGCATAGGTTTTTGGCACCTACTCCACACCAGCAGTTAGCTCAAACTTTTTCTGGACACCGTTTTGCAGCTTTGTAACCTGCAACCCCTTTAAGCTTTGATAAAGAAGATAGGTTCACAGCCTGGGCTATTTGCACACAAAAATGTTTCCAAACAATAACTTTAGAGCAGCAAATTCATTATTCATTAATTATTCCATTTATTAACATTGTGCTGTCTCCAATAATGACCAATACTACTTCATTCCCTAAGGCAGACACATCAAGTATAGGGCAGACCAACAAACCTGTTGCTAAGTATTTCTGGAATGGAGGAAATTCTCTGGTCCATGCCTGTCAGCGCTGCCCTGGCTGTCAGCTGGAAATGAGAGAGACACAGACTTGGT
Organism: Chrysolophus pictus; assembly: GCA_037305975.1. NCBI lineage: Eukaryota > Metazoa > Chordata > Aves > Galliformes > Phasianidae > Chrysolophus > Chrysolophus pictus. The sequence continues at coordinate 116,392,258 of CM074576.1, read as the reverse complement.
TTCAATTTATAGCAGCCAAAGCAGTAGAGAGAAGTTTTGCATGCTTAGAGTTACTTTACATCAAACAACTGATAGTTCTTCCTCAGATTAATTCCAAGACAAGAAAATATGAGACCCAGCAATAATCTTTTATGGGGCTCATCTCCTGTCTCATTAACAAGAGATTCTGTATCAACAATTTTCTGAGCTAGTTCTGGAGAGAACAGGAAGTCAGCCATGAAAGCCCAGAGCAGTAAAGTTGCTGCAGTACCTGGCACTCAGTTGGGAAGGAAAGCCATGTCTCATGCTGTAAGTGCCAGTTATCTTGGACAGGCAGGCATAAAGGGCAGGATGGCCTGCCTAGGAACTCTGCTGGCACAGGTGGAAAACTGAGCTTGTCAAACACTTCCAAGTCCTGAAAGAAGAGTCATAATGCAAAGAAAATTATTATCGAAGGAAGATGAAAGCAAAAGAAGACTGATAAGGAACAATAACTTAAAGAAAAAAAAAAATCTACTGAACTCAAGACTCTGAGAGTTTGAACTAAACACAGAACTGAGGCAGTTACTTGGCAAGACAGATGAGAATTCAACACCTTGCAAAGAGCTTAGATACTGACACTTCATCTCCCATATACAATTTAGCAAAACTCTCCCTTACCGAGCAGTGGGGCACAATGAAGCGATACAACCCATCCAGATGCAGAAATGGAAACCATTGCAATGACTTCCCCATAAAAAGCAGTAGTGCCTGGTGGGAGATGGGGAGAAAAAGAGAAAAAGTGATGAGAAATGCTAGGAAAAAAAAGTGAAAAATGAAAAGCACAGCAAAACTGGAACAAGTCCAGCAGATGACTGACTAGTAAACTTGGCACCATCAAGGACAAGGTGAGGTGAATATATTTACAGAATATTGATGGTGAGGAGATTGAACCCCCTTGCAGTGGCAGAAGGAAGTTACCTGCATAAACATACTCTTCTACCCAACAAAAATCACCCTCCCATTGATTAGAAACCTAGATCTGTAAATTACCACGTACCCAGCTGCCAGCTGTATCAAACCACCCACCGAAGCCCACTCCTGCCTCACCTCTTGCCGTGTCATGCCCTCTCCTCCATCATTGCTGGCCTCCTCTATCTCAGGCAGACTCCTGGTCTCTCTGGGGTGGCTCCACAGCTGAGGTCTCCCCAGCCATAGCACTGTGGCTTGAAAACTGCGCTGTGGCTCTTGTTCTTCTCCACCTCCTTCTCTGAGTAACTGGTAGTTGCGCAACATAAGCCCCTCTTTCTGGGTAACCAAGAATAGGTGAGAAACACAGCCGGTTTTTCCAGTGCTGCTCTGGCCCCTCTGACAGCCCTCATCTCCACCAGGATCTGGCTTGGGATTCTCCAATTTCAGCACTTTTGCCTCTGGGGTCTCCAGATCAGATGTCGAACTGCCATCATTCTTTTTCCTCAAGGAGGTGGTGTTGTTACTCCGAGGATCTTTCTGGATTTGTCCTTCCACAGAATGGAGAACCTGAACATCCTCAAAGTAGAACTGCACATAGATACTGAAATGACAAACAGTAGCAATGAAATTCCCTGCTCCTCAGGTAGCTGTCTAAAACAAGCAACTATCTGGAAGTAAGTGCTCAGCGGGTATTCAAAAGAGAAGGAGGAAAGGGTGAAATAGAGGGCAGCTACCAGACTGGATGTATTCAGAACAAAATAGACATGGTGGATTTGTTTCCAATAAAGATCTTGTTCCTGTAACTAGCAAAGGACTTCAGCACCAAAATACTATGCCACTATGCAGTTTTACCATAGTCCAAAATAGCTGTGGAACTGCAAAGTAATGATTTTACTAGGGCACTGAATAAAGGAACCCACCTGGTTTTTTTCTCTCTCACATGCTCTGAATTTTCTAGCTGCTCCCAAGAGGGAAAATCACTCTGAATGAACCTCTCCACTACAAGTTGATAGTTCTCCACCTGTAAGAGTGATCCTGCAAACACAACAGAGAAAGGAGTTGAGCTAATGAAAGGAGAACATAAAAAGAGCAAGCTCAATTTTCTCATTTTAAAGTCATGAGGCCAGGCTGTGACATTTCAGCTTCTTCACACCTTTTCTTCCTTGTTTTGGAGCTGGATGGCAGAGCACAATTTCAGCACCTTTAGATTTAGTTATGTGGCACATACCTATGAGAGCTGTATTGGCAAAGGGGCTACTATCCCTATGGGAAATCACACAGGGAAGTGTGCCGCTGCTGTCCTGCAGCTGGAGGGAACTTTTCCTGGAGGAGACTCGCAGCACACCTAGTAGAATCTGCAAGAGAAAAGAAGACATAAAGAGTATCAAACACTTCCCATATTCAAAAGCTAGAAATCTGCGTGCATGGCAGCAGCCCAAATTCAGGCTGTATTCAACACAACGCAGGTGAGAAAATCAGCATCATACCCAAGCAAAAGGAACAGGCACCCATCAGAGTGGGCAAAAGACAGTGGCTGTGCTGGAAAACATTAGGAGAACTAGGAACTCTCAGGGTGCAGACAGTAAAGAGAACTAGGCACTTACCAGCCGGGGCTGGAAACTTCCTGCTGATAGTGTGCAGTAGGACCAGGCCAGCCTGCGATTCAGCTCTTGGGTGCCCATGTGTTGTGCCTCCAAGGGGGAGAGCAACTGGGATGGACAGAAGCCTTCCCAGGCCTTCTGTTCTGCTACACGACCCAGTGTTGACAGAGATGGGACCTGGTATGGGGGATCCAGGGTCAAATACTAAGGGGAAAAAAAAAAAAGATAAACAGTTTCTTCCCATCAGATAAACTAAAACCAGCTCACAGTGCATTTACCTTCTGCAGGGGACAGTGGTGTATTTTTGCAAGAATTTCATGATAAATATCTCTTGTTTCCCTTCTGTCTGGTACCACAGCTTGCAGAACTGGGACAAGGAATTTCTCTGCAGGTCCAGGGTTTCGGTGTATAGAGCTAAGCAACAGTCGCTGGTGCCCAAAGAAACAAGAGAACCTGAAAAATTTTAAAGCAGTTAGAAGCAGTAGCACTCCCAATTTTAAATTGGGTTTCGCATGTAAATCAGGAATTTTTTCTGCTTGTTATCAGTGAATGTGCTGTGCAGGACAAGAATTAAGGAGAGTGTAAAAAGAATGCAAAGTGGTTAAAAAAGGAACATTTAAAGGTGATGCATTTTGATGTCAGGCAAGCAGACAAGGAACAAAAAGCCATGAGAAACAGACAGACTGGCAACATCTCAAGACTCAAATGGACAAAAAACCCACATAAAGAAAATCTTGTTAGTTACACAAATGGATCTTCATGCATTTTAACTAAACTTGATATGTTTATTCATGTTAGGTATACTCGGTTTTCTTTCACAGGATGCAAAAGTCACAAGACAGAACAAAATAACCACAGATTGCTCTTGTTCTGATATTTTCTCTGCTTTTGGATACTTTCAGAAGGATACCTCATCACTCTGAACACCCACAAGTGATCACACTGCCAATCAAAATAGTTTTAATAACAAAAGATGAAATCAAGTAAAAAGAAATAGTGACTAAATCACTGGAACAACTTTCAGGCAGTGGCAGGACTTAGTAATCACATTTAAAGCAAGTGCAAAACATGATAAAAAAATGAAACTGATAGCTAGCAATGTTTTGGGAACAGAATGAAAGTTGTTTTATTGGAAAGCATGGCAAAAATTCCAGACATAAGCATGTGTGGGAAAATCTGCTAGAGCAAAGTTTCTCCAACAAGTGCTCACGTTATTGATAATACTGAGCAGTTGCTGCTGCTCTTGTGAGGAGCTAGGAAATAAGAGCCTTTGTATCATCTGTGATCTGGTTGTAGAAGCAGTTTCCAGCTTCAGCCTCAGTGCTCAAGTTCATTTGCCAAGCAAATCAGATTGGAAGGCACTCATCCTTACAGTGCTTCCATATTCCAAAACAAAGCTTCATAGGTGGAGACAGATCAGCACATGCTCTGGAGTGCTGCAGCTTACAGAAAGCAGTGGGCTTACTGTACATGCATTTGAAAAATATACATAAGTTCTTCATTAGAGCAACTACAAGGTACAAGCTTCATTAGATGTAGAATCCAGATAAACAGCTTAAGCCAGTAAACCAGACAATTGCTGCTGCCATTAGTCTCTAAGCACATAAGCTCTGTGAACTTGGAAGATGCTCAGGTAGCTTACAAAGCACATCTGCACACCATCTGACTTAAGAATTGTCCTTACCTCTCCTTAAACGTTTCCAGAAGGCTCACCAGCCAGAGGTAGAGTGGCATACCAAGATTATAGCGGAAGAGCAGCTGTAGGTAGAGATTTCTTGAAGTGACTGGTGGGTGGTAAGGAGTGCTGAGTCTTGAAAAACTCCTCAGCAAGACAGTGCTGTTCAAGCAAGCACCAAGTACAATGAAAGGAGAGGATACCAAAGGCTTCTGTAGGAGGTGGACATCGATGAGCTGAGATAAAACAGACATTGTGACTTAATGGATAAGTATAGTTTGCCTCTGCTCTCCCAAACCATCACCTCACTCTAAATCCTTTTTCACTCTACTGGATGGTCTGTGAACTCAGTAGACCTGAAGGACCTGGCACCGCTTAAGGAGGAATCAAATAATTAGCATTTCAACTTTCATGACCAAGTTTGTTAAGTAAAATCCCTGATTTTGTTTCAGGAACTTGTTGAAAAACTTCCAGTGTTCCTGTAGCCTTTTGTTGACCCACACACACTTGCAAGCCATCCCTGGGGGCGTAAGTATTTTTCACTGAATGCTTTAACTTTTGGTAGCAGGGACGTTCCAGGGGTGGCATCTGTGAGCAAAACCCAGCAGCCACCTCAAGTCAGGTAACGGCCAGCTCCAGCTGGCTCCAGAAATGACCCACTGCTGGCCAGAGCTGAGCCATAAGCAATGCTGAGTGTGAAGAAGAAAAAATACTGCACAGCAATGGCTGGGAAAAGGTGTGAGAAAATGTGAGAGAAACAGCCCTGAAGACACCCAGGTTTTTGCAGGAGGGCAGAAGGTGCTACAAGAGCAGAGCAGAATTCTTCTGCAGCCTGAGGAGAGACCCATGGTGGAGGAGGCTATCCCCCTGCAGCATACAGGCACCATGCAGAGCAAATCTCCATGTGCAGCCTATGGAAAAACCCACGGTGTAGCAGTGGATGTGCTCTGAAGGAGGCCACAGCCTATGGAGAGCCCCCACAAAAGCAGCGTTTCAAGAACTGCTGCCCTTAAGAAGTATTCCAAGCTACAGCAGAGGAAAAGTGTGAGAAGGCAGAGACAAAAGTGTTATTTCCTATCCTCCTGTACAACTCAGGAGTAGGAACTGAAGGAAGAAGAGGCAGAAGAGTCAGGAGCAATAGAGTGAAGTTGAGTCTGGGAAGAACAGAGGAAAGGTAGGTGGTCTGTGTTTCGTTTTTCTTTCTCAGTGTCTTACTCTATTCTTCACTATTCTTCTGCCTGTGATGATGAGTGATCTCCCTCTCAACCCAAAAGCTTTCTTTCCCCCATATTATCTAATTCCTCTGTCTGCCTTAAGAGAAGTAATAGAGCAGTCTGGTTGATGGTTGACCAAGATCAACTCCACTATACTTCATAAGTCTCCCAACTTTACCTCCACACATGCTCCTGGTCTGATTCCACGTGCAGAGTTCAACAACTGCTGGTAAGCAAGGCACAAGCAGACTTTGTTATCGAGCTCATAGAGACCAGCTTGGGCATTGAGTATTTTGGTGACAGTTCCCTACATAAAAAGTGAACAGAAAGTTATGTGAGTTTATTCCAGAATGTAAGAGACTCATAGGCCTGAGCGAAAAGGGAATAAATTCATCATGACAATGAAATCTTGCTAGACCTTGAGTAGGTGAAAGCTAATGCTACGAATCCTTACCACATATGAGATGATCTTGGACTCTTTGATTGATCCTGGCCACTCTTCAGCGCTCAGCTCTGAGGAGTCATTGAAATGCTCTGTGGTCTCAAGTGGAGCTGACAGAGAGGATTCTCCTTGCCAAGAACTGTCCAATGCTAGCTCCTTTACCTTCTCTGCACAGTAAGGCAGAAGGCAGGAAGAAACACTGGTGACAAACATCCTTTGCCCAGACTTCTTCAGGCTGGATATACTCAGACCTGTTATTGTGTACCTGTGGCCCAACTGGAGGGTATGGTGCCATGCCAGCTGGTTGGGCTTCTGGAGCAGAGAGACCAAAAGTGACATCAGCATCTCCTCCTGGAAAAATATTCTTCCCACATGAAAAACTTTCCTTTTGAGAGGATCACATCCTTTTAGCAAAGGAGTGGTATCTACAAGACGTTCAGGGGCACTGCAATTGTAGTAGGGAGGAAGGTTGTATTTCTTTTGCAGGAAATACCAATACTTATCTATGAGGGCTGCTCTGAAAGTAATGCCTTCTATTTTATTATGTTGGCCCACAATGTCAGAGAAGGCTGAGCCTCGTCACCAACATTCTGTTACACGTTGTTGCTGTGCGACAGATGGCAGCAGAGGGGCTGTCTGACAGAATGGAGTCTGACAGAAATGCGTATGAAGCAAAGGTGTGTCAGTGAATTCTTCCATGTGGAAAAATGGCCCCCACTGACATTCACTGATGCTTGCAGGACAGAACAAACAGTGGATGTGAGCACAGTAAGGCAGTGGGTAGTGTGTTTCAGCAGCAGTGATGGCAACAGTGGGTCACCTCTGTTGGTGCAGGTGCAGTATGCAGGCTCTTGTTCATACTGGCAAAAATGCACAGCTAATGGTGGTGACTACGTTGAAAGAGTGCTTTGTAGCTAAGAACTAATTCTATCAAACAGTGTTATTGCACTCTTTATATCTGCAGTAGTTTCCAAGGAAATAAATAGGAGGCATTACTTTTGAAGCGATCTATGCATAAGGATTACTGTAGGCTGTGTGAAATTTAAAAAAAAAAATATAGCGTCAGTAGTTTTTACTAGGACAAATAAATCACACAGAAAGGAAAAGGCCAAGCTTTGAAAAATGGATTAACCAACACATATGCAAATATAGATGGCAAATTTTTGGGCAAAATTACAAGGACTTTCTTACCTTCACCAGGACAGGGACCAAAACAACTGAGGTGAAGCACTTCAGAAATAGAAAGAAGAATGTCTTCTGGTGGATACAAAGGAGAGGGCTGAGTCTGGACAATTCACCTGCCACACTGAGCTTAGATCTTTTCTTACAAGGAATCCTAGAAGGCAATTAAGGAAGCAAAGAAAAATCAGTCAAGGACTCAGAAGTATCCCAAAAACAAGATACACAAATATGTAGAATGCACTTTCTAGAAATAATGGATTGAACAAAATAATGCTGATCATCTGTCAGAGAGTGTTTCGAAACAAACTTGCCAACAAAATTATTACTTCAATTTTTATATACTAAATCACTTCAACACTTTAAAAAACCTTAATATTTGAAGACAACAGAGCTGTTACAAAGATTCATGTTTCAAGACAAGAGTCAGATTATAAAAACCTTTACTGCAAACAAGAAGCTAATCATAGGTCCAAATGGGGGATAAAAAAGTCACAAACAATTCTTCAGCAGAAAACTGAACTCAGTTTTTGCAGGTCCATACCATGTATTAGTTTCATATTGAAAAGTAACTCTAGATTCTAATAATAATTCTGTTTCACTATAAGTTAAAAAAAAAAATAAGAAAAAAAGCGGTGCTAATCAAAATAGTGAACAGTGGGTTCAGTGAAAGTTCTGAATGTTTTCTTCTCATGCTTTTTCTATAGTATCAAAATATAGCAGGAAATAATTTCTCTTATTCTTGCAAAATACAGATTAAAATTTCAAGTCAACTCCTGGAAAATAGTTTATTAATGAAAAGTAGCATTATTATACAACTTTTACTTCCACCACTCACTGTCCTGCTTCCACCTATGGCAGAGGCTTAACATAGTGCTTCCTGAGCAAATGTTCTTCACAATACCTGAGAACCAGAACAGCAGCACTACAATGCAGTTGGCCATGCTTGGTGTTTACCTGGAGACAAGGAGTGGCTCAGCCAACACTGGGTAGATGACTGGAATGGTCTCAGACACTTCCTTTGGGAGGCGATTTACTGGCACTGGATCCACCAGGATTTCTATGTATCCTGCTGCACTGTGGTCAGTCTGTGGTATATATGCCCAGCTTGGGAAAAGGAACAGTGACTCCAGCCACTCCAGTTCAAAATGCAGCAGCTAAGGCAAAAGACGGTGAAAAAAAGCTTGAGATGAATTAAGTTACCTTTTCTCAGCATTATTTACAAAGTTAATCTACTAATTCGCCCTTGCCCAAGCATCATAAATTCTTATTCTACTTCTGGGCTTCATTATTAAAGGAGAGCAACGTCTTCTGTCCAATTCTCTGTCTTGCACAGAGAACAACTGGCCTTCCAGACACAAATCTGGAGATTTGCTGAGCTTTACACCTAGCATTTCTTGGATTACATATATTCCTTTGCAATAAAGTTATAATTCACTGTAAGACTTCATTATTTCCAGACTATTTTTCTAGAATTCTTATCTTCTTTCTTTTCCCCTGTGTTTTCAGTTAGAAGTTGATACCAATACAACTAATGCACTTTTTTGCCTAGTCTTCACCTCCCTGGAGGGCACAACCTCACTGCTCTTTCATTCCTATTCTATCAGTTACTTTGTATTTACATTCTTTTCCTATGAATTTTAAGAACTTTTCATCCAATACCACTGTCACACAGGTACTATTTCCTGAAAGTATGTCATCAATGCATCAATGAACGACCACTATAGCCAGAAAGTTATTTCTGCTCAACAAATACAGGATACAAACACAGATATGAACTCCATATCTCAGGCCACCTCATGCAGTTCAAGGTGTAACAGAACTATACATTAAACTTACTCATCTCTTTAATCCATGACAGTAGACTCGATATTTGCTCTCCTAGCAATGACAAATTTGACATGTCCTGTCTGTCCTTTCTCTGGGAAGAGAATCTGATCTGAATCTGCTGTTTTCCTGCTTTTTACAAAGATGTATTACTTTTCTCAGTACAGACTCTGGCAAACCATCTGAAATCTGTGGTGTTCTGCGATACTGCCCCAAAAGAGGAAATAAACACAGAATCCCTCAGGCCAAGAACATACCTCACACGGAATTATCCCAGTATTGTCTTTCACATAGAGACAACCATCTTTGTCCTCTTGCCTTCCATCGGTTAAATAGCCAACCAAGATCAGGTAAGCCCTTGGCAAAGAGCTGTGCATGGGTAAAGCACCTCGCCCTTGGTGAGCCCATTCTTTAAATCTGTTAGTGCTCCAGGCCAGGTGGCTGCAGCACGGAGTACGCTGTTGATGCTTTAGGTCAGAGATGGAGATGAAACTGGAGGGAAAGAAAAAAAAGAAAGAAAAGGAAGAACACAGAAGGATGAACTCAGTCTGCAAAGTTGGGGGATTACAGTGATCAGTGCAATGGACAAAGCCTGGCTAAGTCAGCAGAGCCTCAGTTGCTGGCATGGTTTGATATCATATGGCAAGAATCAACCCACCCACTGGCTTTTATTAAGAATCTCTCTCATCTCAGCTGATGTGTCAGTTCTGCCTTAACATCCCCTTTGAAAACAGAGACAGAAGGCTTGCTTAAAATAATAACTGAGAGTTAACAAAAGAAAACATGTTTTCAAGTACACCAGTGCATACAGCCCTGAATCTTTCTGCCTAAATTCTTGGCGTTGGTGGAGTGGGAGAAATACTGTCAGATAACCACCACAATTGAGATTGATCCCAGCTATCATGCTTAGACTGACCACAGTACTGAATATGAGAGAACAAGACAGCATCCTCACAAGAGTCTAAGCTTTTCAGAGCTTATGCAATATAGTAGTATTCATCATCACTGTTTACATCCTGGCTGTCTATGCAAGAGAACAAAAGTCCTTTGTCTGCACTAAGGTCAAAGAGCTACTACAAACTGGTTTCCATCTTGTGATTTTGATAGTTGTTTGCACTGAGGTTAGCTGACAATTTTAGTTTGTGAAACAGTGGCTGTATTCACAACACGCACTTGCTCAGTAAAAGGAAATAATCTAACTCGGAGAATATGAATTTGAAGAATTTCACATGATTAATCAGGTATCAAAGGTTCAAAGCCAGAAATGAATCTAGACAAGTGATGAGTCAGAATAAGCTATAAACTGTACTCACATAAAAAAAAATAATCAGAAGAGATAAATATATGCTGGTATTTGTGTATTTGACAGGAACCTGAACTGGAAATGGATTATCTGAAAAAGATATAAATAAACTGCTGCATCTTCAGCAACAGAGCAAAGCTGGGATTAATACTGATGCTTATGATCTACAAGGAGAACACAGTGCCACCCCTGTTTCCATTATATGTACTGATCATTTTCTGGGAGAAACCAAAACAACAGCAGTACACTGGATCCTGGTTGTCACATACAGCTAAATCCTGGATCCTACAATGCTCTAAAGCTTGACAGCTAGTTGTGGGCACAGCCTACTCACAAACAAACACTGACCTCATACAAGCCAGGGGTTTTAACAGACATTCCCTCAACATGGGTTGGAGCTGGAGTGAAATTGATTCAAGTGTGCTGGACCTTCCAGTCTAAATCCCTCTCAGCATAATGAGGGCAGTGAGGTGCTAGCAAAGGCTGCTCAAAGAATCACAGAATCACAGAATCGCTCAGGTTGAAAAAGACCTTTCAGATCATTGAGTCCAACCACAATCTAACCACACTACCCTAACCCTAACAACCCACCACTAAATCATGTCCCTGAGCACCACATCCAAATGGTTTTTAAACACATTCAGGGATGGTGACTCAACCACCTCCCTGGGGAGCCTATTCCAGTGCTTAACAACCCTTTCTGTAAAGTTTTTCCTGATATCCAACCTAAACTTCACCTGGTACAACCTGAGGCCATTTCCCCTTGTCCTGTCACTGTCACCAGTGAGAAGAGACCAACCCTGCTCGTGCTGTCAACACCTTTCAGGTATTTGAAGAGAGCAATAAGGTCTCTCCTCAGCCTCCTTTTCCCCAGACTGAACAGCCCCAGTTTCTTCAGTCTCTAAGAAAGAGAAGCTATGGATGCCCCATCCCTGGAGGCATTCACAGCCAGGTTGGATGGAGCCCTGGGCAGCCTGAACTGGTGGCTGGCAGCCCTGCCTGTGGCAGGCGGGTTGAAATTGAATGGGCTTTAAGGTCTCTTCCAACCCAAGCCATCCTAAAACTCTAAGCTGCACATTTTCATGACGGTAAGCACCCTAAAGCCCTTCACCATTTAAAGCCAGGACACCCCCTATCCTGGATTGCTCATTTGTGAGAGCCCACTCTCGAGGGCGACCTTCACCTGGCTGAGCTGGAGGAGGCCGAGCCCGAGCAGCCCGGTGGGATCGAGCCCTGCAGCGCAGCAGCCGCGTCCCGGCGAGGTGCCCCACTTTGCCGGCACCGCAGCCTGCCGCAGACTGGCGGATGCGCCGTTCAGTCATACCGCAAGCGCCCACGGGGGCGCGGCAAAGCCTAGGCGAGGCGTGCGGTTACCAGCCCTCAACATCCCTCCCACACCCGGCATCCGGAGAGGCCTCAGCTCAGCAGCGGGACCCCAGCTCCGCTCCAGTCCCCCCGTCCCCGTACGGCAGCGCGACGGCCCTCCGACGGCGGGCTCCGCGCATGCGCGAAGGCCCGTCCACCTTACCTGTAGCCCAGCGGCAGGTCTCCGCCGCCCGCGCTCCTCACGCATCTCAGCACCGCGTCCAGTGGCGGCAGCTCCGGCCCGCCAGGTCCCGGGCTGGCCGGGAGCGCTCGAAGGGCAAAATCCCGAGCCGTCTGCAGCCACCGCTGCTCCTAAGGAGAAGCAGAGACACGGGGCTTCAGCGCGGGGAGGCGAAGGGAAGCGGGCCCGCAACCCGCGGGGCACTCACCGCCGCGCTGGACTCCGCCATGACAGCGTCGCCACAGCAACACGCCAGGCCGCGCGCCCGCCGGTCTCCGCCCCCTCTCTCCTTCTGGCCAATCACCGCCGCCCTCGTGACGCTGCCTGCCCGCCCCCCGCTCCTCCCCTGAGGGGGGTGGGCTCGGGGAAGGCCGCGGTGAGGGAGGGGTGGGACGGCTTGGTTCGGTGTGGAAAAGCTAGGAAGGGGTGTGCGGTGATGTGCTTGGAGTTACCGCAAATGTCAAACGTGCTGCGAGCCGTGTGGCTACTCTTCTCTATCCGAGCTCCTGGAAGTGTCAAATGTGGGGGTTTGTGGGGATTTCTCAGCCGCTCGTGCAGTTCTCAAGAAGTGCCTCTCCTCTCCTCCCTTCTACTCCTCTCCCCTTTTTCTTTTCTTTAAGGCTGAAGATCTGTGCAGACTGAGTTCCGTTCGCTCACGTGACAGTCTGAGATAAACTTGAAAAAATTCTGTGAGATCTGTCACTTTCTCCTGTGGTTGTGTTCCATCAGTGTGTGAATATTTTTCCCTTTAGGACCTGTTCTGTATTGCTCTTGCTCAAGGCAAGGACGCAACCCAGACCAAACCTGCTAAGCCTCCTCCATCGCCATCCCAGAGATGGTCGCTGCCTGGCTTCAAGCTGCCTGGCTGTATGCAGCCTTGCTGGAACCCTCTTGCGGAGCAGTCAGAGCTGCCCCAGGTGTGGAAGTGCTGTGTGGCTGCACAGCTCTGGTGGCTTTGTCTGGTGCATATCCCACTGCTGGCTCCTGTACAGTAGATAAGCAAGCCCAGAGCAAAAGCAGGAACAGAAATACGTGGCTTCGTCTGAAACAGTTCATGGAAGGCTTAGTGTGAGTTGTGTGCAGGTTTTTGGGCTTACACACACAAAATGGGAATATCCTTCCAAGACAAAGCATAGCAGGTCAACTTCAGGCTGCAGCACAGAGATAACTGCAAAGTGTTCCTTGTCAGGAGCACTCCCTGTGGCAGTCTGTCCTCCCTTCCTGATAAATCGTGCACAGCTGTTCCATGTGAACCTTCCTTTCCATTACACAAAACAATCAACAGACATAATATATATGAGGGCTGCTCTGAAAGTAACACCTTCTGTTTTATTATGTTGGCCCACGGTTTCACACAGAGGGTGGTGTCACATTAGAATAGGTTGCCCAAGGAGGTTGTGGATGCCCCATCCCTGGAGGCATTCAAGACCAGGCTGGATGTGGCTCTGGGCAGCCTGGTCTGGTGGTTGGCAACCCTGCACATAGCAGGGGGGTTGAAACTGGATGATCATTGTGGTCCTTTTCAACCCAGGCCATTCTATGATTCTATGTTTATGATGTTGTATGGAAGGTTTCTGCTCCAATAGACTTTCTCAGTTATCTTTATCCCAAAAAGAGACAGAGGAGAGTCTTCAGCTTTCTTTATTTGAATAAAGGGACAGTCCACTGGGGCATACCACTGTAGGGCCTCTTTTCTGGGGAGGAATGCAGCCCCTCTCTTATCCCTATACCCCGATGCTAGTGAGCCCTTTCTCCACTGGCTAAGGTACTCAGAGTTCACATTCTTCCCAGTTTGCGTATCATGCTCTCATCCCCTCCCACTTGGTATCTCCTCTTTGTTTCCTTTGTTCATACATTGTAATCGAGTTAGAGTTTGCTGCTTTGGTCAACTAGAGTTATCTTTGTATCCCGTTTGACAAAGTCAATCCCCCTGTCCTGTCAAGCAGGCAAGATTTACAAGTAGTTGAAAAAGCCTATCTCACTTTGTCTTATCAAGCAAGCAGAATTTGCCAGTTGCCAAGCTAGCATCTCCTGCTATATATCTGCAAGATACATTTTATTTTAAGCAATTCTTCTTCTCGGGTTTTATTTTGCAAGGACATTTTATCCTTTCTTCTTTTGTCTCAACAAAAGAGGCAGATGTTGGTGGTATGGTAGTAGAGGTATACCTACTAGTAGGTTGCATCTTCCCACCAATATTTGGTTCCATGTTGTTGCTGTGCAACAGATGGCAGTAGAGGGGCAGTCTAACAGAATGGGATCTGACATGGAACTGTGTATGAAGTGAAGCTGTAGAATTGAATTCCTCCATGCGGGAAAAATGTCAGCCTTTCACAGATGCTTGCTGAACGTTTATGGAGACCAAACAATGAATGCGAGCATAATGAGGTGGTGAGTGATGTACTTCAGTGATGCGAAAGACAATCCATGTTCTGGATGACCATGCAGAGCTGCCACGCCACAAAATGAAAAGCGTCTTGATCAGCTCATCTACACATAATTGGTTAATGGCGGTGACTGTGTTGAAAAGTAGTGTTTTTCGCTAAGAATTTGCTCTACCAAGTAGCGTTATGGTGCTCTATCTGTTGTAGTTTCCATGTAAATAAATAGGAAGCATCACTTTCAGACTGACCCATGTCTATGTAAACGGCCAACCCCCACAGGTAGGAGGTCAGGTACCTGTAGTGCACAGTGTATAAAGAGTTACACCTGGAGCCAAAATAACTCAGGGCTCAATGGGCAGCAGATAAAGGTGAGTTCTGGATGATTAAGCCACTTCTCAGAGTACACTGTTACATGCTGCCTTTAGAAGTAAATACTGAATGAAGCAGAGCTCATCCCAAACGTTGCCCACACTGACTTGCCTTACAACGTTGATGCAGCTGGTTCACTGATATGTATGGGAAATGTATGTTTTACCAAAAAAATGTACATATATTCTCGAAATATATGCCAGTTTGGGCTGACCAAGAAATCTTAAAAAGAAAACAAACAAACAAACGTGTTTACAAGGCGGTTGAAATGCCAAGTCACTGCCTTACAGCCGAGTGGTTCAGTTTTCCATGAGCTTGTACCAGAAGAACAGCAAGGCCACATGCAAGGAAATGTATGATTGCAGCAAGCTTCATCTTGCTCCAATTCCGTGTATTTATCGTTTCAGTCACACGATACTACCCATTACTTTCCTCTGCGTTGCCCACTTCAGGGAAAACGGGCACTGACAGATAACTTTTTGCCAGAAAGCGGCAAGATCTGCCGTGTGAGATCGCCGCCGCTCAGTTCAGCTCCGCAGACTCTACGCTCAGTGTGCGGTGAAGCCTTCGTTCTTCGCGACCCGTGCTGGAAGCGGCGCCGCCCCGGCACACGGCAGCTGCCTTCGGATCCGCGCCCGTCCTGTGCGGGGGCGGGCGGGGAGCTCGGTGTCTCGCCGCCCTCTTTCCTGCCGCCTAGCTGCCGCTGCTGCTGCTGCCGCCGCCGGCAGGAAGTTGGAGACGGGCTGGTTTCGCTCCGCGCCGCTCCGGCCAGGGCTGGGCTGCGTCGCCGGCTTCTCTGCGCGCCGGGACCCCGCCATGGGGACGTAGCGGGGCGCGAAGCCATGCGCGGACTGGCGCTGCCCCGCAGCTCGCTGGGGACGGTAAGTCACTCAGAGGGGGCTCCGCCGCACCCCGAGCTCGGGACGGGGCTGCGGGCAGCGGCTCGGAGGGGGCGAGCTGGGAGACGTCGGCTCCGGATCCGCAGCCGGGTGAGCCCTCCGCTGTGGGGTCGATCCGGGGATTCGGTTCGTAGCCCGCTGCCGGGCTTCGCGTTACCCCGCGGCAGCGCCCCGCAGCGGCCATCTTCCCTTGCTGAGGGGAGTAGGGGGCGCCGGCCGCGAGGTCCGTCGAGGGGATAGGCGGGGCTGCGCCGTTTCCGGGATTTATCCCTGAGTCAGGGAACGCACCGCTGGATTTACAGGAATGCGTGACGGCTTCCCAGAGGCCGTTAACTCCCGAGGCACCGCGAGACGCTCCTGTTCACGAGGCTGCCGCTGCCCCGGGGCGCTGGGGAAGCTCCGCGGTCAGGCAGTCCCGGTGCTCGTGGGCGCTGTCGCTGTGCCGCCTTGTGCGGGGCGAGCAGCGGCTGTGCCCGACCTCTGCAGCTGGGGGGGTGGGCATTACAAAGCGAGTTGGCTGGTGAATTTCCTTCTTGGCTCTCCTGGATCCAATTTCTAAGTCTTTCTCAAACTTCAGCTGGCTGGCTGTCCTTCAGCTTCTGGCAAGGCAGCGTGGTTGGTGCTGCGAAGCACTCCACCCCTTCACCTGGCTGCAGAGCACTGGCATCCCAGAGCCTGGTTGGGATTTGTAGAGGTGGCTTGCATACAGGTTTCTAAGCAGCAAACCTGAAAAATCACCTTTCTGACCTAATGATAGTGGTACGTGTGTTTTGCTGTAATTCGTATGCTATACATAATATTACTGATGTTGTTAGAAACGAAATGCACAAAAGGCATTGAACTCCTTAGTATGTTACCTTGTCCTCAGTTTCATAGTGTGGTAGAGGAAGAATGCTCCTTAGTAGGATTACTTTTCTTTTTCCCTCCTACTTACATTCGGTCAAAGTCAACTTCATAATTACACTGCACGCTCATTACAGATAATTTATGCCCTTTCCATAAAATCATACTATTTTCATCAGTGTTAAAATTCCTGCTCTGTTGCTTGTCCTTTTACCTACCACTTATTTTCCCTTCTGCATTCACCCTCATGGCCTTTCTTACTTCTTTGATGCCTCTGTTCTGTTTTTCTGATTCTTAAAAATTTACTATAACTTGTTCGTATGCATTCTCTTCACATTCTTAACCTCATTTCTTCATCCTCTGTGTTTTCACCATGTATTCCCACAACTTAGGTAGTGGAAAACATGACAGCTTCCTTCATTGAAGCCAGTGTTTGTATATAAGTAAATATATATAAAGTTGGTTCGGTTTTATGAGGAAAAATGACGAAACAGCTACAAGGGTGCTTTTGATAGTGGTTGATTTTGAAGGTTAAGGTTTTGAAACTGGAAGCCTCTTTTCACAAGAGCTGTAAACTCAGCTGCCATGTTTGTTACCAGAGGCGTTGGGCCCCATGCCTTGTTCACAGTGTGAACAGCAGCAAGTGTCTGTTGAGATTTCAGACCAGGGCAAGCACGCAAAACTGGAAAATAGAAGTTTCCCAGCTTCCAGAAATCTGTGAAATGCCCAAGTCAGAATGGTGTCTTTGTCCTAGGAGCCCTGTGTATGTTTCTCCTGCTGACGGATGTGGTGGTTGCTTTTGGAGTCCGGGCATATTCCTGGTGGGGAGCCCCACTCCTCGGCTGGGTGTTGGCGAAATACCTCTCTGTGTGTTTGGAATCTGTCACTTGTATGTTTCTTGTGAGACCTGTTAGTTTTTTCTTTGGAAGAAACAGAATAGTCATCCTGTTTCATCTTCTCCATAGTGTTCATGACTTTGGGACTTAATTCTCAGCTGCCTCTTTTACAGAGTGGTATTTTTTAATCATTTTTCTTGTAGCAGCTGTTCTGTAGCTCTGACCATCGTCATTTCTGGGTTAACTCGCATTCTTAAGACTGGGGACCAGCCCAATAGTCTAGATTCCAAGTACAGGGTCCTTATGGATTTGTATGTAACAGCACACACTGTTTTGTTCTCAAGTCCCTTCCTAAGAGTTCATAGCATCTGTTTGGATTTCTGATTGCTTTGTCCATCCAAGTTCATTCCATTTGTGTCTGCTTATTAACGCAATTTTAATTTCTATGTTTGATGACTTCCATGAAGCAAGTCATCTGGGCCTGTGCCAATCCGCATTACATGGTAATTTCAGTTCTCACAAGCAATCAGTATTGCCAGTTTGGATGGCTTTATTTTTTAATCTACACGTTTTCTTTGAACTAGCCTTATTATTTGAGGTAAAAACAATATTATCTTCGGTCATCTCATGGTGGCTTTGCTTTTATTTGGGACAGAGCAGGATATTCTATGTTGTGGTCTTGGCTTTGTCCCTGTGCTTTCTTGGCATGCCTAGAAATCCAGCCTAGTGAGCCTGAGAACAGAAAGAGGATCTCAAAGAAGCGTCACTACATTTTTCTATTAAACAGAGGTTGTCGGTTCTAAGGAATTGGATTCAGCA
Organism: Chrysolophus pictus; assembly: GCA_037305975.1. Classification (NCBI taxonomy): domain Eukaryota; kingdom Metazoa; phylum Chordata; class Aves; order Galliformes; family Phasianidae; genus Chrysolophus; species Chrysolophus pictus. Next base: position 116,374,391 of record CM074576.1, on the reverse strand, counting down.
CGTGGCAATTACTCGACTCCTAAAAAAATCCACCTAGTGAATCACTGATACAGGGACCTGAGCGTGGCCCCAGGACAGCTGCCCAGCTTAGCAGCTGCTCTCTCAAAATTATAGCCCTGGGAAGGGAAGTGTGAAGGGGGAGGTCCCTTGTCGGAACAGTGCTCTGATTTGAGGTGTGTGGCTGCACCCTCAGGGTCAGACTGCTGGGTGCTGGTTGTGTGTGTATGTGCTCAGGGTGCAGGCACAGTCTCCTGGTTTTAGACAAAGCCCAAAATGCAGTGTACCACCATTTGATCATAAAATGGAGGATTATGTGTAATAATAGCTTATGTATCCTCCTTGTGACCTTTCCAGGTTTTAGTGAGCAATGAAAAAAGCTTCCTGTTAATGTTGCATTTCTCAGTGCTTAAAGCAGAAGTGCTGGTTTCCCATGCATCTTTGTACATCAAACTAAAAACTCTAAAAACCTCAAAGAAGGAGCTTTTGATGGTGGCTGAAGCGGTCACACAAGAAGGGTAATGCTGCACCCTGATTTCTTTGGAGTCTCCTCACTCTTCTTCCCAACTCCCAGACCTGCTAATTTGTATGACTCACTGTTGTATCAACAGGAGCTGTCAGCCACTAAGTTGCGTGGAAGGCCTGAAAAGGAGCTAGGATTGCCTCCCAGGTGATGAGCGTGTGTGCGTGGCTGTCACCTGGAGGAGCAAAACGGTTTGAGAAAGCTGTGCATGTTTTCACCTGCAGTATTTTGTTTATTTCTGCGTCAGTTTCAGAAGTGAAGCCTTGAGTTTCTGCTGACTCGTTTTTCCTGGGCAGTCCCCGCTAGCTAAAACCATGAATCACCGGTGTGCACAATGTGGTTTGGTGGTTTGAGTTATCTATCATTCAGCTTCAGTAATCCAGGCTGTCCACTTTTCTGAGCGGTGCTGGTTTTTGGGCACTTGTTTGTCCTCCTTGCGAGTGAGATAGGAGCATAAAGTTGTATGTCCAGCAGTGGAAAATCTCTCATTTCAGTTGTACAGGACCTGTAAACTCTGTCTTGATGACCTGCTACCTAGACTTGAGGCTTCCTCGCTTGATAATTTCCTGAACTCTATTAGGTTTATCATGGGTGTAAACAAGTGTAATTGCTGAATGGTCTGGGAGTTGCTTAAGATGGTGATGGTTTTTTTTCTTTTTTTTTTTTTTGAAGGGCTGAATCATTGGTTGTGAGTCATCTGTGGTCTGACACATTCTGATCCTCAGATTTTGATCAGTAATAATGAATGTGCTGATTCTGGTTTGATTACACTTATTGATATGCTTTCACTTAATCTGAATGATTGCAAACACCTTTCCTGTTTTGTTTTCCTTTCTGAAGATGTATCTGACCACTCTCACATCTGTTTTTGGCTTGATCTTTGATGCTTCCCTCTGTTGTTTATATTACTGGCTTGTTTGACTTTTGGACCAGCTGTATATATTCCCCTGTTGGAAGATGCATAATTGGCTGAAGGATCAGTTTTTATTGTTACTATCAGACCATCTGTGTGAATGATCTTTTACCCATTTTCCTGCAGACAGTCAATCTTGTGAGACTGTCAGCTTCTGGAACAAATTTTGTTTCTTACTTAATTTTGGAATGCTTGCATTTATCCTGTGGTCAGCTAATCAAGCCTGAAATGATAGCTATTTGAATGTGTCATTTCTTTTTTTTTTTTTTCTAAACTTGTTACCATTTTAGCAGCTGGTGTATTGAATATGTCTGTTGTGTGACAAAGAGCTCTGAGTTTTTCTTGGAAAAAACTGAGTTATTGCTTTTTCAGAGTTGCCAAGCCCTATCCTTCTTAAGGTTTTAAATGTGTTAACTTTCTCCTCCAACGCTTCAATTCTGGGAGAGAAACAGGATAGTGTGGGGCTGTCATAGCCATCTCTTTTTGCATATCCTCTCTGAAGATTGCAACCACAAAACTGGTATCAACGTTGTGGTTTACCCTTACTGGTTTGCTGCTCTTTTGCTACAGCTCTCCTAGCCCAAAAAAAAAAAAAAAAAAAAAAAGCAAAAAGAGAGCTCTGTAGTTGTAGTTGTGCCTGTGCAACAAGGTACCTTACTGATTTCAAAAATGAAAGCTGGGAGCACATTACAATGTAGAGATATTAATATAATGAAGCTCAGTGTGAAATTGTGTGAGCAGGAGAGATGGTGTTCCTTTTCATTTTGATGTTGTTTAATTTTTGCTTGTCTGAATGCATGGTTGGAATACGTGTCCAGGGTCTATTTTTTCTGTTGGGCATGCAGACTAAGGTCGTCTTCATGTGTTGTGCTGAGTCTGCCTACATTCTCATGCGCAGGGTCTTTGGCTGATGAGTCATCTATTCTGTGGTCCTAGCAGGATGAAGATCTTTTGGCTATGACACAAAAAGCTCATTTCTCAATTCTACTGCTGGGAATGGTGTCCTTCACTACCAATCAAGCTGTTCTTTTAACCCTTTATTCTGCTGTTCATTCCAGTGCATACATGCACACATCGTACTGCAGTCAAGGCAATCATAATATTTTTATTGTTAAAATAAATAATATTAATAACAATCATTTTATAAAGTAATCCTAATTAAATTATTATAATAATATTTTATTGTTAAAATTCTTGATAACAGTAACCTTCAAAATTAAAAATAGCAAATCTTAAAGGAGTAAAGAAGAAAAAGTCTAGAGCTTTGTGGCAGACTGCTCAAACTGACTGCTAACAGTATCAGTTTAAAACAAAAAACTTTTCTCCCCAGCGAATGTCGAAAACCTAACTTTCCCACTTCTCTAGGGCTGGCCTGCTCAGAAAAAAATTTGGAAGCTTTTTTGTACTTTGCCTACTGTGATATCATCCTGTGCCTTTTTATTCCAGACTTGCCATCTGGTTTACTTATTCAGTTGTTCTGCAAGTACTGGATGCATTCTTCTCTCTGGAACTGTTTCTAGATTGACTTGTTCTTTTCCTTAATGAAAACATTCCTATGCTCTTGAGTAATTTTCCTGCAAGCTGCAGCATCTTCAAGGCATTCCGTCTGTATGTTGTACATCACAAAAAATATTTGCTCTGCGTACAGCTAGATAATAATAGAGGTGACAGGCATGACTCCCTCTAATACTGAACTCTGCTGAAGTCAGCTGTGCAATCTGCCAGGGGATGAGAGATTCTCTAACGTTTTTCTTTTTTTTCTCCCTTTCCCTTTTTGCAGATTATCCTAACATTTGTCTGTGTGCTGATGGATGAATCAGAAGGAATTGCTCCAGTGCCATATATGCTGCAACTCCGTCGGGTATCTTTGGATGCAAGAGATCCCTTTAACATCTTGAGGAGAGAAAAGAGACAGGTGCGGTGTCAGCTTGGACAATACCTACATCCTAAAGGGACCCACTGCTGCATGAGGTGCCATGCAGGTATAGTATGGTAGAATAAGTGCATTACTCTTCACCTCAGTTGCATTCCCTTGTCCCGTGCTCTCAAACTATCTTGTCCTATAGCTACATCAGTGCTCCATTTCCTTGATAAGAATTCTTTCTCCCTGTCTCTTCTCTTGGACTGTCAGTCTCTTCCATGCTCGTGAGAAGACGTATGCTCAGTCCTTTCCCTGTCGACTCCAGGGTTTCTTTGAGGATTCAGTGACTCCAATTCTCCCTCAGACAACACGTGTATCTTCCTGTCAGATCTCTCTTAAGCTGTTTTTGTTGCAGGTACCTACAAGTCAGAAGACTGTAAACGGCGTGACCAGGCCCCTGTCTGTCTTCCCTGTCCTAATGGCACATTCACAGCTGTTGACAACATCATGAAAAAATGCTTCCAGTGTACACGGTGCCGTACAGGTGAGTTATCCATGAATCCTGAGGAAAATGGGTGGTGTTAGTAGGTGAGGGTCTGGAGGGGATGGCAAGATGAGTGAGCAAGTCTGGAAAAAAAGTGACTGAGTGGGTACAGGACAAGTGTAGGGGAGGAGATACAGGGACAGCAGGGATAAGACTTGCAAAGTTACTACAGTCTGAGATGCTGTTTGCAGCCTTTGTTCTTTTTTTTTTTTTTCCTGTATGTAGATTAGGGGCTAATAACACCTGTTGTCTTAACACTGGTCTCAGCTGAAGTTAGGGTTGGTAAAGTCACTTTTCATTTCTTTCCTCAGAATTGCAGCAGATAGAAGAGACCCCATGCACCCTAAAGCAGGATACTGTGTGTGGCTGTCGGAAGAATCAATATCAGTTTGGCCAGGCTGATTTCTTTCAGTGCAAGAACTGTAGCCCATGTGTTAATGGAGTTATTGCCAACTGTGAGTATAGCATGGGTATGGTACAAATATATCTATTGGTAGCTGCCATTAAGATTGATGTTAGCATCCTTCTCCTTGCTTGCTAATATGCTGCAGCAGCTTACCTTTAAGTGATCTTAGCTTTGAGACAACTCTGTTTTGCTTGTCTGCTTTCCTGAGGAAGACTGTCATTTTTTGCCTGCCTTGGAATCAATTCCTGTTTTCTGTCACAGGTTCTACCTTAATTATGTGTGTTCTTGTGTTGGCTATCGTGATATATTTGCAACTTAATTTCAGTAGCTCTGCCTTCCTTACATGTACTGAAGTAAGATTTTATGTTTGAATGCCAATTTCCTACTTGCTTTCCTCTTTTTGTCTTTCCCTGGATATTTCTCCTTATGCTCATTGCATTTCCCTTACTAACTGCTCTACGCACTGTATAAAGGCTGAAAATGCCACTGTTGTCAGTGTCCAGCTGAACTGCTTGTCAGTTGAATGCTGAGCCATCACAGTATACCGTGCAACGTCTTAATGTAATACTGAAGTATACCAACTGGCATTTCATTGCCATCACTGTGATGTGGGGATGGTGCAGATGTCTGAAAGAACTAGCCATGTTAACTATCCCAAGCTGTCTCCTTTCTAGTTGGGGATCAGAGATGTTAACTCCAGTCTGTTTGCCACCCTCCAGTTTGTCCTGAAGTCTAATTCTGCTCACGTCCCTTAAATGCTCCTTACCTCGCTGTCTTAAAGCAATCCCCTCTTCCTCATAAATTCTGCTTGTCCTGTCCCCTTCAGTGTGATTTTTTTTTTTTTTTTTTGGTCTCTTTGTTAAATGCATTCCCTGTGGAGTTTAGTGAACTCGGTTACAGTTTTTGTGCTTACACCTGCTCTTAAGGGTCATCATCATACACTGTCCTTGAGTGACTTGTGTGATCTTCGTTTTGTCCCTCACACGTAACAGAATGTATGCTGCTTATTCTAGTGCCTTTTTACCTCTTTTTTTCAATTTTGTCCTTTCTTCACTACTCTTGCCTGCTTTTTTTTTTTTTTTTTTTTTTAATTTCAGCATCTGTGCCGTGGCTTGCTTAAAAGCAATAGCTTTTCAATTTTTCACCCTTCACAATCACAGAACAACAGATCACAAGTGTGAATATGTATGTCCCATGGCTTGAAGTGATTTCTCCCTGCTGTGGACTGACTTCCTCAGCACTCCCAGCTGCTCAGAGACCACTTCTTCCTCATTTTTGCCTAATGCAATTTCCCCTTCCTGTCACACTTGAACTGGAGTGACTTTCCACATTCTGCATTGCAACAATTCTTATCCATCAGACCCATCTCAGATGCAATCTTTTTTTTTTTTTTTTTTCCTTTTCCCAACCTCAACAGAGGTGTCTGACCAACCAGAACAGTGATGCCCTCACCTTTATTATTATTTTCTTCTTCCCCAGCCCCAAGTAAATTGAATCTTCTTTCTTCAGTAACAGTTCTTCAGGCTCAAAGAGAAATAATCTCTCATCTGTTTTGGGATGAATTTTTCCCCTTTTGATTTCTTTGTTGTCCAGATTTTGGCAAGAGTTTCTTCTTTTCTCTGCAGGTTCAAAGGACAGAGATGCAATTTGCAGGTGTAAGCCTATGTTCTTCCTGACACTTAATAACGTTTGCAAGCATTGCAACAGGTAGGCTTTTATTCTTTTTCTCTGTGTGACTGTTGAATAAGAGAGAGAGTTGACTCAAGTTCTACAAGGGGAGGGAATTTTTCTCAAGGTTCTGTCCATCTTGATTTTACACAACTCTGGCTTTTTGGGGCAATTAGAACTGGAATGGAGGACAATACTCTCTATTGTGGAGAACCAGGGAGGATCACAGTCAGTAGGCACACTACATTGCCTGCATTGCTCTGCTTTGCAGACTCCTCTGGACCCATTCTAGGATTGTTGCAAATGTTTGTTGTTGCATTTCATGTTGCATGCTCACGTCTCTGATTTACTCTTTCAGCTGCATTGGAGAAGAATGCTTGCAATGCAATAGCCCAGTGACTACCTCTCCAAATTCATCTGAGCTGAGTGCGTACTGGGGGAACCTCAGGGACAATGGAATCTTTTCAGTGCAAACTTTTGTTTTCTTGACATTACCTGTCAACCCCTTCCTTTCTCTACTGTTTCTAATCATTATTCTTTTTCTCATTACCATTTGCATGCGCTCCCTTGCTCTTCTTTCTCAAGCACTTAGGTACTTACCTGTTCCTTTCTCTGTCACTCACTCATTTGCCCTCTCCCTTTTGTCCAGATGGGAACCTTGTTCTTGGCATCATTGTGGCAATAATTGTAGTTATCTGCATCCTCTATGTTGTAACTAAAGCAGTGAAGCTGGTTCAGAAAAATGGGATAGCTGCTTCTTTCTACTCGTGTGGTGAGTATAGCAGCATATGCTGTGATACTAATTGTGATAGACATCACTCAGCTGTGTGAATGTATGCATGCACACGCGTGTCAGGAAAACAGTGGAATCCATTACTCTGCTCTGACACAAGGCCAGAGGGAACGTGAAAACTCAACAGCCAAGCTTGCTGGTGCACTTCCTGCAGCTCTGCTTCTGTGCTGTGACTGGAAGTGCATGTGAGCTCATTTCTGGCAGATGACAGTTTGCTATAAAAACCTTTTGAGGTCAGGATTGTGAATAGCTGCTTTCCTGTTTTCTCTGGGAAGAGAGGAAGTGAAAATAATTTGTTTTCTTTCTTTTTCATTCAAGTATCTTTGCCACAGAGAAGCAAGGAGCCTGTATCTGAGGTGAGCAAGATGATGATTATAAGAGCTTCCCTTTCTCTTTCAACCATATTAACCTGGGATCCAGAGTAACATTGTTCCCCATGGGCTGTTTTCAAGCCTTATGTTTTCAAATAAGCTGAATAATAGGGCTGTTTCATTCAAAAATCTTTCATTGTAGTGTGTGGAACCATTAAAATTTTACTTTCTTTTCGCTAGGGGATGCTTTTCAAGCTCCTGACTTTTTTCTTTCTGCATGCATTGTTTTTTCAGACAGCTAATCCTTAATCCCATTGTCTCCTTATATATTTTAAGATGAGAAAATTTAGATGATTTTATTTCACTTCAGAACTTCAACCCATAGGCCGCTCAGTCCAGCTTTACAGTGTTTCCTCAGGTGCGTTGTTGATAAGCAGCAATTAAGAGCAATAATCAAGGTAGGGTTCCCACGGCGTTACAAAGAGGGTTGATGAGAGAGGTGGCCTGTGGAACTTGTACAGTGGCAATGAGTTGGAATTCCAGGCTTTCTTCGAGGCTACCATTTTCTTGATGTCAAAAGAAGAATTATATTTCTTGTGAAATAGAATTTTGATGCCTTCTGCTTAAAAAAGAGAGATAGGAGAAATTCAAACTTCAGTGCCTGCTTCCCACCTATCTTTGCTACATTTTCTTTTATAAAGCTGGTGATTCCTTGCAATGGGAGTACTTTGCTACTGTGTGTGATTCTGAACTAAGACATTGTCTCTTTCAGGTGGAGGTAAAAGGAAGTGCAATTACTGTCCTTCCCGAGAGCCAGAAAGAAAAAGAATTGCTAGTGAATGCAACACCACCATCTGTACCTCTGCTACAAAGTTCACATGAGCTACCAGACTGTGTCAGACCTGCCAGGAAGAGGCAGCTTCCAGACAGTAAGTGTAACTCCGGAATCCCTCCCTAGGCAAATCAGGAGTTGATTATGCAGATATGGCTGGGAGGATGGATGAGACCTTACCAGGTGTGCATGCCCTGTGTATGTGCATGCATACTTCACGCATAGCACAGCACAAAGAAGCCTGACCAACATCTATGGGCCTACTTAGGAGTAAGCATCAACACAAGTCTTTCCTGTTGCCCATTTTTGCAACCAGCAAAATGGATTGTCTCATATGCTGCCATAGTGTAAGTCTTAATGCCTCTTTTTTTTTTTTTTTTTAACAAAAACATGGCAGCAAGGCCCTAAGCTTGTATGTTTAAGTCTGTTCGTAACCTTATAAATGCATATGGAAGTATCACATTGTTTTTTGAGGGTTAAGAGTGAGTCTGGACATCGTGTGGGTCTATAGAAGACCTGAAACAGGAGGGGGCAATGCAGAGTCTTAATACACATTCCCCTTGACATTGCAGAATCCTGATTCTCACACTTCATTTCTTCTCTTCTTTTAGACCCTGCTATTCTCTACACTGTGGTCGATCATGTACCACCATCTCGGTGGAAAGAGTTTGTGAGGCGTCTGGGTCTGACTGAGTATGATCTGGAGCGAATTGAGATGGAGCATCGACGTTTACGAGATGCCCAGTATGAAATGGTCAGACTCTGGAAACTGCAGATGGGCCATGCTGCAACTGTGGAGCACATCAGCTGTGTTCTCAACCAAATGGAGCTGAGTGGCTGCAGTGAAGCTATTCAAGAGGCTTTGCTAACCCAGAACTCTCATCAACCTTGCAGTTTCCACAGCCATCTTTGATCTTTCCCCTTGCTCTGACTGGTGAAAGAGGATCATAACTTCATTTCTTGTCTTCCTTTTCCCATTCCCTCCTATCTTTCTAACCCTCCTTAAATGAATTATTGGAAACAGCAGCAGAGTGTGCTGGAGGTTTGCTTTGCAACCACCATATTAGTTCAACTCCTTTTAAGCCAAGAGAGACCTCTGCAACAACTCCTTTCCCAAAGAGGGAAAGCACCTCATAAAGGAAGTGATATGTGGACTCTGATCAAGATGAAAACAGAAGCTCAGAGTGACGTGATAGCTCAGCTACTCTGCAGACAAGTTGTTGCTGAAGCAGATGCTTCGCTCACCATGTGACAGGCTAACTGGCAGGGTGACTTGGTTGAACTGGCTGTTCAAATGCTAAAATACTTATTCTCTTTTTGCAGATCTATTTTTCTGCAATATCAGATACTTAAACTGGCTCACATTGCAGCCATTTGATTGCAAAATCTGACTCAAGGGAAGTTGTGAGAGGACATGCCTGCAACTGGCATGTTACTTCTGGGAGCAGGAGAGGATTGCTCCCTTTTGGTATCAGCTACTTATCAAAGTGCTGCACCTTTAGCCCTCTTACTGTGGCAGAAATTGCAGAGATTCGGAAAGGGTGGCTCAGAGAGAAACAGGAGGGCATTATCCTTTTCACACTCCCATTTCCTCTGATTCAAGAGGAATAAGGATTCTGAGCCAGCGGGTCAGATGAAAGGGTTGGTGCTTTTTCTAAAGTTTCTTCTGTGTGTAAAAACCATAAAAAGCATTAACAAAACATGTGCCTGTATGTTTGTCCTAGTGCAGAGTGGAAAAGAATGCACGTGTCTGTGTGGGCGAGGAGGTACCTTTGTACCTGGCAGTGAGTGTCCCTGCAAATCTGTGCTTACACACAGGTTGGTAGGCTTGTGTCTGCTTGCCTGTCTCTCCCTGAATGATTCACTGAATCTGACCTAGCTGCAAATGGGACGGCGTATATATAAAGACACATACATATGTGTCTTTTTTTTAGCAGCTGTTGGATAACTTCACACTACTTTCTGGACTCCATTATGTAAGTGCTACTTGGGTGTAAGAGACATCTGATTCCATCTACAAGCTCTCACCGTTGTTTTCTCATGGCTATTACCCTGAGTGAAGGAGAAGTAGCAAAAAGCAATTAGCCTGCATCAGGTGCAGGTCCACATATTTGTGAATGTGGATTTTTAAAAATCTGTTGTCCCTTGACTAGAGAGAACCTTTCTACTGTAAATACACTAAGTGCTCCAAATTAAAATTCATATTTTTAACTCCGCCTCCGTTCTGTTTTTGTCCATATCAGCTTCACTTCTTCGGCTGTGGGAGGGGGCAGAGAGTGAAGAATGACTTCCAGAAGCAGAAAAGGTGGGCTGTGTATGAGCTAGAATGTAGCTCTGGTGAAGAAGGTGTGTTTAAAAAAATAATAAAATTAGTCTTTTCTGTGTGAAGCTTAGCAGCTTAGCTGCCATTAAGACACAGACAGCTGTGAGGGCAGCAACTAGGACTGAAAGCAAGTCATTTCAGGCATTTGAGAGTCAAATGGGATGCCTACATATTTAAAATTAATTTTGAAACAATGTGCAAGCATTTGGAGGTTTAACAAGGAAAAAATTATAAAAGAATAATAATAGTCTGTACTTCAATGTTACTCTTGCTGGGGCAAGTATTTGTCCAAGATATCCAAGGAACCAAAACACTATAATCAGACAGTAAGTTCCTCCTGTATTGATGGGAAAACTTGTGGGGAAATGAAATGTGCCCAAGCTGTCGAAGGCTTCAGATCCCAGCCGTGTCAGCTTTAAGTCCCAGTTTCAGCCTTTGTTTTGCCACTCTTTAAAATCAAAGCTCATCATAAAATCCTTTTTTGTGTTCAACAAACAGCAGTATGATAATAACTAGAAGTGCGTACTCTTCATGTTGTGGATGAAACGGGGAAACCAGGTATGCCAATGGCAGGCTGCTGCCAAGCCATCGGGGGCTGCAAGCCCAAACTGATTGTACAGAAAACAATTCAGAGTGTTGAGAGGCTTCAGAGGATTTTAAAGATGCCTTCAGAGTAACGAAGCCATTTTGGCACATTGTGGATATAGTTGTGAGAAGTGAACAGAAGAAATCAATGCGTGGAAACTGAATGACAAAGTTTTTCTACCACTGAGTCAGATATTCTTTATTAGCGGCACCAGGAAGCATTGGAGTATTTGTACCATAAGCCCTTCCAAGACGACGTGACTCAGAGTCCATTGTATTTCCACAGGTAGTACATATTCATCAATTACCTGTGAGATAACTAACACATGTACATGCTATCTCGGGTAGTGATTGATGAGGTTTCCAGTCTTCTAGGGCAACAAGGATTGTGAAGGGTTTGGAGAATATGCCCTATGAGGGGGCTCTTCAAGTCTGGGGAAAAGGAGGCTGAGGAGAGACCTTATTGCTCTCTTCAAATACCTGAAAGGTGATTGCAGCAAGAGCAGGGCTGGTCTCTTCTCACTGGTGACAGTGACAGGACGAGGGGAAATGGCCTCAGGTTGCACCAGGTGAAGTTTAGGTTGGATATCAGGAAAAACTTCTCTACAGAAAAGGTTGTTAAGCACTGTAATAAGCTCCCCATGGAGGTGGTTGAGTCACCATTCCTGGACGTGTTTAAAAAGCATTTGGATGTGGTGCTCAGGGACATGATGTAGCAGAGGGTTGTTAGAGTTAGGGTAGTATGGTTAGGTTGTGGTTGGACTTGGTGATCTTTTCCAACCTGAGCGATTCTGTGATTCCATGTGTTGGAAATATCCAAATAATTTTCCAGGACAGTATCTCTGATAAAACAGATTTTATTTGCAATTGCAATGGCAGGCCTCCTGCAAGCAGGAGCGCACACAGAAAACAGTGTTACATCTTTTATCCCCTATTGCCCAACGCTTATCTCTTTCTCCCCTGGTTCCTCATTGGCTGAGTGCTGCAGGTTCACACTCTTTTGCAATGCCTCACTAATCATACAAATACCAAGTGAACACAAATCCTTGCCATCCAAACACAAATATCTTAATTGGTTAACTGCCTTCTAACAATTGCTTTCTTAACGAGCATCTGGTCATAACTTTCGGATGCCTGCTTTACAACATAAACATAACCTCTTAATTGTTTAATTACCCCCTAGCATTTGTGCCCTTTACACTGGGTCATTGTTCTGGTCATCTGTCTGTCCTTGCATAGAGACAAGCTCAGAAGGAGGATAGAGGGGAGTATCTTGGAGCCTGCCTATGGCATCCTAACATTCCCTCAGACTGGGACAGTTCTGCTTTGTGTGAAGGCCCTGACTCCTTGAAAGCTTGTTAAAGGTATTTCACTTCTGCTGGCCTAATGAACAACCTTACAATATGTTTCCTACTTCAGAATACTATACCCACATTCTTTAGAACATTTAAAGTCTACTGTGGCTTTCTGAGAAAGAATTTGTCATTCAGTAACTATGTTTCTAAAATATGTTATTAATATGTATATGGCATTTCTACTTTTCACATCAGCTATTTCTAAGGATGTGCTACAGCTTACAACTCAATTGCCCTTTTCAATATCCAACATTTTCACTTTCCACACTATGATTCTATTCCATGGTCTCTTCTACCGTCTAGTGTCCTTTTAGCATCATGGCAGTCCAACAGACAGCCTTTTGCTTCAGCCAATGGTCTTCCTCGCTTGCCCTCTAGATGAGCTTGCATTGCTGCGTGCTCAGTAGAACGCCTATTAGAAGTAATTTATACTAAATACTTCTTCCAATCAGAAGCAATTCTGATCTTGGATAGCCACCTTCAGGAAAACGGGATTTTTGCATGTTTGTGTGCACATTATTTAAAAAAAAAAAAAAAAAAAAAAAGCCGCCGTTATCCATCGAGCGAATCAAAGCTCCAGGTTTTCCAACCCACCGCTCCGTCCCCTCGCGGCTCCCCCCCGCCCGCCGCCTTTGGTACGTCCCGACGGCCCGCGGTGCGTGCCGGGAGGCTCTGCGGTGGGGCCGCTGGGTGCGGGAGGCGCTTTGCTCCCGCCATGGCGCTCAACAAGTCGATGCACGCGCGCAATCGCTACAAGGACAAGCCGCCCGACTTCGCTTACCTGGCCGGCAAGTACCCCGAATTCCGGCAGCACGTACAGACCACCCTGGCCGGCAGGGTGAGGTAGGCGGCCGCGGGAGGTGGGTTTCGCAGCTACGCGCGTGTCGGACCCCAACGCAACGCCTGTTTGTGCTTTCAGCCTGAACTTCAAGGACCCCGAGGCGGTGAGAGCTCTGACGTGCACCCTTCTGAAGGAGGATTTTGGGCTCACCATTGACATCCCTCTGGAAAGGCTCATTCCGACCGTCCCCTTGAGGCTGAACTACATCCACTGGGTGGAGGATCTCATTGGCCATCAGGACGCTGACAAGCGGGTGCTTAGGCGGGGCATTGACATAGGTATTTACTGCGAGCTGTTTATGAGGCGAAGCGTTTAATTAGTTCGTTATTTATGGCTAATGAAGCTAGCTGCTAAGGTTCGTTGCGCAGCAGTGTTTATGAGAAAGCAAACGTGTGGGAAGTCGGTTGTATTTTTTTTTTTTTTCCTCTGTCTTTTAACTGATGACTGTGTTAGCATTTGAAACATAAACACAAGAGTTTGTGTATGTCTAACAGCTTATGAGTTGCATAGTAATTCCTTCTAAGGTTCCTTTAATAAGATACTTCTTCTGTGTGTTGTGGTTTAATCCAGCAAGCAGCCGAACGCCATGCAGCCCTTTGCTCACTCCCTCCTGCAGTGGGATGGGAAGGAGAATTGGGGAGAAAAAGGCAGAACTCCTAGGCTGAGGTAAAAACTGTTCGCTAGGCCAGAAAAGGAAGATAGAGCAGTAATTATGATAATAATTATTTATATGTATGTACATGCACACGCACACAAAGCATGTGACGCGTGGTGCAGTTGCTCACTGCTCACCAACCAATGCCCTACCAGCCCCCAGCAGAGATAGACCTCCCCCACCCCCCTTCTATTTGCCAGATCCCCTCAGTTTTATAGTTTATCTTCTCATCAAGTCATATGGTATGGAATATCCCTTTGGCCAGTTTAGGTGAGCTCTCTTGGTTCTGTTCCCTCCCAGCTCCTTGTGCCTCCAGCCTCCTCGCTGGTAGGACTATGAGAAGCTGAGAAACTGAAACATCCTTGGCTCTGTGCAGCACTGCTCAGCAACAACTGAGACGTCAGGGTATTGTCAACATTGTTTTTCTTCTAAAGCCAAAGAACAGCATCATACCAGACACTATGAAGGCATTCTGTCCCGCCTGAAACCAGGACTCTGTGGTTTCAGGTGTGTGTGACAGATCACTGATTTGTGTTTAAAAAAAAAAAAAAACAAAAAAACCCCAAAACCTTGAATTATTATTTTCTTAGTTCTTTCATGATTTAAGTTTTAAAAGAAGCTACTAGCATAGGCATCTTTTGATTGAAAAAGGTTTTCTGTAGTAAACAAGATATAGTTTAAACTGGACTGAACAGCCACAGGTGTATGATAGCAGCCAGTACACGTGTCTGAGAGCTCTGCAACTCCTTTTTCACTTCTTAAGCTTTGCTTGTCTTTATTATGAAAATGCTGCAGTTACTGACTTCCTCAAAGCTTGGGTTCAGTAATCTCAGTTACTATGCAAATATTTGTCAAGAATGTTTTCTAGGTGTTTTCTAGCTTAGTGTTATTTGTTGGTGTAATTTTTCAGTACTTGCATTCTTGACTTGGTTTCAAGTAGGCTGTGAAGATTTGTATCACCACGTGACATGTGCACAGCTACTTTCATAACTTTAAAACTTGATAGCTGACTTCAACACAGTTGTCATTAGATAGTATTTTCAAAAACAATTCCCATGGACCTCTGGATATAAGTGTGCATGCTTTTCTTGCTTACTGTTGTTGTTCTTTATGTTTCAGTAAATCCATGTAATAGTAGATTCCTGATAAATCTCTGATCTCTGTTTTTTAAAGTTTTTAGTAGTTGGATCACTGAGATGTGCCATACGTTTTAAAAATAATCCTTTTGTGCTGCATTGTATTTCTGTTCATTACCAAGTTTTTTTCTGGTTACCTTTGTAGAGATCTTAACTGGCATCCCTGCTGTTCTTTTTTTTTTTTTTTTTTGTCTTTTTGTCAATAGGAAAAAAGTCTGTGATATCAGATTTCCTTTTGGTCTGTGTGTGTGGTTGCTGTGTGCATCAAAGTAAAATTACTCATGATACTTGAAAGAGGATAGAAAAATACAGAAAAAGATATATTTTTTCTTAGTAACACAGGATATATTTGGCTTTCTTTGTATAAATTATTGTCAGAAGTGGGAAAATTGCTGAAGAAAAGAAGTTGATAATCTACTAGAAAATGTATTCTAGGGAGGATTGCAGTGTTCTCTGTTCATCTTTCACAATACTGTGTTTTAAATTACTTCTTAAAATTATTCACTAAAGAACTGAATAATGGGTGATTGGTGAGTTATGCTTTCTTGAAATTAATTCTTTTTGTTGCTTAAAGTGCATAATTGCTGTGTATAATGCTAGGGACTTACTTTGCTTTCTTCATATGTTTTTTACATCTGCAGGGACAGGGGCATCGTGCATATACCCGTTACTTGGATCAACGTTGAACGGCTGGTATTTTCTTGCAACAGAAGTGGATGACATGTGCTTCAATTATGCCAAGAAGAATGTGGAACAGAATAACTTGTCTGATCTTATAAAAGGTATGATGTAATAGGCTATTTAGTGGCGTACAAATGTTGTGGCCTGTTTTTTTTTTGCCACGTTCAAGTGGCATATCAGAACCAGTATTCCTGCCAATATATGCTCTGTTGTTTTTACTGACAGAGTGTTTGCTAAGGTCCATATATGCTTAAAACAAAAAGTCACGGCTTGTTCAGAATGGCAAGTGTGGAAAAAGAGCTGCTCATCTTTACAAAAATCTGAAAGTTAAACTCAGTCCTAGGCAGCTTTTCTCTCTCCATGTTTCCTTCTGTTACTGAAGCATTTCTTAGAGTCCATGCTGTTCCTGCTACTAGGAGACATGGAGTATTCCCCTCAAATAATTTGTGTGACACTAATACATATATTTTGTACAGAGTCGATCCTTACTCTTCATTTCTGAATTAAGTCTTAACAGTGCCTGTGGTAGTAGCGGAGTGCTAAACTCTATCTGTGAAAGAACTTGGAAAAATATCAGTGAGGGATTTATATACTATAAAGCTGGTCCATTATTCATCTCTGAAATAAAAATTCTGGTTCTGCTAGATTTTGGGAGTATCCTTTTTACCAAAATATTTTTCTCTTGGCCTGTTCCTATCAGTCTTGAAGACCCAAATCTTGATGGGTCTTCAGTGTGGGAAACAACGTTGGTATTTAATCACTGCCATCATAGGATTCTTAGTGATGTGGTGGTGTTACACTTCACAGGAAATACCTCCAGCATAGGAAGATGTCTTAGGTGTAGCTGTAATGCCAACAGTAATAGTCTGAAGTAAATGATTGACTGCTGTTGAGCAGAGCAACAGGGCAGGGAGTGCCACTAAGGGTACATGTAACTGGCAGCTTCCTGTAATTGATCTACCCTGTGACTTCTTAATTCCTGGATCTGAAGTGTTTAGCTAGAGCTGATCATGCTGCTGTAACCAATAACTAATTTAGCAACACGCATTTTGGAGTCAGGTTGAAAATGGTTCGGCATCTGTTTCTTTTTTCCTCCAAATGATCTTTGTCATGTTTCAAAAGACTCAAAAGACTGTTTTGAAATTTTTGCTGGGTAGCTTTGGTTTTGCTGGAGGTTATTTTGCAATGTAATCTTTATTCTTCAAACTTCAATGAAAAAGTTAATTAAAAAAGATAGTAAAAACATTAAAAAGAAAAAAAAAGGATTTTTTTGGTCTGAAAGTGAAATACTTTCACTTGTCAGTAACTTTCTTCCAAAAGAATTTTTTCTGTATATACAAACTTGGAGATTGATTGTAAGTAGTAGAAAAAAATTACATGATGTTCTGAGTTGCACATACATTTTATTGGAATAGGATGATTGCCAAAATTTGTTCTTTCTTGCACTTTTTTTTCAATCGATACCCCATATGTAACAGTAGGGCAAGCTACTTTCCTTTCATAAATTTGAAGTATGAAAATGAAAGCTTTTACATTTGTAGTTGCAGCACAGAACTTAGTGCAACTCAGGCAGTTAATTGTTGATTTAAAGACTCATGTTTTCCACTACCACTGTGTGTATACTCATAAGCTGTGTATATGCTACTCCTTAACCTAAAGGCTTTATTTGCATACTGATATGCTTTTTTTGTAGAGTATGTTGCTAAGAAAGTGCAGTTTTTATACAGTATATTGCTTCAAGAAATGCAGAAATAAAAATGACATATTTGATAAAATATAGCACTCCTTACTGACTAAATCCTTGTTTTCTATTAGTGGTTAAGGTACCACAGAAGACTCTTCTAATGGATGCACTGAAAGAAGAATCTGAGATAATTTACGATTTCTGCATGTGCAACCCTCCTTTTTTTGCCAACCAATTGGAAGCGAAGGTAAGTTAGCAAACTAAAAGTTGCATCTACTTATTCCTGTGTTCACTGAGTGAGAGGGTATCAACAATTAAACCTCTTCTCTTTGGGAAAGTTCAGTGGAAAATCCCAAATTGTTACGAAATACATTGAAGTTTTTTTTCTTTTCTGTGCACCTCTGCCCCAAAAGAAATATTGAAGAGCTTGAAACTGCTATCCTATTTGAAGTGGATTTTTTTCACAAGATTTTGTTGTTTTTGAGAATTGGTTTAGAAAGTAGACTGCTACTAAATCTGAAATTCAGTATCCACTATATAGGCTTATTTGTAACGTGTTTTTGTCTATTACCCATGGTGGCAACGTGGGGGAGGATAGAGGCGGTGACTTTTGCTACTGTCTGAAAATTGAGTTAAGATATAGTTTGAAAGTAATCCTCTTAAAAAATGTTTAACAATTTTAATTAATCTCAAATAATCCTTCTTATCCAGGGAGTAAATTCTCGAAACCCACGGCGCCCTCCTCCAAGTTCTGTAAATACAGGAGGAATCACTGAAATCATGGCCGAGGGGGGAGAGCTAGAGTTTGTCAAGAGAATTATTCATGATAGCTTACAGCTGAAAAAGAGATTACGGTAAGTGCTTTCTTCTGGTTAAATGTTGACCTGCTTCTTTGTCTGAAGTAATGTGAAAGTGATATTTTACTAAAGAATGTAACTGTGGTCCAGTGTTTAGTTCACTTACTTAGTCTCAGTTTATATCAAATTAATTGTTCCTGAGCATCAAACGATTACAAATCACTAGGGGAGATATTTAAAGGCAGAAAGCAAAAAAGCCCATACCAGTGGCACTTGTACCTTGCAGCTGAATTAGCATACATACCTGCTAAAGGTGATCAACATTTATTGTTAGGTTCTTCTGGGATAGGAGGATGTATGTCAACTCCTAGTAATCTTTTTATTACCTGGAACCTTTTCTCTGTTCCTGGTTGAATTTTGATATCTTACAGATTTATCTACTAAAGGACACTGTTGTACTGAATGCTATCTTGTGTGAATATAAGCTGAAATAATAATTGTAGTGAGATCTTCTTCTGAACAAGAAAAAACAGCATGTCTTCAGTTTTTCAGACAACCCTTCCCACCAATTAATGTTGTTCAGTACTGTTCTATTATTCCTCTAGCTCTGCTAGGAACTTCTGTCAGATTTTTTAATATACTTCTAAAACACAGCTGCCACAAATTTTGTGTTACTACCACAGCTTCATCAGTGCTCTGAGCAAAGGAAATTCACCTTCCATCTGTATATTCAAGATGTGCTTTATTGAGACTCTTCTAGAGCACTGCATTACGGTTGCATTGTCATCCATCTGATGCCAAATCTTTTATTTAGAATGTATGTTTTCTAGTGATGGATCTGTGGAAAAAAAAAAAAAAAAGAAGAATATAAAGAATATGTTCATTTTTTTGAAAAGTAGGATAAAGTGAAACAGGACTCTATTAGAAATGCTTCTGTCTTGTAGTTCTTTCAAGGAAAAAAAAATAGGTTTCAGTTTTGTAAACCTTGGGAGAACTTGATACAGAAATAACAGCTTGCTTAAAATACTCTTCTGTGTTTTGTTAGAAACAAGGTTTGGCAACAGTACCAAAGGGCATGAGTAGTGAACTGTTAATAGAGAGTACTGAGACTCCATTTGGCCAGGAGGCTTTATTGACTTATCCCACCTCCTCTTCCCTTCTTCTTCAACTAGAAGTTGAAGGTTTGGTATTTAGTAGTTTTGTGGAAGAAGCATGTTTTAGTTTTGCCAGGAATATTGGGATTTCATGTAAGTATTATTCTGTGAAATTCTTTATATTGTGCTGTGTGGAAAATCAACTTAACTGCAATATTAAGGGACAGTTATTTAAGAGAGGGTAACAGGACTTGAGAAGTAAGTTAAATGAAGAACAAAAGTGTATTGCTTGGAGATACTGAAGATGAGAAGCTAAGTGAAAGGATTAGCTCCAGCTAAACAACTTCCTTTTTTCGGAGGCGGGAGAGCGCTCCTGTTTTATTTCTCTTATGGTAATAGGAACCTGGATAATCAGTTATGAATGAGCACAATTGGTGATCAGTAGGTCAGCCTCTTAAGCACATATGCTTGTCAGTAACTGAATATTTCTTCTTACGCTGATTGTGCTCCAGGGAAAGTTACAGATTATTTTAAGGAGTGATACCTTACATGTAATTAAGGTCACTTTTTGAGACATGATTCCTGCTTGTTCAGGTGCTGTTTCAATATTAATATCATCATATTTTCTGAGAACACATTCTCCTCACTAGTCTGTCTTCGCTCCTTTCCTGTTTCATGTTGTACTGTGTTGTAGTACTCTATTTAAGACTCATTTTGTTCTTTTTGTTTTGTTTTTGAATTTGATATTGTTCATGCAGGTTTCTGATCTGGATAATTCTTTTTGTTAGTTTCCCTTTTCTCTTGATCTGTATAGATAAAGACTCTTTGTTTTGTATTGTCTGCAGGTGGTATAGTTGTATGCTGGGGAAGAAATGCAGTTTAGCACCATTGAAAGAGGAACTTAAAATCCAGGGGGTAAGTTTTATATACAGTCCTTACATATTCTGTGTGTGTTGAATTCAGTATAAGCTTTTACACACTTTCTTCCCTGTGCTGTACTGTGAGCACCTCATTAAAATGAGAGAAATCCTCATAGGCCTCATACAGAAGAGCTGAGGTTTCCTTTTGTATTCTTGGCACTACCAATTCCATTTTGATTAGTTTCGTAACCACTATTATAGTAGATCTGGGGTTATATTTGTTTTAACCAAGTGCATGCTGTGTGGTGATTCAGATTAGAATATGGCATTCATGTTCCAAAAAATTCAATTTATTATTGGAATTTTGATAGATATAGGAATTCAAAGGTAGGAAAAAAATCTAGAATAGAGATTTTCCAAACAGGGAAAAAGAATGTGCTTTTTGCAGAGATAGAATGCATGCAAAAGGTAGTGTTGTATGTCTCTGAACTTGAAGTTGGAGTCCTCAAAGTGCACAGACATGGTAGGTAGAGATGGGAAATTTCACTCATTGTTACCAGCCTTGGCACCGAACAGCTTCGTGTGTCAGTAATAACTATGAGCTGCGTCAGAAGGAATTTCCATTCCTGTCTTGAGGAAATAACTGTGCTAACTCTTGTTGTTTAAGAATGTATGGAGTACAACAGTGTTATTTATTAATACAAAACAAAGTTTTATCTTGCTACTTCACATAGGTTCCTAAAGTTACTCACACAGAATTCTGTCAAGGACGTACTATGAGATGGGCACTGGCATGGAGTTTCTATGACGACGTGCAAGTACCTGTAAGTACCTTAGTTTTGTCTTGCTTTTCTATGACTGTGCCTCTTATTTAAGGAAAAGCCTAGTGAGTTGTAAGTACAACAGCTGTGAAAGGAACTGCTCTCCATCAGAAAGGAATATTGATGGAGTGAGCTGTGTGGACAGTGGGTTTTGTTAATTGGCTCCCAGTCTGTTAGCAGTTGTTACATGTGATCCATTATGACCTGTGTATCAGGAGGGAAAAAGAAACCTGCAGGGGTTTCCTGTGGGTTTCAGTGAAAGTATGGGTCACTGGTAACTCCAGAAAGCATATGTAGAATATTACAAATTTGGGCTAGATTTAAACTTAAAGTTTTCTCCCAAGAACTTGATTTTAGTTTTCATGTAGATTCTTATTACCAAATACTGCTTTAGACCTGAACATGTCATAGAATCATAGAATGGCTTGGGTTGGAAGGGACCCCAAGGATCATCAAGTTCCAACCCTGCTGCCACAGGCAAGGTTGCCAACTGCTAGATCAAGTACTAGATCAGATTGCTCAGGGCCCCATCCAACCCGGCCTTAAACACCCTCAGGGATGGGGCATCCACAACTTCTCTGGGCAGACTGTTCCATCACCTCACCATTCTCAGTAAAAAAATTTCCCTCAATATCAAGTCTAAATCTCCTCTCCTTTAGTTTAAAACCATTCCCACTTGTCCTATCACTATCTATCCCTGTAAAAACTTGATTTTGCTCATGTTTATAAGCTCCCTTTAAGTATTGAAAGGTCACAGTGAGGTCTTCCTACAGCTTTCTCTTTTCCAGGCTGAACAAGCTCAGTTCCATCAGCCTATCTTCACAGGAGAGGTGCTCCAGCCCTTGGATAATCTCTGTGGCCCTCCTCTGGACCCTCTCCAGAAGCTCCACATCTTTCCTGTGTTGCAGGCCCCAGATTAAGACACAGTACTCCAGTGGTGGCCTTATAAGGTCAGAGTACGGGGGGACAGTCACCTCCCTCGCCCTGCTGCCCCCCTCTCTTCTGATGGTACTGTGGATACCATTGTCCTTCCCGGCTGCAGGTACACGAGGCTGGATCATGTTAAGATTTTCATCAGTCATGACCCTTAAGTCCTTCTCAGTCGGACTACTCTCAAGGAGTTCTTCTCCCAGCTTGTGTACATATCTGAGATTACCTCAACGAAATGCAATACCTTGCACCTTTGTTGGACCTCATTAGGTTCACAAGGGCCCACATTTTGAGTTTATTAAGGTCCCTCTGGATGGCATTCCTTCCATCTTCTGTATTGACTGCATCTCTCAA
Organism: Chrysolophus pictus; assembly: GCA_037305975.1. Lineage (NCBI taxonomy): Eukaryota > Metazoa > Chordata > Aves > Galliformes > Phasianidae > Chrysolophus > Chrysolophus pictus. Next base: position 116,352,427 of record CM074576.1, on the reverse strand, counting down.
CTTGGTGTCATCAGTAAACTTACTGAGGGTGCACTCAACCCCATCATCTGTGTCATCGATAAAGGCATATAAAGGTTTTAAGAGACACAAGATGGACCACTGGGGGATGCTGCTCATTACTGACCTCCACCTGGTTGTAGATTTTATAGATTCATTGACCATAACCCTCTGATTGGAACTTCCAACCAATTCCTTATCCATTGAATAGTCCACCCTTCAGTCCATCTCTCTCCAATGGTAATAAGGATGTGGTGGGGAATCATGTCAAAGGCCTTGAAGAAGTCCAAGTAGATGACATCAGTTGCCTTCCCTTTGTCCACCAATGCTGTCACTCCATCTTAGAAGGCCACCAGATTGGTTAGACATGACCTTCCCTTGGTGAAGCCTTGCTGGCTGTCTTGGATCACCTGCTTATCCCTCATGAGCCTTAACATGTTTTCCAGAAGAAAAGTGTTCCATGATCTACCCAGGCATAGAGGTGAGGTGCTATATGAGGCCTGTAGTTCCCTACGTCTTCATTTCTCTGTTTCTTAAAAATGGAAATTGTTTTCCTTTTTCCAGTCCCCAGGGAGTTCAGTGACTTTTCAAATATCATGGAGAGTGGCTCAGCAACCATGTCAGCCAGTCTCTTTGGACCCTGGGATGCATGTCATCTGGTCCCATTTAGTCTCGTGAATCGGTCTTGGACTTGCTCTGCCCTGGGAGAGTTTACTCCCCTAGTTCCTACCTGGAGGTTCAGGTTCAGGGGTGTGAGAATCCTGGCTGCCAATGAAGACTGAGTTAAATAACTCATTGAGTACCTCAGCCTTCCCCATTCACTTCTGTTGTAGTCCTTCTTTATCATTTAGCAGAGGAGGTGTGCTCTCTTTGGCCTGTCTCTTTTGGCCAATGTACCTGTGGAATCCCGTCTTGTTGACTTGAATGTCCATCGCCAAGTTCAGTTCCAGCTGTGCCTTGACTTTCCTAATTCCATCTCTGCAAGTCCAGACAGCATCCCTGTATTCTTCCCAGATGACACATCGTTGCTTCCACTACCTGTACTTGTCCTTCTTTTCTTTCAGTTTGACCAGTAAGTTCTTGCCAAGCCACACTGGTTTCCTGTGTTCTCTGCCTGCTTATTCTGAGGGATGGAGAGCTCTTGCACTCTCAGAAAGGCATCTTTCAAGAGTAGCCAGCTTTGTTCCACTCCTTTGTCTCTAAGGACTTCTTCCCGGGAGATCTCATCCAAAAATTTCTTAAACAGCCTGAAGTTCGCTCTCCTGAAGTTTAAGGTCCTGACTCCATTCTTTGCCAGGCCTGTGTTTCTTGAGATCATGAACTCAACCAGGGCATGGTTTAAAAAAATCCAAACATGATCATAAATAGAGCTTGTTCACTTTAAGATGAGACTGTTGCTTTTTTGATCCGCATGTACACGTACTGTAAGATAAGTACAGGCAATAACCAAACTTAGAGGATTTTACAAGTAAACTTTCAATGAACTTGAATCACAGTGTGGATATTAGCACCTGATCTGTATTCTCAAGAGCAGCTGTGTATTGTCAACTCACAAAGAGCTAAAAATTTGAAAAAACTGGTTAAGATTTTTGGCTGACATATGGAGATAAAGTCACTCTGTTTATCAGACTAGCACAAAGTACATGTGAGATGTTTCTATGTGATAACTCTTTGGAGTAAAGTGAAACACCAGTTATGTCAGTAACTGTTAATCCATAGGTATTGTGAGTACAAAAGTCATCCCACTAATACTGTATAGCATTGTATTTTTTTTGGTGTTATATTGCTTTTGTTTCTTCTTTTAGTCACCTCCCTCTAAGAGAAGAAAACTAGAAAAACCTCGAAAACCAATTACATTTACAGTCTTGGCTTCTACAGTCAAAGAATTATCCATCAAAGCTGCAGCGATGGGCTGGGATGCTGTAGAAGGCATTGCTGTTGTTAGAGCCTGGATAGAGAAGATTCTTGCTGATTTAAAGGTAAAATATTAAGTGTTAGATATTACAATATCCTACTTTAAAGTGTGTGAATGAATAATTTGAAGTTCTTCTGTCTTCTTCAATAGGTTCAGCATAAGCGTGTTCCTTGTGGGAAAGATGAAGTTAGCTTGTTTGTGACTGCCATTGAAAACTCCTGGGTTCATCTGAGGAGAAAGAAACGAGAGAGAATAAGGCAATTACGAGAACTTCCTCGAGCTTCTGATGATGTTCTGCAAGCAATGGAAGAGGGAAAAAACAGCCAGAACAGTGTGAGCAACAGTTTGGACTGTGAAAAACCCAAGACTGAAGATTCTGAAACTGAGCTTATGGCACCTGATGAGGATGTCCATTTGACTGCAGATGATGAGCTAAGGGAAGAATCGGCTACCAAAGAACTTAGTGAGCATATGGAGGAGGAGGAGACAGAAGCAAAGCAGGCAGAAGCATCACTTAATGAAGGTTCCAGTAGTGCAAAGCAGGGACCTCAGCCTTCAGAGGAAGCTAGCGATCTAACAGCTGAAAAAGGACAAAGTCCCAAGGAGACCAGTAGATGTTTCCTCTTTAAGTGTTTAATGAATGTAAAGAAAGAAGGAGATGATGTGTTAGTAGAAATGCACTGGGTTGAAGGACAGAACAGAGACTTAATGAACCAGCTGTGTACATACCTACGGAACCAAGTTCTTCGGTTGGTTACTAGTTAGCCCGTTATCTCACTTTGGTAAAAATGAGTCTTCAAGTTTTATAAACTATTTTTTGATGGTTTAAATGGTTAGCAAAATAAGATTTCCCCTTAAACATTAGTAAAATGAAAATTCAAGTTCTTTTTAATGTTAAATAGTTTTTTTTAAAGCCGCAAGGAGTACATGAAGTATGACTTCACCTGCAATGAAAGACAGAGAAGTAACGTATCTTGTTTTTCAGTTACACAACTACACATTGCAGTGAAACACGCCTGTGCTGTGACCATTTCAAATAATGACAATGCTCGTTTTGTTTTTTTTCTTATCTAGTGTAATAGGTTTATATATTGTTACTATGTAGACTGGTACTTTACTGAAATGTTTTCTTCAGTATTTTCATACAAATGCAGGAAATCGGTCTGCCTCGGGAGTTGCCTTCTGCAGTGCTGAGTGCTCAGCCAGGGGTTTAGGTACACCTCTGGTCCCTTTGACGCGATTAGCCTTTGACCTACAGCGTAGCAATATGGATACATCCTTTAAGTGTTGACTGATTAAAGAAAGAAACATTTTAGAAACGCGACGTATTTTTGTACTGTTCTTCGGTTTACACGTTGTGGAGCCGATCCGGCCGCTGGGGGCTCCCGGGCTGGGAGCCGCGGGGCGGGGCTGCCGTTTGAATGGCGCGGCGGGAAGATGGCGGCGCCACCGCTAACGGCGTCGCCGCGGCCTCGGCGGCGGGGCTCCGCAGCGCGGCTGGCGGCAGGACGGTCCGGGTTGCCCCGTTCGGCCCCGCGGCTCCCTGCCGCGCCGTGCTCAGCCCCCCGCCCGGCCTCGAGGTCTCGCTACGCTGCAGCGGGAGCCCCGGCGCCGGCTCGACAGGTAGCGGGAGGGCAGGCGGAGGGGCGGCGGGCTGCGCTGGGCGCCCCGCGTGGGTGAGGGGACGACCCGGGGGAGGCGGGTGGGCTGGTTTGTCCTTGCGGGAAGCGGCCGCGGCTGGGCTGTGCGTTCGCGCTAAAAGGCTGGCAGTGCACGAAGGTGAATCCAAGGGTCTTTCTGTCTTTATTATAAATTCGGCTTTTAGCTGAGGAAGGCAAGAGCACGCTGGTTCTGCGCACGCCGCTGGAGCGGGGCTCGTTCGTGGTGCACGCCGTGTAACAGCGGGCCTTGGCCTCTAGGTGCTGCCCTGGTACAGCGATCAGCGCAGTCTGTCCGGCTGTGCTAACCATTCCAGCCGCTAGAACGGTTGCATCTGGAAGCAGCACGTTTCTGGTTAGCGGACGGACTCCTGCAAATGCGAGGAGGCCAAAGCGAGTGCACCTCCTTTGGTAAATGTAAAAGGAGAACTGGCTTCAACGGACGAAGAGAAGGCTGAGGAACTGAATGAGTTCTTTGCCTCGGTCTTCACTGGCGGCCAGGATTCCGGTACTTCTCCCGTCCCTGAGCCCTGCATCCCTACACCTCTGGGTGGGGACCAGGGTGGTAAATCCCCCCCTGCTGTGAGGACAGAGCAGGTCCGAGACCGCCTCATGAGACTGAATGTGTACAAGTCTATGGGGCCAGATGGCGTGCATCCCAGGGTGCTGAAGGAGCTGGCTGAGGTGGTTGCCGAGCCGCTCTCCATCATATTTGAAAAGTCGTGGCTGTCAGGTGAGGTCCTGGATGACTGCAGGAAGGGTCACATCACTCCCATTTACAAGAAAGGGAGCAAGGAGGACCCTGGGAACTACAGGCCAGTGAGTCTCATCTCTGTGCCTGGAAAGATCATGGAACAGATCATCCTGGATGACATGCTTGGTCACATGAGGAATGGGCATGTGATCCATGACAGCCAGCACGGCTTCACCAGGGGAAGGTCAGCTTAACCAATCTGGTGGCCTTCTATGATGGGGTGACAGCATCGGTGGACAAGGGAAAGGCGACCGATGTCATTTACCTGGACTTGAGCAAGGCCTTTGACATGGTCCCCCACCACATCCTTATCTCCAAACTGGAGGGATGTGGATTTGATGGGTGTATAATCAATGAAAACTATATAAAGGAATATTATATAATCAAATAATATTAAGATGTTATAATAATGAAATAAGCAAGAGAGTTAGGCACAGCGAGACAAAGAGAATAAATAGGATGCTTACCCATGTCGTGGGCTCGCTCAGGAAAGACCAGTGGAATAGATCTTCCAAAGAGAGAGAGATCCTTCCCCACTGGTAGTCAGCTCTTAAATGGGTCTAGGAGAGGTGGAGCCAGGCTCCACCCCTTCCTGCAGCACAGGTGAATTGCTTTCACCTGTGCTCCCAGGGCTGACTCATTGCTCGCCTCAGGTGATCAATCAGAGGTTCAGGCCGTGACTCAGCAGTTCCCATACATGGGTGGACCACTCAATGGATAAGAAACTGGTTGAAAGGCCACAGACAGAGAGTGGTCATCAATGGCTCTGTGTCCAGGTGGAGGCCGGTAATGAGCAGCGTCCCCCAGAGGTCTGTCTTGGGACCGGTGCTCTTTAACATCTTTATCAGTGACATCGACAACAGAATCGAGTGTACCCTCAGCAAGTTTGCTGACGACACCAAGCTGAGTGGTGTGGTTGACACGGTTGAAGGAAGGGATGCCATTCAGAGGGACCTCGAGAGGCTAGAAAGGTGGGCCCGGGTGAACCTGATGAGGTTCAACACGGCAAAGTGCAGAGTTTTACACTTGGGCCGGAGGAATCCAGGCCATACAGACTGGAAGGAATGGTCATTGAGAGGAGCCCTTTGGAGAAGGACCTGAGGGTCCTGATAGATTAAAAACTTAATATGAGCCAGCAGTGTGCTCTTGTGGCTCGGAAGGCAAATGGTATCCTGGGCTCCATCAAAAGAGGGCTAGCCAGCAGGGACAGGGAGGTGATTGTTCCCCTCTACTCTGCTCTTGTGAGGCCCCATCTGGAATACTGTGTCCAAGTGTGGAGCCCCCAGTACATAAAGAACAGGGAGCTGTTGGAGAGGGTCCAGAAGATGATCAGGGGACTGGAGCACCTCCCCTATGAAGACAGGCTGAGGGAGCTGGGCTTATTCAGCCTGGAGAAAAGAAGGCTGTGGGGTGACCTCATTGCAGCATTTCAATACCTAAAGGGAGCCTACAGAGGGGAGGGGAATCAACTCTTTGAAAGGGTGGATAACAGCAGGATGAGGGGAAATGGTTTGAAGTTGAGGGAGGGCAGGTTTAGGTTGGACGTCAGGGGAAAATTCTTTACAGAAAGAGTGGTGAGGTGCTGGAACAGGCTGCCCAGAGAGGTTGTGGATACCCCGTCCCTGGAAGTGTTCAAGGCCAGATTGGATGGGGCCTTGGGCAGCCTGGTCTAGCATTAAATGAGGAGGTTGGTGGCTCTGCATGTGGCAGGGGGGTTGGAGTTTCATGATCCTTGAGGTCCCTTCCAACCCTGGCCATTCTGTGATTCTGTGATCCTGTGAAATGCAGGGATGTGCGGTGACTTTTTGTACCTCATTTCTACGCACAAGGCCTTTACACAACGTCTCCTATCTTAACTTCACCTCTTGCTAAAACTCTTTGCACCTCTCAGCCTCATACAGGCAGGCAGGCAGCATCTTCTCCCCACTGTGTTTGTATGCTGCAAGATGCTGCTTTGTCAGCTCCCCTCAAAAAGATTTAGCACGCACAACACTCCTGTGTCCAACAGAGCCCAAATTCTGCACAGATTTTAAAATTATAAAATCACAAAACATCCCAAGTAAGAAGGGACCCACAAGGATCAAGTCCAACCCCCAGCTCCGTGCAGAAACACCCAAAATTCAAACTATGACTGAGAGCAGTGTCCAAAAACTCCTTGAGCTCCAGCAGGTTGGAGCCATGCCCAGTGCCCTGGGCAGCCTGTTCCAGGGTGACAGATTTTTCCTGACATTCAACCTTTCTTTTAGACACAACTAAATCCCAGTGCTCTAACCCAGCAACGTGCATCATCCTGCTTTTTATTCTCTCTTAGCATTTTTCTAGTAGGTAAAAAAAGGTTGATGCAGTATTATACTTACATACATACCCTTTAAATTTGAAGCTACCTAAGGCACAAGTTTTCAAACTCGCATTCAGTGTTGATCTAAAGGAATTCTTCCAACACTAGACAACATGTCATCCCTTACCTGTGCAGCCTTTCATGGGCAGCTTGTTGGTTTTAGCATTAGGAGAGAAGCTTGAGATCCAATTATACATCTATTTGTTTTGTTTTTAAGTTATTATGAACCCTAATTCTGCCATACTAGTGACATTTTAGGGTAGAGAAATCTGGCCACTTCTAAATGCCCCATGGAAACCTGTTCTGCTTGTAACACACTGTTGTTCACTCTGGATATGCTGAACGTTTTATTTAGTATTTCACAGTGCCTAGATCATAAACAGAGAAACAACTATTTCAGAGCTAAGATGTAATAGCCTTTTTATGTAATTATGTAGGGGAGAATGGTTGTGCACCATTGATAGCTGGATTGGAGTTAACCTAAAAAAGTAGCTGCAGTTTTTGTTTGTGTCTGTAAATACTAGCATGCATAAGCAGCCTGTATTTTCCTGATTGTGTTTGCCCTTATGCTGTTACAACAGTGTTAAACCCTTTTTAGATTATTATTTTTTTTAATACGGCGGTGCAATAGTGTCATTACACACAATTACTTGTTTTTCATACGGATTTGATGAGGTCTTTCACAAAGTGCTGCTATGGGAACTAAGTAGACATGGAAGGCATTACTGTGGATCAGAAATCTGTTTTCTGTCTCAGATGAGGAAAGGGATGAAACGTTTGAGTTTCCTTAATGATTAGGAAAAAGGGAGAACCACAGAGGAGGCAGTATCTGTAGCCAGCACAAAATTATCTAGACAAGAAATGAGAAGCAAAGAACTTAATTAAACTAGAGGAGCTGGCAGTGTGGTGAAGATACTAATCAATGTTGAAAAACAGATGTAACTGTGCAGAGTAGCTTGAGCTGCCTTTTTATTTTACATTATTTAGATTTTTCTATGAAGTGAGAAAGAGCCTGGGCAGTTCTGTAATCTGCGAGAACTACTGAGGGCTCTGTGGTGGTAATCTAAAAAGGAAATGGTCTGAGTAAGGGTAAGATGGCAAATACATTGTAATGCTGCTAAGCTAATCAGTGCTGAAATTCTGCTCCAGTCTGTAAGTGACCTTATGTTCAAGGGTAGTACTGTTTCTGTTTTTGTTTTTGTTTTCCTTCCAAAGGGCAATATCAGCAGGTAAATGTTCCTGAAGATCAAGCAGACAAATTGCTCCTTGCAAGCTGGGGTCTTCCTAAGGCAGTCTTGGAGAAATATCACAGTCTGGGAGTAGTACAGATGTTTGAATGGCAAGCAGAGTGCCTAATGCTTGGACAAGTTCTGGAAGGGAAGAACCTGGTTTACTCAGGTATGCAAACATAGCAGAACTAAGCCCCCTAATTTTCCCAGTGTCATTCACAAGAACATATTGCTGCAGAGTGTTGCTGAACTGGTAGATTAAAAGGTCAACATCCTCTTTATTCTGGAGAGATCCCTGTAAGAGAAAATTTACTTTTCTGTCCTGTTGCTGTAGAAAGTACATGGCTTGGTGGTCAGTCACATTTCAGATATGGAGAGTAATTTTCCATTTTCTCTATTACAGTTCCACACTCTCTTTTGTTATGGACTGGGCAACCAGGAACTGAATGATACCAGCAAGTCAGATTTAAATACTCCTGAACTTTTTTATTTACTATCTAATTCCTTCAATACCTCCATCATTTTTTCTTAATGTAGTTGGGGTGCATGGGATAAAAGGGGAGGTAGGATGGGTGGGCTAGAAATCCATAGGAAATTACAATTTGGGATGTCTACTCCAAATTGGTCCCAGATCAGCACTAGGATCAGCTTAGAGGAGGGGTAGAATGATTTTTCTGAGGCTTGTATTTTATTCTGTATTATTGTATTGTATTCTGAGTTTTATGACTTGGCTCCAGAAGATGTTGGGTTAGCATATTGAGGGGCTAGGTCAGTGAGGAGGTGGCTAAGCTCTCCTTTCCAACCAAGAGACTGTAGTGCTTTTTTCATTTCTTCTGCCTCACTTGCTTATCTAAGCTGGTGTTGCTTCCAGAGCAGAAATGAGAGCACAAGCATTGGTGAAAGCAGAGTGAAAGACACTAGGAGATAAATTGTCTGCAGACCTCTTGACCCATTAGTAGGATTAATTGCAAAAGCAGTTGTAGGGAAGAAAATTGAAGAGTCTTGCCCCAGGCTTCTTATTGTTTTCTGTGCTAGTTTTAAGATGCTTGTTGCTTTGATTTTTTTTTTCCTATTACTTTAAAAAATACATTTATTTTCAGCTCCTACCAGTGCTGGAAAGACTCTTGTTGCAGAATTGCTCATTTTGAAGCGAGTCTTAGAGACTCGTAAGAAAGCTCTTTTCATCCTTCCCTTTGTCTCTGTGGCCAAAGAGAAGAAATTCTATCTGCAGGTGAGTAGCATGCAAGGATAGTGATTGTATGGCTTATAGCTGTTGAGTCATGTTTATTAAAAAAATATTCCAGAGTTGTTTCAGAAAGAATGTGTAGATAGAATGATACTTTTTGGGGGGAAAGATTTGCATGTAAAATATTGTTTCCATTGGCTAATACGTCAAAATAAAAAAAATTACTAAAGGCAACAGTGAAATCAGAAGGCCTTTTTTTTTTAATTGTTTGACACTTTGGATTTTATTAAACTTAGTAATATCTCCTAGGTAAAGATACCAGCTGAGTGCAAAAGCTACTCTGTAGAGACTGATAATGGAAAAGTGCTATTTCTTTAATCTTGTAAAGCTGGAGAATTATCAATATCATATTCTGCTTCTTTGGGCCAATAGTTTGGTTTTAGCTGCACACTTGAAATCGTAAGATTTTCTACTTGTCTGCTTCAAAATATTTGTATCTTTTGTTAATACCATGTGTAGTATGTCAAAGCTTTGTCATTACAGTGATGTGCCTTGGAAGAAAAGAAGTCACTGTTCCTTGACTTTCAGCTGAGAAATTTGATGTTTCTATATTTGAGGCCCAACATTTGGCTTTTGCTTCATATTTTTTTCGAGAGTGAGGTTTCTCTGTACACCTGCTATTATAAGCTGTTGTACTATGTGCTCTCTAACTTCCTTAATAGTAAGTTACTCTTTCATATGAAGAAGTGTTCTCCATCTCAGTTATGTTTACATTATCTTGTAGTATGTGCTGTTTGGCTTCTGCTTTGGGAATAAATACAAATGACAGTGGAGTGTGGGATAAGGAGCAGTAACTGTCAGAGCTATAGTTTTAATTTGATTTGTTGGCATTAAAAGTGTTACGAATCATGGTTGTAGCATGCATAGACTTTAAGTAATTCCAGCAAGTGTCAGTCAGAATTCAGATTTATAACCTTGACACAACATTCTGTATCTTTTGGAAAACAGGCCCTATTTCAGGAGGTGGATGTGAGAGTTGAAGGCTACATGGGAAGCATCTCTCCTGCTGGACGTTTCTCCTCACTGGATGTTGCTGTCTGCACCATTGAGAAAGCCAATGGTCTAATCAATAGGCTAATAGAAGAAAACCAAATGGACTCACTGGGTAAAATGCTAAGGCCTGACTGCCAAGGGGATGAGATTTTTTTACATAATCTGAGTACATGTAAATTCATGAGATAGTTTGTGTTTACTCAGTTCCCTGTCTGACAGGCATGATGTACAGGAAATCTGAGCACTTTTCTTCTTTCAGAGCATTTCTGGTTTGGATTTAGGAATCCAGTCTGGGTTATTCTATGTAGCCCAGTTGCAGGAGAGTGTATTGGTAGAACTGCAACTTTATTTTGTCTGCTATGAAAGACAGTCTGTGGATAGGAATCATTTGCAATAACCAGTGATTCTCATAGCTAGAAAGTGTGAAGGTGAGTTAAAATTCTGAAATTTCAGTCCAAGAAATTTTTGTTTGTTTGGGGCAAGGATGTACATATGCCATCAATGGTATATCTTCAGTTAGTTTGAGAAAGACGAGGAATTAAGTTAATTGCTCACTGGGTTCTAAATATTGAATACGTAGAGATCCTCTGGGTAGGCATGGTGACTAGAAGGGCTGTGACACACTCATTTCTCTCTTGTAGTATATCAAAATCTCTCTGTCTTTGTAGCATAGACTTCTGGGTCACCATGGTCCTGACAGCCACTAGGTAATGTTGGTACTCATTTAATGCTTGGGAGAAACCTGGAAGAAACATATGTGCACTTGGAGAGAGATGTGTTTTCCTAGACCAATTAGAAATTTGTTCTTCTATTTGCTTGTCTGTCAGTAAAACGATACCTAGTTTTATTTTATACAATACTCCCTCCCATTTTTGCTCTGACCTGTAACATAGCTGGCTGCTATTTCTGAAATACAAAAACAGGAAAAATAAATGACTACCAAGCTGATATGAGACTTCCACTTAAAAAATTGCTGTTCCATGTTCATCTGGCGTCCTGATATTCTTCAGAATAGTTTTTTAAACAAAACAGACAGTAAGGGAAAGAAAGCCTTTTAGATTTTGTAGGAGTATGAGATTATGAGATAGCACATTCATACCAGGACTACAGGGGCTGGATCACTGGATCACTCTTTACACTGCCAGTAGACTGGAATATGAGTAGGTAACCATGGCTGTGCTGCATTTTTAAATCATTTGAATTGAAGCTGCTGCAATCCGACTCAGTTCTCAAATGCGTGTCTTCATCCCTTCCCTAGCAAGAGAACTGATAATCATGCAGTTATTGATTTTAATATATGGCTCAAAGAGTGCTACTTAGTTAAAGATTTTGTTTGTTTGTTTGTTTGTTTTAAATAGGGTTCATTTGACGATAGGTCACCATGTTTTCCAAGATGCACTACCTGCATGAGGCAGAAAGTGTGGTTCTAACATCCTTATTTATATTGGCTTGTGTGCTTTGTAAGCATAACCAGGGTACTCTAAAATGTATTGTTTAATGCTATAATCTTTCAGAAGCTGGAGACATGCCACGTTCCTTTTGTTGGCACCTCCATTCCATCACCACAATTTTTGGTGCTCTGTAAGAAGAATGCGCATGAGAAGAGTCATATACTCCTAAGTACCAGGATTTATATGACTCTTTTCAGGCACATTCTTCTCATAAAGCAGTATAACCAGAGAAGTGAATGCTAAATCTGAGTTTCAATACTGTGTCCCCAGCACTAATAGCTCTAAAGTGTGATATTTTTCTTTCACCATTTGGTAACACCTCTGCTGCAACCCTTTGTTTCCCTTGTGTCCCAGCATGATTATACACCTGAAATAAGAATGTTTTTTCTTTCTGTATTTACTTGAAAGCAATTTTTGAATTAAAATTTAGTTTAAAAAATAATCTTTAACAAATCAACATCTTTTTCTATTTGGAGATACATCTTCATAAAAATTGCAAAATACAGGCAGGAGCTGAAAATGCCTTTTTAACTATCACCTAAAGTAAGCTTGTCTAATACTGCAAGGTTGCATGATGCCTTCTAATTAATTCTAAATTTAGACTGCTTCGTAACAAGGGTGTTTTATCTTTGAGATGAGTTATTGAGAGATGACTGCAGTTCTGGCCGGATTCCATCTTCAGCTCAAACTGTTCCTTTTGTTGATGTCAGCCCCCTGCTGATAGCTCACACTGCCTTTGGAAGCTGTTGAGAGAAATTCAAATTCCCTGCCTGGCAGAGCTCTCTTTGCTATATGAAGCAGTTAAAAGCATTTTCATGTTGATAATTACTGTACAACGTGTGGCAGTTTTAGAAATCTAGATACACAGGAAATGCTGTTCTTCTTGTTGTTCAGACTCTTGATACTGATGCTAAAGATGTTTTTAGGGAAGCAAAATGGGGAAGAATCTGGGAGTGGATTTGTAATGTGCAGTTGTGTTACCAAAGTAGTTTCTGAATTTAAACTTGAGATTAAAAAATTTCTAGCTTCTTTGTATTTGAAAGGAAAAAGAAAATCAAATCCTGCCTGTCATCAAGAACTTTGAACTGAATTTGGGCCTGAAGTAGTCTAGTTATTGTAGAATCATGCTGTATGAGATTTCTCAGGTACTTCTAGCCTTTTTTTTGGTCAGCTGTGGGTAGTCTCATTTCAGTAGCAATGCAGAATGATGAAATTATGGCCCTGTTTGCACTCCTGAGCTTATTGCTGAGTATAAAATGTCATAGAATGCTGGGAGATGTAGTTTTCCTTGACTGCAGTTCCATTTTAAGCTGAGAACAGCCTAGTGAAAAATACCATTTATGTGATAGCTCCCGCTATGTCATCCCTGTGAGTGCATTCTGAGTACTGCTCAGGGAGAGGAACCATGTGTGTGTGACAGCCAGGTCTCACCAGCATAGACACTGCTATGGTAGCATACAGCACAGCTTTAGCGTGGGTTTGAATGTTTTTTTTTTTTATAGCTAAATAGCAATAGAAGGCATAGAACTGTGTAGAAAAATAGTGACACGGCCTGTGTTTTGTCCTATAGATTTTGTTCACTAGTGTCCTGTATTTCATTTTAGGAAACAGAAAGTGCTGCTTTTAGACACAAAGCTTGCATGAATTTTGCTTTGGTAGATAACTTATTATGCTGTCCTGTCTGAATTGCTGGAAGAATTTAGTTGGACTGCTGTATGGGAAAGCAAGGTCGGCTTTTTCTGGTACCTGAATAATTGTCCATTTTTTGACCAATGAGTCAGGAATTTTACAAGCAAGCACCAAACAGAGGAAGTAGAGGAAGACAGAGGGGCTGCCTGGGTGGGATTTTGTAAAAATGACTGCAGTGCTCTTATAACTTAAGTGGCTTGAAAGGAAAGGAAGGAAAAAACAGACAGAGCAAGAAGGAACTTATATAGGAAGGAGAAAATAATGAGAAGGAAAATAGCATTGAAGTAGATAATATAAGGTCACATTTGCCCTTTTAGCTCCTGCTATTATAGTTGTACCAGGAAGATATTACATAGCTCTGCCACAGAAGAAAAGTTCCATAGCGGTAGAACTAATAAAGCCTGAGGTCCTGTATGACCTGTCCCTTTTAAAACTAAACAAACAGAGATCAACAGCAAAAAACCTGCCCAACCTTTCTTCAGCCTTTCCCATGTTGCTGTGGCACTGCTGGCTACTTAGAAAAGGAGCAAACTTTGGCAAGTTGGGATGTATGCAGAAGGTGTGCTGTGTGGCTGAGATGTAGTGATTCTGTGATTTTACCCCAGATTAGGAGACCCTAATCTGCCCTGTTATCTCTGGATGCTGTTACTCAGAAAGCTTCTCAGACAATATTTATTCCAGTATTTTTACCCATCTTTCAAATGCTATGGAATTTCAGTTAATCATGTGAAATATGAAAGGATTGAAGCTGTTGATAGTTTGGATGTTTATTAGTTATAACCTGAGTGCTTCTCATTATTAGGAGTGGTGGTTGTGGATGAGTTGCATATGCTTGGAGACTCTCATCGAGGATATCTGTTGGAACTCCTTCTGACCAAAGTTCGATACATTACAGAGAAAGCTGCAAAAAGGTGGGTAGACCAGGATGTTTGCCTTATAATGATAAATTACGGGTGGCTTAAATATTTTGTTCTCTGAGTAATTGGAAATTTGGTTTAGCTCCACGGCTTTTACATGACCTAGACTATTTTAGTTATTAAGATCTCATCATTTTAGCTCTCCAAGGTCCTGCTCTTGTAGACAAAACTTTTTTTCCTCATGGTTTTTAATTTGTGTGCTATGGTGGGAGTCATTCTCTCAGGAAAAGAAAGAAGGTGAGGCTTTCCTTTACTTTTTTTATCCTGTTTATTTAAACTAACAAACAAACAACCAAATGAACAAACAAACAACAAAACAATCCAAACCACAAAATAACGAAACTGACTTAGGTTTTCTTGTAATATTTTTCCTAGACAAAGGCAAATGGAAAAACCGTTGTATGCAACTTCTTAATCTTTACTAGTTAAGCTGACAGAAGAATTAAAATAAAGTGCACACTGCACACTGAAACTCAGATTTTGCCAGCTTTTCACAGCTGCTTCCTGTCTTGTGAGTCATACTAGTTCTAGAGTAAGCCTACAGTACCTCATTAGTTCTAGAGTAACTGTTTTTTTGACTGCTGGCGCACAGCTGGATTGTCTAGACAGCATTTCCCTTGCTAATTTCCAGGATCCAGCAGTGCCCCGGATTGAAGCATTTCTGACATTTTTCTTATTCTGGAGTCCACTATACTTAAGATCAGCATGAGTGGCTTTGACACTTTATTTCCCTTGTCTTGTCTTGCACGTGCAGGATAGATGCTAGACTACTCTCGATTTCCTCCCTTGCATTGAAGAACTGGGAAGGAGAAAACATCTTCAGGAAAAAAAAGACAGATACATCAAGAAATGTTCTTAGGAAGACACAATACTTCAGCCTTTGCCATATAGACACTGAGGCCCAGATCCTTCATCTCTGTCATAGCCAAGTAGACAGTGGTCCTTCATGCCACTTGCTGTCAGGAAGGATGCAACCTTTTTCCATTTGTTTTATTTTTGTACTTTTTGTTTTTAATGGGAGCCCATTTGCTCAAAGTTTTTAAACACAGTCCAGCCTGACCTATTATCAGAATGCTTTTAAGAGCTTCTTAAATGGTTAATTGGATGTCCCATTGAAGTATGAATCTGTGTCTTTGCACCAAAAAAAATGTTCTCTGATGGCTACTGTCAGTATCAGTGCTGTAGCTCCTTAGCAAAGCTTTTGCAAAACAAATTTCTGCAGTGGATTTTTCTCTCTCGCCAGTCAAAAAGAATGCCTTGGAACTGGATTTTTTTTTAAAATCCTTTATGGTCAAAAGTTGCTCTGGAGGAAAAATAGACAACTTATGTTGTGTTCTAGCAAATGCAGGAAGAGCTTGGATGAGAGTCTTTTTCTCCACGTCTTCCTTATTTCTGTCTTGCTTTTTTACTCTTGCTCTTGCGTAGTCTTGTTTCCTTTATCTTGCCTCTTCCAGGGTTACCAGGTTCAGGCCATCTCTGAGCTCACACTGACTTATCAGACATTTTTAGTTTTTTAAAGCCTCAATTTGTTGCTAATATTGTAGATGGACAGTACAAACAAGTAGATTTAAAATGTAGGCTCGGAAGCATAAGAAAAGCCCACAGAGCTATCATGTGGGTCTAAAAGCCTGAATTACAATATACATTTGGGTATCTAAATTAATAGTTTGTGTTTTCATGTCTGTTATGGATTCATTACTTCCCACTGACTTCAGTGGAAGCTATCGATCGACACTTTAAGAACTGAAGCTGCTTTCTTCTTTGCTGAACTAAGGGCTTTGGTTCCGAACTCTAGGAAGATCTTAGTCTAGTGTTATTTGTCCTGAAATCAAAACAAATTGAAGTATCTTAATTAAGACAATTAAGTGTAGAAAGACTGCAGTGGAGATTGGGCTTCGCTTATTTCAGTGCTCTTGTTAATTGTAAGGAAATAGTTGGTTTGTTTATTTTCGGTTTCTCCAAATATGCAGTTTAAAGAAGCATAAAGTTTAGATTCAAAATGATAAAAAGTATTGAATGCCTATCTTTTCAGTGTGTTTGTTAAGAGCATAGTATACTTCTGTCTTTTTCAAGAAGCTTATAAAAATAGCTTTGTCCTATTGACCCTTGAAGGAAATAGGGTTCATTTTTTTCTGAATGCTGTTTTCCAGAAGAGTAGCTTGTCTTGTAACTAACTTTCAATTTCTTTAATTGCTTCCAGAAAGGCAAAGATGACGAGTCCTGGTTTTGGAGGAATACAGGTAGTAGGCATGAGTGCTACCCTCCCTAACTTGGGACTCCTAGCCTCATGGTTAGATGCGGAATTGTATTGTACAGATTTTCGCCCTGTGCCTCTCAAGGAGTGGGTGAAAATTGGCAACAACATTTATGACTCTTCCATGAATTTGGTGCGAGAATTCCAGCCCAAACTTCAACTGAAGGTAACAAAACTCCAAGGAGTGGCTTTTGGCATAGGACTTTTTCTATAGCTAAAGTTAAAAAGACAACTATTGATATGTTTTTAATTTTTTTGAACAGGTGATATTCCCAACTTCGTTGTTTATTTTATAGATTGTATGCTTACACTAAGGGAAAAATTTATTACATTTTTGTCCGTTACTGATTATCCAAACAAATAGTCATGAACTTCTTGAAGTTTTTTGAATCTGACTTAAAGAAGTTAGATTTGAAGCAGTTAGATCTTATCTCTAAACACTTGATAGATACAGCAAGCTTGGTTCTCCCTCTTAGCCACTCCTCTATCTTGTGTCCTGGAATTAATTAATTAATTTTCATAGACAAAGATTTCCTAGTTATCCCAACAAATTTGCATTAATCAATGGGAAAATGTGTTTTCTTTAAATATTGTACCTGCTTATGTTAAGCTGATGAATGATCTAATTTTGTCAATGGTTATAAGGTGAATGTCCACTCTAATTCTTCTGAATCTATTTTTAGTATTTACTATTTCTCTGCACTGAAAAAAAAAAAAAGTTATGGATAATGAGTATAATGATTTGGAAGAACAGAATGGATGAGAAATGTGCCTTTCCTACTTGTAGATTTGGAGTCTTTGAACTGTGAATTCTCTTGCCAGTCCTTTGAGCTGCTGTGTGTAAATACTAGTGGGGCAGTTGGACAAGGTGGACTAAATGTCAGCAATGTCTTGAAAGCACTCACACCTTCTTGTGTGCAAGCACCAGTAGCATGGTGGGTCTTCAAAAAAGCAAAAATAAATTAAGTGTTTCTGACAAGAGTATCTGGAACTTTATTTTTATATGTTCGTACTGAGAATGTGATGTTACATTTCCATCTCTTAGATAATTTTTGATTTACTTGTTTTGGATGGGTCCTAAATTGAGGAAAGGACTAACTGAGGCTTGTGACTCAACACTTCATGGGAGTTAGCTTCTTTCATAAGACCAGGCTCTTGGGTGCTGGACCTTCAAACTTGCCCGTCCAAGCCTACTTTGAGGCACAGGACAATATTTGATGACCTCACCACTTCTGCTGAATTTGAATGAATCTTTATTGAACTTCTGACATTTATGTACAGTTTTTGCCTTTGCTCTCCTATTTTCGTTTACATTTCAGTGCTTTTTATTTCTTTTTTTACTACTACTTTTTTCTCCAATGTCCTGCTTTCTGGAAAGCAACCTGGCTTAGCCAAGCCAAGCAGTTTGTTGCAGGAACTCTCCTGCAGTCCTGTGATCAAAAAGACAGGCTGTGAACAGTAGGGTTTTCTGTGCACATCCATGTATATACTCACATTCTTTGGTCAACGGCACTTACAGCATGCATCTTTTTGGGCATGCACAGATTACTGCGCTTCATGCTTTTAGTTCAACTGTTAAGTCTTCTTTCTTTGTTACTGTGGAGGGACGTTTTCCCTCAGAACTCTTTTGAAGTTTAAAGCAGTCTTGTCTGGCAGAGCTTTTTTCTTTCCATTGGCCTTAGAAGTCCTCAGGGAAGTAGAGAGGTACTACCTTTAAATTGTTTGGTGTGAAAACCAGGCCGTCTCCTATCCTTATGGATGACAGCATAAAATACATCCCTGTGTTATCTGCACCTTTTCTTTCCCACTGATGTTAGCTGTGACGTGGTGGTTGCAGTGACTTTCTGTGCACTGTGTGGCCTTTGATCAGAAATGAATTTATGAAAGCAAGATGTAAAGCCTTAGATTTTTTTATGGTTAGATCTAGGGTTATCATCAACAATATAATCATCCTAGAGCCTAGACTTCCTAAAACAAAACAGAAACTAAGATGGCAGTGCTCCTTCCTCTTTGCTCCTCTTTCCAGTTTTTCATGGAAGATTCCTACTGTAACACTGAGCAGTGACAGCATTTACAGACCCCGTACAATATCAGAGTGAGCTGAAAATATTTTATCTCAATTCAGGGAGATGAAGACCATGTTGTTAGCCTGTGCTACGAGACTGTTTGTGATGGCCACTCAGTCCTGCTTTTCTGTCCATCCAAGAATTGGTGTGAGAAGCTGGCAGACACCATTGCCAGGGAATTCTACAGTTTGCAACAGGCGGAAAGTAAGAGAAAAATATTTAATAAAAGACTGTAGTAGTATTTGTAGTAACTTTAGTGTAAGTTAATTTTAATAGAAAAATATTTCCTAAATATATTTTCTCTCTCAAGGTTCTGCAAAAAACTCATCCCTTTCCCCAGTTGTTGTGGACAGAGAAGGTATAGATGAGGTCCTGGATCAGCTAAGGCGCTCTCTCTCAGGTCTGGACTCTGTGCTCCAACGTACCTTACCGTGGGGAGTGGCATTTCATCATGCAGGTATTTTTAAATATCTAGGTCCTGAGTTCTGTAAAGGTCTAGTCATATGTGTTCTTACTGCTGTAGTTACCAGCAATTTACCAGTTTCTTTTTTTTTAGCTTTCTGTAGCTTATGACTTAACATACAGTAAGGGGTAAACTTGAAATTCTTTTATTGTGTACAGAGACTTAACTCACTAATTGTTATGATAAATTTTTTCTCTGCTGTGTTAATTAACAGCAACTTTCTAGATGCAACATAAAAATTTATATGGAATACCTGAAAAATTAACTGATTTGCAGTCCACAGATTTCCAGATTCTTTCTAAAGCTGCTATGGTATTTCAGAGCAATTTTTCTCAACTTAGTAATGAAATAGATGAATAAATAGAGGAAGTTTAACTATGAAAATCAAAATAAAATGAGTGCGCCACCAAGACTTCTGGCAGGATCTTTTATTTCTTACCTGTAAGAGTGCATGTAACCTGCCAATTTACTGAGAGAAAGAGTCAACTGTGGAAGATAGAAGAGCATTTATGGCATTGAATATATAGGAGACATAACTCCAAATGCTTATAGATTGTGAATTTTTTCTTCTGAAGAATAAACTTGGACCCAAACTCTCAAGGAAATGTAGAAAGATGCAAATTAGACCTGTAACTTAGAATGGAAATAATGATGAAAGGTTACAGGATGCAGGATTCCAGCAAATGACTGAATCTTAATTTCTTGCTGTGTGTTATAGCCACTTTCCTTCTTTTCATTGCATTTCCTTATTTATTTTCCTAATTTATTTTCTTGCAACACATGTAAACATGTAGTAAATTGTTCATCTTGCTATAATGTGTACAAATACCTTAGGAAAGCTAGTTTATAACTATTTTTGTCGATTAACTATTCCACAAAGAAGGCTTTGTGGAAATTTTGTTTCAGTTATGTTATGAAACAAATTAACTGAGGTAGTGTTGCATTTCTTGTTTCTAACAATGAATGGCAAATGTTCATTGAGTTTGTTTGTTCTTCCTTTTGTTTGACTAATAACATTAGCTCTTTAATCCAATTCCTACATTACTGGGTTTGCAAACATCATCCTTCTTCAGGTCTTACATTTGATGAACGGGACATCATTGAAGGAGCCTTCCGCCGAGGCATGATTAGAGTTCTAGCAGCAACATCCACACTCTCCTCTGGAGTGAATTTGCCTGCACGCAGAGTAATTATACGAACTCCTATGTTTGGTGGCACACTGCTGGATGTTCTCACTTATAAACAGATGGCTGGAAGGGCTGGCAGGAAAGGAGTAGACACAGAGGGTAAGCAGAGGCTTTATTAACATTCTCTAAGAACAGTGTTAACCTGATTAAATCCAGGGCAGTGCTTTGCAATTAGTGACTAATCGTGATGAATTTCTTTGCTATTCAGTACGATTAAGTTAATCAAGATGAATATGTTTGGTATTAATGGAGTAAAAATTGTAATTCCCAGAGGACTCTTTTCACTGCATGAGGTTGACTTTGGTATTTACTTGTCAGTTATTCTAAGAATGGAGTATTTTCTTCTTTGAATTCTTGTTATCTTCTAAAGCTCTGTTTGTTTGTCTTAATTCTGAAATTACACGGTCAGTTCTCTAAAACATTTACAGTTTCAGTGAGAAAATTTAAAGTAAACTGCTAATAGGCATGTCTAAAATTTAAGGAAGTCCGCAACTGCTCTTGTTGTCTGAAGTTCTGATTTGAGTTTATTAAACTTCCTCTAAACATAATTTTTGTGGATGTTGAAAGTAGTGATGCAACATAGAGATAGGGAAATTTGGACAGTTGTTCATAGATAAGATATTGTCTTCGTGAAAACAGTGAAACTAAGCTCAACAAAATAATCCTGCCTGCTATTTTAATTTGTGGTGGAAACTTTTTTCTGGATGCCAGTTGACAAAAAAAGTGCATTATATGAATATAAACCCAGTTCAGCATAAACTGATGCTGAAATATGAAGTTCAGCAGAAGAAGAAAGTGAGATTTGCCCTGCTGATGGTTTGATTGGTGCTTGCTGGAGCCCTGTGTAAGCAAATAGTTCTTATATTTAACTTTCTATTTTTGCTAACGTGGCATAGCAACATGGCATTTTGTGACCTATTTCTCAATCAGCTATCTCTTTATATTTGAAGAAAAAGGCAGCTGCATGTTGTATTTTGAAATTTTCCAGACTTTGTCATTTGAAAATAGCTGGCAGGTGTAAAATTACATTATTTTTTTTCCCCTTCAAGTTACAATAATTAGTATCCTTTTTTGACGGTTCTGGTGTGACTGTTTTGCACAGTAAGCAGTTGATATTATGATGATGAGCTTCATGAATGTACCATTTTTTCCCATTTCATGTGGTGTTTTGAATGAGAACATAAAGCTACATTACCAGCTGTTACTCTTCCACTGAATAAGAAGACTGGAAGACAGCAACTTCAGCTGGAAAAAAGTGCCATATGTGGATAAGAATTCTTCTGACAGACAGAAGATAATTTCTGCTGGGATGAAGGTCCCCCTCTTCCAAACATATTAGTATCGAATTGTCTCAGAGATTTTTTTTCTCTGATGTTGTGCTTTAACCTGGCAGGTGGCTGAGCACCAAACAGTCGTTTGCTCACTCCCCACCTTCCCAGTGGGATTAGGGAGAGAACTGAAAAAAAAAAAAAGAAGTAGAATTCATGAGTTGAGATAAAATTATTTACTAAGCTAGAGAAAAGGATAATGATTATAACATACATATTTATATATGTATATAACAAAGCAATTGCTCACCACCTCCTGACGAGCTAGCCCCCTGTGCAATGGAAGAGCAAGATAAACTCCCACCTCCTTCTAAACTCCTACTTGATGTCATATAGTATGGAATATCTCTTAACTCAGCTGTCCTACTTCTGTCTCCTTTCAGCTCCTTGGGCCCTTCACTGAGAATGGCCTTGGCTCTTGTACAACACTGCTTAGCAGTAACTATGAACTTCGGTGTGTTTATCAACATTGTTTTTCTCCTAGAAGCAAAACATAACATCATACCAGATATTCTGAAGAAAACAATTCCATGCTGAAAATATAACATGTGATTGGATGCAAATTTAAAAACATTATTTTAGAAATTGAAATGGAGTTATTTTTGCATTCATCAAGTGTCATATTCCTAAAGTGAAATAAGTAAATATGTTCATTATTATAGAATCATAGAATCATGAAGGTTGGAAAAGAACTCTGTGATCATCTAGTCCAACTGTCCACCTACCACCAATATTGGACACTACACCATAGTGTCCCTAAATACTACATCAACCTTTTCTTTAAACACCTCCAGGGACAGTGACTCCACCACTTCCTTGGACTGCCTGTTCCAATCTGATGGCAGTTATTGCAGTTCTTAGTGAGTTCAAAGGTATTCATCAGTGATTTTTGTTGAAATTTTACTCTTCCTGTACTTTTCCCTTTGACAGCTGTTCACAAATGTATGTACTGCCAAAAAGCAGTGACATGAATAAGTTGTGATTGTGAACTGAGGGATATTTTTCTCTGGTAATGTAGGGCTTACAAAAGTCTGGAGAAAAATATGATCAAATGTTTGAGTTGAATGTCTGATTGCAGCTCTATGCATTTCATTTAAAACTTGCAGGTAAAATATTTATGTTAAACGAAAATGGAGTTGCAAACAAAAATTGACTAATTTTGGCAATCTTGAAGCCTATTCTCAAATTCCTGAATCAAAATGGGAAGCAAGGCCGTGTATTCTTAATTGATCACAGAACTGTGTTTAGCCAATGTATCAAAATGGACTGCACTGTGCAGTCCCTGTGTCTTGATTACAGCCCAGGCAGAGCTGATTGCACACTGATGTTTGGTTGGTATGAGTGATGGGTACCTGCTCAGCAGGAAGACCTGCTGCCAGTGGATGGGCTGCATTGCAGACTGAACTGGGCTGCTTGCAGCTTGCAGGTCGTGGATTGGACGTGTATGTCCTAGACTGATTCCTCCGGGCTGTATTGTATTTCCAGGGAAGTCTCCCATAAGAACAACCGCAGGCAATTGTGCAACTTCTGCCAGGAAATTGTAGAATGCCTTGTCTGTCTCTTCATCCTGGTTAGGCAACCTGTAACAGACCCCCACCTGGATGTCTACCTTGTTTGTTCTCCCCATGATCTTTACGCATAGAGGCTGGATCTTAGCATTCCTAGCCCCAAGCACTACAAAACTGAAATATACTCTAACATAGAGAGCCAAGCCATTGCCCCTTCTTACTTGCCTATCCTTCTGAAGAGCGTATAGCCATTCAATGCAGTACTCCACTTGCTGGAGCAAACACACCGTATTTCAGTAATGGTAACTAAATCATAGTTTGCCTGCCACACAATAGTTTCCAGCTCCTCCTGTTTGTTTCCCATGCTGCCTACACTGGTGTACATGCACTTCAGCTGAGCCATTGACCTCACCCACAATCCTGGCATTGTTCCCCCAGACTCACTTCTTAGTGAGCCTTTTTTCATCCCCTTCCCTCTTCATACCTAGCCTAAAGCCCTGTCAATGAGCTCTGCCAGCTCCTAGGCTAGGATCTGTTTCCTTTTTGAGACCCATCTGCAGTCATCAGGCCAGGTGCTGAGTGAACTGCCCCATGTTCAGAAAAATCCCAAATTCCTGTGGTGGTACCAGCCTCTCAACTGTGTATTTATCAGATGGGTTTTCCTGGTCCTTTCAGTATCTCTCCTTGCCACTGAAGGCATATGCTGTACTCTATACTCCTTCTCCAAAAACTAACCACCCTAATCCTCTGAAGTCTCTTTTGATAGTCCTTAGGCTTCTCTCAGCAAATTCATCACTGCCAGCCAGAACTGTCAGTGAAGGGTAGTAATCAGAAGGGAGAATCTAACCAGGAAGTTATTGGTAAAGTTCTATTGGCAAACAAAACTAGAAACCAGGTTACACATTTATTTCTTATCCACATACAGGTAGAGATACGTTGAATACATTATTATGTATAAAACATAGTACAATCTTTTTTTTCACTGAGTCACCAAGGTAGGAAAAGATCTCCAACATCATCTGGTCTTTCTGTCCACCTACCACCAAGATTTCCCCACTAAACCATGTCCCTTAGCACAACATCTAAATGTTGCTTGAACACCTCCAGGGATGATGACTCCACCATCTCCCTGGGCAGCTTGTTCTGGTGCCTAACCATTCTTTCAGAGAAGAATTTTTTCCTAATATCCAACTTGAACTGGTTTTAATTGAGTATTTTTTTGCCTGGCTAGCCAGTAATCTAGTGTTTATTGAATCTGGTTCTAGCCTGGACTTCTCATCTGAAATGTTCAGTGAGGAATCTTATAAAAGCTCAGTTCCTTTTTTATTTTTTCAAACTATTTACTAGGTTGCAGTTAATGGATTCAAGTTCACAGTAGCACTTGGAGAAAGGGTTCCACCCAAATCTTGAGTGACTATCAAATAATGTGAATATCCATTTTTTTGTTACATTTATCATGCTGAGGTGTCAAAGTTATCCTAGAGAATTCTAGGTTACATCAGAACCTAAATATGAAATGAGTTGATATTCTTTATTGCTGAAATCAAAATAAGCTATGATTTCACAAAAATGCTTACAGGCAGTTTGTTATATTGCCTCTCTCAACACTGGCAAAAGTTACAGGGTCAACACGTGTCGAAAGTTTCACCTGTCAGGATAAGTGAATTCCAAAGAGACATCCTCTAAGTATGTCTTTCATCCTTCAGTTCATTTATGTAGTTATATTTAGTTGTATATTGTTACTTAACCTACAGTGCATTTGTAGTATTTATTCTATGCCTGTGCAGTTGTGTTTTCATTCGCTCTGGATTTGCTTATTACTGTAGCATTATTGTGGCTACAGTCCTCCATAACTTAACATTCCTAGAATGTTACTAAGATATCAACTGACAAAATTACCTTGGTTTTCAGCCTATGTGCACTTAAATCTTCTTATAATAAAACATATTTCTTGCTCAGCTAATCCAAATCTAATGCTCTCTTCTTTGTCAGAGACAGGAATTCATCTATTCTATGACAACTGGCAAAGCTATGTCTCTCAGGGACCTAGTTACCTAGTTTCTCTGTAATAGTTTTGTTTGAAGAAAACCTTGGTTTTATGTGACCACTGCATTTTAGTGGTCTGTACTATTATCTCCTAAATACATTAGCTTATTATTTTTATTTTTTGTTTCAGAGCTCACCTTTTTTTGTCTTCCATAGAATTTCAGGATTAACTTCAAAATTCTTTATTAGATGTTGTTAGGTAAGGTATATTCAGATGTACTTTCAGTGGAAACCATTCAGGATACTTAAGATTTTATGTGCCTGTGTACGTATGTGCATATATAGATAGATCAGTGTGCATACAAATTTACATTTATGAAAGTTAAGAGAATGCATAGTTAGATTAATAACTTCAAAGGAATTCTGAATTTCTTTGATATCTGAGAATGGAACCTGGTTGACGTAACACAAACTGCTGAAGTGATGTGCAGCTTGTATGTTTTATTCTAACTTTTGAGGATCCTTTCAGCTTAATAATCCTTTCAGTTTAACACAGAAAAAAAAAAACATGATGCCACTGTGTGTCATCGTTCCAGCCAATTCCACAATAAGAAGTAAGAATAGTTCAACAGCGAAGCAGATGCTCAGAGAATCTATGGAATCCTCATCCCTGGGGATTGTAAAAGCTGATTTGACAAAGCCTGCCTAAGGAAAGTTTGAAATTTGTTCTTCTCTGAGCTTTTAATTCTTAAATATTATGCATCTCTGGAGTCCTAAAATAGCAAAGGCCATAAACACTTTGAAACCTCAAAAAGGTTTTTATCATTTTTACACAGCTTTTTCAAAAGTGCCTGCAGTTTTCCATTCCAGTAATGTCCTCAGTGACCTGTATGTAGTTATTTCAATACTGAGATGCAGTGAGGTCATTAATGTTTTGTTTTTTTTTCTTCTCATTTTCTTCCCTCATAGGTGAGAGCATTTTGGTTTGCAAGCCATCAGAAAGATCAAAAGGAACTGCTCTACTTCAGGGATCTCTCAAGCCTGTTTGCAGTTGTTTGCTTAGAAGAGAAGGGGAAGGTGTTGCTTCTAGCATGAAAAGAGCAATACTTGAGGTACAGGACATGTGGAGAGAAAGTAGAACACTGCCTGCACTGCCAGTTTATTTTGTGACACCATCAAATATTTTATGTGCACATTCCTTTTCTTTTGTTTCTTCCTTTGTCAACCCAAGCAGTTTCAGAAGAAAATTATTTGAATCTGCCAGCTTGCTGCAATATTTAGCATTTTGTTTTGTATGTTAAGAATTCTCCAACAAGATATTAAGCCTTGGCTTTTTCATTATTTATACTCAAACTGCAGGCAGAATTGTGTGTAATTCTTAACCTTCAAACATAATAACATAATCTATCAATCTTCAATAGGAAATGCTTGTATATTACCAGTTCCTGAGGCTTGGTAGACTGAATAAGGCTAAATAACATTTGTAGATCCTTAAAGATTCTCCCATATAAGCCCTAAAATTATCTGTTTCTTTTATACAGAAATGATTGAAACTTCATTAAAAAAGGAACAAATGTTCTTTATTTCACATAGATGAGCTTATTTGCTTTTCCAAAGTTGATTTTGGGCTTGAACTGAACTTAGAATTTTAAGTAGAGTAATTTTCTTTGCTGTACCTTTCCTACTATCTTTTATGAAAGCAGCTTTTGTACTTAGAGATTGGTTTGTGATTCCATAGTTACAGAATTTTAACCAGACCATTCCAAATTTGAGTGCACTTTTGTATGTAAGAACTATCTTAAGATGTCCTCCTTCCTGGTGGGAGCACTTTATTACATGAAATAAATCCTCTGAAGTCATGAAAGAGAGCTTTTAGTGAAATACCTTTCTGTCTCAAGGAAGATGCACACAGGTAAGGGACCCACAGGGAAAAAAGAGTAATGTGAAAAACAAATAATAAATAGATAAATGTGTAGTGCAATATGATCTAAGCAAAATACCTATATCTAGTCTCAATTCTAAACTGCTACTCTGTTCATGTTCTCTTTCAAAATAGTAGGATAAGGGTTTATAATTAATCCTTGACCATAACTTAGTCCTTTTACTTTTTGATAAAGTGTCTAACTTTTTGCCAGGAGATACTCTTAGAGGTTGGCAGTTGATTTGCCTCATGTTCTTTTCTTTTAATGGTTCTTTAAAATCTGGGTAGGCGATGGATCAGTCTTTTCTCAGATCTGATGTTCTATCCTGCTGTTTCTCTGACAAGATGAACAAGTCATTTCCTTCAACAGATCATTGTGAGTGGAGTTGCCAGCACTCCAGATGATGTGCAGACCTATGCCTCTTGCACTCTTCTTGCATCCAGCTTGAAAGAGAACAAGCAAGAAAATGAGAAAGAACAAGACAAAGTGCAGAAAGGACCTATTGAGGCTTGTATAGCATGGCTGCTGGAGAATGAATTCATTCAGATTCTGGAATGCTCCAGTAACAAGAAAGGTAACACTGCTGTTCTGCATTCTTTTTCTTACTAGTGATTGCAGTTAGCAGCTTTGAACCAGTGTATCTTTTGCAAATGAGTAAATGTCAGATGCATTTCTTTATTTTATTTAATGGTGTCAAGGAGATTTTAGCTTTCAAGGGAGTGTCTTTATACCTGCTTAAACATTTTTGCATCATGTGTTCTTGGAAGGCCTCTGCATATCACCCTTAAGACTGATACATCCTACTCTACAAATTTTTCAGCTGTCTTTAAAAAAGGTGAACATGTACTGCAGGATTTGTGCAGATGAACTGTAGACTATAATTTTAATTTTTTTCTGAATAAGAACTGGTACATTCTGAGAGAGTGAAGTATTGTACTAGAACTGTTTGTTGCATTAGTTTGCACTTTCTCCTTTTTTGAGTGATGTTCTTAAGATGACTTCAGATGAGACTCTTTACAGTAATAGAATCCATGTTACAATTTGATTGTATGTTTCTTATTAAGAAGAGATGATATACTTGAAGCTCTCAAGAAAGAGATGTCCTTTAAGTCCTAGGCGGCGTGCCAGCTGGAATTGTGATGCTTTTTGTTAAAATAGCTAACATAAGGGTTAATCTCAATAGTTAGAGGGATCGAAATTTGTGATCTGGCCTCTAAAAAAAGCTAGCTTAGACTCTAGACAAGATCTTTATTTTATTGTTTCTAATTTCCTGCCTTCAATGTGAAGAGGTACTCCATTTCTTTTTGAAAAAGCAGTTGGAAAAATTAATAGAATCTATAAAATATGATGCCTGCTCTGAAAGTAATGCTTCCTATTTTATTATGTTGGCCTGTGATGGCAGAGACAGATGTTGGTGACATAGCAGTAGAGATTTAACATTCCCACCATTATTCCATTACATGCTGTTGCCGTGTGACAGATGGCAGCAGAGGAGCAGTCTGAAAAATGGCAACTGACATGGAAGTGTGTATGAAGCAAAAGTGTGTCATTGAATTCCTCCACACAGAAAAAATAGCACCCATTGGCATTCCTTAATGCTTGCTGAATGTTTCTGGGGACCAAGGAGTGGATGTGAGCACAGTGAGGCAGTGGGTGCTGGTTTCAGCAGTGATGACAGTGACAGTGAGTCACCTCTGTCACTGCAGATATTTTAAAGCATGGCATGCAGGCTCTTGTTCATTGCTGTCAAAAATGCATAGCTAGTGGTGTATGTGTAAAAGTAGTGTTTTGTGGCTGAGAATTTTTTCTGTCAACTAATGTTATTGTGCTCTTTCTATCTCGTATGTTGCAGTTTCCGTGAAAATAAATAGGAGGCATTATTTTGAGAGAGACCCATGCACATTGCAATATGAATGTGAGATACAAACTTACACTTAAATGTGTATTTATGTGTTAATTATTTATTTATTTTTAATAGCAAAGATTTTTCACCCGACACATCTTGGCTCTGCTACTCTTTCATCTTCTCTTTCACCAACGGAAGCAATAGAAATTTTTTCTGACCTACAGCGAGCTATGAAAAGCTTTGTTTTGGAGAATGATCTGCATATTGTCTATCTGGTAGGTTTTTCATTCTGTGTTTTGTATCTTTTACTTCAAAATCAAAAGAAATGAGAGAAAACAATTCAGGGCTCCATGGACATGTTTTTTTTCCTACCTTGCTTGAGTAATACTTCATGGAGAAAAGTCCTTCAGAGCTAACCTGTTTCCATAGTGTAGGCTGATGCTGCATATCCATATAAGCCTATTTTTGTCACTCTTGACTTCAAAAGATGTCAGAAGTTTATAAGGTTTGGATGTAGAATACTCGTAATTTTTCTGAAACATTTGAAGATGACTAAACTAATTGGTATTGATTTGTGTTTGGAATCTGGAGGTTCAAAAAACACTGGGGGGGGTTCAGCATCTACTTTGTCTACAAAAAGTCTCTGAGAACTCTGTGATTTTTTTTGTCCTGTGAGTGGGACGCTTGTGGGTTCATTTATTTGTTTATTTGCTTGATGATCCTGCCAGGGCTAAAGGAAGGAGTGTGCTAAATCTTTTGAGTTTGTCAAGGGTTATGTGCATATGCACTTGAAAACTACTATTTGAGACCTTTGGAGAAGAAATCATGAACCTGTCAAGATTAGTGAGGAGTTGCAGTGAACATCTTAGAATTCATGGCCGTGAGGCCTGTCATTCAAGCATCACCCCAGATTTCACAGATGTCTTTAGCCTCCTTAAGTGTAAATATATTCTCTTTACCAGACTAATCAAAAAAGAGTTCACACCAAGAAGAATCTGCTTGGCATTATAGGTGTTGTTGAAGTAGGAATCAAGGGGAGGTTGAATGTTGGGAATGTGTGTCTCTACTTGCTATCTTCGTTAGCCTAGTTACTGACTGAAATGGATTCATTCATTTAGTTATTTATTTATTTTGAACCTAGTAGTTTCCCATATTTGCACATTATTCTGTAGTTCTAGAAGACCACATAATATTTTGTTCTATTCCTGCTAGGCAAAGTGATCTGCTTTATGCCATGCATCAGTGAATTTTTCCCTGTTTGTACCTCTAAAACAAGAAAAAGAAAAAAAGAATTCTGTTGATGTTCTGAGGTAGATTCAATGATAAAAAAAATGGTTTTTATCTTGTATTTTCTAGTTACAGCAGATTGTCTGATGTTATTTTAAATCAAATACAGTTTCAACCAAAATATTATTGAGATTCACTTCCATTAACCCAGTCTAAAACACTTTCTTGCAGAGTTCATTCATTTTCAAGATTTTTTTAAAAATAGAAGTGTTGTTCTTTACACGTTTCTTATGAATTGCAGGGGAATTATCCGCGATAATGCTTTCAATTTCTCAAGCTTGAGTCTATTACTTTTACAAAAATGAATTTGAACAAGTTGTATTTTAGAAAATTCAATTAAAACAAAAATATTAGTCTAGGATAAGCGTTTTCTTTAAAAACAATGGAAAAAAGACAACCAATAGGAGACAACTAAACACAGTCTTCACCTTAGTAAGTCTTGTTTTTCTCTTGCAGCTTGTTGATACAGATATGGAGATGTTTTTTTTCCCTCATAGAATCATAGAATTGCTCAGGTTGGAAAAGACCTTAAAGATCACCAGGTCCAACCACAAGCTAACCATACTACCCTAACTCTAGCAACCTTTCACTAAATCATGTCCCTGAGCACCACATCCAAATGGTTTTTAAACACATTCAGGGATGGTGACTCAACCACCTCCCTGGGGAACCTATTCCAGCACTTAACAACCCTTTCTGTAAAGAAGTGTTTTCTGGTATCCAACCTGAACTTACCCTGATGCAACTTCAGGCCATTTCCCCTTGTCCTGCCACTGTCACCAGTGAGAAGAGGCCAGCCCTGCTCTTGCTGTAAGCACCTTTCAGATACTGGAAGAGAGCAAGAAGGTCTCCCCTCAGCCTCCTTTTCCACAGACTAAACAGCCCCAGTTATACCCTCATATTCAAACTCACTGTGCTGACTGAACGATAACAGAATTGTTTTTCTGTCTAAAAGTATGTGAAAGATTTGAATAGCTTTTTTTGTTAGTGTAAGTAAAAGTTGAGACTTAATGTACTCAAGGTAAAGGTAAGGTTCAGTAAGTACTGGCAAAACCTGTGTTCCCTACTGCTTTATCAGGCGTTATGGCGGTAGTTATTGTGGTTCTAAGAGGCTATAGATAATCTGTCACTTTTGTTAAAGGAGAATAAAAATACTGCTTAAAAAATCTCACAGTGGCTTAGATTTATGGAGCAATCTGGCAAAAATTCCCAGTTCTTTCACTGTTAGAATACCCACATGAATCATGTCATATCTCATATCTCATATCTCATCAGTACAAATATTAAAAAACTAGGTTAGAAAACCTTTCACTTTCTTCAAGGTACGTGGTTATGACTCACTGCCTCTGAGTTATGCGTGGGATGCCTCAACCACATTCTATAGACTGTATTTTTGTTTTTGCTGCTCTGTTTCTCTGAAATAGTTTTTGGCATTATCTTGTTTTCTTAGGTCACCCCGGTGTACGAGGATTGGACCACAATTGATTGGTACCAGTTTTTCTGCTTATGGGAGAAGCTGCCTGCCTCAATGAAGCGTGTGGCTGAGCTGGTGGGGATTGAAGAAGGCTTTCTGGCTCGCTCTGTAAAAGGCAAAATTACAGCTAAAACAGAAAAACAGTACAGGCAAATGGCCATCCACAAAAGGTAGCCACAAACAGATGTGAATGTGCATTGACCGGAGTCTGTAACTTGAAGAATTGATAGGTTCTTTGTTTTCAGGGATTGGTTTTCTTGCTGAGTGACCTGGTTAGTTCAGATATATCTACAGAGACCATGGGCCCAGTGCCACAAGATGTTTGTGTTGTATTATTTGGAAGCCAACTTCTGTGTTTCTGTGTTTCTTTTTTGTGCTATGCTATAGTACTACTCTGTCTATCCTATCACAGAGTACTCTAATGTGACCTGAGCATCCTTTTTTTTTTATTCTTTAGATTTTTCACCAGTCTTGCCCTCCTGGATTTGATCAGTGAAGTTCCCTTAAAAGACATGACAAAGAAGTATGGTTGTAGTCGTGGCCAACTTCAGTCCTTACAGCAGTCTGCTGCCACCTATGCAGGTGAGTTTTGTGTGCAAAAACTCAGCAGAAAACTTCAGGTAGTCTATTTTCTTTCCTTCCAGATAAGGAGATAAGAGCCACAGTGTATAACAACAACCAGTCTTGTAAAACCACTTCCAAATTTATAGCTTTATCTGTGGCTGCCCCTGCTTTAAGATGGAACCGTGGTGCATGCTATGGGAATGGGGCCAGCTGGGTGAAATCAAGCAGTGCTATAGCATGCTAATGGCTATGGGAATCATCTGTGTAATGTGCAGAAACATAGTTTGTTTGATACTAAGTGTGGAAAAATGTACAAGTCAATTCTGAATCTTTGCCGTACCAGAAAGAGAACATTTCAGAATGGGTTAGGTTTTGGATCTCTGAGACAGAGTGGCTTTTTCCTGGTTACAAAGGTAATAGATCATAAAACATAATTTTACAGTTTTAAAATCAGAGTGAATAGTTTCCAGGTCATTTATCACCAGATAACAAGAGGTCAGAGAGGTCACATTTATCATAACCTCTTTCAGAGGGTTGTGTAAGAGTAGAGGTAGCTGCTCACCATGTGATCAAGAGAATTTCTTTCTGTTATCTAAGCCAAGTCTTTCATTACTCTGTAGATGGAGCTTCAGTTTCTAACACAGTTTTATCTCAACTTGCGAAGCCCTATGCGTGGGTTGCAGCGTGAGTCAAAGCCCCAAAATGAAAAGGTCACGCCAACTGATGCTGAGTAGTTTAAATTAATTCTGATAGTATAAATAACTTCTTGTTATAATGGTTTCACAATTCTCTATTCCCAGTGTTAATCATTTTTTCAGCAATCAAGTGGGTAAGTGCAGGAACAAGAGTAATTTGGAAAGTAAAATGAACTGTTGACATGACATACAGTTAGGAGAGATGATAAAAAAGCTGTATTCTATAATTACTGTTAAAATATGGCAGTGAGGTATGCTGTGTCTTTCAGTTATTTTCATACTTTTATATATACAATCTATGAGTAAGAAACTGTCTTTTCCCTGCTCTTTTCCTCCTCCCATGTTCTGAGGACTGCAGCTATAATCTTTACAATGAATTTCGCTAGCTCCTATGGTGCTGTCAGTAACTGAAATTCAGCAGGTCAAGTTCTGCTCATAAAGACGTCACTGCGGAGTGGCTTCTCTTAGTGCCTCTCATCATTGCTTTTCCACTCTTCTTCAGTGTGTTTGGTTTATATATACATACATACATACATATGTATATATATATAATCTTGTTACAGGATATGCATGTATTTCATTTCATACTTGCATAATTAGTCTTTAAAAAAGCATTGTTGTTCAGAATTTCTGCCTCACTTATAAACTATTTAGTTGTAGATAAAGTTGACTTCTGCGAGAGCAGTTCCTAAGCAGAATGTTGTGATAAACATGAGTTAGGTGACCATTTCTGTAAGTACTGGGAAAGAGAAATGTGAAGAGAATGACTCTTCAGATGTGGAGTTGAGACTGATGCAACTTCTGTGTTCCAGGCATGGTAACAGTTTTCTGTAATCGACTGGGTTGGCACAACATGGAAGTGTTGCTCTCCCAGTTCCAGAGCCGCCTCACTTTTGGGGTTCACAGGGAGCTTTGTGACCTGGTACGAATCTCTCTGCTGAATGCACAGCGTGCAAGGATGCTTTACAACGCTGGCTTTGTCACAGTTGCTGAACTTGCTAAAGCCAGTCCTGGTGATGTGGCAACTGCTCTGAAGAATTCAGTACCATTCAAAAGGTGAGAAATCAGTAAGTCCAGAAGTCAAGTCAGAAGTTCATTTATTAGGTGAAGGATTTCAGGATGAAACCTGTAATTAAATTTGACAACCTTTTGGGACTTGTTGCTAAATGTTACTTAAAAATAACTTGTAAGTCTCTGTGACTGATCACAGTAATTACATGATTACTTTGAAATTAATAATAACATGTTGTATTTGCAGCAAGAGATTGTGAGACCTGAATTTTCCTCTTCCTGAATTGAAAATGGTTTTTGGAGGCTTTTTGCTGCCTCTAAAAGGTTAATGCTTTCGTGCTCTACCGTATGATCAAATGAGCGCATGGTTTATTACTGTACTTAATTTCAGATTCTCTTGAGATATTCATGATAGTGTAATGACAAAATTCCTACATCAGGTACTTAGACTCTGCCATGATACCTCTCTTATTCGTGCTCCTGAGGTTACCTTTCTTTGCATGAGTTTGCGGAAGAGGATCGGTTCAGACCTAGATCTTACCCTAGTAGGGAGCTGGGACTTATCTAGGGCATGTATTTGGATGCAGAAGCTTGGAATTCTTCTGCATGGTAGACATAGTCAGTAATATCTTTTATTGACATCATTGGCATTTAGTAGAAAACTGAAATTGTTATTTCCTATTAAGCAAGAGACATTTTGGACATAGCATTATAGCTTCACAGAAGCACTAACTGAAGTAGGAGCAGAGCAGAATAGGGTCAGCTCCTCACGTTGTTTGTTATTTTCTGCATAAATGTTCACATCTCTTTGTTGCCTTTCCCTTAGTGGTCGCAGGGCTGTGGATGAAGATGAAGAATCGGTAGAGGAGCGTCGGACTGTGCGCAGCTTCTGGATGGCCGGAATGAAGGGCTTAACAGAAAGTGAAGCGGCTTCCCTCATTGTGGAGGAAGCCAGGGAACTTCTTCAGCAGGACTTGGCAGCGATGGGAGTGCAGTGGAACCCAGAGTCTTTTCTTGAGGCATCATCTATGATCAGCAGTGAGTCAGAGATGGAAGACAGACTACATAAGCCAGTTGGAGAGCTATCTTCTGAATCTTCTGTGATGTTAAACAAGAAAGAGTGCGGAGTTCAGAATCATAAGGGCCTTGGCTCTCAGGCTGGAAACCTATCAGATATTAAAAAGAGATATAAAAGGCGGCTAAGCAGTAGCACAGCACGCTCTAGATTTGAGAGTGAAGTCACATACAAGAAACAGGCTCAAGCAGATGAAAGAAATGGTGATACTGCACACAGTGCTAGAAAATGGCCCAATATGAACAGAGACAATGAAAATGTGGAAGGAATTCTTAGGGTCAAAAACAAGGCAGATTCCGAAAGAGTAAGTCCAGAACTCCATACTGAGCAAGGAAAGACACCAACATTAGCAAAAATGTCTTCAGCCTCTAGATTGCTAAGAAGTGAGGACACACATTTAAACCGGAGTAGGAACAAAAACACTTCTTCAAAACTGCAGAAGTCACTGCTTGAAGATTCAAGTATGGTTATCATGGACATTAAAAAACCATCTGCTTTCCTCTCCAGCATTTCTAAGGATAACTTATTTTCAGACCAAAACAATCAGGAATGTCCAGAAAAAGTGTCTGTAACTCAAAAGGTTTCAAATTCTGTACAAAAGAGGGAAAATAATGTAGGGAGAAAAGATAAATTGGAGAGTTTGTTTACAGAACTTTCTAACTCCAATGAAGGCATGCCTATGGAGAGAGCAGGTTTTCAGGCAACTGTTACAGTACAGAGTATTCCACACATCAACAAGGAGACACATGATACTGTAGAAAGTAAAGTAATACCTTCTAGGGCTAGAATACAGAGAAATAAAACTACTGCTGATAAGTACAATAAAATCAGTAAAATGCAAACAGATGTGAGCTCTGCTGAGTTGAAGGTTGATAAGCAGCATACTGCTTTAGATGCAGGTGATTGTAATGTAAACACTAACTGCTCTGTAAATGCATGCGTCCATGATGACAATAGGAAACAGAAGTCTGTGTACTTTCGTCCCGGTGGTGATAAATTCTACCATGCTCAGATCCAGAATGGTGGTATAAATGGGAACAAAATACCCAATGGAAAATTGTTACAAGCTGGAGCACTACAAAAAGGCTACAGTCATCCAAAGGATTTTATGAAAGACTCTCTAGTAAAATCCAGAGCTATTTCTGATGTAGATGATGTTCGGAATTATCCATCCTCTGGTTTGATTTGTGTCTCTACAGACTTTGAAGATAGCTTCCAGTTGGATACTCAGACGGAGAGGATAATAAAACAGGAGGCAGCAGCCGAAATCACGCGACAGCAGGGAATACAGGATTCAGAATTGGCAATAGTACCTCAGCAGGAAATCTCCATGAAACTAAGCACTTTGCAGTCTGGGAATGCTACTGGGGAAAGGCTTGATGCAACAGTAAGGAAACAAGGCTTATCAAGTATTATCACAACAAATAATGTTATAAAAAACACAGATCAGCACTGCAGTAACAAAATGTTGGAGTCTGAAGACCTTAATGTACAGCCTGTAGCAAAAGAAATAGAATCTGCACCTGTCCTTAAAGGAAGTGACTACTCAGTGACTGATTCTCAGCTAAACAGTTTTCTACAGTATTATCAGACCCAAAATTCAGTGAAAGGGGAGAGTGCTTCTAAAGGTCCCAATAAAGCAACCTGTCCTCTTGATAGGGAGCACTTTGTAGAAGAAGAATACCATCCTGTCACAGAAACAAGCCTGAATATGAGTGATGGCTTGTTGTTTGATGATAGTTTCAGTAATGTCAGTGATCTCTCAGCTGTGAACGTCATGGAAGCTGACAGAAAGGAATCTGAGGGGAGGCAGGGAGCTTTGCTTCCTGCAGGTGGTCTTTTGCAGAACCTAAGGCCTGTTCAGAATAAATCTGATGCCAGTGACAATCAGAGGGAGCATGAGGATCCAGTACAGAATAATGATGCATCTGTAGTATTCTCTGATCTCATAGCTGAAGTTTTAGATCATGGAAACTCCCCAACTTTTTTGGGAGATTTTCCTTGTACACCTCACGGTCAGTCTAAATTAAGAAACATGGTGATTTGTGAAAATGATTCCAATCCAAAGGATTTAGAAGTGGATCATGGTAAAAAGCTCCAATGTAGCCAGCAAATATTAGATAAGAAAAGCCATCCATTAGTGTGGACTGACCACTCGTTTGAACTGAGTCCAGGACTTCAGGATATACTAGACAAATGGCCTAGTCCTTCAGGCACTGAACTTGTTCAAGTAAATGTAAGAAGCTCCTGTCTGAAAGGAAATTTAGTTGCTTCAATTGCTAATCAAAAGCCAGATGCAATTTTTGAATTTGAACATCATCAGCTAGAGCCTTTGCCCAATTGTCAGAATTTAAAAGACTATTGCAAAGTTAAAGAAAACAAAACAGAAGACTTGGATATTCACAAGTCAGACTGTGTAACACTTATGCTCAGGGGAAGCAACAGGACATCCTGTCCTCCACCAGATAATTGTAACGGATTTATTCCTCCAACGCCCCCCAAAGAACTTTTTCCAAAAAATTCTGTATCTTTCTCTGTGAAATCTGCAAGGAAGAGACAGGTTGCCAGCATGAATGAAGAGCAACTTGTTCTGCCACAGCACAATTGCAAGAGTGATGCGGAGCAGCAGGTAGTTGAGATGGTAGCCTCAACTGAGGCTGATGAGATAAGAGATGATTCCACTATAGACAAAGACTTTTCACTGCAGCTGTCTCAGGATGTTTTTCCATTCACTCCCTCAAATGCTGAAGGGTTCACGATTGTTGATGTAGCAGGTGACAAAACACTTTTTCAGACTTTTCTTGCAGAATGGAAGGAGAAAAGTAGATTCTCCATCTCAGTGGCATGTGAGAGAAGAAAATGTCTTTTGTCAACCAAATCAACAATTGGTGGCAGATTCAAACAAGGTTAGTTCCACGTCTGTGAACAACATGATGGCATCGTCAGCTTAAAGCAGCAGTGATGAAGGAAAGAATTTGAAAAAGGAGGAAAATTACTGACACTAATTTAATATTGTCGATCTCAGTAAAGCAAAGAAGATAAATGTTAGTAGAGAATGGAGAACTGATGTCAGACATTGCACTCTTAGGTCTTTGGTGATTGCAGTGAGGTGTTAGCAGCTTGTTTCTATATGAAAACATCTAAACTTAACATTTCATATGTAATTTTAAACGAATCTCTGTTGTGCGGTCCCTTTATCACACGTATCTTTCCATGTCATAAATTTTAGTATATTTTAAAATAAATTATGTATTTAACAGTGACCTCTAGGGATTGTTCAGGGTCTCCACCAGGCAGCAGTACTTGTGAGATTGCTTCTGAAGCAAATACTTCCACATTTGCAAAATATTAATTTGGTAAACTGTATCCATGTATGAAATTCAGTGTCAGCCTCTGGATTCTTGCAATAGTGCTTAAATTTCTTTCCCACAGAAGTCTGCATTTGCTGCAGATTGTTTGCTGTCATATAAACACACTATTTCTTTAAAAACATAAGATGGAATAGACTTAGATTTTTCGCTATCATATAATCATAACAACAACAAAAAATATTTCTCTATGAAAATATAGTTTTGATGGACAAATCTGTAACGTTTTACAGAGTGAAAGGAAGCAATGTTGTTCTAACCGAACTTTTGAAGAGATTTCTAGGAAATTGGAGTTTTGCAAGAATGCTGCATTCATGATTGTTTCTACTACAAGAGAATAGAAACCACTGTGTCCTAAACATCTTCCCCCCACTCTTCCCCCCAAAGAGAAACACAGGTATTTTCTCCATATAGATAGAAATAAAGGTATATATTCATATTTAACAAATTTAAGCTCAGCTGTATGTATCTACATTTTCCAGAACCAAACTTTCCTGTATTTATAGATGTCATTTTGTAATTTTAAATTAAAAATATTCCCTTAGGAAATTCTCCCCAGAGGATGCAGGTCAACGATGATGGATTTCCTGTCCAACACCGTGAAGACATCTTGGTAGTTGGACTGGCAGTCTGTTGGGGTGGAAAAGATGCCTACTATGTATCTTTGCAGCAGATGCAAGATCAGACTGGTAAGTGAGCAGACAGGGTGTGCTGCTTTATGTGACATGCATTTCAAGAAAGTACCTGTGATAGTTTTTTTTGGAAGTGTTATGGTTATTCCTTACTCAGCTCACTTGTATGATGGAGCAATTTAGCCATATTATTTTTCATCACTTTAAGTGTTCAGCTGGCTTGAACAAGTTGCTATCTATAGATTTTTACTACCAGATGATTGGCACAAGCAAAGAACTGCTGCTTGTGTGGTGGACCACTTACATCTTGACTTAACTCCTGTGTTCTCTTTAGCTTACCTGCTTTTCTCTTTCAACCTCTTTTCGCTTTCACTCTAAATTTGACATTAGAATAATGCCCAATCTGCTCTTATCTCTAAGTTTTGATTCCTGGCCCTCCTTATTTAGTAGTATAAACACAGCACATTTTTTGGGAGCCATATCTATTTTGAAAAAATAAAGTCAGTATAGGTTTATTGTTACTTGTTTACTGTTCTACTATACTTTTTTTTTGCTTTAGTTGGTTGCATTCAAGGTTATCTCTCTTTTCTTATACATTGGGTAAAATGTTGATTATGTTTGCATTTTCTACTTTAGAAATCAGTCCGAGTTTGGCACCACCACCTTTGGACAAAAACCTACCTGTAACAGAGAGACTGCATCATCTGCAGCTGTACCTGCAGGAGAAGCACGAGCGCTCACTTGTCATGTATAACTTCATTCAGCACTACAAGACCCTGCTGCTGGCTTGTGGCATCTCCTTGGAAGGAAGTTTTGAGGACCCAAAGGTTGGCAGGATTAAGAAATTTAACTTGGGTGAAAAACATAAATAGAAATGCAGGAGTACCTTCTGGTGCTCCTGTAATTTAGATTTGAATATGAATATACATCAGGGGGTTTTGGGAAATTTTCTTCCAGTGGAAAATGTAAAATATTATTAAGAGGTGTTCTCATGCAATGTGTGCGTTCATGTTGCCTACAAGAGAAACAAGCCAGATTCAGTGTTATTTGACACATTAATATTTCATGCCTGACTACTTAAGTGGAGAGGATAAGTTTAAATCTCACCCGTCCCAGTGGACAGGGCTGAACTCTTGTATTGTTGCTTATAAGAAGCCAGAGACTGAAAAGTTGGAAGCATTTCTGGTCAGATTATTGAATCTGAGATTAGAAGATTTTGTTACCAAAGGGTTTATCTGCTGTGTGTATGGACTACTCTACTACCACTATTTTCTCAAAACAAAACAAAACAAATTTATATGTAATTTCAAAAGGTATGGATGCCTTCTTGTCCTTATTAGGAAAAGGTTTAGAAGCACAGAAATTTCTAGTGTTGGTATTTATATCTTAACATCACATGTGGGCTGAATAGCATCAAGGCAATATTAAAGCCTACAGGTAAGTAAGCAAAGCTGTTCAACAGAAGGACAAACTTAGCTTTTCGTAATGATATGTGGCTTTGGGATAAAATTAAAGAGCAATAAAAGTAGCACCTTTCCCCACACTGTTCTGTATATGAAAAAGAGTCATATTTATTCATTGTAGCAGTGCAATGAATATATACATACATACATACACAGTCACACCCCCACACCTCCCACACACCCCTACGTATGTACGCATTTTTAATCTTCAGCTTGTATGTCAGAGACAACGTAAAAGAAACCTGTGCTTCATCCTGTTTTGACACAACAATTTGAAATATAGCTATGAGCAGAATTGCTTTGAAAACAGTGGGAAGTATGAGGCTTACTGAGAATAAAATTTGCCTCACAATATTCTTGCTGCTGGTGCTGATATGCAGAAAATAAGAGAGCTCAGCTTGGCTCATCCATTCTAGATCAACAGCAAGTCCTGATTTTTACAAACTCAATTTTCAGAGTAAACACATTTTGATCCTGGTTGTCATATTGAATTCCCTTTGTGTTAGGATGATATAAGTAAAACAATGAAGAATAGTACCCTTAGATGTTGTAAGTTGACAATGGGAGAGACCTTCAAATGTGTAGAATTAATTTTCAGTGAGAATAAAGCATGTAAGTGACATGACCTCTTAAAAGTTTTATCTGAAATCGTGTAACTTTTCCACAAATTATTCCAGTCTGCCTAACAAATGAAGAATGATGTGCACGATAATCTTGCCTTAACCCCCAGTCAAACATTAAGGTTGTATTATGATTAAAATGGAAAAAAAGTCTCACAGAAGTCTCTCTTTTTAAGGTTGCTTGTTGGCTGCTTGATTCTGGCCCTAAGGAACGTACCCTTCACAACATGGTGTCTAACTTTCTACCCAGTGAGCTACCTCTGCTGGAAGGGATAAGCACTGGCCAGGGGGTGCAGAGCCTGGGGCTTAGCTCCAGTGAAGATCATTCTGGGCGGTACAGAGCAGCAATAGAGTCTGTACTCATCTTCAATGTCATGAACCAACTCCATAGTGAACTACAGAAGGAAAATCTGACAGGTAAATAGACCTCCTTCACTCGAGGGCAGAGAGAGGGCAGCTATATTACTACAAAGTGAGTGATCAGTGGAGAACAGAAGAGGTTTGGGAGTTCTTATTCAAGCGTATTCTGTGGTAAAAATCTAATCTTTTTAAAGAAAAGAGGGAATTTTCTTTGGAAATACATCTGTTTTGCAAAAACAAATTAACCAGAGGAGAGTTTGGGAGTTCATTATAGGATTTAAGATGTTTTTTTTGTATCCCAAGTATCCATTGGTTCCATTGGCTGAGGAACCCATCTGGATAATAGTCTATTTAAAATCTCTGAATCAAAAGGATCCTTACCTCCCAGGTGAGTATCTTGGCTACTTTGAGGGGTCTTTCTGTGTTTGTTCCCTCTGTACACAGCTCCGGTGAGGTCGCATCTTAAGTACTGTGTTCAGTTTTGGGCCCCTCACTACAAAAAAGACACTGAGGTGCTGGAGCATGTCAAGAGAAGGGCAACAAAGCTGTGAGGGGTCTGGAGCACAAGTCTTACAGAGAGCAGCTGAGGGAAATGGGATTGTTCAGTCTGGAGAAGAGGAGGCTCAGAGAAGACCTAATTGCTCCCTATAATTACTTGAAAGGAGGTTGTGGGGACATGGGGCCCAGCCTCTTTTCCCAGGAAACTAGTGATAAGACGAGAGGTAATGGCCTTAAGTTGCTCTAGGGAACATTCAGTTTGGATATTAGGAAAAATATCTTCTCCAGAAGAGTGGTGAGGCATTGGAACAGGCTGCCCAGGGAGGTCTATGAGTTATTGTCCCTGAAAGTTTTTAAAAACCGTGTAGATGTGGCTCTGAGTGGCATAGTTTAGTGGGCATGGTGGTGATGGGTTGATGGTTGGACTAGATCTTAGATGTCTTTTCCAACCTTAATGATTCTATGATTCTTGTGAACCCTTGCTTTTCCTTATCACAAACAACTTATAAAATCTTCAGAGATTCTCTGGTGAAGAGTTCTTGCTCTCTGGCTGTAGCTTCCTTTCTCTTGTATGCACCTCATTAAACTCTTGTAATCCCATAATGAGCAGTCTAGTGCTCTTGCACTAACAGTTGCTGAGTGTTTGTCCTTATCCAAAAACAAACACAAACCAAGAGCATATGCCTATTGTTGGGCTTTGTCATTTTGTTTCCCCTAAATTGCACCCAGAGCCTAGGAGAAAGGTCCCTCCAGTCTCACTGAGACATTGTATTGCAAGTTTACCGCATCACCTATGATTGTGACAGCTAAACCTTAGAACATTTTTAGAAGATGTAGGTGGTGGAATGAAAGTGTATCCAGTTAGAAAGCTTTACATTAATCACATCCAAAGTTTATAAAATGTTGATATCCAAGGAGATGTGTATTAGGAAAAAAACCCCACTTTTTTGACAGAAGTTAACTTACCAGCTGTTGTTATAAATGTTTTACTATGAAATAGTCCAGAAACAGAAACATTTAAACTAGATCTATTAAAAGATCTCAGTGTGTCAGGACACTTGGGTTTTTTAAAAACAAGGGTTCCCCTGTTGCTTTTTTTTTTTTTTAACAAATCTGTTACAGTTGATATGTTTTTGATGTTACAGAAGTTTTTCTTGACATTTGTTCTTACTCCAGATGTGTTCTCTAAAGTGGAGATGCCCAACCATTATTGCTTGGCTCTGCTGGAGCTGAATGGCATTGGGTTTAGCACAGCAGCATATGAAACCCAGAAACAGGTCATGCAAGCTAAGCTAACTGAGATTGAGACCAAGGCTTATCAACTGGCAGGCCACAGTTTCTCCTTGACCAGCCTTGATGACATTGCAGAGGTATGTGAGAGCTCGGATGGGAGGTGGAGTACTTTTCAGAAGATATCCTCAAAGTGTTTTAGCTTACACTGAATGAAAAACTCTCATGGGAAAACTCTGTATGAAGAAAGAACTCTGGTCAGAGTTTATTTATCTGTGCTCATTATGAGCTTGCTGCCTGCAAGGTGCTGTGCATCTTCTGCTTGATAGTGATCATTATGATTTCTGCTAAGCTCTGCAGAAATAAAGAAGGTAGAAATGAAGTGGGAGTGAATTTGTTGTCTTTATAGGACCTGGCTCCTCATGAAGCATGAGATTATCTGCCACTCAAACAGGTTTCAGATTATTTTGGGTTAATGGTTCAGGGCTAGAATAGCTTTGATGCAACAGCAGTATTTTCATACATTTTAGATGTGGTATCACGTGATCTGAACAAGCTGGGATGTTGCTTTTGTCCTTAACACAGGCATGAAAGAAAAGATTGCTTTACAAGTTTTGAAGGAATTGCAATCTGTTTTTAAGAATCTGAACATCTGTATACAGAACTGATTCCTTTTTAAAAAGCCTAAGAAACAGATTTGGATTTAAATTACTGATACTTTTATTTCTGAATAACATTACTTTTTTTTAATGTATGTTTCATGTCATCCCAGGAGTAGATTAGAAATGCTATGCATGCATTTTTTTTCGGATTAGTTCTGTTTGATACACTAATTTCTTGTTGAGGCACTTGTTATGGAATTTGTGAGCAATGATCACTAAAAGAAGTTCCAGAAATATTCCCCCTATGTTGCAAATGCAGAAGTTTTGTTTTACAGTATTTGTGTGAGTTAGAACTCCTCAAATAATGCTCAACTCTGATTTTATTCTGCTTCATAGAAAAGGGGAAGAAATATTTTTCTGTTTTCTGTTTGTTTTTCATACAGAAATCTTGTTTGAAATCACATGAAGTATATTTTTATATTTTAGTGGTGCTTTACTCGTCTTATTTTGTGGCAGCAAAACTGTTGTGCTAAATGAACTTGTGAGAAAGTTCTATTCCCTTCTCCCAGCTGTGAAATGAAATGCAATAGCTGTGAAACAGTGTATAATGCTACGTAGAGTGGAAAGTGAAGAACTGTGTTGTATCTGTCAAGTAGTGAGCATGTACTTCATTTTCCAGCTTTTGGCAATTTGTTAGAAAAACTAATATTCTGTGGCCACCTCCTCCAGTGCCAATGTTGTTATGCTGAAGCCTGTTCTCCACTAATACTGCTTTTCTTCACTGATGTTCTTCCCACTTTTAGTCTTCTTAATTCCATGTTTTATAACAGTTGGCTCTCAGCAGTAAACTCACTTAATGGATGGAGTTAATTACCTTTCCTAAAAACATACATCTGAACTCAAACTTACAGTACTTAGAAAATGAGATTTTAGATTGCATTTTATAGTTAATTAAAATAAGGAGAGATGACTTTGATAGCATAGATCTTTAATCAGCTTTTTAATTACTTGGAGCATTCCTGCTATCCTCTGGCTGAAATAAGCTGTTCAAGTGCTGCATTCTCCTGGAAGTAGCGTGCAGAAACTGATCTGAGATGCTGGCCTTTTTCAGGTTTTGTTCCTAGAGTTGAAATTGCCACAAAATGGAGATGTGAAAGCTCAAGGGAACAAGAAAACTCTGGGTTACACCAGAAGAACAACTATTAAAGGA
Source organism: Chrysolophus pictus (assembly GCA_037305975.1). Classification (NCBI taxonomy): domain Eukaryota; kingdom Metazoa; phylum Chordata; class Aves; order Galliformes; family Phasianidae; genus Chrysolophus; species Chrysolophus pictus. The sequence continues at coordinate 116,307,591 of CM074576.1, read as the reverse complement.
AACCGGGTTAGGTTGAGCAAGCAGTTCAGTACGACCAAGGTACAGTAAAGTCTGGTTCTAATCTGAAATTGTCTGAAAAATTCTTACTTCACACATGTACTGTTGGAGTTAGATATGCTGATTTAGACAAAAGTAAACTTTTTCTTGCCTTTTACTCCTCCAGTTACCACTATTCAAATCTGGCTTCTCATTTAGCAGAGCTGTTAACTCTTCCTAATCTTCTAAAGCCCAATTTTAGTGAGGACCTAACTCTCAATAGCAGGTTTCAATGAGAATAGTCAGGCAGAATTTGAATCAAGACCAAAATAGTTAATAATTTTGTAAAGCCAATAGTAAAAGTGTTTTTCAACATAAGCTTGAAAGGCACTTAAATATCATGGTGATTAAATACAGTGTCTTCCCTACCAGTTAATGCCCAATCTATATTTGGTGCTTCACAGAATTTGTCTTCAGAATGGTTGATGTTATGGCACATTGAATTTAGTATTTCAAAAGCTTGTATGTATGTTAAGGTGATCAACATGCTGCCTAGCTGCTAGATACTGTGCAGCTGCAATAGTATCAACTTCTGCAGGCTAATAGGTGCTCTTGTCAGACAAGTGATACAAGCTAACACCTATGTTCCCTGTTTTTAGTACTCATTAATGTGTTGTTGTTTCCCCTTGTTCAGTGTAGTTGGTGACTGGAAAGCAAATATTGATCTTTGAAACTTAAGTGGCAGTGAAGAATTAAGTATTCTCATGATGGAAGAACTGAGAAGCAAAAGCACAGTGAGGATTCCCTCCTTTTGTGATGTAAAAGGCAGAGGCAATAACAGCCTGCTGCATACAAAAAATGTTATACTGGATAAATATTTGCATGACATTATCTTTTGATTTTAGTCTCTTCATCACTAGTGATGAACTTTGCCTATCAAGAAGCATGGTCAAGGGCTTCATTTTATGTGTTCCTAGCATGAAAATAGGAAGCAATCATAGAATGCGTTGAGTTGGAAGGGACCTTTAAAGCCATCTAGTTCCAACACCTACCACGGGCAAGCTTGCCCACCTCCAACTGGGAGACAAATATACAAGTAAATGGAAGAGAAACATTAACACTATGCAAGAGGAGGCAACATAGAGGATGCATGACAAGTGATGCTTTTTTGCTCATTTCAGATGACTTATTGATTGGTGCAGACCAATAATGGTGGATGTAAGAAGTCCAAAGAGAGGTCATTGCCTTGCTTGTGTTTTATGGTGTTTTCATTGTTCAGGTGTTGACGGTATAAGTAGAAGAGATATCCATTTGATTTACAGTCAGTGGTACTGGAAGCTCACTGATGGAGATACTTCTTCCCACAAAGCTGCAAGACAAAGCTTTATAAATAAAGCTTTCAAGGCAATTAATTACGACTGTGTTTCTCTCCACCAAGGGTGTTTTGGAGAAATTAAAGACACTTCACCCATTGCCAGGACTCATACTGGAGTGGAGAAGAATCAACAATGCCATTTCTAAAGTGGTGTTTCCACTACAGAGGGAAAAACGATTCAATTCTGCTCTAGGAATGGAAAGGATATATCCAGTGTCACAGACTCACACAGCTACAGGTAAAGAAATGTCTGCAAAATCCTTCCTTATTATTGAATTTTGACAGCTTTTCTGTGGGGAAAAGAGTAAAGAAATAAAGCCCGTGCTTTCTTTCAAACCAAATGAAAATACGTAAATATCTGTTTCACATTAATCTGTCCTGTAAGTCTAAATGTGTTAAAATATGAGGTTTACTCCAAAAGTAACACCTCCTGTTTTATTATGTTGGCCCACAATGTCAGAGTTGAATGTTGGCAGTATGGCAGTAGAGGCTGAACCTTCCCACCAGTATTTCATTACATGTTGTTGCTGCATGACAGATGGCAGCAGAAGGGCAGTCTAATGAAATGGTGACTGACATGGAAGCATGTATAAAGCAAGGGTATGTAACTTGATTCCTCCATGTGGAAAAAAATGGCATCCATTAACATTCATTGATACTTGCTGAATGTTTATGGAGACCAAACAGTGGATGTGAGCACAGTGAGGATGTGGGTGGTGCATTTCAACAGTGGCAGCAGTGACAGTGAGTCACCTCTGTTGGTGATTTTACAAGTGTGATATGAAGGCTCTTGTTCATCGATGATAAAAATACATAGCTAATTATGGTTACTATGTTGAAAAGTGGTGTTTTGTAGCTGACAATTTTCTCTACCAAATAGTGTTACTGCACTCTTTGTATCTGTTCTAGTTTCCATGAAAATAAATAGGAGGCATTACTTTTGGAGAGACCTACGTAGATGTGTTTGTTCCGTATAATTAATTTCTTGTATATTATCTTGCAAGCATCTGTCTCCAGAACAGGTTCTGGATCTTGGGATTTCCTATTAACTGTAAGAAAATGTTGCACAGGAACCACCTTGATTAGCATGAGCTCATTAATCATGAATTATTTTTCTTTTTCTTCAGTTTTCTTTTTTTTTTTTTTCTTTTCTCCAAAACACTTGGCAATTGTGTTTTGCACGATAACGCAGATGTGTGTTCCCCTATTCTCCGGAGAGATTCCTTTTGGATTCTTACTTAATTATACCTCATCTTCCTTCTCAGGTCGAGTAAGTTTTGCAGAGCCAAATATCCAGAATGTGCCAAGAGATTTTGAGATTGAAATGCCGATTGTAGTTGAAGAAAGCCCACCCTTCAGAGCCCATGGAGGAGTTTATTCTCGTGCTGTTTCCAGGGTCAGGTAGGGAGGATCTTGGCAAAGCTTGTGTTTACTCCCCTGATCCTAACGTGGTTGAGTTGTGAAATTTCTTTTTTCTGACTTTGCCTGCTGTCATGTCAATGTGACTCATTTCTCAGTGTTTCCCTTACACTTTCAGGGGAATAGATACCAAAAATGCTTGATTCGGGGGCATAAATAAGAAAAAAAACCAATGACATGTGAAAGATATAATAATGCTGATAGCATGTGGACTCATGTAGTTACTTTTTATAGTCATTTATGAATCTCAGCAGCAATCAAACTAGTGTTATACATGCTACTGTTGGATGGAAAGCGTGAGTCTGAAAAGTAACTAACTGGTTAGGATCTGGTTTAACTTTCTAAGAGCTGTGCTGAAGGGGGGTGGGATATTGTGGAAGAAGTAGAAGAGAGGTCAGCCATTTTATGCTGTGTCAGGGAACACAAATATACATATTTTTGTTCTTCATTAGTAATTTCATGTGTGATAAAGTATCTCCTTCAAAAGCACCTAGGCTGCAAAGCAAGATTTCTGAATCTGTTTTTTTTATCTAAGAATCCTATTCACTGGTGTATAATGATGTCAAAATTAGAAGTGTGTGGAAGTCTAGTGAGCTAGCAAAGTTGACATTTGGCAGCCAGCTAGTGAGCCCAGGGGCTTCATACTTCGTGGTGGGATTCTGTTTCAGTTTCTTTTCTTCTTCCACTCAGATTCTTGTCATACGTATGTCACCTGAATGGCTTTTATCATCTTTGTCACACAGGAAGATGTAAGAACTTTCAGAAATTTTCTGGCTCTTCTCTCTTTCTTTTCCTACCATGTGTATTATATCCTGGTGCCTTGAGTAGGTCATAGGAAGAGAGCCCAGAAGTAACAGAATTTTGTTAATGCCTCTTCTCTACAAGAGGAACCAGACCTAGCCATGGAGGCAGAAGCATTATGTTGACAAACAGCACTGGCAGTGCTTGGGCTTGCAGCAGCTTAGCCAGACAGTTGTAGAGGGGGCTGTGTTCTGTAGGGAAGCAGCTCATTGAAAGGAATGGAGTCCTTGCTACACTTCGAGAGAGGCCTGCTTTTTTAGGCAAGTTACTACATTCCTTACTTAAGTCATTGTTTTGAGAAGGTGCACAATCACAGACTGCTGGCACAAATGAGACTGTCTTGTGGTCCGAATATGATAGGTCTCCCGAATTTGAGTCCAAACCATCTGTTTTTCTTAGTATTTACTGTGCTTGGTTCTCTCTTTCATCTTGCTCTAAGAATCTTCTGACCAAAGGAATGTAAATTAGATAGTGATAAAAACCATTACTCATTTAAAGAAGTCGGGAACTTCTACTCAACAGCACCATACAACCTGTTTTCCATGATTTTTATGCAGTCCTTCATCTTGATCTCTACCATCTCTGAAAAGATAAGGAATAAGAAGAAAAGGGAGTGCCCAAAGGAAGAGCAGATGATGTCTTCCACACTTTGCTCTCCTGGAATTAGCTAGGATCTCAGAGTCCCTAACCCAAGTTTCAAGGGTTTATGAAAGGCTTTGACTGGACTTCCAGTGAAGAACACAATCAACTGGCTGGCAGGCTGGTGACTGATGGAAGGAGAGGTGTCACAATTGTGCACTGTTTAGTTGGTGCACTGATGGACACAATTCCATCTGCAGGTAGGCACAACTTTGAGAAAAGGAGAATGAAACAAACTCTGAGAGGAAGAAAATAAGGTTGCCTTAGGGTCCATTTTTTGCTCAGTCCTTAGCAAGGAAATGTGCTGCATGTCATAAGCATGTCACCTGCAATTTCTGCTCTACTTTTAAAGGCATACCTCTGTGTGTTTACATGGTGCTGAAATGGGGAACTTCTTTCTTTATCAACAATCAGGTAGTGTAGATGTTCCGCTTAAGAGACCAATACTAATAGAAGACCTGGCTCTCAGGCTGGAGTACTGAACTTTCAAGATTCCTGTAGGGCTTCTTTGCTTTGTTTCTGGAATGCATTTATCACAGATCTGGAGCTTTTAATCTTACCTGTTCTAGAGTGGAATCACCCAATTTCTGAACTGAACTCTGAATATAATAGGAATAATTACCTCTAAATCTGCTCAGAGTCAGTAAATCCATTCAGTTATGCATTCAGTTATGGCCTATGTCTAATTCTCCCATAGTCAATTTTTGTTATGGATTGGGGAATAGAAGCTACTGTCTTGTTTGTATTCATGGCAAGATGATTATTGCATCTTTTAGCGTTTTAGAAATCGGTGAAGAAAAGTGATTCTTTGTCTCCACAGAGGTAGAAAGCATTCCAGTGTTTTGCCTAATGGTGTAAATACTTGGGCTGAAGACAGAGCTGAAGGAAGAGGAATTCCATTTTCTGTTAGCATGCGGCATGCCTTTGTTCCCTTCCCAGGTAACACTCAGATCCCTCTCTGTGCAAGCTATTTGTTAAGAATGTAATTAACAAAAAATTCTAGATCTGATGAAGAGTTCAGAAATGGTGACAGTTCATATCTGAGTAGCCTCCTTGGGAAACAAATGCAGTTGTTAGCATGGTCTCAAAATTACTCACAGGAGGGCTCTAAAGGAGAATATTTCAACTCAGTAAAATATTCTAATGTTATCATTCAAATGTTCACACCTTCATCCTCGCTTTAAGAATACATATTTTGTAAGGAGTTATATTTACAGAGCTCTTAATACACAAATTGCACTCTATTTAGAGCTCTTAATACACACTGCATCTAAGCGTTCTCTATTCTAACATCTGTTTTCACATTGCCTGCCCTGGCTCAATACAAGCCTGCTGGTCTGATCTCTGTGTTGGGCATTCCTATCAGGTGCTAGATTTGTACACAAGCACCTGGACAGATAACTGTCTGGGTACATTTGATGGATTTTAGATTTTATTAGGTTTGATTTTATTTCTACTGCTGACCAGTAGAACTTTTACCAGGTGCAAAAGTGATTCCTGAAAGTATTCACAAAAAAACAAAGTCTGAAGTTGCATAGAAATAGCTGCATAGAACTTTCACAAGTTTCACAAGAAGGTGAAACTACCTAAGAAGCATCAGTCCTTTTCACTGTGGTTAGCTTTTGTGAGATTAACTGCATATGAAAGAAAGTTCTGTGGTTTAGTAGCACGTGCCCACATGGGCATAAACGATGTCAGCAGTCAAGGAGATGCAATTCAAACCTTCTGTTTCTCAGGAGTTAGAGAGTTGTGTCGTTGAAATGTTGTTGGAGTAATATATAAAATAATGACTTGTCCTAATTTGTTGACTTCAGGTGGTTTTATCTTGGCTGCTGATTATTGTCAACTTGAACTGAGGATCCTTGCACATTTGTCTCGTGACTGCCGACTCATTGAAGCCTTGAACAGGGGTACCGACGTCTTTAAGAGCATCGCAGCAGAATGGAAGATGATTGATTCTGAAGCTGTTGGAGACAGCACCAGGCAACAAGCTAAACAGGTATATTTCAGGAAAAAAAAAAAAAAAAAGATCAGCTTTCTGGGCAGAAAGGTTTGGTGTTCAAAACATTGGGAGTCACAGTAATATGATTTGCAGTTTGAGTTTGGCTGTGACTGTTCAATAATTGCTTTGTAAGTCCTCCTGCTTTCAATAAGTTTCACCTGGAGCTTGTGAGTTTTAGGGGATAAGAGTGGAGAAATGGAGAATAAATGGCTGCACTTAGAGGTCATCTCTATTCCTGAATCCTTGCCCTTGTTACGATACACCTGTCTTCCAGTGAATCACATTTTATTTTGGCTTGTTCTTCTCTGCATGGCTCACCGCATTGTTATGTTTCTTTGCCCTGTCTTCTGACAGATTTGCTATGGAATCATCTATGGAATAGGAGCAAAATCTTTAGGCGAGCAGATGGGCATTGATGACAATGAAGCTGCCAATTACATCGAATCCTTCAAATCAAGATACACAGGTTAGGATAAGACTATTTGGGAGCTTTTTTTTTTCTTTTTTGTTTTGTTTGTTGTTTTTCTGTTTCTAAATCCCTTCACTTCATGTCTCTTCAAATCCTAAATTTGTATTTGCTCTCCCACTATTCCAATTTTTTTTTTTAAAAAAGCTTTTCGTTTTGTAAAAGTTCAGTGTATGAACAGAGCAGTACTCCATACGTTTTACTCTGTACTCATGTTTTATTTGTCCTGAGAACACCATTGTCTGGTTACTACATGTATCAGCCCTGGGGATTAATTTTAAAGGTCTCAACAGAGAAACACTCTTTTCTTTGTTAAAACATACAGTTTTAAGGGAAGTGTAATGTGATTTCAGATCACATTTATAATTTTTAAATATAACTAGTAATCTCTTCTATTTTTGTCTTCATTGAATTTTTAACTGTCGTGATTATATAACTTTTGCATTCTTATCCAGTTGTTCAGAGTAATTCTTCCATAATTAGAAATGGAGCAATGTCTTTTAACAAAGCAGCACTTTAATTTTTAGGAAAGAGTTGGGCTACAATCAGAAAATGAATTGAGGACAAATGGGAGGTGGCACAGCTATCTCTAATCATAAAACTTAGAAATGAACAAGAAAGGTATGTTTTCAAGGTTCAGGGTTTGTTTCTTTAGGAGACAAATGCTGAGTCTGTTTAGTCTTCGGTAATTTCTAGATAGTCTGTCTTTCAAAGATTGTTAGAAATGACTTCCTGTGTCCTTCCCCTCCCAATGTATGTGCAATCGCACAAACTTTGCAATACACAAAGACCATGTATTGTAATTTCAATTCCTATGAATTTTCACTTCTGTATATTGCTGTTGCTAAATTCAATACCTAATTGATTGACTAATGCTGCCAGTCTTGATCTTCAATAGCTCCTTTTATGTTTTGTATTTTGAAAACCTTGAAAAGTAATTGAAGTTAACTTTTTCCAGTTCAGTGCAGTTGTTACTTGAACTTGCAATGAAAGGGGCTCTTCTGTGTCTTGTCTTTCTTTGACCTAAATTTCTTTTTAAGACCTTTGATGGATTGACTCCTTCCTTTGCAGAGCACAGGTGGGTGAGCTTTTCATCCTAGAATCTGAAGTGACAGTCTGAAGTAAGCCAACCTGAGTCATCAAGGGCTCTGACTTCTGCTTTCAACTTACCCTCTTTCTGCCACTTATCTTTCCAGTGTTGCTCCAGGTCCTGACCTCTCCATTACCAGTAGTATGTGTATGATTCTCTGTGCCTGGCCACTGTGCAGAAATTACTTCCTACCTCCTCAGGCACAGCCAGATATCCTGACACTATGCCTTCTTTTCTACCTCATAAGCGTATCTCTTTGGAATGAGGAAGGAAAACTTATAGTTTCCCAGCAGAACTTGAGAATAGGCTGAATAAGTGATTGTGTCCTTTGTCTCCTTCACTGACAGAGTCTAAAGGAAATGTAAAATGTGCTGCTTGAGTTTCACAGACTTCCTTTACCCCAGTGAGGCATCAGTGTGAAGCATCAGTTGTCTTAGTCAATTTAATAAACTTGTCTTAATGAAAACTTTTTCTTCCTTTTACAGGTATTCAGAAATTCTTGCAGGAGACAGTAAGGAACTGCAGAAGAGATGGGTTTGTGCAGACCATACTGGGAAGACGGAGATACCTGCCAGCTATCAGAGATTCAAATTCCTACAGTAAAGCTCATGTAAGTTGGGTGCAGTATTTTCTCCTTTTTTGGTGTTAAATTTCTCCAGATTATCCATAGCTGCGTTTTAGAGGGTCTGTGAGCCATTTTGGTTGTGACCTTCCCCTTGTCATTTACTTCATTGTTCCCCCATTTCTTCTGCAAATAACAAAGCTTTTGTCATGATCTGTTTGACGTAAGTCTTCTGTGACTGGGTGTGCAGCTGTCATCACTGTGTCTCACTTCAGAACTCCCACGTTGGAAAAGGAGTGAGTAATTTATTGATATAAGTGGACATGATTTTAAAAAGCCTCCACATTGTGATGCATTTTAACTCTTCAGACTGTGCTGTTCCCACTCAGCAGTCTTTGCGTGTTACATGATTTCATCAATTGAAGAAAGGGGATTTAAAGTCCTACAGTTTGGGGTATTTGTTCCTTTTATTATGTACTCTCAAAAGAAAATTGCCCTGATTTGTTAGGTAAATATTTACTTTGTGTATGCCTACACATTGGCATCATTTTTTTCAAGGTCATTTTGGACAAGTCTGTCGTAGGCTCTGTACTTCACTAAGAGTGATTGACTTCCTGGAGAGGTGTTGGCATTTCAGTGGGGAGGAAACATTGCACTTCTCAGTAGGAAGCTGAGTCAGGTTGTGTGGAATCAAAGATTTGAGTGGAACAAGGAGAGGGTGTGGGAGTTTGTACTTTAGGTACTTGAAAGTGAAACCTGGAGATGTTTAAAACTTCTATTTGAGATTATTTGGCTATTTAACCTGAAGGGTACTTTAGTGTGAAGCTTTGTGGATGTACTCTCTGTTCAACTTTGATTTATTCTTTAAAATCTTATTAAAGATCAGTTAATGCGTTATCTTCCCTTTTATTTCAGCTTCCTCATTACTTTTTGCACACATCTCAGTTCTAAGCTGAGAGACAGAGAAGAACTTCTGAATATACTTTTCTTGTCAGAAGAGGGGACTGGTGGAATTTCCTTGTGTGGAAGACCTGCCACTGTATGATAGTGCAGTTTGGTATGGTTTTGCACAGCTGTGATGATCTGGAAGTTAGCGGCTAGTGTAGTAAAATTGACCATTATCCATTCCTGACAGTTTTGAAGTTAAGCATGGTACTTCGATTATCTGGGAGACTTTCTGGCCCTCATGAAAGCTCACAACCATGTGTACTATCCTTCTCCTTCTTGTGGAATGTGACTTTTCAGGTTATTGCCCCTGGTACCAACAATGCATTTTAAATGTGTGCATATACTCCTCTTCTCAGTCAGCTGGAGAAGTACTGTGCAAGAAGTTAGTGTATAATTTCTCAGGCAGATATATTGAACTCTGGAGGTTTAACTATGCCTGGACTTGGCCATACGTTTATTATTTTTTAATGAAGTACATGTGGCATTTATTTTTTTGGGTGGGTTTTGAGAAAAAGTATTTTTGTTTAGGCAGAGCACCAGGCTGTTAACACAACTGTTCAGGGATCTGCTGCTGACATTGTCAAAACAGCCACTGTGAACATTCAGAAACGCTTGGAAGCTCTCTCTTCTGTGACCAAGTCCCATGGACATCGGGAGAACTCATTCCAAAGAGATAAGACAGGTATACTCACCTCTTCTTTGCACTCTAAGGTAAAACTTTTGCTGATAGTAATGAGAAAAAAAAACAGTGCCTGTAAAATCTTTGTCTTGAGGGGGAGGGACACATTTTATTTCCTGACAATAAGAAGAATGTGCTCAACAGCAAAAGAGTTGCAAGGAATGAGAGAGGATGTCTGTTCAACAAACATAGTAAAGAAAATGCTGTGATCATATTAGAAACTCTATTTTGCCTCAAAGTAGATGTTGCAAATTCTGTTGCTGCTACAGATTTCTTGAAAAGTAGGAAGAAGAAACTGAGCAGATACACCGGCTTCAAAAGCTGTGAAAAGATAGAGTGAAACAACTTCTAATTCCACAAATATGTATATATACTTCATTAGTTAGAATTAAGTTCAGAATTCACCGACCTTTGATGTACAGAGGCTCCATAATGGTGGTATAATGAAGCAATTGTCAGCATAAATTTCTTCTGGCTGCAGATAGCAAAGCTGTGCTGAGGTACCCATTCCCGTAGGAGTGCTATGAGGACTCTTTATGCATAATGTAGACAGCATTTTGTTCATCAATCATATATTTTTAGAAAGAAATAAGGGACAGAATGCTATGTTTCATTGATAGCTCTGTGCTTCAGTCTGAAGCATAAAGCTGTCTTAATATGAATAATGATTTTTGAATGTGAGAAGGAAAACTAAATAATTAAGGAGCTTTGTTTTAGGGAGGCAAATTTCAGAGGTTTGCTATGGACAGTTGGCATGCATCTACAGCAACTTACCTCTCTAGAGGCAGAAGCTGACGGTCTTTGGCCACCAGAGAGATTAACTAGGAGAGAGAGTAGATTCCTTTGAGACAGTTTTTGCTCCTTTATAACACAAGTTACTTCAAGAACTTGAAAGAATTCCCTTTGAGCAAGTTGTAGGTGCTTCTCCCTTTAGAGATGCATGCTGTGTCATGCGGCTTCTTGAAGCAGCACTGTTGAGTGTGAGGTTTACTTGAGGAACAAGCAGCGAAACTCTTACTGTAGTTGTGAGCTGCAGTCCTCCTTTAGCTAACCTCCAAAACAAATAACTTTTGAGTGTGTGTGTGTTAGGATTTTTGTTTGCTTGCATTCAACTTTTGCCACAGAATTGTTTGTTCTCCGTTACTTTTGGCAAGTAAGAATCAGAATCATAGAATGGCTCAGGTTCGAAGGGACCCCAAGGATCAACAAATTCTGACCCCCCCCCCTCCACAGGCAGGGCCACCAGTCTCCAGATCAGGTACTAGACCAGGTTTCCCAGGGTCCCATCCAACCTGGCATGGAGCATCCACAGCCTCTCTGAGCAGCCTGTTCCAGCACCTCAACACTCTTTGAAGAATTTCCCCCTGATATCTAATCTTGAGCTTAAAACCATTCCCCCTTGTCCTATCACTATCTATCTGAGTAAAAAATTGATCCCCCTTCTTTTAATCCCGTTACACACTGGAAGGCTGCAATGAGGTCTCCTTGCACACTTCTCCAGACTGAATAAGCCTAGAGAAGCTCCCTCAGCCTGTCTTTGTAGAGGAGATGCTCCAGCCCTCTGATCATCTTAGTGGCCATCCTCTGGACCCTCTCCAACAGCTCCACATCTTTGCTGTGTTGGGAGCTCCAGACCTGGATGCAGTACTCCAGATGGGGCCTCACAAGGGCAGAATAGAGAGGGACAATCACCTCCTTGTCCCTGCTGGCCACCTGTTTTCTGATGGAGCCCACGATACTATAGGCCTTCCAAGCTGCTGGCTCATGTTAAGTTTTTCATTCACCAGAACCCCCAGGTCCTTCTCTGCAGGGCTACTCTAAGGAGTTCTCCCAGTTTGAATACATATCTGGAATTACTCTGACTGAAGTGCAGAACCTTGTACTTTGCTATGTTGAACCTCATTTTGTTTGCACAGGCCCACCTTTTGAGTTTGCTGAGGTCCCTCTGAATGATATTCCTTCCTTCTAACGTGTCAACTGCACCACTCAGCTTCTTGTCACTGGCAAACTTGCCAAGGGTGCACTCGAACCTGTAAAGGGCCCATGAAATCCATGAGGATCCTATTTTGTTTTGTCAGCTGCTTACCAGCTAATTCAAAAATTGTTTCTTAATTTTTATTATCATTTTTAATCAGAAGTAGTAGTTACAGTTTCAGATAATTGCATTTAGGAGGAGATTACTGTGTTTTTAAACTAGACATTAAAATTATTTTGGGAAAAACCAGGATCCTAATTCATTGTCACAGAGAACATTATAGACAACTTCTGATTAAACTTGACATGATTTTGTTTAAAATTTACTTTTAAAGCAGATGGTTCAGGAGATGCAACTGTCTCTTGTTTCTGTTCTGATTCACATCTTTACAAATTAAGGCTGAAATGTTTGTATTTAAAATGCTTTTCATTTTACATTTTTTGCCTCAGTAGATGAACAAATATTGACAGGATAGAAAAGTTTTCTGGTTTTATCCATTGACATGGGATTTTTCATTTGTTCTTTGTATTCTTTCTCTTAGCATTAGGAATGTGTGAAGGTTTTTTTTGGTTACAAAACCATGCTTTTGTTTGGTGGTATCTAACAAACTCTACTCTTTCTTCACATATGTAGGAAGGCTGTCAAGGAAGAGAAACAGAGAGATGTTGCATCCCATCAGTGGAGGTTTCTTTATCCTTCAGCTCCATGATGAGCTCCTCTATGAAGTTGCAGAAGATGATGTGATCCAGGTAGGGCTGTGCAGTTGATTTTTTAGCTATCTACAGCATTAGGATGTTTATACAAGCCTTAATTAAGATGGATCTTCTCTTGATGTGTGGTAAAGGGCCTGTGAAAGAAATGTTAAATTGGTTGAAAAATTGTATTTATATTCTTGATTCTTTTACTTTCAGACTTGAACCATCCCTGTCACTGAAGTTCATAGCTTCTTTTCCAGTGTCTGTTGGAGCAGTTCTTCCAGTTTCTCCTCAAGACATGAGTGAAATAGCTTAGTACTATTGATAGCTGCAGGGGAAAGTACTTATCATTTGGAAATTCCTAAGTTTGGATGTATTTTTGCCTCTCTCCTTATTCTCTTTGTCTTCTGCTGCCTAACTCCGTGCATGTAGTACATACCACTGTATTTGTATCCTATGTAGGGAAAGGAGTGCATTTGGTACTGTTTCCTCATTCCCATACCCATCTTTCTGGCAATATTGTTAGGGGTAGCAGTATAGTAGTTACAATGAATGTGCTGCATGGACTTAAGGTACTTTTCATGTACATAAATGTCTGTGTATGCTCTTCTCCTGTGCAAGAGCTCCTGTGCCTGTGCATTCTGGCGTCTGACAGCTCTCAGCAGTAAGCCTCTCAGCTGTGTGCTGGCAGCGAAGTGTTTGCCCAAGTCCTGAGCACAAATCTAGGAAGGCTCCCAGGATGTGCTCCCGCATCTTTGGGGTGTCCTCCCATTTAAGTTCTGCCCATATGCATTCCAAATGACAGAAGACCACATCCCAGTGGCAAGCAGAGACAGCGGTAGTGATGAATCTGAGCAATATTTTTCAATTTTCTTAAAGTGTTTAATATTTTTCTCTTGAGTCCCAGATTCTGTTTGTTTTACCAGCTCCAATTGGACATCTGCTTCTTCAATCCGGGCAGGCTGTCACAAACATTAAAAGGGTCCTAATTTACATTTTGTAGAGAACTGAAAATGCTCTAGAGTATAGGCCTTAACGCCTTTAGACACTGAATTCAAGTTACCACGGTATCCCCAGAAGAACTGGGGCAATGTGCAAGGATTTTCATATTATTTATTTATACTTATTTACTGTTTTATATTTTTTCAATAACAGCCTTTAGTTCCAGTGCTTTAGTAGTTTCTGATTTCTGAAGGAAATTAGAGAATTGATTCTCTGGGCAATCAAATAGAACAATACATGTACCCAAGGCATATTTCCCAGACTTTCCATTTGTGTTACTGGTTGAGGTTGCAAGTTTTTCAAGGATTTCCTTCTACCGAAACAACAATATGCTTCCTATCCTTTCATTTAATTGTTTGTATGGCCAGAAAGGGCCCTTTTTGTGATAATGCTGCCTGCTTTCTATTCAAATGCACCATTAGAATTTTCCTCTAGTGGAAAGACACAGGCTAAGAAGGATCTCTTTAAATCCACCCCACTCAAGCCCTCACTCAAAGTAGGGTCTGAATTAATAAGTCCTTTTCATAGAATCATAGAGTCATATAACCATTATGATTGGAGAAGACCACTAAGATTATCTGCTCCAACCATCAATCCATCACCTCCATGCCCACTAAACGCCTTTTAGTAAAAAGTGAGAATAACTTGGTTGCTGTGTTGGTGACTTTTTCATCTTGCTGGCGCCAAAATTTTATTGCACTGTAAGTCATGTGTCTCTTGGCTGCAATAGTAATTTGTATTCAGACAAGTTGGTGTGGTCACATGCTTTATGCTGGCTCCAGCTTATTTTCAGCTGCGAAAATGCACAAAGGAAAACTAAAAATATCTTCCCATATATCTAGTAGTCTATGTTGCAGTCAACAGTGTCCTTGCAGATAGTTTGGGAGAGAAACAATGCAAGTGATCCTCTGGTTTTCATTTGCATTGTATCCGAGCTAGCCTGCCTCTCTTAGAAGACCAAATTGGGGTAACAGCTGTTTTTCCTTGAGCTGAAAGTATGAAAAGTATGAGATATCAGGGCTTTTATAGTCTGTGCAGGATGATAAAATGGAAGGAGGGCGCTTTCAGAGCTCATCACAACAGAACACGCTGAGAATATTACCAAAATAGGAGAAAGTGGCTCGACCTCCAACCTGTTGTGCCGATCTCAGCAAAGAGGAGTCAGGAAGGAATATTAAATTATGGGCTAGATTGGAAATCAAAGGCTAGATGCTTTCTAGATGTTTTTTTAACTGCCTACTCGATCTCAGCATCATCATTTTTATGTATACAAGTTGGTCAGTATTTTTCCCAGTGTGTTTCAGCTGGCCATTGGGAACACTGGAAATAGCGACACTTGTTTAATGTACAAGAAATTCAGAGCCCAAATTCCCCCAGGTCAGGGTTGGTGCACGACCTGTCTCATCCCATCAGCTTCCCCTGGGGACCCACACATGTTCTTGCATCTCTGCAGCTGTCTTCTGTAGACTGTAGACTTTACAGCTCCTGCTGTAAAGACAGTGGTGCTATCCCGTGTTCCTCACTGGGCAGGCTGGCTGGGCCTGTTGCTGTTTTCAGAGAGCTCCCTCTATAGGGTTCACATTTCTTTTGAAATACTGCTCCCAACTCTTAATCAAGGCTGCAGTGGTTTTCAGTAGAGTGGAGAACTGATCCATATGTCACACAAGCAACATTTTCTTTTTCCATATTCCAGAATTGTGTTTGCTTTCTTCCTCACAACAGTATGCCTTACTTAGGCTTTTAATTTCTGATAACGACTTCTTTTTCTTCTCCTCCACGGATGGTTATTTTTCATCCTATTTTTGAACAGGAGATTATTTCTACCCTAGTTTTCTGTTCTACTTCTCTATTCTCTGTACTTGTCTGTACTGAATTATGTCCTATTTCAAAGGCTTTTTCTAGGTTATCAAGAACATTATGAAATATGGTAAGTAAGAGTGTAGATTTTTTAAGACAGATCTCCCTCTGCTTTGTAATGCTGTTGTGAGCATATCTGCTATGATCTTCTCAGCATCCTTTGTCCCTTCCCCAGCAAAATTTCTATGATTCTGTGAAAGTCTTATGAGGTAATTTCTCCTGTGGGCTCCTGTGAGAAATGGAAAGCTCTGAAGGGTTGGATAGTCTGGACAGCTCCCACAGTCTCAGCAGTCTCTGGCTGAGATGTGCCTCAGTCATTTCAGAGCTGCTTCTTACTCAACTGGTTCATGGGTTGAGTGTGGATGAAAAGATTCTCTCATACAAGCAAGCAGGACAGGCTGGCTCCATGTGGGCTTTTGGTCCATGACAGTCATTTACTGGGTAAAATACCCAGTCTCACAATCCAGAAAGTCCAGAGCAAAAATATCCTCTGGGTCCCCAACAGTGTACCTAAATGAAGATTTTCTTAAAAATATCTATGGAGGGCAGCAAGTTGGAGCTGCTGCAACCAAATTGAGGGCAAATTCACCTGTATTTCCCAGCAGTCCATAGTGTTTGTTTCACAGGTTGCCTCTCACTCTGAAAGGAGGAGGAACACAGCCCTTCAGCTCTTTGCCTCTGGTTTATTTTTTGTGTGTTGCTTCCTGTACACTGCTGTTTTTAGGGCAGACTCCATGAAATGCTCAGTTATGCAGTGGAGTGGAAGAGGAGAGTGCAGGACTCTGAAGCATTCAATGGGAATTTTTTTTTTTTTTTTAAAGTAATTTTAAATAATATGAAACCAGTCCCCATTCTGTTACTTGTTTCAAACAGGTTCCCAGTTCATAAATCCTAATCAGGATTAAAATGTTCCTTTACATTTCCATCAGTGGAAAGTCAGTGCCAGTGAATGCAAGGAAGAGCTTCAGATGCCCAACCACCACAGCTACCAAAGAAAGAGCACCGAGCTGCTGTGTTTTGGGTTCCCACACAGTGCTGCAAAACTCAATGTGTGTTTTCTTACAGGTAGCTCAGATTGTCAAGCATGAGATGGAAAATGCTGTCAAACTCTCTGTAAAACTGAATGTTAAAGTGAAAATTGGACCTAGTTGGGGAGACCTGCAGGACCTGGAGCTGTAAATGTGAAACATGACTTTCTTGTTTTTGGAAGACACCATGAGCTGCTCGGGGCAATGCCCAGCACACCAGCAAACAGCAGCAAGCCTCCTGCTTGTGTTTCTGTGGTCATCACTGTGAACCATCTTCAGAACTGGGATGTGAAAGCTGCTATGAATTTAACATGCTGAGCCTTCCAAAGGTCAGATGGTGCTGAGACATGTTTATGGAACTGTGGAAATTATTAATTGCTAAAAGCACAGTATTTAAGCTAATTGTTCTTGTAATTTAAAACAAAGCCTAATGAATTTACTACATATGAAATGAACTAGATTATTTAATTAAAACAAAGATTATTTGGAAGTTTTTATGTATAATTGTGTACAGGACAAAAAAAAATAAAATATCACCGTGTTTGTACCTTACTTACTTGTTGAATTTCACAGCCATCCACTAGGAACATTCTGCAGTGGTTTCTGCAGCTGATGTTGAAGAGCAGAGGTGGCTTTCAGCTGGCTGCATTTCTCATGGAGCTGCCCTGCAGTGCTCACACTGAATGCAACTGGGGGACAGTGTTAGAACTCTTGTAACAAACAAGCCAAAGCCTTCATTTTAAATAATGAAAAAAAATAAGAAAAACATCTCGGTCTGGTGAGCTCAGGTGCTCACCTTGCTGGTTGTTTGAGATTGGTTGTGTTACCAGAGTTTCCCTGAGCGGTGAGTGTGAGCTGTGTCTCTTGGTGCAGAGAATGGTCTTGTGGGGAAGCCTCATGTCGGTGGCCTGCTGAAAGCTGCTTGGGTCTCACCCTGTGCTCAGCTTCTGTGTCTTTGACTCTAGCCAGGCAGGAAGGTTTGCTTGTGCACAGGCTCCTCAGACTGAGGGAGGAGCTGGCAGGGAACGGACCTGCCCATGTGTGGTGGCACTGCTCACTAACACCTTCTGCTTTGGCTAGGCCTCACATCACTGTGAGGTTTCATTTCCCTTCCAGATTGTTGCATGGACTGTACAAGTTCAACTGTTTTTGTTAATTTTATACAATGCCTGACCTTGAATTAATGATTTTCATTGTGTGGCCGTTATATGTTAGAAGAAAGAGAGGATGGGTGCCTCCTGCCATCTTCTTTGTTGTAGTTGCTTTATCATGTCTTCTCATCTGCAGCTCCTCCTTAGTGCAAATAACTTCTATCTTCCCATACCTGCCTCCTCTGAGATATTTTCCACTCCTAATTATTCTCCTTTCACTACTGAATTTTGCCGGATCCTTTGTCAGGAGTGTCTTTTTGAAATTTCCTTTATAACTGGACTGGCTATACTGTGCAGTTGGCTTTGAGCAGCCTGAGAGCATGTTGGAGCTGTGAACTTCATATGTGGTGGTTTTGGAGTGACTGTTATCCTGACATCAGAAAGAAGCATTGGGCACTAAAGTTTCATGGAAATGGTGAGTTTCAAAAGGTGTTAATGGGACCCGTGCACAAAAGGCCACATCCTGGGCTTTAATCACACAGTCACAGAATCACAGGGGTTGGAAGGGACCTCAAGATAGCAAGTCCAACTCCCCTGCTAAAGCATGTACCTTACAGTAGGTCACACAGGTAAGTATCCAGATGGGTCTTGAATATCTCCATATTCAAGGGAAGGAGACTCCACAACCTCTCTGGGCAGCCTGTGCCAGTGCTCTGTCACCCTTACTGTAAAGGACCTGTATGTCACGCAGCAGAACAGACACGTGGTATGGAGGCAGGCACTAAGCAGCCATGCCCCACTGTCCTTCTCAGCATGGAGCTGACCCGCCTGCCTGTTTTATGTTTTTCTTCTCTTTGCATTGAGATTTTTTTCTGTTTCCTTTCTGCCCTCTCTGCATGGTGGTTTTCCACCACATCTGTCACCTGATAGCTGAGCTCTTTATTCATGGCATTCACTTGATAAGGCAGTCGCTTCCTTTCTATTCTGGGCATATTAAAGCTTTGTTATTACCAGACCTGAACAGCAACCCCCTGGTGTCAGACCATTTGTGTGCTCTGCCTTTATCGATGCTGGGTTGGATTCATTACCAATTCATGCAGCCTGTGAATGAGTTCCTGTTCCTGGGTGTCATGCAGCGATGCACCTGTGCTGGATTTCAGGCCTCGGTGCAGCCTCAGTGATTTGAGCCACTCTCTGGCACGTGGCAGCATCCCCCTCCTGCAGACCGCCTTTAGGAGTGCAGAAGGTGGTTCTCAGCAAGGCCCCCAGACGGGGATGCTAATCAATGAAATGACTGACACTGAACTAAACTTATTTTGATAAACAAACTTGATGACTTCATTATAATTAAGCAGTAATTTGGAGCAAGTGGGAAGATAAAAGTGGCCACTGCTCTATGAGGCAGCTGCTGTGTTTGAGTCATGATAGCAAAACTGGTTCTGAGCTGCTGCCTGATTGCTGCTATTTACATCCCTTCATTCTGATTAGGCTTTAACTACCAATGAGTCTCATTGATTTCCCCAAGCATGGGAAGCAAAACAGGACTTAGGTAAGTTGAGGCACTGCCGGGAATGGTGCTGAAAATGAAACCTGTTAATTTCTGAAGCTGATAGGTGAGCCAGGAAGAGATTGGCTGTGTGTGTTATTCACATATTTTTGCCTATGTCTCCTGCCCTACACCCCCGCAGTGGGCTGAGGCTCAGTTGGAAATAGCTTTTCTCTGGCTCAGGAGTGTGTACTCAGAGCACAGGTTCCTCTTTGTCTTCCTGTAGCCAGGATGCAATGCCTCTGTGTGCTTGCTCTCTGTTCCTCTGGCCATTGGAGTCTCTTTCCAGCCCACTTTTGTCAGTCAGCACCGCAGTGGTCTGGCAGCCCAGAAGAAAGATGGAGGGCACACAGGTAGGGTAAGAGTCATGTTTGTTTAGGCATTTTGTCACTCGTCACACAAAGTTGCTCCTGCCTGCTTCTGCCTCGTGCCATTCTGCAAGGCTGATGTAGCAGCAGGTGGGTGTCTGGCTGCCAACAGGGACAGGATCCAGTGCCAACAAACAGCTGCAGTCACCAGGGCTGCATTGTCTTCACTCAGTGTGACCCCATATGCCCCAAATTCTCACACGGACAGCCCATTCCCATGACTTGTTGAGCAGTCTTGTTCTACTTGGTTTACATCCACTTTCCTATCAAAATGGCTCACATTCCATCCTACTACTGAACCCTTCTCAGTATGGAGCAAAACTTCTCAGATTTGGTATCAGGAACTACTCCTATCAGTAGCTGATATGGCTCCTCAGGCACTTTCCTCATATGCATACAGCAACCTTGTTTAGGCCTGCTTGTTTTGATAAAGCTCTCCTTGGTAGCACTGCCTACTAAAAGTGCGCTGTACTTTCCTGTACAGGGGAGCAGAGAAAGACAGACAGATGACAAAAGCTGGCATAGTGCTCTGAACTGGTTCGGTCCTTTTGCTTTTCTCCCATTCTATTCTCATTTTATTGAGAGTGGTAGAGTTTTTCTTACCATTTTGTCCTCTAAATCTGTAGCTGGAATATAGAAGGTGAACTAGAATGAAAGCGTGGTGCTCCTGGCAGAGCAAGTGAATCACATTGCTGGCAATTAAACAAGCATGCTTCTGCACTGCTGAGAGGTCAGCCTGTATGGGACTGTTCTTGCCCCGTGGTGGAAGTGACATGAAGGACACTCAGCTAAGAAGTCCATGAGTGGGGCTAACACTCCCAGGGATGGGTGTCATGAGCAACTTGTAAAGCATTGCCTGAGTTCAGGCTGTGACTCCATTTTTGTTGTCAGAGGAAGGGATACGAGCATCCCAGTCTCAGCAACAGGTGCCACAGGATTTTCTGTGTTCCTAAATGAGCAGCGTGAACTCCATCCAAATGTTCTACACAAGCCCCTCGTCTTTTGAACTACTGCAAATAATCTAGGAGTACACATTGGAAAAAAAAAAGAGATCTACACCAACTAGTTAGCAATTCTTTCCTTTATTTTCTTTCCCTCTTTTTTCCTCCTAAATCGGGAACTCAAACTTTTAGCTTTAGTTAAAGCTGCTGTAGTTTCCTATTGTGGAACTGCCCTGGGATACCCATGGGAACAGGATGGGGTTAGCTCAGTGCGTGTCGCTCACCCCAGCACTGCCCTCCTTCTGCCATGGAAGTGATGACTGTTAAACCCACACAGACTCTGTCCACCGAAATGACACCAAATCTGAGCACTGGTTGCTATCTAAAAAAGTACAATGTTTGAGCTGCTGATTTAATCACAGAACAGAACACATGAATGGAAACACAGATTTACGTGCCTATCGCTCACAGCGAGATGAAGCGCAGACTCCAAATGGCCACATGCGGCTCCTTAATGAGAGAGAGAGTGTTCACACCGAGCCCACGCCAAGGCAAAAAAACCATTCCATACTGAAATACTCTGTGCTTGAATTCACCTTTAGGTTATGGAAAATGATATGCCAGGATACTAAGGGGTGTAACTAAATGAACTTGGGCTTTTTGCTTCTGTTGCAATACACCCGGTTCATAAATGGAGGAGCCCTGAGGTGTAACGCAGCTCTGAGCAAAGCTGCAGCATTTTCTTCACTTTTTAAACTGTATCCTGAAAAAAACTTATATTTGCACGCATAACTTCATTAAAATACATTCTACTGTAAAATGGCTTTTGTAAAAGGGCTTTGTAAACTTTTTTTAGAGGATTTCTATATGTGGTAATTTTATACAACGTGTGCAGCAAATAGAGAATTTCTGTAGAGTTCATGTAGGAAGCTATAGTGGTAATACTGGGGATGTTTAATGGATGTAAACAGTGGAATGGAGAACTGGGGAAAAAAAAAAAACCAGAACATTTAGAAAACAGTAACTATACGAAGCAAAACCCAATTCTCACTTTTTCCTTCAGCCCATCTTCACTCAGCATTTGAAGCTTAAATTAACACTCCACTGAATGGATATATTTTTTTTTTTAAACAAATAGCCTGTGTTTCACCAGAGACTTGCCTACTCTGATACATACAAATAATCTGATTTTATGCATTTTCTCTGCATATTCAGTCCATATGCATCTCTATGAATACAGGTGAACACAACTGGCCAAACCCAGACATATGGGTGCTGCTGCTGGGTGCACTGGGACTGGGGACATGGTTGTGAGAGGCCACTCCTGTAAAGAAGACTGGGAGTGAGAAGGGCATTCAGATGAACAAAAGCATTTTACATGGAACAAATATTTCCAGACATTCTGGTCTATTGTAACTGAGGATTAGACTGTTGGAGATGCCTCGAGCTGCAGGTGGTGCTCTTAGTGGAAAGGTGAAAGCATGTGACTTCAATGCACAGGGACAGCATAAATAACCAGGCAAGAGCTCTTCCTCCCTCATTGACGTTTTTAAGTGAAGTTTTTTTCACATACATGATAAATCTCAATAGAAAGCATTTAACAGTGTGCACTACCAAACTTATACAACATATACATTACATATATATATTTTATATATAGAATGTTCTATATACAAACATATACAACTTTTTAGATCTCTACAGCCTACAAGAAAATTGATAATTATAGTCACGAGTGGCAAACGTAACAGAAATAGGGATCTGTAACTGTCTGGAAATACTGAAAATACGTAAGAGTGGAAAGCGAGATACAGCTGTGACCCAATGGGGAGTACTGGAGAAAAGCTGCTTGGAAGTTTTTATTAAAAACTGTAAGTTTACGGGATGCTAAATTCTAATTCTTCTGTTGCATCAGATGGAAGTCTACAGGCAGGTTTTTCCCTGCTCTTAAGACAGAGAGTGGTCGGCCCCAGTAAGTCTGACATTGCACACACGATTTGCTGAAGACACTTTTTTTTTCTCTGGGCATGCTGTGGTGATGAGCAGTTAAAGGTCATTATTCAATTTTTACACTAGGTTCTCCAACAAGCGAGCAGGCTCCTGCTCCAGCCTGGAGGGACTGCTGACATCAAAGCCGAGGGGAGCTTTGCACTGTGAGCACCCACACGAGGTGCAGCGTGCAGAAAGCTCACACAGCACTGCTCGTTGCCATATGTGCCATGATGTGCCAGCATTCACCCGGCTCATTTCCTAAAGGCCAATTACACCAATTAATAGTGGAAACTATTAACTAGTAAATAAATATTTAATAAATTCCACTACTAAGTACAGTGGAAAACATGTATGTACAGGTGCCACACTTGAACTGGCAGAGGCCTTTTCATTTGCACCACCTTAGGGCATAAGTAAGTGTAGGGATGGGTACAGAACAGTCTCTGATTGGTATTCTGATACTGATGCAGACTCCTCAACTTCTCCGTAAGAGCAGAGAAGGGAAAAAGAATTAAGCCTATAAGGTTGGCTGGAGGGGTCTGAACGATCTGCACAAAAAGGCTTTCTTGCCCAGAGACTAAGTAGTAGTTTTTGGGTACTAGTGCACAAGCAGAGTGAATGTGCATTGAAACAGAAGAGAGAATGACTGTGGTAGTACTGTTGTTTCTCACTCCAGTTGTCTGGTTACAATGATACTTCTCATAGGGAAGCAGCCAGCCAGCTCTGTGATGGGGCCACTGGAAGGATTTCCCCAGCCCAGTTTATACTGGCATCAGAGCAGGGAGTTTGCTCTTTCCTCAGACACTTAATGCACAGACATCCTGTGGGTCACGCACAATTTCAGTTCCTTAACTCTCAGCAGAACCGCAGGCATCACTTGGCCTCTGACCCTTTTCCAACCAAGTTTCTACTGTTCTCACAATTACAGTCCAGTTCTTCCTGTGACAGAAAAGAACCCGTCCGGTCTCCTTCCCAGAGCAGCCAGACCAGTCAGGGTTCCTCTTTTGATTTTGCCCCCAGAGAAACATAAAAGTGCTGTAAAGCATACAACTCTTGTGCTCCAGTATGAATTTAAAACTTCACATCTCAGATCTGTTCCATCCCTTTAACTTGCACAGCTGGACTGATAGCAAAGCCAGATTTCCAGCCTGTACCATTTTCTGTTTTATTTTAAGAAAGCAAAAGATAGAGGAAAGGCATCTTTGAGACAGATAATCTGAACATGGGTATGATAGAAATCCAGTGAAGTTAAGCTCTAGTTATGACGGCAATGCTGTCTGTTTGCATCAGTGTCAGTCAGGACTCCCTGAAGGAACATCTTCCATTTTTCCTATATAGAAAATATTAAAATTTTCCACCTGCTGCTTTTCTACCTTTTCCTATCTTTCCTTTTCTAATTTGGAGCTCTGTCCAGGTACATGAAAAGAAGTCTTCAGAGCCTTGGTTCCAAGGCAATCTTGGATCAATTTCTAAGTGAAGAGTTCATCTGTGTGGCACTGTACTGTATCTATAAACTCAAAATCCATCTGTATAAATCAGTGATGGGTTCTACTTACTGTTCTCTTCTGTCTCTGCAGGCTGGAGAGCATTGTGCAGAGTCCACTGCAGAAACCAAAGAAGCCACTCAGAAGCAGAAGCAAATTACTTTTTGTGGTGTGAGCAGAGAATCAACTGCCACACACCTGTGGTGTCATTTTCTGTACGTGCCAATTCAGGGACATATCGTAACAATTGTTTTTCATGCTCTTCCCCTGGCCCACCTTGAGGTCTTGCTGCTGGGAGCTCTCTCTGCTAGCTTTATGGGAATACTGTGCAGTTTCCTTAGCAATAACTTCAACCAACCACTTAAGAAAAAACTCATGGTTTGGCAAGCTGTTGAGCAGCTTGTGAGTGAAAATTGATGGGACTCTCCCAGTGGTTTCCCATTTTGCCCCCTCTAACTTCAAGAAGAGATTCTCATAAGTTTGTTTTCTATTCCTGCCACCAAGGCAACCAAGTGACAATGAAACCACAGGGATGAAAAATGCCACAGACGCCTTCAAGGACAACCGAGATAAATCTAGGGCACATTTTTAAAAGTACAGATAAGGGCAACATGTCATGTACTCTGAATTGCAAAATAAATCATCTGCTCTCATGTTTTAATGACATTTCAGATAGTGCCTGTTTAGCTACTTGAAAAATCTGTAAATTTTTGGACATAGGCTTTTGAAATTATTTATTCTTCCGGAAGGAGTTAAACAGCACTGATTTCAAGCAAGGTTTTTCAAGGGAAATGAGTAGCAGATAAGAAAATGCAGCTCAACTCATTTTTATGTTGAGAACAGTAGCAAACATGCTTGAAATGTACTGGCTTTTTGTAGTCTCATTTTTAAAAAATAAAGATTTTTGCCATTTAAGTATTTTTTTTTGCTCAATATAAATTAATCCCATTTTTTTTCGGTCACAACATGCTTTCTTTTTTTTTTTTTTTTCTTTTTTTCTTTTACTTTTTTTTCCTTTTTTTTTTTTTTTAAGATGTCAATTAACCATGCAAATTTTTCTAAGTGCATTAACATTCGAGTTTGTACAGAGTATTTTTAACCAGACACGCTCCCCACAGTTCATACCTACAGCTTCTGAAAAGCTACATGCCACAGTGATGGTTGAGTTCCTTTTGGGAAAGACTGGTTCCTGCATAAGCCAGTTGCTGCCGTAAGGCCCACATGACTCTAGTTTCCAACTCATGTTCTGGAAAATTTCTTTGACGCCCACTGCGATGATTCCAATACAGTAAGAGGAAAACTTCTTCTAGGAGAAAAAATTGTTTCTGGCCGATGACTGATAGATTTGGGAATGAACGTTGCTTCCCTCAGCAGTGTTCTGAACAAAGCCACAAGCAGATTCTTTAAAAGTTTAAAACTGGTACCATTTTTTGTCCTTGTATTTCAGCATCACCTACAGAAATGGGGGGAAAAAAGGGCGTCACAAACTTCAGAAGGAGTGAAGTACTTCACTGCTATTTCTTCTTGCCAACAGTGTCATTAGGTCTTGATTCCACTGAAATCTTGTTTTTATTTATTTATTTATTTAATTAATTATTTATTTTCCTAATTGCTAAATGCTTTTTAAAAAGTAATGACTTACCTGTTACTTCTGTTCATTAAAAGATTCCTCCTGAGGAGATTCAACTACTTTACCACTTCAGTTTTTGCAGAAGTTCATTTATGGAGCACGGTAGATTTGCCCTGAATAAACTCTTTTTGCATTTCAGACAAGTTTCTTCTGAGTATTTTTGCCTCGCACACATGAAAGCTAATAAGAATATAAAGGTCTTGCCCAGAGATGTAACACACACTGAACCAGCTGTACAGTTAACTGAAAAACATGCATCTTGGGGGAGTATTCTTTAACCTTGTTTTATCATAAATCTAAAAAAAAAAAAAATCACATTAATTGATTCCCAGCTTAGGGCTGGAAGAGCTTTCTATTTCTGACTCTGAGCACAGAAGCTGTCTATCCCAGCCAGCCCTATTCTTCACAACTGTATCACAGCACTGTACCAGAGGGTTCCTCCTCATCTTCCTAGTAAGATCTGTAAATGCTGCTATGTACACAACCACCTACCTGTATTCTGCCCTACTGCATAGATCTGCTGGACCGAGTGGGTTAAAAAAAACAAAGACCAGTCAGAATGGATTAGTGAAAAAGGTGTGAGATGAAAAGTACCCTGTTCTAAATTATGGAAACGTAAGAGTAAGAGTTGTGCAGTGGAAGTCTCTTTGGAGATTTTCCATTGTGTGGAGGCGGGGGAAGGAAAAATGGCATGCAAGTTAATGTGAGCACACCTCAAACAACATGACTGTGTGAATGGGGACTTGACTTGACTTGGACTTGACAGCACTTGACTTTCCTGAAGGGAAGCAAAGTCTCAGCTGCAAGTTTGGTGATCTTTAGTTCCGAGTGTATGATGCAAGGGCTCCTACCTCATGTGCATGTTTGGAAAATGCCTCTGCACTGGCCATCATGCTTGCGGTCCTTTCATCCAGCTCTCCCAGTTTCTGTCCTCTCTCATCAAGAGCAATACGAGCACGAGTCAAGTCCCCAATGACTCCTCCTGCGGCTCCTCTCACGCCTTCAATTCCACCTGATCCAGGGATGTGCTGGGCGAGACTGCGAGAGGCTTTTCCTGCTGTGGCCTCACCAACTGCAAAGGAGAAATACAAACAGAGGGGAGTGAGAGGCTGTGATCCTCGATGCCACCTTACTGCAGTGGCACATGTGGAGGATTTTGCTCTCTGTACCCTCACATCTGCAATGCAGCCATACCCCCAGCCCTTCTATTGGGCAAAGGAAGCTGCTGCCATGAAGGAATCACAGATAGGTCAACTGAAAACTCTGCCCTTTCTTCATGCTGTCCTCTTTTTTTTTTTTTCCCTTTTTTTTTCTTTTTTTGTCATTAAAATAAATCTTCTGTGTATCCTAGATGACAAGGGCAGGCAATCACACGTATTAATTTAGGGAAGAAAAAGAAAAATCACTTACAAAGCTCCTCTCTGTCGAAAGCTTGTCCACTTCCTCCAAAAAGCCCTTTAAGAAAGCCTCTGTTTTGGGCTTCTGGTGTTTCCACAGGAGTAAATAAATCCCCAAGCATGTCCTAGAAAGTCAGACAAAAATCACAAGAAAAATTACCGAGATGGAAGCAGGTCTGGGGGGGGTTGTTTCATTTGCATGAGCTTAAGGAACCAAATGCATTGGATGTAGTCAAGTCATTTTAAAAGTCTGTCATATGAAGAACAAAATCAGTACTTAACAGTTGTGTTTTATGATAGGTGAATACTGGGGCTGACTAGATTTGCTAATGCTTTTAAAAGGACTTGGTTTTCCCTGCCCAGTCTTGTGTTCATAGGGAAAACATTTTAAGCAATATAAATCATGGAAATATCAGTGGTGACATTACATTTTGCTTAGAAACAACAGTGGTGACACTATTATTGAATAAACAATTTGTCATGAATTATGCATTTTGCGTTAGTGATTATCCAGGCTAGCAGGACAGTCACTCTGTTCTTCCTTAACACCAAACCTGAGCTCAGTCCTTGTTAGCAGTTCAGAGTTGCTCTTTTCAAATAAAAACCCACTGCCTTCCACAACCCACCCCTCTCCAACTTCATTCTTACTGTGCGTTTTGGCAGTGCCATCAGGCAGTGTCTGAAAGCACTGCTGTGGAAACTGAAATTTCAGAGCAGGTGAATTGAATTAGGGCCGAACAAATCCCAGGTTCAGCTTTATCTGCAGCAGTACGAGGAAAAGCTGGATCTCCAGAACTAAAGTGATACAGAAAGCATGCAGTCCCATTAGTGTTTAAAACCAGTGAGTCTGTGCAATGAGAACAGTTGCTGCCCTGCTGCTCAGCTCTTTGTTTGCTCATCTGAGCCTCAGCAGGCACATCCAGCTGTTGTGCTGCTCAAAACGCTTGGCTCCTGGGAAGCTGAATGCCAGTGACAAAGCTGTGACTCACACTTACTGCTCCCCTGCACTGTCACCTGATCCAGGAAGAAAAATTACTGCAGCCTTTTGAGCCTGAGTGGTCTCTCTCATGCAGCTTGCCTTGTTTTCTTGGGTAGCAGGTGATACCTGGTCATCTTTTTTTTGTACTGGGATAATGGCTGTGCAAGCCCTTCATGTCCTCTTATGGATAAAAGCCAAGGTAGAAGCAGCCATAGTTCAGCAGTACAGAGAAGCAAGGGCTGTTTCCATTTTGTTGTTGCATGATGCTGTTAAGGCTACTAACAATCTAGCTTATAACAGCCTCTTGCTTATAAATCCACTTTCCCAGATGCACCAAGCAAACCTTTTGATAATTTTAAAATTAGTTCCCTGTAAAATGATCTATTTTCCAATGTGCAAGAGCTTGTATGCAATGCTCACTCCTCCCAGCACTCCTTCAGACCTGAGACACATGCTGCTGTGATGTGATTCCAGCAGCTCAGCACACGTTATTCCCTAGGGGACAATAAGTGCTGGCAAGACTATTTCTTCTGTATTTCTATCCTAGCTCAGTGCTAATTATATAACTTAGAACTTGTTCACCTTCTTATTTTTTATTTTATTCCTCATGTTTCTCCTCGTAACCTCTCACAATTCCTCCTCTTCAGTAAATGACAATTTAATTTGCATTTTCATTATAAAAAGGCAAACCTAACACCGTAAAGAGCTTTGCTCAAAATAAATTATTTTAATTAGACCATTTCTGTAGCTACTGCATTTTAATGTACAGTGGGAGATGCTGGAGTGAAAATTATGGTAAATAATTAAAAATACATTAAAACAGAGTGCATTTTTTGATACTATCAGCACCTGTTTGTCTCATGTTCCCACCCAACTACTGGAAGCTGTAAGTATTAAGACGTTTTTAGAGTTAAAATCTGAAAAATAAATGATGGCAAGGAATGCATATTTTCATGGAAGCAGTTTCTATGCGTTGGACACATTCTGGTACCTACTGCTATTGCTGCTCTGAATGTGTAACCTCCCCTTCTTTCCCTTCAGTCACTTTTAACAGTTGGTCTCTCATATGGGCAGGCTTTGATACAAGCAGGCTGTGAAGAGTCCCACTTGGGTGTAAATCTGGCTCCATACAGAGCCAGCAGAGACTGTAATTAAGTGAGGGCAGGCTGCAGACATGGGCCAATCATCGGTGCACAGGAGCACGGTGACAGCAGCACAAAAAGGACCAAACAGCAACAGAGCAGCTGACCTCTCTCTGCTCTGCTTTGACAGAATGGCAAATACGAAGGAACACGTCCTCGAGGTCACTTAAAATGCTAGAAATTAACTAAAATACTCTTTTTTTCCACCGACACGCAGGCTTTCAAATTATCATCTCTTACTTTTGACTAGAAATCATAGCCTGGTAAAATGCTACTTTGAGAAATCTAGCAGCAAAGGTGGCAATTCACACCTGCATGGCTCGCTGCTCGGGCCTCCAGCCCTCCCACACAAAGACAGCGTGAAGTAAGGATGCGATTCCTACCTGAAGGTTGTCACACATCTCCTGGCTGTACGTGAGGCGCTGGATCTCAGTGGGAGAGCTGAGGTACAAAGCCTGCCCTTCGTTACTGAAACAAAAGGTCCGCGCTATCCTCATATCCGTTACAGGCAGATAGTTGATGTCCAGCAGTGGGCGAAGGCTGGGCAAGCTGAAGTGAAGCAGAGACTTGAGTTAGTCACAGCTCTAAGCTGAAAAAATCTGCCATCCATATGGTGCCTTCCTTTCTACTTTGCTTCTCTGCAGGGAGGAGTTCCAGCTGCCTTGTCTCAATGTGCAGCTCTTTCCATGTGGGACATACCTGCAACACACGGCTTGTGCCACGTGGCTGGGCAGTGTGCAGGTGTGCTGGGCACATGGCAGTCCTGCTTGCACGCTGTGAGCAAAGGCTCCAGCAACCCCTCTGCTGTCCTCCAGCTTCTTCAGCTTCAGCTCACTGTACAGCAGGATGGCACTTGCCCAGATTTCAATGGCGTGACCAGGGAAGGGGTGATGTGGGGATGCAGGGGCATAACTGCAGTGATGCTGTGCAGTCAGCTCAATGGGGCAACGGCAAGGAAGAGAAACTAGGTGCCCCGAGTGCAAAAATCTGAAATGGGACCGGACCCTTCACACTGGATAAAAAGTACCATTTCTATGCCTGAGTTATTCCTTATGCTCTATACCTGATTGACAGTAACAGAGAAAAAATTATAAGTTTTACGCCAGTTATAAGATATCAACCATCAGCTGTCATCATGGGGAAGCTGCTATGGAATGGAGGAGCTTGTTTTGCTGTTCCACTGCCTTCACTCCGCACGCGGAGGCAAGCCAAGGAACAGGTATGGCTGTGGGCAAGGCAATGCTCCCAGAAGAGCAAATACATGTATATAAAACGTGCACTAAATGCATCTATCAAGGAGCTAACGCAGAGCATCAACCATGTAAGCACACCGCAGCAAATGCAAGTGGAACGCGATGGCACTGTGCCACCTCTTTGCTTAGTTTTGCCATGAGATTAGTTAGATAAGTACCTCAGTGTCATGATGTGCCCATTGGCACAAAAGCACGCCAGACAGACGCTGTTACAGAGGGTGACCACATCTGCTTGCAATAAAAAGGACGTTTCGGTGATGTTGTGGACATAAAGACATGTTTGGGAAGGCAATGAGAAGACTTTGGCTTGTTTTTCTGAACAAATGACTGCAAATTGATGATCACCCATATCCTGGGAGGAGGAAGGGGAATGCATGACAAGTTTCCTTTTCCTTGTTTTTTCACCATCATCAGCACTGTGTGGGTCCCTCCATACTTCATAAGGTGGATGTATCAATGTCCCCGTGCAGTCCAAGCAGGCGAAGGTCAGCACGGCTCCTTTCAGTGTCAGAACTGTGCCTGCAAAATACAATCTTCTCTCACTGGCACTGGCACCACAATTTAACTGGTTGTCAGCACAGTGGATCCACAGCACAGGTGACACCCAACTTTCGCTTTTGTAAATACAGAAAACGCATTTATCTAGCCAGGGTGACAAGTCTTCCTTACTCAGTTCTTCCATACAGGAAAGTGAACACGTAGGCTGTCACTATTGAAAGGTCTCAGGCAGCCCATGTCAAATAACCTATATAGCACTTGCACGTGCTGCTGAATGCCATAATGATAGACTGCTTTCCCCCCCCCCTATCCCCCCCTCTTCTTTTTTATTTTCTTTTAAATTTATCTCTACCAGTAGGATTATTTATTCCCTGACCAGTAAAATTGCTACTCTTAGTCTGGTATCCATCCAGTGTTGTTTTTCTAAACAAAAAAGAGTGGGGGGGCTTACCACTACTCCTGTGTTGCCCTGTTTTCTGTCATTATTTTACTCACAACACAATAAGCACATCCTGCCTCTTAGCCCTGACCTCTCTCAGCCCTCCGTCCTCTCTGCTCTGCCATCTGTCACTCACTCAGCCAAAAATCTCTCCTGGTACATCAACCTGCCAACATTTGTGTTTCCTTTCCTGAGCTCCCTTCTGCTTCTCTGCAGCCTTCTGACAAGAAAGACAGCCAAACTGTTCACAGAATCCCAGATAGGATAGCATCAGAGCAGCACACAGGACTGCAGTTTCCCAGTATGAAGGATCTCTGCTAGTTTCCCTGTCCTCACAAGAAATAAATGCGACTCTGCTCAAGGTGTAGGGCAAACTTCAAGATTAACACAACTAAAGTGCCTCAGTTTGTGAAGCTGTGGGTTTCTCACATGCATCTCTTTTTACCCGTGTGCCCTTAATCATAGAATCATAAAATGGTTTGGGTTGGAAGGGACCTTTAAGATCATCTAGTTCCAACCCCCTGCTATCGGCAGGGATACCTCCTCTAGACCAGGTTGCTCAAAGCTCTGTCCAGCCTGGCCTTGAATGCTTCCAGGGAGGGGCATCCACAACCTCACTGGGCAACCTGTTCCAGTCTCACCACCCTCACAGTAAAGAATTTCTTTCTAATATCTATGTAGTGAATGACTACTACTTAATACATTTCTTGAGAATTTTCTGGCAAAAAGGCCACATAAAATCATACAGCTTTTCCCCCATTGCCCCACGATGGATAATAAACATGAAGAAGGCTGCACTCTTACCACTCGGTGACACCATGACCGGCTCTGACTGCCGTAAGTCGTCACTGGCAGGCAGGTTAAGAGAGAGGATTAAGACCATACCAAGGCCCGTTCCGACCCAGAGGCATGGGGAGACAGCAGAGTCGTTCTTTCGGGCAAAGGACTCCATGAAGTACAAGGCTGTGATTGCCTCCTTGGAGTCCCTGTCGATACTCGACACGCTGGAGCTTCGGGAACGGCTGAAGGAGTTTTCCCGGTTTTCTGTATAAATAAATACAATTGAACAGGCATAAGCTGGTACCCTGAGAACAGGTAGAGGCCTGCAGCAAATACAAACTCCCTGCAGGGCACTGAAAACACAGCTTTTTCACAACCTAGGAGAACACTGTGATACTACCACCGTACCAGCTTCCTGCCAGAGTATAAGTGTGGAAAATGCTGTCAGACCTCATCAGTTTGATCTGCATTAGAAATAGCTGCTTATTATGAAGATTAGCATAGACTAATTAGAGTTTACAACAGCCTTAGCTCAAAGGACTTGTTCTAAATAGCATGAAATAATTTTAGACCCATCTGCTACCAATGCATTTAATATTAATCCATGTATCTCATCGCTGTAGGACACAAAGGAAGAAGCCGTTTCCAACTTCAGAACACACGGTTTTGCTCCGCTCCTTTTCCCACAAGTAGGAAGCAAGAGCACTAAGTTCACAGCTGCTGTTTATTGCCAAGCTGTCTGAGGAAAAGACACACATCACTAAACTATCCCAGCAGTCAAGATGGTCTCAGGGCACACCTCAGCTCCGGCTTCTCAGGCACAGAGATGGAAAACCTGTTCTGTGCCCTCGATGACAACTGCATGGTGAACTGGCACCAATGGGTTCATCTTTCTGCCTAAATTTTAGCAGACAACAGTTGAGAGCAAGGTGGAGACAGAGCCACGCTGATGGAGACCTGAGCTCCTCAGGGGGAAGTGACAGTGAACATGGTCTAATTGCTGTAGGGCTGAGGGATCCTTGCTTTGCTTTGCCTTGCGCCAAGAAGGAAGGCCAAAACTGTGCAAGGGATCTGCTGGTGGTAGCCACGTGTATCAGCGGCAACATGTTGGAGGCTATGAAGCACAGTGAGACTTAAAGGTTCCTGGAGACTAAGGGAGCCAGAGGGAAGAAGAGAGCTGCACTGGCCACCAGCATAGTCTTTGCAAAGCAATTTGTGTCAGAGCTGCTGTCTGCCAACACGGAGTCAAAGTCAGGTCTTGATCACTCACATCCTCTTCTGCAACACAAACATCAGAGGAATAGGAGGTTATGGAGAGGGAGAATATTTGAAGGAATCAGACCTGAAATAAAAGGCTCACTTCTGAACCTATCATGATGAAGTAGATTTGTTTGGCACAAAATTCTCATACCTTGGCACAGATAGCTGTCTCTTTAGAGTCTGCAGAAATAAAGAAGAGGAATGCTGTCTACCTTGGTTAAGAATAAAATCAGAAAAGGGCTTTCTCAAGCAATCCAGTTTAAAACTGGGCTAAGCTTCATCTTGTTTCTTGCCCTCCACCAGAAGCAGCCATTTGGCAGTGGATCTTCCTCAGACCACGTGCTGCATTAGATTCCCTACCCAAATCACTGCATGTGAACTGTGGAAATTATCCTCCTCACAGCAGCTACCTGGGAAATACCGGAGAGAACCACAGTAAAGCATTACTGGAGCAACAGCAGGCACTGCTGTATGTGCTACCTTACATGCCTGTGTTGGCACACAGGGCTGGGGGCAGATTAACATGCTGCTCAGACCTACTTGGCACAGCTGCCAAGGAGGCATTTGCCAGCCTTTCAGAAAGGAGCTTCGGAGGAGAGCATTCCCTGGCACTTCAGGCCCACTCTGACGAAAGAGAAACTTGTGTCTATTTGAATTTCCAAGCACTGCCTTCTCCTCACCCTATTTCACCTTCTTTATGTAGGCACTGTTGTGATTCTAGTTCCAGCTCAGTGCTGCTAAATATATCTGCAGAAACCTGGAATTTTTATTCATGTGGAAAGCTTCTAATACCTTGAGAATCAGTGTCTCCCATTACCCCAAGCACTTTGTACTTCTGCAGTGGACTGGTTGGCCCAGCTCCTTCTTAAGGACAGCAGCTGATGAGCAAAGAAGGGCAGAGGAGTAATTTCAAGGCACAAATCCTCAGGGCTTCACACATACACATACATACGTATATATTAACACATAAAATTCAAAGGATACCTTATTTTAAAAATATGTTGATACATAATTAATTTTCTCTTTAAAAGCCGTAGCATTCAAATATGGTGGTGCTCAAACTAAGAAATATACTGAAAGGAAGGACAAAATGTATCTGCTTAGTTAGCAAAGGCTAGATACATGGACCTTAAAATATATGATATACCATTTGCATATGTCATCAAGCTATCTCCCTCCCTAAATTAACAAGAAATGTTCCTCTCTCCTGTACAGTACAGTTAACTAAGACATCTTAGCAGAACTGACATTAACAGATATAGTCTTTGGGACACTTTTGGGAACATACTGTGCAAGTTTCTATTAAATACACTTCTCAAAATGAAACACAAAAGATCAGCATGGCACTTGTCAAAGTCTGATGTCATTAAACATATCTGAACAGCAAAACAAAACCCATGAAGGCTGTAATCACTATGGGACTTTAATAGCTAGCTCTAAAAGAAGGCAGACATCTCTCCTCTTTTAGATTTTGGAATAAAACTTAGTTCAGTAAAGTTCCTCTGACACTTCCCTTCTCAAAGAGATTATAAATCAAATTCTCTATTTCAAAACCACTCCATTATATCCTAGAGAAACATAAAGACATGTTTGTTGGGAAACCAAAAACGTGCCTAGCTTAATTTCTACATTTAAAATGATGTCCCATCTGCTAAAAGTTCTTATGCACCAACACTGCCATTCAGCAGTAATCTGTAACACAGATTATGAGTTTCAGATGCAACACTGTTATGGGTTTTCTCATATATTTTCCTTCTGTTCCATGGCAATATAGGTGTAGTAACAGTGACAGCTACATCTCTCTGCACGGCTGTCAACCAGCACACATACCACTTCAGGTACTCTCTTTAACCTGGGTCAAGTTAATAAACAAAGTTTATTTGGTCTCCCTGTTTCAGTGAGAAGACAGCCATGTGAAAGGCAAATAATTTTCTCCACAGTACTCTTTCCCTCATTATTCTCTCCAGAATACTCTGCTACATTACAGTTTGTCATAAATGTGCTTCTGCCTCTTAATTGCCTCCTGCTTTGAGGGAGTCAGTGTTTTCTTTTCTTTGAGACGCATTTATCCAACTCCAGCAATCCTCTGTTACCACTCAGCTGTCTCTCTTTTACGGTAGCGTGCCATTTTTCCTCCTCTGCCCTTTGTAGATCTGGATTTACTGACTTTTTCTTTCCTTTCCAAAGAGCTCTCTTCTTGCAGCTGGAAGCAGAGGAACTGAGAGGATTATCCAAGTGTTCCCTGAGAGCCAAGCGATGACTGTCATTAGGGAGATGCTGCTATCCAGGTTGGTAGACTGTAGCCTAAGCAGTTCTGAGTGAAAGCATCATTATCTGCAGTGAGGAAATTTCAAATAGCTGCATAGTGTGGGTTAGGACCATAATATAGAAATACTACTACAAAAGTAGTCCCATTTGCCTCAAAATGGCTTCATTCAACCCTGTTGTATGCACGGTGTGGATTACTAAGATGTGGATGGACACTCAGGAACCAATCTCCTTTGTAACACTGGATTGATTGTTAAATTCCAGCTAGGAGCAACAGTGTACAAGTAGAAGGCTCCTAATTTAACAATTGCAAAACCTCCAATTTGCTACCCACCTCACAGACAGAAAGACAGAAGGACACTTCAACCGACATACTAGGATAAAAATGAAGCCAGCGTTTTTGGGTCTTACCTTTGTTCATCCATGTGTGAGCAGTATAGTGACGCTCGTCGTGTGAGAATGAACTGATTCCGTGTAATTGCTGAAGCATTGCCCGTCTGGAAATGTAACCTACTGCCACAAAATCGTGTGCATTGCAAAAGGACAAGAACAATTGAGCCAGTCGTCATCATGACATTCCTATGAAAGCAGCCCTGAGCAGTGACTGAACTAGCTCTTTCCTTGCGTGACAGAGCGGTCCTGCTGCAGCACTGGTGTTTGGCAGAAGATGTGATTGAGGGCCTAGGGGGTTTCAGGGAACTTAAAAGATCATCTGAGTAAATGATTCTGTATGTTTCAACTGCCACATTCATAGAGCGCTCGTAGGGATTTTTTTTATTGCTATTTGTTTAGTGGGAATAGTACTGGAATTTCTGAAATCTCCCATGGAATTAAAAAGAAAAAAAGAGAGGGGACACTAACAACCTTTATGCCGCTGATGTATGCTCTTCAGGGGAATGTTCTAACTTCTTTATTCTCAACTGCAGCCAAAGCTTTGTAAGGGGAACACATCCTCACACATCAGCGTGTCCAAAAAATTGTCTTCATGACTATTTTAAATTAATGGGGTAAGGACTAACACAGAAACACAAAGTCAATTTCTTTTTGGAGTTAGGAATCATGAAAACAAAAGCATCCTTTGTGAGGAGTGAAAGAAAACTACCAGTGACAAAGATCAATACTGTCACTATAAAAGCTTACATTCATTACTGGAGAGTTTGCATTCAATGAGCTGTCAAGGTCTCGGATTTCACTTACAGGTTCTTTCCTGATGTAATTAACACTCTTAGTAACTGATCTCCTTGTAGAACCTATTAAAAAATCGACCTTATTTTATATATGGAAATCAATATATTCTGGAAACAAATGGTTTAAATTCTCCTCATTTGGAGATCTTGAGAAGTTTATGTTTCAAATACTAGATTTAACAGAAGATAATGAAAATATTAAACCATTTGACAGCATAAGGATTACTACCTTGATAGCTTTAGAGAAATGCCACTTTTTAAATTACTGAGTCAGGAAAGCATGCAAAGCCCTGAATGTCAGCGTAAACATACAGTAAAGGAATTAGATTTCAAACATGAATTTGCACACAGTACATCATACAGACAAAGACTGAACCATATTACAGACAGCAATGCTTCAGCAACACAGAGGAGAAAGGGGCAGGGGATAACGCTGCAGGGCTTTCACACGCTTAAGAACACTGCAGTTACTTTGCTAACAACATCTTCAAACACATTTTAATAGCATCACTCTCAAGCTGCATTCCACATTAAAGCAATTCACTAGAAAGCAGCAGAAGTTATCTTAGGCACAAACAATGCAACAATCTAGACTCTCACTGTGAATCGTCTTCTACTGGATCAGTTCAAAGAAGCTGCCCTAAAACCATGTCAAAAAGCATGTGAATATATTGCTTGCAGAGTATTCAGACCAGGGTGAATGCCTCTGCTTAAACAAAGCTCACACCTGAGGGATGCTTCACTGCACCCTCCCACCCTTGAAAAAGTTCTGAAATGTAGTACAATCCTGAAGTTGCTATAGTAATAACAACATAACTTGAGTGTGTGGTTTCAACTGATTCAGGACTGATGTAAACAACAGCAAATAAAGGCCTGAAAGGGAAAATAGATTCAAGTCACCAGACTTGGAACTTCACTTTGATACTTTCAGAACACAGAACAATTCAGGCTTCAGTTTTAGTTCTACACGTTTTAAAAAACTGGGGGGAGCTGTCAGAGCAAAACTGTTTTCCAAATTGAAAACGAAGTAGAAATAAGCATTGTGATGGAAAGACGGAAATGCTGGAGATCTCAACAGTAAATAATGTCTATCAAGATTTCATATTTGATTACATGAACTACTTCCCTTTACTTACACAAGCAGACAGTCTTCCTATTCAGAACACTAAGAGCTCAATTTGAATTTAGATTATAAGTTTGACTGTATCTTTTAATCAAAGAAATCATGATATTCCCTATAACTTAACACCCAATCTAAAATATCCTTTCTGCTGAAGCGTCTCTTGATAACATCATTGATGGTCTGGGAAGGAAGAATACGTTCTACAACTTTCATATGTGGAAGCACCCAAGAATCAGAAGACAAAAAGTGCAACAGAAGAAAAATCTTACATTCCTTCAACAAAGGAGTCAAAATAGTTTTAATGAAGCTCCCAATATTTTTTTTTTTTTTTTGCTCCCAATAGATTCCCTGCTTGTGTAACTGAAGTGTAGTTAGAAAAACTTTGTTAAATAAACTTTGTTTATAAAAAAAATGTTGGAATAGCTATTATAATGTAAGAATGTAAGAAGTCTAGAATATTTGTATGAATGTTCTTCCCTTGTTTTCCGTATACAACAGCTCCACACCTACTCCATTCAGTCAGAGAAGTACCAGGAACCACCTAAAGGTGCGTTCCACTTCCCATGTGTTTCACTGATTCAAAAGCTATTCAGACATAAAAATGGTAAAGTTGAACATTTAGTGAAAAACCTGTCCTCCAAATTCAACGTGATCTCAGTACAGCACAAGATCAGCTTAATTTGGAATCAAATAATCATCTAAATTAAAACTGACTGAACGTTCAGTGAGCGTAAGAAAAACAAAGCCTTCTTACACTTGATAGTTATAAAAATAAGAAAAATTTGCAGATTCCTATAAGAAAACAAGTGGACCTTAGTAGTACCTCACAGAAAACGTCCTCCCAGGAAAAAAAACAAAACAAACATGAACTCAGTCTAATCCAGCAGAGTTGGAATGTGGGCAACAGCCTCACATCTGTACGCAGACAAAGCTCCCTCTTTCTTCCCAGACCTTTCCTGGCCATGAGACATTCTTTAATGAGGCAGCTCAGCTTCTAGACAGCCATTCCTCACTGCTTTGTCTAGAGACATGGGGAAAGCTCACTGTGACCAGGATTTAAACATCACTGAAACCTCTTGAGGTTAGATCTGAACATTAAGATGACAACCCCAGTGGCTTTCTGCAGCCTAGTGATTGTAGTGCTTGGCAAAAAGCTAGAGGAACAAATCAGCCTGAGAGAACTGGCTGCATCCATGCCTTCTGCATCTGTGGCCACTAGGCATTCTTCAAGTATCCCCAGGAAGACAAGACACTTTTAGCCATGAAGCAGGGCTTTAATTCAGTCTAATGGTTACAGTGCTCAGCTAGAAAGGTGATCCTAAGGCTTCTGTCCCTTCCAGTCCAACTTTTTATTTGTCATGGGCCTAGTAAAAAATATAAATCTGTTAAAGAAAGCTACACTTAAACACCACTGGTAGCGTGTAGAAACTAGGCTACCTCATGCCCTAAAGACCTACTTCTTATTCATGTCCTTGGAAGCTCCTATGCAGACCTCTTGGCCAAGTGGCTTGCCCCATTCATTTAGTTAGGACATCCAATCTCAGAAGAACCATCTCTCAGACTGAATCTTGGAAAGATGATTTGCACTAACTAGGTGGGATGAATTGTTCAATTACTCCCAAGTTCTGTTGTCACTGTTCTTGATGTTTCGGCATCACAGGCAGAATGGGTTTCACCCCTTGCTCACCCTTAAAATCTTCCTATATCTGCTTTCTAAGAGGAAGTAAGGAAAGAGGATTTTTACTTTATCTACGGTAGGAAGCAAACACACACACTCTCATCTCCACCATAACTGAAAATGAATGTATGACTATGGACAGCACACTTCTGAAAATAATTTTTGAATAAAACTTTCTGTAGCAAAGACTTTATGGATACTGAACAGGTCCTGCATGCAACCTTCTTATCTGCTTCTCTGCACCAGAAGTAGGACAAACATGAATTAAACAAAGTTGGTGACAAACTCAGCAATTAGTGGAGACTACAGCACCCAGAGTGTCTCTAACCCACTTCCTATTATACTACTTGTATTGCTACTAGTTACAGATATGCAAAGTAACTTCAAATCCTAACAGAATTGAAATGATTCACAAGCAGAACAAGCACCATAATTCCCCTACCGGTAAAGAAAAAAATCTCCAGTTAATTGCTTTTCAACCTGCTGTGAAAACTTAGCTTTGAAAAACCATGGCCCTTTGGGCTCCAAGAAGAATGGTTCCATGACAGCTGTGTCACACCCAGTGGACCAGGTAAGTATCTGTTTATTTAGATGTTAAGGAAGTTTACCAGAAGTCATCCACTCTCCAATATCATGAGTAATGACAAAGAGTATGCAGTGGAGAGCGTGAGTCGTTCTAAATACTGGCCAGAGGTGCACTAACTTCCTCAGAGGATCCATTTCTGCAGTTAACTATCCTTGGGATCAAAATGAATCACCTACTGTCCCTGCAAAGCTGTGCACCTGACGTTGTAATTTATGTCCATTACATTCTGCCTTTCTCTCAGCAGATACAAACAATATTTTATTCCTTTTCTCTGTGCATTCCCGTCACGTATCTAAATCAATTTATGCTGCTTATTCAACGCTTTTCTAGATCACACAACCTGGTTGTTTCCTTCTTTCCTTCGAAGCCCAGGAACCATGACCATTAAGACTGCAGTTATTGCTTTATAGACTCTCATCAGTTAGCTCACATTCACACGTGGACTTCAGACTCAAGAAAATAAGGGGCTAGTGATAAAAACAGAGAATCTCCCTCTTCTCACTGCTCCCCACCCTAAGCATGAGAAGAAAAGCAAATGGTCCCATTTACCCATTCATCCAGAAAATCCAGTGTAATATGCACAGAGCACTTTTGCAGATGGTGTAATAGTATAACCATAACTGACAAGAGAACTATCAAAAATTTGATAGAAGTTACGTGGGAAATATGCAATATACAGTTCATTTCCTCAAATTGTGGACTTCATATAAAATAACCACTTATTTCCAAGACTCTGACTACTTCTTACTGGACTTACAAGAGCAAATGTCAGCAGTTCTCTATGTTTTCACACATGTATTCACAAGCAAATATTGATTAAGGCATAGACAGGTCCTACGAGGTTGGAAGCTTTGTTATAGAAACAGACCAACGTAATAGGCCAACATACATGCACAGAAAATCACTGTAGGATTTGCTGAACCTAAAACCAACCAAACAGCAACAAAATTAAAAATATATATATTTAGCACCCTAAAAGCCTAAAATCTAAGCCAAAATCCAGCAGGAAAAAATCCACTAACCTCTGCCACACTGTACACAAAACTTCTTATGGTAATCCTCAAACACCTTTGAATAGTAAAAGAAATTCAAATATGTAGTATATAGATATTCATTTCTAAAGCTAACTAGACAAAATCAGGCAAGAGACAAAACAGCTTATTCCTAGAATCATTTTAG
The DNA here is from genome assembly GCA_037305975.1 of Chrysolophus pictus. Taxonomy (NCBI): domain Eukaryota; kingdom Metazoa; phylum Chordata; class Aves; order Galliformes; family Phasianidae; genus Chrysolophus; species Chrysolophus pictus. The sequence continues at coordinate 116,266,256 of CM074576.1, read as the reverse complement.
TCATTTTATATGCAAATACTAAAGAAATACTTCAGATCTGAAAGTATATTAGATCCATTACAATGAAAATTGTATTGTACTTGCCACAGAATATTTGATAAGGTTATTAGAGATAATAGCTAAATATTCTTCAATGGTTTGTTTCTGCCAGCTCTCAGTGACATCTCAAGTACTTCATGTCAAATTTTAACTATGTATAATCAAGAGTTATCCAATACTGAAACTGAATTATTTTAAAGAAATATAAAGCAAATTCACAGTCTGCTCTTAGCATTCCAAGACAAATAAAATGCACATCAAATCCTTCTAAAGGTTTCTTGTTTGGACATAAGTTTGTAGTTTGATCTGGATAGTCTTCCCCATCTAGGGTGATGAAACTGGCTAGTTAAAGACTACATAGTGGGGAAAAACAATTAAAAAATGGAAAGATAATTTTATATCACTTATATATTGGTTGGAGAAAATAGTTTTCCAAATACAACACTTCAAAACAAAAACTCCACTCTGTCTCTACTTCATTCCTAAGATGAATGGTATACTACATTTAGACATCTACAGAATGCTTCAGTTTCTGTATGAATGCAGGTAATGATGGGGAAAAAATAGCAGAGTCTGCCAGCATGTGCTCTTCAGGGCAACTAGCAAGAATCTTTAGGAGACAGCAAACTGGCTTTAAAAAGAAAAACACTTGAAAAAAAGCAGTAACTGAGAAATTCCAAATCTGAAACACTAGTTATTTTCATTTTATTAAAGCAAATAGGAGTATATGGCAGCATACGCACATACTCAGCCAGCTATACAAGGATAATCACACTAAGTTCCCTCACACAACAATTTTATTTTTATTCTTTAACTTCACTGTTTTCTTTCATCTAAAATCACAACCAAAATTTAATTGAAATAGGGGTTTAATTTTTCTATGTGAACAAGAACAGATGTCTGGGGCCTGCCCACCTACACTGTAATTCATAATCAGTACTTCTGCTGTTCTAGATGGAAAAGAAGCTTCAATCACTTTAATGACTATGTAATATCAGTTCTTGGTCTGAGATGATCCGGGATAGATCTGTGCAACTGAACAGAAGGCAAGCCATGGAGGAGTACAGATTTTTTCCCAAAGAAAGCAAGCAAAAGGTTAATACAATCCCTGTTTCAATGTTTCTGTGAAGATAATTGCAGTCAAAAAAGGGAGCTAGTTGGAGCCCAGAGCTGCAACGGACCGAGGCATCTAATAGAAATGAAGTCAGAAAAATGTAGTGTGTGAAGGTTGGTTGAAAATACACTTGACAAAAACGCTGAAGATATAGTTCCAATTGTATCAAAAGCTCAGGTTTAAATAAGCAGGTTTTGAAAACCAAAGTGAAAAGAATGATTTATTTTTCTAACAGATATCTTATTGTTAGTGATCAAAATGTATTATTTTTTTAGCTAATCAATTAAGGAGGGGTTTTAAGACCAGGAACTGGAAGAATTGTTATATCCAATTGTCATCAATGCCTCAGAAACAGGCATTCAGCTTAAGAAAAGATTTACGCATACACGAAGGATTTTCTTTTTACGTATGAAAAGTTCTCAATACTTTTGAGATTGCAATCCCTAATCAAAACTCTAATCAGATTGAAGAATAATATCCTAATTTGAAATACTACTTCTGTGGTGAGGACACAAAATACACATCTTAGTCACAAAATGAGAATATAAAAAATAACTTATTGTGAATATAGCTATTGTTTATTGCAGCATATACTGCTAAGTAGCCCTATCAGAAGGTTTTGATCAAAGCCAGTTCCACCCTTGGAAGAGAATTTTTATTCTCAGTATAATATTTCTCAAATCTTTTAACTTCTCATCTTCTTTCTCCTTCACCCTCCTCCTAACTTCTAACCCAAGAATCCTTTAAGCATCACATCACTTTCTTTCACACTATTTAACATAAAAACCTTCAGAAATAAAGCAAACCACCTACCAAAATAGCAAGTCCAGAATCTAAGATTCATAAAGAATGAATATATGGACATATGGATTCTTTTTATAAAGAGAATATGTACCATTAGAAAATTATTTTAGTTTGTAAACCTCCTGAAAGGTAACTTGTCTGCATGCCTGTGCACACAAACCACACATCCAAGGAAAAACTCAAACCATGGTCTATCATGTGACATGCTAACATAAATTACTCTAAAGATTCTGTTTGGCCCTTTCTTGCAGCAGGAAGAACTATATCACAGGCATTTCACTAACCTCACTGAGAACTGTAATACTATTTCAATGACACCACTGATAAGTTTAAATAGGATTAATTTTTTTTAAAGTCACTTACATTCATTTACTTTATGTCCCTGGAGGGAAGTTAGATGACTTTCTAGAATGAGGTATACTTTCATATTAAACTTGATAGGTATTATAATTACTGATAAAAAATAGAAACGGAATCTTTCGTCATAGTAAAAAGCATCACCATGCAATCAAAAGTATCAGCGTATTGCAAAATTGTTGAAAGCATTTCATAAAACGCTATGCTTAGCACACTTCTAGTAATGCCAATTTTCTTACTAAACAGAATGTGAACGGTGTAGCAGCCAATGGACCACTTCAAAAGGATGTGACTTGCTGTTACTGGAAGGGAAAGGATTAGTGGAACCTTAGGGGATTGGGTTCCCCCAAGAGGTTCCCTCTTCTGCCTGCCAGTGGCCCTAACGTTGGAAGATGTAGGGGAGAAGGAAAAGAAGAAGCAGAAAAGAATTCAGTGGTATCATGGCCAAATTATTCAGAAGTAGTGTTGATACTGCAGCAGTATCTGCATATAAGAATTGCAGAAAAGTTCAGTACTATATAGGATGAAGAAAAACACAAAGAAATTGAAACTATTGTGGCAGTGATGTATTTTCCACGATGAGTTATAATGCGACAATGGTACTTACCATAGTTGTGTGGTGCATAAAGTGAGATAGATGAGAGCTATGATAATCAATAACTAACATGGAGGAAAAAGTGCTGACTACAAAAATGAAAACTGCCTTTAAGCACAGGAATTTTTAAACACCTCAGAGCTCTATAAATCTGCTTTAGTACAATGCTCTACATATAGTCATTAATCAATCCAAGTTAAAAGTGAAATATATAGGTTTACTATGTATTTTCAATTACTTCTTATAACTAATTGCTCAAAGACTGCACTTTATCTTATTTTATATGATGCCTACAACAGGATTAGACATTTGTGCTCACAAGCCTATGGCTTCATCTTTGATGACTCCAAAATACTGTAACATTCTCCTAGAGGTCAGGTCTACACTACAGATGCCAGTGTCTGTGATTGCCATGCATGGGAAGATAAAAAATACCTTTGCTAACCAGGTAAAATTTGAGTCCAGTAGATTCTTCAGCATTGTTTCAAAGTATAATTTTGTTATAATTACAAGAAGTTCATTGAGATAATGTTTAGGTATGTGAAATCAATTTAGTTCTACTCACAATCTAAGACAATGGCTGCATGGTCCCTGAAGAAACAGCAGTTTCTGTTAAAATGTCACTATTGTCAAGTTTTTGTCCCTTTTCCTCTGCAAAAGATTAATACTCATCTAGTAAAAACAGATCATGTAGGCACTTGTCTGCTTTAGTGAAAAGGCATTTGGACAGTAAAAAACCAATATAGAAAGCTATTTAAGCTAAGTGTTTCTGTACTTAAGTAGAAAAGGACAGAACAAAATGTTCCGTATTTCACCTGTATGTGTTTTGGTGGGATAGCCTCCGGCAATGGGAGATAATTTCTGCTACAGACCTAATGACACAGCTGGAAGAGGGTAACAGCCAGTGAACACAATTGTTTTCCAGAGGCCATCTGACCATGCCTTACTCTATGTCCTGTGGATCAATGTAGGTAAATGGTATCCTTATATCAAACTCAAGGAGATGCTAGAGGGCATCACGACAGTCTATGGGATAGCAGCTCTGTTCCAGTCAAGAACATAATCTTGGTACTCTCTATGTCAAATGAGGATGTTTTCTTACTGGGTCTTGCACATGTAGATTCTGTTTTGTGATCCCCACTGTTATAAGAAGGCAAAATAGAAAAATACTTTTCAACTTATGTTGTCATAAAGAAAATGGAAAAAATTCTAGCAATTTGCAGCTAGCAACAAAGTTGTTTGCAACAACTTGCATTTAAAGTTAGACACACTAAGTGATTTAATATCCCTTGTTCTATCTCCTTTAATAATAATCAAAACTGGGGAGTACTGGTTCCAGTTATATAGAATGCCTGTGGTCCCTACACCAAAGTAAAATGAACTTACTAAGTTTTAAGCACAATGCATTGCTGTAAGTGGTCCACTGAGTCTCTGCACTCAGGTAGTTCATGATTTGCAGACTGTTTTTTCAAATACTAAAGCTAGAAGCTTGTTATATAAATGGATCAGATCATGGGCTGTAATTTTACAGGAAACAGTGGCTAGGAATTGTGGAATTTTATACAGTCTTTATTACCAATAAATAAATATGTGCAAAGCCTGAACTCACCCAGTTTCAGAGTTGGTAAGTAGTGGCAATGAGGGTTTGAAACTTCAGTAAATCTAGCTGTCACAATAACTCTATGTAGGCTGCTACGAACGACTGCTTTTTCATAACAAAGCACTGGACCCATACAAGTGAAGGGACAACTATAAAGGTTCATCGAGGTTCAGCGTACCACATCCCTAGGCAGCACAGAGCTCAAGAGCAGGCTGGTTAGTAACAACAGTAACACACAGGGGTTGTTCTAATTCTAAACAGTCAGATGAAGGCAGCAGTTCTGGGCAATGACTCGGACAAGGATCATGCTAAATTTACTTTCACACCTGGTGAGAAATTCACAGATACCCAGCACAACAGCGACTGCCACCCACCTTCAGTGGTGACTGGGAGGGAAATCTCCATGCAGGCTGCAGACTGCGCTTTTCTAAAGGGGGGCCTCCCGGGCCCTCGGCGGTTTGCTTTTGAGACGTCCGCGCTGGAAAGTCGTTTTCCTGAACTGCAGCTCTGGGATGTTGGGCTTGTACAGTGACCATTCACGTGATCTGGAAAGCGAATGCAAAACGTGCTAGGTAAAGCGTCAGGTCCCAACATTCAGAATGGAGGAGAGATGTAAGTTCTGGCATTTGAGAATGAGTTAAATGAAATCTTCTGAGGATCACTGTTTGTTTTATCAATCCAGAGCACAGAATAGATGGAAGAACAAGTCACTATATCTTTAAGGTATATTCTGAAATAAAGTGAGGGACACAGAACTGGTACACGTTCTTATAGCTGCAGCTCCCATAGTTTTGATGACCTGTGAGCACAGGCAGTTTATCGAGATACAGCTGGTAGCACTGCCATCCTCAGTGTTGTATCTCCTAACACATACCAAATAAATTTGCAAACTGTCTTTCCTTTTTGCTCTCATAAAGAACTGAAAGGTAGATCTAGACAAATTCTCCACCTGACTGGAAGCTGCAATGAAACAGGTATCTAACTGCCACTAGTTATGATAATTATGGAACTAGCTGTAAAAATGCTAAATTATTCTTTATATCCCACGTAGATTTATCTTACTGCTAGAGGAATCTGACTGCTGAACAATGTGTTTATCTGCTACAGAACTAAAGATATGAGGCTGAGACCCTGGACACCTGCTGGAGGCCATGGTCAATCAGCACACGTTGCCATCTATTGGGGACAAGAAACAAAACATGGATGCTTGAAATACTGCCCTGTGTTCATCTGTTCTTCATCACCATTAACAGGTCTTTGAAACACAACAATACACTAAGCAGGGCTCACACCACAGGGTAGAACAGTTTGGATGGGATCAATGGACTTCAACATACTCATGTGATACTTTTCTTCCACTCATGTTGAGTAGAGCAAGATGAGGTGAAGAATTACTGAATGCAATTTTCTTCTCAGTATATGAAAGGATACTTACAAATTTGATTAAACAGCAGGTCATGAGCATAACAAATTCGGATTTATGCAAGCACACCTTCTATTCAAAACAATGGAAGCTCAATAATACAGGTAAGGACAAGCTTGAAGTTTCTGCCTCCGTCTTAAATGTCAGATTATTTATATCTCAGAACCACTCTTTCAGATTCAGTATATTAGTATATTCAGTACATCATCATTCTCTTCAATTGTATTGCATTCAAGAAAAAGATGAATTTTAATACACCAAGACAAATTTATTTCTTTGTTCCCATGCCATGACAACTCACAATGAAAAGCCGTTTCAACGTTCAGACAATAAAACAGATTCTATACTGAATATAGCATATGGTGTGCTACTGCGTACACGTCTTAACGTGCAAAATCATGTCCTTTATATGTGAAAGCATTTTGGTTTTGATGAACAAAACAGGAAAGAATTGTTCAGAATTACATTTTGGAAACTAATTTAGTGTCTATTCTGAGATTGAGTATATATAATGAAAGGGCTCTGTAGGAGACACAACTTCCACAATTCCTATCATGTTTCTTAATACATAGCTATTAACCGAGCTAGCAGCACATATCAAATTGATGTGGATGATTCATTCAACTTTTAGTTAGGGAATTTTCCAAAATATACTGGAGCTATTCATATATTTCAGTAGAAACTCCTCTGAGACTGGGGCTTTGTTCAAGGGCACAGGCTGACTGTTCAACCTCAGCAACAGATACATTCTCATCCAGCTGCTTCCTTTCTTCAAAATTCAGTTTGTGTGAAAGAGTTTCAGCATGATATCTAATTATCTCCAGGGGGATCCTAGGAAGTGGTGAAGAACGCAATACAGTAAAAAAGAATCATATTCTATAGAAACATCAACAACATTTGTGAGTCCCTTTTCCTGAGCACTGTACAGAACGGGCACAATTCATTTGTTCCCTTATTCACTATGTCAAATTTTAAGAGAAATTCTGCTGTTTTTCTTGATATGCTCGCTTGTGTCAATTTACCTTTACAGGCCAAAGTTAAACAAAAAAAGCAATAGGGTCTGGGCAAACAAAATCCCTTTGGTTGTCTTTCTGAATAAGCAAAGTCAGTTTCTGTGCAGAGAACAGATCAGCTGCATGCTTCAAGTACTGAAGTTGGTGAAATGTTACTGAGTGCCATAACAATGAGCAGAAGAGGGAGGATAGCGATCAGAGGCACACTTTTTTGTATTTTAACAGTTTTGTTTTCCTGATTGTATATTATTTTTCATACGTACATAACAAGGAGCAATACAGCTCTGCAAATCTTAGTAAAAGAACCAAAAGACATTGATTAAAGTAATATAGATCTGGGAAGCGTGACTCCAACGTTTTTGTTGAGAAGCTGAAGAGAATCAAGCAGATAAAGATCACTCAAAATTCTGTCTGTGCATTCTTATGGTAAAAACTTCATGAAATAAAGCATTTGTGAATAAAGGTTATGTACTATTTAAGAAAAGATTCCTTACCGTATAGTCGGGGAAAAAAAAAACAACCACCACACAAGAGAAACGAGAAGAAAAAACAACAGTAATTTCCTATAGGGAACCTAGTCAGAGTGAATGCGAAGTTGCCTTTGCCAAAATGACTGCAATGATTTCCTAGCCCTTTGAGACCAGAACAACCTTTGTCATAACAGACATCTTCCAATCACCCAAAAGAAAGAGGCTGCTTGTAAAGACCTGGCATATTTCCAGCTTCGCTTGATGTGTAAGAAAAAAAGAACACTGCAACTTTTTATTTGCTGACTTACGCTTTTGTCATCTGCTCACTCTGGCTTTTCTCCCATCAGACATATTAATTGATATTGGGCACCAGTTAACGTTGGAGGTATTAACATGCAGACTGAAAAAGCAGTAAAGGGATCGCACTGTGCTTTTAATGCGATAGTGCAACAGCTCTTAAATCTCTCTTATTCTGGAGAAGGCATAGAATAGTTGCCTGTGAAGAAAGCAGTGCCCCCAAAGTTCTCCTCTCTTCTCCACCCTTTTCCACAACTGCATTTGCTATCTCTTCCAATCCCTTTGCAAAGCATTGCCATGTCCATGCATGAACCAAGTCGAGATTTCACTGAACATGAGCATACCCCATGAGGTCAAGGAAATTTGGATTACACTATCTAGTGCTCCTGGATTCCAAGATTATGTATATGGAGATAGCAACGTGCTACATCTGGGCATCCTGCTTGAAGCAGTCTCTGTTCTGTGTAACAGCAATTTCATTCTTCCTGGGCAGCAGCCTTTTCTCCTGTTTCTGGACAGTGAACTAAAAAGCCAGCACTCAGGAACAGCTATTCTGTTCATTCATTTAAACAAGTAAGGCTCATGCAAACCACTGAGTTAATTATATGTTATCCCATACAACAACACATTAGTTACTGTGAACTTGAACTACTGAGAGATGTCTTAGAGAGATGCAATATGTAACATGACAGAGCAAACCTACTGGACAGCCTCAAATTTAATCTGATTCTTCTGAGGAGTATTACACAAACCAGAAATGTATCACATATACAAGAGTGTGTGAATTTTGGTTGTAACATGTATATGTTAGGTTGTAACACATACACCTTACACAACCTGACTTGTCATACAACTAATTTAAAGTACTCGGCGACCTTTGCAAAAAGGAAAAGGGACCAGCAAATTACCAAAGAATAAAAATAAAATAAATCCATTTGTTAAAACCAAAAGTACTAAAAATGTCAGTAAGAAAGAAGAAATGTATATTTGCACTTCTTGTCATGAAAGTTGTGTTACACTGGACTTCACAAAAACAACAAAAAATGCTAAAAAAAGATCATTGCTTCTCAGCTCTAACAAAGGGATGAATTCACGCAGAAAAGCTATCTGAAAAACAGTTCTTACTGATGATCTAAGGGAGGTTCCAACTTCCTATGTTGAAAGGAAGAAATAAGAGAACAGGCAAGAGGAGCAGAGAGAGCTGCTTTAGTAGTGAGCAGAAAGAACTTGAACAGTAAGAAAGTCCCAGAGCATGTCCTCATTGAGTCAATCTGTGCTGCTGAATGGAAGATAAATCCATCTCTTTCTACTCGGCAGTTTTGTGTTATCAATAAATGAGATATTAGGTAATGATTATGTATGACTACCAGCTTTTTACACAGCAAAGAGATACACCCTTAATACATGAAAGAAGAGAAGGTAGAGCTCTGTCAGCCAGATGGGAGAGGAGCGGTGAGCCCTAGCAGACGTTGATATAGATGTTCTGTCAACAAACATGCATATTTACCATCATGCCTTATTTTACATTTGTTGTTACATACTGTTATTACAGTACACTGCTTGTGTATCCCTCTCATTGTAATGAACTCCTATCATGCACTTGATCCCAGATTTCACTATTTTTTCAGAAAGCAGCAAGAAGAGGATTTATTTTTCAGAGAATAACAGTTTCAGCCACTTCACAATATTTTACATATGTCACTTGCAGAGCTTCCTCCACAATGAATATTTTTGCCTGTGGTTATGAACAATGAAACCAGAATACAAAATGAACAATATCCAAATGAGGAGTGCTGAGAATATATTACTGTTTGGCATAACATCACCTCTACATTAACTTACCTCATTAATCAAGCCCAGCAATTCAAATCTAAAAATCCTTGAAAACTGTGAAAATTTTGAACTATTTGGATCTAACTCTATTCCTCAGATTCTTCTGCTGAATTTCTAGTGATTACAAAACATTACACTACTGTCTTAAAGAGTATACGGCACTCAGTGTAACTAAACAATGACATAACAGAAATTATTGTTATGTTTTGTGCAACAAAACAGGAAAACACAGACATGAAAATTGATTTTATTCTGAAACAATCAAAAAACATCCAGAGTTGCACAGAAGACAACATCGAAACATTCAAGCAGAGTGGATGAACCGTGTGACCACCCAGGTCACCAACAACTGAGCATCCTCTACTAAGAGCACTGCACCTGCATTTTCAAGATGGAAAAATCTGCTTTTAACACAATTCTCTGTTTCTGAAAATGAAATGTTTTCAAAGAAGTAAGGCTGGAAACATTTTTTTTCAACTTGAACATGATACGAATAAGCTGCAGGCCTTCTAAACAGAAGTCTACATTTCCATCTGAAATGAATTAATACATCGTAAGAATTACAAAAAAAAAAAAAAAAGTAGTTGTAGCCTCTCCTAACCGGATTCTCCTGAATGGTTGTTTCTTGTTGATTTTCATAGTCTTGTCTTCTCCAGATTTTCAAAAATTACCTTTCTTTTTAAGTAGAGGTAAGAATGTTTGAAATAACTGAGTTAGCACCACTGTGCTTATTTGTAATACCACTTCAGAGCTGGCTTTCTTAACTAATTACTGAAACCACAAAAGACAGAATATCAGCAAACTCTGTTCTGCTTATACATGTAAGGAAACACTACAGACCTCCTTCAGATATAATTTTTACCTCAAAATACCAAAATGTCTGCAAAGTTATTTAATCCTCAGAACTTTTTGTTGACTTCATTCTTAGCTTGCTACCTCACGCAATTTCTATATATGATTACACAACTAGCTCTGAAGAGAACAGAAGGAGATTGTGTTTCATTTTGCCACATTATTAACAAGTAATGCATCTGTTATTCATAATTATTTGTGGTGAAAATTTGGTCCAAAGTATTCTTAATAGTATGTCAAAATAATTTACACTCTGCTCCATAGATGTTAACATATAATTTGCTTGCGAATACTCAACAAAAAGAAACCTCATCATATAAACCATTTGAAAAAAGTTCACACGTAATTTTTATGCACCAATCAAACAATCCTAAAAAGCAAGTTTTTTCAAACTTCTTAACATTATGCATCGTAGATTTCTGACAGATTACACACCAGATAATTGTAATAAATACAGTGGTAACAACTGCTCGTTCTTATTCTACTTTTGCATAAGCAGATTTTATGCTAGATAGCTTCTGATTTAGAGTTCTAATTTTTAAATATTCTTCTGCTTGTACACAGCTGCTAGGACCCTGGATGTTGCCCTAAGCGCCAACTAGGTGACAGTACTATCTATCATATGCCCACGTCTCTACTTACAGATGACTGCCAATGTGAGAACCCAATCCCAAACCAAGTCACTGAAGAGGACTTCTGGGCACAGGCAGGTTTGGTAAGTCTATGTCTTGCCTCAGATTTTGATAGCTGGCCTTGAAAATGCTGCTGTGTTTATCATAACCTGGAAAGTCTACATAGACCACAGAATGCAAGAACAGCACACTTGTGCATTTCTTGAAAACAATGTAAAATCACTTACCTTTGAGAGTCCTCAGTAAGAAACTCTTCTTTAAGTAAAAACAGAGAACTTAGGAACAGTGAATATCTATTATATCATGAGCCTATCAGTTGACTATCATGTTGTTATTATCAACTCTTAGATGTACAATAAACTTTACTGTTTGTTTTGTTGCTTCAGGGAACAAATTTTACTACTTCTCCATCATGTCAATGTTTAACTATATCAGTTAGAAACACTTCAGTCAGTCTCATAACTTTAAGTACTCACCTTTCTTTTAAACTGCTTGCTTGTTAAAACTCTGATATACATCAGATTTTTTTAAGTTCATTATATATGTATATTTAAATCTGGAAGCACACAGCCACTTTCTGCAAACCACAAACCACAAGCCAATTATGCTGTAATAGTTGACAGAGTTAACCTGCTGATTGGCTTATTTTTTATTTTTTCCTTAAAGTTATATGAACAGGTAGACTGCTACTGTATCAGTTAATACAGATTCTCTTCTAAAAATGTTTGGCCATACACTTTCTCTTACTTAAATTAGGAAGAAACTGATGCTGTCATACATTCAACCTTTTCTGCAAAAGTAGAAGCCATTACGTTTTTCATCTTAACAGGGATCAAACATGCAGCAAAAAAGGGCAAACCACATCCTTGACTGTATCAGTGAGAGCACAGCCAGCAGCTCGAGGGATGTAGTCTTAGTCCTTCCCTTCTACCTGGCATTTGTCAGACTGTTTCTCAAGTACTGTACAAAGTTTTGATCTCCCTACTACAAGAAATATATTGACATAAAGGAGTGATTTTAGCAGAGGTCCACCAACCTGGTAAGGAACTTGACACACATGATATAAGAGGAGAAGCTGAGAACCATATATATATATATATATTCTTTTCTCAGCCTTAAGAGTAGACGATTCAAGGGAAATCTTAGAGCTGTCTGCAACTACCTGATCTGTGCACACACAGAAGATGGAGCCAAATTCCTTTGAGACATGCACAGTCATAAGACACAAGATCGAGCACAGGAAATTCTGGTCAGATATTAGGAAAATTTTTTTTCCCCTGTATGAGTGGTCAAATGCTAGAAGAGCTTGCAGAACCTCTGTTCTTGGAGGCATTGAAGACACTGTTAGACACAGCCCTAACCCACCTTGTCTAAACAGACCTGCTTTGAGCAGGGTGATGGCATAGACGACTTCTAGAAGCCCTTCACAAACATTCTTATGCATGATTCTAATTATAAGCAGAATTAAGATGATCTCTCAAATTAGCTAGTATTTTCAGACCAAAAAGCAAACAGAAATTACACTGCCATTCTGGAAAAAACCATATACTGGACAGTCCGTAAGTTCCTTTGTGTGCACAAATACATATAATTCTCAGTGTATACTGCTAAGTAATTCAAACAAAGCATTGTTAAAGCTGGATGTCTATATTGCTTTTTCTAAAAATGTCAGGTCAAGGAGGAAAGCAACTTTTATGATTTTGAGCTGTCACAAATGTCTTTCAACACTGCAAACAAAATTACAGCTCCAAAGATAATAGTAGAGAACACTCCACTACAAATCAACCAGTTTATCCAATGAGGCAGTAAGCAAAAACAAATCAAAAGCTACAAAATTTTGCCAGTTGAATGCATGATGTTTGTCGTGAGGCAGCTTCTGAAGCAGCAAAAGTAGTGACTAGAAAGCAATGTCTACTACAACTCTAATAATGCCTGCAGTAAACTACCTTGAAAGGGTATAGCAGGAAGTACTGTAGCCCTGCTGCTCATCCCTAAAATAAAAATGAGGTCTTCTTCATGATATCTGAGTACTGTTTCACAGAATGAGTAGCATCCAGAAAGCAACACTTTCCTTTCAATGAGCTAAATACAAAGACAACAAATGATGGATACTGTCATACTACAATCATTATATGCATAAATACTTGAGGAAAGAAAAATCTATCAGATTCCACAAGCCTGCTACACACATAAAATAGAATACAGAATTAAAAACAAATCTCCTTTGTCTGACTCCTACAACTGTGTTTTATGAACTCAACTTTTAATATTGAAGCTTTTGAGTCTCTGCATCAGAAGCCATTTCTCAAATCCTTGAAAAATGTGAGCTTATTTGGTACTTTGTCTAGTTTTTCACTTCATTATAAAATGGGATACATTATCTTTGAGTTATGTTAAGAATTCATTTACTACTTATAAGTGTCTGCAAAAAGCATAGGAAATTATATTAATCTTTTGAAGATCACAGCTTAAAAAGAAGAAAGAAAAATGGCTGTCTCTATTTGCATTTTCTTTTCTTCCTTGGCTAATAAAGTGTAGGTGATAGCACAAACAGTGAGACCATCTACTACAGTGAGACCATCTGTTCATAGGAATTAAATAAAAATTGGCAGTTACTGAGTTCCTACATTTTCAGTTGGTGTTTGTGTTTAACTCCCTGTGATCACCTGGAAATTTTAATGGCTTTTAAGGAAATGAGCAGAAATACTTCCCAAGAGGAAAAATATTATCTGATGATCACAGTGGCTGGTTAAAAAACTTTCACATAAAAGCAGCTGTATGTGTTTGCCTCAGATTTCAGAATGCTCAAGGAGGGAAAGTTTAGATTGGATGTTGGGGGAAGTTCATTACAGAGATGGTAGTGAGGTGCTGGAACAGGCTGTCCAGAGAGGTTGTGGATGCTCTGTCCCCTGGAGGTGTTCAAGATCAAGTTGGATGGGGCCCTGAGCAACCTGCCCTAGAATCAGAACTGGAGGTTGATGGCCCTACCTGTGGCAGGGGGGTTGGAACTGGATGATCCTCGTGGTCCCTTCCAACCCAAGTCATTCTATGATGCCCACTTTGATTCCAAATAACAAGACACTGTCAGTCATAGGATCACACATTATTCCTTTAGATACTTGCAAACAACTCCCTGAGCAATTGCCAGCAGTGGTAGCACCTCTGCACAAAACAGATTTAACCTCTCCTATTTTAATTCAATGCAAAGTGAAAGCAAGGACACTACACAAGCCAGACCCCTAAGAAGGGAGCAGAACTGTCAGCTGCCAGATGATAATGTATTTCCCAATTAACTGCAGTCAGTGCTGAGAGCAGGTGATGTATATCAGCACTCTATGAAAACCTGCAAGCCAGAGCAGATGGAATGGATGCAAAATCCATCTTACCATTTGAAAGTGGTGACTTCAGTACCTGAAATACAAGCATAGGCCAGACAGCCTTGTTATCCCCAGAACGTTAAGATTATGGTGCAGACTCAGGCCACAGCCAGCAGTGGATAAATAATCCCTAAGAGCTCTACTAGCACAGCTAGGACATTTGGCCGAGAAATAAATGAAATGCAGACATTATTCATCACCTTTTCCAGGAACTCTAATTTAAATTTAGCTCCCTACATGAAAATAAATAAATAAATGCATAAAGTTTTCCAGCCAGTTGTAAACTAAGCTATCCACAGCGCAGTTTTAATGACTACAATATTTTACAGGAATCTTCTGCCCTTCCAAGGTAGTAAAGCAGAACAGAAAGAAGCTTTTTGTTTTGTTTCTTTCTTTCCTTTTTTTTTTTTAATCCTTCTTCAACTGAGTAACTGCCAGTTTATGCACTGAATGCTGCTTCCACAGGGTTCATTCTTAGCAATCTATTACCCAGTAACTGCAGTAGTAACAACAAACAAACAGCAAACATAGCACATAGGTGAAAATTTGGTAATACCTCTTGGCCTGTAAGAATATTTTTTTTCCAACATCTGCAGAATGTTGAAATCGACCTTACACTTATTTTCAATTTAAGTTGAACGTTATTAAAAAATAATGGGTGCAGGTAATTAGAGGAATGGTAGAAACAGGACTATTTTGAAATCACAGATACAAATATTCACACTTGTCTTGGTTTCAGCTGGGATAGAGTTGATTTTCTTCCTGGTAGCTGGCAGGGTGCTGTGTTTTAGATTTAGGATGAATATAATCTTTTATATGTTGGGCAGTACTTACACTAAGTCAAAGACTTTGCAGCTTCTGGTATTGCCCTACCACCAAAGGGAATGGGGTGCACAAGGAGACAGGAGAGGACACAATCAGTACATCTGACCCAAACTGACCACAGGGATGTCCTGTATCATATGATGCCACACTGAGCAATAGAGCTGCGAGGAGTTGGGCAGAGTTTTTCCCTTTTTCTATTTCTTTCTTTCTAATTTTTTTTTTAAATAAAAATGCCTTCAGTTTTTTAATATAATCTGGACAATACTTACAATATCGTCCAGTAGGATTGTAAGAAAACTGTAGGTAAGGTATTTTATTTCCTCTGACATGTGAAAGTTGTCTGTCTCAAGATATTGTACAGAATAAAATATTAATATTGATTTCTATAGTATACAGTAAAGCCCTCACCACTTCTAGTTACATTGATATGTTTCTTGCTTTATTAGATAACTATAATTTCAGTCTTTCGCACATCAAATTTGTCTTTTTCTTGTCTTATGTTTCAGGAATTTCAGATCAGCTAACATGATCTATGTTTATATCATGCTATGTGTCTTTCAAGATGAACTTGTAAAATAACAATAGAAAAAGAAGTTCAACTTACAGAATACAGTTTAGCCTTATGTCCTACTCTAGAACTATTTCAATGCTCCTTCACTCATAATAATTACCCACTTACTTCATGATAAAAATAATTTTAAAGGTCTATAGCTGCCTGCATTACTCTTTTTACCATTTTGGAGTATTAGTTTTATAATTTTCCACTCCATTTTTTTGATGTTTTCCTATAACCCTAGTTTCTCAAATATCATTGTTAATGGTGGAGCAAATTACTTCAACTAACTCAATCTGTACACTGTGATCTGCACAATCTGGATCGAATTTCCCAATGATTTTGCAGCCTTTATTTATTTAATGTTTGTCAGGAGCTATTAGTAATTTTCTACATTCCTCAGTCATTTATAATGTTGAAGGCATATTTATTCCCCTGACTTTTATCTTGAGGAACAGTGGTAGATTGGTTTATACATACACAAGATTCCCAGTGACAGAAATTAAGTTCAGTTGCATTATGCAAGAATATGATCCAACTTCAGTTTCTATCTCTAAGGAGATGTTAGGGGTAACGAGGCATGGCTACACGTTTATTTTTCAGTCATCTCACATGAGAAACTTCCCATGAGAGCAAAACTAGAAAGGACTCCTTGACACCGAGAATATGAAAAATAATTATAAAAATGTTTGCATGAATCATACATTCTACCCCAAATGCCAGGAACGATTTTCCTTACATGCGTATTTAAGAGAGCATGATCTGCCCCAAATATTTTTTTAAGGTTATGCAAGACCTTAAATTTTCATTTTAAGTTTCCTGGGGTGAAATTTCTGCTTTCATTTACAATGCATTTCCAGTGAAATATTAAAAAAGAACTGAGAAAAATATTACGACTAACAGTGCACTTAACAGTTGGCTAAGGTAAGTCACGAGGAGAGGTCTGATACACAAATGATTGGTTTCTGATCTACTTCTCTGAAGCTCAAAAGCCATAAAATATGTATGTTCAACTGCCTTATTAGTGTTGTGGTGCAGAATTTGTACATCAAATAAAGAAAACAGACTAGCGCATGCAGTAGCTGTTATAGGCAGAGGTAAACGTGGCTGACAATCAGTTAAAATGGTTCACATGTGTCAAAAGTTCAGGAGCCACTTCATCAAAAAATACTACACACATGGTGTGTAACAATTAGCAAAATGTATCTACATGAAACAAATGAATATTAAACAACCGAAATGCTGAGAGCTGCCAACAGAACTGTATGGGTTAATAGGTGGTTTTTAGAAAGCCTTTTCAGACACAGCCTCCAAGGTTATTGTGTTATCTATGGATCAGTTGGTAAAATGTCTCGCCAATGAATGTAAGGATGTTTAAAGCTGTTGGCTTTCGCCTACCGTACCAAGATCAGTCTTAAGATCTGTTGGCAGACTTAACTTTCTTGATCCTTTAACTGAAACAACAGAAAAAGGAGAAAGGCAGTTGTTAATAATTAACAAAGAAAAAGAAGCGAGGGAAAACAACATGCCACCTTCTGGTTAACATGCTGAACGTTTGTAGCATATATATATTTAAATCAGCACATAAAAGCAGAATAATGGTTTAAATATTTTCATTACACCATTCAGAAAAACAAATGTAACTAGACAAAAAAGTCCTGGCAAAACATTACTCCAGCTCTCAATAAATGAATGGTGCTATACATAGCTTTGGCTGTGTGCTGCAATATCTTACCTTGAGATGACAGGAATGATAAAAACAAACAAACAAACAAACACAAATGAAACTGAGGCAGATATTGCAAATGCTGGTTATACAGCATATCACAAATATTTAAACATCTGGAAACCAATTTATTTAAGAGGGCGCAATGAAATTACGAGTTCTGATGAGATCATACTCAAGATATCATTTGAAAAAGAGAGGGCATATTGTAGTGGTAATGGACACAAAACAATATTGTATAGACTACAGAAAAGAAGACATTGAACAGAAACAAAACACAGCAGCTTCAGGATAAACTGCAGTGTTACTCAGACATCAAAATATTGCACTGTGTTTGCTGAAGATTTAATTATCTGTTGCGTTTTGAATACAAAACAAAACTATTATTTTGCTTCTGTTCAAAAATGTTTTCATTTCCTTACACATGAGCACATTTTAAAAGAATGAACACCAGAGAACTGAAATGAAGCATGTCTTGTAGCAGTCAAAAACTATTAAATTTGTTAAAAGAATGCCTTAAGAAATCTTTTATTATTTACTCAGAAGACAATATTTTCTGCTTTTGTTTCGTCTTCATGCAGTTTTTTCACATCGTTTTCTGGCTGTTGCCCCTTACCCATACAGTCTGTCATTGGTAGAGAACAATGAAGTATTTGTTAACTAATTATTCTACTTCTAAAAAAAAAAGGAGTCCTACGTAGTTAAGTATGATAGTGATAGGATCACATATGAATGTAAGGAACAAGTCCTTTGTAATTTCTATTTAATAAGATTTAGGTCAGAAGGATGCCCAGAACAACTGCTTACCATTTCAAGTCACAGAGCCCCTGAAAGAATCTTACAATGTCATAAACTACAGAACCTGCAATTTGGCTGATGAAAACATCATATCTCACCTATGATTTTTTGGTTTGTCCCCCGGAGAAGAGTTGAGGAGCCTTTCTGACTCCTGAGCAACCTTTTGATATCAACAGAAGTAGCACAACCCTTATGTCAACCCATTTCTGGGTATTACTAACTGCATACTTTAAAGCAAAATGAGGAGATCTCTTCAGATCTATCCAACATAAAAATATACGTTCCTAATATCACTGCGTGAAATTTCTCTAATTTTGATACCAAGTGTTTGGATTGTATATCCATTTTGGGCACTAACACAAAAGCCAAGCAAATTTCCAGAACAGCCTTTTAAAAGCATTCCATTCATCTGGAGAGTTGTCATATACGCTCACACTGAGAACAGAGGTTACTTCTTCACAAAATCAGTGTCTTGCTATACAGGAAAAAAATGCACTTGCAATATAATCACCTTTTGTTTTCAGGAAGTGACAACATCTTGCCCAAGCAGCCTCTCCAGAAAGGATTTCTGATTCCTAGGGAAGGTCATAGTGACCACACTCTAAATTGGGATATTTTGGAAGTATAAAACCTAACTATATTTAACATTAAGGGAACCTCATTAGTGCTGTCATCATGAGGGCTTTGGGCTTAATAAACAGGTGGCTTAAGCACTTTTATTTCACTATTACAGCTATGCCTTTATAACATGATCCTTTTTTAAAAACTGTCTTTTTTTCCAGACTTTTTTCAAAGCTATTTTCAAACTGTGTCATGTATGTATGAATTGGGAGATTGCAGAAATAGCTCCCAATTATCTGTGTGCAGGCTTATGCAAGAGGTAGAAAGAAAGTAAACCTTCTGATTCCCCTGGACTCAATTTGTGAGCTCCTGCAGCTGCTCCCAGACAAAACAGACATACTATAATGAATGCCGCAAACTAACAGGCACAGGATGCTGAAAGAACTGTAGCTGGGAAAGAAAGGGAGCAAAAATCTGATGAGTTGGGCTATGGGCACAAGGATAGTATAGGCATCCTGAACTTGAAAATATGGGTAAAAGAGAGGCATGGGTGTGGGATTCTTTTGTAGCAGGTAACATGGTAAGAAGGGGGTTAAAGTGGAAAGGAGACACACAGCATTAGGAAATGAAGGAATCACAGAATCATAGAATGGCCTGGGTTGAAAGGGACCACAATGATCACCTATTTCAACCCCCCGTACTACGTGCAGGGTTGCCAACCACCAGACCAGGCTGCCCAGAGCCACATCCAGCCTGGCCTTGAATGCCTTCAGAGATGGGGCATCCACAACCTCCTTGGGCAACCTGTTCCAGTGTGTCAGCACCTCTGTGTGAAAAACTTCCTCCTAATATCTAACTTCTAATCCCTGATGTACACATCCTTTCTTGAGATCTTAAGCAAGCATTAAATCATCTGATCAAAAACACTGGAAAAGATTGATAAAATGTGCCCTATGCTCAGTCTAGGATCTCGTTAACAACTTCTGACTAATAAACATCCTTTTTAATGTAATGTAAATAAGTAGAAATGGTTACGTTAGTACGTAATGATATTGATAATTGATAATCATGTTTAAAAAAAAATTACACTGTTTTCACACACACAATGTTTTTGAAATATATGTATTCTTGTGGAAAACAACCAAGCAAGCAATTTTCAAATGGAATAAAATCTCTTCAGCTACCTTGTCATTACACAAAAGTTGAGAAGGAGTGACTATTAAAAACTTCATAGTGTTATTCTTGAAACTAAGCTATATAAAAAGCACTTCATGTAGGAAAACAGGAAACAGGTTGGCATGGTATGGGCCTCATCTGTTGATGTAATCAGTGCAATAAATCAAGACAATAGCACTTGGAAGTCATAAGAACCAGTAATCTTGCCTTAAGAACCTGTTCCAAAGCTCAGAGAAATCAACTGTGGAAGTCTTTATTCAGCCTTCTCTAAGCGCTATAGTCTTAAACAATGTAGGTTGCTACAGAAGTAATGCTTCCTATTTATGTATATCTGGAAACTCCAATGTATACGAAGAGCACAATAACAGCATTTGACAGAGCACATTCTCAATTATAAAATCCTCTTCTTGGACATAGTTACCACCATTAACTATGCTTTTTCACCTGCAATGAGCATGTTGCTACTGCTGAAACACACAACCCACAGCTTCACTAGTGTTGACATCCACTGTTAGGTCTCCGTAAACGTACAGCAAGAGTCAGTGAATGCCAATGGGTGCCATTTTTTCAGCATGGAAGAATTAATTACACACTTTTTCTTCATACACACTCCCATGACAGATGCCATTCTGTCAGACTGCCCCTCTGCTGCCATGTATCACACGGCAACAACACGTACTGGCAGGAAGGTTCAACCTCTACTGCCCTGACACCAACTTCTGCCTCTGGTGCTGAGAGCCAACATAAGAGAACAGGAGATATTACTTTCAGAACAGCCTTCTGGATATGAGCCACCAATATGCAGGTGATTTCTTAAGAACAAACACAAATATATTTTTGTTTCAAAACTCACAGTTCAGAAGTTGCTCTCCCAGACATGGACCAATTGCGTTCTTTCTTTCTAACCTTTCAGAGAAGTCTATACTGTGTAAAGAGGAATGGGCAATTACGTGAAATGGCCTCTCAAATACATATTTCCTTGTGCTCACTGTGTTCTCAGCGACATGCTGAAATACAAAATGGCTAAAAGAAACAAGGAACAATAAAACTGTATTTCTAAAAGCCTCTGAATAAGTCTTCTTTATTTGATGATAAAAATGAAGCTTTATTCTGGTGGATACTGTTTTGTAATACACCATATAGTAATTAACTCCAGCACTGGATAATCACTAACACTATATGGGCTTATGAGGCCTCAGAGAGTTTTTAAAAATTGTATTTTAGAAACACTGAACCCTCTGAATCCATCATGGAATTAAGGGAGTACAAAGCCCTAGCTATTGAGCTGAAAATCACAAATGACCATCAAAATGCTTGACATTCTCCATCAAAAGAATATGGTATGCATGAGTAAGAGCAAGTATTCTGATGGTCCTGAAAAAGTTCACTTCTACTTTCCTTGATATGATCTGAGATTTTTTTAAAGCCAACCAAATACCATTATATGACATGTTGTACTGCATCATCATGCCCATGAAATACTTCATAAAGACAAGTGTTTTGTTAATGTTTCTCATTTTGCTATTTTCAGAAGTGTTACTCTATACATATACTGTTATATTTGCTATGCAATTTACTTACAATGGAAACTGCCACCTCTCACATATTCACAAATAAGGAGAGTTTTACAAATGGATCTATTAACTCCTTGTCTTCCTGTACAGTGTTGGAAATGCATTATTATATTATTTAAGTGGTAATTTAATTAAAAGAAGATAACAGTGTTTAAGAAAGACCATTCTTTTCCTCCATCTATCATGCTTAATATGAAAGGCTGATTATTTCCTCACTTGCTACTACCCCTGCGTGGCAATGCGATCAATTTCATGTTCTAGACTGAAAACTGTTGTTTTTCCACTTTTCACTGCAAAGCCATGCTTTCCCAAATACTTGAAAAGACAGCCTTATTGATCAAGTTTAAAGTATTGCTTAATGGAAGAAGTTTGATTTGTTCTGAACTAGAAAACAGCCATGCAAATACAATAAGGATTAATTTTCAGCATTATGTCATTTGCTCAGTGCTCTAACACCCACATCAGCAATAGAACACAAATGCCTAATTTTGACTTGGCAAAATAAACAAAACTGAATTACTGAGTTGACACTGGCTCTTATTGTAGAACCTCAGTTAGAGGTTAAAATATCAACAAGCAGTAGGATGTTAGAGGCAACATAGGTTTTTCAGGAAAACAAAGATGGTCAGATAGTCCAGGTAGACTAAGGATCAGACCAAGAGATGAGGAGGCAAGAGATTAAGTTCTTGAAAAAGCCTTCTAGGGGTCTAGCTGGAACTGAAACCAGACCAAGTTACTAACAGCTCTCTTGGAAGTAAAATTGTTTGTATCTATACCAGCCATTAGAATGCGAGAGCGATCCTTCCTGAAGATTGTTTTGTGCTTGAGTCAGTGCAGTGTAGCTCCCCGTATCATTCCTGTTGTGATGAAACAAAGGATCAAGTTGCTCCCCTCTATGCCAGCAAGAGTATGGTGTTTATCATGCAGACTCTTAGCCCTCAGCTGTATGTAATCTACGTATGTGTGCACTGCACATACTCAAGGTCAGCAGCAAGCATGAACTGCACTGACAGTGAAGATCTGATACTGATATGGCCTGCTAACTGTAGAGAATTGCAATAAATCAATCCCATCAGCTGTTGATGTAGATACACCCAGTGTGAATCTCACTGGGCAGCAACTTGAACCATAAGACCAACTGCCAACTACCAACCGCCCTTTCTGTTTTTGCTAAATTTCTGAAGGATTAAGTGTTAGTCTATCTTTAGTAGACATACACGGTGGCTGGTTTTACAAAGACATCCATGGGATTCTAAGAGTGTAGCACAATTCCATTACAGAGTTTGCATACCATGAACTCTAACGATATCAAAGGCAAGACTGGTAGCAAAAGAACCTTGTCAAGTGAATCCATTATTATACATATTAACCAGTTTTATCATATGATGGGAGAAATACTAGTCAGTGCAAAAACAAATGTAGTTGTGAGGATGTGTTCAGAAGCACAAGGTAGTACTACTCCCAGATGCTTGGTGGTCACAATTTTGAGGTTGGTTTCTTCGAATTTTTAGTCTGAATTTTATTCAGTTTTACAAGATGTACGCTTAAAAAATAATTAATATCAGTCACAGTAAAAATAATTTCTATTTTAAACAGCAGTTAATTTTGCAAAATTTTAAATATTCAAATATAGCTTGAAGAACACAAAAGGCTAAAACCGGAAGCAATCTTAAGTTAGACATTTTTCCTTGCTGCGTGTCCTCCAGAGCCGAAAAGCAGAATTAACTGCAGAGTAAATCAATAAAATTTTGTATAAAGTTGGTATTTTTGATCAGTCAAAGAGAGAAAAATCATTTGATTTCATAACACGCTATGGACTTCACTCATTATAAAACTAATCACATGCACATATGTTTATCACATCAGTGATCTCTTAGTTTTCAGTAGAAAGAACAATTTGTACCCTGTTTCTAGAGAGAAGTCTGAAAGGATGGATCCCAGTGGCCCACAAAATAAATGGTCTAATTTTACTGTGTCATCATTTAAAAAAAAAGTTCCTTATAACAAGTTTTTGAGCCAACCTCAAGAGTCAGTCCCTACAGCTTTATCAATACTGTTTTAGCACTAAGATATCCCATGTCTATAGCAATTGGGTTGCAACAACAAAAGGAAATGTACATTTATTATAAAACAACTGTTTTTATTTTAGTTCTTCATGCGTCATGTGAATATTTTTTTTGCTTCAGATTTTGTAGATTACGAAATACTGTGCTACATTAGAGGTGACTGTGTCCCGTTAGAATAAAATAGGTGAAGTAATAAAGGATTTAAATGGCACATTTCTGAGAAATTTTTACCATAACTAAGGAAAAAAATGTATCTACCAATATTTACCAACCTAGAAGGTAAAGAACTGTGATATGCACACCATAAACAAAATTAATGTGATTTTCTATCACACTTAAAAGTCAACTATTAGAAAACAATTCTAAGCAA
Source organism: Chrysolophus pictus (assembly GCA_037305975.1). NCBI lineage: Eukaryota > Metazoa > Chordata > Aves > Galliformes > Phasianidae > Chrysolophus > Chrysolophus pictus. Next base: position 116,242,201 of record CM074576.1, on the reverse strand, counting down.
CCAAGTTTAAGACACCGAATTCACATTAAAAGAGATCAGTGCAGACCAGGCACGTGCAGAAAAAGTCTCTAGGAATGTGCTGAACTCCACATTCTGTAGGACTACAGGCAAGATTAGAAACATTTGTAAACTTTTAAATGGCCAGGATTTCAGGGCAGGGTGAAAATGATAAACTAATATTTTTTGTTTAAGATTACGTTTCCACTGTAAGTTACAACACTGAGGCACTGAGGGGTTCTTTTCAAACAATTTTTCTGTATGTATATATGTGTTCTGACACACAGTCATAGGGACTCCCTATTAAAATACAACGCCTTTAATGAAAAGAGAAACAATCCTCTGACAAAAGTGCTGAGTTCATGTGAGACATAAGATATGCCTGTACTGCATCAGCTCCAGTGTTTACATACTCTTCACTTCAAGATGCCCCACATACTAATAACTTATCTTTAAATGAACAGATTTTGGATTTCATTGCACTACATAACAAGCACTTCTCCAGTAAATTCTTCTCTTTGGATCTGTGATTATACACTTCACTTCTCAGGGATTAATGAAATACAGCGATGCATGACATGAATGGCTTATACAGGCTGCAGGAAGAGAAGCCAATCACCTTTACCTGAAGTGGGAGACTTGCAACGCTCTAGCTCCAGGGAAACTGGACTGTCACTGAGTTCAGTCAGGCCTGAAAAAATGGAGTTAAAAAGTTAAGTTACAATCTAACAGGGCATGCTTCAGCTTTCTTGGTCGATGATATTCTGCACTTCAAAGGCATAGTGGAGAAAGGAGCAGTGTGAAAAGTGAGGGAAATACCTATTTCAGAATAACTGTAGTTATCAGGCTGTCCCTACAGAAATTTAGGTCTACTTCAAAAATCACACCTCTTGTTAACTCAGATTTGTTTTCCAAGTGCCTCAGGGTAGACAAAGAGTCTCTGTACCTTGCGTAGTTTAAAATTCAAATCTTTGTGATTCGTATAAAAATCAGTCTTCCCTGAGCAAGAGATGTGGAATCAGCTCTATACTCTCATGTGCTGCAGAATGCACAGCAGAAACCATAAAATGGGATGAGGAGGGCATGAGGAGGAAGAAAAAAAAAGAGTGAATACTTGTGCAAGAAGAAAGTGAATAAAAGAGTATAATCACTAAAACACTAGAATCTTAGATGCATTCACAGAAGACTGCTCATTTTAAAAGCAGAGAGGTGATGGTATTGTCTGAATATAACAAGGAGTTTTTTGGACAAGACATCCTACACATCAGTTAGAAAAATTTGTGAGGAACTCATTTGCAGCAGTCTACCATGGAGCAGAGCAGCAAGTAATGTAATCCTAGCTTCAACTGCTTAAGCATGAGCTTGTGTTTGTAATCAAACTAAAATCCATCTTAAGCACAGATTGGGCATGTCTGAGCTCATGCTATCTTTTACCATGGGCTGACTGTTGAGTGTTTTTGTGAGGTACAGATACATACAATGAAATAATGAACATTGATTCTTTTCCAAATGCAGTACTGGAGTTTCCTAAAATTTGACACTACAGATATGGATTAACAAAATCATTCTAAATTCTGTACAGTTACTCTTGGCTACAGTTATAATCATAGAATGGCTTGGGTTGGAAGGGACCTCAAGGATCATTAACTTCCAACCCCCAGTGCCAAATCCCAGGTAAGATTTTGCTTCTAAATAAAAAGAATTTATTTGGAAGTTTTCAGGATCAGTATTACAGCTCAAGGTACACTGGTGCCACTGACTTATGTAGGAAAAGCACCAAATCACACCACTGTTCTGAAAGAAAAAGAACAACCACCTTGAGAAGACCACAATCTCTACGTTTGGCAAAAGTTTAAAATGCATTTCATATTATCACATTTTTGGAATTGTGAACATGCACTTTTCTACAGATATATCTTATTTTTAGTGTGGGGATTTGTGTGTCCTCCAAAAGCATGTTGTCTTAGTCTTCAACACTTTGATTTGCTTAAGTACTGTCACTTGCAAATTTTCCCCTGGCATCGATTACCCTTGCTTAGAAACACTGAGTTCTATTTAACATCCATCTATTTATCCAAAGTTTCTTTTAACCTTATTGAATTAACAATAGAGTCATAAAGTCACAGAATCATATGAGTTAGAAGGAACCTTTAAAGGTCATCTAGTCCAACTTTCCTCCTATGAACAGCAACATCTACAACTAGTTTAGATTACTCAAAATCACCTACACTCAGAAACACCGGTAGTACAAATAAGTGCTGTTCCAGTAATGTGATATAGTTGGGATTCTTTTAACTTTTTATACTTTTTGGTCCATAACTTATAAATTGGAAGGAAGGATGAAAAAACTGAGAACTAATTTTTCATCTTCTAACTAATGCTTCATGACAAAGCAGTAAAAGCCCTGAATCCATCTCTTTGCCTTCCTTTTCATCAAACTGCCTTCCTGCTCTGGGAAACAATCCACTTTCTCCTTCCAACTACTTTTTACTTGTCATTTTGCCTAGCCATGGAAAAAAATCTTGTGACTCTGTAATCTCTAAACTCATATAAGCTAAGAGAGAAGATGAAAATGTTACATGACAATACGTTGCATAATCTGCAATCATTCACTGAAAGGAATAAACACGTCTGAATTTTTATTGATCTTTGATTCCATTGAACATTGGAGATTCTCTTGAGATAAGAAAGGAAGCTCTCAAGCTCTCCTTTGTACTAGTGCTTATTTTCTAATTCCCTTTCTAAGGAAACCATTTTAATAATACCTCATATGTATTTCCATGCAGCTCAGTTTCCCTCAAAACCTTGAGAGGCTACAACTGATGTCGTATTAAGAAACACTTTCAATTCTTGCTTTTAAGTTCTGTAGGCCCAACCTCTGTCCCAAGATATTTTTGTTGAAATTAGCACAATTTTGAGTCCAACTACAGTAAGAAGAACATGGCAGCAAACTAAATGCAAATAATTGAGTTTGGTAATTGAAACAGACACCTGTCAGAAGATGTACCCATTGACATTATTTTGCTTTGAAGAAATTATAAACATGAAAAGTACACAATATGTAAGTATACCTCCTAAGGCGTAAAGTAGTTTTGAAGACAACTCATAGATACTTTTCAATCACTTTTACTGTGATTCCCATTTCTTCTTTGTTAAATAAACAAAAAAATTATTAAAGGATTGAAAATGTAATGTCTAGTACAGAATAAAAACATTTATGAAATAATACTACTTTAAAATAATTTTAAAATTTGAATCTCTTATTACATGATTCAGACTTTCAATTTACTAAAGGTATCCAAGCCATCACATTTTTTGTTATAATTTAATAAACTGTAAACAAGTTGCCATAAATATTCACAAGCCAATAAGTAAATCCAGTATCATTTTAATTCGTAAGTCTCTACACCGAATTACCACGTCATTTCTTTTATATTTAAATATGATGCATTCTTTGGAAATGGCAGCTTGTTCAGAACTTTAAACTCAACCTATATTAGCTTCTACTGTGTTGACAGGTGTCATTTAAAGTGTTAATTACTGATAAGTAATGACTCATAACACAATGTTCTGTTTCTTCCTTTAGCAACAAGGTTACTTCTGCTCTCAGCCTCTCAAAGGGCAGGCCTGAAGGAGGAACAGATATATCTCAGTGAAAACTATGAATTCTGAAAACTATTTTCCAATGGATAAACATAATTTTAACCTGTTGCCTCTTTGGATGCTTCATAAAGACTATTTTCTTGTTTTACTGACAGATGGTATGAATTTCTATTGATGGTATGAATTTCAATTAGAAGATCAAACCGATTTTGTAAGTTTGTAGCTTTATGTTCCGCTGCAAGTACAATCTCTGAAAATGGAGGAAATGTATGTGTTTTTTAATATTGAAATATATGCTGTTTACTCCTAATCAATAACACATACAACTTAATTTTGACTGGTTAAGGAAAAAAAAGCCAACACTCCCCCACCTTAGTTCAGCACTACTTCAGATAAAATTTATTTTGCTTTGGCATGTAGTCTTGCTACAAATGAAGATGGCTGCCAGCAGATGTTACAAAAAAAAAAAAAAAAAAAGAATGGGTCCACCAAATACAAGAAGTGTTTACATTTTCAGCCTCTTTCATTACAATATGTCTAGAGTTTACTACATTTCCTTTTCTACCTTTTCAACCCTTGCTTGTCCCTTCCCATTTCCACCTACCAACCCACAGAATGTTTTGCCTTAATACTCTGGGCCCTTTTGAGTTTGCTTCACACAAGTATATACCGCTCATATCAAGTTCTCAACAGACTGGCTACATTTCATAATAAGTCCATCACTGAGCTTCATGTATCAGATGACCTTGTCATCGTTGATCATCTCTTTCCTTTGGCAAATCTCTTATATTCAGGACATTGGTTCTTCCCCCTGCTTGATGTTTTTTTTTTGCCACTCCTTCAGTTGCAAAGCACTTCAGAGTGAAATATCAACCCTTCCTTTATCTCTCTGTCCAAGATGATCTTGTGTTACCCCAATGATACATAAACACATCTCTTCTATGTTTACTTACACCCAAGTTCAAGAAGTATTCCTGTCTTTCTAAACCTTACACACCAGTGTCCAGAACTTACTATTGCCAGTATAATCTCTTTTTTCTTTCTCCCTGAAATCTCCTCTCTCTTTGCTACTTCAAAATAGTAAACAGCACCATTCTCTTCCCTGATACTGCTGTAGTACTGCTTCCATTCTTGGAATATCCGGCTAACTCTGCATACAAAAACTGGGCGCAAAATCAGTTTCTTGCAGAAAATTATATTCAAAATAACTAACGACAGTATATTGCTCATTGGTAATCTGTCCTCGTTTCAGCTGGGACAGAGCAGATTTTCTTTGTAGTGTCTGGTGTAGTGCTGTTTCGGCTTTGTGAAAAAACAAGGTTGATAACACACTGATGTTTCAGTTGTTGCTGAGCAGCGCTGTACAGAGCCAAGGATGTTTCAGTTTGTCAGCTTCTGATACTGTCCTGCCAGCAAGGAAACCGGGGGCACAAGGAGCTGGGAGGGAACAGAACCAGGAGAGCTCACCCTGGCCAAAGGGATATTCCATATCATATGACTTCATGTGAAGACAAACTATAAAACTGAGTGGAGCTGGCTGGAGGGGCAGCAGCTGCTTGGGGTCTGGCTGGGCATCGGTCAGGAGGTGGCAAGCAATTGTTTCACACATCACTTGTTTTGTATACATATATTATCATTACTGTTATTTCTCTCTTCCATCTCACTAAATATTTTTTATCTCAACCTATGAGTTGTGTTTTTTCCCCCCTGATTCTTCCTCCCATTCCATTGGGAGGGGGTCAAGAGAGCAAATGACTATAGGGTGTTTATCTGCTTACTGGGTTAAACCACAATCTTTTTTTTTTGGCTTCAGTGAATACTAGTCTGATTCTCTCAAACTGACCTTCATGAAATTATCTTCCTAGCTCATTATTTTAATTGAATCAACTCCTGATATGCCTTCTCATTAACTTCAATTTTCATTCATATAATCCTCAATACTGTAGACCTACTGCCTACACTATCACAACTACTCCTGCTTTCACCTTGATAATATCAGTTTTGAGCACAGTTTCAAAAATACTTTTCTATCATTGCCCCTTCCAAGAATAAGACTGTGATCATAATCCTGAATCCATCCTCAATAACACTCTTAAAACTCCTCTCTCTCATACGAGTAGCAAAACTCAACTTGAGAATGACATAGCAATTGGAGATATTCTTAACTACTGCTCACTAACTAAGATACTTTATACTCTGTAACACATTCTTGCCTTGTTCTTAGTCTTAATGGTCTGAAAGATGCACCAGACAATCAGTACATATTTCTATGCAAGTATCGAATGACAAAGGCAAAAACAAAACACTTTTTGAGGAAAGAGAGAACAAGAGTCAAAATCACAGACTTCAGCTATGCGGTATAGAAAGCTTTTAGGGTTGAACACAGAAACAAGATTAGAGATATTCAAGCTCTTAAAACCTGTGAGCTGTGTTTGTTGTTGTGGATGAACATGTTGGACTTATTGGTCCTTTTTGGTCTTAGACTTCATTAATATTTTTGTATGGCTTTTTTGTTGTTGTTGTTGTTTTGTGGAAATTCATAAACCTTTGACTGCAGTTTGTCCCTTGAGTTCTAATTTATAAACTTGTAATTAGAAAGACCTGGCCAATAAAATATAAAACATTATACACCAGTCCTTTTTTTGGGCTGCTAGATTTCTAACTGGCCTGGTCTTCTAACTAAATAGACTATTTTTTTTCTGAAGTACTATGACACTAAATCACGGAAATTAGTTGCTAAATAATCTACCTAGATAGATGAAATATGATTTCTTTTGTGAACATACAAATGTACAAGCATACAACTACGTATTTATATGAAATACTAAAACAACTGTCACCCCTTTCTTTATCTTGCCTGCACTGAGTATTCAGTGTAAAATTGCCTATCCAGTTGTTCTGCAAAAAGCACTTTAAAAAGAGATGAATAAGAGGCATCCTGGAGACCTAATTACATATAAGTACTACAGTTAATTAAGATACATACAGATTGTTGGTTGAACAGTCATTTTTGCAAAATTAATTATAGCTTTGTTCATCGCATTGTGCAGTGATGAATGCTAATATTTAAATTACATATCACTATAGTCCAAAATTTTAAAATATAAAAACCACTAATTTTCATAACTCTTTGATGTACGTATTTTTATACCCACTTTATATTCCCCATTAAAGATCAGAGCCATGGGATGGTTCCCCAAAGCCAAATATTCAAGTACCAAACCAAGATTAACATTTAAAATTTCATAGCATGCAATCCAATTGGCAGATTTTTAAACCGCACTGCTCTTCTGAGAATAGGGAAGAATTAATTAATAAGTATAACCAGGCAGTGCCATTGAAAAACAAGAAATGCTTCATATAAGTAGGTGCACACTGAAATGAAAACAAAACCAAAGAAAAAATACTCTCATCAAGATCATAACATTATTGAGAATTCATTTCTAAGGCCAAATTTGTCTCATATAAGCCAATGATGCTTTCTCATTGTTGTTTTGAAAGAGGAAAACAGATCTGAAATATCTGTATAACAAAGAAAACTGTCCAAATGAAGCATGGTTGACATTACAAAGTGTAATAAACTGCATGCATGCTGAATGTGTTTAAGAAACACATTACAAAGCACAAACACATGGGTTTAAGTCAGGCATAGTCTCATCATGATAACGCTATTTGCCTAACCTTTATAGAACTTACTCTGATAGGAAGTACGGATCCGTTTCGTTAAATCTGGATAAAAGTTAGACAGGCCACGCATGCAAAAGTTGTCTTTGGAACATGCCAGTACACCAGCATCAGCAGCAGGCAGAGGAAAGAGAGAAAAAACAGTCTAAAGTGAAAGGAAGTGATATCCATAACCAGCATCTAGAACAGCCAAGGTGAAGAAATTTCAGCAGATGCTTACCTTCCAATTGGGAGATATAACAATAAAAATAACCAAAAAAGTAAAGGATGTAGGATGGATGGTGAGAAAGCAGCTGAGGATCATTTTTCAGATGCACAGTTTCTATGACCAATCTAGAAGAGCATATTCTTTCTTGGCAGTCACCCAGTACATACCAGTAGACTCCGTTCTAGCAGCACAACTGGAATACTTCCTTAAAGGAGTAGCCAAGATCGTCCCTAACACATAGAAATCCTGCATGGTGCAATACTGATAATAGCTGTTTCTACAACAGTTACCCTATAATTTCTGTACACAACTCTGCATCACGTTGCCTGTGTTTGGCTGCTCAAATTACACTGGGAGATGCTGTAAGCTTAACTGAACCAGAGAGGAAAGCTGAAGATAGCTTAAAGCTGCTTGTCTCCTCTTTCCTCAACTGTTCCAAATTTACATCCTTAACACGTGGCACAATGAGAACTAAGCTTGCAATGATTAAATGCCTAGAAAGTGAGATAAGTGGTCTTTCAGGGATGGAAGTAGGGCTGAAGACTTACTTTTTATTCTCCAAATAATTCTTTCTACTAAAAGTACAATCATACTGAAAATGAAAAAAAGTTTATATTGACTCCGTGGAGAAATAGGATTTGATGATTTAGTGTAGGATCTGCTGATGAAAATGCTAATGTCATAAAACCACTGTAACCTCCTGCTTTTATAATTTTATATGTATATTTAAAACATTCAACGTTTCCAAACAGACTTTAAAATCTAATTCTGAAATTCTGCAGCTACATAAATTATATTTCATAACTGTCTCTGACTCAAGTACGTTATTATGGCATATGCAGAGCTAAAAGGTTTTGTTTTTTCCCCTCATACAAGTTAATTTTTTAGATAATCAAAAATGTCTGGCAAAATTTAACTGCAGTGATGAACTGATGTTTCTAATATTTAATGCACAATAATAGCTATGAATTACAAATGTGATCCTCTTAGCATCAAATTTAAGATTTGGTACAGGTGCATCTAGTAAATTTATATTAGGAGCTAACAAAGTGGCTGACTGGAGTTAGTTTTGCTATCTAAATAGCGTGTACCCAGCTATTACGTTATTTCCCAATCACAACTACCTATTCAATTAACAATGAATAACACTTAGCAGAAAGTACAACTAAGTTCAAACTCAAGTCTTATATATCGGGGGGAATTTACTGAAAACAGAAAGAAAAAAGCAGACAAAGACTACGCTTGAAGACTACAATTCAAGAGACTGCCAGAGAAGCAGTTTATTTCTCTACTTGTGATTTTTAGAGACTCAGCAAAGGGAATTACTTGCTGACTTCCATCCCAAAATAATAAACTTCCTGAAACTTATTGCTTCTGAGAAAAAGTATCAGTACTTAAAGCACATCGGGTTTCTTCTGTCAAGTTATAGAAATTCCATTGGCTGGCAGATAGTCATGCATGTCAAAAGCACTATAAAAAGCCACAGGCAAAAAAAAATCAAAGAATGTCAAGCTCATAACCACAATATTTTAATTCCTACCTGCAGCAAACTGCTTGCTTTTGCGAGGTGAACGGGGCTGGCGTTGGTACGGATCACTTGATCCGTACAATTCAAGGGTTCCCATGCTCAGTAGTACGGTCTTTTGCATGAAGTCCACAACAGCCAAGCCATTGCAGTTTCCAAATGCCACTCTGAGGACAAAAAAAAAAAAAAAAAAGTTTCTCAAAGGTATTAGGAATATATAGTTAAGTGGTGCAAAAAATAATTATTATTTAGTATTATGAATTCTGCAGCAACATTTTCATCAGAAACTACTCAAAACTTACTTTCTGTAATTATAGATCTGTAATCATGGACTGACAAAATCCTGTCCTGCTACATGGTAACTGACATTCCAGAAAGCAGACTATCGCCTTTAACCTTCTGTGAAGAATGCACTGCAATAATGCAAAACCCTACAATTTATCCAAATAACACATGAACCTCAGAACAGTAAACCAAAAGGTTATGGAGTTCATAAACAGAAACAATTTGGAAACCCAGGCCAAAGGATTCACATAGCAAACTCCAAACACAGTATTTTTGCACAAATATACACAAATATATACAAGAATTTTTGCTGTGCGTAACATTTCTGAAGTCTCTAAAGTATCAGCTGATTTACAAAATACTGGTGGGAGTCAGACACCTAACACTTATTAAGGCTCGTGTCTTTTATGCCTTCAACATAGCTAATCGGATTAATGTATCTGGTCAATCACCAGTGAGAAAAAACATAAAAAACTGGCAGTTAAATAGAGCTTGAGGAATAAGATGCATATAGATATGCTCACTTGCAGTTCCATACAGAATTTAGTATTGTGAGGTTCCTTATTCAAATTTCAATTTCAGACCTCTGCTGCTCTTGCAAACAGAGATTAGCATATGCATAAAAAAGCTGTTATCAGAAGACAACTTCCAATAAAAATATGATATCATGTTAAATGACATTTAACATGCATTCACCTTTTTTTATAAAATGTACTTCAGTGATTCTTTCAAAATAACTTCTAAAATTTCAGATTTGAAAGGTAACTGAACTTTTCTCGCAAGAATTGACAGAATGATGCAAAGCAATTCAGTCTTTTAAACGTATAAATAGTAAAATAATAGCAAGTAAAAATAATAGCAAAAATTACAGTTTAACATCTCATATTACACTCTTCATGTGAATTCAAATAATTTTTACCCAACAGTCAGGATAATAGCATCTTTTGATTATTTTTACTTTGACTTCAAATACCTTTGGTGAACTTCAAAGTTTAGCTGGAAAGTACATGATTTAGAGCAATAAACAATAAATCAATGTATCTTAATTTTGAGTTACTTACAGTCCATAAGCAGAGTTTACAGCAAGACTGGTAATCTGTTGTGGAGGCTCACCATCCACCCACACCAACTGAATAACAAGATCTGCTTGATATCCAGGAGGCATTCGCACAGGTCGAGTCTTAACACTAAGGAGAGGTGCAAACAAACAGACTGAGCCATGAAAAACAAATGCTTCCCCTGAGAAAATATTAATGAAACAGAATCCATTAATAAGACCACAGCAGTATGCACAACTGTAGCATATTTTGCATACACCCGTACAGTGAGACTAGGCTTTCCAATCAGAACATGGATAATTTGGAAGAATTCCAGGCTCTGACCTTAATTTCTGAAAAATCTGAAAATTTAAACATTCCCTAACTGAGAAACTCTGGAGAAGATGTAGGTGAGGTAAACAATTGAGGTTAATAAAAACAATTTTTGCTTAACAATTTTGCTTTCCTTTTTTTTTTTCCAAACATTTCCTTGTACTATACCACAGAATCACAGAATAATTAAGAGTGGAAAAGATGACCAACATCACCTAGTTCAACCATCAACCTATCACCCATGCCCACTAAACCATGTCCTCGATGCCGCATCCACACGGTTCTTGAAAATCTCCAGAGACGGTGACTCCATCACTTCCCTGGGCAGCCTGTTCCAATACCTCACCACTTCTGAGAATAAATTTTTCCTAACACCCAACCTGAACCTCCCCTGGTGTAATTAGAAGCCAATACCTTTCATCCTATCACTAGTTACCTGGGAGAAGTGGCTGATCCCCACTTTGCTACAAGTTCCTTTCAGGTAGTTACGAAGTGATAAGGTCTCCCCCAAGCCTCCTCTTCTCCAGACTAAAAAATCCAATTTTCTTCAGCCACTCCTCGTAAGACCTGTGTTCCAGACCTGGACCGGCATGAATAATCAACTCAAATGGAAAACCTGAAGGTTTTCTTCTGAAAATCTCAAAGATGACATTTCTGTGTTGTTGGAACTATCTTGTTCTGAAGTACGGCTAGAGAAGGTAGATGGAGCATCTTTCTGCACTGCACGTCATCACTGCATATCCAAAACTTCTGGACTTGACAATTCTATTTATCTGTCTAGTGCAAACAATTCTTATTTTCTTCTTAGCAAAATAATTACCTCATATATGATCTAGTCTTTTTGAATGACTGCTTTCTACATAAACTCTGATATAAATATTAACACCCTTTCATATTCTGTTATGACAAATTCAGTGACTTGCACAGCACACAGCAGAAGTGTAAGCACTGAATACTTTTGTAAGCCTATTTATGTCCTTGTCTGGTAGAATTTACTTGATGATACACTGATAGAAGATACCATGCAAGAACAGCAATTCTTTGAGATGCATTAACTATAAATACTGAGAGTGCATATACTACACATCTCACATTTATTACAGGGTAGACTGTCATATATAATCTTATATCCATGTGATAAAAAGAATGCAAAGAAACACTGAGTATCAAGAGAGGAATTTGCTAGTCAATATACACATGGACAACACAGACAGAAAAATTGCAGTTGTTGGCAAATAATTATTTCTGCTCTATGTGCTTCTCTACATACAGCACTGCTGTAAATAACCTAAGCAATACTGGATTGTAGATGTGAGATCTTTGCTGACTGGTTATGGAGAGTATCTTCTGAACATGACCATAATTGACTCAGCAAGCTTTCCAAGCATTCCTGGTCCACACACCTAACATAGTGGTTGATCAGACTGGAAAAAAGAAACAAATTTTTACTGGGAATAAAAAAGTAAGCACTTCTCACAAGAGAAATGCTCTAGCGTCTCATTCAATAGCCATGCCTATCGGTTTCTTAGCTCAGCTGAAAGCATCTGGTGAGACGGAGGCCTTGGAGGCGAATTTGACTACTGGCAATCTATCATTCTTGTAGCAGAGAAAGCATATAGAAAACCGAAAGAAAACGAAACTATAAAATGATAACAGGGCTAAAGTTATTAATAAATACAAATAGTATTAATAAACACAAATAGTGCTCTAATTCTGATAGAAATTATGAAGAACAGAGGAGAGTACAGTGCATCTCATGCTTTCATGCTTGTCTACAAGATGCTGCCACCTTGGCTGTTGGGCCCAGCCATGTCAAGCAGTGAGGCTATTGGAGCTGGCTGTGTCTGGTATGGAGAAACCCCATGTCAGCTCACATAGGCTGGACATAAGGGAATACTTCTTCTCTGAGAGCAGTCTTGTGCTGGAATGGGCTGCCCAGGGAGGTGGTGGAGTCACCAACCCTGCAGGTATTCAGGAAATATTTAGATGCTATACTGAGGGACACGGTTTAGTGGGAAATATTGATGATAGGTGGACAGATGGATTGGATGATCTTAGAGGTTTTTTCCAACCCTAGTGATTCTATGATTCTACTTTCATCTTATAATCATAATTATGTTTAGAACATAAGATTTTCAATAAGCCTTCCCTTCCTTAAATCAAATAAGAATCCCTTAAGGAATTCACTGAAACAATCGACTGTATTCTTATTGATTTCAAAAGCACAAAACAGTTTCCCACTGAGATTTACTAAATAACTTATCTCTGCCTCTTCTATTGATTTTAATGGTTCACACTGATGATTAAACATATGTCTGAGATTCAGTTGCTAACTGAATGAGGAAGAAAAATGTACAGGAAACCAAAAACTACTGTCAATTACGCACGGACAATGCCACAATATTGCTATTTTCATGAGCAGAATTGATGAAAATATCTGCAAATCAGACAATGATCATTTAAACTGCTTTTGAAGTAACTGAGACATTTAAAATATTTTATAATAATTAAACTGAATTAATAATTGATTCACTAAATGAGAACAATCCTTATCAGCTGTACACTATAATTCTTTTGAAATTATGATTTATGGAGTTTTGTACAGAATTCTGTTCTGAAACTCTTTAAACCTATAATTTATCTGTGTAAGTATATATTAATTTACTCCAAACAGTAGCAGTGTGTACCATAGCAGACAACAGTTTTTTAATCTTCCTAATCCTGCTAAAGATTGAACACATATACACTTCCACACAATGCAACTGTTTCATAACTGTGTACTTTTAAGGCTCTTTTGTGAGTATGAACACAGTTTCCTTTCCCTATGTATAATAAGATGCATATACTTCTTTCATAGATGATGATTTTAGTGTTACGCTAATTAATCAAGGAACTTTATGTATTTTTGTGGACTAAAAAAAGAAAATAATTTCTCAGAAATTCCATCATCTATTCCGTAGCACCTGTGTTCCATTAAAAACTGTGGATGCAAGATGAATAATTACTCGTAGATCATACTGGAAAATTAGTTAAACCTTCACTGCAATAGTTTATCTTCACCATAACTTACTTTCAGCCTGTTAAATTCCTGGATAATTACATTGTTTTAATTCTTTTGTTTGTTCTATATTCTGGTTCCTTTTATTTGTGTCACATAATATGATTAACATTCTTTTCTTGATAGTTGACAGATCATAAAACACCTGATAAGAACGGTTGCTAGAAAGATGAAGCTTTGAACAATGGCAGACTTACCTAAGACATGGAATGCTGTCCTTCATCATTCCTTCGCATGCTACAGTGTTGGTACTACCTGAAAGACTCTTTAAAGAAGGAAGCTGGGAGGAGGCATCTGGAAATTGAGGAATTATTTCTGGTTCAGGAGTAATGATATCTTCTACTTCATACTGAAGTCGTACCTCTAGTGACTTAAATAAATAAAAAGCTGTCATAATTTAATAAAAAAGCTGCTGAAAGTTGTATTACTTTTAAATAAAAATCATTTTTTTTTCTTGAAGATTAAAAAAAAACATATACCATAATTATTTGCAAGTAAAGAATACAGTCATTTGTTTTTTATACAGCCTGTCAGTAGAACTGTATAGGAACTTGTCATTTACCCTACACTGATGGAGAAATAATTAAGTATATTCTTCTTGTACTGCCTCTGTTCCAAGCATTTTATTATAAGTGAAAGAACACAGTTTTCCAGAACTTAGTATGAAAAGAGATATTAATTACTTGCTCTCAAGTAAACAATATTTTAGCATAAGAAAGCATCCATCAGAGTCAATGTCATGAAAATTTTCTGCTTATTGTTCATTACCATTTTCCTAAGCCAACTAATTAAAAGAATGATCATCAGCTTCCTCTCTATTGCAACTACAACACCATCTCTAAAAGACAACTTTTAGCCAGTATGCAGAAGTTTAAGTGGGTAGTACTGACCCATGAACTCCATCTGTCCTCATGTGGGGTCAGGAGCACAGAGTTTCATATTCTTTAAGCTGTACAGGAGTTTGGCAGATTCTAGAATGCAAAGTCTAAACCACTTATCTAAACCACTTATCTTTCACTTTTCTTCTGAGCCCCCTCAGTCAGGAAAAGGAGACCAACGAAGCTCAGCCATGTTTCCACTCTTTCCACTAATTCAGGAAACTTTAACTGAAGGAATTCCAAAACAAATGGGACACTGTATGGGGAGTTCAAATCTGTGCAAATAATCATCTCAAAATATCATGATAAATATTGGTCAATTCTTTCTACTTCATGAATTATCCAAGGAGAACTTCATGTTGAAAACAATTAAAAAAAAGGTAATTCCCTCAAAGAGATAATGTCTTGGGAATACTAGCTGAACAGTAATATCAGTGCTGGTTTCTTGAAGTGATCATATGCAACTGAAAATGTAGACACTGCAAACTCCTCATTTAATGGTCTCTCACTGAGACATTATCTTCACCAAAATGAAGATGGAAGCATTAAGTGGGTGGTACATTTTAGCAGTGGTGACAGCAACATGAAAGACAAGCCATGCACAGCTGTCACACCACAAAATTAAGACCATCTCAATCAGCTCAGCCACAGATTACTACGCAGAAGACTGTTCCTGAATGGAATGTTGGCTTCAATGCATTGGAAATGATAGTGGCAATGTTGAAATATTGCAAAGTTTGTGCCAACCAGGTCCCATGAATGCTCACACAGTAACAGAAAGAATGCTATATTCAATTTTTTCAGGATCTATTGAATCAATAGGTATAGAGTCACTACTATGAGCACTCCATGGAGTGGCGACATGAGAATTCTCCACTGGCAGCCAGCCCACAATAAGTAAAGTGATGTGTACCGTCTTTTGTGATAGGAAAGGGGTGATCCTCCTGGATTTCCTGGAACATGTCCAAACCATCAGCTCTGACTGCCTATATCATGACACTGATTAAGCTGAAAGCTCAAACTTCCAGAGTCAGGCCAGAGAAGAAGAACCCTTTTCTCTTGCAACCAGGTCCCATACCAGTTTGAAGACTGTGGAGCACATTGCCAATCTTAGCTGGACTATCCTACTCCATCCACTCCATCTTCTGACTTCCATCTGTTTGGGCTGATGAAAGATGGATTGCACTGGTAACACTTTCCTAGAAATGATGCTATTGTGGGAGCTATGAAACAGTGGGTCACCTCCACTGGTGCAAATTTGTGGCATACGGGCTCTTGTTCTTGTCTGATGAAAATGGATAGCTAATAGTGGTGACTAACACTGAAAAAGAATGTTTTGTAGATGAGAATCTGCTCTATCAACTAGTGTTATTGTACTTTTTGTATCTGTTGTAGTTTTCACATAAATAAATAGGAGACATTACTTTTGGAGCAATCTACATATGTCCTGAGGCTGACCAGCTCATTTTCAATATAGACAAAGCTATTGAATGTAAAGTCAGGTACATATTCCAACAAATGCTCCTGTACTTTTTCTTAATAAAAAAGCACCATTTAGGAATGAAGACTTGAATGTTTGCAACAAAAAATGCTGAAAACAAGAGATGAGGCTCATCTCAGGGATGCACAGAACCCAGAGGAATTCACTTACTATGCTGAAAATATCAAATAATACTAAAATAACTCTTTACAGAACAACTTATTATATAAATACTTCTTAACTGTGGATGAAATCTGAGGAATTGTTAAATTGCTCACATTATTACACGTCAGAATATACCAGATCTGTTGCAACTAAGCTGAAAAACAAAAAGATATGAAAATAAAACAAAATGAATGTTAGCTAATAAAAGATAAGATGCATTATTTGAAATAAAATATCAACACTGACATGTAATGTTTTTAGCAATATTATATGTGAGCTAGGTGAGATCACTATTTATTAGTTTTATTTAAAGCATATCGGAAAGGATGCATTGAGGTAGCTAAAAGTTGCTCTCCAGAAGGAAAAATGAAAGGAAAAGAACAGAATGGGTATAGGTAATGAGTCTCCATACCAACTGGCACATGATTTACAGGCCAACAGTGACACAGATGTTTTTGTCAGGCTAGAACTACAGCCTTTCTAAAGGACATTACAATACCTTCACTGTAAAAAAGTTCTTCCACATATTTGTTTGAAACTTCCTGTGATCCATTTTTTGGCCTTTGCTCCTTGTCCTATCACTACACACCACTGAAAAGAGTCTGTCCTCATCTAATTGCTTCCTGCACTTTAGGTATTAATAGGCATTGATCAGATCCTCTCTCAGTCTTCTCTTCTCCAGGCTGAATCAACCCAGGTCTCTTAGCCTTCCCTTGTAAGGGAGATGCTCCAGACCCATTTAGATTGCCTTTCTCTTAAGAATTGTCTGCTGTTGAATATTTTAGATGAATGAAAGAATATCTCACATTTAAAGTCTTGTTGAACCGCTCTATTAGAAGTGGTTGTCAGTACTGTGCAGAAATGCAAGGTTTAAACCAAAGTCTAACTTGCTGTATGATGAGTAAGTACCAGCTGACTGCAAAGCAGTTAAAAGAACATGAACTGCGTGATTCTACCTGAAATGAAGTGACTGCTTAAGACATGAAAACTGGAAAAGGAGTATTTGAATAGGACTGAAGCTCAAGATGCTTAAGAAAATGTCAACTACTTAGACATAAATCACCTTGCTTTTCAAATAGTGTCCATTTTGAGGGAAGCAAAGTCAATATAAGCCAGAAAAAAAAAAAAAAATTAACTCCCTTTATTTTGTTAAAGTGAGTGATAATTTTCAGTCCCCTTTTATTACAAATATTATGAAAATAAACTGAAGATATGAAATAATTGACTTGCGTAATGTTATCTAGGAAAAACATACATCAGTCAGTATTACAAGAGCACTACTGAGTGCTACAGCAGAGATGTACTGTGCTGGAGTCTTAAAAGTGAACTACATCAGACAACCATCCTATAGTATGTTACTATTAGTAAAAAAATAAGAGATCTGGATCCCAAAACCTCGCTCAGTTTTTATCATCATCTTAAGTACAATCAATATTTCATTCAAAAGGTTTTAAACTGAATATTCCTAAATCTATGTTTTTACAGTTGTACGCTGACACAGAAGTCACTTTCATCTAGAGATGGTGTTATTTCACAAACAAGTAAAATTCTGAATGACTTACCGCAATTTCAGTATTTACTTCATGTTTGCTGAATCTATAAACAACCACATATGCAGAAACTCCTGCCACACAGAAAATTCGGCTTTCAGGACACCAGTACATCATTTGAACTGCAAAAGGGTCTTCTTCCACAATCTCAGCTGTTGCTTTTCCTTCCCCTGGCTTCTGTTTTTCAAAGACTTTTGATGTTTTTAATTTGTACAACATCTGCAGAGTAACTGGAATATATTAAAACAAACAGAAAACCTGATTAACCATAAGCAAATCAGTTATAAAATTCTTCAGTTCCCATTTTCTTTTCAATGGTAGCACAACAAAGAATTACATGAAGGCCTAAGAAGAGAAAAAGATGGGTATTATACAATACAGATTTTATAGTGGTACACAGTACCAGTAGCATTATGTATTTAATATTTACAAAATGGATATTTGTCTGTGAAATACTTTTTATTAGCTTCTGAAGCAGAATGTAAAACGTGATTATTACTTGTACGTCCATATCTAAGCTTACACTCAAGCTCTATTTTCTTAATCACACGTGAAACAAAGATTTCTTTTGTCTTGTTATAAAGACTGTATGGAGTGCTAAGTGAAAAAATGTGGAAAATATTCTGGTGGCCTGGCAAGACAAAGTCTTTCTGAAAGGAAGGTGCACTGATTTTCTTGACTAATAAGCATATCTGTATTAACACCTGGCTATAAAAACCTTAATATCTAGAAGCTTTATTCAAGAGTACATGTGCAATACTGTGAATTTTGGAGATAATAGGATTTAAAATCAACCACATTTTGCTTTATTGACATTGCTCTCTGCTGTGTGTTGTTTTTTTGTTTGCTTGTTTTTTCTTACTACTTTTGTATTAATTTATCACGCTAATCAATCACTGTGTAAGATCAGAAGAAGTCATGCAGGCCCACTACCTATTAGTGTGTATATACATAAAAGTAAAGCTGTTGCATATATTACTGTAACTGTGCTAGATCAGCCCAGCTACCCTGGGCAATAAACACTGACAAGAGGAAAGAGCCTTCTAGTTATGTAATCAGATGGCAAACACATCAAAATTACATTTCCTGTTTGCTGGTCACGTATATTTCTAGGAATCTTAATATATACAGTACCTCTCCAGGGAGGTGGTTGAGTCACCATTCCTGGATGTGTTTAAAAACCATTTGGATGTGGTCCTGAGGGACATGATTTAGCAGAGGGTTGTTAGAGTTAGGGTAGTATGGTTAGGTCGTGGTTGGACTCAATGATCTTTAAGGTCTTTTCCAACCTGAGCAATTCCATGATTCTAAATCTTCACAAATTGCAGCAAGTGCTTCTGTAATGAACACATCATTCTCCTGAGTTTTGTGGTAGTGGAAAGGCCTCAAGATGCCTCTGATTCCAGTGTCAAATTTAGATTGGCAGTCTGAATTAGGGGCAGACTTCTTGGATCTACTACTTGGGTCACGTACTAAGACAGGAAGAATTACAGAATCATGGGGCACAAGTACAAGGCAAGATTCCATGCCTTACACTTCTACAAATTATTAGGCACTACTGATACATATTTTGTACAAAGATAAACTTGGAAAGCTGCTTCAGTGGCTTAGCATTTGCCTGTCTCCCAAATATCTATGTTTTCAGATACACAATTAAAATATGACTAAAAGCAAAGTACTTTGTTCCTTCAAATGAGAGCAGGATATTATGTTTGACATGAATCCTCAAATTAAATTTGAATGTTGTTTCAAAAGCTAAGACATTGTAAAGCTTTGTAATAATTAAAGCTTTGTAAATTGTAAGTACTAAGCATGGTACTGGTAATGCTGTAAATGTTCTGAAAAGCAGGACTAAGGATGTCAGAAATGCGTGGAGAGTTCTGTTACTGTTAAAGAGATCCATGAATATTCCTCCTCATTAAGCTTTTACCTCTAAGAACAGTTCCTACTGCAGCAGAGAGTTATGTTTATATCCAATGAGAAGTTTTTCCATTTTTTTCCTTTCCTCATTCTCTTGTTGACCTCATTACAATTCCTTTATTTTTGGTATTCATGATAGCTTGAAAATGCTGGATGATGCAAACTCTAGAAAGAAACTCTAAGAAAAATGCATCTTTTTTTTTCTCATATAAGAAATGAGGCTTTGGAGTCTCATTTTCTCTTGGATAATCTTAATGAGTGAAAAGATTTGGTATTAGCAGAACCAGAAATATTTGACAAATTCATGAGGTTTAACTTACATTCAGGTATTGTAAATGTTCTCCATATTTGGCAATGGTAATAGCATTAATCATGCCAATTATGTGGTGGGATGAGGAGTCAGCAGGCACTTTAAGTAGCGGTATAGTCAGTATTATCGTCACATCAGACTGTTTATTAGGGTCAAACAAAATCTCTCTATGTCTAGCATTTCAGACAACAGATCATTTCACCCTCGCTTCTTTAGGAAATGGGAAGAGACTGCTAACTCATGAAAGAGATGTTCTATCCGAGAACCCAATATTACTGAGGAGAGAGAATACAAGGCAACTAACTATGCTGCAGTATTTATGAAGCACAGAGATGTTATTTGAAATGAAATACCATAGCTTTCAACAAAACTACGTGTGTATTTTTAATAAATACGTTTTAATAATAAGCGCCATATGTATTTCCTATAGGGAAAAATGCTGTTCTCTGACACATTTAATTAAAGCTAAAACATATGGAATAACTATTTTCTGATGCTTTTTCCTGCTAGGATGAATGGAAATGCTCTTCCCAATTAATTCCTGGAATTTGAGTCTGGACAAGTAAAGATGCAGGTCTTTAACTAAGATGTCTTACTATATTTTAATGTTTTGTTTTTATCTAGCCATAAAAAAGACTACATTATATCACTGGGGCTATTTCAGCTTACTGTATTATATACACAATAGGATTATCCCTATGGAATTATTTAACAGTACTTCATTCTTCCTAGGTTTTGGTATGTAAGATCTAAAGTTTTTATCCCTATTCTGGACTTTCACCTCTTCTCTGCTTAAAATATTCCATTAATAGTAATTTTCTCCTAATTTAATCAAAATTTGCTTGATGACACCTGACCATAACCTAGTTACAGCATTACAGACACTAGTATTCATACTGTAACAAATAATGTACTACATGTAAATATATATGTGTGTACGTGTGATTTTTCAGCATTGTATGAAAGTGAACTTCAAAAACTTACTGGCAGAAGCATCCCAAAACTTTACTGATCCATCTGCATGGCTTAAAAAAAAATAAATTAAATGTGTTAAAACATTATGCATTTAAAGAACATTTTCTGCTTTCACTGAGTGATAAATAGAAGTAGAAAAACTGTATTTTGCTTCTGTGTTAATTCTCCATGCTTTAATGACAATATAAAGGTGTATTTACTAACCATAAGGAAATATTTTGTTCTTCATATGATTGATGGAATACCTTTTGATTAAATCCCTATAGAGAACTAAGCTGACTACGATTTTTAAGATCACAACAGCACAAAATTAATTCATTTACTAATGCCAAGTTTATGATGCAGCACTTCTGGCCTCACAGTGTGCAAGTATCAAGCCTATAAGCCCAAGAACTCTAAAAACGCCACGTATATCTAATTTTCAAAAGTCAGAGGTCAGGTTCATTTTGTTTAGCACCTAACTGCCCTGTTCTTTTTATTAATAGAAAATAATCCTTGAAATATAATTGTAGAAAGGAGACGCTTCTGTTTACAAGAATAATTTATTCTTCCCCTTACTGATGCTATTTCACGTATCATAATTTTTTTTAAAACAGGTTTTAACTATCATTGATAGTAATAATTTATCAAATATACTGCTATCATCAGTGTGTCTGAGACCAGAGAAAAATAGGGGTGTATCATACAAGAAGGCTTAAGAGTTTCTGTTTTACAGGGTGTCCCCTTGAAAACCCATCAGGCATTGCTCTTAGGGCTTCTACTGCAATTTGAGCCTTTTTATGCCTTTTTCTATGGGACTGTCCATCACTTAAAAGGTGAAATAATCCCAGTGCAACACATTTCCACTACTGATATGGTATTAAAATGACTTCCTAAATCATCCACGGATATAAAATCCCCAGAAGACCAAAGGACAACAGACACAGAAAAACAGCTGGCTCCCATTTTAATGCCATGGCCTTCAAACAAATAAATGGATTGCAATGCATTCCCCTTTTCAAAGATCCCACCTTCACAAGTTGATTTCACAAGTAGACTTGCCATCTAATGCTGGGGCCTCAATCAGTAATTCTTAACAGCAGTACATTCTTGAACACAAAACTCTATTTTCTACAGCAAATGGGAATTTCTGTGGTGATTTTACACCCAAAAGAAAAGCTACGTACCTCAACACAAGAGGTTAGAACACACATACCCTGGCAAAGGTCAACACTTGCCCACAGACAACCCACAATTAAAAGCTCCAGACACTAACATTTCAAAAAAGAACAAATCCTCAGTTTCATTCTCACCCTGTAATAATGATTTCAGGATATGTCTGAGCTCCAAGATTCCATGCTCCACCACTGATAGGCCACTCCTAAATAAACAACAAGAGCATAGAGATCAAAGCTAATCCTGATGATTTCTGCTTGGTTAATTTTTAGACTTATGAGCAGACAACATCTTCTTCCAAAAAGCAATACATCTAAAAAAGGAAATGAAAATATAGTGTAGCATTCAAGGCTTTTAAAGCGTATTAGCATTTTACAAATTAAGGCTTTTAAGTTTTGCTTTGTTTTAATTTACTTTAACAACTAAAGTTCTATCTTTTTAAATGATCATTGAATAGCTAACACTGCAAACATTCAAAACAGGAAGTAGAGGAAGGAGTAGTAAACATTTTTGTTACTGTTTTCACATTGGAGCTTCTATAGGATGCTGAATAGAACTGAGAATCCATTCTGAGGATGGAGACTACTGAAGAAACTGGCCCAGAAAAGTGGGAAAAGAGAAACTGAGCATCATGCTATGGGATATGAAATAAGGGAATGCAACTTTCACAGATCGTATGAAACCATCATCTCTTCCTTGCCTTTTATTTATTAGTGGAAAGATTCTCACTCTTTTCCTTGGTCTATGCTGGTTGAAGAAAATGGTGGTCTGTGCCTAAAGCTTGTTGGGAACAGGTACAGAGTGAGTAAAGATTTGTACAGAGTATGAGAGGATAGAAAAATCTAGGAGAAAACTCGTTCTGAGAATGCACAGACAGCATGCATGTGAGTACAGAAAGGAGTGAGTGGTAATGGCTATCTATATTCTGCACATTTATAATGTGTATGCACAAATAAAGCAAGTTATATTGAGAATTTACAAGGAGTACAGATACGTAGTGAAATTTTTGGGCAACTATGTATGCAAATTTAGGATAAATAAGCAGACAAATTCTAGTAAGAGAAAAAGCATTTTCTGAAGTACTTGGTTGAATTAAGATCTCAAAGAAGTATATAAGGCCCAGATTTTCAGTTGAAGAAAAACAAGGCAGCTCTAAGGAAAACTATTCTTTTAATACAAAAAGAAAACTGATGCCCAATCTGCTTACTCAACATTTTTTTCTTATTTATTTATTGTGATGGATTAGTTCTAAGCAAAACATAAACTAGATTAATGCTTGAAATGTATAAAGTAATTCAACTCCCTATTTTTATTTCTGCAGCTTGGGTTATTTCTAAAAGCCTTACATTAAGACTACAGTAGCTCAATAAAATAATAACTAATATCCTTATTTAATGGAATGCTGTCAACCTTCAAATTCCACCGAAGATCTTCTGCTCTGCATTATAATCATTTTATACATTATTTCTGTCTTTGATACAGATAACATTTTCAGACAAAATTCGAATTTTACATTGATGGCATTCTTTTAAGTCAATCTAAACATAATTCCAGCAGCCTAATGATGAAGTCCTACATAATGGTAGCTTAATGCTTATGATTCAGTGGTAGTAGATATTACTGCGCGATGAACATCGAGCCATAAGAAATCACAGAAGGAAAGCTGCATCTAATCTGCAGGCTGGACTAACTTGAAATTGGTTATTAAAGAAGTAAAATGAAAAGAATTTGGCAAGATATTTCAAAGACACGGATAGTACATGTGTTTTGTTTCTCAAAAAGTACTGGTTTTGTTTACCTTATTGCTGTATCCTTGCTTTTTATGTTTTGCTCCTACAGAATAGAGTACAGGAATCAAATCTGGAGGACAGTCGGCAAAATATTCTGTGCAGGTGACAGGTGACTCATGAATGTCAATAGGATATGGATTTTCAAAGATTGGAAAACTAGTCAAGGAAGACAATTTATTAGAAGCACGGTGACATACTGAGCCATATAAGAACATATATTCTTATTAGAAAATATGTAACACAATCTAACTAGAATAATTACTGATAAAATACGTTTTTCATCATTTTTTTAAACATACATATTGTTTTTAATGTCAATAGAAAATTCTAGTTTTAACAATGTACAAATTCCTATGCTGTGATAATAATCTGTTTTTTTTCCTTAGTATTAATTTTTTCAGCATTTCATACTCTCATTTATGAGATACAGAAATCATATATTTTCTAGAAGCTTCAGGTTCATTCATATGATATATACCATGACCTAAGAACTAACTATTCAACTGCAGATTTTATATTTAACAGTTCTGTTCATTGTGTTGATATACTACTGATTCTACAGGGAACAACTGCAATAACAGATGAAGTAGATTTCAGTTTACTTCCCACTTTCATCAGTTTGGACTATCTGAAAAGAAAGAAAGCCTCGTTTCTGTCAGATTACACAATGTTATTCACAATTCAAAAATGCAAGAAATTTGGTTCTGATTTCACTCGCATCCATTTTATACTGCTGAGATGATTGGAATTACTCTTGAAAGTGAATGAGGTCAGAATACGATTTACTTAAAAAAGTTTCAAATCTTTATAGAACAATTCTTAATTATACAGTGTGAATGTGGATGCCCTTTTTGACACAGAACAAAACAAATAAGAATCACATCCTGCATTATAGAATATATATGAACATCCTGCATTATATGATATATATGAACACTGTGAAAATATTATTTGTCATTTCAAACAACAAATGGATCATGAAAGAATCCCATAGATCCAGCATAAATCAGTGCTGTTATTTACTAAGATACATGAGTAAATACTTTAGTGGTAGTCATTGTGGAGACCAGTGAAGTTAGACACGCATATAGGTACTAGCTGAGTGTAATTTCTAACATGAAAATTCAGGTTGCAATTCAGCAATTGTCCACAGATCACTTAACTTTGATGCTGTATTTGAGGACTATACTGAAGGGACTGCAGATTTAGATTTATTCCCAAACTTACAAGCAAGCTTCTATTGATTAGTTGATCCTAGCTTTTAAGGTAGAAGCAAACATATAGACTGTATGATTTTGTGCAGTAAAATGACATTCTATTATATCATTTGGATTTTTTTTAATCATCAAATTCTAAACACTTGAGAAGTATCCATAACTTCACATAAGATTTTATACTTACTTGCTTTGTGTCAGGTCAACAACAATGAGATCTTTTTCCAAAAGAACAACTACAGCATAGGGTTCTTGAAATTCTGTAAGAGGGGAATCAAGTATAAAAAACAATGAATTCTTCCACTAGTCACTTCAAGCATGCTAGTCACATTTATGTTCTCTGAATATTTACAGTATATTAAACAAAATCTAGAAAGCATTTGATTAGGGACAAATAAGAAATGAGAAAAGAAATAAGTTTCATGACAGAATACATGACAAGAAACAGTATTGGTATTGTATGGGAACTGTTGAGTCACAGCCTGAACCGCTGATTGATCACCTGGAGAAAAGACTGGCTCAGCCCTGGGAGCACAGGTGAAGGCAATTCAGCTGTGTGACCAGAAGGGGTGGAGCCTGGCTGCACCTCTCTTAGACCTCATTTAAGGGCTGACTGCCACTGGGGAAGGGTCTCTGGTTGGAGATCCTTCCTTGGTGGAGCTTTTCACTGGGAACCTGGGATTGTCTAATATGGGTAAGCAATCTTCTTCCCTTCCTTTATAGCACCTCTCTACTATGCCAGCCTTTTTGTCATTGCATCTTTGTTGTAATGCCTTTTCTACTGTATTGATCTGTCCAATTACTACAGGCATAATATAACATTCCAGCATGATGGAACACTGAAAGTAATGAAACAGAATGTGAAGAGGTTGTGTGTGCTATAGTATTGTTGAATCCAATTGTTACTCAGAAAATGACCTTTTTGCTGCCCAGCATTAGTACTTTTTCTATGCAAAACTATTTCTTAAAAACAGACTGTGAACAGCTAGTCCAGCCCACTTGATATACAATGCCTTTGTTTCCAAATCAATTTGAAAGGAAGATCACAAGGAAAACATCTCTATATCTTCATTTTAACAATAACAAGGAGAGTTAAAGAAACAACAGGAGTATTAAAGAAATGACATGAGTACTCTGACAGCGCAAGTGCTTCAAATAATACAATGTTGTGTTGCAGACATAGTGAGAGTGAAATACCTAGACTGAACTTAAAGCACAGAAAGAACTGCAAATTAAATTTGATTACTGAAAACTACTTCTATTGCATGATGTTAAAACAAATAGTACATTGTTTTTAATATATATTTGATTTATTATTGTATAAAAGACTTATTTTACTTTTCTAACTGAGGGCTTAAAAAGACAAATTTAGTTTTTTCTTCTCTTGCAGCTTTTTTAACTTCACTTAACAGAATTTCTTGTGAATTCAGCATTTGGCAGTCTCTTAATATGTAGCAAAACACTTTAAGATACATAAGCACTCATGTTTGATTAAGAGACTATCCCATGTTTCAAATCTGCATCTTGAAATTTAAGCATTCTTTGTTTCCCACTAATTACTTGGATTCTGAACATAAAAAACCAAACAAGTTTCAGTTACTTTCAGCAACTTTTAGCAATAGGGGATTTTTGAGATGGAGACAACTGTAAGAATGGAAGTTCCCGGACAGGAATTCGGATATTAGAGAAGTTCAGTTCATTTATATCATTTATACTTTCTATAACTCTATTTTGCTTAATGAACTCACCATTTGGGTATGGGGTTTCACAAAGAGTTAAAAAATCAACTATGGGATGATCCATTTCAAGAACTGTAATTGCTTTCCCATGCATAATCGTTAGACTTGGTCTTCGACAAGCCTTATCATATGACAACCCACCGGAAAATATCACAAATGGTTCGCTGTATTAAATATAAAAACATGGTAATCATAAGTTTATGTAATAAGTTTACATTACAGGTGTAATGTCTTAACAGCTTTAATATCTTAAATAGCTTTACAAAAAAAAAAGAAAAAAAAGGAAAGATTCAGAATGCATTAACTCACGAATGTAACACTGAAACATACCTGCTTTTACAGGTTTTGTACTCCACTTTAAGAATTGGTTTACAGGATTCAGGTTTTTTTCCATCTCTTTGAATTTTTCCTAAGGAAGGAAAGAGGATGGAAACTGTATTAAAACATCGTGATAATAGAACTAATCAATCTATGAAAATAAAATACACTCCTTGAAGCAGCTACATAATCAGGAAGATGGAATTTTAAAGCTACATGAGGTGGTGAGTATTAATGCCTGTTTCCCTAAAATATGCATGTTTAATTAAATTTATTATAGCTTTAAGTTTTTACTGCTACATATGTCTGAAGGATTACAGATAATACTAGAAAAAAATCTGAAAATAAGGGAAGGATTACACTCAGCTAATAATAATTGAATTTCACTGACAGTACACCTTTTCCTGCTCAAGGATGAGCATAAACAGCTTAATTTTTTTCCTAAAATATATAATTAGTTGAGAGAGAAAATTAAATGAAAAGTACACTTTAAACTCATGGGTTCTTTGTTAATTCTGGCTTAGAGAAAAGTCACTTGTAAACAATGACAAAAAAAAAATCCAAAACAACTTTGTTTTTGTTACTTTGGAAAGTCCCTGCTTGTTTTCAACAATAAATAAAGACACTAGTAAACAACAAAATATTGTACTACTTCTTTACATTTTTTACTATCAAAATTACCATGTGGGATTGTGGTCTGGAATGGTCTGTTAGGACTTTTCAGGTTCCACAAAGTCAGGCTTCCGTCAGAGTGACTGCACATAAACTGTTTTCCTTCATGGTGCCAAGCAACAGAATGAATAGCCTAGGAAATGAATGAAGAACTTGAGAGTGAAAAGCGATACACTGTTTACACTAATGCAATTTTAATCTATGACTTTGAATTATATTTATCTAATGGTATATCAACAGTTGGATGAATATTGTTTGTCTAGAGTCCATTAAAAGCACTTTTTAGCAACCAATAGCTATAATCTATAGCTAATTGACAAAACAATCCGTTATAAATGCTAACAGGGCACAAGAGTGGGAGAAATTCTACTGAATCAGATTAAAATGGAAGAAACAGGATAATAAGTAAAAGGTATACAAACAAGGGATATGCAACACAATATTTCTGATTGCTCCTTTGAAGTATTTCATTTCTCAAATGTATGGGAATGCTGTGCAATGGTTTTTACTGATAGCGTACAACAGATGTGAGCTTTCTGAGAGGATGTATTAGAAAAAGTAGAGAGTTCTGTTCTTGGATCTTCTTCCCCCCCCCCCCATCTAGGCTTCAGAGAAAGTACCTTGAAACCTGTTATGCTTCATATAAAAACGAAATGACAAAGCAGGTTTCATTCATTGATAAAGGAATGATTATTTTGGAAGACCTAGTGCTTCAGAGAAGAGGAATATCACACACTCCTGTGTACACAATGCAATTGAATTTTACGTATAGCAAAAGGAAACACTTCAAAAATTAATCAGGCATTTTTAGTATTTCATGAGTAGTTAGTAGAACTGTTGGGCACAAGATATCAGAAGTTAAAAAATGGATTAGACACTTAAAATGAATAATAACATCCACACTTATGTCTAAAAAAAAAAAAACAGTGCAAGTCTTTTCTTTTCACTAGTGCATTCTGAAAGCTGGTAAAGGCCATTTTCAGGGAGAATGATGTATGTGGTTCATTGATTACCACAGTTTCTCACACACCCCCTCAGAAGCACAAACTCACGTATTTTACTTCTGAACGTATTTCCCTTTCAGAAACGTTAGCTGCTAAATAGCAAAAAAAAAAAAAAAACCCACAGCTATCTATTTTTATGTAAATAGAAAGGACTTGTTTGTGAATGCACTCTAAAAAAATTCTTTTTTACAGAACCCTGCAAATGCTAAAGGCTTGCATGTACCTACGGTTGCATGTGGCTTGCTTTACCTAACTTATTCAAATCACTTTAAAATCAACACTCTGCATTTATAAATCAGCATTGGAGTTGTTCTTATCAATTTCCCTTAAGCTGATAAGAAATGAACTTAGCACTGCTGGTCACTCTTCAAAACTCCTTGCTGGCTTTCCTTTTTTAATAAGTATTTAAATTGCTATGGATGGTAGTGGCTCAGGATCTGAACAAAATTGTAGAGAAGGAAAAAAAGGCAAATGAAAAGGTTGTGTCCTCTTCCCGGAACTTTATTCAGCTCCTGAGGCTGGACATAGCCACAGATCAGGATTTGCACTGAGATACCCCAGATATTTTAGGAGGATTGCAGCCTCCCTTGTATGTGAAGGCTTTGCTGGCTCTGGTAAGCCAGTTATGCTAATCAGGAATCAGCAAACTGGGCAGAACAACTTGAACTCCAGATAGTCCTCTTCAAGTGACATAATGGATGTCAGTCAAATTTTTACCTACCAAAGTGTGATTGTCACACAATTCCTCCTAAATACCCCAAAAATACCAAACTGCAACTGAAACAACAAAAGATAATGTAGAAAGATGGCTCACATATGATCAATCACACGGCAGTAACAATGGTAATAAGAGCCTTAGATCTGCGCGGAGCACTTCATTTCTATCTCTGCACGAATTAATACTGCCTCAACTCATCCATGATTGCTAACACAACAAATTCAGCATTTCACTATGCTTGAGCAGGGATTAGTAGCTAGCAGGAAAAAACTGTACTAAGCTGCTAGTTAAACTAGCTCAGCTGTTAGGTGCCACCTGCCAACATATGTCTCCTGTGAAGTGGAGCTGAGGAGAAATGCTCCTACAGACCCAGAGAGTTGCTATAACACAGCTCAAACTCACCTAATAGGTTGCTCCACAAAGGTAAAGAAATACTTAAGATTTGTTTTGGAGTCTCAAACGGGAGTCATGACTAACATGAAATGGTAGGGCACTAAACAAGTCCCTAATTCTCTCTCTGCTAGAATGTGTCTAGCGTTCTGATCTACTTCTTTAGCAACCTCAAAAAAACTGAGCAGTTCTTTCATTAGAACAAGAGTTCATCGCAGCAGATGACTCACATGAATGTTCACACAGTGTATACACATAAAACATATCACTCCAGATTGGGTATGTCTCTCCTGTTGTATCAACAGTAGCTGAATACATGCTCCATCTTCCCGTACTCAGCATAGGCATACTCAACACCATTGCAGTTCTCTCCCAAGTACAGAATTTCTCCACTGAGAAGAAATGACGGATACTCCAGGACCACTTCTAACCGTAGTCTGAACAAGCACCATACTCATCCTATCATTTAAATCTTAAGAATCCTTTGTATTAGCAGTACTGCAGGACCACTGCATCAGATTTGATGTTACCATAATGACGCAGTACTTGAGGAAGGTGGGGAGGGAGCTGTCATTTGGGAAATGTCTCTGAGAACTCTGCAGCTTTGTTCTGGAGATGTGCCGTAATGACAGATAATATTTATGCTATAGAAGGCCCTGAATATGCTTTGACACAGCCAGTCAAACTTTTGAAGTCTGCATAAGTAGATGGTTGTTTTTTCTAGGAGTTGCCAACTATCTGTAATAACTTGCAGGTACTTTGAAGCATCTGCCTTGCTTGTGTACTCTCTTTTATATTGATCTATGAAAAAAAAAACCAACAACTTCTGACAGAATAAAGAAAACGGTTTGCAAGCATCTGAATATCTCATACTCAATAGATGTGATCACTACTGGGAAGATGACAATCATAATTACACCAAGAAACAAACTTGCATTTGACAACTCAAAGAGCGGGCACAAGAGTCTAAGCAGCAGCTCCACTTTAGCACCAGGTGTCTCACAAGTGAAAACATCTCAGTCTCTTGAGATTTGACATAGTAGAGAAGGGCACACTGCATAAGGAGTTGATGAGCTGAGACAACTTCTTGCTTATCTCAGCTGTGCTAAAAGAGAGATAAGACTAATTTTATCTCTAGTGAGTAGAACATAAGCAGCAGAGAGAAGCTTCAAAGGGAAGATGTAAGGCTTACAAAAACACTGGATATCTGGTAGAAAAGTTCACAATAATGCAAATTGTACTGCCTTTCCTTTCCTTGGTGAGAACCTCCCTCATTTGAAATAAGCAGATATTTTATGTATGAAAGGTTTCCAGCCGTCTTGATATGAAGTATGGCATGACTAAGATACAGTAGAAAATACAGTTATGAATGCTTCAATTACAGGTTTGTGAACAAGGGACACAGTACTCATGTCCCCAGTTACAGGCTGTTGCATTGTCTAAGACAGGCGTGTCCATGACATCAATCTGGATGGAAAGAAAACGAAAGGACATATTTCTGCAAGTACTGGACAGATCTTGATAATATTATAGTAATTAACTCATCTCCCAGTCATAAGATTATCCATGCTCTGAGGAGATGCCTGCAACATGTCACATATCCAATCTGAAAGACTCGTGTGATATGAAGCATCATGCTTGTGTTAAGAATACAGTGCAGCTTAGAAAGGATAGGTAAGATTTCACAATAATGTGCTAGGGGGCACTAAGAGCCATTATCTCTTTGTAATCCTTTTGTTAGCCAACTGTTCAAGTGTGTAATGAAAGGGAACTTGTTTAATCTGAGCTGAGTGTCCACTACTTCTAAGACCCGAATTTAAAAAACAGCACTCAATATAATGAAAAAAAATGAAAGAGACTTTTAGAGAATGCTTCTCACTGATAATGACATGGAAGCATTTCTTATGGCTATACAAAACAAAGCATCTTCAAAGTCATGGCATATGAAATTATTATTCTCTCTAAGAACTGAATGACAGCAGATGTAGTTCTCATCTTGAACTTAGAAAAAAGGAATACTTAGATTTGTAGATGCATAATCAGTTACCAGCCTACTTTCTACTTCAGTATCAAAAATATCTGCTATTAAATTCTTGTCCCTATGCTACACAGCAAGTGATTCAACAGATCTGAATAACGAAGAGCCTGCTTCTCAGCAGGTCTATGGAGACAGAAATCCAACATGACTGAGGATCCTGTGAAAGGATGAGTATCAGGATGGAGTCTTGAGGGTGTGTACTTCTATTTTGGGTGACATGACCAAGCTGGATATCTATCTGAGAAAGAACTAGTCTTGGTGATGAAAACTCAGGTGCATCAAAGACAACAAAAAATCTATTTCACATTCTAAGTACAAAGGGCCTCTTAATGGAGAAGTCTGGTTCCAGGAGAATTTCTGGTATTAAACTGAAGTAGTAGCTCCATTGATGAATCAAATAAAGAAAGTGCCATGTGACTATCCTCAGCAATGCTGGAAGAACATATGGTGACTTAGATCAGACTCTCTGTTCATTCATCATCAAATATGGTGACTATATTAGCTTCAAAACTTGCTAAAGAAAGTAGGGGGGCTGCTTCTCATCTCATTTTATTGTGTTGGCCCACAGTGTCAGAGGCATACATTGCTGGTATGACAGTGGAGGTTGAACCTTCCCACCAATACTCCATTCAATTTTGTTGCCATGCAACAGATGACAAAATGGTGTCTGACAGGAAGTGCATATGGAGCAAAAGTGTGCAGCTGAATTCCTCCATGCACAAAAAAAAAAAAGGCAGAAGAACCTGCTGAGACCAAACAGTAGATGTGAGCACCATGAAGTTGTATGTGGTTCAGAAATGGCAATGTGAAAGACAAGCCATGTTCTGGACAGTCATGTACAGCTGTCACATCACAAAACGAAGTACATCTCAATCAGCTCAGCCATATGAATTGGCAGGTTATGACCAGGGGACTGTGAACAGAGCAGAATATCGGCTTCAATGCATTGGAAACAATGGTGGCAACAGTGGAATATTGCAAAGCGTGTGGCAGGTGGGTCCAATGAATTCTCACACAGGAACAGAAAGAATGCTGTACTCAAGTTTGTCAGGACCTACTGAACCAACATGAGGTTACAGGTGACAGTCTCCTGGACTGCATCATTACTGTCATAGTTGGCCTAGTTCCATAACAGTATGCGAAGGGACCCATGGACCCATGCGCTGGGAAAGGGGGGAAGGGAAAAAAGGTAGGGAGATGGGCTTAGATGAGAGAAACAGTGGCAAAGAGCTAAGGGAAAAAACTGGATTTACTAAATATAATAGCAGAATGTGAGATAATACAATACAGTATGATTGGAATTGAAGCCAATAAGGCAAACAAAATGAAAGAGAGAGAGTTTCCAAAAGTGAAGTCCTTACTCTAATGCTGTAGGTGAGATGGTGGAAGCAGTCTTGTGACTCTCAGTCAGGTTTATCATTCCCCCTGAGCAGAAAATAGAAATGGAACAGTGAAGTCTTCTGGGAGTTGCAGTTCATTCTTCTCTTCTGAGACCAGGAAACAGGGAATATCGACAATTCATGGAACTGCAGCATTAACTCTCTAACTTCCAGAACAATACATGATGTTATGTTATGGAATACCTATAACAAGCCACAAAACCATAACACTGGTGACAAGGCATAGTGTCACCACTATGAGGTGAAGTCAAAATGGCACTCCATGGAGTGACGACAAGAGAATTCCTCACTGAAGATAAAGTTCAAGACGCAACCCTCAGTAAGTAAAGTGATATGCACTGTCTTTTGGGATAGGAAAGGGGTGATCCTCCTGGATTTCCGGGAACATGTCCAAACCATCAGCTCTGACCTCCTACATTGTGACAGTGATTAAGCTGAAGGCTCAAACTTCCAGAGTCAGGCCAGAGAAGAAGAACCCTTTTCTCTTGCAACACAATAATACCAGGTCCCATACCAATTTGAAGACTGTGGAGCACATTGCCAATCTTAGCTGGACTGTCCTACCCCATCCACTGTATAGCCTGGATTTGGCATCTTCTGACTTCCATCTGTTTGGACTGATGAAAGATGGATTGCAAGGGCTGCATTTTCCTAGCAATGATACCATCACAGCAGCTGTGAAACAGTGGGACACCTCCCCGGGGGCAGATTATTATGAGCGTGACATGTAGGCTGTTGTTCCTGATTGGTGAAAATGCATAGATACTGGTAGTGATTACATTGAAAAAGAGTGTTTTGCAGCTGAGAATTTGCTCTATCAAATAGCGTTATTGTGCTCTTTGTATCTGTTGTAGTTTCCATGGAAATAAACAGCAGACAATGAGCTCCTGACACTCTTCTAGAACCAAAAACATTGCGTAATACCAGACGCTCTGAAGAAAACAATTCCATCCCAGCTGTAACTAAGACACCTTACTCTTGGAGTGACCTATGTATAATAGCAATAGAAGAAATGAGTCTAGATTAACCTCATTCATGCTCTGCTCAAAGAGGCACTTTGATATTTAGTGAAGGTACAGAACAATCATACCACTAAATCAGAAATCACACAGATACCTTGAAACTGCTGTCTGCTGGCCAAAATAACAATCCCCAAAGATTGGTGAGAAGTCAGGGAACTCAGGGCCCTTGCATCAGTTCACACAGAATGATGAAGGGTATTAGTATTTCTAAACTCTAACCTTAGATGACAAATATCTATGATAAATCTTAGGTTTGCAATCCTTTGTTTTGGTGCCAAATACTAGCTGGCACATGCTGAACTAATAATTCGTGACTCATAAAACCTGTATAACTCAGTATTGTAACAGAAACCTTTTCTAGGGATTTCCTACAGGAATCGTAGCAGATCTGGAATATTTTCAATCTGGAGCAAGTCTGGAACAAAGCACAAGTTGCAAGTTCACACATCCCTTTAAAGATGGTAGAAGAATCTTTCAAATATATCAGTAGACAATGGAAAGCCATCCAAAGTTGCACAGAGTGGAACAATGACACAGCAAGTAACCATTGAGGAGGGAAGCACAGGACTTATAAAATGAGAAAAAAATAATTCCTGAGTACCGAAAAATGTGGAACAATTAAACTGTAAGAAATTTTCAGCACTCAATAACTCTGACTTAGCAAGCCATTAAAAAGAAAGGAAGCAGGATTATAAAGGCCCTGTTTTATGTTTTCTCTTCCCAAGCACAAGAGAGGACAGTGTATGAACACACACCCTTCCTTACGAGAAGACCTGTGAAAAGAAAAAGTTTATCCAGTCTCAAGGAGTAGAATGCTGCATTTTCCCAAGTGTATGCACAGGCAGACTTTTTTGTCAGTTTTACTGGGATATATCTTGAGGCTTAAATGCTGGCCTGTTTAAACTCATAATTACCCTGTCAGTAGAACATTTGCTGTGTGCAGGATCAGAATTTTAACCCTGAAGTTCAGTTTTAATGCAGTCTTCATGAATGTGTACACACCTTCCATCTAATAAGGCAGTAAGAGAAACAATCAAAATAGGCATATATCTATTTTTTAAATACTTTTTATTGTTACAAAAACTGTACCCGTGTTTGATATAGTCTGCTTTCAAACAGCAAGAGTCGATATTCTGATTAGAGTGAGAATACAATTCTGAAAATTTTTTGTGTAGATTTTGACTACTGGATAATACAGATAGCCCTACAAAGTAAGTTGACTTTCATTCTAGTTGATGTTCTAGTAATATTCAGACAAATAATAACTTATTATGTAGCTATATTGCAGGTCAGCTCATTACTACATTCTGTTCAATTAGGGAATGAAGAAGCAGACGAATCTGTTAAAATCAGGGGGAAATGACTCTGTGTTGTATTACGCTCAAAAGAAGCTAATGTATTACAGCCAGAGAACTCAAGTTCTGATTTATATTGCCAGTAAGTTGCCCAAAAGCAGAGCAGAAACAGTATTTCGAGAACACACAGTGTTTTAAGACAAAATTCCATCTGTTTGGTAAGAAATATAACTGCTGAATAACAGTATTTATGAATTAATGGAAGTTGCTTACCTCATCATAATAA
This sequence comes from Chrysolophus pictus, assembly GCA_037305975.1. Taxonomy (NCBI): domain Eukaryota; kingdom Metazoa; phylum Chordata; class Aves; order Galliformes; family Phasianidae; genus Chrysolophus; species Chrysolophus pictus. Next base: position 116,206,152 of record CM074576.1, on the reverse strand, counting down.
GCTCTCAAATCAGCTCTTTTAGATCGTAAGTCCCAGAATACTACAGTCCCATTTTCATAGCCTATCAATAGCTGGAGGAGGGAAACAGACCTGATTACAGTTTCATATTCAAATACACATATAGTTATTCATGGTTTTAAGGCATATTTCTAAAAATAAACAGTATAAAAAATGCCAAACTGATGCACAAGACTGTAGATTATAATGTACGTAATACCCTGCATTCAAATTATCTTTTACTGTAATTTACTTGTAATGACAGACAATTCCAGTCCTGATACAGAAATAAAAATGTGCTTCATAGATCATTTTTTATGCAAGATTATGTATGTGGACTGTCTTCACAATTTTTTGTCTGTTGAAGAAATACTAATACATGTTCCTCTCAGAGGCTCTCTTCCTTCCTTATTTGAAGGGACAACTATTTCACATCTAGGAGTTTTCCTAAATTACATCAAACCAAATAATAGCCAGATTAAACTCTCTCTCAGCTACCTATATTCCTTTAATTTCTGCTTTCTACTTCTTTTAAGCATTTTGAAGAAATCCTGTTGCAGAAAATAAATTGCTTACTTTTCTAGAAATTGAAAGCAAGTTAACCTGTATGCAATTTTTTACTTCCAGAATTAGAACATCATACAATCCTGCACACCTGAGAAATACCAATAAGATTAAGCAAAATATGATAGAGAAGAAAAGCAATGCTTAGGAAAAAAGTAAGAATGAACACAATGCTTTCTCCTTGTTTCTACTAAAAATAACTAAATTTTACATCAGCTGTTGTATTGAGTACTTTTCATTTGAATTTAGTTTGTTCTAAATCTTATGGAATGTGTGAAGCCTGGCATCCTTAGAAGTCCTGCAAACTGTTTCCCATGGAGCTTATCTTCCTAAGAATCAGTTCTGAAGAATGAGAGTGAGCATACTGGAAGACTAACACATTTTGATTATGGACAATTCATGTACATGGGGCAGTGATACCTGCAATTGTTCTTTGTCCAAAAATACATGGATCACAGAAGGCAAGCAAGAATCCACATTTTTTATATCAAGAATTTGAGGGAAAGAATGACAAGATGACAAGACTATCTCTTAGTCTGTAAAACTTTACCAAAATCTTTGCTGTTACTGACTACAGCTTGTGTAAGTCATAAAAGTTAAACTGCTGGACTGCAAAACAAAACTCTTTTTTTTCCAAGTTAAGCATCTTTAATACATCAATACTACAGTATACAGAGTCTGGGAATACTCTAAGTTCTACTGGATATAATTTTCTGTATTGTCAGAATATTTTTTACATGGAGATGCATTATGTGTTCTTGGAATGACTTACAGTTAAATACATATAATACCTGAATAGGAAAAATACCTAATTATTTAGGAATTTTGTTCCCTAACAAAACACAAACTGTCTTGGAGAAATCTCAGAATATTTAATATTTTTGCCCTGGACAGGTCCATCTGGGATTCTGTAGCAGAGTAAATGAGAAAAGACATCACTGTTCAGAAATCATATAGCAAACTGGATAGTACTGGTGTCAGGTTGCCATATGGTAATCTGACATAGAGGACTGCCAACAGGAAAATGAACAAAGGGCCTTACTGCAACTTCTTTCACTGCCAGTGCAGTGATTCTAAACAGAGACAATTGTATATTCAGGACTTTGTGATTCACGTAACAGCCTAACTATGCATAGGCCTGTACTGTGACATTCTCTGCTGCACATATTCCTTGACTACAAGATAAACTTAGTTGGGTAATGGTAAAGGAGAAGCCTGTAGGCAGCTCCCTCTTGGTAAGAGTACCCATGTGCCCTTGTCTTAATCTAAATGTAAATCAGTATCTCATATGAACAACCTTTCGCTTGACAGTAGAGAGAATAAACTTTTTGTGTAAGCAAATCTTTTAAGAGCTCTAAAGAGATGAAAATGCTGACGAACCTCTTCACAGATGATGTAAGCAGAGTGTGCTGTGCCCTTATGGAGGTCCATTTGATGCTGCACTATTTGAAGTTTCCAGCATTTTAGGTACATAAGATTATCTGTCTTCTTTTTTTCCTTTTTGTATTTTTTGTATTTGTAGTATATATCATACAGATTCTGAGTGCTTCTCTTAATGTCTTCACTACTGCGTTACAGCTGGGTACCAAACCAGTTGAGTTTGGTTTGGATCTACCAGTTTTCTTTCTCAGATTTATACAATTATAAACAGGAAAGGAATAGAAAAGCATTTAGTATGTGACCTTGTTTCATAATAAGCATTCCTCCCCAGTGAAACAGGATTGGTTTTTGATTTTTATCACTCTTTTGCAAAGACATTGTGCTCCAGGTAATTACTAAAAGGTAAAATATCACCTATAAGATGCAGCTTTCCATGTCATCTATCACTAAAATGTTGCTGCACAACAGCACTATAGAACTGCAAGATAGAAAGCATTGGGCTTCATGGGAAGTTGAAAGATGCACAGAACTGCTGCATAGCTGCAACCTCTATCTACTATTCTCAGAGGGTAGCTCTGCTGCTTGACTAGTAATAGTGTGGTGTGACAATAAAGTCAGAATTCCAACAGGCTGAATATGATTAGTCTCATTCTCAGTGTATTTATGATACTCTAAACTGTAATCTGTCTGAAGTACAGAAAACCCAAGCCTTCTCACTCCTCTTGCTTATTGTATGCACTTCAGAGATCTGTAAGACGAGCTCTATGCTAGTCAATGCTGTAAAAAAAAAAACCCATAATCTGTAAATACAGCTGTAGGAGAAAACATAAACAGAAAACCATAAACGTATTGATACATATAAAAGGAGTCTAGGAAGAAAACAAAAAGTTATCTTTTCATCTTGTGTTTCTGATCCGTTGTTTAATTTCTCATACTTAATAATTAAGAATCACACAGTAGGTTGCACAGAATTTCAATGATGGAGGAGTCCTGGCACAATCTTCCATGTCTAGCAGAGTTGACCACAAATCCTTATCCCTGAAATGGTTTTGATGTCAGTATTTAAGGGAGATTTCTCCTTTGCAATCAACAACTTCCATCCTGGTACCTGTCAGGCAGCCCCCTCTTTGTCCTGGTAGCACAAAATTTCTGTGGGGAGAAAAAAAGAAGCCTGCCAAGCGCACTCTATATTTAGGTGTTATTAGATCTCAGAACACAGACTCAGAGATAGGAAGTTTAGTCCACAAGCTGATAGTTGATAACATTAAACCTTTTCCTATTAAGCTTTCTCCAGTTGCTGGGAAACTGCAGATCATTGCAGTTAATGTCTTCTTCTGTGTCAGCAAGAAAAACACTGTTTGCTACAGATCTGCCACTTACAAATATCTGTGTACTTCAATCTGTTCCTAATGTACACTAACTCACTGATACGGCAGGTAATTACATTTCATGAACTTAATCACTAGGTCCCCAAATTGTTCTTAAGTGGCAGGCTAAAAGCCCAGATTCTCTTTGTTGTCTGTCTTCCAACCACCACTTGCTAGATTCGTAACAGAGACCGTCTCCAAAACCTGCCTTGATAGTTTGTTTGGAAGGTCAAAGTCTTCTGGAATTAATTACATTCAATCTTTTGGCACAAAAATACTGGTCATCAGTCACTGATATCAACTATTGAACTTTAAGGATTCTTTTTCTTTTTCTCTTTTTTTTTGGAAAAATGAATATACAGCTCATGCAAAGTTTCCCCTGGCTTCCAAAAAGAGATCCTAGCTTCAGTAAGATTTGTCTGTGTTTCAGGTCTCTCAATACTCATTACATCAGCCTCACAGGGGAGTGCTTCCTGTCTACTTTAGGGAAACATGCAGAACATAATCAATTTTATGATATCACAGAGAAATATACACTACTGGATCCTGGCAGAGTGCAATATCCTTATTGAGTATAAGAACATCTGTATTTCCAGCAATGATTATGACTGAATTGTTACCCAGAATATTCTTCTAGCTTTTATATTGAAAGAGACTATGAACTGTTCTCCTCTTCATCACAATTATTATTTTCAAATTCAGGATCACAGTCAGATATTGTTCCATAATTTTCTTGTCTGACTTGACTGTGTGTCATGTAGAAAACGTTGTCCCTTCCCCGAATCTCTTTGAGCCTGATTACATCATTTTTGAGATAGAAGAGCAAGAGTTTTTTATTCAGTACTCAGCAGGCAAGTCAACCATGCATTTATGCAATAGGCCTGTCTTCTCTATTCTGCTCTAAATAGTACCTCTTATTTTATTTTTTGATCACTACTGAGCACTGAGCTGATATCTTCATTGAGAAATCAGTCTCCATTCTATAATCCTGATACTAAGCAGCAATGATCACCTGAGACCCACTGTCATATATACGAAGTTAGAAATATTCTTATCCTCCACACATATCACTTGACATTGTTTACATCAAATACTTACAAAAGACATTATTTAAGCTGCCATTTTACAGCTGAGTTTCTCATTCTCCTAAAGTCCAGCAAACCTGATTACATGACAGCTTACCCTCTTCTAGGTTGTTTATAACTATGCTGAACAAAAAAAAACCCAAACATTGGATTTGTTTGTTTTTTTCCTTCCATATTTTTCACTCTGAAGAAAGGTTTGGTTTTTTTCTTTCATTCTTTCAACTCAAATTTGATGTAACAATTGGAAATTTTTTTTCCCCCCTCTTTACTATTGTACCTTTTCACTGGAACTATGTCGTTTGACTCAGGGTTCAACCTCCTCCTTTGTCTCTGTGAACCTTTTACTGATATCTTCCATTAAATATCAAACTGTTGATTCCACATTCTGCAAATCTGCAAGTATTTTGTTAGGACCAATTGGTTCTTTACACCATCCTCAATTTATCGATGATATAAGCAGCAGCACAGGGATGGTTTCAGTACATCTTTCATTCTCTCCCCATACATTTCCAATGTTTGTTTTCAATGGGGATCCACCTGATTTTGCTTTTACCAGAGCCTTGCTCATATGCCAATACTTCATCAGAGCCCAGATGTTTCAAATGCATTCTCCAACCAATAAGCAACTGTATTTCCAAGTAAACTTTTCTCCAACTTCCTTTACTGAGATCTTTTCATCTTCCTTTCAGCTGAAGTCAAAATATTTCAGGTTTTTGTTGTAACAAGGTGCATGACTTCCTTCAAGAGATATATACTCACAGAGAATTTTCTTTCTTTTGGCATTTTTCTCACTGTACATTGTGATTTAGGTGGGTTAGTAACAGTTTCTTTGGAATGCAACAAACAAGACTTGTACTTGACCAATAAAACTTGATTTTTATCAGGTATTTCAGCATCAATAGTTAAGTAGAATTTCTTGATGACTTCTGGTTTGAGGCTAAGACACTATGCTCCATAGCATTTAATTACTTTCATTGGCTCTATTCTAAATTGCTTCATCTACTGTGATTCTTTCAGAAAAGCTTGGAGATCCAAGCTGTTGGAGGACTAGCCAACAACTGCATTGTCTGCATACAGTTCACCCTGCAATATGGATAACTCCAAGGACTGACTACGCAAATGAAATTCAGATGTAGTCTCCAGTATCATCCTGGGTAGCCATATTCATTTCAGCATAATGTACCCTGTATCAGTAACACAAACTCCGAATGCTTCTAGTTTCCAATAATCATCGGCAGTTACATGAGACACACTTTCAAATAGATACATCATTTGTAAATTGGAGTCCTTTATAAATGCTCACTGAAATGCAATTCTCAAAAGTGATCAAAAAAGACAAAATAGCTAAGTGCCCTTCCACATGGGCAGAATGCTAAAAAATTTAGTAGCGGCATATAAATAAAACATTTCTGGCAACCAAATTTCATTTTCAAAAAGCTACCATAGAAACAAAGCCAACTCAGATTTTGCCTTCTCATGATACGAATCACACTTCGATTACATGTTTTGCTTTCACTTATTGACAGCTCTTTGCTACTCTCGACTCCTCTAAAGAACAACATCAAGTTCCAAATGTAGGTTGTTATCATTATTATTCTTGTGTAAGAAACGATTTATAATCTTATGAAAGCTTACTATAATGTATACATGCGTTCTGCAAATACCAAAGTCCTGACAGTCTCTAGTCAATTCTTAATTAATCAAAAATCACAATTATTTAATCAGGAAGAATTTTGACAATTTTGACTGGCTGGAGATGTTGTCTGCGTATTATAATTTTTTACTCATAAAGTTATCCAAAGAGATTTTTTTTCATAAAAACTGTAAAATAGTAAAAGTGACCCTACACATATATATAATGAATGAAAGCAGATTATGATATCAGAGAAAGAGTTATTAAGGTCAATGCAGGCTATAAAATGTGGCAGTATGTTGTATCATTAGTTGTACTCACTTTCCCTTCATCTCTCGGGCTATCACTTAAATGTACAACTGGTCCAGGATGAGTTTTAGTGGATCTGCAAGACAAAAATCAATTCAAATCTGTGAAACTTTTCTTTGTACGAAGAGCTAGATGCTTACCTTAATTGCTAGGTGTGTTAACATGCATCTCCAACAACTTAAAAGTCAATATAAAAAGTCCACTGGGGTAGACAGTTATCTGAAAATAATCTATACACTTTAATGTTCAACTCTACTTCCTTCTTGCTCTGTTGCAGGTAAAGCCCCTCACTGAAGAATGCTTTCTTCTTTTTTTAAAAAAAGAACAACTTACTTTTTGCCCCATTATAGATTTTTTCCTCCTAATTTCTAAAGCTTTTTTGCCTTTGCTTTTGTTCACTCCCTCACTTTCTGTCCGCCCTGCTCTCAATTGATTTCAAGGTTAATCTGCCAAGGATATGTGGTCTTCACTAGATTCATTTCTAGTAACTAATATCAAGCCTCACTAAGTTCTGATGTCATTAATGACAGAGATTCAGTAATCTCAAACACGCTGCTCCAGCAGGTAGTTTCTTGGAATAAAAGGGACTTTGGAAATTAAGCATCTTGCCTTTGTTCAATAAAGCCTTATGTTTTCAGACCAACTACTACAGTTGCATCCACAATGCATACTCAGTATAGCTCCCCAGCCATAAAACTCATCCTTTGAGTCTTTACAAGTTTCTGTAAAGTTTACTTTCTGTTCTTGCTGTTCCCTCTATTGCTGTAACAGGTACCACCGACTTCTCATGCAGTTTAGTACAGGGACTGCTGCTCAAGTCATTGCCATCCAGCACCTGACAGCAAATGCAAGTAGGAAACCGAAGGCACAGATGAAGATTTTTGAACTGCCATCTTTTCTGACCAGACCTTTAAACCCCAGCAGTTATACAGAGAAAGAAGACCAGCACTAAGTTCACAAAGTTTCAGGCTATTTGACATGCAGAACAGGACTTTTCCTTCACTTATGTTCTGGATCAGAGCACACATCCCCTGCAGTTCAGCTCAGGATCTAGACTTGCTCTCCCTACTTACATGACTGATCTGGATTTATCAAAGCCCACCAGAAAAAGAAATAAGTCAGAGATTGGCAAGGCCCATAAAGTTTATCTGAAAGCCACATGAAAAATGACTTAGCCAATAAATTGAAAAAAATTCTGCAAGAAAATTAAAGAAAAATCAAAACAAGCTTTTCCAGCCAAACTACTCAAAGGAATTCCATAACAGTATTTAAATACTGAACTGTAGAAAAACTGGACATCAACTTCTTTATTCTACCAGGACCAATTCCCAATCAAAATTGAGAGTAGTATACAAAAATTTCCAGACGTCCTGAACATTAAAACATCGCAGAGTAATCTGTATCCTCCTTCCCAAAGCAACCATCTAAACACCAGACAGACTTCCAAGAAAGACTACACCTTACTGCTTTACAAGTATTTTAACACTACTGCTAGTTGAATAGGCAGAGCTAGTGGCAACCTTGCAGCATGTTCACATGGTGAACCTTCTTCATGAGGTGATCCCATGCCATTATCTCCAGCTTTTGCAGATCATGTTTCCTCAGTTACCTGTAGCATGTTACTTTTCTGCATGATGTCTAGGTTAGTAAAGCTTCCACAAAGAACAATTTGCAGCATACCCCAGCACAGAAGAGAGATCAGCAGAAAGCAGGGGAAAGCCTATTTACAGTATATACGTTCTGTACAGAGTGTCTTTAATAGTGACAGCAGCGGTACACACTTGGCTTAAATCATAGCATGCAACCATTTTATTTTATTTTATTTTATTTTGCAGAGATGCAGGTAACAGGAGATCTGGCTATTCTTATCCCAGTCAGTTCCCCAGAAGGGACAACCTCAAGCTGAACTTGTGCATCTGAGTAAGCTATAATGGAAAGAGTGAGAGGCAGCACAAGGAATTTTCCATTTTAGACAGATAAGAACCACTCCAACGCACTGTGAATCCATTTTTCTCTCCCTTTTTGCATTTCTATGGGCACTGTTCCTCACTGTTAAAAATGGTCCAGTTAGTCAGACAACAAACCTTGTTGATAAGTGCTACAGAAGAGGGAGCAGAGCCAAGCAAACATCAGTCATGGCAACATCAGCTGGCAACAGATAAAATGATGCAGGCAGGCATGGCATGCTGGTTTTGGCCAGTTATTCCAACCCACTGAACTGACCATGATGCAGACTGGGTAGTTTGGCAATACAAGTGCTGGTATTTGACCAGGAATGTTAGCAAAACTGAGGAAAATGGAGGGAGCAAGGGAAAGTGTGTACTGTCCTTCTAAGACGCAGGGTGATCTCATGTAAGCTGCCCTTTGTATCTGCTAGCTGTAAAAGTCAAGAACAACTTAGATACATTTCCACAAGCACTGTTTTCTTTTTAAGATGTATGCCACTTCTCACTAAAGAACAAGTTCATTTAGTTTTGAGTAGAAGCAAAGTGTTACATGAGAGCTGTAGCCGCTCTACATTACAACTAATGATAGGCTAGTTATACTTCTATTGTCACAAGATAGTTCCTCCTTTGAAAATGATACAAAATTGTTTTTCACTACCAGTCTTATTTTTATCTTATTCTTCCAAGGAAGTACTCTTTGATTTCCATACTGAGACTTCAGCTAAAAGGAGTAATGTCACTCATACAACCCATTTTCCTACTTCATTTCTCTGTCTTGAATCTATTGTATCATAATAGTTGGAGGATACTGGAATGTTTGCATCTGAAAAAGTATAATAAAATTTCGTCCTGCTTTTAATGAGATTCGACACTTTTTGTTGTTTTAGGAGTAAAGTGAGTTTTATTACTAGGTTCCTAGATATTTGGTCAGTTTTGCCGAGTGAGTGCTTCACATACAATCTCTGTAAAGTTATTGCCAATCACAGCACCTGTACACCCAATTTAGGAAATTTTATTTTTCTGCATTCTTGTTCCTCTATATTGAATATCAAGTATTACCTTAATATTTATATTACTTTACTCTTCAGTACTGTAATAAGGTAGTTGTTTTGTATTATAACTAACTAGGTCAAGTTTCTTCCAATTTTATTATTTTAGTCTGGAAGATATGTTACTCATCTGAAAGCTCAATGAAGCATTCTACTGCTTTCACACCTACACCAACAATTTTAGATTCAGTTCTTATTAGCTCATCTGCGTCAAATACTGGGTGTAGGATGCAAGGTACTGGTAGTGTGGAGGCTGCAGGGATGGCCTTTGTGAGAAAAGGCCAGGGGCTGGCTTGTGCTGGACACAGACAGCTCCAGAAGACCCAATGCAGGACACAGGTTAGCCCAGTAGCGAAGTTCGAGGTGCCTTGGGAAAATGTATTTAAAAATGGGTGAAATGCTGCACAGGCAGTAAGGAGTAAAGACAACAACTGTGAGAAACTGCCCTGCAGACACTAACATCAATGAAAAAATGCAGGAGGTGCACCAGGGGCTGGAGCATAAGTTTCCCTACAGGTCATTAAAAAGACTATGGTGAATTAGATTGTCCATTTGGAGCTGAAGAAGGACCGTATCTCCAGACAGTAGCCTCTGGAGGATCCCACAATGAAGCAGCTGGGTATTTTATGAACGAGCTACAACCTATGGGGAGCCCACTCTGGCTCCTAAAGACTAGTTCATGGGAAGATCCCATGATGATGCAGGAAAAAAAGTATGAGGAAAGAGAGAGAGAGAAGAACTGTTATGGACTGATTGTAACGCCCCATTCCACATCCCATTGTGCTGCTTTAAATTTTATCTTAATTTTCACCATCCAGTTCTATTTTTAAATGGCAATGAAACAAATTTTGTTTTCCCCAAATTGAGTCTGTTTTGCCCATTGGCAGTAAGTGGTAGTTGAACTCCCAGTCTTCATCTCCACCCATGAATTTTTCCATCTTATTTGCTTCCCCTAACCTGCTGTGGAAGGGGAATGAGGCAGTGGTTGTGTCAGGGCCTTGCAGCCAGCAAGGGTCCACCCACCACAAATACCTTAACTGCTCAACAGCTATCAGTTTTGACTTTATACAGGTAGAAGAAAACAGTGTTTACTAAGTTTGGCAATCATAGTACTAACTCTGTCAGGAAATGAGTAAGAATTTTGTTTGAACAACTGAGTAGCCCAAAACTCATTTCAGATTTGCTATCACAGATAACGTTACACATGGAATTTCTCGAGCGATGACAGCTGATTTACTGAAGCATTCTAAGATTGCAGAGCCTGCTCCCTGGCAGTCTTTCTGCACTACCCTTCCAGTGTTCCAAGAAATACTATTTTTATCTACATCACACAAAGCATTTGCATCAGAACTGATTCCTCTTTGGTCTAAACAACAAAGAATACTCACAAGGTGCAGCACAAAGCTTTTAGTTTGGCTTGGCAAGAGTCATGCAGTCCATGTTGGAGGACATGTCTCAGGGATGATATGCTAATACAAAATTCCACTTCAGATGGAGCAGGAGAGAAAAATGAAGGAGTCTTAACTTTCTCCATTCCACATGGTGTTTCCCTTATTCATCTGAACCTACCATCTTGCTGGATATAAGAGAGGGACATGATAAATCTTCACTGGCAGTATAACTTTCCTGTTTCTCTTGAAGTGATATTTGCTCTCCACTAGTGCAGGAATGTGGCTAAGAACTAAAAGTTAGCTGTCCATGCCGCACATTAAAATAGAAGAAATATGCCAAAGGTAGATCAATGCCTTACTTGACATGCTTCTTCTTATATCTTCAAGAAAACCATAAACAAACAAATAACAGCAATGTTTTCTGGCGCACTAGAGCAGTGTTGCATGTAAAGGGGCTGCCAGTCACTAGGATCTGTAAACAATTTCTCCTAAGGGTAGACATAATGACTGTACTACAAATAGGATTATATAAAGCAATTATTTAGCTAATTTAGTTAGTTCACAGAACTCATGAAACACTACCAGAGCTACAGCTCAGTAACTACTACTTTCATATAGCAAATTATATTGCATGTGAAAATGTGTACATACAAAAACATTTTGCCTCATGTAGCTATAGTATACATACTGCATTTTGTTTCCACTCACTGCTATTAGAGCTGGTTTGTCAAGAAGATTGGAAATTTGGATGTTGTCATTAAGAAATGTCATATTGAGAATAAAAACACTGTTGAATTCAATTAAAAACAAAAGCAGAGATCCAACAGATGGAAAGTATGAATAGGTTCTGGGAAACCAACCATATAGGAAGTCATTGTGAATGGAACACACTACTGTTGATGCCAGATACTTCGTTATAGGCATTTCTTTAAGCTGGTTTTAAGGCACCATGTAGAAAGCAACTAGATCTAATCCCTAGAGAAAGGCAAAAATAAGGAAGCAGTAGAAGAAAATAAAGCATAAGTGAAATATTTGAGCACAGAATTCCTCAAGTACTAGGCAGAGTGCAGATTAGAGTGACTGAGAAAACAAGGCTCTATAAAGTTCTATGAGGAGCCAGGTTTCCCAGTGGGGCCTCACAATGGCAGAATAGAAGAGGACAATCATTTCTCTCACTCTGCTGGCCACTCCACTTTTGTTGCAGCCCAGGATACACTTGGACTTTCGAGCTGCAAGCACACACTGCTGCCTCACGTCAAGTTTTTAATCCACCACGACCTCCAAGTCCTCCCCAAGACTGCTCTCAATGAATTCTTTTCCCAATCTATATAAAAACATATCTCTGATCACCTGGATCCAACACCTTGCACTTGGCCTTGCTGAACCTCATTAAGTTTAAATGGGCTCAATTTTCAAACTTGTCCAAGTCCTTCCAGATAGCATCCCTTCCTTCTATTGTAGAAACTGCACATTTCAGCTTGATGTCAACAGTCACCTTGCTGAGGGTGCTCACACTCAATGTCTGTATCACTGAAGGGAGATGTTGAAGCGCACCACTTCCAAAACAGAATCCTCAGGCAACACCTCTCATAACCAGCTTCCATCTGACCATCCAACCAGTTCTTTAAATACTAATAGTCCAACCTTCAAATCTATATCTCTCCAATTTAGAGATAAAGATGTTGTTCAAAGGCTTTGCAAAAATCCAGGTAGATAACATCAGTTCATCTTCCCTGGTCACTGATGCCACCACTCCATCACAGAAGTCCACCAGACAGGCCAGGTATGATCTGCCCTTGGTGACGCTGTGCTGGCTGCCTTGGATCACCTCCTCATCTTGCATATACCTTAACATCTCTTTCAGGAAGATCTGCTCCATGAACTTCCCAGGCATAGATATGAGGCTCACCAGCCTGCAGATCCCTGGATTTTCCTTTCTTCCTTTCTTGAAAACAAGAGTGATGTTTCCCTTTTCATGGTCACCAGGGACTTCAGCTGACAGCCATGATTTTTCAAATATGATTAAGAGTGGTTTGGCAACCATTTCAGACAGTTCTTTCAGGACCTTGGGGTGCATGTCATCTGGCCTCATAGACTTGTATATAGTCAGCTTCATGAAGCAGCCTCAGACTTGCTCTGTCCTTATGGTAGGAGAGATTTTGCTCCCCAAATTCCAACTAGATGTTCAGGGATGTGAGAGGCACGGGATATCTGACTGCCAGTGAAGAATGAGTGAAAGAACTTGCTGAGTGCCTCAGCCTTCTACATGCCTGTTGAAGCCAGTTCTCCCTTCTCATTTATCAGTGGGTACACTCACTTTGGCCTGTCTCTTCTGATCGATGTACCTGTAGAATCCCTCATTATTTTTCACATCTCTCACCAGGTTCAATTCCATCTGCACCTTGGCTTTCTTGATCCCATCTCTACATGTCCAGATAGCATCCCTGTATTCTTCCCAGGCCACCCATCCATGCTTCCACTGTCTATACTTTCCCTTCTTATCTCTCAGTTTGACCAGCAAGTCCTTGCACAGCCATGATAGTTTCCTGCCTCCTCTGATTTCTTATGCTCTTGCACTATTGGAAAGGTATCCTTAAAGACATGTCGGTTCAGTTCTAATCCTTTGTCCCTAAAGACAGTTTCCCAGGGGATCTCATCCAACAGTTCCTTAAACAGTCTGAAGCTTGTTCTTCTGAAGTTTAGAATTCTGCCTCTGCTCTTTGCCACACCTATGTTCCTCAAGATCACAAACTCAACCATGGAATGGTTGCTACAGCCCAGACTGCTTCCAATCTTAACCTCTTTAATGATCTAGTCTGCACTGGTGAGCATCAGGTCTAGTAATGCTTCACGTCTGGTTGGTGCGTCCCACACCTGGACCAGGAAGTTATCCACAAAAGACTCTAAGAGTCTCTTGGATTGTTTGCAGCCCACTGAGGTGTTTTCCCAGCAGGTATCTTGCTAGATGAAATCGGGATGAGAGACTGCGAGCATAATACATTGTGCAACTAAAGCAAGAAGGCCTTCTCAACAGCCTCCCCTTGATCAGGCAGCCTGCAGTACATCTCAACTACCAAACGTCCTTTTTTGATCTGGTCACTAATTTTAACTCACCATTTCTCAACCCGGTCATGGTTGTTTCTCAGGGACAGCTCTTCACAGTCTATCCATTTCTTAATGCAGTAATTGCTCCTTTTGGCCTATCTCTTCTAAAAAGCTTGCTGCCCTCAATCACAGTATTCCAGTTGTGTGATCTGACTCATTATGTTTATGTGATATCAATTAGGTCATAGTTTTCTAATTGCATAATGGTTTCCAACTCTTGCTTATTTCCCATGCTGCATGCATTGGTGTAGAGGCACTTCAGCTGGGCTACTGGCCATGATACATTCTTGGAGGAGCCCTCCAAATCCCTCTGGGACAAATCTGAGATTTTTCCCTGCTTCTTCCTAAAGTGACGGTGTTCTCTGGTTCTTCTTTGTCACTAAGTGGTACATCCCTTTTTCACATCAAATCTAGTATAAAAGTTTAGTGATAAGCCCAGCCAGCTTGCTGCCTAGTATGTTCTTGCCCTTCCTGATCAGTTGTGTCCCTCCCAACACACCCAGTGGGAAGAGCCAAGGAAGAAAACATCAAGTAGCTATGGCTCTACCATAACTCAGTTCCAATTTTCCCAATTTTTTGATGCTCAAAATCTCTTAAATTCTGACAACTTTCATTTATTCATTCATTAGTTAATGGTGTGTTCAAGCATTGAAACCTGCATGCTTGGCAAGAGGTTACAATGCAGATTTATCATTTTTGAAGGTTAACCAATGGGCTCTTAGGAAGTTCTGTCTTTCCACAAAACACCAGGTAACAATCTAAAATGTATGTTCCTGCGGGCTGAGAAAATAAATGTCAATATGGTTGGAGTAAATGGAGTGACATGCTGGGCTTATTGACTATTCCTCTCTTACGGACCTATTTCCAAATATTCTAAAGGAAAGGAGAGTGGTAGTTTGCTTACTAGAGAGTAGAAGACCAAGCAGTATCACAAGCACCAAACACCTCTGGTGAAGTACTAGCTCTGCTACATGCCACAGAAATGACAAATGACAAAGTTTTGAGTTATTCTTCATGTTAGGCAAAAAGATGCTTCCTTGTGGTCATAGTGACAACGCATGAGACAGTAATGGCCAAGACCAGTGCTGTCAGAGCAAATGCTAGCAAAAATAAAGCCAACTTTATGAGTCAAAGTAGCAATGCAGGACAAGGAGACAATATCTACTGTATTCTATGCACAGTCTAAAAAGTATACAGATGAAGGTCCTCCCTCTTCAGGTCTTCAACCTACAAAGCCTCTTGAGCTGACTCTTTTTCTGTAACAGAATCACAGTTAGAAAAAAAAATTCTTGCAATTATTTGATAGGCCTCACTGGCAGGCCGTATTTATTTTTTTCTTTTGTTCAGAGGATAAGTAGTTATGTTCTCTGGAAATAAAATCATCTCAGTAAGTGTCAGAAAACAGTTTGTGTGGCTGAAACCTTGCTAGATATAGGAACAGACTAACATGAATTACTAGAATAGGTTTTCTACATTCCTTATTTTCCCTATATTCCCCACATATACATTTATGGTATGATTTACAGAGCAACATCATCATGGCATTACAAGGATAAATTCAGACTATGATGAAAATCTAGAATATAGTTTGTAGGTGTTTTCCAAAAGGGAGAAATGATAACACGAGTATTCAGATTATCTTGGCCATAGTGATAGCAAAATAGGCCCTCCTCAGTATTCTGAAACACTAACAGAATTGGAATTTTAGCTGGTTCTTTTTGTTCATCTGTTTTGTGTTCTGTTGTTTCTTTGGTTTTTTTTTTTTCAACTCAGAAAATTACCTGTAATCTGGTTTTACACTGACTAAGATGTAATATTATATAGTTCAACATACCAAAGTTTAAGCATTTCAGATTATTTTTTTTAATTTATCAGTTCAATCTCTTATAGTTTATCACAGCAAAAGCTTGAACTCTAATGATAACTGAGGTAAATTCATGACCTGAAAATTCATGGAGATTCCATCAGAGGCAGTTATGAGACAGTGAAAAAAATGAGGAGAGATTTTGAAAGGAAGCCAAGTTATGGTAGTGTTTGCCTGCAATTTTAGAAACCATCGATAAGTTACATGAAGAGGGAAAAACCTCTCCTTCAGGCTTGTTAGTGCAGATCAGACACAAATCGGACACACTCAAAATTCTATTTAAGCCTCCAGTGAAAGAGAAGACTTGAATACAGCATCAGAACAATCAACTTACTGGACCAATAATTTTGACACAAATGTACCTGCACAGAAGGTAAACTCTGTTTCCAAGCTTTATGGACAATATTAACTTATTCAAACTAACCCCACACTCTGAAATGACATAAACTATCTCTGAGTGAAAAACAATGTTATGAGCACTGTTATCTTGTACAAGTTGTATGACTTCTTCATTCATGGAAATGCTGAAACTGTTCCTGCTATTATACATATATTGTGTTTTCCTATTTTCTCTCGTCACTGAAAGTACCTAACATCAACAGACCCTATGAGCCTACAAAGCTCTGAACAATGCAGTTTGTAATTAACCTTACTGAAAACAGGAGTTTGGTCCAGAAAATTCCAGAGAGGCCCGTAACCTGAATTATTACATGCTCACGTAAAAGTAAAGTGCATAAATTGCATTAAACTTAGAAGATTAAAACAAAAATATTAGAATGTATCCATGGCCCAGGACAAAACTGCCCTTTCAACAGTACAGCTCAATGCATAAATCATAAAGGAAATCATAATCATAAGGGAAAGTCTACTAAATCCATGCTCATCAAATACTTTTACAATTCATAGCATTTCCTTTAAAAAGTAATCTAAGTTACATCTTTTCCTACAAGAAAACTGGAAGGATTTAAATTAACCCCTTATTGACATATAGTAAAAGCCATATCTCATATTCCAGACAGAGGTCAAATAAGTTTACCAGGAAAAGTCACATAGCTTCAATATTAGCAGTGCTGTAGCAGCTGTTAAGGGGGATTGCTGTGGCAAACATCAACACTGCCCACCAATTTCTTATTCTAGTGCAGAAAATTAATCCAGGGACACACAGTATCCCACTATTTACCTGTGTAGTTACAAGCAATGACAACTTCTTCCAACACCAAGAAGTACATGATGAGATCAAATGGGATAGGATACAATCATAGACTAGCATACTTCTTACAGGGATCAAGGTATACTTGTAAGATTGATAGAACTAGAAGCAATGAATACCTGTGCTCAACTGTCACCAAACCAGTAAGTGTCAAGCCAGCTTTTTAGAAGAAGAAACAATTACTGTAATCACACAGTATCCTCAAATAGCTGAAGTTACAAGGCATAAATGTTAGGTCATCTATATCCTTAACAGCTTTTTGGAAGAAAAAATTTGAAAAACTTAAATACGCTGTTGCACAGGGAATGCAAAAAAGATAAGAAAGGCTGCTTTTTCACTGAAAGGTTCTAGAGAAGTAGCCTCTGCAGCTAGCCTATCTCAACAACTCAATACTGAAATTTATTGATACACAGCCCTTATTTCTCTCACATTTTTCACTGAAGAAAGGTATTATGTTTAGATAATGTCCCTTGTTCACTGAGCTTGCTTAACTTCAGTTCACTACCTAAGGTTATAGGTGTCTCTCTATAAGAAGTGTCTCAGAAAGTGCATGAAGTACCATGAGTTTGTCCACAGCAGTTTTTCTTTCTGGAATTTCAAAGAAGAAACAACTGAGAAATACTTTTTCATTTCTGCCAAGGTTTTTACTTGCACAAAACATAGATTTATCCCAGTCAGATTTCTACGTGTCTCCCTCCATTCCATATACATGGCGTAGGTAACCTGAGCTAGCCTTTATCAGACACCAACATTAGTTCATTATCTCTCCTAACAGTTCAACAGCAACTTTGCATAAAGATCATCAGGTCCTGAGATGAGCAAGATTTAACTTTGAAATTAGCCCTGTTATAAGCAGGAGGTTTGGTCCAGAGAACTCCAGCTCTTTCTCATCTAAATCATTCTGCTGTTCAGTTGAGAAAAGTTCTTCATAAAGTTGGCCAATAATATTCCACTATTCTCCTTGGATGATGTTTGGAAACACTGTGATGGCAGACAAAATAATTATATAAATATATATCAATTATATAAAAATTATATATATAAATTTTATATAAAAATTATATCAATATACATAGGTCGCTCTGAAAGTAATGTCTCCTACTTATTTTCATGCAAATGATAACTACAAAGAGCACAAGAATACTATTCCATAGCATAAATTCTCATCTACCAAACACTAACTTTCAACACAGTCACCACCATTAGCTGTGCATTTTCATCATCAATGAACAAGAGCCTGCATGCTGTGCTCGTAAAAATCTGCACCAGCAGAAGTGATACACTATGGTTGTCACCACTGCTGAAATGCACCACCCACCGCCTCCCTGAGCTCACATTCACTGTTTGATCTCCATAATTGTTCAGCAAGTGTTGATGAATATCAGTGGGTGCCATTCTACTGTATGGATGAATTCAGTGACACAACTTCATTTCACCTGCACTCCCATGTCAGATGTCATTTTGTCAGACTGCGCCTCTGCTGCCACCTTTCCCATGGCAACAACATGTAATGGAATATTGGTGGGAAGGTTCAATCTCTATTTCCAAACCATCACCTTGTGCCTCTGACTTCATAGGCCAACATAACAAAAGATAGGAAGCATTACTTTTGGAGCAGCCCCTGTATGTTGATATACAGAAACATGAAGATATCGAAGTCTGAATTTATGATAGTAGTGATTATCTGTATTTCATGGTACTTGAGAGTTAAACGGGCTCCCAAATAGCATGTTCCTTTAAAAAAAAAAAAAAGCATTCTGAAGACAGCAATGAAAGTCACAAATACAAAAAAATCTGCACTTACAGTTCTATTGCTTTGTTCCACATGATAACATATCCAGAAAGAATGAAGGACTCGATATTTACAATGTGTGTATTTCCCCGCTCTGTTCCAACATAAAGCCATTTACTCTGGAAAGGTAGATGGCAGTAAGTAATTCTGCAAAGGAAAAACAGAACAAACAACAAAAAAAAAACTGACTGAACACCATATCAACAAATTTTTAAATAATTCTATAGAGAAAATAACTTTTCTTTCTGTTTTAAAACTTCAAGATAGCATAGCAGGCACAGCATCCTGAAGAACGTCCAGTTTTGGATATCCTCTGAAGAAAAATATCCAGTTTTATTAAGAATGGGGTAAAAATGTCATATCACTTGACCATCATTCATACAAGAAAATGTTCACTTCACTGGCTGTTTGGGAGAACAAGGCACTAGATAATAGCATTACCGAGTGCAGTTAAACATTATATCATAGACAACTGAATCCTACGTTTGTATCATTCCTACAGGGTGACGAGCCAGTAACATATTAGCTTGGAAAACATCAAGACAGTTTCACGTGATAATATATATAGAAATTTTCAGAGTAATGTTGAATCAGTAGATTCAGGCTCCTTTCATTATTATAGTTATTATACAGATATTGAATACATGCAAGCAAAAAAAAAAAAAAAAAAAAAAAAGATTTAAAACCATCTGCTGCTAAAATACTATCTACATAGGCTGAAACTTCATCTGATCTGGTGATACAGCCTCAATAATTTTGAGAAAAAGCGATTACTTTGCCTGCTATACCATATGTTACTATATTTAGCATTTGATTCCACAATCAGGCTATTTCCAGCTTTTATATATGAGTTTGATGTAATCACTATGCAATAATTTTTGTTCCTAACATCTCCCTTCCCCATAAACAAACAGCATTCAAGACAATAAATATTTCAATTTCTTATTCTTATGCTAGAACAATCTGAATTCATTACAGAGGAATGAGATGGAAATCTTGTTTTCTTGATTCAAGTATGATATAAATGTTGTTCTCTCCATTTGCACAAGGCTATATTTTCTCATTACTCGCCTAATTTTGGCAATAATTCCACTGCCTTTAGCTGGGAACAAACCAAGTTTTTCAAGAGAACTGATTTGGGAGTGAGAACTACGGTTTAGTGTGCATAAATGAAAATACTTTCAAGGCGAAACTTTGTACTTACACTGTGAGCACAGTCAAATCAACAAGTATCTGACAGAAAAAAAAAAAAAGCAGGAGATTTATGCCACCAACATATTCCTTGCTGGAACCTGTTAGCCTCATAATTCTGTTCATAAAAGATTCAAAGAGCAATCTGCTCTTTTCACTTCCTAGTTTTACACATGCGAAGCTTGTTTTTATGCCTCCCTTGATTCTTCAAACTTCTCAATTTCTCCTGCCTTTTCTCAGCAGCATCATTTGCTACACTTTGGTTAGATTCATACTGAGGTCTGAATTTTTATCTGCTGTGTTTCTATACTTGCTCTACTTCTCTTTCATGCAGTCCACAGCAGCGTATGTGTGCTCTGTTAGGTTACAGCCCATGCAAAAACCTCCTTGGTTCCTGGCTGAGAAACCCTCTTACTTCATATTAATGTTCATTCAGCACTTGCTTGTAGTAAACTTTTAAG
Organism: Chrysolophus pictus; assembly: GCA_037305975.1. NCBI lineage: Eukaryota > Metazoa > Chordata > Aves > Galliformes > Phasianidae > Chrysolophus > Chrysolophus pictus. The sequence continues at coordinate 116,185,808 of CM074576.1, read as the reverse complement.
CTGTAAGAAGATAAAACATTTGTGACTTTGAAAGTGTTGAAAATGTGGCTCTCTTGAGACTGAGAAATAACAAAGTTACAAAGTGACTTCTAGCTGACTTGAATACTTCCAGTTCAAATTCTTGCTGTTGAGTTGTCAGCCTAAGCAAGTTCAAGTCTAGGATCACAATGAATTTCAGTACTCAGATAAATCAATTCACAAGCAAGAAGTGGTTTATGGCAGAAAATTTGATCTCGAAAGCACAAGGCTGAATCCAATAGTACAATGTTGAAATATAGTCTCAAAATCACCACAGACAATGCTAGACTGCTTTGGTTTTCCTTTTAAAATTTGTTTCTATGTTATAATCTCCAGTATGTTCTGCTACAATAATCATCAAATCAAACAGGTGTCTAGTGTTCCAGCTATTGTATTACCTCCATTTACCTATCTTGGGTTTAAAATTTCAAGGACATAATGTTTCAACAGGAAGATCTTGATTGTAAAAGCAGAATCAGACTAAAGTAATCATAGAATCATAGAATGGCTTGTGTTGGCAGGGACCTTTAAGATCATCTAGATCCAACCACCTGCTGTAGGCAGGGACATCTCCCCCTAGATCAGGTTGCTCAAAGCCCCATCCAGCCTGGCCTTGAATGCTTCCAGGGAGGAGGCATCCACAGCCTCTCTGGGCAACCTGTTCCAGTGTCTCATCACCCTCACTGTAAAGAATTTCTTTCTAATGTCTAGTCTAAATCTACCCTCTTCCAGTTTAGAGCCATTTCCCCTCATCCTGTTGCTATCTGTCCTTATAAAAAGTCCCTCCCCAGCTTTTCTGTAGGCCTCCTTCAGGTACTGGAAGGCTGCTAGTAACATCTTCCTGGACCCTTCTCTTCTTCATGCTGAAGAGCCCCAGCTCTTTCAGCCTGTCATCGTAGGGGAAGTGCTCCATCCCTCTGATCATCTTTGTGGCCCTCCTCTCGACCTGCTCCAACAGCTCCATGTCCTTGTGCTGGGGGTCCCAGAACTGGACGCAATACTTCAGATGGAGTCTCATGTGAACAGAGGGGCAGAATCACCTCCCTCGACCTAATGATCATGCTTCTCTTTATTCAACCCAGACTATAGTTGGCCTTCTGCAAACACACATGCTGAGCCTTCATGAACAGACACCCCCAGATCCTTCTCCTCTGGGATGCTCTCAAGCCATTCTCTGCCCAACCTGTATCTGCGCTTGGGATTGCCCTGATACAGGCGCAGGACCTTGCATTTGGCCTTGTTGAACTTCATGAGGCTGGCATGGGCCTTCCTCTCCAACCTGTCCAAATCCCTCTGCATAGTATTCCTTCCCTCTTGTGTGTCAACTGCACCACTCAGCTTGGTTTCATCTGCAAATTTGCTGGAGTGCACTCAATCCCACTGTCCACATCACCCACAAAAATGTTAAATAGCATCAGTCCCATCACTGATCTCTGAGGAACACCACTCATAACTGATCTCCACTTGGACAATGAGCTGTTGACCACAACTGTCTGAGCGTGACCATCATTATTGACCAACAGTTACAAGAATTATTTTCCCACTGGTCTATCTGATATCCAGCTGCAGTAGCTACTGGTACCTAGGATATATAGTATGATCAACCAGAAGAGAAAGAAATGTTGCTAAAGAATGAAGACAATAACAAAAAAAATTACTATTGTCTTAAGCTCAGTTACTTCCTCTTTAATAACTTCATTTTGTTCTGATTGTCTTACAGGATAGCCAGATAAGAAAATATTATTTGCATACCTTTTTCCACAATGAAAACTACACCATGAATTTTCTACTAGCAAGATCACCCTAGCTATCTCTAAAAAGAAAAGCAGAAAGCTGTAAAATAACCCCAAAAAACACTAAACCACCAGAGACATAAAAAGACTGTACTCAAAACAGAAGCATAGTTATATACACTGTATGTAACAAATATATTTTTAAAATTAAATGCATACTAGAGCACAGAGTTATGGAATTATTAGGCATTTTAATGCAATACAATGTCAGGCTTTACTAAACAAAGCCATATGATTTTCATACTGTCAGAAAAATATGCAATGCATAGTTTTCTTTTATATTATGTAGTAATTTAGTTTCCTTTTTCATTATGTAAATTAAATGCATGCTACTTTATGTACTATTGACTTTTCACTTTTACAGAGAATATTAACTTCTTTAAGGCTTGAAAGCCTTGAACTGAGACTCAGGTTTTTAATGATGATCTTTTTTTTCAGTAAGTACACAACAATTTCTTCAACAGAAAACAATGCTGTCTCATACTACTGTTTTTATTCTGGATGAAAGGAATCCTTGTATTAGACATATATGCCAGAAGCAAATTACAGTGTCTTTTGACACCTCTACAAAAGATCAACTTACCAGAAAAAAAAAAAAAAAAAAAAGGCTATTTTTCTTCTTAAGAAGGTAGGTTTGGAATGATTTATGCAAGTATGAAATGTTTCTGCAAAATTTTAATCAGATTGTCAATCTGATTGAGGTAATACAGAATCCAATTAAATGGAGACCTCAGGATCTGCTCAATATTGACCACTTACAGAAAGCCACCCTGAATTGTGGATATTATACATTCTTAGCATCAAGCCAGCATCAAAGATGTGGTATGAATAAGGTATAAGGTATGAATCCAATTGATCATGATAAGAAATAATGAGAAACGTGAGCTGATATCTTGAAAGGTGTTCCTGAGCTGCTCAATGTGTTAAGATGTATCAGTCTTTCAACGTAACCAAATCCCAAAGTAGGACATAAAATATAATAAATTAAAAAAAAAAAAAAAAAAAAAAAAGGTGACAAACTAATAATATCAGTCAAAATGTATTTAAGTCTTGAGATTGCTTCTAAACTTATGTAAGCAACATAAGGGAAATAATGATGTAATTTTGAGAGGCACTGTCAAAAATTTAAACCTCATTTTAAAAGGAACGTACTCTGAGTAGCAGCCCTTGAAAAGGTGCGTTTTTCAGAATGCACTGCACAGTCTAACAACTCTGACCAAAAAAATTGTGTATAACACTGAAATGTTAAAATAATTTAGATAGCTACGTTCTCTGAAATATTAGCAAGAACACTTGGATGGCTTAAAATAATTTTTTTTTTTTTACAAAAATGATACTCTTCTAAGAAAAATAAAATATGACGTCCAGGACATTTACTTCTGTCTCTGTTGTATCATTTTTTTCTGTTTTTAATTTGAAAAATTTTCCTGGAATACTTTTCCTGGGGTATGGGTTCAGAAGGAGGGAGAAAAAAATTCATTTCTATCGAAATGAGGAACAGTTTTTCCAATTTAATTATCTAAATTGCTCGTCACTTTACATCAAAATTGCAATTGAATTTATACTACACTTTTTCCTCTTGTATTGATAATCTTATGTATGGAAGAACAAAGAACATGTGCAGCCCTTATGCCTAAAACTGAACGGTTGAAGAAGGGTTCCATTTCTGTGAGCTCCTAGTAAAAACAAAATGTTGCACAAATATTCTGACAGAAATCTACAAAAACAAACTACACTCTCTGGGCTCCCTGAATAGATGATATCCAAAGGAGAACTACCAGATGGAGAAGGATCTGGAGTGGAAGACATATGAGGAGTGGTTGAGGTCCCTTGGTTTGTTCAGCCCAGAGAGGTGGAAACTGAGAGGAGACCTCATCGTGGCCTACAGCTCCTCTCTCTAGTGACAGCAATGGAACCTGAGGGAATGGCATGATGCTGCAACAGGAAAGGTTCAGTTTGGAGATCAGGAAAAAGTTCACTGTGGAAGCAAGCATGGCCCCAGGCTGCCAGAGTTCAAGAAGCATTTGGACAACGCTCTCGTGTGGTCACCTTTTTGGGTGGCTCTGTGTGAAGCCACGAGCTGGGTCTGATGATCTTATGGGTCTCTTCCAACCTGGGATCTTCCACAATTCTATGAAATCTCCTCATTTTACAGACAAGGGACTCAAACAGGAAAAGGAGAAGAGGAAAACAAAACTTGCAGGAGCATTAACCTTAGGAACATGAGTAACTAATGGATGCAAGCCTTGCTGTGCTCCTGGTCACTCGCCTTCTTTCAAGAACTAAAAAGTCACTGTCGCACATCCAGTGTTGTTCTGGCACTGAAAAGTTCAGCTGCTGAGGAAGCCAATCCCCTTCCTACAAAGTCAAGCATGCCTCAAGAGACTACCTTTCAGTTAGAGTGATTACAGCTTCTCTTCTGGCTCCACAGTCATTATTTGCACAACACTGATAATTTAATCTGTAGATTGTAATTTAAGAAATAAATGTTCAGTGCTCCTCTCTTGTTCTCCTGAATACAGAACACAGGTTTTCTTCAAAATAATTATTGCATGAATTAGAACAACTTGCTAAAGAATATCTATCTTGACTTAAAGATTTCAATGGTGAAAGATTCCCTACTGAATGCTGAAGTCCAATAAATCAGAATTTCACATCTAAAACGTAATTTAAATGCAAATACATCATAACAAAAGGATTCCATACGCACACAAACACAAACATTGTTTCTATAAATTTTACTTAGAAAAAAATTTGAGGAAACATTGTGACTTGATGTATATACAGTTTAATTTTATTAAAATGATGCTGATAGACGTAATAAACATTTTGATAAATGCTTTGATAAAGTAAAAAAGCCTCTGCAGCTATTCTTTCGAAATTACTTAGACCAATCAGCTGGCTGGTGGTCCACTGCTGCTTTCAAAGTGTTTAAGATCCATACATTTTTCATTATGTCCTTTACTGAAATATTGTATTTACACAAAAATGAGATGTACAAGAGGCAGTTAATAGAAAGTAATGTAAATTTTTACGCCACTTTCATGCAAAAGTAAAAAAGAAGTGGATTAAAAAAAAAAAGTGAATAAATGCACAATTCAGAGAATTTACAAATTCTGAGAAAAAAAGTGAATAAATGTAAGTACAATGTGCATCCTCTGCAAACCCACTTTCAGCATGCTTTGATTAGCAAATTAGTACTTTTTTGTTTAGATGATTATTACTTGTCTATTGCCTCACGTGGTCAGAATAGCAGAAACATTAATCAAATACATATTGCAAAACTAATTAAAACTTTGCAAATTATACTTTTTGTGAGCTTTTTGAGATGTTGACAATTACAAAAATTGTCGGCATTGTATGAGTATTCTGGATATGTCTTTCACAGTGAATGAGTTAACTTATTAAGTTTTTTTATAAAATAATACAAGATTAGTAATTGAAAAAGAAAACTTACGTGTCTGCTTAATAATAAAAATCACAGACAAACACGTGTAGATAGGTTCAAATACTTTTATTGGTGATCTCTTGCAAAGTAGCACAAGCTCATGTGTTGCACAATACACACAGGTTTTGATTCAACTGTGTGTGGCAGGTGCAAGAGGCAAAGTTAGCACTGCACTGCACCTTCTCCTCTCCAGCATTCCATTGTTGCCTATGCAGTTTGCACTCAAGCTATGCACAAACGACTCACGAAAAATATCACTAAAAATCATATATTAATGTTAAAATTTTACGATCTTGTGTGTGGCCTTGTTACTATCTCTTCAAGGCTGCCTGCAACTCATGGTCTGCAGGTTGGAGAAACTTGGTTTGCATAGTTACGGAGAGTACGATCATAGACAATAAAAATGACAAATTCAGCACAGCTAGATCTGTAGTATTACACAATAGCAGTGCAGTAGATTGAACAAATGTAATCACTGGGCTTGGAGCCAAGAAAAAAGATAAGGAAATTACTCCTAATTTCAACATTGGAACTTGCTTTCTTAGCAAGAAAAAAGATGCTAGAAGAAATCAGCATACTTTTCATTGGTATCTGATTTGTTTCTGATGTCAGTTCCTGGTCCCGAGAACACAAAAGAAGAATAAAAAGCTTCACAGAATCAGCAAAATGAGCAAATTAATGAAACAGAGTTGGTAAACTGTTGCTTTCATCTTTAGGGGAAAGACAATTGTGATTTCTCTCTTGTCTACTAACCTGTGAAATCACTGTTTCTTATTTGTAGTACATCACTTGCTTGCCATTAATTTCTTTCAAGGTTAAATAAAGATGGAATTGCCATGTCTAGCACTGAATCAGCGATGGACAATACAGACCACAGGAACAGCCACTGTATTTCTTTGCAATAAAAGAGAAACCAAGAACGAAGGGTTAAAGATGACGATGCTGTTCCCAAAAGAGAAAGTTCTTGGTTCATTTCTTTAACTGCATTTGTAATAGTTGTGTTAAAAAAGAAATAAATCAAAAAAAGAGGGTAGAGTTTCTTCCATCTTTTCACCCAACAAAGAAACTATAAATTAAAAATGCAGCTTTTGCATCAAAATCTTATAGTTTCAAAAATGAAATTTCCGACTAACCTCAAAGATTGAATTTTGTCCTTTATATGCAGAAATCTGTGTTTATATCACCCATTCTTACCATAAGGAGTTTAAAACTAATTTTATTTCAATATCTATTAAGCTACTTTGATTAACTTTCTAGTTCAGAATGACACTGAAATACTGAAATTGACTCCAAAGCAAAAAAAATCCCAAACATTTCTATGTGTATGTGCTCACGTATGTGCACATACTTTTACCCTGTATACGTGTGGGGTTTTTTTTCCTTATCAGCTTCCATCAATTAAAATCATGTAGACTTATTGGAGACCAGCTGCTCCCATTTGTTATGCTTCAGTAGACAGGGACACTGTGATTAACGGTTCTTGTTTTTCTGCAATCTGTAGTCTCTCTTCTCTTCCTGCTCATGTACTGTTTAATGAGATAATCTGAACACTGACATTACTAGCTCTATTTCTGACTTACTGGAATAATGCCCAGAGTTCACTGTGACAGAAGGAAAAGTATCCTAAATCACTGCACTGGATTTTGCTTAAAGCTGCCATGTGCCTGAGCAGAAAAGGGGTGCTGTGGTTTCCAAGAAGCAAATATCTTAATGAAACAGAAAGCAGCATATTCTCCACTGCTTAAATACATGACTGGAAAGCTAATCTAACAGAGGTCAAATGATAGATCAGAACAGGATAGTGAATTTGAAACTCAAATTTGAAACCTTCTAAAAAAACATTTATAAAAGCAAAGAATTCCTGTAACTATAGTGGTAGGAAGCTGATAATAAAGACTCTCTCACAGTGATCCGCATTTTATGCAGCCTGAATTTGTTTGAACTTTAAAAGATTATCTTTTTTTTTTGCTCTTGTGTAATACTAACATGTATGATAACATGTATGATATTAAATAGATGATCCACATATGGAGATCATGTTACAATGCAAATTTTTTGTATTACAATAATGGATTTCTCATTTGTTGTGACTAAAGCCTCAAAAGACAGTTGTTCAACGTGTGGCTGTGTGTACGTATTTTAATTTCGGCTATGCAAATCTGGCATTAGAGCAATCTGGCAACACAGCTGCTATATGAAAACAACATGACACGTTATCCTGTATTTTCTTGAAAAAAAAAAAAAAAAAGGAAAGAAAAGAAAAGTGGAAATCTATTGACAAAAAATTTACTTCTTTTAAATGGCATTAGGAACAACTAGCATATTGCTTAGTGTACAATTTAAAGGTTTTGCAGCCCATAGCAAAATTATGTCCACTACTAAAAACTAAATAATTTTTTCCTGAAGAAAGAAACCAATATGGAAATTACTTAGGCAAACAATCAGAGGTGGCCAGGTTACAGAAAAAATAAGTTTTTCAGAACTTGTTTTTCAGGTCCCTTTTGGAAGAAAAAAAAAATACAGACATGTTTTGAAATAATGAAATAATTTCAAAGAGATGCCTGTTTTATAATAGAAATAATAGACAGAAGTACAGTCAAAGTGATACAGAGTAAGAAGTAAGTTACTTGATTAACTCCCATAAGCAAATTTCATTTATAGCCCCCAAATTTAGCTTATTAACATCTTCTAGATGTTTTTTGGTTCACTTTTGGTTGAAAAACTTGTTTGGAAACTCAGTATGTTTTCCAAAATACAGTAAAGTCTCAGACCCAATCTCAAGACTCATTTACATATTTTTATTTTAAAAGCTTTAAATAAAGTAATAAAAGTGAAATGCACAGCTCAGGAGCGAATTGGAATAAGTGGAGAATATCTTGTACAGTCTCAACAATCAGAAAGCAAAAGTGATTAGTGACTGGTTACAAGCCATCTTGTACTTTCTTTGTCCTTGCCTTATTAAAAACAGCTGTTACATCTAGGAACAATTCACACATAGCATAGAATCACAGAACCCTTTGAGTTGCAAGGGATCTTTAAAGGTAAACTACTCCAACTCTCCTGTAATGAACAGGGACACCCACAGCTAGATCAGGTTGCCCAGGGCCTGATCCTGCCTGGACTTGAAAGTCTTCGGGGATGGGGCATCAACAACATCTCTGGGCAACCTGTTCCAGTGCCTCATCAGCCTCACTGTAAAAGACTTTTTCCTTCTATCCAACCTAAATCTACCCTCTTTATGCTTAAAACTATTTCCCCTTGTTATATCACCACAGACCCTGCTAAAGAGTCCGTCCCCTTCTTCCCTGTAGACACTGAAAGGTCACCTTGGAGCCTTCTCTTCTCCAGACAAAAGAGCCCCAGCTCTCTCAGCCTGTCCATTTCATGGGTCATTTTTGTGGCCCTCCTCTGGATGTATTCTAACAGCTCTACATCTCTCCTTACCAAGGACTCCAAATTTGGATGCAGTACTCCAGGTAAGGCCTCACCAGTGCAGAGTAGAGGGGGTAGAGGGGCAGAATCACCTCCCTCACCCTGCTGGCCACACTTCCTTTGATGCAGGGAGAAAATTAGAAAGGCCAAAGCCCAGTTAGAACAGAACTTGACCACTAAGGTGAAAGACAACAATAAATATTTATACAAATACATCAATAGTAAGAGGAGGGAGGATCTCCATCCCTGGTTGGACGCAGAGGGGAACATGGTGACCAAGGATAAGGATAAGGCTGAGGTACTTAATGCCTTCTTTGCCTCAGTCTTTAATAGTAAGACTTGTTTTGTTACTCCCTGGAAACAAAGCCCCCTGGTAGACAGGGATGAGGAACAGAATAGGGCCCAACACAATCCATGATGAGATGGTTTTGGACCTGCTCTGAACACTCACAAGTCCATCGGGCCAGATGGATTGCACCCTAGAGTGCTGCAGGAGCTGGCGGTTGTGGTTGCCAAGCCACTCTCCATCATTCTTTGGCAGTCCTGGCTAACCGGGGATGTCCCAGAGGACTGAAGACTGGCAAATGTGATGCCAGTCTTCAAGTCAAAAAGGGCTGGAAAGATGATCCTGGTAGCTACAGATCTACCAGTTTCACCTCAGTGCCAGGGAAGGTCATGGAATGGATAATCTCAGGAGCCATCACTGATCAATTAAAGGCCAACCAGGGGATCAGGAAAAAGGGAAAGGGACCTTGGTGTACTCATGGACAGTTGGCTGGATTATGAGCCAGCAGTGTGACCAGGTGGACAAGAAGGACAACAGCATCCTGGCCTGGATCAGCAATGCTGTGGTGAGCAGGACTAGGGAAGTAATCCTGCCCCTGTACTCACCACTGCTGAGGCCTCACCTCGAGTACTGTGTTCAGTTTTGGGCACCTCAATAAGAAAGGACATCGAGGTGCTGGAGCAGGTCCAAAGAAGGGCAACTAGGCTTGTGAAGGGTTTGGAGAATATGCCCTATGAGGAGAGACTGAAGGAGCTGTGGCTGTTCAGTCTGGGGAAAAGGAGGCTGTGGAGAGACCTTATTACTCTCTTTCAATATCTGAAAGGTGCTGACAGCGAGAGCGGGGTTGGTCTCTTCTCACTGCTGACAGGTGACAGGATGAGGGGAAATGGCCTCAAGTTGCACCAGGGGAAGTTTAGGTTGGATACCAGGAAACACTTCTTTACAGAAAGGGTTGTTAAACACTGGAATGGGCTCCCCAGGGAGGTGGTTGAGTCACCATCCCTGGATGTGTTCAAAAAACATTTGGATGTGGTGCTCAGGGACATGATTTAGCAGAGGGTTGTTAGAGTTAGGGTAGTATGGTTAGGTTGTGGTTGGACCTGGGGATTTTGAAGGTCTTTTCCAACCTGAGCTATTTTATGATTCTATGATTCTATGAATAAACATGAAATAGAAAAATATTTGTCAAATTAACAACCATACTTAATTATGAGTTTTCCCAAGTTCTTGATGGATGCATTTAAAAATGAAGGTTTATATTTAAATAAAAGAATTAAATATGTATGTAAATAATATAACATGATAATGTTATGTTATGTTTTTGCTGTTTTGAGACTTTTTGACTAGTTATTGCAAACAATTACTATGCGCTGTGCTAATATTTTTATTACATATTTTAAAGTCTCATTAAAATTGAACCTTTAAGTAGTGAGCCATGTAAAAATAGATCTTAAACATCTTAAACAGCCCTAATTGCCTTCAGGGACGTTGTTTATTAAACAGGTACAAAAGCAGCTGCCGAGACATACTTTACTTATGAACATTTTTATTCAGAAGGATACTCAACAGCACTGACAGGATCCCAGTGGAAAAATTACTTTGGGGAAAGTCTGTGAAAGCCTTCATTAACAAAAGAACAGAAATTCTTAAATTCAAAGTTGGACTTGGATAGAAACACAGGGGTTTTTTTAATAGTCAGTCCTCTCTGTTGCTGTGACTGTATTATTACTACTTGAGATTACCCAAATATGCTTAAGAGTACACATAAATGAAGGCTTTGAGTTCGAAAAGATACACTTTGTAAAGTTATAGTAAAATATGGTAGGTTAGTTCACCTAAGGTAGGCTATTCAGAATATTCCAATTGAATTTCTTTGGAGCAAAAAAAAAAAAAAAAAAAAAGATTAAAAAAAGAAATTATAGGATATATAATATGTATCAATTTAAAGAAAGCCTTTATTTATTTATTTATTTATTTTAAACCCACTACTATAAAACTCTATTTTGGATAGATTGATTTTGTGGAAAATTAGATATTTTACGGGCCATGTGAGAGATTCTCAAGGATTGGTTTTATGGCTGACCTTGTAATTTCATATATGATTTTGGTACAAACTGTAATAAAGTTTTCCCAGGAGAGACCATTGAAGTGGAAGGACAATCTGCAGAGGCATAGAACAAAAAATGTAAATGCAAATTCAAAATGCAAAGGGCAAGGCTTCTTTGTGAAAAAAATTTCACTTTACAATTGGAACTCAAGATGTGGAAGTGGTGGAAAAAGTTTATTTCCTAAGTCCTGTTTTGCTTCCACTCCTGAAGGACTGCAAGCAAGGTAGCACATTCCCAGTTAGCTAGATACACATCAGTGAAAGAGTGCAATGAGTGTATTAGTCAGACACTAATAAGATGAAGCCATCTAACAGGAAAACATGAGGGCTGCTCCAAAAGTAATGCCTCCTATGTTATTATGCTGGCCCATGATGCCAGAGGCAGATGGTGGTATGGCAGTAGGGGTTGAACCTTCCCACCAACATTCTATTATGTGGTGGTGTTGGGTGACAGAAGGCAGCTGAGGGGTAGTCTGACAGAATGGTGTCTGACATGGAAGTGTGTACAAAGCAAAGGTGTGTAGTTCAGCTCCTCCATGAAGAAAAAAATAGCATCGATTGATCATCAATTGCTGAGTGTTTATGGAGACCAAACAGTGGATGTCAAGCACAGGGAGATGATGGGTAGTATTTTCAGCAGTGGCAACTGCAATGTGAAAGACAAGTCATGTTCTGGACAGTCATACACAGCTCTAACACACAAAATAGAAAAGTTCATCCATGCAAATCTGCTAATGGTGGCGACTGTGTTGTAAAATAATATTTTTTAGCTGAGAATTTGCTCTATCAGAAAGTGTTACTATGTTCTTTGTATCTGTTGTAAATTCCATCAAAATAAATAGGAGGCATTACTTTCAGAGTGACCTACATATTGTGGTACAAATCAGCAAACATGCTTCTGCAGAGATTACAAAGAATATGGTACTGTCAATGTCCATAGCACATTTCTAGATCTTATCTGAAATATTTCCTTTTCTAATCATCAGGTCAGTAAGAACTGATACAAGAAGAAAGACCTAAGAAAAGAAAAGGGAATGGAGGTGCAAATTTATAAATAAGAAAAACAACAAGAACACATGAAAAACAGGTCATGAAGGAACGTGAATGAGCTGCTTTGCAGGGGTGCAAAGAAGAGAGAGAAAATACTTAAAATGCAAGATAACATAGTTATTAGAATAATAGAATAAACGGGTACAAAGTGGCCACAGAAATAAATTTAGTCTGGAAACTAGAATGTTTCTTTCCATCAGAGGGATAAAATTAGTGTAGGACAACTAGAGGAAGAGTGAACTCAAGCTTGAAGAGTTACATACAAGTATAGTGACCCTGCCTGGGAGACTACTGTAGGTAAATCACTGACTCCTCCACCTAAGAGCTAACCTGAGTGGCACAGGAAATGATGTTCTGGACTTCAGGTACAAACCTTATGGCTGCAGCATAAACTCAGCCAGCTTGCGGCAAGAGAGTAGCCTGCAAGCAGCTCCTACTCAGTACCAGTGATTGCACCTCCTGTATAGCCTTGCCTACAGTGCAAGCAGTGCAGCAGGAAGTTCTCATGTGAACTTCCTTTAGTTTGACACTGAAACTGATTAATACAGCTGTTATCTTGTAAGGAAATCCTATAATCACCTGAATGATCAAACTGGATAATCTTTTGTATGAACAGGATCTATGCAACAAGCCGTGGGCTGATCAAGAGGTTGGTTTAATGCTGTGCAAACTGGAGCCCCCAGCATCTAAAGGGAGATTATCTGTGCTGTTCTGTCCTTTAGTACTAGCTATCATTTTAAATGATACTTACAGCATCTCAATGCCTTTCTTACTGGAGTCCCAAGGGACTAGCAACTCTTGGTGCAAAACAGAATCAGTCTGAGTTACATAAAAGGAGATATGTGACTGGTCTGGCATGCAATTGCAGGAAACTATACCAAAGAGATCCCTTCAGCTACAGAACCCTAAAAGGCTCACAGACTAAGGAAAATATGGGTCTCCTATTAAATGAAGTGAGTGCTTTGGTAAAAGGGAATGCTGAGAAGGCGGAGATTCTGACTGCCTTCTTTGCTGCAGTCTTAATGCTAAGACTAGCCCTCATGAACCACAAACCCCAGAGGTAAGAAAGAGTGAGAAAAGTAAGGCTTCCTGTTGGTCATGGAGGATCTGGTCAGAGATCGTCCAGCCAAAGTCAATGCACACAAATGTATGGGCCCCAATGGGATGAATGGGACCCACATTTGCTGAATGAACTGACAGAGATGATTGCTGAACTGCTCTCTACTATTTTTGAAAGGTCTTGGTGAATGGGTGATGTGCCTGTAGACTGGAGGACAGCCATTGTCCTCAAAAGGGGCAAGAAGGAGGATCCGGGAAACTACAGGCCAGTCAGTCCCACTTCCATTCCTGGAAAGGTGATAGAACAACTCGTTCTGTATACCCTCCCCAAGCAGTGAGAAAAGAAGGTTATCAGGAGTAGTCAATGTGGATTCACAAAGGGGGAATCCTTAACCAACATAGTAGTCTTCTGTGATGTCATCACTGGCTGGGGAGAGTAGTGAATGTTGTGTATCTTGACTTCAGCAAGGTGTCTGACACCATCTCCCACAACATCCTTGTTATGAAACTTAGAAAGTGTGGGATAAATGAGTGCATGCTGAGGTGGACTGACAACTGTCTGACTGGCAGAACTCAGAGGGTCATCAGCAGCAGCGCAGAGTCTGGTTGGAGGCCTGCAACTAGCAGTGTTTCCCAGGGGTCAGTGCTGGGTCTAGTCTTGTTCAATGTCTTCATTAACAACCTGGATGAAGGAACAGAGTTCACCCTCAGAAAGTTGGCTGATGATACAAAGCGGGGAGGAGTGGCTGACACACTAGAAGGCTGTGCTACCATTCAACAAGAACTGGACATTCTGGAAAGTTGGGCAGAGAGGAATAACCTGGGCCTGCTCAGGCTTAGGAAAAGAAGACTAAGAGGGGATCTGATAAATGTTTACAAATCTCTAAAGGGAGGTGGGAGGCAAATGGATGAGGTCAGGCTCTTCTCCATGGTACACAGCGATAGGACAAGGAGCAATGGCCTAACACTTAAACAAAGAAAGTTCCATACTAACACACAGAAGAACTTAAGTGTTCCATCTAAGGGTGATGGAACACTGGAACAGGTTGCCCGGAGAGGTTGTAGAATCTCCTGCTATGGAGATATTCCAAGACCCATTTGGACATATACTTCTGCAACCTATGATAGGGTACCTCCTTAGGCAGAGGGTTGGACTTAATGATCTTCTGAGGTCCCTTCCAACCCCTGCATTTCTATGGTATTTAGCATCTGTTAAAAAGAAAAACTTACGTATCACGTTATTTTTCATTCTACTTTTGAGGAATATCATAACCTCATAAATCCATTCAATCAGAATTGATGACTATTAGTATAAGCAAACTAATCTATGTTTTATATTTTAGCCCTTTGCTGATCGTTCAGCACAAGAGAAGAAGAAATAATCTTTGAAGTTTAGGTTTTTGCAGTTATGAAAAGTTCATCACTCTGTGTATCCTTCTCCCATGAAGCAATTCAATAGGCAGTTTATGTATTATTCCTTGCCATTTAGATTTTCAAGTGCTAATAAATATTTTTCAAGCTCTCATCTTCAATCTACCTTAATTACAATTTCAAAAAACAGTTCTTGAACTGCTGAAGAAACTATTCAATTTTTGCACTGTCTTGATAAATAGTATGCTGATCTGCAACAAAGGTTCTCTCTCACAGATAACATCTCAAATTATCACTTCACTGTGATCAACTTCTACATACTAATTTATTAAACATCCTTCATCACTAAAACAAGCATAAGAATAATAGAAGTAGATAAGAGTTGTGGCATGAATTGCTTCTGGAATTTTGCCTAAGTAACTTTTATGATGACAGTAACATAAGGATAATTGTGTGATCAAACAAATAGGCCAATTACAGTCATTACAAGTTTTTCCCATGATGAGGTGTGAGGAAGTGTCATAATGGTGGTAACAATGTCATAAGACTGGCAAAGACTAGACACTCATGGAACATCTTCAGTGTCAGTACCTACTTTTGGCTGCTAGAGCAGATTCTGTAGCTACTACCTCATTCTAACAATACACTGAATTATACTCCAAATAAGGGGTTTGTATATACAAAGAGTATACTCCCTCACAGGAATATAGGAATATTCTGATGATCTCCTGCATCATATGTTTATCTTAAAAACTCATTACAAGTACAAACATACTAGAAAGGCCAGATTAAGATGCTTGGGATTGTTAAAACATGTCAAAGAGGTCAGTTTGTCTTGAATTAGACATGCCAAGCAACAGCTTGTAGACAACATTGCTTATTGATAGCACTGAGCATCGTTCAGAAGTGACAAGTACTGATGCAGGACTACGCCATGGACATTTTGTAAAAGCTTCTTCAAGATGTGGAAGCAAATGCCAATCAACACTATGGCTTTTTTTGTGTTCCTTGTTTTTTTTCTGTCCTCATCCTAAGGAAGTTTAAATCCTGTCTACCTTTTTACACTGAGAGACAACATGGGAAAGGTTTGTATGGTGAAATATTGCTTTCCATTTGAATTCTGTCATTCTTTAAACAGCCAAATGCAGCATCACATCATGTAATTAGAATTTTTTGTGTAATTAGAATGGTTGTGTTATAGAGTGGCTGTGTAACTTCACTGAACCTATTAACTGCTATCATGTTTGATGACAGACCTCTGATTAATTTGCAGCTATAGAATATTAACCAGTGGGCTCTTCTGTAAGAGGAATTCAATTTCTTGAACTGCTGATGACACAGAATCTAAGTCCCTAACACACAAGTAAACAGATTTGCGTAGTACAGAGACTGTACAGCCCATCATCACTATCAATTTAGTAGCCTCCTGCTGTCCTTTTGACGAGGCAAGTAACACAGGATACAAAACCCTGCAATGATACAGCAAGAGTCCTGCTGCTATCAGAAAAGAATACAGACCAACAGAAAAGAAAAGCCATCTAATCCAAAGATATCTCTGTCTTTTCTCTTTGATTCCAAGCACTCCAGTAATACCCTTTATCACCTTGTTCAAATACTGTAAAATCTCAGATGTAGGAGTCAGGATTCTAAATAGCAGTAAGCTAAAGCTGACAAAGCAATTGCTCTAAGTCATCCACTTAAGAGGCTCCCCTTCCTCTGTGCCAGAATATGCTTAACACATTGGAAAGTATTACAGGCCATAGCCCCAAAGCCAGTTACACAGGCTCCTGGTGATTTCCCTTTAGGAAGGCATTCAAGGTACTGTCACAGCATCAGCGCATAGTGCATGAAGATGGATTTAAAGATCCAACAGAACATTTACAGTGTGTTCATGTACAATGAGTACAATGTGTCAGTGTACAAACTGACAGTGCTGTCAGCTCACTTGTAACATGCCAATCAGCACTGGCTAAAATAAGAAAAGAAAGGACTACCCCCAGTGTCAGCCACAAAATAACTCAGCTAGCTCAGCTTCAGAATAACAGGAGATGAACCATGTTTGTAAGAGAAACTAACAAATGAAAGCCTATATGACCTGAAAGCCATACTTAAAAAATTATGACCACAGATATCTGAGTTGCACTAAGTACATATATGAGCTGTATATTCTCAGCTATACTTGCTGAAGCTTGCTGCTCTGACTATTTAAAAAGAAGAAACAAAAAGTCCACTACAGTTTCTGGTTGTTATAGCTCAATCCTAATGTTATCCATCAAGAGTCTTACCTGTGCTTCCTATTTATGCACAGAATCACAAATTGTGTATTATCAATGATATGCTACTGTCAAGCATGTTTCTGAGTAACAGTTTTATCATTACAGCTACTGGAATGGGACCAAGCACTGAAACATAGTGGCTATATTTATTTGAAGGTTCTTCACGCTTCATATCACATTCTAACTATAGCAGGAGAAATATGACAACCCTGTATTTTGATAAAGGCAAAAACATATCAAATGCTAAGAAGTCCAGCAGATTACATGATAGAATAAGAAATATCAGCTCATCCATTGTGTTACTAAGTTAAAACAAGAAAAAATAAATAATTATTCTCTCATCAGCATTGTTCTAGATTCAATATGAATCTTAGCTCCCTTTAGCCTCCCCTGCAAAAGTAGAGGAAAGGATGAAAGGAAGAAAAAAGCGGGTATCTGTTCCAACAGCAAAGATGACACATTTTTCTGAGACAGATCTTTGAATCTCCTGAAGAAAATCAATTTTGATCTTTCTGCTTTGTCAGGCTCCCAAATTCCCCTTACATCCATTTTGCTGCAGATTTCTCATAGCTAACAACCATTATTTGCTCTTTCTCTGAGTATCACGTAATTTCTATCTTCTGTACACTAATAAAAAAAATACCCACAAAAAGAAACTATGGGAGCTCTTTTTTAGGCTGAACTCCATTAGACATTTATACAGAGAAATGCTAAAAATTAATGAGAGGGTTAATGATGGTTTTGGCATTACTTTTTTTTTATACTTGCCTAGAGGCTTATGCTGAATTTTATATAGAAAACGTAATCAAGTGTAGAAAATTGGAAACACAAGATTGGTTATGTAAAATTTATTTATATCTACGTTAAAAGAAAATGTAATAAAACTGAAGAGATTTCACTCTGGAATCAAGTGTCTAAACACAGAAAACCAAAAAATTATAGCAGTGTTATAAAGCCCTCAGAAGTGAAGAACTGCCCACAAAATAATTTCTTCATACTTGTTGAAAGTTCTATTGTAATTTAAAACTGGATTTACTTATTTGACAGCATTATATAGCATTTTATCTGGATATCTGCCTCACAGTCTTTAACATGCTAATAAAGTGATTTAAATGGCAGTGATTGTACCAGTGATTTAACATATGCATAAAAGTATATATTTGATCAAACTTACTACATTTTGACAAAAGGAAATATAACAAGCTGTGCATTTGTTACAGATAGCTATACCCCCAGATCCTTTTAAACCTCAGCTCAAAAATGCTTCTTAAATAAAAAAAATAAATATAACATTTAGTTTTGTTCAAATTTTTCCAGCATTCCAAATAACTTGTTTCCAAATATTTCGCCCAGTGTTTTAGGCTGTCAGAAGCAAAAGAAAGTTTAGGTAAATATAAGGAGGAATGTTTTTCTCCAAGCACAGCCCAAATATGTGTCTTTGTTTCATCAAAAAATTCTGATACAATTATGATAATGCTAGTCTAAGAAATGACAGACAAACAGCTGAGCAGACACTGCATTTTTCTAAGCACTGATACATTAGGTTGTATGAAAGATTGTTGGCTGGAAGAACCAGACCATGATATACTAAGATACAGTATTTAGACTTATCAACAAATTGTGAATGATTTATGTACTTGGTGAGAGTCCTAAGATTGAAATATTTCAACGTAAGTAAGATGACAACTATAATTTTTCTCACCCTCTGTCATCCAGTTCCAAATCATTTGATATACTCCTGTTTGTGATTATGGAATCTTCAGAATCATGATACTGCATTTTCTTTCTTACCAATAAATAAATAAATAAATTTTTAAAATCTGCAATTTAATTAAATTAATTCAATGACAATGTGATATAAATTGGAATAAAAAGCAACAAATAAAAAGTCTCTCTCTACAAGAATTTTCAGATTTGTTGCAGCTAAAGCTTTGATGAGACTGTTTCTTCACAGCATTGGTAAAGGACTGACATCTTTCACCACTGCACAAGCAAATACATTAGTACCTAAAAAAGAAGCTGCTGTATCTGAAGAAACACTGAATGCATATATTGAGAGAACTCCATCATCACTTAAACTTCCATTCAAAACCATACTATGCACTATAGCTATGTTTTCAAACTCAAAAACAAACAGATCCCAAAGATGAAGAATGGAACAACTACTCCCCCTCAAAAAAACCCTGCTACATTTATCCACTAAAGCACGTTCTTCTGAACAGTAACTGAATTTCCTTACAGAAACGCAGAACTTTTCCTTAATATTAATACAAAAATAGCATTCTGTCTCCATAATACTGTAGCAAGTTTTATTTGAGTGACTAAATATAGATTAAAGTACTCAGCTTCTGTTTGTCTGAGTCTGAAAATAACAATCACTCAGTTAATCTATTTTCAGCAAAGTTTTTACAATTTGGTACTGATAAAGCAAAATTTAGAAAAGGAGACTCTGATTCACTTGTCAACTATGTAGTTTCATAAATCCACAATCGATTTCTGCTAAAATTACAGTATTTTATAAAAATAAAATGTTTGAGGGAGAGAAAAAAAAATCCTGTGTTACAGTCAGTTAAGGTACTCTGCCTTACTGAACAGGTCAGCCTCAAAGGATCACAGTGCTTTGTGTCTGGTCTTCAAATGCAGCAACCATACCCCTGCTCACACCAATTCATGTAAACAGAAGGTCAAATGAAAAACATCTGACAAAAGAATAGCTAGACTTTGTCTAGTTCTGAGAAGGCTGTAGAAAGAGAAAGCAAAGTTTTTGTTCTATGAAAACAAGGTTCAAACAATGGAAGAAAAAAATTTCAACACGACATTATACCTTCCTTTAGAAAGGCAAACAATCAGAAAATGTATTATTAAAAATCTGGAAAATAAGCGTGTTTTTTTTTAAACAATATTTTTATTTTGTCTTATATAGTCTTACCGTTCTCTGTTAAATTTGAGAGAATGTAGGATAGCTGGTCGTTTCTGTCTGAGATTCCACAAATGAAGCGTATCATCTGCGCATGCACTGACCAAAGCACCCTAGAGCAGACACAAAATATGGCACATGTCACTCTTCTATGGGGTCTGTCTTATTCTCAAGTCATTCTCACTGTTAAAATAATCTCTTTGTAGAAAACAGTACAATTTATGAGAAATACTTGCTTCCTTCTGTAAGAATATAAATTAAAACTCCATCAATTCAAAATGCAAATTCAAGCTTTTAACCAAAGTTATACATGCAAACTCCCACAAATTTCCATGTAAGCAAAGAGATTAATGAAAAGAAGGACAACCAGTACCTACTTTAAAAGGTGAGTATAAATGGTATAACTAAAGGAAAAAGGGACACACAAACAAATGACAGTGCCAAGTACAGTACAGTAGCCATACGAAGACAACATAAAGTTCACAACTGGAACTGTGAAAAGATGCAGGTAAGAGAGCATAGGGATAGGTAGCAAAAGGACAGGACAAAAGAGATGTAGACAAAAGGATGGTGTCTTTGCTACAAATCAGAAATATCCTGAAGTCTGCTTCTGCTTCTGATCCCCAAGAACCATACCATATAACAGGAAAGCCATGTGAAAATGTCTGTTGAGGCAGGTATCTGCTGCTGCATCAGTGGGGTTACTATAGTTACATGACAAAATCAGGTCTGATAGAAAGGCTCAATCCCTACGTGCTCCTATGGCATAGAGGAACTGGACGTTTCCCAAACAGTAGACAATGCTTTATCTTGGCAAAGTGGGAGGACGTGACTGAACACTCAGATAATACCAACTATGATGGTCTGACAAGAAATAAAGCTCTCTTCTTGCATCTCAGATTTCCTTCCTAATCCTAGCAACTGTTTTTTTCAATGCCGACATGTACAAATGCAATTTATGAAAGTACGACTTTTCTAATACATTATAATCCATGCTTTAATTGTCATCTCCTGAAGACTTTGGACCGATGACAGAGACTGAATCTCCACCACATAAATCAAAATAATCTTACATATTACAGTCCTTGCTGGTCACAAAGGACCGCATCATTCAAATATTGGCTTCTTTTTTTCCCAACACTTTTCCAACCCTTTTATAAAGAATTATTTCTGAAGTTTCAGTTCTCATTCATTACTTTCAGTGGTTCAGGCACTTTTCCAAACAAGCTCAGAACAAAAATACTTCAGAGATTTAAAAAATAAACCAACAAAACATCAAAACCCAAACCCTTTAATTGAGAAGCTCTAATAGCTTTGAGGATTTGAAATTGTCAAAAGTGTTTTCATACATTAGGGAAGAAAACTAATGAAAACTGAACTAAGACTATCTTATAATTTTGTCAAGTTATGAGATTCTGAAAACAATCTGCTGAGTAGATTTATAGGCTCAGCAAGTCTTCTTGAGCATTACTATCTCCAGAGACCTTCTGCATAGAGCAAGTCATAGTCTCATACTGTTTCTTTACATCATCTGAACATGATTTTGACAAACCATGTAGAAAGGCTAAGCAAGCTCATTTGATTGATGATCCCTGCAGCTGTTCTTTTTTACTGCAAATAGTAGCATATCCACAACTATTGAGCTTTCAGATAATTACCATCAATATTTTTCCACACAAAAAAGTAAGTCATTTATTAACTGCTATTGAAACAGAGCTGTGTAGCATATTCAGTAATTGAATGGATTTTACATCTATCTGCAAACATTCATGTATTGACTACCTTTTGTTCAGTACTTTATAGTGATGTAAATAAACATTATAGTTTTCCTGGCATGCAGTCACAAGAATAGTCTTCTAAAAGTCTGCATGATGAACGTCCTCTGGATGTATGCCACTTGCTTGTTGGCACAATTTATCAACGGGAAAAGTTGTATCACTGAATTACAATACACCAATTGCCTTATTCAACTAAACATACATAGAAGAATCCAAGTAAATATATACTTACCTCATTGATTAAGAACTGGAGCTGTAGGACTGCAGCACCACTTTCATGTTGGCAGTAGCAATCAACACCAGGCCTACCCAATCTGTTGTCATCAAAGTCAAGGATTCTAACATTTCTGTTATCACCAGAAGACAGGAAAAAAAAAACCAAAAACCCGAACTATCAATTAATCTCTAATTAACCTTTAATTAACCTCAGTTCTTCTTGCTTTCTGTAAAACGAAAGAATTCAAGCTGCCTTCCCACTGCTCTAATTAAGTATCAACACCATCAGTCAGAAACATGTGCAATTGTGAGTGATTTGCTACTGCCTGTTCTTTTTCCTCTGAGAAAAAAAAAGCACAAATTACAAAAATTCAGCAGGATGCCTCTTCAGTTTCTAGAACACCTAACTGGTTCACACAGCACACGAATGTATCAGTTTTTTGTACTTACGAAAACATTATTTAGTTAATAATTTAGGACTAAGGTCATTGCAGTTCTGTAGCAGGCTTTCTTTTTTGAATCTGAGAGAAAGGTTTTTACAATTAGTCATTTCACACTTATGTAAAAAGCTCACATGCAACTAGCTATTGCTCTGTCTCATCAACACAGTACAATACAGTGCTACACAGAGATAACCAAGTCCAGCTCAGAACTACATTGCCTAGACCAATTCTTAGCCCAAGTGAAACCACAGTGGCAACTTAACTGGGTTACTCAGAATTAACACTGATGTATCGCTTTGCAGAAACATCTTGTCGCCCAGATATATCACAGATGTAGTTTTCTATCTGCTCTCTTTGGGTCTTCTCCTTTGTGCACTAAATTAAAATCTCCCTGAGTTAGATTATAGCATTTCCAGTCAGAGTCATAGAGTTCAGTGATAAATTGCTGTTCCAGAAAATTACCAGACAGTAAGTAAAACAAAAGAGGAATATGAAACATGATCTTATTAGTAATATTGTCATATGAAAAAGGTGAAACACCTCCGTATGCATTAATGACAGCAAGCATTATGAAATAAATAGAAAAAGAGATTTTACAAGATAAGGCTTACCTTGTTGTATATGACCGGACCATAAAATCCTGCACAAAAATGCCAATGATCTACCAATACTGAAGGCAGAGGTCAGAACAGAATGATCTTTACTTTCCCTTTCAAAACTGAAGAAACTTGCAGTAGACTATTCTGAAATGAGGTACAAAGATGTAAACTCTACAGATAAGTAAATTAGAGGGCTAAAACTTTAAAGTATCAACAAATTCCTTTTTCAGTCATTACAGAAGCATTTTATTTGGAGACATCTGACCCGGAAAGACTTGAGTTCTATTCTGCACTCTTCCAAATGGTCTACTAGAAAACTGTAGGGAAAAGAGCATATGAGGGCTGCTCTTATTATGTTGGCCCACAAAGTCAGAGGTGGATATTGGTGGTACGGAAGTCAAGGTTGAACCTTCTTGACAATATTCCATTATTCTTTGTTACCAGATGTCAGATGGCAGCAGAGGGGCAGTCTGACAAAATGGCATCTGACATAGAAGTGCATATGAAACAAAGCTTTGTCACAGAACTCCTCCATGTGGAAAAATGGCACCCACTGACATTCATCGACACTTGCTGAATGTTTCTGAAGGCAGTGAGGCAGTGGGTGGTGCATTTCAGCAGTGGCAGTAGCAACAGTGGGTCACCTCCACTGGAGCAGATTTTTATGAGTGCAGCACGCGGGCTTTTGTTCGTCACTGAAGAAAATGCATAACTAATGGTGGTGACTGTGTTGAAAAAGAGTGTTTTGTAGCTGAGAATTTGATCTATCAAGTAGTGTGATTGGGGTCTTCGTATCTGTTGTAATTTCCGTGGACAGTAAGAACAAAGAAAAAACTAAGTTACTCTATATGCCACTTATTCTCAAACTGCAGTTCTGAGCAAAATCACAACCATTAAAGCAGCATGAAGCAGCATATCTTTTAAACAACCTATTTTAAATGAACAATAAAGATATATAGTAGTCTATTATACATTCTAAGGGTTGATAGTAATTCCTCCATCCATTTCAAATTACCACTCTGTAGTACTCGTTTTTTATATTCTCTGTAATGGAAAAGGAATTAATACTACTGCCAAAACAAACCAACCAACAGACCAATCATCCAAAAAGGAGAACAAACAATTCCCATGTGGATTTCAAACTGAGTGGAAATTTTCATCCAATGGGATTTGGATCTAGACGATTTTTAAGTCTCTTCCAGCTTGAACTTCTGCATCATTCTATGACTTTAACTTAAGCATTATATGCAATATAAATCCATGACGGTAGCTAATGATTGCCCTTAATGAAAATCATGCTGGTATTGCCCCAAGTAAGCAGCTATCAACTTTCAGCATCAGTATCGTGCTAAATAAGCTTTCTGGGAAACATTCTAACAAAGTCAATTATTTCATTCAGCATATCCCAAACAAACAAAGCACTCTCCAATAATTCACATCTATTTGCCTAAGTGTTCATCCTGAAATACTTCACAAATTACTAAAATGAGAGAGAAATTATGCTGTCTGCTTCAGTCTGGCCAATTGCCCTGAAGTAAGGACCAATGCTTACTTAAATAGAAGCACTATCACTGACTGATGGTGGTTTTCAAACATTCTGGGAGCTGTGTTGAGATCCTTCCAGCAGAAGGAGCTGAAGACATATTATGATTTGGCACATGTTCTTGGCACTTCATCTTATCTTCTGCAAACTTTATGTTTTGCTGCCAAGCATGGAGGAATAAACTGTACCTCAATGAATCTTTTCATACCAGTGTACTCTACTAGGACATACGGCAGAAGTAGTAACAATGAAGGCTTTGGACTGAATTTATTCTTTTATTTTGCCTTTTTATTAAATAATGACCTAGCTAACAGAGAGAGTGTAATATTTCTGAAAACACTGGAAGAGAAGACTAATTTTGATAGATTTGAATACCTTAAGGTAGACATCATGATTTTCAAGGATAAAAACCAGTCACTGGCTATTCTCTCTTATCAGTATTGGATCTCTCAGGGGCCTTTACAGACATGCCAGATTATACTAATTTATACATAGAAGAGAAAAAGATGAAAACTGTCCGAGTCTGTTGGGACCCACAGTGAAACAAGTACAACCAGAATCACATGAATCAAGCGTGACAGTAATAACACTGTAACATTTAATCCTAGTTTTAAAATCTGAATTTGTGAAACAGGGTATTTTGCACTCTATTCACTTGTATGCAATAGTTTTTCAGAGAATGTTTCAACATACTATTCATGTTACAAGCATCACATATGGACTCCCCTGAACTACACTGTTTACAGTGTTTCAGGTTCTTCCTATAGCTATATAAAGAGGAGAAGCTGAAGAGTCATCTGAATCTTTTTCCTCAGCCATCAAAAGGGTATCAGTTTGAAGTATGAAAACGTCCCTGAATAATAACAAAAAATCCAACACATTCTCCTAGCCTTTAATATTTTTGCCTACTCCCTCAGATAAGGGAGTGCAGCTGTGGGGTACACAGTAGAAGTAGTACTGCTGCCTGAAGGATGTCCTGTCATCTGATTTGCACTGACTAGTACATGTTTGAGTTTCTACTCAATATGCAGCACTCTAAGAGCAGATGCTTGTGGGCTGGTGATACACTATTACATAAACCAACTGTAAAAGTGGTTTAGCGTGTTATTTGAATATAGGACAGCATTTTCTTGCAGAAGACCTACTGCTGACTTGAGTGATTTGAGTGGTTTATCAGTTTAAAAAGCTGAAAAGTATTCAACTAAATAGCTAGTGAATAAAATACTCAGATGATTCAATCACGTCACTAGCTAGCTAAAGCAGACAGTAGGCTAATCAGCTGTATCTGTCAAAATATACAACGATGAACGACTTTGTCAAAAGATAACAGCTATGAAAACATAATGTTGCCTTAACATCAAAGTTTATCATCTAGATCTGCAGCTCCAGACATAGACATATGCAGTTCCTGGAATATTGAGTTTTACTGTTCCTTCCTGGAATTCCTTAAGCCTCTCAAACACTTATTCCCAGTATAGTAATGACAGTGCATGTTCTGGTAAAAGCAAATGCCACAGTCCTGTATTTCTGTACTTCAAATGGGTTTCCAGATAATTTTTTTTTCTTTCTATGAGATACTGTATCTTCCATTAAACGTTTCAAACAACAGAGAATCCACGATTTCTGAAATATATTGCTCCAGTCTTCAGTTATCCTCGTTATGAAGAATGTCATGCTATATGTAGAATCAATACATGTAGATTCAGTTTCAAGCTTCTGGATCACATAATGCCTTTCAATGCTAAATTAAATAACTTTCTATTAGCAGAAGTTTCCTGCTGTAGGTACTTTGAAACAATGATCAGGCTATATATTATCCATCTCCATCATGAATACAAACACAAAACTCTAAGATACATTATTATCATGTCTAGTTTTGCTAGATCTTGAGTAGTTCTGATCTTTTTTTTCCCTGCATGCTTTATAACTTTTGTAATCTTCTTTAAGGTATGGAAAACAGAGCCACACACAGTCTTGTGCTTTCTGACTGCTGACTGCTTTCATACAGTACAAAGCATACAGCATTTTATTATTTCTTAAATTTATTTTACTTTTTTTTTTAAAAAGACCTGAGTGTGACAAACTGTAATTACTTACCTTAGCAAACTGGGCAATCGTACTTTTCATAGATTTTAAGAATTCTAAATTGCTTTATAAAAAATAATCTCCCCCTCATAACCCTCATGCTATTAACCACATATAATTGATCTCAGTGAGTACCTTAAAAATGACCTAAAATCCAATCATAGCCATATGACCTTCTGTGCACTGTGGATTCACTGCCAACTGCGTTATCAAACAATAACTCTCAGCATTGTTTTTCTCTTGTTTGTTTTAGATATAAAAGTATTCAGTTTTACAATGAGATTCATTATGTCTTAAGTTCATCCAGCTGTTCAAATAAAGAGCTTCTTTTTTTCTCCTCTGCAAAGAAAAGGTGAATTATCTGCTATGATTGGCTGCTCTCTAGCACTGCTAAGTGCAGTATGTTTTATAAATACAGACAAACGTTTGGGCACCCAATAAGCATGAGCTTTTGGTCTAAAATTACCTCTGCCTTGTTTATTTTTCTTGACACAGATTTCTCCATTCATGCATACAAATTTCAGCAATCACAGGAACAGCAGAATATCAGTTATAATATATAAAGGCTTAAAGATTTGCAACTTTGATTTCTTCCAGGTTAAACGACCTAGAGAGGCAGTGTTTAACGGCAGTTGGATAGCTGGAAGAATGCTACAAAAAATATCAGTGACCATTAGTACAAGTTGTATACAAATTTACATCAACACTTCTCAATTTTTCTGACTCCAATTAATTTAGGGGCTGTTTTATTTCTCAAAATATCTGCAGATATGAAAAGCAATGCCAACACTCATAGGGCTATAAGTTTTGTAAGATTATGTCAAAATATCTTTGATGCTTTAGGAATCATCTGTCCTAGAAATGAAAAACAGATATAATCACTATGTGATTGATTTCAATCAATCCTAAACCTTGAAAAGCAAACTGTGAAAAACAGAAATTCTGAGGCAATGACTTTAGCAACATTTTGCAAATAGCATGAAGGGGAATGATTTCATACAAGCTATTTGTGTGAAACCAGCTAGCCCTAAATTCTTCTCCAAAAAAGAGCCATTTAGCTGCTAGCCTGTAAAAGCTCTATGTTGCTAGGCAGCCACTTTGAAAGCTCAATATTTTGAGGTTGTACTTCTTGTGGCAGTAACAAATTCTATTAAGTAAGAGTTTGCATTTACAGGAGGCTTCCTTTTTTTCAGGAAGCTCGCTAACACAGATAAAACAAGAAAGGCAACAACAAGTGCAAACTGTAATCTGTTTATGTGAGTGAACAGTATATTTATTATACTCACATGTGCTGTTGTTTTTGAGAAATCTGTAAAGCTGGTTTATAATCACTTCTGATTGAAAGCTCAGAGTGAATGAACACATTGGAAGAGATTAACTCTGGACCTAACACATGCTGAAGGTTACAGAAACCTAAACTGAGCTACAAATGAGAAGGCTATGTATTTTGGAACACCCTAAGGATAGCAAATCACTTTAACATAGCTAAGTGCCAACATAACACCATATAGAGACACAGATAAAAAGAAAAATGATATTAAAACTAAATTTTATCCCACTTCTTGCCTTTTAAAGTGGCCTATAAAATATACATTCCACTGGCCCCCTATATGCACAGATGGAAGCCTAATATTACTTTACAACAGAAAGCAGACAGGTAGCTTTAATTTAGCCATTTTTAAATTTCTATTTGCACAGCCTTCGGATATTAATATTTAACACAGTATTTGCTACATACATCTCCATATACTCAGTACATAACTCCACATATATGGATTACAGTATATAGAGTTAATGATAAAAAATTACAACTACCTACAACTATTTTACACTGAAAAAATATTGAACTTAAAAGGCAAGCATGACCACTGTGTTGGTATTTGTTTATCTTTGTGGTTGTCAGTATGTCTGACCATATCTGTTGATGCTAGGCTGAAAGGAGGTTTTAGGAAGTTTTGTTTGTGCTCTTGAAGCAAGGCTGTCTATATAAGTTCTATGCAGGATTAATAGAAATGAATTCTCATACTCGTATATATCTCATATAAAGAATTCTCACATTTTCTTACAGCACAGATTTCTTTAAGCGGTTGTTGAATTTTTAGCATTTTGTAAGTGATCACCAGGTGCTGATTTACCTTACGACTGCTAGTTACAAAGAATAACTGGTAAGAACAGAAGATGAAAAGCAATCACCTAGTAAGTCTTTCTAAAAAAGGTCAAAAGACCTATCAGACTAAATGCCTCTAAAAATAGAGAGCCATTTTTCCAAACATTAATTTCTCCTGTAGTTGCTATGGGAAAGTTATACAACTAAAATAATCTATTAAACCTTAATCCGTGGCAGGAAAGTGCTTGAGAATACACATGGCACTTTCTCTTTTGAACAGCAACAGCAAATAGCCATTACTGGAAACCTTTGAAACAAGACTGAATATTATCCCCAAGCCCACTGGACTTCAAATATGGCCAATTCTGTTGGAGATGAAAACAGATGATTAATTAATGTTCCCTCTTATCTGACATTTTCATTAAATACTTAGCTAACACAGATACAGGGAAGAAAAGCTACTTTGTCCAGCATTTTTAGGATAATTAAAGGTAGTCCTATTTACTTCTGACCAATTATTCATGTCAGGTACTTCACACAATCACAATTCTGTATGCCATTAGCAAATAAGGAGTTCAAGGATCTTTAGGATGAGCTCTTCTGTCCACGGTTAATATACTGCTGTCTATCTCCCAGTTTGGTCTAAGTATAGCTATTAAATTGGGCCATTTTTGTGCTCTCACGCATCAGTCCTGCAGTCTTGTTTTTTACTTTTATCAGGTGATAAGGTTCCCCCCCCCCCCCCCGAACCTAATTTGCTTAGGCTGGTCAACAAATCAATAGAATTGAAACGAAGAATGGAAAATGTCTACTGAAAAGGTGAAATGATTATCCATGAATTTATGAGGATCATAACAACAAGGAAGTTTTTTATGCACAAAATAAAGGCTTTCTGTAATTAACCTGCTTTGTTTCAAGTTAGATTCACAATAGTTAAATATTGTGTTCTGATTCACAGATTTACTGTAAGTACTCAACTTTATAAATCACATTAAGTCAACATTCTGCAAGTTCTCCAATTATACTGGAGAAAAGCAGTAAGAGATACAGTAAACATATAACCCTAAGGCACTGAAGATAAAGTGGACTGCTTGATGATACCCAGTGATGATTCATCTTCAGTCTTAGTAATATGTCAGAAAAATTCCATGGACAACATCACACAAAACTTTTTAAATAGAGTAATATGCATAACAATGGATACCCTTACAGAGATGCATTATACAATCTCTCAGGAAAAAAGAAAAAATCACTAATACACAGGTGCTAATGCATTGAGAATGACAGCACCTGATCTTGACTCAGGCTTTTCAACTGATAAGTGGTTTAGAGCTTAATTTGCTTGACTTCAACATTTCCACTGCTCCAAGGAATGTGCTTTATAACATCAAGAAGCAGAAAGATACACTCACTTTAAGACTTTCATTCAGACATTTCAGTATTCATCCAGCTAAAGAAGGATGCTGAGGTCATGCATCACATTCTGCTTAGGCAGTGCAGTGTTGCCTAAATTATGAAATAATTTTATAACTTAACGGGAAAGTGCTCACAGCTTGTTAGTCAGGATATCAGCAATTCCACAAATTCATCATCTGCTTCAGTTTTATTATTATCTGTTAAGTACTAAATGATTCCAGGAGGTCCATGGGTACAACACAAAAAATCCTTCACGTTCAGTGACTTCTTAAAAGCAAGTTTTATTTGTTAAATTATGCAGTAATTCCATTTCTGCCCCAGAAAAAGAGATGAGTAATATTTCCAAACATTTCAGTTAACCTATATTAATACTCAATATTTTTACAAACCAGTATTTTTGACATTTAATAATGGAGCATGTTAATCTAGAATTTTATTCTTCAGGAGAGACATATAAAACACAAAGGATCTCTTAATTGCTATCAGTAATAGAAAAAAGCTGGCAACAAAGCTACTCGTGCCTGAATAAACAGAATTTTTTTAAAATGTTGTAATTTAAGAAAATTATTTAGAATTTGACAAAATTTCACTAAAATACAGGCAGATTTTATTTTACATTCAGTTCAGTACTATTATATTATAAATGTCTTGAAAGGCATCTCAAATATCAGCCAGTCAACTTTTTTTTTTAAGAAAAGTTTTCAGCAACAAATTTTATGGAAGAGGTATTCCTCTTCATCTTGTGCAAGATATACATTAAATATTACCTATATTACTTTTATAATCCTCCCATGGGCCAAATAACTATTCTATCAAATTTTGAAATAAATTCCACCACAGACAACAGTTAATCATTTAAATTACATTAAACTAGCAGCTGGTTAAGCTGTATTTTATGAAGTCCTTTTGGTGTAAATGGACATGAACTATGATTTTTCTACTTTATAACCAAGCACTTTCTACAAACTATGTTTATGTTTGATACCAGCTGTATCGAGCATTTATTTTTCATGTGCGTTAAAATTTACAAACACATTACTTAACATGGGTTAAAAATCAGTAGGGATTTGTAAGTAAAGAGCGTTAGCATTTGAAGAAAAGACTGTTTACTTCCGGAAATAGAACAGACATAGCAGATATCTTCTAGGATCCCAGTTTTTCTGTGCCATTTACTAAAAATCTGCACGTTTCAGTGAAGCAAGACACTGTTTCAGAAACTGCCATACAATATTAGCTTCATAATAACCCAATTCTAGATCTTTTTGGATGAAAATCAAGAAACCTTGGCAATTCAAATTAAAAAGACTGAGATCTCTGCCTTCATCCAAGGATTATGCTTTGTAGAATCTGAGAGAACCAGAACACTGCCCCAGCTGAAGCACAGTTTTCATGCTGAGGATATGCTAGGTAACTGACAGCAATATGGTGCTTCTAATAATTCAAACCTCTCTCTACAGGATGAAGAGAGACAGTGGAGAATCTTGAGGCTGGATTACTATCAATCCAGCCTTGTTTATGACTGCTATATTTGTCAAGATCTACAATTGTTGTGATCTATACTTCAGATAGCTGCAGATACGGCATAGCACAACATGAACCACGATGCTTTCTTCAGGAAGAGACAGTTTTTACAGCCCAAATGGGACCCTAAAAGAAATCATAATACATGTAGGAAATGGACAAAAGAAATCTGGTGCAAAACAGGGAGTAATCCAACTTGACTGTGCATACATCCATAAACTGTGTGAGCTTCTTCCTTCCCTCTTTTGAGTTTCAGAAGTACTGTACAGCCACACCAAAGTTTTAGTACATAAACTGTAGGTAGAACTAGAAAGGGTGAGCCCCAGACTAGTTAAGTCTTTGGCTCTCCACTAATGTGAAAGTCAAAGCAGAAATCTTCTTCAGGAGGTTAAGCAAGGAGATGCACTGTTC
Organism: Chrysolophus pictus; assembly: GCA_037305975.1. Taxonomy (NCBI): domain Eukaryota; kingdom Metazoa; phylum Chordata; class Aves; order Galliformes; family Phasianidae; genus Chrysolophus; species Chrysolophus pictus. The sequence goes on along the minus strand of CM074576.1, from coordinate 116,153,932 downwards.
GCTTTTATTTTGTTAAACCTGAACAATCATTACTGAATGAACAGACACAGAAGCTGTATCTATTCCACACTATCCTACAAATACTCATGGCAACAATCACACCTTTTTTTAGTTCTCTGTTGTTTGGAAGACTCGAAAGCAAATCAAAATATAAAGAGAACCTCCATACGTACACTGTTTCTGCATCTCTACATTCCTGATTTAGCTTCTGGCTTACCAAATTTACTAATCTAAACAGGAAAACAATTTTTATTTTTCCCACCATGGTTGTTTCAATTTCAGCATATACTCAGCAGTTAGATTAATTTTAAGGTAGATAAAAAGAACACAAGAGATTGTTACAGAGCAAAATCTGAGGGAAGAGAGGTACTTATCTCCAATTTGGCATCAGTGAGTATAAGCACCACATTGCTTAGAAGGAAAATATCCAGGTGATTCTGGAAATGGACTGTCCACTGTCATATTTCCTCTCTTTATACTTCCCAAAACTTCTCGATACAAGCAGAAGATTTTGAATACTTGAAGCTCAATAGTACATCAACATTCAAAAAATATATATATTTATATATATAATATCACATATATACATTTATTAGAGAAGTCTTTGTGGGCCAGGACCCCAATGTATTTGCTAAATCAGCTTAAACAAATGAATCAGGGGCTGGAAAAAACTAGCTCACTCACAAACACACGGAGATGAAAAGAATGTGGGGTTTTTGTTTGTTTGTTTGTTTTTGGGGGAGAAATACAAAGATAGTAAGTAAAGAAAAATATCAGTGCTTGCAAGAAGAAGAAAATTGAGGTAATTTCTACCAGATGGTCAATGACACAAAAAAGAACAATTAAAAAAAAAAAAGAAAGAAAAGAAAGCTGCAATATATATTTAAAAATTAAGGAATGGCAATCAAACAAAAAAATTACTTTCTGACGTAAGCCTGACAAAAATAGGATAACAAAAAAAAAAAAGAGAAGGAAAAATCCTAGTCCTCTTCAACACAGACTTTTCTCATCTTGTAATTTTTGTACTTTGGAAGAACTCAAAATCTTCAAGGAGAAGGTAAAGAGTTTCAGAGGCTATGTTTGTGCAGGGAAATGCCATTATCTGTATAAATAAAGAAGGAGCTATAAAAGAAGGTCTACTGAGAATATCGATTTATTAAAACAAGTACTGTCAAAATATCCTCACAGCTACCAACAATACTTGGGGGCTTTCTTGTCCAAATTTGCTGGCAGGTTTATTGGAAACATGAGAAATACTCATACCTTAATATGTGATAAGGCACAGCTTTGATAAAGTTACATTGTTAAAACATTTTACATCAAGGCACTGAATCGGTAGCATGACAAATTGTCCCGATTTGTAAATAAATGGAATGAGATGAAATGCCTCAGAAGGGGACGATGTCAAGCTGACCGTGTCTGAATACAAATGTTTACTCTTACTGGATCTGCACTCTTCTCTCTGCCAAAGACAGACATCAGAGTTGAAATCGATAGGTGTCTACAACAGCTGCTTTCTTGCATGATAAACTATGATTACACAGCATATTAATAGTCAACATCTGCACTCATTTTCCCACGAGTATGAAAACCTCTACTGTTGTACTCCATACTGAAACATTTTCTCCTAAATTCTGATTTGCCAATGATAATAATTAATTAGATATTAGATTAGTTAATTAATCAGATATTAATCTCTAGATTAGACATTTGCTACCCATATTTCTTGCAGTTTGATTTTAATTTTGTTTTTAAATAATCAACGCTAGAGGAGGAGCTGTAGCTCTAGCCTAGACATGTCACATGCTGATTCTGTCAAAAATAAGGTAACTCTAAATTTACCACATCTAAGCTTTTTCTGGGACTAAAATTTGCATTTCCCCGACTACAAAGATTTACACAGCAAACTTCTGTGATCTGATAACAAAATAATGATTCTATTTTTTAAGACATGCACACCAAAGTAGATTTCAAATTCAGTTCACAAAGATATTCATACTCTAATCTTCAGTGTTCATATTCATTGCACAATAATAATCCAACATTATTAATAGTGCTCTAAAATCACAGTGATAGTATCAGAAGTGAACATAAAAAACCCACATAATATATTTTTAAAATATATATAAAATAACAGTTAAAATCTCTGAATTGTTGATCTACCTAATAACTCAAATATGTGCTATAGATAACATATATTTTTGTTTTGCAAATCAGTAAAATGCTAAAGATCCAAAATTAAAAGCTGAGCTTACTCTTAACAACAGAAAAGGCTGTCTACCAACTTTATCATAGAATCATAGAATCACAGAATCATAGAATCATAGAATGGCCTGGGTTGAAAAGGACCACAATGATCATCTATTTCAACCCCCCTGCTATGTGCAGGGTCGCCAACCACCAGACCAGGCTGCCCAGAGCCACATCCAGCCTGGCCTTGAATGCCTCCAGGGATGGGGCATCCACAACCTCCTTGGGCAACCTGGATGCTCCACCCTCTTCAGAAGGACTCATTTTTGCAACATCAATCCACAGCCTGTTACAATCAATTTACAAGTCAAGCTATTATCTTTTTCTGCATTTATGACAGCGAACTCATTTGATTTTCTTTCATTTCTACATATAGTTTACCTGCTGAGTATAACTACTACTGTCATTTTGCTACATCTGGAAAATACAAGGACTTCTGTTCAGTAAAATCATAGAATAATAGAATATCCCAAGTCAACAGAGAGCAGTGTTGCCCCTCATGATGCTCCCCATTATAAGGAAGCTGTAGGCCACGACGAGGTCTCCCCTCAATCTTCTCTTCTCTGGGCTGAACAAATGATGGTACCTCAGCCATTCCTCATACATCTTCCCCTTTAAACTCTTCACCATCTTTGTGGCTCTCTTTTGGGCACCCTCTAAGAGTTTTCTACTGTGGTGCCCAAAACTGCACACAATACTCAAGGAGAAGCTGTACTAGCACAATGGTGAGCTGGACATCCATTTCTCTCAGCTGGCTAGCAATGCTGCACTCAATGCACCGCCAGGATACAGTTGGCTTTCCTGTCTGTCTGGGCACAGTGTTGATTCATGTTCAATCTGCTGTTGGCCAAGACCCTCAAATATCTTTCAGCAGAGCTGCTCTCCAGCATCTTATTCCCCAGACTGTACGTACAGCCAAGGGTTGCCCCTTTTCAGGTGCAGAATCTGGCACTTGCTCTTATTAAACTTCATTTGGCTGGTGATTTCCCAGCTCTCTAATTTGTCTAGGTCTCTTTGCAAGGCCTCTGCGCTCTCTATGGAGGCAATAACTCCTCCCAATTTAGTATCATCAGCAAACTCGCTCAAAACACCTTACAGTCATTTAAGTCATTTATGAAAACTTTAAAGAGAACTGGCCCTAAAATGGAGCCCTGGGAAACCCCACTAGTGACTGATCACCAGACTGATGTAACCCCGTTTTGTGTCTACCCCATCAATTGTTAACCCATTGCATTACGTTTTGTCTGGCTATATGCTGGACATTTTGTCCCTAAGGGCATTGTGAGAAACAAAAGTTTTACTGAAATCCAAAAAGATAACATTAACAGGTTTTCCTTGGTCAACTAGATGGTGGCCTTATCATATTATCATAAAAGGAAACTGAGTTAGTTAAATAGGACCTTCCTCTCATGAACTCATACTGTTACCAATGACCTCACTGTCCTTCAGGTGTTTTTCAGTAACGCCAACTTTTCTCCACAATTTTATCAGACACAGAAGTGAGATTGACAGGCCTGTGATTATCAGGTTCTTTTTTTTTTGCTCTTCCTGAACGTTGGAACAATATTTGCCAGATTCCAGTCAACTGAGATCTTTCCAGATTCCCAAGACCACTGAAAAATAATTGAGGGATGTCTCACAATGACACTGACCAGCTCTCTGAGTGCCCTGAGATGCATGAATCCCATTGGGCCCCATGAACGTATATGCATTCAGGTGGAGGATTAAATGTACACGTGGCACATTATTTCCATGTTATATTTATTTGCTAATTGATAGGATCCAGAAATAAAAATGGGTTAAGAATTTAATTTCTAAATCTCCTATTCCCTTCCATACTGGATATTCTGCTTCATTACTACTACTGTTTATAGTAGCTGAAGGAGGAAAACAACTTTCGATACTTAGAGATACAAAAGGAAAGGTTTTTATCGTTATTGTTATCCCTTTGGTTAATTATTTTGGGGTGGTGGGGTGATGCTTTTAAGTAATACAGGCAATATCTTAAGTTTTTCTTGACTTCAAAATATTTGCAACTATAGATGACCAGTGCATTATCCATTATGCTTTACCTACGAGAATTGAAGACAGTGACGGGAGCTTCAATGTCCTCTACAATAACAAACATTATCTTTGCATACAGAATAATCCAGTATTTGTCCTACAGCGATATCTCCAACAACAATGTTCCTCCAGCACCATGCAGATGCCACAGTTTCACTGGTTTCACTGCTCTGAGAAGAAATTCATCAAAAGAAGAAAAGAGTTATGAGCCAAGCAGCTGCAGCTATCTACTATCAAACGCCTGGTAGAAATACAGGAGGGAAAGCATAAATAAGAGCAAATCCTGCTTTAAGCCTTGTTTGAGTCAGATTCCACAAATTTCAAGCTCTACACCAAGTACTTTGTATGCCAAAGTATCCTGTATTAATTCGGGTATGTTTTGACTTTTTTTTTTTTTTTTGCAAGACAGACTATTAAACTTAAACTAGATTTGTACTTCATTTACCAAGAATCTTTCACTTCCTCTAGAACTGACTTTATTTCAAATCACTGTGCAACATATTGCATTATTACAAACGGTAGAAGTAGTCAAATATTGGTTGTCTAATGTTACAAAAAGAACATTTTATCATCAGTTCTTTTCTATTAGCTTCTTTTACTTCTTTGTTGGAAAATGTGAATAGCAGAAAAAAATGACTTTTGTCTCTACTGTAATAGAAAGGCATGATCTCTCTTCTTTTTCTCCTGGTTCATTAAGTACAAAACTGTAGATCAAGCAGAAGTACAAAGCCCTAAAAATGTTTCAGATCTAATTCATATTATAACATTAAAAAAAAAAAAAATCTCTGTAATATTGTTCTCTGAAATGAAGTCTGCAGCACTGTCTCCATTAAGGCCTTTTCACCCCAGACATACATGAAATTCCAGGGGGTGGTGAAAAGATCTTCTCTGACCTCTGCAATGTTGTTTTTTATAACAAAAGTCTGTCTTTCAGAAAGGCAATAGAAACCATAAAGATTTCAAGAAATGAAGACACTATATCCTTCCTTTTTACTTCATTCCAAAGACTAACCACAATCATTGCTAAAAATATGAAGTCAGTTTCTAATTCGAATTTGTCAGACTTCAGTTTTAAGTTTTAAGCCCCTAATACATTTCTCTGTTAACTCAGACAACCTTTTGAGCAGCCATTTTCTTCCTGTGAAGGAAAATGTACAAAGCAATAAAACCATCATTCCATCTTCTTTAAAAAAAAAAAAAAAAAATCAGACTGAGTTCCTCTCACTGTATTTTACCTAGACGAATTGTTTTTTTTAGCTGTCCTGTAAATCTATCAAGATTTTTACAGCTGTGTTTCACCAAAAAAAAAAAAAAAAACAAAAAAACCCCAAACCCACAAAAGACTAGGCAAACAAAAGAGAAAAAGCAGTGAAAGTTTCCCTAATATGTACTTCCTTCTTGTTACATAGTTCTTATATAGATTTCAGACGTACCTCAGCCACCAATGAAAAACTAAACTGCTAATGAAGCAGTTAACTTTTAAACATCAGCACCAATAACACATACTCCTGTCGGTAAAGCAAATAACCAGATCCCTAAATAATTTATATATAATCGCATTTATATGAGGGTACAGAATAATAAGAGAGGTATATGGTGTGTTCTCTTCTCAAAAAAATAATGCATTCATTCTGTTTTTTCACAGGAAATGTATTTATTCTTTTATCTTTCTCTAAATTAACGACTGCATCTAGAGAACACAAATTTGTCTATAAAGATGAAGCAATCTACTGGCCTTTTGCTGCAGCCACGCACAGAGATCTAATATTTTCACTGTTAAGTCCATGGGATGTAAATATGCCCCGGGTGAGAAGGAAAGAACAGCTCTTTTTCTTTGCACTTTTTTTTTTTCCAGGTAAAGATCAATCCGAGCTGTGAGTTGGCAGGTATGAAGTCCTCAGTATGTAAACTGCAGCTGCTGCTACTCAGAAAAGTACTGGAGTTTCTGGAGTGGTTTGGCCTGCCACCTATAATTAGACTTTTATGCTTTCTAACCAGGAAGGCTGCCAGAAAAGTAATGGTCTGCAGCTAGTTGGTATAATTGAAATCTCTGCTATTGTGCAGCAAGGAGAGAGAGATTGCCAGATAAATTTTTAGGAAACTTCGGGGACATTTCTGTCCAAGTAACAGATTTCTCAAAGTTAATTATTTTGCTCTTTTCTTCCTCTCCCCTGCTCTGGCTTCTAAAATTACATGATTTAAAAGACAGGTAGATCTGAGTGCTTCTGAGTGCTCAGATTACACAGTGGTTGAAAAACGCAGTTATTTCAGCTGTCTTATTTAAAGAATGGACTTCTAACTAGAGATGAAACCCAGCACTATCTCTATGCAGAAGGCAACAAAAAACATTTACCTAATCCAGTGCTTACAGAAGCTTACAAATAAGGGGGAGCCCCACTTTTTACATGGTCTGGTAGTGAAAGGACAAGACAGAATATTTTTAAACCCAAAGAGGGTAGATTAACATTAGACATTATGAGAAAATTCTTGACTCAGAGGGTGGTGATGCACTGGAAAGGGTTGCCCAGAGAGCTGTAAATGTCCCATACCTGAAGGTGTTCAGGGCAGGCTGGATGGGGCCCTGGGCAGCCTGAGCTGCTGGGTGGCAGCCCTGCCCACAGCAGGTTGCTGGAACTGCCTGGGTTTTAATGTCCTTTCCAACCCAAGCAATTCAATGGTTCTATGACCATCATACAAAGAACGGTATTATACAATGCCTTTGCTAAACTAAAAATTCCTTAATGAAAATACTTCTAGCTTTACAGTGTAATCAAAACCACAAGCACCAAGAAGAAATCGAGGAATTATTTCCCCAATTCTAATAGCACCTGTCGTTTTGAGGTCTAAATCTTTACATGGTTCATGAATGTGACTGTGATTTAAATTTTCTTCTCTGTATTACTGAGAAACAGACAAAAACTACTTATGTCTAAAAGTATTATCATTATTATTATTGTATCATCAGAGAACTACATTAAATTCATTTCTTTCCAAGAAAGCAACTACATTTTAAGGAAAAACTTTTTGCTACGCACTAAAATAAAGATGTCTCCCAAGAACAACAGCCTATTTTCTCAAGAAGTAAGATATAAGTAACCATTAACAACTGTGATTGCTTTTTCATTAGGCACTGAATTCCCACGTAGTGCTGACAATTCACTGGCCTTCAGTAACAAATTATAATAATATACAAAATAACAGGGAATTAATTTCTTGGACTTCAGACAAAATGCTGCTGATTCACTAACTGTAACAGCTGCATTATACAAATAAAAATCTGAGACAAGCTCCAGGCAGTCAACAAATAAAGGATCCTGTCGGTTTGGCAAAAACACTTAAGATCTGCCTGAGTTTTGAAATTAAGAGTATTTTCTGTAGTCCTAACTTTCAGCGTCCCTCATGTAGCATGAAGGTGTCTGTGCTTTCTGCCAATCAATGTCATTTGATTGCTGATTAGCACAAATGGAAGGGAAATTTTTTTTTCGTAGCATACATTTCAACTTGTTTTCTTTTTTTTTAAGAAAAGGGCAGAAAATTTAAGAATTTAAGAATTGAGAAAGATCTAGAAATTTTTTTTCAGAGTAGAACACTCAATGCAATAATTAATCCTTATGATAATTTATAAGTACATTTAAAATGACACAGGTAAGAACTGAAATTAGTTCTCCAAGCTCTGATGTCTGATACAGAACCTGATCCAGACACTGTTTCAGATGTGTATGATATAAAGGTTGCTGAAGCAGAAATTGACACAATCTGTGAAGACTCTGCTTGGTGACAAATACTGTTACACTATGAGATTAATTTCTTTAAAAGTCTGAAACTATAAGAAACTTAGGAGGAGCCTGAAGATAATTTTGTAATTGTGAAAGATAAGGAAAAGTAGGAGTTATTCCAATTCTTCAGCCCACATTTGCCTTTAGGAAGAAGATAAGGGAACAGAAGGAGGTAGCTGCTAAGCAGGAAGAGATCTATTAAATCATGCAGTGCTACCCTAACACTGCAGAGTAGGAAGTCTTACACTTGTGGAAAGCAGAAAGCACTGCTTCAGATATTTCCCCAGAGCAGAGGGACAGAACACAACATAGCCTTGCCTCCATCACTATGCAGTCCACCTTCAGCATTTATGAAGTCTTTTCTTTATCATCACCTGTGCCCCATGCTCCTGGAGAGCTGTATCTTATTCCCTACTATTCACCCCACAGTTGGAAACTTCCACTGACTAAGAGGATTGAACAGAATACCAAGGAGAAAATCTTCCCCAGAGGGATCCAGCCAGCAAGAAAGATGGAAGGAGCCACCACAAAGTAAATGGAAGGACTCTACTGTCTAAAACCACTCTTTAACAAAACACCAAACAAGAAATTACAAGAATCTGTTGTAATTACATTTCTTAGCCTAGGGATAAAAAAATGCCTCTGAGACATGGCTGGTGCAATAGGATTGAAAGAGCAACTAACTAACTATAGAATTCCTGCAGAATGTAAGCCAATCAGCCAAGAGTCTGTGGCATCATTGCTATATTGTGAGAGGCCTGTGTTGAGCTGTGCTCCCACAGTGCTGTAAAATTTGCGAAGCTCAGTAGTTTGGGGAGAACACAGCTCCAGGTAGTGCAAGACCACATGCACATTACCTCCCAGTGCAGCTAGACAAACTTCTCACTGCTGCAACACACTGCTGTGTTGCTGTCAGTACCTTTCTCATGAGGCTGTGAAACAAAAGCAAAATACATTTTTGTGTCAAAAAAAAAGCTGCTCCAAATTCTCACCCGCTGGTGTAGAACAAGTCTTCATAACCCAGATATTGTTCATGAACCTGCATCTGTTTTCAGCATATTTTACACATTGAATACAAGCTGTCACTGATAGCAGTGATATGAAGAACAGAACACAGTTTCATTTCTTGGCAAATCTGTCAGTTATAAATGTGCACCCATGAAAAGGAAGACCAAAGTCTGCCCATACTATGCCTGTTGACTGGATATACTAATTTCAGGAACTGTTTCAACACTCAGAGGTGAGGGCCTAGACTCCTGTTAAACACAGATGTCTCCATTAAACCTTTGAGGAGGCTTGCACTGGTGCACATGAACTTGCCTGGAGCATTTGCCCGCCATAAGATGACTGTCCTGGCCTATTATCTCTGTTCATGTGGTATCCCTTTACCAGCCTTCAGGAATGCAGTAATGTTAATGTTAACGTCATGTACCGATTCATGTGATCACAGAGTAAACATGCAGTAACAGCAAGAGGAACACTTTCTGAAATGGAAAAAAAAAAAAAAAGACAGTCATTCCATTTAAAGACCAGGGAAGGAAGCAAAATGTGTCTGAAAATCTCATTACCTCTCAACAATAGTTGTTGAAAAGTGTGGCATGGAGGAAAAATGAATACTCTGAAACAAACTTACAGATTGTGTCTTTATCTACAGGAGTCTCCACATTTACTGTTACGCAAACAACATAAGGAATTTCATGGAAAAGCCTATTTATTTATTTGTCAGTGGCCCTGTGTCCAGCAGGCAGCCTGTCATAAGTGGTGTCCCCCAGGGGTCTATCTTGGGACTAGTGCTTTTCAACATCTTTATTAATGACACAGAGAGTGGGATTGAGTGCATCCTCAGCAAGTTTGCTGATGACATCAATCTGAGTGGTGCAGTTGACACAACAGAGGGGAGGGATGCCAGAGGGATCTGGATGCACAGGAGAATCTAATGAAGTTTAACAAGGCCAAGTGCAAGGTGTTGCACTTGGATTGAGTCAATCCCAGAGATTAGTACAGACTGGGAAAAGAACTAAGAGCATCCCCTCTTTCGGATCCCATCCTTACTGATGGACAGTCGGCTGAATATGAGCCAGCAGTGTGACCAGGTGGACAAGAAGGACAACAGCATCCTGGCTTGTGCCAGGAATGGAGTGGTGAGCAGGACTAGGGAAATAATCCTGCCCCTGTACTCACCACTGCTAAGGCCTCACCTCGAGTACTGTGTTCGGTTTTGGGCACCTCAATAAGAAAGGACATCGAGGTGCTGGAGCAGGTCCAAAGAAGGGCAACAAGGCTTCTGAAGGGTTTGGAGAATATGTCCTATGAGGAGTGACTGAAGGAACTGGGGCTGTTCACTCTGGGGAAAAGGAGGCTGTGGAGAGACCTTATTGCTCTCTTCCAATACCTGAAAGGTGCTGACAGCGAGAGCGGGGTTGGTCTCTCCTCACTGGTGACAGGTGACAGGACGAGGGGAAATGGCCTCAAGTTGCACCAGGGGAAGTTTAGGTTGGATGCCAGGAAAACATTCTTTACAGAAAGTGTTGTTAAGCATTGGAATGGGCTCCCTATGGAGGAGGTTGAGTCACCATCCCTGGATGTGTTTAAAAACCATTTGGATGTGGTGCTCAGGGACATGATTTAATGGTAGGTTGTTAGAGTTAGGGTAGTATGGTTGGGCTGCAGTTGGACTCGATGGTCTTTAAGGTCTTTTCTAACCTGAGGAATTCTATGATTCTATGATCTGAAAATAACTGAAAACATTGTCTACAGACCCTTTTTGTTCCAGTTGCACAGAAATGTTCAACATTATAAGGCTCTAGTAGGCAAACATTTCAAGCCCCAATGATCCTTTGAGACAAAGTAGTTAAATCTTGTCAACAAAAGTAGGGATTGTGAAGCATAAGGAATTTATATGAACAAGTTAAAGGCTAAACAGAGATGAGAAAATGGGCCTTCTTGATTTCTACTTTATTAAGGAAAGCAGAAGAGGGCAGACCCTAGATTCTGAGATTCCTGCAATGTTGTTTTCAGAACACATTCTAGTAATATCAATGAGTTAACCTAACTAGATGAAACAAGCTAATAAAATCTACACATTTTCCCCCAGAAATAGCAGCAATTAAGGAAAACGCAAACCCTGCATGAGCTTGGTAAGAAGCCTGCCAATACTCTTCTCATTTTCGCTCCTCAGCTATTTAATAATTCAAGCAGTACACTGCAGACAAAATGCCCATTTGCCATTTCTGCATTTGTATAAAGCATTAATAAATGTTTTTTAGTCATGTTGCCTATCTTTTCAACTGTCATTGCCCTTTCTTGTTTTCCTACTTTGAGGAGAAAGACCAGTGATATCACTTATACATCTTGATATGAAACAAACAGTACTACCTCTACATCTCGCAAAACTGTGAGAAAGCTCATTTTAAAATCCATATACATACTTTCCCAAAATGATGGCTTTTTTTCACACAACAGTAAGGTTGTGTGCTTCTGCTAGTTCTGTTCTGTTACTGTTTCCAGTCGAATGTGCTCTTCTCCCATTTCTTTTAGTTTCTAGGATACCACTTTCAATAAATTGACATCTAAATGTTAAGGTCATAATTAAAGAATATCACAACAGGTTGTCTTTCGTACGAGTAACTGTACACTTTCAAATGAAAAATGTAGAGGTTTGAACTTAAAGTGGTTTTGTACAGAATAGATTGGCAGACATACAGGCAAATGATGCTGTATGTCACACAAACATTAATGTTCTAGAATGCCTGAGTCAAGAATGTTCATTCATATACAGTCCTTGAGATGTGCCTTTTCCTCATCTTCTGGGCCAAGTGGCCCACGCAAGAGCTATGCTGCTGGGGCTTCCTGGAAAGCATAAGAAAACTCAATGGATCAGTCATCTTCTCTTCTGTTTAAAAAAGAAAAATGATGCAGCAACCACATTAAACATAGACAACTTCGTTATTTAATTGCCAATATTAGGAGTCTAAAGAACTTATAGGAGTTCTTATTAAACCACTGAAATTACAAAGATCCTGGCTAGAAATTGCAGAAACTACATGAATCACAGAATCACAGAGTTGTAGGGGCTGGAAGGGACCTCCAAAGATCTTTGAGTTTAGCCCCCCCGGCAAAGCAGGCCCCCTTCAGGCTGCACAGGTAGCAATATTTTCTTCCACACACTGGGGGTTGCAGAGTGGGGAAATGGGAATCAAGCAAAGAGATTTAAGTAATCATCTATTAAAAATTAAAAAGAGAAACAGAATAGGATGAGCTCAGGTATACCAGAGTCATTAAGACTGCCACTCTCCTAAAATAATACTGTCACCAATGCTGTCCTTGTCTCCTCTTTGAAGGTGTTCAAAAATCAGCCAAAAGGTTCTGCTAATTAAGTCTACAGCTAGAAGACTCTGCTCACGTAAGTTTTTTGGGCTCCAAGTAGACCACAGGCATGCCACATTCATGTCTTGCAAATCATGTCATAGCATTACAAGGGCAGCAACTAACAGCAACAATAAATCCCACCAATGTATTCCTTGCAGCATTCGAAAACAGGACCTAAACCATGACAGACAAGTAATCAAATGACGTTCATAAAACTACTGAACTCAGAGCTTATCCCTAACTCTAGCCATCAACTAACTCTCAAGTTGCTTAAAACAATAATTTTTGAATAAATGTTGTGTTCATATAACTAAAGATCACATTCAATATATTTTCAAGCAACAGAATTAAAATTATAATTGCAGATACAAGTATGGCAATCCTTTTTTAAAAACAAACACTTGACTTCCTATTTTCTGTTCCTATTAGCATATAATTTTTTTTACTCTAATTATATAATAAATATCAATACTTCACAGGATACTGTACTGCCATTAAGTAACATATATATGAACAATAGTCTATTAATTGCACATTAACTCACTGAGAGAACTTCCAAATATTCCCTTGAGACCATAGAATTCTGAATGAGGCACTGATTTATTGCAGCTCGCCTACAAAACTGTATTCGGTAGCTGTTTGATAGATGTCACTCTTAAAATCTAAGAACTTCAAGGAAGGATACTTATTTTAAGCTGTGAAATACTAATTTTAAACTTTTAAAAGAAAAGGTCTAAACAGAATCTCAAAAAAACATTGTGGAAACTAAGAGTGAAGATAATCAGGATTCATTTTGGACTGTGACAATTTATGAATATCAAGTTCTGTAGTATATTTTTGGTGGTATTGAATCGGATAAAATCGTGCTTGGAAACAGCAAAGGAAATAGTCTCACATAACCAAATTATTTGCTAGTTGGACCTCTGAAATATCTTCAAAAGGTTTATGATCAAATTATTGGAAGATGGAACAGCCTTCCTGATTTTCAGTGACATACCTTTAATAACATGAGTTTCTTAACGATTACATTAGAAAGAAAGTGATCCATAACAAGCTTTTAAGGCAAAGGGGAATTATTACAATGAGAATTTTATCTTTCACTTGATACAGGTCATAGGTTTTTGTTATGCAGTTCTTGAATTATTCTGGTTCTGTTTCAACAGTAACATGTAAATCAGAGACTGAAGATTGCTTTTAAGATGTCAGCACTAACCAGTGCAGACTGCTTACTCTTATTACAGTGAGCTGCAGAACTGACTTTAAAAGCCATATTCAGAGCCTTACATGAAAAATGGCATCATTCCCTTATTTGACACTGAGAAACACAGCCTTTCTACTGGCTTTCTCCTCTTCCCACACCGCACATCCTTTTGTCATACAACATTTTGATATGGAAGGTGGGTAGTTGTGTCAATACAAAGTCATTTCCTCAAATAGATAATACCTACAGGCAACTGAGGGTTTTTGTTTTTGGGGGTTGGGGGTCTTTTTTTTTTTTTTTTTTGGAGGTTTCTCTGCTTTTTTCCTACAGAAAACTAGCCAACAGCATCTCAGTTTGTTGGTGTGTGGGAGGGTGTTATAGTTTGAAATGAATGAGGTGACTACTGTATGCATCTTCCAAACAAAGAGGTGGAACGCACCACAAAATCTACACATTCCTTTACTGTTGATGTGTTGTATATTACCACCGTGTATCAAAAAAATATAGCTAGACCATAACACAGATGACTGTCATAGCAAATCATCAAAGCAGTGAGGATGACTTCCTAAAGAGAGAGTCCTAGGAAGAGCAGAACTGAATGCATACAGAGCTGTCTGAAGTCATTTTATAAACTTCATATCATCTCTATGCTTTGCATTTAACACAAGAATGCCACAAGTCAATTTTTGATATTGTTGAGTGGTCTCAAAATGTCTTCATTACTGTACCTTGCTAGCTTCATAGATAAAAATGAAAGTATCAGATTACTTAATGAGATTCTTTCTGTCATCAGAGAGATTATGCCTTTAGAGGGGTAACTCCACAGGGTAACCTAGCCCAAGATTATTCATAAATTTCTTAAGTTACTTGAAACTTAAACCACAGCTGCTAAAATGTGCAAGTAACACCTGATATTTTTTTTAGGATACATAAAAAGGAGGAAAGTCAGTCCTGCTTAATTCCAAGGCTTGTGGCCCATGCAAACAAAACTGAGGACTGAATCCTGAAAAAGAGTGACTGATTCAGGAATCATGACACACATGAACTACTTCTTCACTATGAACTACTTCTAAAAAGCTACTATGATCTTTGGATATGTGATAATTCGATTAGAGAAGCTATTAAAAAGATATTTTGGGCAGGTCTGAAATCTGCACATTTCCTCTTTTTGTTTGTGAATAACAGAATCAAGGACAAAGAGATTATATAAGCTATCAGTACCATTCATCAAAAAGAAGACTGAGATGTTTTGCCTACTGTCTATGGAACAACTTCAAGAAGAAAAATACAGCTACTAAAAAACTTGATCTGAGAAAGCCATAATAAGAAGCAATTGCTGAAAGCTGAACTTGGAGAAGAGCAAATTGGAAACGTGGAACTAAACTAATATTTTTCAAGCAGTGAGAATAATACTGGGAAGTGGTGAGAAAGGATGAATTCTTAAATTCTTATGTCTTACCAATAATGTAAAAATTAATACATAACGACATATAAAATGCTCGTGTATTAATATGATCTTTCACTAATCATTTGAGAAGATATGCATAAATTCATGTCCGTTGGTACTCTTCATAAGAGATCTTGTGTAATATTTACAGTGAATTACTATGCTGAATAATGGCCTTAGTAATTCAGTAATGGTAAAAAGAAAAAAATCCATACTGGATTTTTTGGCTTGGCTGACAAGCACAGTCTCTAATTAAGGTGACTAGTCCCAGGAAAAAAGCCTCAGTGACATTTCCATAACAGACATAACTCTTGGTTAATTAGGTAGGTACCTTTAGGTAACCAGACTGATGGTTCTAACAATTGTCATCAAATACATTTTTATCTTTTTAAATCCAATAGAATATAAATTAAGTAGGTAATATGGAAATGGTCCAACACATAAAGTGCCCTTGCAAAGCAGATTACTGCATCTACTTTGCTTAGTAAAATAATACCCAGGAGCAAACTTAAGCACAAAATTCCCAGGATTTGTTTTGAAGAGATGCATTTAGCTCATTCAGACATAACTGGGGAGTGGTGCACAGAAAGGAATATTCCAAGGCATGCCCTTCACAGAAAGACTGAAAAAGTTGTGCCTGGCTTGGCCTCTTCTAACCTATACAACCTTTCAGCTCTATCCAGAAAGGTTGTTCACCTTCAAATACCACTGCACACATTCCTACAGAATTCTGGAGCTTGTAAAACACATCCTTTGTCTCATTTCATGTAGATTGCTCCAAAAGTAGTGCCTGTGATTTATTTCATTGGAAACTACAACAGATACAAAGAGCACGATAACACTATTTGAAAAAACAAGATGCTCCATTTCTTGGAGTCCAACAAGCATTCTTTGAGATGGATGTTTCTCGATTGCCCATACATCTTCTGAGTCATTAGCTCTCACAACTAAAATAAAAAAGTGAAAAAACTTTAGTTGAAAATTTGAAACTGGCAAAAAAATATTACCATAATTAATGTTTTGGAAAAAAGACAGTAACCAGGCATACAACACAATCTTGTTCATATAATTCCAAACTTAAGCCTAGCTAACTAAAATCTTTGCATTACTATGAAATATGGTTAAAAAAATAAAACAGCAAGCAAAAATGCTCTGCTTCTACAGGTTAAAAAAAGACTGTTGGCCCTTAGAGATTTGGTTCTATGAAAATATAAAGACTTGTTTAGGAACCCGAACATATTCTTACCACTCATGTATTTTTACAGTCTAGAGAGCAACCTCCAGCATGCAGGCTGGTTTTGGGGTCTTTACTTGCTTGTGCAACACAAAGCTGTTGTCTTAGCTTCACACATCCTACATTCTGAGGATGCAAGTGCATATACTCAGGAAGCTCTCTGACACAGTCAGCTGAAGGAACGTTAGTATAAGATAGGTAATTCAATGACTTTAGACAATTTAAGGCCTGTAACCTTTTAGGATGCAAGAAAAAGGACTTGAAAGTTGTTTCAACATATAGAATTTTTGAATTTAAGCCATTTTTAACTTCAAAGATATCTCAGTACTTGCTCTGTTCTATCCATATTTTCTCAAGTTGATTTGTATACTGTACTTGGATGTTGTAAAACTGTTACGTGTCCTCATTTCTCATCTTTGTTAAACTAAAATGATGCCTGACTGATAAAACTCACGTGTTTTTTAGCAATTCAAACACTATTTTGACTGAGAACTCTCTCTATATAAAGGGCTTCCATCAGCAATAATAAAACTACAACATGGAAATAATAGAAACAGAAGCACAAAGACTGATATCTGGATGTTTTAAAAACATTCCACTCTGGAGATGCTTTAAAAACAACCACTCAACAAAGAGTGGATATATACGCATAAAATCATGCTCATAAGAATTTGCTTACAGAAAGGCAGCAGTGGAAGAAAAGAAAATGGGACAAAGCAAAGACAAAGGTACAAAAGTCAGAACGCTTTTCACTTTTCCATGACAAGTTATCAGAAATACAATAAGATCTGCCAAAATCAGCTAAATAGAATGAGGAATAGTTGATATACGAAAAAACATTTTGACTACTTGAATGCCACGTATCATTAAATGTCATTTTAAAGAGCATCTGTCTCAGCCACTGACTGTAATTTTTTAGAAAGAACTGTACTTTATATTTCTAGCCTTTGTGAAGATCATGCACCAGCCAATATACTGTCAAAATTAAAGAGCAATTCTCTGCATGGCTTACTTCCCAGGACCTTTTTTCTACTTTTATTATCATCACCAACCACATAGAAGCTGTAAACAATTTGTACACATGCAATATTTGCCCTGTGGGTTCTTGATTTTAACTGATTCAGGAGTGATGTCAAGAGTAATTCCTATCTGATTGTAGACTGCAAAATGTTGACGGTTCTATGTCCTGGACAGTTCCACAAAGTACTGGGACACAACAGGGTGAAGGGAGAGGAGGATGGAAAATACAGACACAAGCAAATACTAGAAACACTGATTTTAAATTATATCTGAGTTTCTGGATTATCTGTGTTATTTGATGGTATTCAAACAGAGAGCAAAAAAAGTGATTAAAAATATTTATGTAAATCACTGTCAGCATTATGAAGGGCACAGTCACAGTCTTCCAATATCTGAATGCAACAGTTAAAACTTACAACTAATGTATCATTTGAAACAAAATCAACTAGGTAACTCCTGCTGACATCACTCTTTGGAAGATGATGGCAAACTGCTATTCGGAATCAAAAGTGAAATTGCTCTACTCAACAACACAGTATAAAAAAAGCAAAAAGTCAGCAATAAAAACAACTAGCAATCTAACTATATTGAACCATATTAATCTTCTTTCCTATTCCTAATGGCATTTTACAACGGAAAAGACTGTCAATTAATATCTTGTCTGAAGGGAGAGTTAGTAAGCAGATAAACAACCTTGTACTTTTTCTTATCCCCTACACTGTTTACATCAGCACAGCAAAAAAAACCAAAACAGAACAAACAAAAAAAACAACCCACAACATTTTGGTGAACAGATTCAACAAAGAGATACATCCAGACATTCATCCTACCAATACAAGACTAACAAAAAGATTAGAAATTCAAGCAAAGCTTGCACTGTATGGCACATCAAACAAGCTCATGGATGATGGAGCGAGGTCCAAAGCTTTAGGCAAATCTATAACCTGTCATACAAATTTTAATGGTTGAAGAATCTTAAAAAAGAAAAAATATCTTGAAGTGATTATATCAAAAGAGACTTTATTTAATGTCTGAGTCGGCTCTGAACACACAAAAGCAGTAAAACAAGAGAACACATTTTTTGCTGCAAGGTTTTATCTTCTTCTGCAACTTTCAACTTAAGTTAATCTAAACAATGGGAATTGGAAATTTTTGTCAGGTATATCAAGTATATGTGTAAAAGAAAATATTCACTGCGGCATAGTATATTCTAGTTTATGTTAAAAGAAATTGCTTATCTTGAATTATTGTGACCCTGAATTCTGCAATAGGCGCTGTAAGGGAAATCCAGTTCCAGAACAAAATAACTAGATCTGCATATTCTCAGGAACTTTGGACACTGGACATCAGCTAACTGATTCTGATTACTGAAGTGAAATAATTCCACAGTTTCAGTGTGGTTTTTTTTCTAAACTACACTGTGAAGGCACTAGAATGGAATCCATTCCTAAGCTCCTCTCAACGCATACGAAAAGAAAAAAAACAAAAACAAGAGGCAAATGGAGGATGTAATAGAAAAAGTAGAGGTGGAAAGAGCATTCTCTGGAATTGTAGCACCAATCCTCCACCATTCCTGACCCAATCCATGAGTACAGCACACCTCACCATCTCCAGTTACTTGGGTGGCTCCCAGCCTTGACAGGTAATCTTCTCTAGAAAGACATAATAGCCAACCTCAGATGCAGTAAGGCTTGAATCCTCAAGATTTCCAGGAACTATGACAAGTATATATGATCAATTTTAAGAGGACTATTACAAACAATTATAAACAAAGCAGATGTCTTTCCCAACTTGTTAAAAAAAAAGTCAGAAAAATTCATTCCCCTAAATGACTCTTTGATGTGAATTTTTAAAAATAAATCAGCGTCAGAGTTCTCTCAGTACTGCTCCCAGTATTTTATCTTGGGACTGCTTTTCCTCTCCACAAGCTGCTTCAGTCTGATAAGTCATGCACAATGAATGAATACGAAATACACAATGACTACATCTTTGAAGGAAAAAAAAATATGTGGAAATAGAGATTTCTAGCCCAACATATATTTTTTAACATTTTAATAGTTGTAAAGAGTTGTTTGTCTTTAAGCATTATGAAACAGACTGCACTCAAGTGTAAAGTCATTCCATAAAAAGGAAGCAGCAGTATGGTACCCAGTCAGCTGTTACCCAAGGTAACTCACGTGTAAAGTGCTTCTTATGATGCAATGGCTGTGTTAGCATATTTTCAGGTTAAGAGTAGAGTGGAGTAAGCCTTTTTTCATTAAAATAGATCAGAATTCACATCACACATTACCCATGCAACTAGAAAACTGCAGTCTTACATGTTTTCAGTTTTACTGCTTTTTCTCTGCCAAGCTGACTGAAGTCAATTAAGATGACACATTATGCAAGCCACGGCGCATAACAAATTCATAACTTCTAGAGCAGAAGCGGCACTAATTGCTCAAAAATTATCTTAAATATTTATGAGTTACTGTAAAGTGAAAAGAGCACAGTCTCTAGTTACAAAAAGACAATCATGCAGCTGGCAAGGATATGACTACAGCTTAGGCAGGTAATTCACAGTGAGCCCACGAGGCGCACCTATTGAGTTAGTGTTATCATAGTGTTACCTGCAGCAGCTTGACAATCTCTGTGGGCTGACTTCCCAACACATAGCCACATTTCTTGGTAGAATGTGAGTTCATTCACTGTGGTCTTTTCTATCACAACTGTACTACTGTGCACCGAGATCAGGTATGGCCAAAGCTGGTGGGGTCTGCACTGGAGCTACACCCCATGAGTTTTTAAACTGTTTATAAAAGCTAGATTAATATACTTGGAAGTGCAGGAGTATTCTACCATCAGTGAAGACCTGCCAGTGAATTCAGGGAACAATCCAAGTCAGTCAGTATTTATCCTCCATCTCCTGATTTAATTTCATTAAAAGAAAATTTTAAAACTACTTTTTTAAACAATGTTCCATTGTTAGCAATAGTTATAGCTGTAGGTGGAAGAACAGGAGAGAACAGAATAGAATAGAACAGAACTGAATAGAATAATCTGCAAAGACCCATCAAGTCCAACCATCTGACCACTTCAGGGCTAGTCTTCAATTGCAAATAAAAGACACAGCTATAAGACAGCCAAGTCTTCAAGTTCTGCATTTAACATAAATTAGTCACCGAGTTACTTTGTATAATCACAAATACTTGGTGTACAGCTATACACATCGACGTATATAAATGTATATATCCTGCTGTGAACAGCAGCAAAGGAAAATCAGGGCTCTGTCCAAAACCCTTGCAAGTTTCACTTGCAACTCTTGCAAGTGAAAAGTCTCACTGGGTTTATTGAGAACTTCTGAGACACATCAGAATGGCAGGCAATTGTCAGAGCCACATGTGCAGAGGCAGGGTAACACGCAGAAGTGTGCTAGGCAGGCTGGAGTAAAGGACTCTTGGGTTTGCTAACCTAGCTTATAATGTGAGTATCAGCTGAAACTGAGAGGAAGCAGTGATGCAGCTGCAGATTTGTTCAACAGCAGAAATACTGCATTACATGGAAACTAGATAGTGTGAAGATCCTAGAAGTGAATATTAGATTTCCTGTAATAGCAGGACAATATTCACCAGCAGCAGTCTTTAGAAATACTGCGTCCTCATCCTGAAATGCTGATTTCTCAGCTTCTCTCTCTCCTAGTATCTTCCCTCATTAGAATAGCCAGATAGACAGTATGATGGCTTTTGGTCCAGAAGATATAAGAAACATCTGTGTACCGCTATGGAAAAACACCCACTGATTTTCTGAAATTCTGCAGACCACAAAGTGCAGAAGAACTGAAGAAGTATCCCTGGGTTCTGTGATGTGGAGTACCTGATACTTTTGTCATTTACTGGCAGGGGAGATTGCCCAAGAGACTGAAAATATGGACAAAACTGGAGCTGGAGACAAGCAAGAGGAGGACCTGCCCATGACAGTAGTCATTTAAGATGCAATTCACACTGAGTAGTTTGAGGATTCTCTACTGGCAATAGTGGTAATGGCCCTGTGCTACTGGAGGGCAGTGATAGAGGAGAAGTGGCAAGGGGGAACCTAACAGCTTCTGTTTGGGAGAAAGATGTTAAGAAACAAATAATGGGATTCTACAATATGGATAAAATAAGGTTGGTAGTTGTCTGAACCCTTAAGCAACATTGATTAAAACCTGCAACTATGGGTGAAATGAGTGTTACAAAGAGAGAAATGTAAAAAGAGGTTTTTAAAATGTGGGCTTATAGAACTTAAAAACTAACATACAGACAGATATCAAGAGCCACTTCTGTCTACCCGAGAGTTTGATATTCTGATACATAGTATAAACAATATATTGGATCTTTTATTAACCAAGTAATAAATAGTTTGCAACTATTAAAATGATCACGTCATCAATTTTTCTCACTTACACTGATACCACTATTTCTCTGCTCTTTTAACATTCCAAAAAACTAAGCTCAACACTGGAGACAAGTGGTAACTTTCCTGACAGGTGATCACATTACACAGCAATTTCCCAGGCCCTCCCTCAAAAAGCAAAGACGATCTGGAAGTGTACAGCTGCCAAAAATATCTTCTCGTCTCTTCCCTTTGTGTGAATACTGTTTCCTCCTTCTTCCTCATTTCAGATAGGAACTAAAATAATGCACAGTGACATACTGGGCAATGAAATTTCTGTAGTCTCCTCTGACATTTGAGTAATGTGCACACCGAATCTATGCATCCTGGGATTTTATACAGTATTTCTGTATGTAGCAGAACAAATGCCCGTGTGTGTGATCAGAGTACTCAAAAGTACACTGAGAACAATTTCCGTTTATCCTACATATTCTGTCCAGTAATTCTAGTATATAACCAAAAACTATGGATTAAGCCTCAATGATATGGGGAAAACAAGATATAGGATGTACTTTACTTATCCATAACACATCACTCTCTTAAGCTGCTCTTATGGCAGTGCAAGGTAAAAAGAATAAGGGAATCAGTCCTGAATTCCTTCTGATCTGGAAGGCATTAACAGAAACATGTATACATAAACTTTCAGGATAAATGTCATCAAAACAGCTGTGGCTAAAGTTCCAAACTAGAAATCAAAGAGCCTCTGTTCTTTACCCATCTCTCATTAAAGCCTGGATCAAGTAACTTTACTACTCAGTGCTTCCGTTTCCTCACCAGTAAAAACAGGTATAGCTCTACTAAGTCACCTTAATTACTTTGATACTTAATGATTAAAGGCTTGCTAAGGGGTACTGCTTTGTTACCATTATATAGTATTGCTTTTTTCAGTTTTAATTAATATCTGCCCAGATTACAAAATACTGTTTTAGAACCGTTCTGTTTGCAAGTTAGAGCAAAGCTGCAAATGCAAAATTAAGCCTTAAAAATTAATGAATTCTGTCATCTTTTATAAGTGATGCTTCTCAAGAATATTTTAACTTAAACACAAACATGACTGAGAACCAGAAAGACTACACAATTCCTTACATTTTGCTTGGTGTTACACCTATTGGCATGGGTTAATAAAACGTATCTCTTAGTTTTTCAAGCCCCTGCACAAAGCAGGAGAAAATATTTACAATGGAGATTTTATAAGAACAGCAGCCAAGCTAACAGCCAAAACTTCTTTATGCAAAACTAATTTTTAACATAACTTGTGCCCATTATAATAGAAAGCAAACATCTCTTCTTCTCCAAATATTTTATTTTAATGAGGAGAACAAAACTTGGAGGAAAATGCAGTCAAGCTACATGGAGGTGGAAAGTACAACATCCATCTGGGATAATCACATTCAACTCATTAGAGTTCACATTAGAGATTTACACTGAGGTCCAGAGTATTAGAAGGGCTAAAAGAAGAAAGTGAAATATTTTAATCACATTGGAAATGGGAAGCTTGCAAAACAATAAATAGGACAAAACTTCATGAACCTCCTGGGTTACCCAGGGCAACAGGAAAAAAAATCAATCAAGAATATTAAAAAAAGTATATATAATATTTTTGATTCAGCTTTTAACAGAGCCCATCCTTTATGCACACCTTGTTTTTGTGTGTTATCAGACATCAGTATATCAGAAACATAGGTTAAGAAACCAACAGACAGTATTCAAGGAAATTACTATTAAGTTTGTAAGACACATACGCAACATTTGGATGATCTGGGAAATTACAAACCAGCAAATCTTACAGTGCCACTTGAATACATTTTTGAACAAAAAACCAAAAAACCAAAAAACCAAAACAAAAAAAAGCAATAAAGAATTTAGTTCACCTTTCCAAAAAAAATAACAGTAAGTCCTCCAAAAAGGTCCGAACAGGATATTGAACTCCTGGTACTGCTTGGCCTCATATAAAGTCACAAAACTGGACAATCATCTCCACAGTATTCAAGAGATTGGAGGTAGAGAGAAACAGAGAATCATAGAATACATTAGATTGGAGGGTCTCCCTTGCCCTATCACTACCAGACCATGTAAAAAGTCAGTCCCCCCCTTCTGCTCATAAGATTTCTTCAAGTACTGGAAGGTCACAGCGAGGTCTCACTGGAGCTTTCTCTTCTCCAAGCTAAACAAGCCCAAATCCCTCAACCTATCTTCATAGGTGACATGCTGCTGCCCTCTGATCATCTTAGTGGCCCTCCACTGGACCCACTCCAACACCTCTGCATCCTTTCTGTACTGGGGGCCCCAGGCCTGGATGCAGTACTCCAGACGGAGCCTCACAAGGGCAGAGTAGAGGGGGACAATCACCTCCCTCCCCCTGCTGGCCACCTCTCTTTTGATGCAGCCCAGGATACTGTTGGCCTTCGGGGCTGCAAGCACACCCTATTAGCTCATGTCCAGCTTTTTGGCCATCAGGACCTCCAAGACCTTCGCTGCAGTGCTGCTCTCAATGAGTTCTTCTCCCAGTCAGTACTCATAGCTGTGACTGTCTCAATCCAAGTGCAACACCTTGTGCTTGGCCTTGTTAAAACTCATTAGGTCCTTGAGTATCCAGTTTTTGAGCGTTTCCAGGTCCCTCTGGATGGCATCCCTCCCTTCTATTGTGTCAGCTGCACCATTCAGATGGATGTCATCAGCAAACTTGCTGAGGATGCATTCAACCCCACTTTCTAAGTTACTGATAAAGGTCTTGAAGAGTACCAATCTGAAGACTATCCCAGCAGAGAGCCTGAAATCCCCACCAGGATGAGAGTTTGTGAGCACAACACCTCTTCACAGCTGAAGCAAAACGGCCTTGTCAACAGGCTCCTGTTGATCAGCTGGCTTGTAGTAGACTCCAAGATGCCCTTTATTGGTCTGGTTCCTAATTTTAATCCACAAGCTCTTAACCCGATCGTGACAGTTTCCCAGGGGCATCTCTTTGCAGTCTATCCACTTCTTAATGTAGAAGGCAATTTCCCGACCCCTCCTACCTTGTCTATCCCTTCTAAAAAGCTTATAGCCCTCAATCATGATATTCCAGCTATGTGAGTCATCCCACCATGTTTCCATGATAGTATGAAGGTTGTAGTTTCCCAATTGCATCATGGTTTCCAATTCCTCCTGCTTATTTTGCATGCTTGCGTGGAGTGGTATACAGGCACTTCAGCTGTGTTTTTAGCTGCACTGTTTTCTTGGAGAAGCCCTCCCAGAAATCTCCAGGACAAATCTGAGGTTTTTCCCCAAAATTAATGTTGAAAATAAAGAGACACAGAACAAGAGAAAATAGCTAATTTAAAAAGCTATTAATTTTAATAGCTAAAAATAGCTGAGAAAAATGTTATGGTAGATAAAAACATATATGTCAACAAACTGAAAAGCTTGAATTTTAATAGGTTTGAAAAATTTCTCTTAGGATCTTCAAGAAATTTAAAATCATTTCAAAAAATGTGTAAATAATGATTTTGAGATTCTGAAGTTTCTGTCACTAAAAGCAAGGGCACTTAGGCAGAAGTCACAATATTCCAGTGGTAATAAATAAACCTGGTAATGTTTGAGGCATTTGTAAATCTGTAAAAATTTCTGGAGAATTAAGCATGTGAAAAGGTTATTCTGTTTAATAAGTTTATTAAGGAACTATAATCATATCGACACAAACTTGATGAAAGACCAAGATGAATGCTACGTGCAGTGTTGACAGATGCAAAGTAATTTGTCACTAGAATAAAAAAATATAATTGCTTATGCACATTAGAAGAATCTAAAATAACAGGAAAAGATAGGTGAATACCTATTTCTAATACTATACAAATTACTGATTAACACTGTTGCTGAAATAAAAGCCCTATGAGAGGTTCTATGTGCCAATGAATTGAATCTGACATGAAGATTCACAGCCCAGTTTCACCTTAAAAGATAACTACAAGATTTTGTTGCTAAGAATACCCTGTCTAAACTTCCACAATCATGTCTGAACAATAATTGCAATAAGTAGTGACAACAAGACTCCAGGGCATATATACTACAATTATATAATCACAGACTGACTAGAATGGGAAAGAAAAAAGAAAAAAAAAAGCAAGAAAAAAGCGTGATTTCCACGGACAATATAAAAACACAGACTTGTGTTGAAGTTGGTCAAGGAATAAGAAATTTTCTAACTATGCATTTAAGGAAATTCATATGTGAGAATCAAAAGCCTTTCCACGTTTTTTTTAACAGAAGTTTTTGCAAATTTGTTCCTTTCAAAAGGTTCTGATGATTCTTCAAGCAGCTTGAAAATCCTTAGTATCAAATTTTCAAACTACCTAAATTACCTTCTGTAATATCATGCAAGTTTAACTCATTTCAAAATCAGCAAAAAGGTCAGATAACTTGATTTCCTAAGTCTTTGACTGCCCAAGTCTTTGATTGCCCAGAAAGCCAGACTTCTCTGTCCAAATCACTGCTAGATCTGTAGACGGTATTAGTTTCTCCTAGTAAGGAAGAAGAAAATGCAAAAATAAGAAATATTTAATTAAAACTTGGACTGTAAAAATTATGGTTTTAATTAGGAATGTAAGACTGCCAAAACTGTTTAAAATAAAATTTATATCCTTAAACACAGGAGTAAAAGATTCCTCCTTTGAATTGCCTGACTAAATCATTAGCGTATAAAGACCTGATTGCACTTCCTTTTCACTTTGTGAAAAATACTTCACAGGTCTAAATGATATGGTAGGAAAATGTTCCTGTGCATAATGGCACATGTAGGTTTAAATTTTTGGGTGAAAAAACTGATTTGAGAGTCTCATATCTCAAGTCAGTATTTAGATTTCTAAGCTAGTGGATAAATAATGAGCACAAACTCCCAGAAGTAGAATCTACTACTGCATTTGATTTTCAGTCTGATCTTCTACACTATCTCTGAGAAGGTCTGCCACATCTTATCTTTCAGCAGAGGTTGCTGAAGAATTGTCAAGTTGATTAATTTGATTAGTGCTCTCAAATGCTGAGCTATTTGACTCTTCTAAAAGTAAGAAACTTCTGAATATCTACAAAAACACTTCAAGCAATGAAGAAAATGGGCATTTCTCAGGATAGAAAACTGAGCAGAGATGTTTAGAAGTTCAGTTTCAGCTACAGATGCTTGAATTCTATTTAAATCTTGCTTAGGCACTCAAATTTTTGATTCTACAGAATACCAGGAGGCTGTTCTTGTGAGTAAAGCAATGTACTAGGTCAGGTCTTAAGACTTTATGTGCTGCTATGTCTACACTGTAGTTTTATTTATCTTCCACTATTAATTTATTAATCATAGAATCACACAGTTGGAAAGGACATACAAGATCATCTAGCCCAGCCATTCTCCTATCACCATTACTACCTAAGCTACTAAACTATACCTCATAGCACGTCATCCAGACACCTTTTGAACACTGCCAGGGATGGCGACTCCACCACCTCCCTTAGCAGGCCATTCCAGTGCCTGACCACTCTGAGAGAAAAAGGTCTTCCTTATGTCCAACCTAAACCTCCTCTGGTACAACTTACGGCCATTTCCTCAGTTCTTGTTTGTTGCCTGGGAGAAGAGGCCAAACTCCTCCTCATCACAACCTCCCTCCAGGTTGTTGTAGAGTGCAGTAAGGTCTCCTCTGAGCCTCTTGTTCTCCAGACTAAACAATCCCAGCTCCCTCAGCCGGTCCTCATAAGACTTGTGCTCCAGACCCCTCATCAGTTTCGTTGCCCTTCTCTGGACACATTCCAGGACCTCAATGTCTTTCTTCTCACAGTGTAGTGAGGGGCCCAAAACTGAACACAGTACTCGTGGTGCAGCCTCACCAGTGTTGAGTACAGGGGGATGATTACCTCCCTGATCCTGCTGACCACACTATTTCTAATGCAGGCCAGGATGCCATTGGCCCTCTTGGCCACCTGGGCACACTGTCAGCTCATGTTCAGCCAAGCATCGACCAAGACCCCCAGGTCCCTTTCCTCTTCACAGTCATCTAAACACTCAGCCCCAAGCCTATAGCGCTGCATGGGGTTGTTGTGGCCAAAGTGCAGGACCCGGTACTTGGCCTTGTTGAACCTCATCCCATTCACCTCAGCCCAGCGATCCAGCCTATCCAGATCCCTCTGAAGGGCCTCCCTACCTCAGACAGATTGACACTACCTCCCAACATGGTGTCATCTGCAAACTTACTGAGGGTACACTCAATCCTCTCATCTAGGTCATCAATAAAGATATTAAACAAGATGGGCCCCAGTACCGACCCCTGGGGGACACCACTTGAAACGGGTCACCAGCTGGACTTAACTCCATTAACTATTACCCGCTGGGCACGGCCCTCTAGCCAGTTCTTTATCCAGAGAAGAGTATACTTGTCCAGGACATGGGCAGCCAGTTTCCTCAGGAAAAAACTGTGGGAGACCATGTCAAAGGCTTTGCTGAAGTCTAGGTAGACTACATCAACAGCCTTATCCTCATCTACCAGTCTGGTCACCCAGTCATAGAAGGAGATGAGGTTGGTCAAGCATGACCTGCCTTTCATGAACCTGTGTTGGCTGGACCTGATCCCCTCGATTCCATGCATGCGCTGTGTGATCTCACCCAAGATGATTTGCTTGGTAATCACTCCCGCCAGCTCCCTCAGCACCTGAGGATGGAGCCCATCTGGTCCCATGCACTTGTGACAGTCCAGATGGAGGAGGAGCTCTCTAGCCATCTCCTCCTGAATCACCAGAAGCGTGTTCTGCATTCCATCCCAGACTACTAGGTCAGGGCGTAAAGTGTCATGAGAATAACTGATCTACCTGCTAAAGGCAGATGTAAAGTAGGCATTGAGAACCTAGGCCTTTTCCTTATCCTCAGTGGTCACATTCCCTGCTGCAACAAGTAAAAGATGGAAATTCTTCTTGGTTCTTCTCTTGCCATTAATATATTTGTAAAATGATTTCTTGTTCTCTTTTACTGCAGTGGCCAATCTGAGTTCAAGTTGGGCTTTTGTCTTTCTAACTTCCTCTCTACATACCTTAGCAACTTCCTTGTAATCTCCTCAAGTAGCCCGTTCTTTCTTCCAGAGGACACAGACTCTCTCCCGGAGTCTCAACAAAAGTTCCCAGTTCATCCACACCGGTTTTCTTCCCCTCTGGCTCGCCTTATGGCACTCAGGGACAGCCTGGTCTTGTGCTTTTAAGATTTCCGTCTTGAGGAGCATCCGGGCTTCCTGGACCCCTTTACCCTTCAAAAGCAACTCCCAAGGGACCCCTGCAACAAGTGTTCTGAAAAGGTTGGAGTCTTGAAGGAAATTCAAGATAGCAGTTCTGCTAGTCACCCTTCTGACATTACCAAGAATAATTTCACAGAGGCTCTGTCCAAGACAGTCTCCAACCTTCCCATCTCCCACTAGTCCTTCTCTGCTAGAGCAGAAGAGCAGGTCTAACAGGGCACCACACGTGGTAGGCTCTTGTACCAGCTGTGTAAGGAAGTTATCTTCCACACACTCTAGAAACCTCTTGGACTGCTTCCTCTGCACTGTATTATATTTCCAGCATACATCAGGGAAGTAAAAATTCTCCCTGTAACTAGATCTTATCACTGGGAATATATACTAGTATCTCTCAAATGCACACACAATTTCCTAACAGGATTATCTCATACTCAAATTGGATGACTCAGCTCCTTCAGGGAGTAAATAAACAAAATCTCTCACACCTTGAATGGGAAGAAGTCAAACAACTCTCAGTAAATTGAAATCAAAGAACAGACAAGTAATCTATAACTTTAAACACGATGCAAAGAAAATATTCTGCATTCTTAGTGAATAATTAGGAAGTAACATTCCTCAAACTTTGCAGAAAGGACAGGGAAGAGAAGTACATAATGAAAATTTGAAAGAATCATTCGAATTTGTCAAATCATTTTGGCTTTACAATATTGTGGAAAAATGCTGACACATGCAACTTTTAACTTATTCTCAGATTAGTAGCTCAATTAGTACCCCTTAGATACCACTCAAAATACTAAAGCAAACAAACAAAAAAAACCCAATAGTGTTATTTATGCCCTATTTATGTATTAGCTCCTCCAGTAAACTCTAAAGAGCTGAATAAAACATAGGCAAAGAATCTCTTCTCTGTATCACCTTGCAGTCACTCTTATCTTCCAGGACTCTCTTATCAATATGTTATAGGGAAATAAGCGTTACCTTCCTGCCTGGCTTCATGACTGGCACCTGAACTCTTTCGACTCCAGTACTTCCTCTTCTATTTAAAAATGACCAAAATCTAAGTTCAGTTTTCTTTTAGTTTTTACCTAAGAGACTATATAATTGCAATTCAAAATGATGTCCCTCTCACAAATGTGCCTCATAAGATAAAATTAATTGGTATTAAAGCTATGCAAATAATCTACTGACTAGGGAATATTTGAGGTCTGTATAAGGAATATAGGAGACCTCCTTATCCTAATCATGTATTTAAATTAAGTTCCTCAACAAATAAACTATTGATGTAATGTGTTAGTCACTCACTACATTTTAAGCATTTAACTTAAAGTATCTCACAAACTCTGCAAAACTGAGATTAATGAAACTGGCACGAACAAGAAAGCACTACTGTTATAATCTAACTGGAAGTAGAGCAAACATCTACTCACATCTGAGATAATAAATTGTCTGAAGCTGAGACCTTAAATGGAGTAAAGAATGAGAAAAACAAACAAAAGAAAATAATTATTTTAAAACACTAGGATGTAAATTCTAATCATTGACTTCCAAGACACTACGTAGTTGAGAACTACCTAGTCTCAACTAAGGTGCGTGCCTACTACAGGAATTTACTCAAATCTAAGTATACTTCTACCACACATCTCATTGATTCATTAAAGAGTACACAAGAGGCTGGAAAAGGTCAAAGCTGGGAGGGCTGACCCAAACTGATCAAAGGAGCATTCAACCATTCTGTTTTTAAAGGATGTTTGCTAAATTTAGGTCATGTGTATCTGTCCAAGTAGATAATTAGCAGATGGGAAGGGAGATCAGATTGATGTGCATTACATCCTCTGCAAGACAATATTTCTGCTAACGACCGAAACATCTGAACAGAAAAGGTAGGAAAATGTAAAAAGCCATACAGCACAAGATCTAATTAGGACATATCACTTCTCCAAGATAGCTGCCTATCACCATTAGGCAAAATTTCAATATCATGGTATATATATTTTTCTTATTAAATCCCTGAAACAAACATCCAGAAAGTGTTTCTTTTCAGGCAGCGTTCGTAAATGCAGTCACAAAATGACAAAACTCTAGGGGTTGGAAAGGACTCTGAAGATCATCTAGTCCAATTCCCCTGCTGAAGCAGGTTCCCTTGAGTAGGTTACAGAGAAAAGTATCCAGGCAGACTTTGAATATCTCCAGAGCAGGAGACTCCACAACCTCTCTGGATGACCTGTGCTCCGTCACCCTCAAAGTAAAGAAAATTATTCACACATTCAGATGGATTTCCTATGTTAGAATTTGTGCCCATTGCCCCTTGTTCTGTGATGATGCACCACTGAAAACATCCTGGCCTCATCCACTTCACTCCTGCCCTATGGATAGTATAAGCATTGATTAGATCCCCTTTTGCTCTTTTCCATGCTGAACAGTCCCAGGTCTCTTCAGCCTTTCCTCATAAGGGATGATGATGCTCATCAGCTCTGACTAAAATGCTGCCAGATCCATCCACCTTCCTCCCATTTCTGTATGCATTTTCAAATATATGAAAATTTATTTTTCTTACTAGATTTTTTTTCAACAGTAAATTCATTTCTGCAATAACCCATTTAGGTATCCATGCATATAAAAATAGACATATGTATTTCTTGATTATCAGTGAGATTTTCAGAAAAATCTATGTTTAGAATATTGGCTGTCTGTGAAGTTTGTGCTCCTGCTCTACTTAAGCACTCTGGAAAAATTCCAAATATATTCCACAATGAGATAAAGATAAAACACATCAATGACTCTTCCAAATCAAACGCTAGAACTTTAGCTTTATGATCTTGTCTGTGCTTCCCCCATTCCATCTGCCCAATAAATCACATAGAGTAAACAACAAAGAACCCAGCCAGCTTATTTTAAGGATAAAGATCTACTGAAACCTTGTTTAGAGACAACAATTGTAGTGAGAGTAAATCTGCCACATTTTATATTTAGATTTTAAGCTACTGTTCTAACAGACCAAAATTTTACATTGTATTCTTGTATTTTCTGTTAAATATATCCATCTTGATCAACTTGACATCAAACATTCTTTGCCATACTTCCTTTAACTGTAAAATTCCATGCCTCTACAGAATTCTATGGGTGATGATTTAATTAGTGCCATTTGTTCTTTTTCATTTTCTCTACAGCACACAAACAGCCCCAGTTGTACTTCCGTGTAACAATGTCTGTGTACAAAAGCTGCTGAAGATGCACGGTGTTCAGAAGAGCTGTCTTAGGTTTAGATTTCACCTTCCTCTTCACTTGGGATGGAAACTCTGGTATCAGATATATGACTTTTGGCTGCTTAATGGAGACAGATGAGATAGTGTTGAAGTTAGCTTTATTTTCTACAAGATATACCTATTAAAATAAGTATTGCTGTATCATATTTGACATTCCAAAATTACCCTTGCTTTCAAAGCATGTGAAAAAGCACACAAAATAGGCTAGAAAAATTATCCAAATACTATCCAAAAGCAGAATCGCTCTTGAACAGATCCTGCAGATATTTTGTTCTGATTTGCAAATGGCTTCACACAGAGATTTTTTAAATACAAGGGAAAAAAAAAAAAAAAAAAGATTATCCTTTATTTTCCCCCTCTCAGACCCAAAAATACACTCTTTTCAGCTTCTTTACAGTTTCACCCTGACAAGCACCACTAATACATTTCATAATCTAACCTATCAGGAAAATAGCACAGCAAAACAGAAACAGTATCTCACCATGTTAATTGAATGCTTTTGGAAAGATCTGCTCAACACTAGAGTCAGATCAAGGAAAGTGTCAGGACTGTGCACATATGCAAAAGGTGGGGGCAGGGCAATAACTCCACATTTATGTGTTAGTGAGTGGGAATAATTTTGTTTGCTTAGGTATAAAATGACTACCACATTACCAGATGACCCTGCAATATTGCCACTACTAGAAAGGCCTTGCAAGTGCTGTAGATTACTTGCTTTTGTTTCTCAAGTCACAAACAGTTAAAATGAAGATTAGCATGCTCCATGACCACCACCCACAACAACATGAATCCTGTCAGTCTTAAGAATAACTATTATCCGTAACAATAGAAAATAGTAGAAATGTGTCCAAAGATGTATTATCAGTGTAAGCCAGTATGATGATAGATAAGCTTTTCATGGTCTGGAGGCCATTCTGGACACAGTAGATATCCTTGTACTGGATTTTAAATTTTCCCTCATTTCTTTATAAGCAAAGATGACAATAACTATGGAATGGTCTATAATAACTATGGAATGGTCTACATGTAGAGTTTTATTACTGCAGCTGGCCACAAAATAATCAGTGACTCAATACAATAATGCGTTGATAATTATATGCCTGTAGTAGATGGCTATACTGGCATATCATTGATTTGATGGAGGAAGTCAAAGTGAAAAGACACAGTGAATCCACAAAATAAAATATCCATAATGAATTTTAGCAAGCATTTGTGAGTTGATTAAATAGCAATGTAGGAATACACATAATGAAACAGGAAAGCAGCGTGCCACTTCTTCAGATATGATATTGGAATAATTACTTACTTCTATCGCTGATTTTGATCTATTCATTCAGATACATGACGTGACAAAACCTTAGCCTTCTTTTCCCCAGAAATGAGGAAGAGACTTCAATCTGACCAATTTTCTTAATTTGTCTCACTCCCTGTATAGTGATATGCCTTCTCTGATAGATTAGAGACAGTACACTTCGTTTTACTGTGTGTAATGTCAGAAGGTCTTCCAGAGTAGGACTAAAGAAAAAGCATATGGAGATAATAAGAAAAGGAATTCAATTTCATAACCCTTCTTCATCTGAACATGTTTGCCTCAAGCAAGGATAGTAAAGGGAGAGCAGTAACAAAACGTGATCTAAGTATGGGTGCTGAGAACAGGGATGAAGGATAAAGATGACCAGATGACAAAGCAATTGTTTCTGGAGTGAGTATTTTGCCCTTTATTTGTAGGTTTTGTAATTCAGTGTCAGTAACGGGAAGATACTCATTCATCACTGATCTAATGTGCACTCATACATTCTATGAAGCACAGCTGTTTTGTGAGGATCAGCACCCATCAGACACCGATGTAGGTAAAAGCTACAGTTGTCTGAAGTTTCTTGAGAATCCCACAGGGACCACTAGCATCACTAGAGCATAGCAACAGCAATTCCCATTGCTATAGAAGATACAGCTGCTAGAGCAGCTTGAAAAGAAATCTAGAAGGCAAATTGACACTCATTCCAAAGTGAACTTTCATTTATCTCTGTATTGTAATGGAAATTTATGGATAATAGTCTATTTCAGGCCAATTTAGAACAGACTATTTCAGTCATGCTGCTCAATTGTTTGAAACGATCACTTAAAGGTGTGGTGTTAAATCCTTATTTTCAACGCTGTTATATGTGCTTCATTTTTCTTTGGAAACTGCTTTGCTTTTTCAACTCATAAGCTTACAATCACTAGATATCCCATCACTTTGTGAACCTTTCAGAAAGACAGGGAAGCAAGTGTACCATTAGGTCACTTGTACTGGTCACAGGAAAACTTGTTCTACATCATTACATGAATACTAAACATAAATTCTGTCTTGCTATACCTTTGTGCTGCATAGCACAAAAGAATTTGATCCAAACTGGGCCGTTTTGGTACTAACACACAAACAAATAAAATGGTTGCATTTTTGTAGTGGTAGCCAAACATTCTTTTGCACCATCCACAATACTGGTTAGAAGCACCAGCTTCACTGCTAGAGTACAATGAATGAGAACAAATTCTATCATTCTGTTATGTAATATGTTCATTGCAGAATGAAATTATGCCGCTCGATTAAAAACTGCTTTTACAGGATACTGTGGAAGACTGAGAGTCATTAAAATATGAACTACTTTTAGTTTGCTTTAAAAAAAATCCATTATAAATTGTATTTTCAGAATTAATACTAAACACATCTTAGCTTGATTCTTATTGCCTGCAACAGTTAAAAATGGCTACAACATGATTGGCTTAAACAAGCAGTGTTCAGTGGATAGTCCCAGGCTGTTTCACTCATCACTCTTCTTTGCTACGTACACAGGCAAACTTACTAGTCCATAACTAGGCTTTTTACATAGAATGTTCTGTAAAGCTTTGAGAGTGAAGTTGAGAAGTCTCAGTTAAAAAATGAAAAAAAAAGTAATCCTTTTAATGGTACCATCTGTCTTCTAAGCATTGCTCTCATTGACTCAATGCTCAATTATGCAAACTAGGCTCTGTGTGCCAAAGCCATGAGGCATTTATGTTATGAGATGGCATCTCTCTTTAAAAAAAAATCAAATTGTCCAATAATCTTGATACCCATGTTTGATTCAGTTCCTAGAAAATTTTCCATAAATGAAGTAGGCTTTTGCTAGCAAAACTGGAGAAGAGACATTAAAGGAGAAGGTACTTCAAAAAATATTCTTCCTTCTTCCTCTAACCCTTTATTATCAATTTACATAGATAATTCACACAGAGTTTTATATGAGGTGAGGGACACAGCTTATTTTCCACTTTATGTTCCATTCCTGTGACAAGTGACCTACAGATTTAACTTAATTCTGCACAAAGATGTATTAATCTGGGCTCTGCACTCACATTTTTTTTTTGAGAGATTTACATAGGTACTGGATGCCTAGTCAGTAGCAACTCACTCTTACATCTGACAGATTGCTGAGATGGAAAGAAGCAGTGGGCTTAGAAGTCAATTTTCTGCAAGACCTTCATTCTACAGTACCTGCACTACCTATGAAATTCCCAGTCTCCCTGCTTATAGAAGGTATCAATGAACCTTCCAGATAAAAGGCTCCAGCTCTCTGATGTTTCTAACTCTCAGAAGAATGCATGGATACTAGACTTGAACTTTCCCAGAAGCGCATAAATTCAATTACTCTGAATGGAATATATTTAATCTACCTTCATGCAGGAAAATATTAAGAGTAGAATCATCAAAGCAAAGTTTCTTACATAACTGGTTTAGTTGAGTCTTGGGGAAAGAAAATGAGGTTTATGAGAACGCAACTGTTCAGAACAAGAGTACCTAAAAATGGAGGAAATTAAAGTTTTAGTCGTGTTACAAGGGGCACAGAATGGTTCTCTGTGCGATAATTTTTCATTAGATTGTAACTGTCCTGGTTTCAGCTGGACAGAGTTGATTTTCTTCATAGTACTTGGTATGAGTTAACAGCCGTGTGTTGCTTAGCTGCCTGCTGGGTAAAACCAAAACAGTACACTACTTTAACTGCTATTTTATACAGTTTTGCCCCCTACATTCAACCCTGGAATTTGTTTAGCTGCAAGAGGCTGTAAAAAGTATTGGCCTACTACTTCTGTATCCTGTAAATCTTAAAGCTTCCTGTAATATTCTTTCCTCTATTTTTTTCTTAAATTATATGCAGTTTCACCAAACTGGAATACATTTGAACCAAGAAAAATTAAAAAAATATATATTAAGATAAACATTTTGAAAGACACATTTAAATATTCTCATATTTTTCTAAAACAAAATTTGTTCAAATTTTCATTTCATTTATGTTCAATCTGTTCTGTTTAGACAGCTAACTTTAAAATTCCTGCAGTATAAAAACATACGTAAGGTTCTGTCACTAATATACCTCCATAATTAACGAAGAGAAGCAACTACTTTTAGATTGTTTAACCTCACCTCCCTGAAACATCTCCTCCAAGAAGAGAAGAATTATGCCCTAAAATCATCTTTTTTCCATCATTCACTTAGGAAGGTCTAAACAATATTTCAAACATACTTATTTCCAGTGAAGATTTTTCCAGCTGGCTGCATTGCAACAGTTAACTTATTTACTGCCAGTTTAAAATTCCCACTTTGCTCATCAGCACATTGTAGTCTAACTTTACATACTGAAAAATCTTTTTACTCGCAGCTGAACAAAAAATTAATTCTGCTTTATATATCAATATACACCATACACACATCAAAAACTGATTCAAAATTTTTCCTTCAGACACCTGAAGAAGCTAAAGGTAATTCCTCAATAGCACATCCTTTTCCAGACAATAAAGTAAAACAAAATGAGGCATAGCATAACACCATAAACTGTAACCTTACCTGAGTGCTTCTAGATGTAAAGATGATTCACGTCACTGAGTTACAAATACAGAGAAATTGTGTACGTTCTGAATAAGAAAGGATACATTCGTATGGCTCCTGTTCTTGTTCCAATTGCCAGAATTTTCTGAACTGGGTCAAAAGCTAAGGCAGTGGGTAGATAAGGAAAACCATGACGAACCGTCTGAAACAGAACAAAGTACCAAAGTCAGTGAAATGTCAAAGTCAGAACTGCAAACAACAGCATGTATGTTCTATGTTATGGGTACAGGAAAAAAATTTACATTTTTGCAATCAACACTGTCAGTTGATAAAGACTCAATGTGAGCCAATTACGTGCACTTGCAGCTCAGAAGGCCAATGGAAACCTGGATGGAATAAAGAGAAATGTGACCAGCAGAATGAGGGAAGTGATTCTGCCCCTCTACTCTGCTCTTCTGAGACCCCACCTGGAGAACCGTGTGCAATTCTGGAGGTCTCAACACAAGGACATGGAGCTGTTGGAGCAGGGCCAGAGGAGGGCCACAAAGATGATCAAAGAGCTGGAGCACCTTTCCCGTGAGGACAGGCTGAAAGAGCTGGGGCTCTTCAGCATGAAGAAGAGAAGGGTCCAGGAAGACGTTACTAGCAGCCTTCCAGTACCTGAAGGAGGCCTACTGAAAAGCAGGAGAGGGACTTTTTATAAGGGCATGTAGCAACAGGATGAGGGGAAATTACTCTAAACTGGAAGAGCGTAGATTTAGACTAGACATTAGAAAGAAATTCTTTACTGTGAGGGTGGTGAGACACTGGAACAGGTTGCCCAGAGAGGCTGTGGATGCCCCCTCCCTGGAAGCATTCAAGGCCAGGCTCGATGGGGCTCTGAGCAACCTGGTCTAGAGGAGGTGTCCCTGCCTACAGCAGGGGCTTGGAACTAGATGATCTTTAAGGTCTCTTCCAACCCAAACCATTCTGTAGTTCTGTGATTCTATGATTTTACTTTATGTTGTATTATTTGCAATACATTTCCACAGAAGCATTGTAAAAGATACGTTGTTCTAAATACAGAGGTGAATTTCATTCATGTTAATTTCTACATTTGCTCTTTACTTGGATATTTTATGTTTTTGTTGTAACACTGTAGATTATAAAGTATACACCAATGTACAACTGTATATTGAAAGATAAACTCAAAATGGAAGGCAGCTATAACTCTAAATTTTTTTAAAAAAAAGACATTTAATATGATTTTACAATGCTGTAACAAACAAACAGTTTCAGTCTGATCAGAACAGCCACAGAGGACAAAAATGGAACTTATCCAGAGGAAGACATCCAATAAATCAATAAACTGAATTGAGTCTATGAAGGAAAAATCCTTCATATCAATTAAAAAAAAAAAAAGCCAGAGAAGATGTTGTCAAAATGAACAGCTGAATCACTCATCTCATCCTTTCTTAATCTTTATTTGAAATACTATGCTTGTAATTCTGATTTTTCACAGATGCAATGCATCCTTAGGTTTGAAGACTTCCTCAAATAATATTTTAAATTATCATACTGGTCTAATTGGAAGTTCTGACCAGTATGACTCGCCTGATTCTTATCAGAAACAATCTCATGATAGAAAAGTCCAACACACATACACAAAAAGACTGAAAATAAAAAGGTTAGACTAGAAAATACAAATAATAAGAAAATACAAATAATAATAATAAGAAAATAACTAATGAGTGTGATTGTTTACCTAATAATACCTCAAGTACAGTGTTCAGGTTTGGGCCCCTCACTACAATAAAGACATTGAGGCCCTGGAGCATGTCCAGAAAAGGGCAACAAAGCTGGTGAGGGGTCTGGAGCACAAGTCTCATGGGGAACTGAGGGAGCTAGGATTGTTAGTGTGGAGAAGAAGAGGCTTGGGGAGATCTTATCACTCTTTATGACTCCCTGAAAGCAGGTGGTGGCGAGGTAGGGGTTGGCCTCTTCTCCTGAATGAGTAGCGACAGGACCAGAGGAAATGGCCTCAATTTGCTCCAGGGGAGATTCAGATTGGATATAAGGAAAAATTCCTTCTTTGAAAGAGCAGTCAGATGCTGGAAAGGGCTGCCCAGGAAGGTGGTTGAGTCACCATCCCTGGAAGTGTTAAAAAAAAATGTTTAGATATTGTACTAAGAAAACATGGTTTAGTGGGAAAATATTGGTAGTGATGGACAGTTGGACTGGATGATCTTGGAGTTCTTTTCCAACCCTTAATTCTATCCCATAGAATTATATTATTCTAAACTTTGATAACAAATAATTCTTTTTTTCAAATGTATGCTTGGGATTGAAAAGTTTTCTGGAGTGAGCAGAATTCAACTTTTTTCAGATATTTTATCTTCTTAAGATTATCCTGTTCATGAATTGCGTTAGCTGAAACATTCAATAGACCCTATGGAACAACTTCTACAAGAGCTTCCCAAATTGCAGACCTGATGAGTAAAAGGCAGTTGATGACGTCTACAGCTTTATAACTACAACTGTTTTCTTTTGTTCAGCTGGAAGCACTTGATGTTCACAATTAGCTTGGGAACAACTGCATGTATCTTTTTTTGTCAAATAAACACTTCCTTAAGAGA
Organism: Chrysolophus pictus; assembly: GCA_037305975.1. Taxonomy (NCBI): domain Eukaryota; kingdom Metazoa; phylum Chordata; class Aves; order Galliformes; family Phasianidae; genus Chrysolophus; species Chrysolophus pictus. The sequence goes on along the minus strand of CM074576.1, from coordinate 116,114,212 downwards.
AATCTTACTCATCTCATGTTTTACTTATTGCTGATAAGGGATGTCTTAAAACAATTCAAAGTATCTAGATTGCAAAAATCTAGAAACACATGGTAGTTCAGTAAGCTGTAGAATCATAACTCACTTTTTTATGTTAATGCAGACATTTCTCAAAGGTCTCCACAACTCTGTATCTTTTTTGCATTGTGTGGTTTTATTTTTGTGTAGTTTTTTTTGTTTTTTTTTTTTGTTTTTTAACCTTCTCATCTTCTCAAGTGGTAGAATTACTCAGAATAAATAATTTGATATTTGACACCTGAACTGGTTCTAGACTTACATATACTGTAAAAATGCTTTTATATCTCATATCACCAAATCATCGGGAATTATGAAATATATTTTCCAGTGTACTAATGTTTGACCTAACTTCATTACTCATTTTCTATTATATGCAATACTTCTTTCCTCCTGTGAATAAATGTTCTTCTCTACCAGAAAAATACTTATATTCTAGAAAAGATTTTATTAATTTTTTTAAAAATCTCTCTATTTCTGATATTTAATTCTGACCGGAACTTACAGCATTGCTTCTTAGATCTAGGAATGTAAAGATCAATATTTCTCAAGCTTTATTTTCATTCTTGCCTGTGTGTTTACTATCATTTCACACGTGTTCTTTCAATGTTTCTGCAATCTACATAGTCAGACTTATAATTTATCCAGGTCCTGTTTTGTAGAACTATGTTTTAAAAGCACAGACATATACATCTCTCCAGGATTTGTAAATTCTGGGATTGATTCAGAACTGCTACTTCCATTTTGCAGCCTTTTTTCAAATTGGAAGATTTGTACCTATTCTAATCTGGAAATTCTGGTGAAGGCAAAATTATTCAATCTGTAGAAGAAAAAAAATACAGTTGAAGTTCACTGATCCTCCATATAAATGACAATTTTCAAGTAAAATATTCATACTGATTATGGCTTCAAATAAAGGACAAAAACAGTTTGGAAGAAGAACAAAGCTATAACGTACACAGTTAAAATGGAACAAAATGCCTTTATGATCGAGATTTTAAACGTGAATTAGAGCAGTCTCAAAGGTGATTATAAAGATCAGGCCTATTAAGCAGAGGAGTAATAACCTGTCAAAATTCAGTTTCCCAGCCTCTTCTCCTTAGATTTAGCCCAACACTTCTATTTGCAAGGACTGTGAGAAAAAATGACACGAGAAACTTGACAGTAGATTTTTCAGTTACGTATTGATAAATCTTGTGGGAAAAAACAATTCTAGAACTGTGTCTGGGCTTCCTCACAGCATCTACTAATAGAGATGAAGAAGAGGGAAAAGTTACAAACCTGATGTTAAGTTGGAATTTTGCATCATCCTAATCTGTGCAGTGTAGAGGATTAACAATACTGACCAAAACTTTCAATAGTCAGTAGAAAATGCAAAACAAAGTAGATTTTTTTCCCTCAAAACAAAGCTATCCCGATAGCAGACAGAACCTGAAGAAAGCATCCTAAAGTACCAGCCTGTGTTCTCATAAATACAGGACCTACCTACCACAAACATCTTAAAAGAAGGTGCTGAAACAAGGGAGCAAAAAAGCAGACAGCAGACGGAGCCAGGATTGCTTTTCTCCACATTATCCAGATTCCTTTTATGTCTCCTTTTTGGCACATAGTTTCTAGAGGCAGACTGTGCTCCCTAGGACACGCAGTTTATATACAATACTTGAAACATTTTATCTGAAACAAAACAACTACAAATGATGCTATGATTTCAGTTTAAATCCTCATTTAGTTTTGTCACGCTATTTTAAATTTGATTAAAATAATTTCAAGCAAATATTCTTTCAGCGAATTCCAAATATGTATATATATATATATATACATAAATATATAAAATAAATTTAGTTAAATTTCCTATATTCACTTATTATTTGGACTTGCCAGCATTCTACCAACAAACACTTTTGCTGTCCAGAACATAACAGTATGTTTTTCAGTAGCTGAAAAGAGAATATCTCACTAGCGGTAATATTCAGTATCCAGTACAGTTATTTCATAGTGTATAACTTGGCTTTTCAGAATTAGAAGTTTTTCTTAACTTTTGTTACATGGTAATTTATATTAGCCTGCAAAGTCATTATTTTTTCAAGGTGATTTTGTTCTTTTCTAAATAACTCCAGAAAATACAGGACTAAAATTTGTTTTAAACTGTAACAATGGAGTAATAAAGAAAAACTGTTCCTGCTGGTTTGCATAAACATAAAATGCATGACTGATATTTTGCAGATATCCTCCTTCGTGTAGTATTTGACAGCAAAATTGATTTACTTAGCTAAATAATTTTTGAAGAGATGTGTACTTGTTTAAATTGAACTACGTAGTCTAAGCCTGTGACTCAGGATGTAAAATCTATTTCCAAATTGTGGTGAACATGCCAATACAGAAGCCTCACTGAAGCAAATGCTGTATCTGTGAAGCAGGGAAAGAAGTTTTAACAGAAACTTGCATAGCTTCTTACTCAGCAATGTATGAAATATTCGAAAAGGTCAACAATTACACCTTTCATTGAGTTATAGTGGTGAGATGGGTGATGGATGCTCATGAAGATGTGTTGTCATGCATTATATCCTCACACAACAATGACATCCTTCCTTTCTATGCTTCTGTGCCTAGATTCTCTAATTTGTGACAGTATTCTCCACTTACAAAAGATCGACACAGGACAAGATGTCAGTAGGCCTCCAATCCAAGGCCACAAAAGAAACACGATTTTATTAGCTAAATTTTCATTTTTCAAGGGAATAATTTTTCTTAAAATCTAACCTCAACAAATCTTGTGGTTTAACCCAGTAGGTGGCTAAGTACCACACAGTTGTTCATTTACTCCCCCCCCTTCCCAGTGGGATGCAGGAGAGAATTGGAAAAACAAAAGTAGAACTTGTGGGTGGAGATTAACTATTTACTAAGATAGAGAAAAAGGATAGTTATGACTATATATATATTCACATATATATTTATATGAATGTGTATAACAAGTGATGCACAAGCAATTGCTCACCACCCCATGATTGAGGCCCACCAAGCTCCTTAAGTAGTGGAAGAGAGCGAGATGAACTCTGCCCCCTTCAAAACTCCTTCTGCATGATGTCCAGAGAGCCACACAAAACAAGTAAAAGATTAGTTTAAAATAGAAAAAAAAATAAATGCTTTCTTACACAGTAGTTAATGAACTTCTGAAACTTGTCACAGTAGGATGCTGTGAAGGGAGACAATATCAGCAGGCTCAAAAAGACACTGCTTGGCCCCAAAAAAGAAAGCACATCCAAATGCATCTACCAAACAGTTACTTCAAAAAATAAAATAACAAAAACAAAAAATTTTTTTACAATTTTCACTGAAGTTGCTCTTCTCATTACAAAATTCTCTGAAGAAACTTCAGAAATGTGATTTTTCACTGTCATCTTCAGTTCTGCAAACTGGATATTAAACTCTATCAGATCAGAACAGTCCTATTCGCATAGGATTTATATTGATACAGTTATCTTAAGGGGAAAAAAAGGCCTTCTGAATTTCAGAAAGTGTTATCTCCATGACTGTTCCCTGAAATATGGTATGTCAAAAATGGAAAAAGGATATGAATCAGACAGAAAAAATCCACATCAATCCCCAAAATATATTATTCCCAGTTCATAACAAAAGTGAGGGTGGGAGGGAACCCAGCAGATTGCCTGTTCCACCCTGCCCTGCTGCTCAAACCAAAGGGGCCAAATTTTAGTCTTACTTCTTTGACATATTTAAATGAGTGTCCTATGGCAAACCTCCTCACAACTACACCATCTTGCCACGTCTACCACTGAACTGAGTTACATTATAAAAAGAATATACTCATCCCAAGGTAGGTATTCTCCTCTTTAGAGAAATGCTAATTTCAAGAGAAGGCATCGTATGCCAAATGATTTCACCTCTTCCCATTCCTTCTAGAGGACTCTTGACTTTAAAAACTGGAAGACAAATATGCAAAAAGGGAGGCAAATGGAAAATGTAAAGAAGAAATTGCATTCATTGTTCAGTAAATATGCTATAAGAGGCTTCCCACTCTTGCTAGTGAAACTGTCAAGAAATAGGATGTCAATTGTTTATAGAAGAACCTTCTTTCAGCTGTAGTGCAAAATAGATAAATGCCATGAACTTTAATAAACTTAGCTTTGGCTTTAAGGTAAAATAAAACTAAAAACAAATCCAATGATTTCAAAGCACAGTTTGGCCTACCTGCTAAGGGGGAAACCAGCTTTAATTACTAGTATTTCCAATTGTGCTTACTTTTTATTAATAATTCATAATTAATCTTCCTACCTTCTTTGCACACTGTATGTTTTATCTGAATTTAGAATTTAATCTGGAGTTACTGGCCAGCAGCTCATCTCACAGATGAGGGAGATACATTCTGAATGAAACCGAGGTACTTGGTGGCTGCTTTTTGCTCCCTCACAGCAGTGAAATACAGCAAATCCTGAATGTTAGTGTTCCCCCCAGTACTGACCAAGATGGTACCAAGGGGATGGCTAGCGGGCACAAAGGAATACACACTATATCTAAAGACCTTAAGAGTCAGATCACTGTTTACATAATCACGTGTCAGTATTCCTGCCTTTGCCTCATTCAGTGAGCAACTAAAATATAAAGAAGGAGAAGCAATGGATGAACCAGGTTTCTTCGGACCTATTATCTGCAGCTACAATGGAATACTCCTGCAATAAATCTGATGCTGGGTAGCTGAAACTGAAAGCACATTCCTGTCCTTGAAAAATGCAATAGATGGACTGGGTTATATAGAGCAGACATAAGAGTTCACTATGTATGACTTTATGCAATATTCAGTGGATAATAGGGAAATTTTCTCACAGGAACTGTGGCAAAGAATACAAAGCACAGAACCACAGAATGGCAGGAGTTGGAAGGGATCTCAAGGATCATGAATCTCCAACCCCCCTGCCACATGCAGGGCCATCAACATGCCCATTTAATACTAGACCAGGCTGCCCAGGGCCCCATCCAACCTGGCCTTGAACACCTCCAGGGACGGGGCATCCACAACCTCTCTGGGCAGCCTGTTCCAGCACCTCACTACTCTCTCTGTAAAGAACTTAAAAGCATCCATCCATCTGTCCCATACGCTGCGTACTGCTCAAACCAAATCTGATGGATGACAGGAACAGACACTTCAAGAAAATGAGATGCAATAAAGACTGGGCTGTAACACAAAGATACACCCATTGTATTTCTACAGTAGCTGAATAACGGTCCTGGACTTCTGAGTGTTTGACTTCGCAACATTAACTAACATTCTTACATTGCAGATGTTTTTATAAAACATAAGCAACAATGTTTAATTGATTTGAATCAAATTCTGCAACAAAAACATGTTATCATATGTACCTGTACCGACACAATATCCCAATGAATTCAACAGGGCTATTCTTGACTACACACACCCATTAACTCAAACCCCTAAATATTAAGGGTCATTTCTTTTTTTTCCTCCAGTTCTGTACACAATTCAACTCCAACAGAACCATAAAAAGCGTACCTTTTCAGACTTTGACCTTAGCTACAGGCAACAGATTGTCTCTACTATTTTTTACTACCCACAGACTTTGCTGGTGAACTGTTCGGAATGGACACAGCACCGTACAAAGATAACATCTTATTACATTTGAGCGTATTTACCAGCCATCTGTACGTAACAATACTGCTTTCTCTTCTCTCCACAAATGCACATTACTCACACTTCTAATCACACAGACCTCTAGCTTCCTCCTATCCTAATTCTAATATATATTTTGAGAAATTAATACATTTATATAAACTGCTTATATGAACACTGCATTTTAGTATATTCAATTAGCCAGTTTAAAAAAAAAAAAAAACACAAAAAACCCAGAAAAAATAGGACATTCACAAACTAAGCTAATCCGTGCAACATCAATTTGCCCCCTTTTTGCAGAGATTAATCAAACAGTGTTCTCCTGTATTTTTCTCTCAACTCTTTTGCCTCATTCCATACATAGCACAGACTGATCTGTTCTATGGGCAGATCAAAGTTATTTTTATTGTTAAAAAAAGATATTGTCAGTCAAACATGCCTATTTGGTACTGAATAGGAAGTTATAGATGAGATGGAAAACTGAAAAGGAAATACTCTCAATCCTCTTATCACTTAGCTTTATAAATGATCAAGCAAAGGACCATGAATTAAACTTTTTACATATGGTTGTTAATAGTGTTTCCATTTTGTGTTTGACCAGTTTGAGGTTATGGAGCCTGATGATAGTCACACATGTTAGATACAATTCAAATGTCCAGTCTGAAGCCATAATTTCATCGACAGTCATCTAAGACATGAAGGAAATTCAGAGTTTTTCTGACTATCTAAGAGAGAACAGCCTAGAAGGTAGCCTGCAGATATGAAGGGTACTTGCAACAAAATGTGAAAACAATGAGAGGCATAACTGGAAGATGCAAGTGGTATAAAAGAGGATGCTAAAAATATAGACTCAAGGCAAGTCGAGCTGAATTCTCAAAACAGCAAATAGTAGGCAGTCTGGCATTGTGGAACCTTCTGTGCCTTGGTTCTTATCCGTGCAGCAAGAACAATATGTCCATCTCAGATAAATACTGTGAAGATCAATTCATTAATGTTTATAAAGCTTTCAAAAGTACAGTGAAGAGCACTTCTGCTGAGAAAGCCCATGGGGAACTTAATACTTGGGTAAACTCTATGTATACAAAGATATACTGAAGTGCTTTCTATTCAGCAAACACTATGTTCAACTAAGTAAGACCTACAGAAGAAATATGGGATAATGCAATTAAAAGCTCTATTTGCAAGCAAACATCAGAAAATTAGAATTTTGAAGTGGTTTGTTTTGCAACCTTAAAACTCTTAAATTGGTTTTGAAGCTGTAATTGCATGTGTTGGCCCTGAAGGTCTGCATTAATGCATTCAGGATTAGTATTTGACTAATGATCAAATAAAGGAATGCAGAAAATAAAGACATTTTGTTTGAAAGAAACAAAACAACTGTCCAGTTATACTATTATAGGTAGCTTAATATCTTCAAATTTCCCTAAAAAGAAGCTTCCAATATGCTTTGCTCTTTACTGCTGATGAGCCCTATTTCAAATAACTACAAACGTTTTAAAAAGCAAAATACGATCATCACACATGTAATAAGATTACTGACACCTAATTACAGAAATGTCACTTATAGCACTTACACCCAGAGATGTTGTGGAGTCTCCTTCTCCGGAGATACTCAAAACCCGCCTGGACATTTTCATGCATAACCCCCCCTGTAGGAATCTGCTTTAGCAATGGTTTGGATTAGGTGATCTCCAGAGCTCCCTTCCAACCCCTAAAATTATGTGGTCCCGTGACTGGGAATCTACAGTTTAGATTTAAGGTTCTATCCAAAATACAGCACGTGTGAGAAATCCTTCTCGACGTCATATTGTATTTACCACAGAATGAACTCTGAGCACTTACAAGTAAGGTTTAATACTTAAAGTGGGTTTTCTCTGAAACGTAAAGCTTCACACTGGTATTTTTTTGGCCCCGAGTGGCCTTCTTAATGAGACAACACAGATTAACCAATAGTTAGCTCATGCTAACTGAAACATTACGGACAGCTTGTAACAAAGAACTTTTTGTAATTCTCTATAAGCAAAAATGAAACTGCATGCTACTGCACAATTGTTATTAAACTGCCATTTGGAAATTCACCTTATTTCTATTGACACTGAAATACATATTCATGCTGCACCTACAGTCAAAGTATCTACTGGACTGCTATCAAAGGGACTAGATGTTTGTCTTCATAGACTGTCAAAATAAAGTATTACCATATAAAATCATGAGTTAAAATTTAGGACCGTGTTATAGGAAATACAGATAAATAATACATGTAAATTTGCATGATAAACTGAAATATCTCAATAAAATGTCTGTATGTAATATCACAAGGCAACATAATAGAGAAGTTCATCAAAACTAGACAGGTCTCTATTACAGCCATTATCCCAGAGGAGTGAAATGCTAGTGGTAGATCGAAAAAGTGAAGCTGTCTTTGAAATTTGGCTACTGATTGGATGCTGATTAGTTTTAAAAGCAGTCACAACCACATTAGAGTTTGGGTAATAATTCAGTGACAAGTTTAATTTAAAGGTTCTAGAATATTTTCTAGAGTATCTGGCTGCTGCCTACAGCTAAAGAAAATACACTGGAATAGGCTGTTGTTCTAGTCAAGCACAACTCTTATTACTCAGTTACAGAGATCTTGATTTCAAACATTCTCTCCATAAAAGTAATAACATCTTGCTCTACAAATTCAACTCTACGATTGCTGTTGAGGAACAGCTCAAGTATTTCCTTACAGGAGACTCATTTTCATAAAGAAAACACACCGCATGTTCTCAAAATCTGCATCTTCAGGTTTAGTCAGTTTTCCCTGAAGTTCAGTACCACATCATAATTGACCCCCTACAAAAGTAAGAAAATCACTCTTTTCACCATTTATGACCCTTCTGCTCAAAGTTCTACTTAAATGATTTACAACATCCTAATCATCCCCAATTCCTGTATTAATATGAGTTCTCTTCCTGCTGCTGTATTTTAATTTCTACAAGCTATGAACAAACACAGGATGGCTCAAGAAATCCTTAATAATAAACCTTAGTAATAACTGAAGAAGCTAAGACCACCACCCTTGAAATTAATGCAAACTTTACTGACATATTCTATTGGATTGCATCTAGTTTTTGGCACGACTCTCCTATCTCACACATTCAATTAATTTGAATCACAGTCAGTATTTTTACCACGTGGATACCCATATCCCAAGAGAAGCCTTAGATACAATATGACCTACACCTCAGCTTCCAGTTGTCATAAAATACAGTTCTGCCAAAATTTCATATTACATGAATACTTCCAGAAAGGTGGCAATGATTCACTACTACAGATACCAACACATAAGTTTATGATGCTTAAAAAAGTCTGCAGCTATTTCACATGCAATCGTTTCACGAATATTTCATTTATATTCTGTCAATACATAACATTACGTTAATGATTCAAACATAAATGGCAAAAGTAACTCATTGTGAACGTCTCTCTATAAAATGAAATATTCAGCACACTTCTATTAAGGTTTCATTTTATCTTAAAAAGACACCATAGTAATTAGTATCTCAAAAATGTCAAAAACAGAGACAGGTTTCAGATGTGTTACTAATAAAACATACATTACCAATAAAACCAGTCTGCTGCTAGAGGATTTAGATCAGTGTTTTTAGTCAAGAAGACCTCCTACAAACTTCACAAAGGCAATTTATTTAAGTAAAGAATGCAGTGTAAGGCCCTTTCATTCTTAATGTATGAGTCAGCTTTTACACTACTTATCTAAATGAAGATTTAATAATTAGTAAAGAAAGAAAAAATTGGTTTGGGGTGTTACTCCAAGCAGAATCCATCTATCACGATCGTGCAGATCATAACAAACCAATACTGCCATTAGCTTCACTCAGTTTTGTGTGCAGCAGGATGACAGATCCTGGTCAGATCCTTAAACTGCAGCCTGTATTACTTATGTAACTTAATGTGAAAACAGACAACTGAAAAATCAGAAGTTCTATGCCACAAAATCTTTGGGAAGGTAAAGCTTGGATTACGTGTATGTTTTGCAGTATTTTTAATCTAATACATATCGACTAAGGTACAAATTACGGCTCACATTGTGCACCCTGTCGTATGCACAATAAACCTGTGTATGTGCCTGCATACAGTCCCACTGCCTTTGGTACACTTGCACAGCACATAATGCAGGACTGGGGCCTGTGAGTTTTTGTCAGTTCACTCAGACATGCTTATACTGTTACTAAACAGCAACAAGGCTCATTAAGCAGAGCCTGCTGACTAAACCTTGCAGTATTTCCTGAGCTCATAATCAGAGATTATTTGGGGAAGTTTGCTTTTAGTACGCTTTTGTACCTTGAAAAAAGGAAGCCAATGCTTTGTATACCATAGAGTGGACTTCTGCAGTACCACGCATTCATAAGCAAGCGCTGCTGCAACCAAAAGTGCTCCCATACAAATATTTACTTTGCTGAGAGCATTTCAACCTGACAGCTAAATCTCCTCACTGAAAAAAAAGAGAGGCAAACACTGCCCACTGAAATCTTCTAGAAGTGCTGTATTCCTGGGCACCCACATTTCTAAGCAGATCTGTCAAAACCTACCAGAACTGCTTGCAAAAAATATCAAGCCAAAGGTGGGAAATACAAAGATAGAGAATTAATTGATTTTGTTTCTGAAAGATTTATTGTATATTTTTGCAAATATGCCACACATCTATCACACGAAATACAGATCTCCGACATTATCAAAGGAAGAATTATGTTGAGTCTTAGCTTTACTCAGAATTCTCATAATGTCAGACCTAAAGATATATCAACATAACTTGGTTATTTGCATCATTTTTCTACTGAAGGGACAAAGTGGAAAATCACTGTTCTGGATACCTGGAATTTCATGAACTGTTGTATTACTGGGTACATAAGCAAAAGGTGTCAAATTCAGCCCTGGTGTAAACAGACACAACTGTAATGAATTAGCACTGTTAAACAACAGATTAATTTGACTCAGGACGCCCCGTGGTACAGAACCTATTCAAAAGGTCTCTCTGACTGTTCTAAGTGATAGGGGCTCATCTTTCTTCACCTGAACTCTGTATGAGTTTTAACACTCACTGTGTCTGAGAACAGAATAAAATCACCACATCTACTATTATAAAAGCTGTATATTGCACTGGGACAGATCTACACACTCTCCTACAGTTTTGTCTTTCTTGCTTATATTCCATCCTTCTTCCTCAAATACTGAGATGTGCTGGAGTGGGCTATAACCTAAATTTCAACTCAGTTGGTATCTGACTAATGAAAGCATGCTTAATAGGTGAAGCTCTTGTAATAACGTAAACTGCACTAGCTAAAAATTCTGTTTTTGCACATCCTAACAGATACACAAACAGGACTTCTAGTAAAGTCAACAGAATTAATGTCAAAGTTAAAGATAAAAGCGTAAGACTAGGGGATAAAAATACAATCTCTCATTTCTTTTTTGTACCTCATTACCAAAGTATTACTTAGAACTCCAGAGCTGGTCAGAAATACCAAGTCATTTCTACTGATTTCATTGTGCACTGAGAGCTCTGCTGCAGGAAACAGACATTAAAAAAAAAAAACCTATAAAAATCATAGAGATATTTTATGCATGCTATTTGGAGAGAAAATTCCCACAGAAAGATCTAACCAATGTGTAAAAGCCAATGCCAAACAAATTTGGAAACTTTCAATATTTATGCCGTTCCATTAAGTTTACTGTCATACAATCACAATCTTCAGCACCAATGCTAAAAAACAAACAAACAAACCCTAAACAGACACCCAAGCCCTCGCAAATAAGAAAAGTGCTACGTTCAGCAATCACTGTGCCATCTTTTGTTTCTAGCTTGTGCCTTTTTCCTTAAGGAGAAGAAAGAGAGGATGGTAGCACGGTTAGGTTGCGGTTGGATTTGGTGATCTTTAAGGTCTTTTCTAACCTGAGCAATCCTATGGTAGCCGGGAGGAGGGGGAGTACAGATGGACGATTTCAAATGTCTGATGGCTTGTTATTTATATTGGTACCACCTGATTAGCTCTTTGTCCACAATCTCGCTGCTAGTTCAGAGACCAAGCGTGTACTCTGGATTTGCCCCCGAATCCAGATTTCAGTGAACGTACCGCTACTCAACCATCACCACAGACATCTCTGCTTTTCAATACAAAGTCCTTATACAATCACTGCAGTTCTCAGGTAAAAAAGCTCACCGGCATCCCATTTCTTCCTCCCCAACCCCCTCCCCCCCCAACCCCCTAAAGCTACGCAGCTTTCCTCACCGCTTCCCGAAGGGATCCCCAGCCCTTACCTTACAGATCTGGAAATAATCCGAAGTTAGCGTCTCCTGGATCTCCTCCCGAGGAGTCCCCGCGGCGCCCGCAGTCCCTCCGGGGTGCGCGGAACCTCCGCCAGCTCCACCACCGCCAGCGCTGCCACCGGGCGAGGAGGCGGTCAGACCATCCAGAACTTTGCGAAAATTGAATTTCTTCATTTTGGAAAAAGCTCGAGGAAGAAGGCGTGGGGAAGGCGATAGGATGTGCCGCCACGCATCCAGCTACATGTAGCGAGAGTCCCTGACGGTCCTCCGAGCGAGGCAGCGCTTCAGCCCCTTGTACCAAACCAACTAATCGGTATTAGGTATAATTGACCGAAGAATACAAAGGCTTCATTTTGTCAGGCTACCGGGATGGGTCCTTTCGGGCAATAACAATAAAAGAAAGATCCACAAACGGCAGAACTAAGCTTTACGCTCAGACGCGGAGCGATGGAACAAGGTCCACCCAGACATCCACATCTGGCAGCGGGCTACAAGCGACAACTCAATGGAGAATTCAAGCCAGCATCTGACCGAGCGGGGTCCATCCCTCTCCTCCTCTCGCCCTCGGTGCTCGCTTGTTTCGACAGCGCTACAAAAACACGACTGCACCCAACCCCGCTTCCCCTCGACACCCCTTCGGCGAGAACTGTCTCCTCCGGGAGCTGGGCGGAGCGCTTCACTCTGCTGCTCCCGCCCTCCTCCCGCTGCTGGAGCCGCCCCGGTCCCTCCTCTCTCCGCGGAGGATGCGCAGCCGCTGGGAGCCTCTCGCCTTTCTCGCCAGCGAGCGACGGGCGGCGGCCGTCCTGAGACGACGGGACAGCCCCGCACGCTGCCCGCTCACCGAGCCTGTGCCGGAGGGAACGGAGGCTACGCGCCTGGCCGCAGCTCCCGCCCCGCCCTCTCCGCCCTCACGCCCCGCCCCGCCCTGCCCTACCCCACCCCGCCCGAAGGGAGCGACGGGGCGGGGCAAAAGGTTCGTGATTGACAGCGGCTCGTGATTGACAGCTGTTTTCATTGGCTCGGCGGTCGTTCGGCTGGACGAACGGACCAATAAGAGGAGCGTCAAGGCGACAGGGCGGGAACACCAGCTGAAGGAGCGGGATGGCGAGGCAGAGCTCCGCCGCATCTGATTGGGTGCACTGTCAAGATGAGCACGCGCTTTCACCAATTGGAAAGGCTTCTAACCTCCGCGACGCCCCGCCCCAATGCGGCGGTTGGCGCTGTCCCGTGCGCGCTGGGCTCAGGCGGCTGTGAGGGGTCGGGGGTCGTATGGCGCTGAGCTGAGGGCAGGGGCAGCGGGGTCGGGTCTGGAGGGCGTCGTCTGCCGCTGGGGGGGCTTTGAGAGCGGGGCGGTGAGGGGCTGGGCCTGTGGGTGCAGGGGCTGCTTGCTGTTGGCTCCCAGGTGTGATGTGGGGGAAATGTTATCCTGCATGCAGGGTTCTATGGAAGGGTACTGGGGTCGGGAACAAACGAGTTGGCGATTAACAGTGACTCATGACATGGCACTGGTGATGTAGTTGGAAGCCTGGAGTTGACTATAAAAAACTTATTATGTGCGGTACTAAATATATAGCGTCCCTTGTATAATAAAACCGTAGAAGTGATTCATCTTGGTCATACTGCAGTTTCTTCAGGGGTGCTTTATAATTTCAGTGCTCATTGTCATGCCTAATATATTTTTTTTGGCTGGTAAGTCCTACAGCTCTGTGTAGCAAGGCAAGAAGTTTTTACATCAGCTTCGTAACGCTGAGCTCCATGCTTTTGTTTTTCAACTCGTCTGTGTTCCAGAAGGTTTTATGATTATTTGATGATTTATGGTTTCATACGATTCTGTGATTTTAGTACTCCTCATCTTAATGATAAAAAGTGAAGTTCAAAGAATAAAACTTGACTTATGGCCAGATGAAAAATAAATGATGCGTTGCTAATGAAACTGGAAAGGTTTCAATAGCCAGAAAAAGCAACATCCTCCCTTGGTATGGGAAACAAGATATGTAATGGCTATGGCCAGGAGACAGAATGAAAAAGAGGATGGCACTAAGTTAGCAAATCCAGCAAATCCTAAGTGCAAGGTTTTGGAGAATAAGGAGAAGTAAAAACACAGTTTAAGCTGTTTGAAGAATGCCATGTCCTACTTCTTTGTGTTCACTGTAGGCAATACATCTGAGGAGAAAAAAAAACTTAGCAGAAGACAAAAGAAAGATACCAACATGAATTGTAAATATGAAAGGGAAAGAAAAGGTGTAAATTGAAGTATCTAGGATGAAGAAAAAAAATGTCATGGACAGACTTTGAGAAAGAACAATAGCCTGGAAGTCAGTGAGTGCTAGAACAAGAAAAGCAGATAAGATTAATACCTTTAAGTGAGAAAAAGTGAGGAACGAAATTAGAAGAATGATAAAATGTCTTTGGAAATGGAGTAGGATACGTACATTCTTGGAATATCAACATCTGCCTTTCGAGGAACAGGTATTAAGATCTGGGTATTGGTGATTAGATATTATCTCAGAGTATCCAAAAAGGTTAGGAACCTCCCACTGCCAATGTGCAGTTAAAAAAAACAAACTTGTGGGGAAAAAAAATGGTATTGCTATAGCAAAACATCAAGGCGTCCTGTTCAAAAACACTGTGAAAAGTTCTTCAGTTCACTTGTGCAAGTAAAGCATATAAGTTTGAACATTTTGAACTTTTGAACATTTTGCTGTAAGCTGGACACAAATGCAGAGGCAGAGATGGGCTTCTTGGAAAGACTGGGAGGTGGTGCGAAGGGAGACAGGACAGTGCTGGACGTAGAGAAACTTAGTTACTCTGACAGTGTTCATAGCAAGGAGTCCCACTGAATGGCCTATGTGGCAAGGAGCTCTGGTGTTTTGTTGTTTTTTTTTTTTTTAAAGAACAATTTTGGTTTGGCAGAGAAGAAAACATTTGCTTTTTCTCTAACTGAAAAAAAAAAAGCTATAGTGTGATGGGGCATGTAGTTGCTGGTTTGCACTGTGTTGAAATGATGATTAGTAGGATGCTTCTGAGGTTGGACAGCTCTGACACCAAGAGTATTAACAGTAGGTTTATATAATGATGAAAATGTGGAAAGATTTTAGATGTTAAATAGACACATAACAAATGAAATAAGACATCCCAATGCAATCTGTGTTTCAGATAGTACAAGGAGAGAGTGTATCCTTCAGTGTTTTCTTCACAGTATTTCTTTCATCAGTCATAATGTGCAGGTCAAAGTTCTCTTTGGTATATTTTTACTTTCCCTTCCTGGCTTTTTTGTTTTATGTTTTGATAGCATACTTAACCAACAGGCTAGAATTCGTGACTTTATTAAGCTGCAAACAAATTTTAATCTCTGGTTTATGCTGTCGGTGGTTTAAGTAAAGACATGGTGCAGAGATGTGCAGTATGACTCCTTGCCTTTTAAAAATCATTCACAGGTAGCTTCTGGTTTCACTGTTTGCACTTTGTTTTTTGTTGTTGTTGGGTTTGATTCCTACTACTCTTTAAATGTGAATTAGAATTAGTTAAAATCTGTGTCCCTTTAGTGATACTGTTTTCCCACCAGCAGCTGAGTAGACCACAGTCTTGCAGCTATAGCTGTAAGAGAACCTCCAAGCTTTTGCATAACTGAAGAGAAAGGACATTGTCAAATACCGGAGACCCATTTATGCTCATGCAGTCAAAACTGTGACTTTCAATATCTGCCTATTTCTCTTTAAACTTAGGGACATTTGCCAGTATCTTCTATGTTTCTGTGTAATTCCAGACACTAGAGGAAAGCAACAAATGGCAGCAAGCACGGTGTTCCTGTCTGCAGAACCCCACTAAAAATATCCCCAGTCAGCATTGAGTATCTGGTTAGAACAGCTTGCTGAACTCTATCAATTAGCCAGATCCTAATCTATTTAATGTGTTTTATTAAGGCTATATAATGCTAATGTTTTAATCAAAATGTCAAGCAGTACTAAATTGAATTTATTAGGAAAGTCCAAGTATATCACATCTATGTGGTTACCTTGATCAAACAAACTTGTAATCTCATCAGAAAGTGAAGTCAGGCCTGCTTGTCAGGACTTGTTTCCGTAAAGCTGCGTGGACTTGCTTTCGTAATATTCCTCTTCCTTAACTCCTTCTTGATTGAATCACACATAGCACCACTGTTTTGTCTGTGTTTACTGAAGATGCCATACTCAGGTCTGTTGTCATCTGGCTCATTTGGTGTTTTTTGATTCTCAAGATAACTTGAGGTTTCCTTTAGCCTTTAAATTTAGAGCTGTATGGAAAGCTATTAAAAAATTAGCATTTAAAGGCCGAATGTCTCCTACTATTTTAGGACCTTTGGATGCTAAATGCTATGGCGATTGTTGAAAAACAATAGTGCCATTTTCATTCTCAGTAGGTGTCAATGGGTAGGAAAATAGTTAATCATCCTCATTATCCTTTTTTTTTTTTTTTCCTTTTAGTACAGGATAGAAATATTTACCATAAAAATTCACACCAAGAGGCAAGCTTTCCTAATGAAGAAGCTGTGACAAGGTGGGATGTGTCTGTAAAAAGTGAGGATATCATTTAGTATTAGCAACATTTGGCAGAGTGGGCCAAGTGCAGGTATGGATTAGTCTGTGGATAGAGTTGTGTGTTCCATCTTGAACCAATCTATTCTCATTGCTGTTGAAAGGGAAGATTCTCCATCCATTTGAACTCTTAGGACTTTTTATCTCTCCAACAATATATTTATTTGTCAATAAATAGTCAATATTTTCTTTTGGATTAATGAGCTAGATTAGTTCTGTACAAGGTTGAATGAACATTAGAGCTGGAGCAAAGAGTAGCAGAGCTGTGTGCCTGGGCAGAAGCGTGGACGTGGTCTCTCTCTGGTTAAACTTAGTTCAGCTCAGGCAAAGAATATAACTTCAGTGTGATGGTAACCCATTGAATTATATTCCACACATATAGCCTACCGTGGAAGAGCAGCAAATCTCAATGAAGAAATATCACAGCCATCCAAACAGCAGGCATATAATTTTAATTAGTTATTACATTCTGGCTCATTGCAGTAGGGCAATGTGTTTCTTGCAGAAGGTTCTCCAAAGAAGAAGTGGGACTTGATGTAGATTGTGTTGCTCTGGAAGGAAGTGCTGTTTCCTAACAGACTGTGGAATACAGGCTGTAACAGAAGCCACGGGAAGTATAAAAGTCTCATTAATTACTATCTGCACCATAGTTAATTGCTGTATCTTTACTATAGCATGAACATAAAACTCTGGGATGTCTAATTGGGAGAACTTCATTTCTAATCCTGACAAATGTGGGCCTTTCTGGGACACAAAACCTGTCTAAGAGAATGGATAAACACTTAGGTAGTTAGTATATGCCATATACCATATAACTGTGGGCTACTAAACTGCTGAGATTAGCATAAGGGTACAGGTTACTAGGGTTCTGCTTTTGATGTAGTCCAGAGGGTCTGGCAGCTTGATGAACTGCTAGACAAGAAACCACTACAAGACTACTTCTGCCATCCTGTTTTCTTAGTTTAGCCTCTCATTTATTATCATCCTTTGTTGCAGTTCTCAGGCTAGCTTTTTGGTCTGTTGTCTGCAGCCAGCTTGCTTTGTATATCATGCACTTTTCTAGTCCTTCTTAAGTTCTTCACCTAACACTACACCGTATAGATCAGTTGCTCACAAAGTCACATAGCTTAGCTATGTCTTTCCCCACTTGCTTCATCGATGACTAGGCAAAACCGTCTGTCTTTCCTAGGCCTGCAGTGAGCCAGGTTGTTTGGACTTCTAATGGCCCAGGTTTGCAATCCAGCCTGTGTGCCTAATGCAAGCTAAAGCTGTAGGACATCTGGTGTATCTAAAGGTGCAGTGGTTCATTAATAACTGGCACAGATCATCGGCAAGCAAAGTTGTTATCTTCCTTCCCTAAGGGTTTAATTTCCACCAAACATATGTCTGACTTTTGATCAGTATGTACCTTATCTGAATTTTTTTTACAAAATATTTTCATTGATGCCTTTTCCATTCTGAACATTTTCATCTTCCCTACTAGCTGCAAAACAGCAGGAGCTGATGCCTTTTCAAAGTCACTGGTTATTAGGCTTTCCAAAAAAAAAAAAAAGAAGAAGAAAGTTTCAAAAATGTGATAGTTCTCGGTGGAATAAAGGGCTAGTTGTCCTTGACAAAATGATCAGATGCATACCAAGCCAGGTTATATGCAGCCAGATCACCAAACTGACCAGTCTCCTAAACACATTAGCAAGAGATCACAGATTTCAAAGACACAGAATCACAAAATGGGAATAGCTTGAGTTGGAAGCTGCCTCAAGGATCATCAAGTTCCAACCCCGCTGCTGGGGACAGGGCTGCCAACTGCTAGATCAAGTAAGCTTTCAGAGGAGAAACTTAAAGCATTAATTGAGTGTGTTAGATAATCTACTGCATTTAAGTCTCTTGAGAGAACAAGATCTTTTGCTAAAGCAGAATCAGTAAGAGATTTAGCAAATCAGGAAGACTGTAATTCTTGCTGAATATTCTTTTTGTTGTCAGCTTTTCTACAAGTTTGACGTTTTATGCCTTTTATTGCTCTGAGTTTTTGCAAATTCTCAATGGCATTTGAAGTGGCAGCTAATGTATTCCAAATTGTTAGTTCATTTGTTCTAGGTTCTGCACTAACAAAGGTCTCAATTAGTTCAGGGCTACTTGTCCTGGCTGCTTTCAAACCCACATAGTCTTGCAAGTTTGAAACATGATCTTTGAATGCACATTTCATTTACAGGACAGTAAGAGTGTAAGGAGTTAGAAAAGGAAAAAATATACATTTAATGAGTATATACTTCTTCTATAGAAAAGCCATCAGCACATTTCGCATTTTATGGGGTTTCTTCCAATGCTAACAGAAAAGAGGCTTTTTTTTTTTAGCTGGGCAAAGTTTCAGATGCCCTTCAAAATCCTTATTTTAAATTATAGGGTAAAAGGGTCCATTCACTTGAACTAGTTTGATGAATCATAGGAACAAAAATTACACATCGGTTCACAAAAAATCAGATATCACATTATTGGTCTCTGAGCAGAAAAAAAAAATCTTCATAGAAAAGTCTAGACTTGACATAACTATCCGAAAGCAGGTAACTGGCAGTGTATATTCATAGTCTTAAATTCACTGTAGCTGTTTGCATTAAAAAAGAGTTAGAAAGATGAAGGCAAGAAAAGAAAAGGAGAAGTGTCAAGAGTAATGAATGGAGCCACATCCCAGTATTTCAATCCTTCTGTCATTAAGGGCATTCAGTTTTATGTCTGCATCTTTCATTTTCAACAACTGAGAATCTGTAAGTACATTACTATTGACCTGCAGGACCAATATGCTTGTCTCTTCTAGAGTAAGCAATGCTTTATAATAAACAACCTCATCAGAAGACTCCGGGGAAGAAATGCTCCCTGCAGTCTGGCTTTCAACCACTTTATGAAGTCTGCAAAGAAAAGCTAGCTAATACTCTACAGCATCATTCCCCTCAATGAGGTCTACATCCTGACCACAGCCATGCCTTGGCCCTTTGTCACAGAGGGACTGCAAACCATCTCATCAACTGTCTACAGATTAGCTCTTTCCATGGGTGAATTTAAGCACTGCAATGCCTTTCTTTCCTCCCTCCCTCCATCATACATTTTTTCCCCATTCATTTAAGAACAAGTTGGAGGAAGATGGGACCATTCTGTCCCCTCTGCAAGTATGCTACAAAATATTCCAGCCTAGTCTTGATGCTTCTTTGAAAGGAAATCTGGCAGAAATGTTAGCCATGAAAATACAATCAGTCCTAGAAGATAAAAAAAAATGTTTCTTCATGCCAGGAATGACAGCTGTATTATCACTCAGCCCTTGTTCTGTCTCTCAGTAAGGGATTTTCTTTTTGCCAACATTATGTATCAAATGGGAATTTGCTGTGTAGTGCCTGGATTGGAAGGGATTGTGTTGTCTCAAAGGCTTTGAATCCTTGGTGTTCCATTCCCCTTCGCAGCCTTTAGGCAGTGGACATTTGCAGGGTGTTTTTCTGGTTGAGAAGTTAGCTCAGTGCTGATCTGCAACATTATAAATACAAAGCCTGTGCCTCTGCAGTTCCTGTGCTGCGTGGAATCCTCTAAATGTCTGTTTCTTCAAGAATGGAAAAAAATGGTCCTGTCCATAATCCACCTCAAGCCAAAGCTTAGCTTAACTCTTCAACCCAGGCTTTTCTGTTTATGTAGCCTCAGCCTCTGTGGATCCCAGTCCACCATTGCTTTGTTTTCTTAAATTTTTGAGAAGGATCTAAATGATGCGTTCCTGTAACTCACCTTGCCTCAGGTCCTGGGACCCCTGTCCACAAACAGTGTTGGCAGCAATTAACTATTGCCTGAGGAAGTTTTCAGAAATGATGAAGAGGTTTTGTTGTTGTCATTGTTGTTGTTGTTTTCTAGATTCCTAAAAAGATATTCACATGGTCAGTGCGTTCTGAACCACCTGTACAGGCAGAAAACAAATGTCTGTATTGTTGTCTGTAGTGAACCAACTGCAGGTATTGCCCCATAACCGCTGTTACAAAGAGTTCTAACATCTCATGAAAGCAATAAAGAAATAAACCTCTTACGCTGTCTAACATAAAAGCGGGGGAATTAAAGTTGTACTTGCAGCTGGCTTCACAGAACAGCTGTTTCAATTTATCCTTTTCTTTTGTTCTGCTGGGGCATGGTCAGGGAAATCTCCCTCCTCCATCAAGCTCCCCTTTAGCACATTCCATTGGGAGATTTTAGTGATATTTTTGGTGATCCTTTTTCAAAGGAGAATTAATACATTATGTTCAAAAAAATCCAGGACAGATTACCAGTAGGATCATCCTGGAAGTAATATATAGCCTGTTGAGAATACACATGCAGGCTTTCTGTTTTTACTTATTTCCCAAACTGCCAAACTCTGTTCCATTTCCTATACCGTCAGTCAGAACCTGAAGAATTTTCCTAGTGTTATATTCAGTATATTTTATTTAGGATGACAGGCACTCATTTCCAAGTCACAAGTTCAAAATAGCCTTTAAATATTTGTAAATATATTGTAACAAAATTGAAAATTAAGATAGGAATTCTTTGCTTTGAAAATAACGAAATGTTTGGTTTTTTGTTTGTTTGTTTGTTTGTTTTCCTGGAATGGTTGCATTTTGTTCATCCCAGCACCATTTTCTAAACCTGATGTACTCACTCAGTCTTCCCATTAGCTCAGACTAGCCCCAAAGATCTCTCTTCTGAGATTTGCCAGTGACTCAGGTCTGTTCAACACTTATCTCGCTTCTGTCATTCAGAGAAGTCTGAGGCAGAGCTTCATACTGGCCAGACTGTTAGTGAGTCTATCCTAACCTTGGCCAACTTGATGCCTTTGTCAGTGAAGAAGTAAACCCAGCTATGCTACATCTCAAGGTTGGTGTGATAGCATGTAGCCAAATGAGTTTCCCAAGAAGCTGCAGAAGGAATTTTCTGAAATACTTGATAGAGACCGTGCTCCCACATTGCAAATTCAAGTCTCACACAAACAATACTACTGCATTCTAGGTGAGGTACACCAGATCTATGTGCTTACTTACCCAGCTGCATCATAAGGCTATGCTTCATTGCCTTTTTTTATTTATTAAATAGCCTACGTATACTACAAGTGACCTCAGTCACTTGTCCTTAGGCAGTATGGATTCTGGTCTTTCCCTTATGAGCCCAGCATTTCTGGAAAAATCAGGGCTGGGGCCAGGGGAAGCAGTGTTTAAACTGTCCATTTTTGGACATGTCCATTTTAACATAAATACAGCATCCCAGCCGTTCTTTGCATCTGCTGGGAGCTCATAGACAAACTGTAAACCCCATAGTTCTCACTTATGGATTGTGTGCATTCTGAAATGTTCAGTTTTATTAGGTGCATGTACTCTTCCCATTCATCATAGCCTATGGAGGATGATTGGCATTCATACTAGCAATGCATTATGCTTTCCTACCAGTATGAATTATTGCTTTCATCTCTGAATTTACATACATTGATTCTTGTGCAGATTCTAGACACATTTGAAAGGAAATGCATTTCAAGTTGACTGATAGAACAAAGAAGATTTCTAGGTCTCATCAATCTGTTCTTTAAAATATATTGCATGCCTGACATTATTCAAATCGCTGCATTTAGTCTAGGCTCAGCAAAACCAATTTTGTCTAGGTGGGTTTGCCTTTTCTTTCCAGGGACTTGTGCTAAAATTTAGTTTGTGATGCCTCCTTCAAAAACCTCAAAATTTAAAGATTTTCTGTTCTCATGCTATTGATGCCATTGTATTTATTTGGAAGACCAAAAAGAGTCGAATTCCTTACAATTCCCTTTTCACTCACACAGTTGGAGTTTGACTCTTCCACTTAAAAAAATGGTTTTGTTTCAGTGTTGGGTTGCACATTTTTCTGTCTTCACAGTTTGTTCAGTTCTGTTACACTAGAGGATGGCACAGATGCAGACTGCTGCTGTGACATGCACCCTTGACAGAACCCAACATGTCAGAATATACATGTTCCTGAGCGTGGGACTGACAGAAGGTGAAGGCTATATTTACTTCTTCATTCTGCCCTGTATGAGTCATGTAGGTTTCCCCCCTACCTTTATTTTACAGTTTCATGCGTGAACACATAAAAACCAGAACTCTGAATGCAGTTGTATTTGAAAGGCTAATTGACCCATTTTAATTAATTGCTTTTGGTTCACACATAAAAGATCACCTCTCCCATAAGTAGCTTTTAAAGAATTAATCTTCTTAAGCAGTGATGCTGATCTACCTTCCTCTAAGGCATTTGCTCATACAACCTCCACACACTATCCTCATCCAGCAAGGAAATCCCATAAGACTGTTTTTGGAGCACTGGGAAAATCCTGCCTTACAAAACTGTTTGTGGAAGAGGCGGGTCATTATATTTAATTCAGATGCTCTTTTACCTCAGCAAAGGTAGCTAAATTAAACTGACCTTAACTTGCTTTTGAAGATTTTCCAACTTCTAGGAACACCTACATTTAATATATTAGGATATTTGTAAAGCTCTTTATCACAATCTTTCTGATACTACATTAAAATCCCATTTGAATACAAAACACCATATCTAAAACCCCTTGCTATCATGCAGAGATAAAAATATTACTTATATTAATTTTCAATGAGTTTTGACAACGTAAAGTATAAAAGCATACCGAGTCTCATTTCTTGCCTGGCACAACTCACAGATACAGAATTCATGAGGCACCCTGCTTCTGTGTTTTTTTCCTGGCTGCATCACAAATGTTTTTTGAAACAATGTTCTTTGGGCCTCACTTTCTTTTTTCTTTTGCTCTGCAACCTGTTCTGGCTGGTATGTAGAAAGAAGCTAATATGGAAATAATGTAATTGCTGGAAGCAGCAAAATTGTAAAATGCATCTGTAATGCTGAAAGTACTCCTGGGCTAAAATTATCAGTCCTGCTGCACTGAGAAGTCATCGCCTGGGCTGTAAGGAAGCAGTGTGCTTTCAGAAGGCTGTCTTGGAATTGTTCAACTCTGTCAAAGGAAAAATACAACAAAATAAAACATAAAATGATTTAATTCTCAGAGCTTCTTACTATGAGCATTTTGTTATGTTCACAAGGTTTTGTTGTATGTACCTGGACTCACTATGTTTCTGTTAATATGGATAAGAAAAGAATAAGTTCTGCCAAAGCAATCTAATTTCATTTCTTGGCAGCTTGTCTAGCTTAAGGGATAAGGGGAAAGCAATAGGTGTGACATACATTGGTTTCAGTAAGGCTACAGACACCGCTCAGGGTGGAAGACAAGTCTCAAAGTAATTATTGTTATGTTCTTAGACTGAAAGCTCATTTCAGGAATCCAGCCTAGCTTTTTGATTCTATTTAATATTTTAATAGTTTAATTTATGACTTAACTGATGGAATAAAAGTGTATTTCTGCATCTTGCAAAAGAGAAAAAGGCTTCAAACACTCTGGAGAAAAAGCATTTAAAGTTGCTTTGGTAAACTAGAGAAGTAACCCATAACACATCTGGTGAGATTAAAAACCAATGACAAGTGGAAGGGGTTGCACTTAAGCAACTCTCTCCAGAATGAAACCAAAAACTCAGGTGGAAGTGGGTCTCAGTACAGGTCTAGAACTAATGCAAGATGCATAGCAGGCTCTTTCAGCAGAATGAAATGCAACAATTAACACTTTTGGAGCCTTTCTCGTGTCCTTACCATAGAGTAAAAGCCTTCTTGTGAACATGAAGCAGGCGCTGCTTTAAGCCCAAGTTAATGGCGTGTAAGGCTGCAGTTCTCTATCGCATTTCCATCTGTTAACAACTACCAATTACCTTTTCTTTGTGGAATTTGCATTTTTGCATATTCCTCTTCATCTTGTACTGAGCAACACCGCTTATTTCCCTTTCCATAGGCACAATTTACATTGAGGCATAAATGTAAATATCTTTTAGATACAGAGTATGAGCAGCCACTTTTAACCTCAGTGATGATCGATGATACTTCATTTCTATCTTTAGCCTAGTTCTTACAATAAATAAATAAAAAGTAATTCAAAACCCTCACTGCTGGGTACATTTCTTAGTGCTGAGACCAGTCTGTAGGTGGGAGGTGGGAAGGATCTGCCAGTGTGACCTGGGGGATAATAGATGAGAGTATTTTGACACTGCGTGTTTCTGTCATGTACTGTGCCTGCCTCCTCTCGCCTTGATTATAAAGTTTAAAAAAAATCCAGTTCTTCACCACCTACACGTGTACTGTTAAAATCACAATGTGTATTAACAAAAAAACTTTCCTGGCTGGATGGGAAATCGCTGATAGTAGTGCTAGCCATCTACCAGGATGGCATAAAGCCAAAGCTAGCCAGTGCTGTATGAATTGTTCCTCATTCACTCCTCCATCTTTCCTTCCCCCTCTTTTTTTTTTTGTTCTACTCCTCTCTCCCTGGATTAATGCAAATGGTCTGTGCTTTCCTTAAGCAGATTTTGCAAGAGAAAATATGGGATAAAAAAAAACAACAACAAACAAACACAGAAAAACAAAGTGTCAAAGCTGATTTCTAGGAGGAGAGATTTTCTGGAATTCAGTCCAGCGACAACTGCTGCTATTTCAGGGTGGAATGCTGAACATAGCATACCTGCTTGTGCTTGCATTTAACAGCTGTAATCCCGAATGGCTCAGTAATGTTGGAAAGATCACTATGTTCTTAGCAGTCCTCATTTCCGCTGCTGTCTTTGAGACGCTGTTGAACAAGAATGATTGACACAGGGAGGGAATTACATGCTCAAGGTAAATTGTAGGTGATTAATTCCCATACTGAAAAGAAACGCATTGAAAAACATCAAGGTATAAATAGAAAACACATACCTCACTCGAAAAAGAACACTCAGCTGCAAACAAAAGTAATGTTATTGCTGCTGTCTTTTGAGCCCAAAGGGCATGAAAGCAAATAATTAATGAGACATCTCCTTGTGTCTGGGTGTTGGAGGCCTTTTTCAGCAGCTACTGAATGCTTTCTCTGCTTTCATTTATCTTCTCCCAGCACTTTAGCACCAAATAACAATTTGCAGTTAGTAATTAAGACCCGTCTTGCGAGCGTAACAGACTCTTATCTCCTACACAGCTATTGGACCTGTAACACACTTCCTTGCCTCACAAGCAACTCAGCTGAAACTTGTGAGGTGAGTCATTATCTAGGCCAGCAGAGCTGGGGCTGAGGAAAGAAATACCCCTTCCAACTTCTGTGTTCCCTCAATGGCACATACCTGTGTAAAAACAGGTAGGTCTGCAGCACAGGTCTTCCATTTTAAGGCACCTTGAACTGGAGAAAGAAGAAAAATGCTAGGAAAACTTGTGTCCCAGCACCCAGGATCTCCATGGTGAGTTCATAGGATGCCCAATGTGAGTGGGAGGCAAAAAGAAGGACTGAAGGACTGTCCCCAGATGGGGAGACTGCTGCACTTTGTGGCCTGCCTTGGTGATTAGCACTCCTCACTTGTAATGGATGGACTTATCATTTGCTTCCAGAGTCAGCCTTGCTTTAGGCTGCTGCCATTAGATATTTTGGAGTGGGAAGCCAGAGGTTTGTGTTTAGCTTGTTTTAAGAAAGTTCTCCTGCAACGAGTTGTACAACAAGCATATTTTAAAATTATTAAAGACTTCACAATCATGTTTACAATACTTATAGTTACCTACAGTGTATCCTGCTTGTATTTTAACTTTAAACATATTGAACTTATTTCTCCCATGTGTGCTGTACCTAAGGATGTTTTCCTCCTTCTGCCATCCTATTCTGTCGTTCGAGGTGGTAGCACAGGCAGAGTATGGCAAATACTGCTGTATAAGAGAACACAGACAGTTGTTGCCACTCACTTGCAGGTGTGGGTGTCAGAGACACCTAGACCTTTGGAATCATCTGAGTTAGAAGGGACATTTAAAGGTCATCTAGTGCAATTCAGATAAATATGTGCCTTTTGGTTTGGCTCATCACTTTTGGTTTGGTCTGCTGTCCTTTTGCTTTTGTTACCACCTGTCGAAAACGCTGAACTAGCATCACTGTTGCTAGTTCAGTCAGGTAACTTGCATGGCATCTACATGCCTTTGCAAATGGTCTGACGTCATCAGACCAGCCTTGCAAGTTGCAAATGTCATCCCAGGAAAAGTGCAGCTTTTGAGGCTTTTAAACAGTTTTCTTTTTCCACTTCTAACTTATTTTGCATCACTATTTCCAGCCTGGACAGTTATCACATTTCTGAGGTTCACCCTCCCTAAAGCCCATTGTGTAGAGTCCCTGTGCCTTTTGATGAGCACATTCACAGCAACAATGTGTTATTAGTTTTATTAGTTATGAGTTCTGTTCTTTAAAAAAAAAAAAAAGAAGAAAAAAAGCAAGAGAACACTACATATGAAGCTGTAATTCATGCAAATTAGGGTAATTAAAAATGACTGATCCCATTTCCCCTCAAGGAAGGAACCAGTGTCCTATTCCTCTACACTGGAAGTTAGGAGACGAACTCATATCAGCATTAAGAGTGCTTTAGTTTTGATTTGGGGGTTATTTTGCAAACAAAATGGGCTGAGATTTGCTGATTCTTGCATTCTCTCATTTTATTTCCATCCATTTGGCTTAGGTATTATTTGAATTATGCTGACCAAAACATGCTTCAGTACTTTCCAGCTCCATTACTCGCTAAAAGTCATGACACCTATTAATCCCAATATCCATTTAACGCAGCATTTTATGTGTTTGTGTCAACCACATCTAGCAATTCTCCCGTGGTTGTGTTGTCATTAACCCTGGGTCTCTTTTCTGTGATCTTTCAATTTCTCTGTACTCATGTTTATTCATACCTGTGTTTTTATTGGGTTGAATTTCAGTTTATTGACTTCATCTCGTTCCTCTAGCTTGCATTTTGTGTATTCTAATCCTCCTGAGTCATGCGTGCTCATCTGTCTTTGAGTTCTGCACAAAGTAGGGATCTGTACAGTCCCCTGTCCAGCTAAGAGCTGATGGGGATGGTAGAAGACCTCCATGCTTAAGTAACATCTGGATCTTTGGCTATTTTTGACCAGCCTTTGTACAATGCAGGGATATAATCAGTTTTGCACTCCATTGACACTCCTGTGATTGACATTCTATCATCATCTCCCACAGAAACGGCCTATTTCCTCATCATTCACCCTAAAGAGAGGATTCATGCAATACAGAGTCATAGAATGTAAGTGAGAACAGAAACCAGTAGGAGATTGAGGGTCCAAACACTTCCTCCATGCATTCTTAGGAGAAATAGACCAAAATTAATTCTCACTGGACCTCAAAACCAAGAAATAGTAAAGGTGTGCGAATAATTCCATTCCCACAAGAGATCACACAGGAAACTGGCATCATGGGCAGCAAGGAGAAGAGATAGAAGCATCTGTGGGTAACAGGCTTCTTGATGAATGTAGATGATCACGTCTGTTCACAGCTTAAGTTTCCTGTCTCCAACAAACTGCTGGCTACCATCTGATGGCAAAATAAATCCAGATTATGTGCATCAGCTCCACTGGCTGCTCTAATAGAAAAGCATCTGTCTAGCAGGGTGCTTGAGCCACTCTAAAATATTGAAGTTTAAGATTCAAATCCTTCTTATGAAAGGGGATATGGTGTAATCCACTTTTCATTCAGTGGCTTTTGAATTTCTAGATTGAGAAAATATCCTTAAGGCTGTTGTATAGTTTAAAATTACTGTGTGTTGGCTGCAAAACTCTGCATGGCGTCCCACATTTATTTCCCTGCATTTGGCACACACTGGAAAAGCTGGAGTTTGAAAAGTACCATTCAGATTTCAGTAATCTACATATAAGAACATCTCAGGGAACTATACAAAGAGCTACCGTAGGGTATTTTTTTGTCTACTACCTAGAATATAATTAAGTTAGTTTGCCTAATGCATTATAAGCCCCAGTTGCCTGCTATTTATCACCTTATTTTGCTATAGCTGCTTACACAACAACTGCTTTATTAATTCCTCTAGCTATTTGTTAGCTATTGATATAGAGTTCTTCATGTTCTTGTTCTCCACCCTCCATTACCTGTATAGAGTGGAAGTATTCTCTTTTCTTGAATGGAAAAGTTACTTCATGTTCTTTCCCAACAGATAATCTTTAAAGACACATTTCCTTTTCAGGAATGCTTGCCAGTAGTCTCAGCAGTTCTGATTATTCAACTGGTTACCTAGTCTACATTTTATTGTACTACCTTGAGCAGTAGTCTATATTCACATTTTCTATGGCTTCATGTTAAAATTGTTGTTTCATAGGTTTGTTTTGTGATTTTTCTTCTTGTTTTCTAGCTGCTAGTGGGTAAGGCTTTCTATACGTATTAGCCTTTTTGGTTGAAAGTAAAGTCTTTCAATCTTATAATTAAGTAGAACACTCTGCATGTATTTCCTGTAATAACTGGAGGCTCTCCAACTGCTTTACTGATGCATAGTAGTATATTCTCAACAGCCCCTCTGTAATAAGAGAATATATTTATTGCTTTCTCTTAGAAAAGACAAACTGAGGCACAGAAAAGATGTAGGATTATTCCAAGATCATTGAGAGCTGCAAAACTGTGGTGGAGACCCAAAAAAACAGCTTTAGAGTAGCCATGCCAGAATACATAGTAGAAAAGCCCCCAGAGCTGAGTTTCTCAGCTCTCCAATGTCTGCTGAGATCCTGAAGACTGCTAGAATTCCCTCCAGCTCAAGCCACAGTTCAGTGTCATGTTTTAGGTGGAGCTGTGCAGCAGCAAAGGCTGTGCAGCCGTTGTCTTACATCACCTAATGTGGGAAGCTTTGGGGTGGTCTGATTTGACTCCATCGATCACTTCCATTTAGAAGTCTGGTAATATGTTGCTCAGTGTCACAGACTCTTCTCTGAAGATCTCATGTCTGCTGTGAGCCTCTGTTAACCTGCTACTGTGCAGAGGATCCATTGCAGTTACCAGCTCCTGCCTGGTTTTCCATTGTCACAACCGAAGGCCATCTGAGTGGTGGCACTTCTGTCCAGCTGTCTATGTCTAATGATCTACTTTGCACAACAGCGTATAAACATGAGTGTCTACCCTCCAGCTTCAGGAACACAAAGGACATTTTCAAACACTTTCCCACTCTCCTCCTGTATGATCCTGCTTGATGGAGCTCTCACTTTCTGGAGGTGTTTTCTTCTCTTCCAATAGCCAGATATACACTTTGGGTTAAATGGTATCTGTATTTCTCCTGGTTCTTTTTTGCTTCTCTCAGGACAAAAGTGGGTCTGGAAGAATCAACATCCTCTAGAGAACAGTCTCTAGAGGACACCCAGGTTGATAGACCCTCAGACTTAATAAAATAATCACAGCTTTTCTGCCAGCTTTGCCAGAGTCATGGTCTTGGAAAGCCAAGTTACCTGGTGTTGCTGAAAGAAGAGCAAAGTCTTGGAGGTGGAGACAGCTACCCTTGCTTCTCAACAGCCATAAGCTCACCTCACAGAAGTGTCTCCGACTTCCCCAACCCATGCATATCCTTTCTTTTCCCCACTCTCTTTCCCAAGATTCTCAACTCTGGAAGAGTAAAATTCAGTTTCAACAAAGCTTCGAGCTGTTCCTCAGCTATAACCTCTCTAGGCAATCAGTGTTTTCCATGCTCTAGGTAGAGGCAGAAGCTTCCTTTCTACGAAATGGAAGTTCCCATTCAGTGTGCTTCAGACCCAGAAGGCAGAGAGTGGATAAACCTTAAAAGTGTATATTCTTAAATCTCATGAATTTTAACAGCAATTTTGTGAGTGTGTTTAGGGGATGCAACAGGGATAAACAGCTCAGAGCTGTGCTCCATCACACTGTGACACAGCTGACTGGTTGTAAGGTACTTTGGTGGTGCACTGGGAGAGGAGACCAGCTCTGCCTGCCCAGGTCTTGTGTAGCAGTAGCTGAGATATTAACGCTGTGCAGCAGTTAGGGCTCAAGAGGGTGAGAAAGGAGGGGCAGGGATGGATGAACAGCTTGAAAGTAGGAAGGGAAGAGGGGAAAAAATCCCACACTTCTCAGACACTTGAGCAGTTGTCCTGGACGCAGCTGCAGCAAGCAGAAAAAAGAATGCAAAACCAACAGCAAAATCCCTCTGGGTTTAGGAAACAGTGAGGAGCTAGACTGAAAACCAGACTCGTTTCAGAATAAATGCGGTGTTTCAAAAGCAATGATGTGAAAGGCACATGAGCCACAGTAATAAAATGTGATATAAGCTGTTACCGTAAACAAGGAGGAATAATTGACAGGGAACTAAAACAGGTCTGCAGAGCACGCCTAGCCCAGGGCTCTTGCATATGCCAATTGGGAGGAGGAGGAGCGGCAAGAGAAGTCAGATAAATGCTAACAAACCACAGGCAAAAAATAAGCACTTCATACAGCAGTCCTTGATCCCTAAGACCAAAAGTTCAGCTGGCTTCAATAAATAGCACAGTGGTGGATGAGCAGAAGAAGCAGCCAGCCTGATGAAATAACAGCTGCCACAGGGGGAAGGGGGCATCTGGAAAAACACTCTCCTCCCAGGAAAGAAAATCAAACGTCTTTTGTGCTGAAGGATTGAGTCAGCATTCATGGGAACCTTATCACAAACCTGTAGCTGAATCACGGTAGAAAGTGGCCAGTCTAGGTTCAGAGATGAAGAAAGCAGTGGGGCACAGAGTGCAGAAAGCTGCAGCTTAGCAAAGCTCTATGGATGATCCAGCCATTATTACATCCTCCTGACACATAACATACACGTACATAAGTACACATCTGGACACATATGTATGTTGGTAGTAGAGGACTTCAAAAGCATTAGGTAGCATTTCAAAACCTGCAGACAATTTGGCCAAGGAAAGCTGCCCTAATGAAGAGAGAGTTAATTTCCTGGTGTCTCACAACCCAACACAGTGATGCTGCACATGCTTCATGGAAACCCCATCCTACAAATGCTCCAGTGAGTTAAATAATACAGGCACTGCTTTAAATAATAAATTATTGCCTACAAAAATGGATGTTAAGAGAGCACAGGAAAAGATGTGATGTTTTCAGCTGAGATTAGCAGGCGGAGGGGAAGATGGGCATTGGTGGCCAGCTCACCAGCTGAGAGGGTAAATGAGGCTGCTAGCTGAGGCTGAGTGAGGAGAAAACCTGGTGAGAAGAGGGGCTGGAGTCCTGTTTTGTGCCCTGCAGCACGTGAGGAGCTAGCTATAGCCAGAGAACATAGTCGTGCACCTGATAGACACACACATGGAGAGCAGCAGTCCATTCTCACAGGCATCAGAAAAAAACAGGAGGTTTTTACCGCTGCCATCTCTACACCACAGATGAGCTCACAGTTGAGTGATGGTGTTGTCACTTACTCTTATCTCATTTGCATTTGCGGTGTTTTCTCCTTCTGCTGCCATTTCTCAAGCTGACTCTGCAAAGGAGGCTTGCATCCTTGCACTCTGCAAGCTGCACAGTTCACACCTCAGTTTGGAGTTAGATTTTTCAGTGCTGGTTGTGAATAATTAAAACATGTTTTCACACATGAAGAGAAGTGTGTCATTTTTTTGGTCATTGCTATTTTGCTACATCCCTACCTGCCATATCAGTAGTTATTGCAATGTCATCTCCTTGTACCCAATGAGCATTAGAAGAGACAAGCAGATAAAGAATAAGAACTAAAATGAAATTCTGAAGATAAAGACAAACTCCTACTGTTACAGTACATTCATGCCACGTCCTAAGCCAAGTGAAAAGGTCTAGGCTTCCCCATTGCAGACAAACACTTTCTTTTCCAGCAGCATGCCTCTCAGAGAAACAGGAGAGAATAAAGAAAACCAAAGCCACTGATGACCAGAAGAAAATGACTAGAAAAACAGCTTCCTGTCTCACTAAACCTTGATATTCGACAGGTGTTTGATTCTTCAGAGCAGGCAGTGAGAGGTAAGAGCTCTCCATTACCTTCAAAGGTGCTTAGGGCTTTGTAGATTCAACCTTGAACCGCCTGACAGATGTTTTGATTTATTTTGCTGAAATGCATAAGATAGGCAGGTAGGTCTCTCCTGAATGCTCTCTGTCTTGAACTCTGTATGTCTCAGTTTTGTGGGCATTTTGAAAAAGCTGCTATCGTGCTACATCTAAGCCAGTACACTTTGGGTTATGGGAAGCAGGTCTGTGAATATTCAGAGCTCATCAAAGATGAAGTTTCTACAGATGTCAATGGACTTTGAATAAGTTTCTGTGGAATATGCACAACATCGATTCTGCATTAAAAGCAGACAGTTGTATATAGTAAGAGTCAACATTTTTGCAGCCTCAGAAGAAAGAATGTACTGGTGGCATATGTGTTTCTTTTCAGTGCTACCTGAAGAAGCCATGTAGTATCCACATAAATCTTGTTCACGTTACCCATTTAAGTGAGAACAGGAGAGACAGAGCAAGGTTGTCCTCCCCAGGTCACTACCAACCATGGTATGATGAGGAGCAGAAGCTCCATAATGACAGTAGATGCAGTCTGGCACCCTCACAGAGTTGGATGATCATCTCTGATGACTTGAAGGAAAAATTGCCTTCCCTGTTAAGCAACTTTCATAAGGAAAGAGTGTGCCAGAAGTAGTTATAACTGTTTAATAGGCCTAAATATTCAGCCCCTTTAGCCTCCTGCACTCAGCAGTGGGTGCATCCATGGGGCTGTCAGCTTCAGCACTTTTGTTTGGATTAGGAAAGAACTTTGATGAAATTTCCTGATTGTCTCCCCTATCCTACGTTGGCTTACAATGTGGAGCAGCCTTGGAGCACAGAGTTCCTTGAACTCAAAATGGAAGGAGAATGTGTGCACCTGGAGCATTCCTAAAGCGCTCCAGCTTCTGATGGTGATTCAGTCCCCAGGTCTGAGGCAGCACTGCCCCAAGCCAGCCTCCAGCTGCTCGCCCGAAGCACTGCCTGTTTCACAGTGTGCTTTTGCTTGTGTTTTCCTTTGCTACATGCTAATGCATTCCTCCTTTCCCGAAGTAGCCCAGCAAAAATTGCAGTGCTGGAAATAATGTGATAAAATGCTCAAATACCTGGCTGAGTGACTCCCATGCAACAGATCAGATAATGAAATTCAAGTGTGGATCTCTAATGTTTGCAGGCAGCTGTTGGAAAACAGCGTGCAGGCAATTGCTCTCACCAGCAGTATCATGGATGTTTGCTGCATCTGTCCTGGGGTCAGTGGCTGCCCTCCACACAGCTGAGAAAATCTCACAAAGCTTAGAAGCTGCTCCTGGCGCTCCAAATAGTTCCCTGCTACAGTAGTGAATGCCTGACAAGTTGCTGTAATAGCCAGCTGTTCCTGGTGCAGAATCTTTTCTTCTTCCCACCTTGTCCTCACCATTCTGCAGATGGATCTTGTGTTGCTTTGGTCTTAGCTGCATTATTTTGCAAACTTCACTTAGCCAGAGGACAGACCATCTCCTGCCAGAAGTGGGAGTATTTATAGAGCACAACCAACTCAGTTCTTGATCTTCTCTGGACTGAACTTTAGGATCCCATAAAAACATCTCACCACACTCCTTCTCTTTGACAATTACTTGGAGAGCTATTAAGCAGTTTTTAATCTCACCAGTGCAGTACAAGCTATACTCATCTTTTATTGCTTTCATTTTTAAATCGGAAGGACACATGAAACTGTCAAGTAGACATCTCTGATTTCCAGAGATCTATAGAGATAGCTTTACCTTAATCACATAAGCATGAAACCTAATTTTTATAAGAGGTTTCATTGATTGCTTTTAAGAAAATAGTTTTGGGCATTGACTGGCATTGACTGTGCTACTATTCATTAATGATTTACTCATCTCTCATATCTGCTTAGCCATGATTTTGTCTGGGGCCGGTTTCAAGGTAATTGGACGTGGGATATCCAGGTCATCGCAGTACCATTCTGAAGTGTAGGTTCACAATTTGAAGCTGCTGGCATGCCCCTACCTGGCTTGGGAGCAGAGTGACATCGAGTGTGCTGTACCAGCTGTGCAGGCACAACCTGCAGCAATGTGAACCAGGGCTGTCCTCAGAAATCACAATGTCCTCTGTTTAATCAACAGTGAAATGTCAGCACTTTTCTGGTCCGTTGTAGCTTCCTGTGACTTTCAATATATTTTACAAATCACCACTGTCTGTGGTCCTGGAAGTTCCTCAGACACTTCTTTCAATATTCTTGGCTGCAGATTTTCTGCTGTTGCAAACAGTACTTTGCTGCAGTTCTTGCTATTTGACATCCCCCATTGCTGCTGATGAGACAGAAAGCATTTCTGCATTTCTACATTCCTGTGAAATAAGCACATCCCTCACATCCTTGTTTTTTCCAGATACAGGACATAAATATTCAACGAACATTTCTTCTTTTTGTGTATTGTGATTGGCAAGTCAGCCTGCTTCAGCACTGGACCTATAGGGACCAACAATGGGAAGAGAAGTAGCAAACCTGGTGAGCAGTGTTTTTGATGAGAAAATGTGTGTGAAATGCCAACGAACAAATATAAGTGTGAAATCACAAGAAGGTTATAACCAATTGAATTATCAGGTTCTAAGATGGTTTTGGTGCCCCACGACACTTCAATCTGGGTACAAAAAGAATTACTTTAAGATTAACTCTAATGATTTCATGAAGAGGATTATATGACATTGCTACAGATAGCAGTAGGATTTGGTGATCCAGGAGGTCCCTTTGAATCCTGTTCTCCTGTAAGGATTTCATTAGGTCTCAGTATACTTTAATAATGCCTTCTTGCCCTTAATCCTTAAACCCAGGATTTTATCATTAATGTTTTATCTTCCTCCATCAGCTGTTTGTTTCCTAGTTGGTGACGTTTGCACAGCTCTCAGACATTTTGTTATTCACATTTACTCTATGTAATAAGGCTTGTAATGATCATTATTGTTCACTACTTTCACTTCTTGTCTTTATTAAGTTGGACTTGCGATCAAAAAGCGTCTTGCAGCATTACAGGTTGTGCTTTTTGGGGGAATATAATTGGATTTTCTCACAAGTAAGGTTCATATTTTTATTTTTCTTCTTGTAAGTATGATTTGGCTGTAGCTGACCTCTGGATATCATCTTGCAACGTTTCAGGCAGCCTTTGTAGGCTCAGGACAGCTCTGCTTGCATGTAGCAGGGTTTGTCAGCGATTTGGTGGTAGGAGGCTCCCGTTTCCAGCTCTTCAAGTGACTCATGCTCATCCTCTGGGACCCAGCATGAGCTGCATCTGGCAGCTACAGCTTTCTAAAAGATACTGTATCTATCACCCCCAGTAAGTTCCAAATCTTTTTACTACCAGCTCCCAACCTGCAGGCTCCAGCTCCTCTGCTGGGACTCAAGTCCAACAGCCTGGAGATACTTTCCATACATGACCTACGATGAATTGCTACTTGGTGTCCCAACTTCAGCTCTTCATCAGCAATGGAGTGATTGTCTGTGCCTCCACACAGGCAGCACTAAGCAAAATGGCAGAGCTGTAACTCTGAGGCATCTCAAAGCGCGTGAGTATTGAAGGCCAAGAGATGGATATGGACAGAACCGTCCCACCTACACATGTTGAGAGAGATGGGATGGGAGCTGTTCCCAATAACTCAGCTGTCTGGGCATGGGGGCTTGGCTGCATGGGCTTTGTTGTTAAGGTGTATTTTCACTGATGATATCTGCTTCTGAGTTTGGACCTCTCACGTGCCTGGAATGGTCCATTCAGAATAAAATCGGATGCTTGTAAATATATGCACTGTATATCAAAACCTAGGGTGAGTGATTTCTCATGGAAATACATGGAAAGTCACAACCTGATAACAAAAGGAAAAAAAGCCATCCATTGCAAATATAAATAGTAAAAGGAGTGGAAGACCACTTTAATCCGAATCTCCCTGAGAATTCTAAGCCACGAAACAACATTTGACAATCTGTTCCAAGCCACGTGAAGATATTATCCTGCTGTCTGCCAGCAGCAGCATGGTGGGCGGGTGGGCGGGAGAAGTGGGGGCTCCTGGGCCCCTCGCGTTTTCTTCTGTGCAGCTTTCTGTCTCTGAGCCGGAGCACTCAGCAGATGCTTCGTACAATCAACCCCATATGAGCTCAGCGGTTCATTCCCTGCTCACCCACCCACTCACTTGGTGCCTCAGAAGGAATCTGCTCAACTGCCATCACGGTAGAGCAAGCCACCAGCACAAGGAAAGTCGTAGCTACTGCTGCCATCAGGCCAGCACACCTCCCTCACCTGTCCTGGCAAGATGACCTCTATGTTCCCACAGAGCAACCCATGCCTTCAAGAGCCATGACCCATCAGAGGTTGGACAGTGACAGGGAAAATGGCTACAACCAGCCCTTAGTCAACACTCTCTGGCCTCAAGTGTTGTTGCAGCCCAGAAGCCACTTCTCCTCCCACCCCAAGGTCTCTGGTGATGGTTTGGACTTGTGCCTGCTCTGACACCTACACCTGTTTTTATTTTTAATGACCTGCCAAAGCTCATTCCCTTCTCTAAGCCTTCCTGCTGAAATACCCATTGCACTCTGCGTGGGATCTCCATCCTGGTCACAGCAAGGGAGCTGGAAATCTCTTTGCTGACATGAATAGAGGAAACACCAGCCGCAGAAACGGGTCATCCCTCCTAACATTGCTTTTTGAATATTGAGTCCAGTGTAGGCCTCCTCAGTAATAAAAGATATTAACATGGAGTTCAGCCTCAAGATGGTTAGGGAACTGCAGCATGTAATATATGAGAATAGGCTATGAGAACTGGATTTTGTTGGCCTTAAGATGAGAAGGGATGAGAAGATGTTATTGCTGTCCACAGTGGGAAGGTGTAGAGAAGATGGAGCCAGGCTTCTTGTGGGGATGCTGTGATAGGAGAAGCAAGAGGGACAAGTTGGAACATGAGAAATTCTGACTTCATGCGGGAAAAGCTTCTTCATCATAAGGATCATCAAAATCTGAAACATTGCCCAGAGAGTTTGTGAAATCTACATCCTTGGAGCTGGACAAAGGCATAAATAACCTGCTCTAATTAGGCCTCCTTTAAGTGGAGGTTTGGACTGGGTGCCTTCTAGAGTATCTTTCCAGATTCAATTAGCTCATGGCTCTGAACTTCATTTACTGAACTTTCCTTTTTCTTCTCCTGTGTGGCTACTGTTAGCAGGACCAGTCCCATTTCTGTAATTTGGGAAGATTTGACTATACTACTGCAGCACAGAGGCTGTAAGTGATTTTCTTCTCATTGTACTAAGCTGACCTATGCATCTCACTAAATCTTTGCTCCAACATGGCATACCACATACCTCTGCTGAATAGTCAGTCAGACACTTGAACTTCATTCTTAGCTGGCTCAGAATCACTGAGATGTGTATTTACGTAAGGCATTCAGTAAGTCTTCCCAAAGCACCAAAGAGAGAAGTTTTATCTCAGAAAGGAAACCCTGGTGTGACTTACCAAACACAATTAATGCACAGTGAGATAATGCTTTTAATGCTTTCTGGGCAGGGAATGTACTCCAGTTTGCTCTGTTCCTTCCAGGAGTCTCTGACAACAGGACAAGCATTTGGGCTTCATCTTAGCAAATGCAACTCCAAAAAATTCTTTTCCTAAACATCCAGAGAAATTAACATCTTTCCATTCCCAAGGATTTATTTGCCCCAGTAAATAGACTTGCTGTTAATTATGACTTGTGCAAGCTTGACTTTTCCATGAGCATGGACTCTCTCTGAAATGAAAAAAAACAAACACATCTTTGACGTGGGGATAATATGATTGTTATAAACCCTATCTATCTCCTAGCATTTCTCATGACTGGACAATAAAAGTACTAAATATATGCACTAATCACTTAGAGCTGATCTAATATTGCCAGCACTTCTGAGTTAATTACTTTTGCTTTCAAAGGAAGAAAAGTAATTTGAAAATTATTTTAATCTCAGTCTCACACCAAGAGTATTTCTTATTGCGTTTCTTCCATAAACTGTGAGTAACATCAATGAAAAAAATTGTTTTTATCTCTTTCAGCTCTTTTATGATAAAGACTGTATCTTTAAGAGGAATAAATAAGTAGCTGTCATCTCACTAGTGGGTATTTCCAGAATCAGGGCTGGAATTCGGAGGTTGAAATCCACATCTTGGCTCTAGGGAAGAGGGCCATAGTGGTGTTGGAGTTACAGAAGCTTTGTAGCTTTCAGAGAAAAATTTCCCCTTTACCTTATGCACAGGGGAAAACCAGACCTTGCTGTAAGCATGTGGCCTGCTGTCCAACAAGCAAGCCCAGTGCTCAAAGCTACATCACCAGCAGCTCCTCGGCTGACAAAACTGGAAAGGTCAAAGCTTCTTATCTCCACATTTTAAGCTTAAAAACAGCCATATTGTGTGTGAGCGAGAGATCACCAGGATCAGCAGTCTGTCTAATCAGTAATTAGTGGAAGAAGCTTTCAAGGGAGTGAAAAAACAGGACGATGGGGAAGGTGATGTTCCTGTATCATGGAATTATAGGGTGGTTTGGGTTGGAAGGGACCTTTAAATTCCATTGCATCATGTCTAACAATGAACTTCACTGCTGATTTTTTTCAGTTCTCTTTGAATATAGGAGTGATTACCTCCACTGTGCTTTGTGGAAAAAGCCCATCCTGGTGATAGCAAAGATGCTGCCTATAACCCAAAAACCAGAGGCACCCAGTGAAATTACACAAGCAAGTGAATAATGCTTCCCCTGGGGGCTTCCTCATCTTTTTTTTTTTTTTTTTCTTTTTCTGATCTATTTATTCCCTCTTCACGGAGCAGCTCCCACATCTGGTTCCTTCCAACTTCATCAGTGCTACTCAGTAAGTAATGGGATGAACTTAGCACTTAACACTCCCTTGGTTTTAGGGGCAGAGACACAGGTCCCTGTTTCAGAATGATGTAAATAAGATACTGAAGTAGCAGAACTCTTGTGAGTTTTGTCACCCAATAGTTCTAATATATAGAGGTTAGAGAAGGGAATTTGTAAGACAGCAGCCACTGATGGATGTGCACAGCTGTTTCAGGGTTCTGCTCTGCATCCTGCTCCTCTCCATGTAATTGCCAGACATCTGTGCTCCTTTATGATTGCTTCTGAATATTGATCAGTCTTCATGGGGTGATCCATGAGGACTCTATATTTTCAAAGCAGCAGTAGCAGCAAGAGGTTTCCTTTAGGGTTGGTTTGTTCTCTGTCTGCACGCTCCACCAGCTCATACTGCTTTATGTGCATAAACAATTAGTTTCCTGATCTTACCACATTATGAAACCCTTCAGCAGTTCCTCAACCACTGCACCAATTTTAGGTGCCTTGGACAGACCAGTTATAGCAGCTCTGAGCAGCACCAGGCTCAGCAGTGGTTTTTCTGCAGTGTTCCTCTGCCCAGTGGGAGAGCTACACTTTCCTTCTCACCTTTGCTTCCAATCTAATTCCTCATTTGTTCACGAGCCTTTGATGTAGGAGATGGCTGGAAAAAAATGTAGAATTCAAGAACGATTGTCCTTCCTTTCACAGATAGTGTCTCCTTCAAGGGTAGGTAGAGTGGAAAAGTGTAGCTTCTGCCTCTAGGAACTTCTACTGACACTTTCCGCAACGGTCCAAGAGCTCATTAATTCTATTTATTCCAGTTTTCACTGTTTGATGAGCATGGAAATCACATCCTGTAAAGGAATTGGACACACTTGTTTCCTGCTGCTGCTGTAGTACCCAGGCTGTGAGTCTGCTCCATTGCCAAGAGCATGATCGCAGACTCAGTTCTGCTCCCCACCTCCACCTTCAGGGTTTGCAGGCAGATCTCCACCAAACAGAAACATTCTGACCACCTTCTGACTGTTAATAAGCAATGGAAACAAGACATTCAAATGTGCAACCAGCAAGTACCAGCAATGACATACATTTTGGCAGCAAACCTCACTAATATTACTTAGGCTCAAGGTGGCCAGTAGATACTGATACTATTAGAGCACAGACACGAAGCCATAGAATTGTTCCTGATAGCTTTGCACAAAGTTAAAAGACAGTTAAGCCTTGAATTAGCTTATTTGTATGTACATACAGAAGCTAAGACAGCCCATGTGAGGGCACGCTGTTCCACACCTTGCCTCTCCCTCAGAGAACAACTTGGAGGCAAGCCATGTTTGTTGCTCTAGTCATTTAATGCTCTAGATATATGCATCTGTATGTGTCCATATCTAGATATATGTATTTGTTTTTGTGCATATACACCCGAACACAGACACAAATACTTACAGCCTCACCTTCTGCTTAAAGTGTTTTGTCCAGAATTTGCTGTTCACTAATTATGTATGAG
Organism: Chrysolophus pictus; assembly: GCA_037305975.1. Taxonomy (NCBI): domain Eukaryota; kingdom Metazoa; phylum Chordata; class Aves; order Galliformes; family Phasianidae; genus Chrysolophus; species Chrysolophus pictus. The sequence continues at coordinate 116,073,337 of CM074576.1, read as the reverse complement.
TGCAGACATAATGAGATAAGACATTTTCAGCGTGACCTACTCAAAGACATCCTGTATGTGTAGGATATACAGAAAAAAGTCACTCCTTGAGATTTCAAAGTTGCAATGACTGCCATCAGTATCCAGCTGTACCCAGTAAGGGCTTCTGAGTGACAAATTTTCTGTGCAGCTTTCTTAGAGGAAAATCCCACCAGAGGGGGAGACAGATCAGTGTGTGCAAGGCAAGGAAATGGGTTCTTGTGTACACCAGAAAACAAATCAGATTGCATTTTTTTTTAGTTTACCTGATACTGTAGTTCCATATTACCTGAGAAGTGAAGGGATGGAATCTGTCAGACTGATACCATCTGTTTTAAGCTGCAGTTCAAATGACCAGGCTCAGAGGCATCTCGTGTGTCTTTTCAGCTGCTATTTCTACTGATCATTTAGTTCAAAACTATCTGCTCATCTTCAGATGACATTTGACATCTCACTGTAAATAGTCTTGGTTATAAACACCCCATGTGTCAAAGTCTGAGGATGTTTATCTGGTGTTCTGGTTTACATCTGCTTCTTATTCTGCCTCTTCAGCAGCTGTGTCCTTGGTGATGACTGTTTGAACTTGAAATCTGATTTAGGTATACAGGTTGGGCACGAACAAGTTAGCATAACTGACTAGGACGTAAATAGTCAGCTCCAAATCAGGAAAACTGTCCCCAGAAGGGCCGGCACTGAGCAGGGAACCGGAAGGCCATGAGTGCATGGCTGATAAGGAAGCACGGGGCTGGGAGCTGGGGCTCAATCCCACAGCAAACATGGTCACTTGATGAGCCAGGGACCTCCTTACTCCTGTATTCTTCTGGCAGGATTTCAGAATGGGAATATCTTGCCAAGTGCTGCCTACTGCTTTTGGTGAGAAGCTCGTGCAATTCCAGGCAGGTGAGGGCTGCTGTTCCCATGGGAGACCTCTACCAGTCCTTCTCAGCCTGGTACTGCAGAGCCAGATGGCCATCAGTATGCTGAACTCTGGGTGTCTCACCCAGCAATAATCTGGGGCCTCAAATCCTCAAAGACACATCAATTTACATCATTGCTGTATATAATTTAAACAAAAACAATAACTAATTAGAAGTACATAAGAAAGTCACTAGCTGTCTCATAGACACTCTTCCCATATTAAGAGACCCAGAAGCAATTACCTGAATAAGCTTTTTCCTATGCAAATGGGTTAGCATCTTTCCTTCATTTCAGAAGATACTCAAATGTGACTTGGGGTTAATTAAATTACAAGACACCTGGAAGGAAATTCAGTAGCATATATACTTTCCACTTCAGTCATTTATAGTGGGAAAAGAGAAAAATTTACCTGCAAGACATTTTGAACTTAATAGGGTAGAGGAACCATTTGGAGAATTTCAGGACAGAAAGCAAAAAGCATCCCAAATGATGATAGTGCTGGTGCTTGTAATTTATCTACCACCACATGCAGCTGCTGGTCTCTTGTGTCCAGCAGTGCTTGAAGGGCTGATGAGGGCTTCTCACAGATGCTGCACATTGTGCATGTGTTTATTTAAATTCAGGTTATCTATAACTCAGCAGCACACCCAGTGTATCGATGTCTGGTCACAGCACCAATCAAAGTGACAGTCCCTTCTAACCTGACACATGAAACTAGGCTGAAGCTTTCCACTTCCCTGCAGCCTACCACCAGAGTCAGACTGAAGTGAGGTTATGGATTGCGCTTAAGAAGGGGAAATAAGGAAGATGGGAATGGAAGCTGGGAGCAGGTGAAAGACAGCAGAGCTCAGGGTTGCAGTGGGAGATCAGTGGATCAAAGCTCCAGTCGTTGTTACTCATAGAGATTTCTTGAGGGATTTGCAGCCAGGCCTCAGGCTCCTTCTGTCTCTAGCCCTGGTTTTTAGAATGCTGTACAGTGTGAATTGGGATCCAGCAAAGCATCCTTCCTGCAGAGCCATCACTGTGTTTTCTCAGTGCTGGTGTGCATTTGAGCCTACTTTTGTGCCAGGTAAACTGCCACCACTCATTCTCTGGCATCTCTCAGAGATGAGGACTGACCCATAGTCATGCCTCTCCATGATAACCTCTCTATGCCTGTGTGGTGGTGTGGAGCTACCAAAGCCCAGAGTATCTCTTTAACTCTCTTTTATTCACCTGGCTGAAGGAGGATGGCAAAACTCCAGCACATAATATCCCAGGAAGAGGAAAGGCTGCAGAGGCACAGGAGAAGAAAGAGCAGTGGACACCTCTTCCTGCAGGGTGAGATGAAATCCAGCAGGCAGGGCCAAGGCACAAGGCACTGGATAACAGGGTGAAGAAGACTGGTGTTTCAGAGGCAGGCTAACAGCATTGTAGTAGACCACTGTTTGTCCTCCCATCCTTCATGGAGCATAGATAGGTTGTTTGGTTCCATCTCTTCATTCAGGTTTCTCATCAAGTTGACCAGGAGCCCTCTATCCCATCTCCTGAGGAGAGGCTGCAGCTGATCTCTATTTTACACAAACTCGTGTGCCACAGTCTCTGAGAACTAACTCACCTGATGTCCAAGTTGCTCTCTACAACTCCCTTTGCTTTCTATGACGACCTGAAAGGAGGCTGTAGCAAGTTGGGTGTCAGCCTCTTCTCCCAGGAAACAGCAACAGGACCGAAAGGAATGGCCTCAAGTTGTTGCCTCCCCCTCAAGGGCAGGTTCAGGTTGGATATTATGAAACGTTTCTTCTCATAAAGAGTGGTGAGGCAGTGGCAAAGCTGCCCAGGGAGGTGGTGCAGTCACCATCCCTGGAGGTGTTCAGGAAACGTGTAGATGCGGTACTGATATAGGCTGGTATATACTTAGGGACAGTTCTTATGACATGTTTTGGTGGCCATGGTGGTAGGTGGATGGTTGGACTAGATGGTCTTTTCTGACCTTAATGATTCTGTGGTTGTATGATTCTATTCTAAAGTTGAAATGAAATCCAAAGACACTGTACTCCAGATCAACACTTTTCTTGTGCTTTCCCACTGTATCAACTTGTGGCTCTCCAGTAAAACATTACTTTAATATGATTTCCCAATTGTTAGTGATAATTTCCTGAAAGATCAGAAACTGAGGGAAGTCTCAAGGGAATACAAAGAAGTTAAGAGGAAGAAAAGAGCCAACATCATCTCTATTTGAATCTGGAGCTTGAGGGCAAGCAGCCACATTACTATGCATCAGCTGGAGCACACACTGTCTGTGAGCATGATAGTGCCCTGGGCAGACGAGCAGGTATCCCATCAAGCCCTAATGGAAAAATTATACAGTGAACCCTGTTCCTGTGGAGTTTTCTTGGGGCATGAGAACTGTTACAGAGAGGCATTAGCACTTGGTACGTGTGAGGTACCTGTTTGTGCATCTCAGGTTCTATGTTTTTGAAACTGAGCCCTGGAATCCTTCTGCAACAAGCACCAGCTGCGTGACTGGCCGCTGCCCCCGCTCCCTGTTTTAATGAACTCGTCTCCCTGCACGAAACGCTCCTCGCTCAGGTTTCTAAGCCTCCCGTCCTCCTCTCCCCTTGCTGCAGACGGGGCTGGATGCAGCCGAGCTGTGGCAGCTGCAGGGGCTGTCTGACAGACACAGCAGTGAGCGCTTCGTGTCTCACAGCTCTGCGCAATGATTGCCTCATTAATTCCCATCCCCTGTCCCCACATCAGGTGCTGAGGGAGGACAGCTCGCTTTCCTTTATTTCCACAACCAGGGAAACCTGAAGCACAGCAAACTTCTGCCAGCAAGAGAGCGGCTTTGGGGAGAGGAAGCCAACACCAAGGTACCCCCAAGGAAAAACACAGGGGAATAAAAGGACAGAGTGGGCATCCTGAAGGCATGTGGATAGAGACTGGTGTGGGCTCTGGGTGGCCACTGAAATGTGGCTGTGAGGAACAGAGGCCGTGAATGCAATGCGTCCCCTCTGCAGCAGGGCAGGGCTGAGGGCAAAGCTGCTTCCCGAGCAGAATTCACCCTAACCAGCACCACTCTGTGCTTTACTGCACTCGGAGGACAATTTGATTACACCACGCTTCCCTTTCGTTGTGATCTAATTAAAGGAGGAATTAATGGGGGCAGAGGAAGAGAATGCCATTGTTTTTCCATGCCCTCATGTAGCCAAAGCCTTCCTGAAAAATGAAATGCTCTCCAGTTTGTTTTCTGTTTTGTTTTGTTTTATTTTTTTGTTTTGATTTGGTTTTTGTTAGGGAGAAAAAGGGGAAAGAGCTGTTGGAAGAATGAAAGACAGATGCCAGCCTTGATCACAGCAGGGATTTTGCAGAGGTAAAGCTACATCCATGGGTTCAAGATGCCCAACAGGCGTCTGCCGCCAGTATAGGCTAGAAAAGCCACAGCTGAGCCTTTTTAGTGGCTGCCTGTAGAAGAAGGTACGAGACAAGTATTAGAGTTCCGCTCTTCTGATCACGCAGCTCCTGAGCACAAGCAGCACCACTGAGCAAGGATCTCCCACTTTTCCCCAGGGATGCATTCCTCCCCACAGCTCACAGCATTGCCATCTCCATAAAGAATCTGATGCATTTCCACTGACAACACTTGAGCTTGTTCTCATGCCTGTCACTGAAGAAGAGCTGCAGCCAGATGACAGCAGGACACTTTCATCCCCACTCCCAGCAGCTGCTCATCCCAGCTGTGAATGTGCTGTGTTGTGGATGGAGATGTGTGGGCTGGCTCTCACTGTGCCATTTGAAGTCCAGGATGCTGTCACTGTACAGATGGACTACTCTGTGAGCTCCAGAAGCTGCCTGAGGTCCTTGAGGCAGTGCGATGGGGTGGCACTGAGATAGATCTGTCCTAACAGGAGAACTGGGGAATGCAGAAACCAGTGGAAAAGAGAAACAGGAAATAAATGTTCCCAGGTCCATGCTGTAATGCTGCAGAGACCTTTGCACTTCGCTCTCTGTTGTGGTCCGTGTTACCAATGTTTTGGGGTTCAGCTGAGTAGTTCAGCCCTTGGATGGTCTCTGGGATTTGCGGTAAAAGAGAGTTAATTTCACATATCCCATCCTCTGGAGACCACATTTCCAGTGTCCTGACTGAAGAGAGGAGACTTGGTGTCCCAAGGAAGTCAGCAGTTTAGGAGGTACATAGCTCAGGTAGGTACGTTGGCTTGCTTGAGGACATTAAATCCACATCTCCAATGGAAATGGGGTTGGAATGGCATGGTAATACCTAATTTTGAATCTAATACTTTATGAAAGCTCACAAGAATTCAAACCATTGGGATGTGTTTGAATCCTTGGACTCACATTAACTGCTTTCTGTGTGTGGGATGGTCTGTCCAGATGGCAAATTGCACGATAGATGAGCAAGCAACTTCACTGTCATTTCTCTCTACAGTTGAGGAAGAGCCAGGTCATTGGAGATCTTCTGGAGAAACTTCCCATTACTTGTCCCTCACACTGTTCCTGGTAGTGGAAGTGGTCACACAGCCACAGGTGCCAAAGGTGAGGATAGATAACCTCAGTGAATAAAAAACAGCATAGTACAGAGCAAAAGGAGTGGGTCAAAAACATTTCTGTAATCTAGGGACTCCTAAGCAGGAAGACGGTTCCAGAAATTGAAACAGGTAGATCACTGTGCATGAAGCGGTGAGGTGGTTAGAAAAGACAACAATGTAGCTGAGGGGAGAAAAAGGTGGTGGGTGAGGAAGAGAATGACAACAAACATCTACCTGAATTGCAAACCTTTGTCTCTGATGACTATCACAGCCGTGGCAAAGGCATAACTGCTTCTTGGGAACACAAAGGAAATGACGATTCTTAATTTTAGGAGTGACAAAGGGTTAATAGTAAACAAGGGGATATCAGGCTGGCGGACAGCCACTAGTGGGGTTCCACAGGGCTCCATCTTAGGGCCAGTTCTCTTCAGCGTTTTCATCAATGACTTGGATACAGGACTTGAATGCGTACTAAGTTTGCAGATGATACTAAGTTGGGAGGAGCTGTTGAATCCCCTGGGAGCAGAGAGGCCTTGCAGAGAGATCCTGATGAATTAGAGGGCTGGGCAATCACCAACTGCATGAAGTTCAACAAGAGCAAGTGTCATATTCTGCACCTGGAATGGGACAACTCTGAATATATGTACAGACTTGGAGACGAGAAGCTGGAGAAGAGCCCCACAGAAAGGGATGTGGGGGTTCTGCCTGATGGAAAGTCAAATCTGAGCCAGCAGTGTGCCCTGGCAGCCCAACGGGCCAACTGCACCCTGGGGTCATCAGGCCCAGCAACTGCCTGGGTTGGGGGAGGGGTTGTCCTGCTCTGCTCTGTGCTGTGCGGCCTCACCTCCTGCACTGGGTGCAGCTGTGGGTGCCACAATGTAAGAAGGACATAAAACTGTGAGAGAGCATCTGAAGGAGGGCAACAAAGATGAGAAAGGGTCTGGAGGATGAGGAGCGGCTGAGGTCCCGTGTGTGCTCAGCCCAGAGCAGAGGAGATGAGGGAAGGCCTGATGGCAGCTGCAGCTCCTCACAGGGAGCAGAGGGGCAGTGCTGATTGCTATGATAGAATCTTGCTTTGGCTTTAATTTGGCCACTTCAAGCATTGCTTGAATTATGACATTAAGTCTCACATTTTCAGTGAGCCAAAATCATTCTGCAGTCCCAAATGAAACCTCATGACCTGACCCAGACCCACACTTGACTGCACCTCACTGACCCGGCCTTTCTCCACTGCCAGAACAGCAGCAGTGACAAGAGCAGTCTGGTTTTGTTTACAGTGTAAGGGGAGTCTGTACATCCGGTAACGCTCAAGCAATCTCTAATGATAATTCAGCATTTAATGCCTGCTTAACGTGACCAGAAGGTGTTAATGGAGCGTATTAAGGAAGTATAACTTTTGCTGATGTCCCTGTTTAGGCAGTGATGGCATAAGGGTTGTGGGAAGCAGACTTCCTAGCCAGTGACCTTCCCAAAGCATACTGAAGTGTGCTAGAAGAAAAGGAGCTGGAGAAAACTGGTAGTGTCGTGGGCTTCAGAGATGAAGGATTCTCTTTGTATTCTGAAAGTGACTGTACAAAATGACTGGCATTATTACTTAGCTAAATAGAATTTTCTACTTGTGTTGGATTATTTTAAATGTCAATTTGATTACTTTAATTGCTGTTGATTTGTCCCTAAGAAGTGTATTACTTCAGTATAGCCTTACACTGAGAAAATACTTTGAATGGTGATACCATTTATTAATGTTATTTGCTGTCTCCCAAGAGACACATTAGCTTTGCTCACAGCTTTGTTTTTAGAGGTGAGTTTACAGCATTAGTCTCAGCTGTAGGCAGAGCTGCCCTCTCCATGAAAGTCATGAAGGGGCTCCAACTGTTCCATCTACTGCCACAAGGGAAGGCAGATATGGCCTTTGTGATTTCCATACCTTAAGATGGAGGCTGGTCAGCCTGGTACTTAGCTGTATCACTGTCACCTGAGGGGCAGGGAGCATTCAGACATCCTGGAGATGCCTCCTCAAATGATGGAAACCACTGCTTTCCCTAATGCTTTTAAGGATTCTGTAGTCAGAGTTGCCATTTTCTCTTAGCAATAAAGTAAGTCTTCAGCACTGATGGGCCCTAAAATTCACTATGCATTAGCTGCAAGGATTTATGGTGTTCTAGGCTTTTTGCTTTTTTTTTTTTTTTTTTCCCCTGTACTCTGCATTGCAGCTTCCAGTTCCTGCTTTGTATTGCTCAGCCCGTGGCAGTACTCTGGCCTCTACCTCAAAAACAGCAGCATTTTGGAAACAGTGAAAACCTCTGTGGAGAGCTTGTACAGATGATACCATGAAGGCCTGGGGCTGGATTCTTAGGGGAGCACATCAGTGCAGCTTCATAGAGCCAGAGGCTTCCTGGTCCCTGGTGGCCAACATCCACAGCCTGGTAGTCACTGTAGTTTAAGTGCTAGTGAGCAGAGGGGAAAGTCACAAGGGGAGTGGAGAAAGGAGCCCAAACACATCACTTTGTAACTAAGATGAGGGCTTGTGCTGAGCTGAGTTCTGCCTCCACCTGCTGTAGTCTGGGAATTGGGATCACCTGGTGCCTATTGGAAGTCCTCTGTGAGCTGTACCACGGAGGCTGGAGCTATGAGCAGGACATGCCCCGGACCTCTCTGCTTGCCCACGTACACAGCCTGGTCCTCTCCAGTGGGTGGGGAAGGGACTCCATCACTGTTAGAGCATAGCTACTGTCACAGTTTTTGTTCTGGTTGTTAAAGATGCTTGGCAATAACAGCTAACGGTTCCAGAAGCACTAGTATAATTTAGTTCCCACCTGGAGAAGGAAGAAAATGAAACAGAAATCTCCCTTCCTCCCTAATGTTTCCCAATAGTGCCTTTCTGCCCTCAAGTGAGGCCTCTGCCATCAAAAGGGACGCAGGAGATGAGAAAAAGACTTTGTTCATTTCTCTGTTATCTCTTTGGAGAGTTGGTTTCCTGCATTATTCCTGGCTTTGTCCCAAGCAAGGAGGAAGAACGCTCAGAACATCCTTGCTGAAAGAAGCACCAAAGGTGAGATGCTTTGGCCTGGGAAAGTAGTCCATATCAAAACCCATTATGCTGTGGGGTATTGCTAACAATGTGCTGTTAGTGACCTGGCTGATCAGCTGGGTTTCTGTCTCCAGGAGCTAGCAGTGTGAGCATTGCCCCTTCTTGGTACCAGAACTGAGAGCACCCTTCACATACAGCCATGGACTTTTAGAGACTTACTGTGATAAAAGGGCACCTAGAGGCCCAACACTGTTTTAAGGCCAGCCCTATATGATTTTGTGCAGTTTGTATCAATAAAGAGGAAAGCAGCTGGAGAAATATCTCTTATGATGCTGCTATTATCTTCAGCTGCAAGAAAGATGTTGCTTTTTGCTAATGTGTCTCATCCATGGGACTCAGTTCTGGAGCCATCATAGCAGCCATAATACCCACAGCAAAATAAAATGCAGATTTACCTCTTCCTTGGGCTAAAAGCAACTTATGTAGGAACATCACGCTGTGTCCATGTGGGACTGCTGAAGAGTACACGTGTAAAGTTTTGGAAATTTGAGGACTGGCCTTGGCACTGATAGCACAAACTCTAATGCCCAAACACCACAGGCAGCTACAAGTTGCCATGGCTCTTGTTCCTTGGGCTGATCAACATAGCCTGGGAGCTGCCTGCTGCCGTCAGCCTCTCGGTGCTTTCAGGTGAGGGAAACATTTCCAAGAATTCATTTAATACCTGTATTTAAGCCATTACATCTCCCTGCAGGCCTGCTGGAGGCCGGGCTGTGATGAGGGAGGAGATGAGTGCCCCAGTTATGGCTCTCCTGGTACCTCTCTGCTCTCTCCACATCCATGAGCAGCACACCCTGCACTGCCCGGAGCTGCTCTTTCAGTGCCATCTCGTGTGCAGTGCTTCTGACCACCTCAAGAAGCATCCCTCCAGGCACAGTGTTTATTTGCTTTGTTTTCAGTATTTCTAATGGCTTGACTCACACCTTTCCTGGGGCAGACCCCCTTAGCTGGTAAATTAGCAGTCCCACACAGAGCCCATTAGTGGCCAAGCCAGAGGTCTTCAGTTCTTGGCAGCACCCAGACATACAGTGCCTTCATGAAGCTCTACTACGTGAGCAGCAAAAAACAGAGTCAAAAAACAATAAAACAGGGGAAGGGATGGAGAAGAGAGTATTTTAACACCTGTCGTCATGAAAAAAGTCCACACAGTTTGCCAGGTCTGTCATTTATGAGGATAAGCTCTTTTATTCTGCATTTCAGACGGATTCCAGTGATGTAACAAACACGAATTCCAGCTTCCATTTGCTGCTCTGGCAGCAGCTCCTCCCTCAGCTGTACAAACACCTCATCTGCAGCATCCCAAAGGCAGACGTGCTCCAGCAGAGCTGGCAAGCTCCCTGAAGGACTTCCTGCACCTGTTTCAGACACACCTACATGACACCACACTCAGAGGTAACACCCCAACAAAGAAGTGTTTTTCATGTGGAATTGAACCCCTTTTTGCAGCTTGCTGCTGCCTGTTCTTGCAATAAGGTTTCCATCTTGGTGAAAAGAAGAGGCAGGTCTTTCAGATGAACTCAGAGCACATTACCCCTCTTAATGGGCTGCTCAGAGACAGGGGAATATGCTAGGCTAAATGGATGGAGTGCCACGGCCCTCCTCAGCATATTGTGTTTTTCTTCGCTTCTGTATGGCACCCATGTGGCCTGGGAGAGTGTGTGGAAGGGAAATGTCTCTCAAGATGCATCGCTTTCTGAAGGCCATGTTTCCCTCCAGCCTCGGCTCTCTCCAGTTTCCCCTGTTGTAATGGGGATAGCTTTCATCTCCTGACATCACTGGGAGGTTTGGGAGATGTTCAAAGTACATCTCCTTGGAAGGAAGTGTTGCTCGGAAAGGAAGAATAATGATGGTGACAGAGCAGGGAGAGCAGATACATTTCCCCAGAAAGATTTTACAGCTTCATTTGCATTAAAAAAAAAAAAAATTGTTAGAAGCAGCAGGGAAATATCGTGAGAAATTCAGTAACTCAAAATATTTCAAAGGGAGGAAAAGAATGAGGGAAAAGAAAAAAAAAAAGATAAAATTCAGTCGTACCAAATCACACCTAGATCAAGAAGCAGGAAAGCCTGAGTGCTGGGGGCTGACCAGCCTGAGGCTGATGCTGGTGATAAAACAATCAGAATGACTTATGCTGTCATTCTTCAGTACGGGAAAGGTTGGTTTGGATGCCGCAGCCCAACCAGACCCAAGTCAGTTGCTGGCCACCATTACGTGGTGCTGGCACATTCCTCTTCCCCCTCCCAGCAGTGTTGAAGGACATAGGAAAAGCACTGCCCCTGCAGCAGCGTCTGGCAACTCTGGCGAGGCAGGTTGCCATGGTCAGAAGCACAACAAAAGCATTTCAGAACAGGAGGATCGGCTTACCGGGTGCACCTGAGCCAGATCCTCACGCTGCTCACAGCTTTAGCCCACTGCAGAATCACTACTGCTCACCCTCCTCTCAGCAAGCAATGGCGTGGAAGGGACTAGCAATGGATTCTAGGTGAAAAACACACAGAAGCAGCTTTAGCCACACCAGTATGCCCCGCTCCCTTTTCCTCTCTGCCAAATGCACATCTCTGCACACCCACATTCCTGCTCAGCATCACCTGGTTTCAGGGCTGGACCCCAACACCCAGCAGGGTCTGCACATCTCTGGCTGCGTGCAGGCAGCGGGCACCAGCCCCAGTGCACGGCCGTGGAGCTGAGCTGCAGCCTGTGCTGCACTCAGCCCAGTCCTGCTGCCACCTCTGCATCAGCATCAGCATTCAAAGGGATGGAAATCAAATTATATTTAGGTCAGGAATGTGTTTGAAGCAAAACTACCTATTATATTTAAAGCATCTTGTTTAGAGACTCTCTGCTGCTGCCAGGATGGCTGCTGCAGGAACACTTGCTGTTTTCAGTATGATCCTAATGATGCAGCAGGAGCTTCCAAAATCTGATTGTTGTTTAGCCATAAATTAAGTTCATTCTCTCTCTTAGCCTAATTAATGATGCTAAATAAGAAGCCACCTGCTGGCAGTTAGGTGTCCCAAACAGCGACCAAGCCAGGGACACAGGTCCTGCCCAGGACTCACTGAGGACATGGCCACATCAGTCCAACAGCAGCCTGGGTGACTTCCTGCAGTGCTGCTTGACTCTTCCTTCTTCCAGGGGACAGAGCCTACAGCCCCACTTGCTCGTGCCAGTGCACAGCTGGAGGCAGGGACTGTTCTGTTCCTCCACAACTCACTGTGGCAGACACACAGAGGGCTTGCCCCGCCACTGTGAGACCTCATGGCCTTTCACCTGCTCATAGAACTTCCAACTTTCACCTTATGTCTGACTGCCATGGCAATATTCTCTCCTCCAAAAGGGCCCTGCAGGAGGCAGAGAGCCAAGCAGAGCCTCCTGTACCCCCAGGCCCCTCAGCATCTCCCCAGCGTTCTGTGCGGTAGGCACCCTCGGGCTGGGCATTTTCCACGGCTCCAGGAAAAGGACATGCTGCTTTTCCTCCTTCCTCTCTGGGATCCTCAGCTTCTGGGAGCAGCAGCATCGTTGGTCTGTTGGAAGGAGGCAGCAGCACAGGACAGCAAACTACCTGGTGGAGGAAGCTGCTTTTCGGGAGCTTTGGGGCCTGGAGCACCACGTTCACCTTTGGGTTCCTCACTACACGAAGAGCTTGAGTTGCTTGAGCATGTGCACAGATGAACAACATATTTGACAAAGGGACTGGAAAACAAGGCCTGTGAGAAGTGGCTGAGGGAATTGGGGCTGTTCATTCTGGAGGAGACTGAGGAGTGGCCTCATTGCTTTCCACGGCAACCTGCCAGGAAGGCACAGTGAGGGAGGTGACAAGTGATAGGACATGGGGCAGCAGCCTCAAGCTGCACCAGGGGAGGTTTAGATTGCCTCTCATCAAGAATTTCTTCATGGAAACAGTGATCAGTTCTTGGAATGTGCCGCCCAGGGAAGTGGTAGAGTCCCTATCTCTGGAGGTGTTTAAAGGGTTGTGTGGATGTGGCACAAAGGGACACCGTCTTGAATGTGATCACAGGACGTGTGTGGGACAGCCAGGGGATTGGGCCCAGCCAACATGGGTTTATGAAAGGCTGGTCCGGCCTGACTGACCTCTTGTCCTTCTATGATCAGGTGACACAGCTGGTGGATGAGGGAAAGGCTGTGGATTAGTCTTCCTAGACTTCAGCAAAGCTGAAGTCCTCCTTTCCCACAGCATTCTCCTGGAGAAGCAGCCTGTGGCTTGGACAGAACACTCTATGGTGGGTAAAAGGTGGCTGGAGCTGGGCCCAGTGGGTGGTGCTGAATGGAGTTAAATCCAGCTGGTACCCAGTCACGAGTGGTGTTCCCCACTGGTCAGTACTGAGGCCCAACCTGTTTGATATCTTTATTGATTATCTGGATGAGAAAATGGAGTGTGTCCCCAGTAAATTTGCAGATGACGCCAAGTTAGGGGAAAGTATTGATCTGCCTGAGGGTAGAAAGGCCCTACAGAGGGATCTGGACAGGCTGGATCCATGGGCTGAGGCCATGGGATGAGACCAAGTGCTGAGTTGTCACAACAACCCCATGCATTTCTATGGGCTTGGGGCAGAGTGGCTGGAAAGCTGTGCAGAGGAAATAGATCTAGGGTGTTGGTCAGCACTCAACTGAACATGAGCCAGCAGTGTGCCCAGGTGGCCAAGTATGATTCTATGATTTCTGCTTTCCAACAGTGACAGCAATCCTCACTTTCGCCAGCACCTTCACCAACCTGCTGTGAGACAGGGAAGATGCCATCCTCCCTGCCCCACAATGGGAGCAGATGGAGGCCGTCATGTAGGTGGGATAGGTGCTGGTGTTAGGGTTTTTGGGGCCAGGAGCACAAGCATCTTGAGGAACCTGTTTTATTTTCCAGCTTGAACTGATGAGCACACTCATCAGATAAAATGTGCTTCAGGCTAAAAGCAGACACAGGAATGGTTTGAATGAGGTTAGCAGAACAGCCACGCAGGAAGGCTTCAGAGCTGGATCACTCTGTATTATTTGATTAGCATGAACACAGCTCATGTGGTCCAGCAGCCAGAGGAGGCTGCAATGCCTTCCTTCCTCTGGACCAATGGCTCTATCCTTGCACTAGCACCAGCCTGCTGCAGCTAGGAGAAAACCTATCATTTTTCAGACTAAAAACCACTGGTGTGCTAAGAGCATGAATAGCTGCATAACACTCAGGATTAGTTCTCAGTTTCTATCCTCAGCTCTTTGTAAAAGGAGCTGCTTTTCTCCAGGGTTAACCTTGAATTCAGATTAGATTTGAGACAGAACTGGCAAAGAACTTTTTTTTTTTCTGTGAGCTGCTCATTGAGTCTGACTTATCAGCTTGATTCTAGAAGCTTGATATTAGATCCATCTGTGCAAGAACATAATTTTAGCTGGGAACAAATATCAGTGAGGCCTCTCCATAGCAAAACTGTAAGAGACAAGGGAATGGAGGCACTGGTCAAAGGGGCCCACACAGCACTGCTCTAATGAAGTGTCCTTCCCTGAGTGCGGAAGATAGCAGGAGGCATCCATGAAGCTCTGCTGAGGAACCAATGAGGAGCAGAGCTATAATGTGGAATTTAAAACAGTCCCAAAGGAGGGAAAGGAAACAGCTCAAATGGGCTGTTTTCTTGAATCAAGTAAATCAAAATGACAAGTGAACATTTCCAACAAGACACATGACAAATCGGAAGACAACAAAGGGGAGAAGTTTCCATTTATTTATTCCACTTTAAAATGACTTAAAAGCAAATTTAAAACACTTTAAAAAAAGGAGTTCAAAAATCAAGGAGCTGAAAATAAAACCATAAAGGCGGCATTACAGGGTTAGCAGAACCTAAAAAGCAGAATTAGTGTAAAACAGATTTACAGTCTCAATGAACAGCAAAGCCATACTGCCCATGTAAACTGAGCAGCATGCAATGCTGCCCCTACCCTCTGAAACACAGAATTCTTTTATCACTTTGCTTGCTGGATAAGAAAACACAACAATTTAAAAGAAAACCATCACTTTCGGCTGGTAGAGAAAACATTACAAATATGGTATTGCTCTGTAGGCACTGGTACATGGTTTTCTATCGTAAGAGAGCATGCTGAAGCAGAATTCAAAATTGCACGATTCCTCTTAAAATTGATGCAACCTGGGTGTGACTTAAAATACAAACTAGCAATGCTGTTTCTCTGATAGTGCCTGACAGCAGCCTTGCCCACAGCGAGCCATTGGAGCCCTGGAAGCTGGACAGAGCTGGCCAGAAGTGCCAGGCAGCACTGGTGGAAAATGAAGGTAGCTCCTGACAGCTCAGATCCATGAAAGGCTTTTGTTACATTGACAAAGAGTGGCTGCGTGCTTGCCAAGGCTTTCACTCTGTGTTCTGAGTTACTCTTGACCTTGAGGTGCTGAGGTGACTAAGGAAAGAGGGGGAGCAAAGAAAGGAACAGGGGCTGCTCAGCAACAACCGCACCATGGTCAGCGGCTGCTGGCAGGAGGTCAACCACAAGTACTGCCTAAGCAGAGCACCAGTTCCCTCTCCTCTAGGCTATGCACACCCTCTGCAGAGCGCTCTGACCACGCCATGGAGCGTTTGTGTTCTCTGAGGGCAGGGACATGGAACTCATTAGGACCTGCAACAAAAATAGACCCAAGCAATTGGGGGGAGGCAGCTACTTGGCCATGGCGAGAGTTAAACCAGTGCCTGTGCTGGGCACCCTGAAGTAGATTTTTACCTCGCAAGCATCCTCACTTATCTTCCCCTACCTGTTTTGGCACATAGAGCCTTCCTGCTCCCCCTGCCTCTCTGGTGGGCAAGATGCCTGAGATCAGCAGCTCCAAATCCCAGTGTCCATGTGCACAGGTGAGGAAAGATTCAGTCTTTTGTTTTACTAGGAAGTCTCTGGATAAAAAACTGTTTAAAAAATGTTGTGGCAGGAAGCAGTTAGTCAAACATATCCTCAAACATGCGTCGCCCCATGGCTATATAAACCTCTTTTTCCTCCGGAGTCATCTGGGCCACCAGCTCAGGGCGCTGGCTCACTTGGCTGTAAGAGTGCGGACGCCCAGCCACTGTGACGGTGGGGTCCTCTGCCACCACCTCGAATTCTTCCTCCTCATCCTCTTCCTCCAGCCCGTACGCCATGGTGGCAGCAGCAGGAGGACGGGGAGGAGTTTCTTCCTCTGACTCGCTCGTCTCACTCTCGGAGTCACTGGCGTTGGCACCGGAGAGAGGAGCAGAACCTCCAACGGTGACTGTAGAAGCAGATGGTGTCTTCTTCTCATGGATCAGCAGGGCACGCATCACCTCTTCATTATCATCCAGAGCTGCCCGGCCCTCCTCACGCTCCTGGAAGGCATCCAGGTCCCGCCCTCCTGCAAAGAGATACAAAGAAATGAGAGTTTCCTCAGAGAGATTGGGGTGCTGGCACTGAAGGCACTCTGAATCCTAATTTCTGCCTTCTGCTGTGCATCCTTGGCCACATCACAACTCCTCTCTGTGTCAGCTCCCTTAAGAGATGGAGAGAGTGAAGTTTTCTCTTAACAGCCTGGAGGACTAGATGATCTTTGAGGTCCCTTCTATTCCAAGCCATTGGGGATGACAAAGACCAGGATGGGACGCAACTGACCAGGAGGAGCAAGAATGTTCTGCGTAGAACTTTAAACTCCAATTGATGGGGGAAGGGGGTGAGTGACAGAGAAGAGCCAGGGAACACCTGTCACTTTAGGAAGAAGAGGGGAAAAAAAACATTTGTCACAAAGGGATTTGGGAGGGCTCCACCAAGAAGGTAACACGGCAACAGCACAGCTAAAATGCCTCTACACTGCATGGGAAATAAGCAGGAGGAGATGGAAACCGTGGTGCAATTAGAGAACTATGAACTAACTGCTATCACAGAACCATGGTAGAATGAATCCCATAACTGGAATACAATAATTGAGGGCTACAGAAGGGATAAGCAGAGCAGAAAGGGTGAGGGAGTTCCTCTTTGTATTAAGAAGTAGATAGATTTTGAAGAACTGCCTCTGAGTAACAGACATCATCAGGTCCAGAGCTGGTGGGTTAAAATTAGTGAACAGGCCAATAAAGGACATCTAGTGCTTGGAGTCTACTACAGGCTGCCTGATCAAGGGGAGCTTGTTGATAGGAGGTCTTCTTGCTTTTGCTGCAAGACGCACTGCACTCGCAGGCTCACATCTTGGTGGTGGATGAGATATGTGCTGGGGAAACAACACAGTGAGCTGCAAGAAAGTCCTGGAGACTCCTAGAATCTGTTGAGGACAACTTCCTGGTCCAGATATGGGAGCACTACTGGACCTGGTGCTCACCAGTATAAAGGAGATCATAAAGAGGTTAAGACTGGAAGCAGTCTGGAAGCATGCCCCTTTTGAGTTCATAATCTTGACGAATACAGGCCTGGCAAAGAGCAGAGTTAGAACTCTGAATTTCAGGAAAGTGAACTTCTGTCTGTTTAAGGAACTATTGAGTGGGATCCCCTGGGAAACTGTCACATACAAAAGAATGGAACAGAGGTGACAGCTCTTTAAGAACACATTTCTGAGAGCCCAAGAGCTCTCTATCCTAAGTTGCATCAAAAGAGGGGTGGCCAGCAGGGCAAAGGAGGTGATTGCTCCCCTCTATTCTGCCCTTGTAAGGTCCCATCTGGAGTACTGCATCCAGGCCTGAGACCTGCAGCACAAGAAGGATGTGAAGCTGTTGGAGCGGGTCCAGAGGAGGCCACGAAGATGATCAGAGGGCTGCAGTACCTCTCCTGTGAAGAAAAGTTGAGGGAGTTGGGCTTGTTTATCCTGGAGAAGAGAAGGCTCCAGGGATACCTCACAGTGGCCTTCCAGTACTTGAAAGGAGCTTACAAACAGGACACAGGCTTTTTACACAGTCTGATATTGATAGGATAAGGAAGAATAGTTTCAAACTAAAAGAGGGAAGACTTAAGTTAGATATTGGGAAGAAATTTTTTACTCAGAAGGTGGTGAGGCACTGGCACAGGCTGCCCAGAGAAGCTGTAGATGCCCCATTCCTAGAGGTGTCCAAGGCCAGGTTGGATAAGGCCCTGGGCAGTCTGAGCTGTTGGGTGGCAACTCTTTCCATGACAGGGGAGCTAGAACTAGATGACCTTTAAGGTCCCTTCAAATCCAAGTCATTATATGATTCTATGGTTCTATGACCATGGGGAGCTTCCAGCACAGACTACAAACACAGAGCCCAAGCTGGGCCCTACCCTGCTGAGCTCCTCATCTATAAGGATTAAGATGGATCCAAGCAGGGAGTGTAAGGAAATCGTGTGTTATAAAACAGCACTGTTTACAGACTGCATAAAACAGTCTGGTAAGCTCAGGGTTGCACTTATCAGGCAGGAAGGGGAAAAGTTCATTAGAGGATCATGGTGAGAGTGCGTGGGATTTATCCTGCAAAGCTGATGAAGCTCACAGCCTGAAGCCACAGTGTGCAGCACAGTCTGCAAGGCTGTGTTAAAAGAGCTGCTGTTCCCCATGCCAACCTGCAGCCCAGCCAGAACAGTGAGGCCAGTCTGTCTGGCTCTCTACCTGCATCTTCTATCTGAAAGGGACCACGGTTTCCAAGCTGGCAGATGCAAGGCCTGTGTCCCTGCTTCAGTAAGGTTAGCTGCACAATAGCTGGGAGGGGTTTGACATGGTTTGGGCAGGCAGGGTGCAAGCAGTTTGCAGATTCAAAAGCTAAAATTCTTGCTCAAGAAGTGGCTTTCTGCAAAAAACTTCCTACGTTTGCTGAGTACTGTGAGTCTTCTTAATATCAATAAACCTACAGGCAGGAGGAAGGAAAAACTACAAAATAAAAAAAAGAGATACAGAAAACCTTATGTACAAAAAAGCCCAAAAAGTAGGACAGACTCCCCAAGGCAAACTCTCTCTCTTGCACCAAAAGAAGCTGTGTGCAAACAATTGCTGGAGCCAATGTGATGGCTTTCTGCTTTCATAAATTAACACCCCTTGCCTTCTTTTCCTAAGCCTGGGATGTGAGCACCACATCCAAGCAGCTGACACCCAAGGCCTCCAAAGTTCAAAAATGCACTTGTTACATTTCCAACTTGAGACAAAAATATGCCAAGAAACAGGTAAACTGAGGAAGTAAGTCCTGCATTTTGCAATAAAAGCAAGGGGAGTATGTGGCCACTCCTTTCCTATGGTAAAATAAAGGCCAAAAGACCTGTCTCTAACTTCATGGGAACTGTGTTTTATTGTAAATGAAGCTTTACTAACAGGTGATGATGACCACAACTATTATTAATACACAGACAAAATTCTTGAAAGAAAGGAAGAGCAAAGGCATTAGGTTGGCAGCCTTGTGTTTAGCTGCCTGCCCATGATTCTACAGCACAAAAAGACTTTCGTGAGAACTGTTCCTGCCAGATATAAGCAGTCAATGTTTTCATTCAGTGGCCCCAAATTTTATTTCTTCCTATTTATGACATGCAAGAGTCACAAGAATGTGTTCCAACAGATATTTCAGGTTATTTCCACAAGCTCCCTCTTGGATCTCCAGCAGTGAGGTGAAGCAGTGATGCAATTGCATTGTAGGAGATTTACTCTCCCTCTATGTTCTTCAGTGTCATCTGAGAAACATTTATGCTGTATACACCAAAAGTCATCTCAAGGAACCCATTTAAAAGTAGAGGTGAACTGAATGTCTAGCAGAAAAACGTGATGAGAACTTTATGGCTCCTGAGTAACATCATCTGCTACAGACTGCAAGAGGAGGTTCATTTCACTGCCACCTTGTTTAATCTATTGGGATAATGTTACAGGATCCATTTGTTGTTGCATGCAAACAACATCAACAGGTATCTTCTGACCATTTTTTCACATCTGCTTCTACCTGTAGAACACCACTCCAATTTGGGTGCTAGGTTCTCACACTTATACACGATTCCCTTTTGCCATTTTCTGTTCCTAGGGCACTAACAGGGATTATTCTATAATCCCCAAGTGTCTTGGAAGACTGTATCTATTGATTTACACTCATACAAATGATAAAAAGTCTATTTTTATCCTATTCTTAGTATGTAAGCTTAAATAGCAAACTTAGCAACGCAGAAAGTTTCTACTAATGCCTACAAGATCTTAGCTACGGTCAGCCAACAATGTGTCCTCAACACGAATGAAAATAAAAGCAAAGCCAATGAGAAACCAACAGAAAGCAAGGACTCACCTGTGACAGGCTTTCCTACTGTGCTTCCAGAAAATTTATTTCTGACATACTCTTCATATGAAATATTTTGTATGCTGGGAGCACAAAAACACTGCTGGTAGATTTGATAGGCTTCAAAGTCACCAAATGTTAATAAATACTATTTTCTAGCAGTGTCCCACTGGGGGCCAGCTTTCTAGATGAATCTGAAAGACCTTCATCCAAAAGCAATAAACTCTCAAGGCAGGAGAACATCCATTAATAAAGGTATAGGAAGAGGTAACAGATAATTAACATTTCAGAAGCACAAACAATTCTGTGGATCTAATCAACTGGGATTTTTTACATCTACCTACACCACAGGTGCTTTGCACAGGAGAAGGGAGCTTGCAAAATCTGGAGTGCTGGGAGCAGCAGCTGTATACCCAGGGTAATGTATTTCTGGCATCACATAAGCAGAGCAGCACTTCTGCTCGGTGAATTTTCTTACCATCCTTGATTTCATCAGGATCATAAGCCCCCTGCACTGTGCTCTCCCGTAGCCAAATCGGCCTCTCTCGGGCTGGCTTTCCTTCACTTGCAGATCTGTTAACATCCTCCTGATCTTCCATGCTGATGACAACGTTCTGGGTATACAAGTCCTCATAGGATGGTCCTTTTGTAGTCCAGGCTTCTCGATGGTGTCCACCCGTAACAGCAGCTGTCCCTGAACCAGTCCCAGCTGTACGTTCTTTGCTACACAAAAGTCAAAGACAAAAGCAGAGCACTCAGAACAAGCCCCATCTTGCCCAGTGTTGCAACACTTGAACTAATCTATCACCAAGAATTTTCATTTCTAACAAGTAGTCCAGGAATTTCTATACCAGTTTGCTGATTTGGGCAACTTGTGGTCTTTAGTAGGAAGCCCTACATAAGGCCGTGGCAACTTCTAAAACAGCTACTGAAGAGAACAAGTACTATTAAGGATGCTGATGTACTTAATATAAAAACAAATGTAAAATTCCAGACTACCCTAAAATAAAAGTCACAGCAGCAAAACTTGGTCCCACAGTAATCTAATGTTTGGCATCAGGTCTCTTTTTTGCTTTTACAAAGCAACCTTATATTGCACAAAATCCAGAACTAAACTTTAAGCAAGTCAGATGATAGGAGCAAAGACCCAACATGCTCAATCTGTGAGGCACTAACCTCAGGGCTCCTGAAGGGGTTAACTCGTCATGAAAAATACTGATCTAACCCTTGCTTGAATGGTGAGTGACAGTGCCCCCACAAATCACATCTCCTCCATTATGCAGCATATCTGCACTGTCCACAGACCGCCCTGGAAGGAGTGGGAAATCCATGCAAAGAAAGATGAGAGGACAGCTTCAAACCAAGGACATGGGCTGGGCAAAGGGCTTCACATGGTGCTGAAGAGCAGGAAGAGATAAGACAGAACTGTCTTCACAGCAGAAAAGCTGGAGGGAGAAAGGTGATAACAGAATGTGAGGGTAGGACAGGCACAGTCTAGCACTCCTTTGTGTTCTGAGAGGAGCTGCTGCCAGCACACTTTCCTTCAGGCTCCCTTCTAGCTCAGGAGACTGATGAAGAAAGGAAACAGTCCTGCTTGAATCTGATGGAAAGAGGACATCGGGTGGAGTATTTTCTGCATACTGATGGAAATGAGCTGAAAATACTCTCTGGCTACAGATGCAGAAGAATGGAAGCTCTCAGCTCTCCAGGTGGGGGAAGCCAACGATAACTATTCCTCTACTTCCAAATTGCATTTCATCTTCACAGAAAAATAATAGATTCACTGCACATTGAGGCCATCCACAACCCCTGTTAGATGCCATAGAATTGCAGCCATCTGACTGCCAATGGCGAATTCTGCTAAGGCTTTTCACGGGTACCAGACCTGCCCGGGTTTCTCCTTTTGTCCAGAGGAAATCAATGATGGATGCTAGCAGTGTTCCTGCTCTGCTGCCAGCTGCTATCAGCTGAGCTGACACAAGTTGTGAGCGAGCACGGTTCATTTGCTGCTATCTACCCAGCAACCTTTCCTCCAACGGAGAAGCTTAAAATAAGGCTGCAGTTAGAGACCTGAGTAATACGCATCTTTTTAAATCAGTGAGGATTTAACCACTGCTTGACAAGCTAATTCTGCACAATTTTTAGGTGTAAACAAGGGGGAAACACGGGCAGGTGGTCATCTTTCTTCCCCAGATATAAAATATCAGCGTGTTGAGCCTCGCTTAGGATTGAGGACTGTTCACAATCTCTTACTAGTGCATTCGCTGCGATCTGATAGCAAAATACTTCACAATATTTGTGTTAGCAGGTGTCCACATGCTAACTGCTTCTCTCCCACAGGCAGACCTGCTGGGAAAGCTTCACAGCAACCTTGAATTTCTGGGCTGAAGGAAAAGACTCGTGCACATGCACCGCTTATATAACCTAAGGAACCACACAGAGAGACCTTCTTCCCAGTGTGTTATTTCAAGTGTTGGCACCTTTCAGTTTTCCAAGACAGGCATGTGTTCTGTGAAAAGCACCGCTCTGCTTCCCACACAATAGAAATCCGTAACCAGCGTTTCCCTGACAATTTTATGTAATCCACTTTCCTCACAAGATGCACAATGCAACTCTCCCCCAGCCTCTCCCTCTGCACGCTGCAGTGTGACAGCTAAATACTCTCTAGTGCCAAGAGCTGCCTAATAATACTTTCACACAGAGGTGCCCAGAAGTATATTCAAAATGGACTTTTTGCCCACGCAGTATCATTTAGTAGCAAAATACTTATTCCGTAACGTCAGGAACATTTCAAAATGAAGGTAACAGCTGTAAGAAACACCTACAACATAAATTACTTTAAACCATCTACTGCAATGTGTCACATTCACCTGGAATAATGTAGACATTTTGTCGACTCTCGGACCTCAGCGAACTCTGTAAGCATATCCCAACTCACTGCATCATTTATGCAACTACATCTTCAACCGTACTGCTAGAAGGAGTGGGCAGCCTCAAGGCTATGTGACCAGCAGAATGTTTTTTACTGCAAGAAGAGATCTTACCGTTCAGCACACTCATCCAAGGGATGGCATTAAACACCCTACATCAGGCACCAGCAAAAAGCCAGATGTGCAAGCTGCCTTATGGGCAGCACAGGGCAGATGAGGGCAGTGCGCTCTTAGAAGAATTCCTCTGTAAGATCCAAGGTGCACTTTTTCCCCTGCTTCCAGACATTGCACAGCCACGTCGGAGCCAGGAACTGCTCAGACAGCAGCAACTCAGTGGCTCAACTCTAGCTACATTTGCTCTGTTACCCATAGGTTGTTTTACCGTGATGGAAGTTGCTCCATGAGTGGTTAAGCTGCCTTCAAAGGTGATATAAATAATTCTTAATATAGCTGAAGTATGGCCCACAGATACCACACTGTGCAGTGGGAAAACAAGTTAAAATTTTCACCTCAAGTCTGTCCAGGCTACTAATTAAAGGTCTTGCAAAACAAGGATAACTCTTTTTGTGCCGTATTTGAAACAAAGAACTCTTTCATTTAGCTACTCTTAACAGATTCAGCTTCAAAGGAAACAACTCATGGTCTTTGATAGCATGACTAAAAAAACCAAATTCTGTGAAGATTTATGTTATCTAACATCATGCTATTCTGACATAAGAAAGTGAAGGGGATATTCCAGGCTGGATGTGGCTCTGGGCAGCCTGGTCTGGTGGTTGGTGACCCTGCACACAGCAGGGATCACACACGTGATCACTGTGGTCCTTTTCAACCCAGGCCATTCTATGATTCTATGATTAAAATCCACTTGTTTTAGGAAATCATGCAGAATGGCTCAGATAAAGCACGTATGTTTTGTAAACTATGCGGCTAACTCACATTCTGCCAAGATTAAAAATATTAATGACTCCTAGGAAAGTACAGATGGAGGTATGACCAGTTTCCATGGCAGGTGAATGACAATTGCACACTGTTGGTGCAGTTGGTTAGAGTTACCATCTTCAACACCTACAGTTGCCTGTGCATGTGCAGAGAGAAGATGTGGGCACTTTGTGACCCTTTCTGTCAGTTTCAGAATCATCAAAAGTCAGTTTTGTCAATGATTTCAAAAACTCAAGACTCCATAAAATAGCCATAATAAATAACCCAGGATTCAACACTTTAAAAAAAAATCTCACGGCACTACTTTCATGCAATTATCTGCCTTGAATTAATAACAGTTAATAAATAATTAAATCATCATATGTGCTGAAATAAGTTGTGCTCAAGAAAGGGTTTTAAAATGCTTATTTATTATTAAAATAAATAAGCATTTATTTATTTATTATTAAAATAAATAAGCATTATTATTAATAAATAAGCATTATTTATTAAAATAAATAAGCATTTTATTAAAATGCTTATTATTCCTTGCTCGGAGTAATTAATCATTTACAGTGTTTTTTAAGTATTTAAGAGTCAAGTAAGTGGGTGCTCCTATTTAATCATGGGACTGTACCAGGCTTCTGCTGTGCTGATTTCCTGTGCACCGAGGCAAGGTGGCCATGGGGAAGACTGAGAAATGACCCTTTTTTTGGTGGGGTTATCCCAGTTTTAGTACACAAACTACAGAACATAGTTTTTAAAGCAAAATTTAGTGATTCAGCTTGGGAACAAAGGCTTCAAAGACTCCCCATATCAACAAAGAAACATTGAGTGACCTTGGAAAAATCTCCCCTCCGTATATCGCTTCTGTTTTTCTATCAGAACGATGAGCAAAATTAGCTATATCCTTGGCTAGAAAAAGACTATGAATAGACAAGTAATTTTTATTATACTAATTAGAAACTGTCTAGCATTAATATATGATGAACATTCTCTCTCAAGGTTAGCTTGAAAGTAAAGAAAAGAGTCTCTTGCTTGTTCTCCCATTAACTAAAGTCAAGCATCCCAAGGCACTGTGGGAATGCTTCCCCCTGTGGTACAGATTTTTTTTCTTGGGCGTTTAATTAATTATTTTTTTTAAACAGAGAGAAGCACATCACATTTCACCACGGCTGACAAAACTGACAGCTCCCCACATCTTTCTGCATTATTATGTTATTATAAACATCATCGATTTTTGTACAACTACAAAAGTTCTGAAAGAAAGTGTCATTTCTCAAGGGCAGGAATGTTTTAAAGATTATAGAATCATAGAATGCCTGGGTTGAAAAGGACCACAATGATCATCTAGTTTCAACCCCCCTGCTATGTGCAGGCTCGCCAACCACCAGACCAGGCTGCCCAGAGCCACATCCAGCCTGGCCTTGAATGCCTCCAGGGATGGGGCATCCACAACCTCCTTGGGCAACCTGTTCCAGTGTGTCAGCACCTCTGTGTGAAAAACTTCCTCCTAATATCTAACCTAAACCTCCCCTGTCTCAGTTTAAAACCATTCCCCTTTGCCCTATCACCATCCACCCCTGTAAACAGTTGCTCCCCATCCTGATTTTCCAACTATAATGTGGAATACATCCTAGCTATAAGTGATCCATGTACCCCACCCCACAGAAAAGTGCATGCAGAAGACTGATTAGAAGAATAGTAATCTGCCTTGTTTAGTAAAAAAAAAAAGTGGTTGTGGATAAGTGGATGAGTCATCTCCTTATAAACCATACATTCCTCAGGGAATTTGTCAGTGGCTTGCACCACTGGTGCTGAACAAGTGGGTCCCTAATGCACAAGGCTTGGGAAAGCCTCACGGAGCAGATGAACACACTACGAGAAAGCAGTATGGTGAAAGAAGACAGGGTCTGTTCCCACCTCTGCTTCAAGGCAGGAATCTCGGTGGGCTCTGGTTCAAGGACTTCATAGGCTAAGTTGACATCTTCTGTCTCACGAAGTAGCTTGTAGATGGGCTCAATCTGCTCATTAAATCTTGCCACGAGTGTCCTTGCATCCTTTTTTGGCATCACCGACTCATCCTCTTCCACTTCAGTCTCACAGAAAGTACAGCGGAAAGTTCCTAAAACAAAAAAAGTTGCTAAATATCAGAGGAAAAGCAACAAGGCCAGCTCTTTATGCAGCATTTTCAACAGCAATGCCTCACTGTTTACTTGGCTTGATGCTAAATAGCTCTTCTCACTCTGACAATCCCTTTCCACAAAGGATGTACCTGGTTATTATTTAAGCAGAAAACAAAGCCAGCACTCTGATGTCACCCAGTGAAATCCAGCTTGGGGTACAGTTTCTTGCTCTGAAATGCCTACATGTGTTACAGTACCACTATTGAGACACTCCCTAATCCCACACACTCTTTCTTGCTAGACATTTTAAATGTTATCTACGACGAAGCTGCAATAAAAAGCTTCACATTATACTGCTAGGAGCTCAAATATCATCTGTTCCAGGTGCTGGAATTGCTATCTCCCAGGCCTCGGAAACAATTCAGTTTCACAAATGAAGTGGTGTGCAGCTTGACACTGCCCAAACTGCTCTGCAGTAACTGTTAGTACAACCATCATCACAGTGAAATTCATGCAAAAGGATGGCTTCTCCTCCTGCTGTAGGGCCATGGCAAGCAGACCAGTCATTACGGCAGAGTAGCAAAAGTTAATTTTGCTCACATTAATTTCTTGAAATTAAGAATGGTAAGTTAACAATTGTATGAAATCAACT
This sequence comes from Chrysolophus pictus, assembly GCA_037305975.1. Classification (NCBI taxonomy): domain Eukaryota; kingdom Metazoa; phylum Chordata; class Aves; order Galliformes; family Phasianidae; genus Chrysolophus; species Chrysolophus pictus. The sequence goes on along the minus strand of CM074576.1, from coordinate 116,046,975 downwards.
AAGAATAAGCTTGTTTCACAGAGCTCACCAGGAGTTAGAAAAACAGGTCAAACAGAAAGGCGACTGAAATGGTTGCCTGGCAATGCAGTTACAAAACCTGACTGAACTCCTGCACAGCAGGCCTTTTGGTTCCGTTGCTCCATCTGTGAGCAGGAACCTTAGGGAAGTACTTGCACAGTAGGACCCTGCCATATGGCTCGCTATGAGGGCAGCAGTGCAGCACAATGACTTAGCCTTGAAATGCTGTACAATAGCAAATCCTGCTGCCTCCCCAAAACTTACTTACATACGCCAGCATGCTCTTGGATTTCTTGTGTGATTTTTTACTTACCCTTTCCATGGCACCTAAAAATATACAGGATCATCTCTCAGTATCCTAATAATGAAAGAAAAAAATCTCTTTTTCACTAACCGGGAGCCTGAGGATAAGTTGTATCAGGGAAATCATAAAATCATAGAATGGCTTAGGCTGGAAGGGGGCCTTAAAGCCCATCCAATTCCAACTCTGCTACCATAGGCAGTATTGTTACCCATCAGAGCAGGCTGCCCACAGCCCCATCCAACCTGGCCCTGAACAGCTCCAGGGATGGGGCATCCACAGCTTGTATAGATAGCCTGTGCCAGTGCCTCACTGCCCTCTGAGTAAGGAATTTCTTCCTAATGTCTAACTTAAATCTCCCTGCTCTTAGTTTAAAGCCATTCTTCCTTGTCCTGTCACTATCACATTCATGTAAAAAGTTGGCCCTGTCCTGCTTTTAAGCTCCCTTCAAGTACTGGAAGGCCACAATGAGGTCTCCCTGGAGCCTTCTCCTCCAAGCTAAACAAGCCGAACACTCTCAGTCTTTCTTCATAGGAGAGTTGCTGCAGCCCTCTGATCATCTTCATGGCTCTCCTGTGGCTATGTTTATGTCCAGCAGTAAGTGTTAGGATCAGTATTGGAGCCTGCTATATCACTGATTTGTTGCTGCATTCACAGATTTGTTGATCTTATCACCTAATTTTTCAGCGTATCTCCTTCCCCACCTGTAGCAGAGTGATTAAAACAGGCCCAGTTGGCTGTGAGGGCTAGACCATGCTTCTGCAGCTCTTGGAAAATACATAAAAACACTTCAGGACAGGAAGCAGAATCAGTACCCTTTCTCCAATCTGTAGAAATGCAGTTGTGTACCTTAGCACCATCTAAAATATGTATTGCTCAATGTTACTCCTAAGTTAACCCAATTGTGCTGTATATGGGGTCTGTAACATGTGCAAACTTCCTGCAAAAGCTTTATAAAGTTTGTCCTACCTACATGTAAAAGCTATAACACCTGACACCAGCAGTAAGCAACGTAAAGGGTAGGTGGATAAAGTGCTCTCTTCTCCTATCAAAGCACAAAACACTGCTTACTTTTTCATCCTACAAAAATTGCACTACTGATTCAAAAGCAGAACAACTATACAAGATGTCAGCCAGCCAAAGTTTGATCTCCTTATCCCACATCTGAGACTATCAGTGTGAAAAATTGGCACAAGTTAAATCAATTTAAAAGAACGAGCACATCTCAGTTGCCATAGCAGTCTGAGTGAACAAAGATGAGGAAAACTCTCTACTCTTTACAACCTACTCCCTAACTTCAGCCACAAAGTCCTGTTGCATGTTCCTGAGACAGCTCGTGCTGTGAAAACATGTCCATCTGTGAATCCCATGAGTGAGTATATGCAAGAGATAAAAATCATAGGGAAAATGGTTCCAATTCACAGCACCAAAGAATCAGACAATAAATAGAGCTCTAATGAAATGGAACTCCTGAAGCTATCATGGTTTTTCTGCAACTTCCACCCTTCAGGGTTTGTCATAAGCAGAAAATAAAATTAATAGATGAATTATGTAAAGAATCTGAGAATGAGTGAAATGACAGGCTTCCTCCATTAATATGCTGATTTTTTTTGTGGTGATGTAGCATTTCAGAAGAGGCGGATGTGATTAGAGAACTGAGAAGTTGGTTTCCCATGGCAGATGGCATTTATATCTTGCAAACCTCTTCTGTTAGACATTAAGAGGTCACAAAATGTCAGCAGAGCTTTTATGACATGGCACATCACATCAGCAGTGACACATGCTCCTTACGAACATGTATTGCATATGACAAACGTGAAGCGAAGGCCATCCAAAGCTTGAGAATGGCAACGTTCCCACTCTGATGACATATTTCTTCCTTCAGTATAGCCACGACTGATGGCTTTCCATTCAAAGACATTGCATGAGGCAGGGCAATAACCAGAAGCTTTCTTGCATACCAACAGAGAGCACATATATCCTGTTCAGGCACGCACACAAAAGCACGTTAAAAACCAGCCATGTGAAAGATCTCATCTGCTCCCATACTCTCAAGGACAGATACACTGGTCATCTGGCTCCCTGAGGCACGCTGTGATTAAAGCAGCTCAAGCTCTGAAGTATAGGGCCAGCATATTTACAGACAATTCCCAATGACTTTATTTCACTTGGGAGAAGAAAAAGGTCAACGTTCCACATGCATTACACGCACAATGCCCAAAGCATGTGTGCTATATCTGCTGTAATTCTACTGTGTGCAAAAACACAGATATGGTACAAGAGGAGCTAGCAGAGATAGGAGACATCATAGTTAACACTGCTTCCATTGTGTTAAATTGATTCATCGCATATTTACACATTTAACTGAAATGAATCTGCTCAAGGCCTTCTATAGAAACACTGAATTGTTTGGGTTGGAAGGGACCTTAAAGCCCATCCAGTTCCAACCCCCTGTTACAGGCAGGGTACCAGGAACACCTCCACAGATAAGGCACCCACAGCCTCCCAAGACAGCCTGTTCCAGTACCTAGAAAGATCAAGCTCGTATCCAGCCAAAGGGGTTTTTCTTCTACTCTGCTCTTTGGGATGCTGCCTTAGACTCACACTATTCTGATACTTACAACCTCAGTTTACTCCCATTCATTTCAAACCTATGTAGTGCTGTGCCAAAACATGCACCTCACCTCAGCTAGCTTCCATCTGGTTGTTAATCCTTCAGATATAGTTACAAACTGCTGTCCTACTAATTCCCTCCACCTTCATTTGCCAGTCTAAACAAGCCATGCATTTATCTCCCCCTAATAAAACTGGCCACCCATCCCTTTGGCCATGCTATCTGTCTCATAACACACTTTCTCCAGTTTGCTCTCGTCCTTCTGCTATACAGAAAAAGCTGAAGTGTATGTAACTCTCCAGATGAGATATCCCAAAATCCCAATGGCATTAGTTCTTCTTCAATGGCTACTGAGACCTTTTAAGATCATGGGAGGGCTGTTTCAATTATCACAAGCTCTAGCAACGCTCCCAGACCTTTCTTCCTCCTTTGCAGTTTCCAGTTGATGAGCTCCATGTTTACAGGAGATGTTTACAAAAGATGCTAGGCGCATCATACTGTACTTTATACTGTGATCATTCAGCTCATTTTTATTACTCCAGCGTTCATCTCACGCAACTCCTTCTTCTTGACTGTAAGCACAAAACATTAGAGTAATTTATTTCAAAATCTGCTACGACCTTCTTTAGAAGTAGCATTATTACCGCTACATGAAAGATGATCTAAGGCACAGATAGCAGAATTTCAGCACTATCTGCTGACTGGAGCAGTACTTGGTTTGAGATACCTAAGAAATCATAGACTCATAGAAACATAGAACACTTAGAGTTGGATGGGACATCTGAGGGCCCTCTAGTTCAACTCCCCTGCAATGAACAAGGACACCACAGCTAGACTGGGTTGCCAGGGCCTTATCCAGCCTCGCCTTTAAAGTCTCTAGGGATGGGCTGTCAAACAGAACACTAGGTAACCTGTTCCAGTGCCTCGCCACCCTCACTGTAAAAGATCTTTTCCTTATATCTAACCTAAATCTACCCTCTCTGAGCTTGAAGCCATTTCCCCTTGTTCTATCACCACAGAACCTGCTAAAGAGTCTGTCACCTTCCTTCCTGTAGCTCCCCTTTAGATACTGAAACTTGCTTCTCTGAATCTTGTTTCAGCAATAAGCATGCAGTTATTTAATCCATCATTATCCAGGCTCTAGAACTGGGCATCACAACTGACTAGGAAAAACAGTTCGTGACAGCCTTAGAGAAGTTTACCTGAAAATGACCAGTCTGAAACAACACAGAAACATAGCTGGCCTGGAGGGTCATCAGATGACATTCCTGTGACTCCTGCAGCCATTTTCTTGCACTATTTCCCCGACTATCACAAGTTTTTAGTTCCTCTGCAGTAAAACAGACATAAAGTCCATTACATGCACGCAGCTCATCTTTCACAGTATGGAAAATAAAAAAATCTGTGGAAATGTCACAGGATGCACAGGGAACATGAATTTCCGCACCTTCTAACTCTGTGTGCTTCATTTGATGTGAAAAAGGGACTATTAAAGGACTGAGGAAACGACTGGAGTTCCTAGGTTCCTACCAACAGGGATCCAGAAAAATGCCAGACAAGGTAGAGACAAAAGATCTCTTCATAACAGAACTTGCCATTTAGAACATTACAACACGGACAAAGGAAGCTACCTTTCCCCTGTCTCTTATTCTGCTTTCTCAGCCCATTCTTCAGAACAGCCAAACTGATTTTGATGAGCTTTTCCTAAGCAGTTTAAACTTAGGTGGATGCATAGAATGGAAAAGCTCAGCATAAAGTAAGCATTTGACAAGTTCTGCACAGAATATATTTGTATATTAAAAAAAAAAAAATAAAGAAAAACAGAGCAATTCCTGTATTTTCCCTCCACAAACAATCCAAACTAATTTAATGGAAATACTTTGCAGTCTAAGTAATAGGCAGAGCTGTCAGTACAAATTATAATTAAGTTCCTTTTGTTTCTCACTGATTTTCAGGATTTAGAGGACTATTTAGGACAGCACCTAAAGGCACTTCTCCCCTGAATCATTACTGACAGAAATAGTAGGTCGAGTGGCTACACAGACCTGGATCATTATTTACCACAATACACTCCATGTTAGTGTATAAGGACAGTCACCTAGTTGCAATAGGAACCTGAGGGGGTTAAACTGAGGCAAAGAGAGATTTAATGACTTTAGTGAGCAAAGCTAGTAACAGAGCTAATCGTTAAAACAATTGACGGTTGATTGGATTAATGATAATGCAGATTAGACTTCGGGATGTGCTGATCTTTAGTGACTCTCCCAGCTAAAGGGACAACTCAGCCTTCATGAATCCATCCCTAGCATCTCAGTGAGAAAGCAACTGAGAGGGAAACACGTCTGTCCCTAAGAAAGATAAATTTCCTGCCAATTGTACTGCCTAGCCTTCTCTCCCCCCATCTCTCTTTTCTCCCCATAGTGGAGACACGTAGGCCCATCTGCATTCGTATTTGACTTCTGCTTAAGGCAAAGGACAGAAAAACCCACCAAATAAACCTGTCTCCTGAACACCACAGCAATATTATTCTCCCTGCAAGTAATTCAGTGTTTCTATAAATGCATTAAAAAAGCCAATTACAGAGCACAGTGTGTTACATAAAACGCAGTGCCACATCTCATCTTTCTAAGAGAGGTTTCATGGCCCACTGGATCTCAGGCTCTTGAGGACGTGCCACAGCCCAAGGCTGACTGCAGTACTCTGTCTTGAAATGTAACACAGAAAGTGTACGGTTTTACTTTAGTCCTGTCTGGACACCCCAGTAAGATCAGGGCACACGCTGTTTTTATTGCTCCTCAGGGTAAAAACACTGGACTACGTGTAGGAAAAGTCACTGTTTAGGGAACCCAAATTCTGGAACAAAACATTCAGCTCTGCCACTGAAACATTTATGAGATCAATACTTCCCCGCATCAGTCTGTAAGATTTCAAGGTAGTTTTCTGTGAATTAAGTGATGAGCAAGGATCGTCCAGCTGCAAATGCTTTTTCACTGATCTGCTCAACATGCTACAAGAATCCACAGCAGAGGCAGGAATATGAGATCTGGCTCCTCAGAGTGCATTCGCTGTCTAACCCACAGGTACAACAGGTTTGGGAAGCAGTCTTACATACTTCTGCTGTAAAACACATTAAATCAGCCTCCAGAAAAGGTTGATTTTGTGAATCCGTTGAGGGCAAAACCCAGTATTTGATCATACAGTTCAACACCATTTCGTAATATATGCATGCCACGGTACAGCTCTGACTTTTGAGTTCCTGATTTTGAGCCTGGATAATATTTCTTAAACATTTTTCTTCTTTAATATAGATTCAGAGCACTGAATTGCCCGCCAGGTATTAAAAAGAGAGTAAACATTTCATTTGGGGTTAATGTCAATCAGTTTCTTTTCAAAGCTTCTATTATTATAATATAGATGTAGCAGACACAGCATTTAAGGGCACTTACGCAGCAGCACTATTTCTGATTTAGATGAGGTAATACTGCCAGAAACATGCTCAAGAGGGCTGAAAACTGCAATTCTCCAACATTCAAAGAATGATCAAAACTATTTGTTTAAAATATAAGATGGCTACTTAAGAAAGAGATACAGGCATACTCTCTAACACAGCACTATTAGCAAATGGTGAAATAAATCTATCTTGTAATCGCCATTAACTAGTGTCTGACTGCAATTAGAATAAAACTGCACTTAGTTGGTGCGTATGTTCAGCGTGTAAATGCATAAAAACTGAGAGCAGTGTGCAAATGTATAAAAACTGAGGAACTGCCAGTCCTGAAAACAGAAGGTCTCTGTTCAGCTGCAGAGCGAGTCTTACTCAGGCAATCACATTATCACTGGAATAACTTGGAAAAATGGTGCTGCTAGAATGTTAGTACAGATGGCCAAAAATAGTGTCCAGCACTTGTTCTGGGCCTTCTTGGCACAAAATGAACCCTGCTATTAACAAAAATAGGAACTGCTGAGATAAGACACCCTTGGCAACACCTTAGAATACGTAAGGACAGCATTTCTCATCCTTGAAAATCCCAAGCACTTAAGGGCAGGGAAATCAAAGAAGAGGAACGTACTGAGATTCATTTAAGACCCACCCACACTCCTACTCTTCTGTTTCAGGTAAACATGAAATACTTCCCATGCCTGAGATCAGTTTGTTAAGCCACAACAGCTTAACAAACAACTTCTGATTTTCTGGGAGAGATCTGTTCCTCCATGTTTACTGTAACTCCCAAATCCCTTTAGAAACATACAAGAGATTCCCCGAGAACAGGGATTTATAGCTCTGACACACCTGCTATGCTACTTGTCATCAAAACGGACATCCATTTCAATAGAAGATGGCTCAGAAATGCCAACGTTTGAAAACCTTTACTTTCAAATTCCCTTCCAAGTTTATGTGTGGCAAGGAAAATTCCCTACTGTCTGAGCTTCCAATCCACAAGGCTACTAGGGCCACCAATGGAGAACAATGGAGATTAATTAAAAAAAAATCTAAAATGTCATTTTCTTCTCATTATAATAAACTCCAGTTAAAAAGAAGGTTACACAAGGGATTCTGAGGCTTTTTATTTCATGCAAATCTGCTCACATACCACCAGGAATCTCTTCAGTAACAAGGAGCAAGAAGGAAGTGCTTAAACCTTCCTCCCAGGGCAGTGTTTGAAAGGCCAAGAAGCCATTGCCAGAAGCACGGGTTTCCATACTAGGGCCTCAAGCAGAAGCAGGCCTTGGGAGCCTGATGGCAGCAGCTGGCAACAGCGAGGAGGAGGAAGCAACGCTGTGTTCTTTCTGGCTCTTTTCAATGGCATTGCAAGATGGGCCAGCAGAGAGGACACACTGCTCTTCAATCTGCTTTCCTTTCTTTGTTTTTTGAGAGGCTCTGGAAGCCCTTGACATGGAACAAAGCGGGTTTTTCAGATGCTGGTTACTTCAGAACAAAGGCAGCATATCATCAGAGCAGACGTTGTCCTCTTACCTTCCTCTCTGAAAGTCTGGAACAGGCAGCACTCACCAAATCTGCTGTTCTCTGATGCAATAGACCATGCTCCCAGCCTGCACTTTTTCAAGAGTGCCCCAGCACTGCCAAGCTATAAAATAGCACGTAAGAAGAACAGGTATTGCTCTCCAATTGACTTTTGGGGATTCAGTTTTTGCTGGCAATAAAAAGGATGCAGATTAGCATTTTCTCATCAACTGCCTTGTATTCTCAGTTGTACAAAAGTTGACCAATTCTCTTCTGACATGTGCACACACACTTTGCCTGAACGCCCTATTAGCTCTGCTGCATTGCAAAGTATTATTAATATGTTACATTTTGTCACGTGAAACCTCATTTGTGACTTGCAATCAAGAAAACTGTAGTATCAATGTAATCGTTCTTTGTTCCTTTAACTACTCTTCTATACAGCCATGCCTCTCAAGTGCTTTTTTCTTCTTAGTGAAATGTCTTTAAAAAAATCCCTTAATGGAGAAATGGTGCTTTTTCCTTTACTCTTTTTACCATCTTTTCCCCCTTCCTTGTAAAAACTGGCCACGACTAACACGACACCCAAATCTGCACCCAGTGGCTAGAAAAGGATTATAGCTGAGCAGGACCCTACCTGCTGGGCCCTCTGCACAAAACCCTGTGCTCAGAGCCACTGCCCGAACCAGAAGGGTGGAAAGGGAAGTCCAAAGCAATGAGATGGAAAGCTTCCTCCAAAGGTGGTACACTCAGTGCCTGCCTGACTTTCCCTTGCTATGTCATCGTAGTAACAGGAAACAGTACTGAAAGCACCAGGGGGAAACTCTCCTACCTGACCCATCCCTTTTTCTTCTAACTCATGCAGTGAGAACCATGTGGCCCTATGTAAATAAAAAGAACTAAAGTGATAGCATGGTCCAGTGAGACACAGTAAGTGCCAAATGCACACGTTAAAAATTGGCATTTCTACAATTCTTCCCTATTGTACTGCAATCTCTTATCACAGATTTCATGGTAAAAGCATGCAATGCTCATGAAAAGAAACAGGAAGCTTCTCATTGCAGAAGATGTGTAACAGTCCTCTTATCAGCAGCAAAATATTCAGGAGTTATAGAGCATCCCTGAGTATATAACTTTCTCTAAACTTGTCTTACTCCAGCAACCTGCGTACCAAGAATAATTTAAAAAAGAAAGAAAAGGAAAAAACGTTTGGCAGGGCAGAGGCACAGAAATACACTAATTCCTGAGATTGCATCTGTTATTAAAAGACAACTAGGACAGAAAATTTCAGGTGCTAGAGATGCAAAACACCAAAAATCCTCCTGCAAAGATAGAATTTATCAGAAACAAAACCTGCAAGACTGATTTACCAGTTCAGCCTGACCTATACCTAACTAGAAATAAGCCAGTAATTTATTTTCAACTCTCATCTTCTGTAACATAAGCAAGAAAAAAAGACTTATAGGCATCAGGAGCGTTTTATAAGTTTTTCTGACCTAAAGATTACTGTTGTCTTGAATAACCTACTGGTGATCTGCCATATCACTCATGGAGCTGTTAAGGAGACATATTGATGAAGCTTATAGTAATGCCAGACAAAGCAATAAAAAGCCTCCCTGACATCTGCACATCTTGAGAGTCCAGAGGGACTACCTCTCTTGATATCATTCCATCTCATTTCTGTTTCAAGTAAATTTCCTCTTATGGCCAATGTCTCAAATTTGATCGCCTGTAAAATAAGAGCCAAAAAAGCTTAAATTGCCTTTGCCTTGCTTTCTATCTGCTGTCACAATGCAGACAGAGACCTCAGATTATTTGACACGGGAAGTACCTTTTTAATGGCCTAAAACTATGACATTATTTAAAAAGAAAGCATAAAGGGAAAGAGAAGTGGTTAAGAAAATAAATTCCATCCCACCTTCTACATCTCACAATGCATGCCTGTTGAAAATGCAATACTAAGGTAGATGGTACACGTCCAATAGCTCTAGGAAATAAAGTATTTAATATACCACCTGAAACATCTTCAGACACAATATCATAAGTTCTCCATGAATCACACTCCAGCAAAACTTATACTTGGAGGTCAGAGTTCTTGTACATTACAAGGATGTGCCATGACTGGACAAGAGGAGCTGAATAAAAAGGTTAACAAATTTTACTGAGTTAATAAGATAGACTGACAGCTTATCTAAGCAATCTCTATTTACTGTTGTCTTCCATTACAGAAACAATACCCAAAAATGTAATCCCTATTTAATTTCTTACTTTGATTAAACATAATCCACATCTGCTAATTGTTTCAGCACTTCATTAACCAGTTTAGTCAAACAGTAAAAAAAAAAAAAAATAAGAAACACACCACTTTGAAGGGTAAACTACCCTTCAAATCAGCAAAGCGTGGAAACTTCTGAATTGTACCTCTGATACTGTCTTTCAGCTCAGTGGGTTGACTCAGCTTTTGCCTAGTTTATATTGTGAGTATACAAGGAATTCATGTTTGTGAAGTGTTTTCAGCACAGCAGGTCTCAAGTCCTTTCCTCTGACACAGAGCGAAAACCCAAACCAGGCACATCCATGCAAAATGTTTCATGCTATACATGCAGCTAGTATTCATAAAGGTTTTATAAACCTCTTTGCATTTTTATTTCAGGTGTTCTATAATTCCAGTGAGACAAAGGCAAGAAGAAAGTGATCAAATTTACCATGGCTTTTTAGGAGCTAGGCATGGAGCAGAAACGTAAAAGAGCACGAGAACGTATTAAAAACAAAACACTAAAAATATTCCCATTTTTCTTAAATAGCCTCCTCTCCACAGGAAGCTTCTCCTGTCTTTGGAAATACGTGCATCTCTGATAACTCGCTTTACAGAGCTGCTTCTCTCTTCTTCCTCCCTTTTTCCCAGGAGGGAGCAGTGGCTTTGCTGATCACGTGCCACAGCATCTCCTGATTAATTCTGATGGACAACCAGCAGCTAGCTGGCACATCATCATCATCATCGCCCTAGGATGAACAATAATCTGCCTTGCCATCTGCTCACAGATACATTTCTAAGCCTGCCATCACCCCCTCCAGTGCCACTTCCCCTGGAAGTGATGTGCTATGAGGTGGCGACATGGGGGTGGGGGGAGCACCCTGCCCTGTGCCACTGAGCACCGTGATGAATGGAAATCACGTTGGTAATGGCAGGATCAGAGGAAGGAAAAATTGCTGCTTCTCCCCAGGAGCAGGCAACGCCTGATCCCCTCCAGTCGACAGCCCAAAAAGCCCCACCGTTCTTCAGTTCCTTCTTAGGTTTGATGAACAGTCCACAGTGGCAGCAGAAGCAGGGAGGGGTTATGTATATGTATGATGAGCACATAGATCCTCGCATTTATTGAGGCCTGTGCAGAATGCAAGAACAAACCTGTGAAGCCATAAGGCAGTAAGTTGTTTTGAGACTGCAGGACAGCTCGCTGCCTTCACACCTACTTTCAAGTACAGCAGTGCAGCCCAGGAGGTGACAATCACAGTCTCACTGGAGCTATGTCACTGCTGAGAAGAGCTGATGCTACCAGCAAACCACAGGGAGACAACACATTTGGAAACTGATGTCATGTTGTCATACAGACTTAAAAACAAATCAGGTGGAGTCTAAGGTTTTGTGCAGTTGGTGAAATGAGCTATATATTTCTGATGTAGTGTCAGCAAGCTCCGATGATTACCCCACAGAAAATGAGGAACTGCTGAAAGCACTCCCTGTGATATGAGCAAGAACTGTCAAAATTCCAGTGACGATCGCAAAGGGCAAAAAAAAAAGCTAAGAGGGATGCGAGAAAGACTAGAATCAGAATGGTTCAGGATGGAAAAGATCTCAGCAGTTCTCTAGTCCGCCCTCTGGCTCAAACCAGAGCCAGCTCTGAGATGAACCAGGCTGCTTGAGACTTTATCCAGTCATCCTGAAGACTCCTAAGGTTGAAAACTGAACAGTCTCTCTGGGTAACCTGCTGCACCCCCTGATCCTTCTCATGGGGAAAAAATCTCCACCTCACATACAGCTGGAACGAATGGAAACCCATTGCCTCTCATCCTCCCACAGGTACCACTGTGGAGAGCCTGGCTTCATCTTCCTGGTCATCTTCTGTAAGTACAGAAAGAAACTGTCCTGCAAAACATCCTCATAAGCACAGCAGGCAAAAACACTGAAAATGAATTGATAATAAGGAAGACGCACACCTAAAAACTATTCTCAACAAGTATTAGTAGTCAGTTTCAGTGGCGATAGCCCTACTGAAGGTCTGCCCAGGTCCTTGTGACAGCTAATGTTTTCTAGTGACTGGCAAATGAATTCTGAGAACAAAACAAGGGCAGAGGGGGGGTACACATGCTTAGGGAGGCAGTGCTGCTAAATCAAATGAAGAAATGTCTGCCATCCACATTATGAAATTCGGTAGAGACAGGCAGAAGGTACTGTCCTGAGGTTTTAAAAAGGAGAGTGAGCAGAAAGAGTAACAGTCAAGGCAACACGCTGCAAAAAATCTCAGGCTTAAAATGAAGGACAAAATGAACAGGAATCAAGTGTGTGGTGCTGCAAACAGTAAAAGAAAATCTGGTTGCTGTGTGTGTATATTAATAACTATGTCATGCAAAGCATGAGACAATGGTATGTTACACTGCTCCATTCTGCCCTATGACCACCTGTGGTGATAAAAAGACTGCAGCTTCAGATACTGTAATGATTCCAAAGGAACAAAATGACAATTTAACACATATGCTTCATTAGGAAAAAAAACAATGGCAAAGACAGACTTGTTCAGTTTTATGAAGGTTGTGAAAAGCAAGTTTAGGATATTTTGTATGCTTTAGTAACAAAAATGGTGACCAGCTGTTCTTCAATTTCTGAAAAAAGTTTAGGTTACGATATTAAGACAGACTGAGGATAAGGAGCCCTGGAGTATTGCCAGCCTTGGTGGTTACATGTATTATCCTGCTTCAGAACATCATGGCTACCTCTGCTAGCCCTCCTCTCTAACTGAAAGCAGTCCCCAACACATACTAAAATCGAGTTATATATTTTACTGACTGCTCCTTCCCTACTTTGTCCTTATTTTTCAAACTAGAAACAAACATAACATTTTAAAAGCCACAACAGACATAACATTGACAACCTAGTAAGAAAAATTCAAACAGAACTTCTCTCCCACTGCTGGCGGCTTTTAGATAAATAACAACTGTTAACAATAACTTCCCTTGGAAAAATTTTGATTCTGTATCATCGTTCTGGTTCACAAATCAATGTTTTTTCACTAGTTTTAAGTTATCTGCTCTATCTTTTAATCCTCAGGAGTCCAGTTTTAGCCTGTTTTTCCACTGTGCTTGTGGTAAAAGCCAGACAGCCTAGTTTCTGCTATTTGAAGGGCATTAAATTGCCCACCACCTCTAGAGCCCTGCACTCCTTATGGAAACCAACCCAAAAGCAGCATCAAAACAGCATGCACAGAGTTAGAAAATCTGAACCTTTCAGATGATGCTGGAGTCAATGCAGATATGCCAACTACCCTGTGCAAGCATAGCCTGTGTCCCTGTCTTAATACCTTACACCAAAACTGCATGCTCACATGCAAACTTTCTTTCAATCAACAGCTGAAATGATTACTGAAGTCTTTTTTTTTTTCCAAGAAAATCCTGTAAGAACTCTAAAGACCCTAACACTGGTGAGCCTCTCCACAGATGCAGCACTGCACCCTGTGCAACGGGAAGCCCATCTGATTCTACACGACTTGGAGTTCTCAGAATCTCAAGGGACAGAATATTACCTTTTCTCCTTTCCTTTCTTGTTGGCTCCAACAAATGACATTTCAGTCAATACCTCACCAAGGCTGAGTGCCTTCCTTTCTGGAATCATAGCAAGCACATGAACTAGCACATTACACATGACTGATACAGACCATCTGCTAACCTGTTTAACTTAAAGTCACAGCTATGCTTTTGACTTTAACACGGTATTTTGCACATGACTCAGCACCAAACATCTCATGATGCCTTCGTCCTGTTCCTCCAGTTTTCAACAAACGCAGGAGAAGAGCAGAGAATCATAGGTTGATTCCTACAAGCAACTCTTGTTCACCCTATTCTCTTCTGCTGTTTCTAGCGTGTTTTACTTAGGAGCTATGCAATAAGTCATGTATTTTCATTTTGGTAGATACAGTGGACTTGCTGATTGGAAAGTGGATTGGAAAAGAGATTAATTCAGGTGGAATTTGATGAACTGACCACTACTTAAAAAAAAAAAAAAAGCATTTTAGGGGTGAAGGCAAAAATTTACAGATGTAGAAAGTGACCAAAAGGATCACCTAAAGGTAATCTAATATGAAGCTGAAAACATCGTCCAAAATCTGAGCCAAGACACTTGGGCTCTCAGTTTGCAACGGGCTTTTTTAAGAAGCCAAAATAAAGTGCAAAAGAATAAAAAATAGTTTTATGCCAGTCACTGATAAAGTAGTAGGTCATTATTTTAATTATATATGTTGTGGGGTTTTTTTTAATGAATGTAGCTTTTTCTTAATAAAACTCAGACATCATTTCTGTGCAGCAGTTCCCCATCTCGCCTGGATTGAACTGTTCCATACAAAAGAGAAGTTTAACTACATCAGACCATATGTGAGCTTGAATCTAACATGTGCCATTTTAATAGGTCCTCCAGAGTCTTAGAACAAAATTGGCAGGCTTTGTATTCATCTGGTACTTATGGCAGCTGGGAAGGGTTCTTCTCACTGAACATAAGACATTTAAAAGGCAGGCATGAACGTATAAGTTACTTCACTCAACAGCAGAGCTTCCTTTATTGGCAGCATCAAGAAAGAAGCTCTGCCACTGACCACTTCAAACTAGATCAAATGTCTGCCTTGGTACATCCATGCTGGACTTGAAAGTGCCTCTCTCACAAAGTTACTAAGAAAGCCTTGGTAACAAGCTGTGCATGCCTGGTCTGCAAATGCCTGGTTAGAAGAGTCAAATACCTTGCCCAGCATCAGTGCCCATCTTCAAGAGGAAATTCTCATTTATTCAGTTGTGTTATTGGAATATCTAAGGTCCCACAATTGTATTTTAAAACCAAACCAGTACTTATTAACTTTAGCTTCTTTCCACAGTGTTCAAAATGGTAGAAACATTAGCTGCATTCATTTCTTGAGCTGCCTTTTGTTCTTATTTTAGCAGCATTAACTAACAAACAGTGCCATCCTACAACTGATAGTTTGCAGTAGAGACAGATGAGAGGTTTTACAGCTTCAAACTATGACTTGAGGAAGAAAATGATGACGTCTAGACATCCAGCTTTCTCTGAGGATGAGACTAACAGTCTCAACTCAGAGTCTCTTCTGAGCTTTGTCACCAAATTATATCCAGAATCCAGAATGCATCACACAATTTAGATGGATATGTATACTTACATAGGTGTGTTACTTCATAAACTCTCATTGTAACAGTCAGCTATTGTCCTCAGAGAGCAACACTGACACAATTATTTATTTTCTTTAATTTTGCTGCTAATACATACTAGCACATTTTAATATTATACACGTAAATAAGTGTGTTAGGCTTACGTGGCAAGGTTTTGGTACAGGGAGGCCTCCGTGAGCAGAGCCCCATAGGTGCCCTGTGTCAGATAAGAGCCAGCTCACACTGGCTACCGCAGCTGGCTGTAGCCTGAAGGAAGCTGCAGCATGAGGAGCAAGCCATTTCCTGCAGTCCATGGGGCACCACATGAAGCAGATCTCCATGCACAGCCATGGAGGAGCCCATGGTGTAGCAGTGGATGTGGCCATAGAGAGCCCCTACTGGTCTGGGGGAGCTGCCACCTGTGGGGATTCACGTGGAACAGTTCCTGGAGAATGAAGCTCATAGTACGAAGCCATGCTGGAGCAGTGCCTGGAGAGCTGCAGCCTGTGGGAAGCCCACACAGAATCAGTTCAGGAAGGACAGCATTCCCTGGGAGGGTCTTCACATGGAAGTGAAGGGGCACAGGGGTATAGATGGTGACCATGGAGTGGCAGAGAAGCAGCATTATGGACTGACTGCAGCCTCATTCCCCTGTTAGCAATAGGCAATAAATTACATTAACTTCCCCTGAGCTGCATCTATGTGTCAGTGATAGTAATTGGAGAGTGATCTCTCTATTCTTATTTCAACCTCTGAGCTTTCTTTTCATCATTTTTTCTCCCCCATTATGATGAAGAGGGGGCACAGCATAGCTGAGCTGTAGTGTGAATACCACCACATTAGTTCAGTGCAAGAATTCACTGTCTAATACAGTACACAAGAGTAAAATCATTTGTAGAAAGTCACAATATACTGGAAATCTTGAGAAAAAATGGCATTTGCATACTGTGTTAGACACGTGTTCACAGAAGAAATGAAATTGCAGTTCTACCCCTACCATTTCTGATTTCCTGCTGATTGAGCATCCACTACTCACTCTTTTCAAAGCCAGAAAGGACTGTTCTGTTTAGATCTTACATGCCCATAACTGCAGTAACCGAATGTCGTCGAGCTCCGTATCAGTAAGTTCACCTCTCTGCTCTGCCTTGCCTCCTAGAATGTATACATTTTTTAAAAAAATCTAATAACAATAAGGACCCTGAATAATTCACTATTTTCCTATTAAATATACTTTTATTTTTTTAAAGGGCAAGGACCAAAAATCTCTCTTCCCACGCAGATGAAGTGTCCCTCCTCACTTACACAGCCCAAGATCCTCTCTACACTTTCCATCTGCTTTTTTTTAAAAAAAAAAAAAACCCAAAACTAACTTCTCTACATTTTCAAATTAATTTTGCCTCGTTCACAACAATCTGGGGAATGCAGCAATTTGTTCTGGTTCCATGTGATCACACAGGGACCAAGGGATGTTTTGCCTTAGAGCTACAACTAAATGAGGCGAACAGAGAATTAAAACACAAACAAAACCCCAAACCACATAACCTCGCTCTGCTGGCACCTGCACCAGTCACTTGCTGCACTATGAAAAGCAGAGCTTTTAACTGGAAACAGGCACAAAAGCAATCACTTGTTGTTGCTGCAATCCCAACCAAGAATATTTCCAATTCTCCTTAGGCACAAGATGAAGAATAGCACTACAAAGTTAGTGGCATCCACTTCTGTATGCTCCAAGGACTAATTCCAGCTAATTCATCACTTAAAAGTTGTAACAACCATCCCCACTTAATCCATTCATTGTCTGCCTGATGCACATCACAAAAACATGACAATACAGATCAGAGGTGCAAGAGAAGCATCCCTCTATTTCACAAAGAAGCATTCAAGTACTTACACAGGATTTACTCAGGGTCAGTAAAAGCCAGACAAAGTGACTGCAGTGGAAGCAAGAAGAAAGTTTCAGTTCTCAGATAAAACTAGTCAGCAAAAGATCAGAGAACTTTATTAAAAACCATACGAGTCTTCCGAAGATGCCAAAACACTGCCTTTCAAACAGTGTCTGATTTAAACCTTCAATAAGAAAATGATACTGCTGTGTATTCCCCATGCTCAAGATCCTGACACTGGACAAGGGATGAGAAATTGCCACTGGAAGGGAAGGAAGCAAATCTGAAGCTACAGGAATATGGCAGATTGGTCTCTGAGCTTTTATGATTGCTCACTCCATTTGTAAATTTTTTTTTTCAATAGGCACCAATGTAATTTTGAAACTTTATACATGTACTACTGAACTAATATACAAAGGCTGCTCCAAAAGTAATGCCTCCTATGCCATTATATTGGTCCACAATGTAAGAGGCGGATTTTGGTGGTGTAGAGTAGATTTTGTAGGCGGATTTTGGTTTGGTGATAGTAGAGGTTGAATCTTTCCACCAGTATTCCATTACATGCTGTTGCTGTGCCATGGGTGGCAGCAGAGGGGCAGTCTGACATGAAAGTGCATATGAAGCAAAGGTGTGAAACTGAATTCCTCCATGTGGAAAAGATAGCAGCCACTGACATTCACTGACACTTGCTAAACACTTGCAGAGAACAGTGGATGTGAGCACAGTGAGGAAGTGGGTGGTGCAGCTCAACAGTGGTGACAGCAACAGTGGAACACACAAGTTGGAGGTCAAAGCACAGAAGAGAATCTACTGGTATAGAGGGAACAGAGCATAAGTTATTACAGAAAAAGAGTGAGCTCAATCTTAAGTTTTGGATGTGCTAGAGGATAAGAGGAAAAATAGAAAGCAAAATATTTCGACTGGGAAAAGCGAGGATGTTCAACTCTTTTGTATTCTCATTAAGGCACTGAGGAAATATGATTCAGATTAACTAATAATTAAATGATTGCGTAACTGGTGAAGAACAGCATTTTTAGACTAAATCACTGTTTTCTATGAGCCTGAGAGTGCATTTCAAGAGTCTATCTTGGCTCACTTCTATTTCATACTTTCTATTAAAGATTTTGAAAGTAGAACAGGATATGCAGTGTTCTATGAGACAGATTTGGAAGTCTGCAAGTCTTAGAATGCAAAAGTCTTTAAAAACTACAGATATTGTCAGAAGTCCAAAAAATGACATTTACTGAAGTCCAAAGCATCACACCCTTTATATTACTCACCCATAACAGCATTTTCCCCTTCTATACTGCCTAAGAAAACTCACCATAAAACCTTATAAAAACACCTTTAGATTGGCAGAATAGGGATGAAAATGATGTCATAACTTGATTCTTCAGACACTGCAATGTTGGAACACTTACACGGATCTACATAGACAAGATCAAAGTGAGTGCCTGTGCTCAAGACTGTGCCACTAGTGATATTCTCTAACAAGAGAACTTCTGAGTAAGATAACAATTCTAAGCTTTAACTGCTATAACCTGAAAAAGAAAAGCATATAATGAAAACGTATTGAAGGATTTTGCATCACAGCTGACAGTGGTTCTTAAATGAAGAGTCATCGCAAGTTGAAAAAAGAAGTCAATGTTTTGACAATGAGAAATTGCATTTCATATCTGCATGCAAACACTGGCATTACATTAAAGAAAGCTGTTTTATAGAGCCTTCAAAAAAAAAAAAAATCAGCAAATGCATATTTGAAATTGTATCACATACTAAGTAAGATTCAAGCAGCGATCTGAGAGGACAAAACCTGCTAGTTAAAGGAATTCTCAGGCATTTCTAACACTGGTATTCCTGTCTTTCCACATTGAGAAGTTTGCAGAGTCTTAATGCTCCTTCCCAAATTGATTATAAACAAACACACTGACATTAATTGCAAATCTCTCAGCTCTCACAGGGAGTTTCAAATAGAAGGCC
This sequence comes from Chrysolophus pictus, assembly GCA_037305975.1. Lineage (NCBI taxonomy): Eukaryota > Metazoa > Chordata > Aves > Galliformes > Phasianidae > Chrysolophus > Chrysolophus pictus. Next base: position 116,027,797 of record CM074576.1, on the reverse strand, counting down.
TCTCATGTTAATTCCTTTTGCTTTCCATCTCCTTAAGTACACACTCACACTTGGTACCACTAATGCTTCATTCTCTACTAAATATAAAAGTACAAAGATGAAATTTTACAACAGCTGAAGATTAACAGAGGCTCATTGGTATTTCTAAGGCATGAGTTGTATTTGTGTGGGATCTAGAGCTTCTAAGTTACACAAAATTGGAAACCAGCAAAAAATAACTCAGTAGGAAAAATTCTGCTTGTAAAGCTGCTGATTTAACCAGAGAAATCAAGCAAGTGTAAAGAGAAGGTGATTATATTTCCCTTTCAGAGAGAAGGTGGAAACCCTAAGTCATAAAGACAAGAAAATATGTGGTAGAAGGGTGATCTCTGGAGCTCATGGCCGCTGTATCAACCTGCAAGATTCTACTGTGGTATCTCTATACCACAGTCACCACAGAAACATTTAGGAGGTCCCCTAAATCTCCATTTGCATACTGATGTGAACATGGGTCAGCTTTAGCCTCAGCCCACATCTTCTCTAGTTTCACAACCAAAGTTGCTCAACACTGAAGACAGTCTAATCCAGGAACAGTCTTGTCAACGCTGAGTAAGGAAAGGACAAGATAAGGATTAACTCTTGTTTAGGAATGTAGATAAGCAGGATGTGTGGTCAGATAAGAAAAGGACGTCTGGAAACTCTGTTGACACAAGGGATGGGTCAGGATGGGATTACCTCTGTCAGAGACAATGTGTCTTCTGCCATGCAAAGGAAACCCCACTGCTCATGGCAGGACTGATAAGTCAGGAATGTAATGAATATGCATGTGAATTCCACTGATTGTGTATTCGTTCGGCCTATATCTGTACCAAGCTCCTTCCTTACGGTGTGCAAGTTTGGAGGAGCTATCCCCCTTGCACCCAGCTTGGCGCCAAATGCTGAATAAAACATACCTGCTTTATAACCTAACTCTGGGTTATAGAGTTTGATTCCGTGAGTCAATTTGGCACCCCAGATGGGACCATCTCTGCTTGGCTGCAGGACCGGCTGAGAGGGGGGACGCCTTTGGCGCGCCCCGAGATTGCTCGGAAGGACTCCCCTACCTCATCCGATCACTGCGGGAGTAGACAAGGACCATCTATCGGCGGACCAGGTATGTTTAGGAAAGGAGGGGAACCCCGTAAGTCGTAAGGAGACGTCCTACGCAGGGTGGATAGCCTTTGTGCTGCCCCTGGGTTAGTGAGCTCACAGGTTTGGTAGGTTGCCGGCTGGGGTGGGTAGGCTCTGGCGAGCAGCTCCTTGGGGGAGCGCCCACAAACGGACCTTGTAAGTCGTACGCGGGGTAAGGGGACAGGATATAGTGGGTATCCTGTTAAATGGTTATCTGGTTGTAATAACAGGAGCTATAGCTTGTATACTTGTTGTTCTGTAAATGTTCAGTACTGTGTATCTGAATCAATACCATCAAAATATTTGCCGGCATTGTGTGAATGTGGTGTGAGTGAGACGTAGCTAAGCTACGGAGCGAGAGCGGAGTCCCTGATCCGCGGTTCCGTGCTCCCGCGAGGGAAACGGCCGGAGACGGACGAAGCGAAAGTTGTCTTTTTCTGTTGTTTGTCTGTCTGTACGGGTTTTCTGTTTATGGATTGTGATGGTGATGGGAATTTATACTTTATAAATTGGGAAGAGGGGCCTGAGGAAAGGTGTGCATTCCACCCAGAAAACGAGTGTTGCCCCATTTATATTATATGTTGTCTGGTATGTGAAGAAATATATCGGGGTTGGTGGTGTCATTTGTGTCCGGAGTGCCACCGTGAGTGGTGGACCGAGCATCACGGACTAGCATGGGGAAATTTTAGAGTATTGAGAGTTACTTGTGGAAACCTTAGGGCAATGACAAACCAGTGAGACAACATGATGGGAGGGTCACAGGGAAAGGAAATACCTAAAAGAACACCCCTCAGATGTATTCTGGAACATTGGCGAGATATTGCAGGGGAACCTGGGGGCACTCTAAGTAAGAAAACTCTGATAAAATATTGTAATCAATGGTGGTTAGTGTATAAATTGGATGATGGAAAAGTGGCCCCTAAATGGGACGTTGAACTACAATACCATTCTGCAACCGATGCTATTTTTAAGACAGGAAGGTAAATGGGATGAGGCAGCATACGCTGATGTGTTCTTTACCCTCAGGAATCATCCTGAATGGCAAAGAGAATGTGGGATGGGGGCACCACAAGATCCTCTAGTGTATGAATGGAGAATGAATATCAACTCATTTGTGTAATATTGTGTTCTGTTTGCAAGGAGATGTGTGAGGGAGGTGGCTCAATCAGTGTTGTTTCTGTGGTGAGGTGTTTATAACCAAATGACACAGATTGTTAAGGGAAAGTTATATGGTATTAAGGGTATTTATGGAAACTGAAGAACTGTATGGTTAGATTTGTGCATTTCGAAGGGAATGAGACAAACTGTTTTGATGGTATAAGAAAGTGTAATTGTTAATGGTATAGAATTGAGTGTAACTGCAAGTGTAACTGAGGGTACTAATAGTGGAACAAAGGAAAAAGGGTTAAAGAGAAAGTGAGTTAATCTTTGCTGGCGTGAGAGCAACCCCTGCTCCGTTCCCCTTCGAGCAGTAGAGAGAGCCAGGGACAGAGACTGCTGTTACTTGTGAAGGGGGAAGTGAGAATAGCCTCTGTAGAGGTCTAGGAAACCCGAAATCCCAGTGTTAGCACTGGGAGCCTCTGGAGAGGAGGAGGTAAAACTGAAATATGTAATGATGAGAGTTTGGAAAGTGAAAAGTTTGGGAAGGACACAGGCTGAGGAAGGCAAGAATGAGCAGGGTGTGACAGGGATGTAGAGGTGAGCGATATGAAGGAAAAACAAACAAACAAAAACTGATTGAGAAACAAAGATAGTAAGGAAATTGGGAATAACAGCAGCTGTTACTGTCGCAGCGCTAGAGTAGGGCGTAGGACCCAGGGATCCACTCAAAGAGAGAGGGAGGGGGGGCTGGAAGAGCCCAGGGAGAGCTCCGCCCCACTGCAATGAAAGTAATGTGTGAATTACTGAGAAAGAGGGAACCGCCTCTGGTTGTAAAAATGAAGGATGGGAATTTGGGAAGTTTACCCTAGCAGATCCACTGGTTAAATGTTAAATTACAGCTAGGGAAGCAGAATAAAGAGGTAAAGAGATTAAATTCAGTAGAGAAAATTGGAGCTAAGTGTCAAGCAAGACCAATTGATGGAAAATTTTAAGTCTGGCTTTAACACAAACTGGGAAAAGCAATGTTGTACCCATAGAAGTTAGGTAAATCCTAAATCAGGTATACACAGGATTGCAGGCATCAGGAATGCCTGGCAGAGCCAAAAATGCAGCCCAATAAAAGTTAAGTTAAAGACGGGAGCCAGCCCAACCAGGGTAAAGCAGTGCCCTTTGAGGATACAAGATTGTAGGAGGATAAAAGAAATAATAAATAACTTCTTGGATTTTGGATTATTAATTGGATAGAAATCCAAATAGAACACCCTAAGTTTGCAAATGAAAAATTGGATGGCAAGAGTTCAATTATATCTTTATTACTAAGTAGATGGGGTTTACCGTTCTGGATTTGAAGGACACCTTTTTCTGCCTGGTTTTGCCAAAGGAAGTTTTTTGCCAAATTTTTTGAGAACTGGTCAACTCGTGAGACTGAGATTTGGGTTACTCCATCTCACAGTGGAACTTTACTGCAGTATGTGGATACTACAGTAACAAAGGAGGACTGTGTACAGTGGACTGTGAGTTTGCTGAATTTAAATGGCTATCAAGTTTCTCAACAGAAAGCAGAACTGATCAAAGAGAAGGAAGAACACCCAGAACACCAACGCAGAGCTACCTCCAAGCTGGCAGTGTGCACTGCATGGAGGCTGTCTATGCCAGTTGGTCAGACCTACAGGAGGAACTGTTGGACAACGCTGAGGATTCCTGGATTCACTGATGGAAGCAGCTTTGTGAGACAAGGAAACTGTAAGGCAGGACATGCAGTAACTGCTACTGACAAGGTAATTGAAGCAAAACCATTACCTGTGGGGACTTCTACTCAGAAGGCTGAAATAACTGCCTTGACAAGAACCTTAAATATATGGACAGATGCTGAATATGCAGCATGATGTAAATCTACCAAAGAGCAGCATGGCTGTTAAGGACATCAGAAGAGTGACACTGTACAGGAAACTGGGAATATAATGGTGGATCAGGTGGCAAAACAGGCAGCTGAAGGAAAAGAAATTGGTGAACTGGCTTTAATTCCAGACAGTAAACTTAAAATATCTGAACCTTAATCAGAACCTATAAGGTATTGTAGAGAGGATAGGAATTTATTGATTTAAAAGGGAAGAGAGCAAGCTGACAGGTGGGTGTATACCCAGATGGACACATTGTTGTGCCCTTTATTATTTTATAGAAATTGGTTCTAAGGGAACATAATACAACATATGGGGGTACAGACATCAGAAAGTAACTGTACAATCCTAATACCAGGAACAGGGTACAAGTGGACTTGTTGGGAAAAGGAATCTTTTAAGACAATAATTGTAAATTGATTTTTTCTAGTTCTAACAAATACCCCTTTCAGGGTGACCAGAAGCATTCCCTTGCAGGACCAATAAAGCCAAAGAAATAACCAAGGTATTGCTGCAGGAGATTATACCAAGGTTTGGATGTCCTGCAACAATACCCTTCAACCAGGGAACTCACTTTATTGCAGAGATTGTCCAATAGGTCAGTAAGCATTGGGAATAAATTGGAATTAAATCACAGGTTGTAAAACTGGCCCAGGAAGCTGGACTATCCTGGCCACAGTTGTTGCCTTTGGCTCTCCTTAGGAAACCTAGAGCCAAAGAGGGGTTAAGTCTTTCAAAATACTGTACAAAAGGCCTTATGTTGTACAAACAGGATCTCTACCCAGGTAGGGAGTGAAATACTGAGCATGTGGTAAGTCTACAAGAACAGCTTCAGGAAATAGAGAAACTGGTTCTAGGAACTAGAGCCCAAGACCTTGACGGCTTGATCCCTCAAATACAATGGGAACTGAAGTCAGCTGGATCCTTAAAATTGTGAATCCAGAGACAGTAATATGGGCTCTTATAATTGTTAGAAATGTTAATTTGATTAAGTGCAGCATTTGATGTAAATTCAAAGTATACTTATATCAGTAATTGTTTGGTATGTGGGCTCTGTATATAGGTGTATATATATATATAGGTGTATATTTTGTCATACACGTTGCAAGAAGATCCTGCACGAGATCAAACCAGAGAACAAGGCATGGCATGCCCGAGGAAGCGCCTGAAGAAGACGGTCCAACCACAGTGGACTGCGAGGAGAAAGGACCCCTCCGACTAACAATTAAGAAAAATGTATAAAATATGCATTGTAATTAACCTTATAAGATTTGCTTTAGCCTGGGAAGGTAATAGCTACTCGGGCAGTGGCCCAAAATTTTATATGTACGGCACTCCCCAGAGCAGGGGGGTGCCAGTCAATGGGGTAGTAGCGCTTAATTGGACAATTCCAAATTGGGTGGAACACGGAGAATGTAAGTACGGAATAGAGGATAAATTACAAAAGGGCCCCAAGTTTGATCTGTTGCCTCTACATCTATCTTTGTGGATAGGGAAAATGATAGCAAAATTAGTGTGAAAGTCGAGTGGCGAAATTTAACAGGTATAGGATGTAGTTGGGAATATGGGAATTCGGGAACAGTATCAGGACTCAACGAAACTACAAGGTGGAAGCAGGGCATAGGGTGCGATCCTAGAACAAGTAAAAATTATGGATACTGGTGGTTATGTGGGGATGGGCAGGCACGAAAAGCACTGCCTCCAAATTGGATTGGAACATGCACTACAGGATAGATACTTGGTACCTCAGACTATGGTGCATGAGGAAATATCACAGGGACTCTTGAGAGCACCCTGGAGACAGATAGGAAGAGTACTAAATCCTTTGGTGGAAAAACTTACTGGTTTCCTCAGCTTTGTGAGATGGCTCATCGCATCTCTTGGAGTAAGTGAGCTGGTGAAAGCAATTGTTAATATTTCGGCCACTCTAGAGATAATAGAGAACGCAACCGCTGATGCAATACAAGTTGAGATTTCAGTGGTTAGTAAGGTTGTATTACAAAATAGAATGGCACTGGATCTTCTAACAGCCAAAGAGGGAGGGGTTTGTGTGATAATTAATCAGAGTTGTTGTGCTTATGTAGATAAGACTCAAAGGATAGAAACTGATCTACAGGCAATATGGGAGCACAGAATTGTGGGAAAAATTTACCAGCTGGTTACCTAACTTTACATGGCTAAAGCAACTCTTTGTGGCTTGTATTTTATTATAATCATCTTGCTCATTTTTATGTGTGTTGCGATGAGATGTGCATTATGGATATGTAAAACTTCTGGGGATAGTTACGAGGAATGGAAAAAGCACAAACTAAGGCAGAGAGTGGAAAGTGGGAGTTATTTCAAAACTTCCCTTTTACCGAATGGAGCAATTTAGCAAAAGAATTTGCTAGGTTCAAGAAAAAGGGGGGAATTGAGTAAGGAAAGGACAAGATAAGGATTAACTCTTGTTTAGGAATGTAGATAAGCAGGATGTGTGGTCAGATAAGAAAAGGACGTCTGGAAACTCTGTTGACACAAGGGATGGGTCAGGATGGGATTACCTCTGTCAGAGACAATGTGTCTTCTGCCATGCAAAGGAAACCCCACTGCTCATGGCAGGACTGATAAGTCAGGAATGTAATGAATATGCATGTGAATTCCACTGATTGTGTATTCGTTCGGCCTATATCTGTACCAAGCTCCTTCCTTACGGTGTGCAAGTTTGGAGGAGCTATCCCCCTTGCACCCAGCTTGGCGCCAAATGCTGAATAAAACATACCTGCTTTATAACCTAACTCTGGGTTATAGAGTTTGATTCCGTGAGTCAACGCAAGGCAGCAAATCCTTAACACTGCAACAACCAAATGTATTACAGATTGACATGATTAGGATTTCATTTTGGAGGTTAATATTAAACTGCTGTGGAGTGGAGTAGCCTTTATTCCTTTAAAGCAGCATCCCTTGAAAGTTGCTATCTGCTATCTTCTTTCAGCTGCAGGCAGATTCAGATGAACCACTAAGTCACTTACCTGCAGCAAGACCTTTAACTCATGAGAAGGACAGGGTGCTGCTGAACACTCCTCAGCAGAAACGTTCCTGTGCTGTCATCTGATGTTCAGTTACAACGCTGTGTAATAGACATCCTCAAGTTAAATACTTTGAAGCTCCCGAAAGAATCAAGCCAAACACAGAACAAGCTCAAATGTTTCCAAAATTTTTAGCTTAAATACAGCATCAAATACAGCATGTGAACATGCTTCCTTTCTCTCCTCTTTTTTAAAGCTTAACTGCAATATTTTTAAGATTTTAGATCAGTATTTACATACATACCAGACAATTTAAATAGAACTGCTGCTGACTTCTCATATAAGAATAGGGATCTTTTTAAAATTGATGTAATCCATTCCCAAGAAGAAATGTCATTTATTCCTAAGACGGTGTTCACAAAGCAGGGAGAACCGCTCAGACAGCCACCTCTCCATTTCAGCGGTGAAGCATCACAAATCACTTAAGCCATTGTCTTTTACGGTCAGACTATAACCTTGTCCTCAACTCACTGCAGTAGCGGGTGTGCTGCTGCTTAGGCCTGAGGGCTGACGAGCAAACACCTTTTGAATCAGTTTCACCAGCTGAGCGCAATTATTATGGAAATGAAAAAGCAGGTCTCTCTTCTCAGTATAATTCACTGCATTTGGGAGAAGTTGCTAATCATCCCCTTACAACTTAAAACTATGGTATTCAAATATGTAGTCCCAGAAATACAGACACAAGAGTTCATACTCAGTCTTGTAGTTATCTTCTTGTCAACAGAAGAGCGTTCAGAGGACTTTTCTCAGTCTGAACTCAGCAAATTGGGTCACACAGATTCAGACCAACAGCAAAGGTAATAGAGGAAAGATGCTTTGCCTTAGCCCCACATGCAAGCACAACCAAGAAATATATTAGACACATTTAATTCCTTAGGAAGAAGCAGGAGACTAAGAATAAAACCATAAAACAGCTTTGGAGGACTGCAAAGAGGGAAAAATTCTTCCATTACGTGATCTCAGATCGGCTTTATTAGAGCTATTTTGTATTATTGAGCTTTCTCACGTTCTGCCAAGGCAGCTGCCCATTTCCTTCCGCATCCGAGATTCCCTTTAATCATTGAAGACAGGATGCCGCGATCTGACAAAATGCCTTTCCTGGCCATCCCTGGTAGAGGGAATTAAAAGACTTGCCAACCCTTTTGAAATGCAAATCTTCACCAAATAGGTTTCATGCCTCTTGTTACTCGCCTTGAAGAGCACGTTATCTTCTAAAATGAATACGGTCTCGCACTTACCACCCCCTAAGCTCTGTCGTTTTCTTTCTTTCCTCCTTCCCAAATCTCACATTTTTCAATCAAAAGGTGACGATAAAGCTACAACCTCCAGCGTTAATTCTTTTATCTTATGCATAGCCAATATGGCTATATGGAATTTTCCGCCTCAAATATTAACTATTTGAGACCTTAACAGTAAACATCACTAAACGAAGAGTTCTTCCTCGACACCTTTTTAGAGAGCCTGGGAAAATCATTTAATTAAAAAGCATTCTAATTTGAATGAGGAAAACCGATAATCTAGAAAAGGACAAGAGAAAAGACTACACTGAACCACCTTTGACAGTTCCAGGAAGCAAATAAGTGTCTGTATGAAAACTCTGAACACAGTTTTGTTCTTTAGGCTCAATCTCAACCTTACAGTTGTGAGGGATGACGTAGAGAAAAGGGCAATTATTTTCAACAGCCAACTAGAAGCACTGGGTTCATCAAGACAAAGTTCTCCAAATAAAAGCCCGTATGCTGCAGCATATTCACCTGGAGTCACTACCAAAAGTCATATTGAATCACTACTATGTTCAAAGCTAGACTGAAAACTGCAGTGAGAAATTGGTATTTATGACCAGCTGTATAACAACAAAAGACTACTACTTTTTTTTTTTTTTTTTCAATTTTGAAGCAAATTATAAAATTTATGCTATTTGACAACAAGCTAGATTCCATCAGCTGGTATTAATGCTGAACTTCCAACAAATTCAGACAGAAACGTTTGTGTTGTATGTTGATCAGTGACTATGAGCACATTCATCAATACAAATCTTACCTTCTATTTGGCTTTATTTTGTAATGGGACTCAAAGGAGAAAAAAAGAAAAAGAAAAAAGTAAGTAAGCAGTGAATACACAGCAGTCGTCCACTCTTCGGAAAACCCAATTTCCAGTCCCAAAACATTATCAAAAGTAGAAGGAACCAGAAACTTCCCATAAAAATATAACTCAGTTTATAAGTTGAGATTGCTGTTGGTAACCTCAACACCACAGTTAAGAATCAAAGCTAATCGAGCTGGGAGATAAACAGCGCTCATTCTTGCAAATGAAAGGAAGATTTTATGAGCTGGAAGGACACGTGTGGATCACCAAGTGCAAGGAGTATATGTTTGGCATGTATGGAGATGGCAGTACTGCCTGTTATCAGGCATTTCATCAGGACACCTGCCACAGTGTCACCTGGCATGCTACTGTAAGAAACTTCAGCTTCACAATCCTCAGCTGCTTTGAAAACTGGCTCAGGGAAGCCATATTATCATTGGCAACCTTGCTGCACAATTGATCAGATCACTATAGAAACTCCAGGTTTTTCACTCACTCATACAACTGATATTTCTTGGTAAGCTGGAAACGAGTCTGAACTGACACAATAAACTGACTGAATGTTGCCAGAGGGGATGTCATTAATTTTTCAGAGAGTGTAACAGATTAGTGGAAAAGGGTGTTTTCCAAGCTCACAGATGAAGGTTCAAATGCTCATCCTCAAGCACAGAACTGAGTGGCAACAGAGACCAACTCTGACCTTCTTTCCACCACATGACAAAAAAAAAAAAATTCATGCCTTTGAAGTATAACAAGCAAAAAATACTTCCACTCCACCTCCCCCCCCCAAAAAAAAATCTCCCTCCCAAAACCAACAAGACAAACTAAAAGCACTTTACCAGACTGACAGAAGGACCCTCCTCCCTCCCCTCAAGGGCAAGGGATTTCATTTTTCTGCAGCACAAATGCTTTTCCTTCACTTATTCTCCATTTCAGATATTGAAACAAAAGATCAAAGAAGAGACTATCACTTCACTATATGTATTGAAAGTTATATTCTGAAGTCATTTTCCTTTAAGAATGAACTGAACTTGAAGCATAACGCAAGATACTACATATTTCTCTCAATAGAGGATCTACTTTTCATTTAAAAAAATTAAAAGAAGAGAGATTATAAGGCTCTTCTTACGTCTCCAGACTGAAAACAAGTTAGTCAGAATGATTCTAACTATGGAACTGGCTTCAGGAAATCACTGTAGGCAGCTTTCATTTGTCTCCTAATATTTGTGTGCAGCCTGGTTTTGTCAGGTCAGAAACGCTCAGGAGTCACCCAGTCCATCCCCCCTCTTAATAAAAGCAATGGGAGCCATATCTCACCTTTCCCTTGCCCCAGATTAGACTCCATAGCATTTACCATGTTTTCTCCATTTTTAGACATCTTTTTACCCAATTATACTTTTTTTCTGACAGCCCCTTCACAGATTTGTGCAATTGAGTGCCATCAATTGGAACAGGGTGTCCAGGGGAGTGACGAAGTCACTGTCCCCAGAGACAGAACCGTGTAGATGTGGCACTGAGGGGGACAGCTTAGTGGGCATGTTAGGGCTGAGTTGATGGTTGGACTAAGTGATCTTAGCAGTTTGTTTGTTTCAATCATATTTTATTCAAGACTCCAAAAGACTCCTTCACAATGCACTGTCAGATGGGCAAGTAGTTTTTTTTGTCTCCCAGAGAAGCCTGAGGCAGCACTTGTGCATCCAAGAGATACATTCAGAAAACTCAAAAACCAAACAAAAAAAATACAAGCAAACAAGAAAAGCCCCCCAAAACCTCAAGAAAAATACTTCCTCTTGAAGGAATACCAAATGAGCAAAGCTTCTTTGCTATTCCACTATTCTAGAAAGTGCAAACAGTTCCTTTTTAAGATATTTTCCATCCCATGAGCAAAGCTGATGAAAATCTCAGCATTTTTTCTTTGACCTCTTTTCCCTTCAATTCTACTGTTGCATCATCATCCCTATTTCTGACAGATTTGAAGAAACTTTTTAATATTGGCTTTTAAACTATTAAAAATAGTTCTTTTAAGGTATTTTTTGGTCTCACATTTAACTCACATTAAATATTTCCCTAATATCATCTACCTACTCAACCTGTACATCGTAGAGTTTTTTTCCCACAAGTTGAACTGGAAGGGCACACGTTGGATAATATGGAAGGCTTTTGTTTAAGCAGGATCCTTATCTATTCTGCATTCCACATCTCTGGCCTGAGGATAACCAGGGGACATTCAGGTTGGATTTAAATAAAAGATTTCTACTCTGAAGGAGTGTGCAAGCATTGGAACAAGCTGCCCAGGGAAGTGGTGGAGCCACCATCCCTGGAGGTGTTCAAGGAATGTGCAGATACGGCACTTGAGGCCATGGTTTAAATGGGCATGGTGGGGATGGGTAAACAGTTAAACTAGATGATCTTAGGGGTCTTTGCCAAACTTTATGATTCTACAGCATTAAAGCTGGAGAAATCTACATAATGAAGCATTTCATGGTAAAGCCCCATTACCACCTACTTCCCAATATCATATGACTTATAGACTCACAAAGGATTCACACAGATGCCAATTACTTTTTACTGTTACTCCACTGTAATTATTTCTTGGACACAGTATAAATAGCAAATATCAAAAAATTCAAAAGATATCAACCAAATTTGAAGTGCATTACAGAAAAAGCATTAATCTCTTTGCTTTTTTTTTTTTTTTAAAGCACTTTGGAGCCACTTGGTATTATCAAGAGGAGCTCTATCACTTATTCTTCTCAGTGTGCTAGTAAAAGCACCGTCCCACAAGTAAAAGGATTCCAGATGTGCTCCTAATCTGACTTACAAGCAGAAGCCCATGACTAAAAGGATGACACTTTGCAGATGGTATTACTGAGCACGCAGTATCAAAAGAACAGCAAGATATCAGAGTAAAAGAGAGGAATGGTGCAGTTCAGCTTTCAGGATATCACTGCAAACGCTTTTGCAATGTTCACAGATCTAGAGATTTTACTGTTATCTGTTTCAATTTGCAAAGCCAAAGTAAAAGTGAAAGCGATAACCCTTACTTGAAGGACAAATATTGCCTGCGCTTCTAATAATAAGATGTCCTCTGCAGACAAAAATCCTATCAATACTGTAAGTAAAGACTTGCATTTATCAGATTAAAAAAAATAAAAGTAGAGGCACACCAGCCAGAGAACAATCTGGAGTACAGGGAAGAGACCAGCCAGCACTCCACAGGCAACAGTGCTGAGTGTTGGATTTTGCCCGGAAAGAGGCCTTTACAATCCTGGAGTCTTTAACATTACTGTCACCTATTTCTCTATCAAGTTGAATAATCCCTGGTTAAACAAAAAGATACCTTTCAGAAAGAGCGTCCAACTCATTCTGAAGCTCAGAAAGAGCTTCAACTCATTCCCTTCAGGTTATAGATAGAACCTACATATTCCTTGTAAGGATTTCTGAAGAGTATTCTTACTTTCATAAAAACACGCATTAATTTTGATGTTTTTCTTCAGTTTTTCCCTCCCTGTAGCTCCAGGCCTTATCACACCGGAGCAGAGCAAAGCTGTCAGGAGTATTCTTGCAGCTTTTGCCAGAAATTTGAACAGGAACAATGAAGCTAAGCAGAGTATGGATAGTTTCCTTCTGCTGGAGTGTGCCAAAAGCTTTGTGTGGCAGGGCAGACAAACAAAATGTGCCTGAAAAGTCAAGAAAAAAAAAAAATCACACTGCAATGCGTTTGCAAACAGTTGGAAAACTAACAACAAAGACAATGAAAAAAATCTCACAGAATTTAAAGTTGTTCAAAATTGAATTGCTCTGAATCCTTTCTTTTTCAGGAAAAGTTCCTGGTCTGCCAATTCACACACAGACTTTTCAAGTCCTGCTTTTGGCTGTTAAGGCTGTCAACTGCTGTAGTAGGAGTATCATATAACACACAGACAGCAGTATATGGTAGACAGAGCTATCTAGAATGCCTATTTCGAAAAATCGTTCAATTTAAAGGACAAGAATCAATCAAGCAAAACCAAATCAGATTGAATATATAGCATGAATGCACAGAATGAATAGCTCAACGTGATTTTTTTTTCTAATGGCTGAAAAGGAGAGAAATCAAAGAGATGTACCAGAGATGGACAGGAGAGCTCCAGAAGAAAAGGCAAGGCAAAGAAAAACAAGTAGAAGAGTGAGCATAGGAAAAACAACAAAATAGATAAGACGGGCTCATTTGAATTGGATGAGGAAGATTTGAAGAACTTGCCTTGAGTAAGCAGAAATCCAGAACAATAAGGTGGTTGTGTTCTAATAGCTTGCTGTGGATGAAGTCAGGAGTTGAGTGCCCAGAAGAAAAGGCTCCAGATAAGGCAAAAACCAAAGATTGGTCAAATTTCTAATCTTAATAACAGGGCCCAAATCATGTAAAAGCTCAGCTGAATAAATGATGCCTGAGTGTGATATAAGATGCTTTGTGCCAGGTACAGATAACCAGCTTCTGAACATATGTGTACTTTATAACAGGAATGCATGTAATGAGTGACGGTAAAAGGAAAGGGGGGGGATGAAGTTCAAGGTGTTGTTTCCCCTTCTAGAAAATTGAGGCTGCCACCTTTAACTATTCTTCCTAAAATACATTTCCTAACAGCTACCTAATAAGTCTCATGAACAGCATGCTACTAGTGCATCTCCAGGACCAGTCAGATTCTAATAGCTATTCATCAAACCAGGACCAAACCATGGGAAGGCAAGGTGGATATAAGTAGTCAGCTGCTGCAATATTCAGTAACAAAAGACTCTAGTAATTGCAACCACAATTAAGAACATCCCAACAGCATCATCTTCCTAATTCATGTTACTCACCTTCTATCCTCTTATTTCCATTATTATTCACATCTTACCTAACCAAACATTATGGTGAGGACACAACATATGAATGTAGGTAAGAGACAACTGCAAGTACATTTACTGTTAACATGATACTTTAGAATAAGAGAAGTGAAAAAAAACAAGCCTGTATAAAAATTAGATTGCAAACATAGACGTGAACAGAAAAGCTACTTTATTTAGCATTTATTTTCTTTCAAAAATCAAATTTACTTGCTACCCTGGTAGATATGCTGACACAGTTTGGTATTTAGAATACATAAGGAAATCCTGGGCTTAATACTAGCCAGTGTAATGCACTGCAGGATCTAGTTTCTCTCACTCCTCCACTTCAGCCCCACTCTCCCAATTGCAGTTTCTAGTCACATCATTTCTTTCAAATTGACCTTGAGTTTGACAGTCAAATCCAACGCTAGTCTAGATTTACAAATATGATTAGAGTTTGAGAACAGGATACATCAGAGACCTTCCCCAACCAGACCCACTTAATCATGCTACAGAACACACATCCACAAAAATAATTTCCATTTTTATGACATTCAACAAATCAACCAACCTAAGCCAGTATGCATAGAGAAAAGAAGACAGCTCCCTCTACTGGGTGAGATAATGCAGCTCTTGGGTCCACCTCTCACCCTACAGAGACCATACTAGCACATATGTAAACTTCTGAGATTTACATATATATATTTTCAAGCCAATCCACAAATTACTATCTAATTGCTTAGACTCCTCTATAATTCCAGGAATTATAAGTTCCTGTAGTTTCTACTTTTAAAACCACAGGAAACAGCAATCTTTCCAAAGATCTGTGGAAGAGCCAGATGAAGTAACATCCCAGCTGAAGGTGAAACACTTGAAAAACCAGAGTCCCTTATGTCAGTTTTCATTGAAAGCCCAGGTCTGGAAGCAGACAGTTCAGCAGCGTTATTCACAGTACGCACTTAACACCTGACTTTTCTTACTGTTATTCAATTAAACCTTTTCTCGTACAGCTCTGCCTCAAGAGACAGTCCTTACCTTGTTTAAGGGAATGGCTGTAGCTTTCTGCCTGCATGAGGCTTCCTCACAACGGCAATGGCAGACAATTGCTAGCATGTGTGCAGAACAAAGCGATGAAAGATCAGAGCGCAGGTCAGGCAGCAGACCACAGCACAAAGGTAAGGCAATGATCAGCTGACAAGTGTTTATAACAGGATCTCTTTGGAAGCCTACAGTCTTTTTTCCTTTCTCAGTCAACTCATGCAAAAAAAAAAGGCTCAAAGACAGATTTTATTTATACAGCATTTGTGTTTTTCTTACTGTAGTTCTCAAAACATTGAAAGTGGGTAAGAACTGTGCAGCAAGCCAGACTGCAGCAATTCCTATCAAAAGCACAGGCAGGTCAATGGGAAGAATGCAAACCTGAAACCTCATGAATTCAAGTTCTTCCTACATGTTTTCTGTTGCAATTAGCTGAGTGAAACAAGTGTGATCCTGCATGCTCAAAAAGACTCTCTTCTGTAGGATTCTAGGATATTCACCTCCATATTCAAAACGCTGGAAAGATAACTGCAACTTTTAAACCATCACTGCAAGCCTCTACAGTAACACCAAATCTACCTGCAAAAAGAGAACAACTTATCCAAATGAAAGCTCTTAATATGGTTTTCATTGTTATTATCAATTCCAGGTACAGTTGGAATGGTAATGCAAACTTATTTTGCATTGCCTATATCATTTGACCTAGAAGGTTAAAAATGCTCAAAGGAGCCTGACTCATGTTCATGGAGTGTAATAAACCAACTTCTGTCCTTTGTTCAAAGCACATTACAAGTAGGTTTTTTTCCACTGTTTTCATAAGATTTAATTAAGTTTTCACCCAGGCTTCTCAGACACAGGGAATCTTTTAGTTAAGATATATAAACACTACGATGACAAACGCAAACTTGGTGTCTGCTCAAAAGTATTTTTCAAATAAAACTGAACAGCAATCAAAACATGACAATACATCTCTGTGTTCCTTTGTCACTATCATTCAGTTTCTCTTGGCAAACACTTTCCCAGCCTTCAAACAATAATCACAACCTGTATTGAAAAAAATAAACGCCTCAGTTTTATTCCAAAATTATTCACCAACGGAGTAAAGCAGATGTGAAGCAAGAGGGCCTGTAGTCTACCTGAAACAGACAATGGATGAAGCTGGGACGCTGACAGAGACGCTGCAGTTACAACTCTGTGATTGTGACAGAGTGATCACAAGCACAGACGGACATTAGAAACCTTCTTACCATCACTGATAAGGAAGGGGAAAAGAGAGAGCCCGTTCTTCTAATCCTACTTTCATTCTGGAACAATTGGTCAGTTTGCATTTGATTTTTAACCAGAAAAGAAAAAAGAAGCAGAAGGAAAGTCAAGAAATCTGAACTGTCTCCAGTTGTGCATGACAAGGACGTTGAAGAAGCAGATAATAGAACAAGATGCCTTTTAACAGCAAATTGCCATTAAGTTTAGCTACTAGCATAGAAGATGCTTTCCATGCTCTGTCTGCTCCACAGACCTCTCTGGCCCTGCTTTTTGATTCACAATATTTTATCAACGCAGCTGCTGTCCAGGAGCAGCTCAGGTCAACCGTGACTGAAATACTCAGGGCTTTCAGCTGCCCTTCAGCTCTTGTGCTGCCAGGAGTTTCAATGAGTGGGAGAGGTGAATGCACAGCACTGATAAGGCATCCTTGAAAAAGGGTGGCTATTCACTGTACAATAAAACCAGGTCCCCCTGCATGCCATGTTCAGATTTCTCTCTGAGAAAGACCTAATAGTCTCAGTTCTTTTCTGATATGAAATTCTAGAGGATAGGGAATGCATGTGGATAACACAAATCCCTGTTAGAAAGCAGCCGTTTTTACTTAAAAAAATGCACACAGGCAAAGAATTCAAATGAAAAGATTTAAGAGTAAGGAAAATAGTTCAGAGAGGGGAGGCCTGATGCCCAACCTCTGCTCCCTGCCTTCACCTCAAAATAATCCCAGATTAGAGAGGCAAAATAGGATCTCATCAGGCGCAGGTGTTCTTCCCTCACCGGTACAGATTCAGACTCAAAGCATTTGGACTGCGCCAGCAGTGACACCTTGCAATGACTGATTTTATATGCATGAGACAGATACACATCTCCACTGAGACACAGACTTGAAAAAAAAAAAAAGTTGTTTATTCCCAACCACAGACAAGTCTGTAATTAATTCCTTTTAACTTTTGTGAGAATGCTTTACACTGGGGAAACTAGGTCATGCAGTATAATGAAATGGCTAGAAGAAAATTAAACAGTAATAGTTTACTCCCTGCATGCCCATACCTACATTATAAATTTTCATATAAAGTCAGCAATTTATATGTCCTCTCTACAAACGAGAAGTCAAGAAGTAAACGACAGTTTAACCACAAGATCAGCTTATATCAAAAAGCCACCAAAAAGGACAGACTGCCTTTTTCATTCTTGAATTTGATTGGGATGAGACCTTCATTTCTCCGCTTCTTATCACTCAAGTGTATCTATCTACAAGCATTTTACCAGAATTACTATTTGCCTGTACAGATATCATAAGAACTACCCTATCCATTACCAAAACTACCAGCAGGGCAGCAAAGTATGACTCTTTAGATCACAGCAACAGTGTATAGTATTTTTGTATTCACATGTTTATCTCTGCAGAAACAGAGTGCTCCCACCTCCCACCAGGCTTGAGAGAATCGCTCTAAGACTCTCTTTCTTTAACACCCAGCACTCACAAATGAGAAAGCCAGAGCACTGCTCCCCATACTCTTACCTGCCCTGGGGTCAAACAGCTGTTTGGCCTCCAAGTCTGTGAAAGTACTGAAGCAAATGGGGCATTTAAAAGAGGCGCGATTGGTGGAGTCTCTTTCATCTGTTTCGATCCTCCTCCTCATGTGGTCCAGCTTGTACTTCACCACATTCACCAGCAGGCGGTAGTTGATGAAGTAGTAGTTATGGCGAGTGGTTTTTCCATCTGCAGCTGTCTCTACCCTCATCCTGCATTTGATGAACTTGTCACCCTTAAGGGTGTTGAGTACAGACCGCAACTGCTTCCGATCAAATTTAAGGAGCTCTAACATGTCCTCTTCCTTCACACAGGGGTTTCGGATGAGAATGTCCAGAGCCAAAGCATGTTCAATGCCATAAAAACCACGCACGACATACTTGGCGAGGCGCTTGAGAGCTGCAGGGACCTCAGTGAGGACGTCTGGGTCAGTCATAGCAGCTTCAGATCTTGACCTTCATGTATACTGCAACAACAACAACAGAAAAAGGACACTTCTGAAGTCAGAAGACTACTTTTCATGTATCTTTCCTACAGATAGGAAAACAATGTGGCATTTTCCCCTCTTAAATGTTAATAATATCAATGCAACAATCATAGAATTAGGAATTGGTACCTCAAATTCATAACAAAACGGTAGAATTAGAAAGTGGTATCTCAAACTCATAACAAAATGATGGAAAGCAATAGCACACAAACTGCTACCTTAACATTCAGCCAATTGCAGTTCTACTCAGAGCTGGAATAAGAAAGCTGTCTTGAATCTGAGCTCCAGCAGACAGCTTCCTCAGTGATGACACTTATCTTGGTAGAAGCAGGAAAAGGCTACAACAAGACAGGCCTTAAGACAGCCCACAAGAGTGGATGTAAGAAGTGGATGTAACAAAGGGAAGCAACCCTTCATATGGCACAAGGCAAAGGTTTACTATCATTTCACAAGGTTTTGTGCATTTTCCCTCCGCTATTTCAAGCCTATCTCTAGCCAATAAAAGAATTTCCTTCCACTCAATGCACATATATATGGAAGGTTCAAGGTAAGCATGAGTATTACACATGCTTTGGAAACATGCAGAGGCTCGTACTTCCAGTGAACATCAAATAAACCTTTGGTCTATTTCAATAACGGCCTTTATTCTGCTTTAGGGTATGAATAACCATTTCTTAAGCAAAAGGTTCCTCCAAGTCTCAAAAAAAAAAACCCAACGTACCACATATGAAGTTGTTCGTTCTTCATTGCTAAGTAATTTTTATCTGTGAGTTAATGTCAAAAATAGTTAAATTCTGCCAATCTCACTTTGAGATTGTTAGATTTTTCCCACACTGAGCATGTACCTCCCCAGCACTCGAGTCTTAAATAGAGAAAAGTGGGAAAAGACAGCAGAAGGAAGGATCTGGATGGGTGTCTTGTTTTTTTTCCATCGTTATCATAAAACCCGTAATATCCTTTTTGACAAACAGTACTTTTACAGTACTTTTCTGTACTCCCCACAGTAATACACCCCCTGAAATTATCAAGCTCTATATGTTTACCCCCCAGCTGATGACTCACTTCCATCAGGTAAGACTGCTCAAAGATTCGTTATCACTTAGCACAGTAACCCACTTGGATTTTATCTTTCATATGAAAAATGCTTCCCCCTCAAAAACTTAAACACCATTAGTCATTGAAGCTTTACTTCTCTTTAACCCTCCCCTGCATTCCTCTCAAGGGTTATAGCCAGCGCAACTACAAAGCGATTCAGCCTTGCTGAAACTGTGGTTTGTTGGTTTCATCTCTTGAATACAAAGGACGTTCTTATTCTTTTCTTTTAAAACACTTCCCCGCCTCAGCTATCTCTTTCTCTGTCTTAAGGCCAAATATTATTCACAGTGCTCAAATTGAAAGGAACCGAACAAAATCTGTTGTCTGTTTGTTGGCAGGCAGAAGTGCTTACAGAAAACAGTGTCTGGATGTCCAGCTTCAACTTCCCTTCAAGGAAATCTAATTATGTTTATCCCAGCATGAATTAGCCATGAAGCAAGTATTTCTCAAGTCAGCCTTCTTCTGCACGCCTCATGCATAATGGTTGCAGCCTCAGAAAGGTCATTTTTAATGGAGCTTTGTGTTAAACTGGGTAAAGATAAAAGCGTTACCAATAAAGGATGGCCCAGTATGAATTAGCCATACAGGACTGAAAACTTTTGCATAAAGAAGCCAGAGTCCATGTGAATAGACAGGATATTGTCCCTGAAAATCACTTTCATTCTGTTAGTATTTTCAACAATTTTACAATCCCTTAGAGCTAAGCCTTGGTTTTGACTGAATCCGTCAGCAACATTTAGACACCATAAAACTGTGTCAATGCAGAATCTAGCCAGAAGCTTTATTCATTCAAGTTGAATAACTCTACATACTCAGAGCGTTGCACTGTGTCTAAACTAGTAAGATCGACTCGAAGTCACACCTGGCAACACAGAAGTAATTTAAAAAGACAAATTTTGGAAGTTGAGACATTTCTAAGTGTTGATTCCAGAAACAAACAAAGAAATCTCTATGAACTCTGTAATTCTAAGCACATCTCACTGTGGATATGTCACCTGAGAGCTGATGGAAAGCATTTTCTCTGCACCAATCTCATTGATTAGACAGCTATAGAATTCCGCAGACATTTTCCAAACAAATCTAAGATACAATTTCCTGAATTATGCCTTATAAGCTTATATTCAGACCCACAAGACACTAATAAAAAAATATTTCTGTAAGAGTATGTAGAATCTTAAATCATAGAACCAGAGTATCACAAGGTTGGAAACGACCTGCTAGATCATCTAGTCCTACCATCCTCCCACCACCACTGCTACCACAAGCACTAACCCATATCTCATAGCTCTTCATCCAGATGCCTCTTGAACACCGCCAGGGACAGCGATTCCACCACCTCCCTGGGCAGCCATTCCAGTGCCTGACCACTCTGAGAGAAAAAGTTCTTCCTTATGTCCAAGCTAAACCTCCTCTGGTACAACTTGCGGCCATTTGGGTCCTGTTTGTTGTCTGGTAGTAGAGGCCAAACCCCTCCTCATCACAACCTCCCTCCAGGAAGTTACAGAGTGCAATAAGGTCTCCTCTGAGCCTCCTCTTCTCCACACTAAACAATCCCAGCTCCCTCAGATGCTCCTCTTAAGACTTGTGCTTCAGACCCCTCACCAGTTTTGTTGCCCTTCTCTGGACACGTTCCAGGGCCTCAGTGTCTTTCTTGTAGTGAGGGTGATGTACTTTTAACTACTACTGAGAACCATGGGAGATATTTAATAAATTTTCTTAGTATCATGTGCTGGGATTCAAACCTCTCCATCAAGCAGCACCAGGAGTTTGCATACAATTATTTCTTCTCCCTTACTGGAGTTCCTAGTCACATCAAATCCCCTTTATCCTCTCACTATACTGGGTATATCTTGCACATAACATTGGTTTTCTTCCAGGCACAGATATATGGAAATACATGCATACTGGAAACACCACAAATCACTCTCCCATCAAACTTCCCTTCAAGAAGATGAGCCTTTGAGTGAAAAAAATACGACTAGTGTCAGCTTTAAGGAAAAAAAATAAAAGAAAGAGAGCCAAAGAACATCCTTATCAAGGCCAGAATCTAGCATGGTTTCTCTAGGAGAAGCTGACATCTTGCCATCCTAGCACAAATAGTCCCAGGCTGCAGCACGAGCCCAACTCCTTGCTGTCTTTCATTAGCCAGGACAGGATCCATCTCACAAACAGTAATCCAATACTACAAGAATACAGTTATAAAATACAAAAGCAAAGGATTTTACCACTGTCTTCTTAAGCAGTGATTTTACATCCCATCAGAGCGCTGAAGTCAAACTTGAATTAATTACATGGGCAAAGAAATATGATAACATCTCCTAACAGGGTTTTAATGGACGTGCATCTGTTTCATAATAACATCCGTAATGTCTTTAATGTATGAACTTGAAGGGAAGAAAAAAAAAACAAAACAAAAGAGAAGAAAAGCAATGGCCAAGATAAAGCATATGCAATATGCATCTACAGCACCAATAACAAAGCATACTAGACAAGACAATGCTCTGGAACATCCAGTTTCTAAATTGAAACATGGCCTTGATTAAAAGACTAATGGGGAAAATGTTCTATGTAGAATTACATGAACACAGTTCAATATTATGGATATATGAAGAACGTAGATGTAGATGGTGCTACAGTCCTACTGTTATAACATTTGTTTTTTGAAAAATCTGCTGGAAATAAAGGTGTACAGTTACACAAGATAATAAAAATCTGTTGGATAAAGAAATGCAAAATAGAAACCATACATAAGGTTGAATGAAATGCCCAAGACACAGGTCTTGAGCATACCTAGAGATGTCAGAAAAATTTCAGTTTCAGGTTTTATTTTTTTTGTTTTGTCCAGAATATGAATTTTGGAGTATTAGGCATTGGCCTATTACGTGATTAATTCAAGTAATTCGTCATTAACTTTCCCTGTTCACTTTCTGTCTTTCCTGTATTCACGTTTGAAGTTTACAGAGTCCCTCATTTTTAAACGTGGCTAAGTATGATGGACTTTTAAGAGCCTCTACGCTCCATGTCTCCTTCCAGTGGTCATTTGCAAACTTCAAATCTAGTTTTATAATATCTAACTCTAATAAAATGAGTAACTGTCCTCAGGAAGATGACAGGGTTGAGCCAAGGGAGTGATTCTGAACCTTCCTGAATACAAAGAAGGGAAGCACAAAATGGGAATGGGAAAACTTGTCATCAAAACTTCAAATGTGTACACAAAGTAACTTTGGCCACTATCTCAAGTTTTGCCAGGGGAGGTTTAGGTTGGGCATCAGAAAGGTTTTCTTCACAGAGAGGGTGTGTGGGCAGGTATTGGAAGAAGCTGCCAGGGACGTGGTTTAGTGCTGGCACTTGGTCGGTCAGGGCAATGGCTGGAACATCTTTCACAACAAGAATGATTTTAGAATTTAAAAACAGCATGAGATCGCAATCTGTGCAACATATCCCTATTATCCAGAACTGCCTTTATACCACATCATTTGCAAAACCAAAGTCTTTCAACATCTCATCAACAGCCTACTGAATTCCTTTCCCTGTAAACTGCAGGAACGCTGCCTGTATTTGATGTGAAATCATTCACTTTCTTTGCAAGACCTACCTGTCCTGAAGTATTACAGCAGAAAATTAAAAAAAAAAAAAAAAAAAAAAAAGCCTGCTATCACTGGAATCCTGTTTTCTTTTGACATTCCTTAAACAGAAACCAAATGGCCATGGGTACCTTTTTCTTCTTCTTAAAGCTCACTTCCTCCAGAGCTGCTTGCCTCTGGAAAAGAGTGCTAAGGAGTGTTTACTGGTAGAAGATCAGGCCCATGACTAAATAGTTTCAGCTTGCTATGGGAAAACTGGGGAATGATACCATCATGTTCTGTGAAAAACAGGATGCAGGTGGGCATCCCTGCTCCCTCATATTGGCTGGCAAGGCCCGGAAGATGGGAACAAAGGAGTTTCTGCTGAGAGCCCAGAGCCAGAAGCTGCCACTCCAAGGAGAGCTGACTCAACCACTTTGGACTCATAAAGAAGTTGGTAGCACCATTGAAAAGTCATCATCATCAATGAAACAATGACGCCTGATGACCCACCACTACTGAAGATCAATGACTGAACTACAAACCACGCTGGATCCATGGTGGTAATCTCCCTCTCGCTTCCTACAAAGACTCCTTGCTCCTACTTCCTATTTTTTCTATCACCCTTCTTCCCTTTCCCATCTCCCTGATTAAGATTTGTAATAAACTGGTCGGACCAACATTTGAACTGTTGTTTCTTAATCTCACACCGGGTATACAGATACCAAAGAACCTCCTCTCCCTCCTATAAATTGGAGTGAGACAAAAGCCCAGCTGAAAATATGATGTTTTCACCTAATCTTCTCTGCAAAAATATATGGAACTTTAACTAAGGCAACAAAGCCTGACCGTGCAAGCAGAAGCTTGAGAATTACATTCTGAGCCTGCACTCGTCATCACATTCATGATTTAACTTCACATATCAGCAGCAAGACATCAATGAATTTAAGGACTACCTATGCGTATGTATACATACAAACATATATTCAAAAGTACAACAAATGCATAGTAGCAATAACGAACAGTTCAGTTGTAGAAAAAAAGGTGGAGTGTACTATTTACCGATGTGAAACTTAGTGTCTAAAATGGTGAAGATACAGTTTCCTGTTACAGCTTAAGTTAAATTATTCCCCCATACAGAAAGAGATCTTCCTCTTCCTTTGCTGCCTGAAGCTACAATCCAACTCCCATCTTGTGCTGACTTCAGTGATTAGCTGTTTATGAAGTGAGGTGAATCAAGCTGATAAAAAGTGAAAAACCAACACACACAAACACAAAAAAAAAAACCAACCCCAAAATTATGGTATTTTAGATGTAGAGCAGTTCAAAGACCACATTACTTAAATTACTAGACTAGAGCAAAACAGATAGAAGACAGCATGTCTAAGGATGTAGAAGATTGAGCCTTCTGCAGGTGGTAGCAAAAAGATACTCTAAGCAGGGACATCATTAGCTTACACAACGTAAAGCATTCCTTATGTGTATACTAGCAGAAGTGCACTCATTATTTTTTTTAGATTTCCCAGCACTGGTCCACATAATCAAGTGACAATGCTTTTTTTTTCCTCCTTCATTTTATGAAAAAAAAGCTTCCCTCAAAAATATCAAGCCTAAGAAATCTAAGATTACACTTACACATGGGCTTAACCCAGTGCTGCTGGTTAAACTTCAGGCTGGAAAGCAGCAGTAATTCTCTTTCATTTCCTAGATTGAAAAGACCTGGTACATCATGCCTTTCACCAAGACAGATTACACAAATGACAGACTCACAGAATGGCCTGGGTTGAAAAGGACCACAATGATCATCTTGTTTCAACCCCCCTGCTACGTGCAGAGTTGCCATCCACCAGACCAGGCTGCCCAGAGCCACATCCAGCCTGGCCTTGAATGCCTCCAGGGATGGGGCATCCACAACATAAGTCTGACTTTCTGGTATTCAGAAAAGTAGTAACAAAGTATATAAAAGTATTAGGCTCAGAAAAGTTTATCAAGGTGTAGTAAGTAAGTATATGCAAGCAACAGTAAGAAATAGAGAAGCTAAATAGCTACAAGATATCAGATTAGCTTTAATTCATCTGGCTTCTTGATTTGAAGAACTTCCTGAGGCAGCCTCCATGAAAATAAACTGGAAGTAGCATCCTAAAGGGAGCAGTAGGTAAAACTCCATTCGTTC
The DNA here is from genome assembly GCA_037305975.1 of Chrysolophus pictus. Classification (NCBI taxonomy): domain Eukaryota; kingdom Metazoa; phylum Chordata; class Aves; order Galliformes; family Phasianidae; genus Chrysolophus; species Chrysolophus pictus. The sequence continues at coordinate 116,002,501 of CM074576.1, read as the reverse complement.
CTTATTACTGCCTTCTTTCAAGCACATGGTCCTGCCCTCTACCCGTGACAGCTCTGGCACACCATGGTAGTTTTCTGTGCATCAATTTAAATCACTAAAGGCAGAAAAAAAGGCCTTTTTTTCAACGGTTTAGTCAATTGAGCCTGCTCATGGAAGACTCCTGATGAGCCACAGAGCCAAAAGTGAGAGGATGCCAACGCAGGGAAGAGATACTCAACTTTTTGTGGCTGAAAGATGCTAAATCACCTATACTTCATTAAATTGCACCCTAACAGTGCCTGCTGAACACTCTCTTCATAATGCTGATCTTCCTTTATTCTGAGCCAACTGTGATGATATAGGATTGACTGACTGATTGATTTCACAGCCTACCACGAGATGAGACACTCATCAGCTCCTCTGGGAAGCATCAACCTCACAAAGCAAGAGGAAAACTACTGCACACAGAGAAAATAGCTTGCCAGCCTGTGAAGCAGACGGCAGCAGAGCCCAGGCTCAGGCACTGGTTAACACCTGCACAAGAAGGAGGTTATGCACGCGCCTTTTGGTAGCAGCACCACGTTGTCTTAAGGCACCAGGCTCATCCCCAACCCCACACGAGGAGCTGGGCCGGCCTCCTACACCGCCGTGACAGCCCAGCTCAGGACAGCACTCCTTATGCCACGTGCACCGGCTCCTATGCTCTACCGGCTATTACAAATGATGTTTTCAGCACCGGGTTCTGCGAGGCCCTCTGGGATGGGAGACTCGAGGGGCTCAGCAGTACCACCAAAAAAAATAAATTAAAAAAAAATAATAATAAAGCCACCACAGAGAACACAGGAAGCAAGGCGGGCGCCGGTTCGGAGCCCGGGCCGAAGCAGGGGAGAGGAGCAGCCCCTCAAGATGCGGTCAGCGCGGCTCCCGTGGGTGCTCCAGACTAACCAGGCGGGTCCCCGACCACCCGGGCCCGGCTCCCGGCGCGCACCGCGGCAGGCCCCGCGCGAGGCCTGCCCGGGCCGGCACTGACCTGCCGCCGCTGCCAGCTCTCCCTCCCTCTCCGGGCGGTGCTTCCGGCCGCTCCGCCGCTTGCGTCAGCACTGCGCGCCGTTTGCGTCAGCGAGACGCCCAACCCTCCGCGCAACCAATCGCCTCCTCTCAGAGCTCCAGATGGTCCCCGCCCAGGTGGGAGCTCGGCCAATAGAAATCGAGCGCCGCGTCGCTCTCTCGAGCGGCCAGCGAATCGCTTGAGCGCACCGCGAGAAGGCTGGTACGCGCGGGAGTTGTTGCTAGGCAGACTAAGATGGCGGCTCTGGATAGGGTCAAGGTGCTGGTGCTGGGCGACTCCGGTGAGTGCGTGCCCCCCTCCCTTCCCCCAGCACGATGCGCGCGCGCGCACAGCGCGGGGCGGAGGCGCCCCTTTCCCTTCCATGCCCCCCACCCGCAGCCGGGACGCATGCGCAGTGAGCCGCTGCCTGACTGGAAGAGTCCCCGCGAGATCCGGTTGGGTTCTTAAGCGTTGGCAGTTAACTGCTGCTCTGGGACTGATTGTCCCGGTCCCCGTCGGTCCCTTTGTCTCGCGGTAGCCCGGTTGACCGGCGTTGTCCTTTTTTGTGCCTTTGCAGGTGTCGGAAAGTCTTCTCTCGTGCACCTCCTGTGCCACAACCAGGTGCTGGGAAACCCGTCCTGGACGGTGGGCTGCTCGGTGGATGTGCGAGTAGGTGCCGGGCAGCCAAATGCTCTGGGGAAAAATTGGTACCTCGTTATAGAAGCACAGAAATCACTAAGGCTGGAGAAAAAAAAAAAAAAAAACAAACACTAAGATCATCTAGTCTAACCACCATGCCCACTAACCACATCCCTCAGTGCCACATCCACACGGTTCTTGGACACCTCCAAGGACGGTGACTGCACCACCTCCATGGGCAGCCTGTGCCACTGCCTCACCACTCCTTCTGAGAACAAATGTTTGCTAATATCCATCTTGAACCTCCCCTGGTGCAATTTAAGGCCGTTCCCTCTCACCCTGAACTTGAGGGTACTCTGTGATGCCTCCCTTCCTGCTCATTGCGGAGGATGAGGTTATCCGCTGACTTTTTTTCAGCCCTCATGTGCCGTCCTCATAGCACAGTGATAAACGCTTTCATCAGTCTTTCCTGTATTTTCCTTGGAATGCTGTGCCTTCGGTTAGGACTGATTCTGCTTTTACTGGCTGTGAGTTTAATCTGTGAGAATTCCACAGTATGTTTCCTAAATGTGGGGAAGGAAACACTGCAATTCTGTTTCACTGCAGAATAAAACAAAAATTGTTGATTGATTCCTTCAGCTGAGATGTCAGTGAGAATTTGGAGAGGTAAAAGATGTGGCCAGTGGGAACTCAGTTACGTCAGTGTTCTTAATCTTGTGGTATTAGCACAAGAAGTCATGACTGCCTCTTTTCATCCACTTTAGCAACACACTATTTCACAATGAGGCATAAGGTTTGCTAATATTTGGGTGGAAAGAATGCTTCCTGCTGATTTGCCAAACTCCATCTTATGTGAGAAAGATCTTGGATATCCGCTGGCCACTGCTTGCCTTTGTCCAGCCAGTCCTTTTCCACTTGAGAGATTTGAAATGCTGTCACTGTTAAAATTTGCAATTTCCTATGCAAGCGCTGTATTGCTTTGAGCTGTATTGTACAGAGTAACGCCCAGAAGCTGATGCTGTGATTATGTGTGATGTGAATTTTCCATTAGATCCATGACTACAAAGAAGGAACTCCAGAAGAGAAGACGTACTATATTGAGCTGTGGGATGTTGGAGGTTCAGTGGGTAGTGCCACTAGTGTGAAAAGCACAAGAGCAGTATTTTATAACTCGCTGAATGGTAAGTTTGCTTGGTATCAATCTCTTTTTGTCACTTGTTTCTGTTGAGAGCTCTCTTGGTTCTGGAGCACGACACCTTTAAGGCTAGCTGAGGACTGTTCCATTCTCTTTTCTGATTCCAGCATATTTATAAAGAAAAAAAAAAAAACCAAAAAAACGCTAGCAGTCTTAGAATTTTATGGATTCAATTTTGAACTGGGAAGCTATTTTAGACAAACCTGTTGTATGGGAACTGCTGAATCACGGCTTGAACCTCTGATTGATCACCTGAGGCGAGCAATGAGTCAGCCATGGAGCACAGATGAAGGCAATTCACCTGTGCTGCCGAAAGGGGTAGAGCATGGCTCCACCTCTCCTAGACCCATTTAAGAGCTGACTACCAGTAGGGAAGGATCTTTTCTGGAGATCTATTCTGCTGGAGTTTCATAAGTGAGCCTAGGATATGGGTAAGCATCTTCTCTTTTTGTTATTATAACCTGCTTTGTCTAACTCTCTTGTTTATTTCATAATTATAGCATCTTAATATTCATTGATTATATGCCTGTACAAATGAGCTTCATCAGCCTTTAGTCTTGTGCAGCTAGTGCAATGAGGAATCTTTGCAGTGGTGTCCTTTAGCTATGCATGCAGATGTAAAAGGCTGCCATTGCCTCTCCAGGCCTGATATATGTGCAGAAATACAATTTATATTTTCTTGTCTGTCTAGTTCCAAAATCTACAGTACAGAAATAATTACTTGAATTCATAAATGTGAGCTTGAAATTATGGTATGAACTTTGATAGTTATATCCCGCGATGACAAACTTGAACTCTTCTCCCATAAAATTGCAGTATTCTGATAGCCATCTTGCCTTCTGCTCGTTTAATTTGTCAAGTGATTTGTAGTAGTTGAATCTGCAACTTGCAAGATTAGTGGAAAGTTACATTTTATGCCATTTGAAAGGATGGCATCTGTTCCCTTGAGATACTGACTTAAGGGTCTAGCGGTTCATCTGTATCACTAAGGTAGCAAATAACAGATTACATTTCAGTTATTACTTTTTCGACATCCAGGGGTAGTTCACTGAAAATAAATATATACCTGATTAACATCTGCTTCTGAATCTCTCTCAAACACTTTGACTCTCGTTTCTTGTTCCTCATCATTTGAGAACCTTCAGTAATGTTTTAAGCTATAGAGCAAGCAATTTTTGCTCTGTGATTAGTTATTTCTTTCCCCTTCCCCCGGGGATAATTGTAGGCAGGTATCTTTTGCTTGTACTGTTAGCCAGGCATCTCTAAATAAGATTTGATTTTAGTTGTTTCCTCAAAGCAAGGGCCTCAAAATAAGCTTCTATTGTACATGGAAAAAAAAGGAGTTTTTTTTGACACCTAATTTGCAAGCATGCCAGCCTGTGTAGGTCAGACTTGGAAATATCCTAAAACAGCACATTAGGAGATGAAATTTCAAAGTTATGTATCTATGTTATAATTGATGAAGTTATTAAAATAGAGCTATTTATCTTTACTGCCCAAATGATATAACTAATCAGCTTGCATATGAAGACTGTTGGCTTTGGTAGTTAGCCTTGGCACTGTTGTGGTTTTTGGGTTGTTGTTTCTTTTTTCATTAAATAAATTCCATTGTTAGAGCTTGTCTCACAGATTGTTTCTCACCTGATGTAAGAAGAGAAGATTAATGCATTCCTTCTGCCTGACTGCTTCACCTTATTGGGCTTCAAAAGACAGTTGGTGTTTGGTTGCGGCGACATTATTGCTGGCTGTCAGGGAGACCTGGGTACTTTGAAGCTTGATACAGTTTACTCTTGAGTCTACCTCAGCTCTTCAGCTTTGTTGTTCCTGCATCTGGTGTGTTGATTGTGACAGTCTAGGACAGTGAACAGGCAGCAAGGCTGTGGCTTGCAGACATTTTGTGGGAGGAACTTTTCCTTGAGTGGTCATTGGTCTTACCCGCTCTTTTTTGATGTTGTCTTCTCTGCTCGCACAGCTATCTCTGTAGGCTTTCAGTGAAGCAGCAGGGAACCAACCTATCAAAAACACAGCTAGGGAAGAGTGTCTGGAGATAGAACATGTTTCTCACAGATTATGCAGCAGTGCCTGTGAATCTGTTGACACAGGCCAAGTTACATTGTGCCATGCTTCTTCTCCCTACGCTAGAGGTGGGCAGACAGTTGAGTTGTCTTTTCCTGCAATTACTAAGATAAGTGCTTTGAAATAAGGATATGATTGGAAAATCTCATAGCACTGAGTCTTTATGCACAGTAATGTGAGGTGGTGGAGAATGTGTTTGTTCTTAGTTTGTACAGTGGGTGACATCTTTAGGAATTAAGGTGAAAGATAAAATGACTAGTACTCTACACCTATGGGCTGTTAAATGTGTTTAAAACAAATCCTGATAAAGATATTGTGCCATTTGGTCCTTGAATTAATTACAATTTAAAGTCTGGAAGAAGTGGGAACGTTCCACAGGTTTCAGAAGGTGTGAATAAATAGAAGAAATTTGCTAGCAGGAATTGTTAATGGAGTTAGGAACTGTGGTTATCAGAAGTGGGTGTCTGTTAATAGCACCGCTAGGAAGTTTGGCTGGCAATTTTCCTCTCTCTGATTTTACGTTGTGAAAGATGATAGTGATGAAAAATGCTGGAAGCTTAAACATATGAAATCATATTCATTCATATTTCTACCAGCCATTTAGTGGACTGTGAAAGTCTGTGAGTTTCTCTTTTGGATGCCTCCCCAGGTACTTGGTGTCAGTTCTTGAAAATGCAGGACAGCAATAGCGCTGTGTAAACCCTTCAAAACAGAGGAAGAGCCTTTGGACTTCTCAGGTGGTGTGACCAAAAAAATGGTTATGTTTACTAATTAGGCAAAGCAGAGAAAGGATGACTTCTCTGCTGCAACAATACAGTTTCTGTATCTGTAAGACTAGGCAGAGCAGAATAAGAGAATGCATGCAAGCCACTTGCAGATTAAATCCTGAGGTGGCTGTTCTTTGCCCTTTTTTGGGGGGGAAATTTCTTTTTGTTTTTATCCAATTTCTGATAAGCAACTTGGAAAAAAAAAAAAAAAACAAAAAAAACAACTGTTGCATCACAATACTTTGTTTTTCTTATTTACTGTAACCAAACTGGTTATACTTGCCTTTCCTGATTGTCAGACATCTGGGGACCTGCAAATGTCATTTTTGTGAAGATAAGAAAAAGACATGCATCATTAAATAGCATCTTTCTCCCTACTCTTTCACTTCAGGGATAATTTTAGTGCATGACTTAACCAACAAGAAATCATCCCAGAATTTATATCGCTGGTCTTTGGAAGCACTCAACAGAGATGTCGCTCCAACAGGAGTTCTCGTGACAAATGGGTGAGTGGAAAACATATGCAGTATGTGCACAGTAATTCTAAGCTGCTGTGGGAGTCTTTGTTCATCCCTAAGTGTGAAAACCACGCGAAATTAGACGTGGCTGGAATTTTAAGAAAGAAAAAAAAAAGAGGACATACCAAAGAAAATCACTGTAGTTTTCTTTTTGCGCTGCTAATCAGGCCATTCTCTCAGTAGATTCCCAAACTGCATAGCAGAGACTTGCTTTAAGGGAAAAGATATTTACTGTGCCCTTCATTTGCTTGAGGCCTCAGTGTGATCATTCCCTGATACCTGAAGAGATGCAAAGCCCTAGTACAGTAAGTGTCGTGGAATGGCATGACTCTGTTTGGAAGGGCTTCCCCTGAATGCACCAAGACCAAGAACATTCACTTCTTGGTGGATAGGAGTCATTTCAGGGGTGTACCTGAAAAAAGAGCTTAAAGAACTCCGTGTAAAGAACATGTTAATAACAAGGTTTCCAGCAACTTGTCAAGTATGTCCTCTTGTCTCTCTGTATTATACACATAATTAAGGAGGTTTTCAAGTCATTGATAAACCACATGCATGAGCAAAGAAGCAATAATAAAGGGCAGCTTTTTGTGAGTAGATTTCATTGTTTATTTGCCTGTGCTGGTACACAGGTGCTTCTGTAGAAACATGGGAGAAGGGAAGGAGGGCTTGCATTTAAGCAAACTTAAAATTTCTCTAAAGCTTCACTTCAGGGACAGATGTTCAGCCCCTATCAATTACTTGATCAAGTTGTTGCTATTACTCATAAAATTACTTCACTTTAGCTTGTCTTAAGTAAAACTGACAGGTATCATAAGGGCAATGCTTGGTATGTGGATTTGTAATGATGTTTAATTACTATATAACTTATTTTATAAAGACCGTCTTTGATCATAATTCATACCTGAATCAAAGCTTACTGGAATTCAGGGTGTAGTAACTACCTTTACTTGAATGTAGAAATTAGTAACTTGACACCTCGGCAGTGTTATTGCAGCCCTTTTGATCTAATGTGGGAAGGGATAATGTTTCACAGTTGTGATTTATTTCATTGCCCTGCCTTAAAAATGTTGGAACTTTGGATGTTCAGAGATGCTGCTTCCTGCTTAGTCTCCGATGGCTGCATATGCCTGGTGTAATACTGAATGAAGCCCCTGTTTCTTTCTTGCTTGTCTAAACTACCTAGCATTTCTTCTGACCTGCAGGTCATCTATGCAGGGAAGAAATCCAATCCCATAGTTTCTTTTTTTCTTTCAATTTCTGTGTAGGGTCTTAGATGCCGAAGCCTTAATTTACACATACAACGTGTTCTCACTTAGATAAACAGTGTTGGTAAATTGCTCTTATTTGAAAGGAACAGGGAATCTTATGGTGCCCCTATGTTCACTTAAATGACCATCACACCATTCAGGATTATATTTGTTTCCTTCAGTGACTATGACCGTGAACAGTTTGCTGATAACCAGATTCCGCTGCTGGTAATAGGAACTAAGCTGGATCAGATCCCAGAAACTAAGCGTAATGAAGTTTTGACCAGAACAGCTTTCTTGGCTGAGGATTTCAATGCTGAAGAGATAAATTTGGTTAGTATCCTTGTCACCAGTGTTTTTCTTTTATATGGCAGTGATTCTGATTTTCTGTTAAGTAGAACTTGTTACAAAAATTGCAGTTCTAGAGATTTTTCTCAGTAGTGCTGGAGTCATGCATGTTTTGATTAGCTGATACCTCTATGTGATGATGGTTTTTCTTTCACTGTAGAAAGATAGAGGGGTTAGATAAAGCTGCTCATCTTGGAACTGATGACTGGGAGTTTTCTCTTCCCTCTTCTTAGTTCTGAGACAGTATCTTTGAATCAAACATCAAGACCATGTTATTTATTTCTGTATATGGATACATATGTGTAGTGGGTTAACCCCAGCATGCACTTAAGTGCCACACAACTGCTTGCTCACTCTCAGCCCATAGGATGGGGAGAGATCTCAGAAGGATAAAAGTGAGAAAACTCATAGGTTGAAGTAATGACAGTTTAACATGAAAGTGGAAACTGTGCAAATAAAGCAAAGAAAGAAAGAATTTGCTTCTTCCCCTCAGCAGACAGGTGCTTAGCCACTTCCTGCAAAGCAGGACTTTATCATGCCTATGTAGCAGTTACTTGGGAAGATAAACACCATCAATCCTACTGTCCCCACTTTCCTTCTGCTTTCCCAGAGTTTTTATGCCTGAGCATGATGTTTTGTGGTGTGGGATATTCCTTTGGTTAGTTGAAGTCAGTTTTCTTGGCTGTGTCTCTTCCCAGCTTCTTTCCCACTCCAGTTTACTTGCTCGTGCAGCAGCAAGAAACAGAAAAGGCCTTGATGCTGTGTAAATAGTGTTGAGCAATAGCTAAAACATTGATGTGTTATCAATACTGTTTTCAAATCCAAACAATAGCATGATGCAAACAACTATGAAAAAAACCAAACTATTTCAGCCAAAACATTGCAGTCTTTAACATTATCGGTGTGCTGTGCAAACGTTTCTGCACATGAACAGTCTCACGTGGCCATACAAATTATTAGCTGACTTTATAGCTGGTGACAGAAGGTAGAAATGGAGAGCATAGGGGAAATCAGAATTCTCTATTTACTTTGCAGTGTAGAATTGACTTTGCCTCTAGTGTAAGAAGTCTACCCTCCAGGCAAGATCAAGATGAAGGGCAGTACTAAGGAAAGCTGCTGCTTCCATACCTTTCACGAGTAGGCAGTTTTAGTTCACAGGTCAAACGAATACCTTGCATAATACCTGGCTAGGATTATTTCTGTATCATCTTCTCATACTGCACCTCTGAAATCACTTGACTGCTGCTTGTCTTAAACAATTGATTTTGCCTTCAAACCTCTCATTTCCAAAACTCTGAGGAAAAGGAAACTTTTTTTGCTTAGCTAAACTTAAAACACCAAAGGTTTTTGTTTTTATTTCTTCTCAATCCATTTTTCTCTCAACTGACTTTGGAGATGAAATAATAGCAGGCAGACTGTTTCCCTTCATTGACTGTATGTGCATGTGTGAGGAAAAATGTTATGGTAATTTCCACGTGTATGTCTTCACTGCACTGATTTTCTTGTGTTTGGTATGTTGACTTTCATGTGTTCTAGGATTGCACCAACCCTCGTTACTTGGCTGCAGGCTCATCCAATGCTGTCAAACTAAGCAGATTTTTTGATAAGGTGAGTCAATTAAATTAGGCTTTACTGCTCTATGTATTGAACGCTGTGATTTGAGCATGGAAAACAGCTATTCCTTTCACTTTGTAATTTTTGAGTTTGAATCAACTTAAGCTAGGTATGGGCAGGCCAAATACTAGACTTCTTGTGGAGATCTCTGATCAACTTGAAAATCTGATTTTTTTTTTTTAAATCTGTACAGACTAATGAACAACTCAAAACTGTGCAAAAACGGTGGGTATACTTTTGAAGTCATTTGGTAGACGAGAGGATTTGCAGTGAGCTAGGGTAACTTGAAGAATTACAAGACAAGCAAATGGTATCCTGGGCTCCATCAAAAGAGGGGTGGCCAGCAGGGACAGGGAGGTGATTGTCCCCCCTCTACTCTGCTCTTGTGAGGCCCCATCTGGAATACTGTGTCCACGTCTGGAGCCCCCAGTACAAGAAAGACAGGGAGCTATTGGAGAAGGTCCAGAGGAGGGCCACAAAGATGATCAGGGGACTGGAGCACCTCCCCTATGAAGACAGGCTGAGGGAGCTGGGCTTGTTCAGTCTGGAGAAAAGAAGGCTCTGGGGTGACCTCATTGCAGCCTTTCAGTACTAAAGGAAGTCTACAAACAGGAGGGGAATCAACTCTTTGAAAAGGTAGATAAGGGGAAATGGTTTTAAGTTGAGGGAGGGAAGATTTAGGCTGGATGTCAGGGGGAAGTCCTTTACTATAGGAGTGGTGAGGTGCTGGAACAGGCTGCCTGGAGAGGTTGTGGATGCCCAGTCCCTGGAGGTGTTCAAGGCCAGATTGGATGGGGCCCTGGGCAGCCTGGTCTAGTATTAAATGTCGAGGTTGGTGGCCCTGCCTGTGGCAGGGGGGTTGGAGATTAATGATCCTTGAGGTCCCTTCCAACCCTGGCCATTCTGTGATCTGTGAAGATGATGGTTAACTCTATTGCTCCTAGTTAAATCAATCTTCAGGAATGAAGATATTTAGTACCTTACTTTTCTTTCCTCAACAAGAGAGCATCAGGACCTACTGTGAAAATAACAGGTTTGCTCTGGCTTAAGGCACTTTGCATCTCCTGCACAAAGTGATCATAGTGAAACAGATGTCCCGTAACAGATCATTCTTCAGAAATGAAATTTGGCCTGAATTTTCTTGGGAGAAGGGTGCAGGTTACACAAAATGATACAAATTGCTTTTTGATTCTTAGACTGGTGGTGGTGGCTACATAGGTGCCCTTCAGCATGGACAGTTTTTGTATCATTCTCAGAGAGCAAGTATGGCTACCTTCTGTCAAACCTCACCTATTGCACTGTGGACACCTGCAGATTGAGCTTCTGTGGCAAAACTACTGCACCTGCAGAGACAGATGAGAAGAAGTTTCACTCTGATGCAATAAAGAGACACCAACTCCCCCATTACTAAAGGAGGGCTACTTTCATTTGGTGTAGAAGTTGAGGATGACAGCTTTACCAGGAGTCACTGAAGGTGGCAACTCCTTCAGTGTGTAACAAAGCACTGTAATTAAAGCAGTAGGCCTAGAGCATGGGGCTTGGGTCCAGATCTCTCCCCAGTTAACTATGAGTTTCAGTGCTCATGTGTGAAGTATTGGTTGAGGTTATGCATATGTTGTACCTGCTAAAATTATTTTCTCACTGTTTTTCCAGGTCATAGAGAAGAGATACTTCTTAAGAGATGGCAATCAGGTTTGTAATTTTTTCTTTTTTTTTTGTTTCTCCCAGTGTTGTGAACTGCTGATAGAAACCTTTTTTTTAAAAAAATGGGATTCATGTGACTTTAAATGCTAATTTATGCTGGTAGTTGAGGTGATTTTTTTTATCTGTGGGAGCACAACTACTTTGTATAGGCAAAAAAAATGTCTGACTTCTGTCACCTGAAATGTTTGTAATGTGATCAGCAGTAATCTATGCTAACATAGTTGAAGTAAATTGGGCTAACAGGATCTCTTTCAAATCTCTCAGCCTCAGACTGTCAGCTTGCAAGATTAAGCCAGAGATGCTGTCATGAAGGTCAATGAAAAGGCTTTTTTGCACAGATGAAACTAGCATTACTTATTTTGTACAGATAGTTTTCATAGAACCAGTTGAACTGCAGGAAAAAAGGCAATATGATACCATACTGTAATTAATTCCTAAATGGTTAGATTAACTATTTCCAGTACAGTTGGTAAAGAACAAGTAAAATGACTGTTTCAACTTTTTATGCCCCTGTTTTCTCATGTGTTGTCTAACATGCAGGAAACAGTGAAGTTCTACTCATCATGTCTGTGAGGTGCTTGCAAATTATGGTGAATAGCACCACAGAAATAGTGTGAAATGTATCATTTGGTGTAGCTGAGCTGAAAGCCCCTTTGGGAGAAAAGGAAAAAAATGAACCTGGAATTATAAAATGCTTACCTTATGTGAGCATGTTCTTATGCCTTTTAGAAATAAATTTGTTTTTTTTCTGTTTCAATTCTGCAAGATTTCCTTTTTTCTCCCCTCTCCACTCCTATTCAAGTTCTAGAAAAATTCCCTTTCATGGGAATAATAGCCTAATGCAGAAACCTGATTGTGTGCTGTTTGTTACATGGTGTAAGGTTTTTATTTTCTTACTTGATCATTTCTAGTAGCTAGCCAGAGATTAACTTTGCATTTTTTATGATCTCATGCCAAAGATTACAGCCTGCTGATGACTACTTTCATTTGCCTCACTGACAACAGCTCAAAAGCTTAAAACAAACCTTAAGCTGTGGACAGCCATATTTAAAGACAAAATCCAAATTGGAATGGGTGACTTCAATATAAACTCATAATGTTACTATTTGAAATGTGTATCGTATGAGTGTCTTTCTGGGTTTTCTACAAGGGGTTTCTTCAATCCCTTTTGTGTTTTGTTTTTTTATTGTTATAGAATTCTTCAGGATGAAAAGAACAATAAGTTTCAAATTGCTTGTAGCTGGGTTCGATCAGATCTCATATAAACAAATAATTGTTACTTAATTGGCTTTGGTATAGAGAATGCTGAAGCAGATAAGTTTTTAGCTATGGTGTCTTTCTACTTCTAAGTTATAATGTCAGCATTTTTCTTTTCTGAATTCTCAAAGCAGTTTGGATTAGATAACTTCTGTGTAAAACTACCTGGCTTTTCTCAGGGATTACTGCTTTTCAGGCTTGAACAAAATAATTCTTGAATGAATACCTTAGTTGTAGACCTGACTAGATTTAACCTGTGTTTCTGTAGTGGCCTTTTATTTTGGGTAAGCTCTTTGCTGACTCAGTTTACCAATGAATTACATAACCCATCAGTCTGCTTCATACTGTGAATTACATTCTCTCCCCATATCAACCACAAACGCCTTTACTATCCTAGAATGATCTGTAATGCTTGGCTGACACCTTCCATTTTAATATTTATACATCCTTACTGATTCTGCTGTTTCTGCTTATGTCAAGTTAGACATGCAAGTTATTCTGAATCATAATCACACAGTCTTAAGAGTCACCAATAGGACAGCCATCTAATACAGTATTAGAGAGCAGCATATCACTTTCCTTTGGGTGATTTGTGGCTGTACTGGATTGCAAATGTTTGAAATATCATTAAGCTGCAGAAGCTTTTGATGGTTTTGAGTAGATTTTTTTTTTTTTGGTAAGCACTCATTGTCACAATGTACCAGTGTATACAAATAGTCTGCAAAAATAAGAGTGATATTCCTTTGTATTATTGCAGCTTTTTCTATTCTGATGGTTTTCTCAAAGCTTTCACCAATTGATAACATCGTACTTCCAACTGTACTATGAAATGTACTATGAAATGCTGCTGTCTCAGGTTAGAGGCATTAAGTCTCAACAGTTGTTTAATAGAATGTGGTGATAATATATTACAGTTTTAAGAATGAATGGAGGAGAAACTCTTTTATGCATTTGAATCTGCAGGAAAATATGGACTTTGAAATCTCTTATTAAGTGGTTTAGGATTCATTGTACACCTTGCCAAAAAAGCCTAAAGGCTCCTAAAGGAGTTCTACAGGACAAAAGATCCATAGTATAGTTTGGCATCTTGTTTAATGATCTTCTAGTACTAGTTTGAAGTGTTTTAGTCCTGATTCTGGGAACAGCCTGGAAGAGGATGGCACTGTTGCAGTGGGTGCAGTAAGAGGAATGTGAATGTGAGTGAGAGGGAACTCCTGCTAATTCTAATGAGTTATCTTTTCTGTCTGTAGATTCCTGGCTTCTCGGAAAGAAAGAGATTTGGAGGAGGAACAGTGAAGAGCCTTCATTATGACTGAACACTGAAAGAGAAGCGGAAGATGACTTCTCTTAGTTTCTGACAACATTCTCATTCCCACTGGGTGCTTGAAGACAATTTTTATGTCAAGCAGAATAAAATGAAATCATGCTTTGGCCAGGTAGACTGCTGAGGCTACTTTTGCCAGAAAAAGCATTAGGAAGAATTTCCAGAAACCTAACTTGAAATCTGAAGTCCTTCTTAAAATTGCCTGAAGATATGGGAACATTTGGGGAAAGCGTGCAATAAATTCTGTGCCTCCCACAATGCAGTGGTAAACTGTCATGCATAGCACATATATTTGCTATCTTTTTCTCCATTTAGGAGACTTATGGATAGTCTCTGTAATCAATTACATTCATCTTACCTCTAACAGAATGATGATACTGAATGGGCTTCTCATTTACAGTAAAATGAACAAAACAAGTGAGCAAAATGTAGGAACAAGTAAGGGGTGGTCTGGAAGGTAACAGAATGCTGTCATTAAATGTGTGGTGTTGTTTCACCTGAAATATCATATTCAGCCATATTGAAAAGGGATAAAAGTGATAGGTGAAAGATTAAAAAGGATTTAAAGCCTAAAAAAATCACAAGTGGAAAACAAATTCTGCTGCTTAAATTAAAATTGTTTACTTGAGAGATGACAAAGTAAATCAGATACTTCTGTTTATCTTTTCATAATTGAGTGTTCTTGTTCTTTGTGTTAAGTTAAAGGGCAATGTCTTGAAAGCTGATGGAAAAAGTAAGATTTTATACAGTGCTTATATGGAACAAATGTGGCATGGTCTTTACTGAGTCTAAGAGCTTAGTGGATTCAGAAAATGTGAAATATAAGAACATCCAGCCTTAAAATGGATAGAAACGTAGAAGAGATACAAAGCCCCGGAAAAGTAGAAATGAGGTATGACTATAAAGAAAGTTCTGTGATGTTTCCTTTTCATATTTAGTGCTAAGAATGTGGAAAGTGTATTGGCCTTGTCTGCTCTTGGCTTTGTAAATAGCCCAAGCTTTGTAGAGTTTTTCACTTCCCCACAGTTATGTAGAGTGGTGAGAACCTGATTCATGGCAGTTTGTTTCCTTTTGCTTTTCTCTCCTTCCTCATAGTCACTGCTAATGGTTAAGCCTCTGGCGAAGGCTAACTAAGAGCTGGAATTAGATATAAATACAGATTAATAATAAATGGATGTAGATGAAAGTAAAATGCTGGTGTGAAATTGACAGTGAGCTGAGTTCTGCAGTCTCCAGATTACATCTGCCTGCAGCTCTTCTCTAGCAGCTGCCTGGAAATAAATGGAAAGCTGCCTATTGCTACTAATCAGGCACAAAAATGACAGCTAGGTATACCTGTCTAGCTTATTAAAAATATGAATACTTTTCTTTTCCTTAGGCCATTTGCAGAAATTGGAAATTTGTTAACGTGAGTGCATTAAGTTTTCAGGTGCATGTATAAAATATTTATGCTTAGTTTATGAGCAGAAAAAATAAGGTACTGAAATAATTATAGCTGATAATCCATGAACTATGCAGATCAGGACAGTGCCAATGTCTGATTCTGCTCCTTTGATAACGAAAGCTAGAATTGTTTTCTCAAGGTCAGATCCTGTCTTACGATAATCAGAACTGGAGTCCCTCCTGTTACCAAGGAGCTGCAGAGTAGGACAAGGAAGCTGGGAAGGAGTATTTTTACCTTCACCCTCTGGCTTCTTCAAGAGAATTGGCAGTGCTGCAGAGTAAGGAAGGACATTTAATTGAAAATGCTGCATGAAACAGTTGCACAGGTCTTTGATTTGTAAGAAACAGCTTTCCAAAGTAGCCCTCTTCAAATTATCAATAAAACAACATTGTCTAGCATGTTGTAGGGAACATGCTAGTTCCAACTCAGCTGTGTTTGAGCACTTTGCTCCTGAGGTTCCCAAAGAAGAAACAAAGTCATAGTGTGAGCAACTAGCTCACGCTCCAGGAACAGGAAAAAATGCACAGGACCCATCTCTCAAGTGAAGATGGGATGTTGGAGCAGATTAGAAATAGATAAATTTCATTAGAACAGAAGAAGAGAAGGCAAAGAAAACAGTACTGAAAAGAGTAGAGTATGTGTGCAAGCAGTAGAAGGTTAGCAGATTGAGAGAGAAGTTTGCTTGAGGGCAGGGCTCCTGCTGTAGGCCCAGCTACGTTTCTTTGGGCTCATTCATCTACCTGTGAGCCATATAACTCAGGATGGCCTGAAAATGTCTAAACGTTAGTTTTGAATTGTCATCAGAAAAAGCTGTGTTCATTTTTCTCCCAAATATTTGTTGTCCATGCCAGGTTATTTCCATTTGCTATTGAATTGACTTGCTGCGTGGTCTGACAAGTGACTTCGTGGACAGTCTCACTATCTCATCTATAAGTGGAGGCATGGCTTTGATGTATCTGTTTATCAAATTGTAGTGCTTTCAATACACTGGGAATTAAAGAGTTTACTTTTTAAAATATATATATAATTCTGTATGTTTAATTTGAAGAAAATGAGAACAAAAATTTTTCCAAGTTCTTTGTGTTGTCAAAATATTCCATTAGCACTGTCCTTAACTGCTGTAAACATTGTCATAATTTTGATATGGTTTTAATGCAAAGAAATCCTTTAGACAGCTGTCATTTGATTATAATTCTAAAAGGCAAAGGCTACACTTCTGTGGTGTTCTGTCAGCAGCCCTGAAAAGTGATTGCAGACCCATTTGACCATGATTACAGCATTTTAGTATTTGTGGTCCCAGATTAGAATAGATTGATTGATAAAATACTCATGTATGTGGTTTTTTTCCCAAGTATTTTTACTCACTTTTCTTGTAGCATTTCATCAGGACTGAGCTAAAGGTGTTAGCATATTCTAGCTATGTTTAAATATAATCCTGAAATTTCATAGTTTTCCCATGCTTGGGGTTAGGATAATTGCACTATCCTTATTTTGTGGTTTCTGCATTTACATGGCTAGCATGCACTTTAGCTCTCTTTAAATAACTCCATCCTATTTTGATTTGTAGCAGTACCTTCTCTTTTGCTAAATGTAATACAGCGGCAGAATGGCTAGGGAGTAATAAATTAGACAAATTAGAATTGGCATAAACTCAAGCAGGCACCATTAGCCTGCTGAATATGTGTAGTGTGTGTCCAGGTGTGGGACAACCATCCCAGCTCTTTTTTTCCTTTGATTTTTACCTTTACTCACTGTCCCATCCCTTCCACACTTCAGCTTTGTCCTTCTCTTAAACTGGTTGAACATTAGTTTTAAATTGTCACTAGAGAAAAAGCTGTGTTCATCTTTCTCCTACATATTCATTGTGCAGCTCAGCCCTGTTTGGTTTTTATTTATCACAAGCTAGAGTAACTAGCTAGATCATCTTATGCCTGTGTTAACACAGTGTTGTGAATCTAACATCTTAGTTATTTTAATGCAAATAGACCTCCAGTCCAGATTAAGATTCTGATTTATTTAAATGTCAGCAGGTTGCCACAACTCTATGTATTTTTTTCCTTTTAGGAAAAAACAACTTCTTTGTTGTGTAGTAGAGTCATGCATGTTGAAGTTGCATTTATTTTTAAGAGAAGTCGTAGGTCCACTTCAGAGATCAAAGTAGGAAACCAGAATCTGTTTCACTGCTGTTAGCCCCTCATTCTTTTCAGCTGCCAACATGACACTGCAGCTCCAAGCTTGAGGCTGTGGCACCAGGCACTTTCTCTGTGCCATGCTTGGCTCCTCCTCCTGTGTTTCAACTTCCATTTCTCTGCCTTCCCCTCCCCATGCCTTGTGTGAGCCTACTGTCTGTCTTTTCTCTGTACCTCCAGCTCCCTTTCTTGGTCCCTGACTTCTTTCCCTGTTTGACTTCTCTGTGTCCCTATTCTTTTTGTGCTCCCCTTCCCTCCATCTTTCTCTGTTTCTTTCCACCTTGCTGTCTCACTTTCTGTCTCTGATTTTTTTTCTTTTGTGTCCCCCATTACATCTCTGTCTCTATTTTTCTCGTTCTGTCTCCCTGATGTCTGTTACAGGCACACACATTACTTTTTACCCCTTATGTCTAAACTGGAACTTCTCCATCTCTATTTTCAGAAATACGTTCCCAGATGCTCTGTACCTAATGCTTAGTGCAAGGTGTCAGGGAAGATGGTTCATGGATGTATTTCAAGGTGTGAAAGACTTCAGTGTGCACACAGGTGAGAGGTATAGCAAATGAGTACTGATCCTCCTTTCTTCCCAAAGGGCTTGGCAGAACATTCTGGTTGGTTTATGTCCAGCTTCTTCACTGAGGGCATAGAAGCATGAATATGTCCTAAATATGGAAAATCCTCAGAACTGCCTTCTTGATTTCTGAACAGAAATACAGGAAACTTACATATTAAGTAACCTTAAATTCTTCAGCTGTTTTCAGCTTAGTAGCAAACAACAGGATTGCCTGCTCTACAGCAGTCTTTAGCAAAGGTGCCTCTGGCTTTAAGCATGTTGAACCTATGCAGTAATGGGGTTTTGGGGCAACTTTGATATCAGTTTTCATTATTGATAATATTTGCAGAAGCAGTTTCAATATGCTCCATTTATGACAAATGAGATATGAACTGCTGTGTTGGAGCTTGCAGTCAATAGATTTTTTTTCAGTGAGGTGTGGTGAAGTCTGTGCTAGAGTCATCATTCTTCTGTTGATAAGGAGGTGACAGGCTTTACCAGGAGAAAAGCTGCTTCTGCTATTCAGCAAAGGGAGCTTAATCTTTCTATTTCCCTTTCTTTTGTTAGCCAACTCTTCCCATTAGAGCTCTTGTTTCGTCTTACTTTCCATAAGAGGATACTGGATTCTTTGATTCTGTTATAGTGCTGAGCATGTCTATAGCTTAGTGCACTAGTTTTTTCTGACAAACGCCATTATCATTATTGATGAACCTGTCACTGGCTGGCAAGTTACCAGAAAGTACTCAGAGGTGAAGCTTTCCTTAGGGTGTTCTTTACTGCAGCACTGTGTATTAGCTTCTCTGACAGGCACTGTTTTCAGAAAAAACATCAGGTAGATGTTAAGTGGAAGAGGGAAAGGAGGACAAAAATAAGTCCCAATCCTCTTCAAATGTCCTATCAACTACAAAGATCTGCTACCTAGTGAGAAACCACTACATAGCCAAAACACTGGCTTTACAAACAGAAGCATTTTTCTTAGCATTACCCATTTGCACTACTGTAGTTTATTGTAATTGCAAACAGGGAAAATGAAGAATGGCCTTTGCTTTCTTCATAGTGCATCAGAATGGGCAGTGAAGGAGCTAAGTCTTCATCACTAACATCAACATCACTAACAGCAGCACAAAGCCTTTGCAGTTGTGCAGGCAGAGCTGTAATCATAACATTGAAGAATCATAGAATGGCTTGGATTGGAAGGTACCTTAAATATCATCTTGTTCCAACTGTTCCAACCCCACTGCCATGGGCAGGGTTGTCACACACCAGATCAGGTTGCCCGGGACCCCATCCAACATGACCTTGAATGCCTTCAGGGATGAGGCATCCATAGCTTCTTTGGGCAACTTGTTCCAGTGCCTCACACTCTGAGTAAAACACTTTCTCCTAGTATCTAATACAAATCTCCCTTCTTCCAGCTGAAAATCATTTGCCCTCATCCTATTACTATCAGATCATGTCAGTCTCCATCCTGTTTACAAGCTCCCTTCAATTACTGGCAGGCCACACTGAGGTCTCCCTGGAGCTTTCTCTTCTCTACACTGAACAAATCCAAATTCCTCAACCTTTCTTCATAGTCTTCATAGGAGAGGTGCTCCAGCTCTCTGGTCATCTTAGTGGCCCTCCTCTGGACCCACCCCAACAGCTCTGTGTCTTTCTTGTACTGGTGGCCTCAGGTTCAGATGCTGTACTGCAGATGAGGTGTCACAAAGGCAGAGCAGAAAAAGTCACCTCCCTCACCCTGCTGGCCACCCCTCTTTTGATGCAGCCTCAGATACTGTTGGCCTTCTGAGCTGCAAGTATGCACTTGGCTTGTATCAAGTTTTTCATTCACCAGAATCCCCAAGTCCTTTTCATCAGGATTGCTGTCAAGGAGTTATTTTCAGTTTTTACACGTATCTGGGACTGCCCCAACCCAAGTGCAACACCTTGCACTTGATCTTGTTGCACCTCATTTAAATTCAGTTGGATGCACTGTTCAAGCTTGTCCAGGTCTCTCTGGACAGCATTCCTCCCCTCTATTGTGTCAGCTGTACTACTCATCTTGGTGTCATCTGAAAACTTGTTGAAGGTGTACTCAATCCCTCTGCCTATGTGATTCATAAAGATGTTGAAGAACGTTATCTCCAGGCTGACCCCTGGAGGACACCACTTATCACTGGCCTCCACCTGGACATAGAGCCATTGACCATAATCCTCTGGCTATCCAACCAATTCTGTATCCACCAAATACCCCACCATTCAAATGCATATATTTTCAATGTTGTGATAGGAATGTGATGTGAGAAATAAACTGCGATTCCCAGAACCAGACTCTAAACATCTTGAAATTAGATGTAGTTTCCTAACAGTGAGAGTGATGACACCTGAAACAGTAGAGGAAAGCACATTTGTCATTAATTTTTCTCAGAGTAGAATTAGTTTTCTGAAAGATGTTCTTTAATACAGCTCTGAGGAAAAGTCCCCCAGAATACTTAGAAGGAAGCTGGTTTAGATTATTGAAGCTATGTGTGCTCTTCAAAGAGACCACAAATTCTATCTTTGTCAGTTCAGTTTCTTAGCCAATCTTTACTGCAAATAACATGAAGTACAGGCATATTTTCTTTTTCCTGCTTTGAAATTATTTCATTGAGATAGATTTTGTTGTGCCCCTTGGGCTTGTTAGTGTACAGAAACTCTGGCTCCATACCTAATGAAAGTGTGCAGGCAAATTCCTCCTCAGCACAGCCTTCTCTCAAGATATCAAATGCAGCACAAGCACATAAATAAAAATCCAGCTTCTTTCTTGGCTAGATAACTGAACAGAAGTCACTGCTGTGTGAACCCAAAGCAGTCATTTCTTTTGACTAGGAGATGGAGCATGAAATAAAACAGTGTGCAATTAAATCATGCACTTCTATGTTCCCTTTGACCTGAAAGTTAACATTTACAAAGTGGAAATGAACCACTGGCTTTGGGTTAAAGATTTATTAAAAGCCAAGAAAGCCTAGTAGGTCTAGGACTAAGCTCAGAGTTTATATCTTGACATCTGATGCCATCCTCTCTTCCTGAGGTTTGTTCGACTCTGGCTTACGTGGTCTTGATGGGCTCTCCTGTCCCTGATGGAAAAAAAAAAAGATTATATCACAAAATTCAGCAACTGTCCAACAGGAGCCACCCTTCTTGGCTGCTCAGGGGGAAGGGCAGAACAGACCAAGGTGACTAAATTTTCTCCTGTCTTCTGGAAGTGGCTTTTCTAGCCTGAAGGCAGAAGCATCACAGCAAAGTGAGCAGGTGGCTTCTCCAGCCTCTATCCATGCAGCATCTGTTTTTTTGTGACAAGAAGTGTGTGCTCTCTGCTGCAGATGACTTTTATGACCTTTCCTGCACAAATAAATGATAATAATTAACCTGTCTGGCATCTGCTGCTGAGTGGTCCCAGCAAAAAGACAAGGACGTATTTCATTACAGCCACTCTACAAAAAACGTGCATGTTATTAAGAAGAGCCTTTTTGCCACAAAGCTGTTGGCAGTGCTAAAAAAAAAAAAAAAAAAAAAAAAAAAGTGTGAATATTATTATTGCTTTTTTGTCTCATATTATGATGAGAGATTCCAAGAAAGAATTTAATTTTAGGCAGTATAAAAGTAAATAAACAAAGACAGCTGCTCTAGAGAGCTCCTGTAGGATTTGGCAGTGTGTAAAGGGTTAAAAAATAGAGGAAAAAAATGAAGAAATGCAGGTTAGGGACAATGAAATTGCAGTCAGCAGTGAATGAATAACTTAAGAAAAATATACATTAATGAGTGCGTTTTAGATGGACAAAGGAAAGAAGATTGGTGCCTTTAGAAATAAGATAACGTGACCATGAAAAGTAACGGGGAATCGCAACAGTAGGTCCATGGCCACAGAAGAGAGAACACATCTTTCTGTTGCTTCTTATGTACCTTGTGCATATGTGTCAAATCCAGTAGTTTACCAGAGTAAAATTTCTAGGCATTTCAAAACATTTGGGATGACATCTGCCATGGTTCTGACTATTATGTTCCATACAGATGAAAATGTCATGCTGTATCTCTGGCGAAGCTTGTTGCCTGTGTTTGTCAGTTGTAAAACTCACCTGTGCTGCTTTGAGGCTTTCCCAAGCCTTGTGAGTGTGTTCTGGTCAACACACACACAGTAGAATACTGATGCACTGGGGATAGGACAACTACTTGCTACAAGAAGTGATGGAGAACGATGAGTCAGCAATTGTTCTCATTGTAGTAGCACTGGTGGACTGTGGTCTGTACTGAAAAGCATTGTGCTAGGCATTGTATAGAACCTTAGCATCATAGACCCATAGAATATGCTGAGTTGGGAAGGGACACACAAGGATCATTGAGTCCGACTCCTGGCTCCACACAGCACCACCCAAAATCCAAACCCTATGTCAGAGTGGTGTCCAAACACTCCTTGAACTCTGGCACTCGTGGCTGTGCCCACCGCCCTGTGGTGCAGACCCTGTCCCTGACCCCCAGCTGCCCTCCCCTGACACAGCTCCATGCCGTTCCCTCGGGCCCTGTCGCTGTCACACAGAGCAGAGCTCAGCGCTGCCCCTCCGCTCCCTGTGAGGAGCTGCAGCCGCCATCAGGCCTCCCCTCAGCTCCTCTGCTCTGGGCTGAGCACACACGGGACTTCAGCCTCTCCCCAGACACCTTGTCCTCCACACCCATAACCACATTTGTAACCCTCCTTTGGATGTTCTCTCACAGTTTTATGTCCTTCTTACATTGTGGCACCCACAGCTGCACCCAGTGCAGGAGGTGAGGCCGCACAGCACAGAGCAGAGCAGAGCAGGACAACCCCTTCCCCCGCCCGGCTGGCAGTGCTGGGCCTGATGCACCCCAGGGTATGGTTGGCCCTTTGGGCTGCCAGGGCAACTGCTGGCTCAGATTCAACTTGCCATCAACCGGTACCCCCTGATACCATTTTGTGGGACTGCTCTCCAGCCTTTCGCCCTCTGTACACACAGATCTAGGGTTGTCCCGTCCCAAGTGCAGTTGCTCTTATTGAATTTCATATGATTGGTGATTGCCCAGTTTGCCAAGATCTCTCTGCAAAGCCTCTCTGTCCTCAAGGGAATCAACATCTCCTTCCTATTTAGTGTCACCTACTTAAGAAGCTGTAGGCTCTGATCTGGCTAAAGTATGCCTTAAGGGACAAGAATTACAGTGAAGAGACAGTGAAGAACATATAGCCTTGCCTTTGTCACATGGCACTAAATGCTTATGGAGTGCATAGAGAAGGAAAGGCCAGAAGTTCCTTGTCTTTCCTTCCCTTTTTCCCCAGCACCCATGTCATTTACCTCTCAATGCCCCACCACCTGAACTTGAAGGTGATTTGGCAGGAAAAAATGTGTTTCAATGTATTTGCTGTAAAGTCAAGTTATTTGAGTCCCCTTGTCTATTGGGCCAGTATAAGCTTTTCCATTTGAAAGGCTTTTCCTATTTTCCCTCTTATTTTCCATTCACCATTGATATGCTGAACACCAGATGCCATTTTCAAGCTGTTAAATTTTCAAGCAAACCCCTTGGTACTTTCATTCTGCCTCCCTGATATAGATGAGCTCTTTGCACATCTTTGCAAATCTGTATCACAATGCTTGTGAGAATAGATATCAGCTACTCAGCTGCAGGTGCATGAGATGCATGGCTGTAGCAGCCAATGCCCTAGTTTTTCACATTTCTCTATTGACTTTCATCATACACTGCAGCTGGAATCTCTCTGGGGTAAAGGCCACGTGAAGCCGTGCATTGGACAAAGGTCATAAACCTAGAGAGGTAGCTGAAAAAGCACTGCATATTCTTAAAGCTCATTCTTCCACCATCAATTCATTTTGTTTATGAATCATGTTTATGTGATAGCAATTCATTGTGACTATGAATCATATTTATGATTCATATAGCAAGAAAGACAGTTGCTATAACATTAATAAAGTACCTCCGTACTTAATATTTCATAAGATCTATATTTTAGAGCCCCTCCAACTAACTAAAGAGTTGGCAAAGCTGAATCACAGAATCACTAATGTTGGAAGAGACTTCTTGAGAGCATCTGATACCCCTGCTCAAGGAGAAACCACTGGAGCAAGTTGCCCAGAACTATGTCCACTTGAGTTTTGAATACTTTCATCACTGGAGAACACAAATAGCTCTCGGCAACATTTTGCAGTGTGACACATGAAGGACAACAAGGCAATGGGGAATAGTCTATGGATTTATGATTTACCTAAGTTGGATAGGCTGGGTCAGAAACACCACAGATATGTTAAAAAGCTTTCTTTTCTGCATTTCGTATAATTTGGAGATCAATAAATCAAAAAGGCCAGAAACATTAGTTCAACAGCATCTCATTATGTTTTTCCGTGAGTAAAATGGAAAAGCGAGGGTAGACAGACTAATAAGCTTTGAAACATTGGTGTAGCATGCCAAGTTAGTAAAATGATTACACTGTGTATTTCCTTATGTTAGAGAAGAAAACAAGTAGGAAGTAGGTCTGACCATAGTTAGGAGGGATGGTCCAAAAGTAATGTTTCCTATTTTATTATGTTAGCTCACAAAATCAGAGGTGGGTGTTTGGTGGTATGACAGTAAAGGTTTAACCTTCCATTCTGTTGCTGTGTGACAACCGGCAGCAGAGGGGCAATCTGACAAAATGATATCTGACATGGAAGTGTGGGTGAATTAAAGGTGTGTCATTGAATTCATCCATGCAGAAAAAATGGCACCCATTGACATTCACCGATGCTTGCTGAACATTTATGGAGACCAGACAGTGGATGTGAGCACACTGAGGCAGTGGTGGTGGGTGTCAGTGGTGTCAAAAGCAACATGAAAGGCAAGCCATGTCCTAGGTGGCCATGAAGATTATGACAAGTGTGAAATGCAGGCTCTTGTTCATTGCTGGCAAAAATGCATAGCTAGTGGTGGTGACTACATTGAAAACTAGTGTTTCGTAGCTGAGAATTTGCTCTACCAAATAGCGTTATTGTGCTCTTTGTACCTGTTGTAGTTTTCATTGAAATAAATGGGAACCATTACTTTTGGAGCATCCTACATAAAAACAAGGCCTTTATTTTCATCTGACACATCAGAAGACGACAAGTGAGCAGGACCTATAAAAACCTAATGAGCAAAATAAAATGTATGTTTTTGAAGAAGAATGTAAGATGAAGTCCCACTGCACATCTCAAGGAAGGGGAAGCGGATCTTGAAGCCCCTGAAACTTTGTAACTTTGTTTTCCAAAACAGGTAATTCTTCAATGTCAGAAAATGTGAGATAAACTCTACCCTTACATATTGTCTGGTAGGAAAGGAATCTCCAGGGTAGCTGGCAGATGCTGAGTACTTTATTTCTTTGGCTATGATGAATCGCTGTTCAGGGTTAGCTAAATTATTTGCAGCTCTGTTTGAAGGGGAGAATTCCTTGGTGCTGACATGATTTCTTATGGTAATGCTAGAAGAGGCAAGTGTATAGAGAGAGTCTTCCTGGGCATATGGTAAGATGGCAGTCAGTAACTGAGAACTAAAGAAAGCTTGTAACTTGGAGATTGTTATGTCTACGTTCTTCTAGAGCCTAGCACAAGGTGGTCCAGGTCTATGGTTCAGACTTTCAGGTCTGCCAAAACAAAACAATCGTTATTCTCAATTGAACTTGTCCCCAGTGTACCCACATTGTAATATGAATAAATTTTTATCTGTTTTAGAGCAAACATCAGCTAGGCACTGCTCCCTTACACTACACAATCAGGTTAGCTATGTCTGTTCCTGGTGACATAACCTCTAGCTTCATGAAGCCAGAAGAGCTAAACTCAGTCCTAGCAGTGTCTAAGCAAGGAAAGCTGGAGACAGTAGGCCAATCTTGATCTTAAACAGACAGAAATCCACACAGAGTTTGAGAAAGAATGGGACACTTCCTTTCTTAGGTCATCTCTCCACAACATTCATTGTCTCTACAGGTTCTGAGGCACCATAACTCCAGACAGTGCTGCCAATTAATGTCTTGCATCTTTCTAGATAAGTCTTTGACTACATCTCTCTATCTCCATTTCCAAGTAATTTCCCCACAGCCCATGTTTCCCGAGATGCATCTGTGCTTGCTGTGTTTCTATTCATTCCATGTTTGCCATGTGTGAAACGGCATGCAAAAATGAAGACAGACTGCCTCAAAGCTTGTGGACAAACAAAAAAAAAAAAGCAATCAAGGAGCTGGTGAGGTGCTGTGGACAGCTTTGGCTGTGGTGCTCCTGCTCCTGGAAGACAAGTATTGTAGGACAGAGGAGGTGCTGCATCCAATTTTAGGCCTCCCCAACACAGGACTGACAAATGGCTGTAAGTTGAATGGTGGCCAGCCAAGATGCTCAGGGGTCGGAGCCCTCCTCTGATGAAGGACTGGGCTGGTTTGGCCTGTAAATGATGCAGCCTTGGGAAAACCAAAACCTGTGGGGAGGATACCAAGAAGATAGATAGCACCTGCCTCTTCATAGTAGTGCATGATAAGACATCTACCACTAATTCAAACATGGGAAGAGTGAGCTGCATAGAAGTTAAACTTTTTGACCATAAGGACAGCTGCCAGATGAGGCTACGCATTCTCCATCCTTAGAAGTCTCCAAAACAATACTGCATAAAGCCTTAGGCAGCCTGGTATGATCTCAAAGCTGACTTTGATTTAAGTTGAATATTACTGTAGTGACTTTCTCAAGTCCTTCCTGACCAGTAATTATTGTGTCATCCTAACAGGGGGTATCCAAGGCAAACTACCTCTCCCTTATAAGTAATCACTGTTTTAAAAAATCATAGAGTCATTAAGGTTGGAAAATACTTCTAAGATCAAGTCCAGCCATTGATCCATCCTCACCTCATGCCCAGTAACCATGTCCCTCAGTGCCACATTTGCAGTTTCTGAGCAACTCCATGGATGGAACTGCACCACTTCTCTAGGCAGTGTGTTCCAGTGCCTCACCATTCGTTCTGAGAAGAATTTTTCCCTAATATTCAACCTGAACCTTCTCCTGTGCAACTGAAGGCCACTACCTTTCTCCCTATCCCTAGTTAAGTGGGAGAAGAGGCTGACACCCACCTCGCCACAACCTCCATTCAGGGAGCTATAGTGACTATTAAAGTTTCCCCTGAGCCTCCTCTTCTCCAGTCTGAACAATCCCCATTCCCTCAGCCACTCCCCATAAGACTTGTGCTCCAGACCCCTCTCCAGTTCCGTTGCCCTTCTCTGGACACACTTCAGGGCCTCGACGTCTTTCCTGTAGTGAGGGGCCCAAAACTGAACACAGCACTTGAGGTGTGACCTCAGCAGAGCAGAGGGATGATCACCTCTCTAGTCCTGCTGACTACACTATTTCATATACCCCATTCACTCTTTCATAGCAGTCAGCCTAGTTTGCTGGAGCTGCTGCTGGAAGAACAGGCAGCAGAGCTGGAGCCATTTTGTCACATCCACAGAGAAGAGCTGTTTTAGAGCAGTGCATCTGCCAAGCACTAGCACTGAGCAAAGGCATTCCCTTTCTCTGTAGACTTTTAAAAGTGGCAGGTCTCAATGGTCTTGGTGTGTTACTGAGGGTGGTGTAAGGAGGTTTTTGGAGAAGGCAGGCTGTTAGGAGTTGTCCCTCTCACAGCACGTTAACCACAGGTTCACATCTAAATCTGAATGTGTGCCTCCCAGTAGAGCCACAGAAAGGAAAAAACATTGCCACTTTTTTCTTTTCTTTTTTTTTTTAAGATAAAGGAGAATTCAAAGTAAAAAAGAAAAATCAAATAAAATCAATTGCTCTTTTGTTTTTCCTGCAACTTCTGGAAATGCAGAATTGCTTTCATTAGTATTCTGTGCCACCTGCTTGCTTCTGCTCCTTCCTTGGCAACAGCTTTCCTGCAAAATATTAATATTTCAGAGTTTTGTAAGTTTTGTTCACCAGCTCTAATGGTAAAGTACAGAGCTATTCCCTACCTCTGCCCCCGAAATGCTGTGTAATGTTGCCACGCAGTGTTGCACCAAAATCACTGACTTCACCAGCATGGGGATATGATCCCTTCTGTCCCCTAAGACCAGATGCGATGTGGCTCAGAGGCATAATGAACAAATGTGTGTTTATGCGTTTAGAGGGCCATACACAAAAATTGCTAGGGATGTGATTTGTAGTAGAAGCTCATAAATAAGTTGCGAAAATGATTTTTCTTTGTTCTTATATGCCTTGTCTTGTCTTCTCGCCCATGTGTAGGAACTACAACCCCTTGTTTAAAAGCTGGTGGGAAAAAGCAGCAGTGACAGTGTCCCCCTCACGTCCATTTCTTATTTCCAAACCCTTCCCGGGACTGGCCCAGGGGGAAGGCTGGTGTTTGATTAAACACAGACTGGGCTGAGCAAACAATTCCAGAGCTCTCTTGGACTTTCTCACTTCCAGTCCGTGACCAGCTCAGCTGAGTTGATGCAGCCCTCCTGGCTGGACACACACACACTCACAGACTTCTGAAACCACATCAGGCTGTGTTGGCTATTTATCTGCTTGGAGTTTCCATCTGCTGACAAAGGAGGAAGACCAAGAGGACCATGACAAGCCTGAAGGTGAGAGGCTGCGAGTGCTGGGACTGAAAGTGCTGGGGCTGCCTGCCCTTTTCATCCCCTCCATGCCCCTCATTTGGCACCATGCCTCCCTGACTGGTCCCTCTGGAGGGGCTGGTGGAAGTGAGGTGCAGGATAGTGAGCTGTGCAGTTGAGGTCTGGTGATAGGTTTTAGCTGGAGGTAATGTCCCATTTAGTTGCAACATGTCTCCCTTTTGTGTTTTAAGGTGAGTTTAAAAGACCTCTGAAGATATAGGATTTTGCTATATTTCACCCAAATGAGCTATTATCACTTTCTTCTCCTTTGGAAATCATTCTTGATCTGGCTGGGCCTGTTCAGGACCTCTGCATTACCTTATTTGTTCTTCCCCTCTCCCTCTTGCCCTGCTGCCAAGAGGTGTTTCCCCCTCAGCCTATGAAATCTAGCCACTAACATCTGCCCAGCTGTTGCAACCCTGGTGCAATCTTGCCCAGTGTCCCAGGGAAGCTCCATCCCTGGTCGATGTCTCAGTGTAAATGGAAAATTCAGTGCCAGTTCCTCCTGACAAGCCAAGCCGCCATGCCCTCCTCTCCCAGCACAGAGTGAATTGCAAGGAGGGCAGGATGTTGTTATATTGCTCATTTATAGCACCGCAATCTCAAATTTTGCCAGAACTTTTGTGGTGCAAGGGACCAGGTCATCGTTACAGTGAGTGACATCTCATCCCAGGACCACCGTGTTCCTCCCCAGACACAGGGGCTGGCACTGTTAGGAAGCCCATTTGTTTTCAGCACACTACTGCCCCTATTTTCATTCATCTTCCTGTGAGTTTGCCTTAAGCGTGCCAGTGTTGGCCGCTCTCAGCTGGGACAAGGCAGCGAGCTGTTTGTGCAGAGATGAATGTTGCTTTCGTGCATCCTGCAGCAGTAGCAGATAGATAGAGAAATGTATTATGCAGCGTTTGAAGAAGGGCCTTAATTATCTTGCAGCCCATGTGTTCAGACTTCAAATGCATTTTTTTCCCATCCCTGCTGTCTAATCTGGTGAACAAAAGGTTATGGTTTATAGGTCAGAGCGTGACACCCATTGCGAGCTCTGCTTTGCATCCCAGTTAGTGCAATCAATGCGCTTTGCTGAATTTTTAATGCTGTGCTGTGCTTTCATCTCTCCTATTTTACTGAAAAGCAACAAAACAAAAACAAGGTGGAATCAGACATACTCCTGAGATCCTGCTTACATAAAAATCTATGGGATCGTGAACAAAATAATGACAATAATTGAAAGGAGAAGGGAAAGCAAAGGACCACAGAGAACTTCTTGTTTCACGCAGAAATATCTGCCCAATTACTAAAAAAGTGCCTGATAAGCTAGGAGCCATGGAGGAGGAGCAGGGACTGAGCAGCAGGTCACTGCCCTGTGCTGTGTCATGGAGAAGGGTTGGCCATGAAGAAGGTTTGGTTGTGGAGAATAAGTGGTCGTGGAGATGAAGGAGAGGTAATGAAGAAGAAGGTTTGGCCATAGGGAAGAAGGGTTTGCCATGAAGGACAGCTGATCATGTGGAAGAAGGGTTGCAATGCCCCCAAACACCCCTCTGGCCTACAGGGGATGAGAACAGCCAGCCCAACAGCTGTGGCCGCACTCTGGAGACAACAGACAAGGAAAGCCATTCATTAGGAGGTTTTCAGCCTTTCTGAGCCGGGCTCAAAGCTGGACCTGAGCAGCTGTTTCCTCTTGCTGCAAAGCATCTGAGCTCTATGACATTTTAATTATCTCTCAGCACTGGTTTACTTAGAAAATAAACTAACAGGCAAATAAAATCACGAAAGGAAGATAAATAAATAAACAAATACCCTACTCCCCAGCCAGAATATGTGCATGCAAATAATAGCGAGCTTTAACTCCCCAGCCATGCGTTTACACGTGGGAGCTTGTGCAGGATTTTTTTGGCAAACCACATCGTGTTCTGTGCTGACCCCTGTAGGAAAGGCGAGGAGGCAACCCTCCCCAGGGGAATGACAAAAGAAAGTGGGTGAATGAGAAAAGCCACACCAAACAGCCAGGTAAAACCTGGAGCAATGAAACCACAGGACTATAAATCACCATCAGGACATCATCTGACTCCTGCAGCTGCAGTCCTGCCCGCCAGAGGGAAGTGTCTTTTTTTTAGCCCTCAACACATTTACCTGAGGATTTTTTTTTCCTTAGCAGAGAAAAACTGATTTGCCTGGACAATGATGCAGCAGCTTCTCCCTGCATTCCCCAAAAAAGACTCTCCACCAGCTTTAAGCCGGAGTATTTTGCAGACAGGGGTGATGTTCTGCAAAGCAGTTTCATTAACCCTCCCTATGCTGAGCATCCTTGCCTGCTCCTTTCTTTCCCTGTTTGCAGAGGCTGGCCTGCCAGCCAGGGCTCCCTCCTGCCTTCATCCTTTCCAGCTGGTGAAGGAGAATGCAGTGGGGAGATGTGGGTTCACTCTGGAACTGCTGCAGTTCCAGCAGGTAGTGCTGCATTTCCTTTCAGAAAGAGGGGAAAAAAGAAAAAAAAAGGCAGAAATGCTCCAGCACAATACCTTTGCCAAGGGTGGTTAGGTGGCCTGCTGCTTTGCATATCAATGTGCTTCGTGCAGAAGCAGGTGGAGAGCAGAGTGCGTAAGGAGAGATCCATCCTCCCCAGTCCTACAGAAAGCAGGTTCGGGTGAGGCAGGGCTTCTGGCCTGCATGAATCCCTCTGGGAAGGGACTTTTTTTACAAATAGCTGACAGGCACCTGAGAAAAACTCATGTTTTTTCAGCAAAATCTGAGAATGGGGTGAAAAAATCCAAGCACCGCAGTAACAAACTCAATCTGGCTCTGCTCAAGGCAACGACAGCACTGTTTTGTCCAAATTGGACAGCTGGGCAAGCACCTTGCTCCAACTCGAGCTAAATGCACTCCTGCCTACCCTAGAAGATGGGGCTGCAGCAAGTTTTGTGCCAGGGGAGTGGTTTCCACACTGAAAGTAAAGAATTTTGAAAAGGTCGATCTGAAGCTGGGAGGTCTGAGTGAACAAGCTGCCTCCCAGCAGTACCACGAGCACCTTCAGGCTGTGTGCACAGAGAGGGACAGCAGGCAGCATGAATATTTAACTCTGTTGCTGGGCCATGAGGCTGAGCGATTGGTCACAGCCAAAATACCTCTGCATTCATGCAGGGTGCAGTGGGGATGCTTCGTTCTATAGGATCAGAGGGGCTACCTCCCCTGAGATCCTGCAGCCCCCCCTTGTGCCCTCACACAGAACATGTTGGATGGGTCCCTCACCTGTACACTTCCTAGGGCCCTAGGTGGTCACCTTAATTCTTGCTTGCTGCCATGGTAGGCAGCTCAGACCCCACTGGGTTACACTCATTTAGGGCAAATCAGTGAGATGCTTAAGTCCCAGCAGAGCCTCCTTTCCTTCCTCATCCCAGCTAAGTCCTGACCTTTCTTGTGATGGCCATGGAGATGTGTCATGAGAACCATGCAATAAAATGACCCCCAGTTTCAATCCCTGGCACAGAATGTCAACAAAATGTACATGCAGGTCTAACAGAAGAGCAGGTTCTGATTTTGCTTCTCAGTCCACCACAGGGTTGGCTAGTGAAACTGACGTGGGAGATGGGAAGATGGTGCATGGAAGCAAGCAAGCAGGCCACTTGGGGAAAGTCTCAGTGCGTGCAAAGATTGCGGAAAGAAAGCACGGGGAAGGGAGGGGTGAGTTGTCTGGGGAGGTTTCACTTGTGTTTTCAAAACACTGAAGAACTGTGTGATTTACTTTACAGTACATGTCAGGATTTGGAAACGAACATGCTTCTGAGGACCCGCGCTGTCCAGGAGCTCTACCAGAGGGACAGGTACAGAGTTTGAGTTTGTGAAAATGCTTAATTAAAAAGACATGGAGCAGAATGAGTGTATCTGTTCCCTGGGCTTCCTCCTAAATTAATGTGTTTTCTTTCTCTCTTCCACAATGAAAGTCTTCAGGAGCCTCCCTTATGCAAGATGAGAATAATAAGATCCTGGCAAAAATCTTCTATGTTAAAGTTACTTGTGAGACTCCAAATTTTGCTTGGGAGCTGCAACTCGCCTGGCTTTCCTCTGCTCAGCAGCAGCTTTTCCGAAAGGATTTGGGAATGGAAGTTGCTTGGGCCTGCTGAGTAGGAGGGAACTGGTGGGGGCTGAGTCAGAGCAGAAGTCTGAGGCTTAGCTTAGGGACAGTGCACACTGCTGTGGATCTCAGCAGAAATGGATTTAACTCAGTGGGGTTACTGGCCTTTGGCAGGATAGCAGCTGCCATCTATGAGCTGTCATAAGTGGGCAGATCTGTGGTTAGAAATAAACAACTTCAGAATACACTCGATTTAAACGTACCATGTTGGGTTGTTTTAATGGATTCACTTCTCATGTGGTGCTATGCACTCAGTCCCTTCTCTCCTTTCTGTGGGTCTCCTTATGGCAGCAGGAATTTCCAGGCTGGCTTTGCTGAAGTATCCCACCAAAGAGCCCTCATCAGGACAGAGTTTGGGCTCAGCATGGAAAGAGTTAATAGAAAACCTGACTATGAAGTAGATGGAAAATCTTCATTCCCAAGGGTGGATCCTTTCTCCACTGCAGTATTTGTAAGACCAGCATCTGCAGTCGTGCTGGCTCAGATAAAAATGACAAAGGCTATTGATCCCCCTGCTCCACTGCGTACCCTTGCCAACAAAACAGAGTTTGCAGGGTGGGAGATATGTGATGGGAGCTTTTCCTCTTACTGATTCTTCCCTGGCAGGTGATGCTGCAGGGTGACCCAGCATGGCAGGGACAGGATTCTCACCCATAACCTGCAGAAGGGAGGGAAGCAGTGAACAGTGTATGGCTGCCAAAAAAAAAAAAAAAAAGAAGAAGAAGAGAAGAGAGACAGCACTTACAGACTGTAATAATATAGTGTCTGTAAGTGCTGGGAATAACACTCTTTACTATGGTGCTCTCACTGCATTCTGGTGCTAGCAGCTCCTGATGGCTGTGAGAGCTTCCAGGTGATGCTACAGAGGAATGGATTTTAGGCTGGGCTGGTACATATTGGGCATCCAGCATCCTGACAGTGGAGATATAGGGCTATCTGGGCTGTTCACAGACTGAATGGGGTTGTGAGTGCCTCACATCCTTCACTGCTGGTTCCTATTTCTCCCCGCTGCAGAACAACCCGCAGGTCTGCCCCTACGGCCTCTACGCGGAGCAGCTCTCGGGCTCAGCCTTCACCTGTCCCCGGGCCACCAACAGGAGGAGGTACGATGGTGGCACATGTGGGGACAAATCAGGACACATGCAGGTGCCCTTGGATGTCTTGGGACATGGGAGCAGGACACTGACATCAGCCCTGGACTGAGAAACCTTTTCTTTTCACAAACCAAGTGTCAGACTCATGTGTTTCTGAGAGGCTTCTAAGATGTCCATTCTTGGGCTGCCATTGCCCTCTATCAGAAGAGCTCGCCCTGCAAAGGGTGATGGGCTCCAGTGGTGCAGGATGACATGGTGAGCCCACCACACTGCTGAACCTCAAAGGATGGTGGCATAAACTGTTCAGCAGCCAACTGGGCAGCTGAATCACAGTAGGCAGGGGGCTGGCAGCTCTCACAGTGATCAGGAAGAGACCTCCAGATAATACTCAAACAGTGATGGAGGCATGGGGGATTTCTGTGGTGCTAGGAGACCTCATCTCCCATAAAACTTTGACCCCATGGGTGTATACAGCCATACAGGATGCTATTTTTAGCAGCCTACCCAAATTCAGGTGTTGGCTGTGATCTTCTAGCTCCTGAAGCTCCTCTGGTCTTTTAGTTAGGTACTATGCTCATCCTTGTTCTGCCTGAACTTCAGTCTTTATGTAGCCTTTGTTCCCACCTGAGAAATAGCTGTATTTCACTACAGATATAATAAAATCCCCCTAGAATCCCCCTACCTCTCTGGAAGTCTCCGACTCTGAGACAACATTCAATATGTAATTTACCACTTGCTCCAGTGGCCACCAACACAAATATTCCTCCTGCCCACTGGGGTTCATTTGCGCAGAGGACCTCACCTCTTCCCCAGCCTCATACCATCCATGTCCCTCCCCACAGCTGGCTCTATCGGATCCTGCCCTCTGTCTGCCACAAGCCCTTCCAGCCTCTGCACGAGGGCCATCTGACACATAACTGGGATGAGGTGGAGCCTGACCCCAACCAGGTAACCTTGCCCTCCAGCCAGGGAGGGGGACAGCCCTTGGTATGATGTGGGTTGCAGGATGCAGGCTGCTTCCTCCTGCATCAGAGGCTCACGCTGGGGCCTACACTGCCATCACCTCCTGCCAGGAGGCTGCTGGCTGCCAGCCTGCTCCTCTGCAGCCCTCCTGGGAAATCAAGCTCCATTCTGGAGAGGCACAGCATTTGTTTCCCTCTGTTACAGCCTTGCTATCATCTTTAATCATTATTTCTTTCCTGCCAGCCCCAGGACATTTAGCTCTGCTAATCTGCCTCTTTCCTCCTGCTGTGCTCCTTTTGACATAACCTCGTGCTCATTGATTTCTGCTCCTCCCTCTTCTGATGCATCATCGTTAGCCATCCTGCAGCCTCCTGGTGGCCTCCCCATTTGTCTAAATACTTCCCTGGTTCTGCTGGAACATGTTTTCCAGCCACTGACCGAGCACAGGTGACAGGCTGCTGTTTAGGTTCCTGTAGTTTTCCTCCCCAAACACAGCTCAACTGCAGCTGTGCAGGCTCCCAGCCCATCCCCAGCTCCCCATGGCATTCTGCGCTTCACCTAGTTCACACCACAGCTTTTCTCACTGTCATCCATCTGAAGGGATTACCATGTGGAGCCGTCTCATGCGCAGCTCATTGAAACCTATGGGGAAAAAAAAAAAACCTTTAGTCTTGAATGCTGCCCAAAGACAATGGCAGAGTTATAAAAAGCACAGTGTACACAAAGCATAGATGGGGACAAAGAGGGTGAAAAAATAAGGCATGGCATCCATGCAAGGAATGCTGATGCAGAAGAAAGCTCTCCAGCACAAAAAGGAGTTGGCCAAAGGAAGCCACGATTTCTGGGCAGGGAGAAAATGAAGCACCACTGAGCTTCTCTGTTTTAAGCACCCATGTGGATGTCTGACTCAACACCCCAGTTCTGCTGTACTTACAGTGGTAAAGTGCAAACTCAACAGGGATCCTCTGGGTAAACGGCACATGGAACCAGTCAGTGGCTTAGCAGCTTGCAAAATCTGGGAGGAGAAGCACCATCCTCAATGATGATCTGTGGGCTGGATTGTAAGCTGATCTCTGCTCTCCTTCTCCCACTGTTTACTTCCTTTCAGACCACTTTCATAACCATTTTTTTTTTTTCTCTTCTTGTCCCCACTCTATCCCTGCTGCGTTCTGTGTCTCCTCTTGCTGTCTGTCCATTCATGTATCCATGCTGTCAGTGGCTGCCCATTCCCAACCACCCTCCTGGATCATGGAATCACAGAATCACAGAATGGCAAGGGTTGGAAGGGACGTCAAGGATCATTAATCTCCAACCCCCCTGCCACAGGCAGGACCACCAACCTCCCCATTTAATACTAGACCAGGCTGCCCAGAGCTCCATCCAATCGGTCTTGAACACCTCCAGGGACGGGGCATCCACAACCTTTCTGGGCAGCCTGTTCCAGCACCTCACCACTCTCAAAGTAAAGAAATGTCCAGCTCTGGATGGGCAGAGCTACTGGCATTTCATCTGAGGCACAGCATATCTGTGCAGGAAACATTTCTGATGGCCAAAGCCAGCAGGATCTGGCCATCAGCCATTTCTATCCTGCAGATTTCAGGTGCTTGGGTGAATTTGTACCAAAATCCCTCCTGCAATGGGCTCATAGCTGTGGCACCTGATTCTGAAGAGATACGGTGAGACCCTAATGATGCTCTTTAGTGGTAACAAGCACACTGGGGACTCCTCTGGCACTTTCTGCCTAGGGGTCCCACTAGGCCTTGGGAGGAAATTCCCTGCTCACAGCAGTGTTGTTAGTAATAGAAGAACAGACAGCTTTTAAATAGGATTTAAAAAAAAAAAAAACAAAGACAAAAAAAACCCACCAACCTTGGCTCTCAGACAGGCTAGCCAATTACTTTACAAAATTATGACTCAAAGGGAAAGAGCTCCATAAATCAAAAGAAACCTGCAGACCAAATTAAGCAAGGCAAAGAGGAAACAGAAGCTATCTCAGCAAGTAGAGGGCAATAGGGAGGGGGAGCGGGCTGCTTCCTTTTGAATTGCCATTATTTACCTTATAACCACCTTGTTCCCTTTTTGCTTTCTGTTTGCTGCAACCTAGCTGAGATGGAAGCCCTTTGAAATACCGAAAGCCTCCCAGAACAAGCTGGACTTTGTGAATGTAAGTTGAGGTGCCAGGGCTTAGGATTTCAAAGAAAAGCAAACTGCATAATTGGCTAAAGCAAAAAGTGGCAAAGCAGTTGGCTGATACACAGCCAAGGGATGGGACGAAGCAGGATG
Organism: Chrysolophus pictus; assembly: GCA_037305975.1. Taxonomy (NCBI): domain Eukaryota; kingdom Metazoa; phylum Chordata; class Aves; order Galliformes; family Phasianidae; genus Chrysolophus; species Chrysolophus pictus. Next base: position 115,965,512 of record CM074576.1, on the reverse strand, counting down.
GGGCTGCACATCCTGACTGCCTGACACTCACTCCCAAGGCCTGGGGTCTGCCCGCAGGGACTGCACACTTTGTGCGGCGCCGGAGAGCCCCGAGGACGCAGCGGCATTGCCATCCACATCTTCGTCTGCAACACCTCCATGCTTGACAGGTCAGGGACTGGTTGTTGGAGGCTGGGCTGAATGAGGGAGATGGATGCAGGGATGCAGGCAAAGGAGATGTGATGGGCCCAGAGGCTCTTGTCCCAGGGACCGAAGCTCCTCGGAGGTGAATACAGCCTCTGGAGAACATCGCTACCCATTGCCAAAGGCTGATTCATCCAAGGCCACAGAAACAGCATCAAAGTGGGAAAAGAACCTGCTACTAGGCTGTACACATCAAACCTGCACCTGCCTGTGTGTCACCTTCCCCAACCCATGTGTTGCATTTCTGTTGGTGTCCCAGCTCAAAACTCCCCTGCTATGGTCATGGTCTGGTCCTGGTCCTGGGCACTCTGCTCTGGGTGACCTTGCTTGAGCAGAGGTTGGGCCAGTAACCTCCAGAGGTCCAGCTTCAGCTGTGCTGTGATTCTGGAGGAGCATATGTACAAGTGAAGCCTTGACCTTCTCATTCTTCTTTTCCTTTAGATGCCTTTATAATTCAGACGGTGACTTCCTGATTGGTGAGTTGATGCATTGGCTTCTCCTTTCTCCTACAGGGCATATCTGGGTTGTCACCTGCCTGCTTATTTCCTCCTTCAGAGCCAGAGCCTGGCAGCCATCTGCAAAGACTTGAGGAGGGATGACTTCACTCACATGCCATCCAGATGTGGTGGTTTGGCAATAGCTGGGCTGTCAGGCTTGTCCCATCACTACCAAGCAGCACAGACGGAGCACACCCATGCCAAAACTCATTGTTGCTTTTGAGCAGCGACCCAGCTTCCCCAGCCTGGCTCTCAGAGATCCCTTCCCAGATCCCTAGCAGGCACACCGGAGGTTTTCTGGAAAACATAAGCTCTAGAATTTCTTAACAGCTTATAGTGAATTGCCTTCACTGCTTTAGTCCAAGATGATTTGGCATGGTAGCTTAGCTCCCACACTCCGCCAGCCTCAGGCGAGCAGACTGCCATGATGAGAGCTGAGCTTGGCACATGAAGAGTGTGCGTGCAGAAAAATACTCTGTACAGCATCACAAGACCAAGAGTCTGATATTTACCTGCGTCGTTTTTAGCCAAGGGACAGAAATGCTTCCTGGTCACCACTGGGAACATTTCTCTCATAAAATAGTATTCATGCCCACCTTCCTTAGTAATTGAGGTAAAGGGCAGGTTTTGTAAATCTATCAGATTTCCATGTCAAAATGTGAGAAATTGGTGCCAAAAAAGCCAAAGAAATTACTGCTGAAAATACTACAAAGAAAGACATTAGTGAAGCACTACTTATGTTCTCAGAAAGCAGGAAGAATAAGTTACTACCTAGCTAACATAATTGTCCCCTTCTAAGAGGACCGAGAGGAAGCCATCACACACAGTGACAGCCTGCTCCATCATCTCTTCTACGTCCATTTTATTTCCACAGTGCCCCAACAGGGAAAACTGCTCATCACAACTGAGTTTGGGAAGATGCTAGTGGAGCCCAATGAAATCTGTGTTATCCAGGTAAGGGCTGTGGTTAGGTGGAGGGCCCGTTGTTGGAGCAAACAGCAAAAACCTGAGCACTGCGTAGTTTATGCTGAGCTCTGTGAGGCTGGAGTTACCAGGGGAACCCAGCAGAAGCCAATTCCACCATGTAGCAGAGCCCCAGATGGCACCCATTACAGGTGGAGAATGCAGTGGCACCCAATTCAAAGAGCAGCACTTCACATGTTGGGATGCACGGCCACAGAAGGTCACACAGCCACGTGTAGGCCTGGGGCAATCTGAGGGTCTGCTAGAGGCAGCCAAAGCCACAGCGTGTCTGGCATGTCCTGCATTAAGTTGCTTTTGGTTTGTTAGCCAAGTACAGGGATGATCCTGACTTCTTCCTTTATTTTCCAGCAAGGAATGCGTTTTAGTGTGGAGGTGTTTGGAGAGACCAGAGGCTACATCCTGGAGGTGTACGGGGCACACTTTGAGCTACCTGACCTGGGACCCATTGGTAACCATCTCCTATCAGACCTACAGTGCATTCCAAAGGAAAAGAGTTAGGAATTGCCAAACTATCTCTTATCTCCCATGTAATCCATCTTCCCATGCACACATTCCTCCCTAAAGGCAGATTCCATCCTGGCACTGTTATTCCCCAGCAGAGCACTGGGGAGCAGAGACAGCTCAGCCATCATGACTTTCCCCTGGGTCTGGAGGGACTGTTTCTCTCCCACTCATTTTACCACCTTCCTTTTCCTCCTCTGGTCTGCAAGTCCGAGGCTGCTGACACTTTGATGGCTGAATTGCCTGTGGTTTGAAAAATAATGACCTGTGTTTATTTTCCATGCCATAATAAGTGTATAAAGGAAGGAGGGAGGAAGAGTCAGAAGGTTTTCCCTTGGAGAAGCAGGGATCAGCAACACGAGCAGCACAAGGCTCAGATCAACCACACAGCCTTGCCTCTGCACTGGGCTGCTGGAGCAGAACTGCTTTCGGGCAGCACAGGCCCAGGGCTCTCACAAATCACAGACTTCATCTGCCTCCTTTTTCCCCTTGGCTGAGCATGTTTTATGGCTCCCAGTGAGATCTAAAATACTGCTTGTGCTTGAGGTAAGCTGAATAGGTATTCTAAACTAGTAACAAGCCTGGCACAGCATCTAAGCACTGAAGGTCTATGAAAGCACCTCACAACCATAGTGAAGCTGGAGCTCTGGAGCCCACAGGTAGGAGCCTACCCAGCCTGCAGTCCCTGGATGGGCCCCATTCCAGCATCTGTCCCGTGCGACATGCTCTGCACAGCTTTTCCCACACTGAATCTACACTGATTTTTCATCAGCTTTCCTTTTAGCAAGTTGGGATTGTCTGCCTTCACCTTGCTTCTTGTGCTATGTGCCTGCTCCACTTGATTATTGCTATTGTTACACCTGCCTGTTCGTGGGAAGTTTTCCCATTAGCTAGTTTTTCAGACACTGTTGGAGAGGAGGGCTTTTTGGTCTCCAGAAGGCAGGAATCTATTATAACATTTACTTTCTGCAGAAAAGAAAACGAGTGCCCTTGCCTGTAGACCTTTTCAGGAGATGGTAATTATGAGAGCTCCTCTTCTTACCACCTACCTATCTTCCCCTCAGAGACCAAGATTCTTTGTATTTCATTCTTATTTTATTCTAACTTCACTTTTCACTTGAAAAATGGCAGCTGGAGAAAAGCACTGACTGTTAAACCTTAGCAGCAGGTAGTAATGTCTTGCATTTTTATCCAAGAAACTCAAAACTTTGCAACAGTAATGCTAATGAGAAGAAGAACATTGCAGTACGCATATGGTGCTTTGCATTGTGAAAATGCACTCCTCACACTAACCACCCCTCAGTACGCTCAAAGTCTACAAGTATCACTAGCCCTCATTTTATTACTTTTCTGTTCAGAAAAGCATTATGCTCCCTCATGACATGCTTCTGCATTTCTAAGTGTCCAAGCAGCAGGATGTCCTGGAATAGAGAGCAATTCAGCCTCCATTTTTTTTTTGCTTAATTCCCAATATCTACACACCTTTAATAGAGGTTGAAGGACTAATCCTGTTTAGGAAAGAATGGAAGGAGACTTGCCTTAGTCACATAAGGGAACATGAACCTAAATGCTAGGATATATTAAAATTATCTACTTATAGGAGCCAAAGAAGCACATGAATATCAGAGATTTCATGATGGACTCAGAAGAAGTGCGGTCAGTCCCAGTGCAAAAGGGCACCCACAGAGCCCTGTTAGCAGGTTGCCCAGCATGCTCTGACATTTCTTTCTTTTGCAGGAGCCAATGGCCTGGCGAACCCACGTGACTTCTTGGTGCCAGTAGCATGGTATGAGGACCGGAAAATTCCAGGGGGCTACACAGTTATCAGCAAGTACCAGGGCAAGCTGTTCGCAGCTCAGCAGGTAAGGAGGCCACGGGAAAACACTGGAGCAGCCACCAGTGCATAATGCTGTCTCTACAGCTTGTTAGCATGCATGTTGTCTCAGGACATTGAGCTGGGTGAAATGGAATAGGATTGAACTCTCACCTTGGCTCCTTTATCTCCCCAGCTGAGGCTCCTCAATTTGCGAAAACAGTCCATGGAAACTTGCTTAACCCAAAGACTCACTGGTGGTCTCGGCCTCCTTTTTTCTACATACCCATGTTTCTACCAGATAGGAAAACCCAACGCCAATTTTAAATGCTGGAGAGCCAGCACTGGAGTCTACCTTGTTCAAGCACAGCTTTGGCACTCAAACTTCTTCAGAGATGGAGCCCTGGAGGGAGGGCTAAGGCTCTCCAGGTGGGGATACTGAGGAAAATCATGACCTTGCAGCATCAGGCTATGCCTGAAGGGCCTTGTTCTCCAGGCTGTCAGTACATTTCTCACCAGCACTAAACCCATTTTAACCCTTGAGAAGCAGCAGCACCCTGTGTGTGTGTGCAGAAAGGTGGAGAGCTGTGTGTGGTAACGTTCTCTCTGTCCCTATTGCTTTGACAGGATTTCTCCCCCTTCAACGTTGTAGCCTGGCATGGGAACTACACACCATACAAATACCATCTGGAAAACTTCATGGTCATTAATTCTGTCGCTTTTGACCATGCGGTAAGTCCTGGAGTCAGGCAAGGCAGAGCAAAGCTTTGTGGATACTGTACCATCAGAATTCACCCAGAGCTGCAGGGTCCCAGTGACTGTTAAAAAATACACTATGCTATAAGAAACAGTGTGAAATCTGCCACAGTTGTTTTCGTGGGCCTCAAACAAGCCCTTGCAAAAAAAAAAAAAAAAGACAGCCTCCATGGTGGTGCAGTGACAGAAGTGGAGGTTGATCAGCTTCCTAAGCAGCTTAGCATAGAAAGCCTGCACTCTGGAAAAGGGCTGAATACTGAAGCCAGTATGCACCATGTAACTCAGAGAAAAGATGTGTGCTTAAAATTCTTGTTTTGATTTTATTGCAACTGTACAGGCTCCTTCCCATGGTTCATCTGAACCCTTGAAACACATTCCAAGAGCTGGCAGCTCTCATTGCAATAATTTCTAGATCTTATGGAAAATAACTAAAGCCAAAATCAATATGAGCAGCTCTTCTAAAAAGGAAACCAGCCCAGTGGGAGAGGTGCCCACAGCCATACCATCTCCTGGCACTGCTTCTGCAAGTGGGTGTGCAAGGAGATGGAAGCACCGCTAGGGAGACAACCAGCAAAAAGCATTGTTTAATTTCTGGAAAAACCTGCCAGGAGAAAGACAGGTTTGGGATCAAAGCCCAGAAAATCGCTCTACTGGAGTGGAAACTTCAAAAATCCTTGAAGCAAGTGACAATTTATCTGCACTCTGTTCTCCCTGTTAGTCAGCCACTGGTGCTGTGAGGCGAATACCCCTGCTAGGATGTTGTGCTCCAAAAACTGTCAAGAAAGAGGTGCGGTTTCATGGTAGGAGCACTGGAGACTGCTCCTGGAGTCACAGTGCTGCATCCCGAATCCTAAAGATACCATGCTTATTCCCTCTCTCTCAGCTTTCTCCTCTACACAAGGGGGAATTGTGACCCTTTAGGGTGAGAAGGGAGGGAAAGCAAATTATTTTGAGATCCTCAAATTGAAGAAAGTAGGGAAAGGCCGAGGTCTGTTATGCATATTCATATCCAGATTTATCGATGGGGTGACCTGAGTCATGCTCTGTTTGATGCTTTTTGCTTTGTTGTTTTTTTCAGGATCCATCTATCTTCACTGTGTTGACAGCCAAGTCAACCCGTCCTGGAGTGGCAATCGCTGACTTTGTCATATTCCCTCCACGATGGGGGGTTGCCAACAACACCTTCCGGCCGCCTTACTACCACAGTACGTCTGGTCTTTGTGGGTTTCATTTGAGTGCAGAGGTGCAGAAAAACCAAGCCTCCATTTATCTGAAAGCACACGCAGTGAAAAAGTCTCATTTGTTGCCCTTGGCACAGTTAGACACAGCTTCTTGGAGTCAGTGAGTTCTCCTTGAAAATGAACAAAACCAGAGATGTTCTTATTTGCAGAATCTCAGGAAAACTCAGAGGTGAGAGCTGGTTGTGCTTGTGTAGGTGTTGTGCCTGTACCCAAGGGGCTCCTGCTGAGACGGGGTGCACACTTAAATTGCACTGCATGAACAGGTCAGATATTATCCTGCCATCTAGCCATGAATTACAGAACAACTCATTAGGGTACAAAAGAATGGGAGAATGAAAAATATGACAACATGCATGGAGTAAAGCACTGTGAGAGCTGCTTGTGATCTAGCAGGGTGATCTCAGACTTGCAGTGAAGGGTTAGGTTGGCTCTCCTGAGTCCCTCTTCACTGCTGCACAGTGGTGGAGGTACCACTGGCATTTACAAAAGCCAGAGGGAGGAACTGGGCTCCTTCTCAGACTGAGAACTGGCTGTATTTGGGGAATTTTGTCACCACCCCTAGGGGTAGTTTCTTTCTGGTAGTCTCTGCCACATGTTGCATTGAATGAATGCTAGAAGCCTGGCTCCCCACACTGGGTTACCCTGCCAGACTCCATGCAGACAGCTACCACAGGTATTCATTTGACCACAATGCCTTGGCCATAGGTTTAGCACTGAATCCATGGCGACCATGGTGCATCTACTCTAGCCCAGACTAGAGGACTAAAGCTTGAATGGGTACAGTTGGCATCACAACAGCTAGTCCTCAGGACATGTACTTACTAGTTCCCTCAGAAATTTGTGCTGTGATGAGAACTTTGTGTCACTGCAGAGCATAGCAGGACAAGAAACTGGGGGGTAGGAGAAACACTAGTTCAGTAAATCTTCTCTTCCAAACATTTTTCAAGAGACCTTGAAGAGAGTTCAAGAGTTCTTTTCCCAGAAACCCCCTTTGGCCTCTTCTTATGTGCATTAAAAAGTCTGTTCAAAGAAGCGTTCAGAGAATTTTGGTGCACTCAGAGTTATGGTTTTCTTGGTGCCTTAACTTTGCCCAGGCAGGAATATAGCCATGGTGTTCCAAAAATTTCCCACCTTAGCAGACACCCCTAGACACCACAACTATTTCAGTACAAAGACGGCTGTGGAACTCATAAGTACAATTTCTCTCGGTCACTTTCTGCATGCCTGGAGGCTGTGAATTACTCCTAAAGTCTTTGGGACAGAGGTAGAAATATATCTGATACCTCTTGTATATATTGCATCTGTGTCTGAGAGAGTGTTTGTATGATTCTTATCTTGGTAGGACAGAATATCTAATAGCCACTGAGGTTTTTTGACTTCGCAACATCGTCCTTGGGGAGGATTGTGCTATTTTACAGACAGGGAGCAGAAGCATACTAAAGTTGTTGGAAGTCACATAGGATACCTGCAATTGAACGAGAAATTGCTCAACACATAAGTCCCAGCCTGGCTTCCTACTCACCAGCCCATTCTCTCCAAGTGATATGATGAGTTATATAGTGGGCACATTGGTAATAAAGCTCTCACAGCCTGTACTGCTCCCTGATTGCTCCAAGCACAGCACTTAAGTGAGTTCAATGAAAAGCCTGTACAATCGACTCCTACAGGATATGCTGACAACATCTGATGAAAATAAATGATTGTTTGCATACATTTTTAGGCCAACTGTACTCAGAGCTAAATTAGTTTTGTTGTTAAGTATTTCAGGCCTCAGGTTGTACTTAACAAGGACAGAACAAGTGGTTAAAAAGGGCTATATATAGCAGAGCTGCAGAAGCATGTCCTGGTTTTGCAGCAAACTGACCACTCAGCAGAAAGCTGCCATATTGTTTAGTCACATCAGATCTACTAAAGCTGGAAGGCTGCAGTGGCAGTTGTTAACATACTTTCTTCAGAGGGAGTATAACTAATAAGTACTGCATTATTGGATTTGGCCATCTGTAGCTAAGTTAGGGTACATCACTCCATTAGTTTCATAGGGTCTGCCTAAGGTATTCTTCCTCAGGGAAAGACAGAATTTGTCTCCTTGTCTTTGTGCACATGGTGGCTCTTGAGAACTAAGTAGATCCTGTGTGCATCAAAAACATAAGGTACTGAAGTCCCTGGCTGGACTGGAGTGGCAGAAGGACAGAGAACAAAATAATTTTGTGCTTCCAGCCTAGGCTGTCTCACCAGGTGGTTGTGCCTCAGTACCTATAACATAAGGATGATTACACTGAACTACCCCTCCAGTGCTTTCAGATCTCTAATATCTAATATCTCTAATATTGGTCTGTAGATACCAAGTCACTCATACAGTCTGTATGCAGCTTCAGTGCTTACGCAGCTCAATGTAGCAGGAAAAACACAGATCTACCCACATCAATGCTCCTTCATATTAGAGAGTTTTCTGTTTCTGACTCCAGATAACTGAAAGTGTGATAAAACCTTTACCACTTTGCAAGCACTACCTGTAGGATCCCTGATGTCTCCTTTTTTGCAGCCATGCTTATTAACCTCCACTCCCCATACTACCCGGTTTGTAGGTTTCAAGCTCTTTGCTGCTTTTGTGTCACAAACTCTTCTCTATGCTTTCCTTAGGGAATTGCATGAGTGAGTTCATGGGGCTCATCAAAGGTCATTATGAAGCAAAGGAGGAGGGCTTCCAGCCTGGAGGTGCCAGCTTGCACAGCATGATGACTCCACACGGGCCAGACGCTGACTGTTTTGAGAAGGCGAGCAAAGCCAAGTTGGAGCCTGAGAGAGTTGCAGAAGGGACTATGGTAAGGAGCCTGTAAGGTTTTGTACCCAGCACAAGGTTTTGTACTCAGCAGCATACTGCTGGTGAGACACTCACAAAGCCTAGCTTCTTACAAGCAAAGTGGAAAAGTTCTTGGAACAAATTGCCGTAGCATTCACACCTCTGGCTGATTGGATATGAGATGTGGCAGCTTTGATCTTCTGACCACACAAGTTGTTGCCTGAGCAGGAAGCTGGGAATTTCCATGCTGATTAACTTAATTTTTGTCTTAGGCTATGGACAAAGAAGTCAAACCCACAACTGTTTTCCTTTCTTACTCCTTAAAATAAAATTATCGTAACCAAAAGGCTCAGAGCTAGAGCTCATTGAGCAACCTGGCTTTCAGGATATGCAGAGTCCAAAGCCACTCCTGGGACCTGGTTAACACCAGCACTGTAGCGCCAACTCTGAAGAGATGTGCCTATCTCTACTGGGAGTTGCTTTCTCCCCCTGGTCTGATCAGGTCAGATGAAGAATTTGGCAGAGCTGGACATGTGTACAGCTCCTGTTTGTGCTAGAGTAGAGCCCCCGTGCCTGGATTCAGACTCTCCCTTGTCCTAACCTACCTTTCCTATTCCCACCAGGCCTTCATGTTTGAATCTTCCCTCAGTATGGCTGTTACTGAGTGGGGCCTCAAGACCTCCAACCGCCTAGATAAAAACTACTACAAGTGCTGGGAACCTCTGAAAAGCCACTTCAACCCTAACTGCAAATAAAGAGATGGATTTGTTGCTTGCAGTGTATGAACGAAAACAGGGAAACCCAGCACACCTATATGTGGCAGCACAGCCAGCTCAAACAAGAGCGCAGAATGGCATTTCCAGAAGCCACCAAGTGACCAAAGTCAACAAAATGACCATGCCTATGTAATTCGGGAAATGAAATTAAAACCACTATTTTTAGCTTTCAAGTACCCAATTAAAGCTATCCTGATACCACTCTGGAGCTGAAATACATGAGTGTCTCTCATCATGTGCAGTTGGTATGAATGCTGTACTTGCTGTAGATGCAAGGTGATAGCCACCATTCCAGGGGCTCCTGACTACATGGTGTGATGTGCCTTTCACAGGGAGAAGCTGAAGATCAGTGAGGCATTTCATGTCACTTGCAAGGGAAGACTTTTCCAAACAGAGCTGAAAGCTCTATCAGATGTAAGTCTCCTACCAGAACAGGGCGTTTCAGCCTGCTGGGCCGTGGATGGTTGCCAGGAAGAGCCCTTATGGTCAGAAAAACATTCTGCAGATTAGAAAAGGTCAGAGAATCCAAAGCGCTTCGCTGTTAGTTAAGGGAAAGCTTCCTTTTCAATCTTATTTTAGCTGTCCATCAACATTGACTTCTTTGTTGACAATTGATGAAGTCTCTTTTATGAAGAGCCTCAAAAACCATAGGAATACTCAAGCCTCACCCCTTGGTGGTGACTTTGAGCCACTCTCCTGTTCCACAGGGTGCGGACAGAAAAGGAAACCCCAAACAAGTATTCTAGGAATGAGATGCACAACCAACCTTCAGGCCTCTGCTTTAGCACATGGACTCTTTGTTGTGATATCAAAACAGCATTTTGAAATACCAAATTTAGTCAGGTAGTGCTAAATGTTGCTGCCAAGCACTTTGCCTCTCAGATCCTGAACTAATTTGCTTAAAATCATGCTCATTTCATTTTCTGAGGGAACTGATTTCTCCTACCGAGCCCATGAAAACTAAAAAGTTTGGGTGTACGTTTCAGTATAGGATGTGAAACTGTTACTACGTTTGGTACCAGGAGGATCTGTGCTTCCTACTTCTCCAAAGGAGCAATCTTCCATTTCCCAAAAGAGAAGGAAACACAGAGCTGGAACACCTAACTTCAATCAGTTACGTACATCATCAGACTTGGATCTACACCAGATCCTTCAGGGAAGAAAAACATCAGCTTGGAGCAAAGCACTACGTTATATAATCTACAGCGAGATGTTTACTTTAAAATAGCCAACTCAGAAGATGACAATCAGGAGGCTCCATTTGTCAGAAAAATTGACTTAATCAGACTGATCCAGGGATAAATGAGGTCTAAATGTTTCACAGGCTGAGAGGAAAAGCTTGTTTTCTGTTTGGGACATAAATTATGACCCAATTACCTGCAGGCTTGGGTTTCTCTTGCTACAGAATTATCACTGTAGCAGAAAGAAGTTGTTACACATCAGTCAAGGGTAAAATTCCATCAGGCACACTTACTCTTCTGTCTTCTCTCTTCATTTCTGAAGGGAAACACCCCTCTTCTTCCCCAGCTCACTCAGCACACAGCCTCAAACTATCAACCTCACCCCCAGCAACACATGCTTGTTCCTCACAAAAAAAAAAAAAAAAAAAAAAAAAAAAAGCCCACCAGCCTGGGGAGATCTGGAAGTCTGGAAGTAGCACAAGAGAAAAATAGGGCAGCCTTCCTCAATCACCATGCTCAAACCCACGGGGATATAGCAGACACTCCTGCAGGTGCAGCAAGCCAGCCAAAGGCTGGCCTAGAAGACCAGAGATGCTGCTCCCATTCACAACCCATCCTGAACAATTTGTTCAACTGGCCTAAAACAATACAGCTGCAAGGCAAAATTTATACGTGTGGCAACTGAAGTTCCAATTAGCTGAGGAAATGAGCTCTGGGAAATCAAATTAGTTTATGGCAGCAGGAAGATAGTTAATTTAGCATGCTCAGACAAGCAATTATTTTTTTCCCTACATATCACATCCTCCATGCATTGATGCCTCTTCTCTTGCAATGACCCACAGCTGTATTTTGTTGCACCATTTGCAATAACCTTTTAGTAGCAGTCCTGCAAAGAGAATTATCAAGGTGTGCTGTAGTTAAGGCAGCAGGAGAGCAAGTTACAGACAGGTGCAGAGGGCTTGCTGGGAGCACATATGGGATTGCAAAAGCAGGCCGAAGTCCAGAGTAGCTGCTGCATGCTACTACTGCCAAGCCTCCAGCTGGTCTGAACATTTCATGACCCAGGCAAGAAAGTCGAGTTAGAACAGGAAACATTTCTTTAAAAACTTTTTTTTTTTTTTGTCTTAAATATCAGCAAACACACATCGACTGTGACAGCACCCGAGCAGTTTGCCCACAGAAGACACCTGCTTCAGAGATGTTAGTCTTTTGGACAGTTCTGACCCAGCTCTAGAAGATCCTGCTTGAGCCAGGAGAGGAGGACAAGATGACCTCCAGCTCCTCCTCCTTCCAAACCCAGCTGTTCTTTGATTCTGTGAAGAGGCTCATGAGTTTGCTCAGATGGAGGGAGACTCCAAATGGCCTGTACCAACATCCTAATCATGCAGGACAGAACGCCCACCAAAGCTGACCTGCTTTGCAGTTAGTAATGTAGGCTGCACTCACAGCAGACTGAGGATTTGTAACTCATGTTTAAGGCAGCATTTTTGATGCTGACCTCAACATTCAGGAAAAAAAAATCCTTTACACTGTCTGAAGAATGAGGGTTGTTTGGACTGTGATGGCACCTAGAGGCCATCTGAGAATTCAAGTCTGAGTTAAGATCTTTTCATCACAATCACATTTCACTACTTTGTGGGGACAATTCTGTAGCCATCCTACACCAGTTGACCCTGGCAGAGAATAAGCAGAGAGATACTTTTACAGACACAAGGTTCAGTTATGCTTTTTAAATGTTTATTATATATATCATAGCTTGTTTCCAGGGGAGAAATTGATTTCTCTTTTCCTGCAAAGGAAGCACTGCCGAAAAGAAGCACCTCATCTTTTTAGTTCTTGATCCTCTGCACACAGGAATCACAAAATTTGTGGAAATGCTTAGTCACATAAAAAGTGACAATGTCCAGCTCACTATTTCCAGAACTGGTACAGCAATTTTATTTCAAATATAGGGTGTAGGATTGTATTTTTTCAGGAAAGGAAAAATCAACTTACTGAGAACAGGCAGGCAGGCTCCTAAATAGTTAACTAGCATATAGAAAAGGAGTTGTCTATTACCTGATTTGGGCAAACTACATAGTCAAACCAACAACAGAAGAAGTACCCAGTAAATGAGCAATTGTTTTTTAGGAAACTGTATAGGGATTGCTTAATATTTTAACCTGCTATTAATTTTAACCTTCAGCCTGAACCACTCTAACAGCAGCAACTTCCATGTTTTAAAAGAAATCTTTATAACAAAAGAGTTAACTGGTGAGCTCAGGACATGCTCTCTGTATCTATTTGCAATAGATAAAAAGATTCTGCACAGTTGCACTTTCCATAATTATTAAAGATGGAAGACGACTGAGGAGTAATTAAGATTTATTCTTCTGAAGGAGAAACATCAGCATACAGTACATCTTATTTACTTCTGTCTCAAGAGCAGCACTGTGATTCCAGCAACTTAAAAAACACTGAATGGTCGCTCGTATTTACCTTCTCGGATACGCTTCTCTTTATAATCCTGTGGAAGAGAGAACATTCATCATTACTCTAATGGAGAGGAAGTTTCAATCAGCCAGGGATAAGAGCAAAACACTCTAATATTTCAGCAAAGAGTATAGGAATATATTACCATACCTAGTTTAAAGACTTAAGTATGGTGAAACTCCTTGCCTAAATGTTCACAAAATGTGCTCACTTTCAGCCCACTTATATCTCACACTGCAGTCATCTACCATTTCAGAGAGACGTACTGTTACCGCACACAGAAACTGCAGGTACTGCCCTGACTCTTTCTGCCTGGATAAATACAGAAGAATTGCTTAAGACTGAGAAGCACAACAATCCAGACACACAACAATCACTCCCCAGACAGAAACATAACAACTACTCTGCTTTATAAATTACTGGAAATATCCCTAAGCACCAGTAAAGCAATCAGAAAACACACTGATCTGGATATAGTATCCAGATTCAGTATTCTCTGTCATGTATGTCAGGGATGTCAATCATTCAGGTTTATTTTCAAGTGCTCACATGCTGATCCACGCTTTGCGGCTAAGCCCAAACATGGTTTAGCATATGAAACAAATCCAGAGTGACGAAGAATTGTGGAAATATTGAAGTTCCAACAATATTTGTATCAACATGCTTGGTAAGTTTGTTAGTGCTTGTTACTTTAGATTCATTCTAGAAAATATTATTCCAAATAATACTGATGTTTGTGTTTCCTGGTTTATGACTTGATCTAAAATTGCTGTTTTTCTGAAAGAAGAGGGAAATAAAACCAGCCACTGACTGGCAGTCACCTAGCATACACCTAGTATAGTAAGAACTTCTTTACAGAAAGGGTAGTTAGGCACTGGAATAGGCTCTCCAGTGAGGTGGTTGAGTCACCATCTCTGAATGTGTTTAAAAATCATTTGGATGTGGTGCTCAGGGACATGGTTTAGTGGTCAGTTGTTAGAGTCAGGGTAGTATGGTTGGGTCGTGGTTGGACTTGGTGATCTTTAAGGTCTTTTCCAACCTGAGCAATTCTATGACTCTAATGAATATAGCTGATTACTTTCAGAAAGATCTGCCGCTGCTTAGATTCTGTCATCCTCATTTCAGGATTTACAACAGAAGCAAGTTCCAAAAGCTTCCAAAAGCTCAAAAACCCAGGTGAGATCAGACACTGTTATCAGCTTAAGTGCTCCTCCCTGTCACAGAATCACAGAATGGCCAGGGTTGGAAGGGACCTCAAGGATCATGAATCTCCAACCCCCCTGCCACAGGCAAGGCCACCAACCTCCCCATTTAATACTAGACCAGGCTGCCCAGGGCTCCATCCAACCTGGCCTTGAACACCTCTAGGGATGGGGCATCCACAACCTCTGTGGGCAGCCTATTCCAGCTTTACCAGTAAAGAAAGCCACTATTTCTTCTGTCTACTTCATGAAAGCGGAGAAGGGGTCAACGAATTCAGAGACCTAGGGCTGTCATCCACCAGTTCCCTACTTTTTACTTTAGAGAACATATCTAAAGCACATCAATAGCTGAAAACTGTGGTACCTTATGATTAATTTAGAGTCAGTACCATGGAAACCTTTATTATGGTTTCCATATATGAGCAAAATGTCATATCAGAGAAACTGTGACTGGCTGTATCTGCAGATGCAACACAGGCCTCTTAGCACAGTGGAACTTTGCAACTTGGCTATGAGACTTTGAGACAGCAGGCTCAGCACTAACCAGCCTCCCTATCCTTAATACTTCTCTAGTACTAAGCATTCTTAGGTGCAGGGGGCAGATCTGTGTTTTACAACCCGGCGTTCCCCGATGCTCAACACCACCAGCACAACTCACCCTCTCAGTTTTAAAGGCGGCTATCCAGAAGAGGATAGGGCCTATCGCAAATAAAGCTCCTAGGAAGGACGTCTTGGGCGTCGGGCGGAAATTGGGGTACACGTTGTGCGTCCTGGCGTAGTCCCAGCGGAGCAAGGCAGGATCTTCCTGAGATAGCAAGAAAACCGTGAGCCTCAAAACACGGCCCGGAAGCACGGCAAGAGCCCCCCAGGCCGCACCGCGCCACCTGGAGCCAGTAATGCAGGCCGGGGGGGCACACACCAAGGTCACTGGGAGGGAAGGGCACGGCCCCGCCCGCGATGGCCCAGGACGGGCTCAGGCTCTGCCGCGGGCCGCCCCCGTCCGTGTGAGGCGGACGAGCGCGGCGCCCCCCGCCCGCGCCCGCGCCCGCGCCCCACTCACGATGACGGCCGGCGGCTTCGGGTTGTTCAGCTGCAGCAGGTACTGCCGCTTGAGCCGGGCGCGGATGGCCAAGCGCTCGGCCTCGGCACGGCGCTTCTCCGGCGACGTGTCATAAGTGGAAGGGTCGAGTTCAGCCGGCAACGAAACGTAGCGGTTGGGCCGGTACTCCTCAGCCGCCGTACGAGGCGGCTTCGACGCCATCTTGCACAGCCCGCCCCGGGCGGGTAGCGCGCAGGCGCGACATGGCGGCGGGCGGGGCCGCGGGGCGCCGAATGCAGCGCGCTGCTTGCCGCCGTTGGGGCCGTTGGGTGCCTCACGGCTGCGGAGCGGTGATGATGCCGCATGAAGCGGGAGCGCCCAATCCTTCCCTCCTGGGGAGGCTCCGGAGGGCTCAGAGCGCTGGTTGTGAAGATAGAGTCTCCCGGCAAAAGGAGGTCGATCCCTTGCTGGAAGCAAGCTGGATCTCAGTGCCTTATTTCCAGCAGGAGGAAATGTGAGCTGGATATTCCCTCAGTTTGTGTACCTTGCGCATACCAGTGCAGCTGGAGGCACTTCTCCCTCTCTCCAGTACAACCCTGCAGTCCTCTCAGAAACACAATGTTCCTCTGGCTTTTTCACCCTGGTTTTCTTTGCAAAGACACAGCTACAAATCCAATCAGCTGCTTTATTTGCAGTCAGCTCCAAAGGACCTTCCCTGTTCCCCCAATGCATTTTTTCCTGGGGCTTTCAGTACAGCCAGTGCTTTGGACAGTGATTTCCACTATATGAAGAAGCTTACTCCCTGTTCTTCCCCATGTTGTTACATATGAGGCCATCAGATTTAATGAGCTTTGTGATTTTCTCCAGCTCCATTATTGTCTCTCTCCATAACTGGTACGTATGGAAAGCTACTTCAGTTAGCAGCACAGCATGAATGCTAGCAGCACTGCCATGTGGCATTCCTGTGGTACTTTCATCTCCAAGGGCTCCCGAGCAATTAGGGCCTTGTGTTTTTCCTGTCCATGCATGGCCTGCTTCTTTCACTGTAATTTGAAAGCTGTTCCTCACTGCTCTGTGTTATTTCTGAGTAACTGACACATGCAGCCTTGAAACAGAGGGAACTCTGGCAGCTGTGGAGTTGAGGTGACAGCTAGGAAAGACAATTGGCATACTGGAAGTGATAACTGCTCTGTAGGCAACACTGTGTTTTTTACCTCTTTACTGGAACACAGGAGTAGAACAGAAGATTCCTGTTCCTGCAGATCTCCCAAAGGACTCCAGGACAACTACATGCTTTTCCCCCAATCTGTTGGCTTCTGAGATCTATCTGTAATGGTGTGGGACAGTTCCTGCAGGCAGAAGCAAAGATGGTCTTGTGGTGAAGTCACTTGGCAAAGGCAGTGGAACCCGTTCCCAGCCTTGTTACAGACTCTGTGTGATCTTATCAGCACAGGTCCAAGCTGTGCCTTCTCCCTCTCTCCAGAGCTCACAGCTGCGAGCTTGCATGCTTGGCATGCAAACAGCGCTGAGATTAGGTCTACTGGGAGAAAAACAGAAGGTGCAAAGCTACATTTCCATTAACAGTGTAATCTATTGTATTAGAAAATCAAACAACCAGACACTATGCTAAAAAAAATTTGCTTTTCATCTTCAGTACTAACTCATCCTCTTTCTCAAAGGGTCTAATTCCCTAGAGTCTTTTCTGAGCAACGTCACTTGTTTTATGGGATAAGAAAATAAGTTGCTTACAGAGATGTATATTACAGAATCACAGAATTGTTGGGGTTGAAAGAAACCTCTAGAGATCATCGAGTCTGACCTCCTGCTAAAGCAGGTTTTCTACAGCAAGTTGCACAGGAAGGCATCCAGGTAGGTCTTGAATATTTCCAGAGAAGGAGACTCCACCACCTTTCTGGGCAGCCTGTTGCAGTGCTATGTCACTTTGTCAGTGAAGTTCTTCCTTGCTTTAGTATGGAACTTACAATTTATTCTTAAAAAGCACTAGGACAGTACTTACATTTCAAACACAGCTCTCCAAAACCAATGGCTTAAGACAGCTCTTTCTATCTAAAGTGCTCTTCACCTCTCCCAAAAACCAGTGTGCCACCTAAGTGCTGGTGTAAGCAACTCAGCCAGCGCTGCTGGTACGGGATTACAGCATCCCATGGTCTTTGTGTCCTGCAACCATATGGGATCCAACTACCTGCACTTGGCAACAAAATGGCACAATTAATTCAAACATGGCAGAATTGCCCCAAATTTGTCCCACAAACAGCCAGATATTAAGTGGATCCAGGGCAGTGTTAATCATAGAATTTCAAACTGATTTGGGCTGAAAGGGTCTTTAAAGCCACCCCAGCCCCAAA
Source organism: Chrysolophus pictus (assembly GCA_037305975.1). Lineage (NCBI taxonomy): Eukaryota > Metazoa > Chordata > Aves > Galliformes > Phasianidae > Chrysolophus > Chrysolophus pictus. The sequence goes on along the minus strand of CM074576.1, from coordinate 115,947,701 downwards.
CCCTCCATGCTCAGGGGCACATGCCATACACCAGTGCCCATAGCCTTGGGTCTCTCTGGCTCTCTGGACAGCAGTGCCAGGGCCTCACCGTCCTCTGAGTAATGAATTTCCTCCTAATACCTAACCTAAATTTCCCCTCTTCTGGATGAAAACCATTCCCCCTTGTCCTATCACTATGTACGCATATCAAAAGTCATTCTCCCTCCTGTTTATCAGCTCCCTTTAAGTACTGGAAGGCCAGAATGAGATTTCCCCAGAGCTGTCCTTTCTCCAGGCTCAACACCCCCAACCCGCTCAGCCTTTAAACTCAAGGCTGTGCACTGCACTATGTTGCTCTCACTCCTTTGGAGGTGATTTTTGCATTTTCTCTGTTTAATAACGACCATGTCTCTAACTTCAGAATACCATCATCCTTTAGCAAAAGCTCCAGATACCAAGAGAAAGGGTTTAAAAATTGCATAAAACAATGCAAGGAAAAAAAAAAAAAAACCTACCACAGTTAAAGTCCTTGACAGAAATCATTGATTGTGGGTTTTTTCCTGCTGATAGAACTGCTGCACGTAGTGAGAAATGCTGTAGTAGCAAACTGGATTCCTGTGCAGGCTTCCTGCATCATCTGCTCATTCTGGGATGCTTTATGGCAGAGTCAAAACACAGTGCAAAACAACTTTGAAACAAAGCATTTTGCAAGAATGAACAAACTGTACTTATTTTTCCCAATCAGATCAGGAAGCTCATTTGACTCTCCCCTTGATTGTACAGTAGCTAGCATTGACCTAAGTCAAACAATGTGAAAATAGGCACCAGTGAGCATGGGGCTGCTCTCATGAGGGCAACACAGGCTTGAAGAAGAATATGCTGGTCATAAAACCACATCCTTGTGGGCTCAAACTTCAAGACTTGAAAAGTAAGGCCCCAAGTGTTCGTTTTTTGTTTTTTTTTTTTAATCAGGACTGCTGGTTATTGAATGTTTGAGGTTGGCAGTATGTAATCAAGTTGACAGTTCTTACATGAAAGTGCCTTTGAAATTTACATCATCTGTTTTCTTTATGAGCAGTAATAGAAATGGAGAGAAGCGATCAGAAAAATTAATCTTTGTCCAGAACTCTGTGGTGGGCTGACCTTGACTGGCTGTAAGATACTCATCTGCTGACCTCTCTTTCCTTCTCCTCCATAGAGCAGGGGGAGAAAATAAGACAGAAACGCTCACAGGTTGAAATAGACACGATTTAATAAAAACAGCAAAAGCTTCGCACAGAAGCAAAACAAAAAGAGGAATTCACTTACTACCTCTCATCATCAGGCAGATGTCCAATCACATCCTGGGAAGCAAGGCCTCAGAGTACATAGCAGTTGCTTGAGAAGACAAGCACTGCAAACACAGATGTCACCTATCCTCCCCATCTCCCTCAGCTTTTATTGATGAGTCTGATATCATAACCCTTGCGTGGGACCTTTGGTTAGTTGGGGTCAGCTGTCCTGGCTGTCCCTTCCCAACTTCTTGCCCAGCCCCAGCCTACTGGCCTTTGGGGGGAGTGGAAAGATATTAAAGAGAAAGCTTCAATCTGTGCAAGTACTCCTTAGCAGTAGCCAAAACACAGGTGTGCTATCAGCATTGTTTTAGCCACAAATGCAAGACACAGTATATGGTAGGAGCTGCTGTGAAGAATGTTAACTCCATCCCAGCCAGACCCCTTATGAACTTTCTTGCATCTTTAGTTCTGCACATAGCTTTCCCAATCAGAAATCTGAAATTGGGCAGGCTTCTGTGGCAGACTCTGGCTCAAGCTTAGTTTTAAAGTAACACAAGATAATCTTCATTTTAGACCTGTGTGAGTCTGGTGGTGACTTATCAGCTATGTTCCAAAATAGACTAGTTTTGTTCAACTGATAACACAAAAGTTGGCACTTCTCAGAGTGGCCAAGCTAAGTGGCTCTGTGTTTCAAATGAATGAAAGGAAAATGAAGCCAAGGCGCAGATATGTCTACCTACATTTGAGATAATTGTACATAGTGCTTTTAGAAGAGACAGGTTAAATGTGCAGTAACCTCAAAAAATACTTGTGTCTGTCAAGCTTCTGTGGATTGCTTGTGGTTTCCCTGTTTGCATTGGTTGCGAGATTGGATCAGCATGCTGCTGGGCTCTGTTTTGCATTGTCATTGACCTTTTGCAAAGAATACAAGCTGAAAAAAAGGGCAGAAGCTGACAAGATCATTAATACCACAAGAACATTCACAAACAATGGTTCCTTATTCTGAATTCCTACCTGTAATGGACAGGAAGAGTCATTTGGTACCAATTCCCATATATAATACTTATGCGTCATCTGCCAGCCTTCTGAGTGGAATCAATATTAGTCATCCATCCACATGGACTTTAAAAGAGTGCTTGATTCAGAAGGGGAGCAATATAAAATGTATTGGGACACAGCATGGTTTGTTTAGGCTCAGAACAAGTGTGTCTAATTGCAATATATAGCTATCATAGAAGCATAGAATCATAGAATGGCTTGGGTTAGAAGGGACTTCAAGGATCATCAAGTCCCAAACCTCCTGCCACAGGCAGGGTTGCCAGCTGCTAGATCAACTGCTAGATCAGATTGTCAAGGGGCCCATTCAACCTGGCCTTAATCACCTCGGAGCATCCACAACCTCTCTGGGCAGCCTGTTCCAGCACCTCACCACTCTCTTAGTAAAAAACTTCCCCCTGACATCTAACATAAATCTCCCTTCCTTGAGTATAAAACCATTCTCCCTTGTCTTATCACTATCTACCCTTGTAAAAAGTTGATTTCCCTCATGTTTATAAAGTCCCTTTAAATATTGGAAGGCCACAATGAGGTCTCCCTGCAGCCTTCTCTTTTCTAGGCTGAATAAGCCCAGTTCCTTCAATTCCTCAGTTCCTTCATAGGTGGGGCGCTCCAGACCTTTGATCATCTTCATGGTCCTCCTCTGGACCCTCTTCAAAAGTTCTATATCTTTCCTATGCTGGAGGCCCCAGACTTGGATGCAGTACTCCAGATGGGGCCTCGTGAGGGCAGAGCAGAATGGGACAGTCACCCGCCTTGCCCTGCTGGCCACCCCTATCCTAATGGGACTCAGGATACCATCGGCCTTCCAAGCTGCAAGCACACACTGCTGGCTCATGTTAAGTTTTTCATCAACTAGGACCCTTAAGTCCTTCTCAGCAGGATGACTCTCAAGGAGTTCTTCTCACAGTTTGTATACATATCTGGGGTTACCTTGACCCAAGCACAAAAGCTTGCGCTTTGCTTTGTTTAATCTCATTAAGTTCACAAGGGCCCACCTTTTGAGTTTACCAAGGTCACTTGAATGGCATCCCTTCCTTCTGTTTTATCAACCTCACCACTCAGCTTGGTCATCAGCAAACTTGCTGAGGGTGCACTCGATTCCATCACCAATGTCACTGATGAAGATCTTAAAGAGCACTGGTTCCAAGACAGACCCCTGGGAGACACTGCTTGTTACCGGCCTCCACCTGGACATAGAACCATTGACCATAACCCACTGATTGCAGCCTTCCAATCAATTCCTTATCCACAGGAATAGTCCACCCTTCAAGTCCATGTCTCTCCAATTTAGAGATAAGAATTTGTTGGGGGGATCATGTCAAAGGCCTTGCAGATGTCCACCTAAATTACATCAGTTGCCTTCCGTTTGTCCACTGATGCCATCACTCCATCATTAAGTGCCATCAGGTTGGTCAGGAACAAGCTTTCCTTGGTGAAGCCGTGCTGGCTGTCTCAGATCATCCTCTCATCCCTCATATGCTTTAACATATCTTCCAGGAGAATCTGTTCCATGATCTTCCCAGGCATGGAGATGAGGCTCACTGGCCTGTAGTTGCCCAGGTCTTCCTTCCTCCCTTTCTTGTAAAAAGCTTTTTTAATTAATTGTTGAGATAAAGGTAATTAATTCATTCTATGTTTAGAACCAAGGTCCCCAGTATTTTTATCTTACTGTTGTTTAAAGGAAACCTGGCACACAAAGGAAGGAGTTAACGTGATTAGGGGAATTATGAATAGTTCAGTTGTTATTACAGCCAACAGGCCACCCATAAATGTATATCAAGTGTTGAGCTCAGCAGGAGTTAGTCACCAAACTAGGACACTTAATGAGTCATAATGTGCCAGGAATAATGAGAGACAGCATAAAACAAGCCATTTCTCTCTCCTGGGCTTGTCTAGAGATGGTGACAAGAAGCCCTCTGCTACTTCAGCTGTTCTTGCTGAAATAACATTTTTGACTTACCCTGAATTATAGCCATGTTTGAGCTGCCTGAGCTGTGGAGCTGGTGCTGCCTTATGAAGCTCTAGTGGAAGAAAGAGAATCCGGCAGTGATCGTCTCTTTTCCGCTTGCTTGCAGGACATTGAATGTATTACCTCATATTATAATTAATTTTCATAGTTCTCTCTCTGCTTCCAGCTGCTCTTAGGGGAGATTGTTAGTTGACACATAGTATTAAAGAAAAACGAGAGTGGGAAAGAAAGAGATATCCTGATAATTAAAAAAGCTGAATGTTTAAAGATAGGTCCTATTACTGGCTGAGTCCAAGTCTGTGTAAGAAGTACTTAACCAGCCAAGGGATGACGTTATTTCTTGACTTCAGTGGCCTCAGCTCCTGGCTTGATCTCACACCTTCCTCACTACTCACACAGAATCACAGAATGGTCAGGGTTGGAAGGGACCTCAAGGATCATGAATCTCCAACCTCCCTGCCACAGGCAGGGCCACCAACCTTCCCATTTAATACTAGACCCGTTAATACTAGACCAGGGCCCCATCCAGTCTGGCCTTGAACACCTCCAGGGACGGGGCATCCACAACCTCTCTGGGCAGCCTGTTCCAGTACCTCACCACTCTCTCTGTAAAGAATTTCCCCTTGACGTCCAACCTAAATCTCCTCCCCTCTCTTAACTTAAAACCATTTCCCCTTGTCCTGCAGTTATTAACCATTTCAAAGAGTTGATTCCCCTCCTCTTTGTGGGCTTCCTTTAGGTATTGAAATGCTGCAATGAGGTCACCCCAGAGTCTTCTTTTCTCCAGGCTGAACAAGCCCAGCTCCCTCAGCCTGTCTTCATAGGGGAGGTGCTCCAGTCCCCTGATCATCTTTGTGGCCTTCCTCTGGACCCTCTCCAACAGCTCTCTGTCTTTTTTGTACTGGGGGCTCCACACTTGGACACAGTATTCCAGATGGGGTCTCCCAAGGGCAGAGTAGAGGGGGACAATCACCTCCCTGTCCCTGTCCCTGCAGGCACATCTGGACTTGCCTGGAAATCACTGTACTGTGGTTTATGATGGTTACTGGCACTGGACCTGCCTTGTTCACATTGTTTGGGTGCTGTGGGGCTATGCCATGGTCAGGGAGGTCCCTGCACTGCCTGCCTTGCTGTTGCCCCAGCTCACTGTCCCCTATGGAGCAGCCCATTCTTATAGCCTACTGATTGTACTGTCACTTGGGAAGCGGGATTCAATCTAATAACTGTAGGGACTGTGTGTAGCATCAATGGGTGGAGTAAGAGTGAAAAAAAGTGAAAAAGTGGTTCCCAGGAAGATTCAGAGGAGAGGAAAGTTAAGTGTTGCAGAAAATGTCTCACACAATGTAAAGTGAAGTATCTTTTCTGTCCTGATGCTCCCGACACATATCACTGACATTTTTTTTCTCTTTTCTCCACAGACATTTTGCTCTATCCACAAAAGAAGTGATAGATCTCACTCAGTTTGAATATCTGAAGCCCAGAGGTGCCCACTGTGAACTTCAACTGCTTCTATCTGACATGATAGAGGAAGCTCAAGATCGTGAATGCTCTTATCCTGAAATGAGTCTAAGAGGCTGTGAGCCATCTCCTCGAGTGCCTACCATGGGTTCTGGGATGGGTCTAATTCAGCCTAACCACGTCTACTTTGAAAGGACTAAAATTAGGTGAGGTTAATTCTTCCCCTTCTCCAACTCCCAGAGAATCCCACGTGTTTCAGAGTGCTGTGGCTCTCATGTCTCAAAACCAAATGTTAAAGCCTTTATTTAGCTGAGGGATCCTCCTGTATGTTCTGCTTAGACTCACAGGTGAAAACTTTACCTTGCTGACAGCAAAGGAGAGCTCTACAGCAAATGATTCTGTCCCAGAAAGTCATTGGATTCCCTACAGTCCCTTGAAGTTACTTCGCGTGCTTAGCTGGACTTCCCTTCACAAAATTGGAGCATGATGGTTACTGGCATGTTTGTGAAGAACCAACCAAGAGGACCAGTGAGACTTTAATCCCCAACAGATCTGCCCACTCCCAATCCTCAAGGCAGAAATACAGTGCCTTGGGTGTTGGTTTGTGTGTTGGAGAATTTGCTGGTGAAGCTATCTTGCTACAGTCTTGGAGGGGGTCTCAGTTTGTGTAATCATCCAGTCTAAAGGTTCTCCACAGCTTGAAGTTCATTTTAGTATGGAAAAGAAGGACTTCAAGAAATCAAGATGTTCTCCTTTGTACGGGGAGACACTTAAGCCATTCATGGGATGTGGGGGGGTGAGGGGAGAGGAGGAAGAAAAAAAAAACCTAAAATCTGTGGTAGATCATCCTTGAAGGAGATACAGTTCCACTGCATAGCTGCATAGGAAAAGATACTCACTTTATTTTGCTTTATATTTTTTTGTTAAAGGTCTGGAGCTTAAATTTTAAAGCAAGGCTTCAGGAACGCACTGTAATGCAGACCATCGGTATGAATAAAATGTGTTAACAGGGATATGCTGAATTTAGTGAGATGTTTGGCAATGTCTGTATCACAGTGGGGAACTACTTAGTTGTGGCAATGCAGAGTGGTGGTTTGTTTTTTTTTTGCTAAGGAAAAGACAGAATACAAATGAGGTTACTGCAGAATGCCAGCTAGTGGGATATATATACAGTGTGCAGCCTGACTATTTTACTGTTTAAAAAAATGATGGCAATACTAAAACCCTAAACTTCTGACCTATAAAGACAGAATGGCAGAGCAGTTCTTTCTTAGTGTTCTTGTTATTATTATGTAAATCAGAAACATGAACTAAAACAGAAATGTCCCTAAGCATTACAGAACCTTGTATCTATCAGGTTTCATATTCCTCACTGTTGAGAGTGGGTGAGGCAGCTGCCAAGGTTAATAATTGCCTCCTAAACTGGCATCTTCATACCTCTCTGAATAGCATCTTAGAAGATAGGTTTGCTCTTTGGATTAACTACTTCTGTTTGTAGTGTCATGTCCCCCTAGCCTAGCTGGCATAATTGTGATTTGCAGCCCTGGAGGAAAGATTGCTTTGTCTCCTGTGACCCTTGCAGGACTGCTTTAGATGTGGTGCTTTCCCTAGACTCCTGTTACCTCTCATTCCATCCCCATTTTACAGACCAGCATTATGCTGAAGGCTATAGAGAAGGACTCATCTACCTCTGTGAAAATGCTTCACATTGGTAATTCTTCCATTCACTGTGTGCTGTTGCACTGTCAGGAGTGACTTTGGCTTTGCTCAGGCACAGACATTGTCTCCCTGGCCTCAGTTTCTGTGTGGTTGCTGAAAGCTGCTTCAAAGAGGCAGCCTTCTCTTCGTCAAGACATAGTCATAGACATGGTCACACACTGAATGAGTCCAAGGGAAAAGACAAAGCCACATGTTATGTCTATATCAGTCTTTCACAACTGGCTGGGATGTTTCTTCTGTTGGATCAGTGAGTAGGGAGGTTGCGTTTCTCCATAATTTCCCTGGACACTGAATACATGCCATCAGTTGAAGGGAGAAGAGCAGTGACACACCTCTCAATCTGCTTAATTCTTTCCAGGATGGATCTTTCTACCAAGGGCTGAGAATGTGATATACTCACAGGGAAAGCTGATACACCAAAAATCTGTTAGTTTCAAATTCAAATAATATTTGAAATTTAAAGAAGAAAAAAAAATCACTCTGCACAACAGTCATCAAAGTTCTTTGCAGTTTTATAACTACTCCTAAGCACAGAGCAAGACTCCATTTCCTGTCCCTTTGCTTTGCCCATTAGAACTACATCAACTCTGTGACCATTCTTGTTTTTACTTCAAGAGCTTGGAAAACTGATCCCCTAATCTTAAAAATCTACTGCATATTTTGTAAGATCTATGAAATTACAAAGCTGAAGTCTTTGGATCCTTCACAGTTTTCATTGCACGGATGGCTCATATGGCAAGATCTGTTCTTAGCAGCAATGCTTCCCCTTCATCAGGCAACAATGGAAAAGGTCATTCTGAGCTGAAGAGCAGTCTGAAAGCAGAGATACCTCTGGCTGTACCCTCCCATCTCTGAAAGTAAAGCAAATATCTTCAGCTGTTAGCACTTGCTTGTCCTTGACTAATAAATTATTTTCAGAGGAAAGGAAAAATCAGCAACTGGGTGAGAAATGACTTGTTCAGAACTGTAGTTGATCAGAGTGTGGATATTTCACAGTGGCTTCTTCTGGCAAAGAACTGTTCCCCTCACAGATCAATGATATGTATGTACCAGGTCTTTCTCCGAAATCTGAAGGGCAAGAAGTAGATTCAGAGAAGTGTCAACAAATGTGCCTGCACCGACTATTTCCCTGTGGGTTCTGTGAAAGAGCACTTTCATAAGAAAACATATTTTATTGTTATTCAAACTAGAATGTTTCATTTCTTCAAGGAATGAAGGCAACTCATTTCAAATAGCAAACAAAAACAATGGCCGCTCCTGTTTCTTGGAAGTCTGAAGGATTTGCATCAACAGAAAACAGCAGCTGCTGGGATAGGTTTATTTCCTTGTTATTTATTTCCTTAGCAGTTACCCATAACTGGTGTTTCACTTTCTGACCTAATCTGGAGTTACTCCTTTCTGCACTACTGATTGAAGTCTGCTGAGACTCCACATATGCTGGTCTGGTTTGCAGAACTGTGCTAGAATCCTGCTCAGAGAGTAATGTTATTGCTCTTCTGCCACCTTTCCTGAGACAAAATCAGTCAAACTCTGCAGAAAACAAGAGGTTAATAGCAGTGATGCAGCAAGACTGTTTCCTGAAAAAGGAGATATTGTCTAAAGTGTTCACAGTGCCTTTCAGAGAGTAAAAGAGAATTGAAACAGGCTCTATTCTCATATAGTTGACATTAAACATCTTCTAGCAAAAATATTCTTTACAAAGCACTGGAATTATTTTCCATCAGGTGGTCAACAATATGCTCAGGTGAATGCAGATAGGTTTTGAGCAATATAGCCTCAAACTCCTAAAATATTAGAAGGGCTAAGAAAGGAAGGGAGCCTAGGTCTAATTCAAAACTTAGTATGTGTTTTCAACATGCATAGCTGATACAACAGTAAAAGTTAAAGGACCAACAATAACTCTGGCCAGTTTTATTTATGCTGGGTTTCAGCCCAAATAAAAATTCCCAGAGGAAAAAGAAAAGGGAGATTATGATAGGAAGCACTGAGGTGACTGGAGCTCTGATCAGTCAGGCTTCTAAAGCTTAATTCTTAACCCTAGGCTTCTTTCTGCTGGTAAAAATAGCTGCTGCCAAAATAGTGATGGCTTTAGAGAAGCTGCAGTGCTTTTGCTTCCAGAGGAACTCCATATTGTTTCTGTGTACAGCATTAAAATAAGTATCTGGTTCAGAAAATAATATTTGAGTTGCAATAGAGATTTTCCAGCTGCTGTTTAACTTTTCCAAAAGAAATAATCGAGGGCGAAATGAAAATACAAGTTCCTTCTTTGAATAGAGCCCTTTCTTCACTGTAGGCAAAAATGAATACACAGGATCTTGAGCTGAGCTGAAACAGATCTCTGAGGATCCACTTAGAGGGATATTTGAAGGCTTTGAAGAATTCAGTGAAAAAAGGAGGCTGGATTCTCATCAGGAGTGCAGTGAAGCTAAGGATTCTTCAAAAGAAAAGAGAAGTCTGTGCAGTGGCCCTGCAAAAAGGCAGGAAGGGGAAAGACAGAAGCAATCTCTTCTGGGTCAAGTAGACAAAGCAAGATACAATGTGTGGGAGGGCTGGAAAGAGAAGATGCAAAAAAGAGGCTGGAAAGAGAAGAACTTCCAGTCCCCAGTCTTGGTGGATTAAATGTCAAAACCCTTGGCCATCTGGTGATGTCGTCAAAACCCATTCTTGAGGCTGCTTTGAAAGGCCCTTGCACAACATGCTACGCTACAAAAGAGTGAGTTGGAGCTGTGTACCATTTCTTCAAGGCAGAAGAGCTCTCAGCAGGGCAGGATTGTGCAGCCCTGCTGCCTGCAGGGGAATGCAAAGAGGTTTGTGCATAATGATCTCCCACCAGGACTGAGGGATTTACCATCAACCTGCACAGTGGGCTTTGCTTGTGATGTGCAGTCTGGCCTGTGGCCCCAGCTGCCATTATCAGTAGGACATTCAGGTTCAGATGTGTTTTAAGTTCTTACCCATTAAACCAACGTGACTGAAGAGCATTTACAGTGACAGCTGTCTGTCTCCTTTTTGGAGGTGCTCATTCATCCTTCACCACTACAAGCTGTGGCCTGGTGTGTTATGACTAACAGCAGGCAGTGGGAAGCCTGCTTTTGTTCCTGCATCTCTCAGTGACTTTGGGAAATCTCTCCTACTGTCTACTAAAGTTTCTCTGAAAAAAGCATTTTAAACCATTTTTTTGTTGACCGTGTTGGCTATTATAAGCAGGCTGCATCCCATATTCTGGGACCTCTTAATGGAGATTGCTTGTTCAGTTTTCCAAGGAACCCAGGAGTAAATCTGGAATGTCATGATTACTACATAATCATCTTGAGTTTTAACCCTACCGTCAATAGAGACACTGCCTGATGTCAAAGAGCTGAAACATAAATTTATCTGTGGGAAGTTCAGTGAAGAATACTTTCTAGTTCTTGCAAAATAGCATTAGAGCAGATCCTCCCTGACTAAAACACTGACTAAAAAGAGAATTTGACATCTGAATTATCTGGGTGCTCAGTGTAGTTCACGATAAAGTCCAGCTTTTTCTGAGTTCTTAATCTTTTTCTCAGGGACGTTTTGAATTACTCACTTTGCCTAATATTTGGGTATAGAGCCATTTTTAGCACCAGACATTTTCATCTAAGATTAATGCAGTGGGATTTCAGTGCTGCCAGAGCAAAGTCCCTCAGTACCATCTAAATGGTGCTTTTGGCTAAGGAGCCTTAGAGCCATTTGGCAACTAAAGGATGTAAGTTTGAAAGTGGACTGAGGGAGTGTTTTAGTTGTCTCGTGTTGGGCAGGAGATACCAAAAGAATTCATGGGTCACATTACAGGATATTTACCATGATGATGAATGTTTTTATTGCTACTGCTTTTGGTGGAGGGACTTCAGTTCCCAGACTGGAGACCAAGCATGGAATAACATCTATGGCCATATGGCATTGTGGGCATCTACCCACAGTGTCTTCAGGGCCCTGCCTTGGGCTTCTGCAGTGCTTTTGCAGCCCATAGTTTTAGCACCTACATTTCTTGAGTTCTCTGAGAAGAACTCCCTCAGGCACCTGGGAACACACCGTTCAGTCATGTCATGCTCTTCTTTGCTGGTGATACTTGTCTGTTCCTTTTCTGAGTTTCCAGGGCTGGTAGCCTGGCAGCTGGTGCGTTTGAAGAGCCAACTTGTCAGAGACAGAGAAGAAAAACAGATGTTTAAGACACCCATTGAAGACTTGCTGATGCCTTATGGTGAGCTTTCATGAAATGCTGATTTATATGCATTTCTGCTTATATAATGTGGATCCTTTCAGTCTCCTGGCATTTATTTTTAGCAGCCTGATCATTTGCATGGAAATGCAGTGTTGTTGCTTGGGAAATCTGCATGTTCTAAGTCACTGTTTGTAGTTTCCAATCTTTTGCAGGCTGATAGCTGGCACGTGGACATAGCAGTATCATGGAGAGGTTTTTATTTTTGTGTTTACCATTCATCTGCCAAATTCTCATTAATATCCATTGTCTCTGGAAAAAAAAAAAAAAGCTGAAATAATGCTTACTATTGATGTTTGTTATTATAATTGACTGCTGTGGTAAGATCACGTTTGCCTATTTTATATGGACCTTTGTTCATTTGGATGGAAGATTACAGTTATTTGTAACTCCTTATGTATTTGTATCTGAACAATTCTATTCATCATGATCAAAATTATTAGTAAGTAGGACACATACAACCTTAGTTCAACAAGCTGAAACAGTTTCACTAATGCAGCTTTTGTTTCTTTTGATTTGTAATGTTTAAAAGTAGAGTTTTATTATTCTGATCAACAAGCCAAAAAAACTGATGACACCACTGTTGGAGATCAGTTGTACATGTCTTATCAGGAACAGAGCAATTTCCTGGCACTTCCCAACCTGAAATCTTTTGCATGTTTACTTGGATGAACACTCATCGATGAAAAGCATATCTGGGAAATTAGTCCTGAGTCCTCACATAGCATCAGAAAGCCTATGGCAGTTCAGAAATGCACTTAGAGTAAAAGAGAATAAGACAAAAAAGGGCTCAAATCTGTGGTTGCTCTTTTTAAATTTTAACTGTCATCTCAAAACAGAGGATGTGCTGATCGTCACACTGTTCTAACTGTGATTGCTGAAGGAGAAATTACATAAAAACTCACTGCTGATAAAATCTTGTTTGTAGAAAAGGTCACTCCCTGCTCTGCAGAAGGTGGCATCTCTTCTTTCTCAAAAATCAGTCCCTGACATTGAAAGCAGGGCAGTATAGTCTTGCACAGCTTGTCCCCTTGCATAGCCTGTCCAGTGATACCAAGAGCCATCACTGCCCCCAGGCAGGGCTCTCATTGCTGCACAAACCCATGGCACCATACAAACAGGACAGAGCAAAACCAGGAGATGTAGCATTTTGGCAGAACTGTTTCTAAATGCAATCCGTTGAATATCGAGTAATATCAGGTGCTCTTTCAAACTGTGCAAAGTGAGAATTGGCTGCCCTACCTTGTGTATCAGCAGGCACCAGGTCTCTGGTAGCGAAAAGCTGTGCTGAGGAAAATGCCTGTCAACGGGCAGTTGTGCCTATGTGTCATTCACCTGTGTCACACATACTTTCTTCTTCTCAGCCGGCTCTTCAGGTCCAGCCAAAGGGCTGCAAAGCAGACATAGAGGAAGATGGGAAAAACGCCAAACCTTTTCAGTAGACAAAATCCCCGTAATTTCTGTTTCACCTTGCAGGAAAGAGAGCTGTGCCCTCTAGTGGCAGAAAAGAGAATAAATTAATCTAAAACCGTAAGAAACCTCCAGTCCTCTCTGCAGCCCCACAGCAGGATTCGGACATGCCTCCAGTCAAACTTGTGCTGCCAATGAAATTCAACTGATTTTCACGCTAAGGGACTACTCCTCTGCAGGCAGTGCTTTCTTGCTGCTGGCAGAAACAGCAAGAGGCATCTTTGCTCTTCCTAGACACAGTGTCAGCTAGACTGGCAGATTTCAGATAATTCCTTGAGAAACTCATTCAGAACGTTCCCCATTCCCAACCTGCTCAGATTTTGCAGCTCCCAAATACTTGGCCATGGTTAGCATCATTTGAGAGCTTCAGTACCGACTCTGTTCTATATATCACAAGCTGTTTGCATGGCACAATTAGGAAGCTTTTAACAGTCCACGCTGAACAATAAAGTCGATGGTCTCAAATGCGTGTAAAAAGCAAGCAGAAGAATTTTGCTGCTTGAAAAGATAGCCCTGACCAAATATATAAAACTGTAAAGCTTTTATTTCCTATGCACAAGGTCTCTGTCTTCCAAAATAATCTTCTGCACAGTAGCCACACTGCTCCTGGCCTTGGTGGCACCCACTGCACCTGTGACCACAGCCTCAAGCCTTCCTGGGTGCTTTCCTTTTGCCTCAATTGCTTCTTTCAGTGTGAACTTCAAGTCACTGAGGTATGAGTTTCTTATGTTTGCTTTTCCTTCCTTTACAGGAATGTGGCAAAATGTTTAAGGTGATTCCAGCCCATGTTTCTCACTGATGAATGTGGCAGAAAACTGTTTCAGGAAGGTGTCTTCCGTCTGTTTATACTGTGCTGTTCCTACAGTGGAACTGGTTGAGAGCCATGCATGGGGTGCGTGACTTGGGCACTGAGGAGAAGCAAACAGAAATGCAGCTCCTAGTGTTCCAAGCTTCAGTGGTATCTCTTCTGCCATGTTTGTGCTTTGAGGCATAAAATCAGCAGAGCTGCACAAGACACAGTCTTATTCCCAAATGTGTTCCCAAATGTTGTGTGTGAGATATGAGGGTGGCATCTGAATGTTACTTGAGTAACTGATTTTTCTCCTTTTATCCATAAAGCAGCACAGATCAGACAGGAGCTGCCTGCTGATACATCCATTCCTGCTGATGCAACTTTGCAACCTGAATCCTGAACAAAATGCTATTGTTTTACCAAGCCATTTACACCTCCAAAATGACCTACAAAATCTTAGTAACCACACAGAGACGCACTAGCCAGGAGTTAGAGAGTACAGAGAGGATGATATGCAGAGTTAGGGAGGGAGAAAGAGAGAATGCAGTTCCCAGGAATCATGTCCCCATTGCAGTGGTTATAAGAAGGCCACTAAGAGGGTAACACCCATCTAGCATTGCTTGGTGCACTTCATTTGTGGGTCTGTAGCAGCAAATAAAACAAATTTGAACACTGCTGCAGCTGCAAAGACCTCTTGTCAAGTGGAGAAGTCTGTGGTAGGCTATTACATAGTTCTGTGATTATTAGGAGATTCTGGTGTGGAATCACACTCAGGAGAGCTTAGGTATGCTTAAAGCATTATTTGACATAATTAAAACAGCTTGTTTGAGAAGACTATCTGATCAGTCATACCTAAAATAATTGCCAGGGAATCTGGTGTGATAGTTTGTTAGCTTAGAAATGATTTCCCTAGCTCCTTGCATGGTGGGCTGCTCAATTTACAAATCTCAGTGGGCCTGAGAAGATTGATTTCAAATAATAAAATAATAGATTGAGTCTTATTTTTAAAGGTGTCTTGCAAACAGAAAAAGACCACATAATTCTGTGGAGTTTATTTCTTCACAAAATATACAAAGAATATAAAACTGTTGGCTTGTTGTTTTAATATTTTTTCTGCTCGATTTTTTATTTCAGGTGAGAATGCTAAGCCTGAAATTTCATTAACTTCGTAGAGGTTTTGCTGAAGAGTCAGTTGTGAAATGGGAATTTTGTCAGATCTGAACCGAAAATCTTAAAAAGATATCAGTTCTCTTAAAGGGAATCATTGCTGTTTGATATAACGTTTTTTAACACAAAGAAGTCAAAAGTCATTTTAACAGATTAATAGGAAAATAAATTACTTGTAAGTTAAAATTTGAACTCACTGGTATGTTATCTTTGTGGTAACACTGCTAATTTGTCTGATGACCATAGGAAGTTTGAGAAAACAAACTGTAAGAAATTCAGCATTCATAATTTAAGCAACCAGGAGGACGAAAATTATTGTTTGGAAGAGAACTTTCAATTTCTCTTTTTGCTATATATTTTTGCTGCAGCAAAAGCTATTCTTGCCGTTTGAAAGCAATTTTTAAAGATTCTAAATTCATTTGAGAAGTAGAAAGAAGTACCTTCAGCTTAATCCATTCAGTTTTGGGCCCCTTGCTACAGGAAGGACAGTGAGAAGGCTCCAGGGAGACCTGATAGCAGCCTTTCAGTGTCTAAAGGGAGGACGTAAGAGAGAAGGGGGCAGATTCTTATCAGGGTCTGCTGTGATAGAATAAGGGGAAATGGTTTCAAACTAAAAAAGGAGACATTTAGATTGGATATAAGGTAGAAGTTCTTTACAGTAGTGGTGGTAAGGCAATGGCACAGGTTACCCAGAGATGTGGTGGATCTGAAGACATTTCAGGCCAGGCTGGATAGGACTCTGAGCAACCTGATCTAGCTGTAGATGTCTGTGTTCATTGCAGGGAAGTTGGACTAAAAGATCTTTATGGTTCCTTCCAACTCAACCAATTCTATGATTCTATGATTAAGATCCTGGAGCCTGTCTACAGAAGGGCTACGAATTGGTTGATAGAACTGGGATTGTTCAGTCTGGAGAAGAGGAGGCTCAGTGTAGAACTTATTGCTCTCTACAACTCCCTAAAATGTACTGAGGTGGGGGTTGGCCTCTTCTCCCAGGTAGGCCTCAAGTTGCTTCATGGGACATGAACTGGATATTGGGAAATATTTCTTCTCAGAAAGAGTAGTGCATTAGAATGGGCTGCCCAGGGAAGTGGTGGAGTCATCGTCCCTGGAGGTGTTCAAGAACCATGTAGATGTGGCACTGAGAGACACAGTTAGTGGGTATGGTAGTGATGAATTGGCAGCTGGACTGGATGATCTTAGTGGTCTTTTCCAACCTTAATGATTCTGTGATTCTATAATTCTATAATCCCATTCTACTCTTCAGTTTTGAATAGATTTTTCTTTCCTGGGAACCGTTTCTTTGTCATTTTTTTGTTTGTTTTTTGTCATATGCACTCAGTATATTAATCCTTTGAATTATTTATATTTCATGATAGATTTAAAGCCATCCTTTTGGAACCAAATACACATCTGGCACACAAAATATCAGCTTGCAAGGAGTTTCTTTCTTTCTTTCCTTCTTTCTTTCTTTCTTTCTTTCTTCCTTTCTTCCTTTCTTCCTTTCTTTCTTCCTTTCTTCCTTTCTTCCTTTCTTTCCTTTCTTTCCTTTCTTTCCTTTCTTCCTTTCTTTCCTTTCTTTCCTTTCTTTCTTCCTTTCTTTCTTTCTTTCTTTCTTTCTTTCTTTCTTTCTTTCTTCTTTTTTTTGTAAGTAAATATTAAAATACTGTCTCAATCTCTGCAGAATCATAGCAATGTTACAGCAACAGAATATATGGAAATTCTGTCTCCTTGTAGTTGATGGGGAAACTTGATTCTGTGATATTCTTTTATGCAACAGAGAACTGCAGGAAGCAGCCTGCTGCTGGAATCCTTTTCTATGTCTGAAAGGTAACATGGTGGTGATTCTGATATCTATTAATTCATTTATTTGTAATGTCTTCTTGAGTCACACAAAACATTCTTTATATTGCCAGGCTAATTGCTTATATGCAATCTGCTGTATATGGTGCATTAGATGTCTTAATGAGCAGTGTGAGTTCTCTAGGGGAGATTCCTATATTTTCTGTAGTGCCCTATAAACTGTAGGCTTCTATATACTCCTGGATATTGCTGTAGTCCATATTTCATTGAGTCCAAATTACCTACAACCAGATGCCAAAACAAAATTCAAAAATCCCATTCTCAGGCACTTTTATCCACGTTATCTAGCCTGTGTTGCAATGTTATGTCATTTTCTCAGTCTTAAATAACAACCTCAAGTTTTGAAAGGAGCTTCACACTTCTCTCAGTCCATTTTCACCTTATTTAGCTTTAAGGAACATCTCATGCAAACACTAGACTGAAAACATCAGGTTCAGTCCCCTTGCCTCCTGTAAATTCCCGTCAAGGTCTTTGGCAAATCATTTGCTCTTGCCAAGACTTAGTTGATGTTCTATATTAGAGAAATAGCATATTATTAACGAGTCTCCTGGGCTGTGGGGTGGCAAAACTACATTATTCAGTTACTATAGCAATGAGATCATGAATTCAGGTACATATTTTCATATACATAGTGCTAGACATCCAGTACTTGTTGGCCTGCAAAGTCTTGTGCAGCCTCTGCTGCTCTGTTCACATTATCACTTGCCTGACTTTGTCAGCTGGCAGATGTTTGTGCAGCATGGCCAGCTGCATTCAAATCATATCATGTCCTGCAAGGGCAGGGGATCTGGGGTCCAGCCAAGCTCTTCCTCTGTGGTATGTGCAAAACAGATTAGGATGGGACATGATAGAGGACATGAAAAGAAATGGCTTTTGTCTGGGAGAGAAAAAGAAGAGCTGTCTTCATTTCTTCTGCTTGTCTTTTAGCAAATAGAAAGTGTGAAAGTCAAGGAAGAATAAGATAACTAAGGAAAGTTTATTTTTAAAGCAAAGCCAGACTTCCCCATACACCCAGGCATTTACTGCCATTCCACCCTGAGGCTTCTGCAAAAGTGATTAGCAGCAGGAATTCCCATTAAGCTTGAGTGTGCGTTTACTATTAGCCACCAACCAGATCTAATGGAAGGGAAAGGAAGGAGAAAAGGGAAGGGAACTTATCTTGGCTCCTCTGCCACTTAGGTCCTTAGGGTACCTTAGTGGAGCACGCAGCCATTTGTCTGGACTGTCATTTCCATACAGGCTGGGGGGTTTGACTTTAAGAGTAATACAACTCTTGCTGAAAGGCTTCCTTTTGGAATATAACAGTGGTAAGAAAAGGCACACAATGCCTACAAAATCCTGCTTGTACACACCCTGTTTCCTAGATTCCAGGGAATTTAAAAGATGTGACTGCTCTGATAACCTTTCTAACCTGAAGGAGGCAACCATATCTGGAGAGCATCACTGGGGTTGGGTTAGTCTTACAAGCACCAGTATACAACCAGTTACACAAGCTTGTGTCTGTCTCTGTTCTGGAGGAATTAAATTAGCAGGATGCAGTACATCAGTGGAGACTGGAGAAGGAGCTTGCAAAATGTCTGCTTGTCCTATTCCTTCACATGAGTAATTCTTCCCCTCTCTGAGAGGGACACTTCTTTTGCTTGAACAGCCTGCACTAACTACAGGGGAAAAGGTAAAATTTTAAGGAAAAAATTGTCTGAGGAGCTGTTTCTTAATTCTTAATTCAAATGTGCTGATCTGTTTTCAGTCATAAACAATCCCTTTACTCATAAATGCTGGGACATTTCTCTTGTCTAGGGAGTTGAGACACTTCAATTTGCAGCTAGCTCTTGGCATATCATTTTGATGTTGCATGCAGAAGAAAGAGTGAAACAAGCTTTGGGCTTCCAGGAGAGCTCATGGCATCACAGCCAGTGATTACTTCTTCCCTCTGCTAAGCGTTCATCGTTGGTGTGTACAAAGCCCTACTTCTTAGGCTCTAAGATGAGCTCTTTTCATTATGTTGCAAGTAAAAAATCTCATTTGATGTTACAAGCTGCTTTCAGATGCATTTTGCCCTTGGCTGATGACACTCAGCTACCATTCAGACAGAGCCCCTGCAAAAGTGCACTTTTAGCCCACTGTATTAATAGAGGCTTTATCCATATTAGTAAATCTAAACATGAGCTCAAGCACCAGACTGTCTGCCATCATCTGCATTGCTTAATGGTTAGCCTGCTCCCTGGGCTGCATGTTGACCTGTGTCTACTAGCTCCAGCCTGAGAAAGCCCTGACATCACCTGAGTGAGAGCTTGTGCAAGACTGGTCCCATTTATTTCCTTATGAACAAATCAGCTCTGAGTCTGGTCTCAGATTCTGCTCATGGCAGAGCCCTCTGAATGGGTGAGGGACAAAGCCCAGGGATACTTCTTTTACATTTCTATTTGGTCTCACCAAGCTTATGCAAGGCTCCATGAACCAGACTCTGCATGGTCTCTACTGCAGTATATTTACACACATTATGCTGCAACACAGAGAATAAGGAGATTATAGGATTAACATTCACCCTGAAGGCAACAGTGGCTGCTGAACTTTTTGATGAGACCAAACTTGTATGTTTTGTGCTTGTCATTGGGAATATAGGAGGTCAGGTTAAGAAAACCAGCTCTGCTATTGAAATGCCACTGCTGAATATGCTTCAGAATTTCTGTGGTCCTTAGCTATAACATGAATTTGAAGCAATCCACACTCTGAGATTGATCCTTGGTGCTTTTAATATCTAAATGATCTCTGAGGATGTGGGGTGAAGCCGAGGATTCACTCCAGATTCAGCAAAATGCACCCTATAGATTGCAGCACTATTCTTGTCATTAAGTGGTATTTCCAAGCTTGCTGCTGCATAAGCAGGGGAAGCAGCTCTGGCATCAGGCTTCTCCAGACCTTGTTACACAGACCACGGTTGGTCTGCTACAACAGACTGATCCAGATGCCAAAGTTTGCTTCACTCAATTAGAAAAAACTAAGCTGGGCAAACTTGTGTTAATAAATGCTTGAGCATAATAGATGTTTTTGCTCTTGACTGTCCTTAGCTCACTTATATTCTTAATACTTTGTCCAGCCTGGAGAAGAGTCTGGGGATAAGGAGCAGAGATCAGTGCTGCAGTTCATGACCACCAGCTCCTGATCAGGTGTCACATCCTTCCAGCAGTGGTGAGAAGGTAGGCAGGAGGAGAGCTGGAGGAGATCTGCTGCTGTGGGCCATTAAGTACAGCAGACATAATGCTCTTGCTGCAGTTCAAGCGAGTTTCCTTGCCTGCTGTTTAAGGAACATCTTGAATCAGTTTTGTATTAACATCAGCTCCTGCGTTGCCACTGGCAGCTCCATCAGACCTAGAGATCAGCTAAAAGCTGGTGCATCCTGAGCTGCTCCTGGAGTTTCCCTCAGGCTTTCATCCCACTTAGCTGCATTTATTTATCATCTGTCTCTATTTCTGTCTGTTTAATAGAAGAAGAGAGGGCAGTGATTTTGTCTTTCATGCCATGCTGGCTGCCTCCAGTTACTCCCTGTGCCTTTCACCATCCTGAATATTGATAGCTCTCCCATTCTCTTCCCACTGTCTTTTTTGGACTCGCTGTTTGTTGAGCGGAGCTACATTTGCTCTGTTTCTTTGCAGAGCTTTCAGTAGCAAATGGAGCTGTTATCAGGCGGGCAGATATTGCTTCACAGAATTAGCCCTTGGAAGACTCTGGAACAGCTGCTAAGGGGCAATTTCACATTCAGAGCAGCACAAATCTACCGTGAAATGGAGTGGGACTGATACATCTCCATGACATATAGACTCATTGTCCATAGACTTCCTTAATACAGGGTGGATGCAGTCAGCTCTCTGTTCTCTGCAGAGACCCATTTCAGGGTCTGATCTCCACCCACACAATAGAAACAGCCATCTCAGACACATCTGTCCCTGCCTCCAGCTGTTCCAGGCTGTCAATATCAGGTGTAGTGTCTTCCATAGGCAGTGGCACTCTGCCCATTCACACCTCCAGACACCTTCTCAGTCAAGCTAAGCATGCTGTTGAAACCTGGGTCCCCCAAGACAGTTATTATCTGCTCATTATTTCAGCAAGTTTTTGAAGAGCTGTTTCATTTTACAAGGGTACCTATACAGATGTGCTCCTAATACGAGCCTTTTGGGATTTCAGTGCATAACCTGAATTCTTCTCCTTGTAGATGCCTTTGGAGATATAAAATATCTCCTTTTTTAGTCATATTTTGCCTGGAACACTTGTCTTTATTTTGTAGCTGAGTGTTGGCTCACCTTTTTTTTTTTTTGATAAAACCTTTCTTACAGTGAAGATGCTTTACTCTGCTTAATACCCTCTCTTCTTCCAACACACCCCCTAAAGTCTTAAGGTTTCTATGAGAGTGCATTCTAATGCAGATGATGTCTTCAGACAAAAATCAAACACTTCCTTGTTATTCATTCAATGCATAATAGATGCTGCAGATTCCACCACACGTGCTTCTGTTTCCTTTGTGGAGGCAAGGGCAGACACAAGAGAACATCTCACTGGGGATGAACAGATGCCTCCCAGCAGATCACAGTCCCTGCCTGACTCCTGGTGCAGAGCAGCTGTCAGCCCAGTCCATCCCGTTGTGCTCAGACCCATGTCAGATACTTTCCGTGGTCCCTACCAGTCTCTGCAATGCAGGGTCTGTGTGGCAGCCATTCCTTCATCCTCCTGTGGCTGCTATTAGCCCCAGTGTCATTTGGCAGTTCCATTGGGATGGGCATGGTGTGCTGCTGGCCATTCTGCTTACACTGAAGGCAATTTGCTGGGAGAGTTCTACCCTTCTGCTTTGCCTACAACAGAGAATTAGGAAATTCATCCGTTAGCAAGTCAGCCTGTTCTCCAAGTTAGGAACTACTGAGCCCAGAATGATTGCTGCACAAATGTTTTATTCTTTAATGTAAACCTAGACACATAGTTCATCAGAGATTTACTATGTCTCTGCTTCAAGGTACTGCAAGAATTCCTCACCTCCACTTACTGGGTGCCCTCTGAGCATCTTTTATAAGAATCCCTCCAGTTTCCTCATGCTACAGCCAAGGGCTGAATTTAAGCAGGAAGTTCACATCATCTCACTGTGCAACAAAAAAAAAGCCTTTTGCTCTTAAACTGTTTTGGATGTGCAGAAAGCCAGCCAACCTTCAAAGGCTTTTCAGCTTGCTATTTGGCTTCCTTCAGCTATCAAACAAATGTACCGAAGCAGATGAGATTGTCCCAGATTCGCACAGGTAGGAATGAAAACATTTTGCCTGGTATTTTCAGATGACTAAAGTGACTTTGTGTTTTCAGATCAATCTGCTGGAGAATGACAAGTGCGGTGAAGAGAAGGAAAATTTCATACTTGTGTGTCACTACACAAATCAGCTGAACTTGGATTATAAGAATAGAGCAAGAGAAAGGAGTTTTGGAGGGGGAGAAAAGGTAAGTCAACCTTCAGTCTGTGTACAGACACTTATTAATGTGGTATTCAAGAGCAGTGCTGTTCTCCCTCTACCTCTGCAGTATCCTTTGCACAAAATCTTGAAGAAAAATTGCTTTGGCTCTGTCAACATAGATTGCTGCTCCTTTTATTTGGCATCAGCTCTGGTGGCACTGGGCCCTTCAGGTTTCTTGCCCAATATCTGTCCAGTCCCACCCTGCATTCTGTCTCTGTGAGGACTCAATTCCCTCTCAAGACCTGAAGGGAGAACTGCACAGCTCTTCCAAGTTGATACAGATATAGTGATATATTAGCTTCCTGCTATCATGAGCCTGCTTTAGACAAACAGGCAGCCATGAGCTGGTGGCAGAGGCCTGGTAGCTGATGTCTGCAGGCCTGGTCTTCCGAGTGCTAGAAACATTTTTCACTGCATTATTTGTTGTACTGGCCTTGCTCCCTTGTGGGGTACTGTTCGGCTGGCAGGAGTGCTTTGGCCCATGTAGGTTATGCCATTTCCCCAAAGAGAGCACAGCTCTGCTGCTGAAAGGATTTTCTGGCCAGCATAATCACATTTACATGAAGGCTTTTGCCAGCTTTGCTATATTGCTGAGGGGTAGAGAGCGGGCTGAGGGTAAATGACAGTCTTAAAGATTGCGTTTTGCCAGAAAAACTTTTAGTGTGGCTTAAAGTCTTAAAGACTGCCATTCAGGTGTCATATCTCTGGTTATTTTTAGTCTGCCTTTTCAATGTACAGACCTGTATTTTTCTTATGAAAAATGTGAAATCTGCCAAGTTCAGAATGCACATTTTAATTAATTCAGTGTTTGCTCAAGAGAAAATGATACTGCTGCACTTTCATTTGATGGTTCAAGTAATACTTGCTGGGTGTTCACTCCTGACCTGCAAGCCCTCATATTTAAAATAATCAGGGGAGGAAAGAAAGACATTTTTGGCAAGGAAAATGCTGTCCTCAGGCTATTAATGCATCTTAATCCCCAACAGAAAATGAAATCACTTTGGGCAGGTGCCAAGCAATACAATGACTTTCCTCTGATTTCAGGAAGGAGCTCCTCTTGAACAACCTTTCTTGCATGAAGTAAGATCTAGACTTACAGGGCTTCATTTTGCTCTCACTTTACACCCATTTTGCACCAGTACCAAGACAGTGTCTGAGTACAGTTTCCCTAGATTAACAAAACAAAGCCAGACCTCATTGGTGCTTTTATTTATTATTTGTATTATACCTATTGGTCCATATTTGCTGTTATTAACACTGGACTTCAGGTGTGCAGAGCCAGAAAGTACATTTTTTTTAATCTGATCAGGCTTTTGAGAGTAATTGCTTCTAAACTTCCTAATTTGCTTGTCCCCTGATAGTGTTACTAAGAAAGAAAGATATCTTAATCTAGCCCTTCTTCTTGTGGAAGAAGGACAGGCAACTTGGGGAGAGTGCAGATAAGTTGTTAGGATATGCAGGGAGAAAATTAGAAACGCAAAAGCTCAGCTTGAACTCGATTTGGCTGTTGGGGTAAAAGAGAACAAAAAAACTTTCTTACAGATATATTAACAGTAAGGGGAAGGCTAAGGAGAATCTCCATCCTTTATTGGATGCAGCAGGGAACATGGTTCGAATGTCCTTGAGATGGTAAGATGAGACACTTCCAGTAAATTCCATATTTCAAAAATTACATTAAGAGGACATTTTGAGCCATTTTGTGTTGCTGTGATGTTGTAGCTTCCTTTGGAGCAAAGGGAGGAGTAATTCAGAATGAGTATTGCCTCACTTGTTTTCTTGCATGCACACTCATCTTACTGGGGTATGGAAGAAGTCTGTTTAGGAGTCAGACCCTGATTTTCACAGCTTTCCTTGAGCATTCTTATTTGGGATGAGAAGACAATTTTCAGTACAGAGAGACAAATGAAGCACGGAAGCTCACTTCAGTGCCTGAGAAACCAGAAATCAGAACTCAGACTGAAAAAAATTCAAATCCACATCTCCTGACCAAGCCAGCTGTTCGGCTTCCTCCTTGTCGACATTAAGGGAGAGACCACTGCAAAGGCAGCAAGGCTGCTTGACCTGAGAGGAGCAGAGTGCAGATGTGGGGATATGGTAGTAAGGAAGTAAGGATGGAGGAGAAGTAGCAGAGGGGAGCAGAGCAAGGAATTGGGGAATTTCTGGGAAGACAGCAAAAGAGATGGGGTGGAGCAGAGCCTTTTGTGAGCATTGGGAACTGAAGAGGAACTAAGGGCATACAGGGTGACAGAACGATCTAGAGAGGAACAGCGCATGTATGGAAGCTCTACAAAAGAAAATGTTTCTGCACAAACACAAGTTTTCTAGGAAAAAAGTCCTAGGCAGGCTAGGACTAGTAGTGAGTGGATAGCTGAAGCTATAACAAAAGCTGCTTTCACAGTGTACGGATGGAAAAGATCTTAACAGGATCAAGCCAGAAACGCATTCAAAGAAAATCAGCAATGAAGAAGCATTTAGCATTTGAACAGAGAGAGCTCAGAGAGCACAGGCATTGAGAAGATCTTACTAGTGCTAAACATGGGGCAGTACTGCTTAAAACATGGACAGCAGACAGTCATACACTCTGCTGAGAGAAGATGGAGAGAGCAGAGAGCCTGAGCAATGTTCAGCATTCAAAGAGAAGCACATAGCAAAGGTACATAAGCAGGACATTGGTGCACATATTGCATCACACAAAGCAACAAGCAGGCTTAGTTCTCAGCAGTGCAGGTGTGAACTGCTTCTTCAAGCAGCCAGAAAGGTACCTGGCACTCCCTGTGTGTTTGACTAAAGAACAGCAATGAGGACAGTAATTCAGCAGCAGTAGCATTGCACTCTTCCTGGCACAACACAGGAGAAAAGCATGAGCCATATGTAATTCTCACAGCAGGGCCCACAAGACACAGATGTGATGCTGGATATTCTCATCAGGGCACAGGCCAACTGCCTCCTGAGACAGTCTAAAGGAAAAGCACAGCCTGGACCACCTCATGAACACCACCACGAGACTGGAGTCACTTTGGGCTTTGCTGCTCCCTGCCATGTGGCTGCCAGGCTGTGGAAGTGGCACTTGCCTAGCAGTGGAGTCGTGCTGTGGCTGGGGATGATGAATAATTAATTTCTCCCCTTCTGCAAAGAAATTGAATCAGGAGGAATTGTTGAGGATGACATCCTGGATTCCCTTGGGATTTCCATACCTGCACATCCTCTCCCTGCAATAGAGAAGCAGCTGTCTAAAATTATGAACTCAGTGGCACATACACAGTGGCATCCTGCAGAGGTGAGACTGAGAAAGGACGGGAGAGCAGAATGTGTGCTGTAAGTGAGGACAACTGAGTGAGTGGTGGAAGCACCAGAATGATTTTGTCTGGTAATCTCAAGAAAAGAGAGAAATGTAATTATAATCTATAGCTGCGTAGACTATTGAGACACAAAGAAAGCAATAAGAGAAAACAGTGCTATTTACAAACCCAAGCTGAGATCACCTGTCTGCTCTATAAAACAAATACACTCTTTGTACCAAACAGTCAATCTGGGCACCGGCAGTTCAGGCTGGCCCAGGAAAGTGGCATGTTGATGACTGTAAGAAGACAGCACTTCAAGCGGCTGCCTCTTAAAATACTGTCTATCCTAGAGATATGCCCTGAATGATTCACAAAATAACACAAAGACTGTGAAGAGCTGGAGTTGCTCTTGATGACGTTCTCATGCGTGACAGACCCAGAGACAAACATGACAAAAAAAACCCTAATAGCATTGCCTAGAAGAGGCAGATAACGCAATCTAAAATTCAGCCGTGGCAAAATGCAAATCCACACAGAGGAACTGAATTATTTTGGCCATGCTGCAGAAAGAAGAGGCATCAGATTTGATTCAAAATGAAAAAAACAGCTAATGAATAGCAACCTCCCCCTCAAAGTCAGCAACTGCACAAGGAATATTGACATATCTATCAAGATTTATACCATGAGGAATATAAATGCACAGTTTACAGTCTGGGGGAAGGTATAAATGAGGAAGGCTAAGAAAGGGTTCTGACAAATAGACCTTCGACAAGACCTCCACAGCAGTTGCTTTGAAATCAGGCTCCATTATAGTAAAAATAAGGAAAATAACACTCCAGATAGCTAAAATAATAGGAAGATGGCAGCATACAGATGAGCTGAAGCCAATGCTGCAAAACTGTATTCCTAGGAAAGCACTGCCTTGCCACTGTCCAATGTCTGAATTTTCTCTGTCATATGCTCTGCTTGACTGCAGGCTAAGACTGAAAGCAAATCACAGTCCTCCAGAATGTTCTTCACAAGCCTCAAGATTCTGTACCACCAAGTCATTAGCACATAATTCTAAAATCAGAAGGGTTTAACGTGCAAATGAAAAAATAATCAGGGGAAGACAAACTCTTTTAGTATATTTTCTTTCCTGAAATTTCATACAGAATAAGGGAAAAAATGGAGGAAGAATATGAGGAAGGAATACATCTGATGGTCCAACACTGAACAGCGTCTACAAATAAATTATTAGAAATAGCAAAGCAAAGTGTGGGATGTGCTGGATTTTAAAAGGAAACAAAGAAAGCAGACTGACCTGTGCAAGAATAACAAGCTCCCTTGGCTCTTGCAGACTGTTGGAATGAAAAAAACATTGTCTGCAGAGACAAGACTGAGGCTGAGGGATAAGGAGAAACAGTGATTCCTAGCCAACTGGATACAACAAACCTGAAAGAAAGGGAAAAAAAAAAAAGGATTGGTAAGGGCATTTTACTATAGTGCTTTGCAGAAAGAAAGTAAAAAGTAAAAAGTAATGTTTTGTCATGGCTTGAAGGCTCAGGTAGAAGGAAATATCAGATGCTGTTGCTCAAATGGAAACAGAACCGCAAGGAATGAATCATCTTTTGTGTTACTGGCAGCAACTGACAATCGATGCATTCAATACAAGAGATACCACAGCCTGCTAATTGTGATTTATCATTAGAAGTTAGGTCTTGTTTAGCTACCCTGTTAGCTTACAAATTTTCCCGCACTGTGGCAAATACCACAAAGACAATATGCACTTAGTATAGCATGATGCCTGCAGTTATTCAGAAAAAGGTAGCGGAGTAAGGTGGTTTAGGAGAAGTCCCTGGAACATCATGTGCTGTCTGTCTAATTAATTGTGTCATGGGGTTGTGAGGAACTGGGAAGACAGCTATTGATCATAGACTCATAAAATCATAGAATGGCTTAGGTTGGAAGAGACTGTAAAGATCATTGACTTTCAACTCCCCTGTCATGGGTGGAGTTGCCAACAAAATGCACTTGATAAAGACATGCACTCAATTGCTATACAAGATCATACATATTATGATTTACACTTTCTGAGCTGGCCTTACAAACACTGTCACCAGCAGGAAGGCCATTTAAGCCCAAAGGGTTGTGCTCATCAAATGAAACAAATAGAGTTTAAATGCAGTAAAAGCTCTTTCTCTTCTGTCCACTGCTGCCTCCTGTTGCCCCTTTTTTGAATCATATATCACTATATGTTATGACCTAAGCTCTTTTATTTGTAGAGGGGATGTAAAGATGGGAAGGTAAGTTTTAAGAGAGACACAGAAAGTGATTCTGGGATCCAGTTTCCTCTTGTATGTGTACATCTGTACATCTGTGTAGATGAACTGAGCAGTGGGAGGGCAGCTTGAAATGTTATCTTCATTAAATGCTGATTACTGCTGTGGGCAACCACAGCTAAGACAACGCAAGACTTTGGGTGTTTAATGTGGAACCAAAACTATCAGTCTCTGATTCCTTTAATTTTGCCAGGACTCAGACATCCATTAATTCCAAGAAGAAATAGAGTTTTAGACCAAAAAAATTGACCCATCTAGAATCGAGGACAAAAGAATGACTTTGCCAACTTTTCTGGGTTTTTTTCAGACAACTCAGCATGAAGCAGGCCTCAGATTTCCCACACTTCCATGAGAGGGCAAAACAAGCACTGAAACAAGAATAGCTATTCACGTGCTACAGGTGTTGGAAGAAAGAAGTAAGGATTTTACTTTCCCTTTGATTGCTGAACTGTTCTTTTTGTCTGTGACAGCTGCCATCTAATTATTGGTCCATCTCAACAGAATTGAAATGATTTTGCAAGGGCAGAAAGATGGGCAGCAGGACTGTGCACTCTAGGTCTCATACTTAATACCTAGGTAACCAACATCATATTCAATCTCCATTTGAAAAAACAAGTGAGTTCTGGCCCAACCTGGGGGGCCAGGCTTACTAAACCTAGCAGTGCTTCCTGAGGCTTTTCTTGTTTCCCAAGGTCTGTAATTTAAGACACTGAGAAATGTAAGCTCTTTCATGAGATTTAAGGAATTCCTTTGTGAGGACTTCCATTACTGTCAGGCCTGCTGCACTTGTCTTAGAAGGGTTTGGCCAACAAGTGTCTATAGGCTGAGCTCCCAGAGAATGCACTACTTAAGCAGGAGGGCTCAGATGTCTCCAGTACTGATTTGAGGAAGCAGAGTTTGTGAGAAAGAGGGTCCATATACCCAGAATGGATGTCATGTAACAGGGAAGAATGATGAATACTCTATATTTCCTTTCTGCAAGTCAAGATGCTTTAATCAATTACAAGTTGAGTGCTCAAGACAGTGGGAGCTGAGAGGTTTTGTAGCTTTGAGTTATGGGTTACCCAACCTTAACCACGTGCCAGTCTCCAACCCTGAAGGTCAGTTCAACCAAATGTCAGTCCTATTGTTAGTGAAGTGCTACTGCTGCCTGTATTCATAGAATCAGAGGATAACTTGGGAGAGACCATTTGAGTCTCAAATTCATTCCCTTATTCCCAGCAGGCCTAATTCTAAAGTTAGATAAGGTTGCTCATATTCAAATGAGTCCTAAAATCCCAATTCTGAGCCACTCGCCTTGGCTTTGCTGATGGGATTTTGTGCGTGTTAAGTCTAGTTGGAATTTTCTTTGCTGCAACCTGTGTTCATTTCCTCTCATTCTTTCAATCTGGACCTTTATGAAGTGTCTGGCTTTCTCATAGCCTCTTCTGTAGTCTGAGATAGCAATTAGGTCCCCCACAACCTTTTCTTCTCCAGGCCAAACAAATTCAGGTCCATCAGCCTCTCTTTCTACGTATTTCAGATACCTGATCTTCTTGGAGGACCCAGCTCAGTATATTGATATCTCTCATGACTGGGGAAGACCAGAAATGGAAACTGTCCCAGATGCAGCCTCATGAGCACTTGACAAAAGGGAATGATCACTTCTCTAGTTTGCTCTCTTGCCTTTGCAGTCTAGTATGCATTTAGCCTATTTCTGCCAAGGCATATTTCTGGGTATTGTCAACTGTTGTCCACCAGGAGCCTGAGGCCCTTTTCTACAAAGTTGCTTTCTAGGCAGAAAGGGTCCAACCTACACTGGGAATGGGGGCTTTGCAAGACGCCCATTTTGTCACTATTGAACCTCATTCAGTTTTTCCCAGCCTGCTTCTCCAGCTTATTAAGGCAGCCCTTCCCTTCAGTGCATCCATCCACCACTTCTCTGAGTTTGATATCTGTGAACTCTTCAAGGTTTTCTCTACCCCCTTTTCCACACTGTAGATGAGTAAGTTATATGATACCAGTCCAAGAATTAACCCTCTGAGAAATATTACTTGCATTTGGCTTCCTAGTAGACTTTGAAATGTTGACCACTACATTTTGAGCCCACTTGTCCAGCCTGCTTCTCCCACTTTGTAGTCCACCCATCTAGTCCATAACTCCCCACATTGGCCAATTTTCCAGTAATCCAACAAGTGTTTTGCTTGGGGAGAAATACATACGCATCTAGACGTCAGCCATCCTAGAGTTTTCCTGTATCACATTTGGCCACATCTTCTCTGCTGGCAACAGATCAGCTGGAGTAAAGCTCTCTGGAAAGTGGTAGAACGAGACATAGGGCCAGGACTTGCACATGGCAGTAAAACTGTCAGGGAGTTATGGCACGTGGCCAGAACTGCAAGCTGTGCTATGCCAATCACAGATGGGAAGTGAAAACTTGTGACATTTTGTACTTCAACCCAAAATCTGAACAGATTTTCATGAGACTACATTAAAAAAAAAAAAAAAAAAAAGTATTTCTCACCCTGATTTAAGTATCCTGCCAAATTTCATAGTCTTACTGCAATACTGCAAGTATGGAAAGAAAAAAAGGAAAGTCACAAAATGAAGGGGGAGGAGTTTTTTATTTTATCTTAAGGAATGTATGGGGCTGCCAAGACTTAGGAGTGTGAACTCCTCTGTAAAATCAGAGGAATCAGAATCCACAATTTTTAACCAGGTTCTCCTGGTTTTTTCTACCAGTTAGCAGTTAGCAATCACGTAGCTGTAGCTCAAAAAGACTAGTATTTGTGCTGATAAATTCAAACACAAGTTCTTGAGGGATGTGACATGGTCACTCAAGGATCCAAGAAAAAAAAAAAGAAGGAGATGCCTCCTCTCTGTAATCTAAAGCTCTTGTTACTGCTCTCTGAATTTCTACCCCTTTCTGGAATGGTTGGAAAAACAAGTCTGTGCTGTTAAAACTATTCTTTTCCCAAGTCCTCTTTCAGAAAGCAATGATGCTATTTCTGTAAGAACTTAAAAGGAAGTACATGTCTGAGGCAGAAAGCAAGAACGGAAAATTTCAGTAAAAACGGTGAGTTTTTAGCAGTTGGGAGCTGACAGGGCTTTTTAATACACTGTAAGAGAGGGGTTGTCTTGTTGGCACCGACAGCCACATTTTTAAGGAATAAAAGTGTGCCTGCTGGAATGTTTTTTCTTTTGCAGGAAATATAGTGGAAAAGTATCAGTTAGTTTTCAGACAGAGTCCAGTATGTCTGTCCCCACCTTCTCAGCCTTTCCCTTGTCCTAGCCCGAGCCAAGCTCTTCAGCCACAAGCTTTTCTTCCTCCTACTGTTCAGCCTTCCCAGCTACAGCCCACTTCTTTCTGCCTTTATTTTAACCAGGACCAGTCTTACAAGTAGTATGGAAAGGGAAACAAATGGCCTTAGCTTGAGTTTCTTCACTCTAAAAGGCCTGGAGATGATGGGAAGCTTTAGTACAACCTTATCAGTCTGTAAGGAAGGTATGTTGATGCTAACTTCTGTCATTAGGAATGCTAGACTGCAACCACCATGTTTCACAGCCTTTCCCATCTCCCATTGGGAAATGACCCAAAGATATAAATTTACCTGGAGATAATCCATTGCTTTTCCCAAGGATACACAGATGATTGTCTTAAGTGCTTTGTTACATTTCAATACACAAACACTGAAATTCAGCCTTTCCACAACAGAGCAGTATTTTTATTTGAAAGGTAATCAACAATGAGATGATAAAATTGAGCTGATGGCTTATCTCTGTGTCATCCTATCAGCTGAAGGCCACTGAGATTGCCTGTGCACTTCCTGCACACTGGGTGGGTGTGTAGGTGCCACCTCACATCTTGGAGGGCAGAAGCCATCAGCATGAGTTTCTTCACAAGGTGGACAAGTTTACCCATTTGATTCACATCTGGAGGTTGGGAGCCTGTCCTTTCTGTACTCCTAGGTTGCTTTTGCCAGTTGCCGAAGCATCTTAGAGAAGGGAGGGCATTTACCTTCAATGCAGAACAGAGTGTCAAGGACAAGATGGGAATTAAAGGAGTTATATTTGTACAAGACTCCTTACGCTGAAATAGAGAGAAGGCAATGACTCTGAGTAGCATGGAGTGACCAGGAATATGTAGGATAGAAATGGTAGAATCTGGACTATGGGAGGAGCGGAGGGACATAGTTAGAAGCAGCTGAGGTGGAGAGACCTTGGGCTGCCTGAGGAGCTTGAGAAGGGAGACTGGTAGCAGGAGA
The DNA here is from genome assembly GCA_037305975.1 of Chrysolophus pictus. NCBI lineage: Eukaryota > Metazoa > Chordata > Aves > Galliformes > Phasianidae > Chrysolophus > Chrysolophus pictus. The sequence continues at coordinate 115,915,378 of CM074576.1, read as the reverse complement.
TGGATATCTGGGGGAATGCCAGAGAGAAGGAGCGAGAGTGGGCATCAGGTCTCAGGTAGGTGGGTGCTTTGGGGACTGAGTGAACAAAGAGCAGAGGCCAACACTGAGAGACAATGACCAGAGGGAAAAGGGATTGGAAGGAGAAACCAGCCATGGGGAACAAGAAGGCAAGGCAGAAATGAAATCTGACTGGAAACACAAGGCTGGGTCCTGCTGTCAGTAGGAGCTTCCAGGGCCTGTTCCTGCACAGGGTCACTCCTCCTCTGTCCACAGGTATCTGTGGGACACACTAGGCACACGGGCAGCATCCTCTCCTCGTGTTGGCCCATTTTAAAGACTGCCACTTATGATCTTTTGAAGTCTCCAGCCTTGCTGTTGTTCTTAGTAATTATCCATCTGATACCACAGCATAGAATTTTATTGTTGCTGTTGTTTTAATGTTTTCTACTGTGTTCTGAAAAACTCAGAAAGGACAGGTGAGAACGTTGCCAAGTTGAAATGCTTCAAACCATCAGGACATTGATCTTCTCACTGAACAGCACCTCAGAAGACATCTGTGTATGCTTTTTGCATGATCTTAGGCTATTCTGAGATATCCTGTACCTGCAGTGACTGACTGCAGTGTGCCCTCTGCTGTCTTGCTGTCTGCACAGCCCAGCATCTCTGAGATCCAGAGAAGTTGAGCCTCTGTCCAGAAGCAAAAACTATTCTGGCTCCCTATAAGCTGCCTAAGAAATGTGTTACCAGAAGTGTCCTCCCAAGAGAGAGGCAGCTCCTGGTCCAGAGCTGCTGTAGAAGGTGCTCTGCAGATGGCTTTGTAAAGATCTCTTGGATATTCACAACTCAAAAGGATACTATGACCTCAACCCTAATTTTTTCTACCAGGAGCAGTGATTAAAAGACATTGAAATGCAAACAAACACCAATTTTTGAGAAGAAAACCATGTCATGCAGGCAGTCGTGTAACTTACACCAAGGAAACACTCCTATATTAATTACTCTCTTCCATGACTAGGTATCACCTTCCCACTGAAGGGCAGATAACATTTTAAAAATTATTTTCTTTCCATGGCTTTTATCACCCATTCAGTCTTAGCACTCTTTGATGCATCCCTCCAGATCTGAATTTTCCCACTTTATCTGCCTCAGTTCTGTCATGTTTCTTCAAACATCAATGTTTCTTTGCTTTTTCCCTGTCCCCTTTTCTTTCTTCTTGGTTGCAAAAGCTGATATCTCTCCCTGGGCATCCGGTATCTCTACTTTAACATGTGTGAGCTGACAACTAATCCATTGCTTCCTTAGCAGAGTGTCTCATCTGTTCAGAACAGATTTCACTCGGGCAGCGTATCTTGGCAGCCACAGAAAAATCACCATGGCTTTAGGGAAATTGCCTGATCTTTGCTCTGACTGAACGATGTAACTAAGTTGTTTTTAATTTTGTTTACCATTCCAGTATAATGTTTGCAAGAAAAGGAAGAATAGATATGAGCCCCAAAGGGGAGAGTAAATCAACTGGGTGAAACAGTACACCATTAGTCTATGCTAAAATTGCCAGGTTTTCCTTCTTTTACTGTGTCTGTGCTGAAAAATAAAGAGAAGAGGCCTTTAAAGAACCTTATGCTGATCGGAACAGGGAAACAGAAGCAGGAGGTGCCTCTGTGCAGTCAAACGCATATTTATTCACAATCATGAAAGAAATGAAAGTGGAAAAATTTGTAGGAAACAAAGAACGTGTTATTTATGTATTTTCAGTCAGCATTAGAGTTGTAGAGAGTTTATGCTAAGTACTGAATACGAAATATTATGATGACCATAACTCCTAATTTGGAGTCATAGCCTAAATTCAAGCTAATTCCCAATGTTCTGTAGACCATAGTACCAAAGTCTTAGGAATTGATTCAGGCTATCTAAACTCAAGATCTATCCAGCTTCAGGAAGTTACTCAGAATGGCTGACAGCTCTATTTCAGTTCACTGGTGTCTGGCTTAAAAGAACAGACTGTGCACCAGGTCGGGAAATCAATTCAAGGTGTCTCATCTTTGATTAAATTACTGCATTTCTCTGTGAATTTTCAGAAAAGTATCTCTGAATACCCCGAAGGAGTGTGCAAACATGGGAACACTGAGGAGGCTGCTGGGGCCCATGCAGTCTAATGAACCCTGCTGTAGTTGAGCTCAGCGGGAGGGGGGTCCGTGGAACAGAGCCTGATGCTGTGCCATTTGGTGGTTTCTGTTTGGAAGGGACTTGTTTGTGTCTGTGCAGTAAGTAGGTGGTCCAGCTCCTCTGAGAAGAGGATGATGCTTTGAGGGGGAGAAAAACAATGCAAAGAAAAAGCCCCACTTTTTCCTTACCTTCCTCCAACCCACTTAAGTAGCTTTCCACAGCAGGGGTAATTTGGCCTCCCAGATATTGGGGTCTCACTGGTTGTGAGGAGGTCTCAGGGATGCAACACAAGGACCCTTTCTGCTGTAGGCTGCAGGGTTAATAATCAGTCGCAGTTGTCTATCAGCAGTCTTTAACTAGTTCTGCACAGTGCAATTACACTTCATCAAAGCTAATTTACCAAGCTGTTTAAATGGCTGTACAGCATTTAGTGAGCCTCCTCTCACCACTAGCATCTTTTTCAGCTGCTCCCCTGCTGAGGGTGCTTCAATCTGGGTGGTCCCGGCAACACCCTGCAGCACTTTTCAGTGTTGTCAGCAGTCTGAAATAGGGTCCTTTCTTCAAAGCTCCTGGCTTTGTTTCCCAGCCTAAGTTACAGAAGTCTTGTGGAAAATGGTTTGGAGGACAAGAGGCAGCGCTGATAATGGGAAACGTCTGTGAAGGATTGGAACATTGGCTTGTAATCCCCGGACAAAACTGCCTCATTCAGAAAAGAGGGGAAAAAGCATGCAGAACAAAGCTCTTGTTTCACTTTGTGAAACGAACACATGATGTTTTCTCTGGAATGTCTCACTGACAAACAGGACCAGCTTTTCCAGGGACTATGGCTCAGATAAGGCCATAAATGGCTGAAAGGAATTTAGATTCACAGCTAATGTTAATTTGTCATTTCCAGGGGCAACACAGGCTCAGCCACACCTTTGTCAGATTTGGGTTTCATGAGGAGTGGGGAAGTGAGAAAGGCCTCTTAATACACTGGCCGCAGAGATTCTCACCAGATCTAGCATATACCATGTACAGATATGCATGGGGACAGAGCTGATAAAGCACAGCTCCATCCTGCCTAGCATACATCACCTACCTGATGAGACAAATGACGTTTCCTCCTCAGCTGGGACACGCAACCAAGAAAGGTACCAACAGGAGCCAAAACTGCTAAGCCAGGTGTTCTGTTTTGGGCAGGCTCTTCTGAATCTGTGCCTTTCAGCTGGAATCTGCCTGTCCCCCTTTCCAAGCCCTTTTACAGACCTTTTGTCCTTTCCTTTTGTTCATCTATCACAGCCTGTTGTGCTGCCAGAAAGGAATCTGCCTTCTCCTCTGCCATGTCATCAAACAGTTCAGCAGTCTCTCTGCCGCACTGCAGTGGCCCTGAGGAGGTAGCACAACATCAGAGCTCTCCATCCCAGTCTTCCAGTTTCTACTCTCCTGGGATAAGTTGTCCAGCTTGCAATAACAACAAATAATCCATTTTGTCTTTTGTCACTAATATTTCCAGTCCAAAAGCTTTTTCTCATGCAGATTGAAATCAATGACCTTTTCTTTTGGATTAGCTTTCTTTACAGCTTTGTGTACAGCTATTTATTCTGTTCTTGCACGTAAAAGGTCTGGCATAAATCCTGACCCACAGGGACAACCTGGCTGCAGCAATTAAAGGCCAACATGTTCAAATGCAGATGTCTGAAGTTAAGCATTTTGTCTATTCTTAAAACATAATGCAATAGCCTGAGTTGCAGGAGCTCAGCAACTACATTTGCCACCTCTGTGGTAAAGCGGAGGGTGTTTATCATCTCCTGGGGAATGACAGCTTGGACTGGAATGATAGCATTGTGCCTCTCTGTGGGGGAAAATCAAAACCCTTTGGTTTCCACTGCTTAGCCCAATGCTGGGAGGGGAATGTATGATTTCATAACATTGCTAAGCAATGACAAGAGCTGGTCTCTAGGGTGAGTTGTATTTACTAACACATTGCACATTTTTCTTGCTTAACAGAACAGTTTCTCATTTTATAAGAATCCTGAGGTAATGTTTATGTTCTAGATCAGATGCCCAGACTCACCTTGCCAACTCTCGGGCTTTTTCATGGACAACCAGAACAGCCACCCCAAATCTGTGTCCTGAATACTTCAACTGTCTGTAGTTCAATAAGATTATGTAGACCTCACCTCCCAATCTCACAGATGCCTAGTGACTCACAGAACTGCTGTTCCACACCCAGCCCCAACTGACCCAGGCACAACTCACACGACCCGAATACATCTCATACAGTGAAATTCCTAAAACGCCTTCTAGCAATCATCTCAAGGTCTGCTGAGGTATGGGACAAATAGCTAAATGTGTTTGAGCGTATTCTGTGCTAGCAGGTTGCCCATACTTGAAGATGAGAAATAGCTAGCACCGTTACTCAGAGTGTGGGTGGGAGAACCTTGGAACAGCTGTTCTATGGGCCATAGGCCTGACCTGCAAGCGGTCTAGAAGATGTTTTTGTATAAGCATAGTGTAAGGGTAAGGAGCAGTTGGCTACAGGGAGTGAGTTTGAGATTCTCTGGCAGTTCTGTAACGGTGGTGAAAGCCAGGATATGCTGAAGCTATTTTTTGAATGAGCTGGGGATACCTTGAAGTTAGGTATCCAGCCAGAGCTGCTGCGCAGAGGTTCACTCCAGAGGTCTCTGAGCTCCTATTTGCCACTGCTGGATTGCATGGCGCTGAGGCATACAACTACCTCCACACAAGGTCATCCCAGATCTCAATGGGCTCATTAACCTTGCTTCCATACCTTCCCTGCCTGAGACCTGTTTCCACCTACTCCAGTATGTCTTGTAGAGATCATATTAACACAGATGTTCTGTTACCTCAGTTGTGGGACATCTGGCACACCTTAATTACCAGCACCCTTATCTGATATCCCTGAGCAATCTGTCCTCACCAGCAGACTGCTTTCTGAAGCAGCATCCTCCAAAGGGTCTTCCACAGTACCTCCTCTCTCAGCAATGAAACAACTCTTCAGCTTTAGTTTGAAGCAGAGCTGGAGGGGGTTTTAAATGCTGCAGGGAGGGGAGAAAGTTATTGCTGCAAAAACATGGGAAGGGGAGTAATCAACACACACCCTTGAAAGGCCTTCTGGCTCTTGGCTCTACTATTTGGTAGGCCAGAGCAATGAGTTCCACAGCCAAGCCACGAGTGATGACCTTCGGTTGGAGTTTGCTTCTGTCCAGTGGGATGGCAAGTATTAGTACCTCTCTGGGGAATTCATTTGACAGGATCTCTCCATCAAATGTTAGGCTTGCCCCTGTGTGAGTACAGCGTTTTGTAGGTGAGACAAGTGAGTGTGGCACATGGAAGACCTGTGTTTCATTGCACGTTACATTCTAATTGATAGATTAGAATGCGCATCTGAGCTCAAGACATCCGTGCGCTGATTTCCTGCTACATTTACGAGCACAAACACACTGTTTTTGAGCTAATGGTGAAAGTGCTCTTAAGGGTGTGAAGCAGGATTTGCCAGTGGTAAACAACTGCTTGCTGCATAGAGTAGCTTGCTGGGGATGGTGTGCCTGGGCTTGTTGCATGAAAAATGGCAGAGTCTAGTACATGCTCATAGTTCATTGATACAGGAAAGATAAAGCTGCTGAAATTTCATGCTGTTATAGAGAAGTCCTGGGTTTGACCATATCCTCTTCCAGAAGTGACCTTAGGAATTTTTCTATAAGCATGTCTGCAGAATGAGGAAGATAATGGGGAAGAAGTAGAATGAAGTGATGATTGTTTCCTTACTTATGGAGAATAATGTTGTATTTAACAGCGTGTGCTGTGAAATCACGCAACATTTGTAGGTATGGAGATGAGTCAGAACTCCATCTTCAAGTATAGCTCCATGGCAGTACGTATCTGTATGCTGGTTTGTGACGTAGCCTGCATGATGGATGACTTATCTTACCTTGATGCTGTTCTCAAGACCTGTCTTGCCAGCAACTGTCCACTGCATTAGAAAACCTTCTTTTGAGGAAAGATTCCTCACACACAGATAGGCATTCTCTACCTTGTGTTGTTTCTGTCTTCCCAGGTGCAAGACTTCGCATTTGTCCTTGTTACATTTCTTAACTGACCATGGTGACCTACCTGATACTTCCTGGGGAGCTACTGCGGTCCTCTGAGGGTCACAGATCACAGGCAAGAGGCCTGTGTCAGAAGGTCAGAAAGTCCTTTCTCCCTCTTCCAGTAGCTCCAGGCATTTCTGCAGCTTTCTTCAACAACTGTAGAGTCAAAAGCAGGAGCATTTCACTAAATCATGGCGTATCATGGTGAGCGTGGTGAGACATTGGAACAGGTTGCCCAGTGAGGTTGTGGATGCCCCCTCCCTGGAGGCACTCCAGTCCAGGCTGGATGGGGCTTTTGAGCAACCTGGTCTAGTGGGAGGTGTCCCTGCCTATAGCAAGGGAGTTGAAACTAGATGATCTTAATATGATTCTTTGATCCTTTCTTGCTCTAGAACTTGGATCTGAGTGTAATTCAAGTCCAGAAGATGCTATGAATGGCAAGTCATCGTTGACCAAGCTGTGGCCTGGAGCAGAGGCAAACGCTGTGGCTGTGTTTACATGGGCTGGACACGGGTATGTTTCCATGCTTTGGATACTGGGTGTGGCTTACCTGGATGCTAAGTCCTGGGTGAAAAATGTGAGAAAATTATGCCTCTTTTAGGTTAGAAAACCTAAGAATTTTTCTTTAAATAAGGGATACCAAGGGTGAAGTCTAAGGGCCAGGTTGTCGATGGCATTTAGCGTTTTACTGCTGTAGATAATGAAATATCCAAAAGCACATCAAATGCATTAGCCATTATCGAATGCATTTTATACAAGTCGCTTGGTCAGCTAGTGCCAGACTTGTGTGCCCTTTGGTTGGCAGTGTCCCCAGTAACACCTACAAAATGCGGACCATCTGCTGAAGGAGAGAGGAAAAAACTACAGCACTGAGCTGCATCAGGCCTGCAAAGAAACAGAGCTTTAAGCAATCATGGTAAGTAGAAATGCTGCAGCTGAGGCAGGAGCAAAGAATAGAGGAACCACAGTGAGAAAGACAATTACAAGAGCAAAGAGGAGAAGAAAAAAAAACAAAACAAAACAAATGTAAGAGCTGTATTTAACAAAATGCAGTCTGGAAGGTCACCAAATTATAGGAAAGTGAAACAGACATAAGAAATAACATCACTGTAATAAAAAGGTGTTTAAATAATGTGTGTCATGTATCCTCACATCACAGTTAACCACAGTTACCTCTTTGTTTTATTTTGGTTAGCAAAGTAACTCCCTGAGCTAGTCTCTGAGTCAAAGAAGCATTAAATCTGATGTAGTTCACCCATGTGTGTATGTATGCTGGAGGTTTATCCCATTTCATCTTACTGCAGTTTGAGAGTCCTACTCACTCTCTCGGTGCTGTGGTGAACCTGTGATAATGGGCTTCATTCACTGCCTCTTCCCAACATTAAGGGTAAGAAGCTGCCTTCTCAGCCTTCAGTGACTTGAATGGCCATCTAAACACACTTCAGGCGTGGTGCTCATTGACTTGAGCTCAGCACTGCAAGGACATTCATCTCTTACAGTCTCTGTGAATGGCTGTGTGTCTGGTACAGCAGCAGAGAAAGGGGACGTGAGTGATGTGGGTGGTGGGTAGCAATGAAGTAATGTGGAGAGGGTGATATCATGGTATGGGCAAGAGCTTCAGAAGTAATTTATTGGCACAAGTTTAGCTTGGGTTTCCTTAGTAAATGAGGCTTATACAGTCACACTGGGTGTATATGTGTGCATATGCTGTAATGAGGGAGAGGCTGCAGCTTTTGAGTAATCCTTATTAGGCACCAGAGAGCCCAAAGGAGTGATATTTACAATGCCCCAAGAATGCAGAAAGCTTTGGTTTATTAAATGACAAAGAATGTATCCACCCATGTATAATAGTATGAGTCCATTTGCTCTACTTCTCAGCTTGTTACCTTATTTTGGTCAGACAGACACTTGGACATACATGCTTGTATCCCAAAATTTGGAATCCTGTACGTAAAACAAAACATTTGGTATAGAAGTGGTGGTAGCTGGGAACTAAGTGTCAGCAGGAATGAAATATTAATGTGCGTAATAGAATAATATCTTTCCCATGGAGCAGTGGTTCCCATTTTTTTTTTTTTTTTGGTCCACCAGAGCACTGCAACCTTCAAAATCTCAGGCAAACATCATTCAACCTTATAGAAGAGCTTTTCACTGGAAGCGTTTTATAGTACAACTTTAGTTGTATAGCCAGCAATGATGAATCACCATCTTCAGTACGACCACAGTTCAAAACCAGAACTGTGAATGCATTTGCTAACCCCTTATTCTATTGCTTCTGGTTCAAACCCTTTCTCGGGGGTCCATCGTGAAAGAGCAGAGATTCCTGACAGAATTCTTATTGCTTAGCTAGTACACATTGTTCCTTTGCAGTTTACATTTTAAAATGTTAAAAGCAAGTTTGGAACAAAAGCGAACAGTTTATCAGATATGTGGGTGACTCAGGATGAGCCTGATCTAATACTACTTGTGAGAATGGCTGAATTCAGATGTACCTCTGTCTGCTCTGGGTCCAGGGAATCAACGGATTCCAAAACAAAGGTGAGATAAAAAAAAAAAAAAAAAAAAGAAAGACACTGAGAACCACACTGCTCAGCATCAGCAGTGGAATAGTGAACATCTCTCAAGCTGGATTTACATGCCAGTGCCACCCTCAGACAGAAGCAGAACATGCTGGGGAGAATGCTTTATGAAAGCGTACTCCTAAAATCAAAACCGAGCAAGACCGCCAGGCTTGAGTGAGCACAGCAAGAGAGCACACAGCTAGCCTCATCCAGGATAACTCTTTTCCAGAGCTTGTCCCTTCCAGCAGGGCACTGGGATTATCTCTGGTCCTGGGAGCACATACCAGCACCTCCTACCAGCATCTTCCACAGCTCCCACCTGCACTTAGGGCACAGCAGAAAGCAGGGCAAGGAGGCAGACAGCATACGGGAATGCTGGGCTACAGAGCAAGATGGGATTTCAAAATAAGCAGTGTCACTTTTGGTTACAACCAACCTCAAAACACAGGGAACAGCCCTTGACAACTGGTGTCACTTGCTATAACAGCAGATATTTCTGTGTTTTAGAATCATAGGATCATTAAAGTTGGAAAAAACCTCTAAGATCACCAAGTCCAAGCCCAAATCATCCCTACCACACCCGCTAACAATGTCCCTCAGTGTCACATCTCCAGTTCTGGAATACCTCCAGAGACAGTGACCCCATCACATCCCTAGGCATTATTCTGTGCTGTGTACAGCATAAACATTTCGCACAGCGTATACTAGAGATGATCAAATGCCCTGCATTAAGAACAGCAGAAGTGATTTGGCCTGTTTGCCCACTTTGAACTGATAAGATGTGAAAGTCACACATTCTGAAGTGGTGTTTTTTTTTTTTTTTTCCCTAAAAGCCTAGTTTTTGCACTGAATATTAACAGATTCCAACAGCCCATCTTCTTTGTTTCCCAAGGCTGGCCTGTTTAGGAGTTAAATGAGTGTTCGTATATCAAATGCTCCTTGGACATTAAGGATTAGACTTTTGAACTAATGAATTCATTGGACTCGATGATCTTTAAGGTCTTTTCCAACCTGAGTGATTCTATGATTCGCACTTTGTTTCTGCACCAGGCTCTTCCCCACATTGGACAGCCAGTCTGTGCTGCCAGGTCCTGCCTTACAGCCCCTGGGCTGGAAACTCCAAGCTAAAGATATTAAGAGGATCACAGGGATTCACAGGACCACTGCCAGCCGTTCCAGGTGGGACAGCCCAGCCCACGGCGCTGGCAGACCGCTGTTCCCTCCGCTAACGCTCTGTGGACATGGGCTCACATAACGACCGTACACCTCCCCGCGTCCCTGCCTAACAGCCTACAGCTACGCTCCGAGGTCGGACGACGCACTCCGCTTCGGGACGAAGCCCACCTTCCCCGCCCGGGGGCCGCCATCCCGCCCCGCCCCGCGGCGCGGTGGCAGCGGGCGGGCCGAGGAGGGGCCGGGCCCGAGGCGGGGGTAGGGGCGGGGGTCGGGCCGGGGGTGGAGCCGCGGGCTGGCGGGTCGGGGCGAGGGGAGACTTCCCCTTCCCTTGCTGTGCGAGCCGGAGAAGGCGCCTCCGCGACTCCTCGTGCCCCGCCGGTGCCGCTAGCCCGCAGCATGGTGAGGGGCCGCCCGGCCGGCGGGAAGTTTGGCGGTGGCGGCGGCGTCCCCTCCCGACCCGCGCTCACCGCCGGCCCTCCCCGCTCCTCTCTTGCAGATCTGGAAAACTCTCCCGCTGCTCTGTGCCCTGCTGGCCGTCGCCCGGCTGCGAGCGGAGGTAGGCGGGGGCCGGGGCGGGGGGCTCCGCCGGGCCTCTCCCGGGCCGGATGGCGGCGGGGTCGGGGCCGGAGGAGGGGGCGGCCGGCGGGACGGGGCTGCGGGCTGAGAGCGCCGGGCGCGGGCTGGGAGCCCCCTGCCGCTCCGTCTCCCTTTCCTTCTTTCTTTCTTTCTTTCTTTTTTTATTTTTTTCTTTTTTTTTTCTTTCTTCCCCTCGTTTACTGCAGTGACCTTTTTCAGGCAACGAAAGCCATTAGCCCCCCAAACTCGTAAACCCAAAGGTCTGTTGACAGAAAATAAACGGTGCCTGAATTCCCGGCGCTGCAGGCTCCGTAAAAGTGAGGTCAGGAACAAAATATTCGATAATTGTGGCAGGGGAAATGTGGAAGTGATTTGGAGCAAATGAACACAAGCTGGGCTGGGGGGGGGGGGGGGATGGCGGCCGGGCGTGCTCTGCTCGGCGAAGCGGTCCCGGCGGGGGGGACGGGCTGGGGCGGCTTCCCGCGCGCATTTTTTCTCCCTACATATTTCTCCCAGATGGCCGGCCCCGCCCTCCAGCATCGCAGCTTGGCTCCGCACAAAAATGTATAAACACTTCTGGTTTCCTACAGAGAGTTGCCTTTCTCTGCCTCCCAGCCCCGTGCCGCTCTGCCCGCCTTGCGGCAGGGATGGGGAGAACCCGTTGAACTCCCCACGAGCGCTGGCTCCGTTCGGCTCCGGTTGCAGCCCTCGAGGAAACTGAGGGATGGAGCGGTAGGGTGGGCTGGTGTTTCAGCTGCACCTACCTTGTCACGTTGTGAGAGGCTTTCTGCTGTAGGCATGGCGTATTAACGCAGTCAGTGTTTGTGTGCTGTCCTGGAAAAGCCAGAACAGTTTAACCGTAAACAAGCCTTAACCAGTTGTGGTCAGTGTACAGTGAAACCTCTGAAGAAGGGAAGTGTCAGTAGTGCGTCCATAAGGTCACAGAATCATTTGAGTTGGAGGAGGTCCTTAAAGGGAGTCTAGTCCAACTCCTCTGCAATGAACAGGGACACCTACAGCTGTGGAGCAGTGGCAGGGCTCTGAGTGAAGTGTGTTGGAGTCAGCAATTTGCAGAAATGTGGCATGGATGTATCTGGCCTCTAGTTTCTGATTTCACCAGTGCTGTATTGACTCAGTTGAAATTTTAGCTGTTTTTCACCTACTATACTCCAGTTTTGAGAATCTAGAAGGTGGCCCAAGTGTAATCATGCTAACATTTCCAAACCTCAGTGTCCTCATTTGTAAACCGAGAGTAAAACAATTGTGAGCTGCTGTGCTCAAAACTTGGTTGTAAAAGCTGGTTGGTGCTTGAGCTGATACATTAATTATAGAATCATAGAATCACAAGGTTGGAAAGGACCTACAAGATCATCTAGCCCAACTGTTCTCCCATTACCATTGCTACCACAAGCCACTAAACCATATCTCGTAGCTTCTCATCCAGATGCCTCTTGAACACTGCCAGAGACAGTGACTCCACCACCTCCATGGGCAGGCCATTCCAGTGTCTGACCACTCTCTGAGAGAAAAGGTGACTTGGCTGCTCTCGGAGATGATGATCCGTGTGTCAAAGCGTGAATGTTTTGGTTCAATTCCAGTCCAAGTTCAGAAAAACTTTAGAGAGGAGAACTGATGCCTCAAACAACTTTTCTGTTGGGGTTCTTCGATCCCTTGCTGCTGGGTGATGACCACCAGCTAGCTTGCAGGAACCATCACCTGGGATATTGGGACCTTCTTGTTGTCTGGGGAAAGTGGGCTGTGCTTCAAGGTGGGCTGCTCACATTCAGAGGCACCTTTGGCTATTAGCCCCTTCTAGATGTTCTTCATTGCACCCCTGTGTCCCTGCCCTTTAGCAGGATTCATGTGGTGTTTCCCCTCCCCTAGATTTTGGAAGTGATGGCTCTATTTCTTCTGTTTCTGCTGCAGTCTGCACTTAGTGCCTTTCAGTACATTCAGAATATTAACACTGAGCATTAAGCTTCTAATCCATTTGTAGGCAAAACCATATCTGAACATTACTGGCTTTTTGTTCCAGGGCTCATTTTTACAGTGTTAGGTGCATAATTCGAGTCTTGAAAGAAAGAAAGAAATTGGTTCAGTCGATGTTCTTGGCATGACTTTGTGCAGACTGGAAAATCTGAGACATGCCAAAATGTGGGAGCTTTTCTTGGCCCAGTTCAGTAATAGTCACAAGAGCAATAGATGGCGAACTGTGTGCCTCGGCCGGAGGCCAGCCACCAGCCCCAGGCAGTGTGTTGTGTCTCTCTTCCTGGGTCAGACTGTCAGAGGAGGCCATTTGCTGGTATCACTGGGGTCCTGTGGAGATGAGGCAATTGTGTTCTCAGCTGGGTCTTTAGTGAGCAGACGGTGATCTGGGGGAATCATCCATCACAACAGAGGAAAAGGGAGAGGCTCAGAATGTCTGATGAATGTATTGCAGGTGAATCGGTAGGGCTGTAACGCAATCGATCAGGCGTTTCCTGCTGGAGCAGTTACCAAGTTAGTGCTGGAAAGGAGTCAGCTCACTGTTGAACTGTGTCCGTGAGGTCTGTAGGTTGGTGTGTGGGAACACCACGCTTACACCCGTGTCATCATACGTCCCATCAGGATACTTGCTTTTCAGCATGAATTTTAAATGTTAATGATGAGATTTATGCCAGCGTGAGTATATTGGTGCAAGCTGTGGGTGGATGTTTGCCAGTTTGCTATTCATTCAGATTAATTGCTAAGACCTGTAGCTACTCCCCTGACCTATCCTTAACCCATTTCGGGCCAAATGAGACTGCCTTTGGAAAGCATTCTGTAAACAGTGTGAGTTGATTTAGCTCATTTTGGCCAGAAATGACTGGAGGAGGCGGTCTAGAGGATCTCTTGTCACGAGAAGATCTACTGACAGATCTGAGGGGTTACAACCCCCAGGCAGCACAGTGATGACAAGCATTTGGGACCAGATTTATAACCTTTTCTAATAGTGCGCGCTGCAAACACTGCACATCTGTTGCAACCCTGGGATTAATTTTTTCACCCCACCTCCTTTTTCCCTGCGTATAATCTTTCCACATAAAAAGCTGAAAAGAGGTGTTGGGGGCAGAAAAGACCAAGTTTCCAACCAAGTTCTGTTTGCTTAACTCACCTGAGCTCTTCCTCTTCATCCAGCTTGACTCCTGCACATAATGACAACCACACTCCCCTCCCTCCAGGGTCCTGTGCCACTCTTCCAGCAGAGAGCCTCTGTGCCCTGGAGATATGGGGCTGGTTGTTCAGCTGGTCTCCATAAACTGGGTGTGCTTCCTCCCATTGGGCTGCTTGCAGGGCCTGGCCAGCACCAACAGCTTGCTTTCATTATGCTTTTCCCACGTTCTTGCACTGATGGAAACGAATAACTGTCGTCTTAATAAATTACACTTAATGAATTACAGCCGAGATCCTGATGTAGTTGCATAGCTCTAGGACAAAGCTGTAATTTGGACCTCAAGCTATTGTTTTAAGAAATATCTGTTTCCCTTTGGAATTTATTGCTAAAGCCTCTATGATAGTTCAGTTCTCCTTGTAGTGATGTTTGGTCCAGGGCGGTGGAAAGAAAGGATGCTGCGATATCAGCGCACAGGTAACTCAGCCTGCTTCTAAGGTTTTTAATGGATGATTTAATGGATGTGCTGTGGATGATTTGAGAGCTTGGGTGCTGGCAGATAAAGCACATAGTTCATTTAGGATACCTCATGTTGAACTCCTTGGCCAGGTGCCCCATGTTTCTTTCTACAGGGAGCATAACCTCTGAGCAGCAGCATGTGCGGTGCAAGCTGTGACACAGAAGTGATGTGCAGTGCTCAGGTGCATGTGATGCCCTGATGCTGCTCTGCAGATGAAGCTGCGGTTTGCCATTGGGCCTGAGCTGCTTTCTGCAAATTCACTGTGGTTGAGTGAATGACTTTATCTGCCAAGGTGCAAATTCCTTGCTGGTAATTAACGTAGGGCTGGCTGAAAGGCTTCTCTTGCATGTTGCATTCCCCAGCTGCTGTTATTGGTACAGCTGCATGCCCATCAGGAGGCACGGGGGCACCTTTGATCTTTCTTGCGTGTATTACATGAGCTGAGGAATGTTTCTCTTTGTGCAGAAGAGAGTTTATGACAAACCTCAGCCAGATGAGTCCTTCAGGCTCACGAGACTCACGTTAACTAGGCTGTTTTAGCTCACGCATCCTGTAAGCTAAATCAGATGAGTTCTCAGAAGTGCCATGCCTCATATAGCTGGGTTGCAGCATCTGCCTTCACAGGTGTCAGCTTCTGCTGCACTGGCATGTCTGAGCTACACTGTGAATAACCAGCACCTCTCTGGAGAGTTTAATCCCTCAAATTGTTGTCTCCAAGCTTAGCAGAAGAAAAGACTGGAATGCTGTTATGCTGTGAAGCACCTTCCAGAGCCAGCTCTGCATGGCAGACGCTGGGATGTATACATCAGCTTTCCCAGAGGCTGCAGATTTTGTCACAGTTGGTGTATTAGGTTTGGTATGAACTGGTTAGAGCAGGAGCTTGTTTGCTCATGCTCTATGGGGCTCTGATTGCAACTTCTAGGCATCGTAGTTCTAAAGAAACAAATGGCAAATGAACAGCCCTGGAGGCTTCAGTGCTGTGTTAAAGCACAGATAAATGCTGCATGAGCAGCAACTGCATAGCATTTTCTTTTGCTTGCTTTGAAATGTGCTTCAGTTTGGTGAGCAGCTCCTTTTGTTCCAGTACACACTGGGCTGAAGACACCAGTCAGCAGTTATCTAAGATTACATCTGTTCTCTGCCATGTAAACTGGCCACCCAGAATTATCTATGAAATCTCATTGTCTGCTCTGAGGTCTCATTAATTACACCATACCTCTCCATTTTAACAGTGTGTCTATAGTTGCTTGTGACAGTGACCTTAAATCCAGGTTTCCCATGACAATGAAGGAAAGTAAGCTTTGTGCTCTAGTGTGCATATGTGGGATTCCTTGAGACAGCACCCCTTGTGAAGCACATCAAGGGGAACATAATCTCAAAAAAATCTGGAGGCTCCTTTTGGGTGAACAGGCTTGGAAGGAATGAGAGATTTGGTGTGGATGTCTGAATAGGTAGGGATTGGGTATCTTATTAGCTCAACTGTAGGTGGATCATGTTTCCATTGTTTGACAGGTAAGTACATGTTATGGCAGAAGAAACTAACTGCTGCTTGAAGGCTGTTAGTCTTACTGGGAGAGGGTACTCATTTCCCTGTGCTTTTGAGGAAAGTAACGTATGAAGCAGGAGACTTGTTGGAGCTCATCTCTGTATGGCTGTCGCAGGGCAGATCCCTGTGTAGTGTTTCTCATGGCTGTGCTCTGCCAGCTGCTTGTCCCAGAGATGAAACTCTACCTGCTTTCTCTTAATACTGTCATGCTATGTGATGGACATAAACAAGATCAAGAGGCCCCGGGAGAATGGATGCTGGTGGAGCTTTCCCTCCTTATTTCTTAATTGGTTTTTCCTCACAGTGAAAGATTGCAAGAAATAATGATAGCTTCAGAAGTTACCTACAGCCAGAGACACCTTCTTTGTTTTTTTTATCTGTGAGGAGACCTAGGGAGGTAGTAAAAGGACTTGCTGCAGCAAGTACCAGTGGTGGAACTGAGACACAAGCCTGGTACTGTCCTCAAGCCTTTCCAGTTTGGGAAGGGGAGAATCATACAATATCCTAAGTTGGAAGTGATCCATAATGATTGAGTTCAACATTTAGCTCTATGTAGGAGCACCCAAAAATCAGACCATAAGAAGAGAAGAGGGAGCTAAAGCCTTGGATGAGAGGTGAGCAGGAGTGGAGTGACAGGATGGGCCAGCAAAGCTGTCAGCCTCTGCTGGAGGCACATCCTGCCTAAGAAGCCCACAGCCTCAGAGCCACAGGGCCAGGTTTGAGTCTGGAGCCTGTTGCTGTTTTCCAACAAGGAATTGATCTCTAGCACAGTGCCTGTGGGGCCCCTGTGTGCTGGAGCAGCCCCTGCCATTTCAGCACTGGTAATCGTAGCCTGGAGCCAAGAGCTTTCTTTCCTTCTGCATGATGTAATGTTTCACATATGTACTCTTTGCTGCTCAGGGACTTTCTTTTCCTCTTGTGTTTTGGCCACTTTTTCATGTTTATGTTTGAGGAAGCTGACATACGAGGGATTGGAATTACTGTCTCGTTTCCTATATGCAGGAAGAAGAGAGTGCCTCAGGGGATTTTTATTATGTCTGGATCGTTTAGTTGTCTGGGTGAGTAAAATTCCTCAGGGATAACTGGAAAGGGTTGTGACCCAGCTTCACTCTGCAGCACACTCATTCAAACCCAGGAGGCTGGAAGATTGAGGTGGCAGGAGACCAAACACTTGCATCTGAGACTGAGGCTTGAACTTGGCAGAAAAGCCCTCGTGTTCCCAGCTGAGGATGGCATGCTCACTCTGTGTCAGGCAAAAGTCCTGGGCTGTTCCAGCCCCCAGGTAACAAACACTGAGTGGTGTCTACCTCATTTTCCTCAGTCAATACCCCTTCTCTGGCACCACTATGGTGACTGAGACACAATTTCTGGTGGAGATCCATTCTGCTGTCCCCAGGACCAGGGACAGAACACACTGGTAGAGGATGATATGACAGTGAGTAGGATGAGGAAGGAGTACTGTTTTTTTTGTTGTTTTAAATTACCTGATTTATGCCCCGTCCACAATTAAAGCCTTGCACACGTGCTTGCAGATGTTATTCCCTTCAGTCCAAGATGGAGCAGCTGGTGCTTTCAGAGGTGCTCTTTTTGGGATCCCTCATAGCATTTGTAGAACAGACTGATTCTTCCACATAGTATTGCTGTCTGCCTAGGGATTAGTTGCTGCTTGTACAACCCAAAGCCATTAGTGTCTTGCAGATCCAGTCTTACACATCCCTGCTATGTGATGTCCCCTTCCTGTTCTGTGAAAAACGATACTGTGCTCTGGAGTATCTCAAAGTCAGAAGGTTTATCTTGATGCTTCTTTTCCGTGAACAGGCAAACCATTAATCTTGTTGTTCTGTCCCAGCAGTCCTAATTGTGCCCTGTCCTTGGTGATAATCAGTGCCTCCCCTGTGTGGTTACACATAGATGGCAGTTTGATGGGGCCCCTCTGCTCTGTGCTGGGCCCACCTCTTTTCATCTCCTCCTAGCTCCCTTCCTCCTGTCAAAGCAGAACATTCTTCCCTGACTGCCTGAAGAAACAGAGCTTTATGTGATTTTATTCTCTGTGTACTGGTGCCTTTGAACCTCCTCAAATAACTTCTAAACACAACTGCCAGTTTCAGCCATGTTTAGCAAAAGATATCAGGTTCCTACGAGGTACTGTGTTCCTTTCTGTTTTGTAAAAATAAAGATTGCTAGAGTAGAAAGACACTTTCACTGCCTTTTCCAAGGAAAAAGCTCCAGTGTGAGATCACCTTTCACTGTGGACATGAGAGGCATTTCATGAGCATTCCCCTTTGAGTGGAGTTTGTACCTTCTTAGTCATTGAATACAATTGGCCTCTGGAGATGAATTTGTAGGAAACACCTTGGAGAACAGCTTCTTGTAGCTCCACTTTGCACTTTATGGTTTAACCTTCACTCTTTGACTTTTCGTTGCTGCAGAATTGTGTTGTGAAGGAAACTGAGCCTACATGTGCTTCATTGGAGAGCATGGGACGTGGTGTGTTACCTTATGCACGTGTATGCATGTATGTACATACAGAGAACCAACCCTTTTGTAGGGTAACTTGCCAGTGACTCCAGCAACCTAGGCCTGGGATGGGAGAGCAGAGCGAAATGTGCAATTGATGCAGATTCTTTGTGGATTTCTGATTTTCATGGGTGAATGCTGAGTCTGGCAGTAGTATGTGTGTAGCCCTAAACCGTATGGTGTCACTGCAGTGCGTGGGCTGCTTCTGACTTGGTGCATGGGAAAACTGAGGGGATGGGAGAACAGCTGGGCATGAATGTGTCCTCACAAATCACTGCCAAGCTACTCTGCAGTGCAGCTGCCTACATCCAGGTGCTGGGGTGAGTTAGGATGTCCTGGCTGCAGCCACAAGGTCAGTGGTACACTAGCATTTAACATACAAAACTTTTGCTTTTTTTCCCAGATCAGTGCTTATTTGCTCTAGAGGGTTGGTGGGGGACAGATTAAAGGGGTTTCTGAGCAGATGTGGTTCGGAGCCTACGGCATCAGGAGAATGCAAACAGCTCTCTCCAGGTCTGTTTGTTCTTGCTCCTACCATCGCACCATGATTTATATGCAGGCTTTGGGCAAGGCATCTAATTCCTCTGAGCTACAGTGTTCACATCTGTAAAATAGGAGTAACAGCTGTGCTGTGCCTCACAGAAAGGCTTATGAAGCTGAATGCATTCCTCTTAAGAAAAGTTTAAAGCTCTCAGTTGGAAGATGCAGCTGGCATTGCAGAGCATTATTACCCTTATCAACAACAGTAGCAATAGCCAGGAAGATGGAGGCAGTGTTTGGAGCAGAACTGTCAACAAGTAGTTCATTGACAAGCAGTAAAGATGAGCCCTTGGCAGGGTAAGCAGGGCTCCCTGTAGCCACATGGTGTGGATGAGCCTGGGCTCTGGCACAGGGCATGCTTGCCTGCTGCCCCTGACTGGTTTGTCAGATGCTGATGAGAGAGAGGAGAGGAGTTAGCAATTTCCATTGGTTGTCATGGCAACTAATGGAAATCACTTTTTTTTTCGTTGTCTATCATATATGAAGGTGTTTGTTAAAAGAACTAGGAAACATATTTCTCTGTTTCTTTTTAACATTAACTGCTGACTTCTGGTCTTAATCAGTATATTATCTCTGTTTTTCTCAGGAGGCTATGAGAGTTTTTGCACTGGGGATAAGCACTGGGAGCAAGCAGCAGCTGGGCAGCTCTGTGTGCTGAGCCACTTCTCAGGGCTGTCCTGCAAGGCTCTCCCATGAGCGTCTGTTCACGAAACAGGCTGAGAAGCAGGTGCCCAAAGTGGCAGGTAGGGCAAGTGCTGTTTGCCATGGGAGCGGATGATCAGCTACTCTGACAAGTTTCAGGCTGGATGAACAGGGAATAATAATGCCAATTTATCAGCCAGTGAGCTGTCAAGCTTACTGACATGGTGAGGATAAAGAGCTTTGAGAATTCCAGATTATAGGTCGGGATGAAACACAACATATTATTGTCTCTCTTTTGTGTAAACAACAGCATATCTTGTCACTAAAAATATGGCTGTCTACCAACTCTACTGATGCTAAAAGGAGCAATTTTTCCCCATTGATTAGTCGATGATAAGGCCATAAGGAGCAATTATGCTTTGCATCTTCTGTCCTCTTGCCTAATGCAGCCCATATATCCAATTTTGTGATTAATTCCCTTTGCTCTGGACTCTAAAGCATGTCCTGTAATGCATCTAGTCTTGATTAAGTAATTACCGCAAATGGAAAATACCACTGCATTTGGCATGTTGTTGCAGTGGTTAATTATCCTTGTGCTGTTGCACCTCATTTCTAGCTTCTGTTTGTCTAGTTTTGATCTGTGGGTGGTGACAGAAGAGATCTTCTGTACCATGTGTATATTCCCCATCAGTAAAAGTGTGGTCTGCAGCAAGATTGCTCCCAGTCTTGCCTTTGGAAAGCTGAACAGTCCCCCTGTGCAGGATCATAGAATCATAGAATCGTTAAGGTTGGAAAAAACCTCTATGATCATGTATTCCAACCATACACCCCATCCCCAACATGCCCACTAAGGTGTGTTCCTCAGTGCCACATCTGCATGTTTCCTAAACACCTCTAGGGACAGTGACTCCACCTCCTACATGGGCAGCCCATTCCACTGCCTCACCAACATAGTTCTTGAAGTGTTGCCTCACCAGTGTTGAGTACAGATGAATGATTACCTGTTTGCTCCTGCTAGCTACATTCTTCCAGAGCATCTGCTGAGGGTGCACTCAGTCCCCTTATTCAAATCGTTAATAAAGATATTAAACAGGACTGATGAAGATGGTTCCCTGGGTCTGCATGCATCCTTTTCCCAGCCCTTTCATGCTGCCTGTAGAGTGCTTGCTCCTGCCCTGTGGTAACAGGGCATCTCCACACCTGTACAGCATTGGGCAGTGCAAATTGTACAAAGAACAACAACGAATCGAGTAGCACACCTTTATTTAGGTTGACAAGAGTTCATGCTTGTTAACCTAAGCGAGTTGGGATGGCCACAGTAGCTGCTGACAGGTGAGGCATAGGCCCAGCAGCAAGGGGAGGCCGGGTCATTGCATGCCTGCACTCATATACCTCAGCAGATCAGCTCTGGTTTGCTGCTCTGTGGCCTGAGAGCTGTAAAAGGCTGCGTTACTGGCATCAGTGTCTCCATGCAAGCAAACAGAGCACTATAAAGTCCCACATGGATGCCAGTGTGTGCTTTGTTTCTCTACTTAGTGCCCTGTTCCTTACAGCTAGATAAGCACTGGTGGGAGGAACTACTCTCCCTGGTGCTGGAGGGTGTGTCTATTTATGGATGTAACTTGGTTTGGTTCACATGTGGGCATTGGTCCTGGGACTGAGGGGTGCAGCGAGCAAGCTGTCTGCCCTGCTTTAGAAATCTCAAGCTGTTACCAGCAATTCTGACCTAAACTGGCTACATTCAGAGGTGGAGACAGCCAGCTTTCTTGCTGTTTGCTCCACCCTTCTCAGAAAATGATTTTCTAGCCAGCTAACAATACAGGAATTTCTTCCAAGAATGAAGCATGCTTGCTTGCTGTCCCAAGGGCATGGGTTCTGTTCCGAGATGTGCTTGTACAGGGCTTGGCATGAACTGGGCTGCATCTTGACCTGGGCCTCGGGACACTTTGGTTCTTTAAGTGTGTGATTAAAGATTCAGATGTGTTTGTTGCTCCAACTTTGTCTTTAAATATGGGTGTTTGCAGTCTTTCTCTTCTCTGAAAGAAAGTAAAAAGTTCTGTGCATTTCTTGTTCTTGAGTCCTTTCCAGTTCACACCTGGGAAGGCTGAGTACACAAGGGTGAAGGTTTGTGCTTCCATGGCTTGCAAGAACCTTTCTGTGTGGCATTCAAAGAGAGCTCACGCACTTTTTCTTTGGGCAAACTGATTGGAACTTTCTTTGATTTTGGTAGCTGATGAGAGGTGAGAGGAGATAGTTTGCTTGTCTTAGGTAACGTTTTCATTCTATGTTCTGCCTCCATCTCAAAGCTCATTTTGTAATCAAAGCAAAGGGCTACAAACTCCTGTGTACCTCAGGGCTGTGGTTTTTAAACTCAGAGCCAAACATTCTTGTGACGTACACCTGAAAGAGGGGTTTCACAGTGGGTGCTGTGGAAAAAGGTGAGCAGCACCCACGCTGTGGCTACAGCTCCCTCCTACATCTCCTCTATTCTGTCTTCTGTGCGACTAGGCAACTGAAAATTGAACCATACTCAAAAAAAAAAAAAAAACCCCAACAAAAAACCTCCAGCTGATGCATGGAGGGATAATCTCTTAGCTTTTCATTCATTGTCCCTGCACAGGCTGAGCTCAGGAAGGGGAAGGGGCAGGACCGCCTCTGCAGCCATGGCTGGAGACTATCTCAGGACACAAAGCTGAGAACTTAAGGCAGGATATGGGTGTCTCCTCTCCTTTCTGCCCCATCACAGGGCTGAGCTCACCTGGGTCGTGGCAGATGGGTCACAGTGTGAGACTTGAAGGCTGTATGAGCGGAGAAAGACAAGGAGGTGCTTTCTGCCCTGGCCCATCCTCTGCTACCCTCAGGAGAGAGGCCCTTTTGCTGGCTGATCCTTCCCTTTGAAACACGGAGAATTGACTCTTTCTTAGCAAACTGCTGTCCTGATTATGTCACACAAAAACTGTGTCTTTTTGTGAGAAGTGGAGGCTCTGGATCAGGGCTGTACTTAGATTTCTGGACAGTGCAGGGCTATGACCCTCCACCCACCCCAACACTATCCATCCTGCTTATCTTCTTTTACAGTCAGTGTTCTGCATTGGAGTCTAAAAAATGTATGTACAACTGTCTTGGCTTTAACAGCTAGGGCTTCTAATTTAGCCAGTGGGTGTTCACACAGTAAGCACCAGAAGTCACAAGTTTGTTCCTTCCTGCATCAGTCCCATTCTGCAGCATTATGTGTTCCTAAGTGTTTGCTGAAAGCAGTAGAATGTCTTGGGGAGAAGTGCCTGTGTTTGCTTCATTATTTTTTATGAGATTTAGCTGTTAAAATTTAGGCACACTGTGTACTGCCAGCAGCTATCCCAGTGGTTATTTAGGCTGATCCCTCTGCAGCTGCATGGTTTCCAACAGGGAACGAAGAAGGGGGAAATGACAATGTCTTGGCTGAGACAAAGGTACAAAACTCAGGTAATATAAAGAAATGCAGTAAATTCCATGCACGGACCATGTAGAAGTAAGTATGTCTCATGGGCTGTTGCTTAGTGTGTTATGAGGAGGGGAAGAAATTACGAGATGTAATGGGGCATTGATTCAACTGAAGAAGCAGGGTCCCTGTGGTAGAGCTGTGCTGACATCCTGGTGCTTTGGAGGATATGAGGCTCCTGAAAGTCATTAGTGTGGGCTGTCACAAAAGGCTTGGATTTGCATGTCGTGGAGGATTAAACTTGGGGCAGCTGAGGTGCTTAGTGATCATAGATGCCTGGTCCTTCATTTGGCTGGAATTACCATCGTGCAGCAGGAATGGCTGGGCGGGTTGCAGAGTGTGAATTGATAGAATAAATTTGGCTTTACTGTGGGAGAGAAAGCAGTAAGCAATGACATGCCAGGTGCTGCTTCACCACCTTTTGGCTGTTCTTGCTGTAGAGTGAGCTTTTGCCCTTAGAGGGGAGATACAAGCAGCTACAAACAGTGTCCCTTTTATATACTTCATTTGAGTCTGTTGCTGCACCCTGAGCTTGATGCTACTGGCTGTGATGTGAAACACTTCTCATATTGCAGTCCCTTCCCAGGGGCTGAAACTAATCTATGTGTGTTTCATGGAGTTAAGTGCAAGAGCAAGCAATGCTTGCTATTGGTAAGGATTTGGCAGTTCCTATGGTAAGTGAGAATTAGTGTCAGGTCTCCAAGAGGGAAAAGCTGTTGCAGATCAGCACAGATGCGATACCCACATGTGTTCACTGTAAGATACTTGGCCCTTTTTGTTCAGGGCTGTTTTCTTCTGGGTTGTTGAAATGACTCACATCTTACAAGTGCTGGAGCACTTAGAGGAAAAGGAAGGATGTGCAGTCAGCAGCTGGATTGACGGAGGCTGTCATAAAGATGTTAAGGTGCTGTGAGTTCTAGCAAACCGTTCATTGCAGGCTGCAATTATTTACCTTACTTTGCTATTGCCACAGGCTAAAGGTGCACGTACATGCCATCCTTCAGCTCAGTGGGATGACTTTCTAGAGCTGATACTGTCAGCATGCTGGGTACACTTCAAAATCTCTACACCTTCACGCTGTCTGGGCACTTGGAAAGACTGGGAGGTATGGCAGCTTTTATCCTAGGAGAGCTGTAAGACCTGCAACGAGGAGCTGTTTGCCCTCCTTTGGATAGGGGTGATTTGTTTGTTTTCTATTTTTATTTCACACTAAGCTAGCCCAAATTGTTGAAGATTCAAGAAGTTTTCTTCAAAAAACCAATCAAGAGATTCTACTCAAAAACTGCAAGGCGGAGTTGTGTTTCATTACACAACATTAGATTTCCCATAATTGCAACGCCCCAAGGTGTCCTGCAGCACATCTGCATGTTTGTCATGGCTTAGTACATTATTGTAACATCAATGATACTTACGAAATCACATGTGGGGGAAAACGGATCCTTTTGTATTTGTTTCCTACAGCCTGTACATTTGTACAAGTAGCATCTAGTGTAACTTTGTTAAGCACAGCCAGTGCAGTATCAAGTGCATGAGAATAATGTCTACACATACGTGATGAGGTCTACTTAAGCAATTTGTTCTCAGTGTTCAAAAGGCTGCCATGGATTTCCTGGTGTGCTTGAGTCAAAGCCAGCTCTAAGAACACGTTTTAGTAAATGCCCTGGGTGTGTAGATTTCCTGGGTTTTCTAAAATCTGTGTTGAAAAAGAAAAGCTTTTGTCCCTTCTGAGTTTCCTGTCTTAACTTCTTTCTATGCGTACTATTTTACCACTGAAATCACTCCTCTGCACAGGAGAAGAGGGTCTGGTTACTTTAGGCAAAGGAAGGTGCTCCTTTCTCTTACAGAGAGTCTGGACTTCTGGGAATGTGATCATCGTGGCAACTCCTGCAGACCTGTTTTTACCAACAGCTCCCTTGCCCTGGTACAAGCAGTAGGTAAACCGAACCAGGCTTTCACACAGCAAAGGACTCTAAAGGACTGGCACAACAGTGATTTCTTTAGAAGAAACATTTTTCATTAGCCCTTTAGCCCTTTCATGTACCCATTTTCTTCCAAGTCTCTTCTAAGCTGCTCACAGCTAGGGAGACATTTTGTTCTTATTCCGGTCTGTTCTTTACCTCTTTGGATACATGGCTGCAAGTCTGCGATATTACTGAAAACCCGTGATCATCAGCAGCTCAGGCTAGTACACTGGGCTGTGAGCTGCAGCAGCTGAGGCACAAGTGTGTTTTTCTTCTGCTCACTTTATTAGAGGAGCAGTAAATTCTTGCTGGTTGGCAAGGTGGACAGCCAAGGCCGGCAGACAGCTGTGAAAGCTAATGTCTTCCACTTGGATTTGCCAGAGTCTGCCTTCTGAAGCCCTTAGTCTGCTTCGGTTATACGTCCCTGGGAGTTCATTTTTCCTTTTGGAAGTAATGGCAAAAATCCATTTGTCTTCCCTGGATGCTGCACAGCGTGCAGTATTGCTGGGACATCTCTCATGTCCATGCTGCAGCCCTGGCTGTGCAAGGCCACCTGACCTTGTGCATAGACTTTGCTAACAGTGCAGAGCAAGCTGTGGCTCTCCTGTTCTTAGCTGAAATAACAAAAATTGTGTGGCTTTTTTTCTCAGTTATGCTCATTAAATGGGAAATTTTCTGTCAAATACCAGAATTGTTTACATTGCAGTAAAGCAAGGGAAACTCACCAAATATTTTGTGCGTGTTTCACTTAAAATACATCCAGACTCAGTGTTCTCCCCCTGCCTTTGACATGATTTTGACATAAAGCGTGCAGTACACCGGGTTTCAGCCTGCCACAGATGAGATGTCTGTACAGTTCCACAAACAGAGGGTTTTGTAGAGGAACATTAACTCTGCCATCTCTCTATCACTGGTGTGAAGGGAGAACCTGGCTGCTGAGATCTTCTTGTGGAGCTGAGTGCCCCAGGATATTACCAGGATAATAGGATATTTTCAGGCTGTGTCACACAGATGCTGTGGGCTGGGTTTCCTGCAAGGCTGAAGACTTTTTTTTTCCTTCCATATTTCTGTGTGTTTTCAGCATCACTGAATGCTTGGCTGTTCGGAGGGAAAGTCAGCCCTGGCCAAAGAACCAGAGCAGTTCTGATGAGTTTCTCTTCAAGAAGGGAAGTTGGAAGGAAGCATGTGGTGGGGGATAGGAGAGGGAAATAGAAGAATGTCCAACCTGAAGTGATCAGCCAAGCTATTGATCAGTACATGGAAAACCCAGTGGCTGAAAGCATTGATAAAGTTGTAAGCCACGTCTCAGATACTGCTTCTGATTAGAGGTGCCTACCAGAGCTTCCTGACATCTGGCTTCTTGTTGTTTGAAGAAAACAAAGAGGAAAAAAAAGAAAAAGATCAGGGAAACAAGCCAAAAATCCCATGGAAATAACTTGTCCTTAAGCCAGCTGAGTTTGCTTTGGCAGTCAGAAATCATAGAATCTTGGAATGATCTGGTTTCCTGGTTTGGAAGGGACCTCAGGGATCACCAAACTCCAACCCCCCTGCTGCATGCAGGGCCACTAACCTCTATATCTCATATTAGACCTGGCTGCTCAGGGCCCCATCCAGCCTGGCCTTGAGCACCTCCAAGGATGGGGCATCCACAACCTCTCTGGGCAGCCTGTTCCAGCACCTCACCACTCTCTTGGTAAAGCACTTCCCCCTGACATCTAACCTAAATCTTCCTTCCCTCAACTTAAAACTCTTTCCCCTTGTCCTGCCATCATCTACCCTTGTAAAAAGTTGACTCCCCTCCTGTTTGTAGGCTCCCTTTAGGTCCTGGAAGGCTGCAATGAGGTCACCCCGCAGCCTTCTTTTCTCCAGGCTGAACAAGCCCAGCTCCTTCAGCCTGTCTTTGTAGGGGATCTGTTGTCTGTGCAGAGGTCTTAGCTTCCCTTGCCACCATAAACTTTCAGATTTCTGGGGATGTTTCCCAAGGACTGGCACAATAACCTTCATTGCTCAGGAAGCAATGGTTGCTGTGCAGGTACCACTCCTCCATAAGCCTCTACCCCGTCACTTGTCTTGGACCGTTGCCTTTCTTTCACTTTGGATGTCCCCCATCACATTCCCACACCAGGGTGTGAATTCACTGAGCTGCAACTCTAGCTGCCATGAAAAATTATTTATGCTGAAGGATGGGTGCTGCTTGGATGGCAATTGCTTGGGTGATCAAAGCAAGTGAGACTTGGAGGCAATGTTTTGTGCCCAGAGACTTTGACCCTCCAGGAGCAAGCACAGCAGTGGGTGTTGGGAAGGAGACCTGGGATCAGCAGGGCCAAGCTTGGTTTGGCATTTCTCACAACTGTTTGCCTTTGTGGTGCAGGGAATCTGTAATTACATTTTGCCTTCTGCTTCATCATCTGTCTCAGCCCATTAGAGCACCTGCTGGTTAATTACTCGAGAAGCTATCAAACTTTACAGTAAGAATTGTTACATCCTTCTTACCACAGACAAAACCAAGCAAACAAAGTCATCGCCTCTTTATGCTCCTCCTAGAGATGTGGCTGCAGCTAATGGGTCCATCCCCCTAATGAGCACACAGTGCTGTAATTCTTTTCCAATACAAAATAAAAAGCAGCAGTGACAGATTGGTGTTGAGATATGAATGAGCCACCCTTGTGCTTAGCTCTCAGATCCGAGCACTTGCTTACTGAGTGCTTGAGAAAGGTAGCAATTCCTCATGTGGAGCAGCAGTAGTGAGTGGCAAGGTACAGCCACCATCACAAGTAATGGGTCTGTAGTATCGTAGAATCACAGAATATCCCAAGTTGAATGGAAACCACAGGGATCATTGAGTCCAACTCTTGGCTCCATGGGACCACACAACACTCTGGCAGTTTGGGGCCATGCACACTGCTCTGGGCAGCCTATTCCTGGGCCCCATCACCCTCTGATGCAGTACCTTTTCCTAACCCTCAGTGTTACCCTCCCCTGGCACAGCTCCATGCTGTTCCCTCGGGCCCTGTCGCTGTTACACACAGCAGAGCTCAGCGCTGCCCCTCCGCTCCCTGTGAGGAGCTGCAGCCGCCATCAGGCCTCCCTTCAGCTCCTCTGGACTGAGCACACCATGGGACATCAGCTGGTCCTCCCACACCTTGCCCTGCAGACCCTTCACCACCTTCATAGCCCTCCTTTGGATGCTCTCTCAGTTTTATGTCCTTCTTACATTATGGCACGCAAAGCTGCACAGAGTTCTTGAGGTGATGGTGAGCAGAGTGGGACAATCCTTTCCCTCTCCTGGCTGGCAGTGCTGGGTCTGATGCACATCTGATTGACGCTGGTGAGCATCCAGGCTCTGAGCTGTATCCCACCATGCAGCTTGCTAGGTGAGGGAACTAAATACACTGGGACCCACTGTCACAGAATCCAGGTTTCCCATTGATGAGGCCCTAGCTCCAGGGGATGGTCAAGACCTACCTGCCCTGCCTTCTTCTCATTCGTCTTAGTTGCATCCTAAGCCTGCCTCTTCTATGCAAACATCTCCTGATTCATTTTTCCACCCTTTAACTGTTTGTCTTCCGTTACCATTTTCTTCTGGCATCAGCTGTGCTGCCTGTAATGGTTGATGACCCGCAAAGTGGCATGTAGAATGAAGTGTGGTCCTGTTTTTCATCTCATAGCTCCTCACCGTACCCCAGGCAGCAGCTGCCTGTCAAATCCTGCTTTAGACTACAGCAGAGCTTGCGTGGTCACTGCATTCAGCCAGTGCTTGGGCAGAGTGGTCAGGATCTGCGAACTGTAAAGTACAGGATTATTCTTAGAAGTGACTGAAAATTCAGGAGTGTCAACAGACTCTAGAGAAGAGTTTGAGCACAGACTCTACAGACACGAGTAGCTTTTCTCAGGCAAGAGGTACCAAGGTGACTCCCCTGCCCGACTCAGGCTCTTGCAGTGATGCCAAGAATCATTCTGCGTTTTTAGCAAAACAGCATCAACAATTCCTCGAACACACACAAAATAACTTAATCTTGTTCTCAGAAACCACTGACCTTTTTCTGTTGACACTTGAAAAAGGAAAAGTCAGCCTGAGGCAAACACCTGGCATGGAAAATTTCAACCTGAGCAATTCAGTGCTGGCAAAGTTTGCAGCAGTGGAAAAGATGGTTTTGTAAGGGGAAGCATCCAGCTGCTTTTCAGTGTTAGGTGCCACCAATAACAGGGGCTGACACCTTTACTGCTGGCTCACCACTGTGCTGTTACCCAGTCTTTCCTCCTGGTGAGCGTGGTTGCATGTGAATTACCTCTTTTTATAAGTGGTCATTGCTAAGCCCTCAGCCACATCTGAGACCTTGCTGTTGGTGGGTCTACACTGAACCACTCCGGGCCATGCTCCTGCTCCAGCAGCCAGGCTGCTGGGGTCCAGAATCACTGAGCTCCTCCAGTTTTCCCTTCCCACATATTGTTCAGTAGGGGTATGCTTTCAGTCAGCCATTTTGTGTCTTTTGTAGCCACTCTAGGGTATGACTGTCACCCACTGAATTTCAAATGCCTTTGCTAGGATTAGCCTAGACATGGAAGATTATTTGAAATACCTGGCGAATCTTAGCCTTCTGCTTTAAATTCACTCTATGTAGTACTCTGAACTCAAGTCTTACTCCTTACTTTTTGATGAGCAGTTCCAGGTATTGCTGATGAGTTTGTTATGAACACTAGCACAGAGATGGGCTGACACTGAGGTCCTTCATGCATGCCATTGAGGAATCTTTGAATGAGTACAGTTTCTGGTTATTAATGACACCAAGCCAAAACTACAGCACGGAGTCAAAAGCCCATATAACTCAGTTATGTGGTGTACAGGTTGTGTCTCTGGTTCAAAATATCTGTATTTCTGAGCAGTGGAAATCTGTGCAATAAAATATATCTCCTATGAAAGTTCCTCTTGGCTTCCTATCTTCCCACGTAAAATTCCTACACCCACAACTTCAAGGACAATGCTACATTGCTCAGGCATTTAATACTGTGGAATTTGTGTTGGGAAATAATGTAATTTTTTCATAACAAAGCCATTTTAATGGCAGAAGCTTAACTTTCTGTTCTGTTAGCCAACTGCCAACAGAGATTGCTGGGAAAAGAAAGTGCTTGCCTTAACCTAAATTTTTTACTAGCAGGAGAAATTGAATGAAAACAAAATGAATTTATTATGAAATGGATTTGTTTGTAGGCCTTCTTCTTGTGCTGTTGTTTGCTTTCTTTGAGGGCATTTAAAGCAGATTAGCAGCCCTAGAGACAGAAGTCCATTACTTACCCAAATTGCACAGAGCAGCGGAGGCAGCAGTGCAATCCCTCCATCCCTGCCCAGTCCATCCTCTGCATCTCTCCCGCATTCCCAGAATGGAATTCACCTTTGTCCTGAAGGGACCATGTTCAACTCAGCTGGGAGAGGGCAACCAGTGTGTGCCGTCTGCTCCCTTCATCTGGGGACATCTGTTGAAGCCTGCTGGCTGCTCAGGGCCAGGTCCCGTGCTGAGCAGGCTCATGGGACATCTTCCTGAGGCAGAGAACTGGTGCTCTGTGTTTCACCATCTTTCTGGGAAGCAAGATCGTGAGGAATTTTATAGGGAAGAAGAAGAGATTGAATGTGTGATCCCTGTTAAGAAGAAGGAGCTTTACAAATGCCTGCACAAAAGGAATTGTTCCTTTGGAAGCACTCAAACACAGCTGAAGCTGCCTACCACAAGCAGCTCTCATTCTCTTCATTCCTAGATGGATGGATGTAACCAAAGGGCAAATCCATTCTACTTCTCTTCATCACTAATCTCGTGTGTCACATCTTGTTGTATGAAGGATTCCGTCTGGAAGAAATCTGGAATTTGGCAGACGTGACTTATCTTCCTGATTTTCATCTCGGCTAAGCTTGCGTCATAACAAAAATAATGAATGCAGTTTTGAAATTTTTATTTGCCCTCTTCTGACCATAAAATGGGGTTATACTGCACATTTTCACCTTTAGTTTGTCCAGTCTCCTGTGTTTCCATTACAATAGAAGATTTTTCTATCCTCTGCTTCTTTAAAAATGTTACTGATAACAGTCAAAACATGTACTACTTTTATGAAAGAACATTATTTATTGAGATAGATATGTGTTACTATATATTTTCCTACTTCATAGTGGGTATGATGGGGGAATGAAATGTCAAGAGGGAGATGTGTTATTTAAGTCAAAGCTTGAAGTAGTCTAAGAGCAAATAGGTGTGAGTTGGTTATGAATACAGTCAGACAACATCAGGGGAAAGTTCATAGCTGCGGGAGGGTTTTGAAGTCAGTCTTTCAGTGGGTACGAGAAAGGCAAAAAGTAATATGCTTTATGTAGTATCATGTAAGTGAAGCTGTATGCAAAAAGCAGCACCTCAGTCTCTTAGAACCATAGGTATGTTGTTCAAGTGAAAAACGATGGAGATTTGTTGAATTTCCTTTTGACCAAAAAAACCAAACCCCAAATTCTCATCCGAAACACGAAAAGGATTTAAAGGACTGCCCAAACACTCCCACAGCATGCTGTCTGACAGAGCCACAGCCCTCTTGCTGGGCAGGCAGGCAGCTCTGCCCCACAGCACACACCCACAGTGGTTTTGAGGAAAGCCAGCAAGCCAGGAATGCATAAGGATGTTGGAGCTGTGCATGCTCATGGCTTTTCATCTCCAAAACACAGCCCGGCCAGGCTGCAGGGCAGAAAGCAAAACATCCTGGGCTGAGTTCAAGAAGTGCTAGAGAAGAGCTTGTGTTTTTGGAGGCAGTTCAGGCGGTGATCTCTCTTCCAGGAGCAGGGGCTCCGGGAAGTGCAGAGAGCCTCGGGGTCATTTGCAGTGCCGCTTCTCCCTCTAGCCCAGGGACTGGTAGCAAGTCCCCACAACCTCCTTACTGCCTCCAGAGCAGTGAAAAAAGGGCAGGCGAGTGCTTGGGTTGCTGCCAAGGCTGAGATGGGCTTAGGCTTTTCGGCTGTGAGGAACAGGACTGATGAGATGGTGCTGAGCGTCAGAAAGGGGCTGAGCAGAGCAGGTGAGGAGGGGAGTTTTTCCCCAGTAAAATCCTGTCTGAGAGCTGCTTCATTAAATCAGCGCTGTTTGCTTTACTGCAGTGACTCAGAGGAGAGGATGCTTTCCCCACAGCAGCATCTATTTGGGTTATTGTAGCCACCAAAGGGAACTGCGGCTTTGTCTTTCTGTTTGTTTTTTCAAAGTCAAGCCATGGGAGTCAGCATCGACAGTCTTCCAAGCTAGACAGAAAAAAATTCCATGATTGCGGAGAGCGGGGAAAGGGATGTCTGCAACAGTTCTTCGTTATTTCCAGACACTGTCACAAAGGGCCAGATGGAAGGAGATGAAAGAACGGGAAGAATAAGTTGCTTTAGACAATAAGCGGTAATATTTTAGGAATAAAGCCATGGGAATAATTGACTTTTTCTAATTCTTTAGCTGAATCAAAGAGTCTAAACAAAAAAATTATTTCAGATCAGTTGAAATTCTTTTTTTTATTCTTAACATAAGCCAGAGCTGGCCAAAGAAAAAGAAGTTAATCTCACCAAAATGTGTTTTTGTTTTGCTTTCTTTAACTTTCAAGTCTGTATGCAACACTTCATGAAACACATTTTAAAATAAAAAAGGAAGAATAGTTCAATTTAGAAACTATTTTGGGATTGAAACTGTTGCCCCAGCTAGGTACAAATTTACCTCAGATTGCATTTCTTAGTGAATTATCCTTCTGTCTGAAAAGCATTACCCAGCCTTAGGAATTATAGGAAGTTGTTGATCGCTTCTCTTGCTTCTTAATCAGAGGATTGTCCTCACTGCATGTGCGCTACCATTCACTGCAGCTCATGTAGTTGCTCAGCCCTCCCTTTCTTCCTCCCGTAGAAAAGATTTTGACTTCGTTTTTACAGTGTTTTTTTCCACTCCTCTTTCCAGTACTGACAAGGAGTCACACATGATCTTCTGCCAGCTGTCAGGTATTCAGTAGTAAAAACAGAGCTTATAAGAATCTGGAGAACTTTTTTTGCATCTGCCAACCTCCTGAAACCCTGGTGTGGACTTTGAAGGTTCTGAGACAGCAGAGTTTTGGCTGACTTGCTTTCAGCTCGCTCTGGCAACAGGGACACCGTTTAACTTCTCATGGAGCTGTGCCTTTTTGGCAGGGTAGATAGATGAGCAGGCTCCAGGATAGTGGCCCAGCCTTCCCAAACTTTTGTGTCCTTGCAGCTTTGTTTTACTCTGCTTCTGCTTTCAGATTTCCTTGTTAGTCTGATAACCACCCCAAACTGGCTCTGCATCAGCAAGGAGCTTGCTCAGCTGCGACCAAGACTAAAAAATGGAAAGTGTGAAACTGGCTTGTGCCCAATGCTATTCTCACCTCCTTCCCACACAGGTTGACTCAGTGCTTCCCTCCATTCCATAGCAGTTTCCATTGGTTTTTGTAATGTGGTGTGGCAGGAGTTGGGTAAAGCAGGATCAAGGCACGGAGCTGGGAATGAGGATCATAAGAGCACTGTGTCAGTGATGGGAACAAAAGTACTGAGGTTTCTTTTGCAAGAAGCCCAAGGCTGCTAGCAAACCTCAGCGCTTTCAGCTCTCCATGTTCCTCTTGTGCTTCCACTTCCTGGAAGAGGTGAGGAGATGCTATAGGGTAGTAAATGCTGACTTGCCCATCTCATTCTTCCCTCTGTTTGGAGCTAGATGATGGCTGAGAAATGTGGCAGGTCTGGGTCCTATTCGGAAATTAATCACTGCATACACCATTCCCAGTAGCTTCTGAGAGTGGGGAAATGAAGATGCTGAAGGATAAAGAAAGGGCTGCCTGTCACAGAAAGAACTGCAGCCCACCAGAGACGTAGGGGCTAAAGAGAGTTTGTGAGATTGGTTGTATATGGTGTGAACAGCTTCATGTTGAGTAGCGAGGGAGAACCACGAAGTGAATGCTCCTCAAAATGAGGCAGAGAGTATTTAGGGCTCTGGTACTGAGCTCTGTGGGCTGGGACTGGAAAGCACCTTTTTCCTTGGGAAAATGCTGCTGGCAGAGAAAACTTCCATTTACTGCTGAGCTCAGCTGTGCTTGGAGAGGGGGTGTAGAGGATGGGGTCTGTGCTACTGAACAGGAGGAGTTATGAGGCTGCTTAGGTTGGGAAGCCAGGGACAAATGTTCCATCCTTGCCTGCCCCAAGGAGCCTGAGCTCCTCCTCCTCTTCTTCCTTCCCCTGACGGCAGGGGTTTCCTCTGCCTGCTCCTAGGTGCTGTGGCTTGTCCTGTATGCCGTCCGTTCCTGCTGACATTCAGGAGTTAATGCTGGCCTTGCTTTTATGATTTAAGCAGAACAGGATGGAGAATTGTGGTTCCCAGAAGTCCAGCTGTAACAAAACATAGCTTGTCCTTGGGCATTTGGGGTCTGGGAAGGAGGCCTGTGCCCCAGCAGGGGCTGTGGTTTGTCTGTCACGTTGCAGCATGGTCCTGGCCCCAGACCAGGAAGAGAGGGATGCTGAGCCCCTGCCATAGGCAGCTCTTGAGCAAATCGCCTTCCGCGGTCCTCTCTTTTCCAGTCTATCCTGGGAGGATGAGGATACCAATCTCACCTCACAGTCTCCAGGAGATTAACTTCATTAATCTCAAATATGAGGGCCGCAGGCCGAGGGCTGTGGCACTAGGGAATCCAGTCCCTGCTCCAGTATGGGCAGAAGGAGAAGTGCTGCGAGGCAGCATGGTTTTGGTCTGTGTTATGTTCAAGGCTATGACTGCAAAGGGGTTTTTAGGGTGAGTGGCGGAGCGAGGTTCTACAGCGAGAGCGATGCCAGGCACAGCCTTCCTGCCTTCCAGCAGCCATTTTCCAGACTTGTTTGTGACAGAGATTTCCTCTTTCCCAGACTCCCGTGTCATTGTTCCCCTTATGGGGCCTCACTGGTCATTGCCTTGTGATGGAAAATAAGAGGTTGTAGGGGCCAGAGTGCAGACATTCCTTACAGCTTAAAAGGGAAAACAGCCCTAGCACGGAGGAATCCCTGTGAGAGGTGTGCCTGGCTGCTGCTGCTAGCTAGCAGCATCTCGCTGGACGAGAAATCAGCTGTTTGGCAGATGACTTTGTCCTCTTTGTTAGGTTACCAGGAAAAAAGCCTCCTTCCTGCAGTTCCTGCCTCCCTCTCCTTGCTGGCTCCTGCCTGCTCATGTGGGACACGAGGGAGTCCTGGCTCCTGTGCTGGCTCCCTGTCACACAGCCTGCACTGTGCTTGGGGTATGCTGAGCCTCAACCTCTGCACCCTGGTGTGCTCCTCCAAGCTGCAGGAGCTGCAGGCTCCCTCCTCTCACATATAGGTTTTCCGGGAACACGCCGTGATATCCAGCATGGGTGGAAATATATGCTCCAGCTTGTTTCCCATTAGTGAAACTGCAAAGGAATTACTTTTCTCCCAGATCCCCCAGGAGGCAGCGGTGCTGGGATGCTGTCAGTGCCTGTCTGCCCCTCACCTTCAGCAGCTCTCCAATCCATCAGCCAGTTTCCACTGCCACTGATGGAGCGGTTGAGCCCTCCGAGATGACAGGACCCAGCTGTTCCTGTGGCTCTGGGTCACCGACTTAATGAGAGGGACCCATGGATCAGCCCCTGAGGAAGGAGCTCATGAGCTGCCCTGTGCTGGCTGACAGGCTGTGCAGAGAGCTGCTGGAGGCTGGGCTTCATTAGTTCTGCTACTCACAGAAGAGCTTTGGAACCGCAGGGAGGTGGAGGAGCAGGTCGCCTGAAAGTTTAATGGCTCTGGGCCCCTTTATGTCTAGTGCAGAGCTCATGCTGACACCTTTTCAATAAGTTGTTGTCAGTGTTGGGAACCAGTGTGTCTGGTTGCAGTCCCCTGAGGAATGCATCACTGGTCTGGGATCTGTCTCACAAACCTGACCTTTTATCCTTTTTTCTTTGCCTGATTGCTTTGGGGACTGCCCATTTTCAGGCCCTCTGAGCCGCCCGTGCCTCTGCTGCTCTGAGCTGCCAGGTATGCACCCTGTGCCTCCTGGAAGCCAGAGAGAGAGGCTTTTCAGGATGGTGGTGGATGCAGTTGGTTTTGCATTGGGGCCAGGTAGTAGAGAGCTGAGGGAGGGTACAGCTGGGTCCTGATGTGATGGCTTCTGTGGCTTGATGGCAGGTTTCCTTCCAGAGC
Organism: Chrysolophus pictus; assembly: GCA_037305975.1. Classification (NCBI taxonomy): domain Eukaryota; kingdom Metazoa; phylum Chordata; class Aves; order Galliformes; family Phasianidae; genus Chrysolophus; species Chrysolophus pictus. The sequence continues at coordinate 115,879,301 of CM074576.1, read as the reverse complement.
AGGGCATACAGATCACTCTGCAGCCCTCCACACTGTTAACAGTGATGTTGCCTGGGGAGGTACATTATGCAGATTTCGGTGTGGTGTAATATAGCATTCGTGATTCAAAACCCATGCGCTAAGCTTATCTCTGGCGATTGAAAACAAATCTTCCAAGTGAGACTTAAAGGTAGTTTGTGCAGAGTTTCTTCCAGAGCTCTGTAGATGTCCTAAAGCAGTAGCCCTAAGAAAGAGAAATTGCGGTTCTTAATGGACTGTTCATGGCCATCCTAATGCTGGGGATGCTTGCTTGTTTCCTTCTTATCTGTTCCATTTATGCTGCTGCCAGATTTCCGCCCTGTCACACCAAAGCATTAGAGAACCAAGGGATGCCACAGGAATTAGGTCAGGTTTGCTCGTTAGTCCCAAATGAGAGCAGTAGGAGAAACGCACTGCCAGAGCCAGCAGCACAAATGGCTTCAGGTGACAGACCGCATGCTCTGTGCTCCCCCCAGTGTACGTGGGACCTACTCTCCCAGCATCTCTGCAAAAGCTGTTTTGCCCAGAGCACGCTTGGGTAATGGGATGGAATGCACAAACCAAGTTTTTTCTCAGCGCTCAGCTCTCTCTTTGATTGCTGCAACACATTGTGTTTCTCCCTGCAGCCTCACAACAGCAAGGAGAGAGGTCTTGGCAGTAAGGAGCTGTGGCTTCTTGTTGTAGTTTTCTGTGCCTCGTGTCTCCAGATCTTTCGGTATTAAGGAGGAGACATTGCCAAGACAACAGCTGATGAAGCATTAAGTTTTGTGGGTGAATGGTGATATTGAGTTGGATTAGGAGCTGTGCAGACAGCGCTGTTAGCCAGTGGCACACCTTACATCCATACCCCTTCATCAGTCTGTAGCACGAGAATTCATGTGAGTTCTGCAACCCCAGCCATAATCCTGTTGTTCTTTAGTTTTGCCTTATCAATGTAGTGCTCAGGCTTGTATAATGTATCAGATTGCTTCCCAGAGAACTTTTGTGTTAGTGCTCCACAGAACTTCGATTTCCTTGCACATCAGGCAGGGCAAAAGTGCAAAGCCTTGAGCACATAGGGCATTATAGAATCATAGAATCGTTTGAGTTGGAAGGGACGCTTAAAGGTCATCTAGTGCAATTCCCTGCAAGGAACAGAGCCACCTACAGCTCATGTTGCTCTTACCTCCGGGCCCAGCCCAACCTTGAGTGTGTCCAGAAATGGGACAAAATAATATGAGGGTTCCAGTTGTTTTGCAGATTTCCACATGGTGATACCAAAAGAGGAAAAAAAACTTGCAGTTGCTGCTGACAGCAGAAAAGCTTTCTGCTCCTGATGGAGCACCCTCACTCTGTGCCTGCTGCTCCTGTGCCTTACCCTCACCATCTGGGCTCGCATGGCTTCAATTAGGGGAGCTTTATAGTCCTCCATTCTTTCAACACTGTCTTGGTTACTGTCCCAGCTGTGGGCTCCTTGGGCTGGATGAGCATGCAGCAGGCTAGCAGGTGGATTATTCTGAAGGCCAGGGCAAGGTCACTCAGGAAATACTCCAGCTATCACTGGGGGTTGTTCAGTGAAAGCAGCAGCTTGCTATGAAATTGTGCTTTGAAAGCAAAAAGTTTAAAAAAGTTGTTGGGATAAAGAGGCAGCAGGAGAAAAAAGGTGTGCTCAGCGTTTGTCATTATATGTATCAGTAATGCTCTTTAGGCAGATTCTGCTCCTTTTACATCATCTATATCATCTATTTGCAAAGGATGGTTGGAGCTATGAAGATAACACAATGAGCAGAGGTAAAGAATGATTCTCAGATGGGAAGGGGAAAAGTCTTTGTGTATTAGAGACCAGATTGTATCAAGCTGTCTCGTTGCTTATTTTACATTCCTCAGATTTCTGACTCTGATGCCAAACTGTTGTGGAAGGTAGATGGCAGCCCTGAGCTGGACATTTATAGGTGGGAACTGTGGGATGAAATCAGAGTCACAAAAGAGATGAACGGCAAAGCATGAATTCAAATCACAATCTCCAAGTCAGAACCCCTGGAACCATCTTCTCCTTTCAGAGTCTAAGTAAAAAGAGACCATAAACTGGTGAAAGGAAATGGTATTATTTTTGAAAACGTGGTTAACCTGTGGGAATCTTCCCTGATAGCTGTCAGCAGCTCAGGAATACAGTGGAACTTGGAAAAAAAAAAAAAAAAGGATTTGACATTGGTACGAACAACAGGAATATTTGTGACAACTAGGAGAAAACTGTGAAGTGCAAAATTTGTGCTGCAGGGCAGGAGTCAACTGCTAGCTGTCAGAGACCAGGAAGAACTCCTCTGTGGGAAAGTTGCTTTATAATTATCCATGGCAGTGTTTCTTCTCTGAAGCATTTAAGTCTTGACCAGTGGGGGCGAGATAATGGGCCTTGCAGATCTGTGTTGTTCTTTTGTGACAGGGGCATTATCTGGTGCCTGATGGCAATTTCTTCCTTCTGTTTGGTATCACACCTTTCTCCAGGGTCATGTTCACCTTCTTCTTAAATGCCTCAACCAAAGACATTTCTGCTGCCTGCCCTCCATGGAGAATATTTGAAGGCAGCAGTCCTTGCCTCGAGGGCATTACTCTTGCCGTTTTTGCTAGCCGTTCTGTTGCTCGTGTTTGCTCCAGTTCTCCTAGGTGATTTTCCAGGAATGACCTCGAGGAAAGCCTTTATTGCTGGGGCTGTAGCCACAGCTCCTGTTTCTGCCCCTGGTTATTGTCTGAGCTGTCCATCTTCTGTCACCATGTCTGTCCTGTTCTGTCATCTGTGCCTTACCGGCTTGGTGCTCTGTGCTCCAGCATAGAAGTTACATGTATTATATTTTCCAGCTGCACTGACGACTGCTGCTGCTGGTTTGGGTGACTTGATGTATTCTGTGTCTCTTTTTTATGTCTTGCAGGAAGAGCCAAGGAGCAAATCCAAAATCTGTGCCAATGTTTTCTGCGGAGCTGGGCGGGAATGTGCAGTGACAGAGAAGGGAGAGCCAACCTGCCTCTGCATTGAGGTATGGGGACAGAACAGTTCCTGCGCCACCCAGCCCTCGGACTGCACTTCAGTCACTGGGGGCATCACAAAGACTGGTTTGGAGCAGCTGCAAATTCACAGCAGCTCTTCAAACAGCGGGGCCTTTCGCTGCATGGTGTGAGGGAAGCACCCTATGGCATGTACATTGTCTGGGACTTGCAGCTGTGCTGCTCACACAGTCTTTAACAGGCATGGCAGACTTGGCTGGAGGTCTTTTGTTGGGAGAGCCTAGTGGGGTACTGATATCCAGCTGGCTGTGGAGGGCACTGAAGGAGAATCAGCAAGCTCCAAGACAGCTTTCCCTCCCCAGAGGCTTGTTTGAGGAGGTTACAAGCACCCTACTAAAAAATCAGCTTTTGTAAAATGGAAATAATTGTGGTGGAGTGCTGTGAGCATGAATAGTTTCCTCCAGCAGGGAGCCAGAGATGATTAGAAAAGCCTTTCCCAGCTGTGGAGACAGGGTCTCCCTGCTCTGCTCTGCTCTGCTCCATGTTTTCAAACTACTCCTGCCTGGCTCCTGGGATTGGACTCTCTGCTCTTGCCTCCCTCTCAGCCCGCAGCTCAGACACAGCCAGCCCGGGCGCTGGGAAGAGAATTGGTCCCTTAGCAAGTAGGGATACTGTTGTCTGGCCAGGCTTGGCCAGGCTGAATGATGTAGGAGAAAGAAGCTTACACCTTGCTTGGTGGCAGTGGTGAGCTCTCACTCTGCTGTAGATTGAGCTGTCTGCTGCTGGCTGGCAACGTGGTCTAAATTCAGATGCTAAAAGGTGGAGCAGATTCTACAGAGAGCTGTAGCAGAGCTGAGCAAGCAGAGGGGCGCACCTTGGGACAGACACATTCACTGCACATAGAGCTGCAGCTGTAGAACTGCATTCAGTGTTTACACCAAGTTTTGATTTTTCTGCTGTGCTCCGCTTCTGGAATACTCCTGCTGTGGTGCTGCTGACTGGGGATGGGATGCAGGGAAGCCTTTGAATCCACATGTACGGTCTTATCCATGTGGCTTTTCCTGGGGAGGCAGTGGGAGGGTTTGAAAGCTTTTTGGGCTGGGCTGAACCTGGGATGTGCCTCCTCCTTATTGCTGCCCCCAAGAGGCAGGTAAAAACTCTCATCTCTGGCTTTCTCACAGCAATGCAAACCTCACAAGAGACCAGTGTGTGGTAGCAATGGCAAGACGTACCTGAACCATTGTGAGCTGCACCGAGATGCCTGCCTCACTGGCTCCAAGATCCAAGTGGATTATGATGGCCACTGTAAAGGTAACCTTGTGCCAGGGAGCAGCAAGGAACAGCAACTCTAAAGGACAGAGAGCTAAGAGCTTTGTGTGATAACAAGGCAAGGCAGAGGCCTTGCCAACCAGGACCCTGTTCCGAAACTGCCAGCCAAGGTAAACAGGGCAAGCCTGGAAAAAGGTACCCAGGTTCAACTGAGACCAAATCACCAGGCACAATTGTTATGATGAACTAGGTCTGAGGCTGAGCCATGACATCAGATCAGTATCAGATGTGGTGGTGGTAACCAGGGTCCATAGACCAGAATTTCCAGGCAAGTCCATAGAGATAACAAGGTGGGAAGGTAGTCCCAAGATGAGGACAAGGATCAACAAAATCTATGGCCAAGTAAAGAAATGCTGGCAGCAGAGCTGGGGACAGACATATGTACAACATAATCTCAGACAAGGACAAGGAACTAAGGCATAGAATCATAGACTATTCTGAGTTGGAAGGGGACCCAAAAGGATCACCAATTCTGACTCCTGACCCCACACAGCACCACACGAAATCCAAACCCTATCTCTGAAAGCTGTGTCCAAACACTCCTTGCACTCCGGCACCTGGGGCCATGCCCACTGCCCTGGGCAGCGTGTTCCATACCCACCGCCCTCACCCCCAGTTGCCCCTCCCCTGACACAGCTCCATGCCGTTCCCTCGGGCCCTGTCGCTGTCACACAGAGCAGAGCTCAGCGCTGCCCCTCCGCTCCCTGTGAGGAGCTGCAGCTGCCATCAGGCCTCCCCTCAGCTCCTCTCCTCTGGACTGAATGAACCACGGGACCTCAGCTGCTCTTCACACACTTTACCCTTCAGAACCTTTACCATCTTTGTAACCCTCCTTTAGATGCTCTCTCACAGTTTTATGTCCTTCCTACACTGTGGCACCCACAGCTGCACCCAGTGCAGGAGGTGAGGCTGCACAGAACTGAGAAGAGTGGGACAACCCCTCCCTCCACCCAGGCAGTGCTGGGCCTGATGCACCCCAGGGTACAGTTGGCCCGTTGGGCTGCCAGGGCGCACTGCTGGCTCAAATTCAACTTTCCATCAGGCAGAACCCCCACATCCCTTTCTGTGGGGCTGTTCTCCAGCTTATTGTCCCCTAGTCTGTGCATATAGCCAGAGTTGCCTTGTCCCAGGTGCCGAATATAGCATTTGGTCTTAGTAAACTTCATGTGGTTGGTGATTGCCCAGCCCTCTAACTTGTGATCTCTTTGCAAAGCCTCTCTAACCTCTATGGCTCCTCCCAATTTAGTGTTGCCTGCAAACTTACTTAATACATGTTCAAGTCCTGTATCCCATCATTTATGAAAATATTGAAGAGAACTAGTGCTAAATTAGAGCCATGCAGAACTAGTGACTGGCTGCCTACCTAATGTACTCCCATTTACTTTGAGTCCAACCTGTCAGACAGTTGTTTACCCATCGCATTATGTCTTTGTCCAGCTGTATGCTGGATGTTTTGTGCAGAGGGGTACTGTGAGAAACGGTATCAAAAGCTTTGCTGAAATCTGGGTTAAGTTCATTAAGAAGGACTTTCCCCTTATTAACCTATTTTGGCTGTGACCATTGACTACATTGTCTTTCAAGTATTTTTCTTAAACTCCAAGAATAATCTTTTTGAAAAAGCTTGTGCTGAAATAAAGCCTCTGAACTAAAGGTAGCATCTGGATGGTGGTCCTTGGTCAGGCTGGCCCTCATTCGTGTTTCAGTGCCCTGATGCTTTGGCTGCAGTGGGCTCTTGTGTTACTGGGAGTGGAATGCTCAAGAGAGCAGAGCAGTGTCATTCTCTGATCTGTCTGAGCTGATGGCTTTACCCAGGCAGGTCTCTTCAGCCTGCCTGCTGAAAAAAGGTCAGACTTGAGATAAACCTCCAGAACCTGTACTACCATCCATGTTCATGAGGGACCTCAAGAACTTCAGGAGCAAAGATTTTGCCTCGAGTACAGCTGTTTAACTCATCCCATACCTTGCATATGCCTTTCTCCTGAATTCAAGAAGCCTCTGTTAAAAGAGCAGTTTCAAGAGAGAACAGGTGAACTTGCAGGACAAAGGGAAATGGTTTTAAGTTGAGGGAGGGGAGATTTAGTTTGGATGTCTGGGGCAATTCTTTACGGAGAGAGTGGTGAGGTGCTGGAACAGGCTGCCCAGAGAGGTTGTGGATGCCCCGTCCCTGGAGGTGTTCAAGGCCAGGTTGGATGGGGCCCTGGGCAGCCTGGTCTAGTATTAAATGTGGAGGTTGGTGGCCCTGCATGCGGCAGGGGGGTTGGAGATTCATGATCCTTGAGGTCCCTTCCAACCCTGGCCATTTTGTGAAAACGGAGCACTAGCGCAGATCTGAAATGCCTGATTTCCTTACTGTTTGAGTGAAGCTGCTGCCAGAACCAAACATAGCCTACTGATAGGAAGTAACTCAGAACTACAGGACCGTTCAAGTAGGAAAGAACCTCTGGAGATCAGCTGGTGAAACCCTCTGCTTGAGCAGGGTCAGCTAGAGCAGGTTGCCCTGGATTACAACCACTTGGATTTTGAGTATTTCCAAGGAGAGAGACTACACAACCTCTTTTGAGCAGCCTGTTCCAATCAACTGGGAAGGAAGGTCTTCAACCAGCCTCACAGCAAAAAAGTGTTTCCTTATGTTCAAATGCAATTTCAAGTTGTTAAATACACACCCACTGCCCCTTATCTTGTCACTGGATGCCGTGGGAAGAGTATGGCTCAGTCTTTTTCACTCCTGCCCATCAAATATAAACAAATTGGTGAGGTCTCTCCTGAGTCTTATTCATGCTGAGAAGTCACAGCCTTCCTCCCCTCATATAACAGTTGCTCCTGTCCCTTCATAATCTCTGTAGTCCTCTTGTTTCCAAAAGCTTCCATGTTCTTCTGCTCTTGCCCAAGTGGCACCCAGGATAGGAAGAAGTTCGTAATTCTTCATATTGAATCAGAAATGTCCTCTTCTGTCTTTCCTTTAACAGAGAAGAAGTCTGAGAATCCAGCTGCGAGTCCAGGTAAGAAGCCATCTCCTTGTCTGACTGGAATCTGTGTGTATTTGGGAAGAGAACTGGGAAGGAAGGTCTGCTGGGGGAGTGACACAGCTCTGTGTACAAGTGATGCTTCTGCACTGGCTGTAGCAGAGCCTGAGATGATGAGCTGAAATAAGAGGGCTCGGGTCCTCACTCTTGGGTACCTTTTTGGTCCTTACTCTTGGGTGACCTTACTCTTGGGTACTCCTGGAACTCCTAACTGCGCTGAAGTGTCTTAGGGACTCTGGGAGCATACAAGGTGAAGTGTCAATTTGCCCCTAGGAACACATTCTGTGTTCATCATCCAGACTGAGGAACAAGACACATAGTTCCTTGGGGATCAAAGATACAGGAACTGTGCTACTGTCCTCCCCAGCTCCAGGAGCACTCTTATAAAAGGAAGCTTTGTTTCAAGAGCAGTTAACTGATGGGCACAGTGGTGGAGGGGCAGCACCGCATAATGAATGGGATATTGTTGGGGAATCGGGAGGTGTAGCTGAACCACCTCCCATCAGCTGTCTGTTTGGTTCCCTGTGCCTGATTTCTCTCCTTATCTCTTGTTTGTGTACCTAGACTGTAGATTTTGGGGCCATGACCTGTGCTCCACCAAGGGACCCTTTTCTTATCCATGGTTTATCAGTCCTGGAGCTGTACAATCATCATCAGCTTCCTAGGAGAAATGAAAGCAAACCCTTATACAAGCCTAAGGCAAAAGACTGTGTCAGAACCTGCCATCATCTCAAAGCAGTTTTAAGGAAGCTCAAAATTAAACATGAACCCTGTGGGTTTTTGTTTTTATTGGTCCATGCAGTTGTGATTGTAGTCACTGGATTTGGAAGGAAATCATGAGTGTGTGTAAGTCGCACAAGTGCACAAAGATTCCCCTTGTCTCTCCGTTGACCTCTGGACAGGTGTGACAATGCAAATAAGCTGGATGATCTTTCTGTTTTGCTTCTGAATACCATGTTTGTAACTAGCATACAAAACGATACCTGTCACTGGAGAGCTCTGAGAAAAAGTACAACTTGACGCCCTGTAATTTACAGTGGACAAGCCAGGATTTTGAAGAAACAGAATCTCCTGAGATGTAGGCCCTAAAATTCAAGATTTGGGAAGAGCATAGGGGAAGGCTCACTTAGTCTGGTCTTTCATGTTGGAGAGGAAGGGGGTTTTGGTACCTGAGGGCTCGTGGCTGAGTGCTTGGTATCGAAAAACCCAGAAACATTGAGCAGAGCCAGTCATTCGCATTCCTCCCTCAATCTGAGATGAGTCAGCTGGCCCTGGGTTCCCTTACCTCAGGCATCATGTCCTGGAAGGCAGCTTGGCAGGAGTGTCGTTTTCGGGCTTTGCCACATGGTGTCACCCACAGCCCATCCACCGTTCAGCACATGGCAGCCCTGCTTTGATCTGGCCATGGATCATCTTCAAGGGGCCTGCAGACTGCCATCAGGACTGTCTGCTTGGCTTTTATTTCTCATAATCTCTCTATGATATCCCTGCCAACATTGTTCCTCTTATCCTTGCTTTCTCTCCCGACAGTTGTGTGTTACCAGTCGGACAGGGATGAGCTTCGTCGCCGTGTCATCCAGTGGCTGGAAGCAGAAATTATCCCAGATGGCTGGTTTTCCAAGGGCAGCAACTATAGTGAAGTCCTGGACAAGTACTTCAAGGCAAGTAGAGCCTGCCGTTTCTTGACCTGTCACTGTAAAGCAGCAGTGCTGCCATGAAAGGAGCTGAAGTATTGAGATGTGCCTGATGACACAGGAGCAAGAGAGTCCTGCTGTGTCCTAGAGTGTGCTGCCTGCAGCAGCTACTGACAGACCCACTTGCACATGACCTGGAGCACCTCTGTCTCCTGTCGTCCGATGTGTCCCAGGAAAAAGAACATGGATAGGCCCAGTATGCCCACAGTAAGGGACAGAAGAACTGATCTTAGAGGGCAAAGGAGTGCCAGAGGAGGAAAGATGAATGGGAGTGCTGGCAATACAGATACAAGGAGCAGGGAGCTGTGGCAGTGCTGCTGATCCTTTGTTCCTGACAGCCCCAAGGCCACATTGAGGTGGAAATAAGGGGGACCTGGGGGCTTCAAGGGGAATATGTGCCTGTGTGGATTGTGGCCCGGTTGTGGCAGAGAGCTGGTGGTTTGCTGGTGCTCTGCAGGAAGATGGAACTGCCTGTGAGCCCCCAGCAATAATTCTTCCCTGTCAACCTCACCCTATCCCCACCCCTTTTATATAACCCATAGATCGCACGCTTCTGCCATGCTCCTGCCGCATGCACTGCTGCCTCCCTCCCCCTCACACCCGGCTACTGATAAAGACTTCAAAGCATTCGAGATGGAGCTGGAGGAGCAGGTGGGGAAAGGGGGAGAGTGTTTAAATCATAAGCTGTTGACAGTGAGAGATTAATGGTGCCTGACAGGAGTTAACGCTGCAAGCAAATTTGCCATGGCAATGGCACCCCCTGGTGAGGCAGAGGAGCCAGTCCCCGCACTACAGAGAGAATCTTCGCCTTTGTAGCCATTAATTCTACCCCTTCTGTGGAAACTCACTTGAAGCCACTGCTTCAGGCACCCTGTGGGCGTCTGCCAGCACCCTGGCATGCCCTCACACACATGCTTTCCTCAACCTCTATTGCAGGGGACCTGCTCAGGCAATTTGTCTAAACACATGAGCCAGCCATGGCCTTGCTCCACTGCTGTGCACAACCCACCCATCCTCTGTCAGCCATTCACTGCTGAAAACCCACAGCTCAGAGGCAGACAGCTTCATGTTCCCTTGTTTTCCACCTTTTTGTGGAGCAGTGATCCCAGGCACAAGGGGGCAAAAGTTTCCATGACAAAGCCGTGCCATTTCCTGGACCAAGTTTCCTTCTCTGTCAGAAGATAATCCTCCATGTCAACAGCCCAGTGAGCTTTGAAATACATTTAAAGCAAAATTCAAGGCTTGGAGCAAGTTGGAGATATCCAAATATTGCAAGCTAAATGAACTCATGCACACACAGATTTGTTTCGCCTGAGCTGCCTGCCTCGTCCAGCCCACAGCTCCCTGTGCTGCCCTGCAAATGGTCTGACTCCTGCCCTGCAGGCAATAAACACTGGAGGCAAAGAGGAGGTGAAGGTTTTCCCTTTTCTCCTTGACCAGAAGAGCTTGCAGATGTGGCATGTTGCTCTCTCCCTTCTGGAAGCGTGCCTTGTGTGAGTCACTGGGACGTGGGTCAAACGCCAGGCAGGCCTTGGCCTTGAAGGACCCTGCATTAGAGATTAGACCAATAGTGAGAAGCTGCTGTGGCTTAGAGTGTCTCTTGAGGATCAGGTAATTGCATACTGTCTTCTTGAAAGCCAAGAAAACTAACTTACCCCAGTTTGGGTCATTAAGAGAGCTGTGGCCACTTTCAAAATAAATAGGGAGAAAGACTTCAACGTCTTGCAGAAGCTGAAATATATTAGTGGGGCAGTTATATACAGGCTACAGCACAGGCAGATATTTTCCTAGCCCTACATGCTTCTCCTGAACCAGAGATAGCAGCAGACAGTGTTTGAGCATTCCTGGAAGCCCTGCTCAGGGAGGTGCAGTGACCTGCCCTGAGTCACACAGCAGAGGCTGACCAGCGTCTCGTGCAGCAGTCTGCCTTCAGGATTCATTTTCCCTTCCCTGCAATGCAGCTGTCTCTGAGGGGGCCCAGCAGTTCCTGCTGCGTGCCCCGCGCTGTGATATGACATCTCCAAACAGGGAGGCAGAATACAATTACTGTAGTGGGAGTACAGCCAGGACATTGGGGCTAAAAATCCTGCTCATCAGTGTCAGCAGTCCTGTCAGGACCCTATGAAGCTGGTGGCAAGGTGTTTGGCTGTTGCATTAAATTGTTCCTTCTTTGGGATCAGCAGAAAATTGCTTCCTGTGATTTTCCCTTTTGTCACTGTCACAGTCCGTATGCAGCTTTGGATTTACACATGTTGGAAAGCTGACACCTTCTTGGGCACAACTGGTCTGCTTTAAGGCAGGAGGTATATAAGAAAGCTGGGAGCTGGCTGGAACAAAGAGAAGGAATGGGGTTAGAGCCATAAATCAAGCAACAGGAGATGAATGAGAGGCAGTGTAGCTTACCGGCGAGCAGGAAGCTAGAGCCAGGACTCCCATTTCTGATGCAAGTGTGGATATGTTGTTTTTCTCTGAGCCTCTGTTCTTTGTGAAAAACAGAGATGATGCAACCCGCTTCATTAGTGCTTCAAAAATGCGAATTACCTATGGAAAAGCAATAAGGAAGGGGTACTTTGAGTTGGCAGATGAGACCCTCTCACATCTTCCCATCTTTCCCTACAGAACTTTGATGATGGCGATTCTCGCCTGGACTCTACTGAATTCCTGAAGTTTGTGGAGCAGAACGAGACTGCTGTCAACATCACAACCTACGTGGACCAGGAGACCAACAAGCTGCTCAGGTGGGCAGCGGGCAGGATGCCAGAAGGACAGGGACCAGATGTGGTAAAAAGAGGGGATGAAAAAAACAACTGTGGAAAATACCAGGTAGAAAAACAGCATCAGCAAACTTAACTGTATATGAAATGGCTTCTCAGTTAATTAGACATGAATGCCACCAAAAGGAGCAGTCCCACCCTTAGCCTTCAGATTGGGTCATACATTCCAACTCTCTTTTGCATTGGACCTAATAGTTTTGAAGCCAGGAGGTAAATTGGATGACAGAAGATTTGTCTTTTTTATTTCCTAGCGACTTGGCTTTCTAGTGGACCATGCTTGCCTCTTGCCTGATAGCTATGTACAGTGCAAGGAAGATGGTGGGAGAGCACAGCTCATGGAGAGGCTGTAATTAGAACTGGTGCAACCATCACATGAAATCATAGCTTCAGAGGTTTCCCTTTTTCTGTGCTCCTGCGTGCAAGATGATGACTGCTTGTGGTTGAACTGTGCTTGCATCTCTACTTGTGTGACAGCGTGTAGATGTCAGCAGGGTGCTATTCCTGCTGCCTGATTTGTTCTGAATACCAGCCCCTGCACACCTCACACCTCACCACACGTCTGTTTTTCTTCTGTTTACATCAGGGAGATTTTCTTGCAGAAGACGTTTGTTCCTGGCTTCTCAGAACCTTCCTAGTTGTTACTAGTTCAACTCATCTGTACTCTGAGGCCAGAGACTGGTTTAACTTGTTTGTACTCTGAAGCCAGTAGAGGAAGGAATGACTTGGTACAGCCCTGTGCAGAACATGCCTCTGTGTTTCCTTTTAGGGGACTCTGCATAGATGCCCTCATCGAGCTGTCAGATGAAAACGCTGACTGGAAGCTTAGCTTCAGTGAATTTCTCAAGTGCCTCAGCCCATCCTTCAATCCACCGGAGAAAAGTAGGAATTCCTCACTTGTATTGGGGAACTACTGGGGGGTCCTGGTAAGGGAACAAAGAAAAGGGACCAGTTTGAGCCAGCCATTGGATGCTGTAACTCCATTCCCAGAGTTAATGTTGATATGTGCCCTACCTGCTATCCCACGGCACCCCTTGTTCTCCCATCCCTACATTGTCAAACATACTGCTGTTTCTGTTGCAGAGCTCCCAGAGCTCATGTGATTTTAAAAGGTTTGGATTTTAGAAGCAGGGACGTAGGTCAAATGGATAAGGTATGCTTTGATCGTCAAGGCTTGTATTTAACAGCACGGATATAAATCATGTGAAGAGTTAATGTCTGGATAACTTAGAAAAGTTGGACCAGAACAAAGTCCTGCTGTGCTCTGCCTTTCACACAGAAACCCTCCCTGATGAGTGTCTCAAAGTTCGCTATCCTTCCAAATCCTGCTCAGTGCTACGTGGAAGCAGCTTAGTGTTCTGCTGGTCAGGCAAGCCATTCATCTGATCATCTCCTCAGGGGGTACTTTCACCTGCTGGTCCAAAGGTGCTGGATTTACATCCACTGCAGTGACACTGAGCTGTGCTTCCTAGAGGATATTCAGTAGGAAGCCAGAGTTGCTGTCTGTATCCCTCAGGGCAAAGTTTTCACTGAACCACCACAATTAAGTGCTTTGAGGGTTATGGTTATATGCTTATATAATAGAGAAGAATGTGAACTAAAATGAGAGAGCTTTTCTTATTTCCTTCCTTTCTTAGGGCTACAGCAAACACACACGCTTTCCCCAGTAACTACCCTGTTAGAATAGGGATTTGTTTTACAGTAACCAAAACTTTCACTTTGGGTGCTCTCCTCTGTGTATAGCACATCAGGACATTTAAGCAAACCCAATGTCAAGATCTCATTTGGGATTGAGAACTTGAAATGTGTGCTTTTGAGGAAACAAAGCAAAGTGTATGACTTTCCCAAATAAGTATTTTGGAGCTAATTTCACACCTAATTCAACATGAATATTTCTGTCATGGTGGTCCATCTGAAATCTTTGGTGGATTGGTGGCCTCTTCCAAAGATATCCCCCAGCTTCTCTTTGAGAGTGAGATTGTACCTCCTCTCTCAAATTATCTTCTGGATCTGTAGGGTACAACTGTTGTCCCTGTTCTATGCCTTTCTAGAGTGTGCCCTGGAAGACGAAACCTATGAGGATGGAGCAGAGACTCAGGTGGAGTGCAACCGCTGCGTCTGTGCCTGTGGGAACTGGGTGTGCACTGCAATGACATGTGAAGGTCTGTGTGCTTTCCAGGGGATGATTGTATTTGGTTTTGTGCAAAGGGATTTTTATTTTCCAGCTTTTTAGGGGCTTGCTAATGTTCTTTGTTACCTTCTCTGTTGGTGGGTTCTCTATCATCCTCCCGTGCTCCAAGATGGCCAGACCCAAGTTGATTCTGTTCTAAAGATCAAAAAGTGTGTAACTGAGTTGGGAACAACAGTATTGAGCTTTGTAGGTTGAGTTTGATATAATGAAAATTCAGCAGCAGATATTCCAGACCAGAGCTGCTTTGCATCCTGCTGGCTTGGGGCATGCACAAACCAAATAGGTTACTGTCTTCAACCTTATGTGTGGGTGTGAGCAGGACAGTTGTATCCTATATGTATCCTCACTGTATTTATATTTACAGTATCTGAAAAACAGGAGTCATGCCCCAGGAATGGGTAAATGAGACTTAATCCAGTGATGTTAGAAAAGCGCTTTAGCTTCTTGCATTAAGAACTGTAAAGCAGAAGAATGGTGACAGAGATGAAGAGAGGCAGTGTTTGTAATAAAGGCAGGGTTGTTGTTCTATCTGTTCTTCACCTGGAATGCTATTTTTAAAAGTTCACGGTGAAGTTTACCATCTCAGCACTGCACTGCATTTTCCTGGCCTTCTTCTCCAGAAACCAAAGTTTTGCATGAGCTTTGTTTGCAGTGCTTTGCTGGAGCTGTCAGCAGCACGTTCAGATCTATAGCCAGCCAGAGTCTTGTAGCTTGGGCAGGAAAGAAGAGAGGGAAACAGCTACAGGTTTGTATGTGCAGTGTTTCTTTTATGTTTATCTGTTAGTCTGCAGCGCAAGCTTTGGGATTCTCTTAGCTTGGACTAGGCTGCTGCAGCAGGAATTCACCTCAGAAAAGATAACTGTTTTACTTTGTAGAGCTGCCTGCTGTGAGAGGTTAAGCAACCAAATGAGAGACTCTTTGCTGCCTGCCCAGAAACAATCTTCAAAGTTGCAGTGTTACACCCAGTGTTGATGCCTACCTAACTCCCTGCATCCATGGCAGAAGCACACCGTTGGACAGCAATTTTTTCACTTTCTGCCTGTGTCAGAGCAGTAGAAGGGTCAGAGGTTATTGTTAGACAGATAATGAAACCAAGGAATCAGATGAGATACATCAGCAAGATGCACATCCACTAAGCGAAATGACCTCTTCACTAAGCACCATTGAACTTGTATAGCACTGAGCTTCTGTGTATTCCCTACAAGAAGCCAAAATGTTTATTAGAAGTGCTACTTTTTAAATAACAGGAGAGGAGAGCAGAGTGCAGCCTCTTTCTTATCACATTGTTATCATGGTGTATGTCAATAGGGGGACAGTCTGGAAGCCCAGGTTCTGAAGTCCAAGGTAGCCACACACCTATTTTCTTTCAAAGAAGATCTGACCAGACCATACGAAGCCTCATTAAACTTGAGGTGTGCTATGGCCTGAGGCATACTCTTGCTGATCTGCTTCTTTTTGTTTTCCATGGTTCTGTCCATGAAATTTGCATCCCCCGTTGGTGATAAAACTGAATTCCATTTCTGTTTGCAGGGAAGAATGAGAAGATGACTGCTCACAGACAGCAACCTGGCCAAGACTTGACTGAGGAGGAGCTAGCTAGATATGTTCAGGAGCTGCAAAAGCATCAGGTTAGTATGAGGCTGGGAAGATTGATCTGCTTACAGAAGTATCTCCTTGTTTGAGGTGTTTCCACTGCTTCTGCCACTTGGAGGCTTCTGTTAGCTGGAGGAGCTCGGTAAGGAGAGATCTTAGTTGTCTGAAGGAAGAGATACAAGTGTAGGGTTAGAGGAATATAACAGTGTTGTCACTGCTCATGGATGGACCAAAGATGTCAGGGCACTGCCAAACCATGTCAGTGCAAAGCTTCACTTTTGTTCTTGTTTTCTTTAGGAGACGGCTGAGAAGACCAAGAAGATGAGCACCAAGGAGATGTAAGGGGCCTCCATATCGGAGGAGCCCAGGAGGATGGGCCCAACCTGCTGCCCTGTCCTCCAGTGCTGATCTCAATATGCACAAGTGTCTGCTACAGTTGCCCAGTCACAGATATTTACATTGTATAGCGATGGGTTATTTGTTTTGTAATACACAGAGAATGGGGCCAGGAAAGGGGAGCAGAGCCCACCAGGTCAGGGAGCTTCATTGCTGGGGCCTTGGAAGGCTGGGGGGAAACTACAGCAGCCCCTGAGACTCTTCCACAGGGTGACAGTAGTTTCTCACAGGAGCTAATGGGGATTTCTTGTTCCCCTAGATCTGGGGAAAGGATGGAGGTCAGCTGGATAGAAGAGGGTGTCTTCAATTCACAATTGTCAGCACCAGCACAGGCCTGGCAGTTTTTTGGCTGAGCATATATGCTGCAGGGCATAATTAGCCAAGGGCATTGTCCCTCTTACCCTCCACTTTGGTTTGAGCTCTTCAAAGCTGGTCAGCCTCATGTGATACCTGGAAGTCATGGTGCCGTGCTGCTGGCAGGAGTCCAGCACATTCCTCCTTACTTTCCACCAGACTGTCCCCAGCAGCTCCTCCAGTACATTGTGGGCTACAACACAACACAGTTCCTTTTGACCTCATCTCACTCTTAACTCTCCTTGCCCCCTCCTTAAAGGTGCTATCATATTTTTTCTTATCACATTCACATGCTGACTTCCCCTTTTGTTTTGTTTCGTTTTTTATTACTTTATTTCCTATGGTAGTGATTCAGCATTTGTATGTTTCGTAGTTCTAGATCTTTCACGATAACCCAGCCTGTGGGTTTTTGTTATTGACAGTGCTGTAATGCCCCGTGCACAATTTGTATCACACTGCACCCAAGTCACCACAAGCAAGCAACTTGTGGGCCCTACGCTACAGGGTGTTTCTCATTTGGGGATTGCAGCGTCCCTCAATGAACAAAGAGGCAGGGCTGGATGTAATTTCTACTAGACACAGGTTGACACTGCAGCTCTCTTTGGCTTTTGCTCCCCTGGCTAGCACTGACCGCGTGCTCAGAGTCTTAAACTGCCCAGAGGGACCTGCTAGGTAGTCTGGAGACAGAGGGACGAGGCATGCCATTAGTAGGTTAATGCATAGAAAACTGTTCAATTGAAGTTTGAGCTGCTAGCCATCATCTTGGGTTTTCCATCTCCCTCTGGGATAAGGCAGAAGCATTCATCTTTAATTCCAGGTGTGTGTTCAGGGTCAGGGCTAGAACTCTTCTTACTGACACAGTTTTCAGTGTCTCTGATCAGACCATTTTTTACTACCTTTTGCAGGTCATTTTCAAGTATCTTGTTTCTCAGAGCATTGGTCCTAGTTAAAAATGAAAAGCTGTTTTATTGACAGTCACCTCTCTAGCCTCATGCCCAGCTGATTTTCTCCTGCAGTTGTCTAGTGTACTTCATATACTTACACACCGAAGCATCTTCAGTCCACATTCCCTTCATGTCCCTGCTGTGCATCCTAAGCAGTGGCACATCCCTGAATCAAGAGGACTGCCTGTGACTTCTATCTTCTTGTTTCTGAATAACTTCAGCAATTGTTGCCAGGTGTCTTGCAGTCCATAGTGCTTACTGAAGCGAAACTCAGCCTGCATCAGCAAAAGCATGTTCTGCTTGAGAAAAGATCAGCAGGGCTTGCGTCTCCACCTTTCCTTGCTGGCACAGTGTTTTCCTTGAAGACGAAGACTGAGCTGGTGTCTTGCAAATGTAAGAAAAGAAGAGAGCTTGATCCCTCCTGTGGTCTCTCCTGAGAACCATGATTATTCAAAGTTGTCTGGTCTTTGAGTTGTGTCCTTGATGTGAATCCAGGGGACTTCCATTGACTGATGCAGTGCCACATTTGCTGTGGGAATCATAACTTACTATGCCACGTTTGGATGTTTTGGCACAATAAGTACAGAATGGGGCTGGTTCTTGCAGGGGTTCTTCTCCCATGAAGATCCAGATTTGAGAAGCTAGGACCTGTGATTTGAGTGGATGAGTCCATAGGAGCTGCAAATAATGCGAGTCACTGTGTTCTGGTGGCCCTGAAGGACATGTTTGGTGGAACAGGAGTACTCATTAACCATCTCCTAGCTCCTCCCTTAGAGAGGGACAAAGCAGCATCATGTGCTGGTTCTGGAATCACAGGAACATAGTTAATAAATGTTTTGCTTTATTCTGCCCCAACTCATGCCTCCCAGCTCACTACCTTGCAGCTTGGATCATTGAAGTGCCTTAGAAAAAAACACAACAGCTTGCCTTAAAGGCTTTCCCTGGATGGGAAGAACATCTTATTGTCCAGGCAGGAAGATCTCCAAGTAGAAGAAGTAAAGCATTGTGCAGGAGACATCTATGCAGAAGGGCTTCTGTAGGCTTAATTCTCCAGTCCCCTTCCTGCTTCCTGCAGATGTTGCAGTCTGTGAGGATGCCTGCTGGGGTAGGCTGGGGAGTTGTATGCTAGCAGTCAAGATTCATGGAGCTTGCACTTGGACTGAGGCCAGGAGTTGGCTGCTCCTTCAGGCAAGGCAAGCTAAGCTCTCTTAACAAGCCATGTAACGTATCCTAGGACAGTGTGGTGTAGGGGTGCAGTGAATGTGCCCCTATGGGAAGAGGTGCTGCCAGTGTAGCTTTTCTCTCCTTGTACCCTCAAAGGGAATATGTGACTATGGAGAATGATGTTGGGTGGAAAGGCTAACTGTGGTAACCACATGAGACTCACCTGCCTTGGATATCCTTGGAGATTCTCATCTGGCCTACTCACAACAGGTAGGGGGGTCACTGTCATCTGCAGGGTGACTTGGCTGTTGAGGAAAGGAGTGCTGAGTTCCAGGTGTTGCCCTCTGAGACAATTGCTGTAGAGACTGCAAGTGGCAGGGAAGGCACTATTTTAAAAAAGCAAATTTAAGCAACAAACAAAGAAGTCCTACTCTTCCCTCTATATTCCCTCCTGTACGTGTGTGAAGTTTATCAGTATTCTGTAGGTTTCCTTAGTGCACTTATTTTACTTGATTTTGTAATATTTTGAAGCGGGGGCAGGGGGGTTGGATATTACTGCCAAATAAAATTTAAAAAAGAACACTTGTTTCATTTTTTACAACCCTCGATTCCTCATTTTTGTCTCTCCAAACCAACCAACCAACCAACTGAAAAAAAAAAAAACCAAAAACCAGCTACCTTTTGCATATCTTGTGGTAGCATTCGTACACAGATCTCCATGCACTTGACAAATGTAAGACGCAACCCTCTGTGGTTTCCAGCTGGTGAAACTGTAAAGAGAAATGGGAAGCCGCAACCACAAGGTAAGCCAGTGGCAGAAGCACTGCCTGCAGCCACAACTACCTCCCAGCCGTGCACTTTGAGCGATGGGATTGCTTTACAATCAATTCAGAGTTCTTTTTGCTCCCCTAGCAGCTGCCCACCTGTTATGTGTTCAAGTTCTTTACTATGAGAGTGGTGAGATGCTGGCACCTGGCTGCCCAGAGAGGTTGTGGGTTCCCTGTCCCTACAGGTGTTCAAGGCCAAATTGGACGGGGCCCTGGGCAGCCTGGTCTGGAATTAAATGTGGAGGTTGGTGGCCCTGCCTGTGGCAGGGGGCTTGGAGATTCATGATCCTTGAGGTCCCTTCCAACCCTGGGCATTCTGTCATTCTGTGATTCTCCGTGTTTGTACCGCACAGAGCACAGTGTCAGTTCGGGGTTCTGCCCTCTGTGGACTTGATTTCTCCTGCTTCATGCAGGCAGGTATGTAAAAGAGCGTTCCAGAGGAAAGGACTGGTGTTACACAAGGTGATCACAAGGTGAAGGTGAGTTAGGGTCATGCTGCTGAGAGAGAGCAAAACGTTGTACCGGGAAGCATGCAGGGACACAGGCCATAAAGCTTGGTGCAATTGCTCTGTCCCAAGAGGCATCGGGGAAGTCTCAGAACCTTCTGGTCGGAAGCCTTGGGCTAGTTAAGAAGCACTGAACTAGTCAAGAAGAAAAGCTCTAAATGTTTGTCTTCGGTTGGGTTCTGCTCTTTTCACACTGTGGCAAATAATGCTCGCAGGACCTCCTTATTCTATATGAGCTGCTGTGCACACTGTCTTAATGCTGACATTCACTGGGCATTCAGTGCTCAACTGTAAGACAGGTCTATTTTCTGACTTTAATCTCTGCTGCTGGAACTCCCCAGGATTTTAAGGTGGATGAGAAGGAAGTGTCTGCTACAAATCTGGCTAGATTCTACTATAAACACTTTGCCTTGTGCAACACGCATGCTTAGCAAGGCTAAGTGATTCTGGCTGTGGGAGGGATGAAGAGCAAGAAGCCTGTTGCCCTCCTCTAGCAGAAGCTCTAAGCTGCTGTTTCAGGCAGTGAAGCACACGTGAGTATTGGCGAGCAGCTGCACGGCGTGGCTACGTGCACTTCATCACATTGCAGCTGAGCTTCAAACAAATCGAAAATGGGAATCTCATGTTGCTCGTGCATGTAATACGTGGTACCCGCAGGGCCGTTTCGGTATCAGCCTGTAACCTGGCAATTCTACAGACAGAAGCCTCGTGGGTTAAGCCCTGCGAACGTCCTAGGAGTGAAGCTGCGCTATAAGGCGCAGGCGAGGACATCCCTGGAGATACACAGACACCGTGCAGACAAGGCGCTCTGTGCGGCTGGCGCAGCCAGAGCAGGCCAGGCCGGCCGGGGGCGGGTCGCAAGGACGACCGGGCCGTAGCGGAGGGGCTGTAACGCCGTACCTCGGCGCTAACGGCATCCCACCCCGCACGCCTCCTCCCTCGCATGCTCGCTCCGGGCCGGCGGCAGGGTCTCCGCCTCCCCTGCGGCCGCCGGCGGGAGCCCCGAAACATGAATACGAACGCTCCGGCCCCTTCGGCCTCGGTCGCCACTCCCCCCTCAGCGGGCGGCGGGCCCGGGATCGAGCACGGCCTCAGAGAGCGGCGGTGCTATTCAGGTTCCTGGGCGGAGCGGAGCGGAGGGGCGCTCGGGGACGGCGAACGGGATGGCGGCGGCGGGCGGTGCGGCCGCGGAGCCGCAGCTGGAGCCGCCTCGACGGGGCCCGGCGGAGGGCGAGGAGGCGGCGGCGGCCGAGCTGGCTGCCGAGCTGGCGGCGCGGCGCAGCGCGGAGGCGCGACGGCTGGTGCTGTCGCCGCGGCGGCTGTGGGGCCCGCTGCCCGCCGGGCTGTCGCAGTGGTTCCCGGCGCTGGAGGTGCTGGACGTGAGCGGGACGGGGCTGGCGGAGCTGGGCGAGGAGCTGCTGGCCCTGCCGCGCCTGCACACGTTGCTGGCCAAGAACAACCGGCTGGGCGGGCCCGGCTCGCTGCCCAAGGCGCTGGGGCAGGCCCCGCTGAGCCGCTCCCTGCGCGTCCTCAACCTCAGCGGCAACCGCTTCGCCGAGCTGCCGCCCGCCCTGCTGGGCCTCCGGGGCTTGCAGAGCCTCAGCCTCGGCGGCAACCGCCTGCACGGCATCCCGCCCGACATCCAGGAGCTCCGCAGGTGAGCGGCCGCGGCCTGTCCTCGGGCACCTGTGCGCCTCGTGTCGCCGAGCCGTGCCGTGCCGTCCTTGTTCCAGCCCTTCGTGGTGCCCCGGCCTTCGGTGCGGGCCACGCTGGTGGCGGTGCGGTTGGTACGAGCTCCGTGTTTTGGTTTTAATACCTCCGGGGGAGAGAGAAGCCGAGCCTCGGGTCTGGCGTGGCTCGTGGCTGACGGGCAGCGCGGGAGGATGAAGATCTGATTGTGGCTTATGCAAATGCCAGGGCCTCTTCGCTGATGCAGCAGCAGTCTCATTAGGGCGCTTGCTTGTGTTTTGGTGTTATTTCTCTCCACCCATCTAATTTGTATGGATTTGACAGGTCTGAAGCGTAGAGCCTTGGGCTGCGCTCGGGGTCACGGCACATCTGGTGCCGGGGCCTGATCAGACTGCTGCAGGCCAATGACGCAGAGATGGAGGGCTGAATCATGGTAACCGAGAACATTTTTGGGGTGGGAAGAGATCTTATGTAGCGTCCGTGCGGTATTGGCTGCCTGTGTTGACCTGGGACGGGTGCCTCTGAGGCCTGCCGCAAGCTGCGGGCAGTGTTCTGACTCGTTGGTGTCATACGGGCACCTCAGTGAGTTCTCCTGGTCTTCAGGGCCTCAGACCAAGCCTGTGCTTTTTGAGACTGACCTCTCCTCACCCTGGCCCTTTGCTGAGCCTTGCTGGAAGCAGCCTCTCTGACGCAAGTCCCAGCAACCTTGGCCCTACAAGACTGGGTTCATCCTGGTGGCTCGGCAGAGCGGAAGCTTGAGTGCATGGGGTGCCACGTGCCCAGTTATAGCTGGGCATACTGGAGCTACTGGAATGCTGGAGGGACATGGTTTTGTCCACTGCAACATAATGCAGTTTGGTATGGCACAACATGCTCTTGTTGAGGATCTGGAGCAGTGCTAAGCTGGGATTGAGAGGTGCTTTGAGGCATTTTGGGTTGGGCTGCATCCTGGGTTGGGGTTGGGGTCAGCGCGTCTCAGGTTTTTTTTCTTCAGGAGCCGTTGCTTCAGTGACAGCAGAGAACGTGAGGACAGTGGCACCAGCTTCATAGGAAAGGAGGCCGATGTCAGAGATGACTTGTGTTGCCTCCAATAGCATCCATGGTAGCTGTCTGGGTTGTGCTTGGAATCTGGTTGTGACTACCTCTGAGGCAGAGGCTTCTGCTGCTCCTTGACTGTTCTCAACTGTGATTATGGTTCTCTGTCTCATTTTATTTTTCTTCTAACAAAACAAGCCTCCAGCCCAATTTTTGTCACACAGCTGACCCCAGGAAGGCACCTGGCTGCATCACACACACAGCATGTGGTGCCCTGGCCGACTGTGCTCTGTGCAACATTGCTGTCAAGCTACCGCTACTTTCTTCCTCTGGCCTGCCCTGAAGCAGGATTCCTGTTTGTCCTGTCCTGTGGATTTTCTTTCACTGGTCATGCATGAGCCCCAGACCGACAATTCTGAGAGGGCAAATGCGGACAAAGCTATTGAGCTGTGGGTTTATCGTTACAAAGTGATGCGTCAGGTAGAAAAACTAAACTAGACCCAGCTTGTGTCTGCCTCCTGTGTAATCGCCGTTAACTTGTTGAACTTCTGCTAATGTGTCACTGTAATGAAATTGAACTTTAGCTCAAGATAGTAAACCCCTGCTCCTCCAGGATTGTCAGCTTCTTCGCTGTCAGCAACCCTTCTGCATTGGGGACTGCTTGAATAACAAAAGGGAGGAGCACACTTACTTGCCAGAGCTGGAAAAAGCAGTACTTCATAATTTAATATTCCTCTGCAGGGAATCTTGAATGTGCTCATTGGAGACAGGTAGCTGGTGACCTAACGTCCTTATCAAAAAGGGAATATAGAGAGAAGCTGCTGTCCCTCTCACCTGCCAATGAGAGAGATGTCAGTGAAGGGAGCATGCCTGGCATTAAAGTGGGTAAAACAAACCTGAGGAGGAGCAGAGCAGGACCAGCTGCTGTGGGATGGAGGAATCTCTACTAGTTTCCGAATTCCAGCATGGACCTTGCATAGGAATTAACCACACAGCTCAAGCTACATCCATCTCACTGCTGCTGGCAAACTAAGACTTTGACTCTTCTTCCATATGCCACTTCCCATAAAATATCTTTTTTCTCATGTCTCATGATCTCCAAGACCACAGAGAAAAGCAGGTAGCACTTTAACTGGACGTGTTCCTTCTGTTGGTACTGCAGTTCCCCAGAGTTAGCACTTCTCCTCATCTGCTCCAGCCTCTGACTACAGAGCTGAGCTGAGTTGCAGAGATGTAAAAATACTTCTTGTTTCAAGAGAATGTCCAAGCTTTGAATTTTTAAAAAATTCTTATTAGCTAAGCCTCATGTCTTTCCTTTGCTCCACATACATTTTTTGAAGGGACAATGCATCAGTTTTAATGAAGATCAGGGATGCAGCAGGTAAGGAGTCTGTGAGGCTTACAGAATGGAAAGCTCGCAGCTCTGACCTGCTGCAGGAGAGAAGTGTACTGGCAAGTGCAAATGCAGAGGCTCTGGAATGAGAGATGTGTCAGGTGATCTTACTCACATGAAGGTAATAAACCCACAGTTTTGCAGCAAGCTGGGGTCAGGTCATCTTAGCATGTTCCTAGGGACTTGGCAAGGTAATGAACTGTGATGGATGAGAACCACAGCCAGTCCTGCTGTCTTACTGCTTCCAGCCTCAGCCATCTGCCCTGTCCTTGTCCCTGCAAATCCTTGGGTGCTGCACAAGATCCTGCATTGAAAGTGGGCAGTTTTCAGCTGATCATTTTACCTTCTAGGCTGTTTCAGAAGGACTGTCTGCCGATGTCCTTGTGTTTGAGGGTTCTAAAATGGGTGACCATGATTACTGTAGTGATGGTAGCACGGTGGTGCTGGTCATAGCAAGCTGACACCAAGGATTTGCTGCTTGTTTTCTGTCAGAGATGTTGTAGAAAATGCAGTGCTGCTCTTTCCTCCAGATTCCATAATCTCTAGCCTGTGATGATGTGGAACAGCCTTTTAAATTTCTAAGAAATAAATGTGAGCCGTCTGAGGGATTTTTCAATGGTATTGTGGCTGAGCCAGCTCCTCCTGCTGCTCCCAGGTACTGTCAGCTAGCAGTGTGAGTACACTGCATTGTACAAGGATTGCAGCATTGATTGTTGCTGTGAATTTAGGGTAGAAAGTGCACTAGCTGGTGAGAGCAACCCTTTTTGGATTGTTTTTGTGTTTGTTGCCCCCAAAAAGGTGAGTTTAATGTCAGTGGTTCTAAACATCATCTCTTCTGCAGCTCTCCCTCCAGCATGGACCTTGCTGTGTTTGCAGTGTGAGATGGTCACATGTTCTGTCTTTGGCTTGGCTTGTAGCCCCAGCAGCTCCTCTGTGTGATGAGCATCACAGACATCTCACTGCTGCTGGTCCAGCTAGGGACAAACAAAGAACTGTCATTTTGAGTTAGAAGTGCAGTCATCTGCTTCTGGTTTTGGACGAAATCTCTTTGGTGAGGCAGGCTGTCGAAGTGCAGCTCTTCTCTTCACTGTGGATTTTGGTTTACTGGTGCACATTGTCCTCGTGGCTGTGTGCTTTGGGGGATATCTTGTGCTTTAAAGGGAACAATCCTTAGGAACTTAGTGAAATGCCTTTGGTCCCCTGAATCTCCTCATATGAGTTTCAAATTCAGCATTCCTCTTCCAGTTAATATTCATGTGCAGTGGAGCACCAGGAGCAAGCAGAAGAGCACAGAAAAGAAGCAGGCTCTTTCCAGGCATCTGCCATATGTGTTCCATTCCTTCTTGCTTAGAAACATGTACTAAAGCCCAGTTATACAAAGACTGGGATCAAAGGCCTCGAGCTCATCACTGGATTCATCCAAGGTCTGTGTCAAGGCTTAGATGGAATGAAAACCAGAGTATTTGCTTTTATTCATGGCGAGTATTAATCATGTCAGACAAGCATACACTTAAGAGTGGTTCTTACAGTGTGGGAAACACAGCAAATGAAGCTTTGATAAAGATATGGCGTTAGGAAATCTGCTTGCTGCCTCCCTTTTTCTTCCCCTCTTCAAACGTTTTGCAAATAGTTTTTAGACAACTGTTTGATCTTGAATTTGCATGTCAGCAAAGGCAGTGCTCTTCTCCCAGGAATTAACAAATCCGTAGAACAGGGTGAACAGGAGCGTACTGTGGGTTGCTTTTAAAATCCTCCCTTGCATGAGCCTCCAGCTGCTGTGGAAATTCCTTGCTAAAAAAATTTATCCTAAACAGACCTGGAGCTGTTTCAGGGTCACCGTTTCTTTTTAGATTACCTATTTAGATGCATCTGTTTGATGTTGGCTGTTAAATGTTATCCAAAGAAGCATCTATGAGGAAACTGGATGGGTTGAAATTTTGTCCATCTTCTATGCCAGAAGACGTTTTCCCCTTGGTGTGATGTGGAAGTGTTATGGGAATTGACAGGGCATTTAAAAATAGCTCTCGTGCTCCGAGTGGGCTCTTCTTAGTTACCAAGTGTTTGAGTTTGTTTTGTGGTACAGGACAACCTGGAAACATCAAGACATATTCCAGCAGGCACATGCAGTCTCTTGGCACCTTGTACGTACGCTTTGCTGCCGCCACCTGAGCCACTTCATGGCTGTGTGAGCATTGCCTCGCTCCCTTCCTGTTTGTAAAAGGACTTGCATACATCTGGCTTTTCTAAGCTCCTAGACTGGCTTTTGGAAATAGAGAAAAAATTGATTTCTCCCTCTGTATGTGCGGTGATGCAAGAGACCTTAGCTGGCTGGCCCTGTGATCAAGCAGGTTAATGCTCCTGAGAAAATCTGGGTCTGATCTGGTTGTGAAAGGTTACGAACCAGGTTTGAGAGGTTACTTAGCACCACCAACCTATGGTTCTCCTATGGAAAGCTGTGACAAACACGTGTTGCTTTATTGCAGGCTGTTCCACAAGCTGCTGGTTGTGGCACGGTTAGGTGTTTGCTATCCGGGTGCTCTGCAGCCAGACAAGCTCCCTGACCTCATCTCCTTGCTCCAAAAGGGACAGCTCCTATTGTGGCCAGCCACTGTGTCGCTGCACTGCTCAGCCTGGTCAGGCATGCCTCCCCGAGCAGGGCTGCTGGAGAGCCAGCATCGCCATAGTCTCCAGGTTGGGGCTTAGTGCAATGTGGAGTGAGAACAGGAGTAGGTGAGCAGTAACCCGTGACCTGTGGTGTGGTCAGCCTAATTCTAATTACAAAATGCTTGTGTCTCTTTGAAATCCTGGTCTGGGTCGTGGTGAGCTTTGCTCAAACAGTTCTTTTGACTTGACTTGGCTCCAGAAATGGCTGTTAGGAATTCCTTGGTCTTGCTCAGCCAGGATGAGAGACTGAATCCTTCCTAGTGAAGAAAAAGTAATCTCAGAACTGACCTACTTCATGCCTTAAATGTATGGGATAAATTCCAAATTGTAAGTAAAGACTAGTCCCAGTTACTAATCTGCAGACCTCTAAAAAGTGATCCAGAAGGTAAGTAAAAGGAAAACAATTTTTAAGAAGCTTTCTGTTGCCAGTGAAAGACTTACCCTATTTGTTGAATTCTTAGCGACGGTTTGTAGCCTGGTGCTGGGGCTTTGTATTTTAGCTAGTCACAGTGCCCTCATTACGCAGCCCTTAAAAAGAACGGACTTGAAAGCTCTAAGTTTGTTGGCAGTGTTTTGCATGCTGAGTATGTGCAGTAAGCTGATCTTGAAATGTGTTTTATGGCTTGAAAGGGATTTTGAGAACGTTTACTGCATATTTTGCTTCCCTTTTTCCCTTCCCTAGTAGAATGAGTTTGTAGTGGTGGTGTCTTCAAGCACAGAGGACAAAGAGTTAATTATTCACTTTTCCTAGGACATGGGGACCTGTACACATGTAAAGCTTATTTAAACATTGAAATCCACATTACTGAAATTCCCTTGCCCAACACTTTTCAACATGAGCTCCAGCAATGGCACAGAGTTAAAATATGCAGAGAAACTGTACTGTCAGCAGTTAATGCCTAATGAGGCCCAAGCAGCCTAAGTCCACCTTGGGAAACAATGGAGGCTGGAGGAATTTTGGTTGAAATTCCTTTGTTAGGGGATCAAAATTTAATTAAAAATGTTCTCCCCTTGTGCTCTCTGCACAACAGCTCCCCTCCTGCCCCCTTCCTCACTTACAGGTTGTCCACGTTGAAGAGGGGCTTTTCTTGAATGGTGTCTGATTTTCCTCTGCGTATTCCCTTGCATGTTGAGCATAACCTCCACAAATGCTGTCCCACTTGATCTCTCAGGTGAAGCAAGATTAATTCATTTGTTTCAGTTGGTCAGGTTCAGTTTAAGGCTTAGAAGTGGCTTAATTTTGTAGCTGCTTTGTCATAGCTGAGCGTGTACCACAACTTGCAGTGGGGTCCCTTCCCAGCCAGAGAAGCTGAGTCTTCCTCTGTTTCTTTTCCACATGGCTGAGAACAGGTGAGGAAGACTCTCTGACTCTGTTCCATGGAGCTTTGCAGAGATTATATGGAAGAGAAGTCAATGACCACTTGCTGTCTAACTTCTTCTGTCCAGTAAGGGCAGAGCTGCATGGTGAATACTAGATATTCCACTTGGTTGGAGGATTCTGCTCAGTCCTGCCTCCCATCTGCTGAGTTTTGGCAGGGAGGTGTTTTTACTATTTAGACTCAATCTGCAGTTAGTACAGCTGGTGTCCTTGGTAGCTTTGGGCTCCGTGACATGGGTGTACTGAAATCAGTCTGCTTGACGTGTGTGTGCTTGCGTGACTTCAGTGTACCCTGTGCTCTTGCAGCTGGAGTGCTGTGGGTTGGTGAGTTGTATCAGAGTGGGATGGGATGCCTCTGACTTCTTCTGAAAGGCTGCAGTTAGTCACCGAGGAGTCAGATGGCATCGCAGTGTGTGACTAGCCTCATGCAAGTCCAGTGCCAGTGGGTTTTTTCAGGGGGAACTGCTACTCTTGCTTTACTCTTTTGAAACTGAGAACTCACGCTGGCAGCAGCAGGAGCTGTGTCAGAGGTGCGGACTGTGTGCATGTTGCTCCTCCTTGAATGGCAAGCAGGAGCTTTGCATGTAGAGCTGGTGTCTGGTGCCTGTCTGCAGATGTAACGGTTGCTGCGGGAATCTGGAGGTAAAGCCCAACCTTATCTGTTGCAAAACATCAGCTCTATTGTAATTGTGATGTGTAACAGTTTCTTTTTTCCCCTCAGCAAATTATTTCACACTTAGTCAGCTGTAAGTTCTCTTTAAGAAATGCATGAGATGGGAAGACTTGCTGTTAAATGAGGCTGGAAATGACCTTAATGAAATAATGCAGTGCTTTCTCTTTTTCAGTTTGGAGTTTCTGTACCTTGGAGGGAATTTCATTACTTCAATTCCACCTGAGTTAGCAAACCTGCCTTCTCTAAGCTCTCTAGTGCTATGTGACAACAAGATTCAGAGCATTCCACCTCAGCTGGCACAGTGAGTATTTACTGTCATCAGCCAACAGCTGCAGTTAACCCTTTGAACTCCTCCTTCTGCTTCTATGGATAAAAGCAAGTGAGAGGACCTATTTGTCCTTCAGTGTCAATGTGGAGATCTTTAGTGCTGCAGGCAGACTGCAAAGATACAGTGTGGAAATCTCAATCAAAGTGTTGTGGAAAAGAAGTCACAAATTGTACACTGCTGAGTGAACCAATAGATTTGTGCAGGGAACCCTGAGGAGTACGTGGGCAACTGAGAATAAATAGCTGCCCTGCTGCTGTGTTCTTAGCGATTAGTGATGAATGCTTGTCTTGTTTTAGCCAAAACCTTCCTTTGTTTGCCTTTATTCTGTACCATCCCTTGTGTTCCCTTGGCATTTCTTATTCTGGGATTCTGAGAAAGTTTTAGCATTCATTAAATCCTACAACACAGCTCTAGAGAATTAGATACTGCTTTATTAAGTCTTGCATAATGGGGAGAAGAGGGCACTTCAAATGCTGTATGGATAGCCTAAGATGAGAGCTGAAAAATTCAGTGTGCAGTTGTAACCCCAAAAGCAGATGGATGTTTTCTCAGTTGGAATTTGATGGCTTAGTGGGATTATTCTTGATGTACAATGCTTAATGGTTCCAGGTGTTTTGTAACTTGTATTAACTTGAGAGCATCCCTGGACATTGTGCTGAAACGTGCCCTCTGAAAGCCAGGGGACTCTTGTCACCCATGCAGACACTAGTCTGGCCTGACTTTGCTAAGCTTCTGGTGTATCACAGCACAGGATGATGCAGCTGCAAGCAATGAAAACGTGGGGCTTCACAGAGCTGGCTGCCTACCAGCATTCATCTTTAATGCATGAGGGGGAGCAGGTGACTTATTCAAAGTATTGCACGGGACCATTTTTGGTGCATGCACTGCGTACAAGGAAACATTATCTCCTGCTGAAAGCAGCCAGTCTCCGTACTTCTACTTTTTTAGCAGATGGGGGGACTGCGGGTGTGTACTGAGAGGCACACCAGCATATGGAAGACTTTCTTCAACAGGCATTCAAGAGCTGAGCCAAGCTTTCTAGAGCATTGTGAGAGCTTGAGTAGCAGCGCCTTTTTTAGCGTGAATTTATGCTTTAGAAAGAAGAAAATCCAAGGGGAAGAAATTGTCAGGAGCGAGGAGAGTAATCAGATCTGTATGTAATGCAGGTGTGGAATGACTTCTCTTGCACATCCTGACTGCGTTTCCATCTCCATCCTTAGGCTGCATTCCCTGCGTTCCCTCAGCCTGCACAATAACCTCCTGACTTACCTCCCTCGAGAGATTCTTAACCTGGTTCACCTGGAAGAGCTGAGTTTGCGAGGGAACCCTCTGGTGGTTCGCTTCGTCCGTGACCTGACCTACAACCCCCCAAGCCTTCAGGAATTGGCAGGACGCACAATTAAAACTCGCAATGTTCCCTACGCTCCCAGCGATCTCCCAGAGAATCTTGTCCGCTATCTGAGCTTGGCCAGCAACTGTCCCAACCCTAAATGCGGGGGTAAGTTTACCTTCGCTGCTCTGTTTCTTGCTTTTGCCTGATGGGTTTTCTTTCCCCCTGACTTGCCATGTCTCTCGTAGCTCAGTCAGGATAGATATGCTGTTGCATCAAAGTCATTGGCTCCAGCTCTCCTGAAACATTTATTGAGGGATCCTGATTCTCACTCTTCTTAGGAACAGCATTTAAAGTTCTAGCACTGGTTTACTACAATTACATGGAAATGTCAGACAGTGTTTCGGTTGGAGCATCGACAGCTCATCTCAGCATTCCACTGTGCTTTGATGTTCTGAATTTTCTGACCCTTCTGCTCTAAAATAGCTAAAATAGCTCTGAGTAACTGACAGGAGAACTTTGGCAAACTTTTAAAATTGGGCTGCTGAACAGCAAGCTTCCTTTCCAAACGGAAAAAGAGGGAGCTGTAGTGCTTGGTGGTTAACAAGAGCATCTTTTTTAGCTCTTGCTTGGATAGTAGTACCTGTATGAAGAGGACTTGTTGATAAGCCTGAAATCCTTGGGCTTAATTTGGCTTAATGCTTAAGCTTTATTCAGAGTAAATGATCTGTGCATTTGGCCTTGAGAAGATTAAGGAAAATCATTAATATACACCTTGCAGTCATTGTGCAGTTTGTTATCTTATCTCCAGATGGGACAATATCAAAACAGGTTCAGTAAGCAAAGGTGAAGGGCTGCAACTTGTGTGTTGGAAGAGAAATAAATGTTTCCTTTTTTAGAGCTTTGAATGGGCTTAGAATAACAGTGGATTGGTTTTCCTCTTTTCTTGCTTTTCCTTATGAATTAGCACAGCACTGCAGTGTTGCTCTGACACTGCAGGAGAAAAGATTGCTCTATACCAGCCAGGACATGAAAGACTGCTGGAAACTTCTGAAAATGTCAGTGTCTAAAATCACTCTCTGTGACAGGAAGAGAAGGTAATTGTGCATTACAGCAATGCTGTTGCCATGGCAAACAGCATCCAAACTCAGCATGGTGACTTCACTCAGGCAGAATAGAAGTGGAGCCATGAAAGAGAGAGGGTCTATTTGTGGACACATTTTTGCTAGCTGTTAGAAGTGGTTTCACGGATTTGTAAACAGAGTGGGTAAATTAATTCAGCATTTAAGGAGAAGCTTGCAAATTCCCAGCCTGAGATTTTTACCAAGGAGAAATGCACCAAGGAGAGAAGTTTTATGTTTCCATAGGTTCTCTGGTCTCTTCTTTCTCCGTTATCCCTTCCACTTCCACATCGAGTGCTGTGTTAAATTCTAACTTAAGGCGTTTGCACTAAATGCAACAACCTCATGGAGCACATGAATTACTCCTCTCGCAGTCTCACATGTTGTTACTGTGCCCTCTGCCTTTACAGGTGTCTACTTTGACAGCTGTGTCAGACAAATCAAGTTTGTTGACTTCTGTGGGAAGTACCGCATCCCGCTGATGCACTACCTGTGCTCCCCGGAATGCTCCTCGCCCTGCAGCTCTGCCTCCCAGAGCTCCACTTCCCAGAGTGAGTCTGACTCTGAAGACGAAGCCAGCGTTGCTGCACGCAGGATGCAGAAAGTCCTTCTGGGATAACAGAGAACAAAACAAGAAGATCGGAAGGAAAAGTGTTTGAAAAGTAATAATGGAACAGCAAAACACGAGCCCTTGGACAGAGGGGCTCACAAGAAACTTTCCTCAAGTCCTTCTAGAGGGCAGAGCACCTTAGCAAGCCTCGGCTTGCTTGCTGCAGCGCTACTTAGGAGAACTAACTCAGTGGATACTGCCTGTAGGGTACCTGGGGTTGTTAGAGATGTCTGCTGTCTGGGTGACCCCCTCGTGTGGGCTGGGGAGGGGCTTTGTCCTGACTGGCAGGTCAAGAAGCGTTTAATATGTGACACTTCACATGACTTCAGTCATCCTGCAGAGCAAAGGAGACTGGCCAGATCCTTGAATACTGTCGTAAACTGGGAACAGGCTAATGATGCCACCTGGGTATGCGTGGATCCCAATGTTTTGTATAGCATTTTGATTCCTTTTTGTCTCCTTTGATTTCATCTATAGATCTTGAACCCATCCACCAGATATGAGAGCTGGTTTTTTTTTTGTTGTTCAGGAGTAGATTTTCCAAACTCTGGTTACTGCTCCTTTGCCTGCAGGCACAGGGTCTCTGTGCTGCTGCAGACATTACAGCCATACAACTGAGCCACCTTTTTTTCTCCTTCGTTACACCAGGCTGCCCTTAGTGCTTCCTCCTAACAGTATTCATTTTTTTTCCTCCTTCTGCCTCTTCCTATTACACTTGGAGCACTGCTTTTTTCTGATGCCTTCAGAATATGGATCGGTTGTTCTGTTGAGACTTGATATTTCTCAATCCTGTGGCCGTGTGTGCCTGTGCATGGGACCAGATGTGATGCTCTCTAGCATATGTTTGGGTCTCAGCTTGCTGAAGCTAATCTACTTTTGTATCTGAATTGCAGGAAAGGTCTTAATTAATGTATCCTTTCCTTAAGCAACGATGTTCCTGTGCTGCAGCAGCCAGCTTTCCTATGCTTGCTGCAGGGCTGCCATCTATCTTTAAGCTCATCTATTTAAAGCAGAGAGCACCTTAGCGAATTGGAGAGAGATGCTGCAGAGGACAGTTTTTGGATTTTTTTTTTCTTATTCTTAACACAGAGGAAAAGCCAGTAAAAAAAACATAGCACACCTTGTCTGAGCATCTTGCTGGGGGTGGTTTTGAAGCCCCTTCCTTATTTGCATTTGCTCTTGCTGTGATAGAGCTGGCAGTCTGTCGGATTATCCAAGTAACACATTCACTTATCTTAAGCTATGTTGAAAGGAAATCCACAGAAAAACTTTCAGAATTTTGAAGTATATCACCTGTTGATGTCTTGCTTAGTGAGAGCTGCTCCTCTCAGTATTTCCAGCAGACGGTCCTTCTGTTGTAGTCTCAGTATGGTAAATCCAGCTGTGCCTTTGAATGCATGAGCAGAGCAAACATTTCATGTTAAGAAGCAAAATGAACAAGCATAACTTTATTTAACCCACTTTGGTCCTAAGGGGGTAATTAAAAACCTGTGCTTCTCTCTTGCATTTGGAAAACACATGTGCCTGTTAGGATATCTTGTGGCAGCTCTGTGCTAATGGTCCTGTTTAATTATGCTTGACACTTTATTAAAGCACTTTGATAATTCTACTCTTTGTAACTAGCTTTAGTGATTTTTTTTTTTTTTTTTAAGCTAGAATTTTCCTTTTAATGTTACCTGACAAGCAAGGTCTGTGAAACTTTATGCATTCCAGTCTGTCTCAGTGTGCAGGTTTAACTTCTTGCCTTGCACTTCCTCGATGGTACTGATTGCTTCCCTGGTTTCCTTTGCAGAGAACTTGAATTTGAAAGAAATTATCTGCTCATTAACTATTGCAACTTACTCTAAATCCTGCAACCAGCAAGTATATAGGGAATTGAATGACACATGCTCTGTGCCTTTCCCAATCATTTTCACAAGTGTGTTTTTAAGACATGTGCATGTACAAAGCAACTGGATATCACTTTAGGAAATTCGGTGAGGTTCACTTAGAAAGAAAAACCCTCAGTTTTGAAAAGGAAACAACTGCATGCTGTTGATGAAATAGGGATTGGTGAGTGGCCGATGTTTTCTTCATCTCTTCCTTCAGATGCGTCTTCGTGTCCTGATTGAATATTGTCACACAAATGCTAAAGGACAGTAAACTGATTGCAGAGCCACAATTTTAAGTTTACGGCTGATTTTAACAGTGGGGAGTAACTGCATGATCAGGAGTGGCTTTTTTGCCAGTTAAAGTGAACCACGTAAGCTGAGATTTCAAGATCTTTTGAGCTTAGGGCTGTGGAGTACTGCCTGCCTTTCTTCTCTTGAGTAGTAGCTCTCTTGAAGTGATGTATTTTTCATTTGACGAAGTTAGATTTCACAGCCGTTTTGCTGCCACAGTTCCTGTTTGCACAGTAACACCCATCTGTGTGACAGGCCAAGATGAGTGGTGGCTGGTTCTCATTTTGCTCCTTCCTCAGGTGCATTTTCTTGCCTAACCAAACAAGCAGCCCATCTCTACCCCCATTCTAATAATGCTAATAGACTAATCTGTTTTTGTAGCTGCTTTGCTGTAGCCGAGTCAAAAGTTGACAGCTTATGCAATGGATATCTATACATTTTAGACTTGATAAAATGTCTCTTAAAAATATATATATATTTGTGAATATAGCTAATGATTTTTCTTTGTGCTGCTGGGATTTAAAGTGCAATTCAAGAAGTCAGAATTTAAAACAATCAGGGACTTGTAAGAGATACGACTCGTTGGTTGTTTTCTTTTCCCCGTGGAGGTGGATGTGAGAGCACTAGGGATACAGGTTGGTACTTGCCGTGCCTAACATACTGAGCCTCCCAGAAATCAAGATTTTCAGCAATTCTAGCCCCCAAAGACTGGAAAAGATACTGGACAATAAAATAGGTAAGATGAAACTTGAATATTTGCAGATGGATGGTAGGTTCTTACCATCCCTTCCTTGAAGGCCCTGGGAAGCAGGCCCTGGTTTTGCCAGTGCTCTGGCTTGTAGCTCTTTTTTTTTTGCCAGTTTTAAATAGTGCATTTCAGTTGCTTCCGATGCGCCTCTGGCTGCAGTCTTCAGTCAGTGTTTTGGTATCATTCCTCTTGTTGCTACAGCAGCCCAGCATGTCTGGCTTTTGAAAATGTTCTTAAACTGAGACACAAGTGTGTGAAGGAAAGTTGCTCATTCCATCTTCCCTGCAGGGTCTAGGGCCCTGCCGGCATTGTTCCTCTGTCTCGCCGTCTCCTTGCCAAGGGGAGCTGATGCTTCTGAATGCAGGTACTTAATAGGAACAGTGAGATCACGGGGAAAAGAAGCAAAATATCAACTTGACTGGGAACAATTTCTACAGTTGCCAGTTCTTTTATGTTTGTTATTCTTTAATAAGAGGTGAGACTTGAGGAAGTCAGTAATGAATATTTAAACATACTCTGAAGTGGCCAGATGCAGTTTTTCATGGGCTTCTGTCCTGGTCATTTTGAGTCTTTGAAATCTTGTGTTGAATTATAATGGGAGTAGGGGGGAGGGAGAGGAAAACCAGCTTCTTTTTGTTTCTTACCCTTGTTGGCAATAATGAATGGAAGGAATTTAATCCAATGAAAGTAATGAAACTTAATCCCTGCACTGTGTCTTTGTTAACCAGTTCAAAGAACTATTTTTAATGCATTTTATTCACGCCAGGCAGATGAATTTCTGCCGTCGCCACCCCCAGCTGAAGATACTTCAAGTGGACTACTTCAGAATGCACACTAATGCAGCAGTAACTCTATCTTGGAAGCTTTCATTGATTATTTCATTTGCCTGACTGACTAGAGAATTGGTCTTTTACTGACCTGAACATTAAGGCGAGAAAGGGTTCTCATCTAGCCCTCTTGTTGAATTTTTCTCGTGAGCATTTGTTTCAGGAAGCCTTAAAGTGCCTTATGTTTTTTAAAATATATTTTGCTAAAAATGTCTGAATGTAGAATATCTCTAACATTATTTCATTATGAGCTGTAAGACAAACTGTAAACACTAAACCAAAAATGTTATTTCTACAGCTGTGTGTGTCCATTATTTGCCGACATCTCGACTCTTGGTATTGCTGTAGCAGAATGTTTGCAGAGCTGTGAACATTTGAAATGGGGCTGTACACAGTCTGGGAATGGATTAGGTCTGTTCTGTGCTGTGTGAAACCAACAGTAGGTGAAACTTCCAGAAGGACTGCTGAAACTCTCGGCTATTGGAGCCCGTTTGTAACGCATCAGAGAATGTCATAAGCAGGACCTTATTTTGCTTGTGTTCCCAAAATCTACTCCATTGTTTAAAGATAGGAGTAATTAAATGACAGGATCAATCTAAGCACAAGAGAGGGCAGTGCATTATAGAGTTTTCTAGCAATCTGGAACAACAGTAGTGAAGTTCTTGAATTGTTTCCCTCTTCCTAATGTGCTAACTCAGAGACCTGTAAGTCATTTTTTGAATGTAATTTTCTGATCGTGTTAACTGTGTTCCCATTTCTTGTGTAATCCCATGTTTCCTTCTACATCCGTAATAGTTTTTTGTGTTCTGTTGCCAAAATGTCTCAGATCCTGCTGTGCAATTACCAGATGTCAGTGCAGGAATGTGGTATATTGGACAACTGGATGGTGTAAAACAAGAATTACTTGATATTAACTTAATCAGGAACTACCTCAGAAGTGGTTCAACTTCAAGTGTAATGAAAACCTCTCAAATGGTGCAGCAACTCCATTCCAAATAAAACACTGAGGAATCCAGTGACCTTGCCTGTAGTAACCAACCTGGGAATGTTCTTGCTTGTTTTTGTGGCTAATGCGAAGACACAAGCCGCCCTCCTCTGTACCTTTATAAAAATAATACTCCAAAGGAGCCTCTGGTGGTCTCCAGTCCAGCCTCTCCATTTAAGGAGGAAATTGCAAATGCTGGTTCAGATCATGGTGGATTTCTCTAAGCTGTCCTAGAAACCTCCAGTGACAAAGAGTCTGCAGTCTGCCTGGGCTTTGGTGCTACGATCTCTTAGTGCAGAAATCTCTCCAGATGTTCAACATCTTTCTGACAGCCCCTCTTCTGCTCTCAGGGAATGAATCACAGCTCTCAAACTTCCTTACCTTTTAGCACTAACGAAGTAAGAAGTGTAAATGAAGCATGAGGTACGTAGATGCTTGAAGCAGATGCTCAGAATGTCAGATTGGCATTTTAGTCTCACATAGAACTGCTCAAATTTAAAAGGGAACATTCTGTTGATGCTGTGGAAGTGAGCATCATGAAGTGGAGATGTATATTTCCTTGCGTCCCAGATAACTAGGGCTAGATGCACGCACCTTTTCCATTGCACTCACCAACTGCTTAAAGAATTTATTGAAAGAAAGGCAGTCCTAGTGCTCCCCACAGCTTGCAGTGAGAAGGACCAGCGTCATCTGCAACCTTCAGTCACAGTCTGGAGATGTGCTGTGTCTGTATCCCTTCCTGATAGCTCTCTGATTTCTCAGACGAGATGTGAGTGCATGTGTTTGTGTAGAAGAGCTTGCTGCTGCTGCAGCATCTCCCGCCAGTGAGTGAAGTGGGAATTTTTGGCATGAAGTTCTAACAGCAGTTGATGTCCTTTCAGGATAGAGGGGAAAGTAATCCACGGTACAGACCAAGTCCCACTTCTGATCAGTATTTTGTGGTGGGAGTGAGTGCAACTCCAGTTTCAGTTCAGTGACTGGTCACAGGGAACACTGTGTGCAGATCTCTTTGTCCTGGCCTGGTGCTGCATTGGTGGCAGCTCAAGGCATGCTGTCAGACTGCCAGTGGTTTAACATGTGGTCAGAGTGCCGTCCAGATGCCCTGTCTGTAACTCCTCCTTTGGCTCTGTGGAAGCAACAAGGTCTGAAGTCAGCAGTAACAAGCAAACAGGTATGCTTATCCCAAATACTACGCTTGGACCAAAGAGCCTCAATGCCCTGCAAGACAGACTGCCATTTGCACATCTCAGAAGAGTACTGCTGCTGCATTTGGCAGCAAATGATTTCACCAAGTCTTGCTGCTTGCCAGCTGCTTATGTAAAGGAGCGAAGAACAGGTGTGTTACAAGGCCCCTGCTTGTGCTCTGACACAGCCACTGGGGAGCTGCTAAGCTGGGAGGGAAACAAACGCTTAGTCTGTGTGGGGATGTGGTGGCTCACAAGCTGGAGCCTGACAGGTTGGAGCATCACCCTTTGCACAGTCAGGGGCACAAACAGCTATGCTGGGAGAAGGAGCTGTAGGGCAGGTGCAGGATTATGTTTTATTTATTCTGGGGTGTCTCTAAAAGAGTAAATTCATAGTATCGTTTTAGTTCGAAAAGAGCCTTAAGGGTCAACTAGTCCAACTCTCCTGCAATGAACAGGGACATGCACAGCCAGATCAGGGTGCTCAGAGCAAATTTCATCTGCAGAGCTTTGCAAATGGGTAGGAAAATTCCACCTTATTAATAATGATTTTCCATTATTCGTGGGTGTCTTGGTGTCCATAGTAAAAATGACTTTGTAACAAACGTGTGTAATAATGTTGAGAAAATGCTGTGCTTTGTGCCGGATGATGTTATGTGGTTGCTGTCCGTGGACTTCATTTGTTTATAAAATGGCATTTATGCTGGGGAGGGCTGTCCTGCTGCTCTTCAGGAAGAAGAGCTGTGTAAGAAGGAAAGCACTGACCAGTCTTTGCCAACCAGACCATGGGAGCAGTGTGGAACGGAGTTGGACAGCAGACATAAGGGGCCTTCTGTTTCCTTTCATGGCTCTCTGCCTTAAGGACAGCAGGTCTTTTTTGGAGATGGGAGACATCTGGCTTTGGGAACATCCTTTGTGTCAAGCAAACAGGTCACTGGAGCTTCCGTGCCTCTGTCGGAAGCCATTTTTGCCACCTAGGGCAGCACAGTTTCTCCACGTTTCCCTGCTCCTTAGCAAAGGGCCCGCAGCACTCCTTGGGCTTAGCCCTCTGCTCCTAGATCCTGCCTGGAGGTAGGTACCTGAAAGCACCAGCTGAACTCAGTGCTTTGTGTTCTGTTCTGTACGATGCTGCTGGAAAGAACAGACCGGAGGATTTTAAAACAGCCACTGGATGAATGTAATCAAGCACCCTTTATTGCCGCCATCAGGAGCAACAGTGAAGGGCTGGTTGAAAAACTGAGCGCAGTGTTTTCATCTTCAAACAAACACAGCACCGTGTTTTGCAAAGTTATGTTCCCCAGTTATTCGCTCCACATATCTGGGGTTAAACTGCGTCTGTTTGTTTGTGTCTCTCTTTAAAGCAGCAGCAGACTTCTGTGGAGAGATGCAATCATGAAAGGCCTTGCGGAAGCCCCACGTGACTGGGCCGGTTGAAACATGTTTTAAACAATTCGGGAAAGTTTGAAACTATTTTTGGTTTTCTCAGCTTGCAACCCCATCTGCCCACTTTACTCTTTCAGAACCCTGCCCGAAGATAAACCTTTGTGATGGTTCGTAGGGAAGGAGCAGCCCCAGCGCTGGCTCTGCCCTGTGCCACGGCCTGGTCCTCTCCGGGCACCCTGCCCACAGTCCTGGATGGCTGGGCACACGGAGGGGAGATGTATGGCCTTAAGAGCCAAAAGCCTTCCTCAGTCAGCTGCTGCCGACCTGCGTGCTCTGGGCTTGTTACGGCAGGGGGTGTTTACATCTCTGAGCTCTGAGGGCTCTTGGGCAGTCAGCCACAAGGGCAAGAGCTGCTGTGGAGTGCATCCAGGAGGGGCTAGGTAGAGTGCCGTGGGCATTTCACCCTGTGTGAAGTACAGAAGTATGTTTGTGCTCTGATTTATTGCTGTAAACTTAGCCTGTGTTATAGTGGTTGGCAGAGGCCTGGTGAGGTATATCCTAGCTCCTGGCCTCTCAGTGCCAAGCAGCTGGCTGTGGTGGGTGCCTTCCTCCAGGAAAGAGGGCAGAGGGAGACCATACTCACCACATGAGGAGGCCAGCCTTCTCCTTGTTCACCTTGTCCTCATTGCATGTAAATGGCCCCACGCAATGCCATTTGCACAGCAGAGGATTAGCAGGGCTTGCCTACCTTCAGCATGGAAAAATGAACTTGGCTTTACCATTACACAGTTGAGTGTTTGCTTCCAGAAGCTTATTTCTTGAAGCTGCTGGGGGCAAAGGTGAAGCCCAATGATGCTTTGCTGGGACAAAATGAGACATACACATTCTGGTCCAGATGTTACTGAAATAAGCAGTGGTGTTGCCTATGGATAGAGGCATAACACACTTTAGAATCATAGAATCATAGAATCACCAAGGTTGGAAAAGACCTAAAAGATCATCCAGTCCAACCGCTCACCTATTACCAATAGCTCCCACTAAACCATGTCCAACACCACATCCAGTCTTTCCTTGAACACCCCCAGGGTCACTGACTCCACCACCTCCCTGGGCAGTCCATTTCAGTGCCTGACCACCCTTTCTGAAAAGTAATACTTCCTAATGTCCAGCTTGAATCTCCCCTGCCGTCGCTTGAAACCATTCCCTCTGGTCCTATCACTAATGACACGAGAGAAGAGGTCAACCCCCAGCTCACTACAACCTCCCTTCAGGAAGTTATAGAGAGCAAATTTATGGTGTGTAAAGGTAGCAGGCAGCTCTTTCCCAATGGGTGGGGATATAGCATGTCAGAAGTAAGGAAACATGCCTCACAAATGGTTATTTCCCACTGATTGTATTAATGCACTGTCAGATGAGTCCCCCAGTAACATCTGGGATGATGGGGAGATTCATAGGTATCATGAACCAGCAAATCCAGCTAATGGTTGATTCGTCACCCAAAGAAAACCTTTTCATCTTTCCAGAGACTTCTTTTCAGACGACTGTAATAGCAGTAGTCCTGGTCAAGGCAACCACAGGAGTGGACGTGGGTCTGTGGCGGCTTTGTTCAGGCAGCACATTAATTCCTGAAATCCAGAATAATAGCCCGGCATCAAAAAGGCTCAAATGGCACTTGAAAATAAGACTGTTCTGGTCATCTTCAGCTACTGCTCCAGGTGCCAGGACTGTTTATTTTCCCAAGCCTGCTTCCAGAAGTCTGGGAGAACCCTTGGGTTTGACCAACCACTGCAGGAGCTGAGTTGAGTTTTGTGAGAAAGTGTTGACACTGGCACTATTGGTTAGAGTGATAAAAACCCGCCATTGCTCACCCATTCTCCTTGCACTGATGTGCCTGAACATCACAAGCCTAAGAGGTTTCCACCTGCGTGTTGGATTTACATGGCAGCTCAACCATTTCAGCATTAACATTCTCTTCTCCCTTTTCCTTTTACAGAAACAGTGTTTTCAAACTTGAAAGTCATGTTGCTTTCGTCATTCACTTTTTTTTTTTTGTAATTCTTTAGGTTGAAAAAAGCTGTCAAATATCTTCATGATCTTTTATCTAGTAATAATTGTCTTCTCTATGCGGATTTCATTGGTAAACATCTATTCATAAACTTTTTCAAAGGCTCCTTTTCTTAAGGGGAAAAAAAAAAAAAAAAGGGTGTGTTTCTTTTAGTTTTAAAAGAGTCCAGGATGAATGGGTTTCAAAGCTTCAGAGAGACTGCAGAGTTAACAACGTCGGGCTGGTGTGTGTAGCTCTATGAAGTAGGTGATTATAATGCTTTTAAATGACAGCAACCTCTCACACCAAAAGCTGCTGTGGTTGTAAAATATTTTCCCATCTCAGTTTCTAAAGTTTGGGTAAAGCAATCTGCAGTCACTGCTTCAAGTTTCTTAGAGGCAATAAAGTGGCAAACGTATTTATTTGAGTGCTTTAAATTCTGTGCTAGTGATCCTGGGCTTGACTCAGCCTTAAAGGACATGGGAAATCTATCAGATGACTTATAGGTGTATGATACTGACATATTTAGATCAGTGCCCATCGCTGTCACAGTACTGAAGGAGTTGCTAAATTGGGTGTTGTGTATCTGCAGAAAGCTGCTGAGGATCTGCATTTGAAGCAGTAGTTTTACTTTCAAAATGTATTTCTACTGCCTTTCATGAAGAGTTAGAGGTAATTGGCTCCTTGGTTGCCTGAATTGATTTACCTTTTTATGTCACACTCATCGCTCCTTCTCCTATTCCTGCCCCACTTTCTCTCCTACATTCAGCTACATGCTCCTGGCTTACATCTCAAAGCATGCCCCTTACAGCTGGTGGTGCTTCAGCACTCACACCCTGAAGCTCAACCTGTTCTTTCTCCATGACATGCTTATCTTCTCCATTAGGTGAGTTCTCCATCCTGCATCTTGTGCTAATGCCATAAAGGTATGTATTTCCCTCTCGGTGCAGTTCATCATCTTTGCATTTGCTGTTCTTCAGACACACTCATCTTCTGACTTGACGGATTTCTTTAAGATATTGGCTACCAGGCACGTGGCTCCAAGTGTCAGATCCTTCAGAGATACTCATACACTTTTTACTTTTCCACCTGCCCGGTCCCCTCTCTAAAGTCATTTCTTAAAATATTTTTGACCTTTGAATCCACTCAAAGTATGGACAGTAGTCATTTCCTGACCCTGTGTCTCATAACCCGCTTTACCCTCAGCACCCCGTTTCTTCTCTCATCGTTCTGTTGCACCTAAGGAATTTTTCTGAGACCCATTGTACCCCTTTTCCCTTTCAGTGCTCTGCCAGGGATCCTTCCTGCCAGCACAGCGCTCAGCAGCAGCAAGTTGAGCCCCAGGTCCCTGCTACAACAAAGGACAACCTGGGAAGGACTGTAATCAGCAAAGTGCTTCAGATTCATAGCTAGAGCCAGAAAAAAGGGGTGCTTCTGTTGTGCTTTGGATGCGAGTTAGATCTGCATTAATAGAAAGGGTTTTGTTTTTATTTTTATTCTCTATTGTTAGAAAGAAAAACATCTTCACAGCGCCAAAGTAGTACAAAGTAGCAGTGAAGGACTGAGCTGAGGTCACTGTGTGACTTCATAGGTAGTCACAGACCGCTACAATTGAAGGAAACCGTCATTTACCACCTGTTATTTAGCAGGCGGGCACAGCTGAAACGCAGCACTGCAGGAGACTTTGTTGTTTCCTTATCAAATCCTGCGAGGCTGAGATACCTCCTGAGACCACTGAGTGCTGCCGGGTTTGGGTGTTGCTGGCCGCAGCAGGTGAACCCTGAAAGCTTTGGTGGTTCACATTAGCATCAAAGAAGCTGGCTGCTTTCCCTGGCTTCCAGGTCATGCTAAACCTTTAATAACAATAATACACGAGGACTCACTATTACAGGAAAGAGCAGGCTGGATTACTGGACACACTGGACATGAGCAGTCGCCTGCATAAATTAGCTGAACTCCTGGTGTCCTGTGTGGGCATGTACTGGGGCCTGTGCAAAGCCCAGCTGGATCCCTCAGGAGCGCTGTCCCTGGAGGTCTGTATGGAGCTTTGCTATGGCACACGGTCCTTCCCTGAAGCACTAACAAGCTTTGGAGGAATTCAGTCATTCAATCACCAAAAGAGTTGCCAGCCACCAGCTCAGGCTGCCCAGGGCCCCTCCAATCTGGCCCTGAATGCCTCCAGGGATGAGGCACCCATAGCTTCTCTGGGCAGCCAGTTCCAAGATTTGCTGGGTTTCTTTCTCTGCCCTGTCACAGAAACTTGTCAAAACTTCACAGCTTTGAGAGTCTCCTCTCATTGTTATATTTGTTTTGCAGTTTGCCGGAAGGTTTAAATATTGCTAAAGCAGAGACACTTGAATGGACACTTGAATATGCTCTGAATAAGCTTCATTCCCTCAGGATATCACTCTTAAAAAATGAAATGATCCCAACGAGTTGGAGAGGCTCTTGTCAAAGATGAGGCAACTGTTTGTCTCGGATTCCCAGGACAGAATCTGCATCGTTGTTGCCAGGTGTCTGGTGCCTCCTCCCCAAGGCTGATCACAGCCCCTGTGCTCTGACCACATTGCTGCAGAACCAAACTCCTGCTTTCTTACAAACTCTGCCCTGCCACCCTTTGTCCTGATGTGGTCCCCATCCAGCCGTGCTCCTGGCAAGGTGCAT
This sequence comes from Chrysolophus pictus, assembly GCA_037305975.1. Taxonomy (NCBI): domain Eukaryota; kingdom Metazoa; phylum Chordata; class Aves; order Galliformes; family Phasianidae; genus Chrysolophus; species Chrysolophus pictus. The sequence goes on along the minus strand of CM074576.1, from coordinate 115,835,297 downwards.
GTAGTCTGCAGAACTACACTGTTTTTAACACCTTCTTGGTTCTGCTTAGCAGGTGTAGCAGAATGGGTCAGGAAGAGTTGAACGCACCACCTGTCCACTGGCAGCTCATTGACTGTGGGGAAATGGCCAAACGGGGACTGAATGATGTCTCAGGCCCGAGCCCTCTATACCTGTCTGACCTCCTGTCAGGTGAATCTGGGATCAGCCTTGTTTGCATAGGAGACAGGATAGGTGAGCAGGGTGTTGCTCGCAAACCAGTTTCCACTGGTGGGAGTAAACTTGGATTCTGAGCACAGTGGAAACCACACTGGAGCTGAAATTCTTGCTTCAGACTGTGCATAGCTTCTGCTTATGTGGGTTGTAGGTCTCCACTATCAGTACAAGCTGCGAGATGTAAGGATGTAACACAGCCCTACCATAAAGGTCCTGGGGATACTGGTGGATGGCAGTTGGACATGAGCAATGTGCCCTCACAGCCCAGAAAGCCAACCAGATCCTGGGCTGCATCAAAGGAAACTTGGCCAGCAGGTCAGGGAGGTGATCCTGCCCCTTTACTCTGTGCTGGTGAGACCTCAGCTGGAGTACTGCATCCAGATGTGGAATCCTCAGTACAGAGGAGACATGGACGTGTTGGAGTGTGTCTAGAGGAGGGCCACAAAAATGATCCACGGGATGGAACACCTCTATGAGGACAGGCTGAGAGAGCTGGGTCTCTTCAGTCTGGAGAAGAGAAGGCTCTGGAGAGACCTGAGAGTGGCCTTTCAGTATCTGAAAGAGGGCTATAAGAAGGATAAAGGGGACAGACTCTTCAGCAGGGTCTGCGATGACAGGACAAAAGGAAATGGTTTCAAAACGAGAGAGAGAGATTTAGACTGGATATTAGGAAAAAGGGTTTTTTTAGGATAAGTGTGGTGAAGCACTGGAACAGGTTGCCAAGGGAGGTGGAGGTTGCCCTGTCCATGGAGACATTTAAAGTCAGGCCGGACAGGGCTCTGAGCAACAAGATCAAGCTGTGGATGTTCCTGTCAATTAAAAGGGTCTGGACTCAATGGGCTTTAAAGTCCCTTTCGATTCAAATGATTCCATGATTCTATGTCACTGGAGACAATTTCAGAAGGGTCTCAAAGCCAACAGGATGGTGTGAGAATAACAAGTAGTAAAGGTGTCAAGAGCCTCAGAGAAAAAGAATATCCAAATGACTATCCAAATGGGCCAAAGCCTCAGCAATTTGAAGACAGGGGACTGTGGGCTAAGTGGGCTGAGTATATGAAAAGAATGGGTTGGAAGGGACCTCAAAACTCCCCCAGTCCCAACACTTTGCTATTCGCAGGGCTGCCACCCATCAGCTCAGGCTGCCCAGGGCCCCATCCTACCTAGCCTTGAATACCTCCAAAGATGGGGCACCCACAGCTCTCTGGGCAGCCTGTGCCAGTGCCTCACTGCTCTCTGAGTGAAGAATTTCTACCTAACATCTAACCCAAATCTCCTCACTTTCAGTTTAACTCAATTCCCCCTTGCTTTAGTGGAGATGTTGCAGTCATTGGCTGCCACATGCTAAGAAGATGGCAAACAATAGATAGGCACAGTGCTTAATGTCAATCACAAATTTACCTGATTTAGGGTTTAGGTACTTTGGTGCAGACTGTGTGTGTATTGGTGCTCATGAGCAAAACCAAATGGGAGTGCTCCACGCATGCGTGTGACCGATGACCTCAGTGAGTGGGGCCAGGATGGACATCTCAGGACACTCATAGGCGGTCAGATAGGAATTTGGATTTCTGAAGAATCTGATTTTCCCCAAACCAAAGAAAATACAAAATGCAGTTTATCCCGAAGGAAACTTTGACTGAAAACTGAGTAGTTTATGGAGAGTTCAGCAGGTGTCCAAAGCCATAGTTGAAAGAGCCGTTGCCCACCTCCCCGCTCCTGTAGAGCCGAGGCTTTGGGGACCAGAGGCAGTGGGAGCTATCGCCGTGCACGCCGGGGCCTGGCGGAGCAGCCGCCGAGATAAGAGGGTGTAGGGGAAGAGAACACCTGTTCGGCCAAGCACAGCGCTTTCCAGAGGTGCTATGGGAGCGGGACGGGAATCTGGGCGCTGGTGGGGAGAAGAGTTTTCGGCTGAAGGAGTCGGGCAAGAAAACCCGGTCAAACAGAGCGGGGAGAGGCTGGGAAGTTAACGCGGGTGTCGGGGCTGCGGGAGACGAGAGGGAAAGAGAAGGAGCGGGGATGCAGGGGGCCGCAGGGTCTGTCGGAGCTCCAAGTCCCCGGGTTTAAGCCAGGACCGAGGGTTTAAGCCGGGACCCCGGCGGAGAGGCGCCGAGCCGGGCGGGAGGAGCGGGGCCGCCCTGGCCCCTCCCCGCCGCCCGCCTCCATCGTGCTGAGCCGTGCCGTGCCGTGCCGTGCCGTGCCGCGCCGAGCCGAGCGCAGCCGCCGCCAGCCCCGAGGTTCGCAGCTCGACGGCGCTCCGCAGAGCCTCGGGCCGGTGCAGGTGGGTCGGGGGCTGCAGCGGGGCAGCAGGGGGCAGCGGCTTTGGGGCCCCGCTTCGGGGAGGTGGACTCAGTGCTCAGAGCGCTCCGCGCTCAGGGTGCGGTACGGTGCCTGGAGATCACCTCCGGCCTCGCAACGGTGGTGGGCGTGAGACGGTGTGGGTTTTTTTCCCTCTTTTGAAAGTCCCCGCACCCTACAAGCTGTGCCGTGCAGGGGGATGCTGAGCAGGAGCGGGTCGGCTGTGGGATGCGGGGATGGGAAATTGTGGCTCTGGTGAGCTCGCTCCCCGGAACCCATGGAGTTTCATTGGAGTGGAAGGAGAAAAGGGAGGAGAGACTGTGCCCAACCCCTCAGCAGGGCAGAGGGTCCTGTTTGGCCCTGCAGCACTGCACCCCCGCTCCTGCCTCATTTGCTCGGGGGCAGCGTGCCGGGAGTGACTCATGACATCCCACTCGGCCTCAGCTGGACGTCAGCGTTGCAAACAGCCCGGGCCGTGCATTTTCCACTGCCCTACGGCCACCCTGCAGCCTGAGCGGGGCTCAGAGGAGAGCAGGGAAACCAGATCCCTGGAAACTGGCAGCCGTCACCCGCCCGCAGCCCGTGTTGAGTTGCAGCTGGCGTTTCTTGGCGCCCTTGATGTGCCGGCATCGCCTCGCCTGCACCGTGCCAGAGCGAGCCCGGTGGGAGCTGGTGTGGCTCTGACCCACGCGAGACCCTGCCCAGGAGGCACCAGAGACTGCTCTGCCTCCTGTTTCGGGGTCAGAACCTGTCATCCGATTTCCAAGCTCCCATCTGATGTTAAAAGGCAAAAATAATAAAAACGATGGTGAGCTTTTTCAGGTTGGCAGCATCGCCGCTGCCCAGCTTTGCAGTGCTGCCACTCTCACCCGACCTGCGGGAGCACACGGGTATGGGGCTGCACAGGGGCAGTGTCTGATTGCAAGAACTCTTCTCTGCCAGCTCCTGAAATGGTGAACTCCTGGGGGACAGCCTCAATCTGCAGCACAACCTCATGGAAACGTCCCGCTGCGGCCTCTCCCTCTGCACTTCCATAGCTCAGCAGCGAGGAGAGAACCTCTATTTTAATTAAATCCCACACACCTCAGCCACTGGTTGAATTGCTCCTGTAAATAGCAAGCTAGATGGCTTTTTTGGGTGCAGTTATGGAGAGCAGCAAAGGCTGTGCCTCCCTGTGGCTGCCAACAGTGCGAGTGCCTGGAGGCCACCACTGCTGCAGCTTGGGGCCATGGCTCTGAATGAAGCGTTGGGACAGGATTTGAATGGAAATGGCTGGGAAGAGGCAGAGATGCAAAGAGGGGAGCCCTCAGTGGGGAGGAAAGGAGGAGGTGATGGCATCGGCAGCATGGATGGGCACCCAACAACTCTTCCATATCTGGAATGTGGATGAGGATGCATGTGTGGCCCGCTTTGTAGGGATGGCTGGAAATAGTGCATGGAAAGCTGAGAGGAGAGAGGAAGAGGCAATTTTTGAACAGCTGTGTTTGGGGGTGCTACAGTAAGTGTAGCTTGGGATTTTTTTGGTCACCTTGGGGTTGGCGATGCTGCAGGTTTCTCAGGTCAAACAAGAAGGGATCTTGTTGGGCAAGAATGGCAGAAGGGAGCAGCATGAATCTTTCTCAGAAGCGCCAGAGTTTTCTGAATTGCAAAACCCATCTCATGTCATTCATCCTACTGGAAAAACTATCAAATGGCTTGGTGGTGTAAGTGTGGGGCCCAGCATCCCATCTTGCTGGGATTGCTCCCCATCAGTAGGCCCCATCTCCTATCAGTGGGGGCATAAGCTCCACGGATTAGCAGAGATCTCCTTCTTGATCTCTCTCAGGTTGGATATTAGGAAAAATGTCTTCCCAGAAGGAGTGGTGAGGCAGTGGCACAGCTGCCCAGGGAAGTGGTGCAGTCACCGTCCTGGAGGTGTTCAAGAAATGTGGAGACTGTTCTTTTGTTTGCAAATTGACTTCTTTGGTTTTCCACCTTTGGATTTATTATGTGTGATACTGCCTTGTTTTTGGGGGGAAGAAGTCTCTTTCAACGTTAGATGAAAAAGAATTAGTTGAGGTGAAACCTTCATTGTGCCTGCTTTGGGCTCAGGCATTTTGCATAGATTTTCCTTAAGTTCGGGGTTTTATTCCTTTGCTTTTTCAAAAAAGGATCTGAAGGCAAGGAGAAACTTTGAGAGAGTTGAGATTTCCAATTAGACATGACCAGTGTCGTTAAAGGATGTTTATACATCTGCATACAGTTGCTCAGCATCAGCAGACAAGTCATCTTGGGTCTTGGAGAATCTAAAGAAGCAGCTTGTCAACCCTGGAGACATTGAGTTGAATGCAGATTGCCTTTATCCAAAGTGTTTCCGAGGGGCAGCTTCATGTGGAGATGCGCTGGCTCTTGGTGCCACTCATTGACGGGCAGCTGGACATCACTGTGTTCACCCAGTGTTGCCCAATGAGCTTTCTGCAGAAACTTGTCCATCTATGAGTGGTGGGAGAGCCTCACCTGGTGCTGGCCTTTTGCTGTGCACATGGTGGTGGCAGCTTTTCCTTACCAGGAGCTTCTGGCCCATGAGGTGCACCTGAGGAAGGGGAATGGCAGTGCGAGGTCTTTTAGCTGTGTTTGGGGTCTGAGCTCAGGGTTCATGTACTGGGGGCAGCCCCGAGGAACACTCCTTGCCTGCCTGCCACTAGCAGTGACCAGGGACAGAGCTTTCGCGTGTCCTCCCCAGCTGCTGGCGGCAGGAACCTCGTTTAGGGCCGTGTACGGGAAGCTAATTAAAACCAGTGACAATGGTAATTGGGCAGGGATGCTTGAGCATAAGTATGACCTCATGTCTAAAATGGTAATGAGGCCTATTAAAATCCCCACCGAAGAGGAGCAAAGGAGGCAGTGAAAGTGCACAGGGGCCGGGGTGCCAGGACTGGCACGCACCTGGCCTCGGCTCGGCACTGGGGGCTGGAGGCCGCAATGACACCCACTCCATGTTGGTCTGCAGGGCACCCCGAGGGGCTGGGCAGGACGGTGCAGGATGGCACTGTGTCACCCGGGCACCCTGCGCTGAATCAGAGGCTGTTCTGGATGAAGGCTGACGATGTGCTATGGAGCTGGCTTTCAACTGCTCTGACCTTTGCAATGGCCAGCCTGGCTTCAGCGACAAGGAGCAGCAGCAGCGGATGCTGCAGGAGCTCTGCACTGTCACTATTGTACGTTTCCTCCGGGGAAGGGGATTTGGGAGGAGGGATGGAGAGGGTCACGGGGCAATACAGTCCCCTCCTGCTAGAGGCTGCACTTTGGGTGTCCTTGTCTACCCTTGGCCTTTCCCACCCCCTGCCACTTCAAAGAACTTTTCAAATATTAATAGAGCAGCATTTAATTAAAAGTCACCATCTGCAATAAGAGGCACCTGTCCCCACTGCTGGGCCAGCAGGAACAACTTGGTGACGCGTGTGCAGGCATTTGGCTCCACGTGAGGCTGCCGCAGGGACCGGCCGAGCGCAGCCCTTAATGAGAGGGCCATAAGCTGCTTGGCTTCCCGGCCCTGGCAGCTTTGCTACAATTAATATTCCCCCTGCTAGGGCAAGGATTTACTCTGCTCAGTGGTAAACAAAGTGCTCCATCAACTTCACACGGTCACAGGCCGATGATGTCCAGGGAAACAGCAGCTGTTTTGTATGTGTGTGTGAGAGAGAGAGGAGTTTGGGAAGCATGGTTGCATGTTCTTTGGAGCTGAGCAGCCGTGCCAGTGAAGGGACCTCCCTCACTGGGAGCCCCAGAGATGTCCTCTTCCTCCTCACCCCTTCCACCTTCCTCAGACGTCATCTGACCGCAGTGGGAAGAGCTCCCCATCCTTCTCTGCTGCCCTCCTGGGAGTTGTCTGGACATTTCTGACTGGAGGAGTCCTGCTTGCGCTCTTCTTCCTTGCCTTCACCATCCGCTTCAGGAAAAACAGGTGAGGGCCTCCCTTCCTGCTGCAAGGTCTTCCCCAGGTCTCAGGGCCAGTGCTGAGGGTACACAGTACGGCAGGGATGAGCCTGAGGGACAGCATGAGGCAAGCAAGGCCGCCCTCATTCCTGCAAGGGGACCTCGTCCCAGTGCTGCTGGGCCGCTGTGCTCAGTAACTCAGTCACCACTTCCCTACTTTGTCTCCTGGAGGATCGTGAAGATGTCCAGCCCCAATCTGAACGTTGTGACCCTGCTGGGCAGTGGCTTGACTTACACTAGTGCTTACCTCTTCGGGATTCAGGAGCAGAGCCTGTCATCGGGGAAATCGGTGGAAATGCTCATCCAGGTGAGCAGGGATTGCCAGGATGGGTGCCCTCGCACATGTCCACATGCATGGATATGGGTGGGAGCTGGACACGAGTGTCACCTGGGGCTCTATAGACATATCCCCAGTTCAGCTCCTTTCCCTGCCTGCAGTTGCGACTCTGCTTGCTGTGTGTGGGAACCTCCCTGGTGTTTGGGCCCATCCTGGGGAAGAGCTGGAGACTCTACAAGGTGTTCACCCAGCGGGTGCCAGACAAGCGGGTGGTGAGTACCAAGTGCCCAGAACAGCATGCAGCAGTTTGGAATGGCTGTTGCTACCACCACATCACTCTCCTGTAACACTTCCACATGTTTGCAGATTATCAAAGACCTCCAGCTGCTGGCAATGGTGGCGGTGTTGGTGTTGGCAGATGCTGTGCTGCTCTTCACGTGGGTTTTCTCCGACCCGGTCCAGTGCTTCCGGAGCCGCAGCGTCTCATTGCGGGTAATGCGATGGTGCAATGCTGTGCTGTGTCCTGTCCGAGTTCTGTTGGCAAAGCTGGCTGATGGTTAAGCATTTGGAGGGGCTGTTTGAAAACCAGACAGAGAGATGAGCTGTGCAGCCTTCTGGATGCTCCAGGCTAGGCTTGTGTCTATGGCCTACTACATAGAGAAGTATCAGCCAGAGACCTAGAAGTGGTATCTGGTAGCAGAGCCCTGCCTGGCCAAATAGTGGGGTCCTGGTGAATGACCATGGCCAGTCTGTGCAGGTCACCTGAGTGCCACAGGAGAGCCCCTTGCTGTCTGCAGCTGCTCTAGGAAAAGGTGTAACCAGCCCTGTTGAAATTGGAATACCACGACTTCCCTTTAACTGTCTTCCTCAGCAGCACCAAGTTTGGTATTTCCCTTTAGGAGCGTGCAGACCCATTTGCCCATTGGTCTGTTTGCTCCTGGGCAGGGCAGCAGTCTTCACTTCTGCCTTCCCATTGCCTCGTAGGCCACAGAGAAAGGCATGACCTGCTCAGTGAGCCGGATGCAGTCCTGTGCATCTCTTTATTCCGATCTTTGGCTCGTTCTCATTTTAGGGTTTAAGGTACGTAATCGATTTATTGATTCTCACAATGTATCTTGCCTCCTTTTTGATCTCACAGCCTAAACTGTTTAGCAGTATTCGTAACTTCACTGCCCTCCCAAGCCACATGTGAGCTGAAGATCTCAGCTGCTCCTGTTCACCCTGAAATCCTCTCATCTCTATTCCTTCCCTCTTGCATTCCCTATTAGCCACTCTATCCCTGCTGTCTCTCCGGTTCTCACCTTGTAGCCACACACACCTCATCTCTCTTCCTCCTTAGAACTTCTGCCTCAATGTTTTCCAAAGCTCACTTTTTCCATGAGGCTTCGCTTGACCGCCCACCCCAGTGATGCACCATGCCCCTGAGTCCTCTGCCACCACATCAGGGAGGTGAGGTGCTGACAACAGGTGCTTGGTGCCTACCTGTACAGGATGTTTATCGGCTTAATTATACTACTGAAGCTCACTTTCACTGGTGTAGCGTTGTACGTGGCCATTCATATTCCAGGAGACTTAGTTATACTGATGTAACTATGTAAGTGTAATTATAGCTGTAATTATCCGTGGTCTCATGTGTCTCTGGCAGAGGCTGGAAGCACTTCAGCGAGAAGATTTTGGTGAGATCACAGCCTGCCCTTGTGCATGGCTTCATCCGCTTCTGACTCACTGACCATCTACCAGGAACTGTAGGAAAAAGAGTAGACAGAGGCTCAAGACACTGTCCTTCTGCCCCCTACACTCATTTTAGAGACATTAGCTTACCTAGCCTAGCCTTAACAGACCTTTGGTGCTGGGGACTTCAGACCTCCCCTGGGCAGCCACTTTTCAATGGAATGTGTCTCCATTCCTGACGTTGTCTCCAGCAGTGTTAGACTTCTTCAGGGCTTAGATGGGAATGCCTTTCCTGTAGACCGTTTTTGTTCCTCCATTCACAATAAAACTTTTTCGGTCATAGTTAATCTTAATTAGCGGTGCCTTCAGCCTGACCCCGATCCTATCTAGCAGGCATTTCTTTAATGGTTTCTTTGGAGTTAAACAGGACTTATACTAATGGGAGAGCAGGCTCCATCTCCATGTGTATGTAGCACTTCTTATCTTCCAAGGCATTACTGTACTCAGCCCTTTGTGAAGCCACTCAGTGTATTATTCTGCTTTTACTGGCACGCAGCAATAGGCAGCAATGGCTTGCCAAGGTCATCAATTGAATGAGGAGTGCAGTCCTCGGCTCAGGATTTAAAACAAAAACAACGACAAAACTTAGCCTTGTGCTTATTTAAAGTTCCAATTTACCAGATGGCAGTGTTTTTGTCTGCGTTCCTGGCAGAATATGTGAATTTTAAATGGCATTTTGGTGCTTGCCGTCAGGATGTATGTTTGGAGGTGCCCTGTGGTGAATGCTGTTACGATCCAGTGAATGTGGTTGTGGTCCAGTTAGGACTCTCATGCTCCTATGGAGCGGGTCTGAGTGTCTGCCTGATTCCACGCTCTCTCACCACCGCTGCTCCCTGTGACAATTCACAGTGCTCTCAGATTGAGAGTCTACAGAATATGTGCTGCACTGGCCACAAAGCTCTTCTCAGTGCCCAGATAACAATTTAATATTTATTAGCAGCAAAAGGCTGACAGCTGCACTTGCTGGTTGCCACAGGGGTAATGTAGGAGTCACATTCCCGTTGTTTGGGTCTTTCCATTAGCAAGGAATGTGTTAGATGGCGTTTCCAAAGGATGCTTATGGCAGATCATGCCCTGTGATACAGAGGAAGGTATAAAATACTCAGTGCTGCCTGCCAGTGTGAGCAGGGAGGAGGTTGCTCTGCTCAGAGCCCTTCTCCAGCCCCAGCACCACCACTGGAGTCGGGCAGGAAGCAGGGAAGGGAAAAGAATTGAACTGACTGGTTTCCCGGATTTCTATTTAGAGGAACCAAGGACATCCTCTTCCCTCCAGCCTACCCCCCTTCTTCTTCCGTCCTGCTGTTTCCTTCTGCACATCCTTCTGAGGCTCCTTTCTGCTCTATCAGAGGTGTGTTGTTGCAGAATGTCCCCCACTGCCTCATCCCCATGTTGTTGCAGAACGTCCCTGAAGGGACTTGTATCTCTCACCTGCCTTGGCTGCTCCCATTGCAGCATGCTGGAGAAAGTTTTCCCACTCTCCAGGCTGTACCCTGCCCTGTGGCATCGCTGGTACCATCACTGCCACTGGTCCTGCCTTCCTGCCCAGCTGATGCTGACACAGCATCCCTGTCCTGCAGCTGCTGCTCTCTGTGGAGTGCCTGCAGCACACACACAGGCTGCAGGATGCATCAGGGGGCCTTAATCAGGATGGCAGCAAGTGGCTTGGCATGGGGTGGGAGCTGGCCTCGTGATGTCATTTTCCATGCTCTGCCAGCCTCCATGCTGAAGGCAGGCCCTGGCTTCTGCTTCCAGAGTGTACTGCTGCTGTATGGGACGTACCTGGCCGGCCTGACTGACAGCGTCAGCTCTCCACCGGTCAACCAGTCCCTAACACTCATCGTGGGGGTCAACCTCATCTTCCTGGTGGCCGGCACCGTTGTCCTGATTCACCGCTTCTTCCGCACTTGGCACAACTTGCTCTTCGGTTTCACCTCTGGAGGCATCTTTGTGTGTACGACAACTATCAACTGCTTCATCTTTGTCCCCCAGGTACTGTGCCAGCTCTGTGCCATTAGTGGGAAAAATGCGCCCATTGTCAAAGCAAGAGGAAACAGCTGCTTGCTTGGAGTTGGGTTTGGAGGGATGTTAGGGTTCGAGGAAACGAGGTGAGGAAGGGAGGAAGAGCTGAAGCTGAAGAAAGAGCAGATCTGTGCAAGAGTTGAGGGATCTCATCCAGGCACACAAATACCTGAGGGGAAAAAGGTCACCACCTGCTTTGACGATCCTCCTGCAGCTGATCAGTGCCATGTAAGCACAGAGCCCCAACCCCTGTGTTAGCAGCCCCTGAGGAGCTCCATGCCTGCTCGTGCTCTCTGAGCAAGAATGAGTGGATGAGCTGTGCTGCTTTGTGCCTTCTGCCTCTGCTGTTCCATTCCTGCAGCCTGGGGGCCTCGAGCATTTTATTTATCCTGCGTCTTTTAATTCATCGCCTTGTTTCTCCTAATGGGCTTGCTCTTCTATTGCTTGCCTGAGATTGATGAGTGGTGTGAGCTGGGCTGTGCAGAGCACTAGACAAGAAAACAGACCCAAAGCACTGCCAGTTGACGGCTTGTCACCAACGATTTGGGGCCAAGGCTGTGTGCAGTTCTCTTTGTTACAGGGTTGGAGGAGGGGGGCTTTTGCTGCATGCTTGAAGGCTGCAACACAGGCAGGAGCTGACTATCTTAATGTTAGAAGCCAAGCCAGGGAGCGGGCAGGGTGTGGCTGTGCGGGATGCTCACAGCAGCATCACTTCACTGCCTGTCTCCATGCACATCTATCACAGCCTTTGCCTCCCCACGCTCCGTCCTATTTTCTCCTTCTCCCTGCTGTGGCTGCCTCCCCCCAGTAACAGCTCCTTGTGCCTGCAGCTCAGGCAGTGGAAGGCCTTTGAAGAAGAAAACCAGACTCTGAGCCACATGGCAAAATATTTCAGCAGCCCGAGCAGGAGCTACCACTCAGTGTACAGTGAGGAGCAGCTCTACCAGTTGATAGGGGAGAAGAACTCCATGAAGCAGCTGCTGACAGAGGTAAAGGACTTGATGGCCTCTCTCGCCCAGCTTGGTGGGATGGGCAGCCCCTCGTTACACCTCTGTCCCCCCTCCTGAGAGGACAAACTGGTTTGTTTTGTCCTGTCATTCTGTGTCCTCATCCTGAAGTGTCAAAATTGGGGCATAACCTGTTTTTCTATTAAAAAAAAAAAGGGGGGTGGGGAGGGGAAAGAAAGAAATGCAGAGATGGAGTGAGAGCAGAGAAGCTTGACACGTTTGTTTGTTTGATGCAGAAAAACGCCATGATTGAGAGCCTGCAGGAGCAAGTGAACAACGCCAAGGAGAAGCTGATGAGGCTGATGTCAGCAGAGGGTGGCTGCAGCCCTGCAGTGCCAAATCCCTGCACCCAGAGCACAGGGCACCATTGCGAGAAGTGCAGCAGCACTGGGGATGTGCCCAGAGAGCACTGGCCCCTGGATACAGAAAAAGATGGGCAGCAAACTTCCTCTGTGCTGCATGCACTGCCTCAAAGTCCCGTGCCTCTTAGCAGCGATGCTCAGGACCTCTGGAAATATGTGAGCCATGAGCACGAACTGATGGAGGAGCCTGAGTGTTCACCAGCACTGCCTTTTGACATGGAAAACAGCCTTGAACGCAGCCCAGAACATGCCCAGGAGTGTGGAATGCTTGCTGGGAAGCATCCTTTGGAGCAGGATGCTTCAGCTGGTGTGGCTGGAGAGCATCCCCCCAAGGTCAGCTATGTAAGCAGTGAGAAGCTGCAGGAAGTCTTGCAGGAGCTCAGCCTGGACAGCAGAACCTGCAGCCCAGCCTTCCCTACACATACAGGCGGGATGTGTGGGGCACAGGGAGGGCACCCAGCCGTCCGCAGCTCCCTCAGTCCCTACCTGACCCGACGGCGGCGCCGTGTCCTGCTGCCTCCCACCTCCATTGGCCTCCCTGCATCCCCTCGTGCCTGGTGCACAGCGGGCAGCAGGCCGGGCACGCGGAGCCATGGGGAGCCAGCGGGCCATGGGCCGGGTAAGGAAGATGAGGGGGCTGGCAGGGGGCTCCCCCAGCCATCGCTGTCCTCTCCTTCCATCCCTGCCAAGGGCTGGCCAGGGCTGCGGGACTGGGCGGTGAGCGGCACAGAACTAGAGGGTTGCCGCAACATTTCCCTACAGGACTGGAGGCAGTGGAGTAGCCTGGGGGTGCCGGCACATCCCATTCTGCACTCACTGTACCATTACCCAGACTCGGACTCCAGCAGCAGCTCCGAGGAGGTATTTCCCTGCTGCCACAGGCCGTGTTGCCAGCTCTGCCTGCAGAGTCCCCGTGGCTCTCTGGGCAGCAGCAGCAGCAGCAGCACGGAGACAGATATGGAGCCTGGCGGAGCAGTGGGATGCTGGCTGGAGCCCCAGGGCAAGACTCAGCCTGTTGTGAACTTCAAAGAAGATCTGAAACCCACATTTGTGTGACCACAAGCACCCATGCCTCAAAGGCGAGTGCCTCCTTCCTCCCAAAACTTTGCTAGAGGAAAAACAGCGATACAGAAGTGCATCTCTCTGGAATGGGGATGGCAGGAGAGCTCACAGCCTGTGAGCTAGGCCTTGTGGCCCAGGGCATGTTGGAGGCTCTCTGTTAAGGCTCAGTAGTATCTGAATTTAAGCGTGGAATCCAAAGGTGACACTTCTGGATGTGTCCCTGTGTTTTGTGTGGCTGTTGCATGGTCATAGGTTACATTCAGGTCGGCGCTGAAGGGAAGGAGAAACAAACAGTCTTAAAAGAGGATCTGAAAAGGTCCTTCCTTCCCCCCACCCCCCTTATTTTTTTTTTTTTCTTTTTTTTTTTTCTGGGGCTTGATGTGCCCTGTGCCTTTGTGGTGGGTGAAGTACTCTGGAATGGTTTAGGTTTAGGTTTGTTTAAATTAATGCGGTTTGTTTAATTTTCATCTGAGAAATACCAAGCCCAGTAAAATGTGGTGTTCCTACTTCTGCTGGGATATGTGTGAAGACTTTTCAGTGTGTGGCTGCCACCACAGGAGAAAGAAAGGGCACTCAGAGCTGGAGCCCAGCTCACAGGACCCCGTGAAGGCAGGAAGCAGCTTGTGCTGAAGGAATGGCACCAGATGTGTCCCCAGCCCAGCTCTGAATGATATGTTAGCGTGTCTCTCTCAATTACCCTTTTCTGAGGGTGAACCCCCTCACCATCATTGCCTTTTCTTCCCTGCTTTTCTCCAGATTTGCTGAACATTATGGCTCTAGAACAAATCACTGAACCCAGTAATCACAGAATCATGGAATATCCCCAGTTGGAAGGGACCCACAGGGATCATCAAGTCCAACCCCTGTCTCCACACAGCACCACACAAAATCCAAACCCTATGTCTGAGAGCGATGTCCAAACCTTCCTTGCACTCTGGCACTCAGTGCTATGCCCACTGCCCTGTGCAGCCCGTTCCATGCCCACCGCCCTGTGGTGCAGACCCTGTCCCTGACCCCCAGCTGCCCTCCCCTGACACAGCTCCATGCCGTTCCCTCGGGCCCTGTCGCTGTCACACAGAGCAGAGCTCAGCGCTGCCCCTCCGCTCCCTGTGAGGAGCTGCAGCCGCCATCAGGCCTCCTCTCAGCTCCTCTGGGCTGAGCACACACGGGACCTCAGCCACTCCTCACACACTTTACCCTCCAGAACTTTCCACATCTTCATATGTGGAAATATAAATATATATATATATATCAGCCCTCCTTTGGATGCTCTCTCAGTTTTATGTCCTTCTTACATTGCAGCACCCACAGCTGCACCCAGTGCAGGAGGTGAGGCCGCACAGCACAGAGCAGAACAGGGCAACCCTTCCCTCCACCAGCCAGCAGTGTTAATAATCTTGAGGGGAACACTATTCCCCCAGCTCCACCTTGTTCCTGAAATGGAAACACTCCAGAGTGTGATCCCAATCTCCAAGGCCCATGTACTCTTGAGGTCCTGGTGGACCCTTCCCCATCTGAGAGGGCAGCCAATTGTGGAGACAGTGCTGAAGGGGCTGGGCTTGGCTCTATGGGGTTTGTTGCCCTGGTGGGATGCAGGGAGATGGAGGCTCTGCTTGCTACGGGATCCCCTGAAGGGAGGGTGGGGTGTGGGGAAGGAGAGTGGTGCCAACAAGATGGAGAGGGTGTATGTGAGCAATGCCTAGTGCTTTTGGTGGGTCCCAGCTCCAGCCTTCTCCCATAACCAGCAAAGAACACATGCTGAATTCAGGTAGGAAGAGCTGAAGCTCTGCGTGATGGACCAGGCTGCCTGCACATGAGAGGAGAGAACAGAGAGAGATGATGGGCTGCCTTTTATTGCCCTTAATGTTATGGGGATTGTCACATTGGGCATTGCGCACTGCATGCCTTCCTGCTGCTTATCTTTAGTATTTGGTATTTAGTACTTAGTATTTCGTTCCCCCATAGCTCCTTGTACGCAGCCTTTACAGGAGCCTGACTCCTTGTTAGCTGATTCAAAGCACCTTTGAATTAGGATTTTGCCCAGAACCCAAGGTTTCTGAGCAACTGTAGGAACAGGGGTGCACATGCTGCCATGGCGGAAAGGCACGTGGCAGCTCACATCCCTGATGTGTATTTTGTTGCCAGTGTCTACAGAAGAGAGTTCATTGAGAGCCATCTCACACGTTGGGGCTTGTAGCATCAGTGTCCCACAGGAGCAGTGATGTCCTCTGAATGTTTCTAGCTTCTTGAGCTATGTCTCCAAGACATGAACCATGTTTCTATCTGCTGTCTCCAAACTATACAAGGCCCCCAGGAAGAGATAGCAAGACTGTCTCAGCCAGCGTGCTTGTGCCCTGCTATGGACAGTGCAACAGGAAACATTCCACAGGTGACCCATGAAGGACCTTTCCCCAGTCTGCAGAAAGAAAAAGAAGTGTTGCTAACCATGGGACATTCTTGTGGCAATGTGAGGAGCAACAGCTGATGACCCTGCTTCTCTAGATAGAGTGGGCTTGAGGTTTTGAGAAGGTGAGAGAGCACCAACATCCATAGGGGCACCTCCACAGGTCTGAAAGAAGATGTGGAAGAGTTGTCCAACAGCCATGAGGGCTTCAGTGAAGCTCTCTCCTGAGCACTCTTGCTTTCCTGAGCCCAGACACCAGTCTCTTACCTTATCCCATTTTTCACACATGCCTCCTCCTCGGCCTCTACTCCTCCAACTGCAGCTGCAGATCTTATCCCAAAGTCTGCTCTTAAAGCCAAGGACAGATAAGCTGTAGATGTCCATCTGTGAGGCATTAAACCCATGGGTGCAAGCGGCACCCTGACCACAGCCTTGTGCTTCAGAAAGTGATCCCATACTCAAGAGACAGAAAAAAGCACCATATAAAAATCAATGGGTCCTGAGATGGTAGGAGAAATGTGACTGCTTCAACAGTTGATGTTAAATAAACTTCTTGACCGTTTCCAGTGTGGAAATGATCCTCTCCATGCACATGCTGCAGCAAGCACATGGGATACGCACACACAGCTTGAAGCACTGAGTTTCCTTCATGTGTTAGAAGTTATGGATTGAAGCTGTTGGGGTGCACTCACCTCCAGGCACGCCCTCTCCCAGCGAGGTCTCTTGCTTTCTTGTCCACACCACTAGCTCTTTCCACTGTGCAGGAGCCTGCAGCTGAGCTGAGCTCAGGCACCTGCAGCTTTATGTTTTTGCTGTCAGAGCACAACCATTTACGTAAGGATTTGTTTTTCTCTTTTTTTTTTATCCTAGAGCTTCTTGCAGACAGGATGGGAGCAAGGGACTTTGTTCTGCCAGGCAGCTATATAAAGCTCTCAGTGATTCAGCATTTACTGTGCCTTACACAGATTCCTCTGTTATCATATCAACAGGAATGTGGGACTAGAAGGGATCTCCAAGTCACTGTCATGTTCCTTTGCTGTGACAAGCACTGAGTCATGAAGTCCCTCTTTTTAATTTATCACAGTCCATCTCAGAAGTCGCTAAGAGTTTTCTTGGCAGGTTATTCCATAGCCTCACTCTGACACTGAGGAAACTTGTTCTGATTTCCAGCCCACATTTTTTTCTGAGCCTATTTTTATCTATTTGTTTTCATGCCAGTGCTGCCTTCTTGTTAATAGCTTTTCTTCCCTCTTTAACCTACTGTCTTATATGCTGATAGAGAGTGGGGCTTTGCTTCCCAGAATCACTTGTCTACTCAGACAATAGATCTTCTATTTCTAGTTCCTTCCGGCAGCCCATGTCTTCTGCTCTTCCTCTAAAGAGCTTGTGAAGTACAAGAATGGGACCACGCTCACCTTTCAGAAAGCAGACTAGAAGAAATGCTCATCAGCATTTAGGACACCAGAAAGGCAAGCCAGCTTTCCTGGAACAATGTTTCCAGCAGAAACATTTTCTCTGAAGTCTTGTAATGGACTGCAGGGGTCCTGGTACCCATCAAGTGCTGGGTTTACCAACAGCAATGTACTTGCAGAGGGAGGCCTGTTCATCCCTCATATGCTGATGTTTCCTTCCGGCACACCTCCTGCAAGTACCAGGAGGTGCATCTGTGTCTGGTCCTGAAGAGCCTTCGCTTGTTGGAGCTTCCCATGGCTTAGAACACCCATAAGGACCCAAATTTCTTAGGAAGACCTTGGTACCTCTCAAGGAGCCACAGGCAGGGAAAATAAAGGCATACCCTGTGCAGTGTCCTGATGGCATGACACTGATGACACAGGAACAGTTCAGTTTGCCCAAAGAAGTTGTCCAGATGCCCAGAGAAGCTACGGATGCTCCATGCCTGGAGGCATTCAAGGTCTGGTTGGATGGGGCCTAAGAAAGCCTGATCTAGTGAGTGGCAGCCCTGCTTTCAGTGGTGGGTTGGAACTGGATGGGCTTCAAGGTCCTTCCAACACAAGCCATGATTCTATGAATGGCATTCCCTTTTTATTGGACACAGTGAATACAACCAGCAAGTCACCCTCCCAGAAGTGTGTACTGCTTTGCAGACAGTTTCAACTTGTATCTAGCTCAAATTATCAGGGCAATATTTCAAACCAAAGAGCACAGCAGGAATATCATTAGCTGATGCAATCACACCTTGCATTTACAGCTCAGTTCGGCAGATCCATGGGCAGCGGGATATACTGTAAGTGGTTACAGAAGATTCAAGTTCTTGTTTGAAAGCAGCTGTGTTTTTTAAAACAGTTCCCAAATACGGGTGCTGGATAAAGACTATTCCTGTGACAGGTGAATCTTTCGTTTGATGGTGGATTGTGCTTTTACAAGTGTCAGCTCATTTTCTCGCTATTACAGCATTTTTCATACCAGTTACAAAAACACATTTAGTGCTTTCCTGTGACCCACTCTTTGTGACTCCCTGACAGAGAGGTCTCATTCAGCTGTCATTCAAGTGATTCAAGTGGATGCAGGGCCACCTCCCTGAGATACATTCAGGCTTCCTTAATACATATTTACAAAAAGCCTTTGAGTGCTTCCCAAGGAGGGCCAGAGAGGCGGGTCAACTGTTCAGTGAACAGGAAAATGAGAGCCAATATTCCCAGCCCCTGTGGCTTTCTGAGCCAGCAAGGCTTGAACCCCAGCATGAATCCCAACATCCTCTGGAAAACGTGGTTGAGACAGGGAAGGGAGGAAGGAGATCAGGCAACAGGCTGGGACACACATGGTGAAGACTGATGTCGCTGTTGAGTAATAGTATTTGCTGTATTTGGAAGATTTGTTCAAACAGCTGGTTTTAGTGAATCAAAAGTGCATGCTCTTGCATATATTTGCGTCCTCCCACAAAGAGGAAACATCCCAATTTCCCAGAAACACCCCACCAGGAATTAACTGGAATTTGACAGTCGCAAATTAGAAAGAGCCAAGAATTCTTCTCTCCATCAGAAATTCAAGCATCTGCTGAAATAAGCATGAGATTTTTACTTCTAAGTGGAGATATTTCTAGATAATGGCAACATTAGAAACAACCCCACAAGTGAGGTAATTCCACTAAAGTGCTTTAAAAAAAAAAAAAAAAAAAAAAAAGGCATCCTGCTATGCAATCAGAAGCTGGGCTGTGGGGGGCACTGTCCTACTAGAAGGGGAGATGCCCCTAAGCCAGACCCAGCAGGGGCTTTGAAACACTGGGCCGTTCCCCTGCTGGTCTGGACAGCCATCATCAGTCCCGCAGCAGCAACAGGAGATAACGTCGGTTTTGCACTGACCACCCACCTTACAGGGCAGCTGGAAAGATAGGGACAACATTGTTTCAAAAATTATTCATTGGATTTTCGCATGGGTGCCGAGATCCGTGTTGCTGAAAGCTGAGTAACTGCGTGTTCGTCTCTCCCTTTACAGGATTGTTATAAAATAATTTCCCCCTGTGACCAGTTTAGGCTGTTCTAATGCACACTCAGAAATGAGGCATTGACTTTTAAAGATCTTCCTGCCCTTAGGGTGACAGATGAAAGAACAGGTCACAGCTTTGTTCTGCTGCAACGTGTCTGGAAGTGTTCAGAGCCATGCTTTCATTACAGCAAAATTTCCACTGTCTCATTGTTTTTTTGCAAGTTTGCAACCTACCTGTAGAGTATAAAGGAACTGCTGGGATGACCAAAACAGCTATGAGACATGAATTTGCTCATGTCATTTAGGCAGCAATAGCCGTCTCTTGGCAGCTGTATCTGTTGAACAGAGTACAGTGGCTTCCACCTGTAACATAAACCTGGTGGCATTTCTCAGCAGCTCAGCAGGCGTGCCCAAGCCCGGGATAACATCAATTAACTTACTAAGGCAGAATATTGTCTTTACAAAATAAAGTCATCTGTTTAAGAGAAGTCCAAGGACGGTGCTCAGATCACTTCGGCAGCTTGAGCACACTGCTGCTTTATCTCTGCCTTCGACTTTTGTCCCCAATTTAATACCACTGTTTTTATGACTCTGCAATAACCAGCGGAATCAATTAATTTAGATGTTCCAGATAACGAGGAATTTGTTCTGCAGCAAAAAGGTCTCCAATGCAGACTAAAATGTTAGAGGCCCAGAGTGTGCAGCAATTAGCAGTTTTTTGATAATGAGTGAAAATGGAAAGGAGAAAAGCAAGACCGAAAGAAGATGAAACACTTATTACTTCATTATCTAGCATTAACACCTCAGTGCATATTAAGGCTGTATTTTCAATAAAAATATCTTGGATTCATTTGCCTACCATTTCCTAAAAATCTAAGCATTATACCAAAATTTTCATGCCGAATGTTCTGGAAGAACTAAAGTAAACATGATTCAGGATGTTTCCAAGAACAAATCTGAAAAAAAAAAAAAGCATTTTCCTTCATTTCCAGCACATCTGCCAGGGTTTCTTTTTCTTTTTCCTTTTTCCTTTTCCTTTTTCTTTTTCTTTTTCTTTTTCTTTTTCTTTTTCTTTTTCTTTTTCTTTTTCTTTTTCTTTTTCTTTTTCTTTTTCTTTTTCTTTTTCTTTTTCTTTTTCTTTTTCTTTTCCCTTTTCTTTTTCTTTTTCTTTTTCTTTTCTTTCTTTCTTTCTTTTTTTTTTTTTTTGTCTGAGACACTTCATCTCCCTCACACCACACAAACTGCAAGTATAACTTTTATGGCTTTTGACATTTTTATGGGTCTTGGGATTCAGCAGACAAAAAGCCATCTCCAAATCATCCCTTGAAAACCCTCTCAGAGCATGCTCCATCTCCTTGCAGCTGCCAGGCCTTCTGCAGGTGGTGGCCAAGCACGCTCCCCCTGCAAGTCATTGCATCACGTTGTGAAATGGGGCACTGAGCTGGCAGGGAAGCAGTGTTTTTTTCGGTCATGCGATGATCACCATGCTGGTATTGAAGCAAGATGGCAGAAGAAGGAGATGTGAAAACCAGTTGTGAATGGAAGGGGTAAATCTGACTGAAGAATGTTTTGTGTCTTGGGCTGGAATAGCTGAAGAAGGAGGGAGGATGGAGATCTTCATTTTCTAAGTGAGGATAGAATGAATTAAGCCACCAAGGATTCTGGATCTAGGAGCTGCTGAGAAAAAGGTAAGGTGCTGCTTGTTTTCAAGGGTCTGGAAACAATGGCAAATGAGAGAAACATGGACAGAAAATTTTCCTGGTGGCACATGTTGCCCTCTACAGTCTGGGAGGGAACTCAGGCACCCTCGTCTCTCATCTCATCTGCTGCCAGCACGTGGATTTGACATCAAGGCTGTCCAGCAGCACCGTAACCTCTGCTTACAGCCACCCTTACCCTGGACAATTGAAGGGGACACAATTGCCTCTGCCAGTCCCTGGAAGATGTTCCTGTGGTTGATCTAACTCTTATAAGCTTTGGAGGGACCTTGTAGATGTGCACATCGTGGTATCCTTGCTAGGTCGAGTTTGCTTTAAAACAAACCAGCCAGGATCCTAAAAGACAGCATGCCATAATCTGTGCCAAAAAGTTTCTGAAATCAAGAACTCAGAAGTTAGGGGAGCCTGGAATTTAAACAATTTGTGCGAACTTAATTTGGCTTTCTACAGCATGTATGATTTTGTGGAAAACAGCCCTGGAAGGGACCTTAAGGAGCCAGCTGGGGATTCCAGCCCATCTCTTTGCCCTGAGGCAGGACCAATTATTCCTAGACCATTCTTGACAAATGTTTCTCTAATCTTCTCTTTCGAGGCAGATGTTAATGACATGATCGCATACTTTTTCCTAATGGGATCCTGCCTCAGTGCATAAAATAAACCAGGACCGTGCCATGAAGGAGACAGGGAACTCAGCGAGAGAGAGGACAGTTTATGGTTCAGCTTGCTGACTGCTGCCCTGGAGAACCACCTTTGCTTCCAAGTTCCTGGGTGGCCATTTAAATCAGACTTCTCCCAGGCAGTCATTAATTCCATTTTCTCTATTTTCTGGGTGCTCAGCTTGAAAATATTGCCTCTGACTTAATTGCCCCTGTTTGGTGCATTGTCTTGATACAGTGCTTTAACTTCCACCACACAACCAGCCCACACAACCAGGAAATGCAACTGAAATTCTTTCATGCAGTACTCAGCACTGGCTGTCATTAGTCACTTATCTCCCACTTCTCATCTGACCTTGGCCTGTGTGCTCTGCCAGCCTCCATCTGCCCACACTTTGCTTATTCTGCTGAAAGCGCAAGTATCAAATCTCAGCCACGAGTGATGATCCCCAAATCTTGTATTTTAAGGATAGTTCTGTCTGTTTTATTGAGTTCAAGATTCACTGAAATCACCTCATCCTCAGAGGTGTATGTATTCTGTGTAGCTAATAATATCAGTAATACCTGTAATTACCTCAAGGAAAAATCGACTTTAGCAAAATACATAAGAACTGACACCATATAGGACCTTCTTTCCTGAGCAGGAGAGCTGCTTGATGTTCACAAGAACAACATAGGTCTCTCTCTGCAGAGCTTGCTTCTAGACTGCTGGTGCCCAGCATGTATTTGGGCATGGAATTGTTCCTCCTTAGGTGCAGGACTTTTGAGCTTCATAGATTGCTCTCTGCCCAATACCCAGCCTGTTCAGTTCCTTCTGAATGGCAGCCTGCACCTCCTCCCACCTTTGTTTAACGTACAAAATTGTTTCAGGTGTACTCCATCTCATCATTCAGATCTTTGCTGAAGATGTTGAACAGTAAAAGACCTAATACTGACCCCTAGGACATACCACTAGTGACTGTCCTTCAGCTGGACTTCGTGCGACTTATTATGATGCTCCAGGTTTGGACATTAAGCCACTTTTTGACCCACCCCACTCTTGACTAATCTAACCCATGCTTCACTGAGTGGTCCATAGGAGTATAATGGGAGACAGTGTAAAAAGACCTACTAAACTTGAAGTAAATGACATCCACTGTTCTCTACCCATCCACCAAGCCAGTCAACTATCTGTAGAAAGCTGTCAGGTTGATTGAGCCTGATTTCACCTTTGTAAATCCATGCTGGCTGCTCCCAGTCACCTTCTTTGCTCTTCATGAGTCTAGAAACAGATTCCATTAGTTGTTGCTTCATTACCTTTTCAGAAACTAAGGTGAGGCTGACCAGCCTGTAGTTCCCCAGTTCTTCCTTCTTGCCCATCCTGAAAACAGGAGTGACGTGGAGCTGTGTCAGGAGAGGGGCAGACTGGGGGTTATGAAAAGGTTCTTCACCAGTGAGTGGTAGAGCCCTGGAACAGGCTGCCAGGGCAGTGGGCATGGCTCCAAGCTGCCAGCGTTCAAGGACCACTTGGATACCACTCTTAGGATTTGGATTTTGGGTGGTGCTGTGTGGAGCCATGGGTTGGATTCGTTGATCTTTGTTGTTCCCTTCCAACTCAGGATGTTCTATGATTCTGTTGTAATTTGTATGCCTCCAGGCCTCAAGAACCTCTCTTGATCACCATGATCTTTCAAAGCATGCCCTCTCAGTGACATCAGCCAGCTTCCTCAGCGCTCATGGGGCCCCCCTCAGGGATCTGGAATTGCCAAAAGACAGGGTCACAAGTCAAAGCTTCTTCCTGGGTCACTTCACCTGCTTTTTACCTTCTGTGTACCTTTACTTCTTTTTCATGCCAGAGTTCAGAGAGGGGCTTCTCGCTGATCCACACAGGCTTCCTGCCACCTTTGCTTGATCACCTATGCAGGATGAATCACTCAGGAGCTCAGAGGAGGTGATCCTGGAATATCAAATCACTCAGGCCCTGATTCGGAGTCCAATATCTTGTTTGACTGTGGTCAGGGCAAGATGTTTCAGAGTGTTTTATAAATTTTACCATACTTGAAAGGCTGGTGTATGGTCATCTCTGTAGAGTTAGAAGGTTGTGTTCAAATTGCAGATTTCACATCACACACACAAAAATAAAAACAGTTTTAACATTACCTCCTCCAGAGGGGAGTATTAACCAGTACTTGTCCAGATTCTACCATTGTTACCACAAATTCTTCTGTATCCATGTTATCTTGCACCAGTGATTTCAGAGACTGGCTATAGACAAAGATTATCTTCTGTCACCTAATGGGAGGTTTCTTACCCTAGGGCTCCCTTACTAGCTATGGAGAAGAGTCTCCTCATGAACTTCTAGAGCAACCCCACTTGAGAACTTGAAACATCTCCTGGAATTTTCACCTTCCAGGGACAAGAAAAATATCCCAACCCGCACAACAACTGCATTTAAAACAATTTCCTTCTGTTGCTTTTAAAAGTGCCATCATTCCCATCAATTGCATTGTCCTCTTGCTCCTGTGCCATGAGGCAATGGGAAGGTCCCTGTGAACTCAGAATGGCATCATCATTTAGATATGGCTTGAATCCAGTCTAATTAAAAAATAAGTAACTGTAGCACTTCCCTTAAGTCAGTTGTCCTGAAACGACTCCTTTACAGAAAGGCACTGTTAATCCCACCAGGGTTTTTATGCTTGTAGGCTCTTTTCTCAGAGTTGTTTGGAGTGACTGCTGCTCCAGTCACGCTAACCTTACTTGAGCTCAGCCATTTCCTTTCTGCATCCTTACGTGCTTGCTCACTGCTGCCTGTTGAGTGCAGCTCTGCTGCTGCTGGTTTGCAGCCTCTTGCTGGGTCTGAGACAAGAGCTCATCCAAGTCTCACAGAGCAGCCAGCCAGTTGGGCGAGATCTGGAGATAAGCATTGCTGGCCCTCAGCAAAACAATGGCCTGTACGCTCAGTGCTGCTAAATACGCTAAACAAACGGAGGGGAAAAAAATAGGTTGCTTGTAACAATCTCAGTTACAAAATGTTCAGGAGGAAATGAGATTCTGGATTATTATTTTTTTAAGGATTGCAATTGTTTCCATTGATTTCTAAGGCTTTTTGGTGCTTTCATGTTGCTGGTTTCATGTTCCCAGCCTGTTAGATCTGTAGCCTGATCCTGAGTCCCTTCTTGAAGGAAAGGTTTTTGGATTATGTCTAATAAGCTGAAGCAAAAGTAGCACAGGCTATTTTTCTGCTCAAATTAGGAGGTGTGCTCTGTTTTGAAGGGTGTAAAAGACTTTGCTATGCCAAGAAGTCAATGTGGAATTAGGGGAAATAGGAATTTTTTATAGCAAAAATCCAGTGTTTTACAGACACAGCAGTGACCTCTTCTGATCTTATTCCAGTGCCTACTTTTAATTCTGGTGTTTGCAGACCTCTTTCCTTTACCCTGTGCATGTATATATGATAAGTTTTTATGTTCAGCAATGCAAACCAACTCCACGCTTTTCCAGATGTTTTAGAGATCTGGGAGGGAACTTTCGTTTAGAAACATCTGTCCCCATTTCAGGTCCATGACAGCTGTCAACACCAGATGTACAATGCAAAGCGCAGCAACAATTAGTAACTATTTGCAAGCCAAATACGAGGGAAGTAGTGTCAGTGGTCATTAGTGAGCAGTCAGGGACAGGGATCATTAAATTAATTAGACTGCTTGGCAAAAACTCAGTGAGCAAAACGGAAATACTGTTACAGTTTCAGCCACTTCATAATTACCTATGCATTTTCTCACGGGTTCTACTCACTCTCCATTCTGTCACCTTTTAAAATAGGACAAAACTGAGGACAATCACCACCTTTGATGTGGGCTGCAAATCAAAGACCTCAGAACCCAGGAAGTACGTGCAATAATACTGCAAGCTCACTGCTATGACTGATGTACACAATGACCAAGGCTTCTTCAGGGCCCTTTTCTACCATTTTGCTACATGTTGTGTTATATATTGTTCAAAGTACAGTGCACAGTGACTGCCTCTTATGCAGACATAAGTGTACCAAATTCCCCACAGTCTGTCTCATGGTATCAAGAGTGCCTGTAACCCAACCAAGAGCAATTTTCTTTTTCCCACAGGGAGACTTGTGCTATTATTTTCAGCTAGGGTAAGGGCAGCTAGAACAGCAATGGCTGGGTGAACATTTCATTGCAGCTACAGATGGCAACCTCAGCCTGCAGAGTCCTCATAGCAAGGCCAGCATCCCAGGCATTCTGTGCCACTAGAGGTCTGTGCCTGGCTCCCTGTTATCAAGCCAAGGCTTACTGTACCCACAAGATTTTCCTAAATGGATTGCAGGCTGTCTGTAATTCTTTGTATTTGGACAGCTAGGCTGGAGGTTGGCTGAGGAGGTGGGAAAACAGTGAGTGTGCGGCATGCATGGGCCTTTCCACAAATACTGTCATTCAGAGAGCTCCCAGTAAGTGGCTAGAACAATTTTTTTTATCACAACCCTACTGAGATTATTTTAATTTCTTGCTGAGAGAGTGACCCATCTGCTCCTTGCTACGCCCTTTGCAGAAACAGGCAGGCCTGCTGGCAGCACTGGGAAATACAATAGAAAGCAGATGGATGAATGTCTTTGGCTGCTGGAGTGAATCTAATGTGAGAAGAGCCCAATAATTTTCTAGATTTGAACCTTTTCAAACTGCTGAGGAAACGGGCATCATTCTTGATTTCAAGAGAACAAATATCTGGAGGGCTTGTCAAAGGCTCATCAGAGCAACATGGCTTTTCTGGCTCTGGGTGCTGTGTTTATTCAGGGCTATTAAGGAACAGGGTGTGGCTGGACAAATGCTAGAGCAAGGGAAGCTGTCCCTGCTGAGTAACACATTCTGTCACCCTGTGACACCTGATCTCTCTCAGTGAGTAGGAGCAACCTTAAACCTCTCCAGAGCATCGGCGGAGAGGACTTCCATAGATGGGTGCATCAGCCTGCAT
This sequence comes from Chrysolophus pictus, assembly GCA_037305975.1. Taxonomy (NCBI): domain Eukaryota; kingdom Metazoa; phylum Chordata; class Aves; order Galliformes; family Phasianidae; genus Chrysolophus; species Chrysolophus pictus. The sequence continues at coordinate 115,809,178 of CM074576.1, read as the reverse complement.
CATGAGTCACCCATGTTTTCCATGTGTTGCAGTGTTCCTGTGAACCTTCACTGGACAGCTTGTCTTGTTCTGCTGCGCTGCAAAATTGGGAAACGGAAGCTATCCGTATCTCCTGTTACATAACATTGTTCAGAGCCCCTGGCTCTACTGACTCTAGCGAATCTACCTGGTGTCCTACAAGAGCTAGGTGCGCCCACGCACACCCAGATCAGCTAAACATCAGCTGGTCTCTGAAGCAATTGTTGGTGATGACATGTTTTGTGACAGGAAATCATTGCAAAACGCTGGGTTCTCAGGACTGAAAGTGGCTGTTCTGCTTAGAAAAATAAACGTACCCGGTACATTCTAAACATAGATTCATGTGGATTTTGTTCTGGGATAAAAATCAGAACCAATTTTTGGGAGTTACTGTCTAATAATTAATGCCTGAGCAGTCAGAGAATCTCTGGTTTTCCACTAGAAAAAAAAGAGGAAAGTTAAAATTCAACTATAGCCGTCAACTCTGCCCATGCCAATTAACCGAGAGGCAAACCATTACAATATCACATTATTTTTTTTTATAATTCAGTTGGCAAAACTGGTGGATCTATCAGTATCAGTTTGAACCACTAGTGTATCAAAGTGCAAAGAAACCTTGAATGATTTCATCCTTATCAGCCAAACGGAAGTATAAAACATTACCCTCCTGCCCTCTTTTCATGGCAGATGTTGGAATGACACAGCAATAGCTGTAAGATAAGCAAACAAAAAGGCAACAGAAAAATTTCTTGCTGATTAATTGAAGAGGAGAAAGAAAAAGCAGGAATTCCCTGTGCAGGAACATGTCTACTGGCTGCTCATGAATGTTGGAGCAGATCTACGCAGCGTATTCTTAAGATGATAGGATTTGAATTTGATGGTGATACATGAAATGTAAGTAGACAAATTAGACAAACAGAAAGGCCTCTCCATCATTGCCACTGAGCTTTTAAAAGCTTTGTTCTCCCCAGAAATAGTACCAATTTTCTAATTCACTGCCACCTTATGGCATTTTGGAGAGATAACACTTCAATAATTTCCATCAGATGCTTCGTGTTTCCAGGCACCCTCTCTGAGAACTTGGATGTGACAGGAACGCTTTGATTTTGAATCATTGCAGCTGTAAAACTGCCCTTTGCATCCAGATTTGGAACAATATTAATGCCTAAAACACAGGACTATTCTTGCTTGTGAAAACTGATCATTAAAGCGTCAATTCTATTTATATTTGCGGATTCTAAAGGGAGGTCATTTCATCAGCCAAGGGGCCAAAAATAAATACAAACTTTGCAATGTTATCAAAGGAGAATCTTTCAATCTAAAAAAGCCACTAGCTCACTCATGACTTCCCCAAATGAGTTTCAGTGCATTTTTGACATTGAGGATGAAAGCTTAGCAGATGCCCTTCTTTATGTGTTAACGGTTTTTCTGACAGCAGCCCTAGCTAAGGAAATAATCTATGAAAAGACTAACAGAAATTGGAGATAGTTAACAGCTTTTTGTCTCTTCAAATAAATAATAACCCTACTGTTAAATATACATGCGTGGTTTCATTCTGAATGAGAAGACAATATGACTGAAATAGGGCTTTGAGAGTTTACTGCTTAACTATTACGAAGAAATATAGGACTGCCTATAAAGGAGGAAGAACTACTGGGATATATCAGTAGTGTGCATTCCCCAAGTGGATGAGTAGGTTGATGTTTTAGAAAAGCAGGAGTACTAGTAACTGCGAGTTGGGGTTTGATGTGCTCTGTTTTGGTACAGGGAGATGGGTGGTTTTAGTGAAGGGCTATGCCATATAAAGGAGTGTAAGCATGGAGCATTTTCCAGAATTAGCCTTGTTCTCTGCATGTGCATGAAGTTGATTTTCCATTTGTATTACCAGCTTTCAGACTCACCGTAAAAAGGACATTTTTCACATAGATACTGGCAGGGTAAAGTACACATGGGCTTGGTTTTTATATATTATTATTACAAAGAGCTCTTCTCCTCATGATATTTTTCTGCCCACCCACTTTGTCAAGACACAAAGCTTGGCTATCTCTCTTAAGTCAGTGCCACCGTTTATATGGCTTTTCTAAAGAATTTTGTCAGTAAATAAGAAAGAGAAATTTGTGTTGGCATTGGCACGCAATACCAAAAAAGCCCAGTTTTAAGCTTAGCTCTAAAAGATGACTGGAATGCCTGTTGGTGCATTTCAGGTAGAGGAAGGCTGGATGCTGCCTCCTTCCATGGCCTCTTTATCATCTTATGGAAGGTCACTCTTTAGAAAACTAAGCTCCCTTCCTGACTAATCTTGGCTGGGGTAAGCAGCTCTACGAAAATGGGCCAAAAACATCATTCTGGACATTGGCAGCTTGTTGAAATCACATCTCAGGGACATCTGATGCATAATGAGTACGGTAAGGTGCTGTGGGGTGTGGCAGTACCACAAGAACTCTCATTTCAGACAGTCTACTCCTTGCTAGGGCACGGCGCTCTCTGCTTCCAGTTCCCCTGCTGCATTGGCAGCTCACAATGAATCAAACCTTAAACAGTCCAAAGTCCTTTGCAGTAGGTAAAATAATTCATCATCTATCAGGCAGGAAAAAGGCTTCTAGCAAATCACGCACCGCAGGGTGAGCAGAGCGCTGAACGGGGCTGTTTTGAGAGGCTAAGTTGTTTTTTTGCTTTGGAACGAAGCTGTTTTAAAGGATAAATTTTAGCTGCCATTGGCCAGATCTTTGTTTTCTCACATAGCAATATCGTTTAGAATGGAACTGGGGGGGGGGGGAAATATCTGGCAATATGTTGATACCTTGAAAAGAAAGAAGTTTGTTTAGACTCTGGCAAAAAGTGCTGCTGCTAGTCCAAGTTATTTTGTTTGCAGTACAAACTATTCTGGCAAGAACACGCTTTTTTAGAACAGTATAAGCAAGCGGGACTCAATTTTTGCTGAGGGCTGCCGAGTGATTTTTCTGAGGTCACAGTGGGAGCAGCACTCCAGCTCCTGCTCTGCCCCAGCTGCTGCCCTGTGGAAGCCCGCAGGCCCTGAGGAAGGACAGGCTCCTCTGGAGGTCACAGCACTGCCTGGACATCGGCCAGTGCCAAGCAAAACCCTCTCGGGGTGGCACCAAGACATGGATATGAGGCCATTTTAGTGGCTCTGATGTAAACTGTGTTTCCTATTTGCTAGCAGCGGCTGAGCTGAGGGAACTTTTTGCACATCCTCACCTTCTCCCTTTCCTCACCTGGCTTTCTGTTATTGCAGGTTTACCACCACGTCTCCTTTCTGTTGATAACCTCAAGGTGATTTCTGGCCTTGCTAACACAGCCATGGTGCGAACCGCCTCTTAAAAGAAGCAATTATATTCCACGGCCAGGGATTTTTCCAGACAAACGTACCCAAGACTTAAAGCCACAACACTCAATGCAATAGCACTGGGGGAAGAGGGGTGGAGATGGGGGGGGGGGTTTAAAGCTTTTCATTTTACAAGCTTAGCAGAACCAGGAGGGAAAGCTTTGTGCTCCCACACGGAGGAGGATCGCACATCCCCGGCGGTTTGCAAGCACGGTATTACCCAGTGGCATTCTCAAGGCTCTCCTTTCGCACAGCTTGTTTGGATCCGGCTTCACACCTCGCTCTAACTGCTCGGGCAGGACGCCTGGTCACAGCGGCTGTTAACGGTCGCAGCAGCCGCGCGAAGCCGGTGCCGCCGCCCCTCCCTGACTGGAACCCCGTTGCCGCCAAGCCCCTGAGGCGAAAGCCGCCAGACGCCCGTTAAGCAGGCGTTCACCACGCCTGCGCCGCTTAACGGCCTCTCTCCCGGAGCCGTGACTAGCTCCTAAGGGCCACCCGGCTGTTTTCACGCAAAGAGCCGCTACCCGCAATTCCCAACCCCGCGGAGGAGGCTGCAGCCCCCCATCCGCAAGGGCGGCGGCGATGAGACACCCCATCCCCCGCCCCACCGGCCCGAGCGTGCGCACTCGGCTCGCATCCCCGCCCTGCGCAGCCGGTGAGGTCATGAAGGTGAGAGGGTCGGCGCCCGCCACTGCCGTGCCCCAATGGGAGCGGGCTCTTCTGCCGGCCCGACCTGGGGATTGGTGGAGAGCTGGCAGCTGGCTGCCGTCTTCGGGCCGCCTCATCGCCGTGAACCAATCGCAGCTCTCCGTCGCGCGAGCCAATCGCAGCTCGCGCCCGCTCTCCGCCTCGGGCTGCGGCTTGAAACCGTCCCAGGGCTGTGTAATCGAGACAGAGCGCCCCGCGATTGGCTCTCCCGCTTCGGCTCCCTTCGGGTTGGCCCGGTAATAGCCGGAAGAGAGGCCTTCTTCCTATTGGCCGCCCGACCGCGCTGCTAGGGCGGTGGCAGCGCTTTCCGATTGGGCCTCCGCCTCGCTTCGGGGAGATTCGGGTGCGCCCGTAAGGGCTTCCCGATTGGTTACGACCCGTCACAGGCATTTCCGTAACGGCCTCAGGATTGGTCCCGACGAGGCTCGGGTATTTCCGTAAGGGCCTCGGGCTGGGGGCTAACGAGTGCGTCGGGCGCTTCGGCTGGCTATTCACAGAAGGTGCCTAGGGCCGTTCCGCAGCGTAGGGCGGCGACGGGCATAGGCGGCTGCGCGGCTTTGGCGCACACAGCGCAGCAGCGGGAGCCCGGCACGCAGCGGAGGCAGCAGCGGGGACAAAGGGACCGATCAACAGAAACGGGGAGGGGGGCCCGGCGAGAGGCAGCCGGCGCCAGGAGGGAGCGGCAGGAGCCTTCAGCCGGGCGGACGGCTCCCATGCGCCTCGGACGCCCGGGGAAGCAACAGCGAGAGCCGCCGGCGCTCTGAAGCCGGCCGAGGAGGAGCTGGGAGCCGCCGCCGCCATGGCCCGCGCCGCCGCCGCCGGCCACCACCCGCACTGCAGCCTGTCCAGCCTGAGCCGCCGCCAGCTGCCCCTGCGGGCGCAATGAGGAGCCGCGTCGGAGCCGCCGCCTCAGCGCCGCACTGAGAGGCTTCAGCCAGCGAGGGAGCGAGGCCGCCCGCGCCGCTTCACCCCACTCCTCCCGCCGCGGATCCCGCCGCCGCTGCCGGATCCCCTTGCGCGCGGCCGCATCGCCTCTCGTCGGCGGATCCAGGAGCCCCGAGATCCCTCCGCCGGGGGAAAAGTAGTCCCGCCGCCTCCCTTAGAGGCGAGGGGGGAAGGAGAGGAGAGGGCAGGAGGAAGAGAGAGGAGGGAGACAAAAAAAAAAAAAAAAAAACCTAAAAAACAAACCCCGAAAGCCACAGAAACAGAAAAAGGAAAAGGGGGAAAAAGACAGAAAGGGGAAAAGAAGGGGAGGAGAAGAAGAGAAGCCGAGCGGCAGGATCGGAGGAGCCGGGCCGCGAGCCTCCGCCCCATGTGACTGGGCTGAGGGTGGGGGCAGCGAGGCCTAGCACACCCCCGCTGCTCGCGGCCGGCCCGGGGGGCTGCGGCTGGGCGGAGGCGGCTCTCGGACCTCACCGGCGCGGCGGGAGGATGGCTCTGTGAGCGCCGGGCGGCGAGGAGGAGCGCGGCGAGAGAAGAAAGGAGACGCGCGGAAAGGCCGGCGGGGGAGAGAGCGAGGGGAGGGGGCTTCCCCGGGGGGGAAGGAGGCCGGCGGTTCATGTGGCACGGCTCGCCCTTCGCCTCCCGCTGAGCCCGCAGCCGAGCGCCCCGCAGCCAGCCCCAAAGGAGAGCGGAGGAGGCGGACAGCCCGTCGGGACGCAGCCGGAACCGGAGACCATGTCCGGGCGGCCCAGGACCACCTCCTTCGCGGAGAGCTGCAAGCCGGTGCAGCAGCCCTCGGCGTTCGGCAGCATGAAAGTCAGCCGTGAGTATCGGGCCGCTCCCAGCCGCCTTCCAGCCCTGCCCCGCGTTCGTCTTGGGTGGGCCGCGGGCTCGGCCGGGCCTGCGGGACGTAAAAAGGCCGTTCCCGGCCCTGCCCTCCGTCCCTGCGGACCGTGCCTGCGAGGGGTGCTCCTCGGGGCTCCCGCCGCCCCGTTTGGGCTTTGTGCCTCGGGAAGGAGGGGATGAATGACGGGGCACGCGGGTACGGCCGTGACGTTCGTCCCCGTGAGGTGTTTTGTGCCCTCGGAGGGAGGGAGGTGGGGGGGAGAGCTCTGTGTGGGGTGTGGGCCTGTTAAAGGGGAAAGAAATGGCTGGGGAGAAAAGGGGGGGGGGGATTACAAAGGCTGTCTGAGGGGGTTACAAAGGGTGTCTCGTACGCTGCTAACGATCCCCGATGGGGGGAATGAGAAGATCCTCGTTGTGGCGTGTGAGTGGTTGTTCGGAGGTGAGGATGCCTTCTCCGGGTTTTCTCGAGGGGAATATTTTTAAGAATGAGGCCTGTGCTTTATTCTGCACGGGCATGCTGGAAATGATCGGTGCTTGATACGTGCCCATCCGTCGCGTCGCAGCTGGTGGGCTCGGCCATGCTGTGTGAATGGAGAATGGGCATTGCTTCTCCGTGTGACCGGAGAAAGGCCCGGCTCCGGGTCACCTATGATTAACTATATGTCCGGAATGGCAAACGATTTCTGAAGGCCTCTTTTGAATACGTGCCTGTTAACAGCCAAATCGTTGCCAATTCATGCTATGGGCTTTGTTTTCGGTAATATTCCCCCTTTTTTTTTTTTTCCTCTATGGAAACGTAGGGCAGGGTCTTTATGGGACCTGGAGCGTTTGATGGATCCCTTCAATATCGCATGTGGTCACACCTGACACTGCTGTGTGTGTGTATGTGTGTGTGTTTCTTGGTGTTGGAGGCTTTTCATGCCGGGACTCTGCCTGGCTGTGGGCTTTTTGACAGATGAGAAATTCTGACGTTTTTCTGCACCGAAATGTACTTCCGCTGCGGTTGAAGCCTTGAGGAGAATGTTGGGCTGAGGTTCTGGAGCTGCTTTGTATCTGCATGATCGGGGTGCCCGCTGCACTCTGAAAAACACGGAGTGCCCTTTATACTCTTCTGCCGCTAATATGGGTTATGTATGATCTGGTTAAAGTGTATTAAAGATCTTAATTCACACGGGGGGAAAAATGTGTGATTCCATTTTAATTTATCGATTTACTTCATGTGAGCGTGGAATAGGAAGCAGGTTTTGTTGATGGGTATTTCTGCAGGTGGCTGTCTAACGCTAGCCAGATCTAGTCCTGCCACGCTCCGAAGCTAAATTTGCCTTATTCAAGCTCTACGGCTCAATTCTTGAAAGGTCATTGATGCTCCTTTCCTGTTTGTTTGAGGTCAGAAACTAGACAGATGCTTGCCTGTGAAGCGGGTGCTAACTGATGCAGACTAACAAGTTTGCAAATACGATTTGATCCCAAGTGTATAACACCGAGGGAGAAACAAAGGCCGTAGCATAAAGCACACGCACTTGTGATAACCCCCCTACCCCCCCCTCCCCAGTCGCTCTAGTCATGTGCTCCTGGTCCTTCTGCTGTCTGGAAAAAAATGTCAGAACAAAGCAGGAGAACCACATGCAAGGACTCTGTGGGAAAGGCAGTTCGTATTTTCAATTAATGTATCCGTGTAAGACGGTGCAGGAAGTTTAAACTTTTTTTTTTTTCCCTTTGTGAGAGAGCGGCCCTGCTGGTTGCCAAAAAGGGAAATATTTTTCTTGTTCTCTTGAGTTTCAGTAGCACCTGGTGGAATGATGTAGCAAGCCATCTATTACTGCTGTTGACTGCTTTGAAAAAAAGCGTGGTGTGCTGTGCAGAGATTTTGCTGGGCTCTTTTATTTTAATGTGTGTTCGTACTGATACTTATTAACATTCTGTACCCTTTTGAGTGAAAGCTGGGATAAAAGATTCCTTGTGAAGCAGGTGGAAATGGATGGATTGCTCTTCTTTGAGTCTTGTAGGCAGCTTTTGTATCTCCATCTTGGTTCAGACCTTCTCTGGGTCACCAGGAAGCAAAAATCTAGCCTGTTCGATGCCAGCCTCGTTGCTCTCCTTTGTAAGGCTGGAGGAGTGGTGAAATGATGTGGTGAGGTCGCGCCTGCTTTGGTGATAACCTTCTGGTTGAGCCCAGCAGTAGTTCCCTAGGAAGAAGGGATTCAAAAGATGAGATGGAAATACTGCTGAAGAAGTGGAGGAGGGCTTGCTGGACCTTGTGTCAGAGAATTGGAGTGCAGGGAGCTTGGTGATTGCTCTTCTGCTCAGGGTATGCAGGGGGAAGGGGTGAGCAGGCGTTGTCTTTTCCATCTTATTAGACTCTGTGCTCAGAAGTTGATGAGAAGCCTCAGCCTTGAATGGGAGGGGATACGTAGCAGGTTCTTGTCCTCTGGCTTCTGAAGAAGGTGACTTCCCAGGTACGCTGCTCTCATGTAATAGTTGTTAGTTACAAGTATTTTACGGTTGTTGCAGGAGTAGGAACCCCCTGGCCTTCCCATATCTCTTTCAAGGTATACTGGTATCAAGAGTCCCTAGGAGATCTGCCTCTTTTTTTTTGGTATTTATATTTTGGTGGTTTTGGAATCATTGTGTTTCTTTCCACCCCACCATATGGATTTATGTGCTGAAGTAATTCCCAAGTAGCTTATTCTCTGTTCAGGTCTTTCTTGCTTTGTAGATTTTCTTCGCACAAAAAAATGTGTGTTCTTAGGTTGAGCCCGTAGGAAGTGCGTGGTATGGCAAAGATCATGGTTGTGAGAGTTTAGCTGTTATCTTAAGGTCTAATAGTGCAAGAAATCAGCTTCAAAATCAGGTGATGAATATGTAAATCAGAAGCTTGCAGTTCTCCACATGCTGATGCTATCTACCTGCTGATTATAGCATAAGAGAAGAGGTATGAGCTTAAAGCTTGCTTTTGTTCCTCGCCTAGGTGTTCTTGCATTGCCTCCAGATGGATGTCGTTTCCCAAATTGGACAAAAATAATACTGAGAAACAAAGGGTAGTCATGCAACTCATGACCAAAATATCTATAAAAATAGAAGTCCCAAAGTTTGGTTTGCAAATTTTCATCTAATGACTGTGGAATTGATTTTTTATTTTTTTTTTCCCCCTGTCCCTCCCCTCCCCCTTTTCTTGAGCTTCTGGAAAGTGTTTACTGCAGACCAACAAAATAATTTGCTGCAATCACACCAAGTACTGTTGTCTGCTAGGCTTGATATGACTTAAAGCAATCTCATGGCTGACGCTTGCCGTAAAGGCCTCTTTGCTCCATGGTTTGAGCATCGTGATCATGGCTTTGTAACAGATTATGCAGAATTTGTTAACGTAGAGGGTGAGGAAGGCAAGTTTATTTGCTTTAGCTAGTTCTCACGCTGTACACCTAATCTTGGTTGCAAAATCTAAAGGACGGTTTTGCAGTAACTCATTTTGGACTCTCTGCAAGAATGTTATACTGATGCCAAATAGGATTTTGTTGACGTTTTTGTTTTCCTTCTAGATTCACTGTTGTGGGTTTTTGTTGTTGTTCTATTTGTGTGTGTGTGTATGCGCTGTATACTCTTCCAACAGGACAGTAGGGTGGTAACCCTCCATTTGTACATGGTAGAACTGCTGATGTGTGAACCTGATGCATCTCTCATTAGTGCAGTGGCGCTTTTAAAAACCGTCCCTTGAAGGATTAAAGCCTGGGAATTGGTTACTCCACTCGTAAACCAGTACATAAAAGTTTGGCTGCGTTTTCAGGCAGAATGTGGTGTTTAATACTAGATGATGCTCAGGTTGAGCTGTAGGAAGATAGATTGGAAAAGCACCCTGGGTAGCTTCAGCGAGAGGAACGAGTGGGACTGATGAAACTGGCCCAATGGCTGGGATAGCACTGCCTTGTTTCTCAACGTAGTTAGGGTAGGGCCCTCTCTGTTGCTTTGATAGCAGTTTCTGCCTAATTGGTTTCTGAAACTGGAAGCCGCCCATCCTGCTCTCCTTGCTGGAGAGAGGAAGAGCACTCCCTTCCAGAAGCCTGCTGAGAGCTGTGCGGCTGTGCCTAGCCCTGTCCAGCTTTCTGACTGCTGCTGCAGGAGTGGCTTTCCTCCCGCCCGACACTTACAAATGGTAACAATAAAAATGGGACCAGCTGAGGTCTGCTGATGGCCACGTGTGCTGCGGTGACCCAAAGTCATGCCTTGCAGGCTGATCAGGAGACTGACGGCTGTCTGCAGTACCTCATTCTAGCACCGGCTAACTATTTTCTCTTTACTCCTGTTGTTAGGGGTGGTTGAGCAGAAGAAAAACATAATACGAAAATGAAGCCTGCCAAATAATAATTTCATTAATTCTTCCTCTGTGTCTCCACGTCTAAAGTGTGTGGGTTGATTTTTTTTTCCTCTTGTACGGGTGTTATCCCTAACCTTCTGTCACTGATCTGTGCGCTGCTTCTTCCCTCCACGGTATTCTGGAGGTGATTTCCTGTTGTGTTATCACTTGATTTACCTTCTCTATTTCTTAGCAATACCATCTCGTTCACTTTTTTCTTATGCCCTGTGGGTTTCGTACCTACATGCATCTTGGTTCTGGAAGCTGTTATACCACTTCATCCCTTAACTTGCTAGGGTCTTGTAGGTATCACGCAGTATGTGTTTATTTACTTTGATCTCTTGAAGGATATGAAAAGTATTTCCTTGATCTGTACCTAAAGACCACCTCCCTGGCTGAAGAGCGTTCCGCTACTGTTCGTAAAGCTCTCTAATCTTGATGTATTATATCTGCAAGTGCTATTTTAAATAGCTCTTTATTTAAAAAGATTTCCCAATATTGATGTCTAGTGTGTTCATCACAGTTCATAATTCCAAAATTTGGGTTATTGGCTGTTGCTGCCCCTCTGCCCTGTGCTCCTTGAACTGCCTGGATGGATGATACCGGCTCTGAACATCAGCGAGGAGTCCACGTCCACAAAAAGGCTGCAGTGGAAGCTCTATGCTGGAAAACTTCCAGCATTTTCCGTTGGCTATTATTTGTACGTGAGCTAATAACGCTCAAGGTGGTTGGAGAACACATGCGGCCTTCTTGTTGGAGCTCTTGGAGTCTCTTTGTTTCAGATGGTCTATTGACTTCCATTTTAAGTCAAAAGATCTCTATGATTTCCAGAAATTTCTACAGACTTGCTCACTGAGCGCTCTTCTGGACTGCTTTCCTCTTTGTTCTTGACCAAAATCTTTACTCTTAAGGACTTCTGGTCAGCTGTAACTTGTGTGCTAAGCGCCGAGGTGGCCATCTCCTGCAGTTCTATGGCTGGTGGGGCGCATGGCAGCTTCCTGAACTCATTAAGCAGCCCATCTCAGCCATAAAAGACCAACACGTTTTAACAGCTGTGAAAAGGAGTTCACTGAAAGCTTAAAGGCCTCACCCAAGCCTGTATCAAATCTAAAATTTCATCTTGTCACGACTTCCTTTGATAAGCTCTCTGTACAGATTCCCATTTATTTTTAATTATGTGCGTTGAAAGTAAGTGCTAATTGCAACTTCCACGGCGTGGTGAGAAAAGATACTCCTTTAAACATAAGGACTCAAATCCATTTGCTACTGGGCAGACCAAAACCTACTGTTTTAGATACAAAACCAGGACCCCCTTAGGCATCTGATGGAGATGAATCCCAAACTGCTGCGTACTGGTTTGGGAGGAGTTTGAAGTCACGATGGTCTATGCCAGCTGGTATTGTTTAATTGATTTATGGTGTAGCTATCTATAGTGGGTGCATTGCAGTAATCTGGTGTGAAGATGAGAAAGGTGAGTGGTGGTAACAAGGTGCACCTCTGTGAGCTGCAGCTACATCAGTCACAACTAGGTGAAGTGTTGCTGGTCAGTGCTGGTTAAGCAGAAGCCTAAACTCGAGCTCTTTCCAAAACTGCTTCAAGCAAGGTTTGGATAGCAACTATAGGTAGAAGAAGTTATTTTCACAGAATCTTCTGCTTGCATTGGTTTTGGCTTGTATAGAGAGAAGGGATAAATTGTCTTAGTGTAGTTCATGAGACAGCACGCGTTCAGCTGGATCCTATATGCTCCAGCAGTGCTACCCTTTAAAGTTATGGCTGTGTAGTTGGAGAGACAATGGTTTCAACAAAAAAGCACGTTGGAGATCTTACTGAAAGCATTTTTACATCACCCTCTGAGAGTTATCAAAAACCTGAATGCCCAGAAGTTGTTCTGACATGCCTCTAAAAGAAGTGGACAGTGATTTTTGTCTGATCGGTGCTATCAAAGAATCTTTTCATTAGATGCTCTTGCCACAGATGTGTTGTCTGTTGTTCAGAAAAGGAAATAAAGCAGTTCATTCTGTACTTTCATCTTGTGCAGACAGGAAGTAAATCTAAGCATTTAAGGCAATTTGTGTTCTCACCCTTGCCTTTCTTACAATGGAAGAAAGAACAGTGGTATGATAGCTTTTCAATGTCGAGCACTGAAAGCTTTTTTTCCTTAAACAAAAAGGAACAGCAACAGGTCTTCCTGAAGGGATGGCACCTGTCCTCCTTGTGAGCATTGCCACTTCTCCACAGCAGCAGGCTCTGTATTTTCTGACATACTCTCACCATCTTAGGCATTGCGTGCTTGGCATCAGTGTTTTCTCTCTCAAAGTGGGCATTACATACCTCCACTTGATATTGAGTGGGACAAAGTCCATTGCAGCTTTTTTCCACTTGAGCGATTTCTTGGTGTTTTGCTGGGTTTCTGCGTGGAATGATGTGGAGTCAGCTCAGCTGAAGGGGAGTGGTACTGGATTTGCAGGGCACCTTGGTGTCTGCAATAGGAAATTCACTTTCTTGCTTGTAAGGAAACTTGAGGCTAAGAAAAATACAGTTTTTTAACTTTGTAATTGGCCTGAGTAGGGCCAAATGCCGCCTCCTTGGTATAATGACCTATGAAGTTGTGTTGAAAGTAGTGGACTACTAGTATGCAGGTATTACGATGAGATTAGATAGCCACTAATATATTTTTGTTTAGGTAGCTTCTGTTGATAGTGTATGTATATGGAAAGCAACTCTTATATGTAATACATGGCAGGAATGTGATGTGGCATAGTTGTGTTGCTTGACGTGTCTCTTCAGGCAGTTGGGCAGATTTGGAAAGCCCTGCTAGCAGTCTGACAGCAGGAGTTCTACAGCTTATTCAAGGAGCTCTTCTGATTAGAAGGGTAAAGAAGGATGCTCCTGATCAGCCCCACTGGATGAGTAATGCCAGCAAGGGTGTATGAATACAGTACTACTCTGCACATGTAAAGAGAAGTATCTGGTGTGGCTGCAGAAGTTGCAGCGGGCTTTTGGATCCAAGCTCTTAGACAGATAGAAATTGGGTGTTGGCTCCAAAGTTATAACCAGAAGGGAAACAGCAGCTGAATTTTTCCAACCAAGGCAGACTTCTTAGAGCTGCAACTATAGAACATCATCTGTTTTGACTTTTTTAGCAGGAATATAATTCTTGTCAGCTACGAGCCCTGTGCTTCAAAGAACTGTCTTTTGCCAGGAATGCAAGCAATTGTTTAATTTTCAGGCAGGCTGAGAATAGCTTTGCCCAAAGATAAACTAAAATTTGACTGTTGCTGCAAAGCAAGACTTGATTGTCTTTGCAGTGCAAAAAAAAGAAAAATCACATAGCTGCAGTTGATAGAGTTAATCCCTTTGGTTTTCTCGATTCACGCCTTACTGTAAACAGTTGCACGGAACCTATGTTATTACTTGTATCCCACCTCTCACATGTGGTTTAGGTGTTTTAAAAAAGTAGCACCATGAATTGACCTGTATGAGTGGGTTTCCTTGAGGGAGGGAAGAAGGGGACACAAATTCATCAGTCTAAATGAACAGAATCTTTGATCGTTGGCCAAGTAAACATGAATCATTTGGCACAGATCTGTATCCCCACAAATGAAGTCCGTGGCCATAAGTGAATTTCCACACATTTGTGGAAGACTGGATATCAGCATCAGAAAGAATGTTTTGTGCCTTGCTGAGAGAATGAAGACTTTCTGGCAAGGCATGCTTTTTGCAGGTGAGTAGATGTAAGGCTTCTGGAATGGTTTTTCTTTACATGTCTAATTGCTCAATTGAAACTTGCAGAAGTGGAAAATAATGTTGTCCTTGAGAAGATTGTATCTGTTGGCCATTTCACTTCCAGTCTTGCTCCCAAGTTGTATGTGCTGGCTTGGCAGCTCCTAAAGCATAACACAGTGTAGTAGAAACAGAGTCAGCTTGAAACACTTTAAGAGTAGAGCAATCTTAATAATCAAATTTCAATTGTAGTGACTTTGAAACATGTTTCCCGTAACTATTAGTTTTAGAGTATATATATATATCAACTGCAGAGTTGACTTGAATCTTGGGGAAATGCTTTAGAAGTTAGATGTCTGTTTCCTCTTTGTTTTGGAGAATCAGCTGGTGAATGTAACTGAGCCAGAAGCACAAAGTTTGTGCAGAATGGAAGAGCTTTGCTTTTCCAGAAATCTGGGGCCTGAGCTTCAGGACAACAGAAGTAAAGGCAGTGGACTGTTTTTTTTGGTTGAGTTGAGCTTTGAGCCTGCTGCTCCTTATTGGGTTAGTTTGAAGACGTGTATAGATGTTGTTCTTCAAGTGACATGGGGCTGGCGGTTATGTGTGTTTGCTGGATTCTTGACATGTCTGAACAACAAAGTTCACCAGTAGATTATCTGCTTGTCATTCAGTTGGTGCTTTAGAAAATTTAATTGGCTTAATAGAAATTCATTTTAGGAAAATGAACTTTAGTGAATTGGTGAGTCTTTTGTGTTTTGCGATGGACTTCTCTTCATCTGGAGGTATTGGCTTTGAGTGTGTGTGGGTGCTGAAAAGGGTTTTGCAGGGATCTGTGACAGCAAAAGTATTGTGGCTATTTTCCCAAGTGGCGTACATGACATGTCTGGGATTTGGGGACAGGTGGAGAAACCTTGAATGAAGCAGCTCTCATCTTTTCAGAAGCCAGATATTCACAAGGTGAGAAACAGTACTTCTTATGTGGTGTTAGTGCTTTGGTTTTATGCAATAACCAGTGGAAATTTTTATAGTCCACTATATTATTTTTTCAGTGGCAATGTTTGAGCAGCTAGTTGTTGCTATACACTTTGATAGAGGACCAATTCTAAAAAAGAATGGTGCAGATATGTTTATGCTACATCAATAACTTTTAATATTATGATACGTAAGAGATGCTCATATCAAGGGAATGATACCCCCCACATCTCAAAACGAATGGTAAAAACCTAATTTTCATTCTGAGATGGTGATTGTAGTTATATATACTTCTTAGTTTAGGCATTGTGGGGCATCTAAAATAAAATGAAATGAAACTTTCACTTTATTACACGTATTTGTGATGTAGAACGAAGACCAGAGAAAAGAGGCATGTATGCATTGTCAGAAACATGGTTGGAAGGGCAGTCTGTAGTTTGTGATTCTGGGATCTGGACTTTAAACCTAGACCATGTGTGAAGGCTTTGCTTTAGCACTTCAGCTTTAAAGCCTTTAAAGACTCCTTTAAAACATCCTGTCAAATCTGGGTCAACTAAGTACATTTCTGCAGGCCAAGTTTGGGAGTAGTATTTTAATACTTAAACAATAATTGTTTTGTCAGGAATGGTGAACCTGCTTCTCATTTGACTTTTCATGATGCATTTTAAGACTCAGTAATATCCTATCCCACTGGCATTAACACTTAATTTTGATGCTGATAAGGGAGCTCTGAAAGAAACTGCTCTGCAATTTAGTGTGCTGCCTTCTGTGATTCCAAATATCTTTTTTTTTTTTTTTTTTTCTCCTTGAGTGTGGTGACTATGGGAGGCTTTTCACAAAATTGTAGGGGTTGGAAGGGACCTCTAGAGGTCACTGAGTCCAACCACCTGTCTGTAAGCTTTTGCCTTTAGGTGGTAAGGTGACCACCATAAGGTACCTTATGATAAGGTAGGAAATAGGGGTTCTCACATTGATGAATTGTCAATTTTGTGTTTGTGGCTGTAAAGCTGGGTATTTTTTAAAACTCTTAAGAAATGGATTTTCTTAAGTAAGAGTATAGTCGCTATAACAACGTGCACCAAGGGGCAGGATTCAACACCTGTGGATTTTTCAGGATCTATTTGTCTATATTTTTGTATGAGGACTTGGGGTGGGAGGTAGGTGGAACAGAGGGAAGAGCCAGTCTCAAACCAATCACATACTTACACCTATAGTAGGTGTTTATGTTTATGAAGAACTTACAGTCTATGCCACTCTTTTTCACTATCTGAAAATATTCGAGTATTACAGTGAAGCTTTCTTACTGTACCTTTGCTATCACTGATCTGGTGTTTTGGGTAGGTTGGTTTTGTAGGTACTACAGTTTTTTATTGAGGCTATGAATGCTTTTTTTTTTTTTTACTATAGAATATTTGAAAGACCTGTTATTTCTGAATATAGAAGGAGACAAAAGGAAACGTTTATAAAAATTCAGGTCATGTCCTGGACTTTTCCAGGAGAATTAGTTAATAAAGAGATGGGGAATTTGTCTGCATGTGAAGAGGAATAATGAAATTCCACTGGACCCTGAAGAAAGCAGATGCAACTGAACTTCTGGAGATTTGTTTGTTGAAATCCCCTGAATTCTAGTAAGTTCTCTAGGCACCTATTATGCTGTTTTTCTTCAATTAATAATTCTGTCACTATAAAAACATGCAGTGTGTTAGGTAGAGATACCTCTCCCCTGCTTTGATCTAGTGGTTGGCAGCCCTGCACGTAGCAGGAGGGTTGAAACCAGTTGATCATGGTGGTCCTTTTCAACCCAGGCCATTCTGTGATTCTCTGATAATATGACAGTTGTTTTGTGACACTTGCTTAAACCCCGCTGCATGTAATTTCTCTTTGTATGAAAGCAGCTCTGCTCTTTATTGCTAGCTTTCATACATTAGTGGAAAGTAAGTCACTGAATGTTAAATACAAGTATGGCATTGTGCCCTTTCCCTATTTTTTTAAAACAAATATACAAAAAGCTAATGCAGTGGTACCAGCATTTCACCAAGTTTCTAAATTATGTGCAAATTGATCTCTTATGTAAACTGTACCTCTTTGGACATCTTGCAGTAAAGTACATAATATGCAGCTCTTCCAATGGCATGAAAAATGGAGCTCAAATGCAGTGGTGGATTAAAGCTAGATGACCTGACTGAGGAGTCAATGCTACTACCCCTGAAGGTTCAAGAGTGTATTTTCTTTTGTAGAACGCAATAAGTCTGATGCAATTATAAATCACTTTTGTTTCATCTTGCTGTAGTATTAAGGAAAATATTCCTTTGTGCTATAAAAGAGAAATTGCTGAAATCCTTTAGAAGTTGTTCAGAACTGCTCTTATTAAAAAAAAAAAAAAAAAGCATGGTAGTGTTCAGATTCTTAGAGTGACCCACCCCATGGCTGCTCTTTGAAGAAAAGAATATGTAGACCACAGAACTAAAACCTCTTAAAAGGAGATCAGCCCTGGAACGTGTTGGTAAATGGAGTCAACTGTGGAGCATGAAAGTGCTCATTTAAAAATATACCATCTGCTAAAAATATTCAAATGTGTAGTTTTATGGAAGACTGTTAATTTTTCCTCCAGTAATTCAGTCACAGCATTGTTTTCATTTCTTTTTTCAGTTCACGCAACTGAGAGCTCTTTTTTATGTAAACTGGACATAGGCAATCAGATGAAGTGCTGGAGAACAGCTTAATTTATTTCTAGCTAAAGCTACTCATGCTTTAAACACAATAATATAGTATAACAATATATTTTTTTGCATGTGTATGTATCCCATGAGTTATGTTACTCTTTTGAGTATTTACTTACAGCTGTGTATAAAGATAGGGAATGTGGTTAGATGAGACCCTTACCTAACCCAACAGATCAGTTCTTACACGTGAAATACAGCTGTCCTGTTGTCTGTGCTCACTTTCATACTGTTAACTCTTTTGTATTTCTGGACAGAGTCTCAGGCTTTTGTTTGTCTAACAGATGTATGTAGCCAATGTAAAATGTTTTTTTGAGGTTATTCATGGTCAAACTAGGAGGATGGGTCAGCAGGATTCTGAGTTTTCTTGGCAGTAGAGTTTTGGGTTTTTTTAGCTATTTTGAGCAAACTTTCTAGATTTTCAGGTTGCATTCCCTTCTGAGAAGCTCCAAAGACTTCAGTTCATACGTTTGAAATGATCTTGACAAATGGACAAAACATGGCATAGGATGCAGTTTAGTATGAACAGATGTGGTCTATCAGATCTCTGTGGGACTTAGCTGTGCAAATGACAAGGTGGAGGATACCTGGGAAGGCATGAGATCTGCAAAGAAGACCCTGCAGCTAAGCATCAAGCTTTTCTTCTCCATTACAGATAAAAAAAGTTATAGTGTTAAACTTCAGCAGTAAATGCACATTCAGTTAAAAATCAATGGGAGCACTGTGATCTACTAGGAAACCTGTCAGATTTTCAGCAGCGGCTGTCTTAAAAATTGAGAAGTTTTCCCAGTAGTTTTAATATAAAGTTTACATAGATTTGAATTAAGGCAGCTGATAGTCCATTCGAGCCATATTTTCTATCATTCTGGTTAGTTCTGCATGGTCTCAGAATGAATTTCAACTGTAGCCCACTGGTCCTGTTTCCATTTCTTCTCCCCCTTGGGTTGGGCTAGGCTAGTGCTGCTGGCAGCTTGCTGGAAGTTGATGGATGCGGAGGCGAGGATCTGTGAAATGTGCCATAGCTTTCAGACTTAAGGCACTTAGAGTTGTTTCGTCTTAAGAGTTGTTTCAGTTTGGGAACATACTGTATGCAGTGGTTTGTCTTACCCTTGACATGTAACTCATTCTGAAAGAATCTCGTTACCCTTGGAGTTGAGGTAAGTGTATGATATTTGGAAGGGTTTAATCTGATTGGGAAGGTTTCTAGTTTAGTTAGAGGCTGAAATCAGCTCTGAATTTTGTATTTGATGTAAGTTCTGTTCACCTGAAAGTTTGCTGTAATTTGGTCCTCCTGCTTTGCAGTTGAGAACCACAGAATTTCTGCAGGGGATCTCCATCTCGCTTTGTATGGTCCCTGAGGAAAACAGTTCTTCAAGTTTGGATCCTGTGGTTTTTGCTTCAACACCGAAGAATTTAGTGCAAATAAAAAACTGCTCAGAGCTTCAAATGTAGACCTGGACTGTATTGCAGTAGCTATCTATGTATCAATCTTATGATAGGGGTTTATGCCCAAGAGAGCTGACGGTGTAAGTAGATAACTTTGGTGTCTAATGCCAGTGCACGAAGAATGTTTGTCCCTTTATAACTTTCTAATTGCAGTAGTCACTTCAGTTTCCACTAAATAAATAGGCACATGTCTGAAAATTCTGTGTTGAAACCAGATGTTGCTTAGAATATAAGCCAAGAAAGGAGAGAATTTGTTGGTTTGCTGTAAACATGTAGTGTATGTTCTTCCAATTTTATTAGAGTTCTCTAGTTCAAATGTAGAAGATTTGATGTGAACTTTGAAAATCAAAGCATCGTCATCTGCCATTGTAATCCTAACTCTTTTAGGGTTTTCAGTTGGCTTATACTTAACTTCTTGTTATACAAATAAGAGGAAA
Source organism: Chrysolophus pictus (assembly GCA_037305975.1). NCBI lineage: Eukaryota > Metazoa > Chordata > Aves > Galliformes > Phasianidae > Chrysolophus > Chrysolophus pictus. The sequence goes on along the minus strand of CM074576.1, from coordinate 115,789,675 downwards.
GTATGAAACCCTAGAGTTCTCTCATGAGAGCTTAAGATGCTTCGAAGCAAAACTGATTATCTCTACTGGTAAGCGGCTTCCAGTTTGGTGCTGAAACTTTGAGGAGTTGAACTAGGCAAACACTTCCTCTTCTGTGCCTCACCAAGCTTCAGTCATAGTCTGTGTACCTACAAGGCTATTGTGGAAGGCTGAAATCCTGAACTACTGTTAATATAGCTTCTACAATTATTTTATTTTTTAAAACTGATGTCTTTATTCCATGTGATTTCAATATTCAAAAATACATAGATGTAATTTTCATTTTTTCCTCCTAATCTGCTCAAATGGAAGAGGAGGTATGATAACCCTGAAGCTTTATGCAAGGCTTCTCCTAAGGTATAGTAATAGTGCAGAATGCCTTTTTTTTTCCTCCCCTTTAAATCTTTGGCTGACAAAAGGATTGGGTCTTTAGCTGTAAGAGCGGAGGCTCTTGCTCAGGACTGCAGTACTTTGCTTAAGGCTCTAGATAGCATTTGCTCTGAATTTGACGTGCACAAAATAGTCCGTCTCTTAGATGGCTTAGACCATCAGGGACATGCAGATCTTTTTTTGTCTGCAGCTGTCATCTTGTGAACGATGGAATAGTTTACAACTTTGGTATTGTGGAAAATTTGTTCCTCTTCCCTGCTGATAGCTGTGAGAGACTGGGGCGCTTCTGTTGACATTCTTTAGCTTCAGAACTGTGATGGTGACAAGTTGTCAGAGTAACCTGGCATCAGAAACAGCTACGAGAAGAGAAGTGTGGCACAGCCTCACCAAGTGGTCTTTTTTCCTTATGGGAATCATCTGGATGAATTGAGCTTTCTGAGAACCAGCGGGATTTGAAACACAAGCAAACAAACAACAGAATGCTCCCATCTCTGAGCTTGTTGGGGTTAGGAGTGCAGCAGCTGAGTTGAGTTGGTACGCTAGTTGAAATCTGTAAGTTAGTGCACATCTATTATTAAAGCAACATTTTTCTTGTGATGAAGAAAAACGAGGGAGAAGCACTGATTCCTTCTGTATTTGTCAAAATAGTAGAAACTTCCCTGTGCATAAAGACTGTGGGTTTAAATGGTCATGTATCACTTGCTTGTGCTTGCATCTTTCTTATTTTAGTTTTTCTGTATTTTTGCTTGAAGTCACATTGGCACCACAGCCTTTGAAAATGTTATATTTATGGTTTGTAATTGCCAGAGTTTAGTTGGTTTTACTGTAACATTGTGTATGGGTTTCAGTTTTATGCAAATATGCTTTACAAATATTGAAAAATACATGGGTTTTTTTTTTTTTGATGTTAAAGGGTAAGTGAAATGGTGAACTTGAAAATGGGTCTGTTTTAAAGAATGCAGTGACACATTTTTAGATTTAAAAAAAAATCAATGCTGATGAAAAGTTTCAGGTTTTATTGGTATCCTAGATATAGTTGAAAAATAGGTCCAAACTTTCTTTTTTGTAATTGGTTTTCAGAGCTCTACAGAGATGGTAGTAGAAGCTTATACAAATGGACCGAGTTTCTGGGTTTGGGCTAAGATTGATGCAAAGATGAATGTATCTAGTTGGGAATTTCTCAGTAAGATTAATTGAGTTGAAAGGTTCATAGGTTCAGACCATAGAGTCTGACTGTCTGAGTTAAAGGATATTACCAGTGGTGTTATCCAAATGCCTCTTGAAAACTGAGGAGCACCAACCACCTCTTTATGAAATCTGTTCCAGCTCTTGACCACCTTCATGATAAAGAATTTTTTCCTAATGCCTGGACTGACTCTCCCCTGGCACAGCTTCCTGCCATCCCCACGCATCCTCGTGTCAGTATCAGTGGATAAGAAATGGCTTATTTCCATTTCCTATGCTCAGGTAGCTGCAGGAAGCAATGAGATCACCTCTCAGCTTCCTCTCCTCTAGACTGGACAGTGCACACACTTCCACAGCTCTCCTCACAGGACGTGCCTTCCAGCCCTGTTACCAGCTTTACTCCATCTCAGGAGCAGAATCTGACACACACCCTTGTTGACTTTCGTGCCATTGAAGACTGGGGTGTTGGACAACCAACCCAGATCACTCTGCAAGGTCTCTCATTCCTCAAGAGTCAACAGCACCTCCCAGCTTAGTATCGTCAGCAAGAGGTAATTAACATGTGGCGTACCCAGAAGCGCCACTTGGTTTGGGTAGACAATAACAATTGCCTTGGCTATAAGTGAAGGCAAAACTCCTTATCATATACCTTTCAAACCACTGCCATTGGGAAGCAAACATGTAGTCTTGAGTCATTCAAAAGGACATCAATAGCAGCAGTGAGCTTTGTGCTGCTCTTGTTTTGGGGACTTACCTTTTCTGTTTTCAGCGTAGAACTAATTCTTATTGTCACTAATAGGAGAGTAAAATAATGTACAAGAATACTTTGTATAGCATCCTAACAGAAACAGGAAAATCGTCATTGCTGCTTAAGGTCATGTGTGGAGAACTGTGTTGTGTGGCTCCACAAATGGAGTTTCCAAAAGCAGGGATTGTCAGGGGAAAGGCAAACCTGGAAGTGTAACTGATGATGATCGCCTTAATACAAACTTCCTCTCTGACTATTTTGTTGTTATTTTTCTCTGTGTAAGTAGTTTGGGTGAAATGAGTAAACATTGAATATTGCTTTTATTCACCTCAAGTGCAATATTTGTGCAAAAATCGAGGACACTAATGTTAAAGGAAAAAAATAATTTCTGTCTTAAAAAGATCTCAAACTCCTGATTTCCCACCTGTCCCGAAAGTTAAAGAGGTAAGTACCTTACAGACATACTCTGAATATAGTTGCAGTAGTAGCAAGAAATTCAACTTGGGGACTTAACAGATCCCTTTTTGTCTTCTTATAAGATGTGCATGCAAAGTTTAAGTTTCTTGCTTCAAATTGTGAAGCCTTTCATAATTTTTAAAATGCCTTTAACAAAACCCTTAAAAAAAAAAAAAATAAGAAAAGAAAAAAAACAACAACCCAACAATCCGTCTTGAGGGGATGTTTTAGTATACATGAAGCTGGAGGCTTTCTTTTTTGTGGCCTAAAGAGAAAGCCTTACTTGCTCTTCTTAAAAAGCAGTTGCGCCTATTTCCAGACCACTAAAGTGGCTAGAACAAAGCTAAAATGAATAAATAGAAACATAGTAATTTAGTTGTTCATGGACATGTATGGGACTTTCTTGTGGTTAGTAGTAGCTAGAGCAGCCATCTAATATTTTCAGATGTGGAGCTGTCTGGACTCGCATTGAGTTTAGGAGCTTTCGGTAGCAGCAGACTTGTTTTCCAGTCTCTGTTTAGGGCTTGAGACTGGATCCAGAAAGCATTTTGTTCATTTGATAATGATAACCGTCCAGTATTTTGTGTGAAGTTTGGGGGGTGGGGGGTTTAGGGAAGGTACCCCCACACTGAGTCCCGTTATCCAATTTGTTGAAGTTTTTTTTACCACCACCCTTCATGTAGTTGAGTCAGTTCTATGGCTTACTTAAGGGGCATTAGTAATATTTGACTGCCTCTAGCGTGTTGGGCACGCTCAAACTATTTAGGGGAATTTCCTTCTTAATGTCTAGACGATAACTACCTGTGTTCTGATTGTAGTCCAAATTGAGGGACTGAATGTGTATTGCATCATGAATTATATCTCGTTTAGACTTCAGATTGCTCTTAGCTGTCACAGCTGGTCTTGGAATCGGATTATTGAAAATTCAGAGGATGTGGCTGTAGTATCAGTAATAAGAGAATGTACTGTTAGTCCCACATCAAGAGATTTAGTGGAAACCAAACTGATATGAAATTATTGAGACATACCTTCATTTCTGAAGCTTAAGGTACTGTTGTGTACTTAAGGTACTGCATGTGGCAGGAGGGTTGGAGATTCATGATCCTTGAGGTCCCTTCCAACCCTGGCAATTCTGTGATTCTGTGATTCTGTTAAATTTCTTTTCTGTCTTTAGGAACAGGGTTATAGTGTTACAAGGCCTCAGTGTGTGTACTTTGTGTGTACTCAGCCAGCAGTGTGACAGGGTAGAGGCTTAATTCAGTGTTTTACAGTAATTATCTATCAAGTTAGAATATCAGAGAAGAAAGGGAAAGCTATTTATGTCTTGGACTTCTTCTTTTAATAGAAATAAAGTACCTATGTTGAGTTTTTAAGTGCCTTTTCTCCTCTCCATCCAGTTTTCTCTTCTTTTTGTTTTTCTAGGGAACCAGTCTTTTAAGTACCATTAAGCAAAATCATTGTATTTTAGGTGTACGTAGAAAAGTTTGTCCTCTGGTCGTCATCTTCTCTCAAAGGTTTTTATGTAGAAATTTTTAAAGGAAAAGAAGTACAGCTGGTTTTGGTCAGAATACCACACCTATCTCAAATGGCTGCTCAAGTCTGTGACCTACTAACAGCAAAACCTCATCTTCACAGCTTTTTATTTCGGTGTTAGGCAAGAATTTTAGATAAGTCAAGGTTGCAGTTCTGAACAGGGCTTGACTGTCAAAATTTTCTAATGTGTCTGCAGTTGACTTTTTCCATTGTATATCCCAAGAAAGAACAAAACCTTCATTTAACTAGGGAATTAAGTCTACACAAGTAGTAACACAGTTTTTGCTATGTTTCCAAGTACAGATGACATTGATCACTTTTTTTGGATCATGACATTTATTTCCAGCTCCATTTGGGCTTCTTGCACTTGTCTACGTATCATAATTTATTTTCCTTTAGTCCTTCCTCTCCCCTGTTGACTTCCCCGCCATGGTTCTTATTGCAGTGAACTATTCTGCTAAAGACTTTTTTTTCAACTGACAGTTTTTAACTGGACATGCACAGTTTAATGGAATTTTTAGAGGTTTTTTTCTTATTTACTGTTTTGGAGTATATTGTCCCTTGAGAATTGAGCTTTATGTTTTTAAATGCTCTGGGGATTGTGTTGTTCATGATCAGAATGGAAGCATGCATGCTTCTCTCCCATTCTACAAGGTGGTTAAGTTTTTGTGTATGTGTGTGTGTGTATATATATATATACGTGTGTGTGTGTGTGTGTGTATGCATGTATGTATATATATATATATACATATATATATACACACACTTAAAAATACGCCATTCGAGAGATTTCTGCTGCTCTTCCTTATTGTGAAGCTTTTATGCAGTAGGCAGCAAAATTAATTGTATTTACGAAGTAACCGCTTGGCCATTTGGAGGAGCTTCCTCACTGTATGGCAGCTTGATCACTTCAGGGTTTAGAAGAACTGCGCTGAAGTCTTGGCACAGCCCTGCAACAACTTCTTGAAAGCCTGGCAACCCATGTCTTCTGGCTATGAGGTGTCAGTCTCTTCCAACGTTGTCACGTCCATACAGTTTATGACTGGATGTAAACAGGTTGAACTTGTAAACCTTTGCTAAATGCTCTTTTTTAAAAAAAAATATATATATACATATTATGTTTTGTGAAACCAAAATACTTAGCCTTTTGATGTAGAACCACCTGGTTTTGAACTTGGGGATGTGCTAGCTCAGCAGACTTGCAGATGGAACTGAGGTACTGAGACATGAGAGCTTCTGCAATTTCTGGGGGTGTTGTTCCACCTTGTACTGAGACAATGAAATAACCACATTTATGTCTGAGGCGCAGAACACTGTGTGTGAATTTTGCATGTGGTCCACCATGGCCCTTCTGGGTTTCCTGCAGTTGCTAGTACATTTCCTGCTGGGAAAGTCCAAACAAGGTGAATTCTGGTTGTTTTATCTCTGTTCTATGAATGTATGGATTCAAATTTAAACATTCATCTACACGCAAGGAACTGAAATATTTATTTTCTTGATTTTTTTTTTTATTGGTGTATGCTTTACCCTTTATTTGCTGACAAACTGAATTCTCCATGAGATTTTTACATGAAAGTCATAGTTAAAGGTATGAATTCTGATGCTGTTCGGTGGTATTTTAAAATATAATATAAACAATTTTAAGTCATTTGCAATATGGGCTAGCTGCTTTCTCATTTGGAAACAGTACAAAGGATATGGTCTTTTTAGCTCCAGATAAACCTTGGCTTTCCTGTTTCCCTGAATGTGTGCTTAAACTGCTCTAGTTTGCCTCCGTTCTTAGCGCACAGCCTTGTTGCAGTTTTTACTTTTGGCTGTGATTGGGAGCTCAGAATTTGTTTTGCAGAAAAACAAATATTTTTTTCTACACAGAATTCCTTGAAATACAGTATGGCTGCCATCAATTGTTCTGAACGTGAGGCTGATGCTTAAATCATGTCTACTCAAAATGTTCCATTTTCCCCTTTTCCCAAATGAAGTTCAATTGCCCTCATATTATCCTTGTTGATCCTTGACACACCACTTCATGGTAGACCTCAATTTATTTAGAAAAGTAGCCTTTTGGAAATTGAATAATTACCTGCAGAATTCTGTACAAAAATTCTTTTGTTGATGTTTGAAATAATGGCCATAATTACGGTACGGAGGGTTTCGGGTCTTTCAGTTTATCTAGTGAAGGACTTGACTACATTTGAACTCTATAAGCTGTCTTAAACAGCTAAGATGGCTGGGATTTCTGGCTGATGTGGGGTGTTAGGCTTTTAGAAGGCTGTTGGAGGGCTCCTTTGCTTTTGTATGTATAATGTATCCACTTGGAGCTCGGAACACACAGTGTGCTTAGGGAAAGCCGCTGTTATTTGTTGAGGATACACTAGTTTATTTACACAGCAAAGTGGCTGAATCCTCGCTTTAATGGTAAAAGTTTAGCTATATATTTAGCTAAAATCTGTGGATTAACAAATGTTGCTTCTCTAGACTTAAAAATATCTTCAATATTTTTAGCTTGTCCTTAGAAACTCTTGATATTTATTGCTGGAATGGAGCTCCTTGATATGTTTGGAATAAAGAAATACTGAAGCACTTATTTTCTCCTTTGGAAAGAGTTACAAAAGTACTTGCTGCATTTTAAGAGTTGGTTCTTGTGCCTTTGGTAACAGCTCTGAAGATGTCAACTTTGGAGCTGTTAGAAGATTGCACAATTTCCTTTGAGCCTCTCTATGGCAACCTATGTACAGAGTCTCAGGGCTGATAAAAATCTTGACTTCCCTTCTGGTGTTTGCCTTGTTTGCTGTCTCTTGATTTATCTCTCTATAGATGGAAGACTAAAAAAAAAAAAAAAAATCAAAGATGTAACTTTTTTCCAGGAACTTGCCCTTCAGGTGGTCAAACTCCTTAGTTTTTTTGTCTCTAGAGTTGCTGTATGGTAGCTGCAAGCCTTCAGATGATGCTAGAGAGTCCAGCGTGCTGCTCACTGCCATGGAGCCAATGGGAACAGGCTCTTCTGGCAGAAGTTAGCAAAACAAATATGTGGGGGATGTGTCCTATCCCAACCACAATAATACTAAAATGGCTACTGAGGAATTCACAGATAGGTGATTATCTCTTTCTCCTTTAATAAAAGCATGACTTATGTGACTTAAAACTAGCATTTTGGGTAAGGTTGCATATTCATTTAAAAACAGTTGTTGATTCCCTTTGTGGCTTTTTTTTCCCTTCAGCTGTTCAGATGTGTTTCTATATGACAGCTTGCAATTCTGCCGCCTTTTGGAAGGTGAAGTTCCAAGTTCCATGGTACAGTTTTTTTAGGGATGGAAGAACTATGGTGGTGGGGAAAGCTACACTCATCCTCTTTCCTCTGACATTTAGTGATGTGATGTAGTAGGTTCTTCTGACAGAAGTCTTAAATATGATACAGCTGAATGGCTGAATCAACCATCTTGGATTTTTTTTTCATTTGAAGAAACAGGGAGAAGTTCTTTAACAGTATGTTTATGAAATAAGTAGTTATTCTGATACTTTTATTAGATAATGTTTTACTTGACTATTAAGGTTTTTGGCTTTTTCTTTGAAGAATTAAGTTCTGTTTTATAAGTGATTATCAGCTTGACCTTTCCTTGTTGTGGAGATAGAGCAGGTTGATCAGGTCAAGGTGTATTAAAGGTGAGTTGTGCATGGCTAATTTGGCAGAAGAATACCTGTGTACAACATCTTAACTTTAATCTTATCTAATTTCCTCTTTTCTCAGCCTTCTGTAGGTAAATAAGCCTTTAGGGTAATTTCTGTGTTGTATTTTACTACCTCAGGCAGCTGGTTATGGTCTTAATGCAGAACAGGGAGTAAATGGGAGACGTTGTCATACTTATTGCATAGCTGCACCACAATTGAGGAGTTCAGAATGAAAGAATTTGAGTAAATTGTGCAGTGCATACTGATGTTTTCAAGTCATGAAATTGCACAAAATAAGAAAGGCAAATGCAGCAGTTACGGCTGATAAGAAACTCCGGGCATATTATTGGAAATTGAAGGCCAGCAAAGAAGTGAAGATATTACCCAGTGTCCTAATAACCTAGTTTCCCTAAACCAGTGACTTGCTTTTCCTTTCCTTTCCACTTTTGATCTTTAAATGGCCACTGCAGCTGGGGAAGGACTTTCTCCCTTGTAGGCTGTCACCCAGCTGCAGCCTGGTGGCTGTCCGGAACTGACCCTGCCCAGTGCTGTGAGCTCACAGGCACCACGCACTTCTAAGAATGTGACCCTGCAGAGTCGCTCCTCGCACAGAGCCCTCGCTGTTGAATTTCACATCCTCCTACCAAATGTTTACAGGCAGGAGCAGCAGGGTAAGCAGACAGAAATAGAAAACCAAATTGTCAGTTCTGTACATCTCAAGCGCTTTTAAACATGTTGGCTTAAATTTTGCTTACTTAAAGCAGCGGGCTGTTCTGAACTAAACGTAAAGGTTAGAGAATTAGTTGTTCTGCTTTTACTGTCTTGTTGATTAAAAGCAAGAGCAATTGAAATTTTTTAATTTAATTTAATTTTTTTTTTTTTTTTTAGAGATTTGTTGCTAAAGATTTCTTTCTCTCATTTAGAGCTACTTCCTGTCTACTGTGTTCAGCCAGATTGTGTGAACACTGATTTTCCATGCTGTGTGTAGGTTGGTCCCTGCCTGTCTCCCAGAAAAGTGGGGTGGGTTGGTGGCTTCCCTCTCAAAGCCTGTTAGATGGCAGTAGAATTAAGAAAATGAAAGCAGTTGATCCTCAACAATTGAGGATATCTTTTGGGTTCTCTGTAGAATATGAGAACTAAGGCAGATTTATCATGAATGTGATCAATGTGGGTGGGGTCCATTTTGAGTTGCTGCCAGGAAAAAAAGAAAGAAAATAAAGCTTTATGTATCATGCTACAGGCTATGGTTTAAACAGAAATTCTCACATTAGAATTATATTTATCTTGCACCTTTGGCACCTGCCTTGTTACTAAGACTTTCAGGCTTCAAGTAGGGCTTTAGAAGATCTTGGCACATTTTATCAATCTCTAGTTGTGCTGAGGCTTGTCATGCATAAATTCATGCATAAAGGTAATAATTGGTAGCAGTGATGCCCAGTGATGCACTAAAAGCACACGCAGGCTGTGGTTCTAATTCAGTTTGCAATCTGAATATCCATAGTACAAACAGAGCATCAACTTGAGCGCAAATACAAAGGTGTAAACACAGAGTGACCTTACTCCACAAGATGTAGCTCTTGCTATTACAAGTTTCCTAAGGGTGTGTTGCCAGGATTTTAAAGCAAGTTGGGTGACACGGGGTGGGTAAAGAAATGAGGTCAAATGTAGGTGGAAGCAAAGCTCTGGAATGCTTTAAAGCAGAGGCTGAAGAGTGTTTTTTTCTTTTTTTGTGGACACGCATGGCACAGACTTCTGAGCCGTGGAATTAATGATGCTTGCTTTCTTATAGATTAGTCCATTTATTTATGTGTGTGCCATAACTCAGTGACCTTAGTTTCCTTCTCTCACAGGCAGAGAAGGCATTTACTTTGGCTTGCTGGGAGTACAGTGTGTTTCTGCTGGTGCCTGGTAGGTAAGGGCTGATGCACTGGCTTTCTGCTGCCAGCCAGTGTGCAAAAGCTGCCCTGCTTGGTGAAAATGTTGCCTTATTTGATGGGGTGTCCAAAATTTCTTGGTGGTTTCTGCAGTTCTACACAAAGTCAGTAATGGCCAATGAATTCCAGGTCTTTTGGTGGTGAGGAAAAACAAGTAGGCATAAGTATGACCACTTAAGCTTAGTAAGTTCAGAGATCAGTTTGAAAAACTGGTAGCTAGGGTACAGAATGTGCAGTGGAAACAGAGTAAAGTGCAAATAAGAGAGACATAGAGATGAATTTTGCTGATAATTTGTCCCTTTGGGCAAAAGTTTCATTTTTACCCAGCATATCAATTTGCAAGTCATGTTTTAATCCTCATCATTACACTGAATGCTTTACAAGCATTGCCTAATGAAGCACCAACTCCCGAAGAAACCGTCAGCTAAAAAGACTTGTGTGCAGTGTGAGGCTTTCCATCTCTCTCATAATTTCATAGTCTCACTCTGCTTCGTTCACAGGGCACTTTTTCATTAACAGCAGTGACAAGAGTTGGCTCGTCATGGTATTCTCTTCTAGTTTTGTTGGCAGGAGGGGATCTCCTTTGTACCTGGGCAGACTCAGGGCATTGCAGCACTGCTGACAGTCCCCAGTCCTACATTTACACAGCGTGCCAGTTCCTCCCCTGGAGCAGGAGTGCTGCCTGCAACATGCTTTGTTGTGCGGAGCTTTTCTCTACAGCAGTGCCATTGCCATGTGTTTAACATGTACACACATCTGCCTTTTTTTCCAAAGGTTGTTACGTAGCTGGCAAATGGTTTGTAAATACTGGGAACATGGTAACTTTAGATAGGGTCTTTTTAATTGAGTGTTGAGAACCTGTAGTCCAGCATGCATTGTTTTATTCAAGTTTGAAGTAATTCAGTTCGGAAGAGGTAGGGCATTTTCATGTCAGTACTTCTGGGAGGTGCTGACTAAACATCCTCTTCCTCCCCCTCATCCCTGCTGAGCACAATTCATATTCCCTGTCTGTGGTCTCCTCCCCTTCTCTCCCTCGCATTTGTTGGCTGTAATCTGTTTATGGAAGAGAGGTTGTATTTGAATGTGCTTCTGAGATGTCTGGGTGGCTTTCTTTAAAGCCAAAGGACCTGCCTGCTCAGATTGTCACACAGGAAGCAGCTGTGTGACAATCACAAAGCCAGACCACTCAGGCTTTCACCTTGTCCTTGTTTTCAGTCTTGCCAAATGCGGCATTTTTTGAGTGCTTCCTGGAGTTGTGCTGTGAACCAAATAGTGTAAGTAACGAATAAAGCTCTCCCCAAGAGATGAGATGAAGGAATTGTCTTCTTGTTCTTTACACAAGAGCCACTTGTTTGTGTAAACAATTCTTTCTTAACAGTTGATTGGAAGTAATTTCGTTTATGTACTTCTGTATTTACTTTCACAGTAAAGGATGTGGCATTTTATTTTTCTCCATTTCCTTTTGTAAGCATACTTTCATTTTCCTTTCTGGCACTTGAGCTCTTTGCTTTTTTTTCACTCTTCTCTGCCCTTCTGTAACAAGAAAAACGCTGTTTTTCTCCTTTCAGGTTGGATAATGTGTTTTTCCTTTTTCAGTATCACTTTTCAGGTATCTGTTTCTGCTGCTTTCCATCCCTGGCTTGTCATCTTGCACATCAGGTTACACTGATACTAATGCAGTTTTCTTGTTTCTATTTGTAAGGTGTGTGGGATGCCAGTCTTTCAGAGCAGCCTCTTTTGATGCATTGGCTACAATTTCTATTTTTGTTGCTGCCTGTTTATCACTGCAAGTAAAGATGATGAGAAACGGTGCCTATCCTGACTGACTTGAGGATGAGTCATACCACCTAATGTACAGACAGACTTTCATCACTTGAACTAATGAATTTTGGTCATGTTTTGTTGCAGATAACACTTGATGTCAAACTTCTGATGAAGTCATTTTTTGTGAACCAGATTCCACAGGAGAACAGTGAATTGTAATGAAATAATTAGTTACAGCAACAAAATAAGTTACTTCTTTGTGTTAACACCTTACTCGCAAGATAAAAGCACCAGCAGGTTGTTCATCTCAGCCTTTCTCTTGTTTCTGAACTGTTGACCAAGTAAAGTGAACGCACTCAGAAGGGTATTGTTGTTGTAAGCCAGTGTTTCCTAAACACTTTTCTGCTAAAGAGTTACACCTCTGATGGACTTGGCCTAGAAATCGTTTTTCTTACAGAAGCACCCAGATCAAAGGCTTTTTGAGTTTGCCCCTGAAAGTAAGTAATCTAAATTAGTGAGAATCTGCAACAGATAATGAGTCATCTCTCCCATCTTCTTTTTAGTGACTATTTTTCTGAAGAACAAATAATGGTAGCAGTAATTTGCGTGTGAGACCAAGAACTGACCTTACGTGGTTTTTAAACTTTCTGGAGTAAAATCTGTATTTATTTATTTGCTTATATTGTATTTTTATTTGCGCTTTTGTATAATGAGTGTACATAGGTGTGTAGATCTGGCAAGGCCTTGACTTTTGCATGGAATTTGTTGCTCTTCTTGAATATAATTTATTTTTATGTAACTTCAGGATGCATATAGCTTTAGGTCTGCATTGTTTGCAGCAAAATTATCTTGTTGCTGTCAAAATGGGATTCAGCAGTTGTCCATATTTGTATTCCTTCCTGCATTAGAGCTTTGGTGACCCCACGGTGGGCCAGCTGAACTTCCTTATTTATCAGAAAGCAAACTCAATGTGAGAGCAAATACTTTTCTATTAGGTGAGCAAGTTGATTGTGCTTGCTTTTAGCTGTGATGACAAGGGATGGGACAGACTAGGGGAGAGGAGGAAGCATGAGGGAGTGCCCTCTGATGACAGCAGGGCATTATGTCATTTTGTCTGGCCACACCTGCGGCAGCGTAGTTGAAGGCTGAAGACTCTTGCATGTTTGCCCTGTCCTTGCTGAGTAGCACTTTCCTTCCTTAATGGAAACCTGCAGGCAGACTTTCAGATGCAAGTCGAAGTTCAGATGATGAGCCTTCTAGGACAAACAGAGCTGACTGAACTTCTCTTGGCTTAGAACTAAAGTTTACCTTGACAGTAGCTGGAAACACTATTGAAATACTTTTTCACTATTGCTCTCTTAACTGTTTTAGCAAGTGAAAGTATATAGTTCTGCCTTCAAATCAGAATAGCTTTTGTACGTTCTGTGCTTTTTTGTGTGTCCCTTCTCTCTTCCATAGACAGATAAACAGAAGGCAGTGCAGAGTGTGGTGCTTGTTTTGGGTACCCATGGAGCCCTCAGTTGGATTGCAGATTGTGTCAAATATAAGGAAGAGATGGGGATGGAGGTGGAAGCACTTGCTTGGGAAACGCTGGCAGTTATTGTACCAAAATATCATCTTAAACTTTTTAGGATAATAGAGTAGGTAAGCAAGCTTCAGATAAGCCCTTACTTGTAAGGAGCTGCACTTGGAAGTTGCATTACTTACTATTAGAATTTACTTGAAAGAAGAGCTGTTCTGATATACCGATTTACTTATTGAGTGTAGAAACATCATCTCAGTTCTTGTATTTAGGGGCTGTGTCCTAAATGCAGACATGCCTAGTAACATTACTGCCTGTGTGACATGAGAAAAAGACATAGCTGATATTAATCTTATGTAGACTTGTGAGGAATTTGTCTCATCAGCTGAAACTCGTACTTGAAGGGAAGAATTGGGTAGCTTACCTTTCTTAAAGCTTTTATTCACCCTAGCCTGTGTTAGTAATGTTGTACTGTTTCCTGCACGTATTCTCAGCTCTGGAAAAATTGGTGAAAAGTAACTGATTCCTGAAATTAAACAAGCAGTTCCAAAAATTATGCTCAATCAGTTCTGTTGTTTGCCATCATCAAAATAAACAACTTATCTGTTCCAAATTGGCATTTGGAGATGTGGGAATCCAATTAGAAGTGCGAAGCTGTCACAGTTTAGTGGCAAGCATGAAAGTTAAGTATTTTTCTGTAAGCAGGAACGTTTGTTCCATGAGGGTGGCTGGATAGTAGGGAGCTTGTTGGGGAGCAGTGGCATGATGCAATGAGGGGTAGTAGCACAGCAGCTTCTGGATCTGTAACATTTCTTGTGTGAAGTCAGTGGATTTCAGTTTGGTCTCTGCACTGCTCAGGGCTTTCTCTGTACACAGTGCTAGTTCTGCTTTCTTCCCAGCCATTTTGAAAACCCTTTTAAGTATGTTCTCCTTATTTTCTTAGGTCTTATATCTCCTTATATTCTTAGGTCTATAAAATGCATGTTGGGATACGCTTAACATCTAATGCTGTGATGAGTGGGAAGATTTGCTTTTGTGAAATGACAAAAACTACAGTGTTTGAGGCGGTATTTTTCTAAAAATGGATCCTTACTGAAGACATTTTAAACAGCTGTGTGAATTACATGACCATGTTAGAAGTATATACAATTACAGCAGTACTTCAGGTAAACAGTTGTTGAATTTAGTATCCCTTTGGGGACAAGATAAGAAACATGTTTTGCTACACGAAAATAGAAACATTGAGTTTTCAGGCCCCATCCTATATAGAGAACACAGCTTACTTGAGGCTTTCTTGTCTACCCACTCAGAAAACATATGTGCTGTATGAAGGCAGTTGAAATAGTTATCGGAAAGCTGTTGTAATTGCTTCTGTAAACCTGGATTAGGGCTTTTAAAATACTCTATGGATTCTGGGGTCTTTAAAAGTCCTTGCTCAAACTCTGATGGAAGAATACACGGCAAGATAATAAAAAATAAAACAATCTCCAGAGCAATAAATGTGTTCAGATAGCAAAGTGACACAGTGATGGTGCTGTTGGTGACAGCACCCTTTTGAGAACATTGTCTCACCTGTGTAAATGAGCTCTTGGCTGCCAGACCCTTGCTGCTTGCCTCCAGGAACTGGAAGCACCTTTTTAGTGGTAGGCAGAGGCTAAAGTGAAGTCCAGCTCTCCAAAGTGCGTTTGGGAGAATTTAAAGCCTAAAAAAGTAGTTAGCATCCCCACCCCTTGATAGATAGGAAAATGTTTTACCGTGCTTTACGTGTGATGGCTTGATTGATTTTCAGTGAAGCACTTGTAAGTGTTAAATAGCTTCTCTAGGAAAGGACTTGGCTGCAGGCATACGGCTGTGTGCCAAGGTATAGGAGCGTGAGTTGCGATCACCCTTTCCCAGCTGGATAAGCACCACGTAACCCAGCATTTTGTTGTGCTTATACTTGGACTGAGATGACTTGTACACAAATTCAGCTTTGCTTCTAATCACAAGGAGACTGTGTGGCTGCAAGGAAGGCTGAGATAATGCTGGTGACCTTGTCATTGACTCTTGGTACAGATTAAGAAGTAGGTAGGACATGATGAAGGACACTCCTCCAAATCTGAGGGAATTGGAGGGGCAAACTCGAGGCTCCTGCTGTAGCTGTGAGTCGGGGACAAGGAAGAAGCAGAGTGGGAGAGGAGCTGCTAGAAGGAAAACATATCTGAGGGGGCAGCGAGAGTAAGCAGGAAGGATGTGGGAATACACGTTAGGGAAGAGATTGGGTGGAAATAATCAAAATAAGGTTTTTGCACATGGAAGCAGTTGGTCTGGAACATTGTTCAGGTGCATTTGGAAAAAGTAATTTTAGTAATTCCACCACATTGTGAAGCAGCTGTCATCCAGTTTTATAGGTATTCGTACTTATGCTTGCACTGTGAGTAAGCCAAAATGTGCGGAGTTGTACTTCTTCTGTTTTGCATTAGAACAAACAAAAATCATTTCTTAATTTTGTAATTGTCAACTGTTTGCAGGCAGCGCTGCCCAGAATTACAGTATGCTCCTAGCTTGAGCTGGGAGAAGGAAGTTTTTGTCTTTAGGGTAATGGCTCCGTGTATTCCCCAGGGTTAGAGCTCAACTATAGGATGAGAAATGTGGGTTGCTTCTAAGGAGAACGGGTTTATTGTAAGTGATTCCAGAAGCAGACTCTGGAAAAAGAATACCAGCTATTTAAGATGGCAGTAATAAACATGGTTTGTATTTTCAGTATTTACTCTGTGTGTGTGTATTATGTTTTTTTCCTTTCCCTTGCTATGTTAGTTGTCTGACCAAAGCTAAGTGTTCTTTCCTGGACTTCTTTGCTGTTCTGCCGTCTCTGCCCAGTACAAAGACAAATAGTTCCTAATGTTTTCATTTCTATTTTTGATATTGTCAAGTTCCAAAAATTTCCCCAAAATATGGTAAACTTTACTAAAATAAGGTGTCTATAGGTGGACTACCACACTTCTAAAACAAGTAAGGAAGCCTTTCCTTCCCACTTCCTCAAGTTGAATAGACGGAGAAGAAAATACTGCAGAAATAGATCGTGGCCAGAAACTAACAGTTAAAAAAAAATCTTATTTACTTTTAACAAACCAAAACTTGTTGCTTTTACCTGCTTGTAAGCTGTGAGGATGTGTTTTTAGCTATTTAAGACAACAGTTGAGGTATTTAGATGGGGGATTCAGCTGCTGGTGTATTTTCTGTGCTTTTGTAGAGTTCAGGATGCTTAAACTCTTGTATATGTGATTGACCAAGTGCTGTTAGCATGCACGTTTACTGATTCTGTGTGATTACAGTGCTTCAGGCTGGGTTTCCTTCATTGCTATTTAAACAGGTATCTTCCTTTTATTGGGTTCTGAAGACACTGGAATCCCCAGATCCTTTTTCTTGCTGTTCCTCTGTGTGGTGGCCATTGATTCTGGTTTCCAATTGCCTTCATGTAGTGTGAGGGCCTTCCCTCAGGCTCTGCTGCTGCCTGTTCTCTCCCTGCTGTGCCCATGGCCCAAGATGTGTCACCGAGCCTGTCTTCAGCCAGCCTTGGGGTGCCAGCTCAGGAATCTAGCCATCCCTTGGGGCTTGCATATATCACTGTTTCTGTGCCCAGTGAGACTTTGGGCAGCTGTGTCAGATACCAGTTTTGGGTCTGTTTGTTGCCTGTGTTGCCAGGTCTCGACTCAGTTCTGCTCTCCAAAACCATTTTGCCTCATATGTGGCTGTGGTTCAGTCTGTGTAGCCTCTTCTCAAAGAAGTGGTTGTGTGCTTTAGGGCTGTCTTACAAGTTATCTATCACAACCATGCGTAGTTCATGTTTTTCCAGAACATCTGTTAGGAACAAGTGAACAAAGCAATTTTAAGATATGCTCTCCAGATGTTCTGGCTCTGTACTGACACAGCCCCAGTGGAGACAGCTCTGCCCAGCTGTGGAGCACCCAGTAACAGAGCAACTCTCGTTGCCTTGAGATATTTCTCCAGAGATTGTCTGTCCCAGTGCTTTTAGAGCTAGTCTGCCTGCTTCTCTCCCCCCTGTCCTCATGGGGGGAGCAGAAAGCAGGGAAGCAGTGTAAGTAGCTGCTTTTAGGAAGGCATGGGAAGGAAGTAAGCCACACTTGTCATATGGACTTGAAAGGTCCAAGTCAGGAGAGGAGGCTGGAGCCATGCAGCAGCAGAAGCTACAGTGAGGGCCTTGCTATCTCCTACTTTATGGTGTTTCCGAGGTGTAGAGAGTACCAGTGAGACTGCCATATTTGCTGGGATTTGGATCTTGCTTAACTAACTTGGATCCAGACAGATAGAATCTGTGATTACTTGATGTCGTCTTGTCTCTTTTGAAGAAACATATGTGTCTGGAATACTGGGCAGTGACTCAGTTGTTTCATGCTCCTTCTTCCGTCCCTACTTATTTTAAGACTTGCCTGGAGGTGAAAGAGGTGTTGCCTTTTAAAGGTGTATTCTACTCAGGGTGGAATTCCCGTGAGATGACATCAGCTGGTCACACAGCTGGGGAGTCAGCCCACTTCTAGCCTGGGCTGCCTTTGCTGACATGGGTGCTTTCAGAGATGGAGCCTGTGGCATAGAGGTGTGTGTAGCTGTCTGGGAAGCAAGTTTTTCCTGACTGTAAGTGCCTGGAGTAAGATATAATTGAGACAGCTAAATTTGACTTCTTCCTGCTCTTTCTCCCATAACCCAAAAACCAAGTTCCTCAACCACATCTGGCTTAGCATCTGTCCGTTTCTTCTCCGAATTGATGTCCTTACAGGAGTATAACGGAAATTAGTTCATTAAATCACATTCAGAGGTTTTCCTGTTGTTAAATCAGGCAATACTTCACAGTCAATGTTTCTCCTCAAAAAGTTTTGATTTAGAAGGTGAAAGGTAACCATACCGTGTCAGGTCAGTAGTTCATGTAGCCAAATATTTCTTCTTTGGCAGCAGCAGTGATTAGCTGTCTAGGGACAACACGTGAATGTTGCTCACAGTCCTCCTCCTCTTCTAGCTTTCGGTCATTGTTAGAATCTGCATCATCAGCTGTTCCTTCAGTATCTGCTCATGACCCTGAGGTAAAAGCTGGCAAGGAACTTCTGCAGTCTGTGTTGATATTATCTGCTGTCATCAGGTTTTTGTGAGCTTTGAATATATTCCACCCCTCCAACTCAAGTTTGAATCAAAGAGGCCTAGCTTCATCTGTCTTCTCAAGAGATCATTCCTCTGTGTCTTTTATCTTTCAGTTGTCCTTTTCTATACCTTCCTGAATTCTGCTTGCATACACTTCTTGTCTCCTTTCTAGATAAGATATCAATGCATTGCCTTTACATAGCAGTAGAATAACTTTCTGCCTTGTTTTCTGTCCCTGCCTGTTGATGTCCAACTCAGCAATGGCTGAGCAACCTTTTTGAATAGTAAATTCCAGTACAAATGTGGTATGGAAACACATTTTACTATTTCCTTGTATTCTTTCACATCTCTGCACTGCAGCTCACTCATCAGACTTTGCTTGTGCCTTCAGTTTTGCGAGGTCCTTTCAAAGTTCATAGCCTGCTACTGCAGCAGACTGCCTGAAAATGCTTAGCTTTGTCTGCAGACTTTGGTAGTTCAGCTGTAGATCTTCTCTCCAGGTGACTGCAGATACTGAACAGAATGAGTCCCAGCAGTGCTGCCAGCTCAGCACTATTAGTGATTCTTCTACCTACTGGAAAGTTGGCTGTTAAGTCTTATTCTTCCTAATTGTTAGCCAGCTTTCTGTCCATAGATGGGCCTCTCCTCTGTAACTAGGCAACTTGATTTCTTGCTGTATGCTATTAAAGAAGCAGTCTAGGCTTTCTGAAAATCCAGGTATGTTTTCTTTGGATCCCGTGTGCCTGTCTGCTTGAAGTGCCAGCACTCTAGAGGGACAGGGTTTCCCTTTGCCAAGGCATTATTGCCTTCATCCAACAGACTGTGTGTGCTGTGCCCTTCTTTTCTGCAGTTTTGCCATGGAAAGAGGTCACAATTTATCAGTCTCTGTCTTTGAACACTCCCATGAAAATCTACTAGGTTAATTATGAAAGAACTTGGAAGCATAAATGTGAAGTTTCATCCCCTGAGTCATTACACCCAAGAGCATAGGTTTGAAATAGTGAGAAGTGAAAACTCAGTTACAAATAAAGCAGTTCTGCAGGTATTAACTGTTTTGCTATATATCATATTAGATCCAAATTAGGCGCATGCCTTCATGTAAATAAGTGATTTACAGTTCTATTAATACTGCATACATTGCTTTTGAAAATAATAACCCAAGCAAGCACTGATATGTTCTTAATGCACTTGGCCTTAAGGTAACTGTTCTGAATTGTGGGAGTTCCCTGCAGTGGCTGATGAACCCTCACCCCTTGCTGCTGTTTGGTTTTGATTGCAGTTCTAATGGCAAGTCTGGTTTCATTTTCTTGCCGATCCTGATCTTTTCGGTTCCCTTTGCTAGTTTCTTCTACAACTGTGCTGTGAACCCCATCAGTGAGATGATCCAGACTTAAAAATGTATGTTTTTTAATGAAAAACATAGTTTGGTTTCCTTCCCAGATTTCTTCATTGATGTTTATAGTGTAGTCACCAACAGTTTGGGCAGCGTGATTTAGTGAGTGATGAATTACGGTAGTAAAAACAGGAATAAACTGCTGCAGTGTGTGGGAGACTTTGTAATCTGACTTTGCTACCAGACGAAAGCAGCATGCCACTACACAATCAGCTCTGTGTAAAACCACTAAGTTAGGAGCCCTGCCTTTGTTTTTCATACAGAGTACTTTGCAGCTGTGAGTACTGTTACAGCTATGGGTTGTTGCATTGGTGAGGTGAAGCTACATTTTGTATACAGTATCGGTGTTTAAGTGAGAATATGCAATAAGCAGTAAATGTTCACTCGTTGCCATAGGGTACAGTAATAGAGTATTGCACTCCTTTAGTTTTGTTTAGAAGATAGGAAATTGCTTATCTGCTTCAAGTGACCTTCATGCTACATTCAGATTGTCCCCGTTGATGCGGGAAGTTAAATAATGGGCAGAGTACATGCCGGTAAGCCTGAAATACACTGAACCAGTTCTGACTCTGCTTGGAGGGACATTATAGTACTGCTGCAGAGCCTTTGTGTTGGAGGTGGGCTGATGGCCGTAAAACTCTGATGCTCAGTGTGGCTGATTGGAATCTTACAATTAATAGGCGTCTGCATACTATGGGATTCTTACTGTAACAAAAAAATCCTATTCGGTGTTTTATTTCTCATAGTCAGACTGTCTTAGGGTGTGATATGATACTGCACAGTATCGATTATTTTTTTTTGAGAGATGAATTGTCTGAGCTAATGTTTTGTGTTAAACATTGGTTCAGATATTCTCTCAATCTGAATGTGTGTACTTTGCAGACAATGTTGCATTGATCTCTCCTGACTGTAGTTTCTGTGGGGACTTCTCTATCTCACAGGGCAAACGATAGGGGGATGAATTGTGAAACTGAAAGAATTGTGCAAGAAGTAACTTACAACTATTAAAAAACAGTATATGCGTGATTTACTTAAGTTTAAAACCACCAGTGTGGGATTCCAGAATGCCTTTTTTTAATTGTGTGAAAATGTTAATGTCAAAATAATTCTGCTAAACGGGTGTTTTTACCTAGTAATGTTTCTCAGATTAATGCAGAGAGCCAGACACTTCACTGTTTTGATTACAGTCAGTTTGCAGAGTCTATATTTAAGGAATATGTTCATATCCTGGCCACAGGTCTTTCTCTCTTAACATCTCAAGAAAATAATTAACTTCTTGGTTTTCAGAAATGGCCATGTAGTTAATTGGTCAGCACTCTTCTGGTTATTGCATAGGCAGCTTTTTGCTTCCAACTCATTAAGGTCTCAGGCCACTGCAAAGACCAAAAATATATTTCCCCTAGGATAATATTTCTAATTCTATAATAAAATACCCTGCCTTGCTGCTCTTCTGACATAATTTCTTATTTGGATTCTTCAGTGATGAAGAGCTATTCTGAATTACTTTGATTTATTCCATAATTCCACCTCTATATGTACTCTACAAGTATGATGACTATTCATTTCTTCATGTAATTCTAACTTCCTGGGGAATAATTCTGTTTTCTTGGTAAACAATCTAAGGGTAAAGATAGATGAAGAACTATCGTAGGGATAGATAACGATCACTCATTGTGAATCTGTTTTTGAGTAATTTCAGTATTGCCAGTCTTCAGTGTTTTTTTAAAAAAAAAAAAGTAAGAGTTTGAGTTTGAATATTCCCCAACCATCTAATTTTGAACCCACATATTAACTCCCTTCTGATGAGCAAAAAAAGTCTAAAGGTTTTTCCTATCTGCTATATGAACTGTTAGGCTTAGAATAGGATGAAGTTTTTTTTTTTTAAAAAAAAAGCAATAATTGGATTAAGAAGTGTATCATTTTCAGGTCATCTTACAGAAGAAATGAGTCCTTTGAAAAACTGTTCTTCTGAGCTCTGAAATTGCATGCCAACTCAATTGCATTTCACTCTTTCAAAGAAAATACTTGGAAAAGAGCTGTTTTCTCCTTAATTGCATTCTGAATTGCAGTTCTATTTGTTTTATCAAGGATCTAAAGTGAAATATTAGAAGTTTCTTTACATGTCAGTGTAAGGGGAAACAAAATCCCAGGTTCAGTTCTTAGCAGATAAAGTGCCATTAGTCTTTTTTTTTTTTTAAGAAAAAACAGTCTTTATTCAGAAGAATGCTTTTACTAAAAGAGGAAAGTGTATTTTATAATAATTTTATATCTGAACTGCAATACAAAGAGGATTTTTGCTTTTGAGTGTGTGTGTGGGCACGCGCCGTAGTTAAGATGATGACAGTCATCTTTCCTTTGCTGAAGTCCTTCAATGATGAATTGGGTTTTGCAGTCATTATCTTAGCTACAGTGCCTGGATGTCATGTCTCAGTATAATTTCCCTGTGGGTTTGTGGCTGAGTGGCTGCTACTGTGGAAAAATAACTTCCATTCAAGGCTTTGCTTCCTGTTTCAGACAAAATGCGAGCATCCAAGCATATTCTGTACACTCCTTTCCAATCTTCTTTTAGTGAGAATTACATTCTTCTAAACTCTTCAGAAAAATCAAACACCGCTTTACCTTTTTTTTTACTTATTATGTCATGGGATTCTTCTCCTATTCCCAAACTGGTGCAAAGGAATTCAGCTAGTGTGTACGAAGTCCTCAGCTGATTTTATATATTGTTTCTGAACGACCCTGAGAGATGACTTTCTGAAGAAGGTGAGGGCTAATTCTGTGTAGTAGAATGTGCCTGAAGGACTCCTAGTGTTCATACTTCAACCACCACGAACTTTTTTGAACAAAATTGTCATTATTTGCTACTGTATCTATTCCGATTAAAAGAAATTCGGCCTTTTGTCAGGCAGTCCTGACGTTGCTGTACTTGAGATGTCACTTCTGCCCGTTCAGGAGCGGTTGTCTTGCTGCATGAAGTATCTTTGGACCTTGGCATGGATTTGCAAAGCCAGAAAAGAAGATGTTGAGAATGCTACCTTGGGCATGGGAAACGCCTGAGCCACACATAGGTAGGGGCTGGGAGAGTGTGCCAGGGTGGCTGTCTCTGCAAGGTTGTCATGTTGTACACTCTGCCTTAATCACTTGCTGTTTGCTGCTATATATGAAATGGGGAAAATGGAACAGATGAACCAGTACTTTATAGATGCAAGATACTCAAACAATATGTCTAATGAATCTTTCTAATAAAGGAATTGTGTTTCTTAGTGCTTTGTTTGCCACTTACTGTCTTCAGAGGTAGATAAATAAGCCCTTCTGTGGTGAGGAGCCATGAGACTGTTCTGTCTGTAGTCTTATATGTGGGTGTCTGCTGCTGTGCTGAAAGTAACCTCCCAAGTTGGATCAAGATTATCATGGTCATTATTTTCTTATCTCAGCAGCACTAAAGAAACAATAGGCTCTGTTATCTTCTTCTGGAAATAAGAGTCCTTTGCCTGTGCCTTCAATTGTGACCTCATAATGTCTAGACTCCTAGGATGGGGAGTACACGTAAGAAGAAAAGGAAGAGCAAGCAGTGTTGAGACCTCAGTCTGTTTTCTTTCCTCAGAGATGGAACTTGTAACTAAGAAGACTTGCGACATTGTTGACAAGACAACCTCAAGTGCTTTCAAAACCTGTAGAGATTTGACGCAGTAGCACCTGAAAAACCTCCACTTCTGGATAGGGCTGCAGCTCCTGCACAGGCCTAGATATAATTTCTCAGCATTTACTCTCATGAGTTTTTAGGCTAGTTTTCTAGTTACTATTGCTTATTTTCTGCTTCGTATTATCTTCAGAAGTGATACACTTTTAGTCTGGTATGGAACAGTAGAACTGGTTTTGTTCATTTTCTTATTGTCATAAATGAAAGGAAGTTTTATTAAAACAGCACTGTTCTTCTTTTCATGTTACCAGAAACCTGCCTCTATTTCAGGATTTCAAGCTCCAGCAGTCTTCCTTAAACAAACAATTACAGGAACACTGTTGAGAACCTCAGTGGTATGTTTAGAGCGTTTCTCCCAAAGCCTCGTGTGCTGGCAGGAGGGAATTGATTCCCCAGATGGCTGGTCTCATTCCTACAGGGAGAAATATTCCTTTTGTTTGTGGCTTTTCTTTGTGGAGATTCTCATTGTGTAGGATGTTGTTTCCAAATATTGTATTGTAATATACAGATTTTACTAACACATCTGCCATAGTTTAAATTACACTATTACTGGC
This sequence comes from Chrysolophus pictus, assembly GCA_037305975.1. Lineage (NCBI taxonomy): Eukaryota > Metazoa > Chordata > Aves > Galliformes > Phasianidae > Chrysolophus > Chrysolophus pictus. The sequence goes on along the minus strand of CM074576.1, from coordinate 115,765,685 downwards.
CTCTCACTGAAGCAGAAATTCTTATTAAAATAGGTTGAGGGCTAGAGCTGCCCTTCTGTGGACAGAAGGGCCCACAGCTTTGAGTCACAGGATATGGTTTTATGTTGTGCAGTGTGTCTGGAAGTGTGTGCAGCAGGGAATGTTCCTATTCACCCTTCTTCCTCTTGTCAGACCTAACAACTACCTGTCCCCAAGACAGCTTGCTTTGGTTTTCAGATGGGTTTCTTTGTCAGGTCAGTAGTTAACCTGTCTCATCTAAGGCTACAAGTTTCCCAGATTTCCTGTTGCAGGAGGAGGGAAGGTGGGAAGTTGGACCATTGTCCATCATCTAGCTTCTAAATGCTGCCTCATCTGTAATAGGATCTCCTTCATGGAAGCTATGTATTTCTGCCAGGGAGAATATCTGTAATACGTTGATGGCATGCTTACAGTTTCTTAATGTTGAGATAATGCCCTACTTGAATTCAAAGCCATCTTCAATCTAAGCTGACTTGTTTCATTTTTGTGCTGTTCTGTATTGTCATTATGACCAGCAGTGAGGCTGTGTAGTCTTAAGGGCTGGTCTGCGTTCTGCAACAGAACCTGGGCAGTGCTGCACAGGTTGGCTTTGCTCCCTTCAGGGGTGACTGTGATGTCAGTTAGCATTGAACTGGGGATCATAGTTCAGTGTGGGATTTCAGATTCGCTACTTGTTCAATCTGTTCTGTGCTGTTTCTTTCACTATATGTTTCCCAGGCCTTTTTTTCCCACCCACGAAGGATGTAAATTCTGAACAGCTGGCTATTTTCTTACTCCTCTTTGAGAGTTAAAAGGTATCAAATAAATACTTTTTGTAACTGGCTTCATCTGTTCATCTGTCTTTCTTCTGGGATTTTGGCTTCTGTGTTAGATTCCAGACTACCTGTTTCTCACTGTGATTTCATACTCAGTCTGATTAACGCCACAGGTTGGTCTCTGGTTATCTGGTGGTGTTTCCTGGCTGACCATTATGCAGTTTTCTCTGTGAGGAGAACTAGCTTCGTCAGTCGTTGTGCGGTAGGCCAGCCTGCAGTTCTGGAAGAGGAGCTTTGTTTTCATCATAAAATGGCTTAGGTTGGAGGAGACCTTAAAATATCACTGAACTTCAGTCCCCCTGCCATGGACAAGGTTGCCACCCACTAGATCAGAGTGCCCGGAGTCCCATCCAACGTTGGGGTGGGACATCCACAGCCTCTCTGGGTAATCTGTTCCTGTGCTTCACCACTCTGTCAGTTAAGAATTTTTTCCTAACATCTAACTTAAATCTCCCTTCTTTTAGTTTAAAGCCATTCTCCCTTGTTCTGTCACTTTCAGATCATGTAAAATGTCTGTACCCTTCCTGCTTAAAAGCTCCCTTCAAGTACTGGAAGGCCTTAATGAGGTCTCCTTGGAGCTTTCTCTTCTCCATGCTGAATGAGCCTGACTTCCTCAGCCTTTCTTTGTAAGAGAGGTGCTTCAGCATTGTCATTGTTTTTGTGGCCTTTGTTGGACCTGCTCTAGCAGCGCTGTATCCTTGTGCTAGAGGTCCCACAGCCAGTGATGTGCCTGGCACAGTGGGCTCCTATTCACAGTTGATCCTTAACACTGCTGTAACAAACACGATTGAAGGGTTTCTCATTTAAACTCTAGTAGAAGAGGGGAGACTGCCTCTAAGGTGTATTAAGATGTTCTTAACTCATGCAAGTGCATCATAGGAAGGGCTCTGGTGACTTAGAGCTAGTGCATGCAGTACAGTTAGAAACCTCTTAACAGATGCTGAGAAGTAATGAAAAGGGAGAAAAAAATAACGATAATACGCGTTCCTTGGGATCAGATATGCGTTTGGTTAGGTGGCATACCTATGTTTAACCTGCATCAAATCCTAGAACAAATGCAGTTAAAACCCAGCTAGGTAAGTCCACAAGTAGTGAGCCTCCCGATTAATGTTTGCACGACACAGTTATGAAGGGCTTACATCTCCTACCTGAGGGGAAGATTGCCGGTCTTTAAGGAATTCCCGGAAGGCGTGTGCTGTTAATCAGTTCTTAGCCTTTCAGGGAAGAGAGGGGAGGCGTGGAACCCCTGCCAGAGCTGTCAAAGCGAGTGTATCTGTGGGTGTCCAGATTGAGTGTCAGCTGTGCTAGAAGTTGCCAATAGATGCGTTGAGGATCAGCTGTTGAATGGCACGAGCAAGTGTGTAAATATGATCCGTTTGTAACTTGGGGCTCTTCAGTGCCCTGTCAGGGCTTGGTTACAGGGGGCGGTTATAAGTTATTACGTGTCAGCTGAACTGCTATAGTCGTCTTTGGCAAACGTTTGCTAAATCATGATCCCTGATGATGTAAGAGGGGGGAATAACTAAAGGAAACTTCAAATGAGAGATCCTGGTATGTATGCACTTTGGGGCTTGTCTGGGTTTATCAGACAGATGTAGTATAGCATAGATGTTGACTGATGAGGCCGCAGTAATATTGTGATGTTTCTACGTACTCCCTGTCCTTGCACGTCTCGTTCTGCTTGTAATCTGTAAGCTCTTTGGGGCAGGAATGACGTGACCCAAGATTATTAAAACAGGCGCTGTTAGGATCGCTTTAGTACTCACTGCATAAGCTGTGGAATCACCTTATCTAAATGTAAAGTTGATCTATGGAACCAAGCAGCGTGTGTGGAGTGGGCTTGTCTGCATATGTGTGTGTGAGGTGGGTGGGCAGAGAGGAGAATAGAGAGGGGACCTGCTAAAAATAGCTGCTAATGTCTGCCAGACTGCTTATGAAACACCACTAGCAGCCACTGCTAAAATTACCTTAATTGTATGTTTCTGTATTTTTTCCAAAGCAGAAGTTTAAGTATAAGCATTCAGGTGAAAGCTTTGTTTAGTCATGGGAAAAAGAAATTCTTTCATGATGTAGGCAGATAGTAGGTTAGGTTTTTTCCCCTCACCTCAGTGGTAGCTGTAGCTCGATAAAGCTCTTTAGCTTAGGAATTTACTGTGCTGGTCTGTTTGCCATGCTGGGAGGAGTGCTTGGAGGAAACTACCAGAGATGGTGAAGCCAGAAGGGTGTAGGCACTGGCTCACACGGTGATAGGAAAGAAGGCTTTGGGAAAATGATTTTTCATTTTGATACTGAAAGTAAATATCCCTTTGAATATGACTGCATGGTTTATTTCACCGTGTGATAGTGACCTGCTGGGACTTGGTGGTGGCCACCCAGCAGCTGGTTGCTGCATTCCCCTCTGCTACTGTTGGACCCAGAGGAGTCATCTGATGGCTGAGGCGATAAGATCTGAGCTAACGCAATGGGACTCCTTCCATGCTTTTTCTTCTCTGTGGGTTTTATTTTGTCAGAGATTGTTCCGAGTCAAGCTTATGCTGGGGAAGATGAGCACAGTGCAGTGTGAAAGCTGTGCTGTTTGTCTTGACTTCCTTAGTTAAGACTTACAAGCCTGTAGAAAGTAAATGCCTTAGAGCTTCATGTGACCTTGCAGTGACCATTTAACAAGACTATCATGCATATGTTCCTGGAGCTGAGAAGTATCTTGTTATTTTTTAAATGCTTGTTTGCAGTCTTCATCGTTAAGCTTTCAAATAGAGTAAATGGAACTGCCCCTCTAAAATAGGGGAGTTTTATCCTGTGGCATTTGGAACAATTGGACTGAAATGTAGTAAATCCAGGTGCTGCTGCTTAGTTAAATTTTATCAGTGGGTAAATAATGAGGCTTCATCAACAAGTAAATAATAGGAGAAACTGTCCCCGCATCTCTTTCTGTTCCTTGTGACATACTGACCTCAAAAAGGCACGGAACAGAATGCTTGAGTTATACACTTGTTCATTTTTTTTTATAATGAAGTTATTTCGCCTTTCTGAAGTGGTACCTCTTATTTTATAGCAGCATCGTAAGGCATATTACAGTGGCAGTGACTTACTTCTGCCTAGTATTTCCTTTTTCCTCCAGTTTTTAGTTATGTCCTGCAGAAACTTAGCATTTTCTACTTTGAATTTGTGTGGCCATCTTAGTAATTCTTTTACACTGGCAGATTTTGAGATTATAAACATCTAGAAAGCTTCACTAACATTAGGTGCAAGTGGAATGAATATCTATATGTAGATATATTTCCTTTGTTCCTTTGTGTCCAGATAGAAACAAAGGCAACACTGAATTCAGGATGGAGTGCTTTAAAAACCTGAGTGATCTTTGAGTGGCTTGGCTGTTGCAACTAAAATTGATCTGTTTTGTGTTTGTGAATTGACACGTAATTGATTGCAGCTATAGTCTGGCTATTATCAATAAAGTCAAAAGAAGGATTGTTTCAGCTTTTTGTCATTTATCACTTTTATTTATCATTTATGTATTATCATTTGTTGACAATTTTTAAACTGAATATGGATTTTGATACTATGGAAAGCAGCATATTCATTATTGAGTGATGACACTGTTCCATGAGGGCCATGGAAAACTATCTGGTCTGCATAATACAATGTAAGTATTGAGTTTTTGTGACATTCTGAAGACCCAGAGAGATCATCATGATTGTCGTGTGCAGGCTTTCTTATTTCAAGCCTTGTAGTTGTTGCCCAGCTACATGGTAAGCTTTAGAAAAGATTCTAGTCTGAAATAAAATACCATGCCATACAAATCACACTAGCTTTCAGAGTCTTTAGAAGATTCACATCTTTGACATTTGCCTTTGCTCTGTTTCTGTCCCAGACTCTTGTAATTTCTGATTCTAATCTTTGTGTGTGATATCTCCACCTATAGATGAGGGTCCTCACTGAAATTTCTATTCCTTAAGTGTGTCTTTTAGGTACAATGTTCATTCAGATTTCTCTCTTAGACTTAAATTGCTTGATCTCTTAAAGTCTCATTCAAAGGAATGCATCTTTCTTACCTTTTCTTACAATGTCCGTGGCGTCTTTCTGAAGCTCTCGTGTTTTGAATTATCACTTATGAATTCTAGTCACCAGAAATGAATGCAGTAACTTTTGCATAGTTGCCAAGAAGGAAGAGGAATTTTTTTTTCTTGATTGTTTCCTGGCTGATGTTCCCTTATGTGTCCACCCTAAGGATTGCTTCAGGTCTCAGTAGTTGTGTTCAGCTTAGGTTTTTCTTTCTGCTCATTGCTTGCTGGGGTACCTTTCAGGTCCAAATTGATGCCTGCACTCTTTGGGTTTGACAGTATGGCCCATTGCCTTGGTTTCTACAGCCTTTTTATGCCTGGGTTTTGCAGGGAGTGCAGCTGCTTCTTCTTTTGTCCCTCCTCTCTATGCAGCTCTCAGTTTTGTGCTGCTCTTCTTTCAGATTGGTGGCAGAAATTGCAAGAAGACCAACAGTTAATGGCTTTGGGGCCTCTACGTAGCTCTTCTTAGATCTTAGTTATGTTGAAACTTATGGCCTAATTGTAATTTGACTAATAATCATACTTCTTTCTGTATGCTTGTTTCTTTGTTAACGTAGAAAGCAGTAAGTCACAAACCCCATAGAAGTGCATTTGTATCAGTGCTATTTTTTCTCTCTTTTCCAAATGAGCCTGCAGTCTGCAAAAATGTGGAGCCCAACGATCTAGTCTCCACAAGCCATGTTACTGCTTCTGTACTACCGAAGTACCTGATAAAACACTTGATCTGGAATTGCCATCAAAGATGCAGGGTTGTAATTACCTGGGTCATCCCATTTATCTTCTTGATTCTCCAGTATTCTGATTGCTTTCAAAAATCAACACCATTTCTCAACTAGCTCTTCTGAAGTCCTTGGACTCAAATTGTGAGATTCTTCTGATCTTACATAATGTCTGAGGGCTGTTCTTTTCTTATGGTATTCAGTTTCAGTTAAGAGGTCAAATGACATTTCCTGTGCCAAAGCCAGTATGCAAATTTATTGAATAATTGTGTGGGGATGACTGACACATGCGTTTTTGTTTGGTGTTTGACTTGAGCTATTTTAGAAATAGAGGTTTTCTTTTGCTTTTGTACTAAAAAACTTTTAAAATATTCTATTTTAGACTCCTTACTTTGAGTTTTGCTAATTCTGTTATAAATTTGTCTGTCTTCTGCTGTCTCCCAGTAGGTAATGTTCATTCAGTTCCCCAATGGATGACAGATACTGCCCAGTAACACAGCTCAGGAAAAAAAAATAAAATTGCATTTTGTCCCCTGTACTCACTCATAACTATTAGCTTTTATTGAAATGAACTTTTCACAAAATCGTGCAAGGAATCTGTGTTACTCATTCAGATTTATCTAAGTATGAATGGTATAATCATGATGTGATTGCGTGCACTTAACCAACTACTGATTTGATCAGCTTCTTTCTGTCAGTTAAGTTCCACAAAATTTCCCATGCAGGAGAATAACTAGAAAACTGCCATCTAGAGCTGTAACTTCTGCTGCTGACAGTGTTATGACCTCAATCATGTGTTGCTTGCACTGAAGACTTACAGCACCTGAGGGCATCTAGACCTCTTCTTTCACAGGTCATTAACAGGTATCTAAGTAGCCAGGAGTTTTGTTCCTTAGTGTAATCGGATGGTCTGTATCACATCCTAGCAGATGACTTTTCTTGTGCTTTCTATTAAGGCATTTTTTTTTCATGGAGTATTCAGATCCTTTGACCTTCTGAATTAGCAATGAGTGAAAATCACTAGTGTGGCTCTGACAGACTTCCATAGCCCCTGGTCACTCACGTCCTATAAGCAGTGGTGACAGCTGCTGGTTGTAACCTATTGAACTTGGCAGGGGCTACATGCAGTGGTGTAGTATTTCTATGGAATAGTGCCTGTTTGAATGTATTGAACATAAAGCAAATTAAGATGAGAGACCGTGGGAAGGAAAGCAGTCTACAATATTGACTTAATATTGAGCAATATGTTCATAGGGAAATGGCTCTGAGAGTTAAAACAGATCAATGGAAGTATTTGAACCAAGCGGAGAAAGATAGCTATATGACCACAGACTCTAGAGAGCATGATGTAGGTGTGTGAGGTTTTCTTTTAGGTCCAGGACACCTCATGAACATCTAGTAGGATGACTGCTGTGCGTGGCAACAGGGAGAAGTGTACCAGCTGCAGGGTGGAAGGAAGAGCAGGTAGGTAGAGTTAGAAGGAAGGGGAAATGCAGGAGTTTGTCAACAGCACAAGAGATTGAGGTTGTATTTGAAGTAGGAAGAAAGCAGAAATAAACATCCTATTAATTCTTTGTTTCTGCCCTTCAAAATATATGAAAGAGAAGGAAAATGGATTATATGTGGTTGAAAGAAGTAAAGAATCACAGATCTCTGTCTATGTGTGCGTTAGTGTGCATCTGTACTGCTCAGTCAGAAGTTAAACAGCTGAAGGGATGTAGAGCAGACATAACTTTGGACTTTCTCCAGGCCTATTCATCAGAATGTATGGTGGGAGTTATGATCAATAGCAAAGGAAGTCTTTCATGGTTTCTGAGTGTTGAAGTGAATTTTATTGACTGACAGCTAAGTTGAGTCACTAGCAAGAAGTCTACGTGCAAGACGCTTGCAGCTTTGTGCTGGCCGTAGTAGTCTGCAGCTGATGGGATATTTATATGAGGAAATCCTTGTCCAGTAGTTGAATCCATTGTCTTACCTGGGTAAACATCATGTAGTGGGTTTTTTTGGTTTGTTTTTTTTTTTTTTTTTGAGAAGCATGCCTCTGGTTCCTGAACCGTGTGATTGTCTCATTACGGTAGTACTGATCCAAGTTCATTTGGGTTTAACTGGTGAATTGTACAAACCAAATGCAGAACTTAATATGAGGGCTGCTCTGAAAATAATGCCTCCTATTTTGCTATGTTGGCCTACAATGTCAGAGATGCACGTTAGTGTAATGGCAGTTGAGGATGAGCCTTCCCAACAGTATTCTGTTCCTTGTTGTTGCTGCGCCACAGATGGCAGCAGAGGGGCAATCTGATAAAATGGCACCTGACATGGAAGTGCGGATGAAGCAAAGGTGTGGAATTGAGTTCCTCAGTATGGAAAAAAATTGTGCCTGTTGACATTTATTGACACTTGCTGAATGTTGATGGAGCACAGTGAGATGGTGGCTGGTGCATCTCAGCAGTGACGACAGCAATGGAAAGCCACGTGTCAGACAGCCATGTACAGCTGTCGCACCACAAAATGAAGAGCAGCTTGATATCAGCTCATCCACATGAATTGGTGGATTGCGATCAGGGAACTGTCTGTGGAGTTCAGTATCTGCTTCAGTGCTTTGGGAACAATGGTGAGAATGTTGGAATATCACCAAGTTTGTGCCAGATAGGTCACCCAAGTGCTCATGTGAGATGAACAGAAAGAACAAGTTTGTCAGGACTTATGGAACGAATATGAGGCTGCAGGTAATGGTTTCCTGGGTTGCATTGTTAGCAGTGATGAGAAGCGGTGTCTGCACAATGAACTGGAGTCAAAAAGGCAATCCGTGGAGTGGCAACGTGTGAATTCCTCTTTGAAGAAAAAGTGCAAGATGCAACCGTCAGTGGGTAGAGCGCTGTGCACTGCCTTGTGGGATAGGAAATGCTTGATTTTTCTGGATTTCTTGAAACACGGACAAACCATCAACTCTGATTGCTACACTGCCATGGTGACTGAGCTGAAGGCTTGGTCACACCAGATAAGAAGACAGTCTTTCTTTTGTGACATGATAACACCAGGCCCCGTACCAGTTTGAAGACCAGAAAACATTGCCAATTTTGGCTGGACTATCCTACCACACCCACCCTATAATCTGGATTTGGCACCTTCTGGCTTTCATCTGATAGAACCAATGAAAGATGGGCTACGTGGGCAACGTTTTCCTAGCAGTGGTGCCATTGTAGTGGCTGTGAAATGGGGGGGTCACCTCCACCACGCAGATTTTGACAAGCATGGCATGCAGGCTCTTGTTCATTGCTGGCAAAAATGCACAGCTAATGGTGATGACTGTGTTAAAAAACAGTGTTCTTTTGGCTGAGAATTTGCTGTATCAAATAGTGTTATTGCACTCTTTGTATCTGTTGTAGTTTCCCTGGAAATAAATCGAAGCCATTATTTTCAAAGTGACCTACATGTACTCAGCTTCTTTTTGGGTGCACAAAATTTGATTCGTACCTAAGTGTGAAAGGGTAAGCGATGATGGTAAGGTAAAACGATGCCAGGAGCTGTGCTAAAATTTAATTAAGATGCTGGAAAACAGAGTTTGAGTTTGCTGTAGTTCTTTAATACTGTTGTCTTGTGAGTGGAGTACATTCTTTTCTTCCCCCAAACTGATTAGTATTCTCTGCTTTCAAAGAACTAACTTTACCTAATGCTCGTAAATTGTCCAATTTAGTAATCGTGCTGGAAGGTGGAAAGTGAGCTAGAAACATCGCTGCATTTGGGAATTACAGTGTGTGGATTTTGTTTTCACTTGCAAATCTGTGAACTGGCTTCTGCAATAACCTCTTCATCAAGAGCACCCCTAAATACAATGGAATGGATGTTAAACACCTGGAAGGTGCGGGGAAGTGGTTTAAGGGTTGGGATGTACCAAGTGAAAATGCAAGGTACTTTACTTAGGTGATGGTTGTACCATGGTATGAATCTGCTTTTTTGTTGCAGTGTAACAAGGTACCATTAACACCAGAAGTCAGTTTGCTGGAACAGTTGAAGCAGGTTTGATGTGAGCTTTAAGAGCTGTAGTGTTTTGGTGTTTGGTCCTTTCTTCCTTCCTTATGTTTTCAAGTTAATCTTGAAGACCTTCTGCAGTCCAGGGTGTTGAGAGCATTGCGCTCACCTAGCCAGTGAGGCCACCAAGTCTGACAGCCTGAAACCCAGTAAGAGGCAAAACAGATGAGATGAAAACTGTCTCAGCTTCGCGTTGAGACTTGCTGTGGTGTGATGTTTCCTGGTGTTTGCTGTTGGGAATCTCAATTTGGAGATAGTGAAGATTGCTGGAGAAGGGTGTTTCCTCTCCATCAGCTTTTGTCACACTGGGGCTAAAGCCATATTTCCCAGAGTTGTTCCAGCAAACTCATTTATATGTTGTTTGGCTGACAAGTTAATTCTTGCTGTCCAGACGTTAAGAATTGACATACATGCTGAACCGGGTATAGGCTTCTGAACACTGTGTACATGAGTGGCAAAACTGGCCTGGGGCTCCTGGATGCTGCTGTGATACAAGCACCTATTATTTGTATGCTTGGAGAAGTAACGAGACTCTTGCTGTTTGAGATCAAAGCTGTCAAAAGCACAGGGTGAATTTAACGTCACAGTGATTAAGCTTCAGATATTCTCTAATGTAATACAGCTGAAACTCCAGGGTTATTTTTGAAAGTTTGGAGTCCTTACTGTGCTTCACTGGAAGAAGGAAATGGAGAGAAACATCTAGGGGGCTTAATGCTCTGTAATGTGCTGGTAAGGAAACCAAGCAATTCTTCGGTTAGCCAATTAATGTCAGTACTTATGTTTTGAAGCGCTAAGTATTTTAATGAGTTTTGTTAGGAGTTATTTTTACTTGTGCTTAAAGGAAACATCATGAAAGTTCACATTGGAGTTCTGGAAAAGCTGCAGTAGAGCCAAGTGAGAAAACTCAGGGCTTGCTCTTGTGGTCCAGGAGATCCCAAAGTAGCTTCTAACTCTGGAGTGTCCCTTAAGCAGCTCTCCTGAGGCTAAGCAGTTCACGTTTCAGTGGGAATTGCCAGAGATGAGTTTCCTTCTACCTCTAGAACCTGGCTTTGGGAGGGCTGGGTATGAGCATCATTTCTTGTAATCTCAAAACCCCAACCTTTGACCAAGCCTGAAAAAAAAGAGGTGGGAAAGCAGAAGGTTTACCTTTTAGATGACAGGGACACAAATGTCACCTATTCATATATGCTCAGTTGGAATGTTCATCAGAGAAAGTCAGGCAAATGGAGGTGGAAGACTGCTATCAGAATTATACTTTCATTTTGTTTACAAAAAAAAAAAAAAAAAATTCAGAGTTCTTCTTGGCTTCCATCCACGTATTTCTTAAAGCTATCAAAGAGGAGGGTTAATTTTCCATGCGGTTTTACTCTGCTTTCCCTTTATTCTCCTTTTTCTCTGAGCAGATGTTTATCCCTTTTTCCCTTTTTTGCTTTTTGTTGCTTTGCTGCTTTCTCTTCAGATGTGTAAATCTACTTCTCACCTTGTGAATATTTTGGAGAAAGGAATCTATGTATATCTGCTGTGCATTGTTTGGCAAGTAATTGTCATCTTTTGCAGTAATGTTCTTTACTTCTTTTTAAATTTGTTTGTTTCATGGAGCAGTTGAATGCATAAAAGCAAACAGTTTGTAAAGACGTGAAAGGTAAGGGATGAGTAACAACAGTTAATATAAATTTTTCAGGAACCATCCATAATGGCAAACCAACCCACTCGTTTTCTGCATTTGTGGATGCAAAAGTAATAGCAGATGTGTGTCTTGACTTAGACATTTTGAAGTTCATTTTCCCATGAGCAGCTTAGGAAAGGAACGGACTGCTAGAAATCCCCTTAAAGGGGAGCACAGTTGTTTAGTCATATTTTGTCATATTTTATTGTATTTGAAAAGTTGTGGCTGTCAGGTGAGGTCCTGGATGACTGGAGGAAGGGTCACATCACTCCTATTTACAAGAAAGGGAGCAAGGAGGACCTGGGGAACTACAGGCTGGTGAGTCTCACCTCTGTGCCTGGGAAGATCATGGAACAGGTCATCCTGGATGACATGCTTGATCACGTGAGGAATGGGCGTGTGATCCGTGACAGCCAGCACGGCTTCACTAGGGGAAGGTCAGCTTAACCAATCTGGTGGCCTTCTATGATGGGGTGACAGCATCGGTGGACAAGGGAAAGGCGACTGATGTCATTTACCTGGACTTGAGCATGGTCCCCCACCACATCCTTATCTCCAGATTGGAGGGATGTGGATTTGATGGGTGGAACACTCGATGGATAAGAAATTGGTCAAAAGGCCACAGACAGAGGGTGGTCATCAATGGCTCTGTGTCCAGGTGGAGGCTGGTAATGAGTGTCATCCCCCAGGGGTCTGTCTTGGGACTGGTGCTCTTTAACATCTTTATCAATGACATCGACAACAAAATCGAGTGCACCCTCAGCAAGTTTGCTGACGACACCAAGCTGAGTGGTGTGGTTGGCACAGTGGAAGGAAGGAATGCCATTCAGAGGGACCTCAACAGACTTGAAAGGTGGGCCTGAGTGAACCTAATGAGTTTCAACACAGCGAAGTTCAAGGTTTTGCACTTGGGCCAGAGGAATCCCAGGCATCCATACAGACTGGAAGGAGCGGTCCTTGAGAGCAGCCCTGCAGAGAAGAATCTGGGAGTCTGGATGGATGGAAAAGCTTAACATGAGCCAGCAGTGTGCTCTTGCAACTTGGAAAACAATTGGTATCCTGGACTCCATCAGAAGAGGGGTGGCCAGCAGGGATAGGGAGGTGACTGTCCCCCTCTACTCTGCTCTTGTGAGGCCCATCTGGAGTACTGTGTCCAGTTCTGGAGTCCCCAGTACAAGAAAAATGTTGGAAAGGGTCCAGAGGAGAACTATGAAGATGCTCAGGGGGTTGGAGCACCTCCCCTACAAAGACAGGCTGAGGGAGCTGGGTTTGTTCAGCCTGGAGAAAAGAAGGTTGTGGGGTGACCTCATCGCAGCTTTTCAGTACCTAAAGGGAGCCTACAAACAGGGGGGGAGTCAACTCTTTGAAAGGGTTGATAACTGCAGGACAAGGGGAAATGGTTTGAAGTTGAGGGAGGGGAGATTTAGGTTGGATGTCAGGGGGAAGTTCTTTACTGTGAGAGTGGTGAGGTGCTGGAACAGGCTGCCCAGAGAGGTTGTGGATGCCCCATCCCTGGAGGTGTTCAAGGCCAGGTTGGACGGGGCCCTGGGCAGCCTGGTCTAGCATTAAATGTGGAGGTTGGTTGCCGTGCATGTGGCAGGGGGGTTGGAGATTCATGATTCTTGAGGTCCCTTCCAACCTGGGCCATTCTGTGATTCTGTGATTTGAGTGTACCACAGGGTTCAAGATAAAATGATATATTTACAGGGTTTCTGCAGAGTCTTCTAGCAGCCTTACAGGATTCTCCAGTTTTTGGCAATTTTTGAGATAAGTTCTGTGTAGCACTGTGAAGTGGGTCATCTTTTGGTGGTCACTCAGTATTGAAAGTATGTGACAGGCTGATGGAATACTGTTAGGAAGCCTTGGATGCAGTTCAGCTGAGGCAAATGCGGACTCTGGTCATGATGAGAACAGCCAGGTGCAAGATGGAAGGGGACAGTGATTGGCAGGCAGTGGTTCTGCTCAGAAGGGTTTGGCACCCAAACAGGCTGTGAGTCAGCCAGATTCTCATATTGCAAAAGCTGCAAACGCTGTGCCGGGCTGCACAAACAAGTGTGTTGCAAGTTGGGTACAAGGAGCTGCTAGCATGCTGGGCAGAGCTCAGGTAAGCTTAAGCTGGAGTATCTGCTTTTAGGTATCATACCTGAGAGACGTCAGCAGTGGTGGGACAGGTCCCGAAAGAAAAGTAGCATGTTAATGGTGGTAATGTCCTTTGCAGCAGTCCTTCATGTGTTGCGAGTGGAGTGGGAGGAGGGCAGGTGGAAGAGAATTGCATGCTATTTTCCATGCCTATGGGGACTCAAGCTAGTGATGTGCCTAACTGTAATAGAGGTGACCTGAGTTACGTATTAGAAAAATCTTTCTTGATGCGTAAGTAGTGAAGGACTGGAAGGGGCTGTCTGAGGTAGCTGTGGAAGGGAGCTTACTTGGTAAGTAGGCGTGATGGGCATTTTGAGTCTCATTCATGTTAGTGAGTGTTAGTGAGTGATTGTTGTTGAACAGCGGATCCCTTCTGGCTTTTCTTGCAGTCTGACTTGATAATGCAACCCGAACCATCATAACTTAAAGACAACAAATCCTGATGTGGACTTGCAGGATGACTAAAACTTTGGTCCTGTTACAAGCAAAATCAGATTTTGAACTTGAGGAAGCACACTGGTAATAAATGGCTTTCACCGTAGGTGATAATGGTTTTGTCTTTTTATGGGGAAGCAGCTGTGTTACTCAAGAGTGGCTGGTTGCTGACAGCTGAAATCCACAGCTGCTGCATCTGCACTGAAACACATGCAGCTACTTTGGATCCTGAGTGCATGTTCCTGTCTGTGCTCTGCTGCACAGCATGAAAGTGAAATACTTCGTCATGCTGCTGCTTTTTTTTTATTGCCAGATATATATCAATGTATCTGCATGCTGCTATACTGACAGCTTTGTTTCTTTCCCTTACAGGAGAGTATAAGGAAATACAAGTGACGCTGTTTAATGTCACTTGTCTTAACATGATACAGAAATAAGTACTTGTTCTGGTCATACAGCAGATTTTATTGCTGAGTTATTTACATCTGGGAGGAAAGATTTCTTTTTATGATCAAGTTGAAACCTTGTCAGCACTAAATGGCGTCAGTAATAAAACATGCTCAGTGGCTTTTCTGCCTTTTGACAGTTAAGTTTTTCTTCCTCTCTTATATTAAAACATATATACTGATGTAAGTCCTTGCCCTTTTCTGTTTCGTTCTTTTTGGTGATCTTGCTTGTGAGCATATTCTGATTATTTTTCTCTCTCTTGTTTCCCAGGAGACAAAGATGGCAGCAAGGTGACTACAGTAGTGGCAACTCCTGGACAAGGTCCAGACCGACCGCAAGAAGTTAGCTACACGGACACCAAGGTGATTGGAAATGGATCTTTTGGTGTTGTGTATCAAGCCAAACTCTGTGATTCAGGAGAGCTTGTGGCCATTAAGAAAGTCCTGCAGGATAAAAGATTTAAGGTAAGAGTATGCATAGCTTCAGAATATTCTTTGAATGTTGTCTTGTTTTCCATTTCTTTTGTGGCGTTCTTTTTATTCAGTTTTTTTTTTCATTTGTCTTCGTTAGAGCATGTAAACAAAAAAAATCCAAGACTAAAGATTAAACAGATGTTTTTTGATAAAGGAATATAGTTTAACTAGAAATGAAGTGAGTCACTGCTGTTAGTTTTTGCAGTAGTGCAAAACAGGAAGTTAAAAATCCTGATCTTCCTGATTTGATGTTGTAGTGCTGTTCCCTGGTTGCAGACTTGATTCTTCAGACAATGAACCAGGGCAACAAGGGAAAAGTTTGTGTTGTACTTACTTTTTTCTAGCACAGATTCTTCTCTATAGTCATTAGCAATTAAGCTGCTGGAAGGACAGGTGCCTTTGGGCTTTGTTCTTGGGCGTTGCCACCTATAAAGTAGAAGGCTACGTACATTTGAATAAATCAGAAAGTCCCCAGGCCAAGCAAGAAGGTAACAAGTGCTGAGCCTAGGGCAGTTTGGGCTGAGGGAGGTTTACTTCCCTTCATTATCTGATTCATAAATGTGATCTATTCTGACTGTTCGAAGACTAGCGAATCTTTATTCTAAACAGTAAGTAGCCTTCCAAGAAGTCTATCTCTGTGTGATACTTAAACTAAATTAAGGACCATTAGCAACCTCATCACTGCTGTTACCTGCCCCTGCTTGGTACTTGGTGTACTTGACTGCTTTCTCTTATAGTTAAGGGAGCTGCAGATGAGCTCATTCAAGGGTGAATGGTGGCAAAGGTAACTGATTTTACCATCTAAAATCTGGGTTTCAGCGTCTGGAGATGAAACCCACAGCTTTCATGATTAGCAAAGTGTATGGACAGGTTGTAGAGAAGACATTAAGGGTAATCTTGTTGGCACAAGCTAGATGTGAAAGTTTCTGAGCTTAAAGATAGGAATTTGAAGCATATTAAAGGAAAACTGATGATCGAAAACTCTTTTGAAAAAAGTTTTAGAAATACTTCTGAGGGCTAGTGGATGATGTTTTCACCATCTCCTTTGCAGTTCTCATTTTTTTTGCAGTAACACTTCATGCCTAGCTAGCTTCACTGGTTGTGTTTGTAATTTGTGTCCTGTTTTAGTAGGAAAACAATCCTTTTGAAGTAATTTGAAATTGTTAGAGTATGCCTTTTCCTTGAATCTTGAAATTGATGTTATCATTGACACAGTTACCACCTTATCACAGAGATATCAGCTAAAGAGTGAAAAGGAAAGAAGTTTTTAAATTACACTAATAGTGCAGCATTGTTTGACTTATAATTGAAGGAGATATTTAAAGTTCTTACATTGTTCTTATATTTGTCAGATTTATTTCTGGCTTGTATTATGTGTTAAAGGCAGTTAGAACTGGAGAGGCAGTATGGTGCGATAAGAAAGGGAGAGGTAGGAGAATAACAGAAGCTCTAAATCTAGTCATTCCTAGAAGAGTTATTTGATCTCTTCTGCTTGTGTAGTTTTAGGTGAAAGGCTGGTGAGTTTCTCTTGTCATGTCATGCTTGGTGGATATTGTAAAGTCATAGAATCACTAAGGTTGGATAAGATCTGTAAGATCATCTAGTCCAGCTCTCCACCCACCATGAATATTGCCCACTAAATCACGTCCCTTAGTACCACATCTACATGCCTTGAACACCTCCAAGTTCTGTGATGCCTAGTGACAGAGCAGCCTTTTCCAGTGTCCAACCATTCCCTTCTGAGAAGATTTTTTTTCTAACATCTATCTTGAACCTCCCTTAGAGCATTTTGAGGGCATTCTCTCCCACCCTATCAGTAATTACCTGGGAAGAGAGGCCAACCCTCACTTTGCTACAACCTCCTTTCTGGAAGTTATAGAGTGTGATAAGGTCTCCCCTGAGCCTCCTCTTCTCCAGACTATACAATCGCAGTTCCCTCAGCCGCTCCCATAAGACTTGTGCTCCAGACTTCTCACCAGCTTCACTGCCCTTCTTTGGGCACGCTACAGGACCTTGATGTTTCTTTTGTGGTGAGGGGCCTAAAACTTGACACGATAGAGTGCAACCACACCAGAGCTGAGTCTGTGGGGACAATCACCTCTCTTGTCCTTCTGGCTACATTATTTCTGATACCAGACAGGATGCCGTTGGCTTTCTTGACCACCTGGGCACACTGTTGGCTCATATTCAGCCAAGCATTGATCAGCATCCCCAGATCCTTTTCCTTTGCACAGCTTTCCAGCCACTCTGTCCTAAGCCTGTAGAGCTGGCACAAGGTGGTTGTGACAAAAGTGCAGGACCCAGCACTTGGTCTTGTTGAACTCTATTTGCCCAGAGTGGCTGTGGATGCCATGTCTTTGGGGGTGTTCAAGGCCGGGTTGGATGGGACCCTGGGCAACCTGATCTAGTACTTAAACCTAGCAGTTGGCAGCCTTGCCTGCGGCAGAGAGTTGGACCTTGGTGATCTCTGAGGTCCCTTCTAATCCAAGCCATTCTACGATTCTGTGGACTTCATCCCATTGGCCTCAACCCATCAATCCAGTCTGTCCAGATCTCTTTGTAGGACCTTCCTTTTTTGAGGCAGGCCAACACCTCTCCCCAGCTTGTTGTCATCTGCGAACTTACTGGGCGTTCACTCAGTTTCCTCATCCACATCATCAATAAAGATGTTAAGGACTGACTTTATTATTGGCCTCTGGAGAACACCACTCGTGACCGGTCTCCAGCTGGATTTAAGTCCATTCACTACTGTATCAGCTCGTGCTTTGGACCAAATTTTTGAATCCCATGACTTTGAGGTTATGTTGTCAAAGTGACAGTTTGCCCAAGTGTTTTAGTTTTTGTCCATCAGATACTCATAGTTTTGTGAGTTCTTTTTGTTTGTTTGTTTAAATAAATCTGTATTGGGCATCTAATTAAAATGAATGCCTTTGATTATTTTTCTTCAAGTATTTGATCAGTGGCATCTTGTTATTTGACTGTACATCTTTCTTGGAGTGCTTCTTTAAGCCATTAGGAAAAAGGAAGGCTTGTTTTCAGTACTATTCCTCTTCTTATTTAAGGGAGAAAAAAAGCTAAAAATCTCATTGTGGTTTCTGCACCTTGAACTCTGAACTATTTGCCCCTCTATAAGAGACATGAGTGGAGAATGTCCAGTGTCTCTCAACTGGGTGGAATTAATGTTAGGTATATGAGTAGATTCACAGGTTTATAGCATTAATTTAAAAACAACAACAACAACAACAAAAAAGGTGTTCTTATTAATCTGTGTGAGTCATGTCTCCAGTAGTGCCTGTTAAACATTTTTTACATGTTCTTTTTCCCCAAACTTGTATGCCAGTCACAGATCACCTGTCTTTGTCTTCAGCTCACTGTTTTATCCTGTAAATCATAAGAGTAGCCCTCCCCTTCTTTTTACTTTTTGATCTGGAAGTGCATGTTCTGAAGTCTGAAGGGGTACATTCCTGCAGACTGGGAGAAAGCTTCTGCTTGGACAGATTTGGAAGGTGGAAATAAGCTATCTTTATATCAAGAATAGTTTACAATTACTTCAGAGTGTGCCATTCCTTGGGAACATCTGATCTAGGTTGTAAATGCTGGACTGAGTATTTTATTAGGGAACTTGGAGTGCCTGTTGCCTGTACAGTTTGGTTGCAGTTCAGAAGCAGACCTGCGCTTCTGTTCAGATAGCTTGCTTGTGAAGTGCACAGCAGCTAGGCTCTTGCTACCCTAGCGTGACTGCCTGGATGGCAGTCTCAGCTATGGTGACTGGAATTCTCACTTCTCTATCATGAACATACACTCTTGCTTTGATACTAGTGAGGGGAAACCCCACCATAGATAGCAAAGGATGGTAGAAGTTGGTTTGCCTGTTTTAAATGAGCTTTCTCACCTTTTGGGGGAAGAGAGGAGTGCTTCAGTTTATTTGATGGTATGGATAGTTTGCAATGCTGCTACCTCTTTCTACTCCTTGTTGCAGTTAGGTTGGTTCTTCAGCTGTGGCACTGCAGTTCTAGCATGGCTGTGTTTTAAACAGGGTTTCTGAAGTGCTCTGAGTTCTAAAATGGTGTGTGCTAGAATTCATTGTAACATAGAGCAACACAATAGATACACTAGGAACAGACTGAAAGGAACAGCTTGAATAAATATTTATTCTTAATTTTGGTGTGCAGTTCACCTGCCTTCATTAAGCTAGATTTCCATGTTAGGCATGAGAACTTCAGTAATGTCATTTTGGACAATAATATGATACTTAGGTGAGTGGTTCACAAATGATATTTGTCACTTAGGTACAAGACTGCTGAGGTTGTCTGTAGTCAATGTGGAGAATCAGAAATTAACAGTTTGACGAGGCTAAGTAATAGACGTTTCTGTTTGAAGAATGGCATGAGACAGCTTTAACAAGGTTTTGGAGCTAAAGCCTATTGGAATAACTGAATTTCCTGAGGGCTACATCCTACCCTTTCTAGATCAATACTGTGCTTCTGCTTCTATTCTGCAGATGTGTAAGAAGAGGTCCTCAAACAAAGCATTGGTAAAGATAGATGCAGTAAAATTATTTATAATCTCTTCAAGTATTTTAATCCATATTTCAGTGCAGGCCGCTCTTAACTGCCAATACTCTCACTGTGATGCTTGGGAAAAAAATTCTGGTAGCATAAATCTTCTTGCCCTGTTTTTGTTGATATGCTCTTTGGAATATTCTTCAGAGTGGAGAGCAACGTGACTGACTCTTAATTCTGCAAAAAGCAGTAGTAAGGTGGCAGGTCTTAGCACACACAGGAAGTTCTTAGTCTAATTGTTTCTGTGACTCCATGCCCATGTTTAAGAAATCCTGTTGGAATGGATGCATGAATTGCTGAAAATATCTCTTGGCTGAGAATAAATACCTGAATTCTGTGTATCTAGTACTTAATGCTTTTGCTATAGTCTACTAGGCTGTTGCCATCAAAATGATCAAGTTCTTAATCGTGCACCTTCTCTTGATCTAGAATTGGGCATCACGTTTTCTGGACATTGGTCCAAAGTCTGCAGTAAGAGATAACCACATTCTATGTGAGAACCACTTGTGCAGTGCTGCCCTTCAAGTCATTCAAGGACTGCTTTGGTTTAGCTCTCAAACTGCGTATGCCATGGTTCAGTTGCCTGAAGTTCTCAAGTAGACACGCAGATCTTCCAGAGCTTGAGAGATTGTCAAACTAGATCCCTGATAGTCCATTAACATGAAACCTGGTGTGGGTAAAGCTGAGGCCACTGAATAGAGCAAGCAGTGAACTTTCTTCCGTTTAGACATATATACTGTGACCATTCACAGGATGGTTATTATGTCTTAATGTATAAAAAATTCAGCGTTAACCTGAGCTTTACAACCTTACAAAGCAGCAGGATGGAAAAGTGTATGTTGAGGTTCTGATTTCTCTCTTTCTCTGCTGGATGTGTGTACTTTGGGAAGCTGTTAGGGGTGCTTCTGAAAGAAAGCCATTTTTATTTCTGTTCTGGCTTCAGATATATCAAGCTTCTAAGTATAAGAAGAGCCTTTTTCAAATTAGTCCACATCCACTGATTGTGTTAGCTTAATTACAGTAACTTTTATAGCATCTCACATGAAAAACATAAAACTACAAGGAAGAGTTCCCATTTCAAAATGATGATATGTTCAAGTTCTTAAGTTGTGTTAACTTTTGAAGAGACCGTTCTGTTCAAAACAGTGAAAAATCTAAAGTTGACTGAGTTATTTAGTAGATTTTGTGTGTCTGCTTGTGGTCAAATGTGTCATTCTCTAGATATGCACATAGAAAAAACGTGAACCTGTTGACTAATGAGATTTGTATCTTTGGCTCTCAGAATCTCAATGCTTAACAGATCACTGAGAGTCCAACTTCACATTAGGCTTAATTGGTTCCACTCCTGGCTACCCTTTGTGACCCATTTCTTGGCTCTCTGTTATCCTTGACTACTTACAGTAGAGGAGATAGCAGATATGTATAGGAAATTATGCTGCATTTTCTGGGGGCTTCACTCTACCGAGGTGGCTGTTAGCATAGTTGATCTCACTTGATGGATACACAGTACTCTGATCGAGTTGAAGCAAGCATTTTCTGAGGTCTGTAAGCTCAGGCTGTAGATAGTCCTGCCTATGAACTGACAAACAAGGGTTTGACAGACAGCCCCTTGATAGTTGTTGGGAAGGAAACCCAGCAGAAGAGCTTTTGAGGAAGAGGTATCGTGGTCTCTTCAATGCAGACTTAGTTTTCCTTTGTCAGGTTCAGTGAGGATGTATGAAGGATCTTCACTTCTTACTATTTTAGCAAATCCATCTTGCAGACTCCTATTGTGTATTGCAGCTTTGCCATGAGAACATCAGTGTATAGATGAAGGGAAGCCATCCTCCCTGTTGCAAAGCTGAGGTGCCTACCATGTAGAACTCTGTCTCTCTGTATATGCCTGAGCTGCCAGTCTTTCAGGCACTTGATGTCGAGGAAGGACATTATGCCCTTTTACAGAAGGAATCGGGAGATAATCACACAGGTTTAGAATAAACACTGTCTTCAGGCAGTGCTTTGGGTCTGAAATTAAGAGTAAAATACAGTGTAGAGATTAGATCTGCTCTGTTGTATTAATGATCCTCTTTCTTGGCGGCCTTGTCACATGCCTAGGTGTCCACGAAAGACGGAACTTATTCTTGTTAATTTAATGTGTGTATGAGCTAGTCTAGCTCTCTCATATCACTTTCTAAAGACTGGTGAACATTCAAATAATAAACTGAAGGATTTCTCTCAAAATAATGTTTTCTTAATTTGTTCTGTCTCATTTCCAAGGACTTCCCAGTTCAAACGGGAAGCATCCATGGGATGAAAAGTCACAAAGGATAAATGTGATGATGAGAGATAATAACGTTTAAACACCTCTTTTCTAAGTCTTTGAGGACTTTCACATCTTAGCTACTTTGAAGATCTGAGGGCTAATGAATCACTGTTCATAAGACCATTACAGAGGTGGCGCTTTTAGAAGGATGCCTTAATTTTATTGTTAAATAACTAGAAGGAGCACCTTGAACAACAGTTCTCTCTTCTGACTACTTCAATGCGATGCGTTATGCCTGTAATGCAAGGGGAGAAGAAAGCTGCTAATATTTTCCTGTGACATTAGCCAATATTAATAACTTCTGTAAAACAAGTAGAAAGAAGATAATTCAGCTTGAGTGGAAACCTTTTCAAAACTATCTCTTCCTATTTCTATGTGAAGAGTTGCAGTCCTCTTGAAAACTAGGGCCATCAGATACGATTTGCAGTATCAGCAATGCTTGGGTGCATGCATGTTCAGGATATTTTTCCATGTTCTGATGAGCTCAAGGGCTGTGTTCTGTTTGAGAGGCTTTCTTCAAGTCTGTAGTTTAATTGTTGTATGGAGGCCAAAATTGTAGCTGTGATCTAGTTTAGTGTAGCCTGATTAGCAGAGATGTTTACCAAGATAATAGCATTTCTTACAGCACTATTTGATCTGTCTCTTGCAAGCTGGCTTATCTGAGCCAATTCTGTCACTTGACTGTTACTGTGGTTGCATTGCTTTCTTGTTCTCAGTGTGCTGGAATCTGGATAGCTATCTAAATTCTCACTCCAAACCTTGTATTTGATTCAGTTTTCCAATTTACACAAGAACTGAGTCTGTGTGTGCCCTTGATTTGGCAGGTTTTGAAGCATGCAAGTGTATTGCTCGGTGTACCAATCTCTGGGCATATTCCTGGGCCCTGCAAGGGTTAAGAAGAGTCTTATTCAGTTGATCCTATTTTTAAGTCTGTATTGACTTTGTAGTTATGTTAGAACAGTTTTTACAGGTGTTTTCTCATCTTCTAGATGAAGTGGATTGATTGGTTGTAAGCGCAAAATGAATCATTTTGGCACATAGAGACAAATCGGTGTTCTGTTATAGGCACTGATTTCACTTTTCTTCCTTACTGTGTAGTAGGACTGAAAACTATTGCTTTGAGGATGCAGATCTGTCCTTTGTGTATTCACTGACTCAAAAAAGGAACCTTTAGAGGTATTGGCTTTTGATAGTCTTTTGCCTCAACAGTCCAGATGGTTTATGTAGCTTCTGTGGTAATGATTATGGGTTTTTTGTTGTCTCTCACACCTACCAAAGGAGGTTAGTCTAAGTCTGTTGTTGATGAAAAATGTATATTCCATGAAATATGTGTCTGTTCCATAAAATAAATACATATCCCATGAAATTATATATATTCTTTGTAATGTGTATATATAATGCACACACATACATATATGTATATTTAAAATTCATATATGCACACACATACATATTCATATTATAAAATTCCAAATTAACTGAAGACTGCTTTGAGACAGGTTTAAAAAAACCCAAAAAACTAAAGTGGTTGCAATGCTATTCTGAAATCATGAGACCAAGAGTGGAGATTAAAGTTTAGAAGAATTCCACACACATTAAGGTATGGAAATGTGTACTTTCAGGAACAGAAATAGCTGTAACTCTGCCACATACTGACAGCATACTGTGGCTATGTGACTGCAGTTTAAGATGCTTCAAAATGCCTGATGCTGCTCACATTAAATTTCATTTTCCAAGACGTTTTCCTTTGTCCTTTCCAGCTGTGCTGCTTAAGAGCCTGAGAAGGAACGATATAGAAAAAAACAAAACTCTGCATGCAGTAGGGATAAGCTGTTCTTCATTCCTATTTGTAAATCCTGCAGGTGTTTTTTCTGGGTCACACCTGGGAGGGGGCCTTGCTCATAGCACGTGTTCCTAGGTCCGTGTAGCCACAATGAAAGATGACTTGAAAACTTCCTAGGTTTTAGTGCTGGGCTGATGTTCAAAAGCAGTTGTAAAATATGCATGTCCTCTGTATTTTTATGGAAAAGGTCTGTGATAGCCTTCAGAACTACTGTCATGAGTGCTAGCATCTTTCCTTCTGGAACTCAAAAATTTAGTGATTCATTGCTGCTTAAAGTCATATATAAATTCTAAGCTAATTTTTTTTCCATCTTGTAGTTCTAGTTAAGACAGCGAGGCAGAGAGCAGGCAAGCCTAATGCTCCTGAGAGCTGACTAGCACTGCTGTTGTACTGAGCTCAGGTATTAAAGTGGATATGGGGTGGAAATGGTGTCCCGCTGGGAACCTTCTACACCTGTCTCCCAGTTGAGAAGAAAAGCATTTTGCAGTATATAAATAGAGGATTAGCTGATCTTTGTTGAGATCAAAATGGTGCTTTTGAGAAGTGCTTTAGAAGTTTGGTGCATGCAGTTACTTCAAGGCTTTTTGCTGTACCATTGTGTGTTCTGTGTTAGAAGTGCACAGCATGAGGTTGCTGGACTTAGCTGACGCTCTTTTACATCTAGCAGCATTATGTACCTGTGCCTCTCACTTGCTGTCTTTCTCTCTTACTTGATTAAATTATGTTTGATGCAGCATGCCTTTCTTTAAGGTGTGATTGGAGTATGCTGTCAAATGATTTGTCTTCATTTTTTGCCATTTTTAACTTAAAAATATTTGGCTGCTATCTTAGGCTACAGGAAATGCGTGTCCCTTTTGAATCTGGTACTTGCTATTTATTCAGGTATTCTACTGTGATAACCGTGCATTTTGGGGGATCAAAAAGCGGTAGCTAATGAAGTGTGAGGAACAGGAAGGGTAGAACAGACCCACCTGCTGCTCAGTAGAGGTTTCCCAGAGCAAGGCCAGGAGGTGGATCTACTCAAGCATGGTGCTTCCAGACCCAAGTTGTGCCCTCCAGTGCTGTCTGCTAGCTCAGCCTACTCAGCTTCATTTTAAACCTTGTAAATGAGCTGGCTTTATCCCTGGCTCCCTCCTTGAAGAGAAATACCTCAAGCATAATGAGGAAGGCTGCAGGAAATGTGGAAATCAGAATAATTTTTGATTTGCTGCATTGTTTTCTTGAGTAGATCTGACATTTTCCAAACCAACTGGTGTGCTCCTAGGAAGCTTTCGGAGCTTGAGGAGCTGTGTAGCTGGTGCTTCCCTTGCTACAGAAGGCAATATGCAGTGCCTACTTCTGCTCTGAAAAGTGGTACAGAGATGTGAGAAGATAATGAAAGCAAGCTATTTTTTGTTAAACCCCTGTAGCGTGGAGAAAAGGGCCTTTGCTCTCTGTAGGACATATTCTGGAATTAGCAGCGGTGTTGGTTTTTCCTGTGGTTTGGATGCTTCCTGTTCCTGGGTAGAACTGAAGATGAGATGCAAGTGCCAGAATTGTTTTTAGACTGCACTGTACAAGGAATCCCTTTTCTGCTATTTCATGTTGCACTTAAAAAAAAAAAAAAAAAAAAAAAAAAGAGGAAAGTGTTTGGTTTTGTGTCCTTCTGAGTTCATTCCCTTGTGTGTGTTTGTTTGTTTGTTTTTAATTTGCACTACGCAGTGAAGTTTGGCAAGACTAAGTTTAAGGATGAGAGGAACAATGAGATTTTGCTGGATGGACTTAACTTCTATATGATCTGGAAGTAAAACTGGATCTGAATTTTGTGTGACTTCATAAGAGTTGTGTCATGTAATAATGCCCGAAAAAAGAAATATTATGGAATGATGATGAGACATTTACTCTACTAAGGAAAATACTGTTTACAGTGCTTGATGTCCTGGTTTTATATTGATATTTGTTTTAAAGAATGATGTCAATACAGAGCTGTAGTATTTTTTGGGCAGGAGCTGGGAAGATGCCCACTCAAAATCTAGTTCTGCTTCTTTAGAGATGTGACAAACTCTCAACTAAGGAGAATGCAGTCTCCTTTCTTCAAGGTGGGTTTCTGATTCAGTGGTGCCTGGAACAGTGAACTGGGATGAGTAATCAAGGTTCCTATATGTCATGATGCAAATACCTAGACTGTGTACATCTGTGTTGCGTAGTTCTAAAATTTGAAGCCCAACCTAATTGTTACTGACCCAACAAAGGTGTTCATTCCACCTCTTGGTTTGTGATGTTCCTTTGAAAGGCCCCAGCCATAGTGATTAGAGCGCCTAGTACTAAGCTAAATAGTCAAAATACTAACAGTCAGCCTGAGTCATTGAAGCATAACAATGCATATGTAGAAGAACAGCTGGATCTAATTTTGTTGGTTTTTTTAATTTAAGGGGCATTCTGATGTCAGAGAGCTAGATTGTATTTTCCTTTTTTTCCCCTTCAATTTTGCCAAATGAGGATGAAGATGGATCTTAAGAAGACATCAAGTCAAATATTCTGTTTCTGTGCTATTCATTTGAAGATGTCTGCAGATCTGTTGATCAGACTGAGTTTGCAGGCCCTTGTGCATTCATCTAAGTTTAATGGCACCAGAAACATGACTCATAAAGGTTGTAGCAAGTTTTTTGGACTCGAGAACAGGCATCTCATTTATACCAGATGACTGTAACAGTGCAAGAATGCTGACTGGTTCTAAATTAAATCATTTGTTGCAGGCTACTTAGTCCCTGAAAGGGGACAGTACAGCTTAGCTGCTTCTCTGGGGGTTTTGGCAGGGCAGACATGCTTCCTGAGTTCCAATCTGCACTGTTCATGGGGGATTTTTTTCTTCTTCCGAACTTGCCTGAACCTCATAAGGCACCTTCATGGGCAAGTTTGGTTTTCCTGGTGAGTTATAGAGGAAGTTTTAAAAAGATGCATTTCCGACTTCCCTTAGTGTTAATATCAAGTGTGGAAGTTGGCACTTTTCAAGTTTACTGCTTCGAAAGCCACTGTATGGGCTAGGAAGTGGTAGGAAAGTTCAGTTCAATGTGGTACATGGATGTGCCTGTATTTGCTTCCTAATCTTGAGCAACTGTGAGAGCACATTTTAGACCAAGCTTGATAGTGAGCCATGGAATGCAGGGAGCACAAATTTTTGAAGAATTCCTGAGGACAAATTCTTAGTGTTTTTCTTTGTGTTGCTTTGCTGTTAAGCAATTCTGAGTTATCAAATTAAAGAGTTATCAAATTCTGAGTTATCAAATTAAAGATTGTAAGAGCTGGTCATTTTTAGTTGAGGGAGTGACATTAAACTTACATTGTTTTAAAAACATATATGTGATTGCTATAGACGATACTCTTCCGTTAGTGCGACATCACAGTGAACTGTAACTGCATGTCTTAAGACCTGGGGCTTCCTTGCTTACACTAGGGTTATTAATACAACCCATTTGTCATTTAGGTACCTGCGAAAAGCAACAGCATGGGAGCATATGAAATAAAAATGCTCTTTCCCGAGTGTGCTAGAAACCACTGCAGATGATTGAAGTCTGCATTTGAAGAGCCAGAGCAAATAGTCATGGACTTGATACAGTGCTTGCTTTTTCTCTTTTTTTCCAAAAAGTCAACACAAGTTGGGAAAGGACAGAAAAGGACGTGGTTTGCAAATAACTGATTTCCTGATAGGCAATGACTCTGCATCTGCAGCTGTGCATAACAGGCATAAAGGTTAGCTACGACTTTTTGGTAAGGCTAACAGATCACATAGGACAAGGAAGGAGTATGAAACGTGGGAGAACGAGGGCAAACTGGGTATTGCCTGGTGTGTTGGAGGCACAGCAGAGTCACTGTACTCATTGAGCAATTTGTGGCAGCACGAAGGCCATCAATTAACAGGAATGATAAACAGCACAAGGCCTCCTGGTTTGGGCTCTTCTGATGAGTAGCTCTGGAAAGGGTCCGCCTTGCTAGTGGGAACATCCTGTACTTAGTGCAAATGCATGGCACTGTGTGCAGGTAGCAGTAGGAAGTCCATTCCTGGTGAAGCACCGAGCTGTGGCATCCTGTTCTACTGGCTTGTCTGCATGGGTAATAAGGCTGTAGGTGACCTTTTGAGTCGCTTTCAAAGGTTATTAAATTCAAGTGAGACTTCTGAATTCAGCTGTCCACTCAAACTCTTGCAATCTTAACCTTACCTTTTTAAAGTTTATTTGAATTAAATTGTCCTGAGTGTCAGTATAACTACAAGTATGATGGCTGTGTCTTAATCTGTCCTTCTGTGCTGTAAACACTAGAATGCATTGGTAGCAGTGCTATCTTGCCTGCATAGGCAAGCAGTGTTGTGTCTGAAGCATGAAGTAACTCTTGATATTTTGTGCTGATGTCATTTTGAATGCAGAAGAGTTTCAAGACCCTTCTTTACGTGAAGCTTGATTCCCCCCAAAAATATGGAAAGTGTTGTTCAGTGTGCAGGGATGGGGTGAGGAAGTGAGCCGGGGAGCGATCCTGTTGAAACACGAGGCACCTGATAGTATTTCTTTGCATCTTTAGTGAATGTGTTATCACTTAATACTAGCATAAGCAGGGGCTATCCTCAGAACTTTCTTTCTAAAAGCAAATTTGCAGATGTTGTTCCTGTGACGGTTGATCTGGGTAGTTAAAGAAATTGAGCTGCTGGCATTTGATCTTCGGTCTCTTCACTTCAAATAACCAGAGACTCTTATATAGTATGCTCATTCTTGAGTTTTGAGCAACTGCAGCTCCTGTGACATAAGGTACTGTAAAGTACAAGATACCTTCAATTTCTTCAAACTGATTTAAATTATTACTTGCTAGGCAAACTTATTACTTACTACATTTTGTATCATGCTTCTCCAGTTCTAACATACAACTTACAAACGGTCCAGGAAATAGAATAAAGCAAAATTTGAGAGGGATTTTGGAACAAGTTTTGTTTACATTAGTTTGTAGTAATTTTGGGGGGATCAATTCTGTTATTTTTCAAAACTTTCAGAGTTGCATTTTAAAACATTCCAGAAGAATACACAAAACAGTAGATTTTCCTTTCTGCACTGCAACCCTGCCTAATTATTTCTGGTTATGGGATAAAGTTGTAGTATTTCTGAGCCTAGGAGAAGGGACGTAATGTGAGAGGTGGGCTCATGCAAATCCCATTGCTTTGTCTATATAGGTATTTCAAGCTGGCCTTGAATACAGCTAGTTTTCAGAAAAACATTGAAACTCTTGTGCATCCTTTCTGGTCTGTGCTATGTAGGAAACTTGGACAGTGCTTTCTGTATTCAGTAAAGGCTTGCTACAGACAACTAACTTGGATGAGGTGCTGCTGCAGGTTGAATTCAGTGCCTCTGTTGTGATTTTTCAGAGAATTGTTGAACAGTGACTACACCCTAGTTCTGAGGGGTGCCACAGAACAAGGTAGGTCTTAATTTCTAGTCCAGTAAAGGATGTTAACATTTGATAAAGTTGAGAAGTAGTATTTGTTTTCTTCAAGGGGTCATAAACTGAATTTTGCTGTTACTAATATGCATGTTACTGCTCATGTACTGTTTCCCAGAAACAAGATGGTGGGTAAAGATGGAGATTGTTCCTTTAGTTTCTTTCCTGTACTGGTGCTGAAGGTTAGCATGGCAATCCTAGAGTTAAAGAATTGATGAATAAAGCTTTAGCTTTAGACACAGTACTGTTTGTGAATCTGAACATTGCTGTTTGTGATTATCTTGACTGCTTTTGGTAACAGTAGACTGATGACTTACTTCTTAGTATTTCAGTTCTTCTTTCTGAGTTAGTTTTCGGTGAATGGCCATTGGGTTCTCTCTCTTGTATAAGCATTGTGATCTTGAGGCTGGTATTTAATAGCCTTTGAAACACTTTTGATTTCATTGGAAGCTATCACATCTTCAGGAGACACTTGATAGTTTTTTAGGGTTCTGTTTCAGAAGGTTAATCAGAGAGAAGGAAAGATTGTAGTTTATTTTGCGGTTGAATGTTACTAATTTGCATATTCCTCATAGCTCTAAAGCAGAAATACTTAGACTTTTTCTACTCAAAACCTACTCAAAACTCCATGTTTTCCACCTGATTGTGCATACTTTTCATTTTTAGGAAGTGAAAAGATTACAGTTGGGGAAGACAAACAGACCAACTGATGAAAGGTTTGTGGTACGAAGTGAATGTTTTACTGGCTTAGACAAGCCAACCTAATCTGGTTACCTGTGGTGTATCCTTGCAGCACTAGAGGTTCCTCATCTGTCTTGGTTATGTATGATGTCCCATTTTCTGGTTAGATAGCAGAAATGTGGACAGTGGGAATTTTTTTTTTCCTATCTGTTTGTGTAGTGGGTACATAGTGGTTTGGCTTTTGGGCTAGATGGGAACATCTGTGGTTGTACTGATCTCTCACGCATATTTGATTGCCTGGTTTTCAGAATGCGGTTCTGGACAAAGTGAAACATGTAATGGTTTACTGGAAAATCACATTTGTGTGATTGAGCTTGAGGTAAATTCAAATGCGTTTTTCACAATGCAGCATTATGAAGTGCTGAGACTGAAAGACCATTCTTGTAGTGGCTGCAGTTCATCAGTTTATGCACTGCAGAGCTTTTCCCTTTTGTAACCAATGACATAAGGGCCCTGAAGATGAGCCTGCCTTCGTTACCTGGCACAGTGCATCTCTGCAGCAGCCCAATACTGTAACTGCATCCTGGGGAAGCTGGGTGCTCTGCAGAGAGACCTGTGTGGTTGGTGGGCTATCAGGAAGGAGTGGGACGTACTTCGGCCATCACAGCTTTCGGCAAAATAGGAACCATGTTGAGCTCTCTCATAAGAGTTTTCCGTAGTCTTCTAATTAACTTGTATAAAATTAACGTTTGTAGAGATGGGAAGAGGCATGTCCCTGACACAAGTGACATAATTGTGACATTTCTAAGGAGAGAGAGATCTTCTAAGCGTTTTTAAGAATTGTTACTAATAGCAACTACAGAGGTAGAATATCCTTCTTTGTTTTGCCCGAGGAGAAAGGTTGGTATAGAAAACCAGAATGAATGTCTCTTAAGCTATGGAAAAAAGGCCTTACCATGTAAAGTGTATAGCAAGGCCATTGTGAGGCTTTGCAACTTGCATTACTGATAATGATGGGTGGTTTACTGAAGTTAATTCATGCGAGTCTCCTCTTGTTCAATATGAGAAATAGAAGAAGACGAGTTTGCATTGAGAAGGTGGCAGGTGGCTTAGCAAACATTCTACAAAAAGCGTAATCTCTGGGTGCACTTCTGCAGCTTCACTGTGAGTATGAGGTGCAGTTATGGGCACCTCAATACAACGGGCATAAGAGAGCATCCAAAGGAGGGTTACAAAGACAGTGAAGATTCTGGAGAGCAAGGTGTGTGTGAGGAGCAGCTGAGGTCCCATGTGTGCTCAACGCAGAGCAGAGGAGCTGAGGGGAGGCCTGATGGCGGCTGCAGCTCCTCACGGGGAGCGGAGGGGCAGCGCTGAGCTCTGCTCTGTGTGACAGCGACAGGGCCCGAGGGAACGGCATGGAGCTGTGTCAGGGGAGGGCAGCTGGGGGTGAGGGACAGGGTCTGCACCACAGGGCGGTGGGCATGGAACGGGCTGAGCATGGAACAGGGCAGTGGGTACGGCCCCGAGTGCCAGAGTTCAAGGAGCATTTTGGACACCACTCAGATATAGGATTTGGATTTGGGGTTTTGAGTTCAGGAGTTGGACTCAGTGATTCTTTTGGATCCTTTCCAACTAGAATATTTTGTGATTCTGTGGTAATTGATGTGATTGACTGTGACACAGTGTCACAAAGTTATTGAGCCTTTTAAGAAAATGCAGTTGTAAAATATAAAATAGCTAACAGGCTTAATATGGAAGGTTAAACTTTGATATCTTTAGGTTTTAGGGTCCCGGGTGGCTTAGGAACTTCTTGCAGTCTTCCTCAGAAGCATCTGATGATAACTGCTGTTGAGATACCATATGATGCAGTGCCCAAGAAGCCAAGTTTTCTTGGCTTTCTTAGAACCTTGGATTCAGCAGTTTTCTTTTTTTTTTTTTTTTGTGACAGATTTACATAGTAATTATCTTTTGATTTTTGGAAACAAAGTAGAGGCCATGATGCGCCTGAAACTACTCTTATCTCATACAGTGACAGTGCCACTATGGCTAATTCCGAACTACAGCTTCAGCTTTTTACTTTGCCTTTCTTGTCAGCGTGGTGGTCTCGCACTGATGCCACTGGCAACCTGGTGTGCAAATTGATCTCGATTGGCAGGGAGCTGTGTGCTTTGGACTCTGAGGCAGATTATGTGACACACACTGCTCACTTATATCCTGGCTTCAGGGGCACGAGCCTGGGCCACGAGGCAGGGCAGATGGCTGGGCCTGGGGAGCTGTGACTGCTGGCTATGGCTGTGACCTGTAGGCTGCCTGTCACTGCAGTGTGCTCCTGAGACCCTAAGTATGGGCTGTGTCATTCAGCCTGAGATGGGCTTGATTTCAGAGGTATCTCCTGATATGCAGAAAAGGGAGTGGCTGAGTAGATAGAATTCCTAGATTTTTGCAGACAGTGGGAGAAGAAGGGCTGAGCTTTGCTAAGATTAGGTCCAGCTCTGTGGATCTTGCCTTTGGGAAAATTTTAACTTGGGTTCCCGTGGGGTGGTAGTATAGAAAGCACGCTGCTCCAAATTCAGAATGCTCGCCAGCATCTCAAACTACTTCTCTCTTCTCCTTTCTTTCCATTGGGACTTCTTGCTACTTTTTAGCATGACTAACCAGTGAATAGCTCTGTGTCTTTGTGCTTTGAACGCTTTACATAAGAAGCACATTTTGTCATGCAAATACCGAAAAATATTCCTCTTCTCTATACTGCATCTTTTGGGGAGAATTTAGATCAGGAATGAACACAGTATTTTGATGCTGCAACACCCCTTAGTCTAAGGAAGTCATTTTTGAAAAAAATGCAGCTGCTGGAAGTGCACTGTTGCTGGCTAAGGGAAAAACTCCAAAGTCAGAAGTCTGATAACTCATTTTACCAACTGTGAGTACTAACTCATCTGGTAAGTTTGTAGGGGATTTGTACTTGGGCATGGTTGGCTTTCCCTTTTAAGTGGTAGATTTCTTGCATCTAGCAAAAGGTCAACCAGTGAAATTGTTTTGCAGCTGTTGCCTTTTAGTATAAAAATACATATTTGAGGGAGCTTGAATTGTTTTAATATGAGACTACAAAGAACTGATTTTGAAACATTCTTGTACGCATGTGGCTACCATCTGAAATTTGGTAGGACTTTAAATTTCTTAGGCATGCTTATCTCAGACTTAGCATTTGCACATGGAGGTTCTAAAATATAGTGGTAACTAATGAATGCTGTTATTTGCTGATGACAAACTTAGCAAACCAAAGGCTGGGAAGCGCTCCAGTACTCTGGGGAAAAGAGTATTTTTTTGTGCATAAAGGATCTAAGTCCCTGTTCTAGCTTCAGTGCTGGAGCGGTGCCTTGCTACCCTGCATTCCCCACCTGTCAGAGCAGGAGCTGCCCAGTCTCTCTTTGAGTTCAGCAGTGAACGATTAACCTTTTAAAAGCTCGGTCATCTGGGAGCTCATTATTACGACTTGTACTAATTTTAATTATTCTTGGCAAATAATCATCTGAAGGCAGCTAATTTCACTCACCAGCTATGCTCCCTCCTTATTCTCTGCTTGATTTTTACCCCTGGTTTCCCTTTCTTGTGTCCTTACATTTGGATGCTTCCTTAAAGTTCTTAGGGAGACATATTTTCATTTGGATTGAAATGAAAGCCCCTAAAGCCTCCTTATATCAGACATCTTCTGTTAATGTAGAAGTAGTTTGAGGTGGAGGACAAATAAACATTGGAGGCAGCACTGACCTGTACCCTAAAAAAAAAATAAAAAGTGAAAATATATTTTTTAGAATTGTGGGTGAGAGGTTTTTTGTTTTGCAAGTCCTTTGAAATGTGCTTGCATGAAACATCTGCTGCGTCATATGTAAGAAGAGAAGGCCAAGAGTAATAAAGCATTTCATTAATGTTTAATAGCATAGTGATTAGCGATTCAGCAAATGTCTATGCCCATGGGAGATTGGAACTTATTTGATTAATAGATTAATTGCAACCTGTTCCGGTTGTAATTGCAGGTGTAACTTTCTGTGGTTGTTGCAGACTCGCTAGCACTGATGTTGTAGTCATGCTTACGCTTTGTTTCCTAGCTGAAGAGCTGGAAATCAAAATACGAGAAAAATCCATATATTGTTTTTCTGAAAGGAAAATGATTTTTGCTGTCAGTTTTTCAACAGAGATCCTCCGTGCTACCTCTGAAAAAGAATGGCTATTATCTCTGAAAGCACAGGGCTGCCTTCTAGAAAGTACTTTTTCTTTCAATTACTATCTTTCCTGCTCTTTCTTATTTCAGTGTTGTAATGGACTTGAACCACCTCTCTGAATTTCAAAGCTAGTTCCATTTTTTCCAACTTTTATCATGGGTGTGCTGTAATTCCTGCTGCTTCTGGCCTCGCCCCTGGCAAAGCACAGTGGATGCTGCAGGGCTGAGATTTAGAACTAAGCAGTTCATGAGGTCACAGGCTTTGGAACAGCCACTTGAAAATGATTAATTGAATTTCAGGTTGTGGTCTGAAAGAGACATGGGGCTGTAAATCAGTTTCTGTTCCAAGTTTGGTCTCAAGCTTCCTGAGAGCTGGCAGGAATCTAGAAATGGTATTAAGTCTCTGAGAGGCTCTCATGCTCACTTCCATTCAAAGAGACCACGGTGAGCTAACGAAGAATTTGATTTCTTCCCTTCTGTTAACCACTGAGTTGTGTGAAGGAAGCGAAAGAAGAGACAGAATTTTTTCTTCTGTTCCCCCAGGGGACTATAGCTTGTCGTGTGTTCTCTTAAAAATAAACTGTTTGTCTTTTGAGCTACAGAAAGAAGTATATCATAGCTATATGAAGCCTAAGTCTTCTGTCTAGGGACTGTATCCTGCATTGGCAAGAGCAGGCTGGAGGTTACATAAAATGGCATTGTGTGGGGGAACAAGTAGGTGGCCCATTTGTAAGAAGGGGCACGATGACTGAGTTTTTCAATAAAAGGCCACACGGGATGGAAGTAAGGTATGTCTTACTGTCTCTATTTTCTATCCAGCATGCCTTTCTGACAGCTCTTGCTGCTGCATGGTGGAAGTGTAATCTGCCTAGCTTTCCAGGGGTTAAAGAAAGCTAGCCCATACTTAAGGCAGCCTCGTGCCAAACTGACGCTTTTTACCCTGCTCTGTACCCATGCCGCGGCTGAAGGTCGCTGCACTCAGTAATAATTTTTGACTAGAATAGAGCTGACACACACGGTTTGTGCTCTGACTCTTCCTGGGTGTTCTGTATTAACAGCTCTCAGGCCAGCATTCAGAAGCGCAGTGCTCCGCAGCCCTGCTGTGCGTCTCCATCTTCTGTCACTTCGGGATCTTAACCACCAGATTTTTGCATGAGGACAAAGAGTGGAAAGTTTGGCAGCATTGTGGAATTTGGTAGGGAAAGGAAGCCTGCATTCCTTGCGGTTGTGTGGTGACAAAGCGCGCTGTGACTGCACAGCACAGACAGACATGCACAAGCATTCTGTGTCTTGGGTCCCTTCATTCACGCTTGCTTCACAGAGTGAGTTCATTATCCTCATGTTGCATGGGTGCTTAACATTTAGCTTTTCCCTTCTGTGAAGGGCTGGAATTCGTGAGAATGGCCAGGAGAGGTGCAAGGGAAGGACTATATCTGTATGGGGTGATGGTGTTGAAAGCAGCAAGTTTACATTTATGCTGTAAGCTGCTGGTTGCTATCACTGATCCCTGTTTTTTTTTTTTCCTCAGGGAAGCCCTGAATGCTAACAGTGTGCTAACAAGTATGATATTGGTCTTTAGGCCTTTTAGGATTAAAGGAATCACAGCGTTTTACAAACAAAATCCTCCAAGCTGCACGTGTGTGCTTTCCATCAGTAGGGATTGGAGCAGGATGCAGCATCTGAACTTTCTGACCCACGCGTTAAGCCAGCAGAGCTGCAAGTATTTTGCGGTCGCTGATGGACTAGCATTAACTGGGTAATGGTGGCTGTTGGAAGAGGGTTTCTTTTCAACCTAAATCTGCCCATGTTGGAAATACACAGTGTCTGGCAGCAAGAGGGAGACGGGTTGGACTTCATTTGCACCACACATGTAAATGAGGAAAACTGTGATCGCTGTTGACATTTTCTCTCTGCTTGAAATTGCTTGCCCACAAAATGGACTTTTCATGCCTGACTAGCTATTAATGACTGACATGGGCAGATTCCCAGCCCTGACCTCTGTAGTTAAGCCCTTTTCACTTGTTTTTCCTTTAAGCACTGGTTTATTTCAGTGATGGCTTGGGGCAAATACAGGATAATCTAGGAATTAACCTTTTATTCTGTAAATGACTGAATCATCATATTTCTGTGGAAGGAAGTTATTTCTCTGAGCCCTAGAGTAATTTCTGACATTCTTTTGGCGACAGCAAGACAGCGTTAAAAGGAGCCTTGTGACTGACAGCATTTGAAATGCATTTTTGGAGGGATGGGTCAGGCAGCTCCAGGAATTTGTACAGAAGACCTCAGATGAGAAGACCTGTGTGTGTGTGACTGCTGCCCTGTGCAGCCTTTTGCAGGTGATGGGACATGGATGGGATAGTGATACTTCTTTCTGCTCTGTGGAAATGCTTGATGTCTCTCAAGGTGATGGCGTGAACCCTTTCTTCAGAGAGGCTCAGTAGTGCAGCAGGTGAATGGAGGTGCCTAGCCATTCAAACTGTTCAAGTGGAAGCAGGAAGAAGAGGAAAAAAACAAACTTGAGGTTTTATCATAGCCTTCACGCCTCTTGCTGGAAACTGGTTCCTTTCTCCACTGCTCTAATGACCCTGTGCTCCAGCTCATCACTGTGCAGAAAGCTTTGCAGAAGAATAAGAAGCGTGGTAGAACAGAGAAAATCATGGAGACAGCAGAAAAAAAGAAGAAAGCTATAAATGTGAAACATACAGGAGGAGAATTCTGTATGCCAAGAAATTTGGATCTACCTATGCTGCTTCTGTCTGTGTATAATGCCAGAATTTATGATGATTGTTATTCATCTTCTTTTTTGCAACCAGAGAGGAGAGTGGGGCATTTTGAACTCAAGCATTCGAAGGTATTGTCCTAAGAAGAATAAAGTCAAAGTGCAAAAATGAGCATTACCTTTAGTTGTGAGAAGATGGTTGTTTAAATTGTTGTTGAAAAATTGTTGTTGAAATAGATTAGCATTTTATCCCTGAAAGGATGCTGCTTTTCCCTCAAAAAGATGCCATCTCTGAAGAGAACCAGAGGTACACAACCTTATGTGGTCGCAAGAACCGGGTCGTAACCTTGGTGTAGCAAATAAAAAATGCAACTTTCTAGTTTCTTGTGTTTCATCTGCTTTCAGCATCTTCAAAGTACCTTGCTGAGATTTCAGTCATTTAGGAAGGAAAAAAAAAAAAAAAGCAAAATCCAGCATGCTCTTTAATCAAGGAAACTCCGAGAACGTCTCTTCTGAACTATATCCTATCCAGGTGATATTTCTACGTTTCATTGAGTTTATATTGATTCTGACATGCTGGTGGGCACTGCATGGAACTTTTCACCTCCATTTGATCTGATGCAGTTCAAGTTTCAAATCCATAATCCTTTAAGATCAAGTCATTTTGTGAAATTATTCAAACAAAAATAACAGAAAGATCCAGTTTAGGATTGATAAATAGCTAACATAGCTCTAGAAGTCTGAATGGGGGCAGAAGAGAATGCACTGGGAGATAGTTATCCTAGTCCATTATAACAGATTAAGGTAGCGAGCCAGAAATAATCTTGCTTTGGTGGTTTTAAATCAATTACAGCATTAGCATAGCTGTGAGGAGTTGGGGTACAACCTCAGAGAGAAGACATGCATCTTCATGCATCAGCTTAACTGGCTGTGGTTTAAAGCTACAAATCTGATGATGACTTGGCATTCTTTGACTTAGAGCAACTGTATTTATTCAATATAATGAACTGATTCAGAGAGAGTTGTCTTCAGAAACAAACACATTTTTGTCACATTAGGTTTGCACCGGTAGTTACTGAAAGGCTGAAATGCACTGGTTGCAAATCAGTCTTCTGTGACTGTGTGTTAGCAGCCCCTTGCATTCTGGGTTTGAGATAAATCAAACTGCAGGAGAAATCTACACAAGTATCATCTCACGGCTGTTGTTTGTGCTGCTTCTTGAAGGAGTGTAGTGTGTACTAAACACAGGAGCTCCGTGTTTCAGATACTCTGGGTCCTCTCTTGTGGAAGGGATGGTGCTGAAGGTTGAAGCTGTCTTCATCGCTCTTTGGGCTGAAATTCTCAGTTGGTGTGTAAACTAAATCTTTCTCTTCCTATGAATGGAGGGAGAAGGGAAGTATTTCCTCCTTGAGTCTTGGACTTTTCACCAGTGTCACTCATGAAAGACAAAGATGAACGAAGGATGAGCACGAGCTTGATGATTCCATCCACCCTGTGTTTTGGTCATGCACTGTCAGCTTGTCTCTTCAGCGTGTTTTGAAATGGTTTTAGCCTGCACTATATCTAGCTGTATGCTTTCTCTCTTACACTGTCTAGGACATCTGTCACTGTTCTTTTTATGAAGGATTCCCTTAGTGTAATCCAGGTTTTGTTGTTTTTTTTTTTTTTGAAGTGTATTTGTGCACAGGTAATTAATGACCCACTTTGATGTGAAATAGCTGTTAAGTATTTAAGAAGCGTGCAGTGAAGTAGTACAGTGAGAATTCTTGACATATTCATTGGAGAGAAATGAGTTCTTAAGAGCATCAGTCTGTGACATGAGCATCAGAAGCTCTCTTCTCTGCCACATCCAGTTGAGCTTTTGTGACTGAATATTCCATTTTCACCTCCGTCAGGAGTTATGGTTGAAAGTCTGATTGGTTTTAAGACAGCTGAGGTGACTGACTAAGATGACAGTTGCTTCATTCAGTCTGTTTCTGGGATGCTAGATGTAGGTTACTGTGTAACTGGTTTATGGTTATCCCTGATGTTAGCACCCCTTGAAGCAGTGCCTGTGGAGCCACAGCAGATGGTCGGGGTCAGAGCCGAAGGAGACGGATCTGAATGGAAGGCATCAGAGTAAGCACAGATTGTGCTTCTGCTGGGCTGAGGTACCAGGGGATAAATATAACCTCAGCCTTGCATTAGAGTAACTCCTGATTTTTTTTTCGCAGTGTATTCAGTCAGCATACACATGCTATCTTAAGAGATTGAAGCAATAACTTGACTTAAGAGTGTATATGCGTATTTTAGGGAGCCAGTAGAGGGATTGCCAAAATAGTTTTTTACACATACATACTTAGTACATTCATGTGTTTCTTCAGTAATTCCCTTAGATAAATGGCGTTATTTCCATCATGCTGGGATAAATGGTGGAAAAAATCATTTATCTTGCTGGTGGAATTGAGTTGGAGATACGGGAAATTCTTG
Source organism: Chrysolophus pictus (assembly GCA_037305975.1). Taxonomy (NCBI): domain Eukaryota; kingdom Metazoa; phylum Chordata; class Aves; order Galliformes; family Phasianidae; genus Chrysolophus; species Chrysolophus pictus. The sequence continues at coordinate 115,726,631 of CM074576.1, read as the reverse complement.
TGTTAGTTTCAGTCAGGTGATAATATTGTTAAGCACTGTAAAATCCATCTGGAGAAATGAGTGTTTCATCACAAGAAGTTTTTCTGTGACTGATGGAGTTTAGATCCATCCCAGCTTTGTTATGATAGTTAAAATCTGTTGTGGGTTTTCAGCTACTGAGATGATAGCACTGCATGAGCAGTGGTATGCAGGTTGGACAAAATGAGAAGACAGATTCTTCCTGTCCAGAAAAAGTCAGAATTGTACCATGTGTCACAGGAACCCCAAACACAACTAGCCAAAATGACTTCTTATTGGTATTTTTCAATAAGGAAGCAAGTAGGTGGTGATTGTTTAAGCTCCCATTCCTGCCTGAAGAACTCTTTTCTCCGTTAGGTGCAAGGTGTGTAGGTGAAGTTACGTGGTGAACCCAATATTCCTCTTTCGCAAATTCACGCCATGAGATTTCAGGAGGATTTCAGGATTCTTGCAGAGTTCCTCAAGCTTCAGTAGTAGTGATAGGCACTGTATGTGACTCTCTTATGCTTAGAAACCCATGTTTCAACAACAGCACCTCACAAAGTGTGAACTTCGAGCATATATGTATGAGAACGTTTTGTAGCTAAAGAGTTTTCTTCCTAAATGTTCCTGAAGATTGCAAGGTTGCTGAAGCTAGTAGGATTAGTGCATATCTGATCCTAGCTAATCAGGTTGCATGATTTGCAACCCTGTGATCCAAGTTAAAGTTGAAATGCCTTCTAGTTTTAGAACTACAGATGCAGCAAATGAGGAAGGAAAAAGTGATGTGTATGTGTAACCATAGGAGAGAGGTGTGTTATAGCAACAGCTGTGGAATAAAATATAAAACATAGCTGTGTTAATTTTACTAGCATGTTTTCATCATACCTGCAATTCAACAATTTCACTTATTTTATCTATTAGACTAGAAGCTCCCTAATTTGTCTAGGGCTCAGTTGCAGTGGGTATTTGCAGCAAAGTCCCCAGTTTATTATGTATATCATGAATTGATATTATCTTAACAGATTTTTCAAGTTGATATAAAATGGAAAAAATAGTGTTGCTGTTCTCTCTGCCTACATCTAGTTAAACCATGGTTGAATGAAACTGGGAATTGAGTTACATGTCTTTTTTTTTGGCATTTCAAGTAGAAATGGTACGGGAAAGGCTTTTCCATCATACACCTGTTTCACAGCATTGTTCTGAATCTGGCTGTGGTGGAATTCATTTGGTTTCCATCTGTGAGCTTTTTTCCTTTTTTCTCATCATATTTTCTCCTGCTTCTCATACTCTGAGGAGGGCAGTGAGAGAGCGCTGTGGTGGAGCTCAGGTGGTCATCAATGTGTTGAAATTCACTTGGACATCAGAGTGATGGAATTCAGTTGGCCGTTAGCCTGATGGATGGAGGAGTAGAAATGTTACGTTTGCTTTTACATTATTTACATTATCTTTACAGTATTCAAGTAGGAAGCCTTCTAACTGTTCTGGCTGATACCTTGTATAATGGTAAGATCGGAAAATAAAAATGCAAAGTTAATGTTTTCTTGACTTTTAACACTGATACTTAAGTAATATAAAGTAGATAGTTCTTGGGTTTTGCAGTGTATTTACTGATCTTTGTTTTTGAGGGAAAATACGTTCGGTGACATCAGTATTTTCAGTGGTAAAGTAATTGGAAGAAAGACTGATCGACTTGTGATTCTTACAGCAAGAGAACTGTTACATCTTTCCTACTTTCAGTTTTCTTTGACTCAGTTTTATAATCTCCTTTATATGAATTTTATGGTATTCAGTGCAGTGCTCTAAAATCTTGAGAAAAGAGTTCCTAATCGTTTGCATTTCTCCTTTTTTTTCTTTTCAGAACCGAGAGCTCCAGATTATGAGAAAGCTGGATCATTGTAACATTGTCCGATTGCGTTATTTCTTCTACTCCAGTGGAGAGAAGGTAAGGTTGAAAAATGGGAAGATGCTTCCTCGTACCCATCCTAGGCCTTAATGAGCTGTTTGAATTTCTAGAGACAAGAAAGAATGTGAAGATAGTGATAACACTGAGAAGAAGCTATAGTGATGCTGAACAGATCTTTTGGAACAGATCTTCGTTGTGGAAATGTGGTGGTCCACGGAGTAGTGTTATTAATGTATCATAACAATACTGTAACAGATTTAGGTATACCCTGCCTCTTTTTTTTTTTGTTGAAGCACAGCATGGCTTCATTTGCACATTTTGCTGCTACCTTTCCTGAATTATAGACATGTTTTTTTTAGCATTCTAGCATTCTAAGCACTCTAGATTTATAGAACTTACATGGCGTTTCACAGACCCAGTCTCTGGATGCTTCTGTACCCTTTCCCACGATTGTAACATTTGTCAGAATGCATATATTCCAGAAGAAGGAGCAGATTCATAGAATCATAAAATATATCAAGTTGAAAGGGGCTCATAAGGATCATCATAAGGCTCCACCCAGCACCACAGAAAAATTAAACCCTATGTCTGAGAGTGTTATCCAAATACTTCGTGAGTTCTGGCATCTTGGGGTTTTGCCCACTGCCTGGGAGCCTGTACATATATATATGTATGTAGTTGTGTGTCTGCAGTGCTCCCAGTTACTGTATACCTGAGCCGACAGCAATAGGAGTAGTATTAACTGTGGCTGCCATGCAGTGGATTGGCAGAATGGGAGAGAGAAAGCACTTCATACCCTTCACTCCTTGTAAGCAGTATTTAGGAAAGCAGGTGGCTCTCTCAGGGTGACTTGATGGCAGGTCTCTGCAGTCTTATACAGTGCACAGAGGGGGAACTCTAGAAGAGCTTGCCTCTGCCTATGGAAAGCTTGCAGAACTAGCCTGTGAGAGTCAGGGAGAAATCTGATATTTTTTCTTTTTTTTTTCCCCCCCAATTTTTTTTTAAACTTAGGTTACCCATTTTACCATGCTTACCAAACAAAAGTAGAGGGAATATTTCCAGGGTTTTTTTATGTCTGTTCATTTGGTGGTAGTGTGCTGGTGGTGGTTTTTCAAGTATATAGTGATCATTTAGCATATAATCAGAAATTCTTTAAGCATTATGAGTGTAAGGAGAGAAATACCATGAAGGAAGGCTTGGTTATAGCTCTGTTTTTAAGCAGCTTGTAACTTAGCCAGAGTGAAGTAGAACTTCATGAGACAAGCAGAAGACAGCTGCCTTATCTAATATCTTTCAGAAATCTTCTGCCAACAGTGGAGATGTTAAAATTTCAGAATGCTGTTCCAGGAGTCTTTGTCTAATAATAACTTAAGTAAAAGTCTTTTGTAAATCTTTAACTTAATGTTGAGCTTGAGACTGGATTTTCTACTTAGCTCTTTCAACTCCACATGGCTAATTCTTGGCAAAGCTAGTTTTTGTTTTTCTCTGTCCATTACAGGTGAATCTTAATGCTTTGGGGAGTAGTTTTCTTTCACGTTATTTTCCGTTCTTTTTTGTTCATGTCTCTGCTCTGTACCTTTGAAATTTCCACTTCCACCTCGCTGCAAAATGGGGCAAATGGGAACCAGTCCCTAGGGTGTAAGTACACCCAGCACCAGCATCAACAGCAGTGTTCAGATTGCAAGGTCTCTTTGCAGTTCTTGCAGAATGATACATAATGGCTTGTGAGTATTTCCATGCTGGCAGCAGTACATGGAGCTAACTGCAAATTAGTTTGTCATCTGCTGTTTGGGAAAAGCTCTTGATAGCAGCAGGTCAGGGTTCTGAAGTGATGAGTGTGGCTTGCAATTCTAGTCTGTCTTCATATAGAATTTAGCATAGATTAAACACAGATTATAAACTAAGTATGGCAGAAATGTTTCACATGTAACTAACTGCTGATCTCTTTAATTAAACAGTTTGACAGTGAACTTAATTTTAGTACCTACATACTAAACATTTTCATACTGCCATGATTGTTCCACCTGCTGGTCCAAGTTGGAGAGTGCTTGGACTTCTCTCTGCTTACCTCCCTGCTGCTTGACACCAGGGACTCTAAGCCCAGAGGTTTTTGTTTGGTTCTTTCAGTTTTGGTTGGGGTTTTTTTTTGTTCTTTTTTTTGAAGCTTAAATTTATGTCCAGATTCTGTCTATTTAGACAGATACTCTTGGTACTCTTTGAAAGCCATGTGCTGAATAATCAGTTCATTTTTAGGCACTAGGCATTTTTGGGAATGAGGTAACCTTAAAACTGACTTCATTCTTGCAAAAGAGACAATTACTTTTTTTGTTAGAAAACTTGAAGCAATAGGAAATAGATAAAATATTAAATAAATTCCAAGTAACACTTGATAATGGGACTACTCTTCTGCTGCATCAAACCTATAGCTACTTCATAGAGGTTCTTCCATTTGCTTATGTTTCATTCCTGCTTTTGCCGAAAGCAATCCAGCATTAGCAGCAGTGAGTTCTTATAGTAAACATAGTTTTGATTCCTTCTCCTTTGTTTTCTGTGTGAATCCCCCATTTCTGAGCATCTTTGGAGTTGTATTACCTTTATATAGGTATACTTTATGAACATGTTTGTATATGTGTGTGTGCTTGTATATGCTTACTTATATGTATGCATATTTATACATATATTCTTTTGGATATATAGGTTTACGTACTGACTATATATTAATCATGTTTGACTAATAATTTCCAGTTTAAGATTACTCACAAAGAACATATAATATACCTTAATGAGACAGTTGACAGGCATGGCATTGAAGTTGTTTCTGTAAACTATATATGCCTCAGTTTCTTCTTCCTGTAAGTTTGCAGACGTTCATCAGTCATGCTGGATAACTCAGTTCTTCCAAAAGATTACCTTAATGAATTTTCTAGAGTAGATTCTGATTTCTTTTTTTCCTGAGGTTTTATGAGATGACTGATAGCAGAGCACTGACTTTTGTCACTGTCATGTGCTTTTTGGTGGTCTAAAACCTGTAATTATGAGTAGTGGAAAGAAATAGAGGGGAGGAAAGAACAACTAACTAGTAGATTGATTTGTGAAATGTTCTCTTTACAGAGGTAGCAGCAAGTCTTTTCCATGTGTAGTTTTGTGATTTCTGATTTTCTAGGTATTCCTCGGTGAAAATGGGCAGGTTTGTAGGCTAGCCAACTCTGCTGTGTTGGTTGTAGTTTTGGTTTTCTGCTTTATGGCGTGGTCTTCAACTAGAGACCTAGTTTGGGTAGTTCAAGGAGATCAGATCATATTGGGAAGTCACACTTTGTTTGATTTTGGCTCCTTTTCCTTAATTTCAAGGACTGCTTTGTGTGTAGCATGATAGATAAATGTAAATGTTGTTGTAGTGAAGCATGGAGTAGTCTTGCAGCCTGCCCTATTTAGATTTCAGCAGCACAGAGCTTTTGAACCATGCTCTAAGAGTGGATGTGGATAGACTGAATACTACTCCCGTTGGCTTCTGTGCTGCGAGTATTTCCCACTGTTTTGTAGTCAGATGTTTTGTAGACTAACTTCTTAAATCAATTGCTGCTGAATTAAGCTGTTCAGCCTGGTAAAACCTGAAATAAGAGTTCCTAATCCACATTCTTTTTCCTCTGTATTTCTGGTTTGGATACCTCTTGGTGGTATTTCCTAACTGTCAAGTTTTCTTGTGTGGATGTTTTTGAGTGTTTGGATCCATGTCCAAAAGAGGGAGAGAGGTCACTGGAAAGATTTCTTCATGCATCAAATTGTATAAAAGTAAACTAGATACTGATTTTGTTGGGTAATTGTATCTGTGGTTATGTAGCTTTTTTTTCTTATCAAGGTGGCTTGTTATTCGGAGTCATCAAAGTGTATTTGAAAGATCATAAATATGCAATATGCTCACTCTTTTCTGGAGGCTGAGCTGGCCCATCTGCATCTTTTAATTGATCTTTAATCTTATTTAGCCTTAATGTAACAGCTTGCAGCTGAAAGTCCATGCAAACTCAGGGTAGAAATTTTCTCCCATAGACTGAGATTAATGTGCAGGGCATGATGAGCAGCAGTTTGTAGGTGCAGCTCAGTGCTTGTCTCAACTGTGCTTTGACAGCAGGTTACTAAGCTACAAAGAAGAAATTTAGAAGGGAGTGACTGGCTGATTTGAAAGTTTGGGCCTTGCTGAACAGCTATTATTTCTTTAGGTTCACATCCCTGCTAGTCAGAGGCGCATCCTCCACCTTCAGAGGCATGAACATCACCATCCTTTCTTGCAAAAAAACCCCTTGGTTCTGTGCAGCATACGCAAATGATAGAGCCTGGAGTCCAACTGCAAATAAACAGAGAATGCTTTTCACCATCCCAATCAAGTACTGAAGGGCTGTTGCTACAGTTGAGTTTAGTCACTATGATCCATTTAATCCTTGGCAGATCTGCTGTGCTGTCAACAAAGAAACAATTAATGCCAATTATTATGAGTTTGTGATGTTGGTATCTTAAATCCTTGCCTGAGGCCCGCCATGCTTGTTTCAGAAAGGGCACCAGTCATCAGTTAATGATTATCAGTTACTGCTGCTAGGGCTAGCAACATGCTGGGAATTTCCTTAGCTATAGCTAGGAGCAGTCTCTGGTTTTGAGTAGATTTTGTTACTAGAAATTGCAGTTATGGCCCTCTCCAGCAGGGCTTTGCAGTAGGCAGCAGAATCCTCAGTGTGGACAGTGCCTGCTGTGGAAATGGGAAGCTCTGATTTCACTGGGTCTATTAACTGTCTACTATGCCTGGTGAGTCACTTTTTATCTTCTCAGGTCATTCTTCCACTAGTTCTAGCCACTCCTCACAGCTGGGCTTGTTCAACCTGGAGAAAAGAAGACTGAGGGGTGACCTTGCAGCCTTCCAGTACCTAAAGGGAGCCTACAAACAGGATGGGAGTCAACTCTTTGAAAGGGTAAATAACAGCAGGACAAGGGGAAATGGTTTTAAGTTGAGGGAGGAAAGATTCAGGTTGGATATCAAGTGGAAGCTCTTTGTGAAGAGAGTGGTGAGGTGCTGGAACAGGCTGCCCAGAGAGGTTGTGGATGCCCCATCCCTGGAGGTATTCAAGGCCAGGTTGCATGGGGCTCTGAGAAGCCTGGTCTAGTATTAGATATGGAGGTTGGAGCTTGATGATCCTTGAGGTCCCTTCCAAGCCATTCTATGATTCTATGATTCTCTTTCTCATGGCAAGGTATGCAGGACAGTCCAGTCAGCCCAACTTTCTCCACTGCTTTTCATCTATCTACAGATTTGTTGCCAGCCTGTAGTATAATGTCTGGAAGATGTGATTCAAATGGCCACGGATCACTTGTGTCAAAGATCACAAATCAGTTCCATGTTTTAGATATTAGGTGACTCCTTCCATCTTCATAGAAATATTTATCCTTGGAATTAAAACAAAAATCCTAAGAACTTTACAGGGTTGTAGAATAAACAAGATAGGCAGGGGTTCACAAATTGTCCTTAGGCGGGACCATTTTCCTTAATGTTGTCTTATGTGGGAAAAACTATGACAGAAAACTTTCAATGAAGGGAGGAAGTGTTGCCTTAGAACACAAGACTTAGAACATCACCTAAATGTAGTCTCTTCAAATGATTCAACAACTATTTTAGATTCAGATCCAGGTAAGATCTTAAATGTGAATTATATTGATTGGCCTGATTTCTGTTGTTATGCTGCCATTACAGCTGGTCTGATAGGCATCTCCTGCCTCAGAGTATATCTTGCTGAAGGATAGTATTAAGTCAGTTTGGGAGTTTTCTGACAGATGTGGGAACAGAAAGCATGGGACCCACATAATTTCTGAAATTCTATCATAGACTTAGAAAGTTGGAAAGGACCTACAAGACCATCTAGTCCTACCATCCTCCCATCACCATTGCTACCACAAGCACTAACACATATCTCATAGCTCCTCATCCAGATGCCTCTTGAACACCGCCAGGTACGGCGACTCCACCACCTCCCTAGGCAGCCATTCCAGTGCCTGACCACTCTGAGAGAAAAAGTTGTTCCTCATGTCTAACCTATACCTCCTCTGGTACAACTTGTGGCCATTTCCTCAGTTCTTGTTTGTTGTCTGGGAGTAGAGGCCAAACCCCTCCTCATCACAACCTCCCTTCAGGATGCTGTAGAGTGCAATAGGGTCTCCTCTGAGCCTCTTCTCCAGACTAAACAATCCCAGCTCCCTCAGCCGCTCCTCGTAAGACTTGTGCTCCAGACCCCTCATCAGTTTCGTTGCCCTTCTCTGGACGCATTCCAGGACCTCAATGTCTTTCTTCTCACAGTGTAGTGAGGGGCCAAAGACTGAACACAGTACTCAAGGTGCAGCCTCACCAGTGCTGAGTACAGGGTGGTGATTACCCCCCTGCTCCTGCTGGCCACATTATTTCTAATGCAGGCCAGGATGGCATTGGCCCTCTTGGCCACCTGGGCACACTGTCGGCTTATGTTCAGAAAGTCCCTTTCTTCTTCACAGCCATCCAGCCACTCAGCCCCAAGCCTATAGTGCTGCATGGGGTTGTTGTGGCCAAAGTGCAGGACCCGGCACTTGGTCTTGTTGAACCTCATCCCATTCACCTCAGCCCAGCGATCCAGCCTATCCAGATCCCTCTGAAGGGTCACCTTACCCTCAAGCAGATCGACACTACCTCCCAACATGGTGTCATCTGCAAACTTACTGAGGGTACACTCAATCCCCTCATCTAGGTCATCAATAAAGGCATTAAACAAGATGGGCCCAGTACCATCCTGGGGGACACCACTTGAAACAGGTCGCCAGCTGGACTTAATTCCATTAACTATTACCCGATGGGCACGGCCCTCTAGCCAGTTCTTTACCCAAAGAATGGTATACCTGTCCATAGGCATGAGGGAATATTACCTAATATTTGTGATGCTAATAGAAATAGAGGTGTATTTTTGAAATGTGGTTGTAAACTGCAAGTACAGACATGCTCATGTGGCCACTGGATGTCACCATTCCTTCATCTAAATAAGGTCAATTCCAGCATTTTTTGCATTTAAGGATTTTTCCAGAATGTCATGGCTTCTAAGTAGTTAGAGTAGGAGGCCTGAAATTTCTTGCTTTGTCTATGAAAGCTGCTCCAAAGGCTTCGTATCTTTAAAGTAGTATGGCAGCACTTAAGATAAGAGGAGAAAGGTGTGTCTCTTACTCTGCTTGGAAAGAGTGAAGAATGTGCTGGTTGTAGCTGCAAGAAAAGGTAAATTAGCCCTTTTTTAAAAAAACTTCAGAGTGTAGTTCTGTGTTTAGGATTTCTGAATGCAAATTTAGTTTAAAAAACTCCTATATTGTTCATTTCTACTCAGTGGTGCTCATACAGTTGATCATCTGAAAACTATCTCAGAGAATTGAGTTGGGATTTGAAAGAAAGAGAAAAATAAGGGAGGGGAGGAAAAAACACCTGGAAATCCCACGATTGCCACCATGTTGTTGCTAACCCGGCTGATGGAGACTGAAATGAGTCAAGGGAGGACTGCCAATTCATGGGAACTTCTGACGTTGTCCCAGATATTGATGTATTTTTCAGAATATGCACTATGATGCTCTCTTCTTGCCTTCAGCCTGTCCTTTGGCATTTAAGAAACCACTGGTTTCTGTCATCGCGTTGGTGTTGAATAAGGGACATGCTTGCACTGGGACAGACATTTGTCAATTGCAGTTTTTTATACACACATTCCAAATACAGTATGGGCAATTTGCGGGGGGGAAAAAAATCTCATAGAAAGCATTTAGAGTTAGTTGAAGATTGTTGAGAAGGGAGATTTACAGAGGAGAGATTTACTCTCTCCCTTGCCAGGAACAATCCAGAAGAGCAAGCCTTTTAATTCAGTAGCTAATGGTTTATATTGAACATAGTGAATGTCAGCAGGATAGTGCTTTAAACAGTTACTTTTGTAGATTGAAGGACAGAAGAGTTTTAATTGTGGAATTTGTGACTTCCAGAAGCCTTTTATGCGTTTGTAAAACAGTGTTTTTTCTTTCACCGGGTCTTCAGCCATGCAGTATTTAACATCCATGTGCTGGAGAAGTTGTATTGCAGCCTTCTTGATTTCTGATTTCTGACACAAAAGATTCAACAACATTTTGGTTTCTGCATCCTACTCGTGCTGCTCACTGTGGCACAGTTTGTATTGGTATTTATGTGAAGTGTTTCCAACTGAAGTGAAATGGTGCTTCAGTTATTGGTTCTTGAGAGTTACGGACTGGTTCAGTGACAAGGCCATGGTTATTTTGCTCTGAATCTTTTAAGTGTTCAGAAGCAGCATGTGTCAGCTGAGAATTTATCTGCCAAGTGACAAAAAACAACTCCTGACATTTGACACAATTGACCGTAAACGATTGCAATGCTAAGTCAAAATCCTAATGGAATGCATTGATCCTGTATTTCAGGATCCAGCTCCTCTGCACACCCTTTTTTGAAAGAGTATATATAGAACAGTACAACCTGAGTAACAGGCATGAGAAAATGTGGCTGAATATTTGACCTGTTGAGGAAGGCTAATAACCTCTTAAATCCCAACATCTGTAGAAAAAAGTATGTTATTTAACATCTTATATTTGTTTTCTGCAAATGATTTCTATGATGCAGTCTCCTCCAAACCATTCTGGTCTCTGTAGATGTGTGAGATAGGCTCCTGGTGGGTTGGTTACTTTGTCTGATTCCCAGCCCAGCAATTTTGGAACGGTAGTGTGGAAATAAGTCACGTGCAGAATATGTGGTGAGGTCTGAAAAAGGCCTGTAATGGAAAGATAAGCCTTGATCCATTCTCTTGATCCTCAAACAGTTGCCCTCATTTGGTGAGCTCTTTGAGCTAGCCCTGTTTCCTGTTGTACTATATCTGGGTCACTGGAAAAATATGTGTTTAGGAGGAATGCATGAGGTAGGCACACCAGATTACATCATCCTCAGAACTTGTCAGGCCATGACTGCTTTCTAGCTCACACTGAATCTTGTTCAGAAAATCCAGATAATTTGGATGTTATTTTTGTCCAGATCATGCTCACAGAGAAGGGTGCAGGTTCTTGAAACCTGTTCTCTTAAGTGTTTATCAGATTTGTACTAGGTAACATCAGGAGGAGGTAGGTCAGAACACTCAAATCATCTTTAATTCATGAACATAGCTATTTAGGGCACTTCTGAAGTGTCAGTTGCTTGTGGTAGGAGTGAAGTATGTTGCTGCTTACATAGCTAACACTGTAAGGCTTGCCTTTATAGTTGCATATTACAGTTTTGGGTGCATCAGACGTGTAGATCTAGGTAACATGTTTGTTGGTGGGGGGAAAAGATATTCCTGCTCCATCCCTTGTACATTTCAACATGTAACATATAGTTACACAGAAACAGCAGCATTCAAACCCCATGTAGTTTCTTCAAGTACTCTGGGTAACATCAAAACTCTTAGGGATTTGATTGGGTGGGTGGCAGATCTCCATCTGCCGTCGAAGTACTTTAATCTTTTTGTGCCTGTGTCACATCGTGCCACTGAAGTAGTCCTGTTTCCAACAGATTGCAAAGTAAAAATCAAAACGGAGGAGAGAAAAGTAAAGCAGATGGTACGAACTAAACAGAGTTCTTTAATTCGTATAACTCAGTTCTATGAAGGTTTTAGTGATAACATATTATTTGTATATACCTCCTTTTGCTTGTACTGTGAGAGGATGATGGAATCCCTACAATTCCACTGTTACTCATTTTTTTTTCTGTCAAACCTGTCATGTAAATCTTTTTGATACATGGAACATGAACCCTCTGAATCAACATCAGTAGCAGAGAGTTTGGTTGAGTGACTTGTCACACATATGACTGCTGCTCTCTAAGAGTTTGAGCATTCTATACATTCATCAGGTTGTATCTACACTCAATCAACATATCCTCATTTTCAGGAGACTGTTTTCTCTTTTGGTGTACAACTTGCCCTACTACACATAAGTTAACGTGGATTTTTTAGGGAATATATTGTATTATTAGTATTACCGTGAAAATTCTGTCCCAAGTAGATGTTGTGTTGGATTTGTATCATCTGGAAGTGAAGGAGAAAAAAAACAGTTGCTGCAGAAGGGAAAGTGCTGAAGTACAAGTAGGACGAGTTTTTCATGTGATTGCACACTTGTGGAATTCTAGAGCCATTTGGTGTTTCCTTTGGTGCTCGTCCCTCGTTGTCCGTGTTCTGGCTTGTCCCCCAGGTTCCATGATGCTTTGACCCAGTTCTCAGGACAGGGGTGGGAGGCCCCAGGGCAGGCAGGTTTTCTGGTGCTGCTTTTCCTTCTCTATGTTGCACAATTCCAATAAGAGCAGATACAAGCCAGCAGGCCATCAGCATTCACACAGTGCAGGCGCTGTTACTGCTGTTGTTTAAGCAACAGTGCTTAAAGGGAAGAGTGTTGTAAGCAGGGCCTTGCATGGTGACTTGGCCTGCTAGGAACTATTGGTGAGAGCTACTGAGATGTGAATGTCCCAGTGTTTATTGTCAAGTAATGATGACCATAGACTTTGCACATCAGATATTTGAGGTATTGCAGTGTTACCACAAAACGTTTACATCCCCAGCAAGATGCCAGCTACTTGCTCAAACAGAACATGGTGAGAGTACACACCACACTGTGCTCTAAATGATTAGGTAACAGTGGTGTTAATAAATTGAAGCTGAATGAGGTTTGTTTTGAAATTGAGCAGTGTTAAGGTCAATAAGCAGTGGGCCTACTGACAGGCTGAATACCTAGGAGCTCTGTAGAGTCATCCATGTAGAGTCTCTCCATCTCACCTTTTCCTGTAGAAAAGCACAGTAAGCACAGAAGTATACCTCTGCTTAATTCAACTGACTTTCTAACATATTTTTTAGGTTGATATAATTAATGTGTGGGGGGATGGGGGTATAATTAAATGTATTTGCAGCCCTGATGCTTCGCACAGAAGACTGCATTAAAATATCAGAAGTCTTTTTAAGACCTGTTTTACCACTGAAATAATCCCATCCCCAATTAAACACTATGTGATTACAGTACTATGTCATTTAATTCTCCTTTGTTCCTTCTTTCCTTTGCTAACAAACTCTGTAACAAAGTACCTTATTATAAATCTACTTTTTGTTGTTTCTCTGTATTACATTCACTCAAATCTCTAACTTAATTCCAGATGTTAGAAACGCAGACTCAAGAATCACTTTTATTTTGTTCTGTTTTATCAGGAATTAGTTGGTAGGCTTAAGTTGGACAAAACTGGGGCATTAAAATGCTTATTTAAAGAAATGACTATGAATATTAACACTAGCTTGCTATCTATGAATGGATAGTAGTAATCAGTTATAATTACTAATCTCTTAATTGTTAGGAATTCACTAAGATTAAAGCAACATTTCTAAAATATGTGGCGTTTTTAAACATTTTTAATGTGTATTTGTATGGTGTGAGTTTGGGAATTCTAAGTTTGCCCTTGAGTTTCCCCAGGGAAGGAGACTAATATTTCAAGGCGGTGTCCCATAATGAAAATGTCAAGTGGGCATCATTGTCCTTATTTATAATTAGAAGATACCTTATGGTTGAGACCATATAGATTAGTGTGACCTTAAATGTAAGTTTGACTTAGAGTATAGTGCTAAGCCTAAAGGGAAGATAATTTGCTGGCTCACTTATTAAAGATGTTTCTCAACCTGTCAGCTTTTTTGAATGCTTTTACTGTTCTTTATGCTTCAAAATAATTATTGATTTATTTTTTTCTTCTATTCTCTTGCAGAAAGATGAAGTGTACCTCAACTTGGTGCTGGACTATGTTCCTGAAACAGTATACAGAGTTGCCAGACATTATAGTCGGGCCAAACAGACACTCCCTATGATTTATGTCAAGGTAGGTAACTAATAACTGTGGTTAGATGAAGAGGTATATTATAGGAACAAACTCTCTGAATACTTATTTTCTCACATAATTAGTTTTCTGAAGTTTTTAGAAGTATGTGTGTCTTGAGGCAAGAAACAAAAAGGATCAGAAAGTATATTTGTTAGAGTGAAGGAAGAGTAGAGGCAAGAGGCTTAAGTTTCAGCGCCTGATTTCTCACTTTACAGAAATCTCAGAATGGTTAGGGGGAGGGCTGGGAAGTGTGGGGTGTTTTGTTTTCATATAGCTTAGAGTCTGACACCAGCTAGATTCCCAGCTTCAGCTTTCAGAGATGATGATGACACAATAGTACAAAGATCAAAAATTTAAAGAAAATGTCAGGAAGAATGGTATTCTCTTGTTATCTTCTTCCTTTGCCTGATAACTAACTGAGAGCTCCTGTGCCTCTGATGAAGGAATGAAAGATGTGCTTTTGTCCCCTTCCCTATACATGGAGCTCTTTGGCTTTACCACTTGTGTTGAAGAGTGGGAGATGTTGTTATGCACATTTTAGCCTCAAAACCTCACTTTAGCTGTCTGTATCTTTTATTGTCCTTTGTACAGTAATTAAAGATGAATAAAACTTCATTTTTTGTCCAATATGGGATGCATCTGGGTCTCGTAATTCTATTTCATGTACTGTGGTGACCACAATTTGTGTGCTAATGGATGGTCACGGAATCAGAGTATTGGAAGAGATCACTGAGTCCAGTGTTGTTAACTTGAATTTAACTTGTTAACGTGACACACAGATAACATAAAATTGAAATTAGCAATAAAAGTTTCTGATTTGTATTTGTTTCTTCAGCCTCATCTTTAAATGCCTAATGCTTAACGTTAGGGTGGGCTGAAGAATACCTTTAAATTTGATTGAAAAAATGAATGTTGCAAAAAGTAATTATTCCAATAACAAAGTGTTGTACCATTACCCAGTATACAGAAACTGTAAATTAAATGTCTTGACAATAGTCAGCACTGTTCCCTGTTTTTAAGAAAGCACAGGATATTACCATTCAGCACTAAGAATTTGTACTGCAAAGTAATTTCTGTGCTTGGCCTGTTGGTGGAACAATATGTCCTCAGGTTATAAGCACCACAAAACTTGCTAGCTTAGCTTTTGATAAATTATTCATTTATTTTTGTTCTAATTGCTGTTAATTATGACGACTTTGAAAAAATGGCCTGTAAGTATCCTATGAGAGAGAATTCTGCTTCATCTGTTTCATCTTCCTGGATACTTGGGACTTCCCTTTCCACGTAACCAAGAAGTCTGTTCTTACCTTGTTTTTCTGACAAGGCAGGCCTATTTCTGTCTTATGTTTTAAAAGAGATCATGTGACTTTGATGGCATTAGAACTGTTGCAAATGGAAGATACCTTGGCAATTGCAAATGTCAGATCGTACCCGTTTGTTCACTTTTGATTGATATGTAGGAAGGCAGACAGCTCCTCTTTCCTGGGTAACAAAGAAACTGCTTACGAAACTGCAAGAATCTTTTCTAATAATCTTTTTGTTAGTTTTTATTAGCAGCCTCTAACATTCTGTAATACATTCGTGGAAGTTCTGGATCTGTTGTACTGAGATGGAGGGCATACTTCATGAACACTGCATGCATTGACTTGACTCACCAACTTAGAGCAATCTTCCAAATTATTTTGCAATACACTTGCACAATAAGTACCTGCCATGTCTAGAACAGACAATTCAGAAAATGTTTGTTTGTTTACTTTTCTTTGTGCTGGTTTCTGGTTTTGAAAAAACAAAAGTGGAGACTGAAAACATAGAGCCCATAGTCAGACAATGCTTTTCCTGCTAGTATCTTTCCTGCCAAAAAAAAAAAAAAAAGCCAAAGAAAAAAACAGGCAAAGGGGGGGAGTAAATACAATGATAATGATGAAAATGAAGCAAACGTGACTTGATACCAATGTCTAGCGATGGCACCTAGTTTTACAGACCTCCAAAGCTGATGTATGGAGAATGTGCACATGAAAATGGGAAGGTGCAACTCCAGAGCAATTTCCAGCCTATAGGCTTATTTCACATCACTGGAATGATTTCAGAAAACCTGAGGGACACAAGAAAACTATGAAATAACCTGTCTGCCTGTTAAGCCTGGGTTTTCTCTGTGTCTTAATGACTGTGTACGCTATACAGCCCTAATTATGTCCAGCAGCTCCTTATTCCTTGCAGCCAAATATGTGGACAGCCCTGCCTTACCCTGTCATTTTGCCATGGCAAGTTCTCGGCTTTTTGTGTTCTTCATTGCTTAGAAGTTGGCCAGCCTTGGAAGGGGGAACAGAGCAAACTCCCTGTTAGCAGACTTGTTTGCCTTGCCTCATATAAAATTGTCTTCAGTTGACCTCTCTTTTTGCCTGGAGGTTTGAAATTGGAAGGAGTCTGCCCCTTGACTGGGAAAAGCTAGGAGATTCGTTCAAGTGTCATGTTGAAACACTACCATATTCCTTGGACAGCATTTCATACCCTGTTAAAAACTTCCTTGGCTAAAGGGTTTTTTCACTTTTTTAATAACCCGGAATACCTCATTTCTGTGATGAGGCTGATTTATAAAGTAAATGCACACTTTTATTTTCTGTATGCTTTCTGTGACTACCATCATTGTTAGGTCTGTGGTTATTTATATATATTGAAAAGCTGGCACAATTACTTCTTTGGAATTGTGCTCATTTTCAAAAGGAGAATCTGAACCTCCTGTGGACAATCTGAACTTATGTGGCAAAGAGGGATGAGAAGATGTGCCAGTTCCTGGGCTTTCCCTGTCTCAACAGGCCTGACATAAATTCAGCAGGGCCTTTTTTGTTTTTTGTTTGTTTTAGTGGTTCTGTTTTTTACTCTAGTAGAGTTATGCGTTAATTGAGTTATTTAGCCTGTTTTGGCTGGGAAAGCATACTTTACACAATATTTCTGTGTTCCAGTTGTACATGTATCAGCTGTTCCGGAGTTTAGCCTATATCCATTCCTTTGGGATCTGCCACCGGGATATAAAACCACAAAACCTCTTGCTGGACCCTGATACAGCTGTCCTTAAACTCTGCGACTTCGGAAGGTAAGCTTGTCTATGGCCTGAAGCTTGGGGAGTCAGATTTATTTCGAAACAAATCTAGTGAAATTTTGCAGAAGAACTCTTGTGTTCCTCTGAAGTTTATTGTTTGTAGTTTTAATGGAGAAATTAATATTAGAGTGTTTCCTTTTTAAAATGAGCTCCTAAGAAGAAAAGAAAAGGAACTGGTGAAGGGTGTCAAGTAGGAAGCAAATAAAATTCAATCCTGATTTTAAAAAAAAAAAAAATAAAGTAAATAGGCCATTAATAGGGAAAATACTGTGCCATGGAGAAATAACGCTGAACAGTAGGGTAAAATGTGAAGAAGGGGTATGCAGAGAGTGACGTGGTAACCTGAAAAGGTTAATGCTACCTTATTAGTCTATTCGTGTTAATCTGCTGATTCATCTAATATTTCAAATACTTTAGAAGATCAAGTTCAGCAGCAGCAAATTCTAGTTGCAGGTAGTGGACATCCGTATCCCAGTTTCCAGTGGCATATTTTTTCCAGTTCTGTTCAAGTGATTCAGTTGAACAAGCGAGTCCAGCCCTAATCTAGAAAGTAAAACCGATACAGAAGTTCTAGATATCCACACTGAGAAAGGAAACAGATTTGTTCCTGAAGTTCAGTCTTTAGATTGTGCTGTAACTTTGCAGACTAAAATAGCCAGGTCATACATGTGAGAGGTCACTGAAATTGCTGTTGCTAAATTTGTTTGCCTGTAGTGAGTGGGAATGTCAGATGGTGATTACTCAAGCAGTGCATCGTCACGCCTCATGGTTTGGGAATCTCCTTTCTAGCTCTACATCACAAGCAGTGGAGCAAAATAGGAATCGCATTTAAACTTGAAGTAACAGTGCATAAACAGGCGCTACCTCTAGCTGTTAGAAATCTGAATTGTTAATTGTAGTTTCTGTATCTTTAGGCAAAACTGAGACTTTAAAACTGTCTAGTTGGGTGGTGGGAGCTCTTCCTTCTCTCAGAGACTCAGTGTTGGATTTGGCTGGGGTTTGTTGCCACTTAGTGAAATATATCATACTTCCAAAGGAGCAGGTTGATTTCCACATCCTTTCTGTCAAACGCATGGTATTAATTAAGAAAGAAACATAGCACAGACTCATGTTCCAAAAGTAACGTGCTGTTGTGTTTCTAAAGAACTCGCCGTTATGGTTGTGGCAGTACTGTATGTTAGATGCTTTGTGGCAGTGTAAATCATACCAACTACAAAGGCGAATAAAGATACAGCTGTGATTTTGTATTTGAAGAATTTGCATTAGGAAAAGTACCTGAAACTGAATTCATTGTGTTCACTTCTACATGAAGCCTTCATGTTTATCTTGGACTAATAACATGTGCCTGCACCAGCAAACTTGTTTTTACCTTTGTCTTCATGCCCACTTAGCCTCATGACACACTCCCTAAAACAGGAAAAAGCCAGAATATTCTGATGAAAGCTTAAGAAAATAAGAGTAATAATAGAAAGTACTCTGTTCTGGTGAGTACCCAGGGCTTTTGAACCTTAAAAGATGGCTACATCTGGCTGAGCTGTATTCTGTTGTCTTCGACTTTAACAACAAGCTTTTCAACACATCAAACTTTCACGGACAGCTGCCAGCCAAAATCCTGACTCTATTTATCCTCCAAATTGTAGTCAGCATTTCCTTTGCTGTGTCCACTGTAAGGTAGCTGCCTGGTGGGCTGATTTCACAATAAATCAAGTCTGTGCCTTGTGTAAGCTTAGAACACAGTCATTTAGCATTTAGGACTCGGGGGTGGTAAGGAGTGCTAAAGCTTAATACCGGTCTGCATTAAAATACTGCAAAGCTTTTTGTTTCTAAAATATTATTGATTTGTTTCCATTTCAGTGCAAAACAGCTGGTTCGTGGAGAACCTAACGTTTCATACATCTGCTCTCGGTACTACAGGGCACCAGAGTTGATCTTTGGAGCCACCGATTATACCTCCAGTATAGGTATGTGTACATATTTGTTGAAGTCTGTGCCAGCTGCATGGGTTTTTATTCTGTAGTTAAGTGTAAAGGATTGCAAGAGGCAGAATTTTGTTGTAAACAGGCAGACACCATTTAGCAAGGTATACATTTTTTAGGGGGCTGTTGCAGTTTCTACACTTCTTGAGATTTCGATGTCAATTATATAATAAAATGATGCTTGTTTATCCTTTGTCTGGGATGAAATCCGATTCAAATAAAACATCTTCCAGATCTCCAGGTAGTTTTGGTGTTTAATTTAAAAGTAGGTACAAGATAGAGATCAAACTAAGAAGTATTTGATTACTTAACTATAAAGAAGGACTATATAAAGAATATAAGCTATTATCCTGTTTCTGATATGCTGTGATTCGGACCCACATAATTTTGTAGCTTGTTTGCTTGGCTTTTAGTGAAGTGTTTTTAGTGGGAGAGAAAATGCGGGGTGATGTTTGGCTTTAAACTCTCTTGGCAGGTTGAATGTAACATATATGGCAGTATTTCAGATTCTGCTCATTCTGTTAACATTTATTGCCCCTTACTCATTAATTGTCAATGTGAAGAAGACTTTTTTTTTTAATACTGGGCATACAGCTGCATTGTGGAAATGTTAGGGAAGCTGAAGGTTTAGACAGAGGACAGGAAATAACCAGGTGTTCATACAGCAGTCACAGAAAGTTGCTCAAGGTGAACAGCCATAAGTTACCTTGTTGTGGATCACTTCATCAGTTTTTTAGTCAGGGTACTCCCTGGGTTCTTTCTGAAGCCTGGTGCTAAGATTTTATCTGCTTATGGTCTTGAGTAGTACAGGCTAGGTTTAATAGATTCAAAAGGATACGGAGGTTGTGAACAAGTCTTGAAAAAATAAGCTTGTAACTCACTCAAGTGTATTTAAAGGTAGTAAGCTCAAACTAGCATTAAAATCATTGGCTATGTCATTTCACATGTTCAGTTCTTTGAAAATAGAAATATTTCTGAAGACTTACTTCTTCTCATTGTTATTACTTTTTCCCTGTTAGTTATTCTTCGTAATCATATTACAGCAACGCTCATGTTGATATAAAAAAAAGGGGCAGGACCAGAAGTTGGGGAAAAGTAATGGCATAGTAAAGATAAACACACATCTCTCCTTGTACGAAAAGATGCAGGACCAGAAGTGTGGAGAGAGTAATGGCAAAGTAAAGATAAAGTGCCAGAGCTTCTCTAATGGTTAGCCAAGCCAAAAGTGGCAGCCTCAGCCCTCCTTTTGCTCTTGGGTACACCAGCTCCCACACTTCACTATTCAGTATGCTGATTCAGCCTCACTTTGTCTAGACACTTCATTTTGGCTAGGTTAGCTTTTTGCAATGTAATGAGTTGAATCAACATTACTGTGCAGTCTGATAAGCACCAGGGCACAGGTAAAAGCAAAGAGGCAGGGGCTTGAGAGTGAGGGAAGGCAGCTGATCCCAACTGACATCTTTTTGCCAACTGAGAGTTAATAGATTGACTCAGCTGTGTTATCAGAGTGCACTGAGACAACTTGTTTCAGGGGATAACTACATAAAACAAATACTTTAGGTTACCAGAATGGACTGCTTTGTAGATAAGTCTATGGAATGTTGCTGGCTCCAACTGTATAATGATTTTAATCTTTTTTGCAGAAATTTTTATTTCATTACCTGCCAGTCTCTATAATAATTCTAATAAAAAATAAACTTGCTGTTTGCCAACGTCATAATGATTTTAAACCATCATGGTTCAGACTTTTTCATACACCACAAAAATTCTATCACCTGAAAATCATCTTCTAAACAAATCAGCTGAGGTAAAATTTGCACAGAATTAGTTTGAAAATGAAATTTAGCAAATCTTTCTTTCCCTTTCCTCCTTTAGCTTCCTTCAACATAATCTTTGCATTTGGGAATTGTGAAGTAATAAAATGCTTTTAGAAACTATTTTTGCAGTTCCCAGCATTCTGGGATGCTTCTGCATTCTAGAAGTTAAAACAGAAATGTAAACTGGCTTGTAATTTCTGGGATCTTATTTTATCAGAACACATGAGTTAGGTAGGTTTTTTGGATTGTAATTTTAAAATAACTGAAACTGGGAGGAATGTTTGCAATACTGGGTTGGTGATGTAGATTAATGGATGATAACATCAGTGGCATCAAAATTTAATGCAGTTAACACCTCAGTATGTGTCATCTTGCAGACCTGGAACTACTATTAAAATAACGAACTGGGAAATAACCTGTTCAGGCTTCTGAATAGTTGCTGTTGCCAGTTAGTTACTAAACCAGGCAGCATTCTTATTGCATATTTTTAAGGGATTTTTCAATGGCAGGACACATGCATTCATGTTAGTTAAAACCTGTAGAATTTTGGGCTTTGTTTCATAGTCAAAGGCGATTTTATGGGTGTGTCTGTGAGGCTAAGGATAGCACGTAGTTTTGTTCCTGCAGCTAACTACTAGAAACATCTGTTTTTATGCAAGCGGAGCCCTTCTGCTGCCCCTGGATAGAGTTTTAGGCGGAACTTCCTCCTTGCAGGTCCATATGTGCTGCTGTCCCAGGATATGCTGTCTGCTTGTTGCCTGGCTGCTGCCAGCTGAAAACATGGGATTACTGCCCGCATTCCCCTCGAATGTCCTGAGACAGACATAGGCAGGCTCTGGAGTAGGGCTAGATGCAAGTATTTGTTACTGCATGATCCTGCTTTATAAAAAGAAGCACCGAAGTCAAGTTTTACCTGGAGAATGTGTTTTTTACTAGGTCGGGAGATGGGGAAAAAGAGTGCTCGTCAGAAAATGTGGTGCTTCTGGTTAATGAGGGTGCGCTGGTCTCCAGCACGTTTTCTCTGTCATGGCTCTGGCAGGCATTGAGAGCATTCCAGAGGCAACATTTATAGCTGCTGTCAGGGAAAGATCAATCTGTACAGCCCTATCACCGGCTTCTGCTGAGCTGTCCAAAAATAAGTGTCACAAATTTATTCATTCACTTTCCTAGCAAGTGCTAGAACTGAGGATGTGAGAAGTTCATCTCCTTCAGAGCAGAATTTCCCCCAGAGGCACATGCAGCAAGGCTGTCTCCAAATTTCTTGGGAAAGAACCATCGTGAGGTGTGTCCCAAACCTGCTACAGAGCAGTGAAAAGGATTTGCCTCTATCTGAGGCGGTGATTCCCATTGCTGAAACTAAGCATGGATGTTGAAGTACTGACCAGTTCTCTCACCTGTGATTGCTGTTTCATCTCTTCATTGCAGAGAAAAGGTGCCCGTGTTGATGACTTCCTAACCATTTCAGGTTTTAGCCTTACTCTACCTCATGTAGGCTGTGGATCTGTGCTGAGCAGATGTGCAAGACTTGCATTTGACATAACAACGCATGCCCATTATCCCAGATTTTGTTCTCATTCTGACGTTCTAAAAAGCATTCCAAAAAAACTAGCAGTGAAAAGCATTTTATGTTCTGGCATTTGGCAAGTAGAAGCTGCTGATTTTACAACCTCCTAGGGCTACTGTTCCGACTCTGGTTTTTCCCTGCTGGTTTGTACAGATGATTGGCTTCCAGAGTAACAGTTTTGGGATGGAGGAAATCCATCAAATCAGATCAGAGAGTGCTGGGGCAGAGCTTACTATAGCAGGAAAAAAGTGTAGGAGAGTTTCAGATGGAGGAAAATTCCTAGTTTCCACTGAATTGATGAGAGCAGGCAAATATTTTTTTTTCTTCGTGCCCTCTAAATAACGAGTTAGGGAAGGTGGTGTATAGCACAATGACCACTGCTGCAGTGATGAGAGCCAGAGTCAAAATTTCTCAGTTTGTTCTTGAATTTATGTTACTCAGCAGAGTTCTATAAACACCTAAGGAAAATTATTTGGTTGCCATCTCTATTTCAAGCTGCTAATGTTGGCTGCGGATCTCTGGCTTTAAATGAGAATACTTAGAAGATTTTTTCATTTCCTTGAAGTGGGAACATTGCCCAGGTCCAAACTTGGAAGAGAGTGAAATGATGCTCCAGGAAAAAGAATTATGCATTTCAGTGCGTCTGTTGTACATGCTGATTAATTTATAGTATTCACAAATAAAATCAAGGAAAATGAAATAGGTTTGTAAGAAGTTATTAAATCACCCGATCTTACAGACTTCCTTACACAGGGAGCAATAGATTTGTTTCCAGTGGATTTGCTGTGTCTGCTGGATTCCCCCATCACAAATACCATAAGGATTCCTCAGACTTCCCCGGCTGCTCCCTTGTGACCTGCATCCTTTTTATTCTTTGCCTCTGCAGTACCCTCAACTTCCTGCATGCTGCCGTCAGCTGCTTGTGCAGCCTCTGGCTTGTCTGCAGCTGCAGTGTGTTCCTGGGCCAAGCAAGTTCTGCAGGGCTGACCCTCTTCCCACAGCAGTGATGCTGCTGCTTGCTCTCCTCTCTATTTTCCCCAAACTGAAATGGCCTTGATACTTCAACCTTTAAGACTTGTCAGAAATTGGCTGGTGGAGTGGGAAGACATTGAGGGAGACTGCAGAAGGATAAAAGCAGAAACCAGTGTCATGGAGAAGCCAGACCAGAAGGTTAATTAAGACGATTTTATGAAGCCCTAATCTAATTCAAAAAAAATCATGCTGATGTAGCTTCCAGATCTCTAAAGGAACTGAGTTCTTAATGCAAAATTACACAAAACAAAGCTGGCATTTAAATATGTTCTGTCTTTTCCTTTCAATATATTGTTCTTTTTTAGTCCAAAATAAGTCTCAAAATGATTATAGCTTTGGGGTACCACTTTTTTTGTATGCTCAATGGAAAAATCTTCAGTTTCTCAACACCCCTTACAGTGACTTTAAATAGACTTCTAGGTTTCAGTTCTGGGCTTATTACGTTTAATCTATTTCTTTGCTACTTCTGAAGAAATCTGCTGTCTTTTGGTCTGCTGTTTAAGCTCCTGTAAATGCAGCTACCTATTTGGAAGGCTCTTTGTATGTATGGATGACATAAGTCATATATTCTTTTCATCATTTGCTTGTATGTATCAGTCTGATGGCCATAGCTATCAGTTAGCAAACATTCAGAAGCCAAGGCGATGTGTTGTTCTTTGCCTGGTGCCTTCTTCATTTCCCAGAAAAGATCTTGGCATCTTGGTGGCTTTCTACTAAATACTGCTAAAAATTCAAAATATCTGATTTTCCTTATTTTTTTCATCTTTATTGATGGTTGAGATGGGAGAATTGAGTGCACTTTCAGTAAGATTGCAGATGGCATCAAGTTGGGGGGAAATGACAATCTGCCTGATGGTAGAAAGGCCCTAAAAAGGGACCTGGACAGGTTGGATATCTAGGCTGAGGCTGAGGGGATGAAGCTCAAGAAGACCAGTTCTTGCATCCTGCGCTTTGATCACAACACTGGGCAACACTACAGGTTTGGGGCAGAGTGCTGGAAAGCTGTGTGGAAGAAAAGGATTTGGAAGGTGTTGGTTGATGCTCAACTGAACGTGAGCCAGCAGTGTGCCCAGGTGACTGAGAAGGCCAAGGACATGCTGGCTTGTATTGGAAATAGTGAGGCCAGAAGGAGGGGGAAGGTGATCATCCTCCTGTACTCAACTCTGGTGAGGCCACACCTTAAGTACTGCATTCAGTTATGGGCCTTGCAGTATAAGAAAGACATTGAGGCCCTGGAGCATATCCAGAAGCAGGCAACGAAGCTGTGAAGTCTGGGACACAAATCTTATAAGGAATGGCTGAGGAAATGGGGGTTGTTCAGTCTGGAGAGGAGGAGACTCGGGGGAGATCTTACCACTCTACAGTGCCCTGAAAGGAAGTTGTGACAAGGTGGGGATTGGCTTTTTCTTCTAGGAAACTAATGATAGGACAAGAGAGAATGGCCTCAAGTTACACCAGAGGAGATTCAGATTGGATGTTGGAAAAATTTCTTCTCATAAAGAAAAGAAAGAGGCATTAGAACAGGTGTCCGGGAAGTGGTGGAGTCACTGTCTCTGGAGGTGTTTAAACAAAGGGTAGATGTAGTACTTAGGGACATGGTTTTAGTGGGTAGTGTTGGTGATGGGTGGATCGTTGGACTAGATAATCTTAGAGGTCTTTTCCAACCTTAATGATTTTATGATTCTGTTATTACTGCTTGTTGAAATTCAGGACTTAAACATGGGTTAGTCCCAGTACTATTTGCATTTTAAGTTGTTACTTTTTAGGATGAATACTGTTGCAATGTCTGGACTACCGCATTATGAAAAAATGCATCTGTTTGACTTTGGAATTACTTTGACAGCTGCAGTAATCAGCAGTGTTTTTTGCCTACTGTATGTTAGGATGAAACTGTATCTTTCCTGAGAGAAGGGGAAAATACTTTTATATTAACCCTCTCTCTTGAATATAGGAAGGAAAGGGTGGTTCTGACTTCCATATGATTGCATTACCAACCTTGAATTCCTTGAATGTGTTCTTAAGTTACTGTTGTAGCACTGAACTGCCTTATTTGTGTATAAAATGTCCCTATAGTAGATGAACATTGTCTTCACGTAAGGGAATAGCTGCTTGTAGCTAGATGTGGTTTTGGTATATGAATGATAGTGAATCTACAGGTGTTGTTGACCTATGCCCCGCAGTGCTGTTGTCCTGTGAAGTTTGCAGATGGAAGTGGGAGGAAGGTTAGGTCTTGATGTGAATGAGAGGCTGTCTCCTAGGTCCCATAATAATTACATTCTGCAGAATACTAGTAATATTTGCAGTATTGGCTTATCTGTTAATATATATGTTTTTAATACATAGGAAGAAAAAAAATGAGTCTATTCAACATTCAGGAACCGCAAAACTGTTGTGATGATACCTATGCATAGTTCATGATGAACATTACTGAAGAACAACATAAGGCTGGGAAATTCTTAATTTTTACATGGCAGATATTTGTTTCTTCTTCCTATGTGATTAGGTTTTAATGTGAATGTATTATGATGTTAACATTATTTTCCAGCTTCCATTGTCTCATTGTTTGACTTCTAGAATACCTGCTCCCTATTGCTGTGTGCCACACATCATTGTTTGCTAGATGCACAGCTAGAGAGGAATATTTTTTTATTTTTTGTTATGTTATAGTATGAAACGTGGCAAGTAATAGAGTAAAATTACTTATTTTTCTAATATAAATGAACCAATACAAACCTTTTACTTAAACCTTTCCTACCCTCTGCTTTTTACCCCTTTTAGATGTGTGGTCAGCGGGCTGTGTATTGGCTGAACTGTTACTAGGACAACCAATCTTCCCAGGTGACAGTGGTGTGGATCAGTTGGTGGAAATAATCAAGGTATGGAATTTTAAGTGTTTTTTCAACTCTATGGGAATCAGAATGAGAACAATCATTGTTAAAGCTTGGCAACTTACATGCTGATACCATTGTACAAAGTTTTGCCTGTAAACTTTGATTGAAAAAATTTCTCATGCATTTCTGAGAACCTGATACTCTGTTTGCCCATCTTGAAGTCAGGCATGGTGGCTCTATCTTTTAATTAAACACTTTTTCCTCTTACAGGTTTGCACTTTCAGCATGGTTGGAAATGGTGCTTACATACTGAGCCAATATTTATTAATATATGATTCTAATTCTTTAAGAATCTACCTCTTTTCTTTGTTGCATGCAGTTAGTACTTAGCTTTGAAAACAGTATTGTTGAGTGTCTTTGTGCCAGATTCTTCATATATGTAGCCTTCTTTTCTTCTTCCTTCCTACCAGCTCTTTGAGATGAGAGGTGAAAATGGGTACTCCTTTTTGCGGATAGAACAGCAGGACCTAATTAAATGTAGAGCAAAAATACCTTCCACCTGAAAAGTCTTATTTTTGAAGTGAGAAAGACCTAACGTTTCTAAATGCATGATGTTTACGTATTGCTTATGCTCAAACACATCTTGATTGATTTAATTTGGTAAGCTGTGAATATTCTTTGATTCTCAAATTAGAGGGATGGAACAATAATTCATAGCTTACATAGTTAGGGCCTGGTTTCCCAGCATCTGTCCAGTTCAGCTTTGTTACCTTCAAAATGATCCTTTCCCTAGTTCAATTTCCTCCTTGTTCAACGTCTGCAATGAAAGAGGCAAGGTTTCCAATCAGCATATAATTCCTCTAGGTGCATCTGTGTTCTTAGTAAGATGGCAACATTACAAAGGAGAAGTCGTGTAAGCATGCCTTCTTTCGTGTGTTACTGCTGTCTTTGTACCTCTTCTATCACAGTGTCTGACACCAGCCAGTACCAAGCTGTCATCCTTCTGTATGAGGAACATGAGCTGGGGAGGCTCAGAGTTTCTGTGGCTGGCAGTACAGTCCCACTCGTGTGTGCCTTGACCTTCCCAGGCTCTCACCATGTCTCCTCCAGCCTTTGGCCGTGTAAACTTAGCTTCTGCTACAATGGTTTTGTGTCTGTCCTGCTGAAAGTCCTTCAGACTGCTTCTTTCCTCCAGAGGCCTCTTGCATCTCCTTCTCCTATGACTTCCTTGCTTTTTTAACATTGTCTTTCTGTCCAGTGTATCTAAGCTCAGCAGGTTCACATAGTGTCAGTTTACATAGGAAACACCAGTGGAAAACTAGAACTGCTGTCCCCAGTAGAGCTGATGATGCCATGAGTGAGAATTTTCTCCTTTTGAGAAGTGTCTTGGAGTGGTGCAGTTCTTTCCATTGCACTTCTTTTGTGAGATGTAGAACAGTCTGTAAACATGTCAGGTTGCTCGAGTTCCTGTGGAGTTTGTGCAATAAACTGTGCTACTTGCCTTCAGATATTTGCAAAAAAACCCTTGTTTCAATTCTTGATTAATACCTGCAATCCCAAGAAACTACATCTAAATGAGTTTTTGTAAAAACTACTTTTTATATCATGATGAAAGCCCTATAAGTCCTTCCATAATTCAGTTGGAAAACTGAGAGTAGAGAGGCCTTATCAGCAAAACCATAGTGCTCTGCAATTGCTTCAACTTTCACATTATGAAAGTAAAATAATAAAGGAAATGGATGTCCCTTCATTATTGAGGGACATTATTGCCAAGCAGAGATTGTCATTTTGTTCATAGTTTTTTAGAAGCTGCTTTCTTTACTTAGGCATTTTCAGTTCTGCAATTCTGGGGGTAAACAACTATAAACTAATAGTTTTGTAGCATGTATGTGCTCCGATTGCGATAATTTGGCTTCGTTTATGCTTGTCTGACAGTGTATTGAAGCAAAGGAATAAAAAACTATTGATGGACTGCATACCACCACCTGCAGCTTTTTAAAATGTTGCTACCATGATTTATGATAATTCTTATTGACCAGTTCACAGAACCATAAAACACCCAGAGTTGTTAGGGATCCTCAAAGATGATCGAGTTCAATTTATAACTGAATATATAGTGCTGGCAAACTCGTGTCTAATAACAGCCAAAGGATTGTACTGTATAAATGCTTGAAAATCAGTAAGTTGTAGCTGGGCATTGATGACTTTCACCTCAGCAGAGACAGACTTCTGAATAATTTCTTTGAATGTAGAAATAATAATTCTGAATGATCATCCAGACCTGTTTGTTTTGGGTTTTTTTCATCTCCTGTTATACATGTAGCCCTCTGCATACAAAAATTAAGTAAAACAGCTTAAATGTAGGAATAGCTCCATTTTATTGTAAGCCTAGTCTCTTCATTAAAAAGGCTATGGTGCTGAAAATGTTTTAGCAAAGTCTGAAAGAACAAACACTAAATCTTAGAGTAGTAGTTATTAAAATGTGTTCACTAAGTCCTTAAAATACAATGGAAAATGTGGACTTGAATTGGGTAGATGCCACGAATAATTTTCTGACCATATACTTGTTATGTAGACAACATAGATTCTCAAGGCAACAATGGAAGGGGAAATTAATGTAAACTGCAGAACTGTATTGTTTTTCAATACTTCTGCATATGACATGTTGTGTTGTGCATTTTGTGTTAGCTATATATATTCATAAAAGCATTGGCAAAAGGCTGACGTGGGAATACAGAGGGAATTGCAGTTGGGGATAGTGCAGCCACCAATGTGTTAGACATGAGGCTATTTAAGACTTTGTTTAGAATAGGATTCATTTAATATTGTTTCGGGTTTTTTTATATAGTTGGCATCCACCTCTTCCATTTGCAGCACTTGAAGTATTACTATTTAAAACTTCTATTGTAACATGGACTTAGCTTAATGCCAGCTGGCTGTAAAAGAAGCAGAGCGTATGGGGTCTACCAACTGCAGGGAGTCTCTCATGAGACCCCATGTTGAACGCTGCATCCAGATGCTCAAAATGAGAAGGGCGTGAACCTGTTGGAGCAGGTCCAGAGGAGGCCTTGAGGATGCTCAGAGGGCTGGAGCACCTCTCTTGTGAGGGCAGGCATAGGGAACTGGGCTTTTTCAGCCTGGAGAAGGCTGTGAGGAGGACTTACTGAGGCCTTTCAGTACCTAAAGGGGGCCTGTAGGGAAGCTGGGTGGAACGCTTTATCAGGAAGCACAGTGATAGGCAGGGGGAATGGTTTTAATTGGCAAAAGGGTAGGTTTGTATTAGCCGCTAGGAAGAAATTCCTTACTCGGCGCTCATTGAAACACTGGCATGGGCTGCCCAGGGAAGCTGTGGTTGCCCCATCCTGAAGGTATTCAAGACCAGGTTGGATGAGGCCCTGGGCAACCGGATCTGGTGAATGGCAATCCTGCCTATGGCCTAAGTTGGAACTTAAGGTTGGAACCCTTATTTTTAGTTTCTTTTTCTCGTTTGTATTTCTTCAGTCTTTCTGGCTAGGAGAGAGATCTTCAACAACTTACCTTTGAGTTGCTCAGTGTGGCAAAATACTGCCTTGGAGCTGAAAAAAAAAATCTGAAAAAATAATTATCTAATTGCATTCTTCTTGAATTCTTACATCGTTTCTGGAGAGAAATTATATGATGTGCTTTTTCCGAGGTTTTATCTTGGATGGTGACTTATCATTATTTTTAGTTCTTGCAGACTATTCCAAATGTTAGGTTATCCTGTTGCTGGAAATATCTCAAGTTGGTAACGAGATACATTAATTTTAATTTTGAGTGACAGCCTCTTCGGAAATGTGCTAGTTCCTGACACAGACACAGTGGCACTGCAGGCAGAGCAGTGGTTCATGGTAGAGAAATTACATCTGAGTGAGTACTACACCTGAGAGAGCAGTGGTGTGGGTCCCTTTGCCGGGGGAAAGGTGAAACTGCTCTTGTCAGCAGCCTTGGAGGGTTGCAGTTTGCACTGACTAAAATCCATTATACAAGCAGGATATTGCAGAATACAGCTCAGACAAGTGCTCTCAGCCTGCAAGAGGGAATTTTTAGAGGGTGCAATCAATGTAGGCTCCTGTGCGACTCCCTCTCCTCATGCTCACAGCTAGGAATGTAACTGTGGTGCCTGCAGGATGGCTGTGCCTGCTGTGGAAGCTTGGAGAGGTAAATCCTGCTCCTCCCACACCCTAGAGAGCACTGAAAACTGGCTGGAGAGTTCCCCCAGGCTGACCCATCTTCAACCGCAGCTTCCGCAGAAAGGGATTATGCACTATTCCCCATGCAAAACGGAAATTTCTGAAGCATGATAGTTTTTCTTCTAAGATACATACTTAATTGCATATTTATCTTTTGAAGGATTTTATTTAGCTTCTTCCCTCTACTCTGCTCAAAACGGGAAAAAAATCTTTGTCAAAGGAATGAAACGGCAGTACTCACATGAGCAGTCCTGGCGTACTGAGAGGGACAGCATCTGCCAATGTGCTTTTCATTGACTTTACCATAAATATTTTTTTCCTGTCTGTGCTGTTGTCTTGAGCGTGACGTGCAATGACCAACTTCTGATAACTGTAAGAAACAGTTAGGGGTTTTCTGGTATGTTTTTTTTTGTTCCTTCTGGATTGTGCATTTATTTCTTGCACTGAAGAAAAAATGAAATCATCTTCCCATAGTTCTCTGGGTTGGGAATGAGGCAAAGGGAAAAAAAAAAATGTATTAAAACCCAAACTTGATAGTATCAGGAATCCTATCCATGTGTAACTTTTTGATCTGTGACAGTTTTACCGAACTGAACACTAAGTATAGACTGCAATTACAATATATGGCTCACACTCAAATGTCAGGGTGCTATTTTGGGCTCAGTTTTTGCAATAAAATAAATTCAGTCACAGCAGTTAATGGGGAGAGTGGAGCTGTCTTTTCCGGGAGAAGAGACAAGCAGAGAGAAGACAGCTTGTTATCGACTGTGGTCCTGCATGAGAGAGTGCTGCCCAGGGGCCCATCGTTGTACATAACACCTGTGTGTCCCTGCTGCAGGATATCGTCTGGGTCCTTCCCTTGTGCCCATAAGGGAAGTTCTCTGGTGTTTCACCTCCAGCACACACCACACCTTGCCTGTTCAAGTACCTCATACTGTTTCTTGCTTCCAGTGCTTGCTGGCAGACAGTATAAAAAGATGATGAATAATTATATTCACGTCAGTAGTGACAGTGGATTTCTTCCTGTTGTGTAGCTGTTCTTGAGTTTTTTAAGTAGAAGAAATCTCTATATTTAGTTGGCTTTCATTTTTGTTTGACAGGACCATGATTTTGAAAGAAAGTGCATATAAAATGTGCAAGTTTTTTTTTTTTTTTTAACCATAGAAGCATTATTTCAGAACCAACCTGTCTTTACTGCTTGAGATGCCAGCACCTTGAATTTAAGTAATTAGTTGGCACACCTCTTAACAACTTACAGAAGAGGTGCAGACATGTTTGGAAAAGTAATAGTTATGCCATCTGGTAAACCATACACACCTGGTAGATGTTTCCTCCTAAGATAGCATGGTTTTCATGGGGAAGGCACTATACCACTGTGTAGTTTCTGGAAGACCCTGAATTAAATAACAACCTTCTTCCCTCTCAAGTTCACTTCAGTCCTCCCCAGTCAGAGTTTCTGAACTCTGTTTTTAGCTGATTTTGATATTTTGGCAAATAATTAGCAGTAAGTAACAATAGCTGTCAGAAAGGACCTTTATTCTACAGAGGTTTATGCAAACCTTGCAGTTTCCACTTCCTCCTATGTTGAAACAGCGTGCTTTTGGTCTCGTAGCCCTGCACAGTGAAGCCAGGTGTGGACAGCAGCTGTCTTCAGCTCTGGAGTCTAGCTCCTTCTGTGAAAATTCATCTGCAAGTAAATGAAGATCTTCGTGCTATTTGTGACCAAATTCAGGACTTAATTTAGATATAAAAAATTCCTGGTATTTTTAGAGATGTGATTATCTGGAGCTTATAGGTTTTCTTTAATTGCTTGAGACATACACTGTTACGCTACCTTCATTAACTCTGTTAGTGGAAGAAAAAGTAACTGGGGAGTTTCATCTGTTGCAGGTGAACGTCAAGGAAAAACTTCCTGGAAAATCTTTGTAAAACCTCCCACATTCAGTTTTTGTCCTGAGAGAATTCAAATATGTATTCCTTGGTTACTCTTCTTAGATAGTTTGTGTTATGTGTTTTTATTTAAGGGATGAAGATGGCTTCTGGGGATGAAGAGCAAAGCCAGTTGATCTTTAGCCTATTGTTGTCTTCACCTGCAAGATCTTTTCTTATAGGCCACTTTCATTCTAATGTTTTGTCTTCATTCCAGACACAGTTTGTTTGTTGTCATTTAATTAAATGTTTTTTTTTACTTTTTTTAATTTAAAAATACTACCTTTCATAAGGCTGTCCCCAAGAAGCAGAAGTAGAATAGTATATGTTGATATGCCCAGATTGGAATAATTAAGTATCAGACTCTGTATTTCTTAAAAGCTGGCTAACCTATGCAAGATTTGGGGAATCTCATCCATGTATAGAAATACTTGAAGGAAAGATACAGAGAAGACACAGCCAGATGCGTGCCCGATGCCAGAACAAGAGGCAATGGACATGGACTGGAAACACATTGAACTCAAATCTGAATACAAGAAAACAGTTTTTATTATGAAGGTGATTAAATATTGGAGCATGTTTCCTGGAGAGGTTGTAGAGTCCCTGGAGATTTAAGAAGCTGCCTGGATACAGTCCTGACTCTTGCTGACCTGCTTGAGCAGAAGCTTGGACCTCCACAAGTCCCTGCCAGCCTCAGTGTTCTGTGATTCTGTGAAACCTGTCAGAAAGGAACATCTGCTTCATAGTATTTTCAGAGCTGGTATAGCAAGAACGGTTGTTTTACAGTGTAATTCTGCCAAAAATGTGCAAAGTAATTTATTCTTCTCCTTTGCATTCCAACAGAAATAGCAGTCATATGAATGACTTCTCTTTTTAAAGGAGAAAATGTTTGCCCAGCTTTTGTGATAGCATAAGCGATTGCTGCTACTCAACAAGGTTACTCAAAGGTATTGCTAATGTACCTAAAACTCTGCATAAGTCAGTAAGTTATGGTTTAAAAATGATGCAGCAGAGTGCCCTGGAGGACAGGGTGGGGTTATTTCTATCCCTTGCTACAGGACCTCTTCCAGGCGTTGCAAGTACCAGAACATTTTTATAGCTTATCACGTCATTCATCCCACTTTTTTTTTCCCCTGGATTGTGATTTGAATATGACAATCTTAAAAGCTACCATTTTTCTTCCTGTGTACTTTCCTCCTCCTCTTTTTTTTTTTTTTTTTGCCTTGTTCTACCTACTCTCAGTCTGAAATGAAAGCATATAGACACCACCGCCACTGAGTGGTTAATGTAAGTCACATATCCTTCTGTAGGGGTCATTTTGTGTGTCTGAGGCTATATAACCAAAAGGTACAGCTTACCCTTCCTTCATCTAGTATTATCCCTCTCCAAAACCTCCTTTTCAAAGCATTCTTGACACCTTAGGCAGTGTTGATTAAATGCTTCACTATCCTTGTCACCAAAGCTTCAGCTCAGGAGTTGTTCTCTCGCATCATTTGTAGTTAGGTCTGTGGGTTTTTGTGAAATGCGTGGCTGGGTGTTGTCCATGGGTCCTCTCATGAAGCTATCTTTGCCTGTCTGATCTGAAATCTCTCCCATCTTATAAGCATTCTTTAGGTAAAGACACAGGCACTGTGCAGATTCTCATTCTGCGCAGCCTTGGGAACCGAGCCAGATTCCTGAATTTGAGCGATATAAAAAATTTAGTCCTTGTCTCCTCTTAGGAAAGATATTAAAGATGGTGGGTTTTTTTTTTTTTGAGAGGGGGAGGAGATGATGGAAGGTAAGCTTGGCTTTAAATAAGCTCTCTCTATGCAAGGGAGGCCTTAAAATGCAGTGAGCCGTGAGAAATGGTGGGACAGCAATACAAGTTATCCATAATTTGACAGGAAGTTAAATAATCCAGGGATCTTCAACGTTTTTGCAAATGGTTTTTATCCTGCATTGAAATTGAAATACTATTTGGAGGTCTGAAATTCCATCAATTTTTTGAACTGGCACTTTGAGAGCAGCAGTCTCAGAGCCTGGAACCAGGGGAAGGGAACATTTCTGGATACTCTTATTTTCCTTCCAAGTTTAGCAAAACATACGGGATCCTGTAAATGGACTCTTTGCTACCAACATAGGTGTGCACAGAAAAGTAGTCTGATATGAGCATAACTCTTGGATTTTAGATGAGGTGGGATTTATGTCTCAGTTAGCAATTGAGAGGTGGGTGTTCTGGGATCATTTCTTTCATGTAACTTGCCAATTGAATCTATTACCCGGGAAGCAATTGCCTGAACAAGTTGTGGGGGTTTATTTCCTTTTGCTGTTAATTTAAAGCATTGCTTTATGGGTAGATATTTTGTTTCGTACAGTCATGTTTTAAATCACAAAGAGGTAGCAGGCTCTTTCCATAGTAACTGCTGGGGTTTTTTTGTTGAACTGAATAGTGACACTTGTTCTTATCCCCTTTGCCTGACTCTTCAGAGTGTGTTTGTGCCATTTCCATTCTTGTAATTGAACAAAGATGTTCACAGGTAGGAGAATATATGATGAAATACTTCTTTAGCACTCTGCCTTACTAGCTAATAGTGTCACATTTTAGGTTGTTTCCTCGTGGAGACAGTGCATAACATCACAGCAGTATGTATGGCAGGAGCAATGTTTTTGTAAGCTTGTTAGAGGCCTGTTATTCATGACTTAAAATGCAGTCTGTTATAGCTGATTAAGGATCTGACCTGTATGCTACAATCACCAGCACCGTTTTATAACATTAAAATTACAATAAACTCTATTCCCTATTGAAATATCACAAAGTTTGAGAACGATTCTTGAACTTAGTGGAAAAATTTTAGAAAATAATTAAATTTTTGATGCTTGGCTTGGAGCATGAATTCTGCCACCAGGAGACTACTGAAGCTGCATCAGGAGTGATAGAGATGACTGAGGTCTGGGGCATCTGCCACATGAGGAGAGGTTGTGAGAGCTGAGACTGCTCAGCCTGGAGCTGAGAGAGGTTCAAGGAGGATTTTATCCATGTGCATAAATACAAGCTCTTTTCAGTGGTGCTCACTAAGAGGACAAGAGTCAAGAGGCACAAATTAAAACATATGCAGTTCCATCTGAACGTAGGTTGTGGAGTCTCTATACGTGGAGATACCCAAAACTCAGCTGAACACAGTCCTGGGCAGCCTTGCCTGTATCTAACTCTGCTTGAGCAATGGATTTGGACCAGATGGCCTCAGGAGAGGAGATCCCTTCCAATTGAAACTGGAAGTTTTGTTGTTTTGTTCTGTGTTCACTTACTGATTATACAGATTGACTTCAGTTTTCTTGCCATGTAATAGATTCCATGCGAATGTGAAGCATATGTAAACAATGGCTTTTTTTTTTTCCTTTCCTTTCTAGGTTCTGGGAACGCCTACAAGGGAGCAAATTAGAGAAATGAATCCAAACTATACTGAATTTAAATTCCCTCAGATTAAGGCACATCCATGGACTAAGGTAAGTCTATACGATTGGATAATAACAACATGTGGGCTGAAACTAAGAAAAGGGAGTTAAGTGTGATTGTCTTCATAGCTTTCAGTCTGAACTAGGTGCCTTTAACTATGCTGGAGACCCAATAACTCTTAATATAGGTAAGGATAAAGAAGACATTGAAGCAGTGTATTGCATTACATATTAGTCTTTTTTTTTTTTGAGGCTGCCTACAATGTTTTTTTTTTTAAAAAAAAACAATGGTGTGTGTGTTTGTAGTGGATTGCAATATATCTAAATCCTGTCATTCTGTAACTTTTGATGTGTGTAAAAGTCACTTAGAAATGAGAAAGTGTTGCATTGATGTGCGTGACGCTTCTGTAATGCTGTTACATAAATCTGACAGTGAAGGTTGACAATCATTTTCTTAACTGATTCTTTCAAAAAATATTATATTCGTAGTCTTGTAGGTGTGTTGTTTAGTGTTGTTTTGGTGTTTTTTTTTTCCTGGAGCTACTTCTTAAGACTGTTTTGCTACCTAGTTTTCAGAAGGAGGTACTACTGCAGTAAATACTGGCAATAATATAACCATGATCAAAGTGGAAACTGCTAGCATTAGAGTAAGTTCAAGGCGCACAGTTAAGTTGTCCTCCACATGCGGAGGAGTGGTGGATTTTTTTATATGAAAAGTGGTAAAAACTGATCATTTAATTACCCTCCAGCTTGTGATTTAAGTTAAATATCAAATTTTAAGCACTGATGCCTGACAGTTAATGTTTTCTTGAGAAACGTCTGACATAGTTGCAGAATGTTGTCATCATACCTTAACGGTTCAGGTTTTCTTCTGCTATATATTCTTTATGTGTGAAAGGATTTTATTCCTAGCTGAGCACATGTCCAGGTCAGACTCTTTAAGACCAAATGCATTGTGGTGGTAGAAATTCTGGATAAGCCAACTAGAGCTAATCAAGGGTCTTTCTGACAGCTGGTCATGTATCTAGTGGGTACATGTCAAGCCAAATATGGTGTTTATATAATATATTCTTCAACATCTTATGCATTACTTCAGTTCTCCTTTTCTCCAATAATTCCTCATCTGTATTTCCCTACCCTAGTGTCTGTGGATTGGTTAAGTGATTTATAATAGCATGAGAGGTCTGTTAATCCAGTGATGCATTTTAGTGTCCTACATTAACTGAAAACAAGAATATGACAAATGAAATCTCTAGGAGTTGGTCTCTTCCCTTTCAAATTGCACCACAGTAGAAGTCAAGTCACAAGAATAAGACCAAAAGCATTATAGCACAGAATTCTATGGTTGCATCTGAATTTCTGCAGTGAGGGTGTTCTGGATTTGAGGAATAGAACTAATATGCAGTGGGACGGGGGTGCTGAGATGTGCAGTAGCATATGGAGTTCATCTAAGTTAGCTATGCAACTTGTCTTCTGCCTGAATAGTCTTAAGAACCATCTGTATGCACTTGATGGTCACAACAGAGACCTTTGAGCAAATGCGAGCTTCAAGAAAACAGTGTCCTTCTATTTATACGCATTATACGTACATGAATATGTTTTGTCATTCTAAGTAGACATAGGTGAAACCAAGTCAATTTGAAAGAATTGAGAGGAGCTTGCCAGGAGATGGCATCTGCATTCTGCGTTAGGGCACAGTTACTTCTGGACATCTGTGCTTGCAGTATAGCTTCTTATTCTCAACTCATTCTATACATTCTTCCTGACATAGTTGGGTGTACATGTAGCATTTAAACCAGTTCGCTGTAGTTGAGTGACATGATGCTTCATTTATGTAATCTGTACTTTTCTTATTATACAAGTGCTAAATTAGTAAAAATGGATTATCCAGCACAGTGTTAGCAGAGACACTCGTCCAGACTTACTTCTGAAGATTCTTTCCTTTCAACATTTTGCTGTTGAGCCATGAAAGATTTCAGTAAGTGGCAGTAATGCTTAGGATTGCTCTCTTACCCAGTTGTATTGGTATAATATCTGATGGCACGGAAGCCGTATAAATTATCACAGAATCCTGGAATATCCCGAGTTTGAAGCAATCATTTGAGTCCAACTCCTGGCCCCACACAGCACCACACAAGATCCAAATCCTGTGTCGGAGAGCAAAGTCCAAACACTCCTTGCACTCTGGCACTCGGAGCTGTGCCCACTGCCCTGTGCAGCCCGTTCCATGCCCACCGCACCTCTGGTGCAGACTCTGTCCCTGACCCCCAGCTGCCCCTCCCCTGACACAGCTCCATGCCGTTCCCTCGGGCCCTGTCGCTGTCACACAGAGCAGAGCTCAGCGCTGCCCCTCCGCTCCCTGTGAGGAGCTGCAGCCGCCATCAGGCCTCCCCTCAGCTCCTCTGCTCTGGGCTGAATGAACCACGGGACTTCAGCCTCTCCCCAGACACCTTGTCCTCCACACCCATAACCACATTTGTAACCCTCCTTTGGATGTTCTCTCACAGTTTTATGTCCTTCTTACATTGTGGCACCCACAGCTGCACCCAGTGCAGGAGGTGAGGCTGCACAGCACAGAGCAGAGCAGAGCAGGACAATTCCCTCCCTCTCCGCCCAGCTGGCAGTGCTGGGCCTGATGCACCCCAGGGTATGGTTGGCCCTTTGGGCTGCCAGGGCAACTGCTGGCTCAGATTTGACTTTTATCAGGCAGAATCCTCAGATTCCTTTCAGCAGTGCTGCTCTCCATCCTCTTTATCACCTAGTCTGTGCATATATTCAGGATTGCCCCTTCCCAGCTGCAAAATTCAGCACTTGCTCTTGTTGAACTTCTTGTGGTTGATGATTGCTTAGCCCTCCAGTTTGTTAAGATTTCTCTGTAAAGCCTCCCCACGCTCTGGGGAGTCAACAGCTCCTCTTAACTTAATATCATTTGTAAGTTACTTATTATGTATTTGAGACCTGCATCTAGGTCATTTAGGAAAACATTGAAGAGAACTGCTCCTAAAATAGAACCCTGTGGAACCTCAGTGGTGACTGGCCACCGGCCTAATATGATCCCCCCAACCATTAGAGCCAACTCTTCCTTAGCCTCATGTTGTTGTCCAGCTACATGCTGGACATTTTCTTCAGAAGAATACTGTGAGAAACAGCATCAAAAGCTGTGCTGAAATAAATAAATAATAAAATTTAAGCCAACATTTATCAAGCGTGTAACATTTTAACTAAATTTCTAAAACAGCCAAGCAGTACAAGTTTTTAATCCAAAACTGCAGAATTCCACACTAGAAGTGTCTTATAAAAAGGGTTCCAATGAAAACCCAAAAGAATGAAGGCAGAAGATCTTACGTCATATTATGGCACTGTTTACATGTACTCTTGAAGAGTTGTTTATTTGACAGATACTTGTCGTATCAGTTAAAAAAAAAAAAGAAATGCTTTAAAGCGTTATAAAACATTGTTATAAATAAACTTACTGACCTTTGATCCAATGTAGCCATGCATTAACAACTTCATAAAATACGCACTCATCATTTATTAAACCTTAATAAATTACAGCCTGATATAGCAGTGACCTCTAATAACTTGGCATTAGAGAACAAAAGTGCTAAAAGATGAAGGACAGCAGATCACTGAAGAATTAAGACTACTGAATACGGAAGTGTCCATCCTCTTGGAGTTTCTGTACTTTAGAACTGAAATTACTGACTAGGAAAATACCTTCTGAACTATCATTGCAGAAGTGCAGTCTAATCAGCAGAAAAGGGCAAATGGTTTTTGTTATGCGTGTAGCTCGAGTGCTGTAAATAGTTCCAGCAGGACTTCAATTTTCAAAGCTTCAATCTCAATAACACAAACATTTGTCATCTAGGTTAAAGAATTACTGAAGATACTGTGTTTAGGAGGCTGTTATTTTTGTGATCTTGTTATAACCGGAGGACTCACCAGTTAGAGTTATTTTTTTTGTGTGAAAAAGCTTCTAGGCAGCTATTTATCAGAATGTTTAGAGAAAAAAGTCACTCCCTCATATAGGCTCTTTTACACAAGAGCTTTCTCACTGTTGTTTCCAAATATTTCAGGGAAATTTATCTGGTTTGCGGAAGTATGTTTGGATTGCAATTAAAAGGATTCCAATCCTATGTACTCCGTATTACAAATAAATTACATCTGAAATTCTGTGAGGAGGACTTCTGTTGATTGTACCTTTTGTGATGGTCTGCTCTCTGGGTATTTCTGGCAAGTTTTGAGCAACCTGGCCTAGTGGAATGTGACCCTGCCAATAGCAGAGAGATTGGAGCTGAATGATCTTAAAGGTCCCTTCTGACCCAAACAATTCTATGATTCTATAATATTGCTAAAACTATGAAGTATTGGGCATATATTTTAGATTGAATATTGTGTGCGTTGGGTGTGTCTGTGTGTATAGCTTTCATATGCATTTTACCACTCTTCTCACTGATCCTTAATTGTTGAATGTTGCCGTACTTGCAGCAGGCAGTCCTGTCACCTTCCCGCTCACCATGGGACTGGGACATAAGCAGTCTGGTCTCTCTCATGACTGTTTTTTTCCACCCTCCCAAATCAGCCTCATGTCCTCATCCTGTCCTACTCCCGCTCTCCTGGTTCTTGTCTGGCTTTTAAGCAGATTGTTTTGCTTGTAATACATCCAAGTGACTGCTCATATTGTAGATTCAAGAAAGAATACCAAGCAGTAAAAAGGATAAATAGCTTCTTTTGTCACTCCTAATTATAACTGATGACAAAAGAAAATGGAAATTCTTCTGTCAGAAGTCTTCGTTGGTGAACTTGCATTTGAAATAAAATGGCAAACTCTTCCAAATTTGGAGCCTGATCTTTTGTAGAGATACAGAAGTAGAATGGAGGTTAAATATTTCTTTAGATGCAATTTCATAATTAGCTCAAGTTTGTCGTGAAGCGGGCTCTGCCTCCCAGTTCCCTCCTGCATATTCTTGATGCCTTCCTTCTGCATTCTTGTTTATGTAGTAGCAAAAAACTCCTGGGAGAGGAAAGAAAAAGCACGTTATTCAAGATCTGGATTGCCTTTCTTACCTGACTGCTCATTCAGGCCCAACTGTACTTACTGGGACAAGGGAATGGAGCAGACTTGCAGGGTCAGGAGAAGGTCAGGACTGTCTTTTTTAGCATGATCTGGAGGTGATTGATTGTGAAACCTTGGTTCTTTTTGAAGAGTACAGTTCTATTTTTTACTTGATGTGTAATGAGTTTCCAAGCAAAGAGTGAAAACAGCTCTGCATGAGACTAGCTTAAAAGAAAGAAGAGAAAGCCAAGTTTCTCTGTCAATTTAATGTTTTCCCGATCCCTTTGTAGGAACGATGAATTTTTGGATATTGTAAATCTCTTATCTCCATCTAATGCATGAGAACAGAAGCCAGGTTGTGTAGGTGATAAATTGCCCTGCCTCACAGCCCTATTTGTATGCAGTAAAGAAAGTACTGCGTAATGACAAATAAGCGAGCGTTCTTTAATATTAAGACGTGATTTGCTTGAGTGCAGTATAGCAATCAAATGCTAAGTTTACCAGGTCTTCTCCAACGTAGTGTCTGTTCTGCTGTCTCTCCTATTGCAACACGTCTGCCAAAGCTGCTCCTTGTGGCTGTCCTGCTGAGGCTGGGATCATTTCCAGAGGCAGATTTTTTTGAAATCTGTCTGAGGAGAAGGGGAGCTTGTTCTGCTTGGCTGTGTTGCTCGCCTGTAGAGCTTGCTAGAAGCCAAGCATGTGCTGGTTAATAAAGGCTGCTTGGTGCTGGTTTTGCTGGGACCTCAGTGGAATTAGCCCAATAACGAGTGTGTGGTCTCATCAAGAAGGAGCTCTGCAGACAGGTTTCTGGTTCTGTTCCCAGTTCAGTGTCCGCTCATTTGTAAGCCACTTAACCCTTCTGTCTTCATTCCTCTGGCTGGGGAAGTGCCATCAGATGGGGATTTTTTTGTGAGGCTTTTGAGAAAAAAATGCACAGGGATTCGATCAGAGAAGGTGGACTTCTTTTAATCTTCATTTGCATCATGTGAGTTCTACGCGCTTCAAAAATAGAAAACTGATGTATTTCAGAAATCCCCTTTCAAAATTCTCAGTCTCTTGGAACAAGACTGATCCTCTCAGAGCAGGAGTTGAGCATTAGCTTTCTGTTTCCTTGTGTTCGGGTGAAGCTCAATCCAGAAATTGCTGCTTCTTCACACGTCTCCTCCTTTTCCTTCTGTGTTTATGAACATTATGTTTCTCATAAAGCTTATTATGTTTCACGTGAGTGACTGAAATACTGCTTTGTGTCGTGAAGCTATACTGATGGTGTTGTGTGATTGCATTTCAAACAAATTGAC
Organism: Chrysolophus pictus; assembly: GCA_037305975.1. NCBI lineage: Eukaryota > Metazoa > Chordata > Aves > Galliformes > Phasianidae > Chrysolophus > Chrysolophus pictus. The sequence continues at coordinate 115,684,574 of CM074576.1, read as the reverse complement.
TTGAGGGGTCGTGGCCTACATCTGACAGCTTTGATGGCTTGCAAGCAGGAAGAGCTTTCCCTGCTTCTTAATACTGAAGTGTTTTCAGAGAGGCTCTATCCCCTCCTCCCCAGCCTGGGGCATGTGCCATCTAAATGTGCTTGCGGAGCAAGAGGGATGTACGCAGGCTGTCGGCTTGCAGCGGGGCTGTGGGTGGTTCTTGGCAAAACACACAGGGCTCCGGAGCTGGCAGGGAAATTTCTAACTGCAGTGTCACCAGCTTGATGCGTTAGCAACAGATGTCATGTTAATAAGCCTCTGCTCTCTTTGGAGCACAGCACACTAGTAGGACTCGCGATCTGCATGCAAAACACACGGCGGTTGATGGCAAGAGCAATGTCTTTTAATACACGCTGGCTGGAAGAGCACCTTGCTGTAACATTGTGGAGCTTGGATGCGTAATTAGACCAAGGCGGCGAAGCTCCATGTTGTGCATGGCAAGTCAATGAGCTGAAAGTCAGACCAGGCATTCTGCTGAAACAATGCTCAACTCTTGCCTTCTGGGGTTTCATTTGAGGGCTGAATGCTGATGCAAGTGCAGTGAAATAGAGCATCCTATGCTTCCCATCGTTTTTCTTGCAGTGTCTGTGTCGAGGATAAAAAAAAAAAAAATGAAAATAGAAATCCAGTAAGAATGTGAACTCTACTACCCTGGTAGGAAGCATTTCAAATCAGAGAGAGTGTATGTGACTCACTCTGCTAGCGCACAAAGGCTTCTTCTAAATTGATGTCATTTGGGGTTGAAAGCCCAGTAGTGCACCTGGGGCATTTAGGCCTGACAGTCATTTTGCAATATCGGAGATGGTGGTGATTCCTGAAAAATGGAGAAGGAACTGCATGAGAGAGATCACACCGAAAGCAGCATAACGCAGGAAGGAAATAGGCAATTGCTTGGCCTCACTGCCTGCAGTCATGGGCATTTGAGCATCAACAGCATGCCTGAACACAGAACGGACTTGCACTGGTCCCTCAGCTTTTTGGTGAGGTATAGATCTATTGGAATCTAAAGGAAAACAAAACAAAAACACCAAAAGCTGTGGTTTTGGATGAGTCAGCATTTCCATTTTACATGACCATGCAGAGATTTTGTAACTCATCCAAAAAGAGCCAGTGACTTGGGTCTCAGCCTGAAATTCATTGCTTTGCAGAAACTAAGAGGTTTTGAGCTATGCAAGTGCAAATTTTCCTTGAAGAATATTGTATGTAAAGCCTTTTTTTTTTTTTTTTTTTGCATTTGTTTATCTCCAAAACAGGTTCATTTTTTAAAATGAAAACTTGAGCCTTCGGTCCCGCCTGTGGACAAATAGCCTTACCAAAGGTCTTGTTTCATTTTAGAAAAATGAATTGCTGCGCCGGTGGGGTAGTATCTGATTGCTTTAAAAGTTCCTGTCAGTGTTTTATTTTTGGTTTTGTTTGTGGACTTGCTGTGCATTTTGCCCGGCCATATTTAGTCTGCATACTAAATGGTAGTTTGCCCAAACACTTTACTTTGTGCACTTAGCTTTTTTTCCTTTTTTTTTTCTTTCCTTTTCTCCTTTTTATTTCCTTTATTATTTCTTATTTCTTTTGCTTTCACCCAGATGTACCTTAAACCGAGACAGACTTTGCTCCAAAGGGCCGGATTTTAGTCCGTGCACTAAATTTTAGTCCGCAGACTAAAAAAATAATCCGCGGATTATTTGCTACCTCCATTCCCTCACTGAGAACTACCCAGACCCGAAGCTCTGGCTGCACCCCACAGCCAGGGGGCTCACAGCTAGCAGGGAGCCCTGCCCTCCACCCCCTGCCTAGCAGTGACCGTCCCCGGCTCCACGCGAGTGTAGTTCTCAGTGGGTGAATTTGTCAGCCTTCCCGGTGGGGCTGCGTGGGATCAGAAGAGCTGGAAGATGCAGAGGGGGGTTGCTTTTAGCTTTAGTGTGTTAGTCCAAAGGAGAGGGGGAAACAAATTGAGGGAAAATTTCTTAATCAATGGGTGCGACGATATGAGGGGGAAAGACCCGTAGTAGAACGAAATTCAGTCCATACCCGCACTCCTGAGGTGGTATCTCCAGTTCCTGAAGAATCCTAAAGAGATCACATCAGCAAACTCCAGTGGTGGGGGAAGTCAATCCAAAATGGAGAATAATCCGCGGCGGCCTGAGGCACCCATAGCTCACACAAATTGAAAGCATCCAAATTGGAAGGACAGAGCCCAGATTTTTATTTTCTTTTCAGCACCAATTATAAATTGCTAGGGGTTTGGCTTTTTTTCAGAAAAATAAAGTTTGCATTGTGTCTCTGGGACAGATTTACAAGTGGGATGCACTTCTGGAGACAAACTAATTCGGACCCATTGTCTGTGGACATTTATACCCAGGACCAAAGACTGAAAATTCTTTATGATGAGAATTTCAATTACCCTTTTAGTTCGAGTTTTGATTTCAATTTTTTTTTTATTTTATTTTTTTAGTAAATGCACTGGCATTGGAACATAAATTTAATAGAATAATGTTTCTATACTATGCCTCACCATTGCACAATCAATTTTTTGGCATACACTGTGGTGAAGTTGGACTTGCTGCTATGGAGACTGATGTTTAAAGTTTCTAATTGTATAAACCTTTTCTATGTCTCCCACACCATGGATTTCTTATAATATTGGATATATTTTTCCTTGCTGAACTATTCTCATTTGGATTGACTCCCCCTGTTTGGATTATTTCACTGCATTATCTTTAGGACTCGTCAGGAACAGGACATTTCACCTCAGGAGTACGGGTATGTACTGAAACATTTTTTCAAATTACTAGGCCTAGCCTTGAAAAAAGGAGAGGAATGCTAGAAAGGGTATTTGAGTTGAGCGAGCATCCCTGAAGCAGCAGACAGGCAAACGTTTTTTACTGCAAGGAAATGAAGAGGAGATAGGCTTAGACGTGCAGCTCATTCCACGTGTTAATCACAACTTCGCGCATGGGGAAGCTAAGTGAGGACTCAAAAGTAATTTGGGTTTTCCCCTCCCTGGTTCTGGAAAAGCTAGGGAGGCCCTCAGGCACTGCCTGCCCTGGACGCCTGACTGCTCATTCAGGGGCAGGCTGAGTTTAGGAAGAGGCTGCAAGGGTTTCACTGCCGAAATGAAGAGCTTAAGAGTTAGATAGACGAGGCAACTCCTCTTACAGACGGCAGGTCTGTCACTCAGCTTGCCTGCTGATGTGCTCCAGACAGGGACTTGCCATCTTTTCCTAAAGAAAAAACAAAATGATGTATTTTTTTAAATTTGTATAGTAGCTGATAAGTGAGCTGTCCTCAGGGAAAAACACAGCTGAATATGAAGTATTTCAGTTTCAAGCTGTGGTAGATCATGCCTGTTAAAACACCAGTAAGAAGATACAATAGCGAGACCTCTCAGTAAATGTCAGAAGACTTCACTTCAGTGGTTTTACCTCAAGACATGCTTATTTACACTGTTTACCACAGGGTAAACAAATAGAAGTCACTTTGACTCCATGAGTCCCAGCCACAGGAGCTAGCACAGCATGTGTGGAACTCACACGAGTGCTCTTCAGCACCCTGGTGGATTTGTATCCAATTCCCATTCACCAGAGCACGCTCTTTGGCTTACAGCCTGCCCAGGGAGTGCCTGTGCAAGTTCCTAACTACAGACAGTTAGCATGTCATGCACCGATTAATTTCTCCTAGTGCTGCATGATGTGTGTTTACTTGCAGTGGTGCAGCAGCATGATAAGAGCTCAGCTTTTATCAAAACTGCTGGCATCAGAATTTATCACTCACCCCTTGCCTTTTCTGCAGCCTGTGCATCACCTGAAACATAGAATCATAGAATCTTCAGAGTTGGAAGAGACTTTTAAAGGTCATCTAGTCCAACTCCCCTTCAGTGAACAGAGACACCACAGCTAGATCAGGGTTCTCAGAAGCCTGATCCAGCCCATCCTTGAATATCTCCAGGGATGGGGCTTTCACCACATCTCTGGGCAGCCTGTTCCAGTGCCTCACAGCTCTCACTGTAAAAGACTTTTTCCTTATATCCAACCTAAATCTACTCTTTAATTTCCCCTTGTCCTTTGAAAGACCCCGCTAAAGAGTCTGTCCTCTTCTTTCTTGTAGTTCCCCTTTAGATACTGAAATGCCACTACCAGCTCACCTTAGAACCTTCTCTCCTCCAAGCTGAACAGCCTCAGCTCTCTCAGCCTATTCTTGTAGGGAAGGTGTTCCATTCCTTATATTATTTTTGTGACACTCCTCCGGACACACTCCAGCAGGTCTGTGTATTTCCTGTACTGAGGACTCCACACCTGGATGCAGTACTCCAAGTGAGGTCTCACCAGCACAGAGCAGAGGGGCAGGATCACTTCCCTCACCCTGCTGACTGTGTTTCCTTTGATGCAGTCCAGGATCCAGTTGGTTTTCTCGGCTGCAAGGGCAGAGTGTTGGCTTGTGTCCAGCTGCCATCCACCAGTACCCCCAAGTCCTTTATGGTAGGGCTGTGCTCCATCCTTTCACCCCCCAGCTTGTGGGAGGTTTCCTTGACCCAGGTGCGAGATCTTGCACTTGGCTTTGTTGAGCCTTAGTTCTCCTGGGCCTACCACTCGAGCCTGTGTAGGTCCCTCTGGATGGCATCCCATCCCTTGAACATGTCAGCTGTGCCCCACAGCTTGGTGTCATCTGAAACTTACTGAAGATGCACTCAACCCCACTGTCAGTGTCATTGATTAAGATCTTGGAGAGTATCTGTCCCAGTGCTGACCCCTAGGAAACCTTGCTCATCACTGATTTCCATCCAGACACTGTGCCATTGACAATCACTCTCTGGGTTCAATCTTGTATCCAGTTCTTCATCCATCAAACAGTCCACTCATCAAATCCATATCTGTCCAATTTGAGGAGAAGGATGTTGTGGGGTATCATATCAGAGGTCTTACTGAAGTCCAGATAGATGACATCAGTGGCTCTTCCTTTGTCTACTGATGCAGTGACACCGTCATTGATGACAGATAGGTTGGTCAAACAGGATTTGCCCTTGGAGAACCATGCTGGTTCTCCTGTATCGGCTCCTTGTCTTCCATGCTCCTTAGCAGAGCTTCTAGGAAGATCTCCTCCATGATTTTTCCTGGCACAGAGGTGAGACCAACAGATTGGTAGTTCTCTGGGTCATCATCCTTTTTACCCTTCTTAAAAATGGGTACGATGTTGCCTTTTTTCCAGTCAGCAGGGACTTCACCTGACTGCCATGATTTTTCAAATACTATTGAGAGTGGCTCGGCGACTACATGAGCCAGTTCCCTCCAGACTTGCATCTCATCAGGACCCACACACTTGTGGATGTTCAGGTTCCTCAGGTGGTCACAAACCTGGTCTTTGCTCACAACAGGAGGGGCATTGTTTCCCCAATATCCTCCTTCCAAACCAATTGTTTGAGGGCTGTGTGATAGGCAGTTATCAGAGAAGACCAGGCAAGGAAGTTGTTGAGTGACTCAGCCTTCTCCTTGTCCATTGTTACCAGCTTGCCTGTGTCACTCTTGGACTTTTGTGATTAAGGTACCTGTAGAAGGCTTTCTTGTTTCTTCTTGGCACCTCTTGCCAAGTTTCGTTCATGTTGGGCCTTGGCTTTCCTTACCCTATCCCTACGTGGCCTTACAGCTTCCTTGTACTTTTCCCACAGAGCACTCGTCCCTGTTTCCACTGCTTGTGCATTTTCTTCTTGGTTTCCAGTTTGACCAGCAGATCCTGTTCAGCCATACTGGTCTCTTGCCTTCCTTTTCTGACTTCATAGTGAGGGTCAATATAGTGAGAGGTCATCCAGATCACGTACATGATAACCTTCTATTTTGCTTGTTATATAAGAAGAGAGGAGGATGGGAGCATTGTTGGGTGTGTGTATAGCTATTCTTGGAGTTTTAACACCAAGCTGCAGTGAGGAACTGCTGTGAGCTCTGTGCTGTCATCAGCCCAGGTAAAAAGTCTTTTAGAATAGAATAGTTGGCTTTCTTGACACAGCTGTCAGCCTTAGAAATACCAATTGTGCAGGAGTTATCCCATTACAGGAATGACTTGCCAGAATAAGTTTAAGGAAGGAGAAACCTGCAAGTTAGAGCTAGACATTTCCTGCACCCCACCCTCGCTTCCCTTGTTGTTCTCCAAAGTTGAACAGCAGCCTCCATAGCAACAATCTGACCTACTGCCTGCAAAAGTCCATGTTAGTAAGATTTCATTCACTAGCAAAAAATAAAAATGAAAAGAAAAAAAAAACAGTGGGGCCCTATTCAATTTTTGCATTCGGTGAATCCTGCTCATTTGAACCCTTTCTCCCCACCTTCACTCCACCCCATGTGCATGGCTGGTAGCACCTGTGTGTTTTTGTCATGACTTTTGAATGAGTTCCCCCTTCATTCTTGGAGTTGTTTCTCTGAGTGCGCTCCCATGAAGTCTCTTGCTGGCATTGCTCCTTCACTGAGTGCAGAGCTTGGCAATTAACCCTTTCTCAACCCCAGGAACTGGATTTTCCTATCCTCGCTAGAGGACGTTGATTACTACAAACACAAGTTCGTTCCAGTGCGTTGGGCAACGAGAGGTTTAATTGCTCTGGCTTGCTGCTGCTCAGCAAAGAGAAAGAACATACCCAGACAACTTGTTTCTCCTTGCTTGTTTTTTTGCAGGTCTTCCGGCCCCGCACTCCACCAGAAGCAATTGCGCTATGTAGCCGTCTGCTGGAGTATACCCCCACTGCCCGCCTGACTCCCCTGGAGGCCTGTGCACACTCTTTCTTCGATGAACTACGGGACCCAAATGTCAAGTTACCAAACGGGCGAGAGAAACCTGCACTCTTCAATTTCACCACTCAAGGTAGCCTGCAGGCGTTGAGGATCTCCGCTTTGGGGAGCGCTGGGATAAATGTTTGCTGTGATGCACACCACACTCTCAAAAGTTAAAAAGTAAAAGGTTTACATTTGCAGTTTAGTGTCTGCAGTCTAGCTGATGTATGTGTGTGGAATATTGTACTGAGTGGCCATGGAGATTGGTTTTTCCTTTTGGAGATATTCCTACTCCTTCATGCCTGCAATGCCATGTTGAGGAACAGTGGATATTAAGTTTGGCAGGGAAGTTTGTAGTGTTGCTGCCTATGTTGGTTTTGGATGTGAGATAAATGCAGAAATCTCACTGTCCAGGTTTTATGTACTGTAGAGTTTATCTGGCATCGTATTGACTCAGTAAATCAGAAACAATAAAAACGACAGACAGCAAGCTTTTTTATTTGAACCCAGACCAGTATCAAATTTTAAAACCATTTATGTGTATTTTCCTCACAAATATAAAACTGATGCCTCCATAGAACAGTTTTGTCTTCCAAGACAGGGAACATAAGAAATATGGCATACAAATATCCTAGTAATTAATGTTGCAGCACTTCATTTTAATGTTAACTGACTAGCTGCAAGTTTTTACCCTTGGAGCAAAAATAGATCAGTGTGCATTTTTTGCTGGAAATCTAAAATATCTTTTGGCTCAGTTAGCATCAGTGTAGTTTTTCAAATCCTTTAGTGCATGTGATGTCCATCTGCTGAAATGTGCCCGAGCATGAACTTGTTTTGAATGGCTGCCTTGTGGAAGGTAAATCTAGTACATGAATGCAAGGGTTTAAAAAAGACATGTAGTGAGTATTTTAAAAATCCTTAGAGAAAAAATAAATACATGTGATGGGAATTTGTCCCTGGTTTCCCCTAGGCAGTGCGGAAACTGCTGAGTAATTTAATCCTCAAGTAAACTTCTCCTTTGCCATCCTAGAGAGCTGATGTGCTCTCACTGTGACTCTTGGGAATGGCAGGAAAAATTGCTTCCTGGGAAAAGAAATCCTTAAGATACAAAAAAAAGCAGTTTTCTGTCTCTGACAGGTGCCAGTGTTAGCATGTAGAAGGAGAATGCAGGAGAGAAATTGGTCATTAATACGTTCCCAAATGAGTTGTATTGCATGTCACAAGCCAAAAAAAAACCCAACAAAAAAACAAAACCAGATTTTTAAGAATAAGTAAATCGCTTATCTCAGTGATTTTAATACCTTCATTAATAATTATGCAGTAATAGGTCCTTTCTAGCAGCGGTACTGAGGATACACAGCTTCTGCTGCTCCTGTGGTGCTGTGTTGTCATCAGTCTTTAGCTGAACTGCTTGATGGCCCCATTGGAGTGACTAATCCAAAGCAGAAATCACATCTGGGAAACAGATCAGGACTTTGGAAATCAAATATACTGATAACTTATGTCATCTCTGACATAAATTCTGAAAGTAGTGAAAGGTATCCTTTTGTTTTCTATGACGTTTGTTTTCAACAGACAATATTACATTTTAAAGGAAGTGTTTTATTTGGCTATGGCCAGTTGACTGAAACCCATTGAGTAGGAGGTGGAGAAGTCTTGAAAACAAAGCTCTTAATAACAATATAGATCTGATCATTACTGTACTGAATTGATTTTCAGAAAGAACCGAGGCGTCATACCAAATCTGCTGATCTAGGCAGTGGGCTAGAAAAAAACACGGAGTGTATATGGCAGATAAAGAGTATGGTCTTTGGCTACCAGCAGTGGTTCTGGGGCACGTATGTGCCTACTGTAGAGATGGGAGCTGTTAACAGAGCTCTATCTTACTGCCTTGGCTCTGCATTTTTCTTAGTATAAAAACAAATGATATATGCTAATTAGGACTTAAAAAATTATCATGCCCAGGGAAGCATCTGTAGTAGCCTGTGCTGCAGTTCAGTGACTCCTAGACCTGCAAGGCAAAAAGCTGAAAGCTTTTTTTTTTTTTTTCTTTTATCTCTTAGAAGATGAATTTTCAAACAACCTGTAAAATAACTACCATTTACTAAATTTCTTACAGCATCTCAGTGATTCTGCTGGGTCACAAATGTTACTATCTGTCCATATTAGTTAGTCATTGAAGACTACTATGATTCAGCACGTAGAAGTGGGTGTCATTGCTACTTGATGACAAGCACTTTTACACCTAGAGTTTTTTAATCAAAAAAAAATTACTTGTGACCTTAATTATAAAAAAGGTTTTTATTTTTTCTTAATAAAATAATTTAAAAAAAAAAGTCTTTATTTCCATCCAGACTGTCTCAGTGTGCTCAGAAATTCTTAGTGTGACCATTTGAGTGCCACCTAGAAACATTATTTCAGTTTAGGGTATGCTCAGTGATGAGGTACATAGAGGAGTATGAAACCTGTATTGATTCCAGCACTCTTCTGCTCTGAAGGGAAACTGATACATAAACTTGTTACACAGAAAGTTTGTTACTGTGACCAAGTAAATGGTACAAAACTAGTTTCTCCCAGGCATTCTTGGAGCACTGAAATACTAAATATCTCAGTGCTCTCAGTATCATTATTTCCCAGTGCAAAGCACTTTATTGTGTTTCGGGAATGAAGATAATCTGGTGTTCTGGTAAAACTGGATATTTTTATTCTAGTTTCTTATTGGAGATGTAGAGTGGCTGTAGGTATCAAAATTTGATCAGGAGAAGGAAAGGTGTTTCCCCAGCTGATGTGAACCAGAATTGGCTCTCATAAATTATTTGGTATCACTGCTCTGTGCACGTAATGATATTGAAATTTTTACCTGCCTTGATCACAATACCTTCTTTCAACCGGTAGTGCTGCAATTACCGCAACCCTGAACTGCAAGTTTGGTTTAGATAAGCATGCTACAATTCCAGAGCTTGTCCATAGATTGTGATGGAAGTTGCTGAGAACAGGCTGTCAGAACCACAGCTCAGACCTTTTGTTCTGCGTTGACGTGCCTCATTCTCACAGATATGACAGGCACAAAGATACAGCAGAACAAAAATTCAAATTCTGAAGCAAAGCTATTGTTAAACTCCAGCCAGCAAGTTCAATTTGCTTTGATTGTTTGTTGTCTAAATTGGCACACTTCTCCTCTAAGTGAAGTACCTAGACACTTGAAGCATGCTGAACTTAAGAAACTTCATACCAGTTAAGACAGCATGAGGTTTTTGTAGAAGTGAGTGGTATCAGCCCTGTAGTCTCTGCACATTCTTTGAGGTAGCTTCAGAGAAACACTTGTGCAACAACAACAAAAAAAAGTAGTGTGTTTACCATAAGTGGTGCTGTGAAAGGACATATTCTGGCAGTACTACAAGAAAGTATGGGAGGAATCATCCTGGGTCTGAAGTGCCATTGCAGCAGTATTTTTGTGCTGGGTCAGCTGGCTCTTTGGCCCTAGGATTCTGGCTATGGAGATGCTGTCAGAGGATAGTTGCATCCTTTTGTCACTGTTTCCATTTGGGTAGCAGTCCCTTACTACTGCCAGTGATGAACAGGGAAGAGTGTGTGGGTAACAGAAACTTTAAAAAATAATGAAGAGAATGGCAGATTCCCTGTAATAACAGATTTGAGAAACAGCTTTGGAGAAGATATTAAAGTAGCAAGATTTTCTTCCCCAGAGCAGCTAATAGCCAGTATAGGATTAAAGTATAGGTTTATCACCTCTGTTCAGCTTTGATTCTGGAGGATTCGTGTTTCTTCAGTTTATTTTTTCATAAAAAGGAGACTTATGAATTCTGAATGATATTTATAATATGAATTCTACATTATTCCCATATGAGTTTGAGGATTTGTATTTATACAAATGGTTTGATTATTGAAGCTTTATGGAAAGACCAGGTCCAGAATGTAATGTTACAGTGAATAGATTTGATAGGTTGCAGGTAATGTAGCAATTTCTGTTTGGTTTCAGACTGGTTTCGAATTCTTAAGTGCTTAAATACAGTATCAAAATATGCATTAATAAGAGGCTTATGAACAAGTGAGAGTTGTCTGCATCTTCCTTCCTAACAGAAAATGAACTTAAAGGAGAAAAAAATCATCAAATACACCACTAGTCTGTTTAGGCTCTAAATTTAAAGCTTGTGTTAAGAGAAATGGTCTCTTAAAAACAAACTCTGTTAATGTAAGACTGCGTACAGAAGTCATGTCATCCTTGTATGAGGTGACTGTTCACATTCTTCCCACCGGATGTTGCTTTCTCAAGAGACAGTCACTCCTGATGCTGAGGCAGACAGGACCTGTCTTGTCTTGGCTCCATACCACCTTCTGTGAGGCATTCAGTATTCTTGGGAGGCTGTCAGAAGATTGTCAGTTGTTGGCAGCGTGTTGCCCTTCACCCTCCCACAGCAGTGGTTTTAAGATACCTATTTCTCGTTCTGATACACACTGAAGCTATATTAGATCTGGAGCCTAAAAGCCATGGTTATTTTTTCCTTGGTTAATGGCTGTGTCATTTTGTTGTCCATTTAAATTACCCAGCAAACCCATTCCCTTTGCCTGTCTCTGTACTTTTAGAGGACACACCACCTCTTCTTGACCGTGCTCAAAGAGACTGCCTTAAGATTGGGTCTTGGGTTCCCAGGTCCTTGGGAAATGAAGCTTGAGCGAGCCAAAGAACTGAACCCCCGGAGCTCTTGGAGCCACTGTGACAGCTGCTTGTTGCTGAGCCAGTGCCCCAAGCAGCATGACTGCTATCAGTATTCAGACTGATTGCAAGTGGGTTTGTGAAGGGAATCCTTCCAGTTCTCAAAAGGCAGTACATCATCAGGCTTTTGATAAGCAACAAGCTTGACCAGTTGTTTGCTAACTCACAAGCCACTGTCTTTCTCTAGAAAATAATTCCCTGACACCCGTACCACGCTTGTAGTCAGCCTTGCTACAGGGATGGCCGTGTTGAATATTGCTGTGGTTTCCCACTGCTGGTCAGCCAAGAGGAGAAGTGTAGTGTGGCCTTTGGCTGGGAAGGGCACACATTTGCCCCCAGCTTACCCGTTAACGGGACAACCCAATGAGCTGCGCTGCATGCGGGGCTCTTTCTGAATGACAAGCTAACTCTGTTTGTTCCACCTCCCCTCCAGAACTGTCAAGTAACCCATCTCTGGCTTCGATCCTCATCCCTGCTCATGCTCGGAACCAAGCAGCTGCTTCAACCCCTACAAACGCTACAGCAGCCTCAGGTGAGAACACGCGCCCGCCTGCCTCCCCTGCTCCATGGCACCATCCTCTGTGGAGGCCCAGGGTGAGCAGGAAGGGAAGGACAGGCTTCTCCAGCCCTGCCTTCTGCTCGGTCTCTGCTCATGGTCACCTGGATGCTAGCTGTGGTCGCTAACCCACATCCTAACTTGGGCCACCGATATGTTTGTTGATGCCTCTTGCCCAGACTTTCACTATGAAAGAATAGTTCTCTCTCCTGGTTTTTACTTTTTTTTTTTACACACTTTTATTTTATTTTGGATTGTTTTGCACCTGAATTGTGAGCTTTCGGCCTCTCCAAAGTTAATACTGGCTTTGAGCACGATGCCTAGGAGAAGGAGTGGCTAGCTTAAAGAACGTGGCCTCTGCAGAGCATGGATGGAGAGGATTTTCCCCATTGTGAAAGGCAGAAGCTTACAAAAGTCAGGATAGGGAGTTGGGTCACCTTGCTCACTGCCTCTTCTCTGTAGCTGCTGTTGCTTCTTACTGAGTTTGCTTATGTTATCTTTGAGCACTTTGAGTTTTGGCCAGCACTGAGCAACTTTCTTTGTTCTGTCTCACTCTCACGTTTCTGTCAGAAACCCTTTAAAAGTTCACTGTTGGTCTGTAGTCACTCCAGTTTGTATTATGTTTCCAACAAAACCTGAAAAGCTGAGTAATATCAGTTGGGAGACTCCCAAAGCAAATCCCAGGTGCTGCCGGATGTGGCAGTGGTGATTCACACGTGGCACTGCGTCAGCCCTGAGTCAGCATGCCAGCAGGCAAACTCACTGCACTTGTGCAACCCGAGGCAGGCTGCAGGATGGGTGTGCTTGCATGTGTGTCTCTTGAACGTGTCAGGCCCATTTGAGAAGGGCAGGGACCCGCTTTTGAGGTGCAGGGTGCTTACTCAATTGTGAAGGAAAATGCCTGAAAGTTGATGTTCCAGTTACTTCAATTTTGATCTGTTTGGTCCAGCCACTGCCATACAGAAAGCATTTTCGTGGTCTCTTTTAGACAACTGGAACTGAGTTGGAAGATCAGGCTTCTCTCTGAAAATGTGGTATCAGTTTGTAAAAGATAGAGCCTGTATAATTTATGTGCTTTGAACTTAGGAGAAAGCAAATTTGCTCTTCTAAAATTTACTATGTTTGTTCCATACACTTTGCAGTATTTTGCAAATAGTCATGTTCTCTGTTTCCCTTCTGTGTGCATCTGTTGCTCAATGAATGAGGAAAAAAACAGATGTAGTAGTAATAAAGTGATAGAAGAACTACAAAAAATACAGACAGGGAATTTGACTTTAACATCCTTCTGAAAAATCCTTTCACTTAATGTCATTTTAATGCCTTTTTGAGTAGCTCTCTGCTAAGATGCAGCAGTCTTGTGGAGTGAACTGGGTTAAGCAAAACTGTTTTCACCCAGTACTTCCACTCCAGTACACAGAAGGGGAAAAATGCATTAGGCTGAATCCTAGAAGTGTCCTAAATGTGAAGTATACTAAAAGAAAAGGAAAGAAAAACCACCCATCTTATTGATGTCAACATGTGTAAGCCTCCTGTTCACAAGCAGTACTCACAGTTGGGACAGGACATCCTACTCTTAGTTCACTAGAAAATAACCTTGCAACTTGGAAAGAGACTGTGAAATTAATTAAGGATTGAGCAACTTGTAGTGTTGTGTTTCTGCTGCACAGCTGTTTTGGAGTTCCATGCCCACGTGGGGTTCTCAGCAGGCCTTGGGAATTTCAACAGAATTACGATTTTAAGATTCAGTCCTATATGAGATGGTGTTAATCTGTTTTGCTTTGCATGCTGATGCCTCACTGAGCAAAAACTTTGAGTCCCTTTTCCCCTCCCCCTGCATATTCGTAGCTGCTAAAGCAGCATTGGAGCAGCTCTCCCACCTGACCCAGGGCAGCCTGACAGGCTGGAGGCTCTTCTGCAAAATGTGAAACTGTGAAAAAACGATGCAAGTTCAGAAGCAGTTTTGAGCAGGGAAGAGAACAAACCAAGTTATATGTAACTGCAATCCACGTTAATAGTTTGTCTCCTGTCAGCAAGAAGAACTGATAATGAAGTTCTTGTGTCCAGTGCTGTGTCCAATATAGCTGCTTGTAGGTATTCTGGCACTGAAATGGAGTGAACGTCCTGGGCTGCTCTTACCTGCTCACAGTCATTTTCATAGCTGCTATGTATCAGAGACTGTATCAGAGACTGTGAGTTTCAATTTTTTCATAAGGTGCAAAGCACTGCTTTATATTGCACACATTTATATTACAAGTTATCCAAAATAGTGTTCATTAACTGATAGATGCAGAGTAGTGATTTCAGTAGCCCAGTGCAACAGCAACTTTGGGATCACGATGTGAAGTGCAGGGGAATTTGAGGTAACTTTTGGTGCGACTTTGGTTGCAAATTTCCTCTCAAAGCATAAAGCCAGGCTCCCTGTATTGATGGAAGCCTGTTTTGCTATGGGAGCACGAAGTCTTGCTGCTCTGACACTGGCAAACTTGCATAAAGTTTGAGAAATCCCCTTTGACTTCTGTGGCACAAAAAGGAATAAGAAAGAAGTTGAAAGTGATTGGCCCTGCTGGAAATGGTGTGCTGGCTTTCTGTGAATCATACTGATGATTGATAAAAAGGCCAGTACAGCTTTGTACACGTGGATGCTGACTTGATCAGTCTGGAGTAGGACAGTTCACAGCCATGCAGTGAAGCTGAGCAGTTTACCTGTTTGTCTGACTTCATTTTTCTTCCTGGCTTAGCCAGCAGCAGCACTTAACCTCTCTGTTAGCAGTGCTAGGATGGGAAGGGTGTAATTGCCATCTGCAGGGAGCTGTGCCAGCTGGGATGCTGGGGTTGTCGTCTTAGGCATCCTGCTGTGCTGATCCTGTGTAATCCCAAACGAGATGGTGTGCCTGAACTTTCAGCAACAAAACAGATTAGAGCTAGTGTCACCTGCCAGTGTTGGGTAGTTGAAAAGGCCACAGTACTCCAGTGAAATAAGATTTAGTGCAAGTCTGATATTTCCATTGAAAGAATTTTGTACAGCCCTACTTCCTTAGGCAGAAAAGGGGCAGGCAGTTTTCATGCATCCAGGCAGCTACAGGAGAGCAGTTTGTCCGTGTCAGTCTTACCAGTTTTGCATTGAGCCCAGCATTTCTCTGTCAGTGGACACTGCAGGAAAAAATGAGCCCTTCCCATCCTTCCACTCCTCTCCTCTGTTGCCCTGTGTGGACTCCTGGACTGTTTGCACTTCTTTTTCTCTCTTTGTAGAAGAGCAGTGCTGTCTGTCAGTGCTCAAATCCAGCCAGCTAATGCTGTCATTAGTGTTGATGGCTTTTTTCAGACTGAGTTGGTGGCTCTGTCTTTGAACTGCAGCCCAATCTTTCCTTTCTGGGAGGTTTCTAGAGAGCACCACGTACCTTCTGAGAAAGTAGAGGTATTCCTCAAAGGCTGCAGCTGAACTGGCAGAGAATATATTAATGAGAGATGACTTTTTCCCCTCTGTTTATAAGAAGTTCAGAAGTGGCTGACACTTAAACCCTACTGTGGTTTCTTTGCCATGCACAGAGGTGTCAGGTGGGTGGGTCACAGCAGAGCATGCCCTAACCTCAAGCTGCACTCACCTGCCCATACTAGAGAGCTCCATACCAGCTTGTAGGTTCAGTCCCTAGCACAGCTTCTACAGCAGCACAGTTGGCAAAGCAAATATTGTGTGGAGTTTAGTGGTGTTGCTGAAGGCATAGGTTTTCTTCTCCAGTGTCCAGGGACCAATTTCTCCTGGTGACGAGGAGTAACTGAATGCCCAGAAACCCTCATGCTCTCTGGTTGTGCTCTTTTTCCAGCACTCCAGCAGAGAGTGCTGGAGCAAGCCCTGCTCTGCTCCCCAAATGCTCCATCCACAACAGGCTGGAGAGTCACAATGCTGCATCTTCTTGCAGGTTCTGAGTCAGTGCAGCCCTTAGCAGCCTGTGCTCTGTCCCAGCCTGGGTGGGCTGTTACACAGTGCTGTGAAAAGCCCTATGTAAATGGGCTGCATCACTTTATTTCCTTCTGACCGTATGCTGTATATATTTCTCAGAAACTCCCCCACTAGCGTGATGATAAGAGGAGCATGTGTTACATGTTACATGAATTAGCTCCATCCCTTCCTCTTCTTTCTTTATCTCTGCTCAGTAGCAGTGAAATGATATTGGTTTCAGCCTATACTGTCTTCAGGAGTGGGAGATCAAAAACTATGTTTTGTTTCAGCAAATGAAACACACGCTCTTTGTTCTTGCACAGAGAAATCCTCTGCCAACAGTACAGATTCCAGCTGGACTGTTTGCATCAGGCACAGATGTTGCATTAGCTAGGGTTTATCTCTACCTGCACATCAGGCACAGTTTGAGGCGTGACTCACCCAGAAGCTGACAGTCAGAGTTTCCACTTCAGATTTCCTCGGTCATCGTTGGTTCACAAGCACATGTGGTTTGGGAGCTGCTCCTTGAGAGCAGTTCTCCACCTAGGTGGATATCTCTCACGTGCACTTCCCAGATAACACTGCTGTTGTTGGCACATTACGATGGTGCTTTGAGCTTCTTTTCTCATGGTTGTCATTGCTTCGGGAGGGAGAGCTTTGGGTCACTTTAGGGTGGGGGGAAAAGGAATGGGAAACTTTCCCAGCATAGTGTTCAGCATCCTCTGTAGAAAGATTTCCCTTTCTTCCTACGCATTCCTCACAGCGTTTCCTTTTCATACAGGCATCACACCCTCACTCCCTTGTCCTTTTTATTCCTGGATGCTGGTTTGATTGCCCCTTCTTGTTGCCGTCATCTCTGTGTGTGTTACTTAATTTGTCCCTCAGCCGATGCACTCCATTTCTGAACTCTCATTCACCTTGTCACCTTTTGCTCATGGCTTCACTTCCAACTATGGTCAGGTTAGAGTGGCTGGACAGCAGATGGGCTGCATTAACAACATCCCACTGCCATGCCTCACCAGTGTTTCTCTCCTGGAAAAGCATTGCTGTACCCCAGCACCTCCACTTGTATTTTGTTGTTATTTCTGCCGGTCATGCTGTCCTTCATTGGTTGTTAAATTTGCTCTGTCCTCTATGAGCCCTTTTCCTTGTCTTCTGTATGCACTGCTTTCCCACTCTGCCCTCTTCTGTACTGAGATAAAAGTCATTTTTATCCTATTGCAGTATTGATAGCTCTGCAGCTTAGCCTTAAATTCAGTGGGAGAAATGCACGATGCTCTCTTTAGGAAACCTCACTTGATATCTTTTTCTACTCATGTATTTGTTGTCAAGTATTTTGTGTTTCACCTTTTGTCCTCTTTCCTTTTTTGTGGCTATGCAGATCACATCCTGCATAGGACGACTCCAGATGAAGTTGGTGCATTTTTTTCCCCTCCCAATTCTTCTAATATTCAGAAAGCTTATTTTTCCAGAGAGAACGCCAACTGTGTGTGGTTATTTGGCCATCGTACTGTTCTGTTGTTCTCAGTATGTTTGGATGTTCATTATCATCTTGGCTCTTGCTTTTCTCCTTTTCCTGCCTTATTGAAGGCCTGTCCCAGTTTGTTGGGGCATTCTAAGAACTGAATAACAGTACTTGATGGTCTATGGAAGGGATTCTGCACATTAGCATGAAGACTCTCCCTGTAGCCCTTTCTTACAAGCTGACACGACTATTTTCCCTTCAAATCACATCTAAAACACAGTTGTGGTGAAATTCCTTTTGGTATTTCTTTGCAAATTCTGAGTTTCCTTGCATGCACACTGACAGGTCCTACATGCTGTCTCTGTGTGGGGCTCCATCCCTCCTGGAGATGGCTTTGCTACAAGGAGGCCTAAGAACAGGAAACATCAGCACCAAGTGTGCAGCCCTGGGCAGATGTGCTGGCTCTGGCAGTGCCGGTGAGCTTTGCTTTCACAGTCAGTGTTCCTGGGTCAGCCTGAGCACAGCTTGTCCCACCAGAAGAACTGAACACAGCCAGGTGTTAGCATGCTGAAATGGTGTTGTCCTACTCAAAGCACACCTCTGCCCAGTGCAATCAGCTCTAAATAAACCCAACGAGGGCGTCCTGCCCAGCGGTACGGTGGTGGGATTTGGGGCTTTCCCTGTGTGGGAAATGTCATGGCTGTTGTTACAAATGTCTGTGTTCTGGAGGTAATGCTGGTTGTTCTTTCTTTCTTTCCTTCCCTCGCCTGTCATTTGCAGATGTTAATGCAGGAGAACGAGTTCAGACCAATAGTGTAGCTACAGCATCAGCCTCCAACTCCACCTGAACCGGTACCAAGCAGCCAGCTGCACAGGAAAATCACCAGTAATTTGAGTCTTGCTCAGCAACACTGGTCACATTTGGAAAGAAAATTAAAAAGAGGAAAAAAAGCAACCAACCAACCAACCTGTTCATTTTAGTGTTCAATTTTTTATTATTATTATTGCTGTTCTTATTTAACCTTGTAAAATATCTATAAATACGAACCAGTTTCATTGTATCTCACTCTGCAGGGTGTCCGGGGCAGGGACTAGGTGGGGGGAGGAGGGAACGCGGAGCAATACAACACACCAGTGTCTCTCCCCTCAACAATCTCTTCATGTTGGAAGTTTGCTGTTGTGTACTTCAGAACCAGGACTCTTGCCTCATGCCCTCTCCCACAGCGAAAAGAAGGAAAAAAAAAAAAAAAAAGAAAAAAAAAAGGCAAAACAAAAAAAAGAATCCCCAAACCTCATTCTCTGCTGAAGTTCTTTTTTTTAACCTCTTTTTTTATTTTCTTTTTAAGTGAAGTTTCGGACTTTGATGTAGTGCACAGCTTGAATTTGGTCGGGAGCTTAGCAGGGGTCATTCAACAGAGCTCAGCATTCGGTGCCAGCGAATCCACGCCCCGGGCCGACCGACGGGCGACTGACAGCTGCCCTGGCTGGCATGGTAGGACATAGGCTGCCTGGGGGAGGGGGAAGGCTTACGTGTGTCTTAAGGCTTGAGCTGCTAGTGGCAGACTTTCCTTTTCACAAATCAGTGCTAGCGATGAAGAGACCTGCAGCTTCCTTCCAAGAGGAGCCCCTCGCACGGCTCTATATAATATAATACACACACAGGCGGAGGCGAGCGGTTGTGGTTGGGGCAGTGGAGGGGATGGCGAGGGCCGGGCTGAGAGGTGCCACCGCCTGAGCGATTGTCCAGTCCCAATTGGAATAGGCTTCCCTTTCCCGAGATGTACAGGAAAAGGACACCGGGATTTATAATGTGAACTGTAACAGTCTTCTACTGGTTTATTTTGTAATATTTTTTAACTGCAGCTTTAACTCGCAGGATGCCACATTCTACGGTAGCTCTGATTTTAAATCCACGGCTAGAGTCTGTATTTAAATTTCATCTTTTTAACCTCTTTGCTTTTTTGATCTCTATTTATTGATGCGCGTTGCCACGTTGCCATTCTGTTTTTACATCGGTAGAATATTAATAAACTACACATCGGAGTGCTATCAACAGTAATTGTACCTGCTGACTTGTAGGAAAGCTGGCTACATATGAGTGTGTGTGTATATATATTATATAAATATATACATGTATACATAGAGACAACACTGTTTTTTTTTTATTTTGTCTACAATCTCGCAGCAGTCTCACCGAAGCGTGAGGCGGGTGCTTGTCGTAGCCCAGGCTCCGAGTTTCCCCCCTGTGAGGGCGAGTGGTGCACGGTCCCACCTCTGCCCCATCCCAAGCAATATCCCCGGGGAGGACAGGTGGAGGAGCCCCCCCTTGCCTTGCACTCCTTAGGAGCTGCCTCGGTGCTTACCGGCTCTGTCTGACCCGAGGGCCTGAGACAGCTGGTTGGTTTGGGGCAGCGTGCGGCCCTTTGCGTGGCCTGGGAGTGGCTCCAGCAAACCCAGTGACTGCGGGGGCTCTGCTCACGGCCTTCCCTCCTGTGCATTTCACCCTGTTTGTGTGGGGTTTTTTGGAAACTCGTCTCCGAGTCCTGCCCGATAATGGTGGGAGGGAGGAGCAAATGCCCACCCTGAAACCACTAAGCCCTTATGTTATGCCCCGCATCAGTTTGTTGTCGGGGAAAAAAGCATTTCCCGTGCCTCACAGTGGCTGTCGCTAAATTCTGGCTGATTGTAGAGGAAGGCGCACTGCCTCTTCAGAGCTGAAGGCTTTCAAAATCCTCACGCGTGACACAATTGAAAGGGCTGAGAGCGTCCTAAGGACGGAACGCGGCTCACACAGGTAAGTGCAGGGGCTCAGCAGTGGCCCAGCCATCCACGTAGTGCAGGAGACCCACAGAGCAGGGCAGAGTGTGGATCTGCTGCAGGACGAGAGCGCTGGGCCATGGCCTGTAGGCGCCGCTGCTCGGAGGCAGATAGATGACCGAGTCTTTAAAATGTTAAACTAACGGAGAAAAAATTGCTGCTCGTTCCAGGAAATGTGGCTTTTCTTTCTTTCTTTTCTTCTTTTTCTCCTTTCATTGAAGTCTAGCGGAGGAGAGTGAAGAGCTTTGCTCCCGTTCTGTGCCGTGTCTGTGTGCACTGTGTGGGTGTTAGCCGGGGGTCAGGGCGCCCCGGGAATTTTGTTTGTTTGTTTGTTTGTTTTCAAGGATCATGGCAGGATCACCGACTCTTTTATACAGTTAGATCCAGGTCTTTGAATAACCTTTTTTTGTAAATAAGAATAAAAAAAAAAAACACACAGGAAAAAAAAAAACAAAAAAAAAAAAAAGGAAACCACAAAGCTCCTCACCAAATTCAAGCTTGTACATTATTATTTTTGGTTGTTTTTAAATTTTGAGTTTTATTGTTTTGTATGTAAATATGTGGACCCAGGAACTGTTATTAATGAGCAAAAAGTTACCGTTCAGGGCAGTGATTCTGTTTAATAATCAGACAAAATGTAGACGAGCTTTTTAAAGCCATATAGTTTTAACTCTGTACAGTAGGTACCGGCCTGTATTATTGTAACAATAACTCTAGCGATGTATAGTGTATCTATATAGTTTGGAGTGCCTTCGCTTCCATGATTTTTTGAATTTTATTTCCCTTTTTTTTTTTTTTTTCCTCCTTTATTAACAACATCCCCCACACAACCGCATCTCCGCTCCCCGCTTTTAATTCGGAGTGCTGTCAGGTTTCGGTGGTACCCCGATCCCGAGCGGAACGAAAGGAAACCCTCCTCGCCCCCATCTCACCTGAGCCACGGCTTTGCTCTGGACGTCCCCGGTTCCCCCTGCCCTCCTCCCCCCTCTAGCAGTGACCGGTTTCATTCTCCACTTGCTCGCCCGCGGCAGCCCTGTGGCTGGCGGCTGAGCTCGGCTTTGCTCGTCTTCCCCCGCCATCAATGGTGGATCCTCCGCCATCATTGATGGATCCCCCAGTGTGGTGGATGAAGGGCCCTCTGCCGTCAGCAGCGAAGGGACCCCGCCATCGTCGCTGGGCCCTGCGGGGGCTCTCGGAGCAGGGGGCTCCTCACCGCATCCCCTCCCCACAGTCACTTTTGGTTTCTTAAGATGGCAAGTTGAACATGTCTCTTGAGTTCTTGCGCCCAGCACGAAGGCCTTGTTTCTACAATTAGTCCGCTTGTGTTTACTACCTGGTTAGTGTTCCACCTGAGGTTGTCTTGAATGGGAAACACTTCACCCTGTACCAAACCAAAGGTCGCTGTTTTGTTTCGGAGCATCTTGCGTTCATTCCGGTGAAGCAGAGGCTGCACTTTTTCTGGTGACACAAAGGTCAGTGACGTCACGTTGCTTCTGATGGTCCGCTCAGAGCTGTTACTCTCTTCCCTCCGTCTGGGGCTCGGTTTTGACAGTGTATGGTCTCCATCTGTCCTCTTGTCAACTCCACAACGCGTAGGTCTCTGAGATGGAGCCGATGGCGATCGGGGTCCCCTCTGGGCACCCAAGTAAGACACTGCTGTTCTTAATGCTAATTAACTTACCTACCTTACTAGGGAAAAAAAAAGAAAATCGCA
Source organism: Chrysolophus pictus (assembly GCA_037305975.1). Classification (NCBI taxonomy): domain Eukaryota; kingdom Metazoa; phylum Chordata; class Aves; order Galliformes; family Phasianidae; genus Chrysolophus; species Chrysolophus pictus. The sequence goes on along the minus strand of CM074576.1, from coordinate 115,662,568 downwards.
AAAGAAAATTGGCTAATCACACAAATAATCTCCCATTATTTTTAAGCAAAGCTTTGCTTACAGCAGTGGCAGGTGCCTGTGGCGTGCCACTGGTGAGCACATCCAACCCCCCGGCTCGTTGGTCCCCTCTCCGAAAAGCAGACAGCCTTGGACGGACGGACAGCGGCGCCAGCAGCGCACAGAGCCTCTGCTCTGGGTCTGCCTTTCTGAGGTGGGGAGAGGTGCCTGGGTCCCAGGTTCTTCCCACAGGGCTCTTAGTCAGTTTTGTTCCTAGTTCGTTTCGTTTTGCAGCCCTGCAATAACAGCAAAACGACCAGAAAGGAAAACAGTACCTAAGGGGTTAGCTTGAGAAAAGTAGCATCCTTGTGTTGGTCTTTCTCAATTTATTTTTAATATATATATATATATATATATATAAAGTATATTTATATATATATATATATATAAAATATATTTATATATATATAATTTGCTTGCCTGTAAAATTTGCGTTCATTAATGTGTTGCTGATGGATCACTTGGGCCTGTACACACCGATTAGTGTGACCACTTCCATCTTAAAAACAAATCTAAAATATATATATATATATTAAGGACTGTGGGTTGTATACAAACTATTGCATACACTTGTGCAAATCTGTCTTGATTTAAAGGAAAAGCAAAACCTGTATAACATTATTACTACTTGAATGCCTCTGTGACTGATTTTTTTTTTTTTTTTCATTTTAAATATAAACTTTTTTTGTGGAAAGTATGCTTAATGTTTTATTATTTCCCCCGCCCCATTCCCCTTGTAAATACGTTTTGTTCTGTGTGACTCGGTTCGGAAATAGTTAACTGGTACTGTAATTTGCATTAAATAAAAAGTAGGTTAGCCTGGAAATGAAATTGAAAATTCCCAAGTGTGTGGTCTTTATTTCAAAGTCTTGCCCCCTTCCTTCCTCCTCCTCTCCTCCTTCTCTGCCCCTTGTTCCTCACCCCCACACCTTTTTCCACTCCGCGAGAATAGGTGGACATGAATCTTTGTAATAATAATAAAAATAAAAATAGAAAAAAAAAAAATCATGAGAAATAAGCATGTTTTCTTAAATGAGCTGTGTTACTCCATGATACTTTTCCAAGAGGTGCCAGCTTGTCTCTGATGCCGTTTGATTTGATGGAGAGAGGAACCCTGGGACATGATATCTCAAATTGAAACCAAGCGATCTTCCTTTACTGTCCACCTATAGATACAAACTTAAGAACCTGTGTAAACTGCTGGCTTTGAATACTGCACTCATCGTTTCTTTTTTTCTTTTTCCTCATTTGGTCCCATTAGTAACGTTATTTGGTGGTGATTTGTAAAGTTTGTCAAGACCACGTCCAGTGGACCGTTCCTCCAGCAAATCAGCACGTAGCTATCTCTGAGTTGGGTTTCCGGTACTGGATAATGTGTGTATTAAACATGACATGTCTATTAGCGCAAAAGAAAAAATAAATAAATAATTAAAAAAAAAAAAAAAAGAATAAAAATTCCTTTTTTTGGGCTGGCTGACCTGGCCGAATCCATTCTGTCGCTATCCTAAAGGCTAGATGCAAGGTCATGTGACTGCTGCTTCAATAAAAACAAATTTATATTGCACGGTGGCTCCTCTGGCTTTGTTCGGGGGTGTGAGTGGGTGACAGCTCTGCAGCTCGGGGTGCTCCCAATAGGTGGGCTGACACTGAGCTCCTTGGAGCGGGTGGCAGCCGCCCCAGGTCTCCAGCTGGGCTCTGCTGCTGCTCTCTGGTCTGCTCTGCGCTCCAGGCTCCCGGGTGGTAGAGGATGGGGATGGGACCAAAGCACCATCCACTGTTGGCTGCAGGGACTGGGGGTGCTCTGCTCTAGCAGTTCTGGAAGCAGCCAGTTGTACCACCATGAAGTCACTGATTGAACTGTTTGGTGAGTTCTTATTGATTTGAATTTTGCCCTTCGTCAAAACCCTTGGAAATCGGGGGTAATTACCCTTGAGCACTTTCCTTTTTAAACGCGTGCACTGATGCCTTGTGTTTTCTCTGAGTTCCTCACTGCAAATGCCCTTCGATCAGGACCCTGTTTTAATTTGAAACCATTACCCCTTGTCCTATCACCAAGACTCTGTCCCCTTTATCCTTCTCATAGCCCTTCTTTAGATACTGAAAGGCTGATCTCAGGTTTCCCCAGAGCCTTCTCTTCTCCAGGCTGAGCAGCCCCAGCTCTCCCAGCCTGTCCTCATAGGAGAGATGTTCAATCCCTTGGATTGTTTTTGTAGTCAGTCCTCCTCTTGGACATTGTCCAACAGGTCCACACCTCTTATTTTGTGACCCTCCTCCGGACATGCTCCAGCAGGTCTGTGTATTTCCTGCACTGAGGACTCCACATCTGGACACAGAACTCCAGGTGAGGTCTCAGCAGCACAGAGTAGAGAGGCAGGATCACCTTCCTCAAACTGCTGGCCACGCTTCTTTTGATACAGCCCAGGACATGGTTGGCCTTCTGGGCTGCAAGGGCACATTGCTGGCTCGTGTCCAGCTCCCCATCCACCAGTACCTCCAATTCCCTTTTGGCAGGGCTGTGTTACATCCTTACATCCCCCAGCTTGTACTGGTAAGCGTTGCCTCAACCCAGGTACAAGACTTTGCACTTAGTTTTGCTGGACCTCATGAGTTTCTCCCAGGCCCACTGCTCATCTAGATCTCTCTGGATGGCATTCACTTAACAGTAAGCTGTGCTCAAGTCTACTCACTTGTTGACCGTGACCCCTTCAGATTCTTGTCAGCGCTCAACCCATCACAAAGCAGCACTGAGCTGTGTGTATTACAACAGTCTGTGCCATCAGTGTGCTTGTGCCAACCAACCTTCAGCCACCTCAGGTGTAAATACAGGTGGTGCCAGGGCTGCTGATGGTGGTTTTCACCTGCGGGGCGCAATCCCATTCTGCACACCCACATACATTCATGACCTCCAAGCCAATGCCAGCTCCCTGGGACAAGGAAGGGGGGGGACAAACCTCATCTTCCCTCACCTGCAGTGTGCCTGCCCTCTCCCTTCAGTAACCTGGCTTTGTAGTCAGGCCCTTTGCCAGGCAAGAGTGGAGTATAACAGATTGTTTGAAGATGTTTTCTGTATTGACCTGAGCTGTACCATTAATGTTCCTTGAGATGTTGCTGTTCACAATCTCGGAACATGCAGTGGGCTCCCAGCTGGGTAGTGTTTGGATTGAGCCCTTTTCCCTTTCTAAGAGACCTGGGATCAGGCTGGGTTGTCAATGGCAGCTGGCTCTGCAAGAAATGACAGATCTGGGACCTTTCCAGGGATGAGAAATAGTTTGTATTTGGCCAGGTGGGAGAATGATGTGGGCTGGCGGGTTCAGTTTGTGGGGGACCTACACGGTGTTTGCAAAAGGCTTTGACTACAGATGCTGGCTATTGCTGACTCATAGAGAGGAAGGAAGAAAAAAAAAAAAAAAAAAAAAAATTTCATTCTTAGTCCTGCAGCAGCTCAGGGAGAGAGAAGCAAACGCAGCTTCATAATGCTGATGAGAGCAGCTGCTTCTCAAATGCTGAAGAGGTGAAACGGTGAACAAGCAGATGCTGCCGAGTGGGTGTATGGGAGGGCAGCAGGGTGGGTGCTTGTCCTTTAGGAGTTACATAGGAGCATGGTTCCGTGTTGCTGCATCTGTATTCAGAGCACTGGCATTGCTCATGCTCACTGCCAGCATTGTCACCAGGAGCAACAGCACCGGGTCCGTGCTGCGCAGCTGCCATTGCTCAGCACAGTTTGCAGCACTGCACACTGCTGGCCTCTCTCCAAGGAGGGGGATGGACGGCCCTGTGCCCAGCGCTGACCTGAGGGTACCAGGATGGCCATGCAGAGGGGGCTGCTGGGGAGGGTGGAAGGGCTATCTGAGCCCTGCACAAAGGATGGGGCTCTAGCATGTGGAGATGGGCTGAAAGGAGTGGACTGGACCAGGCTGCGGGAGGTGGAGAGAAGGGAGAAGGAATGATGCTGTTGGAGCAGGAGCCAGAGCAGCCTCTTTCCCAGGTTGTGGCAGGAGCACTTCCAGGAGGTGACTGAGTCAGTAATAGCCACATCTGAGCCCTGCAAAGCCTTCAGTGTGTGAGGACTGTACCTGTTGTTTTATGACCCTGCAGCTGTGCGAGGGCTGAGCTGAGCCCAGCAAAGCAGCAGGCAGAGCCCAAGCAGCCGTGTGAGACCAGAACAGAGTGCTGCTCAGAGAGCAGGAGTGCAGCTGCTGTGTGATGGCTGTGCTGCTCTTAAGGGAGGCGGGAGAAACAGAGAACTGTGGGTTTGTTATCAGTTAGCATCTGGGGAAAGGTGTGCTGCCTTCATGTTGTTCCATCAACAGGCCTTTCTGCTGCTTGGAACTGCAGAAAGGATTTTCTCACCCCACACTGCAAGAGCCGAGGCCGCAGGGAAGACCTGAGACCATCTGCCTTCATTCTATCACTCCAAAGAGACCAATTTCCAGCCACTCTCACTGCCCCTGTGGAGCCTGTGTTCTGCGGTCCCTCCAGGCCTCATTGGGACACAGAAGAGCTGTGTGGCACTGCCAGGCTCTTCCCAGGAGCTGCTGAAGGCAGTGCAGGGCAAATGCCATCATCCAGGTGCCTGGCACTGTACTGGTGCAGCCCTGGAGGCATCTGCTGTGTTTGTTTCAGATGCAGCTTCTCCCCAGGGCTGTTCTGGTTCCTGCGAGGAGGGAATGGTGCGTTCTTGTGCTATTGATTTATGAGCTCAATTCCCTCTCACTGTGCTCATTTTTTTCCTCAAAGCACATTCTGTAACCCCACGTGTGATGACTGAAAGCAGTTTCTGGAGCAGTTTCCCACAGAAACCTTGCCGTGGCATTCAGTATCCATACAATGCGATGTCATGTGGAGAAGAGGGCTTTCCCCTGATAGCGTCCCTTAGATCACACCAAAAGCCATGGCACGTTTAGCTCAGCCTGCACACAGTACCCACATCCCCTGCTCCTGGCTGCCGTGCTGCACTGCATCCCTGGGGAAGGCAGGGGCACTGCTCCCTGCATCCATTCCCACACCTGTTAGAATGCTTCTCGTCTTTGTAACCACGACAAATTGCACAACATGCCACACAGAGGATGTTTATTTCTAGGTGCAATCTCAGAAATACAGTGAATGCTTCGTTGGCTTCCTGTTCTCCTGTTGAGCTGCATCAAGTTTTCCATGTCTCTCTTATTACACTGGATCTTGTGATTCGTGTTATCCCCTCTTTCAAGCAGGCTAAATTTGTCCAAGGTGGCCTGAGGCAAAGGAGCCAATGCCCCTCACAGCCGCTCCTCCCACACTCTGTGATTCTGTTTTCTGTTTCTACATTTGTTACCTTTGTTCCCAGTGCTTAGCAGGAACGCCATGAGAATTTTCCCCAATCCCTAAACCTTGACACACTTATCCTCACAGCACCCTCACCAAAACCTATCACCCATCCCTGACTCCCGCCAGACTTTGCAGCATTACAGAGGCTGCGAGCCCTGCCTTCTTGCCTGGTGCCCCTGGTCCAGGGCTGTCAGCCTGGCAATGGCAATGTGGTGCAGCAGTGTTCCTCTCTCCAGTCCTCATTTACAGCTCAGTGGACTACAGGAGTACTCCTTTTTTTTTTTCTTCTCTCTCTCTCTTCTATCTGCTACTCGCCCCCTTCAGTCCACAGAATGGAAAAGTGATGCAAAATGTTTCCAGAAATGCCCCAGTGGACCTGGATTTTTGAACAACTGTTGGTTTTGAAGGAACAGAGCAATGCTCACAATTAGCTGGAGCTGGACCATGCCTGTGGCTCTATAGCCCCAGCACAAAGCGCAGGCAATCAGGTACAAAGAAGTGCTGGAAGTACGCAGATATCAGCCCAATGCACTGGCATTGCTGAGTAAGATATAACTAGAGGAACGGTGAGTAAGCAAGCATTTGAGGTGTTCAGTCAAGGCTGTGCCTGAGTTTGATGTTGGGATTGGTATAAACGTACCTTTGAGACGCTAAACCCAGAGACCTGGGGAGTTTTGACAGGTGAGTGCTGGAGAGCTGACAGCTCCCTGCTCAGATGCACTGCATGTGCCTTCGGCTCGCTGGCTGCTGGCATCCTGAGCCTGAGCACCCCCTGCCTGCACACCAGAATGTGCCAGCATTCTTCCTTCTTCACCCCCAGAGGTGAAGGGCAGAGTGACTAATGCTGTTCTAAGAAATAAGGTACATTCTGAAGTGGTCTCCATCAGGATGAAGAAAAGCACAAAGAGGCCCAGCTCTGGTTGTTAGTGACAGAGGCTGCCTGGCTGGCAGAAGCCACTCTGCTGACATCAAGGGCACCTTTCCTAAGTGCATGACATGAAAAGATGGTGTAAGGTCTGGCACCATTAGTAGCTCATCAAAGAGGGGTTGCATTCAACTACAATGCCAATTAGTGGTGCTGTTGATACAGCAACCTGCTCTCTGCTTTACTCCGTTACGATAAGCAGTGGGATGTGCTTGAGAAAAGCTGTGTGTAGGGGCTCATCTCAGTACATCCCACTGCTGGAATATTTTGTCATTCAATGCTATTGATACAAGGAAGCACCACCAAAAGTTCAGGTGCAGATCACTGTTGGCCTGTACCAGGAATACAAAAAAGAATATCTAAAGTGGTCTCTCACTCAAGCTTCTCTAATAATTAGAAGAGAAAAATTAGACAATGAGGTTCAGTGGTAGATGGGTAAAGGGGTTGGACTAGGAGTGTCACACTGTTGTTTGGTTCCAGGACAGCATAGCTGGTGGGCAGCTGAAGGGACAAATAATGAATTTTGCATTCTAGACACCTTGGAAAAAGTAAATGTAATGTGCTTCTATCTCTTTCCCTATTCTCTGAGCTCAGGTCAATGAGGGGAAGGGAAACTCACTGTGTTCATGTATCTAGGAGGCCGTGCCATCCTTGTCTGGTCCATCAGCAGGGCTCACTGCTGGCTCCTGCGGGCTCTCTTCATGCAGAGGTTTACACACATCCTGTGCAACTGGGGCAGAGTGAGAGCTGTCAGCCACAGTTTGTCCATTGGCTGTCCTGCCCACAGCAGTGCTGGTTGTTTCAACAGGAGGAGCTCCCCTGATCTTGCTGGCAGACATCTCCTGGTGTAGTGCTGGATCAGCCAATAACTCTTCCACGCTCCCGTGGATGATCTGATGAGCAGCATAGATGTGTTTTCTTTGGGACTGCCTCACTACAAAAGAAAAGAGGTAAGAAAGGCTTTTATTTGGGAACATGCAGCACGGGGGTTCTCTGTGGGGGAGGTGAGAGGGGCAGCTCGTAGCCTTTCTGGAGCTCTGGAAAAACCAATCTCAGGAAAAAACATCACACCCCAATAACTTTGGTGAAAGCGTTCTACTGCCACCTCATAGCAGCACCCAGCTGCTTCCATTTCACTTGGAAGATGAGCTCCCCCTGCCAGTGGAAAGCACGGCCCACGTCATCCTCTCCAGCTTAGGGCACAACTGCACATGTCAGTGGCCTTTAAATTAGCTTTTCCTTCAGTGTCTGTTAATTGTAGCAAGTTTCTAGAAGAGCAGACATGAAACCTGCTCTTTATGTTATGATTATGCCTATACTGAGAAGGAGTTCAAAGAAAGACCTGGAGACACTACAGATTCATTAAGCCACCCATCCTATCATCTCCCCTTTGCTCCTGTAGAATTGTTCTTTACTGAGTTACATGGTTTTCAAGCAATCTCGTTTGTACATATTTCCAGCCCACCTCTTGGGAAGTAATTACCCAAGCTAAATCACTGACCCTACAGTTCATCTCTCTTTGCTATTCTTTGTTCTCTCTTTCTGTCTCTAGACTTACGATGCTGATAAACAACCACAGGGAATGAAATACTTTGTGCTTGTAGGAGGGCGAGGGAATGTTCCAGCAGTGAGAGGTGACTGCCATCATATTGCTTCCCTGCAGAAGCCCAAGATTTCTTGTTTTGGTCTGTTGCCATTCAGACAGCCCTCATTGCTCAGCATTACTAACCCAGCCTGTTTATGTTTATCCATATTCCAGGTCCATTTTGCTGACAGCCTGGGTTTGATAAGCAAAACCTCACCAGCCAGCTCTCAATTGCCAGGAGTGCTTCCTCTGTCCAAGGCACTTTGGCTTCAGTTGCACATGCATGAATTGCATGTACTATATTGGGAATACTCTCCTGGTGTCGCTGCAGTCCCTTCCTCCATCTGCAAGGAGGGTTCAAAACTGCCGGCTGAGTTTCCTCCTTTTAAAAGCATTTTTTTCACATGAGAACAGTGACCTTCAGTGAGGGATGGTTCAGAAGTGATGTGCAGAGGTGTCCCAGGATGAGCCAGGTCTGGATAATTCCTGCTTTTATGCATAGGAAAGGGAGCAAGGAGAGGAGAAGAGTCTACTTAATGGCAAAACAGAGATGCTTAAGGGAAAGCTGAAGGGTAGGCACAGTGTGAACTTGGAAGCGCTCAGATCTTTGTTATACAAATAGACTCACTCCTCTGTCAGGCCACACAACTGTGCTCTCAGATTGCTCCCTGATAGTTCCAAGGAATGTGTGTGCTCAGGAACGTGCCGGGTCAATAAAACACAGTTTCATAATGAATAAGCTGGCTCACAATGAGAAAAACTTTAAAAGCTTCCACAGAAATGCAATATACCGATGTGCTCATGAGATCTAATACTGCTCTTTGATAATATTTCCTTTGGATTCACAAGGAATAGTCACCGATTTCTGCTTCCCTGAAGGTCTCACTGTGAAGGAAGTCTACAACAGAGCCTGTTCATTAAAGCACACATTTGGTATTCAATCTCTTGTGAATGCTTCTGTCACAAGAATACTGTGTCAAACTTGGCCTGACTACGTTTGAAGGAGCTCTTGTACTTTATCACCTGTTGCTCTAGCTCTTCTTCCGGCCTCCATTTTTGCTGGGTCTAGACCATTCTTCCAGACAGTTTGACTGTATCTGAGACAGTGGATCCTTTGATGATTTTAAGTTCTGCTTCTTGGGAGCACTTCTGAGATGCTTCACCCATTAGCTACTGTTGCATTTAAGCATGGTCTGTATTTTCCTTATTGACGGTACCTTGGTATACCCAGACTCCTAAGCCATGATCGGGTCTTCTCTTCATGTTCTCCTTTCTGCACAGGCTAATCTGTGTGTACTGTTACCTATGCTGCAGGCTTCATTGACTACAATTACATCATCCTGCTTTGGAAGGAGTGCAGAAGCAAGGCTAGGGAGAAGGGAACTGATTTAAGCTTACACAGAACTGTCAGCTGCTGAACAGATGCTGTGGCTGTGACAAATACACAAACCAAGAATAAAGAGGTTTGCACAATTCCTAGATCATAAAGCATATTTAGAAGGTTTGTATATTCATTAAAAAAAATAAAATAAAGTAAAAGCGCCTTTGTTTTCAAGGCAGAGAAGTATAATGAGACAAGGACCACTTCAGACTCAGCAGTGATGCAAGCACTCTTCATAAGTTACATCCTCTTTATATGGATGACTGGTTTAGTCACAGTCTTCTGAGCTTGCAAGTCAGTGGTAAACTGAGTTAAAAACAACATTTCTTTATGACCATCAAGGTAATGCATGGGTTTCTGGTGTCCTCCCCTCTGTATTTTGAGATACACTCTTCCATTTTGACTAAATAGAAATACCTTTTAACACAGCAAGATTATCTCCCTAAGGCATGGTGCCACTACAGTCAACCTTAAAACCTTATTTGTGGTTTTAGTTTTTAACTGATTGTGAATAAAAACCATCGGAAAGGATATAATATTCCTTTCAGATACGGCCCATGTTTAAGTAATCTGCTTGTTAAAAGACTTCTACAGATTTTGCAAATTGCCACGTAACAGACAATTCACAACCATGCTGCCTAAAGATTTTTTTTCTGTTTGTTTCTGGATGTACAGTGTTTTTTCTTTTTTCCACTTCTACAGTTATATGTTGCAGTCATGCCAAATTGCATCAGATCTAATTCAGGCCATTAAGATCATGAGAAACTGGTGAAAAAGGACCAGAGGGCTCAACTTTCTACCTGCACAGTGCAGAAGAGGCATCTCAGAGAACTGAGACATCTCCTGGCACTGCATTTTTTCCTGTTGGTGAGCAAGTGTGAGGATGGTGAAGCAGTTCAAAAACAGCATAAAACTTGGCTCCTCACCTTTTTCTCTGATAGACATTTTCTCAATCTCTGGTATCAGGAAAGCGTAAACCAGCTCTGCTACAATCTCTTCTGACTGTAGGTGAGTTCGACTACAGAACAGATGCAGAGAGTAATATTAGTATTCCATTTTTCTTTCCAGATTACCTCTGCAAGCACACACTTTCCTTGTAAATAATATCACTGTTTTCAAGTGAGTCATGGCAGTAATCATCAGCTCAGTCTATTTATCCAAAAAAATGGATGCAGTGCCATGACAATGTGACTATTGCCCTCTGCACTGCCAGTGTCTTCAACGCTGCATTGGAGAAGCAGCATTTCTGGGAAAAAGATCACCCTAGACCCCTCATCCCCTGAGGTATTTAGGAGCCCAGCCCTGAATGATGACAAACTGAGTTAGACCCACACACATAGCTCCAAGGATTTGAGTCTTTCACAATTTAGTTTTTGGCCCTTTGCTGAGTTTGCTGAATTCTTCCCTTTTGTGACTTTGCACCAGTCCCCATGCTCTTTACCATGCCAGTGTTCAGTGGGTTCCCAACTGGCCCAAGGGCTGCATGCATTATCTACACTTCATTCTCCCCAAGGATTTTGACATTCTGGTCGTATTCATCTAGTTACAAAATAGACGGCTGCTGTACCATAGGGGAGTCACTGTGTCACTGGGATTTTTATGGCTCAGATCCAAAGAAAGGGCATAGAAACTGAATTAGAGCTTTGGCAGGTCCTGAAAAGTATTCATTCTTGATGCCCCAGCCAAACACAAGACCATGGTGTTCTCAACAAGTTACTCTACCCAAAGCACTATCAATATGACCGAGCCCATGGAAACTGGTGCTTTCTAAAAGAACAGCTACCTCAGAAGGAGAGATTTCTGTACAGCTGTATCTTTAGCATCTCTTTCAAACTGCTTTTCTGTAATACTGTAAATAAATGAAAAGACCAGCATGAATGGGTATTGCTCTAGGCAGTTCCCAGATTCACTTAAAGTTCAGTCACAGCATCACATTGGCATGGAGAAGTCTAAAAAGGGTGATTCACAGGTCCCACAAGTGATTTCTGAAGGGAATCTGGCACATGCTGCATAAAAATAAAGCTCTGACGAATTTATATGCATGTACCAGACAGTAACAGTGTGGTTCCCATACAGCAGTCACACTAATGAGGTGGTCATGAACAGTACTTCTCTATCCTTCCTTTCTCTTAGACTGTACGTGTAACCCCAGATGCAGGTAGCAAGGCAGGTTCTAAACTGCTGTAAATGACCTCCAATGTGTTTTTTAAGAACGCACCTTCTTTCCAGTTCATAAGCAATGTCATTGATTTCTACAGCCATTCTCTGAACTTCTTCCCTTGCTTGCTCTTCGGCTGTGTTCTCCATGCTACTTAAGATAATGTCTTCCAGATAGGAGTCAACAGTGCTCTGGTGCACTTTCACCACCTGGAACAGAATACCAAGGTGTTGCTCTTACTGCCCGTTGCCTTGCTAGGAGAATGGAACCAGATTTCCAGAGAAACAAAATCAATGGATTTTCACCAGTCGCTCTCAATTTCAGGCAGGACAGCCTGAGGTTTGGATTCAAAGGCCCTTTCCGGGAAGAATAATTTAAGTAAAAAATTCTTCTCTAAAAACTCCATCTGAGAACGAACAGAAACCAGTGCAAGAAAGAACCAGCAATAGATACAAAGCTTATCACCAGATCCATTTCTGCAGCAGGTTTACTATGATCCAACAGCAGTTGCCTCTTCAGTTCTAATGGGCTCCTGAACAGCTGCCAAATAACAAATGCCAGTGTTGGCTTCAGTAAATTAATCAGCTTTCATTCAAGCAAATCCTGGAGGAGAAGCTTCCACCGAACCAGACAAAGGTACATGAATAACAAGGTAAAATTTTTGGTTTCCTTACAATGGATGTAGAGCAAAGATTCTAGAAATGGGGCTTTTCCTTCTGCTAGTCTGAAGGGCCTAACCTAATTGCATTTTGACCTTCCTTGCTTGCCACTTAGAGAACTGGAAAAGAGAAAAATCTAAAATTAAAAGAAAAACAATCCTAATTTCAGACTCTCCTGGTATTAATTTCCTCCCATCAAGTTTGAAAGTTATTGGTTTAGACAATTAGGCTCCCACTCATTTGTTTCAAATGCTTCTTGCAGTCAGGAGCTAGGGAATAGGAACAGGACTACATTCTAGTTATGGAATAGGATAATCTCAGGACTAATTTCTGGACTTCACAGTTACATTATTCATTATTGTTTCTAAACGACCTTACGGTACCCCTTGTTATTACAGTCTACTTTTGGGGACAAAATCATTCCAAAATCATGCTTAAAGGCATCCTTCCTGGGAGAGCCCATAGCAGCTCTGCTGGACAGACCAAGTTCTGACAAAACATTAATCCTAAAGATGATGTAGGTTCATCTGTTCTCTAGAAGTGTTTGTGGAACTTTGGAAACTTACATCCACTCAGGACATGTAACTGAATGCTCCACAGATCTGTCTGTAAGATCATTCTTAACTGAGTGCAGATGACTCTTCTAGGATGCCATCACCTTTTCTTCACTAAGCCTTTCCCCTCACCACCACCTTGGTGAAATCTGAAGCACTTCCCTTCCACCTGGACCTTCCCACAAGCTGCCCACAGTTCCACCAGTCTCCTTGTCTTGCCTGTCTGAAAATCTCATCTTCTTCCTGCCGCTGCCTCTCTTCCACCTGTCGGCGCCCACTCTCCTCTGCTTCCCGCATCCGCCTGGTCCTCTCAGCCAGCATGACAAAAGCATGGATCCTCCGCTCTTCTTGTAGCCTCAGCAGTTCTTTGGACAGAAAATCAAACATGTTTGCCAGTGCCCTTCCTTCTTCCCGGGCCACGTGGCTTTCCATTGATGACAGCTTTAAAAAAAAAAAAATGCAAAGAATTGTGTTACAAGCCTCAGGAATGTCCCTCTGAGTCTCAGGACTACCACAGGCATGTGAAACAGCTCTACAGCATCCCCTCACATCGACCGTAGGGAGTTCTGCATTCTTGTTTCACATGCACAGACCTGGATTCCACATCATGTAATGTTCCTGTATACTGGCCCCAATGGTACAAAGAGGCAAAAAGATGGTAAAAATAGCCACCGTGGGGATGGTCCTGGTCCTGTTACACTATGACAAGCAGCCCCTTTGCTTGGGTGAGTGGGAGGAAATAAAACAATAGCGATTCCAGCTATTCTGAACTGTTTTTTTTTTTTGTGTCTGTGAGTATAATCAGAACAGTCACTGGGGCCTTCTCTCTGCCACTGGGAAACTGCTCCAATTCCCAATCTGAGAAAAGGGAGATAAAAAACAAAAAAAGTGACAATGAAATGGTGACTTTGCATACCCTTCATCTTTCTGCACTAAGCTCAGCTAGAAAAAATAGGATCAAAAGATGCAAATACAGCTTTTAACATCTGGAAAGTAAAGCCTCAATTCTTACAAACAGGGAGCTTGAGTCAAAGTTTAGGAAGCTGTACAATTTTGAGTACAGCCACATTTCTATGCTATTTTGAGGACTCATCATGTCTGTTGCAGTTCAAAGCTGTCTCAGAGAAATGGTTCCTTTTTGGTTGGACATTCACGATGTGAGCAAAGTGCAGAGGTGATACAGGGATCAAGAGGTTTAGGTATTGAGTTATTCCCTAAAACTGTACAAGTTAAGTACTAGATGCTACCAAATTCAAATCAGCAGTGATTATACTCAGTTTGCAGAAGTGCTCATGAGAACTCAAAATCCAGGCAATGGAAAATCAGAAAGTCTGTGAGAGAGCTGAGACCAGAGTTCAGGTGTTTGGCATCACACTGCTGCTTGTTTTATGGACCTGGTATGTGTGACTGCATTTCAGAAAGTGACAAGATATATGGTAAATACATTATATCCAGCATGGACTATGAAGCCACAGTCTTAGGCAGGAAAGAATGTCTGGAGCTGGCAGGCATGCTGTGTCTCTGTTGGAATAAACAGGCAATAACAGAGAAGACTTGAATGTAAAACTCAAAGCATACTGGAGGTGAAATATGCCAGACAAGTAGAAATAAATCATCTTTCTTATACTGCTACGCCATTTGCTCATGCAGTTTTTAAAAGAAAGTGGGATTGTCAGTGTTGCATGCACCTAGAAGTGACAATGCTCAGCCCGTAGGTGTTTAGGATGGAGGACAGCAATGCTGTAACTGCACCATCCCTCAGGGATGAATAGCAAGGAGCTAACAAGCTTCTTTCTTTTTATTGCTCAAGGTGCTGTGTTTACACGAAATGGGGGAGAGCAACAAACCTGTCTTAGGATTTTGCTGTACCTCAGATTTGAAATTTTCAACTTTGACAATTTTATCTGGAATTTCAGTCTTTCTTCTACAGAAAACATTTCTTAAAAAAAAAATGCCTTTTTCTATACCAGGGAAGTTAAAAACCTGAAAAAATTGTGACCAGCTAGAACTAAGGGACTATGAATCATCAGTGACTTTCCAAAATAGGCATACACTTACAAAACTATTGTACATGCATTCCAGAGTTTTAAAGTTCTAAATATTTAAAGACTTGAGCCTTGGACTGTGTGCCTTCAGAGACTTACTTAAAAGAGGCGAAACCAAAAAAAGAACAAAAAAAAAAGGCAAGTGCAGAGGAGGTAAGTGCCAGCAGAGGGGGATAGTGGCTCTCCCAAAAGGAAATTCTGAGATCAGAGGTCAGCATCTTTACCATTTGCTCTCTCTCTTCTGAACGTCATTATATCTGAACGGCTTTTTCCTTCATTCTTACCCGGGACTCCAGGGATGGAGCAAAAAGCTTTCATTTTTTATTAATTTCTCATTAGATGAATCCTGTATTCTATGATTTATACCCAGGCTCCCTGTATATTAGAGAGCATCTAAAAATCATAAACAGCAAAACACAGTCACCTAATTCATTTTTTGTTGGGATCTGAGGGGAAATTTTGCTGCTGCTCACCTAGCAAGATGCAGTTACTTGACTTCATCTCTGCCACGCCAGTGGCTACTGGATGCTGTTAGCATAATATGCAAACCTTAGTATTGTCTCAGTTGGTCAGTAAAACACCAAGAGAGTGGTAAAAATTATGCACAAACACCTGCAGAATTGTGGGAGTGATTCAGTATCTGAGATGGACAGAATTTCTTTATGATCTCTTCCAGTCTAAGACTGCCATTTGATTAACTGTGCTCTGGAAGGCCATGGCCCTGCAAGGAAATAGGATGACAATTTGTGTCCCCAGCACTCCCTAGTTTATTGTAGAGAATGGGGCCTAGAATTTCTCTCTTCTCTGGAACAGTGGCAACAGCAATACGACATCACTGCTAAATTCCTAGAAGTCTCAATCCCTCCAAGATTTACAAAATAAATCCACTGATACTTTGTGCCTGAAGATGAGCCTGAGGGAGTGCCAAGCTAGGAAAGGAACTGGAAAATGATGCAGTAAAAACATGCATTCAATAAAAGGCATCTGACAGGTGCAAGTGACTAGCAGATATTGCGATGCCAGGTCACAGCACCAGTCAAAGAGACAGAAATGTGGGTAAAGTGAGGTTCGTCTGAAGGTGCAGTTTGTTCAGAACCACAGGATTATAAATAAGCAAGTAACAGCTTGGGTCGCAGCTGTGGTTAGGGTGCCTCAGACTGCTCTTGATACTGTGCAGGCTCTGGGGAATCTCAAAAACATTAAAAGCCCCACAGATTTGAGTTATTTGGGGTACTTTCTGTGCTGTGGATAATAGAAAACAAATAAGTGAGAGTGCTGATGCTGCTGCAAGCACAGTGCCCTGCTAGAGGAGTGTGGTGAGTCAACCTCTCCATCTTTATAGGTATACCTTGTGCATTTTCAAGTCATGTTGCTGCTGTAAAGCCCGTGTCATTTTCTCCTGTGCTTTCAGAAGCAGTTGTCCATTCTCTTGAAGTGCGTGAGTGGTGCGCAGCTCTTGGATCAGTTCCAGCCTCTTCTCCTTCTCTTCAAACATCTCGTAGATAAAGTTAGACAAACAAGCATATTAAACAGAGAATATATTCAACGTGTTTTGCTAACAGAGCACACACTTTTTCTCCATGAACAGGACAGAATAGTTTAGTTGGAATGGACCTACAAAGATCAGTGAGTCCAAGTGCCTGACCACTTCAAGGCCAGGCAGAAGTTAAAGCACATTACTGAGGGCATATATCCAAGTGTCTTAAACACTGACAGGCATGGGTCACCAGCTCTCTCTCTAAGAAGTCTGTTCTAGTGTTTGTCCACCCTCAAGGTACAGAAATTTTTGCAGATATCCAGTATGAACCTCACCTGGCACAGCTTTGTGCCGTTCTTGTGTGTTCTTGTGTGCCTGGGACCTTGGCATAATCAAGGCAAAACGTACTCATAATCCAGATCTAGTCTAGAATTTGCCATTTGAGTAATTCTGTTATGAAGCATCTAATTGAACAGCTGAATGCATGGCAGGGAGACACAAATGGGTAGGAGCCTAAATGTTCCTGTAAAAAATATGGGATGGAGAGCAAAGACTTGAAGGACTTCAGAGGACATACAGGAGGATATGCTGCATAATTCTCATTACCCTAGATTAGTTCTGAGGAAAAAAGATTGCAAACACCTCCACTCATTCCCACTGTCATTCTGAAGAGAGACATAAACCAAGAGACACAAAATACCTTGTTCTGAATAGCCCTGCCTCGGAGCAATTTCTGCAAGCAGATCACTGCCAGTTCTCTTTCCTCTTCCTCCTGACAAAACCAAACAAATATCCACACAATAACTGACAATTTATTTGGAGGCTGAGATTTCTATGAGTATCCACCTAACTATCAAAGAGTCAAATTAATACCAATTTCTCAATTGTTTGTGAACACTTTTCTTTCTAATGAAAGGAATATGAGTCAGAATAATACATACTTCCATGTTTTATAAGAGGTGGAGGAGCAAGGCAATATAATGAGGTTTTATCTGAGATTTTAGAGGGTCTCTAGAGAGAAGTACCTAATAGTAAGATACTGATGGAGAAAATGACTGTATGTGTTAGGAGTATGACTTATTGCTTGACTGAGTTGGCAAAATGACAATGAGTAACACAAATTTACAGGTGAAAACACCAAGGGGATAGAACAATTATTTAAGGAGCTGCAAAAGAGTTGTTAACTATAAATAAAGGGATTAAAAAGCAACACATCCTCTTTTTTTTTTTTTTCTTATATTTCACCAGTGGTGACCTTTATCAGAATAACTTGGTAAATTAAGACTCAGAAAGTGATAGTTTGGAAGTAAAATAAATTACCCCAAAGTGCAATTTGTTTCTTTGAGAAGTTTACTAGTGTAGCACTGTATGACTGATACCAACTTGGAAAAATAATGGTATGTAATGAGAAAGAGAACATGTCCACAAGAGAAAAAAAAAAAAAAAAAGCTTATTTTAAATAGAAGAACTGGCAGCATTTTTTTTTGCTGAGGGATCTTGCTGAATTGACAGCAGCAGGAGAAGAAAGCTCATCAGGTACCTGGGAAAGATAAAAAGAAAACTAAAAATTGAAAGAAGGTTTTTAATATATATAAAGAGCCTATAAGGTTTGAATGGAGAAGTGGCATTTTAGAAGTGCCAGGAAGAGCGTGGGATGAGAGAAGGACTGCCTTTTGATTTGCTGTGTTCTTTTCCTATGGAAAGAAAGGGTGAATTTACAGCCTAGTTAGAAAGCTAAGCTGCACCATGTCACCTGGCTGCACAGGTGAGGCCTACAAACCCTCCGGACATGGAAATGGAGACAATCAACATATATGCAATACAGGTAAGGCAAATTACCATAAGATTTAGTCTGTAATTTTGTGTGATGTAATCTCCTGTACTTGGAATTGTATTGTTCGGTGCTGCAAACAATGCTTTAGCAAGGGTAATCACCAACCTTTCCATCCACCTGCTACAAACCAGCAGAAAAGAGTGACCTTGCTTTCAGGAGAAAGCTGGCAGGAGAAAGCTTACTTGGATTCTGTAAGGTAGGTAGGTGATGCTGCAGGTGCTCTTCAGTGGCTGAAGTGGACTGATTTTACAGATCTCTTCACTGGAGAGCTCAAATCATGAAAGTGTTCACATATAAAGATATTTGAAAATCAACCAAATGTTGGCAGAATTACTCTAAGTGGAAGTGTATTGTAATGGAACCCTTCCAAAAGAAAATATAATCTGAAAATAGCTTCAAGAATGACTATGACCGAGGGATACATTTTTCTGATTTCTTTCCTCATAGCTAAAAAAATCTCCTAAAGTCTTGTATCTAAACAGTGTAAATGTACTACTCCAATACAATACCTAAAACCTAGCTGTTAGTAAAACTGTAGAAAGTTCTCTCCAAGCAGATATTCTTGCTGCATTCATCTTAAAATGGACCTAAAACATAGATCATCATACTGGATGAGGGAAGATGGCATGGATGGCTTAATAAGACTTTTCCTCTCTTGCTTTCATGGCTGTGTGACTCCAAAATTCACAAGTTTAAATGGTGATTATGTCTGATTTTTTACTGCCTCAGGATAATGGTGTTAACAAGCAGACAAAGCAATCCACTGGGCAACCATCTCTTAAGTGCATTACTTCAAAAATGGAAAACAAGTTGCAGCTCCCTAAGAAGTTGTTCTGTTTTTTTTTTTCCTATGGCACATCACAATCCTCATGACACATTACTGCTGTTCTGATCTCTGCAGAAGAATGAAGGTGAACCATCACCTAAACTGAGCATGTTCATCAAAGACTGAGTCTTATGCAATGACAAGAGCTTCACTTCAGCAAATTAATGATGTACAGCTCACTGCTAAGTACCCAAAGTCTTACGGACTTCAATGGGACTAAACTTAATAGCTCCCCTGGATTATGATAGTGATGTCAGATCAGAAGGATGGAAGACGCTGAATAAATTCATGTTTGCAGAGGTCTATGACTGCTTTTTTGTTCCCAATGAGCAAGGGAACAACACGTCTACTAATTTATTTCTTTATAAATGGAAGCTAATTAAAGGATTTAGCCAGCAGATAAGGTAAAAGACTTCCAGTTCTTCAGTTACTAGAATCTTTGTTGATTAAATAAATAAGAGAGGCTTAAGAAATACACTTGTATGTCTAAGACAAATACACAACAACAACAACAAAAAAGATAACTCACTTATTTCTTTCTCTGGGCATTCCTTCAACAACCAGGTAGGGAATAATGGAGGATCAAAAGAAAATAAATGAATAGTGCTAAAATCATTCCACTTACAATTGATGGTTTTTCCAAAATTGGAGTGGGGGGACGAGGGACAGGCTTTTCTATTTTTTCAAGGAAGCGAAGAGGCTTCTTTGGCTCCTTGGCTTTATTCTTCTTCTCCAACAGTGCCTGAAACAGTCATAGAGTTTACTCAGAACTGAGTCAGTTAGAGCAAGATAGTAAGGCCTCTACTGCAGATGCTGGCTACTCCTGATCACATCGACTGAAAGAAGTGTTCTGCATTTTGCAGGCTTATGGCTTCCACTTTGCACAACACAGCAATTGAAAAACTATATAGTTTTATAGTATATAGGAATATAGCTGGTAGATTATGCTATTCGTTGGTCAGAAGATACCAATGGGAATTTCAAAACTATTTGTAAGGAAGTGAGAGGTATTTTATGATATTTACAAGTCAATCATCAGCAACTGTATAGAGCGAGTCGCCTGAAATTGGTGTGAACCCAGTCTCTAAAATAAAACATTCTTGAAAGTAATTTTTTTCCATTTCAAAATGTAACACTGACCCATCTGCAAGCAGAAGCAGTCGTACGAGTTACTTTCTTGCCTTATGCAATGACAAAGATATTAATAACATTCCTATGATAGAAGTAAAATTCTTTCAAAGCATGGGTAAGAATAGCACAATTTAATTACAGTTTATGTATTGAAGAAAATGGTTATAAGCTTTTTGCCTTTAACTATAGGTATAATGACTGTTACTGCAGTTTGAAAGTGTTATGTAGCCACTAGTAAAGGGATTCACTCCAAGAGTCACTGTTCTGTGCTCCCTCCTTGGGAAAGTATCTCTGTATGATATCCTGTTTCTGCACAGGGCTGTACTGAATGATCCAGGACCTCTTTGCAAAATATGCTCTGAAACTCTCCTCTGCCCAGCAGCCCCAGCAGCACTCACAGCAACTGCATAAGTAGATTAAAGGCAAAAAGGAAGATAAACTTGCCTGAGAACTTCCTTCTACCAGGAAAATTCACCACGAAAAGTGCACTTAAGTCTGCTTGCAGCTGCTTGATGTCAGATGCCAGAACTTGTAGGCCTAAGCAGGCTGGAAGCTGAAATTGCCACCAAGGTCTCAGCCACTTCAAGATATTTCCAAACCATTTATACAAAGTCCTGCCAGATGCCCCTTGCAAGCTACTTAATGCAAAGTATTCAAATAATCTCTTTTTTAATGGCACTGCAATACCTGTCTACATACATTTAAACTTCTTTCTGAAATATAATCTTACTACTGTGCGGGTTGGATCTTTGGTCTTTATAAGAACAGACATATTTCAGCAAAGAGACCTTTTATTTTATTCTTCTGTTTGTATTTATTTGTTTATTTTTAGAGAAGGAATGTTGCAAAGACACAGTCAAATATAAAAAAATAAAAATAAAATCCAAGGAAACAAAGAAAAGAAATCCCACACTGCATTTCTCTCTCCAGTAACAGAAAATAATTGGCACTTGCAAGTTTTGAAACACCTGTGGTCATTGTACAAAACTCTTCTTGAATATTAGAGCTAAACATTCAGGCCAGGATAATTAATGGGTGAAGAAAAGTAGAGGGTCTTTTAGGTGGAGGGGGTAAAATGCTTTAATAGTGAAACTTCTGAAATGGACCGTGTTAATAATGCAAAAGTCAAAGCCTATAAACTGTATATAAGCCACACGAAATGGTTATAGATCAAAAATGTTACGTCTTCTGAACCCTTTCTTGTATTTGATGACCTTAGAGCTTTCTGGCATGAAGAATACAGTAATGCTTGCTATGATTTATAAGGTGTTTTGCATGACAGGAAAAAACATGAAAGAAAAAAATCCCTTATAATTGTGATGATTTTCAAAACAGTGGCTCCTATGTTTGTTAATACAATGTTGCATTCATAAGAATTTTTCTGATAACACCTTTTTCTTTAAAAATACTTCTTGTTAACCAGAATAACAAAACACAACCAGAATTACAACTTTTAAAGCCAGAAAATCTACAAACACTTCTGACAAGCAGGAATTCTTATAAATGCAGTTTTGAGAAGTACTGCAGTTCCCAGAAGTGGCTGTAAGCTTTCATGTCAGCACAAGCTAGTGCTGCTTTGTTATCCTTACTAAGTCAAAAATGGTTACTGTTTGCTTTCTCAAATCTGAGGTTTTAAGCTATTTTAAGACTTCAGTGTACAAGAAGAAGAAGGTGTGTTTTTGGTATTAACCTGTTCTGCTTACCTTAACAAGTGACCATTTTTCCATTCCAAACAGAGAGATCAGAATGGAAGCATTGCTGTACAAATATTTTCTTAAGACTTAGAAAAATGTGCTAAAGTTCTAAGCAAAATATTTCAAAAGGTACTGCCTACCTCTCACATGCTAATATTTCTGAGGTAGACTATGTTACTTCTTTCAAGTAGTAGGTTCAGAGTCATGGTAAAGTCTGATTGGATTGGACAGGGAAGGATCAACTAAATCTTTCACCTCCTTTTCATTTTCCTAATGAATGCAGTGAACAGGAAATGGCACCTCTGCTTTTGGCCAAACACTTTGCTCTTTTGGCTGGCTTCCGATGGAAGCAGAACTCTTTACAGGATAGTGGCTTGAGAAACAACTCTCCATTCAAGGAAACCAGCTGTTAGATTTCTTCATTATCTACCTTCTCTTTAATCATCTTCGTTCACAGGACACCATGTCTTATTTTCATATACAACGGAGTATGTAATTGTGTCTTTTCCTTCCTTTTTGCCAGTGAATGAGAAAGGTGAGATCACCAAGGCCAGACAGAATACTTAATTTGCAATGCAGCATGCCTGCTACATCTTGGCTGTTCAAGTCTGACGTGATAGCTCTTAGAGTCTGCCTAAGAATCAGCCAACTAACAACGTGATGGAGAGATGAAATAACTGCTTTAACAGGTTTTCCTACTCTATGAAACTGGCACAGATTTTTTCCAGAGATATTCTTGGCCATCCTATTTCTCCACCTCCTTCCAGCAATGGGTTGAAGGAAAATAGCCATGATGAGAGTCACACTTGATGCTGAGGTGAGAGATCCTCTGTTCTGACGTCATCTGGATCCAGCACTTTGAAACTACCTGACACTTCATCTCTTCTGAGTCATCAGAGCACCATGGTCAGCCTGCAGTCATGCTCTGCACTGGGATTTATTCTAGTAGCTCCTCTGTTCCTTGGCGTATCCAGTTCCCTAATTGCATTTATTTTCTGTGATAATCAGCTACATCAGTGCATTATCTCTTTTCTGAACTAAATTAATGCCTTTGATTATCACTTAAGGTTGCATAATGGTTCACTTACATTCCCTTAAGCATTACTATTTGTGCTGGCTAAGAACTGGCTTTCTTTTTACAGATTTGGTTTAAGGTACAGAACATAGCTGTTACTGTAAGCCCTGTTTCATCCACGTTCTCTTGTTTTAGAGAATTATTCAAAGAACATGGAAGGTAAATAACAGTCTTGCGAAAGGTTTCAGGATACTCCTCTAAAATCATTCCTTTTTGATTAGTTTCAATTCTGGAGGAAGCTGTTCTTCTGGACATACACCCTTTCTGTAGTTCCCTGGATAATCTCTTGTCCCTTTTTTAGCCTTTAACTTTAGGAAGATGCTTAGTATGGCAATCCAAGAGGAATACAATGAGGAGAATTAGTCCAACTTTCCACTTTTTTTTTTTTTTTTGCCAGAGAAGCATGCCTTGCAGATTTTCTTTATTAAAAAACATTACTTCTAATGACAAAGTCTAACATTCCTCTTTTGCTGCCTCTTTCCAGAGATTAGCCAGCAAAACCAAAAAAAAAAAAAGCCAACCCAAAACAAAAAAACAGAAGGAAGCTCATTCCAAAGCTAGATGATTACACACTCTGAATTTACTAGAGTACTGCTTCATTTCCAGAATTAAGGGAGAAAATTTCCAGACTGAGTGCTGGATGGCGCTAAAAAGAGGATTTTGAAGAGAAAACTGTCGAGCTGCTTGGCTGTAGAAATCACACAAAGCAACATAGTCCTTTTGAGATGGTCCCCAACTGTCTGCTTTAAACCTCTCTCATGTTCTTTGTGCCAGAGGAGGTTGTTAGCAGGCTTGAGATTGTTTAAACCAAGTGGTCTGACTGCTGTCCTCTCAAGTGCTAAATTCTGTTAATCAAGCAATTTGCCCCCTTCATTGCCCACATCTCAACAGCACCAGTAGTTTATGAGCTGGACCTGTCATAGAGGCCTCTGCTAAGCCAGAGAACATGCTACAGCTGCTAAAATTAGAAATCCAACGCTCTGATGGGAGAACTAATCAGCAATATCGCCACAGAGCTCAAGAGCTAACCAAGGCAAAAATACTTGCAATTCTGAAAATTGACTGCTATGATAAAATTGTTTCTTCTCTTGTTGCTCTGAGCAGGAAATCTGTTTAATGGTGGCTGAGTCCCTAGCAGTGTGTCACTACTTTCTGCTAGTTTGGACTGATTAGCTTTGTGTCTAGTTCTGTATTTCTAAAATTAGTAGCTAAATTTTGTGCAGTAGATTTATTATCTCTGCCTGCAAAGAAAATGTTTTGTGACTTTAAAAGAACATATATTTTGCCTTTTTATGGAGGGGAAATGAGTTGTTGTGCTAACCTCTCAGCTGGTATAAATCAATATAGCCCAAGTGATGTACCACAGAAGAAAAGATGCAGTATTGTCTGTTTTGTTCTGCATTCCATTCCTTTTGGCTATCATTTCGTCTCTGAAGAGAAATTATTACGTTAGCAGCCTCTATTATGGCATATTTCTCACCAGTGGCTACAGTTCAGACATTCCACTGTGGTCTTTCAAACCATCAGAAGTATTTTGAAAACAGAATACAATTGTTGTAATTAGATTTCAGTCCTGAAAGCTCAGGCTAACATTCTGCTGCCCATGAGAGCTTCCATGCGTGCCATGATCATGAGTACATATGATCACTATCTTATGTGGAAAGCAACCAAGCTCAAACCTCTTCAATAGTGTCATGATCTCTTCTCTAAATCAACCAAATGTCCTCAGTTCCTGACACTTCCTGTAGCACTCCAGACTTTCTTCAAGATTTTCTATCTGAGTAATAATCAGATAAGCAGATACAATGCTTAATCTTTTACAAGGTCCAGTGGAATTTAAATTTGAAGTAATGTGATTGTTTTCTCAGAACCATATTTCAATTTAAATATTATTTGATTGACTATTAATTAATTACACTAAACCAAGAATGCTATACGTATAATTTTCAAATTTGAAATATTTTTCACTAAAGAAAAATTTGTAAAGTAAAAATAAGTAACATTTGCCAAGTTTAGTATTTTTTAGAGATGCAACAGCCATTAAGAATAAGCCTGATTTTAAAGAAAGGTAACCCTCATAAAGAGCATACTTAAAGGAGTACTTAATTTACTACTATTGTGATTGTAGATTCTATTGTAGATTGACTATTGTAGATGCAAGTAAGGTGTTTCTTTTCTCAGTGGTTAATTACATATACGGACATCTCATTTGCATGAACATTTGTGATAAATTAAGATATACAAAGCACTACGATTGCAGGACATACTTTCTAATTGACATAGCACATCCCAGTCCAAATGCCAAATCTGTAGGAAGACAGAAGCAGCTATGCTTGTTTTCTAGAAGGCCGAAGCAGAACAACAGATGCTCATGAGAAAAAAGTACTAACACACTGAGTTCCAGAGCAGCGCTGGTCATGTCTACAACAGACAGAATGTCTCATACACTCTGTCCCTGAAGTTGTCTTAGACAAAATATGAATTTAGCACAGTGAATTGGGAGATTGCGTACACATTTGTCTTCCTAAAAGCATTTCTGAGCAGTTCAAACCTGAGAGGAACTGACATACTCCTGAATGCATCTCCATACCTGGTGAACCAGTGCCAGCTCCACTTCTAGCCTTGCTGATCTTTTAATATATCCAGTCTTAGTGATGTTGTTTTTAGGCTTTGGAGCTTTAATTTCAAGCTGGGTGACAGAATCTGCGAGTAATGCTTCCAGTTCGCACAGTCCTAAGAGAAACAAAGAGCAACTAAGTAACAGAGTGACAGGGAGAAAAATTTGAAGCTTGTTAGCATTTTTAATAAATATCTCATAGCAACTAAGTCTTCCAAAATGCCTTACCTGCGAAGGTGTTAAGGTAGAAGTTTTTTACAACGTAGCGTTCAGAATGGTTGTCTGGGAAATAACCAATCCTAGACAAAGGAGCATATGTTTGTGATGCAAAGTCAGTATACTCTTTGATGATATCTCGTCTCTCCAGCTTCCCCATCACATTCTTCCTCTTAGCCATCAATTTCCTGAGCACTGAAAAGCACACACAGATTTAAGAAATTTCTTCATACAAATAGTTTTTAAAAGCCTCAGCTTCAGAAATTCACAAAGGCTCTTGCTGGGTAATACAAAACACAGCCAGTTTGCTCAGAACACATGCTGGCCATGCATATTTATATTGTGGTTGCTACCTGTTTCATCTTGAACAAAAAGACTGCAACTTCGTGAAAATAGAAAGGGCTTGTTTGAAAACTAAATCTCATACTGCACTCTCCCTGGTTTTCAAACATACTCAGTGCAAAATCACGCTGAATCTTTTTTATTTTCTCTTCTTTAGCCTTCTGATGATTTTGCCAGTAGTCATCCAAGCGCTTGGCATCCAGCTCATTCTGTTTCTCCTCTCGCCTCTGCAGCATCTTCTTAAAGACTTCCAGTCGAATCTCTTGCAACCTTTAAGGAAAAGAAAGACCAGGTATGATTTAGAGTACTCTGCAGTGTTCTGTGCAGTGTACCAGCTGATGGCTTTACACACAGTTCATATTGCGTATCTCATTTTTAATCTTTCACTTTTAAAAGTGGAAACCTGCTGGTGAAAAGACTGCTGTAATAGCAATCTCATATTAAATTTAACAAAAATATCCCTTCTGATGATCGGGGGACTTCTGCAGAAATCAAAGGTTTGTACCCTCCAGCCAATCCACTAATCCTTCTTGTTTCTTTTCTCTTCAGGTCATAATTAAAAGAAAGTGTATAACTGGTCTCTCACTTTTCTATTTCCTGTTCTCTAAAAGCCCATTCCTTCCTCTCCATTTCATCCATCATTTTCCTCCTCTTTGCAATGTTCGAGGCACTGTCCATGGCTGGAAGAGTTGCTTCCCATGCACGTTTTTCCCGGGCACGTTCAATCATCTCCACTTCGGCTAGTCCTGCTGGTAGCCCCCGACCTTAGAAGGACAAGAAACAGAGACTCTTTAGAAGAACTGTCAATCCACCAGAGCACTAAAGTATTAGAGGGCTTCATGGGCACAAACCTCTATATAAAGGAGATGCAGTAAGACCAATAGACAGAAGTAAATACATCCAAAGCCAGTAGGATACTACAATGTGAGAAATGGTTGGACCTGCAGTTGCTACAGCTTAGTTGACATGAATGCTATCTCTTCATTCCTCTACTGCAGGCTGGAAAGGAGGACATTTTCTGAGAATGAGCGCTTCCTGTGTCATCCCCCAGTACCCATCACTACTGTAGATGAAACACTGGGAGATGAGGACCACAGGCTGTACTCTTCTGTAGAAGCATTCTTATTTTCATACTGATGTCTAGCTCAGGACAACTGAAGAACAGAGGGTAAGTGCAAAACTTCTACTAGTTCATACTTGTAAAACATGCGACCTTTTTATACTGAGTAATCTCAAAGCTCTTTATTAAATGCCTCAGAAGAGCACTATTAAATATGTGAATACCATACCTATTTTAAAAATAGATAAAATAACCACAGAATCATAGAATCTTTAAGGTTGGAAAAGACCATTAGGATCATCTAGTCCAACTATCAACCCATCATCATAATGTCTATAAACCATGTCCCTCAGTGCTACATCTACACTTTTCTTGAAAACTTCCAGAGACAATGACTCAATCACCTCCCTGGGCAGCCTGTCCCAATGCATTACCACTCTTTTGGAAAGGAATGTTTCCTGATGTGCAGCCTGAACATCTTTAGGTTCAACTTCAGGCCATTATCACTTTATTGTGCCCTAAGGGAAGACAGCAAAGGGCTACCATACCAAAGGTACAAGTAGACTTGAAACCTGACATTGAATAAAGGAGAACCTGCTGCTAAACGGGGGATATAACTATTACAATTTATCTTGATTCTGCAACTCACCCCAAGTGAGAGTAGCAAGTGTCAGAAGCTCGGGGACTGAGCCACTGGGAACTACATATTCAGGGGAATACGGATCTGTCTGGGCTTCACCATCCCTGTAATCGGTCTGTGTGCCAAAAGTTCGTATTTTGGGACCAAAGATCTCACTGTCTCTTGTAGATAAATAGACAGTAGGCTCTGTCCTAAAAAGCAATGAAAGATGGAAGAACATCTGTCACATTTAAAAGAACAAAACAAAACAGAGATGCAACACTACGTCAAAGGTACCACATTCAAATGTGCATTGTTTCATCTGAATTTTGCTTTCATTCACATAAAATCCATTATCTTTAGTAAAAGCAGACAGAGGTAACATTATGTCCTTTGAAAGCTCTCTCCTTATATAAGCAAACCAGAAATCTTCCAGTTTCATCTCTCTTGAATTGTTACATGCAAATCTTCCCTATGTAATCATTCTAAAGCACTACTTTTAATAGGCACAAAATATAACTGATAGCTGAGTATAAAATGAAGGAGCGCTGCTTCAGTTTAACCTGCATGTTTGCCTTTCTAACGTTTCCAGAACAAAACTCAGTTCTGGTGCAAGCAGTTGCAGCTTCCATTGACTCCATTCTCATTCTTCAAAATTTGGTCTGCATTTCAAATCACATCAGACTACCACATTACTCTACTCAGCGGATACTCTATACAATTGAACAGTATTGCAGCTATCACAGAAATTGTAAAAATATGTCAGGAGAATTTTCAATAGTATTTAATACTGTACTGGAGAATCCTCTGTAGATGTATTTCTTCCAAGATTCAGAGATGGTTGGCATTCTGTTTCAGGCCTCATAATCTTAACATACCTCTTCTACCAGAAAGCACTGCTTACCTACTGCAAGCAAGCACCAAACCAGGCAGTCACCTGCTCACCCAGGAATTCTCAACAGTGAACAAACTCTATCACTTAACAAGTTTTTCCTGTCATTCATTACAAAAACCATTAATTGCTAACTAAGTAGTTAACCCATCATTTTCAGGTGAGCTGTGGCTTATTACAGCAGTTTTGTTCCAGAAGCCAATACTTACTTTGCGATCACGTAAGTAACATCTAGTGGAAGCAGTTTGTTAGGAGGGACAAGAGGTCTGAAAAAAAAGAACAAAGAGGCAAGTTAATAGCCATGAGACATAAAAGATCATTATAGCTTAGAAAAACTGCAGTTCATTAATTTCAGTGGAGTTACACTGATTTTCCACAACTCAGAATCTGAACCTGCATGTTGTGCCTGAAAATTCAAGAATACTTTCACAGCTAAGTAATACTTCAATAGAAGGAATGAGTGCTATTCTTCTGACAGACATGAAAAAAAAAGTATTTTCTGATTCAAAATCTTGATTTTCCTTACAGCTTTTGATACTGATCCAGTTGTGATTTCAGAAAAATTACAGTGATCTGTGGTGTGCTAGAAAATGGGGAGTCACCATAGCAAAGCAAATTAAATCAGTGATTTTCAACAGCATAGAGAACCTGGACACCAGTGGACTACTTCTAAGCGGTTCATTAGAAAAAGCAGAAGTAGACCTATTATATTTGTTATACAGTGATGTACACTAGGACTGGACACGAAGACCAAGTATTCATACTAAGAATTCTTTCTTAGGCATTCTTATAGTTTGTATATTGTTGCTCCATAGCAAGCCTCTGAGAGATTTAAAAGACGTTATAACTAGAAAACTTTGCATGTCTGCAACTTGGAAAAGGTGTAGAATTGGTATTGTGTAATAACCACAGAATGGCCTGGGTTGAAAAGGACCTCAAAGATCATCTAGTTTCAAACTCCCTGCTATGTGCCAACCACCAGACCAGGCTGCCCAGAGCCACATCCAGTCTGGCCTTGAATGCCCTCAGGGATGGGGCATCCACAACCTCCTTGGGCAACTTGTTCCAGTGTGACACCACCCTCTGAGTGAAAGATTTCCTCCATATATCTAACCTAAGCCTCCCCTGTCTCAGTTTAAAACCATTCACCATTCCCCCTGGTCCTATCACAATCAACCCATGTAAACAGTCGTTCCCCCTTATATAATGTTTTATATAATGTTTTAAACATAATTTTTATAAACGAGAAATGCTTTGTATTCATAGTCAAGATTTAACGGAATATTATAAAGAACAGCTGATGAATTAGGAATACTTCGCTCTGATTCTTTAACACATAGTTCTTCATTTTCTTTTTCTAAAGTAACCAGACGAACTAAAAGCTTTCAATCAACAAAAGCTGTGCATAAGACTTTTTGCAGGTGACTACTACTGTACTGTTTCACTTTTCCTCCTTCAAAGAGAGTCAAGACCAGACTGGACGGGGTTTTGAGCAACCTGGTCTAGAGGGAGGTGTCCCTGCCTATAGCAGGAGGCTTGGAACTAGATGATCTTCCAAACCAAACCACTCTATGATTCTATGTCAATGTTACAGCTAAGCTAACCTAACATCAAGGTCCCATCAGAAGGAATGGACTCTATTATAGTAGCTTTAAATAGTGTAAATTTTTATGGGATTTAAAGTGGATGTGTTGGCCAACAGCTATCTCTACAAATGGATTTAACACAAAGTACACGTGACTAAGTTGAGAATGTTTGTATGCTAGCTGTTGGTTTAGATCATGATTCTAGTGCTGACTGCAATGTAATTCTGGCAGGAACAGAGCAGTACCGCAGTAGAGGACATGGATGAAAAGTTAATTAAAGATTCCCTTTAATCCCATTCTGCTCCTGGAAAAAAACTGGGAGTTCAAAAATGCCTTCTGTGCCTTCTCTAGAAGGCATCTTTCCAGGAGTTTGGAGAGCCACGACGGTTTACTTTGCCTGAAGCTTTTTACAAATAATTATTAAGTACAGAATGCTTCGTACAGTAACTCATTCCATGAAAATTCTGGGACAGTGTGAACGTAAAGAGACAGAAAAGACCAAAAAAAAAAAAAAAAAAAAGAGAGAGAGAGAAAAATAAAAAAAAGACTTTTATACAAACTATTATACAAACTTCACAAAATCAAGCTTCAGAACTCTGTTTCAACTCAGTTCATTGCTTACCTTGCGAAATATTTGTAGCGATTCCTTCCACTAACTTCAGGATCTTCATACACCATTTGAGGTATCTGAAGAGAAGTTTGACCTCTAAAAGCCAAAATACAGTTAAAGTAGTACAGATTCTTTACTCGTGAAATACATTCAGAGCAGTTCTGACTTCTTTTTCTTATGCATCATTATTCATTTTTTCTCTCTACTTCTCTGGTTGCACAATCCAAACGTGCATATTACAAATTCCACAAAATACTCATACATATGCAAGCAATTATATTTTGCTTTTTTCATACTTACATATATAGCAAGACAATTTCACACTTTATTGTGTTATTTCCTTGGCCAAAAAAAAAAAACAACAAAAAACTCACCAGCCAGATTTAATAAAAGTTCTTTATGTAGCTGTCATGACAAGGCCTAAATGCTTAACCTAAAAAAATACTTCTATTGGGAGTTGGGGGGCCGAGCTCATTTTCTTAAAGTGAAAAACTTTCCATAACAGAAAATATGTGAAGGTATGTGATATAGTGAACAAAGTGGAAGACTACAATTTGCTGCCTTCCAAAAGTAGCTAGGGATTTTAAATAAGTGTGAAAAAGCTTAGAATCAGCAATGAGAAAAGAAGGGAG
Source organism: Chrysolophus pictus (assembly GCA_037305975.1). Taxonomy (NCBI): domain Eukaryota; kingdom Metazoa; phylum Chordata; class Aves; order Galliformes; family Phasianidae; genus Chrysolophus; species Chrysolophus pictus. The sequence goes on along the minus strand of CM074576.1, from coordinate 115,631,292 downwards.
GAATAACCTTTGGATTAACAAATGAGAGGTCCTGGGATATGCATGTGCTCAGGTTGTTTTTTTTCCAGAAGAAACCCAAGCTCTGTGAAGTAAATTCTTGTTAACACTGTTATATGATTGCAAGTACATATGGAAGGACTTTTTTGTGTTGAACAGAAAAGACACAACCCCACTTAATCAAACGGGCTTGTAGAATTAGCATTAGATTGCCCTTCCTTCAGAGAGCATATCCTCAGAAGGTATCAGTTGGAGAACTTTTAGGATTGTAAATGCTGAAATTGAGTTATTTTATGCTCTTGGGAAGGAGACAACCTTTCATGGCAAAGATACTGTGCTAGTATTTCACTGCATTCTGCTCAGGGACATGATTCAGCAGAGGGTTGTTAGAGTAGTACGGTTAGGTTGTGGTTGGACTTGATGATCTTTAAGGTCTTTTCCGATCTGAGTGATTCTATGATTCTGTGATTTCAATTACAGTTTTCTAATACAGGAGAAAAATTATGCTAATCATGTGAATGTTTCAAAAATTATGCTGAAATAAGTATATCGATAGTGTTTCTTCATTTTCTCTTCTTCTTGAATTTACAGTAGTCAGACCATTTACATTTATCACTGTAACATCTAGGTTTTCTTTCTTTTAAAGCCACGAGGCCTTTATTTTAAAACCAGGTTGTCTATTGAGGCAATCAGTGAGGGAAGAACGTTTGAGACTGTGTCCTTTGAAGGCTATATCACCCATTAGATTTCACAACTACTTCATGCTCCAGTCTTACTCTTTTCAACCTGCAACCTTGAAAAAAACAAAACTGAGTAGTGGGTTAAAAACAAAACTGTGGTGTTTTTCCTGTTGTTATTGTTTTTAAGTACTGCATCATGCTATGAAGGTAAATCATTAAATTTGTTGTAAGGCCAGTTCTGAAGGTTATGTTTTCCTAATATCTGTTCTGATAACTTACAACAATTATGCCCTTAAGTGTATGGGATTCTGGGTACTCGAGTTGGTTGCTGCCACTTAATTTTAAATACAGGGCCTCATTGACAGAAATAAGGTAAATAATGCATAATATTGCTTGACAGCTGGGATAAAAACAGGGACTGCATAGTGACATCAGCTGTCTTCAAAGACCTTGTAAGCCCTGTGAGCTGTGCTGTGGAACTCAAGGAGCCAACCATATGGCTACAAACTACAGCAAAGTCTGCAGAGCATTGCTTCCTACATCTCCCATGACATACAGTTTACTGACAAGGTCATCTCTTCCCTGCATTTTCAGTCACGTCATGTAACAAAGGAGAGGAGAAGGGTTCAAGATGCTGTGTGATAATAGTAGATACTTACTCAGCACTAATCAACCTATTACTGTAAAGTCATGTTTGAAATTCTAATGAGTTAACTGAGCTGATGGCTAGTTCCACTAGCTGACTCTGTGTATGAGTGTTGCTGTTAGATGGATTTATGTTTCATTCAGCACAGGTGGGCACTTATTCCTAAGATCTAACTTTATTAGCATAAGCTATTCATCCTGTTATGATATGTTATAGGCACAATGGGAACCCAGTGAAACAGCCTCTTTTATTCCTCAGATCCTGCCTCTTCCAAGTCCTTGACTTACATTTGCTGACTTGGCTGAAATAAACGAGCATTCATCCCTGATAACCTTGCAGAAGCAATACAACTACTGAGAAGACAGCTGGAAAATAATTCTACCATCTTCACTATCAGCAGCACTGTCAACCAGTGCAGGCTGAAATAGAAGGGATGTATTTCTTTTTTTTTTTTTTTTTTTTAATTAATTGCAGGATATTTTGCAAATATATGTTGCTGAAATGTAAATATAATTTTAAAACACTTAAGGTTTCAAAAAGGTTCCTGTTACAGAATAGCAAGCAAAATAGAAGAAGCCACTGAGGTTTTCATGTGCTGGGGACAGTTTGAATTGCTGAAAATAAGAACAAACAAACAAAGAAACAAACAAAACACCTCCCAGTGTATTACTTTGTTGCAGAAATGAGAAGAGTATGCTTTCAAAACTGAACAGAAATTGGTGTGAAATTCTTCATATCACTCTTAAACATCCTTGATGACTCTCTGGCAAGTGATAAAACTCAGTTAACAAAACTAGAGAATATATCGTAAGAAGAGCCCATGGTCTAAAGTTAGTTTGTTAAGGCAGCAAAAAAAAAACCTGAAAACAAGTATAATGCCTGCATTCTTGAGTGTTGCTATAAGACTCTTAAAGACGCCTACTGCGGCAAAACTCAAATGATTGCTTAAATATTTGCTGAATTAAAAGTGCAAATTGCAATGCCAGGAGAAAAGTCACACAAAAAACTTCTGAACTATAAATGTGTGTCCTGGTTCAAGCACCATACATGCTTGAATGAACAGCAAAAATAATCCAACCAGCTGCAAGTTCCTGAGACTAAAAGGAAACAGCTACCACTGGCATAACGTGAGCCAGTGAAGACTTTGCAACTTGTCTGATCTATAAGAGATTGAATTAACTCTTCATTTTGCCAGCAGCTACTGCAGAGCAGATAGTGCAGGGATGAAGGAATGTGTAACGTCCACCCTGTAAGAAACAGATGGGCAACAACACTCCACAACAGCTGCAATCTCTTAATTTCAAGGGCAATATAAGTAGGAGCAAATTGCAGTCAACAACACTTCAGGGCATCAGGGGTTTTGTTGTTTTTGTTTGCATGTTTGTTTGAAATTACCCAAGCATGAAACACTTACACTGCAAGCTGCTGAAGAGCCTTCAGGCGCTGCTGAGCCCTCTCTCTCCATCTTCGGTCAATAAACGGAGGCACTGCATCTTTGCCCTCCAAGAACAGACCATAGCCCGGGAAATGGATCAAGCTACTAAGCATACTTGTAAAAACTGGTACTTTTACCTAATATTTGTGTGGACACAAAGAAGAAGCAGTGCTTTAGTGATTTCAAAGAGCATTAAAGTGATCAGAATTTCAGCTGGTGCTGGTGAGTATATGTATATACAAGCAGTCCATAGAAAAGACTGGTGTTATTTACAGGGCATTCGGGAGGAGGAAAGAAGAAGGCATACACATGCTAATGACTGCAGCCGGTTAGATGGTACTTCTCAAGATGTGGAGCATACCAGACTAGCAGCAGATGCACAGATATGTCTTCTGGCTGTTTTCCAATATCTAAACTTATACTATAAATCCAAGGGTCTAACAGTTTTGTTACATAAAGAAGTTAGTGTGAAGAAACTGTGAATATGCAGCAATGTGAACTTCTAGCAGATTACCCCATGTAACTCCCTCCTACTAGGTGTGCTCTAGAAATGAAGAAGCAGTTATTTTACTTAGAGAGTAAAATCACATTATCTTATAATACAATAATTTTAGCACGTGCTAAAAATATCTTGATGGGAGTTAGCACACAAAAAAGATCACATTAAAAATCCACACTCTTTCTTCTGGAGCACTGATTTCCCTTGGTAGATATGTCTTAAATCTGAAGATTTATGGTTGCCAATAAATCTTTGTAATTGTGACTGAATTACAAGTGATGTAGATACATTGGCTTCTGTAGAGCCTGAAATCTGTTTTGAACTGCACATTACCCCTTTCATTTCAGTGGATAGTAACTCGCACGCATATAGGATAACAGTGACATTTCAAGCACACTAACTCATCAGAGTGTGTCAGATTATGAGGACCTAGGCAACCTTCTATGAGTAACTGCTTTCTGGGCATGAGACTGCATTTTTGTTTTATTTCTCTTGGAAAGGAATTCAAGTTCTCAGAGTTCGGAAGTGCTTATAAACCAGTATTAGCTCAGCTTCTGCCCACCCCATTTTGTGATGCTATAGACCAGGAATTCAAAGTTGTCTTGTTTTGTATTGCATGTTACGCACTTGGTGATTCATACGCTTAAAAAACATTCTATAGAAATCAGAGTATGTCACCATACCCATCTGCAACATTACATCTATGACATTCACAACCTTTGTGACAGTGCATCTGCTTACTTGTTGCTCCTGAACTGCTGGCACAGCCACACTGTTGTAAGAATCTTTATGATGATAGTTCCACGTGTCTCTGCACAGAGTGGTGGACAAGCACACATCTCTGTCAAGTAGATATATTTACATACTCAATAGCCTGACATAATTAGGTAAGAGACATCCAGAAACATTTTTCAAAAAAATGTTTCTTTTGGGGGAATTTCTCCTTGCTGGACAGGAATGGACTTTCAGAATTTCAAATATCTGCCTTGTACGCTCAGTCAAGCACAGAGTTTCAGGAGGGCTCTTTGTTTAAAATCCAATTCATTGTGCTGCTGCAGTCTTGCTGTAGCAAGTCTACTTTTTCTTGGCATTCTGCCTATATGCAGCCTGTCCAGACATCGATCACTGCTGTCCAAAGATGTGACTGCAGTTCCCTAAGGATGTGCCCTAGCTGGTTTTAAATTAGGTAGGTTGAATACTGATAGCAGGAGGACAGTGGGAGAGCTAAGCATGGGCTAACTAAGAGCTTAGCTGGGAAGCTGAGCTATGCAAACCTGGAAGAATCAGAATGGGTTTGCAACCTGTTACAGGCTGCTTAGCTGTTGATACCTAGTAGATTTCAAGCTGTTTGAGTATGTTACCTCGAGCTGCAATGCAAGTACATCCCAAGGTAAGAGAGAAGGCACTGTGAAATAACACATTTTAACAGCTGTATTCAAACAACAGCCCAACGATTGCCCAGTTGTTTTATTAGATCTTAATTCCATATGCAAGCTATTGTTTATCAGCATTTGATGGTACGTTATTAAAAATACATATATGCAATTTTGGAAACTACCCAGGATATGAAACTGGGCATTTCTAAGCTGCTGCTACAGTCATCTCAGCCAGCAATAAGGTGCTCCCCACGTTGTCTTTTATATCAGGTAAAATTCCTAATTTTTCTTGCTTTGCTGTGCAGGTTGTTGCTTTAAGGGAGCAGCTGAGTAAATAAGGTTCTATCCATTTGTGTGCATACACGTGGAAAACCAGCTGTACAAGTGTGCTCTCTTGGGCAAACACCTACTGACCTCCCTGACAAGCTGGATGTGGGCATTTGCCTTCGAATGGTCCTTCTCACTTGGTAGCGCGTACAGAGGGTCTGAAAGATAAATGGATCTAGCTACACACAGAAGGAACCAGCACGGGACACCGCTTAGGATCCTTTCCCTCTTTAAAAGCCTGCCCAAAGAGGTTAAAAACGGACTGGCAGTCAGCCCCAGCGGCTGCATAGCTGTCCCGCTCTCAGACCCCCGCCACGGGCGGTGACAGACACCCGAAGGCCGCGGTCTCTTCCCGCGGGGATGCTGGGCCTGGCCACCCCAGTCCCCCCGCCCCGGGGGCCGTGTGCGGCGGGGAGTACCGTGGAGGCAGCGGAGAGTCCGACCGGAAGCCGCCCGCGGGATGCGGAGACGCTGCGCGGCTGATGGCGGCGGCCGCCTGCCGTTACCGGGGCAACGGAGGCCACGCCCCCCCCGTGTGACGTCACCGCGCTGAGAGGGAGCCGAGGCGGCGGGCTTTGTCCTGCCCAAGATGGAGGGTGGGGGGGGGAAGTCCTTCTGCAGCGCAGCTGTTATCCTCGCAAGTCCTTCACCGTCGGTAGCGCCACCGTTGCATGCTCCTACATCAGCTCCTACATCAGCACCGCCACCTCTAGTCCTCCACAGCACCGGCCCTTGTTGTGGACGGTGCTCCCCAGTTCTCCTGGATCCTTGCTTAGTGCTTAAGAAAAACTGTTTTAGCACTTATGCTGGAGTGCTGGATTTAAACCCAGATGTTTCTGGCTCTGCTCATGTCTACAGGACATCCCTTGCTATAAAACAGAAAAATAGGCTTGGTACCTACCTCCTTGAGCAAGCTACTGGCACTGTTGCGTTTGTGCGGCATCCAGAAAGACCTACATGAGGGATTACAAACCAACATTACTCTGTTACTGAGTTGTAATGCTGCTTTGAAAAGGAAGAGGTTGTCATCCCCTCTGAGGAACAAACCTGGGAATGCTGGTGCTGCTGACTGGGAAGGCTCTCCTTTTGTCAGTCTAAGGGGTTTGGCAGCAGCACTGCTGAGGCTGCTCATAGAGAACAGGGCACAAAAAGCAGCAGAACTGTCAAGGAACCATCTCCTTTGCCTACTGCCTTGAAGTAGGTCCCTTGCATTCATTATTTCGTGTATACCGAAAGAATTACTCACAGCTTGGCATGTCTGACACAAAATTTTATTCCCTTGGTACTTCATCACAGGAGAGAGACACGAGGACTGTGGCTCCAAGTTCTTTGACTCTAGCAATTTACATTTAAACACTGAATTTGAGTTTGAAATGCTGGCTTGTGCTTCTGCAAGGCCCGACGCTTGTTTGAAGCAACAGCATATTTCTTCAGGTAGCAGATCAAATTGATCAGTGGAAAACTCTGAAATAAAGCGTGCTGTCGCAGCTTTATACAATGGACTGATTAATAATACAATCAGCTGGCTGTAATGGCCCTCACTTATTAAGGAGCTTTACATAGTGATACCTTGTAATTATTAATGGGGCAGCAAACATCACTTAGTAGGCTTTCCTAACATTTCCCATGATCAAGATCTGTTTTCCTTTCTCTTGTAGCTCATTGCATAAGAACTTCATAATTTCCATGATGAAATTTTCCATGCTGAACATCTGCCTTGAGATGATGAGATGTGTCAACTGTATGTTGGCTCTTTGTCAGTTCCACCCTCTCAAGTTTTTCCTCTTTAAAGTTTTCAGAGAGGATAGGATGCAAGTGCCTGGACTTACTGTTTATTTTTTCTGATGAGGGAAAGACTGGATGGGAACTTAGTAGAGAAGGAGCAGTGGAACAATTACACAAGCTGTAAATACAAAATCTCAGGATGTAGCCTAAAAGATGAGCCCTCCTGGAGCTGTGGAAGATGAGAAAGGTATAGTACTACCATTAAATGTAGCCACTTCACATAGGTCTCAATGCAAGATGCTGCCATCTTCTTAATTTTGCATGTGCTGCCTGGCCTCACAGCCTGGCCTCATTGCCTTTGACCTGTGGGTGCTGGCAGCTGGAAGCCTGTGTGAGTAAGCAGCTCAGGAGAATGGTGTTGCTGGAAACTAAACAGCAAAAATAAATAAAAAAATAAAACACACGTTTTCCGATCACTGCATAACTGCCTGAAGACTTGCTGTCTTCCCACTCATGGAGTGGGATCAGCTATTTTTAAAGAAAAAAAATTCCCAAGCATGAAGGACTCTGAGAAAAGTGTTTAGTCCCAGATAGTAAACTGTAACAATCTTCTCTCTGGACAGCACTTCAGAAAATGGATTTGAATCTTATCTGGTAGGTCTCAGGATGCGTGCTGTTACTTGACTGAAAGTGAACTAAAGGTAACAAATCTGTAAGCAATCAGAAACATTCCTCTGTTCCTTAGCTTAGTTTTCAGAGAACTTGACTGTTGGTTTTCTCTTTAGCACTGCAGGTTGAAGCATGATTTATTTACTTATTTATTTATTTTGTAATAGCTTTTTCAGGACGGGATGGTGTAGCTGAGCTGGGGTCTTGTCCATGCGATGATTTCTTACAACCATTTGGCTGTGTGGGGACAGCAAGTGCTCAGATGTATGGGTAAGCTGTCCACATCTCCGTGAGTTACTGTGCAGTGACTGGTGGAGCAGACTAATGCTGGCCCAGTGTTTAGCATGTTGTAAATGTGTGGTGAAGTGCACTAGTTAACCAGCCATGAAAGAGGCTGAGCTAACTGCATTTTACTTCCTATTAACCTTGAGGCAGGGACAGTGTAATTTGCTGCAAAGATGAATTACTGCCGCTCTGTTGATGGACTTGTTATGCTGTGATAGTTTCCTGATGTGCTTGAACTGTAAAACCAGACGGAGAAGTGGAAAGCTGTGATGAGGAGGCATCAGCTGAGAGCAGAAGTAGCTGGGCAAGGAGAAGATGAATTGGACACAAAAATATGATATAGGAGGAGAGGTTAGGCTGGCTGAGCAAAGAAACGTGTAGAGAATCAGTGTATAGAGGAGGAGGGAGAGACAGGGTGAGCAGGCAGTAATACAGTACGTGGTCTGGACAAGAAAATGGGAGTCTGGGTTGAGGAGATGAAAAAGTGAGGAAGGTTGTTATATCTCCCAAGTCTTCTTTCTGCCCAGAAAGTTTAGGAGGGAACCGGATTTTTGAATGTGGCTGTTCTGCAATCCATGAGCATCTGTGAAACCCCTGGCAAGATGTCATCCATCTGGCTCGAGGCTTGGTTACATAGCCATTCCTCTTCTGCTCTGTTTTTAGCAATAGTTAAACAACCGCACTGTGGTGCTGTGATGCTTCAGGGCTGGTTGTGGTTTGTTTTTTTTTTTCCTGGTTGTTAAAAAAGTATATATGCATGTCATAGCCAACGAAGTTACAGCACTAAAAGCATTGTTGAAATGCCCAAATGAAAGCCATACGTTTCAAATGAGTCACCGTCAGATGGAGCTGCCATTTCCCAGGCTTGCCACAGGATGTCAGTCTTTCTCCGTGCAGGGGCCATCACAGGCCCTAGCTTGGGGGCTCCAGTCAGAGTTTCTATTAAACGTGTAATGCTAATTACATGAATTTGGCCCTTGGGCTCACCCCAGATAAGTCCCACTACCCATTCTCAGACCGATCTCCACGTGGTTCTCTAACTGTGTACAGTATTGGTGAGATGTTGGTTCCTGTGCAATATGTTGCTTTGTGGATCGAGGCTTTGTCTCAGTGCTGGCTCTTGCCCGTGGTAATGCATTATATCTGCTGTGGAATACCTCACTTATGACATCTTTTGTAAAAATGGCCTTAGAGTACTAATTATGCTAAATTTAGCTTCATGAAGTTGGAAACTTTGGTTTCTTTTGCTGTTTTTTTTTTCTAAAAGCTTGGCTAAAGCAGGCATCTTGAGATAAAACCACTGAAATGGAAAGAAAAGCACAGAGATGAAACTCTTTATGGAAGACCTTCTGTTCTCTCTTTCTCTTCATTTCTTAGCACAACTGCTGGCATGTTTTCTGAACTAAAAGCAATCTACAAATGAGGATAGCTTCAAAAGTCAAAGCTCAAAGAAAATGAAGCAGCAGTGCTTTGTGATCACAGTTAAAGGATTCACTCCAAAGCCCGCTGGTAGATTTCTATAATGACTTTGATTGGGGGAGGGGGAAAAAAAAAAAAGCAAGAAAGGGAAGGGGAAATTAAGGACATTTTCAGGCAGTGGGCAGAGAAGTGCAATTTCTGACAAAAGCCCACTCACTCATACAGTTAGACACGCATGCTCAAACTTCACTTCACTTAGATGAACTCTGGAGGAAATTCTCAGTGTTAGGGAATGATTAAGGCAGACATTTGGTTGCTTTGCTAGCCTGGTGTTGTCCACCATTTGCTGGAATGGTATTGTCTAACCTAAGTAGCAAGAGGATCTTGACCGAACTGCTTAGAAAACTGATGAATTCCTAGTATTCTCACTTTGCCTGTGTAGTACTCAGAAATATAAATGGCAATTCCAACATGTTAGCTTGCAGTATTCAAGTTCCAGTGTGCTAAGACATCTGATTTCAACAAAAAAAACCTTAGGTTTGTTCTCTCCCTGGCCTTCCCAAACAATGGTTGAATCAGTGTTCTAGACAGGGTGCAAGAAGTAAGAGAAGAATCCTTTCCAGAGCCAGAGGAACAGTGGTTTGACGGAAGGTGAATATTATACTGACTTTAAAGACAGGATATTCCTTGTATCTATGGCTTGGAAGGAGTTGGAAAGAGCTTGTATCTTCAAAGCTGATCACGCCACCTGTCTCTGCTCTCCTTTAGGATTAAGAGGAATGGCAACTTCCTGACAGTATCAAGGTCTGCAGAGAGAAGGATGTCTTGCTGATCCAAAGAGATCTCTGTATCCAGAAGCAGTGAGTTTGGTAGCTAGATTTTACTTGCTGCTTGATGGATGGTTTTTACTGTAGCCAACAGTAATTCAGAGTAGTTTGAAGGATTCAGCAGATGGGGAGATAGTATATATTTGTGTGATGTGTCAGAAACTATGCAATGGAGTATCTTGTTAACTTCTGCAGCGTTTCTGCTCTCCTTGCTCTTTCTCCTAATGTTTGTCAAAGTGCCTAGTCAAGTCTGTCTTCCAGTGGGAAACTTTTCTAGGAAGTGAGTGAATGTGTTTGCACAAAGACCTGGTGTAAAGAAAGTCCCAAGAACTCTTGATTTTCCGTTAGCCACTCTCCTCATAGAAATTAAATAGCTGGACAGAAATGCTGTGAAGCTGCATTTCATCTTGTATTTCTAAACACAGCATAACTCTTCTATGTATCACATTCTAGTTTCCTCTCAGTAGCAAATGGATAGACCAATGCAACAGGAAAGGTATTATAACAAAGGTGATCTGTTCGTACATAACTTAAAAAAAAAAAAAAAAAATTGTACTAATGGTACTTAGTAGAATTTAGGAAGACGTCAAAAGAAATAGGATCTTTTCAGAAATCTTTACCTGTATATGGAACCTTAATGTATCTTAAATTTTGATCAGTAAGCACTCAATAGTCAAATCAAACTGATTTTGGTGGGAACGAGGTTTCCTAAGATGTCTTTCAGAATGTACCAACAATGGACCAACAAGAAAATTAGGAGAAAACAAGTGCAGGAGAATTAGGTATTTAAAGCTGCAAACTAATCTGACCACTGATGTGGAAGAAATGGCTGCATTTTCTACATTATTTTGTAACTTTGCCAAGCAAATAAAAGCTGTGAGGAATCCAAATGGATTTAGAAGATAAGTAATGTTTCCTGCTCTTGACCAGCAACTTGCAGTGCTATATAGCGTATATATTGATACAATATTTAAGAGGAGCGAGGTGCTGGGACATGAGTGCGCAGAAGAATGCAGCCAAAATAAGTAATGTATTTGGAAATGCTAAGTATTCCTTCCAGGCTTTCATTTATCTTCTGCACTTTGTTGTGACTGTTAAACCGTTTGCTACAGCAGAGCTCACATTTCATAAAGCGTGATAAAGAGAGATTTGAACAGATTAAAGCAAGCAAGATTTGCTACTGACACTGACAACAAAATGGCACTGCACCAGGCAGGATAAAATTCTTAATAGCAGCAGGGATGACTGTAATGTATACAGTGAGCAAGAAATGGACATACTGTATCATTCACTGGTTCTCAGTGGATCAACATCTGAACACCATTCATTGGAGTTATTCAGTAATACTGCCTGATTTGAGCAAACTGATCAAAGTGAGAAGATGATATTATGGAATATTTTAAGTGACTCATTATTTTTTCAATACATGGGCAAGTAAATTTGTGTTCTGAATGAGATTTCCTGTATTGCATAAGCATGGACCTTAGACAGCATTTGCTTTCTGTAGGATAACTAATCAGAGATCATACATGCATATATGGGGTGCTGTATTAGTGGTGGCTAAGTTGTCTGATTGCTTGGGCTCACATTCAGACATTTCTGGCAACTTACGTAGTGGTTATGCAGAAGTTTAAGTCTTACTCTTCCAAGTCATGAGAAAAGAGAATGAAAGAGGTTTCCTATTTGGGAATATCTACATCAGCAGCTGCCGTGGTTAACTCTGAAGAGAGTACAAAATTCCAGCTTCCTTCTTTTGTGATGTTGCCACGGTGATTGCATACTGAATTTACTGATCTGACTTTTAGAGTGTTCCATGGCAAATTCTTAATCTTTGCTAATATATCTGGATATGCTTTCAAGGTAGTGAAAAGATGAGGAGGCATAACATTAAAGTGATGATAATCTTAGCACAAATTGGGGAGAGATTTGTAGCAAAAATATAAGTTAAGTTTATGGAAAAAGAAGTACTAATGTCCATTGTATTTTTTTGTACAAAGAACCAGTTTTCACTAGAAAAGCCATTCATTGCTGGAAACAATCTTAACATGTTCCATAAAAACATTGGTTCCTTAGCAGAAGCAGCAATAACAATGCTTGAAATTTTTGCTGTAAATATTGATCAGGACAAAAGTTCTGCTCTGTGTGTTACTGTAGGAGGCTAATCATTTTTCTCACCATAGATGGGTGGGCCATATAGTCCTCATCCCAGCATGAGACCTCGGAATCTCTGGGATGTTGTTTGCTGAGCTCTCACAAGGATGGAGGCGGTAAATGTGCTTCTGAAATGAAGCAAAAAGCAAAAGGTGACTGCAATCTTGCAAACTGCTGTCCACCTCCAGCCTTTGACACTGTGAAAATTGGGCTCAATTTCTTGCAAGGGATGATCTGTTGCAGCACTAAACTCATAGAGCATTTAAACCGACAGAAATGCCTTAAAAGTAATCATGGTTCCACCCTAATAATGTTTTTTTAACAACTCACTTTCCAGTGCGAAACTCTTTCCATACAGCCTCCCTCCCGGGAGGGGACAATGAAGTGTTGTGGTATGGAATTCCTGCATAAAGGGTTCATGTTGTAGTGCTGAAAAAGTGAGATTTACCTTTTCAGCCTGGAATAGGACTGAAGCATCACTTTTTGAGGTGATTTTAGCTCAGGTATAGCGAACCAGTAGCCTTCACTTAAAGATGGAGTTTGAAATTTATAGGGGTTACAATTAATCACCTTAAGTTCTTCCTTTGCATCCCAAAGGTCCTTCTATCCCAGCACATCATTCTCCTGAACAGATAATACTGGGCAGTTGCATATCTGCAACTCTGATCAAAAAGAGGTGCTCTATCCAGCACACGGGCAGTTAAAGTGGTAGATAAATGGGCCCTGACAAGTCATCTTTTTCTGATGTTTGAAGTCCTTTTCTTGTAGCATGTGTAACTAAGTGTGAACCAGAAATACAGACAACTTGTGTGACGATTAGACACAGGTTAATTGGGCTGCTGGGGTAGTGGCTGTCTCATATTTATACTAGGTCAAAGACAAAAATATTTCTCTAGATCAGTATTAAATAGGTGTCTTCTTTTCAAGACAGTAAAGGGTTAATAGATCCCAGAATAGACACTGCATGGAAAATACCAAAATACATTTATCTCTGCTTCACCGTGCAGATTTTCCATTGCTAAATTCACTTTTTATGTCATGTATATCAGAAGTGTGAGAAATCTGGAAAACCTCAGTCTGCTCCAGGCTGCTGCTTCCAGCTGACATTGAATAAGGGGTCACCCTACATAACGTTAACAATGAGTGTAAATATATTTTTGAGGTTCCTTGAAAACTCTGCTCCCTTGAGCCTCTCTAACAGACAAATACATTTTTTTAGACAATTTTTTAAGTTGGCTGAAGCTGAAGATACAAGAAGCCAACAGCACTGTCCACAGTGCTATTAGGATGCTTACAAAATGAGTCACTGAAGTATGTTCTATAATTCTGATAAAAGGTTGTGCAGGGAAAATAATTTGTAACACCATGGAAACTCAGCAGTCTCCCCCAGTTCACCCATTACTCCTCTAAATCAAGAGCTGTAAATGCCCAGCACCATCTGTATTCCTTGTACTCTCTCTTCCAGTGCCAGGCTGCCAAGTGACACAGTAGATTGTGGAGCACCTGTTTTGATACCTCTTTCAGAGGCTCTGAGATTTTCACTGAATCTCCTTTCGTGGATACTGGATTTGACAATTTTCCAGCAGTTTCATCTCTGCATCCTGCCTTCAGCCACTTTTCTTTGACTTGTAGATAAATTTGTTCTAACAAAACAGCTTTCTGACACAAATTCTTTAATATAATTCACCTGCTACTGTCAGCACACAGAGGACAAATGGAAAACAAAAATCACTAAGTTAAGCATTCATCCTTGTGTACAAGGTAGCATCAGAAGACAAAAACTGTGGTCTTCCTTCTGCCCTGTACTCCAGGTTGGAATGATCAGGATGAAAATGTGTTGACTGCACTTCATGTTGTGAAATGTCCATTCCTTTCCTTCTCATCTTGCCCCTTCATCCCACCAAGAAGTGATCCCTTCTTCCAGGGTGATCTGTTACAAACCATTACCACACAGGCACTGTGGCCAAAACAACAGTGCTACTCCTTAACTTGGAAAGCTGCTAGAGTTGAAATGGTATGCCGCTCACAGAGATGTTTCTCCAGGATTGTACCTTTGTGTAGAGAATGAAGACAATTACATTTTCACACCACTTCACTTGGCATTTTGTAGCTCTAGCTATACTATAAAATATTTTGCTGGAAGATGTTTTTAAATAAAAGATGCTTACAGATTTGGAAAATCCCTGTGAGGTTTTTACCTCCAGAGCTAGGTCTTTGGATAGCAAACAGAAGAGAAAGCTAGAAGAAGAAAAGACAAAGCTAGTTAATTTGAAAGGAAAACACAATATATTAAACAAACAAACAAAACAATAGCAAGGCACTGCTTTAGAGTGTTGGTGCAACCTTTCAGTAAGAGTTTCAATCTCAGCTCCACCTTGCAGGATGTTTGCATGGATTTAGGAAAAGCATATCCTGGCCAACATACAGAACCTGTGCATCTTCCAACTGAATTGAAGAAACAAAGCTAAGAAACTGAACGGCAAAGTTTTGTTACCATTAAGTCAGGTATTCTTTATTAGCAGCACCAGGAAGCGCTGGGATATTTCCACCATAAGCCCTTCCAAGGTGATGTGATTCAAAGTTCATTATATTTCCACAGGTAGCACATATTCACCAATTAGCTGCGAGATAATTAACACATACATGCCTATCTCAGGCAGTGATTGATGAGGTTTCCAGTCTTCTATTCCATGGTCTCTTCTACTGTCTAGAGTCCCATTAGCATCATGGCAGTCCAACAAGCAACCTTTTGTTTCATCCAGTGGTCTTCTGTGCTTGTCCTCTAGATGAGCTTTCATTGCTGTGTACTCTGTAGAATGCCTATTATAAGTAATTTATAGATACCAAAATCATAAAATTTGCTCACTCAGCATTTCAACCATTGTTTCTTAACTTCTGCTTGTCCTTGGAGAGAGATAAGTTTGGCAGCCTGTCTTTAAATGAGATATAACGAGGTGCTGGAAAATAAGGAAGATAGAGGGGAGTATCTTGATATCTACCTTTTGCATCCCAATCTACTCCCAGAGAGAGATAATTTGGCCTTGTGTGGAGACCCTAGCTTCATTTGATGTCTGATAAGCCTACTCATGTTTTTTCATTATTGCATTTCTTTTGCTGCAGGTCTCTTGTTGAAAGAGAATAGCCTTACAGCATGCTTCCTGGTCTATAATGCTACATCCATAACCACTCACAACATCTAAAACTATTACAGTTTTGCAAGCAAGTTGCTAATCACATAATACAACAATTCAATGGCTCTATTTTTAAAAATGCGCTACTAAAATATATTGTGTATTTACTTCTTCCAATCACAACCCATCAAACCAGGGTGCACGGCCTCACAGTGCCTGTGTGCTGAACCAGTTGGACACAGGGAGGTGATTAAGTCACCACCTCTGAATGTGTTTAAAAATGATTTGGATGTGGTGCTCACGAGCTAAGAGCTTGAGAAAAGATAGTAAGATAATATGGGGGAGCACCAATACTGTTAGGTGGAGAAGAGAAGGCTCTGGGGAAACCTCATTGTGGCATTCCAGTACTTGAAGGGAACATATAAACAGGAGGGGGAACGGCTGTTTACGAGGGTGGATAGTGATAGGGGAATGGTTTTAAACTGAGACAGGGGAGGTTTAGGTTAGATATCAGGAGGAAGTTTTTCACACAAAGGGTGGTGAGGCACTGGAACAGGTTGCCCAAGGAGGTTGTGGATGCCCCATCCCTGGAGGCATTCAAGGCCAGGCTGGACGTGGCTCTGGGCAGCCTGGTCTGGTGGTTGGTGACCCTGCACATAGCAGGGGGGTTGAAACTAGATGATCATTGTGGTCCTTTTCAACCCAGACCATTCTGTGATTCTATGATTCTATGACACGATTGGCAGAGGGTTGTAAGGGTAATATGGTTAGGTTGCGGTTGAACTTGATGATCTTTAAAGTATTTTCCAATCTGAGCAATTCTATGATTCTGTGAGCCATCCTGAACATCCTCATCAGCCACGGATGGCTAGCTGAGATCGGCAGGTAATTAAACAGGTGGTCAATGAGGTGAGCGAGTGGTGCGTGACACTATTCCAGAGGCAGGAGGCAGCCTCCTCAGGAGCCTGCGTTTGGAGGAGTTGCATAGACACGGGGTGGCAGGAAGTGCCTCATCCCTGATGGGATGAAAACGAGGAGCCTCGGCCATCTGGAAAACTGTGTTGCACGGAACTGTAGCAGAAGAACAGAACTGCCCCGTTTCAGGCTCAATCAAGCCTAGGAAGCGCAGCTCTGAAGAGAGAGCGGAGCACCATGAGGGCACATCGCGCATGCGCAACGCCCACGCAGAGGCGCACTCAGGCATCGGAACTACATTTCCCGGCATGCCGCGGGCTATGCGCGCAGGCGCAGTGAGGGAGGCTCGTCCCGGAAACCAAGCTCGCTGCGGGTCTCCAGTAGGCCGTGACAGCAGTGAGCCGCTCGCCATGTCGACTGTAGCGGCCGCCAGCTGCGACTCCAAGGATGCCGGGGAGGCGCGGGACGAGAAGAAGCCGCTGAAGCCCTGCTGCGCCTGTCCCGAGACCAAGAAGGCGCGGGACGCCTGGTGAGTGGCGTGGCCTGGCTTCGGGCTGCCTGTGTGCGTCGTTAGGATCTAACGTATGGCGGCCTGGTGTAACGGAGAGCGGGACCGGCCGCTGTTTGAATACGTAATGTGCAATGGGATGAACGAGTAATATCGAAAGTTACCGTGTGCGGTAGTGTGTTTGGTTTTGTTTTTAATAAGTAGATAGACTTTTTTCTTTCTTTCTTTCTTTTTTTTCTTTCTTCCAGAATCCCTAAAAGCCACCAAAAACTGGACTAACCCATTGTTTATTGGTAAAGCCAATCTAATCGGTCTTGTATTATAGAAAATTTGTCCCTCTCCTTACTGAATGATTTGAGAATTCACTGTCAAGATCAGCAACCCAACAGCCATGTTCTGTATAAGAAACTCCCACTAGACCTGCTCATTGTGGACACTGGTAGTGCTACCCCAAGCAGGATAGGCAAAAAAAAATCTCTGGAGCCTAATTGTTATTTGTTTATTCTTATCTGCCCTCAACAGCTTGTCAGCTGTGTGGTTTTGACTAATAGTAAGATAATGTTTTGTTGCTGAGCCTTGGAAGTCTTTTTGTTTTGCAGCATCATTGAGAAGGGGGAAGAAAATTGCGGGCACTTAATTGAAGCTCACAAAGAATGTATGAGAGCTCTGGGCTTCAAGATATGAGTGGAATGAGCAAGATGATGTGTGTGGTGAGTATAGCCTGCAGAAATGCACTCACTGCTTGTTTTCTGCCTCTGATGTATCCTGATGTCTCAGCTGGTGCCACTAGGAAGTACAAAGTACTGTCCATGATGACAAAAGGCAAATCTTTCCTAAAAGAGGGAAGGCCAAGTAAACCTCATTGACCCTGGAGTAACTGCTGCTCTCCTTATGAGGATGGCAAAGGCTTTTGGGAGCTCAGAGCCCTCATGAGTGGCTCTTGAATAGTGAAGTTTGACCCTGCCTCTGTTCTTTTTCAAGAAATCCAGAGTTCAATTTAGATTTCTTATGGTAGGACACTGTGTTTAATTCATGTCCCTCCTTCATCCGAATGCAAAAGTCACAAAGAGAGGAAAACCTGTTCTTGTCTCATTCTTTGGAAATTGACATACTTCACCATGGAGTTCAGAAAGTAACTCTGGAACCAGGTTAAGAGCAGAGTAGGGCTGTATGTATACAATACTCTTAATGTCTAGAGACTACTGAACTGTCCCTTGATATCCAGTGGGAATCCATGTTTAATGAAGCTGTCTTTCCTCCTTTTTCTAGATGATGACTGTTGTGTGATTGGTGTACTGGAAGGCTGAAATATAAACTATTTCTGGAATTCGCTTCAAAGGACAAATATGAAAAAAGAACCTATTTATAAAGAGTCTTTAATGGTAAACTGTGTATCACATCTGCAGCTTTTTCACTGTTACCTCTTTATTGCTGGTATAGAAAATATATATTTTTCCCTCTTAATAAAAGTCTAAAAATGACCAGTGATCCTGACTTCTGTTTTTTGTTTGTTTTCAGTAAAAAGTTAAGGGAAAAAATGGCAATAGTTATTCAAAATGCTGAGCTGTAGGAATGGAGAGCATGAGGAAAGCTTTAATTGGAATGAGAACAGGGATCAGTCAGTCAGACCAATGGCTGAACAGGTGGGTCTTCAGTGTGGGTTTTCCACCTGATGCAAATTGAGAAATCATGCTAGTGATATTGTGTTACTGCTTTCAGCAAAGTCGTGCTGAGGCTTGTTAGGGAGCTGCAATGCTAGTGTGCAGCAGGTACTGAAAAGATACTGGACAGCTGTATACTTAAAAGCAACAATTACCTTGCAGTCAAATCTTGCTGAGAGGCTTCCATTATTATTACTGCAGGATTCTTATGGGGTGGATTCAAAGCTTGAATGGATGGGGGGGACTGATGGCATACTCTATTCTACACATGATGTTCAGTGTAGCTGCAAGGACATGAAATGGAGCATTAAATATGGCTGAACTGTATAGTAGTAGTTCAACTAAATATGGTACGAGTTGTCTTTGTACATTTGCAATTGACCTCGTTTAATTGAGCTTGTCTGAAACAGTCTTGAGACCTTTCCCAGCTGTTTCTCATATGTTTTGCAAAGTGTTGTCGCTAACGCGCTACATAATAAATTTAAAACAATATCTAACTGTTCCCTCTCTGACTTAAGGTCATCAAGGTCTTAGTGTCCACAACTCAGGTTATTAGACTACTTTTCAGGTTACAGCGTCCCTAGTGAGTCTGTATACGTCCTGAGGAAAATAACCAGTTGTGTAGCTGCTGTGGGATCTGAGACTGATAATCTCTTGGTGTTGGGCTGCTCTCAAGGATAGAGGATAATTCTAAGTACACAGATTTACTTGCCAAATATATAATGCACCCGGTTTGCGTTATCACCTGTTACTGAATGTTAAGTGCTACTGAATGAGTTCATTATAGGTGAGAAGTCGGTAGAAACCATTTATGTGCTGCTGATTTTGGAGCTGAAGAGCTTGACATGTCTATTTTTCTTCCTCACCTGATCATTTTGTTGTAATGCCTATGTGTCTTCTTCCAATGAAGAGTTTTGATGCTACTCAAGTATCTTATTATTTGCTCTCTTGATTCCAAATTGTTTTGAGCTTGATATCTCCCTTCTAATGTTTGTTTAGCTTTTCCCTTTGAGTCAGTATTGGCTTGTGCACTCTCAGCTTGGATGAACCTCAGCATCTCTAGATGAGAAGGCATACGTTCCAATTCTAGGCAATGCATTAGAATAAAGTCTCTTTTCAGAAAACTAAGAAAGTTCTTTAAACTCTTGTTGAATAGAAAACTGAACATGCTGTGAAGATGGCCACTATATTCTTAAGGCAGAAAGCAAGGTTTGGGCCTTGGTGTTTCAGTCATTTTGCAGTGGTTACAGACACCTCCACAAGCACTGATCCAAACAAATGCTGGAAGCAACCTCAGCAGCTCAGGCACTCTTGCACATTGCCATTCACAACTCTTCATTCTGTATCTTCAATGATACAGGCCTTGATTTGTACACATTACAGTACTAGTCAGTACAGTACTAGTTAGGGCTTGACCCCAACTGACTGTCCCAATACTGTAGAGGAAACTCACCTGTGGGGTATGCTTTTTGCAATCCCAATGGCTGCACTTATTGACATCAGTGTTTTGTTTTTTTTTTTTCTAAGCGAGATGTGTCCTGAAAGATATCAGGGGCAGCACTTTCTTTGTCCTAAGGAGTAGTTAACTTTGTGTAACCTGAGTGTCTCTTAGTTTGAGAAATTACTTGAAGTAAACTCTGTAACTTTTTCTCTTTTTTGGTCCCTTTCTTTGGTAGTACTGCAGAAGTTTTCTGATAGTATGGAAAGGCAGGAGAAATTATAACCTGAGGTTACATGCAGGAATGGGATCTACCAGAAAGAAAAGGAAGAGCTGGGAGGAATTTAACAAACTGTGTTGAAGCTGGGCTATGAAGTGAACCCATTATTCACGTCGGGCAGACCTAGAGGTAATCTTGCTGCAACTTTGCTTTTTAGAATGTTTCTTCAAACATAGTTCAGCATTGTTATCTGCAGCAGTTCATTTTTATCTTGCATATCTTGTGTAACATATCTTAAGTCTTCCCAGTCTTGATATCCCAATTCCCCTTTATATCAAATGCCAGCTTCTCCTGAAAAAAGTGTTCCTTATAATATTGGTTTTGCAGAGGCATTGAGGTAGTTGGTCTCAACAACAGCTTGTCTATCGTGAACATGACAATGGTGGGGAAAGCAGAACTTGGCTCCCAGTACTGTTGTTGTAGTGCTTTGGCTGTAAGTTCATTCTTCCCTCCTTGCAAAGAAGCCAGATACCTCTTGCAGCTGAGCTTTGTTATGCTTCAGTTGGTAGAATTTCTCTCTTAAGTAAGGGATCACTAGAGACAAGTTTCCCTGTATCACTTCACTCTTAACAGGAGCGTGTTTCTGGGAGGATTGTACTCACCCTCTGGACAAAGATTTGTTTTATTTCCTTACTATGTGGCAGCTGGTCAAGGTACATTTGCTGCTCTTAGGAATAGTACAGCACTGTGTTGCACATAGACTAGTCACTGCAGAGACCAGTTGTGCTGGCTGAGACCATGATGTGTTTTTTAAGGCTTCCATGAAGCATTGCTTGTGCCTCACCCAGTTGATAGTGTTATCCTAGAGGGCTATTAGTGGCAGAGCTGATTGTGTTTCTTTAAATGAACGATGCCAATGGGGATGGCATGTTAGGCAGGGCAGCTGCAAGCTCGTCCTGAAACACAACCACCCTTGGAAACCCTATCCCTACCCCACTGACCCATGCAGGCTGACTTCATAGTGTTGACTGACCATGCCGGTTGCGTCAATGCCTGAAATGTTACTGCTTCCTGGCAGCGGGGTGGATCCTGTCGGTGTGACTGATAACGTGTTACTCGAAGCAGGGGAAAAGCTGCATTTACACATCTTACACATGGCTGACAACACAGGCTTGTTACTCATGGGATGAAAGAATCCTCGCTCAGTTGGGATGTCCCTGCAAAGCATGCTTCCAAATGCTATGCTCTGGAACTTTTAGGCAATATCATCTCCTCTTCACAAAGATAAAGCTGAGTCCCAGCAGCTCACTATCTTTAGCTCTGTCCCTTGCACTCGCAAATGTGCTCTGGTGCTATACCTCAAGCCTTTAGGTCTGAAATGCTCTACCCATGGAGAGGCTGTGTTGCAGAGTCCATTGCTGGAAAATAACGTTCTATGCAATAGCCTCTCTTCTGCTGAAATCCTGGCACTGCTGCCTGTTGCAGCAGGAGAAGGAAACAATCTTTCTCCTTTTTTGTTCCATGTGAGGGTCACTCTCTTGTAAGAGCGCAGAGCATTGCTGAGCCCTGCAGATGCCTGGAGTTCTCAGTGATAAAGCCCATTGCTCTCCCTCTCCTTTCCCCTCATTGCACTGGACTTATCTGGGTGCCTGAGTTATGTTAAGTGGCGGGTGCGTGCCTGTTCTCCATTCCCCTTGCTGCTTTTGCTCCTTGGATTTCAATTCCAAACATGGTTATCCCTCTGGGGTCCCTCTCCTCGCCGCTGCCAAGTGATAGACGTACCAAATCCAACCCTGCCGCCCTCCCCGCTGCTCTCTCACGGGCTCATTTTCACTGCCAGAGGGCTGGCGACAGGAGCGTTGCAACCAGATCTCTAACTGGGCTCAGAGTTTTCCAGCTAATGGCCTCTGCTTTCTCTTTGCCTGAGCTTTTTCAGCTTCTGTTTTGCCAGATCTGTTTTTCTTTGGTGCAGCTAGGGAGAGGGCCAGCCTGATTTGTGAGCCACAAAGAGGAAAAGTGAGCTCTTTGGGGATTTTTCAATAGTGAAAACATCTAGCTTTAACATGTCGCTGTGAAGTGCACTGCTGTGGGACCGGCCGGCACTGAGGAGTAGGAGGAGGAACAGCCACCCAGCAGCTCTGCTTTCAGACCTCTGCACTCTTTGCATATGACAATTGCTTTTTAACTCCAGCCGGCCGGGGCAGGATGAGCACCAGCAGCCCCTCCTGGGACCAAGCTGTCCTCCAGCCTCCTGCCTGCGATGCCTGGAAGGAGCACATGGAGGGAGCGGCCTACCATCTGGCCAGCTGTATCGTCCTCCTGGGCTACATGGGTGGCAGCGGCATCTTTGGGTCCCTCTACATTTTTGGCCTCCTGGCCCCGGGCTACTTCTGCTATGCTCTGTGGGGCTGGCTGAGCGCCTGTGGCCTTGACATCTTAGTCTGGAATGCACTGCTCGTCCTCACCTGCGTACTGCAGCTGGCCCACCTGGCTTACCGACTCCGCAGAGACACCGTCCCCGAAGAGTTTGAGCTTCTCTACAAGGCCATGTACCTGCCCTTGCAGGTGCCCCTGGAAGTCTACAGAGAAATTGTGAAGTGCTGTGAAGAGCAAGTGCAATCATTAGGCCGAGACCAGAATTACGCAGTGGAGGGCAAGACGCCCATCGACCGGCTCTCCTTGCTGCTGTCTGGCAGGTAAAGCTCTCCCGGTTCCCAGCAGGCCCACAGCAAAGCACTGATGCTGCTGTTCGTAGTTTTCTCCCTCCATACTGACTGGGGTGGTGATTATTTCCTTCCTCTGAAAGGGCTTTGTGATATACATCTACCTGCTGCTTTTGCTGATTTTTTTTTTTTTTCTTTTCAATTTGCCTTTGGGCTTTTTCTATATGTAAAAATATTTCACAGCTGTGCTTATGATAACGTTGGGGGATCCTTATCTCTTTCTTTGTCTTTTTAAAGTGATTTTATTTCTAGTGGAAGCAGACCTGGAGCCATGAGAGCAGGAGGTGTGTCTGAACCTGTATTCTCTGTGGGTTCCAGACACAGCTCTGTGCTATGGGTGACTGAGTATGCCAAGCAGGAGTCTTTGGTTCACCTGCTACCCTGGCCAGCAGCATTAAGGGAGAGCTCTCTCCCCGTTCCCATTACCTGAACCCTCAAGTTTTTCCACTTTGAGGGTTATTTTGTCAAAAGAGAATCCATCTCACCTCAGCAGGCCCCTTTCTTTTTTCGTATTGTCATGCATACATGCTGTTCCTTCTGGACCATTGTGGAGGATCTGTAGATGGCTGGAGCTGTTTGCCTTGAAGCTATGTTCATTTGCTATTTATTTACTGGCGGGGTTGATTGTAGAGTGAACAGTGCTGATGAGGTACTGGCATTTGTTTACCCTAGAGCCTGTGGCACACTCCCATGAGTGTTCCAATTTTCAAAATCTAAATGCAGAAAATAGTAGTGATATTAACTACTGCCAGGCACTCAGCATTAATATCAAGAGAGTGAAAAAGGAGAGAGACCTGTAAGTGTCTCACAAGGATTTTCCTTTGGGAAGACGAATCCAGCATCACCTGGAACTTGTGGTCTACTGCAGTGGAGGTGAGGGGGTGCATGAAGAAGGGTTGTCTTTGCTTTTTCTTGTATGTTTGGACATTTCTGGGGGATGTGTTAAGAACGTTCTGGGACTACCAACCCAGGCAATGTACTGAGAGGAAATTGGGTATGTGTATTTCTACTGGATGCCCTTCTCCTTACCAAACTCCAGGCTGAGCGCCCTCCTTTGAAGTGTACCAGACCTGCAAATAACATTTCTGGGGAGAGGTGCCTTGCCAGGTGCCTTGGTCATCTGCTTCTGCTCTGTGAGCACAGAATGCTGCAATGTACAGTAAGCCAGCACTGGTGAGGTTGTTCTGCTCTCTTTTGCTGTGGGAAGTATGCATCTTGCTATGAGATGCTCTGTGGAGGTGGGATTGGATTTGCATTTCTTGCTACCCACCCTGTTACCTTACAAGGCCGTGGCTGACCCTGCAGAGCACTGCTGCTCTTCTGATGCCCTCTCCGGAATGGAATAATAACAAGATAAGGTGGGCTGGAAGGTGCCTGGAACAGAAATTCTTGCAGTCCTTGACTTTCTCAGGTAGTGGATCTAACTAACTGGAATTCAGCAGCGAAATGAGCCTCGTAACTCCTAAAAGCTGGAATTGCCCCTGAGCTCATGGTGCTGCAGAGTGTGGCATGCAGCAGTGTGGTGGTGCAGAGCAAAGAACAGAGCTTCAGCCTGCCTTGCCATTGTTCCAGGCTATGCAAATGATGCTTGGAAGGCAAGAGGCTGCAAAATTGAATGTGCAGCAAACTATGAGCTTGCAGCATGCTGCCAGCGTGATTCTGGGAGAGGACTGTGCAGCATGGAGGTGAGGATTGCCTGCCCTCATGCAACTCAAAGGAAAGTGGGAAGATGCATGTAGAAAGAGGTATGGTCAGGCTGAGAAGTACTTGTACAGCAGCAATCTTGTGGACTGAGAAGTCCTGATTTAGGTCTGGCATTGCACCTGTGAGGTCTGGGTATGCAGTAAGAAATGAAACAGGTGGAGAGCAGGGCAGTGGCAGTGAATCTCATTTCCCACTGAGAAAAAGAGAGACAGCCCCAAAGACCAGAGTGTTTGCAGCTGCCTTTGGTAGGCTGTGGGTCACACATGAGGCAGGGAGAAGGTCTCCTTGCAGGTGGGACCGGCTGTGTGGTCAATTTCATGGGATATCTGCTTTGCAATCTAAGCCTGTGCATTTTGCCTGTACCTGCAGGGTCCGTGTGAGCCAGGATGGGCAGTTCCTCCACTACATCTTTCCATACCAGTTTCTGGACTCTCCGGAATGGGAGTCACTACGACCTTCCGAGGAAGGAACGTTCCAGGTAACCCTGAGTGTCACCCAGGCTCATTCCTGGTTTCCTACAGCCAGCCAGCAGCAATGCCAGGCACAGTTCAGCAGGCAGGGAGGCCTTGGGTTGCTGGCTTGCTGCTGTCAGAATGCTCCCTTATGCCAACACTGAAATGTTTGCCCAGTGGGCTGCATTGTTCTGTGGCAGGATGGCATCTATTTGGGGTGGAGAAGCAGAAAGGATGATTCACGCCTGAATATGGTCCTTTCTGAGCAGAGGAATCCCTTGCTGAGAGACCAGAGCGATTGTTATTTGCAGCAATTGAGAGGGTTTTGCTCTTGCTGTCAACACCACAGTATTTGTTGTTTGGCTTTCCTTCTGGAGGAGATTACGCAAGCCCATATCTCTCCGCCTTTAACCCATGAGGTTGGCTGATAGCTATCAGGGTGTCAATCTAGAATGTGCCAGTTGAGGCATATGAGGAGGGGCTTTGCTAATCCCTGGGGAGGGTGGGACAGTCATGAGAGAATTATGCTCTTATGAGGACAGCCACGTTCAGACTTGGTTAAGCCAAGGCAGCTCCCCATATCTGCTCTCCTCAGGTCTGAATTTGTCCTGGATACCATGAGGGGGGGGGGCATGGTGACTGGTTCTGAGACCTCTGCCATCACTGATCATCGCAATCCTACCAGAGGAGCAGCAGCAGGGAATGGCTGACCCTGTGAGGGTGGCACAGGCTACAGCTTGTGAACAGAAATTGAGATGTCAGGCCAAGGTACTGAGACAGATGGAGAGTAACAACAGCATGGCTGTGCCAGAGGTGGAGGTATCTTATGTTCTGCACCAAGCTTCAACCCACTCCTGAGTTCTGCTTGAGCAAGAGTTGAGAAAAATGAACAATATCTGTTGTTCCCTGAGGGAAAAGGTCCATCTAAAGCAGGAAACATCTGCACAGGCATCTGCAGTGCTTTCTGAGCTAATTTCTGTGGAACCAAATGTTCCTAGAACTCCTGGTCAGGGAGATCAGTTGCACCAGGGCACTGGGATAAGTGGTGTTGGTCTGGGTGGGGAAAGGCTGCAGCAGCATGCTAGAAATGCCTAAATCCTTGTCTGCTCACTAAGGGGAGTGAAGAATTATCAGGCAGCATGAGACCAAAATTCATCAGGTGTGGTTTGACTGGTCCATGTTCCTGGCAGAACATTGTTCTTGATGCATGTGGTAACATGCTATCTTGGGCAAGTGTTAGACCCACTAGTTCCTCTTATCTATGTCACTGATAAGACTATCTCATCTCAACCTTATTCCAGCACCACAGTCGTTTGGGTAGAAAAATGCATATTTGACTCTGGACCTTTGCTGGAAGAAGATATGGAAGGCTTTTCTTGCCCACATTTCCCCTGTGGCTGTCTGGGTTGAACAGTTCTAGGCCCACTGAGAAGTGGCAAGTGCCCGACTCACTCCACTTTTTCTCATGTCTTCTGCTTTGGCCACGTCTTCTTCCCACACTGCTGCTGAGCTGCTGGCTTCCAGTGCCTGGAGTAGTCGGGTTTTGTGGGTGGCTCCTTCTCCCAGAAGCTCTGATGATGCCAGAGGTTCATGAACAAATCCTGTCCTGTTGCCCTGGTTAGGAGAAAACCTAACCAGGTTTTGTTGTCGCAACTCACCTAATCCCTTGTGAAAAGGAGAGGCCTTTCACTGCTGTGCCAGAAATTGGTTAGGAAAAGGAGATTCTTCTCACTGCGTTTTCTGTGTGACCCGTAGTCTCACTAACCTTGCCCTGGGGAAGTTCTCAGCTACTAGGTCCTGTATTTCTTTCATAGGGCAGCTGCTTGCATGGCAGCAGTGTTAGGTATCAATCCCAAGGACACGCACTTGCAGCCAAGCCATGTTCAGCTTCCCGATGGCCTTCTGCCAAGGTGACTGGCCAAGGAGACCCCTGTGTATGGAGTGAAAGGGAGCCCCCGGGATATTTTGTTTCCAACACTTGTTTGCATGCCTGTGTCTCCATTACATTTGGATGTTCTTCTCTGGCCCAACAGTGTTTCACCCTGCATATGTTTCTTATATTTTATTATTATATTTATCGCAATATATGGTCATGTGTTGTATATTTTAAAATTATTGCTGGTCTGGTCTTATAGCTAGTGTAAAAAATAGCTAAATAGCTATAATGACTCCCTTACTGCCCCACAGGTCACATTGACAGCTGAAACTGACTGCAGCTACATCACCTGGCCAAGGCGGCGGCTGTACCTCCTCCTGAGGAAGGACCGCTACATTGCCCGCCTCTTCTCCTCCCACCTGGGCTATGACATCTCAGAGAAGCTCTACTCCCTCAATGAGAAGCTCTTCGCCAAGTTTGGTCTCCGCTTTGACATCCGCTTGCCCAGCCTCTACCATGTCCTGGGGCCGGCCTCCTCAGAGGGGGAGCTGGAGGAGGCCGAGGAGCTGCCGCGCTCACCGCAGCCTGACCATGGGCTGGACGGGGCCTTGGAACCCCCTCCACAGCCTCCACCACCACCACCACCACCTGCTTCACGCCCTCGGTCCTCCCGGGCTGAGAGCGACCTGCTGGGTGAGGACTCCACCAGTCTTGTCTTGGAAGATTTTGCTGAGTTACCAGGGTCATTTATGGACTATGTGAGCGAAGGGGAGTATATGAAGTGAGGGTGCTCCCTGCACGGGCATGCGTCACCCCATGTGGCACCCCTGCGTAAGTACCTACCAGTGGCAGCAAGTCGTTCCCCAGCCTCTTGCCCTTGCTTGCCACAGAGGTAAGGAAAAGTGCAGGTGGCTCCCCTGAGATCCCCAGGGGCAGAGGTACAGCAACCTCAAAGCAGAGCAGAAGATAGTGGCTGCTCAGCCTTACCAGTTCCCTCCTGGTGGCTTCCCACTACCAGCACAGGATGCCTTGCTCTCCTGTTATGGAGGTTAGCATACAAGTAGGTATAAACCCACACCACACAGCCCTCTTTTTCCCCAAGGAAATCACCACAAATGTACCTTATGATTGTCAGGTGCACCTGCTTGGTCATCATGGTGCTGGGAAGGACTGTGATACTGCCGTGAGGTCTGCTGCACTTGGCAGCATTTTTTTGCCAGCTGATACAGAGAACCCAAAGGGATGTCCTTGACCTGTGTGATTTTAAGCAGGAGGAGGTAAAAACTTAATTATAGGCATCAGGCACACAGTGGGGTGTAAGGACTGGTCACCAACCCATAGGAAGTGCCTCCCTGCCTTGTCCTCTCCATCCCCCTGGGGAGGCAGAGGCACTATAATGGTGTCCAGGTTAGTGGGATGTATGGGTATCTGCAAGGACAGCATGGGATTAGCCTCTTTGTGTGAGGTAGAGCTGTGACTGGAGATACTCTGGTGTGGAACTGAGGAGAGTAAATGCAGGTAAGGGAGCTGACAACCTCTGTGAGGCCAGCACAGGTAAAACCACCTCTTGGGCTTAACGTGGATGAATAGTGGGGAGCACTGTGCATTGTTCAAAGTCTCCAATGACACTGAACTCTGGCAGGCCAAATGTAAAATGTTGTTTTTACATGCCCCAAGCTCTACTTTCTGGTAGGTGGGAATAAAATGCTCCCCTCCAAAATGCCAGCTCCTTGCTCTTGGGGAAGGAAATTCCTGGGCTTGGGGACATTGGGGCAGTACAGGCAAACAAAAATAGCTAGTAGGGTGGCTCATACTTGAAATTCACATACAAGTGGCTGAGAGATAAATTCCATGCTGAGCTACATTTAGCCAGCTGCTGCATGCCAGCTGCAGTCTCCAAATGTGCATTCCTGCTGTCTTGAAATGCTGCTTTCTGGCAGCCAGTTGCCAGACTCTAAGCATAGGGCTGGGATTTCTGTCCTAGAAGTGACCACTGCATGAGTCCAAGCTGAGTCTGCAAGAAAGCTAAAAAGAGTTTTGAAAGCAGTGGAGCTGGAAGATCTTCCTGTCCAATGCCATTCTGCTTTGAATTAAGCCATGTGCCTGTTCCTGCATTTCCATGTCTACTGACTTGAAATCTGGGATATGATGGAGCTAGCCAGGAGAGGAACAAGTGTGTTTGGTTTTCCTTGAACTGGATTTAAACAAAACAAAATAGCAAGAGTTTTGCTTAGTTTAAAAAAAATGGTTCGCAGAAAAAAAAAAAAAAATTAAAATCCTTATTTATTTTCTAGCTTAGGAGTTCTCCTAATTTGACAGTTAAGCTGTACGCTGCTGGAGGTACAAACTTGAAGCTTTTTCAGTCCTTACTTGGAGAAGCAGGAATATGAATCAGTTATGAGACAGTCATTCTCTTAACTGTCAGGCATTTCTGTTGCATAGATGCAATCAAAAATAAATGCAGTTAGTGCTGTAAATGGGGTACAGGCACTTTGTCTGTGTTTTGCTTGTATGTTGTTTTCCCAGCGCTAGGGATATCCATTCTCAGGTCACTGGCAGAATTCTCCTGGTAGATGAAGCTCAGTAAAATCAGAATTTCAAATGCAATTTAAAAAAATAAGGAAGGAAGTGATGGAAGCAAGGAATACCACAGCTTTTCTTGAATTGAACCTTTCAGCCAACTGTATTTGGCGTAAGACAATACTGTGAATATGCATGCAAAAGGTGCTTGTTTACATCCGCATTAGGGAAAGCTCATGGGATGCAACGCAAAGGTCCATATTCTGTCATAAAGTCCTCTTAAAACATTTGGAAGCTCTTGTCTTTCTAGATCTTGGGACAGAGGCAATGTCAACATGGCTTGATATTTGGAGCAGAGACTTGTGATAGAAGCCCAAATGTTCCAGAGGTCTGTATTTGGTGTGGAGGAGGGGAATGGTCTTCCTTTTGTCAATTGTCACACCAGGACATTGTTCCACCATGACCTGAGCACTTAACAGCAAAAGGTAGTGCTAGAGATGAGCTGCGGTCCTCCCTCCTGGCTGGGTACATGTGCAGCTGCACCAACCTGCTGCAGCCTGGGGCAAGCACTTTTGTAACTTCTGCCTTAAAAGGGGTGAAAACAGTAAACAGGGATAGTCCCCACAGCCTGCTTGAGGTATGCAATAGCTGCGGTCTCGGAGCTTCTCTGGGGCTTTCCCATGTCCTGAGCTCTCATCTGTCTCCCCAGCAGCTTCCAGCCTAGCTAATTACCTTCTGGTTCTCTAAATTCTCTAAATTCTTCTTGCTGAAGTGCTTCTGCGAATCACCTTTCTTTTCATTGACTACTGCCACCTTGCTACACCACAATGCAGGAAACAATTTCTGAATGACCACAGTGATTTTTGAATAGATCTCAGTTGGAAAAGACCTGCAAGGTCACGAAGTCCAACCGTTAGTGTGACCTACTGAATCTCATCACTAACCCACATCTCTTAGTTCCACATCTGCATATTTCTTAGATACCTTCAGGAGTGGGAACTCCACTGCTCTGGACAGCCTCTTCCAATCCCTGGTCACCACCTCCGTGAAGAATTTCTTCCTGATGTCCAACCTAAACCTCCTCCTTGCAACTTGAGGCTGTTTCAATACAAAAACTTTCCTGTGAGATGTGTTGTCCTACTATACTTACCATCTAGTCCTTGAGAGAATTTCTAGTCTGCTTGCAAGCAAACAGACTGTGTTATCCTACTGAAGAGCACATGCTTTTTCAGGAGAACAGCTATTTCAGTAATTCACCTGTTTAAAAGAGACAGGTTCAAGGGTTCTGTTCAAAACTTGTTTTAGCAGCACACTGCTGTATAGCCCAGTGTTCCCTAGCAAACAAAGCTTTAATCCCTGAATGAAAATTGATACAACCAGAAGCCACCTGCCTTTTCCCCCTTCCATATTGCATTCGCTCTGGCTTGTTCTATAAATGCTTGCAAGATGCGTAGCTGCTGCTACTTAGTTTTGCATCTGTGAGCTGGCTTTCTCTTGGGTGGGCAAAATGGATGGGTGCTCGATGGGCTGTAGCCTGGTATCTACATTAGTAGGAACTTTTACACCTGCTTTGTGAGCAGAACTAAAGGAGCTCTGGGCTTTGTTCCAGTGGTATCACAGAAGGTGCTTGGAAAAGCTTTGGTTTTGCTGCCTCAGTGTGCTTGGATAACATTTTCTGATTTATTGTGTGTGGAAG
The DNA here is from genome assembly GCA_037305975.1 of Chrysolophus pictus. Taxonomy (NCBI): domain Eukaryota; kingdom Metazoa; phylum Chordata; class Aves; order Galliformes; family Phasianidae; genus Chrysolophus; species Chrysolophus pictus. The sequence continues at coordinate 115,600,412 of CM074576.1, read as the reverse complement.
AATTATATGGTTTTGCATGCTAATTTAACAGGAGAGGGGGAGGAGGAAAGGTAATGGTGAACTCTGTGAGGTTTGTGTCTTGGAAAGGTTTGCAAAACAAGTAAGAATTATTCCTCTGACACTAACGGTGCTTTCTTTCTTTGTCTCTTTCTCTCCCCCTTAATTTTCCTTCCTGTTCCACTGCTTTCTTTCCACAGCCTCTGAGAACCTCCGGAGCCACCTTCCTGCTCCCTGCAAAGGACAAGCTCCCCTGGCTCCCACGCAGACCCCCGAGCTTTAGGGAACAGCAGGCTGTTTGGATCCCAAGCCCCCCCGGGGGGCGTGTGTACTCACACACCTTTCTGACCAGATGGACACTGTAGCACGCACCAAAATGTCTGCCTGCATGGACACGGACACTCAGGAGCACATTGAAGCACATGCGTGGGACTGCAGTGACCCTCCAGCACCTCCCACTCCACAGTTTGCTTCAACCTGCTGGCCCCAGGGTGATTCTCTGGTTTGGTTTCTAGTCCTGCCTCTCCAGGGCATGTCGGCAGGCCTGGTACCATGGCACAGCAATACGGCTGCAAGCAGCATGAGCTGCTCACGGGATCTGTGTTCCCTTTGATTTAATGATTCCCATTAAAGACAGAGGAGAAGTTGGTGGTGTCTGAGGATTTGGAGAGGGCGATAATGCTGCTTGAAGAATGTGAGGTGGTTTGAAAGCCATGGGGAAAAGGACAGTGGGAATTGGGGGTTGCCTGGTGGCTTTGGTAATGGGCATGTATCAGAAGGCATAATATGGAGAGTGGATCTATTACATCAAAGTAGGCATCCGCTCTAGTAAGGCCAGGAAAGCTCTTCTAGGGATTAGGTTTCTCACTGCTTATCAAAGAATTTACCAGTTTCTGGCAAAGGGTTTGAATTGATTCTTTTGGAATAAGGAAGAGGAGAAACTGGGACTCAGGTGAGAAGGAGAGTCTGAAATGGCATTTTTGTACTCAGTGGGGCTTGGTCTCAGGTTGTGCACACAGTAAAGGGAATGAGAGCAAAAAGCCTCTGGGGAAAGCAGCCACTAGGAGGGAGGAGGTAGTGCAACACGTTAGGAGGAAGTGTGGAAATGGAAAAAAACATCTTCCACATTCAACTGTAACAGTAGTTGGCTGATGGGCTTTCCTCACCAGACAGATCTCCTCCAAGTGAGGTCTGAGGCCTTGGGATCTGGCATCCGCTGAGCACAGGAGGTAACTCTGCATTGACATTGTCTGGTGGAGTGACAGCTCATGCCAAGTGATGTTTCTGCTTTCTCAAGGCTGAAATGCCTTTAGTATGTTCCTTTCTCTTGACTGTGGTGTTCCTGATATGCTTCTGTGTCACTCAGTGATGCCAGTCCGGGGAACTGGAGAGGGTGATCTGCAGAATGTGTGGATTTTGGGCAGCAGTGAAGGAAGACTTGTGTCCTCTTTAATTTGCAGATACATCAAGGTGGTAGAAAATGGGTGGAATGGATGAGGGCTGCTTGTGAGTGTATGTTTTCCTCTTACTGTAGGCTTCTGCCAGTACTTTTCAGACGTCTGCTACTTTTCAAGGTCTAAAGGGCTGCACTGAGCTCCTGGGACTAATTTGTGTTAGGTAGTCCTGTAACTGCAGTGTTCTGTTCTATTATCTTTTGTTCTAGGTGGTTGTTTTAAAGCAGTGCAAAGTTGTATGGAAGAGCACTGCTGTGTTTCTGGCATCCATATGAGCTTCAAAGAGAACAAACCAACAGCCAGAAAAGCTACAGTCTTGTCATGGGGTGAAAATCCACTTTGATTACGTAGCATGAGTACTTACATGAAATCAATAGACTCTCAGGCTGAAGATGTCTTGTAGGTGGTAGAAGTGAGTTCTGAACTGGGGAAAGTTGCCGAAGCAATAGGGATGTGATTTAGTGGTGGATTTGGTAGTGTTAGATGGTGGTTGAACTTGACGATCTTATAAATCCTTTCTGATCTAAATGATTCTATGATTCTGTAATGCTTCCCTATGCCAAGACTGAACCAAAACCGAACTCTTCATTCTGAAGATAAATAATACTATGCACCTTTAGTACAAAGATCTCAGGACACTTTAATAAAACACAAATGAATCATCCTAATACTCCTTGTGTAGGAAGAGTGAAATTATCTTCTTGCTTCATAGCAATTCAAATCTTGAGATTAAATGACTCACCCATTTCACTTTTCAGATCTGAAAACAGAATCTGTGAGATAAAAGTCCCAATACAGTCTTTTTACTGAGAGGTCTTGTAACTGCTTAGTTGTGTAGTTGCTGATGTACTGCTTGCTTCTTTTCCTTGATATCCATTCCTAAATGCAGGAACTAAAAAAAACACCTATCCAGTTCTGTAATGAAAATGTCATCCATGAGAGAAAGCAACAGCAGGTTTAGGGCTCCCTCCCAGCTTTGGGTATGCATGTGTGCTCCAAAAGCAGTGCTAGGTGCAAGCAGGAGACAGTTGGAGAAAGAGTTCTGTGTTGTCATAAAGAGTGAGGATCCTGGGCAGACAGAACATGGTCCTGCTGTGGGAAGAGCACAGGGAAGTCAGACTGTTTTAGCAGGCAGGGATTGCTGTCCTAACGCAGGGACAGGCAAGCTGCTTATGGATCTTGTGCTGCTTTACAAAGGTATGATGAACATGTGCTGAGCTGGGATGAATCGGCTGGACTTTGCTGCTCTGAGCAGTTGTGTGATGAGTGTAGTTGTGAACCTGTGCAACTTCACAGCTTTCCACCTGCATCACATCCAGCACTCAGGTGGTACAGGTCAGCAAACTTCAAGACCACATGCAATGCTATCCCATTCATAAGTGGCAAAAAGCCACATATCTGCATATCCATCACTGCTTTGTAGTTCTTTGCTCTGCTAAGCATGCTAATGAGGAAGAGTCATTACCCTTAAATGCCTGAAATCTATGAAGGAATTACTGTTTTCTTTGGGCCTATAATATATTTTGCTGCCTTGTGCTTGACTTCCCTTGCCCTTCAGAACAGAGTCTGAACAGAAGCTGGTTACCCTGTTTTGGAGTACCCACTGGCTTGCTTCAGCCTGGAGCCAAGGTAAGTGTTGGCTCAGTGACAATATGGAAAGAATATAATGCATCTATACGGACCGAGTTATTTTGCGCTACCTATGAGAACTTTGGATCTGCAACAGTCCTGGCAAGTCTATGGAGTAGATTGTCATCTCTTTCAGAATAAGAAGGTCTTGGTTGCTTCAACTCTGGAGAAGGTAGTTATGGCTGAAGGTATGTACTCGCAGTGTCTGGCTCCAAGAAGGGCTGGAATGGTTGTGTTCAGCCTCAGTGCTTTGTTAAATTGCGTGAAGTGTGTGTGTATACACGCACAGACATATCTGTACCTATCGTCTACTGTTATCCTGGAAAATGTGCATTTCCATCATGTTTCAAATGGGGACCCATTGTAGGAATGGGGAAGGTGAAGAGAACAAGCAAGGACAAAACCAACAATTCCTTTTAGTATGAGTTTTTGTCATGGTTTGTGACTTCACTGTCTTCAAGGTGAGGTGAGTGGCATTTTCCGTGTATGGTGTGCAACACTTTTAGCCTGAGGGAAGGACTGAAGAAAACTCATGGAAAACTACCCTGGTAGTTTTTCTCTCTCACGAGTAGGAAATTATTTATATGGGGACATAGAAGGATGAGAAAAACCTCTTTAGAAGTTTCTCAAAACTGGAGAGAGAATGCACTGGTATATACTACAAACTTAATCTCCAGCTCTGTGCATCCCTGGGAGATATTCCTGTGACTTACTTGTTACCAAGAGGCAGTGGAGCTGCACAGAACTTGCCAACAATGTATGACTCATCCTTCCTCCAAAACCGATTCTTGGGCAGGTATTTGAGTGTCACACTGTTTGTCTGGCAGAGGGGAGCCCTGTGGGCCAGCAGCCGTCTGCCCACCTCCTCCTGCTTAGGTCTGCAATGGAAGGGAAGAGACGTGAGGGTTGGTGTTCAACCAATGTCTAGATGCAGATTGAAACACTGGAGGAGCCTTGAGCACTCATCCAAACCTCTTGGGTAAAAAAAAAATGGAGTACAAAGACTCATACTATGTCAAAACATAGGGCATTACAAGAGAGTCAGCAATTGAACGTATCTTTCTTAGTTCACATTTCAACTCTGCAATCAGGAGTACTTCCACATAAAAATTACTGTCACGTGTTAGAAACTTTACATAACTGCATAAATTCATGGGAGGAGTATGGACAGGTTCACAGAAAATAGAAGTGTTGGGAGCTAATAAACACAACTCACCTTTGGCTCTGACTGTCCCTGAAATGTGTTTGGCTAGAAATGGGGAAACTACCTTCAGAAATCGTTGCTGCATGCCTATGTTGCCTTATTTATGCTCTTCTCGAGGTATTTACTTTAGGCCATGTTGAAGGTGAGGTGCTTGGATAGATGGAATTTTGCTTGTTCTTAAGCTCTTTGCCGCATAATGTGAACTAAGGAAAGCCAGAGCAGCTAGTTTTCAGAGCCTGGTGGCAGGCTGTATGCCCTGAAGTGATGCGGCCCAGCTGTTTTACCTTAGTGGGCTGCCCTCCTTCCATGGAATCTGGACACCTTATGCCTGACATACTTGGCACCTATCCCCATTTACTGTTTAATAATATATATAGTGGAGCTGGTGAAATCCCAGAAGCATTTGGTGACTATCTGCTCAGAAACATGACAAAGGGATCAGGAAGAATCTACAATTCTGGTAATCAAAATAAGTTGAGAATGGACCTCCCAGGCCAGAGCCAGAGCCAATCCAAACCAGTGCATCCAGTTCTCTTCTTAGACTGCAGTGGTAGATGCTGGAGTTTTATGTGTGTGGCTTGAAGCTGTCCAAAATGAGAAGCATCATTAAATTGCGGCTATAAGGGTGAACGATGGATGATAGATGGAAAACAAACTGAGGAGAGACTGTCCCTTTACATGTGCATGGACAGGATCCAGCCATGCTGTAGGCCAAAGGAGCTCAATTAATTAGACAGAAGAAATTCACTACTGGGACTGACATTTTGTCAAAGCCTTTGGGTGCGTGTAGGACTCTGGCTAACTTCAGAACTATGTTTTCTTGGCTATGGGGGATGAGGCCATGTTACATAACATGGTACATAAGCAACACCAGTGCAGCTGGGAAATATGCCATATAAAACTCTCCTTACTCTATCAGCCCTGTGACAGCTGTCAGGCTTGAGGACTCATCTCTTGGGGCCACAGTGAGCAGCATGTGTAGGGTAATGGCATCTGGACTTCTACCTGTGCGACCTATTGCAGGGAATCTGCTTTAGGTGGGGTTTGGATTCGATGATCTCCTGAGGTCCCTTCCAACCCCTGTGATTCTTAAGTGTGCAATTAAGTGAAGCACAGCTGCTGTCTTCTAGGGCAAGGGTGTCCCTGGATAGCTGTAACTCTACTGTCTCACTAAAACTGGAGGGTACAGTAAAGCCTTGGGATTGCCTGGCTGTCTCACTTCCCAGGCAGATTTCTCTCCAGGGCTCACGTGTCTCCTGCTACACACGTGACAAATGCTGTGTCTGACAGCTGCAAAAGGAAACACTGCATGTCTTCTTGAACAAATTGTGGATCCTGACTTGACCTGGGTGTTGCTATTTCCTCCTTCCCACACTTTTGGAGAAGGCAGATCTGAGGCTTCTGAGTTTTCAGGGCTGCTTGGATCTGCTTTTGCTTCACTGTGGAGTTGGACAGACGTGAGCTCCATCAGGTTGGAGTATGAACTCCAAATTGCAGCGTTAATCTGAAAATCCATAATCAAGCCCCCTCCCATGGGCCTCCCCTTCTTCAGTTCTCACCTCTCTCTCCTGATGCCTAGGATCAGAGCAACAGAGTTAGCTTTGGCTTCATAAGGGCTATGTGGAAGCCAGTTCTGGATCCCTTTTGAACCTAGGAGAGCTGGCTGGGATCTCCTGCTTTCTAACACTGCATATCTACGTGGTGGTTACCAGCCCCTGGCAGTGGACAGGAAGTTGTGAGAAGAAGTGAGGAAGACTTCCTTTTGGGGAACTTGTCTGTGGTGGGGAGATCCCCTCGAGGTACAGGCTGGTAGCTCTGAGTCTGGTCTTTTAATTCAGTTATGGTTTGGAAGAGGGTGGTGGTGGTAAGACTGTCTACAGATCATAAAATCTTTAAGGTTGGAAAAGATCACTAAGATCATGTAGTCCAACCATTGACCCATCACCATTGTGCACATTAAATCATGTAGTCTTTGTTTCCTGCCCAATGGATTTCTCCCCTACAATGGGGGCTATGGCACACTTTGGTGTTACTGCAGAGACAGAAGTGTACTCCTGACAGCTTAACATATAGATATATGTTATGATATATCCCTGTGCAGGGATGTACTTGTTTTCTTTCTGCAACTGCTGTCCTAATGAGCATCAACAGAAATGTTTGAGCCAGGTTCATCAGTCTAGAACGTCCAGTGGATGGGGTCTTGTTGTAGCCAGTTCTGTCTGGCACAGTAGGATTAATAACTATCTGAGGGTGATTTAAATCAGCACCAGGCATGGGTATGGTGTAAAAAACGAATCATCATAACTGTACAAAGGGAATCCCAGAGTACACCTCTTGGTTTGTGTACCTGTGGACTTCATCATTTACCAAATAGTGGTAGCACATACCTGATTCTTGAAAGCATTTAAGGTAAGGAACTTAAGAAAGACTGTGGTTCATCACACAGTGGCTGCACTCAGGGAGATGTTCCATCCTTGTGCCTTTCCTGGACTGGGAAAAACATCCTTATACATGGAATTGGGAAAAAGCAAGCCAGAAGCATGCATTGTAACTCACATGGTGATCTTTGTTGTGTCCTTGGTGCTGTTGCTGAAGAAAGTGATTTCAATGCTGGTGATTACATTTCTTTTCTTCTGCAAGTGGAACTCGATGAGGCTGTGGTGAACTGAGCAAGAGGGAAAATATGTGGGAGTGAGGGCAGGTGCTGTGTGTTAGACCTACCAAAAGAAGTAATTTCTAGCACTCACTGCCTGGCACCACCAGCACAGCTAAGATTAAGCAGGTGTAAGAAAGAAAGTTGTCTGTGGTTTGAGAGACACAGTGGGCAGATCTGCATACTCTGATGTGAACAGTCAGGCATTTTCTGTACCCTTCAGTTCAGCCCTGAAGCTATGTGGCTGTGTTAATACAAGGCTGTGCCCACACTAGTAAATCCATTGGAAAGGGCTTTATGGGGGAGATGTGCAGGGTTATTGCTCTTCAGCTATGTGTCTGGGATCATCAGTGCCACAGCAGCTGGTTCTGATGAGGGTGGTAGGCTGTCACTACTTGGCCTTGCCAGATAGTCTGCCTTATTTGGTCATCCCCCTTCTGGCTCATTTTTTGTTCTTTGCTACTTACCACAGAATGGCACTGAAGAGCTGGTCATTAAATAAGCGTTCACTTCCATAGGCAGCCTTCTCATGTTGACAACTGCCTGCTCCAGCAGGCCTGTGGGAGGAAACAAAGCCAGAGCAGAGAAAGCCATGAAGGACCCAGGACAGAAACAGAATTGGTTCCAATTCACCTTCACTCCCAACTTCGTTGTCTTGGAGGACAGACCCTTTCTTTATACTAGAGCAAGCAGTGGTTTGTTTTGTCTGTTTGACAGATTAACAGGTCCCCAGAAAATCTCTTCTGACTATTGTAGCCAACCATCAGCAACGTACCTCTTAGTGGCTTTTTGAAGATGCAAGCCAACGCAAGGTGCTAGGACAAAGGAGACCCAAGGAGCTTGGAGATGGTATTTCTGGTGAAAGTGAAAAGACATGAACCCGCTAACCAGGTGACCGTGTGGCTTTGCTGAGATAGGAAGGGAGTGGATGATCTGAGAGCCTCTCTGTGTATTCCTCTGGTACCAGTCACCAAAAACTACTCGAGGACATTTCCTTTCCTCTTGCCACAGCTATGATTCAAAAGGCTAAAAGTGTCAAAGATTATCTTCTCCCAGTCCAGATGGTTTTCTTTAGGGCAGCCATGGCAGCAATTTATGAGAAGAAAGTGATGTAACGAAAGTAAGTAGTCTGCAGAAGATTGAGATTTTGGGGTTGGGCTAAAACTTCCAGCTGCTTCTCTAAACAAGAGAACTTTTTGAGCTAATTGCTCGTTTGCTAGGCAAGAGATTCTGGAGAGTGTCTTTTAGTATGAGCCCTGTGAAATGTTTAAAGATCAGAAATGTTCAGGACACCGGTGTTCTACTTGGACAATATATGAGCATTTGACCTCTCTACGGAAGCCTGAAAATGACACAGTTTCTCCCTGTCCCCACATAGCTCCCATTCAGATCCTGTTTGGAAAAATCTCAGTCACGTCCTGTGGGTTGTGCTGGCACTCATCAAGAATGTATTGTCCCCTGCTCCATGAAGGTCTCACGCTGATACTGTACCTATTCTGGGACAGGAGAATAGGAAGGGATCACCACAGTCCACGCATCGTCCATTCAAAAAATCTTGATGACTTGTGCAAGGGAATGCCACGATGGGACAGGAATGTTTCAAGGCACTGACATAGAGATGTACTGCCCTCATGTGATCACAGATCAGATACTTGTAGCCTGCAGGAAGAAATGCATGCAGAGAAAAGCAGCCATCAGCTTTTCAGCTGGTTTTGACCTTTCTGCAGCTTCTTATGGAACAAAAAGTCAAGAAATAGATTCTGCAGCCCCTTCCGCTCTGCAAAATAACATTTTGTAGAACATCTCTGTGACTGCAAACTTAGATCTCACTGCAATAGAAATCATGCAGAAACCCTGTCTCTCATACTGAGAGGGACACGTGGCTGCCCTGTCTCACTCGTGCCACTGACGAGGACCCAAACCCTCTGTAAAAAGGCAATAGCTTTGCCTCCCATCTGCACAATGACCCCAGCTGTGGGAAGTGAGGTATTCTAAGTGTCCCTACCTTCAGTGTAGCTGTCTCATCCAGAAGGTGTTTAAATATTCATCCAGCCCTTGCTGCCAAGACATTTGACTTAGATGTGGTCTTAATTTCAGCTGTTTTTTGTGCTGCTGAGGAGATGTGGGCCATGAATCTCTGCTGCCATGTGTCTTTGCAAATAAATGTTGTCATGCTCTGACGTCTGCTCTGATAGTGGCAGGAGCTGGTTGCCACACAGCATTTTCACTGATTGCTAAATGGCCACGGAATCTCTTTGCTGGGAGGATAGAGTATTCTCACCTGCAGAGATGAACCGGGGGCATCCCGGCTGATCTTTGCCTCCGTTGACAAAATAATCAATGTGACCGACAGGGATCCGGATCCCAAAATCTGAAAGTAGATGAAATGCAACTTTAGTCCTATGCTCAGCACTACTGTAGGCTGTACTCTACATGGTGTTTGACAGGGCCCAATAACAGGTTGAATGTGAGCAGCACCAGACATAGCTTCCCCATGACCTATTTTATTCACATAGCAAGAATGTATTTCCTGTTCCTTCTCAGATGCCCCGGGTTTGTTGCATGGAGCAGAGATTGCTCTGGGATCTGCCATAAAAATGACTGGCAACTTTTGCTTAATCACTATCTTCATCATTCCTGTTCTTGATCCTGTATAAAGCAGAGCAAAACTGAATGCAACTTTCATGGGGAATTATGAGGAACGAGTGAGAGTTATGTTGGTAGAGATTTTAGTGGTCTCCAGGCAAAGGGTGTGACTGAAAGGCAAATGTTTATATTTTAGCACATTTTACTTAGCAGAACCTAAGTGTCTTAGGAAAGTTAATCCGTTGCTGCAACAGCTGTGGCTTTGACTCCATTTTCTTTCTCACAGTGGCACATTTCTTTTGTCAAGTGAGCAAAAGCAAAGCAAGGTTCGGCACGTAAATTCCTTGTAAGTGGTAAAAAGCACACTGAGCTTGTTCTGCAGAAACCCACTCTGCTGTAGCAGGGTTATGGAAGAAATACGTGCTGGAAGATTGCCCTGTGTCTACAGCACTAAAGCTCCCACCTGTTGCTGTGATGTGCTCTGGGGTATGGATGCCTGCCAGCGTATTCATCTCTGAAGCCTGTCTAATCAGGGAACATCCTCCGACTGGACCAGAACTTGTAGTCATGTGTCATAAATGGGACGATGACCTGCTTGGTTCTTAGCAATAACAATGGCAGGACAATCAGACATGGCGAGCTGAAGAGGAAAGAAGCCAGCTTACTGTCAGTATCGGTATGAATGGCTTCCACAAAGAGGGCATCCCCAGGGTCCAGGCGTTCTTCCGGGCTGGCTCTGGTGTACTTAGGGCCTGCGGGATCCAGGCCTGCAACAAAATCAAACAACCCAACAACAAATGCTCTTCAGACCCTCTCTTTCTTATTTCTGGACAATAATTTTATTTAAAGCTTTTTAAATTGTTGCCTGGCAGAAGTGATCAATTATTCCCTCGTTGCATCAATCATAGCTCAGAAAGCTTTCTGCTCCCACTAAGTTTCATTGCAGCTTCCTTAACTTGTCCTCCACTGCTCCCAGCCACCCATTTCCATGCAGCAGCTCTGTACCAAACAGCCCATGAAGCCTCAAATTTCTAGGCTGTAAAGCCATGTCTGAGCTTCAAGTACCTCTAACAGAGTAGGGGCAGAGATTCAAACCTTCCCTAATTGTACTGTCATCTGTAGTAGTGCTACAGCCTGAGCAACGTCACTGGAGATCTCAAGCTTAGTGATGAATTCAGCACTATAGGTGTTAATCAACCTAAGCTTTACAAAAGTTCAATACTATCAAACAGTCTTAAAATAGAAATACTTCTGAGCCCACTCCCAAGAAATAAAATCAAGTTCTCAAGCAGCCGCTGATGTTTTTGCCTGAAACTTGCTCCTAGAGCAAATTCTGAGGAGCCAGAGTAATACTGCAAATTTTCTTTGCAGTACCAAGAACAGGTTAAAGATCATGTTTTTATTCTGGCTGATGTTTATTCTTTCACTTTGCTTTGGAAAATAACCTCATAAGACCTTTTTCACTCCCCAGGCACCAACAATGGTTTAAGAAGCAGCTCTGCTCCTTGTAACGCTGCCTCAGAGCTGGGCAGTTTAATTGCCTTTTGGACTAAGTCCCATTAATTCTCTATGGAGAAGGTGTTATCAACAAAATACAAACTGACATGTTTGTGTGTGGAAGCAGGGAGGAGGAGAAGAAGGGAAAGAAGAAAAGTTAGTTTCTGTCCTATCTAAAAATAAAGGCTATTAAAGGGACATGTCTCTTCCTCCTTTCACTCCTACTAAGATAAATCTCCAGCTTTGGAGTTTTCCCAGACTTGACAAGCCCCCAACAATTTGATCTGACTTAGCAGGCAGCCCTGCTTTGAGTGGGAGGTTGGACAGGAGACCTTCCAAAGTCCCTTCTCACCCAAATTATTGTGTGACTTTATTCCAGCCCATACCTAAAAGCTGGAGGACCCTGCATGAATTTAAAAGCCCTACATGCCATGATCACCCTCTAACCATCTTTATCTGTAATTCACACAATGCAATCTCTTCCTCGCATCTAAGATTTTTGCTGTATGTTTTCAAGGCCAGCTCTGATTTGGTACAACTGAGTGACTTGTCGTTTCACTAATAACAAGATCTCCTGACTAGGAAGGCTCACTAGTTAGGAGAGAGTAGAGGTAGAACTCTCTGTGTATGCATTCTTTTGGTATTGTAGAGGAGACTGATGGCTGGAAAGGATTGTCAGGATCTTTAGAAGCTAGTGGAAATCCCTGAAGCTTGAATCAACTGAGCCTTCATGCAGTTATAAGACCACTATGGATGACTCCCCTTCCCTGATATTTCATTCTCTTCCTTGAATAAGAAGTCAGGACCCAAGGCTCAGTTTTACCATACCTGTTATCCGTCCCAGCTGACCATCATGGAAGTGCCCAACAAGGCCCCCAACGTGTGCACCAAGGCTCACACCAATAATGTGAATGGATGTTGCAGAGACTCCCAGGGCCTGCAGATGATCATACAAATATGTATTTCTATAGAAGAAAGGTGAAATACACAGCAGCTCCACAACCCTTCTCATGCAGAATTGCTTTTGAGGTATAGAGTGGAGAACAAACTAGATGTGGAATGATGGCTATTGTTCTTTCTGCTTTTCAGAGTCTTTCTTTTGGTCTACACATGCAAAACCAGCTCTAACCATGTTGGTCATGACTACATAGCCTGTTGCTCCTCCTTGCATGGTTTGCTTCAGATAGAACTTCCTCATCTCAGCTGAGTAACTCATGTTCCCCCATACAATCAATCTTTTCCTCAGTAAAGCAGAGGAAATAATTTTATTTCACTTTTATACCACTATTGTGCACATTGTACTCTTACTCATTATTTCAAGATTACATTTGCAGAGATAAAGGATTTATTCATAGATTGAACTGCCAGGTAAAGCATAGTCACTTAGACATGACGTGAGGTGACTCCATCCTGCTGGCTGCAGGCTGTTCAGCTTGATGCAGTAGCATACAATGGGTGAGAATGAGACCATGGGAGTGAGATGAAAAATCTTGCCTTTGAAATATGACGTTACATCCTGCAGCAGTACTGAGGCTTATGAGAAACTAGAATTAGTCTTCTGTGGTGTAAGCAGGAGAGTTTGGACAAAAAAGTCCTTAAGTAGCTGGACTAGAGCTCAGCACATACACAGGACGGATGCTGGGGACCAAAGTGACCCAGTAATTTGTTCACTCTGTCACAGCTGCTCCAGGAGTGTGAGTACACACTCTGGAGCATACCCAGGATCTCCCACACTGTGCAGTCAGGGTTCTACAGTGCACATGCTACACAGAGTTTATGCATAGCTGGTAAATGCAAAGATATACCATCCTCACTTTATAAGTGTTTTTCAGAGGTGCTATGCATGAGCTTACCAGGAGCTTGCTGATGAAGCCTGTGATGAAGAGGGCCACCTGTGTGACGTTTTCCACTGCGGAGTTATAGGCTCCTGTAGACCCATGAACCCAGTCCACTGCAATCACATTTACCTGACTTATGTGCAATAATGCATGGACAAGCCCTTCAATCCAGGAAGGTTTTGTACCCAATGCCCTGTGGAGTAATCAGAAACAAATATGTTAGGTGTTTTCTAAGGAAGGGCATGTGACAAAATATTGCTCACTGATGCTGTTTCATATATCTCAGAATAGACTGTCAGACAGCTGCTGAAAAGTTGTTCTGGTGCCAGACACATATACGTGGCATGTCATTGCTGCAGTGTAGTAACAAACACTGTCCAGAATGGGTTGATTCAGAAAGGAACCAACCATGAAAAACATGTGTAGGGCTTGGGCTGAGATCTTGATCTTGCTCTGGTGTTCCAGTTAGCCACCACAGAGCCCACTTGGAGTGAGTGAACTGACCAGGAACACCTGGTCCTGTTCTGCTGCCAACCAGGAGGAAGTCCTGGGTCAAACCACAGCCTGTCACTGCTACACTGAGAAAATGAGGAGCCTGTGTACTACCCACTTCCCCTACTATCACCTGGGGCAGGAGTATGCTATGTCATGTGAGGGCAACTGCTGATTTTCTGAAAAGACCCTGCAACTCCTTGTGTGGTTTCATAGAATCAGAGAATCATAGAATGGCCTGGGTTGAAAAGGACCACAATGATCACCTAGTTTCAACCCCCCTGCTATGTGCAGGGTCGCCAACCACCAGACCAGGCTACCCAGAGCCACATCCAGCCTGGCCTTGAGTGCCTCCAACGGCATTCAAAAGTTTCATCCTGGTTTTCTAAGCACTTGTCATTCAGGCTTTTGCACATCAAATCAAATAACATTAAATAGTCACAGCTGGCTAAAAAATGGCACTGTGAGAGAAGCTAGCAATATGGTGGCAGTTTAAAAATAAACTGGTTTTCATCCCTACATTTTCAAGATTAGAAGTACTGTGTGTCTGGCAGGAATTCTAAATGACTGGCTAATCCAGGCTTCTGATGAACCAGGACATCAAGGTTCTGCAAGGAGACAATTTAAAGAGAAGAGGATCTTGAAGAAAAGACTTCTTAAATAAAAAAATTGAAAGAAAAATGGAAGGGAAAGGAAAGGGAAAGGGAACGGGTAAAAATAGAGAGAAAAAAAGAGTGAAATAAAGAATGAATGAAGATATAGAAGAAAGAAGGATGGAAAGGAAGGGGGGTGGGGGGTGGAAGGGGAAGAAAAAGGAATAGGGAAAATAATTTCCTAAAGGAATAGGGAAAATAATTTCCTAACTTGTTTTAGGCTCCAAAAATGTGAATCAAAAAATAGGCAGCTAGTCGCACAGTAAAGCACATGCTCCTGCTGTTTCAAGTTGGGTCACAGGAGGCTGCAACGTGAAAACTGCAAAATTTTTAAAAAGACTTTATGTTCCTTGAGAGAGTGCCAAAAGGACTGGGAGGATAGATAGTGTTCTCCTTGATTCTCCCAGTTGGTGTTTGGGACCAATGTAGAAGGATGAATGAATGAACGGCTGCATGGACGGTATTGTGCTAATAATTTTGGCTACTATGATCTTGGACATACCTTCAATAGACTGGGCATGTTGATGTTGAATAAGATGCAACTGACCAGCAGGGCCAAGAATATATTGGACAGCAAGCTGGCTGGGCTTATCACCAGTGCTTTAAACTGGATTTGATGTGGGAGGGGGATGTACTTGTAAATGACAGAGAAGAGTCAGAGAACACTGTCATTTTAGGAAGCAGCAGAAGAAAACCTCTGATTGGTCCCAGGTGATTTGGGGAAGGCTTCTCTAGGATGGTAAAATAGCCAGTAACTCAGCTGAAGTGCCTCTACACCAATGTTTGCAGCAAGTCTCTCATGTCCCTGAACCTCCAGTATTCCTTCCACTGTAAGAGAAGAGCAAGTCTGAGGCCGCTTCACGAGGCTGTATGTATACAAGTCTATGGGGCCAGATGACATGCATTCTAGGGTCCTGAAGAAACTGACTGATGTGGTTGCCAAGTCACTCTCCATCATACTTGAAAAATCATGGCTGTCAAGCAAAGTACCTGGTAACCGAAAAAAGAAAAACATCATTCCCATTTTTAAGAAAGGAAGAAAGTAAGAACCAGGGAATTACAGGCCAATAAGCCTCACATCTGTGCCTGGGAAGTTCATGGAGCAGGTCTTCCTGGAAGAGATGTTAAGGCACACGAGATGAGGAGGTGATCCAAGACAGCCAACATGGCTTCACCAAGGGGAAATCATACCTGACCTTTTATGAAGGAGTAACAGCATTGGTGGACAAAGGAAGGGCAACAGATGATAACCTTCCTGGACTTCTGCAAGTCCTTTGACATGGTCCCACACCACATCCTTACCTCTAAATAGGAGAGACACAGATTTAAAGGGTGAACTATTCAGTGGATAAAGAACTGATTGTATGGTTGCTGCAAGAGGGTTGTAGTCAATGGTTCTATGCCCAGGTGCAGGCTGGTGATAAGTGGTGTCCCCCAGGGGTCAGTCTTGGGACTGGCGCTCTTCGACATCTTTATCAGTGACACAGACGTATATTGTATCCTTAGCAAGTTTGTTGATGACACCAAGCTGAGTGGTGCAGTTGGTACAACAGAAGGAAAGGATCTCATTCAGACTGACCTAGATAGTCTTGAAGAGGAACCTAATGAGATTCAACAAGGCCTAATGCAGATTAGGAGAAGTCCTGGAGAGCAGCCATGCAGAGAAAGACTTAGGAATTCAGGTGGGTGAAAAGCTTCACCTAAGCCAGCAGTTCTCACTGCTTGCAGTCTGGAAAGCCAACTGGATCCTGGGCTGCATTAAAAGAGGGGTGGTTTCATCTAGGATACTGCACTCAGGCCAGGGGTCCCCAGGAAGGATGTGGAGCTGTTGGAGCGGGTCCAGAGGAACTCTGTGAAGATGATCAGAGGGCTGGAGCACCTCTCCTACGAAGAAAGGTTGAGGAAGCTAGGCTTGTTTAGCTTGGAGAAGGGAAGGCTCTGGAGAGATCTCAATGCAGCTTTCCAGTACTTAAAGGAAATTTATCAGGAGGGAGCCCAACCTTTTACAGTCTGATAGTGGTAGGACAAGGGGAATGGTTTTAATCCAAAAGTGGGGATTTAACTTAGATGTTAAGAAGAAATTATTTACTCAGAGGGTGTTGAGGCACTGGAACAAGTTGCGCAGGGAAGCTGTAGATGCCCCACTTCTGGAGGTGTTCAAGGCCAGACTAGATGAGGCTTTGGGCAGCCTGATCTAGTAGTTGGCAACCCTGTTCATGGCAGAGGGATTAGAACTACATGATCTTCAGAAAGTCCCTTCCAAATTCTATGATTCTATGAAGGTTGCATTGTAAAGAGAGTTGTCAACAGCATTTTTTCCCACCCCTGGCCCTGTCCCACCAACAGTCTCACAGGCAGTTCCCAGGTGTGGTTTGGCATTGAGCACACCAGGCTCTGCTCTTAGCAGGTGTTTCAAATGTAGTCACTGTTGGGGAGAGTTAGATTGTCAGATGGGCAGCGGATTTCCGTGCCAGCCCCACGCAGGGCCTGGGAATGCCCTGTCTGTTTAATTTATGAATGTAAATTTAACCATAATGCTCTTCTTTCTCTCACCTGAACCCATGGATTATTATCTTCGTTTCCAGGCTGCTATTGAAGCTGGAGTTCTTGATGCCATCATCAGCCAAAATTAGCTCCCCACAGCTAGGGCTGGAGGAGGTGAATAGAAGAAACCGGACATTAAGCTTACTGCCATGTAGGAAATTTGCCGTCTGGAAATCAGCGCAGCGATGCCCTGAGGTTCTGTTTGTGTTCCCTGCAATGAGAGGGAGTGAGAAGAATATTTGGCTTGTGTCTGTATGGTGAAAGAAAAAGCTCATTCTAATTCACTAGGAATCTGGTTTCTATTAATAAAAAGAGTGAAAGGCTAGAACATAGATTAAAATCTGGTTTCTATTAATAAAAAGAGTGAAAGGCTAGAACATAGATTAAAATCAGCCTATTCTGAAAAAAAAAAAAAGTATTGCCTGAAGAAGCTGTTCTGCACTTTGATAGAATTGGAGCATTGACTGGGGAAGAAAACTGGATGTCTGTGGACTTCTGGGAATTGTTTTACTGAGATGTGAATGAAAACAAAAAAAATCCATCAAACCCACAACTAGAACAAAACTGTGTAAACTTAGGCTATAAATCAGGGAAAGACCTACATAGCAGACCTACATGGTGTGTATGGCTAGCCAGTAGAACAAGTAATCCACAAAAGACCTCCGTCTTTTGACATTCTAGAGAACTGGTTGCTATTTCAGAATGGTTATAGAAGGCAACATGTTGGATTGACAAAAGACAATATTTGTTGACATGTGATGAGCAGGAAGCCAAATAATTGATGAAACGATCCCTTCTGACTTAAAAAATAGTTACACTGTGAACTGACATAGTTGCATCCTGATAAAATGACAACTCATGTTCCTTTCCTTTTCTAGACCGGAGGAAGTGAAACAGCCTTAAATCTATATGTTCAATTAAAAAAAAAAAAAAAATCCCAAACAACCAGCTCCTAACTGCTGCCTTTTCCCACAGAAGATTTTTTACAGCAGTGAGATGGAACACAGCCTAAGAGTAAACACACAAAAAACCCCCCAAAATTTGGTACTCAGATCTCCCCTTGTGGGATGCAGCTGTCCCTTACTGTTGTCTTTTCTGGTCTTTCAGTGAACCAGAGAGAAAAGGGAAAGGCATTCTCTGGCAGCTATTCAGAAAAACTGCTGCTCATGAACTAGCTTTACTTAAGGGGTATGCTTAGTAAAAGCAGAGCATATCAGAAATGGCATCAGGGGAGGAGGATTGTGAGTGCAAAAAAAGATCCCAATTAAAGCAAGAAGTGGAGGTGTAGCATCTATTTATTTTCCCTCAGCTACTGCAGATTACATTTGCTCAACTTTCAAATCAGGAGTTGCCGGTGCCAGAGGTCAAGTGGTCTCTTTTCCACCTCCCTGCTCTTCAGCACAATTCTGGAATGCTCTTTTAGATCATGTTAGTGGTGTAAAATCACCGAGACAGATGGGTTAAGGAAGGACTTTTCCTGTGCTGGCCTTTCTCCTGATGTCTAACTGGATTATTACAGCAAAGACCGGTTGAAACACAGGTATGCTGGTGAGAATTTAAGTCAGATCCTTTTGTGTAAAGCCTTCAATCCCTTGCCATGCATTCATGCTTTTTCTTACCTGTTTGTGCTGAGCTAAGCAGCAAGATGCCAGCAAGGACAAAGAGAAGTTTTCTCTTCGGATCCTCAACCATCTTCCTGTTAGTCCACTACAAGTATGAGGATTGTACACAGAATAACAATGGTGGTGGATTGCTCATTCAGCTTGGCTTGGTCAATGATCAACTAGCTCTGCTCTTTTGGGAAAACGAGTAGGGGCAATCTCCTCTGCTCTTGTTTGATCATTAGTCAAAGTCTGTGTCAGCAGAGGCTTCACTGGTATTTTGGTTAAAATAGATGTTGACACCCCTTTCCTTCCTACTTCCTTTTCCTGAAGGCAAGAGAAGTAGTTGGAAGGTTTCGTAATATGTTTGTGCCAGGAAGGCTCCTAGCAGAACACTGCATCTAAATATTTTCCTATTGCATCAGTGTCTTTTTTTTTGGTACATGTTGGCCTTCCTTGCAGGAGAACAGGCAGCTTTACCTTTGACTGTTTTAAGTGGCAAGAAGCAAAAGAGAAAGCTCATTCCCTCCCCAGGTGGAATATACTCTACAGCTGCTTTACTTGAGAAACAAAATGAAGAAATAATTCAGTCTGACTGGAAAGATGACCAAAAGCACCAGGCATTCACAATTAACTGGCAATAGCAGTCATTTTCTTACCCCAGCTTGCTCTGGCCAAGGGTAATGGAGAAGAGCAGGCAGAACTTTTTTAGGCAGAACTTTTTTTCCAGGACACTCCTGAGGGAAATTCCCCCCAGTTTCTGTGGGAAAGTTTGGCAGCATTAACTCCTTGGCCCAGAGGGTTGCTGAAACCTTCGCCCAACTGCATCTTCCAAGAGACACACAACAGACATGGCCTGACCCTGAAACACTTACTTGGCTCTGTGGTCATGCAGGCTTATTGTCTGAGGAACAGATTCTCAATGTTTCTTCAAATATATTACTGAATTGGTGTCAACTGGTTGTCTATCTGACCAGTTTTCCAAGATATAGTGTTGCGATACAAAGAACAAGGCTTCCAGCCCAGCTCAGGTGAATTCTGACACTGCATGACACAAGCTAACTTGAGACTGCAACAGAGCCCAGCCCACTCCCTTGTGATCTGATCTGATTTCTTTCTTAGTGCAGAAAAAAGGAAATAAGCTTCTATAATCCTACCAATAAGCTGTGCCATTTCGTGCAAGCCTCCTTTCTGCACCACTATGTGAATGTACAGATTCACATAGTTAAACACTCTATCATGCCATAAAAATACATCTGAAAATAATAAATCTTTATCATATTGAAGATTCTGTTGCCTTAGCACCTTTTTTCCCTGTAATCTCAGTATTTAGTTATTCTATGAAATTTTTCTGCCAGCATACCACAGTGTCCTTCATGCAAACACAGAAAACCACCTCACTGCTCTGTGCTTAAAATGTTTTACCAGTAAAACTATTTTAGTGTAAGGGTTTTTCTTTTTCTTTTTTTTTTTTTTATTTGTGAACTTAATTACAGTAACTACAGTTATATCCATTCTGAAAAGTACTGCTGGCACCATTATTTTACTCCCCACAGGGAGAACCTATAATAACAGTAGGGGCTTCTACATTGTTGAAAAAGCTTTCAGCCCACACCAAATTGAAGCTTGATGTGATACACTTAAGTCAGTCAACAAACAAATGTGATTTTATGCAAAATTCTTATTATTAAGGATCTGAAAATTGCACTGTTTGCACATTCCAGCAAACACCAAAAGTGGAAAATGTCACCACCTCACTTATAAAGCAACAGCTGGCAGCAACATATCAGCATTTTAATATACCCAGATGTCAGGAGGAAATCTGACTGCAGAAAGACTCACTTAAGTGTGAAAGCAATTAAGAGGCAATGGAAACAATGCAGCTTGAGTAGCAGTGTGTGGCCCTGGGGAAAACAGATTGTCATACCATTAAGTGGTGACCAAGTCCGCTCCTTGTCTTCTCTGCAAGGAAAGGAATGAAATGCCAGCATGGCTTTGCTTATAGTGAGTTAAGGGTGGTTCTACCCCACTGTTAGAATACTTGACATCACAGCTCCTTTTCTGTCCTTTCACTGGAACAGGCTGCCCAGGGAGGTTGTGGAGGCTCCTTCTCTGGAGGTATTCAAGACCCACTTGGACGCCTACTTGTGTGACCTGGTGTAGGGAACCTGCTTTGGCAGGGGGGTTGGACTCGATGATCTCTGGAGGTCTCTTCCAACCCCTACGATTCTGTGATTCTTTGATTCTTTGCCCCTTGCAAAGAAAGCACAGCTTTGGGTGTAGGTAGCACCTGCATACTGCTCTCAGGAGAACCAAGGGATTAGTTCCCAGCTCAGCAAGAAGTGATTCAAATCCCAGAGATTGTCCTGGCTATGAGAAAGCAGGAAGAAAACATTAAAGACTGGCTTGGCAAGTGAGGGGGGGAAAGCATGGGTGACTCACATTGGATCTTTAGCAAAGAAGGGAAAATGATCCTTCCCTTGAGTCTTGAGTGAACACATAAGGGATCTTCCACCTAGAACTGCTACATCAACATGGACAAGAAGATACATTGCCACCCATCCCTACAGTCTCTCAAAACAGAGGAGCCAAGATGGGTGTCTCAGCCACTGGGCTCAACTTTCCCTTTCCCTTCCTCTGCCCCATAAAGCCCCAGTTATTCTCCACAAATAGGAGCAGTTCGAGTAGGAAGAAGTCAGCCCTACTTTCAGTGCGTGTGGGTGACCTTCTGAGGTTCCTTCCATCCTAAAATAACCTAAGTGAAAGTATTCTGTCAAAGAATCAGAGAATGTCTTAGGTTGGGAAGGACTGTAAAGCCTATCCAATTACGACCTCCCTTGCCATGGGTAGGGTGGCCACCCACCAGATTAGACTACCCAGGATCCCATCCAGCCTGGCCTTGAATGCCTCCAGGGATGGAGCATCCACAGCTCTCTGGGCATCCACCACCCTTTGAGTAAATAATTTCTTCCTAATGTATAACTTAACTTACCCTTTTTGTTTAAAACCACTCCCCTTATCCTATCATTATCAGACCATGTAAAAACTCAGTTTCCCTCTTGTTTATAAGCTTCCCTCAAGTACAGGAAGGCCACATTGAGGTTTCCTCAGAGCCTTTTCCAAGCTAAACAAGCTTAGCTCCCTCAGCCCTTCTTCAAAGAAGAGGTGCTCCAGGCCCTGCTTCAAATTTCTTCCTGCTCTCTCAGAAGATCACATAACCCACAGGAAGGCTATAGTGGGCAGGGTAGGAAACAGCACCTTTCAAAACAGTTTCATCCAAAGCCCCTGGCTGTTGGGAGAACGTTTTACTTGCCAAGCAGGCTAGTCAGATGCAGGGAGCTGGTGAACAGTGTACTGCAGAAAGGTATGACATTTCTGGAGTACTCACTATAACCTACCCAGAGTTGTGGATGCCCCATCCCTGGAGGTGTTCAGGGCCAAGCTGGATGGGGCTCTGGGCAGCCTGATCTAGCATTAAATGTGGAGGTTGGCAGCCCTGCCTGTGGCAGGGGGAGTTGGAGATTCATGATCCTTGAGATCCCTTCCAACCCAAGCCATTATATGATTCTGTGATTCTACGACTATGACTTAGAGCCTTTACAGTGCAGGGAGCTGCTAGTGGGCTTGAGAACAGGAGCAAGGACAGAGGAACAGAGGACTGAGTCATGGGCTCCTGTCACTAAGCAAAAGGAACTTCTGGGATTGAAAGAACAAGAGCAAATAGCATTAAACTGAAAAAGGGGAGATTTAGGTTAGATGTTAGGAGGAATTTCTTTACTCAGTGGGTGGTGAGGCAGAGACTGCCCAGAGGAGCTGTGGGTGCCAAATCCCTGGAGGCGTTCAAGGCCAGGCCTGTGCAGCCTGAGCTGGTGGGGTGCAGCCCTGCCCACTGGATGGGCTTTGAGGTCCCTTCCAACCTAAATCATTCTGTGATTCTATAATAGGTCTGACGTCATCTGGGGCCAGTTCTATGCCACGCAGGTAGGCAAGTGGGTACAACCTAGCTATGGTGTTACTCTTATTTTATAAAGACCAAGGCAGCATAGTTCAGCGCACCATGCAGTGTCACTGCAGCCCATGCTACAGCTGCAGTGATGAGGCAAGGGAGCTCTTGGGTGGAGAGGAAATTCCTGGAGGTTGAACGTGCCTTGAGGCTGCTGGAGGTGCAGGTGGAGCTGGCCTTCCCTTAGCACGAGCACAAACATGGAAACGACAGGAGACTGACTCCCCCTCCCCCCCCCAACAGCAGCTCATAGCATGGCTGCTGGAGCAACAACTTTTTCATGCTGATGGTCACTTAGGTTTCCTAAACTTTTGTGGTTTTTTCTCACTTTCTTCCTCAAAACCATGCTGTAATATCGAAGGCCAGCCATCAGTGACAGGGAACGTGTTGATTTTAGCTTTGTCAATGGGGTTTTGAGCAGCCGGCGTTGAAGGAAAGCCGGTTTCTGTTGTACTGTTTGCCTTCCATCGGCTTGGGCAGGATGACCCAGCTAGCCCAGCCCAAAGCCCTCGCCTGGGACAGGTGGGAACTCCCCCGCACAGCGAGCTGCTTGGAGCTCAGGGGGTTGGAGCTTGATGATCCTTGAGGTCCCTTCCAACCCAAGCCATTCTATCATTCTATGATGATTCTATGCCCTTTGAGGGGGGAGGGATGATAGCTCAGTTTCTCTTTCCTCTTTGTAATTATATATATGCTGATTAGGATGGGTGATCAGGAATACAAATAACAACTCTGCTGGTGCGGACTAAAATCGCATGGGTGAGATTTCACACCCTCTGTTTGTTTGCATGCTTACATTACTACTATTATTTGTGTTGTGGCCTGTGTGTAAACGTTTCTACTGCTGCGTGTGGATTTTATCAAGGTTAAATAACTTGTCATATCCATATAAGAAAATCATAAATCTTAAGTCATAGTGGTCTCAAGGAATTGTAGGGGTTGGAAGGGACCTCTAGAGATCCTCTAGTCCAACCTCCTGCTAAAGCAGGTTCCCTACAGCAAGTTGCACATCCAAGTGGGTCTTGAATATTTCTGGAGAAGTAGACTCCTCAACCTCTCTGGGCAACCTATTCCACTGCTCTGTCACCCTCACAGTAAAGAAGTTCTTCCTCCACTCAAGTGCACACAGTATGTCAGTAACATCTTGACTTGTCATGCAAGTTTATAGTCTTGCAAACTATGTTTGCAACCCCTCTTCCACTATCTGCCCTCATGTCCTGAATCCCAGCCTTCCCACCCTCCCTTTCCAGTGCCCAGGTTTAAAATTCTGCTCCTGTGCCCTGGTCTCTAGCACCTGGGAAAGGATGTGAGAGAAGACCACAGAGCATAATCCATCCTGAAGACTTGCATCTTCATTCTCCTATGGGAAACTTTGACACGTAGAAGCTGCCAGAGCCTCGTTGCACCTGCATTCTTCAGCATCCCTGCTCTAAATGTAGGGGTTGCTGCTATTCAGTGCCCTGCCACATCAGGCGTTTGTCTGATAAAACCACAGACTTGCATATACAATGTTTAAAGAGTAAAGATTACATTGAGGCAGTGTAGGACTTCAAAGGAAAGTGGTCTTCGTAGTTCTAAAATCAGTCACTGGAAATTCAAGCCAAAATTGAGAAGGTACACAAGGCGAAAAAAGTGGCAGTGGTGATTGTGGCCCAGATCCTGCAGACTGTTGTAGAAACTATAGAGAGGTCTCTGTACTGCCTGCGTAAGATGAATAAATTTCTCACTAACTGCACTGGCAAGAGGATTGCTGTGTCACTTGTGCTGCAGACATCAGCCAAGCTTCTGCAAGCTTTAGCAGGATAGGGACTTCATTCCAAGAATAGATGAGATAAGGAAGAGAAACCAGGTGAATGAACTAGAGGAGCTGGAAGCATTCTGTATCTGTAGTGAGGCTCTTCTGGAAGGAGAAGAGTTGATGCTCTTGTGTCCTGAGCATCAACTCATTTTCAAGCAGTATTACTGTTTTGCTGGGTTCTTTTTAATGCTTTGTTTTTTCAGTTGAACTTTTTACAAAAATTGAGGTAAGGGAAAACAGCCTGTAAGAGCAGAAGGTACTTTATACACTGTTGATCATGGGCTCACAGGAATGTGTTTCTTGGCAACACTGTGGGTTGGGATTTTTTTGTTTTGTTTTGTTGTTTTCCTGACTTCTCCTAGAAGTGTTTTAATCCTGAGGGTAGTTTTCACAGGGCTCAGTGAACCTCTTTAACAGTTCACCATCTCCGGAAGTGGAGGTTCCAAATAGACTTTTGTGTGTTGGCCTGGGCATTCTCTGGATTTAACTCATTGTACTAGTGGCAGTGTAATTTGTCAGCAAACAAAGAACAAAAAAGAGTGCTGCTGGCTTCATTCAGGGAGCTTGACAGAGGAGCACGACTGTAAGACTGTGAAAGGAAGCTGAAATTCTGGGTCTGTGTTACTGTTCCAGAGATAGAAATGATGGAGGTGAGCTCGAGTTCCTGTTGTTTGTGAAGCAGAAGTGAAAACTATGTAATCCAAGGAGAAGTGCCCTGAGGTGAGGTTAGCTAATAATACTTGTGTGTGTTTAGGCTGTTATATCAGGTTTTCCTCTTGCTGTACTGGTATGCAGCATTACCAAGTATGGGAGGAGTGTGAGTGCCCTCACTAAAACAGGGAAGTTTTAGGTTGGATGTAAGGCGAAATTTTTTGTGATAAGGGTGGTGAGGCACTGGAATAGGTTGCCCAGAGAGATGGTGGATGTCCCATTCCTGGAAACATTGAAGGTCAGGCTGGATGGGGCTCTGAGCAGCCTGATCTAGCTGTAGATGTCCCTGTTTATTGCAGGGGAGTAGGACTATACATCATCTAAGGGTCCCTTCCAACTCAAAAGATTCTATGATTCTTTGACAGACACTAGTGCACGCTTGCCTCTTGTGGGCAGTTGCAATTTTCTCCTTTCTCTAATCCCTTCCAGTTGTTTCAGGAAAGAAATCTCTTAGCAGCATCTTTTGATTCACTTTTATTCAATTTTAAGTCTTCTCATAACAATCAAGAGGAGGGAAAGCGACATTCAGTGGAGGAATTTCTCACTTCTTTCCATTAGCTACCAGATTGCTGCCTATCAGTGATTTCTTTACATGATGTCCTTTTGCAGGAAGTACAGTTTCTCAGGGTTGTGTGCATTTCTGTCTAGGTCTTTACTTATGCTTTTGCTGTCCATTCTAATCCCGCTTTTCCTTGTTCCTTCAATCCATTTGTCTTTCCCAAGAGTGAATGAGGCTAATATCTTCCAGCTTTAAGATGTATGCGTTTTGGTGCCAGGAGGGCTGTTGTGTGTTCTTATGAACCACGCTAGATCATCAGCCTCCTAAACAACCAAGCAGATTGGAGAGTGCTGGGGAAGATTAACACAAATCCTTTGTCATGGATGTCACTAGAGCAAGTAATACTGTTTCAGTGGGGAATGGCCAAAGCATCTGCCACCACATAGGAGTTCTGTGCCCTCCTGGAGCGTTCTGGAGTTAACAGTGGTTGCATGTATACCATACTCAGTCTGGTTTCTTACACGAAGTACTGGGATGAACACAAGGCTGGAGCAGGATGCTTTTTGGGTTGTAAACAACTGTTACCTTTGAAGAAATTTTCTATATTTTTAATTTCTTAAATTAATGTTTTCACAGTTTTGGTGGCTGAAAATCATGACATCTATGGTGATGGGCTTGGAAAAGATGACACAGGTAGGGAGACAGGTCATTCAAAACAGGAATTTGGGGTATTTTTTGTTATGTTTGTTTTTCCCTAGGGCCAAAAAAAAAGAGCTTTTTAGCAAAATTCAAAATAAATAATTTAATTTTTCTTTTGATATTTTTGTATGTTTGTTAAAGCTGTGTTTCTAACCAGTAGTTCAGAAGTCTCTGAAGTTCACAAAGTACTGGTGAGTTAGAAGAAGATAAAAAAGATTTTATAAACAAACAGAAAAACCCTCCTTCTTTTGCTGCTGCACTTAAATGTGGTTTGAAATGGCTCACGTTTCAATTAGAGATTCTTTCAGGTTGCAAGGAGAAAATCACAGCATTAGTGTAACATGTAGGAAGTAAAGAAAGGAGATGTGGATTTTCTTCTCCGCTGTCTCTGGCTTCTTATGGCAAATCTGTGCAGCTCTAATAATGCAAAATGTGGTTTGGCAACTTAAGTCAGTGCTGATGGGAAGCTGACATTTATTGTAAAGCTTTCACTAAACTGGCTTAACATACAAGTCACCTGAAGAATATGCTATATATATTATATAAACAATGAAACTGTCACTTCAAGGTAGAGTTGTATATTTTGCAAACTGTTGTGCTAGCCCCACATGCATCTTTTAAAAGAATTTCTGTTTGCCTGCAGCTGTAGAAATATGAGGGGAGAATTAATTTTGCATCTGGCCTTTCACAGTCTAAAACATATTAATGTGTTCTCGGTCAAGAGATTTCCATTCCACTGTCAGCTTAAACAGACTTGTTGCCTTAGGAACAGTAAATGTTGGTGGATGAATCACTAGATGAGGAGTTGGAACTACCTGGATCCTTGTGTCTGTTAAACAAAACTGAGCAAATGCCTTCTCTGGACATCAGCTTCCCTCTTGATACAATGAGAATGAAACTGTATGCAATCACTTCACCATCTTTGGAAAGGAAAACTAGGTATGTGTGAAGGATCCTCTTTCATAGTAAATATGCAAGTTATCCTTTTGTCTGGTGTTACCTCCTATTTGCATGCAGTAGAATACAAGAATATTTCTTTAATATGTCATCATGGGATCTTTACTTTTACTAGAACGAAATCTTCAAGCAGACCTTAAGTAATGAAGGGCTTTGGTTTCAAAGCTTGGGTGTATTGCTGAAGAATAAACCTGAGCCTCAAAACACCAATCTAGAGATAAGAGGCTTGCAAAATGCTAGTCTGGGAGATCTAGCAGGCTTCTTAGAGAAGCACCAGTGTTGGTCTTGTATCTTCCACTTGATTTATATTCTAGAATTTTGAATATATTTGTTAGAAAGCTAACAAAGCCCCAGTTCTGTTTTATTATACAGCCTATGTAAATGTCTGTTGACTTCAGCCACAAGCGAGTGGCTTTCGATCTCTGTCTGCCCAGGAGTCGCAACTCAGCGAAGCCGACCTAAACCAGCCGGGGCCGAGTGCCAAATAACCTCAGCAGGAAACCTGGCAAAATGGCGTTAATTGCTGCGTGGTGGGCGTTTAAATACACAGCCCCTACATACGTGTAGAGCGCATCTACCTATCAGTGGACAATACTTGGCAAGCACAGGCCAGAGCATAGGGAGAGCCTGACCCCGTCACATCCCGTCTCCTCGCTGCGCCTACTACATCGTCACCTGTACTTTTTTCTAGAAATTCCTTTTCCTCTAGAGGAATATGAAATGTGAACATCTTCATTCAAGTCAGAAAAAACACATTGTTTCCCATTCTGTTGCAGTGATTATTCACAAACCAACATTCCATTTTTTTCCACAAATAACTGATAATAAGTGCCTTGTTTGGAGAAGTAAGAGGTCCTCCCTTGCCTGATAAAGGGAAATAGCACTCATGATGACAATGAGAAGAAGGAAACTAGGAGATCCTTGGATTTTGCTGGTTATTGCAACTGATGCAGGGAGAATGTGTGTAGAATAGTGTTCCTCATTTGGAGAAACACGAGCTGTTTAGATGATGGTGAGTTCACCAGCTTTCAAGCCACTGTCAAGAGTGACTATTTCACATTTTGCTGGAGTAATGTGAATCATACTTGTGGAAGTCACACTTGGAAATAACCTCAGCAGAATTGATGGGCTTGAGGGAATTGTGTTCTAGGAGCACTGTTGGGTTTGTTGTTGTTGCTGTTTTTTGTTTTTTGTTTTTAAGTGTGTATGTATATGTGTGTATATATGTCAGGTACAATTTTTAACATTAGGTGGTGGCTGCAGATACAGACATAGTGAGATGATGACTTTCTCCAAGCATGAGCAAAGGCCATCCTGATGGTCAAGAAAACAAGCAGACAAATCAGGAGACCAGCTTAGCTAAGCAAACTACTGACAAACCTTTTTTTGGCTGAAATAACTAAGTGTAAGAACTATGAGAGAAATGCAGTGAGTACTGTATGTCTTGATTTGAGCAAGGCTTTTTATGCAGTTTCCCACAGCTGAAGTTGGGATGTCCTAATCTGAATAAGTGTCTGTGTATATGGATAGAAAATGTGTTAGAATGTCAGGCCTGCTGTTAGCAGATAATGTTTTTTTGTTGTTGTTGTTGTTTTCTTTTTTCTCCAATGGATGCCAGTGGCAAGTGGACTACTGCAGAACTCTGTTCGGGAGTCTGCACTTTTCAGTATTCATTTATTGTCTTGGACAAGGAAGTAGAAAACAGTATAATTGAGTTTATAAAAGACTGCTAAATATGGAGTGCAGTTGGTCTGTGTAAGGGTAGGACTGCTGTTCGGAAAGAGCTGGAGGAGTGGTCCAGAGTGAACCTCATGAAGTTCTGCAGGGCAACAAGGTGTCCTGTGCTAGGATGAGTGGACTAAGACCCTGCAGTGGTGTAGGCTGAGGACTGCCTGGCAAGAGAGTAGCTCTGCTAAAAGGTACCTGTTTTTATCAACAGTGTGCTGAAACATGAATCTATACTGCTCCCTGGCAGCAAAGAAGACTAATAACATCCTAGGCTGTTCGGTGGAGAACTTGAGCCAGTAGGTTAAAGGAAGCGATTATTTTTCATTCCTTGCCACTTGGTAGATGATATGTGCTATCCCCTAGAGCTAGAGAAGTGCTGATAAACGTGAGCAAATTGAGCAGAGTGCCATCAGCATGGTCGATGGCTAGAGCAAAATTCATTTTGTGAAGCAGACCGTAAGGAGTTGTGTGGGAGGTGACTGCTTGTTCCACAGTGGGGTTGTTTGTGGGGAGAAGGGTTAGCTGTTGATGTTGGCAGGATGGTAAGCTGTAGCTGTGACCTCTCTCTTAAGTGCTGGCCTGTACTTGGAAGCTGAGTGGCTGTAGGCTTGGTAACTGTAGCTGTCTTCTGCTCTCTCTTTAGACACTATTCAAAAGGAGTTCAGCAGCTTTGTGGCCCAGTGTGAAGATTACAGTGTTGAAAATGAAGGAGGTAAGTGCCTGCATATTGGAGTGGTGTTTGTCTGCTTGGCTTTTGCTTAAAGCTTATTGATGTGAAGCTATGGGTGGTGCCACTGACTCTGCGAACCCTCTGTGCTTGGCCTATGTGGAAAGAAGCTTGAGGATACTGTGGCTCCAGGTGTAGAGGAGAGGGGATGTGTGTTCTGTGATGTCCCTTATGGTCAGCGGGGTTGTAGGTTGGGGCTGTTATTGGTGTGATTGCTATGAAATCAGATGTTTGTGATAGAAGTGCTTAGCAGACTGACCTTTGAAACTTAGTAGTCTCTCTTTGAAACTCTAAAACTGAAATTTGCTAGCATTTGTTAGCATCCATTAATAACACAGCTCTTTCTCATGCTAATGTTACTGTGTCGTGCCTTAACAAATGATAATGTGTTATAGTGGTGATATGTCTGTGTCAGTAGACAGAATTGTTATTCTGCCTTCTAAATTGTAGACACTATTGAACATCGTATCAAAACAGAGAGCTATTGCATAACATTGGTGGCTCTTCATTGCTTAGGTATGCAGACACCTTTTCTTTTTTTCACAAAGAATGTCAAATTTACTTAACTCGTGTATTTTTTTGTGGTTGAGCTTGTTTTTAAACCTACAGAGATGCTGTGGGAAAGCTCTTCTAAGTAAACAGGGTAGTGAGCCTGAGGACCTACACATAGAATGAGAAAGCTGGTAATTCTTTGTATAGGAGAATAGTTGATCAGTGCTTCATCTTGTTAGTGAAATTCCAGGCCACACTGATGCAATGTTTCTTAACAGTTATGCCGTACTGCTTGAACTAATGAAGTCCTTTACTCAGGTGTCAGTTCTGTGTGCTGTATGTCCTGTGGGGACATAACAGGCCTCCATTTACACATCTCCAAAGCAGTTTTGCTCTCTCAATCTGTTTCTGGTGGTACATGTGCAGACCATCTGTGTAAGGTTACACATATGTTTCCTGGAATACAACAACATGGAGAATATAAAAACTCATATTAATGCTGTCCCAGATCTGAGAGCAGAAGCATATAAAGCTATCCATTAATGAAGTGTACAGGCAAAGCCTTACAGTCTTTCATCTGTCCAGACCAGCATACTGCGTCTGTGGAATTTTTCTCCAGTAGAGAAAGCCTGTAGAAAGCTAACTGATTTCACTCTTGTTACTATTCAGTTTCACTCCATGATTCCCAAGAAATACTAAATCTTGTACATTTGGCTCTGGGATCGTTGGCCTTTCATTTATAATGATAGATCTTGCTGGTGTGGCAGCAGGCAAAGGACAAGAAAACATCAAACATTCATCAAGAGCAATTATTGCATTCTTAATGTGATTTCCACCTGTTAGTATTGCACAAAATCCTGTTTAGCCCTTATGTGTGGAAAACTCCAAAGTGACTAACTGTGAAATGGCTTCCAGGAAGAATCTCAAAGTCTTGGTCTTTGTGGCAGCCATGTAGGGCAGGTAGGAATTATTTCCCAACGTAGCAAATGGAAGGTCTGCTTGTAGAAGTGCAATCAGCTGGCTGCAATAATCATAAATTTCATTTGTAAGTAAATATGTAATAAATCTTCCCAATTGTTAGTCTGTCTGTGAAGCTTACACTGAATAAGATGATACAAAGGACCGTTTCTGAACTTTGAATCCATTCAATGATGGCAATTAACTTACCTGGGTTTGCGAGGTTCACTGTGATTTACTGTAGCCCAGGCATGCTCTGGTTCTACAGAGCTTAGTCTTTGATGTTGATGGGTGAAAATTGTTCCAAGTGGATACAAATCACAGGATGGCCTGAACCAGTCTGGCAATTTACTGTCACTAAAAGTGGAGGTCTTACTTTTTGTGCATGCTCTGATGTTCATCACACCTCTCTGTGAACCATGTAGCAGGAAACTGATCCAGCAAGAAAAGAATATTGTTTTCTGCTGGAATAACAGGTTAAGTGTGGTTGTAAATGACTTTGATAAGCACTGTGCTAGTTCTGTGGAGGAGATGAGATGCTGATCAGCAGTAAATACATTATTTATGAACTATATAAATGTAATTCTTTACTAATAAATTAGGTACACTATAAAACACGCACAAAAATAGAAGTTGAGAAGGGATTAGATTAGGAATATAGTCTTGAACTTGCTACATTTTAACCTCCTGTGCTGTAACTTCCCCTTGTCTTCAGTTTCCTTGATTGTTAAATAAGAATTATGTTTAGTCCTCCAAAGTGAAAACTAAAAGCACCTGCTGTTACAGTGTGGAAAGAATAGCAGCAGCATCACTTGCATGTGTGGTGCAAAAAAATTATAAACCTGAATCTTTGCCTAAAAGTGGTGTCTTAAGGGCATAGCTAATCCCAAAGCATGGAGTCAGAACAGCTTTCCAGGTTACTGGCTACTTAGCAAATGGCTGACACTAGCTGACAAATGTTCTTATTCTGCTCCAGTTCAGTGCAACATGTATCACTTTAAACAGATTATTGTGGTAATTGGCTAGTGCCTATGAGATGCCTTGAGTCTAATAGCTTCTTAGAAATGGTTTGTTTATGTTGATGTGACAGCATCTTAATTCACCTTCACACAGTATTAGTGTTTAAAGCCTGCAATATTCTTGTATAACTACTACAGTTTCTAGAAAGCATAGTAGTTTACGTATGATTTTTTTTACTTTGCTCCAGAATCTTAGATCATAAATCATTGCCTTGTGAACCAAATGACGGTTTGACCAGTGGAAGAGAATTCAGTAGTGGAAGCGCAGCTATCTGTTCTCTTGGAAGCATTCTAGAAGCATTAAAATTGTCCATAAAGCGATGTTTCCAGTGCCTATTTTTCATTCCTCAGAGTGGACGGCCTCCTTCTTGAATATTGCTGCATGGAAGTAAATAAGTTAAATCATGGACAAAAATCTCTTCTGTATTGTTCCGTATCAGTTTTTAATGAACAGCCTTTCAGACATAAACAAAGTCAGATTCATAAATCTAGGTAAACAAAATCTGATCAGCTTTCTGTGTAACTTTTGGATCAATACACATACAGTCAGGGGAGAGATGATTCGTCCTTCAGCAGTTTCAAATAGATGGAAGTTTGAATTTGCTATTTTTTGGGATCTTCAACAGGAACTAGATGCTCCAGACACGTATTCTCAAAGATAGCTATCTGCTGGAATCAGAAGAAAACTGTGATCATCTCTTGCTGGTGGTTGACTTCAAGATAAAGCTGTGGTTTGGTTTGCTCTTAGATTCGAACAGAGCTGCTGCTGCTGTTAAGACTGTTTTATTTTCCTTGAACTTTTGATATTTCTGGGGAGAGGGGTTATTTTATGTCTTAGCTGCTGCTTCACGTTATGCGAAGAGACCTTTAACCCACTCATTTCTAAAGAAGAGTAATATGGTTTTAGGTTGCTCATGACTGGAAAGAAAACTTGAAAACTGAGCTCATAAATACAATGAAGCTCAAAAAGAATCAAAGAGAAAAGAATACCATGTATTAACGTTTTCAAAACATAAAGCTGTGGAGTGTGAATTCTTCTTGCTGTTTGTTTATGGAAGCTGGAATGGAAGCCATTTCATTTGGTTTTGAAAGTTGTGTATGAGAAAATTGATAAAGGTTTGATAGTGATAATAAGAGATCAGAAAATTTTCCTTTGTCTTCCCTGTTGGACCGATCCTTGCTTGCAAGGCAGGGTTCAAACTCTCCTCTGTGTAATAGATTAGGAATGTCCATGCCCTCAGTATTGCTCGGGCTTCAAACTGAAACTGGATAGGAATGGAAGGGATTCTGGCATTTTGCCAATTCTTGTTATACTACCTTGGCCTTATGAAATATTTCAGCCCAATAGTTGATTATTTAAATAACTGAACCATTCCCATGCAGATAAAGTCTGTTCTTGGTACCTGTGGTTATTTTAATGAATCAATTCTGAGTGGTACAGTGGTAAGGCATGTTTATAAATAAGGTGGTGAGAAGACTAGTAACAGAGAAGAACTTGTAGCACTATTAGAAATGATAGGAAAATATGAGGATAGATGGAACACAAGGTTAGGTAGTCCAAACTCCTACTTAAACCAAGGTCAACACTGAAATGGGACTCTGCTTTACCTACTTTGGTTTTGAAAACCCTCAAAGATGAAGACTGGACAGCCTCTCTGGCAATCTCTTTTATTGTCTGACTGCTTTAATGCTGAAAATCTTTCCAGTCTGAATCATTGCTGTTTCAACTTCATGTCTGTAATCTCTTGTCTTCTCACCAGGTGCCACTACAAAGGACATGTCTCCATCTTCTTGATGATCATCTTGTAGGTATGGGAAGGCTGCTGTTAGTTACCACCCCCAAAGAATGTTCTTTTCCAAATGTGAACGAACACAGTGCCCAGAGTGTCTCCTTACAGTGTCATTGCTCTAACTCTCTGACCATCTTTGTGGTTCTTCACTTAAATTGCTCCAGTTGACTGATGTATCTGTCTTCTTGAAAGGGTACAAAATCAGGAGTGGTTTTATAAATGCGGGCTAATTTAATTCTGAGTAGAGGAGGATAATTGTGGAATCATAGAATATCCTGACTTGGAAGGGATCCAAATCTTTGACTCCAACTCCTGCCTCTACACAACTTAGGGGTTAAACCATGTATCTTAAGAACATTGTCCAAATGTTTTTTGGATACTGACAGACCTCATTAAGGCTACCCTAGATGGTGCTAATGAGTCTGCTGGTTTGCCATGGCTGCACCCTGGCCAGAAAGCTGTTGCCAGGAAAAATGTGGAGACCCAGACAGAGGTCCCACAACAACATGCTAGTGCACAGGTCTGTGTCTGCAGTGAGTGCCTGAGCCTGGCCTTTCCAGTGCAGGGCAACAGAGACAGCGCTTGTGTTAGATGCAACCAGCTGAATGATTTACTTAGCCTAGTAGCTGACTTGAAGGAGGTGGTGGAGAGGCTGAGGAGCATTAGGGAATGTGAGAGGTAGATAGATTGGTGATGCCAGTCCCTGCCAGCCTTGAGATCTAGGCAGCCAGCTGAGGTTCCACATGAAGTACATCACCCCCTACTGCCTTGCAAACAGGTAATAGGAGGAGACCAGCAGGCTGACAGTGCTCCTGCTACATCAAACTGTCTTCTCCTCCTAACAAAAATGATGATGAACTGAGGGCAGGAGGCAATGGCAAAAGGTCCATGCTCAGCGATGCAGACACACCTGCCCAGCGATTCCCCTACTTCCCCAGTTGCCTCTGCAGAAGTACAGTCCTCTTCAGGGACAACTGGACAGTGGTGGGGATGATAGTTCTTCCTGCTTGGAGGTGTCATTCAAGCAGGAAGAACTACATCCAGCCAGACTACCCTTAGCATTAAAACCTCGGTAAAGAAAAAAAGATGGGTCATTGTTGTTGGTGACTCACTGCTGAAGGGAGCAGAAGGCCCAATATGCAGACCAGACCCACTACCTAGGGAGGTCTGCTGCCTCCTGGGGGTCCAGGTTAAAAATGTAAGGAAGAAACTTCCTTTCTTAGTATGGCCCTCAAATTATTATCCCCTACTGTTGTTTCAGTTAGGCAGTGGTGAAATAGGAAGAACTTCCCTAAGGACTATGAGGAAGGATTTCAGAGCCTTGGGGCAACAGCTCAGGGTTCAGAAGCACAAGTGTTCTCCTCTATCCCTCCAGTTATAGGGAATGATGAGGGACTGAACATGATGGGCCAACAGATGAATTCTTGGCTCTGAGTCTGGTGTGCCCAGCAGGGATTTGGGTTTTTTGGCCTTTGTTCGATTTACATGAGACCAGACCTGCTGGCAACCAATAGGAATAGCTTATCCCACTGGTGGAAAGGGGGTTTTATGATGGGAGTTGACAAGGTTCATTGATAGAGCTTTAAACTAGGTATGACGGGGGATGGGGGTGAAACCAGGGTCACTAGAAAGGAGCCTGTATGTTACACACCAGTGCTTGTGGGAGGGAGATGTGCTAGTAAGTTCTTACAGTCATGTGTCTTGGTGAAGGAGAAGAACGGCACACCTTTTTGTAGGAAGAACAAGAACAAGGGTTGTTGTGAGGCTGGTTGCTACAGAAACACGTGAGTATGGTCAAGAGTGTGATAGGGCTTCTCCCACTCAAAAGGTGGCTCAGCGTAGGTGCATTTAGACTAATACATGCAGCATGGGTAGCAAACAGGAGGAGCTGGAGGCCATTGTGCTGTTGGGAAACTATGATATAGTATTTACTATCACAGAAATCTGGTGGGATGACTCGCATAGCTGGAGAGCTGCAATTGATGGCTATCAACTTTTCAAAAGAGATCGGCAAGGCAGGAAAGGTGATGATGTGGCCCTCTATGTTAAGAAAAAATGTGAATGTCTGAAAATTAATTATGGTGATGATAAGGTTGAGAGCTTATGACAGAATCAAAGGGGACGTCAGTAAGACTGGCATTATTGTGGCAGTCTGCTACAGGCCACCCAACCAGGATGAAGAGGTGGATAGGATACTTTATAGACAGTTGGGTGAGGTCTCGGGGTCTCTACTCCTTGTTCTCGTGGGGGACTTCAACTTCCCAGACATCTGTTGGATTTATAATAAAGGAGAAAGGGAACAGTCCTGGATATTCCTGGAGTGTATGGGAGATAGCTTCCTGACACAGATGGTGAAGGAGCCAATAAGGGGAAGCAAAATCCTGGACTTGTTTGTTAACAGAGAAGGTCTTATGGGGGATGTAAAGGTTGGAGACCGTCTGAGGCAAAGTTATCATGAAATGATAGAACCACAGAGGGGAATCAAGCAGTCACCTTGGACTTCCAGAGGGCAGACTTTGGTCTCTTTAGGACCATGGTTGAGGGAGTTCCTCGGGGGTAGTTTTGGAGGGCATGGGAGCCCAGGAAGGCTGGGAATTCTTCAAGGAAGTTATTTTAAAGGTACAGGAGCTGACCATCACCATGTCACAGAAGACGAGCTGACGGTGAAGGAGACTAGTATGGCTGAATAGAGATCTTTGGCTGGAAATTGGGAACAAAAAGAAAAATTATGGTCTTTGAAAGAGGGTGCAGACAACTTATGAGGATTACAAATACATACTGAAGCTGTACAGGGAGAAAATTAGAAAGGCCAAAGCCCAAGTAGAACTGAACTTGGCCACTAAGATGAAAGGCAACAGTAAATATTTCTAATGTTGTTGCGGAGACCAGACTCAGAACAAGTAAGACTGCACGGGGCTAGGGATCTAAATCAAAAAGGGCTGACAAAAAGCTCTTTTTAGGGCTTTTCTGAAGCCAGCAAAAGCGCTGCAACCAGTGGTGAACTCCCTGGCCTGTCCCTTTCGGGCTGGTGGGGGGACCTGAGGGACAGGAGGACTGGGAGAGGGTCCCTGCTTGATACCATGGGCAAACCTCCCCCTGCCTATCTTGCATCCCCAGGTCCCCTTAAGCAATAGGTTTGCGGCATTGGACATTGAAGGGGAGGTGACTGAGAAAGTGTGGGAAGGCTCCCCTAAGAGGTTACCAAGGGTGAGGCAGTCTACTCCACGTGTTGAGACTGCCTCTGCCAAGAAAAAAAGGAGTGGTTGTGGTAGGCAACTCTTTTCTCAGAGGAACAGAGGGCCCCATTTGCAGACCAACCCCGAGCTGTAGGGAAGTGTGCTGCCTTCCTGGGGCCCGTGTCAGGGATATAACTAGAAAACTCCCAAAGCTGGTTCACTCCACTGTTTTCTTCACATTACTCATAGTTCAGGTGGGCAGTGATGAAATTGCTTGGAGAAGCTTGCTAACTATGAAAGGAGATTTCAGGGGTTTTGAGTGAATAGTTCAAGGAGCAGGAGTGCAAGTGATGTTTTGTTCTATACCGTCTTGGGTAGTGAAGGACATGGAGCGGGCTAGGAAAACACAAGTAATGAATAATTGGCTCAGAGGCTGGTGTCAAGGCAGGAACTTTGGGTTTTTTGACAATGGGGCAGTCTACTCGGCCCCTGGCTTGTTGTCCATAGATGGAACTCACCTGACTCGAAGGGGGAAATGAATCCTAGTACAAGAGCTAGGAGGGCTTACTGAAAGAGCTTTAAACTACCTATGATGGGAAAAGGGGACAAGACAGGGCTTACCAGAGGTAAGCCTAGAGAAACAATGCCAGAGCTGGGAGTGAGCTAGATGTCTCAGCTGAAGTGCATCTATACCAATGCAAGCAGCATGGGCAACAAGCAGGAGGAGCTGGAAGTCCCAGGGAAGGTTTAGGTTGGATATCAGGAAGAATTTTGCAGAAAGTGTTGTTAAGCACAGGAATAAGCTCCCCAGGGAGGTGGTTGAGTCTCTATCCCTGAATGTGTTTAAAAACTTTTTGGATGTGGTGCTCAGGAACATGATTTAGCAGAGGGTTGTTAGAGTTAGGGTAGTATGGTTATGTTGTGGTTGGACTTGGTGATCTTTAAGGTCTTTTCCAACCTGAGCAGTTCTATGATTCTATGAAATTGTGCTCAACCAACCTCCATAGCCTTTTATGATGGCATCACTGACTGGGTAGATGAGGTAAGAATAGTGGATGTCATCTACCTTGACTTCAGCAAGGCTTTTGATACTGTCTCCCATGACATTCTGATAATGAAGCTGAGGAAATGTGTTAGATGAGTGGACAATGAGGTGGGTTGAGAACTGTCTGACTAGCCGAACACAGGGAGTGGTGATCAGCAGTGCAGAGTCTGGTTGGAGATCTGTGACTAGTGGTGTTCTCCAGGCGGTCAGTGCTAGATCTGGTCTTGTTCAGTATCTTCATCGACAACCTTGATGAGGGGATAATGTCCACCTCAGCAAGTACGCCAATGATACAAAGCTGGGAGGAGTGTCTGACATGCCAGAAGGACCTGGACAGACTGGAAAGCTGGGCAGTAAGAAACCAGATGAGATTTAACAAAAGCAAGTGTAGAGTCTTGCACCTGGGAAGGAATAACTGCATGTATCAGTACAAGTTGGGGGATAACCTGCTGGAGACGAGCTTTGTGGATGAGGACCTGAGAGTTCTGGTGGATGACAGATTAGCTATGAGCCAGCAGTGTGCCCTGGTGGCCATGAAGGCCAATGGGATACTGGGGTGCGTTAAAAGGAGAGTGGCCAGCAGGTCAAGGAAGGTGATGCTCCCCCTCTACTCTGCCCTCATCAGGCCTTACCTGGAGTACTGTGTCCAGTTCTGGGCTCTCCAGTACAAAAAAAGACAGGGATCTCTTTGAGAGAGTCCAGTAGAGGGCCACAAAGATGACAAAGGGACTAGAGCATCTCCCCTTTGAGGAAAGGTTGAATAACCTCTGTGTGTTCAGCCTGGAGAAAAGAAGACTGAGAGGGGATCTTGCTAATGTTTAAAAATATCTCAAGTGTGGGAGACAAAGAGACATGGCCAGCCTCTTTTCAGTGGTCTGTGGGGACAGAACAAGGGGAAATAGCCATAAACTGGAGCATAGAAAGTTCCACACTTTCCACACATATGCAAAAGAACTTCTTTATAGTAAGGGTGATGGAGCACTGGAACAAGTTGCCCAGTGAGGTTGTGGAGTCTCCTGTGGAGATATTCAGAACCTATCTGGATGCCTACCTGTGCAGACTGTTGTAGGGAGCCTGCTTTGCAAGGGGGTTAGACCCAATGATCTCTGGAGGTCCCTTTCCACCCTTACAATTCTGCGATTCTGTGACCTTTACCTATACTGTCAGTGTTCTTATATTCCTCCATTGCAGCCTGTCCCTGCCTGTGTCAGGACTAGCCTGCTTAGCTAAGCTGATTTCCCAATTCGCCTGCCTGTTTTCCTGATCATCAGGACGGCCTGTGCTCATGCTTAGAGAAAGTCTTCACTGAAGGCCTAATGGCTTTTTAGAGCTCCTTTGCTCTGCAGTTCTGTCTCCCAAGTAAACATGACTACCAGCTGCCTCAATAAGCTGAAATTTGCTCTAACAAAGTATAGGTGCTTGTCTTCCTCACTCCGCTAAGGATCTGAAACTCCACTTTTCTTGATCACTACAGCCAAAACAGGTATTCATGACCCCATCCTCATCTCGTTCTTCTCTGCAGGTGAGCAGCAGATAGAGCAGTACAACATCACCTCTTGCTGGTGCAGCCTAGGTGGAGGCCTCTGACACTGCCAGGAAATCATCTTCACTGCCTGAGTCCTGCTTTGTTGCCTTTCCAGCAGATATCAGAGACGCTGATGTTCCTCCTCCATATATGCCTGTTATTCAGAGTCTTTCTTCAGCTATTCAGGGAAGCCTTTACCTGCTTCCTTATGCTGATCCCTTGACTCTAACCTGCTCATCATCCCTGCTGGCCTGTTCCGTGATTCCCTCACACAAGCTATCAACCAGTCTGTAGCTGGCCCTGAGCAATGTTCCATGCATTCAAGCCATTCTTCCACAGAGAGGACAGCTCCTCTCCTTTTCCTTCCTGTCACTGTTTCTTGCAGGGTTTCTGCCATCCACCAAGGTTCTTCAGTCATGCATGCTGTCTGACCACGTCTCAGTTATGCCCAGTTATGATTCTATAAACTTGCACACAAGTCTAGTTTTTCCTGCTTGCTTTCCACGCTGCATTCAATTGTCCATGTACTCACAGCAGTGCAGGAAT
Organism: Chrysolophus pictus; assembly: GCA_037305975.1. Lineage (NCBI taxonomy): Eukaryota > Metazoa > Chordata > Aves > Galliformes > Phasianidae > Chrysolophus > Chrysolophus pictus. Next base: position 115,560,592 of record CM074576.1, on the reverse strand, counting down.
ATTCAACTGATCTTTTGTTAGCACTGGGCCAACTTAACTGCTGTCTGCAGTAAAATAGTAAAAATGTAAATGTGTTTATAATTTATTGAAATAGTCTTATAAAGATGTAAAAATATTGTATTTTTGTGATATATGCACGCACACACATTTTATCTTAGAAGTCAATTATTAATCCCCAAAATAAATAAAATGGTTTATTTTCTAAGTCACAGCTCCCAAATCAAGCATCCTCCATTGCATCTTAAACAGGTTTACCAGGATGATGCTGTCTGCTTAATTACTTTTTAACAAGTTTCCATTCAGAGATGTCCTTTGTCATGTATATTGTGTTATGGGTAAACATACGGCTTGTTCTTTGCCTGTCTTTCTTTTCTGTTGTTATTAACATGAGAAATAAATGTCCAAAAATTGTTTGAAGGAATTGGTTGAAATTGCTCTCCAAAAAAATAAACCAGTTGATGAAATATATTTCATTTAGCTTGTGCACTTTAATACCAAATACAGAAGTCTCATAAAAGGTGTGGTTTTGAAAATTCCTTTCAAAGCAAAGAAGTGACAGCCTACTCAACAGTTTCAGTTCACTAAGTGCAGTTGTTGGAGAAGACTTTGGCACAAATCGTGAAACATCAGAGCTTTATCAGTAAATAAATTAACTTCTTTTGCAAGGTGACATAAGACCAAGAGCTCCAGACTCTGCCTGCTTTCCCCTACTTGCTTGTCAGAGTGTCTGCTGTGCACATGAGAAACTTCAAGCAACACTGAGAAGTCTGGACTTTGCAGTTTTCAAAGCAGTATTCAAGCTCAGAGTTTTTATTGTTGTTTCTTTGTTGCTTTTTTGATGGGTGGATGTATTATTTTTTAAGAGAAATCTGTAGCCAGACATTTGGAAGAGCAAATGGGCCCAATTTCCTGATTTGTTGCCAGTTCAGTGACATTCACAGCACCTATGTCCCTCTCTTTGAAAGTATCTGCAATAACTAATGAAGAATGAACGTTTTCTCTGTGGAATGTTATGTCCAAACTTACCTTGCAATGAATGCAACGATAGGCAGCTTTTAATAACAAAGAGCAGAAGCTTGCTGGAGATGCAAACAGCTACTTCTGGCTGCTGTATGACATGGTTCCAAGAAATGCTGACTGTATGCCAGGAAGTGAGCGTGGCCTCTGGCAACCTCAAATCCCCACTCATTGCCAATGCTGAGACATGATGCTAGTAACAGAAATTGTTGGTAAGTAAAAGCTACTGATAAATGCTTGTGCTCGTAAGACGCATCCCAACTGATGACTCTTTTTCAGTACTTGCTTCAACCAGTAGAAATGGTGCCTGCAGGAGATGTTGCTCCTCTTTCATCCCGGAATGAATGAGATCAGAGTTTGAGTGATGGTGTAAAAGCAATACTGTGAATCTGGGGTATGAAACCACAGTAGACAAGGCAGCTCTGTGTTGTGTTGATGTGCACAAGCAAGTTTTCAGTTGTTTGCAAACACCTTGTGCTGGATCTAGCAGGACTGGTTGAAAAGTGACACCATCCTTGTCTAATCATTGGTTGTACGACCATTAGATGCACTCTTTGATTACAGTGAAAGCAACTGTGTGAGTGAAAAGGCTTCATCAGTGCCTGACAGCCAGTTTTACATGAGGCTCTGCAACCAGAGTTGAGGATTCTGGCTTCCAGGAGTAGGACTGCAGCAAAAATTGGGGTTAGCAGGGGTATCAATGCACATAGTTGTCTCTTGATCAGACTTGTATCTCTACCTTAAAACAGGCTGTTAACACCCACTAGGCTGCAAGGAGATGATGCACACTCTCTGTGGCACACTGCTTCTGGAACATAAGTTTGCAATGCTCTTCAGCAGCAGATTAACTTACTAACATTCAGAACAGCAGCAGGAAGGTGAACTTGTGCTCTCCTGCTGTCTCTGTGTGCAGTTTGTACTGCTACGTACAAGGACATGAGACATTTGCTCACATTAACAAAATTCTGATGAGCTATGCCTTAGGTTTTAACTCAAGGAGTCTTTCCTTCTTGAAAGGATGTGTGTAAAGGTGGCCTTGGGTACCACGTGGGCTACCTGCGACTTAAGTGCAGCCATGGGAAAAACCTATGTACCCCAATGATGTTAACTCGGTTTGTTTAGTCAAGTTTTATATGACCCAAGTAATTCAGCTTTTGCCTTATTTCTGTGAGAAGTCTGAGGAAGGGCCTGTGAGACTCAACATTTGTCTATTTTTTTTCTAGAAAATAGAGAAATGAACAGTCTCTCTACTTAGAAAATCCATTCCTTGTCTTAAAAATCTCACATTTATTTCCCATTTAGAATGTTTTTCCCTCTTCTTTCATATCTTTCATATGGTACAGCTTGAATGCCATTCCTCTCCAGTGGGGGATTCAGTGTTCTTCAAGTATGCATTTTTTAATCTCCTTTTGTCCTTGTTTATCTTTTGGCAGAGAGAAGAGAGTGGAGAGTTGGACCAGGAGGATGGAGAAGGGAGGAATTGAGTAGTGAATGTTAAGTGGAGGTAAGTACAATTAGGAGTCAGAAACGGTGTGTACGCTACTGCAAAACAGAGTGTTTTTCAGAGCTTCAAGGGTAAATTCATTCCAGAATCATCTCTTGACATTTTGCCTTTTGCTGCAATAGGATGTGTCTGGCAGCCCTAGCATGGAGGAGCTATGCCTTTCCACAGGTAGAATCCCTGCTAGTTCTGATTGAAAATTATATATTTGGAAGTTTCACTTGAGTTGGAATTTTTAAGTTTAAGAGAATGTTAAACTAAATAGCCAATATAACTAAACTAATCAAGGAAAATTCTTGGTGATGAAATGGGAAACAGCATGAAGGTTGAACATGGGTAGAGAATCTCTACATGCCAGGGCGCAGAGCTGTTTGCATCCAGGTGCTGTTGTTGTGGCAGGGACAAGACTTGTGCTGGGGCATGACTTGGCAGTATGGGAGGCTGTTCTCAGGTTTCCTCAATACCCACCCCTTCGCTGAGCAGAGAGGGGAAGTTTCTAAGGAGGGGCATTGATCTATGAAGGGGTGATTCTGTGTTCTGCTATGCCATGTCATGCTATGCTATGTTATACTGTAGGAAGAAGGTTCCTACCCCCTTATTCAGACAAGTGATGTGGGATTGGCTTACCCTGTGGGATGGGATGTTTGTCTGCTGATGTATTCAAGTCTCCTCTCCTCCACCCTCCCATCCCCCCCATTTTTTATTTTTATTTTTTCTAGAGGAATTAGAAATTGTCTGATTCACAATGTCTTTTTTATCTTTAGATCGTCAGAAGAAGGGCCTGGACCCTTGGGGAAAATGATCTCAATGATATCATCATGATTTAGGTTAATGCACAGCCCAGAAGACAGGATGGGCCAAAGCCTGGGCCTGAAAGCAGGCTGTAAGGAATGGTCTATGGGAATTGGAGGCTGATGGCCTTAGTGGCTGAAGGCCAGCCTGTAGGGGTGGGAGTCCTTTTCCTTGTAAAAATACGTGCATGACCCAGGGGTGCTGCAGATCACATTTCCCATTACATGTGAACTGCTAGGGACATGTGTTTATGCGTCAGGCTCTAAGAACCCTCCCACTTCTCATTTTCACCACTTTTCCCTTCACCTCTTTTACCTGTGCTGCTGAGGTTCAATGTAGTGGTTTTTTTTGATCACCATTCTTGCACAGCTGCTGTCACATCTGCTTCAAAGCTTGCCAGCATCCACAGAAAGGGCTCTCACCGGCTCCCAGTCGGTGTGGAGCTGCTTGGTGCTTGTGGCCAGCCCAGCAGTAAAAGGTCACAGGGAATAATACCTAATTTGGGACAGCTGTCATGTGATGCCTGAATGTGTCAGTGCATGGAATGCAGCCAGAATATTTGCTGTTCTCTGGCTCCATCGTGGCTCTGCAGCAGAGATTTGTGGAACAGCACCAGTTAAATCTGAAACTCCTCTAGTTCAACTCTGCAGAGTATCAGTCAGAACTGATTTAATAAAGCTTTCTGTAGTCACTGTGGTGTCACAGTGGTAACAGGTTTATGGTGAATTGAAATGTTATAATAATTAACCAACACACTCAGTATTAATAAGTCTCAATTATTTATTTTTAATTTTCAGTTTCTGGAGCCAAATAAATGATGGCAGAAGTTCACTACTGTGGCAACATCAAACAGTGAAAAAATAGAGAGCACTGAATTCAAGATTTTCTGCACTATCTTCACTTATTCTCCCTATATTCTACTGCATTCTGATAACAGACTGGTAATTTCAACACCCAGCATTAGCAAATGGATTCTATTCATCATCCCAATGATCCAGCACATCATAATCCAATCATCATCCAATGACCCAGCACATTATAAGTACAGTAGGACAGAGGTTTTGACACCTGTTCTGCCCAATTTGCATAAAAGTGACATTATTGGCATTTTTTGAGCACATTTCTGTCAAGCTGTGTCAAAGCTTTCAGTGGTTTGGGGTTCTGTGATCTTAGTACACATCATTTGACAGGTTCAGGTGCTGGCCGGGGCAACATCAGCTGGAGTCAGAGCTTCCACGCAGAACTGCAAAGCTGTTGCATTGTACCAAGGTACAAAGTATATTTCCAAAGTAGTGCAGTCATCGACTACCTTGGGATTGGCTTGGATGTCATTAAAACCGTAGAAATTAAAGATAGATGAGTTACAGTGTGGGGCTGGAGGTCCCATAGAAATAAATACCGGATTGATTCACAAAACTGAGACATCTTACACGTGAACCTGGATGCCAGCTCTCGGGTAGAACCACAGCAGAGCTGGACAAGCATTTCTTCTCCAGAAATATTATCCGCACTTGATTGCAAGTTCCCCCATGTTAATATTTCCAAGTGCCATGTGCAAGAGGCCAGCAGGCACCGCTCGAGTATCAGCAGTCGCTCGCAGCTGTGTGGGAAGGGCTGCTCACAGCTCTGCCTTCCGCACGGGGTGCTGTGGTTGCAGATCAAGGCTCCGGTCTGGTCTTTTCAGAGCATGGCCCGAGGGCTACGAGCTGAGCAGTCAGTGTATTTCTCTGCTTCCTCACACAAAGTTTGCACGAGGTTGGTTTACGCGAGGTTTGTACTTGGTTACTGCAGACCGTTCTTGGATTTCTGCTTTTTGGTATACCTAGAAGTAGCAATGACTATTGAGGCAGTGCAAAGGCTGTATCAAGCAGCCGTAATTAAATCTCCCAGCCACAGAAGTAGTTTAAACAGGTACAGCTGGAATGGAGACAGAGGTGGGGGCAAAATGGACAGGGATGTTCTTTATTGCTTTAGAGCAGGGCAGGGCTGCACAGCAGTATTGGGAGGGAAAGGCAGGAAGAGGGCAGAGAAGGACTGCAAGAGGGACAGCTCTGAAAGCCAAATGAGTGACCTTTCTGCTCATTGAAGTGAGACCGTTTCCTCTGTGTGCTGACATTTGCTCCAGCCCTGTTCTCTTGCTGCTTCCTTCGCCTCTGCTTTGCGTCGTAATTGTCCTTTGTGTTGCTGGCTTTCTCCACCCACCTCCATCTCCTTTTCTTCAGCGTTGCCACTCTGGGAATTCATCTGCACAAGCCTAGCCAACACAGGAGGAATAAAAAGGAGAGCTGTGGCTCTGCTTGCTACCTGGTCCTTCCCATTCCTTGTAGGCTGGGTCTGCCTTACTCCACATCTCACACCACTTAGGGCTTCTCTTTCAGAAGGAGAAGGTATGGGGATCCCTGTTTTGTTCCTTGTCTTCTGTCCATGTAGGCCTCTGGGGTTACTCAGAGTTAGACCCCTGTAGGTTCTCATACCCTGACTCTGTTCTTGAACTTCACCTCTTTGCTTAGTGATACGTTGTATATTGTGCTGCCATGTTTATGCTGTTACTACTCACAAATAGCACTGAGTTTGACTCAGTTTCCCCTTCCTTCTCCCTCCTGTACTTTCTTGTATTTCATTTGTTCATTATGTAGGCTAGACAGACTGGAGACTTCCAGACTCCTGAAGACCCACTGGTCTTCTTTACACACATTACTGGTGTGAAAAAAAAAAACAAAACAAGTGGAAAAATGTTTAATTTTTTTCCCTTGGACTGAAATCCTTCAGGATCCTTAATCTCTTACAAAGAAATGGAAGGCTTTTCTTTTCCTTAGGCACTCACCTTTGGCTCGGAGGGGGAGACAGTTTTTTTGATAAAACAAGGAACCAGGAGGTAGAATTCCTGCTTTCTGCTGTCAGAAATCCGCCACTTGTTGGCTGTCTCACTTGGAGCCTGTCGCACCAGGTTTATGTCAAAGTTTACCTAACTGTTAAAGAATAGCTGTTGCTACATTTTCTCAGGCTCTTGCCTGCAGGGGGTGATTATGGAAAAGGTAACATTTCCCCTAATGGCTGAGCTGGAGTCGATTTAATTTGCAATTTGTTATGAAATAGTGGGTATTGTTTTACCTTTCTTCATCCCAGGGCTGGAGGAACAGCACAGTGAGTTCCAGAGATAATGGCAAGCCAAATAATTAGAAGCCTGGCTCCTAGGGATGATTTGAGGATTAATGACTGTTTGTAGAGCGCTTGGAGTTCCCCAGCTGCAGTGTATGTTTAGCTCTGGGACACAGCAGGCTGCAGGTGCTGGGCAGTGGGAGTGCAGCCCCAGCACAGTGGCTGGCTGGGTGCATAGCAAGGTTTGTGCTAGATCTGGGGAGTGCTGTGTGGGACAGAGAGGTGGGAAGGGGGGCTCTCCTCTCAGGCTTGTTGCTTTTAAGCCGCATTGAAGGGAAACACACATCCACAAGCGCTTGTCTGGCAATTTTTCCAGTCTGTGTACCAATCTGCAGTACCTCGACAGTGCTCAGCTGTCAGGAATAAATGAAGAAAACAGCTTGAGTGGCCCCCTGATGCCAACCAGAGCCTCCTTGTTCTTTTCCCCTTGGAAGCCCATGGGTGACCTCCGCAGTTTGCATTAAGCCACATCTCAAGTGTGCTGGAGCTAACATGCCGCAGAAGGCTGTGACTCGTCGGTGCTGGGACCATTCACTGTCACTATCACAAGTGGGGAAACTTTTCTGTCAGGTGCCTGTGCAGTGTCTGAGACCCAGCCTGGCTTTTACAGCCCTAGAAGGAAGTGCTGAGTGCATTGCTTTCTAATCTTGCCCTGGGAGGTTTTCAGAGGAGAGGCTGTGCTGTGGGAATCAGTGTAGGATACAGATGGATCCAGCCAACTTGCACTTGTTTGAATCCACTAGGAGCAGTTGAGGGCCAGGCACTCGGGGAAAGTTCCCTCTGTCCCATGGGAGAAGCACGTGGGGTTGGAAAGATCCTTGAGCCTGCAGGGGGGAGGAATTTCTCCTTGGGCTTCCGATGTCCCCCAGGGTGGTGTGGGGAGGAGCCCGATGCTCCCAACATTGTCCTAGGCAGCAGTTGGCGGTGCTGTGTGACAAGGTTCTGCTTGCACTGAGGTGCAGGGATGGAGAACTGCTTATTTCCTTCCCCCCTGCAGTGCCAGAAGAGCAATCCGAACCTCTGAGCTATGGAACATCCTCCTTTCCCTTCTTCTCCTCTAAGAGGCCTGTTTTAACCTTTTGTCCCATACAGCATCAATGTACATATGGCCTTTCACCTGCTAGGGCAGTGCTCCTTGTGGTCACTCAGCCCATGTGCTGAATGCCACTTGTAGCACATTCCACTCTCCCTTTGGGTTTTGAGATGTGATTGAGCCGTCCTGTAAGTTCATATTGTGCTAACTCAGCACTCCCTGCAGTATGTCCAACACTGTCCTGCTAAGAAGCTTTTTAAAGTCACTTCTGGTATTCAGGGGCCTCACCACGTTTGCTGGGGGACAAACGTGTCATCTGATCTTTGGCAAAAAGCTTCTCTTTGAACTCTTGAATCTTGGTTACGGGTAATGCCGATAAAAGTGCTATGTCCAATCCCCATCAAGGAGAGCAGCATGCTGAAGGGGAATCAAAGGGCCATGGGAATTCTCAGCATAATTTTATTATCATGACCTTTAAGGAGACAGTGGGGGGATGGGTGAAGAACACATAGAAGACACTCATGAGAAAAGACCACACAGACCGCGCTTAAGGGGGGAAAGCAAACCCAAAGCAAGTTAGGAAGGGAGACAGGAGAGAAGAGAGATGGAGCAGAGACTGAATGAGTCTGGCAAGTAATGGCAGAGCCGTCTCCTTCCAGTTTATCCAGGGAGTGGCAGGAGTAGATTTGGGGCTCTCCATCCATGAAAAACACCCTTCTGTGCATCGTTCTCCATTTTCCTGAAATCTCTGCTGTTCTTCCTCCAGGCAACCATTAATCTAATATTAAGCCCCTTAACCTCTCTAATTGTTCCCTTTCAGTGTCAGCTGGTTTCCTATTAACCTTTCAATCTCTCCGTAATGCAGTTACTTCTGATTCCAGCCAGCCCTGGCTCTAAAGCTTTACCTCCGGCAGTGAATTTTCCAAGCTTTCACTTTTTTTTCTCTTGCTTTTCTGTAATGATTATAACTGCTGTTAAGGAGCCAGTTTGAACCAGCCTCTAAATGCACAGGGCTGAACCACTTGGAGTCTATAAATAGCCCTTTGCTAACCTTGGGCCTTGTTTCATTAAGTTGATTGGCCTCTCTCTCTCCACTCCATTGCATCTTCCTCTCTCTCCCCTCTCCATTATTGATGCTGGTTCTTCTGATGCTTTCTGAGACACCTTCTTGTTGATAACGAGGTTGGTCAGTCCTAAGTTTTTCCCTCCTGAACTAAATAGTATCGTTGCTGGGAAGTGTCCCTAGAATTTTTTAATAAGAAAAGCAGAGTGACACAGGCCCGAAGCAGCAAGTCTGAAAACAATCATGCTGTACAATAAGAAATTGCTTAGCTAAATACCAGTTATGGTTCGCTCCCTATAGGCTGGATTTCTCCTGTGACACACAATGTGATTACACTCAAATACAGTCTCCTGTGCAAATCCCATTGTGCAGTACTGAAGCCAAGATGTCTGTCTGCCCACAGACAAATCAGGAATTGCTGGCTTAAAGTTGAAACAGAGATCTCAGAATGCTAAGTAAACTGCCTGCATCTCAGAAAGATTCCCTGGAGGCTCTGACATCATTAATCAATATACTACTGCTGCTTGTGCCCGTAACAGGGCAGAATATGGTTTGCTTCACTGCCCATCAGATACAGCTCTATGGTAGGTTTGTGATATCTCTTCTAACCCCACCTGCTTCTTCAGTGCTGATGCTGAGCTCTTTTGAACCCTGGTAGCTCTCTTCAGTGCCTGCAAACAGCTTTTTTTTTTTTTTTTTTGCAAAATGCAATGACTGCTTGCAGTGAAGTCTGATATGGAGCAGTTGCATGAGATGACCTGGTGTCTCTGGAGTCAGAATAAGTCACAGTTCTGCATTGTGAGGCGGGAGTTGCATTGTATTCAAAAACTGCTTGTGTGCAGTGATGCAATGACATCTGCCAGTGCTTCTCAAGTTCTGGGGGTGCTAGCGCCATGCTATAGCAGGTTTGGTTGGTGGCTCCAGCAACAACCACAGCTTCTGTGGATGGACAAGTACCACACCATCACAGAAAAGCCTGAATCAGGGGATATTGTCATGCCCCTGTTTTGCTGTGTGTCCAGAGGCAAGGTATTTATCTGCAGAGCTGCATTTTCTCTGATGAAAGAAGAGAGAGGCACAGGAAACTTTTGTGGTTTGTACATTGGTTGATATTCACAGTCTTTTGCTTCAGCTCAGGAGGATTTGTGTGTCTGAAAGCTCTTCTGTTTTCTTTAGCTGTATCATTTGTCTAATACCAGCTGTTACCTTTCCCTGAGAGTCCTGCCTCAAGGTCAACAGCGGCTTACCAAAATAATAGGAGCTATTCTCTTCCACTCTCCATGCAGCTTTGTGCGTCCCTGCTTGCCCACTCACTGCTATTTCTTGCAGCAAGCATTTGTCTTATTTTCTGGCAAATGTTCTTGATCTATGCTAGGGCAGTAAAGAAAAGCAAAGAAGAAGTGAGAGCTGGCAAATCTGTGGTTAAAGAAGGTTCACATGGAGGTATCAGACGAAGGGCCTTCTTTTTCAACAGCCAAGTCCAATAAGAAGCATAGCTTGTAGAAGTGCTGTATGTATGGAAAGCACAGCTCCTGAGGCAGGTGGCAGCCAGTGCTCGCATCTGTTTAATAATGCAAGTTCTATGGGGTGGCTGAGCGCTCATTTTCCGTCATCACAACCTTGTGGCCTTCATGTTTTTTTAAAGTCTCAGGCCTAGCCTTTGCTCTGGTGTCATATGGGTGCACAGGAGCCACTGAGCCCTAGTCGTGCTTGCAAAGGGCTGGGCTCAGGCTGGAGGGCCCAGGCTGGGCCTGCCACTGGGTGCCATCTTAGGGTGGGCGCCATCTTGGGATGCTGCCCTTGGCTCCAAAGTGGCCCCTCAGTGGGTCAAGCGGGCTACTGTGCCATCCCTGGACCCATGACCTTGTGTTGAAGATGTGGGTCAGTGGTGGAGAGCATGTGTTCAGAGCAGGTGGAAAATGTAATCCAAAGCAAGGGTGTCCCTGCTTTTTCAGACTGCATAGAGCAGACAAGTGATATCGGATCATCCCCTAGACACTCCCCAAGTGCCCATTTTACCTGGCTTCTCTGCTATGTCCGGTCTGCTCCCTGGCCCCTGGGAAGCTTCCTGACTACTTACCCCAGTGATCCATCATATGACCCCGCTGTGGCAATGTGATACAGCTTTAGCTGCACTAATCAGCTTAGCTTGCTCCCCGCTTGTCGTCTTACTTCAGGAAAAACTTTATGCTGTGCCTGGGTAGGGCTGCTCATTCCAGAGGATTTAAATCCAAGGTGGAAAATAGCAACACAGACTTTTTCTTTGTTATTTTGAGGACAGAATTCAGTTTACCATTGCAGCTTCTAAGTCATCATTCCTCTAGGAGTAGCTGAGCTTTTCATGATACACGTTGCATAGTAAGATCTCTGTCTCTGTTAACAAGAAAAAAAAAAAAAAAGCCCCCTGAAAAAAGCAAAAAAACCACAACAAAACAAACCAACAGTAATGAGTGCTTTGGCTGAAGCATTTGAGAGGTGCTCAGTCATCCAAATGAACTTAGAGACTGCATCACTTCCCTCCTTTCTCTTCCCAGCTCAAAGCAAATTGGGCTCTAGAGAAAAGAATATTGTTTGTTGCAGGGGACTGGAAACTTTCACCTTGAGCCTCAAGGGGGTTTTCAGATGAGACAGCAGGAAAGAGGAGGGCTTATGGTAAACACATTTTGGAAATACTTTTTTTTTTTTTCCCTCTCTCCACAGAGCAACATCTCCATGCTGAAGTGCTAGGAAAAGTTAGAATTTGGTTGAGAAGTGACAGCCCAGACTCCATCTTGTTAGCTAGTCAGCCAGTGATGCATGTGGGAGAAAGTATGCTGATACCTAAGTCTCCATTAGGTGAGGGCAAATCAACTATACTATAGGGTGAAAGGATAACAAAAGATGCTGCTGTATAAGAGGAGGATCTGGCAAAAACTGAGCACCTTCCAAAACCTGAGAACCACAACCATTGGCAGTTTGTCATGAGAATCTCAGCCCAGTCCAGGAGATGGTGAACACCCAACGTGCTTCTAGGCCAGGAAACCTCTCCAGACCTGCCTCAGGGCTTTCCCAGCTCAGGTGCTGCAGCAGCCTCTGCTTCCAGGCTTCTGAAGCACCATCCAGGTGCAAAAGGAGGATCTAAAAAGTCCCTGTTTGTCACTTCTCCAGCCCTTTTCCCTCTCTAACAGGCCTGTCCCTGAGAGAGTTAATGATTCTGCTTTCTCAGGAGGTGAAAAGATACTTCCGTGTAGCATCCCAAGGGAGATATGGAACTGCCAGGAGTAGCAGAAGACTTTGAACATCCTCAAGGTTTTGTACTTGCGTTGTCCTCTTAGCACCCGTGACTTGAATATAGTCTGGAACTGATTAACTTCACTTCGATCCTCTGGAAGGGAATGTTCTTCCAGCAGTTAAATATTCTCTCAGCATTGCACATGGACCAGACATTACAGAGGCTAGGGCTGCATTTGCATTTTTTCCTCATGAACTGAAAGAGAAAGGAATATCCTCCAGTATTTCAGTGTTGCCATTTCCATCCTTTGTGGTAGTGCAGTGCCAAATTCAAGCTAGCTATTCTGTTAGCTTCAGCAGCATCCCCCCAAGCCCTATGGCCATGAGATTTGCAGCTCACGCAGCAGGGAGCTCATGCCGCATGCACGACAAATACTTTGGTTCCAAAGTACATCCTCAGAGAACAGCATGAATCACATTTCTGAGAAACACAGTATCTCTAGCACTTATAAATGCCTTTGAGTGGTATTGCATTAGGAGAGGTAGAGCTCCCCTACTCCAACCTTCCACCTGTGGGATGACTTTGGGGATAAAAGTGACTTAGGGAGCACTACAGTGAAGTGGTTAAACTGGGAAAATCTGAAGCATCAGTACGGGCTTTTAGAAGTATCCCTAACTTCCCTCCAGCTCCTATCTGCAGTACACACTCGTGTGTGTGCCTTTGGCGTGCTGATATAACAGGGAAATATCACCTCCTTCCACTGCTGCCTAGCATCAAACTGGGAGTTGGGGCATTACGCTGCATTCAGGGAAAGGAGAGCAGAGTGGGCTCTCTGCCTTCTTCCATGTGAGGCTGAAGAACTCACTGAGGAAACAGTTCAGCTTATGAAGTACCCTAAGAGACCTTTCCATAGGAATTGTGTTCGTGGCTGCTCTGTCCAGGCTATGGCATATCAGGGAAAGCTGCTTGCCACCCCAGGACTAGATCTTCCCCAGGACACGAGCAAGCTACTGCTGCTGTGTCTGTGCCAGGGAGAAAAAGAGGGAGGCCAGAAGGTATTTTGGCTCTGTGCAGTTCTGAGCAAACACAGCAGCATTTGCCTGATAGTGACCACCTGCCTGGGAATAGGTGCAATCTGTGGCCATGGTGATGATGTCCCTGCTGCTCCTCCTGGCACAGGGAGTCTCCTGTTTCCTCTGGCTCAGGCAGGGGCTCTTTTTTTTTTTTTTTTTCTTTCTATGTGGTGCTCATCTGTTTGCTTACTATTTCAGGCACTGGTGACAGCAATCAAAAAAACATTCCACTGCACTCAGTTAATCCATAGGAAAATCCCATGCTGGTACGCAAAATGTGGAGACTATGCTTGCGCATTTTTCCCCAAGGGCCTTGGGCAATGGAAATTTTCTCAAGCTCCATTCATTAACAAAATAGATGAGCAGTTATGTAAGATCATGTGAGGGAAGTGGTTGGGCTTTGGTCAATGAAAGAGTTAGTCACACATCAATGAGCTTGATGAGCCTGGGAAGAAATATGGAGACGCTTTTCTTATTCAAGGACTGAAAAAAGGAGAATTTTAGCCTCAATCTTCATTTTATCCTAAACTTGGGCTCCATCTTTACATTCTAGGCATTGCAGGAGCACTGTTGTACTTAAACAAAAACAGTGTTGAGATCTGTTGAGATCTCCCTTTTCCCCTTCCAGGTCTCTCATCTGTGCTCTGACTTAATCAACCACCTGTTGATTTTGGGGTGCAATTGAGGTGCTGTTTCCCTCCAGCCCAGCCAGTCTGCCCTGAGAGTGCTCTGAGCATAGGTAAATTGAACACTGTAGTAGTAATATTCAGTGGTCACAGAGCAATTAAAATCTGCACCAGGGCTCTCAGGAATCAGTAGGACATTTGATTGGGGGAGGATTTTCAAGGATCTCATCTCAAACTTGGTCTTCTACAAAGTTTGCTCCTGATTTGGACTGTTATCTCTCCTACTATTAATCAGAGATGACACCTTCATACTGAGTTTCTCCGGGAGTGATCATAAAGAAAGCAGAAAATATAGGGAACCAGTGTATTCAATTAGATGGGAACTGGTGTACTCAATTAGATGTGGTCTGGAACAATATGGTCCCACTCCTCACTGGTTCTCATGCTCTCTCAGCACTGGGAGCCTTGCCAAGTGTCCTCCAGGACTCTGAGCTGAGATTACCCTGGCCCTTGGCTCTTCCTAGCTTCTGCTTTGAGGCTTGCAGATCTGACTTTTAGGCAAATGACATTTTACAGAAGGCAATAAAATAAGATTTTTTTTTTTTCCCTTTATTTGCTAATCCCTGCATGCTGAATAACCAGTTGCTTGTGTTCTTTCACCTTGCAGCCAGCCTCCTGAAGGTCATTGCACTAGCTGAGCTGCAGAGCCTGGCTGGCAACCTCACCAAGAGGTGGAGTGGCAGTTGCCTAGCATGACCTATTGGGAGCACTCATGGCCTAAAGAGTGCAAAGGAGGCCTCGAAAGGAAACTGATGTGGGGTAGGTAGGGAGGATATGGGCAACAGGGTATAGCTGAAGCACTGCTAGATGCATGAGGACTGGGAATAAGTGAGAGCTGTGTGAATTGTATAAACCTAAGTCCTTCTCGCATCCACTGCTCTACTCTGAGAGCTGAGGTTGTGAAACCTTGGAAACCTGCTGCGTAGAATTGCTCACAGACACATGGTGCTGTTGATGGCACTGGGCAGGGCATCCCAGCCCCACAGGAGCATTCTTTGGTCCTCAGTCAAAGCACAGTTGTCTCGCCAAGTGGATGCTTTCCAGAAGGAGCCACATTCCTGACCATGGAGAGCTGAAAGGACTGCAAATGGGATATGCCTTAAAATAGACAGAGATATAGGAACAGAGCTCATTTCCCAGGCAGCGAGGACATGTGCTGACATCTCAGGCACTTGTTCAGAGGGAGGGGCTGCTAAAACTGCAGCTGACAGCCTTGGCTGCAAGTGTCACTGGTTGCCTTAGGGCAATTTTCACTACCTTAAAGAATGTTTGTTGAGATTGGGTTTTTTTGCCAGTAAGATTTGTCTCTGCCTCTGTATAAGGCAAACAGAGTGGGAAATAGATCCCCCTTCTACAAAACTGTCAAGGTGTTGAGTAAAAAGATGTGTTGTGAATTGGGATAAAAAGTTTAAATCCCTACCTTTTCAAAGAACTGATATTTCACTAGGAAAAAATGCTCTCCTTGTTCAATTGAAGTGTTTTATTTCAGCAACCTTCAAATCTTTTCTTTAGAAGCACGCAGACATGGTTACCCTTCTGCTTTTTAATGACTAAGTATTGTAAATCCATGGTGAAGACCTTTTGACTTCAAAAAACATCTGAATGATGCTCACAGAAAGGATCCCCTGAGTGGTATGTCATGCTGACATGTTACTTGGAAGCAGCACTTCCCTTGGAAATGATTTGGAAGCGATGAACTTCCATTAAAACTTAACTTGAAAAAAAAGTTTGGCAGAAGGTTCCCAGCAAATTCTACTGACACCTGTATCTTTGAGCTGCAAAGCTTGCAGTTTTGTGACTGAGTGGTGTTGGGCAGCAAGGCAAGAGCTTTGTGACTGATTGCAGCCAGAGGACTCAATGAGATGAATCTCTTTGGCTGCCTTTGCTACATACTTTGGCTTTGCTCTTTTAAATACTTGTTACACAGTCCCCGTGAAACAATATACCACAGTATCTGTTGTTTCTGCAAAACAATATGTGCAGTGTATGCAAAGTGCTGTCAGGACAGTGCTCAGCAGGTAGGAAGAAACATCCACAGCAACTCAGGTGTCGCTGATGGAGAAACCCAAGCTCTGGCAGGTCAGAGCACAACAGAAATGAGCAGAAGAATGAGAAGTCAGCTTTCCCATACTGCCCATCCTGTGCTGAGCTCTCCAGCCAGCACAATCTTACCGCCTTGCAGCGCTGGCTGCAATGTGTGGCACCAGGCGACCGCGTGAGTTAATTATTAAATGAAAAGGCGTCATTGGTCCCCTTGCCACTTGCTGTCCCTCCCATAATTATGCTGCGTGGTGGAAAAATGATCGTGTGCAATAAGAACAAAGAGACCTTTTCAGGATGAGCAGCTTTTCCTTTGCTGGAGAGCTGCTCCCACTTTGCCTCCCTGGAGCTGGAAGAGTAATGCGCTCGCTCTCCATAAAGGTGGAGTTCAGGAAAGAAAGATGAAAAGGACCCAGAGACAATCACGGCACTGATTTCTGTGAATAATTTCCCCAGCTGTTAGCCCAAGCCATTTCCTTATCAGGGAGTACTGTAATAGCAGCGTTTCAGAGTCTGGAAGGGAACATTTTGAAGTTAGCTTTGGCATTTCAAGGCTATCACTATTTTCACCAACTTCCCTGGACTTCTAGATAAAATATTAACTCTGGACTGGGTGCAGAGGCAACAGCAGGCTGTAAAGCAGTGGTACAAGGGAAGAGACAGGCTCTGAGACAGACATGGTGACATAGCATCCAGGCCTTGAAAACCACCATGTGGCTAGTTTCTCCCAACAGACACACATGCTGTCTCACCACTGCCTTTGGCTGCACATCTCAAAAAAACCAAAGGCTTGCAGGTGAGTTCCGAAGATGCCAGGCACCCCAGGAGCAGACCCGTTTGCTGAAATAGCTTGTCGCCTTCACTCTGGAAGGAAACAGTGGAGAGCCACTCTAGTTTCTCTGCTGTGAAGCCTCTCCAAAGCCCTTTGCCTCTCACTAGTCCAGCTTCCAAGGCTGCTGTGGGGCCCAGAATTCTGGACAAGGTGAATACAAGCTGCTGCTGGCATGGTTTCATTCCTCAGAGAAGCAAGAAAGGGCTCGTTTTCACAGACAGGGAATGCTAAATCCATTTCCCTGCCTGTGCTCTGAGCTTGACAAGTTCACAGTGACCTCCTCTCCTCTCCTCTCCTCTCCTCTCCTCTCCTCTCCTCTCCTCTCCTCTCCTCTCCTCTCCTCTCCTCTCCTCTCCTCTCCTCTCCTCTCCTCTCCTCTCCTCTCCTCTCCTCTCCTCTCCTCTCCCTCTCCCTCTCCCTCTCCCTCTCCCTCTCCCTCTCCCTCTCCCTCTCCCTCTCCCTCTCCCTCTCCCTCTCCCTCTCCCTCTCCCTCTCCCTTCTTGTCTCAGCCTAATGCCTGCGGAGGAACCTCTCTAAGCAGACAGACTTTCTCGCCTCCCTAGCATCACAACTCAGTGGTCTCTGGGCAGATCCACAGCATCCCCACCACTCAGCATCCCCACCACTTCACTGGCAATGGACATGCAAAGAGTTTTCCAGGACAGCTGTGTGTGAAATGGTCAGTGCCCAGCAGAAGAAGGGCGTCTTCCAGTATGCGTCATATCACTCAGGCTCAGCTGTGCCAATAGGTCTTGGTTTACAAATGGATTGTATTTACTTACAAATGCAAGAGAGTCTGGTTTGTAGATAGAGTCAAGTTACAAAGAAAATAAACAAATGTCATGCGGAATTAAGATTAACATCATCTCTTTAGATACTTCAGCATCCTGTTTAGCTGACTGGCTTGTGTGGGTCCTAAGCCAAAACTAAAATGCTGGGAGAAGTCCTAGAGCTTCATCTTTTCTGCTTCTGGCATTAAAGATAATGGGGAGACACCAGAGCAGAGGCTCTGTGTGACCAGCACCTTCCTTCACCTAAGGGGAATGGACAAGCCCTTTTGCAAATCGTAGCTTCTTTGGTTGTTGTGATGGGAAAATGCTTGGAATTAAGTTATTTTGTGTTATTTGTGCTCAAGAAACATTTAGATGTTGTACTGAGGGACATGTTTAGTGGGGAAATATTGGTGAGGGGTGGACAGTTGGACTGGATGATCTTGGAGGTCTTTTCCAAAATTGGTGATTCTATGTTTCTACAGTTTTGTCTCCTCTTCTTCCCAAAGAGCCTTTCTTTATTGCTTCTGCTTTACACTCAGTCTGAGTGCTGCTCCTGAATTCTGAAGTCAAAGTGTTTGATCGGCAGCCCCCACACAAGGTACACATTGCAGCAGGCACAGCCTGCGCCTTTCTTCTTCTGCTTGGAAAGAGCAGGGACAAATATTAGTTTCTGATGAAACAGAATGTCTGCACTTTGTTAGGGACAGTGCACCAATAATGGCTTTGCCTTGCATTCTTGGCCAGCCTTGTGCCATGCCCTGGGAGCCTGCCAAACTTGCATTCAGGTGATCCTGAACTATCTGAGAGGAAAGGCAGAGCCAGTGCCCACTCAACGGGACTTTGTCCTCCCGATGGCAGGCGGGTTATGAAACGTCAATCCCCGCATGTGCTGGCATGGCAGGAAGGTTCTTGCCCTCACAATAGCAGCATTCTCTGCGAACTCAGCTGGGAAAGATGAGTACAAAATTAAACCTGAATGCATGCAGGCTTAGAGCCCTTTTCAACAAGATCTCATTAGCCTCTGGCGGTACCAGAGGCAACAGCTGCTGGTTGGATGGGCTTTCGCAGCAGGACTGTCTGGAGGATGACATGTGTGTGCACATATATAGATCTGTACTTGCATGTACTTTCTGTATCTGTAGAGTGAAAGCCACAGGTTCTCATGGACAGCCATGCAATTTGTATGCTGCCTTGGGCAGCTGCTGTCAGCAGAACTTTGTAGGTTGCCTCCACAGACCCTGGGCACATGGATCACATCTTTGCCAATGCAGTTAAGCCTTCCTGTCCAGAGATGCTTTCAAAGTGTGAGAAAATCCTGTTCTGGCTTCAGTTACTCTTTCAAAGGGCGGGTTTATCTGTTGCGTCAGTACCTTTGTGCTGGGATCCAGCAGGACGAGGCACATCCTCTGAGCATGCATTGGCCCTGTGGCTGTTTGTAAGTAAGAGTTAATGGGGGGATGAGGTGCTGGAGAGTAACCTGCTGTTCCTTCCAGGATCAGAGACAGAGATTTACCTCCGAGCTCGCTTTGTACCACAGGGGCTCTGTCTGTGTCCCAATAAAGGGAGCAGGACAGAGCTCTGGGGGACAGAATCATAGAATCGCAGAATCATTCGGGTTGGAAAAAAACACTAAGATCATCTAGTCCAACCATCAACCCATCACCACCGTGCCCGCTAACACATGTCCCTCAGTGCCGTGGCAGTTCAGCAGCGTGGCTGCCATTTCCCACAGCCTGCCCTTCTATTGGCAATCAGATTAGCTGACACAGGCAAGGGAAAATGTTTACTCAGTTTGAGACCGGCGGTCCTTGTTTTGAAAGCGGAGTTTTATCCTCAGCCCTAACTTCTCCCTGCACAGCATTAATCACTGGTCTGGGAACTGAGGATTTGAACGATCTCCAGAGCTGTACAAGCAGATTTGGTGACTCTCAGCAGTGCTCTGTAAATAAGTCCCAGCAGGGAGCTCTGCAAGCAAACAGCTCCTTTGTGAGCAGGAGGGCCTTTCCCCCAGGTTGTTCAGATGGATGGACAGTGCAAGCGAAGGGCTGCGCTGTTTTGCTGGGACAACAAAAGCACCACAAAGAACGATCTGAAGCCACCAATTTACAGTCCAACCACCCGCTTCTTTGCAGCCTAGCAAGAGCAGGATTTCTATCAGGGAGGCAGGAAGCCAGCTGTGTGGCAGAAGCAGCTGTGCCTTGACATCATCTTTGTCCCTCAGCACG
This sequence comes from Chrysolophus pictus, assembly GCA_037305975.1. Taxonomy (NCBI): domain Eukaryota; kingdom Metazoa; phylum Chordata; class Aves; order Galliformes; family Phasianidae; genus Chrysolophus; species Chrysolophus pictus. The sequence continues at coordinate 115,541,187 of CM074576.1, read as the reverse complement.
AGTGTGTTACAACACAGGCCATAATTACACAAGTGTGAACTTGCCTTACCCACAGGGCCTAGTTTCTTAAAAAGCTTTTTGTGCCTGCCAGAGGAAAGGTGTGGTTTGAGGATGCAAATTCTCCTCTAATGCTTTGTGGCAGATTTCTTGAGCAAGGCATCCTGCTGCAACTGCGAGCAAGGGATGCCCTAAGACCTCACCAATATATTTTTTTAACATTTCCCTTTAGGAAATGATGCTTTTTGGAGCATTTATATGGAATGTTGCAGAAATTCTTTGTGTATGCATGCGTATGGTTGAAAATTTTGAAAAAAAAAAGGAATGTGTTTACCTTTTAAAGTACTCATTTCTCTTAATGGGCTATTTTCCTCTTAAGAAATAGCTGGATTTTTTGTTGTATTTCTTTTCCTGATGTACAGTATTGCCTACCCCTGGGAGCCTGATGCTATCAGGGAAGACTCAGATTATTGAACCACCGAGGATATAAATAAATGCTGTTAAATGGTTTAACTCAATGGCCTTTGCCCTTCCTGGGGGATGGAGCTCATCTTCCATCAATATGATTAGCGGAGGAGATTGTGTATTGATTAATTGTCCAGACTCGTTTCTCATTAGCTGGCAGTAGCCTGTGCTACATGACCTTTTTCTACCAAAATTAGAGCTTCGTTTCATAGTGGCTGGCTGCCCAAATCCCCCAAGCTCTCAAGAGTTCATGCTGTCAGCATCTGATAGCTGTCCCTTTAGGGTCAATGACAGCCTTTCTGCAGGGGACGTCTCTAGGACAGAGCTGAAGCAGGTGGGGCAAAGATCACCCTCCAACTTCCATGCCTGCTGCCTCCCCAGTATGCGAGCTTATGCAAAAAGCAAGTACAGAGAACAAGTCACAGAACTTGTACCTTGGCCAGCACGTTGCTGAATGGCCCAATCACCCCGCCTGAGCATTGTCCCTAAATCCCCACTTTCCTGCTGGGGCTGGAGCGCCAGCAGCAGGGCGTTGCTGCTTTCCCGGGGAGGAACTGGCAGTCCTGCAGCAAGAGAGTGCTGGTGCAGCTGGATGGGGCCTCAGCGTTTCCAGCACAACGTGTCCCCAGGCCCCCAGCCTCCAGAGCTGGCACCTCTCGCTGCCTATTGTGTGCACTGCTGGGGTTGCTGCACTGGCGGTAACCTGTTCCTGAGCTCCACAATCACACCCAGGCATTGCTGTCACACTTGGCCGGATATTACTTTGTCCCGGGTGCTTGGCCTTGGGACAAAAGGATAAGAAGGTGGCATTCACAAGCTCTATTCTTGTCGCTGCCACGCGGTGTGACCTTGAGCAAGGCCATTGGGAAGCAATGGGAGGCTGTCCCGTGATGCTGCCATCAGGCTTTACTGTGCCGGGACATCACCTCTAGGACAGAAAGGTAACGGAGGAAATGCTCCATGTGAATGACGCTGCCCAGCAGAATGGTGATGGAAAACCTGGTACCCAAGGGAAAGAGACAAGGAAGTTGCAGGGAGGAATGTGGTTCAAGTGTTGGCAGAGAGGAGCGGGAGGTTTGACATCTGGAGTAGGGTGCTGGAGACTCATCCATCCCAACTGCCTTCATCTGATACTTGGCTAGGAACAGATGCATTGCACAACAAGAGAGTTACTTGACCTCTGTCAACACACTGTGCAATGCTACAGCAGCTGTCTTCCTCCTAAGGAAATGAGATTCCCAGCCATAACTGCAATTAGAATTACTGTCTACAGGTAAAAACAGTTGCACGTTCTGACTCTGTGCTACTGTGGCCTGTCCTTGCTGTCTTAAGTCAGCAGACACTTTGGAGCTGGGAGACTCAACAAGGCTTATGAAAGGCTTACAAAGGCTGATGAAATCTCACAGCTGTTCTCATGAGTTCACGTTTTTGCTTTAGATAGCTGCAGCCAGCACTTTCCATGGAACAATACACTCTCATGCTCTGAAAGCTATACTGTATTTTCCTTCAGGATGCTCAAGCGGTGCTGCGCTTCACTTATTGGTGCATGCCTAGTAAGGATGCCTTTACATCATTCTAGGTTGTCAGGATATGTGGAAATCCCACTGCAGCAAGGAGCAGACTCCCTCATCCCAGTCCCTGTACCCTCATTGTAGCATAAGCGTAGATACACTTGGGTCATCCCTACCACACCTTCTGAGCAGACACCAGAGAAAAGCTTATCAAACATGTTAGAGAACTCTTTCCTGCTACAACATCATCTGAAGTTCAACAAAATCTCACAAACTGGAAATGGAAGGAAAAGCATCAAGGAGAGGGGGTTGGACCAGATGATCTCCAGAGGTCCCTTCCAACTCCTGCAATTCTGGGAAAGAAAAAGGAAAAACTGGACCCAACAGGGAAAGAAGAGAAAGAGGAGAGGTCAAATTCAGAGCTCAGAGAATCATGAGGAGGGCATCCAGGAACCTGACAAGGAGGACATGCTGCAGGAGGGGCTGCAAAGGGGCAGAATGGAGCCAGAGACCCCAGGAGGACCTGGAAAGATAAGTCTGTGTGACTGGGGACTCCGTAAGTGAAATCATCACCATGTCACAAAAGGGGTCTGGAAGAAGAGCAAGGGCAAGTGGTCTGTGTGGTAGTACTGTCTGTTCATGATGTTGTTGACCATGAAGGAACAAGAAGCAGTAGAGCTGATATAACAGCATCTGCCTCGTATTACCTTCAGGAAAGATGACTGGAATTCTGCTGCATTTACCCAAGGTTGGCTCAGGATGTTGATGAAGGTCTCTCATGTTTTAAGAAAGATCTTCACTACTAGAAATTGTCATTACTACAGGTTTTATCTTACTATCTGGAGAATAATTGCTACTAGCTCTGGCTGGGTTCAGGTATTCCCGGATGCATCGGCTGACACATTTCCTCACAAAGAGGCAGCAAACTAATCAGAGCTGCTCTTGTGCTCCTGGTAACAACAGAACAATGTGGCAGGAGATAACTTTTAACCTTGACTGGGCACAGGCTGATTCTGTTTAAATTAAATGGAAGAGTCGATCTCATGGGGCCACAGTGAATTTTTTTTTTCAACCAAAAAATAGGAATCATCACAGAAGTTATGGATGGAGGTGATGTAGACATTTGAGCTAAAAGTCTCAAGTATTTGTATGTGGAAGATGTTTATACTTAACAATGCAGAAGCTAGCTTGGTTTCCTGAGCAAGAAAATGTATGGAGAGTGGTTAGAAAAAGTGCCTCTCTCTCATGACAAAACTTGCTCAGTAAAGGATGGGAGCATTCAGCAAAAAAACCCTATACTGCAGAGGTCACACAGCTTAGGCAAGAGGACACATCAATTGGCAGATATGAAGGTGAGACAGACCTTGCTGAGGAAGTCCTAAGTAGCCCAAAGAAGTTGTTTGTAAAAGTAAGAATGATCAAGGAAAGAGATCAGACCTCTGTGCAGTCAGAGCAAGATCAAGATAGACCTCATAAATCCAGTTTTGGCTCAGTTCATAAGAAAAAATGTGTAGAAGAAGGGGATTGCAAGACAAAAGACCTGGAAATAGAAGCAAAGTCAAGGAAAAACTTGCAAGGTTTATTTAGATCACGAGGTTCCCAGAGACCTGAAAAAATGGCACATTGAGTAGTAAGTCCAATGGCAAAGATGTTCAATTATCCTGTATAACTGAGGTGTGGAGAAGGACTACACAGTTGCACAGTGCCAACTATTTTACCAAAATAATGGGACAAAACAAGGATGTGATTATTTACAAACTCAAGATCTCAGAACAGCTGAGGCCAAGAAGAATGTCAAGAACAAATAAACATATTGAAGTGACAGTAGGACAACATTTAACATGGTTATAGGAAATGTACAACGTTTCGGATTATTTTTGTGTTGGAGGAGAGAACTGCTCATTTTTAGACACCGGTTATGTGGAATGTACTTATATTTGACAGAAAGTGGTAAGGAAATTGTGAAAGCAGGGGTGTACAGGGATTCACAATTGAACTAGAGAGTGGATAAGGAACTGCTGAATGAAGAGATGCTGGCACATAAAGCAGTGGGCAATTGCTAATGAAATTCCTTAGGGACTGATTTTGGCACCAGCCAACTTCTTATCTTCAGTAATGACCTTGGAGAAAAAAATGTAGTTGTTGCTGAAGAGACACAAGAGAGAGGTGCTGCAGTAGCAAGGAGGGCAGATATACCTTCCAGCAGAACAGGAAATGGAGTGAGAAATATTTACCAAGTGCAAAGACTGGCACTAGAGTGATCTGGAAAAAAGTGAGAGCTGATAGTAGGAGCTTAGCCAGTTTTGGGGCTTTTTTTAGCATGGCAAGATGAGTGTTAAAAGGGCATATGATCGCTGCCTATTAATACATCAGATGGGTAAATCCCAGGGAAACAACTGCTATTTGAACTGAAAGACTGAAGAGTACTGGCATGAGAACGTATCTGCATTGCCTACTTAAAACAGAGGGCAGATACTGAAGGGTGATTTTAACACTAATGCTGTGGAGACAGCTGCTAAGTTGTTCGCAAATGTGTGCCATAAAAAATAGCTCTGCAGCCAAACTTTCTCTCTCCCTTGAACAATACTGAATAAGCTGTCCCTTGGTTCTGCTGTGGGTAAAGTTAGCTGTAGGCAACTCTAAATTCCAGCTGCAGAATGTCAGCATGCCCAAGTGCCATAGATTCAAGGATAAGTGGTTTTGCCCAGCTTAGCCTGAGCTATAGAATACAAGTCACAGTCTCATCATTCCTGAGATCTGGATACAAAGAAGGAGAAAATTCTCTGGTGACTTTCCCAAAACACACATTTGGCACAACTTTGACAGTTGTGCTCTCTTCAATACATATGGACATGTTAGCACAGCTCTTCACGGGGCTCTTGGCAGTAGCCCAAGAGGTAAGGGAAATAAACACATATGGCTTAGCAAGACCACAAGGCATCTTTCATCTTTTCATTTTTCTTACCCTGCATACATGTGCAGCTATCCGCCATACCCTGGTCTAAAAAAAAAACAGAGATCCAGGACCCCAGCCCTGGAGGAGAGGCTGAGCTGTGCTCCTGGACTGCTTGTGGAGGTCTCAGGACAAGGGCAGGTCTGTCCTCACGTGTGTGTGCCAATGCTGCCAAGGCTTCACATGAGCCACCCTGCCTGGCCTCAGGCACAGCCCAAGGGGGAAAAGATAGCTTCTGAGAAAGTATAAGGGGAGAGGAGGAGAGTATTACTCATGTGCACCCTGTTTTGAATGATTTAGTCAGCTCCACCTGTTTAACCTCCATCCAAAATGATCGTATTTCATGTGAGGAAGGCCACTGCCTGTAGCTGAGTTACTGTGTATGAATGCAGCTCAGAGACACAACTTCCAGTGAGATACTTGGTCTTGTTTCAGAACAGGCATCTGTCAGAGGTGTAAGCTGAATCATAGAATTGTAGAATCATAGAATCAGAGAATGGCCTGGGTTGGAAGGGACCTTAAAGCCCATCCAGTTCCAGCCCCCCTGTCATAGGCAGGGTTGTCACCTCCTCCTGCAAAAAGTCATCTGAGTGCAGACATGGTCACCAGTGTTTATGCTGAGCACTTTGCATGGCCCAGAACAATTGAGGTGGCTGTGACACCTGTGTTGTTGGCTACCCACTGTGTTGATTTTTGCTGTTCTCACTGGTTAAAAAATTATTTCCCTGTTTTCTCTTCCCTGGCCAGATGTGGACACTGCCACTTGCCAGAGATCACAAACTGAGGGATAGGGTCTTCTTGGTAAAGTGTGCACAACAGACTGGAAGGACCCCAGCAGGGACAACTTGCCACTTATCAGATGTTTCTGAAGTCTTTTCTTCCGTGTGAACAGAAGAAGAGGTCACCCTGTCAACCACCTCCCATTCCAGCAACATTCACCTGTAGGGAGAGGTGAGAAAGCAGTGCCCAAGAGATGGGTTTAGATTGTTCTGAGAGTAACCACCGTGTGTGCCCCTCCCCATGGGGCAATGGGGGCAGTCAGCCAAAGCATTCTACCCATAACTGATGCAGTCCTAAAAGATGCACTGTTCCAATGCGTCCATGAGCAAGTGTGTGAGGTAGAGGGAAGAAGGGAGCCCTTTGTCACCGCGCTGAACAATAGTCTGTCTGTGGGACCGGGAGCAACAGTGCCCCAGCCAGCATCAGCTGCCCTTGTTTCTTCCGTCACGCTGACAATGCACAGTTGCAGGGCTTCTTTCCCTGCGTGGAGAATGGGATTTAGTGATACCATAAGTTAGTCAAACCGGCAGCCACTATACCAATTCAAGTCCTGTTCAATGGAGCATTTTCTTTGTGTTGTTTTTCCTCCACTTCACCTAATTTGCACTAAGATGCACTTCCTCCCTGTTGCATGAGCACCACAAACACACACACTTGCACGCATCTCAATCCCATTTGCCTCCTATTTCAGATGAAGCAGCTGTGAGCTTGCACTGTTAAGGAGATATTGACAAAAGTTGGATTTCCTTGTTTGAAGAAACAAACAATATTAATCACTGGAATTAGTATCAGTGTGCAACAGTAGCATTGCATCCACCCAAAGCACAAAATTGCAATGTGGGCAGGGGACCTTTGGGTGCATCCTGCTGAAGCAGGAACACCCAGAGCAGAGTGTCCAGGCCTATGTGCCCAGGTGGCTTTTGGCAGTCTCCAAAGAGGTAAACTCCATAACCCTTCTGGGCAACATTCCTGATGGCTGCAGGGACATTGCTGGGAAACTTCTGAAGGACCTCCCTGGTGCATCTTGCTTGTATATCTAAAGGTAAACCAGCGTCCAGATCCAAAGTCAGTAAAAATATGTTGTCAGATAGGAAAGAACTGTGAGGATGGGATTTGCTACCATAGGATTTCACTTGGCAGATCCTGTCCCACTTCTGCAAGGAGTTGGAAGCCTCTGGGTTTTGTATTAAAGGGTTTCTATCAGTGCCGGGATGCATTTCTCAGGACAGAGAATGAGTAGAATTTGTGTGGAATAAACAGAAAGGCACATTCCCATTGACCATGGGCAAGTCTCTGCCATGCTATTCTGTATCTATATTGTTGAATATTCTCTGATGATACAGAGGAATGTCAGAGCAGAAGGATTGGGCATTTAAAGTTCCACTGCTGTTTAATAGGAAGCAGCAGAGGAAGCTCAAAGCCCATTTTTCTCTGTGCCTGTACAAGATGTAAGGAAAGAACATGCCCCTGCGAAGCTGTCCTTGTACTTGCAGTGCTTGGCTCTGCTGCACTTGATGGGTTGGGTGCTTTTAGGGGAGGAGGAAGGAAAAGAGGAATGCAGCCAGCTCCCTCAGAGGAGACCAAGACCAGCCCATGGCTGGAACTGAAAACAAGTTGGACTGCTGCAGGGCCAGAACTAACCCCAACAGTGCCAATCAATACAACATATCCCCTCCAAAAATATGGGCAAATAGGGTCCTGCAACATGAGTCAGGAGCTGCAGGGCTCAATGTGTGGGCTGAGGGAGACTGCATGCAGATGGGGAGGCCCACACAAAGCTGTGCAAGCCATGAAAATATGGGCATGGCTAGTTACAGCTGGTATGTATGATGCTATGACATGGCAATGCATGAGACTGACTGCAGCTCAGTAGGCTGTGGTAGACCTATCTGTTCAGGAGGGGTTCAGGCTGGTAGCTGCTGATGCCCATCATTGCCAGTACAATGGAGGGGTGAAGGGAAAGGAAAACAATCCTGCTTGTTTCAAAACAGACCCAAAGAAGGGCCTAAGTTAGCCTGGAAACCTGGCTATTCCATGATTCTCTGAACTCTGCACAAGCTGAGGATGGAGGGCAGAGCAGCACCATGCTGTAACAGTACCAGCATGTGTTACTTGAGGGAATGTTTTTGTCACTGTCATCACTCATGTGAGACAAACCACTGGAAAGCATTACTATCCCAGAACCAAACGGGAAGCAATGGGATTGCATCCCTGGCTTCAGCACACATAAGTGAGCTTGCCAAATATTGCTTTAACGAAGGACTGAACACCGAGCAGAGCACAGAGGATGCCTCTCACACAGCACAGTGACACTAAGCCCTGTTCCATGTGGTCCAGCATAGAGGAGGAACAGCAGCAAAGGCATTTTGAGGTTCATGAAACTTCAGGCGGAAAGAGGCCGTAAAAGTGCATGGTGGGGAAGAGGTTAAGTAGAGAAGTGTGGAAAAGGTAAAACCACAAATACCCCCATATGAAGGCCGGGATGGGAATATTCTGCTTAGTTGCCCAGGACAGAGGTTTATTATTTTTTCCTAAGCAGTTTGGTGGTGTTATCCACTGTGAAAAATCACTGACCGTGGAGATATCTGATAAGGACTGAGCTGGCATCAGTTGGGAGAACAAAATGTCAAGAATGCATCAGGCTGTGCCCCCCACTTTTACCAGGGGGCAAGCCATCCATCTGGGAACAGCATGTTGCTCACTCTTATCTCTGATTGCCCAGCTTCTTTACTGCCTCCTAATGAGTGCAGATACAATGTTCTGAGATCTGATCTTTGTCTGAGAACGCCTTCTCCTCCTGTGGCCACCCCCTTCCTGCATTCCCTGCACACAGCCTTGGGGAGCTCCAGGAGCTGGGAGTGATGTGGTGCAAGGGAAGACTGTGGTTTGGCTGGCTCTGCTCTCCTAGGTCAAGGGTGACATAGTTTTCCCTGCAGAGCAGCAAAAACCCGCCATCTATAGCAACAGCTGTCTGCTCCACAGTGCTTTTAGTGGAGGGAGCCTGCTCAGGCTTGCCTTGCTGGCAACAGAGGGGATACGAGCTGTGAGGTGCTAAGACTGCACCACAACTGTTTGGGGTGCATCAGAAATGGTGTCAGGAGCAGTGCACCAAGGTGGGACTCACCATAGGCGCAAAGGATGCGTGGGGCAGATCTTGTTAGGTTTGCACCACAAAAGTTAGCCCAAAAATTGAGGGATGTACTGAGCCACTTTTACTGTTGCAGGCTTGATATGAGTGAAGCTGTGGGGAAAAAAAGGTTTTTCTGTGCTCCCTCCTCATGCTTGACTCCGTCAGGATGCCTTTCCCAAACCTAGCTTGGGAATCTTTGCTTTCCCCTTATGGGACTATCATGTATTTATGACCCCACAAGGCACATCCTAAACTGCTCCCCAGGGCAGTTGACAATTCAGCTTATCTCCATGAACTGTTGGTCAAAATACCTCTGTGTTTCTGAGCACAGGGTGCAGCTCCTGGCCTGAGGGCTGCTGCACCCTTCCCATACCACTACTGGAGGACACCCAGAGCCCGTAGGGCACAGCTTCTGAGAGCAGGACCCACCGAAGTTGCTGTGCTCTGCCTCAATGCTGGGACAAGCCTATTCAGGCCCAAGAAATGGTCAGGCAAACAAGTATTTGTATAGCTGTATTTATGCAGCTGTAGCTATAATATATATATATATACATATCATATATATATATATTTATTTATATAAGACATGCCTGGACATCTCCAGTGGAGGCATTAAGGATCCTGCCTTGACTAATCTATCTGTGATAGAAATAGATCCTACCCAGCAGCTCCTGAGGATGCTCATTCTGGTATTAAATTTCCTTTCCTATCGTATCGCTTCTGTATTTCCAGGTGGTCACTGTTCTGACCAATTGTGCTGGATGCCAGCAGGGCTGATGACCCCTTCCTATTCCATGGTCTGCAGTAAGGAGAAACTGGGGGGGCTCTGGGATATCAGAGAATAAACAGTACAGCTTTGCAGCCAACTCAGGCTGTAGCCTGATGATGATGATGATGATGTGGTGAACCCAATTCCTGACATCAGATCAAACACACCATAGCCATGCAATACAAAAGGCAGATGAGAGAACTTGTTCATTCTAAATTTTTTAAGTGGTAGTTCTGTGCAGCTAATCTTTATGGGTATTCTATCTTAGGATAAGATGCTGCCTGTCCTGTACTTGGGACAAAGCCAGCACAAACTCTGTGCGGTGTTCATATATGGCCAGCTGGACAGAAATGAAGCCCTGTTACCCTACCTCAGCCAGATGAGGTGTATAAGGCTGAGTAATGAAGATGGGCAGCAGTTGAAGAGAAAATGATCAGAACCTCACCACCTAATACCAGGGCTGCTCCAAAAGTCATAGAATCAGAGAATCACAGAATTATTAAGGTTGGAGAAGACCTCTAAGATCATCTAGTCCAACCATTGACCCCTCCACACCATGCCCAATAACCACGCCCCTCAGTGCCACATCTTCACATATCTTGAACACCTCCAGGGATAGTGACTGCACCACCTCCCTGAGCAGCCTGTGCCACTGCCTCACCACTCTTGCTGAGAAGAAATGTTTCCTAATGTCTAACCTGAACATTCCCTGGTACAACTTGAAGCCATTCCCCTTTGTCCTATCACTTTTATCTGGGAGAAGTGGCCAACCTCCTCCAAACTATTTCCTTTCTGGCAGTTGGAGAGAGTGATAATGTCTCCCCTGAACCTCCTCCTGGCTTAACAATCCCCATTCCCTCAGCCCACGTTGTCTGAGACAATATGTTGGTGGCATGGGAGTAGAGGTTGAACCTTCCCACCATTATTATCCATCATATCTGAGAGAAGGAGATATATATTCATGGACAGCTACTGTACAAATCAGGGTATGAGGGGCAGTGTGAAACCTAGGTTAGCTGAATGGCATCCCAGCACAGCTGGGGGAGGTTGCCTGACATAATGGTATGAGGACACACAGTCAGACATCCAGGCTGGGGGAGGAGCTGCATCCCTGCTGCCTCCGGGTCTGCCTCACTGTGAAATCTGCAAGCAGTATGCTGTGTTTGGTAGGTACGAAGACCAAGGCAAATAACCCTTGACAGAAAACAAACTCGTAATGGAGTGAAGGTGTGTTGGTTTCACAATTCACCTTGGGACTCACTCCCTGCAGCTGCTCCAAGCCCATTGCAGTCAATGTCTTTTTCTTAACCGTGATTTCAGCCAGCTGTGGGTTTTGGCCCATATGAGTAACACTGTCAAGAATCCTTTTTTTCTTTAACACAAATCCATGTCACTGTCCCACTGGTCACTCAAACTCCATGCATCACACTCCTGACTCAACAGAGGTGACACAAACTTTCCATGACACAGAGACCGTCATCCTGTGATCCCAAGGAAAGCGTGGCTCTTTCTAGCTGCTGTAGGAAAGTTCTCCTGGCATTTCACTGGAGAGAGGATTTTCAGTATCTACCTCCTGACTGAACCTCCCAGCCCTAATGGTTTGAGTTGGCTGTTTGCCTGACAGCAGTGCAAACCTCTTGGAAGCGGAGGGAATCTCTGTGTGCACCCTGGAGGAAATGTGGGGCCATTTAAAGTGAAAGGAACGACAGAAATGAGACAACAATGCTGCTGTTGTGAGAGCTGGGCAAACTCGCTGTATTTGCTTTCCAGCCCTTGGAGAAGTCAGGGGTTCAAAAGGTTACATGGGTGAAGTTGTTTCTGTGTTTGGGGAAACCAGAAGAAAGAAGTCAGGAGACGGATGATCTCACAGGAGGAAAGATGAGTGTGATGAAAGAGATGGGGAGGGAAGCATCTGCTCCCAGGTAACTAGTGATAGGATGAGAGGAAATGGCCTCAAGTTGAACCAGGAGAGGTTTGGGTTGGGTATACGTTAGGAAATGTCTTCTCAGAAAGAGCGGTGAGGCAGTGGCACAGGCTGCCCAGGGATGTGGTGCAGTCAGCATCCTGAAGGACATGGTTAGTGAGCATGGTAGGGATGGGTTGACTTGATAATCTCAGAGGTCTTTTCCAAACTTTATGATTCTGATTTTATGTTTCTAAGTGCATCCCTCCATAAATATGGACCTTCCACCACACTCTTCTTCAGCAGAGCCCAGCGGCATGTGGAATAGGATGGAGGAGAGGCTCTGGAGCCTGGTAATGAGCAGAGGAACAGAGCAATGTCTGAAGCAGGCACAGTTCAAGAAATAGAGTAACGGTGGGTCCTGAGCACCCACACAACTTGGGAGATGTGAGCTGGAGCTGCTTGCTTGCCTGTCAGCTTCCCTGACACCACTGCCTGAGGTGCCCATCTGAAGGGCTGAGTGCTCTGTGGTAGTCTTTTATACACCTCCACCTAATTGGGGTTAATCTGCTCCATGCTTTGGCAAATCCAAAGGCTGAATAGGTTGGAGGGGGGTGTTTGAGCCTCTTCTCATTTTCATGCCATGGAGTCATCAGAGAGCTGTGAAGCTGCCCATGGTCAGGTCTGGCAGAAAAAATGCCTGGTCCTTGAGGCATGGAGTTGAGGAACAAGTCCGTAGGATGGGTTAGTTCATTTAAATGAACTTTGCCCTCTGGCAACCCTCCTGCACCCATCTTTCCAGCAACTGTTACTATTTTGGGACCCCTGTGCCAGCAGAGAGGGGGTGAGTTACAGGCATCTCACGCAATATCTTGTAGACATAAAGGAGAGGTTGTTGCCAGTAGAAGTGCATCTCAGGGTGGAAGGAGAGTCAGCCACACGGTGAGCTCAGGCCATGTGGTGAGTGCTATGCAGGCCTTTTGGATCACCCAGTGCAAGGATTGCCAAGCAGACATTTACTCCAACAAATCCTCCCTCGCTCAAGGATGGGTCTGACCATTTTTAAGATTGGAGCTGGTCTCCAAACCAATCCCTGCTCCTCTAAGAAAGCCACCACAGAGGAGACAGCACATAGCAGCATGTCTTGGGAAGCTTCCAGCTCCAGAGCAGGAAACAGAAGGGAGCCCCAGAGCTGATAAGTTGTGTGAAAAAGGGCAGAACAAAAACTTTTCTGTGGCCAGGGCCCAACACAGTGACAAAACATAGCAGGCAGTGCCAAGATGCAGAGCTGGCTGCCAACCGCACTCAAGGTGCTCCAGTTCCCGTTGTTTGTGCCAGACCTGCGCACAGCCCACCTGCCACCAGGCAGTGGTTAAACCTCCGTGCCTGGCACCAGTGCAGCAGACTCAGGTTGTTTCCAGCTAGGATTTCACCTCCCTCCTAAGGTGGAGCGTGCCCTTACCACAGTCAGTCAAAACTTCTGTATGCAGTGGGGTGGCTGAGCAGGTGTCACAAAATCCATGGTGGGCTGCAAGGCAGCCTCTTAGTCAGGGGCACATGGGAGAGCGTTGAGTCAAAGCTGCGTGGGGCTGGAGTGACCAAGCAAGGTAGAAATACCTTGTGGATGGAGCATTGTGTTGAACTCTCACCGGGGCCAGCTGACATGATGTCCTCTGACGCTCTAAGCTCAGCAGCAGTGCTCCAAGCTGCACCCTCCAACTGGTGCCCAGTCCTCTGTGATATAGCCCACGTTACCTTCACAATGGTCATTCTATCCAAGCACACCCACTGTGACCTCAGGGTCACAAAATGAGAACATCCATGAGAAGGTCTGGCCCTCTGCTGAAGGAACCAGCACATGGGCAGAACATCTTCAAACCCTCCATTTCAGTCACTCCCTGTCTAAACCAGTCCTGACCAGGAAACCTTTCTGGAGGCTCTAGGAACCTGGTTACTGCAAGCTGTACATTCTAACAGCATAGAGCCCTTAGAGCAGAAAATCATAGGGAATAAGGTAACACTAGTCTTAAAGATCTTATGCTGGACACCATGAGACCTCAGCTGTTGCTCTGCCTGGCAGAGATGCTGTGCCTCTGCCTTTGGTGTGGCAGTGGCTATGCATTCCCAGCAACGGATACTGACTCTGTACTTGATACTACTGCTGCATTAGCCTCTGCATGGGGAAAACTGCTGGAGATCCTCTTTGTTTCTATACTGTGGAGGGAAGGGCTGCATCTGGCCTCATTCAGGCAGTTTCATGACCTCCAAGAACCACATCTCCAAAGTTAGATGAGAAAGGTGTACAGGCCAGCTCTACCTTTTTAGCCTAAAATCTATACTTTGCCATTTCACAATTTTAGCCTCTGAAGCTTTCCTTTAGCATCATAGAATGGCCTGGGTTGAAAAGGACCACAATTATCATCTAGTTTTAACTCCCCTGCTACGTACAGGGTCACCAACCACCAGACCAGGCTGCTCAGAGCCTCCAGGGATGGGGCATCCACAACCTCCTTGGGCAACCACCCTCAGTGTGAAAAACTTCCTCCTAATATCTAACCTAAACCTCCCGTCTCAGTTTAAACCCATTCCCCCTTGTCCTATATCCACCCTTGTAAGCAGCCCTTCCCCCTCCTGTTTATCTGTTCCCTTCAAGTACTGGAAGGCCACGTTAACCAGTGGTTGCTCTATGCTTGGCTCCAGAGCAGTTTTCTTTCAGGAGCTCACAATTAGGACTTGACAAACAAGAGAACAGGGAACCCAAGATAGCCCCTGGACTGGTGGTGTCCTCCATCCTACTTGTAGATATTCATACCTCAGCTCAACAATGCCAATCTGACCACACACTGATGTAGGTGTGCATTAATCAATAGCCAAACCTGCAGTTGTCCCTTCTCACCTACATGTTTTATTGAGTCCCACTCTTAGAGGTGTTGAATGCTGAAACACGAGGGAAGGAAGAACAGGTTCCTTCTTTATTTTTGACAGCATCAGACAGCAAGGCACATTTTGCAATTTCTTTGTAATAGGACTCTGAGGAAGTCTCGGGGACTAACCAAGAAATTCAAGCAGGTATAACATGTGGATGGAGCAAGTGTCATTTCTGCCTCATTGCTCCATCATCAGCAGAGCCAGCAAGAGATCCCCCTTCTTCCTCCCTCCCTTTAGTACAGCTCATCTCCCAGTTTCCAGCTAGGATCACCTCGGCCACGACTGCATCAATTCCACTGTTGGCGTGGGTAGACTCAGACAGATTGAGGACTTTTTTCCCCTCCCTGTACATAATCTTCAATTAAGGGTTCCACATTAGATTATCTAAGACAAATTACACCGTTCCACTTTCAGCTTCTTACTTTCTACCTCCCTAATTTCCTTTCGTACTCTCAGAGCTGCTCGCAAGTCTACAATGTACAGGAGATAAGTGATTGAGCTTTAAAACAAGAAAAAAGCCAGGAAAGATGATGACAACATACAAGTTTTAACCACAGATCCTTTCAGTGCCGTGGTTTACTGCAACTCTTTGCAGAGGCAGATGCATATCCAACAGAACCAGCAGTTCAGGAATACGATCAAGAACCAGAAGAACTTTCACATGGCTTAAGCACAATGACAGAAATAACATGAAGTTAAAGACCTCAAGGTGCTGACTGTCCATGTGCAAAAAGGTCACACCTCCCACTGAGCTCTCAGCAGCAAACCATACAAGCATTAACACTTATATCAAAATATATGGCAAATAGCTGGAAATCCAGAGTGAAACAGCACAACCCACTCCAGCTCAAAGCTCAGACAAGAAGTGTCTTGTAACAGTAATGCTTTACTCAAACCATCATGATGAGGCTTGCAGTTTTGCCCTAATTGAAATATTGAGAGTATGCCTTCTTCCACATTCTCAGTCTACTCAGAGAAAGAAACATTGAGAGGTAGGGCTAGACAGCTCTGCGAACAGAACAAATCCAAGAGAGAGAAATAGAAAGCTTTGCAAGATAGGTAGGGCATGAAGCTGGTAATGAATCTAACTCCACTGAGACACAAAGCCTGTAGCAGTGGGGCAAGCAGCGTGCTGGTACGTGCTCAGACCAGCAAGTGCATGCAACATGCCCCATTCTAAACCCAGCAAGCAGGTCAGAGCCAGAGCAGATACTTAGCCTCCAGGATTTTGCATTCGATGCTAGAGGGCAGAAGTTCCTTCCAGAAAGCAGCCAAGATACACAGTTACAGAGACCAGGAAGGTTCCTGAGCTTAAGGTACTGACATGCAACTGGTTGCAAGAGTTTGTCCTGTTAGGCAGTGAGCTACAGCATGAAAGCTTCACATGCTGTCTCCAGCTATAAAAAATGGGAAGCCAAGGACTAAAAGCATATAGTGTTAGCACCACACCCCTGAACCAGTTTATGCCTTGAGGAAAAACATCTGCCTACAACAATATGGGGGCATCCTCTTATAATCCATCTTTATTCGTAAAAATCCATATATAAAATCTTCTGTTTCCTTTTACAAAAGCAAACGCCTACTCAATCTCTAACCTCCATGGACTGATGGTCTGACACTTCCCCCCCCCACCCTGTTCCTCCCCCTTGCTTTCTCCTCCAGTCCATGTTTCTTCATGCTTCCTTCAGTTTCAGGTCCAATTCTGCACTTGCAAAGATGAAGTACACACACACACAGAGGAGATGGAGAGGTGGTGTGGGCTGTGCGTGGAATGCTCTACAGGCGCTTTTTAGTAGTAGGTCTCTCTTTCCACCCAACCTAAAAGGAAAAGTAAGGAGGAGTTAGTCTTAATGCTGACAGAGCATAAAGTTCACAACAGCTACTTTCAGGCTCTGAAAACTTGCACTGTAATCCTGTGCTAGAAAGGGACCTGGTCACATAACAGAAACCCTTTCCAGATCGTTCATGTGATGCAGCTTTCAAGTCTTGTTCTGACTTCCTAAAACCACCCAAGCATTGGTCTTTCCACTTAGTTTAGTGTATTGATACTTCCATATACTCAAGGAAGACACAGAAGGACAGAGTCCTGAATTTGAACCAACCAAACTTCATGTTGGAAACATGCTAGCAAGCCTCCAAGGTGGAAAGAACTGCCTTGCAGCCTACTGCAGAATAAGCAGCTGGGCAAAGGGAAAACAGCTATACATCCTTATGTGGTGCTCAGTACCAGGGGGTCCCTGAGAAGAAGAGGTGGGGAAAGAAACAGACCAACAACACATGCTTACCACCAGGGTTGCGTCTGATAATGAGCTTTCTGATTTCATCATAGAGGAATATGAGGAGGGAGTACGGGAAGGCACAGAACCACCAGGTTGGCCTGTTTGGGAGAAGAGACAGTGAAAACACAGACAATGGAGACGCTCTTTGCCTAGCAGAGCTATGAAACGATGGCACAGAAGAATGTAGATCTTGAAGGCAGGCAAGCATCAGCTTGCCCATTCCCACAAGACTGTGGCTCAGTGAGAACCCTTCAGGCCAAGAATTACCACCTTCTTGCTGCAATAGGTTAATCCACTTTTGGATATTCATTCCAAGACAAGGTGGGTCACAGCATTTTTGTTCATCTCTGTACCAGCATCTCCCCACCTACTAATCCAGCTACATTTCCTCTCAGTACATGTAACCTTTGTACCCATGGCCTTGCTCAAACTGCACTGGTTTCCCTTATGACTTATAAGTGTTATCATCCAGCTGCCACGGGCACTGGGCAGATGCCAGCTTTCTTGTTAGGAAATGCTAACACTTCAAACTCCAAACAACACTTCTGAATGGAACACAAAACATACCAGAGTTTTTGCCATCAGGATTTCACGAAAGTTAGTGACAGGACTGTTCAAAGTTTGTTCAATACTAAACCCTGCCATGAAGTTTTGCAATGCTGTTGGGCAACAGTCAAGATGCTGGCACTCTCTCAACCATTAGGAAAGCTACTACGCATCAACTGATCCATCTGCACTTACAGGGTAGCCTGTTTCAGAAGACTTTGTGCAAATTCTTTGGAAGGCACAAAATGTCATGACCATTTAGTAAAGAAGAGATACTTGGCTTATGTTTTCTAGCCAACTGAATTGCTTTCTTTGGAGGTGCAGTCCCTCACCCCTCAGAATACTACCATATAAGTACAAGAGTAGCTGCACCACAATACTAATATAGAGGTTATGCTGCTAGTTATTAAGGGAGAGTTTGCAGTTCAGTGCCCCTTAAGTATTCCACAGGCAGTAAAGGAAAGCAAATCTCTAGGGTGTCACACTGTAACAGAAGTTCACTCATTCCCTCTAGCCCGAGTTCGTCTGTGTTAAGAGTTGGTTTCATGTTCTATAAGCCTATAAGTACTCTTAGTAATTTCTCCACTTAATGCTATTGTTCTGTGGTGCAGCCTGTTGCACAAGCAGCAAGATGCAACTTACTTGAGAGGGTACATCCTTAGAGCAACATCCATCCCAGGGCAGTAGGACAGAAAAGCAGCTAAAGCAGTCTCCTCAAAGAGACCAAATATTAGGATCTTGTTCCTAGGAGAAGCAGGAAAGCAGTCAGGGACAAAATATTCTTGAGGATAGCATATTAAAGCCCACTTAGTTACCATATGGTAGTGAAGGGAGACAGGCGTTCTGGTCTAGGCCAGAAGTTCACCAGATGGGAACTATCAGGTGATCCAACCTGGCAGCTCAGCTATATGAAGGGTCTGTTTAGACTCTTTTGAGTCATATGCACAATAGTACCAGCCATCAGTTGTCTTCATCAGAAGTTCAGAAAGCACTTGGGATTCACCAGATAAAGACCTCAGCTGCTTTGCCACCACAAAAAATTGCTGTGCTGGAATATCCCCCCACCACCGTCATTTGAGGTGAGCTAGCTTCCCACTAACAACACTTCATTTTGGTTCAGCCTGGCAGACTGCAGCAGATCATATAAGAGATACTTAATTCCTCTTTCACCCATTATCAAGGCACAAAACTGCTCGAGACTTATATACCAAGATGCCCAGTCACTGCTGGGATGAAGAATTAGAATGCCATGCCCTGTAGTCCCACTCTAAATTCTCCAGATAGGCCCACTTACTTCATTCCCTGCTGGAAAACAGAGTTCCTTCGGGTCTTACAAATAATCAAGTCTGCCCACTGCACAACCACAATGCTGACAAAGAAGGCTGTATGGCAAGTGAATTCCACAATTTTCCTCTGTTCGAAGGTCTAAAAAAACAGATAAAGCAGAGAGCAATTTGTTTAGACGTGGTGCCTTTACTCCAGTGTGAATACCAAGTCCAGCAGACATTAGTTTTCTGACTGATGGCTTCTGAACTGTGCCTCCAAACATACCCATTGCTGTCCGTAGCTGTCTTCAACATCATTAATCCATCGGTCATCCCACTGAAGTCTAATCCCTACTAGCCCAGAAGGCCAGAACCCGTTCTCTGCCATAATTACAAAATAGGTGAAGAAACCTCCAAGGGCCTGGATCATACCTGAACAGATAAAAAGTGGGATAAAACTGATGAACCAACTGCTCAGTGCAATTGTAACAGAAAGCAGTTTGTTGGAAACCTCAACCACTTTCTGAAGTTCAGTCTCAAGTGACAGTCAGAAGTAGTTCACAGTAACATCAAACTCAACTGCAACTCTTTTACTGAGCACTTTTTGCTCCTAACTTTGTACACAGTTACTTCTGTCCTGCTCTGTGCTGCGAAGGACAGCAGATAAAACTCCCTTTGTATTCATTTAGCCTCACCCAGCCCAACCTTCGCAAAAAACAGTCAAGAAGGTTCCCAAGGTCTGCTGCAATTAAGCATGAGCTCCTATCCTGTGAACTGGGCATGTCTCTGTAGCCGCTTTTAATCAAGGCTCCTAATACTGTGTGTTTAGGGATATGCTGGAGAGAATCCTTTACTTCTAATTAAACTAACAATGAGATCTATGTTCTTGCTAAACAAGTCTGAACCAGAGGAGAGCTGGTTGTCAGCCAGCTCTTTTACAGCGCTATGCAATTAAATAAAATTACTGTGAAAGCAATTCAATGGATCACACTGCACAAGCTACCGCTATGTGCTGTGGGGGAAGAATCAGAGCAAGATCTCAACAGCCTGAGGTCCTGGTTTATGCAGCCCAAACCTCAACCTTACCAAAATAAGCAGAACAGTCACCGACTCAGGAGGGTGCATAATCCTTGCTACCACTAAGTCCAGGTCAGTACCAGAGAAAACAGGCCAGCTTACCAATCTGCCCATAGGCCATGCTGATCAGCCTTTCATTCACCAGCTTGTCTGTTTTGGGATTTCTTGGCTGCCTCTTCATGATGTCACTCTCTGCTTGCTCATATGCCAGGGAGATAGCAGGGACCTTTGGAGATAGCATAAGACCGTTGTTAGAACCACTTCTGCTTCATACGGTACACAACCATCCCTGCCTCACATTTTTTGCCTGAGAAAGAGTACTGCCCAAAAACCCCTAGATTTAGTTGAGGACCTCCCCACTCTTCCGCCCTCCCCATTCTGTCCTTACAGACAAGGAGAGGATGCTCAGATGTGATGAGCCAGTAAGTATTCAGTTGTCACATATTTATAATCTAAGCACTAAAGAAAACTGCATATTAACATTTTCCTTCTACTTTTTCTTTTTTTAAAGGGTACTAGAAACCCACTTTTCTTTTTGAGACAAAGAAATAAAAGGCATTCACCATGTCAGTGCCCAAGTCAATGCAGAGGATGGTGACTGTTCCCAGTGGAAGGGGTATGTTTGCAATGATGAAGATCAGGAAAGGCGTGATTTCAGGAATGTTACTGGTCAAGGTGTAAGCAATGGACTTCTTCAGGTTATCAAAGATCAGGCGCCCTGAGGCAGGGAAAAGACAAGCATAACCCTTGCTTAGCAGCAGTAGATCACAGGCAGCTTCAGTGGTAAAAACAAAAAGTAAAATGCTACTGCAATAAACTGAAGAACTCTTATGCACTTAAGGGCGCTCTACAAGGTAGCAAGGCCTGTGTACATCAAGCATGTCATCACCTAAACAAACGACTATTTTTTGGTTATGACAATCCTTGTACACAAGATTCACTGCATACAACAATATGATATTAAGTCTTACTTTCTGGAGATCAAATAAGAGCTCCAAAGGTACCCTCTTCTGCTCCTCTTTAAGAGTTATTACTACTGAGAGGAAAACATGTCAGATCCTTGCCAGAGACAACTGCAGAGCCATAGTGACAAGTCAGAGCAACAAAGCAGCTACTGTCACCTAATTGCTTCCCACTGGTAGCTATCCTGAAATGCAGTGCTGGTTCCAGGGAAAGGGAGACACTTTGAAGAAGAAGGGAAGTCCCTCTCCCTCCTTCAAAGCATTTGTCATGGAGGCAAGATTCAGTAGAGACAAACCCCGCAGGAATTTCTATTTCAGAAGGGATCAGTAACATTGCTGACGTGCCCCCACAAGCTTTTAGACACAACTGCAGTTATGAACTCACCTTCTTCAACCCCAGTGACAATAGAGGCAAAGTTATCATCCAACAGGATCATGTCAGCTGCCTGCTTGGAGACATCTGAGCCAGCAATACCCATAGCAACACCAATGTCTGCTTTCTTCAAGGCTGGGGAATCATTCACACCATCACCTGTGACTGCTACAATGGCACCCTAGTCACAAAGAGAAAAAGGCAAAGACTGGAAGCCTTTATATAACATTTGGGGGTAGAGGAAGTTTGTCTTCCAGGAAATGAAGTGTACAAAACATTTCACTGTTATGAAGAGACAGCTGTTTTTCCTTGTCCTCATCCCACACCTTTTAGGTTCTTAGATCAGGCTTATCAGAAAACCACACTGCTTCCTCCAAAGGAGATGCTGGAAGAATTACAGCCATGTTGAACCCACCTCTCCCAAGTAAGTGTATTGACAACAGTGCTAGGATCAGAAGAAAGTTTCAGCACTAATTGTGCATCTGTAAGTTTGTATATGTACACACTGAAACAGCCTCAAGGCTGCTGAGGAAGACTGAGGTCTAGTCCTGGCCCTTTATCTGAGGGCAACTTAGTCATGCTACTTCAAAAGGCAACACTGTCTGGCAATTTGTTTGCATATCAGGAGATCATTCTGATAAAAATCCTTGGTCTCCTGTCTCTTACCTGGCGCTGACAGCCTTCCACAATTATAAGTTTCTGCTGAGGAGATGTTCTGGCAAAGACAATTTCTGTATGGTGAAGCAGGATGTCATCCAGTTGCTCACTAGTCATGTCTTTTAAATCAGAGCCATGAACAACACATGCCTTAGCATCCCTGCAATCAAAAGGCAAGATGATGTTTTATATCAAATTAAACTTCCTCATTAGTTGTGTTTGCTTCATAAAGCTATGGCTTTTCAGTGCTCTGGGTAAAGATCAAATCCCTTCTGTGTGCAACTGAACACCAGTCCAGGCAGCCTCCACATGGAAGTCTGATGCTCCAAGTTTAATGACACATGGGCATCACAAGGCAGAAGACAAGGCAGTATCAAACACAAAAACCCATAAGCAATCTAATTATTTCTATGGGATTTTTCTTGGGTTTTTTTGTTTGTTTTTTAAAAGCATCAAGGCATACACAAGTTCTCCCCTGTTCCCTTTTAATATTCCTACAAGAAAGGAATCCAGGGCTCAGCCAACTGTCTTCTGCAGGCAATCTTTTTTCCAACAGACTGATCTACGTTTGGCTCTTCAGGGAGGTCATGCTTTGCCAGTTCAGTCTATTTTACTCTCTTCAACAACAAAAGCAGATGTTATATTTAGACTGGTTTGGCACCTTGCACAGTGGAACAAAATACCACCTCTAATCCAGTATACCATCTCTTATTGGTCAAGGGGACCATCACGCAGCTAGTGACGTCAGGCAGTTTAGACAGGGAAATTACTTCCCCATCCTTACAGGCTGCTGTTGATACGCTCAGTCACACAGCCTAGCAATCACCAGCCTGCACTGCCAGACTGTGAAGTTACCTCCAATAAAAGGGAGAAGTCAGTCACAATACTCATCTTCTCCCAGCACCCCACAGGCTGTCTCTGTTCACAGTTTAAAAGCTGCGTGGCAGTCCTCCAGCCCAAACACAGGCTGGGTCAAGCTAAGCAACAGAGACAGACCAGCCTTCCTAAAACAGCCTACTTATGCCAAAGCACATTTTCTTAGGCCGCCTCAGTTCTGCACTAGGCCATGAAGGCAGCTTTAACCCCTAAGAATTCCATCTTCATGCTTATCCTTCTTGTTGCTGGTCAGTAACTACTATTCCTCAGCCAAGTCCTGCTCTGAAGTCCACCTGCAGCCAGACCCTGCACAGCCTGAGAGCAAGGACATGGAGTCATCAAGTTCATACGCAGTGTTTTAACTCTTCTCTCAACAGTATAAAAAAGTTAAGCCAACTCTACTTTTTGTAGTCACTATGCAAACTAAATTGGCTAATAAATGATTTCCTCCTGCCAGAATTTTCTCCATGAACCTTTAAGTTACTTTCCTAAAGAACCTTGACTGAGTGTTTGTTGGAGGAGGGGGGAGAAGGACAATATACAACTTAACATCTACTAGAAAAACTGAAGTCACAGGAATGAATACGTTGTTTCAAATCTGCAGCCTCACTGCTCAAAACAAAATAGCCTCCAGATAGCCATCTTTCTTCCCCCATGCCTCTATCTAGCTATTCCTTTCTGCCCAAACAGAGCTTGTGCTCTCCATCCACTCACAGGGTTCTTTCCCCCAACCTGGGGACAGATCATAGGCAGCTACAGTACTGAGAAAGGAAGAAACCAGAGTTTTCCATGTAGGGCTTACTCCTAACTACTTCCCAGGCACAAGAGAGACATACATTCAAGACATCATTGTGCATTCTTCACATAACTCATGTGAAATGTTGAAGAGCCACAACATGCTCAGCTAGCAGAAATAAAGCTTTTTGTGTCTGAGAAGAGATGCTAAGAGATTACCCAAGGCAAGGAGATAGGCAAACACTTAATCCTTTGAAAAGCTTTAGCTTTCCCCATCCAGTACCTCGGGTTGACCTGGCTGACAGGAATGTTGAGTCGAGCAGCAATATCTTCCACCGTTTCATTGCCCTCAGAGATGATACCAACACCCTTGGCAATGGCTTTGGCTGTGATCGGATGGTCTCCAGTAACCATGATAACCTGGAACATAGACTGCTGTGAAAGCCTTGCCTAAAACAGCACTGCCCAACAGACCAAATTCTTTCAGAATGAAGAAAGCATGCAGCTTCTGTTCCATAAGTGAGTCTTGGCAGACAGCAAGCCTGAAATACAGGCACACATTACTGTGTTATCTATTTAAGAGAGCTAGATAATCCCAAGTCAACATATCTCCAGTTCATTTTCCAATTCATGCTTTTTGCTCCTTCATCTTAATATTGTGGTATATACAGAACACATCTGAGCCAAATCACACACTCTAGGACACCAGAGCACTGGCAGACACCACCCTCCAAGTTTGGAATCTAGCTTTTTTTTTTTGAATTAGTAATACACAACCACTTAAATTTAACTTGGCAGTGAAGCCTGAAGTAGCACTGGTTAGAACTTGACCAATAATTCCCTTCATCCACATTACAGCCTCTTACAGATTATGGAAAGCCCTTCATATCCACAAGCAAAGCATTTCTCACAGCCCAAGAAGCAGCTACCTTAATCCCAGCGCTCCTGCATTTGCCAACAGCATCTGGCACAGCAGCACGAGGAGGATCAATCATAGACATCAATCCTACAAAGCAGAGTTTTTCTACAGGAAAGTTTACTTCATCTGTGTCAAACTGGAAGCCTTCAGGGAACTGGTCATCAGGCAGAGCCAAGTGACAAAATCCTGCAACACATCAAAACCCATGTTTATTCTGTTCCTACCTATTGGGAAGCACATAGAGTGAACACATTGCTTCTGCAAACAGCTAAGCAAC
The DNA here is from genome assembly GCA_037305975.1 of Chrysolophus pictus. Classification (NCBI taxonomy): domain Eukaryota; kingdom Metazoa; phylum Chordata; class Aves; order Galliformes; family Phasianidae; genus Chrysolophus; species Chrysolophus pictus. The sequence goes on along the minus strand of CM074576.1, from coordinate 115,516,785 downwards.
AACAACAGAACAGTGCCAGAGGTTTAGCCAGGACTATTGAGACAGCAGTCATACTTATATTCTGATAACTAATAGCTGTTGCTAGGTACCCAGACACAGCATGGTTCACATGCAGTGGAGCAAGTCTAATATCATGTAACCACATGGAGACTGAAAGTCCTAAGTATTTTACTTCATTTTGAGCCAGGCAACCCAGCTGCTAGGCAAGACAAGACCCTGCAGACTGCCTTTTAGATTAAAGGCAAAAGGCAGGGTTGCTCCTAAACGAATTGCTGAAATGACCTTTCTCAACACTATGGTTACACTGCAGGAATGAAGTATAATGCTTCACCTAATCAATGGTGACTGCACAGAAGTCTTTTTATTATTAAAGCTGATTTTCCTTACCCAGTACTCTCTCCCCAAGACCCCCCAACTCAAGGTAGGCATTCTGAAAAGAATCTTTCATTTCCTCATCCAAGGGTTGCACCTTCCCATGAATAAGAATGCTGTCGCAGCGATCCAAGATCCTCTCTGGAGCTCCCTTCATCACCAGCAAGTAACGAGATTCTGATGGATTTGCATTCTTGTGGATAGACAGCTAGGACAGAAAAAAAAGAAAATTCTTATACATGTACTGCAAATGCCATGAGTAATCACCATTATTTAGTGCCTTGGAACTACAGCAGATCAAGACTCTGACTTTCTGCTCTACTTTTCATCCAGCCGTACTTTAAGGAGTTGTGCAAAGTAAGGTACATCTACATAGTATTTAATATTACTATATAACCATAGATGTAGCAAAGACCTTTGAATCTTAGTTTCACCTGTAAGATTACTTCCCTGTAGTTCACTGATACTCCCAGATCCATGTTCTTTCATTCTCTGTGCACTATTGCTGCACAGGTGGGAAACGTGTATGATCTTCCAACAGCTGACACCTTAGTGCCAAAACAGCTCCAGAAGCTCTTACACTGGAGCTAGGTATGTTTCACTAGCTTTATAGACTTGAGCAGCCTACAAGCAGCAACAGCTAGATAAGATTCTTATATCAAGATTTTTGAAGTGATCTGCACACAAACTTGCTTAAGCACTTCACGAAGTGTCTCCCTCAACAGAGGACATGCTTACCTGGTACTTATTGGTAGAGTTAAATGGTATTTCCACCACTTTAGGATATCTTTCTCTCATTTCTTTGACAGAACCACAGCACAATTCAATGCATTTCAGAAGTGCAGATTCAGAGGCATCTCCCGCTACTGCTCTCTGAGGAAAAAGACAATTATTAAAGGGTACATTCCTGTGAACTCACCACAGAAGACACAACATATCAATAATATATGCATTTTTAAATGTACATTCATCTCAGCCCAGTCCCAGCTTCCATATAAGAGAACAAGCAGACAGCAGAAAGTGCCTAGGAAAGCTTTCTGGTCTTCCCTGTTCTGATTGAACTATCTGATCCTGCTCAAGCTGTAGTTATTAGGAGATGGCTAGACAAAATGTCTTTCTAGTTTCATTTCCTCCACGCATTGCAAATCTCCTGAAGCGTTAGGCCTCAGATGAGAGCAAGAGTGGCAGAAGCCTCTAGTTTGAAGTTCCTTGTGACTTGTGAAATTTAATCTCACTACCGTTAATGCAGAAATGGGGGGAGGGGAAGGGAAAGAACAGGACAATTGTTTCTTTCAGGAACTTACCTTAAGAATTGGTACATTTTCCTGGTTGGCCTGAAACACAGCACGGTTGCAGAGACCTGCAACTCTAGACAAAGCAGTCCAAGTAGCTGAACTCTTGTCAAAGGAAGCACCTGAAAGCAGAGGAAGAGTGTGATCAACCAAAATAAGCTACGAATTCAACACTCTAGAAGAGTAACAGCAAAAGCATTTATCTCAGAAACAGGAGATTCACCCAGAGCCCATTAGCACACTACAGCTACTTCATTTTCCCATCCCTATCTTAAGTAAGGGATACTAGATTCCCCTTCGGGTTGCCTCATTTTATTAATCACCCAGGAACTAGATGGAACAGCCCCCACAGGAACAATTTAAGTACAGAGACATTGCTTTTCCCAAGCTTCTTGAGTTGGCTTCAAGAGAGATGAACAGTTAACCGATAAGTCAATGTATTTTCCATGAAGAGAAGCCTTCTATGTTTATTTCCACTGCAGCCAAGCCAACCATTTCCAAGCCAGAAATGAATGCTTCCAAATAACACTTTATTTTTAGCTTATTACTTAACACGAGTGTTAAAGACTAAAACCAACAAAATCAGCCTTAAGTAGTTTGGATAAGAACAATGTTTTGAGGTGACTGGGGGAGGGGGACAGGGAGCAGCAGTACTACTGCAAAAAGGTAATGCCAGCAGTGTGTTGCAAGCACAACCTTTCAAAAGGTAGATGACAGCTAGGAGACTAATGAATTTGGTTGTACTAATCATAGTCTGGGAGAGACAAGTACCTCTTAACTTTACAGCATGCTGAGATTTCAAATTCTTTACCAAGAAGTTCCTTCAAGAGACTGATAAGTCTTAGAATCACTTAATCTATTACTATCATAACCATGATGTTCTAGGAAAATCTTTAGTCAAGGGTAGCTGTTTACCTCAACATGGAAGTTTCAGCCCACATCCCTGATAATGACTTGAGACTGGACAACACCTCTCTTGTCCACCCTTTCAAAGACTGCCTGCATCACTGAAGAGAAGTACATTTTGGCAGAAGTAATTCAGTACTGTGAAGTACAGAATAGCAAGCCTGTTCTGTATATAGAAATAAATGGTCAGTCCCTTACCGTAGAATGGCTCAGGTTGGAAGGGACCTTTTAAGCCCATCCTGTTCCAACCCCCTGTAATTGGCAAGGTTGCCACCAATAAGATCAGGCTGCCCCCAGGGCCCCATCCCAACCTGGCCCTGAACACCTCCAGAAATGGGCATAAAGATCCGCTGGCAGTGGTGGGATTCAACCCACACCCAGCACTTTAGACAACTCAGCCATGCTACCGTCCTTCAAATTCAAAAAAGCTCATTTGATAAAAAAAGCAGCTATGGAGTTTTTTTTCCCCCCTTCTTTCTATGGACTTTGTAATCAGTTGATGGATTAAACCGCATATGTTTAGTCTTCTGGCTTGTCTGGGTCACACCAAAAGAAGAGGAATTGTCTTGGGCCACATATGAAGTATATAGTACAGTTAATGTATCTAAGTAACGAACTTTATTTCTCATTAAAACAAACAAAAAAAAGAAGGTAATAAGAACAAAGCTAGCAGGTTGGAAATGCATGCATTAAACAGAACCGTAGCATGGTGCAGAAGTTTCTACAGGTTTCTACACAAAGCCTTTCAGTGCTTATTGTAAACTATATTAGAAGCCCCCTGCATCATGAACTAGAGCTTAAAAAAAAAAAAAAGCAGGTTCTTACACAGAAGGCTTTATTTCAAATGAGATGCCTCAAGTGCAAAGAGATGATCTTACCACTCTGGTTCTCTGTAGTATCAGCCTCATGAATCTGATTGTCAAACCACATGTGTGCAACTGTCATGCGATTCTGTGTCAGGGTGCCTGTTTTGTCAGAACAGATGGTGGATGTGGAGCCTAGAGTTTCCACAGCTTCCAGGTTCTTCACCAAACAGTTCTTACGAGCCATCCGCTTGGCTGTTAGTGTCAGACACACCTGGAGACAAGAAAGACATAAGTTGGATGTGCAAGTGCACTAATTCAGTGCTACCCAACTCACCTTTAGCATGGAATGACAACCTCCTGTGCCCTGCAGTGACTACCTAGCTATTCTGCACTGACAAGGTGAGCACAGACTGCAGTTTTTAGGCCCAGCTGCTGGGTTTAAATGACAATTCCTTCTCCACAAGATCTCCAGAAAAGGACTCAAAGGTTTCATTCTCCTGCTTCTCAGTGGATTAGAAAGGAATTAATGTAACTTGGACTAAGATTCTAGTCAAAGTCACAGTACCCTTATCGTAGTGCTCTTAAAAATAGGTGGAGGCATGCTTTGTACAAAAATAGCTCAAAACAGCCCGGGAGACTGGGTGATAAAGGAAGCAAGCAGCCCCAGCTACTCCTCCTCTCCAGATGCTCACTCTCAGCACTCCATTCCCAATCTCAGCCGCTGCTCTGCAGCTCAAGACAGCATGGAAGCCTCTGCCTTCGTCCATCACCATCTGCTACAGAGAAGCACAACCAGACACTCTCTCTGTCTTTGAGGGAGACAAAACTTAGAATCTCTGCCAGGAAGGACAAGAGAGAAACTTGCTGGATGCTCCAGTGGCACATGCACGTAGAAACTCCACATCAAAAGTACAGTAGGAGAGCCTCTCACCACCACAGAAACAGGGGAGAAAGACAGCTCCAGAACTAGCCTTGCTCACTTAGTTCTGCAATCCCAAGCCTCTGTGCAGGTCTAACTCAGAAATCCACCACCACTAGATGAACAACTGCAGCATTTGATAGCTATCTACACAACTAGTCCAAATATAATACATTTGGAAAACCTAGCCCTATACACTCACCACATACAATACCTACAGAACTTCAGATTCACCTTTGTGAACATCCACTGATCACGAAGCGCTCCACTTTCTGAAGTAACACACAGGTTACTTACTCAAGTCACCCTTTTTCCAACTTCACTCACCGTTACTGTTGCGAGCAATCCCTCAGGTACATTGGCAACAATGATCCCAATGAGGAAGATGACAGCCTCCAGCCAAGTGTACTCAAGGATAAGTGAGAGGATGAAGAAGCTGACACCAAGGAATACAGCTACTCCAGTGATGAGGTGGATAAAGTGCTCAATCTCCATGGCAATGGGAGTCTTACCCCCTTCCAGTCCAGATGCCAGACTGGCAATACGGCCCATCACAGTGCGGTCCCCAGTGCTAATAACAATGCCACGGGCAGTGCCTAAAAGAAAAAGAGGCTTTAGAAAAGAAAAACATCACAGAAGACACAAAACTGAGCTTGTTTAGCCTGAGAGACAGCTTTGTAAGCTTGGTCCAGTATAATGCAGTTAGACATCACAACGCGCCAAGGTCTCCCACCACAGCCTTTATGCTCTCCAACAGGATGGATGTATTTGGAGACAAAGGGCTATACAGTCTTCCTGCATAACTAGCCATGCTGCATGCCCTTTTCCTTCTCCCCAGAGAATCAAGAACCCACTTGATTCAAGTAGCAGTTGCATAGGGAAATAAAGAGGGAAGCAGTCTTCAAGTAGACTAGGCCTCTGCTTTCAAGGAGGAAAGAGGACATTTTCTCTTTCCAAAGCATGGAAAGATGCTCTGAGCTGCAACAAAAGAGGACCTATCACCATACTTGGAACTGTGACAGACATTTTGCTGGAGATATCTGAAACTTCTGGTTTCTGCAGCAGCTGCATTATTTGCTATCTCTCTGCCTAGCCCTCTCATTATGGTATGTGCAATAAGGCACTCATGCCAGAAGATGCACCACATAGTTCTTCTGAGAGAAAGATGGTAAAACAATGCTTCTTTGCCCACTGTACAGTACTGGGGTTGGAATGGGCAAAGCCTTTGCTGGAAACGACAAGCCTGCTCTTGAGTAGTAGGAATGGGTTACAAATATGTTGTGTGTGTATCCAACATTTGCATTGCTTTCCCACAGAGTTAATTCCCTCATATTAATACTTTAAGACAGACACATACCTTCCACACAGTTGGTGGAAAAGAAGGCAATGTTCCTAGTTTCCAGTGGGTTCTCATTGGAGAAGTCTGGAGACCTGGTCTGAGGCTCTGACTCACCAGTAAGTGAGGAGTTATCCACCTGCATGGAAAGAAGTGCTACTTCACACACAGGCAGAAAACTGATTCAGCAGTGAAAGTCACTGAAGCACTAGAAAGCCCCTCCCCCCCACCTTCCTCATTTACTCTATCATTCAATCCATTCACAGCACAGTAGACATTCTTTGATACCAGACTAATTTATGAAGTTTTCAAACAATCACTGCTATACCTTGCAACCATGTGCAGATATGATTCGAAGGTCAGCTGGAATTCTGTCTCCTCCTTTCACCTCTACCAGATCTCCAACTACAACACCTTCAGCATTTATGCTCATCTTCTCACCATTTCTGACTACAAGAGCTTGCTGAAAGACAGTAAAGAAATGTCACAAGCAACTCTTAAGGTATTCAAAAGATCCAAGTACCTTGAAATAGTTCTATCGTGCTTCTAAGGAGATTTCTACTTACACTAACATGCTTATCCCAGATACATCTGAGATTTAAGAAAGAGCTGTTTTTGTTTTCTTGATGCCAAAACTCCTTGTTGTTACCAAGGTGACAGCAAGATAGTTAGGTGTGATACAGATTGTCCATGAAAGAATCTAAGTTTTAGTGCTTGTTTATCTCACCAGTTACATATGTTAATAAACTGAAGCAACTCACAGGGTGCCAGGATCAGCCTTGGACTTCTTGGATAATTACTTTGAGCATAAAGAACAAGCATCAACATCCCCTCCAGTATTAAAAGACAAACCCACACTAAGAACCTGGCAGAACAGACATCTCATCTCCTAAAAGCCAACACTTTACATTCACAGTCAGGCCTTTTGCAATTTAAGCTCATTACAGTTAATAACCCTGAGCAAGCTTGGCAGGTCAAGGAAGTTTTCTGTACCTGAGGCACCATGTTCTTGAAGGACTCCATGATCTTGGAACTCTTTGCTTCTTGGTAATATGAGAAACAGCCAGTAATGATAACCACAGCTGCCAACACAACACCTAGGTACAGCTACAAGGAGCAGAGAAAGTGACTGAGAGTAGGATTTACCTCAAAGGCTTCCAGTTTGTTCAAATAAATTGCTTGGTATTTAAGTGCTCTATTACAAAGTATGGAGATAATTGCAGTCTCTGTACATTTTGTACACAAAGGCTATCCACAAGCCACTGTTATTAAGACAGCATGAAGGAAGTCAGCTGCCCATTTCATTATGTGGAAGCACTCCAAGACATGTTAAGCAGGGGAAATTCAGTGGGTGAGCTTATGGAAAAAGCTTCTGGACTGAATGATTAAAGGAAGCTGATATGCTTTGAGCCACAGACAGGCTAAGGAGACTGAGGTAAGAGACATTTTTACTTACGTTATCAGCATTTTGCTCTCCCTCCATCACACTTGTAATGCCATAAGCCAGAAAACACAGAAGGGAACCAATCCACAACAGGAGTGAGAATCCTCCAAAGAGCTGCCGACAGAATTTGACCCATTCAGGAGTGGTGGGTGGAGGTGTAAGGGTATTTGGGCCATCACGAGCCAAGATCTCAGCTGCACGTGCAGTAGTCAAACCCTAGAAGAGAATTTGTTTTTTAGAGGCATTGTGGCAAGACTGATTGAGGAAAGTAGCTTTGAATTTGTTCATTTTCTGCTTGAGAAGGGAGGCAGAGTCCTACTAGGAGAAATAAGGGGACACTAACAGATGATGGAAATCTCTAGCAGAGCAAACATCATCAGCAGAGAACAGAATGTGAAAGCCGAATGCTAGAAGATGAACTACAAAATGCTGGAAACTACTTGAGGAGCCTGCAGATCACAGGGCTACAAACACAGGAGGGCAGGACAAGGTGGCTAGAGAAGCAGACTTTGGTCTCTGAGGAACAGCCCAGTGCAATCTAGCCTATCAAATTATGGAACAAGTGAAAGCTAGGGTTATAAAGATGATGACACTTTGGATTGGCTTTCCAGGAAGTTCAACTTCTAGAAGCCGAGGTCTTTGACAGAAGTATGCAAGTCTCCTTTGCTACAGAGACAGAGCAGATTTGCTGCTAGATGCAATCCACCAATAAAACATGTTAAAGCAAACATGAGCAAAGGTAAAAAAAAAAAATAAAAAAAAATAAAAAAAAATCACTGCAGAGCTTCCACACTCGCCTCTGAGGTTAGGCAGAATATCTGCACACTTCTTACTATAAAAGGATAGAGTTTTAACTGCTACTAGTCATTATTAAATCTTTGGTCATGTGCTAACTCACTAGGCTACATGTGCAGTACAGCAAACATTTGCCTTTATTACAAACTCCTATGGGGAAAAAAAAATCCAAGAATCAACTTGACCTTGGAACAATTTGGAAGTAGATAACAGTGATAACAGTGTTAGAAAACAAAGTCACTAAAGCATGGCAGGCAGTCTATATAGTGGAAGGAGGAAGAGGACTATTTGTGAGCTCAACAAGTCTCTCAAAGTCTGGGAAACTTAATTGGAAGAGTAGAGATTAAACAAACAAGTTAAAAAAAAAAACCCAGACCACCTAGGTTTCCCCATTGTGAAGTGCTCTGAATCCCAGCTCAGGCAAGGAGAGAGAGAAAACAAAGTCTACCTACCCGACTCAAGTCTGTTCCATATTTACGATGAAGTTCATCAAGGCTGAGCTTGTGATCATCCTGGAAGACAAGCAATAGATGAGGGTCCCTGCAGTCAGTCAGCACGAGCTCAGCAACTCCCCCCTCACCAGGTTTCCTATTTGCATCATTTCAGTGAGATAGATATTTTTTCCAAGGAGGAGATAAGCTAGTCTTACTACCTCATTCAGCAACTCAAAGCATTCTTATGGCTATTTGGGTACAACATATCAGCTTTTTAAACAACCTCTGATGCATCTCAGCGTTGTCTTCATGCTCACAGAAAATTCTGAAGTCACAGTGATTTTTTGGTGTTTTGCTTCTTGGGATGGGGAGGGGAGGTAGGGGACAAAGGAAAGTAGCTAGGAAGGAAGGTGGGAGTGTACAGAAGATTAACTCCATAATTTCACAAATCTTAAGCAACACCGTCAGCTTAAGCAGTGTTTCTTCCCCACCCAAAATTCCATTTCACAGCCAGACTATTTTCAACTAGAAAAAAAGAACTGATACACAGCAGTGTCTCACTAAACAGTGACACAGAGGGCACAGATGCTTTAAGCAAGCTTTGCTACCAAAGAAAACCTGAACTTTGCTGAGCAAGTTTTTTTAGCAGCTCCTCTCTCAAACAAATGAGAGGGGAAAAATAGAGAGCCCAGACCCAATTACAGTGCACAGAAATAAAGCCTGTATCAACTGTATCAAGATCAGATCTAAGCTGGATGATGCTCGTACAGATGAGCAACATCATCCAGCATTCACAGATGGAGATGGGAGACTTCTACAGTCTCAAACATGGTGAGAAGAAATAATACTGAGGTCAGTCTGAGCAGAGGCCAACAGTAAATGGAGCTTTACAGATCCAACTCCACCATTCCAGCTGGAACGAAAACAGCAGTCTTCCCCATGTGACAACTCAACTAAGGCTGCACTGCTGCTATCCAGACAATGCCTGCTGAGTGAGGAAATGCAGGTAGACTTCGCTACATGTAACAGGCAACCAGGCACTTGCATTCTGCCTCAAATGCCTTTTAAGAAGTGACACTTTCAAGGCCTACTGCATGGTCATCTTGATACCAAAACACTTGCAAGATGTCTGGCTTGGAGACAAAGGGGAGAAGGGAAATCAGTGCTTTCAGTCACACGATGCTGGCAGTTCCCCAGCACTTTTATCTTTCAGTCATATGAGGCACAGAGCTTTGGGAGCAGAGAACATTCTTGTAACTATTCATTCCATGCTTTACAAATCTTACCATTGAGACTTCCTTTTTAAGCTCATCCATGTCCCTCTCCTTCGCTTTTTTCTTCTTTGTGCCATGTTCTGATGTAGCAGTAGGCTCATACTTGTCTCTTCCAGCCTATAAGAGACAACATGCTACTGTTAAGAAACACCTACTGGCGGAGGAATTCACTGTATCTATCAGCTACATACATGAGACTGCTAGGTAGACAAAACAATTTTTATTTTTTAAAGATAAACCACTTCAGTAAAAACAGTAAGTTAGCTAATCATCAATCACTACCAGCATTGCTAATACACAGATTGTAGACAGACATCTAGCTAGAATGAGAGCAAGCCACATGCTATTCGATTAGCCCTGGTTAGTGAGCCACAGTTCAAGCACTAAAGACCTTTCCCTGAGCACAAATGAATATTCCTTTTACGCATTAACTCCTCATCCCATTGCTCAGTCTTCCACACCCTCTGGCAAGAAGCACCCTACCAAGTGAAGATAAAAAGTGGTATCTCCAGCATATCAAATTTGAGGGTAAGTTCCAAGCACTTTCAATTCTCAGTTTGGCACATTAGCTGGGCTGTTACGCAATGAAAATCTGCTTTCAATTCACAGAAATTTGTCCAGCAAGAACGGTATACAAAGTAGTAATACACTACAACAGACTCAATCTGTGCTCAGTCCTGCTTCAGCCTCAGACAGCTGATGATCTGCTCAATAAAGTCCCATTATTGAGATGGACTTATATTCATATCACCTATGATTAATTGTATATGAAATCATGCAGAGACTTAAATCTTGTGACAATAAGGTAAACAAGCATCCAAAGGCAAGGAAAGCAGGAGGCAGCAAATACAAACATCACTTAAGAGACAAAAAACAAATTACAGGAACTTCAACACTCTGTCAGATACCAAAGTCAGGCACTAGCACAGCCTCGTGGAGCAGTTCCTCCCATGAATATTGCACAAGTTTCCAGCCCCTCTCAAATCTCTGAATGCTGCTTTCCCTTCCTTCCCCACTGCCTAGGACCTGTAACACCCTGCCAAGTTTTAGGTTATACATTTTCACCCAGTAAGACCTCTGAGAAATATTTTCAGATGAAACTGCAGTTAGCAGCAACACAGTCAAACCAGTAACAAGACAAAAGAGTTGCAAGGACACTGCTTTGCTCCTCTCCCTTGTGCCTCAAATCACAAACTGGATCCCTCAGAGCACTCTGGACACAGACTACTGTTAGAGCAACAAGCACAGGAAATTTTTATTATTAGTTACTGCAAGAAAAGTAGTAGACAAAACTAGAAGTGAAACTACACTAAAAATAATTTTTCAGGGAAAAAAAAGTCACAGCTTCATTACAAAATCTATCAGGCACATCTAGGCCAGGATTTCAAGTGCTCTAAGCAAGCACTGTGTGCATTGTGCCACAGCCATATCCATCCACTTCACGTGCACAGAAACCTCTCTTGCCCTTTTCAGTAAAGGCAGACTTTGCACCCCTCACATACCTTCATGCAGCTACAGAGCCGCACAGTAGAAACAGTTTTAACTGAGTAGAAAGGTCTGTTTGCCACCTCCCATCCAGGAAAAGGGCACACAACCGCAGACCGTCAGCATTCTTGACATTCTCTTCCCTGTACCTAAATTCCCATTGCACTATTTCACAAAGAAAAAACCCAAAAACCTCAGAACTTCAAAGAGGCAGCGCTCACATTCCAGCATCACAAGAATTTGCCACAGGGCAATTCTCAAGTCACCGTGAAAATTCCCTCTTTCCTTTAGTTTGAAGGAAACATCTTTGAAAGCTGAAGTTCCAACAGTCCCACACAAAACACATGCTTCTTGCTCACTTGAAGAAAGTAGTGATTACTAATGAGGCTGGAGAAGCCAGGGCCTGGCCTAGCATTGCAGCATCTCTGCCTCACGCCTTCCCCACCAGAAAAGCCTGACAAGGTCTTAAGAGGTGATGTGAGCACCAAGCCTATTGGGGCAGCAGTGAACAGCCAGAGAACATAGGAGTTTTAGCTCCAACATGAAAAGGCTCACTGCCTTTGTTCAAGCATGATTTGCTTAGAAATCCTTCAGAAAGCCTCACCATGAGCTGCAGGGTGGGTATCTGCAAGAACCCAGAGTATCTTCCCTTCCCCTTACTACTGCATCCTATCCTTAAATGGAAGCCAGCCTAATAACATTGGTCTCAGCTCTCACTTCAGGGTTTTATCATTCTGAATCTGAACTTCCTGCTCTGTCACTCACATGTGACCTTGAAGAACAATCACAGTGCTGCCCATTCTGTTCCCTGTGATTGGGGCCACTGCACTGTGCTGGCAAGAGGAAGCTCATCAGTTCAACAAAGACTGAACAGTGCTGGCCAGCAAGGGGCCATCCATTTCCCCCCCTCTCCTTTAGTCAGAAGGTGTCCCTGCTCTCCCCTCCTTTTCCTGCCAGACAATGAGGAAAGCATATGGTGCTCCTGACTTATCAAGATGCAAGCACACGGCTTGGACACAAAGGAAGGTCTGTCTCATCAGAAATGTCACCTCTGTTAGTTCACTTAGAGGAATTCTGACTCATCAAAATTGCCACATAGAAGAAAAACTTTTTTCTTCTCATGTATGACTTTTTCCATTGGCTCAGACAGAACGTTTGTAAGCACTAGGGTAACAAGTCCCATGCAGCCCCCAGCAATCCTATTGTCTTCCAAAGGCAACTTCTATGTTTCTACCTGGACTAACGGAGCCACTCATGGCTGGTGTTCTAAACAGGAACGGGACCAGGAAACGGGAGGGGTGCAAATCAGCAGATGAGTTCATAAGTATCCTATTCTAACATCGCCTAATCCAACCAGCAATGTAAATGCCAAAATAAATTAAGCAGTCTCTGGAGGCCTGGATTGTTCCAGTATTTATGTCATTACAATCAACTGCGCAGAGCAAACAGTGAAGTTACTGTCTTGCTGTCTCATGAGACAACCTTCATTAAATACACCAACCAGATGAGCCAAAGCAGTGACCACTCCTACCACACCAGAAACACTGCTTCGTGACCCTACATAACATTAAGCAAGGGACATGAATGCCCTCCTGGAATCATTCCTCCTGCTTTCATCTCTGATTCTTCATCAAAGGTCTGCCTGCCACAGCTGAGCAGAGTCTCAGCACGAGGACAACACAAAGCAGCTTCACAACCTGTTACTGCTCATCATGAGCATTTCTCACTGGGATTCCAGAAGCAGGCTGCTGCTTCCCAAGCTATGGGGGAAGTCCTCCTTCTTTACTGTGAGAGTGGTGAGGTGCTGGAACAGGCTGCCCGGAGAGGTTGTGGATGCCCCATCTCTGGAGGTGTTCAAGGCCAGGCTGGATGGGGTCTAGTATTAAATGGGAAGGTCGGTAGCCCTGCCTGTGACAGGAGATTCATGATCCTTGAAGTCCTTTCCAACCTGGGTCATTCTGTGAAATGAGAGCCAAATCTTGCAAGGGCTCCTCAGGGTTGAAAGGAAACAACAGTTTTCTGTATATTGGGACAAGTATTTACATTCCTTGTGGAAACCCAGGTGCAGAGCAGACTTCCCAAATGCCAATAGACAGCTGAACAACCTGCCCTGTCTTTCGCTTTTGTGTTATTCTGTGTTACAGGCATGTCATCATACAGTTCTTTATCTAGAATATTAAAGCATCTTTACCATTGAGACATCTCCAGTGTTTGTGAAGCACTGGGAGATTAATGGGCTGGACACCAGCTCCTTGAGGAGCTGGTAGCTTCAGCAACCCCTTGCTGACACTGTGTAGCATGTCAGGATCCCACTGTGCTGTGAGAGGGCAGCCACAGGCACAAAAGACTTGTCAGATACTCTTTTTACCCATCATGCTGTTTTGAGAGTGTGCATTGACTAAGCTGGGGTTTTCTTTGGCACCCGTAACTGTACAAATAAAGAGACAGGGAGGAGGAAGAGTAATATTGATGCCTAAATTATTCCACATAAGGATTGCTTTGATTGGCATGGTTTCCCCTCAACTGGTGCATTACACCTAACCAGGATTCAGGCACTAGTGCCAATCCCCAGAAGCAACCTAAAGCAGGCAGTAACGTGTGACAAGGATGGAGAGAAGCACTCTCCTGCCTGCAGACAGCAATGACATCCAGCCAGCTCTCCCTTCCCTACACACACACACGCACTCTCTCCAGATAATACACACACCCAGGCAGCCCAGGGCCCCCCCACTACCATCTGAAGTGACACAGCATCAGCACAGCAGCTCTCACACACACTCACCCGCCCTCCCCCTCTCCCCCCACAACACTATGCTCTCATGGGAAGGAGGTTCCTTTTTGGGCACCCCAAGGCAGGACAAGCACACTGTTCAGTCCAGCAGTCACACCCTACTTTTTCCCCACGGCCTGTCTCTTTCACATCCCTGTTTTTCAGAGGGTCCCCATTGCTGCACGCTCACCACTAAATGAGAGAAACCTTGTGACTTATGGAATAATGAAGCAGTGTGTGGCTGCCTCAGACTTCCCGGCAGTACACTTCAGCCTTAAGTCAATTGTTTACTATGCACACAACTCATGTAATGCAAAGTGAAAATACACCTTCTGCATTAGAAAGCAATTGTAACCCCCTCAGTGAAGCCTAAATCCCAAAACCTGTTGCACTGCTAAGCTATAAAGATAATTTAAAGCACCCATAGAACCGCATCAATCCCCACCCCCCGTGTTTCATCTCTCAGATGAGATCACCACACATGCTGCCTGTTGCTCACTAGACTGAAACACATTATGCTGGGGCAACCAAACGGCAAGAAAGCAGTCTGAAACCCACTCCACACACAGCCTCCCTTCTCCCAAATGGCCATCCTTGCCCTTCTCCTATTTACACAAGCACTGCCGTTACTCCACGCCGACGAGGACGGTACGTGTATTTGAGGAGCACTCTGGAAACACACAGCACCTCTATTTTCCACCACCTAGGATGGAAGGACACAGAGCTGCTGCCTCAAGGCACCCCACAGCCACAGCTCTCCACACAGAGGCAGAGAAGGCTGGGACAGCTCTGTTTCTGGGCAGCTGGTCCAGTCATCGTCCTGGCAGGCCTGATAGCTCAGCTGGTTAGCGTGCAGGGCTGATAACACGAGATCACACGTTTGAGTCCCATGCGGGCTATTCTCTTTCCACTCCAACAGCTGGAACCAATGATCCTTATGGCGCTCTGTGATTACGTCCAACCTCGAGCTCCTGCTTGAGAGCCTCCAAACATTTAAGAGAGACAGAATCTGGAACCGGAGAATTTCTCCTTACTCCGGGCCGTAACATGGAGAATGGAGGGCAGGCACACATACACACACAGCACGGCGGGAGGCTATCATCTCAATTAAGAGGGCACGCACGGTAAGCTCATCCCTGATCGCCTTCCTTATGCCATCAGCTCCTATCTGCCCTCAACACCGCTTACACGCAGCGCCGCGTGCTGCCAACTCCCTCCCCCCGGGGCCCTGCGGTCGCAAGGAGTCTAAAGTACTTCCATCAGGGCCAGGAGACGCCGGGGCAGCCGCGCTTCCCAGCGCGGCTCCAAAAGGGCATCAGATAACACCGCCCGCGGGGAACACGCCCGTTCCCACACCGCCCTCACCCGTAGCCCCGCGGTGCCGGCCGGCTTCACGCCTCACCGCGCGGCGAGGGTCCCCACCCCCCTCCCGCCCCGCGGCCATTTCCAGCGCCGCTCGGGCTCCCCCGCCCTCCGGCAACGCCCGCGGGAAGCCGCCTCCCGGCGCCGGCCTCGAGCCCGCGCTGCCCCCTCGGCGCCCCCCGGAGCCGCCGCTTCCTCCCCCGAGCCCGGGGCTGAGCCGGCCGGAGCCGCACCGCACCCCGCCTCGCGCCCGACATGGCCGCCCCCCTCCCCGCGCCTCTCAAGACAAAGCGAGCCGGCACGAACAACGTGGGCCGACGGGAGCCTCCCCGCCAGCCATCCCCCGAGTTTCCCGCCCCGGCACCCCGCCCGGCCGCTCACCCCCTTGCCCATGGCGCCGGGCGTGCGGAACACGCGGCTGGCAGCGAGGAGCGGCGCTCAACGACGCCACGTGGCTCAGCAGGTGCCGAACAATAGCAGCGCCCGCCGCTCCGCTCCGCTTTCCTCCTCCTCGCTTCTCCCGCCCGGCTCCTCGCCGCCGCAGCTCCGATACAGCACCGGCTTCCCGCCGGATAAAGTCCCGGCCGCTCCGCCCCGTCCCGCCCGTAGCCCGCCCCTCCAAGCGGACCGTTGGGGCGGGGGGTGGTGCCGGCTTGCCCACGTGTAAAGCGGGGCTCACCTCGGCCGCCCCAACCGCGCCCCACCGAGGAGGGTCGGCGCGCCGCCGCGGGCTCCTTCCGGGCTCGGGGTGAAGCCGCCTGAGGGCGCTGCGCTGCCCCGCTCCCGCCGTGCTGGCGCTACCGCCGCCGCCATGTCGAGGCGGTGAGGGGGCAGTGGGCGCGGCGCTCCGCCGCTCTGCCGGGCTGCGGTTTGTGGCACTGCGTTCGCTGAGAGGCAACGGGGTGAAGCCGGGTACGGCCGCAGGACCGTGCTCTGAGGGCATCGCCAGGGGTTCCTTACTACCTACATCTGCCACTGGGGTGACGCGGTGCGCGAAAGGCTGCCGCACCTTCCGGGGTTACGAGCTTCTTCTGTGTGTAAGGAGATGTGTGTGCGCTCGTCAAAACGGCTTTAAAAGGTTGTGATTGCTGCAGGTTGTGGCCAGGAGCCAGCGATGTGATGCACGGTGTATCTCTGTGCTCCGCTGCTCCGTGCCTGGCTGGGCAATGGTCTCATAGCTCCCTTCCCACTTGAGCACATGGAAGAGATGGGCAGATGGAGAATCATAGAATCACAGAACCACAGAATGTCCTGAGTTGGACGCATGAGAATCATCAAGTGCAAGCCCTGGCTCCGCACAGCACTACTCAGAATCCAAATGCTATCTCTGAGGGTGCTGACCAAATGCTCCTTGAACTCTAGCAGCTTGGGGCCATGCCTACTGCCCTATGGTGAGGAACCTTTTCCTAACCCCCAGCATGACTCCTCCCTGAAGCTGCAGCGCCATTTGCTCTTCTATCTTCATGCTCTGACAAAGACAGCCAGCACCTGCCCTCGTTCTTGTCAGCTCAGAAGAACTTGCAAGACCCTGAGGTGCCTGGCAAAACCCAATGAGGAAGTGTTTGGGTGGCCTGTTCTCTGCAGGAAGCTGCAGGACTGAGGAGGGCCCTGGGCACACGGAGCTAGCTGGGGGCAGCGGGAATGCTCTTGCAGAGGGAAAGCCTCCATTTAAATGGGTGTTTTCTGGGTAAGCAAGGCCTGAAACTCCCCGTGGCAGGAGAATAAGACTGAGCTCAGCTGTACAAGTCTTGGACAGAAGCTTTGTCGTCCAACTGTTTGTCCACTGACCTGTGTGATGGGAAGTGATGCTACTACAAATTACAGTTTTAAGGGTTTTTGGGGTGCATCACAGCAATGATGGAGCTCAGTCCGGTCATTGTCTCCAAGTCCTGCTGAGGCACTCCTGGTACAGGACATAGTGAACTTTAAAGTAAAAACCTGCAGTGAGTTCAGATGTGATTTCAGATGCAAGCATTTCAGAGACATGTTTTTGATCATCTGCAGAAGCTTCATGTTAAGCTCCCGCTAATGATCTTCACTGGATCTGGTACTGTTTTGACAGCTGCAGAGACTGAAGCTTTCTGTTCACCTAAAAAAATCCCAGGTACCTGGGCAGTCTTCTCCCTCTCAGCTGCACCATCCTGTTCCCAAGACGGAGCTGTCATTTTGCTCCTGTTACTCATCTCTGAAGTTTTCTTTCTCTTGAGAGTGCTAGCTCATGGTAGAAGATGGAGAGAAGGGAACTTTGTAGGCAATAGGAACTGGGTAGAAATCTCAAAGGCTGAAATCACTTACTTGTTTCATTTTCACTCCTTGACAACAATTCACCATGTCAAACTTCAGTTTCTTTCAGTGCAGCTGTGAAGCATCATCAGTAGAACACTGAAAGAAGACCTCCAGACATCTTCCAAGTTATTCTGTCCTTCAGTGTGTAACAGCTGTGATCTGTACAGTACAGCTGAGCTGGAATACTATGAATGTGTTCCATCTTCTGCTTTGGGATAGTTGATGAGTTGCAGTCTCTTCCTGATGTAAAACCAGAGGGATCAACTGATGCTAAAAAGTCTCTTCCAGGAGAAAAACAAGGCTGAGTTCCCTTTTTTGGCAGTGACATAAAAAGAGGGCAAATCCATATGGATCAAAGGAAATAGTATTACGTAAAACCAGGAACAGAGGGTAGGTTACGTGTGTTCTCCTCCCTTAATAGGTATCAGAGAGATTAGCTTACGAAAAACCAAGAGAGCTCTGTTTTCAGTATCTACAGCAATTACAAACTCTTTTTGATACCTTGGCATGGTGACTGGGAGAAGCAGAGATAACATACAGGGCATTTCTCTCCTGCCAGTGGATCAGGTCCAAGTCGGTTTTTAATGCCTGAAAATTCCTGCTCTTTGGCTCGTATGTCCCTCTCAACTCATCCCAAGAAAAATCACGAGTCCTTTTTGAAGATGTGAAGCAAAAGAATGTTTTTCCCTCCTGACTGTTTGTGAAGCCAGTCATGGGTTGCTGCAAAGCTGTTAAATTCCAGGGGTAGGGAGCACTGGTATGGAGCACTGGGTGCAGTAAAAGGAGTGGGCCTTGTGTAGGTAGTGTAGGGCAATATGTGGGTGCCAACTGCTATTTTTATAGCATGCACATCGCACAGTCCTTCTGTAGCATTTTTCAGTTTGAGAACCTGAGGATGTTCTACAGCAGGGAGTTTTATTATGGCGATTTTGGGGTTGAGAAGAGAATGTCACCAAGTCAAAAGACAGGCAGGTAGAAAATCTTGAACAAATGCCAGATGAGCGTTCATAGAATCACAGAATCATTAAGGTTGGAAAAGACCTTTAAAGATCATCTTCTCCAACCATCAACCCATCCCCACCATGCCCACTAAGCTGTGGCTGTCAGTGCCAAGTCCACACGTTTCTTGAACACCTTCAGGGACACTAACTCCACCATCTCCTTGGGCAGCCTGTGCCAATGCATTAGCACTCCTTCTGAGAAGAAGTGTTTTCCTAATATTTCACCTATTAAAGGCTTTGACAGTCCTCTGCTCCTGGTGTTAGAGACAACAGCTTCTGCTCATGTATACTCCTGCTTTTGTTTGCAGTCTGCATATAGTTTGACATGGAAAAGCAAATCTTTATCCCTTTTCAATTGCTACAGCTTAGGACTGCATTTGTTGGGAAAGCTAGGATGTTAGATCCTGTAATAGATACCACTTAGAACAGGAAAGAATATCACCTCCCTCTTATTTTGTTCTTTCTGTGAGATCTTCTGTGCCCACCACCATTTTTGATGAGTTGCAACAAGAGCCATGCCCTTCCCTTTGAAAAACACAGGTGCTGCTTCAGCAGCAATTAATACACACACACTGGGACAGTTTGCTTGTGAACAGTACAATGTCCTTTGCATCAGAGAAGGATCATAGAATTATCTAGATTGGAAGACGAACCTTCAGGGTCACCAACTCCAACTGCCAAAGCTCCCTCCCATCCTTATTCAGAATTAAAGAAAAAGGAACGGAGATGGATCCAAACGAGCTATTTTTCCTCATTCACGCATGTCTTATTGTTACAGTCACCAGAGGATGGAGTTACTCACAGCACACTAAAGCAGGCAATAAAACCAGCAGCAGTTCAGGTAAAGCAGGCTGTGTTCCTCCATGAAGTCTCTATATAAATGCCATTTAGAAAGGCAGTCAAAATGGGATTCATGCCTTCTGAAGGGTGGTTCACTTAACAGGGGACACAGAGTACCCCAGGTGACTGTATGTAACTATTTCTGTCAACCTCCTGGCTGTAATTACAGGTCTCACCCCCTGCTGGTTTGTCCCCTGCGCTTAATGAGATCGCTTTGAGAGATAAGGCTGTGACTCCATTAAATCTGACTGTGGCATGAGCAAAGATGGTGATCCACTAAAGCCAGTCAGGCTTGGCTAAGGTTCTCCATGTGCTTTCTTTCCTCACTCTGATGATGGATGCAACATTTTGCATTTCTGACAGTGTTTTGCATTTTTCAGAAGCCTTTCAACTAGGTCATTCAAATGCTGTTTGCAAAAACAAGACAAAGTGTCCTTAGAGGCCCTTTGAACATGAGGTCTCCATCCTTTGCCGTTGCACATGAATGGTCCTACCTTCATTCAGCGCCATGGCTGTGTGGGTTGCAGAGGCGAAGGGCAGAAATATCAAGCATTCCACTCATTTTGAGTGCCTCAGTGTTATGTTTGCACAAAACTCCTAAAAAATTCCTGGGCGCTTGGGTCCTGTCGTAGGTGGGAAATTCAGCTGCTCAGCTTTTCTCAATAGTAAGTTGAAACTGTTGTGTTTTCATGTTTTTGTTTTGCTTTCTGCTTTACTGAAGAGGAGGTAGGGGCAACGTGGAATTTAGGAGAGCTGGGTTCCTCTCTCACTGCTTGATGAAGGACTTTTAGTGCTAGTTCAAAAAGCCCAGAAGACCACTTGTAGGGGCATGCTGTGAGAGCAAGAACAGCAAACTCATTGCCAGTGGATTCAAATGCACCATTAAAGCTTTTGCAGTTCTTCAGAAAACCAAATGTTTAGGAATCCATGGATTAAAAACACAGTGAAGGTTTTAAACTCCTGCTCTATGAGTTCTAGAGCTGTTTAAAGCTGTGATATGTGCTTGTGATACTTTTTTTCCTAAGCCCATAATCTATCATTCCATTTTTAGTTACAGACACTGTTTTTAATTTGCCCTCCTTTGCCAGTTAGTTATCAGGGAGATAAAGCAGCTTTGAAATCCACAGACTCCCTGGAACCACACTGAAGTGTGCACAGTTGTGTGCACACTTCACCGTTCCAAAGCAGATAAACCAAGTACCACGTAACTGCTTCTTTTGAGCACTAGTGGCTAAATGGGAATATTTTACAAAGCGTAGAATTGAGTAAAATCTCAAAAGTCTTCAATGTGCTCTTTTTTTAAAAAATCTTTTTGATGACTTCTCATTACAAATTTGCATTAGAAAAGTAGGACGTTTTCAAAGAGGAACACTACGAAGTCAGGGTTTGCAGAAACCCAGTCTCTGCCCATTCCACCTGTCTGCGTGTGTGGTGCTGCAGTCTTCAAGTTACAACATTCTACTGTATTCAGCATTTCAGATGAAATGCTGCCTGGTGAGTAAGAAGGAGCAAGATTTAGTAGACCAAGTTTCATCTTCATCATTCTGCACCCCGTCAGTCATTCTACCCAGTCCATTTTGTCCACCCAGAGCAGAAGGGTTTTCGCCATTAATTCCTACCCTGTATTTTGTGTTCCCAGTTTATGAGCCTTAAGTCAAATCTGACCAAGAATAAAGTGTTTGACTTTGAGTTCTGTGAAATCCCAGACATAATGTAGCTGGTGTGATTCCAGAGATTGCGAGAATGAGAGGATGGGGTCATATAAAAAGGGGGAGATGCCCCTGGAGACCGGGGTCTATGGAGAGTTCAATGCCTTGTCTGTTCAACAAGTGCCAAGAAAGGATGACATCAGGATCCCGAGATCTGTCTGGCAGTACTCTGATGGAGTTCACTGTCCTGATGGTGACCCTATGGTGTCTGATCTCACCTATACAAGGCCGTGCCTCACTCCACCATACCTTATGCAGCCAATAGGGCTAATATAGCTGGGTGTTCTCAGTAGTAAGAGAGAGGATGTGTCTACAACTTGTTGATACAAAATAGCCTGAATGTGCTAAGTTTTTAGGCTAGCTACTTAAACCATCTAATTGGCAGGGTACTTGGGGAGGACTGAGAATATTCTTCCGAGCATGACAAGGATGGATTTTCTGGAGGTGGCTGGTTCTGTTCCCGTAGAGATGATTACTTTAATACAATAAAAAATGAACAATATGAGTTTGGGCACCTATAGCCCTAAATAGCGACGTCTTTAAATTTCATTTAAGTCTGCATCCATCAATAAAATATTTGATATTTTTCACTAGACAACTGAGTTCTGCACAAGATGTTCAGTCTGGCCCTGGTTCATCAAATCACTTAAGTGCTTTGCTGAATCAGAGACTTGATTCTCATTAAATCAGGCACTTTATACAAAGAGGCAGGGAGCATACTGCAGCCTTACCTCACTGTGTGGGCTCTCTTGGATGCTGGTGAGCACAGTAATAGGTTATGGATTAGGACCATCCTCTTAAGGCCCAGGTCCACTCCATGTCTTCCACCAGTTGCAGCTGGTTATTTATTGAGCTAGCATGGGATTGTTAAAGCTTTGGGAATGAGCTAGTTGTTGTTTAGAAATGCCAATGACTTTTTTTCCCCTGAATTCTTCTATATAGCCTCAAGCATATAGGGAAAAGTTTGGAAGTGTTGTGCTCTGAAAGGGAGTTAGACATGGAGCTGGTTCACCTTTGGGATAATCACTCCCTATGAAGGTTTTGACATAAAGCTACACAGCCTGGGAACCAAGAACTCCCAGATTTTCTGCGAATCAAGCAGAGATCCTATACAGGTCCCAAACAAGCTGATGGCCAGGATGTGCAGTCCCACAGTAATTCCCCTAAGCTGGGTTTGTATTGTGAGTTTGGTGCCCTGGCTGTTTCAGTATAAGGTAACTACTGGGAAAAAAAAGAGGATTTTATAAATGTTTTTGAAACAATCAAGATAGCTTCATAAAATCTTCCACTGCCTAAAGTGGAAAGCCAACAGAAAGAAGCTTCGCCAGCAAACACAGATCATTCCAGCTCTTGCGGCAGGGAAACAAGACAAGCGGCCTGCCAGAACAGTGGGTTGCAGTTCATCTCAGGAGTACATCAGGATCATTATAGCTCTGAGATGAGCAGTTGCCCTTAGTAAGAAAAGCACACTCAGCAGCAAAATTGTTCTAAGTAAATGGGCTACAGTCCAGAGATATCTTACATTCCCAGAGCAACTCACATAGACACAAGCAAACAAATCGCTGACCAACTGCAGACTTCTGTTTTAAGCTTTTGAGTCCTATTCATCTGTAACATTATTCTGAAATGTATCTGTTTGCACTAATCACTTCACTTGTCCTGGAGCAGGAGAAAAGAGCTGCTTTTCAACACTGTGTAATTTCACCTAACAGAGAAAAAAAAAAAAAAAAAAAAAAAAAAAAGTCAGGAAATTAATTACAAGAAGAGGACTGATGAGAGAGAGGGAGAACTCAGATGACAGACATAGTTGGCACGGTTGCTGTCTTTTACAGAAAAGTCATATTTAAAACGTGTGTGTTCAGAATGTAAGCAAATAAGACTAAAAAGCACACACAAGATCTTGAGAATGGATCCTCTGCATGATGGAGAAGTGCAGCAAAGGAAATCTGTTCAGTCGTTATTACAGAGAGTTCAGTCTAACCTCTTCTCCGTCATTGGAATTACATGGGATTTGTGGTGGCTGCAAGGACAAGTACTAGCACTGGGACTTTTCCAGCCTTTTCAACAAATGCATGCATCTACTGGTTTGCTTAATTGTTTAAATCTGGGGATGGTTGCCTACTGAATCTATTGCACCAGGCAGGTTATCATGTGGCTGTCATGCTTCAGGGCTTCTGTCTGCCTGAGATAAGAGTTGGTCAAAGGCTCAGGTTGGGGGATGACACCCAGACAGATTAGGAAAAATTGGCACTGGGTTTAATGAAATTTGCAAAAGTTCCAAGCACAAGCTGGCATCTGACTACAGCACTGAGAAACAAGGGTTGGTTTTTGTATTGTTTCTATACTCCCTACAGAGGAAGAGGCGTCTCCAAAGAGGACATGGTTCTCCCAGCACCAGCCCCTGAACCTAGGGTGAGATGGATCACACAGAAGCCCCTGTGTGGTTTCTTCACTAAACTTGACCCAGTTCAAAGATCTGAACTTTGGAGTGAGACAAAGTTAGGGGCAGTGAATTTCATTGCAACTTGTCTTGCCCAAGCTTCTTGGAAAACTCTTGGCAGAGCTAGGATCTGCCCCATTTCTGCTTTGGTTCTCATATCTGGGGTAACCCAAAAGCCCAACCTCTGCTTAGATCCGCTATTCACCTGGTACCAATAGTTCCTTTTTATGTCTTTCTGGGAGCAACTGCTCTGGGAAAATGCAACTTTACATTCGTTCAACATACACTTTTACTAGGACCACAACATCAGTTTCTCAACAGTTGAAATTGTGGTAAATCCGCTGACTTGAACTTTGGGATTTTTCCCTAATGGAGCAAGGAGTCTACTGCCAAGCTCTACTCTGGGCATGATCCTATTGCTTTCTTTGTTCTTTCTTACAGGCTGCTGGAAAAAATGGCATTCCCTGAGGCTGTATTGTCTATCCAAGATGCAATTACAGGGGAGCCTGCAGACTGGGGAGCAGCACTGAGGAGAAAGTCCCAAGAAAATGTTCTTTGTTCCTTGAATGACACTGCCCTGAACACAGGTGTCTGCCAAGTACATGTCTTACCAGCAGCCCAGCTCCCTACCCCCCATGTGGTTTTATTTTATGTATTTTTTTTCAATTATATAGTGTTTAGATAGGTTAAGACCTCAGCTTGCCAGCACATAGCTATTGTCTGCATGGGCATGTCCTCAAGAAACAATGCAAAGAGCCCATTATGGTTTGGGATAGACCTGAGCTATGTAATTGAGATCTATCCTTAAGCCTCAAGATGTTCTGCTCTAATGCTCAGACCCAGCAGACTCCTCTCTTGCAGATAAAAGCAAAAAAAACCACCAGACCCAGCATTTCCAGAGCTCAGTTTTCCCAGTTTTAACAAGCCCGAGGAGTTTATTTTGGCTTGATGGCTCGGTGTCAGAGTTCAGATCCCGCTTCATGTGTTCAGGAGGAGGGCTGGATGTTCCAAGCCTGGTCTGTAGTTGCAATGAAAGTACTTAGTGAGTTTAGCAAATACCTGCAAAAAAATTCATTGTAAGACAGGTCAGTAAAAGTCATTTTCTTTGTGCCAGCATAGCAATATTGTTAAGAAACACTTTTTTTAATTGTTCGTTTTGGCAGATAAGTTGGAATTTCCGTAATGGCAAAAATGTTTGTGCAAATGCTGTTAAATGCACTTATAAGTTTTTTTGCCAATCTATTGCCATTTTTGTTTCATTTATCAAGATCAGCTAATGCAACAGAACTCTTCTGGTAACAGTAAAAGCAGTAATCCCACAAGGAAGGTTTGCTAGGATAGCTCTTCTGGGATACTTTCATTTGAAAATTTTAACAGATCCTGCTGTAATTAAAATTTATATAGATTGTGCAAAGAACTAGCAATAAAAACAGCTTACAACCAAGTCTTCTCCATGCTATCCTAATGTGCAGACGAGAAAGCTTTGTCTTGCTTCCAGTTCCTACACAAAGAGTGAGAGCTTCCTCTGTTACTGCTACCCAGGTGAGCAGGAAGACAGGAATAACAAACAACACCAGTCCTGACTTCATTCTTCTCAGCTTATGAGCCTTACAGTGTGCAAACAAACTTCTCCAAGTGCATTGCCAAGCTCACCCCAAGGTATGTTCTGGAGAGCTAACACGTGTCACACCCATTCAATGCTCTTTTCATGCATCTCCAGGCAAGGGCACAGACCGCCCATAAAAGCATGCAAATAATTCTCTAGGCATTGTACGAACACGTGAAGGAAAGTATTTCCTTGCCCTGAGGAAGTCACTGGCAAAGACAGAGAGGACTGAGGAAGAAATGGAGATAGTTCACTGTTCTGTAGCTGAAGTAAAGGGAGGCTGAGGTAATCTCCAGGGTGATGGAGAAGGCATAATGAGTGGGACAACATCAGCAGATCAGCTGTTGCCCATCCCAGGGCACTCCAGATCCAGTCGTACCCGGGGTGACTCAGGTGTTGCACCCAGCCAGGTGACACCGGTGGGTAGACTTCATGTGGGCAATGAGGAGCTGCCCTTGGCCAAGGCCTCCAGCTCAGAGCTAAGGGATATGGGTGTCTTCTAGGGCCTGATGCAGTGTTTCTGCTGCTGACAAAAGGAGCTGCATGGAGGAACTGCCTGCAAGCTGACGTTCTACTGCTGACCTTCACAGCTATTGGAGAAACATCCCTTCCATCCCTCTTGAATTTTACAGATATTTTTAAATCTTGCTTCACAGCTCAAGGAAATATCCTTTTCCTCTTTCTTCATTTTTGGGGCAACATTTCCTAGTTATATTTGCAAGCTGAAAAGACAGCTGTCTCATAGGCTTCCTGATGCAAGCTGAGTGTATTGAGCAAGACACCAGCATTACTAAATTGGAGCAGTACCTCTACTTCTAGAGAGCCACAGCAGAGGAAACAGAAGGTTTTGCAAACCTCATCAGCTATTCCTGTTGGAAGTCACAAGAGCAGCTCACGTCAAACCAAAGCACTGAATGCTTAAACAACAAATTCAGGTGTTGATTAATAGGAACACACCTTTTAACCTATATTGGCCAAGCAAGTTCAAAAGGGAGATTTATTGTTGTGAGTGTGTATACTATAAACAAGGGGTTATTTGATGTTCTGAATGTTGCACAACAGACTGTTTTATATGGTCTGACAAGAAATGTTTTTTTTGCATGAGCTAGCTAGGTGGTTCTCTGAGGTATTGGATTTCATGCTGTCTTTGGGGAGAGCATCCACCCGAAGGAGGATGGATCTGTCGTGCTGCCTTTTTACCTCTCCCAGGCAACAGAGAACATACAAGGTGATAAAAGGGCACAACCCACTTTGAGAAGAGTGAGAAAAATTGAATTACTTGAGTGAAGGAGGAATGGAGATCCGTTTACTGCTCTTTCAAAGGAAGAGACTGCTCTGCATCTGAGTTTTGGCAGTACATTTTGTCCATGTTGTCAACACAGGCAGCAGCATACCACGAGCCTGCTAAATCCTAGCACCTCTCCTGGAGTCCCCTGTAAGAAAACACAGATGCCTTTACGGTCTGTGACCATCCAGCAATCCTGAAATAAGCTTCTAAGGAAAAAAGAAATATATATATATATATCACAGCAGCACAAGCTGGCACATGATGAGAGATCACCCACACGAGGCAGGGTGACATAAAGCGTTTGCAGCAAGCTGAAAGCTCATATTCACCTCAGTACCTTCAGGACTTCAGAGGGACATAGGCATAATGGGTGTTCTACCTCTCATAGTTAACTTTCCAAATTTCTGCTCCCCCCTTGTGCTGCTTGGAACTTCATCTCTTCTGTTCTGGACCAGTGCAGCAAGTTACAGAAGTATTTATACTTTTGATGCCTAATACAGTGGTGACTTCATTTGTTTAGAATTAGTGTTCCACAGTGTCGTTGCCTTTTGGTGGTGCGTACATTTGTGAACAAGTGTTTTCAAGGATGAAATAAAGAGTGACATTTCATCAAAAATCTCTGATGAGCACCTTGAGAGCTCATTTAAGAATTGGCAACCACTGCCATCGAACCAGACTGTATTAGTTTCACAAAACAAGGCCAAATATCCCACTTGCTTTATGTTTTTAATGCTCTCTTTCTTTTAATACAAAAAAAAGGTTTAAAAATGAAATAAGCTTTGTCACTTATATATTAACTATATAATATATTTTATGTGTAGCCCAAGACAATTCCTCTTCACTCAGTGTGGCCCAGGCAAGCCAAAAGGTTGGACACCCATGAGTTAGCTCACACTAGCTAACACACTCCTCAGAAGGCATGCTTTCTGAGCCCACTGTCTAGCTTACTTCTTTCCTGCAGAATTTTTCTCCCTACTCTGAGTCTTTAATTTGGAATAAAGCAAACTTAGTCTGAATCCTGACACAACATAAAATTCTCCTTGGCCGTAAGTGAACAATTTCTGTGTTGAGGGAGCAGAAACAAGACCACAACATGGGCCCCACCTGCCTATGGGGGTGCTTGTCCCCAGGTCATAACTTCACTGATGGTCTTTTTTTATTTTTCCTAAGACAAATCCTGCTTTTAGCCACATCCAAATTTTGGATAAACTTACATTTGAAATGAATGTACAGTATAAGCAGAGTCTGACCCACATTAATTCCTGAGCCAGACTTTAATAATGCAGGGGAATTAGAAACTTGGGATGTTCAGCTTGATTTACCAAAGAGCTTGCACCTAACATATTGAGTTGCAGGTCTTAGGACCAAGCCATGCAGGGCTCCTGTTGAGGCAGAGGTACCTTTGCGGGCAGCAAGCATCCTCCCACAGGCCCCAGCAGCAGAAGGCATGGTGTTTGTTACTGATATGGTGTTTCAGTACATCTACAGGTGGTAACCAGAGAAGCCATGGCAGAGCTACAGGGAAAGCAAGCTGAAATAGACCCAAGAAACACTTAGCCCGTGGGATATCCTGTTGCAAATCCTACTCAGAGGACATCAGAATGGCAGTAATGGAGATTACTAAAGAGCAGGTCTCTCATGTTTTATGAATTCTAGAGAATAAAAAAGGCAAATTCAACAAGTTTACAGCTTGTATATCCCTATCTTAGGCACCAAGCCTGAGAAACCACATGCATGGAAGCAGCTTTAAGAAAGCTTTATCTCACGGGTATCAACTTGGCCTCTGACACTCTGCACCCAGGAAGAGGGCAATCCCATACCATGTGCCAAGAGACACAGCGAGGTGGCCACTCCTGCGTCCCAGCTGCACAGGAGTGTGGCTGCCCCTGTGCATTTTAATTCCCCTCTCTCTCAGGAATGAGGGAAAGGAGTTAACAGCCCTATAACTATGTGCTACAGCCCAGGAGCACTGTGCATGTCTAGAGCCAGGGAGTGGTGGGCTGATGGGCACCCAGGCTGCTGCATGCATGGGGAGAGGGACAGCTGCACCCTGCTTCAGAAAGCTATGTTGGCACCTAACAATGGCCTTGGAGGACTCCTGTTCAGCATGACATGTCTCCAGCCAAGCACCTCTCTCCTTTGGAGCCAGTGGGGATGAAATTCATATCTCTACGTAGAATCATAGTATGCCTTGGTTGGAAGGGACCTTCAAGCCCACCCATGGGCAGGGTTGCCTCTCACCAGCTCAGGCTGCCCAGGGCCCATTAAACCTGGTCTTGAATACCTCCAGGGATGAGGCATCTACAGCTTTTGCAGCTGGCAGCTGTGCCAGTGCCTCACCACCCTCTGAGTAAAAGAATGTATTCTTAACATCTAACCTAATTTTTCCCTCTTTTAGTTTGAAGCCATTCACCCTTG
Source organism: Chrysolophus pictus (assembly GCA_037305975.1). Lineage (NCBI taxonomy): Eukaryota > Metazoa > Chordata > Aves > Galliformes > Phasianidae > Chrysolophus > Chrysolophus pictus. Next base: position 115,488,002 of record CM074576.1, on the reverse strand, counting down.
TCCTGTCATTATTAGATGGTGTAAAATTTGCTCTCCTTCCTGCCACCTGCTTCTCTGACCATGCTGTAGGACTAGGAGGAGAAAGACTCCTGGTGCTGCCCTTATCTTTGATTCCCAACCCATTCTAACTGTGAACAGTTAACAAGAAAAAGGCCCAGTGCTTGGGGAAAGTTTGCTGCTGGGGTTGCACCTGTACTGCTTGGTCCTATCCCATGCATGACCTTGCCTCAAGGGGGGAACAAGATGATCTGACGAGGGGACATGGGGAATGAGCCTGCCCCTTGTGCTTGCTTCATTATAAAACCAGCATTAGCAGAGCTGCTTTGGAAATGTGGATTTCCAGTTGTGGGATGTAAGGGCTACATCCTCTCAAACTATGCCTCCTGTCCCCCTTCACCACACACTATGGCACTGAGATGAGAGGTAGATAAGGTTGATGCTCATGAGGTCCTTTACATGTGTTACCTGAAAAGCCAAACCCAGATGACAGCTGCTGATGCAGGATTTTTTCCTGGCTCTCATTAGCTGGACTTACTCCCACTCTCCTCAGCATAACCTATTGTCTGCCTTTTCAAACAGGAAGAGTTAATGCTTTTATTCTCCCCAAGTTGGGCAAGTATCCAGCTAAGAATGAAGAGAAAGAAAAGGGGTTCATTAGCAACCTTGAAGTAATGTATGAGAAATCTCAAGCTGTATTCATCACTCAGCTCCACCACAGAGACTTGGATTCAATCGATGTTGCTTCCCTGCTTGTAAAACTGATAATCAGTGTGCCCAAATGTGTTGCTGGGACAAATCTTGTTGCTTATTAAGCCCTGTGAGGTTGCTGAAGGTCAGGCTAGCTGGTCAAAGGAGGTGAGGTCCAGCACTCAGCTGGCAGGTACTCTGACTGCTAATACAAAAGCCCCTTACAGGAGGAGACAGTAAACTCCACAGGCATCAGAAAAATGAGAGGAGGGAGGAAAGACAAAGGGGAGGAGACACTTCAAGTGCCTTTTCCATGTCCTCTGCCTCCTTCCACCCACCTTTGCCATACCAACACAATAACCGTGATATCCCTCTCCATCAACACTCTGGGCAAAACCAGTCTATGGTCATGTGTGCCAGGTTCTGCTGCCCATGAACCACATCTGTCCTTCCCCAGCAGATGGACAGTCTGAATGACCATCCTGCAGAAAGAAGACAAGTGCTAGTGAAGGGAGAGTACAGAGTAAGGAGGGAATGGAGGGTTGCAGGGTCTTGGGACCAGACCAGAGACCCGCAGAGGCAATGTTGCCATTGCTTGGTGCAAGCAGTCTTGCTTCACCCAGCTGCAGCCCAGGCTATTCACCTTCTGAGTGGGGTGGCATTAGTCACATGGCCATCACCCACCTTGGTCACACAACTTGTTCTGCTGCTTCGGTTCAACAACACGGAAAAGTAATGCAACAGGAGCCTGAAGGCTTTCCAGGAGGGCAAAGGCAAGGAAAACAAGACTGGGATTAAGTGTTTCCTCTGTAATCACTTCTTAAGGGAGCTGGGAAGACAGCACTTTGTAAGAGCAGTAACAACCCATGCATAGGTAGGTACACACAGTTATGCTGCAAAAGAGCACTTTCAGCAGGAAAGCTTCCTTAATTTGGGAAATTGTTGCAAAAAAAGTAAAACCTAACAACAACAACAAAAAATCAGGAAGTGCTTTGTATGGAGAAGTACATATACAAAACTGTATGTATGCACCCAAGCTACTTTGGCATAGCAAAGTCTGCACATCACCTGGTCATGATGAAGAAATCTGGTGTTTGTAGCACTTGCAGCATCATTCAACACAGAGGGACAAGATAAAGTGGTTATTTTTTAGTAGATTATTGGCACCAGAGCCTCAACAGTGTGTCTCAGCTCTAAAATCTGTGCTGTGCAAGGAAAGTGGAGGAGGAGGCCACGTCCAGCTTTAGTAACAGCGTGCCCATGGCAAACCTCTTGATCTTCACCAGTTTTTCACTGCACAGAAGAGCTACAGCAGCTCTGCAGTAAAAGCCACATCCACATTGCTGGCAGATTTCTCTGCCACATCTTCCCAGGATGTGCACAGCTGCAGGAAAGGGACAAAACCCCAACAGACCGGATGGGTCCTTGGGCTCTTGGACTCACCTTCAAACTCTCCTTTATCCAGAAACATTAACTCCAGGCCCTCACTGACTGCATTTTTCACAAGTGATGCGTGGTCAGTCTTGGTCATTAATTTATCCCGCCAGGACTGTCAGGGATCACAGGCTACTGGAAGACTATAGGCTTCACATGCCTTTCCTCATGTGAATGGTAGAAGAATTTGCCTCTTTGTTTTAGGGATTGTTCTCCCCAGCTCTAAGCACGATCTGAATATTTATGAATCTCCTATGTGAATTGGTTATCTTCTACATGCCAACACAAAGTCCCCATTCTGCCTGAGGTGCCCAGGAGCCAGATAAAGCCCAGTGTCTGCTCTAACAGTGGATTTCCCAGAGATTGCATGCTGCCGTAACCCAGTTGTGATCGCCTACTAAAGCAGCATCACAGCAGAACAAAGACTCTTGCAGAGCTGCTCAAGGCAGCTGCAGCTAGTTCTGATTTCTACGTTTCTTGACCTGATGTGACTCTCAGACTGCCACAGTGTCTGAATGGGAAGCAAGAAGAAAGCTAACGTGCTTTTCATGGCAAGTGCTGTTCACTCGTGCAGTCAGGCTGGTTAGTGTTAAGATTCCAGGTTGCTAAGTTTCTTGCTAGTACAGAAGTTCAGATTCATGTTTGCGCTGTATTTGTGGTAGGAACAAACGGGTGTGTATGTGCACAAATATATATAATGGCCCATTTACAGGAATATCTGTAAATCTGTAAATGGGCCATTATATATGATGCATAAGGGAAATTTACATCTCTGGGTGGAAGCTCTCCTGAAGTTGTTGCAGACATCAGAGACTTGTTCATTATATTTATGACTGAGCTGACATGACATCATTTGAGAAATGGATGTAATTGAGCGGCAGATGGAGGTGCAAATCTGATGGGAAAAATAAGCAAAAAAACCCCCAAAAGAGTAAACAATTGCAAGTACACCTCCATGGAGGTGTTATAGGCCAGGTTGGATGGGGTACTGGGCAGCCTGATCTGGTGGGTGGCAACACTGCCCAGAGCAGAGGAGCTGAAGATCAATGATTTTTAAGGTCTCTTCCAACCTAAGCTCTTCAACAATTCTATGACACGTGTAAAAGAGACCAGATGTGCTCAGTGTCCACACTGAGTCTGTCTGGGATGAAGTCATTGAGTTAACATTCTTCATCGTAGCTTGATGGCACTGTGCTTTGCAGCTGTGGCTAGAACAGCACCAATAAAACTAGCATTTGGCTACTGCTGAGCCAGCCTTGCACAGTGTGACAGCTTCCTCTCCTTCCCCTGTCTCCACAATGGCCAGTAGGCTAGGGATGAGTGGGCGAGAGGGAGGGGAGACAGCTGACCCCAACAGGCCAAAGGGAGATTGCATACCATGTGACCACGCCATGCATCATGCTCAGCAATAAAAGCTAAGGGGAAGAAGAAGGAAAAGGGAAGTTCATCTAATTTCCTCTCCTGTCCTGCTATGAGTATTGGGATTGGTGTCAGACAGCTGGACAATGTCAATCCAGCACCCTGCCATTTTGTATGGGAGGCCTGCGTCTTCCCATGTCCCTGTAGGGAGGCAGTAAGGCTGTTGGGAAACCAAGGAGGCTAGTGAGCAATCCAGACTGCCTACATGAGCAACAGCACAGGGCTGGGGAATAGGAAGCAGCACCAGGGGCAGCCTGACCAGAAACATTAAGTGTTATTTTTCCTCAGAACACTGTCATAGTACAAGTGCTACAGCAATACCACAGGACAGCAGTGCCCCCATGCCAGCCTTGCCAGGTCCTCCTAAGTTACCCTCCTCTCTCTGCACAGGAAGGCTAGAGTGGGCACAAGCCCCTAGGCTTGTAGGGGCTTCTGCTGGCATGTCCTGCTAACCCAAAAGACACGATGTATGTGTAGGTTTGTCTGGTCACAGACAGCAGCCTCTTCTGCCCACCACTCCTGGGCCATCGTGGAGCCTTGAACCTGTGCTCTGCACCATCTCCATGCTCTGCTCAGGCCTATCAGGTCCACTGACCCTTCTCCAGCCCAGAGTGAACATCCTGGAATACCCAGGTCTCCTACAACCACTAAAAGGCAGAGAGGAGATTTCCTAGGTGAGTCCCCACCATGCACCCTCCACCTCTTGAGTGCAAGTGGCAGAGAACTACTGGTGCTTCAGAAGATGGTGACATTTGCCAGAGACTGTCCAAACTAGAACTGATTGGACCCCACTTGCTCCCTTTTCCCAGCCCCATACCTCTCTTTGGCACTAAATAGAGTTACCCCTTACCCTCAAGAGATGTTGACGGAGCCGAGTAGGAGTGCTTGCTTCATGAACCAGCTCCATGATCCAACAGTCACAGAGTGGTTTACGGGTCCTTGGGCACAAATCCCTTTATCAGCATGAGAGATGTCCTAATGCAGCCCCACTGCACTAATTGCAGAAAGATGAAGAAGGACTGCAGTGACTATTTCTCTACCCATACTTGAGTTGCTTGGAAAGAGACATGGGCACTAGCAGGGAGGCTCTGCTCTGGTTCCCTCATCTCACACTTCTAATCCTGTCCTTTAACCCTCACCCTTTTTTTTTTTTTTCCATGAGTTTTCCCCATTTTGCTGCTTTCCTTTACATTCCCCTGGCCCAAGAGCTCTATGGTTTAATTAGGGTCATCCAACACTCCACCTGCAGGGTAGGGTTTTCCCCAGCAGGCCTTGGCTAGTGGCCACATGATTGCAAACAGCTGGAGAGCAGCAGGGGAAACCTAACCTGGCATTAATGAGGGTGAGAGGTTGCTGTGTGACCCTCTGAACAGCAGGAGCTTAGCTCAACAGCAGTACAGCATATGCTGCTTTTTCCCTGCAGGAAAAAAATGACTTGTATTTCAGCTGTAATAGTGTGTGAATCTTGCCCAACTCTAGAGATGACAGTGTTCAGTGTCCTGCTTGCAGAATGACATTGAGAACTGCTTCTATTCCCTGCTGACATTCAGGAACCAAAGCCCTCATCCCTTCCTCCTTCTGGTGCCTTGTGAGGGCTGTGTGCAGGCCGCCAGATCCAAAACTCTTGTCTGGCCAGGCTGTTTCTCTTGCAAGGTCTGCACAAAGACAATCCTTTTCAATGTAGCTTGCTGCTAATTGCACAGCAAAATACTTGGGGCTTTACACTGACTACCAGCATCGTTTATCCCACTCCTCCAAGCTGAGTGCAGCAGGGACTTACTGACAAAGATCAGTAAGAAAAAGACTACACTTCTTCACAGTCTAACTGCTACCAGATGTAGCGAAGGCCTGGCCCTAAAGTCCCTGAGGTACATGTCATCTAAAGGAATTATGTAGTTCAGTTATTACTGTACCTCTGCACACAATAGTGGTCCCCAAGTGGAAGCCTGAAGGCAATCCATAAACCTTGTGCAATCCTGAGAACAGATTACAGTCTCAGGAAGCCACAGTCTATGCAGGCCAAAGACATCAAAACAAGCTATTGCCCACAACATGTTCTTTGCACAGTATTGTTAACTAAGGAATGACATATAATATGTGGTCATATCCATCATCTATTTAGCTATGCCAGCATAATTAACATAAAGAAGTTATGCCAGCAAATTTTCCCTAGTGGACAAGCCTCATCATGGTTTTCTGACAACCACATCATGCAAAGTTTTCACACTGTTCAGAACAGCCAGGCAAGTATCAGACCTGACTTTCAAGGTAAGAAACCCTCTGAACAAAAGGAGCATGATACAGGGTAGGCTGCCATCAAAGAGCTTTTCCTGTTTTTCTACAATTAGGAATTTTTTCTATTCAGAGCAAATTTTGCCTTTGACTTCAAAATCATAATTCCGGGAACCCAAAATGACATGGCTGTGTCTGTACACATCAGGTGGGTTTCTATTTGCAACTTCATTTCCACAATAGAGATGTGACTCCATTCAGACCCCAGGTACAAAGCGGACTGGTATAGGGGTTTGCACAGAGCATGTCTGCTGGCACAGATCCTTACTGCAAACACTAATCTCATGGCAGCACTTCCAGTTGTAGTCTGATTAGAAATAGCAGATGATCATTGATGGCTTGGAAGATGTTAATTTTCCATGCAACCTTAGCAGGGACCCATGAGGCCAATCACAGCTCCAAGGCCAGCAAAACTGCTGGTCTGAGGATGCAGGTGAAGCCAAACTGTTGTTCTGGCCTGTGTCAGAGGTGTCACTGTTACTTCTGAGTTGGTGGCTGCAGACATGCTATAGTCCACGCCTGTGTTGATGATCAACCAAACACTCTAGGTGAGATGGAACACTCAACCACCAGCATGATTTCTACCATGTAATTACTGTGGTTATGAAAAATGCTCTCTTGCTTTTGACAACATGGGTCTTGCACATTTTTGTCCTCAGTGCTAAACTGGAAAAGTTACAAAGGCCCATTGTACAGGCACACCTGCATCTCAACAAAAACCCCAGCACAGGGGCCTCGTATTGGCTTTGTAGGAACTTGCACAGGCAAAAGACCATTCCCATCAATGAGCTAGAACAACATCCAGCAGCAGCGTTTGCATGGATTGTCTGGTAGAGGCATGAGACACTTGACAGAGGTAATCCTATAGCTAGGTATTTTCCAGACTACCAATATGACCAAACCCACTATTTCACTACCACCCTTCTGGCGGGTCAAGGGCTCCTTTTTGTGCACAAAGAGGATGATGCAACTCCTAATACCATAGCCAAGAACCTCATGCTCTTTTGGGCATCTCCAAGAACATCAGAGCACAACACGAGGCCAAACACATGGTTCATGGAGAAGGAGAGGGGCTCTGTGAACACCTTGGACATGTAGGTGTTGCAGGTCATGGTCTGGAGAAGCACAAGGCTTTGATTGGTTGTACACCTGCCCCATTAGATATGCGTGCATGCATGAAAGCATACTGTGATGCTGCATAGCATGTAAGGGAAAACCTTTAGAAGATGGGGCTACAGTATAAGGTCACTGTCAGCATGCCTGTACTTCATCAACCAAACACCTTAAACATGCCCCAGGCTTCAGCCTGGCTAAGGAGTGCTGTTGAAATCTTATCTGCAGACATGATTTTGTCTTGCTGTATCATTCAGAAAGATCTGCAATATTAACAGGATGACAGCAGGATTTTCATGTGGGAGGGACAAACAGTAATGCCAGAGATAGAAAGTGCAGCAGTGCAATAGGTGAGACATGGAGCAATGTCATGTTGTAAACAAAGTTTAGCCTCACCTACTTCAGTTTGCTGTATCACAGACTTGCAGAAACCATGGACAAAATATTGGCATTTCACTCACTTCAGGAGTGCCCCAAATTTGGAAAATAGCTAAGTGCAGTTTTAGTTCTCTGTGGACAAAAGGGATTGATTTTCCTGTAATGTGATAAGAGACAGCGTAGCTGGCTCCTTCAGGGCGATGGTATTTGCAACAGAGATTGGGCTTTGGCAGTCCAAGGAGTTGGAGACAAGAACAAGCCATGAGCTGCATGTGTGTGGCCGCAACATTGGGGTTGGAGGCAAATCATACAGATGAGAATTATCTGTGGGTGAAGCAAAGACCTGCTTGCAAACTCCTGTGTGTGCCTGAACCTGCCCATTGATGAGGGTGTTGGAGTATCAGTCCAAGCTTTCCGGAAACCTGGAAGTGTAGGAGGTAAGAGTCAGAGCAGAGCATATCACAGGTTTCATATCAGTAGATGGTACAGACCAGGTAATAGAATCATAGAAGCATTTGAGTTGTGAGGAGGTCATCTAGTCCAACTCCCCTGCAATGAACAGGGACATCTACCGCTAGATCAGATTGCTCAGAGCCCTGTCCAGCCCGACCTTGAATGTCTCCAGGGAGTGGGGTATCTACCACCACTCTGGGTAACTTTTTCCTGTGCTTCATTCACACAGAATCACAGAATCACAGAATTGTAGGGGTTGGAAGGGACCTCCAGAGATCATCGAGTCCAACCCCCCTGCCAAAGCAGGCTCCCTACACCAGGTCGCACAGGTAGGCGTCCAGGCGGGTCTTGAATACTTCCAAAGAAGGAGACTCCACAACCTCCCTGGGCAGCCCGTTCCAGTGCTCCGTCACCCTCACCGTAAAGAAGTTCTTGCGCACATTGGTGCGGAACTTCCTGTGCTCCAGCTTCTGGCCATTTCCCCTTGTCCTGTCTCCGCATACTGCTGAAAAGAGTCTGGCCTCGCCACTTTGCCCCCCACACCTTAGATATTTACAGACCTGGATCAGGTCTCCTCTCAGTCTTCTCAAGGCTGAACAGACCCAGTTCTCTTAGCCTTTCTTCATAGGGGAGATGTTCCAGGCCCTTCACCATCTTTGTGGCTCTCCGCTGGACTCTTTCTAAGAGATCCCTGTTTTTTTTGTACTGGGGAGCCCAGAACTGGACACAGTATTCCAGATGAGGCCTTACCAGGGCAGAGTAGAGGGGGAGGATCACCTCCCTCGACCTGCTGGCCACGCTCTTTTTAATGCACCCCAGAATGCCATTGGCCTTTTTGGCCACAAGGGCACACTGCTGGCTCATGGCCAACCTGTCGTCCACCAGGACACCCAGGTCCCTCTCTGCAGAGCTCCTCTCCAGCAGCTCATCCCCCAGCCTGTACTGGTGCATGCAATTATTCCTCCCTAAATTATTCACTACCCTTAATGTAAAAGACTTCTTTTTTATCTCCGATGTTAATCTCTTCTCTTTTGATTTGAAACCATTTCCCCATATCCTGTCAACACAGACCCTGCTAAAGAGTCGGTCCCCTTTGTCCTTATTAGCTCCCCTTTAGATACTGAAAGGCTGCTCTCAGGTCTCCCCAGAGCCATCTCTTTTCCAGGCTGAACAGCCCCAGCTCCCTCAGCCTGTCCTTGTAGGGGAGATGTTCCATCCCTTGGATTGCTTTTTTGGCCAAATAGACTACAAATACAGCAGCACCATCACAAGACTGCGACAGAGGCCTAGAAAAGCCTACCTGTGTTTCTGTCCAGTCTGTAGGAGGTTGAGAGGAGCCACAGTAATAGGCCCCATGCATATGAAAGGTCATTGCAGAAGGGAAGAGAATAGCTCACTCCCTTTTCCCACTAGGAAAATTCCAACTCATGTTTAAAACACAGTAGGGAGTGGCAGGTCAATGCCATGAGCTGCCTTTAAATATTAAGTTGAGCCAGTCACTTCCTGAGCAGATCAGAGGACTGCAGGGCTGCTAAAGACGTGTCAAAGAAACATGTGCAAGGCATGGGCTAGGTTGAATTAATCCTTCCCTGGAGAGGAGAATGGGATGGCTGATCCCAGGGCTGTCTGCTATTCTGTGTGCTGTGATCTCATCAATCCTTCTAGTATCCAGGGACTGAAGGCAGCTATTAAAAGCTTTGTAAGATCCCTCATGATTTGTATTTCTTCCATAAACAACAACAACATGGCTTATTTGAGAAGGAAACAGATATTCCGGTAATACAACATCTCCCATTTGCTCCATAAGCCACTGCTAAAGGGAGGACTGTGAAAGGAATCAGGTCCTGTAGTGTCCCTTGGGAAGATGGAGAAACCGCAGCTGGTATGGCCATCTTTCCCATGAGCCTCTCCAGTCTCTTGGGTGTGTGGTTTTCACATTTTCTGTGCAAGATTTTCTCCATTTGAAGATGCAGCTTCATATGATGAATTTACACTCAGTGGTTTAAATCTGTCCTCTTCAGTGCCCCCCATGGGCGTTTTGGAAAGAGCCCAAGGGCTGCTGGATTCTGTAGACTGCAGGTCAAGTTCACTTAGTTACAAAAGCTCAGGTTTAAGCTCTTTAAAACTGAGTGTAAGGAACTGGTCTGTAAACCTCTGGGAAGCTCACCAGAACTGCATTTCTCACACACTCAAAGGTGGAGCTGGTGGCTGGCACAAAGTGCTGGATATCCTCCTTGGTCATCTGTGACCCTAGCAAGTGTCCTGACGTACACAGCTAAGGACTGTGACACCAAGCATCTCTGGCTTCCCGGTAAGAGCCCAGTGGTTGTTGCACAAGCTCCTTCCTCCCTGCTTGCTGTCCCTGGGGCCTGCTGGGAGTTTCTGCTCTAACTCCAGCCCTGAAGGCTAGAGCATGCCGTCCTGCTGCCGCATGGAGCATTGTCTGCAGAGACACAAATGGGCTGTGCTTGGCAAGCGCAGTGGAAAGGAAAAAGAGGGTGACCTAGGAACATTTCTGTTCTCACTTCATTTTTCCATTGCATCTACTGCTTTTTTTTTTTTTTTCTATCAAGTCGAAAGAGAGGAGCAGAATAGCAATGAAATATAAACAGATTGTCTCAACATAAATACTACTGGAAAGGAGCACCGTCAGAGAGAGGAAAGCAAGAAGGTCTGGGTTGCAGGCTCCATGCTTCTGCTCACTCCCTTGTGCCCTCCACCTCCCGGTCTCCAGCATCCTGGTGCCGCTGCCACTCAGGGCACTGGCCCTCACTGCTGCCTCACATGGGTACCAGACAAAGACTTACATCACTGGCCCCGAGGACTGATTTTTGGAAGTGTATTGTCAACAGATACAATGGCTTGAATATGACAGCATTATTGTTATTGTGCTGGAGAATATCTATTTGGAGAGGATTCCCTATTGAGCCAGATTCGCACCCATGGCAACCCAACTGCCCTACGGCTGGATCTAGGGATTCATTTTGCTGTGTTTGAATCGAAGTGTTACTGCCATGGCAGTGGGCACAAGGTGGACCCCTCAGTCTGCCCCCCAAACCCACAGAGCTGCAAGGCTCAGGGGAGTCGCAGTTCCCAGAAGCCTCAGAGCAATCTTGCCCACAAGAACAAGTTTTTAAGATAGAGAAGCATTTACTCAGACCTGCAGGCAAACACTAAAAGCCAACACTTCTTCCTTCCCTCCACAGAACAGCTCTGAAAACAACAGTCAGCAGGAACTACCTTGAATCCGGCCTGCAGCCAAAAGCCCATTAGCTCTAATGGAGGGGAGGTGGCTGCTGAAGGCAGCTATGAGTGCAGCCTCGGGCAACCACTCCGCCTGGGCTGCCTGCACCTCAAACCTGTCCTGACTAATCTCTCTGATCTGGCTGTGCCTCTCTGAGGGCATACATTCCTCTGCACGCCTGGCCTTTGTGTCTCACCAGCAGATTTTGCAGACTCTCTGGGGCAGTGGCTGTGCCCCTTTGGATGCTGCTCCAGTTCTTGGAATCCTCCTGTGTAATTGGAGCGGGTGGAACTGGTGCTGGCACCAGGAAGCAGTTGCACAATGTTGAAGGAGGCGAAACACTTTTGGCAGGGGAACGTGGAAGCAGACACAGGTGGGAGGCTCCAGGCGCTGGAGAAAACGATGACACATCCTGAGGGCCCAGCAGGGAGTGGATGGACAAGCCTGCAGGGGTGACGATGTGCCTCCAGGCTGTTCTCAAGCGCTGGCATTGCATGAGGGCAAGAGCACTCTGGACACGTCTCCTGGCTATACCATGCTGTGCTTGCTCCCAAGGGCAGGGCCTGGCACGTGCTGGCAGCAGTGGTTGCATCTTCTTCTTGTGCATGGGCTCACCAGTGTGTGCACCACAGGCGGTGTCAGGAGAAGAGCTCTGACCTGTCAGGGCAGGACTTCGCACTCAGTGTGGTTTTTCTTCAGCCATGCAAATTGATTCCCTTGTAACTGAGAAACGTGACCTAACTGGTTCTCTGCACCACCTGCACATGCCGGAGTCACTGGGTTCTGGTTTTCCTCTCCCTGCTCAAGGCTACCAGCTCCCTGCAGCTGCCCTCCCACCCCTGCAGCAGAGACCTAGGCTGCAGTGCTGCAAATGAATGCCCATCAATGTTTACACCTGCATGAGATATCTGGAAACCCCATGTACCCCGCATCTTCCTAGGCCTTGACGTAGCTGTGCTTTCCCCCAGGTTAGAGCAGGCTTGATGCAGGCTGAGCGCATTCCTTTCTCCCTTCCTCCCCAACTCACTCTGCCCTGAAATAATTCCCAAGGCATTTCTGTAGCATCTGAGACCCTGAGAGATGTGGTTTTCCTCATGTGCTCCTAGCCCCGCATCCCACCAGCAGCGATAGGTCCTGTCCCAGCTGCTGCATGCCAACTGGCTTTGAGCAGAGTGAAATTGCTCCCCACGAGCTGACCAGGAAAACACTGTGGCTGCATGGTCTCTCTTCCAGGTTTCTAACAGTCAAAATAATAATTATGTGGCCTGGGAAACAATGATTACTGCCTGTATGCCTGGGAACGGCTTTTGCTATTCAGCCTTATGGGAACCCATAGAGCTCCCGTGGAAGGGGATTATTTACCTAGTCCTGAGAAAAAGCAGAGGAGGCTGCATGCTATTGTACTGCTGAGTCCCACGACCGTGCAGCCGGCGAGTGGCTTCCTCTGGCTGTCATTAATCCTTGATGCCTGACGGCTCCTGCACGTGCATCCTTTGGTTCCTGGCTGCTGGGAAGCCTGTCCATTGTTTTAGTGCTTTTGTCCCAGACCCACAGCTTTCTTTCTGACTGTGTCTGGCCAAAACGTCACCAAGTGACTGAATTGCAGAACCAAAAGGAAACTGGCGGGGATGGGGGGATTTCAGTAGGGTTGATGCCTGCGCGTGTGCACAGATGTACTTAGGAGTTGGGGCATACAAGGAAACACGAACAGGCCCTTGGTTTCTTCTGCTCCAAAAGGAGTCATCAGAGTAGCAGCCAAGAGCTGGAAAGGTCTGGATGATGGCCCTCATGTAGCAGGGAGAGCCAGCTCCCTCCATGGGATGTGCCAGCCCCATGCAAGGCTGCAATTTAGTTGGGGGAGACAGCGTGTCTGCCTGTGGCATGAAGCCTCCTTCCTCTGGGAACGGGCTGGCACAACTGCAGCCCTGTTGGGGCTGCTTGAAGGGACCTCATGATGATGCCAAAAGTGCCGAGAGCAGGCACTAGGGTGCCTGTGGTTTCCCCAAAGGCTTTGCTGGAGGCTTTGCCATGTGGTGGAGTGAACAAACTGGCCTATGGCACTTGGTGCCCTTCAGCAGGATTTGGAGTTCATCCTATGCAGGGATGCTCTTGAGCGCAGCCCTGCTTTTAGCACCTTGCTCTGCCCTGTGATTATCCAGCTCTCAATGAAAAAAATCAAGTGTACTTCAAATAGAGTCCATGGCTTTGACTTGGGGAGGCTCAAAAAATACCCTGTAGCTGTCACAAATGTTTAACGTGAAGGGCTGTACAACAGGTAGGGCAATAGGAGCACACACCGTGCTGCTCCCTCAGTGCTCAGCTGGGAGACTCTGTGCTTTGCTCCCTCTGGCCACAAAGCTCTGAGCAGAGAGTAAGAGGCTCTAAAAGCCAGCCAACAACTGGCTGGCCACACCAACTGATTCCCAAAGTTTTTTGGTTTTTTTTTTTGCTGTTTGTTCTCACTACTCTGCCAAAACACAGATGAAATGGAGTTCATGTGACCTTCTTGAGTGGTGACAGCAGAGGGAGGTGCTTGAGAAAAGCCAGAAACTAATGGGAGAGAGAGCAGAAGGAGGATACTGAGACAACGGAGTTTGTGGTTTTTTAACTATCAAATAATACACTTCAAACTTGCAGTGGTTTTTTTTGTTTACTGTTCAACAGTTTGAACCCGACCCAACTGTTTTCCTTCCCTTGTGGCCATTTAAAAGTCTTTTTATTTTTATTTTTTCTTCTGGGAAGAAAATAAATGTGATCTGAGGGAGGAGCCCTGCTTCCTTTGCCATCCCCACCTGTGTGGGAGCAGTGGTGGCAGGGGCTGAGGCTGCATCATGCCAAGCAGGCATGTGGAGGATGCCACAGCGTATTTGGAGCTGTGAAGCAATTACAGCAAATTTAGTTCTGCCTTGAGAGCGGCCGGGTTATTTTTGTTTCATTGCCAATAAAGATATTGGAAAACCAGAGGTCATTTCCTTGGGATAACAAAGCCCTTGTCTGAAATGGGCACTGGCATGATATCCGGTATGCACCCCTTCCGTGGTCTGGGTTGGCATGGAGAGCTGAGCTGCAATTATACGTGGCACAGCAGCCTTATCCCCTGTGCCAGCCACTGAGAGCACAGGGACCTGGGAAGGACTTTTGGCTGATCTACTGCAAGATTTGCAAGCATGCAGAACTGATCTGTCAGGAAAATGAGAATGGCTCTAGCCTCTTTTGTCATGTCCCAACTCAGCTGCACCTTCTGGGAGCATGGGCAGAGGGGGACGTGTTCCAAGCAGGGGGCCCCACTCGTCCCCTTGTCCCATGTGCTGTCTGTCCCTGCTACACCCACCTGAGGACCCCCGAAAACAACCCCTCACCCGGCACTGGCTGCCCATGTACTCCCCAGAAGCTTGGATGTGAAGTCAGCAGGCTGAGAGCCAGGGATCTGCAAAAGAACAAACTTGAGGCTCAGCTCATTCAATCTCTTGCAGGAATGCTTCTCTCTCAGTCAGTCAAACGATCTTCAAGTTTCAGGCCACTTTGCTTTAAAAGTCAGCTATCTTCTGTCTTGTGCAAGGAAAGGATCTGCAGACAGAAAAAAAAGCCTGGTTAAAAAAAAAAGCTCCTCTCTCCAGCGAGCAGGGCTGTTTGTCACCCACTTGGAAATTTGTAAACTCTTTGCTCTGTATTTATCTAACTCTGCTATTTTGGGATTTGCCAGAGCTGTCTGTGCTGGCAGGGCATGCGCGTCCAAGAGAGCAGAGGGAGGAATAGGGAAAGATGCAAAGCACTGCGAAAGCATTTGCTGTGGGACTCAGCTGAGAATAGCATCTTGGCCTGGCAGCTAATACAGCCTGGGAAGACAGTGGGCAGATACTGGACAATGAATGGTTGGACTAGATGATCTCCAGAGGTCTCTTTCAACCCCTTTGATTCTGTGATTCTGATTTGGAGGGCTCACTTCTGTCCTGTGCTTCTTAAAACCTGAGATGGCACCAGGTGATTCTTCCCCAGTGGCAGACCTGCAGGGCAGCACACCTGGGCTCGTGGGGACACAAAGACATGGCACCGCAGCCATTCCTGCCTGTTGGCACATAGCAGTATGCTGCCCCATCCAAAATCAAGGTTGGAGCCGCTGCTCATCCCACAACCATACACAAAGCCAATCCTCATTTACTGAAGGCTTGTGGTGGCAGTGTTTTTTAGCTCTAGAGTTTTGATGAGGGCTTGTCTTCCAGTAGCCAAGAGGTCGTGGTGTCTGGATAGATTACAACCTGAACATCTGCATTCTATTATACAGGAATGGGGATTATTTTTCAGCATTCCCCACATCTTCTAGCAGTGACAGTAGTGATTAAAGCCTGGAGTGGATTCCTGTGTAGTATTTCGACTTCCTTTACTTTCACATCCTGCTCATAAACAGGAGAAAAGGGCTTTCCTTGGGTGCTGAGTCAGGAAGCTCGTGTGCCTTACGGCAATACCGACATGCTGATGAAAGCCCAAGGATGTCAATAGGCCCAAAGCAGCTGAACAAACCTGCCAAGGGGTGCCAACAATAGCAGGATGTCACTGCGCTTCGCAAGAGGATGTTCCCATTCGCTGATTTGGCTCCTGTGCCAAAAGCCTGCCATTGGCCCAAGGAATAGAGCCAACATCTCCAGGAAGCAACCATGAGCAGACTCTAGTGGGTCACTGCATGCGCCATGGCTTCAGCTTCCCATCTTCAGAGCCAGGAAGGGAAGAGGAAATGTGCCCAGGATTGCTGTGGACGGCACCACCGTGAGCAGCTCTTGGTAGGACTGGGGCTGCGTTAAAATTATAGAGTCTTAGAATGGATTAGGTTGGAGAGGACCTTCAAGATCATCTTTTTCCAACATCCTGCCATGGGCAGGGTTCCCAACCACTAGATCAGGCTGCTCGGAGCCCCATCCAACCTGACCTTGAATGCCTCCAGGGATGGGGCATCCACAGCCTCTCTGGGCAGCCAGTTTATCTGGACCTGGCTCTGTGTACCTCACTGGAGGATGAGACTTGAGGAAAAATAGAAAGAAGGGACAAGAGGAATACGGTTGATGTGCTCTATCCTATAGCAAAAGCCTAGAGAGTCTAACATCCAAGAGACAACTCCAGCCAGGAGACACCCTCAGAATTTCCTGACTGATTATATGAGGGCTGCTCTGAACATAATGCCTCCTACTTAATTGGCCTACAGTGTCAGAAGCAGATGTTGATGGTACAGCAGTAGAAGCTGAACCTTCCCACCAACATTCCATTACATGTTGTTGCTGTGCAACAAATGGCAGCAGAGGGGCAGTCTGACAAAATGGTGTCTGACATGGAAGTGTGGATGAAGCAAAGGGGTGTCACTCAGTTCTTCCATGCACAAAAATGGCTCCCACTGACATTCATCAACACTCTCAGAACATTTATGGAGGCCAAACAGCAGATGTCAGCATAGTGAGGTAGTGGGTAGTGTGTTTCAGCAGAAGGGACAGCAACAATGGGGCACTGCCGCTGGTGCAGATTTTTACAAGCATGTCATGCAGGCTCTCGTTCATGTCTAGTGAAAATGCACAGCTAATGGTGGTGACAATGTTGAAAAACAGTGTTTTGTAGCTGAGAGTTTGCTCTATTAAATACTGTTATTGTGCTCTTTGTTTCTAGTATGTAGTATTGTATTGTATTTGTAATGTGTGTAGTATTTTCCAAGAAAATAAATAGGAGGCATTACTTTCAAAGAGATCTACGTACTTTCTCTCCTCATTATGCTAGGAGGTTAATGAGTCCTGCATTTCTAGGTTGTTGGTTTTGGGCTTGTGCAGGTCAGCTTTTTTTTAAAAAAAAAAAGACTTCTTTCATGGAAGTTTTCCCTGCAAGATGTTGTAAGACAGCCAAGGGCAGACAACCATCTATAAATGAGCGTGGCCACGCTGGGTGGGTCTCAGTGCTGAAAGCAGCGGCTGTCTGCAGTCTGGATGCGGCCAAGGAGGCAGGAGGAGGGCAGGCTGCCTGGCTGAGAGCCCTGTCCTGTGGGGCCAGTAAGCGCTACTGCCCACTTTCCCTGCAGCTCTGCCAACCCTTGTCCCTCTTTACCCATGCATTTCTCTGTGGGCTTGTCCCCGAGTGCTGGAGGAGGCTCTGGGGATGCTACTGGGGTGGAGATGGCCACCTCTTGCTCCCCTGTAAGGCCATGTGCCACCCATGGGGACAGAGGAAGCCAGGAGGGCTGGCAGTGCGGGTGTGTGCAGTGCTTCTGCTGGTGGAGAGAGAAAGGAAAGGCAGGTGCAGCACCCAAAACTAGATATAAATGAGTCATCTCCACCAACTGATGGCCAGGGGGTCCTGGAAGATGTCAGTGTTTTTGTCTTACTTTCTGGAAAATAACCAGCCTTACACACATCTCCTAGTGGAAAACTACTGCAGAAAGAGTCACGAACATGGCCCAGACTGGCTGTGATGCCTGTGCTGGAGCAAGCCCTGTGCTGGGCACCCTATCTCTCAGGAAGGCACCCATTTCCTACACCCTTCCCAAGCATCTTTTATTCCCTAGCTTCTCCCCTGGGGTAACCCCCAGTGCCCACCCATCTTCTCAACTACTAAATCCTCCTCTGACCACCTGCATTTAGGATTTAGCTCCACACTGCAGCAGTGCCCAGCTCCCTGCTGGACATCAGCCTGGGGATAGATGAGATTTTCAGCCTATTTTTGGTCTTTCCTCACCTGTGATTACCTGTACCTGCTGCTTGTTTCTTGCTATCTTATCACATATCCTCAGACAATCATGTTCAGGCATGGTGCACAGACCCAGACATAACCAAGGACACACTGTCGTCTCCATCACAGGTCAGGAGATAAGCAGCCCTCCCTTAATGCAGGCTTTGTACACCTGGAAAGCAATGCCCAGCACCAGGAACAACAGAACCTTTCATTTTGCAAAGGAGTCATAGGACAGAGAGGACAACACAAGGCAAATCAGCTCAGCACCTCCATTTGTAGGAAGATGGGGGTAGTTGGATTTGGATGGGGCTGGCAGTACTGCTGGTCGTTGCTGGGTGAGCCCATTCCCAGGGAAAGAAAAGGCAGCACCCACTCTGCCTGATGCCAGGAGGCAAAGTCCCCGGGGAAGGCAGCCAAGCCTCTGCTGAGCACATGCTGAATTATCGAGAGGAGGAATCGTAAGGCTGCAGGTGGAGTGCAAAGGATTACAGGTGGTTGGCATTCAGGGTAAAGGGCCTCTGGTGGAGAACCACCTCTCTGGCTACTGCAGGATGATTTTTCAGCTGTGGAGCAACACAAGAAGCCAGAGAAAACGTGGTAAAGAACATCACTGCACCAGGGAATTACTATTCTTGATAGTGCAGCATAGTATTTGGAAGCACTACAGGGAGCCTGAGACGAGCAGATCCCCCTCAAGTATTCAGTTCTCCAGCACTATCCACATCCAGCCTTTGCCCTTGCTCGGTGAGCCCCAAACACCCTTTCATCACCACCTCACCAGAGAAGGGAGGTGAATGTTCTCCTCTCCCCTTGCTACCCCACATGCTTTTCTCTTGCACAGACTGTGCAGCAGGATCCCAGTTTTGCCTCAACTAGGCTACATACTGGATAGACTACACTGGAAACGTGGGCATTGTTTTCCAAGCACACCGTCACCTCTGCAATGTTAGCTGCCAAATCCATCACACCCAACTTTGCAGCCACAAGATAGGCATGGTTCTCCCATGAGGAAGGGTGACTGTGTTCTTTGGAACTATAGGAAAGAAATCCAGATTCAATCCAGAAGTAAAGAACAGGACAATCTCTGTCTAGAACAGGCTGTCCCAGTACCGCCTGCCTCCCCACAGCCTTGTAAGCCCTCAGCAGGGCCAGTGAGTGACACCAAAGCATGGGCACATGCCTAGCCCTGCACTGCCCTTAAGGGGCTCACATGCAGCAGAGGGTGCAACATCTGTTCTGAGAAACTTGGGCTCTTGGTAAGCAATGAGGAAACCCTCAAATGCCTTGGAACCTAACATCTTCCCACCTTCCTACTTCCACATGATTAAGACCATATAAAAGTAATCTGTAGTTTCCAAGCCTCCCGAATTTGCCAAAATTGGCCTGGATTTATGGAGACTGGCTTCCTGATGAGACCTCAGGCAATTCCTGCTTCAAACAGCAGGCCAAAACCAACACAGCAGCTCTTGTTCTTTCAAATTTTGATGTGGCTCCTTTAGTCCTACAAGTTACAAAACTCTTTGATTTTAAAATCTTTAGCTATTTTGGTTTCTTACAAGCAGAGCATCACAATGTCACTGGGAATGGGAAAATTTTGGAAGATACCTTGAAGAAATGTCAGCTTCTGATTGTGGACACGGGTACCAGGTGATCTTTTGCTATTAAATGGTGTCCTGAGATTAAATTGTAGCATCAGGCAGTTGTGAGAGCATTGTAGTCTGTCATGGGAATCACTGAGGAGCACTTTTAGGGATCTGGAGAGCAGAGGAGCGCATTGCAGCTGGCCATGCTGCTGTGTGGCGTCAATGAAGCCTTTGTTCAAAGACTTTGTAATTTAATATAAGATGAACAAGAAAGATGAAATAATCAAGGTGGAGAGGAAGCCAAGGGCTGGAGAAAAACATGATGTGTACCAGAGCTGCAGGGAATGAAGCTTATATTCCTAATTAACAAGCTCACTTGTCTCATTTTCTGCTCAAACCACCATGTTAGCCTTTTAAATATAGAAGGCTCCTCCCTCGCTGTGTATGCAGCCATCCCGGCACCACCAGCCATGTCGGCTGCTTTGCCACAGGTTGTATTTTCAGAATTGCTTGATGGGTGGATTAATAGCTTCCTTTTTATTGCCAACTCTTCAGCTTTTGGGGAAGAAAAAAAAATCTATGCGAGATTCCAAAGAGTCATGAAGATGGCTAAAAAAAAAATCACGGCTTTTAGAAAGGAAACTGTAGGGGTTTTTATTTGCTGCTTAGTTTGAGAAATGTGAGATTGTAGGCTTGTTTTTTCACATTTCACCCCCACACAGCCCAGGGCTGGAAAAGTACTTTATTATTTTTAAATGAAAACAGGGTGTTTTTCATAATTGCATGGCTGCAAGATCTGGGGCTTTGCTGGAGTAATGCTGCCCATCAGCAGCCACCTGTACCTTCGGGTTTCAGTCCTGCTGGAAGCAAAGAGCAAAGTCTCTCCCCTTCTGTTTAGGGTTTGGAGAAGTAATATTTGATATGAAAACCACGGAAGCGATTTACATGTAATTACGATTGTTGACAGAGGTTTGATGTACAAAAGAGTATAAATCAAAGAATTTGTTTGGAGAAATTATCACTATCAAGCGAGAACAGAGGGGTATAATCTGGATTTATGAGTTTCCCTGTAGGTAACACAAACAAAACCCTGGTGGGAAGCAGAAAGAGATTGGGATGCAGACTGAAAGGAGCACAGCAAACATACTGGGGATGGGAGAGAGAAAATTAAAAGGTGCAGCTTGCTCTCTATCTCCCTGCAGAACTGCAGCAAAGCGGCGCTTCATCCAGAAGCCTCCCGCTCCACATTCATCATGGTGGAAATCCAGCCCCCAGAGGGCATAGAGGGGTCATCTGCATCTCTCCTTCAGCACCGAGCCTCCAGCCCTGCTGCAGCAGGCGGTGTGCCAGCGTGATGCTGCATAGAAGTGCTGCTGGTCCCACCCCGCCAGCCTTGGCTGCCGGCTGTGCTCCCACTGGGGACAGAGCCAAGATGGCTCCTCACACTTTGCATAAAACTGCTGGGGCCCAAGTGACTCAGCCTCGGCGACGCCTCTTGTTCTTGGGAAAAAATGGGGTGATGTGAGTCATTGTGTCAATCAGCCAGAGGCCAAGTGCTCTGGGCTCCCTGGGGCTGGCTCGGCCGCCAGCCATGAGCATCTTCTGCAGCAGCCTGCGTCTGGAAGCAGCGTGCTGTGGGGCCGTGCTGTGGAGTACAGGAGGGTTCCTATGGGCACCTGGCTGCCGTCCCAGGCTTGGCGATGTCCCCAGGGCCACCAAGGAGTCACACTGGGAGCAGTGTGCCTGGCTGCACTGCAGGCATGTTGGCCTCACAAGTCCCTGAGGCAGAGCCGGGCTGACCTGTTGCCACGGGGCCTGCCCTCGCCCTGCAGTTAATTAGGATGCAAATGGCGTTTGAATGTTAATTGCTCTGCCCTAAGTAACACCATGTGTGGGAGAAGGGTGAGTGCTTATCCCCTGCTCTGAAATAATTCCATTTATAGGCACACTCTTTGAGACAGATGAGGTTTCAGACAGCATCACCCCAAACTGCTCTGGGCTGGGGCACCCCTGTTCCTCCTGCACTGCTCTCTGGGCACAGGATGGAATTTAGACTTGGCAGATCTGATTACAGCATTAAGGAGGCACTCACTGACAAGACAGAGCCAGTTCGCCTCATCAGCCAGACAAAAACCTGGCGTGAGGAGGAGCGATGGAGGCCCATGTGCCTGGCTGCATCCAGACCTCATACTGACAGAGGGGGGCTGCAAGCTGGGGGCTGTGCTGGGGTCTTGGGAAAGGGCAGCAAAATTTGTCGTCTCCCCCCCCACTTCTCAGCGGGCTTGGAAGCTGTTCTGGAGAGAAGAGAGAGCAGTGTGAAAGGCTGCTGAGAAATATTCCAGTTTCAAACGTAATTTGAGTTATTTGCAAT
Organism: Chrysolophus pictus; assembly: GCA_037305975.1. NCBI lineage: Eukaryota > Metazoa > Chordata > Aves > Galliformes > Phasianidae > Chrysolophus > Chrysolophus pictus. Next base: position 115,466,329 of record CM074576.1, on the reverse strand, counting down.
GGAAAGTTTCCATTGCCCAATAAATCTAACACACTCATTTAAATGAGGGGGGAGGGAGCGAAGTTTCAGTGCTGGATTGAGGAAGAGAACAGCACAGGCAGTGCAAGGGTGCAGCACCCAGCAGGTACACCGTGTTCTTGGGCAAGGAGGGGCACAGGCAGCAGAGGGACAGGGGGCACCTGGTGTGCTTGTTGCAAAGGGAAAGCCTGCCTGTTCACCTTGGCACAGCTAGCGCAGAGGGAAAATCAGGCTTGGATCAAAGCAGGTGGCAAAAGGAAAAAACAACGGCAACAGCCATGCAGCTTTGTATTACATTAAAATGCATGGCTGTGGGGCATCAGCCTGCAGCAACAGGGAGGAGCAGCTGGTCCCCTCCCCAGACACCAGACCCTTCCTGGTCAGGGAGTGCAGGAGGAGAAGGAGGGAGGAGGAAGGAGTGAGGGCCTTTCCTGGAAAGCTTGGGCAGAGCTGCTGGAGCCATCACTATGAGGGACAGCAGGGTGCCCAGATGCAGCAGACACTGCTGCTGTGTCTCTGGGCAGACAGCCGATGGCAGGACCAATACTACAGCTGTCTGTCTGGGTTAGAGAAGAAAAACTTGTAAATGTGGCACAGTTCTGGTCCGTCTGAGAAACACCATCGCTTCAGTCAGACACTTGTGTCCTGTTACGGGACAGCAGGGGTTGGGGCAGCAGAAGAGATGATGCTCCCCTTGTGTTGATTTTGTGTTTACAGCCAGAAAGTAATGAAACGTAATAACAGGGGCGTCTTCAAAAGTAATGCCTCCTAATTTATTATTTTGGCCCATGACATCAGAAGCGGATGTTGGTGGTATGGCGGTAGAGGTTGAACCTTCTCAACAATATTCCATTACGTGTTGTTGCCATGTGACAGATGGCAGCAGAAGGGCATTCTGACAAAATGATGTCTGGTATGGAAGTGCAGATGAAGCAAAGGGGTATCACTGAATTACTCTATGTAGAAAAAATGCCTCCCTCTGACAGTCACTGACACTTGCTGAATGTTTTTGGAGACCAAACAGTGGATGTCAGCACAGCGAGGCAGTGAGTGGTACGTTTCAGCAGTGGCAACAGCGGCAGTGGGGCACCTGTGCTTTTTATCATGGGTGAAACTGCACAGCTAATGGTGGTGACAGTGCTGAAAAATAGTGTTTTTTTTTAGCTGAGAATTTGCTCTATCAAATACTGTTATTGTACTTTTTGTATTTGTCATAGCTAGTTTCCATAGAAAACAAATAGGAGGCATTACTTTTGGAGCAGCCTACATACATCCACAGCATAAGAAATGCTATCTGTTGTGCAGGCAGGGCCCTGCAAATTGACAGGAGATGCATCTGTAATCACCGGGGAGGATATAAACAAACAAACAGACAAATATAGAAACCCATATCCATTAAGAATAGCAAATAACAGCAGAGAGAGCAGCACAGTGTCACAATCAGCAGCAGCAGCTTTTCTGCAGTCAGGAGCAGCCACAGGCTCAGAGATGAGTTTCTTAGGTCAGCAAAGCCCAGCAGGCAGCAAGGGCAGCCTCTCCCATCCTCTGCCCCTTGGACAATCCACCTTTTTGCCCCCATGCAGCCACACACAACCAGCCTGACTGAGTATAGCCAGGGAGTAGAGAGTCTGGGAATGCTTTTGGGGATGACGGTTGGACTAGATGATCTTACTGGTCTTCTTCAGTGATTATACAGGATATTAGGAAAAATGTCTTCTCAGAAAAAAGTGCTGAGGCAGTGGCACAGCTGCCCAGGGAGGTGGTGAGGTCATCCTCCATGGAGGTGTGCAGGAAAAGTGTAGATGTGGCACTGAGGGATGTGCTTTGTGGGCAAGGTGGGGATGATTTGATGGTTGTACTAGATAATCTTAGTGGTCTTTTCCAACCTTCATGATTCTGTAATTCTTTGAAATGGAAGGAAGAAAAAGAGGTGATTTTAATGGTTATCTTCTCCCAGTGTACTAGCTTTTATCTTATATCCCAAACACTTCAAGTATGTTTCTGGCACTCACGTTCCATTTGACCAGGATTTTGTTACAGGGCTTTTCCAGCTTGTAAAAGCAGACTGCTGAAAAAAGAAAAAATCAATAGCTACAACCTCTTACAGAGTGATTTTTAGATCGATTTGTATCCAATGTACACAGGTAAGAACCAGTCTACTGTTCCCACATAGCCATGTTAGTATTAAAAGTTGCTGAGCTAACATTAGGTTTCTGTCTACTAAGCCCCAGAATTTGGCACATATCAGTTTTCCTTACAGATTTGTCTCTGTGAAAAGAGAAAGGAATGTACCTCTTTGGAGTTCTGTGCAAAATTTCCCCCTAGGCTCAACACAGGCAGTTTGCAGATACCATTACCATATAGGTTCCTGAAGGGAACCTATATACAGGAGGGGAGTCAATTCTTTGAAAGGGTAGATAACAGCAGGACAATGGGAAATGGTTTTAAGTTGAGGGAGGGAAGATTTAGGTGGGATGTCAGGGGGAAGTTCTTTATTGTGAGAGTTGTGAGGTGCTGGAACAGGCTGCCCAGAGAGGTTGTGGATGTCCCGTCCATGGAGGTGTTCAAGGCCAGGTTGGACGGGAAATGTTAAATGTGGAGGTTGGTGGCCCTGCCTGTGGCAGGGGGGTTGGAGATTCATGATCCTTGAGGTCCCTTCCAACTTGGGCCATTCTGTGATTCTGTGATACCAGATCAGCCCCTCCAAAAGGCATGCCTGCAGCGTTTGGGGCACAGACTAAAGGGGAATTGGGTGCTAGGGCTCTGCCAGTGCTGCTTTATGTTGTATGACAACTATGGAGGTTTGCCAAAATTTCTTGATTTTGAGACATTTCCTGTTCAGAAAAACACAGACCCTGGTGCCCTCCTGTTTACTAACCACATGTTAAGCAGAACTCAGTAAGCAGACACCAGTTTTGGATGCTAGCATGTTTTTCATAAACTACATGGATTTGGGATGTAAACAGTGACTATTTATTGAAGCATTGCTTTCTGTTTTCTTATTTTGATTGTGAGGTGAGGTTTCAAAGAGATCCAGTCTGAGAGCACCAAGAGCAGTAAAAGACAGAAATCAAATAATCTAAACAGAGATGTGGTCCTTCCTTTTGCTGGAAAATCTCTGCTCTCATTAAATCCTAGCAAACAAAAGCAACCATGCTGCAATCCCAGGAACGTGACAAAGACCAGGGCCTCTTGGTGCTGGGGGCTATTGCAGGATCAATGCCTTAAGAGCCTTTAATGCAGGAACAGAGAGTGCCCGGGGGCAGGCTATTCTGTCTGAGAAAGTCAGCAGAAAATCAGAGGCCTTCCATTGGGTTGGCCTCCTCCACCTCATGCCCTGCCCTGCTCATGGGGTCTGCAGCCTCATTGACAGCATGGGGCACAGGCAAAGGGAGCATGGGCTCTACTCCTAATACATGGTGCCTGTATGCGCATAGAGAGTGAGGGAGGGAAATACAGCCTGTGTTTCAGATCGCTGTTTTCATTATCTATCATATCCATATTGCATATGATCTCATTAAAACCTGTGGCAAGGCTTGGGATGCCTTTGTTCCTTTGTCAGCAGGAATGCTGTTGGGAGCATGTGGTGTCATGGAGCTCCTGAGGTCTCAGAGCTGCTTTCCCCTGGCTCAGAACGCTGCTGTACCCAGGCAGGCTCAGCCAGTAGGAACAAGGTTGCTGCCCCTGCCCCTCTCCTGCCCTTACTCTGAGGTTATTCTATGGGTTTGTATTGTGTTAAGCTTCAGGAAGCACAATGAAAATGAAGATCCTTCCTATGCCAGGCTCCTGCCCTAGACTACCTAGTCTCCCGGGAATGGAGAGCAGACAAAGGGAAAGGAAGACGGCACCATATCTCAGCAGAGGATCAAGCTGATGAAAGGATATATTATTCATTAAGTGTGTCTCCAAGACAAGTAACAGGGAGTGAGAGAACAGAGCTTACAATTGTCTTAGGTACAGTTGTAAAAAATTTATGTACACATTATCTCTGCTTTTTTGACAGCTGTTTACTTCTTTTGGGATAGGAGTCAGCCTAGCCCCATTTTGCAAGTGAGTGTATTTATAGATTCCCACTAATTTCACTAGTAGTGATGGGGCATGCATGTGACTATGAGAATGCTTGCACTTCCTCTGAACCCGGAGTTTCCCTGAGAAAAAGCCGTGCTCTGTACAGATTTTACCCCCCTAATTGGCTTTAGCTCCAGCACTAAGCAGCCAGTGCCCAGGGCATCCTCTACCCAGAAGTACTGCTTCACTGCACGCTTGGCTTTGGCTCCTGCCAGCCCCTACATTCCCTGGGTTTTCCTTCCCCAGGCAAACCCTCACTCCTAGTCCCATTTGGGAAGAAAAGCAGAGTGAGCCAACCCCATGCAGGGCTGTATTTCCTTCAACAGTGCTGAACCTCTTCTGCTCAGAGCTGAGCTGGGGGCTGGTGAAATAAATCCCCAATACATCAACCCTCCCACAGGGGCTTCCTACACCCCCTCCACCCCAAGGAGAGGCCACTGCACTGTCACACAAAATTGCTTTTGCTTTATTCTCCAGCCTAATCCCTCTCTCCACAATATGATCCTGAGGCTTAATCTGATTAAGATCCCTCACATCACGTGATGACAAATGGTCCCAGATGCCGAGCTAAGCAATTTAATGAGATGCTGTGTTGATTATGAAACAAAGCAGGGAGATGCTACTTCAGACTAGGGAGCTGTTAGCTCCATGCCATCCTTGGGCTGTGGGGCTCCAACCAAACACTCCTCTAACTGATGTCCTCCTGATCAATGCAGACCACTGCATTGGACAATTTGCATTCTGCATGAGTTTTGATGGAGAACCATGCTCTGCTAGGCAGGGCAGTGCATGCTGCATGGCCGCAGCTCCAGGGTACCAACACAACACTCTCTGGCCACGGGCATCCAAGGCAAGATGAAGGAAATGCAGTCTGTTTGTTTGACTGTTATTAGACCTAATCTAAACGTAACAGCCCAAGATAGATTAATATTACCATTGTTTGTTAATCCAAATGCAATCATACACTTTTTTTTTTCTTCCTGCCAGATAAGAACCACCCTTCCCCCTCAGAACTGCAGTCATAACGTAATTCCCTCTCAGCAGCTAATGGCATTCATAAATTATGCTCAAGACCTATTGTTCATTTAATCCTTTTTGCTGCCATTAGCTCTGGTCACTGATCTCTTGCCTCTCCAGCTTGCAATATTTTAATGACACAGCTAGAAAACAGCCAAACTCCTCAGCCTGGGCGTAGGAAGCCAGACGGGTGTTGCAAGGAGGGATGGTGTCCACTAGTGGATTGAGAAGAAGTAGGGAAGAAGCATCGCCCTGAGATTGCTGCAGGCTGGGGAGGACACAGAGGAACAGGTTGGGACAGACAGATCAGTTCTGGCCAGAGCCCAGGGCTCACAGAGATGATGGAGCTGCTGGCTCACAGCCTTGGGAATTTGCTTCACTTCAAAGATAACTGGACCATGGCCTGCCTTTCAACTAGTCTATCCTGGTTTAATAAGGAAATCATTGACGATAGCTGCTCCTCCTTTGAAGCTGCAGTTATGCTTTAAGGGAACTTGACCCTTTTGTGTTCTTTGCAGCACAGTACTAACCCATGTAGCACATCCCATGTTTAAGTGGCGTGCCACTACAAAAGGTGCTGAAGACACCTCATCTAAAACTCTGCAAAGCACTCCGGTTATTCCCGCTCAGGTGAACTGCACTTGAAAAAGGAGCACAGCAAGGCTGGAACACAGATTTTAGCAGAGAAAAAGGGACCTCAGGAGTTGGCATATCTGGTCATGCTTTGCTAAAAACAAGGGAGATTATGATTATCCTTCTGATGGTTGTACGGACAGCAAACCCTATGGAGGAAGAATGGCATCTTGAGTCTGTATTGTGCAAAACCACAATGCTGGCTGTTGAATGAATTCGGGCTGAAAGTTCAAAGAATGTATCTGGAGGCCTTTGAAACAGCTCATGGTTCATTTGCAGATAAGGATCAGAAAGAGCAGATGATGGGATTCAGTGACTGATGAGATCACTCTTAATCCGGTTTTCTCACCTGTTTAAAAGGAGATCAACAGGAATCCATGTTCATTTCCTTAAAAATTCTTTTTGCTAGAAATATTTAAAAAAAAATAGTCTCTCATTGGCATTGTCTTTTCATATCATTACCAGCCATGCTGATGCTGTATTGGCACTGCAGGGGATATGACCCAGCTGTTGCTGCAGAAGCAGCATGGGTCTAAGACTACCTGGAGCTGCAGCAGAAGAAATCTGGCTGCCGGTTTGCTGCAGTCAGTACAAATGGTACCCATCTCCTCCAAGGCAAGAGCAAATAAGCGATGAACCAGAGGCAACTGGTTCCTAGCTTGGAATCAGGCTGTAGATGACCCCGCAATGCACAGCACTGCCCTGCTGGCAAGAAGAAGTACATTTCTTTGAGCTGTTGACCTGTGCAGGTGTCCAAGTCCAAGAGTAGCTTCTCTAAGAAAAGAAACAAGAATACATTTAGCATTTTAATCCAGAAAACTCTAACTGGCACACACCAGAATTGTGCAAATGGTAATTATTACCATTCAGGAGAGCTGGAGAAGATGCCATTCTTTCTTCTAATTGCTATAAAGCCTCTCACAGTCTGATTAATTCTTTGGTATGTTTGCTTGTAGTTTTTATTTGTGGGGTTGCTAGGGGATGCTAGAGAATCTTTTCTGTGAAAAACATATCCTGCACTCTCTCAACAGTCTTGGTGCCAGGTAGGATCTGTGCGTTCCTCATCATCCACTCAGGAGTTGCCTTCAAAGCCAAGCTCTGACCAAAAGGTGTTGCCTGGAGCACAACGGACTAACACCTGCATCATGAGAAAAGCACTGGCACAGATTGCCCAGAGAAGATTTGGGTGCTCTATTCCTGGAAGTGTTCAAGGCCAGGCTGGATGGGGTCCTGGGCAGCCTGACCTGGTGAGTGACAGCCCTGCCCATGGCAGGAACTAGATGGCCTTTGAGGTCCCTTCCAACCCAAGCCAATCTATGATTCTATGAAAAAGCAATGTTTATCCTTAAAAACAGCAACCCTAGCATTCGTGGAGAGGGAAACATCTACTGAGCAGGCAGAATTAGCTTGTTGTCTCATCTATAGCTCTCCGTGCCCTATTTTTGCTCAGAGGGGCAGGGCTGCTCCACCAGGAACACAGTTTACAAGGTACTCTGACTTCAGTGTCACTCAACTCAAGGAGGAGCATGAGGACAGGGTCTGTACTGGGCACTGTGCACACGTGGTGCCTATGACATCAAGGAGAGGTGATGCAAAATCAGAACTGACCACCCGAGCTGACAGAATGGCATCAGAAAGCTGTGCTTGGAGAATGTATTTCTTGGGGCAGAAAAAGGAGAGAATGAGGAAGAGACAGTTGCCAGGGAGCTGAAGCCATGGTTGTTGGTTCATCAGCAGGTGCATAGCCCAGCCCCATGGGCAGAGAGGCGGAGTGGTAGCTGTCTCCTTCCCAGCACCCTCCTGCTCTCTGCCTGTTGGTGCTGTCCCTGAAACAAGGCTGCTGGGAATTGCTGCCAGCCCATCTCCTGCTGCAAAAAGCAATAAATCCATATTCTCTCCCTTGGAGTGGTTCCCGGAGTTTATGGACTTACTTTCTTCTACCTGAGCCTTGCTACTTATTTAGAAGGCCCTCCCTTAGTCCCTTGCCTTCCCTCCATTTTGGCAACGGGATTTATAATTAGATTTATTGGGATCATTTGCTTTTCAGTCCAATGAAAACAAATAGGATCCCGATTCTGAGAGCAAGATCCTGAGTGTGAGGTGTGCGTTTTTGAGAGCGAGATTGCCCTCTAGTGACTTAACAGCAGTGTAAAAGTTCTAGTGTTGCACGGTTTTCCTTTGTAACAGAGCATCAGATTTCCTATCGAGGTTTCCGCTGAAGGGAGCAGAGTTCTCCTGGCGAGTGCTGGGAATGCCCTGGGTCTGTAGGATGCTCCCAGCACACACCGGTGCAGAAAGCATCCCTCGTCCTGTCAAGACAAGAGTTTTCCTTCTTTCCCCGATAGTGCCTGTGGGAGCCAGCAAGTACTCAAGAAACTAATTTTAAAAAGGGAGAAAGGGAATGGTCTCTGCATTCTGTAGTCAAGTCACATTGCTATATCTTTCTTGAGAGGAAGACTGTAGAGTAGGGCCATGAGTTTATAATCAGCATAAATGAAAAACTGCTTGCGGAAAGCTTACTGTGATAAAAAGATGCAAAAGCTACATTTGGGAAAGACATTTAAAATAGAGATCTCTTCCACCATCACCACCACACAAAAACATTCCCACAACCTGACCTATACTAGGTGATAGTATATATCATACTTCCCATCCATCCCTCAGATTAAATTATTCCCTGTATTCAGCCCCTAATACTTACCCTAATTCTTCTTTGAAAGCCTTTTTCCTCACCCTTAATTAGTGGCTGTGACTTGCTGTTCTGGAGAAAAAGCTAGGGATGGCTCCGTGCTTTTTAAGCTATGTCATCAAGAAATTGCCACTCATGCTCCTTTTATAAGTAAGCCCAGAGCACAGAGGTTTACAAGAGGAGTTACCTGTTTAAAACAAGTTCCATGCAACACGTTTACTAGTGTGGAAAAGCAACTTGGAGGGTATTTCCAGGGGTGGGATCTGATGCAGGAGAACAGCACAAAAAGGGCCACGCAACTGAGATCTCGCATGGCCCTTCTCCCCCAGGCTGAAGCATTAACTCTGGAAGAAGACCTCCTTTATTGGGTGAGGGACAAGGAAGCAAAAGCTCTTTAAGGCAATGACCACTGAGGAATTGGAGACGTGAAGAATATTCAGATAATCTTCTCTAAATATGGCCACTGGCGTTACCAGAATTAAGCTCTTCATTTTGATACTCAGTGATTTCTAAGTGCTGGTAACTGCTGAAATAAGAGGGAAAGATGCTGATGCTGTACATGGCTGCATTCACTGGACTTATCCTAAAACAATCCTTCTGCCAGACACTGGTTTCTGTAGGAGGTCAACACTTGATCACAGAACACTTGATCACCTGCAGGTTATTACATTTTCTAAAAATATACTTAATACCAATACACATACTTGCTCAGGAGCCTAAGGAATACTGTCTAAGATCTCAGGATGCATTGTGTCTTTCTACTTTTCCTTTGCAAAATGCCCTTACTACTCCTTTGCAAGAAATGAAAAGCTGACTTAGGAAAACCAGACAAGTGGGAAAACTGGACAAAGCTGAGAGTAGCCAAGAAAGAAGATATTATTCATCCTTTCTTCTCCATTGGTCTGCTTCTCCTGTCTTCCAGGTTGTATCCTAGAAGTTGGATGGATGAGGACGTCTTCATCCTCTCCTGAATCCTTCCTGAGCCTATAACAAGTCATAAGCCTGGGACCAACACTTCCATATAGCACAGCTCCCAAATGCAAGATAACTCCTGCAAGAGTTAACTCCTGCATACAAAACCAAGCCAGAAAGTAGAGACTGTGCTGAAGGTGAATGGTAAGACCACAATTTGACACACGGGGGAGATGCTCTGCCACAGATGGCCATCTTGCAGGCCACTTAATGCAGCGGCTCTCTGGGATTGGGCTGTAAATCCCATCCCTACACCTCATCTTCCTAAGCAAAGAACATACTTATTTACTTTCTTTCACACGTATAAGAAAAAAGTGCAATTTGGTGTAGTTTCAGTGATTTAATAATATTAAAACCAACATTCTTTAAGCTCATTCTAGCACTTCACAGAATCACAGAATGACAGAATGGCCTAGGATGGAAGGGACCTCAAGGATCATGAATCTCTAACCCCCCCACCACATACAGGGCCACCAACCTCCCCATTTAATACTAGACCAGGCTGCCCAGGGCCCCATCCAACCTGGCCTTGAACACTTCCAGGGACGGGGCATCCACAACCTCTCTGGGCAGCCTGTTCCAGCACCTCACCACTCTCACAATAAAGAACTTCCCCCTGACATCCAACCTAAATCTTCCCTTCCTCAACTTAAAACCATTTCCCCTTGTCCTGCAGTTATCTACCCTTTCAAAGAGTTGACTCTGCTCCTGTTTGTAGGCTCCCTTTAGGTACTGAAAGGCTGCAATGAGGTCAACCTGCAGCCTTCTTTTCTCCAGGCTGAACAAGCCCAGCTCCCTCAGCTTGTCCTCATAGGGGAGGTGCCCCAGTTCCCCGATCATCTTTGTGACCCTCCTCTGGACCCTCTCCAACAGCTCTGTATTGGGGGCTCCAAACGTGGACACAGTACTCCAAATGGGGCCTCACAAGAGCAGAGTAGAGGGGAACAGTCACCTCCCTGTCCCTGCTGACCACCCGTCTTCTGATGGACTTGTTTCTTTTGAACTTCTTTTCTTTTCTTAATATTAAAAGCACTGGTAATGTTGGAGCTACGAGCCCTTGAAAAAATATTCTCCAACATCCCAGAAGACATGGATGCTTAAAACTAGGGAAAGACCCACTCCTCCTCCAGCCTGCTGGGTGGAGCCAGGGGTGCAAATGAAATCTGTTCTGGCCAAGCCCCCCTGTTTGTATGGCACTAACAGAACTGGCAAACACAAAGAAAAATATATTTGAAGTAACAGGAAGAAAAATGGAGGTGGAGGAGAAAAAAACTGAGGAGTCAAGAAAAAAAAAAAGATTCTTCCTCCTGCTTCCCTTGAGCTATTCGATACTACTGGCAGGGTTATCTTTGTACAGGAGCAGGACCCCATTTGACTGTAGATGGAAGCATCACAAACTGTCTCAGAGAAGGCTTCCACCTTTGGCATGCCTCCAAAATAGTGTTCCTCTGTTTTTCTGCAGAGCTGGCCTACAAGGTTGACAGGGAATGATCTTTAGGGTCTCTTCCAACCCAAGCCATTCTATGATCCTATAAATTAAACTCACTGTCCTTGTGAGGAAGGAGGCAGCCACCATCCATGTGCTAGGTTGCACAGCAGGTAGGCAGCAGAGTGAGACTCCTTTGCACCATTTTTCTGCTTATGTGCCACAAGACTGGAGGCAGAGAATGAGGCAGTTGCTGCTCTGACTGACACAGGGTTGAGTTTCATGGGCTGTAGCTTCTAGGCAAGCTGTTGCTGTTGAAAGCAAATTAGATCAGCTGGGCATCAAGCAATGCCTTCCATCAGTTTTCTCCGCCCACCTCTGCAATCTTGACATTTTGTTCATGCCATCAGTGCCAACTGCTTCAGAAAGCCAGCTGCAACACCTACTGGAAGGACAAGAACACCACCGATGAGGAGAAGAAGTGGGAAACTGCTCAAAGTTGAGGTGAGGAAGCTTTCTTCGACCTTAGTCCAGGCAGAAGACGGGGTTCTCTAAGAAGACAGCGAGCTTGCTGGCCACCACGTCCAGGTCACTGGTGTTGGCATATTTGAGCAAATTGGTGTTCTTGACAAAGTAATGCTTGAGGAAGTGCTGGCTCACACACTTGTGCAGCTTCTGCACCAGCCTCAGGAAGGCATCATGAAAGCAGCGCCAATCCTTGGTGCGTGGGTATTTTTCACACGTCCAGAATAGCACTGTCTGCAAGAAGCAGATGGGAAAGAAGAGGTGTTAAAGGTTCTGCTAAGGGCTCACACAGCTTGCTAAGGCAGTTTGAGTGTTGGTAAGTGGCTGACAGCCGTGGAAATTGGAGAGCCTCGCACTGCAGTCTTCCTGCATTAATGATTCTGTAACAGAGGGATCACAACCAACACCCTAAGGGAGAGCCCTTTCATCTTCCCTTGGCTGTCCCCTTTCCTTTGCCTTGCAAACCTCACTGGACATACCAAGGATCCTGCACAGATGGCCAGAGCAGGCAGGGAAGGAGGATTTGCAAAGGCCAGGGACCTCTGCAGAAATGCCAGGTGTTTTAGGCTGTAGAAAACGGCCTATTATATAAGTGTAGAAGTGCAAGGAGGAAGAGAATGATAATCTTGTGAGCATAGCTGTTAGCTTCAGCCATACTTGTGCTGAAGATGCATACAGATTTTCTTTCTGAGTACACTGGGATTCCAAGTAACTCTTGCCTGTCTTCTTCTGACACACAATACAGCACATGTTACGACCACTTCCTCCAAAGTTTATTTCATGTGATATCATAGAATCATAGAATAACTTGGGTTGTAAGGGATTTCAAAGACCAACTAGTTCCAACCCCCTGTTGTAGGCAGTGTTGCCTTCCGCTAAATCAAGACTGACCAGGAACCCATGAAGCCTAGCCTTGAATGCCTCTGGGGTGGAGCATCCACAGGTTCTCTGGGTAGCCTGTTCCTGTGCCTCACCACCCTCTGAGTGAAGAACTTCTTTCTAACATCTAACCTAAACCTCCTCTCTTTCAGCTGAAATCCATCCCCCCTTGTCCTATCACTATCTATCTGCCTAAAAAGAGAAATCAATAGATTAAAAAATGAATTCCATGTGATTATCGCTCTCATAATATTATTTTTATGCCACCCAGATTGCATTTTTTACAGACTTTTCTATGTTTGTGAAGAATTTTTTGGATGTACTTACAGTTATTGTACCAAAAAAAGCAATATTGACCATCTTGATCGACCTGAAAATCATTTCTAAAACAAAAAAGTCACTGCTCTTGGCTGCAAGAATTCCACTCTGTTTCTTAGTGTTCTCTTAATTCAAATTTTCTTTCACAATTTCAGTGCCCCAAAGAGACTCTCAAGAGATGCTGTGAGACACAGCTGAACTACAGCCTTCAATTCCTCTGCTTCTTCAACGTTAAGAATTTCGTCAAAATAAGGCATTATTTTCTAGATTGCCTGTTTTCCCCCTCCACTTGGCCTTGCAATAGTTGTAGTGTTGAGGAATTTCTTCTCAGATAACTTTTCAATTGTGAGCAAATTTTATTCATAGCTGCAATAACCACAAAATCTTTTTGATGTTGCCAGGGAACAAAAGACATGGTGAGGAAATCAAGCTGTAGCTTACTAAGAGCTATTCCTTGGAGGTTTGCAGAGCAGTTATCTCCCATCAGCACCACCGCCGCTTCTGCAAGATCTACAGGCAGTTGTTACAGTGAAGTTTCCAGGAGCAAGAAAAATAGTGCTGCTTTTCCAGTCAGGTCTTTCAGACTTCCTGATTATTAACATCATTCTCCAATAACAGATACTGGGACCGTATCTTGATATCGTGGTGATGCCTACCTGAAGATGATAAGCTGTGATGACGGGCTTATTTCCAGCACACCAGACATCCTCCTTCATCTGCCTCATGACTCTGAAGCATTTCATGCGACAACCACCATCTTCGTCGAGGCCTTCCATGAGTATGTGCTCGGCACGGGAGAAGCACAGCTGCCAGTGATAATTGGAGCGGGCCAAGAGGTCAAAACCAAGTGACTATGGGCAAAAGGGAAAGTGTGACACCAGATCAGAGGCAGACTTCTCTGAGCAATGCAGAAGGACGTTACAAAGAGGCTGTATGTTAGCAGAGGCAGCAAACACGGTTAATTTTCCCATTGTAACTCCTGATTGATGGAACAAGCAATTTGTTTTGTTTCCTCATGTGGTGACATCGATTACTCCCTGGAGATTCAGCTCTAGAGATGCCAGGTACAAACAGTGCTACTAAAGCTGAGGCACAACTCTACAGGCACTTTGCCATAGAGCAGCAGGTCCTGAGTAAGTGGGGAGCAGGACTGGAAGGCAGAACTCAGAGTGTGGGATAATCAACTAGGACTGATCTGTTGCCAGAATCTAGCCAAGGGGAGAAACAGGATAAGGGTGAAAGGAAAATGTTGAGGACTTGCAGAAAGGTTACATGAGACAAAGCAAAACAGCAAGAAAAAACGCACTCAGCTACATGGCCAGAGATATTTGCAAGAAACTCATGCAATAGACAGTTAAATCAGTTTTCCCTCACAGAATTCACCATCATTAAGGAAAGAAATTCTCAATAAAATCCAAATAACTTGAAATATTTCTTCTCTACATCCTTACAAACCACTATCACATACCTGCAAAGTAAATTTCTGCACAGACTTTACAGTTGTTTTTACACTGCTCACCTTGATGCACTGAACTTTTTCCTGAGATGGCCAACGCTTGAGGCAACGAGGCCACCGGGCTTTCTCAGGCCAGCAAGTTGGAATCTCCACTGTAGGAGCCAACTCCACCTCAACCTGGAATTCTGATGTTTCCACAGCAACTCGAACCACTGAGCTGAAGCTCTCCAGCACCGTCACTTTATCTGTGAAGGAACAGCGTGAAAGGTGATAAAGGTGAAAAGATCCTCAAGCCAAGCAAGGGGCTGTGTCGTGCCCATGTCCAAATTGAGACTTGCAGTTCCACTGCTGTCTTAGCACCCTCTTCAATGACATAAGTGGAATACAAGTAAAAGCTTATTTCAATCTACCCGAAGGAATGAGAGCAGAGGAAAAACTAAACATGGTCAATGTTGGTCCAACTGTGTTCATGGAGGATGTTTCTGTCCCCATTTTTCCCTGTCATTCTGGATGGATCACTGTTCCTTCAGTTTTGCTGTTTGAGCCAATGATGTGATCATCCTCTAACCCACTGAAATAAATACAGAGCAGATTACCATAAGCAGTTTAAGTAATTGTGTGCTAATCCATCTCAATTCGACTGAGGCTGGCTAGGGATTCCAATTCCAAAAGCAGTCCGTGCAGCAGACTTGAAGGGACAGTAATGAACATTTAGGATGGTAACTTCTGTTTTCACTGAAGAAATATCCACCTAGTCCCAGTGGCAATTTAGCATCTCCTCCAGAAAGCACAGTGGAATCCATCCCCAGTATAACTTTATAAACATCAGTAAATCTGGGTATTATTTTCCCACTGAGCCAAGCTGGCACCAAAACAGGAGCTGTACTGCTCCCAAGATCTCAGCAGAGAGAACAAGCAGCTGAAAAGCATTAAAGCCATAGCTTCGGCAGCACTTAAATAAATTCACAGCATTTCCAAAAGTATCACGACTGTGCTTTCCACCAATGGCAAGTGAGGCAACACAGGAACTCTGTTTTTGCTTGTTCTCAAAGAATTAAAAAACAGACAAGCAATGACACTGGGGATGTTTTTATGTAACTTTAGATGTTCCGTGGGATTAAGTTCATTCTTGCATTTGAATATTTGCATTACAATGCATTACACATGCATTTTAAAATGGGCGATGTTGGTGGAGAAAAAAAAAGCATCCTGACTCAGTTCATGTCCTCTGTCTCCATTTCCTTCCAGCTGACCTTAACAAAAATGGAAAGACAATCATCAGCCCAGACATCAACCATCCCTCAGAAGCACCTATTCTGGCTCAACAACTTGATGAGCTG
Organism: Chrysolophus pictus; assembly: GCA_037305975.1. Classification (NCBI taxonomy): domain Eukaryota; kingdom Metazoa; phylum Chordata; class Aves; order Galliformes; family Phasianidae; genus Chrysolophus; species Chrysolophus pictus. The sequence goes on along the minus strand of CM074576.1, from coordinate 115,450,988 downwards.
CAGCTAGACACAATGGCAGGTTTTCACCTCAGCATGATGACTTCCATGTGAGCAAAGCTTCAGAGGAAAGCTCTTTCCATATGATCTTTTCTATGAGCCTTAACGGTAACATTTTATTCTCATCCTTCTTTTCCTTTCGGTAATAACAAACAGTTGCTGGAAGAATGCAATCATCTAGCTGAACTTGACTTTAACATCTTTTATCCTGTGAGTAAAATTTGAAGTGTCATCAGAGGAGGTGAAATACGTCTATATTTCTAGAATACAGGAGACCCATTTCAGGCTGCTGATGGGTAAAGACATTCTGCAAATATGATGTGAGAAAAAGCACCATAGTCTGAACTTGACCATGTCACAGTATCTTAATGTGAAAAGATGAACATAAACCGTTCAGCTTGGATGAAGCCATGTGTTCATTAGCTGTAGTCTATAACATGCCTTTAGGATGCTAAGAATTAAATATGAGGATCACTGTTTAGGCAGCATTTTGCTGCAGATGTCGCAGCTATGAAGACATGTTGCATGCACCACTGATTGCATTATGTCAGCACTTCCAGTACAAATTGCCACAGGATATACACAGGCACTTTGGAATTGCTCACAGAGGGATCAGCATCACTACTGAAAGCAAGTTTCCATGATATCTACTGAATAGTTTGGGCACCGGGGAACACGGAGCACTTGTTCAACAGACTTTTTTTCAAGACCTTCTACAAACTGGAAAGGTAAGGGCATCTAAGTCTTCCCTAGAATATTACCTTCTCTATTCATATCTTCAAACACTTCTCCAGCTTACGCACTTACCCCATATCCATTTTTTCCTACAACATCTTTCTGACTAGTCAAGTTATATTGCAGCTGCCGTACCAGAAAAAAGATTTTTTTCCCCAAATCCCTAACTGCTTTGAAAATCTGGGTTTCATCTTCGTTGAGGGCGATGTTGGTGGAGAACTTTCCCAAGTTCCTAAGAGAAGAGCACCATCTTGAAGAACTCAAGGTCTACTTAATTCTGTCTTCAGTGCAGGTCTACACTTGCACCACTGCAATGGGTTAGAGGCTCCCTGACTTTGGGAGGGATTGTTGTTTTTTTAACTTCTAATTATGTGAATGACACAAACACTTTGTGTACATAGTAGTTCCCCCTCTACTAGCTGCAGAAGAGAGTTCCCCTTATAAGTTCCCCCTATACCCATCCCCATTAAACTCACTGGAGAGGTTACAGGAAACAATTGACTTTTCCACCAGCTCTCGGAAGACGATAAGGACTTTGGCTGGAACCAGATCACCTTCAATGTTCACATCTGTTTCGTGCCACTGCTGAAGGCTTTTTGAGAACTGTTCCACCTCGAGCCATTGATGGAGCTCCTCAGGGTCCCGCACAGAGGAGAGTAGCTTGGCTCCATGCACAGTGTAATAACGCCAGTGTCGGACCTGGCTTTCCCTGTACCCAGTCAGGCCACGCAGAGGGACGGTGATGAGGAATTGGCTCGGTGCTAAGACCTAGGTGAGATTAGAGAGATTAAGAATACAGGCAAGGGCAGATCAGTGACCATGAGGGTTAAGGAAGTAACACGTGCAAATGGAGGCTTTGAAGGGAAGGAATAATATGGTAAAATAGGAATGACTGAACACATCTAGGACCTGTTCCATACCTATCTGAAATTTACCTTGGAGATATACGGAGTAAGAGGAAATTGTCCTTTAGGAGTCTGATGTGACAGACATGGCCCACAGAAGACAAGAGCACACTCTGGCTGGTTTGCCACCACATCTGCCATAGTTTTCCCCATTCCTTGTTATTTCTAGTCTGCAACTGTACGAAAACTAAGAGCAACTAAGCAATTGGAAAGTGGTTATCTCGAAGTCAATTAAGCACCCTTATCATTCTCCAGAAACAATCCTAAACATTCAGATAATCTCCAGTGTAATTTAGGATTTAAAATGTTACTGCAAAGGTGCCAAGGCCCTGAGGGCACTGACAAGACCTTAATGACTCCAAGCAGGCTTTCTGGGGCTCCTACCCAAACCTTTTGCCCATGGACCTGCATTTCAGCTCAGCCCCAGACTGTGCTCCTTCTCATAACAAAACCAGCTTGTATGTGGGTGGCGGTCATCCCCCTCAAAATCAGAAGGGCATGCCAGAAGGGCTGGGAAACAACAGCCCAGCTGAAGGCAAAAGGAGAAAGGAGTTGGGGTATAATGCAGATTTGGGCCCTACGCAAGTGTATGCTGTTTGACAAGGCTTCAACATCACTTTGAGAGGTTACACTCATATCAAATTCAGCTGTGCAGCTGGTGTCTTCATGGCCTAAACAAACCCCAGGCCTGTACCCATGGTACGTCACACCAGGCTTGCATGCCAAACCCAGACTTCAGGACCCAAACAAGTCACAGGATCATCCATTTCTGCAACATATAACCTGTGCAACCCTGTTGCATTAAAAACCTGCCTGCAGCATGTTGGTCAATTTAAGTGCAGCCAGGATATCTCAGGCAAGTGGAAGCATTAAGTTAGAAATACAAGCAATAAATAAAGTTTCCTGCAGAAAGGCTGAGATAGCCATGGGAGGACAAGTTAGGAGGATGAATCGTCTGGAGAAGAGGATGGGTGAGGAGGAAGCAGGCACCAGGAGGGTGTTGTACCTGGATGGATGGGTGAAACGGGCGCTTTCCCCGCAGCAGAGCTGACCACTTGGCCAGTAAGGCTGGCTGATCCTGAGAGCAGCAGAGAGGAAAACGAGAATCACACAGATCAGAGAGAAAGCATGTGGCAGGTCATTCATTCACCAAGCAAAACTGCAAGCGTACTTCAAGCCTCTTTGCTAAAGGAAAGAAATCTCCCCTGCCAGCATTACAGAGCTGATCGCTTGGCAATGTGGTTGGCCAGTGCTGTACTAGGAATTACTCTGGATGTTAACCTGCTCCTTACATCTTTATTGAAGCCTCCACAGCCTTTGCACCAGAACTGTACAGATGGCGGCTGCAAAAAAAACAATGGACCACAACTTGGAAGCTGTAAAAAGTGAACTATTTAATTTGGTCTCTCTGAGTTTTATTTCAAGTTCTCTTATTAAAGATTTTGGCTTTCTGCCCCTGAGTTGCAAGAAAAAACACCACTGAATATCTACAAACTTCGTTAAATTCCCCACATGGCCTGTGTATCTAAAAGGAGGCTTGTACAGTTTCTCAACAAATCTACACCCTGCATCAAGTTAAATTACATCCTTTTAACCAGAAACTGGAAGATCTGAAAAGTCACCATAAATTTAATTTACAGGAAACTGGAAGTTCTGAAAAGTCACCATAAATTTAATTTACAGGAGGAAAAAAAATAATAATAAAAAAAAAAGGATGCTGCAAAATTAAACACAGAATTGTTAATATACTGACTTTCCCTTGACACAAGCCTCCTCTAGGGTGAGTTATCTCAACAATGATATTAAAGATTCTATTTTTTGTAAGCAGAACAGACCAAGTCAAAAACATTTTCTTATTAACCCATTCTTTGCTGCCCCATGTCTACAGCACAAAGTCAGCCAGCCCTCCAAGTGTGATTGTCATTGACTTATAGCACTGGGTTAAGTAACAAATCTGCCACTTTTTAAGAAAATATATTTCAGGAATTTCTTTAAAGCTGAGGGTGTTCAGACCAGGCTAGAGTATGCCATGTTGTTTCTACCAATCAGAATAGATTGCCTTATTTTGTTCTGTTTTGTTTTCCAGAGCAGTCACTTTACCTTGGCCCTGGTTTTGTCAGTCCTCATAAGCCAAGCAGGTTTGTTCCAGTATGAGAGGTGGGTGGCAGACCACAGAACCGAGGAAGGTGTGGATCAGGATGTGGCACTGTGTTGTGGCACTGTGGTCATTCCTACTGACAAGCACATCTGCCAATGTAAATCTGAATGTGTTTATCCCCAGAGCAACAGCCAGTTTTCAGACTGGATGACTCTATTCTGCCTCCACCTCCATGGCCTTCAAGCAGCTTCATACCCAGAATTCTTCCTTCTCAATCGTAGACAGCTGCAAAAGTTGCCTTATGCTTTTACACGCTGTGCATTTATCCATAAGTGGCTGCATTTTAGTGTATGGGTTGACATAACTAGAGTATGTAATCTACTTCAGATGAGAAGGATCATTTTCATCTGAAGTTGCCACTGCTATCAGTTATTACTTATACCCTTTTAGTCATTATTCCTGTGTTAAATAGTCAAAGAAAACAATCAGTCTTCTGTCACACCTGGGACAGGACATTCTTGTTTTGGTATCTGATGGTCTAAAATGGCTTCTCTTCTCCCACCAATAAGTGGGTTTCTTCCCAGTTCTAATTCATGACCAAGGAAAAAATAATACATTTTTCTGAAGAAGCTTTTTATGTTCACAGCAGAAGAAAGCTTTCTGAAGTTTTTTTTTAGTGAGTTGACAGGTTTTTCACCTGTGAAAAATATGAGTCATAGCTCATACAGGCATGGGCATTTTTTCCTTTCAATGTTACTGCAGTACTTTTTTTTTTTTCTTTTTTTTTTTTTCTGTCTTTTGGCTTCTGCTTGCAGATTGACAGCTCTGGCAACAGCATCTCTTTGTAAAAGCAGCAGCTGTGAAAAGAGACTCTGCCTCATTTACCCACCCCTCTCTGATACACCTCCAGTATTAAGATGCCCACAAGTAAGTTCTTATGACTCAGCCAGTCATAAGACACTGAAATGTCAGTGTATCTTCCATGCTGTTTTACTTGGGGATACCTGTCCATACACTTGCAGAATGGAAAATCACTGACTGATTGCCTACAAACTACAGACACTACACTAGATCTCTTGTTCATACCTTAATATTCTCATTGTGAATGCCAGAGTTGGAGATAGCCTGGAATCGTGTGGCCTTATAGCTGATTTCTGTGGTCAGTTGCTGGATGATTTTCTGCACCTCCTCCACTGTTTTGGAGACCAGATAATGGCGTGGCTCCACCTGTCAGTTCCAAGAAAGACACTTCATATTACAGATAACTGTAGTCTTTGTCTCCAGCAGTAAGAACAATCAGCTTGGTGAACCCTGAAACATATGTGCCTATGCTGCAGTGGGTCTAAAAACTTGTTCCCTTTAGATTACAGTCAACTACCACGAGGCAGAGCTCTTTCTGATGAACACTAAAAGGCAAAATTCAAGACTGCCAAGGATTACTTGATATTCTTATGCCACATCAGTGAATGGAAGAGAAGGAGTTAATTACATGGATGAATTTGCTAACCATTAGCTGCAGCCTTGTTCTTCACCTATTTTGATCCAGGACAGCCAGCTATTCCCCTGCAGAGCCACTCTCAGAGTCAGATTTTTGCTCCAAGAGCTGGCAAGACTACAAGAATAACAGATAACTCATGCATTAGTCAGATTGCAACTGTATGTGGCAACATTTAGCTGCCCATGTAGTACACGAAAATATCCATACTATCTTCCTTTCTTAATACAGGGACAGTCCCTGCCTAGATGGTTTCAAGGTATCTTTCCAAAGATGTTTCCATTGAGGGCTGGGAGTTTGTGTGACCTGGTAGATACTCCTTCAATTCAAACAGCATTAGTGCAATTATTTATGAAAAAATATTTCAGTGGAAGGTCTGAAGCGAAGAATGAATAACTGCTTGCCTAGGATCAGTTATCTAAGGAAGAGCAATTGGAACAGTTGGAATAAGCTCCTCTCCTTTCTCAGCCAACAAAACTGATTGTTGGGATTGTCCAGTCTGGAGGAGGCTCAGTGAGGACTTTATTGCTCTCTACAACTGCCTGAAAGAAGGTTGTGATAAGGTGGGGTCAGCCTCATATCCCACGTAACTAGCAATAGGACTAGAGGGAATGGCCTCAAGTTGTGACAAGGGAGATTCATGTTGCAGGTTAGGAACAATTTCTTTTCTGAAAGGGTGATCAGGTGCTGGAATGGACTGCCCAGAGATGTGGTGGAGTCACCGACCCTGGAGGTGTTCAAGAAACAGTTAGATGTTGTACTAAGGAACATGGTTTAGTGAGGAAATATTGGTGGTAGGTGGATGGTTGGACGAAATGATCTTGATGGTCTTTTCCAACTTTGATGATTCATGGAAAGGATTCTGAGAAAGGTAAGAGTATTTTTACTAAGCCTGCATAGTATTTACAAGTGGGAAACACATCGAGACAGTGGTATTATATCCCCTTGGCCAGTCTCTCATCTACCTTTGGCATCCTGATTTTTTGCTATGTTAAAAACACATAGATCCTTACGCTTGTATCTAATACAGACGTAATACACGGATCCACCTGTAGCTATAGCTACTTTCTTTCACTAGTCCAAATGAATGCCTTAGTTCTTAGAGCAGTTCAATGAATTTGACTTGCTCAACAAGACACCTAATGGCTCCTTCAACAAGTAAATGTTATGAGTGGTAGTGAAAGTTATCCACCCTAAGAGATTTCAGACTCTAAAAATAAACTATTTAAAGTGTATTATCACCGTTGGTTGGCTCAAGCTGAGGTCCAGGACTGCCCCTTGTACTCTTTCCTCATGCTGTGTTCTCTCTGAGTGGTACCTGTCAGAAACACCCTCTTTCTCTCTCTGGTATCCTGGAAGAATCCATCCAACCTAGCATGGCCTTATTTAATTGCGCCTTCATTACCTATTTGCTGAACTTCAGCTGTTGCCAGGAAGTCTTTAGGACAGTACAGACTCTAAAAACTTCAGGGAGGTACCACTAAACAACTCCATCTGCATGTAGATCCTCATCACTGAGGCAAGGATGGAAAAATAAATAACATGTGACATGCGTTACCCACAGTTAATTCCAAATACCTCCCCAGTCTGCTACTGCAAAGTAAAACCTTCCTACAGAAGGGAAGCCATAAACATCAGAAGACAGAGAATAAGCAAGCGAACACAATTTCTGAAGGACCAAGGCATTTATCTAATGTGTTTAGCACCAGCATGAACACGTCAGGAGAAAAGTCAGAAAAAGTTCCTTATCAGACAGCCATTTCTACCACCTATTGGCATTTCCGTTACCAAGCACTGACTTGAGAAGTTTGCCAGAACAAGGTTGATTAAGGCTTTATTACAGAATCACAGAATGGCCCGGGTTGGAAGGGACCTCAAGGATCATGAATCTCTCACCCCCCCACCACATACAGGGCCACTAACCTCCACATTTAATGCTAGACCAGGCTGCCCAGACCCCATCCAATCTGGCCTTGAACACCTCCAGGGATGGGGCATCCACAACTTCTCTGGGCAGCCTGTTCCAGCACCTCACCACTCTCACAATAAAGAACTTTCCCCTGACATCCAACCTAAATCTCCCCTCCCTCAACTTAAGACCATTTCCCCTTGTCCTGCTGTTATCTACCCTTTCAAAGAGTTGATTCCCCTCCCCTCTGTAGGCTCCCTTTAGGTACTGAAATGCTGCAATGAGGTCACCCCGCAGCCTTCTTTTCTCCAGGCTGAACAAATCCAGCTCCCTCAGCCTGTCATCACGGGGAGGTGCTCCAGTCCCCCAATCATCTCTGGACCCTCTCCAACAGCTCTCTGTCTTTTTTGTATTATGGAGGAAAGAAAAAGGACTAGGATTAACTGGAGGTTGTGAAGAATGTTTGAGTTTGTTTTTAATTTCCCAGTCATCTGCACTAAGTATGCAGTCGTGTATTTCCTTTGCTGGATGAGTGGGTTAAGGAAGAAGTCATTGGTATCAGAGATTCATTGCTACAGGAAGAAAGTAGTAACAGTAAGCCATCAGAGCTGGAAGGCTGCTAGAAAACAGATTTTCAGTTAAAAAGGAAAACATTTGCTTCTATGAGCCCCAGAACAAGGCTTCACTTCTGTTCTGTACTCATGGCGGCTGTATGAGCATCCTCCTTGTGCACGGCTTCCCTCTGTTCCCTCTTTTATAGCTCTATAAATCCTTAGAGTACGGTTTGCTGTTACAGCTCACTGAATAGATTCTGATGGAATGCTCTTCCAGTGCAAAACACTGAATAGGTGAAAATGAAAGTTCTCAAAGGAATTTGATTACTTGTCCCCAAAACATTTCCATAGAAAAAACGAAACATTTGTTACCAGCCCTTTCATGGTATTAGAATATTTCATCCTGAAAGTCCTGAAAGAAGGACTTACAGCTTTCCACTTGGAAATCATTTTTCATTGCAGTGTCTTGCATTTTGTAATGGAAAACAGACAATCAGATAGAAGTTAGCTAAGCATTATGATGAAGCACAAGCTTTAAAAAAACAATATATTACAGTTCATTTAGAATCCCTTTTTATAGAATGTACAATTTTATTGATTATTCTTATTGTTTTACTTCATTTCATACTGGAGAAAAATATCACAGTTCAGGAATAACTCTATAAAATAGAAAATGTATCTCCAACCTGCCCGTACTGTATGTGCTATTCAGTTGTGGTGTATAGTGAAGTATGACAGACAATGGGAGAATTCGAGCTGTTTCCATCTCTCCCCAGTTCCTACATGCATCGTTTTAAGAAGCAGCCCCTGCTGTTGTGGCTTTGGTCTTGTATCTGTCAATCCAAGACCAATGGACTAGGAAAGAGGTGAGGACTTCTCCCTAGATTAAGTGCTAGTGATCACAGCTCATCTCACATCTGGAATTATGAGAGTGGGAACAAAAACTCAGATAATATGAAGATATAGAAGAGAACATGCAACTCAGAAAACAAGGCTACCAGCCAAGATCCCTGATGACATTCTGCAACAGAAAACTAGAAATCTCATTAGAAATACAGTTCTCATAAAACTTCACCCAGTCTTGTCTCAAAAAATGAAGACAGAAGGCAAGCAACTAACTGTCAAGTTTGGCACCCTTCTGAATCAACACCTAGTGTGGGAGACAGAAAATCTGGACAGATAAAGCCTTACCTTGCTCTGGATGTAGATTTCTACATCTTCATCTGTGAATGGTTTCATGGCAAGATGGTCGTCACTGTTCTCTAAAGTGTGAATTCACTCTTCACTTGTTCGCCTGCATCTGGAAACAGGAGGGACACTCAGAGAGAGCTGCTCAGAGCCACCTTGCCCTGTAAAGCTCAGATCACCTAATTCCTCTGTGCATGAAGAAATGGAGAGAGAAGCAGGAAAATATGCCTTTCCCCCCCCCCCCCTCTGGCCTGAATAGCCCAACTTCTTAGGAAAATTAGCTCCAGTTATTATTTTCTAAACTTGATCACTATTATTTTTACTATGATTACTCTTGAATGGTACGTCTTACATGCAGCACACCCACAAATATCCCAGTTACTGCTTTGTCTCGGCAGATCCTTTCAGGTTGCACTGCAGACCCAGTAGGTTCATGCACAGCATTATCATTCTGTGCACCACAAGTACTTCCCTGCCTCTCTAACCCTTCGCTAAACCATTTGTCAAACGCTGCCAGTTATCCTTTGTTGACTTCAATCCACTCATTTTCCATCAGAAACGGTGTGGGTATTTTTACACTCTGATCATTCATTTGTTCAGCCTCGGTTTCTCTCTCCTTATATCTCCTCTCTCTGTTCGGCTGTATTGACAGTAAATATCCTGCTGCCCGTCCCCTCCTGGTTGCTTGCTTTGCTTTCTTTACAGTAAACAGGCAGAACGCTCTCTCCCACTTTCTGCCAGCAGCTCAGCTAACAACCCTGTACGGATAATGCAGCGAGAAAAACAATTGATCAGGACTTATTGATCCAGTGAGTGTTGCTGGCTTTTATAAAAAAGGGTTACATCAGCACATGGAAAGGAATGATGGAGTATATGGATGAGATCCAACGCTGCTTCCTTATTAAGGAAGGCACATTCTACTTTCCAGTAAAATCTTTCTTTCCCCTGCAAATTGAACTTTGACATCCCTTGACTGACATTATCACATAGCAGCTGGCAAATAGCAGCACATCCGTAGGCACGGGGTGCTATCTCAGAATCTCAGAGCAGGCTCTTTTGTTGCTGTGCATCTTTTGTGATCATCATTTCTTACTAAGAGCTGAATGCTAAGTACGTTAATGGAGAACCAATACCTGAGGACATCTAATCTCCCAGAATCTACAAATCAGACTTTCTCCATGCCTCCCCGGCACCAAAGCTGCCTTTCTCTTTTTGCCAAGAGACTTGGGGAATATTCAGAAAGACATATAGAATCACAGAATGGCTTGGGTTGGAAAGGACCCCAAAGATCAACAAGTTCCAATCCCCTTGTCACAGGGCAGGGGCACCAGCCTCCAGATGTGGTACTAGGCCAGGTTGCCCAGGGCTCCCAAATCTGCCTCCATGGGAGCTGGACACTGGAAAAGATGAAGCCCTCTATTTTCAGGAATCCTACCTCATCATTTCTAGCTTCAAGACTTACTAGATGTCTTTCACTTGAGAGACCAGTGGTGTGAGAGCTCTGCTAGGAAGGTCAGACAAAAGGCAGGATCCAAAACGAGGTGACTGGAACAGTAGGCTATAAAAGGCTTGTAGGGCTGGGTTAGATGGGATTAGTTCAAACAGTGTGCAAAGAAGGAAAACGAGCTTTACAAATGGTCAGATTTGGCTAATACATTACATTGTCACTAATACATTAAGTCCCTTGTGCCCCCTCAGGTGTTGTATGCACAAAGATAACTTCCTTAACAACCTCAGTACCATACATTACTTCAATACCCAGAACATCAGATGTGTATTAGAAAGCAAGAGTCAGTCTCACATTCTAGCAACTATAAAGTCTCTCCTTGTGTCAGCTGTCTGGAGTCACAGGTGTTGGCAGACACACAAAAAGCATGGGTTTGGTCATTTTTCTTGTATACAGTAATACACCTTGTGCTTATCATCCTTTTCCATTGTAAGCACTTCTCCAAGAGGGCCTAGATATCCCCAGCTCCCTCTCCCTATAGAGAAGAATACGGCATAAGGAAATCCCTCAGGAGGTTTTCACTTATACATAGCTAGCTGACCACTGACAGTTCCCTACTTTCTGCTCAATGTGCATCCATTGATTTATCCAGCTGTTCCCATGCATTTCCGATCCAGGGCTTCAATGTCTTCAATCATAGTTTCCTGTTGATCTATGTAAATTACTTTGAAATTATTCAGCTGCATTACACACTCCCCTTTGTTTTATTTCAATGCCTATGTAGCACCTTCTAACAGCATTCACTGTGGCCAGTTTCCTCTGTACCTCTTGTTTCACACCTGTACCCTCAGCTGCTTATCGATATGCTTCTAGGAGTATTTAAGGATTTCCTTGTATCTCCAACTATATTGATCCTATGATAGATCATCTCTGTTTGGGCCTTTGGCAACATCCAGAACTGGATATGATTGCGGTTCTGGGAAGTTCACACAATAGTATTCGGTGGATATATACCTAGAGTGGTATTAGATTGGTTCTTGTATCTTCTGAAGCTGACAATTACGGATGATTTCTATGCTTGTCTGGCTTTCCTTCCTTCTTTTAGTTCTATAGAGATGACAAATATATTTCAAACATGCAGTCAAAAATCATTTGAACCATGAGGTGCACAACAACAAAAAGTCACGAACATCATGTAAATAAGAACAGTAGCATTAGCTGTACAAGGAAGTCTAATATTGTGGCATTTTCTGTTTTGAAGCTATCTGGAACAGCTACTCATATGGAACAGTAAGCACGCATTAGAAAACCTCTACTAAATCATACAAATGAGTTCGCCCAGTGTACTGCTTGTGACTCACAGATGATCTGCAGTGGCAACAAATAAGCCCCATTGAAGATGATGCTGCCTTCCAGATGAAATACACCACTTAATTTGCAGTTGCTGATGATGACCCATCACTTCTTGCTCTAATTACCAGCGGCATTAAGTCTGCCGCCAAAGTGTGTACTTGGGTCAGGAGAGGCTACCAAAACAAATCATCCCTGTAGATTTAATAATCTCTGACAGTCCTCTTGCCTTCTTAAACTGTTGCCCTGTTTCTCTCTATTAGTGGACTAAGTGACTGTACAAAATGATAACTGTAGCTTGAATCCCTTATCTTTATGCTGCAAATCTTTAGCAGCAATGGCTCAGTATTACTGAGTCTCCATTCAGAGGATACTGGCATAACATAACCAGACTTTTTAGGAGCACAAGATCTGTGTGTTGATTTGTTTGGTTTTCTTTTTGTTTGCTTTGTTGTTGTTTTTTTTCCCCACTTTGTCTTTCCACAGAGAGATATGAACAAAAGGGAGGCTTCAATGACAAAAGCCTGGGATGGGTTACAGGGAAAAGTAAGTGTTGCTAATTCACTCTGACAGCATCAGAATCGTGTATGGGTGCCAAATTGCTTCTCTGCTCATTCCCACCCCTCACTGATCGATACTTGGCAAGCTCCAAATGCTCCTACTGCTTGGTCTCACTGCCATGCGTTCTTACATCAGCCCTGGACCTGTACTACATACACATCATGCAAGCTGAAGGCACATATCCTTTCCACACTAAGCACAGCACTGGATCAGGTTCAGCCTGATATCTTTTCTCCACTTGTGACCAGACATGTCAGAAAAAGGCAACTAGACTTTGCCAGAAAATAGTTTCCTCATCTGGGAAATCTTGAAATTCAAAACAATTTGTAACCTGAATCTTTCCAGGCTTCGGAGTAGTATTTCTAAAGAAAGTGATCACTCCAGGAGAACCAGCTGAGGATGCAGAAAATGCTGAAAATTACTGAGATTGTGAAGCAGTTGCCCTGCACCGACCACCCCCAAACAGCAAATTCATGCAAATGCAGTCTGTTTTGCAGCTGTTAAGAAGCAAGTCACAGGGTAATGAACACAGAACATCTAGTTTGACTTCTAGTATTGCTAAGATTACCGGCACCTGGTGCAATGAGTTGTGCAGAGAGCCTGGAAATCTCCAAGTTCATAATGGTCAGCTCAAGGGGCAGCGTGAGAGACAGGCTGCACCAACTCTGAGGTTCCCAGGACAGTTCTGACTGAGACACGGGCAAGAAAAGGCACTGTTTGACTTCTTAGTCCATGCGTTGCCCTCTGGAAATTCATTGCAGTAGTCAAGTTTGGTGCACCGAGATTTAAACAAAATATGTCAGCAGACCATTTCTAAGTGTCTGTAAAGGATATTTTTCCTCCGTGACTGTTTTATCCACCACTAAACTACAGGGACTGATCTCATTTCAATCGGGAGGTCCCATCATCCTGAAAGCTACTTGCGGCCAACATTCATACAAACAGGAGCCTTCCAGCACTTTTATTTATATGCCTTGGTGAATGGCCTGAATGCCAAAAAGGAAATATAAAACACCGAGGAACTCTCACTGATTTAAACACATGGTTGGAAGAGCTGCATCTGGAGGAAACACGATGTTTGGCAGAGCACAGTGTGACTGGAAAAGCATTTAGCACTAGAAGTCACGGCAGGTGAGAAAAAGCTGCTGCACTTTTGGGCTCAGCATGGGTTTGCTCAGCTCCTGGTAGACTGATTACTTTCAACTGTCAGGAAAAATACTTTAAATATAGAGGCACAGTAACTCCAGGACCAAGACTACAGCCAACCTTTAAAAGAGCCAGGAGAAGAAGCATACTTACTGCAATGGCTGGTCTATGTGGGGCTGAATCAGATTGTGCCACAGCACTTCTAGGAGCTGCTAAATTTCTGTGGCTGCTCTCCAGAGCACAAATAGTGTCCACTTTTATTATTTTTTACACTTTGCTGTTGTGTCCAAATTGACCTGATTCCTAACTTATTGCTTGAGTCTATGGTAGTTTGAAGCAAATTGAATAAATCACTAGTGCTAAATAAGAATAGTCACTGCAATGCAAACTCACTTGGGAATGAGGGAGTCGAGCTGGAATCCCTGCTTATGTGCTTCATCCAGAAACTGACTGTTAAAAAACATGCTCGCTGGAGCCAGAACTAGAAACTAGGCTTCATATCTCACAGGAAGTGACAGCTCCGTAGCCATTAGGTCTATTGCTTTCTCTAAGTGAAATATAGTGAAAATATAATTATTTTAGAACAAAGAAGCCAGCTTCAGCAAATGAGTGAGAAGGGTCCCAGTCTGAGAGCCGGATCCCTTGGGAATAGAATAGAATTATAGAATCATTAAGGTTGGAAACACCTCTAAGATCATCTAGTCCAACCATCAACCCATCCTCACCATGCCCATTAAGCTGCATCCCTGAGTGCCACATCTACATGTTTCTTGAACACCTCCAGGGACAGTGACTACATCACCTCCCTGGGTAGCTGTGCCACTGCCTCACCGCTCTAGGGCATTTTTTCTACTATTCAACCTGAACCTCCCCTAGCACAGCTTGAGGCCATTCCCTCCTGTCCTAATGTTGTTACCTGGGAGTAGAGGCTGAACCTCACCAAAACCTCCTTTCAGGGAGCGATCAGGTCTCCCCCAAGCCTCCTCTTCTCCAGACTGAACAATCTCAGTTCCCTCAGCTGCTCCCCATAACACTCACACTCCAGACCCTTCACAGCTTTGTTGCTCTTCTTTTGGATATTTCTGAGAGCTGGGAGATGTAGTTGTATGGGAGGGAGCAACTCACATGGAAAACAAAACAAGAGTAAAGGGGGCTGGACTTCAACACTCAGCGTGAGTGAAGGACATCAAAGCATCTGTGGTTTTGTGCAGTCTTTGTTGGCAGTATTATCTACAGTAAGAGAAGCTGTTTGATCACACTTCACAGCTTGTGTCACACCATGTACAGCTAATAAATATCAAACATAAAACCAATAAGTGTTCCCCAGGATATGTTAACTTGACTGCTGTGCTGTATTCTGAGGGAAATTTTGTCAGTATTCCTTTAGAAATGACAAAAAACAAGCACAGGGAAAGCACAGACAACTTGCATGTTTCGGATGGGATGAAAGGAGAGAAGGGGTGGATTGTTAAGAGACTCTACAGCATGAGGTTCTTGAAGAAAACAGCTGCAGAGAACAATAAAACAGACGAGCATGAGAGCACCAGCAGAAGGGCAAAAAGAGATCCACTTTATTAGAAGGATACTGCATGTACCACAAAGCAGATCAAGAGATTCAGCAGACAAGCTGCAGTGAGAACTCGCCCTTGTCTAAAAGAATATCTCAGCAGAGGTTTCAGTTGGGTCTGCTCAGAGAACTTCTAGACAGGGGAGATCATGACCTGCATTGCTACACGCTCCAGCTCCAGTCACTGGAATACAGCTAACAGCCTCCAGCCCAAGCTGTGTCTGGCGAATAGACATTATTCTTGTAGTTGGCAACTTCTAAAAATGTGTCATCAAGAGCTGGCAGCAAAAGGAGGAATGCAATTGCATTTTCTAAGCAAACTTCCTCCTCTACCTGAGACCATAAAGCTATACAGCTTCAAGCGAATCCCCACTGCCAGCTGCCCAGCCCTTTCCACTTTATTGGCTGCTTTGTGCAGTCAAAGCCAAACCGCCCAAGGGAAAAGGGTCAATCATTTGTGCTGCATCTGTTCCAGACTGTGGCATGGCACAGGATAGATATTTAGGGCTGGAATTAGTTAAATGTAAATTCAGAGCATGGAAAGCAGGACTAGGGGAAGAAAAACTATCCTGGAATAAAAGCACTGGGAATGTGCAGAGGAAGCTGCTTGACCTAGTCAGTCTCAGGAGCAAGCGTATCTCTGCTCCTCGGGCTTTTCCTGGAGGGAAGATAAGGTATTACACATGCACACATGTGGGAAGGTGAAGTTTAGGAAGGAAAACAAGATAAATAAAGCTATCAGTTGTCTGGGAAGGGCTGCTTTTTCACCATGCTGAGTTTGGGTCAGAAGGGAAGAGGAAGCAGAGCAGCATTTATGGGAGCACAGAGCCATTCCACCCCTGATAGTAGGAACTGGACAAGAGAGATCTCATTCTAAAATGACATTCAGAGAATGTCTACTGCTTTCACCACTCTATCAAACAACACCAAATGCCATCAGTAATCCAAAGTTTGAGGATGTAAGAGACCCTCAGTTCAAGCAACCCTCAGAAAAGGCCACAGTGCAAACACTCGATCCTATTCTTGTGCATACTTTTTCTAAAGCCACATCATCCCAATAGTTTACCTTTCTATATATTATGCAAGGATTAGAGCATTCAAAATTTAATTCCTAGGATTTCTCAATTCCTGTGTAACATCCTTATGCCAACTTTAGTAGGAATGCCCCAAATCCCTACTGATTAGGGATCATTAGCAAATAGTAATTGAACATAAGCCATGGTCCATCCAGAGTGACCTACACAGGCTCAACCAGTGGGCCCAGCTGAACCTCAAGAGGTTCAACAAATCCAAGTGCAAGGTCTTGCACCTGGAATACTGCATCCAGATGTGGACTCCTCAGTACAAGAGAGATGCAGACCTGTTGGAGTATGTCCAGAGGAAGGCCACAAACATAATCCAAGGGATTGAACACCTCTCCTATGACAACAGGCTGAGAGAACTGGAACTGTTCAGCCTGGAAAAGAGAAGGCTCTGGGGAAACATGAGAGCAGCCTTTTAGTATCTAAAAGAGGGCTACAAGGAAAAAAAAGGACGAAGTCTTTAGCAGGCTCTGTGATGATAGAACAAGGGGAAATGCTTTCAACAGATGAGATTTGGACTGGAAGAAGTGTTTTACAATAACAGTAGTGAAGCACTGAATAGGTTGCCCAGAGAGGTGGTGAATGCCCTGTCCTTAGAGACATTTGGAATAGATGGAGCTCTGAGCAATCTGGTCTAGTTGTAGATGTCCCTGTTCATTACAGGAAAGTTGGATGAAGTGACCATTAAAGGTCCCTTTCAACTCAAATGATTCTATGATTCTGTGATCCAGGTTAAGTACGTTAGCTCAAATTTTATGTGGAATTGAGGGCAGAGAGTTGAAGAAAGCAGCAAATTTGGTCAGAAAACTGACTTACCCAAAGCTGGTCTTTCAGCTGCAGTGCTCAAAAGTTCTGTTCTATTCACCACACTGGTAATGCACGCTAGCAGGACTTGCAGAAGGTTCTGAGTGTTTTTCTCCACTTCCTTTAACAAGCTATTCATCAAACATTTCAAAGTGAGTATCAGGTAAACCAGAAAGAGTATCTGACACAAACAGAACAAGGCCTGGGTAAGTGCACGCATGACTGCGGCTATTGAAGAATGAACAAACAAGAGGGTGGATATCTGGTACCCATCACAAATATATCCACGGGCCAGGACATTTGACAAATGGTGAGGTGCCTTGACACAAGTTCAGAATTGAAGGAAAAGCCAAGTATGTGAAATACAAGGAGGCAGATTAACTATTATAGGAAAATAAAGGTGACTGCAGAGCAGGAAACCAGCACAGTGAGAAGTACACCTAGAGCTGCATGCTCAAGCTGGCAGGGCAGGTCTTCACAAAGGATAATTCAGGCATGCGGAAGAAAAGAGTCCATTGCCTTCTTGCCACACAAGAGAGCACTGTGCTGACCCTGATTTGGCTCCCCAGCATAACTGGAGGCAGAATACTTACTTTCTCTAGCAGCTTCTACTTTTACTTGAGCTCAGAGTTGAGAACATCAAACTTATGTTTAGGGAAGAGAGACAAACTATCAGCTGTGCTACGATCTGTGCAGAAGGAGAACCTACTATCTGGTACATCCACCAAGCAAAACCCAGGTAAAGGAGTTGTATCAAACTAAAGTGCTACTAAAAGCATTGTGAGGGGACAGATTTTCACAGGAGATCATGGAAGAAGTGGTACTTGGTCGAGAAGCATCACCCTAAGCTGAATGACTTCCTTTTTCCGTAGTTCTTGCTTGCACAAAGCACCTATACACTTCTTATGCTTGTTCCACTGCTTATGTTAGGTAAACCCACAGCATAGCTCCATCATGACATTAGCAAAGATGTCATCTTGCTATCACAGCTAGAAGATAAATTAAGGATCATGAGTCTGGGCTATGCTGATACTGCAGGATGCTGCCTCTAAGATCTACCTAAGGACACACTTAAACAACAGAAAAATAAACACTCCAGCACTGGAATCTGGTCTATGGCTCAATCCATAGCTGAACCAAAATAAAACTGAACTAGATTTTAAATGGTTTCTAAACTTGCAAACTTCCAAGAAAACCCATCTGCATGGATCAGTCAGCCTTCCCTGTGACAAGCCCTCATGACATTCCTCACTGTAGCTTTGCCAAGGCTCTGCATGGATTATACAAAGTGCATAGAAATGAACAAAATTGCCCACTTATAGCTGTAGAACAGATTGCAGGATTGCCATATCCTAGCTACCTCTTAACAAACTGAGATCAAATGGAAGGCTGAATTTTTTTCTGGTTGCCTCCAAAATGGAGGCAAATCTTATCAGTGAAATCTGTGTCTTCTTTATTAGGAAAAAAAAAAGTAATGGCAAGGATAAGTCATGTGCAAACCACTTTTTCAAGTTTGATATTGCATTCTCTGCTGTTAGCAAGTTTAATAAATAAGTTGAGATATCCCCCTTCCCCTCCCCCCCTTGTTCATTAAAAATGTTCTTAAGTAACAGAGCAGGATTAGAGACTTATTCACCAAGACAGAGATAATTTGGCCACAAACATTCATCCTGTCTCTTGTCCTACATAGCGACAAGATGCAAGATGACAATGCTGGAAAAGGCAGAGCTCAGTTTTTTCACACAAGCATGATACTAGGAAATAACTCATCAATTCAGAAGTTTACTATGGTTAACACCTCAGTTAAATATGAACCTGGTGCTTTGAAGGACTGAGTGTTTCGCCTGATAGCTGCCTGGTAGCTGGTAGTCAAAGCTTACTTCTGAGACCACGATTTACACTGGTACTGGCTCTCATTGCCAAGGACACACATCAAAATGTCCCTCCTTTCAAAATATAGTACTTTAATTCCACCCTTCCCACTTGATGACATTCAGAGATGTCTTCCCCTCACAACTATGAAAATTTATGGGCAGCAAAAGTGTCACAACAAGGCAAAGGCCATTTACGTTAGCCAAAAAAAACAAAACAGCCATGTGAACCACAATCCTTCTCATACGTAATTTGCATCCTCTTCCTGGTCTCACCCTGTTTTTCCTTATCTTGACTCAACAAACAACACAATACATCTGCTCGGTAGTCAAACAGGCTCCAGTTAGAGCAAGAAATGGCCAGCTCCCATACAATGGGCAGGAGAGCAAAGCTGCATTTAATGGCAGCCCAACTTAACGCAGTGTGGCTGGGTACATCAGCATGATCTGGCCTGCCCAAGGGCTGGTGTGAAAATAAATAATCCCAACAGCTGCTCACACAAGCACTCCATAGATGACAGCTGACCAACTTCTTCAGGCCACTGGCTCCCTGCATATGTAGTTGAAGTAAATTTGAGAGGGAACAACGAATTCAAAAGGCTACGGAAAGAACTGAGCAGGGCATGGAATTAGACACCTCTGAAAACCAGGGTTTTCAATTGATTCCATGGTAAAACAGCAGCAAAAGTAAAAACAGAACTAAAATCCTACGTATCTCAAGTACCAGAAACAAAGAGTAAAGTTCAGAAGAATTGGGAATATCAAGAACAAAATATAGCCTGCCTGGTAGCTTTAGATTGGTGAGTACGCAACACAGTATGCAATGTTTTTGTATACTGCTGTATGCTTCCTGGATTCTTATTATTCATTCTGGAAAGGCTGCTGATGACAACATTTGAAGTTCAAAAGTCTCGCATTTGTTTCATGCTTCAGGGACTTCAAAATTGTGTGTGGTTTATGTTTCTGTTTTTACAGTAAGGAATACAAGAGCAAAGAATGCTTTTGCAGTGGCCTGCGCCCTGAAGAGTGACCAGGGAATCTGGCTGGATAGTTGTTCTTAGTTCCACTTCGAGTAAAATGTAACATAACAGAAGGCCTGGTATGTTATCTATCATGCAAGACCACTTGTTTTCTTTAGCATATATACTTTAAAATACTGACATATATGAAGTGCTCTGGCATCTGCTCAAGCTGCTAGATATTTAAGGAGAAGAATGTTTAAATTCACAAGGAAATGTGCAAAGGTATGAAAGCTCTGTTAACCGGCTCTTTAAAACAGAACACTGCTCCCAGTTATTCGGACTCAGAGAATAAATATCACTGGATACAGGAGGGAAATGCAGTTAGGCTATTTATCACCTCTCTTTCAGGTAATGAAAACAAACATTCAGATCCCGCAATTCCTTGCCAAAGTGTTTAGGCAGAACCCCCGAAGACAAAGTCTACGCTTCTGTGCGTTTGCACAGCACTTTGCAGAAGAGGTGTAAACGCCAATTAGTGTGTTTTGAGTACTCCATCAATACAAGCAACAACAACAGATACTTTGTTATGCTAAAGCCCCAAAGTGTTTCCAGTCTTTCAACATCAATCAACACAACTGAAGCCGGTAGTAAATTGATTCTCACATTCCACTGCTGCCGGTTTTTGTTAGAAATGATTTGTGATAGATATGGTGGAATATATTGATTAGTACTGACAGTCCCAGTTTCCCAGGCGCTTTGTAGCACTGCCATTCCAAACTGACCTGCTTTCCACCTTGTCAATTTTCTTCTGCGGCATCCGTTATAAATGTCCATTCTATTATGAGATAGCTTCAGTGCCTTCCAGAAAACAAAAGGGTCAGGCAAGTAAAATCAGCACAATAAAATAGGTTTACAGTGTTCCAAAAGAGTTTGTTTTTATTGAGAGATTTTTGTGTCAGGGGGAGAAAAGGCACAAAATAAGTTACAAAGACATTATATGAAGGTACACGTGTCAGAGGCAGTATCAGAGCTGTTACTAGTCACCTAAAAGTGAGCTTTCCTCTACAAAAATCTTAAAATATTCTATTTCAAATGACCAAAGCCATTCAGAAATTAACTGAGAATAAAGATCACCAATATTAGCTTTTGATTAAATTCACTTGGGCTTAGCAATATCTCTTCCTCTATCTTGGAAAAAACTCCTAATGTTACAGAATTATTTTTTAAAAATTCATTTTATATATTATAAATTAAAAACCCGATATTAACCCTTAGTACCACCAGTGAAGCACAGTACACATGGGTAAGGCAGTATGCATAGGAAATACATTACGAAAACAAAACAGATAAGTGCAATTACTCTGAATATTTCCACACTTGTTGCTATGGTCCCTTGCTTAGGGGAAAGAACATCTTGAAAAGAGATGGACCCAACAACTGTTCACAGAATGTACAGACATAACCCCATAAAAGGTCTATCATGGAAAAGCTCACGATGCCTTAACTGTGGCTTCTCAGATTAAGTATTCTAAACAGAGACTTCTCATCAGTACAACTTTGAATTAACATCAGCACACTGATACAATTAAAGAAGTAACCTAACATTTATCAGTCTGTGTTTTAATGTTGGAAGGCTCGTAACAGTCAGTATTCAAGTTACCCCCAAAAATATTTAAAAATAGCACACCACCTATATACAATTTGATTCACTGCTGCAAACAAAAATCAATTCCCTGTACTGCCTCTTTTCTGTTACTCAGCTCTGAGCTAACCAGGACTTTACATCTACAAGATACAGAAACTGTAGAAAGATTTGATTTCATGGTGATGAAGGCTTAAAGCAGAGAGAAGGAAGCTTACCCCTTTGGCTGTTCCTCTGGTCAAGTGGAAATCTAAGATCTGTCTTCTGAAATCAGTGAGAATACAAACATGTAACCAAACACAGAACTTGGCTATAAATGTCTGGTTATATCCTTAGGAGTTTCATTTATTCGACCTAAGACAATAGTAACACAGAAAGGGAATATAGTACCAAGTTTAGCTCGTAGTAACTGTCAGCCCTTTAAGGACTCGATCTGAAAGAAAGCATTGTGCTTTCATGTACTAGGCACACCTGTCAAGAGTTTTGGTAGTGGAGGTCATCTAGGGTCCCATATAGCTGGTTGCCCTGGACCTTGTCCTGATGGCTTTTGAACATTGCCAAGGACTCAACAACCTCCCTGGTCAATCTGTGGCAGTGATAGGTTATCCTGGCATTAAAAAAAAAGAAAAAAAAGAAGAAAGTGTTTCCCTACTTTCCTTATGCTTAGGCAGATCCTCTGTCTTTCAGTTTGGCCCCATTGCCATTTCGGACACTGACCCATTTCATCCCAATGCTCCAGACAATCAGAGGAGGTTGTGGCACATCTACATATTTAAAAGCATTTTTAAGAGAAAAAGACAATACTTACAGAAGGAGGAGGGAAAAAAAAATAAGAGAAGACTATGCCAGCACAGGATGGGAGAGGGGTAGCAGCAGAGTAGAAGAAATGCCAAAAAAAGAACTGTGGCCCAAGCAGGGGCTGAGAGGAAGAGACTTAGAAGGAGATGCAGCTCTAAAGGGCACTGAATCCAGTGAGGAAACCCACAGTACAGCAGCTGAGTAAGAAATAAGGAGCAAGGAAAGACAGCTAGTATGGATGTGCTGATCCCAGTCTCCTGAGCTACTCGTTGCCTTGCTGAAGGAACTAAGAGTAATATCTAGGCCAAGGGACAGGAGACTGCCAAGGTGGCAATGGAAGAGCATCCACAGAGAAGCAGCAGTGTTTCCCCCAGTTGTTTTTCTCCGCCTCAATACTAACAGCAATAAATAGAAGCTCTTTAATTGGCAATAAGTTAGATTTCCCAACTCAAAACTTCCTTCCCCACAAGTTATCCCTTCAACTGAGATTAGCACAAAATTAAAAAGTTTCTTGCCCTTAATTTTTTGCCCTTAACAACAGTGCAAACAAGAGAACCGAGATTCTAAAGGTGCAATAATTCTGGTCCTCCAAAAGCATAAACATTTTAAGCTAATTTTAAAAAGACTTTAAATAAAACTTTAAAAAGCACAAGTTTTTTTCTGTTTAAATCATGGATTACTACATAAATTAAAAAATGGAAATATTTAATATTATCTAAAACTCTATTAAATACAGAAGTGACAAAAAAGCTCAACGTAAGGAGGTAGTAGCTTAAAAAATGAAAGTAAAATTAGATTCAAGAAGGAAAGTAGTGCAATAAGTGTATCCATATGAAAAATATATTCCTGGTTTCTACAAGACCTTCATATTTTTAACAAGAACAGATGGAAAACTGGATTAAACTTTGGGGAGTGAGGTGAGTCTAGTACTGAAAAACAGTCATTTGGAGTCATACTTGACATCACAGAACTGCAATAAACTTTTTTACTACAAACCATACAGCAGTTGTCAGTTCTACATTAGAAAGCTTTTAACTAGTTTGAAACAATGATTTTTTTCCCCTGCAAGCTGCTATCAGAAATGTCTGCTTCCCAGTCAAGTTTCCATCATTGTAAAATATTTTGTTTGAACATGGATGTAGTAGATACTTCTCCTGGAATACCTTTCAGAAAAAGATAACTGTTCAAGTATTGGCAAAGATGTTCTTACTGCCACATTTTTTTTTGCCTACCTGCTGCAGTGGGTATAATACAAGCATCTCAGATGTGTTGGTGAGCATTAACTCGCATGTAAAAGATCTTTATTCTCTAAAGGCTTTTGTAATTGAAAATGGGCAAGCAGTTGTTTAAATATACTCCATTCTATGAGCTTACTATATAATAGAAGATCCAGACACATCACAGTCTTACTTCATTCTGCACATGCAGTAGAGAACGCAGTACTTCTAAAGCACTCTTCTGATGGTATCCCCCTCCTGCTGCACAAACATTTAGACACTTTCCCATTTGCTGGGAAAAAAAGCTGCCACGATAGAGCTGACTAGCACTGAATTTTTGTAGTTGTAGTAGGGAGCTGAACTACAGAAATTACTATTTAGCAATGCCTCAAACTGCACCTTTTATAAAAATCTGCTGTATCCTACAATGCTTGAGGCAAGCCATTACTGGCAATGATAATTTGTAAGGGTAATTACTGAACTACAATTCTAATGTGCAGTTTTTAACCAGATTTTATCAGTCTTTGAGAGTAAGCTTCAGCATTTGCAACTCAGAAGCAAACAGGCTCTGCAGATTTCTAATTGACAAGAGGTGCATACTCAGCTCTTCTACAAATCCTACACTTTGTTCTTTCAGAAAGTGTCCTTTCAGCCTCTCAGGGAACTTACTCTACGTACCATACAAGAAAGGAAAATAAGCAGCTGAAAAATATGCTGGATCTTGGCAGCATGCTAATAATGCCAGGCTTACCACTGTTTGCTTTCAAGTAAGCAGGCTTTATGTCTTCAAAAGTCATCAACAACAAAATATTTAAGTGAACTGAAAAAGGAAAGACAAGCAAAGGTAACTTTCTGTCCCCTAAAGCTCTGGAGATGCTTGTATGTACCAGTTTTGGCAGGTTGCATGGAGGAATTCCAAATGAATGCAGCTAGAACTAGTATTGGACCATTGCTTTCCAGCAAAAACAGTCTTTGGCACTTACATCATCCAGTTCTATGATGTTACTTTACACACAGTCCCATATCAAGTTGATTGAGGAAATAAAAAAGCCTTTCATAATACAGGCACTTACAATAAAATAGAGCAGAAAAAAAATCTATTCTCCATTAGGAAACAAAAGAGCTTTTTTTCCAGGATGACAGGAGCTAGTAGTACCAAAATACAGATGAGAAAGTTCAGTAAATTCAGACTGTCAGGGTGAAAATTCTGCACACCTCTAGTAGACTGAAATAACTGTAGCACCTGGATAATCTGGTTAAGGTTAACATAGACTGGACAAGGCATTAAAAAGACATGTCATGGAAAATTCTGTATAAGTTTGTTGACACTCCAGTCCTATGCTCAGACGTCACAAGTTTTCTTTCCTTCACTTAATACATCTTGCAACAAGATACAAGCAATGAGACTCAAAATACACCTATAAATAACTGTCCTGTTTGGTAAACAGCTGCATATAGACATTTCTGACACAGGTGTTGCATATATCATGCCAGACTGACTTCTACCATCAAATAACAGTACTGCTGCTCATGAGCTCTTCAGACATATTTACCACCATGCTCACAAATTGTATGCACAGATGCCTAGATTCAGCTATATGTCAGAGAGCATGATTAGAGGAAGCTCTAAGAGCAAGAAAGATAATCAGTATACCATCTATCAGCTGAAACAAAATATTCCTATATTTCTAAAATAAAGCACAGGAACTTATCAAACAAAAAATACATTTTCTTCACTCTTGTTTTTGAATTTTTTACATCTTTACATACAGTACAAAAGTGCATGAATGGAGAAGTAAGTTTGATAACAAGTTGAAGACTAATTAAAATCAAAGAACCACAAGAATTCAAATGAGATTCTGCAAAGTAATCTCCCCACCTGAACTGTTACATCCTGCTCTTCCTACTGAGAACTATGTGGGCACGATGTCCTGTGGCATGACTAGTGTTGCCAGAAGCAGATGACAACACACAAACTATGGACAAAGAATGGCTAACAGTTCCTGTCCACCTCTCAGGGAACTTACTCTACGTACCATACAAGAAAGGAAAATAAGCAGCTAAAAATATGCTGGATCTTGGCAGCATGCTAATAATGCCAGGCTTACCACTGTTTGCTTTCATGTAAGCAGGCTTTATGTCTTCAAAAGTCATCAACAACAAAACCAAACCTGACACTTTTCCAACTATCCATAATTCAGAGTGTGAATACAGAACTAAAAATATCTTTGAATAAATATACTCAACATTCCATGCTTTTCCAAGTACCTTATTTAGAGAAATTTTCAAGCAGGCATAAGGGCCAAATATAGGCAGAAAAAATACCCAGCCAGGATTAAAATGCCCTGCTACAACAATGATGCAGCAGTCTGGAAGAAAAACTGAAGACACTTTTTCCACAGGAACTGAAGTTCCCTACTGTGCTCACAGCCAACATCTGAATCAAATTCAGATCAAGTAGGAGTACTACATGCTTCAATCTGTAGCCTCTGGGCTGACTGCTGCACCAAGCAGGGTAGTTACATTTTCCTCAGTGCTACAGTTCCAATGAACAAAGGTCAAGCAGCTAGCTGTAAACTTCAGATACTGTTCAGTTTCACTTCCTTTCAGAGTAAATGAACTTCCCAGTTTAATTGAAATAGATTCAGCTGATAACTCTTTTTTTTTTTTTTAATTCCATTTTCTAAATCTACTATTCACAAAAAAAAAAATGCCTTGCAAGGTCGGCAGCTCTTTTCACTTTGTTAGTGACTTTAAATATAAAATCTAGCAAACAACTCATGGAAACCAATCTTAATAAATAGCAAGCAAGTGGTTAGAGGATGAAAGTTGTATCTTCCTAAGGCCTTATTTTTTAGTCACAACATTGCACTTGTTCATATGTCAAGATTTTGTATCCTTCTAACTAAACAAAGTGTAGTGTAAACTAAAGAATGAAGTTGTCTTCCTCAACAAAGTCAAGTAATCCAGTAAACACTGGCTTAAAGAGTTTAAGAGCATCACCTAACAAAAGAATTTTAAACAGATATTAGCAGCTTTCTGGCAATAATCCTACAAAATGTAACAGCAGCCCATGGCTCCTCTTGTCACTTAAGCGTTAAGTTTCTTCCACAAATAAAGATGCAGATGATAGGTCCATAGAAATGAGCTAAATACCCTAAAAACACACTTCACATTACACAGTATGTGATGAAGACCTCACCTGTGTACCACTCATGAAATCACATCCTTAAACGGAGTTACTTCACTGCACAGGCAGAGAAGTTGCTAAGCTTTAATAGTTATAGAAAAGTGAAGACAAAGTAAAGTAGGCAAAGCTACAAACAGCAGTTCTGAGATGTGGGAAATGTGTCAATCTGTGCATAAGGCAGCCCAAGAGAATGTTTGGGATAGAGGAGAGAGAAATCATCAGCAACATCCTCTATATCTACAGATGTTATGGACTCTTCCCAGCTTTTCATCATCACAAAGTTCATGGATAGGCCATGAACTGATCAGCTGTACCCTGTAATTCTACACAGGTGTCCACGTGCTGCAGGAGAAACCTTGTGTTCATAGTTGCCACTCTCCCACTCAATACGTAAAAGCCATTTTAACATACAATTTCATAAGTTTGTTCCTCCTGGGGGTAGCACACAAAATATCATGCGACCACTTTCATTCCACTGAAATAAAAAAGTGAACATTTTCAAGTTCATCATTTAGGATGACTCAAAACCAACCACCCTGAAAATACAAATGCATGCACCGATGATCTGCACAAATAGTTGATAATTTTCTGTTTCAGAATTGCATCATCCTTCCCTTGCTATCATTCAAATGCAGTCTGTGCATTCTCTCTCATTCCTACCCACAAGTATTTGAATGGCTGTCTCACATGAAAAGAAACAGTAGTGTAATTAATCTAAACAGTATTTAAACTCCCTTCCTACTCAGGAAAGACATAGGCACTTGCCCAATTACATTCCCTGATAGGTGGTTTCCAGTACTCTCATCTCAGAGCTGGACTGACTGGACAAGTAAGAAAAAAAAAAATCAGAGAACAAGTCTGTGTTTCTTCTTTTCATTACTTGATCATATGGGTCTCTTCATTAGCATCATAGAACTCCTCATCTTCGCTTCCACTACCTGCAGAATTGTCTTTGTCTCCAGACTAGAAAGAAAAATGAAGCAATTGGTTAACATAGAAGCCATCAAATAAATCTCAAAATAAATGAACACAAAGCACTATTCATCTATTAGGTTGGTAGAGAAAAGACAAGTCAAAACACTGTTAATGCTTTGGGAATCTAGATTTGTTTGTACTTTTAACCCTTCAAAATTTCTTGGAAAGAGTTGGGCTTATACTGATAGAGCTAGAAAAATCCATCCAGTATGCCAGAGAAAATCTATGCATGAGAAAAAATGGCTAGAATGGTTCTGAAGTGGAAGTCTACTCAGCTTTCTTCATTTAAGCCTACTCTTCTGTGAGCAATTGAAGACAGAGCTTCAGAGCACAAAGATTGATTTGTGTTCCGGTAAAACAGGTTGATCAGGTAAAAGTTTCTGCATTCCAAATTATTACTTCTTCATTTTTCTGTGCAAGTTACATTTCAAAAGATCCCTCTCTGATACTAAACAAAGGTGTTACGGAAAAGGAAAAACATAGCAAGTTGGTTTGGGCAGAAAATAAACTCTCTGACAGGCATATTTACTCCAGATGGAGTCCTTTCAATAGCATAATTCATATCACATACCCAAACTAAAATCAACTATTAAAATTAATTGATTTTTATTTTGCCTGTGTGGCATTTTTCCACTGAACCTGTATGAGCTATCCAAGTAATGATTAGTCTACTGCTAGCATATTCCATTTAGTTTAAATGAATATTTAAGATTTTTTTCCAGTATGCATACATCTATTCTAAGGCTTCTGGCTGACTAATCATATGCAAAGAAGGGTGAGAAAGAAGGTGAAAAACAGAAATGGAAATTATACTCCTGAATGACAGAACCACACAAGCAAAATCTGTAGCTTGAGATCTGTCTTCAGTGGAATTTTGCTATGGCAATGTGTGTAACTGCAAAAGAATTTCAAACAGTTTGAGGACTAGAAACTGTCAGAAGATATAAAGGGAATCACGTTATGCTTTTTTTTATTTCTAAAATTATTTGAGGAGAATCAGACTATCGTTGGATGCCACCCAACTTGAACACTGAACATCACATTTGTGTACGTTAACAGGGACAAAACCTCTGCTCTGGGCATCTAGAATGCATGTTATCCTTAAAGTGGTACAAAAGGACAGTAGATTCCACAGGGGAAATTCAGGGTATGCCAAATAAACTCTATTGCTTTCTTATAACAGCTTCACAGACCTTGCTGTGGCCTTGTCAAATAGGGTTAATGTTTAACAGCTTTCCAATTATATATATATATATAATATATATAATTTTTATTTTTATATTTATATATATAATTTCAATATTATTATATATATTATATATTATTATATATTATTATATTTTATATATATATATATATATATATATATATACACTATTTATATATATAAATGACAATAAATGATTTTGTTCAGGTTGGGATTTTTAGAAGGCCTGAAGAAATACAAGGACAGAAAACTTAAACTTGAGAAGACTGTTTGAAAGTGAATCCAGTTGCATGCATATTTATAGATGTACATCACCCCCAAATGATGATGCTGACCTCATTAGGCTAGAAGAGTAAAAATGACGATTTCCTCCTCCTCTGAATTAAAACAACTGTACTGCTTGCTAGAATCACTTTCTGTTAGTAAGCCATCTAGGTTAAGATGTAATAATGATGTAATTACCAAAATAACAGCTGGTACAAACTTGACATCAATGCATGGTTGGACTTGATGATCTCTGGCGGTCCCTTCCAACCCCTACGATTCTGTGTGATTCTGTGATTCATATGATAGACTTGTTTTGCTAGCAAGAATTTTCCTTAACATCTAAGACTTCCCAGAAATTTCAATGGCCAGCTGTATATGAAGCATATCACAGCAATCCGTCTTAGAGATTAGGGGATTAGGGGGACACAGATATCATCAAGTCCTTCATCCCCCCAAAAAAGCTTTTGACCCTGAAGGGATAAATTAACCCAGTTATGTTTCAGCCTGCATTTCCATGGAACAATTCAGATGGGATAATAAGGTTACTGAACTATCTTGCGCATCTCCTTAGGACCTATTCTCCACAGGCCAAAAATTGCTATCCTAGAGAATTCAGAGTGGGATATGCAAGCTGATAGTTGAAATGCTAGGGAAAGCAATTAATTAATAATAATAAAATACCTGCGAGCCATCTAGGGTTTGCAATGACATGGCTTCATCCCCCAGTCTCCAGTATGAGACTATCTGTAGGTCTGAAATAGTTTCTAGCAGAGGGCTGTTCAAGGTTTCAGGCAACAATAAGCTTAAGAGCCCAGACAATAAACCAGTTGCTCCAAATACAATGTAAGGCAGAGACCACTGCACAGATTTCTAGAAACAAAAGCAGAGAGAGTGATTAATAAAAAGTAAATTGGTTCCACTTAGTGCATGCTGCATACTCAAACAGTTAACCTTTACAATCATTCCAAGCAGCAATTTTCAAGAATATAATGAACTCATACCCTTGAAACTTTTATGCTCATATTCAACTTACAATACCTGAATGTCAGCCCTCAATGAGCCATTACTGCAAAAAAAAAAAAAAGAAAAAAAAGCCTAATAGTATCCTGGATTGTGAAAGATGAATCTCGCCCTCTACTCAGCACTGGTGAGGCCATGCCTAGAGTTCTGTATCCAATTCTGGGCTGTCCAGCACAAGAGACATGGACATGCTAGTGAGAATCCAACAAAGAGACATAAAGGTGATAATAGGACTGGAGCATCTCACGTATAAGAGAAGGCTGAGACAGCTGGATCTATTTAGGCTAGAGAAGGTACAAGAGGATTTTATCAACACATCAGGGCTACTCCAAAAGTAGCATCTCCTATTTTATTACACTGGCCCATAACATCAGAATCACAGAATGGCCAGGGTTGGAAGGGACCTCAAGGGTCATGAATCTCCAACCCCTCTGCCACATGCAGGGCTACCAACCTTCCCACCTAATGCTAGACCAGGCTGCCCAGGGCCCCATCCAACCTGGCCTTGAACACTTCCAGGGACATCCACAACCTCTCTGGGCAGCCTGTTCCAGCACCTCACCACTCTCTCTGTAAAGAACTTCTGCCTGACATCCAACCTAAATCTTCCCTCCTCCTACTTAAAACCACTTCCCCTCATCCTGCTGTTATCTACCCTTTCAAAGAGTTGATTCCCCTCCCCTCTATAGGCTCCCTTTAGGTACTGAAAGGCTGCAATGAGGTCACCGTGCAGCCTTCTTTTCTCCAGGCTGAACAAGCCCAGCTCCCTCAGCCTGTCTTCATAGGGGAGGTGCTCCAGTCCCCTGATCATCTTCATGGCTCTCCTCTGGACCCTCTTCAACGGCTCTGTCTTTTTTGTACTAGGGGCTTCAGACGTGGACACAGTACTCCAGATGGGGCCTCACAAGAACAGAGAAGCAGGTGTTGATTGTATAGCAATAGAAGTTGAACCTTCCTGCCACTATTCTGTTACATTTTGCTGCTGTTGGCAGCAGAGGGGCAGTCTGACGAAGTGGCATCTGACATGAAAGGCAGATGAAGCAAAGGGGTGTCACTGAATTCTTCCATGCAGAAAAAAAATGCACCCACTGATATTCATCAACACTTGATGAACATTTATGGAGATCAAACAGTAGATGTGAGCACAGTGAGGCAGTGGGTGTTGCATTTCAGCAGTGGCAACAGCGACGTGAAAGACAAAGCATGGTCTGGATGGTCATACACAGCTGTCACACCACAAAAATGAAGAGCATCTCAATTGGCTCATCTGCATGAGCTGGCAGATAACAACCAGAGATCAGCTTACATAGCTGAACATCGGTGCACTGGAAACAACAGCAGCAACACTGGAATATTGCAAAGTTCGTGTCTGGTTGGTCCCACAAATGCTCACACAAGAACAGAACAAACACCAGATGCAAGTTTGTCAGGACCTACTGAACAAATATGAGGTTGAAAGTGATGGATTCCTGGATTGCATCATAACTGGTGACAAGATGTAGTGTCACCACTATACATCAGAATTAAAATGGGAATCCATGGCAACATGTGAATTTCCCCACTGAAGTAGTAGTTCAAGCCCTCAGCATGTAAAGTGATGCACACTGTCTTCCAGAATAGAAAAAGCATGATTCTCCAGGATCTCCTGAAACTTGGACAAAACATCAGCTCTGATCACTACATTGCAATGCTGACTAAATTGAAGGCTCACACTTCCAGAGTCAGGGCAGAGAAGACAGCCTTCCTCTCGCAACACAAAAACACCAGGCCCCATAACAGTTTGATGACTACGGAACACACTGCCAGTCCTGGCTGTAATGTCCTACCACACCCACCATATAGTCCAGATTTGGCACCTTCTGACTCCATCTATTAGGGCCAGTGAAAGATGGGCAACTTTTTCCCAGCACTGACACAGCAGCTACGAAATAGTGGGTCACTTCTGCTGGTGCAGATTTTTTACAAATACAGCGTTCAGGCTCTTGTTCATTGCTGGCAAAAATGCAAAGATAATGGTGGTGACTATGTTGAAAAAATGTGTTTTCTAGCTGAGAATGTACTCTATTTAATAGTGTTATTGTGCTCTTTGTATCTGTTGTTGTTTTCATGGAAATAAATAGGAGGCATTACTTCCAGAGTGGCATATAAATACATAAAGGAAAGGTGCAAAGGGGATGGAACCAGGCTGTATCCAATTGTGCCAAGTGACATGGCAAGCACAAATGGGCAAAAACAGAAACAGAGGAGGTACCCTCTAAGCGCTGGGAAATACTTTTACTATGAGCACAACCAAGTACCAGCACATATTGACCAGAGAGGGGATGAAGTCTCCAACTCCAATTGAAAATAACCCAAAGCTGTCCAGACACAATCCTAGGCAAAGGGCTCTTGGTGACCCTGCTTGAGCCAAGGGCTAGGATGTAGAACAGATGGACCAGACAGCCTCCAGAGATCCCTTCAACCTTAACCATTCTGTGCTTTACCTTTACTGTAAAAATTACCAAATTCATTCTCTCTTAGCAGTATTGTCAATTGTATTTGTTGTGATTTAAACCCATTAGAGAGCTAAGCACCACACCTGCTTGCTCATTCTCTTCAGGTAGGCTGGAGAGAGAATGAGAATAGTAAAATCATGAGAACACACGTTCAGCCATTTCCAAGAAACTAGAGGTTAACACATACAGTAGTTTCTGGGGAAGACACATGCCATCAGTCCAAATGACCCTTCACCTTCCTTCTCCTTTTACTCCTGCTTTTATTTGCTGGGCATCATGTCATACAGTATGGGATATCCCTTTGGGCCAGATGTTCTGTCTCTGTTCCTTCCCAGTTCTTTGTGCACCCCAAGTTCCATTGCTGGCAGGGCAGCATGAAAAGCTGAAAGTCCTTGACTATGTAAGCAGTGCTTAGTAACAACTAAAACATCAGTGTTAACATCACCATTTTCATCTAGAATCCAAAATACAGAATCACAGAAGCCTGCATAAATAAAATTACCTCTAACCCAGACAAAACTATGACAGCTTCTAGCAGTACTATCAAAGCCATATAGATTTTGGAATGAACTTTAAAAGAAATGCCAGCTGAACTTGTACTCAATTCTTGCCCATAATGCACTCTTTTAAATGAAATGTTACATTGCTTTGTAGTAGGGAGATATATCACACAAAGACGTGCTGACTGGAAGAAATCTCTAGATGTCATCTAGCCCAACCACCAACTCAAAGCAGGGCTACAGCCAACACTAGACCATGTCAACCACAGCACTGTGTAGCCATTGAAAAAGTCCAAGGACGTAGATTTCTTCCATCTGAGAGGACCACTCCAGGGCTATATTAAGCCTCTCAGACAAAAAAAAGTTTTCTATACATCTTATTTGTAACCCTCAAATTGCAACCTGCGGCCACTAACCCTTGCTGAGCTATTTCACATAACTGGAACTTCGTCTCCGGCCAAATAAACACAACTCTTTCAGCTTCCACTTGAAACCATATGTTCTAGGTCCCTCATCATCTCTGTTGCCCTGTTCTGGACCCTCTCGAGGTTTTTTCTATACCCTTCTAGAACCGAGAGACCATAAACTTGATCAGCAGATCATGCACTGACATGGGCCTGATACAGCTCAGTGTGACATTTACCTATTTTCAGTGAGGACACTGCTAGCTGTCGTTTAACTTGTCATACAATTGCAACCTCTGCTCCTTCCTAGTTTCTAGTTTCAACTGAGCTTTGGCCTTCCTGCCATCACCCCGACAACCTAAGTGATGCTGACAGATCACTTTTAATGCCTGCTCCTCTTTACTAGTTTTGTTAAAAGTAGAACTACACTTCATACAGCTGTGTGCAAAAATATGAATCATCTTCAACATAGCTCAAAAATGTATATATTCACTTTCAGAAGAATACTGAAGAATGCTTATATTACAAAAAAATACAGAAGTATAGCACGGTTT
The DNA here is from genome assembly GCA_037305975.1 of Chrysolophus pictus. Taxonomy (NCBI): domain Eukaryota; kingdom Metazoa; phylum Chordata; class Aves; order Galliformes; family Phasianidae; genus Chrysolophus; species Chrysolophus pictus. Next base: position 115,417,048 of record CM074576.1, on the reverse strand, counting down.
CAAAAACTCATTTTCTACAGTGAAAAAGCAATTCTAAATTGAAAAAGAAGAATAGGCTATGATTAAATACAAGAGAACATTTCATCTCTTAGCTCGGCAATTTCAGCAATGAACTTTTCCGCATTGCAACCGTTTGTATAAGATTTCCAGAAAAAAGCTACTGGAAAATACATTCAAGTAGTTTAAGGAATTCCAATGAAAACCTTAATTCTCCCCACAAATCAATGTTCATTTGTTCTTTAAACAGAGCTATTCTGACATTCATTGGACCCTTTCAAAACACGATGATTAAATATTTGTCTCTTTCAGTGCCAAATGTCCATGACGTACAACATAATGGATGCCCCCACTGCTACATAAAAGCAGCCTATTAAATCTGCCTGGGAGATCTGTACCAGCTTTGGCTTTGCCCGTTGTAGCCCTGAAGACACTCTCACCTGCTCATCTATCCTTCTACCAGCCTTCTGCATGCCACAGTAAGATGGCTAATGGCACAGAGAAAAGTTATTCTGTATGAAATCCATGTCATATTAAAGGAATACTCACTTGACATCACCAAGCACTTTGTGTCAGTAAAGAACCCTGCATTCTATTTTACCTACAAACATACAATGCCTATAAACATAAGGGAACAGTGCCATCTTCATGGTTTTTTCTTGAGAATTTCTCTCTGTCTTAACAGGCTGCTGCAAAATTTGTGCTCAGAAGCTTAAAAGGTATCTCAGGTCTCCACAACCTGAGACAATTGTAATGCACAGATTCAGTGAAGTGCAGCAACAGTAAAATGAATTTCTACTCAAAAATATGAGTTCCTGAGAAGGGCACTGAGTTCTTATGCTTTATCATCTTGATGCAGTAAATCTTATAAATACATTTTTAGTTACTGCTGGCTTATGGTTTAAATTTGGAACATCAATTTGTTTTGTTTTTTTTCAAATGACAATATTGCTGAAATTCAAGGGCTAAATTCCAAAATCCCAAAGTATCTTCTGAGCTAAACACTGGCATTTTGTCTAATTACAGATTATATCATAACGCCTTTAGCCTATCATAACACTGCCAAGACACCTAATTCACAGATTATTTTCTATGCACAGTTTACCCAAATATTTCCACTTCTGCAAGCTTCTGAATCATCAGAACCGCAGAACAAAACTGTACTTAAAATAGCGAGTTCAGACAAACCAATGAAGGGACAAAAGGAGCAATGATTCCACCAACACGGGAAAACATGGAGCAGGCACCCATTCCAACATTCCTAAGAAGAAACCAAAAATCATTAATTAGTCACATTTGCACACAGAAAACTAGAATTTTAAAGTGCAAGAAGCTACAAGTGCAGGAAAGGGTTTTTTAAAAAAGACAACAAAAAAGTCTCACTCATGATTCTGACCATATCAACTGGCAACAAAAAGTGAAATTTAAATGAAAACACCTGAAAAAAGGAATTAAATCATATGCTTTGTACTCTGAGAAAAGCATAAATCCACTGCATGTTTAGAATTCTAACATATGCATACATTTAAAATGACAAAAAAAAAGTGATTTCAGACATTGCATCTCATCTCTTCCTGAAAATCTGGCTAAATTCCTTTATCCATATCAGCAGATTCACCCACACAGGAGAACAACTTTACAGGATAGATTCAATGATGTCTAACCATTAACAGTGATACCTGGCAAACAAATGCATCTATTAAAAATTGTACCTGCATAATAGATGCCTTTATCTACTCAGTCACCACAAGCACAGGGAACTTCTGCCTTTGAAGCACCAAATTACTTTCACAAAGCTTACTGACTGGTTGCATCTTTAACATTGCTGGTTAAGGAAGGACAAATATCAGCGTTGTCTGGTTTATAAAGCACTGAGAAACCCACAGATGTTGTTCATGAAAACGTCAGCAATACTACTGTTATCCTCATTAGTGGAGAGAGGGTTGTGAGAACACTAAGCACCCAAAAGGACTGTTTTACTATTATGGAGAATACAGTTACCCTGAAGAGAACATTGCACATTTGAGGGAGATGGAGATGAGGATAAGAGAAAAGAAAGTTTAATACATACAAGACCATACAGATAATCACTGTATGTTAAGTGAAAATCTCAAATGAAAGGTAATAATAGAAGAAGTAAGAGAAGTAGAAGGTGGTCAGGGAGAAGAACCAGAAAAATGAAGATCTTAAAATTAACTTGCATTACCTGATCACTGTGGGATAAAGTTCTGACGTGTAGATGTAGACAATGTTAAATGCAGCACTGATTGTCAGTTTTCCCAGCAAAGAAAGTGAGCGACTGTTCACCACTGCAAAAACTCCAGTATCTGATAGAAAAAAAAAGTGTCACTTAGGCTCTTTTGGCACCAGCCTTTCACTTGGAGAGATACCTACAAGTTGCATGTGTATTTACACTGACAGCTCATTTGGATAATGGAGATATCCCAGGAAACATCATTTTTTGGAATTACTTCAGAAACACTGGAAAGGAGTGACTGATTAAAGTTGAAGCATAGGACAGAATCCAAAGATGAGTTCAAACCCACATTTTTTCAACAAGATTTTCTTAAGATCCTAGGGAAATTGCTACTTATGGCTTAGCTTCTGTGGCTTTAAAGTACAAGCCTAATGCACTGACAACCAAAAATTCTTAGGCTTTTGGATGGGTTTTGCAACTTCTTACTAAGTATTCCAGAAACAAAAGGAAACAATTACCTTTCTTTTTAGGAAGAAACATGACAATAAGACAAGCCAATCCTCCCAGGAACAGAAATGCACTCAGTGTTCTCTTTCGACCAAACCTAATGTTCAAAAGAGGATAACCAATAAAGCTTCTACATTTACCTTGTCTCTATTTGCAGAAATATCAAATGCCATCTCCACAAACACTCCCTCTCCCACTGCTTTAAAAATTTTCTGCTGCTCTCAACAAAATGAGTACTGAGAAGTCTTCATGCTGTAGCTGACAATCTCAAGGATTTTTATTTCCTTCCCACTGTGTGCATGTGTGTAAAGCTTCTCAAGAGACATTTAGAAAAGAGATTGGAAAGTGAATTCCACAAAAAAAAAGGAAGACAATGTCTGGAGTACAACAGCTCAGGAAAGGGATAAGAGTCAGAATCAACAGCTCTGTTCTTACACTAGTGCAGAAGCTGTAAAATGACATCACACAACAGTTTCAGCTGAATTTAGTTGCAGCATCTTTGACCTAACAGTTAGAATGGGAGTTACAAGACAGGTGGGAAGAATGCCATCTTGTGTCAGGATGGAGTCAGCACAGCTAGTTCAACTGACAATCGTCCTTATCTTTGAGCCATACTAGAAGTTACTGAGCAACAACTTAAATCTTATTAGAGGTGAAGATCTACCAGCAGCACTTTCAAATAAAAAAGCATTTCTCAAGAGAATATAATGAACTGGAAATATCAAAGCAGAAAGTTCCATACAATGTCTGTGGGCTAGGAGATACAATTTGAAAGAAACTAGTATTTTATAAAAAAAAAGAAAATGCTAAACACGTTAATAGAATTTCATACTTACCATTTTTGGTTAATCAAGTAAATACAGATTGGGTATGCTGGGATTTCTATCAACCCTGATAGGGCTAAATTGGCATAAATGTTTCCACCTAAGTCACCCACATTAAGGGTAAGACCATAATAAACCAAGCTGCACACAAACCTGTAAAAGATAAGGGAAAAGTAATAAAATCAGAGCTGCAACTTTGCCAGCCATATCAGAGCACTCATCTGGCACAATGTAGTATCAATTATATATAGTGCTTTAGATAGTAGGCCTAAAATTTTTCTACCTTCCTTTAATTTCTACATCCTGGTCCAGTTCTAGCCATTTCCAGATTCTGATTTTCACTTTTCTTTTGTGACCCTGATTGAATTCTCTACAGAGAAGAAAGGAACATGTCGCCAATTCATTCTGCAGTAAATCAACAAGGCAATCTCCTAATTCTCATTTACAGAACAGAAAATTGACTGTCCAGACTTACGCTGTCAGCTGAAAAAAAAAAGTAATTTGTTTTTTCTTAATACCTCTTTCCCCAAAAACATGCATTATAAAAGCAACTGGATGAACAAAACAAAATAGGTACTTTTGGATAATTACATTTCTGCTTGTGACTAAAGGTAGTGTCATGGGTTCCTGCTCCATACTATAGCAACTGCTAGCACTGGCAACCTCAGGTAGCACTTTCTTTTCAGAAATACTCACGCTCATTAGATAAGGTAGGCTACCAACCTACTAACAATGCTCCTAACACACAAAACACAAGAAGTAATCCAAGCGATGAGAAGTATGGATGCATAGCATGGAACCCAAAAGGATGACAGCATGACTAATCTCAGCAGCCTTTGAGGGTCAGGAAGGAATATACAGTTCTCAACTGCTCTATGCCTCAAAAAGCACAAGTGAAACACAGATAAAATCTCAGAACTAAATTGTAAAAATGGCTTAACATTAGAAACATACTGAAGAAATACTATAATAGGGATCCCTAAAAATAAAGGCTGAGACAATGTACAACATGCAGGATTAGCCAATACTCAACAGCACATTCCCTCTAAGAGTCAAAGCCTACAAAGTATTTCAAGTACCAGGTGAACATCATGATTAAGGTGCGTCCCAAGAGAACCCTGTATCGGAAGAGGTCCAAGAAACTGCCAGCCTCTCTGGGGCTCCTCTCAGCAGGGAGTTTTAATGAAAAAGTGTGCTTCTGCTTGCGGTTCTTCTTTGCAATGAGGTAGAGGGCATCTTCTGCTTCACTCAGCCTGCCTTGTGAATATAGCCAGCGGGGGGACTCTGGAATAAATCTGTAACATACACACACACACACACTTTTATTTATATATAGAAATTATATATATTGCAGGCACAGTTTGAGGGCTTTTCTATTCTACAGTGCTGGGCTTGCCTATGGAAATAAGGTTGAAATATGTTTCAGCATAATCATGGAATCATAGAATTACTCAGGTTGGAAGGGACCTCAAGGATCATCAAGTCCAATCACAGCCTAACCATAGTACCCTAACAATCCTCTGCTAAATCATATCTCCAAGCAAAGATGATTTCTCAAACAACCCTTCAGGTATAGAATGCATTTACTGAAACAGACAGTATGTTGGAAATAAAGGGAAAATAATTCATATGCAATTTAGGTAACAAAAAATTGTGTGTACATGTATACACACATATATACACACAACAGCATAAATTACAGTATCATTAGGATTCTTCCTAGTGGAGTTCAGAATCAAAGATGCTCCACATAATTAAAAGTAAAATGTTTTCAGAATGTTTACTAGCTGTCTTCCGTTCCTCATGTTCCAACATTTTTCCTCTTTATAATTAATAACAAGTATAGTAATCATTCTTATAATTCTCTCTTGTAGATAGCAAGGCTGTGCAAAAAATCATGCTCTTGTACTTCACATACTGCATTCACTCAATGGGTCTGTAACTCCAATACATCCTAGAAAACAAATCTATTCTTTTCAGATTCCCAGAACTAATTTAAACTTCTGCACAGAGACAAAGTCTTAAAAAGGTTCTGGCAAAAGGCTGAAGTGACATTTTCCTGGAGCAAGTGTTTCTGTGCTTTTGTAAAAGAAGAGTTTAGAAAATAATGTTTCCTTCCCCATAATAAAAAAAATCTGCTAACATTTCCTACCAGTAGTCATTTGTAAGTAGTGTAGGTGGGAGGCACTGTGAAATCTGGGATGAAAAATCCTTACTTACAGTAAAACGGGCCTCTGAGCACAGCTCTGAAGTCCCAAGCACAAAATGCTTCAAAAAAATTGAACAGGTTATCTGAATGTTAGAATAAATAGCAAAAGGCCCCAAGCGTCGCTGTTTAAAGTTTTGAAACATTAGAAATGTCAAAAATGCCTTTCACCTCATAAACAGCCTTTAACGTCTTTCTCTGAGTTATGATGCTTTCTTTGAAAGGCTGTTTTGACTTTAGCAAGAAAGTAGTTACCAAAGTTGAACAGATATTGGAAGGAAAAGGCCTTAAATTGGAACTGCAGCTAAACTTCAGTTCTTACCAGTTGCTGAGGTTTTTGTTGAGAAAGAAAGTTATGACAAAGGAAGAAAACACTGCACCTCATACCTTTCAGTGCTGAACTCCACAAACAAAAATCCTAACTACCTTAATAAAGAAGCCTTCTTCCAATTCTTTCCTAATCAGAATATTTGAAAAAATTAAAGGAAGCTGTCCATTTGCATGTCACCTTTAAGAATGTTCCAACAATTTTGATGCAGAATTATAAGAGAAATATGTTATCACATAAGCACATTTCTGTATCTTTTATGACGTGTTACACAGTATCTTGTAGCATACCAGAGGACAGTTTGAAGAATCTAATACATAACAGTGAAGGAATAGGATGTATACCACCTCAAGACTATTCCAATTTACAGTAATAATGCATATACAATGCAGCATACACTTGCATTTTCAGATATTGCAACACTGCAATTTGAAGTAAGCACATAACACAAGGTGGTCAAAGTTGAGAAAAATATTTTAGTTACAGCACTTCATACCAGCTTAGAGAAGCTCCTTGACCTATTTGTATTTTCTCTCATTACTGATATCTTTCTCAAAGTTCAGTTTGAAAAACTACTTACAGAGAGAGAAGAAAGACTATTGTTCCTTCCAGGTTAACCACAACAGCCAGAGTTCTCCAGGAGCGAATGAAGTACCCTAATAAAGCATACTGGGCAATTCCCACAGCAAAGAACAAGCCACCAATAGATCCTAACACACAATAAAAAAACAAGAAAACACCATTATCACTCCATTAAAGAACACTGTTAAATACTAACACATGGGATCATACTGAAAATAACTCTTCATTAAGAACATTTCACTCAGTGGCACAGACCAACACACAGCTATTTAACCAAAGAGAATTCCATCCTCCACTCACACAGCACAGATGCATTGCACCTAATTACAAACATTAAGACAAGTCCAAAAAGCATCCTTCTACATCCTCTCACCTAAAGCCCTATAAAGAATTGAAGTGTAAATATGTTCCAGTTCTTCATGTATAAAAAGTAGTACAAACAACTGTGTGGTGCTTAACCACCTGCTGGATTAAACCACAACACACAGTCTCAATTCCAATGGATAGAGCTCAGCTAGCATAAACAATGGATAAGTTTTAAGCTGCTTAACATCCACAGGGGATTTGTTTTAACTTGAGTACCTTAGTCAGCTTGGGTGATGTAGAAACCTGAATGGCCAAGTTATCTACTGTGCTTGTCTAAAATTCACATTAAATAAAGCAGGACTCAAAGACTGTGGTTACACAGAAAGCAGAGTTAACTTTGTAAATGCTAATCAGCTTTGGTGTGTCTCGTGTGGTATGTACAACTGAAATCTGTAAGTTCTGACAATAAAGATACTAACACTCAAATCTTACCTGCTAATGCCCAGTAGGCAGTACCCACACACTCATTCAGTAGAACAAAGGCCACCAGCGACATCCCACCATTCATCACCCCAACCAAGAATCGAGACACAGCAAAGAATTCATATGAGGGTGAGAATCCATTTGCAATGGCAAACAAGATGTCAAGGGCAAAACCTGGAAATCGAGGCAAAAGGTTTAATTTCAGAAAAACATAGTAAAATACAAGTGTTTATCAATGTCTTTGCTTGACATTCACTTGATGCCTTAAGTAATCACATTCAACAGCTACAAAACGTGGCTACATTCCACAGGTATGGGTAGAAATACAAGAACCCAAAGTCAATACCATAAAAGGAAGAACACAAGGAGTGATTTCTGATACATGATTTACAGTACTAAATCCCCAAATTCAATTCATGGAAGACAGTTTTTCAAATATTTAAAATTACTTCCTGGCTCCAGTTAAGATGGTTTCATGTTTATGTTCATACAGAAGCCCCAGGCTAAGCATATGATCAAATATCTCCCCTCATTTCTGGAAAGTACTCCATATAGATTAGTGAACCTTTATCAGGGGATAGTACATGGGAAGTTTGCACTGTATAGCAGATTCATTTTTAATCAGCTTTGAGTTAATCAGATTGTTTCTTTGAAGGAAAAAACTGCACTGTTGCTAGTTCTACACGCTCATCCATTTACAAAAAAACATACACAAAACACAAAGCTCCAAATGCTTGATTTGGGGAGAGTAAAAACAACAAAAAAAACTTTGTGAATTTTAAAGTGACAATCCCAAATACAAAAAAATTAATTCATGCAGCCAAAAGAAAAAAATTGCAGAAGGTTATATGTATAAGAATATTGCTAATGAATTATTAGAAATATTAATTACTTCTGAGCATGACAACCGCCGCTTATGCTTATTTTTCAGTGTAAGCCTATGTAGTACAATTCCTAAGTTCAGAACATCTCCCTAGTTCTCAGGTACTGATTGAATAGTAGAATACTAATTTCTTGTCCCCAGAAATATACTGGAAAGACAAATCTGTACTAAGTTCCCAGAAGAACTGGGCTCTTGCCACTCATTTTCAGAGATATGACACCTCTACTTCATTCATTTGGATTGTTTACCTAGAAAAAGATCATTACTGTTACCTGTGAGATAGATTTTCTTCCTTCCAAAGCGATCTGAGAGCTGGCCAAAGGAGATTGCTCCAACAAACACACCACTGAAGTAGAAAGAACTGGCAGCACTGACTTTGTATGATGTGTTGCCAATTAAAAACCACTGGATGGAGACAAAAAAGGAGAATTAAACAGAGTCAAAGTGGTTCATCAACAGCTAATAGTTGGAGGGGGGTGAAACATACTTTCAGGAAGATAAAACTGCCTAGATCTCCTAGGCATCCCAGTCAGTCTGTCATCACACAGCCACTGAAACAAGTGCCTTCTTCCAGATTCTCTGGAGGCATAGTAACCAATTGCACAGATCCCCAGATCAAGTACAGTCTTTGATTCTGAACTCAAGAATAGATACCTCATGGGATATTGTAATTTTGCAGCCTTTGTCCCCTCTCTCACTTTTCTTGCCTTTTCTCACATAAAAAACTATGAGCTTAAATATATTCAGTCCTACCTCTTGGCATTTATCACTGAAGTGTGTAGGAACACTACACAGAATTAAGCATTGTGATTTATGTCCAGAAATATTTCTCTCCTCCTTATGAACTGTCTTGTCACTGAGAAACACTGTGGTAGTTTTTGACAAGTTTTCTGGTACTGCTCAGCCTTCGATTTATTTTTATATATATATAGTCCTCTTTGTGCAACTTCCAATTCTTCTCTATTCCAAATACACACCTGATCTTCAGATGTTCTTACAGACCCAATGTTGTCTCAGAAAGGATCAGCCTGGCAGAGAATATTCTTTCTCCTACAAAACTCCAGAGTTAAATTATATCATGTTCTCACTGTTCAAAATTTATTTCCTTTTTTATTCTAAAAACTTCACATATGGTGTTCTTTTCTTTTTCTTCTCCTCTTTTGCCTTGAAATAACGTTTTCTTTCAGTGATACCCAGTTTTCCTTCCTGGTCAGGTAAGCTGGTGATTATGTCATTATCCCTGTAATAACAATCTAATCCTCTTTTCATAATCTCTTCCCCTACCAAAACCCTATTAGATATCCACTCTAGCCAGGCTTATATTATTACACATCTCAGCTATAAACCTCGCCATGAAAAGAGAACTGTGCAATTAAGCCTCACCAAGATTATGGAGCTAACAAAATATAATCACACAGAAGCTCCAAGAAAATAACTTGCTTACTCTCAGTACACGCTTCATCAAATTGTCACTTAAATGATGAAGCTTTTACTGACATGATCAGCAGTAGGGTGTCAGGACTCTGACAAAATTATCTTCTGAAACTAACCATGAGACCACAAATCAGCTTGTCTAGATTTAGAAAAATAATTCACAATAAAGTATATCTCTATAATAATAGCATATGATGAGATTACACTTAACTTGAAATAACATGGACAGTTGATTTTGTAAGAGCTACAAGAATAATTTCCCAATTTTGGTAGAAGTGTTGGAAAAAAAAAAAAACAATGTGATCTCAGTGACATTAAATTCTCTCTGAATCATTCAGAGATCAAAGCATAATTTGATTGTGGTGAAGTAAAATTTGTTCAGATGTGTTCTGCAGGTTAATCTCAATGACTAAGATGACCTTTAAAGGACTTGAGATTTCTCTTCTACAGAGAGGATATCACACATCGTTTGACATCAGATTTTTCATTGCAAGTTTGCAATAGTCACATAATTAGTAAATGATACCACAAGGTAAACATTAAAAATATCCTCCTGAAGTGTTGAAAAAAAATTCTCTACACACCAGGAGAGAGACTGCAGAGTGATCAAAAGCCCCCAAAATAAGATCAAGTAGTTTTTGAAGAAATGCACTGAGATCTTTATAATTAACCCCATTTTCAATTATATGATACATGCAATTAAAGTTCCAAAGAAAGTTTATCTCAGGAAGAAACAGGATTTTTATATATGTGGTTCTTTACTGAAAAGTTCAGACTTTACTTTGAAATTCTTTAATGTACAAGATACCTTCACATTTATTTTTTAATGTTGTACTTTTTAAGTTAACTATGTTCTTTACCCACATTTTTCACCTGTGCAGCTAAGATGCACAAGAATCTTCACGAAATTTACATCCTAAGGCACTGCTTGGCTCCAAAAGCCTGACTTGTCAAGATTAAGAGAATAAACAATTACTGGAGAAACTGAAAATCAAAAAAATGAAAAGTTCAGACAAAATTTGAAAAACTGACAATTGGCTTTAAGTTATGCTCAAAGAAGCCACTGTCCATTAGGATTTTAATTTCAATAGAGGCATAAGCACTCATCCCCTTTATTATCAGAATAAGGAGCAGTACACGTCGTACACAATTGCTTGGTACTGTTCCAATACTGGCAGTTATTAATACGCTCATAACCAATAAAGTTAAGTACTTTATGGAACTAATTTGAATAGCATTAACACATTTGGACAACAGCCACGAATTACCAAGCAATGCTATGTTGAACTCAGCTGTACAGAGCTAAATTCAGATCTTACTCAGATAGGGCTCTTGCACTGAAGAACAACATTAATAGATATTGTAGGCCTCAGCAATGGCAGGTGATGCACGGCATGAAAACTGGAATCATTCCTCTAGAGACAGTGGCTATATCATGAAAGAGACACTTACAAAAACATAGAGGCCACAGTGACAAAGCTGAAGATTGTTTTGGGATAAAACAAATGAGGTTGCTTCATACATTGTGCTCTTCATCGCCCATGCCCTCCATGAAATTGCAAAGAAACAGCAGAAGCTGCTTTCTCTCCAGTTCCTTCACTTCTTGCTAATAACAGGATGGATTCACTACATGCACCTGTCTTACCAAGAAAATTGCAGAAGGCAGATAGAAAGAGCTTAAGGCACATACAAGATTTTACACACATTTAGTACAATAACATGATCCTAGCCCAGTGCTGGAACCAGGCTATCTGATCCAATACCAACCTTCTACATGCAAAAGGTGGGCAGTTTTGATGCAGAATGTTGGTTGAAATTTGCACTGCAAAATATGGGTTCTGCAGGTACCAGTTACGATAGAAATAGGTTACTTGTTCTCTACCTGGAAAAAGCACCTGCTTCATTTGCTAATCAAAACATGAATTAGTACAGGAGAAAGAATCAGCAGCACTCCCAGATCAGCTTTCTTCCCCATTCTGCCATTGAGATTTACTGCTCACACACAGGGCAGCAAAACCCACTTCAGACTTACCTCAGAGACTATTGATGTGAAGCTGCTGCTGAAGTGTACGTGCTTATGAACTTCACTGCCATTGGCAGTAAGAAGCCATTCCCCAAAGGCTCTCTGCTCGCTTGCTGACTGGTTGCTATGGCTCTGGTTAGCAGAGAGCAATTCCAGATCCCAGTGGTACGGAGGAGTTGCCCCCACCAATGCAATGAGGATGGCTTCAGTGGCCACATAAAGCTGGAAAGAGAAAAACATCAAAGATGCTAAACATACATGCAAAGTAGTGCTTCCCTTGCAGATGGATCAATTCAGCATTTAAATAATCCTGTTTTACATTTTCCTTCTGCCACTACAGCATGTTACATACAATCCCCATCTATTCAACATCACAAAGCAGAGAACTAAAACTTCAACAAAACAGTTCTTGCATTTCTTACTTGTGGACTATTTGAGAGAAAGGAAGTTCCCCTTCAGTCAGAAACCAACCCAAATGCCACACACAGCAAGTACAGCACTTGGATACTTAGAGTTGTTAATCAAAGAATGGCTTGGAAGGGACCTCAAGGACCATCAAGTTCTAACCCCCCTGCCAAAGGCAGGTTTGCCAACCCCCGGATCAAGTACTAGATCAGATTGCCCAGGGCCCCCATCCTCCAGGGATGGGACATCTACAACCTCTCTGGGAAGCCTGTTCTAGCATCTCACCTCTCTCAGTAAAAACCTTCCCCTGGCATCTAACATAAATCTCGCTTCATTTAGTTTAAAACCATTCCCCCTTGTCATATCGTTATCTACCCTTGATTTTCCTCACATTCATAAACTCCCTTTAAATGTTGTGGGGAGACCTCATTTCAGCTTTCCAATCTTTTCCTTTCCAGGCTAACCAAGCCCAGTTCCTTCAGCCCTTTGATCATCTTTGTGGCTCTCCTCTGGACCTTTTCCAAAAAGCTCCAGATCTTTACTGTTAGCAGCCTCCTCCAGATGTGGTCTCACAATAACAGAGTAGAGGGGGGGATAATCGCCTCACTTGCCCTGCTGGCCACCCCTTTTCTCATGGAACTCAGGATACCATTGGCCTACCAAGCTGCAAGCACACACTGCTAGCTCATGTTAAGTTGGACATCAACCAGGACCACCAGGTTCTTCTCAGCAGGGCTACTCTTAAGTTCTTCTTCTCCCAGTTCGTCTACATATCTGCAATTACCTCAACCAAAATGCAAAAGCTTATACTCTGCTTTGTTGAGCCTCATTAGGTTCACAAGGGCTGACTTTGAGTTTATCAAGGTCCCTCTGGATGGCATCCCTTCCTTCTGCTATATCAACCGCATTGCTCAGCTTGGTGTCATCAGCAAACTTACTGAGGATCACTCAGTCTGATCATCACTCATTACCAGCATCTACCTGGACACAGAGCCATTGACCACAACCCACTGACTGTGATCTTCCAAACCAATTCCTTATCAGCTGAATAGTCCACCCTTCAAATGCACATCTTTCCAATTCAGAGATAGGGATGTGGTAGGGGGCCACGTCAAAGGTCTTGCAGAAGTTCAGGTAGATGACATCAGTTGCCTTCCTTTGTCCACTGATGCCATCACTCCATCATAAAAAGCCACCAGATTGGTCAGGCATGATTTTCGCTTGGTGAAGCCATTCTGGCTGTCTTGGATCACTCACTCATCCCTCATGTGCCTTAACATGTCATTCAGGAGGATGTGTTCCAAGATCCTCCCAGACACAGAGGTGATGCTCACCAGTCTAGTTTCCTGGGTTTTTCTTTCTCCTTTCTTGTAAATGGAAGCTATGTTTCCCTTTTTCCAGTTCCTGGGGATTTCACCTGACAGTCAAGATTTTTTTGAATATCATGGACAGTAGCTCAGCAACCACAGCAACCGGCTTCCTTAGGACCCTGGGATGCATGCCATTCATCCCCACAGACTTGTACAGATCCAGTCTCACAAGTTGGTTTCAGACTTCCTCTGCCCTTATGGTGGGGTGGAGCTTGCTCCTCCAGTTCCCATCTAGAGGTTCAGAGATGCAAGAATACTGGTTGCCAGTGAACACCAAGGCAAAGAACTCAACTGAATATCTCAGCCTTCCCCATATCTGTTGTAGGCATTTCTCATACCTGGAGAATCCCTTCTTGTTTTTAACTTCTCTCACCAAGTTCAGTTCCATCTGTGCTTTAGCTTTCCTAATCCCATCTCTTTAAGTTCAGACAGCATTCCTGTATTCTTCTCAGGTGATACATTGATGCTTTCACTATCTGTACTTGACCATTTCCTTCAGTTTGACCAGCAGGTCCTTGCCAAGCCATGCTGGTTTCCTGCCTCCCTCGCACCATTTTTTTTTTTTTTTTTTTTTTTTTTTTTAACTGAGGGATGGAGAGCTCTTGCACTCCCAGAAAGGCATCCTTAAATAGCAGCCAACTTTGTTCCACTCCTTTGTCTCTAAGGATTTCTTTCCAGGAGACTTCATCCAACAATTTCAACAGCCTGAAGTTCACTCTCCTGAAGTTCAGGGTCCTGACTCCACTCTTTGCCAGGCCTGTGTTCCCTGAGATCACAAACTCAATCAGGTCATGTTCTCTGCAGCCCAGGCTGCCTCTGATCTTAATATCTTTAATAATCTTCTCCACATCGGCAAGCAGTGCTTCACCTCCGGTTTATTTGCCCAATACTTGAACCAGAAAGTTATCAATGGACTCCAAGAGTCTCCTGGAGAACTTAAAGCTCACTGTGCTGCCTTGCCAACAGATATCCAATTATCAGATCAATGTCTTTAATGCAAGTACATTATATGGTTTTATTTTCCCCTTTTACCTGTGTTATTCATTCCTTTAATTTGATGTTAAGAATACATCTCAATTTCATATTCCCACTTACACCAATTTTTTTCTGTTAACCTGTTTCACTCTTAAAAAAAGGCAAAGGCACATGTGAATATACAAATAATATTTATACACCCACTCAAGGCCTACATACAGTAACTAATAGCTAGTTTTATTTAAGGAAAAGAATAAATAAAAGCACTGGAATGCCAGATGGTTCAAACATGGCACAGAGCAGGGCAGTTGGTGCATACCCAGAAGAACAGCTACAGGTCACTGCTTTAACAGTCTCTAGACCATTACAACTTCATCTTAAAATCCAATGTTTTAGACCTCTCTGAACACAGGTAACACAACTTAGGAGCTCCTGACACAACAGGATCCTGTTGCTTTTCTTGCCGATTACTTTTTCCATGAAGAAAAACTGTCATGCTACTCCATTCCACAAACTTTCTTTCAACCATCTCCTCCCAAACAGGCCTTGCTCTATTCCCAGCACATTGGTGCGTTCCTGGAAAGAGCATCCCCCTTGGAAATGCAGTCTCCCACAAGGATGCTGTATAAGTAATACACAGAACGTGGATAGACACAAAAAATTGCCAAGAACTCCTGAATTCTGATGTAAGCAACAACAGGTGATCCTATTCTGCTCTGTACTGAGGAACAGCTGGAGTTACACCCCAGTCTGAACCAGAATTACTACTGGTAATAAATTTAATTTATTAAATTTAATAAAGACAACACTGGGTTATTACATCTAGAAGAAAAAACGACCTGTTAAATTACATTATTTAAGATAAAGAACAACTTCCAGACAGATAACCATGAGAAGTGAAAGACCTCATCCAAGAAACAGGGCAGTGAGTAAGATTAGATGAGGAAGGGGGTCATGAAAAAGCTGGATGAACATGTTGTTAGGGACATGTGGACACGGTACCCTCAAGCCCTCAGGAACAGTTCAAAATCAGTGAAAACTGAGAACTATAGGTCACTGCCTCTGGTGCATCCCTGTGCTTTGACTCACACAGGCAGTACCGGGTCAGGACTATGCGATAACAACCTGGGTCTTGTGAAATGATAAACATTTTTGAAGTAGCTCAGGAAATGAAATCCTCAAGGCATTCGGTTTAGGGAATGAAAGCAGGATGCTCTTCATTCTTTGCTCCAAGTGAAGCTCAACCCAGCTACAAAACATGAAATTGGAAAATAAATGATTGCAGGCACGCAAAGAAATACAACAAATATTTTTTAAAATAAAAAATTTAGCCATAAGCAAGCAAGAAGAGAACAGAAACACTTCCATTTAATATGCCAAATCAGAAAAACAGACAAAGATGTTGACATGCTGAGTAAAGAAAAATAGTATTTGATAAGATGTACGTCAAAGTCACTGCTGTGACAAGACTTTTTCCAAGTGATCATTTGCCTTTTACTTTGGCTAACAGGTGTGGTAAATTCTCTTAATTTTGTTGCAAAGCAAACAGGGTGTTTTTTTAAAACTCTAAATAGAAGTGAATGAAATTATAAACAGGAAGGGGATATAAACAGGAAGGGAATTGCTGTTTATAAGGGTGGACAGTGATAGGACGGGGGAATGGATTTAAACTGAGACAGGGGAGGTTTAGGTTAGATGTTAGGAGGAAGTTTTTCACACAGAGGGTGGTGTCACACTGGAACAGGTTGCCCAAGGAGGTTGTGGATGCCCCATCCCTGGAGGCATTCAAGGCCAGGCTGGATGTGGCTCTGGGCAGCCTGGTCTGGTGGTTGGCGACCCTGCACATAGCAGGGGGGTTGGAACTGGATGATCATTGTGGTCCTTTTCAACCCAGGCCATTCTATGATTCTATGACATTTCTTGACCAGCTTTCTCAATATTCATGGATCCCAAGAAAAAAAACAACAAACCATAAAATCTAATCTAACTAGGGGGAAGAAAGTTTAAATAGTTTCACTCCTGAATGAACACACACAAAATCATTTAAGAAACCTTTTAAATTTAATTCATCCATTATGAAGTACAAATGAAGGAGAAAAAAAAAGTCTTATTCTATTAAGAAGTGCTTCCAAAATTTTTAGCAGCTCATCAGCAGTTCACAATCAAGATAGTCACTCTAGACATTTAGCATTCACAAAATTGAGTCAACCACCAGTTTCTGACCTTTCAAACACAGAAACACGAAAACTGCATCTTCAATGAAAGACAACAAATGACCTTGGTAAAAGCCCACGACAAAGAGAGAGCTACATTTTCAGCTTGAAGTCATTTCTCCCAACCTCAGTATAAGCAGATGAAATGCTAGAGGCCACCTTATTTTTGCAAGTCTGATGAACTCATCTGCTCTGAGTTATTCCAAAAGGGCAATCTGCCTACTAAGCCACATGATTTCTATTCCTACTTTTTTCCCCCTAAACAACTGTGTGCGTGTGCCTGCAGTAGGGCCCTAAAAGCATCTTCTTGTTGCAAAGTTATTTTCTGATGCTGGCAAAATGTTCTTCGATGAAAGTAGCGCTCCCTTCTTGGAAGTACAGTGGGAGAAACCCCACATAATGGAAGAGGCTATGTTGCACCTAGGAAGTCAAGAAAAGCCAGGCACATGAAAACAGTGTAATCTCTCAGACACTTGATAAACCAATCCACCCTGAAAGCAAATACCGCTCAAGAATACTGTAACTGTTGATGGCTATTACATGTGCAATCAAAGTAAGAAGGAAGCCTGAAAACTAGAAGTGCATGAAAGGAAAGATGTTGCAACTAACCTAACCCATAGCAAAAACTGAAAATATTCAGTAACTTCTTTATTGATGAATAATAATAATGATAATAATTAAAGGATGAGCAGAAATAAGATAATGAGTTTTCTGCTAGTCTATCATCAGTCTTCTATTGAGGCAAAATCCTTCCAGACAATTGTTTGTAAGATTTACTTATAAAAATATGAAACAACTTACCGGATATAAAAGACATCCATAGGACTCTCCAACTTAGCCACACCACTCCCTTGAATAAACTGACATCTATAAAGAAAGTACACCAACCTGAAAAAGAGATGCACAGTCTTGCTGCCCCATAAAGCATCAAGTTCAGTGACATACATTGACCAAGTTTGCTGTATGTCTGAATATCACAGCAGCTGACTGCATGCTGGTAAACTAAAAACACGTGGCCAGAACTGCTTCCATTCCACGGCATGCTGTACTATGTACAACAACACGGAGGCAAGCATAGCTATCAAGCACAGGCTCATGTGCTGCAGCTCAGATGGCTGGGATGGGACTTCCCACTACTCTGATAAGATCCCCCCAGTGCAAAGAAAATAGAGCAAACCTTGCGTCATAGCTTGACAGCCCTCTAAATATGAAGGAGGAAATTGCAAAATGTGATATCCTACTGCTATTTTCCCACCTTTAAAAATCAGAAGGCAGGAAGAAAGCTTAAGTGCCTTACTGAAATATCCACATGTAAGCCTGTGGTTCTTCTCTGCTAAAAACTCACATACTAAAGTTTGAGAACTAAGCTGATAAACAAGAACTTGCATTTAAATAAGCATTTACTCATAACTCTTCTCAGCTTTCTTTAGCTCAGGTTATTAAACCTTCATTTTGTCCTGCAAGGCAAATTATAGACCTTCCCCCCACCCAAGCTCACCGGGATTAGGAAAACGATGAAACAAATACAGTGCTTGCTCAGGTTAAATATTGATAACAGCAGAACTGACTTCCTTCCACATCTAGCCAGAGGTGATGTTATAAACAGACAAAAACATAAAAAAACATGCTGTTGTTCCAATGCACCTCCAGTCCACTGGGATGGTACCTGCAAAGAGCAAGACTCAATGCAAGAAACACACACAGACAACCACATTACCCTTAAACCCAAGTACTTAACTTCAGCAGTTGACTCTGTGGATTTCTGTTTAGGTTAGATATCAGGAGGAAGTTTTTCACACAGAGGATGGTGACACACTGGAACAGGTTGCCCAAGGAGGCTGTGGATGCCCCATCCCTGGAGGCATTCAAGGCCAGGCTGGATGTGGCTCTGGGCAGCCTGGTCTGGTGGTTGGTGACCCTGCACATAGCAGGGGGGTTGGAACTAGATGATCATTGTGGTCCTTTTCAACCCAGGCCTTTCTATGATTCTGTGATTCTTTTAATCAAGAAAAAAGCATCTGAGTGCACAGAACTTTGCTTCTCTTGATGTCACCCAAATAATCACGTGCAAACTGGAAACAATTATTCTGAATCCAATTACAGAATCACAGAAACACCAAGGTTGGAAAAGACCTATAAGATCATCCAGTCCAACCAGCTACCTATCACCAATAGTTCTCACTAAACCATGTGCCTCAACACAACGTCCAACCATTTCTTGAACACCTCCAGGGTCGGTGACTCCACCACCTCCCTGGGCAGTCCATTCCAGTGCCTGACCACTCTTTCAGAAAAGTAGTATTTCCTAACATCCAGCCTGAATCTCCCCTGGTGCAGCTTGAAGCCATTCCCTCTAGTCTAGTTCTATCACCAGTTACACGAGAGAAGAGGCCGACCCCCAGCTCACTACAACCTCCCTTCAGGTAGTTACAGAGAGCAATAAGGTCTCCCCTGAGCCTCCTCTTCTCCAGACTGAACAATCCCAGCTCCCTCAGCCACTTCTCATAAGGCCTGTTCTCCAGACCCCTCACCAGCTTTGTTGTCCTTCTTTGAGCCCGCTTCAGGGTCTCAATGTCTTTCTTGCAGCAAGAGGCCCAAAGCTGAACACAGTACTCAAGGTAAATTAGAATCACTGAAATGTATTTACACACCAGCCAGTAAAATCATCTGGCAGAAAAGGAAACCAAACTATCTGAAGTGAAGGGAATGTCATTGAGGAGAGCAATGATGATGTGGCTTACTAGTGGAAAAACACGGCAAGTTTACTGCCTACAAAACACAGGAAGATTAGAGAGTGTATGTACACAAGGCCAGGGAAGAAGGAAAGGGAGTGGTGTGTCATGAAGTAAATATCTGTTTTCCGTCATCTTTGGCATCCAGTACAATTATGTCCAACTTCCCAGCTCATCTTCCAAAGGTGCTCAGAGGACACACTAGCAAGATTGACAGTTTCAGCAGAATTTGCCATGCTGAAAGCCATCTTGATTAAAAGAAGAGAGGACTGCTTCAGCTCCCACCATAGGCAATAACCATCCCACTGCACAAAATATTTGATGTAACAATAAATGTTAATAACACAAAAACCATCTCCCTGTATGTTTTAGCCATACAATACAGAAATATACCAGACACCATTCACCCAATGCCTCCCAGTTACTTTCTGTTTCTGTTAACAAGATATCCCAGAAGCAAACTATTCAACAATAGCTAGAGTAAACTGTGGCAGAACAAGTTCCTTCTGACAGCTTTACTCCTTACACAGCACAATTATTTCTCCCATCATCCTTGCTCTTGATGGAAAAAAATCATACCATCCCCATCACACAGAAGCATGCTCTCTGTAGTTGGGGTGCTGGTAAATATATATATATATAGTTTCTGTAGTAAGTGATGGCAGGTAAAATGTTACTGGACTTGCTGCTGTAGCCTTTGTCTTGAAGGAGGGTAGCCTTCAATTATTTAAAAAGGGTTTTGTTGCCCTGTTTGTTTTGTATTTAAGTAAGCAAAGCAATCTGCTTGGTTTCCTCTTTTGCTGTGCACTCAGGATATCTACTTCTGGGTGTTTCTCCCCATACTCATGCTTCTTGCCACATTCATCAACAAGAACTCTTGGTCCTTCAACAGCACATTGATCAGGAATCTTCTAGGACTGAACTGCACAGAAACTGAAGCCAGCCTTGCAAATTAGGTTGCAAAAGTTGATCAGATGTGCTTATATCGAGACATACACAGAACATGTTGTTTCAGTGGCAATCATGAAAAGAGCAACAAAACCTGGGAACTGTGGGATGACATGTAGAACCACCTAAAAATATAAACTCGACTACATGCGCTTTGTGGTGAAGATCTAACTGTGCATATAAGCATATGTCTAAAGCTTAGGGTGACACTGGTTTGGACTGAGGTGACTGTGAGTGAAGGTAGAGATGCTGGCAGCTGATAAGGTGCTCACGTCTCTTTCCTTACACTTCAGATTTGTTTTGTACTTTCCATTCAAATAAAATCCTAACAGAATACCTCATCAAGTACAGAGTAAACTGTACTAATTTATGATCAAGTGAATATAGCTCAAAGAACAGCATAATTAACTCTAATACAAGCATTGAAAAGATTCATAGACAAGATTTCAATATTATCACTACAACTGCAGAATGATGTCCCACACCATTCAGGAAGCAGAACAAGGAGAATAAAGAATGTTACAAGACACACAGTTAAGCATTGCTATGTATGAAATCACATCTGTATCCTACTGAAGCCAGACACTGCTTCAAACTGAATTATTCCTCAAGGTCTGGGGAGAACTTACTTGGACAAAAAGTTTAAGTAAGCTACCTGCTTTCCCTCAGCAGGCTTGTGCAGGCAGGCTCACTAAAGAGCAGAGCTCTGCATCATGATATTCTAATGATGGAGGTCTTTAGCTCGCTGCCAGCCACAAGGGGATTAGCAACACCTCTCAGTAGAGCTGCAACTGCATCAGGAGTGTCTTTGTCTGAAGTTAAAACATTTTTCCAATAAACTTGATTACACTATCCTTACTATCTTGTCTTCCCTTCATTTAGTGATAATTCCAAGCCAGAAAGAAACAGCACCCTGACTAATTATTCATACTACCACCCAATGAGCACGTCACCCAACCTCAGGCAAAGATTCTTTCACCTCTGCAGACAATACCTCCCCCCTTTTGAACTCTTAAAAAAGATACTTCAAACATTTTAAAGAACCACAGTAGCAACATGCTCCCATTTTCAGATTCCTATCACAGGTTCTGTTTGGAACTGACCAGTCTTTCACGTTCACTGGTCAACACAAATCTCCTTCAACTGTCTATATTGAGACATGAGAGCAACAAACATTTTTTGTATGCTCTTAAGCATCTGATCAAGACATGAGATTGTTCAGTGTTGCTACACATTAAACAACAGCACAAGACAATTATTTAATAACACACTTTCTCCAAAAGATAGCGAGTGCTTTTCTAGAAACCAACAGGTGTCAAACAGCTACTTTCAGTTCTAAGTAAAGTAATAAGTATTCTAAGAGTTATCAGCTCACCTTATTCCTCTCTAACTCTTGAATACACATTGGAAATGCAAGATTAACGCAGCCTACAATTCATGAAACTAGCCTAACCCCATACCCGTCAGTTAAATATGGCTTTCAGGTAAGTCTATAGAAATTAGAACAAAATGTTTCTCTGCTTTAGCTATCATTGTGCTACTATAAAGATAGCATCCAGTTCTGCTGAACATGCCCTAAAATCTTCCAAAGCCATTAGATCGGCAGTGAATAAGCCAAGCATAGTTGAATAGAGTAACAGCTCCAACAAGTTAATGGATAACCACAGCAGGTAATACAGAAACAAAACAAAGTAAAAACAAATACCCTGCAAAGTTCTAAAAGAGAGACCTACCAGCCTAATACTTAGGCCTGTTTTACACTGATGACATACAAACAATCTTCCAACTACCAGCAACCTGGAGGATTTCCCCTCCCTCCTCCCCCCACCAGTATCATTAAGTTTGTCCCATAGGTCTGGGACCAGTTCACTCAAGCCCACATGAAAACTGACAGCCACACGGAAAGTTTCACGCAAACAGACTTGTGCATTTGGTAGAGCTTATCCCAAAGAAATTCTGTGAGCTAAACTATGTTTGTAATTAGAATTTAGAGAGCAGACGAGAAGACTTTATTTTGGCACATCAGCAAGGAACGTGGCAAAAGCAGCTTAACATATGAGAACAAAACCACTGTAACATAAGGGAAAACAACTACAAAGAAGTACAAAAGTCAATAGATCAGAAATACCCAGAGATAAAAAAAAGCACAAAATCTACAAGGAAAGGTGAAAATCTGCAAGGAATCTTATGGGGTAGAGAACACAGAGTTTGAGTTCTGTATACTTGTGTCAGATGAAGAAACTTGACAGATCAGATAAAAAGAATAGTTTTCACCCTGTGGTACTCTTATCTTTAAGAACGTAGAAACAGTTTTGAAACAAATATGCCAATGTGAAAACACAAATCCAGCTGAGAGAGCATGTAGCAAAAGACAGGGAAGTGAGCAATAAATTAGAAGAGTCAGTCCTTAGCAGACTGACAGACTAAGAGGAGTTCTTCTGTAGACAGATACTGCATCTAATCCACTGAAGGAGACTATGATTACCTAAATCCACATCACATGAGCCAAATACATTAGACCTTTGTGTGCATCCTTCAGACTGTGACAATAAACCAAACAGAAGACTAACACTAGTCATGGCAACAATCTTCAGCTTGATTCTAGCACATCCCAATGACGTATCATGTACTCTGGCACCAACAAAGGAACGTAGAAAGCAATCAGCCACCCAAGCAGGAACTAGTTGTATAAAACTGACTCATTGGCTGACAGACACAAACCTCCATCCGCAATGTTTTCTGTACTTCACATCTGTACAGACACAGGAATTTATATCAGTCAGAGGATGATTCTCATGGGTAAAGTTCAGGAACTAAAGATAACACAAGAGGGAAACAGACCTGTACACCTGTTCCATTTCTATCTTACAACTATCCGAATATGTTATGTGATTTGTAAAGATACAGTCTACTTCTGACTGGAGAAATAAGTTAAGCTGTCACAAAGCAAATGAACAAGAAAAGGCATTACAGAACAGTTGAGCCACACACCGGCCTAAAACTCTGGGAATAAAGAACACTTGTCATAGTTGCAAAACATGACCAGCACTGGAAGAAATAGCTAATAACTCCTTACTCCCTAACCTGCAGTGAGCACATAAGTTGCCTGGACGGCCAGTACAACAAGCTCTAATCAATGCTTAACTTTAAAAGATCAATCAGATAACGCACGGATAGTGGAAGAAAATGAATGGGTATAAACAGTGCAAGGAAATAGAAACATACAAGGTCTTTGCCATTCAACATCTCAGCTTCGCAAGCATGTACAGAATCCCCAACTGACAGAACTGAGCATCTGAACTTTGCTGGTTATCTGATGGAGTTTCTTACTACATCCTGCAATCCCTTAACTGGCAGAAGACATCTACAGTCTCACTGCTTATGACTGGAAGTTCCAGGTGACCATAAAGTACAGTCAGTAGAGGGAGGGATGCTGTTAAGTCCCCCTCTTTCGCGAAACAAGTACACTTCTATGTTGGCTGTATTCCAGAATTAATAAGTCTAGATGAAGTCACCACAATCACAGGTTTGATAAGTTAAAATGGAGTAAATTAACTCACATCAGCTGTACCTTATGCCTAGGCCAGACTATGAAGATGGACATTCTCCTCACACCTACTTCATAGAATCGTTAAGGATGGGAAAAACCTTTAAGATCAACTAGTCCGACCGTGCCACTAAACCGTGTCTCTCAGTGTCTCATCCACACGGTTCTTAAACACCTCCAGGACGGTGACTGCACCACCTCCCAGGGCAGCCGTGCCACTGCCTCACCACTCCTTCCGAGAAGACATTTTTCCTAATATCCAACCTCAAGTCGTGCCCGATCCCCTGCGGAATCTCCAACATCTGCCCTTCATCTGACTAAACGCCCTCCGTCACGGCGCACGGAAGGACACGAGCCGGGACTCCCGAAGGCACATGCAGCACCAGCCTCGCGCCCCAAGCTCACCCTGCAGCAGCTCCAGCCCTGCCGCCGCCCAGAGGTCACCCCAGCGCCTGCACCCCGAGCGGGCTCCGAGAGCTCAGCACCCGGCTGCAGCCCACACGCGAGCACCCCTCACCTGGAGGAGCACGGCCAGCAGGACGCACAGATACACCTGGTAGGGTCCCATCTGCCCCACCAGCGGGAACGCCTCCTCCACCTCCATCCCGCCGCGTCGCGCATCCCCGGCCCGGGGCGGGCAGCGGAGCGCCGAGCGGGGCCTCAACCCGCAGGAAAGGGCGGGAGGCGCGAGGCGGCGCTCACGCGCAGCCGCCGCCCGCGAGGGAAGCGGAAAGGCAGCGGCCGCCCCAACGCCGTTAAGTGCGATAGGCGCATGCGCGCGGGAGGGGTTCCAGTAGGGGGTGGGAGGGAAGGGAGGCTCGCCTACTCCTCGGGCTGCCATTGGCTGCCGGTGAGGAGAGGGGCGGGAACGAGTGAGGCGGAATGCGGGGCGTGCGAAGGGGAATGTGGGATAGGCGGTGCGTGTGTGTATTCGCGTCCGGTGTCTGAGCGGTCTGCCGGGTGTCTGTGGGCTGGTGTGAGGGACGTGTGAGCGGAGACTGTGGTTGTGTGATGGGGTCTGTGGTGTGTCTGTGAGGGGAGCGTGAGGGAGGCAGTTGCTTGGACTGAGAAGCTCTGCTTAAAGCCTGCAAATTCATGCGTGATGGCTGTATCCTGACATACCTAGTGGCCTTCCATGATGTTGCCCTTCTTTTGTCCAAAAAAAGGCAAGAAGGCTTGCGAAGGGCTTGGAGAATGCGCCCTACTAGGAGCGACTAAAGGAACTGGGGCCATTTAGTCTGGGGAAAAGAAGGGTGAGGGGAGACCTTATTGCTCTCTTCCAATACCTGAAAGGTGCTGACAGCGAGAGCGGGGTTGGTCTCTTCTCACTGCTGACAGGTGACAGGACGAGGGGAAATGGCCTCAAGTTGCACCACGGGAAATTTAGGTTGGATATCAGGAAAAACTTCTTTACAGAAAGGGTTGTTAAGCACTGTAATAAGCTCCCCAGGGAGGTGGTTGAGTCACCATCCCTGGATGTGTTTAAAAACTATTTGGATGTGGTGCTCAGGGACATGATTTAGCAGAGGGTTGTTAGAATTAGGGTAGTATGGTTAGGTCATGATTGGACTTGGTGATCTTTAAGGTCTTTTCCAACCTGAGCAGTTCTATGATTCTGTGGTGTAACTGTGTCAATGGACATGGGAAGAGCCACAGATATCATCTATCTGGACTTCAGTAAGGCCTTTGATGTGGTCCCTCATAACATCCTTCTCTCCAAATTGGAATTATTTGATTGGTGTACTGTTCAATGGGCAAGGAACTAGTTGTGAGATCGTACCCAGAGAGTGGTGGCCAATGGCTCAATGTCTGGTTGGAAATCAGTGATGAGTGGCATCCTTCAGTGATCAGTATGGGGACTGGTGCTCTTAAATCACTTCATCAATGACATGTATTAATAATGGAATCACATGCACCCTCAACAAGTTTGACACCAAGCTGTATGGTGCAATTTACATGCTCAAGGAATGGGATGACATTCAGAGAGACCTAAAAAAGCTCAAGCAGTGGGCCCAGCTGAAACCCATGAGGTTTAGTAAAGCCATGTGCAAGGTTTTGCACCTGACTTGCACAACACCCACTATCAGTACAGGCTGGAGGATGTAAGGATGGAGCACAGCCCTGCTGAAGGGGACCGGGATGGGAGAGTGGAGGGGGTACTGGTGGTTGCATAAGGACAAAAGCCAGCAATGTGCAATCGCAGCCCAGAAGGCCAACCGTATCCTGGGCTGCATCAAAAGAAGCATGGCCAGCAGGATCCTGCCCTTTACTCTGTGCTGGTGAGACCTCACCTGGAGTACTGTGTCCAGATGTGGAGTCCTCAGTACAAGAGACACAGACATATCGATGTGGACCTATTGGAGCGCATCCAGAGGAGGGCCACAAACATGATCCAAGGGATGGAACACCTTTCCTACGAGGACAGATTGAGAGGCTGTTCCACCTGGAGAAGAGAAGGCTCTAGTGAGACCTGAGATTGGCCTTTCAGTATTTAAAAGGGGCTACAAATGAAGGGGGCAAACTCTTTCTCAGAGTCTGCTGTGATAGGACAAGGGGAAATGGTTTCAAATTAAAAGAGAGGAGATTTAGGCTGGTTATAAAGAAGTAGTGTTTTACAATAAGGGTAATGAAGCACTGGAACAGGTTGCCCAGAGAGGTGGTGAATGCCCCATCCCTGGAAAGGTCAGGCTGCATGGGGCTGTAAGCAACCTGATATCGCTGTAGGTGTCCCTGTTCATTGCAGTAGAGTTGGATTAGGTGACCATTAAAGGACTCTTCCAACTCAGATGATCCTATGATTCTATGATACCTCAACTATGCAGTGTTCTGTAATTATACACCACTTGCTGTTTGTTGGAAAAAAAATAAAAGGAACACACACAGATTTGGCATGAGAATATTATGTATGTACCACTAGAGTTTGGTTCTGACCCTTCCAAAATCATATTGTGCTTGGTTTAATACTCAGTGAAGAGATCTTCATAAAACTGTAATACTTGCCATGTGTTTTATGAAAGCTTTTTGCCATTTGTTTGAAAGACCTGCATTGTGAATGTGTAGGAGAGGTTCGCATTTAGAAGTAAGAGCTGACTTGTGAAGGAACATGAACTCCACTAAGTGAGAAAGGAGATAAATACATCTGCGAAATACTTGAGAATATTCATGCAGGGTGGCCATGAACTTTTCATGGTCCATTTTCATTCTACCTTCACAATAAAACTCCAGAATGTAAACAAACTAGGATGTTGAGACTTTTTTCCCAGTAGTGCCAAGAATCAGCAGCAATGCCACTCGTGCCTGTCATGTTTTTGCTGTATGAACAACAGCTGGAAAAAAAAAAAAAAAAAGAGAGAGCTGTGTTGTGAGATGTGACCTTTAGGGCCATGCCAAGAGTCTAGGAAATAATATCATTTCCTTACTATAAAAATCTTGGCAAATTGACAAGCATCAAAGCAATTTACTCTTAATATGAAATTCACCTTTGCCATAAGCACTTCTTTTCATATTTGAGGCTTAGTACAGATTGATTAAAGGCAAAACAGCAAAGGATTTCTGAAATGTCAGGACCTTTCTGGTGTTCATCCAACCGCACTTGTCTCATTTTAACACTTGGCTAAGACTCAGAGGAGATGTTCTGATGCTTAGCACAATTGATGTTCCACTTCCTGCGCACCCTTCCCACCCAGTCTTTCCATTCAGCCACGCTCTATGGCATTTGGAGCTTTAACTCAGCCTGTCCTCTCTCACTTTTGCCATCAGCTCTCCCATGAGGTTCACCTGGGCCCACTGCTCAAGCCTGTTTACGTCCCTTTGGATGGCATTTTGTCCCTCTGGTGTGTCAACCGCAGCCCACAGCTTGATGTCATCTGCAAACTTGCTGAGGGTGCATTCAACGCCACTGTTGGTGTCATTGATGAAGATATTAAAGAGTACTGGCCCCAGCACTTACTCCTGGGGGGCACCACTCATCACCAGTCTCCATCCAGACGCTGAGCCATTGACTAGAAGTTTGAAGCAAGAAAGTCAGCTGGGTGTAGGGGGATGACAGGAGGAACTGTCTGGGTGAAGTAAAATACCTGTAAACCATCACCCTAACCCCCAAACACTCAAGCCACCTCATGTCTTCTGCTAAGACCATATGCTGAACTTAGAGGAAAACAAGCTTTTCCATCTTCCTGATTTTCACTGACAATGCAAGGTGTCTACCCCATGATCCCACTGGTTTTGGAAAGATTTGGATGCAATATTCAGAAGCTTCAGCATTTTATTTGTAAAACAATAGTACTGCACTCCACTTGCCCAATGATCACTCCTCACTGGAGCCCTTAGAGCTTCCCAGAATATTACTGTCTGTGAAATTCATTAATGTGCAATTTGCTCCCTCCTCCTCCTCATTAATAACCATATCAAATAAGACTAGTTTAAACAATCCTGTCTTTGGGGAATTTTTCTTTTAATGAGACTGAACCAGGCTTCTTAGCCAGACATAAATGTAGTATACTTTAGGTTTTCCCACATCGCTCCCAATTTCCCTTCTATTACCTCTGCTTTGTAGTGCTGTTGCACTTTAGATGCTTGCCTGACAAATTATGTGGGCACCCCAAAATTGAGACACCTTCTTGGCTTCTTTTCAGCGTTTCTGAAGTAACCTTCATGTATGTCCCCTCCTGTCTGTGTATAATGTTGGCCATTCAAAACACAAAAGCTACATAGAAAGGGATAATCCTAAGCTGAATTTCTCTCTAAAAATCTGTTAAATCAGATTTCATAAAGCTAACATCTCATTCTGGTTCATTAGCATCATGTTTCTAGATTTGTTGTATTAATTCACAGTAGATTCTGAGGTGGCTGTTAATTTTGCTTTGGAAACACAACCAGTAATAGTTTGAAAGAAGATCTTAAAAGAACTACTGACGTTTCCTCCTTCTAATGGGAACTTCTGATTCATTCAAAAGGTGGCCACATAAATCCTTGATTCAGCAGTTGGCACAGCTGAAGTTCAAAGCAGATTTCTAAGCATCAGCTTTTGGCCACAGCAAAAGATCAGCTTTGGGGGAAAAGGACTTTTGCTTTTGTGCTGTCTTGTGATCTTGCACTTCAGAAGGCACCCATCTCTTCCTGGCCCCTATCCTCTTATCTCACAGAAGGTTTCCACCACATCAGCTGAGCTCAGGGCTGAATGACTGAACTCCGACTGAGACAACATGAACGACAACTGCAGGGAGAGATGGTGGAAACCTCTTCTGTAAGACAGTGAAAGGGGTATGGTTTGTAAATAGCTACTGTTAAACAAGCCTAGGGCTAAAGGAGGTTCCCTTCTTTGGACAGAAATAAAGCAGAAGTTCTTTTTCTCTCCTGGCTTGTTCTGATCCACAGCAACATGACAGAAGCAGTCAGAGGGGCTGTTTGGCACCTGCCAGAATGCTTGCCTTTGCTGGCCTCCTGTTATGGAAAATGAAGATTTTTTCAACCAGACTAATCAGCTGCACATTGCAGCTGGCTTGCCCCATAATACCATGCAAAGCTAGCATATGGCTCATTACAATATACTCTGACTAAGTGTTCAGCCAAACAATCCACTAAGGCATTATTGCTTCTCTGATGTGCCGTTTGCACTTTTTGCAAACAAAGCAACAAACAATTCCTTTGGAGACACTTTTCAATTTTAGATGAGGCTTGAAAAAGTTGAATTTCTCACTGTGCTATGGAGGAGGTTACAGGCTGATTCTCCATCTCTTGCTAGATGAGCATTTCAGGTTCCAGAGGAATCGGAGTTTTCTTACTCATCACATATCTCTGATAGTGGATGGCTGCTCTAAAGCTGGTTCTCCTGGTCTTGTCCAAAGGCACACATCTGTTTTTGATATCCCTCTTGGCCAGCAGTGTCTGTAACTATTGTCCTGATCCTGTCCAGTTTCCCATCACATAAATGTGGCCTACAGATTCTGCCCTGTGGTCACCACTAACACCTGCAGGGACCTCAAGCTGAGAAAAAGAGTTTATAAACCACATTTCTGTAATTAAAGCATTCTAAAAACTTAGACATTATCCTAAGAGGCAGGATTGGCCATTATGATCTCCTAGCAGTGACTGAGGCAGAGGTGATGCAGATAACATCATTGAACATAGGAGTGGGACTTTCCCTTAGAATGGCTTTCTTGAACTATTGTGCTATGCTGCCTTTGAGAGAACCTGTGGGCTATTTGTATGCTCTTATCTCAACAAGTGCAATTGTCATTTGGCTAATAATCTTGATATTTTGACACTTCACTTTCTTCCTCAGTATCAGCACACAGAAAATTTGTTTGGACATGTCTCTTGCTCTGTATACTGCCAAAGATCCCACAGAAGTACATAGAAGAACTTGTGGGTGGTTTATCTGAGACAGAAGTAACAACACTCTCTATCTGGAAGCAGAAGAGGGTTTGTGACAAGCAATAGCCTCCACACAGTGTTCTGAAAAATGCTGTCCTTTTGGATAATGTGATGTACTGAACAGTATATGTACCTTAGGCTTCTGCACAAAATCAGAAAGCACCCATGAGTAATGGGATTTTGCATTTTTATATCCAAACAGCGGAGGCAGGGGATGCTCCTTCTGTCAATAATCAGGAAGCCACAGAGAGACTTTCTGCCAGCAGCGGTAGGGTATGCACTGTGAGTGAATTCCCAAGACAGTGGTGTCCTGTGAACTTCCTTTCTCTGAAGAGCTGTAGTTCTCAAAGAGATCTCCAGGTACTTGTCTGTATTTTCCCACAAACCTCACAGGAGTTGATCTTTGCCTCAAACTTAGAATCTGATGTCTGCGTGAAAGTGCAGAGAGTACAAAAGCTTACATCTCAGTGCTATGACAGCAGGAAAGTGCCTGGCCAGCTCTGTCTCAAGAAGTTCAGTGGCTTTTCCCTCTCTATGCATGCCAAGGCACCGAAGAGACATTAGGATTCTTTGAAGGAGAACACAACAGTAGGCCATTCTGGGGGTTTCTGGTAACAATCATATATTTCTGACAATTTTCTTGCTCTACTTCTAGAGGCAATCTCAGAGAGCCTGGAGGTCTCAGCTGGGACCTGCCCATACATTTGGTTCAGGACAACTTGCAAAATCACAGAAGTCTGGATATCCAATTGAACTCAAAGCGTTCAGCTGGCTCTATGGAGATGCAGCTACTTCTGAGCTTTGGAGAAGGTCAGACCTGCACCAAGGCCAGCTATCTGAACACTGGCAGCAGTTTGATGAGTCAGGGAAGAAACTTCTGGTTTCAAAACAGTTCAGTCTTCTCTCATTTTGTCGTGCAGTTACATCCTGCTCTAACACAAACTTCAATTACCCGGACACCTCAGTCTAGTAACCATTGAAGCAACCCCTTTAAAATAGTTGTGGAAGTGTCCGAGGATAAGAGGTTTGCTGACTCAAGTGGACAGGATTGGTGCCTTTATTTTTTATTTTTTATTTTTTATTTTTTATTTTTTATTTTTTATTTTTTATTTTTTATTTTTTATTTTTTATTTTTTTGGACCCAGTTTCTTAGGCAACATGCACTTCTAGAAAAAGAATTGGGGGGGGGGAAGGGGGGAGAAAGCAGAGCATGCTGCTCTGAGATGGGCTTGGGGCTTCCTTGGAACCCCAGGCAGATGAGACAAGTAGAGAGTGTGGACACCTTTCACCAGCAGGGCTGCAGTGAGGAACCTGCTAAGATGTCAACATCACTTTTCAGATTGGAGAGAAGAAAAGAAAAAAAAAAAAGGAAAAAAGAAAAAGAAAAAAGAAAGGGTGAAATGAAAAGAAGAAAATAAAGAAAAAAGAAAGAAAAAAAGTAATCAAGAAAATAAAGGGGCAGCTGCTTTCTCACCCCGAACAAAGGCTGCCTGCGCTGCCGGCCGGGGCCAGCAGGAGGAGGCCGAGCGCCGCCGGCCTCGCCTCGGGGACGCTCCCATCCCGTCCCCGTCCTCTGTCGGAGTGCTGGCCAGCCCCGGGCTTCGGAAATGAGCTGAAGGGCGAGAAGTAGCTCCGAGTCGTTGCAGGGGTTGTGTATAAGCTGTGAATCGGCTATGCGGCCACTCCAGGGTCTGCTGCACACTGCTTGTGGAGTACTCGGGCCTCCCAGCGTGCCTGCTGGAGCAGGAATCACATTTTGCTATTTCAATACGATCACTCTGGCGTGTGTGAAATTAAGCCTGGATTAAGCTTTGTCATAATATGGAGGCTGTCTTGTCAGATGTTTCTGGTAAAAGATACACTAATCTGCCATTCATACCATTGAAGATCCAGTTCGTAATTGTTATTGCAATCAGTCACTGTGCCATTATCACTGTACTGTGCTATACTGCAACAGGCATGGAGCTGCAACACCATGCAAAAGCCATAGAATATTTGTGCTAGCAGAGGTGAGAGAAGCAGCTGCTTTATAGAGGATTACTTCTCTTGTTATGGCATTGCTAAATATGAAGTTTACCAGCATAGTGATCACTTGCCCCACCACATTTTCCATGCTGCTAGGAAGAATTACATTGCAATAACAGGCACAGAGTAGCTGTAAAATTTGTTTGCAGTGGCAAAATCTATGACAGGGGCAGAGAAAGAATTATCAAGTCCAAGTTACATCATAGAATTCCTAGGCATCGATGCATGCAGTGTTTCTATATCTAAGCCACTGGATTGTAATGCAGAAGGAAATCTATCTTGAGTTAGCTTAGACTCTATGAGAGAAAATGCTTCAGAAAACTGCAATATCCATGTCTTATGCAGCAAATTCAAATCTCTCTATATATATTTTTCTAGAAAATATGATTGATGCTGAAATCTGAGAGCCACCAGCCCTTAAATACTCAGTCCAAAGCTGGCCATTTGGAGCTGTTGCTAGGAATGAAAATTGGAGAGCACTTTTGCTGCCAGAGATCCAGTGGTGTTGAAATGAAGCTACATACAGCCTTCATATCCACAGACTCCTCAACAAACATTGCAAGCAGTGCTCCAGCTTTGTTTCCTCCTTTTAGGAGCTCTGTTGTCACAGCCCATCCAAGTTCCCAACCTAAATTCTACCTGATAGTAATAAACAGAGCAGGAAAATACACATTCTCCCCTAAAAACCAATCAATCAATCAATCAATCAATCAGGACATCCACAAGCTGCACTTGCTTGCTGGCCCCAGATCCTGCCATCTTTCCTGAGACTGCTCTGCTGATCAGCCCTTTATTGTCTCCTGAAGACCTATTTGGAACCAACAGAAGAAGCTTCCTGGAGGGGAAAAAGCTCACACAAGTGGCTCTGTTGGATTCTGGTGATGAGTAAGTATGAACTGACATCAACTCCAAGCCCCAGAAGGCAGCAGCAACAGAGAACTTCCCTTCTGCTGTCTCCAGCACTGCCACTCAAGGCTTGAGGCCTGTTCTTGGAGGCCGTGCTCATTGCTCATCAGTTAGCTCCTTGTTGACTCAAACTGCCAAAGAGGACATGTGGTAGCAGAAGGGAGCTGGTGCTTTTTCTGAGACTGACAGTATCTTTATTAGCAGTTGGATTTAGACTTTTAATTTCATCTAGGCCACTGAACTGTTGGAGGATGACAGCAACTCCACTGAGTTTCAAGGGTAGAAGTGCACCTAAAGGCTTCAGCTATATTAACATGTTTGGCTGCTGAGTGACAGATCTGCCATCGGGTACAAAGTCAGGGATGACATTCTAAGAGGAGCTGGCATTTTTGATCGGTTCATTGGTCATGGCACCTAAGGCAGGAGTTTGCATAAGTCTCAGACCCTATTTCCAACGCCTTTAATGATTGCAGCCAATGAAGTGAACTGTGTCAAGGGGACAGAAGCTTCCTGGATAAAGGAAGCACAAGTGTGAAGAACTGCATTACTCTTTGCTGGGGCTGGGTTATTCATCCTAACTGTAGGGTGTGCTGGAGAAAGGGCTCCAAACTTCCCAACAAAGGTTAACTTGCCATTGCCTCTCAACAATATTTTTAAGATCCAAATATGTCTGTACTGAAAATTGAATCCTATCTCAGATTATTTGATCTCCCAAAGGGTAGAGTGGAGTGAGAAATCAGGAATCCGGATAGGAAGACTAGGAAAATCAAGGCCATAAGCTAAACTGGTTTCCTAAGCTTTGAGATAGTCTAGAGAGTCAGCAACAATGTTAGAAGGAAACACTGAGGTCTTTTTCCATGTATAGCTATGAAGTGGAATGCTACACACTTAAAGTTGTTGCAAAGAGAGAGACAGCAGTGAGCAGAAGAACAGATTATTCTGGATGAGGAAGGACCAAAGCACAGCGTGTCCTGAGCTGACATCCTTCCTACAGGAGGGAGATCAATGGCAAGAAACAGTCTGTGAGGGCAGACAGTAGGACAACAGATCTAGGAGCATAAAATAAGGTCTCTAGAGAGATTAGGATTTTAAAAAACTTGCACAAGAAATCAAAAGGTGTCTGCCAGGTCCAAACTTGACAGGCTGCTGCCAAGACAAAATAATTGCCAATAAAAGTAAGGAGAGATCAGGTACGAATATTGGCAGAGAACTGCTTTTGCTCCTTGCTTGTGGAAAATAGTTGGAAAGTGATTTGTCCATAGTGCCATTTAGAACATCTTTATCATATGTGCTGCATATACTTCAGTTCAAACTCCTCTGTAGTTCTAGTATACACTAGTAAAGAAGTAGAAAAGCGAAACTAACAAACAAACAAAACGGAATATATTGGCTGAAAGAAAAAGTCAGAATTGAAATGGAGGATCCTTTCTTCACCAGGAACTTGCTGCTGGACTTACAAATAAACAGTCAAAAAGTGGGACCCCAAGATTTGACCATGGGGAGAAGACAAGAATTAGTCAATAGCCAATGCAGATGATGTAGCTCCTGGGAAAGTGGATGCAATAGCAGAGCAGAAGTTACTGGAGGTAGAACTGAACAACTCTTTCTTCAAAACCTGTTCTGATTTTAGTACTCTGAGCAGAGTCCTGTTCCACTCTGGCATATTCTGGTCCACCTTGACCACTGGTTAAGCTATGCTTATTCAAAATGAGAAACCACACCCTATAATTCAAATGAGGATCTAGGTTTTCAGCTATTTGAGAGTCAGTTTTGAGAGCTGTGATAAGAACCAGACCTGTCCTATGAAGAAAAGGCAGCACCTGAGGAAGTCAGTCACTAGGTTTTGGGTTGAGATCAAATTTTCCCTAAACTAAGAGAATCTGGAACCAGTATTTGGATTTTTATCCCTTCTGCCATGACACATCAACTGCTGTCCTATTTGTCCACCTTTTCTGTCCTTAAGTCAGATTGCTTTAAGTGAGCTTGTTAATTGCTGATTTCTTTGGAGTTCCAGTTGGGCTCATAAAAAGAGTTTGTATTCTGTTTCCAATTATGTCTAAGTAAAACATAGCAGTTTCAGAAACCAAAGAAGGGGAAAGGTAGAAATGGAAGAGTGACTAGTCAGGGGAGCTTTTTTTATTAAATTAAAAGAAGTTAGTCCTTAATTCATGCTACTCCAAATCCATGTGATGCTTTGGGATTATTTTAAATTAAAAAGTTTCCTGAAGTGGCTTGAATTTGCAATTTGAAATGTAGCCCGTTTCACTGAATGTACTTACTCCATAGTCAGCATATTCCTAAAATGTATGTATTATCCTAGAGTCATTCTCACATAGTCCAAGCACTGGACAAGTGGTTTCACTTCTACACCTCCGTTCCTGCCAACTTCCCAAAAGGAAATGGATTATTCTTCTTGCCTACATGCCAAGATTTTCAAGAACCTGCATATTTCTTTATTTTTGGCTCTGATCCAAAAGCTCCTTGTGGTCAATGTAAAAACGTCCACTGATTTCCCTGGGCTTTACTTTAGGTTAATAAATAAACTTCAAAGTCTTCGAACAAATAACACTGTGGAAACAGAGTGCTAATACTAGCGCCTCTCCAATCAGTTGCCAAATCTGGCAATATTCCCACAGAAGACAGACTGAGTGAAAGCCGAGTGTGGAGCTCCAGATTTCAGCCATTGTCTTCTAAAACAATGGATGTGTAATCCAAATTGTTCTGCTTTGTCAGGACTGAAGTGTATTAGCTCAAAAGGGTTTATTCCCAGAGAAATTTCATGGTAGGCAAGGTACATTGTACCCAGACGGTGGGGCTAATATCCCAAGAAGTTTAGTGGCCACAGGAGATCTGGCTCTTTGTTACTGACTAGGTAGTGCAAGCCTGAAAACAGCATCCCTGGTGAGCAGAACTATCCTTATTTCAGAAGCAAGGAAGAAGGAATGAAAGTTCAAAGCCAACCTTCTGGAAGACAATAGGAAACCTCCTGTTAGCCACAGAGGTGCCCAGATTTATCTAATGAATCAGTGGCAGAGGAAAGAAACAGACTTAAACTTTACAAGAATGACAGGAGCTCCGCACATTGGCCCCATGACTTTGCTCCTTTTAGCTTTGTCTAAACTCCTTGTATTTATTTAATTGCATTGATTAATGATTATCAGCTTTGGTCATTCATCAGTGCTGATGCTGCGAAGCAGCGTGGAGACTCTTCTGGCCTTTTAAGTCCCATTCGGTTTAACCCTGATTCTGCTGAGGTCTCTCTGATTAGCATCTAAGACCCTGACGAGAGCTTTTTCATGGTGAAGATCCAGCACAATACAGGAAAAAAATCCAGGCAGACAGAAACCGTGCAGTGTTCCCTCAGTATCTCTCAGGCTCTGAGTATTTACTTCTTAATGAGATTGCTGTGATGAACCGATGCACCCTGACCTGTCCCTCTGCTCTGTGCTGGTGAAAAGATTAGACATAAGGAAAAATTTTTTCCCTCAGAGAGTGTTCAGGCCCTGAAATGGCCTGCCCAGGGAGGTGGTGGAGTCGCCATCCCTGGCGGTGTTCAAGAGGCATCTGGATGAGGAGCTGTGAGATATGGGTTAGTGCTTGTGGTAGCAGTGGTAATGAGAAGACGGTTGGACTAGATGATCTTATAGGTCGTTTCCAACCTTGTGATTCTATGATTTTATGATTCTATGATAAAACTCCCCTGGAGTACTGCGTCCAGATGTGAAATCTTCAGCACAGGAGAGACATGGACCTGTTGGAGTGCTTCCAGAGGAGGGCCCCAGCAATGATGCAGGGGATGGAACACTTCCCCCCACAAAGACATTCTGAGAGAGCCCAGACTGTTCAGCCTGGAGAAAAGAAGGCTCCAGGTAGATCTGAGATCAGCCCTTCGGTATCTAAAGGGAGGCTGTAAGAAAGAAGAGGACAGATTCTTTTGCAGGCTCCGTTGCGATAGGACAAGGAGAAATGGTTTCAAACTAAAAGAGAGGAGATTTAGTTTGAATATAAGAAAAAAGTTTTTTATGATAAGGGTGGTAAGGCACTGATATAAGTTGCCTGGAGAGATGGTAGATGTCTCATCCCTGGAGACATTCAGGTTGGGCTAGACGGGGCTCTGAGCAACATGATCTAGTTGTATATGTCCCTGTTCATTGCAAAGAAGTTGGACCAGGTCACCATTAAAGGACTCTTCCAACTCAAACGATTCTATGACTTAAAAATACTCAGCATTTTAATTGGTGTATTATCACACTTAAATTGTCAAAATTATTTGCATGTCTGAACACATTTATTTTGCCAGGCAGTTGGAAGGAGTATGCTGAATGCTTGAAAAATGACACTGTGGGATTCAGCTGGCTCTTCAGATCGTACACCCCTTGTCAATGCAGGATAGCTCCATGAGTCTGGAATGCCACCTGGAGTCACAGGAGCCACGACAGACATTTCTTCCCTCCTAGAAAATGATCCCCTGCTCTCTTTTCGAGGTGCCACTTATCCAAGTGTCTCCAACAGGAGAGAACTATGCACACATTTGACACTGACAAAGTAGCTACTAATCAAAGTGAAGGCTCCAACCTTTGAAACTTGCACCTGTATTAGTTTGGGGCTCAGGGCTCAAATATAGCTCCTTGGGTCTCATTCATATTAGAGGATCCAACAGAAGACTGTTTTTCTGATGTAGCTTCAGAATAGTTAATGTTAAAATACAAATAAAACACTGGGGAAACTTGTAAGTCAGCCTACACGTGTACATTGTTTAATTTCTGGCTGGAGTATCATTGTAAGGAGACATCTTCATTCCTAAGAATACAACTTATTACATAAATGTAGCCCTTTCTGATTCTAAGCTGACACGTGTAGCGATACAGAAGAGGAAGACAACCTGCAGCCCTGTGAAGTCTGCAGCCCACAATGCAAAGAAACCTACAACGTATTTTTTGTGTACAGTGACCACAGAGAAATGAGAGCTGCTTCAGGGAATGTTGCAACAGATTTGTGTTCACATGAGATAGAAGAAAAGTACTTAGAGCAGCAGTCAACAATTCTGGCATAGACAATCCAAGATCCCTATGAGTGATCCCACCTTGAATTATGAGGACTCCAGTTCATTCAGACTAATAAATCAGAATCCAGTGCACATCCCACAGAAACAATTCATGAGTCTGGAGAATAACATGCCAGTCAGGAACAGGGATGAAAGATGTTGGAGAAACAGCTCATTTTCACCTCAGAGTATGATATCTTCTGAAGAAGAAAACAGAGCTGTTTAGTAAGTGATAAAGTGCACAACAGGCTTCCAGTGAAAAGGATCTCTACAGTGTGATTACAGAGCCAAAAGGATCCACACATGCTAGGCACACCCCTGAAGTGTGTCAGCTATTCAGCTACCACTGCAGTAACTCTGCTCTAAGATCAATGACCAATCTGATTTCTGCTGGACTGCAGATGTTGCTGCCATGTAATACCTACAAAACTGATGGGCAGGAAAACGAGCTGGAAGAAAAACATCCATGTGCTGATGATATGCATTGGCCAGCACCAGGCGAATGCAATTCATAGTAGGAAATGCATTATTCTGTCCATGTTGAGAATTACAAAGAATGGCAACATGTTACGTGACTGAATTAGTCAAGCACATTCTGCTCTCACGAAGGATTCAAAGGAAGCCACAGTCATGCCTCAGAAAAGTCTAGAGCAAAACCACAACATCATGAAGAATTTCAGTACTAATGTGTGCACTTATTAAAGCAAGTTTATCAGGGTGTCAGCATCTCCTGAAGGTTGTAAGCATGATGATCTCCTTGTCTCTCTGGATGTGTCACAACAACATTTGTCCATTTCTCCCTGTAAGAGTCAGATAATTGCCTTCTATTGTCATGAAATTGAGCAGACAGGACATGTCTGGCTGTACCAAAAGGACATCTGTGCAGGAGCAGCAACAGAAGGGAAAGTGAGCAAGGAGCTGAGAATGGACACAGTACTTTCTCTACCACAGGACTGATCCACAGTACTGGACCAGGGCAGAGTGGAGACAGTCCTTTGAGATCCCCAAAGAAGGCAAAGGGATGTGTCAGGTTATAGATCCATCCAGATGTCCAACCAGGAGCAGCAGGGAACAGGATCAGAGTTGAGACTGGGAACAGAGTTGGGACTGTTTACAACATAGATCTGGCATCCAGCCTTGAAAACTCCTCTGCCATTCAGGATCATACTAAGACACACCTACAGCAGTGCTCAAGCCAGATGTTGGGGGTCTCTGCCCTGAGCTTATATAGAGTTCTTGGGTCCCTGGGCAGAGCTATGTTTATGGAGGGCCCAATCAGGGCTTGTCAGGACAATTTAGGCAATCAGTGCCCTTGGGGCTCTAATATCACCCTTTTCAAGTAGTGAGTGTTCCAAACTTCATGAAAATGCTGTTTCTTAGTTTATAAAACAGGTCCATGATGGAATACCAGAATATCCCTGCCACGTGGCATGGATGAAGAGGTTATTGGAAATCTTACCTAGCACTTTAGCAAAACAGTTCAAGGTGCAAGGCTAAAATAAAGTTGTGCCACCCATGCTGCTTTGACTGTTAAGCCAGCAAATATCAAAGAAGAGATCAGTATTTGTAGCTGTCAATTTTTTGTGTGTCAACTTGAAAAGTCAGTGACCAGGCAAGCCCTGTCACATAGTGAAAAAGGAGTATATGATTTGCCATAGACATGTTTAGAGTTCATGATTATACAGTGTTAAAATGATGATTTCTGTAAATGACCAGCCAGACCCTTAGAAACTGAGGTACATTAAGGATGTGATGAGAACCCCAAAACTTCTGAGGAGAAACAAATAGATTATTCCCACACCAATAAGAGGTGTACAAGCCTTTGAATTGGGTCACACATGGATGCATCTACTGTGCTTCAAGCACAAATCTGGATATACACTTAAAGTTATCTTTTACATTTGAAATCAGAATTATCTCATGTCTTCAGCACACACTTAAACAGCACCTTGTTTCAGTGCAGACAACAGGATGCATACAGTTTCCAGCCTGAGGCTGTTGCTTTGGCTTCTATGTACCATCACACTGATACCACATGGATAGTGTTGGGTAGGTGAGTCTTCTGTAGGGTCCCTGTGGAGCCATACAGTACTGCTGTCCTTGGAGTTTGTTAGTGGCCCAGGGTTGGAGCATCCTTGTGGCAGTGTGATCAGAGGAGCCATAGGCTGGTGGTGGATGGAGCATGGTGAGGGGAATGCACCACAAGTTTTGCTTGTTTCCTGAAAGTGTGTAGACATAACCTCAAAAGTAGCATGAAAGATAGCCGAGGAGTTACAGAAAGACTTCTGAAAGGAAGTCATGTAGAAGGCATCAAACCTGAAAAGCTACAATTTCTGGAACTTCTTAGAGATCGAAGAGACTTAAGAGATCCCTAAACTAGCGATGGCTCAGAAGATCCCTTTCAGTGTATTGAGTCTTTGTGTTCTTTCCCAGACAGCTGCTGCTGGTCACTGCTGCACACAGGATGCTGCCTTCAAAGTGCATTTCATCTGATACAGGATGGTCGTGCTTGTCAACTGTGTGAGCTTAGTGAAAAGAATAGCAGCTAGCAACAGAAAGAGGTTTTAAAAAAAACAAAACGGCTCATCTCCAGAAATGATCTTCTCATTTTCCAATAATCCAGAGATTATTGAAAGCCACACAAGGAAGGAAAATGACATCATAAGGAATGGAAGAAAATCAGCAGACAGCACACCCAAGGAAATAAAAGTCATGTCCAGGAATGGGAGAACATTTTAGCAGCCTCTGCTATCAGCATGGCTGATGCTGGGAAAAAAGAGCTGTGGAAGCAGCAAGGAGGATCATAAAAATGGAGGCAACAAAAGAAAGGAAATTGTACCCTGAGAAAAGAAACAATGCAAACAGTGGCTAAGAAAGGGATTTCAAGGTTGCAAACTTGAAAAACAGTAAAAAATGTTCTTCCTAGACTGGACTATGCACTGGTAATTACAAGGAAAATCAGCAAATATTCAGACAAAACACAGCAACAGAAGCAACTGCACTGCAGGCTGATGCAAACTGCATGGCCATGAGGCAGTGAGTGCAGGATCGGAAGGTTGTGCCTTGGAAAGATTGTCCCGCCATCTGTAAGTACAATGCCTGCTGTAGCTGTGATGCATCTAAAGCAGATGCTGCCAGCATGGCAGAGGTTCAGTCTCAGAAGCACTTCATTGTTCCTTACTGTGTGTCCTGCTGAGCTGTGCTTGAAATCATCTCGAGAGCTGCACTCCAGGTTGAGTTCACTGTTCATGGTTCCAGCAAGGTATAAGGCTCTCCACCTGTTTCAGTCTGCATCAGCCTCACGACAGGGCAGGTTCCTACAAGAACCACAAGTCCAAGCCATACTAAGACACCCAATTTTCCAATTGAATTGGCTTTTGGGCTGCTGAGAATGAGCAAAGTTGTGCAATAAAACACATGGGAATGCCTGACCTGAAGCCCCCGTTTCCAATTCCTTCAAAACAAATAGAATGCAAAAATGAGCAGGTTTTAACCAGCCTTGGTAAGAAGCCAACATGGGCACATGGTTAGCTTGAGCAGGACTGGACAGCATATGGCACAGCGACCTGGCTTCTTGTGAATAATGGAGTATAATAAAACCTGTCAAACTGCTATTGGCAGCTAGGGTGAGGAAAAACCCGATGTGCACAGACAGTTTGAGAAAACCTGCTTGTCAGTGCCATGCAAAACATTTTGCAGCAGTAAATATACATGTGTTAAGTGTTTCTCAGCCTGCAATGTTTTATCCCCGGTTCCCAAATTTCAGCAGGAATTCTGCAGTAGTTCAAGGATGGCAAAGTGGGGAACGCCAGTAGCTGGGAGAAATTAACACCAGATGCATGGGGAGGTGAAGGAAAAGGGGGCCAAGAAGCAGGTCCAGAAGCAAGATCAGCAGGAGGAGTTGAAACGGGTAGTAGGAGGACAGAGGAGAGCCATGGCCACCTGCAGGTGTGCTGTCTGGAAGCACATGGGGGGAACAGTGAAGTGACTATGGTGTGTCCTCAACCAGGATGATGCAGTCTCTTCCTGCCCTGGAGGCATTAGAGATCCACGTTTTGAGAGCTAACCCTCCAAGGCAAGGAGTGAATCTCAGAATCACACAGAATCACAGAATGGCCAGGGTTGGAAGGGACCTCGAGGATCATGAATCTCCAACCCCCCTGCCACATGCAGGGCCACCAACCTTCTCATTTAATGCTAGACCAGGCTGCCCAGGGCCCCATCCAATCTGGCCTTGAGCACTTCCAGGGACAGCAGGGTTCTTTGCAATGCACCCACTCAGCCGGTGCCAGCAGGGAAATACAGGTGAGGGATGCACAGCTCTTCACCTATGAAAGGATAGCTGCTGCCTGGTCTCTGTGACACCCCTGCAGATCTCCACCAGAGAGACATAAGTTAGAATTAACCTTCATTTTTCAAGTCTTGGACAATCAGGCTGAGCCCTGGCTATAGGCTGCATCTCTGGAAGAATCTGAGTGTCACAAGGCCTAAGGACAGCTTGCCTTGAGCTTGTCTGTGCTCTGCAATGCTCTGCTTCTCCTGGATTTGGCCAGCTTCAGCAGTGCTCCTGCTCCTTGAGAGTCACTGGGAAGCAGGATCACTGCTTATCACTACAGCCTGCCATTTCAGGAGCCTCCAGTGCCTTAAAATGTTGCTATTGCTGCCTAGGGTGGCTGGTTGGTGGCGTCAATGGCCTGCCTTCTCTCTGCTAAATGCACTTACACGGGAGCAATAGCAACAATCTGGAATTCAGAAAGTCTACAAACAGGCAGCCCCATTTTAATTAGTTGAGTACAGAGACTAATTAATATGTAAATGAGGAGCTTACCAATATTAATCATCTGTTTTACTAGGCTGCTTCACTAAAGAGTTCCTAACGAATTTGCAGATGAAGCTTCCATGACATTAAAAATCAGCTGAGCACCTACATGAAAACACTCACTGTCTAGAAGAGGGGAAGACAGAAAGGGAGAATGGGGCTTTGGTTTTTTGGAAGGGGAACAGCAGTGACTAAAACTAATTTTGTCTCTGGCAAATATCGTATACACTGACTGAGTCAACCTTTTCCAAACCCTAATTGAAAGCATTTCAGCAAGCTGGACACCAGAAAGCACTTGGAACAGTACCTGTATA
Organism: Chrysolophus pictus; assembly: GCA_037305975.1. Classification (NCBI taxonomy): domain Eukaryota; kingdom Metazoa; phylum Chordata; class Aves; order Galliformes; family Phasianidae; genus Chrysolophus; species Chrysolophus pictus. Next base: position 115,373,605 of record CM074576.1, on the reverse strand, counting down.
TGTATGTCTGTCTGTGTGTGTGCACATATGAGCCTGCAAAGCAGGACAACTTCCTAAAAAAGTGGTCTATCTTTAACGTGTGTCAATAACACTCAATGCTGCGGAACATAAGCCCTAACTAAAACCAGGCTGATGTGGATCTGTAGTTTTCCTAGCTCTATTCCTGCTACTAATGCCTAAAACCAGAGCAATTGAAACCACACCCCTGAGCTACACTACTCTTTCTCTGCTGGGTTTATGTTTTAAATGTCGCTGAGCTTCTCAGTGAGTTTTGGGGAATTTCTCAAATTCAGTCTCTGAATCTCACACATTACTTCAATGCTTGTGGGTTCCTGGCTGCCACGGCGAACACAGAAATCAAATAAGGAATGTTTTCATTTCTAACAAACCTGCCAAAGCATCTTTGTACCTCCTGGTTTTCCCTTCATATCCTTTTACCCCCATGTTCCCTCCATTAAAAGCAAAGCCTACATTCTTGCCGTGATGTGTCCCTTTAAATGACTGAAAAAGTGAGTGCGAGATGTGCAAATCTCCTCTTGAATCCCAGGTGGGACCAGAAATCTGCCAGCAAGATACTTCAAAAAATTAAAGGCAGCCTTAAAAATGAATCCAAAAACACTGTCTGGTCTTCAGCGCCAGTGAATGGGGCTTGGCGGGTGGTTTGGATTAAAGAGGTTCCTGAGGTTGCAGAGCTGGAAAATGGAAATAGCTCAGCAGCACCTGCCATCACTCCTGAGATAGGCTTCTCCCTCCCAGCTGACCGCACCGAGGATGCACATCTCATTTATTTAGAGAGAAGGCCTGGAGAAGAGTTCCTCATTCAGCTGCTCTTCATCCACAGGCAGGGAGCGCTTCCCTCCTGAGCTGGGGATACTGAGACTAAGGGGAAAACTGTGCCCTGCACTTGCTCCTAATGCTCCCCATAAAATCCTTCCACTGCTAACCGCTAACTGTTTTTCCAATAGCTGTCTGTAACATGGAAAACTGCTTCAATGTGGGTTTTTACCTTTAATGCAGGAGCATTGCTCGTTCTTCCTCCTAGCACGTCCTATTCTCTTTACTTTATGATGCTTTTGGCTTCCAGCCTCTGGAACTCTTGGGGTGGTGTAGCATTGTTAGGGATGAGGGTCACACCTGGATAAGATACATCCTGATGATAAGAGAAAGTGTGTCCCTGACTTGTGCAGGGTCAGAGGCACAATCTTCCCACTCACCTTCCCCATTCTACCCAATACATCCCTTACCCTCAGCCCAGGCCTCCTATCACAACCCCCACATTGGTTTGCAGTGCCCAAAATGAACATTTTCGAGAGTGACGAGCAACTGAAAATTGGCAAATGGAACAAAAATGTTTAGCAGGCTGTAGCAGTAGCTGTTTCTAGCACGACACCCACAGCCACAGACAGAAGGAAGGCGAGTGCAAGAGGAGGGGAGCAACAATAAACACAGTCAAGTATTCAGAAAAGCAAAGAGCTCCTGTTTTACTGATGTGAACACCAGAACCTCAGTTTTTAGGGTCTGCAAAACAATCTCTTTTGAGCTTCATGCTAATAGGAATATTGTCCTGGGGAATGATGATCCCATCGATGGGAGGGATGTTTTTACAGGTAAATAATTTGTCTTGGTATTAGCGATGCAAATAAGAGCAGTGTGCTCATGTTAGGTAATGGAAAGATGAAATTGTGTTGAAACTGACTGAGGAGGAACAGACAGGGTGTCCTCTTTCTTTTTTTTTCCATGGAAGGGCAAGCAGAAGTGAGCAAGATGAAAACACAGGTGAAAGGTTTTGCTCTATTTTATAGAGGAATTTTCCAGTGTGTCACCTGCCAAACTTCTGAGGTCATTCTGTTGTTCTTTTTTTAAAAGGAAATGTACAGGTTTGTTTTTCCTATGACTTGCTTATTTTTACCAAGTACAAAAAAATTAGAAGGAAAAGGCTGGTCTTTTTGTTGTTTGAAGGAAGCCCAGGGATGGGGAAAAGAGGGGGAAAAGATCAAGGCAGGAGAAACTGAAGGAATAAAGTGTCTCATCCTTGAAACAGCAGCAAAGAGAAAAATCACCAAAATGGTGTTTCCAAGCACATCTCCATATAATCCCTTCAAAACAGTGGAAACCACAGCGATTATTAATATATTTTTTGTTGCTCATGTGAATCTTGAGGGGGAAAGGAAGCTTCTGCCATTTTAATTCCTTTGTTAATGTCTTTATGAATGCAATTAGCACTTCATTCACGCTCTTTTGTTTCTGGATCCCATTATGGAGTGGCTTATGCCAACTCCTCTCTCCCCAGAGAGCTTAGGCATGGCCTGGCTCCGTTCAGCTGTGTGGCTGAGCACTGACAAACTCAATTTGCAGGAGGAGTGGGTGAGGTGACACTGTGCAGTGATACGGGCAAATGGGCCCTTTCACACCGAAGAAGACATCACCTATCTTGGGGAAACATGTCTGCACGTGGGTAAGTGGAAGGGAAACAAGGCTGATTCACCTGACAAGAAAGTAAACTAAGACAGCTGGTCTTAAAACGGAGATATCTAATGATTCAACCTCTTTTTCTGCTGCTCTGATATAGCCACCAATAACTTCTAGTTAGGGAGATGTGGGAAGCCAGAATATCGTACTGCAGGCTCTTTCTCCTGGCCTCCTCTCTTTGTGCTGCCCCAGCATTCTCCCAGTCACCCTGTCACATCACAAACTTGGTCAGGCACAATGTCCAGACACCCACCGTCAGCACCAGGTCCTCTCCTGTTCCACTCCCACCCCAAAAGAACCCATTGCTGATTAAAGTAGATCACTGATTCCATCAAAACAAGCAAAAGAAAGGGGGAAACTGTGGGTTTTCATGCCGGAGGAAAAGAGACGGGGGATTCTTTATCGCTTATTAAATGTGCAATTCAAAACCTGGTGAATAGGGAGATGAAAAGCTCCTGCTGAGAAATGGAGAGAGAAATTGCATTTTGGCCTCGGGGAAACCTGCGCCTATAATATTAAAGATGTGCAAATAAATAAATAAAGGCAATAGCCAGATTTACGTGTCTAATATCCTTGCGTGCCATGATCAATGTCGATATTTTACTTTTTTATGAGGTTCTCCAAAAATCTATGGCCCTTTCTTTTATTAATTGTAGATCCTCATTGCAAAGGTCTTTCGCATGTCTCCAGCAACTAGGTCTTAGCTGTCAACTCCATTAAATTCTATTATAATATGGCATGATTGAATGCTCCAGTGGGATTGGCCAGCCAGCGTGTATTAATATATTATGGAGCACACAGAGGCAGGCACCAGCACCTTGCTGCATTCACAAAGATGCTGTCATGTTTACATTTTTTTTTCCTCCTTGCACACGGCTGCTGTTTCAGAGGAAACGTAAATTATCCCTTGCAAAAAGAACAATGTAAACTGCCAGGAGCTTTCCTGGGATGTAGGAGCCAGCAGCCTTCTCTCCAGTGAGCAGACTCTCATTCTCTTTCTGGGATGTATTTGTATGACTTTAATTAGTTTGTGTTTGTACAGTACGAGGAGGCCCATGGTATTTAAGGCTGAGGAATATTGAAGAGTAGAGGATTTCCCACCCTGCGGATTAGAAATAAGGATGCTGTGCTGCAGGGAGGGGGCAGAATCAGAATTTAAATAGGCGGCATCACAGATTATTTTTTTAAGTAGGAAACACTGAAACATCACCCCTGGCAGCCCATCAACAAAGAAATATTTCAAGTCATAACAGTTTTTACTGGTGAGGTGGAGGGTTGGGTGATGCATATTTCAAAGAATGCGGAGAAGACTTCTGTGGTACAGCTGAGACATCTTTCTACATCGCAAGTTCCATTTGCTGTGCCCTTGGGTGAGAGAAGTACCCAGCACAGCTACAAAGTCCTTTTTCCCAATCCCATGCTTTTTGTGAGCTAACTTCTCTCCTTCCACACCCTCCCCCAAAAAAGCACAACCTCTGGCCTGCTGCTCTCCTCCTCCAGCCCCATCACAGCCAGCTTTGCCCTTCCATGCTGGAGTGCCATGCGACGGCAGGATTCTCACACCTCATGGATATCTGCACCAGCTTAGGCTAATGCTTTGCTCAAAAAATGAGACTAAGGCTGGGCTATATGAATGTCTGGTACTCTTTTACACTCTCATAGCAGTCAAAGCAGATGTTGCATAGGTCTAATGGAAAACCTGTGCATTTTGGGGCCAGCAAGTGTAGGCTGGATCAGCAGCAATGACGCTGTTTAGACAGTTGAATCCTACTCTCAGTGCATATTTGTAGCTTGAACGGAGCAACCCAGCTTGGGCACCTTCTGCTTCTACTTGGAAGGCAAAAGAGCAAAGCATGACTGCAGGCTCTGAGTGAAAATCAGTTTAATTCAGAATTCAGGAAGAAAAAGGAGACATGTAAAGGCATATGCTGCTCTCAAACCATGTGTGGCTCCATGAGCTCTACTTGGCCAGAGATTCTTTGATCTGATATATTTTACAGGTAGCAGCAGTAACTCAGCATCTGTAGGTCCCTGGAGAGCTCTTCTGGGCCACCAGTCTCTCAGACCATCACAGCCGTGTGTATTGGTGCTGTCATCTCCCTTTGGCTCTGTTTACACTCAACATTTCCAAAGTCCTTTGTGCTACCATGGGCAGGAAGGCAGTTAGGGCACCACCAGTGCTGCAAAGGACAAGCTTTGATAGGCATTAATGCTGTGGCCTCAGCAAACAAGAGAGGAGACACAGACTGATTGCCTTTGGGAAGCAACGCTGAGGTCAGCCCAATGACCTGATCATGTTTGCCCAGTAGGGACAGTGGTGGAAGGGGACTCTTCACCAGACAGGGCTCTGTGTTTCTAGGTGGTGAACTGCAGGCAAACAAACCTGAAACTCCTGGATTATCTGGGGAATGAAGGGGGGAGTGCTGCCATGCTGCAGTGCCTGAAACACAGCTTCCTCCTCCCCAGGTCCATCCAGGATCATAGTCATTTTCAGTGCCCATGCTCCTGACATGCTAATTGCCTTGGTCAAAGATGTTGCCTTGCCCAACTCGATCTGCTTCTAAAGACAAAGAACTCTCCTAATTCCATAATTCATCCTTAGCATCACACTCTGCCTGCTTCCAACCAGGAATCAGACAGATTGATTGATCTGTCACAACGAGGGCTAAAGACTGTCTAGTATTGGGGGCTGAGGCCAGGGAAGAAAAGACGCTGCTAATACTAATAGATTGCAATACCTTTCCGGGAGGATATCATTGCCTTTAGCCAATCTGAGAGACTAACCATCCAATTTAGAAGAATAAAAATAACCATTATGGCTACAACAGTGACCAGGAGAAAAATAATAATAATAATAAATAAACAGCAAAAAGGAAAAACCAACAACGTAAAGGGAGCTGATTCTGCTTTCCCAAATATCTGCTTCATCCTCATGCCTGTGTGGAGCCTGCTTTGTCCCTCCTGCCACCAACCAGAGGGGTGAGAGTGTCACAGAGAGGCACGAGCTGCCTGTTCCTGGCTCCAAGGAGGATGTAAATGCATGAAACGTGATGGAAGAGGCTTGATTCTTTTTTGGTATTATTTCTCTCAGGAATGGTCTGACAGCCCCAGGCTGGAGTATGTGTCTCTCCCAAGTACTCTGTCACCCTGGTAACCATGGAGACCATGACGATCGATTAGATGCCATCTGATCTCAACCTCATAAAAAACCCTGCATGCACATGCGGGCCCGGCCGCACACACGCTGACAAAAACAGGCGGCAGATGGCGGCCAGGCCACTAGGCCTGTCTCCAGAGAGGGGCTGCGAGACACGGGCGGAGAGATCGGGGGGAGAGCGAAACCAGACAAAGGGAGGGGAGGCCAGGGGAGACAAAGAAGCATGGAGATCGGGAGGGAGAAGGAAGAGAGATGGGAGCAGGCCCTCAGCTGGTGCAACTTCTTGGGGGCCTGTATTTTGAGGAGCAGAGGGCATTTACGCAGCCTGCCAACCTGCCTTGCTTGGAGAGTGGAAAGAGAGGACAAGGGAGACTGGGGAGAGAAGAAAGGACAAGTGGAAAAAAACCAAGTCATACCCAAGGGGAGGCCTGTAGAAGCATTTTGCACAGTTCTGTCCCTTACAGCAGCTCATCCCCTCCACAACTGGTCAGGCCAGTGATGAGGTGAGAAGGGAGCCACATGGAGCAGAACAATCAGAGAATTCTTACACTAGCTTTGTGCCATCAAGAAGACTGTTGCCACACTCCAGTGATCCTCTCTGAGATCTACGAATTGGGAGGGATGGAGCTACTCTATCCTGAGGATCCACAGTTCGTCCACCAGACACACTCTTACTAGGCTGGAGGTGACTGGCAAGTGTAAAACCACTTCAAATCCTGCCTACCAGGAACTCCTATGCATGCACAACACCATTAACAACTGAGTCCCCCACCTGCTGGAGGCTTCTATGCCAAATAAGCCATAAAAGAGGTTTCATAGATGCAGAGCAAGTGATTGGACAGTGATCCCAATGGTGGATGACATATGGGGAAAAAAAGAGGGGCTTGACCATCACTCTGTAGGGAGATGTCAAAATGTGACAGGTTAGAGGCCGTTTGGAGTCTCTCAATAAGTTCCCATGATTTCTGTTACAGTCAGCTGGAGAAACGAAGAAGGCTTTTTAATAGGAGTTGATTTGAAAATGAGCCATCCCAGAGCAGAGAAGCAAGGATGCAAGGGGATGAAGCTCAGCTGAAGGGAAGGTCAGACATGCACAAGTGGCTGCAAGGATATCTAAATGTCAGAGTACCATTTATTGGAACAAGGAGTGTCACCACTGCAGTCATCAGTTTGGACTCCCTTTGACGGGGAGGAACAGGTCCTTCTGATGAATGTGTCACCTCACCCTAACACAAACGTATAAAACAGTCTGGATAAGTTGCACCATCAAACTGTTTCCTTTTCTTCAGAGTGTAAAGGGAATCCATAGGGACAATCTCAGGTGGACATGAGAAGTTAACTGAGACAGATCCCACTTCATATGTGTCAGTAGCACCAAGACTGCTGCTGAATGACTCATCTTTCTCCTTACAGTTGTCCTTCCACGGGCATATATGACTTTCAGATTCAGTGAAGGTTTTATTTCTCTTCTACCCATGGGAAAAAAATGCAGTTGTATCACAATCGCGGCTCAGTAGACAGGAGCGGGTCCCAAGGTACACCTTCCCAGAATGCCGTAAAGTATTTTGAGGACTGTAAGGATAATAACATCACTGTGAAGACATTGCTACTTGAGAAAAGTGGTTCATGTTTGAAACAGTTGAGTTTGCAAACTGCTCTCAGAAACAGTATTCACCTCGAAAATTTAGTAGTTGCCATCACCTTCACTAAGGTTAATCACATCTGTTTTAACTATGGGAATGAGAATTGTCCTCTCTTTGTTATTTACACTCTGAAGATCGCACCTGTCTGGTTTTGAGGTAAGCAAGGGACTGTTAGTTGTCTGAGGTAGGAGTTGAGTTCAGCTCTCAGAAGGTGTGTTAGCACCTTCTAACACACCTCCACCATCAGGAGTGGGAGAAGAGGGCCAGTTCGTGTATACACACTGTTAGACCTATATATACGTGTCTTTTCCTTTTCATGGGGTTTCCTGAAATGTTCAAAGCAGGATATTATTTACCCTAACATCTACACTTGCTCCATAAGGTGATGCTTGCTCAAGCTGAAAGAGCAATCCAAATTTGAGTGAAGAACACGAATTACAACCGTTAGTGAATTCAAAGTCCTGCCAGCCAGCTGCCGAGCCATAAGGCTTCAATAACAATGTAGAATACACCTCCCACTCTTTTTTTTATTTTGTTTTGATTTTTTCTGTTTTTCTCACCCAAATTCTTGTTTTCCCACAACTCCACCTCCTCATCCTGCATGTCATTTCTCAGCTGCGTACTCAACCATCTACCCCAAAAGGCTTTGACTTCCCCTATGCCAAGAGCTATGCCTCCTTCAAAATGCTTTTCAAGGCTTTTCCAAGACTTGTTTAACAAGCAAGGCAAGAAAAATATTCATAGAATCATAAAATTGTTTGAGTTGGAGTAGTCCTTTAACAGTCATCTAGTCCAGCTCCCCTGCAACGAACTCAGCATCTGCAGCTAGATCAGGTTGCTCAAAACCTTTTCCGGCCTGACTTTGAATGTTTCCAGGGATGGGGCATTCACCTGGCAACATAATTCAGTGCCTCACTGCTCTTATTGTAAACATGTTTTTTTTCTTATGTCCAGTCTAAATTCTGGAAACTATTTCCCTTTGTCTTACCATAACAGATCCTGCTAAAGAATCTGTCCTCTTCTTTCTTATAGCTCCCTTTTGATACTGAAAGGCTGATCTCAGGTCTCCCTCCAGGCTTAACAGCCCTAGCTCTCTCAGCTTGTCTTCATAGTGGAGGTGTTCCATCTCTTGGATCATTTTTGTGGCCCTCCTCTGGACATGTTCCAACAGGTCCAATTTAAAGATCTCAAAAATGTCACTTCTGTCTAGTGAAATCACTGCACACACCTAGTTTCCACAGAGGCAAGAGCAAATTGTAAAGAGGAAACAGTGACCTCAGAGCATGGAAAGAGGGATTTATTATGAGGAAAGGATGTGTGTAGAAAGAGTATCTGGCTTGGTTAGGCATCAAACAAGAAAGAACAATTATTTGTAAGTACAAAAGGAGTATTGTGGGGATGTCGTTTAGAGCAAAACAAGAAACATGGCATAGCAGCTAAAAACAAACAACAAAAAAACCTACAAATGACCCGACTCTGTTTAATATAGAGATGACCAAAGAATGGGTGACCAGACCAACAGACCCAAATAACCCTAACAGGAGTAAGAATCTGTTAGCTTCCTGGGAAACTAGCACTTCCTGAAAGAAAATAATAACCCAAAATCAAATTGAATGGTACTAAAATCCCTCTGAGCACCTTTTTATCAGTCTAGTATAGTCCAAGTAATAACAAAACAGACATGCCCTCCTGCATGTCCATCCTCTTTCGGTCTGATGTGGAGTGGGGCACTGGGGAAGATCTCATGGGACACCATGTCTGAAATGCTATTTTTTGAGGGCATAAGGGGCACAGTTCAAAGGAGAAGCTTTCTATGGGGCACTGAATGGCTTTCACTGGCTAGAATTTTTAAAGCTAGACAAAACACTCGTAAAAATACTTTACAAATATCTACCAGGATAAAAAGAGAGCGGATGGTATCTCAAATCTTTTTTAACCACTTTTCAATTGTGTATTGACTCATATTCCCATGATATGTGTGTAAGGAAATCATCAGAAGAATGATCCAACCAGTATTTGTAAAATGTCACTTACACCAACGCCCAGTTAAAGTAACAACACTGATAATCATAATAGTGTGAATTGGGACCTCTGAAAAGACCTGTATGCTGGGCCAGAAGAAGCAGGACTTGGGAAATCCATTACAAGCCAGCCCAGCCTGACCCTCTGAAAAGGAGAGCTCAACAAGCACTGGAGTCCAAGTTTTGCTTTGGGTGCTTTCATGACTGCTATGAATTTAGTCACGATTGTAACTCCTCAGTATGGGCTGAATTCACTGATTTCAAGCCCTTCCGTGCTTCTTTTTTCTGAGTTGCCTTTTGATTGGCCACAGTTATTCAGATCAACCATGAACATGATATCTATATCTTTACTTTTCAATTCCACCAGTCCCAAGTTTTGATTCCAAGTCAAAAATCATGTAGAATTCCTACATGTGCATAACTTACAGCAGGGGGTGGTGCAACAACCACACTTAAATTAACACATTTGGTTAATTTCCTCCACCAAGGAATTTAGAGGTTCAGAATTATCAGATCTTTTTAATGCTAGGAACTTGTATTCCTCTCTCTCCTTGAAGTGCACTGTCACCTCTCCTTGCCCTTAGTTAGTACCAGGGCCTACTTTATCTCAACAGAGATAAAGTTTCAGAAAAGATGACCCAGGACTGAAAGCTTTCAGGCATTTTTCAGACAGCACTTATCCCAACAACTCTCTTTCTCATACAGCTTTTTGTCAAGGCTGCTGCAGATACGATTCCCCCTTTGGGGAAATGCCTTTGGGATTGCATCCCTCCAGTTTCATATCATGCAATGCCAATTATTTCAGCTGTGACATGAGAGGATAAAGTAGGGGGGGAGAAGGAAGCTGAATAAGTCCCTGAGAAATCACACTGACCAGATTCTCAGAAGCAGTGAAAAACATAATTCCCTTTAAAATCAATATTGCAATGCCATTGAGGAATCAAAGCAATGTACTCGCACAAAAGCAGAGTTGGATATAACTGTGAACGAGCGTCCTGATCCCCTCTCCCTCGCAATGAAGCAAGTCATGAGGAAATCAATTGCAGTCCGCAGGACAGTGCAATCAAAGAGCTTGGGTAAATGAGTGGAGGATCAGGGTCAGTAAAAATACAGTCACGATGTTCAAAATATTCTTTGCCATCCCATTCTTTCCCTCTTCTATTTTTTGTCTTCGCCTCTTCATGCTTCACTTCTCAGCCCTTCTCACACTATGATGATGATTATTGCTATTATTATTATCATTGTTGCTTTGTAGGCTGAGAGTTGCAGATCTCAAAAATAAAGCAGATGTCAGCAGCTCCGGAAGATCCTATTCTATTACACAGCAGAACAAATGAGTATGTCAAGGAAGGGCTCTCCAATCTAACAAGAAAACAGCACAAACAGCCAGGAAATAAATAAATAAATAAAGCCTGAGGGGACAGGCAGGGTAGTTCTGATTAGATATTATGCTAACATGATGCCTACTTTCTACACTAACAGTGTTTTAATACATTTAAACGATACTGGGGAAATAAGTCATGAAATAGGAGAAGAAGCCTTCATGTCAAAAACGATTAAGATTATCCAAGGGGGCCAGACTGTCTCTCTCATGAAAATGCAGCTCTCATGGCACGGGAATATCAATGTAGCCCAAATAGTATTTACTTAATTTGTCCAGCACTATCTCATTACGTTTGTAAATGATTGCTTTTCCCAGCTGCCTGAAGAGCAGTTATGCTCCTGGTAAGGAGGAAGTCAATGCCAACATCTGCACCATGACAAATTCTCAGCCTCTACCGTGGCTCCAGGAGCCCTCACATAACCAGGGAATGGGGGAAAGGCCCATGGGTTGCAGGAAGATGCCATTAGGAAGATATCTGAAGGACCACATGAAGGGCCAGAGCAGGCTGGAACCTGCTGTGGGAAAACCACCATGTTGATGTCCACACTTGACACTTGTGGACAGTGCATGCCTGCCTACTGCTCTCCTGAGGAGAGCACTTGTCTGCTATGTAAAACCATGGAAGCACCTGTGCAGCCTGACCCGGGAGCTACTGACGGCCTGTTTTTAGTGGTGAGGATCATAGTGCAGGAGAGAGACCTCAGGTCTTAGAGTTGGAATAGCCAAACCATCTCAAATAGCTCCACCCAACCCAACACCCTTCCTGCTCCCACCTGGGACCTCCAGACCCTTTCCTTATCACGCAGCCTTTGAGAAAATATAAGCTCTTGTGGTTTGATTTTCAAAAGCAGTACAGTGTCTACATAAGAACATTTCCACCTGACTGGAAGGATATCCATGCTCCTCACTGCTGCTGGGAGTCACACTCTTTCTCTCAGCAGAACTTTCACAGTTGTTTCTAGCTGAGGCCAGAAACTACAGACATTAAACCTTCTGGTCACAAGTATCCCCCACCACGCAAACCAGCAACCTTACTGACATCATTATCCCAACCAGGCTGCATCTCACATCTTACCACTTTGATTCTCTAAGTATGCCTTGTGCTCTCAGCTCAATCTCTTATTTCTCTTTATTTCCTGCGTGGGATGTGGCTGTGTGCTTTCGATCATTGGCAGTGTCCAGGACTCTGAGCCCCAGCACTCCAACTTGTTTATAAGCTGAAGCTCAAAGTCAAGAGTAAGGCTGAATACTTCTGGAATTCACATTTCCAGACCAAGGCTGTACTCTCAGTCTTAGAGTATTCTCCTCCAATGTTACCAAGAAAATAGAAAATCAAATCTTGCCTGACTCAGCCAGTGGCATTTTATCTTCCTCTTCTCCTCTACTGCATCTCCATGTTTCCTCGTCCCACACACTGCAACATCCCTTTTGTCTCAAGGGACTTGCATAAAAAGCCTGAATATACTCATCAAGTTCCATGCAGTCATATTAATTCTCCCCGTGCAATTACATCCTTGGGAGACTCTCCTATCACCAAGTCTTTGCAATTCTGGAAAATGGTCATTCATTAGCTGCAGCCCATAATTTCCTTCCTCCTGTGGCCCATCCTGAAATTTTCCTTGAGTTGACAAGATATAAAAGAGAAATGTACTTTTCTCCAACTATAGCACATAAAATATGGATAAGGGCCATCAAGAAAACAGAGCCTTCTCCTTTTAGGACCTATGGCTCTAAGGACGCAGAGCAGGGCTGAAGCCTCCATACCCTGCAAGATAAAGCCTGCTTAGGCACAAGGCAGTGATGCTGAACCCGGTTACCCATAACTTGATTTGAACAAGTAGCCTGACAGATGAACTTTAATGAGCCTCTCAGCAGTAGCTGAAGAGCTTCCTGGTGACCCACCTGTCATTATTCCCTTTTCAGGTTTGGCAGGCAGGAACATGTGTCCTGCCACGGCTCTTCCATGGCAGAGTCTGGTGCATTAGCTTAAAAGCACTGAGACACCAGATGATGAACTGAAGCTGCTGAGACTTACTGTCACAGTGGCAATAACTTGTGGCTGATAGACGAGGCAGACAGCTAGATATGAAAGTAGCCTAAACTGCTACACGAAGACTTGCCAGCTCATCTGTCAACCCTAAGTGAGTAGTGAATCAAACTGCATTAGCCTTTCCTCAGTTCTACAGGGCAGCAGTTGTTGGGAAGATAACATCCAGTATCCACAGCAGGCAACTCACCATTCACATAATTTTCTTTCTTTAAACCTGGACCCTGTATACAAACTACGGTCAACAGTCAGCTAGAGTCATTGCAATTTAACACCAGCTCAAAGGCTTGTTGTTACTAAGCTGAGGACTTGGTAAGCCAGTGCTGCACAAGCATTGCTACAAAGACTGCATCTGCCACTAGTCTGTGCGCAGATTTCCTCATAAATATTCCCTAAAATCTGGGGTTAGTGAATGTTTGCACCAAGGACCCTGGAGGCGTGATCATGTTTGTTTTAGCAGAGGTCCAGTAGCTACCATTCTATCCTAAGCCATCTTACAGAGGTAGGCAGGAGTCTGTTCTCCTACCAGATATACGCTGCTGGCATCTAAGCCTTAGTGGAGAGAGGGCTGGGTCATGTTCCTGTCTGTTCTCTACCAGATGTCTGTTATTTACCAGAATTTCTGTGGCTATAACTCACCCATGCCCCATTTTCCTTTACCCATAAAGGAAGACCAGTGAAGCTATTCACCTCTCAAATACACTAAGAGATCAATGGGTAAAAAACATCTCTGTGAAGTCCTTCAACAAATGTTTCTTCACAGAATATCCCAAATTGGAAGGGACAAACAAGGATCATCAAATTCGACTCCTAAAACAAAACTGAAACCAATTTTGGGGGGCAACAGGCACAGCTCCAATAGAGATAAGAAAAGTAGTTGAGGTTTATCTACAGGAGCTGGACATTTAAATACAATCTACAAAAACTGAAAAATCTTTTCACCTATAGCCTTGAATATCAGGCACCCAGGAATGGTATGAATTTATGAGGAAACCATTAACAGATAATGGTGGTTATTGGAAATTATTTTATCCCTCATGACTGTGTTGGACTAGGCCCAGACCAGTCAGTCTTCTAGGTAAGTCCTCTTTACCTCAAATGATAGAGCACCCGACAAAGAGATTTTAGAGTTGTTTATGGTGAACAGTAACTAATGATTGCATTGGAATGGGGGAAGAGGAGAAAATAATAAGTTTAGGTAATAAATAGGACAGCTGCGGGCAACTGATGGATTTAATGTTGAGAAAGAGGAAGATACAAAAACTTGGGTTCACCAGAGCCCAAGAAAAAGATGTAAGTCAAAATTACAGGAATAGGAGGGGCAGAACATACCACAGTTTGTGACACCAGGTGGGGTAAGTCCAAAAAGGATCTCAAAAACCAGAAAAACAACAATGCTACATGGCCTCTTCAGGATGGCAGATAGTTATCAATGAAAATGACTGAGAATGCAGAAAACCGAAAACCATCTTCCATACACTCAGGACTAGAGAACTGATAAGGGAGAAGTTGATGCTGAAGCACAGAAAGCAATTAAGCCTGCAGAAAGATGGAGCCTACAAAATGAAGTGAGCCTCTACGGGAAGGGCTTTTTAGGCTTTTCTGTGTATTCCCTGGAAATAGCTTATTAGAAATAACAAATAATTTGTTACGCTTGAGTGATTTTTTCCGGACCTACAAACCAACTAGCTGCTTTAGCCCAGCGGCAGCCTAAGGCACCCTCTGATAAAGGAGGTCATAGAGGGCTCCATGTTGCTAGATAAAGAGCTGGGCTAGACAAGAGCCGGCCCTGCTCTCCTTCACACTCCATCACACATTTCAGGGAGAGAAAGAGACATCCAGGCCATTACTATCAATATGGGAGAGCTGCCCTGAACGGCAAGGGCATGGGATGTAAATCAGTTTGCCTCTTGAACCAGGAATGACCATACAAATCACAAGAGTTGGTGTAAAGACAATTACAGCTGACCCAAACTGTACATGTGGAGATAAAATGGCTGGTCTGCATCCTTGTATGCTCTGCATGCTAGCATTACTCTTGCTGCTTGTTCCAGGCATTGAAGTTGTTTAATCATGATTTTCCATTATTTATCAGTTAGTTTTAGCCCCTGTTTACAAGGGTAATGCAGGGAGTGAGAATAGGGCACCGAAAAAGCCAGTGAGAGAGATGAAGAAGAGAGTTACAACTTCTTTTGTACTGACATAATAATGGCTGACCCCAATTAACACCAGCTTTCCCTTTCCTGGCAACATTCATCCACAGATCTCAGAGACATTCACCTCATTTCACACCGTTTCTTCTGCACTAGACTGGGAAACTCCCACTTTCCCAGGGACAAAGTTGAGGTACAGAGGAGTAAAATTGTTTGAAAGTGCTTTCTGATTCCAATTTGGGTTTGGATTGAAAGCTGAGAGATCCTTACTTCTTCCTCTATATCAGCCATCTATCTAATATCAGCCACAGACACTTCTGGACCTTTTACTTAGACCTAAAGCTACTGAACATGAAGCCACTTTGGCAGCTGACAAGCATGGAAAAAAGGTGATACATATGACTGAAAGCACCATTGTGCCATTCTGTGAAACTGTGACTCTTTTCCATCTTGGAGAATACATTCTGGTCCCTTCCTCAATTCCAAATGACATAGTAGAAATTGTACCTTTGAAGGAAAGGCAACAAAAATAGACAAAAATATGGAACTGCTCCCATGCAAGTTATTATGTGACCAAAGTGACTATACAGACTTAGGAACTGTAAAAGAAACCGCCAAAGGATAGGCTACAGAAGTAGGAATAAGTGGAAAAGCTAATGCTGAGAAGAGCAGAGTTTACTATTCCTAAAAATCCAGAAGTGGGAGGCAAATTAAATGACAGAAACAAAAGGAAGAGAGGTAAGAGAAATGATTCAAGAGGAAAAAAAGTGATGAAAAACAAATCCTTCAAGGATAGTTAACCTCCAAGCTAAACCAATTCTAGCCTAAGAAATACCTTAGTCACCGTTTGCTAGAAGACAGGCAACCATGCCTTGTCTACTTTGACATCATCATCCTCTAAACCTTTATTACCAGCCAGTGTTAATACAGGGCAAAAGAAGAAAACAGAACCCTTCAGATGTCTTCAGGTTAATGAGCAGATGCCCTTCTACCCACCTGCCTGATTAAACACCTCCTGAACAGCACCCACCTTGTTACCATAGGCCATTTGCACTGTGGCATTAAAATGACATTTATGACTGCCTTGTTGCTAGGTGCCTATTGTGTCCCTCCCACAGACGTGCTCTCAGCTTGTGAACTTTGTTTCACATTGGCACATCCTATTTCAGGCTGCAACACCAGGCATTTGCCTAGATCTTCAAGAGTGTTCAATGCAGCCACCGGTGAATGGGCATGACTGTAGACAGAACACTGCACTGGGCTGAATGCTGGGGTGGTCCAGTGAGGCAGTCCCTACAATGCACGTGTTTCTTCCTCATCATCAGCTGGCCTCATTTAGCTAAGTATGATCACTGGCTTTTGTTTTACTTCTTCAAAGTACAGAAATGAAGCCAGGCAGAAGAGTGATGTGACATCAGTTGAAGGAGAAATGTCTGCTTGAGGAATACAGGTGGCTTCAAAATCTCTTTCTTCATCTTTTTTTCCCTTTTTTTCACAAGGAAGAGCACTCCCTATGGCTACACATACAGACATCAGATTTAAAAATAGCCAAGTTCCACCTTGACTGTGGGGGAGTGAAAGACAGAAGACAGATGCATTGGCTGCCAGCTAGTCTTGACATCCACTTTTTCTTCCCTCACCCTGGCAGCCAGCAGCTGCACACACGTACACAAGTAAGGTCCTTGGGGGCAAGGCATGTTGCATCTGCATCCCCCTTTATCACTAATTCTCCCACTCGATTTGGGATACCCACACTAAGGTAAACCAAGCATGTATGAAAACCACCAAGTTCCCGCTATTTATCCTGCTTAATTCATAGACTACTCGTTAGTTATATGTGTGCATTTTATTTTGTTAACTTCTATAGTGCCTGCTCCACAAGATGTTTCTCAGGGCTCCAAGTCATACAACATGTACATGCAGGTCTGCTCATATTTGCAGACACAGGCTCAGGTCAGTCTAAGGAGATCTAGTACTGAATCTGGTCTAGTATTGAATGTGGAGGTTGGTGGCCCTGCATGTGGCAGGGGGGTTGGAGATTCATGATCCTTGAGGTCCCTTCCAACCCTGGCCATTCTGTGATTCTGTGATCAGCTGCTTTCAAGAAGCCTGGCCTTGGTCATGGTCTTGGCCTCGGTCTTGATCTTGGTCTTGATGCCTTCCTACTGCTCAGACAGCAGCAGATTCCTCCTTTTATTTCCCTAGCTGGCTATATTTCACCCATTATTTTTCCTTTCAAGCAAATTCAGTCATTGAAAACATATGGCACTTCTGCCCACGTACTCAACACTACTCTTTATGCATTCACAAGTGGTAGAAGCCTCAGTAATACAGCAAACTTGCTTAATTTTTTGTGCAAACATGTTTACTATCATCTCCTTATGCATTTGTCTAAATAGTGTGGCTCACAAAGAACCCCTTGCCACAGAAAATTATGGATGCTAAAAGTTAGAATACATTATAATGTGAATTTAAAAAGCAATATGACAAATTCATAGAAGAAAAGTTCATCCGGTGTTTTAAAGTGCAATTTACTGGATATCAGGAGAATATTCCAAGCAAATATCATTGAGGGTTTATGCTGTTCTCAAAGGTTTCCCAGGCACTCTTTTTTGGTCAGAACTGAAAACAGGATATTTCTAACCTAACCCACTTGTAGGCATTCCTGGGTTCCTGGGTTTCTGTGATTTTATTGCGATATGGTTTATAACACGCCTATCCCAGGAACATTCAGGCTACGTTATGATCTTAAAAACTATAAAACATAATTTATATTCATTGTTTTATTTTCAGAGTTTAGCATACAAAACATCTTGGTTTTGGTCTAAGGTTATGGAAAGGAAGAGTGGGAAATACCCTAGACCTTAAGAGCAAAACAGGTTTAGCCTTTTCCTGGTAACAAAGCACTCAAACCTGTTTACTTTAACAAAAAGAAGGCTACATAACAGTTACAGCCACTGGCAATGAGTAGTGATGCAGGATGGACTAGAAGATGTTTGGCTTTATTCAGGCACATCTTCTCTCTACTGAAAATGCTTGCCCAGGTGGAATTTTCCCATTTGTCTGAAATTTCAGGAAGTCTGATCGGAGCAGCAGCAATAGCTGTAGCTAGGCTCTGTGTAACCACAAACTCCTAGTTACTAACTGGTGCATGCAGGCAAATCAGCTGTACAGCACACAGGCATGCAGCTGTTCACGTGGCTCCTACCTAAACACGGTGATGTGATAAAAGAGAACTCTTAAACAAAAGGGGCAGGATGGAGGAATTTACCAAGGGTAACGGTGAATCCATCAAGATTTAGATCAAGAGAGAGCACAGTATGTGAAGAATACATGCTTATTTTTATTCTTGCAGGAACCAATCAGGAAATTCCTGAGGCCTTTGACCTAAGACTCATTGTAGTTCCTCCTGCCTTTGAAAACTGCACCATCCTCCATCTCCTGAGACACCTTGCACTCACAAGGGCTGTGGATATTAACTAACATTGCAAGGATGATCTTCAAACGTATCGAAGCAATACGGCAGTGAAGGGTCATAGCCTGGTGGTGGCTACTGTCACAGTAACAGCTGGAGCATGGTCTTAACATTGCAGCTGGTCTAATCCAACAAGCAAAGGGAAGCAAAACAGAAACCAAGGGTCATGAGCCAAAAGCTCGTACTATGTAAAAAGAAATAGGGTTTTATCCAAAACCACTAATTTCAACCATTAGTTAGCATGGAGACAACAAGTTAAACACAGTCCCGGGACAGTCACCCACACATTGCAAGGGGACAGCCAGAGGCCATGCCTGTCTATCAGTTGCTCACAGACCTCACCAGGGTTGCCTTACATCCAGAACTCATAGCCTTGATTGCCCAGGATCCAAAAGGTTGCTCCTGACAGCATCCTCAAGGTTTCTGGGTGGTTATTAAAGCAGCTCTACCTCCACTGCCTAGAGAAAGCAAACATGACTGGTAGAAAACAAAAAACATCACCCAAATGTCCAAGGAAATCACAAATTGAGCTGCCAAGCTCTACCCAGCACAGATTTTTCAAAAAGACACAGATTTTCATGGCTCAGAGTTCTAATTTGTTTGACCGTTTATTTCCAAGGAACACATCCAAGAGTGACAAGCTCCATTTATTTCAATGGGCAGCATATGCCAGCAACTTGAATGGCGTATGCTATAAAAGAGAATGAATGTTCTCAAGCATTCTGGAAAGTTGTCCTTTCCACAGATAGAGGACGTGTCAGTAATGGAAGTATAGCTCTCTCTGACAAGCAATGCCATAAAAGTTGCATTGTAGGTCTCCTATGTCTGATGTCTCTCCGCGACAGCTCTGGGAGGTTTGCTGCCACTGCAAGTGAAAAATGGCTGTCCTGATACCTGATCTAGTGCTGGAGAGCCCAGCCGGGCTCCTTCACTTTTATTCTTTGCCAGGCCAGAATGACATTTCTGCAGTAACAAAAATCTACTCCAGGCTGTTAGTGCTTTGCTCATGTGTTGTATGGCCAACTCAGGCCTGTTCTAGCAAAAGACATTACTTTCAAATGATGGCATGACATGAGTTTGAGATGTTCATGCAAGCATGCACCTCCTTTCCATGCAATATCACCACACAGCAACGCCATTTTCAGTCTTGCCTCTCTGACTACATCCTGCAGATGACACTGCTGTGAATCTTGCCCGGTCCCACCGTCACCCTGGGAAGCCCCAGGTTATGAATCTCTCTTGAAGATTCAACACCATCCATCACTCAATATGTGGTGACCAGTGATGTTTTACTGATGAGCTGTATTCTTGCAGCATTCGGAAGCTTTTATTTACTCTCTTTAAGTAATTATCTAAAATTAGTTCCATGTTGGGCCTTACCCAGTGAGCAGTATGTGTCTCAAGATTTTCCTCATTTGCTGGTGAGCCTTGGAAATCAAAACAGTTTCTTCTTGCTTTTCAGTGAGATGGTCCCTACAAAGGTGGAATGTGTTTCTATTCATAATGTGTCTCTCTCTGGACATCTTTCATCGTCATTAAACTTAGGAGCTTGTTCAGAAGAGGATGGGTGCTGTATGAGCTGCAACTCCATCCATAGTAACTCAGCTCCACTTCTCCCATGCTTCCAGCCCTGGAGGCAGTGTCTCAAAGCCAGGTAATGAAGAACAGATGCTGCTGGCTCCCTTACAGCCCTCCAGCATATCGAGATGTAATCCCAGATTCCCTTCCAGGAGATGTTTACCCACTTGAGCCTCCAGGTTCACCAGTATGGATTTGACCTACAGGATGGCCACATCCATGCAGTGCCCCTGAGCATCCATTTATACTAACACCTTTGTAATGCCCGTTTTTCCTATCCGTTTTCACTTTGTCAGATGCTGCTCAGAAACTTCACTTTCACCTTTTATGGAGAAGCCAAACCTATGCTATTCATGCCACTAAGGTCACCTTATCAACCTTTGATGCCATTTGGGCATTTCAGTTAGTCTGGATGCCAGTGATGCTTGCTTAGTGAAGAGAACAACCATAGGCTATGACTGTATTTGAGGATATAAGTCGTAAGGTGGCCTTGCAATTACACAAATTCCTTTGGGACCATACTGATACCCAGAGTGCAGATTTCCACCTGCACTGGACCATATTCTGATCAGAAAGATGTAGTGATCTTAAAGAGCTTTTGTTGTCCATCCTTTAACTGCTCTTCCGCCCCAGAATTTTGGGTAGTTTCTGGCGACCTCCACATCGCAGTCAGTTGATGTGACCAGACTCTCCCTCCACTTGTAAGCAGAGTGAGGCATGGGAGCTTTCCTCTGGGAGGCTTTGGCCTTGCTCTTGGGCTCTGGGTCGATGTTCTAGTTAGGCTGTCAACTCCAGCAACTCTGAGTGGCTTCTTGGGGCTAAAGACACAGAAGCTACACTCTGGCTCTTGTGTTTGATATGAGGAGATGTGCGTATTGCAGTAGGGCAGCTGGGGAGATGCCACAGGCCTGACATGCCCAGGGCAGGGTGGGAACCTCTGGATTTAACACAGCTGAGAGCAGAGCAGTGGGGTAATTGGATCACAGTTGTAGTAAGCATTGCTTTAAGAGGTGTCAGAAATGTCTGTTCCTAACCAAAGGGCACTGAGATGCAACTGCTTGGTCTCGTCCCAGAAAGTAAAAATAAGAAGCAATCCATGTGACGACAGCATCTGCAGCAGAGAACAGAGTGGCTTGCATGAATTAACGGCTTCATGGCTGCTGTCTGTGGCAGCCTTAGCCTAACACATGTGCTGTCACCCGTAGCTTCTGTGGGCTTAGGCCTCAGGGTGACACCTTGAGCAGTGCTGCAAGGCAAAATCACTGGTCCTGAACCATGGACAAATGAGAGCTGGAGAAGATCTGCTTCACAGTGTGAACTTTATCCCTTCAGTACCTCCACATCCCATAGAGATTAATAGCATAACAAATTCTGTACTGTACAAAGCTAGGGGAGGCAGAGTTGACCAGACTTTCCACACTTCTTCACCCCTCCAATCCAAGAGGAACAGGCTATTGGGTTCACATCATGCTGCTTGAAGCATGGGATGGTGGCAATTTCATAAAATGAAGTCATTATTCTTGCAGAGTCCCTGAATTGTTCAGATTTCCAAAGAGCACTGGTGATAGTTACCTGTGAGCTGATCTGAATAGGGATGTACCACAGCCTCAGTGATTTACATCTGAACCCTCTTGGCTGAAATTGTGATTGTTTCTCTTCATAGTGGCAAAGGGAATTACTGAGAGCTGAGACCTAGGATCTTAAACACACTTCTGAGCTCCATCGTGACATCTCTTTCTAAGCAGAGCAGGGCACCTCACAATAACATCTCCTTAAAGCTCAGCACAAGGTTTCTGCAGATGCAGGAACTCCCTTGTCGGGACTGGAAGATAACAAGTTTCAGAACCTCCCAACCAAGCAGCCAAGGATCACTTAGCCAAGCAGCTCCAGAAGCTCCTCTAGGGCCAGGAATCATGCTGGATACCCATGAATCCAGCGGCAGTAGATGGAGTCACAACAGCTGAACAAGTGACAGTGCCCCATTGCCTTGGAGACCTGTTCTGGACAGGAGGAGGAAGAGGAATGCCCAATTTTCCCCCAGATAAATATCCATTAGAATCTTCTTGCAGATGTTTCTTCTGTGGGGCAGGTCCAGGACCACCACAAGAAGTAACCTTGATCACAGACACCCCAGTCTCCCGCAAGCAGAGACCTGGCTCCATCCAGCCTCCTGTGAGCAGAAAAGGCTCCCTCGCCTCATTGCCTGCATGCTGGAACCCGGGGGCATCAGACAGACAAAGACAGACAAACTGGGGGGGAGGGGGGCTGTTTGCCCCCATGCAATGACTCCAGCAGAGCTGCTGCTGCCCTGCACCAGACTTGTAGGGAGGGTGCATGGACAGGACATGGAGAAAGCAGAAATAAACGCGCTGGAAGAAGAGCCTGGCAATTCTCCACAGGCTCAATGTACATGATGCAAATTGATGTTTAAAGCCTATTTATTAGCTTGCATGCAAAATGCCAGCGGTGTTTTTCTAGATCAGTGGGTATCCGATATTTTAGGGGGGGGGGGGAATAAGGGATAGGGGGGGCGGTGGGAGCGAGCGTGGCGAGAGACCGTATATCCAGAGGCGAGGCTTTATATCATGGGCTGCTCTCGACTGTTATAATTTGTGGCACAGATTCAGCGAGAATCTGATCTGCTGAAAATATTTGAGCTGTGAAAACTCCCACACTGTGACAGATGTCAAGTCCAATTAAGAGACTCGTGTCCAGGTTTCTGTCCAATAGGATTTCCCATTAAATATCAATTTAAGAGGGAAAAAATGCCGTCCCCTTTTCTCTGAGCCTTTATCTCTTCCAACCATCTCTCGGCTGAACCCTTTGATACCAGGAGCGGCTCCGCGCACATCTCCGCGCTGTCTGCTTGTCTGTCTGTCTTTCCGCATCCCTCCTCGGCTCCTCCGTCGCTCCGGGAGGAGTGGGAGGAGGAACCGCACTTTCATTTTGTGCGTGAGCGCACCTCGTGCTGCAGCCTTTCCCAAATCCGCGGCAAGATTTTTATTTCTTGGGGTTTGGTGGGTTTTGGTTTGTTTGGTTGGTTTTTTTGTTTTTTTTGTTTTTTTGGTCTGTTTTGTTTTGTTTTGCTTTCCTCACGTTCGCTCTTCCTTCTCACCCAGAGATGCAGGAGGAGTTGGGAACCTCGGGAGTGGATGAGGGATTCGTTTCTCCCCCTCTCCAGCTCCTGAGAGACCGGCTGAGAAACTACTGAGCCTAACATTTGTCTCCTAACGGGGTCTCTCTCTCATCTGCTGGAGTGGTGAAGTAATCGAACTGCACGGTGCGTCAGAAAAATAAATAAAAAGAAGAAAGAAGGAAAGAAGAAGGAAAAAAAAAAAAGAAAGAAAGAAAGAAAGAAAAAAGGGGAAAGAAAAAAAAGAAGAAGAAGAAGAAGGAAAAAAGGAAAGGAAAGGAGAAAAAAGAAAAGAAAAGAAAACAAAAAGACAAAAGGAAGATACAGAGAGAGAAGGAAGGAACGAGCATTGTGCCCCGACCCGCTCCGGGCACCGGGCCGGCCCTGGCGGAACAAAGCGGCCCCACCGCCGGCTCCGCGCCCCGGCTCTGCGGAGAGGCCGAGGGGCGGGGAGGGGAGCAGCCCCGCTGGTGGCACCTCCGCATCCCTTTTGTTATTGATCCTGGCAAGAGGAGGACGAAGAACGCGATTAATTTTTCTTTTTCCCCCTAAACGCGACTCGTCGCCTTTGCAGCCCGCTGCCCCGAATTAACGGGCGGAGGAGGGTTCGGATGGGGGAACGGCTCTTTTCTCCCCCGATGCATCGTAAGTAACTTAAGTTGTTATTTATACTCCGCCACCGAGCACGGCGATAACATCTCCGGAGCGCTGGAGGCCGCGGCGAGGGATGAGAGCCTCCCTTCCCCACCCGAGCAGGACGCCCCTCCGCTCCTAATTCCCTCCGTTTGATTATTATTTTTTTCTGAATTGTTCCATGCTCTGCTGCCGGAGGCGCATCTGAACTGTAAAGGCACCGCCGAGGGGGCGAAGGGACCCGAGGGGAGCGGCGGTGCGAGCGGCGGCGCCGAGGTAAGCGGCCCCGCGGTGCGTCCTGCCCCGGCTGTGCGGGGGTGGCCGAGGGAGGGGGGAAGAAATAGAAAGGAGCCTCTGCCTGGTTCGGATCGCGGGAAACAACCGCGATAAAAGCGAACCGAACGGAGATTATTCAGCTCACAGCGTAGAAAAACCTTAAAGCAACTTTTCTCCGGGAAGCACCTCTGTCATTGCTCGTTTTTCTTACACGTCTTTCCTTTCCCCGCCGGTGCGCTCTCACACCAACCTGCCCGCTGGGGTCTCAGCTGAGCGGGGATTCTACTCTTATTTTTTATTTTTTTATTTATTTTTTCCCTCGCAAGAAATAGCCGACTCGCTCAGCTGCCCTTATGTTATTCCTCACCCCTGCCTAGCGGGCCTATTAACATCTAGGGTGCCTATTAACATCTAGTGGGATAGGACCTCTCCCGGCCTCGGCGAGGATTCCTGCCCGCCCCTCTCTCCGGCCGCCCCTCCGTTCCGTTCTCTATTTTGCCTTTGATTTTCCCCGAGATCCGAGGCGGACTTTGCCAGGGAAGTTCACAAGGAAATCCACGGCGATGGGATTTTTGGAGACGGGCCGTGCCCCCTCCCCTCCTCGCTCGACACCCCCCGACTCGCACACACGCACGCAGCATAACACACACACCGCGTCCAAGGTTATCCCCGAGCTCTGATGTATTGTTTTATTACATGCCGGCATGTCCCCGTACGCGCCCGGGTTTGTGCTGCTGTCTACATGACAGATGGTGCTCCGTGAGGCCGCAAGAAGCTACGATTCAATTTTCTTTTGAAAGGCACCACCGCACTTATTTATTTATTTCCCCTTTCTTCCCCCCCCCCCCCCCCCCCTTTCCCCCTCCCACCCTTTCCGCGCAGGGAGGGGAGAGGAGGGAAAATTTAAAGGAATCGGGAAGTTCGGGCCCTGCTTTGGGGGTTTTCTCCTTCTTTCACCGTTATTTCTTAATTCGCACCTAAAATATATATATAATATATATATATAAAATAAAACCTGCGGCTCTCCTATAGTCCCCATATAATCGCTGGCGAATAGCACGACAAGCGTCAGAAAAATAATAGTAGAAATAAGAATAATAATAGCAATAATGAAAGGAGCGCAGAGCAAAGAGCGAGAGGAAGGAGCTCAGAGCAAAGAGCAAGAGGAGATCCGGGCACACGCGGCAGATCCCGCAGTTCTGACTGGGGAAATGAATTTCCCCGCAAGGTTTGGTAGCCTCGAGCCGGGCTTTCCCCTGCTTATTTATCAGCGGCGGTCTGCAGCCCGCATCCCGACGGAGCAATGGTGCGGCGTTTGGCAGGGGAGAACGGAGGTATTCAGATGGCAGGAAAACAAACCGGCTCGATTTGAGCCGCTGGATGTTAGCTCGTTAGTAAGGCGAGTGTATTTCTTTTCTTGCTTTCCGGGCCCGTTCGGACAAAAGAGCGAGAGCTGGCAGCTCCGCGACGGAGCGCGGCCGCGGGGAGGCGGCGGTGGGGGCAGCGCTCCGCCGCGGGACGGGGGCTCTGAGCCCGCTCTCTCTGCTTCTCTGTCCCGGGAAGGCTCCTCCGCCCCCTCCACGATGATGCTCAGCCCGGACCAAGCGGCCGACTCCGACCACCCCTCCTCGGCGCCCTCCGATCCGGAGTCCCTGGGCGGCGCGGACGGCCGGGCGCTCAGCTGCTGCGTCTCCGACCCGGAGCCCGCGGAGGGCGGCGGCGGGGGGGGAGGCGGGGAGGGTCGCGGCGGGGGACGGCCGGGGCTGCACCCTCCGCCGCTGAGCCGCGAGGAGAAGAGGCGGCGGCGGAGAGCCACGGCCAAGTACCGCTCGGCCCACGCCACGAGGGAGCGGATCCGCGTGGAGGCCTTCAACCTCGCCTTCGCCGAGCTGCGGAAGCTGCTGCCCACTCTCCCCCCCGACAAGAAGCTGTCCAAGATCGAAATCCTGCGCCTCGCCATCTGCTACATCTCCTATCTCAACCACGTCCTGGACGTGTAGCTCCCGCCCGACCCGACGGCCCCGCGGAAGCCGGAACGGGACGCGCCGTCGCTGGTCAGCCCGGCCCCGAGAGCCCGCGGGCGGCCACGGGGCAGAGCGGGGCCCGGCGGAGGGCGCGGAGGGCTTTTCTTCGCGGTCGCGTCTCAGCGCTGCTTTAAGCAGAGAAGTGTAAAATGGGATCGTTCCTTCAGGCTGTCAAGTGCCCCTTTATATATATCCAAAAACATCTTCTTGTGACCTTAAACGTGTGACCCGTGGGTGCGGTTGAAAATAACTATTTTTTATTTATGGTAGAAGGAGTCGACAATTTATTTTTTTCAAGACTTATTTATTTTTCAGAGTGGTGGCAATTTTACTTTGGATACTTTGTGCCAATTGTTTTCTATAGTCGGGTGTTTACACTTTCTCCTGTGGAATATTACGTTTGTAAGTGTGCGTTGGGATCGAGGCAGTGTTCTGTTTTGGTTTACTTTCTTGTTTGTTTGTTTCGCTCCGATTATATTGCACTTGTGTGTAACAAACCTTCCTTCCCTTCCCGTTTCTACTTTACATATACCAAGACGTTTGTTTCTTGACCTTCTTTTCTTTTCTGTGTGCGCGTGTGTGTGTGCGTGTGTGGGATGGACAACCACTAGCACTTAACTAGGAGAGTTTTTTAAGACTTGTTGTTCTTCTGATCTATAGTTCCGTCTGAGAAGTACTTTGCAAATCGTTTATAAGGGAAGTAGTTCTTTTGTGGGTGTATCGGTGCGTGTGCCTATAGGCGGATGTGTGTGGGGCTGAGCGTGGCCTGTATGTGTGCGGTATATTTTTAGGAAAGGACTTTTTTTTTTTTTTTCCTAAAAAAATAAAAGAAAACAAAAAGAAGTAAATCCAGGACTGCTTTCCTTTGTGACAACCAAAAAAAAAAAAAAAAAAAAAAATTGCTATAACCTGAAAATGTTTCATGTTCTTTGCTGTGAATCTCTTAAAGCAAGAAGCGCATTCTAGGGATGAGAAAGAAAAAGAAAAAGAAAAAAAAAAAAAACACATCTGCTATCCAAAGATTTTAGTCTTTTTCAGGGTTTTTTTGTGTGTCTCTGTTGCTTTATATAATGCAATATTTTGTAGTGAAAATAGATAAATCTGGTTTCTATCTGATACGTTTTTCATATCTCTCATGAATGGTGACCTGTTTTGCATATAAATAAAAGTATCAAATAAATGCTGTTTTTTTCCTAATTATTTTTCCCCTTTGGTCTTTCTGTAAAAATGGGGGTTTGACAGAGTCTACGGCCTGCCTTGCGAATAAGGTTTGAAACCTCCTCACCATGTGCATGGAAAGCTCCAACAGGTTCCCTGCCCCTTGCTTGGGTGAGGCGGCAATCCCCCAGCTCAGCTCCCCATGTGTGGATGAGGCACAGGAGCACGACTGTCACTGCTGCCCCACAGCAACCTGTGTTTGGCTGCAGGTTTCAAGGCTGAGACTGTAACAACAAACCCGATGCTGGGAAGCACCTGCTTTGCTGCATTACTCTCTGATATGTCCAACTTCGCAACCAAAACACACGTGTTGCATCTTGCCTTGCTCTTGTTTAAATTTGGTTATGACCCCGGTCATGTCAGGTCCAATTCTACTGAAACCAAGCAAAAAAATCTTGTCCTTTCCTTACTTATGAGAACCTCATCCATTCTCCTTTATAAGGCTCCACCACTAAAGCCTGACAGGGGAAACATGACACAGATACAGACTCAGTAACAGAAAGATTACTACCTGAGTAAAGCAAGACCTCACTGTCACCTGACTTATTATCTTCCCTTCTTTACTGCAAGGGGTTAATTTTACCCACAGTTTGAACATCACCATCGACATGGGCAGGCTGCATTCAGTAGAAGCAGCACATCCATTGTTACTTGCTTTAGAGATAAAACCCTCCCTCCCCTCCCATTTTTATGGCTGACACTCTGTGCAGTGGTTTAATTAAGTGTGGTCTTGCCCAGCTGAAAAGCTGCATGCAGAAAACCTGTCAGAGAGGCTGTTAATTCCACTTTCTACCAATGCACACTTCCCAAGTCCCGGGGGACACACACAGACTGGGTAGTTCAAGGCACAGTTATCAAATCTAGCAACTTGCAGTGCTGAAATAACTCCATCACTTTGGAGATGCTCTGCTTCAGGACAGCCTTGTTTCTTGGCATCTGTCAAAGTTTGGACACTGGGTCAAGTCTGATGTGCAAGTCCTGCCATCCAGTAAATCTTCCTGCTACCAACATCCAGGAGAACTTAGTTAATATAAAGATTAACATGTTTTTTTTTTCCTTTCCAAGTGTGGGAATGCATGTTTAAGGGAAGAGACTACGGTGACTGCAGCTATCAGTGCCTTATTTTGGCATACAGGTTGTGGGATAAGGAGATGTGAACACAGTGTCCCTCTGCCAGGGTGTTGCAAACACATTTTTTGTAATAGTGTAAACATCAGCTCACAGGCTGAGAGATGGTCTCGCATGGGCCTCACAATGATATTTGCTGATATCACTGATATCAACCCAAATGTGTCCTGAGTCTTGGAGACATAAGCACAACATTCCTTGCCCCAGCAGTGAGGCCAATTCCCCACCAATGCACACTGCTGCAAGTGTCCCCACCATGCTCCCCATGGTCTCTTTGCAGTGAGGGCTGCAGGGTTGGGCTCCTGACCCAGCAAGGTTCCTATCCTACAAGCATAGATGAGAGTAATGCCAAGGTGGCTGGGTACTGCTCAGACTGGGAAGCAAAAGTCTTCTCTGGGTTCAACAATTCCTACCATTCCTCAAGACAACAGAGAATACGATTGCACTCAGAGAGAAGGCAAGAAGGGCTTTGCTTTTGCTGATAGCAGAAGGATCCAGCCTCACTTTTAACCTACAGAAGGGCTGGGGTGCATGACCTGAAGATGTGTCCTTTTCTTCCAAATGCAACTATTTATCTGGTACAGAAAATTGCTTCTCCCTGCAAAATCCATCTCACTTCCATCCATTTACCACCTTGCTTATGTTCTCTCACCACCGTGACATCAGCAAAACCACTTCTGTTTTTCCTCCTGGCATCAAGAAGGAAGTCATTCTTATCTAGCAGCTGATGACCACTGAAAACAAGATGTAGGTTTTTGCTCCCACATCTCCCTTAAAAAAAATAAAGATTAAGAAAGAGCTGAATAGTATGAACAAGTTACAAGGATAACACAATGAAAAGGCTGCATGACTAAGTGCTCTAAACTCTGGATTTATGGGCGAGTAAACAACATAAACTCCATCTCATTGCAAGTCTGCATTACAGAGTGATAAATTCTAATTATGTAATCAAAGTTACTTTGCCTACATCTGTGTTTCCTCGGCAATACAGGACTGAGTGATCTTGCACAATGTTATGGTGGGAACAGGATGGAATTGCTCAACGGAAGGTTACATCATGTTCAGCCAGTCCAAGAACCGCAGAGGAAAAAGAAGGAGTTAATATTTCCTGGGTTTGTAGTGATTAAAGTTAACATTGAAGCTACATTCAGGTTCCGTTCTTTCACTTTTAAAGAGGAGCTCATCCTGCAGACTAAGAAAGAAAGCACATTCAGAGACAAAGAAGGCAGAACCCCAAGAGCGTCAGTAAGGGCTAAAATAAGTGATTTAAGCCCAATTCAACCTTATATTTAAAACACAGAATGGAAACCTCCAGCACTCAGGTGCAGAAAGCACTTTGAATGTATAGATCTATAATACCCCAGTAACCACAGACACCGGGCTTCTAGACATAAAATAAGATGTTTTAATACATTTACAGACGTATATAGATAGACACAAATAGGTATCAGACACAACATGCATTTGCACTGATATTATTAGGAAATGGGGTACCTAACAGATTCAGCCAAACCCTGCAAACACATCCAGACTCTGATACAGCAACTGCAGATAATCAGCAAGCCAAAAGTAACCTCTAGAAATAAACACACTGATTTCCATGGGACCATAGCACAAAGTAGTGTCTTATTCCTCATGTGAACCAGGTAGTATATTACCACTTATATTTACAGCAGAGAAATACTGAGGGCCTTGGCTACGATTTCATATCTTTGCTGTGTTTCTAGCAAAGAGTGCATGTGTGTGTGAGAGAGGGAGAGACACAGGGGGGTGGGGAGCTGAAGGGGATGTTGTGTATGAAATTCAACAAAGAGATGGATCTTTTCCATTATACAGCCATGAAGAAATACCAGAGACATTCTATCTGTTCCTGTATCCAGCCATCCTGTAACCCAATTAACCCGGTCCTTTTAGGGGGAATAAATACGTTCTAATATCAGCCATTATTTTTCAGCGCTCTTCGTTTATTCTCCAGGGTGGGACAGATCAATAACCACAATAGCAACCGACCCAAAAGGAAAAGGCAATCTCCTGGCAACTTCTTATTTATTTCTTCAGAGGCAATTCTGTTTTTGCCGTCTCTTCCCCTGGTGACGGATTTTGCCTTCCCTGGCCAGAATGGCCACGTCGCTTTATCCTGGGCTCTATTTGCATGTGGGCTTCAGATTTGTCTTTGGCTCCTCGCGCGGTTTGGGATGAGACTCTCCTGTCCCCAGAGAGGGGGGCAGGTGTTGCTCCAGTCGAGCGAATGGAACCAAATTACAGGACCGTCTGTCGCCTCCTCTGGGAGACGGCGGAGGGAGGGAAAGGCGGGGTGAGGAGCGGGATGCCATATGACAGCAAAGAAAAGCAGAACATCATACTGATGCCGATAAGAGCTTGGAAACATGAGTCACCCCAGCCCACCGCCCCACCCAAAACTAGGCAGCAGCCACCTGAAAGAGAAATGTCAGGAGCAGAGACAGAAATAAATTGAGTCACTGGGCTGGAATAACTCGGGTTTGGAGTGAAACAGAGCTCAGACCCAGTCCACTCGCAGGCACATAAGCGCAGGCACAAAGTTGGGCTGCTTAACACAGCTTTCTCAGCTCTTCACTGCACGGTTCGGTGGCCACCAGGCCAGGCTCCTCCACAAGCAGCTCAGTGCTTCTCTGTCTTCCCTCAACCATGAGTTTCAAGGCTAAAGAAGTGATCTGACATCATTGGACCATGCCCACCACTGCAGCCATCCCTGCTCCAACCATCCAGGGCTGCAGCACTGGAGTTCCTCACTGAGATATGGAAGATAACTGGAGAAAGCTGCTTTGGGGACAATTACCTTCCTGGAGCAAGCGATGAAAGAAGATGATAACACAAGTGCTTAAAACAATGAAAAAGAGCACAAAGTTAAAGAAAGGCAGAACCACTCATGTCAGCTATACAGAGGGACCACATCAGTAAGAAACTCGACATGAGGCAAGGGATTTTGGGGTATACAGGTGAGGAATGCTGTGTGAACCTGGAGCATATGCAGGTGCAGCAATGAGGAAGAATATCAGCAGCTGGTAGAGCTAGCAGGTAGAGCTGCTAGCATGGAAAGAACGGGAGAACCTGCTCTAGCAAGCCAAAGACAGCAGCTTGCTCTGGGCTAGAAATGAGTTCAATCCAGGAAAAGACAGACACCAGGCAAGGGGGGAACTGGAAGAGGTCAGAAAATAGACTTTAACCATGACTAAAGAGATGGACTAGCTCAGGAACATCTTCTCAATGACCAAAAGAAAAGGAGTTTGTCATACAGCATCTACCCTTCAGTGAAGTCTCCTCACTAGCCCTTCTCAAAACTTCTGCGCATGGAAGTGGCAGAAAGGTTTGCAAACCCCAGGACTAGGGCTCAACTTGAACTCACAGATGAAATAACCACAAAGAAAGAAAAGGAAAAGAAAAGCAGAGCAGGATGGCTGTGTGTAGACTTTCAAAAGCAAGCCTTTCCTACATCTCAGGCTTTCAGGCCCAGTATTTTCAATATTGATTTTTTTCTGTTCATTCAAGCAATTCCAGGATGTAAGACAGGCTTCAAGATTTTTCCAGAAATGACCTTATATGCAGACCCTATATGTCACCCTAGGATGTAGCCACAGACCTGTATTGGAATTTTGTTATTCCGGATAATAAAGACAAAGACTTACCATGAAAAATTGCAGAAGGACTGTACGAGACTGATAAAATAGCACAAGAAATTCAATCTAAATGAAGTGATAAAATGGTGCACACAGGGAAGAATATTTCTGACTCCACATTCAGCTGATAGGTCCTGAGCTAGCCATAGAAACAGGATCTTGTATTTATGATATATTGTTTCTTGATAACATCAGCTTAGTTCTTGGTGGCATGGAAGAAAGAAAATGAAATGTCAGATATTATCATTGTAGTGAAAGCAGAGCAGGTAGAAATCAAGACAGGGAGTATAATTATGCCACTGTACAAAGTCAGGGTAAGTCCGTATCTTGAAAACTGCATGTAGCTCTGGCCTTACAGCCTATCAGTAAAACACAGAATTACTACAAAAGCATCTGAGAAAGTCGGTATGGATAAGCCAAAGTACAGAGCAGGCTTCCTACAAGAATAGCTGAGTAAAAACGACCAAGTGAGATGTCATTTTACAGAAAATCATTGTGTCCCAGTTAACAAGAAAGTGGTGAGAAAGGACCAGTTGTGCACTGCCTTCTGATATAGCAGATGGCATCAAATAAAATTGGTGTGTGCCAGGTTCAAACCAAACAAAAGGAGGTGTCTTGTCACATCATGTGCAGTAAAGCTGTGGAACTCTTTCCTTGGAAGACTGGGAAAACAAAAGTGTTAAAGAGGTTTAAGGACAGAAGCTCACAGAAGAGCAATCCGTCAAGGATGTGCAAAAGCTGCCTTCAACTCAGGCTATCCTCAAGCCATAGGTGGCTGAAGGCCAGCAGACCTGTAGCAGAAAAGATCATATGTACCTCCATTATTATGACATTCCCCAGGCACATGGATTTTGCCCAAGTCTGAACTAGATGGATGTTCAGCCTGGCTCAGTGCAACTGCTCTTACGCACATCTTCATGCTCTGAAGGAAATGAATCTTTGACAGATGACCAGTTCTCACAAGCCTCGGTCTTTTTGGCTCCAGACACAATAACTTTCTTTTTTTCTTGTTTGGTGAGTCCCCAAGTGCCAATGGAACAAAGTATATATGATCTTTTGGATCAGAAAGGAGGAAAGTTTGTTCCTGGGGTCAATAATCAAAACAAATGTGTTTTTCCTGAAAGCTAAAATGTTGGACTGTGATGTCAAACAATGGTAAATCTACAGTACTTCTACTGATCTCAATTAAGACACTTAGAACTGTGAGAGCAACCAAAAGGATGATGTCGATTATGTACAGTAGGATGGTCAAATGGATCTAGCAATTAGCTGCAGATAAAAATGACAAGTGTCTAAAGAGAGAAAGAACTGATGACAGACTTGAGAATTTAGTTTCAGACATACTGGTCACTAAAACCTACCAAAATTTTATATACCTTAGACTCAAGATATAGAAAAGAGAAAAAAAAAAGGAAGGGAAAAAGGAGTTTAAAGTGGTGACTAGAAGAGGAGAAACAAGAGCAGAAGAGTATAAGAGTTATCAGTATTCTATTAAGGAAACAGTCATCTTCTAAGTCCACTCCACTGGGACTTCTCAGGTATTCAAAAGTGTCTCAGATACAAGCACCTGTAGAATGACATCTTATGTACTTATTGAAATAATTCCAGTACAAGCAGACCAGGCTAAGCTCTATGGCCAGAGGCCATCTCCAGCGTGGGACAGGTCTTCCTGCTCAAGTAGGTATGGTGTTTCCAGAAGTGGAATTATTCCTCAATTCTTAATAATAAATAATTGGGAATAACAAAGCATGAAGACCTAGGGAATGAGAAAGGGTCTTCAAAGGTTTAAATTATCTTTATGTACATAGTCATACGCACATCTCAAAGTCTATACTCTCTCATTTATCCTTATAGCAGAGAAAGTGTGGATTTCAAAACAAGCAGCCCCCTAGGCTTTCCCAGCCCAGGGCTCCCCACACAATGCTCCTCAATACCAAAGCATTTACTGAGAAGGAGCTGCCAGATTTCTTGACCCATGTAGTAGCTTCATACCGCATACAAAGTGTAGCAGTGCAAGACTTCCCTACTCCATTCACCCTGTAACAATATGCAAGAGAACCTTACTCTTTAGAGGTGAATTTGCCTCACGTGACCTTTTCTTGAATCACTGTTAAAGCAACTCTCAATGGTGGGCTTACAGAGAATGCTTGGCCTACAGACACTCCTAATATCTCCTCTGTGTCGTTTCAAGACATACAGGACTTTCGCTACCAAACAACTTCCTCCTCAACAGCATCCAAAAGGTGAGACTACTATGTGAAATAGGGTTTACAGGCTTCCAAAGTACATGGTATTATGAGAAGACTCAGGGTCAAGTCCCATCAGTAACACAGATATTCTAACACCAGACCACCAGTCTTGGCCAAAGGGTAAAAAAAACCCTGAAACCTTTTAAACCATGTAGATAGAATTAGCAGTCTTTAAAATGTTTCCATCAGATATAGAAGTATCTACAGGCAAGAGCCAGTATAGCATGAGATATTGAGACAGACCCTAGAAGGACTGATATGTCAAAGTCTTCAATGCCTCTTGGTTTTCAGGTGTGATTCAGGAATATCAGAACACAGCCCAAAGACAAAATGCACAGAGAAGATTGCATGTAGCCTGAAGCATAGCCATTCTAGGGTGAAGTTAAGACACACTGGCAAAATACCATAGAGAAACCTGCATTGTTTGCTAGCATAAACAAGCTATAATAGCATTTACTGCCTTTCTACTCAGACAAACCACATTTAATTACCTTGTATCCAAGTTGCAATAATCTGGATGCAGATAGATCTGAGTAAATTGAAAGGAAATGGATTTTACATGACAATGTAGAAAGGAAAAGCACATTAAGATAAGGATGATTAGGTGTATTGGAAGAATGGAAGAACCTTGTAAAAGATAATTGGATTCAAAACAATAGCATCTTCAGCAGGGGAATTTCTGTCAAGTGGAAGTTATACCACTGTCACAATCAAAGAAGTGTCTATACCAGATTGGCTTCTTTTATTTTCTATGCATGGTGGATCCTTGAGTTTCTCCAAGAGTTGCAGCTTCTGGCTTGATTGATACCAACAGAGCCATTTCTCTGGAACTTTCAGTCAGTCTGGTATTTCTCCATGTCTCACATCCTCTTAGGAGACACCATATGCTTTCTTCTTTTACCCTTCACATGTTCAGACTGCAAACTATCAGCAGTAAAAGGATCTAACCTACCTAGCCTCAGCTAGTTCACTCTATCTATCTATCTATTTAAACTCTTGATCGGCACAAATACTTGCTCACTTCCATGAGGTGACTCAGATACTCCGGTATGTGCCTCTGGAGAAACAAGAACTGGCCACTACAGTCTGAGGCAATCACAATGGGCTCTTAATTACTGTTTCTAGCAGTGATACCTGAAGCAAAGAAAGAGAACTGAGCAGAACAGTGCCTCCCATAATCAGTAAATTTACCGAAGCCCTATTAGACTCATCCACCAAACTGGGAGGCAGCTTTCAAGCAGTTCAGCATCCCAGGCCACTCTGATTCAGAGCTGTGGGTTAGTCCTGCTCCATTGCTGGTCATTGTGCTACAAGAGCAGGAACTCTCACTAATCACTGAATGAGAGCTAAAGACTGGGCCCTTCAGCAGCTACGCAGAAGTCAAGATCCCAATGGAGGTCACCATCATTCACTCCTGAAGTGGATGGTAGAGTACAATGTGAGTTTCTATATGTGCTGCAATCCAGCTGTATTTGTTTGCTTGCAACTAAAACCAATTACAGATAAGGCTCACCACATAACAGGAGAAGCTATTGGCATCCTTGTGGCACAGAATAAACACCTACAGAAAGTAGAAATATCTGGTTAGTCTCTGGATTAACTGGACCAACAACGTCAGGCTTATTGTGTCTTTAGTTCTGTTTTGAGAGAGCGTAACACAGTGACTGGTAAGGAGCAGTAAGTCTGTCACTGAGGTCATGTTACACCAACCATCTTATCATGATTTTGCTGTCCTTGTTTTACCTCCCTGAAAATAAGATGGCTGTCTTACTCCAGCTCCATTTTTACTATTTTTGTGAGAAGAGGGACACTGATATCTTCCCTGTGCACATTCACCTGGTAAGTGTAGTTGCAGCTAGTAAAATAGCATCCTTGTGCATGGGCTCCACTTGATTATTAAAAATATACAGTTTTTTAAATAGGTTTCTCACACCTCTTCAGAGTCGGTAGTCTTTTTGGGTGGATTTTTTGCCTCAGAATCTTGGTCACTTCAGCCTCCATAAACCAAGGCTGGCATCCTTCATAAAGCAAGGATGGTGCCCTGTAAGTACAACTGGAAGGTGAACGGCATGTTCAGCGTGCCTTGCTGCCATCCTCGTTGTCAGAGCTCATATCTGTGCTGGGACACCTCTGAAGTTCAGGCCTGACGTAAATAGCATTTTCCTCAGTGTCTACCAGTTTGACTGCTGTCAGTCATATCCCTGGTGCTCAACCCAGGCCAGACTTTCAACACTTACTCTATTTTTTCTCTTCGTGCTTTTACGTAAACCTGCATTTCTGTTCATATTTCACTCACAGCAATCCTACTATTTCTCTCCTGCCATTCTCACTATTTCTGTAATTTATCTCTAGATATCCGAAAAGATTCATCAGCTATCTTGATGTCACTGGACTTTCTGATGCCAACATGAAACACCTTTGGCTCTTCTCTTTGATTTTTCCAGTTCCTGCAGATCTTTGATGTATCCCTTTGAACACATTTTTTCTTGACTATTTGGCGATGTTAACTTCTATTTCATGCACATCATTTCTGTCATAAGAAATACACGATTTTGCTTGTTCAGCCTTCAGCTCAAAACTCCAGTTTACTCCAAAGTTGCTCCAAGCCACCTGTCATCCCACTCACCTGTTCTTCCCCACATAAAAATGTTACCTCTGCAGACCTAGATATCTTAACACCAACAGGCTTGCTACTACAAGTATTCCTGGAAAGCGGGTAGGGTGCAAAACGCTGTTTGAGTGACAGCCAAAGGAAGAGTTATTTCCCAGAAAGGGTGTTGAACGCATGCCAGTGTACGCTCTGCTTTCCTAAAGCCTTGTGCTGGAAGCCTGCTGATACATCAAGTTCAAGTAATATATTTGGGGATCACATAACTGTCTCTCAGAATTTTTTTTCTGGTAGTCTGCATTGAAAAATACTCAATTTAGTATATATATATATGTGGATATGTATATTCATATCAGGAACTAAAGGAAGAATTTAACCTATTTCATTTGTAACAAGAAGTATCTCTACATCACTGACACCTCTTTTTGCTCTTTGATTCCTGAAGCCCATCTAATTACTCTTTTGGACATTACTAAAATAAACTTCCCTGTGTTCCCCTCAGCTGTACTAGCATGATCCATGCTCTCTTCTTGTGCCAGCATCACATTTACCCTCACATAGCTAAGCAAATGGCAAGGCAAATGCAGCTCGGAACTGCACACTCCTTTGCTTCTTGGTCACATGTGGCCAAGATGATGAGTCACACACAGAGGTCATGTACACCAAGGACAGACAGTTTGGCTGTTAAACTCTGAAAATATTCTGTTGTACATGTGCAAATGAGATTTACACTGATTTTCTTAAGGGGCTCACAAGCTGGCCAATCTGGAGCAGTTTTTCAGGAGATGACAGAAGTCATATCCCCCACAGTAGAGGCCCTTTCCAACCAAGCTTCCAGTCACTGCTCCAAAGAATCTTTAGATCATCTCAAAGAAAAGCGCTATAAGTCATTTTTAAACCACAGATACATCTGTTTCCTTTTCTCTTGCTTCTTTCTGAGAAACACTTTCTGAGCTGCTTCAGATTAAAGCAGATTAAAGCCCCAATCCAAACCACCAGAGACATCCACCAGGGCAAGTCTCAGCCTCCAGCTCTACTTCTGGCAAAGTTGTAAGAGGCTGAGAATAGATCCTTACAATGCAGCCGGCCTCGTCAAAAGCATTGTCAAAAATTGTGTTCCCTTGTTTTCTACAGATAGCTGTCACAGAAAGAAAACAGAGGAGCTGAAAGCAACCCACCCACTGATTTACACCTATCTGCATTGTTAAGGGCCCTATTTTTGTCACGTTCATTTTTCTGTCTTTTCAGTAAACCAACTACTGTCATGACCTCTTCTCCTTGCAGCCTCTGCACACACCCACCACAACATTAATCCCTAGAAATCACCTGCTGCAATTGCTTAATAGATGAATCCAGCAGAGGCACATCCTGCTCGTATCTCAATAGCACAGAGTGAGGCCAGGCTCAAGGTGTCTGCTTTTGGCCACAGTGTGCCTTCTATGTATGAGATATATCCTCTGTGGGAAGATGTGTTGCTCCTGCAAATTTTCTATTTCAAATTAGCCCTTGGTATCAACATAAAGCACCAGGTTGTTCTCAGTTGTCAGGATTCAAGAAGAAATGTGTACAAAGGATCAGTGCTGGCCACTGTGATGAGCCCCACACCTTGTTTAATCCCACCATGGAGAGGAATAAATGATGAGTTCTGGAAGGAAACATCTCCTGTCAGTCTGGAGCGTGTATCTGCTTAGCTTGGAGCACAACATACCAACCATAAAAGAATTTCATCCAGAAGGAAACAGCTCCACCTGTGTGAGTGAAATGAGAAGTAAGACACATGGATTTCTAAAGCTTACATGAGCACAACCACAACTTAAATTAGCTGCTTAGTAAATGTATTTGATTGCATCTCTACCAGCATGAGCAGGTCAGATTCAGCTGGTTCCCTGGTTTTGACCAGCTTCACTGTTTCTGGCTCCCAGCAGTGAGAGTTAAGCTCCAATGGGTTGGGTACCCACATGCAGAAACTCCTGACTTCTGAGGGCTGTCGGACACATTTGGCGGGATCAGTTGTGCACCACTTCTGAAAATGGCCCAGAACTGCTAGTAGAATATTGGAAATCTTGCTTGACATTACCGACTAGGCTCAGGCCCTGTGTTTTGCAAATTCCTTCTCATGAAGACTGATTCTATGACTGCTGTGTTTATGACAGTCAGAGTGCACTCAGTTCTTGCGCTGAATATCCTTCTAACTGTCCGACAGTGGCTACTCATGAGCTCCCTGCTCCATGAGTTGGTGAATGTCATCTCTTCACTTTCCAAAGTCTCCCCTGCCTTTTTTTCCATCATAACATTTCTGCAAGCTCTTCTCCTATTTTATTTTAGTCCCAGGTGCCCCCTGAGCTTCTTGATTGCATTTAAAACAGACTCAATGACATTATGAAGCATTAAACTAATGGCATTTGAGACCATTTTTCTCCCGTAAACCATTACGACGTCCCTGGAATGGTTGGCAGAGGGCTGCCATCCAGGGCTGCATCCCTCTCTGCCGCATGGTGCCTGCTGTGGGACTCAAGGTGCCATCTCTCATGCTGCTCCGGCTGTAACAGTCCCCAAGAAAGCTGTTTTGATCTCCAGATGAGTTGTTTGGCATGACCGTAATGACAAATATGCGAACAGGGGGTTAACCATGAATTGCAAAGTACCCATTGATTCCCCAAGGTAGAGAGGAATATATCTTCCTTCACACCCTTTTGATGTATAGTTAATTACACGAATCTGGAACTGTTACCATGTGCAAACACAGTGAAAATTGACTTTCTAAGCCATCCCTGGTCCCTCTGCATATGTTGCTTGCTCTATCCCAATACCGCGCTCCGTCTGTACACGCACAAATATAATCAGTGCTGCATTAGACTCTTTTTTGATAATCGAGCTTCATAAAGTGTTAGAGGAATAGAACGGAATGTAGCATCCTTCAGGCCTGATATAGCTTTTTAAAAAGAAAAAAAAGAAACTTATTTTATATTGGTTGTTCTTTCTCTTGCCTGAATAAAAGCTTTAGCACAGCTTGAAAGGGTTGCATGTGCTGAAATGTAGCCCAAGGATATGTGTTATTATCCATCCCCTCTTGACCAGCAGGGTCTCGGCTCTCTCTCCCTTTCAGCCTTTTGTTTGAACAGATGGGATTGGGGAACACAGGGAAAGAAAGGCAGTCTGTTCTCATTAACTCTCCCAGTACACAAACACAAACCTGAGCACAGGGGACCTATGGAACAGGACTGCTTCAACTCCATACACATCCACTGAGACCATATGTACCCGCACACAAAGGCAGGAGGAAGACCCACATCAAGCCAGCTATGAGGCATTTACTAAGGATGACTCCTAATCAACTAATTAAAAAAAAAATTTTTTTTCAAAAGCCCTCACAGGTCATTTCGTTTTCATTCAGCTGTGCAATTTAAAAAATAACCTTCAACTGATGTGTTGCTGAGGCTGTTTTAAAAGAAAGCTTGTCATCAAATCAGCCTAAAACCTGAGTGGAAGTGTTTGCTGAAGCCAGATCTGACGTGAGTTCTGTGAAGAGGCTTCAGGCTGAAACTGCAGGAACAGGGATGAGGTTCCTTAGCTCAGCCTCTGGAAAGGCCTAAGGCAGCTCCTTCTAGAAAAGATGCCCAAAATCTACAGTTCATAGAATCGTAGAATGGGTTGGGTTGGAAGGGACCCCAAGGATCAACAAGTTCCAACCCTCCTGCCACAGGCAGGGCCACCAACCACCAGATCTGGTGCTAGACCAGGTTGTGTTGGACCCAGTGGGCTAATCTGTTCCTCTTCTTTGAAAATATCTGCTCCCTGCAGCCAGGGAATGCTGTAACCACAGAGGGTCGAGTTCTTCTGTTTCCATCTTTACATAGACAGAGCTCTTGGGAACACCATTTAAACAAACACCCAACACTCTTCTGACTTTTTTTTCTCATTTTAGAGAAGACTCTAAAGAGTAGCCCCAAGGTGGAGGTGACCACACATCAACCTCATGACAAGCCCAAGGCCACTTGTGTTGACTTGGTCTGTGAAAATGGAGAGGTGGGTTCCTCTGCACACCACCACACATCACAACCAACAGAAGTCAGGGGCACACAAGGATAGCTACTGCTGGCACATGGCAACTTACCAGTTGCCATCCTGCTGCCACACATCAGCTCAGTTCTTAAATGATAACGCTGGGCTCCCACCTAAGGACAGCAAGTCCCTCCAGACACAGAGCTCTTCCTGCTTCTCCTTTTCATCACAACCCCCATTGCCTCTCTGAGTTGAATCTTGCCACCTTCCTCTCCAGGTCTGTTCCTGGCTCCATTTGTGCTCTCCTGTCCTTCTCACCACTAATGGGGTCATATCTACAGGCAAATGTGTGAGGCTTCTGCAGCTGCCTTGCAAAAAGTCCCCAGATCAGAAGCACGGCAGGATCCTGGCTGCTCTGAAACAGCACCAGATGAAACGAGGATGTTCAGGAACCAATTTCCCAAATAGGCTCCTCAGTTAAAGCTCCCATTTGATCTTTCCGTTCAATTACATTTCCCCATGAGCCTCGCCATGCCCTAACAAATGTCATGTCTTTATTTAGCTGTCAGGTAGAAAGCTGGGTGAAGTTGGAGAGCAGCTTTCCTCCAGGTGCAGTGGGATGCTGTAAGCGGGCTCTTCCCTCAGGTCTGCAGGACAACACACACCCATGCCTTACGTCCAGCACTAGGGCCATGCTCAGCACCAATGATCTCTGCAGCATCCT
The DNA here is from genome assembly GCA_037305975.1 of Chrysolophus pictus. NCBI lineage: Eukaryota > Metazoa > Chordata > Aves > Galliformes > Phasianidae > Chrysolophus > Chrysolophus pictus. The sequence goes on along the minus strand of CM074576.1, from coordinate 115,332,027 downwards.
TTAGTGTGGTTCAGAAGCCTGTGGGGGGGCTGCTGGAGCCCAACCCTCCAGCTAGCCAAGAGATGATCTGGCTGAGCCTTGAACTTTGCCCATGAGCACATCTGCAGGGCACCAGGAAAAAAAATAAACATTGCTCTTAAAAACCCCTCTGGCAAACCGTTGAGCATAGGCCCCAGAGCTTTCAAAAGCAAAACGCCTGAATTCTAGGTTAGGCAAAAATGACAGTGCTCTGAAGCATTTGCTTTCTAGCATTTCCCTTGCAAGGGAGGGAAATTTAAAAACCCCAGCAGTTCAGAAAATCAAAATTAACAGGCAGGAGGTGACCAAGAGTTAGCTGAAGTACAGGAGTATTGAGCTTCCTTGGATTTTCTCTGTCTTTTCGGCAGAGAAGTTTCACATGTAATGAAAACACTTGGCAGCAAAATGAATTTCAGATCAATAAAAATAAGCAGCTCGGGCTGTGAGCCATCCTGCTCCAGGTACATTATGTCCCAGAAGGATTGATCAAACTTCTCATTGTGGGCATATCCAAGATGTGCCAAAGCTATAAGAAGAGCTTGATAAGTGCGGAGAGATCCTACTCTTGGTGCCTATCCCTTTTTCCTGTGCAGCTGCTACCGGCTAAGTTTGGAAACAGCACACTGAAAAAAACAGCACTTAGGTCTAATAAAGTTCTCTCAGAATTGCACATAATGCTTTGCTCTGTCACGTACAAGAGTCTCTTTCAGACCATCTGTGCCTCAGCGCAGGACACCGCTGCGCTGCCCGTGCTTGCAGTGCTGTAGGAGGGATGGGTCTGTGCCAGGCTATGTCCCTGTGCCACTAAGCCACCTCTGCTTGAGCTCCATCCCTTGATGTCAGGGTGGGCAGCTGCCAGCAGCTGGATGTGCCTTGGTGTACATCTAGAGGGATGTAAAAAAAACTTGAAAGTGTCAACTCAGGTGGTGATGAGCCTGGAGCACATAACATACGAGATTACAGAAGATGGGCTTGTGCTCTGGTGAAGCGTGACTATTAGGCAGTGTAACAGCAACTGACACCTCACAGAACCACAGAATCGCAGTGTGGGTGAGGTTGGCAGGACCTTCTGGGTCCATCTGGTCCTTGCTCAAGCAGGGACACTGAGCAGGGTGTCCAGTTCCGTGTCCAGGTGCCTTTTGGACATTTTCAGGAAAAAAACCTCAATTTATTACAACGAGAGCCCCAAATTAAGTTGTGCACAGGCTGGGGAGATGATGTGGAGAGGCTGGAGGGAGAGTCCAATTGACAGCCCCTAAAAAGCAGGTGGAGCCAACTGGGAACTACAACTGCTGCAGGCAGAGAGCAGCTCCCTCTCTCCTAATTTTCTCTGGTATCAATAGCCAGAGGTCTCATTTCAAGTCAAGGTCAAGCGTTTTCACTGAGCTTCAGAAATTGTGATAATTCCTTTGTGTGGCAGAGGCCACCACAGAAACATCTAGCTGAGGAGGGATGATTGTAAACCATCCCTGCAAACCAATGTGGAATCACAATCTTTCCAATTCACCTGTGATGTCTAAACTTGGATCATAGCTATTACAAAAGGGTCAGAGAAAGCAAGTAAAACCCCGTATTTTAATCAGCTATGAAAATTACACAAGTCCAAAAGCCAAAACTTCGCATGAACTCTGAAGAAGTTATGAGATGGATGGAGATCTGAATCTCCAGGCTCTCTGAGCCAAGTGCTTCTGCAATAGGGGAGGACAGGCTGGCTGCTGAACTGATGAACTAAAAGAGGGAAGATTTAGATATTAGATGTCAAGGAGAAAATTTTTCACTGAGAAAGTGGTGAGGACCTGGCATGGGCTGCCCAGAGAAGCTGTGGATACCTCTGTAGGTGGTCAAGACAACGTTGGATGGGGCCCTGAGCAGCCTTATCTGGTGGGTGGCAACCCTGCCTGTGGTGGGGGGTTGGACCTGGAAGATCTCTAAGATTCCTTCTAGCCCAAGCCATTCAGTGACTCTGTGTGTCTATGACCTGCAGAATGAAAATGGAGGGCTCGGCAGCGGCAGCGCAGGCGGAAGGAACCACAGCCTCACCGTGCTGTCTGGGCTTTTTCCCAGAGGGACTGCAGTGCTTGTGCAATCAGGCTCAGCTGGTAATCAGGCAAAGTCCAAACTCGCATAAAGATTAAATTATCCCTTAGTCCTTCCAACACAGGGGAAAGGATATTGATAGGGGAGAAGAGGATGCTGCTGCCAGCAGCACATAGAGGCATCCTTCCACCTCGCCTGCCCCTCGCCCCATTGTCATTCAAATAGACGCTGCCAAGCTCCTCGAGGGACTCTGCAAATCCAGAACGCCCCGCTCAGCCTCGCGGCAGCAAGGGGCGGCACCGGCGACCCTTTGGGGGCAGAGAGACCATCTGTGCCGCCAGCACTCGGCGAGAGCTGCCTACGGACATCGCTGCTCGCTCGGTTGTGTGAGTTCACCCCAAGCTTCTGCTACCTCTACTGCCCTATCTATAATCAATCAACCAATCAGTCAATAAAAATAACGGTGTGAGGTTACGGCTGGGAGAAGCGGGCTTATCCCGCCTCGGAGTGCCGAGCCCTCCGGGCAGCTTCCTTCTCCACACAGAGCAAAGCGGCGCGCCTGAGGCGCGGTGCTGTGGCGCCCCCTTGCGGCGTGCGGGAGAGGCGCGGTTCCCGCGGTGCCCGGCAGGGGGAACCCGCGGCCGCGGGAAGCCGTTGGTCGTTACGGGGCTCGTCGTGTCCCTTTGTTCGGCGGTGATTTCGGAAGGAAAAGTATGCCGTTGTGGTGGGGTCTGCGAGAACGATGCCGGGGTCCTGGGCAACTTCTAAAGTGGCGGGACAGTGTCACTGATACATGTGTACCTGTTGATGAGTGGACGCGTGCTGACCAGCAGCGCCCAGCCACCATGTTTGCTAATGGAAAAGAGCAGGACCTTGTTACACTACGTAGGTTGCTTTGAAAGCAATGCCTCCAGTTAATTTCCAAGGAAACTACAACAGATACAAAAAGCACAATAACACTGTTTGTACTGTTTGATAGAGCAAATTCTCAGCTACAAAACACTAGTTTTCAGCACAGCTACCACCATTAGCTGTGCATTTTCACCAGCATGATTGCAAGTCTGCACGCCATGCTTGTCAAAATCTGCACCAGTGGAGGTGCCTCACTACCGCTGTTACCACTGCTGAAATGCACCACCACCACCTCACTGTGTTCACATCCACTCTTTGATCTCCAGAAATGTCCAGCAAGCATCAATGAATGTCAAGGGGTGCCATTTTTCCCACATGGAGGAATTCCACACCTTTGCTTCATATGCACTTCCATGTCAGATGTCATTCTATCAGACTGCCCCTCTGCTGCCACCTGTCACACAGCAACAACATGTAATAGAATATTGGTGGGAAGGTTCAACTTCTGCCATACTACCAACATCTGCCTCTAACATCACGGGCCAACATAATAAAATAGGAGGCATTACTTTCAGAGCAGCCCTCGTAATTGCACCTGCACGGTTTTGCCTGACCATATCTTCAAGGACCTTCAGGAGTTGGGCTCTTATCCAGGAAAAACTGTGACCCATATGATTAACTCAGCACAAGGGCAGACCTGGCAGGATGCGCAATGAAGCACAGGTCTCAGTAGTTTTGCTGGGTTCAGGCTAATGCTTCAGAGAAGGCTGACACCCTACAACACGCCAGCAGCAAGGAGGTGGATGAAGTGCTGCTTCCTTACTTATGCTAATAAATTCCCCACCTGTGTCCAGTAATTTATAGGCCAAGAAAAAAGCCAACCTACTGTCAAGGGGAGCTATAGATAGCAGCTAGTCAGAGTTCACCAAGGTTCAGTTAAGCAAAATCTTTCTGATCCTGAGGGCTGTGGAGGGCTGCACACTCCTGCCCCTTACATTCAGGCAGCACTCACCTGAAATGCAGTGTGAATTCAGGAAGGAACATTTGGACGAAAATAAAAATGTCACAATTAAAAATGTCAAAAGAAAAATTTTGACTGTTTTATCTGAGCTATGTCATCAAATTAAAATACAACTGGAGAATTATCTACCTTATAGTGCCTGTGTTTTCCACCACTGGAGTGTTTTGGCTGGCTGTTTCTCAATTAACACTTCAATTAATGTCATTGAGGTCTGCTGAGACAATTCTTTGTTAGCATTTGCCTTGTTGGCATGTGCAGGTTCACACTGTTGGGATAAACAATCCTGTTCAGCCACACACTTCTGTGCATGTTCACAACACACTGAAGTCAAGGGGATTTATTTAAGTCATAAGTGCTTGGGGCCTTCAGCAGATCTGATTCATAATGAACACGTAACGGAATCAGGCCCTGTCCTGATTCATTTAGCTGCCCAAATCTCGGCTTTGTGGGTCTAATCCAGATAAACAGTAATTAGAACTGGAATTAGTATCTGATCATTCTGATGTAGAGAGCAGCAAAAATATTTAAAAGTTTTGCATGTTCACAAGTCCAAACTTAAACATATAATTGCTGGTTTAACCTTCCACAACCTGCTACCTGCAAATGAGAATAATCCAGAATAGCTGCAGCCTGAGACTGGGCATGTGTTTGTTAATCCACAGGTGTTATCTCAGGCTACATAGTAATATAAGTGTCCAGAAAACGTCACCACATGGCAGGGCGGGTGTTAGTATCTTTGTTGGGACATCCTAGGTAGCATGAGGAACAGGAAGGGTCCTTAATCCTTCTTGGAATCCTGTGTTAAATTGAACTGAGGAAAAAAAAAAAGAAAGAAAGAAAAAAAAAAAGAAAAAGAAAAGGCAAGCAAAAGATTCTGACAAGGAGGAATAGGGATTAGTTATATTTACTGATTTTAGGTTCCCTTTGTTTGCTGCTCGTGGCTGGTAAGAACTGTGAGCTAACTGCTGTGCTAGATTGCTGCAGATCCCCTTTTCACATCTGACATTTGCCGAGCTGTGCTAACTATCAGCGACTCCAGATCGAGTTACTTCCACCCCCCCAGCCCTGCATACCCACACCTGCTAATCTGGGCAGCTTTTTAGGGCTTAGCTGCAGCCCTCGGTGTGCAGGGGCTGCACGCAGCCGTGATGTGCAGCTCCAGGAGGAGGTGGATGAGTGAAGCCTGCAATACTGCCTGACATGGCACACGTGTGGGGAGGTGGGATAGGTCTCAGAGACACCACAGCTTGTAATGCCACTGCTGCTCACCTAAGAGCTGTCACATTCTCCAAGGCGACCTGTTTCTCTTCATATCCTCAGGGGGTCTCCAGCTTTCTCTAGCCCTCAGTAATGAGAGCAATGTCATGGTTCACCCTGCATGTCACACCATGAGGAGTGTCTGAGTGTAGGCCTCAGGCCGGCACCTGGTGGTCTCCTCTCTGCCGCAGCTCCATTTGGAGAGAGCAAGGTGCTGCATGTGGTGTGTTCAAACTCATCTTTGAAAAACTTAAGAGAATAAGGGTCCAAGCCTTGTCCTGTGCACTGGTTTTGAGGTCCTTCTTACCAGCATTGCCAACTAAAATGCACCTGAAGAAGTGCAGTCCACTTGCCTGGAGGCAACCTGTCATCCATGAAGATGTAGCACCTCACACTTTCCCTGCACCATCAGAAAAAGCTACACACCACCCAGAGCTTACAGGAGAAGCCAGAAACCACCTCTCCCGCCAATCCATTCATCCCAGTCCCTTTCCTTACCCTAGACTGCTCTGCCATGCTCCCAACTGGTGATCTCCAGGTCTCATCTGAAGCAGGTGGGAGGTTCCTTGGCACAGGGGGATGGAAACAGGAGAAGAGCTTGTGCGGCATGTGCAATGACACCCCTGGGGCAGAGCTGACCTCTGCGAGCTGGCATACCCCGAGTCCCATAAATATGACCAAAACCTGCAACCCTTCACAAAAGCTGTGGCCCAGACTGCAACTCTGGGCCCCCAGATCCTGGCTGGGCTTCTGCACCCACAGTCCGCTGAGAGCAGCAAGAGAAGGAAATCCACAAGGAGTATTCAGGTGATTTGACAGAAAGGACATTTCCACCCTCTTTTCCTTCTCCTGCAAGAAAATGAGAAGTTATAGCAAAAAAAAAAAACAAACAAAATCTTTGGTGAAGCATGTCCCCATTGTATCAGTACAGTCTGAGCTTTGAAGAGGTTTGCCTAACCTCAGGAAACTGCTGTAGGAAAGGAAGGTGGTCTAAAATCACATTGAGTTATTCTTCAGTTTCTCCCTACTGTCACAGGGCAGATGAACGGAGAGGTAAGTAGAGTCCTGGAGCCATGGCCACCAGGATCTCATTGCCTTCTGACAAGTAGCTGGGAGTCCCAGATGATACCTGAAGAACATCACTGTGGCCACTGGCTTCCTACCTGCACCAAAACTATGAAACTCAGATGAGGTAGCACTTCAGCAACACAAGCCAGCAGCTCTTCGAGCATGGGTGACAGCTTCTAAGAAAGGGATTGAAAAGACTCGAAAGGAGAAATGAAATGTTTCCTCCATCTGCAAAGCTGCTAGCTGCCCTTAAATGCTGGTGGCAGCTAATTTTTAGTAAGGTAGAAATGACACCAATTTTCAGTGATCCCTAATAAGTAAGGCAAGGTCTCCATCTTTTTACGAACTTGTACCATATCATCATACCATTTGTGATTTTCAGGTCTTTCCTTGGCTCTTGATTACAGGGTTCATGCTGTTATTGAAGAACTTCAAGCTTCCATTTTTAAACAGGGAAGCTTTCTTCTCTTTTGTGGCTGCAAATAAAAGCTTGAAAACAGGCAGTCTGAAGTTGCCAGGTCAGAAGAAATTATCACAAGCAAGACACTTCTCAGGTCTCTGTCTCTGTAGTCTGACTTAATGATCTGAGGAACACCTGAGTCATTACCTCTGAATGCTTGGGAATGCTGTGTAACTGTACCCCATCTACACACTGATATCTCGAGGTGAGTTAGCTGCCAGTAGGGATTATTCACATGGAAGAATTTGAATTTAAAAACCATCTAACTGTTTAAAAAAAAAAAAAAAAAAAAAAAAGGTTGCATGTGTTTTAGCCCAGAGCTCTTAATGCATAAAGGACTGCCTGTGACAGTGATACTTTCTGGAAAGCTATTCCCTAGAAATGTGCACGCCTGAAGGGTGCCAACAGGCTCTCTAGAGAGATTCAGAGAGATTCAAGTGCAGCTAGAGAGAAGTGAAAACAGAGCAGAAATTTAAGAGCAGCAAAACGTTTCTGTCCCCTTGAGAAAATTGGGAGAGTGCTAACCTTGTCCAGCTCATCATTCGAAAGGAATGAGGTTCCTGGTAGCACACTGTGGTCACTTCAGCACTTCCCCAGCAGACATCATGCTCCCAGGCAGCACAGCAGGATGGGAGTGAGGGAGGGCTGAACTGCCACTTCGGTGCAACAGGTGTGAATCTGCTGGGCACAGCTCCCTCCATGGCCGTTAAATTAAACACCCCAGTAACCCTTATTGCTGGGACATTGCTAAACACGCTGGTGCTTGTATGGCTGGGAGAAACCTGAGTGGCACCCGATCTGGCCACCCCAACCCTGCCCGGTGCAGGATCCTCATCTCAGAACCTGGCTAGGAGGTTGGGTATAGGTAGTGCTGCTGCTTAATACATGCATCAATGTGTGGAGATAGAGGCATAGAGCTGTGCTCAGACATACAAGTCACAGACAAAGCAAGGCAGGAGCCCAGTGATCCTACCTCCCTCCAGGAAAAACGTAGTGGGCTGATGGACATGGCTAGATGGGGCTATATTTGTCCTAGGAACAGTACACAATGTTAAAACACACTGTTTATTTCTTATATTAATTAGTAGTAATTGAATTATTACTATATTAATTATAACTACTTCATTAGTAGTAATGAATGATAATGTCCAACAAAGAAGACCTTCTGAGCTATCAAAGAACTAGTGACTCAGGGTGAGCCAGGTACCCCAATCAGCTTGTTGACCTTCCCTTTACAACTTCTACATGGTTTTGTCTTCTGCATGGAAGAAGACAGGAAAGCTTGTAGTACTTTCTCATCATACAGCAGGTCCTAGGACACCTCAGTCAAAACACAAAGACTGTCACCAGGTCCAAGTTGCAAAGATCTCAGGCTCTTTAAAAGAGGAACAGGAAGAATCCAACTCTCCCTTGTACTTACCACCACAGACACAACACCATCAGTGTTCAGGCAGCATAAGCACTGGGAAAGGCTTCTCACCCCTCAGGGCTTTCAGCAAGGGTGAAGGGAAGGGAAAGAGAAGTAGGTTTCTCACACTGCAGAGCTCTTGTCAAGATGGTGATGGTCTTCTCAGTCTCCTTGGAAAGGGTCAGTTCATGCCAGAGCCTCCCACCTAATGACAGCCACTCCGCAAATTATGACAAGCTGTGACCTTGCTTACCAAGCTGGTGGCAAAAGCCCTATTTTCTGAGTACTCATATCTTGCAAAACACATGAGGTCTTAGAAGCTTGCAAAGAGATTAGCTGAAGCAGAATCTTAAATCCTGGTGCCCTAGAAAAAGGCTCACTGAAGCATTTGGATCAGAGGTGGCTGGGGAGCAGCAGAGGACAAGGAAGGTGAAAGTAGCAGCGTGGGGCTGGAGTGGCTAGGGGCAAGGAGCAGCAAATAGGTCCCTAATTTCTAGTACACTAAGAGAAAAAAATAATCAAGGAGATTTCTGTTTCTCTCCTGCTTTCCACTAGCAGGAACTCAGTATTTCTACAAGCCCGAAATGAAGGCCTGAGGCTGTTCTGTTCTGAGCCTTTCCATTCTGCTACTCTTTCTGGCTTTGCATCATCACAAAATTCAGAGGAACAAAGAAAAATCCCACTTCCGTGAATATCAGGGATAGTTTTGCACCCAATTCCCTGGAGCATGATTTTTGTTGAATGAATACACCGCAAAGAATCTAGAATAGTGGACAACTCCACAGCAAAGCTTTCCTTTAATTCTCCCTTTGCCTGAAGTTCTGGGGGCAATTCTGTAAGGTTTTTGAATGGTGTGGGCACCATTCCCAGTGACCAAGCATAGAGCCCTATCAGCTCATTCCCCAGAGAGCCTTCAGGTAGATGGCTCCAGGATGGTTAACTAGAGAAGAATGCTGCTGTCATATCTCTAGGCAGGACACAAAAGTAAGAGATGTGGCCACTGAACAGCTCAAGTGTTTGGCTGAGAAATCACAGAATCATAAAGTCATAGAATATCCTGATTTGGAAAAGATTCAATTCCTGACTTCCACACAGCGCTACCCAAAAGTCAGACCGTATGACTGACAGCACTGTCCAAAACACTCCTTTCACTCTGGTACTTGGTGCCGTGCTCACTGCCCTGGGCAGCCCGTTCCACGCCCACCGCCCTGTGGTGCAGACCCTGTCCCTCACCCCCAGCTGCCCTCCCCTGACACAGCTCCATGCCGTTCCCTCGGGCCCTGTCGCTGTCACACAGAGCAGAGCTCAGCGCTGCCCCTCCGCTCCCTGTGAGGAGCTGCAGCCGCCATCAGGCCTCCCCTCAGCTCCTCTGCTCTGGGCTGAGCACACACGGGACCTCAGCCCCTCCTCACACACCTTGCCCTCTAAACTCTTCACCACCTTCATAGCTCTCCTTTGGACACTCTCTAATAGATTGGGAGCGAGGAGGCTGAGCCTTACTGTCCACTTCTGTTAGAAGCTAACAGAGACCAGCTGTGCCGGGCAATTATCAGTGGGCAAACTGAACTTTAGGACAGGTGCCCCAGTGCTTTATCATTCCCTTGCCTGGCACCAACCACAGAATCAAATGTGTTGCACCCAAGTCCAGCTATATGGGATCAGCACACTTCAGTGTGCTGCTACCGGGACCCAGAATGGTGATGGAGATAAAAGCAAAACATTTATGGCCTTTGCCAGGGTGTGGGAGATTCAGTTCCAGTTACAACCCTGCTACAACCCTATCCTCCCAGGGACAAAACAGCTCTGTATCAGTCTCAGGCACAGGGTTCTGAACACCCTCAACAAATGAATCTGGAATTTCAGGTCTGTATTGGCAGGTTTGCAATGAGAACATCTGCTTTGACTAGAGTTTCACTCACTGGAATTAAGAAGTTCAAGTGACCAAGGCAGTTGTTTAAGATTTATGCTGTCTTCACAGGATTATCCCTTTCTAAATCAAACACACAAATTCTGCCCCCTAGGAAGCGTATAATCATTTAAACCACTTCTGATATAGTGACCAAGGTATCTTAATTTTCAGATGGATGCAGCCACAACTGAAAAACCTTAGCAAATGTCCACTGAGTTTAGCACTAGCAGTCCCACTGAGTTTCTGAGCAGTTTCTGAGATAGAGTCCCATTGACCAGGATACGTTGTTCAGCTGGAATAATTGCCCTCAAAGCAGAGGTGAAGCATAAGTCACAGGCTGCTACTACTCATGCCACTAACAGACAGAATAGATGGGACTTGGGTGAGCAAGGCAATATTTTTTTTTGTATCTAAAAAAACCCCCAAAAATATTGTTCATTTTTCAATAGCAAAAAGAGGAGAAAATGAAAACTGGATTGTGTCCATTTTAGGCACATGAACAAGTTATTCAGATTAGAGAGAAAGCATGTCAAAAATAACTTGAGTGATATGAAAGTGGAGCAATTGCTGTAGATCTACAAAAATAAAAGGAGGACAGGAGCCTGGGAAGCTGATTTTGAAGTGTCTGTGAACATTTCATTTTTGCAACCCTGTCTGATGTGTGCCTGCTTTGAAACATGCTCTGATGGCAAGGACAGCCTATTCCTGCACCCCAAATGCATGAAGTCCTTCAAAGGCAATCTGTCAACCTAGCGTAGGCCTGATCATCACACGAGCTCAGTTCTGTGCTTTACAGACCAAACATTTAGCAAAAACCTAGCTGTTGTCATCCACTGTGGCAGAAGTCTTGCATCTCCTGCTAACAGCAGTCAGATTTATCCAGGTTTTTCACATCTCCCTCTGAAAATGACAGCCCTCACAGTGGGGAGTGAATTTCAGAGGCTGTCTTGCTCTGGCTACTACCTGGATTTCTCAGCTTCCATCATTAGGACATCAAGTTGCAAACAAACAAATTCCTAAAAAGACAAGACCAGAAAATAAGAGGTTTTGGAAATAGGACAGACTTCAAAACTGTTGCCCATAGAGTAGCAGCTCATGTGTTGTGGGCTACGTTGGAAGTGACATCTATGTGGGATATATGCTCCTACGTCACCCAGAAGTGAGGTATAATTGCTAAGTAGCACTCACTTTTTGCCCCAAGCAAACATCAAAATACCCCAGTCATAGAATTAAATAGGACCAGGGACATCATCTCCTCACAAATGTGAATGGAGTAAGGGTACGATGGAGCAATGTGCAAGAAGTAGGCCTGATGAAGTTGTTTGTCTGCACATCATTTTGGCACAGGAGAGACCCCACTGTCACACTCCTCTTTGCCATCCTCCAAATATCTTCCCCAGCAGATCAGCATCATCCTGGTGGCAGGGCTGGCCAGCAGCCAGGTGGCTTGCCTCCATGTCCCTGTTGCTGCCAGTCATGGAGCAGCAGTGACACACAGTCAGAGGAGGAGAGGAGGTGAAAGAATGTGCTGCTGCACCAGGAACAGGGAAGCAGTCGTCATTTTCCATTTCACTTGTTAGGAGATGCAGCAAAGCTCTGGGAAAAGACCTTCAGGGACAACAGGCAGGTCCCAGAGGCTGGGAGGCCAGCAGCAATGGTGGCATCTGCCCATCATTTCAAGGATGCCCATGTCTCCTGCCCCAAGGCACCAGTGTAAATCTTGCCCTTATTCTTTAGTGTGACAAGGCTTTAATCGGTTACCAGCAACCTCTGGGATTTGGCAACTACTGTGTCAGTGAGAAGCTACAAGACAAGCTTCTCTCTACTTTGGGATTACAGCTGTGAGCAGGAGATCCCAGGGCCAGTAGATCTCCTGGCACTCTGTTAGCAGAGAGAGTGCTTCTGAAAAGAACTTGAATTCCATCAAGCAAATCAAGTCCGTGCCCCAGGCAGCGTGACGGTGCCTCAGGAGTGCTCACCTCCTTTACTGCTGTGGAAATGTGACTTTTCCTCTAGTGGTAGTGATGAGTCTGAAACGATTTTATCCAAGCTCTGTTATCCACTGCCTAATCACTGTGATGCCCAAGTGGTTACAGAGATACCCTTGTTACAAAAGGCAGCCAATATCTTCTATTTTTGCTAAGCCCTAGTAGGACGGAGTGTGCCTTGGCTCTCTGTATAAATAAAGTCTGCCCCTTCCCCAAATCTGCCTGCGTCCTCCCAGCATTGCCAACCTCCACTCCCTCCTGCACTCCCTCACACTCCCTCTCACTCACTCCCTCACTCTTAGATGATGCAGAGTGCCAGCAAGTCCCTCAATGCTGTCATATCTGTCCTTTTTATTCATTGCAGGGTTTATTTTTAGCCTGAAACAACTGCTTCCTAAAAATGGAGTTCCTAATGACACGGGAGCTGGACACAGCTATGTAAGGTATCCAGGGCTTGGCCTGACAGCTTCTCCTGTCTGTCTCTTTGTTGTGAGCTCAGGACAGCAAAGTTTGTTGCTTGCCACCAGCCTTGCAGAGCTTGGACTGAACACTAGGAAGACAGCAGAAAGAGAAACTCGGTGCAGACGCCCACTGGAGCCCTTGGCCTCCTTCTCTTCCCAAACTGAGAAGGAGAGAGACCTTTGCCAGCGCTGCACTGAACTCCAAGGGTTCCCCAATGAAGGCGACTTGCTGGATCCTGGCAGGCTTTTGCCTGCTTTTCTGCTGCAAGGCAGAAGAAGGACTGAATTTCCCCACATATGATGGGAAAGACCGAGTGATCGACCTGAACGAGAAGAACTACAAGCATGCCCTGAAGAAATATGACATGCTTTGTCTGCTCTTCCATGAGCCCGTGAGCTCTGACAGGGTGTCTCAGAAGCAGTTCCAGATGACGGAGATGGTCCTGGAGGTAAGCACCGCTGCGCGTCTCCCTGCCGGGTCAATGCCACTATATGTCTGGAGCTATGGAGACGGGTCATGGGACAGTCAGGGGCCTGGTGGGAATGGCCAAAGGCTTGAGGCTGCTTGCCCGAGTATGATTTAGACCCTGAGCTCTGTGAAGCACAGGGTAAAGCTTTTGTTGTAGTCTTCTGAGTTGTTAGCTGGGAAATAGCCTTTCTGAGTGGTGCACCAGAAAACAGGGAAAAGCAAGTAACCGGGCACACCCCAGCAGCATGAATTCTGCTTAGCTGAGCTTTTTCAAATCTCAGCACAGGTCTGAGTGCAGCCTGAAATTGTTAGGTCTCTTCTCTTTCTAGTATACCCTCCTTGGATTCAATATTCCTTCCAGTTTCCTATTCCACTCAGAGCAAATAGCCAAGCAGTCCTACCAAACTGTGCTGCAAATGGGTGTCCCAGCTCCACATCTCAAAACTCCCTATTGGTGTGGCATTAAATCCCTTTTTGTTTTTCTGACGCTTGGTTGCCTGCTTGGAGTAAGTCTGTAGCTACTTGTTAATACAGCCATTCATTTCTGTGCTGGAAATAAGCATTGTTCATTCTTTGGTGAAAGAATGATTAATTAATCCTCAGTAAAATAAATAACACTAAAAATTACAAAGTAGATTCATAGCATTCTTTCTTGTAGTGTGGCTGTAATCTAGGGACTCTTAGAGCAGTAAACCTTGATGGTTAGTTGTTCATTTCCTCCCAGGGACTTAGAAATATTCCTTCTTAACTAAAGACACATTTGGATGGAAAGTGAGAATTGCAGAAGAAATACATAATCTCTATTTTTCAAAGATAAAACATATTGCATCTCTTTAAGTATAGCAAATGTGATTTAGAAAATATTCTCACTGAGTGAGGGCTAGGATCTGCAAAAGTACAGTGCCAAGTTCAAGGTCTACTGACCTCCTCAACAAGGCAAGCAAGAAAGATTCAAACCTGACCAGATTTTATTCACCTGTCAGGAAACAGTTACTTGTTCCAGGTGAGTGATCAAATAACACTTGGCAAAGAAAAAATAACTCTGGAACTCCAGCTGAAAAGTTTATGACTGGTAGTATAATTGCATTGTTGTTTAATAGGATAGCTATTTTGTACTTGATAGATGGCAAGCATTTACTAAGTGTGTATTTATAGAAACCTGGCAGAAGCAGGTACCCGTTGTACACTGTTGGTTGTACTCCCCTGGACACCTATCCCCATGTTAGCAGTCAACCATACTGAGTGTGCAATTGCTACAATGCAGCATGTGTTCGAGCTTTTATTTTGCAGGACTTGCTTCAGAGGGTGAATACATTAGCTTAGGACTCTGGTGGTTTGGTTTCCAATTGCTTCTCTTCCATGAAACTCTGATGTGACCTTGGGCAAGAGATTGAGGATTAGATCTGCAGCAGACTTTATGTAATTGTAGTGCTCTGGTTCACTAGTGCTCAGCTACTAGCTGACCATTCTACAGAACACCCTGCACTTTTGGCTTTGACCTCAAAACGTTTCCAGCACTTGCAGTGCTGATTCAGTGCATGTGTTGAAGTTCCCCATTGTCCCCTGGGCTGGGAATTGCAGCAGCAATCTTACAGTTCCCACACAGCAGAGATCTGCAGACTGGACACTCCTTTGCCACAGACACCCAAGGCTTGGATTGGATCTGAGAAAGCAAAAGAGAAAGTGCTGCATAGGACACAGACCAGCAAGGTGCTGGTGCAATTTCTGTTACTAACTTAACCATTGCAGCAAGCTAGGTTTTAACCTTCTCCGTCTGGTGACAGCACTCAAAGCTTCACCTCCCTGACCTCAAGCCATAAATGTTGTGTAGTAAGGATCGCTCTCAATCTGCCCTGTCTGTGGAAGGGCCTATATGGAGCATCTCATGCTTACTTACTATATTAAGGATTTACTTTCTGGAGCATCTCACGTTTTTTCACCTTACTTTATTAAGGATTTGACTCACAACAAGGTATGCTGCTTTCACAGCCTGGAAAACACCACATCCTTAGGCTTACTTCTATAAAATTGCACTGGTCTCCATCGTAAGGAATATGATGGATCCCTTAACACGAGACCTTCAGGCAGGTGTGGAGCTACGCAAAGATCTGAGCTAACCATCTAAGGGCATTACTTCCTATTGGCTGATGAACACAGGTATGTGTGTACACAGGAAGAAATATGCTTCATGGATGTTAAGTCCTGAAAACCTCCAAAGTCTCCACCCTTCGTCTTTCTCACATGCACCTTAGAAGAAATGTATAGTTCCAAAGACCAAAGGCTTGAATAAATATCTTAGAACAAGGAAAAAACGTGGAGAGATTCAGTAACAGGGTCCCTCCAGATTTGCTAGGACAAAATTCCGGATGTGCCCAGGTAGTAGATAGTATGGCATATTGTCAAAGCAAGCAGAAGTCCCAGTAGCGCCTGCTGGTCCCTTCTTCACTTTAGACCCAGTAATGGTTTAGGTCTCAGACATGGCATGGCTACAAAACATCCAAGAAGGGCAGGATGGGCCTAGACAACACTCCTACAATCCAGGAGCAAATTGTTCCTTGGCCATGGTTTCATCCAAATACATTGGTCATAGTCATCAACAAGCTTGGACAGGTTCCACTAGTAGCTAACAGGGCTTGAGCTGTGGCAGCACTTCCCTCTTTCAGTCTCTTCCCTTCCAAGTTCCTGCTCTGTTTGAAGCTTGCAATGCCTTAATTATGTCTGAGATCTCCCTGGAAAATCTGGCTAAAAATGGCCAAGAGCTTGAAACTTTATTTCTGGAGGCAGCTGACAGACAAACCAGGAGGGCAGGGAGAAGAGAATCACAGTGGTCTCATTTCTTTAGGGAAATGTGCTGAAAACCTGACAGCACAAGTGAAGTTAAGCACATAGTTAAGGTCTTGATCCAATTGCAACTACAAACATCAGGGTGAGGAGAAAGTGATATGCTAGGAAAATTCTCCTCCCCATTACAAATGTCCAGTGTGTGGAACTGACCAGCAGAATCTCAGGATGTTCACCAGGTATCATCAGACAAAGGGATGCTGTGGTTACACTGATATTACAGGATCTTCAGCTCCCTCCACCCAGTCCTATTGGGATCTGCCACTGGATTCCCACACAGCCCAGCATGTCCTTCCAGTTTGGAAAGGCAATGAAGAAGATCATCAGCTGACCTGGCAGCCCCTACCACCTACTCTGTTGTCTTTTCCAACCAAGGCAATTCCGTGACTCTGAGTTGATGAGCATGGCTGCTTCACAGCTCAGACTAAGGGGCTCTTATGCTCCTTTGCTTCCCTTTCTACCTCCATTCACCCCAACTTCTGCTGAACAGCTCCTGTAGCTTGTGAGGAAAATCCTCCACTCTAGATGATGATCCAGCAATCTTGAGGACAGTGATAGCGGTTCCTACTGTGGCAATTTTTCTAAGAGCCTTGCATGCCCTATGAGGTGAGCACAGAGAAAGAGATCACACACAGACACAAAGCTTCACAGTGCAGATTTAAGTACCAAATAAGACAAAAAGCTACTTGTCCACAAATCTCTCAGCTTTAATAGAAAAAGCTGAGAAAGAGGACAAGAACAAAGCAGGGAAACTTAGAATATCTGTTCTGCTACTCTTCTTTGTAACTCCCCTATTTCCTCCAATCTCATATCACTGCTTCTCAGACCTCTCCCTTCTCCCTCTCATCTCCAAACCCTTCCCAAATATTGGGAGAGCTTTGCTTTCCAGTGGGCTAGTCTGTCTCTAAGGATCATGTTACACAAATAAAGAGCAGCAGGGTAAGGCATATTTATTTTGCACATGAGAGGCTCCCTCCACCAGCATAAGCCATCTTAGTACAGAGCAGGCTGCCTGCAAAGCAGACATTGCATCTCCTTCCCAGTGTCCAAGTATAATCAGTACTACTTGTGCTGTGAGAGGGAAATATAGCTTTTGAGTTCAACAGAATAAGGGTTAAAGCGAGCTTAAGGTCTAATTCAGTTGAAAGCAAGGATTTACTTTCAATTGTTGACACCTGTAAAGCTCCACTGACAGGCTTTCAGCTGAGAATGGAAAAATCAATTAAGATTTGTCTAGTTTGGGGGCAGTTCCACCCATCTGGTCCTCAAATCATTTTAGTGCTGATAGCCTCTGTGAGAGCTCAGAAACATGCCATATGTAGCAAAAAGGCTTTCTCTTCTGATCCAACACAGGAAAAAAGTTTGCAAGTACAGATATGTATAGACATTCATAGGAAGCAGTAGCTGAGACATTATCCCCATGTCCAAACAGAGTACAGAAGAATATAAAACCAATAGCTTTCTTTAAGCACCCTTATCAGTTTGTTTCATAGACTCATTTTCAACCTTTTTCTTTGAAAATGGTATGTTCAGGAGACACTAGCTCAGTATGACTTCCTTGGCTGGTTAAACATATTACACGTTGAGTGCCACAGAAATTGTCTGGTCCCTGCGACCCTACAGAGCAAGTCCTCAGGTTGAGAGATGGGGCACACCTGGATGCAGAGGTACCTGAAGAAGCCTACAGCATGAGTACCTCATAATACAAGTAATAAAACAAGTTGCCATAGCTGCTGAGGCAGTGGCTTCCACTGCAGATAAGTTAATGCAAAAGGTTAGGAAGGAAGGGAGAGAAAGGAAAAGATGTGCACTGCTTCCTTTGGCCTCTGTAAGTACATCTCAGTCCATTAACAGCTCAGAGCACTGATTTTGGCAGCAACACTAGGAAAGTTTCGCTCCCTGACATGCCAATCATAAAAGAAGCTACAGAGAGCTCCCCAGTCTGTAGATGGGCACCCAGACGCAAGTGGATAATTTGGCCTTTCTGTATAATTTGTGATAGGAACAATTTCCAAGACTGCTTTAATTCTTATCACCTAGTTTCCTTTCCCGATGCCCCTCCATCCATCTCATCACTGAGGTTGGTCTGGATGCCTGAGCAGCTTCTAGCATAAGACCCCCATTTCCACCACCACCTCCCTCTTGGAAAGGCATCCTTCATGTCCAGTCATGTATGGTCAGAGGTCACTTGGAGACATAGCAGACCTCTGTGAGACTGGGCTCAGCTGCTGACACAATGCAGTGCCGAGTCCACTTGCACTTTGCAGGCTACCTCAGCCCCAGGAGTGAGAAGTTCTCTCTGTACAGCTGGAGAGCAGACAGCCTCTGTAGGTGCGTGCCATGCAAGAGCTTAAGACAGTTGGAGACTCCTTCCATGGCACACCTTTGTTCTGAAATGCCCAAGAGATGAGGAAAAGTAAAAAAGCCCATCCTTCAAACCTCAGTCATCCTACCACACCAATTAGGCTCCCTAGAAACATGCCAGTGGGGGGTTCTGATGCATTCTTGACATCCAGGAAGCAGGATCACACTCCTGTCTGATAAGATGCCATTGACCCATCATACTACACTGTAAGAAGGAATCAAAAGGACTGGCCTGAGCAATCATTCACCAGTAGGCATAGAATATTGCAAGTTGGAAGGGATCCATAAGGACCAAGTCCAGCTCCAGTGTATGTGTACTATCACCATTTGTTGTTCTCTAACTCAGACCTTGACATTGCCCAGGAGACTGCTGAGGGCAAATAGCATCCTATGAGGTGGAGCAGGTACCACATTGCATTAGCTCCCACTGCCCTCACTCCAGAGCTGAGTCTGTGGTGCCCTTCATTTAAATCAAGCTGATTAAAGCCTGCCACTACCCTGCATTTAAGCCTGAGCTTCACCCATGGGGAAAAGGGAAAGGAGATACAGTAATTCTCTTTAAAGCCCCAGGAGGGAGGGTAACTATTTAAGCACAAAGCCTGAGGACAAATGGGCTATGAATAAATCAAGTTTGGAAACTAGGAAGCTCCTAATCACCAGAGGAAGGAGTCAAGGGGAGAACAGCCCCATGAGTTTAAAGGACACTGACAGAGATTGAGCAACCTGGTCCAAGTTCTGATGACCTAAGATGTCTTTTTGAGGCCTCTGTCCCTAAACAGCAGGCACCCAGGCAAGAAATGAGTGGCCCAGGAAAGAAGTGACTTAGCAAGGTTCAAATGATCTTGTTTTATTTAATCCTCTGCACACTGGGATTTACCTACTTAGAGAAAGAAAACCTTGCCCGAGGAAATAGAACAAGCAGCAGCCCCATGCGCGGTTCCCCGCTGCGCTGGCCCCTGAGCACTGCTGATGGGGCTCATTCTGGCACACACTCTGGCACAGCTCCGGTGCAGGCCAGCTGCACGACATGATACCTTCTCTTTCTGGGAACTTGCTCCTGCCCTGGCAGCCGACAGACTGAGCAGAGCTCTGACACCTCGAAGCCTCCGTAAGGAGACACTTGTTCTGAGCGTTTCCCTCGGGGTTGGTTGCTCACTGCTTCTTGGCTGAGTCCTCCTTCACCCCAAGGAACCTATTGCTCTCCCAGGGCCCCATACTGGTGTGGATTCAGGGCAGGAACACCCAGATCCCTCCTGTGGCACTCCAGGGTTTCAGAGGCATTGGCTCAGGCCCACTGGGTCAGAAAACTGAGAAATTTCCTTGGAGCTGGATGCGTGAAAACAAGGTCCTGAGGAGGAGAAGGGGCTGTTGTGCACTGAGCTCACTTCCTTCCTCCAGCACCCACTTGAAAGCAGCTGGCTGCTGCTCCACATAGGTTTTGCTGTGGCATCCAGCCTTCGCTTCCAAGCAAAGCTAGTTATAGCCTCACTTTTGTAGAGGAAAGCTCCCAGATTCCTTCTCCTGTCTCTGGTTCAGCAGAGTGGGGTTCAACAGAGGGGGTGGTTCCGCAGAGCAGCCCCGGGCACCAATCCACCTGCAGAGCTGAGGTCAGCACATGCACACTCGCAGCTCCAGACTGTCCTCAATATGCAAGCTGCTCGGCTGAGTCGGCAAAACACCTGTGAAGCAGTGCCAGCAGGCACCAGCCAACAGCAGCAGCAAGTGGCCCCTGCCCCATGGATGCTCACAGCCACCAGCATCATCCCCAGCTATCTCAAGGGGCTTTAACTTACAGCTGGCTAAAATTAGGGATGCCCGGGTGTGGATAAAAATACAGCCCTAGCTATGTGAAACCTTTAGGTAGGTGGCCAAAGAGCACATCATATGCCTGGCTGGGCTGAGCAGCCGGGTAGCTCTTAAAGGGCCGCAGCACCGTTCTTGGAGCGTTACCTGTGAAAGGACCTCCCTCAGTGACCTTTGGGTGTTCTGTATTTGGGGACTTGCCTTTTCACCAGGAGAGCAGCAACCCCCTAAGAGGCAGCTCCAGTGGTGGAAAAGGGCAGCAAGATGGGCCATGCTTTCTCTCTCCCGGCTCTGCTGCCAGGCCCTGTTGCAGCAGCTACTCAGCAGGCTTCTGCTTCTTCTCTATGGCCATCACAGTGCTTCAGGAGCTGTCATTCACCAGCCTGAGTTACACAGAGATCCAATATTTTTCTGATGGGTATTGTGAGGGGATGCTGCATGGCACAAAACAGCATTAAGGAAAGTGATACCCCTCTGCTCTACTACAGACTGTTCAAACAATGGAGAAGCCAACCACAGTGTAAGGGTATGAGTTCTGCAGAAGCTTTCAAAGCCTTTGGGGAAATATTCTAGTTTCTTGCCATATCCTCCTGTTGTTTCTGAAAATAAAAGTAAGTTTTAAGACATTAAGTCATCCTCATCTTCACATCAGCGTGTTCTGACCATCACCATGCTCTGCAGCTTTAAAGAGCAGAGCAACAGAAAAGTAGAAAGAAAGGTGATTTCCCATATAATCTCCCATTGCTCTTCTCTTTGTGTTGCTTCAGTTTTGCTCTTCTACCACTGCCTGCTGGGAAACAGCAATTTCCCTGTGCATAGCAGAAGTACTCCCAAAGGCTATTGGAGACCCAGGTGTGCCCAGCACCCTGCCTCCCTGGACAGCCAGGGAATGTCAGCCTTGCTGCTGGGGGGATCTTGACAGTGAAGTGAGAAGAAAATCCAGGCCAAAAACCCATGATGTCACTCCACGATGAAGGACTGACTATGCTGGCATACTTGTCCCATTCACCTCCATCTGTAACCCTCTCTACTGCATTTGTTCTGCCATTTGATGGCAAGACTGACACCAAATGGAAGGTCCAGAACAATCACCTCTGTCTGCAGCTGAAGCAGGTTTGTCATCAGACAACCTATCACCTTTACAAGGGTGATGCTGCTGCTGCTTCTTGTAGCATAGGATTTCAGAAGGACCCTATGAGTCTCCTTAAAGCTTCCCATCACCACACCTCAGTTCAGGTAGTAGAGATGCTCTAGCAAGGAGCTGTTTCCTTCCATCACCATTATTCAGATTGCTAGCACCAGCTGACAGCACCCAAAATCATAGAATCACAGAATCATGGAATGGCTTAATGGTTGGAAGGGATGTTAATGATCATCTAGTTCCAACCCCTGAGATGGTGCTTTCTCACTCATAGGTCATAGAACTGTAGAATGGTCTTCAGGCTTCATCTGGGGCTGGCACTTCTCAATCTCACAGGGCCATGCACCTACTCAAATGAGAATAGGGCTGTTACCTGAGGAAAATTCACAACTTCTGTTCCTGAGAATGCACAGGACTCAACTTGTGACCCTGTGGCTAGAAAGAGTGCACTGCAAAGGTTTTGTGCTTACGACTTAAAGGTTGCAAAATGTGCATGGGATACAAGCTTACAAGCCCCTGCTGTCCTTGCTTGTGCTCTAAGCCCTGCCTGCCCTGAACCTCTTCATGTACCTCAGGGACTGCATGACCAGCTAAGCCCAGTTCTTCCGGGGCAGTTTCTCCCTCCCATCTCCCCATGCAGCTGTTGAAGCTAAATTACTCACTATAGAGGCTGACACAAAGGCAGGGGCTCTGGCTGGATGAGACTTCAAGCAACATGAATTTAAAGGGAGAAGAAGGAGTAGGAGCTGTGTTCTTACATTACAGCCGCCTCTGTCCCGAAGTTCTGAGCCAAAAGGATTGTCAAGATTAGAAACATTATCTGCATTCAAATCCCACTAGCATTATGGAATCAGAAAATACTGTAAGGGGATATACAGATGCTTGATACTGTAATGAGCTGGGGGCAACCAGCCAAGCTGCGTGCCTCTGGCATCCTCTATATGTTGCTGCCTGATGGGGTTCAAATGTAGATATGGGAATGCGGGCACACCTGGGCACTGCTCAGACCCACCTGTCCCACTGGGAAGCAGCAAGCAGGAGCAACATCCAGCCCCACAGAGCTGGCATTTGAAAATGTGACTGTAGGCACAGGCAGCCTGCAAAGGTCCCCTACCTTCCAGCAGTGCCAGTGGAAAGAGCTGTACCGAGTCTCATGTTGCAGAAAGATTTTCCCAGTGAGGACTGAAGAGCTCTGTGGATTGACATGGGCTGTACTGCTCGCTCCTTATCTCATTATCCATGAAAGCTCCAACAAAAGAGAAAGGCTGCCAGCAGAGCTCACAGTTCCATCATTTGCACACGTACAAACATACTCTCCTCTGTACACACACTGTCTACATGCACTCCCATCTATTCACATTCATCTTCTCCTGTGGTGAGTCTCTTCAGAGAGACATCTCACATGCCTGTAGGAGAGATTCTGCAGTCTCCCTCTGAGGGGTCTCCAAAAGTCACCTGGATGTGGGCCTGGCACCCTGCTCTGGCTGTCCCTGCTGAGCTGTGGCTGGAGCTGATGGACTCAGAGGGTCCTGCCAACCTCAGCCATGCTGTGATTCTGGGTTTTTTTGCCTCCCAAGCCCTAATGAAGTGCATGTTCCCACAGTCTTGCACAAAGAAGCTTCCATCCTATCCCTAATTTCTAGACACATCTACTCTTTTCCAGCAAGCTCCCATGCTCACACATTCAGCCCTGAAGAGCTATCTTGCATACACTGCATGTTCACATATGCTACTCCTGATCTAAGCCTCCACTTTTACAAACATCTCTCACTCCTGCTTGTGCCCAACCACTTGTCTGCAGCAGGTGTCACAGCCTCAGATGATGGAGGCACATTGCTGAGCTTCTTCAAACACCCCCAAGAAACTCCAACCACCTCCTGCACACACTAGTCAAGAGCTACAGGGCTCAAACTGCCTGGGCTGTATCTGGCACTTGACTAACAGATGTAAGTAAGTAGCCTGTAAGGCTGCAGCTAGATGAAGTGTATTTACATGACTGGACAGTCTCAGCACAGCCAGGGCCTCAAATTTTGAGGAGCCTCTTGCTGGTCTACACAACTGCTTCAGTGCAGGGAGTCACACATCCCCTAAAGCTTCAGTCTCCGTCCCTTTTCCCAATAAAGGCACCTCCACACATCTCCTCCTGCCACGTTGGACATCAGCTGCCCTAACAAGGCTCAGGTGAGGGGACACCAGACTGACCAGACCAATGCTCTGATGCTTTATCCATAGATGTGTAAATATAGACCACTGCTCTACTCTATTCAGGCAGTGTCCTCTGTAAGCAAGAGCCATGACCTGCAGCCTCCCTATTATTTCTAATTATCGGTAGAGAGTGAGAGAAGATTAGCAAATCAACACAATTCCTTTACAACATGCAGCACCTCCTAAAGACAGCAGGCCAGGTAGCTGCAGGGGGTTAAGGTAATTGGGTGTTCCTGTTCCTTGATGACCATCCTTTGGAAAAAGAAGCTGAGATGCTGTGATGGTGGAGAATGTCTTTCTCGGGGGTCTTTGGGACATGCATTTGGTGGCAGGGAGAAGATAACCCTGTCCTTCAAAAAAATGTCACCGCTCTTAGCCTAAGTAAAGTCTCTGAGCCCGTATCTTCAGGGTGCCTGCTGTTTTCCCCCAGGATTTTGAGACTTTTCCTCCATGATCCCTGCAAGTACCGGTCATCTGCAGGTGGGGGCTATTTATAGTGGGGAGCCGAGGGGACGCATGGCCATGGACACAGCGGCGCTGGGTGACATTCAAACCGGCTTTGAGGTTGAGGGGGTGCTGAAATGGGCCCTGGAGGAGGGCACTACCATAAATCAGCCCACCATCTATCTGGCTGCAGCCTTTCTGCTGCTCCCTCCAGTGAGTGGAGGTGGCCATGCCCTAATAGGGACATCCCAGAGGCCTCCAACTCTTATTCCCTATCCCCAAATCCAGCAGGGTTTTGTGGATGGGAATGGGGCAGCAGCTGAGATGGGGCGTGCTCCCTGTGGCAGGGTGCACTGGAGGGACAGCAAGGAGGCTGTCGGCATCAGAGGCATCTGTGGAGCAGGGGAAGAGGGAGGAGGAGAGGGTATTACAGCTGCTCAGGGGTCTTGAGATGGTGTTACCACTCCAGAGAGTGCCTGTGGATGAGGACGCTGCCCGCCTGCTTCCCAGGGCCGCCACATGTCCACGGCGCCCGGGAGGAATTCGCAGGGTCCCCACCGCAGGGCGCTTGCAGCGCGTCTCTCCTTTCCACAGATATCTATTTTCACAAATCATGCAGGAACTTGATATCACCAAGAGGCCCCTTCATCAAAAATGGTGGGGATGGGACAGCAGTTTCCAAAGCTGCAAGGTGACAAATACGAGCGTGGCTGGGATTAGCCCTGTTTCCTGAGGAAACAGGGCAGAAGAGAGGACCCAGAGCCGGGGAGCTGGCCGAAGTCTGGACAGGAGATGGGACTTGAGGCACTTCAGAGCAGAAGAGATTGATTTGGGTGTTAGCTTGACCATGTTGTCTTATTGCTGCGCTGTTACCCTCTGACTGGCCCACAGCTCAATACAAGCTAGGGCATTAAGCACCACTGGATTTGGATTTCCTTCCAGAGGGACAACAAGACAAGCAATAAAGGATTCATAGAGGGAGATACAGGGAGAGCCCAGGACAGAAAGGAGACACAGTGATGGCCAGGAGCACTTAGTGGTGTAGCACTGCTATTTTCACAAAGCCAGGGTGCTTTTGCTACTCCATCATATGTAAGCAGTGATACTTTTGCTACCCTCAATTTTCCAGCCACTGCTGCCTAGCACCAAGCACTCCCGGAATTAAAACATCTTCAGTACCTAGACAGTATCATGGTCCCCTGTAGGAGACCACAGATGAGGAAGGAGAGAGCTTTTGGTCTGCCAGAGGGTGTAAGTCTTCCTCCCAGCTGTTCCCACTACTTCGGTGTCACCAATGTGGCTGGGAACTCTCTCCTGATGCCCAAGTGTCAAAGCGCAGTTGGCAGCACGTGGTATCACCAGCAAACCCAGCGCTGTGACACAGTGGGAAGAAATCCAACCCTTATGACCTCCAGACAGTCTTATCTCAGCAAAGAGGCAACATGTGATGTGTGCCACCCCATCGATGCTGCCTGGGAGCAAAATATGGGTCATCTGTGCCTCCTGTGCCATCCTGACAGGGCACAATGTCCTCCAGCCTTCCTGCTGCTCATACTGGATTCTGATTTTTCCTACAGCTGGCAGCTCAGGTCCTGGAGCCTAGGAGCATCGGCTTTGGGATGGTGGATTCCAAGAAGGATGCCAAACTCGCCAAAAAGCTAGGTAAGTCCCATGTTTGCAATCTCCAGCTTGGATACATGGTGTGAAAACTCCATGATCTTCCTGCACAGAGACAGCTCTGATACAGTGATTCAAAACCAACATCTATGAAGGCAACACGTGTCCCCAGATACCATCTGTTCCCTGGAAGGGTGATTCCCAGCCACTGATAGGAACTGCAGCCTTGCAATGGCAACCAGGTGCCACCCCTTCGTGAGTTGATCCCCAGATATAAGAGGAACACTTTATCCTCCTGTTTCCACACCTCAAAACAGCTGCCCTCTAGTAGTTACTTAGTATTTTTTCATATTTCATCCCACAAAGAATATGGAAATATTATGGCATGCAAATACAATGGTATATAAATACCACACTAGGCTTAAGGCCAGAGACTTATTATGCATTGTATACTGGACTGTAATTTTCTTTCCTAAATTAGAGGCTAAGTGTGACAGTGTATGTGAAAATAAAGCAGAGAGCTTCTGCTTCTCCAGAAAGCATTACTCAACCCTGTCATCATGCACTGCAGGGCTCAGAGCTCCTCGTCTTGGAGCCTTCACCAAGATGATGCAGCATCCAGTCCTCAGCTCAGTCATGTGCCATCCTGCCTTCTGCACCATCTCCAACAAATGCTTCTAACTTTTCCCAAAGCAAGCTAAGCATTTTAGAGTTTAAAATTTGCTTTGGCTTCTTGGCCATTTTTTACATTCACAGAGTTAAGTCTCCTCTAGGCTCAGGAGATCATTAGGATTATTTCTAACTTGACCAACCAAGTCAACAGGCAACTGCGTTTCCCCAGGAGGTGTTGCTAGAATAACCAGCAAGATGCTTCAATGTAAAAAGGGTGATGCTTTTAGTGAATTGTTGACCACATGATATTTCCTGTCTCCTTCTTTCAGGCTTGGTTGAAGAGGGAAGTCTCTATGTGTTTAAGGAGGAGCGGTTGATTGAATTTGATGGGGAACTGGCCACAGATGTCTTGGTGGAATTCCTCTTGGATGTAAGCACAGATAAGTTCAGATAAAGCCTCTCAGAGAAGACCTTGCACTCACTGTGCAAAAAACCACAGGTTATCTCTGTTTGAAACTCCATCCCTGGTTGTTGCACACCAGCATGCAAATGATGTTGTTTGCCAACTTCCCAAATACTTTACTTGACTGACCATGAGTTCCCAGAAAAGACAGGACCTTTATATGCCACCAACCACTTATATCTTCAATTTATTTTTCTCTCTTTCCCGTTTATGGAATATTTGGTTGCTCAACCAGGGAGCAAGCAACAATCCTACATATATTCCATCTAAAGCAGGGCTTTTCTGGCAGCCCGATAGTGATGGAGTCCCCGTTTATGTGGCTTAAACCCCAACAGCACAATAGCAGGAGGGAAATGTGCACAGTGGAGCATTACTGGTAAAGGGTGCAGCATAAGCCACCTGATGAGGCTCCATTTGCCATGCTTTGTGGTGCACCACTGATAAAACAAGTTCTGCAAAGAAAGGAGGAGAGTAAGGAAACATTCTGTTTGTATGTTTTCCACTCAAGGAAAAGCACGTAGAAAAGCAGGGAAATAAAAGCAAACACATCAGTGGTACCTGGACAGCCTGATCTCAAAGGAAAACAAACCCAGCGTTTCCCTACTCCTTTACAGCCTATGCAGTTGCATGCCTGCATTTGTTTTCCTAGTGAAGCCATACCCATTTTACACCAGTATTTCTTGGCACATCAAAACAAAACAAAACAAAACAAATAAATAAATCGGACCAAATCCTTCCCCCAGCGGTGTCTGGTTAAGAAACAAAGTTTGGACTAAAACTAGGATAAACTAGCAGATTAGTCTTCCAACTTTTTCATCAGAACTGCGATGTGTTTGGGGCCAAAGAACAGATTTAACTCACTGTGCATGTGTGGATCAGCCAATAAATTTCATTTCTAGACTTCCCACTGTTTGGTCACACTCTAGCATGTTCTTTTCAATATTTTTCCAAAATATCTTTATGATGATCACTTCCAGCAAGCTACGCTTAAAAACAAGTGCATCTCTCATTCACAGAAGAACATAGTCCTCATATTGCAGTTCTTTCAACCATTCTACCATCTTCACAGCCTCTCCAAAGCCAGCTGCAATTACTACACTTTATCTCCCATCGCAGCATCTATTTGGGTCACCCACATCTCTCTTAGCATCCCTCTGAATGCTTCAGCCTGTGCAGCGAACCTATTAAGTGCTCCTTCTCAAGGTGACCTACATGTCTCAGTTAGTTTCTCACAGAGAGGCAGAGAGCATCAAACAGGGTTTCCAGCAGCAGATAAATTAGGTGACCTCTTTCTCCCCACTTAAGCAGCTAGTGACACAGTCTGGCAGTTATGGGTTGGTGCTGCAAATTGTTGTGTTATCAAATGCATTTGTCATGGCAGCTGCTAGAAGACCCTGTGGAAATCATAAACAGCAAGCTGGAGCTTCAAGCCTTTGACCAAATTGACGATGAAATCAAACTGATCGGCTACTTCAAAGGAGAAGACTCTGAACGTAAGATGAATATGTTCCTTGTGGGGCTTGGAGCCTTGGTGGGGATGCTGGGGGTTATATGTTCCTGTTCATTAACATTAAGGAGACAAACGGTTGCAGTGCAATAGTCACTGGAGGATGAGGTAGCATTGCAAGTGAGCTTCTGCTTTTGCTGTGCATAAGCCCATTCCTACACCAACAGCAGTCTTGGACCCTTGGACTTGCTTCACAGGGCTGCTGATTTTAGCCCCTGTCTAATATAGCATTCTGGGACGTGTAGTGGGGCTGCACAAAGTGTATTCTGTTCACTCTAAGTGAAATGGTTCTTGTTTGTAAATCCTGAAGGTGTGTAAGAAACATAGTACTGTCATATGCTGTATTTTGTAATAATTTATGTTTGCTCATCCCTGGTGCCTCCTATACTGATCAGAAAGAGACCAGGTCTATGAAATCTTTCCTTTATTCCCCTTTTCTCCTTACAGATTACAAGGCATTTGAAGAGGCTGCTGAACACTTCCAACCATACGTCAAATTCTTCGCCACATTCGACAAAGGGGTAAGCATCCACACACCTCACCATGGGAGATGACAGACTCCTTTCTGCACAGCTTAAAGCCTTTCCACTGCAAAGGTGTAGGCTTTGAAGAAAGAAGTTGAGAGCAGGCTTTTCCTAAAACTCTGAGTGTGAGGGTTAAAGTGGCCATGAGCATCCTATTCCAGGTAACCCTTTTTGTGCAAGAGGGTTAAACCAGATGACATCAGAGGCCCCTTATAGCCTCAACCGTGCTGTAATTTTGTGCTCCCACCTTTCTTCAGCTCTGCATCTGCCCCTGGCCCTCCTAGACCACGAGCTGTCACTTGCACATTCACAGTGGGCATGTCACTGCAAAGATAGATCAAGGCTGGTATGCGTAAGTGAGGATTGGGAGTATTTTGCTCTGTTGTAGCTCATCTCCTCCTTTGCTATTTGAGGCTGTTGTGTCTCAAATGGACAAGATAGGTGTACTCTGGCTTCAGGCTCCTCATGTGCGACACTTAGAAATGAACTGGATTGGAATAAATGAGAGCTGTTCAAATAGGGGTCATTAAGACATACAAATCAGCAGAGGCATACTGCACAAGAAGATGCCATGTTTATCACAAAGCCTTGCTCTGTCTGTTATTTCCAAATCCACAACTTATACAGCATTTTCCAGAAGCTCAGGATGTTCCTGCATTTAGTATCTGGCTCTAGTTTCTCATTTTGAGCATTCCTGTAACTTGTAGTATTTGTGTCTGCTTTTGCATTGGCTCTGTTCGAAGATTAAAAGCCATTTCTACAGTGGGGAGTCAGATTTGGATCTGGGTTTGGGAACCAGCTCCATTAGGCTTGCAGGACAAGGACTCTAGCCTTGCTCTGCCACAGTGCTTGACACTGGCAGTGTAGAAAGCATCAGTGCTTTTTTTTTTTCAAGGAAATATTCATTCATATTTTGCTGGCCACACTAAGAGTGCACTTTGAGGGAGAGAAAATTGCTTGGCCTCAACTCTTCCACCAGCAGAGGCTCTGGATGCCCTGAAGGCACCTCAGGCTCACTCATCTGTGACCATTTGAACTCCCACAGGTTGCTAAGAAACTGGGTCTGAAGATGAATGAGGTGGACTTCTATGAACCATTCATGGATGATCCTGTTCACATCCCTGATAAACCTTACACAGAAGAGGAACTGGTTGAATTTGTGAAGGAGCACAAAAGGTATGTATCAGTCAGGATTCTTCTGGCCATGCTAAGAGGGCAAAGGTGTCCTTCATTGCAGGTTGCCTCTCCAGGGCAGCCCTTCTCAGTAAAAATAAGGATGGCTACTACGTATTGGCATATTCTTGAGATTTTGGTGAGCCTTTCTACTCCCTTATTCCACATAAAGGTTTAAAAACATGTAGGTTGCTCTGAAAGTAATTCCTCCTATTTCCATGGAAAATATCACAATAACACTGTTTGACAAAGCAAATTCTCAGCCACAAGGCACTACTTTTCAACACAGTCATCACCATTAGTAATTCATTTTCACCAGTGGTGAACAAGAGCCTACATGCCACTCTCAACGGAATCTGTGCTAGTGGAAGTGACCCACTGTTTCACACCTGCTATGATGGTGTTGTTGCCCATGCAGTCCATCTTTCATTGGCCCAAAAAAGATGAAAGTCAGAAGGTGCCAAATCCGGACTATACAGTAGGTATGGTAGGACAGTCCAGCCAAGACTGGCAGTCTGCTCCATAGTCTTCAGACTTGTATGTGACCTGGCATTATTGCGTTGCAAGAGAAAGGCTGTATTCTTCTCTAGCTTGAATTTGAAAGTTCAAGCCTTCAGCTTAGTCAGTGTCACAGTGTAGTGGTCAGAATTGATGTTTTGTCTGGGTTCTAGGAAATCTGGCAGGATCACCTCCTTTCTGTTCAAAAGACAGTACACATTACTTAATCCACTGAGAGCTGTATCTTGAATTTTTCTTTGATGGAGAATTCACATGTCGTCACTTCATGGACTGCCATTTTGATTCTGGCTTATAGTGTTGACACCACATCTTGTCACTGGTAAAGATACAATCCAGGAAACCGTAATCTTCAGCCTTGTATTGGTTAAACAGGTCCTGTCAACCTTGCATACAGTATATTTTCTGTTCCAGTGTGAGAATGTGTGAGACCCATCTGGCACTGTGATATTCCAATGTTGTCACCACCGTTTCTAATGCATTGAAGCTGATATTCAGTTCCATACATAGTTCTGTAGCTCTAATCTGCTGATTCATGTGGATGAGCTGATCAAGACACTCTTCATTTCATGGTATGACAGCTGTACATGGCCATCCGAAACATGGCTTGTCTTTCACATTGCCATTGCTGCTGATAAAATGCTCCACCGATTGCCTCACTGTGCTGACATCCCCTGTTTGGTGTCCACAAATGTTCTACAAGTGTCAATTAATGTAATTGAGTGCCATTTTTTTTCTGCATGGAGGAATTAAGTGACACACTTTCTGTTTCATATACTATTCCACATCAGACCCCATTCTGTTAGACCACTCCTCTGCTGCCATCTGTCACATGGCAAAGATTCAACCTCTATTGCCATAATACTGACATCTGCTTCTGATGTCATGGCCAAAATAATAAAATAGGAGGCAGCACTTTCAGAGCAGCCTTTGTATAAGGGCATAACTAACTATGAGATGCTCTATTAAGTACTGTACTGCCAGGCAGTCTTAGGAAGGGACTGTTCTGTCCTGAGATATCTCTGAGCTGGTGTGGCCTCAATTAGAGTAGTTTTGTGTGCCACAACATAGGAGGGACACAAAATTGTTATGGAGTAACCAAAGGAGGGCTACAAAGAAGGGAGGGCAGGGTGTATGAGAAGCAGCTGAGGTCCCGTGGTTTGCTTGGCCTAGAGCAGAGGAGGCTGAAGGAAGGCCTCATGGTGGCCTGCAGCACTGAGCTCTGCTCTCTGGTGACAGAGTCAGGACTCAAGGGAATGGCATGGAGCTGTGTCGGGGAGGGTCAGGTTGGGGGTTAAGAAAAGGTTCTTCACCAGAAGCTGGTGAAGGCTGCCCAGGGCAGCGGGCACAGCCCGGAGCTGCCAGAGTTCAAGGAGTAGACTAGAGGGAATGGCATCAAGTTGTACCAAGGAAGGTTCAGGTTGGATATTATGAAAAATGTCTTCTCAGAAAGAGTGGTGGGGCATTAGCACAGGCTGCACAGGGAGGTGGCTGAGTCACTGTCCTTGGAGGTGTTCAAGAAATGTTTAGATGTGGTACTAAGGGACATGGTTTAGTGGGCAATATAGAATCATAGAACCACCAATATACTATGTCAGCGTTTCCCTCATCCACCGATGGGTAACTCCATCATAGAAGGAGATCACGTTGGTCAATACTGATGGTAGGTGGACAATTGGACTAGATGATCTTGGAGATCTTTTCCAGCCATGGCAATTCTATGATTCTGTGACTGTTTGGACATAGGGTTTCAATTTTGAGTAGTGCAGTGTGAAGCCAGGAGTTGGATTCAATGATCCTTGGGGATCATTATAGAAAATCCTTCCAACTCAGAAGGATATTCTATTATTCTATTACTTTTGCATCCTTAAAAATAAATACAGCACATGACAGTCACACAGGCTATCCATTGCTCGTGCAAGCTGCATTTCACAACAGACATCTGTGAGATTTGAAAGAGGCTGAAGAAAAGCAGAGCCACTGATGCTGCTAGAGCACCACAAACAGGGAGATTTGCATTCGTGCACACACAGGGTTTAGAGACAGGGGATGCTGAATGCAAGTCTTGTAAACAGATCTCTGCTTTTTCTGAATTATGAAGGGATCCTCTATCTTCCATGTACTCTCAGGTCACTTTGCTGACCTCCTGGACTTCCTTCCCATCTTCTCTCTCAAGCTCTTCTGTCAAGTAGCAGCATCAAGATGATTAAACACAGTCAGCTAAATACTATAGCCTAATGAGGCATGCTCTCTATCAGCACAAAATTGCAGTGGAAACACGTGAGTGCACTCAAAGAGCCTCGTCACCGAATTTCCTTTCTCCAAGAGCTGCCCCTAGAAAACAGCAAGGCAAAGCGTCTGAAAAGCTAGGTACAAGTACGAGATACGCATTCATCCAACATAATCTCCAGTTTCTGTCAAACAGCAATGAGGACACTTGCTGGGTCAAGAACTGTAGCCCTGTCCTTGTGCTTAGTGTTTTTTTCTTCAAATTCTGTAGTTATTCTTCACCTCATTTCTATTTTGCTGCATAAAGTATCTAAATGTAAGGAGTTCCAAAGCTGAATTGTGTATTGCATCAAAAGAGTATTCCTCTTTGTTCAGTTTATACCAGCTGCCTTATAATTTTACTCTGTGCCTACTAGCTGTGCTCTGGAAAACAATGACTAGCTTGGTTCACTTCTTTGTGAACGGTAAACATTTTTCACACTCCGTACCAAATCCCTCTTCAGTCACTTATTTTTCAAGACAAATAATTTTCATTAAGTTAATCTCCACAAAATAGAGGCCATTCCAAACCTTCTTTACCACTGCCATGTTTCCATGTGACTATTTCAGTTGTCCTATATCATTTCTGTGATGGGATATTCTGGACAACAAATGCATTCAGTGAAGGGGTATGCACAGTGGAGTTGTTTATTGCTATAATGATATGATGTCTTTTGCTCTTTAGCCATTTCCCAACCATTTGCAATCTTTTTGGTTTTGTTTTGTTTTTGGAACTGCTGCTTTCTCAGCTCATGACACCTGGGCCCCTTCCCTTAGAGGCAATAATTAATGATAACTAATTTAGAGCCCATTGTTGGACCTGTATAGTCAGGGCTGCTTTTCTGCAAATGTGTTACTTCCTATATGTCTATCCATCATGAAGACACTCAGGTCTCTGGAGATGCCTTTGTAACTTCTCTCTGTCAGGCCTGGTGTGGACCATCTGAATAATTGGATATAATAAGCAAATGCTGTCATCTTCCTATTTCCCAGCTTTTTTCAGATTATGTAAGAATACATTATGCATATGATCCTGCCAAAGCATATGCTGTGAATGTTAACTGGTTCCTCGGAGCCATCAGGAGCCTTTAAAAACCTGAACATCCATTCCCCGTTTCCACTGCTTTAGCAGAGAGGCAAACATAAGCAACAGGCTTCACATCTCACTGATGCCCCCTCATCCTGGTGATGTGCTGCCACTCACTTTACCAATTCCTCCAAAAACCTAATTGACCAACTCTTTTTGCAACAACTTGCAGGGCTTCTCTGCCGTGAAGAGCTGCTCTGCTTGGAACACTGATGCCACAGTCAGCAGAGACTCAAAGGGTCCCTTGTGCTTATCTGCCACAGCCTTGTGTCCCTTTGTTGTTCACCCCTCAGCCAGCCAGACCCTCTGACAAGCTTTCTGTTGCAGATGTGTCTGAAAACAGTTACTATCCTTTTTTCACCCTTTGCGAACTGCTTCTCAAAAACAAACTCCAAAAAACCCACCAGGCTTTGGCTGATTTATATTTTCTTTCCAATGGCTCTTATGATATATTTTTTCTTGCTAGAGGTTATTCTTTGCTTTAACAAAATCTGGGACATTTTTATGGCAGAGTTAAGCTGGGCTAAAACTGCTAGAAGAGAACAGAGTCCCATAGGAAAACAAGAGTATGAATGTTCTAGGGACAGCAAAACAAAAGTGAATGGCTCATCTTATGCTCTCAGCCTGGATGGAACAATCTGCCATGTGTGGGACTGATGTCCCAGCACAGAGTGGCGTCTCATCTTCCCAGGCACAAGGAGTGGCTACAGCAACTCCAGCAAAGCCAAGGGCAGGGTTTTATGGCCACAGATGAAAGTAGAAGATGACCTACCCTGCCCCAGACTTGCATTCGAAATGTGGTGGCTTGCAGTGCTGAATTGGAACATCAATCAAATGTGGCACAGTGAGCTTGCCCATGACAGTGGCAGTGTTGCATGTGATGGTGCTGGATATATCCTCAAAGAGCCTTTCTTTCTTCTTTTCAGAGCCACCTTGCGGAAGCTGCGCCCAGAAGACATGTTTGAGACATGGGTAAGCACACGTGAGGATGAAGCTTTGCGTCCTCTGCTAGCTTCCAAACAGAAACAAACCCACTTTGGCTACCAAACTGCTGCTGCCAAGCCCCAGCCTTTGGCTAAACAAACAAAGCCACACTTTCCCAGAAGCATAAAGAGTTAATTCCCAAGAAATGGCTATTCCCTCCCAAAAGTAGAAGTTATTCTCAGGTAACCAACTACTCCAGCCAAGATAAGAGGTATCTGTTGTTGAGAATCTCTGTACCGACCATGGTACATTGATGCAGAGCAATCTTGGCAAGTATCATCTAATAGACATCTGTTAGATGGGGGAGTCACAGAGATTGTACCAAGTGAATGACTCATGGAAACTGTACTGGAGCAACTGTACAATTCAAAATGCAAGCGAGGGCAGGCAGTTCAGCTGATTATATAGATTATGGAATAAATAGCCCATTGATTGCTCTTATTGAGGTGTGAGCAAGCTGCAAGTCAGCAATTATGGAGAACTAACCAGCAGTTTGGAGTAGAACACACACACAGAGTTCTCCTGATCTGTTAATGTAGGGGAAGGGGGAAAGGGTGAAAAATAAAGAAAAATAGTGTATTGCAAATTATTCCTTCACCATGGATGAATAAGACATTAACAGCCATTTAAAGAGCTTTAAGTGCCAACTGAATGCTGGAAAACAAAGCTGAACAGGTGCTTATAGAAGTTACAGAAGATGCAATCATTCTTCCAAAAATCTCAGTACAACATTTTTAACAGCATTCACTATA
Source organism: Chrysolophus pictus (assembly GCA_037305975.1). Taxonomy (NCBI): domain Eukaryota; kingdom Metazoa; phylum Chordata; class Aves; order Galliformes; family Phasianidae; genus Chrysolophus; species Chrysolophus pictus. The sequence continues at coordinate 115,296,778 of CM074576.1, read as the reverse complement.
TAACATGAAATGCTGTGGGAGTCAGAAGCACTGAAAACCCTGGGAATCTTTAATATGACAAGGCAAGAGGTAATAAACTGTACTGAGAGTTATGAGCCACTTAGGCATGGTAGGTTTTCATTTTGTTTTGAAATACAGATTCTGTGTAGAATATGGCTTCCTAGATCCACTAAGTTCCTTAAAGTTATTTTCACAGGCTTCACTAGGACCCAAATTTCACAGGCAATGATTTTGATTTCATACTGAATACATTCTGAAATAACCTCTAGAGAAGTGTGTGAATTGTCAGTGGTGGGATATTTGCTTAAAAAACAGCCTGGAAATACAAAACATTCCCCTGCTACATGACTTGCATCTGCACCACAACAGGGTGGATTCAGGTCTCGCTGCAAGTTCAGGACAGTGCCAGTGGCTTCATTGGTGTTACTCCAGTTTAGTTTGCTTCATGGAATGTCAGAATATGTATGCATTTATACTGGTGTGTATATATATATATTCTGTTCATATATATATTTGTATTTTTCTATGTGACAATGCTGCTGATAAATACGGAGAAAAAGGAATGCTGTAGATTTTCTCAGCCATAAATGCTCTGAATCCCAGAGAAAATCTGCCCAGAATACCCCTGTGAAAACATATTCTCCAAAGATGCCACCAATGGCCCTACACTAGCTGTTGTTTTTAAAGATAATATTTTCTACTTAATCTTTCAGTTTTTTTTCCTTTTGGTTTTTGATTGTGGCTTTGTCACCTCTGAGCTCAGAATGGAAAAGAAATTAGCATTTAGATGGGAATTTCTTCTCGCATTAAAACCAATTGAAATCAAATCTGGGACCAGCAGTGGGTGAGGAATGTGATGCTATTCTGTGGGAGATGACATTCATAGCAGGCGGATGACAAAACAGCTGGCAGATCAATTGGCCTTTGCCAATATCATTACCCATTGCTCACACATCTCACAGAGAGAAGCAGCCCACCAGGCTGTCATTTCTATCTTCCATTCATTTGAACACCAAATTGAGCCTCCTACTCAATGCCCCTTGCTGTTCATGAAGACCCTTGTTTAGAGCAGAGATCCTTCACCTCCCAGAAGATGCCCAAGTAATCCACATCACCCCCCACAGCATGAGGAAAGCTCCTTTACTGGACTCCTGGACTCAAACAAGCATACTTTAGAACTGAGCACAGTGAATTCAGGTGACGTGGGGTGTGGTAGGTGAACACAGATTCCCATGCTGGATGGTTTTCAACCTTCTCAGCAACCAAGGTTTTGCCCCACACCATTAGAGAAGCTCTATCACCTTTGCCATTGGAGTGCCCACCTTGTTTTTAGCCCCAGTTTTTCAGCAGTGTTGCCCAGACAACCTGTTTTGGTGCCTGCTACCTCCGCAACTCAGCCTTACTTCAGCTCTCATTTCTGGTGTCTCAGTGGTGCCTCAGCTAATCTTCTCTTGGAGATTTTGTTGCTTGTTTAAAGTTATCTCAGCACCTCTCGTCTCCAGCAACCACCCAGACTGTCTTCTCTCTGTCCCATCAGTAACTGTTTCATTGTTTGCAGGAAGATGACATGGAAGGAATCCATATCGTGGCCTTTGCTGAAGAAGATGACCCAGGTAGGAGGCCATTTTCTTCACTGTATGACTCTTCATCCCCTCAAGAAGGTGTAGGTCTCCTCCTCAGCCCCCAGAATTGCCCCTTCTCATCCCCCCTTACTATCTGCTTTGTTGTCCTCCCCCCCTTGATCCTCAGCACAGGGGTTACCATCCCTTTCTAACAAGCCCCTGGGACCACCCTCACTCTCCTCTGCCAGCTGGATCAAAGCTCTGCCCTGACCATACCATCCTACACAGGCTGGACTTAAGTACATGGCTGGCTGGAAAAGCAGGTGTCATCTCCATCCCAGCCTGGCACCTGGAAGCAGTCTATCACTTCTGAAGCTCTGCCACAGCTGTCACCAAAGCTGTGCCTAGCACAGACCTCTGGTTTAATTGGTGTGTCAGGTCATATGTTTTCCCATAGCCATCAAGGAAGCTGGGGCTCGGGCACTAAGATTTATCCCTAATTCTGAATCTGTCTTGTTGTGTGAATTTACAATGTGCTGAGGGCTTGTTCTGACACATGCATGCAGGAAAACTGTGGGCATAGCTTCCTGAAAAGCCACACAATCAGTGATTCTCAATGCCAGCAGCATGATGAAAAGCTTTGGCCTCTTAAGGGCTGGTCTCCTCCCTCGCCACAAGAAAACACTTACATTGTTCCACTCCATGGAGGGATTATGAGGATTAATTCATGTGTAACTAATTTCAATACCCGGGGAGGATGGCCCAAATTAAAAGCCTTATTATCAGAAGAAAGAGTGGGGAGACAGCATTTTAATGAGAATTATAAACAACTCCTGTGTTCATAGGGGGTGAAGGAAGTCAGAAACCCCACAAGCGAAAGTGGCTGGGTGTTTGCAGCAGAAGGTTGTAGAGGTTCCTCTGTCGTTTCAGATGGCTTTGAGTTCCTGGAAATCCTGAAGCAGGTTGCCAGGGACAACACTGATAATCCTGACCTGAGCATTGTGTGGATCGACCCTGACGACTTTCCTCTGGTGAGTGGCGAGGGCTGGTTTCCTTCCTTGATTTGGGATGTGGATATAGGCGCAGGAGCACAGGATTAGCCTGGGTGCGTGCACAGGATGCAAAGGAAGGAGCACTGCACCATGGGCTGTCACTAGGAGCTGCTCACTTGAGTGATGTCTCAGCAGCATCCCCAGAGACAGCACTTTTCTTTGCCATGAGCAATGGCCAAGCTTGCATTCAGTTTCTCTTCCATTCCTTCATGTGCTTTCATGCATGGTACCCTTCTCACTGCCCTTCCAGTTGAATTTATGCAAAGGAATATTGCAAAGATCCTTGTTTGAGTTTTGCTTCTTGCTTCTGCAGCTTATCACTTACTGGGAGAAGACCTTCAAGATCGACCTGTTCAGGCCACAGATTGGGATTGTGAACGTCACAGACGTGAGTAGCATGCATCCGAAAATCCAGTGATCCCATGATTAGAATGCTTGAAATTATGGGATCCAAAGCAGAAAATAGATCTACTGACATTAGTAAGATTTCTGTTAAGTGCAAGGAAAACAGGCTTTTTTACCCTGGGAAAAAGCATCAAGACCCCACCATTCCTGTGTGTAGGCAATGAGAGGAAGGTGCTCAGGCTGTCTTAGGAGCTACAGAGTCATAGAATCATAGAATCATTAACCTTGGAAAAAACCTCTAAGATCATCTAGTCCAACCATCCACCTATCACCAATGCTGCCCACTAAACCATGTCCCTTAGTACAATATCTAAACGTTTCTTGAACACCCCTGGGCAGCCTGTTCCAGCACCTCACCACTCTTTTGGAGAAGGTTTTCCTAATATCCAACCTGAACCACCTCTGGTACAGCTTGAGGCCATTCCCTCCTGTCCTATTACTGTTACCTGGGAGAAGAGGCTGACCCCCACCTCTCGACAACCTGTTTTTAGGGAGTTGTAGAGAGCGATAAGGTCTCCCCTGAGCCTCCTCTTCTTGGACTAAACAATCTCAGTTTCCTTAGCCTCTCCTCAGAAAACTTGTGCTCCAGACCTCTCACGGCTTTGTTGTCTTTCTCTGGACATGCTCCATGGCCTCAATGTTTTGTACTAAGGGGCCTGAAAATAAATACAGAACTCAAGGTGCAGCCTCACAAGAGTTGAGTGCAGGGGGATGATCACCTCCCTGCTCCTGCTGGCCACACTATTTCTGGTACAAGCCAAGATGCCCTTGACCTTCTTGGCCACCTGGGCACACTGCTGGTTCTGAGTGTCAACTAACATCCCCAGGCCTGTTTCCTCTGCGCAGTCTTCCAGCCACTCTGCCTCAAGCCTATAGCATTGTCTGGCATTGTTGTGACCAAAGTGTGGGACCTGGCACTTCTTGGTCTTGTTGAACTTAATCCCATTGGCCTCAGCCCATTGATCTAGCCTGTGCCCAAGACAGTTCTCAACCTCCACACCTCCCACCAGTCTTTCTCTGTTTGTGAATGGCAGGTCTATGGGAGTACCTACCCCAGTAGGCTCTCTTACCGGCTGTGTCAGGAAATTATCTTCCATGCACTCCAGGAACCTCTTAGATTGCTTCATCTGGGCTGTGTTGTATTTCCAACATTGTCCCCCATGAGAACAAGGGCAGGTGACTGCACAACTTCTGTCAGCTGCTCCTAGAATGCCTTGTCTGTCTCTTCATTCTGGTTAGGCAGTCTGTAATGGACCCCCACCAGTATATCAGCCTTGTTGGCTGTTCTCCTCATCTTTAAACATAGTGGCTTGACTTTAGCATTGCCAGTCCCAAGCTCAGCAACACTGAAACATTCTCTAGCGCAGGCAAGCAAGCCATTGCCCCTCCTTCCTTGCCTATCCCTTCTGAAGAGCTTAGAGCCATCCACTGCAGAACTCCAGTCCTAGGAGAGATCCCACCATGTGTCAGTAATGGCAATTCAGTCATAGTTTGCCTGTGGCACAGTGGCTTCCAGCTCCTCCTGTTACCCATGCTGCATGAACTGGTGTAGATGTACTTCAGCTGAGCTGTTTGCCTGGCCCCCAACCCCAAGCAGTGCTGGCTGGATGTGTCTGGTGTTTTAGGGCAGCATTTGTGAGAGCACTAGGCAGAGAGAGAGGGAAGGGAAGGGAAGAGGACCAAGGTGGTTTCTGTCACCTGCAATCATGAGAGAAACAGACAAGCTAGAAATGGAGCCCCAAGTCTTCCAGTCTTTTGCCCTTATTACTAGCTTATGGTGTCTCTATTATATTTATTGCAGTTGACTGTGTTTAAGTCATGTCAATGCAACATTAAACAGCTATCAATGGACATTCATAAAAGTAGGACTGTCAGTAGCAAGGGAATCATATAAAAAGCAGCATGAGGCAGGAACATATGCCTTATTATCTGACAGTCACTAAGAGACCTGTAAAAACTCATACATTATCTAGATTTGATATAGTAAATATTTCAGGTTGTTGGTTATAGTATTTGCAGATTTTATTTCATTCCTCTTAAGTCTGTTTTCTATTCCTCAAGAGAGAGATTTAAGCAAGTTCTACGTTGGCTGGAGATATCTAAAACAAACATTGAGCTCATTTTGCTATTTCACTGTTACATCACTGCTTTCAGTGGAGTTACACAGGTACAAAGTAGGGCTTACACAGCGGAGTACAAACAAACACTCCTGTTGGCTTCAGTGGACATAACCTCTGTGACCCTATCACTTCTCTAAAAACTTACCAATACAAACACAAAGCTCCCACAGGCCCACACTGGCTCGTCACACTGTTGTGGCTCAGAACTCGCACCATGATGTGCTTCAGAACATTGCTGCTGCTTCTGCACAGCATCTTCTCGGTGGTCCTACTCCCCCTACCCTTATCTGAGGTGTCCCTTTTTGCCACATGAATGGTCCTGTGCTCTGGAACAGGATCATTTACATGAAGTAAAAGCTGCCACTCTGTGGTCCTTTTTTTTGTCATCGTTTCAGTTTTGGTGTTTTAGAAGGAAAATGTAGAAAATATACAGTGTAGAAAGGACATGGACCTGCTGGAGCGAGTCCAGAGGAAGCCACAAGGATGTTTAGAGAACTGGAGTGCCTCTCCTGTGAAGAGAGGCTGAAAGACATAAAGTTGTTCAGCCTAAAGAGAAGGCTCTGGGGAGACTTCATTGAGGCCTTCCAATTCCTAAAAAGGGCCTATAGGAAAAATGAGGAGAGACTCTTTGGCAGGGAGTGTAGTGAGAGGACAAGGGGTAATAACTTCAAACTGAAAGAGAGTGGGTTTAGATTAAACATAAGGAGGAAATTCTTCACTATGGGGGTGGTGAGGCACTGAACAGGCTGCCCAGAGAAGAGGTGTTCATGGCCAGTTTGGATAGGGACCTGGGCAGCCCAAGCTGGTGTGTAGCAATTCTGCCCATGGTAGGGGTTTGAAACTGAGTGGGCTTTAAGATTCCTTCCAACCCAAATCATTCTGTGACTCTCTGATTCTAAATATGGTCTGGCTTTTTAGGAAGCCATACAATAAAGAGAATTAAGTACCACAGACAGAGAAAGAAGTGGTGTGTGTAGCTATCATCTGACATATGGAAAGTTCTTGCTTCTGCAAAATCAAACACTGATAGAAAGAACCTCACAGCACCTCTGTGAAACAGGAGGCTGATCTTGCTTACAGAGAAAAAACAAGGAAGGAAAAGGAGCTTATCAAGACATTTACTCAAGGAACCTATAAGAAAACAGAGAGACAAATCTAAGCTATGTTTTCTGCCTCTGACTAATAGCTGTAATTTAGATAGCACCTTCTAACTGTATTTTAAACAACATCATCTTGTTACTCCCCCTCACCTCTCCAGTTTATGGAAGTAATGTAGTGTAGGATTAGAAACAGGGCAGCAGGCTCACATCAAACACAGAACAAATGGCACCATACGCTCCTGTAGACACATCAAACAGTCCTACTTCTCATAGTCAGAACCAATAGCACTTCAAGGGGAGGTTGGTAGTCCCAACATTTGGGTAGAGTGGTGTTGTGGCTGCTCCTGCCCACATGTAGGGAGGGAGCTAATGCCACCTCCAACCCTGCATCCCTCATATGGTCCAGCCCTCACCACAACATTAGCAATAAATCTAATCTCTTCCCATGTGACTGAGGGTGGCTAATCCCTTCACCTGTCTCCACAGGCTGACAGTGTCTGGATGGAGATCAGAGATGACGATGACCTGCCCACAGCCGAGGAGCTGGAGGACTGGATAGAGGATGTGCTTTCTGGGAAGATAAATACTGAAGATGATGATGATGACGATGACGATGATGATGATGACGATGACGATGATGATGATGACGATGATGATGACGACGATGATGACGACGATGATGATGATGACTAACTGTGACTCTGTACAGTTTGACTTGTGGAGGCCGAGAGGCCTCCCCCTGTGGCAGGTCCCTTCATCAGAAGACCTGTGTTTGAGCGTCAGCAAGCACCGCCTGTTCCTCCTTTCCCCCTTGCCCCGCTCTCCCTGCCCCTGCTGGGACCCCCGGCCTGATTCTCAGAGGTGCTGAGTCACCAGGACTGCCACCTTGGTGGGTGGCACCGGCAGGTGCCCAGCACCACTGTAAATCATGCCTCCGTAGAAAGGACAATAGGAATCTGTAGGGAACCTGCCCCAGTGCCCAGTGCAGGAGGAAAGCACCTGCATGCTCACTGCCAGAGGGACACAGGGAGCCAGTTTGTATTTTCCATGCTCATCGGCCATCATGTACATCCAAAGACCAAATCTCACTCGATACAGAGGGAAGGTCACTGTAAAGTTTAGTCCTTTCATTAAACAAAATGCCCTTTGCAGCTACTCTGCCAAGACCACTGTATCCTGAAAGTTCTGCTGTAGGAGTGTAAAGCTACTTCTTAACATACTAGGAGCAGCAAAACATTTGAGAGGGGGAAGACGGTTTTAGGAACGCTAGTTAGTGTTCCTAAAATAATTTTCAGTGATTCCATAAAATGACAGTATACTTGTATCTGACAGAGGATGCAAAACCTAACACCACAGTCTGACATGCTCTCTTCAAGCAAAAAATAGAGTAAGTGCAGGTGGTTTTAGATGGGACAGCACAGCTTGCAAGTTCTTGAGCTTGGCAGTTTCTGAATGCTGGAAAGGCTGATGCAGATCTAAGCCCAGACTCTCAAGGCTGAAGATCACTGCACTGAGCCTGGCTGTTGGTTCTTAATCTTGAGGAAACACTGGAACTGACCTCAGGCCAGTTCCAAACATCTGCAGCCAGGTCCGGGCTGAGGTGGTGAATGTGAGATAGCACACTTCTGCCCATAGAACCCTTCATAGGGGCTCACCCTGAAGCCTTCCTATTCCTCATGACCTTCCAGCTTTAGGTGACTTTTAACCAAAATTCCATGTAGCATCTTTTCCCATGACCAAGGTGTTAGGAGGGAACATCCATCCAACCATACTAGATGCTGGATTAAGTGAGTTGGGCAATGAGCAATGAAAGCAATCAAGCTGGTCAACTTCTACATATTGTTGCAAATTCAGTCCCTGCGTAGAGACTTGGATGTCCCACGGTAGCCTGTGAGAAACCTCTTCCAGACTGAGGTGGAGCTCATGGCATCAGCTTGCAGCGAAGGGGGCCATGAGGTAAAGGGCCAGTGACTGAGTCCCAGTGAGTGCCACTCCATCCATGTGCAGGTCACTTCAACAGCATTAGGTCTCCCTGCTTTCCCATGCCAGCAGATTTCAATTGTCTTAGCTTCTTAGGTTTGACAATAGTGCAATGAATGGAGAGCTTGGAGATGCTTTATCTTTATAAATACTTTATAAATATATTTTCCAGTAATTCAGACTTGGTAGCAGAGATGGGATGTACATGTCCTCTCCTGAAACAGTCAAAAAACATTGTTCTGGTCTTTCTTAAGAAAACTGGCTTAGAGATAAGTCAGAGATAAGTGATGTTAGTGGAAATAATAGTGCAAGGAACAAGAGATTCAGTGCACGCTGTATGAAAATGAATCAGCCTGACAAGAAACAAGGTTTACACACTATATATTTCCTTCATTGGATAAGCTGCAAAGCAAGATTTTATAGATTTCTTTTTCTCCTTGATGTTGGTCAGTCTCTTTGTTTCTCTCTTTCCCTCTATACTTGAGCTGAAATAGAAATTTGAAATTACTAGTATAAATTGGCTGAAGTACTGATCTACCTCTGTGTGTGCCATGTCCCCTCAGTGGGAGGCGCCAGCATGAAAAACACTCAGCTGGATATCTACATATCTCTGTGAATGACTGCTGTGCCAATATGGTAAATGGCTGTAGGCCATGCTAGCTCCACATTGAGCATCCGACACACAACCAGCACTTTTCAGGCACTATCTATTATCATGACAGGACAGCTACGTCCTCAAGTTGGGTATTATCTGTGTTAGCCCTTTCTTATTTCTTTATGATGTATAAGCACTTTCTGGAAGACTTGAACCAAGTGTGTTTGGGGGGATCATCTGGGTGTTCACACCAGTGTGCATAGCAGTGAACAGCTCAGCCCCAATCAAAGGACCTGGTGGAGACTTTGGGAAGGCTTGAAATACAGTGTGCTGTCAGACTGGAGGTCCTCTCTCCAGACCAGAAAGGTGCTCAGTGCTCTCCCTCTGCTCTGCCCTTTCAGCTATTTCAGCCAGGAGAGGGGGAACAAGCTGAACTCAAAGACTCATTTACACACATTAGTAAAGAGCAAGAACAGGCTAAACTGGCAATTTAGTAGTCTCTTAGTCTGTGATTAAGGGACAAACTCTGCTTATGTTTCGCACCTGAAAATAGTACTTGCTTATCTTTACCTTGGAGATATTTCCAGGAGGAAAGCATGCAAGATTTCACTCTGCACGTTGTAACTTCCTTAGCAGCTCTGCAGCCCCAGATCAGTCATTGCTAAGACCTGCCACTGTCGATAAACATGAAGAATAAACCAAGACTTGCTCTTTCCCAGCCAGCACTGTCCCTGGACACCCCAGCTGCTTGGATACTTTCCTTGTAATACCACTGCTCCCAGACATCCTTCTAGTCTGATATGCCTCTGTCCATATGCTCCAAGGGACATAAATTAAGCAGAAGTAATAGACCCTGCAAATAGCATTGCAGATGTGTTCAGGTGCACAGGTGGTGTTTAACCTTATACAGATACTAGAAAGACCGAGCTCACACTGCAGCCAGTAGGCTGGTGTTGGTGATTTATGGAGAATTCCCCCTGTGTTATGAGAGAAAGGGCTGATCATATGGCTGTCACTCCTCAATGGGGTCAGCACAGTTCTTGAAGGGGACTGCCCTTCTCTCTTCCCTCAGTGCCACGTTATGGCTTTCTTTAGTTCTCTTTGACCACAAAGGGAATCGTTTTATCTCCAGCTTTTACTTACAAAGCCAGAAGTGCCCAGTCTCTTCTTTTGGGATAAACCCATCAAAAATTAACAGGTGTTGCAGAAGAGGAAGGATTGCAGCAATGAAGAACAGCAGGTGGCCAAGGGGCTCTCGTTTACCCACAGCACCAAGGTTCACAGGGACCTGAATGAGACAAAGCTCCTCGTGAAGGAGCTGAAAGTTTGAATTTGAGTGTCTTCCTTCCAGGGACAGGTAAGATACCTGTGTGTTGTGGGTTACAGCTGCTGAGACAGGGAGAAACTCTGCACAAAACCATTGAAATGTTTTAATTTCCCACTACACTACTGATGTGGGTCCATACCCACACCTGCATACCTTACTCTCCTCCATCTTATGACAGTTACATCCAGAGCACTAGGAGGTGCAGTGGGCCGCACTCAGTGTTTCTGCAGGCAGGTCTATTGGATGAGGGCAAAACATAGTTCATCATCTTCATGTGTATTAAGACCAATTTAATTGGGATGTCAGATTACCACTTCAGTGAAAATATATATTAGATCTATCATAAGCACAGAGGAGGAAGCTCCTGCCATTGCAGCAGGCCTAAGGACATTGCTGGAGAGACTCCGTGAACCAGAACCATGTCTGAGCTAATGTCAATCCCTTGGAAAAGTTTCTGAAGGAGAGGACAAGGGTGGCACAGTGAAGTCACAGGGTGCTTCATATTTTCATGGTCAGCAGTTCTGCTGGTGTTTCTAGAATAAGGGTGGTCTCCCATGCTGGCAAATTGGACACCTCGGCTGTTTCCCATCCTGAAGAGGTAGATACTGGCTGCTTCTCTGTGTCTGTCTACACATCAGAAATGATTCAGGGATTCATTACCAGGGCCAAACAATAAACATTGCCTTTTATTCTCAATTAATTAAACAATTAATTAGACAGGAACATATCAATTCCTGGCTACTGAAGTCTTGCAGTCCTGTGAAAACGAGGCAGGATTACATCTGGATCTCTCTCTGCCTCAGCAAAGCTTCAGGGAAGCCCCATATAGGGCTAGTCACACACCTTGCCTGGACTTAGGGACCTGAAGAGGGACAAGCAGTGAACAGGCAAGAAAGAACCAAGAAAGGGCAATTATCCTGGGTTAATCTGGCTGTGCCAGCAGGACTGAGTCCTATCTGAGATCCAAGACTTGGTACCCACTGTGCTGCAGCATCTCCTGCCTATACCCCAGTTCCTCAAGCCTGGTACCCCTGACACCCAACCTAGGCCAGCCCAGATCCAGGGGAACAACGCTTGCCAGGTCTAAAAGGTGCTAAACTGTTAAATTAATGAATAAATAAAAATTATTCTGCTATTCTGCCTGAGCACCAGATGAGTGGCAAAGCTTCAGGCATAAGAAATAAGCCTCAAGCACAAGAAATAAGGGTTAAACAAACAGATCTTTAACAGAGTAATTACCCACACTTTAGCAGCAGCCAGAAAGCCAACCACCCACCTAAGAAGAGCAGCAGCCGTCCTGACTGCGCCTTTCATTGGCAGTGGGTGGCAAATGTCTCAAACCATGGCCATGGGCAAACTCCTGCTCTGCTTGGGCTGGGAGGAGAACCTGCCTGCCTGTGAAACAAGTAACATGGGTAAAAATAAAACTACACGTGACCAGTGAGATTGGCCTGATGTGGGATATTGCTCTAAAATTCAAACCAGTGTGCCAAAGCCCACTCTAGTGACAAAGGAAAAGGAGTTATTGAATGACAGAAGTAACCAAGTGTTTGAAGAACAGTTTAGCCCCTGCAGAATGAAATTACTGAAGGAATTTGCAATGCTTCCCAGTCTAGTTACTGAATTACTAAGCCAGTTTCTCCCAACTACTTACAAAGCAAAATTGTAATCAACCATAGGGTCTGGTATTATGAGTACTCAAGAATGAGCTTTTACAAAATAGAAGCTAAAAGATTTACAGATCTGTTTCACATCTGTGGTGCAGATATAATCAGCTCCTTCTTGTTCCCTGTTTCAAAGCATGCTCACAGCATCTGACTTGTGCTAAAAGAAGGTCCAAAGAGCTAAAAGTTCTGAGTGTCTCTTAAAAGTTCCACAGAGGCTGAATCAACTGTATTTTATCAAAAACTCCCTTCTCTCCACTTTTATGGAGTTGTTAATCATGTCATCTTTTCACATGTTAAAAAGAAGGACTGCAGAAGTCCAAGCATTTAGAAGCCTGATTTTCACCTCTGGAAAAACAGGCACAAAATGTTATAATTCAAAGAAAAGCTTCATGTCTAGAGCAATCTATGGTGTACCTTCATGTTCCTAAGGATGCTGGAGGGAAAGAACATATCCTGTCTTCTAAGGTTTCTCCCATCAACTTCTCACTGCTTCCCCCTTGTCTTACTGTTTCTCGAGGCTTTATTCCTTCTTCTGTACTCTGATACATAGCATGGTGGCCACACTGAGCTATCCTAATACTCATACACAAGTTATCTCCTTTCTTTCTCTCCTAAAGCTGCCCACACATCTTGCAGAGACCAATTGTTCCCTTCATCTTGGCCTTGGTCCCACCAGCACAGAATCTCTCTGCTCCTCCTGCAGGCAGGACCACAGGCTGCAGGAGGCAACACTGCTTCCCTGAGTTATTTGCAAATCCAAGTCATGCACAGAAGTGATCTTCACTCATTCAACTCTTCATTTTGTGGGGGGAAGGAAGATCAGCTCTGGGTTTTGGAGATGTCTGGCAGTTTTACAGCGGGCTCCAACCTGATCACGGACTCCTGTATAAACATTGGTGTGAAAAGGGAAGGCTTCTCTCCAACTGCATTTTGGAAGGGCACAGGGAAATGGGGAGGAGAACGGAAAACAGTTTTATTTCTGCTGGAGGTACTCTCTGGTACAAGTTAGGAGCAGGGCTATAAAACATGTAACAGCACTTCAAAGCAACCAGGGTAACCTTGTTCATTGTGATTTACGCATATGCAATCACTACACTAAACCACCCCTACCTCCACCTGGTCCCTGCAGCACGTGGATTCTCATGTGAAAAGGGGATGGACACCCCTGACCCCACAGATTATTCGTCAGGCCAGAAAGGACTGTAACCTAAGCCCATCACCATCCCAGTCCAACATAAACTCAGGAGTGGTGTTGAAAGACAAATCAAAGAGCACCGCTTGGACAACTCCCTCCATGCCTTCCCGTCCCACACACTGTTGCAGCACACATGACAGAGATCCCCCTCCCCTGGCATCACGCCTTGCCCAGAGCTCAGGGCCTGCTTGGCCACCCTGGCTTTCCCTGGGAGGCTTCAGCCCAGTCCCTCCCCACACTTCCCCAGGGTTCAGATCTAGGGCAGGGGCAGCAGAGCCGATGCACAGAACCTGTTTTGAGGTTGGAAGCTCTGCTCATTACCGCAGCTAGATGTTTCATCAAACTGTTCACTCAGCTAATGTTATCACATCTTGAGGCACTGCTAGTGCTGCATGCAAGGCTCTGGAGCCAGCTAAGCGATGAATCCCTTTCTTAACCCATGTGTTACACACGGACTACAACTTTGCTCCATTTCTCCCCACCGAATTCTCCAAAGGCGAAGTTCCCTCACCACATGTAACCATGAGTCCCACCACCTACTACACAGTCAGCAGACCTCCTCATATACTAGGCCACACTTCAGGCACCACCTTGCTCAGCATCAGACACTTTACCTCAGTAAAGTGTGCTGTGCTGTCTCGGGGCAGCCAAAGCACTGCAAAAGGAGTTCCTCCTTCCTAAACAACCCTGGTATCTCCCAGAGGAGCAAGATTCTCATCTCATGGGCAGCACACCCAGCTCCTCCATGGGCTGTTACCAGTCACTGCCTCCTTCCCCATCTTGTCAGGAGTTTGTGTGGGCAGCACTTGCCCCAGCACTGTGCCTGAGGCTCCCTCACACCTCAAGGACCCTTGCGACTCCAGTGAAAGATTTGGCCAACCAGCTGAGGGTGAGAGCAGCACCCTCAGCTCTAATTTCTGCTGAGCTTCACACCGCAGCCCCTTATGATTCAGATACCTGAGCTCTAGGCGAAAGCCAGGGGAACTGGTCCCTCTGGCAAAGCCTGTTTCTACCTTCAGTTTCCACAACCCACAGCCAGAGAGAGAAAGCACGACCAACAGCACAAGAAGGATGTGAAGCTGTTGGAAAGGGGTCCAGAGGAGGCCACGAGGATGCTCAGATTGCTGAAGCACCCCTCCTGAGAGGACAGACTAGTTCAGCCTGGAGAAGAGAAGGACTTTTTAATAAGAGCATGTAGTGATGGATAAAAGGAAAATGGTTAAAACTAAAGGGAGAGAGATTTAGACGAGATGTTAGGAGAAACTCCTTTACTCAGAGGGTGATGAGGCACTGGGAACAGGCTGCCCAGAGAAGGTGCAGACAGTGCAGGGCAGGACAGTGCTGCTGGGCCCCACTAGCAGGATGAAGGGACATGGATCAAAAGCAGAAATCAATGGAGGGCAGGAGGCAGGACCCAGCACACCCCACCCCACCCTTCCTGCTTCCTTCTGGCTTCAGTTGTTAGCTCACTTTCCTCTCCCCCTAAGCACAGAATTACTCGTTGGGATGTTTCTCTTCACCAGTGTTTATATTTTTAGCACTTATCTCAACAACTGCTGCACTGTGTTTTTCACCGCTTCACAGCATCCTGTGGATTTTTCCAACCGCCCATAGAGAAGAGCTGCTTTGCATGGCACAGTGGTAAGAGCCCATGGAAGGGGCTGTCTTAAAGAGCAAGATACCAAGGGCCTACAAGACATGGTCTTTGAAAGCTCTCAGCACCATGAGGATGGGAACAACTGCACCCACAGAGTGATTTCAAGGCAAGAAGCCCTTAAGGCATTTTTAGCAGAGCACGCATCCATGGACAGGTTCACATCCACTGAAATGAGGAGGCTTTGCCTCAACACTCCTCTTTCCCACCAGGTCCTAATAAAGGATTCAGCCACGAATCCTACACTTCATAATATGTGAGCAAAGAATACAGCAGGCAGAAAAACCTGTTTCAGCCCGGTCCCCCCACCACACACACCCTCACCAGCTGTATTTGCTCTCCAACCTTGGAGATTTCAGGTGTTCAAAGCAGTCACCTACCAGTCTCACTTCAAGAGTGATAAATGAGTTTGCATTTTACTATGGCAGGGTGGATCAGAAAGGTCTGAAAGGAAGGTGACACAAGGCAGCCTCAAAAAGGTTAACCCACATGTTTGCAGGGCCCCTCCCAGCCACAACTTAGGAATGCCTGGAGGCCAGAGCCCCCTTTTCTTCTTCTTTTTTTTTTGTGTGTGTCTGAAAAGATAAGAGGAAAGAGTGGGACAATCAAATCTGGTTTCAGTTTATTTCCAGAATTTTACTGTACAAAATATGCAAAGTGTAAAACGGTTTTATGTTTCAGTTTAAAAACAACAAAAACCCATCCAGCTATAACTGAAGAGAACCCAGCTTGGAACAGAACGACTTACTAGACGAGACCCACAGTGCATTAATGTCACAGACACCAGGAATTTGCTTACTTAACTCCATGATTAGAAAAGAACTGAAAGACCATGTACCACTGCAGTTAAAGTCACATGTGCAAAAAGGAGGAAAAAAAAAAAAAGAAATGCTGGTTAGTGTCTGTTAATTAGAAAACCTTGGCAAAACCCACCTTACTATACACAGTATGTGTAGAAAAAGAGTATTACACAGTGATCAAAAAGGGTGCAAGAAGAGAGCTGGCTCCCATCCCCTACCCCAAGACACAATAACGCTGAATCAAAGAAACAGGCACAGAAGAGTGTAAGATCCCTTCACAGCTGGGTCTGTGCAGGCAGCAAGCCGCAGCATCCCTGTGTGCAGACAAGAGATGCTCCTGAGCCCTGTCAGCACTAGTGAAAGCTGCCAAGGGAAGTTGCTGTGGGGTAGCAGAGCACATCCCCAGCATCAAGCACTGCCCACGGGGCTGCACTGCAGCACATGGATCAGCACACACTGCCTCTTGGAGGGAAACAGACAGGCAGATAAACTGGTGCTGGGGAGACCCATCTGGAGTAAACTCAATGAGATCCACACCAGCGGTCGGAAACAGCAACTTTTGGTCACCATCTACCTGAGGCAGCAACCCAAGCACATAAATAAGGATGCATGTTCCTAAAGGAGACTTCAAGGCTCAAAAAAAGCCCTCTCTTTTAGGAGAACAGATTATTTAAAAAACAAAACAATTTGATCCCAAGAGCGCTTCCTTCTTCACAATTCAAACACTGAACCACCAAGCCTGGCTCGAGGCTTTAGACAAGTATAATGCACACACCTATAAAGGGAGAAGCACATCCACGCACAAGCTGAATGAGAAAACAGACATCTGTACAAACATCTCAAAACACCTCTTGGATGGAGGGCAGAGCTGAGCAGAGCCTGGGGCCAGACAGCAGCATTCTTCAACAGACTGCAAGATTTTTCATTTACCTTTTTTAAAAAAAGAAGAGATTGAAAAGTTTCTGTGAGCAAGACGAAATTGGCCTGAGTAGGTTTCCACATTTTGCATAGTATAGATCTTTCCAGTTTCTTTGTTAACGAGCGTTGGAACAAGCACATCTCAAACAAGACTTTTACAAGCTACTTCTGCACGGCCAGTTTTAGAAACTGCTTCTCCACAGCTTCTGGCACGCCTGGAAACAGTGGAATCCCTACACTTTGTGTGGAGCATCCCAAAGCAAAAGAGGAAAAGCTCTTAGCGGGTTGCAATTTGTTCAGCTCTCTCCCAGACTTGTGTCCTACCCCAAGCTGTCTCAGGCTCCAAGCCATAGGCCAGCACCTCACATCCCACCTGGTATTTATTCTTCCTCAGCTGAAAACTCAATAGAACACAGCTAGCAGGGTGGAGTGACTGGATCTGCTGGCATGAAGACTTCAGAGGTAGCAGAACACCAGAGGAAAAGCTGAAATCTGTCTCCAAGATGCCGCCCCAGAGTGGATTTCTCTTGCTGCCTTGAAAGAGCCAAGCACAACCCCAAAGCAGGTGTACTCTGGAGTTGACCTTGCTCTGCCACTCTTCCATGCAGAGTACACCTTCAGCAGACACTCTGCTGCATGCAGGGTGTATGGGTGCCGAGGTCTACTACCCCTGTGCTCAGAAACTGCAAGAAATCCTAACTTTCCACTCTTCAACCATGAAAGAAAGTCAGCCTTTGTGAAAACCCAGTCATTTCCATTTGCCTTGAAGCAGCTGAAAGTCTTTGTTGCATCTGGTTTAGGAAGATCTCAGCATGGTTTTGAATTTAGGCTGTAACAAATACAAGTCTTTAAACTGTCTGAGCAGCATACTTGAGAATCACACATGGAAAAGAGGAGTGGGCTAACACAGCACTCTACTGAATGGTCCAGCATAAGGTCCCCCTCTGAGGGGCATGCTCAGCTTCACTACAAACAGAGTTATTTCAAAAACCACTCATTTCTAAAAATCACTTCTCAATTAGGTAAGAGCATACAGGCTTGGGAGACAGGAAGGAGATTTATACACAAGGAGATGGTGCAGAATAGGAGGCATTTGGAGAGAAGCAGCCTGTGCTTGGCTGGCAAACTGTACAAGCCTTATTTACGCTCAGCTCTTGGCAAGCTTTCCAGGAGTAAGGACTGCAGGATTTGGATCAGAGCTTTGTTCCCTGTGACTCAATTCTTACTCATTAGCTGGCTAGAAACAGAATTAAACAAACCAGTCTGCTCTCACTGCTTAGGATTTTTACAAAGAGCCTGAGTTCTTACAGACTCCACAGATCCATACGTGGATTTCAAAGCACTTCGTGATGCATTGAGTTTAGCCTCACAACAGCCCACTGAGGTAGGTATGATCGTGGTCCCTTGATTTTGCATGGGGAGGGGAAACAAGCCCCCAAAGAGAGAGCCGGAGAAATAAAAAATCATTAAAAAAAAACTGGGAATATGCAGGAGTTCAGGTTCCCTTATAACCTGTCCTCAGCCCGGAACAGGTTGCAACTCTGCAGTAAGCAGACTGAGAGGTGAAGCTCCCTCCTTCAGATTTTATCAAGCAAAGCATTCACCTCAACACTGGGAAGAGTGCTTAAAGCAGGAGCTGGCCCTGCTGACAGCAGAGAAGGCAGTGCAGATTAGGAAGCAGATCCAGAGTGAGCATGCCCTGCTTCCATCTGGCTTTCCATGTGTTTAAGGATTCAATGCAACTAAGGATTAAGACATGAGTTTCCTGAGCAGACACTGCCAGACAGGCCATTCGTCGGGGAGAGGAAATCCTGGGAAAGGAAGGTTTTATGGAGCAGTGCCCAAACCAAGGTGCTCCCATGTGTGGGGCACGCCCAAGCCCCCGGCACAGCAGTTCTCTCTCTGGCTGCACACATCCAAGCTGGTTCAGCCATAGGCAGAAGTGCTTTGTAGTGCCCATGCTACTCCCAGTCTCTCCTGCCCTGGCTGGTAATGCACATCATAAAAACCAAATATATACACCTTTAGGAGAGCTACGTGTGAGACACTGTATGCTCCATCACCTTTTTTGTTTGTTTTGTTTTTAAGGAGGGAATAAATCCATGTTTTTCCAAACTAAAATACCGCAAAGGCCACAGTCAGTAAAAAAAATCCCTGTACAGACACAGTCTGCAAGAAAGTCTGACCTAGAAAGAAACTCAGGTGTTGAGTTTAGACAAGGAAAACTCCACCTAGTTCTCATCCTTTAAGGGGCATAGATAGGCTTGGTCTCATCATGCATGTTTTTTTTCTTCACAACCAATTCTGACACATCACACAGAGACCACAGGATGGAGGTGAGTATTACACATTTGGATGAAAGCTGCAAGCAGCAGGAGGTGCAGAGACCATAGGTTATACTCGGCTGGGGGAATCTCCACTTGGTACCCTCCCCCACCAGGGAGGTCAGGTGGCTGGTAGCTCCCTCAACACCAACTGGTGCTGCTGGACATGTGGCTTCTCCTCAACTACCACTGCTGGAGCAGGGCAGCAGACCAGTAGACTGATGATGGAGCCCAAGGAAGGCCTGGAGAAGGCAAAAGAGTCAGTAGGGAGCTATCATGGGCCACCACAGCAGATAACACAGTGAACGGCACTGGGTGTACCTCGCCAGCAGGGCCATTTGCAGTAGGAGACCTCCATGGAAGGCAGGTGGGCTCATGCTAAATACAGATCTTTTCATGGCAAAAGACTGGGCAGGATGAATCCAGCATTTCCACTTGAATCCATTACCACAGATCAGGGCCTCTAGGAACGGCCCGCCTGAAGATGGTGCACCGCCAGGCCCGGAGATGACTCTGGAGTCACACAATGCTCAGCACTAGCATCCAGACAGGCTCATCTTACAAAGAAACCTTTCAAATCCCACAAAACTCAGACAACATAGAAGTTATGCACTGATGGGCAAAGAAGGCTTTCAAGACAAAACTGCAGTTTTAAGAGCTAAGCATCTCACAAGAACAGAGAAGCAGCAGGCTATCCTGGCACTGAGAACGGAGAGACCCCCACAGCAGAAAAAGGCCAAGAAAGGTAGGCAGGTTTTCAGCATTCAGACAGTTTGGTATTTCCCAGCTATAGTTGAAGATGGGGAATGACATGCTGGAGCATTTCAAGATCACGGCAGTTCTTCAAAGCAAGAGGAGAGCAGTAGAGCCAGCCATTCCCTGGCTTCCCTCTTCAAGGGGGAAAGTGTTTTTGCCTGTCTGTCTTCCAGACACACTGAACCCCTTGGATATCGAGGGACACATTCCTGCGCGCTTTCTTCTTCCCCTCTGCAGGGCTGCAGACATAGCAGTGTCTGTGATGCATCTGAGAAGGAGCCAGCTAGTTACCCACCCTGTGCAAATGTGCAGCCCCCGCAGGTGTGAGAGGAAGGAGCGGTAAGGCAGACCCCGAGGGCACTGGGGCTAGAGAAACACGTTTGGAAAGCAGACTGGGGAGCTTTGGAGAGCCCGGCAAAGGAGAGGGACCAAAAACAGACAAAAGAGAGCTACAGCATGCAGAACTGTTTCACTAACAAGCATTGCTAAAAAGAATTTGGAAGAGCAGCAAGATGGGCTGATCCAGGTTGACACAAGCAACTTCACAGAGACAGAAACAGACTGCAAAACCATCCCACTATGTTCACACAGATCCAGCACTGATAAGAAGACACACAGAGAGTAGGAAAAAAAAACAAAAACAGATCTTCAGTCTTACAATTATGTAGCTGACACAAGGAAACCTCTCCCACTCTCCCACTTCCACATGAAAAGAAACCGTAAGTTCTCTCTGCACAAGCAGACTTCTGTAGTGGAGAGGTGAGCAGCCTGTTCTCAGGAGATACAGGTAGCAAAAGCACACACACAGAGTGTAAGGCAGCATTCCAACAGAAATACAGACGTTGCAACTGTGTAGAGAAAGAGAGCGTGAGATTTACAATATGCCTGGAAAGGGGAAAAAAAAAATCTGTTCTGTCTCCAAGGCTGAGCTAACCAAGCCAAGTCACCCTGTCGCCTCTTAAGATATTCCTTTCTAGATAAGATATCCCAGCTCCCTCCACCCCTTTCCAAATAAAGTGCAGATGGTCAAATATTACTGGTCCATCATCTGCCAGTTTCAGTCAGCATTGGGGAAATAAAACCCAAAAGCAGAATAGTGAAAAAAAAAAAAATATTTCTAAACAACCCATCCTCAAAATCCCTTAGACTGAAGTCTCGGACTGTAAGCGAAGGACAAATTTATGAGATTTAGGGTCTATGAACTCTTCAGAGAGTTTGATGAAGGGAATTTTCTTCACATTAGCAACAAGGCTGAAGTCCAAGCACTTGAGGACAAAAACAATTCCGTCTTGCAACCCGCTTGTGACTGCTTCCTCGCTAACGAGTGTCCACTGCTTGGAGAACCAGCGATCCCTGTCGTACTGGAGGGTTGGGCCAGGGCTGAGGTAACGCTCCAGGAATGCCTAGCAAGAAAGTGAACACATTAGCACCAGGGAAACAGCAGCCCCGTGACTCTGTCTGCTTCCACGCTCTCTTTGTTTTTCTAGATACAGCTCTGTGAGCATTGACTTGCAATGCAGGAAGTTATTTCAGCTTCTGGGCTTCAGGAGACATCTGTCCCCCCTCTCCCTTGCTATCTTAATGGCAGCAGAACCACCCCCTTGCACCTCTGGGTGAGATCCCACATTGATCCCAGTGAATGGGTCCACCTCTGTTTCTTCACAGCATTTCCACACTCAGCACAGAAAGTCCTGGGTAAATTCCCAAGAGTGAATTATTGCATTTCTGTCCTTGGGTTGTGTTCTCCAGGTGGTTGTAGGCTGCTATTAGGGGGGAAGGCAGAGGGTGAGAGGGAGGACACTAAGGGACCACGTGACCCATCTCCCTCATCGTGCAGTCCCTCCCTCAGTTTGCAGTTCAGCAGTCAGGGTGTGAAGCAACAAACTGACGTCTGACCAGGCAGACCACAAGTTACAAACACTGTCAGACAGGGATTTAGGCTATAAATAGAAGCAGTCCAAAATGCAGCAGCATGGAAGAGATAAAAAGAAGAAAAATGTCCTTTGCAAGTTGCTATCTCCATCAGTCAGCCAGCTGGGAAAACTGCCCATGACTCAGGGCCACCGCCTTGGACACTTCTTTGATATTGACTCCAGTGCTGAACTGGATATCAGAACAAGTGGCTAATTATCTCATGGGTGCTTTCAGCTGAAAAGAAAAAGGTGCTTCAGAGGAAACACCACTTCCCTTTAAGACCTGATGCAATCTACAGACTGCTGATTGCATTACAGAAAGCAGATATAAAAATCTCCACTCACTTTCCCCAGCAATTCCTTGCCCTGTGCACGCACACGCGCTGTCCCTTTATCCTTCCTGCCCCACACCAGGGTTAAAGAGCACATTACCTTTGGTGTCATGTTATTCGTGATGCAGAAGGACAAGTGTTGCAGGATGCTCTCCATGCTGTGATACTGCTGCTGGCGGGTGGTGCGAAGGTACTTCTGCAGAGCTCTTGCCATGGACGGGAAGATCGCCTGGGCTGCTTCTCGAGAGTCCATCATCTCTCCTGGAGCTTTTTGCTGTTCCTCTGCCTGGAGGCGTTTGATATGAGTGAAGGCCTCCTCTACCGCAACCACAAGCCTGCAGAAAGAAAACCAGCACAGCAAGAGTCACAACACAAGAGGTAGGATGGATTGTAGTTAAGGCAGAGCCTGGGAGTCAGGATTTGCAAGCTCCAGTTCCTATCTCTACCACTGACTCACTGTCTGCCATACAAGTTACATAAAATCCACTCCACTGACGATCTGTGAGGTAGACAGCAGCTCTCCCTTCCTTGCCCAAGCCATCCAGAAACTGAGGGTCATAAACCAGGATTAAGGCTTTAAAAGCCTGAATGTCATACTTGGTTCTGCCAACACAGCATAAACATCAGTTACATGACTTAACAAGACACAGCTGCCCTTGCATTTAAGGCATATCTTTGGAAATGGCAGTTCCAGCATGCAGTGTAGCAGCTTGATGTCAGGAAGAGGCTGGCTATAAACTAGCATGACCCAGGATGCAGAGTGCTGTAAGACTGTGCTCTCCAGCTGCGGCCTGCTCTGATTTACACCAACTGGGAGCAGACCTTGCATTTCTGGATGACTGCCCTGTAACTCTTCACTGAACAACGATGAGGTCCCCATCTACCCTCCTAACACTGCAGCCAAAGATATCCTCTGCAAAGTATTCCTGTGTTGGCACAGGTGAGCAAACACTGAGAACGCACCATAAAAAGGCAAACATGCCAAATGACACTTGCAAGCCCAGCAGAATTTAACAAGTCAGGGACTATGCTGCAGTCAATGGGGAAAAAGCAACAGTAATGGAAGAGTCACCTGACAAAATTATTTTGCCTCTCTAGACAGGACGTGTTTCACACTCAAGTCACCAATTACTGTGACCTTTACGCCATTACCCAATGTATATTAAAGCTAGGAGAAGCTGCCTCAGGACAAGCAGTGGTACAGAACGCTGCATTCAGGCTGTATACAAAGAACAGCATGAGAAGCCCTGACCCCTGTAAGTTTTGTTTAATTTGACTTGGAGAACAGTGGAAATCAGTTTCTAATCTCTTTGTGTCCTTTTGTTGCAGCTCTGACCTTCCTTCTTTGTAACATCTGGCATGCTCTTCTAGTGACTGATGGTTTTGCTCTGACTAAGCAGCTGCTCTAACCAGCCTCATCAACAAAGAGAGACATGCACACATTAGGATGCTATACTGCACAGAAAAGAAAATTTAAGATCCTATTACCCCACAGCTGGAAGAGAGCCTGACCAACTGCAGCTATAGAGCATAGGTCAGACCAAATCAGGCCAGGGGGACACTGTGCCAGCACTTTCCCAATGAAATATAAGCTGCCAAAACAAAACACAATACAAGCCAGCTCCATCCAGTTATGGCACATTCCTTCCAAACACAGGGGTGCCTGTCCGTACGCAGCTCCCCTCAAAACAGTAGGTATGTTAACTACAAACAGTAATTAGGTTCTCAAGCAAACAAAGGCATAAACTCTCTGGGGTCACCTCACCAAAATGTTAACTCCGCAGCCTAAGTGTGACTAGCAGAAAACACCTATTTATTTCCAAAATAAAACAGAGGCAGTCCTGGTCATGCCTTTTCCCTCCAATTCATTTATAAAAGACAGACAAACTGTCCCTTTTAGTTGCCTGTAAAAACATATTCTTTCCTCTCCCATGAAGAGGCAATACCAACTGTTCCACCAGCTCTGCCCTTGGATTACTTGAGCCGAGATGACAAGCCTGAGCACGGGGGAAATAATGGGATTTCCTACAGCAAGTAACTATGGATTTGTCAAGCACTGGACTGTTCCCTAATCCGTGACATCACATTAGCTTATCTGGCACAATATACACAAGCTCTGCTTATGTATTTTCTTCAGATAACTCTAGTTTTCAAGCTGTTACTGTCCCTTGTGCATCTGGGTTTCATATGTTCACATACCGCGACAGATTTACAGCCACCCCCAGCCCTTAATCAAAAATCCCTCTCTTTGAACAGGCTCAGCAATTATATCACGACTGAGGCTCTGAAGAGTGGTTCAGCATCAGCTGAGCAGCACTGAGGATCAACCCTGGGGAAAGGACACCTTTACCTTGCACGACGCTTTTTAACTCGCCGCTCATGGTCGGCCTCTTCGTAATAGAGCTCGTTGTGGCTGGAGTCCCTTCGCCGGGCTGCGGCTGCAATCATGGCACGGGACTGCCCCGAGGCATTGTTCCCTGGGCCTTCCACAAGAGGAGACAAGAAGGCGGGCATTACTGTCACAGAAGGGAGCTGGGAAAGAGTAGTACCACAAAGCATCTGCCACAGATGTGCCGCAACTCTGCCCCTACCCAGTCTACACAGCTGGGGCTATAAATGCTTCCCCAGTCCTCATGAGCTCTGTAGAAACCCTGCTGGACAGCACATGCTTGGAGAGGAGCTTTCTTCCTAGCTCCAAGGATGGCAATGGAAAGGGAAGTTAGTAGGGATCTCACACAAAGGCAGGTAATATGCACATGCCAAGGATGCAACTTACCATCCATTATATGTGCTTTCAGTTTGACAGCAAGAACAGCTGCAACGCCCCACATTTCAGCAACAAGACAGAGTGAGAACAGAAGAAACATGGTGTCGGAAAGAGGAGAAAGACAAACACAAGAACATCAAGAGACGTAGATATGAATGAATGAAAACCAAAGTTCAGGCAGTTACACATGGAAAAGAAAAGCAGGATGCAGAGACAATAGAACCACCTTCAGACAAAGCACCAAGGTTTGCAGAAAGGTAGATGCTTTCTGAGCAACAGGTGTGCTACAGGTTAGGCTGGGGTCTGTGCACGCAGCAACTGTAGAGCAGCATCTGCTATCAGACCTTCTATTACTTCTATTCCATGATCTGCTCTTGAACACCCCAGCAAATGAAAGAGTTTACAAGACCTTAACTAATGACTGTACAGTGCAGGAAAGGCCTAGGAATCTCCCAGCCCTGGCTGTTTGGGCAGAGATGTGGCAGAAAGGGAGAAAATGTTACCCTTGATGAGTTTACCAACTCTTCTACCCAAGAGAGGATAAAAAAGGGAAGCCTAAAACAGTCTCCAAACCACCAAGAGCTTTTTTTCCAACTGCTCTTACCTGGCAGTGACTAAGGCCCATCAATTGCACAGACATGCTTAAATTATTCTGCTTATGCAAAGGCAGCTTTTATTTATTTTTCCTAAAAATCACAAACCGATTTCCAAGACAGAAGCCTGAAGCTCAACAGTAGGAAGACCCATCATTCAAACAGATGGCTCCTAAAAAGTCTGAACACTTCAGACTTTGTTTCACAGACTTGAAATGGAGAATACTACTCAAGGAAGGCGCTGACTCCCAAATTTAGGTTAGAATTATTGCAAGCCTTTTTGACTATGCCTGGTGATGGAAATTCAGGTTTTGAAGGTGAGCCTCCCCACTCTGTATAAGATTACAGCAAGATGTTTTTCCTTCCTGGCTGCTACAACATCAAATACAAAAGCTGCCAACAAATTAAGCTGCTTAATAGCGTTACTGTTTTTTCACACAGAGGGTGTAAAAGGCTGTCAAGACGCCAAGCGAGCTGCAGCCAGAACTACACTCCTCTTTGTAAAGAAGATGGGAATGCTTCTGAAGAATATGCCTCTAAGCCTGAGATTTCCACATCTACAAAGGCAGAAGTGTTGCACAAGGAACAGCCCAGGGATCCTGTACTGCCCCAAAATGGAAAGTGCAAGTTTTGAGGCCCTACCAGGCTCATCAGCTTGCCATTAAGAAGGCCTGGCCAGCCATATCTGGAACTCATTTCTGGTTCCTTATATTTCAACTAGTTTAGGACCTGCTAACTCAAAAAACTTCTAATGCCACTGGACTGACAGTTTTTCTTCCAAGCTTGAGATACCCCAGTAACTGCTACAGAATCAGGCACCCTGCTACTTCTTAAAGAGATGCTGCACCAGAAACAAGCTGGTAATGGGAACAGCATATCCTGCAGTACGGTTTGAATGGTGCAAAGACACAGGGATCTGGCAGCTCTCACTTTCCATTCACAGGGCCTCACTGAGAATGAGCAACTGGAATGCAAGATCTCACCCCTGGAAAAGTGCAGAGCAAGTCGGGTTACTTCTCTCTTACTGAATTAATTCTTTCCCACCTCCACGCTTCTTCACTCCAGGAAGCAGAGGACATAGAAGAAGAAAGCCTGCCTCTCTGCTCCCCTCCTGCTTCTTTTCACCTATCCTCTGCCAGAAATGGGAGATCTCCTTGTAAAGATCTTAAATCTACAATTGATTTCATGGACTCTGCAGTGCTGCATCAGGTTTGAGAATAAGGCTTTGAAACTTCTACCAAAAATATAAAAATTAAAAAAAAAAAACAAATAAATAAAAGACATCGTAGCCTTGTTAAGGCAAAGGAAAAACCCAAGACATGTGGCTGCATGGACTGATGTTCATATTTCAGCCTCTACAGCACATACAAAGCCACCTTGCCCAGCTAAGTTCCTTCCTGCTATCAAAGCCTTTCAATAGAAACCTATTTATATGCAGGACTTACTTGTCATGGGGTTTCAGTCGTGCCTCGCTGAAGAAGCTGCCCCATGCAACTTCCATCAAAGCTCTTCCATCAGAGGAGTGCACACTTTTATGGAGGCTCAGACGGCTGGGCACATCCTGCTTATCAAGCCTAGCTTTTACTGACAGAGCTTCAGAGTGCCAAATGATTAAGTTCAGTTTTCACTGCTTTGAGTGCCCTCATGGATCCACTCAGCCATCCTCCCACTCATATCCTCAAAGCCCAAGAGCCTGAAACAAGTTTGCAGAACAGTAAGGCTCCATGGGGATAGTTATCTGTCTTGGCATTTTCCTGCAAACTGCTGAGCATCATGATGACTTGGAAGCACAGCCAAGCATAAGACATGTACAGTTAATTTACTGCTAAGGCTGCGAGCCTGATGAACATTTCTTTCCCTGTCAACTGCTGCTTACACAGTTGCTCCTCCCCGCATTGGTATGAACCTCCTCAATTTTCCTGAAGGCTGCCCACAGCATCTGTGCAGTGAATGACTGGGGAACAGATCTAGGTTAAAAGTTGCGTTTATTGTACTAGCACAACCAAGGAGATGACCTAAGGGTGACAAGAAGCAGAGGCTGCCCAAAGCAAGCAGCGGTGCCAAGAAACTCTGTCAAGCCACGTAATCGTTAAGCCTGACCCAAAACTTGGCTATTTTCACCTGGCAAAAACAAAAGCCTTTCTGTGGGCTGAACACATCTGTAAAGTCATCTGGAATCAGCAACCCCAGCACCGTTAGGAAAACTTCCAGCAAGAGACAAGGATTTGGCAAAGCAAAAAGGTGAGAATGCACGCATAACAAAGCATAAGGCCAACCCAGCCCTTCCCTATCCCACCCATTCTCAGAGACTACATTTAACCTCACCTACCATCAACATTGTAGACTTTCAGACCAGCCATGTGTTTTGCAGCACGGGATTTGGAGGCTGTTAACAGCGCTGGGTTGTAGACAGGGAAATCTCTGTAGTAATTTTCCAGAACCACCAGTGCAGCTCGCTGGATGCTAGAGGAAAAAGAACAGAAGAAGATAAACTCGCAGAAAGCAATAAGATCTTTTATTTCCTTTTAAAATAAAAGTTTTACGGCAGAAGAAATAGCCATGTTATTTAGAACAAGGCTGTCACACCCATGAAATTGTGAAACACACAGAATATTAAATACTGAGGCTCTCCCTAGGATCCTGTCTGGGATGCTAGAAATGTCTCTCCACGCCTCAACAGGAGGACGATAGGAAAGCCCTGAGCAAGGGCAGAGTGTCAATGATGTGCCAGGCTACCTGCAGCATGGCAAAACGCAGACAGTGTTCAGCTCCCCGGCATGCCCAGGCTGAGGATCAGCGTGTCCTGCTGGCTTTGTGTGGCCAGCCTGCACAGAGGGACCAGCTCAGTGCAGATGCTTTTCCATTTGAGTCATTTCCAGCCGCACCTTGCAGCTTCTCAGATCTCCTCCATCCAAGCTCTGACAAGAGTCCAATCTTACCAGCTTTCACAGCATGATAAGATCACTGCCTTAGGAGCACAGCTGCCTGAGAATGAATTATCCCATAGTGCCTGTTAAATCCCAAGTAAGGGACAGAATCAAGGCAGCATCACACTTCGTTTCATTTGGAACCCACAAAAATTATAAGGGAACTGCCAACATATTTGTTGGCAGTTATTTGTGAAATTCACACTTACCAACTAAGCCTGTCATAAGGAAAGCAACCAAGTACTTTCACACATGTTACAACATAGGGGAAGAAAAAAAAAAAAGAGAGAAGAATAGTAATGTGGGAAAACAGACACGAACAAATTAAGACCTACCTTCAATTCTCATCACTGCCACTGATTCAGCGTGTGCTCCCGGAGGAGCAATTTAATTTCCCCATGCCTTGTGCTAATATTAACTTCTACAACACACCCCAGTAATTCAAACTCACACACACTGCCTCTGTCACTCTCACCATCTCGTTGCCCATCTCCCACCCAGCAGCGAATGAAGTAGAGATGCAGTCCATCTACAAGATGCTGGGGAAGACAAACAAATCCAGACTTGCTCAGTGTGTACCTTCCTCCTTCACTGTTATGTTACAGCATCATCTGTCTTATTAGCTGTACACTTTAAAGATGATCAGTCGAGGTTTTAAAGCAAATTCCATCTTTAGGACAGATGCAAAACACCCCACTACACTAACACAGCATCGTCTGGGAGCTTAATTTTTCAGATACCAATTCTAAACATTATCTCATATCAGGTATGTTAAAAGCAATTTCATTTAAGCATTCAGTTAACGATATGTAATGAAGGTCACTGTTTAATCAGGGAAATAATATTCCTTTAACAAAGACCTGCAGATGGACAGCCCCCACTCACAGCCAGTTTATTTCTCCCTGCCAAACTCCCAATTCCTACTGTGGATTTGTTGCAGCTCCAAAACAAAATTTCACAAAAGAAATCATGGCTGCAGTATATATTTTCCCTTCTGCCTGTACTCAAACATGACTGAGTTTTTCCATGTCTGCTTCCCAGGAAGAAAGGTGAAACTTGATGAGCTTTGTCTCAAAACGTAACATTTGGAAACAAGAAGATAAAAACAAGAACATTTATACATTGGCAGTGCAGGGCACTGGTTTCAGACAGCACTGGGACATCAGTGGCAGCAGTGGAAACGTTTGGGAGGTGCTCCACTGGCCAGCTGGCTCTGCTGGGGCACGGGAGAGCATGATGCACTTTAATGCACACATATTTTCCCTGGGCCCCACAGAGGCTGTTATCACAAGGACACCAGTTGTTCCTACCCCTCAGTGAGTTACCTACCCCTCAGATTCACTGGCACACATGCTCCCAAAATCCAAACATGATCAAGCTGTTAGATTGCAAAACTCAGCCGTTGCTGCCATGAATATTAAAGCCCTGTTATTGATGCAGTTTCCTAAATTTCTATTTAGGAAAGCTCTGGCTCCTATGCAATTCATCACAGGCCCACCAGGTGAGGGGGACAGCTGGGCTGGGACTCTTCAAACTCTTTTAAAGAAAAGAATTAAAGTGAAGGTGCTGCAGCTGAGAAAATTAGAAAGGTGACCATAATTAGCCAGGGTGAGGGGAAGGCTGAATCAGAGCCTTCTGGGCAGCGTTGCTTAACCTTTTCACCCACATCAAGGGGAAACCTCATCCGGCTGCAGGTGGGAACTGCAGAGCAGCAAGCAGCCTGGTTATCCCTGGCACAGCAAAGAGACCCAACACACTTGAGCCTCCAGAAGCGAGCTAGGGAAGCCTTGGGCCTCCTGCAAAATGCAGTTCTTTGGGATTTTCCACAGCAGGCCAGACCCTCTGCTGCTATAGCAAACAAGGTGCTTCAGTGGCAGCCTCCTCCCCACCCACACACCAGCTCCACCAGGAATGGGAACTGGCAGCTGGCCCACAGCCCGCACTCGGATGCCTTTCCCTGCAGAAGTGTCTCAGGAGGAGCTCAGCACCGTATCCACCCACTGCATCCATTCGCTCTGCACTTCAGCAGATGAAGGCCTTTTGTATGCACGATTTCAAAAGAATGGGGAGAGGTGGGAAGAAAAGGAACAGAAAGTTTCAATACCAGACTGTCCATTTAGGGAAGGCCAAAGCAAGGACCTTGCTTATGTCCTGCAAAGAGCATCTGGCAGCCAAATGTAATTCAGGCATAGCAACAAAATACCAGAGCCCAAAAAAGCAGATCAGGATGTGAAAAGCATTTTCAAGCAACAGAAACCTGTGACATAGACAGGACCTCTTGCACAGGACTACAGCTTTGTAAAGGCAGCATCAGTAAAACCCTACTTTCGTTGCTTTGTACTTTGTGCAGTTTGAGGGGGGTTTGAAATAATTTGTTTTTATTATCTTTATTCTTCTCCTCCTGAAGAAGGCCATGTCACAGCACGCTGCCAGCAGGGAAAGCAAACAAGCAGATCCGGCAGCAGTGCTGCGTACCTCAGCAGCATTTGGCAGTAGAGAGAGGCCGAGTCCTTAACAAACAGCAATGAATTAACTTCTGTGAGATCTCCAAGGAAATGGAGGAGGGGACTGTGTGACACAAAAGCACAACAACTGCCAGCTTTTCCCTGTCAAAAGATAAGTCATGTGCAACCTGCTCGAGTACTTGTTGCTACAAAGGATTTTGGTATCTGAGGTCTCAACACTGTCGCTCACTCAGAGGCCATTTTGGCTTTGTATTTGCCTTCCCTGACATAGCTACACCAACACTGAAACTGCTTTTAGAGGATTTCCAGGCAAACGAGCCAGTGCTATGCTGAGAACACAAGGAAACCTGCTCATGTCATGAGAATACCAGCTTAGAAGCTGCTGCTTCCTGGAAAAATGGTGCTGAGTCTGCTGTAGTGGTGGGAAGATGGACAGTAAGAAGGGGAGTAGTGAAAAAGAGATATTGAAGTCACACTTCTACGCTCAAAGTTGTCATCAAACACAAAAAGACTGCAGTGGTATCACTGATGGGGTTTTAAGAGCTTTGCACTTTGCTTTCTGAGCTAGGAAGGCAGCTTGCCATGGCTCTGTTACCCACTGAAGGCACAGGTCACAGTGTCTCAGCAGATGCAGATTTAAACACACATCGAGAAAGAACTAAGATGTTTGGTACCAGAGCATGAACTTTCTTACCCTATCACGGAGGCAAAACCCACAGGATCAGAGCTTAGGGTGAGCCAAGCATCCAAAATCCACTGGGAGAGTCAGAGACTGGTGCTGTACTAATTGAGGGCTGAGCGAGCCCAGGGTTATTTCACTAAATGCCTCCCAACACAGACTCATCTCCTCCAAACAACATTTTTTAAGTGCTGCAAAACAGACACACAGCATCAAAACAAGCCAAGGACTCTGGGCATGCTAAATACATGCCACAGCCAGTTGGGAAGCTCTGGCATCTCAACGAGAAGCTGAGCAAGAACTGCAGAGAGCAACCCTCTGTCATAGCCAGCTTTGTCTTACAGGTTGCCCCCAGCCCACAGCTGCACCAGGTCCATCTACAGCAAGTTGCTGAGGTCTCCTTACTCCCTCTGGGATGAGACGCCAAGCAGAGATGCCAAGACAAGAAACTCCTTCAGCAGCCGCACCAAGCAAGCCAAGCAGAAAAATACCTTTTGATCACCATAACTACAGTGGCATTTCAGCTTAGTATAGCTGGGAGAACAAGACCGCAGCCCCTAGGAACAGGAAAACCACATTCTCTTGTCAGGCAACCACAACTGAAGTCTCTACTGGGCTCAGGCAGGAGGCAGGCAGGCACAGCTCTCCCTCCCCCAAGGAGCAGGCATCGGGCTACCAGGACACAGTTTGTTTTAGATGTGAGCAAACAGCCAGTTTGTGTAGAGTGCAAGCATAAACACAGCACAGAGAGCTTGTCCCACAGCCTGGATGAGAGCAGGACAGCATGTTGTTGTTTTCTTGGTGGGGTTTTTTGGGGGTTGTTTTTTCTTTCTCCTCTTTATCAGCAGCCCAGCCAAACCATCCAGCACAAAGGAAAAAGGAAAGGTCCAGTGCCAGTCTACTACAAATCCTGCTCTTATGTTGTAACCTTTTTATTCAGAAGTAAAGCTGTGAGTATGGAAATGGGAATTTTTAAAACATAAGCTTTTATAAAAGGGCATGATCAAACTTTTTAGAAAAAGAGTATGCTCCTTTAAATGATATGACCCAAACAAGCTCCTTATTTAATACCTCCCTAAAGAGCCCTATAAAAGTATTCCCAGGCCAGTGCTCAGAAGATGCTGCTACAGAAGTACGGAGTGCTAAGTTTGAGCAAGCAGCTATAAAAACCCAGTAAACCCACAGGCATGCACGCTCCCACTGCAATCTCCTTCACAGACGCTTTCTAGCCTGATATTTCAGCAAGTTAATTGGTCTTTAGAACACAAGCATTTTTCCCCAGA
This sequence comes from Chrysolophus pictus, assembly GCA_037305975.1. Classification (NCBI taxonomy): domain Eukaryota; kingdom Metazoa; phylum Chordata; class Aves; order Galliformes; family Phasianidae; genus Chrysolophus; species Chrysolophus pictus. Next base: position 115,264,364 of record CM074576.1, on the reverse strand, counting down.
CACCTTTACTGGCAAAATCTTATCAAAAGATCCAGTAAGATGGTTTTACCATTTACAAGATGCTGCTGGGGTGACAGAAGTAGCACTACACCTCTTCCTTTCCTCGGTAACACAGCAAGCATGTCAGGGGACACAGTGACAAGGAAGGGGCAATCACAAGGATACCTGTTAGCCCTGTTTTGACATTCAGTGAACATAAAAGGTAAGCTGCAAAAACCTAACACAGGTTTTAGAAACAAAGGAGGGCCTGAAGCACAAGAGCAGCTTCCAATGGGATGCAGCAAACACTTTTTCCATGAGAAAGGAAAGGCTGAAGACCTTGCTGAGTCTAAAGTCATGCTGGGGTTCACTGCCTGCAATTTTAAGATGCCTGATGGCACGGGGTCAGCTCAGGTAACCAGGAGGCCTGTCCTTCTAGGCCCCTTATAGAAGAGCAAAGGGCAATCTGTCAGTATGTGGCAAAGGTACATTGCAGTGCTTACCTCAGCCCAGCCATGAGCTTGCGTCAGGAGGGCCTGCAGGGCCACATGTGAAAGGGCACCTTGTGAAGGGCTGAGCTCCTCCCATAGCAGCAGCTGCCAGGAGTGTGAGCTGCAAGGCAAACGACTCTCATCCTCCTTGCTAAGGTCTCTCAGCAGGGGGAACAGTGTGCCTGGGGGGACTTCAAGCACTCCCTCAACATGCAAAACCTCATGGTATAGCCCACAGACAACAGCAGTGTTCAGGCTGCTCTTTTTAGACACCAACAGCCTCATGAAATACCCTAACAGCTCTCAAGCTGGATTCTTCCATCCCCTCCGACCAGATGAAGGGCATTCAGACAGATGAAAGCACTACCTTTGCATCTCAAACCCAATTCCATGCCCTCAGAGGCTAATGGTGGCTGAATTGGATCCTGACAGCAGCAGCACAGGGATCACAGCCCCAGCTGAGAATTGGTTTTTTCTGAGCATGCTGCCAACACAGTGAGCAGCCCGTTTCCATGCCACAGTTTTGCAAAGTGGTGGGATGTCCTCAAGGGAGCTAGTGAGAATACAGACTTGCTTATTAAGGGGAAAAAGAGAAACAGCTTCTGGCTGCTTGCATCAACGCAAAACCAAAGCTGTGAAAGGCTTCCTTTATCTATTGAGCAAACTGAAAGGTTGGGAAGGAGGGTAGAGAGAAAGGAGTGGGGGGACAACTTCAGTGAAAAGATGACTAGAGGAAGCTGCTGCTGAGCCGTCCCTGCATAGCAGCACTGATATGGGCTAGGATACCCAACAGACAGCGATACAGAAAGACCACTGGCTTCTCCAGCTGTAGTCCAAGTAGCTCCCCTTGTCCATACCCAACTCTACAAAGGCTGGTGACCAAACTACAGACACTGCTGAAGTTGATCTTACAGTTTAAACGTAGAGAACACAATCCCAACACCTCTCCTCTGCCCCATCTCATAAATTCTGCCAACTCAAGTCTTTGCACACCTTCAGCACTAGGATAATTAAGAAGACTGAAGAAGTTGAGCTGGACTAAATGACCCATCCACAAACATAAACTACAGAGCCATATAGATAACACAGAGGTATAAATACCAGCTCAGCCATTCAGCTTGCTGTGCAACTAGACAAGGTTTCCTTGGGAAGGCAAAGGGAGAATCAGACACTTGACAGGATGATTTCTTGCAGCAGCATCAGTTTAAGCAACGATATGAAACCATGATCAAGCATTTCATAGAATCATCAAGGTTGGAAAAGACCCCTCAGATCATCTAGCCTAACCATCAACCCATCCCCACCATGCCCACTAAGCCACATCCCTCAATGCCACATCTACATGTTTCCTGAACACCTCCAGGGACGGTGACTGCAACACCTCCCTGGGCAGCTGTGCCTGACCACTCTGTCTGAGAAGACATTTTTCCTAATATCCAACCTGAACCTCCCCTGGCACAATTTAAGGTGTCTCTCATCCTAATATTTATTCAACTGAAGGGTGAAATGTGTTCTTTGATATTCATTAGTAATCTAGCACAGAACTGCCAGTACCAAACTCCATTTGCATGAGCTTCTTCACTGTGCTCTTACCTCAGAAACTATAAACAAGAGTTTATTTGTTTGTCTTTTAATAAACAAAAAAAAATCCACCATACGCAGAACTCCCCCAAATTCTTAAACCTTCATTTCATTCAAATGTAATTTTAGCACAAAACATAACTATAGTTTTAAAAAAAGAAAAGCAATTATCTCCTCTTTCCTCTTCACACCCATCAGGCTGTATTAGATAACAGCATCAACTGTTGAGTTCACAGTTCATCTTTGAAATACATAGATAAAGTGTTTGAGGGAAGCTTAATCTCTTTTAAAAGTGTGTACACACCTGAAGTTGCTCTTAGGACTGTAGGAGTTTTGAACAAGTCCTAAGGCACAGGGGGATGTGATCCTGGTCTCTAGCTGTTCGTGCATTTTAAAAAAATCAGCTCAAGTGAAGCATCACCTTCTGAATAGATAAGCTGGGAATAATACCAAGAACTCCCTCTGCCTCAAGGCTGGAATAGTCACTACTGCAGACACAGAGTGCCCACTCCTAGAGTGCCCAGAAACCTTGCAGCAGCTGCACAAAATGCCCTGGATTACTGCTTCCAGTCCCTGGTACCGATGTATCTGCAGCAGTGATGTGTCTCCTCTCCCCATCACGCATGTATGCTAGAGCCTGAGCCTCTAAAAAGATAATTAAGAACACAGGAACCATCACGTACAGCAAGAAGTTTGTAAGAGACACATTTTCAGAAGATAATTTAAAGCTTGACCATGTGACATGAAAGGCCAGAGCTTACAGACATCTTGCATACACTATACAGGAATTCTTCAAGTTACTTTAATAGTTTCAAAGTACTTTTTTTTCTTTCTTTCTTTCTTTTTAATGAAAGCTAAGAAATGCAATTTAAATTCCAAGGAAACAACAGAAAGAAAGCATTCAAAGTTTCTTTGGCAGCAAAACCAGCATAGCAATGGGACTTTAAGGTTAGATGGAGAGGCCTGCCCGGACACCAGCAAAGCCCTGCACATAAAGAAGTACTTGATCCAACCCACAGCTCTGCCCAAGCAAAGTCTCTCATTTTAAAGCCAGCAGCACCCAGAGATTCTGCAAATGCTGCTGAGGCTGTGGGAACATGATCCGCGCTTTCAGGCTGAGCATCTCCAACCCAGACCCAAAAAGGATGCACATTACCTTTCACTAACCTTTGACTTTTAGGGAACACAAACCAGCCAGCAGCCTTCACGTTGCATTTTAAATCCTTCCTTACATGACAGGAGCCTGTCTGCCAGAATGGCTCTCCCAAAAGCTTCAGCCAAAGACTCAACTTGATCTAAATGGTGCAAGCAAAATTTAAGCGTAGAGGTACACTTAAATGGCTGACTGCTGGGAGGGGAATCAAGTTATAAGTGAAAATACTGCCCTCAGATTTGTGGCCAAAAAATCTTCAATTACCACCCAACTCCTTATTAACTCTTCCCTATTCCTTCAGGGTAGGTAGTTTCCAGTTTTCTTAAACATTATTTGGTTTCTGCTGTATGAGAACTGTAAATTCTTAATTTCTTACACTTTAAACAAAAGTGATGCCTCCTCCTTTCCCCCTAAGGATATACTCCTTTGCAGAATATTTGTATTTCACCATTCACCACAAAAACTGGCTGTTAAAGACTGAGGGGGTGGATTCTTATTTTTTTCTTCAGCATTTGAAGATAAAAGCATCTTCATGGCCACAAAATTTGTTCAGCAGCTTAGAGAGACCATCTGTCTCTGTGGGTGGTACACAACGGCGACTTGGAGGGCAGAGACGGCGGGGGGAAAGAAATTACATGGCAAATGCCTTAAGTACAGGGCAGGCTGGAGAGCCTGCTGTTGTACTGCTGGATACTGGTTGTTTAGAAAGATAAACCAACAAGAAAAAAAAAATCCCCGCAGATGAAACCAGTGGCATTTCCTCCTCACCACCCCTTTCAGAAGGACAAATCCAGCAACTCCCCATTACAGCAAGTCATACTGTACTACTGTACTGGCCAGGGGAATTAATAATTGACTGCAGGCCCTCCGCTTACAAGTATGCTCGTAAACTTTTAAAGTATTAACTATTCAAAAAATGTGAGAGCGCCCCAGGGCGTAGCAATCACCCCGAGCTACCAGCCACTGCTTCTTGGTACATTCAACAGAACACAATCCTTTCCTAGGCTGTAGTCTACCATACCCAACTCCAAGCTCCTCTTGCAGAAAGATGCAGCACAGCTTGTGTGCACGGGTAATGTAAATGCAGATTGGTTTGTCCTGAAAAGAACAGCCCAGGAGTTTGTGAGGGTTCGTGTTTATGTTGTTATTTTATTGGCACACCTGGGGCTCGTGAAATACAACTCTGTATTACTGCAGCACCTCACATAAGGCTCCCCACGCGTACAGTGGAGGGATGCACAGAAAAGCAAGCAAGGCAGCCAAGATCAAACAAGAAGAGGGGGATAGGCAAATGACTGTAGGCCCTTCAGTCTCTTGAGCTGTCATCTTTATCAATGTTAAGAACAGCTCTGTGTGTAAAGCGATATATAAAGCCTTCTGAAAAGCATACACAGAGACAAGAGGCTAGGAAAGCATGCTCCTTTCAAGAAAAACAGAGCCCTGTCAGACTTCACCACATCAGAAGTTCCCAGATGAGCAGTGCACGCAGTCAGAGATACTGACGGTCTATTCCAGATTTCCAACCCCACATCTAATGAGAAGCATCTGACACTACTGGAGCCTGCTGTTCACTACTGTCACAAATAAACATCCTTTTAATGAGGTGTTACTCTGACCCAAGTAAGAAGTCCTTGCTGATCTCTGCTGGCAACACACCCCACACACAATCAGACAGACCCTCATAAAACAGAGGCACCACTGCTATAACTCATCCCCAGCATCAAAGCAGGCTTCCATCTGCTCTGCAGGGAACAGCAGGCAGTATTACAGAGGCTGAGGGAAAATTTGCTTCTGCAGTTCCACCAGTACCCTCACAGTAACAGCAAACAGGCAATTCGCTCTTGGTGGCACCATTCTCCTGGAGGCAAGTTTCTCAACTCCAGGAATGGAAGGAAGCGTAGAGATTCAGCCCAGCTTTGGAGAAAACAGTCTGGGCTAAAACCCATAAAAAGGTGGTTGTAAACACCCAGTTATGTGAAATGCTGGTAGGGACACTGGCTTGGAGGGTCCTGTCTGACACCTCTCTTTGTCAGTGCTAAAGAAGCCGCTCTGGAGCATAGTTAGGTTTCTTCAGTAACTTCACACTTGCGGATGCAATTAACACCCATTTAGCGAGAACTTCTTGGGAGGAGAGAGTACTTAAGGCTGGTGCTCATCTGGCTGGGTGAAAGGGGAGGAGAAAGACACTCAAACAAATGCTCAACAGGGTGCTTTGCGTGGAATTCAGGACTGAGAAAACGTACTGAGAAAGAAGGCTGATTTCACACACGCTAGAGAGCATGGATGTCCAATCCTTTGGTTTGCCTGGGCCATATTGAGTGAAGAGGAATCGTCTTGAGTTACATCTATGAAGGCAGCACAGAAAGTAATGCCTTGTAATTATTTCCACGGAAACTACAACCGATAAAAGAACACAATAACACTATTTAATAGAGCAAGTTCTCAGCCTCAAAATACTATTTTTCAACACAGTCACAATCATTTGCTACGCATTTTCACCAGCAATGAACAAGAGCCTGCATACCACATCAATCTGCACAGTGGAGGTGCCCCAATACTGACACCTACCACTTACCACCACTGTGCTCACATGCACTGCTTGGTCTCCATAAATGTTCAGCAAGCATCAACAATGGAGGCCATTTTTCCACATGGAAGAATTCAATGACACACCTTTGCTTCATATGCACTCTCATGTCAGATGCCATTCTGACAAACTGTCCCTCTGCTGCCATCTGTCACACAGCAACAATATGCAAGGGAATGTTGGTGGGAAGGCTCAATCTCTACTGCCATACCACCAACATCCACCCCTGACATTGTGAGTCAACATAATAACATATCAGGCATTTTTTTCAGAGCACCTCTCAAATATATAATATAATTAATGTATATAAGTAACAATTTAAATAAGTTGTGTTAATTTTTTTTTAATTAAAACACGCACAAAAGAGCAACAAAAACATAAAACTAGTAGGATATTTGACCCTGTCTTTATGAAACTAACACATCAGTCTGATTCCATGCACCAATATTTGGTTGGTGCTGAGGGGCCAGGCTGGGCAGCTTCACAGGAAGAACTGCTGCCATGATGGCACAGGGAAGGGACAGGCTGCACTAAGATCTGGGCCAGGCCGCATGTGGCCTACAGGCTGCAGGTTGGACATGCCTGGGCTAGAGGCTCTGGTGACAGAACTGTTTTGCAAAGTAGCTCATTTGTGTAACACGCTGCTGTAGGGAGCTCCTGTAATTAACGCAGTGGCACAGTTAATAAGGTGTTTTGCTACAGAACAAGATACAAATTCACCTCAATCTCTCATCATAGTGTTTATCACACTATGGATAACGGCAAGGGTTGAAAGAGAAACGAGGGCCAGTTATTCTTCTAGTCCCTGGGAAGGCAGGTCCAGCAAACCACAGGCAGGGTAGAACGAAGGAGTGTGTAAGCCCAGACAGTGTCCTGCTAGGTTTATCACAGCAGACACAGCGTTGCTTTGCAGTCATACTTTTGACCACCCAACTGGAAACAGAAATAGCCTGCAAGTGCATGGGATCAATCACAATCAGAATGATAGATTTAATGAGATGCACATTAGAAAGCTCCTTCACCAGAATGCAGCAGGGTTTGTTTTAGCAGCTTCTCCCTCAGGCAAGATGACATCCAGCCTCCTAAGCCCATGGTTAAGCTGATACATTCACCCATGCCGAAAAAACAGAAACAAAAGATGTAATGGAAACTTTCCTTCCTTTTAGAAGGTAGGGAGATTTTAGGACAGTACAACCACGAGAGAAGCGTTGATAAAACTCCAGGAAAGTGCTCTCTATACAGCTGAAATGCTGACCAGGTTTTACTAATGAGAAGAATTTCATCCTTGATAAGGGGGAAAACACTTAGCTGCTGCATGAAGAAGCTTCTTCCCTTAATCCCCTATATACTACCTTACTAAGGAAAACTGCCCTGGTAGCACAAAGGGATGCACACAGAGACCTGTTAGATCTGTCAATACTGAGCCTAGAAGACACTTTTGTAATCAGTAGATTCAACAGATACAAGAATGCCAACTTTGGATCAAAAGAAGCATCAGTTTCCACCACACAATTCTCTTCTCAGCTTTGTTTTGTACTGAACATAAGGGTTCAAGCACCACCTATGGAACAGCTGCTCCTCTGCCTCAGTTCAGCCAAGAGACAGAATCCCCTTCCAAAAAACACTTATGCATCTATTTTGTTTTGTGAGCCTGTACAAGCCACAAGATTTCTCAGTAAGATATGGCTAACTCCTGCAGGGAAGGTGCAGGCTCTTCAGAGACATACACCTGTTTCAAGAAAGCATCTGCTCTCGTATTTTCAGACCACAACTCAGCAAAAAGTCATCCAAATACAGATGGTAAACACAAGGATGGACAGCACTCTAACAGACATTTTCTACTACTTCTCAGTACTAAGCTTCTTTTGATTATATGGACAAGGAACATCAACCAGCTCATATCAGTCTGCAAAAGCTGTATCCTGACTGAAGCTGTATGGAAGGTTCATAACCAACTTCCCTACTTGTCAGTTCAGAGCAAACTATCATGGCCATGCTCCTCATATTAATACTGCAGGGAGGAGAAAAAACCCACTCACAGACATTTCTAACCTCAGAAAACCAAGACTATACTGGAGCCACATTCAGTCTATGTGTAGGATCAATAATTACCATGCACGTTTGAAGTAATTCACTTTCCTGAGTTGTCTAGACCAGCAAAGCTCTAGGATGGGGAAAGACTACTCACTGGAAAGAAAAGGACTGCATCCAGCACTTGAACTTGAAGAGGAGGGTTTTCTCCAGCAACTCCTTATCTACATTATTTCTGAGCCATCCAGAAAGAGCTGAATTGTGGACGACAGATGTCATCCACGTCCCAATAACAGCAAAGCAATCAACCTTTCAACAGGAAAGTTATCTACTGTCACTCTTCCCCACCTTTGTTCCCTTTGTTCTTGCTTCCAAAATTCTCACCAGTATCCCCACCCAACCTCTCCTATGTTTTCCCAGGCTTTACTTTCCCATATCTACTCTCTCTTCCCACCTCTTTGTCCATCCATACCCCCATAAAGCACTCTCCCCACATGGCAACCCCTCCTACTAGGAGCAACAGAGCAGTCAGTAAGTTGAGACTTGGCACTCTGTTCACAGGGACTCCAATTTAATTTTTACCTCCCCTCGCCAAACCCTGAGTCACTGCCAAAGGGAATGCTCATTTTGGCAGCTAAAGTCTCCCAAAAGAAAAGTTGTAGCCAAAGTGCTGGAGGTGGGACCAAGGCAGTCTATTAATAGGTTAATTACAATATGAGTTTGGGGAACTACTCCCAAATATGCTTACCCTCTTGGACCCAGGGCCCTCAGGGGTGGAATGGAACATCAAACTCAGCACATTCAACTTCTTAACTTAAGTTGGAGCCAAGGAGGGTGGAAAATCCAGTCCATACTCTACCTAGCAAAATCTATAGTTTTATGAAGGAGCAGCTAAGCTGTTTTCTTCCTTTCCCTCCCAGACAGTTTCCTCACACTTAGCAACTCTCTGCCACGTTAGAGAAGAGGCAGAATTTGAAAGCCTGCACCTTTGACTGAAAAGGTACCAACAGTTTTGCCATGGAAACAATTCAGAGCTACTCAACTAAGCAAAACTGCACAAGATGTCCCAAGAGTCTTCTCACTACCAGCCTCTGGAGCCTGTTGGACTGCTGAAGATGGAAAACTCCATGCACCAAAACTTTGAGATGCTTGGGTGTACAACGAGGACTAAACAACAGACCAAGCAACAACATTTTGATTTCAGAAGGCAATCAGATTCTACACCTGTTGAAGCATGCTTCCTCCTTCCAGGCAGCAGGCCACAACCTACATATGACCCCTTTAAAAGGATTGGGGTGAGGCCAGCATACACAAGAGTAAACAGAAAGAGCCCACTGGCAGCAACAAGCAGCATACACATACTCCATCACAGCCATGACTATCTCTCCAGTACACCCACAAGACTGCTTCTTCAGTCCTCCTGAACATACTGCCTTTGTGCATCTCAATCATCAGACCTCATGTTCCAGTAGAGTAAACCAGTCAGACGTAGAAGGCAGCCCTCTATGACATATCATGGACAAGCACGTAAGAGACTTCACGGACACTTTGCAAGATTATGCTACAAGGGTGTTTCAGTTGCCAAATTTCTCTTGTTTTGCACGAACACCTTGCAATCCTAAGCTGTAAGAAGATGGAAACAGGAATTTCAGTCATTTCTTATAGTGCTTATCACACTGGGGTCATGCTCCATATCAAGTCCAGCTGCTTGTGCCATCTGCACACAAATAACTCTCCTCTCTTGCATTCTGCAAAAGAGAGAGATGAAAAGAGAATGTGTTCTTCCTTGTCTGTGAGACACTTGGCTTCTAATCAGATCTTCAAAGTCTTACCTCTACATTAGCAAGGATGTTAAAAACAACAGGCTCAAAAACATGTTACACAACTGCCAGAAACTCAGGAAAAAGCAGCACTAGCTTCCCATTCTTAGACATGCTTGGCAACTCTCCTCTCTAACATAAGATGCTGCTGAAGCATCTACATTTTGCATGGTTTGGATTCAGTGTGCCAAACAAAATTGCAAGCAGCTTGCCAGCAAACGAGAAATTATTAAGTTTTTCATACATTGCAGATTTTATTAGTCCTTGCTGCCCTCACATCACCTAAGGCATTCCAAAATCTTTCTGTAAAGAAAAAACTGCTGCAGAGAGAACACTGTTTCTAACAGTAGTGCTATTAAGGCCTGGATTCTCAAACAAATTCTTTGTCTACAAAGTCATGGTTGCCCATATGTTGTAATGTGATAGAAAGCATAAGTAGATGGCAGAGGTCTTAGGCTACAGCAAGTGAGGATCTGCTTAGACGTGATAGCAGTAGGCACAGAAATATGAAACTGCTTACCTTCGGAGGGTCTGTAAGGTCCTCAGATAAGCAGGGATCTCCAGACAAGATCCCTCACCTCCACTGCCAACTGTTAGCTGAGGTCTGGGAAGGGGTGGATTCTGGCTCCATCCCTTCTGGTCACTCAGGTGCACTGCATGTGCCTGACTTCCCTGAGTTAGACCTGCCTTTCTACCAGGTACTCAATTGCTGGTACACACCACGACACATGGTTAAAGACTGACAGGTAGACTTTGGCAGAAGGAGGATCTTAATTCCTTCGAACACAAATCAACAGTCAACTACCACGCAACCATCAAAACCTCTCAAGCCAAACCTGCACTTGGTGTGTATACGTAGGCATACACATGCAAATACTGAATTCTCAGTGCACAATTCACTTTTGTGAGAATTGTCATGGCACCCTCAAGGCACAAAGCCAAAGTACAAGGGAGCACTTTGATAGCTCCCTCCATCTCCCTCCACTTTTAGATTAAAAAGATACCATGAATCTGTCACCTATCACAGAGGAATTTGCATGTTTTAAAATAAATAAATGAAAAAAAATCAGCAGAGATTGTTCGGTTTTTTAAACTCCAAAGCTGACCTCTGGGTAAAGCAACTGGAGTGCTTTTATTACAAAAAAGGGACTCTGCCTCACATTTTATGATGGAGAACCAGTAGTGTCCAGATCTGGTTTACATAAGAGACCACAGGCCTTCCTGTTAAGCCAGGATCAGCATCCAGGAGTCAACTCCCAGACTTGAGCTTCAATCACTAAATCTGCTTCAAAGCAATTCCATTGCTAAGCTAATAACTGGAGACTGTTCCTACATCCACTTAAACCAGCAGACACTAATCTCTCCATCTGCAATAAATATGCATGCCATAGGGGTCTGGACAAGATAAGTGGAGCAGATGTTTAAGCACGCATACAGTCTGGGGAATCAGCTTCAGAGCTGACAGGGCACAGGAATCAAGAAATTTCTAGACATCTTCACATGACACAGGAACTAAGGAGACTGAGATACTCATTCTTTCTTGTATCTCTGTAGAGAGAAGCATTAACCCCAAGAGAAAGGCTGAAGCAGGTATGCATAATACCTCAAACACTTCTAGATGCATTTGACCCATCAAACTGGTCAACAACAATGACAAAAAGAGCAGGTATCATCATTAATCAGGACCAAACCAGGTGCAGTACAGTACCACAAGAAAACGAAAACACAAACAAATAGCCTGTATCTACATGTGTCCCATTACTCATTAAAAATATTGTTCTTCAATGTTCAAGCTGCTGGAAAATTCTGTCTGCACTAAGGCTGCTTCAGAAGATGTTTCCCTGCAAGCCAGTGCAAAAACATAGTCAGCTACTGACCTCAGAAAAGAAGGGGAGTTCCAGGCTACTGAAAGCACCCCATGGTGTAGCTTCATGCTTCACCCTTCAAGGTAGCTTCTACTTGACACAAAAACAGGTGTCAGAGCTCAAACACCTGAAAGCAAACATTTCAACCAGTCGCCAGCACCTCACACAGGATCTGAATGGCAGTGTAAGTCTAATGCAAGGAATGTTTATTCAGGTTTCTTCCACAAGTCCTGGCTGCACAGGGGAGGACAGACAAGATGTGTTCTGCATTTTAGCACATTAAGTTGCTGAATATTTTCTTACTTATTTCCCTCAGCCCCTGCCACGTGAATGCAAGGAACCTGCTGGCCAGTCAGGAGGCTCTGAAGAGTGATGCTTTGACAGCACGTCAGAGGGCATCTGGTCCATGCAACCACAGAGCACAAACTAGCCTCAGCTACATCAGGAAGCCTCTCCTCTTTACTCCAGCAAGGAGACAGAGAAGGCCTTTAAATAAGCGCCTCATCACTTAGCCCAGTGACCAGCCTAAAGTTGAGCTATCAGCTCTTTTCATTCTCTGACTGACTCAAGGGATGTTTATTCAGGTTTCCTAAGCAAGGACAGCCCAATCCAATTTGGTAGCATCCAAGAGACTAGGATTCCTCTGGGAGAAAATTCAGAAACAAATGACACCATATAAACAAATGCAGTTGGTGCTTCCTGCTGTAGCACAGTCACATTTATCTACACCGCTGGACTCCAGTACCTACCTCAAATGCCCCAAGCTGTAGTATCGTGATTCTCCATCTGTTGAACGAACAACCTTGACAGTAAACATGGGCTGCAGCTGCCGTAGCTCTAGCAGGACAATGGCCAGGTAGTGAATGAAGAGCAGTGCATCCACCAGAGACACTGCATACTGCACTATTCCTTGGTAGTTGGTGTCCTTTGAGTCCAAGATGCGAACGCCATAAAAAAGCCAGTAGGAAAACACAAACAGGAAGATGAGGACCATCAAGAGGGCCCGGAACACAAACACCCTTGGTATGTCTGCCTTGGGCTGGCGGAAAAACAGAGCCCAGGTCCCAATCAGAAGAATGAGGAGTTTAAATGCCACAGAGATGAACAGTCCCTCACAGACAGTACCACACGGCTCCAGATCATCCCGCCACAGGATCTGGGGCAACAGAATGAAGGCGATGGGGGTAAGGAAGACGAGGAGTCCGAGAACAGCTGCCACTGTTAAACCAAGGTAACGTTTGCAGTCCAACCCAACGCTGTCCTCCAGATCTTTACTGATCCTAGCTATGTCCTCCTGGGAAATGCTGTGCTCAGAGGTACCTGTGATTGCTGTTGTGGTCTCACCCCAGTTGTCATCCTATGAGAGGAAGAGAGAAACAACAACTACAGTGAAACAATCGGGTTATTTCTTCCAGGTCTTTATTTTTCTTGCCTGGGAAAGGCTTATAATGTGAGACTTAAATCTTCTACGTAAAAGCAACAGCTTCAAAATATTGAACAATCAACCCCGAAAATTAATAGGATTCAGTCCTAATCAGTGACTATTAATGCTGAGTGGTAAAAACCTGTAACTGTAGAGCAGGTAGCTCAACTTTCTTTGCCACTCAGTACATCTCAGAAATTCTTTTTCAGTACACCTAACTGTGTAATCACACACAATAAGTACTAATAATACAACATAACTCTTGGAAACTGTAGTAATCATCAGGTCCTACACGGAAAACAAGGATTAGCACTCTGCCAGCCCATGTAGTGGGCTGTAGTGCAAGTGCATCACAGAATCACCTGGAAGGGAAAAATCCATTTCAGTGTTTCAAGCCAACCGCAGTCATTACACAATCATAAACAAGTTCACACATTGTTTTTCCATCTGTAAGAGAAGCAATTGCTCTTCTAGCAAGTTATTCTACCTTTTCTTTTATTCTCCTCTACAGTAGCATAGTCCTCAGTGGCTAATAAATTCGAATAAAAGTTAAATTTGAAAAAAATCACAGGTAGTCATTGAAAATATTTTCTGGTATGATGCTTTAAACTTACTACACTGTGAATATAATCAAGTTTCAGATTACAAAAGGCTTTCAGAAAGCCTAATTTCTTTCCTTGCTTATTTCAAAGGACTTCTGCAAGCTAACACTTCCACCCCATGATGCCTTCAATTGCTACTTCTTGGTACTGGCACAGCCAAAGAGCTGTACTGACAGACGTGGGTTTGGGATTTGACTCACAGTTGCTGTTGAAGTGACTCATACCCGAGAAGACTCCTGGTACTTCTCACAAATACGTACCAAACAACGTCAATGCACATGTTTTGCTGCTTGGCACCAACACCTTTGTAGCTCAAGGCTCATTCAGAAGTGCATATTTCGCTTTTGCTCTCACCCTCCCAAATCTTTATTTCTGCTGCTTCGGTCATTTATAGGATTTACACGTTCTCCCAGACTTTGGCAATGACATATGCTGAGGCAAACACTTTGTTTTAAAGAAACAGACATCATTTTATACACAAGACACAATACTTATAGACATGAGTGCTGCAGGAACGTAAGACTACAGGGTTTCCTACTTACCACAGCACTTGAATATAAAGCATTTTTCACCTCTTTATAAAAGTTACAGGAAAGAGTCTTCAAGAATTTTTGGGAGAGCAGTGGACAGAAGCAGCAAGACTGCTGTGAACAACTTTGGTAAATTAACTTCCAATGCACTTCAACACCTCCCTGCCTACAGGAATAGGGTTTTGAGATAGACCAACCACAAACAGACAGTAACTCAAATTAATCTAAGGGTTTTTTGAGTCACTCCTCATCAAAGTAGAGAAGAGATGCCTATATTCTAAGATTTCCTGAAAGGGAGTGTAATCATATCTCATTTTCCTTTTTGCCCATGTCTCCAGTAAAACAATCTAAGCATTTCAAGTATTTTATACTTATGTATGAAATAGCTCTGCATGATTTCATCCTTTTGATCGACTGAGAAGCTGTGCAGAACAGAGAAGGGACAGAAACACCACAGTAGCTTAAGGCTACAGCTCAGAAGAAAACAGGCAACTCTAGTCCCATTTCACAACTTCAAACAGTTCCTCCCATTCTAAATGGCACAAATATCAAAATCATGCAGTTACATGGAAATATAAGTCTAAATCTAAATGGTACAAGGTTGCTGAATCCAATCCAGGGCACTCTGCTTCTCGGGAGAAAAGTCTTGCTCATGTATCAGTTCAATTTCCTTTGACTTTAAAATGCATTGAGGAGGCCTGCATGAAAAGGCCTAAAAATTTGCCAGAATGTTTACACGTCTCAAAGTAAAAGCTGGGGCTCTTGAAAACAAATACTTGATTACAAAATATTAAATGGAAGTACATGAAGTACACCTGTACATGAATACTGTTGTAAAGGCTATCATATGCAATCTGAATAGAAAGTTGGCAATTTTGTTTTGAAAGAATGAAGATGGAGCCCCATAGCCAAAAACAAACACACCAAAAATGCAACCAGGAAACATCCTGCATTCTTTGTCTTGCAGCATCAGTCATTCTTTGCCAATGAATACACACCTTCACATTAACTGCTAGAGCAGAGAGTGTTGGATCCATCCTAGATGCAGTCTAAAATAAGCACTCTTCTTATTTATTAATAATGATATATTAGTTTCACTGAGTTTTGAGGGTTTTTTCCCCTAAATTTCTAGCTATTTTGCACTACCTTTATACTTCTTGCCTCCTTTCCTTATTAGGGGATCCTGGACCTAACATTTTACACTACGATCCCATGCAAATCCCGTTTAAAGACAGAAGTGTACACACAGGTGAAAGACTTGACCTGAATATTGCACAGTGAGATGATGGAAACACATGTTTCTATAGAGCTTGGCAGATAACACTCTCTGGAGACAGAAGCAAATTAGTGCCCCAAGGGTAAATCATGTCAGCGCTGGTGCTGTCAAAAGCAATGCTCTCAGGAAAGACACAGCTGATGAGACCTTAGTGTAATGCATGAATAAACAGTAGCCAGGTCATGGTAGCGTACTGACAGCATGCAAGCAACATGCCTCTTCCTATTCATGTGAGACGAAGTCATAGGCTCTGGTCCAGAAATCATGCTACACATTTAACTTCTCTGCCTCCTTACCTGGCCCTCCTCTGTTCGAGAGGCGTCGTTCCCGAGCAGCGGTTCTGCAGGAGGTGTCTGGATAGTGACGGACTTCTCAGACCGACTGCCATCTTTGCTTCGTGGTGATTTGTGCCTGTCCCGACTCCTTTTCCAAATAGAGCAAGAGAAGAAGAAAGTTACCAAAGAGTTTCTGGAACACAGCTTGGAACCTTTAACTTACTTGCAGCAGGTGCCCTAAGAATTTGGTTTTAGTCATGCTTGCTCACCTCTTGATCAACACTGATTTAATTTGCAATAAAACAAGCTTCGAAAGAGTAAGAAAGTGACCTTGCCCAAAGCAGCACACAGCCCCATAGCTGGGGCAGTTTAACTGGTCAGTTGCTAAAGAGGGTCACCACAGGGACAAAGGCACATCCCTACCATCTCAACTCTTCTTAAAATGGCTTCTGCCAGTGCTTGAAAGAGAAGCTTGCATTCCCCCAACAACTGACAACACGATTTGGGACTAATTGGTCTACACAGCTATCCACCTCTAATCAGGAACACGCAGGGACACGCAGAGGTAACACAAAGAAACCTCAGTTCCTACAGGTTGTAATCTTGTCAGCTGGAATCTCAACACTATAGGACAATTGGTGATGTTTATTGCATTCCCAGCTAACTTCTCACAAAGAGAGCAAGAATATCAATGGCAGCAGAGCAGTACTCACTGTCAGAGTACCTTTGTAGACCTCATGGTCTCTAATCTGAGAATGCCCCAAAATGAGTTAAGCCTGACCAACCTGCTTGACAGTACTTCTCTCCCATTTCATACCTGAACAGGGAGGCAGCCTTTGCACCAGAGATCCTCAATGTACTCAGACACTGGTTAAAGCCCAGGGGTGACCAGGGTCCCAGCTCTGGGTTGTGGTAATCCAAAAAAAGGTTTCATGGGATGAAACTTCCTTCTGTTTGCAATAAGAGGCTCTAGAATTTGGTATGCTGTTTTGAAAACCTGTAAGACATCTTTCCACACTGCATTCTGAACTTCAAAGAGCAATCCACACTGGGGCATGGATTGGGGATGTTAAAGGAAAAGGTGTTGGACAAAGGGAAGAAAGACAAACGAGATACTCTACTCAAGAACTAGACTGACAGCAAAGAGGCTCTATCATGGAAGAATTTTTTTTTTTTCAACCATGAGGGATAACTGCTTCTGAAATGCGAAGTTATTTTGGACCAACTCAGTTCTAAGTTACAAAGACCACAGATGAAACCAGTTTTGCTTGTAAAACTAATGATGAAGATTAAAAGAAAAAAAAAAAAAAGTAGGAAAAAGGAAAAAAAAAAAAGAAGAACAAGCATACTTTCCAAGTAATTGGATGTCTTAGAGTAAGAGGTTTTTTGATGGCACTGAACTACCAAAACAGAAAGAGGACTTGCTATTCAAGCTCACAAAAGCCTGCCTTCAAATCCAATCAATGCGATAAAGGACTTGTTGTGGACTCAAGCACCACTTAAGTTCTATTAGAAAAAAACACCACCAACAAAGAGAAGTCAGGAGGATGGGGAGGGGAAGAAAGGAAGCCTTATTGTTACACAATAAAGAAATGGTATCAGAATAGAAACAAGTGGCAAGTATCAGTTTAGGAAGTCTGACACATCTCCCCAGAGACTCTATTCATCCCTCACACTTTAAAGCAAAGTCAAGTGATTTTTTTCCTTCGGATGGGGCTTCTCCCATTTTTCTAGCCACATGCAACCCCAGCATACAACCAACAGTTTGAATGTCATTAAAATAATGGCATAATTGCTTCCTATCTTGTCACTGGGTTCCTCTGGAGAATCCTCGGCATGCATCGCCTCTAGAGCTGTAGCCCCGTTGATTACATCCTGGCTTACATTTTTTTTTTCCACAGGACACATCCTAGCTTAAAGCAGCAAGTAATTAAAAATAAATATTTCCTTACCCTTGTCTGTGGGCTTTTTTGGAGTGACCTGAGTAGTGGGAGTATCCCGAATACGTCGATTCTGTGTCCATTGCAGCAGACATGGGGTCCACAAGGATTCTGTTTAGAAGACAATTTCTTGGTGCTCCTGAGGTGGAGTCCGTGATAAAAGTGCTTTCCTGAGTACTCTTTGCTTCCCAGTCATTAGTGAGGCCTGGTCCTTGGGGAGCAAGTGCACTTCACTTGCAAGGAGTCCTTCCAGAGGCAGGAGGAAGGGAGCTCTGCTCCTCACGATCGGCCTAGGAAAAACAAATAGGCATGCTAAGCAAAGCAAAACAGCATTCACACTGTGTTAATTCCCTCACCCCTATCCACCTGGCCACATGTCACTAGCTCATCACACCGTGCCCAATTTGCAACCTCACCCCAGCTGATATCTCTGTTTCTGGACTGGAGACACACAGCCATTTGCAGAGCTTTAAATAAGCTGGTAGAAATCTAGTCCATTTATCCAAAAATCTGAAACAGCTTCAGTCACTTGCAGAAGACCTTCGAGCCTTGGTGAAGAATGAACATCCTGGACACAGATACTCACCCCTAGAAAAGATACTGGGCTTGACTTTCACATCCCCATAACACACATCCCAAATACCAGCAGGTTCAGAATGACAGCAGTATACTCTGCTGCTCCTGAGGGAAGGGACGGGGGTGTGTGTGACTATCCTAGCAGAAATGCTGCAAACGATCAGACCACCGTGTCTGAACCTGCTTTGTTTTCATAGCTGCAAGGTGTGCCCATTTTACAAGCATTTGCTACTACACAATCGATGGCACAGCGAGTGCCTCCATTCCTTCGCAACCTCTGCCTCCAAAGCTAATTTGGGCCTTGAAGAACTAAATTTTATTAAAAGTTATAGCTATATATACACATACTAATCGCACCAGGGAGAGTTGATTAGAGATCATAACTGGCTTATATGGGCCAACATTTCTTGTGGCACATCTCCATTTGGAACAGAAGCTTAAGTCCTATCTGCAAAGGACAGAAGAGAGCTGTCTGTTTTGGAATGGGAATATGGTAACAACAGAACAGCCTCTAGTAGTTACACGCCAAGAACTTTGAACCCTGTGGAAAAAGAAAAAGGCAGACACTCAGTTACTTCCCAATTCTGTATTCTGCATTTGTCAAGAAGGAAAACAGAAGAATTAGGAACCAGCCAGGGCAGAATTAAGCACAGTGGCACAGAGCAGGGTTTGACATGGAGCAGCACTCTCCCAAGCTTCTTGCCAGACCGCTGCCCTGAGCCAACACCAGCAGGACTGAGGACTACAGGCATGCGGAAGTCTGAGCAGGCAAAAGACTGCTTTAAATAAAATTAAGTCCCTCCGTTTCTCTCTGCTCACAACGCTTTTTAAAGCTGTTAGCAATAAAAGAGTCAACAACTGCTTTCCATCTTCTACCTTCCCAGAGAGGAACAGCAACAGAAACCAAGCCTAATACTAGGCCGGCTCCCCTTTCCAGCCACAGAATTCCTGCACCAACACCTCCAGAAAAGCTCATGAGCAAGCAGAAAGCCCTCTGCAATGCACAAACCCTGCTTAAGAACCAAGTCTAGGCTCCGCAGGCTTCCTTGGCCCGCAGCATGATGTGGAGTTCCAGGCATTTACCTGAAGCTTGGGCTCACCAGGGCTCTCAAGAAGGAGGTGGTGTTGGGGAACCTCTGTACGCATCTATTCCTTGGCTGTAAGGGAACATCATGCCTCAAAAAGCTCCTCAAAGGAAGCACAGAATTTATGAAGGACAAACAAGAATGGAAACATAATGCCTGGTTTTGGAAGGGGAGAATGATGATGAATTTAGACTGTACAGGCACAGCAAAAAACAAAGCCAAGGCACGGCACAGTATGAAATACAGCAACATGACTGTAACAGGAACTAAAATCCCCCAGTCAGGGAGACATGATGCAACACATTAACTCCCCAGATTTCCACACAGCCTGGAACTTACGGCTCCAGCAACAGGCCAGGACTCAGAAAAGCTGGTTTTTAGTTCTGTCCTGCGAGGCCACCTCAGAAAAATCCTCTCCTCCACGCTCCAAAAAGCACTATTAGACCAACAGAGATGAGCACTAAAGGACCTTGTGAGCACTAGGCGTGGCAGATCAGGAATACTCTCATAAACACAAGAGGTGTTAACAAGTACTATGGGATTAACCCATTCAATGTGGCATTACTAGAGAGAGAGAGAGAGCAACCATCTTCACAAACATAGCAAAGCCATAGAGGAACCTGTGAAGGAGGTTTCAACACATGTGCTTTTCCTCCAATTACTTCATCTTTTTTCCCCCCAAACCCCAGACAGAAGACTCAGAGCTAGAGATGGCAAAGAATATTTCAGCAGATAGAAACTGCTATGAAAAATGCCCAAGCTTCCTAGACAGGAACCACAAGCACGCAGTTCCAGTTTGGCAGTGGGGGAAGCAAGGCAGCACTGGGCACGGGAAGCAGCCTCACAGTAAGACTAACATAGGAGCATTGAGGCAGGCTGGATCATGCCAACTTTCATTTTCTCTGTAAACAAGACCAACGGTTTTGACATAGCTCTGTGAAAAGTCAACAACCAGGCCACCAAAAAACGTTAAACCTCCTGGACTGCAGTCAAAAGCAATGTGATGAACTCAGGAACTCAGCACCACCTCTTGCCCCAGCTGCAGGATGCACTGGGGGCTGAACAGCTCTTCCCACCACGGCAACTGGGAATAAAACAAACCTACCCAACCTCAGCTGGAAAAAGCAGAAGATGCCTGGCTTTGTCTGGTGCCTAACTGAGGCTGACCTTCAGGACAGCTTCCTAGATTTGTCCATCAGAAGATAGCCTAGATTGCAAGCCCAGTCCAGATTGAATGAAGCAAAGAATCTAAGGTGGAGGTGCACAGTCTGCAGGGAGAATCAATCCAGGTACATTCTCTGCAGTCAAACCAAGCAGGGCACCTACCTCCTGGTCTACGTCATGGCAGGAATGGGGCTAGCCTTATCCCAAGAAAGCTTCTGGGATTGCTGGGAAGGAGGTGAGGAGCCCCCATTAGTTGGGGCCTCATCCCTCCAGAAACAAGTGTGAATGGGTAGCCCAATCCAGTTAATTCAAGCAGCTTCACAAGAGATCACTACACCTCCTGCAAAAGGCATG
The DNA here is from genome assembly GCA_037305975.1 of Chrysolophus pictus. NCBI lineage: Eukaryota > Metazoa > Chordata > Aves > Galliformes > Phasianidae > Chrysolophus > Chrysolophus pictus. The sequence continues at coordinate 115,243,632 of CM074576.1, read as the reverse complement.
GTCTGTTTGCAGAGCACCTGGCCCCGTGTGAAACAAAGCTCCTTTGGCTTCAGGGTACAGCTGCACTGTACTTGGGTTTTGACAGGAAAGACGCTGTAAGTAGCTCCCACCTCCGTACCACAGTTCACCACTCTCAGTTGTGTCAACACAATCCTCAGAGAGCAAACAGCACCACTGCAAGGAAGGAAAAAAAATAATCGTAACCTCCCCTCCCTAGCTCGCCACACTTTTGTCTTGGATCCTTTCTGTGACCCAGTTCATAGCACAGCACCAAAGAGCAAAACCAACCCCGCGATGGAAAGTGGCAGAGGCAAACACCTAGAAAGTGGATAGGATCTCTCCTCTGTTCAAACAAACATGTTGTGCAAGCGCACACTTTGCTGCCAGTAGTACGGCTGAGACTCTCACTGTGCCTTTCCCTCACTCACAGATGAAAGAAGGAAGCTGCTGATTTCATCTTACTGTAAACTCCTTGATGGAAACAATGCTAAGGAGGCCCCAGAGGAGATTTGGAGATCCCAGTCAGTCTGGCAAGAAGCATGGCCAAATCCTGCACCACAGGGAAGAAATGTAGTTATCCCAAGTATTGAAGAGATCACTGTAATTACAGTTCCTACACTCACTGTAACTCCCTCTTTTCATTTGCACATAAATCTCCCCCAAAAAAGTTCTTTTGAATTGCTATTTTCCATGCTGGGAGCCCAATTCCATTTCCAGTGAAGTTCACTTTGTGATCATCTTCAAGGCAGCACAATTTGGCTCCCGGCCCAAGGGAAATTTAAAGGAGCAAGTTACATCTTTAAATCAAAGAGGGCAAACGCAAACAAGAGCTTTCTTTTACATCCCATGCCTTCCCAATGGATTTCCCCCTGTGGAGCTGAGGCAAACAATTCTATCCCAGCCTGGCTTTGAAACCTTCGCCTGTGCAATTTCATTCATACCCAGTTTAGATCTTGCAACCTATTGGAGTCAACTTACCCATTTGTGCATGGAGTTTCAAATATCCAGAAGTGTCATATGGAGTTACATATATCCAGAAGCAGAAGCAGCCACCAGTGCCCACAAGTACGTGTGCACCTTCAGCACACTGCAGGCCTCACTTCTACAGTAGCCTAAAGAGCAAAGGATGCCTGCTAGCGATTGTGACGAGCAGATTAAACAGATTAAACATGCAGAACCTCAAGAGCCATGCTAAGGGACAGCATCAGGCTTCAGGAGTAGAAATAATTAAAAGATTGCTAGACAGTCAGGAAACATTCCGGAGGCAGCATTGACTCGGCAGTTACAACATATTCCTGTTATTCACCTCAAAAAAAAACGACGTAATTCACTGCATTCAACTGCACGCATAGAAAGATCTATGAGCAATGCCACAGGAACCTTTTGCTTTTGAATTTCCTGAGTGGGCCCCAGTCCAGCAATGTGACCTGTAAGCACAAGAGTTCACCCATACTGATGTACTCACAGAGCCAAGGCTCTCCGATAGGTTTAACCGCCAACAAGCTCTTGGAAGTAGTTGTTTTGGAAGAAGTTTTTCCAAAAGCTTATATACTTCTGCATGTCATTAAATACGTTTCAATCTAGCCTTGAAGTAGGTAAACCAGGGCCTTCGCTCTATGGTGGCAGCTCCTGATTTGCAAGCCCCTCATCCTAAAAATAAATGTTTAGCAGTCAGCAAATCTAAGCCCTCTAGCGATGTGTTCTCTTTTCTTCACTGCTCACAGGCTCCTTAGAAACAGTTCACAGACCCCTGGGAATTCCCAGCCCCTGGGCTGAAAGCCATTAGTCCATGACATGGATATTTCAAAAAGAAAAGAAAAGCCACTTAATTTATTGGAGTGATCTACCTGCATGTTAATCATAACATGCAATAACGCAGACCTGAAAATTTAGTGGGGTTATCTCAATTGAGAACAAAAATACCTGAACAAAACCACTACCGTTGGAGTAGCGTTTCCAGCCACAACACCTCAACATACAGCCGATCCACAACTTGGGAAGCTCCATGTGGGACCCATCAGTCAAGCCCTTCCCAGGAGGATGCCCTATGCTCACTGTAAGAACCACATCTGTGCTGCCCAAGTTTGCGAAGCACACGAGCAGCATCCAAGTCATCAATCATGCAAATTACACCTTTGTCGCTAATTTGTCAGAGTAGTACAAGGAGTGCAAGCTTTCACATCTCCCACGTTAATGGACCTCCAAAAGCACTTCTCAATCCCAGAACCGTGCAACATGGTAAAAAATATTGTTTTCTTGTTATTTCAGAGCACTTGAGACTGCACATATGCAGGAACAGAATTTTCAACATTGGTATCTAAAACCCCACAGCCTTGCTGAAACAAACAGGGCAAATCTGCCTCGAAGCTTGTGCTTTAGACTGCCCACCAAAACAGATGGTACCCATATCTCATTTTCAAAGTTTACTTGTATCCACAGCTATCCACAGTTAGATATCAAGATAAAATCAAAGGCCATAATTTATAAAGGTTTCTCTACCAAAAGCATACGCTCTCCACATCTTCCTGAATTGTCTATTTGGATTTTAAAGAATAAGTCTAAAGATCCTAAACAAACCCCCAGGATGCAGGCTCCCTCTGATGCTCTCCTTCTGCTCAGTCCATAACAGGTACCTCATAGACTGGGCAAGAACGAAGAGCACTGGCCTCTGAAAAAACAACCAGTTTTTCAACCTAAATCAGGTAGCTGATGATGAATTAAAACTCCTGAGGTAGTTCTGAAAACTGTTTACTTACTCTTTCTGCCAAACCTTCACAATGACTGCTTCCAGCAGCGTCACGGTTCTCTGCTCAAGGCTGTCTCTCAAGCCCCAACACAGCACAAGGGGCCACACGTTCCCTAAGAGCAGGGTGACATTTTTGATACCATTCTCAGCTCTGGTTGTCAGACGGGTGGGTGGAAGGACGGCCACCGGAGTAGCAAGACGCACAGTTCTGCAGGATAACCGCAGTCACAGAGGCTGTTTTTCACTTGTGTGGTTCTCGTGGCAGTAAGCCCTGCCAGGTACACGTACCCATAATACAACAAGAACACTGCCACTGCTAACTAAAACCAAAAGGACAGTAGCAACCACAAGGAGTTCTGTGTTTGGGTGAGCGCCAGCGGGCACAGCTCAAGAGCCTGAGCCCGTTCCAAAGCCAACGACTGCAGGGCAGCTAGCTGGGTGCCCAGGAGGCTGGCACAAGGCTGGAAGCCCTTCCAACACCGCGTGTGGCTCATGCAGAGCATTCTGCGGGGAGGCTTTCTGCAAGGCTCCATTCACACATTTCTTTTTCGAAATTAGCAACGAGTTGATCACTAAACTAACGCTGGTCTCAGAGCTACGGCCAAACTCCCGCGGGGAGTAACAGCCAAGCACGCTGAGGGCCAAACTCTCCAAAGATCCCGTCGTTTGGGAATGCTCCGCAACTCTTCTGAAAGCCGGGACAACCCAGCGACCTCACAGCACGCACAATGCAGCGCAAGAACTCATCGGTGTCACTTCGCGTATTCACTTTTTAGGGCTGGAAAAATCCGTGGTCAAGGCGTTACGGACAAACGCGGAGCCAAAGCGACTCTCGCTCATAACCCCGCTGATCCTCCACGCAAGGCGTGGGGGTGTTTTCCACGGCGGCCACCCGACGCAGCGGATAGCTTTGCCCTCTGTTGGGCGCGCTCAGCTCCCGCACCGCGAGCCGGCAGCGCCGGGGCGCGGGGAAGAATCTCCGCTCAGCTCCCAAGCAGCGGATCCGCGGACCGGGCATCACCGCTCCGTTGCTCGCCACGAGCGCGGGCACCCAGGCGGCAGCTCGCCGGGCAGCGCGGCCGTGCCGCTCCCGTACTCCGCCAGCGGCTCACCCAGCGGGCGGCTCCAGCGAGAAGCGCGGCGAACGGGGCCGCCGAGCCGAGCCCGTGACTCTCAGCCCCCGGGCCTCCCCGTCGGGCTCGCGGCCGCCCGCCCCACCGCCCAGCCCCGGAGACGCAGATGGCCGCAGGGATCCTCTCCCGCCCGGCGGCGGAGTCGCGGCGGCAGGAGGGCGCGGACCCCACGCGGGCTCGCAAACACGCGGACACGCGGAGCGAGCGACCGACCTGCCTCCCGCCGCCGCCCCATGCCGCTCAGCCGGCACCGACCCGCCGCCGTGCCCCGCCGCCTTCTCCCGGCGGCGGCCGCAGTCGCCGCCGCTTTCCGCTTCCTGTGCCCGGCACCGCCCCGTCCCTCCCCCGGCTCCAGCCGCACGGCCCGGCCCTGCCGGCGGGGTGCGCCCGGTCCCGCCTGTACCGCCCTGGGAGCAGCCGCCTCGCCGCGAGCTTCGCTCCCCTCCGGGGTCCGGCCTCGCCCCTCACCTGTCGTCGGCGCGGCACAGAGAGCCGTCCCTCCGCTCGCCCTCCAGCACGCGCACGGCCCCGTGTTTCTGTCCCTCCCTGGCCAGACGTACGGTGGGAGGCTGCTGTCTGCGCTCCTCGCTCCGAGAGATCGGCGGTGAGGGAAGGCGCCGTGCCCCAGTGCTGAGGGCCTAACCCACCGTGCCTCCCACCCTCACCTTTTCTGTGCCTGCATGTTGCTCCTTTCTCTAGGACAACCCGTTTAAAAATAGGTCTGGGGCCATACAGTGAACTCACAGGTGAGAATCATAGAATCACAGAATGGCCTGGGTTGAAAAAGACCACAATGATCATCTAGTTCCAGCCCCCCTGCTATGTGCAGGGTCACCAACCACCAGACCAGGCTGCCCAGAGCCACATCCAGCCTGGCCTTGAATGCCTCCAGGGATGGGGCATCCACAACCTCCTTGGGCAACCTGTTCCAGTGTGTCACCACCCTCTGTGTGAAAAACTTCCTCCTAATATCTAACCTAAACCTCCCCTGTGAGAATGCACAGAAGCAAGCCAGACCTCCTAGATTCCAGTCCTGCAACTTGAATTACTCAAGAACAACGTAGTCAGTGAACGAATGCAGAAAGCACTGAAATTACTGCCATCAGATAGTTTCCGCAGCACATTACTGTGTGCTCCAGCCCATGACTTCCAGCCCAGAGCTGGAAGAGACTGCTATCAAACAATGGCATCCATCTTGTGTTCTGTATCAACTTGTGCCCAAACCTGCCGGAGGCACCAGTGCTCTGCTGCATTCCTCCCAACTGCCCTGTGCTACGTCTAGTGATGGGCTGACAGTTGGCTTCAATCTTGAAAGTCTTTTTCAACCTTAACGATTCTGTTATTCTGTGACATCGCACCGGGCCCAGTACTGATCCCTTTGCTCCATGACTTGCACCAAGCTGTTGTAAAAACGCAGGCAAAGAAGGGATGTGCTGATGGGCCCAGAGGCAAATGTGCTGCTACATGCTTATCTTTCATCATGTTTAGACCACTGAGACGTGAGGAAGCATTTGGCAAGAGTCAACCTACTTGTGTGGTGGGATCACAGTTTAAGAATTTGTAAAGTGCTATGCTCATGGACATTATGTTTTTCAGGATAGCCTGATCTAGCTGTGTCTGCATTCAGTACTGGGGAGTTCAACTTGATGACCTTTAAAAGCCCTTCCAACACAAATGACTCTATGATTGGTACTGCTCTGTGGCATGCATCTGTATACACAGGACAGATGAAGAGTTGAGACCCTCCTAGGACACCAGACCTGTTTCATGATGTGGCACACAGAAAAGGGATATCAGATTCTTCATCCTTTTCTGCAGCTGGCTCACCAATACCTCTTAATTTGCTTCAAATTTATCTTCTTACCCCTATATAAAAACAAACAAACAAACATATATTTACACACATCATGGAATCACTAAGGTTGGAAAAGACCCCTCAGATCATCTAGTCCAACCACCAACCCATCCCACCATGTCCACTAACAGTGTCTCTCAGTGTCTCATCCACACGGTTCTTAAACACCTCCAGGGATGGTGACTGTACCACCTCCCTGGGCAGCTGTGCCACTGCCTCACCACTCCTTCTGAAAAGACATTTTTCTTAATATCCAACCTAAACCTCCCCTGGCATGAGTGAATGCCATATGTTACAACTTCAAGTTCACTGAGGTAGGCAAGGAAAGCTCTGCACTTACTTCAATAAATAAATTAATAAGTGGTCAGGAAAAAAAACAGACTTTCTCAGGTCTCACAAACAGCAGCTTCTGGCTTCCCTGAACACTCATTTGGTTGTTTTATTTATTTACCCTTAGAAGCATGACTAATATTCTTATTTTTTAGAGAAAAAATATTTGTAATTTCACAAATCTTGTTACTACATTCTGGTTTTTGCTTTGAAAAACTTACGTTGGACAGAAGACCAAGGAGAAGTGTATTTTTGGTCACATACGTAGAACACAAGTGATCTTGGATCTTGAATAGCCACTTTCTGTAACACAGACATTAGCCCTTCTTATAAGAATCCCCTTCATGTTTTGAGTCATTCTGTTTTAAATTTTAGTTTTCCGATCATAGTTGATGGCCAGCCAGCTATCTTGTCAAATTACCTAAATAAACCTCCATGTACTCATCTAAAATCATCTATTCTAAAGTGGTGGGAGTTTTCACATAACTTTAATTGTTAGGTTACACTTATAGATCATATCTTTGCTAAAATGTTTGCTTTTTTCTCCCTCCATTGATTGTTAGATTCACTTGTTTTTAAATACACCTGACTATTTATCATTACATTTTTCTACTGATCATTTTTGTGAGCTGGATAGAATATTTTTGTTAAGATACTGAGGCTGAAACGGCTGTAGATTTTCCTGTCACCTTGGAAACTGGTCTTTGTTTTCCCCAAATCCAAACTCCACCTTCTCCAGCACACAGCGAGGTATTCAGTAACAAAAAAATCACAGATCTGCATCTGTCTGTAAAACTTAACTTGTTTCTGCAGTTTCTTACTGCTTGCTGCGTAGGATGAAAAGACCATTCTCAAGTTGGAGGCCACAGAGCTTCCTCACCTAAACTAGAATTTGTGTGCACAATGCTTTGAGAGTGACCCGTCTCAAGTAAGAAACATAAGCACAAGCTGAGCTAGATTAAGAACAAACATCACTGAGTTACTGATTGAGTTACTGCTCACTCTTATATGGCATCAGCTTGACCCTCCAGCATGGGATGAAGAGTGCTGGGTGCCCCTTCACAGGTCCTCTGGGATGATACTGCTTGTATAGCCCATTCAAACTGCATGAACTCACTCTCTGCCAGTGACCTCCATCTACCAGCATACATCTGAAGCCTGAGTAAATGTGCAACAACAGATATGCACAAGGAGCCATAGTTCAGCTTTTATGCTGCAGAAAATCTTGTTTAGAGGAAAAGGAAGGCCAGAGGGACATAAGTACAAAGAAACACCTTCCTTCCTTTTTGGGGTGGTTGCTATTTAGAAAGGGAAAATGCATAGCACTGCACAGCTGAAGAAACAGCATGACATTTATTTTGCATAGCAACTAGCAAAAAAGCTACAGAGCCCTTTATGGAATTCATCATCCAAAATACACAATTTCTGCCCAAATAAAGAGAAATGGTGGTGGGTAGCAAACTAGGAAAGCTTCATTTGGCAGAAATCCTACAAAACACAGTTCAGTATTCAGCTGAAATCTTATTTCAGATTCAAGGCAGTTGGAGGTAGGACCTTCCTTTGGGTTTTATGAATTTAATGTTCAAAAAAGAAAAAAGCAATCCCCCTCCAGAAGCAGATCCTAGGTAAATTTAAAAGGAAAAAAAAAAAAAGGTAAGTTACAGGCCAAGAAGAATAAAAGGGGAAAAGAGGATGTCTGTTGACTAACTTGTCTCTAAGTTAGAGGACTACAATCTGCTCTGCTCCATCCCCTGCATGTGGATGTCAGCCCCCTCTGGACATTAACTTAGAGGGTAAGGGACATTAATAAGCAAGAAATCATGCTCTCCTCTCCTTAATAACTCCATCACATGTGCTAAAGGGGTGGGGGACACAGGACAGGAGCAGAGTCCCAACTTCTCATAGAAGGAAAACATGAGGTCTCAAACAGGAATACCTGGCTGTAGTTGTCGTATAGATTATGCTCAGTATTTACAAACTTCGGTCACGTGTAACTGCATGGTGGCCAGAGAACCTGTAGCTGGGCTAAGATTGGTATGCATGTAGCTGCAGAACAGATCTGCACACGCTGGAACACTCGGGAATTAAACCTCTTAAAGAGCAATAAATATAAAGGAAATCAAGAGGTAGAGGTACAAAGCCTTGAGTCTTCAGACCAAAATTACACATTAAGCGTTCACTGAAGCTGACCAAGAGAAAAGCATAACTGACACCCTCATTCTGGCAAAGAGTTAGTATTTTTCCAGGCAGGAGATCGTGGCCCTGCTCTCTGAAAAGAAGCCCGAGAGCAACGTGTGCTGCTGCAGCTGATTAACAGTGCCACCAGCCGGCCAGCTGGAAGAGTGCCAGTTCACCTAAGGAGTAAAACATCATGTAGATCTATTCACCACCTTTCACCCCAGAAACTCTGCACAGTCAGACTCTGCTCCCACAAGCCCTTTGCCAAATACAACAAGGATTATTCCTCTGAGAAGCCAAAGAAAAGGTCTTACACCCACAGAGAGGCTTTGCAGCACTAGTTTCAGCGGGGTCAAAGAAGATAATGAATCACTTCAGCTTTCCTGGTACAGCTAACAGCACACAACAGAAAGTCCAGTTTGGGAAGGCTCTTTCCAGCATGGAGCACATCAGTCAGCAAGATGAACCATGCCAAATGTCAGGCTTGGTATTAAGTAAACAGAGACAGTGTAGATTCAACAAGTGAAAAGTGTGTTGGCAATTAGATATTTAAAGACATACTTTCCATTGCTTGTGGAGTGACTTCCTTTTGGAAGCTGAGCTTACCAATGAATTAAGTTTCGCACTTCACTGTCTTTCTTTATGGACAAAACACCCACTATGAGAGCTACTGTTGTTGGGTTGTACCCTATACACTAAAGCCAAGAGTGCCAATAGCACAAAAATAATCAGGAAAGATCTTTGCAATAAAGGTAACATCAAAAAACCTGCATTAAGATTTTCTTTAGTTGGATCAAAGGGTGATGGTACCTTTCACACAGCATTCTGGCCAGCAAATAAAAAACTGGTTTTGCATGACAGCTGCAACAGTCAAAGAACTGTGTAATGCAAAAGCAGTTGTAGGAAGGCTATCATTTATAAAACCAGTCTCAAATTTCAGCAGCTTTGCAAGCCTTTGCCAAGAATTCTGGTCAGGATTCTGCTAGATCGTAAGTGCATCATTATGTGGTTAAATTTTATATTTGAACAAATGCAAGTCAATTGGGCTTCTGGGGAACTGGAACAATATACAACAGTTTATACTGTGCAGGTGTCCTGTGGTATCATTAATACAGACACTTTCTTTCCACTGAGAGGCTTGTGTGCATTTAGACAGTCCCAGGAAACCATTAAAAACTGGTGAAGAAAAGTACAGTGTGACAAGGGATGAAATCTGAAAGAGATTTAAAAAAGGTCAAATGATACTGCATTCCAAGCCCCAGAAATAAAATAATGTGAGAGATAACAAGTGACCATCGGTGAAAGTTTAATTTTCCATCTTCAAAACAGATTTAGGATTGTGCCAACATCCTTATCCCAAGTCTCTTTGAACTCCGAAGCAGTGTAATTCCATTTTAGAGCCATTGACAATACATAAATGTTATGACCAATAAAAGCAGAGAGGTACAGAGATAAGAAATGGCTGTGTAAATGTTTCTGAAGTGGATGCAGACTGAAGACTGTCTACATGAACTTAAAAAGATCCTTAGTTTCTGTGCATGTTTCTCAGTAAAATTTTGTATCTTCATGGCTTTGAGGCTGTTACTGATGAAGATGGTTGTGAAGCAGACCCTCTATTTCTAGGGAAGTAGTATCTAGTAAAAGAAGTGTCAAGGAAATGTTTTGAAATGCCAGACAACACTTCCACCCAGAGATTTACAAAGCAAGGAGGCAGAATGCCCTGTATACTATTGTCTCTCTTTCAGATTTTCAATTTCACAGCATTGCTGACAGTGGCACTGTAGAAAAGCATATCTTTGCAGACAATTGACAAAAAAGATAAATATCTGTTTCCTTTCCTGTAAGGCAAAAGGAGTGAGCTGTTTGGTTACGAGAGTCTGTCCCAAGACACACCAACTCCACCAAGTTCAGCCAAAGAATCAGGATATAGCTTGCTTGGAACACTGTAATGTATTTTTTTCCAGCCTCCTCAGTTTTACTACTTTCTGAGTCACTTCCATTATTCTGAAATTTCAGTTATTTCCATCACAGACATGACATACGCAGTTAAGTTGATGGCTGTCAATAGAAAATTAGCCTCTAGTCCCAAAAAATTCTGACAGACATACGGAATCACATTAATCTATCTTTACTGCCTAAAGCAGTATGTTCTTACCATGTAATGAGTACCTGGATGATAGTGAAGTCAGATAAATCGAGTTTTTAGCAGGATCGTGGCATCTGTTTCTTGCCTCATTTCCTTGCTTTTTACCCACCAGATATTTAGAGGATCATTCCAGAATCAGATTATGAGCCAAATAAAACCTATTCTGAAAGGATACATGAGTGTGGGGATACCCCGTGTTGCCAAGTACTTGTGGATGAGCCGCTCAGTACCGTACCAGTTGAAATCTTTTGTTGCATACCCAATACGTGGAAAGTGCACTGTTGCTGAGAAGTGAAGAAAGACACTCTTTAGGACAAGATACTCTTACAGAAAGCAGTCTAGATAAGGAGTTCAAACTACCCAACAAGAACAGAAGGAATATTTTGAAACGCAACATATCCATGGAAATCTCAATCTTACTTCAGAAAAAAATAATAAAAGTGGAAATTGATCATCACACATGTATTTATGGAGCCACTATTCCACCACACAACCACTTACCATTTCTTTTCTTAGCTGCTAAATAAATCTTCTTCAGGCCCTTTTCCAAAGCAGACAGCTTAATGCCAGACAAGTTGTTGGACCGATCCCGGTGCTGAGCTACAATCAAGGCCAACTAAGGAGAAAACACACAAAAAATGAAATGGAGTCTAAATACAGCTCTAAGAGACATAGCAATAGTTGCTGGAAAACTGCATTATTAACGATTAGCTTTAATAAACTCTAAATAAAACTCTCATTTTTTCTCTACTGGCAATTAAGCCATTTTCAGTATTTAAGGCCGCTATTATTGGGAAAAAGACATTAAGTTCAAAATAATGTAAGGAGAGCAACTCAAAATGGATCTTCTCATTCTCACCAAGTCTTGTCCTTTTCTTCTGGATTTTTTATCATCAATGGGAAATAACAGGGTTCCTCCTAACTGCAGGTCTGCCCAGAAAATAAGAACAGAAGAAAAACAAACAAATAAATAAATCAGTCCTGAAGAGTCAATAGTGAGTGAACACAGCAGAGATTTCACTGTCATGTTCTGTGTTATTCTTCTTGTCTGTCTCCTCATAGTGGATTCAACAGTCAGAGCCCAGGGAAACAAGACAGACATAAACCTGCCCCAACACACAGAGACACACCACCCAGTTAAAAACCACAGATGGAAAGAAAGACACTGAAACAAGAATAAACCAGAAAGTTAGAAAAAACAACAGATCCTTCTACAGCAAGATGGGCATTCCTATCAGCTGCAGGTAGCTCAAAACTGCTAATACATGTTCAGGAGAAGATTAATGTTTGGAGAGAATAAAAATTACAATTAGATACTGGCTCAGATGTCTTTCATCCTTCTTAAAAGCACTCTGACAGAAGATGATGGGCTCTACCTTCTATGAGGAAAAATAACCTGTGAACGGTGATTTTTCTATTTTTTGACAACTTGCAGAATTGATCAGATCAACCAACTCCTATGCAGAGTTTCTCAGACTCCCAGCAAGTCAAGTCAAACTGCTTGCAGAGCTAGGGATTCAAATATCTAGAGAAAGAGCTAAAAACACAACTACCAAGGTATTTAGATTCCTCACTCCTGCAACATCACGGGGATTGAAACTCTTAAGTATCTTGGACTAGGGTCATGTTTTAATCTCTTACCTTTCATCTTCCCTGCCATCTCATATATTCTTCTTGGCTGATCAGAACGACTCTCCAGAGCTGTAAATAAACCACCCCTTCCCCAGCGGCCGGAGTCATCTAGAATGCAGTGACAGATCAGTTTTTTAGAAATTGAGATTGAAAACCATCCCAGAAGGAAAAGGGGCCTACTCTGGCTAAATGCAGTGAATGACCATCAAAAACAGATATGAGAACCACAGGTGAATTGAAGAGAACCAGCATGCAAGGGGCTATCCTGAAGGATAAACCTTAGCCACTGAGGAAAAATAAACTTGTCACAATTCCCTGAAAAAACTGCAATAAGAATTCCTCCCAACTGCCCACTGTGGATATTCAACCAAGTATTTATCATGGTAGTGAGCTTATAAAACTGTCAGTACCCTCATACCCAGGGAGAACATGCACATATTATGTTCCCAGATTGGTGCTTTGGGCTTCCCACAATTAGATGTTTGTTAATTGTGGGCTTTTCTTGTCACTTGGCATTTCCACTTTAACCACGAGTTTTTATGCTGAGTTTAACATAAGCCAAAGCAGCTTATAACATTCTGCTAAGGCCTTGGTAAGAGCTTCAACACTGATTCTGGAAGAACTCTGCAACCTGAATTTCTCTCCTTCAGCTTCAGTGTCTTGACAGAGGTCCTAAAACTAGCAACAAGCTTCAAACCTCTGTACTGTCATTGCAGAGAGACAAGAAACCATGAGAGTGCAGTTCTGATCTCAGCCTCTGAAACAGCCCATCTCTCTCTGCTGACTGCATAAGGGAGGTGATTTTCAATATCAGTTCAGTCTTTACAGCTTACATGGGATGAATATAAGGCCTTCAATTTCAGAGGCACTGTCCCTACTTGTCCACAGAAGTACAATTTCTAGACATACCTTTCAAGAGGCTCACCCAGAAACACAGACCCATATACCCCTTCCTAACACTTGTGTGGGTTATATATCGTGAAGCAGAGTCTGTACTGCCTCTATATCACTCAAGATCAAGTCAGACTCAAAATAATTTCAGTGTGGTATGGAATTAAAAAGTACCAAGCTAGGAAGTACAATTCAGCCCCTTGCCCATTCCACTTTACAATAGTTCTGTTGTCGTAAGTCTTACCTAGGCAGTGGACAATAATGGCATCCTCCTCTTCTGCTTTGGGGTGGGTGACATCTCCCATAACGTACTTGATACAGTTTACATCCACATCTCTGTAATCCAAATCCACATTCAGCTCAGCCTCTCCCTCCTCAAACTCTTCCTCAGATTCACTTTCCTCGGAAGGGAGACAGGTAGACGTGTAATGATTTGACTCCCACCAAGCCATCCTGAAACAAGAGAAGAAATTCAATGAAAATAAGCAAAGATGGGGGGAGTCTGCACCTTGTTTTAAATGACTACAGCAAAACACAAGAGATCCTGATCTGCATTCCCTCTGCTGCCCTCCTCTATTTTAGATAGGAACCAAGATTACCACAGCTGATATCTGTGATTTTAAGTGCCCTGTGCTGGTGTGATAAAATGATTGTAGGCATAGAAAAAGTAAGCATACGACAAAGCGGAAGGAGTTATTCAGAGTGATGAAAAGGAAAAATAGATAGGAAAGAAGAAGTAGTAAGTTAATACACATGCCAAAGAGTTACTGATACTAGAATGAGACACAGGGACCAAGTATGACACTTCAGATGTAGGTTGTCCCAAAAGCTCACTATACACTCAGATATGAGGTTCTCATTCAGGCCAATCTTGATGAGTTAAATTAGATGTGAAGTATTCAGAAATATCCTGATGTATGAAGCTAACTCTCTCAAGAGATTGATCTGCAGCCATTTTGTCATCTTCTCCTCCCCTCATTCTCAGCTCCACCTTCCAGAGTGGATACAGAGCACATTTCTAGAGTACCCTGTAACAGAAACCAAATTAAAAATAGTTGATGCAGTACAAGCCATACTTTTTCATGTGCTCTGCCTCTGCTTTTGCCTTTCTCCTTTCCTCCATAAGCTTTGCTCTCTTTGCAGCTGCTTCTTGGCGCTTCTTCCTCCTAGTCTCCAGCTCCTCTGTGCTCAACAAGTGTTTCCTCCTTGTTGACTGGTCCCGGAGGCCTGTAAGAAGAGTCTAGAGAAAGAAAGCTGCAATTCAGAAACAAAATGCTCATCTCAAGCACACGTCTGGTGCCCACTTTATGCTGCACAGAATCACACAATGGCCCGGGATGGAAGGGACCTCAAGGATCATAAATCTCCAACCCTCCTGCTACAGGCAGGGCCACCAACCTCCCCATTTAATACTAGACCAGGCTGCCCAGGGCCCCGTCCAACCTGGCCTTGAACACCTCTTGGGACAGGGCATCCACAACTTCCCCGGGCAGCCTGTTCCAGCACCTCACCACTCTCATAGTAAAGAACTTCCTCCTGCACTCCTTTCCCATTTGTCTACTTGCCCACAGCTCTTAACCATCAGATCCTAGAGTTCAAACAAATGGGTGGTTTTGCCATCTAAGTTTATATTAGTGCCCAGCATTCCATCTCTGATCTGTTGCCAGAATCGCTGAATTGTCCAACCCTCAGATTCACCAACCCTAGTGCACTGGCATCTAAATCTTTTAACGTTTTTTTTTTTTTTTTTGTGAGCTGTAAGTAAAGAGAGGAAACTGTCAGCTTCATTTTCTACAAGCAATTAAGAGCATCCTATGTTTTGTCATGTCTTTTGCCTTACATTTGCTTTGTTTCGGAGAGCTCTCCCTTCTTTACTGGTCTCTTCGGTCAAGGCTTTCTGAAGATCCAAAAGCTGATCAAATGCTTTTTTGTCTTCTCTGCTGGGTTCTTTTGAATAATCTTTGCCTTCGTACACATACATGTGATCTTCAAAAAATAATTTACAAATATAAAAAGGAATTGAAAGTCACTAACACTTGAAATATATAGCAAGATCAAAAACAATTAGGCTTCTCTGTTACAATGTTCTACCCTCAGCAGAAAAAGACATTTACTGTCTTTTATGTGACCGGAGTCAGCACAGTGTTAAAAGAACAGAATCAAGATTTGCTTCCTCAGACAAAAGCTTTCTGCTTCAGTCACAAATCTGTATTTAAGTGCTACAGTGTACTCAAAGCAGAAAGTCAGTCTGTCTCATGGTACTACAAGAAAGAAAATATCTTTAAAATTTATTCTCATATAATACAGAGAACTAATCAGATTAAGTTACATTTTTATGGGAAAGTAGAATAACGAAGACAAAATAGGTTTGTTCTAGCTGTTCAGGTTCAATGGCTCTGCATTTCTTATCTCATATTTTGGAACTCTTTAAGGTCATTTTAACTTGTATTTTTCATGGCCAATAATCTTTCATATGGAGATAGACACAAAAGAGTTGCTATATAGTTTTTCCTTAAGTTATTGTTATCTCTCTACATCTGTAATTCTATCTTAATGATTCTCCATGGGAATAACAGCAGCTGCAATTTGAGTATTTCCTCTTTCCTGAGGCCTCAAAATATTTGAAACACATTAAGGAATTCAGATCTCCTGGCCAACAAGCTGGGCAAATATTGTTATCAACGTTTCAGGCAAACAAGGTTGCAAAAAGAAGAAAAAGACCAATTTAAGCTCAGAAATCGAGATCATGGACAGATCTTTTCTTTACAAGCCCAATTTTCTTCTTGTTACCTGAAAAATACCACCTTTCCCTAGGAAGCCTCCTCTACTAGTTTCCAAGTGTCATGCACTCCATAGGTATTTCAATTTGTAACTTACTTTCTGTATCATCCTCCTTCCTCTCTTCTTCATGCGGCAGGACAACGTCCATTACCCACTTCCCTCCTTTTGTCTCTCCAAGAATGTTTTCCAGCTCCACATCCTGGACAGTACTTCCCTCAGAGGACAGCAATTTATCTAAGCCAAATTTCAGGATTTCACTCAGCTTTATCAAAGAGAAGAGGAAGTTCACTATGAGTATCTTCTATTTCCACATGAATCCCTATGACTCAAGCTTCTCAGACATAAATGAGAAGGTTGTAAATGTGAAGAAATCTAATCCTTTGTATTATCTGTCAAAATACTTGCACTTTAACATGCTCATTTGTCTCAACGCCTATTGAGACAGGTTCCTGTAACATATCTCCCTCAAACATACTCAGACTGGAAAGACCATTTTTCTCTACAGGCCAAACAACAAAAATGGCATCATTCTGACTGCATTCAAGAAGCCTTCTTCATAGCCAAAAAATCTGGGCTTGTTTTTGCCCCACCTCTTAATGAAATAAAATAAAATCTTATATCCCACAAAAATTCACAGGGAACATAATATCAGCATGGAATTTCCTTTGGGCTTAGTTCCACTTCACCCATGGAAATTATAATTGCTGAGGTACATGCTGATGAAGGGGCAGGGAGTGGGAAAAGATACGTTAATTCCAAGCCTTTCCCAGGTTTACCTCCATAGAGGAAATATATCCCTCCAAATTTCACTTTGCTTGATGTTTTCAACCAAAGCTCTCAGCCCAAAACTCAGCTTTTGGGTCAGAATCATAAATCACACCCCGACTCCTGAGACACTGTATCTGCCAAGAGGTCAACCAAAGGTTGACCAAAGGAACTAGCAGACTAGCAATCAAAAGCTGTCAAAGTACTTATCATTAGCTCTGTTTGAGAGAGAAGGGCAGGAGAGACAGATAAGTTCCTAGAAACAATGAGTCAGCCTCCGCTTTAGACCTGTTATATAATTAAAAAATATACAAGTAAAACAAGAGACATTCTTGCCTTCTTCTCTTCTCCAAGAAAACACTTTTTTTTTTTTTTTTTTTTTTTTTTTTTTTTTTAAACACAACAGATGCATCTCAAAACTCTAAAAACTGTCTTCAAATTTCAAATCTTGTCTGGACCTGGAATGCAATGTTGATTCCTACAACGCATGCAAAAGCTGTCACATCAATGCATATCCTCCCAAACTGAAGTGTCTTGACAGGTTCACGTCAAACAAAAAACAGAGAAACACTCCAACATTTCTAAGAATGTTACTGAAGTCAACTCGAGGGTTTAGCTCTATTTTACCTGTAAATCTGATGCTTCCTGAGGTTTGTGTACTCCCAAGGCAAACTGACCTCCCTCTACAATGGCATTTGTCAGTCGAAGCTTGGAAGCAGCTCTTCGGTAGATTATTTCTTCAACTGTATCTCGTCCAATCAAGCGGATAATTTTTACAGGCCTTCAAAAAGTCAAGAAAATTCTTATTATTTTCTTTGTTTGAGGTGCACTAACGTGGTTTTCTGGCACGGCACACTATCCCCTTAGCCAATCTTCTGGTAGGGATAAAAAGGCAAGAACAAAATCAACAAAGACAGCAGAGGGTGGTGACACACTGGAACAGGTTGCCCAAGGAGGTTGTGGATGCCTCATCCCTGGAGGCATTCAAAGCCAGGCTGGATGTGGCTCTGGGCAGCCTGGTCTGGTGGTTGGCGACCCTGCACATAGCAGGGGGGTTGGAACTAGGTGATCATTGTGGTCCTTTTCAACTCAGGCCATTCTGTGATTCTACGATAAGTACTAAGCTGAAGCAATTGCTTCTTGACACGGGATCATTGTTCACTGCAAGAGTGCAGGCAATCCTCCAGATTCCATCTCCTCCTCCAAATTTACAAAGCCCCCATCCTAGACATATGACAAGGATAGGACTGTGTAAGGCTGCAGAAGAAAAGCAGACAAAATTATCTTTGCTCTCTTACTTTGACCTTCAATCTATCGTCCTTTTAACACCTTTTAACACTATTGCTTATGAATAGGGAAAGAGACACAGAGGGATCAGTAAAGTAAGCAACCTAAAGAGAAGTAGCAACATTTCTCACTTGTGCTGCCCAATCCGGTGAGCTCTTGCTATTGCTTGCAAGTCGTTCTGTGGGTTAAAATCACTGTCAGTAAAAATAACTGTATCTGCTGCCGTCAGGTTCATGCCAACTCCTCCTATGAAGAGAGAAGAAGATCACAGAATACGTCAGCAGCAGAAAATAAAGGCGCAGCTGGAGAATTTATGCTATGCAAAGTTCTGTCAGATCTGATCAACTATATTCAATTTATCTCTCAGCCCCAAGTCTGAGCCTCACAAAGATCCAAACAGATGGATAAGCCCAGTATTTCTGTATTTCTCTATGCTTTCTGCAACAGCTCAAAACAGAACTGCAGTCTGCATTGTAGGGGAACAAAAAAAGAAAAAAGGATGCAAGCAAATCAATAAAAAGGCAATTGGTTGTCAAGACTGATAACATAGACATATTCTTCAGCTATCAGGAAGACTAATGCAGCAAGAACTGGCTTTACTGAGGCTAAAAAGGTCTGCCCAAGCTATGACTTGGCTGAAGCCCAGTAACAACAGGTAAATACACTGTTGAAAGAGTGGGAAACACCACACCCAATCATACAACAGCCAGAGCCTAGGTATATACGTGACTTTAAAAGGTTTTAAAATTAGAGTTGAACTCTCATTGAATGAAAGGAAAAAAATGTTAGGTGTTTTATTTATTTATTTATTTTAAATATCCGCTATTGTGACAACATACTACAGCTAAAGAGGGCAGAACCTGTTCAAGTACACTCTTTCCTGCTTGTGTTAAGTACCTCACAATAATGAGAATAATCTTGCAAGTGGAGACAGTCATGCAATTGAAAATCTCTGCCCATAACACAAGGATGGAAATATGGCTAACACCACTGTTCCCAAGTGAATAGACTGTGACAGACATAGCACTGAGCACTAAAAAGCAACTCGATTCTTGAGGATGTGGGCAGGAAGAGTTCAGGCATAGTGTTAAGAGAAGCATCTATTTCTTACACTTAGCATTAGGTGCTTCTCAACAGTCTCAATATACTCCTCTCCACACCCTGCAATATTATCAAAGCCAGTTTCATTCAGAAAGTCCAACCAGAAGCCCAAAGGAAGAAGACATAATAAGAGCCTGATGCTTGAGATCAAGCAGTACTGATCCTCTCTCTGAAGGTAAGCAGAAGCCTGCCCTTCTGCTGGTCTGAATAAAGAGACAGGAAGAACTGAAACCATTCAAGAGACACAGATATGCCTGAGGAGCTAAGAAGAGGCGAAGTACAGATGGCACTCCTGTGTTGTTCTTTGCAGTCTCTGCTAAGTAAAAGGCTCTCATCTGAATCTGTCTGCCAGCTAGAGTGCACATCCATGTTCAGGAAGCAATTCTACCAGCTTACTTAGAGAAAGTCTATTTCTGCCTAAAGTCTGAAACTTTATTTCTAAAGTGCTTGCAGAAATAGAATGCTAGTGAGATTCCTTCAGTTTAACCTGGAACAGGGGAAGGCATTGTAGAGTTCAGAATAAAAAAGTTACTCAAACAGCTGCAACCTGAAAAGCATCTTGGCATCAGCTGCTGAAAGGAAAGCACAGATATTGGGTCTCCTAGCTAAGAAGCCCAAATTCAGGATGCGTCTTGTCTCTCTCAAAAATCCTCCAGATTATGTTCTGATTCAGAACACCCTGAAATTTTGCAAGACAGCAAAAGAAGAGTGCAGAAGCAAGACGTGTTGTCTCTCCCTTCCTTCCTTACCTGCTCTGGTGCTCAGAAGGAAGACAAAGATGGGCTGTTGACCAAAGTTCTTAATGGCAAGGTGTCTCTCTTCACCTCTTACAGAACCGTCCAGCCGCTCATAGCTATAGCCTTTCCAAACAACAAAATGCATATTTCTGAAATTTCGGTTATACTCTGTATTTCTTATTTCATTCTTCATAGATTAACTGCTGTCCTGACTTTTTATGCCAAGTCCTCCCACCTTGATTTGCATTTTATCACCTTCAACTCCTCTTTTTCTTTCCAGTGACCCTGACCGTCAACAAAGGTTAGTTTAGCTAAATCTGAAGCAGAAACTCTTAGCATTTAATTTATTGCACAGAAACAAGATGGGGAAATATAAAGCCAAAGCATAAGAACATTAACCCAGAGTCCCATTTCAGACTATACTGTGCTGGCTGTTGGCTCCACACTGCAAAACAATAACCACCACATTTTATAAAAGCTTCTACTGCTTTCAACGTGTACTTTCCTGTGAGCAAGCAGAATGGGAAATGGCCTTACATTTGGCTTTTTAGTGCAACATTAGTTGTCTAAATCCATAAACACCAAAGAAAAGCCTCTTTCATGGGAAGTCCTAAGTAGGCATGGAGCCATGTGGGTTGAAACAAAAGAAAACGTCTCAAGATCCCTTTGGCAGCCTTGCCAAAATAGTCATATTGAGGCCTCACTGCCAACAACTGCTTTAATAAAAAACTAATTTCCTGGTATAAATGTGGCACAATTTGTGTTCTGCACTGGACAAACTGAATTGAATCCTAGTGGCTTTACTACAGCTACTTTAGGACTCAGGTACATAATATATAATGAAACTTTGCTACCCTGCCATCTGTTAGCTCAATTTTATCAAGGAACCAAAGCTCAAGCTACTTTGAAGAACAACACTGAAGTACAAGTTCCTTGCAGGCAGGTAGCACAAAGATTCAAACAAAAATTCAAATCCCAAGTTGCAGTCAACTGTAAGCATATGGTTTCTGTCTACTAAGAAGAAACAAATGCCCATCATATTCTCCATCCCAGACAGATCAGCCAAAAATCAGACTAACACTATATGGCACAGATCATTAAGATAAGCCCTTTGCTGCCAAACCATGCAGACCATACCTCTATAGTCCATGTAGTCTTGCAGAATGTCAAGCAGTTTAGTCATCTGAGAAAAGAGCAAGACACGATGGCCACTGGAAGAAGAATATGAGATGTCACCAGCAACATTATACTGTGACAGCATTTCACAAAGCAATAGGGTTACAGTAGCTCAACCAGCCATTGTTACATAGCAAGAGCTCACCACAACACTGCACTAAGCCTCACAGAGTCACTGCCAACTCCCTCGCATTTTCAGCCCCACATCCAAATGTAGTCAGCCAACCCCACCTGATAGCATCAGCTGCCATGCGTAGAGTGTGGAGTCACAAACAGGTAACAAGGCTCTGGCACAACACTGCTGCTGGCTAAATGCACCTTGGCAAGGACCCAGAGGATCCTGGCTAAAAGGATCCTCAGCTTGAATGTAGTGCCATGAGGGTCTTCACCACGTGACTTGCCACACTAGATTGCTCTCTAACAACGTAACATAAAACATCTTAAATACAGGGAAAATGTAGTATCAGCATCTCTGTGACAGAACATAACTTCCCAACCAGCAAATAACCCTCAGTGCCCATATATGATTGCAAGCAGCATTTAAGTGAGAAATCAACTCTCCTTGCTCTAGGCCTCAGACAGTGTGAGAGTGCTTTGCTTAAATCAACAACATTTGCAAGTTCAGGAGTCGCACAGGGCTGTCCCTGTGGCAAAGACATCAAAGGGAGAGAGGCATCCACTCACAAAATGCTGTACAGAAGGAAGACAGAGCCCTCCACTACTGCATCAGAACTTCCCTTCTGAAGCTCTGTGCTTTGGAAGTAGTCAGAGGGAAACTGCAGCCGAATTAAGAAAGCAAGTAGAATTTATGAATTGTGCAGGAGGCATCAAACAAGAACATATATGAGAACACAAACTGTGATTCGATTCGTCCACCTGAAATCTGTAGGGAGATATTTAAGGCTGTTGTGTTACAGGTTCTGAAGTCACCAGAGGTCAAGATCAGCAGTTTTGAATACTGGTTCTGAAGTGAAAATTTCAGCTTATTCTGAGGCTTTGGTCTTGTCAAATTTCTTTTTCAGGCTCCTGGGCTAATAGAAGCACTGCAGTGCAAAAGACCTGAACTGATGCATTGGAAGCTACTCTCATGAAATTCAATAAAAACATATATGCTGAAAGCCCTGTCAGATATATATTCTCCCAGATTCCCAGCATAAATTTGGCAATATATGAGAACGTGTGAGAGGTAGTGAAGTGTTTTGAGAAATGTTTAAAGGGAAGCTACAGTATTTTTTTGAGAGTCCTCTGCAGCCTGTAATGCAGTTCTTTGTACTGAAATTATCTCCTCGTGGTAGCTAGTAGCATACTTTAAATAGGGCAGTGTTTATGTTGTGGTATCTGCACAATCTATGGATAAATAAGGCAGCTTTCCTTCTTAGTTTATCTTTTCTCCTTGTGTCAACTTCACCTTATCTTCTTCATCCCAATACAACATACCCATCATACAAGAATGAAAGGAGTTTATCCAACAAACATAGTTTGCCGCTGGCTTCAACAATGTGATCTCCAATCTCAAAGGGCTCTGGCTCAACACCTGAAAGAGAGAGGCTCTGGCTCAACACCTGAAAGAGAGAGGCTTCAGAAGTATACCTAAGTATACAGATATCAACTCAATGATCAACCTTTAAGTGACCACGTTGCCAAATACTGCCAAGCAGACCCCCAGGATGCTTGTTTGTTTGAAAAAATGATGGTCTTTGTCTAAAAAAACCATCCTCAGTACTTCAGGAAGTACCTCACAAAATGAAATGTGATTTCATTGTTTAGGTGAGAGAAGATGCACTTATGACAAATCAAGTGGTGAGCTGAAGTAGAAAACTTAAACTTCACAAGTCCCTACTTTCATCATCACTGATGAACTGTCCTGTGTTGGAACTGGTCACAAATCCACAGCTGATGCAATATTGTTTACTACTTGCTCCTTCTAAGCAATTATTTAAATTTTAAAAAAAGCATACAGAAAAAAAAATTCTATTTTGAAAGAGAGAATGTTTTCTTACCATTGAAAAGGTACGGGTGGGCAACACACTTCCGAAGCTGTAGTAAGACATTCTGAAGTGTAACCTTCCTTCCTGTTCCACCTTCAAATGCATCTGGAACAAAGTGCACAGAAAAAAGAACTGAGCAGGAAAGCCCATGCTTCACCAATGGTGTGACTGAGAACACATAAGCACTGCTTTGCACTGCTTCAGCATTGAAGTAACTCTTTGTGCATCATTTTTGTATTTGATTTTCCATCCCAAGACTAATACACCTGTTTTTGTGAGCCAAATAAAATTTCCCTCACTTTTCTTTTTCTTTTTTTTGAGAGAGAGAGCCTTTACTACTTTGCCTTGTCAAAACCTCTGGAATTTTCTCAGCTCCTTGGAAAGAGTCAATGACGTTTTTATAAGTGTGCATTATAGATCTAGAAATCAACAAAACTAATTTGTTACAGTTCATTTGAACTTTCCAAGAACAAAACTAAAAGTGTAATACAACACAGTAAAGATCTCCTGGGTAACTCGGAAGTAAAGAAAAGATGCATATTTCTGGGGGGGAAACAAAGAGATGTGGACATTGCTGACTCTAGAAGAAGATTCAGCTTTCATGGTGATGATGCAAAGCATGGTGGCTTCCTGATGCAGCAGGCATTAGCACTAGAATATAGTTACCATCCCCCTAGTTAGTTTCCCTACAAAACAAAAGCACTGACAAACCACATGTGGTATATAGAAATGAAAAAGGAGGATTTCAGAAAACAAAATACATTCTCTTTCATCCCTCTGGATGCTCTGTTACAGTTAATTCATACATGAAGTGCCAAGGAGTGAGCTGTTAGGATAAGGATCTGTGGCTGCATTGTCCATATGGTCCTGTGGTTTCCTAAGGCACTCAAATCTACATCCAGCAGGTTTTAATTTGCTATGTGAGATTTAAACTACTACTGGAAAATTTGTAGACACATAGAATTTCCTGTACAACCTTTTTTGTTTGAACACAAAAAGAATGGACAGGAGCTGGCTTACTTGTTCATGAGATTTTTAATTACAAGCTGATCCAAAGCAGATTCTTGAAGCTGTCCCTCCTCAGCTCTGAGAGAGACCTGCTCTAGATTCATACATCTCTTCCTCTATCACAGGCTAAAATCATGAATCAAGCAGTCCAAAAATCAACCAGTAGAATTCAAATGCCACAGTTACCTAGATCTTTTGTCAGAATAGCTTTATAGTACTTCCTCTGCAGAGCTGACATTCCATGGTACAAAACCACTTCCACCTTTTTCGGAAGGTCTGCAGTCACCTCAGACTTGACTCTTCGAAGCAAAAATGGTTGCAGAAGATTGTGCAATTCTTTGGCTATTCAGAAGCAAGATATAACAAATTATCAATGAAGCATAAGGTATTTATACAGTATCTTTACAACTATACTTTCAAAAATAAATGTATAAAGGAATCTTAATGAAATTATCCTAGCCCAGTTTTACAGAGAAAGCAGAAGAGCTGCACACCTGAAGTACTTAACAGCTACTAACTGTAGCTACTTAACTTAACAGCTACTTAACTAAGATCAATAATCATTACTTATACAATGTGCCTGCCTCCCAGTTGACATAACAGCTGGTCCTGATTCAATTACAGCATCAGTTGTTACTTACCTGGCTCACTCTCCTTTTCAACTTCTTGGTAATACTCAACAAACTCTTTCACTTGTTTTCTAGGAAAAATATCAGGCTCAATAAAGCTGAGTAAGGAGTACAGTTCTTGGAGGTTGTTCTGGATTGGAGTGCCTGTGAGTAGTAGGCTGAAACCTACTGGGAGCTAAAAGAATCAACAGCAAAACAAAACGATAAGGAGAGAACATTTGAAATGAAAAGTTACTTAATGTACAGCTCCACCCACTTCCCTCTTATGTTCTACGTAAAGATGACAGGTGACATAGAAATGCTTGCAGAATACTGCAAATGCCAGCCAAACCATATTACATATGGTATGGTGTGACTGTCAAACAGCCCTACCAAACTTAAGTGGCACCAATGCAAAGAAGACAGCATAAGCAAAATAAGAACAAAATGCAAAAACAAAATCTGAATTCCCAGATCCAATATTGCATACTCAGTGTGATGACAGACAACTAGAAAATGCTGCTGAAATAGGACAGTGAAATGAAATTGCTAATGGTCACATTCCATTTCTACTTTCTGATCTACTCTGACAATCACAGTGACATTATCTGGTTCATGCTGCATATAGCAATCCCTGGAAAGGGACTTGGGAATAGGGTTACTGTTGAAAAAAAAACACAAGTCTTTTCTCAAGAAAATACATCAGGAGAGCTAAGGTGAATCTCTGCTATTTCTTTTCAACTTCAACTGAATCTTCTAAATGATTCAGGAGCTGAGCTTTTCAGGAATCTATTTTTTTTTTTAATGTACATTTAGAGGCATTGCAGCTTATCATTGCTGATGCCAGTCCAGATGTAACATCTATGTTTTACTGCAGGGACAAGAACTGCACCCTTCGCAGAGGCATTCATTTCATTCACAAGAAAGTAAGAACACTTTCTTATCGAGGACACTCAAGAGAAACTGGAGCAATTCTAGTAATTTCAATAAACAAGGGTGGCTTTATTAAGTGAGACAATGGAAATCAACAGTTCATGACCCAGGGTCCCATAAATTAAGCAAGGATTCCTTCACCCTCTCAGGTCTGGAGATACCCTCTTTGTCACTTTATACAGTCTTACAGTGGTCAGATTTCTAACACTTGAGTAATACAGCTGTGCTTCAGTGCTACATTCAGTTTCTTTACATTTTTCAGTTTCTCAAATTGCTCCAGTAATTCAAGTACAAACATGAGCCAAAATGAGAGACAAGCTCCAAATACTGCCCAGCTCCACACAAGGCCAGAACAATAGGCCCTTATCACTCTGCCACTAACTATGTGGATCTGTTCAACAATTCTGATGGAAATGATGGAAGCTGGTTGTGGCCCAGGGTTAATAAGAATACAATACAAAGAAATAAACAGAACATCTGTGTCCTATAGTGAAAAGTTTTCATACAGTAAAAGATAGCTGGTATATTTTACCTCAATAAGTGTTTCGTAAAGCAGAGAGTTCTGATTTTTCAGTCTGTGAGCTTCGTCTACAACCAAGGCAGCCCAGTCAAAACTGTGAACAAACAACACAGCATCTCCAATTACTTGCAGAGAAATCACTACTGCCAATGCAAAAACACTGAAATAAATGATGGCTTTGTTTGGCTGAACTCAAGAGGCTCCCACTCCATGAACCACAGGCAAGCATCACAAATGTGGTGGAAGAGTGGGAGGAATTCACAAGTACAGGTTTTCAAGAGCCAATACTGCTTCTTAAGTACAGCCTAAAATCAAAACTAAGTACATTCATTTGAATTTGCTGTTTCTCTCTCCACCTCCGTTTCTGTGGGAAAAATTATGCAAGTACAGGTTAGTCAAACATTCAAGGAGATCTAAAGACGTGAAATTAGGCCCTTACACCCATGCAAAAACCCAGCAATGATGACGTGATTGCAGAGGTGTTACAAACCTTTTGCAAATCATCCAAGAGTGGAACTTCAGCTCAGTCCACGCACCACCACATTGTATAGGCTGCAGAATCACTTGCTGCCTACTAGATCCACCAGATTTAATACAAACTCTTTTCAGCACTCAGTACTCATTTCTGCTAACTGTGAGGATTTCAACTCCCACATTACAGAGTGACTTCCACACAGTTCTGGCTGATGGATAGGCAGGTAGGAGAGAGCATGACCCTCCAGCTTTTCTTACCCACACACCTTTCTTCTCAGTGGAATACAAGGGCTGGAATCACATGCATCTATATTTTCCCCATTGCTCTGTTCACATATATCTTAAGTGATATTAAAGACTCTACACTGAAAGATGGTAAAGGAGGCTGATCATAATCGAAAAATATCTTTGGCTCTTGTAAAACGTGGAGTCTTGCACACAGATAAACATACATTTCAGAAATCTCTGACAGACTTGCAGAATTAAATTAAAATAATAGTAATAACCTGTACTCACAATTTGAGAAATGCTGCATCTTTTAGACAAATCTGTAGCGAAAGAAAACAAACTGTTACTTACAACTTAACATACAGTTCAAAAGAGAGCATCTTTCTGTCTAATTGCAAACTATGGTGAAATAGTGCAGAACTGGAGTGAAGTCAGTTACCATGGAAAGTAACATAACAGATAATGTAACCACAAGCTTTAGCAACTCTTCAATTTTAATGCTGCTCTGGCAAAGAATCAGTAGTAAAAACTCAGAGAAATCATAGAAATTTTCAGACAAGTCTGTAACGTTTGTTCATATCATTTCACACTCTCTAAGAAACACCATGCACCTCAGCATCACAATCTTTTTGACTCTAAGCAAACACACGCTTCAGTGGATTAATCTGACCTGCTAATATCCTAAAGTGCTCACATTATTTGTCCAATTTTGGATTCGAGGAAGAAGAGAAACTGGGTCAATTGGTAAGCCTTAAGAAGCACAGAATTTTATCATCAGAACAACAGAGATGAGAAAAATACTAGCTAAGTCATTATCTCTGTGTGCTTGATTGTTTTGTCAGCATTGCTTTAGCATGAGCACCTCCATTTATCACATTCAGGACAAGGTTTATCACTACACTCCTGCTTGTGCATTGTGGAAAAAGATGCAGGTTCAGAGCGAGCGGTACAGGTCATGGCTCCTAGAGGAAGGAAATGGTAAAATACTTGGTAAAGCAAAGGGGCAAAAGGAAAAGGAGATCAAGCAGGGAAAAAAAAAGAAGCTGCAAGAAGCTTTCTCATTTAATTTCAAATTGGTTTGTTTGTTAAGAGGCTGTTAAAATAAAATCAAAGCGCTGATACAAAGTAACACCTGTGTGGAAATGAATCATAAGACAAAGATGAAAGCTTTTTTCCACTCAACATAACTAAGCACCTGGCTGTACAGACCCCAAAGCAGTGATCAAGGAAGCAATCCTACTGGTTCTCTGTAAAGCACTGACTGGATCCAGCCTCAAATTCCATCAGTTTTAATATAAACCTCACCATTTTACAGTCCGGTTTTGGCTGAGGAGGGCTTGCAGAAGAGGAACAGACAAGCAAACTCTTTCAAAGTGTTCGTGCAGTGACCAATTAATAGAATCTTAATAAACATCACATATGTACATTTTCCATTAAATACAGAAGATTTGTAAGGTAACATAGAAAGGCAATGAAAATGCCATTTAGCACCAGTTAAAGATGCTTCTGATTTTGATTTGTTTATTCAAGGTGTGATACAGCTGTGTGGTAAAGCTAGGGTTATATCAGATTATCTTCAGGACACAAAAACTGCAGCAAGTTAAATGAGCAGGATGAGCACTGAGGAATTTTAGAGTACAGCAGGCAAGAGCTGAAGCATAGTGTACAGAGAAATGGAAAAGGCAAGGAAAAACCTGAGCCCTCTTTTCAAGTAGGTACCTCATATGTTGTTAAGAGCACATGGAAGTGAGATTGCTCTTTGAGGTGCTGCTGCAGTTCGGATCGCTCTTCCTTGTTGCCAATGTATGTCACAAAGGAGAGACCTGGAGCAAACCTGTCGTCAAGAGAAAGACAGCAAGAGAAAGATAGCACCTTGTTCTCCTGAGAGCTGGATCTCAGCTCTTGAATCTATCTCCTTCCTGGTTAACTTGCATCATAGCCCGGCACCTGAGCTGCTGGTTCTGGTTTGGAAAAATGCCATATAAATTGGTTTCTCCTAGATCTCAAAGTTCAACACAGATGATGGAAAACTAATCAAATGGTCCTTCTGCTATTCGAAACTGAAAAAGCTCATGAAAAGCAAGTGATTCTCTGGCTGGGAGCAAAGAATTGGTCCAGAGGTAGCTAAAGTACAGGTGAACAATGTCTGCAGCAAATAGTTCCAAGACAGGGCTCCAAAAATCTAGCCCTCATAGTGAAGGCAGATAAAATCAATTCCATGGAAGAAGAGCTGGAACCATAAAGTTCTTCCTTGCTTCCCACTACCAATGCCTGCCTATTGTTCCAACATAGCTGTTCATTACTGAAGTTTACCATATTAAGTCATACAAAGATGCACATTTTTCCAGCTATTCCAGCTGCTCGTTTATCCAAATCAGGCCAGATCATTTCAAAATCTAACCTCAATAATTTTTGTTTTTGACACAGCATTGCTTAACAACCACACAGAAATACAGCTGTTCTAATCTACAACTTTCAGCCACTCCTCTTAAAAGCAGTGTTTGGGCTCAAGCCTAAAAACATACAGATTCTGGGCATAGCAAACGTGCCATCAGCCCAGATGCTGTACCACAATGAATATGGATTGCATGCATGGATGTAAGGTATTTTAGATGCATGTGTGAGCAGGCCAAAAAACACACTATTCAGCTTGGGTCTTACCTTTCATCATTCAGAATCCTGGCTGTCTTCAGCAGAATTTGCCTAAGAAAGGCTGAGCATGGGGAGTTAGAAAACAACAGCACAAAGCTAGTGGGGGTGTATCTACTGACAGTCATCCAACTCTGTAAGTTGGATGAACACATAGATATCACAGCACTGTATAGGCTATGTATCAACTGCAAGCAGCATGTACATCAATTTGTTGTTTTTGAAAGGAAGAAAATTGGTGGACTGAGCATATTTGAAGAGAGTCTTTGTAACTCATCATTCAAGACTATAATGAGTAGCACAGTTGTTTAAACTTACCTCTCCAGCTCTTCCTTCCAGTTGCTCAGAACAGACAGAGGACAAAGTATCAGGAATCTCTCCTTGTTTGTTAATTTTTTTGTCAAATAAAGAAGAAGCAAAATAGTCTAGAAGGCAATGAAAAAAAGTATTTTTTTTATAACAAGGAAATTCCTGAACTTGCATAAACTGTCCCTTTGAGGTTTGTAGCTCATTTCCCACAAGTTCTCCAACACAAATCAGAGCTAAGAGAATACCAAAGGAGATCCATCATCAATGACATAAAAGCTTACATCCTAAAACATTACCTCAACATCTACAGTCCTTTTCCAAAGACATTTCTCCAACAGACACAAAGATCTACCACACATCACTTTCTAAAGCTGCCAGTTCATTATTTAAGACTTGTCTGAAACCAAACCACGATCATCATTCACTTCAACAAAACTGAATCCCATTTAAAAAATAAAATTAAAAAAAACCTGAAAAATATCTGTGTGTACTCCACTTTAATTCACATGTAGACAGATCAAAAATCATCCTACTGCAGGTGCATCAAAATGACATCACTGGCTCCATAACTTGTTAACTAGTTAACATTATTTGTAAACTACTATGAATTATGTATTCATATGTCTGTGTAAAATGATGACTTATATTTTTACAACCCTCCTCAAACTTTTTTGGAGCATTGTTCAGGATCTAGAAGAGGTTTTACATGATTAAGGAACAAAAAGAGCTCTCTCTTATGAGTAAGGACTTCACCATGGGGCTGCTTACATGTTTAGGGGGCTTTTTTCATTCTGCGGGAAGCCTGAGCTAAAAAAGTTAGGCAAAAGTCATTTTTCAGAAGATGACACACCTGACAAGTCTTCCCAAGACCCATCTCGTCACCCAGGATACAGCCATGCTGGTCTTGGTAGCATTGTACCAGCCAGTTTACACCATCTAATTGATATGGACGAAGCTTAATGCCTGTGAACAAAAGCAATCTGTTAATGTCACATAGCCATCCAATACACTGTATGCACTGTTACAGCTGGAAGCCACCAGAAGCAGGTCTTGCATAGGTCTGACCTTCCAACCAGCTGCATTACAGCAAAAGGAGCCAGGTTTTCAGCAGGAGCAGTTAAGAGCAGAAACACTGCTGTTACAGCAAACCGATTACATCAAACCATATTTTGGAACTTGTATGCACAAAAATGCCCCCAAGTCATTACAAAGACCTATATATGGAATCAAATGTGATACTCAGGCTGCTACTCTGTGTTCCTGACAGACAGCCTGAATTCAGAGGAGATTCAGGTTACATATTAGGAGGAAGTTTTTCACACAGTGGTGCTGACACACTGGAACAGGTTGCCAAGGAGGCTGTGGATGCCCCATCCCTGGAGGCA
Organism: Chrysolophus pictus; assembly: GCA_037305975.1. Taxonomy (NCBI): domain Eukaryota; kingdom Metazoa; phylum Chordata; class Aves; order Galliformes; family Phasianidae; genus Chrysolophus; species Chrysolophus pictus. The sequence goes on along the minus strand of CM074576.1, from coordinate 115,212,772 downwards.
TTCAAGGCCAGGCTGGATGTGGCTCTGGGCAGCCTGGTCTGGTGGTTGGCGACCCTGCACATAGCAGGGGGGTTGGAATTAGATGATCACTGTGGTCCTTTTCATCCCAGACCATTCTATAATTCTATGATTTCAGCTTCAGACACATTTTAAACACATAAGCACTAATTCCAGGGGCACTCTTTAGGCTATTAGTTTAGAAATCTTTTTCTATAGCAGCCTGCAGTAATATAATGATCACTTTTCAATAAGATGCTTTCCAGCTTAAGGTAGAACAGACCTCAACTGCAGATCTCTGTAGCTACCACCAACACATAGCAACCCTTATTAATGGATATGATATACCAAAGCAAACACAAGTCAAATTGAACTTTTCAAGATCTTTTCTTGTATCCAGACTTAAGTAGTAGAAGGGACCTTTAAAGGTCATTTAGTCCATCAGGCTGCACAGAAACATTTCAGCTTTAACAGAATCTTAGAATCACAGAATGGCCTGGGTTGAAAAGGACCACAATGATCACCTAGTTTCAACCCCCTGCTATGTGCAGGGTCACCAACCACCAGACCAGGCTGCCCAGAGCCACATCCAGCCTGGCCTTGAATGCCTCCAGGGATGGGGCATCCACAACAGCTCAGCAAACCAAGATACTGCTCTGAGGATCGAACGGAAAAGGCAAAGTGACTGAAAGAGGCAGGAAGGATTGTAAGAAGCAACGAGCCTAAGGCATAACATTTGCTGTGGCAGCGATAGCCGTGGTTGAACAGGCCCGCTGCCACTCGTCGTACCGGCTGCAGGGGAGCACGCGGGATCGGTGCGTATCCCCGGCACCGAGCGCACTGACCTGTCAGCCCCCAGCGGGACAAGTCCTCCTCCTTCACGCCCAGCCCTCCCGCCCGAGCCCTGCCGGCGCGGCGCAGCGCCTGGAAGAAGCGGGACATGGCGGGCAGCGCTCGCCGCGCGGGAAACCTTCCGCTCCCGCCCCGCGGGGGGCCGGCAGCGGGCGGGCCGAAGCCGAGCGCCGCCCCGCCCGCCATAGCGGATTGCCGGCTCCGGGTTCGGCTGGAAGCGACGCGATGGAGCTGGCGTTGCTGTTGCTGCTCGGCGCGCTGCTGCCCGCCGCCGCCGCCCTGTATCTGTGCTGCGTGCGGCGGCACACGGGCAGCGCGGCCGCCACGCTGCACCGCCGGGAGCCGGGCCGAGCCGCAGCCTCTCGCCCGCTGCGGGACGCCGTGAGCGCGGGGTGGGGTGGACGGGGCGGTGGGCTGCGGGGAGCCGCGGGGAGCGGGCCCGGCGCTCACCTATCGCCTCCTCTCCGCAGTGGGCCCCGAGGCTGTGCGGCTTCTGGCTGCGGCTCTTCGTGCACGCGGCTAACACGGTGAGCGGGCGCGGGCACAAGATGTCCGCCGCAGGGGGACGGGACGGGCTGTGCGGGACCCCGCGGGCACGGGGGAATTGTGATCGCTCAGCCCCTCTGACTGGGGCTCTCACAGCTGTTCTCAGCGGGGTTCGGACTGCTTTGGGGTTTGTCTGTGCTCGGAGGGCTGCTGAGGAGGAGGGCTGTGGAGCAGGTGCAGCTGCAGCCGCGCGTGTGGGAGCGTCTGCTTCCCTTTGTGGGGGCTGCTGGTGTCGGTTTCTATAGTGGCTGGCTTTGGGTCTGCTCTGCTCTGCCTCTCGTTTCGGGGTTGTACACGCTCTTATCTTGCTGTGCGACCTGTCCTGGAGCTGGGAGCGATGTGGGCTTACCTCGTGAGGGGTTTTGTGCCTGGGTGTAATGACCGGAACGGCTTTCAGTTCTTTGCTTTGTGGATGTGCCTGGTGTGTGACCCTGGGCTTATTTCCTTTCCTGTCATCCTCCTTAGATGGAGACATAACTAAATGATCTTTAAGGTCCCCTCCAACCTATGCCATTCTGTGATGGCCTGGGCTCCTGCACTTCCAGGGCTTTGGGACAGAGTGGCTGGAAAGCTGCGTGGAGGTAAAGGACCTGGAGGTGTTGGTCGATGCTTGGCTGAATGTGAGACAACAGTATACTCAGGTGGTCAGTATACTCAGAAGGCTATTGGCATCCTGGCTGGTATCAGAAACAGTGCATCCAGCAGGAGCAGGGAGGTGATTGTCCCTCATGTTCAGCCCTGATAAAGCCGCATCTCAAGTACTGTCATCAGTTCTGGGCCCCTTGCTATAAGAAAGACATCAAGGCCCCCGAGTGTGTTCAGAGAAAGGCAAGCTGGTGAAGGGTCTGGAGTGCAAGTCTTTTGGGGAGTGGCTGAGGGAGATAGGATTATTCAGTCTGGAGAAGAGGATGCTCGGGGGAGACCTTATCGCTCACTACAACTACCTGAAGGGAGATTGCAGTGAAGGGGCTTAAGCCTCTTCTCTCATGTAACAGCAATAGGACGAGAGAGAGTGGTCTCAGGTTGCAGCAGGGAAGGTTCAGGTTGGATATTAGGAAATGTCTTATCAGCAAGAGTGGTGAGGTATTGGCACAGGCTGCCCAGGGAGGTGGAGTCGCTGTCCCTGGAGATGAGGGTAGATGTGACACTGAGAAACGTGTTCTATAGAGCAGTCACAGGCATGAGTTTATGATTGTACTCAATAATTTTATTGGTCTTTCCAGCTTTTATGATTCTATGACTTCCAATCTCACTCAGGATTTTACTATTGCATTGCATGTAGGTTAGAAGCAATGCCTTTTCAGATAGAAACTAATTCTTATGCAATATGTGAAGCAACGTATCACTTCATGTATGTAGGAGTGGGAGCCTTGCTTCAGAGTCGCACTGGGAGCTGGGGCTGCACTCCTTTCACGTGTTTTGGAAGCTGATTCTTGGGCTATTATACAAGCTAGCACAAGGCTGATCTCCCTGGGACTGCTGGTATTTCTACACTGGGAACCGTGGTGTACAGAGACTGCTTTCAGCTGCCTGCTACCTACATTTCTCATGCTTTTCCAAGTTGACTCAGTTTACTTCAGGAAAGATGTTAACAGTGAGATAAATGAAATGATAATAAGTTTCTACCTTATCCAATGTTTGCATAATGCTCTGAGCATTGGTAGGAGCTATGTAGATGCCTCTTAACAATGCTGCAGCCTGCAACTACAGGCTTTCTGGAGCTGAGTCAGGGAAGAAAAAATGAATGTTCCTGCAGGATAGCCAGGAGAATACAGTCTTTATGATTCTATAAATGTGCATGAGGTGGAAAAAGCATTTCAGATCAATTCTGTGGCCTGAAATACAAGTGTGTGCTCTGCAGGGTGCTTGGAGACTGCAGCAATTGTGAATGTATTTAGCATTCCTTGTCTCATGAGAAAGATGCCCTCGTCAAAGCTATTGCAAATCAATGTTTCTGCTTATCTTCTTCTAGGCTTTTGGACAGATCTTGTTATTGCCGCTCTTACTAAGGTAAGAGGGGAGTTTTATCTCCTCCAAGATTGTTCCCTATTAGAAGTTACCTGAAATGACCTATTTAAAGAGGGAAGTCTCATAATAATGAAGAGTAAAATTATTTCAGAGTTTGCTTACTAGATTTTTTAACTGCTCTGGTTTTCGTGACCCTTTACCTTTACTAGAGGAAATTAACCATTTTCCACACTGAAGCAGGCTCATAGAAGGTTGTCTCTTTGCTCTTCATGCTCTTGCTAAAGAGCAGTCTTTCTTTCAAAGCTTGAGGATGTGAAAATCTGCAGTGTTCACCACCAGCAGTGGTAAAATTGTAGTATTGGGAAAATGAGACCAGATACGAAACTCAGAGTTTTTAATGTGCTCTTTTAAAAGAGATTCATCATTTATGAATAACCTTCTGTTGCGCTTATGTTTTTCTTCAGAAACTGAGCTTTCATGTGTGTGTTGCGCTATGAGGTGCCAGGAACCTCAGGCTCACTCTTGACATGCACGCGTTGCCTGCAGTTGGGTGATCACCTGTGCAGATTCCAGCATACTAAACATGCTTGGTTCCCCAGAATTTTTACTTTGGGTATGCACTTTTTAAGTAAAGGAAACCCAGACATCTGTCACAGCTGTTATGCAGAAGGTCATTTCTTAACATCTATGATAGGACCTGGATTTCCTTATTTCATTGCATTACTCCAAGCCCTGAATCTGTGCTGATCCAATTCCCATTACATTTGGTTGCAAACAAACTGTGTTGAGACAGGTCATGGATTAAGTCTGAAGAGTTGCCTGCTTTAGCAGGCTTAGTGCTTGAATGTATGGCTTATGCTACTTTCTTCTCTTCTCCTCTCTTTTCCTGACTTTTTTGGTCTGTGGGTGATATATCTGATTAGAGTGAATGGGAAAACTTTTACCAGTTCTTTCCCAGCTTGGGTTTATGGAGGCTGGCTGGCTTTATGTCAAAAGGTGGGAGGCTCTGTTAAGCAAGCGGGATAGATTTGGTGCTGCCTTCAGCAAGGCTTTAGAAAGGTGTGAAAGATTATTTTGTAACTGTTGCAACTCCCTGCTGTGGGAGCAGACTGCTACAACAAAATGTTCTTGGGTAAAATTCACTTGCAACAGTATGGAAAAATTAGTCATGGAGGAGCTTGCATCTTCTAGCACTCTTTCTCTCTTGCAGGCTGAACAACTTCTCCCTCATGCGTTCTCTTGACATTCATGAAGATCCCACGTTTATCCCAGAGGTTGCTGCAGAGGTTACGGAAGACAAATCTGAGACTAAAAGCACTTTGGATATCATCAAGCAGCTGATAGATGCAAGGTAAAGGGTTGGTTAAGAGTGGAGTGAAAGAACTCACAACATGCTCCACGGTGTTGGGAAGAAACAGTCATTGTGAGTCATCTGGATTAAAATCTCTTTCCATGACCACAGAATTTGACAAAACAAATAGTGCTGTCAGATCTCTCATTTCGTAATTTATAAATTATGAGTAGTTAACATGCAGTATTAACTAGCTAGCTAGCTTCAGGCAGACTGCTTTGCTCTGGTTGCAGTATTAAAGTAGATACACTTAGTGGCTGGCTACTTGATGCATACATCCCTTACGTGAATTTACAGGTGTGCTGTTTCTTACCTGCAATGTATTTCAAAGAGAAAACAGATTGCTGTGAGGAGAGAAGAAACTAAGGTACAAAGCAAACAGTTCACAAGAAATCAGGTTATGTTACTTAGGTTGCTTGGAGAATGGATTATTTAGCTTCTTAATTACAGCCTGTGCTTGATTAAACCCCATCACATTAGGGATGAAATGTTACCAGGACATCCCATTTCTATCCAGAATCTGATGCTGAGGTGAGGGCAGCAGGACTGGTATGAATGCTTTCCCCATCTGGTTTTGTTCTTATCTGTGGGTCTGTCTAATAGTTACTGAAGATGTCTGTGTGCTTTACCAGTGTCTCAGGGAGTAGGTTCTTTGCATGTCTGAGTTTTTAGCAAGACAAAGTTTGCTTCCTGCTTGAGTTGTTAAGTTAGAGCAAGGGAAATCATTCGGTTCCTTCATTGTAGAGTGAAGGATATGTTTCCTGCAGACATTGGTCAAGGTGAGTGCAGTCTTCTGGTTCTTATGTCCTCAGCTCTAACAATGGTATATTGAGTACTACAGGGCAGGATACTTGAATCTAACCTCTTCCCTGTGGAGCGCATGATGAGAGCCATGCACTGTCCTGCTCCAGGATATGGCTTCTGAGTTGGGTGATCATATGGGAAAACTACAGGAATAGTAATTGTAGCCAGTTGTTTTAATCATTCTGTGTTCGTCATACTGTGATGAGAAATGGATCTATTTGTCAAAAGTCAGAGCTACTGACTTAGTTTTTAAGCAGTTTGATGTGAATTCCTATGTGTGCTGCATAGCAACTCTTCCCCATCCCACACCAGACAGTGGATGTGCTGCTGGCTATGTTTCCAATGGACAGAGTCAGCACCAAGGTCAGAGATACCAACTTAAAGAAGCGTGTTTCTCTTTGTTTACGTTTAAAGGTGAAATGATACAAGAATAAAACAGAACATGGTAATGCACCTACCATTACTACATAAGATTGACTGCAGTGATGAGGAATTAGAGTGATTAAGAAAGATGCATTGTTAATTGCCTTAATACTTTACCATCATCCAGATCCACAGTTGCTGGGGAGCCCTGTTTGTAGCGAGGATTTGGAGAGCCTTTCCCAGCAACTGGGAGGTCCTACACTGTGTGTCCACTTGTAGATGAGGTCTCCAACCTTGCTGCAAGAAGGTCCAGCTTTTATATTGTTGAATAAACACATTTACATGACAGTTAGGAGGAAAAATCTGGTTTCATTCTCCCTTTTTGGATCCCATCTCAAGGCTGGCCAGGGCTCAGGGAGAAACCAAGGAAGTTTGCGTACTAGTAAAACTTGACATTATGCTTCTAAAGAAGGAAAGGTTAATACATTCTCATAATGCTTTATCTAAGCTACATCTCTTGCTAATGAGACATTTTGTTCAAGATGCTTGTTTTGCTAATGGTCGGATACTGATGATATGTAACTCTAGGTTGTGAGATTCATCTAGGGGTCAACTTTGGTTGAAGGCTTACTGTTCAGGCCTTAGTACTTCACTGTCTCTGAATCAAACTTGGGATAGAGGTCTTGGAAGCAGGTTTATGAGTATATTCTAGCTATTCTGTTATGCTCCAGTGGTGAATAGCAAATATAAACCTGGAATAAATTTTGAAGAGTCTAAGGACTGCTTTATTGCAGTAGAAATGTGAAACAACTAAAACGTATCAACAAGTCTGACCACTTATTGCTGTGGCACCCTTAATGTACTGTGTGTATTGAATGTGTGCAAGAAGTGTGAACTAAAATGCTTAGGCTTGCAGTCCCAACAATGACCTGGGAGTGAACAATTCCCAGCCTGCATTGAACAGAAAGTCTGAACAGAGGTGACCTTGACATTTCAAAGTTCCCCTTTCAATCCTTTCTTTGCAGGCCTGATTCTGCCAGCCATGGGTTTAGCTTCAAAGGGATCAAAGACTATCTGGACTGCTACCGGTGAGTGAAATTATAGCCTGGGAGCAACTTGTCTCTCATGTTCCCCAGCTGTGGGCTGCTGCTGTTCCACAAGCTCTCAGGCATCTCCTTGTTAGGATTGTCCTTGAGGTACCACTCTTTAGAGTAATCCTTTGCAGTCCTTTCCCTCAGATAGAATAACAAAGAAAAGCCAACAGGGGAGTTGGCATAGCTCTTAAAAAGCCTGCAAGGTTATTCAAATACTGTTTGTCTTGGCCATCTATATTTGGGAGAGATTTCTACATACCTTGATGCCCAAATGAGTGAGGAGGTGAGAAAGGTTCATATGGATGAAGCAAGTTGCACATACTGTAGACCTCTGAAGAGCCCCTTAATTCCCCAGCTGCTTGTGTTCTTGAGAACAGTGTGACTGCTTTTACCCAGTCAACGTGCCCAGCTCAGAAGGAGCTGGAAGTATATCACTGACTCCGAGGTTCTGTAACCTGTTGGCTGCTAGGTAACTCGTGGCTGCCTTTGGAATGTGTGCCATATCTGGAGCACATAAATAAATCCTGCCATGTTCCTGACATGTGTTCCACAGGGGTCACCCCGTTCAGTGAGCTGTGACCTTGGAGCAAATAGCTGGCACTGCAGTGTGGTGTTATAGATCCATTCTAACTAGGCTTTTGTGTCAGCCAGAGGCAGATCTGGCCTCTTCTCTTAGCTCACAGTACTGGCAGTTTCACAGCCTTAGGCTTTCTAAATCTTGAGGGCAATCTGTAAAGGCTGTCTGCTTTCCTCCCCTATTTTTCCTACTTTCAGGAATATCTGGGTAAGTCTCCTGCTCCTACTCTGAGGGCTGGGAGAGTGCTGTGTAGGCAAGTACTCCTATAGGGAAGGATGTCTCCTGTCCTGATGCAAGCATATGGAAATCATCACCACACACATATTGTCACATATTTAATGATTACAACTGTGACAGCTGCCTTCTTGCTACATGATAGACAAACCCTTTGCATGGATATGGTGTGTGGGGGGTCTTATAATGAGGTCCCAACTTTTGTCCTATAGGAGTGGGAAGCTGACGCCATCTCAAGTAGCAAAGAACATCATTGCTGTGCTGGAGGACTGCGACAAATCCACGACCCCACTCAGAGCAATAGTGCAATGGGACCAGGAGCAAATAATGCTGGTAATGTCTGTTAGGAAAGGAGCCTCTGCCACCACAAGAGCAGTAGGAAGGGCAGAGGTTCTTCTGATCTGTTTCACAGAAAAATATGTACATTTTTGCTTCTTTCTTGTGTAAAGGACTACAGAAAGTTTGCTTCCTTTCCTGCAAAAAGAGGGAGCACTAAGGCGATTTGTTTCCTACTGGACAACTATTTTTCTATTTTTAAACCAGAATTTTTGTGCTTATGTGGCATCTGTCAGCATGGATTCTTCCAAGCAGTAGTTTCCCACCAGCATACAGTGGAAAAAAAAACTTATGTAGTTCGGCTTGTCAGAGAACTGGCAAAGCTATTTGTGGTATCTGTTATTAAACCTGTAATGACTTGCAGTTCAACTCTGTCATATACATTTTCTTCCTCTGTGTAGATGGCCGAGGCCTCCACTGCTCGTTACAGGAATAAATGTCCCCTGTCTTACCTGGATGGCATCCCAGTGTGCCTGAAAGAAGAGTTCAAAGTGGTGAGTTTCCTTGTCTAGCTGTCAGCTCATGCTGTAAGAGATCAAGCAGGAGAGCTTATTGCAACAAGTTTTTAAAGCCATCTCCTCAGCAGAAACCTGTATTTGTAATATAAGAGGTAGATGAGCATAGTGAACAGGATTAACAAGTTTTGCCAAGTGAAGACAGATCCTGAGTATGACAGACGTTTTCCTTATCTTGTACAAATCTCTGTATTCCATGTGGAGTAGAGAGTGGTGGTGGGAAGCAGTCCCTCTCCTGATGAAATGAGTGTGTTCAAAAGCATCTGTAGCAGTGGGCGTAACTGCCTGGGCTTCTCTGGCACTGATTCTAGCATAGCCTCCATCTCTCGTTGCCATAAAGGACATACTTATAGCAAAAATATGAAAATTACACTGAAAGTCTCCACCCACGGTGGGCTTTGCCTGGCAACTATTAAATACTCCTGGCAGTGCCATTAAACTGTCATGGACTCTGGAGAGACCTATCGGTTAATTGTTGGGGAGAGTACTTAGCACACCCTGAAGTTGAGTCCATCTGGTATTTTGGCATCCATGTAATCTCAGTGCCTTGCTTCAAAGCACTGCAGTTTTGAAGTATTGCAGCTCCTTCCACAAAAAGTGGAAAATAGAGCCCCTGCGTGCTGTTCTGTGTCCTGTGAGCATAGCAATTACATTGCTGTAGAGAGATGGACTTTTCTGTCCATCTGTTTGTCTCTGCTCCTCTATATTATAGTATTAAAGGGACTCCTTTGCACATGAGAATGACCCAACAGTGAAGAGTTAAGGATCTCTTATAACAGGAAATGACAGGACAAGATGAAGAGCAAGGCTTCCTGGTCCTGACTTAATTCAGTGGGTCCTAATGTCTGGAATTGGTTGTGGAGTTGAAATGTGCACGTGAAGTACACACTAGTGCCTGCCCACCTTTCTGGGGTTTTATGATGAATAATGAGGTGTTTTCTTGCTAAGGTACCCTACTATCACCGAGTAGGAACAGTGTACCTTGGAACAGAGCCTGAAACAGAAGATGCCACTGTGGCCAAGAAGCTGCGAGAGGCTGGAGCTGTGATTATTGGGGTCTCAAACATGCATGAACTAGGGACTGGAACAACCGGATGCAACCCTAATAGGTAAAAATCCCCTCCTTCTCTCTCTGCTCTAGGCTCTAGAAAGACCTACAAGTCTGTCCAGAACTGACAGGGAAGGGTACAAAAATAGGGCAAGCATGAAAGAGTAAAACTGACTGAAACACCTCATGCACGGAGAACCATGTGGATCTGAAAACCTAGCACTGAAGATTTGAGGCTCAGAGTAGCTGTGGAAGCCTGAAGACTCCTGAAACCAAAGGCAGGAGAGGATCCAAGTCGTTCTGGGTAAAGAGTTGGCTTTGCATGGCCTTACGTGACTTTGAAGGTATGAATCATAGATGTTTACAGGATGAACCATAGACAGAAACAATGACAGAAAACAATAGAGACCTCATGCACAGTCACAAAAATGGCCAAGAACTATGAGAAAAGGTACAATCAGCTTAGGAGAAACTTAGTGTTTTAATTTCCTAACTAAAACAAGCTCTCTGTAATTTGCTTTACTTTTGTAAATTTTCCAGCTATAGCAGGCTGAGAAGTGCTCTGTCAGAGCAATGGTTCTCACAGCTCTTGTAAGCTGTCTGCAGATCCACACTTTATCAATGTGCAGCTGGATGGAAGTGGGGCTCTCCCACAGCTACAACAAAATGCATTTTCTCCTTGTGTGTGGTCTGCTGCCCCAGCTGGATACCCAGCCACTGGGCAGGACTCTTTGGTGCCTCAGGACTGTGGTCAGACTGAAGATTTTGGAATAAAAGGCAGAGCTGGGAACACCAACTTGCTTGTGGTTCTGTAAGAACTGGTGGTCAATGACTGCTCCATGTTCTGGCATTACATAATGCACTGTGGTATGCAGTAATGGAACAATGTAGTCACAACCAGAAGAGGTGGAACAGCATCTTTTCTATTGCTTTGAATCTCTTCCTTTTGTATAGGCTGCTAATGATATTGGTTGCACTCTGAGCGAGAATTATTTTTCTGTCTCATTTTGTAGGCACATAGCACTACCTGGGTTTCTTTACTGGTATTTCTCTACTAAGAGATCTGAATCCCTGAGCTATGTTTCTGGATCTTTTTCTGCCCTGTAGTATATTCAGTGCTTCCTAGGAAAAGTTTCACTACTGTTTGTCTGCCCCAGGTACCACAAGATCCCTAGGAATCCCTACAAACCCAACCATTTCACAGGTGGGAGCTCCAGTGGGTCGGCAGCAGCTGTAGCAGCAGGTAGGTGTTTCTAAACTGAGCCAGAGGGTGATGGGAGGCAAGTCCTGAACATCAGGTGTTTAGATTTCATGAAGGGGTTAGAAGCTGGAGGAAAGTCCTAGATAAACAGAGAGCTCTGTCTGCTGTCGTGGCTACAGGTGGTGGTAGAATGGAAGGGGCATAACATTTGTCTCTCTGATCACAGGCCAATGCTTGTTTTGTTTTTGTAGGTCTCTGCCCAGTGGCTATTGGCACAGATGGAGGCGGTTCTGTGAGGATTCCTGCTTCGTTCTGTGGTGTGGTGGGGCTGAAAGGTAGTGCCCTTTGATCTTGGTGGGTGTGTATGTCTTCTTTACTGTATCAGGGTGCCACAAACAAGACAAGCCCAATCCATTAATTCTTGCTATTTAAAATTCAACCAGAGAAACTCTGGAGCAGAGCATTCTGAGAGTCATGTGGGTTAGACTGGCAAAGTGACAGTAGTCTCTGTACTGACCATGGAACAGACATTGAGGAAAAACTAACTTCTGTACATTTATCAAATACTAAGCAAAACTTGCATGCTGCTTTTCTTTCTATCCTCTCATCCTTCTTCTGTCTTCCTCTCCTGGGAGATGTTCACAATGTAGTTGGGTATCTGTAGTGAGCTAGTGCAAAGCAGCTCCATCTATGATGGATTCCCATTATCCCAATTATATGAGAGGTTGCTGCTCAGATTTGTGCCTGGTAAATTAGACATGGTAATAGGCTTGTAGCAAACCAGCATGTAGCCATTCCCCCTTATCTCAGATGTACAAAGAAGTAGCAGTGCAGTTTTTACAGTAACAATTAACTCATTAAAGGGAATGGATCAAGGACATAAAAGTGCACAGGACATTGTCTACAGTGTGGTAGGTGGCAAAGCAGGTGAAGCCATCATCACTCAGAAGAGAAGTTGACTTTTTGGAATGGTTTAGCATTCTGAAAGATCTCAGTTGCTCTATGTGACCAGATACTCAACCATTACCCTGTTTTACTATCTTTCACACGTGGTCAGCTCTGTTATAATTCATCTGAGGAAGATAACAATGATGACTAATGTGTGACTGGTCAGAAAATTGATAAGAACTTTGTTGCAGAGAACAGTCAGTGCTAGGCATGAAGTCTCACTGGTAAGGAGGTTGAGATCTTGCAGAGCATGGCATTTCTTCCTGTTGACAATTCTGCCTCTGCAAAAAAGGGTATTGAAAGATTGGAGCTCTGAAACAGCGGGTCTAAAAGTGGCTGGATTGGGTGCGTTACTTGCTGTCTCATCTGGGTGGACCAGGGTGTTACCAGTGAGTGCTCGTGTGTAGCTAACTGACCATTTCTTTTTCTCAAGGTACATTTGGGCGGATCAGCGGTCATGGCAGCCTCCCACTCTCTTATTCCACAGTCAGCGTAGGTAAGAGAACTTGTGCTCCTTTTCTGGGACCTCCCTGTGTGTTGCCACTGGGGAGGCAATCTGGGCATACAAAAGAAGGATGCTGTTTACTCCTTGCCATGTTTTCATAAATCCATCCATTGTCTCTTTTACAGGTCCTATCTGTACCTCAGTGGCAGATGCAGCCATTGTTTACAGTATTCTTGCTGAGCCAGATCCGCTCTATCCATATGGTAGGTGAGCCCACTCCCTCCCTGAAGCCAAGTGCTCTGCCTTCCTATGGGCATCCTAGATAAACAGAGGAACTCTTGTTTGTTCCCTGCAGGATTAAAGCAACCCAAAGCAACCCTGTCAGATATGTGTGCTCCTGACCTGAAAGGCTTAAAACTGGGAGTGGATTGGACATTTTTTAAGGTGACTATTCTATCTCTTTCTTCCTGATGCTTTGCAGAATGAAGTTTTGTAGGAATTCAGTACATTCAGTGTTCTCTTGCCTTTCATCGTTCTTATATTTAGTCCTATAATTGGAGGGAAATATAGGGTGAATGCACCCACTGAGATGACGTTTTCCTAAGGCAACCTTTTGAGTAGAAGCCTGTTGTAGGTAGGAAGAAAGGTAATGACTACATTTCATGGCAGTATGCTTTCTCATAGCACTGTTTCTATGTAAGTGATGCTTCTGAATTGATTCAAAAAGGGAATTAGTTTAAAAACAAATGAGGAAAATTACCATATCTATTTGGTGACAGTGGTGTAAATACTGGATAGTATTTTATCATCCCTATGTAGAAACTGGTCACACAAGCTAATACTGCTTGGCAGTTGTAATACAGCTCCACAGACATGCCCAGGATTTCTTCTCTTTGAGAAAAATAAGTTTGTTTTTGGCTTTGTCCCAGTGCAGAGAAATGTCCTCTCCTCTGGAAAAGGAGACTGTTCCTTTTCCATAGGGGGATGCCCTGCAAGTTATTCTCTTGGAACAGATGGACTAAGGCAGTTCAGGGGGGCTGTTTCCTTGCCATTAGAGACAGGAGTAAGGAAAACCTGAGGACCGAAGTTCTGCGAGCATGCTCACCAAGAAGAGGAGAGTTGTTACCCAAATCTGCTCAGTTCTTTCCTCTTGTTCTCTAGGCATGTGATGCAGAAATCCTGTCCGTCTGTGAGAAAGGTAAAGAGCAAATGTTTCCAAGTCTCTTAATTTGCCTAAAGTCATAGTGTCACTTGGTGTTTCCTCTCGCGGATGCATTAATGAGATCCGGCCTGCTGTCCTTAAAGGCAGATGCTTAAAGAAGTCTGACTGGACAGGCAGCAGTAGCTTTGTACGAGGGAAGCCCTCCTGACTGCTGAGGGTTAAAAAGCTCAGCAGTTGCAGGCTTGTCAGGTTACAATGGAAGAATACAGTTCAGTGTGCTAAGCCTCTGTCTGTATGAAGACAGATCTGTGCACAGTAATAGTTACTCTGCAAGCTTTAAGGGTAAAAGACTTCTAAGGGAGGGACTTGTTTCACAAAGTTATATTCAGTGGGGAAGACAGCTAGGATTTTATGATGTATTTAGTCCTCCGATATTTCCTTGAAATCAGCAAAATGCTGCCTTTGGGGTGGCTTTGTGAGATTTTAAACTGAGTAAAATTGAACATAGTGAGTTGGGGGAGAGACTGCAGTGCCTTTAATAATAGATGGCCTCTTGTGCACTGGAGCTGAGATAGCTCACAGTACTCAGGCTTTGTTTGCCTGAGTTCTCTTCAACTTCCTTATTTCCAGCTCTTAAACCTCATACTTTCACATGCGTAGAGTTTTCTTAGGAGAGATGTACCACAAACGTGGGTATTTTTGAAGATGCTGGAGTCAAAGAAAGAAGAGAGTTCTTTTTAATCTGCAGAAGGTTCACTTTTTAGCAAAGTCCTGGTGTCTGACCTTGTTAAAGTGCATCAGGGTTTGGTGAACCTGTATTGTTGACCTGATCTCTGAGTATGCACAGCTTTCCTCTATCATTATAGTTCAGAAGAGGCTTCGAATGGTTTCTCCTGACGCTAAATAACTGCTTCATGCTGATTGAATGCCAATCGTATCAAGTTCTCAGCAGAGCATTATCATACCACCTTTACTGTCTGGGTTAACTGAAGGCTAAAGGGAGAAGGTGAACTTGCCCAAAATGTAGTTGGTTATTTAAGAATCTGTTCACAAGCCTCTACCTTTGCCCTGCTGGAGCACTGAGATCTATTTGGCCCTAAGATTTTTACCTATGAGAAGAGGTGGCAGCAGTCTGCATGCCATGTTATGCACTAAAAATTTTGCCTTGTAATGGCAAATGGGGTCTCTGACTTTGCAAGGGGAAGCATTTTCTCAGCCCTTCAGTGAAGTCTGGGGAGAAAACTCACAGATGCTGTCTGTGTATTACATGTTCTGCACTCAGCTATGGAGTACCTGCAGAATTTGGGAGCCAGCGTGGTTGAAGTATCTCTTCCAGAGATGGAGGAAGTGAAAATAGCCCATGTGATCTGCATTCTCAGTGAGATGAGGGACTTCCTGCAGCCTGACTTCAACAAACACTTCCAGGAAATGGTAAGTAATAGCTCCTTGGACCAGTGGCAGTAGTTGTTCTGCATCAGCCACAACAAGTGTCTTGCACTGTTGAGAAACCCGGGGCTCTCCTGCTTTCTCAATGAAAAACCACCTGCTGGATGACTTCTGATATCAGAGAGTAGACCTGGAAGAGAACTCTTGGGCTATTGCACTCAGTTTCTTGCTATTGTTGACTGAGCACACCTGAGCCCCTTCAAATTGATATGTGCAAGGTGAGACTCTTCCAGTCAGCATGGAAGGCTGTTAAAGCATGCAGAGGTCTGAACTACAGCTCCTCGGGAGACACTTAGGCATGATGGCAGGCTGATGAAGGTGGGAAAGGTGGTAGGGAAAGAGAGTCGGGAAGCTGCTGTCTTACTTCATGCTTACCTAAGGCTAGAATATATGATTAACAAGCCTGGTGCAAGGAGAGCTGTGACTGTTTTCTCTTTCAGAATTTGGAGACTCGGGCTAGCCTGGCTTTGGGTTCCCAGTTCACCGCTCTGGATTATATTACGGTGAGAACATACTGTGATGAAGGCTGAAGGGGAGGCAATGAAATTGCAGAAGTGGGATAGATGTTTCTCTTAAACTCCCTGAACACATGGGAAGACAGCACTCAGCTGTGGGGAAAAAAAGGGAATGATTTTGCAGTGAAGGTGGGCAAAATGGTGGAGCATCGCCGAGAATGTGACACCTGGGCTGATGTACTGCATGTTGATTCCAAAATGCAGCAAGTGTTCTTTCTTGCAAAGAAATGGGCTCATGTGGGCAGAGGCAGTTGCCTTTGGAGATGAGCCTCGTGAACCAAGACAGCCTAGTCAGACAATAATCTCTCTGCTTGCAGGCAAATCGACAGAGAACTCGCAGCATGAGGTTTTTGCGAGAGATCTTCACCACTGTGAACTGCATACTTACACCAGGTATTGGCAGTCTTGGCCAACGAGCTGCTCCCCGTTGAGAACAGTCACTCCATTAGCTCTTCCTCTCCAGTTTAAAGGGTGTAACTTTTGTGCAAGGACTTCTTCGTGCCTTGCAGCTCTGATAGAAAACGGGGCCTGGTTAGAACGACTGCTGTGTATTTCTATACTTGCTGCCTGTATCTAAGGCAGTCACAAAACTCCCTTCTGGTTTTTGGAACAGAAGGTGCAGAGTCAGCAATTACACAGGAGAGATGAGACATCTACCTACATACATAGAAATAGAAAACTGACTGCTCAATTCATAAATCCCAGTGACTTGATTGTGTTCTGGGGGGAAGGAGTTTGCATTAGTAATTTAGATGAAAAATGGCATTAAGGAACTGTTTCTTGGTGACTGCCTGCAGACTGATTCTTTCTTTGCTCTTCAAGCACCAGATTAGGTTGCCCAGTAAAGCTGTAGAACCTTCATCCTCAACGCTGACCCTCTTTGAGCTGGAGGGTTGGACATGATGACTTCTAGAGTTCCCTTCCAACCATTCTGTGATTCCTCCACAGCTACTGCTTCCACTGCCCCGAGAATCCACGAATCTGACCTCCTGACTGGGAGCAGCAATATTTCATTCACAATGATGTCTATGAGGTAAGAAGATTTGCTGCTTGCACTTTGCAAACAAAAAATTGGGCAACAGCTGTAGACTAGGTGTACAAACTCAAGGAGTTCAGACTGTAGAGTAGGGGAAGATCAATCCTAGCTGCTTCTCCTCCAGAATAGGTTGACTTTGCTTCTGCCCTAGGGCAGGAGTGCTGATGACAGCTCTTCCCCCAGGTTCATGCAGCTTGGTAACTTCACTGGGATTCCAGGCCTCGTTGTTCCTATTGGTTATTCTACTGCTGGGCTTCCAATTGGCTTCCAGGTAAGCAATGGCTGTTGTGAATATTGGGTCACAAAATCCCCAGCTGGCTCTGCCCTGAACCCTTATAACCAAGTTATTGGTGGCAGCATACTTGAGGAGTTGCCAGGTACTATTAAGGAATTTTTAACTTCTCGGTGAGGAGATTTGCCTCAAAGAGTAACTCACTTCTGAATTCCAGATGGACTCTTCAGGCATCTGGAGATAGGTTTCTTCTTATCCATTGGTATCAGTACCCATTATTTGTCACTGATACTTTCATCTCTTTTCCTTATGTCTGAGTTTTGTAATTTAGGTTCTTTCTTACTCTTTTCCGTCTTAAAATAGGTCTAATGTAATTGGAAGTATGTTTTAATAAAGTCACTGAGCTCCCTTTTTCCCAAATAGAGCCGTGCCATACTTGCTAGGGTAAAAGGGAGAAGCATGTGTTGTCTTGGTGCTGCTGGGAAATAATTTTGGCCATGTTTTCCTGGGCTTTAATCACTGTATGTGACGATGTTACTTTTTTTTTTTTTTTTCTTTTTTCTGTCTCCCTCTTCTTGCAGGTCATGGCGAAGTGGTGGGATGAAGCTGTTCTTCTGAGGATTGGCCTGAAGCTAGAGCAGTTTCGTCGCCAGACCAAAAAACCAACCATTCATTATGACATCCTTGAATGATTAAGATGGGGAATGAGTCTTTTTTTTTCCTGTTGTCTGACCTGGCCAAATACTAGAGTGGACTTGTTTTCAATGTTTAACTGAATGAGGTTTAGCAGCAGACCCATGGGAGAAATGAGGAGAAACACTGTTCAAAGCAGGTGTTGTTGCTGAGCAGACATCAGTTCTGCTCTTTGTTCATTCTTGGATGGTCCAGCTCATAGTGAGGAGACCAACTGTACTAGCTTGTTCCTCACTGTGTTTCTGCCAACAGGGGAACCTGCAAGTATCTTCTGCAACCTTTTTCCATGTCAGGGTCCCATGTAAAGATGGGAGACAGCTGCGGCTACATGGCTGTGTGTAGAAAGCCAGTCTCTAAACCTTAAACCTCTCACAAAACTCCTCCTGCTGCTGAATTAAACAAAGGTACTGTTTTGAGAGAGAGTGGGACAGTTTCCCTTGAAATAGCATGCCTAACTCCTGTAGAATAAGGAAGATCCTAACACATCTGCACTAACAGAAGAGTGTGTTAAGCCCCTTAGTTAAGATAGTCCCTCATGGCAAAATGGAAGGCATGTAGGTATGGAAATATTACTGTTTTGCTTGTGCTGCAAGCAGTGTAGAGTCAGTCTGACTTGTGCAGAGAATGAGTGTGTTCACTGCATGAGCAGTCTTACCCACCTACAACCTTACATGCAAGGGGAGGAAAACTCAGAGCATGACCATTGATCAATTCTGTGACCCGAAGCCTTTGTTTAGGGGTTTTGGCCCTCTGTTGCACTGTTGATAAACGTCTGCTTTCCCTGAGCTTTGAGAGCCTCTTCTTTCCCACTAGTTGCCTAAGCAATAAGTCTTCTACCATATAGGAGTCCCAGCGGAAAACGCTACCTGGTAATGCCATAAAATAGCTCTTCAAGAGCCAGCTATTTTGAGCAGGTGCAATTTGTGTTACTGAGCTGCCACAAGATTAGACCCTGGGTGCAGGAAACGAGTTGCATGAAGCCACAGTGCAGCACAGAGCCAACCTTCTTTTGTCACAGATGCTTGATTACTTCTGGAAGTAATCAAGGAAAAAAAAAAAAGATGAGGTTATGAGGTTGTGTTACATAAAGTAACACATCACAGCAAGAACAGCTGGAGAAGGCTCTACTTGTACAGGAGCAGGCCCTAAAGCTACATTACTGTTTCAGTGAAAGTCCCCATCTTGTGTCTTGCTTGCATCATTGTGGCCACATTAAAGATTAGAGAAGACCTAAGAGTATTCCAAAATGAACCTAAATGCTTAGCTTTAGTTAGCTTATGGTTAATGCTTAGATGTGTCTTGTTTCCCACCTCACCAACTATCGAAGAGAAACTGGGCTTCTGATTTGGCTGTGGGAGAAGCTGTGTTAGTAAGAATTCAATATTTTGTTTCCATCTCTTAGCTAGGAAGGAAAGAAGGAACAGAAAGTAGTTGCAGGTTTATCCCGAACTCAGTACAGTTGGTTTTGTTTTTAATTATATGTATCCACTCTTAAAACAGAGGTAGCACTTTACTAATGCTTAAAGGTTTCAGTCAAATAGCATCTGAATGGAAGAATGCTGTATTGCCCTCTTCATAAATACTTGAGTTAAAGCATCAAGATCAGCTGCTACTAGCATCCACAGTTAATTAATGATGGTTGATCGTGTCTTTCATCTTCAAATCCTTTATGATACTGCCATAAACATTACTTCATTAGATTCTATTGCAGTTCAACTTTATGAAGAACAGATTATTAAAAGAAAAAATATTTCCTCTACTATTAGTAACTTCTTAAATACTCAAAATAGCTAAAACACTGCCAAAATGCAGTGTATGGCAGTAGGAGAACTGGTAAGTCTAACAATAAATTTCTTCAGGAACACCTCTGATTGAAGGAAAGGGCTGAATGCACTCTAATTTAGTGCAATTACTCAAGGTAGTAGAGATGGCAATATAAAAGTGATACCATCTTTCTAGATTTGGCTATTTCAAATCCTTTTTTAAGTGGTACACTGCCTTAAAATTGTTATTTCAAGATTTAGTTCATTCTCTGGGTGGAGTTGGCAACCTCATGTTACTATGAAGAGGAATAGGGGCTAAAGCAAAGAAGGGTTTACTTAGAATACATATTTGTATGCTGCTACTCCTGGAAAGGGAACTGAAAGCTTTTGCTGATCAGTTGAACAGCAAAGTAGTCTGCTGTTCAGCACGCTGTTTCTTCCCCTTCCCTAAATTGGTATAGGGGTAGTGCACTTTCAGTGCATATCTTCTTCCCTGGTGCTGAGGCTTCCAGATGAACTGCCCATACTGGTGAAAGCCCCATTTTATTTTCCCCTGGCTCTTCACTCGTGTTTTAGAGAAGACCAGTTCCTACTGTACAGCAATTCTATCCCCACAGTGAGGCAATTGTGTGAGCAAAGCAGACACAGTGACCACACACACAATCCTGTTGCTTCACATAGATATATGTATGGGTATAGATATACGGTATATACACACTGAGCTGGGTTTTTTTTTATATATATATAAAATAACACCTTGTTTATAAAGCGACATTTAATTGCCACTGGTTCCCTTCCCACCCCACAAAAACAACAGTATACAAAATATAAAATATTTTAAATATTTATAAACGCCGCAAGAAAAAAAATAGAACTGTACGAAAATATTTTTTTCTGAGGTTCCCTCCCTGCCCTGTGGGAAGGAGAGGGGAAGGGGTACACATTTGGCAGGCCTAGTGTGCCTTGAGTCCATAGTTGTTAAGTGGATAGGAATATGCCCTGCCTAATACTATCCGGTCCCGGAGGAGCTTAAATAAGACATAATAATTGCAGAAAAGGATGAGGGCCATGGAGAGGGTATGATTCCACTTCTCTGAACGCAGCAGTGAATAGAGCTGGTAGCAGACCACACTGCCTTCGATGAGAATCAGCAGGTTGAGCAGCCGTAATGGACGGTGGAAAAGGAACTGTGGAGGTAAAAAGCAGATTTATCATTTTTTGCCATGGTAAAGTGGGGAGAAGTGTGTGTGTAATTCTGTCCAGTGCCACTGAGCTGGGCAGAAGAAGTGTTTGTATTCCAGCCACTGCTAACTGCTATGCAGAGAAAGCAGCATAAAAGAAACAAGGCATGTAAAAATGTTATTTTCCTTGAGAGGAAGACTGGTAAAGTAACCTACAGGCCAACTGACATGCCTTCTCATTTTACTAGATGTTCTGTTAGCTACAGTCCTCTTATGAACATAGTAATGTCTGATGAGCTGCATCACCACAATGAGAAAACACCGACAAGGCAGCCATTACTTCTGTCTTGACCAGACATTTGAATAATACTGGGATGGGAAAACCCTGCTGCTAAGAATAGGCCTTTTGTTTAGCACCAACAGACTGCTGCCCAGCATCAAACTGTTCCAGACAACCTGCTCTGTTGCAGCTGCTAGGTTTAAGCCTCTCCTCCCTTCCACAGCTGTGACCCAACAAGAGAAAAGATACTTGCATAAAAGCGGGCATGGGACACGTCGGAAGGCACTGCTACATTATAAGGCCCAACTGCTTTATACAGGCATCGGCTTCGTCGCACCAGAACTCCTTGTGGCCATATTGTGTTTTCTGACCAGCTGTGGGAAAAGAATGGAAGAGCGTTAGCATGAGGGGAAGCAGGAGAGAGGATGCTCTCAACTCATTGAACATGGGTTCACAGGAATGGACTGCATCTAGAAAAACACCAAAGCTTCTGTGACAAGGGAGTCACAAGGGAGTCCCCACTCCCGTTTGAAAAATGCAGAGGCAAGGAGCTTACAAGCTCACCAGGACTCTGCCTGGGCAACATGAAGAAATGGCTCCCTATGCAAGAACCTAGCCCACTATGCTGGTGGGGCCACCCTTGCCCCCATGTGACTGCTCTAGCGGCCAAGAGTGTTTGTCTCCAAGAAAAAAAACAGCACTTGACCAGAGAAGCTTTCGGACAGCTTTCTAGAGCAGTCACTTCTGTTTCCTGGGAACAGAAAAATCAGAGTTGCATCTACTACCTGTGACACTGTGAGGAGTGTAGAAGTTTCCTCAGTAGACAAGCAAGTATCAGCAGTGCTCATCCACCAGAATGTCTCATCAGCCCCTTGTTGGCAGGCCAAGCCCTCCCCATCCCCACACTCACATATGCTGTGGAGCATTGCTGTAGGAGCCATGTTCTAGTTTCTGCCACTTGCCAAGGTGGGCAGCCGATCTGTGGAGCAGGTCACAGTACTTGGGAGGCAGCAGCTGAGTGGTGAGCATGACAAAGGCATTGATCCACACCATGATGAGGTGCTCACAAGACCAGCGCATGTCGTAGTACTGCGTGCTCTGCAAAGAGACCAGACAAGAGCTTGGCACCACTGTCACTCAGCAGAGGAGGGAATGACAAGGCACGTACTGTATGTGCATCCAGCAGACCCACATCACACATTACAGGCATGCGCTTTTGGACCAGTGATTTCAGAGGGTTACAGCTAGGAAACACTCAAGGCTCCCTTCTCCTTGACCTGAAGGAGAAAGGGCAGGGGCATGATGCTGCAGCTGGTGCATCTCCTCCTCTAGCAGCAGATGACAGGAAGGTCTGCTTGCCACAGAACTGCTTCAGGAGCACCAGTTGCACCAGGACTGCTACATGGATTGTGGAGTCCTGCCCGTTTCATTACACCAACTGGAGCTCATACAAATTAGAAAAATACAATAGATACAACCCCCACGCTGACAAGGGGTTCTTGAATTTAGGCTCCCAAACGTTCTAGTTGGCTCTGCTTTCTAACAGGCTGAACACCAAAGCCTCTGATCCAAGCACTCAAAACCCAGGACGATGTTGGATCTGAGACAGGTAACAACAAGTGCCCTTCTCTACAAGGAACGCTGCTATCCATCTGCCTAAGGCAGGGGGTGGGAGAAGGGGAGTTAGTAAGTGGGGTGATGGGACTAGAGGTGCATCACATTTATGGCAATACCTATCCGCCAACCAGGAGCAGTACTAGTGCACTCCGGATGCAGCCATGCTCCGCTATCCGGGCTGCCAAAGGGGAGACAGAGAAAAGGGGAATTAACCAAGAATCTGGCCCGGCAGCAATTCACACAACATTCAGAAGGAGGCGGCAGACCGGGGCACAAGAGAAGCAAACAAGAGCTACCTTGACAAAACACAGTGGCAGGAAGGCCACGTAGTAGGCACTGAAGAGAGAATTGAAGAGAACTTCCTTGATCCTGCGGTTGAAGTCTGCTTTTAGGCACTCCACTTCATTGCGGATGAGATCTGGGGAGAGGGGGCAGCTGTGGGTAGGGATAGATGTAGGATTATTGAACTGTTCTCTCAACGATTCCCACAGGAGCGAGAGGAAATCTTTGGGTTTGACCAGGCTGCTGACAGCTGAAGTCCCATCTTCCACCATCTGATCCTGTACCAAGTAACCACAGTCCGCAGGCAGGGGCTGTGCTCTGCTGTCCTGGTGGAAGCAGCACAGAGGAACATAAACACCAAACCTGTGGGGAAAGAAGGAAGAAAGAAGGGCTGAAATGACATCCCAAAATGAAGCAGGGGCCACCTTCAAGAAGGACACCACATGAAGAAAACGCCTAACTCAAAAAACTGTGCTTAAAAGTTTCTTAAATCCCACTCATGGAACAAGTGATCTCAGTGGCTTGGTTGTCAGCTGCCAAGGCCTGTCATGCAAATAGCAAGCTGCAGACCATTTGCTTCATAGAGTCAGGGCTCTTCCCTGCATCATATTCTAGCTACTCCTACTTCCCCTTTATTCATAAGATGAGATTTTTGTCTGCCTGTGTTTTAGGGACAGATTACAGCCAGCAGCTCTGATTCCCATAGTGGCTAACCCCTAGGCAGCTACGCTCCCCCTGCCCTGAAATTACAAGATATCATTACTCACGGGTAGCCCAAGAAGAGAAGATTGAGAACGGAATGGCTGCGGAAGAGGTTGACTAGAGTCCAGCAGAGCACCCAGCCACAGAGGGTGAGTAGCACCAGGCGCACCATGTAGTGAATCACTGACGTTGCGCCCACCTGAGAGGCCTACAAAGAGAGAAGATATGTTCAGCAGCCCTACTGCACTGGTGCTCAAACACACACGGGTGCCTCTAGAGGAAGAGCAGTGAGAGGGTCCAGGAAGTATACTGTAAGAGGGATGGCTGCCCTCTTTCTTCCAGAAGTAAAGGAGAAATGCCTTGATGCCATGTTTGGGAGAAACCAGAAGATTCATAAATAAGCACAAGTTCTAGGGAATGACTAAAATAGGGCCCTTAAAAAAAAAAAAAAATCAGAGCTGCAAAGTAAAAAGTATTTTCACTCAAGACCTTTAACGCTCTGATGATATTCCAGCATAGCCTGAAAAGCATTTCCTCTTGCTATTTCTTTGGCAAACATCACATTTCAGCATTCATTTTCCTAAAGAAGCAGATGATATTGTTCTCTGTTGAAGGAAGAGAAGATGGTGCACATATGCAATCTATTAGGATTTCCACCATTCATCTCTACTGGGTATACCAGACTGCAGCCTAAAGAGGAGGAATCATCTTCAAAATGGCAGCAAAACAGCTTGCTCCAGTCTTCCAAGGGGAGATGGTAAAGATTCTTATGGAAGGGAGCATATAATCAGGAGGGAGAATGACTGTTTGATAGTGGCAGGACAAGGGGGAATGGTTTTAAACTGAGACAGGAGAGGTTTAGGTTAGATATTAGGAGGAAGTTTTTCACACAGAGGGTGCTGACACACTGGAACAGGTTGCCCAAGGAGGTTGTGGATGCCTCATCCCTGGAGGCATTCAAGGCCAGGCTGGATGTGGCTCTGGGCAGCCTGGTCTGGTGGCTGGCAAACCTGCACACAGCAGAGGGGTTGAAACTAGATGACCATTGTGGTCCTTTTCAACCCAGGCCATTCTATGATTCTATGATTATAACCAATGGGATGTGCAAGAACTTGCATAGAAGGTTTCAAAGCAGAAATTTCAGTCTCTGGGAGACTTTATGGAGGATGGGAACATAAATGACAATGGCACAAATCAGAGATGAAAGAATTTCTGAGATCCCACCTTCTCTGTTCACCCATTCAACAACTCTTAACTGTTGGGAGTTTGTTTTTAAAACTAGTTGCTTAGTCTGGAGTTGTATTAACTGTTTCAGTGGAGAAGCTGCCATTTTCTTCAAAATAACCTTTATCAAACACATACTTGGCCAGATTCTGCACTCACAAACACAGAGAGGGTCTCAAGATCTAAGCTCACATGACTAGATCCTCAGAGTTACTGAGTAACCAGGAGAAGAAGAGCAGTTCTGCCAGCTAATCCTATTTCAGTTTAGTATACTCAGATGTCCTCCTTCTGATGCTTCCCTTTGATCTCCTGTTCACTCTTCCAGTCTTAGCTAATCTATTTGCCATTATGCAACCCGACTTGCAATTCTCTCAGCCACTTCTCTGGCATGAGATAGTAAGCTACAGTATTGTGTCTGCAGGGATACAGAAGCCAGTGGAATCATTTCATCTCCTTTTAGCTGAAAAGCTATCCAATAGTGCAGGACACAAGTGATCTCAAGGATAAAGGTTCCATGATAGCAGGGCATCCCCAGAATCTTAGGACTTTCACAGTCAGACTTCTTCTGGAGGAAGAAATGCTTCAGCTCTCCAGTTTTCTGAACTTTCTAAGGCTGTCGTGCTCTGCAGTCAGTACTACAGGCAGGAGAGGGAACAGTGGGAACATTACCTCAGAGATGAGGGCCCACACCAGCCTCCGCGCCAGCATCACTGTGATGAACGCCGCCAGGTGGTAGTCAATAAGGTGGAAATTCTGAAGAAGGAAAGAGAAAAGATTCTTGACCAGGGGAAAGGACTCCGAAACCACCCAGCTGGGGTGGGGACTTGAAAGCTGGCTGCTGAAAGCATTCATATCTTAGACAGGCATGCCCCTAATCTCCCTATTAGGAACATGGGAGAAGGGAGAAAAACAAGTAACACAGGAATGTCTCCAGACGTAAGGTCTTCCCCACATAAGGAAAAAAAAAATCCATCCAAAGGCAGGTATTTTGAGGGTCAAAGAGAGCTCTAGGACCAGGATGCTACTGTGGAGAACAGCCTGCAAGTTCTCCTGGGAAAAGCCACCAACCAACCACAGCAAGGGCAGCCAAACCCAGAGTCCTGCACACCAGTTCACTTTAGCCCTTCGTCTCAGAAATAGGCTGTAGTGACCACCAGTGCTCTCTGATAATCAAAGTTATGTAAGAAATGTCATCTGCATTGGCCATAGATGTGTATTAATATTGATTTTGGCTGCATCAAGTTAGCTATAGCTCTTGGAACCCTTACAATTTTTTCAGTGAAGTCATCAAATGTATTCTGGCTAGAACAGTTAGCTGACTCTGAATAGTGCTGTCTCGGAAGGAAATTTTGGGTATGTGAGATGCTTGACTTATGGGAATAGATATAAGTCCATAAAATGTTTTGAGGTAGGAAAATTAAAATGGAATGCTTTTTCTTCAATAAAAGCTGTGTCCAACATCACATAGGTGAATTTGAAACTAACAGCTGGAGAACTGGAGCACCAGCACCACCTGTCTGCACAGCTAACTAAGGAACTAGTTCATGTTTCAATGCAAGAAGACCACATGAATTAAGGACCATTTCAGAAGTTAGATTTACACAGTCAGGGTTTGCTGACTCAGGTATAAGTCATGCAGACAGGAAAAAAAGAAAATGAAACTAAGGAGACTGGAAGGTTTACATCAACTGAGAATCTGACTCTCTCCTCAACTCCCCTGCTGCTGATCTGCTGTGAGACACTAACAAAAACCTCCATCATCCCTGCTCTCAAGCTCTGTTGTTTCCATGGGGAAGAGGCACTCACAGCATGAGGCAGAAGGCTCCTTGAGACTCGACTCCATTTCAAAAATGTAGTGGCTATCGAGGCCATACAAGTGCCTGCAGAAACTTCCAGTGAAGAAACCCTGCTTCACTGAAGAACCTCTCTCTCTCACCTTCCATGTAATTCCCTCCCACCCCATAAAATGAGGGATGACATGGTTGATGGGAGTGTAACTGAAGTCCCCTTCACCCCCTTATGTCAAAGGCTTGGTGAATCCTGACCAGAAGCAGCGTGACAAGAAGCTGTGTAATGTCAAAGCACAGGCAATGGTATTTGCTGGGGAACTCACCAGTGAGGTACAGGAAGCAGGGTGATTGTACGGGTACCACCAGACAGTCTTGTAGATGTTGAT
Source organism: Chrysolophus pictus (assembly GCA_037305975.1). Taxonomy (NCBI): domain Eukaryota; kingdom Metazoa; phylum Chordata; class Aves; order Galliformes; family Phasianidae; genus Chrysolophus; species Chrysolophus pictus. Next base: position 115,186,184 of record CM074576.1, on the reverse strand, counting down.
GTACTGAATGAAGAGGGCTACCAGTAGGTAGATGAAGAACAGGAATTCGAAGAGAAGGCTCCCGTCTAACGGCAGGTCAGGGATCCGGCAGTGACGTACAGGCTCTGGAGTAATCAGCGCTGTGATGGGAGGCGCGGAGAGGCTGATGGCACTACCATTCCTGAAGCAGAAAGATACCACTCACTTGGTAAACATTATACATTATCTCCACTGTTTCCCAGGACAGGAAATGCTTAGGGTTCTGAATTTGGGACTAGGCATTGCTTGAGTAGAGATGGCATCAGTCTTGCATTCATATTACTGGTACAAGACTGGTGGTGAGCTTCATCTTCCTCTTAACATGGACAAAACTCTTAGCCAGCATTTTCTGCAGACTACAGATGGATTGGTCTACCAACAGTGCTGTGATGTGCTCAGCTGTATTTCAGACAAATTGCAAAGGGAAGACTGAAAGTATACAATGAGGAAGAAACCTCAAGCAAAAGTCATGAAGAACTCTGTGCCACACTGAGCTCTTAAAGCTCACTCTTTCTGCTCACCAGTAAGACATTATTACATTAGCACCCACTTCAGCTCAGGACAGAAGCACACAGCCTCCTTCCAAAGAATCATAGAATCACAAGGTTGGAAACGACCTGCAAGATCATTTAGTCCAACCGCCCTCCCATCACCACTGCTACCACAAGCACTAAAGCATCTCGTAGCTCCTCATCCAGACACCTCTTGAACACCGCCAAGGACGGCAACTCCACCACCTCCCTGGGCAGCTATTGCAGTGCCTGACCACTCTGAGAGAAAAAGTTCTACCTTAAGTCTAATCTAAACCTCCTCTGGTACAACTTGAGGCCATTTCCCCGGGTCCTGGGTGTTGCCTGGGAGAAGAGGCCAAACCCCTCTTCACCACAACCTCCCTTCAGGAAGTTGTAGAGTGCAATGAGGTCTCCTCTGAGCCTCCTCTTCTCCACACTAAACAATCGCAGCTCCCTCAGCCACTCCTCTTAAGACCTGTGCTTCAGACCCCTCACCAGTTTCGCTGCCCTTCTCTGCACTCGTTCCAGGGCCTCAATGTCTCTCTTGTAGTGAGGGGCCCAAAACTGAACACAGTACTCGAGGTGCGGCATCACCAGTGTTGAGTACAGGGGGACGATTACCTCCCTGATCCTGCTGGCCACACTATTTCTAATGCAGGCCAGGATGGCACTGGCCCTCTTGGCCACCTGGGCACACTGTCAGCTCATTTTCAGCCAAGCATTAACCAACACCCCCAGGTCCCTTTCCTCTTCACAGCCATCCAGCCACTCAGCCCCAAGCCTATAGTGCTGCATGGGGTTGCTGTGGCCAAAGTGCAGGACCCGGCACTAGGCCTTGTTGAACCTCATCCCATTCACCTCAGCCCAGACATCCAGCCTATCCAGATCCCTCTGAAGGGCCTCCCTACCGTCAGGCAGATCGACACTACCTCCCAGCTTGCTGTCATCTGCAAATTTACTGAGGGTACACTCAATCCCCTCATCTAGGTCATCATTAAAGACATTAAACAAGATGGGCCCAGTACCATCCTGGGGGACACCACTTGAAACAGGTCGCCAGCTGGACTTAACTCCATTAACTACTACCCGCTGAGCACAGCCCTCTAATCAGTTCTTACCCAAAGAAGGATGTATCTGTCCAGGTCATGGGCAGCCAGTTTCCCCAGAATAATACTACGAGAGACTGTGTCAAAGGCTTTGTTGAAGTCTAGGTAGACTACATCAACAGCCCTTCCCTTGTCTACCAGGCTGGTCACCCAGTTGTAGAAAGAGATGAGGTTGATCAAGCATGACCTGCCTTTCATGAATCCGTGCTGGCTGGGCCTGATCCCCTGACACCATGCACATGCCACATGATCTCACTCAAGATGATTTGCTCCATAACTTTTCCAAGTTTTCCACCTGACTTCACTAAGGTCAGGCTGAAAGGCCTGTAGTTCCCTGGATCCTTCTTATGGCCTTTCTTGTAGATGGGGATATAATACTGGGTATTCTCCAGCATTACCAAGTGTCCACTGCCTTTCTGCTAACAGCTCCTCTCTTAAAGAAAGTTAACTAAAAATGGAATGAAGCCATTTGTCAAGGCTGACCTCTCAAATGTGCCCACGCTTCCTTCTTTCCTATCTTCTGGATGAGGCTACGACAACTAAAAGCTCTTGTATACAAAACTGGCAGAGAAATGTTCAGATGCACATTATGCTGTGTCTAACCAAAACCAAGATAAGCAATGCTCCCCTAAGGCCCTAAGACGCTGACACCAAGGTCTTCACAGTCACTTGTTCCTCTAAAATCTAAGACTGAGCCATCCGTCCACCTATCAAGGCCAGAGAAGTCTTTAAAGCCACAACAAAAATGTTTAGATCTCTTTATTCTGTCAAGATGAACCTATACAGAGTAGACCAAGGCCTCAACATGCAGCAAACAGCTTATCTATTCTGTTCACTTTGGTATGTGTCCTTGTAGTCTTTATGCTAAATGTGGAACCCTAACTATTATTGTGAGTTCCTTTTTCCACTTCCAGCTTCCCCAGAAAACGGAGATGAGCTTTGCAAACTGAGAGAATTGGTTTTGTGTGGATCCAGCAGCATTAAAACAATAGACATCCTCCTGCCTTTTCTTTCTGTCAGGTAGGAGGGGGTTTCACAGCCGTACTCTGATGTGTCACAGTAATTTCCCACAGCATTGCAGGAGCCTAGTAATAAAGGCAAGGATTCATAATCTGCTGGGATTCACTCCCCTGCAAACTGCTACAGGGAAAGACAAAGTGAATACAGCATGATTGCAACCCCACTTCTACAAGCCTCCCCATGGGGCAGATTTTAGTGTGCAGAGAGAATGTGCCACAGCAGAGATGGAAAGAGAAACTGGAAGAGACTTCTAATGCAGGGCATGTTTCTTCTCGAGTGGGCAATGCAGGGCCTACTCTCACCTAATGCCACATAGATGAGTTCATCTCCCAGTTCCTTGTCAGAACCACCGAGCAGAGTTCAGAGTAGATAGGAGTCGAAGGTTTTAATGTTATCCTAGCCACAAATGTCTCAACAATCCTACCTTTGTCCTCACCTGTTTCTCAAACCAGTACCGTTTCCACAGCTCCCACCAACCAGAGTCTGAAGAGAAGGCAAAGCTGAACGGCTTAGCTGCTGCCGGCTGGGTCCCCTCCTTCCACCGGGCATGACCAGGAACCAGTCCACTTCCAGTGCCTCCAGCAGGCTGTGCCCAGAGACCCAGACGATCCTGAAGCCTTCCCAGGTCTGCAAAGGAGGCAGAAACATCACTTAGGCAACGAAATACAGCTACTACTTCACACCCCCAAATAAATGAATTCATGCAAAAGGAAGCCACTCTAACACAGAGTGTTAAAGTGGGGACACCCATCACCACCCTAAAAGATTGTGTGACTTCAACGGTATGGGGTCAGTGTCTGCCTGCATATAAAGAACAGAATCCACTGATGCTGTGTCTTTAAAAACGGTCAGCTTACGTTATCACCAATGACTTGCAGCAGTTCCTCTTGGCTGGGAAGTTCCCACTGAGCACCTCTAGTGCTGGAGACAGCACAACCACATGCCATATTTCAAAAGCAAATATGGAAAGAACCCTGTCTGTTCTGGTGTGAAGAGCTCTTGGAGCTTTGCAGGTCTTTTTAGACACCAGCACATCATTTGATAGAGTCTGATGCTGGTATGCAATTTGGACCCCCTCTGCTAGAGCTCAAAACAGACAGCTTTAATTGGTGTCCATGAAGGTTTAGCAAAGCAGTTAATTGCATGGTTCAGTTTCCTTTTGTGCTAAGAAAGCCTGACTGACATGATAGTAGGAGGCCCATTTAAAAAGGGTAGTGCAGCAAAATGCACACGTATGGGTGCACTTCAAATGCGTGGATAGACTACAGCATAGCCCAGCCCTAAAAAATAATACATAAATACATAAGTTTATAAATATTTATTTCAAATGACATTTAAGTGAATCAGTTCCTTAAAATGAACTACCATAGAGAGATTAGGAACTCTGTATCAGTAACAAAGATGGATTCTCTGGCAGACTTTATCACTTCCCATATCATTTTGCTTTCATTTCATTGACCCTACCCAAGACTACAAGAATTTCAGCAGCCAGGAAAGTTTCTGGTGGCTGCCAGACTGATGGGTTAAACTATGTGCAAATCCCAGAAGTCATTCCTAATGAGCATGCTGTGCACAGAAACATGACACTGAGAGATCATCTTACAGAAGTGTGTCTGCATTTCTGGAGACCACTCAGATGCCCTAGTGGCAAAACATCATAGCCAGAACCAACCCAGAATCCAAGAAAAAAACTCCCACTTTCTGGGGAGCTCTGAACCTAGCTCTGAAATACACGGGTGGAACCCATTATCTGTGTCTTATTCAGTTATCACCTCCTTTAAAATCTTGAGAAATCATAGCTGGCAGAAACGCTGAAAGTTTGCTGAATGAGTCACATCACTGTCACCATGAACACAGAATGATTCCAAGAAAGCATAAAAACATATTTGAGGGTGGTGGGGGTTTTTTTGTTTTTTGTTTTTTTTTTCCCTTTGGTTTACAAGTTTCTCAAGCTTCATCTCTTACTCCAACAGCCAACTCAAAACTTCAGCAAAAATAAGGTGTTTTTACAGATGAACGCTTTGCACATTCCCACATGAAGGTCACTTAAAGTAAAACAGATTGTGGAGAAAAAAGAATGATGTTGTGAAATTGCACAAAAGGAGAGAGTAAACATCAGACACTTTAAGTTTGGAAGAAAAAGTCTGCATTCTGGCAGACTTCAGAATTCTTATTCTAATTCCTGTGACAATACAACAGAGAACAGAGTTCTTCTTTCCCTTTCTAGACAGTATTTGAAAGCTCATAACCTTCTCTAGGAATGTTCTAGAGTTCTATTTGGCAATATCCGTATTTCAGGCATGAAAAAACAGATGAAAAAAAAAACCCTAAACCCCACAATCTATAAGGAGTAACTTTCAAAACCGCTTTAAGCCAAATTAAACTATTACAGGCACTGTGGAAGCTAAAACAATCGATCTAACCCAACCTGCATGCTATTGATGACAATAGATGCAATGTGCACAAGCTGATGTTCTAATCGGAGTTGCTAAGAGTCAGTGAAGGGTATTTTATGCCACGTTCAATAATTTGTGCACATAATTTACCAGCTGTCTTTCATATGCTCCCATGAGGATGCTTCATGTGCCTACCAAGAGACACTTGGACACTGCATGATCGCATTCCCACCCTCTGGCTTTGTGAACTAGGAAAATGCTGGTTCCCACCAGTAAAAAGGAATGCCTGCAGAAAGGAGCCCTCCTGATGTCAGTGCACAGCATTCTAAACTCACCTGAATAATCCCCTTCACGGTGATTCATTAACATTCAGACTAGGCTAATGTACGAGAGCAGTTACTCAAGCCACACTTTCCACAGCTTGACTTCACCAGAGCTCAGTCAACTTAGGAAGGGGTCCATTAGAGCAAAATCTGCCCCATAGACCTTTCTTTTTAGTTTCTGTTTGTAGAACTAGTCAGACCAAACCGAAGTTCCTCAGAACAAGTTAAGCTAAGTGTTGAAATCAGTTGGACTCCACACCTGCGTTTTTGGCTTTGAACCAATCCACAGCCCTCTTTTATAGTCTTCAGTTATTAAGAGATGATTCTACTGTGAAAAATATGCTAAAAAAAAAGAGAAGAAAGAGAAGTGCCCGTGAGCTTTACTCCACCAGGTAAGATTCTTGTGTGCACCACAGTCATATGGAGTTTTCATTAAGAGCCCATGCAGCAAGCCAGCAGTCCTTCCAGGCTCCTGTCTCGTTTACAGAGCCCCCACTCCATGCAGTTGCCCATCAGCACTCATTTCATACAGTCTCAGGCAGAAAGTGAATAATGGTAGATAAAAGCTATTCCTGAAAAGACCTTTCAGTCCATTAGTTTGATTCCACACGGTTTTTCCCAGTTGACCTGTGATTCCCCTTCAAACATCATGCCTTTATAGCACCTTCATCCCCAGCATTCCCAGATCAGAAATTGCCCTGGTCCTGAGATCCCCTGCCCTCCAAGGCAGATACAGGCATCTCAAAAATGCACATAGAAGATTTGGGGGATCAGCTACAGATCAGCGGTCCTGAAAATGCATATGGAGAGCTATGGGCTCTCTTCAGGACAGAGATGAAACCTTCATCTGTGACATGGTTAACAGAAGAGGCAGGAACATACACCTCCAGTTTCTGATTCGTGCTTTTAAGACTACAGACAGCACATGGACATTTCACTTCTCTCCATCAACCACCACCTATCTCGATGAGGCAGGACAGAGATGGGCAGGAATCGCTGCCACGAGCAAGACCTGAGGGACGAAGAGTTCAGCAGACCAATTACCCTGGTCTAGTATTAAATGGGGAGGTTGGTGGCCCTGCATGTGGCAGGGGGGTTGGAGATTCGTGATCCTTGAGGTCCCTTCCAACCCTGGCCACTCTGTGATTCTGTAATACCCACCAGCTGGGAGATGAGTGAGCCTGTGCCCTTCCTGCTCCCCAGGGTCCATCCCTAAGCATGGTATTCCTGCATCAGCAGCTGTCTAAACAGCACTTACAGGGGACAGCTCAGAAGAGAGTCAGTGACTCATCAGAACAAAAAAAACTGCCTGGCTCCCCATCTCTTTGCTGGAAACATTATAATGCTTAGCCAGTTATTTTGATAGCGTTAATGCTTTTTAATTGGAGAAAACTCCCAGCTTCCAATCCCCTCTGGAAGCTTGCTGCACCAAAGCCTGAAAACTGTCAGAGCTATGAGAACACTCAAGAGGCTCCTTGGCTCCACGAGTCCTACAGGCAGATGCTCTCAAGAGCAGAGAGAGAAACATGGCCACCTTCACTTGAAGTGACACAGCCTGAAAGACCGCAGGTCTCTCGTTGCAGATCTCCACCTTGATCAGAGAGGCTTATTCCTGCCTAATAAACACATGACACCTTGGGGTGAAGCAACACATCACCAACAGTGAGGATGCCATTCAACAACAGTGCTGCAGCTCCCTCACCATGGCAGTTGGTGCTGCACATCACCAGCTCCTGCACCCAGGAGTCTGGTAACCGCTCCCCCTACCCTGCAGCATGCCAGCTTCTCATTTGCTGTTCTTCAGGGGCAACTATCCTGGGAGTGAACCCAAAGGACAACCTGAATGAGTTGTGAGGCTCCAGCTTCCAGGCCACAGAGACAAAGTGCCACGTAAGATCTTTCTGGCTCAGCTCAGCCTGAGCGAAAGACCTATAAATTTGAAGGATAGCAGTGGCTGGTGCCCACAGGTGACAACAACTCCTTGTGTCCCAGACAGTGGCTTATTTATAAAAAGCTTCTTCAGGATGATGCAAAGACAGCAGCTAGCCTGTGGTGAAAGCATTTCTGACAGGACAGGAAGAGGAAAATAGGACAGGATCCTCTAACTGTTGGGACTGAATACGTACTGTAACAATCCTGACTTTCAGTTAGAAGACAAATAGCTCTTTCTACTTATTTCCCTGTCTCTCCAGCCAGCCTCCAAAACTGAAACAACCCACGTGAAAAAGGTCTCCCACATCATGGAGATCCCTGCTTCAAGTCACTGTGCCTGGTCAACCTAACCCCAAACGTGCATTTGTCCGACAACCCCAATGTCTTTGCAAGTTAGCAGTAAATTCATATTATACTCAAGTTTTCTTTGGAACTGCCATGAGTCCTAAGTAATTGTGGCTCATTCTTACTTCCCTTCAACATGAGAATTTTACTTTTTTTTTTTTCTTTTTAGTAAAAACATGATGGAAAAAACTTCAGACACAAAGCTGGCAACCAATTCACCCAACACAATGCAAATAATACACACATCCATCATGAGCAGAGCCTAGAATGGTGACGCCTGCGCCTCGATCACGAGGCCGCCTTGCTGGCAGCATCACATCTGTCACGCCGAAAGCCAGGATGCTACAAAACTTCTGCAGAAACACCAACCAGGTTCAGGCATGAAGGAGCATTCGGTCGCTGCAATGTTTTCAGGAGGAAATAACCGATAGGTTATCAGGTGGAAAGCCAAATATTTGGCTCGCGCAGAGGTCCCCCAGCGCTGAGCAAACAGAACCTTTCAACTGGGGCTGGTCGGGAAGGCACACACCTGCCAGCTGGCCCTGAGCAGAGAGGCCAAACCGGTTAGGGGCAAGGTCTCCCAAGTCAGCACATTTTCCACAGCCTCACACTGCAGCCAGTTTGCAGGAGAAGCAGGTTAAGGAGGAGGCTCAGTGCAGGCAGAAGCAGAAAGCCCCCTAGAGCAGAAGCAAGGGCTGGGCTCTGGATGCTGCAAGCTGGCCCAGAGCAGGACAAGGGGAAATGGTTTCAAGTTGAAGGAGGGAAGATCTAGGTTGGATGTCAGGGGGAAGTTCTTTACTATGAGAGTGGTGAGGTGCTGGAACAGCTGCCCAGAGAGGTTGTGGATGCCCTGTCCCAAGAGGTGTTCAAGGCTAGGTTGGATGGGGCCCTGGGCAGCCTGGTCTGGTATTAAATGTGGAGGTTGTTGGCCCTGCATGTGGCAGGGGGGTTGGAGATTCATGATCCTTGAGGTCCCTTCTAACCTGGGCCATTCTGCGATCATGCGAATCATCGCCATCAGGTGAAGCACTGCTAGGTTCATTTCTGCTTGGTGACCAAGAGCCAGGAACTACCTGGCTCGCAATAAAACCAACCAGCATGAGCAAGTTACTGTGGGTTTTTCTGATACTGCCAAGCTTCAGCTGAAGAGGATGAGAGGATGAAGAAATCTATCACCTCAGTCCTCTACACACCTGTCAAAAACAATCAAACAAGTAAAAAGGAGAAGGAAAAAAAAAAAACAAGTTTCCACAAACTGCATTCATACTATAGGACTGATTTCAGGCATCCTCACTGAGACAGGCTGACAGAAAGACAAGGTGAAGGCAGCACTTGCCATTTGTAGCTGTCACAGCTCTTCACACACCCACTGACAAAAGGAATGAAAAGTTCTCCAGGAAAAGCCTATCCAGGTTGGAGTGGGTGCAGTAAGTGTTGTTTAGTTCATTTTGCAGATGTGCTCCTCAAGGATGGCAAACAGATAAAATTATCTCAGAGAATGAAAAAGTAACTTTTAAAAATGGAGGATTTCCAAACCAAACCCTACAATCCTCAGAAACCCCCTCAAATTCCTTACTTTAGGGGTATACAGGAGACAGAGACCCTCTGTCAGGTGCTGCTGCACACCATGGCGGTAGCAGAAGCAGGCTGCTGGGACCACAGACACCTCCTCCTTATGTAATTCCCTTGTCCTTTTCTACAGGGCACTCTTCAGGCAGCCCTTTTGCCTCAGCTGTGCTGTTTGTAGCAACTGCAAGGGATTGCTTTATGCTTTGCAGAAAGCTCAGAGAGTTACAAGTGCCTGGTCTGGTGGTTGGCGACCCTGCACATAGCAGGGGGGTTGAAACTAGATGATCATTGTGGTCCTTTTCAACTCAGGCCATTCTATGATTTTATGATACAGAATACAGATGTACTCAAGTCCTTGTGAGCTGAAAGCAAGAAGATGCAGATGCTGTTCACTGTCAGTGAACTACTGGCAACAGGAGCGCAAGAACAAAGCTGCCATATGTGAGGTAATAAAATAATACCTCATAACCATGTAATTACACTGTGCAATTAGGTGCTGCAGGATGTCACAGCAAACAACTTAGTAAGACTTTAATGAAGAACTGTAATGATCTTATGAATGAAGACAAGTGAAACAATGTTCAAAACAAACAGCAAAAAAATAATGAAAAATAAACCCAAACCACCAACATATGGTCCTCGAGGGCCAATCTGCTACAAGTGGCCAATAAGACACTTCTCAGCAAGACAACGGTATCACACAGTTCACAAGATGTTAACATTTTCTTTGGCCTCCTCCGTTGTATACAGCAATAATCACTGCCAAATACTGAATTTTGGAATAAAGAAAGCATTTGCTTGTTCTTGTATGAAAACAGGACAGAATGGCAAAGTTGATATTTTCCAGCATCAGCAGGAAACACAGTCCTGACTAGTTGGATCATTGTTATTTTGGTCCTACAGCTCCCATGCTTCCAAATCGCATGGGAAAAAGGAGAGGAACTCCCATCTTGTTCAGTGCAAGAGATTCACACTGAAGAGCTGGCAAGATTTATTAAGCTAGACATATGTTTCTTAAAGACAACTTGTACTGTCATATGAAAGCCCACGAGAGTTTGAGCTTCAGATCCAAAATAGGCTTTGGATACGTAATTCCACAAGTTTTAAGCTCCAATTCCACATGACTATGGAAGACAGAAACAAAAGTTCACTTTAGAAATCATTTTTCTTCACTCTTTGCCATAAGATAAATCAACTGCCAGGAAGTCAGAGGACTCACCAGGTATCTAGGCACTTCTAGTGTGTCACTGATGTGGAGCTAAGTTCACATATGGCCAGCTTTGAGACTGGCTAACACACAAAAAAGGAATCCTCTGCTTCAAGAACCTACCTTTTAATTCTCAGCCAACCAAGTCACCAAGAAGTATGCACTTTCTTCTCCCTTCCTCAACACGTACATGTGGACCAACGGCACAAGTACGTGACTGCAAGCCAGCAACCCATTGCTTTTCAGTCTCTCCTCTTCCACCAACTTGCAGGGAAGTGGTTTTACTGATTCAGGCCTCAACTTCCTTATCTCAAAAGGGATAAACAGCTGGACAAAGTATTTCTCCTCCTGGGGGTTCTCCGTATGTAGTAGTGAATATTTTTATAGTATTATTCTAGTGCTTTAGACGAGCTTTTTTTAAAAACAAACAGAAGCAGCTTTCCTGCTGGTTTTGCTTCTCTGCCAACCTCTATGTTTAATTTAATGGAGACCAGCCACGATGACAAACCATGGGGAGTCACTAGGATTTTTCTATTTTGTCCTCACACAGCTAAAAATAAGGCAGGCATCTGCTATCTGCAGCAGTGAGTTTGAAGACGTGGAGTACAAGAAGCACTTTGCAAAGTCATTTCACGTTTTTGTCCTAACAGCATCGAATGTAACTTTGACTGGTACTACGTATACACAGGTGTGCATCCCCACACCTAATCAAAACAGATCCAGCAGATTCCATGGAGGGCCTTCCTGCATCTCTTGAGCCTTTCTTCAAGTCCCCAGACTGAAATTCCAATCAGAAAGTATCAGTGCAATGACAGCTTGCACATCCCTAACACTGTGGAAAAGTGGAATTCTAAATAAGTCATAATTAGTATATTAGGAGTGTTTAATCTGCATTAAAACACAAAACACATGAGAATACCCTCTATTTCCATCTTAAATAACGGGCAGAGGCAATATTTCATCCATTTCACTTGGCCTGGTCATGCAATTTCTCCACCAAACAGTAAGGATCACAATTCCATTTCTATTACTCCGGTAGGCAGCACTCAGAACCTCATACAAGCACATGCAGAGCAGGAAGTGCAGTAGGACATAATAATCCCTGGTATGATTAATTACACCAAGACCAGTTTAGCGGTCTGAATTTGCATGAATGCTCTGCACTTTGGGCCACAGAAGTCTACTGATGATGCTGCTTCAAACCGAACACTTCAGACCAGCCAGCACATCTGGATGTTGCTGCACCATAGTCACCAGCCCAGCTTTTCTAACTCGGTTGCACAATACTCACTTCCCACTAGAAGTCTTGTTTTCCGCTTGCAACATGTTCCGTCCAAGTCAAAAAAAGGTTGGAAATGACTCTCAAGTGAATATACCTCATGAAGAATGGCAGGAAATCTTCCAGGAGAGTTTGTGACAGCTCACGAATGATTCAGCCAAGTCACACGAGGTTTACCTCTAATTTTAAAACCATCACCTGCTAAAAGCTCTGCCGCTCATCTAATTGTGGTACAGATAAAAAAAAAAAAAAAAAAAGAACTGAAGTTTCCATCACAAGAGACCTGCTGTGGTTAGGTGAACAAAGAAGAGGGGACTGCTAACTTTGTGATACCATCTCTCGTTGTGGTAGGCCAAATCCTGCAAGCAGGGAGCGGGGCACAGTGGCAGCAGAGAAAAAGGATTACTGCAAGAAGAGGAAGGCTGATGGCCATAAAGTCGTATCTTACTTACGGTTTCTTGTGCTTAAGCCAGCAGAGCAGTATTGATGCTGAACTATACCAGGTCTCCAGCTGAATGGCAATGCAAGAAGCAGCAGCAGCACAGAATTGAATCACAGAATCACAGAATGACCTGGGTTGAAAAGGATCACAATGATCATCTAGTTTCAACCCCCCTGCTATGTGCAGGGTCACCAACCACTAGACTGCCCAGAGCCACATCCAGCCTGGCCTTGAATCTGGCCTCAGAAGAAAAATGTGTATTAAGTAGCACAATACCATACTGCAGAGTTAAATACGACAGTTGAAGACAAAGCACAAAGACCCCAAGCATTTCAGTAGATTCTGCAAACCAAACTCAACCCTCCTCTGTTTTTCTCTGCCCATCTACATGTCAGGATCCACAGTTTTGTAATGAACAAACGTAACAATGGTTGAAAAATCAGTAGTATTTCTAAACCTAGATGTTCTATTAGTAAACAAATTCAACTAACTTTCCAAACAGAGATGGAAGGTCAAGCACCTCTTTGCATTGACAAAACACCTCTTGTTTAGATCCAGAGTACGAATGCAGCCCCTTCAACTCTGACTTTTGTATTCATACACTAAAACAAAACTGATCCACATACTTGTCATGTAACTGCCAGGATGAGAAAAAAAAAAAAGTAAACTGACAAAAAAGAAAAAAAAAATCCAGAAAACCCTTCTCCATGATTTCATTACATGAGGCACAGGGAAAGCTCTGAGAATCAGCACTGCCCAGCTGCTCTGCCTTACACACCCACTTTTAGGAGCTGTAACCCTACAGCTGCATGGACTGCCTGACTGGCTTCTGAACTGAACGCTCACAGAAACTGGAAGGCACCTTAACAACCATTTCTAACACATATGCTCTTGCTGTATTTTCAAACATCCAGACTTGATGCCTATGAAAGAAAAATGTTACTTTTATGACATCCAGAATTTGCAATGCAGACATTTTCAAAGAAAGACTTGCGTTCGGTACTGCCTGATACCAAACACAGCTGAATGTTTTTCTTCCCCTCAAATACTACGTATATAATTTAATTCCAGCTCTGTAAATTTCAAACCAAAACGCAGTGGCTGAAGCAAGCACAGACAAAAAAAAAAGTGATTAGGCCTGTCTGGTACTGAATAATACATACAAGTATAACCATATTAGTGACGCACAATATTGCTAATATAGACAGGTCACCACGATGAAAATAGCTTTATTTCCTTGGCTACCACAGGATGCCATTACTGCCCCTGTAAAAAGTATTCGTTTATTCAGAAAGGCGCTAAACTGTACTTCTCAACAAGTTCTGAAAATTATTTGTTTTCTTACAAGCAGAATTGAAACATTCCCTACAAAAGAAGGAAGCTGAACCATCCATCGTGCAGTCAGAAAGACTGACATGCAAAGTAAAAAATGTAAGGTAAAAAAATGGAAAATGCTAGCCTTTTTAGCATCATCAATTATTTGGGTGGCTCGGGCTGAGATAGTATGGAAGCCTTTATTAACAGGAGTGTTAATAAATGCCTTCCAAAAACCAGGGCACGAGCACCTGCAGGTTGGCAGGTCTGCCAAGAGACAGCCAGGAGTGAGCTCATGCACAGGGGGAGGCACGCGGGCACCACTCTGTGGCCTTAAAATTAGGAGTGCACATCACAGTGTAACAGCTAACTGGCCAAGATATCACACGATCCCTCCAAACAAATACTATCCGAATGGCGTTCCCACACTATGTGCTGTTTTGCACTATGAGACAACAGTCAGACAGCTGAGAACAGAAACAAAGAGTGGCTGCGTCCACGCCTGGAGAAGTTCCTGTCTGAGAAAGGGTATGGAGAGGCTTCAGCACAGCTCCTAAAGGAGCTGGCACTGCCTGGCCGCTACTGTGGCATTGGCTGGGTTTTACCAGCAGAGCACCCTTGAGGAAGCCAAGTGCCTAGCTGGATGAGCTTGCACTCCTGGGAGGAGAAATAAGTGTCAGAAACAAAGCAGGCCAGCACCAGCAGTGTCAGGAGGTGACTAAAGGTACAGGGTGGACTAGAGGGCTGGTGTCCCGCTCTGCTCTCAACACCCTGTGAAACAGCTGAGCCGTTTTGCTCCCATGCTGGCCCATGGCTGGTCACCCAATCTTTCCTGACCGCAGGCAGTTAGCAGACCTGTGCTGGCTACAGAGCGGATGCCTCACCTCTAAACGCCATACAACTCACCGCTCTGAGTACAGACGTCTTCTTCCTTCCCTTACAGCCATTACAGACACCGGGGACCTGTTATTCCCCTCGAAAAGCACGCACAAGAGTGACCAGACTCTGCAAACAAAGCTGCCTGTGTGCCAGCTAACGTTCACTCGGCAAAGAGACCCCGGCACACAGAGAGAGCCGCCCCTGCAGCGAGGCCTAACCCCGTGCTGCATCATGGAGGCTGCCGCGTTCCCTCCGCGGTGCGCAGAGCCAGCCCCGGGACTCGGGCCCCCGCGGGGCCGCAAGACCCGTCCCTTCGGCCCAGAGCCGAAGAGCTGAAGAGCAGAACCAACCCACCCCTCCGGGCGGCCCCACGCACGCTTCCACGCGTCGGATCCCCGTCCGTCGGCCTCCGAGCGCCCGGCTCCCCCAACACGCCCAGACACGTCGTCTGAGCCCGAACGCACGGCTCGGGCACGAAGCTAAAACGCGGAGCCGGGGACGCGGTACCTCACGTTTTCAGAGGAACGGCTCGGAACACCGACAGCCGCCCTGAGCCCCGCTGAGGGAGGGAGCCGGGCACCTTCGCGGCACGGCACGGACGGGGCGGTACTCACACATCCACTCGCCGCTCGGACATCGGCCGGCAGCGGGCTCCCTCCCCGAGGGCAGCGCTGCCCCGGGCCGCCGGGTGGGACGGGGCGGCGGAGCGGGCTCCCCGCGGATCGCTCCTCCTGCCGCCGGGCGGACCCACCTGGCGGCCGCCGCTGCCCGGAGCCCCGCGGCGGGGCGGGGGCGGGCGGCCGCAGCCCCCCGAGAACGGGAGGAAAAGGAGGCGGGCGGCACGGGCTCGGCACCCCGGCGCGGCCCTGCGCAGCTGCCCGGGAGACGTGGCAGTGAGGGCTGATGCTCTCATCACAGGGCGACAGGCGGCGGCGGCAGCAGCCACCGCGGCGGCCGCGGGAGCGGCCGGCCCAGGGAGGGCAGCGCCCGCGGGGCGGGGCGGCAGCGCCTCGCCGCCATCTTGGTGGTGGCAGCGGGAGGAGGTGGGAAGCGCGGAGAGGGGAGAGGGCGGGGGTTGGGAGTGGGAAGAAAAAAAATATTAAAAAACAACAAACGAAGTGAAGGGAATCGCTCAGCACCTTACACGCGCAGAGCAGTGCCCGGGCAGTCTCACAACAACAGGCAAATTGGAAGGCGAAGGGCCACCCCATTCTGTGTGCAACCCAGTTAACTGTGAGCAGGGCGTAACGGGAGTGCCCCTTGTCCTGAGGCCTTTAAGTTGAGGGAGGGGAGATTTAGGTTGGACGTCATGGGGAAGTTCTTTACTATGAGAGTGGTGAGGTGCTGGAACAGGCTGCCCAGAGAGGTTGTGGATGCCCTGTCCCAAGAGGTGTTCAAGGCCAGGTTGGATGGGGCCCTGGGCAGCCTGGTCTAGTATTAAATGGGGAGGTTGGTGGCCCTGCATGTGACAGGGGGATTGGAGATTCATGATCCTTGAGGTCCCTTCCAACCCTGGCCATTCTGTGATTCTATGAATCATTAAGGTTGCAAAAGACCGCTAACGTCATCTAGTCCAACCATCAACCCATCATCCATGCCCACTAAGCCATGTCCCTCAAATAAAGAACAAAGGAAAAGAGTGAACCATGTCACTCAGAACTGGTGAGTTTTGTTCAGCATCACTGCCATTTTTTCTTCATTTGTGTTTTTTTAAAACCCATGCATCATCTTCACGTTGGCTCAGGGAAGAGGCTCCAGAAGAGACTTTCTCTCTGTTTGCTTTTGCCATGCCACGCACATTTTTGTTGCTGTAGGATCACAAGTAATCACAAATCCAGTCAGTTCGATGTTTAGCATCATACGATGCCAAAAAAAAAAAAAAAAAAAAAAAAAACTTCACTGCTTCATTACTGCAAAATCTATTTATCCCATGGCTGAACACCAGCAGCTGAGAAGCCCTGCTGCCTGTGCCTAGCCAGGAGATGATGTGGTGCTGTGCCTGGCTAGAGAAATCATAGAATCATAGGAGTTGGAAGGGATCTCAGGGGATCACCAAGTCCAACCCCCTGCTAAAACAGGTTCTACAATAAGTTGCACAGGAAAGCAGATGGGTCTTGAATATCTTCAAAGATGGGGGCACCACAACTCCTCTGGGCAGCTTGTGCCAGTGCTCTGTCACCTTCAAAGTAAAGTTCTTCCTCGTGTTTGTATGTTGCAGTTTTTCCTATGTTGCAGTTTTTGCCCATTGCCCCTTGCCCTGCTGCTGGGCACCACTGAAAAGAGCCTGGCCTCACACCTTCGATTCCCACATTTTAGATATTTAAAAACAGTGATAAGATCCCCTCTCAGCCTTCTCCAGGCTGAAGAGTCCCAGGTCTCTCAGGCTTTCCTTGTACGAAAGATGCTCCAGACCACTCGTTGTCTTTGTGGCCTTCCACTCTAGGAGTTCCCTGTCTTTCTTGAACCGAGGAGCCCAGAACTGTACTCTAGATGTAGCCTCACCAGGACAGAGAAGGGTGGAAGGATCACCTCCCTTGACCTGCTGGCCACACTCCTTTTAATGCACCCCAGGAGTCCCAGACCACCTGCGCATGGCAGACACAGGGACACTGGCAGACTCAGTGAGGAACAGTAGGGAAGCAACATTGGGAATTATTTGCAATAGCCACCAAGTGATGGCAAACACTCAAAGGCTGATTGACACAAAAGCAACCAAAGAGTATTCTTGAGCACCATTCAGCTGTATGGCACTGCAAGATCTGATGGGGGCAAATTTCTTCTCAGCAATGTCAGTTTAAGCCTGGATACATACAGAAGTATCTTAGAGCTACTATCTATTTTGACTCAAAAAATGATGGATGTTTTCAGGTTCTCATACTCTCTCCCCTCCCCAGCACACTGCCCATTAATGGTTATGGATACACATCTGATACAGAATTCAATGAAATGGCATGGAAGCTCTCGTGCTTTGTCTTTCTCTTTCCTAGTTTTACATGAAAACAGTATGAGTCTGGGACAATTGCAGAATAAGAATTTATTCTCATCAACCCTTGGTAACTGTATTTCAGAATTCCCTTTCTTTTATCTGTCAAAGTCTTTGCAGCCATTGCATGGCTGAATGCATCGTAGAGAACTGTCAACGTTTGGGTCCTTGCTCTCCTCATGTTTGAAAGGAAGCTGTAACCCAGATCAATCTATGGCAACTAGCACTGAGAACTAAGGAGTGGCTCAGGCAGAATGTGAAAGATGACATCATCCCTGTTGTATTTTATGAAATCCCCTCTCGTCAGTTTTAACTGACCTTTGCATGGAACTTTATCACAGAGTGTGTCAGTGAGGAGCCTGAAGACAGAAGCCCATGTTTAAAAAGATCCCCTATCATTAAATGTAAAAGGGCCTACTTGCTGAGGTTACTATAAATACAACTCAATGCTACAAGGACTTCTATAAAATACAAAGAAAGATTATTCCACCACTTTCCTCACTGGCCAATACAATCACAAGTGGTATAAAATGCAGACTTTATGTACTCTCAGCCAGTTGAGCACAGGATTTAGCTTATCTTTACCTCTGTTCCTATTTTCTCCTAACTCTCATTTGCCTTCTGACATTTCAGGCATTGCCCTTTTTATCTCTTTCTCACTTCTGCCATTCTGCTTTGTGCCAGTTTTCTACTGACTCTTAGAAGACAGAAACCACTTGTCAGCCATTCTCCCTCCTGTTTCAAATCCCTTTCCATTTTCATTGATTTAACTCTTTCTTTTTTCATTTTATAATGCAACCCCTTACCTTATTACTCCAGGTCTATCGCCTCACAATCTGTGGAACATAACTGGATGTGACCCTGAACAATCATGTAAATTTGCCACAGGACATAGCTGTCATTTAATTCAAAACATCAAAGCCTACCACGGACAAAGCAAAGACATAACTGCTGTCTTCTGTAGACATACTCAGATAAGGCTGAGTGCCACTAACAACGTATCTGTAGCAACAGAAGTTCAGTGTGAACCAGCTGCTTGAATGTCCACCAGTTGCTGGGATGACTTCTGAAGCCAATTCTAAACTTGCTACTGTTACCATGCTGCTATCAGCACAGGAACCATTTTAAAGTTAGCTTTGCTTTGTCTGCTTTACTACTGTGACAGTAAAGTCTCTACCAGCGCATATTTCCATTGAAGTTATTTTTTGCTCCCAAATATTGGAAAGATAGTGTGTGCTAGGATTGGGCTCTCAGGTTTAAAATAGGTTGCAGCTGATTAAGATACAGTAAAAACAGGAACAGAGAACTCTGAATTTAGCACAACAGTGTTAAGACTTCTACTGTCATGGACGCTGCAAGCTGCTGATGTCTAAATGCTTGAGATGAGAATTCCTCAGATACCTCCAACAAACACTAACTGGATTTTATGGGCCACATGACTGGGCCAACACTGCCTGGGAACTCATGTATTTGTTCCAAAGGTTTCTTTGTAGTACAGCTGTAAGCAAAAGGTTACCACTGCTGTTCACTACAGTCACACTGTACAAGGCAAACAGCTTTCCTTCCAAGGACTTACCAGGTAGGAGGGCTTTTTTTAAAACTGTGAGATCCAAGAATAGTTACAAAAATGAAGGCTGCTTTCACACATTCTACAAGGAAGAAAATCTGGCGTAGACTTTGGGTCCATGCCTAAGAAAATGGTACTTCTACTCATTTTCTACAAGTGGAAGGACATCAAGCTGTCGGAGGGGGTCCAGAGGAGGTCTGTGAAGGTGATCATAGGGCTGGAACACCTCCCTGTGGGGACAGGCTGAGAGAGCTGGGGCTCTTCAGTCTGGAGAAGGCTCTGAGGGTCTTACAGCGTTCTCTAGAATGGCCTTTCAGTACCTGAAGGGGGCCTACAGAAAAGCTGGGGAGGGACTTTTTATAAGGGCATGTAGTGCCAGAACAAAGGGAAATGGCTTTAAACTGAAAGAGTGTAGATTCAGACTACATATTAGGAAGAAATTTTTTACTGTGAGCACAGTGAGACACTGGAACAGGTTGCCCAGCGAGATTGTGGATGCCCCCTCTCGGGAAATGGTTCAAGGCCAGGCTCGATGGTGCTCTGAACAACCTGCTCTAGTGGGAGGAATTGAAACTAGATGATATTAAAGATCCCTTCCAACCCAAAGCATGCTATGATTTTGTTACAAAACAATTTTACTTTAGCTCATGTGCGTATGAATGGGAAACTAATTCATGTGGCTCTAAAATCTCCTCTTAGCAGTGCTAATGGAAACAGACCTGACTTCAGGGCTTTTCATAGAGCTCTGATCTCAGGAGATTTTCACAGAATGGTTGGGTTGGAAGGGACCTTAAAGCCCATCCAAGCCTACCTCCTGCTGTGGGCAGAGCTGCCCCATCCAGTCTAGCTTTTGTGGATGGAGCATCTGCAACTCTCTGGGCAGCCTGTGCCAGTGCCTCACCGCTATCCGAGTAATTAATTTCCAAAGTCTAATGTGAACCTCCCCTCTTTTGGTTTTAAAGCCCTCGTCTCATCACTATGTGCCCCTGTAAAGTCATCTCCCTTCTGCTTTTAAGAGCCCCTCAACCACTCCAGGCCGCCACGAGGTGTCCCGATGTTTTCTCCTCTTTAGGCTGAACAAGCCCAGCTCCCTCAGCCCTTCTTCCCAGCAGAGGTAATTCAGAGGACTCCTGCCACGTAACATCTCGTTCTCTAAACCTACGATCCGAGAAGAGCGGAAGCTCCCGCCTACTGACGGGTCCCAGCAGCACAGGCGCAGCGATGCCCGCAGCCCTCGCAGCTCCCAGGCGGCACTGCTGCAAAGCTGAAGGAAAGCTGGCAGGGTTCCTGCTTCCCAGCCACAAGCACCGTGCGGCGTCTGACCCCCGCTGATTAAGTTATGCCTTCCGAGATCGCAGCCGAACGCCAAGGCAAACAAGCGGATAAGGCCTGCGGCCCGCTACTCCGCGCTGCCTCACCAGCAGCCGGCCGACCGGCCGCTCTACCCAACGCGGGCTGCGGGAGGAAAAGGGGGGATCTCTATGGCGGGAGGCTGCCGCTCTGCCCCCCACTCTCTATGGTCGGGAGGTGTGTGCGCGTACGTGTGTGCTGAGGGGCGTAACGGTGTCGGCCCGCCCCCCCCCGGCACGCGCCGCCGGGCTCGGAGAGGAGGGGGCGGGTAGCGGCAATGCGCGTGCGCGCGGGGGGCGCCGGTGGCCGAGCGACCCAGGGAGGTGAGCGGCGGGGGTGGCGTGACGGACTGGGCCGGGCCGGGAGCTTTCGAGGGTCCGCAGTGCTCAGCGGGTGGGTGGTCCGCTCGGGTTGGGGGCTGCGGCCAGACGCGTAGCGGTGGCGCGTAGCGTGAGCGGGTCGGGCCCCGTAGCTTGGCGCTGCCCACGTGTACAAGAGGCAGCGGGCTCGTGGGTGGCACCGCGGGGGGCTGTGCCCGCTCTGACCGACCTTGCGAGCAGTCCTGCGGGATGAAGGTGCCTGGTGCTGCTTTTTCCATCTCGCTTCTGAAGAAGAGGCGAGCGGTGCGCCTCTCTGAAGCCTTCCCGCTGATGAGAAGCGAATGTCATTCATTGCTCCGGCCGTGGCTCTGGGGGCTCCGGGCAGCCATCCGAGGGGATGTGTGTAGCTTCCCGCCGTGGCCGTGCTCAGGAGGGGCAGCCCGGAGCCTTCCTGAGCAGCTAAGGAGGTTCCCGAGGGACGGGCCATGTTTAGGAGATCTCGGTTTTCACTGGAGGGGATTAGAAAGAAGAGATGTGTAATTTTGCTGCAGTTGAGATGGCTGAAGTTAAAAACAAACAAGGAAATGCAAATTTCAGGATCCGTTTTCATTCTTGAAATATTTATGCGTGTTTTTTTGGTGAGTAAGGTGGCTAGTTACAAGAAATATTTTCTCTAAAGGATTTATTTCTCTGCAACTCGGCGGCAATTACAAGCCTAGCAAGCCTTCTGCTGTTAATTGCAAACACTGATTGGATCTCGGCTGCCAGAAAGTGTGGCTGGTGGATTTTGTTTTGTTCACTTATCACTCTTCAATTTAGTGAGAATGTTTTCCCAAACCTCCTTTGTGCTGAGCTATCTCACTTTTCTTCCAACGTGCTGTAAGTGCTCTTGAGAAGCATTTTCTTTAAGTAGAATAGGTCATGGTTTTGATTTACATAGGTATTTCCTGGTTGTTTCTGTAACAGCTGTATTTCATTTTCACAAATACCTTTCTGCTTACTGGTAAGAAATTTGCTCCTTCAGCTTTAGAAGGTCTGGGTATTTCTCTTACTCTCTGGTTTGAATTCCCACATTATTCTTTTAAATAAAGTCAGAAGAAAAACTTGAAGCTGAGGAGTTCTTGATTTCTGGTTGCTATTATGTGATCCTGAATCCAAGTTGCACGAGAGTTTGAAGTTGGCTGGAAGTGGTGAAGTGTGTCTGAATGACCTCCTGCTTGATGCAGGTGTCCAGTTTGAAAAAACAAACCCAGAAAACAAATCAGCTGGCATGCTTAGGCAGATAGTTAGGCCAGAAGTCACCCAGTGCTGTGTGGCTGGGCTGACTGTTTCTGACTTCAGGAGCTGCTTGTTGGATGATCAGGGGACTGGAGCACCTCCCCTATGAGGACAGGCTGAAGGAGCTGGATTTGTTCAGCCTGGAGAAAAGAAAGCTGCGGGGTGACCTCATTGCAGCCTTTCAGTACCTAAAGGGAGCCTACAAAGAGGAGAGGAATCAACTCTTTGAAAGGCTGAGTGACAGCAGGACAAGGGGAAATGGTTTTAAGTTGAGGGAAGGGAGATTTAGGTTGGACGTCAGGGGGAAATTCTTTACAGAGAGAGTGGTGAGGTGCTGGAACAGGCTGCCCAGAGAGGTTGTGGATGCCCTGTCTCAAGAGGTGTTCAAGGCCAGGTTGGATGGGGCCCTGGGCAGCCTGGTCTAGCATTAAATGGGGAGGTTGGTGGCCCTGCATGTGGCAGGGGGGTTGGAGATTCATGATCCTTGAGGTCCCTTCCAACCCTGGCCATTCTGTGATTCTGTGACCTCAAACAACACGTAGAGCCATGGGAGAGCTTCCATCACACTTTTTCTTATAGTTTCAAGTGTATTTAAGGGATTTATATTAGTGTCAGACATCTGCTTTTTTCTTTATACTTTTCCCATTCCAAGTGCTTTGGCATACCTGTATGTAATGTGCCTTACAGATATGGTGTCTTTTTTTTTTTCCAATATATTTTTTTGCATATATGCAGTAATGCTGAGAGTAACAGCTTCTGGGTAGCACTTCTTTGGCAGTGAATTGATTAAGTTACCATGCATCCTAATTTGGATAATCCTTTTAAACTATTACAGTAGGGATTCTAAACGCATACAATTTTAAATGGTAGCAGAATTTTAGGATCTGACATCACTCTGTAGCGCTAACCTTCTCTTCCCCTCTGCTGTACCTCAGTCTTGTAGCTGATTTTATTCATCAAGATGGGAGGATAAGAACTGCACAGTAATGAGGAAGTAAAAAGTTGGTACAGCCACATACTCCACTTCTGAGTTAATTGTTGTTTCCCCACCCACAACTGACCTCCTCTTGCTCTTGGAAAGGGCTGGAGCCCTTCTGCTGCTTGTGTGATGAGGCAGAAAGACTGTGCAGCATCATTTCTCACCTTTAGCTCTCCGGCAAGATCAGATATGAGGGATGAGTAACTGACTGGAAAAGCAAATGGTATCCTGGGCTCCATCAGAAGAGGATGGCCAGCAGGGACAGGGAGGTGATTGTCCCTCTCTACTCTGCTCTTGTGAGGCCCCGTCTGGAGTACTGTGTCCAGGTCTGGGGCCCCCAATACAAAGCTGTTGGACAAGGTCCAGAGGAGAGCCACGAAGATGATCAGGGGACTGGAGCACCTCCTCTACAAGGACAAACTGAGGGAGCTGAGCTTGTTCAGCCTGGAGAAAAGAAGGCTGCAGGGTGGCCTCATTGCAGCCTTTCAGTATCTAAAGGGAGCCTACAAACAGGAGGGGAGTCAACTCTTTGAAAGGGTAGATAACAGCAGGACAAGAGGAAATGGTTTTAAGTTGAGGGAGGGAAGATTTAGGTTGGATGTCAGGGGGAAGTTCTTTACAGAGAGAGTGGTGAGGTGCTGGAACAGGCTGCCCAGGGAGGTTGTGGATGTCCCTGAAAGTGTTCAAGGCCAGTTGGATGGGCAGCCTGGTCTAGTATTAAATGAGGAGGTTGGTGGCCCCACATGAGGCAGGGGAGGTTGGAGATTCATGATCCTTGAGGTCCCTTCCAGCCCTGGCCATTCTGTGATTATATGACTGGGTGGAATAGCAAAGTGCTCTCTCTAACTGCCTGAAATTTTACTGGACCGCTTGTCCTGAAGGTGTGACAGTGTCTTGATTTATAGGAATACTGTTGTAAGGGTTTAGAATTACTCATGCAAGCAGTTGGAGTACAATGGCTTTTTCATAACTTTAAAATAGAACTGCTGAAGCAGTTCTGAATTCTCTTGAATGCTGTCCTAGTTCACAACACTTCAGGAGGATGTGAATTAGAGCTCTTACACTGTACGTCTGAAACTTTATCTTCTATTTAAGAATCCTTCTGCAAATGGATTGGAAATCTGTGTAGCTCTCAGTGGTTTTCTAACATGAAAGACATCCTGTATGTTTGATTGCTTAACAAAATCATACCATGCATGCAGTTACTCCATAGCTCTCTTAGCACTAGGCACGGCAATTTGTCATCATTGATGAGATAGGACTGTAAAAGAGGAAAAAGGGCAGCCTGGTCTGGTGGTTGGCAGCTCAGCACATAGGAGGGGAGTTGAAACTTGATAATCACTGTGGTCTTTTTCAATCCAGGCCATTCTGTGATTGCTATGAAGCTTCATCTGGAATGTCTCTGCAGTTCTTATGCTTGAAGTACTTCTATGAGAAAGCATGAGATTCATCTTCTAGGTAGTTATTTGTAATAACACGTACAGCTTTTAAGTTCTTGTTTTTTACAACTTTTACAGAGAGATAGATTTATGATTTTCAGTTTACAATTATTAGATAGACACATCTGCATATCTTATTACAACTTCTGTCCTATACTGCTTCCAGGAAGCCAGCAGCTGCCAGAAAGTAGGGGATTGCTGAGCTGAATCATATCTTTACCTTCCTGTTATGAGACCCCTGTGTTAGCAGAGATCTGTTTTGGCATGTGCATTTTTAGAATATTCCACTGATGGTAGGGGAAAGGTGTTTTTAAGCCGTGCTGTATTTTTAAAATGATGTGTTTGTGGTAAGCAGTTATAGGGTAGGTGGTTATAAGTAGGTAGTTATAGGGTGTACCAGTTCTGATTTCTGTGTGCTTTGCTGCATCTCTTTGCACTCGGTCTGGGGTCAGTGGTTCAGTTGGAGTGGTGTAACAAAGGAAGCGATTCATAAGTGTGTTTCCTGGCATGGAGAAGTCAGATTGCGTTTTCTAGAGTAAAATCGGAGCTCATTATGTTTTAGGAAAGTGAAAACTGCACTGAAGTATTTGAATAGCACTGAATCACCTGGCCCGTGCTTAGCAGTAAAGGTGGGTCACTCACAGTAAAGGATTAGGCCATCTCAGAAATCTTGATGTGATGTTACAGGCACTGAGTATTTGCCAAGAACTTGGCTTCTTTTTTTTTAAGGAACCATAAAAAAAAAATATTTGCTTCTCACTGGATCATTGAAACATTGGAAGCAACTGTACATCCACTTTGTAATATTTAAGAAGAGGTAAAGAACTAAAGCAAGAACGATGCTGAAGCCAGGACGCCTATTGAGGCTAAATTCAGTGGAAGTGTGAATTGACATTTCTTGTGCATCATTGAAGTTGTTGCTTCAGGTTTGTCTGCCTGAAGATAGGTTGGTGTAGAGATGGCAGGACAGTTATGCCATGTAGCTGTGACTATAGATGAACAGGCGAAAAACCTCAGTTAACCTGAGGCAGACTGACTCAACTGATAAAACTGTACTAGTACAGCTGTATACCTGCTGTGGCTGGCTCTGACACAGATCTGTTGCTGGAGCAAAGGTGAGTTAGTCAGACACTATGGGAAGACATTTAAGGAAGGGCAAAATGCTGCATGGCAGTTGTGAGAGAAAGGAATGAGGCAAGAGGCAGAAGTAAGAGTGTGAAGTGGCCCAGTGAACAGCAGTGGCAGTGAAGAAAGAGTGAGAGGAGTTGTTCCAGCTGCCAGAGCAAAGATTGCCCTGCAGCGTGTGGACGAGGAGAGCCTGGTGGAGCTGTGGCTGGAGATGGTGTCCCAGCATCTGATGGAGAAGACCAGCCCCAAGTACCACTACAGGCTGTGAAGGATCCCACAGTGGAGCTGGTGGATGCTTCCTGAAGGAGCTGCAGCCTGTGGAGAGCTGTGCATAAGCAGATTCATCCTGAAGGCTGCTGTCCATGGGAAGAACCTAGCCAAGAACAGGAAAAAGTGTGAGGAAGGAGCAGCAGCGAGGAACTGCCACAGACTGATCACAGCCCTTCTCCCTGTGCTGCTGGTGGAGGGGAGCTGTAGGAGCTGGAATTGAAGGAGTGAAGTTGAGCCTTAGAAGAAGGGGATGTGGGGAAGATGTTTTTTTTTCTCATAGTTTCTCACCATTCTACTCTATTTTTAACTGGCAATAAATTAATTTTCTCTAAGCGAAGTCTGATTTACCTGCTACAGTACTTGGTAAGTGACCTTCCTGTCCTTATTTGACCCACAAGCTTTTCATATGTTAGTGATCAGAGCTTTCTGCAATAGTAGTAGAATGAGAACATGGAGAAAAGTCGGTGGGTGAGTAGCAATGTCAGGCGGGTGGACATTTTCAAGACTGCTTTCTTGAGTTCTGCTTACTGTACCTTGTGGTGCCTGTTCCCTTAACTCAAAGCCCTGATGAACTGAAATCATGTACAGTGTATCTATGGTAGTTATGCTGGCTATTGGGGAACCTATCATGGTTGAACCCAAGGTGAAACTGCTATAACAAAATGAGGTATGTGGATGTTTTCCTTTGTTTGCTGAAGTAATGAGGGCATTTAGCATTAACTTCTGTAGCTAACTTTTAGCACTCAAATATTTTCAGTTACGGGAAGCTAAACTAGCAGATGTTTTATGACACTGTGATCTTTGTTCCATTTTAGAGTGGGAATGTTTGAATTGATGAAATCATAAATTTCATGTATTCTTTTTTTTTTCTGTATGTGTTTTCCTGACTATCAGAGAGTAAGAGATACCATAAGTAAAATGAAATGCAGGTATTGGAAGCCTCTGTTTGGATATGCTATGTTTATTGCTGAAGCATCCCTTTCACAGGCTGGATTTCAGGTATAACACTAGTGTGAGGAAGTTCCTGGTCAGTTACCATTTACAGTACCATTTTGGTCCTCCTTTGTTTATCATTTGTTTGTATATAATCATCCTCCTGAAGTAACTGTTCCCATTTAATAGAAAACTGCCTTCCGACCTTTGTTGTGGGAAGGCTTGTTGGAGGGTCAAGAGAAGAAGAGTGTTGGAAATACTGCTGGCCTCCTGATCTGGCAAACCCTGCATCTGTGTGAGTCAGTGGTGGTGCAAAGAAAGTACAGTTTGGGGATTATCTCTGCACTCTGCTCTGTGAAGCAGAGAGGAAGGTGAGGCTGTAACAGCTGATAGTATTACTGTATTACTTTAGTATTACTGTACTGCAATACTAAAGGTATATTTTCTATACTAGATGACTGAAACAAGATTTTCCCAAAAATTCTTGTGTAGTCCTAATAATAAATATTTGTGGCATAGAGAAGGATTACTGGCAAAGCTGTTAAACGTGTACTTGATTGAAACAGGGTTGCACAAAGAGTGCATACAGGTTTGGATTACATTTGTCCTTTCTCTCCCCACCTCGAATGCAGTCGATCCCAGCTGTGTACCCAGTGTGACTTAAGCCTCATCAGTATGTTCTCTATGGGTGTGAGAAAGTCACACCCTCACACAAGGTGTGCAACTCCACTGAAGGAAGTATTTGCCTGCTTGATGTATGGCTGCTGGGGAGCCCAGTGGCAGAACTTGTCCCAGCAACAGTGTGGAAAAGCATCACTTGGCCAACACAGCTCTAGTGCTGTGATGGTGTAGAGATGCCACTGTCACTTTTGTCCTATTGAGTCTGCTAGAAGATCAACAACAAGAGGATAATAAGAGGATAGGGTATGCCTGCTCGTCTCCATGGGTATAATCAAAAGGACAGGCAGCTTGATTTGTCCAAGAAAGATAGCATCTCTGACTCCAAAAATTTCCAAATAAAACAGGTACCAGAGAGGCTCTGATAGAAATCATGGTGTGCTTTTAGGAGTAAAGGCTTGAGCCATAGTTTTTGATAAGACTGTTTATTATGGTAGTTATTTATATTGCAGCACTGCTCCTGGCCTGCTGCTCAGTTCAGATGTGCCTGAGTACCCCCCCATATACTGGTTCTGCCATGCCTTGGGGCCAGCAGAGAGGCTGCCTGCCTTCCCTTCCTGACATGTGAGTGGAGGGAGGGGCCTGTGGGGCAGCACTGTGGGACCTCTGTGCAGCCAGGGACAAGCTGGATGTGTTGGCTTTTTGTTTTTTAAAGTCATTCTGTGAGTTTTGAGCTCACTCTTTCCTGCAGCATGTGAAAGGTAACAGAGGTCTCTTTATGGTGTGGGGTTTCCTGGCTGGAAAGCGCCTGCCTCTTGCTCAGGGCTCTCCATACTTGTAGCAGTGACTGCTCTACAGGAAGGAGAGATGTGGCAGCAGCTGCAACAGTGAGTGTTTAATGTGCTTGCTTCCTTTGGCTTGAAGTCTTGGAAAATGGATAACTGTGGAATAGGTGTTTGAGGGCTGCGTGTGTAGCGGGGAAAAATAGCCCATGATTTTACTATTATTCAGAGCTGTCAGTGCTTCCTCAAGAAGAAGAGGAATAGGATTAAACAAGTGCTGTATAAAAGAGGTGTTAAAATCTATTAGCTTAAAGCCAAACTGAAAAGCTCAACTGCTAAAATGAAAGAGATGCCTGCGAAAGGAGCGGCTTTATACTCTTAAAAACATGAGGACTTGATCTGTTTTGCATAGAGAAGCTGATGCTGTACAGTGATTTTTCTAGCTTGTCAGCTGTAAAGGATTTAATTACTTCTCGGCAGACTTGGGTAAGAAGGTTGCTCTGCTTACCCACTGCTGCTTTTAGCTTTGGCATTAGGATGATTGGGGATATAGTTATTTTCTTGGTGTCTGTCTAGCTCAGAGACCTTTTTCATTGTTCAGTCCTTGCTTTTTGGAATCCTGGCTGATCTCGGATAACTGTGTTATTAGTTTAATTTTTTTTTTCAGTGGGCTTTGAAATGGGTGTTACCCTGAATGCTTTTTAACCTTGTGTCTTGCAGTGCTGTGCACCTGTAGTCAGCTGTAATGCTCTCAGCTAAGTTTGGTTCTGCTTCGCTGAAAGATGCTATTTCACAAGAGGAGAGTTGCACTTCAGGTTCCTCTCAAAGTTTTTGGGCTCCTTTAATGAAGGTCAGAAGAAGCTTTTTTTATTAAGGCTATCCCATTGATGGCTGTTACAGCTTTGGGCTTTCATACCACTTCTCTGTACGTCGCCTTTTAACACTGGACTAACTTTTTCTTACAAAAACCTCCAGTGTTCTCAAGGCTGGATTGGCTGCTGTACTCAGCAACCCAGGCACACCAGTCTATAAGGTTTGCTGATGAAAGATTGCTTTTTCAAAGCAAGCACTATTTCAGTAAATAGAATCAAATGTGAAAAGCCCATAGTGCAAAATATAATACAACGTACACTGGAGAGGCAGTGATTAAATTTTACTTACATTTCTCTGAAAGACAATGTTTTATTACCCAACTTCTTCCTTGTCCTTTTATTTGAATTTACGGTCATCTGTGTCTCCAGTGGGTGTCATAAAAATGGCAGCTTTTGCTGTGTTTCTCAGTCACCTTTCCTTCTTGAGGATAGTGTTCTCTGCCAGTAAACTCAGACATGTCTGTCTGCACCACTCTCATGTCTCGGGGAAAAAATGAACCCAAAACCTAGGCTAAAAGGCATCAGTTATTCTTGGAATAGTAATATAAGGAAGGGTGGCTAACTGGTTCACAGGTGGTTTTTCTGTATAAAATACAGTATCTCCGTGCTTGCCACACTTTGAAATGAGTATGCTGTCTCCACAGAAAACATCAGAATACCAACTTGTAAGTTTATGAAACAGGAATAGTGCCCTTCTGCATGTGTTGTGATGAGCTGAAGCTGACTAATTGTTTGTAATTGTGCATGCATATGTATGCCACTGCAGAAGTGCTCAAGTGTATTTAAAGCAAGAACAATGACCGGTTGATGCCATGGAGCACAGTAAGATGTGATTTTAGTTATCATACAGAGTAACTCACATTGATATAGTACAGTTTGAATGTTGGTTAGGTATTGTGAATTTTAATAATGTCTGCTTGTGAAGGAAACTCATGCAGCTGACAAAGAAAACTGGTACGTGTGAGCTTCCATCCAGCTGAATGGTAGAAGAGGAGGATAGAAATAAGCTTGGTGCATTACAGTTTGGGGGTTTATTTTCATGATTTGTCATCTACATGCTATTCCTGGTATTGAAAAGAGTGAGGCTTCAGCCGAGTGTTCTGGCTGATGCTACTGATTGCCTCCTGAAATTTCCTTTCCTTCCATCTTGATATTTTTTTCCATAGATTTTTTTTTTTTAGTCTATTTATTGGTAGAGTCACTTCTGCATGTTAATTTCAGTATCTGATTTGATATCCTTTTGAGCTCATGTTGGTCTAGAATGCATTTGGGTTGGTCATGGGAGGAGAATATCCTCCCTTGCAGACTCCCTTTATGGGGTGATACTTTTGATTTACAGAAGTTACTGCCTTGGGAGTGTTCCAGCTACTAAATGGTGCACTGGAAAAGTGGGGTTGTGAAAGGCAATAAATCAGCATCACCTGGAAACTTGCAGGCAGTGCTGAGATGAGCAAGATACGAAGTTTTGGTCAATAACTGTTGATTATGGAGTTCAGCATGCACTGTTGTCAGGTCAGTCGTACTGCTTATCACTGATTTTCCCACATATAGTTGAGTACAAGCCAACTATATAACAAATCCAGAGATGGACAATCATCCTTTTACTTCCATCCCTGTTGTTCCAGTGGTGACACACAGTGGGACAGGACAGCAGGGTAAGGAGCAGTTACTTCCTCAGTCACTGCAGTGGTGCAGATTGAAATGACCAAGCTGAAATCAGAGTGAAGCTACGGTTCAGAATCACTTCAGCCATGCAGCAGTCTGTCTCTGATGTGGCAGCTAATGAAAGCTAATGAGGAAATGATGATTGGGTGAAAGAAATGCACTGATGTTTCAGTGAGCAGTACTTGAAAACAAATGTTACTGTTTTTCTGCTCATTAGTCAGGCTTGAAACTGGAATTACTTAATGTGTGTGGATATAGTATTTCTGCTGTCACCTCTCAGGGCTTCATGGCTACAGCTTATTTTATTACAGTGCATCTGCCAGCAAGGCTTAGTAAGATATAGGAAGTAAATCTCATTACTGAAATAAAATAAGTTCTTTGCAAGTCTCAGCATCTTTGTCTTCCATTCTTTTCCTGTAGTTTTCCTGTTACTTTCATTCCAGTCAGCTGTTCCTTTCCTGTCTACTACTTTTTCCCTGTGGTGTTTGATATATAGTAGTTCTATCTGCAGCTCATTCTCTGGTTAGGGAGTATTTTCCCAAATATCTGTTAAATAAATTGATTGAGTCGAGGCTCTTAGGGAGCTTTTTAACCAATTTTAATCCACGTTTTGTTTGAGCCCTTACCAAACTTTGTTTTTTTTCCTTAACTGTGAAGCAGCAACTGCTTTCTTACTGATTTTCCAGGCTGAAGTGGAATACTGTGCTTGCTGGAAAACGAACACTCACTTCTTCAGATGTGGTGGGGCACTCCCAAAATGTTACCTCTGAGCTTCGTAGAGGCAGAAGAAAAACAGTCAGAACCTCCAGATCTACCACAGTGTTTGTTTTCAAGAGTCTATATTTGCAGGTTCCTGGCACTGTGATTATAGTAATCTTAGTGGAGGGAAGGGTCTGTTTTAGTCTTTGGCTTTCAAACGGTCTGAACTATCGGGGCAGAATAAGTGCTGTGTATTGAAAGGGTGCTTCAGGATCATTGGAGATGCACACATTGGATTTGCGACAGTGGTGCTACCTCTCAGAATGTGTTGTACCCTGTGCCATAGATTGCAAAGGCACTGGGCAGGTACGAGAAGGAGAGGTGGGCTGCTGGGTGGGTTGGTGCTGAGCAACTTCTGTGTTCTCTGTCAGGGTCAGTGTCATCCAGAGCCTGGAGTGTGTTGCCAGAAAGCATGCTGCAGAATGTGGTGGGTTTCCTTTGAGGCTTTTGTTGTGATTCTGAGTTACAACTACTGTTTTCTGCCTGTGTTTTTAATAGTAGGCTATATTATGGCTGAATGTTGGCCCAGGGCTGTGGTGAAAGGAAGATTGATAGTTTGCTGGAGCAAGGTATGTTGGGGTAGCTGCTGCAAGAGTGCAGTGCTCTTCTAGGTATGTACGGGACCTGTGCTAAGTAATTCTGTAGCAAGGATTCACTGAACAGCTCTGATGCAGAATGTATGATACACAGAGAGAGAAGGCTTGCCGTTAAGTGTCTTGCCTCCTGGGCACTGCACTGTCTGTCAGTTCCCAGCAAACTGAGGAGCTCAGGCAATGTGTAGTGCAATCCATCTCATCCAGGTTTGGCTCCCATGTACATCTTGGACATTGGGTTTGAATTTTGGGCGCTTCTATGCAGACCTGGTGGTTGGACTTAATGATCCTTGTGGGTCCCTTCCAACTTGGGATATGCTGGGATTCTGTGATCTGTGCAGATGAGCAAACTCTTCCAGAAAATATCAGAGTTAAACTAGTTAGGAATATGTAGTATTACTGTATTCCTTCTGCCTGTGGTATATCTCTAGAGGTTCTTATGTATTCTGAGAGCTAGTGCAAGTTAACCCTGGTTTTTTGTGCTACTGTTGTGATCCAGCCTGATTCATGTGCTTTGGCTTTCATCAGTGCCTTTGCTTCATTTATACTCAGTCCTTGTTCTTTTTACACATGGCAGTTTCCTCGTGTTTTCTGTATCAAGGTGCTCTTTTACTAAAATTTTGTTCTTTCTCTGCCGTGTTCCACTGGGCATAAGTATTAGCATTGTAACTTTATAGTAAGATGGCAATGAAAGCCTGTATAAAAACCAAGTTCTTAAAAAGGTGAGGAAACAGAATAAAGATCCTTACAAATTTAGCAGAATTAGATCCTCACAAATCAAACGCTGAAAAACCAAACCTTTCCCTTGAAAAGCAGGAGGATTTTCTTGTCTGGTTGCTTTCTTATTATAGGATGGCTTAGGTTGGAAGGAACCTTAAAGCCCATCCATATCTACCGCCTGCTGTTGGCAGGGCTGCCCTCCACCAGCTCAGGCTGCCCAGGGCCCCATCCAGCCTGGCCTTGAATGCCTCCAGGGATGAGGCACCCACAGCTCTCTGGGCAGCTGTGCCAGTACCACGCTGCTCTCTGAGTAAAGAGTTTCCACCTAACATCTCACCTAAATTTCCCTTTTAGTTTAAAACCCTTCCCCCTTCAATACTAAAGGAGAAGGACGTACGTGATAAATTCTGGGTGAAGATGCAGAAAGAAAGTGATACTGTCAGGCAGCAGATATGGAGGAATGTTTTTTGGTACTGATTAAGTATTTTGTTTTTCATGCTGCATTGTGTATGGCAGCGTAACACGGATGATATCTCTGAAGAATTTAACTGTTTTCTTCCAAAAGAGAGTGATCTTGTGTTTATTGTTTTGGTGGTGGAAGATAGTTTTATTCATAGCCAGCAGCATCCCCTGCCTTGCAGCTGCTGTTAGTTTTGGTAAAAATAGAATAAAACCTATGTACTGCCAAGAACTGCACACAGACATAACATAGGGTAGCTGTAGCACTTTCTGATCTTAAAATAATAAACACACAAACAAACAATAAAAACCAGACAGAGTAGGAGTGGGGAGTAGCACAGATGGGTGATTTATCTGAAGTCATGCAGCTGGTTGTGGCTGAGCTTGGACCAAAGCTCAGTTTTTAAATCACTCTGTACGTATTTGCTGTTCCTTCCATAGTTTG
This sequence comes from Chrysolophus pictus, assembly GCA_037305975.1. Classification (NCBI taxonomy): domain Eukaryota; kingdom Metazoa; phylum Chordata; class Aves; order Galliformes; family Phasianidae; genus Chrysolophus; species Chrysolophus pictus. Next base: position 115,152,682 of record CM074576.1, on the reverse strand, counting down.
GTGCTTTCATATTTGGCTTGTATTTCTGATATCACTCCCTGTCTTGACATAAGCTCTTTTCATGAAGTTCAATGGAAGGCAATAGAAATTAACACTCCTCTTTCTTTTTTCTTCTCTTTGGTTCAGGTTAAGTCATGTTTTCTGATACTCAAAGAACAATCAGCACTGCAATTCCATGAATCACAGAACCACAAGAAGAGCAGCTGCCCTCCCTACTTCCAGCTTCCCTTCTTTCCTGTAACCTTCCTGGGACCTTTGGTTTCTTCCCTACTGAGTGCACAGCGGGGGACCCACTGTGGGAGTTGGGGGAGGAAGCATTTTGCTGATCAGGGGAGCAATGGCCTTAAGCTTGTATGTATTTCACTTCTTCAGTAAGTTCAAAGTGCTGCTGCTTGTCACTTTATGTTTGATGGTGCTATGGGCTGCGTTCAGTTACTTTGTGGATTCTGGACAGACAATTCCTAAACTTAAGAGTGTGGGGGAGCATTTTGGAAAAATCATCAGCCTGGAGGAGGAAGAGGACAGTCAGAAGGAAGAAAAGATGAAGTTAACTGAAGAAGTTCCTGCAACAAAGCCACCTCAGGGTCCCTGTCCAGCTCTGTCTCCATACCTGCGTAAGTGACGTGGATTTCCTCTCCCTTCTAACAAGTTACATCCTCTTTGGTATGGTCTGCTTGTTTTCCTATTTGCTGTTTTACAGCTAAAACAGCCAGTAAGCAGCCGTTTAACAACATGCTTTTCTGTGGAATAAACACAACCATACCAGTTACAGTAAGTGCTTTTGGGTGGGTGGCTCGTGGCACTGAGTGACTGTGGTGTGTCTGGCTGGGCTGGCTGCTGCTAAGGTGCTGAGCATTGCATTTGCAGCCAGAATGGCACTGAAAACAGTTCTGGCTAGTGCTGAGCAGAGCCAAAGCAACCTGGTCTAGTACTAAATGGGGAATTTGGTGGCCCTGCCTGCAGCAGGGGGGTTGAAGATTCATGATCCTTGAGGTCCCTTCCAACCCGGGCCATTCTTTGATTCTTGATTGCATCCCTTTTCCTACAAAGGCAGCAAGAAGCAGGCCAAGGGTGGGTGAAACCTTGGGAGAGGACACAGCCAGCAAGGATATATCATGCAGCTGAGGTTATGAAGGTGGAGATGTACAGGGCATTGCTCTTTTCTGTGGGAGAATGTCAGAATATAGCTTTGAGCATAAGGAGGCTTGATCAAATAGGCACTTCTAGCCTGAAGGGATTGGAAACCCAGCAGTGAGAGCCATGTTAATGCTGATAACTCTCAGCACTACAGCCCTTTTGTGCACTGATAGTATTTATCTCCGTCATCACCTGGCACGTGTTCTAAGCAAACCTCTCTATCCTATTGCTCTAATGATAAGATGAAGGGGAGGATGTTCCTGCTTGCAAGTTAGATTTGATATTCTCTGGAGTGATGCTGAGAGAGTACAAAGACAATGGATGATGCTGTAAAAATACTGCAACAACCTAATATCCATGTATTAGGCATTACTCTGGGCTGCTGAGCAGCTATTTAAAAGTGTGCAGACAGTTCTCTTCGCTGCTTACAGCTGTGCAGTGCTGCAGCTCTGCAGAACTGGAGTGGAGCTTACTTCTTTCTGTGCTTTGCTGAGTCTGGAGGGGCTCCTTACAAGAGAAGTGATGATAATTTAATTTGGTTACGGAAAGCCTTTGTACGTTTTCTTATATATTTGTAGTATTAAGCCTGTGATACTTTTGTTCATGCTTTAAGTAGCTTTAAGACTTCTCAAAAGCACAGTCCTGTGTCTCTTTCCACTTTGCTCTTCTCCTTTGCTTTGTCCTGGTGGCTGTTTCTGACCAATTCTCCTGCAGCAGGATGAAACCTGTGTTGGTATTTATGTATGCTTTTTAATCACTACTGTCATCAGTTTAACTAAACACTCAGAACAGTCTCTTTCTCCTGCCCATGTAATATTTTTCTTGTACTATCTTTCTCTTGGACAGCCAGGGAAACTGTGGCTTAAGTCTGGATTTCTTATGCTGTTTATAGAGTACAGAGACTGCACTATAGCCACAACCAGAAACAAATTAGGAAAGCTTATTGTACTTTTCCTACAGGAGGTGCCAGCAAACTGACCTTCAGTCCATCTCTCACACTAGAAGAAGTACAGAAGGAGAACCCTCAGGTGGCCGAGGGCCGATATCACCCTGCAGAGTGTTCAGCATTGCAGCGTGTGGCCATCCTCATCCCGCACCGCAACCGTGAGAGGCATCTGTTGTACCTCCTGGAGCACCTGCACCCATTCCTGCAGAGGCAGCAGCTGGAATATGGCATCTACGTTATCCACCAGGTGAGGCAGCTTTGCAGAGGGTGGCAGGGATGTCTCTACTCAGTGATGCTTAGAGCTGAGTGCTGCCACTTCCAACATCTAGCACCACTCCTCAGCCTGCTTGGTATGCTTCTGCTTGTTGACAGACACAGTGGCAGCTTGCAGCCATTGCTTGTAGCATCACAGAATCTCAGCTGCTGTTAAAAAAGCAGGGAAATATTAAGAAGCAGTGTCTAGCTAGTGTTCATTTCTTAGTCTAAGCTTACTGTTTCAGTTAGTATTCAAGGTAAGCATCTTGCAGTACTGGTCCAACTGTCATGCATGCAGCTAGGCTGACGTGCTTTCTGTCTTTAAACCCGGAGCTGTTTGTATCTAGTTCTTCTCTCCCATCTGCTTACTGGTTGTCATACTTAGCAAACAGCACATATCATGCAGTTGTACTTCTGTTTCAAACTAAACACACCGTGTTATATGTGCTTTGCTTGTGGGAAGAAACAGTCATGGCAGAGCGTTCAGTTCCTGAAAGACTGAGTAATTTCCTATTTAGTATTCTTTTAAGCTTTGCAGAATCAGTGGCTAAAATCTGAGCGTACAGACTTGTGTCAAATGGACTTTTGTTTACGTGCTTATGTTCTCATCACATTAGCTAAAAGCAATACAGATTTCTCTTTTGTAATGTGTTGTTGTCTTCTTGATTTCTTTTTAATTGTATTTAGTATCTACTTTGATTCTAAACAGATTTTGCAGGCAGCAGGAAACAAAAGAGAGGGGAGGGATAAATTAATATAGTTTACCTTCTTCTCTACTTAAAGAGGATGGACTCAAGTCTATTCTAGGTGAAAGCTTATGTTTTTGCTCGATGGTATGGCAGGATCTACTTTTAGTAGGAATGTACTATTCCTTAATTATTTAGAGTTGTCGTGTGGCTGCCTTTTAGAATGGAAAAGTGAGTTTTTTTCTGCATTAGTGCATATGCAGTTGTACCAAGAGTGGCTGCAGTTCACAGGCAGTGTGGAAAACAATTAGGAGAACGGGCATACTTTCTTCATTTATTAAAATTGTAGAATCATAGAATATCCTGAGTTGGAAGGGACCTATAAGGATCATCAAGTTCAACTCCTGAATCACTTCAGCAATTAGCAAGGCTGGGTGGGGAGATGTTAAGCTGGATGAGGATACTGCGCTTGTCTTGGAGCAGACATGCAGTAAGGCCTCCAGAGTCCTCCTGGGTCACTGCTTGGTGGCACAGGTCACCTATCATACAGTCCTACAGATGTCCTTCCACACACATCCCATTGGACAACAGCTGGTGGATCCAGCAGCTCTGGCCTCATGATCCTCCAGAGCCTTGCTCCCCTTGAACCTACCACCAGGCAAGCAGCATACATGTGGTTGAAGGCAGGCTGTTATCATGTTAGCAGAAAGTAATAGAAAAGTCTGAAGGTTTTGTGTGATGCGAGCAGCAATGCTGAGTCTAGACTTACTCTATCAGAGCTTTACTTGAATGAGTGTTATCTCTTGCTTGTCTTTCACTGTGGGTAGGCACACCCCAATGCTGGAAGGTGAGTCTAGCCAAAGCACTCTTATGGCAAATCTGTTTTTACCCTCTGTTTGTGATGTCTTTAGTTGCTTTATGCATCTTATGGGAAAGAAACAGATAAAACCAGGATTTAACTATGAAATAAACAGAGTTTGATTCGGAGAAAGAATAAGTGATGGTCCTTTTATACTTTTCTCCAAATGTTACTTGTAATACTTCAGAAATTGTATTTTTGCTGTACAAACCTCATACATGAAGGAGCGTGGTACTGAAAATAACATAAGTTGTAATCTCTGAAGTGTGAGTGATATCTTTTCCAAAGTAAGTTTGTCACTTAATCAGAATTCTTCTGTTGAAAGTAAGTAGGAGAATGTAGCAGACGAGAGTAGGCTTTGCTATGTGTTTAGCATATGGTCAGCACTGAAATGGCTTCTCCTGGAAGGCTGTGTCACTGTTGTTTGACTACCTTTATGCTGGTGACCGAGACACAACTGACCAGTGGTAGATGTTGCTGCTGAACTAGTCTGGATTTGATGCACAAGTGAAGTTCTCTGTATGTACTATCCCAGTCATCTGAATTGTTCTGTTGCTCACTCAGTAATCTATGATTCCATTATTAGGAGAAAGTGTTCTGATAGATTTCTTTTTACTCTTCTGCACTTGAAACTACTCAGGACTTTGACATCATAGATTTTTGGATTAGTTGCATCTTTGAAAGTACTTTTTTTTTTTCCTTTACTCAGAATGGAGGCAACTGATGATCTCCCTCTCAATTTCTCAGCACAGGCTGTCTTTCCCAAAGTGGATGTTATGGCGAGCCATAAAGTTCATAATTTACCTTTGTGCAAGGAGAAAAAATGGCTGTTGGTAATGGTGAGCAAATTGCCTTTGCAACAAAATGTTACTTACTGGAATGTTAAAACGTACTTTATATGCAACTGCTTTTCCCTGCAACTAACCTTCCCTCAGTTGGGGAGGCCAGCTTCTATTTTCAGTGGAACCTCTTTCTGTCCAGATGGCTTCTAGCAAAGGAGCCCTCTCTCTCAAAAGTTACTTTTTTACTTTTCTAAGAATACATCAAGTTGCCAATGATAGAAAATGACTGGCCTCTTGTTTTCTAGGAGTGCATAGCTGGGCCTTTTGATTCTGAGTGCCAACTGAGAGTCGCAGAATCATTAAGGTTGGAGAAAACCTCTAAGGTCATCTTGTCCAACCATCAGCCCATCCCCACCATGCCTGCTAAACTATGTCCCACAGTGCCACATCTACGTGTTTGTTGATTATCTCCAGGGATGGGGACTCCATCACTTCTCTGAGCAACCTGTTCCAATGCCTCACCACCGTTTCAGAGGCAACTTAACACCGAGTCCTCAGGTGTATGAAGTGTTCTATAGACAGATTAGTCTGTACAGTCCAGAAAAAAAAATACAGCAATATAAGCAGCCCTGTTGTTTCAGAATCAGTGGGGTCGTGGTAAGCTTACAAAACTGCCATGTGAATATATTGAATGTATGTATCTAAAAGGTGGAAAATGATATTTTTGAAAAGCGAAGATGCACTGCTTTGCTGCATAAGCAAATGATGAAGATTAGTAGAAGTGAAGCTCTGTGCTAGGAGGAGTCCCTGTGCAGCATAATAATTAGGTTAAAGGCTGGAGTTAAAAAAAAAAAAAAAAAAAGGAAGAGACCCACATTTTATTTCCCACTCTGCCACCTACTGTGTAGCTTAAGGAAATACAGAACTTCTTAGAACTTCTTAAGCACTGCTATTATCTAAACTAAGGGGACAAGCATGAATCACCTGCGTTGAGTGCTCTGACATGTATAAACCAATAACTATGGGAGTAATTTTTTTTAAGCTTCCAAAAGTCTTAGTAACACAGCTGCATGAATTGTTTACAGATAACCTCTGTTATGTAGCTTAGTGGAGTAAGAGGGCAGGAGCAGCAATAGGGATCGCAGTGGGCAACACGCATACTTCTGGTGGCACCGTAGCTGTAGACTTTCCTGTCCTTACCCATGTAGAGGCTTAAGAAAGGCTTTGCATCATTGGCTCTGATGTTATAGAGTTGTTCTTTGTACAGTTATTGATCCAAAGACTGTGGAGCACAAATGTGCTTGTCAACTGTGTGATTAGAAGAAAAGCCCGGGAACAGTTCTAGTTAACACATTTTCTTGTTGACACATTTTTCAGAGTTTTTTTTCTGTTCCTCTGCACAGGCTGGCAGCACCAAATTTAATCGAGCTAAACTGCTGAATGTGGGATACTTAGAAGCTCTAAAAGAAGAGAACTGGGACTGTTTCATTTTCCATGATGTGGATCTGGTGCCGGAGAATGACTTCAATATTTACATGTGTGACAGACAACCAAAGCACCTTGTAGTTGGCCGGAACAGTACTGGATACAGGTAAGAAACCATGAAAAGAACAACGATCTGCAAGTGCCAGGTTTCTGATAATGTCCCTCTTCTTGTCAAGCTGTGTACTTGCGGGCTTCCTTCCATCTTACACCATGTTTCTGGTGGTAATGCTCCACCTCTCTGGAGCACTTTGTAACAGAAGATCTTCACACAGATATCTCTGAAGTTGGCCCTCTGATCACCCATAAGAATGGTCATTCTGGTTTCCGGGGGTGTTGTGAGAGGAAAGCAACATACCACAGACCTTATGTCTAAGCTAGAAATTGCATTCTCTTGGTTTTGTGGCTTGACAGTATGATCTTAGGATAAAAATTGCCGCTTACCTTTTGTTGTTGGAGATGTAAGTTCTGATACTGAGATCTGCACAAGGATGAGAATCTACTGAGCAATAGGGTTGTCATTTAATTGGCTGCCTGTACAGCATCTAATACAGCACTGTTCTGGTTTTAAATTGATTTCTTAAATGCTACTGTGATGTAAATAATTAAAATCAAAAAGTCAAGTTCAGTTCACCTTAGAGGGAAAAAAGGTTCCTGATCTTGGTGAATTTAATGACTAGAGTGGTTTCATTCATTGAATGGGTTTCTTTCAAGATTAACCTCTTATGTTATGTCAGTCTAAATATTAATTAGAAGTGGGTTTTACAAAAGCTGATTGCAAGCGCTTTGAAGTAAAGGTCTGCTTCACCTCCGTGTTTCCTTTACTGAATGTATGAGAAAGGAGAACTTGTACATTCTGTCTCTACAGAATAATACTCGCTTTCCAGTTGAATGTCAGTCACTAGTGGTGTATGTACCCTGAGGCCAAGATGGGGAATGATACTGCTTAATATCTTCATCGTTGGCCTGGACAGTGGGGCAAAAAGCACCCTCAGCAAGTTCGAAGAAGATACGAAGCTTGGAGGGGTAGTCAGTACACCACAGGGATCTCAAAAAGTTCAGCAAAGGGGAATGTGAAGTCCTGCACCTGAGGAGGAAGCACATGCTGGAGACTGTGTGGAAAGCAGCTTTGTGCCCACCAGTAGCTCCTCCTAGGTCCATTTCTGCAAAGTTGAACATCAGCCAGCACTGTGTCCTTGTGACAATGACAGCAGATAGCAATGCGGGCTGTTAAGGGGGGGGGGTTATACTCCACAGGTATATAAAAATGATATAATAAAGATGTGGACTACAAGAGTGAGACCAGAGAAGGGCCATGAAGAAAATTGGAGCATCTGACAAGTAGAGAGACAGAGTTGGTGCTGTGGCAGCTCAAGAGAGATCCTGCCAGTATATTTAAACATGTGGTGGTAGGTGGAGCCAGATTCTTCTTAGCAAAAGGCAAGAGATGATGGATGCAAACTGAAATACAGGAAATTTAATTTAAATGGAAGACAAAGCATTTTTACTTTGGAAGGTGGTCAGACACTGGAACCAGCCACCCAGAGTGGTTGTGGCATCTCTGTTCTTGGAGATGCTCAAAACCCAAGTGGACAAGGTTCTCAGCAACTTACCCGTAGGAAGCTGCTTCAGTGATGGGAGTAGAAGTCAGCCAGCCTCCGAGAAAAAAAGTCTGCCTTTTTTTGTTTTTAACAGATTCATAGTAAACCAGAAATAGTGCTAAGCACTGTTCCTTTGCCAGTGCTGCCGCAATTTGTTCATCTGTTTAGATTCATGTACATTTAGGAATCAAAGTGCAATCTGCAGCGACTTGCACAACTCCTCTGAGGCTGGCAGTGACAATTTAGCAGAAGTTGTCTTGTAATGCTTATCTTAAAGGCCAAGAAAGTGGAGGGTGTCATAAAAAAAAGTAATTATTAAAATGGTGTAAGATAAACATGGTACGTAATTACCTTTTTAAAGTAGATACAGTTTCCTGGACAAGGACAGTAGAAACTGAACATTTAGAGTTGAGCTCTGTGACATTCAGGTTGTAAAGCAACTTGCACTGTACCTCACCTTGAAACTGCTCTTGCCTTGAGCTGAATTCTCGTAGCATGTGCTCTGTTTTCATTTAAAGCTTCTGAGATTGAGCTCTAAGGTAGTCAGTGGCTTGCTGTCGTTACTTCAAAGAAGCAGCTCTTGTTCCATCTGCTATATTGCTTTGCTCTGTTCCTTTTCTACTTACCAGGGTCCTTGAGGAGCAGAGCCTTTCTGATTAGCAAGGGGAGGTGTATAAGGAAACTGTTTAATTAGGAAAGCTTCATTCTTTCAGTTGGAGAGCTCTTCTGGCCTGAAGCGAATATTATCCTTTTTGTGAAAAGTGTAAGAGAACAGGAACTACATCATAGACTCCTGCATTGTGAACTCTGCAAAAGACAGGTCTAGAGGTTTTATATGGTATTTTCATTGTTGGTGTAACTCAACCTTTTAACTCTTCATTTTCTCTTTCTGTGTACTTCTAGGTTACGTTACCAGGGATATTTTGGAGGTGTAACAGCTCTAACAAGAGACCAGTTTTCCAAGGTGAATGGATTCTCTAACAACTATTGGGGTTGGGGTGGAGAAGATGACGACCTTCGAATCAGGTAAAAAGAAGGCTAGATGGAAAGGGGTGTGAGAAGGGGAGGAGCTGGGTTCAAAAAAATAAATAAAAGCTGAGAGACTTCAACCTAGCCTTCAAAGGTGAAATGCTACAGAATTCTTGAACTCTGAAACAGTATTGCTGTATGGAGATTTGGAGTAGTTTTGTGTATATCTTCCTCTTCAAAAAGATTAGGCAAATCTACAACCTGAGAGAATTGCTGGTATGTTTTTGTTCATTGATTTTTGTTTTTTGTTTCAGCCCCAGAGCATTTTTATTCCACTTTGGAAATTGGCTGTAACCAAAATAAGATTCAAAGTCTGGAATAGTGTTTGCTTGAGATACTAATGTACCAAGATCCACTCCTTTTGCAAGAGAGTGGGAGTTCTTGGGTTTTGGCTTTTTTATTTTTTAAATTCACTCATTGACTACCCTAACTTTATCTGAGCAGAGCTTAGTTTGTGGGTGGTATTGACTGTAGTTAAGACAGTGAATAATTTGCATTTTAGAAAGACTCTGCATATATCCACGTACCTTTTGCTCTTACAAACTGTCAGTTTGTAACTTGGATATACTCTGTCATCCTTACATGTTTACCCTTTTCAATTGTTTAAATATGCAGAACATTTTAGAGCTGTAAAAGTCATGCTCCTGGTGATGTTAAATAATTACACTGATTAAATCAAGTGTGTTTAAAGTTAGGAACTTCCAGTGAAAATTTCTGTTACTTAAGCAGAACAGTAAGCTATGTCTCAAGAAATCTAAGAGCTTTACTTGGTGACATGGATTTCTGTCCTGTCTCTGTAACAACTCCCTTCTTACCCCCTAGTCTCTACCTAGAGACACCTACTTCTCTGTGACAGCTCAGAGGCTGGCTTTTTTAGTGGCAGGGGATGGTTAGTAACATCTTACTCCCTAGCTTTTTGAGTTAATGAGCAAACAAACATGCTACTGGTATTCTTTCAAATGTTTGTGTGTAAGTTACAGAACTAGCTGTGTGGTAGATGGGTGGAACTTGGAGGTGTTTGCAAGTGCTTGTAATCAAAAGTGATGTTCGCTTGTGCTGGCACCTGACAGTTTCCTGGATGTTGTGGTCTTTGGTATGGAAACCAAATTCTATGACACTGTGCACTGCAGTTGGTCTTAGCTCATGTCTTTCTTCCTGGGTAGATCTTGGACTGTGCTGCTTGCAGTGTTTGTAATGGTAGTGAATGGGAAGCTTCCTTTCTCAGCGGATCGTAGTAGAGATCATTGCAGCCTACCTCTGCAAAGGCAGCAGATGGCAGCAGCCCCTGCAGTATTTTCAAGAACTGAGGGCTGCAGTGCTGCTACTTTTTACTGATTAGTTTTTATGCTAAATGCTGTGCTTTCTTCCTAGCTCCTCCCTACAGCAAGCATTAGAAAGATTTTCACATCTCTTGTTTTTGATAATTTACCACTACGGTTATTGGAAAGCTACAGGCCTTGCTTCTTCAGTCTTGGTTTCCTGCTGCTGCTCTCTCAGCTTCTGGTATGACTGTCAAAGACCTGGGCTATGCCTTAACTCCCTTTCTGCTGCTAACAGAGCAAAATTGTTGGGCTCCACAGATAATGTTTAAGGCCAAAAGTTCCAGTCAGGTGCCTGATGCCAGACACTAAAATACATGCATGCAAGTTAACATTTCTGGCTCCTGTTTTCATAAAGACGTTATTCACATGAAGAAAAAAAAGTTCAAAATTGCAGAGCTGTCTGCAAACCACAGGAAAACAAGCTCCTTTCCTCTTTTTAGTGGAGATGTATGTGTACGGGCTTTATTACATTAGTTGAAACAAACTTGCAGCATTTGTACAGACCTCCTAGGTTAATGCATGGAAGTAAAACTAGACCAGGCAATACTAATTTAAATGGATTCTGTTGTAAAACATATTTAAAGCAAACTCTACATGATCTCTGCTGTAATAGCTATATGTTTCTCTTCAAAAAACAAGGTTATCTGTCAACCTCTTGGACCTGCTGTACAAAAACCCTACTCTGTGAGCTCTATTTGTGCAGCAAAAGAGAGTGTGGAAGATGATGATGATGAGTTGCCTCTACAGTTCTATAAGCTTGCTTCCATGGCACCTAACAGAATTGAAGTCTCAATGTCATTTCTTAAGAGCTGGCTTATAGATGGTATCTTGCATATGGCACAACTGTTTCTTGCAGAGTTGAGATGCAGAAGATGCGAGTGATGAGGCCATCTGCTGATGTAGCCAGGTACACTATGATCTTCCACAACCGTGACCATGGCAATGAGGAGAACAGAGAGAGGTAAGAGCAGTGTTCCACCTTATGCTGTCTTGGTAGGAGCCAGGCAGCTGGTGGCCCAGGTCTTTGTTCTAGGTAAAATGGGAATCTTGTGATACCACACTCTGGAAAACATGACTGTGACACCACATGCTGGCAGTTGTTCTGTGCATGAAATCTGCCTGTAGTTGAGGGTTACAGTCATGTGGCTATGATTTTTAGAATATCATTTCAGAGATTAATTGTCTTAAACCCCTCTTCCCTATGCTGTGCTGAAAGAATGTTTCCCTCTGTCCATGCTGAGGATAAAAAAAAAAGCATGAATTTACATTCCCAGTAGATGCAAAATGGCTATAGCTCTATCTCTAAGATTATTGGACATGGGAGAGAGCTTAGAACTGCTCTTATGGAGTTTGGTTTTGTGCTGCTGTAACAATTTTCTCCTCTGCTCTGTCCTCAGGATGAAGCTTCTGCGCCAGGTATCTAGAACATGGAAAACGGATGGGTTGAATTCCTGTTCCTATAGACTGCTGTCAGTGGAACATAACCCTTTATACATCAACATTACAGTAGATTTCAGCGTGCAGTCAAAGATCTCAAAGGGGTGAGCACCACAGAGGTTTTAGGAAGTGGCAGCAGATATTATTTGTGGTTGGTGGTACAGCAGATGGCTTGCAGCACACTTGAAGCTTGAAGGAGTACTCCAGCAGCACAGAAGAATGTTTTTCTGCATAGCATCTAATTGGTCAGCAGAGAAGCTCCTTTTCTGAGGATTGGAGAGGTGGAACTGACCATGGGCAGGTCCCGGTGTTGTTCTATGCACTTTCTGCTGAGATGTTTGTAAGCTTCCTTGTTTGGGCTGGTCCAGTAGAAGGACTTAAATATTTTTTTCAGGAGACTTAAAGCTATTCCTAAACTTCCAGTTTGAAATAGGGAGGTGACACTACCAAGACTTTAAAAGGAGGAGGCCAGTCTTTTCCCCTGAAAAGCACAAGAATTTTTTACCATCTATAAACTTGTTGAGAAAAGCTCATTTATTCCAGCCTAAAGAAAAACTGCTTTTGGGGTAGAAACAGCAATAATGAGAACGGGAGAAATGTTAAAGATCTCTCAATAAAATATAATCTGCTTAATTCAAAAGGCATCTGTCTCTTGTAAGCTCAGCTCACCATGTAGTAGGAGTACTCAAGTGTCATACAACAAAATGGAAGTCTCATTTAATTCTGCATTAGCCTGCAGGTTATACATTATTCTGGAGAGAGCTAGAAGGAAGTGCACAGGCTAACTGTAAGATGGAGAAAAACCTGCAGCCCCTCTTTGTTCTTTATCCATGCCTGTTGGATACACAGGCCCTGCAGGCAGCTGCAAAGCTGGGGGATTTTCTTTTAGGAAACTGTATTAAGAATTACACAACAAAAAACAACCTCATATTATAGAATTCCTCTATCTCTGGTTGACATGCATTACTCTAACTGTTGAGAAAAATGAAACCTTTAAAAAATTCTTGGGTATTAGAGTGATAGATGCAGCTTTTCAGTGAACAGAGAACAGGAATTTGACTCTAGTATATACAAGTAACAAGGTAAAAAATCCTATCTTACACTTGCAAAATAGTTAGGGCTTGTAGGCAGTGCTACTGATTGACTGACATAGAGAGAGATGACAAAGGGCAAGATGTAGGGCAGACCATCAGCCTCACTGTCAGGTAAGTACAGATGCATTCTTGTCAGGGTCATGGCTCTACTGTTGACATATAATTTTTTCCTCTAGTATTTCATTTCTCAGAAGTGTTTTAATTGAATACAGATCAACCTTGAGAGATAATTAACATGTGAGCAATGGCTGAAATGGTAGATTAATTTCCATCTGCTGAGCATAGCTGACAGTCTGAGGCCTCTTTAGATGTGAATTACTCATGACTACAGCAAGAACTCATACACTCATTCATAATTGGGCCAGACAACCAGAAATTTAAGATAGTTTCATCTAACTTCAGGGCAACTTTCTCCTTTATTAAAATCTTATTAAATACTCTAGAAAAATCTTAATCCAAACAAACACCTCAACTTTCTTGACACAAATTCACAAAGAATATTTACAGAACTGTAATGAGCTTCAACACCAAGCAAGTTCTCTCTCAAAATACAGCATTTCAGAGGACTGACAGAATGGCCCGAATCCCACTTACCAGTTGAGTAAGCAGCAGAACAGAGCCATCCCATTATGGAACAAAGGTTCCAGAAAACTTGGGTCAATTTACTGTCAAGGAGACAGCCTCTCTCCAGCCTGAGGGATGACAGGTAGATTTGGTTCAGTAGTTTTACAGTGCTTTTAAAGGACTTTTACAATAAGCCAGATCCTGTTTGTAGCTATCATGCCTCATTCCTGAAGCCTTTTCTTCAAAGTCTCCTCTAATCCAAAGAAAAGTTCATTGTATGAAAGGCAACAGGATTAGTCTCAGGTGCTGCACACTCTGCACTACAGCCAGAGGTAGGGGCTGAATACCCATAACTGTGCTGTCACAGTGAATTCAAACTCCACTTTAGTTTTCATTATCTTAAGAAAAGGGAGGAACATATCCAATGTCCACAGTAATGTTGGTATAAAGAGGATGCTTTGTTCTGGAAAGGAGCTTGAACTCTAAAGAGTTCATCCCATCATCCTTCCACGTTTTTCCAGTGTTGTGGTGGGAAGCAGGCCTGAAGAAAGGAGAACAGTTGCCATTAGAGAGAAGAACAAAAGTGATGGTAACAACTGATGATTTCAACAGAGGTAGCAGAAGAAATGGTATTCTAGAGGGCAAAGGTTTAGCAGGTGAAAGCTGTGAGCAAAGCCCCAAGAAAATCCTATAATTACAGACCAGAAGGAGAGAATGCTTAACAGGGTTGGGTTGAACTTTGTGCTGAGTATTACAAACAAAGAGGACAGCACAGACTGGATCCTGATCAGAAAGGGAGACTGAGGGGGTGGATTCTGAAAAAAATAACACCTGGTAGCAAGCAAAGAGACCTGGGAGCACCACAGCAAGGCTTGCAAGAGCAAACACAGACTGCAATAAGTAGGTTTAAGACAGAGTTGTTATGGAAACCTCAGTTAAGAGGAGGAATGGAAATCTGTGTTGTCAGTATGAGAAGCCTTCACACTTGCCCCAACACTCTCTCCCATTGCTTTTGTATAAAAGTGTGTCTTTGCTAAGGTCTGTCATGCACCTTAATTACCTCCTCAAGCTACAACACTGCTTTCTACTATTTTAATGACACATTGTAAATCTGCACAAAGAGCCTCTTCAAACAGAAACCTTCTGGTTTACAAGATAGACTGAGATGGCGTTTTCCCTGAATAATTTGATGCTGAAGTTTGATACTTGCAAGCTGACTGGCTAGCAAATATTCTTAGCTTCACTAGGGAAGAAGTAGGAAACTAGAAGTGCATCTACCCTTCCAACACAGAGACAAGAGCAGCACAGCTCAAGTGAAGCTAACTGGGAGCTTTCTTTAAATAGCAGCATTAAAACAGAAAAATAAGCAGTGGCATGAGGTTCACTTCCTGCTTTTCTTAAGGATGAGGTAACAGCCTGCCACAAGGAGCAGTCTCTGAGCTACCCTCTCTGGTACTATTACCTTCTCCAGGGCTCTTCTGTCTCTCTCTTGTAGTCCATCACTTTGTAGCGTCCAAGGTGCGGTGGGGTCCGCACAATTCTCATGCCTGCTAACTGGATCCTTTAAAATGAAGAACAAGATGTGTACTTAGGTATAAAGATGTCATTGCCAGCTAACAACTGCACTTTGTATAACTAACTTTAAGCAATTAATTACTGATTGATGGCATTATGTTAGTTTACCAACAGAAATTGACAATAATACTGTCAGACCTAGCAAGCCTTTGTTTATCACAGAGGACCCCTCATATTCACAGCAATTTTCTTTGCAGAAGAATGAAATTGTGCTCAGTTTAGGTTATCTAACTGGCATGTCTGCAGCATTTGATTGCCTTCTGTTTTGACCTGGTGCAATAGCAAGCTGCACTGAAGTGGGAATGCTTTAAAGCTGGGAGAGGCTACGGAACTGAAAATATTTGTTTACCTAGAAATAGAAAATGATTTCAACATTTCATTGACAGTAATGACATACTAATATGTATTTCAATTTTACACAAGGCAGCTTGTTGCATTGGAATTTCACAAGATTTGCACCAGGTGGTTCTTACGGAGGAACAGAAAGAACACCATACACAAGCTTGAGAGGACATACTGAACCAATCCAAGGCTGAAGGTGACAGTTTCCTGTCATCACATCATTACCAGTGACACGATGTGGTGTCACCACTACAAGCCAGAGTCAAAACAGCAACCCAGAGTGGTGACGGGTGAATTTGCCATCAAAGAAATGTAAGACAGTCCTCAGCAGGCAAAGGTTCTTTTGGGATAGGGAAGGGGGTAATCTTTTCAGATTTCCTGGAACTAAGAGAAACCATCAGCTCTGACTGCTACATCAGAATACTGACTAAGCTGAAGGCTTGAGCATCCAGAGTCAGGCCAGAGAAGAACACCTTGTTCTTTTGCAACACAATAATGCCAGGCCCCATACCATTTAAAGGCCATTGTGCACATTGGCAGTCTTGCCTGGACTGTCCTGTCACACCCACCACATAGTCCAGATTCAGCAACTTTTGATTTCCTTGTTTTGGTCAATGAGAAATGGATTATCTGGGCAACATTTTCCTAGTAACAGCACCATCACGACAAACATGAAAGAGTGCATCACCTCCACTGCGCAGCACACAGGCTCTTCTTCTTCACCGGCAAAAAAAAATAAATACATAGCTAATGGTGGTACTATGTTGAAAAACAGTGTTTTATAGCTGAGAATTTTCCCTATCAAATAGCATTTCTGTGCTCCTTTGTAACTGTTGTAGTGTCCAGGGAAATAAATAGGAGGCATTGCTTTCAGAGCAACCTATGCACTATTTTAGCTAGCTTGCTCTGAAAGGCAGAGAAGGATTTCTGTGTTAACCTGATTTCAATTCCCAGAAGAATACTGCTGTTGAGAACTCTAGCAGCTTTTAAACCAGAACATTTCACCATAACCTTAGTGCTGTGCAAGACCAAAAAAACGTTTTAGCTTTTTTAACTACCCTATTAGCTTGCCTCAGTGCACAATGGTACACAGTGCAACTACAAAGGTGAATAAAGACACAGCTGTGATTTTGTACTTGAAGAATCTGCATTAGGCAAAGTACCTGAAACTAAATTCATTGTATTCACTTCTATAGAATGCTGCTGCCATAGCAACCAACATACAAGAAAAAAAAATACTGCCAGCTTCTGCTGTCACTCACACTAGTTCACAGACTTCTCCATCACTCAGCACTGAGGGCAGAAGTCGGAATGAAGGAATAGGCTACGCAGGTTAAACTGCCAGTAGAAACTGAGTTCTGAGTATTAGTGACTAAATAGCATTTGAAGCAACCAATGTGCCTACTTAAAGTAAATTCAGAGCTGTTTGGGAATTAATAAATGCTTCCTGATTTTCTTGTTTATCAAGTTTACAGATTCTCTTCCTTGGGGCTGTTAATGTCAGTGGAGTCAGCATGTCAACTACTGCTGGTTATAACCCCTTGGAAGCGCTCCAGCATGAGTGCAGGCACAAGGATGCAAAGTACCACGTTGTCCCACAGTATCTGAAGAAAAGCTTTGTTCTCCCAGCACACAAGGATTAGTCATAGATTCTGAGCATTTTCTGACAGCAGTCATGCCCACTGCCAACAGCATCTGGATTACAGTGCTACTGCAAGCATGTTAAAGAATGGAATCTTTTAGTTCCTCTCTTGCAGTAATGCTCTGTGTTTCACTAGGAAGCCTGGTTCTACTTTAAGCCTGTCTTGTGAATCAGTACCTTGCTGCGATGTCATCTGTTTCACCACCATCACCCCAGTATGTGTTTGGAAACCCGTTCATCTTCATGTAGTGCTCTGGAGTCAAAGCAGATACACCTCCAAAAAAGGACTTATATGGAAGGCTAAAATAGCAAGGGGGAGGGGGGAAAAAAAGCATCAGTCTGAGGGCTAATAACAGTCCTTCAGAAACAAGGTAATGTCAGCCAGGTCACAGATGTTAATCTCATTCCTTACAGTTTTTCTGCAGATGGATGCAAAGCAGTAAGTTTAGACGTACTCCCAAAGAAAGTTTTAAGCCCAGAATTAGGAGATACTATTTACTGAAACCCAAAACAGCAAAACCACGCAATTCCTATGTCCCTCTGAGTAGGTCTAAGTGAAGGTGGTTTGAAAATTAACATCTCCAATTAGTTCCAAATACCGATACTGTACTATGTATAGAATCATAGAACTGCTCAGGTTGGCAAAGAGCTTCAAGATCACCAAGTCCAACTGCAACCTAACCACACTACCCTAACTCTAACAACCCTCTGCTAAATCATGTCCCTGAGCACCACATCCAAACAGTTTTTAAACACATGCAAAAATGATGACTCAACCACTTCCCAGAATCTTCCACACACTCCAGTATCTGCCATCCTGTACTCTTTATTGTGGAAACAAAAACAAATCAGCCAGTTATTTCCAAGCTGAGCTAACAATGAAGCAGGAAAACACATGCGTGGAATTGTATAAGATTGCATGTTTATGTCAGCAACTCCTCTTACTGGAGAAGCTTCTAGTGCTAGAACAAAAAATGAAAACTCTCTTGAAGGTTGGATCTTTCCCTGTCCACATTCATATTATCCATCTAGAAAGAGTAGAATATATAAATCCCAAAGCAAATGGAAGCACTTACTTGTACTGAAATTTATCCATGGCACTAGCCACATGTTTGGGATAGTATTCATCACAGACATAGAGATTATAATCATTCTCAGGTACCAGGTCCACATCATGCAGGAGGAGGCAGTCCCAGTCTTCATCCTTCAGGGCTTCCCGGACACCAACATTGAGTAACTTTGCTCGGTTAAACGTGCCATTCCCCACCTGGAAAATAAGATTTACATTTCTCCACCAAAACAAGAAACAGGAGAACTCAATTACAATGGATGTTAGAGCAAAAGCTTTACATAGGTGAATGACACTGGAGTGAATTACTATTGTCTGTGAATTTCATCCCCTAGATTACCTGTTCTCTTCAAAATATTGTTTCAATTGTAAATCAGTGATGTATCAGGTGCTGCTTATTGCTGGCATATGAAGAAGATTTTTAAGAGACCAGAACATTAAGTCCTCAGGTTGACATACATAAGCACATCAACACTTCTGTCCTGATTACTGCTTACTAAAGCTTAGAAAGGAGAAAAAAAAAAAAAAGATCTGTCACAAACAAAAAGCTTCCTCCCTCTCAATCAGCTATCAATCTGAATCAATGAACCCCAAACTTTCCCTCTCTCCACTGTCTCTTGCAACATCAGTCCATCATCAGTTACTAATGGCTGTTTAACCTGCATGGCCTGTGGCAAACAGGAAGGCCAAGCCAGATGTTTTCACTTGATATAGTCTAAAACTATCCAACTTCATCTTAACATTTAGTCTCAACAGTTTTAGTCAGCAGCTGTACTGACAAGCCACTGACAGACAACTCACATTCAACTCCTGAAAAGCTGAAAATACAAGTTACCACTTAATGACAGCTTTATCCCTCCTGGGAGGAAAAAAAAAACCAACAACCCAACACAACAAATCAATAGCAGGACAATGATCTTGACAAGTGGTAAGATATTTCAATCAGTGGCAGCCATGGAGGTATGATGGCATGTAATTTAGCAGCTTGACCCAGGCATCAAACGGTACTTCCATTAGAAGATCCACATTACCTGTTCAAAACCTAACCTTCATGTGGAAAACTCAGCCACAGCACCAGGCATATTCGATTTAGATTTACCTGCTGAATCAAGTAGATTCTATAGCTGAGCTGCTGGCGCTGCAAGAAAGGATGAATGTAGTAGAGAAGATGGTGAAGGTATTTCTCCTGGTTACTGTATGCTACAAGGATGGCTGACTTGTAGCGGGCCAAGCAGTGAGGTGGTCTGTACTGGCCTCCAGACTTAACAAAAGGATTTTTTTGGATGATCATTCTTTCACTAGGGAGCACGTCAAAAGTGATGGCTAATGGACCAACTGTAAGTAGAGGCAGAGAAAAAAGAAAATAAACAACATTAGGAATGTTTCTCAACTTGCATTTAAGAACACTAGACCAGCTGCACACAGTTACTACAGGAGACACCAGATCTCCCCTAAGCCAGCACAGGTAATAACACCACACAGATGTGCCCATGTGACAAATTCCATCGCTACCTGCCAGCCACCCCATCACAGCTCTGCACAGCGCTCCCAAGCCCAGCACCAGGCCAGCAAGCACTTGCCAGAGAGGCATCATAGAAATATTACAGCCAACAATGCACTCCAGGCTCGTGTACTTTCCTTTTTCTTGGTATTGGCTCCGTAACACACAAACCTGTCTTCTGTGCATCCTTCAATAAGTGTATCCACTGTAGGAGTACAGATGAAAACCAATCTAGATGACACTTGTTTTTTTGGCTACCCACATGGAAAATGTCTGTAAGGCTCTTTCAGATTCGATTCAAGACCAAAGATGTCCATAAGGATACTCAGCAGGTTGGGGGGAGATAGATTAAAGCCCAGATGAATTCAAATGATTTGGGAAATACAAATGCTTTAGAAAAATGTTAGTTTTATCTGAAAAGAAGTTCAAAGTTTAATCACGTGCCACAAGGGCTGTATTTGCTGTATTATTTAATTATATACACAGTGCTAGGCAGGTAACATTTTACTATCAAAGTTCTAGACAGTGGAGCTGAGGAAGAAGCTCAGTATTTCGTATTTGCAAGAATAGGCATGGGGCAGCAAAAGGAACTACATATGACAGCAACACTACTACTAAGTAGATCAGTTTTAAACACAAAACATATCCAGGGTGTACAGCAGTTTTTACCTAATTAAAATAAAGGTATCTTATCCAGATGGGAAAAGCTTGAAAAAAAAAAAAAAGCAGAGCAAAGTATCAATCACGATTTTAACACAAATCCTGCATTGTGACAACCTGAAAGTACAAAGACTGATTATTTCACTACCTCTTCTGGGTTCACAGAATCATAGAATGACTTGGGTTGGAAGGGACCTCAAGGATCATGAGTCTCCAACCCCCCTGCCACATGCAGGGCTACCAACCTCCCCATTTAATACTAGACCAGGCTGCCCAAGGCCCCATCCAACCTGGCCTTGAACACCTCCAGGGAAAGGGCATCCACAGCCTCTCTGGGCAGCCTGTTCCAGCACCTCACCACTCTCACAGTAAAGAACTTCTGCCTGATATCCAACCTAAATCTTCCCTCCTTAAACTTGAAACTATTTTCCCTTGTGCTGCCATCATCTACCCTTTCAAAGAGTTGCACCCCTCCTGTCTGTGGGTTGTGAAAGGAGGACCAGAACTAGCAAAAGAGTGACATTTGCACACTTATCAGTGGATCACAGTGGCTTTCCAGTCACTTTTCTCTAAGAAAATAAAGCACAAATACAGAACAATAAAATATAATAATTTTAATAAAAATATATTAAAATATATTCTTCACACAAGCTAGGAAGAAACCTTCACCTATACTACAACTAAAATCCAACAATGTGATCACATCATATTATGGTTTTAAGAAAGTCCAATAATTTTCTGCAGGTCACACTACCCAAGGACAAAATATTTTTGTGCCAGAAGCCTGGGGGCTACTTTATTTATTTATTTTTGCTGTCATAAATGAGATATTTTTTTCCCCCTCTTCCAAGCTCACAGTTAATCCTGTGGCTGTTTTGAAGTGAGCTTTCAGTATCTTCTAAGTCACACTCCCTCTACAGCACTGAAATAAATTATCCTCTCATGAAGCTTGTGATAATGAAGCCTGGGAGAAAGAGAATAAGTATTTAGGCTTGGTGTTTGGTAGCTTTCAGTTGAGCAGAGAAAGGCATGGGTTTGCCCCAAGTCTGATACGTATTAAAGGAGGTGAGTCCAGAAGGTATTTCTTCCAGCCTATCTCACATTCAAAATCTCTAGTACAAACCTAACGAAGTACATAAATAAATAGGGTCTATGTTCACCCACATCCTGTTTAACTGACACAAAGGAAGTGACACCCCTCCTGCAGTTGCTTGTTTCAGAAGAGCATGAGGAAGGCTCAAGGATTTGGAGTAAGATTCAAGCTATCCGTACAAAACTGGGAAACACTTTGCACACAGAAACTGAATACGTCTCACTCCTCATGGGCAAACTTAGAGGCAGTAACAGCCTCTTCTTCTAGAAACATACATAACAGCATTCCTCCAAGGTCTGTCAGAACAGCCACTGACCCCATCCCTTGAACAATTAAAAAAGAACTAGAAGACCAGCCCCTGTGAATCCCACTTCGTAGTTTGGCTTAAAAAAAAAAAAAGAAAAAAAAAAACCAAGACAATTTTGCCAACAAGATTTTGTGATTGCTGACTCCGAAGCATCACTTGTAAATCCTTCCTTCAGTACCCAAAACACAGGAGGGATTTGATTTTAATGATGTTACCCTAAGTACATTAGATTAGAAACTGGAGTACACTGCTGTTGTACTTGCGTATCTGAAACAGAAGAGAGGATCTGCAGAGAATTGTGCAGCAGGCCCACAAATCCAGGTTGTGTTTACTGTAAGGATTTTACAATGTTATTATCTACGTTTATGCAGACTGTTTCCTGCTCCATCTTTAAGAGCAGCACATTTCAGGCCAACGTTGTTTTAAGCCTGTATTTTACAATGCTTTTCAGATTTATGAACTCTCCTGATTAGCAGTTCTTTTAAGTTCTTCTAACTACAGCATCATTAACCACCAATATGATGACAGCTGGAGTTTGCTGAAGAAATACTATCTGCAGAATGGATTTCATGTACAGATCACAGCTCCCAAGACAACATAAGAAATGGAATTAATTCTTTTTTTGTTCTCCCACAAAGGCATTTCTGTTTTCCCTAATACAATCCCAGCTTTTTGTATTAGAGTTAAGGTTCTGCAGCGGTAATCCTTAAATTCCAAAAATCAGATCTGAATTTGGACATAAGGGACAGAAGTAACAAGGGCTTCTGTTGTCTCCTTCCATACCCAGACATCCAGTACATGAGGGTAATATCTACAGTTCTGAGGCTTTTCAAGGCACTAAATTCTCCTGAGCTGCCTGGCACCTCACCTCAAAAAAAAAAAAAAAAAAAAAAACAGCTCTGAAACTCATTCTTACACGCTAAGGAAGCACAGAAAAGAGTTAAAGCCTGTGATGTATCCCCAAACCTCTGTCTGCCCTACACCCCTTGGCTATAAACTCAGTTCCAGCTCTCTGCTCTCCTTCCCATCCAGCTAACAAACAGCTAATGCACTGTAATCTGATTAAACCCCAGATGTGGGCAGAGAAGCTGCAGTCTGGCCCAGACAGGGAAAAATAAAAGATCTTTGGGAAAGGACAGAACAAAGAGAAAAAGGGGAGGGTGGAAAAAAAAAAAAAAAAGCTGAACCATCTCAGCCACATTAGAAAGCACAGGATCCCCATTCCGACAAGGTACAAAATGCTGTGCAACCATGGTTAGGTGAGACAGTTGGGAAATCAGTTCAACTGTGTGACACAGTGGAAAATCTCTGCAAGACAAAAGGTTGATCTTCCAAAGGGTCAGCCAGGGGCCTCCTCTGGAGCTACGCAGCTACCAACATATGGCCCAGGAATGGAGGGCTGCATAGTTGTCTGCATCCAGGAATAAGAAAGAGGGGCTTTCCCTCTGAGGGAAAGCTCTAAACTTGATACATTACATGTATTAAATATTCTTTTAACTCTAATTTCTTTTAAACACTTCTCTGCTATTTGACTGCCTTTCAAATAGGCAGTAGTTCAGAGAGAAGGAGAGTTAACAATGACCGTGTGCTCTTTTTTTTCCTTTTTTCTCTTAGAAAAGCATAATTTAAAATGAAAATTGTCTGAATGATCTGAAGTACATCCTGGGAGTTTAATGTCAAATAACTTGGGATCTGATAATGAGAGGGTCAGACATAAAACTTCTTGTACTCTGTCAGAAGCTGCGTTTTTCTGAAGCAGTATCAGCAGGTGGTATCAAACCCTCAGTAAGTTTGCAGATAACACCAAGCTGGGAGAAAGTGTCCATCTGTATGGAGATGGGAAGGCCCTACAGAGGGACCTGAACATTGAGGCCCTGAAGCGTCTCCAGAAAAGGGCAATGAAACTGTGAGGGGTCTGCAGCACGTCTTATGAAGAGCAGCTGAGGGAGCTGGGCTTGTTCAGTCTGGATGAGAGGATGCTCAAGGGAGACCTTATTGCTCTCTAAAACTCCTTGAGAGGAGGCTATGGCAAGGTGGAGGTTGGCCTCTTCTCCAGCATAACTAGCAACAGGATGAGTGGGAACAGCCTCAAGTTGTTCAACCAGGAGAGGTTCTGGTTGGATATTAGGAAAAATTTCTTCTCCAGAAGAGTGGTAAAGCTGGCACGGGCTGCCCAAAGAGGTGGAGGAGTCAGCAGCCCTGGAGGTGTTCAAAAAATGTTTGGATGTTGTACGGAGGGATGAGGGTTCACAGGGCAACAGTAGTTGGACTAGATGATCTTGGAGGTCTTTTCCAACCTTGGCGATTCCATGATGGTTCTATGATAATCAACACCTTGACATGACCAATCAGTTCCCTCCACAGTCTGGCTCCTGAGCTCTTTTTATCCCTGAAGAATGTTTAATTAATAGGAAACTTCAGTGCACAGATTTAAACCCCACAATTCCCTGTCCATATTGTTAGCAGCTGCCTGTGACAGCACATTCCCTGCCTGTGATACGTTCTAGTCTACATCTGAATATCAAGGGATCTATTAATTTTAAACAAATCTATTCCATCTTGAGGAACCACATTACTTCTAAAGTCTTTCTTAGCTCGGAATAAACAGCTCTAATAACGGAGTTCAATAAGAAAAAGTGAAACTCGCACAAGCTAAACAAACAGGAAGAGCAGCATGGATTGATACCTCAGCAAAAGTACAGCAGCACAAAGTATATCACTGCAGTCATATTGCACACATTGCTTCTCAAGTTAGGGGCCACAAAAGGGTCAGCAAACACCACTGATGGTTAAAAATGCAAGCCCAGTTCTTCCAAGGCAGGGAGATTTATGCAGTTAATTCTTATGCAGCTGCCCTGGAAGTGGCATTCAGGTAGTGAGTAAAAGGCAGATGGAGCTTCAATCTGAGTCTACATTGAAAGAATTAGTTAAATGATCTACTGTAGACATAAGTGAAGAAAGCACTGCACTTCATAACAGCCCCAATCCAGAAACCATTTATGCTGCTTGGCATGCTTCCAGTTCCTTTAACGTGTTTTGGAGTGGACACAGTGAATTATTACCAGCTCTGAATAAGGAGACTGGAGTCTACAGAATTGATTTGAAACCTTATTTAGTGGGTTTATGAAATTAGTATTAAGAGGCATCATTCTCTCCGATGTAGGGCTTCCAAGAGAGATCGGCTCCAGAAGAGATGATAACAACCAATCAAGACATTTATGAAGTTTTATAGTTTCATGGAATGTTAAGGATGGAAAAAAAAAGTATTTGTGTTCTATATGTGATGGGCACAGACGAATTAAGGGCAAGCAATTTGCAGAGCAGCATGCATCTTTACAAGGAAAAAAAAATACAAAAAAAATACCACTCTCAAGAGGCTGGCATATAGGAATAAAGAAAATGTAAAAGAAAACATCGCTGAGTAGAAACTACAACTTTTTTTTCCTTAATCTCAACCTGTAACAATGCTCTAAAATATCATTTAACAGCAATAATGCTTCATATTCTCCATTCTAACTCATTAGTACAGCAGAACTCCCACAGTCCCTTTGCTTCACTGTTTTTTTTACTCAACCATACTGCTTGCTTCTGCCTCTAACTACACTGTTTTTGTATTATTGCTGGAGTATGACATGCAGGCCAACCCCTCTCTTCTTAGTACTGCCAGGAATGGGGAGCAGAAAAGATCTTAATGTAGATTTTCTATCTCTGACACCATCCATTACTTTTATGCAGTTTCATTCTGCATCTGCCTCCTCCATGTACATCATCACTGCTCTCGCTTATCTGATGGTTGGCAGGCAAGCTGCGCAGAATTACATTTACTTTTTAAAATTTAAGAGCAAAGCTTACTCATTTGTTCAGGACAGCAGATTCTTGTCAGTAGTGGAAACAAGCAAAGTACAAGTCAATTTCTGTTGTGTTTCCCAGCAAAACAAGGCAGCCTGAGCCACAGAATCATAGCTTCCCGCAAGAATTGATGGGCTCTGGTTAATGATGAACAAGAGGCTATTCTAAGACCATTACAACTGACACTTGTTCAAAGAAACTGTGCTATTTTAGTAATGCTTAATAGAGCTGTTTCCAGGAGAAGTGCTGAAGCTTATACCAAACATTACCACACGTACTGCATTTCATTTAACTTCAGCAAGAGGTAGGAAGAAAACTCCACAGAACAGGCAGCATTACAACCTCAAAAGGCTCAGCTGGAGGCGGCCAGCACAGCTCAGTAAGCTAAGCAAGCAGCTCAGCACAGGAGGAAGGAAAGCCACTGTCTTCCACAACACTTCTACCTGTGAGCTAAGGTCAGGCTGCTCTCTCCGTGTTCCATTTGCACAGAACCACTTTCCTAGAAGAGCAGCACGACTAAGGAGTGTGTATCAAGACTACCAACGTGAAAAACTAGGCATACAGAAACTTGTGCTGTATGGAAGAACAGACCAGAGTAACTTACAGTGCTGTATGTTCAGCACTGGAACAGCCACAGCAACTACACGTGCACACTTACAGAACTCTTCCAGTCTGGGCTACCTGAGTGGAAGGGATTCACTAACACCAGTGCATCACCGCTGTTAAACTTGCTCTATGGTTCTAACTTGGCATTTACTTCATTTAGGAGATGTTTTAGCAGCACAACAGCTGCATTAACGCCGCTTCACGGAGCAGCTGTGACCCGCCGTAAACGGGGCACAGCCTGCGACTTAACTCCAAAGCGCATGGGGAACACCGTCAAAGGCACACAACAATCCCAGGCCGACACAATCACCGCGAAGAGCGAGACGCATCCTCACGCAAACCACAGTTTAAACGCTGAAAGCCTAACAGGAGCCCAAAAGAGCGACACCCGGAGTCGGGAGAAGCCCGAGGTCGGTACGTACCGGCGATGGGTGAGTGCGCCGAGCAGTAGGGCAGCGCCGCCCCGCCGCCAGCCGGGACCAGCAGGCTGAGGTTCGTATACACGTCGTGGCTTTTGGAGTAATCCAAAACGCGCTGCGACTCCAAAAACCCCCGGAACACGCTCGAGGCTCCACCTCGGTACAGTATCAGGATGAACACGGCCTGGAAGACGAGCAGGAACAGCAGGAAGCAGGGGTTCTCCACGCGGGATAGGGACATGGCTCTCGCTCCGGGTGACCGCCGCGAGCCGCCGACCCGCTCGGGGCTACATGGCTGCGGCCGAGCACCTCCGCCACTCCCGGCACCGACTTCGGGAGGCGGCGGCGGCGCTCCCCCCCGCCAGCGCAGATCCGCCCTTCCCGATTCCGCCGAGGGAAGGAGGAGCAGCTCGGGGCCCCGGCAGCGGCACGGCCCCGCTCCTCTGCCCACCCAACGAGCGCCCGGAGGAAAGGGCGGGAAAACGCGGCGCCGCGCGCACCCGTCAGCACGCGAGGGGACCTGAGCTCGCCTCCCTCGTCTTGTAGGCACCAATCTTTCACCCGCTCCGCCCCAGCTGGAGATAAGGACTCGGACACTCTCACCCCGCGGCGACCGCCCCTCACGGCCGGCCCGCTCCTTCCGCAGAGACTACAGCTCCCAGCACACCGGGATGGGCGGGGCTGCCGCGGGGCATGCTGGGAGCTGTAGTCATCGCCCTCAGGTGCTGGTCCGCCCGTTCCATGCCCACCGCCCTGTGGTGCAGACCCTGTCCCTCACCCCCAGCTGCCCTCCCCTGACACAGCTCCATGCCGTTCCCTCGGGCCCTGTCGCTGTCACACAGAGCAGAGCTCAGCGCTGCCCCTCCGCTCCCTGTGAGGAGCTGCAGCAGCTGTAGTATTTGTTTTCATTACTTAAAACTTCCTTGGAGAAGTTATTGTGATGGTAAATAAAGAAAACACACTGAGAAAAGGAGGTGGTGGTGGTGAGGTGGGGGTTGGCCTCTTCTCCCAGGTACCAGCGATAGGATGAGACAGGATGGCCTCAAGTTGCACCGGGGGGAGGGGGGGGGTTCAGGTTGGGTATTGAGGCAGTGGCACAGCTGCCCAGGGAGGTGGTGCAGTCACTGTGCCTGGAGGTGTTCAAGGACCTTGTAGATGTGGCACAGAGGGACACGGCTCAGTGGGTATGGTGGGGATGGGTTGGTGGTTGGAATAGATCAACTTAGCGGTCTTTTTTAACCTTCGTGATTCTATGATTTTATGAGCTTGGACAAGGCCTGTCTCCATCAATTTCTGAAGCAGAGAGAAGCAGGTCATTTTGGAAAGGATCTGCACCGGCAGCTCTGCTAACTTTACTGGCAGTCAGGTGGTGTAAAAATTGCCACCTTGTGCCTTTCTGGGGCGCAATAAGCATGTCAGCTGGAAAAGCAACAGCTTGCCCCAATCTTTAGTTCAGCCTATGTTATGTATATGCTTTCATGACTGGAAAACTAATGTATAGCTAGCCAGATCAGCTAGGCATGGAGGGAGCCAAACAGCACTTAATTCTGTGCTGGCTGGGGAGCTCAGTCTCCATGAATGTCTCTTTCAAGATCCCTCAAAAACCAAACGTGAGAATTATGATTCCTCTCATTCCCTTTCTCCTATGGTCACCAAAATTGGTGAATCAGAACCCACCACAAGTCTACAAAGTGCAAACAACGGTGTGCAGGAGAGCTGAATGCAGATCAGAACTTCATGGTGCCAGCAAGGCCAAGTCTCTCCAAGGTCACTGCACTCCTATTTTTTCCCCTGACGTGAAAGGCTGGGAGAGATTTGAATTAAAAATGAATTGGGTTGCTTAAATGAAAAAAATAACTGTCTTCACTGAAGCATGGAGGATAGTTGGCAGGCATTTTTGCAACCCCTCTGCACAGATGTATTGAGGGCAGTGATGGAGGAAAACAATGTGGGACTGGATCTGTAAGGCACAGGAACAGGGCTGTCTTGACAGCCAAAGGTCTACCTTTCTCATTTTCACATGTCCACCCGAGAAATTAAATGAATGCATAGGGAAAAAAAGGCAAATACCATCTTCAGCAGAGCTTGAAATTAAGTTTGTGCAGGAGCCTCTGGATGTCTCAGGGGAGGGGTGCTTCCCCTCCCTTCAAGTGTAATTTCACCTCCCATCAGCCCCAAATGTGATGAGAGACAGAGAAGTACTTCACCATTTAATACAATTCATTCTCTCTTGCTCTTTCCCCTCCTTCTGCCTCTGTTATGCCCTGGGACCTGCATCATTTCCCTGTCGAAAATGCAGCAGAGTGACTGGCAAGCTTAGCTTTGAAAATGTAAGGCCACAGGAGGGGAAGAACAGCATGTTGGAGTGACACAAAGCAGGGTGCTCAGGCAGTGCCAGAGTCACTGTGTCCTGCCCACTGCTCTGCCTGACCCCTAGGGTTTTTAATCAAGGAAATAGGAAAGCAGCATTACATTTAGTAAAGATATTGCAGAGGATTTCAGCCACCACTGACAAGCAGTGCCATTCCTCTTTTTGTGGGGGTGGCAGTTTTTTTCTGGTAGGGTGAACATTTCAGATGCCTCTGGCCACCGCAGTTGTTTCTCAGCCTTTCAGAGAAGAGAAGGGAAAACCAGGAGACTGGAGTAGTTTCCCTGTCTGGTCCCATTGGACTGACACATAGTGCCTGCAAGACATTCTTCCCAATGAGTTGCAACCTACAGGGACTGGCACAAGGAACTGAAGCAGTGTGCAGTTGGTTAAGGTGTCCAGACCTTGTAGTGCCATAGCTTGCCCTTCTTCACCCTGCTGGTGTTGCTCCTGCACATCTCTAGGAGATGCAATGGGCTGCAGTGCGCAGGACCACCTTCACCTCCTTCACGCAGCCATCAGTCTCAGGGACATGAAATGGTTTTGCTTGAATTTCTCTTGTAGCATCTGGGTCAGGTGAAGACTGAAGGGAGTACTCTTGGAATGAGAAAAACTACAATGGACACATTTTCCATTATAGAGTGCACTGTGTTTTCCTGGAAAAGAAGCAAGCCCTTATGTTGCAAGACAGAAAATGGTGCAATATTCACATCATATTTAATAACGCTCTTGTACCATTCAATATAAATAAATAACCATTAAAAATTACTTCCTTGACATTCTCCTTCCTCTTTCAATAGTATTTTCTGCAACAGGAAATGTTAGGAATATTCATTGGTTGGTGAATTGGATGGATTTCAGAGAACATGAATATCAGATACTAATATGCTAGTAAAAAAACAGGCGCTGGGATGCCTGCTCTTTAAACACTTCAGGCTTGATGTGCAGCATCCCTCCTTTATTGTACTCCTTGTTCACTTTCCTCAAAGCTTGTAACTTCTGCTGAGCTCTGCTAGCAAAGAGCCCTCTGAACTTGTGCTGTCTGTCCTTACCTACCCTTTGCTGCTGCACCCTGCCTGGCAGCAGTCCTCGCTGTCCTTAGTCTGCTCTACAGGGTATTTGTAAAAAGAGTGTTTGTGCTGGAGTGTTCAGAACATCTGTTAGCCTGAAACAACAGCTATGTGCAGCCACAAAGTCCATACAAAGTCTCAGTCCTATACAATTTAGCATCTGGTAGAATTTCCTGATTCACAGAATCCCTCTTCCATAGGGTCAGGCTGATGTGAGACTGGTGTGGCAGGGCTGGTCTTGTGAGCAACTCAGAGCAGAACTGAGTGACAGTGTGCTCCTATCACTGCAATCCGGGGCCCCAGGGGAAAAATAGGAACAATGATTTTACTTTTTTATAGGGATGCAGAGAGACATCATCTCTAAAAGCACATATGCATGTGGGGGTGTCCTTTGCAATGGGAGCATACCCTTGCTACAAACATCCACCTGTAGCATCAAAATCCCAAGTAGGATACGCTTGATACTGAAGGCCAGGGAATTAATTACCATATCCCCTCCTTTTCATTCGGGCAGAATCCCTACCCATCTGGGAGGGGAAAATGGAAGATCATAAATAGACTCCTTTATTCTCTTGCTCTTTGCTCACGGACTAAAATCACAAAGAAGGGGACAGTCTTCTATTAATGGTGAGTGGGATCATTGAGCCAGCCTTCCTGCCCAATGGCAGGGATGGGTCAGCAACACCCACTAGAGTGCAAGGCCCATTCATTACCTCACACAGAGAGGCCAGGGCATGAAGCTCTGACAAACGGAGAATGAAAAGTGCTTGGCAGGAGCCAGGCTTCCTCCATGCTACCCAGGTCACATATGCCAGACACTTGCTGTGTAAAGACCTTTCTGGGGTCACAAAAAGGCACAGTTTTTATGGCCCATTCAGTACTTCTTCAGTGCTGAGACAGCTTGCAGGGAGGCCAGGCCACGCTGAGCACAGCCACCCTCTCTCTGCTCTCTGCCTACTCCTTGTTTCCTCATGCCTTCCTCCCCAGTAGGATGCATCTCACTCCCTTTGGCCCCTTATGCACTCTAATCTCACTCCCACAGCAGGATGTCTGCATGCTAGTTCCCCACTAAGGGAACACAGATCAACAATCAGATATCCTTCCAAGAGCCCCCCTTCACTGATGCCTCCCGAGATCCCATGGGGACTATCTACTTGATTGAGGCACTCCTTCGCACATGTTTTTACCTCACCATGATTGCTCAGGAGCCAGAAACTTAGTGCCACCCACGTCTCTTGCATAAAGGAATAACAGTTCCCTTCGCTGTACTTCCCTCCTTGCTGTGTTTCTGATTATTTTGCCAGCTTAGGATGCCATTGTAAAGAAACCCCAGACAGCAAGAAGCATAAAGACATTCAGAAGTGAATGCCAAGCTCTGCTATTCTGTGAGCGTCTGGGGTGAGAGGGGAATTGTTCTTTCCTCATGAGTATGTCAGATGACCTAAGTTAAAAAACAAAGTGAAACAAAGAACAGGCAGAAAAGATTGCAGTATAAATAAATCAACAAATAAATGTATCCTGCCAGCCCAGAGTTTCTTGAGCAGGGGGCGGTTTGATTGCTCATGATTTTTCTCAGTCTATCAAATCCTTGATGCATTTTGAATGCTTGAAGCCTTGTTCCTCATGGCCTGAGCGAAGATGGTTGGTAAGGTGCACTCAGAGAGGTTTCTGGGTCAGTCAGGAAATCTTCCTGCAAAAAGTCAGAGAGACATTTCTCCCCATGCACACATGGTACAAACGCTTGTGCTTTTAACCCAGTGCATCCTTCCTTTGATCCTCATTTGCCACCTGCTTGTCTGTAGGCTGCCTTTACCCAAGCTGTCCTGTTTTATCAAGGGAAAGGAAAACTGATCTAGATAATGCTGTCTTTTCTCCCTGTTCACAGGGCCAAACGTGATATCAGAATTCAACTGGAAACTTGACAAGTGAAATAGCAAATGTTGACATCTGTGCGCTCAAGATACATTTCCCAATGATGATCCCTTTTCTACATTTCTTGATGTTCACATAGGAGACGAGTTAAAGCTCAGTGTTCTTTTCCTAAGCACTTCTCACCCACCTCCACTCCAGAAAGGTGTCTTCCTCCCTGGAGGTTTAGAGAACAACTCTGTATTCATGAGTTGAGGCTGCTAAAGTGCCTAACGGTGCTGCAGCAGGAACAAAATTTTCAGGACCATTCATCTCTGCCCCTGCTTGCTGCTCCCACACTGGGACATGGAGGCATGGCCTCTGAGGTGCAGTACCTGCCAGGTCACCCTGAGTGGGAGATGAACTTCATCCAGAGGGCACCGGCCTGGGAACTGGGACAGCATCTTCCAACACAACCTGCAGTTAGGGCAGTTCAAGTTCTCAGCTGAGGCACTTCTGAACTCCTAAACCCAAAATGAGGGCTTCCAGCACAGCTGTTTCCCCAGTACCGAAAGCTAATCCATGCATGTATCCGAGGGGGAGCCTCTCTCAGGCTAGCTTTGTTTTTAAGCTGTTCTCACTGAGAGCATACCTCAGACTGACAGATCCACATCTGTGCTTTTGCAACAACTCCTGTCCTTGAACCACAGCAGCTCACAGCTGCTGTCCCGAAGCTCAAGTTTCACAGTATGCCAAGAGGGATCTTCAGAGGCACCTGCACTCTTTGTGGATTTCAGCCTCTATGCTGGCACAGCAGGGATGGAGATCACATCTAAGACGTTTTCTGTTTCATGAATGGTTAAAAGCACAGTGCCCACAAGGGAAGGGAGGCACGCCTCTCAGCCAGGGAATGGGAGCCAGTACACAGAGTCAAAGTGGAGAGCTGTATGATCACAGGGAGCGTATCCACTCTCTCCCTGCTCATTGCCACCTTCTGGGCAGCAGGAGCTGATTGATGTGGCTACATTTGGGGACATTTAGCATTCTCCAGTGGTAGAACAGGCAGGGTACACAGTTGTTGTGGTTGCCAGCAAGCTTCAGAACAATCACTGCCCGTTGCCTCTGTTAAAACAAACACAAAGTGAGGTAAGAAAGAGATAGAAATCTCAACATCATGTCCAGTAGATCAGGGCAGGAGAGGCGTTTCAAGGAGAGTTGTCTCCTGGCTCAGGTATACACTAGGCAGCATCACTAACCAGGTTTCTCAACCTTACAGCTGCAGGCTGGGGATACGGCCAAAATGCTGTTTGTTCTATTTGCACTGCAGAGTCCTAGCAGGAATGTTCTATTTATTAATTAGTAAAAGGTTTTGAAGGGTTTTTTTTCCCCAGTGAAATCATTATCTCAACCTCTTTTTTTTGTTGGCTTTTTTGTTTGTTTCTAAAGAAAGAAGATAAGATTTGAAGAACCCTGTTCACTCTGTCTAGAAGCTCTGAAATGGAGGTGAGTTTCTTTCCCTATTTCCAAAAATCTCAAGGCAGCAGGAGTCCTAAGTGAGCTCATCTCTCTCTGATGGCTGTAAACACATGATAGCAAAAAGAACAAGTAAGTTTTATAACGCCAGGCTTAAATGATAGTTTTCAAGGCTTTAGCAAAGAAAAGATAGAGAGCAAAATTAACCCCCACCTCCTGCTCTCAGAAGCCACAGTCTATTTTTCTAGGAGGTCTGGTTTCAAAACAGTTTGCAAAGACGTATGCTGGGAGAGGTTTTAGATCTCACCCAAGATCCTCAATCCCAACACATCCCAGATTGGCCCTAATGGTTCTCAGGGTAAAAATCAGAACTCTAGTTTAAGGAATAAAATTCTTTTTTAAAAAACATTCAGCACTCCTTTTTCATTTTGTTCTCATGAAAAGGCAAACTGTGCCACATGACTTATTTTCCCCTCTCTGTAGATCTGCTCTGATGGAGTATTCTCCCCATGACTCACAAATACTGCTATGGTTCAGCTAGACACAGCCAAGGGCGGTGGGAATGCAGGCAAAGAAGAAAGCAGGCTCCAGCTGGGACAAAATAACCACTATTTATGCAGTACCTGCTGAAGCCTGATCTTTGCAGTTTACATAATCAGCAGATCCCTTCACAATGCATCTGTGGCAACCCAGAGAGCAGGAACACATGCCAAGAAACAATGTATGTGGTCTAACTGGTGATTAATAGAGCACCAAAACCCACAAGCACCAAAGCCTGGCTCATATCCACAAGCGCTAAGGGGGAAGGGGTTTCTGAAGGGTCTAGGACTCACCTGGCCTGATCTGATCCTCAATGAGGACAAGCTCCCAGGAGAAAAAGACAGAAACGTTCTCCCCACTGCATCTAACAACAGAACATTCGCAGGGGATGAATTATACTTCTTTTCTCAGCACTAGCTCATCTAGATTGTGTCTGTCAGGCTTCTGAAGCTCAGCAGCCTTGATAGTAAGAGCCTCCAAAATTCAGTATAACTGTCAGCAGAGGTGTCAATTTAAAATTTCACAGGGAGTGTGAGTGTGGAAGCTCATGATTTTGCTTGACTGCTCTCAGCTGCATCCACTAAGCTTCTCAAGGCATTTGATTTGGAGGTGTCTCCTGGAGTGGATGCTTCCTGCTCACCTGGGTCAAAGCAGCTGCCTCGCAGGACAAATGATGGTGCAGGAAGGGTTGTGGGCATGTTCTCCACTGATGCAACTGGAAAAACTCTTTTAAAACACACAGAGCTGACTGAGTGCAGATTCTGGCTTGAAGATACAGGAGAGAATGGCTCTGGAAAAGGGTGTTGGTAAATGAGTGGCAGTGTCTCGAAGTCCTAGACCAGTTAGTTCCCTTTCCCACAACAAATGACCTACAGAGAGCCATTCTCATGAGCATCTAGAGTAGGTGCTTGACATTTTTTATGGAGAATGGCTGAGTGTTTGGCCATGGAGATGGGGTGAGGATGAAAGAGAGACACATAAATGCTGCATTCATTAAAACATCATATTTACTCTCTGCACCTGTTATGAAGCAGTTACTCCCTCCTCTAGTGATTAGGCAAGAATTGGCAAGTAGCCTCATCTGTCTGAGTGCTGTTAAACCTGCTCATCCTTTACAGAGTTAACTGGAGTCCTTATGAACTGAACTTAGACAATTGCAGCTTTAGTCTACAGCAGACCCAGCATGGCAATGGTAATATGAACCCATTACTGGTAATGGATCGCACAGAAGTAAGGTTAAGAGAGGTGCTGCTGCCTAAGCATAGGTCTAGCGTGATTTTACATTTGCTAGGAAATTTGAGATTTTTATGAAAAACTAGCAGGTATGATAGAGTTTGTGCCCTACAGGAAGGTCAGGTAGGATGCCCCAGGATTCCTGGATGGTACCAGGTTCTGCATTTAGGCAGCTGACTCCCAGTCCTGGGATTGCTTTGCCCCTTGTATGACTGTCACCTGGAAGATGACGGGTTAATGTGGAAATGCTGTATGCAGCTACAAACAACGCACACACCAGATTAGTGCAGAAATTGAAACATGCACAATTGTCCATATAAAAGCAATCAGTTTTTCCTCTCCAGTACAGCTCAGATGAATACTGGGGTCAGGACTGAAAGCAGCCCTAGAATATCTTCCAAAGTAGGAGTAAATCATTCAGCATCCTCTATCTGGTTACAAGTAGAAATCGTTACAGAAAGAGCTTGGTCCTCCTTAGTTGGCAACTTTTATTCTTTTGGAATATTTGGTGTAGGAATCTTCCAACAGCAGACATTAAGATCAGAAAGCATGACAGCTGATAGAGGAGGTCATGGCTCCTCTGAAGCCTGTCCATCATCACTTTCTAAGAACACATCACTGAACTCTTACATATTCCTACCATTACCTATGGAGGATGCTATAATCCTTCCTCCTGCTGCTGAACTTTGGTCTGTGGACTATGTAGGCAATTTCAGTGCCTTCACTGTTTTCCCTCATCAGCAGATGTATCCCTAGCTCTGGTAATGCTGATAACGAGTTCTTCAGATCATCACAGTCTGCATAGGTTCCTGTTTTGAAATGGTCTCAGTGTCTCACCAACCCTTCCATGCAGCATCCACACCAAGGTAGTTCATGTGAGATAGAAGCTGAATGTGGATAGATGGAGCACTGCAGAGGTGGTAAGGCTGATGGGGCAATGATCTCTTTCCACTCATTGCAGAATAATTTCCCATGAAAGGAAGTTTGAACCTGTCAGAAATTGGGGAGCAAGGAATGTGGCCTACCATTGCTGACGTAAACCATGAGATTCTTCTGTTATTTTTCTCTCTGCCTGTATGCAAGCAAAGCTTCCGTGGAGACTGCATGGAGGCTTAAATGCACACAGAATGCAGACAGGCAGTAAAGATGAGGATCCGCTTCTTGTGCAAAGGGTGACATGATAAGGGAGATATCAGGGCTACTGTATATGCAGTCTTGAAAGAAATAATAACAAAAATAAAGAAACATGTACAGACTATTTGCCTTGCCAAAACCAATAAAAACAAGGGTACTCACACTGGGGAGCTGTCTCTCTGCTTACACCTCCACCCTGGGGTCTGTAAATCCACGCTTGCCTTCGTTAACCAGAGTTGGCCTCTCAGTTCTTGTGTGCCAGACCAACACCTAAAGAGAAAAATTGTTCAGGGCTCAGATGTGTGAGAACAGGAATCAAGACAGGGTCTGGGGAAGGCTTTACAGGTGTGTGAAACACTGACAGGTAATAGAGAGCATTTTGGACCAAAACCCCAGTCAACTTTCTTCTGGGTCTCCTAAGCATGAATTGCATGGAAGAGGCTCTTTATTAGAGTGCATGGCACTAGCTGTTCCTCAGCACTCCCTGAGCCTCTCATCTGCATAGCATTTGGCAGGCCATGCCTGTCTGGCACGGTTTGGAACTGAGGTGTGCTGGCACAGAGCAGGCACAGGGAAAGATGAATAGGGCATGGCAGGAGGCCATGAAAGCCGCCAGGATTTAGAAAGGGAGATATATTTTCCAGGTCTCTTGTCCTGCTCACCTTTGTGCAGTTGGCTGCTTTGGGCTCCAGCCCATCCATAGTCACTAAATCCTTCAGCAGACTGGTTTCCTGGTAGCCTCCTTTAACTCCTTCCAGCTTGAAACTGGCTTGAGGCTTCTCCAAGATCAGCTTGATGCTGATAGCAAATCCAGCCATGTCAATAGCAAAGGGCCGATTAGGGTCAAAGACGGTTTTCCATCCCACCACCTTCCCAGCTGGGCTCAATTTTGGGGATTCGTACCGCAGCCCCCCAACAAACGCCACCGGCCAGACTGACACCCTCCTTGTGTAGCGCATCTGTGTGGCAGAAGGAAGCAGTGCTGTGAGAATGCAATTCTACGATGCTCTTCCCAGCCCATTAGTATGCCATCCTCTGTTTTCTTTGGCACCTGAACTTCCTTGTTGACTTCGTCTGCAATTGCATAGCTCTAAACAGCACAGGCTGAAAGTGGCTCTGAGCAATCCAATCTGCTCATTGCAAGGAGTTGGAATAAATGACCTTTAAAGGTCCATCCAACTCAAATGGCTCTACGATTCTGTAAGAGGGAAAACCTGTGGTTTTCTGATTTCATCTGAACTTTTATCATTTTTTGTAAATAACTGCACTCACTCCACCCTCATTCAAGTAATCTCCCTCCCTCACCGATGCACCTTTGTCCTCCTTTACTGCAGCTTTCCCTCACCCTTACTCTTCCATCCATAGCTACCTCTTAGAAGAGCAATTGAAATTACTGAAATTGCCATAAAAAGGACTTGGAAATAAATAAAAAAGGATGAGCTTAGCAGCCACCTAAAAAATTCTGGAAACTGGAAATGTGTTCTGAGGCATAACATGGTATTTTGACTGGCGTATAACAGCCTGGCTTAATTTGGTGACAAGGGAGTTTACTGAATAATCATTTTTGCAAGTTTGTGATAGACTTGGCATCTCACAAAAGCCAGATTTCCAACAAAAGTCTGGGCAAGCTTCTATAATCCCAGGGGCACAGCTCTGCTGTGGTGGCTAGAACTCAGGAGGACAGGAAAGGACAAAAAGTCTATTAGAAAGTCAGTAAACTGTTCTAGTACCCCCTACTCATCACACTCCTACCAGAGCACAGATTTATGCTTTGCCAGAAGTTTATCATTAGTGCTTATTTAAATCAAGTCAGCTCCCCCTGAGGAGAGGTACATATTCTGGGGTATATATACTCTGATCTCTATGGAAACAAATCTGGCAAAAGGAGGCTGCAGTTGGAACAATGTTATGTGAGCGGCTACTCACATCTGCAGCCTCCACCATGGCAGATGTACTCTTTGCTCTTTCAGCCCTTCAGAGGATGGCTATTGAGTCAGCATAACTGTGGGTTTGTAGGCTTATATCTGCATATCTCTATACCCAGGTCCCACAGAGCGCCAGGATAGAAGGGCTCCAGGCAGTTTGCCACAGCTCATACCTCCCAGTTAATGACTAAAGTCCACATGGTAGCCCTGTCTTAAAGGTCTTAGAGGCCTACAACCTACAGGTAGTTCCTGTCCTTAAGAGGCTTTTGCATTTGTATTTTGTTTTATGGCTCTTACCTCTTCAAACAGCTCCAGGCTGTAAGTGTTATCATCATCAGCAAAATACACTACCCCTTCTGGTGGTGCTGTGTTGCTGAAGCTGTCTCTGAGCCAGTGAAGCCCCAGGTTCCTCTGCAGTGTCCCCCGTGGAGTGTGGGATGGGATCCAGGACAGCCCCAGCTTCAGGCTCTTGGGCGTCTCCACATTGAGGTGGGTGAAATTGAGGCCTGCCTTCTCCAGCAGGTTGGACACTAGGTTGGTCCTTCGGGGTGAGTCCTCCACCACCACCCAGTGCAGGTTCTGTACATGCAGGAAGGTGTTGGCCAGCCGGGTCAGCTCAGCTTTTTGCACTGGCCGAGTGTAGGTAGGGGTGATAACGAATATGGTCGGCAGGGTGTCTGACCATGGGGGAGGCCTGGAGTACACATAATTCTGGATGACTTTAGGCGTCACCCCTATGCTCTGCTGCTGGCGAATGCATGATGGGAAGCTTTCTTCTCTTAGTGTAGACGTACCATTGAGGAGAGCTTTAGATGTCACGTTCTCATCTGTGTCTTCTGAGACAAAGGAAGGAAGGAAGAAGAAAGACATTAGAGAATTGAGCGCTTCAGAGCTGCTTCCTCTCCAGGGGATGCTGAGGACCTATCTTTCTGAACTCAGTGCTCAGCACATCAGCTTTCTCTCTCTAAAGCTAAGCTAAGGAGCATGTTTAACATACTCTTAGGAAAAATTTGGGTGTGTACTGCAGGCAAGTTTGTTCCCACGAGAGTGAGTCTTCTATGGAGGGCTCATGCCAACAATCATCACAACCACAAGCACATTGACAGCAGAGCTCTTGCACTTACTTCTCAGCAGGCTGAGGTAGCGGGTGGTTGGGTACTGGTGCCACAAGGTTAGGAGAAGAGCCCATGGCAAGACAATCAGGAGCGTAGTAAGAAGGTTTCGTCTCCTCAGCATGCTGCAGAGAGCTTCCAATACCCAGGCATCTCTCTACCTTTCAGAACAGAGGAAAGAGTAAGAACTCTGAATTATTAGTAATAAAAAAAAACACTAGGAGAATTAAGTCTACAGGCCAAGTAACAATGATCGGTTTGCTTGGAGGGAAGCATGATAAATGTTGGGTTCTGATCCAGGAAAGTATTCATCTAAGTTTAGGTTCACAAAGAGCCCCATTAAAGTCACAGGCCTAAACCATCATCCAGTTGCCCTGGCCAATTCCTGTGCTACTGAACAGTAGTTATTTATCTGTTTATGTTGCTGTAAAGCACCTCCTGCAGCCCCATAACTAACCCACTGTCCTTGACTTAGAGTTCACCTTGCAGAATCTGAGACCAGAAAGGACTGTTACTTGCTCCCTTTCCAGGGGGAATATTCATTCCTGAGCTTAGAGGTGAGCATTTAATATGCTTGTCTCGTAGGCTTTTTAAAAGCTACGTGCAAGACTTGCATTCTTGTATAAGCAGAAACAGAAAATGTCAAGATGTCCAGCATCTCCTTCAGACCTGCAGTTTTATTTCATCCTCCTTATACAAATGCATTGCTACAATCAGAGATGCACATTACGGCATGCTAAGTTTTGCCTCAGTCATTTCACAGTGCTGGTGATACTTGCTGCAAGTTTAATTATTCCACGTCCCTTTCTAGCCCTGGTTTGCTATATTTGGTCACTACAGAATTTATATTAAATTACAGACTTCAGAATAATTTCTTTCTTAGTATTTCTGTAATGCACGTGACTAAGAGATCTGGGGAATCGAAACAGTTAACATTTGTTTTCAAAGCTACTTCTATAAAGTGGGAAAAACTAAAGGAAAACAAAGAGAAATTAAGGACAAAAATATCAGGAATAAGTAACAAGAGGTGGCTTATTTATAGATGGCCCGAGCTATAGTAGCCCCGTGCTTGATTGTTGAGCACTTTCTGTTCCCTCTAAGTCAATAAGACTAATAAGAAGTCAGTCTGCCTGGAAATGAGATCTGTGGCTGCTTGAGGTAGGCATGCCTTCAACAAAATTCATGATTAGTTTGAAAAATACAGACTGAATTACTTCTGCAAGCTATTTGTTCAGGGATGTAACTCAGTATTGTGTAAAGTCAGGAGACGATGAGGGCCCAGTCCTGGCTCTCCTGTTTGCAAGAGCCTTAACAGCTTGTGTATGGTCATAAGAGCATGAGATCCCAGGGATGATTTCTGGAAGGCCAGCATCAAATGTGCTCGCTTAGTGCATATGGTGCCTTCTGTATGGCTCTGGCACAGCCAGGAAGGAACATTCTCCTCCAACTTCTAGCTTCTGCTTTCGTCTCTCTTATCAGTACAAAAATCTCCCACACACCAGAAACCAAAGCAGTGTTTCAGAAAGAGGGATCCACTTCTACTGCTGCAAAACAGTGGGAGCACTGAACAGCACAGAGCTGCCATCTGAAGACTTCTTGTTTTCTCTCTAAGCATGTTGCCTGATGTTTGATTGAGATATGCTATTGCTAGATTTTCTTCCTCTGTCCTTGGTAACATCTGTAATCATTTTCCTCTAGGACTCCTTTCTAATGCCAAATGCTCCTCCTGGTGGACTTCCTCACTAAGAGGCTGAAGGGAGTATAAAACTTCCATCTGTCTCCTGCAGAGAGATTTCTTTTGAGAAACTGCAGCCACACACCCTGGGAACTGGAGAGCTAC
This sequence comes from Chrysolophus pictus, assembly GCA_037305975.1. Classification (NCBI taxonomy): domain Eukaryota; kingdom Metazoa; phylum Chordata; class Aves; order Galliformes; family Phasianidae; genus Chrysolophus; species Chrysolophus pictus. The sequence goes on along the minus strand of CM074576.1, from coordinate 115,111,882 downwards.
TGTATGGCACAGCCCACCAGGCCCTCTTGCTCTCCTAGGCCAAACGCAGTTTGAGGGAGAAGGGCTATGGCATCATGTTCATACAAAACAAGGGAAGGAAGTTCAAAAGGATTGGCTTTAAATTCCAGTTCTGTAGCGGGCTTCCAAGGTGTACTGAGGGCCAGTTAACTAAAACCAAACTCTTCTAAGAGACACAGCACATGGAATTCAAAGGAAATTCCTTGCCCTGCATCTAGGCTCAGCCTAGGGGAAGGACTGCGCTTAGACAGCAGCGTGAGAAGAAACACAACCACCGGTGATAATCCTTAATGCTCCTTACTGTGCATTCAGGGAACACTGTGCTGGTTCATCATCTATTTTCAAGCTATGGAAAGCAGACTGGGGTGCACAAAAGTGCCACCAAAGAAATCGAGGCCCTAACAGACAAGGAGGGCTCTGCACTATCTCAGAATGGCAGCAGATGTGTTAGGTCCACCCTGGCTCCTCACTTCCTCTGGGATGCCTACAATTACAGATGGCCCTGCATTAGATCATGCAGCCACCGTTTCTTCCCTTTGATAAAAGGCCTTAATTAAATAGGCACAGTTTCTGTGCGGCTCAGGTCACTCCTGGAGGGAAGAAGAGGAGGCAGCTGTGACAGCTGTGTTGCCAAGAGAGCACAGAGGAGCGCAGACTCCCTTTCTAGTTCTTTCCCCTCCTCCTCACATCCAGCCCCTTTCATGCTTCCCAAATGCTGCAAACAAGCAGAGATGCTGCCTGTGTGTGCAATTCCCCTGGTGCTCTTATTTATTTCTACGTGCACCTTCTCTCAATTGCTTTTCTGCAGCATGCAGCGCTGAAGAAGTTAAGCCTCACACAAAGCACCAGATCCCTTGTGAACCTCACAGGGGAGTCTGACTTTAATCGCGTTTTCAGAAAATCCACCTTGGGATATGATATTTTCTCTTTAAGATCTTATCTCCTCTCCCCTCCTGCTGCCCCCTGCATCCATCATGCTTATGCTCTTTTGTTCCTTTATATGTTTTTCATCTTCCTTTTCTCAGTCTTTAAGAGTTTTTCTTCTTCCCTGTTTCCAGGACTACAAGAATGCCCTGCCTACTGATACTTTTAGCCTTTGCCTTCTCTTCATCCCCCCACAAAGATCTTTTGCATTTGTTTGCCCCACGTGGAATATTTCCCTCAAAGTGTCCATTAAAGCATCAGCCCATCCTCTTGAAAACACAGCATCAAAACCCAGCCACATGCCAATGCCTCTGGGTAGCTTACTGATGGCCCCAGTGGGGCTTCTGGAGGTTTACTGCACATATTTTTACCTACATTTTATAATTAAAAACAAAGTCCCCTAAGTGGCTCAGATTAATTGCATGCCTGGCTGGCAGGCATTACCCTGTGTTTTCTTGGCACAACCAGCTACTTTCCTTCTGCCTTTAAACCCATTCAGAGCAGATCCCATTAAATGAGACTCAAGATCACAAGAAAAATCTGTGATCACCTAAACCAATCTCCAGCAATCATCTCGTAATTCCCGGCTTTAAGCTGTAGAGGGCAGGGACTGTCTCTTAATGTGCTCGCACAGTCCTGCACTGATCCCAACAGGAGCCTTCGGATGTGCCTGCAGTACAAATACTATTGATTGTACTCTCCTGTTGGCTCTTCTCCTCCCTTGCTATTTCCCCCGTCCTGCCTATTCCCCGTTCTCCTCCCTCTTCTTTTTTAACTAGTGTCTCCTGCAGCCCTTGTTTGTGTTACACACCTGTAATAACGTTAGCTGGATGTTTGATGGATGCCTTCAATATTCTGCCTGTAGCCTTCTTGAGCTGTTTTCCAATTACACATCTCTCTACTTAATTTCATCCATCAATCTTTTGTTCTCTGATAAAAATAAACACATACACACAGAGCACAAAGTGAGCATGATAGGGACAAAATGTTTCTGGTGCTACTCTTGGCTCATGCTGTTTTCTCAGATTTCTCAATTCCTGAGACACAACAGCATCCAATCTCTGTTTAAGCCCATGTGCTGATGTAGGTGGAATTAATCTGAAAGGACTGGGGAAAGAGTAAAGAGAGAAGCACACGGAAGAGCCCAGCCCTAGCTCAGATTCCCCAGCCTGGTGTGAAGAGCATGATCTGGCTGAGACTCGAAGCATCACACATGACCAGTCCCTGTGTCTGTTAGTATCACACAGAGCTTGGGAACTCTGAGATTTCAGTTTCGCTCCCTGCCTGCCTGATTCTGCATGAGAATTACACCCTTCAAAGAGTTCTCTGCCCAAGAAAGATGATTTCTGGTTCAGGGTAGCCAGTCTGTATGACCTGGGTTTGCAGCCCCTGAATGCAAGATCAGCTCCAGTCCCAGGACTATCTGGCTGCAGTGTGAGACACAGGCTCTACACTATTTTCCAAAAGAGACAAACTTCACAGCTCCAACTGTCCCTAGGAACATCCAGCCAACGAGCCTAGAGCCTTTTTTAGGCAAGCACCCAAAGCAAACTAGCTGCAACTGTTCGCAGCCCTTCCTGCATATCCCAGGAGAAATGAACAGAAAAGGAATGGGGATGTGGGGAGCAGAGAGGGGCAGAACTGGAGCAGAGCTGCCTGCAGGGTACAGATGTCTCCTCATTTCATGAGCCAAAACTGTCAACGGGGTTTTGAGTTTGTTTTGCCTGCGTTTTGCTGCCTCTCCCCATCAGCCCCTAGCCACCTTGAGGAAGTCCATGCAGATTTCATGAGTTCCCTAACTCCCGGTGTGGGAGATGTGATGCTGAAGGCAGAGCGGGGAGCTTTCAATTATTAATGAGAGCGACCTCTCTTTAAACAAGGAATGCATAATTCATGGCAGAGCCGGTATTTGTGGTGATCAGCAATGGCTCTGTCTGTGCTTTGCTGAAATCCACAGGAAGCTGCTGTCCCTTCTCCCGCAGTCCCTCGGGTCCATGAGAGCCTTCAGCTGAAACTTCAATACTGCTTAAAATCGCGACAAGCAAGGATGCTGCACTGGGCAGCCTCCTGCCTGTTATAGATGAGCTCAATAAAGTGGGAGGATGGATCCAGGGAAGCACGAAGGTGGGTGAAATGGGTTATTGCTCTGGGATAAGCAGGGGTAATTACTGCACAAGCACAGCCACCACAGGACATTTCTCAGCAGTGGGATTCCAGCCCTTAAACAGGTCTGCAAGCACGGCATCGATGCTGGGCAGAAAGGACAGATCTAAAGGACAGCATCTATGGGCTCACACCAGCAGCATTTCTTGTGGAAACAAGGGGAGAAGGAAGGTTTGGCTTCTGCTCAGGAAGTGATGTTTTTTTCCCCTAACCTTCACTGGAACTGCATGACTGAAAAGCAAAGAAGAGACAAAACCAAAGGAGAGACAAACCCCAGAGAACTGCAGGTAACAAAACAACACAGGGAAGGATGGCCAGGTCCTTTCTCAAGACAGGATGACCAAAGCTACCAACAGCTGTGGGATTTCGAGCCTTGAGCTCATCTCTCAGCATGCAGGCTCATGCATGGACAACTTCCCAGGGAAAGTGAGTCACTCCTGGTGAAACAGCAGCCCTTCTCAAGCCCCCACATTTTCCTCAGATTCAGTACAAAGCTTTGTCATGCCCTTGCCAATTCCAATCCCCTTGCTATATGGGACTGCTGTTAATTCAGCCCAGAAGCCGGACTCATACCTGGGGAACATAATGTGTATCCCCCTTTCCCTCCACTGCCTGCATGAATCCAAATCAAGCATCTCCCTCCTGCCCTGGAGCCATCAGGTCTGCAGACAGTGCAGTTCCTCAGGGCACAGAGTACTGCCCTTGTCCCTTATCCTAGGGCTTGTCTCTAAGCCAAGCGGTCATGCTTTATATTGGCTTTTGTTCCAAATTTAAGAAAAGCAGAAAGCAACAACATCAAAATAGAAACACTGGGGAAGATAATTAAATCTGCTGGAGAGGTCCCATGGGAGCCAAGATGTTGGAGACAGCTCAGTCTGTTGTCCCCAGGTAGATGAAGGGTATCCAGGCACTATCTGGGCTATCAGCAGGAAAGGAGATAACCCAGTTCTGATATAGACTAGACCTTGAACTCGTCTGCTAAGCTCAGCTATGCAGGGAGCCTTAAAATGCTAAGAAAGGAGGTCTAAAACAGGTTATTTTTAATCAGCCTGGACCCAAATGTCCTTCACAACCAATCCTTACAACCCTCAGCTGCCTTTCCTGAGTGTCAGCGAGGGAAATCAACCCAATTCTGATTTCCCTGTGTCTGTAGAGCTTGTTCCTAAGCAGAACCATAATCCAGGGGTGCCAGAAATACCCAGGGAAAGATTGGCAGCTCGGGTCCAAACAGAAGCAGGAAGACCAGATGTCTCCTGGGGAAGCCAGCTCCCTCCCGAGAGACCTATCTGCATGGAGTTATCCTTTCCTGAAAGGAGCTCGTGTATTTACACTGCGACTTCTCTCTCCTGCTGCCAAGTACTGGCAGAACCGAGCTCTTTTTTAGACACTGATGACTGTCATAGAAAAACAATTTCCAATGTATTGGCGTCATTTATACCAATACCTACATCAAAAAAAAAAAGAAAAAAAAAAAAAAGAGAAAAAGGAAAAAAAGAAAAAACTTTCTTTTTCCAATGAGGCAAAATAATTCTAGGGGAGTAAAACCAATAGTGAATTGTTTGAAAGTGTGCATTTCATCCAGAGCTTTCCCTACTGCGTTAACAACTGATGCCTGTTTGGCAGGAGTGGGAGCTGTCATTTTACAGGTTTCTTACAAAAGCAGAACGGCAAAACCCATGATGTTTGCTTTCAGAGCTTTTTCAAAGATGGAAAGGAATTATTTTTTTTCAGAGAAAAGGGCATATTTGAAAGATAATTACATTTCACAGGTGCTTGTTTGGGAAGAAAAAAAAATATGGCCTTAATCACAAGCTCCTTGTAAGGATAGGGGGCCCAAAGGCCAGCACAGTTCCTCTGGTAGCAGCCAAGATGCAGACGGGCTTTGATCTTAGCTGTGTGTCAATACGACATCAAGCATGGACCTCCAGAGGAACGCACAATCACTAATGCATGCTCTCAATTGATTTAGACAGCTCGTTTTCCCGCTGCTTTCAAAGGTAATGTCAAAATGCTCTTCCCTGCCGGACTTCCCAGCTGCTCCCAGGTAGGGCAAAGGAAACCGGAGGAGAAGCTGCTCTGGCTGAAGTTGTATTGCAAATGAGTGGAACAGCTTTTGTGCCACTTAAAACACACTGGAGATGGAGACTGCTGTCTTCCTCAAACTGGCTGGAATACTGACATTTTCGTGGGGAAGGAAGTGCCGAGTTGGGCTGAAGATCGGGGTTTCTCTGTTCCTGCATGATTTTCCCTTTCCCTTGCAGCCTTTTTTTCTCCAAGCTGAACAAGTCCAGCTCCCTTCCCTATGAAGACAGGCTGAGGGAGCTGGGCTTGTTCAGCCTGAAGAAAAGAAGGCTGCAGGGTGACTTCATTGTAGCCTTTCAGTACCTAAAGGGAGCCTACAAACAGGAGGGGGGTCAACTCTTTGAAAGGGTAGATAACAGCAGGACAAGGGGAAATGGTTTTAAGTTGGGGGAGGGAAGATTTAGGTGGGATGTCAGGGGGAAGTTCTTCACTATGAGAGTGGTGAGGTGCTGGAACAGGCTGCCCAGAGAGGTTGTGGGTGCCCCATCCCTGGAGGTGTTCAAGATTGGATGGATGGGGTCCTGGGCAGGCTGGTCTAGTATTAAATGAGGAGGTTGGTGGCCCTGCATGTGGCAGGGGGGTTAGGGATTCATGATACTTGAGGTCCCTTCCAAACCGAGCCATTCTGTGTGATTCTGTGATTCATTTTAATGCTTGTATATGTGCACCCTGAAGAATCAGCAGCTTTTCTTTGTGCTTAGAAACAACTGCAGGCAGATGATGTGCACAGTGCACCTGCAGCAATCCCCCAGTTTTTATTTGGGATTGCTGGCTGGATTACACAACCAATGAAATCATCATGAAAACAGTGTGCTGCTGTGCTGGTCACCCTGTAGATCATAGAATCATAATCACAGAATGGCTTGGGTCAGAAGGGACCTTAAAGACCCTTCAGTTTCAACTCCTTGCCATGATCAGGCTGCCACCCACCAGAGCAGGCTGCCCAGGGTCCCACCCAGCTTGGTGCTGAATGCTTCCAAGGATGGGGCATCCGCAACCTCTCTGGGCAATTTGTTCCAGTGCCTCATCACCCATTGAGTAAAGGATTTCTTCCTAACATCTAATCTAAATCTCCCTTCTTTTAGCTTAAAACCACTCCCTCTGGCCCCATCGCCATCAGACTATGTAAAAAGTCAGTCTCCTTCCTATTTGTAAGCTCCCTTCAAATACTGGAAGGCTTCAATGAGGTCTCCCCTGAGCCTTCTCCAAGCTAAACAAGCTCAGTTCTCTCAACCTTTCTTCATGGGAGAGGTGCTCCAACCCTCTGATCACCTTTGTGACCCTCCTCTGTACCCACTCCAACAGATCCACATCTTTCTTACGCTGGGGCCCCAGACCTAGATGCATTACACAAAATGGAGACTCATGAGAGCAGAGAGGGACAATCTCCCTGCTGGAGGGACTTCCCTCTCCCTGCTGGCTACCCTTCTTTTGATGCAACACAGGATACAGTTGGCCTTCCGGGCCAGTGCTGGCTCACATCAAGCTTCTTGTCCACCAGAACTCCAAGTCTCTTCCCACAGGATAATATGGAATGGATGCAAACCAGCACTCGTGCATTACCTCCAGAACACGTGGGCACTGCTGAAGTTAGGGGTGGAACAAGAAGAACAGGGCTTTGGTCTTCTTGATGGACATTTCTGCTGTTGTGGCTCTCTGAGCCACGTGAAATATGCCAGCTCCACAACTAGCAGAGATGGCCCAAAATGCTAATTTTGGTATTTTCCTCCAAATAAATCTTCAGCAGTCATTAGATCTGCCACTTGCTGTGTGGTATCCAAGTGTTGTGCTAATGCTTTTAAAAACAAATGGAGAATGAAGAAATAAAGTGGCACCTAGAGAATTCTTTTGCAATAGATATACGTTATGGTCCACTGCTTGTTTTGTACTTTAAATGTCACAGCTGATCTGTACAGCTTGGGTTCGATTAAAAGAAAGACCAGGATGAAAAATCGAGAGAAAGTTGCAGTGTTTGTCCTCTACCTTTTGTGGGTGAAAAAAAAAGGAAGAAAGGGAGTGAAGGGAAGAAGTGGCACAAAGGTGATTGCTGGCATCCTGCTGAGGTGTTCTGCTGTCCTTCACTGTCCTAACAGAGGGGCTATTGCCACTGGTCCGTAATTGGGTGCCAGGACATATGAGATCAAGGGATCCATATGTGATTGATACTTTCTACTTTGGTGAATGCCAGCGGAGCAGTCAGGACAACAGTCAAAATATCTAAATTATGCACCAGCTGCCAGAAAGTCACCTCATGTCTTGATGTAAAGAAGTTTTTCTTTGTGCAAAGCATGTGGAAAAGCAGCTGAGCAGTGGATGCACGCTGATGAGCAGATGGAGCTGAGGAACAGCAAAAGCCAAATACCCCTATCTGACAGAAATCCAATCCTTCCAGAAGAAAAAAAAAAAAGGTGCAGGTTTTGGTTTTGGTTTATGTTTTCCCATGTTGTGCATCAATGAAACGAAAGAGGTTAGTCTGTTGGGAAGGCAAAGAAGGCTACTAGGGAACTGAGGAGTGACAATCTCACAGCACAAGAGACAAACTCTGCTCTCTCTTAGAGCACATAGGGCTTGCGCTCTCTCTGCATTGTGTTTCTCACAAGTGAAAGCAACCTGGTTTGGAGGTGATGTCTGCATGTGCTATCTCCAAACCTTCTCTTGGGAGGGAGGTCAGCCTATGCTATGTGTACCTCTGAGTTTATCTGTGCACCTGTATGCTTCAGGCCTGGATGCAATGAGAGGCTGGCACTACCCTCTGAGATGGTAAGTTGTTTGCTCTTCCTGTCCCTTCAACTTGGAGCTTGATTTTGCACAAATACCAGCAAGAAAACATTAGGAATTGCCTCTCCTCAGCTCTTACATCTCTACACTTGGATGCTGGTGAAATGCCCTCCTTCCCATCTTCCTTCTACATGGGGTACCAGCTGGCCTTGGGCAGAAAATCTGAGAAGCTGATACTGGCCAGCGGGGAGAGGTGAACTTCGCATTTTTGGAGCCCTTCTTGGAGCTCACTTCAAAGGCAGATCAGGCTGCCCTGAAACATCAGGCCAGATAAAAAGCAGCCTTTCACTGACAGAAGTGGGCTGCTGCTGTAAGTCTCAGAGGTGGAGTCGAATCTCTCTGCGGGTGAATCTGCCTCTCTTTGTGGAGGGGGAGGAACTGCCCTCTAGTTATCTAAAAGCTTGCTGAGCGTTGGGTCAGTGAGCAGGCTCCCTGTGGAGAGCGGTGCTGCTAGCTATGGCACTGCACCACCAGAAACTGGATCACCAGCAGCTCAGGAATGGCTTAAAACATTGGTGCCAACTGTCTTTGCTGGACTATACACTTCTGCTCCCAAAGCGCACTTCCGGTTGCTTTTCACAATTGCCTTCCTCAACTGGATCTGACTGGAGAACAGTCTTTTCTCCCTGCAGTGAAGAGACTTCACTTCAGCTTACTAACTCTCTCCCCACAGAGGGATGCTGGGTGTTACCCAAACTGAGCCAACCCAAGAAACTGGCCTCCCGGTTCTGCTGCTGTAACTGATTTCTAGGCCACGTGTATTTGTCATCTGATGCTTAGGTCAGGATCCATGCTGGGCTCAGGAGAGAACTAGCTAGTATCAGATTTTAGCTGTCTGCTAAGTGGTGTGCACAAGGGAGTACAAAAGAGCAGAAATCACATCTAGAGACTATTCTGCACCAGTGCTTAACAGCTACAGGGCTTGGTTTGGCTCCTAGAGAGCTACAGTCCCAATGTGACTTGGCTTGCTGGGCTGTGAACAAAACTTGCTGATGGCAGCTTATCTAATGCTGAATGGGATCCCCTGAGTAGACATCAGCAGGAGGGTTATGGGGGTCCTCTGTAGCATTCCCAGAAGAAGAAGAAGAGGCTTTTGGTGGGATGCTACCCTTATCTAGTAGGGTAACATTGCAACTGGGAATGCAAATGGGGAGACTGGTCCTCACATGTGAGTAGTAAGGAATTTGTTATCAAAATGGGGGACAAGAGAAGAGAGTGCCATCCCCTTGGGCTTTTCGAGGTCTACTTTTAGGACCAACTTTTTTAATTACCTTTTCCCAAAGAGTCCTTGGGGGTAGCCTATATTCCCACAGACCCATAGAAGTCTTCTCAGTGCAGAGGTCAGCAGTGATGAACAGATCCTAATGAAGCAACTTTAATGAAGCCCTGTGCCTTCTCTTCTAATGGGTCTGCTGATGCGTATCAACTAAGAAGAGATTTGTGTTTTCTTTAATGGTCCAGGAATTCTATTCTAACATAAAAGCTAGAAATGTCACTTTTGCTGTAAAGGAAAGAGGAACAGGCACACATGCCTGGAGGAGGAAGAAAACTTGCTGTGGGCCCTGGAACAGAAGGATTTGCCAACTTGCCTTTGATGCTGCCCAGTCCAGACCCATAATCCAGCTTGGCTAGGCTTGTATTTGACTTCAGCAGATGCTGTTTATGGGCTTTGTAGAGGTGCACTGGGATAATCAGGATTTGTTTTCTGTTTGCTTGCTAATTTGAGACCCTGCTGTGAAATTCGGATGTTTCCGAGGATTCTATATTAGCCTTAATGATTAAAAAATTATTTCAATGCTTAGTGAAGAAGATGCATGATCTATCATTGCAGCCGCTTAGCAACGGGACTCATTAGGACATGTATTAGTGCAGAAAGATAGCCTTGCCCCCATGTCCTCTTGGAATGACTATCTGCTCATCTAAGCAAGATAAAGGCCTTTGCTAGCCTCCTCCGAGGCCAGAGGATAAAGCACTCAACTGTGAAACAAGATTTCTCAGTTCTTTGTGTAGCATCTTCAGCTATGTGCATGTATGTGGTTCTGGGCAAATCGTTTCACCGGCTTCAGTGCCTCAGTTTCCCCACAGGTAAGATAAGCACAACCACATTTAAGTACATTGGAAAAATGACTTTCAAGTGCCAAAGGTCATTACAAACAGAGCAAAGCAAAGCAAAGCAAAACAAAACAAACAAAACAAACACACACACAAAAAAAAAAAAACCCTGAAGTGAATGAGAAGTGTTTAAGCCCTTAGGGCTGCAGCTTATACTGACCACACAGTATCTGTAGTGCTCCTTCTTGACACGTAGTGTGGTTAGCTTATTGCAGGGAGAACAAAGATGTTCTAGCCTCTCAACACCTGACAGTAGCCAAGTAGAGGTGTTAAAATCTTGTTATCTGGCTCAAAAATGAAAACAATTTTAGGCAAAGCCTGGCAAGTTTTTTTTCTGATCATTCTTCAAGGAGCAAAGGGGGCTTGGGGCTGTAAGCTCACAGGAACACTGGTAAAAGTTCTCTTTGAGAGGAGTATTTGGTGCTTTTTATCTCCAGTCTTTCACTGATACTCTGAGGCAGCACCACACTCCTTATGAGGAGGGAGAAGTGGGTATAAAAGGAGTCACTTTGGTCCAAGGTGTAAGAGCTGAGATGCTCTTGGGCTTGTGGTTGGGCCATTGAACTTTATACCTGACAGCAAGCAAGAGGCATGGTCAGAGCATTAGAGCCCTCTCTGAGAAAATTGCCTATTTTGCTTTTTTTTGTGTGTGATCCTGCTTTAAAGTTGCAGGAATGTGGCAGCAAAGCACTGGCGCTCTGATTTGTTAATTCCATCTCATCCCACCAGCCCATAAAACAAAAGCATCTGTGTTTGTTCACGAGGAGCACATGAAGGGCCTCATTCATGTCCGAGGTGGAGAGGGAAGCTGGCAGATCGAGGCAAGCCATCGGTGCCTCCTTTCTTTTCACCTTTGTGTGGGTTTGGGCTGGGGGAAGGGTGCTGGGAGGTGGAAGGCAGCAGGAGGGAGAAAGTGAAGGTCACCCTCATGGACTCCATTGGCTGCTTGGCTGGGCAAAATGGTGGCAGGAGGGGCCCAAATAGCGCACAAAGCCTCTCAGTAAGGCCTGCATCCCCACAGTGCAGGGAGGACTGGATGGTTGGGTCCATTGCTGGTGGTTGGATCCATTGCTGCCACTTGGGCTCAGCCAGCATTAGCGGCAGCCTTTACACAGGCTCACCCTCATGAACAGCATTGCTGCTGCTGTGGTCACAGCTGGGACTTTAGGGAGTCAAGTAGTCACTCCTGCAGGGAGCCCAGCACCGCTGCCTTAATGCACACTACGGACATAAGCAGAGAACAATACATTACATACAACAGCCATAGGAGAAATAGTCCCTTACCACTTTTTACAGCATGCTTTCAGTATGAGGAAGGATCAGTGTGAGATGAATATTAACTGTCCTACTCTATGGGCCATTGAGGGGGAGAGAAACCAGCAACCTCTGCTTGTGCTGGGCCAGGATAGGCTGTGCCACTCCAATTGAGAGGTGCCAGGGGAGATCTGTTCTGCAGGGAGCTCCTTGCTTAGACCACTTCTCTACCCCTGCCCTTATAGACAGCATCTTTTGGAGTCAGGCTGCAGCACTGCACTGAGAGCATCACTGCAGGGCATGCAGGGTCTGCGAGCTGCTGCCTGCTCCTTGGCTTTTCTTCCAAGCCCTCCCACACCAGGATTGCCTGGGAGCGATCCTGCTTTGCTAGCAAAACGTGGTTCCCATGCGCCTTGTACTCCCACACGCAAACCCATCGTGAACTTGCAAAATGAAACAATGCTGCTGCTCTACAGCCGTGTAACCAGAGCAGAGACTGTTTGACTGCTAACCCCATCCAAGTCATCCCAGTGCTCCGCTTGGCAAGAGGCAGGCTGAACAGGGAATAAATGTCCATGTTTTCGTTGCCAAGGGGTAACATCCAAAGAAGAGGACAACACAGTTTTCTTTTGTAATGCAGCATTACTCATAAACTGGCACCGTACAAAGTTGCCAGGCTGCTGGCAGCTTCTTAAAAGCAACAGCAGCAGCAGGGGAAGCGGCAGCGTGAGCACCGCTGGACCAGCTCACATCTCATCAGAACTTAACCTGAACCCACTCCAGCTGATGAAAAACAAACCTACTAAGAGCTAAGTGTCAACATACAGGCAGGAAAACACATATTTTTTGCTTCTGCATAGAAATGAAAATAGGAAATGCTCTGGTAATCTTCGCTCAAGCATGTCCATCTCCTCTTGTCCTTTGTCTCTCATTGATCAGTGTTGTCTGTTTCAGAAGGCACAAGAAATCCTATGCCAGACAACTGTGAGAGGTTGAAGCCTGAAGATTTAGATCTATTTCAAACTGTCCTACCCGATGATGAATGATCTATTATCCATCCAAATGTCTCTTCCTGAATCCTATACCCAGCATCTGCAGCACCTTGCAGCAGCAAAGTTCCGTATGTCACTATGCACTGCAAGGGAAAACATATTTACCACCAAAATGCTACCTTTTGTATTTTCCTGACTGCAATCCAGTTCCTCCAATAAAAAAAAAGTAATGTAGAAAAGAAAACATTCTTCCTGTTTGACAGAGACAACTGCTTTGTTTTTCACCCCGGCATCCCTCCTCATTTTCCTCCCTGAGCTAACTGGCCCCATCTTGAGGCATATCTCTGTGCACATAAGGCACTTGCAGGAATACGTGCCCAGAGCAGAGACAAATGGCAAGCAAAAGCTGGGGCTACGAATCCCAGCTCTGTGTCACAGCCTTGGGAAATCATCCCTCCTAGGTAAAGTTAGTTCACATTTTATAAACTTGAAGAATTTGCAGAGTGCACTGCTTTTATCTCAGGGAGAAGCCTTTCAGCCCCCCGTGCTGCATGGCGGAGGAAGCAAACAAGGCGGCCGATTGAACGCATAGGAACACGGGCAAAGCAGATGAATGTGAGCTCTTAAGGGAAGACCTCTGGGAGCACTAATGTCACTCGAGAGGGAGCTGGAAGAGACTTCTCAGTGCTCTTAATTACGAGCCTGCACAGCTTAAAGCAGCGTGAAAGGATAAAGGAGCGAGTTCTTTATGAAGTCACCGACCACAGGTTGGAGAGCAATTTGGAGGCACATCACAGCCTGGAGAGATGGGTTGGGACTGAGAAGAGGGTGATGTTAGCCAGAGGTCTCCCCTGCATGCCATATTTCATATTCTGTTACACCAGCAGCAGGTTTTAAACCGCAGTCCTGTTAGGCTGAGCTCTGCTTCTCAAAGAGCCACTCCAATCCAATCTAACCTGGGGCTGTCTTGGTTCTGATGCTATCAGGTTGCTGTAAAGACGGGGTGGTCATACTGACAAGCAGCTCTGCATGTAGTCAAAGGAGTGCTCTCCATCACATGTGCAGAGCACCTGGAGGTCTCCAGATAGGAAGCTGTGGGGTAAGCCTAACGCTGATCACCAGAGAGGCCAGGAACACACAGGGCAAAGGGATGTGAGACTTTGCCAGGGCCCTGCAGTTGTGTTGGACCTGGTTTCCGTCTGGTCTATTAGCACCTTGTTAGATTTCCTCCTTTCTAAGGAACAGCTAAGTTTGAGGAGGAAAGGGACAAGTATCATCTTTCCTGCGTGCATACTGCAGAATAATGACAGAGCTTTCCCAGGGCAATTCTGCATGCTCAGTAAAGGGCATCTTTGGAGCCTATCAAATCCATCCTCCCTCACAGGCACAGGAAGGCTCGCAGCTCTCTGTTCCTCTCCAGCAGGGATGTGCAGGGCAGTGACCTTCATCAGGGACCGTGTTGGAAAAGAGAAAAGGAAAGCAGCCTGGGGGAAGGCTGGAGTGAATCCACTCCTAATCGGCACAGCTTTGCTCTCAGGCACTGAGGACAGACAGATTCTGGGGTCTGCCTCCAGCATGGCACAGGCAAAGAAAAAGGGTGCTGGGTACATGGGAGGCACAGCCTCGAGCTGTCCAGTGCTGCCTCAGATGCTCTGCTGGGAAGATGCCACAGAACAGCACTATGTGCCGGTCATAGAGATGTTCCCAGCTCACAAAAAGCATGTGAATTTAAGGGCTGTATGCTCTAGAAGTATTCTTTCTTGCATACATTTAGCTACACTACAGCTCTGTACAGCTCCCTAGGCAACAGTCTTCCTAAATGACACTGTAACAAAACCCAAAGGTGCGGGAGCTTCGCACACTGAAAACCCTTCCCATTTGAGCAGGAGTCCCCAGTCCAGCTGCTTTGCTTTCTATCCCATGTCTTATGTTCCTTGCAAGTCAGGCTGAGACCCTTCCCTGCGGCAGTGACTGCATCTCAACTGCACTCCCTGCCAGCTGCTAGGACCACTGTGGAACTGCAAGGTTGCCTGAATGGTTTATCAATTATTACAATTATTATTACTATTACACCGTGCGTCCCTCCAGCTGATGGCTTTTAGGAAATGATGGAGCCAGTCCCGCAGAGAGCTGTCCTGGTCCCACACTGTGCTGCAGGGCAGAGTGGGAAGGGGCTGGGTAGCAGACAGCTGTGATGCGGGCTGCCACACACAGCCCCTGCCTGGCAACCTCTTTGCCACCTCAGCCTCACCCCCAGCACTCACAGCAAGCCGTCTCACTGCAGAGCAATGGCAGCCTCCCTGCTGCTGGAATCCCATCCTGCTGCTTTGTGCAGCCACCTCCCAACTCCTTATGTGGTCCCCATTCCCAGCTTTGTACAAGGCTCTCCCACAGGGACAGATGGCACCAACCTCACCTTTCATTTTTTCCACCAGATGAGATTTGAAGCCCAACTCAGGCAGGTGACCAGAGTAGCATGCACCCTGCTGTACTCCCTGCATAGATGTCCTGTGCACGGAAGCCTCCTCTGCACACAGGATGCCAAAAGCACCTGCAGAGGCTGCATCATTTGCGCTCCACTACTTGCTGGTGGGGCTATGTGAGCTCCAAGTTGCAGCATGGCACTGACTGCCGGGCACTGCTGCTGTGCTAGGGATGCTGGTATTGACCTGAGCCCCGCATCACTTATCCCGAATGTGAATGGGAACTGCCCGTGCAGGCCTGCCAGAGGAGGTGCAGGGGGACCAGCTACTTCTCCTCACACCTGCTGGCTGAGGAGGGCTGCCTTTCCTCTCCCCGAACCTGGAGCGACAGGAGAATGTGGGAATAAAAAGCCACTTTCCAACTCACCCGGCAGCACCCACTCCAACTCTGTGCTCCGCAGAACCCATCAGCGCATCCCCCGGCAGACACCCCTGCCATCCCGGCCCCAAATCCCGCTTGAAGGCTCGGTGGAAGGAAGCAGAAACGCTCCCCAGCCTCACCACCGCCGCTGCCGGTGCGCCGCTCGCTCCCATGGAGAATAGCCCCGGTTCCTCCAGAGGATGCCTGAGGGAGGCGGGCGGCTGCGGGGACGCAACCCCTCGGAGGACCCCGACGCTCCCGGGACCGCAAGGTCACCCCCGCTCCCCGGCGCTGCCCGCAGCCCGCGGCGGGCGCTCACCTGGCGGTGGCGGTGGCGGGGAAGCAGCGCGGTACCGGGATGCCGCCGGCGAGCATCTCCCGCCGCCGGGCGAAGGAGCCGCGTCCGTCCGTCCGTCCGCCTGTCCGTCCGTCCGTCCGTCCTGCCGCCGCGGCGGGCAGCGCGCCGGGACCGGCCCGACGGCGGCGGCGGCGGATCTGCCGGGGCCGCCCTCCGACGGCGGCGACAGTAGCGGTGCGGTTACGCGCGGCGCGGAGCCGATTTAAGGCCACCCCGGCAGGGCGGGAGGGGCGGACGAGCGGGGCGGCCCGCCGGCGGCTGCAGCATCCCGCCGCGCCACCTTAAGCGCGGAGCGGGGGACAGGGAGAGCGCGGAGGGGGCGGCGAGAGCGGCGCCGCGCGGCGGGAGCGGAGGGAGTCGGCGGCGGGAGAGCCGCGAGCGGCCCCGCTGCGGAGCGGGCTGCTATAAGGAGGAGCCTCGGTGCGAGCTTTGCGCCGGGCCACCGCAAATCGAGACTCTGGGTGTCTCGATTTCCCTTCCGGCTCTGCCCTCTGTCCGGGGTTCGGGGCTGCCGCAACCCCAGGGGGCTTCTGTCAGGATGCTGTGAGCGAAGGGCTTGAGGCTCTTGCCCGAAAAGATGCTCTTTGAGCTGAGCACGAGGGCTCCGTGTGCTCGGGTGAGCTGACAGGGCTGTGCTGAGCTCCTGGAGCAGGTGCTGCCGAAAACACCTTGGGAAGGGAAGCGAGTGACATTTTGCAGCCCAAATGACATTTACAATGTGCGACACTGAGGTGAACCCCAGCTCCGCTCGCAGCTCACCGCCTCCGTGGCTGCCGCAGCACATGGCCGCTCCTGCCTGCCGCGGCGTCCAGGGCTGCCCTCACACAGGTCTGGAGCCCACCCGTGCTCCGTTGTGTGAAGACCCCACTTGTGCAATTTAGGCCCAGAGGAGCCCTGTGTGCTCAAGACTGCGATGCCTTGGGTTCAGGCAAACCGCTGAACTTTGTGTGGACACTATGACTCTGAGGCCTCTTGGGAGAGGTGGCTTCGGAAGGAGATTTGCTCCTGGAATCAGAAGGATGAGATGGGATCCCAGGACCCTTCCGCCGCCTCCTGGCTGTGCACAGCGCTGCTGCCTGCATTCCTGGCTCCCCCTGTCATGCTGTGCTATCCCAGGCCATCTGTTTCTCTCCATACCCACGCTGAAAGCACTCCATGATGTGGAAAACCCCTTGAAATCTCTGTCTTGGAAGCACAGCATTTGAGGGCTGAGATGGGACGCTGGTGGTCTCACCTGCCAAGCTCTGCTCCTATTTATTTGGCCTGATCCTGTGCTCACAGAGCCTGTTGAGCTGCCTTGTGCCCTGTCCCCAGGGATACCCATGCACCCACACAGAACCCCTTTTCTTCCCAGTCCTGTGAGCTCAGCGAAGCAAAGGCAGGAGGTAGGGAGGGATCAGCATGTCTCCCCAGCCCCAAAGCTGCAGTGCTACCTCTGTCCTCATTGTAAGCAGCCTCCAAAGGCACGTGCAGAACAAGCAGTCCTCAATGCACAGCTCTCCAGCCTTTGAAGAGCCTGTGCTCCAGCGAAGCAGCCGGCAATTGCTGCCTTAAGAAAGCAGAAAAGCTGCTCTGCAAGCTCTGCAGTTTCATTTCTCTCCCCCTTGAAGCACCAGAGCTGTAGTCTAATCAAGCTATTTCTGCGACAAGCCAGGGAGGAAAGAAAGGGAGATTGTTAGTGTTATTGCTATTTTTAAATACTTTGCTGGCTCTTGAATAGGATGATGATGGGGGCTGCTTAAGGACCCAGACAGAGACAGATTAATGTGTGCCAAATGCATCTGTCGTGTTTCAGATGGGAGGCAGTTCCTTTGGTAGCACAACTCCAAGGTGCAACAAGGAGCTGTGGCAAGGATGGTGGTAGATTGGGTTCTGAATGTGAAGGCACACAGTCAGCACCTGAAGGCAGCATCCCCTCTGAACCACTGCATGCTTTGGGAGCTCCATGTGCACCTGGAGGATGATGGACAATCCTGCATCCCATCCCTCTCAGAAAAGTTTTCCTAAAGGTAAACACTTATTTAGCTTTCAATCAATTTGTGAGCAGGGAGTTGTATGCTGACTGTTGATTTCTGTAAGATAGCTTCAAAAAAAAAAAACAAAAAAAACAGGCAGTCTCTACAGTCTCTATTAAAATGTCAGCCTTGAGAATAGTCTTGATGCCATTCTGCTAGTCTCATATCTGCTAGATTCAATAAGGCTCTTCCACAGAAGTAACTGCTTCTATATAAAAAAACACCCTGCTTCTTAAGTGAGCTACCTACTGAAAGCGTGCTTGATGCAGCCTTTGAAAGCTCTGCCTTGCAGCACCCATCTCACCGAGGACTCCTAACAGTGTACATGAATCACAAATCCAGAAGGATGCGAAGGGCCCTGCTTTCCACAACTGCTGTGCTGACAGTGATGTCAAGTCCTCCTTTCTCCAATGACTGACCGTGACACATCCTTTGTCTGTATCCATGGGGAGGCGGAGGGAGGCCAGAGGTGGAGAACAGAGGCTGGTTGTCACCCAGCTCCTTGGCTATATGAGAAAGTGGCTTCTGTTTCTGAGCTCCTCTCTGCTCCGCGTCTTTCATCAACATCGAATTAAACAAGGCTTTCTTTTGTATGCTGGGAATGAATGGTCTGCATAAGGGTCAAATAGCACTGCCTGCAAAAGCTGAAACCTGTCTTGCACAGCATTGGTTTGTCCTGGAGGCACACAGTCTCCATCAGTTGGATGTGCCCCAAAGGCAGGCTCCCTTCTGGCATCAGACACTTGGGGGCAGAGTCCAACATTCAGGAAGGAAAGGATGCGCATTAAGGTTGGATTGAGATTCATTTCATGGTTGGGTGGTGTCCAAATGTGGGTAACTGCTCCAGTTCTGATTTTTGGTCTTTAAGTGAGAGGCAGCCCTAAATTCCTCAAGATTGTCCAAGCAAGTTAAGAGATCTCACAAATCCAGCAGAAGCTTTTGATCACCCTCTGCTTGAACAGTATCTGCCTCCTGCTGCAGGTTATGGGCATACAGAAAGATACACACCATCCCTCTCTGCTACTCATTTGGTTTTTAATTCGCCCAGTCTGGTGTCTGTGGTAATCCCTCCAGCTATACCAACTGCTGATATGTTGGATAGCAGAGTTTGGACAGAGCCTTCCCCCCATTGGAGGTTTCAATCTGTTGTGAGAGCACAATTTGTCATTGCAGACAAGTCAGTGGTGTTTAGCTTGCTTTGCAGCATGGTTTGCCTGAGCCCGTGGAGCTCTCCCTCGACAAGAACAACCTCCACCAGTCCAGTGAAGTCATACTTAGATTTCTGCTTTGGTATTTCTTCTCCAATGCATGTCACACATCACAGTTGCTTTCTGTAGATCTCCTGAGCACTGTTCAGGCCAAGCTGACTATAGCTGTACTGAATGGCACTGAAATAAATAAATAAATAAATAAATAAATAAATAAAATTGCATGCTAAAACATGCTACTTCCATGTGAAATCATCAGTGAGTAAATGTGTGATAAAACCAGGACTTGAGCAGGACAGCAGGATGCTTATCAAAGGTTCTGTAGTAGTATGAAGAAGTCTTTGTGATTGCTGTACTGTGCTACACTTGCAACTGGAAGGGTCACTGTGCTGAGGTTTTTGCTCAAGGCATCTCAACCTTTAAGCTGTCACTTTTGAGTGCTTATAATACAGGGCCAGGTAGGTCATTTTTGCAATGTGAAACTCTCTTTTCAGCCTTAAAACAGAGCATTGCAAAGTGTTGCTGGGACAATGAGATGTGGAAATGTCAAAAAGGGGCTCAGAAAGCTTTTAGACTCTTGGGCAGTACTCTGCTTGCATTGTATTCGTGCCAATGGATTGCCTTTAAGATTAAGAAATCCCACTCAACTCGAAATGGATGGACAGCTTCTCTGTGCAAAGAAATGAGATAAGATCCTGAGCAATTATATGGAATTCCCTTCCACTCTATCATCCTCCATCTGCTGACCTCATCTTTGCTCTGAAGGGGCCACTCTGTGTAGGCGACTCAAACAGCAAGTCAGTTGTTGGGCTTTCTTGGCTCTCAGCACCTCACCCACACAAATCCTGCCAATAGTAATTACTGTGATGCCTTCAGAGCTCCTTCCAGTGAGAAATATTGGGAGAGAAATGATGGGTGGGTGTAAGGTGATATGTTGGCACTGCACAAACCTCATATCCCCTCCTTCTTTTGGTCTCATTCACAGTGAAAGGTCTCCTTGCTGTTTCTGTGCTTCCTGCATTAGGATCATGAATGTACAAATGCTCTGAGTCTGTGTCCATCCAGGGACAAGCGTGTGTACCTATATCAGTGCTACTCAGCAAGTGAAGTTGGTGTGAACTCCCTAAACAAGCCATGGTTCATCCTTCACCTGTCTTTGTAGATGTAATATTGTCAGGCAGGACTAATCTTGTCAAGAGAGGATTTCTAAATGCCACTGACCTAAGGAGAACTGATAATAAAAGAAAGAGTGCACATCTAGTTTTCTAAGACTTGAATATACTGGGAAGTTGATTGAAACAGCAATGGAATAACAGTTAATGCTCTAGCTATGTTGTTTTAACTCTCTCATGTGCATAATCTATTCTGGAATAAGAGTAATTACTCCAAAGCAAAGAGAATTGCTTTTATTCTAGAACAGCATTTCCCTGAGGGTGAAATACACTAAGCAGAGGATGAACTGATTTTTCCTGCCTCACCAAACTTTGGATGCATAAAATATATTGTTTTCTGATTCTCATCGTAATCAGATTCTTTTGCAGCTTTTCAGAGAGAATAAATCACAGAGGTCAGGAAGAGCTCCCTAGCAGCCTGCCTGGTGTTTGTTATGGGTAGGGGATCCAAACCTGAGGTCCCTTGAAGATCTGATTCATGGACAGTTATTCACCTGCTCAGAGAGAAGTGTCCTGAAAGCTCATCCCTGCTATAAATGCGTGTTCTGTCTCATGTTGTCTTGTAGAAAAGTGCTTGTCCTTGAGACAAGTTTCATCTTTGATAAGATCAGTTGGTATTTTCCAATGAAACACTGGCTTGTTAAAAAATTCATGACCAGCCTTAGTAGTATTAGCATAGATTTAATGGCATAATTATCTAACTATAGCTATGCTGGTCAGTTCCCTAAGGTACCAAAGCTCTAAGCTGTTTCTTTTTTTTTTTTTTGCATATGTGTGAGCTCAAATGATAATGCGAGTCAAGTAATCCTCTGCCCCAAACCACAGCACCCTTCCTGCAGATACCCATGCTTGTGGTGCTCAGAAGCACCAGGGGATCCTGCTTATGCCCCTGCAGCATTCTCTTGCTCTCCCTTCCACTCTCCCCACACACACACTGCAACCTGGGACCCTCCCGAGGCTGCAGCACCACCTCTGATGTGCAGAACGCAGCCGCGCCAGGACCTTGCACTGCTTGCTCTCTGTCTGCAGCATTGCCAGCACCCGAGGCTGCTTACAGGCTGGTGACCTTGAACACTGAGCTCTCTTCCCTGATCACCAGCCCCAGCTCGCCTTTGCTCCCACTGCCTCCTCCCACTTCATGGGCACGCTCTCAGCTTGTTGCAGCATCTGCTGCCCTCTCGTTTGGAGCCTCGCAGTGCGCACTGCTGCCCTCAGCTAACTGTCAGTATTTATCATGACATCCCATTAGCATGATCCCCGCTAATGACTGTGAAAGATGCATCCATTTCTATTTTCTGAAGGGCTTCTGCTGGCTGAAAGCCAGCCGCGGGGTGAGGCTGGGGAGGGTAGCGGGGTGACAAACCTTGGTAGTAGCAGAGCAAACAATGCACATCATTACCAAGTTTACCTCTTTCTAAGGGCTTGGGAGCTGTCAGCATCCTTCACCCATTCTTTTCCAACGCCTTGTTGGTCAGAGTCCTGTTGATGTCCCTTCTGTCTGGCTGAACGGGTCTTCCCACAGGAGCTGGGGGGTTGGTGAATGCTCTTGTCTGAGTGAGAGAGCTGGCCCATGGGAGATGCTAGCAGCTCATTGGAAACTCTTCCATGACCCAGTGCAGTGCAGCCAGGTAACTTTCCTGACACCGAGTTGGAAATGCCATTTCTCTCTCCAACTTATGTCAGCTTGCCTCCCTTCCTCCTTAGCAGCCTTGCCCTTTAGCTATTGATGAATAGCGGTGTTCCCTTTTGAACATCTATTATCCCACAGATATAGATTTCACTTCTGTAATACTTGCTGTAAATTTGACCTTCTGGTCCTCTGACTGGTCTCATCATTTTTCTCTGATCTCCGGTTCCAGAAATTGCCAGAAGTGCTACAAGCAAACAGCTGATGTGAACTCTTGCCAGAGTCAGATTGTTCCCTATCTTTTTCAGGCACCCAAAGCAATGAGGAACATTTTCAGCACATTTTTGTATTAAAACCTTCTGTTTAGTTGGTGCTTTCTCTCCCTAGGACCTATGCTGTTACCAAAAACATTTCACATATCTTCTGTTTGCTGAGTATGTGCTAATAATATTTTAGCCTTGACTTTTTAAAATGAGTCCCATCTGGACGTTTCTTGCTGAGGTTTCCAATCTCTCTTGCTCTGCTCCTTGTTTGCTTTGGTCTTCATTATTTCATCCCCAAGGATGCAAGAAATGGTTCTGTGCTGCTCCTTTGATGTCTTTCCTTGTCTTCACTTTTTCTATGCTCTCCTTTTGCATTTTAATTCATTGAGACATTCCTTGCTTATCCAAGTGGGCCTCATGCTGAAATACTCAGTCTCCAATGAGCAAATCTGCCGTGTCCATGCAGCTCTGTGCAGTCAAGGAGCTGCTTTGTGCAGGGCTGAGCTCCTCACCCATCTCTTCCCAGTGATCATCGGTGCTGTGGCGTGCTGCTTCCCATCTCCTGCCAGCTGAGAACCCTATTGTCTGCTGTCACTGAGCAGGAGGAAGGGTTTTCTGAGGCACAATGGCAAATAAACTCAACCCAAAAAAACCACAAAGCAAACCCGAAAACAAGGAAGGAAGCATAGGAAATGAGATGTTCAGATTCAGAATAAGGATAAAAAGAATAAATAGGCCTTACCAATACGGTGTTTTACAGCTATCTCCTGATTTTCACTGCTGATGTGTCAGACGGGTGCTGTGCATTATATGCTGTGACAGGGTGGTCTTGCTAAAAGCAAAATGGTGTGTGATGTGAGTGAGATATTCATGGTGCATTGGAAGCTGTCTTGTCTTGCTTGTCTAGCTGAGCTTTGTGTGAAACTGATACGCTCTGATTATCTGTGATAATATGACCTGATGGCCAGAGGGAGCTCCATTACGCAGCACTCCAGCAGAAGAGCTCTGTGGGACTTGCTTAAATGCTTCTGAGAAGGCTGCAATGCTCTGATGGAAGACTATACTACTTCCAGGCTTTTCTCTTCCAAGTAAAACCATTTGAACGTCCTTTGGTCACCACCAGATGGATGAGTTGATAGAGAGGATGAGTAAGAATATACTTCTTATGCTTATATTTCTTCCCTAAGGAAGGGAGGCAAATGGAGCTCGGATGATTTTGTTTTAACTCTCTTCTGGCTGGTGTGAGACTGCAGAAGATTCTGCAGGACCTTTTCCATTTGATGTGTTGTATGGCTGACGGCCTAAAGCTTCCCAGACTTCAGTCCAAAGCTAAACCCCAAACACTTTCACCGCAGTTTAGAGATAAGAGAGAGAAGCTTGTAGGGGAAAATCTCAGAAAAAAGCAGGCAAGGCAGGCTGGCTGATAAAGCTCATTGGGCTGGCACTGAGGAAAAGCTTTGTTTTTGCTACCTGCAGCTGAAGATAAAGTGCTTGGGCTGAGCTGGAGAGTGGAGTGTGAAGACTACGGGGTGGAGCAGTCAGAGGAGAATTTTTGGCACTGATTTACCATGACTGTGGCCTGAACAAAATCCCAGGAAGCTCGTAATGTACATCAGACACTCCCTTCTTTTCTATTTGTAAGTAGAAGCATAAAGGTTTTTGGGAAAGGAGGAGAGTGTGGCCAAAGGGATAGCTAGTGGCAAGCTGACAAGTTTGGCAAAGTGTTTGTACCTGCAGGGCAATAAAGGGTGTCAAATGATGTATTTCTCCCCATAAATAGCCCTCCAAACCTCAGTGAAGAGAGAAAACAGCCCCGAGCAGAGGATAGGGCAAGTTAGTTGGAAGTCAGTTTAATTAGTTCTAAACAAAATAGCCAAACTGGGGGTGGCTACTGGCCTTCTTCACCCGTACCTTCTCTCTGAAACATCCACTGGCTGGTTCTGAGATCCAGTACCTTGTGTGTCTGGTGGTCACTGGGAAAATCAAAACTGAGTGCTCTCTGAAGTGGGAGCTATAGGGAAGGTGCTGAATTCCTACCTCCAATAAGCAAGATAATTTTAGGGGTGGAAGGTTTTTATTGGAGATCTATTTCTGAGTTTTTGCTTATTACCGTGTCCCTCTGACCAATTTGCTGAATAAAGCCAAAAAGAAGGGAAGTAAATTAGATGGCAGAACGTCGATGCACCTTTGATGCAAAGAAAGAAGCCCTGAGCCCAGAGCCAATATTGATAAGCTCTGATTTTAGGAGAGCATTTATAGCACAAATGCATATGACCGAAATAGGGCTGGGAGAAGTAGCCAAAAGAGGCCTGTGAAGAACAGCATATTTTGTATTAGGAAGAAAATATGCCCTTGTGAGCCAGGGCACAGTGCTGTGTGGAGACTGCCTGGCAGCAACTCAGTTCTGCAGAGCCTTTGGGTCTCTGCTTGTTGCAGTGAGAGTCCAGCACTGCTTATACACACAGGAAGACAAGAATGCACATAGAACAAGGTGCCTTGGGATGGAAAACCAAGCAGGAAGACAATTAAAAAAATGTTAGTCATGGGCAGGGTGTAATACATGCACGAGGGGAGAGTTCATTGATGTGCACTACACGGTGAGGGTGACAGTGATGACAGAAGGTTTTGGTTTCCCCAGAATTGCAGAGGTTCTGCTGGGAAAATGAAGGGTTAAGTGTGATGAGGGGAAGCTAATGGCCCAGGACTTCTGTGTGGCCAGGTGGGGAAATGCCAGGCCAGAAGTGAATAGAGGCAGAAAATATTTGTGTTGCTTTCATGAGGAAATGAGAACAACTGGGATGTTATTCCAATTTATGCTTGAGATAAGGCTGATCACTATTCCTCAGGAGACAATAAATCCTCTGCTTCTATGAAGCCAGAGCTAACACTGGACTCTGCCAAACGCTATGCACACAGCTGAGGCATTGCTCTGTGTATCACAGAGATTCACAGAGAGGGGCCATACAGTGTCATTGCAGTGAAAAGGCATTACTGGATGCTGGCTGAATCCCTCAGATTTCCCCTTCCCTTCGCTGATCTTCCCCTAAATGACTCAGGGAATGAACGGCTGTGGAGAAAATGTCGACTCTTAGGCTGGCAGCCTTGATGCAACTGGCCAAAGCAGCCAGGTCTGGATGACATTAATCCTTTCAATGAAAGATTGCTGCAATAAATCGGCTTAAGGGGTGGCGAGGTCTGATGTATGAAGACAGTTTAAAACAACTAAATATGTGTACTTTAGCTTGCCTGAACGATTCACACCTGCCAAGTGACACCCACACATTTCATTGTGCACGTCAGTCTGCCCAAGCCCAGAAAGAAAAAGTGTAATTTTATTATTATTATTATTGTTGTTGTTGTTGTTATTGTTCGCTGATTCTCTTTATGCCCTTTTGTATGTTTTCGGAGGTCACCTCCCTCTTCCCACTGTCCTGAGATGGTCCCTATGCTGAAATATGGTGTTATCCAGCCAGGTAGAGTGATTTTGGGAAATGCCTAGAGATCCATCATCTTAGGGCTTTTCAGGATAAAACAGATTCAGCTTCAGGAAGTGGTGTGCAGAGACTACATGCTTTCTTACAGCCCTGAGCTTCTGACACCAGAACTCTAGGGTGGTTACTTCATTTCTTTCCTAGCCTTGTGATCCCTGCATGGCCTCGTGTCCTGCAGCACTGATGTCTGACAGCACTGTGTCTGCAGTGCAAAGGACCCATCTTCCCCAACAGAAAGAGAAAAATTGCACGGTCATCTTCTTTGCTTGATCTGAGGTATGTGGGGAAGGATCTGACTCAGCATTTCGGGTTAGGCGCTCCACCAAAACCGAAATAACTTGGGATGAATGTTGAAGGGTTGTGCATTTGCAGGAATTTTAACCTGAGCAATACGGGAGCTGCATAAACACCATTCCCTGGGTCCCAGGCTGACATCAGGTCAGGCTCCATCTCAAATAGGGCAGCTCTGAGAGGCCTGGCTGTAAGACAGGAGGGATGGTCCAGCAGCCTGGCTGAGCTCTCCATCAGTTAAACACAACTCTGCATTTGATTCTTCCCCAGAGACTTCATGCATCTGATTTAGCATCCTAAATAAGGTATCAAATATTAATGCAAAATATTACCTCTACCTTAGGGACTCACAAGCTGTTCTCACCAGCTTTTATTAAACAGGCTGGGCCTGCAGTTGCATTATTCTTCATACAAGAACAGATCACATTTTCTGTGTCAGGGCACTGCTGTTGTAGAGCTCTGAAAGAGGGAATAGGAGAGAAAACAGTAATGAGGCAAAGAGATGATGGAAGAGAGAGCTATACAGGGAATGGAAGCTGGGGAGCAGGAACTGGGGAAAGGATAAAAGAAAGGAATAAAGGTGTGTAATGATGGAGAGGAAAAAAGAGGCAAAAAGGCAGGAAAGGATGTAGCAAGAGAGAGAAAGAAGAAAGCTTGTTTCTGATTCATAAGGCTAAAGCATAATTTCCAGGGACCAAGGAACTATTTCCAGGGAATGCAGCGGGACTGAATGTGATTAATAATTAGCTGTAAAGCAGAATTTCATTTTTTTCCCCTTTAGCTTTTTCTGTTATTTTCAAACAGGCTGCCCAGGGAGGTGGTGGAGTCACCATCCCTGGAGGTGTTCAAGTAATTTGTAGATGTGGCACTGGGTGACATGGTTTAGTGGGTGATGGATCAGCAGTTGATGATATTAGTGGTCTTTTCCAACCTTTATGTTTCTATGTTTCCTTTCCCTTCCCCTTGGCTCAATGCAGTGAGATGGCGGCCCCTCTGACCTGCAGGACCCAGTCCCAATCACTGCAGGAGCTGAGCTGCAGCATCTGCCTGCCAGGGTACATCAGTGCATGGCCTGTCCATGGTGGAGATTCCCCAAAATTTAGGCAATTCTTATCCTCTTGTGGTCTGTGCTATGCAGCCAATCTGACTTGATGACTGAAAAATCCACAAAACGTTTCTGAATGCTTTTGAATTAGAAGATGTGGCAGGACTCAGTGGCTGCATTTTGCTAGTCCTGCCTTATATAAATAGTTGTTCTGCTCACAGTGCTGTGCCATGGATGATCTTATGCTCACATTTTGCTAATTTTTAGGGTTTGTTCCTCAAACCTTTACAGGCAACACGAAGGAAATACAGTATCATAGAATATCCTGAGTTGGAAGGGACCCATAAGGATTATCTAGTCCAACTCCTGGCCCCACACAGCACCACCCAAACTCCAAACTCTATGTCTGAGAGTGATAGCCAAATGCTCCTTGAACTCTGTCAGCTTGGGGCCGTGCCCACTGCCCTGATGAGCCTGTTCCATGCCCACCACCCTCTGGTGATACCCAATTTGAACCTCCCCTCTTGCAGCTTCAAGCAGCAGCACAGTGTTAATTTTGATTTTCCAGGCTCCCCATCTGCTTCCACGGCAGCAGAAGGGACTGACGCCTTCACAGGTGGCAGGGCCAGACCCTCTCTTTACCTCTTGGAGATCACATTTTTACAGCACGGCTCATTTGACTGAACAAACGCAAATGCAATTCCTGGCTCTGCAGAGCTCTGGCTGAAAGGAATCGCGGTTTGATCAAGCAGCCTGACCTTTTGTGCTCTGCAGGTCTCGCACATTTGTATTCGGCTGCCACGGTAATGACAGGAGAGAACGTCTGCTTGATAAAAGCATCTCTTTTTCAAATGAGTATTTAGTCTTGATTTAAAGACAGCAGGGGATGGGCCATCCGCATTTTACATCCATGACTGTTCCCTGCTTAACCTCCCACTCTGTTGGAATTCATGTCTCATCTCCTGTACGGATTTGTCCAGCTTCATCTTCCAGTCAGTGGGTCTTACTCCTTTTTTCCCGCTAGATTAGAGAGCCCTTCAGCAACTGGCATTTTCTCCCCATGGAGGTACTTGCACAGTGCAGCCAAGTCACTTTTCAGCCTTTTTTTTTTTTTTGGCAAGATGAACAGACAAAGCTGAGAGTCCTATAGGCAGCTCTCCAAAAATCTGTATGTATTTTCTTCCCTCTTTGCTTTTCCTGCATCCTTTTAGATGCTTCAACAGAATTGAACATGTTCTTCTAGACAAATGTCTCACTAGGACTGTTACACAAACACACAATAACCTCTCCATTCCAGAGAAGTAAGAAACAATTTTCCTTGTACATTCAAGACTCTCATTACTCCCTTTCATCACACGGCAGTACAAGATGATCATCTTTATCTGCCTTAACCACCACATCCTATTCAGTCAGTGTGTTCTGAGGCACTTTCAGTAGGAATGACTTGCAAGCTTTCTTCTTAACTTTGCACTGAACCACATAAAAATGCATTTTGTCTCTCAGTGCGTGCTTGCAATTGAATGCAATTCAGGGTCTGTGGCTGCCTTTTTCGTTATATTTACCACTCTGTCAAGCTTTATGTCTCAATAAACTTTACTGCCTGTGATTTTTTATTTACTTCCAGCCCATTAGGCATCGGGCCGAGTTCGGATGTGGGGCTGGATGAGACGCAGTCCCTGCCGAAGAGTTGTTCTTACTGACAACTCTTTTCAGAGGTCTTGCAGCTGTTTGTTCTTAACTCATTTATGATGTGCTTTATAGATGTTGTAAATCATGACAGGTCTATTTTTTAATCAGAATATCATGCATTACTCACTGAACAGAAGCCTTTGTGGTTATCCGTATCAGCTAAGCTTGCGAATCCAAAAAAAATCACATCAGGTTTGACATGTTCTCTTGCAGTAAGAACACGCTGATTGGCACTAATTATATTTCTGCTCATTACTTTGTCAGCAACTGACATCTGGTTATCTGACCTACCACTACCTGGAACGAGCTGCTTGCAACTTTTGCTACATTAACACAGCATTACCGTTCTCACAGGCTTCTGAGATGTGTTTATTGTAGGCTACTGCCTATAATCAATAGGCAGCACAGCAGAATCCTTAGGGCTCTTGGATGCAAACCTTACAGACTGGGAAACATTAGAACTTCCAGCCTTAGAAGGTGATGTCTAAAATCCTCAGACATTAATAGTCTGGAAAGTAATTCTTCATCCCTTTATGGTGCTGCTTCTTTTTTAAAATAGAGACCAGAAGAAGTACTTAAGCTGCTCTTCCTTTTTCAAGTACGTATTAAAAAAATATTTCCATTAGTTATAGGCTCAAGCAACTGATTAAATTTATTTTGTCCCTAACACACTTAAATTTATCTTTATAGTCCTCAGGTCTGCCAGTCCCCTGTTTTCAGCTTGTCTTTATCTTCCTTTGTCAAGTTTCTATATTCATAACTTTTAACTTATATTGACTATCACCTATTTCTTAATACAATTTAACTCATTACTGATGCACCCTTGTCAGTTTCTAATTGCTGCTTTGACTTTGCAGCTGAATGAGGATGACGAGCTCCCAGCCAAAGTATGCCTTCCACTGATAGTGAAGTCGTGCTTTTCTTTTTTCCTAACAAACTTCCATAAGACCTGCAAATTTTCATTCATCTTTCAGGCCTAATTTTCCCCACTGTAATTTCTCTTGTATTTTCCTTCTACTGCTCAGAAATTAGGTCTTTGCAACCATCCTATTTGCCCACATTTAATGCAGTCATCTCACACTCATTATCATCTGTAATTTCAGGAACCTTTAAACTCCATCAGCTCCAGCATATATCCTTAAATCAAAGCTCCTTAAAACAGCACTTTCATTTTTTCCCTTCTGCAGAAGGTATGAAGAAGAGAGCAGTGCTTAAAGGAAAACTCATTTTCTTGTTTGATTTAGTGGTCTCAGATGCCTCTGTACCAGCCTGCCTCCAGGGGTTTATTAGGTAACACGTTAATCCACATGCATTCAACATCCTTTAATTCTGTATTATCAATATCTCTAAATCAAGTAATGATGTTTTTAATGCAGACAGCCACCTCCACTTCTTTCCTCCATTCACTTATTCCCGAACTGATTAAAACCATTGATTTTAACAGTCTAGTCATGCAAATCATCCCATCAGCTTTCAGCCAAGAGCACTATTTCATGGTAGCCCTGTGTGGGGTGCGTGTTAGACACCGTGTAGGGTTAGGGTTTGGATTTGGCTTAGGGGTTAGGGTTTGGAGAGAGAAGAAGTGCAGACTCCCCTTGTGAGTGGGGTTGTGAAAGCGCTGCCAAAGGAATTTGTGGGCTTCCTTTTCCAGGAGCAGCTGAAACGTTTCTTCCCATCTCTGCTGCTGTGTCAGTACAGTTTATTTCTGATGAGCTGAGCTTAATGTCATTTTTTTAAATTTTTTTTTTTCCCTGCATTCTATGGCTAGTGTCTTAGGGTGTGGAATATGTGGTCTGATACCAAAACTGTATGTACAGCTTCCTTGTCTTGCAGCAGTGCTACAGGCTGCTCTTGGAGGTGGATTGCTCTTTTACCTACCATTACTATAAAAATGACTGCATTCAAAACTGGCATCTGTCAAATCTGTCCCTCTTCAACAAGGTCATGATATGGTATTTGTTGCCAAGAGAAAGCAACAAAAAAAGCAATTTTTGCTTTTCGTCTTTACAGCTGCAGGGAGGTTTGTGGGAAGTCCATGGGAAAGGTTTGTACTTCAACCTGAAGATGACGAAATAGAATCCGGAGTGCAGCTGAGTCCATGCAACTGCTCAGGAGAGCAGAGTCTCTCAGCCTGTAGTCATAAGGAGAATCAGAACAGTTCCCTCCATGCTCCAGCTGAATATCTGTCTTGCCTGAGTTGCATTCCAAAGTTAAATTTTGCAGGGTTCATTGAAAGTGAGCACACGGTGCTGGCCATGTTAGATGTGTAGTTGGCTAGCAGAATAACTGATGGCATCTCTCATATTCCCAAGGGTTTTCCTGGGTTAGTGTGTCAATTCATGCAGGCCAGGGCTTCAGAGGCACATGAGCAGTTGTCCATCAGAACAGGATATCACTTCTGTAGCCTTCATGAGGCACTGGTTGCCAGGGCTGTTTGCTGAGCAGGGAACAGACAGAAGAGAGAAAAATTTTTGCTGTGTAGGACATCAAATACCAAATAATAAACCTGAGATGAAAGCTCTTGCAATGCTGATAGACATATGCATATAGATAGAGTGACAATATGGAGGAGGATGCTTTGAAACTCAAAACGAGATTACAGTTTTGGTATAATCCCTTGAAAAATTTCTTGGCTTTATAAAAAGAAGCAGTCCCACAGATTCTGGGGTCTTACACCTCATTTTTTAGTCTTTGGTGAGAGGAGTTGACACAGTGGACAAAAGGTTCCCAACGCACAGCAGAATCCTCCTGGGGCAGGCTGCAGGGGAGAGAGCTCATTGTTCACACTCCTTGGTGTGCCTCCAGCAGCAGCCAGCAGGGAATAAACCAAAAGATCTAAACATTAAAAACAGACAAACAAAAAACTCCCTAGCACAACAGGTTCCTCTGTCAGAAACTTGCACTGTTATCACTCAGTGCAACACCAGAGGTAGTTCTCACTGGCATCCTGTTGGCAAGAACCAGCACTTATGTCACCCTGGGCTGAGGGAAATCTCAGGTGCCTGCTCCGATGCAAATCATTCAGGAGATGCTTGGTCACCCCTCAGCTGAGTCAAGCATTTAAAATAGAGTGCATCAGGGGAAGGGACACATCAGCTGTTCCCTCAGCCTTTCGTACTTCTGCCTGCTTGATAAAAGAGAAGAGGAGCTCGGCTCCATCTGAACAGCATTAATCATGGCTGGATTGTCAGCAGTACTAGAGGCAAAAAGGTTTAACAGTAGTGTGCCTGAAGAGAAACATATTTGTCAGAGAAACTCAGGGCTCCCGTGGCAGTAGTTGGGGCTTCTGCAGTGAAACCTTGAGCTGCCAGGTGCTGCCAGGTTGCTGCTCCCTTTCCTGGCCCCCAAAATCATGGGGTCATGACGTCTCAGGGAAGACTACAGAAACACACACACACAAAAAATCATTGCTTTGAATTGCAACACGGCTTGGTGGTGCTTATGGAGCGATCCTGCAGAGAGTGACCTCAGGACACGGGTACCACCATTCACACTACCTTAGCTCTGCACAAAGCACAACCCTCCCCGAGCCTCCCCGTGCAACAGTGCTTCGCGCCTGCAGGACTGAACTGTCAGGATTTATTCTGCCAGGCTCAGAGATAATTTGACAAATTTGCATTTTCAGCTAGGTTGTGAAAATTGCCCCACTTCCTGCAGCATGTAGTGGTGCTTTGCTCTGTCAGGAGTGGCTCCATTTGTTTCAGCAGGACAGCTGAGGGAATAAGATATTATTCATCGTGAATAAAAAAAAAAAAAAAAAAAAAAAACCTGCAGATAATACTTTAGGAAACTAAGAGAAGTAAATTCTCCCATGGGTCACATGTTCAGCCTACAGCAGGGAAAACCAGGAATATCATAGAATCACAGAGTGGTTTGGGTTGGAAAGGAGCCCACCTAGCCTTTATCCCCTGCTGTGAGCAGAGTTGCCACCCACCAGACCAGGCTGCCCAGGGCCCTGTTCAGCCTGACCTTGAGAACCCCCAGGGAATATGACCAGACATTTGGCTTGCAATGGGGCAAAATGCTGCATGGTGTCATATCACACAGGCGTTGCTAATTAGCCAGCAGGAAAATTCTGTAGCTAGATGTGTAATTATTTAGGAATATATGAATGCAAGAGCTCTCCAAGGTGACCCAGTCCAGCTTCTGCTAACAGAAGCAGTTCTACCACAATGCTTCTAAACTGATCAAGTGCCAGGTAGCAACGTGATTGCCCCTGCCTCCCTTAGACCCCACATCGTGTGAGACCAAAGACTGATATGTTTGGAGGAATCATCTCATTGAGCCTTATGTGTCACAGGTCCACCTCTCCCTAACAATCAGGTCATTGAAAAACTGTGCCCCATCGCACCGTTAGATGGAAACAAGCAGGCAGAGGGAGGAGGAAGGGTGCAGACTTCTGTGCGTGTGGGTAGAAATGCTTATTAAAACCTAAGTTGGTGATGGCAGTGTTCGTTCTGTGATGGCTTGTGCTGACTAGTCAGTCTGAATCCTGAGTGGGTGCTTACTGTCTGTACATCTATCTGCAAAGCACACAGGCTGTATCAATTGTCAATTAGTGTAATAATATATAATAAATCACTTCAAAAATGATCCAGGCTGGGGATTTTCAGTGTTTGACTTAAAGGCAAGTGTCCCAAGAAGTGCCGACTCCATTTCTCCTGTTCCATTTGCTGTGTTATATTCCCCCCTAATCTAACAACTCTTTTGTTTCTTCTTTAAGCTAATGGCTCTCATCCTTCTCAATCTTTCTTCATCGGCAGCCTCCCAAGCAGACGATCATTCATGTCACCGGTCTGTGAACTTCTTCCATTTCTACCATAACTGCTCTGTGGGCTGGTGACCAGGACCAAGAACAGTATTCTGAGTGAAAGCACATTATTGATTTATCGAATGGCTTTATATTTTCAGTAATCTCTTTCACACACACTTTCCTGCGACTGATGCCAGAAGAGTAAATGGAAAAAAAATGCATCTCAAATACACTGAAATGGAAAATCTCCAGTACAATCTCTTCTTTCCCCCTGGAAAAATAGCACGTCTGACATCACCTCTGTTGTAGAAAATGCACATCCATCTTGGTTTTTCAGAGCTGAACTTTTGACTTTCAGGTTGACTTTCGAGAATGTTGGTGTTTATTGTGTTACTGCACATTTTCAAAGCACTTGTATCTTATTTATAGAGGCAGAATTCAGTTAGCTGAAAATGTGGATATCTTATATTGGGTTGAGATATGTTGAAGGTAAGGATGCTGAAGGACTTTTCTTTGCCAATAACCATTTCTGTAGGTGGAACTTACCATTAAGCATCTGCTGCTGTTTTAACAAAGGATTCTTTTTTTTTCATATAAAATATATGGGTCATCTGTAACATAATATCTTATAAATATGGTGGCATAAAATATATATACCAAAACTGAATTCCTGAAATCAGGCCTAGAATACATACCAAGGCACTTAGATCAGGTATTAGAAACCTTTTTTTCTCTAGGGTCTTTGTTTTGAGATGTTTGTATGAGAAATAACCATTCCTATGCATATATCAGCCCTTGGAATGAATCAGTTCAGCAGGCTGAAGGTTTGTTACGTCCTAAAAATCATGCCATATCTTTTGGAAAAATAAAAAGCAAGAATTTATAGGAAGTCAAAAGTAACTGATTCCAGCCACCTCCTGGTGTGCTCTTCTCTGCCAGCTCCTGCCAGATCCCTAAACATTGCATTTAGACTTTAAGATATGTTTAAGTAGATATGTTTAAGAGCAGATATGTAAGTGTGGGCAGGCTCCTTCTGCCCCTAAGACAGCAGTGAAGGTACCCTCAAATGCTTGGTAGGACTGGATGCTAGCAGCTTCCCTGCTGACTCTGAGGTTTTTCTGCTCTGTTAAGGACTTAAGGATGAAGCTTCTAGACATACAGACACTTAGATTCTATATGTCTTGGCATATGCCAGTGTAGATAAAAGAGCATACAGCCTTGCGCTGAAGCTGTCTGCTAAAGCCAATTGAGAAGAAATAAATGAAAAATGTAGCTGTTGTCATTATAACCAAGTGTCTTCTAGACAACAAGGATCATACTCACTGACAGGAGACCAATCTCACGGAGTGCTTGATGAACAGGCAGCAAGATGACTTTGCATCCACCTTACCACCAATCGCCCTCTCCAGTGTCCAATACTACAGTTTCTCACAGCACAGTCACATCACTTTGTTTGCCAATCAATTCAGGGTTTAGTCATACTGAAAACAGGCAGCTGTGGGAATGATGACACTTAGACCTAATTTCCTTTTTTTGGCTACTGAACTTATTGGAATCTGCAGAGCTTTACTGCTCACTTGTGGCACTATGTGTTAGACATGTCTCCTATATACAAAAATCTTCCCCAGATCCTTATATTACAATGTACTTGCAAATGCAAAATACTAATAATTAACATTGAGGGTATCTTTGGGGATAAGAACAGTTGTGCTTCTGAATGTAAACTGCTCACAGTACGCATGTGATGTCAGCCCCCCTATGAGAAAACAGCAGAGGTGATTAGCAGACGTGGATCCACAACACGATGTCTTAGGAGGTTAGGGCTCCATGCAAATACCTGCAGATCAAATAGCATCTCAGAAAGTCTGCCAGACACGTGGCATTTCATGGTGACATGGAGAGATGCTCAGTCTGTTATTTGATCTTGCTTGTGTTTATCATGAAAGAAGCTGAACACAAAACAAATCCAGCCAGCAAATCCTGTCATGAGGCAGCAGGGTACTTATCCAGCAGAGGCACTCCTCTCTGAACAGCTCTTTTCGCTTCGCATTCTCCCGATATTATCAGATGTATAAAAGATGTGTGGAGGATCTGGTTCAGATCATTAACCAGGAGGTTGATGGGTCATGTGCAGTGTCCATCCTTGGAGATTTTCAAGATCAGATGGGACAAAGCCCTAAGCAACCTGGTCTGACCTCACAGCTGACCCTGCTTTGAGTAGGAGGTCAGACCAGACAATCTCCTGAGGTTTTTTGGAAGAGTAATGTGCATTATCTTACAGCCTACAGCTTAGTAAGAGCTACCTGACAGATCCCGTTGCCAGGGTTCCAGATCAGTGCTCAGATGCCAAAGTGTAGCATACTTTCTCAGCTGACTTAAGGCTTGCTGTTAGTTTCAGTCTTTGCAGTGTACGTTTTGAAAGTGTTTTGCAGCCAACGAAGCTCTAGAAGAAGAATATCAACATGGGGACTTGGCTGCAATAGTCACAGGCAAAGAGGAGATGAAAACTGATGGACAGTAATTACAACCTCCCATCATTTTACCCAAGACCATTTACCAGTCATTAGAGCCAGCAAAATTAGGTTGCTGTCTTTCACGTGACCTTTTCTCGTAAACATAAAACTTTCATTTTTTCCCAAAGTTTCCCACTCTCTCGACTTTCTTCCCTTTATGTGTGAACACTGAAGCATAATTTCTGTTTCATTTCATGTGGAACATCTTTCTTCAGTCATATCAAACAATTTCATTTCATTTCAGTTCTAATGGAAAGGTGTTCGTTTGTTCTAATACCCTTCCTCAGCCCAAACAAACAAAAAATTGGAGAAGAATTAAGTGCTTTTTTATTTATTTACTCTAAACAACCAAAGTCTCTAAGGGAACAAACTTTTCTCATGAGCATCTGTTCCTTTAAAAATTCAGTTTTTGCCCAGAAACAAAGGAAAAGCAGGCCTGTGATGAACATATTAGCAGCTTACTCTAAATACAATAATAAACGAAGACCTCTGGAAGCAAAAATAACCAAATAGACTTCTAAAGCTGCCTGTATTTTGTGTACTTGTACCAGATAGCTGCCTGTGTTGGCTTTTCATGGACTCGTGAAATCAGCATGCTCCCAGTCCTCCATGAGATACTCTCCCATCTTCAGCTTTGGGCTCCTGTGCACTTAAAACATGCAATACCATGGTAGGACTCCTTCTGTGAATGGCTGCCATGCATATGGGGACTATGTATATTCAGAAATCAGGTTAACTGCCTACAATAGTGCCCTGCATTGCCTTTGTTAAGCTGATTGTCGCTGAAAGATGTCAGCCTGACAATTACTGAGGCTGAAAGCCTCTTCATCTTCTACAGGGTAGATGACACCCAGGCTGGGTGGTGACAGCGACAGGTCTGGCTGACAGCCCCAGCTGAACCTAGGTAACCAACCAGATCCGGGATCCACTGGGAGGAGCAGCAGAGACATGGCTAGGCACAGGTCTGCAAACAGGACTTTCTGCAGTGCAGAAACAGCCCTCCAGAAATACAATTCTCTGAGGCAGAGCAGAGCTGAACACAGGTACACAGGCAGCACAGACCTGGAGTTGTATTTAAGCTCAGGTCAGGGCTAACAGGCAGAGGGTGTGTGTGGATGGAGGGCTCTGGGTGAGCTGGATGGAGTAATTAAGGTCTGTGAATGCCCTCTGGGCCTGGGAGATAGAAGGTCGTAAGTATGGGAAGAACAGTTAAGCAGGGAATATGAGTGCAGAATCACGGAGAGCTGGCTCCAACCACTCTGTGAACCAGTGCCTTAGGGCAAGTGGGAAGTGATTACCTCACTTATTATTATCATTATTAATTTTTTTTTTTAAAGAGCAGAAAACTTTTAAATTTGTGCTGCAATACGTGGGCACAAAGAACACACATCGTTAGCCAAACAGCTCTGAATTCAGCAGAGTGGACCGAGGTATATTAGGGGGATATTGAGAGCAAGGGGAGCTGAGAAGGTAACCTGTGCAAAAGAGCAGAGTGTGCAGGGATAACCAGCAGGTGAAAACTACTGTAGCGAGCAGTTGTCATGTGTCAAGGTCCCAGGGGATACCAGCTGGGGTCAGAAAGGCATTCCTATCTAATTATACATGAAAACATGGGATGCATTGTCAGCAATTATATGGCATCTTAGAACAAATCTTTTTGATCATCCTTAGGGAGAGGATGCCATGACAGATGATGAATAGAGCTGCCCCAGCACACAAACTTCCACTATTCCCCAGGCTCTTTGGGATTTGCCAAGCATCATGCCCCAGGGAGAATAAGCTTGCTGGAGCCCTGTCCCAGAGGAATGTTTTGGGGATGTAAGGTGTGAAGATGAGGCAGCAGTGGGAACTACAACAATCAGGAGGATCTTTATTTATCTCTGGAAACGTTAATGTTAAATTCTGTGGGCCAGCCCCTGGAGAAATGTAGCATACCGCTGGTCTCCTAGCACACCCTGCACACACTTCGTGTGTTGTTTGCACTTGAGAAGGAGACTGAACCAGCAGATGCTACAGAAAAGGGAATTGCTGAATGTTTATTCAGATTCCACACAGCTGCTCAGCTCCACTCCTCCCCCCTCCCTTTTGTCTCTTATTCATGAGCACTGTTGTGAATGGAGTTCTGCCTGGCGTGTAGGATTTGGGACACAGCTGTGGCAGCATGATTTTGTGCATGGAGAAGGAGAAATCCTGTCATTAAAAGGACTCTGATACGCAGCTCAGGAGCAGGAAGGCACAGCTCATTGCTGTGCGAGGCAGCCACTTACACACCCTGAACAGAGAGGGGAGAGAGCTGCAGACACATCCCACGGATTGAAATTTATTTGCCCGAACCATTCATGAAATAATTACTAAGAGCAACAAAAAGCAAAGTCTGTTTGCTAATGATTCACGAGCTAGATAAAGGGCTGAATTAGTCAGATAATTTATTTGTAATAATAATCTAGCCAGCTGTAATTAGAAAGCTGGATGAAGTGATCTAGAAAGAGACTGGAAGCATTCCCAACAGCACACAACCTTCCAGAGAGTACTCGTATTTTTTAACAGCAGCATTTCCAAAAGCCTGTAAATTTGCCAGGCTTTGAGCAGGATAGATCTGGTGGAGGCCCAGGAACCAGGATGTTTTTTATTTTGGTGTAGGGATCCTTTCCTTTCTTGGCCTTGGTCCGTTTGAGCAGTTGGTGCTATTCCCAGTGGCTTTTGGGTGTAGATCAAAGTGTTGCTGAAATCACTTTCAAGTTAAGCAGAGAACATTTGGAATTAAATCAGCTTCATTTTAAGGGAGTTAAAAATTTTCTGGTGAGAAAAAAAGTTTTTTGAAGTACAGTAGCTAATTATGTTCCTTGAAAATTTCCCCAACTGTAGTTGAAGTCTTCTCTCAAACTTTTCAACCACGCAGGCTGAGACAAGGATGTCCCTTGGGTGAAATACCCTCCTCTGGAAAGCCCATGATGAGCATCTGCCCAGAGAATTGTGGACACCCCCATCCATGGAGGCATTAAGGCCAGGTTGGATGGGACCCTGGGCAGCATGGTCTGATGGTTGGCAACCCTGCCCACAGCACGAGGTTGGAGCTGGATGAGTTTCAAGGTCCCTACCAGTCCAAACCATTCTATGATTACATTTGTGGATGTGATGGATCCCAATCACTGCTCATTTATCTTGTCAGATAGGTGAGCTCTTTATCTGCTAGCTGGCCTGGCCCTGCCATCAGCAGTGGCGGTGGGCAATTCTGCCTTGTCCTAGGCTTACTATTTCTTATCTGAGCAGGGAGCAGGGAACACAAAGCACTTTGTTCAGAACAGGAGACAGG
Source organism: Chrysolophus pictus (assembly GCA_037305975.1). Classification (NCBI taxonomy): domain Eukaryota; kingdom Metazoa; phylum Chordata; class Aves; order Galliformes; family Phasianidae; genus Chrysolophus; species Chrysolophus pictus. The sequence goes on along the minus strand of CM074576.1, from coordinate 115,072,977 downwards.
GAAAAAGGACCACATGCAAGTAAGAAACTCTTGCTGGTGTCATGATACCGTGGAGATGAGGAGTAACCCACCGATTACGCAGAGCATTGCCTCATCACAATGTCTTCATCACAATGTCTTCATCACAGAGCCATCAAACCAGCATTTATTGTGGACCTCCCTCTGAGTGCACATCTTCAGCACATATGCAAGCTAATAGCCATGAAGATGTTGGGGCAGTCCCTTTGGATGTCATCTGCCTCCCCACGGCCACTGAGGAGCTCAGCCTGTCTCAGCTTGGTGAGCTGTGTGACTGGAAGCTGGAGCCTCCTCTGTCAGAGGTGAAATCCTCTGGAAGGAAGACAAGCACGGGCTGACCCAAACATCAGCAGTTGTGTCAGGCTCACCTCGGTTGGTCTGCAGTTTAATCATCTCTGTCTGTTTTTGCTGGCTTGCTCTGAAGCCCTTGGAACAACACTCAGCGGGGCCTTTCCTTGGAGCTACAGTGAAATGTTAAAGGGACCGTTGCAGCTCTTTGCTGCACAATGAAGCAACCAGAGAAGATAATATGCTAACTGTGCTACACATTCTCTAACAAAGGACTCTCATAAGCATTCTCCCTCTAAACTATGCTGAGTCTTGTGTCCCAGCAGGACAGGAGACAAAACTCCCTTTCATACCCCTGGGATGCCACAGCACAAGTCAACCTCCTCCTGACCCACATGTTGCCGGAGGGAGTTCTATTCTGCAGCTAGGGACCCAGGGTAAAAGCTTCATATAGTTAAAAGGACCTCATGTGGAGAGTGGATATGCCTATTTCTGAACAACTATGAAAATAGATGTAATCATTTTGAGGATATCAGAGATTGCTCTTCTGAGGTATACCTGGGAGCCACAGGGGACTTTTTTATGTCTCCCAGGTGCAAAGTCAGTAACATCCAAAGTGAAGCATGTCCCTTAGATACTGAAAAACAACTGTTCACTGCCAACCATATAACAGGCCTCTAGGGATGGACTTGAGAAAAGGGTGAATGGGAAGAGTTTGCATGGGGTCAAAATAAGATTGTGAATCATGTTTTGCAGTTTTGTGACCATGTGTAAGACCATACTAAGAAGTCTGTCTAGACTCCTGTTAAGACTTCAAAAGTAATTCCTCAAAACTAGTGTTGGTATGAACTCAGCTCAACAGCAGACACTATGATTCAAAACCTTTGTGGATCACGTGAATAGATTCTAAGAGGAAGGTACCAAGAAAGTTCCAAGGTCAAGAAAACATGATCGAGAAAAGGTAGAAAGAATTAAGCTAGTTTAATATCACAGAATTGTAGGGGTTGGAAGGGATCACTGGGGATAATCTAGTTCAGCTGCCTGCTAAAGCAGGGGGAGAGTGCTGTCTCCTTCAGGAGATTACACTGAAGAGTGTCCAAATGGGTCTTGAATATCTCCAGAGAAGGAGGTTCCACAACCTCTCTGGACAGCATTTTCCAGTGCTCTGTTGCTCTCAAAGTAAAGCTGTTTTTCCTCAAGTTCAAATGGAACTGCCTGTGTTTCAGCTTCTGCCTGTTGCCCCTTGTTTTGCTTCTGGATGTCACTGAAAAGAGCCTGGTCCCATCCTCTTGACACTCTTGAGGTATTTATTAGCAATGAATAGATCTCCACTCTCAGGATGAACAGTCCCTCTCTCAGCCTTTTCTCAAATGGGAGATGCTGCAGGCCCCTTGTCATCTTTGCAACCCTCTGCTGGACTCTCTCCAGAAATTCCTTGCCTTTCCTGAACTGCAATCCCCAGAACTGGACATGGTACTCCTTATGTAGTGTCACCGGGGCAGATTAGAGAGAGAGGATTCACTTCCCTTGATCTACTGACCACCATGGGATACCACTGCTGGCTCCTGACCAACCTGCTGTTCACCAGAACACTCAGGTCCTTCTCTGCAGGTGAGGAGGAGTAACTCTACACTTGCCCTTGTTGAACCTCATAAACTCCTCTCCACCCAATTCTCCAGCCTTTCCAGGTCTTGTTGAATGGCAGCACAGCCCTCTGGTGTGTCAGGAAGAAGATATCTGCTGATGAGGAGAAAGTGAAGTACAGTCTTCAATACACAAAAGATCACCACAAAAATGATGGGAATAATACATTCTTAGTATCCATTCTGGGGAAAAGGACACATAGTGAGCTCCAGCAAGAGGAATTCAAGTCAGAAATTTAGGTTTTATGGGTAAGGTCATCAGTGCAGAGAAGTTCTTCTGGGAAGAGTGAATTTCCATCATGGTAAACTTTAGAAAGAGATATACTAAATACCTGCCAGGAATGATCCACATGTAGGTAATTATTTTTTGGGCAGGTTATGGATGAAATGAATGCTTTTAACCTGCATTTTTGAATAGTCTACTATTGATTGTTTTGAATCAATATCATAAAGCCTCATATTGGCCACACAAAGAAGACAGGATTTTGGCACCGGAATAAGGGGAGAAGAAATGGACATTCATTTCAAAGGATGCTGAACGCCGAGAAGGGAATCAGAGGGTATCCAGGTCAGAATATGCAATCAGAAAGGATTCATCTCCTGCATTAGCATGCCAAGCAGAATGCTATCTACACATCATCAGGAGACACGGCCTTTAAGTCTGTTCTATATAGGCTCAGAGGACAAAAAATTTTCCATGATAGGCTGTGTTAAAAAAAAAAAAAAAAAAAGGAAAAGAAATTCTCCCTCACGCCTAACTGTTCTGCGCTGGCTTCTGAACATGATTTGTTTGCCACCCTCTAGCCCAGCAATGGTTTCAAGTACAGGGGGAAGGTGTGCAGAATACTTCAAGATGAAAGTTTCTCTCTGCAGAGCCATATGGCCACAAGCAGATAATGCTGTGAGCAGCATTCATTAACAATTTCCAAATCTGCAGCAGCTGGAGCGTGGGATCATTTAAAACATGACTGATGTACTTCCTGCAGCCACGAAAAGGAGGGATCGGTTGGAACCTAAACTACACAACACATTCCTCTGGACTTACTAAATAAAGCCACATGCCTCTTGTTGCAAACAGGTACACAGAAGCGACCTCCTGGGGAGGGCACTGCAGGAGCACACAGGACAGGTGCTCGGTGGAGCGCTGCCAGTAGACCAAGTATCCTGGTTTGCTGGGGATCCTTCAGAAGCTGAGCAGAATGGGGTGAGAGGAAAGGGCTCCTATAATAATTCTGATGAAAGCAAAGTATTGGGCTACTCATTTATTTTAGCAGCAGCAAGAAAAACAATAAAAGCTGCCAGAGGCAAGGACCAGCAAAATTGTTACGTGAAGGATTGTAATGAGCTGCACTCACCTAAAAATAGTGTTCACGTTAACACAGTGTGCTCTAATTTGTGGGATGGTGATCCAGCTTTGTGCCCACCAGATGTTACTGCACTGATTACTGACAGTATAGCATTACAACACCTCATAATGTTAAACAGTTTCATAAATAAATAGCTAAACAGTTTATCGATCAGTTTTGTTAGGCAATTAACTATTATCCACTGTTGTAGCCTGAGATGATGCGTTGCTCTTATTTTTTTAAAGCGTGCAAGAAAAGAGTCTGAACTTGCCAGAAAAGAAATGTTTCCAACATTAAAAAAAAAAAAAAAACCCACCCAAAAAGCAACATGGAATCATTTCTGAATGTTAAGCAATGGGGTTAAATGTTTAAAGCCTCCAAAACTTTTGGGCACTGGGACAGAATACATCTCCCTCAGCTTGATTGAATGCAGACATTTGCAGCTAGGATCATCGTCATGGACTCCTTTTACATTCAGTGGAAAGAAATGAACCATGCCCTTCAACTGCTTGTTCCTTTTGTCCGATCGTAAAAAGAGATATTGTAGATGACAAGCTCTGACGTAGGCATGGCACATCTGAGGAAGCTGAATCTTCCCCTGATGGCTCCTCTGAAAATCCATCAGGAAAAATATTTCCAGCCCCAACCCAGTTCTTTGAAGATGAGGTGAGACAGGACCTCCAGAGGGTACAAACAGCTCTGCTCCTCTGCTTGAGGCTGAGAAATTCACAGTGTACAGCAGTAGGACCAGGATGCCTTCTGAGGGCAGAACTCACCTGGTTATTCAGGATTTTACCCTCCCACCTTGAAAGGACTGTAGGATTTGTCAGAGGAGACATGATGGGAGGAAGGGGGAGGGCATAAGCATCTCTCATAAGCAGAGATGGAAATCCTATTTTTATTTTGTGTTTTGTAGGCCAACACCAGGGCAGATCTCACTTTCAGGGCAGCAGGTCCAGCCCCACCAGAGTTTCATAAAAAGCACTAAAATCTTCCCTTCTTATTCTGTTTTAACAGTGATGTACAGTCACAGCACAATGCAGTAAGTGTTTAAGAGAACAATACTGTACAAAGCCAGAACAGTACTGGTTATCATTATCAAGATAATACTAGCAAGACAAGAACATTTTCTTGCTGTATGCTGAAAGACAAAAGACACTTCTGTTACCTTATAAAGAACCAATCCTTGCAACTTTTTTCTACACAGACCTTTTTTGGATCATCTCAGTAGTACTCTCTAAAATATTTGAGTGTTATTTAAAATATATATATATACCATGGGAATATATATACAAGTACTCGTAATGAGTTTCCATTGATTATTACACTTTTTAGTAAGACATAAACATTTCAGAATACTTCTGTTTTTGTGCTCCTGTGTGGTAGTCCTCAGAGGGAAATCTACTGCATGTCCCCAGACTCAGAGATGAACATACAGCAACACAGGATGATAGCAAAGATGGGACATGTATGGGAAAGCTACAGGGACTTTTACAAAATAATGGCCATTTATTTCTGGTTTCCACTGCCCCCCACCCTGAAAAAAAAAAAAAAGAAACACCAAAAAGCCACAGCAAACTCACAACCCTGTATGCTCTCATCATGGTTTGTGAAGCACTGGAACAGGTTGCCCAAGGAGGTTGTGGATGCCCCATCCCTGGAGGCATTCAAGGCCAGGCTGGATGTGGCTCTGGGCAGCCTGGTCTGCTGGTTGGCGACCCTGCACATAGCAGGGGGGTTGAAACTAGTCATTGAGGTCATTTTCAACTCAGGCCATTCTATGATTCTATGATGATTGTATGTTTTAGAATTGTCTTGACTATGAATTCCTAATTCTTTTCTGATACTCTTCCTTTAAACAGCTGTCATATGATATATGCATAAGCAAATCTACTGCAAAATTTTCTTTCAAGTTCTCCATCAGTTAGAAAGCCCCAGAGCTGCCACTGGCCAGGGCACCAGGTCTTTTGCTTTGGATCTACTGCTACAGCTGCATTTTCTCCTCCTCCCACAGAAGTGCCTGCTTCCCAGAGGCAGCTCTGCTATGTTTGTGGCACCCTTCTGTCAGCCAGGCAGACACAGTTCCTGCCCTGAGGAGCAATTGACTGCAGCTAGGTTAAAAAAGCGGAAGGATCCAAACCTAATGATAGAAAGAGAAGAGAGTGAAATGCAAGGCTTCTAGGGAATTGCTCGTGCAGATTTTCTCTGCTCTGTGCTGAGACGGGATGCTCTATATCTCTCTTTAGAATTAAGGGTCTCATTAAGGAAACTGTAACATCTCATTTAAATGCCTGAGGAAGAGAGTAACTGTGAAGTGCATAACAGGGCTGTGAGCAGACTCTGAAACCTTGACACAGATACCCTTACCCTGAGATCTCATGTCTTTGTACAGTGTGTAAATGGGATACAGGACAGAAAGAATGAGGGCCAGCAGGAGATTTCGCTTACCACAGACTGGTGCCCGCTGACACTACTTACTCCTTTTCACCTCTTGTACCTGGATTTCTCTGCAACCTGGACTCACTTGTTAGGGAAGCCCTGATTTCCTCCACCTGCCTCTTTTGTCAACCAGCCCCCTGCCTGGCTGACTTACCAGAAAGGAGTGTTTCCAAGCAGACAGCATGATAAAGAGTGCCAATGCTTTTGACCTTTTTGGTTGAACATCCCCATATGTTCCTGCTGGATGCTTACAAATCTTGGGCTTGCTTCTGCCTGGAAGAAGCTGGCAGAGCACTTTTCAGGTGACCAGCTAAGCTGCATCCTGGGAGAAGTTCACTTTCAACACACTCCTGAGGCTAAGAAATTGTTTCCCAAAGAGCAAACATTGTTATACTCCACCAGAGGGTGAACTTTAAATGTGGTTTGCATTGCAGCTTTCACATGATGATGCTACAGAGCCTGGGCACTACCCCATACATTAATGCATGCAGAAAATGGGGTTTGCTTCCCGAAGAAATGGGGAATGGAGCCTTTCTACTCCGCTACATCTGGAGGAAAGGATGTGTGATTTCATCAGCTCTATGTCATAATTGCTATTCGGATTTAGCATTATTTTTATTTTTTCTCTCTGAAAATAAATAGAGAAAAATTACCCTAAAGTCTCCAAAACTCCTAATATGATTTCTAAGTAACATTTATTCTTTTCCTTCTGGCAGTTACACAACAGACCAAATCCACCCCTGGTAAAACATGCCTAATCTAAAATTTCTAGGCAGATGGAGCAACTGCCTGATCACTCTCTCTTTCTACAGGTTGACTCTGTGACAAAAGACAGACTTAGAGAGGTCAGATCTACTCACACTTGCAATTCCAGGCTGAGTTTCTTTGAGGTAGAAACCCAGCAACATTTTTGAGAGCCCAATTTCCCAACGATATTCGGTGCATAGGTTGGAATCATTCTTTTAAAAAGATAATGATGCTTTTCCATTCTTACTGTAGGTAATGTGGAGAAGTCAAAAAAGAAATCTCAGGCTCTTTGTAACACTCCTGTAACCCACCAGAAGTGCTAGGCTGGGCTGCTGCTCACATCACCTGAATAATTTTGCTCTTTGCTACATTTTCTCGTAATAGAGGCAGCTCAGTCTGAGCATTCATTATTCATTATTCATTTCTGAGCAGCAGAGCAGCTCCAGAAGACTCTCCTGGTTGCAATCATAACTGGCCCCAATCAAACCTGAAGCTGAAACAGCTCAATTTCTTTAAACTTGGCCTCTTGGCAAACATCAAATTTAACTATTTGGACATCTTCTCTTGCTTCACTTTGGTCAAGTCCTTTCTGCTATCGCTTCATTAGCATGGTAAAAGCATGCATAATGACACGAGAGACCATAAGCAGAGAGATCAAAACATGAATCTCAAAAGATGTTGCTTGTTTGGATGAACCATGACCTCTGAGCTGTTTTTCTCCCTTAACCAAACGCTGGTGTAGGACAGATGACTCCTAGCAACGAAGTGTACGTGCAACACCCACGTGTATTCTCTGCTGGTGGGCAGTTCTCCTCTCAGACTGCTTCGCCTGTGGAAGTGCCCCTTGGAGTTGATAATGCAAACCCTGAGATTATACCAGGCCTTACCACTAGATGTCCAACTCCGTCCCAAATCCACCAACGCCTCCCGTGTCATTGAGGATGCCCCTGCGTGCTCTTCCAGCTGCAGACATCTCAGTAAGTGCCAGGGTGGATTTTCAGTTTACCTCAGAGGAAAGTGATTGACGTGCTTTAAGTGCTTTCGCTACTGCAGCCGCAGGGATTTCTGAGGAGGTACTTAGCCCAGAAGGGGGAGGCTCGATGTTACTAACAGCTACCAACCATGATTTTGTTCAAAAATTAAATCTACCTGCTCATACCGTTAATGAAAAAAAGCAATTAATATAGGTCCATGGAGAAAATGTTAACTTATCAGCAACAGAGGCTATGTTTCTTTGTTCTCCCTTTGGCCAGCCTGAGCTGCTTGAAAACCCAAACCAATAAAGAGAGAAAGCTGGGGAGCCTTTATCTTGGGACTGCAGCTCTCGCAATACTCTTATGCAAAGCCAAAAAATCCTGGTCAGTGTTTGGATCAAAGGTCGTTCTGCACACAACAACGTAAGAGCATCTGTTCGGCTTCTTTTGGACACGGTAGAAATGCTCCCCTTCAGATGAGCTGGGCAAATGAAGCACTGAATGAAGCGTGTTTATGAGAGGTCCTGTGTTTCCTTCTTCAGGAAAGGTCCACGGCACTGTCACTGTGGCCAGGTTCAAACTCACCACCTTTCATGTGTTTAGTTTCTCAGATGCGTGCTTCTTTCCAACATTGTTGTTAAGCAACAGCTCTGTTCCTGCCCAGATGGGGTTTCTTCTCAGCAGGAGATGAAGAAATTCCCTTCTAACTAAATACCTCTTCCATGAAAGCGTATTATGTAAAGGATGGGATCTTGCTTTTACCACATAGAGGAAAATGTATGTTTTGTTAGGAGCACGCTTCTGAAAGGATACCTCTCAGGCTCTTTTTAGCCTCACCAGCAACCTTCCTGTTTCTACCAAAAATAAACACAGCAAGGCTTTTCTCCTCCAGCACTTCAGCTGCCCCTGGCTTTGTCACTAGTTGTGTGACAGGATGTCCCACATCGCCACAAAGCCCCACATCACCACGGCAGGAGACAGGCTGAGATCACCTCAGGCATTTCGTGTGAGGGGAGTGGTTGGGCCCTCTCTGGCCCATGGTACTTCAGGGGGGTTGGAGATTCATGATCCTTGGGGTCCCTTCCAACCTGACCATTCTGTGATTCTGTGATTGTCTCCTCCCCATGAATCAAGGGTTGCCAGGAAGGCTGGGTGTAGGGCCAGCAACAGCACATGCACCCACAGGTTAACAGGGAGAACTCTATCACATCCCTTTGGTCTTCTTGTTTAGAAGTGGTACCTTACACCTCTGAAAGTGCCAGAGCAAAATTTTTGAAACCTTCTTAAGAGGACAATGCCACAGGGCCCCAGGGACTTCACTGCATCCAGGACACTGGTCATTAAGGGAAGCAAACTATCATTCCCATCATAAAAACACTGTAGGATTGGCAGTGCCCAGAGTGCATAAACACGTTTGGAGCCTCACTCATTTCCCGTCCTGTGTACAGCCATAGCCATTTTGCTGCTATCCTCCACAACGCTTAGTCATGGCTCACAACTCATCTACACTTGGTGCCTGCACAGTCCCTCCTGTGCTCTGTCTCTACGAGTAGCAAGCTGATCAGAGACCCTGAGGCACAGATGCGTAAGGAGAGAGGGTCTATCAAGCATGGCATGGTGATGGCCTGCTCCTATACAGGTTGCAGCTAACAGCCCAAGAGCTGAGTAGAGATGAAAGGCTATTGAAGCCCTTCATTCAGACCCATAAGATTACGTGAAAGACCACAGCAGGTCCTCTTTGACAGTACTGTATTTGTGCACAGGGCAGGACACTCTGAGAGTAGGGTCTCCTTAGCCCGACAGGCTGCGGAATAAGCATGTTCAGAAATGCTGCTGGTTACCCATCCCTACAGCTGTCTTGTCAGTCAAAACATTTAATCTTGACATAAGGATGACCTCATTGCAAGTGTGATCCATCAAGACGAGGGAAGAAAGGTCCTTGTGCCAACAAAACCAGTCCAAAACTACGCAAGCAGAATGCCAGCATGTTTAAAAATATCTCTGGGTCCCTATACATCCCACTTCCCCTGGCTTCCTTTCCTGCCTGCTCCTCAGTGTGAAGAAGGACTCAGTTGCTAGCCTGGACTTGGGATGTGGTGAGACGTTTCTGTGGTCAGAGGGTGGAGTTCTCTTTCTTTCTTTTTTTTTTTTTTTTCTTCTGAAATGCTCTGGCTGTTGGTCAATGCCTCTTCAAAGAAACTGACACTATTCCTCTCCACCCCCTGCCTCTCTTTCCCTCACTAGAAAGGTAAATTAAGAAGCTCAGGGATGACAGGAGCCTGCAAAAAACCTGTGCTTTGCACCAACCCTCTCATTACGGCAAGGTGTGGCCAGCACACAAGCCAGCAGGGCAGCCAAGCCAAACACATCCCTTCAAAGGGCTTCCTTCATATGTACAACTTTGGGACACCCATTTCGTGTCCCAAAGCAAGGATGGCTTTATTTTTTCCTGTGCCATTATTTGCCTTCAGAGCTGCCTCCTGCTGCCCAATGACAAATTTTCAGGGACTGAGGTGAAGATTTGGAAAACACCAGGATGCTTCAGAACAACAATGTAATGAAGTGGCTGTTGGCAGCTTGGCAGTATCATTTCTCAGTCATCATTTCTTTCTCTGAAACCAGCTGGGCTCTATTCTGTTCTGAACATAATGGAAAAGTTATCCCCCTTCAATGATATACACCTCTATACGTGAATGATTCTCCTTTCAATGTACTCCTCTCACATTCACTTTCTTTAAGTGAAAAATGCAGGTGTAAAAGTCAGTTGCAACTTAAAGTAATAATGATGACCATTTTGTAGTGTAGAACTGGCATTTGATCGTGCACTTGATTTTTCTCAGGCCAGGAATTCTATTCACAACTGGTTAATGTGCCCCAAACCACAACTAGTTAAACATTCCCTTCAGTGTCCACAATCAATCCGTGGATGAGAGGAAGAAACTGCAGAAGACTTGCCAGATAGCATAAGATAATAAAGAACCTAAGGAAATTGCAATCTTCTCTGGGACAGTCCACAAATTGAAAAAGAAGCTAGATTTGCAGAATAAGTAATTCATTGCAAAGTTATTCACTGAGCTATTGGAATCAAATAAAAGGAGGGACAAGGGCCCAGAATGTGCTAAGGTAATAGAAGTTATGATGCTATTGGCATGTGAGGAATACACTTCCTCGGAAGGATGACAAAGAGGATCTGGCTCTTTAGTGGCATTTTTCAGAAGCAGAGCAAGAAGGAAGAAGCTAAAAGAAAAATAGAAGCAGTTTTTATCCACAGCCCATAGATCCTGGGGCCCCAGAGCTGAGCTGTCACTTCTTATTTTTATATCCTACTCCCTGTGTGTGTGTTTTACCAAGATGTTTTTTTTTCTCCTATTTCGTATTTTCAGCAATTGCTATTGTTCTGCAGCCTACATGCTGGCTCTGGGAACCCAAGGACGGCATGAAAAGATGAAGTACAGGAAGCATTGTACCAGGAAAGGGCAGAGCAAGAGGGCTGATAGGGGTGACATAGACTCCAAGGTCTTCTGGAAATGCGGCGCCTAGCCGTGTCTGGTGCAAGTGCTGTGCTCAGATGCACTTCAAAGCTTAGGTAGCAAGTTTAAAAAAATTTTATAACTCTCAGATGTTGAGAGTCTGTTGTTTCAAAAGACAGTAATAAGTGGTGCTAGACTGTAGTGAAAAGAGTTGTTTTGTTTTTTGATTTTTTTTGAAGGCTCCTGAGCACAAAGTGCTGATGGTTTCCATTGCTGTTCACTCCTACTCTGGCCATAAAGAGAGAGGAATATCAGGGTTGGAGCACCTCTCCTATGAAGAAAGGTTAAGGGAACTGGGCTTGTTTAGCTTGGAAAAGAGAAGGCTCCTGGAAGACCTCACTGTGGCCTTCCAGTATTTGAAGGGAGCCTATAAACAGGAGGGGGAATGGCTGTTTACACGAGTTGATAGTGATAGGACAAGGGGGAATGGTTTTAAACAGAGGCAGAGGATGGTGACACACTGGAACAGGTTGCCCAAGGAGGCTGTGGATGCCCCATCCCTGGAGGCACTCAAGGCCAGGCTGGATGTGGCTCTGGGCAGCCTGGTCTGGTGGTTGGCGACCCTGCACATAGCAGGGGGGTTGAAACTAGTTGATCTTTGAGGTTGTTTTCAACCCAGGCCATTCTATGATTCTGTGATTCTATGATCTGTAAACCTAATCAACTGTGTTACCTATTGCAAAGGTTAACTGCAAAAGAGGTCATATTCATCAATAGAGATCAAGGTCATATTCATTTGTGGATATCCCAGACAGTTTAAGAGGAAGACAACAATAACTTGGAATGAATTGGGGTGTCTTGGAAAAATGTCTGTAAAGTTTCCATAAGAATTATATGTGATAATGTCTGCTCAAGATGGTGTGATATAAAAATATCAGGTAGCAAAATAAGATGATGGGAGCAATCTATTTTAATTGTGTTTCAGATTTGTAGTTATTTCCAAAACCTGATAATAATTACCAGAAAACAAAACAAAACTAAACTAAAAAGGTTGCTTCCTGTCAGCTGGTAATTAAAGCATCCTGATTTGAAACTAAATATAACCTTTCCACTAAATTTAGTAACTTTTTGCTAGTCGGAGCTCTCTGTGCATGTAAATAGAACAATCTAATCACTCTCATTTATTCAGATCCATAATTTGCATTTAGTTATGTTAGAAAATAGTGAATGGCTTTGCTTATTTACATGATAATTTTTTTTTTTACTTTTGATTTGTGTCAGTCTATCTCTGGATAAGAATAGGAGTTCAGTTAATGAGCAGAAAAGCAGCATTTTAATTCCGCTTTTTATTAGATAATGAAGCTGTACGGGAACTGTGCAGGATATGCAAGACAAGTTGATCAGAACTCATTAATTAATGAAAAGTCATATTATTCATAGGTAGTGAATTCAGTTGTTTATTTTTGGTCAGTAAGTCCCACAAGATTTTTGAGCTAGAATAATTTTAAGAAAGTCTTCCTTAGAACTTCCAGAAGAGTCAATAAATTATAGAGAAAGGAATTTTTTTTTGACTTCAGCAAACTTCTCCTTGTACTAATGCCTGAATTCAGTGGTGAGGGATTAGACCTTAAAAATATCAACATTTCACATTCCTTTTTCAAACAGTTCCATGTTCTGAATGGAATATTCACTTCATTTAGAGGCCAAAAGCCACAACTAAAAGGAAAGTTAGGCAGCTATGGTTAGTCCCTAGCAGTCCTTCCATTGCTCCTCCTCCATTTCAGTTCCAAACTATGGTTCCTGCAAGAGGCTCCTCCTGGAACATAGTCCACCATACAGCCTCTCGATGCAGGGTTTTGTCAGTGGTCCCTCAGATAATTAATTTCATCTCAACAGCCCTCTTCTTGCCATCCTTGAGCTTCTCAGAATGTCATTAATTTATCTTCTTCCCCAATCCTCCCAGCTGGTAAGTTTTTCTGCTTCCCGTACAGTTGGAGTTCAGGAGTTCTTCCTCCTGGCCTTCCTGCCACAGAAGGTCACAAGAAACAGTGTGAAATCTCCTTGATTTCAGTCAATTCCTCTCTGGCTTGCTTGTAGGTAAGGGGCTGCAGCACTATCTTAGAGGAGTCAGAAGAGGGAAGTGGCAGCTGGCCAATCCCTCTCGCATCTCCTAAGCAACCACTAAAATAGACGAACAATCTTTTCATAGTGGCATTATGATAAAGTGATTTGGCAAAATGAGAATATAATTTCCTGTTGACTATTGAGGCTCCACAAATGATCTTTAGTCACTGAGCACAGTGGACCTGTGTTCTGCAATAAATAGCAAGTATGAAATAAACTGCTTTATTACTGCAACATGAACCAAGAGGATCCCAGATTTCTCGACCAGACTGTGTGTACCAAATAAGGAGCTGCTATAGAGACAGGCCTTTGTTTTTTAGCTCGCTGTCCAAAATCTTCCAAGCTTTTAAAGTTTGTGTCTTCAAAATTTCCCTGCGCACTAATGAAGGCTGTAGTTTTTTTTTATTATTATTATTCTGGTTTTAATAGGAAGTTGAAATTGTTGCAAGAAGTCCCAGGACTCCAAGAGCTGGTGCTTTAACACAGTTGCTATGGATGAAAATAAAATTGCCACCCAGAAAACTTGACATGTATAAAACTTCATTTCCCTCTCGAAAGGGCCATCCTGAAATGACTCCTTCAGTCTATTTTATTAGTGATGTTTGAATTATTCAAGTGGTCTGCACTACTTTGAAGTGAAGCAGTGCCAGATCTTGCTTACTTTATCCCATAGATCCTGTCTGCTAAGGGTCAGTCTAAATGCAACCTTTCCTTGATGCATTAGTTTCTCCCTCTTACATGATTTGCCTGCTGTAATGCCTGAATTGCTTTCTTTCCACTCTCAATTTCTGCCTAAAACTGCTGTCCTACAACACTTGTCAATTGGTGCTAGGTGCTCATAGTATTAAAATATTATTACCTACTTATTTTCTCCCTTAGCCGCATTTTTCCTGCCAGCATGCATTCCCCTAGGCGGTTCTTAGTGTTGGTTCCATTTGCAACTTGCAAATACTTGGCATGATTGCAAGAAAGATGCTACGTAACTAGAACTCAAACCATTGGATTTGTCCCAACATCTCTTAAACTTGCCAGAGAAAAGTACATACATGGTGACTGGCAGAGTGAAAGCACAACATTCTGGCACTGTGGACACATGCTCCCTCTGTCCCTCTTCTCAGGCAGGAGAACCAAATGCTTGTGTGGTTTGAGAAGATACCTTTTCAGCTGATCACTCCCTTGCCCTAAATTGTGCTCCGATACTCAGCAACTTTCTTCCCCTTCTGGAAATGTTGATTCTTGTTGGCATCTATTTTTTGCAAGCTCTGACCTCTCTGATGGTTTATGGGCCTAAAGGAAAACCCAAACCGCATCCAGCTGAAGGATGTTCCTGGAATTTCCCTCTGGGATACACATCCATTTCTGGTGAGAGAGGATTTGGCTTAGGAGAACAAAAGAAGCAACAAAATTGGAACCTAAGATAATGGAACAAAATCCACTTTGGATGGATATCTGCAATTTCCAAGCTCTCATATTTAGGCTGCTGAGGATCAGGCAGACCCCTCCTCTTAAAGAAATCTCTGCTCATTCTCTTTTCTCCCTGTCTGGCATTTTTTTCTTTCCATTCTTCCCCATCTCCTTTTTTTTTTTTTTCCTTTGGCTCCATTTGCTCAAAGCGAGCCAGAGGAATCTTAACACAGTTCTTGCTCTGCTCACCAGTGAGGCTGGGGCTGCTTTTTTTCCTCACCACCCAGTGCTAAGGTTGCAGAAAATGGTAGCCAAGCCTCACAAAAGCACAGAAAAGAAAGACACGGTGGTGAGTGAGAATGACATCTGACCGCACCTGCAACCCTATATGTACACGAGCAGCCTCTGCTACAATCAAGGCAGATAGCAAAGGCTTTCCAGGAACAACCTGCTGCTAAACCATGCACTGGCAGGAGTACAGGATTAGGGGTGAGAGAGAACAGAGAGCAGGTCTTCCATTGCCCCTTACCACCTGGCTTTGTTTTCTCTTTACCCTCACCCTCCCCGGCCTTCTAACACCTCTCAGAGATACGCTTGGATCTGGACCATACCACAGAGTTCATAAGCCACGATAGACCTTGGAGCTAGAGCTTCCCATTTCCCAGTACAGTATGTTACAAAGGGCTGTTGCAAAGCTTGGCTGCCTGACAGTTTCATTTGCAAGAGCGCTGGCCCCTTTCCAAGCAATTCTTTCAGGTCTCATTGTTTGGTAGGAAACAAACAAGGGGAACAGCACTGGGTGGGCACACTAGAAGAGGGTCTAAAAATAGCAGGGCAGCATTATGGAGCCAGGCTTCTTAGCCAAAGCTTATTCTAGAGATAACAAAACCCCTCTGCTCTTCTGCAGAAAAGACAGCGGTCCTGCCACAGCTGCCCCAGTTACATGGGAGATGGCTCCCCATATGTCCTGCCCATATTGGCCTGCTACTGTGATGTTCAACTAGCCATAAAAGTTGAAAGCAGTCAATTAAGCTGTGTAAGTAATTGCGAAGTACTCAAAGCACGTTATTGGTTCCAGCCTGAAGTCTTCTGAGCATTTTCTGCTGTAACTCACACCCAATATAACTTCAGAGTGAGTCAGGAAATAATCTGAACCACAGATTTAGACAATGTGAGGTGTCAGAGCCACAGCAAGCCAAGCATGTTTGGCCTGTGATGGAAGGACGATAACTGTGCCATCTTTTTCTGGAGGTGTTGAGATCCTGTAGGATTCAAGCAACACATCGCTGCTGACAGCGTGGCAGGTCTGGTGACATTTTCAACAGCAGAGAAAAAGAAAAAAGGAAGTGGGCCAAAGAAGTTCAATAAAACCAGAACAGCCTGGCATGTCACCCCAGAAAAAACCACCTGCTACAATGGCCAGGTGAAGAAATGTTGTAAGAGAGGTGTAGCTTTCCCTAAGGGATAATATGGGGAGCTTTAACAATGTGTACATCCTTAGAGGAGGGCACTCAGATGTCAGGACTCTTCCCACATAGCTGATTTCCCTGCTCAGTAACATCAGCATCCAAGAGCAAAACAGAAGGGCAAATTGTTTTTCCACTTAACTTAGGCACATGCCTGACCATACAGAGTGATGTGGTGCAAGGCAGGAAGGGAAAGCCTGGAAGGGAGAGAGGATATGGTCAGCCTTGTGGAGAAGACATTAGGAGATGACTTGTGCAGACCCACCACTATGCTCCCTACAGGAACGTAGCCCAGCACACAGAAACAAGAAACAATAAATGTGCCAGAGCCACCACTTGCAGGAACACCTGGCCTTGCCAGCCACAGCTGCTAGCACTCTGCCCAACACAGCTGACATCCCTCTTGCAGAGGTGTTTGCAGAGGGTGCATGTGGCTTTTGCAAACTTGTACTTCCTCTCTTCCTTCTTCCTGCCATTAAACCCTATTTTGCCTTGCTAGAGACAGAGAGAGGGGGTGAAGTAATAGTCTGCCCTAGCCGGAGACCATCATCTTAGGAGCTGTTCCCTGGTGTGCTAGATATTTAAAGACAAAAGAGGAGTCATAGTTGAAAGCTTGTGCTAAAACAAGATGTAGCTCTTTCATGGAAAAGAAGTTTCTTGTATGTGATCAAGAGAAGACCCCAAAATAAAAGAAATAAGATTTTAAGTGATTTCTAAAAAAAGCACATAACAGGCTAGCTTTTATCTCTGAAATAATGAGCATCTTTTGAGCAATGTTTTTCTTTTTTTCCAACAGATTATTACAAAATGGCTCTTCTTTTCTAGAGAAAGTGATCAGAACAGATTATTGCTTGAGTGATCACCTCTGTAAACCTATTCATCCCTTCCATCCTATCTCTTACAATAGGGACTATTTCTCCATCGTTAGCCTAGCATCATCATTAAAATAAGGGAACTGTAATGAATTGCCATTTTTGTGGTTAACCCACAACTTCTTTCTCCCAGTGCAACAGGCAGACCTGTTAATAAGAGGGTGGGAATACAAGCAGTGGAGAGGATGCTGGTGTCAGTGTTCTCTGAGTGGCTGTAGCTGCGCTAACCAGAAGTTCTAAGCATTGGGATCTCTGTCTTGTACTAGCAGTGCTGTTGATTGTCAGAACTGAATGAAGGAGAGACTAAATAGTTTCTCTTTCAAGTGGTGTAGACCTCTAGTTCTACAGATTTCTCATTTCCGCTAGAACAGTGCCTATACAGTAAACATTGGTGAAATTCCTAGAACCAGTGAAATGCCAGTGTGAAGGAAAAGATACTGAAAGTCATTTGCTCTCTTTTAGGCTGTGGTATAGCAGCTAGACACAGTGATTAAGCAAAGGATGTCTGAAATGATAGACAGACAGGATTTTCTTTCCATGTTAAGTTTTCTCAGCTCCTAGAGATGCTGGCTATGCTTGAGCTCCTGGGTTATCACCTCTACTCACAGGCTGGTAGCACATGAGGAGTGATGGGATTACATTTAAAGCATTTCCCACATTCATAGATACTGTCAATTGGCTTTTTGCTTTCCTATAGACTCACACAGTAGCTTTGAGGAAGTTGTTCAATGTCTGTAGGCCTCTTTGCTTACCTAATTGGGGGAAATTGGTATTCATACAAACTGGGGGATGATCTCCTTGAGAGCAGCCCTGTGGAGAAGGACTTGGGGTTCCTGGTAGATGAGAAGCTGGACATGAGCCAGCAGTGTGTGCTTGCAGCCCAGAAGGCCAACTGTGTTCTGGACTGCATTAAAAATGGGTGGCCAGCAGGGAGAGGGAGGGGATTGTCCCCCTTTAGTCATCTCTTCTGAGGCCCCATCTGGAGTACTGCATCCAGGTCTGAGGCCCCCAGAACAAGAAAGACATGGAGCTCTTGGAGCGGGTCCAGAGGAGGGCCACTAAAATGATCAGAGGACTGGAGCACCTCTCCTATGAGGAAAGGTTGAGGGAACTGGGATTGTTTAGCTTGGAAAAGAGAAGGCTCCTGGGAGACCTCATTGTGGCCTTCCAGTATTTGAAGGGAGCGTATAAACAGGAGGGGGAATGGCTGTTTACATGAGTTGATAGTGATAGGACAAGGGGGAATGGTTTTAAACAGAGGCAGGGGAGGTTTAGGTTAGATATCAGGAGGAAGTTTTTCACACAGAGGATGGTGACACACTGGAACAGGTTGCCCAAGGAGGTTGTGGATGCCCCATCCCTGGAGGCATTCAAGGCCAGGCTGGATGTGGCTCTGGGCAGCCTGGTCTGGGGGTTGGTGACCCTGCACATAGCAGGGGGGTTGAAACTAGTTGATCTTTGAGGTTGTTTTCAACCCAGGCCATTCTATGAATCTATGATTCTATGAAAAAGGGTGGCAAAAAATTCCCATGTTGGTGGGTATGCTCATTTGTATTGAGGCAATGTGTTGAGGAATCACCTCTCTCCACACATACTACTTTGCTTTTATTCAGCACTGGGCTGCCTCTTTCATGTTATCCAGAAACTGCTGGCAAGATGCTTATGAGAGGGCATGTGTGTTTGGAATGGCTCCATGGAATGAGGTTTGTGGCCTTCTGCCTCACTGAAGTTATCTTTGTTAAGATGCTTGGAGAAGGCTTAGAGCACATCTCTGAGAAGGAAGATTTCACTAGCTGTGTGGCTGGTCTGGTAGAGTTTTTCTTTGAATGTTTTCTATATAATACTATTGCATATTATTGCCCTATCAATGGACTTTTGCACTGGGAAACATAAAGCCTTTCTATAACAGTTTTTATATTGTTTAAATAAAGAGCAATTAGAGTCCTCCATCAAGAATTAGAGGTCCTCTGTGCTAGATGCTGTACGAACAGAGAATGAAGCAACCATCACCATTCAGGCAAGTTTATGGTCTGAGCAAGGGAGTAAAAAAGGCGAGTAGAACTGAGGGAATAGGAGAGGTTAGGAATCAGAAGTGATAGGTGGGGCAGGGGGAGCCCCAAATCTGTGCTCTGATGGGCACCCAAAGAAACAAAAGCCTCCACACCAGCCTTTAGGCTTCACAATGTGATGGGAGTAGGCAGGAAACCCAGACGGAGAGGGGCAGGGGAGGAAAAAGAGCGTTCAGAGGGGAGGGGAGGGAGGTTGAACTGGTGTGTCAGGGTCTAACAATGACCCGTCTGTGTCAGGAAAACAGTCGTACTCAGCAAGGCTATTTTTAGGGGAATCCACCCCCTGGTCCTTCCATTCTTCTCCACCCCCAGCCGCCCTTTTGTATTGCGCGGCGCCTGGAAGGTTGGTGGAGATTTCAAAGCCATGGGTAGGGAAGAACTCCACACGATGGAGGAAATGCAGTGGGGAGGGGAGAGGTGGGTGACCAGAAATAGCATGTGTGATGCCTCTGCAGCAGGCTGGGCCAGGAGGAGGAGAAGCCTCATGGCCAAGGTTGCTCCCCAGGCTCTCTGGCTGCTTCTGGGATTATGAATACCCCACCTGCGTGGACGAGGAGGAGCACACAGTCATTACCCATGCCATGTTAATCCGTATACAAGGGTGGGCTTGCAGGCTGAAGGGTGAGAACCCTGTTGGTAGGGAGGTGGCCTACCAGCCTACCTTCATGCCATCGTGCTGTCTGTAAGTTCCTTTGAGAGCTCCTGCTTGGCTTGGTATTGTTTTTATTTTGCAGACTCACTTTTTTTTTTTTCCTTTCTTTTTTTTTAAGTGGGATAAAAATTCCCCCATTTTTTTGCCAGCTGTTTCAGCTTTGGACTCCTTTTTATCTTGGGCATCTGGCCCAAGCTCTTTTCCTCTCCGGCTTTACCATGTTTTCATTTGAGAAAGCTTTTCCAGGAGGGACACTGAATTACATCTTAACCCCACTGCTCACCCCAGCTATTGCAGACTTCCCTGGCTCCCAGACTGCACAAATCCAGGCTTCTTATTTTTTCCTCTGTGGAGGAGAACATTGCCTCTTTCCCTCAGAAAAATCCCCTGGCTCAGCACTGATTTTAGGCTGTGATATGAAATGCTTAGTTTGTAAAGCCTCCCTTGTTTGGTTCTCACTCACCTTGCCTGACCTCCTCCTTCCAGCCTGGGCTCTCTGGGCAATCCCTTCTGTCCTCGTGCTGAACCTTGTCCCGCTGCAACACAAGCCACCCTTATGACCCAGCCTCTTCTGGTGCTCCTCACATCGTGCCATGACTCCGCTTTCACACTGCCTATCCCCACAGTGTTTTGGACTTTGAAGAAGATGGCATGGTGATTCCCAGTGGTGTAGCTGCTCTGGGTCTCAGCATCATGTGAGATGTGAGTGAGAGGATGTGCTTCCCACAAAAAGGTCAAGGAGATAGGGTTTATTTCCTACCGAAGATGGCCAGGCGAGACACCCAGCTCTGAGTGTCCTGTTGTCTGTCTGACCCATTGGAAGCCTTGGCAGGCAGGAAGGCAGGATGTCCTGTGGCACGCGATGGGTTTGGCGGCATGCAGTTACAGGAAGAGATCCTGATGTGAGGTGCTGGGAGAATCCCAGGATAGATTCAAGGCATTTTGAAGTATTGTGTGGGCTTGGAGGGTTCCTAAGAACAGCCATCGGGCTTGTGGAAAGAACTCAGGAGCAGGAGGGTGAGAGCTGACAGGCAAGATACCTTCTCTCCGATACCCTTCTGCAAATCATCTTTCAGTCAGCCAGCTATAAAACAGGGATACTGGTGATAATTACAATGATAAGCTGCACAATAGGATTTATAATTGCTCAAGGTCCTTCACTAGGACTGGTGGAGTTTTTCCTCACATGCAATGTGATAACATTCAACCCTTTTGAGGAAAAATTAAAAAAAAAAGTCACCACATAAAGGGACAGAAACTGAAAGGATTTTGGCAGCAGAAGGATTGCAGTGGAACTTGGTTTATCTGAGAAACTTTGTCAAAAACTTGTCAGAAGGGGTGTGGGTCTGTGGGAGGAGGCCAGATTTCTGTGCTGGTGGGAGTTGAGGCAGGAGGGATTTTGAGGGAGTCCTTTGCACTGTTTCCTGGATAAATTTCCTAAAAAACAACAAGAACAACAACAAAAAAGAAAACTTCTTGGACTGATTATAGCTGTTTTTTAGTGAAAAGCTGCAAGGACCTGTTTTTATTTGTTCATTTTCCACAAAGACCCACAGAGTGTTCTATAGCATGGGGCAAGAGGGGGCAGCGAAGCCCTTGGAGAGCAAGGCTTGCCTCCCTTTATGGAGCATGCATCCCATTGGCATCCCCAGCCCTGGAAGGAGCTCTGAGTTTCTGGAAGAGAAAATACAGGGAAAGCATAAGGGACTGCTCTCACAAGATGTGTGTAACGGAGAGGGGTGTTGGATGTGTGCAGGAGCTGGTGCTGAATGGAAGAGCTGTCCCATTTTCCTTCTTGACACTTCTGGGTGATGCAGCTTCCTGCCTCTGAATCTCTTCTTCAGCAAAGGGCAGCTTTCTCTGGGAGCTGACTGTACAGCACAGGAACAGCATCTGTTTCTGCTTGCCGAGAGCCAGGGAGGAGGGAGGATGGTTCCCGCCTCCCCGTCTTTCGTTTCCCAACTTTCTGCTCCCGTCTCATGCTTTGCCAATCCCAGCCCATGCCTCTAGAGAGGAAGGCATACCCTGAAGGGACAGAGCCACGGTGGAGTAATGCCTCGGAATGAAAGAACCAGTGGTGGCAGGGATCTCTTGGCCTCTCCTCTCGGGCCTTTTTGGTGCTGAGCCTTGGCAGCTCAGGAAGTGCCCGACCACGGGCCTCAGCGGTGCCAAGGGAGCTGTGATTTCCTCCATCAGCCCGTTATCTGCCCACGGCCAGGGCAGGCTTTCCCTCTTCCTCCTCCGTCCTCCAGCCCCTCGTTGCCTTTCCTCAGCCTCTCACTCACAAACGCACTTTACTGCCAAAAAAACGTCCTCTGCATCCCTCCACCTCCCCCTCCCGCTCCGCTCCTCCTCGGCGAACTTCCTTTCAGCATTTTTTTCAGCTGGATAATCCTAGGATTTGTCAAAGGGGGGAAAGGAGGGAGAGCGGGCGAGGGAGTCAGGACAGGAAGCTGGTTTCTCATTCCTCCCGCTGTCCGACGGCAGGAGGAGGGGAAGGGGGGGAGCCAGCGAGGAGCCTCGCACAGGCTCTTCCCCAGTCCCTTTCCATTAGTCCGCTGGAGGACCCACTCTCCTCCAAAAGCTGGGAGAAGGAAGACCAGAGCGGGACGCTTGCGGCTGGCGGCAGCGACAGCCTGACTGAAGAAACCCAGAAGGGTGACTGCAGAGCGTCCCAGGGCTGCTCTGAGGGACAGCAGTCCCCACTGCCACCACCGCCCTGCTCTCATCTCACCAGCTCGAATGCGGGCACCAGTCCACCAGCCGCTTCCCCTCGATGCGAAGCCTTCCGGGAGTGAGCTATGATCGCTGCTGGGCAGCCTCCTTGCACCCTGACCTTCCCCTGCCACCGGAGCAGCCCAACATCTGGTGGGGATTAATGTTGATTTCTCTGTCCGGACGCCGCGTGGGACCCCCGATGCTACCTCCCAGGAGCGGGACGCGGGCGGTGGTCTGAGAAGAGCCAGTTTTTGTCTCCCCGCACCAGGCCGGGGGGCGGGGGGGAAGGCAGGAGGGGGGTGAACCTCTTTTGGGACTAACCTCATGAAGAACAAGGGAGCCAAGCAGAAACTCAAGAGGAAGGGAGCTGCGAGCGCATTCGGCTGTGACCTGACGGAGCATCTGGAGAGCTCTGGGCAGGATGGTAAATGCCTCTTTATTCTTACTCTGGTTGCAGATGAGTAGAGTGCGCGTCCAGGGTTTTGGGTTTGAGTTTTTATTGGTGGGACTGGAAACTGAACCTTTCCCAAAGGTGAGGGTTAGGCAACCTGGATCTGTTTTATCTGTGGAAAGCGGAGTCACTGCCCAGGCACTCGCAATGAATGAACAAGTAGAGGATTGCTTTGGTGATGCGCCTGCATGGGTCTTGCATGAGAAGCATGGTGTGTGGGGATGAGGCTGCATCAGTGAGAGCACAGACGGCCCCATGCACATTGTGATGCCTTCTCCCATCCCCTTGGCCTTGAAGGCATTAGGGAGCTGGGCTTGGAGAGAAGAGTGTTGCATCCACTCAGATCCAGTATTCCTGAAGACTGTGGGACAAGACCGCAGCAGGACCTGTAGAGGGGCTGGGGACTTCCCATCTGCCCGTCTTTGGTTTCATGTCCCGTATTGTCCTTTTCCTGGGGGACTGAGGCAGGACAGAAGCTGGAGGTGGTGCAGGGCTGGGTGTGAGGTGTGAGGGGCAGATGAGCTAAGATTTTCACTGCTCTGCCTTCTCTCTCTTTCCCTCTTCTCCTCCTCCCCCGACTGCTGTGCTCCCAGGTATGAGATTGAAACATGGTATCTCAGATAAGAGGTAACTGTGATAAGATTAGAGGGTCCTCAGCTGGAAGCAGTCAGTCTTGATTGTGGGAGGATGCACGGTGATTTTTCCAAGAGAAGGTTGGAGGATGAGAGAAGAAGCAGAGAGTTTGACTTATGGAATAAGGAAAGATAAATACACTCCTGTTCCCATCCCTGATGTTAGTACTCTGTGCCAGTTGGTGTCAGTTAACTTTTACCGATGTCAGGCTGCTCCAAGCAGGAGAGCTTCCAGCAGCAATGTCAGCGCTGTGCGAGCAGGGCTGTACAATCAGGTCTTTCATTTGCTGATGAGCATGGCTGATGGAGTGAAGGGAGGAATGGCACTGGCAGTGGGATGGACTATGTAGTGGATGTCCTTTCCACAGCACTGGGAAGAGGACAGAGCATATATCACTGAGATAAAATGTTATATACATGCATTTATTCAGGTATGGGGGAAAGCCAGTCATTCAATTTCATTGTGAGCCGACAGTAACAATTACCGTATCCTTTAACTTATATAGCTCTTAATGGCCACTGAATCGAAGCAGCCAGAATAACAGACTTAATGAACTGATATTGCTTTGGCAGCGCAAGATACAGCTAGATAAACTCCACTCAGTGCTTATGTGAGCAGCAGTGGTGGAGGGACAATTTACAGCTGTTTACAGGAACACTGAAAAACAGCAAGGGGAAGGCAGGTACAGGCAGTATATTCAGCTGGAGCATCAAGGGGGATTTTTAAGGATGAGACATAATTACTGCAGCTGAAATTATGCCAGAACAGCAAAATTTATTACCAGAAACCCTGCAGTTCTTTAAAATAGTTTGTTTGGGTGCAAGAAAGAAGGGCATTGTTTCATCTGTGGGATGGCTCACAGTGCCAACCTACTTCTCCCTCAGAGTTGAGGAGAACTGGGGAGGACGTGAAGTCCCTTTCCCTTTGTACAGTGCTGCTATTTGCTGAATAGCACATCCCGTGGCCCAGTGCTGTGGGATCCAGAAATGAAAGACTCGGTTGTTAGAAGTTTATTGAGAAGTAAGTTGTGTTGGATCGGTAGGAATGTGACCAAGAGTGCCAAGGTGGCCTTTTGGGAAGAAGTGAACATTCAGATGTCACCAGCACATCGTGAATTTGCAACCTGCACTTTATGAAACAAAATCAGAAGAGCAATAGGGCATGAGTGATAGCTGGTTTGGGGATAGTTACATTGTCCTGCCTGTTCTCAGAGACAAGCCAGCACTTCTGCAGGCAGAGGCTTTGTCACAGATGCAAAACACTGACTCTCTCTGCTTGAGATATGTATGTTTAATTGGTGGAAGCAGGCTCTGTCTGTTCCCTGCTTGGAGGCAGCGCTGGTACCTGTCTGCTCATGGAAGCTGGCAGCTGAGGAGGGGGAGAGCGTGTCGGCTGCTCTCCAGGAAAGGGTTTGCTGTGGATCTTTGTGAAAGCAGGTTCTAGCACAGCCAGTTCAGGCTTTTTCCCTCAGGATTAGCTGTTACAGACAGGGGGTGCTGCATGGTGCGCGTGATGCTCTGTGGAGGAAATGCACAACTTGAGCTCCTGCATGCTTGTGGTTGCTGAAGAGCGGCTTGTACTTTCTGCAAGGATCTTAGTCCTTGTGTCCCTGCCAAATTCCAGTGGAGAGAGTTATGTCCTGCTTAAGGTATCAGCGTTTCCTCTCCTGTCATTTAACTCTTTAATAACTAGCTGTGGTTTGCATCAGAGATGGCTGCGTTTCAATGGAAGGTGATGAGATCCCACTGTTCCCTGATCAGATGAGCTGAGTCCAGCGTAGTGAGCCTAGTAATGAGCTTTATGATAATACAGTAAAAGCTGTATCAGACTTACAAAGTATTTAAGAGTGGTGTAGAGGTAAATACTTCAGCAGGTTCAGTGGGGTAGTTCAGGAGATTACAGACTGTTAGCCCTACAGTGATTCTTCAGACCTGACCCAGCTCAGCAATGTGGACAGACGTTGCTGTCTGGCGGCTGGTTTGAAGCTCGGCTGCCTTAAATTTACCACATTTCAAGTCAGTTCCTGTCACTGCTGCGTTTGACCCTACTTGGCCTTTTCCTGCCAGTGGTCTAGACACAGAGAGCTGTTGTGCTCCTTATGGGGGCTGGCTGTTATCAGTGCTCCCAAGCATCTGTAGTCATGAGTCAGGCCACAAAAATCATGAGATCAAAAAAAAAAAAAAACCAGTGCTGGACTCTTAACTGCTTTCTGTTTTCTGAAACTTCAGTGCACATCTGAGTTATGTTTTCAGGTCTTTCTGTTGGCAAGAGGGCTAAATCTCTACTGAAACATTTCATTGTGTCAGACTTTGTTATAGTGTTGTACTGCTGCAATGGATCTAGCTAGTTATTAGCCCTGAAGGGTTAACATTAGAGCCTTATTTTGGCCTCTTGATAACCATCTAGGTGTCCAGCGGGTAAAAGCACATAGTGCTTCTTCTGAACTCAGTGGGAGCCACATGTTGGGACCCCAGTTTCCTTAATGACAACTATTTTATAGTGATGGGTGGGCCAGTAGAGAATATGGTGACGCAAGGCTGTGCACAAACCTTAACTGAGGCGAGACAATCTGATCTGCTTAAGAAAATAGTCAGAAACAATAGTCTTGCTTTTGGGCATATCACAGAATGTTTCAAGAGGGAGCTGAAAAGTTCAAAGCTGTTAAAATAAGAGGAACTAAGAAAAATTGAGATTAATACTACCAGTATTTCTAATGTGGAAGACTCAAACTGGGTTGCAAGGTACTCAATCAGTTACAACTTCCATTCTTTTTAAACAGCAACGACTGCAGCATCTATAAAAATTGGATTGTTCTGGTAAAAGACAGTCTGTTCTTTTGCATTGGAATCACTCCTGACTCAGATCTACCTTTGCATCATTTGTTTAGAGCCAGGTAGTTCTCAGAAAAAGGCTGAGTCTTTCTCTTCCATCTTAGTATGATGGGCATGGATAGGCTATCAGGACAGCAAAAGGCCAAACCTCAGACTAGACACCTTATTCTCAGCCTGCAGGTCTGAATGGCACATCCTAGTCTCCCCCATCAGCCATTAATACTGGTGTCACTGTACCCCTCTGTGGTTTGCTGCACATCTGTTTCCTGCCTGATGTTGTCTGGTTGGGATGCAATGAGCTCAGCTTTTCCCCATAACCCCCTCCCACACTCCCCACAACTCCCACAGTGGCACCCAAGCACTTTCTGTCACTTTGCCCAGCACTGGCTATTGCCTTTGTTTGTTGTTTGCTGCAGAAATACTGCTGCTTCGCTGGAGGAGCTTTGAAACCACCAGTCCCATCGTACTCTCCTTGCCATGGCCGAGCTCGTGGCCAGCCAGCATCATTCCCTGGAGGCACAGAGGGAAGGGAGCTGTGCTCTGCAAATGTAGCACAGGGAGACGTTATCTGCCTTTGCAGAGACTGCTGCTGCCTTGTCACAGCTGCATTTGAATGAAAGAGTATGAAAAGTTTTCATTTAGAGCTAGTGGTCTCATAAAAATGTAGAAATTCTGGCTGGCACTAGTTCTCCAAACGAAATTCTAACAGCTTTTGAGAGCTGCAGCAGGTCAAGACTGGAGGATTGGCACGGGTTTCTAAGGGGAAATAGTAGCAATAATTCAATGGTAATAAGTTTGTCCAAGGAAAGGTGGCCCTGGGTGCTCTCTGACTGGTTTGGGACAGCCTCGCCTGGTTCTGATGCCATGTACTTCATGGTGAAACTGCCTCGTCTGAGCTCAGACAGATGAGAGCTGCCACTCGGGAAGAATGTTTGCTTTGAGGACAGGCTCCCTTTGGAGCCAGCCCTCAAACCTGCAGCCCAGATGTGGAGCAACTTTTCTGGGTCACAGGGCTTTCCTTCCTCATGTATGTAGCTGCGTGTTTCTGGGATAGGAGCAGGCGGGGCTGAGCATGGGTGTGTGCAAAAACCCGTAGCACACATAGGTGTGTAGCAACTGGTGTGTGCTTTTGCCTAATGCTGTTGAACATCTAAGATTTACCCCATGTCACAGCGTGAATTTCTGGGCTCCGAAGTGGAATTAGATGCTGCAGAATTACTTTGCCAGAAAAGATGCATTTGTGTCTGCTTGCTTTATTTCTTTTCAAGCTGCTCTTGTGTTGACATACTGAAGTGAATGCATGCCCTTGCTTTTGATTAGGTGCTTTTGGTTAGTGATGCATGCAGAAAGGCCTGGGAAAACTGCTGAAGGATCATTAATGGCAATGTGGAGGAAAAAGACAAGGCCATTATTTTAAAGTCTCCTTGGTAAAATGAAAACGCCACATGCTCATTTAATCTGCTGCAGAAGAATGAAGAGCTGCCTTCATCCCGCTCTTGAAATTAGAAACTGTGGCACTAGGGAGTTCTGTCTCAAGGACTGATCTGAAAAGAAACGTTTCTCTCTTTTTGCAGACAGGTTGCTCTCAATCCAGATCAGCTCCCTGACCCACATCGTTCTGGGGCTATGCAAACGCTTGTCACCTGGTGTGGGAAGAAGTAGCAGGGGCTGGGAGGAGAAGGGGACAAGCAAAGTCTCTTTGGGTTGGCTGGAAAGGCATTGGATGTGCTGCTGCAGTCTGCTCTGCATTTCCCACTGCTGATGGAGCAAGCAGCCCCATGACTTGTGCTCTGTGGTTGGAAATGTGACATCTGCATGGTAAGGCTGCATACCCTCATCCTTGTGATGGGAGCCAGCAAGATAGCCTGGTTCTGAAATTAGAGGCAAAAGAAAAGCATGAGCACATGAATTGGAGGTGGACTAGGGCCACCATTCCAGGGTGCAAGGCATATGTGGAGGACAGAGAGGTGAGACTCTGTGCTGTCAAAACGGAGAGTGCAAGGGGAAAACTGTTAATAACAGAGTTTGCTTTTCTCCACCCACTCTCACAAGCGGAGCATCATGTTATGGGTCCCAGACATCAGCCTCTATGGCAACAAAGTGAGAGCAGCAAGACATTGGGAACAACGGGAGCAGGAGCCATCTGTCTGCTTCTGCTGCTCCACTGTTCCTCCTTGCTTTGGACGATGTTTGTGTTATTTCCTCAATCTGTTTCTGGTTCCTGAGAACTGGAGATTTGTGTCCCTGTGGCATGGAGTTACTGCAGTTAAGTATTCGTATCGAGCTCAGCTCCTTGCTCTGTATTGACTTTTCCTTGTTAGCTCTGTGATTAGCAGAGAACTCTTCCATGCTGCTTTCTGCTTTCCCTTTCCCTCACCAAGCACTGTGGGAGGCACACGTGTCATCTACATGCACTGAGCCCTGCTCTGACCCGGCCTTCTCCCCCATGCTTGGTGAACAGTGTGAATCACGTCTACCCTTCAGATCCTAGATGAGAAAATGTATTTTGATTTAGCAGATGCTATCTCTTTGTTGGTAACAGCTGATTTCATCTGGATGTGGGGCAGCAAAGATAGGGATCTCAATGTCTGTGATGTGACAGCTTGCAGGGGCTCAAGCAAATACCCGTGGTGGATGAAACGCTGGAACTGTATGGGGTGGATGTATAACACAGCTGGTGTAGGTGTGAGAACAAGTGATCTGAGTGATCTCAGTGCTCAGTTCTAAAGTTTTCAGTGTGGGCCTGGTTCTGCTTTGGAGAGTCTGTTGCACCCATAACTCAGGTTTTGCATCTATGACACAGTTTTACAGCAGCAGCATTTGCTGGCAGTCAAAGCTGTGTCAGAGACATATGATTCAGTGTTTCTCCTTTAATAGTATTAGGGGAAATGAAAACAGCCCCATCACCAGCAGCATATCCATCCTGCTGGGGGTGGGATGAGGTGGCTGTCACATTGGCCACCCGTGTCATTTCTTAGACCACATCTCTGATCTGTGTCAGATGTTGTTTCCCTACATGTGAAGTACAAATTGAGGATGATTAAAAGGAGAGAACTATCGGTGTCTGCCTCCAGTCTTGAACCACCAACAGGGGTTGGGTAAACATGTGACTTTGACACAGCAACCTGTGTGTGGACGTGGTGCTCAGGGTTGTGGTTTAGTGGTGAACTTGGTAGTGTTGGGTTGATGGCTGGACCTGATGATCTTAAGGATCTTATTCACATTGTTCTAGGTATCTAGCACAAGATCAAAGCTGCTGACTGGCTCCACTGTCAGTTATTTTAAGGGCAACTTTCCATCCATTCCCAGGGCCTCAAGCCCCAATTATCCTTTGTTAGTATGCCAGAACCTTCAGCTTCTCTGCTGATAACTTCAGTGGATGTGTTTTGCATTGTCAACAAAAAAAAATCTGCAGCATGTTTACAATGGACACAGACAGAACAGAGCAACATAAATTGAATTTACTCTGGAATTAAATAATGTGGGGCAACTGTGCTGACTGTATTATTAACTTTCATATGTAATTCAATAATGTAACCCTCTGTTTTCTATATTTATCTGAAGCCACAGGCAGACTTTCTGGTATTCTGCACCAGTGTGACAGTAGATGTGCAAGTGCCTACCATGGGCTTGAGACTGATCTTATTGTCACATGTGTAGCCCTTGCATATAATGAAGTTAGGGACACTGATACTAAACTTTAGCCTCACTAAAGAACCAAACCAATTTATTATGATGTATGGGAATGAGGAGTAGAGTCCCTAACCATAGAAGCCTTTTGACGTGCACCACTGAAACAGATAGTGACGTCCTCTTCTGCCTCGCCCTCTTGCCTTAAGCATGATGACAGCTGGATTGGATTCCCAGTTCTCATCCCAGTGGAGACTTCTCTTGCTCTTAACAAAAGAGCACCAGAAGAGAAAGAGCAAAACGCACACCATTTGCATTTTGTTGCTGGTCCCCTGTTTGCAAAGAGAAGCTTAGCCTAGGTTCAAAGCGGCCTGCCTCCATCCTGGTGCCAGCAGCTGTGACAGCCCCAGTTCTCAGCAATGCTGGGTTAGCTGGATGGATTTGGACTTAGGTAAACTTATGTGCATGTGGAAAGCAGCAAATGTGACAACGGCACTGAGCGGGACTTGCTCCATGAAGTCCTTGTCTTTCCTTTATGGGGTGCCCAGAGCTGGACTCAGTACATCAGACATGGCCTCACCGGTGCTGAGAAGAGGGGAAGGATCACCTCCCTCCACTTATTATTAAGTAATGCTTTTCATGGTTTTTCTAATGTTCCTAGTAACGTGCATGGTTTCTGTCAGAAATTGGCCTTGGCCTCCCAGCATAGGCTGAAAATGCAGCTGGGGCATCCTTTCTGCTCTGGTTAATACTAAAAATGAATTACCTCTTCAGAAAGATCTCCTATTCTTTAATGCTTTCTGCAGTCTTGCTGCTGGCCAGCTTGAACAACTTAATGTATGCTTTATATAATAGGCTGATATGCTGTATCTTATGAAAGCTATGCATGCCTTGGCTTAATAGAATGCCACAAACAGTGCTGCAAGGCAGCACATCATCCTCAGGTGTAGACTCATGGAGGTGGAAAGCTGGGGACCGGTGGCCTTACTTGTTCCTCTGCCAGTGGCTGTGTTGTGTGCCCTGCTCCAGCACAGGGACTGGGCAGGGCTGGAAACATGTGTGTCTCCATGCAGGATGCTCAGCTGTGGCTGCTGCTCTCACAAATATGCCCCGAGCAGCTGAGCTGGGTTCACGGCCATTTATCTCCTCCTCCTCTTTGCCCTCTTCTACACTCAAGGCTCAGCTAACTAAATGTCTTTGGAAATGCTATTATCTTCTGTGCTCTCTGGGGCCAAGAGCAGCTTGAAGATTTATCATCTGGAACAGGAGGCTTTGTTTAGTTCTGTAAAGCACAGAACAGTTACAGAAAGAACAAAAACTAACCCCCGAACAAAATGGAAAACTCTCTCTGCATCTCATGTCCTTACTCTGCTTTCTTCCACTAGGATGGTGTGTGCATTTGCTTTTGTAATGTGATTAAATACTGTCAGGTGGCTAAATGGTTAGAGGAGATGTACCTGCATCTCTAAAACAGGGAATGAGCATCCAAAGGGCTGGGGGACATTCCTGCTCTAACTCTGCTGTGTAATTCATTTCCCACAGATGACAGACAGGAGATTGGCTCAGGATCTCTGGTACAAACTTCACGTAGAGGATATCACTGTGGTTTTCACCAGACACAGCAGCATCAGTGCTGCCTTTTTTACCTGAAAGGTGCTGACATGCTCACAAAGTGTCCCTAAATGTGGGATGCAGGGCACAGAAGGCAAGATCCAGTCTAGAGAGAGTTCTGCAATGCTCACTGCCTGTATTCCTCGATTAATCAAAAATGCTGATATAGCAAACCCAGAAGACTAGAAGGAAAAGGACAGGTCTGCCATCCTAAATCTGAGTATTTCAATTGAGATATTCTTGCTGCTGTAAGCGTTCTGCATTTGCCATCTCTGGCAGTGAGTGTGACCGTCTGTCCTGCTGCAGACAGGTGGCTTGGCAGCAAGCAGGGCCAACCTGTGTAAAAAACCCCTTGCTCCGTGTGCACCTCATGCTTGTTTTTCTATTCATCCCTGCAGTCATCCCTTGTGAGGCTCAGTGGTGCAATGGGAAGATGAGCTCTCCTTCTGGACCCCAAAGCTGCAGTTCAGATGAAATAAATAAGCTGTCAGCCGGGCTGAATTGCTTTCTTTCCTTGTGCAGAATGAGAGAGGGGAACAGCTTCACCATTTTGCTCTTTTTATCCTCTCTACTTGCTATTGCATTTGCCTCACCCTTGCTCTGGTCAGGTAGTCTCAGATCCACAAGACACTAAATGAGAATGAGCTCTCCTGCGAGATTTATTGCACCTTCTGCTTATAATCAAGCCAGAAAAACAGCGCAACAGCCTTCTTTACATAATCCCACTCTCTTCCTTCCCATCCCATTCCAGCTGGAAACCAGAAGTGCAACAAGGTAAAGGAATGAAGCAAAGAAAAGATAAAACAAATGGCCTGGATCCTCTGAAGAGACTGTGGAGTTGGCTTGAGCTGACAGCTCCAGGTCACAGAGAAGGCAAGGGGGATTCTCCCCTGTTGCTAGAACTTTTGATTTCCCTTCCTTAACTCTTTAGTTTTCATTTTTTCTCCTTCCATTCAAATACCTTAATTGCCAGGATGGCAGTATGCACGCGTTGCCAAAGTCAATATATCAAGGGTCTGTGCCTAAGGCAGGCTTAAGAGCAGTAAATGAGAAGGGATGGTTTTGATCTATTGACTCCATTATTCTTCCTTCCTGGCTCGATTGTGAGCGTCAGTCACACGCTACTGCCCGAGGTCTGCTATGCAAAGAGCACAAAAAGGCTCTGAGCCAGGAAACTCAGTTCCAGATCCCAGCAAGGTTTGGATCTGGGGTCCCACCTTGGACTTGGAGGAACATGGAGGAGGTCCTTCCGTGGCCGTGGATCAGCCAGGCACGGGGACCTGGGCACTGCTATCAAACCTACTTCAGAACCGGGGAAGTGTAACAAATACAAAGCAGGGTTAGGACTTCTAATTAGTCCTTATTTCTAGCCTGCTAAAATACCCATCTGTCACTCCACTTCAGTAATGGGATTTGAGAAGATTAACTGGATACTGCTTAGGCTCCTAAACATGACAGCTAAATAAGCGTGCTGTTACTCAGCCTCAAGCCTTGCTCGCAGCAATTATAGCCTGAGCAGGTTCACATCTGATTAGTGCTTGCATGGGAGTTGCCCAAGACAGTCTGCTGCAGGCAGGGGGTGGTGATTCAGGAGATGGCAAGCTTAGCCTCACTCAGCATCTTCTGTGGAAAAGCTGCTATTTGAGCAAAGAGTAAAACAAGGGTACCAGCCCTTTGCTTTTTAAAAACTTCCAGTTTATCTTTTGTTTCTAGGGAATAGGGACCTTTTCACACACGCACATACTGTACTGCCTCCTTCATTTCCCAAAAGCAATTTCAGTTGGAGTTGTGGTTTGTTTGGACTCAGTGTCCCATACTGTCATGTAACGGGGCTCTGCCCAGTTCAACAGCTGCCACCTCCCAGCCCAGAGGTGGGTGGAGTGAATCTTGTTTTCGCAGTTTGTGAAATATTTCAGTGCTCATTAAATTATTGATGTTAGCTCTTGGCCGCTAAAGACAGACCTGAACTGCAGCTCTGTAGCTTTTGAAGCTCAGCCCTGCCCTAACAATGGTTCATAGAATCACAGAATCACCGAGGGTGGAGAAGACCTTCAAGATCACCCAGTCCAACCATCCACCTATCACCAATACCTCCCACTAAACCACATCCCTCAGTACAACATCTAAATGTTTCTTGAGCACCTCCAAGGACAGTGACTCCACCACCTCTCTGGGCAAGCCATTTCAGTGCCTGACCACTATTTCAGAGAAATATTTCCTTATGTCCGACCTGAATCTCCACCGGTGCAACTTAAGGCATCTTCTCTCTAGTCCTATTGCTAGTTACATGGGAGAAGAGGCCAACTCCCACCTTACCACAGCCTCCCTCCTAGTTGTAGAGAGCAATAAGGTCTACTTCATGCACCTCCTGTCACAGATCTGAACTCACTGCAGGATGGTGCAAGGACCTAGCAGGTGGACAATGGGTGACAGCAAGGGTTTTCTTTATAAAACTGTGTACCTCTGAAGAAAATGTAAGTGAGAATAGTTAAAAAAACAAAACCCAACACGGGGAAAAGAGTTGTGCATGTTTGCTTCAGAAAAATGGGAAAAATAGGGAAGATGTGTGCCCATATTACTTCAAAGTCTCTGCAGTGTCACTTCTGTCCATCATGGAGGTGATGGCCACCCCAGCACCTCCTTCTTGAGGCAGGCTGCATGTTAATGAGCCTGTCCAGCCTGCAGCCTGCCAGAGCCATGATTCAGCAGCCAAACAATGTCCAATTGTCCCATTCCAGCAGCATGGGGACAGTCCCCAGCACGTGGGCTCTGCATGGATGAAAGCTGAGTTCCCATATCGGAGCTGGAACTGCACTGAGCGGGGAAGGAGGTGGAACTCTGTACTGGTGACATGCCACAGGCTGTGCGCTCCTGCTGTGGCTCAAGGCAGTGAGGAACACCATGGTGACATCACTTGCCTGGAGATGAGGGCTGCTGGTGCTTCCTTCTGAGCTAGAGACAGACCTCTGCCCCGATACACAATGTTTTAGTTTGGAGCAGAGCATGACATTTACCAACTGACTTCTGCAGCTAGGAGATGGAGATACAATCCAGCATCTATCCGAGCTAGCAGAAGGGATTACCTAAACTGGAATTTGGCCAGGATGCTGTCTTTATTTCTGCTAATGTTGCAAAAAAAGTATTGCTACAGAAACTTTTTGCAAGATTGCAACCTTCATTTTATAGACACTGATTTAGAAGGGAGTCTATGCTTATAGGACAGCTTCCTCTGCATGTTGTGGGACATGGAATTACTGGCTTGTGGAAAGGACTGCCCTTACGAGTCACTAGAAGCAATTTCAATTGATTCTGATTTGAAGACAAGGCCAAGCCTTATGCTGTTGATAGAAGCTGATAATGCATCCAAAGAAACAGCTGGGAGGGGAGGA
Source organism: Chrysolophus pictus (assembly GCA_037305975.1). Lineage (NCBI taxonomy): Eukaryota > Metazoa > Chordata > Aves > Galliformes > Phasianidae > Chrysolophus > Chrysolophus pictus. The sequence continues at coordinate 115,038,202 of CM074576.1, read as the reverse complement.
GTGTGGCAGAGAAACGAGAAATAGATCAGAAGGAATGAATGTGGAAAGGGAATGAGGGCGAAGATGGAATGGAGAAAGCATGTGAGGAAATCCCAATATACTTGAGATGGAGAAGGGCAAGGTTGGAAAAACCAGCCTGGCAGTAAAACTGACCATATGGATAGTACCAGTGAATGGGATAAGAGAGAGGACCTTAAGTTGGTTTAAGATACAAAATTCTGGCAGCTTTTCAATGGGAGTAGACCAGATAAACAGCTGGGAATAGTGTTCAGCACCAGCTGCAGTCAGTGAAGGAAGATGCTCACAGAACCAACGGTTCTTATCTCAAACTCCTCTTCCAGATTCTTATGCAGGACTGATCCAGCAAGTGAGGTGGAGGAATTATGTCTGGCTCTTTTCAACCCCTGAAACTAGCTTGGATTTGGAAAGTAGAAATGCCACTGAGTTACTGCATTGCCAGTGATTCGGTTTTTCATCAGCTCATTGCATTTTTTCATTCTCCTTTTGGTGCCTAATATTGATTTTAAAATGAGCTTCATTCTCTGTTCCAGAGTCTATGGGCGTGAGCAACAGCAGTTTTGTCTCGCTTGAATAAGCTTGCAATACTTAATGTTTCAACATGCTCATGCTAGGGGCATGCAGTACATCAGCCCCCTTCGTTTTGGAAGCCTGTGCAATGGTGCTATGAATCAAAACTTCTCCATTTTTATAGTCTTCAGCAAGTTCCTGCGTTTAGATTGCACAGCCTTGTACCAACATCGGGTCTTGGCCTGACGCCTTGGCCAGGAGCTGCAAAGGCAGAGAGCTGGCTGACTTCTACGGCAGCACTGTAGCTATTAAAATGCAAGGAAGTTTGATTAAGCATGACCTCAATGCCTTTTTCCTGCAACACCCCTTCTTGTGTTCGCAATGTGTTTGTTAGTGTCTCAAAGCCCTTAGTACAGCAAGATCCAGCAGACAGAAAGACAAAGAAACACAGCCCAGAAAAGCAACTCCTTGGCATTTGCCTTTGAAGAAACATAGAGCATGAAAGGATTTTTTCTTGCTTCCTCTTGCCTCGCTTCCCCCAATCTTTGTTATTCCCAGCAACGACTGCCTTTATTTATTTGCCTCTTCCCCAATTGCTGGACAGACTGGGGCTTCGGCGGGGAGCGGTCTAGCCCTGCTGCTAGAGATGGAGAAACAATGGGGCTTTAAGTGGGGTTTCTCCGGGTTCCCAACACAGAACAGTTGCCTCTTTCATGAAATGCCTGTGGGATGAGCCCGTGATTGCTACACCCAAAGCGTTTCCATGCTGCAGTAGCTCTCCGCAATGAAATGCTGCTGAGGACACTGCCTGCAGCGCCCTGAGCAACTGGGGTGTCCAGTGTGAGAGCCTCTTTCTTCCAGGCCTGGGCTGTGTTTGCTGTCCACATGTAGTCTGGGAGCAGCTCAAGTCTGGAAAGCGTTTAAGAAAGCATCTAACTTATAAAGGAGAAATGAAAAGGGGGGAAAAAAAAAAAGAAGAAGAAAATGGCAGGGGTAATAAAATAGAATCCAATGAGTCGATGCAGTGCGGCCAAAATGTTTGTAATAATTTCCTTTAAATTCCTCTTATATAGAAAGAATTAATTATGAAATCATGAAGCAGGAAGCAGTCATCCTGCCAGCCAGTGACATGTACAGACAGATCAGAGCAATGCGAGAGAGATGCAGAACAGCAGGAGACTCGAGAAAACCTTTTTTAGTTCTCTCTTCTTCTTCCTCTTTTTGTTTAGTATATGCATCCATGTCATGCTAGCATTTCTTGCCCAAAAGGAGCTGCGGGAACCTCCTGCTGTTCCTTGTCTCTCCAATGGCAGCACCGAACCTTCCTGCCATGACGTGTCTCATCTGTCTGGGCTTCCTGATGGATTTTGCAGTCCCCAGATGTTTGGATACCCGATTCATCTCAAAGCAGGCTGTGAAACATGAAGTATTTTTAAATACCCAGCTTCATAATTGCTTTGTTTAACTTTACAGCATTTTGAACTCATATAAGGCAATAATAAAAATCACCGCTGTTTTCCTTCAAAGGATTTTGCCATTGCCGCTTCTGAACTTCTGTGCTCACAACGGCTTTTGCCTTTGCACAAGCAAGGTTATAACATTCCTGTTGGCCAGAATCATGTTTTTCCAATTCTCGTTTTCAAAGCTTTCAGACAGGAGTGCTCAGGCTATTGAGTAAAAAAGGATTGGGGCTACCCAAGTGTTACTAGATTCAAAGTATGGGCTCCTGAGATCAATTTCCTTGAAATCTGGAATGTTGGGCTGCAAGGTTTTTACCTGAGTGTGTCCCTAGCTTGGCTCCAAAGGCAGAATGAACATTACTGGCTAGGAGCCTACAGAAGCAAAAAATTAGAGGCTTTAAAATGTCACTAGCTGAGCACATAATGGATATTCTTTGGATTTTATGATTAGCTGTTGTGTTTAGTTGGCCAATGCTGCCTTCCTGATGCGATTTATAAAGTATTCTCAGGTCATGGCCAGGCAAGCCAGATTCAGAAGTTGCCTGGATTCACTTGGGAATTGCTGTCTTTTGCAACATTTCCTTTGTTTGTTTGTTTGTTTGTTTGTGAGCAGAACAAGCTTGCTGATACATACCTGTGACTTCCATATTCCAGCTCCCTTTCCACCCTGAGTCCATCAAGACGTCATCCACCCAAATGTTTGCCTGCATACTGTAAAACCAAGGGGACATTAATAAACCAGGCTGTGCTGTTAAATCATGGCAGCGCGCCCAGCATTTCACATCAAGGGTAGTGTGTTATGTGATTCATACCACCATCTCATGATCTCCCCAGAGCCATCCTAAAGCCTGGGATGGTCTGAATACCATGTGTGTGTCTAACTCTGCATGGGACTGAGGGCCCTCTGTGCCTAGAGGACCAACGCATTGGTCTGTACCCCACAACACCTACATCTGCACTGATGTGTCTCCATGCAGCCTCCTTCTTTCTCTGCCTGGGTGGGCTCGAGGCACAGCTGGCCTGACTGGTGTCCCCTAAGGGCTCAGCTGTCGTCTGATGTAAAGCTATGGAGTAGAAGGGAATGTGCAAGGCTTTGTGTCAAAGCTGGATAGTACAGGGCTGTGCAAGCCAAGGGGCTCAGTTAGGAGTGTGTTGCTTGGCTGCATGCTGTCTCATGGGCCCTTCCTGACATGTGGCTCTCAATACTCAGTGTGTCCTTCTAAGTGCTTCAACACTTGGAACCTCTACAGTAGAACACTAGGAGTAGAAGGGATTCACGTGCTGGCAAAGAAAGTGTCTTTCATCTTGTTCCTGTGGCTCTGAAAAGTTTTTTTTTGTTGTTTTTGTTTTTTTCCCCCCAGCACTTGAACAGTGTGCCTCCATTTCAGTATGCTGTTTTTTAGCATCGAGCTCCTCTAGAAGCACAGGCTGTGTGGCACTGGGCCAGCTCCTGACCTCAGTGACACCAGTATAAATCTGGGACGCTGCAGCCAACCCGCGTGGAAGTGCTTCAAATCTGCATATACAGCAAGTGCTCCCTGTTGTAAAGGAGCCGTGATTTTGTTTGGCAAAACAGCAAAACCAAAGTGATGGCTACGTGACTTGGGTACATGTGAATCTGTCCTGTGACACACCCATGCTTACCTCGCTATCACCAGAAGAAGGCACAGATTAGCTCCAGAAAAGCCCAAGGGTTGCACCAGAACAAACCCAGCAGGAGTGAGAAAAAAGAATGAAATTTTAGGTGGGTTTGCCAACAGCAGGTAATACTATTGTTAATTACATTGGCATTTATTGGCATTGAAGATGGTGGTACCATCATTTCCCAAAGAAATAGATTGTGTTGGCCTGAATCTCTTGTGGGACAGAGTGCTGAGAAAGCACTGGTGAGATTGGATATGTATCAGAGGAGCACTCAAGTGGAAAGCCTCAATGACAGTGACTGGATGGGATGTTCTGGGCACCTGGAGATGAGGTATTGTCTGTTTTGAGAGCACTTGACTACAGAATGACCTTAAATGAAGCCAAACTTCAGACAAATATGATCTATTTTGAGACTTGCTGCAAAATTCTACTTTGACCAGGGCCCTTCTTTACTGTAATTGGAGAAAATGAATTGGTTATAAACTGTGGGAAAAACAACGTCATGGCAGAAGGTCCACTGAACCTAGGAGAAATGCAGAGTAGAAAGCATGAAGAGCCCAAACTCATTCCTAAACAAAACCACATCCATAACATGATAGGTACCAACCAGGGAAGTGCAGCAAAGCTTTGAGTCTTCTGTCTTCAGACAGAAGCCAAACATGTTATGTCAGAAAGACAGAGAGCTCAAAGCTGGTATTTTGCAGCACATTGGCAGGCAAAGCGGGGAGAGCAGCACAAATGTCCAGAAGCTCCATGGGGATCCTCTGTGATAGAGATACTTCACATGGGCAGGGGAGTGATGCTGAGGTAGTGGAAGTTAAACGTGAATCTTATGATGGGGCAGAGAAATATGGCCTGGGTTTGGTAGCTGACTCACAGCATATCTTTGCTCTCATCGCTCCCACGAGCTGCCCTGTGCTGCTGTGACAGCAGACACATTTTGTGGGTACTCCTCGTGGCCTCATGGCTCTTCATGGGCTGTCCCTTAGCTTTGTACGGAATGACATGAGCCAGCATGGCCGGCAGTGCTGTCTGCCTGTGTCCCACTCCAAAGTGGCCCCAGGGGCCTCCAGACAAAGTAGGGAATATCTGGAGGAGTGAGCATCCATCCCCACACCCAAGGAGAGACACGAGCTCTCATTACGGTCTCTGGCCTCTCAGCATCGCCAGCTGCAGGCTGAGAACAAAGTCTGTGTGTCCCTTAGTGAGCCAGGGCAGCTGGAGGTGGATTTGTTTTCTGTTGATTTCATGGCAGTGTTGCTGCTTCAGGGCACTGCCGTGGCGTGAGGAATAACAACATCCCAGAGGAGACACCCAGTGAATTGCTGACTGCTCCACAGCTACCCAATGTGCATGCCCGGCATGGGAAGCGGTCAGACCACCCTCGTGGCATCAACAGAACCATCATGTTTGCTGACATTTCAAGGGAATGCAGAAGGGAACAAAAGCTGGGAACACATGTCTTTGATCCAGTTTAGAGCTGCAGCTGGAAGATATGGGGCTGAATCACAAATGACGGACCCAAATCCCTTTTTGCAGAGGAAGTGTTATAAACCTCAGTTTAGACCCCAAAAGTAGGGTTTGAGTTTTTCTGCAAGGGAAGAAGTCTACACAGAAAAGTGGGTGCCCTCTGAAATAAAGACCAGAGGTAAAGAAAGAAAACCAATGGTCAGTTAAGAGAAGAGGATGGGAAAAATGAGAAGTTTGGGATTACTGATCTGTTAACAGACAGGACATCACATCTTCACAAGTGAATTCAACTTCTCTTACCATCCCCAACCAACCTCCATTCCCTGAAATGATCAGAAGTAATACAGTTTCTCCCCAGATGGCCTCTGGGTAGCTTCTCGCCATTATTGTGGTATTCAGTTATGAGAGAACCATTCAAGAGGAAAAAAGAAGAGAATTGGAAAGGAGAACCAAGCAGCAAGGCTTGGATCCCATTCCAACATTCCCAGCACAGGGGTACTGCTGTCTGGTCTTTTGGTACAAGACTAACTTTTATAGCAACCAACCCAAAACACCACTTCAATAACCTGCTTGGCACTCTCTGACCCAAATCTCCTGCTGTGGTTTTAGTCCGTGCCTCCAGATTTTGTCTGAAGGTTTGGGTAAGGAGAGTTCTTCTGATTTGTTAGGAGCCTGGGAAGAGTTGAGCCTCTCCCAGAAAAACACATGTGCATGAGGTTTTCACCTTGACCTTTGGGGTCAGTGGTTCTGATAAGCCAGTTGTAATCTATGTGTGCTTTATCAGCTTCTGAACTTTCAGAGGTGAGTTCCTATTTACTCAGAATTTGGATGCAAGAAATCTGGCTGTGGTTTAGTTACAGTACGGGTGTCAAAACTGCAAGCTCTACCCGTAGCTCTTCCACTAACTCACTTCATGACCTCAGGCTGCCGGCTCATTTCTGTTTCTCATTTTTTGCACCTATGGGATGAGAATGATACTTCTCCTGTGTGAATTTGCAGCTCCTTGCCGAGGGGTTGGATTTTTGCTGATGGAAGCGAAGAGTGTTCTGTAAGGCCGTGCTGGGGTTTTATCCTCACAATGGGGGACGTGAGATACAAATAAGTTTTCAAATGTGGGTTTGTTGTAACCTGAGGGCTGAAAAGCAAATCCTAGGACACTTGCCTTCTTTTTCTCTTCTTTGCTGACAGGAAGCACACACAATAGTCTGGACTTTGGCTTGCAAAGAACGATGCTGCCATCCTCGTAAGTGTGCAGCAGACGCCAGCCAGCCCCTGTGGATATCAGCTGATATCCATTAGAGCTGGCTCCTGTTTTGCACTGCGTTCCACTTCACTACTGAGAGATTACCTTTATCCCTAAAATCAGAATAAAAATGTAGAAACTCCCCATAAATAGAAGTTATTGTAAAGATGATAGTACATGGGAAATAATGATGTTGAAGTACTTCACCTTCTGGAAACAACATATTTGGATGGTTCTTTGGTTGAAAAATTGAACCAAATCCCTGCATTTCTGTGAAACATTTTGATTCTGTGAAATACACTCTTTCCCACTGGAAAATCATTCTGCTGGAAGATTTTCAAGTAGCCTTTCTTCTCACATGCTTCAGTATCCAATTCAAACTCCAGCTGCTGGCTGTGGTCGTCTCTTCTTCTAGCAAGCGCTGGCACTCTACACTTTCCTTTGCAATTACCACAGTGTGCTCTTCCAGAAGATCTTGCTGTGGCTTAGGAAGCATTACCTGATAACAACATGGGAAGGACAGTGGGATTATTTTGTCTTTGTTGCAGAGGCCTGTGCAGGACCATTCCCTTCAGAGCATCTCTTGCCTGATCCTGAATATCCAGGCAGTGTAGCTCACACCCCTTCCCTGGAGGAGGCAATTCTGCAGCATGATCCTACGTCTCACTCCTAGGCTGTTTTTCCTACTGCTCAACCTACATTTCCCCTCATAATTTCATTCCGTCACTCCCAGTTACAGCCCCTTGATCATCTGGAATGGGCCCTTTCCCTCCACGGTGTTTATACCCTCTGCAGACTGCTATTGTGCGTTCACTTCTCTCCTCCTAATTCAGGCCAGCTGTGCCTATTTACCACCGTCACTTTGTTCTTCCCTGCGAGTCAGTCCCTGTAGATCATTAGTTTCTGTTCCTTTTCTCTTCCTCCTCCCCATATGCAATGTGGTATCCTGTTTTCCTTGTAACTGTAGCCATGCATAGGGCTAAAAGATTCAAGGATTTTTCCATTAATAATCCCCACACCCTTTTCCTGGTCAGTACATTGCTTAAGAGTGATTGAGGTAACTCATTCACAAACAGCAAGCTGTACCAAGAGAGAACATGAAGGGAAAATGTGAGCCCGCTGGGATCCTGGACTGTGCTCCTTCCTTGGAGCGAGACTTTGCTCAGGGAGCAGACTTAGAAGCAGAACCCAATCCTGTGGCGTGCTTGGTGTCCTCAGTGCTCGTGGGGTTTATCTCCATTGGGGTTTAGCTGCATGGGGCTGGGCTCCAAGTGTCCACCATCTGCTGCCCCGGCCAGCTTCTGCCACAGGAATGTAGGTGGGTTTTTTGCCTTTGCATCTTGCCCTCTCACCAGCAGATTTTGCAACTGCACCTTGAGTAAGAAGCCCCACTTCTCTTGCAACTCAGCTGGCTCTGCCAGGCTTGGGGTCTGTTGCATAAAGCTGGAGTCATTTTGTCAGCCTCTGTGGCAATTTACACCCAGTGGCTGGAAGAGTAACCCTTTATTTAGAAGGTGGCCAGGCAACAAATAAGAAAGGAAGGAGAAAAACAAGTTACAACAGTACATTTTATTAAATACACATCAAACATCCCCAGAGGTCCATGACTTAAAGGGTCTGGTCCTGTTTTGGTTATTGCTAAGCACTGGGACCCCACAGTAAACCCTCTTCTCACTTTCCCTCTCTTGGCAGTACTTTTAGGTACAGTGTAGAAAATGCAGGGGGACCTATTTCCCTGGTCATTCCCTAGCTAAGGGAAACCTCAGTTTGCAGAGGAATGTGTCCTAATGTAAGCCAGCTCCTCGTCCAGTGCCGGAGGCTGTGGCAGCTGCGCAGCTGAAATACTCCGGAGGGCAGGAAATGCCATTGCGAGGGCTGGCTCTGCTGCATGCCCGCGCTGCGGTGAAGCCTGCAAACAGGCGTTTCCAGGCTGCTTCTTGCACAGTGCAGGGACTCCTATCACCCTGGATGTGTTCATAGCCTGACTGGGCTGCAGTTGGTGCAGTATGTGCTTCACAGCTCCAGTCCTAAGGGTGATGTAAATACACACACCGGCTCTTCTGCACCCCACATTCTTCCCTATGCGTGCCATGGTGCCCAGATGGCAGGTTCAACACACTCAGGCACTCCTTGTCATCTCAGCTACCTTGTCCTTCATAACTCTTGCTGGGATGTGGGGAAAGCCCATCAGCTTCTCTTGGTGGAACAAAGGCAAACTTGAAATGCTGTGGTTCAGGGGAGATCCAAAAAGATGCTGGGTCAAGCTCTTCCTCCTCTCCTGGACTATGCAATGGCAGTGTGCCAAGCCGAAGGGCTTCAGTCTGGTGTAAGCCATGTTCTGCATTCGCCATCGTCTTCTCTGCTGTTGATGAAACAGTGCTGGCAGCAGCAGAGGTTCCTCCATTTAAAAGAATAAAATCGAAGGCCATGGTCTAGCATAAAGGTCTTGGCATCTCCCGCAAACTTATGACAGCGCTGCTGGAGCATGGAGGCTGTGGCTGTAGCTTTTTCTTTTGTGAACCTGCGTTCCTTAGCAGTGGGAAATTGGCAGTTGCAATTAGTCTCTGATGTTCTCTGCTAATAAGTGATTTCTCCAGTACTCACATTGCTGAGACACAGCTCTATTGCTTTGACCTCTTCTCCCCTTCCTCCTCATGGAGATGGGCTCCAGATATGTCCTGATGTCAAACATCCCCCCCCCCCCCCCCTCCTCTTTACATCCCTACTTTTGTTTTTATTCTCAGCCTCAATAGAGGAAAATGGCTCCTGCTGGTCCTGGTGGAAAAGGATACATGTGCGGGCAGGAAGGCCATTTGCTCTGGGAGGAAGAGGGGCCTGACATCAACAGGAAGCGCGTCCAGGCGAGAGAGGCCTTGAAAAACAATGTCAGCCTGGGGTCCAGGGCTCAGTGGCAGGAAATGAAGGCACGCTGGTGTTTGCAGTGCAGAGGAAATGATAAGCACTACCTGGTCTGACTTGGAGCAGAGATAGCATGGTGAAAAAAAAAAAAAAAAAAGAGGAAAAAAAAAAGAAAAAAAAAAGATTGTTTTTCTTCACACTGGTTCGAAACCTATCCTTTGCCAAATGGAAAACAAAATAAAGAGCAAAATATGGAATGTATCAGGAATCCGTTGGGGGCTTGGGAACTGAGGAGAGCAGTTGTGAAGTGACGAGATTTACTGCTTTGGTAACAGCTGGATATTGCCTTTTTTTTTCCCCATTGTTAGCACAGAAAATGACCCTCAGCTCGATAACTGTTGCCATGCCTATTTATTGAGAGATGGAGGGAGGGGGAGGCTATATCCCAAGTCGAAATAATGTTGTTTTTTTTTTTGTGCAGGAGAAAAGTCATGGGGACAGTTCTTTCCACAGAAGAGCCCATAGCACCTATAGACAGATACTTCTCCTGACTTGTCCCTGCCAGATGAGGGACTAGAAAGCCTTTTCTGGGGGGAACGAGAAGGCAGCTTTACGCTGGAAGAGTTAATTCAGCTTGATTTCTTTCCCCTTCTTGTTGGGAGCTGTAAAAGCCATACCATGCCTCCTTTCATCATTTTTCCCCTGACAGCACCAGTTTCTGGTCCCGAAACACTCACCCCTCTGCCCTGCAGCTCAGCTTTGGAGAAACCAGGCCTTGTGGTTGGGCTGCGTCTCATCAGTGCTGACTCCTGGAGTGGAGGCAGCCACAAGGAGCATGGCAGGAATACTTTTCTTCTAAACCATCCTGCCTAGCATCAGCCTCTGGAAGGCTTGGAGGCTATGTGACACCATCTGCAAATGATGCTCTGCCTCCTGTGCTGCCCTTGATGAATCTTGTGGAGGTCAAAGAGTCTTCTTGCAACACAAGATCTGCCTCAAGGCTGGCAGATGGTGCACTGCTGTTTTCCCTGTTGCCTCTGCAAGAAGCCTTGAAGGTGCAGCACCAGCTCCAGATGTTGGGGCCAGGCTGCTTAGCAGCCTCCTTTAGGGCTCTTTACGCTCCATGACGGATGGAAAGGAAAATATGATCCCTGAGATTAAGGCTGTAAGACATACCTTGGAGGGCTGCAGCTTCCAGAAGTGAAAAGGTACAGCCAAAACGCCCTCTTTCTCATGGGCTATTCTTCTTAACTAAGCTGCTGAGTGAAACCAACCCACTGAGACATCCCAATGCAGAAATACATGCATGCACGAGGAATTAATCCCCAAACAAACTGCTTTCCTTGTCTAAGTGCAAGTACTTAATTCAGAAAACTCTTCAGTGTACAGTAACAATATGCAAGGCAAGGCACTAGCTAAATGAACTTTGTCTGGAATGAGAGAGCACAGAAAATGCTTACATCCAGTGGCTTACTCTCTGGCTAGCTGAGCAAGCTGCAACAAATGAGAGAACCAGCCCATAGTGAGGCATGTCCCAGACCTATGACATCAGCCTAGCAAGGCTTTTGTGGCTTTTTACTTGGTAAACATCATCTGTAGGCCTTTGGATTTCAGTCGAGAACTTATTAAAGTTCTAAGAAGAATTTCCTGGCAATATATAGGAAATCTCTCTCACATACATGTACATGCATACAAGCATCTATTTGTATGTATATGTAAAATATATATATATATGTATATATGTGTATGTATGTATGTACACACTCATACATTTACACCTACATGTTGATATACATGTAGATACACAAGTATTTACATATATGGGTACATGTGTCTGACCAATAACTTTTTCTGGCAGAATTTTCTACATTCCTCTTGAACACAGCTACCAAGTCCACTGACTGTGGCAATCATATGCTTTGGGAAGTGTTACTTAGAATGGATAGAACAGCAGGTTATTTTATCAGGCAAACATCAGTGATCCAAATCACTCACCGCTTAATCCTCTTGAAATGAGGACTAACTTGTCTTCATTCTCATCTGAGCAGGGCTGGGAGGAGCATTTAGAGGTGACCTCTCACTGCTAGCAGCAATCTCTACTCTCCATTCTGGATTGAACGTCACACCGTCATACCGTCATTTTATGTTTGTGAAAAGCTACTAAAAATGCTCCTAACTGTCCTATGCTTAGTTTTCTAGGATTTGAATGCCATGATAAAAAGTAAGAGTTGGATGTAGAGTTTTTCTCCTCTTGTGGAAAATGCAGCTGAATTCAATGGGATTTTTTTCTATGAGTGAGGCTCCTTGGGTCAGGCCCAGCCAGCCTTGCAGTGGAAACACTCAGTCTAAATATATGCTTCTGCAACTGTGCAAAGATGGAATGGATTTCATAATGCTTGGCTTTAAACTATAATGTCTGATTATTGCTAGTGTCTTCACACGTTTGTTTTCAATCACACTGACATCATAAAGCTTTATTTACTTTTTTGGAAAGTCTGTTTTAATTTGCCTTTCACTTCTCATTGGCAGCCTTTAAGGGTTTGTTATTTAGGCTCTTCATCTGTCTGTCTGTGATATATAATGATTCTCAACAATTTCCCCTGCTCTTTGCCCTGAGTTGTTGACTATCTGTAAAACAGCCCATTTGGAGTAACCACTAGAAATTGCTGTATCCAATCTTCACCAGGAGATAGCTAGTGCAAGATCAGTGAGTCGCCTGAGTGAAAAAGCACTGCTGCATAATCTAGTGTCAGTCTGCATCAGCCCATCAGTGTAACAGATGGCAAAATGAGAAGGAAAGAAAAACATAGCATTGTATATAAATACGTGCTGTGAGGTTCAGCCGAGCAGGTTTTCATCCACATGAAAGCTACATCCAGGACCTGCTTCTCAGTGACTTTGCACTTTGGAAAAAACAGTGACCTGGGCTCTCAGAGGGGTGATTGGTCCCTGGTCTTCTTTTAAAATACCTGAGCTCACTGGCAGTGCCATTTTGCATTAGCTGATACCCCTGGATGTGTACTTTAAGGCTGGTGAATGGCTGTCATGTACACATGTGACCAACTGACTGTGCAGAAAGCTTGGAAAGGGAACCACAAGTGTTGATGGACCTCCAGCCTACCCCTGAGTGCTCGAAGTGACAGTAGTGATTTGCTGGGAATGAACAGAAGGGAGAACTGCAGATTGCCTGGCACAATAAAATCTAACTCAGAAAGGATTAAGGAGCAAGCTAACACTGAGAGCCAGGCATGGAGTATATGAACTGATCCTCTTGGATTCTCCAGGTTCTCGGTCCTAAGTATCTTTTGTAAGAATTCCCAAGCATCAGTTGAATTGTTTCTATGCTCTTCACAGCTGAGAAATAGTTACAATAGTATACAATTGCTTCTAGCATCATTTCAGTGCTGTAAGAAGATGTGCAAGCCAGCATCAGCTTGCAGACTCAAGTAGAATATGGATACTGTGGACTGTTTGTTATCTGACTTGCTGCTGCAGCCCTTCTAAATGAAAGCATTCAGGTTAAAAGCTGCTGAGAGCAGGAAAAAAACTTATGAAATCCATTTTTTTCTTTGTTTTGTTACCAGCAGCAAAGTAGATTAGCATGGCTTACATAGATGTCTGTGCTTGAGAGTAGAGAAAGGAAGAAAAATAGGATACAGTGTGACAGCTGCAGTCCATAAACTTGTTTATTGATTTGAATGAAAGGCAGTCAGTGAGCACTCAAGAGACTGGTGCCTTGAGCACTGTCCATCCATTCTTTTTGGCATTCTTTTCTTGCAAGCTGCTACTCCTGGCTCTCCTGAGCTGCAGCATCGATACTGCCCCACTCAGTCCTGCATCCCCTCAGCTTCTGACACAGTCTTATAATTTGATACTGTGTTCAGTATGTGCTGTCTGAAATGAGGTTAATGGCAGACACTGCCTCACAGCCTGCTCATTCTCATGGTACCAGACTTACGTACCCCAGTTACCTGTGTTGAACAAAACTGCGTACAATACCAATCCTAATCTGCTATCGGAATATGAATGCTGGCTGAGACCATGCACACCTCAATGTCCCATTCTGCAAAACCTAAGCCACAAAGTTATAAAAGTTAGGAGTGGAGATATCCTGTTTGGTTATCTGGTCTGTTTTTTTTTTTTTTTTTTTTTGCAGGAAACCCACAGCAGGATGTTTCCCTAACAAAACTATTCTCGTATTTAGTACAATCACTTCTCAAAAGTGCCTGCATGACAGAATTTGCTGGCCATGTCAAGATACAAGCCGCATTTCAGAGGGCTATGGTGACTGCTGGGGTTGAGAGTCAGGATTGAATGTTTGCTTATGCAGTGCTTTCTCTGAGGTTTTCCTTGGTGTACTGGTTAGGTCTGCTGTGGACTCTTTCATTTCTGCCTGGAGCATCCTGGTTGTCAGATCTGCTTTGGAAAATCAGGTGTTCCTATGTATCTTATCCTTACAAATTGTTTAGATATGTGAGATGTAAGCTGAGTAAAAGACCAACGGGAAAAAAACCTTGCCAGTGGTGCTACTGACTTCATTCAAAATCACACTAGGCTTAAAGGCTATACTGAAGTGCATCTGTTTGAAATCCACCTGCCCCAGTCCAAGCACATGGGAACTACTGTTCCCATGTCCCACACCAGCCATGGAGGGGGCTGGCTCACAGCATCTGACACACCTGTGTTTTATATGTCTGAGCCCATTCAGGATGGTGCTGTCACTGCAAGGAGTTGTGCTGACCTTCATGACAGAGATGTTTCCCACAGAAACAGAGGGAAAAAAAATACAAAGAGTGTGACTTACACAGTGATTCAGTAGTGCTGTCTATGCAGACAGGGTCACCTCGGCACCAGCTATTCATCCCTTTTTAACTGTGTTTATGGCAGTGAGTAGGGAAGAGAGAAGGAAAGCTCCATCAAGACGATTTGGTTTTTAAGCTTGTTTAGTGTTGTTTAGCAACCTCACAGTGTTCAAACATAGATGTGCATGTGTGTGCTCAGGGTGGTTCTGGTAGCTTGGTGCTTGCAGCCAAAGTAAACGCTAGCAGTTGATGATGAGACCATTTTATTTTTTCTTCTTATGTAAAATGAATTTATTGCTGGGGAAAAGTATGCACAGACTACCCAGAGAATTAAGTCCTCTGTTTATCCTGGTAGGCACAGCACAGTTTCCTCATCCCCAGCTCTGCCAATGCATCTTACCTCTGGGCAGAGGAGGTCCTGTGCTGACCAGGGCACTGTGGAACGTAGAGGAGATGATGCCTGCAGGCAAGGCAGGATTCATTCCTAGCTTTCATGGGTTAGGACTGTGAAGTGGGAAGCAATCTGGAATCCTGGCTGCTTTGGTGAACCAGGGCTTGAGTGAGCCGTGGAGAGAAGAGCACAGTTTGATCTTTGGAATCTGCTTCTCAGCCAACCTTGTGCCTAGTAGAAGTCAGAGGAAATCAGCAAAGCAGAAATAAAAATAAAAATAAAAATCTAGTGAATCAGCATTTAAGCTCGTGATTTAAAATAGGAATCATCAGGAAATGAAGAAAAATGTCACGCTTCATATACTAACTCTCAAGCTCGTTGCCACTTATACAATGCTGTTCCTTTCATATGATTAAGTGGCCAAGTTAATGTATTGGTGTGTCCTAAAACGTGTACTGTTTTGTTATGTTTGTGTGCACAAAGAAACATCTCTTGCTTCATATAGACTGAAACACTTCCTTTCTAGAGGGAAACACCTCCTAGTTCAGTAATTTAAGAAGTTGAAACAAGAGACTGTTTAGATCTTTATTGCCTCACAAACTGACATGATGTGATAGGAAATGTGCATTATTGTTAAGAGCAATAGAAGAAAACCTTAAAAAAAATGAAAAATACCTAAATACTTAAAAAAATAAAAAACTGAAATGATGAAATACAAATGCCAACAGCTTTTTTATGGCACAGGATTTGTTCTTCGGGGAAATTTTTGAAAAATACTGTTTCTTGCAACTCAAACACCAAAAGTTGATCTTTCAAGTGAAGTAAAATGCCTGTATTTATTCCTCTAGTTCCTTGAACTAAAATTAAAATAAAATTAAACTCCCTCCATGTAGCATAAACAAAGCACTAAGGAGAATCTGAATAGCTGTCATTAGTTTTCATCCATGGCAGGAGATTTCGGAGAGAATAACAAAAGGAGAAAATTAAAAAGGAAGCCTGCTGCTATTCAATTCAGTTTTGTACAGCGTGCTCTGGACAAGATGACCCAGTCCAGGTTAGCTAAGTATAAGCACAATCTCATTGGATGGCATCCACACTGACAAGTTTGTGTGGCTAACTTAACCTCCTCCCTAGGGTCCTTCTATGCTGCACGGACACCAAGAGTTTATTCTAGAAGGCATCACTGAAGAACACAGGCAGTTGTTTACATCTCCTGCTGGATTAGTATCTTTCTTGCATTTTGCTGTCTTTGTAAGATGGGGTAACTCCCTCTCTCCTAGTGATCCTCTTAGGGCTGGTAGGTGATTTAACTGAGTACCAGCTGAAAGGTCGTTTTGGTTTTGATCCTTGAAGATCAGCCCTATGACAGATGAAGTCCTGGTCAGATAGAAAGAGATCTCCTTGCTCACTGGTGGGAACCTTTGTTGAGTGCTACACCATGACTTGGAAAGGACAGGAGAAGGAAGAGGGCTCTCATTCCGCAGTAGGATGTGAGAGGCTTAGTGCACATCACTTGTGCTGGAAGCCTATGGAAACAGGAGAGAGAGAAGTAACATCTGGTTTGGTAGGAGTGGCAGACAAGTAATGAAGCTGGCATGAGCTGTGGTCATGGAAAAGACCCTGCTGAAGATAAGTGTCTGTCTGCTAAGCTTGGAGGTGATATCTAGTGAGAGTAGAACGAGTTACTGTGACTGCCCTTCTGGTTTATTTTTGTCTAGGGGAAGAGAAGTATTGTCTTTTGTGTGCAGTATGTTTATAACTCAATTTCCCTTCTGACTGATGCTTTGCTCCACACTCTCCTCTCCTCTTCCATCTGGTTTCTATTGTAGTTTTAAATGAGGACAGTTTGGCTGTCTGGCAGAACAAGCGGGGTCTGTGTGACACCAGCTGCCTCTTCCAACTTCTAAGCTTCCAGCATAGTTTTAATTATAGAAGCATCAAGATTGGAGACCATCCCCCCTCCCTTTCAGTGCCTGCACGCACACACAGCCCCTGCTACAAATCCCGATCCCCATCTGATCTTCCTTCAGGAGACATCCACAGCTCTGGGACTGTTTCTTTCTGCACCTACGGTTGGTAGCCAGATCCAGTATGATCCAAATATCTCAAAGATGGCTGGAAGTCAGAGGGACAGCAACTCTGACCCCATATCCCTCAAGTGCACTAAAGACCAAGCTTTATAGGAGATCAGAGCTGCTTAGGAATTTCAGAGCTGCAGGTTCTGCTCAAAGAAAACACTTATTGTGCTCTAGCTTCATACAAATGCTGCATTTAGGGACTTGCTTTGCAGGAATCTGATGCAGTCCTTTCACCTCCAAGGATCTGAGGTCAAAGTCTGTAATTTCTGGCTGCAAGTGAAATATGCCTTATGTGGGATTTTATTGACATCACGAAACTGCCACACATTTTGGCCTAACTAGATGTTTCTCTTCATAAAAGTCAAAGACCTGGTATGGCAGGAAGTCATGTATATAATGAGTGGAGGGCACTGGCAGAAATACAGGAGAAGCCCAGGGCTGGAAAAGAAGGGCAGTTTGCAGGGCTAGAGATATTGACAGAGGTTGGTGCACACTGTCCACCTGGAATCTCTAAGGTCATCTCTACTGTGGAGTCTTCACTCACTTTCAAAAATGAGTTGAGTTTTATATGTTTGCTGCAGATTATTCTCCTTAGGCCTGTTTTTATCTTACCTCAACAGATGGAGCTGGCCTTCTCTGGTCTATGTATAAGAAGTTTGCTTATGTGCCTGAGGCCTTCTGACCTAATTTATCCCAAAGAAACTTAAACCTCAGCAAAAAGATGGTAATTTAATAGGTCTCACTTGTGAGAGGTCAAATTAGATGCATCAAACATCAGTGTATGCATTTTTATTTGGCTCACTTGTTCTTAACACTGGGGTTTTAAAAAGTGTCTAACAAAGGGCGCTGTTGGTATGGACTATATTCGTGTGGCAATGATATATTTGTCTACATGAAAGGCTGTTTAATTTTCTAACAGACTTTGTCACATAGCTTTCCAACTCAAATAGGATTTCTGTTCAACTAAGTCTTCCTTTTCCAGATAGCACGGAGCGGTTCACCTGTTCTTCCACCCCAATGGATCTGAAGGGAAAAGGATCAGCCTAGCTTTCATTTGACTGCTTACTTCACATTAGTTCCCCCCAAAGAGACCTCAGCCAAGAAGGCAATCTTAATATGCCACGTACACATAACTTCTGCCACAAAGACAGTGCAGACTAACCAGACAAAAATGAAGAAGAGGCCTGATGTCATTTGCCTTTCCTTCTCTTTATTTCTAGCATGCTCATCATCATATGATATAAGTTCTCTGTTATGGTTACAGATAACCAAGACTTATTTTGGGATAGGAAGGTCCTCTTTTTGATGTATCACTTGGGCTTTTCTCGGCAAGACATTTAGGAAGTTTTATACTTTTGGTTTGTTCTGTATCCTTCCACATCACCCAGTTCTCTTAGGAGTTGGGTGCTGGAGGCACTGCAAAGAATGTTTTTCATGTTCCTCAGGGAAATCACTGGTGTAAAAAAGTCCACGACTGCTTGGTGAAAAGCTTTTGCTCTGTAACTTCAACAACATGAATGTTGTTGTTGTTGTTGCAGTAGGGTAAGGTCCCTGCCAGAGGCTTAGCTGCTAGTTAGTCTGAACCCAGCAATGTGAAGCTCTTAAAAATCAGCACAAGGACTTTAGGTGTGATCCAACGTGGCTATTGTGCCAGCATAATGAAACCGTTCTAAAAAAAAAGCAAAAACAAAAACAAAACCCATCCAGTCAATATTCTCTGTCACTTTGAACAGACTTCTTTGGCCTCCATTTGGTTTGGCCACGCTAAGGGACACACAAGAAGGACCTCTTTATCTCCCACAGTGAGAGCTGAGAGGCAGAAGAGTAGCACTTCCCTGACTCTGGGCTCAGCAATAGTGTGTCACCGAGGCAGGCCTCAGCCTGGGAGCCTTCCTCAGCCAGGCCTGCAGCCTGGTCTGCATGGCAGTGCAAGCCCACACTTCTGAGAAACCACGAGCTGCCTCTGGCCTCAGTGGCACCTTGGAGAAAAAGAACAATATGCCAGCCTTTTGTTTTTCAGGCTGTCCTTGTGGTGCTGTCTTTGGATCCTGTGTGATGAAGCGTGTGCTAATATGTCATTATAGCCCTGAACTTGAGCAAGAAAGATCAGGGAAGGTCCAGCCAGAGGCATTATCTCTGTGGTGTCACAAAGATGCAGTAATTGCTATGCCTGGTTTTCCAGTAAAACGTGTGGCTTAGCCTGTTTTCTTCTGTGCAGCTTTCCGAATGTGCAGTGCAGCAGAGTCAGCATTACAGCAAGGAACTTCAACTTTTGCATTTACTGGCTTCTGTGCTTACGGCTGTGAGAAGCACTGCGTTAAATACACAGTAGTTTCTAGCACCTAATAAGGAAGGACTCTCTTACTGTTATTGTTATAGCTGGGGTTGTTATAGAACTGGGGACAGGGAGGCTTGGTCTGACCAAGAGAATGGGGGGGTTCCTGTGCCTATATAATGGGAAAAAATAAACATAAGCTTTGGATCCAGGTCTGGATGTAAATGTTGTGCCTCAGATTCCTCTCAGCTTGAAGGCTGTTAAGTCCTTGGCTAGTTATGTTGATGGAGTACTTTTGAAGCCAATGTCAGATTTTGCCAGTGTGCAGATCTAGTCAATATTTGAACTTTATACCCCCTCTGTGGGAGTTTATGAGCACTAAACCATGGGTATGTAGGCTTATATGGAAGTGTGAATGCTTCTCTGAGTTTTATCCAAGCCAATCAGCCCTTTTGGCTTGATTCAGCAAGGCTGGAGCTCTATCCTGGGGAGGGGGGATGTTCCTGGGACCTCATGCTTTACCTCATGCTTTCAATTAGAGTGAAATTGCCTCTTTTTCTGAAAAGGAAAAAAAAAAAAAAGAGAGAGAGAGAGAAAGAGAAGCCCTACCTTTCTTCCCACAGTGTTTCTATGACTTCAGGCTCAATAATTGTCTCATGTCAGCATGATATGGCAGAAGCACTGCATATCCTCAATCCACAAATTAGCCATGGATATTCTGTGGGGTTTATTTTTCATTTGCCCTCTATTTCTTCTGTTATTGGACCCTTCTCTGAGTCTGCCGAGAGCCTCTGCTAAGTGTTTGATGGAACTGTCTCCTCCGTGGTTACTTATGAAAGCTCACGGTGTGTATTCACTAGGGATCACAAAATAATAGGGGCTGGAAGGGACCTCTGAAGATCATCTGCTCCAACCCCCTGCTAAAGCAGGTTGCCTACAACAGAAAAGCATCCAGGCAGCTTTTTAATATCTCCAGAGAAGGAGATTCCACAATCTTTGTGGGCAGCTTGTTCCAGTGCTCTGCTACCCTCAAATTAAAGAAGTTTTTTTTCAAGTTCAGATGGAACTTCCTGTGTCCCAGTTTGTGCCTGTTTTGCCCCTCATCTGGTTGCTGGGCACCACTGAGAAGAGCCTGGCTTCATCCTCTTTTTTAGATATTTCTAAGTATTGATAAGATCTGCTCTCAGTCTCTTGCTTGCTCTTCCTCTCCTAGTGCCCTATGTGCTGAAGAGCTGTGCGGAGTTCATTGAGACTCATGGCATCGTGGATGGGATCTATCGCCTCTCAGGAGTGACATCCAACATTCAAAAGCTGAGGTAAGGTTTGAATGCTGGAGGGATTCAGCGACATTGCTCTGCATCTTTGTGTTGTTAGTCCCTCAGGCACACACTGGGGTCAACAGAGCTCTACACTGATGCAGAAGGGAAATGGTGTCCAAAGTTGGTAACAGGGAAACACAGCATTTCAGGGATATAATACACGACAAAGAAAAAAGCCTTCCTTTTACATCTGTTAATGGGAAAGGCCTGGAGGGTACTCAGCACAAATGCTGAATTGTTCTCTCTCACTTTAAAACAAAGCAATCTCTTTATATCAGTTTGGAGGCCCCTCATGGAACTGTGCTAGGGAAACCAGAGACTAGTCAAAGTCTTGAGGCCTGGTCCTAGAAGCCAATCTGGCCCAGGCAGTGGATAATAGAGACGCCTTTGCTTTTCAGTTTGTTTCATCCTCTAGCTGTGAAAAAATTACGCAGAGTGGAGTTTTGACATGGTACAGCTTTTACTCATCTACACTGCTGCCTCCATGTTGTTTCAGACAAGAGTTTGTGTCTGACCAATGCCCAGACCTGACACGGGAAGTTTACCTCCAGGACATCCACTGCGTGGGGTCACTCTGCAAGCTGTACTTCAGGGAGCTGCCCAATCCTCTGCTCACTTATGAGCTCTACAAGAAATTCACGGTGAGACCCCTTTCTGCCCTCATTCCTAACCAGCAACGTGGACATGCCGCAGGTTCTCCTGTGACAGCTGTTTGGGTTTCAACTCCAATGTCCTGGTTTCTGGTGCGTGCATCTGTATAAACACTTCTCAGTGCTCTTCCCTTCTCATATTGTCATGTCTCTCTTTCTCTGTCCTTGCTTCTTCCCCCCACTGCATGTTTATTTTTCTCATTTTCTCTGTAGTTTCCTTCCTTTTGTTCATTTTTTTTCCACTGCATTTCTTCCCCAGTGTTACTCTTTCTTCCCACTGTGCATCTCCTCCCAGAACTCCTAATTCTTTTTCTTTTCCTCATTACTGTCCATCACTGGAAGCCTCCTGGGTCACCTGGGGCTTGTGATCATAATTACTAGGAAGTGATTTCCTCTTCCCTGTCCCTCCCACAGTCCTTGACACCTGAACAAACGGATTGCTTAACCTACATGTAATGTACCAACTTTTCTGCATCTGTAGCATTTCCTCAGAGTCTGTCAGAGAGCAAATGATAACACAGATTATGCCAGCTATGACATATCAAATCCATCATGCTCATGTTGTAAATACAAACAGCAGAAGGAAGTGGCAGCTGGCCAAACAGAAATCTCCAACCTTGTTTAAAGGGATTGTAATTCAAAGAGTAGTAATTCAAACAGCCATAGATTACACATGGATACAGCAGGAGACTGCAGGGAGCTGAGAAATTAGACCACGAAACCTGAATTTTTAAGAGAGTTGGCTAATTTTGGTGACAGACAATATTTTATTAAAAGGTGGCACAGCAGGCTACGCTTGTCATTAAGGTTGCCTAGTTCCTACCCTTCTAAATCCATTTTCAGTTGTTTGTGACACCAACAAATACAAATCCAGTCATTCAGGCTGAAATCGTCCGCACTAGAGGTGTGAATTTTCAGCTACAAGCATTCACCATCTTCTTCAAACAACTGCTACAGGGGGATGGGAAGGATTGTTTTTTCAGTGTTAGAAACATCCGTCCTTTGTTAAGAATTTCTATCATCCTACTCTTCCTATTTTCTGGGCGGTGGAAGGGACAAACACTGCCAAAAATGTCGGATGTTACAGAGAAGACATTTTGTTGACAAAATCATGTTTAAGCAACTTTAGCTTCAAGTGCTGCTATCTGCATTTTCTCTACTCTAAGTCAAGCACTTGCAAACAGCACTGCACAGGAGGCACCGAGAGAGACCCACAGGGTCCACACAAGAAGACATTCTTTAAACACTCCTGGTGCAAAAGGTCAGGGAAGTCAGGAAGATGCCAGGGACTATAACTGAGCTGAGGAACACCAATTTACTAGTCTTGCTGTGCTGCTTGACAGACAATAGTGCTAGATGTCCTGCTATTTTTATGTCAGTTTTTAAGTAAGACTTGGCTGTGTTTTGAGGTGGTGGATAGTAAAACCTAAGTCAAAGCAGATCTGAAAAACTGTTCTATACTCTCAGGATATAGAGATCCTTAGTATATAAGACAGGCTCTCCAAAATGGAGACAGTAAGAATGAATAGGGCCTTGAAAATACAGAGTATTACTCACTCATTCATAGTAACTGATGAGCCTCATTCTTGCTGGAGATATTTGGCTAGTGTCTTTCTGGCTATCACTGCTGATTTATGAAAGAAAAGTGCTATAAAGGAAACACGAAGATTTAGATGGAAACCTTTTTTAGGAAAGAATGTTTGCTGAAAAACACAGTTTTGAGCTGATGACTTGCAGATTTTGGTTAGATACATTTGGTAAATAGTTTTACTCAAAAACAAAAGGGAAAACACTTCTGTAACTATCCAAATGTTTTTTTTACAAATACTTTCTAAAGGAAATGTTTCAACATTAAATCAACACACCCAACTCTCAAATAGAGCATATTTCAGAAAAGGGGTTAAACAGCCTCAAATTTAAATGAAATTTTCTTTCACTTTCAGTAGAGTATGATGCTTGGTCAGCATTGAACAACTGCCTGTTAAAATCTCGTGCCAGCTCCCCAAAACGTTATCACTTTGAATTGACCTAAAAGTGATTTTTTCAAACTCTGTCTTCTTAGTTTGTCCTCTCCACCACAAGATCCATTATTCACATAATTCTACTCAGTACAGATTTATAATGGGTAACCCAGCTGACAGGAAACACAGTCAGATACAGGGAGGAAAGAAATAAAAAAGACCAAATCCCCAAGGAGCAGAAAAACCGCTATCGGAGCGTGCATGTGCGTGGGATGTCTGAACAGGGAATGATGGCAGCTGTGTCTAAGCAGAAGAACGCTGGTAGGAGTAAAGGATGCATGCTAATCCCAGCCTGTCTGACTCACTTGGAGCTGCCTCTGAGAAGGAATAGGCTCCACTTTGAGTCACCGGAGTGATTCAGACATTTACAGCTAAGGAAAGTCAAATTCTTAATGACTAGAGAGGGTTTGGCCTTTTGGTCATCAGTCATAGATGTAGCATCACCGTCACGACCTCAGTGGCTACCAACCTTTGCAGAACAGTGCCCTTCCACACTCATCAGTTTGCCATCTAGTATTCTGGTGATATGTACTTGGATTATGGGATAGATAAGTTGACTCTGCTTGGCTTGTTCCAACCTGAGCATAGAGACTGATGATCCCTCATGACAAATCAACTGTAGGAAGCCAAACCCACCTTTTCTCACTGATCACTATTCCACTTGTTAATCAGGACTTGTGAACTGTGTATTCTAGAAAAACCATTGGAGTAACAAAAAATCCAAGATTTTTAGTTGCTTTAGATATCTTCTGCCATCATCAGAGTGCTTTTATACTGCTTAAATGATGAAAATATAGAAGACATTAATTAATGGCATGATTAATGGGAATATAATAAATGGAGCTATTGATTCTTTCTTGAATTCTGTGTTCCACCGTTCTAATCCTGAGCTTGGAGAGGGCCTTGGATTTCAAAGGCACAACAAATATGGGTCAGAAATGTGGCTTGGAATCTGAATGGGTCAGAAACTCAGAAAGTCTGATATTCATATGCTGTCTAAGCATTAGGTCTTTGAGACCTGAAAGTTAAATGTAGGAATGAAAATCAGCATTGGGGGAAAAAATACTGTGTATAGTCCAGTTGAAATATAATGTTTAAGGTGCACCAGTTAAAGTTTATATTCCTTGAAGCCTTGTGCAAAGATCACAAGAGTGCTTGCAGTTAGGTTTTTCGGGATTATAGTAATATGTTTGGGTTTTTTTCTCTTTCTTTTCTTACTTTTTGAAGTGGAATGTCTGCCCCTAAACATCCTGATGAGTCTCATGCCTCAGAGAGGATCTTTCACTCTTCCATTTCAAGGCATCGTATCATCAGAATAATCAGAAAAACAGGAGGAAAATTAGCATCACTTTCTCAAATTTCAGAACAGTCTTGTTTCCTGCTCGTGGTTGGAAATGAAGCTTATAGCCAGATCTTTTCAGTTCAGAAGGGCTTGTCCTTTGCAGTTCAGATATTTTTCAATTGCAGGTGACCTGGCACACTGCTACTTATGGATCACTCTCCTAGGCAGAGATCTGATTCATGCCATGTACGTGTGTAACTGTGGGGACATGGCAGGTCAGAGTTGTACTAGTGATGGCAGCATGGTGACACAGCCCATCTGTGACACTGAAGGGCTTGATTCCCAGCTTCCTAGAGATGTTGACGTTTGGACATTTGTGTGAGTGTGGGCTTGTGACTACGATAAGTATTTGGCCCCCTGCTGTAGAAATTCTAGCACAAGAAGTTAAACTAACTTTAATTTAGGTAGAAGAAGTGCATTCACATCTCATGTATACCAAGCTTGTGAGTACACGCATTTTTCTTTGCCATGATACCAGTGAGAAAACTAAAGCAATAGGGCATAGATCTGAATTCCAAGTCTTGGGGAGTAAAACAAATTCCTGTTCATCTCTGACCTTGAATCTAGCAAGATTTGACTTGGTTGAACATAAGAGGTGGTCTGCAGGGAAACAGACGGTGACCTGAATAGGAATAGCAGCATGGTTACCATGGATGTTGTTGTGGCAAGGACAAGAAGATATTTCTGCAGTTATGCCTAATAATTTCAGGTTCATGATGTTAAGGCAAAACTTCTGCTGGCAGCATAGCTCCCTATATCTTTCTCTTATCTCAATCCAAACCCTAGTTGCAGCAGTGTAGGCAAGGGGTTCCCAGTCACGCGTTGTTTGAAGTTACTGCTGATCTGCCCTCCCCCAACACAAAAATTGAAAAGTAGTAGCTGAACAGAGGGATATCAGTGCAGTATACTCCTAGAAATGCAGACAAAAATTATCCTGTCTCCTCTGGCTCTTGCTCTGTAGACACTTGATCAAGACCAAGTTGTATAACCTTCATTCTAACTAATCTAGTCTAACCTTGAGTATAAGAATACATTAACCTACCTGGACTCTGTTTTTACTTCTCTCATCATAAAAGATGCAAACTCACACATATTCCTTCTAGCTATCTTTAAATGTCAGATGAAAAATTGCTTATTTTTATGAATATAAAACATGCACATCCAAGCTGTTTTCATAACACAGGACCTGAAAGACCTATTATTTTTCAACACGATTTCGGGTAAGAGGGATTCACTATTTTTCATTTTTCATTATTTTCACTTCTCTCTTTCTCTTCATTTCTATTTCACCCATTAATACACAAATTTAAAAAAAGGGAAAAAAAAAAAAAAAAGAAAAAGAAAGAGACAACAAACACAATTCCTAATTTGAAGCTCTCAGTTTTCAAATCCCAACTCTCCTCAAAACACTGACCATCCTGTCCCAGGGTTTGGGGAAGGCGTACCAAGATTTCCACAGCAAATTTCTGCTGTGCTGGGAACACAAAGCAGCGTCTTCTACCAATAGCTCTGCAAGGTAACAAGAGAGCATTCCCTCAGAGACAGGCTGTCTCATGTGACACTCCTTATCCCTCTTCCTTTTCCCCTGAGCACACTGACAGGGTGGACTATTTCCTTTTATCTCCACAGGAAGCAGTATCACGCTTCCCCGAGGATGAACAGTTGGCACGGATACAAAATGTCATCCAGGAGCTACCACCATCTCATTACAGGTAGGGACATATCCACCAAGGCTCTGAGGAACAAGATGGTGGCTCTCAGCATTATGGAATATTGATTGAAACAGCAACGGAGTTAATTTCCAGAAGTTAATTCCCAAAAGCTGACTCACTGTTTCCAAATCTGACAACAATTAATCTGGCATTTAAATGCCATCCAGGAAGTTGTTATTAAATAGACTCTCCCTGTCTCAGTCTATCCTCATCTTTCTTGGGTACAAACACCATGGCGTTCTTGAACAGTGTCCTGGGTGTGGTGAGAAGCAGATAATCTGCTGTAGGTACTTGAGCTAAACCATCAGCCTTTTCAGGACCTTCCCTATCTCCCACCCAGATGCCATTTTCCTTACACTCATTATGCTGAGGATTGTTTAGTTCACGTTTAATTCCTGGCCACCTCAGAGCAAGGTTGATCAGGCATTCACACCACCCCATGCAAACCCTGGTTCTGTAAACCCTCTCCTATGAGACCTGTCGGGTCATTGCAAACACTGTCCTCCTTGAGGAAGGGACAACCCTGAGGTCACAGCTGAGTCTGAGGTCTGCTGTCCCAGTAGACAAATATTGGCCATCTGAGTTGAAGGGAGAAGGCATAGTAGGCTGTACTGTACTAACAGCTTAGAGGTGACATTACCACGTGCTGAGGGATCTGACACTTTTTTCTTTGTTTCTGTAAAACTACTGTAGAACACTGGAATACCTGATCAAGCACCTGACTCACCTGGCCTCCTTCAGCAGCATGACCAACATGCACACCAGAAACCTGGCCTTGGTGTGGGCTCCCAATCTCCTCAGGTATGGTAGAATACTCTCAGCTAGAGCACTATGTTAAGCAGCAGCATGCGTGCCTGGAAACCCATCCACTGGGAGAAATGAAAAAGCAGGAAAAAAACAGAACAACTAAAGGGAACATCAGAGCAAAACAAGTAGCTTTTAAAAAGAGAAAGAGTTCTTTCAGGTTGAATAATCTGAGGTTTTATTGCCAGCATCCAAGGAAAGTTGTGGTTTTGCTTTTTTCAAAAATAAAGCTGTTATTTGTAAGTTGAGTACATTGATTTAAAAACGAGGAGTTAGCTCATCACTGTGGAACGGAAATGACATTTCCGATGGTGCCAGTACTTCTGCAGTGGTGTGGGGTGAGACGTCAGTGCTTGGAAGACAGGGAGACAGAGTAACAATATCACAATCCTGTGTCAAGAACTGCTTGAGTATAATTGAAATAAGATTGGTAGACATAAATGGCAGCTAGCAGTGTATTGCAAGACCACCAGATAGATTTTATTTGCTTTGCCTGGTGCTCTGCTGGAAAGAGGCCCAGATAAGATGCAGGCAGATGTTTGGCTGATATGCTGTAGAGCTGAGAAAAAACAAGAAAATGTATTACCTGAAAAATTTATATTGAAGTATTTTGTATCTTGGTGAAGTTTCCCTCTCCATTCAGCCCAAACCCGTGTGTTCAGAGGACGGAGCTATGCAGGATGAGCCCAGGACTGCTGCAGGGCAAGGAGAAGGGACACTGCAAGAATTACAGGCAAATCACAAAAAGACAGAGCAGCTTCTGAAAAGAATCAGATGTTGACTCTACTGAACATCACAAAGTGAGAACATCACAACTGAGATGTTTTCATTCCAGCATCTGTCCTTGTCAAAAATCTGAAGTCTGTTTCTTTCTGCAATCTATTTTAAGTGCAAGTCTCAAGGAGGATAAGAAAGGGGAAAGCAATGCAACTGCAGTCTCCTTACATGGTTATCCTACTGGCAATGCCCCAAGCTATTATCTAACACACCACTCATTAACTTTACAAAGGATCCATTGCCCAGTGATTATTTCTTCAGCAACACTTTGGCATGTCAAGATAAGGAATGCTTCTTTGCTGAGAGCAAGAATGAGAGTGTGAGAGTGCAGGGGGCAGTGAAGAGCCTATTGGGACACATAGCAGAGTGTTGTCAAAACTTACATGGGGTTGACGTGAACAAGCTTCTGAGAGATTTCACTCAAATCTTCCTTGGAGAGATGATTGAAGCATTGCATAAGGGGTCAGGAAGTAGTGCTTGAAGGCTCCTGTGTTATCTTTCAGACTCATCTTTGAACGTGCCAAAAGAGAATCAAAGTTGGGAGAAAGAGAGCAGTTTGAAAATCAGTTTTATCTTCTACTGAAAAACAAAAAGAGAAAATAGCATGGGGAGGAAAGAAAATAACAGAAATGGGAGGGAAAATGGAAAAGGATTTTGAACAGAGTGAAAAGAGAGAAGAGCCTGGTGAGGAAAGGAAGGATGCAGCAAGAACAAGCAAAACATCCTTGTTCCAAGTCTTGCAGGCAGAAAGCCAGTCTCTCCTTCTCAGAGGTCACATGTGATAATGCTGGCTACTAGTATACCTCTTTCTCTGTGCAGGTCAAAGGAGATAGAGGCTGTTGGCTGCAATGGGGATGCAGCTTTCCTGGAAGTGCGAGTCCAGCAGCTGGTGATTGAGTTCATTCTGAACCACGTGGATCAGATCTTCAGCAACAGCAGAAAAGCCAGCTCTGCTGAGAGCATTGGTAACCACCTCCTTGCACCATCCCACATGTCACTTGCCCTGTTTTCCAGCTCTAACTATATCTGCTGTACACTAGTATTTCAAAATCATCAAGGTTACCATGCTCATCCACTCTCCTGAACAAACCTTGATCCCAGTTCCACTAACCTAGTCCTCCTCACCCCCATCTCCAGTGTTTCATTTTTAGACACTAGCTTCTTTCAGTGTGCTCCTTGATTGCCCCACAGCTCATATTTTTCATGATCCCACCTGGTTTAACCCTTTCTGCCAAAGGAAGACTGACTAGCTTCTTAATCTGGGCTCAGATTTTTCTCTCTAAGACTATCACCATACTTTC
The DNA here is from genome assembly GCA_037305975.1 of Chrysolophus pictus. Classification (NCBI taxonomy): domain Eukaryota; kingdom Metazoa; phylum Chordata; class Aves; order Galliformes; family Phasianidae; genus Chrysolophus; species Chrysolophus pictus. The sequence goes on along the minus strand of CM074576.1, from coordinate 115,009,526 downwards.
AATAACGCAGAAGACAAGGAATGAGGGACCGTGTCCTTACTGCAGCCAGCAGTACAGCAAAACACCATTTAGCGAATTCTAGGGCTTCTGGTTGTACTGCAGGTTCTCTCCATAGCCATGAAATGCATTATGTCAGGGGGAAGTTCTTTACTATGAGAGTGGTGAGGTGCTGGAACAGGCTGCCCAGAGGAGTTGTGGATGCCCCTTCCCTGGAGGTGTTCAAGGCCGATTGGATGAAGCCCTGGGCAGCCTGGTCTAGTATTAAATGGGGAGGTTGATAGCCCTGCCTTTGGCAGGGGAGTTGGAAATTCATGATCCTTGAGGCTCCTTCCAACCCGGGCCATTCTGTCATTCTGTGATTCTGCAATTCTGCACCAGAAAGGTATAGAAGCGGTGGGTTTTAGAACAGCCCCTTTTCCTAGAACAGGACAGGGAGAAGGATGAGGAAGTGAGGAAGAATTAGTCACCAGGCATAGACTGGAGACTCAACTGCTCCAAAATCTTGGGAGGGAGGAGAGAGGGGAACACGTGTAACCTGGTGCTTCTCAGGGACGCCTCTTCCTCACCAAAACATCTAGAGCATATGTATAACACAGCCTTTGACTGGCAAGTGTGGCCCCTGCTGGTAATGCACTCGGATGAATATGGCTGCTGGGGAGATAGAAGGCTTGTCTGACAAAAACCTTTCCCGCTGCACGTGCCTCTCCTTTCCCCTCTCCAGAGGAGCTGTCCCAGTGAAATAAAGACATGAAGCTCTTGCTCTCATCTCTTCTCACCCACAGCTGGAATGTACTTTCTTTCTTTACAGAGAATGCACCAGTTGTGAAAAATCTGACTCACCCCTCCACCTCCCTGCCAATGAAGCTGGTGAGCCTGGAAGAAGCACAGGCTCGGAGTTTGTCAGCCTCCCACCCTGCCCGGAAAGAGAGGAGAGAGAACAGCTTGCCTGAGATTGTCCCTGTAACAGGGTCCTTCTTCCACACAGTTGTTGACCTCCCTGACAGCAAGTAAGTGCTAAGAGGGATGTAAAGCGTGAACAAAAAGAGCAAGTTCCCAAGCATGATTAGGAATGAAACTTCTCTTAGAGTGACAGCCCCGCACCTGCACACATGAATGGAGAGAAAATTGCATATCCTTCTCAAGTGGCAGAGTTGAGGAGCATTTCATCTGCTGGGTTTGTAGCTTCACTAGTCCACCTTCCTCCACGAGGGCAGAACCTTCTGCAGGACGAATTAATTGTCTTTGCATCCTCATGTGAGCACAAGGCTAAAAGTAGGCTGGGCATGTAACAGGTAGCAGGCCAGGACACTGCTCTGCCACGAGTTCCACCTGCTGGTGGCTGTTTCATAGCACTCCAGGTAGCACTGACCTGCGTAGCTTCATTCTTCTCTGCATTCCTCTGCAGTCGTGACAAAGCAACAAGGAAAAAATTCTCTTCTAGCCCTAGGAGACATTTACACAGTGGCATCAATACTGAGAAGAGTCCCATTTCAGCTGATGTTGCTGCAGTTGCTGGTACTGGTGCCCAGCCTAATTATTTATCTATTGGTCTATCTATCAGTTGATATATGGCTACTCAGCTGCCTCGTTCTGAGAGATTATAGCCCCTGCAGCAGGAGACTCATTAATCTACTGACCCATAAAGCACTGTAGTAAAAATATTTCTTCACACTTGATATATTAAAGGAAAAATGAGCCATCTAAGAGAATACTGGCAAGAAGATAACCAATTTAAGACAAAAGGGTGTATTGCCCCTTTACAGTGTGTTTTCTTTTCTCACTTAAAGAGAACAGTTCTATCAGTAAGATGTTAATTGTTTTTGTAGGACTGATTTGTGCTCTTCTGAGTATTGTTCTAAAAAGAAAAGCAGAACTGTAGAGATAGAAAACCCATTTTGGGGAGCAAGTCAGAGAGGTAAAATGGTTCTTTCTCTTGAAGATTGAAGGAGGAATCAGGATAGGCTTGTGAAGGAACTAACAGCTAAACTAAACAATATTCACAGCAGAAAACTGGCTTTGAGAGCAGCAGCTTCTTTCATTTTAAAACTGGGATTTCCAAGGAGACACAGGGAACTGGCATTCAACTTCATCTAACATTTACGAGAAATTGATATAATTCCCTTAAGCTTTCTCATTTCAGTAATTACATTATACCAGCATATGATCAACACTTATGATTAAATTCAGATTGGCTTGACAAGCATTAATAGCCACTTGTATTAGGGGATCCTTTTATTTTTGCAAATCCATAAAAGCTATAACTCACAAGGACTTTAAAGGATAGCTCTGTGCACCACAGAATAGTACATGTTCCATAAGTTCTAGCTGGAATTTATCTTGCATTCTGTCATTAAAACCTGTCTAAAAGACTATCTTTCTTTACTGTGTTGCAAGACACTTTTAGCTTTGGAAACCTCTCCTTTCTGGAGACAGGCATGGTTCATCACTCAGTCAATCACAGTTGCTGCAGAATGATGCCAGAGCCACCTCTGTGAAGACTTGGCTTAGGTATCTTTCCATCCATGACACAGTTAAATCAGCAATACAGAGAAATCACATGCAGAAAAGGGAGAATTATTTATGTAGCTATCTGTGCTTTGCATGCACTAGAATTAAAAGAGGTGAGAGAAAAAGAGGGGCAGTGTTGAGTAGAGCGAGCTCAGAGGCTTTTATGGGATACTAAAAAGATAAAAGTCTCTGAGGTTAGGTAATTTCCTGAGCTGTTTTTTTTTTCTTTTTCCAGGAGAAAATTATCAACCAAGTCCAAGAAATGGAAGTCGATATTTAACTTGGGCCGTTCTGGCTCAGAATCAAAGTCTAAGCTGAGTCGAAATGGGAGTGTCTTTGTAAGGCCACAGAAGTTATCTGGTAAGAACACAGTATTCAGTTCACTCTTTCTCTCCACAGCTTCTCTCTTGGCACTGATAGCAAGGAGAAACCTGTACCCACATGACACTAATGCCATTAGGCTTCAGTCTAATGAGTCATGTTTTTTTCCTTGTTTCATGGACATCTTATTTTCGTGTGATGGCAAGAAGCACCGTTAAGGATGATATGCCTGGCAGCTACAGCAAATATTCCATCTTGGTATGTGATAAACAGGCTCCCATTGCCCAGCTGTCAAGGCTAGGGGCTAAGAAGTGCTATGCGGTATATTGGGTTGGATTAGCCCACTCCAACCCAGCCAAACCCTTACATTCCTTACACAGCACTGGTGAATAGTTGTCCTTCCAGACTGTCCGACCACCAAAAGGCACTAAATAACCAACTGTGTTCAGTCCCTTCATGAAAAACAAGGAGTTTCTATGCCTCCTGTATCTCTGCACTTTGAGTGAATGAATTACTTTTGTAGCATTGACAAGGGAGAAGATGTCTTTCCTCCTGGCTGTAATCCCAAGTTCTAACCCCTCCCGAGCTTCAATATCTTAAGTGCTGTGCTTCCTAGAAAATTACCTGGGAGTGTAAATTCTAAGCATTCAGAAATGATGACTCAGGTTCTAAAAACCATGAAGATAACTTTAAAATGATTATTATTTTTAAAAGAAATCATAGTCTATTTTTAGCTAATTTTATAAAGAAGTGTTTTGGGCACATATCTCCTAGTTTTTGTGTTGTTTTTTTTTAACTATCCTCAAAATTGGGAATTTACTTATTATAAGGAAGATGAAGGTGTGAATTTTATCTCATGAATCCAGGAGCTGGTGTTTAGAGGAATCCTACCAAACACTGCAAGACTTACAGTAGTTAACGTTGACTACGTTACCTACCATCATATTTAAATGAGGCAGTCTTTAGATCAAATATAAGTGTGAAGCCAATTTTTGGATCCACTCTTTTTTGGATCCCTGCCTTCCCCATGTTTTGCACGTACAGATGGCCTCACATAGGGTGCCCACTGCAGACCCTGAAATAGCTCTCCATCCTATTTTGATCATGGGATCACTTTCTCACTTTGATAAGGAATACTCTGTCCCAAAATAGCGCTAGCTCAAGGGTGCCCAGGAATGTTTGGAGCCAAGTAATTTTGGGGGCTGAGCCTTTTTTCAAGCACAATACTGAATGATAGGAGGCTGCATATTTTCACCAGCAGTTGCACAAAAACGCTGAAGCACGTAGAGATTTAGGCACAGCAGTAGTGCAATAAGGCAATGCTTTTGTGCTGCCATGTTGTATTTTCATGCACTCTCTGCTTACAGCATAATGTGGGGGAAACACATGAACTTGCTGTTGAAACTCAGCACATGCCTTCCCACACTTTGTGTCTATACACAAGTCACATAAAATGTGAGCTCTGCTGTTTGAATTCTGTTCCTCTGGGAATGTAGCGCCAATGCTCAAGACATTGTGCCATACGAATGAGAAAGGTAGCCAGGATTCCATACAAAGGTAGCTGGAGTTTCTCCTCTGCTCATGTGAAAGTCAGTCCCAGAAGCCTTAATTAAATAAACAAATGAAGTCCAATAAGCCCTCTCACTTTCTCCCTTACCTACTTTGTGCACTATTGTAAACAGCAAAGTTTGCTCCCAGATGTTTTCCAGAGCTCCACGGATCCTTTTTGGGTTGCCAGAAACTTGCTGCTCTTGCCAGCTACTTTCCCCTCCATCTCCCCTTTCAGAGCAGTGACAATCACATGTCTCTGAAACCTCTCAGGAACAGATGTATAGAGCGTTTGGTGACAAATGGCAGATCATTTCTGGATAAGTAAGTCCAGTGAGAATGACCAAGGAATAAGTTTCTTAACACTCTCATGAATTTCCTTCAGTGCCTACTGAAGGCTGGGTATGCTCATGCCAGCAAGAGTCTGGGAGTGGAACACAAAAATAACTGAACATTTACTATGAGGAATGAGAGGTGGGAAGGCATTTATGCCAGTTTAGTTAAAAGGTCCCCACAGGCAATAATGTGGTGTGACTGGGGAGGGCAATGGGTCATGATGGCTATGGGGACGTCAAACTGCTACGCAGTGGTGATGGTGTTGACTGGCTGGGTTAAGTATAGCTCTCCACATGCCTGGCAGGTGCAAGGCTGTTGTTAGCACTAGCAGATTCCCAGCTGTGTGGACAAGCGTTGCGGGTAGTAAACCGCATGGTGTACATACAGAGGGGGAATGCTTGGAAATGGAAAATAACTTTGATGTCTGTCTGGCATGCCTGTCTATATGCAGCCTTTGTTCTTTATGGGCTGAAGCCTGCAAAGCTGTGGGATCTGAAGCCTGTTTCTAAAACTCATTTTCCACAGAAAAAGCAACTATTCGTCCCGCGAAGAGCATGGACTCACTTTGTTCCCTGCCTGTGGAAGGTGAGACATCAACAGTCTGTACTGTAAGGGTGAAGGGTGGCACCTCTGCACTCTCAGCTTTCTCTCCACGCCTGCATGTGGTCTGTGTCTTTCCTTATTTCACTGTGCTGTGTATCTTTATGCGCTCGTGCTGCTGACATGTGTCCTCACCCTTCTGTGCATGCATTTTTAATCCTCAACTGTGCACCTGACAGTTATCACTGTACCTAGCCATGTCTTTACTAGAAGTGAGATTGCTTTGATTTTATTCTTGGTTGTTTTGGTGGGCACAAAGTTCCCATTTATAAGGAAAAATAAATATAAAGGAATTAAAAATGCTTGTAACAAACCAATGGAGCCCTGAGCTATGATCTCTTTGGGCAATGCATGCTAGCTGTAGAGTTGGCTGCATTTTATTGAAAGGTGCCTCTAATAAAAATCCTAAAAGATTTCCAGAGGAGGGCATCCTATTCAGTCCTACCTGCTCAGTGTGAAGGAGGCCACAGGTCTGGAGACTGGAAGTTGTTTGGTGCCCCTGATCCCTGATCCCTCTCATCCCTCTGGGGAAATGTGGATGCTCATGAATCACAGAATCATAGAATAGCTCAGGTTGGAAAAGACCTTAAAGATCATCAAGTCCAACTGCAACCCAACCATACTACCCAACCTCTAGCAACCCTCCTCTAAATCATGTCCCTGAGCACCACATGAAGGGCAGAGCCCATTCCCGGAGGGATGAAGGGAGAAAGACTGATGCTAGTTATTTGTTTCCCACTGACTGCTTCATATCCTCCTCTAGGGGAGGATGACAAGAGCAGATTCAAACGGACAGTGACTACTGGAGGGTTTTTTGTCCCGGTGATGAAAATTCGGACAGGAGGCACAGGCAGCTCATATGACCTCAGCAAGGAGAATGAGTGGGAACGGGAAGGAACTGCCATGGGAGCCAAAGGAAACTCAGAGCTGAGTGGGGTAAAAGCTCCCTGCCGGACATCACAGGCCAAGTGCCCCCCCGAGCAGCTGAAAGTCTTCCGTGCAGCAGAAGATGCTGAAAACGAGCAGACTTCTCCCAAAGGTGGCCGCATGTTCTACACCTCTGAAACAGCTGCCAAATCAGGCTTTCCCAGCAGTCTCTTTCCCTTGGAGGCCTCCCCTCGGCACCAGAGGAAAGCGCTGAACATCTCAGAGCCCTTTGCTGTCTCTGTCCCACTCCGGGTGTCTGCAGTTATCAGCACCAACAGCACCCCATGCCGCCTACCCACCCGGGACAAGCCTTCCCTCTCTAGCCTCGAGGAGCTGTCTTCCCTGGTGCCCGAGAGCCCCAACCCCTCTACACTGGAAGGTGGAGTCCACATGAAGATGGAGCAGGCCGCAGAGAGGAAGGAGAAGTCACCTGAGCCTCTTCTGCCAATGACAGCATCCAGAGGTAAAAGTGTGTGGGGGAGTGGAGCTAAAGCTTGGCTGTGGTGACATTCAGCCTGCTCTCATGGCAGGGAAGAAACTAAGCTGTGCCAGGGCAGGCATTGGCAGTCGCAGATTGACTTGACCCCTGCTGAAGTACTGGGGCTGGGTAGGTAGTTGTCACAGCACCACCCTGTTCTGCCTGGAGGGATCTCTTCAGCTCTGTTTGTTCTTCTTGGGTCACAAGAGCACTGCTTTGTTTCAGGGAGCACTGCCAGATGCATGCTTTTGGCCACAAGTAGTAACAAAGTTCATTTGTGTTTCTGATCCAGGTTCTCTCTCTGAGGAACTGGTAGTCGCCAGAAAACCTGAGACCTTAGAAACTGCACAGCCAGCAGCAGAAAATCAGGAGATGTTACACGGGCAGAGCAGCAGCACAAGCAGCCTCCAGCAATCCTCAGGGCACTGTCCTAATGTGGAGCAAGCACCAGCCTCAGACACTCATACGGGGCCGTTCCCTGCAGTTAAGACAGAGCAAGAGAGGCTGGAGATGAAGACCATCTCCCCAGAAGGCAGTTGCAGCCAGCAGGAGATCCAGAAGGCTAAGCCAGAGGAAAGGTCATGCGTAAAGGATGCGGTAAGGAAGAAGTCATAAGAAAAAAGTTGGGAAAAAATGTCATGGTGGTGACTGGGAAGCTGTTCATAGTTTCACTGTGTGCCCATAGTCGTGAAAACTTGGTCTATGATCTAGGCTAAGCAGAGTCAAGAATTGACCTTGCATTGATTTCACTTCTGTCCATTTAAGCACTTGGTGATTTATCTTTGTGCAACTACCTACTGTCTGCTCTTTGTTTTCCCTTCCTGTAACTATGACTGCAGTCAGTACAATCTGTCAGCTGTGAGACTCTCCAGATGTGAGACTGTCCAGGTGTCTCATACTTTTGACCCAAGGTCTCTGAACTCTTCTTCTATTTTTGCTGTTCTATTTTACTGTCTGTACAGCTTGAAAATTTCTTTTTTTATTTCATTTTCTGGACACACTTTTTTCCCCCCCACTTCCTCTGTATTTCTACCAGACCTTTTTCATCAGATTTCTTACAGTGGTACTCATCGCAGCACATCTATTTAAAGATCTGTTGGCATATATTCTTAAACAGATTATACATCCCAGTGTGATTTGGGAATGTAGAACCCCTGGCGAGGCTAAGTGAGCACTGAATGGGAAGAGCTGAGAAATAGGCTGAGATATTCCAGTTCCTCATTCACCTCACTTTTCCAGTTCATCTTCTCAGGCCTCATTCTGGCCTCGTCTCAGATCTTCTCCATAAACCTACTTGTTTATAAATGTATTTCCTTCACTGGGTTGATTACTGTATGTGTGTGCGTTTGTTTCTATAACCATGAACATGCTTATCCAGGAGCCTGTCTTTTCTAAGAGACTATATGAGGAAAATTTGCAGGGATATTTGCAGTAAGTTGTGAACTGCCAGGTCATGGAATTTCTTCTGTTTTTCAGACTGAGGAGGATCCTGCAAATGCCCTTCTAGAACCACTGTGGCCAGAGATACAACATGAATTGAAAATAATCGAACCCGAAGAAGAGCTCTTGCTCTTTCCAGCAGCTGCCCCCAAGACAGTTCCAGTTTCTGAATCCTCTTCTTCAGTACAATCAAACAGTTTTTCCTCTGGTCCAGAGCAATGTTCTACCCTGTCTGAGCAGAAATCCGCAGGTAGAACCCCACAAACCACAACTCAGGTGCCTTTATTTGGTGCCACCAACACAGAACGACCAGACAGCCACCAAAACTGCCAGTCTGAGGTGGCTGCACAGCAGAGCTGTGCTTCAGTCCTACCCAAACTGGGAACTCCCCTGACTGGCATAGCTGCTCCAAAGAACCACCACCCAGTGGTGGAAGACAGTATAAGTGAATGTGTCACTCCTCCCTTGGAATGGAATTTTCATAGTGAACCAGAAGTTAATGAGCTTCCTCCAGGAGATAAATTTTCTCTTTCCAAAGGAGCACATTCAGAATCAGAGAAAGGAAAAGACAGCACTTGCCAGCTGCAGAAGGAAAGTGATGATCATACCAGAGTCCAGACTCAGAGTGAGATGCCTGAGATAGTGACTGCTGATGGAAGGGACACATTCTCCTCCAAGGCACTGAATGGAGCTGGAATCCAGGAGCTGAAGGAGAGCAATGCTGTCTGCAGAACTCATGATGCTGGTGATCAGGATGACGAGGATAACTGGGTAGATAATGTGCAGAGCTTAGAGCTCGTGGAGCCATGGGAGGATCACCAATGGGTCACAAGTCCACTCCATTCTCCAACCTTTAAGGACATTCAGGAGAAGACAATACCAGAGTTTCAGCCACAAGATCAGAGATCAGAGGCGGGCCTTTCTCTTAGACCACGATTCAGTCGCAGCCTCTCTCTGGATAGTAAAGATACAGTGATGAGTTTGTGGACTATCCCATTCTCTTTCATAGATGCCCCTGAACAGCAGCAATCTTGCAGTGACATTTTGCCACTGGCTCACGAATTGCCCCAAAAGTCCATCTCTCCAACTACCACGAGCAAAACTAAGCAAGATGAAAATAGTATGTGTCTTCCAGAAGAACCTCTGAAAACTGATGAGCTGAGGTATCCCATCAGCAGGGAGGAAACACCAGCTAAGCAGGAAGAACCCTCCAGAATCCCTCTTCCAGAGCCAGAGCGAAAAAAAATGGATGTAAGCAAAGAAAACCCTTGGAGGTCAAAGTTTGAGCCATCTTTACCATACCAAAATGCCTCAGACAGTTCTTTACAGGCAAAGATCAAAAAGGAGGAGTCATCCAGGTCTCGGGACATTGCCATGGCAGAAGACAGTGTTACCAAAGTGTGCTCTGCCACTGAGTCACTTCAGAGTAATAAGGATGAAGAAACACCTCGTAAAGTGAAAACTAGGCCGTCATCCCTCAACTTGGATTCACTCCTTCCAGCTCCAGATTTCTTAACATTTGAGAGCCTGGCCATGCCTTCTGCCACTGGGAACTTCTTGTATGGGCAGAAGGAAGTGAAAAGCAGTGATTCAGTCCCATCTCTGTCAACTACCTGCCCTGCTGGCAGTAAAGGCGTTTCCTGGCGCTCTCCTTTCAGTGCCCATGTAGATCTAGATTTAGATTACCTGGCAGTGGCCCATGCCACCACTGGCCGTCGTAACTCTGCCCCTGTCAGTGTGTCAGCGGTCAGGACCTCCTTCATGATTAAAATGTGCCAGGCAAGAGCTGTGCCTGTGATACCACCCAAGATTCAGTACACCCAGATCCCCCAGCCCCTGCAGGCTCAGAATTCTGCTCCACAAGTGGAGAAGAAAGAAACAGAAGCCAAGCAGGCTGGCAGGCAGACTCAACGAGTGGCATGGGGCCATCTGGAGCCCCCCAAGAGCCCACTGACAGAGAAGAAAGCCAAAGCGGAAAAAGAAAACAGTGACCCAGCTCAAAAGGACTCAGTGTGCCCCTGGCACAGCACCCTTGGCTCTCCACTGGAGTCGTCTCAGTCCAGCCATAACCCTAGCCTGGATGCCCCTGTTCTGCGCCGAAAGCGTACTTCCGAGGGGGAGACAGGTGGAGATAACCCCCAGTCTTCAAAGATGGAGAGGCCATCAGGGTTCTCCAAGCCTTCCTATAGATCTAGGCCTGGGAGGCCCCAGAGTTTGATTCTCTTCAGTCCCCCTTTCCCCATTATGGACCACCCCTCCTCTTCAGCAGACTCCAGGGTGTTGTTATCACCCATCAGAAGCCCTACTCAGACCTCCTCTTCAAGTTCCATTTGTGGTGATCTGCCTGAAACTTCGCGGACAACACCTGAGGGAGTGATGCTGCGGAACAAAATGACCATCCCCAAGAATGGCCAGAGACTGGAGACTTCTACCAGCTGTTTTTACCAGCCACAGAGGCGCTCTGTGATTCTGGATGGACGAAGTGGGAGGCAGATTGAATAGTAACTGCTTCCCTTGCTCCTTTTCCATGGTGGATGGGATGGGAGTGTCTACACCAAGACCAACTCAGTGTCCATTTTGCTGTTGTTATTACTATGTTGTGCAAGAAGAACCCAATCTTTACTATTTCCTGCAAAGTATCTTGCTATGGAGAGTCAGTCTTTTTGTCTTGCTTTTCCTTCCCTTTCTTATCCCTTTCTAGTCCCTCACCGTCTGCTTTTTTTTGTAAGCAATTCCGAAGGTATATTCTTGTTGTCTAACAAGCCCTGTGGAAGCCTTATCCTCTCTACAGAAAACAAAGGAAAAATAAATCTTGGAATAACTACAAAATGGGGCTGGGGAGGGACACTGTTCTAAAGTACTGCAGCTCCAGATGTAGATAAGGTGAGGAGGTAAGTTCAACTGTTTGGAACCTCTTTCTGTCTTTTCCTCACAGCCAGTGAATGGCCATGTCTATCTATCTCTGCTGTATTCTTTGGACAGTGTAAGTAAATATTGTAGGAAGCAGAATAGCTGAAGCGGAAGGTGAAGCTGGCATGAGCAAGACACAAAAGGTGTAAGACACCCAGGGATGTTCCAGTAGCAAACACGCAACCCAAAGGTGCTGCCTCCGATGCTTCTGTTGCATTAAAAATGTGCTCTTTCTAGCATGTGCAAGGCGTGAAATGAAAGCTGAACAGGAAACACCTAGTTGTTCTTTGAATTTTCCAAGTCATGGTTATGAGATTTGTTGTACTCAGCCACACCTTCCTTTGATAGGCTGAGGAGTGAGTGTCCAGCGATTGAGACTTCTCAGACTGGTATCAATGGAGGTGAAAATATGGTCATAACGAAGGCCAGTATCAATTATTTTTGTCGTTGCTTAAAGCCAGATGACAGCTCGGCAAATATATCCAGCTATGCTCCACACAGCAGAGGAAAGCAAGAGGATCTTCTGAACTGCATGTCCTTGGGCTATTGCCCTCTTGTGTCCTGACTGACATAATCCTTGACCCTTGGTCTTTCATTGCCACTGTGTGGCATGTCCCCAGGTGCCTCTTCCTCATTCAGACTCCTTGTCCTTAGCATTTTACACTGTTTCTATGAGAGCATGGCTGGTTTTCACCTCCCTCCTCCTCAATGCTTTCAAATTGATTGAGGGTATGGTAAAGAGGATGATTTGTGGGACTGCAGAGCAGATCACGAACAATATTCTGAGAGGTGGATTTGAAGTGAATTAAGCTCTCTCCTAAAGGGCCGTTATCATTACAGGCAAATGCATGTTCATATAAGCAATAGCTGCCATGGGAATAGAATTAAAGCTTCCTTTATAAAGCCTCTAACTCTAAGTTTACTGAAGGCTCATCTGTTGCCTGGTACGTGATAATGGGCAATTGCAAAGCCGGTTACAGTCTGTACTGTCTCTGCAATTTAAATGCCACTAGTGGCTATGGAGGAGATGGGAACACAGGTATTGCTGCCAGCACCGAGACTGTCCTTGTAATGGTACTTACAGGGACCATCATTCATGGAGATATCTGAGTTTGTACATCCTCCATTGTGTATTATGGGCTATTGTCTGAACAGTATCTGAGCATCTGGTAGGAAATACTATTGGCCACCACAATGAGTATCAGTCAGAATTTCCCAGTGGATGTATGTTTAGGGCTTTTTTTCCCTAAAATACTGGCATTTAGAAATTGTTAGCAAACTCAGCCCATGAGATCTTGGTCTGTCCTGAATGTGTCACTTAATTAGTGTCATTGTGGCTGAAGGGCCCAAAGCCTGTATCGTGCTTTGTCTGCACACTTTAATTGCTAAAGGAGAGAGATGCCAGGGTGATTTTGAGAAGCTTTGGCATACAGATGCGGGGAGGACATCTTCAGCAGAATTTTATCTTGCCAGATACAAAGGAAGCGTGAAAAAAACAAGAGGGCTTTTCCCTGTCACAAGTTGCTGTGCTGATCCTCCCCATTTCACTCCTCACTTATGTATTATGCAATATGAAAAGAAACAGAGGAGAGAACTAAGCCTGTGTTGTCAGTTTTGTTGAGGAAGAATATTAATTCAGAAAAGAACCAAGAGTTCTTTGGGTCTATGTTGTCTCCCAGATGCCAGCCTATGCTTTACCTGGGCAAGCTGTGGATGGCAGATCCAGCACATGCAGCTTCATAATGATCATATTATCTTCCTCCCAGACCATAAAATGCCTGTGCTGCCTGCCATTAAAACCAGGGACTGCCAATCCTCCATGTTTCTCATAGTACTGCTCTGTGCTGCATTTACATGCACCCACGTGCCTTTCTTGTTGCCTTATGGGAAAACTTTTAACAACCACGTGAATGTTAAATGTGAATGACTTGGGAAGGTGTGATACGATGTATTGTGGTAAGGTTTTCCAGAAAGTAAAAGTAACGGAAATGGTGCCCAGATTTTTTGGCGTCAACAAAATAGTTTACTTTAGGCAGGGATTTATATTCTCTCAGTTCCTAGAAGTTTTGACTGCCAAGGCATCTGGAATGGAGCCAGCCAAACTCATAAAGTAATGTGTCAAAAGAAAAAGAAAATGTGATGAAACCTTGGCACCTTAAAACCATTCTTTCTTTTCCTTCTTGATCTCATATAAGCTGATCTATGAACATGAAGTGAGGTCTGGTAATTTGTATATAGTACTCTCTTAACAGTGTTCCAGTAAGTAATAGTACTTTTGGCATAATTGGGGAAGTTTCTGCAAGAGAAAATTACTGGAAAATTATATGTAATATTAAAGATCAGCCGCAAATGAAATTTGTATCCAGACTGTACTTTTAAAAGGTGTTTCAGGATTTGAGCTCAGACTCAGGTCCTGGGTTTTAATTAAGCATGGATTCTGTAATGAGATTTTCATTATGTAGCTATTTACAGTTTACTCTGTTAACAACTTCAACTCCAGCCTTCGGCTGATATATCAGGCTTCCAAGATCCTAGCCAAGGAGGGGTGTAATGCAGGCACATCACGATAGCTTTATGGTCATAAGTGGGCTTGTATCAAGAGATGAAATAAAGCCCTTGCAGACCCTATGGATCTGAGAACACGTGTTTTGTTGCACAGGGGTCACCATCTACAGATGTAGACTCAACTTCTGCAGATTTTCCAACAATTTCTCAATTGAATGGGTCCGTATTGATACCACATCTGCAGTCAGCTTCAAGAACCAGGGCTTGGTAATTGGACAGAGCCAAAAACCTGAAGCTATCGACCAATGAGTAATACTGACTGTGGTTGGATCTTCCTGAGAGTCCGCTTTACTGAGCCATTCCTGAGATCATCCCCAGAGTCAGACCTGATGTCGTCTTCACATTAGGGCCACTAGGTTGTCCTCTGCAACCCTGCAGTATCAGATTGAACCTGAGACTGGAAGCTCTTCTGAAGTTCAGGGTTTTGCAGTTGTACATTGTGGGTACCAAATTCCTGTCCTCCATCACGACTCTTTAAACACAAGATTTTAAGGAAAGATTTCATTATTATTTTTTAATTGTTTGCTTGGTTTTGTTTGCTTGATTTTCTGTGAAGCATTGAGAGGGATAGAGCTGTGTAATGGAATATGGGCCTCGCCCCATATTTGAAGTTTTGTGTGAGAGCTAAGTTAATTGTTCTTGGCATTGTGGAAAGGACCTTCCTGGGACAATAGTCACATCATCAGCAGATTTGCAAGGATTATTTCAGAGGCCCAGGAATATTTAATCTCCTGTGAAGAGTTTGAAGACTCACTAAGTCTGCAGATGGACTGGTTTTGAATCATGGTGTGATATCACAAGCTTTTGTGGACTTCTACATGTGGGAGATGAGAAGTGGCTAAACTTCCCTTATTCTTCCCATGTTTTGCGCAGCTTCTGTTAAGTTCAGGAGTGTAGCTAGGCGTGAAATGGTTGGGTGAGTTTGGAATTGCCTAATGGAAAAGAGGGTCATGGATGGTGTTAGTCCATGTAAGGGAGCTGCCTTATTTGAGCGAGGGTAAACAGAAATTAGTATTTTATCTTATAAACCTTATCTTATATTCCTCTGGGGCTGCCCATCCTATGCTATCACTTCTGAAAGACCGAGGCACTTCTTTTTTCACCTTTAGAGCTTCAGAAGAACTTAGATCTGCATTAGAGGGCATTTATAAAGCCCTGCAACATTTTCCCTCACCCAGAGTCCAAAAGGTGCAATCAAAGTCTTTTTTCTTTATGAATTCCGAAATGCCTGTAAAGGTGAATATTGTGTGAAATTTATATATATATAAGAATATTATATATAAATATATTAAAAAGGAAGTGTAATTAAAATGAAGGAATTGTCTAAAAAGAATCCTACACATCTGTGAAACTTGGGCTGATGCATGAAACTATTTTGTTTTGCAACTTTTCTAGCACTGAAAGCGTGAGACCAGCTGGCTTTCTGCCCTTAGAGAAGCTAATTAATTCTGTCTAGTCTGTGGTGGGTAGAAGGTCTGAATCTGCCTTCCTCAGTGGGATCATATCCTGGGAGAGGAGGGTTGAAATCATGGGAGACCAGAGTGCAAAGACTGCCTCAGCTTTCAATGACAAGCTTCTCCCCGGTCCTTGGAAACACACCCAATCTACCAGAGCACATATTCCCTTTTGGACATGCCCAGGTTTTACAGCTGTACTTTTTGCTCCTCTCCATCTCTAAAAAATAAAGTAAAATCTCCAGGGGTGGGGAAGAAGCTGCAGCTGATCCCAATTCTGTTTAGCTTATGCTTGCTCCTAATCATATAAAGACTTGGTGGTAACTAGTTGTGCTCCAAGAAAGAAATGGAAAGCTTGTCACCAAGTTCAACTGGAGATGGAGTGGGACTTCCACAGGCTTGGAAGGAAAGGATGGTAGGAAGCAAATGCTCCATGCAGTAGCTGTCCATGCATGGGCTCCATGCAGTAGCCCAGACCTTGGATATTGCTCTTGTAGGCACTGGTCTCTTTTGAAACACTATTTGCTTCCAGGTCAAGGAAAGAGTTGGAAATCAGACACTGTGAAAAAGACTGTGCCCATCTCGCTGGCTCTGTTTTTTGATTATTTCTCTTGCTAGCTCTGTTGGATTGTAATTTTGTTAAGCTTTGTTCTCTGTGTGGACTTGTCTGCCTTTGTGCCTTATTGCTTAAAAAAAAAAAAAAAGAGAAAAAAGGAAGCATCCACAAAAAAAGATGTTTTGCCAGGTCTCAGCCATGAGATTAAACTGGAGTTTTTATAAAAACAGAGCTGTGCCCTAGTGATGTTTTGAAATATTTTGTATCTCCTAGGTTTGGTTTATGAATGCAGTACCAATGTGTATGCTTTTCTCTGAGATAGGATTTGAACCCTTCTCTTACTGTACAAGCGGCCAGGTCACTGAGCTGTGTTTTCCTTGGTCTGACTGGGGGGTGAATGTTAAGACCCTGATGATGCATTTTTTCTGACCGGGAGTTCTGAGAGCTGCAGCTGTTCTGCAGATCTGAAAATGAAGACTTCTGCAGATTTACCATTACCTGAAAAGCTTTACAATTTCCAAGAGTATAATTCATCTTTTTACTTAGTATTTCAGGCTGATGTTTCAGTGACGCATAATCACTCACGCCCTCCTGTTATTACAGCTTGTGCAGAATTCTGCTGTTTGCAGTAATGTAGAGCCACAGAGAGTAGGGGGACAAAAATACCTTGGGATGCCGACACTTACAGAGTCAACACGGGAAGATGAACAAGAAAATAGCTTTTGATGCATCACATAGACATTTCTGTCAATTTGTAAAGGATAAGCAAGAGCTTCACAAAATTATTAAGTTTCTTGATTCTCTGGATTCTTGCAGCATCCTCATTGATTCAGTCTCAGCTCTAGTGTGGAGGTGAATATTATTAGTGTGTGTTCATAATTCGACCCTAGGGGAAAAATAAGACAGCAACAAAAAAGTCAGGAGTTCCAGTGGCTGTAGTGTCAGTGGGCATATCTGCAGTTTATCCTGCTCTGTGTTCCCCCCAAAACAACAGAAGAATCGTTAGGTTTAATGAAATACATTTTTTTCCTATCAGCAGCTGAACTCAGGACTTGATTCCCTTTCCTACCAACTTCATGACTTCAGTTTCCCTTTAGGAAAATGCTTGGGTTGTGCTTCCTGCTTTCCATGGCAACTAGCACACAAAATGGAACAGAAAACCATGTCTTCTGAACTCTGCAATTGTTGTTGGCCCCAGCCAAATATTAGTGCTGTATGAGAAACAGTATCTGTGTTTTCACTGTGCCGCAGAGCCCAGCAATGACTTGGCAATAAGACAGGAGGAGAATCTCAAACTGCCCTCGGCTATTATCAAAATCAAGCAAAAGAGGCACTATAGAACTGGTTGTGCCCAAGTCAGCGCTGTGCCCCGCATGAGTGTGCCTGAACACATGGAAGTGCTTGAACACAATTTCAGCCAATTCCTTTTTCCTGCTTTCCCATCACTGTGTTTCTGAAAGTCTGAGTTCAGGACAAGCATCTGCATTGGCTGCATTAGAAACACCAGTTGGAACATCTTAGATACTTTCAGAGAAGTCAAAACCAAGATGAAGTTAGTTCCCATACTGATAGTTAACCAGCAGACAAGATAACCCAGCACCATAATATGTACTTGTGTCTCATGCATCGCACTGTGGGAAGCTGGACATGCCTCTCTGGTATCCCACTGGTTGGAATCTGAGGTCAGCTGGCAGCAAAGGTAAGGCAGGCAGTGAGGGAAGGAAATTTATCCCAGTGGGGGAAACTTAGGTTGATCTGGCACAAGGCAGCAACAAGAACATGATGGTAGTGCCCAAGATGGAGAAAGGCGGTGAGATCTTGGAGTACATTTTCTTTCTGAGCAGGATCAGTTCTTCATAAAACTCATCTCACGTGTTAAGGCTTAGAAATGAACAGGAGCTGTGAAGCTCGCACCTGGCTGGGTCCTGATTCCCCCAGAGGTTAGGTAGAACACAAGTGTTAAAACAAGAGCATTTGGGTCTTTCCGTAAGGAAAAAGGATAGCTGCTTTCACATGTAGTATTTGCAAACTGCAGAGTGAGATAAGTCATATTTTGCATACCTAGTAAATTCACAGGAATTATGTCCTGTACTTTGGGTCCAGATACTTCTTAAAACTGGACCTGTTTTCTCACATCTGCTGCAGGGAGCACATATCTCTCTAGCATTCAAATCCCTTATCTGAAAAGACCAGGAAATATTTTAATTCAGTGAGAGGAAATAACTTCAAAGAAAGCTCAGTAGCTGCTAAAGAATAAACCACGAGGAACAGGAACATGAGAACAACCAGAGCTGGAGAAAGGAGAGTAACACACATGATAATTATTAAAGAAGGAAAGTTTCCAGAAAAGTAAAACCTGAAAAGGAAGAAGAAAAAAAGTACCCATAAGCCATAAGAGTTGAATCAGTCTGGAAAATATCAGAAACTGTTTGCTCTTGGTCCTTTATAGACACAGAGGGATTTGTGTTGATGGGCATGGTGGGGATGGGTTGACGGTTGCACTTGATCGTTTTAGAGGTCTTTTCCATCTGTAATGAGTTTATGATTCTACTATTGTAGGTGACTTATTTCCCTCCTCTTTTGTAAGAATCAGTTTAGATTAGAAGAAACAAGTGCTCACAAACTGCAGTTGTTTTACCTTCTCCCAGCTCGGTGCCATCAGTGTGTGTATATTGCCTGAAAAGTAGTACACTCGGTGGTGTGCACTGCCTGAAAAGTAGAGAGAAATGGAAGGTTTTCATCCTGCGCTCACATTCAGTAAGAGCCCCAAGCAGACAGAGCAGCTGTCAGCCCATCACTTGGTTCTCTCAAGAGTTTATCTCCACCAATGCACATGCAGGCACTGCTGATGACCTTGCCTGTGCGTGCGAGCCCACATAGTCAGAAACACCCTCACCTTTTTTTCTGCTGTGGATAAAACCCTCAGCAGTCATCCTAAGCTCCCCAGGCAGCGGGCTCTCCTAAAGATGGATGCCACAGATCTCAGGGAGAATTCCTGCAGGAGGTTCCCAGCATACCACACGTTGCTCAGGCTTTCCCCAGTTGCTAGAGAGAGCAGGGCTGCCAAGGGGTAGAAGAAGGAGGCTTCGTTTATGAGTTTGTTTTAGGTCACTCTTGGTCCCAATAAGCATTTTTTTGGCACAAGTCCCTCTTGTAAGGAATGCAAAAAATGAAGATGGCAGGAGAGTGAGCAGGATGGGAAATAAATCATCTGAGTCAGAGAATACTGAATGCCATCAACAGCCTGGTGCAGGTTTATACACTGAGCTGGCAGCTGGATGCAAGCACACAAGGCACCGTGTGCTGTGAGTGAACCAGTGAAGTGAAGAGAGATGGGGCTTGAGAGAGGGCATGCAAAGGTGGTTCATGCAGGTGAAGGACAAGTGAGGGGAAAGGAGGAGAGGAGTAAGAGAGCCTACTGGAGAAATGAGGATAAAGGCAGGCCTGTGGAGCTCTGTGGCCTGAAGGAATGAAGACCTTCAGCAAAGCTGGCTACAAACATTCAGTAATTTGAGGGAGTGCTGGGTTTTTTGGTGCTCGTGTATTGAAGGGGGTTGGCCAGGATTTCAGACACTTGGTGTCTTAGAGTTCAAGCTGCTCAGTCAAGTGTGAACAAAGGATATTTCTGAGTGAGACTCATTTTTCAGAATTGGAATATTGCAGTAAATTAATAATCTAAAAATACAGTTGGGAACTGTGGGAGAATTTAAACATGGATTTTTGCCAGGAAAGAACTGTGAATATTCACACCTACAGAGAAAAAATATGCAGAGCAAATCTGCAAACAAACCATGCAACTTCCACCTGGTGGATTTTTTTCTTCATCTTGTTTTAGTCCATATCTCCACAGATTGCCTGCTTCGATGACCAGATTTGTCCACAACTTCCAGTAGTAAATCCAAACAGCTGAAAATGAATAGGATTTATTTACAAGCCCCAGCCAACACACAAACCTGTTCACCACCATTCCTGTCATGGGCTCCATCCCTTCCTCACCCTCCCCTGGCATCTCAGGTAGGGAACTCGTAGAGATTGGGATCAGCCTGCAGAAGCTGAAAAAACAGAAAAAGCTGTGCAGGATTTTTCAAAATCCTGCTCAGCGTCTTTCTTTCTTCTCCCACCTTAGTTGAGGCAGCTAAAGCTGGCTTTTTCCAGTTGAAGTGTGGCGTGCTTGGCACTTCTGCATAGATCCACCATTTCAGAGACTGCTGGTTCATCACAATTTTTATTTTTTTCTCTGTAAACTCTAAATCATAATGTGCCATGTGAGCTAAAGGCCCAAAAAGCAAAAGGTAAACTTGACTAACCTTCACTGGAGTACTGCATCCAGGCCTGGGGCCCCCAGTCCAAGAAAGACGAAGAGCTCTTGGAGTGAGTTCAGAGGAGGGCCACTAAGATGATCAGAGGACTGGAGCACCTCTCCTATGAAGAAAGGTTGAGGGAACTGGGCTTGTTTAGCTTGGAGAAGAGAAGACTCCAGGGAGACCTCACTGTGGCCTTCAAGTACTTGAAGGGAGCTTATAAACAGGAGGAGGAACAGCTGTTTACACGAGTTGATAGTGATAGGACAAGGGGGAATGGTTTTAAACTGAGACAGGGGAGGTTTAGGTTAGATATTAGGAGGAAGTTTTTCACACAGAGGTGCTGACACACTGGGACAGGTTGCCCAAGGAGGTTGTGGATGCCCCATCCCTGGAGGCATTCAAGGCCAGGCTGGATGTGGCTCTGGGCAGCCTGGTCTGGTGGTTGGCGACCCTGCACATAGCAGGGGGGTTGAAACTAGATGATCATTGTGGTCCTTTTCAACCCAGGTCATTCTATGATTCTATGATTCTATGAACCTAGCTGGCTTAAACTTATTTGGATCACAGGTCAGTAGTATCATTTTCAACTGGTAGGAGCAGTGAATATTGCAGTGATCTATTCAAGATAGTTTCTCTTCTCCTATAAAATCCTGCTGTATTTTCTCTATTTTAAGAGCTGTGCTATAATCTCCGCACATTTAGATGTTGCAAGAAGAAAGAGACTTCAGGGTCTGAAGCAAAAGACCAGAAAAGGAAATAATATTTAAATTTACCTGCTACTGTGGTCTTAAAGTTTTCTGTAGTCTGTATCTCCAACCACATCCATATGCAAAAGTCTCTAGCGTGTTCCATACCTGGACATGTGGCTTATTTCCAGAGCTACATGGTGTGCAGAAATAACCCAAGCAAGATATCTGTAGGCAGGTGAGCAGCTCTCTGCAAAGCTGCTATGGCTGAGAAGGTTTTGGAGGGATTTGCCCAAGCTAGGCAGTGTGCTGTCCCTCCTCCCCCATTCCTCTTCTCTCTGCTGTTGCAATAGGTAGGGATTTGCAGTTCTCAAGAAGGAGTATTCAGGCAAGTCTTTGCTGTTGCTGCCTAAATAAATCTTTGGATTTATTTAGCTATCAGTTACATACACACAAACAAACAAACAAACAGGAAAGACATTTATAAAACAAACCCAGATCACTGACACATGTGGTGCCTGTGGTCTATCCACGTCCTCAAGTCGCACAAAAAGAGCTGAAGACCGAAGGCTTAAGGAAATGGCTGAGAGTCCAGACCCTCAAGGACAGTCACCTCCTTGCTGAAACAGTGACCCTTCCACATGGTCTTCCCTTCTGAAGGGGCTGATCCATGGCGATTCTTCTTTTTGACCACACAGACATAAAGAAAACCCCTTTGTGCTTCAGGCACCTGATTGTCCTTCAAGCCTTTCGCCCTCTCTGCCTCCCCCAGTACTCCAGTGAGGGACCACTGACATGCATGCCTTCTTTGCATCAGGGCTCTGTGCATTTAGACCTTCCTCACAGCCCTGGGTGTCCCAGATAAATACCTTCATTTCCCCTTCCCAAACACAGAATCATGAGAGTAAAAATTTTTTACTTCCACTTGTTTTTAATTATCATGTTTGGCAAATATACAAAAACAAGGACTGACAGTAGCTGGTAAACTGTCACAATCTGAGGCAGCACACCTTAAAATGCTCTACCCCAGAGGATGTTTACACAAACATGTAACTGAAGCATCCACTTGAAAAGACACCAGATCAGCCTGTGCTGAAGTAAACCTCAGTTGAACAGACTGGATTTGGTTCGGAGAGCACCCTGTTGGCATTTTTCACAAGATTTTTGCCATTTTTTTGCTGCCTGGCCTGCCTTGTCTGGGGATGTGGGATGGGGAGTGCACAGAGGACATGAGCACATCCGTGTAGACAGCAGGGCGACTGAGGGGTGTGGGACAGCCCCTGCCACAAAGCCAGCTGGAGCACAGGACCCCTTGTATTCTGCACATATGCTAGTGAAATCTTGTGTGAAGCACGTGCAGATTTTGATGGAGTTGCTCGTGGAATTTTTCATGGTCTGGCACTTCTGAAGGTAGAGAAGAAGCAGTAGTTTCATAGGGACAGGAGGTAGGCTTGAACACAGGCAGCACATTGCAGAGGAGTGAGCTAGTCTTTCATTGAGCTTGGCTAGCAGCAGACTTTTCATCTGTGATATGTCTTTGCTGCTGACACATTTAAACTCTTAGAAAATCTTCCTTACTTTAAGGCAAGGAATGACGGAGACCAGGAACAGAAGTTGAAAGATAAAATATATTAGAGAATTCTGCAGTCTTCTCCCTTGCTGCACCCGCCTTTATTGGTCACAGGAGGTTACAGCTTTACTCAGGCAGTTCTTGCCAGAACCTATAGCATTGTGATTTACATTCAGCCTAGTTTTAGAGAGGGACTTTTTTGGAGCAAGCATAGATGGACATTTTCCTCTTCGATGCTATCACAGAACAAATCAGATTGTGCCTTATCTTAGCTCCAAGGATTTCTCACACAGCAAAATAAATGTTTTACCTCAGTCAGGAGACATTTAGACAGCAGAACAAGGGGCAAAGAAGGGACAAGAAGTGTGTGACATTGGTTTGTCATGTTTTCTGAGGGGCTAAAGCAATATGGGAGAGAGAGTGAGAAAGCTTCAGGTCCCCAATGGCACAAGTGAATGGAGCAGGAGATGAGTGAATGCAGTTTCATAGAATGCTTCAGGACAAGGCTGAGGATGTTGAGCCTTCAGTATGCAATTCTGCTCCAGTAGAACATGGTTCCGAGGAGGACGCAGAACTGAAAAGACAAGACTACTGAGTTTCTCTTCTCCTCGTTCCTTCCCCACACTTCTCCCCCCAGTCCCATGTAATCCTACTGATAGGAGAGAACAACAGAAATTCTTGATAAGCAAAGTTCATTCAGGAACAGGGAGCCTAAAGCTTTTTTTATCTGCACAGAAACTTCACAGTGCAGAAAAGATGTGTGCAGACATAACTATTTGACCGGATCACTCAGCTCACTGGGGATTATCTGTCACGAAACTGCTGAACCCTAAGTATTTGAAACACTTCTGCAAAGTCTTCAAACTAGAAATGGAATTATCTTTCATGACTACAGTTCAGATGATCCAATACCCTCTGAAAACAAGAATCTGCAAGCTGTTTGCTGGGCTGTGTTACTGAGATTGCAGTAGGACACAGCAGGCCTGAAGGCCATCTAGCTCTTTAAGCATGATAGCCAGGGATGATGGGAAACTTTTGTGCGTAGTCCTGCTAGGGGAGCAGGCTACAAGCACGTTGGTGGGAAATAAATATCATCTTCAGATATTTTTCAGCCCTGTCATTCACCTCCACCCAAGAGGGTGTGGAATAGTAAGGAAAGAGAAGAGGAAATAAAAACAAATAGTAAGTACTCACAGTCCAGCAGAGGATGGCAAAACCAAACCAGGCAACACCCCAGGCTTGCCTGTTCAGTGGCCCAGAAATAGCATCGTAACAACCCTGTAAGGCAACCATGCATGAATCAACACAAACTTTGAGCTTCTGTTGCTCAGTTACAAGCTCATCCACCTCCAAGAGAGAGTAAAGCATGATCCTCTCCTATTGTTATTTGAGTAATTCAGAAAGACAGGCCAGAACTACACTGATTATTGACATCTTGCAGATAACCTGCATGTTTCTAACTTCAAATACAAAGCAGACCCATCTTAAATACTTCAAGGACAATTTTCCACTTGCCGAACACAAAGACAGTCAACACAGAGCTGGATTACTGAATCCAAAAGATGTAGGCAAGTTTGGAAACCTGAGCATCTTCTGGAAATGCTTGTTAATGGAGAACTTCATGCTCATGACCCAGCAATCTGTCTGAACAGGAAAAGCTGGTTAACTGTAATGTTCAGCAAGTGATGTGCTCAGTAAATGGATCTCTGTAGGAAGCACCTCTCAGAAATGCCCTACTATTCATTTCCTGGGGCACAGTGCCAGAGGATAACCCCTTCTTCCTCTCTTGCCATCTGTTCTCCATTACTTTTGACAGCTGCCTAGAGGAGGACAACTGCTGTCTTGCTCACTCATGTATGCACTCATCTTTGGGCAATGTTTGATTTAGCTGGTGACCACCTGCATGTATGAGGTACTGCTTCATACTGGTAGCATTGGAATAGTTTTCTTCCAATTCATACATTGTTAAGTGTGGTCTCCTCACCTTGAGAAAGACATTGAGGCACTGAAGTGTGTCCAGAGAAGGTCAACAAAGCTGTGAGGGGTCTGGAGCACAGTAGCTATGGGGAATGGATGAGGGAACTGGGATTGTTCAGTATGGAGAAGAGGAGGCTCAGGGAAGACCTCATTGTTCTCTACAGCTCCCTGCAAGGAGGTAGTGGTGAGGTTTGGATTGGCCTCTTCTCCTGGGTAACAGTGATAGGACGAGAGAGAATGGTTTCAAATTGTACCGGGGGAGATTCAGGTTGAATATTAGGAAACATTTCTTCTCAGAAAGAGTGGTGAGGCATTGGCACAGGCTAGCCCAGGGAAGCGGTGGACTCACTGCCCCTGGAGGTGTTGAAGAACGATGTAGATGTGGCACTGAGGGACATGGCTTAGTGGGCATGGTGGTGATAGGTTGGCAGTTGATGATTTTAGAGGTCTTTTCCAACCTTAATGATTATGTGATTATTACTGATAGTCAGAAAAGCCTTTACCACAATCTGTGCTGTGTTCTACATGGTCAGGAACCTACAAGTACTGCTGCTTCTTCAGAAAGCTTTTGAACACCTGTAGCTTACAGTAGAGGAGGATGGCTATTCCCTATTTCCTTCCCATCCAGCAAGGCACTTTAGACTAACACATGTTAACTGGAAAAAACAGAGAAAATCTTACGTTGCTGTTATAGAAGCCGGGGACTCCAAGCTTGCAGCCGTCAAGATTGATGGGTTCACCTCGGTTGTCCATGACACAGCAGTTGCGTGGCCAAGGATAGTCGGCGTCGTTGTGTGTCACGCGAAAAGCAGATGTGTACTCCTGCCAGTCCAAGGGCCCGTGCACCCCGCAGCACTGGTTCTGTGGGGTGAGAGAAGGAAACGATCTTCATGGGCCAAGATCACAGCCCTGCACAAGGCAGGCCCCTACATGTGGTTAGGCATTAACCACAGATTTATGGGAGAGATTTTTGAAGTGCTTGCCTTTGTCAGTCTGCCATCTGATAAACAAGCAAAATAGGGAGTGTGTCAGGACTTTGTCTAAGGTTCAAGGCAGATGCTATCCTTTTTATTACTGAGAGGGTCTGAGGAGGATTTGAAATTCCAGAGCCGCAGAGCGTTTAGTAATTAGTGATAGTATTCAGTGTTATTAATACCTGGAGCATGAGATTATCCCATGTCTTTGTGACCCCTTCAGTCATCCATTTGTCATTGTTATTGTCTGCATCTGACTTCAGATACCTCTCCAGCATTTGCTTCAGGAAGAGGTTTGGAGTAAGCTGCAGGAGAAAACAAATAAACAAACAACAACAACAAGACCCATCAGAAAAGAATGAAGGAACTATGTAAATAAGTGGCCATGCAAAGCAAATATGTGGGTGGGCTTGCTTGCTTGCTTCAGTATCCAGCTAGAGAACTGGAATGCTGTTCCCCCCACCACTCCCACTTTTACACAGAGGAGGCTAAAGAGCAAGATTTAAGGGGCAGGAGCAAGAAAGACACAGAGTATGACTTCTAAGTTTGTCCTCCCAGATGTCAGATCAAAAGAGATGTGCAAAAGCTATGGGTTACATTTGGTGTTGCTTGGAGATGAAGTGCCTCAGGTCATTTTCCCCACCAATACCTGCAATAACCCATGTCATCTTTCCCTCACTAGTAAACACTGCCTGTTGTGATGCTGAAGGTTTGTATGATAGATTAATCAGCCTCTAGCTGAAAGACTAAATGCTGCATTGATGATTCAGCAAGCCCGCACTTTTATTTCCTTAGCTGCAAGGTTATAAACATTTTGAAGCATCAAATATAACAAAACTCTGTTCAAAAGAACAAAGATAATTCCTTCATTAGAATGAATGTTGGATACTTTCCTTGTGGGGTCTTACTCTAACTCAGCAGTAGTCCTTTGAACTTACTCCACTAAACAGGAAACAGCATGCTGTAAAACTGCAACATATTCCAATGCAGTTGCATGAAGATATGAGAAAAGCAATACTCACAAAGTCTCGGTGAGTTGCTGCCGTGATGCAAGAAGCCATTTCAAATGCATAAGTAATCAGCATCAGAATAATATACTGTTGGAGAGAGAGAGTTAGCCATCGGAGAAAAAAATTAAGCAGTTTATTCCCATTCTGTATTTTTCAAGTTTAAGCCCCACACCCTGTTCAAGACAAAAGAAACTGAGCTGCACCAGTGTCCCCAGTCTTCTCTGTTCCTCTGAACATTCATGTAGTCCTTCTCTGTGCTCATTTCAGTTTGCAATCTGCTTTCCTGAAGGTGTGTGACCAGAATTGTAATCCATCTCACAGACATGATATCATCAGAAACTTGTTGAATGGCATTAATCCTACCCTATCTTTGTGGATGATACTTTTCTCGATAAGCCCAAGATTAACATCAGCCATTTTCTTTGCTGCATCTCATTTGCAAGTTATTCTTCTGTTTGCAAGCTGGGAGCTTCTCAGCAAGAAGCTAGTCAATCCAAGCAGGAGAGACTGTACCTCAGGGAAAGAGAAGGTGCAATTTGATGTGTTGTTCAGATCTTCCTGACCCATGCTTTGTAAGGAAAGAACCTTCATGAAAACTGATCCTCAAGAGCACCACTCACATTCTGTTTCACTGTTTCTCTTCCCTTCTCAGCGCAATCCCTTTCAGTCTTTTCTGTATTCCCTTTACAATTCTCATGCCTCCATTTCTCCTCCTACACTTCAAAATGTTTTTCCCAGATTCAAGGTGTTTTCTTCGTTCACCAGCTTCTGCCCTGTACCACAGCCTTGTGTTTCAGTCAACACATCAACATTTAGAGTTAAGGAAATTCTCTTCCATCACTTGTTGCTGGTGAATTTCCTGGCACAAGAGCTCAGATCTCTGTCTCCTCTTTAAAACAGACACCCTGCCACCCTACATTAAGCCAAGATAGAGCTGATTGCAGAGTTTTTAACTCTACCCTCCCTTAATGCGCACACCAATTAAGTTTCACTACTGTCAACCTAAAGGACTGAGTAAGAAATTGTAGAGGTTTGTTTACATCTTAACATTGTTCTTGGCATATTCAAAGCTATCTATCCTCATCCCTGTAATTTCTGTTTGCTTGCTGATGCATAATGTCAGCTGCACCCATTTTTGGTATACTAAACACATACTAATGCCTTGTAAGGAAGTCATTACTTATCAGCTCCTAACCTAAATGGTACATGACAGCTGAAAGGCAGTAAGAAGAAACTAGAATCTAAACCACATCCCAGCTGCATCTGATTGCACAAGTGCTTCTGCAGGGCTTCAGGGCCAGGTCAGGGTCAGGACACATGGCTTCAACCGCCATTGTGGTTATTGCCATTGTGGTTATTGCTATTAATTCCCTCACCCTAGTTTCAGAGCTTCTCATGCATGTCACCTTGTGGGAGAACACAGCCAGAGAGAAGAAGAACCTTTGGCTTCTCTTCACCAATAAAAGCTGTCTTTACTCGGTTGGTAAATACCAAGACGAGCAGGGTAAATAAGCCAATATTTTTTAAGTTTGGCAGGAATAAACGGGCAAACATTGCTACACTTACCACCAGTAGCAAAGTCTTGTTGGACTTCATGACTCCAATGATGCCGAGGATAGACAGAGCGAGGAGTGCAAAGCCAACAAAGATACCAATCCAGGCCGCAGCATAGATGTCATCATTTTCTGTGGCTTCCAGCAGAGGGTAGAGGCCATGGGGATCCGACACAAAGAAGATGCATTCTGCTGTCAGGGCAATACCGCACATCTGAGAAGCAGAAATTAGGGAAAACTATTAAACGGAGGGAAATAACAGAGTCACGAAAAGAAGATTGCATTCATTCTATTCAGTCTCCTGCCAGCAGGAGCTCCTCAACTCCTCCTCTGCCCAACTCTGCAACCTCTTTTATTACTCCTTAACACAAGAACTGCAAGCAAAACTCACCCAGCCTGGACCACAAAAGTCAGGCCTGGAACTTGAGAATGTTAAGAATAAAATTAACACAAACTTTCCTGCCACTATATGGAAGGAGTTGGCTGGAAAGATGTTGGTCAGCAGCAAGAGCTGTTCCTCTAGAGACACGCTGGTCTTGGGGATCAACTCCTGCCATTCCCTCCCAACAGACCTCCAAAACAGCTCTGCTTTATCCCTTGCCTCATGTTACATTGGTGGTCTTCACATGTAAAAAGGGATTTCTTGGCTAGGAAGCATTAAAAAGTGTCATACTGTAAGGAAGCTGCCACCCATCCATGTCCCACTTCACTTACCCCAATGACCACATTCCCCAGGATTAATAGACCCTGACAGATGCGTATGCCATTGTCAGTTTTTGCCATCTTTAGATCTTCATGCAAACTGGGAAAAATCAAAGACAGTCATCAGTTAGACTAGTACAATAGGCTTCATTTAGAAACAGAAATTACCCATGAGGAGAGTATAGACAGAATCCATCTGTCTGTACTCCTCCCACTCCTTGCTTCATGGTAGTTTCAAAAGAAAAACCTCCCGAGGCATGAAGCTAATAACTGAAATGCTCCCTGATAGTTGAGCTACGCAAGAGTGGGATGACTGTGCACAGGCAGTTGCTTCAACTCACTTTTGGCTTGTTTTTTTCTGTGACACACCAGTACCCATGCAGACCCCTAACACAAGCACAGCTCATGGTGACACATTTCCATCTGGCTGGAAACAATGGCTACTGGAATGAATAGTGAATGAGTTTGATCTCCTCATCGCACTTCTCCTTCAAAGAAGCCAGATTTATTCCAGGGCACATCACACATCTTATTGGCCATTCCCTTTTGGCCAGCACTAGCATGCAACCAAATATAACCATAGAGATAGAGCTGTATCCCACACACATACCTATGGCACAGGGCTTGCCATCACTTACTAAGGGTATTTCCCTCTTTCCCCCCATGCTGAGAACTGAAGCTGGGGCTCCCATTTCCAGTCAGGTATGAGGGACAGAGCTGCTTAGGCTGCAGCTGGCTTGTGGGAGATGGGCCAAATAGCATTCCCACCAAATTCCTGAGAACATTATATCCTGCAGGCTGGGACCAGGCACTCCACCTTGAAATCAGCTCCCTCCAGGGAGCGGCATAAAGGATTATTCTGAGGTGTGAGACCTCTTGGAGAAATGAGCCCAAATTCCAGAGCCAATGAAGCCCTTCTTTCAAAGGGACAGAGCATGTGTGTGCATGGCAAGGAAGAAGAACTCCAATCCTGAGACAGGTGCATGTGCTGTGTGTTAAGAAAATACAAGCAGTGAAAGAAAGGCTGAAGTGGGCCCAGCTTGAGTAGGCAAAAGGCAGAAAAGCTTGACTTTCCCACTGGAGTACCTGCACTTGGGACCCCTCTTCCTGGGGCTACCAGCTCTGAGATTCTTCAGATAAACTTTTGAAAAAGTAGAGCAGATAGTAGCAGCTGCTAATGAACCATGAGAAGTTTCTTGATGAGTAGGGCACTTTGGGACCTCTCTAACAAGGCCACCTCCAGCCTCTCAATAGCTGCCTCTTGTGACTGGCAGGCCAGAGGAAGAAAAAACAGTAACAGAGGAAAAGCCAGAATTTCCTATCACTGTTTCTGCAGCAGTTTGAGGTTTTGGCATGGAGAGATCTCCAATGCTTTTACTACTACACAAGCAGCAGCAGAGCTCATAGATATTTTTCCAGGATAGCACAAGTGGCCATTATTTCCCAGATAAGAAGCCATTTTTACTCCCAGACAGGTGGTTGAAGGCTGGTCCAATACATCTAAAGCTGCATGACGCTGTACTTGAATGTGAGTGGCAGGCTGCCAAACTTGCCCTATTTATTACTAGACAATGTCCAGGAGTCACACACAATGCCTCGTTGGTCAGAATCATAGAATCATTAAGTTTGGAAGGACCACTAAGATCATCAAGTCCAATTATCAACCCATCACCATCATGCACACTAAGTGTCCCTCAGTGCCACATCTACTTGATTCTTGAACACCTACAGGGACAGAAACCACCATCTCCCTGGGCAGCCTGTGCCACTGCCTCACCAATGCTCAGATCTGGGCTTGGGCAATGCTTGGCCACATGTTCTGCAGATCCTGACAAACCTGTGACAAGCATTTGTCCTCTTACATATCTCAAAGCTGTAGAGGCTACAGCCTAAATTCTTGCTCACACTCCAGAGATTTTAGAAAAGCCTTTAGTTATTGCTGGCTAAGGGTCATCACAAGTCAGGGGGCAGTCCAAAAAGCAATTATATCTCCCTGGTCTGAACACAGGTGCACAAATTCTATCACATGAAAAACTGGGTCTGCTCCAGCTGCCATGCAGAGAGCTGGGTTCTGTGCCATGTCGCATCACTATAGATCAGATCACCTGTGATTAACAAAGCCACAATCCTTTCCTTATTATTACAGAAACTTCTTTTCCTACCTTTCTCTTTTACGGGCACCCTGCGGTGTAACAAAAGCACTGAGACCAAAAGGATGCCAGACCTGGCTTGCTCTTGGCTGCCCAAGGGCACAACTCAGCCTTTTTTTATATAATTAATATGAAGACTCTTGCACATGGATTCCTCATCCAACCCACATGCTTCCTACAATTTCCTTTCTTGTAACCAGGACTTGGCTTGCTCTTGCCTCTCCTTGAGCAGGTATTATTGTAGACACAACAGTCTGAGAAAGAGGGCTTGATCTGAAAGCCTGGTGGGGCTGGTTACATAAAACAATGCACAGAGAACAGGAAATGGAAAAAGGGCAGAAGAACCTTTATCATGGACCTAAAATGAGCGGTGCAATGGAAATCCTTCTTCCACTCCCTTCAGAAGGACCTGTATAAGCATCAGGATGCAGGGCTGGGGAGGGGCTCCAAGGTCATCACAACAGCTGGAACTGATGACAGCTGAGAGCCAACCTTCCAACACACCCCAGAAAAGAAGCTACAGGAGATCTGGGCCTTCCCACCCTCTTATGCCTCAGAGGTAAGCCGCATTAAGCCAAAGCACATAGGGCAGGTGCACGAATACTGAGGCACAAAATCAACCTCTGGGTTTGCCTCACACAGAGGCATGACTCACAGCCACCCACCCAGAGTGACACAGGGAGGCAGACCCTGCTCCCAAAGAGACAGGCACCAGCAGCTTGTGCCTGAGGACAGAAATAATTTTGGAAGTAGGGAAGCCTTCTGTGTGGGCTGGTTAAGGTTAGTTTTACAGCCCAAACAGTTTCCTGGAGCTGCAGGCAGATGTTACTTCCATAGCCTGAGAGCTTTCTTGATCTCTCCTCCTTTCTTCCACTCACAGTGGCTTGCAGCAGGTCTGTGGGAGCCAAAAAGCAAGCTCCTTTCTGCAAAGGCTGACTCCTGCCCCTGAGTTAAAGGTGACCAACACTATACAGGGTCACTACTGGCACCAGTGTCTTGATTCAGGGGTAGTTCAGTCTTTGGTGTATCCCTAATACCCATTGGCTGATAGAACTTTTGAAGCATCTGCATCCTATTTTTACAGGTTGAAACAGGATTTTAATAGCCTTACAGATGAATGTCCCTTGCTTTTGTTTGGTCGCACTCCATTTATAGCCCAAAACACCTATGAATAGAAATTGGCTTGCCACTGCCTCATGCAAAAGCAGGCTGTGTTCTGATTGCCTTGTGTTTTGTGCCAGCTGTGGTGGAATCACAAAAGTCCAGCCAAGGGACGTCCAAAAACACACCTGTATGCATCATGGGTTTCTACACAGTGACAACACTCACCCCAACACTTGTGAAGCATGAGATACTGCCCTCCCTGCCACCAGACGTATACAGTCTCCCTCCTTGAAGATACCCAAAACCTATCTGGACATGGTCCTGAGCAGCCTGCTTTGGGTGGAGGAGACTTTCAGAGATCCCTTCCAATCTCAACCATGCTGTCATCAACTTTGCACTACATATCCCTCTCCCCAAAGTCTGGGGAGGCCTTCACTACCATGTT
Organism: Chrysolophus pictus; assembly: GCA_037305975.1. Classification (NCBI taxonomy): domain Eukaryota; kingdom Metazoa; phylum Chordata; class Aves; order Galliformes; family Phasianidae; genus Chrysolophus; species Chrysolophus pictus. The sequence continues at coordinate 114,977,408 of CM074576.1, read as the reverse complement.
CTGCTATCAGAGGCCAGAGGGAGGACACCTTACTCCCACCACAGGCAGCAGTTGGGGTACTCAAGCTGTTGCCCACCATCATGAGCACAGCGATACAGGGGCTGGGACGTGGCAGTACATATGGAGAGTAGCACGAGGAGAGATGGCTCGGCTCAGCAGAGCTGTGCCTCACCCTCTGCTCCCACCCCACGTTTCAGCATGCCTGTGCACAGCGTGGCATTCTTCTCCCCTGGTGTAAGGAAAAACAGACAAGGGGCCCATTTGTGCAATTCCCCATGGGCTCTGCAGCCTCCAGATGCCTCAGTGGAAAGGCTCAGAGCCGTGTAAGTGCAACCAAACAAACACAGCCTTTCAGCAAGTGAAGCCTCGGCCTTGCCCGTGGGCCCTGCCCTGCCCTTCACCCCATCCAGCCACCTCTCCTCCTATCCCTCGGGCTGTCCTGGGCCCAAGGAACAGACTGTCCCTACAAGCACGATAAGTGACAGGATGCCAGGGGAGGGAATTTGGAGCTGCTGGCTGGTGCCATGGGACAAGACTCCCTGGTCAAGTCACAAACCCCAAGCACAGACTCCAAACACAGACTCCCTTCACAACTCCGCATGACAGTGAGCTTCCATGCAGCAAGACTTGAGTAAACAAAATTCACTGTTATCGTTGTTAATGCAATTAAATAACTTATCGATGAATTCTTGGACCCTGCTGTATAAAGGCAGATGTTTGAGGGTGTCGGTTGGCCATCTATTTATCTTGAGGCGAACATCTCCAGCACACATACTCTCCTCTGTCATTGCCCACCCTCCGGCAGCACACAGTCACCCCAGGCAAAGAGCAGTGTGGTCACCACGATCCAACCACGCTGAGAAAGGGAAAAGCCAGCCAGTCGTTTTACACTACCAGGGGAGAAATGTAAAGCAAAAACATAGCTCAGCATCAAGCAGGGGTCAGAGACTAATTAAGTTTCCTTTTGAGAGAGATTGCTATGAAACGAAGCCTCTGTGTACTGAGAGGCGGCTGGTAAATCATCAGGCATAATTACCTCAGATATAGAGCTGGGAGGCAGTTTTTTCCTCTCTCCCTCATTAGTTCAGCAGAACCAAAACAAGAGGTATTTTTTCTTGCCTTCCCTATTTTCATAAGTGAGGGGGATTTGTCTTTCTCAACGGTGATTTTTTTTCGATTCTCAAATATGTTGGCAACGGATCTAATTTTCCCATTCCCTCCTCCCCAGTCTTTAGGAGAAAAAAAATATGAAACAAATTAAAACAGCCATACAGAAGGCAGAGTTTACAGTAGAAGAAAAAAAGCAACTCTTAACAATCTTAGGCAGTTAACCTTATCCAGGTAGCAGCCTCCCTCATACTAAACACAGCCCAGAGACTCAAATAGAAATCATTTAACATAAAAACCTCTTTTTCTTGCACCAGATGCTTTTCACTTCTTTGTCTGAAGAGGAAGATGGTGACCAAAGCCAGGTACTCACCCTTCCCTGCTGGTGATGCAGAAAACCAGCCCCACCTGTCCGGCTGGCGAATTCCCCAAGAAGCCCCTTTCCCCCTCCTCGGCTGGTCTTTAAAGAGCCTGGGTTGCTGGAGGAGAGTGCTGTGTGATTGGTAGGGTGCCCATCACATGAGGAACAGTTTTTTTTTCTAGCCAAACCTGTTCCCCAGTTCTTGTGGGACCAGAGGGTGTCTCTGTGATTCTTAGATTGTATCGGAATGCTGTTGTGCCAAAAACAGAAAGCTTAAAGAATTTCAATCATTGTACTCTCAAAAAGGTGGACGAGTGACTCACCCGTATGAGATACTTGAGCTTTAAAGAGGATAGGCAAATTTGAAGGGTGTAAATCTAAATATTAGCATTGCTGAACTGCTGTTTGAACAGAGTATAAAAAGAATGCATGGATGAGAAAAGAGAGAAATTAATATTAGAGTTTTCATTTAATTGCGTTGCATGGGAAAAGCTTGAAAAATATAGTAGTTTGGGTTGGAACCACGGTGATGTTCTTTAGCTTGGGAATTTTTTTAGAAACGAATGTGTAGGTATTGGCTGCTGTGTAAGGCAGAGTGGATAGCTAGAAAAGTGGAACAACTGTTGCATTGCCTTGGGCCCAGTGGTTTTTTAACTCATTCAATCTTATATTAAGCACTGGAATAGGCTTCCCAGGGAGGTGGTTGAGTCACCATTCCTGCATGTGTTTAAAAACTGTTTGGATGTGGTGCTCAAGGACAAGATTTAGTGGAGGGTTGTTAGAGTTAGGGTAGTTTGGTTAGGTTGTGGTTGGACTCGATGATCTTTAAGGTTTTTTCCAACCAGAGTGATTCTATGATTCTATGATTCTATGATTATGAAGATTGAGCAAAATCAAGGACATACATACGTACTTATCTGCCTGTGATGAACTGGGACTGAAGCTGAGAAACAGCAGAAGAGGCACTTCTCTCAACTTTCTCACACATTCCAGTCCAAGTGTGCAAAAAATCATCATTCCCATTACTGGAGCCTTGGGCTACAGCTACTTGTGGTTGGTGTTCTTCATTTGTGATGCAAATCCCAACCGAGTAGTGAGCTTGGGATGGGTAATGGAAATGTCACATTCTCAAAGTCCATCATGAATCAAAACCAAACAGCAAAAGACATATATACACTTTGTAGCCATTCTTGGAAACGTCTTCTGGAAAATTAGTGATAATTGCAATAGCTCCAATGTTTTACAGGTCCCCACAGTACCTAGGGACAGCAAAAGAAGTCCTGCCAAAGAGAGATCCAGGATGGATACATCCCACGAGATTCACCCTGAGGAACAGGCCATGTTTTTGGCCTTTCCTGCACAAGTAAGGCATCCCAGTGGTTAGCAAAAGAAGATCCAGCTGTTGCAGCCAGCCTGATCTGGTAGACGGGGACAAAAAATGTACTGGTTTGGATAGTTAAGAGTAGGGATGTATATTTGCCTAGACCTGAATAACTCAGAGCCAGTTACTTGTTATTTGTGCTTCCAACAACATGCATGAAAGTCCAGCTTGGTTCGGCACTCGTGGGGGGACTGTGCATTTCACACTAATGGTAGGTTTCTGTTTGTGGGTTTTTGTGGTAGTTTTTTTGGGTTTTTTTAATTATGTTTTGTCAGAGGCAAGCTATGAAATTACATGCATATGTGTGCACAGTAGAGGACAGAGTGAGAAAGATGTGTGTTGGAGCTGACAAACTGCGCAGTGGGAGCCCAGAGTATCCTGTGGGGTGTCTGCAACTGCTTCAGCCTCCCCTGTAGATGTACATCTGCACTGGTAACTTTAGATGAGAGTGTGCCAACACATTCATATAGCTAGATCCATACATTTGTGAAAATTGTTGCATTTGCAAACTCTAGAAGCTCAGAAATGTTACCCCCCACACAAAGAATTGGCATGTAGAAAACCACAAGAGCATGTGGTCTCCACATACAAATCCACACAGAGATCCGCATATATGCACACCTCTGCTGCCCATAGATAAGAAGCAGAGTGCTGGGCTGAGTGTGAAGACACTGCAGTTCGGGGTTTCACTTGCCAGGACAGCTGGAGGTGGAAAATGACATTCCTTGGGAGAATTATCACTATGACCATGTGCATATGGAGACTGGGCAATGTGAGAATGTGCCTGTCACCAAGTGTGCCTCAGTTTTTCAAATATGGCATGGGAAGGATGCTGGAGAATGCCTGAAGAAAGAACAAAGCTTCTGATAAATGCTGAAGAGATGCTGTGGGCCATTCCAGTGGGCTGACCTTGCTCCTAACCCCTAATACCATCTCATCTTCCTGTACTTTCTAAATGTCTTCTCTTCATAACATGCAAATAATGATTTAGGACTGAGAGAGTGTGAGAAGGGAGGGACTGTAAGAACAAGGAAGTGGTGGCCAAACCATCGAGGTACCAGGAGTCACTCCTGTGCCTGCCTCATGCCATCATCATGAAGAAAGCACTTTGTGCAGTGATGCATTGCAGAGGTAATGTCTGTGGGCTGAGAGCTGCTGCCTTTCCCCTCAGAGCCACGTATCCTTGCTGCAGTGACCTCCCACCCAGCATGCCTCCGTCAGTGGCCCTATCCTTGCTCTGTGTCACCCGGCTTTGCTCTCACATTCCCAGGAGCTCTGTGAACAGCTGCTTCCCATTCTGCACTCCAACCTTCTTTCCTCCATCAGACTGGGGGCTGAGGCTTGCTGTGGCCACCCGAACCCTTCCCATGTTGTGGCTAGGTGCCAGGTTCTCCCCAGAGGAGCAGGGAATTCCTCCCGCTGCCTCTGTGTGGTGGGTGAGTCCGCAAGGGACAGATGTCCTCTAGCCCCTCAGGTCTGCAGTTGGCCTCCTGCCTCCGCATCCCTGTTGGGCCGTGGCTTTTGCTGCAGCTGTTTCCCCCTTTCTGCAAGGTTTTGCCCTTTTTCTGACACTTCTTTTACCTTTCAGCCTCAAGAGAGAGGGATAATTCAGGGGTGAGGGGGATAAATAAGTGAGCACCACCTACAGAGATCAGGGGAGAACAACTCTATCCCAGAAAATGTTTACCAAACAGTGCTGAGTGTGGGGAGACAAATGGCATACCACCAGCAACAACCCGGGGCTAATTATAGTGGGACAGGATAAACCACCGGGCTTCTGGGCTGGCCGCTCCATCCAAGCCTGAAAACATACAGAGTGAAAAGCAGAACTGTATGTGTATATTTAGTGTAACGTGGAATGCAGTAAGTAATTTCTTTCTAAAACCTCAGATACCTTAGTTAAGAGTGCTACAGAAAAGCCAGATACAGACATCTTTGTGATGCTGGTAATCCTGGTGTTTTGCATTTGGCAGTGCGTAATCCACCCATGAATATGGCATTGCACTCCTCATTCCTAAGAAGAACACTCTTGATGTTTGGGGTTTCTTAATATTTTTGTGAAGGTGGGAGTTACACCTTATTTTTCTAATTTTATATGGTAGAGTTTTATTCATGATACATGGTTCTTTTCATACACATACTTATGATACATGGTTTATTTCAGTGTCATGTTGATTGCATGGACTCCAAGCTAGTGGAATCATGTGATGATTGCATGAAAATCTGTACTTTCAGCTTTTCAAAAGACCTCTTCTTCTTCTGACAAGTGAGCAAGCAGAAAGGCCAAACAGGTTGGATGAAGCTGCTCAGTCTTGGAAAGAACTGGGTTCAAGCTAGGAGCTGCCTCCCAGGGAATTTTGGATTACAGCTGATTTCAGCTCCTCAGTGGTCTTGGCTCAAATGCTTAGAGAAATGGTGGGTATTTATAAACGTTGATCTCTGCTGATTGCTACTACTATTGGAAAAGAAAGTCCTGAGGGTGCCTTCCTGCACACATTGCTAGAGATCTGGGCTCTGAATCTCTTCTAAGGAAGTCTCTTTTACTCTGTTCACTATGAGGGAGACTGATAGGAAAGCTTTATCACAGGCTTGAGGCTAATTTCTGCAAAGGAAAACCCAGACAGGAATATCTACATCTTAGATCTGCTCCTGTCACCTAGGTCCTTCAGGCAGTTAGAGGTCCTTTTTTGGTACACGCTGAGATAAAATAAGCATGGAGGAGCCTGGGGAAGCTCTGGGATCAAGCCCTGCCCTGGGCCTATCCCACCAGCCAGTTTCTGCTGGTGTGGCAGAAGAGCCAAGCCCTGACAGAGCAGCGTTCTCCAGCCAACACCCTTGATGGTGTAAAAGGGTAAGTGAATGGGATGTGAATCTCTAGAATATCATCTTTAGCCTCCTGTGGAGGGTTTGCCTGTTTGAGCATTTATCCAAGCAGCAAGAAAACAGCAGTGGATATGGCTCTGCTCTCCTCCTGGCATGAGGGATGACCTGGGTGGGCTGAGATCCTTGGAAGCATGGTGGCTGTGAATCACAAAGAAATCATCAGAGGAAGTTATGGACCCTGCTGATGGCTTTAAAAATCATAGAAGAGGAAAAGAACGAGTACTGTAGATCTGGGAAAGCCTTGGAAAGTATACAGCACACTATTGCTATCCTGGGTGTTCACAAACAGTGGCAGGAAGTACTTCGCATCCTACAGCCACACCATCTCTAACCTCTCAGCTCATAGTCTGAAGGGCAGCACAAAATTTGCAAGGGAACCAACTCTCTTCAGTCTGCTAGAGTGAAAGCACTCTATAGGGAGTAGATTTTTATAAAGTGCAGTCTCCCTTTTCCTTGCTTATCTTCTTGCATTCCCACAGATAAAGTCTACCTCTTTCTGGTATTGCTTTACCATTGCTTTACCATTTCCTTCAGCATTAATACTCTTTCTCTTCCCCAGATACCATCTACCTTTTTTCTCAGGTGGCCGAGTTGATGGATATGAAATTCAAAGCAAATGTTTTTACTTCACTTCACTGCTGTTTTTGCTGCAGACCTGGAGAAGGATTTGTGTGCACTTAGTTGCTTTTTGTAACTTTGCTAGTTGATCTGATAAAAGCTATTATTCCTGCCTTCAAGCGCTGTCCTGTCCGAGTCTCAGGAAGAGTTTAAGGGTGTTTTAATGGGTAGTTTTCCCCATGGTTAGAATATGCTCACAGACTAAAATGGCCAAAGGGAGGAGAAAATCTAGGGCAGGCTAGCCCACTTCTGTTTGAAGAGCCTGGCAAGGGAAGGGTCACCAAAGGACAGAAATCTCAGCAAACTTGGACAGAGGATTACCTGGGATCTTGCAGGATGTAGAGTGGGAGAAAAGACTTTTGAGAAGACAGAAGTTTCCTGATTATGCTTTAGATAGCTCCATTATAAGGCTGACAATGTCAAGGGAAAATTAGCTAGAAAGCGCTTCCATCTTTTTCTTGGTTGTGAATTTGTAGGTGTATCTAGTGTTGATATATGTACTAACATGTGGTCCCAGATCCTGAATGACTTTGGCACTGTGATGGACTTTTGATTCTAATGTTTCAGTTGTATTTCATCTAACAGACTGGGAACAAGCTGTTCTGTCTGGACCTGATGACTACACTGCTGTTGCTGATGATTAAAAATATATCCTTCAAAATACCTTGTCTATCAGCAGTAGAAAGAGGAACTCTTATTTGGAGATCTTTACTGCTTGTTCACATGGGGCCATTGAAATTTCTTCACATTAACTGTTCCAGCTCATTACTGAAAAGTGTGTGGGATACTTCATTTCTCCCAAATCCGTCCTCTTTGCCTCCTCAGCATTGGTTGCTTCTGATTTGGCTGTAACGGCTGGCAGTGGAGCACTGCCATCTACATATGGTTGTCTGTCACTGTCCTGTTCCCAGTATACTTGCTGTAAGCCATGCTGTAAGCCATGTGCTATAAGCTTCTGTCTATCTGATTTTTCTCAGCATCTCTACCATCCACCTTGCTGTAGGGCCAGAGCACCCAAGAGGAAGAGGGAAGACTGTCAAGTCAAGTTGCATTGCAGCACAACTGTAGGGACATAGGAGATTAGCAGAGGGTGTTGGGTGGTGCAGTGCTTGGGAGCTCTGGGCTGGAAATAAATAGTACATGTGACTTGGATGAGTTTATAGTGCTCCCAAGCACTTGCCTGGGCAAGGGTGTGGTTGGCATCCGACTGCTTTGACTGAACTGTAGGTACTATCCTAAACACTTCCTGTGAAACTATTTTAAGGTTTCAGTAAGTAGCTAAAAACTTTCCTGAGAAGACTGCAAGACTCAGATCCTGCCACAGAATCACAGAATCATAGAATCCTTAGAGTTGGAAGGGACCATTAAAGGTCGTCTAGTCCAACTCCCCTGTTAGAAACAGGAACATCCATGGCTAGATCATGTTGCTCAGAGCCCAGTCCAGCCTGACCTTGAATGTCTCCAGAGATGGGGCACCCACCACCTCTCTGGGCAACCTGTTCCAGTGCCCCATCATCCTCAATAAAAAAGACTTTTTCCTTATATCCAACCTGAATCTACCCTCTTTTAGTTGGAAACCATTTCCCCTCGTCCTGTCACCACAGACCCCGCTAAAGACTCTGTCCCCTTCTTTCTCGTAGCTCCCCTTCAGTTACTTGAAAGGCTGCTACCAGATCCCCTTGGAGCCTTCTCTTCTCCAGGCTGAACAGCCCCAGCTGTTTCAGCTTGTCCTTGTAGAATAGATGTTCCATCCCTTGGATCATTTTTGTGGCCCTCCTCTGGATGCATTCGAACATGTCCGTGTCTCTCCTGTACTGAGGACTCCACATCTGGACACAGAACTCCAGGTGAGGTCTCACTAGCACAGAGTAGAGAGGCAGGATCACCTTCCTCAAACTGCTGGCCACGCTTCTTTTGATGCAGCCCAGGATATGGTTGGCCTTCTGGGCTGCAAGGGCACATTGCTGGCTCGTGTCCAGCTCCCCATCCACAGTACTTCCAAGTCCTTTTTGGCAGGGCTGTGCTCAATCCTTTCATCTCCTAGCTTGTATTGGTAGTGGGAGTTTCCTCAACCCAGATGTGAGACTTTGCATGTGGCTTTGTTGAACCTCATAACGTTCTCCTGCTCCCACTGATCAAGCCTGTCTAGGTCTCTCTGAATGGCATCCTGTCCCTCCGGCATGTCCACTACGCCACATAGCTTGGTGTCATCTGCAAACTTGCTGAGGATAAACTCAAACCCACTGTAAATGTCATTGATGAAGATATTAAAAAGTATCATTTCCAGCACCGATCCCTGAGAGACATCGCTCATCACAGATCTCCATCCAGCCACTGAGCCATTCACCACCACTCTCTGTTCTCGATCCTACAGCCAGTTCCTCAACCATCAAACAATCCAGCCATCAAATTCATATGTTTCCAATTTGGAGAGAAGGATGTTGTGGGGTACTGTGTCGAAGGCCTTACTGAAGTTCAGATAAATGACATCAGTGTCTCTTCCTTTGTCCACTGATGCAGTGACACCATCATAGAAGGACAGTAGGTTGGTCAAGCAGGACTTGCCCTTGGGGAAGCCATGTTTTTTCTCCTGTATCACGCCCCTGTCTTCCACGTACCTTAGCATAGCTTATAGGAGGATCTGCTCCATGATCTTTCCCGACACAGAGGTGAGACTGACAGATTGGTAGTTCCCTGGGTCATTCTTTTTACCCTTTTGAAAAATGGACGTGATGTTATCTTTTTTTCAATGACCAGGGACTTCACTTGACTGCCATGACTCTTCAAATATCATCTAGAGTGTTCTAGCAACTACATCAACCAGTTCCCTCAGGACTCTGGGATGCATCCCATCAGAACTCACAGACTTGTGGATGTTCAGGTTCCTCGGGTGGCCACGAACCTGATCTTCTCTCACAGCAGGAGGGGCGTTGCTTTCTCAATCCCTTCCTTCCAATAAATTGTTCGAGGGCTGTGTGATGAGTAGTTATCAGAGAAGACTGAAGCAAAAAATTTAAGTGCCTCAGCCTTCTCCTTGTCTGCTGTTATTACCAGCTTGTCTGTGTTACTCACTAGTGGGGAGTATTCCCTCTTGAGCTTTTCTTTTCTTAGTTGAGGTACCTGTGGAAACCTTTCTTGTTCTTGGCACCCCTGGCCAAGTTTATTTCAAACTGAGCCGCGGCTTTCCATCCCTACACAGCCTAACAGCTTATACTCTTGCCATGGTATCTGTCCCTGCTTCCACTGCCTGTGCATTTTCTTCTTACTCTCTGGTTTGACTGGCAGGTCCCGCTTCAGCCATGCTGGACTCTTGCCTTCTTTTCCTGACTTGCTACACCTAGGGATGGAGAGCTCTCATGCTCTGAGGAAAGCTTCCTTAAATATATGCCAGCTCTGCTCTGCACTTTTGTCCATGAAGACAGTTTCCCATGGGGTTTCGTTGACTCACTCCCTGAAGAGCTGGAAGTTAGCTTTCTTAAAATTTAGCATCCTAATTTTACACTTTGACTGTTCCACATATCTCAGGAGCGTGAATTCCACCATAGCATGATTGCTACAACCCAGGCAGCCACAGGCTTTTGACTTGTTCATGACTACTCTTTAGGGACAGCTCTTCACATTCTGTTCCTTTCCTGATATAGATGGCAATACACCAGCCCCTTGTTCCTTGCCTGTCCCTTCTGAACATCTTGTAGCCATTGACAGCCACATACACACAGAATTTGACCCAATCAACCCATTACCTAGCTAACCACGACTTGGGTTTTAGTTTCAGGTGGGAGATAGATAGAGGTGTACTTTGGGCCATCAAGCTCCTTTGTATGGACTTTTTCTCCCCTGCTTGTAGCTCCTGCCGGCCGTACCTTGAATTAGTATCGGAAGGCTCTAGCGAAGGCTCAGCCGGTCTGTGCTGCCCTCTCATGGACACACGTAGGAAAGGTTAAATTTCATCCGGTTTATTTCAACCTACCACTCTAGCAACGGTTGTCACTCATGGTTTCTAAAAAGCCAGAATGGTTTGTGAACAACTTCTAAGAGGGCTCTGAAATATAACTATGAAAACTAATTCTATTTAAAGTTGTGTTGGACTCCTCCCAGCTCTTACCTTTCTAAGGAGCTCTGCTTTTCATTTGGAAACATTCAGATATCAAATAGGGAAAAAGAGAGGGAGACGTTGCTCTAGAGAACAGGTGGAGCTTCTCCCATTTACACTTTCATCCACCCTGTCAAACATATATTGGTATCATGGCATCATGACATGGTCAACGAGTCTCTCAGGAGGGCTCAGTTGTGCTACTACAGATTCAAACAATAAGCAGAGTTGCTACATGCTGACACAGGGCCAAAAGCTGGGTTCTCTGATGGACAGAGTTCTCATTGCTTTCAATACTACGGAGTTTCAGCAAACTGTTGACACTTCCTTTCCTTGGGTCTCCTTGCAAAGAGACAGGATATTATGCTAGACCCAAGGGGATACTTGAACAATAGCTGGATAGAGTAGGCATCTTTTTGCTCTTCACAGGGACTCCTGTTATGTTGTTTATGGTTTGTGTATATAGGTACATATATTGTTTATATAACTTTGAAAATCAGTGACTCTCTGATCACTCACTCACCTGCACTTTAATATAGCCTTCTCCCTAATGTCCATTCACCTGCTCAAACACCAGTGCCTCCTCAAGGTGGGAACAATTTTTCTTCAATGACTGGTGTGACGTGCTTTCCCCATTAACAAACAGTTGTGTTATCCTGTGTGTCTTTATTCATCTCTACTTCCTGTTTTATAGTAGAAGAGAAGCTGAGAGAAGGGAAGCAGGAAGGACAGAGTTCACCTCTTGTTCTTAAAACTACCTAGCCCTCAACTGGATCTCAGCTTTTAACTCTTCAGAAGATTTTCTAGGTATTGAACCAGGTGATTCCAAATAAGACATTTCCAATAAAGGCTTGTCAGTTTATAGTGAAATTTTCACAAGCAAGTGTAAGCTGGTCATTGCACTCCCTTAGCTACATTATCTACATTTTCACTCTTGCAAAATGTCTGCCATTAAGTCTGGCTCTGTGCAGAACTGTGTTTCTCCATCTCTTACCACTCTAATAACTGGCAAAGAAGAAGAGTTTAATTTTGGTCTCAGAGTAGGTAACAACACACACAAAAAAAAGCAAGTGAGCCCCTCTTATACTGTTTGTTCCTTCCCTGGTATTACATCACTGCAGTTAATGAAATTACACCAGCAGTTTCTCCCTTCTTCTGCACTGGGAATCATTGAATGGAATGGGTTGGAAGGGACCTCAAAGATCATCTAGTTCCAAACCCTGCGCCGTAGGCAGGAAATACAGGAAAGCTCACCCTAGGCTCCATATGTCACGGAGATGCCCTTCTTAATGCCTAAAGGCATTCTGCGGAAAAGAAGGCTGACATCTTTCCACCCAAGAAAGGAGTTGCATGGGGGAGTGATGGCCTCAAGGAAAGAAGGAAGAGCCACTCTGTTCATTTGCACCTGACATTTCTAAAACAGGCTAAGTACTGCAGTGTCTGCATTCTTTGGTCTTGAATTATGTATATAGAAACCTCCTGGGGTTGTTTTGCCTTTTACTGTTCTGGGGTGACATTCCAGCTCACCAACTTTCCCCAGGAGAGAACAATAAGTGTCTCTTCCTCCAACCCATGTCATCTCAACAAGTCAAATTCTCCCTTTTCATTTGTATGTTGAAATATAGCCCAAAACTTCTGATGAAGTTGCTACATTAATGCTGCCAATGAAGATAGTTCCAAAAAGTCAACACAGCCATGAATACTAAGTCTGACTTTAACAGAATGTGTCTTCTTTTTCTTCTGTGTTTCTTCTGGCTGTAAGAACAGTCAGGAGAAACTTTCCCTTGAATACAACCTGAAGGCATTTCAGACAGGGTTAGGTCAGTTTGCCCTGGTGTATTCCTGTTCTAAGCTCTTACAAATTCCCTCATCTTCACCTTGAGTTCTCCTGTAATCCAAGCTCTTTATCAGACTTCATGCAGAGGTTAATTTCTTCCATTTTAGACATGCGGGCTTGGAATAGTTGCTGCTGAGTGCTTTAAGTTTCACATGATTGTGAAACTTCAAAATCAGTGGCACTAAACTAACTTAAAATTGGTGTTACGTAGATGTGATTCATATCCAGTGAGTCACAACGAAATGTCTCAAGCTATCTGTAAGTGGCAGACTAGTGAAGAGTTACCCTTCCTGTGCACTTCAACCAAGAAGCAGAATAGAGACTGTGTGAACATTTCAAAGGATTTTTAATCAGCAATTACAAGATTTTTAATATCTTCTTTTTTTTTACTTGGTAAGAGGCAGTATACTGGCAACATACTACTGCTTGGGTACGTCAGTTGATTTAAGTTCTGTACAGAGATGGCAAAAAATGAGTCTGGCATTTTGATCTGTGACACATATTTCAAGGCGTGTACAATTTGTTTCTACAAGATTCACATCAGAAATGATCTGAGCATGACAAAACAGTGCTATTTGTCATGTGAAATGGACATCATGCTTCTGCGTCAGCTCATGGATAAACAACAAATCTCATCTGTGAAAATACCACACTTTCTAGGTGCCCAGATCAAACTACAGAAACGACACCCTTGGGAACAACAAACTATTTCCAGCCTCTCCACCTCCCAGTTCATAGCGTATTCCTATCCATTAAAAGCAATGCACAGGTGTGGATGAAAAAAATTCAAAGCACTTGTTTAGAAAGAATGCACGTCAGTGCACACACATCGCCCTTATGGAGGGGGAAAAACAAACAGCAAATGTTAGGCACGTTGCTTAACACACTACTGGAGGGCATTCAAATCTACAGTGACTAGTGTGATACAGGGACTTATATGGAATAGTTTCGGTTACACACAGTGAACTGTTGATTCCTTCAGAGCACCCAAAACGAGCAATTAAATGACAGTTTAATGTCATGTTGATTAATGTCCACTTATGAAGAAGACACATGGATCCAATGGCTTGGAAAAGAAATCTTGGAAAAAAGACAGTCACTCTGGAATTAAGACCACAATACATGTTTCCATTTTAAATCTAACTTTTCTCCTTCACAGCAGAAAAGCCTTCACACACACAAACATCAGTGGTGCATTAGTGCCTTAATGTGAGGTAGAATTTTCCTAGAGCTAAGGTCTGTTTTTCAGTAAAACTTTGAAGCAAATCAAAAAGGACTGTGGTGTTGTATCAGCCTAAACACAATAATCTGCACACCTTCTGAAGAATGCTTTTATTTTCAAAACTGAAGTTCCTAGCCTGAGTTTCTAAAAAAAAAAAAAAAAAAAAAAGGAATATACATATATACATATATATACAGTTCAAAATACAAAATACAATCCAGTTATCGACAAGGCCTGAGGAGGAGGAAGCAACGTGTGCCCTCATATGTCTTATGAAGATTGCTGAGGAACACTGTGTAGGGCCTTTCTTGCAAAACTTCTGTTACCTGTAGGAAGACTTTCCAGCTCTCAATTTATCTGAAGGAGAAATTAAGGATCTTTCTTTTCAATACTCACTTAAAACTGACGTGAAGCTGAAGGCATACACCTATTGCATGATAATATATCACAGTTCACAAGGTTTCCATATGTAAAACATAACAAGAAAATACAATATGAAAATGGCAGAGAAATAGGAATTTCACATCTAAGTGTCCCGAGAAATACCTTAATCCCTTTTTACAAGAAAATTCAAAGATGTGACAACACCTTCATCGCTTGGAAAATGTGCTGATAAGTGATGACAGAGATCATAAGGCCTCAGCCAGTATGTCCATGTAAAGTTGACTATCTTCCACTCATTTCCTGTTTCATGGAGATACGTTATTAGCACTACTCCTACATTCACAGTGAGTGAATGTACAGGGCCACTTATAAACCCTTGATCAGAAATATATGAGGCTGAAAAACATTCACTCTGCTTCACTAAGGGTCCAATTCTTCCGGTTGCTGATGATAAGCAGGGCTTTCAAGAGCATCTCGGTTCTTAGGTGTAGACACCTAAGTCTACATCACATCTCTAAGAAAACCTATGAAGATCTATCTGGATCTTTAGCTACCTTTAGTCTTGAAAAACCTGCCTGCTTTGTAAATGACAGAGGTGCTTACCTGCCTTTAACTTGGAAACACAGGACTTAACACATCTGTTTTAAGATTTTTTAACCTGAAAAAATGAGTTACCTCATCTTTTTTGAGAGCCTTTGATTGAAAGGCAACTCTTCTTCAAACACAGCATCTGCATGCCAAATACTTGTTTCGGTTATTCCCCAGTGTTTTGGGCCCAAGCTCTGCTGTGGTGTACTGCACAATCTGATCATCAGACTTTTTGCTACAAAGACATAGATGGAAGATAAGTTTCTGCAGCGCTCCCTTCATAGCCAAAGACAGATTTTTGATCACGAAATCAGAACACTTGCCTAAAAAAGAGAAGTATGTAGTGACAAAAAGCTTTCTGGAACCTATTGCACATACACATGAAATGACAACAAAATAACTGTATGTGCTATTGCACATTTTCAATGATCTGTAGGCAAGAGTCAAGAAAGACAAATGTCCCTTAGAGGATGAAAGCCAACACTTGGAAAATATGAAAATGAGCATTGCAAGTGTTTTGAGAATTAAAAGCAGTTCAAGTGATGTATTTGCAAAGTGTCATTCTTAACTCTGAATTTGCTGCACTACCAGTGCTTCATTTTGGTTGGTTTAGTTTTATTCACCTATCACTTTCCTTATTGGCAATACCTTTTGAAGCCACAGAGCCACGTATGCAACTACTGCTTTACAGTTCTGTTTATCAAAATACATTCTATACTCACAATGATACAAACGAGACAACATCAAAAAGCAGAGTGATCTGAAACTAACAAGGATGGTTAAGAGTGAGACAGCTGCTGCCACTTGTGTGAAAAAAATAGTTATCTCCATGTATCAGAGGAGCTTTGGGAGCAGCAGAAAAACGACAGACCCAGCCTCTCTGAGGTGGATTTCAATCTGTTAGATGGGCGTTGGTATGTTGGTGTTATTGTATAGTTTGAGACAGTACGCCACCAGTGCTTCATGAAAAAGAAAGGTTGTCCAGGATTACTTTTTAATTCTACAGTGTATTGTTTCTCTGCACAGAAAAGTAGAGACTAGAAGTGGCCTAAATGTGGAATTTGTGCATTTGTATGTATAGACCAGACAAGAGTTCAGCATCCCAGCCTTATCAGGATGTACCACGTGTACTCTTTCAGATTTGAGTTTGCACATCCAAATTGATACTTGGTTGCAGGACTTTTAAAATAAAAGAGGAAATGCAAGCAAACAGAACAGAAAAATCAGGAAACAGAGATACCAGCAGACTTTTTCAAAGGTACTTCCACTGGTTGTAAAAGAACAATGCTGGAAAGGCCCTGTTAAATCTAAATTCTAAAGGTCAGTAGAAGCCCGAAGGAGTGCCTAGGACTTCTCCCAGAAATTCCTCTGTATCTTTGTGCTCCTCCGATACTCCTTCCATTTCTGCCTGCCTGGCATTTATCATGGACTGCACCTGGGAAAAAAGAAAAGAAGAAAAGGAAGAGGGTCATTTGGGGACATACTTCTCTGCCAACATTGCGGAGAACCAACCTTTCTACTCCTCTGCAGGTTCTGCCTACATTCTGTACATGATGAACCCAGCAGCAAATCACAAAAGTGATGCTTTTCCTTACTGACAAGATGGCAGTGAAGGAAAGGACCCTTTCTCTTTCTATTTGCTCTCTTTTTTCTAATCTCCTTCTTTCCAAAAGGAGCTCCCCACACTTGTAACTCTAACTTCTAATTCACTCCCAAACTAGCACTCTCTTGACAGACTGAATTTCCTGTTTTAAACTCCTCCAGGATCAGCAGAGATCACTCTCCTGAATTGGAGTACCTTGCAGGTAAAGTGTTTCCTCCCTGTATGGGACAGAGGAAGTCAGAGAAGGGTCACAACAGACAGAGATGAGCCCTATCTCTGTTCTCAAGCTCCCTTCACATCTCAGGTAATGATCTTTCAGGGTTCATCACCCCATTCTTCCCTCAACACCATGCTCTTCCACACAACCATCCTCTTGCACATTTCAACACTTTCCCTTCAGAGCACAAGTGGGCCCTTGCACGTTAGGCATTCTATTCCTGCCCTGTCCTTCTCTTCCTCCCAGTTGAGCAGGCACACAGTGAGAGAAAGGGTCATCAATTCCCCATGTTTCCAGCATGGTCAGCAAAGCTGGCTTTCTGCTGTGCCTGTAACAGGCAGTCCCTGCTGAGCAACACAAAAACACCATACCTGCAGCAACATGAACTGCAAAGGGTCATCAGGTTTCTCGTACAACAGTTTTGCTGTGATCTCCTGAAACAGAGACAGGCAGAAGGAAAGAAATATTGATCCTTAAGATGATGAGAGGCTGCACTTCCTGCTCCGACACTAGCTGAATTTTAAAAAGCAATCATCCCTTTCAGTCCCTGGAGATGACCAAGTGTCCCTTTCTACTACTTTTCCTAAGTTTAGATTGAAGAAAGCTTGTGACAAGGAAGGATCTAGAAGACGGGACTGTTTGGTACAAGCTAGCTTTAAGCACAGTTTCTCAAGCAAACCTTTGCAGCAAGAAGAGAAAGAGAAATTTCACCTGAAATATCTGCAGAATATTATGTTTCTCCACATAGTTAACAGAAGCTTCAAAGGGGTCTTCATACACCACTGGCTGCTCTGATATTTCACATGCTTTCTCTGTTGGTTTAACTACAGCTGCTGCTGATTCATTCAGAGACATTTTACTGCAAGACTGTGAGGATTCAGACATGGATATTTTGACTTTGAAACCAAGCTGTTCACCTACAGGTGATCTAATCTCAGGTAAGTTTCCGCTAGGTATGGGAAATTGGTCTTCAGAACCTAGCGAGTTCTCAACAACCAGATGGTCTGCAGGCTTCGGCAGTTCCATGACAGACGGCTGGTCTACAGATGCTGGTGTTTCCATCACAGATGGTCCTTCAGTGATAGTGGAGATTCAGCTACAGGTGGTGGGATAGCAGCTGGCAATATGCTAGATTTCTTCACTTCAGTTTCTGAATGGTCACTGAGATCTTGTTAGAATATTTAACAAAAAAAGACAGAATGTTTTAAATGTAGAACCATAGAATCACAGAATCATTAAGATTGGAAAAGAGCACTAAGATCATCATCCAACTGTCAACCCATGTCTGTGACTGTTCTAGACTTCAGTGCCACATCTTCGTGTTTCTCGAATGCCTCCAGGGACAGTGACTCCACCACTTCCCTGAGCAGCCTGTGCCACTGCCTCACCGCTCTTTCTGAGAAGACATTTTTCTTAATATCCAGCCCAAACCTACTCTGGTTCAGCTTGAGGCCATTCCCTCTCATCCTATCACTGTTAGAAGAGGCTGACCCCCACCTCACCACAACCTCCTTTCAGGTCTCTCCTGAGCTTTCTCTTTTCCAGACTGAACAATCCCAGTTCCCTCAGCCACTCCTTATAAGACTCGTGCTCCAGACCCCTCACAGCTTTGATGCTCTTTTTTGGACACACTGTAGGGCTACACTGAGGCCCTGCAGACCAGTTACATCAAATTACTGCATCCTTCTGGAAATACGCCCCTCTTTGAGCAAGTGTTAGGACTCTGGGAGCACTAAAAGGCTTTAATTTCTGTGACTGGTCATACTCTTTGCCCATGAGCCCAGAAATGCCATTTAAACCCAAGACTTCACCACGTTGTATGACTGCTTGTGCCTGGTGCCTGCATACTGACTGGTTCTCCTGGGGGTTCATCCAGCAGCTGGCCAGGTAATGCTCCCTGTCCGTGCCCCACATCCCCACCTACGGTCTGTAGCTGAGCTCAGGCGGCATGAAATCACAACGACACTACCGGCAGACTGGGGCCGGGAGGGCGGATGGGGTCAGGGGGTTCTATGGGATCGTGCGCGGCGCGGCGCTGTGCCTCCGGAGGGGCGGAGGGGGCGGCTTCCGCGTCCCGGTCTGTGCCGGGGATCGAGGTCTCTGGCCCCGGGGACTTCCCGCTGCCGACGCCGCCGCCCGCGCTCACCAACCCCCGGCTCTCCATGGCTTCTTGCGCAGCTCACCGTAAGCGGGAGAGATGGAAGACGCCGAGAGGTTGCCGAGGGAACCGCTGCCGTCACGCCTCGCCTCTTTCTCTCGGTAGGTGGTGCCGCGCGGCCATCTCAGGTTGGGGCGGGAGTGCTGAGAAGGGCTGAGCTGAGCGGGGTGTAATCGTAGGTGTGGTTCTAGGCCTTGTCTTGGTCCTGTGCCGGTCTGCCGGAGGGTAGGAAGATGTTACAGAGGGATCAGGAAAGGCTGGGTTGCTGGGCTGAAGCCAGTGGGATGAAGTTCTACAAGACCAAGTGCTGGCTCCTGCACTTAGCCACAACAACCCCAAGCAATGCTATGCACTTGGGGCAAAGTGGCTGGGAAGCTGTGCGGTGGAAGAGGATCTGGGGTTAGTTGGCAGCTGGCTGAACACGAGCCAGCAGTATGCCCAGGTGGCCAAGAAAGCCAATGGTGTTTTGGCTTGTATCAGAAATAGTGCAGCCAGCTGGCGCAAGGAGGTGGTTGCCCTCCTGTACTCAGCACTAGTGAGGCTGCACCTCGAATACTGTGTTCAGTTTTGGGCCCCTCTGTACAAGAAAGGCATTGAAGACACGGAGCATGTCCAGAGAAGGGCAACAAAGCTGGTGAGGGGTCTGGAACTCATGTCTTAAGTGGCTGAGAGAACTAGGATTGTTCAGTCAGAAGAAGAGGAGGCTCAGGGAAGACCTTATCACTCTCTATAACGCCTTAAAGGTGGTTGTGGTGAGGTGGGAATTGGCCTCTTCTAACAGTGATGAGAGGGAATGGCCTCAAGTTGTGCTAGGGGTGGTTCAGGCTGAAGGAGCGGTGAGGCAGTGGCACAGGCTGCTCAGGGAAGTGGTGGAGTCACCATCCCTGGAGGTGTTCAGGAAACGTGTAGACGTGGCACTGCAGGACATGGTTAGTGGGTATAGTGGAGGTGGTTTGGTGATTGAACTAGATGATCTTAGAGGTCTTTTCCAGGCTTAGTGGTTCTATGGTTAGAATCTTGGTGCTGATCTCAGTCATGGTACTGGTCCTAGTCTCAGTATTGACTTAAGTGCAGACAGAGATTGTGGACTTCAGGTGCCCACAGAGCCTGCATGGCCACTGCTGGTGTGAGTCCTCAGATGTCTTGCCACCTAGGGCTGCCAGCCCCTGTGCACTGTGAAAGCAGGCATTTCTAACCTGAGAGTGGGAACATGGTGGGAACTGTATGTTACTCTGCCTGCTGCAGACCAAGCAACCATTTTGTTTTACAGGGAGCTTTGTGACACCACTACAAGTTCAGTGCCATTAGCTTTCTCCTTTTGATGAAACAGGCCCTGACTTGAGGCCTTTCTGGTTTACTGAGCTCTATAAAAGAAAGCAACAAAGTGCATGATATCTAATTTGTCTTGGTGGCCCTGCTAGTAAGTATCCCAGTAGTGAGGAGGCCTGGAGGAGAAGGGCAGACCATAGCAGAGACAAAGACCTACACAGAGGACATGGTGGATAGCTTGTAAAGAGAAGCAGGGAAGCGAGAGGGTAGTGGAACGCAGAGAAAGGTTTGTGTGCACTCAAGTAAGAGATAATTTTTCTTTTTGGTTTTACACAAATCTTGGCAATATACTGTGTGATGAACTCAGAAAAAGCAAATAAACAGATTGCCAGATTCCCCCAAAGAGGAGATGAAAGGGAAAAAAGATTAAAGCAGTACTGGGTTACCACAGTAACTAGCTTCTGAAATACTCTGGTTCATGCTCCAGTGTGAAGAGAGCTGGATTTGAAGCATGAGTGGTTGAAAGTGCCATGGGTCTTGACTGGGGGAGAGAGAGACAGAGATACAGGACTTCAAAACCTGTTCTAAACTAACAGATGCCATTTATATTCACTTTGAGTGTGTTTTTTAGTTTAAGCTCTTGCCCTTCTATAAGAAGTAGCTTCCTCACTGCTCCCATACTAGGTTCATAACACTGTCCGATATGCAGACCGCTAAGATCCTCCTGTACTGAAGTGCTGCTGTCAAGACATTACTCAGCTCCTTTAGCTTCTCTTGCCTCTCTCGCTTGCCCCTGTGACTGGTATAGTCCCAAGACATCATGTGGTTGCTGTGTTTTTGAGTGTGAGTGTATTCACCGTGTGTGTATTCACTTGGAAACATCTTGAAAGATGCCGAATGAAATTGTGGACAGGTCTTAGGCAGTTGTTTGCATGCACTGTCAGAGAGATTTCAGGATCTGACTTCTTCAACCTCCACTGATTGTCATATGGGGAGAGAGAGTACCATTTACTGCCTGGTGTTAGGGTATGTCAGTTTTGATTTGTGGACCCTGACAGGTTTCCTCCAGGAGATGAGGACCAATGGCTTAAGTGTCTAGAGACACTAGTTTGTCTTGTACACACCTTAGAAATACTGTTTGTTGTTGTTGTTGTACTGCAGCAATCTGTACGTGTTTAAACTCACATTTGTAACCCTAGTAGTTGTAAAGAGGTTTTGCTCAATGAAATCTTGCTGCCGTCAGTCCAAGAAAACAAAGTCCAGAAACATGAGTTAGCTCTTCCCTGTATCTAGGTATTTGTGCATGGCTGTAGTGTTCATGGAGCTGCTGTATCCAGGGTCTGAAAAGAAAGCTGTAAACTGTTATATCTGTGTCATACTTAAAGAGGGCAGTGTTTGCCGCAGTAACTGCAGTTGCGGGTTTAACTGAAGTAGGCATCTGCTTTCAGCTGTGTGCTGAGCATCCCAGTGCTGTTTTCTCCACAGCATGACTCCCTGCAGAACTTCTCCCATGGGTTTCTCCTCTCCATCCTTTACTGGACAGGACTGAGCAGTTTTCAGCATGCTGCTGGCTATAGATAGAGTCCTGCTGTGGGCAAATCTCGAGCCCCATGTTTTCCTTTCATCCGTTTCTCATTGGTAAACTGCAGAACTCTCCATTTCCAGCCCCACTATCTGCTGCAGGAATCTGGCTGCTAAGGCTGGAAAGCTTGGATTTTGTACAAGGAAGTAAGATGAATGACTCCATTAAATAAACATCGCTGGTTTTGTTCATTCTTTCAAATGAAGAGATCACAAAAATAAATAGATAAATAAATAAATAAAAGCCCCAAACAACCAACAACAGAAAAACCAGAAGATGCATTTTAAAGACATGAAAAATTCTGAGCAAAACAAAGCCTTAAATATAATGCTCATGTAACATAAATCACACGACTTTTTTTTCTACCCAGGCACATGGAAAGCAAAGCCGTATTATTATATCATTATTTATATTGCACCATATGCTAAGTCTGGAACTTAAAGACTTTCAAATAAATAAGAAAACACCAGCTGCAGATCAGCAATACGCTCCTTTATTGGGAGTCACTGTGTAACTGTGGCTATCATTCCTGCTGTTAAGTTAAAACTTAAATAAATTGTCACAGAAATAAGATAGCCATTAGAGATTCAGTGTCTGTCTCCTGGGGACACTTTTTCTAACAGCTGTAACAAAGATCTGCTGCTGGTTTTGTCCTATCTCTGTAGTAACTCATTGCATTTGTCCCTGCAGTATCACAGAGTTGTTCAGTAGAGATGGTTGAGCTGTTCACTATAAATAATGTTGGTTAACAATGCGGTCCCTTTTGGGTTAATAAATTATAGTCTAACTACTCCTGAGAGTCTTTGATTCGTTTCCTGGAAGTCTGCAGTGAAGAGTTGGAACAAATCACTTTCCACAGTCTCTTCACTTTTAATATTTCTACTTATTTTATTGCGCTGTAAATATACGTACATGAGCCAAACCCTGAAAGTGTCCATCCTAAACTCCTGCCGCTTTACCTGCTACTTGAAAATCGTAATGGGATGCGCAAGACAAAGCACATCAGAAAATGACGTGTCTTTCCTTAGGCACAGAGGGCCCCACTCAGTGCCAGGCTGCGGGATCTGTCCTCTCTGAGGTGCAAGAGCTGTTTTCTCATAGAGGCCATGGCCTTGTGGTTTCCGATATCCTGTGGCTCCGAGGCTTTCTGACTTGAGGTTTTGCAGCATTACAGCCAGATATAGTTAAAGCTTTCCTGAGGTCTGCAGAGTGAAGGGCAGCATTGTGGCATGGAGAAGTGACCAAGGAAAGCAGGCTGCAAGAAGGGACGAGGTGGTGGCTGGAGTCTCTACCCATTCACATGCTGATCTGTGACTGTGGGTGCATTGTGGTCTTGTCCTGTGCATCAGCAGTGACATAGCCCAAAGTGTTGAGATATCAAGTTTATTACAAACTGTGGGGAGAGTGATTTTAAGTGCCATAGAGCCATATGGAGAGAGCCAGTTTCCCAGATGAGGTGGAAGGGGCTGGGATGTGAAAGGAAGAGAGGCAAGCAGGGGCTGCTGACTTTTAGACCAGCAGACCTTGATGGGGACCAGTTTCTACAGCAGTGCTTTGAGGGAGAACGCACAAGTGTCCATTTTTCATACAGAGGACCTGATTGTGTATGTGCAGCGACCAAAGCAGAGCGCTCTGCAAGTCCTCGATCTGGGGCTCTGCCTCCATTTCCCAGCAGAGAGCAGCAGAGCCTCGCAGATGCTTGAGAGGGACTCTGAGAGCATCCTCCAAGGCTTCTTGTACTGCTTGCTTCCTCGAAACACAACAGTCAACCTTCATTGAGCTCGCAGGCATGTCAGACCTATCAAGAGCATTGGTGTGAACAAACAGAAAACATGTGCTAGCAATTCCATAAATTTGGTGCTTCCATGAAAATCTGGGTTTTCACAGAGAGTAGAGGAGCCTTTCTTGAGAGGATCCTCTCCAGGTTATATTTGTATCCAGAGCCAAAAGAGGATACCTCAAGTATGGCTTCAGAAAATAGACGCTCATGGGAGGTTAAGCAAACTCCTTCACAGCTGAGTGGCATGGACTAGGTAAACCCCTGAGGTCTCCTTCAACCCCATCTTTGGCAGCACAGGAAAGAAATGTGTTTGTAGGTTCAGTGTTTTGAAATATTTTTTTGGAAACCTGTTCACTCTACTCTATCCTTTTCCATTAAAAATGAAGTTTCAGCTGTCTCCTTCTTGTTCCCTCCTCACTTTATAAAGTTATCATAAATGTTATTGGCAGCAAAAATGGATGAAAAATGTGAGAAGCTGCTTATTTGCCAAGGTGTCAGAACTAATTAATCTGTGTCTAATTTAGAGAATGTTCTCCAAAAAAAAAAACAACACAGACTTTGTCCTTCTGTTTGGGAACTCATCTTCTGTTCTCTAAGGAGTTTAAAGAAGGCGATTTGAGGATTGTAGTGGAAGTTCATCAGTGATATTAACTGGAGCAGATCCTGTCATTCACCGATTGCCCTGTTTCCAACTTCTGAAGCATTGAGCTATCACAGTTTTATACTTTCCCATGGAGAACGATCCTAAACTTTCTAGGATGCCAGGCATTTGTAAGGGAGAAGGCTTTAGATTTTTCTTGCCCTTGCCTGGCACCAGAGGGAGTGGATGCTTTGTTCTGATTTGTGTCTACAGTGAACCCTTATCCCACCCTCTTCACATCAGCTGTGAAATCCCTGCAGGAATGAAGAATCCAGGCTTGATGTTCACCTGAGGGAGTGGTGCCTGTGGAGGGTGTTGAGGATAGGGATAGCAGTAAGATAAAGGGAAGGCACAAATTTCCCTGCAAATGCTACCATATTCCTGTGCTGTGACTCCATCTTTTGCCTTGGGACAGAGAGCCACCAAGAACAGGCTTTTGGAAGGCAAATGTATCACGCAATGACAGCAAGGCCCTGGGTAATGCTGTCTTGAAAAGTCTGTGAGTAGCTTTCTGAGCCCCTCAGTGTCCTGTGTTCGGTGTCTCCTCCTTCCTCTGCCCAGCCTGCTCCTCTACCCCCTCTCATTTGGCCTGTATGTGAAACTAATTTAAAATGTGAGACAAACCAACTCAGCCCCGGGGCCACTGAGCTGGTCTCCACAGTCTTCCACCACTCACCCCAGGTGGGATCTGTCCTTCTTTATGGATGCAAATGATGCTTCGTTTCTGAATCATAGCTATACATGGGAAAGGTGCAATTAGCTGCTGCAAGGAGATGGGCCCGTCTGCCTTGCCTTGTTTAACAGAGGCTTTAATTAAAGACCCCCTGATGCTAGAAAGCCACATTAATTATTCATCTGAAAACATTTACATAGAGTCCCCCGTTTCCCTTCTTCAATAAATTATCAACTTCACGTCTCCATAATTCATCGAAATGACTAAAAATACATTGTCTCAGCCTCCATCACCTCCCTCCTCACTCCAGCTTTGTCTGTTCCAACTGTGATGGCTTCCATATCCGTAATGTAAAGTTCTCCTACAGCTCTTAAGTAAAAACAGGGAATGGAGGAGAAGGGGGAGAGGAAGTGGGAAAGATTTCTCTCTCCTCACAGGAGTCATGGAGATGGCAGTAATTTTTCTCGTTTTTTTCCCACACAACTGGCATGATACTGAGGTTTGGAAGCCCGTTTGAAGCCCGTTGACTATTTCTAATGAGAAAAAATCCACTGAGGAAGGAGAAAAGATGTTTCTAGGGGTAATTTCTGAGCTCAGCTGCAGATAATCCTGTGTGGCCCAGAGCTCGGCAGTTAACCTCCATGGATCTCTCCATATCTGACCTGTAGTCCAGACCAATCATCCTCTGTCATCCCTAGAGAGGGATCATGGTTTACTAATTATGAGCCTTTCAGATATAGCTGTTGTAAAGTGGGAAAAAGCAGGTAAGCTTAATCAGAGGGAGAAGTTCTGCAGTAATTCACAATAAAGATGGAACTGTAGAACAATTGAGGGAAAAATCACTGCAAATAGTTTTCTTCAACACTTTTCACTTTGTGATAAAGTGAACTGTCACACGAGAGAGGAAAAAAAACAGTCCTCTGAGGGCTTGTTTACATGGAGAGTTAAGACAAATTAGTGTGAGGTGTGAGTTAATGCACTGAAGTCGAAGTGCATTAAACCCCTGTGTGAGTGCTCTAATACAGAAAGAAAACAGCCTCAATTCACTGTGGTGACAATTAAACAAAGTAAAGCAAGGTCACTTTATCCCCCAACGTCCACACAGGACTTAATGTGCTTTAATTCATAGGCATTCATGAAACATCTTCAGTTTATTTACCTTAACTTTCATGAATGCAAGGCTTAGACAAACGTAAGCTCCTCCTGACTCTGAATAGCTCCCGTTCTCTACAGAAACAGGAGTGGTTTGGTGCCTACAGAAATGAGACCCAATATGCTTTCTTGGAGCTGGGGGAGCTGGTGGCTAGAGAGAGCTGATCTAAGATGGTGAGATGGTGGCTGTATAGGCCAGAGCATGCGTATGATTCAAGACGAAGACTGAAAATAGTGCTGAACTGCTGAGACGTGTCATAAGTGTTAGTCTCCTGATTTCTGTTTTGTTTCCTTTTCCCAGCCCTTGTTGCTGAGCTGTCTTGACCCAATAGGGATTAATGGTGACAAAATCCTCATGGGTCATGAGAATGTGCCCAAACCTTGACTCATCTTGTGTGAAGGACTGCTAATGTTGGCTTATCTCATCTGTTAATGATGTGCATAAACACAATTTTATTTTTTGTCAGGCTGGTAACTAGCTGAACTAGTTGATGTAAGAGGTGCCAACTGAGATGAGCAGTGCTACATTCCCCTTTGACTGCATCTATATAAATACAGTAGAGATGGATGTATGACAAATTCCCTGGTTATCATAGGTTGGACAGCAGAATCTTTGAACTATACAATAGACTATACACTGTGTTGGTAATCTAAGACTAGCTATCCTTAACACTGGAATTTGGAGAGAGGTCTCCACAAACTGCCCAAGGAGTGAAAGAGCAAAGTTTTGCACTGTCATCTCAATCCAACACTTGAGTGTATGTAAATCTGTGCTGTGTCTCACTGACCTGTTCAGGAATAATAAACTGGTAACTGTTGGCCACATTGTACGTACTCAGCTGCTCCAAGGATTAAGGATCGAAGGCAGGAAGGGTGAAACAGAACTTTCTGCTGGTGGTCAGGCCCTTTGTAACATGCTGAGGGATCACTTAAGCCCTTAAGATTCTGGATTGGTAAGAGAGAAATGCTATTCAAAGAAAAACATTAATATGTTCTCCATTATTTGGTGACCTTATATACTGCTTTCTTGAAGCTGAGAGACTAAAAACTTTCTGTATGTGTTTCCTGGAAGATGAGGTCTTTAAATATGAAAATGCTAGCTCTGATTGAAACTGCTCCTCATAAATTGTTGGTGGCTGGGAGGGCACAGGAGTGAAGTACAGCAACATTCCACACTTCACAAAAGATACATTCCAGAAAGATGATAAATAACAATTTAAGATGTACAAAACAGTTCTTTCTGTAGAGTTAAAGTAAAGGGAATGTATACATGCAAGAAAATGTGAAATACAGAAATTTTAATACAAAGGAACAGTATTGATGGCAAAGAGAACAGAATGAGAAGTAGTGTTGACAGTGGGAAGAAATACTGGCTTTTCATAGGCTGTTATTCAAAAGCAGGTCGCTTTTTGGAAGATCTTATTGCCTTTCTCCATGAATGGAAGTGGAATAATATGCTCTAGTTTGTTAGCCCCAGCCCAGCCCTTGAATTAGGCACAGATTTTAGCTTGGTGTGCTGTTAGCTCTGGGGGTGACGTCTTCCCAGTGACCAGTGCCTTGGACGATGGAGGTACCATTTTGTAGGATCTGCTGGAAAAGGAATACCAATAGAGGTCATTCTGATACTAAGTCTATCTCTAGAGAATGGTAGGTAGCACTAAACTAAAAGCTTGCTAGCATTCGAAAGGAGTCAGATACTAAGTATGAAATTTACTAAGATAGAAATGTCATCTATTGCTTACCAATTAAATTATATTTCAGACTATATTATTAAGGGATCTGAATTAACATATTTCTGGATATATGTCAAACACATCTTTGCAGGCATTAGGACTAAGCTCCTGTCCTTCTCTTCCATCTAAGCAAATTGGATTAAAATTGTCTGCAGTGAAGTTTTTTAGCACTTTATAGAGTCTATGGAAAGCCCTTAAAAATTGCACAGGCTGTGGCTTCCATACGGATGTATTTAAGTATCAGTTGTCAGATACTCCACTCACAGTCCGGTCTTTACTGTTTAATTTGTATTGAACTTAATATGCTTCAAAGTAATCATTTTTGCCATGTCTCTTGTGAGATAGGAGAATAATTGGCTTAAACAGCAGAAAGATTCAGTTAGACATCGAGAAGCCTTCACTAATGGTACAGTAATACTACATAGGAATAAATGGCTTGAGGCCTTCTGCCTCTAGAGAATTTTGGATGAACATGTCAAAATGATGTTGTCTTCTGGAAGGAGAGCATAGATTGTTCTTTGAGGTTTCTTACAGCTTTATTTTCCATAATTCTGCATATGCCCACAAAGTTTTCTTGCCAAAAGTGGCAATAGCAGCTTTTTCATTGCTGCTGCACTGTCACTGAAAATGCTACCTCATCATCAGTGCTCCGAAGGAAGAACAGACTGAAATAACAGGATGCCAATGAGAGCATCCTTTCGATCCAAGCTGGCAGAAGCAAGCTATTTTGGAAGGTGGTCCCATAACGCATAATCCAGCATCCTTGGTTGAGCCAAATAGTCTTCCCAGCTTGTCAAACTGGAGAAGTGTTAGCACTGTAATTAGAGACATTAAAGCAATCAAAATGAGCATACAAGCATAATTAAGGCGCTATTGGTTTATGTCCCCTGCAGGCATTCTTTTAGAACAAATGACTTTTTGGTTTAATTTAAGCCTCTTCCAAAACATCACTAAAACAAAGGAGGAAAGGAATTTTTATTCATACATTCAATAGTAAAACTACATAGTTTTCACTCTTATAGCCTAACATACAAGGGTAAAATTTTGCCACATAGACAAAAGCAGAGAGTTTTGCTGCATAAAAAAAATGCAGCTTAAAAAGAATAAGTTGGATCTTGACTATGAGAACCAAACTGGAGCAAGAGAGACTTCCCTGGCTCTGGATCAAGCTCTACATAAAAAAGAAATCAGCTCTGTTGTGCCATTGTAGGACATGATGTTCTGAAAGTCCCTTCCCTCCCTCTGAAGGTAGGGTACATAGAATAAATAACAAGGTTGAAAGAATATTTTACAGTCTGGATGGGAAGAGAAAAGAGGAGAGGGAAATGAAGAATATCAAGTGAGTGTTGCATCTCTTCTGCTCCTTTGAGACTGGAATAAGAATGTATTATGGAAAAGGTCCAGTCCTTTTCATAGAGCTTGCTAGGTTAAACCTCGGAGAAGCAGGCATTTCACCTCCAGATAGACTGGTGAGCTCATAGGTACTCATAGTCTACTGCTTTCATAGAATGATTTGAATTGGGAAGGACCCTTAAAGGCCATCTGGTCTAACTCCCTGCAGGGGATAAGGACACCTACATCTAGATCAGGTTGCTCAGAAGCCCATTAAGCCCAATCTTGGATTTCTCCAGATATGCCTTGGGAAAGATGGGCTCAGCACTCTGAGCCCCCATGTGTGCTGGGGGTTTAGGTGGTGACAAAGAAATGCATTTGCCAACCATTAGAAAAGTGGAACTTCTTGGTTGTTCACTATGCCAGATGAATACTTACAATTGTGAGCCTTGTGACCAATGTACAGTTGCCACATGTTGTGTTGGCAGAAAGTGGGATCATCCAAAAGTACCTATCTTTTGACCTGGCTGCCTTCAGCTCGTAGAAAGACTGAATGAGAAACAGTTGATGAATTTCATTTGAGGTTGATGTTAACCACCCCACTGGTGAGAGGTTAGAGTCTCTGCTGGGTATTCCAAGTGGTCTCGGAAGAAGACTGAAATTTCACCATCTCCATAGGGATTTGCTTATGGTATGTTTTCAGAAATGTTTTCCTCATTTTTTGCTGTACTGACAGTCTTCAACTTGTCTTGGGATAAAGTACCATGCAGAACCTCAATTTGATTGATATAACCCAGGAACATAAACTCAGCTAATGTTGAAAGTGAGAGGATATGACCACTTCCTTTGAGGACCTGCCTTTCTAGCAAGTCTAATAAGCTGTCCCGTAAGCTCTATAGACTCAATGATCAACTCCAGACTCAGCTGTTTGCCCACCAACCAGGTGAATGTCAGCTTTACAGCTGTCATCTCCCACTACTGGGACCCTGACTTACCTAGTTGCTATGATCTACAAACCAAACTCATCAGACACGTTCCTTCATGCAGACAACAATGCAAGCCGCAGGTTCCACTGAGTACAGCTGCACCTTTCTGGTCCTGGCATTGGTTTCACAGTTGAAAAGTGCCACCAAGCATCTGAATGTCTACAAGCTGGACAGCTGAGAAAATACGAGCAGTCTAAGCCATGGAGGTAAATACCACACATTGAGTTTTCATTGTAGTTCTTCATGCTAAAACTGAATCATGGTAATAGTTGATAGGAATAGTTTTCCTCACCCAGACTGTCTTTCTTATGCCAAGGTTAGTCCTGTTCTTGAAAATGCTGCTTCTCCAGTTGCTTGGCTTAAATCTGATGTACTTCCTGGCTGGGGAAGGAAGCACAGGAGGGCTCTCAAGGTGGGGTATCTCCTGAATCACCTATTCGTAGAGTTGCAAATACCAGGCCTCCACCTTGCTGCTTCTGTTTTTCTTCCCTGTCCCTATTGAGTGTTATCACAGCTGATGTGCCATCTGTACAGAACAGACTGCTGGCTCTTTCCCTCACCCCACACCCTCTGCAGAGGCAAGGGGCTGGCAACTGGCTGCGACAGACGTGCAAAAGGACAAGGTGAACGTCACAGGCAGCACCAAGAAAATCCAGCCAAAACCCTGTTCCATATGGGGAAAGTGTGCTTTCAGCTGTTTGTCCTTCAGGGAAAGCCATCTCTGAAACTGCTGCTACCCTGGCTCTGATGCTAGGCAAACTCAGTCCCATCAGAGATGGTAAATATGGGGGAAGCAGCAGGTAACAGCATCACACTGGTACAAGGAATCTCGTGATGCTTTTACTCCCCATGATTATGCTCTTAACAGCCAAGCAGGGTAGAGTGTAACGAGCAAAGGTAGATGAGAAAAGGAAAACAGCTGAGACAAATGATGTTTAAATGTGATGGCTCATTAAACAAAAGCTCTCTGCTATGCTTCCTTCCTCCATATAAACAGAAGGGACAATGGCCATAAGTAAGAGGCAACCTGCTGACAATGGGAAGGATTTATAGAAAGTAATGCATTTAATTTAGCAGATGCAGCACCAATGAGCAGAGAGAGATTTTGCATCAAGTAACTGAAATAAGGAGTTTTGCAATGCTTTTGCGTGAGGCTGAGGGTATTTTATCTTTTTTCCATCTAAATCCTAGAGGCTTCCCACTGTTTGAATATCAAAGAGCAGTCCTGTTTTTCCCACACATTTGAACCCCTGCTGTCTCCAGGAGATGTTTGGGAATGCAGAAGTAAGGGCAGCACGGGCTGTGGATCTCACAGTAATGCATACTTGTGATCCTGTCTGTTCTGGCTTGCTTATGCTTGCTCATGGGGCTCTGAACCTGAGCAGATCCTGGTGTGTCTTGTGAGCTTGTAGGCCTTAAGAGACTTTGAGAAGTTATCCTAAGCAATCTCCTTCCAAAAAGGCATGGGCTGCTTTACCAGCATCTGTCCTGAATAACCTGTTCTCAAAGCATCAAAGCGACAAAGGCTCTGCACCTCAGTGTATTGTCCTATACAGCCAGGATTGGGAGGACAAAATGTTTCCTCCCTCTTTGTTGAAGCTTTTGTATTGATTTTGTAACAGACTGCCTTTCAGCATTCCAATGACATGAATGAAAAGGTCTCTGTAGTGTTCATCTGTCTTAGAAGGCAAATGGCTGCTCAGCATTTGAATAAATCACATCACTGAGGGGATCTACCTGAAAAAGAAGATGCAATTTATCATATTGAAGTTTCTACTGTGTTATTTATGAGAATACTACAGGCAGTAAATGGTCGTCGGATATAAAATTCCTGATCCCTCAGGAATTTCCACCGGTAAGTTCTTGAGCTGGGAAGCTGGCCCAGAAATTCAGGAGGAAAGGAAGGAAAGGCCCTAGATCTCTTTGCCAACTCAGAATTTGTCAGAAATGAGGAAGAGCACATGATTACTTCTGATATTAGGACATCTTAGATGGCAAGAGAAGAATATCTTGACTGCTCTTTTCTTTTTGACCATACTCTTCTGCCTGAGAACCCTAGTGTACTCAGAAATTACACTGCTCTGGACTGATTTACCCACCTGGCTGCTGTAAAAAGTATGCTGCCAGCTCTCTCCACAAGAAGAAATCTTAGGAGCAAACTCAGAAATACCAGATTTAAACAATCTATTCTTTGTCTTTTTTGTTTTAATTATTATTATTTTAAGAAACTAAACAGATTCTAGAATTCCCACTGAAATGGGAGTGCACAGCAGCAGTGGTATAGGCCCTTTTATCTCTTGCGTAGTGCATATGACTGTGCTGACATCATAAACCACAGTAAAACAAGCAACTCTGTTCAAATTGCTGCAACAGAAGGTCCTCTTGTCTCCCAAACATCACTTGATCCAAGAGGGATTGAACTGACTTGAAAGCAGCTTTCATCAGTACCCTCTCTGTTCCAAGTGAGGAGCTTGCACCACTGGAATTGCCTATTCACAAAGCTCATGGGAAGACAGCAAGCAAAATACAGCATCCGTATGGAAAGCAGTTATTGGTTAAGGGTGGCAACTCTGTGGACAGGAAAAATACTGCTGAGACAGTTAATTTGCAGTGGGACTGTATCTGATACTTAGTGGATGCCAAAATGTTGCAGTTGAGCAACACCTCGTTTTGTGCATACAAATCAATGATATGATTGGTTGCCCTCAGACAGAATTTTGTTTAGAATTGCTGAAGCCCCATTGCGTGGATGACACGAGCCAGAGAAATTAAAGTCTCGCTGATTGTGATGTTACACAGCAACCTGAGAGTGCAAAACAGTAACCTACATATTCGATATCCCTGGCTGTATCTGCACACTCACTCCTGAGTTGCAAACCTCACCTTGGCGTGCACTCTGTCCATCAATAACAGCAAGCTCCTATAGAAAGAGGTTACCAAAGCGTAATCTCTGTTTCTCTGGGAACATCAGCTAGGTATTTAAGAACAGTCCTTCCACTTCGTTTCACACCAGCAGAATGGATAAATGATCTGGAAAACAAGTCATGAGCTGGAATCTCTTCTGAATGATGTATTCACAAAATATTCAGTCCCAGAATGTTAGTATGTGCTAAGTATATGCAAATATGGACTTCTCTTAAATCTTGCACCCACCTTGCTTATTTTATAAATGGCATCTCACAGTTTTGCTGTGATGCATTTCC
This sequence comes from Chrysolophus pictus, assembly GCA_037305975.1. NCBI lineage: Eukaryota > Metazoa > Chordata > Aves > Galliformes > Phasianidae > Chrysolophus > Chrysolophus pictus. The sequence continues at coordinate 114,944,606 of CM074576.1, read as the reverse complement.
TAGATCTTCCTTAGTTCTTTCCAGATGGTCTATCTCCAGTTTCACATCTACCGATGACTGTATTTTCTTCATGCAGCTGTTGAAAGCAACAACCACTGTGACTGATCCAAAACGTCTCCCCACGGACAGCTCCAGGGGGCTCCTGATGACAAACAGCATTTTGGTGCTCATTCATGTTCTGCTGACGTTTAAACCCACCAAGAGTGACCAGAACAAATGGGACCTGACTGTCTTCATAAATTTCCTCGAGTGCCTTGTGGGAAGCAGAACATGTTCTTGCCAACGACCTCTGAAACTGCAGTATAAAAATAACCTAGCGCATTTAAAAAGCAACAAGAGGGGAAGGATGCATTTTATGTCAATTCAGTCAAAAAGTCCTCAGAATTAGTTGCCTGAAGTGTTTGGGAAAGCTGACAGAGTATAATAGCACAGAGACTATTTTCTTGCTTCTCAGCAAACACAGCATTAATCGTCTGGGCTTAATATAGCCTTCCACATGCCAAGTGGGTGCAAAATTATGGCTAGTATTAGAAAACCACTTACCATGTGGACAGGCTTAAAGCGCAATAAGCTGTGGGGTGTAGATGCAGATGGAGTGTGCCTAAGGATGTACTGTGACCTTGAGAATTGTATGCCGTGTCTTTGAAGATATAGTGCCTCTTTATTATGGAGCCTGACAGAGATGGAGCCCTTCATAAGTGGAGGCTCATGGAAGGACTTGGATTTGGAGTCAGGCTTGAACTTTGGGATCTGAGTGTATCTACAGATTTACTGGAATTTGTTTTATATACCGTCATATCTGTGTGAGTAATGTGTAAACCAATATACATCAGGGTTGTTCCAAAGAAGAGAATCCACAGTTCTAGGTGTTTACAACAGCATCACATATAGAAGTAACACAAATCTGTAAGCATCCTTTATGCTCTTCTATACCCAGCCTGGTTCAGTTGATGTGCCTTCTGACAAATAGCTACATTAATTTTGATAGAAGAAGAGCAGAAATATGGCTGAGTATCTCATCTGAGACTTTGCCTTAGCTTTTGAAGGATGCAGAGTATTACAAATAAGGTCAAACACTTTAACACCCTGTATTGTAACATCTGTACAACACAGCTTAGAGGCTTTTGTTCCAAAATTACTACCTAGTAACGTGGGCTCAATCATTCATTGCTTATGTAACACTTTTTTTTTCTGTACATGAATTGCATCTCAATCTTGTTGTCTCTCCATAGATTTTTTTGAACATTATTAATGAACAATTTTGTCTAATGAGTTACAGGTTTGGCAGTAAATTCCTCGTCATTCTTGCTGTAGTTGGTCTCCTTCATTATGCAGAGATCTCTCTCTGTGATCTTTGACGAGAGGATTAGTATTAAGAGCACAGTGATAAATCCACTGTTGGTGAAGTTTTTTGGACTTGTGAATGTGAAAGTGACTTGTGGAATGTGAATCTTTGCTAAAATTAGAATACATTCAGCCTATCATTTCCGTAGTTATCCAGATACTGACATACAATGACAAGCAGAAGACTGATTCACAGATCAGGATTTTCAATAATCACCCATCACCAGTATTTAGATAATTATGTCTGTACTGGATGTTATGACATGTCTATCCTTCCTACATATATTGCCACTTACTGAGACAGTTCTTCTTTGTTCCTAAAATATACCTTTTCTGCCTTAAAACATTACAACAAGTGTGCAGATTTATGTGCAGATTTCTCTTATTACTGAGCCACATGGTGCTTTGGTGAAAGTGAACAGGGCTCAACTTGTATGGATTAATGCTGAACCGTAAGCACAGAAGATACTGCCTGTGGTTCCTTCTCTGACTTCTGGAAGGATGAAAGGCTTTGCAGCAGGGCTGGAGTTGAGAGAAGGAAATAAAAGGAAGGGAAGTGAGAACATCCCGGTTGTTTCTAACTGTCATCTTCTCGCATTACTGACCAAATTCTGGGAGGTCTCAAAGTGCTCTTTCTCCTGCTTTGATCTGTTTCTGCAGGTGCAGCTGCACTGAGTGTCACTGAGGCCTGCTAAGCTGAGGGGATGATAGAAGTCTCAGCTCCTAGCTGGGAATTGGAACCGGACTCATTTTCCTTGAGCATGGTGACGGTGCTTAGCAGGTCTTGGTGCTTGGTATCAGATTCAAGCGACAAAGCCTTGGTGGTGTTCCTCTGCACCCTACCAGCTAAAGGTTGCCCACTATGCTCCTTCCTCTGGAGGGTGCCATTCTCTCTGCCTTCACCTTTTTTCCTCCCCAAACCAGTTAAGCTCCCTGGCTTTTAGGTGAGGGCAAATCACTGCAGATATATGTTCTCTTCTGAGACTCGCCCACTGTTTGGCTTAATTAATCCTGACACGTTGCTGTTGTTATTAAGGAAGAAATGTCAAGAGAAATTAGACCAGCTGGTAGCATGAGAACGGTGGAAGCCAGGAGTGCACAGCACCTCACTTTCCTGCAAAAGTTTGGTTGCCCTTCCAGCAAAGGCAGCATAAGTCTGAAATGCTGTGTGACCTGTGTCAGCTAGTCTTGGCATAGTCCCCTTGCATGGAGACCCACTGTGTGGACAGTGAGGAGCCAAGCAGGGCTGGAAATATGGCCAGCAGCAATGGGCATGGCTGGGCCTTTGTGAGAGTCAGGACAGTCCTTGCTTACTGCATGTCTTAGGGTCCCTGTTTTCTGAAATATGAGGCTGCAGGAAACTGTGGCTTAGCTCAGCTCCTCAGGGAGGAGAGGAGCACTGCTGAGTGGCTCCTTTATCTTCTCTTATTCTATCAGCACCTTCAGCTGCTGCTTCTCACTGTTTCCTTCACCTTCTATTGACTGGAATGATTTTATACACCAATCAATTTTGCTGGATTTATCAACAGCTTTCATGCTTTTTTTTTTAAACAACCTTCATATTTTGATGTTCCATTAGACCATTGAATTTGAGCTCTTTCCTTTCTGCAGTGATCTGACTTAAAAAAATGAGAAGCTGGAGTAATAATACACAGTGCAGCTGCACAATATGGATGTATTGTAAATACATATTTCTCCCTATATGAACATCTCCCCCTCAGTGCTCTCCTGTGGGACTTGTAGCTTGTAAGTCTCCAGATGCCACAAGCCTGGAATAGAATTTCCTATATGGAGAACTGACTCTGACACTTAAACATTGCCCAGAGTTCAGCATTGTTTTTTCTGCCGTGTGTCTTGGGCATGCAAGCAAGTACAATTTTTCTTCTGCTTGATGCATTGGCAAAGAAGTCTCTTTGTTCTACCTCAGACAGGCACTTACTTGCCAAAAGGATGTTACTCATGTTTCAGTGTTAAGAGCAAGACCTTCCCGTGGCATGGCATATCTGTCTTGCAAAGCTCAGAAATATTTGGCTTTTAGTAAGTGAAAGGAATGTATTTCCTCTGTTTTGAATCCATGGACAGCACATCCAATTGCACGTGTCTGAGATTTCTGTCCTGCTGTGTCTGTGCTGAGCTTGGTGCTGGAGTGCTTCTCTGGGGCTCCTTGATGGAACAAGCCATGAGCTGGGTTGTGTCCAAGAAGCAGAGGAGAGACCAGAAACTCTGGGAGGAGCAAGAAGAGGAGGAAAAGGGTGGATAGTGTTGTGTGAGTTGTGCCACTCCACAGGGGACAAGGGGAGCATCGTGGTTTAGTGGATCTTGGAAAAGGAGATGGGGAGTCAGGGCACCAATAATCTTGCAGAGTTTGTAGTTGCGGGAAGGAGAAAGGTTGTTTTTAAACAGTCATGTCTTGAAAACACCCCATCTCCCTACTATCTGTAAATCCCTGCCTGGGTGATTTACTGAGTTTACTGAAGTGGTGAGCTATGTGTTGTCAAATTTACATCCAAAAGCACTGAAGATCCTGTCAGGGTCAGGTGTCCTCAGTTCATATTCAGCACAAAAAGCATTTATCAGCAGCATCACTTGCATCACAGATGGAAACAAACTATACTATACTGCACTTGTAAGAGAGAAGCTACAATATATATATTGACAACGTAGTGATTTAACAGCAACTTAAGATTTGAGATGGCTAGATACATTTGATTATTTACTGTATAGAGGGTTGGATAAGCACACTTACATAAGAGGCCCTCCCATTGAGTCACAAGCTTCAAAGTGGACCTCCTTGTTTTCTAAACTCCTTGAACCACTGAGGTAAGGAACCTAGGTGTATCTGGATCCACTCCTAGTCCCAGACTTGGTCTTTGGTTTATGTCTAAGAGATTATATGTACATAATCACATAATCTTAGCAAGGCTAACAAAGCCTAAAACCAATCTAAGATATGTGATCTTAGTGAGGCTGAGAAAGCCTAATACAAACAATCACTTACTGAAGATCTGTGTCGGCAAGGTGTCTTGATGTCAAGTACAGGATCTCTGCACACGTGTAACCTCAAGGGGTGTCCCTATTCAAGAGGAGATCTTGTCATGTAGCCAGGTGCCATTTAGGAGAGCTGAAAGGGGGCTCTTGGGCTCCACAGTGTTTATGGGGTCAGATGTTTGACTCATAGTCTTAATTTGCGTTTTTTTCGGCTCATACTCAATTGGCCTTCAGCTGTTGAACAAGTAGTTATCAGTTCTTTTAGCCCTCAAGTTTGAGGCAGATTTGTGGTCATTAACCTGTCTTAGCAAAAGTGTTGTCAGTGCTGTTGCTCATTATCCACTGTGTAAGGCCTTGTCTGCAAAGGCAGGTGAAAGGAGGGAGTTGAGGGAAGGAAAGTGTTAAGGGGGAGCAGGGGGAGCACAGTCACATCTTGCAGTCCAGTGGAGTCACGAATCAGATATATTTCAATGACCCAGGCTGCCTATGACTTAGAAACAGGCTACACTAGACTACAGCTGCTAGTTCAAGGCATTTCAATGCAAGCACACACACAACCCTGTGGTGCTTTTGAGCTAGGCTTCATCTTGTGTATCAGATTAGTTTCTACCTGAGCAGGTGAGATGCAGGAATCCCTGGAGCTTCGAAGCCCTTCTACATATAGTGGAAGCCCTTGTCCTTCCCTTCACTGCCATTGGGTTGGGCACAGCAATCCACTGCTGCAAGTGTGGAGTGTGCTGCATTGGCAGTCAAACAGTTTTTGGTCTGCAGTTGATGCCAGTTGACTTCACCTCAAGCATCCACAGGTGAGCAGAGGTTGCTGTACTAATAGGAAAGACAGCTGCTCCAACATGCTGCCAGTTGTTGGGATTTACCAGCCCTGTCAATCTGCCAGAGAAGCTGTGAATGTTTTGTTCCTCAGCCTGAGCTGTATAAAATCATTCAGGTTATCAGCCAGTTGGTTGCCTTAAACTAATCTGTTTGGTGCTGTTTTTTTTTCCCATGACTTGAGTCTGGGGAGGCTCCTGTGAACTGCTCTCCTAGAAGTCCATTGGATCCCTGTGTCCTTGCAGGGGGAGCAAGAGCAAGCTGAGGTACATCTGCATTTCCACTGTCAGGGCTGTCTGAAAGAAGACACGTTTCCATCACCTGAAACCATTCTCACTCACAGCCCTGCCCTGGATTAGTGAAAACAGAGCAATTTCCTTCCACCTTGAGCATTGCCGTGCCTGTTAAAAGTGACTTAGATCTGCTTTTTAATTTCTCATTTTCTTAGAAACTAAACTTGGGTCATCACAAGCAATTTCCAGTTCTAGAGTGATAGCAAAGGAGAGGAACCTTCCACTTAATGTAACCCCAGGGAAGTTTTATGGTGGACAAGCTCCAAGCAAAATGATTGAAAACATGAGTATTCATAGCCATTAAAGTCAAAATACGGTATGGATGGCCTCATAGCTTAAAACAGTGAATGCAGTAGTAAAAACTGCTGTAAATGAACATCCCTGAGCAAAGAAAGACAAAGTTTATTTAAAAATGTACATTGACTCTAGATTATTCACCCAGATGCAGTTTCTCCTTAGGTCAACTGAGATAGCAGTGGCTGGAGTGGGAGAAGGCAAAGCAAAAGGAACAAAAGAAAAGCAATAGAAAACTTTCTTTCATGTTTGACCACTTGTGCTAAACTACCAAACGCCTTCTCGGAGGGTGGGAAGATGTGATCTTTTTAAGATGGAGCACCCTCTAGCAGGACCATTGACAAGCAGAGTTGCCCCTGAGACTCCATGTTGGTTCTGAGGGGTGCCCCAGGCTGGTTTCTCACTGTTGTATTGCAGGATCTCCTTGAAGGAAGGAGAAGGACCCCACCATTCATTGTCAGACTGCAAGGCTGTAGGAGTGGAAGGACCTGGCTGGGTCAGGAGGAAAGACTTATTGATGGTTCTCCTGCCCTCATACCTGTGCTTTAGAATAAACTTCTAGGAGTTAGCTATCATTAGTGTCTCAACAAATTACGCTAAGATTTGGGGACCAGTTCCTCTGGGCACTTCAGTAAACTTGGACTTTGTTAGACATCTTCCAGAAACTCCGCAGAGTCTTTGCACATTTACTTCGGTGTTATTAATTTACAAGTGTTACTTCAATTAGGAGAGTCTGTTAACTTGTAAAACTTTATTTATTTACACTGTTTCTTGGAGATGGATTTTCTCAAAGTGTGATGATGATGTGCTTAGGCATTGCAAATCCTCTTGCTGCTTTTGTCAACAGACAGGTTGAGAGCATTAATCAGAGACACACACATTTCCTGACAGTGGCTTTGCTTTGGGCTCTCACTGCAGGGCACAGACCTGCAAGGCACCAACTTTCCCTCAAGTCTTAAAGAACTGCACATGGACATCAGCCTTTCATGGGGCTTGGAAACCCCTCTGGAAAGGCAGCAGCAAATCAGGGAGTTTCTCAGAAACTCTATAGGTAAGATGCAAGACTATGCTGTCTTAGCTTCAAAAGCAAAGTGCTTTTCCTGAACCATTTGTTTCAGCTCAAGGCAATTTTCTTGCACCATACACATCTCTACCGCATGAAGTTTCAGCAGGGCAAGAAACAGGTTTGGGATTCAGTGTGCTCCAAATCACTTTCCAGCTGAATGAAAAATTATAATTCAGATTAACACTACCATGAAAGGAGGTGGACTGGGAGTTTTATGACCTCAGGGTTGACTGGATGATCTTGAGAAGTGTCCAAAATACTCCCTGCGTGCCTAGGAACCTCCAACTGTTTTCAGCCTGAGCCAGTTATGCAGCTGTGTGTTACGTGCATGGCAAATGTGGTAGGTAAATGCAGCTGATCTGGGAGGTGAGGTATACCTCAGTGGTATGAGGAATTTGGCATGATTTCTGCCCTCCCCCAGCCAGATGTGATATTCATCCATCTGTCTGCTGCAAGCGAGATTTAAGAAAGAGGAGCTTCTCTTTTCCACAAGTTACAGAGATTTTGGTCTGGGCACTTGGTGAACCCTCATCTCCCAGACCAGCAGACACTTTATGATGTATAAAATGAGCAACTTGAATCCACCCAGCGAACTGGGAAAGTCCTGCTTCTGTGTTGGATTCAGTGAACCAGTACTGGGCAAGGTGGACGCGCATGCTAGCTGGGCAAGAAAGCCACTGCCTCAGGTGGTGAGAAATGAGGAGAACATCTGGCTGCCCAAGTAGACAGAGAGACACAGGGTTTGGCATAGGTTGCATAGAAATGATTTTTTACTCCTTTTGACCCCATGTATAGTGTCTGACTGTCTGGCCACTCAGACTTCTTTATGTGTTATTCACAACATTATTCTGTGTATTGACAGCTACCTTCTTTGAAAGCTGCAGGGAAGGGATAACTCACTGCCTTCCTATGTGGCAAATGCCAATAATGAAATCAGATTCAACAGGTTTCCCTTTCCTAAGAGCTCTGTGGTTTCACAAATATGTTACTAGCATGTTAGCTTTTGCCATTTTGAAGGGGTTTGCCCTTTGGAGTCAACATAAAAGCAAAGTTTTCCAGCCCTTCCCATAGATTATTGTTCTATAGGTGTCTGTGCAAATTCCAATCCATGTGTTAATGTGCATGCAAGGATGTTGCTAGGGAACTTGTGAGGGCTAAATGAGGAAATGCTGTTAATAGAGTCAGGCACAGAGCCTCCAAAGTCTTCCTTTGCAGTTTTGCTGCTGGTTGTTGTTATATAAACAAGGCTGATTTTTAAACTGGGTTGAGTTGTCTCTAGCGTCAATGGACCTTCTTAAATAGAAGCCAAAAAAGCCTTAGTTTGGCTCCTGTGGTAAGGATCTGCTGTAGCTCCAGCCCAGGCAAGCTACCAAGTACCATCTGCTTTGGGAAGAGTTGGGCAAATGCTTTCCCTTTGAGCGGGGACTCTGCTCTGCCTCTTTTCACTGTGCATATTTGGCACTCACTGGTGGGCAATTGCAGACCTTTCTGAGCCCCAGATTGGGGCAGCATTTTCCCATACTGAAAATACTGAGCAGTGTCTAGAGCAAAAAGGGAAGTGACTTTCTGCCAGTGCTTTTGCACCTCTTAGTGTTCAATTCAGCTCTAATGTAATCTTGAGTGAAAGATTTTTCTCCCTTCTTCTGTACTGTAAGAATTTTATAGACCCAAAAGATGCAAAGTTATCAGGGAGTGCTTACATCATACATTTAGAAGAGGCCAAAAACTTTCGGCTCAGATTGCATATAGATATGTTAAATACATGATCTTCCCAAGTGAAGTCGTCTTCTTTTCCCTTCCTAAAGGCACGTGATTTCTATAACAAGGGTTGATCACATTGGGTTATGGAGTGCAGAGCTTGGCCTTTTTCAGAGGAACATGAAACTGTGTACACTATGTATTTCCCAACCATTGTGAAAATTAGGGCTGACAATCCTGGAATCCTGACTTACTGCCAATTGAATTTGTGACATTCTCCTGCTTTAGCTTCTCTTCAACCTTCCTAAATACATACTATTTCTCCTCATGCCATCTCTTGTTGCATTTCTTTTATTAGAAGCAAGAACAACAAAAACTCAACTGAACTCCAACTGAAGAAGTTTTCTTTGGGAATAACCATTTATTCTCTCAGCCAAGAGAGACATGCTGGTGCTTGGTTTTGGTTGAAGAAGGAAAGTGTTTTGTGTGTTGTGCTGTATGAATGAGGGCAAGCTGTGCACCAGATAAACTTCTTTGGGAATGAGTAGGGGTGGAGTTGTTCTCCATAAGCCCCAAAGTAAGCTCACCTATATGGCTCATCCTAAAGGAGCTTTGATAACTCTGTAGCCCATCACATGAAAACTACTGTTGCAAACAAGCAAACAAAAAACTGGAATATTTTAGTGAAGTTGAAATGTTTGTTGAAACAATTCTCCACTTCCCTGCTCCCTAGTGTTCAGCTCCAAAGATTTTGTTTTGAATCTTAAATAAGGCTTTGTGTGCCCAAAAGATGCTCTGGTTTTTCCATTTCTTGGCTGATCTAATAAAAAATAATTCCTTCCCCTATAAACTTTGTCTCATCTACAGCCTGAAGCCTTCACAACTGCAACAATAGTACCACTGTGAACACAGTTGCCTCCATTTCAATGAGTCCAACTGTGGAGAACTCAAAGGGAATTAGCTGTGCAACCACTTAAAAATGACTCAAATGCATTTCTATCACAAAAACGTCATAGCATTAAAATCATGAGTCTTTTCAGGGCATGTGTCCCTTTAGTGCAGCTGGGAATTGCCCTTCTGTAATAGCATGAACCTCTCATTTCTAACCCTTTGTGACCATCAGGCATTAAAGATGAGAGAGTTTTTGTTGTACAGGGTTTTTGTGCTTAGAAAGCTCCACTAGCCCAAGGCTCAATCTGAATCTTGTCTGTCCTGAGTGGGGATGATTTGGGGAGAAATGCCTTTGAAACCAATGAGTTATTTGTAACACTAGAATACATCTCAGTGAAGAGGGATTAATAGATAGAGTAGAGCTGAGCTGGTGAAATATACATGATTAATTCAGTTTTGACAGGATTATAGAATTTATAGCCTGGAGATCACCTCCAATTAGGCGTATCACATTCTTTATTTGTGTGACCGTAAAGTTGAGAAATACTACACCTGAATGTCAGCTCCAGCATGCTTGTTGCTGTACAATCAGAAATAAAGATACAATGTGAGAGACAGCACCTGAAACATATTGAGACTGTTTTGGAAAGCAGTGCTGCTCACTTGTGAAATATTGGACTTGTGAAACTTTTACACATAATGAATTCCTGATCATTTCCTTAAATTCCCCAGTTTTTGTCTTCATGGTTGTTCCCTCCCATCATGGAGGCCAAGTTTGGTCCCAGGAACAAGAAGAGGAGGGCTTTTTAAGAGGGCAGGATGAGACGGATGTCTGGTGATGCTGTAGATGATGGGATTTTTGGGTGCTGAGATCACCAGATGTTGAAGTTTTGCTTGTGAGGCCCACGTGTGTTCTTGCCTTCTGGAGGGCTGAAACTGCAACACAGGACTGCAGATTTGTCTGTAAAGTAAGCCACCTGTCTTATTCAGAAACAGGCTGCTGTGCCTCATTGCAGTCATGGCCAAGGGGATAAGGAAAACCAGCTGGTTGGAGCTCCTGGCTCCTGTGAGGGCATTAGCTACTCTTGCTGTGTGTCCATGTCTAGTGGCCCAGTGAAGGCACTGAGGGAAAGCAGGCTTAAGCTAAACTTCTGCCCATTCACACTCAACAAAATTGTTAAATGGATTTCAGCCCAAACTCCTCATTGCTGTCACTGAAGACCTCGCTTGTTGTACTGGTGGGATAAGCAAGGCTGCTGTGGGAGCTCCACTGTGCACCTCATGTCATGCCTCAGGGCTCCTGTTCACTGCACAGTTTGTACTCTCTGTGTTAGTGATTTAGGAAGTATCGCTGCATAAATCATCATGCAGGGAAATAACTTCACGTCTCTGCCAAGTGTCTGTTTTCCTGTAGTCTTCCCTGATATTTCAGACTGGAATGGTAATGAGCAGAGAAGACTGCAGTGCTATATTTGTGTGGAAGTGAGATGCCAGCTCCTTAAGGATTCATTTATTGGGCTGCAGGCCAAGGCATATTCTGGCCCTTGGTTGCATGTTACTTGCTGCATTTACTTAATCCATTGCCGAAGGTTTGAAATTTTGTCTCTACCGTCATGAATGCATAATTGCATAGCCCTCTAGTTTTAGTAGCAGCACATAACGCAGAGTGGGGCAAACAACACTATCAAATAGTTGCTAGTGTTATTTGTCTGAGGAGATGAAGGTCTGCTCTGGGCTCCGGAATCCTTCTGGTAGAGGTAAGATAAGGACTATGCACCTGTCTCATCGCAACATCAAAGTCAAATTTATGATGTACTTCTGAAAAATCTGGTTTGCATCTGCTTGCTTTTGCCTTCCTAGAAAAAGCCAGCTGCCTTGTTCTCTTTCAGGAGAAGGATTCATCCTTGGAGATGACACTGCCTTGAAACTTGTATAGAACATAGTATCCCTGGTAACTGGAGTCGATGAAGAAGAAATGTGTGGCATGTTAAACCAGGAGTTGAGTGAGTGGGGGTGGATACTTCAAAAAAAGCATATGCCACACTGAGAAAACTTTAGTTGTTAGCAAGCCCTGTGCCATTATGAACTTGCTGTGATTCTCTATGGATTAAATCAGACTGAGATCAAGTACTATTGCAGTGCTATAGAGGTTTTGATTCTTTACCACATGCAAACAAGGAGAAGATGGTGGACTTGGGCTTCTTCAGCCTGGAGGAAAGAAGGGTCAGGGGACCAAACAGCCATCTGCCCTTGCATACGTGGAGGTCATCAAGAAGGCAGATACAGGCTCTTTACTGAAGATAATTAATGGCTGGAGCAGGTTGCCCGGAGGAGTTGTGAAGTCTCTGTCCTAGGGGTTTTGAAGAACTGACTGGCCTAAGCCCTGAGCAGCCTAGACTGAGTTGAAGGTTGACCCTGCTGAGATTGTTAATTTGCCAATTATTCTTTTTCTTCCCCTCAATTTAGTTGCCTTATAGGCAACACTCTGAATTCAAAGCTTTAAGAAAAAAAAAAAAACAACTTTTAAATCCCTTCTCTATTTGAGAAACACTAGGGCTAGAATATCTCCGCAAAAAGATGCAATGTGAATAACAACACTTTCTCTAAAAATTCAAGTTAAAAAACTTGAATCTGATCTATGTAAAAGCTCAATTTTTAGATGTATTTGTATACAGTGAATGGTACTGGGAGCAGTAACTAGGACTTTTCAGAATTTTTTCATATTCATATTCCAATTGCACCCCAAGAGGCCACTGGTAATAAGGCCCCCCCATAGATTGGTCCAGTGCACGCCTTTGAAGAACATACAGATGAAGAAAAAAGTGAATTTATTATTAAGGACTTAATTTAGCTAAATAGAGTTGAATATGTGCTACCAACCCAAAAGCTCCAATTGGTTTTCAGAAAGCCTGATCCTCTTTAGTTCTTCAGCTGTGCGTGAAGGATTTTGTGTTCCCCCAGAAGAACACACCGTCTTTGGCTGACCAACACCCACTTGCTTCTACCTCCTGTCTTTTGAGAGCTCCCATTTTTCAAAAGGATAGCCTTGGTGGAAGTCACACATTCCCTGCTCCTGATGCAGCAGAGGGAAATGCAGGCATAGTGTGATAACTGAGACCTTGAAAGAAGGGACAGAGGATACGTTGCAGAGGAAAGCAGGAATGGTGTGATAAGATAGAGGGTGCAGGATAATGCTGGGCACCCCAGCTTGCTAGAAATGAGATGAAGAAATGTGGACCTCAGAGCTCAGCAAAAGCAGTCCTAGGGTTATCAAAAATAAAATAGAACAAATTCCGACATGTGTAAAACTCTCTCTAAGCAGTAAATTTGGATGCAGTGTGGACTTATAGACTGAGGAAGAAGGAGTAAGGTGTAAAACATTGCTAGAAAATGTATAAAAACATCTCCATATGGACCTTAGATGGAGGAGAAAGAACACATCAGCACCATCCTACTCCCTACAAAGAGAAAGAAAGGGTGTTTGACAGCAAAAGTGTAAAATAGTTCCAGATGAATTAGCAGTCAGATTTTTTTTTTAGGTAATAATATTCCTTCTTTTCTTTTTTCCCGCAATAATGAGATCTGGGCAAATAATAATTATTTGATTAGACTGTTAAGATTTCAGTTATGTTGACAGCAATTCTTGGATTTACACATAAGATCCATTTCCATATTGTCTATAACGAGATTTTGAATGCAATGACAGCAGTCAAACAGCTGAAAGATAGCTATGAAAAAAAAAATACAACCCAAAAAACAAACAAACAGAAAAGAAACAGTGACTGGAAGGGGTGATAACTTCCTTGGGCTCTGGTTGTGCCCTCCAGCATGAAACATGTTCTCCTGTCCTCTGGAAATGCAGTATCCCACTAGGCCAAGCTCCTTTTGGGATGATGCTTTTAGGGTAAACCAGCAAGTGAGAGGCACCAGAGACAGCCACCAGCTGCAAGTCAGATGGCGCTTAGGAAAGTATGTGAGATGCAGCTTTCCTCTGAAGATGGAGGCAAGCAAACATTTAAATTACTGATTCTATTACTGAATTCAGGGCTCTGTGTGCTCTCTCTGTCCTTTTCCATCTTTATTTCCTTTTTCTTAATGTCAGCGAGACCCAGTTAAGATCCCCAAGACTCGCCTTCTGCGTGCTGTGCTCAGTCTATGGATATGCTCAGTCTTCGCTGTGTTGCAGCCACAGCCCCAGAATTGAGAAATTCTTTTGCCAGTGTGACCCATTCCGTCCCAGACCATTTTGCTGAGATAAGCAAAAAGGCAAGCCGTGTAGTAGGTTTTGTACTGCTGAGCGAGGCACCTCGCTGAGACCACTGCTCTCATTTCTCATACTGTACCCGTATTGTTGTCGAAAGCATTCATTTCCATTCACCTTTAGGAGTTTCATTTGCATAATCATTTTTCTTGCGAGGCTTCAGAATTGGCTGATCTGGACTCTCCAAAATATCTTAACTGCGCTTTTCAATATTCACACAATGCGGTGAGATAGAACAAAACAATCTTGTTGTGTTACCATAGAGACATGCAGGGTCCGAGAAGGGTTCCTGCTCAAAATCGGACTGTTAAAGGGACAAGAGGCTGTTAAAATTTGATGGAGGGTTTAATCCTTGACCGGGCATTGGTATAAATCAGCTCAGTCTGGATGAAATGAACTGGCAGTCCCCGTGGCTTGCCTTACAGACAGCACTCCTCGGTCCAGCTGGCCCAAAGGGGCTGTCGTCTCGGTAGTTTCAGCAAAAAAAGGAGACGGAGGGAGGGGAAAAAAGTCCAGGAAATTCACTTGAAAATGTTAAATCACTTTACGCTTTTCCTTCATTTCCCCCCTCCTTTTGATTTGAGTGCTAATTAAGAGATTTCCCTTTGCACTTAGCCAACCAAACTTTGCTTTTTAAGCATACATTTTTTAAGCACCGCTAAATGAGGTGCTGGGCTGACAGCTCCGCTCTGGAGACCCAAGTCCTGCTTTCCCAGTTGCAGGCATAATAGTTGGACCATGGCTGCATTCCTGCACTGACCTGCAGAAACTGTGCTTCAGGCTCAGAGGACGCTACAGTCTATGAGCATGACAAGTTTCCAGTGTTGGTGCTGTAGTTGCAGCTATAAAGATGGTTCTTTGCAGTGGAAGGAGAAGAAAATGCCTCACTATGTACATAAAGGGGAGCAAAAATTGATTGAGAATAGATTCAGCAAGAAAACCTTCTAGCAGTTAACACTCTCTTTGCTTGGGACTCAATGTCCGGGCTCTCTATCTGAGCATGAGGAGGGTGCTCACAAGCCTTGCTAACCAAGCCCTACTACAATATGGGAAAGTGGTGCTCTGTCCTATGGTTGCTTACTGTAATGGGCTCTGGAATCACACACCCTGAACTGGCCTTCAAAAGAGCACTGATGAACTCATTTCATAATTCACCTTCTGCTTTTGTGAGGCTGCGGTGGGAAATTGGGAAAGGCAAACATGCGTCGTGTTAGAACTGGAGCCAAAGGCTTTCCAAAAGCAGCCCTCAGTTCAGGCTCTTTGGAGACTCTGGCTCCAGGGTTTGTCCTAAACTCTGGCATTAATGGATCCACCTCTCCATGGCCTCGTCGTGCCGTGAACATGATAAGGTCTCTAAGAGGGGATGATTCTGCTCTGCCTCTCTTTCTCTGAAACAAACCCTTTCTGATGTAGGCTAATGGGAATTATGCACACCCTGAACTGCGCGAGGAGCAGTGGAACACTGTGCCAAAGCAGTATGCTCAGCAGAGCTAAATTTGCCCGCATCCAAGACGCTTTAACTCCTCAGGACAAATACCACACAGCCTGTGGCTACCGCTAAGCAACGGCAGGCGATGCTGTCAATAATAGCCTGGAAATTTGCATTCCTGTCAGCAGTGATTTACAGGGTGGTTCAGACTCCTTCCAGAACAGGTGAAAGGAAAGTCAGCTGGCATGGGCTCAGAACAGCTTCCTCCCACCACAGCAAATACCACTGAGAGGAGAGGTCTCATGAATCTGAAGCAGAGCATGGGCAGCTAGAGATGTTAACCGGCAAGTTGTGTAGAAATGAAAGCTTATATTTTCATCTTACGTTGCTTTATTTTTATGTTGCTTCTGAAAGAGAAGGTTTGGTTTGTTCCCACGTTGTTCCCTGGATTTTGGAGGGGTTACGCTTGGGATGTGATTGGCTCCCTGTGTTGGGGGATCAAGGCAGGCCCAGAAGATCTTTAGCATTTATTGTTTTATATTATTTATTTATTATTTTTTATTATTATTTATTTTATATTATTTTGTATTTTAGCAATAAGGTGCATTCTCCCCAAAATTAACAGTGATTTTGATATGACAGGGATAAGTGGCATCACATTTTATATGTGGAAAACCCCTTCCACCAGGGGAACTCGGCCTAAATCAGCCTTTCAACCAATAGCGCATAACCCCTCATTGCTGCATGGGCCACCTATTTATGTATGAATACATTGCACTGTGGATACTAAATGGCTGAGCTGTCTCATGCCTTGGTACAACAACAGCTATGGTGTAGCTCAGCAGCAGAGTGCTACAGGCAAGATCATACTCCAGAGCCAAGCAACCCTCCTGAACCAGGAGTAGCAGTAAGGGTGCTACAGGGATACCTGCAGCTCTCTGTGGACTTGGCACACAGTGCTGTATGCCTTTGGGTTTTCTACATTTCCTCAGGTACCTCTGACTTTCCTAGATAACTTGTAAAAGTACCTTCTAATCCAGTATGTTACTGATAAAGCCACCATGAGCAAAACCAGGATGAAGAACAGTGGGCCATAAATTCACTGGCACAGACAGTTCAGTCTCTTTTTTCCCAGGGCACTCTATTCATTTTAGTCCCCATACAAGGAAAAGCAAGTAAGGGACTGAAAAGATGTTTTGTATAGCTACTATTTGCCAATGAACATCAAGTAGTTAAGAACTGTAGGAAGCTGCAGTATATTTTATTAGACCAGTGGATGCAATAAGAAAAAAAAAAAAAAGCACACTAAAGATGAGTTTTCAAGCATAGAAGCTCTTCTTCAGGTCAGTGTGCCCAGAAGCATACTGCTGTTTTCCAGCTACATCAGCTCTTCTAGTAAAAGTTATTGCTTCTCTATACAAGTTATTGAGCCTCACATATCTTGAGACCATCACAGCTACGGTAATGCTGCTACTCAACAAGACTCTCTGTCTAAGATCCACTTTGTATCACAACTACAAGAATATGTCCACATGAGTCCTAAACTTCAATGTATTTCTTCTCAGTTTTGCCATCTATTTATTTTCTGTCACAGCTGTGTGTAATAAATTCTTTCAGCAGTTCTGGAAAAAAAAAATGGAAGAGTGATTGATTTTCATTTTCTGAGCTTTATGGGGTATGCTACTTAGAAGACTTGTCATTACCACCATTTGCTGGTGTTTAGTGGAAGATTTAATTCACCTACTGTAATGATTTGGGGAAGTCTGTCGATGTACAATTTAGAAAGTTATTATGTAAATGGCAGCATTATGAAATGTTTTTATGAGGATGCAGAATCCACCATTTGCTAACAGGGGTTGCAGTGTGTCTGACAAGAGGCAATGGGCAGTCATTAACCACAGCAAGAGCTGCACATCCAAGGAAAAGATGTAGCTGAAGTCTTGGGGAGCAATTTGTTCCAAGCACGTCTTCGTGGACTGGGTTTGAAGGAAAGGGGCAAGAGGGAAATGAAAAACCTTAAAATATTATGTTGAATGACATGCTTTGGTTCTGAAGACATACAGGGTCTCTGGGAGGGAAGCAAGAAGGAGGAGAGGATGTTGTAGATTTTGTAGAGCTAAGCTTTTGTTTTAACTGCTTTTTGTTTTTTATTGAAAATATATGAAGGTGGTTAATTGGGTGTGTCTGTGAAGGCCTGTCATATTTCTTTTCAGGTAGGATTAAAACAGGTCAATCTGCAAACTCCATTTCCTCTGTCAAAAGGAGATAACCAATTCCACAGTCTCTGAAGTTATTAATGATCAACAGAGTAAATTTTATCCATCTCTTTATGTCTTGGAAGGACACTTCACTGAAGCTGATTTTGATCAATTTATAAGCAATGTCACCTTCAATAAATTCCTATCTGACAATAGATAATCCAATAACAAGCTGGGGACAGCAAAAGTGATGTAAGAGTTGGCACCTGTGCTCTTGAACCCAACTGCATCCCCATTGGATTCTTTTAGAGCCATGTTAGGAGGAAAAAAAAATAAAATAAAAGGACCTTCTTGGAAAAAAGCCTTATTCTCAAATTTGTTTCAGAACATGAGAATTGCATTACTTATCATAATTCTTTTAAAAGAAAAGGGAGTGGTTTCATTTGTCTCTCTATGTCCTTGTCCAGCCTAGCATGTGAAGCCCTGGCAAGCATTTGGCCATCCAATGTAAGGATCCTGTGGGCCTGGGAGTGATGCAACACAGCTGAACCTTCCAGTGGTCACTGATCAGCGTCTGATGCTTGGGATATTGCAACCATACCTCTTCTATCCACCTCCTCTATTCCATCAGCGTCAAGGACGAGGTCTACACTCACTGATGGGAAAACAGACCGATGGAGCAGCAAATACGTCTGCTCATAGCTCTAGCATCCAACCAGCTGAGTATGCTGCACTCGCTAAATAAATGTTTGGCATAAGTCTAATACTTTAGAGAAGGCTCAAGGGCAGCTCAAGTAGAAATTCAGAGTTCCAGGAACAATTTTGCATCACCCATGTCCTTTCTGTACTATCTGCAAGCTATTTTTGGAAGTGGCTGCAAGGTGGAGAGGGGGCCAGGGTGAGAGGACTGGCTGGTGCATCTGAAGACTGCTATTCCCTGGGGCTGCTCCATCCTTCTGCAGCAGATTGTTCTTTCAGTTGCTGCAAGAAGCAGCTAAAGTCACTTGCTGTGTCACTGTGTTATGCAGGTATGACTTAGTATCTGTTGCGGTGACCAGATCCTGAAGGTGATTGAAATACTTCTTATTTCTACCACCTTGAGTCAGAAGGGAGTCGTTTGGGTCCATTCTGGGTAGAAATGCTTTCTGTGACCACCAGGCTCTGAATTCACATTGTGTTCACTGAGCTCTTTAGGAAGCACATTGATTCAGCCAGTGTACAGTGTACAGGGCAAACTGCTCTTTGCTGTTTACCTGCCAGCTGATGCACAGTAGGGTACAGGAACAGTCCAAGGCGAGCTGGGATGGCATTTACCAAGTGCCAAAAAACATGCTTATTTCCATTAGATCAAGAGAGCTCCCAAGTCTTGGCAGATCAGGAAAGCAGTGCGGCACTCTGAGGGAGAATATGCAGCTTTTCTTCTTTTAGCTTGGTTCATCTTTGCATCACTTCATTCCTTCATGTTATCTGATGGAGTAGGGAGAGTGGCTCAATGCACCGTGTGCACTTTTCTTATGCACACAGTGCAGACTTTGGGGAAGGAGATTACGTTTGGACAAGAAACCTTTATAGAATCTCACTGTAGCTAGAAGTACAGCCATGGCCTTGCTTTCCTTCAGGCACTCCATGTGTCACCCACAAGGGTGGGGGTCTCCTGTTGCCACAGCTGATCAATAAGAACAATGTATTCCTCTACTCTTATTTTTTTTCTGGGTTAAAAATACAGAGGGCTATATGAAAGCAGAGCTCAACCTATTCCAGTTAGAAGACGGCAACTAGTTTCCCACTCCCTGCTTCTGCAACCAACAACTTCTCTTTTCCCTGTTACTTGAAGTCATTTCTGCTCTGCTGCTTCCAGGTGCTTTTGCTTGTCTTCTTCATTCCCAAGTGCAGCTCCCCCCTTCTTGGTCACAAAGTGGCCATATAAAAGGTCAGTGTGGCTTTTGGGGCAACTGGGAAGACAGAAACCTGAGTAGGAGGGTCTGCTGGTCACAAGGTTGTCGCCAGCGCCTCTAGCTGGGAAGGAGATGTGGAGAAGCTGCAGGAGGAAACCTTGGGTAGTGGAATGAAGCAGTTGTGTGCTGTGCTGAATTGTTTGCGGGTTTTCCTGCTTGTTTGCTCAGTTCAAAATCAACCTGGTGAGACTTGGGCAGGGAGCTGGGCACCTGCAAGGCAAACTCTCTGCCTTCATCCTTTCCCCCGGATGGTGCCTAGGATGCTGGGTTTTGATTGTCCATGGTTTTCCACGTGGCCTCAAGGACTGCAATTACCCAAGCTCGTGACCCCGCATGACACAACTTCTTGGTGGTTCTTGTGTTGTGCAGCGTTATTGGGCCCCAGCTACAACAGCCTCGTTCCTTTTGGAAATAGCGTGGGTTCATTTTTAGGGGTTTTTGAACGCTCGTGTCCTCCAGACTCTTGCAGACTGGTGTCGAAGTGCCCCATACCTTTAAACAACAAACCAGCAGCACTTACACCGGGCGCTGCAGCAGCGCCCGGTCCCGCACAGCCCATCCCAAAGCGTTCGCGATGCTCTGCCTCTCTCCATCCCCGCAGCAGCTCCTGGAGAGGAGAAGCCCCGCGCTGCAGCGCTGACCCGAAGGAGGCTCCGGGCCGCCACCGAGCGCGGGCCAGATGGCCGCGGGGCCCCGCAGCAGCCTCCGGCCGGGCGGGGCGAGCCGGAGGCAGAGCCGGGGGGCGGCGGGATGCCTGGCGGCGCGGCGCGGCTCGGCGCGGTGCGGGGGGTGAGAGCCGCAGCCCCGGCTGCGGGGGCGGCTCGGGGCCGCCAGGCTGCGCTCTCGGGCCGGCCGCGGCGCCTGGCGCTGTCCCCGGGCGGCCGGGGCTGGGGCACGGCGGAGCCCGGCCGCGAGCGGGCGGTCCCGGGACGGCGGCGGCGGCGGCTGCACCTGCGGCGGCGGGGGAAGGCAGGGCTCGACGCCCGCCGTGCCCGGAGGCGGGAGCCCGCGGCCCGCTGCTCCCCTCGGCCGGCCCGGCATGACGCTGCGGCGGCGCCCCGGAGGCGGCGGCGGGCGCTGGGTGCCGGCCGCCCTGGCCGCGCTCTTGGCTCTGCGAGGTGAGTGCGGGAGCGGCGGGGAGCCCGGCGGGGAGCGGCGGCAACTCGCGGGGAGAGCGGGGAGCGGGGAGGGGAGCGCCGCTGCCCCCGCCCGGGGACGCGGGGTCTCGGGGGCCGGCGGGGAAGTTTTGGTGGCGGTCCCGCCGGTGATGCTCGGGAATGCGGCGGCGGGGAGCGCTCTGCGGGCTGGCTGCTCCGCGCCTCGCGCTGCCTCTCCTGCACCATCGCTTTCACTACCGTCATTTAATACTAGGGGTTTTTTGTTGTTTTTTTTTACGGTGCTGTGAAACTTGCTGTAAACTGTCTGGGCTTCACAGACGCTCGGCTGTCAGGGCCTAGCCCGGTAGCAAGCTCACCTGGGTGCCAAACTCTGGTCCATCCCTCAGGCCCCGAGGCAGCAGGGAACTTTGCGTGGAGATACCACCGAGCTTCCTCGCTAACCGAGTGCCTGGGGCTCGGTGCTTCCCCGGCATCTGCTACCGCAGCTCCAAGTGCCCAGCCGTAGGGATGTGGGAAGATCCAGCCCTCCCCATCCAACTCAGACCTTGCACAGAGAGGTGTGTTCGGGTCCTGAGTCAGGAGAGGGGACAAACAGCTTGGTAATTTGCTGAGAGCACCCAGAGGCGTTGTGGTAAGGGCAGCAGGAGAACCTGCAAAGTGTGAAGCCTTCAGACTCATCTGTTGATGCCTTCTTTCAAGTAGTGCCAAACTTCAGCAGGCCTACACAGCTATGTATTCTGGAGGTCTACAAAGTCATTTTCTTAAGGTCTACTCAGATCCACTTTGTGGAGGTCAGCTTGGCAGTGAGCAGAGCACAGCTTGGCCAGGCCAGCTGGGTGCTGCTGGCTGCCTCTGCACCGGAACAGCAGGCAACCTGCTGCAAGGAGTCTCAGGAGAGTGGGAGGACAGGCAGGAACGATGGGCTCTCTTGCGAGAGCACTGGGGACATCTCAGCAAAAGCTGGGCGAAACTTCTGGCAGCCTGCACTGAGATGGAACTGCCTGCTGGGGCTGCTGTGTCTGGCCCTGACAGCCCAGTGGGGAGCATCGATCAGGCTGTGCCCCTCTGGCCAGGCACAGCGAGAAGCCAGCCTGGTGGTCAGCAAGGTGGGCTTCTCACAAGTGCCTCAGCCCTGAAAGCATGCCGAGTCCCACTCTCCGAAACCAGTTAGGAGTTGCATGTATTAACTGGAAACTTCACCTGCTGACTTCAAAGGGATGAATTATGGACGAAAAAAATGAGTTTATTAGCTTTTAATTAAACCAAACAATCATGTTTTTTTCACACTTCATCTGCTCTCTTTCCTTTTTTGGTACTTTCGTGGGTTGGAAAGCATGTGTTCACTTTCAGGTCTTCAATAGTACATTTTAATTTTTTTTCAATCTGCAGACGTGGCAAAGATTGAACTAAAAAGTTACCGTGCCTCTGCAATGAAAAGCAGATAAGTGATAAAGTGTTGCTGTTGATGTTCTACCTCTGCAGGAGCATCCAGCAGTAACCCAACCCAAGGTTGAAACTGCAGGGATGTTTGATTATCTCTTCAGAAAAAAAATAAAAAATAAAAAAATAAAAAGATTGACTAAATATTTAATTTTCTCTTTTTGGCAGAGGGCATGTGGGGACAAACAATAGAAACAAGTAAGCACAGAAACATACCTTTCATAAAATAGTTATTTATGCCAGCGTAATGCTTTTTCTTGCACTTTCTTTTAAGACTTGAAAATGACTTGAGTGAACCACCTGTGTCTCAAGATTGTTTTTAATTTCTCTCTAAGGAAAAGTTTGCAGAAGATGGTGGTAGATGAAAATAACTGTGATACGCCGTCACTTCTGTGTTACACAACAGAAGTATGGTCGTATTTTTGGGCTTGGATTTGAAAATAAAATCCTGATAGGCATAAGCAACAGACATAGACTGTGCGGGCTCGAATAAAATTGGCAGAGATTCTTCTGAATAACATTTGTAGAAGATGAGCATGTGTATTTTTGCTCTGAGCTGCAGACTGGTTAGGAGGATCGATTTTCCTTTTTTGAGGCTCTATATTGGTTTTGAGGATAGAGGAAGAAGAATATGTTAGGATCCATATGCAAAGAGCTACCCAAATTACAGGGGTAGAGCTTAGAAGTTAAAGTATCAGGAACTGTAAGAGTGTATCATCACAAGAAATACTTAACGCCAACAAGTGAAGAGTGGCTGCGAGGGAAGGTCCTCAGAATTGGTTTTGTCATTCTCACGCAGTCAGACTTTGTAGTGAAATGTCAATCAAATACTGTAGCCCCATTTGCTTACATTGTTTTGTGATTTGTAAAACAGCACTGATTCTTTTCAACTGGAGCAGATGACTGCTTTCATTTGGTTTTTTATATTCATCTCCGAGGTTCCTGGGACAGTGTATTTGTTTTCACTCTGAAGCATTACAAACATAGTAGCTTTTGTGAAAGTAATTTCAGGCTTCCCAGGGAAGTTTATGGAAAGATAGGAGGGAAGTCTGTTTGGGGCTTTAAAACCAGCCCTGTTACTGCACGTCAATCCTGCTTCATCACCAGAAATAGCCTACTGCACATTTTCTGGTGTGTTAGAAGTCACACATTGGGTACAGCTAAGCAGAAACAACTTTTTATTTATATTGTGCATGGTGGTTTGGGTTCTGTGACACAGTATTGCAACAGGTGGGATGTCGGCATGTTACGGCCTGCTGCAGCTGGATCTTGCAAGTTTGGGGTGTGAGTGTGTGAGCCTGGTAGCAATGCAGCAGTGCAACAGCTGCTCTGCAACTACTCACACAGGCAGGTCTTTCTGGTCCCCTTGTAAAGTCCCCTTCCTGCACACTGGGTTTATCCCTGCTGAAGCCGTGCATTGAAGTTCTGGCTTTGCAGCACCATTTTGTTAGCCCATATATTCTTCCCAGCCCTAAACCAGGTCCTCAGCCCCAGCAAGAGAGGGCCGTGGCTGTGCCTTTCTTTTCCATGCTGATGCATTTTTGGAACAGATTGCCATTGGTGTCAAGCTGTGTGGTTTTGTGACATGTAGATAAATCATTTTGCTCACGACCTGACCTTGGTCCCCAGTGGCAGGCACAGATGCATTAACTACCTCTTGCATCTCTAATGCAGGCATCCTACCCTTATTTTGGAAACTATTAGGTGTTTTTTTTTGTTGCTTGTAGTGTTGTTTTTTTTCAACCTCTCTTTCTTCAGTATTGCCTAAAGTCCAATTTTCTTCTGTAAGATTCTATTCTCTGAGGGATCTTGAAGTGTCTCAAGAATAGCTGTATTTAGCTGCTCACTGGTAATATGGGTATGGAAAGTATGGTATAAACAACTCATTAAGAAACTTAGAAATCTTCTTTCCTGCCTCTGTGGGGCAGATGAATTTGTGTTACGCTACCAGCAGCAGAGAAGGACAAAGCAAGGCTCAGAGAGGCTTCATGAAGGTCAAAGGGATGCTGGTAGTCCTTAGCGCCTTGATCCAAACGGTAACCACAGGAGAATGCTTATATTCATGCAGCAGGATAAGCCATACTGTAATGGCACTCTTCAGGGATGCTCACTACTACACTGTGGTGAGTCACCTATATTTAGCAGGATGCTACTATCATTGTGCTTTTTAAGTAAAGTGCTTTTAACACAGTTTATTTCAAGGGGAAGTGCATGCTCTGAAAATCTGTTCTTTGTAGTTTTCTCCTTGTCGAGCATTAATGCTACTTTCCCTTTGTGAATGTTCAGAGAGAAATTCAGCTCCTGGTTGTTTAACAGACAGTAGTGTAACAAAGACTGTTCCCTTGTTAATACTACCTTGTGTTTGCACAGTCATTTATAAGCATTAACTAATTGAGAGACTCTGAACATATTTTGTTAGTGCAGTCGGTTTGATTTATGGCTTGGAAAGGCTGAAATGTACAGAGATGAAGTTGTTTGCTTGCTGTCATGTAGGACATCTGCCCTGCTCTCCTTTAGAAAAGTCACGGTTACTGGGCTCCTGATCACATACCACCCCACTTTCCTCTTACAAATGTTTCGCATCTTAAGTATCAGAGGGAGAGAATGCTTTTATTAATTATGCACAGCAATCTATTTTTCCCCATATTTGCTGTCATCTCTTTGGTTTTGGAAGTCACTTGTGTCCATTCTGGCTTCCACCTTCACTTTTTTGCTTTTGCTGCTTGAGCTGGGCTAAGGACAAATGATCTGCTTCATCAGGATTGAGGGGTTAGGCTTCATTTTGGATAGAAATAGAAATTAAATGCTTTGAAATTTCTGAAAGAAAACGTATGAGAGAAATCCCATTTTGGGTCAGCCAGCATTGTGCTTCTCTTGTATTGTATCTCGGAATTGTATTGTGATAATACTAAAAACAACAACAACAACAACAAAACCAACCCTAACCAGAAGATATTTTGATGTGAAAAGTCAAACTTTCTCATCCCAAAAAAATTTGAGGTGGATGCTTACGTATTTCTGGCTGTTCTTCCTAGTTCTCTTTTGAAACACAGTTTTGGTTTTACAGAGCACTGTGAGTGCAATAAGGTTTGGTTTAGTGGAAGTATCCACAGTAAAAACTGAAGTTGTTCCTATTTTTTATTTCTTCAGCACATTTCTAAACTACAGTGCTAAAACCCAACTTGCAGCTATTGGTGGTATCCGTGCACAATCCCTGCCCATTTTTTTTAACCTCTTTGGCACTCACATGCAAAAACCACCTGCATTGCCGATGTCCTTCCCTTATCCAGTGCACTGCGGGACACTATTTGCACCAAAAAATCACAATGTGTGATGTATGAGATAATTTTGTATTTAGGAAATGCAGCCCCCTTGCTGATCAGGGCCAGCAGATCACACTCAGCCTCCTATTGTGCATGCACAGAGCCACAGCTCTCTTCCTGGCGGCACAGCAGCACTTGTGCCTCTGCGTATCTGTGTGGAGTTACTTGCAAGACAAATTTCTGCAATGGAGAAATCTAATGACTTGTTTAGGGATAAAATCTCGTGCATTTCTTTTTCTTCTCGTATCCCCACAAGTCAGCCTGGCTACAGAAACGTGAACCAGATTACATTTCACAAGCATCAGCAGGAGAAAGCCGATGTATGAACTCCACTGGGTTACATCCTGGCTTCAGTCTTCTTCAAAATGCAGAAGGCAGGAATGTAATTTCAGAGGGCGAACATTTCCAGTCTGTGTGCATTTCTGCAGGCAGCTCACAGCAGCTCTGGGTCAGGTCACACCACCGGTCTGCAGAACCGTGGCCAGCACTGGATGCTTCCAAGGGGATGCAGAACCCCTGCAGTGAGCAGTTGGTGCCAGATAGGAATAAAATGCCCATCTCCATTCCTGTTCCCCCTCCATGGGACCCCAGACCTGCCTCCTTGACTGGAGCTGGGATAACCCAGGGCTCAGCCCCCTGTCAGGCACAGGCTGTGGGTGGGCAATGGGGATCCGGCTTTTCCCCTGCCCGGCATCTACTGGTAGCCTTTGCCAGCAGTAAGTGGGTTGGGACGCAGTCTCTGCATGCCCACTGGGGAGATTACTTCCTAATCCTTGTTAATTAGAAGTTGGCTAATGCCTGGGAGCTTGAGGGTGTAATGCTGTTGTGAGATTTTCTTTTCTTTTTCTTTTTTTCTTTTTCATTTTTCTTTTCCTCTTTTCATTCTACCTGACATATCTGTGGGTACTCCCAATTGCTTTATAAATGCTCAGGCCTCTGTGATTTTTGCTAAGCAATTAACTTTACTGATAACGTGTGCTAATCATTCCCGGTGGTTAACTGTGGGCTGTGCTTGGAATAAGTAGGGGAAATGAAAAAAAAAAAAGAAAAAGGAAAGGAAAATTTTAATTTTTTCCTCATACCTGGCCACGCTTCCTGCTCTTCAGTTGTACTGAGCAACTTTTGTTATTATATATAAAAAATAAATAAAAAACAATAAAAGGATAGAAACGTTAGTTTCACCTCTGTTAAATAGCTTCAGTTTTCACTGTGTTTGATCAGTGGGTGTTATGTACTGGCAAATGAGGAAACCTTTCAATCTCCTCTGTGTTTCCAAGTGTGCCACCCACAAATAACAGCCGAGATCCCAGCATTTTAATGCTTCCATCACACTTTTCTTCCCATCCCCTTTGACATCCTACAGCCGACTTGCTTTTTGACCACCGCTGTCTGCTGAACAGATGTTTTCACTGAGCTGTTCACAGTGATACCAAAGATATTCTGCTCAAGTGATTACAGTTGAATTAGAGCCCCTTGGTAGACGAGCAGTTCAGATTATTCTCCCAAGTTTGTATTACTGTCAGCTGGATAATGCTGAATTTCATCTCGCATCGTGCTGCCCACTTGCCTATCTTTGTCAGATCCCTTGGAAGTCTCTCCCAATCTTCTTTCATCTCAGCCAACTCGCCGTCTCTCTTCCAGATATTAAGGAATAGATTAAACCCATCCTGCAGCCCGGAGGAGACCTGGGGGTAATCCCTTGTAATCGGGGCCAGGACAGGGGCAGAGGGAGAGCCTGGCACCAGGCTGTGGGGCAGCAGCTTTGGATGGATGGAGAGTTAATCACTTAGTCCTCTCCTTTTCTTCTCACAATATCAGTGGTTTGAGGGGTGCAAATTCTTGTGTGCAGAGACTGAGCTGTTTTTTTGTCTCCTGTTGTGTGCTTTTCAGGGTCTTTAGCCTCTAAGGGTCCTGGGATTGGCTGTTTCTGATCCTAGCGATCTTCACGATCCTAGGATCATTAGGGTTGGAAAGGCTGCTAAGATCAGTAAGTCCAACCATCAAACCATTTAAGAATTCCAACCATCTAAGATGTTGCAAAATTGTAGCCTGCTGTGACATTTGGCTAATTCCTGCATGTCACATTTTTGGGGTGTTTTTCTTTGACTTTATTGTTTCTTTGCATTCCCTCCACACTGCGCAGTAGATATCTGCTTCCTGATCAGTGCATTCAGATTGCTGTGGTGTGATTTGTTCGTTAGGTAACCCTTTTGCTTCTTCAGCCATGGTCATGCAAATGGATCTATGCCCTACTCACCTTACAATTTGATGCCTCCATCCTTTTGCCCATGCTGGGTTTCCAGGCGGTGACATTACTTTGTGATGAATTCTGCAGAGATGTGTTGAACTTTCTAATTATTGGTTAGTATAATTATTTTTGACATTTCCTGCACTGTATTAAGTATTTGTTGAGTTGTGCTGTAGGGAATCTTGCCTGCCTGCTTACATAGCTGAGTGTGTGCTTGAGCACTGTTATCTGATGGAGTTTAACGTCTGAATGCCTCCACTAGTTGTGGAGCTGCTGGGCTGCATGCCTGCTTGGCTTTCTGGCCGTATGTTGAGAGCTGGGAGCCAAGAGAGTTTGGGAGGACCTTGGCTACTTGGCAGGGTGACAGCATAGCCCCAGCCTGCCTGCAAAACTGCTGCGTCCTTGCCTTGTCAAGGGCAGCCCTTCCTCCTGCCCCTTGGACAGCTGGTGTGCCCCAGGCCCTATCACAGGACTCATCAACAGCATCCTTTCCCATGCAGTGCTCTGTGTGCTCTGAGTTAGCTTACTAACTTTTACTTCATCCCTTTATTGACATAGTGGCTACAAATTGGGTGGAATTCTCCTTCCCACCCTGGTTCCCATCCCTCTAGTACCCCTTCCCCAAGTCAGGGGCCTCCCCAGCGTAACGAGGGTATGCTTTGGCATCCCATTGACTCTCCTGTTAGCCATCCAGGCAACAGTCAGCAGTTTGTGGGACTAATTGCCAGGAGGTGCCAGTGAGGTGCTGAGTCAGTGCGAGGTGTGCTTGCCAAGTCACTGCAGCAGAAGGAGCCCGCTCGCCTGGCGTGGAGTGAAGCCAATGGATGGTGGGTTTCCTGGCTGCCTTTTGGGCCTCTTTCTCTCATTTCCTGAGGCTGTGATTCAGCAGCAGCGATGCTATGCAAGGAAGGGAGAACCTAAGCACTGGTAGAGGGAGAGCTCTTCTCTTTGCTTTTTTTTTTTTCCTTTTTCCTTGGCTTGGATGTGAGCACTGGGAACCAGAAGATGTGGGCTCTATTCCTACCTGCCACCAAGTTTCTGCTTTGTGTTAATGGAAAGACTAGTAAGCAAGTGTTGGTGTGCAGGGACAAGTGAACATGTGGCACCCTCAGGTGTGCAAGGGTAACAGTATGGGAAGGTGAAAGGGCTGCAAAATAAAATGAATGATGTTTTGTCTTGTCCTTCTTGTGCTGCAACCTGTTTGTTGTTTGAAGTGTTGAAGGGAGATGTCAGACATGCAGGAAGATGAGAGCATGTCCTATACACATCTAGCACCTGATGGACTATACTCATGAGAGCTTTGCCTTTATGCTTGGCCTACTTGGGCGTTGCTAGCATTAGTGTTATACCAAGGTTGTATCTGTCCTCAAGGCTCCTGGCCTCTCCTTTGCTGTAGACTGACTTGGGATGTCATCCATCTTCCTGTCCACAGCACAGGGTACCATTCTCCTGCCTCAGACAAAAGTCACTAATTGTTTGCACAGTGGTCTAAATAATGCATGTCTGGTGAATGCTGCCTTTGTAGGAACGGTATATTATTTTTGCTTTGAATAACTACTTTGTAGAAGGAGATGAAGAGTACAAAGAAGGAGGCCAGCGTGTTTTTCCAAACCTTTCGTGGCTGCATTGCTCTCCACCCACTCACATTTTTACTGCTCAGTTTTGCATGACCTTCCTCTTCAGTGATTTAAGCAGTAGCCATGCTGTTTAGATCATCACATCCTCACTGGGATAACTGAGGCCCAGAGACAGAAAGCACCTCACCCACCATCATGCAAGGCTGCTGTGGCCAGAACTGGTCTTCTGCCATTTTGAAGGTTATATACATTGCTCAAGGGAACCTTGGTCTCTATCTGGCCTATTCCAGCCCTTCCTTTCTATCCACTCTCTACTGTAATTTCAGTATGGAAATGGAAAAAAAAATAAGGCTTTGCCTGTTACAGCTGGGATTTTCTGAAATACCTGTGGGAATTAAGCACTCAATTCCCTCAGGTTCCTTTCAGAAAGTGTAGCTGACGTGGATTTGTGTTAAAAGTAAGCCAGGAAGGGAAGCGTCCCCGTGATTTCTCATGTCAGCAGTGCCATAGTTATGCTGGTACTTGAGGTAGTGAATGCCATAGCAAAGCACATTTCACTTTTAAGATCTATGGATCAGGAGCTGCAGCTGGAGTCTTCAAGAGTGATCTGATGAAAGTGGAGGCCATGCTCTGGCTTCCCCTGCTCTTTTGTTGAAGGTCTCTCAAAATGAAAAATACCAGTGTGCTGTGTGGGGACTTGGTAAATGCCCTTGACATCTACTGGGCCAGGGACTGAGTGCTCTACAAATCAGTGCAGGATGAAGAAGCAGATTTAGATCAGATATTATGAAGAAATTCTTAACTCAGGGGGTGGTGAGGCACTGGAACAAGCTGCCCAGAGAAGCTGTGGATGCCCCATCCCTGGAGGTGTTCAAGGCTAGGCTGGATGGGACCCTAGACAGCCTGATCTGGTATGTGGCAACCATGGCCTGTGGCATGGGGCTGGAACTGGATGAGCTTTAAAGTCTCTTCTATCCCAAGCCATTCTATGACTGTGAAGTAATGCAAAACCAACTTTGCTGGCATTTCAAAGGAGCAAACATGAATGAACGAGGCATGGTGTTTAACTGCAGTGTGTTGCCAACAGCAGTGACAGCATTGGCTTTGGAGACAATCAGGAGGTTATTTTGACAACTGTAGGAGCCCTTTTTCACTCTCTTCCTCCACAGCCAAATAACCACAGTTTGCATCAGTTTTCTGCAAACACAGAAACTCAGTGACAATCATCACCATCTTAATTAAAAGTAAACAAATATGGTATTAAAGAAAAAATAAGACAACTGCTGAGAGACCGAACAAGTAGCAGAGTATGACTGTCACTTAGAACAAGTCGTGACAAAAACAAGATGAAAAAACTGTCTTTATCCTTGGTTATAAGCGAGAAACCCTCCTGGGAGGGTTTCTTTTTATGGCTAAAAATAATTGCAGGCTGTATTTGATGCCTCTTTCTGGAGAGCTTTTCTCTGTCTTTCAGTGCATGCTATGATGCCTCGTGGTTTGTGGCTCCCTCCTCCATGCCAAATGAAAGGGATCTCATCCCTCCATTTGGCGGATAGGGAAGCTGAGGCAGAACCTGTGAAGCCTCATGATCTTTTCTCCTCTGTGAATTTATGTGAAATGGGTCCAAACTGTGGAAATCTCATAGATTTAGCCAACTGTACAAGTTTTCTATTAGTTTGGGTCTTGTTCTGAGGGCAGCTTGGATCTTCCTCTCATCTTTGGGAAATTATTCAGCCTTGGTCAAGATCAAACCGCAATCTAAAATCAGACCGGGTTTCCTTAGCCAGGCTTTTAAAGCAAAAATGTATTACACTCAAACTCCATTACAGACAAAAGGCTGTCTTAATGCAGTAATATAACTGGACAGTCAAAATGGAGCAGCACTGGGGGATGCATAAGTTAATGATGCCTTGTTACGTATCCTGTATCTTTTATGTCATGAATTTTATAGTCTAAGTGGTAGTTAGATTAGAGAGAGGTGAATAATTGATAGCCAATAATTTATTTAATGAATTCTTCTTCCATTTCTGTTTGCAAATTGTTTGTGAACATCCTGTGGTTTCTTCCTATTTTGCTTATTTGAAATTACTTACTGAATAGCTTCTGCAAGTGGTATTTGACACACCACATGCTTATGAGCAGTGTTTTCCCTTTTTTTGGGGGGGAGACAGCAGTATTTCAGCTTCAGGTTTGATTACTTGGAACTGATCCACAGCAAAGATTCATGCAGTAGTATTTCAACAACCCGACGTCTTGAAAGTAATGGTTAGAATTAAGCTTTCTGTGAAAGGTATGAAGAATTAGTTATTACTTTTTAATGATTAGTCAGATTATCGGTGTGGATAATCAGGTTCAGACGTCACTTTTGCCAGCATGTGCTAAAATTGCTTAAAATGTGTTACTTCCTTGTACATTCACGTCACCAGATTAGAATAGTTGCAGAAATGAACAGAAAGATATAGGGTCCGCATTCAGCAGAGTGCTGTGCATATGCTTGACTTCAGGCATATTTTTGTGTAGATGCGTAAGTGGTAGAATGGTAAATGATGAACTTCAGCATATATTTAAGTGGCTTGCTGAATTAAGGTCCAAAAATATAGACCCAAGCAAATTTATCTTTCATGAAAGTGGCTGTTTGAGAGAATTTTTTTTGTTTGTTTTGTTTCTTCAGCTGCATTTATGGGGTAGTGCATTTTTGGATGGTGGGAGGAGGTGAGAATATAAATATTGCACAGGCTTGCAGTATTTCTCAACTCATCAAATACGAGACAGTTCACCTGAAGTTTCCCTATTCTGTACTTTTTCACTGTAAACACTGGGAGAATTAACATGAAGAATTAAAAAAAAAAAGCAGATGTTAGTCTTACTTCCATCTTTATTTCTTCATCTCTCAAGATGTCTCAGATTTTACAGTCTTTTCCATGTGCCTTTATTCAATTATTGTCTATCTCTCTCTCTCCAAAAAAAAAAAAAGAATTGACAAATGTTAAATAATGCCTAAGAAGTGACCCTCACAGAAAGGAGATCTTTCACCAGGTCTGCAAGGAATACCTATGAGTTACATTAGCATTTTAAAAGGCTGTCGTAAGAATAGAAATCAGGAAGGCTTTGCGTTTTTCTGTGCATCTGTTGAAGGCTACACGTTGTGGAAAAGCAGCTTCTGAAGGTATGTGATGTACCCTTCAGCTCTGTAACGCAGGTGTTGTTTTGTGAAAGGTACGCTTAAATGATTCATTTTGTGGATTTGCAAACTGGTGAGACCTCATCTCTGTTGTCTGTGCTTTCAGGTTGACCTGTGTGAGGTCTCTTATGTCTAAAGGAGGGTTGAGCGTGGCCCAGTCTTTTCCTCTTGGCAGCAAATATCTCACATTATGGAAAGGAAGGTGGCTCAGGTCGCTGTGGTCTGGAAAGCTGAGAAGAGAACAAGCCATCTCTGGGCGGTGTGTGGGAGGCGGCTGCACAGGTCGGCAGTGACTTTGGGGTAGGGAAGGGCAACTGCTCCTGCTGACTTGCAAAAGCTAAAATGAGCTCTTTGGAGCAGACTTCAAGGAGCATGATGCTGTTTCTTGTGCTTAGACAGTGGGCTTAATCAGAAATGCAACTAATCCATGCTTTGTACCCAAACATTATATATCCCAAGGACAATCTTGCAAAAAGTGGTCATTAGTGTCCATCGACTCCTTGTGTGCAAGAGAATTGCAGGACATATATGAAAAGGATTCTTTCCAAGGGAAGGTTTTCAGACCTCTGGACATCCTTATTGCCCATTAGGTGATGACTTAAATCCCACTCGTGCGCCCACGGAGATCAACAGGACAGCTTCATCTTTTTGGGGCTGGGGAGGTAAGGGAGCATTTGCAGGGCAGAAAAGAGGAGCACCAGCTGCAGGGAGCTGCTAGGCAGCCTCTGGGCTGGCCTATTTCCCCATCCACATTCCTACTTACTAGTCTGTGCTCTTTGCTGCTTGTTCTGTCGTGTGGCCCCAGCTCAAAATCTAGGGAAGGCACTGCAAGGAAAAGCTGGAGATGCAATTCTGGGTTTTGTTCTGGCCTTCTCTGATGCTTGCAAGGCTTTTAGCACATTCATTGCATATTTGCAATTGCACCGTTGGCAACCCCAGTGATGCATGTTATAAAATTAAAAAGCAATCACCTAAACCAAATAAGATAAACAGCAAATGGTCCCAGTGGACTGCCACATGTCCTTAAACAGTATGTGGATGCCTTTAGGAGCCAAGTTATTGGCACTGCATTAGGTATACGGAGGCAGAGACATATCATATAAGGCCAGTCATATCTATAGCAGGAAAAGCATCAGGAGATTGATGGAGGTTGCTGGATACTTGTTATTTGGGAACCAGGGCCTGATGAGCTAACGAAGGTGGGAGATCAAAGGCCACGTCTGAATTTAGCTTGGGCCCACTTGTGGAGAATCTTGAAATAAGAATGGCAAAAGAAGCAGGTTGGAAAGGAAATACGGCCACATCTTCATCCAGTGATTAGTGCCTTTGGCAGGGAGTTGGCATCTCACAGAAGTTTGGCTTCATGTGGGGAGATCTCCCAAAAGGAGGATGTGTAGAGGAGAGGTTGCCTTCCTAAAACTGACCTTAATGGAGGACTAAGGTGTGTCTTACCTTGCCTTCTGCCTCTCTGTGTTGCTCTCTTCAGCGTTACCAACATGGGTTAATAGTAACAATAAAATAATAGCAATAGTAATTATTGTTACTAACTGTTTTACACTTCCCTGAGAAGGATCCTGGTTGTGTGGACTCATTTTGCTGTGAGGGTGAGAGTGCACAGTTTCAGACCAAACTGGCCATGGCCATGCATTAGGATCTTTGTGTGGCTGTCACAGTCAGCCAGGACAAGTCAAAACAGGCAAAAGGAAAGAAAATAGACAAATTTCCGCATCCACAGCAGCTGGAGTGAACGTCAAACAGATGGGCTCTTCCACCCCGATTATCCTAACCACCTAAATATAGAAATACGGGCTTTTTTTTTCCTCCTCTTTTTCTTCTCCTCTTTTTTTTTTTTTTTTAAATAATTTTAAATTACCCGAGGGGGTGGTGTTAGCACACGCTAGGGCAGTGCTAACGAGTGCAAATAGAAGTCATCTGCTGACAGAGTCAGATCACGGCTTCTGCTCATGATTCTCCCCCCGCCCTGCCTGCTTGTGCTTTTTCCAAAGGGAGCACATAGGCTGGCAGTAGCTGA
Source organism: Chrysolophus pictus (assembly GCA_037305975.1). Lineage (NCBI taxonomy): Eukaryota > Metazoa > Chordata > Aves > Galliformes > Phasianidae > Chrysolophus > Chrysolophus pictus. The sequence goes on along the minus strand of CM074576.1, from coordinate 114,910,442 downwards.
AGCTGTCCCCTCTGTGGGTTTGGAAGGCGCTTCTCAATGCACGAGCAGACTCTTATTTCAAATGCAGACTGTGGCTATACAAGCACACAGAGTAAATAAGCACCAAGGAATATGGGTAGAAAATGCATGCTCTCGCCTCCTCCTGTATGCAGTTTGGTAGGTAGATGGGGCAGAAATTCTGCAAGGAGGACTTACAGCTATTTTTCTTAGAGGTCCCCAGTATAAGAGAGACATGGACGCGCTGGAAAAAATCAAAGGGAGTGCTACCACGATGATGAAGGGATTGGAGCTCCTGTCCTGTGAGGACAGGCTGAGAGAGCTGGGAATGTTTAGCCTGGAGAAGAGAAGACTTAGGGGGAGTCCCAGCATCACTGCAGAGAGATTGAAGGAATAACTGTTAGCAGCTGGCAGTGCCTGGGCGCTGTTGTCCTTTTTGTCCTGCAGTATTTGACACAGCTAAAGCAGCAGGAAGGCAGTGTGCTGTGTTATTTTTGGGTTTCTTTTGCTCTACTGAGGGCTCGAGTAGGGAAACATTACTAGGGGGATTTCAAGTAGGGGAATACAGTACCTCGACAATGCTATGTTTTCCATTCATCTTCCAGGTTATTCTTGCTTTTTTTTGTCTTGGGACTGAATTTCATAACTGTTTCCGGGGTTTTATTCCTTGGATGGCCATGCAAACAAGAGGAAGGGAAGAACACCAGGAGGCACTGCCTACAGAACATAGCAGTGTGGAGTGAGCATGAGGCCCTGTTTCTCATCTCTGCCCTGTTGGTTCCTGAGTGTTCTCCTCACCTCTAGGAAGGGAATAACGGTGGCTTGCTTCTAAGGATGCTGTCAGGGAAAAACATTATGCTGTTATGCTGTTATGTTATTACTACCACAGCCATGGCCCAAGATATACAACAAGAACAAAGGTTTGTAACAAAATTGCCCTGACCTGGGGCCCAGCCAAGCAGAACTGCAATGTTTTTCCCTTGTATTATGTAGAAGGATGTGTTGTACTCTGTGGATGTATCTACATCAGCATCAGTGCAGATATACAAAACTTCAGAGACTCTGCAAAGGAATTCTTTATCTTATGGGCTGCTCTCCATGTGAGGATAGTGCATGGTTTCTCAAAGCTTCCAGGGCTCGTTTTGCTTGTGTGCTCATGCTCTCCTGCAGAAACCCAAACAGTTGTAACCTTAATTCCATGTTCTGGTGCCATGTGTATCCTTGGCTCCCACAGCATTTACATCTTCCTTGGAGGTCTCTCTTGTGAGGAAGGATTGGCAGGCGTTGTAGGAGGCTGCCTGGGGAAGGTGTGGGGTTTCCACTTTGGAAGCAGGCTTCTAAAGATGGGTTCAGCCAGCAGCTGGCAGGGTGGCAGGGCTGTAGGAAATCCTGCCTTGGGGCAGGAGGGTGGAGTGGATGAAATTCTGAAGGCTGCTGTGTGGAGAAGTATTACTTCTGGTGTTTCCAGGGTAAAGTGCGTCCTCTTGTCACCTTGAGGTCATGTAGTGCAGTGTCATCTAGTCCATGAAGCACCCAGAAGCTATAGATACTGGGCAGCACAGCAGAAGACCTCAGCTGCCTTCCATGTATTTGCTTAGGACTCAGGATAAGCTCTCCCAGATACAGCAAATGAGGGATGCCAGCGTAAATACACCTAATTAGCTTTGAAGGAGACGAGCTTTGGCAGGCTTTAGTCATTCTGATTCATGCTAGGATGTATGGCACCTGGCTGGCACAGCATTGGGTCACTCAAGCATCCCTCTGCTACACACTTGAGTGCTCCTGATGAGCAGCTGAGGGGTGCGGGAGAACCAGGCTGGCTCTGCATGCTGCTGCTTGGCAGAGCTGTCTTGCTTCGGCTTGCAGCCGTGGTGCATCTGAATGGTCTCTCATAGCTCCTTAGTTTCCTTCATGCTGCATGGAGCCAGATCTGCAGTAACCCTGGCAGAAACCACTGCCATATTTCTGCACCACGGTTAATCTGCAAGCAGGATAACAGCATTTTTTGTTTTAAAAAGAATAATAATAATGCAATTAAGGAGGTGGGTTGTGCTGCTTGTCTTTAAGGATGCCTGGTATTTTCAGTTATCCTTTCTTCATCCCAGTTTCATTCTCAGCAAACAGGATAAACTACCTCCCTGACTACAATAGTAAGGGGCTTCAAATGGGACTGGATGGACACTGAGGCTCATTAGGGGGTGAGAGTAAAGGCTCATAAGAGTTACCATAGAACTGCAGGAGGAACACTGAGGTGGGCAGGGAATTCTGGAGATCAGAGCAGGCTGCCCAGGATCTTGTGAGGTTTGGAGGAAAGGGGTGAATCTTGGACTGGACGGTCAAGCAGACCAGTATCTCATCCCAGAGGAGCTGGAAAACTAAGAATTTGTTAATGAAGGGTGTGGGATGCTACAACACTGAGCATCCTAAAAATGCCCAAAGGGACTCAGGAATTCTGTCTCCTGTATGGGACTTGAAAGTATGCCACTAATCAAAGCTGCAGTCACCCGATAAGTATAAAGTCAGTAGGACAGTAGATTAAATAAGCCCTCAGTGTCTGTCTGTCCTGGAGGTTGAAAGAAGCAGTAACAAACAAAAGTATGTGATTTTTGCTTTTATTTTTAATACACGTTCAGCTCTATTTTAGCAGTGCCAGGGGATGTGGCATCTGGCACTGCTGCTTTTCTGGCAGCATCTGGGTTGAATACCTGAGCTGTACTGATGCTTGGGTGATTCAACAGTTTGCCTTTAAATCTCCACGGCAAAAGCTGAAAATCATAAGCAGGCATTAAAAAGGAGATAACAGTTAATACATTATTATTTTGTTAATTTATTGCTATATTAGTAACAACAAACAGCGATTTCTTTAAATCCTTAGGTTTTAAATCTCTGCCAAGTAGATTGCATCTTTCATCCATTTCGTGCAGATACTTTATATTCCTAAAATTTCTCCTGTCAGTTCATTGCAGAGTACTCACTGTTCTGGTAGTCATTCACTGCCTGTTTGAAGCTTGCTGGTGCCCCTATTAACAGAGAGGAGTTTTGGTGCAGGGGCCATCTAGCAAAACATATTGTGGCACTTCTCCTGACTGCTATGGTACAAGCAGTTCATCATCATTGCTGGCAGCATGGCCAGAATCTGTTCTCTACTTCAGGATGAAAAATGGGAAGAAGAAGAGAGAGCACTCTAGTGTAAAAAAAATGGCTTCAACTGATTTTGGAAATACGGGAAGATGTGTGGGTTCAAAAGGAATTAGTATTAAATTCCTCAGGAGCAACTTGTGATGGGCAGCACCTGTTTATTACCTAAGTGGAGGAAAGTCACCGAGTCTTCAGCAACAAGACTGGCCAAATTCCGTGGGCAAGCTCATGCATGATGTGCTACCAGCACTTCTGATCTGTATCTGAGGAAAAGGAACCATTGAGTAAAGCAGGGAAGTCGCTTTCTTTAGCAGTGATCGAAAGATTCTCTTTGGGAATGTCACAGAGTTAACTAGATCAATCTATGCCCATGACAGGGGGCCCCCTCCGGCCCCACAAAATGGGAAGGGAAAGGGAAAAGGGACAGGGAGATGGGAGCTGGGTTTAAGGAAGGAAAAAAAAACAAACAGCAACAATGATATATGGAGGAAAATTTATTTTACTAACTATGATATCAGAATGCAAAATAACACAATTAATACAATCTAATTGGAACTGAGACTAATAAATCAAATAAAATAGGTGAGAGAGAGACTGAATCAAACCTGAAAAGCTTGGTAGAGCTAGGAAAGCACCCTCCAGCACCCACTGCAAGGCAATAAGAGACCACCCCACCTGGAATGGCCACATCCCATGACTTCCATGATGTACAGGGACAAGTACCTGGAATTGGAGCATTAACGCTTTAACTCCCAGTGCACTACATGATGTTATGATGTGGAATACTGAAAATGAAAAAACACAAAACCATGACAGGGCATAGCAGTCTTCTTCCCTGCTTTTGATTTTATTCAGAGAAGTGGAAACTAAGGACAAAATGGCTGCATGTGGTCTGCATTCTGCAGAATTTCTCTAACCTAACCTTTTGCAAGGCCAGACAGTGAGACTCATGTCAGTTCAATTAGGCCAAATGCACCACACTTAGGTGCCTAATGCTGGATGCCCATGTTCATATGGAGGCATGCTGGGAAAGGTCCCCTTCCCTTTGAAGAGTTGAGCTGTTTTTTGGGATGCTGGCTAAAGCTTCCAGATGTGAAGAGGAAGAAGATGTTTGGTCCTACTTATGAAGAGACCGGAAGACCCTGGAGGGGACCAAGATACCTTGTCTTATGCCCTCAAACATGTGGAAAAGTTGGTGTGATTCACATGGAAATGACTCCCACTCTCTGAATTTCAGTCCCTGCCCTACAGTAATTTAACAGACTTTTGCATATAAGCTTTATTTAGGCTGTCCTTGCTTGCCTTGTTGCTCATAACTCTTTTTACAGACAGGATCAGTTGTGTAAGTGGGAAATGGCTGCTTACTGCATGGGCATTCCTGGGAGCAAGTAAGAAAAGCTTCTATTTAGTTTTCCCAGTCTGTTGCTCTCCAGTTATGTTGAGACCCAGCACCCTCTGATCAAGGTTATCAGTCTCAGCCAAGTGCTGGTGCAAGCAATCTCTCTCAGAGGGAATTTATTTTTTTTTCTTAAATCATTCACCAAGGGATTGTGACTCAAGAGTAAATCATTTTAAAATCAACTGTGAATGGAGAGTAAATCATTTTTTTAACCATGTATTATGAAGGAATCGTAAACAGTAAAAAAGCTAAAATGGGCACTAGGCATTGCTTGGAGAATAACTGAATCACTCTCTCATACAGAAATCAATAGCAACAGGAGAGCATCCTACCCTCCCTGCCCTCCAGTCTCAGGTATTTTAGTTGTGTGGGCGTCACTGTTGAAAGTATGAAGGGAAGTGGGTGCCATGAGGAACCCCCAGATAGTGTCTCTTAATTCCTGGGTACAGTGCGTATCTGGAGAAAAGCTTCATAGCTCTGCAGAGCACATTGATCTTTCCAATCCTTGAAGTATAGCTTTTTAATCAAAGCGTACTCCACCCTCCAGTGAGCTCTGGAAAGACGTTTCTGTTCTGTCTGTTGTACTTTTTGCAATATCTTATAGGCTAAAGAAAAGCCTTTCCTACCTACTGGGAGAGTTTGGAATCTGCCAGGTTTCTGGACAAATAAAGCCTTGCCTGTGTTTCTATATCTTTATTTCCAAATACATTTCCCATTGTCTATGAGGTAGTTAAGAAACAGAGGCAATGGGAAATGTTGAGAACAATTACTTTCTAAAGCAAAGGGTGGGCAGCATACACACATTCAGTGGTTTCGTTTCTGCCTTTGATTCTTGCTTTCTACTTTCAAATACCTTTCCTGCTGACGAGACGGGGAACTCCTGGCAAGCTGTTTAAGAGCAGAATGTAATGTAACATTTCCTTTTTTCTTGTGGTCTGTGATTGTATCCTGCAATAATTGAACTTTCGAGTAACTCCTAGCAAATTACTCTGAAATTACCTCCGTGTTATATCTTTACCAACACCGGAGGTGAATAAAAACTTTTTTTTTGCTTCTGGCTGAGAAAGGAGTGTGCAAACTAAAGGTCATTCTTAGTCTCTGTCTTTTCCCAGATTCCTGCACAAAGAAAGTGGGATAGAAAGGGTATCTAGAGTAGGCTCTTTTAAGAGAAATTTGAGCTCTTGCTTGAACCTGTAGAAATGTGGAGTTGTATTTTTCTTCTCTCATGTGTTCTTGACCCTGTTATACCCTATGTGTGGTTTGATGGTCACCTCAAGACATGGAGGTTGGGGGGAAACTGTGTCTCCCCATCCAGCAAAGACTGCTTCCGGATAAAGACTAGGATGAGGAAAGATATCTGAACCTCAGTCACTGGGCTTCGTGGGGCAGCTGCTGTCTCCCAGGCTGTTGGGTGAGTACCTAGAATTAATTTAGACTGATGGCACCACAGGATAGCACAAGCACAGCTGTGAAATTAAAGCCACAGGTCGGCTTGTAGAATTTGCAGTGATTGAAGTCATATTGTCTTCTCTTAATTAATTTAATTCAGGTTTAATTTATTGAGGGTTTGTCTTGATTTATTCCTTTGCTGTACTGCTTGCTCAGATGGCCTGTGTGAAGAACCACTGTGCCTTCTCGCAGCCTGGATGGGTGTGCTGTCATCAGTAACCCATGCTTAATCATTACATGGGATTATTCCCATCTTCTCCCCTTGTTTTACACCACCACCAGGGGAAAAAAAAACACAAAAACAAGTGAGAAGGAAGTGACGGATTCACAGTTTCTGCTATTTGAAGAAGAGTGAAAAGTTTCTTAGGACTTGAAAACACCATGTGTTGCATGGGGTTATTTGCATGGGCCTAACTCCTTGGGGTTGTTATTTCTCCATGTGCACTGTGCGCTCAGCTTGGCCTTGTTTGTGATGTGCTTTTGTGATTTGTGATGAGATCCATGGGTGTATCGTGCATCTAGCATTACTGAATGGACTTCTTAGAGGGCTGGGCTGCCAAGCAATGCCCTGTGTTACTGGATTTGTTTCTCATGGGGCAGGGTGGCTAAGCAGTTACAGGCAGTGCTTTACCTCGTTAGGTTCCCTTTATCCCTCCACAAGAAGGTCTCACCTGCTGCATTCCAGGTTCAGGAGAAAGTGTCCACTCATGAAGTGCATATGCTGAAGTGCATCCCTTCCTCCTTGTCCTCTGTCCTCCTCTCCCCCATCCTTCCTCTTCTTTGAGGTCTCCTGTTGCCCTTGTTGTGTGGGAGAAGGCTACACCACTCCTCCTTGCTGGGTGCAAGGCCTACATTTCCATTTCAATAGCCTTCTGCGGAGTCTTCCCAATACCGAGCCAGCAAACAAGGCGCCCACTGTTCACAGATGGGATGTTCAGCCAGCCCTGACGGCCTCAATGCCGCTTTGTCAGCGCCTCCACGGAAAAACGGGGCACTGGGGACTCGCAGGGGGCTGGGGCTATGCTGCTGTCAGGCAGGCTCCAGGCCCTGGGCAACATGCCACTCATTTTAAACAGCCCCAGCCTGCCTGTGCCTGGATCTTTGTGCTCCAGTCCAGGCTACTGTAGCTTGCATCTGGTTTTTGAGCTGCACGTCAGTGCCTTTCAGCATGCTCCGCTTGGCTACTGAGTGGTTTTCAGGCCGCCAAGCGTGTGGGGATGCTGCCCTGAGTCTGAGGGAGAAGCTGCTCTTATTTCCCTCTCCCCTTCATTATTTCCCAGGTTCCCTGGGGCAAGCATGCATTGTAACCAAGGTTCTTGCCTCCTTATGCCTTGGGTCAGAGGCAGAGCTGTGCCACATCCCTGTTTTTAACTCTATGGGAAGAATTAAGGGGCTTGGTGCTTGCTTTTGTTTTCTCTCAAATAGCTTCACGCTAGTGACATTTAAATAAATTCTGCAGAGCAGGCGCAGAAGGGGCAGCAGCAGAGCTGGCTTCTCTCTGCTACTTCAGGAAGGGCCAGCTGGAGCACAGGGATGGTGACGAGGCCAGGTATGCTTCTGCCAAGGCTGGCAGCTGCTGAAGCTGCTGGAACCAGTTACAATGTGTTAAATCCCCAGTTCACGGGGGAAAAAAATGAGAAGCCTTCCTCTTCTGTCACTGTGGGTAAGTTGCTGATAAGGGAAGGGTAATGCTTGCTTCTGGTCACTTCTTACAGTTTAATTTAACTGTGCTTCTATTCCTCTTTCATGGCTTTTCTACTCAGCTCTTCCCTCCCGTGCTAAATTCCTGCAGCCGTGTTCTCCTTTAGCGGATGGAGATGCTAATTCAGGTGAGCTGAATCCTTCCACAGCAGGTAAATGGTGAAGAATGTGGAGGGCCCTGCCTTGCCTTCACCTCTTCCTCCACCCTCAGCAGCAGAGCAGGACTGGTGTTGAGAGGGTGGCCCTGGGGCTTGCACATAGCATGGGACTTCTTCAGGTTGGTGAGCAGATTGATGGCCTGGAGCAGATTGATGACTGCTCCTCTGCTGATGACAGAAGCATTGGAGATCCAGTGTTTCCTCTTCTCCTGGCTCTGGGGATATTCCTGGCACCTGCACACAAATAGGTGGAGATACTGAGCAAATTGGTTGCAGTACCTTGGAGAGGTACCAAGTCACCTTCCCAGCTGGTGGCATAGCTGTGTGATGATCCCTCCTCTGGCTGCCCCTACCAGAGCTGGGAATCACATAGCTCCCAGATTTCATAAACTCACGTCTTACTGAAAGGTTTTCTTATGGGGATGGCGTCTGCCAGTACATTCTTAGCCTAGAGGAGGGGATTTCCAGTTGTTTATTTGGCAATGTTTTGTGTATATGTGGCTTTATAATGGAGCTGCTCCGGAAAAAGGGAAGATGCTGTGGAGCCATTTAGGATGGTGGCTTTACTATGATATTTTGGGAGGGCTTGTTTGTTACATGAGCGGGCCAACATTAAAGTATGCAGGAAACTACACCCACATTTCCTTTATGAGTGAAGCCATTCTTTCTCTTTGCCGTGAGGAAGAAAAATGGAGTAGAAAATAAGTTGAATAAAAAATGTTCGTGAATCAGTGTTTGTAGCAGTGGGTTGAGGAAGCTGTGCAGTCAGTGCTGTCTGAGGCTATAGAGGCTGGTGCACTATTATGCCCAGCCCTTCAGTGGGGTTATGATAGCTGTGGGCACATTCAGGGAGCTCTGTAGGTGCTCAGAGCCCTGCAGGATCTGCCTCTATATTACCTCTATATGAATATTGTCATCTTATGAAGCACAAGAGGCCCAGAGGAAACCAGTTGAATCCCACTGGAACTCCTAGGCTCGTGATACTTTTCAGTATGAAAATTTTGGGTAAGTTTTAACACAACCAACAGATTTTTTTTTATAAATGTTCATACCTCTATGAAGTGCATAAACTGCAGGAGGGAACCATCTTCCTATATAGTTGTGTTTAAACTCTACATTGCCCCTTACAGAGTCTATGCTGGTGAAACTGATTCAAGCTGGGCAGCTCCAGTTATACGTAACTGGTAATACATGATTGAGTCAATCTTTTATCTTTTTTAATAACAGAGGTTGTGGGGAATCCAGGGAATGAAAAATATAGATGCTTCTGGTACCTTAACATTAATGTCTCAGATGAATAGGTTTCTAAATTGTGACATTTGGGAAATGTTATCTTGTCTTTATTGCACTTGGAGAAGATTGTATTTTTGGTATGAATATTTCTTTGTGTTTTTTTTTAAAGTCCATTTTGCTGGGTGTTGGGTATGCAAAATGCTGAGATAATGTTACTATGAGAACCTTCAGCATTACATTTCCAGATTAGGTGTGTTTAGCTGTGAGGCTGTGATGATAGTTCAACTTGTCGCATTTCAGTTTTATTAACCAATCTGCACATGGTTATCACCTGGATGACTCATAATTAAGTAAAAGGAAATGCAGAAGTCATCCTAAAAAAACCAACATGAGCTCTAAATACTGTATAAAAAACCTCTTAATTCAGACATAAATATGGTTCTTGAAACATTTCAAAATTTTCTCCAACAGCTGCAGTTTACATTCTTAGGACCCTGAATTTGCACTTTCCTGGGAAGGGAGCATTCCTACATTGGCATTTCCAATTAATTCAGCAGGACACATTCACTAAGACGGGAAATGTTTCCCAAGAAGGACAGACTCTTCAGCTGCATGGACAAATGCAGAACCCAAGTTATTTCTTTTTTTCCTCTTTATTTTAATTTTTGTCACATTTGCATCTAACTTATTTTCCCCCTTTTGTTAGCAGTCCTGTGGTTTCAGTGCCAGTGTGCCCCCTGTTTCAGATTCAGATACATTTATCTGAGCAGCCGAAGATGGAGGGGCGGGTTCCCACCGGCACAGCAGATGTATTTATATTGATGGCAGCATCTGCATGGGCTGGCTTCTGGCTCATGCTGCCTGCCTTGTGGGAGGGGGACCAGCACCTCCAAGTGTTCATCAGCAGAGAACATTATTCCAGCAGAAGCCACATCCATCCCCACGGCACCATCCTGTCGCTTTTGCAGAGGATGCTGTGGCAGCAGCCACTGCTGCAGCTTGGCAAGTCAAGGCTGCAGAGATAATTTGCAGCAAGCCGCAGGGAAAATGCTTTCTTTCTGCAGGGGGTTAATTAGGCTGTGAATCGCAGCAGTGGAGAGGGCATACTTACTGTGCCATGTGGTGCATGTCACTCAAGCTCAGTATGAACAGAAAGGCACTGCAGGATGTGGGGCAGGGACGGAGCTACTCCAACTTTGCTATCCCAGACTTGCAAGGGCTTGGTAAATACACTGCTTATACTGGAGTGCTCTGCTTGAACCTCGTCACAGGTTGTGTTGTGTCTGAACACAACAAGACTTCTGGAGACACAAGTACTCTGGCAGCGTGTCCTTTTGGGGGGGATGCTGTTTGGGCAACGTGCATGTACCCAAGATCCTGTAAGTGCATGTGTTGTCTGCATGCTGTCCTAGTGTCAGTTTGCACTTTAACAGTGCGTAGGGGAAGGTGGTATTGGAAGGGTTGCTTTGATGCTGTAAGTGGGTATCACATTGCCCTCCGAGCCCATGTTGGACCACTGAGGATTTTGTCATCTGTGCATTCTACTGGCTCGTGGACAGAGCAGCCGGGATGCTGCAGAGCAGGACATCAGCTGAACTGAGTGTCAGGAAATATTTTCGTGTTCTTTGCTTGGTTATCCTTCATGAGGACTTAGAATTGAGTAATGAAATAGGTAGAAGTCCCCAAACAAAATGCCACTCTCCAAAACAAAGGTGTTTGGAAGGAGGGGACCATGCAGAATGTTGCAGCAGGCAGGAAAAGGGCTGGGCTGGTTTTATGATGTGCTTGAAGCTTGAGCAAGCAGCTGATAAGTGAGATCTCATACACACATGTGTATTTATATGCACTGACACAGATGTAGAGCTCTGCGTTTCTAGATAGTAGCGTAGTAGTGTGGCCACTCTATATGAAAGATCACGTCAGTACTAACGGGGCATCACCCAGGAAGAGCTGTGCTTTCAGGTCAGGGATGGCACAGGAGAAAATCATTGATATATATTCTTAGAAGACTAAAAAGGTTGCAGAAACAGAACTGACTGTGCCGTTTAGGCTGCTTCTTTGCATTTTTATTTATTAAAATGCTCTAGATGCAGAGGAGCTCTGCTTATTATTTATAAGTGTTGCTACCGCCTTGAAATGGAATCTGCAGGCACTTTGATAAATGTGGTGAAAGCTTGTCTGGTGTCACTGCCACTTCTCTAAAGTGCCTCCTGCATCCTCTGCTGAACTGCTGTTTCATCAGTTTGGACAGCAGCATTCCTCAGTGAATTGCAGCAAAAGTCTGGTTGCATCATCCCGTGCTAATGGAAACAGAGCAGGAGGGAGCGAGCACCGAGTGTGTCCTGTGAGTGCAGGGCAGAGCAGTGGCAGAAGGGAGGAGGAAGCCCCACACATTGCTCCATCCTGGTGGGCAAAGCAAAAAGGGAGAAAGTTTTAAAACAAGAAATAGGAATCTGAAAATAGAAACAAAAATATTGTCTCCTCCTTTAGGCAGAAGGAGATGCTCGGAGCTGATCTTGCTAAGGAGAGGGTGCACCTGTGCTGAACCAATTGCCCATCGGGGCAATGGAAAGCTTGTCCTGTGCCAGCCTGTTGGTGAACTTAGTTCATTTCACCTGAGTAAAAAGGTAGGGAAGTGTGAGAGTGCTCTGTGAATATATCAGCAAGTGAGCAGTGTGATGGGGCGAGGGCTTTTTAATAATACTGAAGGAAGGTGGTGGCGGAGGGACAGGCTCAATTGTAATAATCTAGTCTGGGAATTAAAGTGAAATTTCAAGCCATTAGGTCAGAGAAGTTAGGGAATAGGCTACCAAGCATAGTAACAGAAGCAAAACACCCATGCAGCCCTTAAGCGGAGTCTTGATCTGTCTGTGAAAGGGATTATATGAAGCACCAGACTCTGTGTCCTAGTGGATTCTCTTCCATGCTGCCTTGTATGTCTCTTAATTCCACGTTAACCAAGCATGTTTTGTGCATTTGAGACGTAACTGTGTAAAACATCACAGATGAAGCTTCTAAGTGCTTTGCAACTTTGAACTTATGTCGTGAGTTTCCTTTTTCTGCCTAATGGCTCTGTTCAAGGTGTCCCTTTCACCCACATACACAGTAGCAGCATTTCACTCAGCGCCCAGATTCCACCCCCATCTCACTTTTGTGCAAGCTGTTTCCACCGACAAACTGCACCTCAGCACTTTTGAGGACTGAAAGCTATTTACCAGCTAAGAGGGCAAGAGTACAACACTATTTTCAGCACCTCAGCCAATCGGATTTTGTCTGGCAATCCTATTTGATGGGTGTGGGGTCATGTCACCTGAAATAGTTTCTGCTCTTTGCCTTCATCTCTGGCTCTCGTGCCTGTGCTGCAGCCAAGTTATGGTACCTGGGCTCTGACAACTGTCTGTTTATAATCAAAAGGGCTGTTTAGCAAAGCCATGTGTTTTTAAGAGGATTTTGGGCTCTCAGTTTCTTCTTGATTCTGTCAGTAAAGTATGCACTTGCAGGATCCATCTTTAGTCCCATTGTATCGAAGAGACATGGTCTGCTTCACCTTTGTAGCTTTGGAGCTCAATGGCCCATTTCAGCCCTGTTTGAAAGAGTTTCCAAAATATTGCATTTGCCAGGTTTCATCAAAACATTCAACTCAAATGTAGTTTCAGTTCAATTATTAGGCAGAGGAAAGCCCAAGCAAGCAGGACATAATGTGCCAGGCTTCATTGCTGCTTTCTGGGGATTCCTCAGTTATTTCAGGGGTGGGGTGAGAAGAGGTTGTGGAAAGTTTAAGATCTCTCTCTGAGTTTGTAAAAGACAACAAAGAAGAATGTCACTGTGTGTTGTTGTACCAGCTACAGGTCAGGTCACCGACTGCAGGCTAATCCCTGGGGCAGCCTGATGGCAATGAGAGATATTCTTTTCTTCTTTGGGATGTAAGCTGAGATCCTGTCTCTGGCTCTGGTGTGGGTCCTCGCCAGCCCCTCTGTGCAGCAGCAGCTGCTGCATGAGAAAAAAGGGCTTTTACTTCTATGCCGATATCCAACACTGCAAAATTAGGCTGGAATTTCTCTTTTCCTCCCAACCTCTGTGTTCTTGTGGAAAGGTGAGAGCTCTCCCAGAGATACTCAGCAGTAGCACATGATTTATTGTGATTTCTTTTTCCTGTCTTCTTGCTAAGTAAAACCTTCCTCTTGTTTCAGTGTTGGCAACAGTAGGGGGTATTGGATTTGGATCCAGCAAGAAGATGAGCAGCCAGTATAAATCCTGAGCAGGTTTTTGGAATAAGTAATACCCCCAATTCATCTTACTGTGTCATTTGCTCTAGGTGTCTTGGAAACCAGAGAGGCGGCTAAAGGAAAACTGCACCCACTGGAGATGAAAGGATTTCCCAGCCTGGGTGCTGGAATCCCAGGAGGGATTTCCTCCTGGGCTTTCGCAGTTCAGCTGGACATGATGCACAGCCTGACCCTTTCTTGCACGTGCTTTGATCTCACGTTTCAGGCTGTCTCTTGTTCAGTTGCAGGGTCAGGAAGGAAGACCCAGCTCTCCCGCTTGAGTCTTTTTGTTCACCTCATTTAGTTCTCAATTGCAGCAGCCCGGGAATAAAAAATAAATAAATCTATCGGTAATCTGGGTTTAGAAACAAACCTCCAGGCTGTTTGATTAAGCCCAGTGTGATGGAGGTGGCAGGGGCTGTGTTGGGTTTGCACACAGCGCACAGCTCCCGGCTGGCACTGGTACAGTGCACGGGTGCTGCGGTCGCATGCCACCGCCTGTGTCACTCTGATGTGCGTGACACCCGCCTGAAAACAAGGGGGGAAAAACTGGCTTTTTGTTTCCCAGCTGAAATAGCTCTGGCAAGGCACAGGCACCACCTCTGTGAATGAAAGCCTTGTGCATAGCCCTGTGATAACCGGTGCCATTGTGCTCATCTCAGTACTGCCTGTGGCTCTTCCGATAACTTCCAAGCAGCAACAGACCACACAGGTTCTCACTGGCTTCAATTAGTGTTCCTGGCAGTGATGACAAGCTGCCCGTGGAAGTGTGAATCTAGTTTATAGAGACTAAGAAGCCAAAACCAAATAACAACAAAAAAGCCTTCTAATCTGATCATTACACTCAAGCCAAGGGATCAGCAAAATGATCAAGCGAGGAAGAGAAACAACTTCTGGCTACTAGATTCTGTGTCTCTATCCAGGCCAAGTGCTGCACCACAGTGAACATCAATCTTGTAACAAGCTTGGATAATACCCAGTGGTGAATTAACAGGGACCACTGATATCTAAGTGCTTTTCAGCTTCGTGTTGCCAGGAATAAGTCTCAGTTCTGGGGGGCCAGCGTCCTTCCTCAATCAGGGTTTAATTCTCTCCCATCTGCTGTCTGCACTGCCTGCCGATCCTCTCCCAAGTAGGGCACCATGTGGATCTGGAGAGAAGCAGGGATGTGCTGGGCTCTCTGTTGGCTGTGATACCCCTCAAGGGAGGAGCCAGGGGGATCCTACCTCCTACTAGATTCCCAGGAAGATGCTAACAGAGGAGATGCGTGTAGTGGAGAGTGGGTGGGTCCAGCAGAAGGAGATGACTTTGGAAGAACCTTCTGTGAGCTGGGATGCCTCTAATGGCTGCAAAAAGAAGTGCCTGACCACATCCCTTACCTTCACACAGCTGTGTCAGGCTGAGGTGGTGACTCCTTGCACTAAAGGGGCTTGTCCTCAGAAGGAGACATCCTGGAGGATGCAACCAGGCATCCATGTGCACAACCAGGCATTACCCCCATAGAAACATCCTGGGAGCCTTCACAATATTTCTGCTGTGGGATAGCACAGACAGAGCTGGTGCCATCAAGGACAAAAGCAGCCTCTTTCCCACCATTGCTGGAAATAATAGGAATAATTACCTCATTATTCCCACAGCCTCCACAGCTCCCAGAAAAAGAGTAACTGGTGTGCAACAATGCCTCTGTTGTACACAATGCCTGCAGCATGTTCCACTGAAGCAGAAGATGGAGATACAATTCACCACTGTGGGTTTGGTCCACTGAACTTTGGGTGTTTTTTTGTTGGTTGTTTGCTGTGTTTTTTTTGAAGGAGGGGTGGTGTGTGGGCTCTGTACAGTTTATTTATTTACTGATTTATTTTCTTCATTTATTTATTTAAATTGAGGTCATGGATACATGTTCAGTTTTCAAATGCTTGGAGTTGTGCAGAAAGCCTGTGCCACCCCAGAATGGATGTGACCAACAGTGTCACGGGGCAGGCAAAAAGGGGAGCTCTGGCCATGCCACTTGTTCTTCACCGCTCTGGACCTATCAAAACGCATACTCATCTATAGGTCTCAAATATGTCTCAGAAAGGGGACGTCCTTGTCTAGCAGCAGGTGAGACTATGGGGTAGGAAAGGGCTTTGCCAAGATCTGCACAGCCTGGAGGGAGCCAAGTGCTGTGACTCATGTTTGTTGGATTTACTTTGTTTTAGAGGTGTCTCAGAAAAAGAAAAATGTGCTGCCGTTAGAAGCGGAGATGTTCCTTTTGTTACATTTCTGTGCTCTTCACAGATCCATTGCTGGCTTGTGAAGCTTGCTGCAGTGCTACTGCTCATTGTGTTATTATCCAGGAACACCTGAAATCTTCTGGAGTAGGGTTTATCTTTGTAGCCTAGTTTTTCTCTGCTTCTTCTTAACATGAGAAATATCAGGAAGCTGTCTCTCAGGCTTTGCTTGAGGGCTTCTGGAAAGCTGTACCATGAAGTTTCCCCATCTTTATCTGAAATCTGCATTGGCTTTCTGAAAAAGCCTAACATTTGTCAGGCAAATGGTTTAAGTGTTTACATAAACCAGAGAGTTGAATTTTCAGTGGTTCTTACAGTGTTCTGGCTTAGCCCTCAGTTTTACTCCTTGTGACATCTCAGTCTCATTAACTCACATACAGTGTCCTTGACAAAAATTAGGAAGCTTAGACCTAATATTTCTAGTCTGTCTTAAAAATAATAATAATAATAATAATAATAATAAGCAGATAAAAAAACCAAACAACAACAACAACAAAAACCCACCAACACATACATGAATAAATTTTCACCTGAGCCACTGCAAACTCATAAAATTGAAAATCCCTCTCCTGCAAGAGCCAGCCCTGGGTGACACGTAACCTCGGGAAGCACAGACTATAGCCAAGCAATAAGACTCCTCTGCCTTTGCGTTGCCATCTGTCTCCTCTAATGTGCTGTAATCCCTCGGATGCTGGATTAGAAATTATCACTGGGCAAGGCTGGACTGAAGCCAAAGTGGGGCTCCTCCTTCAAGTTGCTGGGAAGAGGAAGGCTTTGCTGAAACCTGCTTTCTTCCTGCTCCTCTGCAAGATGTTGCAGCATCCCAGCGTTGGGCATCCTGCTGTCATGGAGCTGGATTTCTGCTTATGACTTGCCATCTTCCTCCCCTGTTTGATGAGGTGTAGGGGGGAGTTGTCAGGACCAGTGAGCACAGTCACTTGTTTCTCCTCTGGCCTCTGCTCCCCCAAAAAGATGCTGGATGCTGGATGCTGGTATGCACGTGGAAGAAAATCAGGGCCTACCATTGTTTGTTATCAGACTGACTCCCTGGAAGTAAAGGGAAAATTGATCTTTCCTATGCCTTATTGCAAAACCAAATATTTTGAGGAAGGAGACTAATTGCTTCCTTCCTACATACCATCTGCTTCCAGCATCCATGTTGTCACTGCAACATGCTTACTGTTAGAATTTTTGTCCTATTCTAGCACTGATGGTAGTGCCAGTTTTGGCAGAGGGAATGCTGGTGTTTGACTGTGCCACCTTGAAGATAATTTAGGGATGTATTGGCATTATTTTAAGAAGTGTTTCATTAACATTGAAGTTTGAACCAGAGAATGAGGGCTCTTTGCCATCGTACACTTGCTTCTTTTGGGAATTATCCCTCTCCGTGCATCTGTGTGTTAGTGGCAATAGTTGTCATTCAGTGTCATCCATTGCCACCTCCTGGAAGAACTTGCACTACAGAAAAGGAACGGAGAGGATAAAAGGAAAGAAGGAGGACATTTATGGCCTTGGAGGCAGGTGACGTGAGCTATGACTGCATCATGTGCTGCAGGTAGAAGCAAGCTCCCTTGACCTTCCCTTTGAGCCAGTGGATACAAGCCAGCTGTGAGACTGCTTCAGTGCAGCACTTAGTGTGAGCTAGTGCATCATGCATCTCAGCACACTAACCACAGCTATGCAGCCTTATCAGCTTAAAGCTTCAGGGCTTGCTTCTGCTTGCACTGCACTAGGTGAGTGTATCTATGGCTTCGATGATACCGTCTTATTCTAACCCCAACTTTTCCCAGAGTGTGCCTCACCTCCAGCATGTTTAAGGGAAGACTGCTCATCATTTCCCTTAAATAAGTAAAATGGCTCTGAGATGCAACATCTGGTCCTGTCTCCTTCAGATATCATTCTTCGATGTATGGTTGTAATGTACGTTAGTCTCAGCATAGAGACTCAATAGTTATGCTGCGGTTTGATCCTGTGATGTGTTCACAGTGAGATCTTGAATGTCACAAGGCAGCATTGCAACATGACCATTAATTTTGAAAGGTGCCCTTAAAAATAAGATTCAGTTCCATGCTCCTGATTCCTGCTTCCCTACAAGGGTGAATATTCTCTGTACATATCTTTGGTGTACCAGTGGCTGGTGTGCCAAGTACCAGTGTTTGGAAAATCAGTCGGTACAGATGGAGGATTAAGCCAGGATGGGCAGCTTTGCCCTAAGAAATGGTGCTTAAAATGGGTAGTTTAGAGAGTCCCTATAACTTTGTGACATAGCTGCATTCCGCAACTTCTCTGGGCAACCTGTTCTAGTGAACTCACCACCCTCATAGTGAAGAATGTCTTCTTAACGTCCCATCTAAATCTGCTCTATTCAAATCTTCAAAAGTTTTCCATCTCTGGAGGTGCTCAAGGCCGGGTTGGATGAAGCTGTGAGCAGCCTGATCTAGTGGGTTGCAGTCATGCCCACAGCAAGGGGTTGGAACTACTTGGGCTTTAAGGTCTCTTCCAACCAAGCCGTTCTGTGATTCTGATATGGCGTTGATCATTATTGTTTAACCAGCCCTTTTTGGCCAGCCTGAAAGGCCCGTTTTTAAGTTCTTCCCATTCCCTTCCCCTCTCGGTTCTCAGTTGGCATCAGTGCACTGATTACTTGAATCAGAAAAGAATAAAAGCAGAGTCTGGTGGCTCTGTGCTTACTTTTCTGGATTGCTTTGTCATCTATAGGTGCAAAGAAAAGCTGTTTGCAGTGAAAGGAGCTGGTTGGGGATGCCTAGTGTTAGGGTCCTGCCTGATCCTCCATGGGGTGAATGGGAGCTGCTTCTCTGTCCCTCTCTTCCCTGCCACGAGCTGACCATCTGCTCACCTTAATGGGCTAGAGATTAGCCTGGGAGTTAAGTTATCAACATAATTAACCTAGATCTCTCCTCTGTGGCTGAGACAATTTTTCTTTAGCTAATGTTTAGGTGGTATGGTGGAATTCAGACTGCTCTCTAGGAACAACAGAAACCAAAACAAGTGGAGGGGAAGACTTTCAAAGTTCAAAATTAGCCTGAAGGCCCCAAGGCAGAGAGATGAGAGATGATTAAACTTGTGCAGGTTCACATATGTTCTTAGCTATGAGAAAGGTATTGCAGAGAATTCAAATACATTATTAATACTGCCTGCTCCTTATGTGGAGGACTTTTCAGCTCTGTGTCTCAAACCAGGCAAGAATTGTTAGCTCCACTTTATAGAAACTTGTTCTTGGAAGCTAACATACTGACAGTATATGATGTTCTTGCATGTTTGCCCAAGAAAACTGTGACAGGTGATATTTGCCTGCAAGACATTTCCCAGCCTGGGTTCTGGACACAAGGCATGGAGCTGCAGGAGCAGATCTGACCCAGCCCTGTGGCACTTCCCATGCCAAAGGATGTGCCACATGGAGCTGAAGGATGTCTGGCATGCTCTCAGGCTTCAGAGCCGGCACTCAAACAATCGCTGTAATTACCGTCCCAAAAGCTTTTAATCCCCTGGTTAAATAAAACGAACAAATGATAGTAGGAGCAGGAATCTGCAGGCGGCTTGAGGACTGCCGTGTCACCAGCAGTGAGATGTGCAGGCAAACAAACACATGAATGAACCAACACGCGTTTCCTGCCACAGACACCTAATCTTGCTAATGACAAAATTAGCCTGTAGCTTTGATCAGATCCCACCCAAACCTCCCTGCTCAACTCCAGCCACGCTGTCACAGCGGCAGGCAAGTCAGAAGGAGTTCAAAGAGTAACAGTGATGAGGGTGCTGGAGGGGAGCTGAGGTACGAGGAAAGATTAAAGCAGCTAAGTGTGTTTATCATGAGTAATTGATGATTAAAAGGGGAAACCTAGCTGTCTTGCTGTAATTTGAAGGGTGTGAACTTCAGGAAGAGCTGCTCAGAAGGGTAGCAGGAGGTGTGTAACTGGGAGTGATGTGATAAAGATCAGGGAGAGAAATGTAGGTGGAATACCAATAAAAGCTTCTAATAGATGCGATTTTTAGTCAGGCTTGTGAGTGATCACAGCAAGAATGTCATTGTGGCACTTATATACAGGCAGGGAAATGTTGGAGGAGAGACCCTCACAGAAGCAAATCATAGAATCACAGAATATTCTGAGTTGGAAGGGACCCGTAAGGACCACTGAGTCCAGCTTCTGGCTCCATGCACCACCAAAGAAAATCCAAACGCTGTCTCTGAGAGTGGTGTCCAAAAACTCCTTGAACTCGGGCATCTTGGGGGTGCCCACTGCCCTGGGCAGCCTGTTCCATGCCCATTGCCCTCTGGTGAAGAATCTTTCCCTGTTACCCCATCTGAACCTCCCCTGAAATTATTCTGCACAGCCAGGAACTGCCTGAGCCCCCACTGCATCTTTTTATATAAAGAAACAAAGAGCACCTGTACTTTTTGTGGCGTTCAGTTGCAAATGCATTGCAAGGGTTGCACTTTCCAGTAACATTTCACCTGAAACTGTCACTCTTAAAACTGCCTGCTCTCAAGCTCTGTGGGGGCATGGGGCTTCAGGTCCCTTTGGTAAAGCCTGGGGAGGAACATTTGATACTGGGTAAAAATGTATCTACCCCATAAGTCTGTTTGTCCCCGGCAGGGGCTGCTCCCTGTGTACAGTCAATCCCCTCTGTAAACATACACCCCCCATGATGCTTGCATATTTGCCAGAGGGCTTGCAAAGGTGTTTTTTTTTTTTTTTTCCTGGCAGAAAACATTGCCTAGAATAGGTTCCTATTGCAAGAATCTCACCTCATTAATCTCTGAAACACAATGCATTCACCAAGTTCACAACAGCTTGTGTGAATCTATCTATAACACACACAAATTCCTCACCTCATACCTCATCTTTTCTCCTGCTCCTTCCTCTCCCTGACCCACATGACACTCCATGAGCCTACTGCTGGTTTGTGCAGCGGGTGTCCCGAGGCCATGGACAAAGCAGCAGCGTGTTGAGCACTGTCCCTGCTCCTTCCTGGGGCGGTTGCTCCCCCATCCCCATCATCCTAACACAGAGTGACTCCACTGCGGTGCCCCTGCGGTACCTGTCTGATGTAAATTGGAGACCTTTAGGGTTGAAGGTCTGCCTCCAGTGTTGGTTTTTAGCTTGCCCTGTTTAATTCTCTGCTGTGGGACTGTTTACAAACGTTGTTGCAGGTTTTATTTCTGAAGAAGACTGCGCTGTAATTAAGAGGCCTCAAAATGAATTCAGCCTAGCACTAACAAGATATATAATAAAGTGAGCTTCTAATGGGGCTGATGGAAGAGCTGCACTGGCCTGGGATGCTTCAGTGTTGACACAGACATTATACCTGACAGAATAATAGCAAGTTTCTTTGAGCTGTTTCGTTCTCCTTCTCTGCAAGGGGCTGACAGCTGCTGGCACCTCAGAAATTACCTTTGAAGGGCTGTGTCAAGTCTTTCCAGGGAGGTAACAGCACCAACAAAGCCTTAGAAGCTTTTGTCCTCAAAAATTTCTTGGCACTTCTGGGAAGAAAATCCAAGAACCAGTGACTACATAGAATAGTGCAATCTATTGTAGTATTGATCCTTCTTCCCACAGGCAGGACACACTTGACTTACTGCAGCCAATTGCAGAAAGCAGAAAATCAGGGTCTGTACCAGAATGCTGACTCAGGCATCCAAATTTTGAGATCTGGTAGCCTGAGAAAACAAAAGGATCTTTCTCTCAAGTAAAGATGCATGTGATGTTTTGTGACATGCAGCAAGCCTAAGGGGCTGAGGAGGCTCCATCTCTGCACAGAGAGCAGCTTCTCATGCAATCTGGTTTTGGCTAGCTTCAGGACATGCAATTGAGCTGCAAGACCTGGCTCCAGCAGTGCTTCATGAGACTCAATCAATGGGCCTGGGTAAAACTAAAGTGATTCTCATTACTGGCTCTTGCCTCCCTTGTCTGGCAAGGTCTAGTGTAAAGCATCTTGCTCATCAGCCATGGTCACCACATTTCTATGAGACAGCCAGATGGCTGTATAAAGGGCAAAGGATCCTAGCACCCCACAAAATTATAAACTGCTTTTCCAGAGTGGAATGGATGGTCTTTAAGGTCCATTTCAATCTAAGCCATTCTGTGGTTATATGATCATAGAATGATCCCAAACCCACAAGACTTTACAGGACAGTGGCAAGAGCTGGCTTGCTGGCAGGCTGTGGTGGTAGGCAGGAGGGCTGTGTTGTGGGGTGGTTCTGTTGCATGAGAGTTGTGTCATGCTGTGATTATGTGAGTGGCTGACTCTCTCTCAACACTTCAGATGGACTTGACAGCTTTGCAAACTGTACAGGTGGGCTTATCTGAGAGGAAGTGACAATAAGGAAATGGAAATGTCTGGGAACATGCCATCAAGTGAAGTCTCATCATAATATGTCCCCGGGCCAGATCAGAATTACTTTAGTGCAATGATACCTTGTTTTTTTTCCCTCTGTTTTGCTCTCAGGGGAGAGCTGCTGCAGGTCTTGATTGGTATGGCTGGATATGTAGAATGTCATGTGGCACAGTTGAAAGAGATGCTAGCCAAGGAAATATTAGCCTGCACAGAATAGCGAGCTTGAATGTGCATTTTCAGGATGACGAAGCTTTGGTGTTTTGTAGTAGGTGTGTTTTAGAGTTCTCTTCATTTTTCTAAAGAAACCCCAGCTCTTTGGTGCTGGTCATCCACAAAGCTTGTTATGGGAGAAGTAGTTTTCCCTAGATTAGATGAGATGTTTTGGGGGTTCTTTTTGTAGGGTATAGAGCTGTAGGGTGTAGGGCTGACTTTGGTCTTTCACCTCAAAACAACTACACTGTTGAAGAGGCTGGACCATGATTAAATATCTCCTTCCTTCTCCCTGCAGCTTGTTGGTTATTCATTTCTGGCTCTTTGTACCAGCTACTCGGTGATTACTGAACCATGGTAGCACACGGGTGTAAAGAAAAGCACATAGTAGTGAGCTAGGAGGCCAGCATGGACATTTTATAGATGCAGTGGCCGAAAGCTTTCTGAACTGTATGTGTTGGGGCTCCCTGGCTCTGATGCTCCTCCTTGATCAAGTAGTGCTGCATCCTGCCCATCTCATGTGCACACCTGCCTCAATGCCCTACTCTTCGCCTGACCCTCCCTTGTGACTGGGAACCGATTTTTGTGTACGCTGGGGCTGTGACCACCAAACTTGTTTCAATATTTTGTTTTATTTTTTCCTCTGTATCGTGATCAACATAAATTTCAGAGATTGAAAGGTGGTTGTGATTTTTTATCATTTGATGAGCTTGGGATTTGTCTTTGCTGTGTACTAATAGAGAAAACGTTGTCATCCAAACCCAGGCAGCCTTCAGCTGGAGTTAAATTATAGCACTGCTGAAGAGCGACAGATTTGGGAGAGAAAATAATAACAGGTGGGCAGATTATTAAAATACAATGCAGACAGTACCTGGAGGGTAAATATAATCAGCTTGAAGATGGCAATGAAATCTAGGGATTGTTCTGAAAGTGAAGAAGACTGCTATACATGTGTCTTCGCAGTGAGGACCCCTGGTTACACAGCTGGAGAGCCAATACCTTCATTTTAGAAACTTGTTTTCCACCATGCAGGCAGGCATGTTTGTACCTGACAACTCATAGGCAGTCTGTATGCATCTTATTTCTCAGTGCTTTGCAGCAGGCTTCCTACGTCATTCCCAAAACCAGAAGCATCTAGCTGCAAATGGAAGTGATTTGAGAGGCATTGCAGAGAGCAGCTAAAAGCCAGTCACGGGTCAAGCAATGTCAATGATGCCCAGCCCTGACCTCAGAGGAACGGTCTCATGGTTCTCCTTTGGGTACAGGTGACATTGTCATCCTTGTTCTGCTAATACATGCTTTCTTCTCAAGCTGGTGCACAGGCTCCATCTCTCTGTGCCAGCCTCCTGCCCTATGCATCATGCAAGCTTTCTGCTCTGTCTGTCCTGCATGCTTTTGGATTTGTTCAACCATATGTTTACTTCAGAGGTCTGTCTGGGGAAGACATATCCACACTAATAAAACTGATAAACAGCCAGAGAGCAAGATACAGTTTTAGTAACTGGCATAACAGTGTATTTGCTGACCTGGCAGCAGGAGGGGAAAGGGAAAGGCCGGTGAATTAATTATGGTGCTGAAGCAGTGTTGCAGAGAGCCTGGCTTACCTTGAAAGTGGTTCAGTTCCTTGGCTTGAGATAGATGTCCAACTGTTGTACACCTGAGGAGATAACAAACGCGTGTAGCTGAGAGTCAGGGCTGATTGAGGCACAGGGCTGTGGCTGATATAAACTGGTGTGAGACCTCCTCACCAAAAGGAAGACATTTGAACACAATTTGAATGCAAGTGTTCTGTTTAGGGACATGTTCTGCATTACATCTTATCTGTGATGTATGACTGATGACCTGGCTGCATATCGCACTAAATTGCAGAGGAATGTGAAAACAAAATACAATTATGACTATACAGCTTGAGGACAAAGCTATTATGATGATAGTGCAGAGCCATCAGTAACTGTATGATGAGAAAATGCAAAAATCTTTCTGTCATTTGGTAAAGTCCAGTCCTTACATAGTAATGGGACCTTATGTGCAGTACGTATTGTAAGGCTGCGTTCCTGGCAATATTTTAAAGCTGGATTCATAGCAACATAATGTATAATTAAACATGAAATTAAATGCACACAAGCCTCTGAATTTCTGACTTTTTAAGAAAGTATCCCAAGTGGTAAACATTTCAAACAATTTTTGGGTCTTGTCAAAGTCTCTTCCAAGAGTCTCCCAAAAGCTTGACTTGCTGATTTTGCTCCTCAGTAAAATGATTGCAAGATATTGAACAAGTATTGACTTGCTGCTACTCCACCCAGTCAGACCCGTGGAGGCTGGGGGGATGAAGATAGGAAACGTGTCATCGCTTGTGCTGGAATTCAGTCATGACATTGTGTTTATCTTATGAAAAAATGGCCACAGGTTCTCTAATGGCTAGCAATGGTCTTAATCCTCAGCTTTGAAAGCCTGGGTCTCCTGTGGAAGGGGCTGCAGTCTCATCTTGGCTCAGTAGAGGTAACAGCCTGATTTATTTTTTCCAATGAAGATGTTCTTTGTTGTAGGCTTTTTGCCTGCCCAAGTTCAGGCAGGGCAGAGCCAGCAAAAGTCTGGCCATATCAGAGCTGTTAGTGAAGGGTGGCTGCATGTTCCTTGTGTTTACAGAGATGATTGCTTCTGACATCTTTTTTGGTGTCTCTCTGTTTGGGGAGGGCTGAAGGGAGATACAGAGCCAAAGAAAAGAAGACCAAGAAGAGGTTAGAATGAAGAAACTGCATAAGCTTGGAGGTGGGATTATTTTTGCAGTTGTCATTTAAGAGCTTTGGGACAAAAAGGAGAGGTTTTCAGTCTCAGCACCTGTCTATCTCCCAGTGAGATTCCCTTTCAGGAACATGTGATTCCCTGGCATGGTCTGACCTCAAGCCTTCAGTCCATGGGGACCAGCTCTCTGCCTCAGGAAGTGCCCTGGACACAGAGCGGGTTGCAGCCTTCCACTGCTGTGCCAGCAGCGCACCGTGGGCCCAGGAGGAAGATGAGCTAACAGTTCTTGTTCATGCGGCTGTCTTACTTTACTACCTGTGTAGACTCATACGCAGGGTTGCCTGAGGAAAGATGAAAAATTAATGGGGACATTTTCACCCGACCTGGCTCACATGCCATTTTAATCCTGCTGCCAACATGATGGGTGTTTCTGCCTTAGAAGAAGTGCCTGAGTGAAATCCAAATCGTTTGACAAGGAGCAAAAACCGCCACTGATGGGGCCTGGGGCAAGAAATCAGTTTGTAAACACCACACTGTGAGGAAGCTCTGCACACAGATCTTGTTTCTGAGATGGGTCACACCGAGGTCTGAGCAGCTCGGAAGTATGGGCTGCTTTCAGCAGACAGCTGTCAGTGCTACTCATGGGGGACAATGAAGTGGTGGTGAGGAACAGGTATAATGTAGTTGGAAAGTCTGTATTGTTCCAGGTGCTTAGCACTTGGTCTATGCACAGAGCTGTACCTGAGTACTGGAAGGTGTTATTTGTATGTAGATCTTTTGCTGGTCCCTTTGGTTGAAACTTAGCACCTGAGTGTTTAAACAGCAGGTAGCACGCTGTTGTCAAGAGAGGTGTAATGAAAGCGAGTGCTGCTGGGTTCTAAGACAGAAATGTGAACAACGTGATGAGCACTAAACCTGGGATGAAACACGTAATTATTTGCTTCTGGTGAGAAGCAGCAGGCTGCACGAGTGCAAGACAGCTAAAGGAAGAATTGGGAAATGAAACTGAAGGTTTGCTCAGGATGCATGGTTCAGGTTATACCACCAGCTCTCAGGGATCTCCAGCTAAAGCTGTGGGGTGAATAGGCAAGGAGAGTACCTCAAGGCTGGGCATGAGGGGGGACCCTGCATAAGCCTCCAGCAGTCCCTGCTTCATCAAACTCGTTCTTTGTAAGCCGGGGGAAAGGACTCATCCTCTTTCCAGAGAGATCAAGCCTGAAATGTAAAAATAGTCCGATTTGAACCGGAGCTTAAACCTAAAGTGATTACATGACTTCTATTAAAGCAAAAAAAGCCACCAACCAAACAACAAACAAACCACCCAACCCTGTTTCCCTCCCGCTATTACATAACTCACAAATCAGATGAATGGGCAGCCCTCGCAGCAATCACCAGAGCAAGGCACCTGTGCAGCTTGCATCAAGCAGGATTTCACTGCAAAAATCCTTGTGTAAATCAGTACCTGCCGAAGTCCTGCCGCAGAGATTTGCCATAGGACAGAGAGTGAAGCTTACTCATCCCTAATGATGGTTTTCCTGAGTCAAAGCAGTTGAGAAATGGCTGCACTGGGGGGATTGTGCTCTGGGGGATTGCTCATGTGCCTTTGTCCTCATTGCAGGTCATCAGTCAGCATCTCAGCTGCAACTTGCTGCCGAGTCTTACGCACATTTTGGGAGCCACTGAGGATGAGGAATGTGATCTTTCAGCTTTTTGATACATGGCTTGAGGGCTTTGAATTTTTCCTGGTCAGAAATCCTGCTGGAAAGCTGCTTTGCATGAAGCCATCATGCAGTGGCAAATCAGAGTGCAAAGCTCCAAAATCAGCATCCTCCTGGCCATGGTCTGGGAGCACAGTGGGTCCCTGGCCCTTGCACGTTATGTGACAGCCTAAGAGAGGCAGCAACAAATTACTGAGGAGTTTCCTCTGCTCTGCTCTTCCCCTCCTTATCTCCTCTCAGATCAACTATCTTCCCCTTTCTTCCCCTCCCACTGAGCCATTACCTTATCCAGCTCTCTTCTCTTGCAATACTAAGCAATACTCATAGTCTTAGCTGCTGCCAAGCTCACTGAATTTCAGCAATATTAACTAATATCAGCTTCATTTAGTTGTTTTCCTTTCAGGTGTACCTCAGAGTCTGCACCAGATGCTCAGGGAGACAGTGGGGGGATCCTGAGGGGCAAGCAGGCTTGCTCATCCAGAGAGGGATGGTCTAAACCCCAAAACATAACTGCTGCCAAAGTTAACTCTGTAATCAGTAGCAATAATATCCAGCAAACGTGTGAATACCCCAACACTTAATGTACTGCTGAACTGTAAAGAACACTGTTGTCTCACACTCAGCTGCTACAGCCTCTGTTTCAGAGGCACTTTGTAAAGTCATTACATGGAGGGAGCTGAATTAAAAGTGGGTTCTATGTAAAAGCAGCTTATATAGATCCTGCAGCCCTGAGCATGTGACTTATGTTGCATTCAATTTGCTAAAATCTTGCATACTAGTGACAGGGCCACTGGCTCCATCAGCACAACAGCATGTGAATCCCACCAGTGTCCGGATGGTACTTCTAAACCCTAAGACTCCAGACCCTGAGACTTGAAGCAGCCCCTAAGTCTCAAAGATTTAAGTTTCAAAGCAGGCTGGGGAGGGGGAGAGAAAGCTGTCTGGTGAAATAGAGACATAATCCTGCATCCAGTGAAGTCATCTATGGAAAGGGGAGTATTTGTCCAAATTAATGCAGTCCCAGCAAATCAAGGGATTCACTCTAGGCACTAAAATTTCTTGTTCTCAGGGTATTTAATGAATTCTGCATTATCGATCCTGATCTCTGTATGTACTGGTTTCTCTAGACAGCTTGATTGCTCCAGCAGCCTTGTATTGATTGCATTTATTGCCACATTAGCAAAGATTTTCTTTTCTTGAACAGCCCTTCTCACAGATATACCTTATTTTACAGAATTATGTCTCAGAGATGCACTGCCCAGGAAGCACCTTAGCTGTGCTGCTCCAGGTTTCAGCAGGCTTTTTTTCCCCACACTATTTGTGTTCTTCTCCCATTGCCCTGTGTTTCTTAATAACTCTATTACACGTATGAAAGTGCTTTCTGTTTATATTAGATCTGCACTAGTCACTGAGTAGTGGAGCAGCTCCAGTGCTCTTCTGAGCCTGGTACATTGAACATGTTATGGATAGAATTACCTCCTTATAACTTTATAGCTCTTCATTGCTTTTGTTGTTGTCTTGGTGTTTTCTTTATGTGCCTTGCATACTGTGCTACCATTCTGCCCATGCTGTGTGCCTTGCTGGCCACGGTGCTGCGTTGTATTGTGAGAAACGTATGGAGCAGCCATGTATTTCTTTTTGTATGAAGGTCCGTGTATTTTTATCTCCCCTTGGCTGCCAAATTCCATGTCTTTATTTGGCTTGACGTCTTTGCCCCTGTGCAAGGGTCCTCTGCCTGTACCTGGCTATATCCAGCTCTTCAGCATGCATGCCAAGATTCTTGTGAGGCTGGTGGCCACCCCCTCCTTTTCCACCTGTTATCAAGATTTGGGGACAGGACTCTGGCAGCAGTTGTGCCTGCAGAGTTTATCCCTGCAGTCTTGAGTGTCTCCTGTGTTACTGACCCACAACCCCTGCCCGGTTGGGTAGGGTTACTGAAGACGCATTGGGATGAGAACAGCGGGGGGAGAATATCTATTCTGAGGGACCGTGTTTGGTTTCTGCTCCAAGCCCACAGCATGCCAGAGACACTTGGATATCACTGTGGGGGCAGGAGCTGCAAGATGGGAGACCAAGGATTGCCAAGGGACCTGTGTTCAGCACACTTTATAAGCTTCTGATTAACTCAGTTTGGAAGTAGAGACAAGAACCTTTATGACCTCATGGACTCATGTGATGGCGCCCAGCTTTCTATGTTCCCCTCAGCTAGTACCACCCAAGTCCTTCTTATGTCTCTTGTAACCTTTTGGAAAAACCCTTGGTTTTCTCTTCAACATTTTTATCAACAATATGGACAGTAGGATTGACCGTACCTCAGCATGTTTGCTGAGGACACCAAGCTGAGTGATACAGCTGATAAAACAGAAGGAAGGGATGCCATTCAAAGGGACCTGGAAACACTTGAAAATTGGGGCCATGTAGACCTAATGAGATTCAACAAGGCCAAGTGCAAGGTGTTGCACTTGGTTTGAGGCAATCCCAGATATGAGTACGGTCTGGGAGAAGAACTCATTGAGAGCAGCTTTGTAGAAAAGGACTTGGGGGTCCTGATGGACAAAAATCTTGACATGAGCCAGTAGTGTGTTCTTGCAGCCCAGAAGGCAATGGTGAGGGGTGATGAGCATGGCAAGGAAGGGGATTTTCCCCTTCTGCTCTGCCCATGTTAGGCCCCATCTGGAATACTGTCCTGGTGTCCCAAGCACAAGAAAGATATGGAGCTGTTGGAGCGGGACCAGAGGAGGGCCACAGGGATGATCAGAGGTCTGGAGCACCTCTCCTGTGAAGAAAGGTTGAGGGAACTGGACTTGTTTAGCTTGGAGAAGGCTGCAGGGAGACCTCATTTCTGCCTTCCAGTATTTGAAGGAAGCCTATAAGCAGGAGGACCAACTTCTCACATGGTCTGACAGTGATAGGACAGGTGGGAATGGTTTTGAAATAAAAGAGAGATTTAAATTAGATGTTAGGAAGAATTTTTTAATTCAGAGGGTGGTGAGGCCCTGAAACGGGCTGCCGAGGGAAGCTGTGGATGCCTCATCTCTGGAGGCGTTCAAGGCCAGGCTGGATGGGGCCCTGGGCAGCCTGGTTTGATGGGTGGCAGTCCTGTCCATGGCAGTGAAGCTGGAACAGGATGACCTTTAAGGTCCTTTCCAACCTAAGCCTTCCTAGATAATATAGTTCTCCTCTCCTTTGCTTTGACCAGGCGAGAAGGTACCTGGCAAGTATGAGGCTTTGGGATCTGTGTGTAGTGATGGACTGCCTGGAAGGAGTACCAGGCAGTTCTCTGGTGAACAGCTTGTCACATCACTGATTTACTCATCTCTTCAATGTCACAAAGCTTACAGGAACCTAAATCCTGGAGGTGTCTCTGTTAAATTTTCGGACCGGCACCTTCAAAAGCTGTGTGGGTGACAAACTACTGATGTACACCCACGTGAACTCACGATGTGCTCACAATAAGTGACATAAGTGTTGTATATACAGACAGTAATCATATCTTTTTGGCATAAAAGCAAGTCCACCTCTCTAATTTCATTACCAATCAGGTTTGGTCATTTTGCCTTCTTCATAATCTGTGAAAAATCTCTTGATCTTTTCTGAGCTTCACTGTGGTGGATATTTACTGGGTAATTGTACTTGGAGTTCTGGGTCCAGGCAATGTAGTCCTCTGGAGAAGACCCTAAGCATCATGTCTGTATGCATCATGTCCTGATGGTCCAGCCAATGCCTATTTCCCAGGCATGTACCCCATGTGTGGGCACTTTGAAGTTCATGGCACAATATCTATGCCTGTTTGTCTTTGTTCCCCGCTTGGCTTGGCATGTGAAATTCCTGTTTGTGAGGGAGGTAGGGGAAACAGGAAATAGGAAAAACATAGTACTATTTCATGAATAAAAGGGTATTTACAAAACAACAGCGTTTGTTACAGCTGCTTGCAGACTTCATACCAGACAGCGATGCCAGCATTCCTGAGAATCAGCAGGCAGAAAGAGTATTCACAGGCACAGCCAGCTAATGAATGTCTTCACTGATGGTAATTCTTATGGACAAGCATTCAGGTAAAATATTATTTAGGGTATGAAATCAGTGGTCCTTTGTAAGAATTCCAGAGTTACTAGGGAAGGGAAGTAAAGTAATTTCCTACCTTTCATTATGTGATGCTTAATAAAGCACAGAGGAATCATATTCTCTCAGTTAGATCATTTTTGCATATATTGCTGCAATAACCCAAACCAGTCTGCTGTCTTGCAGCTATTGCTGATTGTGCTGCTTCAGCTGATAGATTCTGCTTTTCTTGTAGTTTTCACTGCAATCTACCCAAGTTTCATATTATTTTCCTCCAGATTTGCACCAATGCACTCTATGCTTTTACCTTCACTAGAGCTCTTTTTCTTTAGGATATTCCTCTGGTGCCCCCCCGTTCCCTCAGACTTCTGCCCTTAGTTTTAAAACCTTCTTACTTTAGTTCTTCCTTCATACTTGTATTCTTTTTTGCTTCACCCTGTCCCCCCATCTCTGCACCCAAATTTATCATAGCCTCAACTACCTGTTGGACCATAGTCACCTCTCTTTACAGTTCCTTCTGTTTATGATGGGTTTTCTTTTCAGTTTTGATAGAGCTGCTTCCTTGCCTCTTTTTTTTTTCCTTCTTTTTTTCCTCGGCTCTGTGCTACAGCTTACACCAACTTCTTGTGCCCCATTTCAGATGGTTTAGGACTGCTATGGAACTGTCCTTTACTCTTAACATTACCAAAGACAATGGCTCCCTGGGGTCTCCAAGTAGTGCAAATACATATGTAAAATTCATCACCCAGCTAGGGCACGTTCTTGATGTCCAATCCCAGCAATTTCCTTGCTCTTAGTGCACAGGTTTTTAAAATGATGTGTTCGAGAAAGATATTGTAGTCACATAGCAACCAGAACTGGCTTTTGGAAGCAAAAATCTTGGGTTTGTTTTGTAATTTTGCTTTCTTGAACCTTAAAATTAACATTTGTGTGCTCAGGATGTTGATGAAGTGTTTATAGGGATGGAGAGCAAAGATGATCTGTTGGCTGTTGTTCGCTTACACACACATGTGCTCTCCTCAGCTAGCAATGGGACAATGTATTTTCTCATCCTCTTCTTTTGCACCTGATTTCCAGGTGAGCTGCTGAACTCCCCCTAAGGTCAGTAGGAGCTTTGATGCTCAAAAACCTGATAAATCTGTTCCTGCGCTCCTAGGCATAACCAGCTGTGAGAAGTTCCACTGCCCATTAGTCCCCAGCCAGAGCTTCCAGCCTCATCCTTGGCAAATTCTGCAATGCAGCTCCAAGTGATCAATGCAAAACTCTTTGGCATGTGAAAACCAAAAGCGTGGGGCCAGCAGAAAATAAATTGAATTGCAAAAGAAAAGAGCACAGGCAATTCTCCTGATTGCATGATTCAGCTTCACATTTATTTAATTAAAACCAAGCATTTTCTAATTAAAATGCAGCCCCTGCAGAATTTCCTGCTGGGAAAAATCTGGAGGGCAACGAGCAGTGCTCCCCGCAGTGACCACAGGGTCCCTGGGCCAGGGGGTGTCCCTTTGCAACGTGAAGGGGCCCTGCCTGGGGTCCCTCTGCCCACGACCCCAGCCCTAGGGGGGGGCAAGGGCTGCTAGCGAGGCAGCGCACTGCCCTCTAATGCTGCTTGCTGGTAGTGGAGTGGCGATGGTGCGGGGACTGCCAGAAGGTGCCTCAAAACTCCTTCTTTAGTAGCCCTGCTGTGTCCTGGGGGGGTGTTTTTTGGGGCCAGGGCAGTGATAGAGGGTGGATGTCCCGGCCCCACGCCTTTGGTATTTTGCAGGAGGGCTTTATGCAGGGTTTCTGTGATGGCTCCTGTACCCAGGTGACTGGTACTTTGGCTTTTGGAGGCGAAGCTCTCCTAAAGTGTGCTGTGCTTCCAGCCAGAAATGCTGCAAAGGCCTTTCTTTTAGCTGAGACTTTGCTTAGGTGAGAAGCAGAGACACGCTGCCCTTTGCCAGCACTGCCCTTTTGTCTTTCCCTGGGCTTTGGAGAGACACGTCTGAACCACATGCTGCAGCTATGTTAAAGCTGCCCAGAATCCACATGCCATTGGGGATCTCGAGGGGATCCTCTGCTCAAACCTGCATCTGAAGAGAAGAGAGTTGCTCGTTCTGCATCCTGGAAATGAGTGCCTGGAGGTGGATCAACCTCAGCGTGGCCATGGTGATGGTAGGCAGCTGTGGAATTAAGTGCATAGGGCATCTCCTGCATAGGACAACCTCTCGTGCCCCATTACAAAGGCTGGTGTGGGGTGGAAAGCTGCTGCCCGATAATGGAGTTCGCTGTTTTCCTGACCCGAGGGCAGTTGAGTAGGAAGCTTGGCTGGGAATGGCTTATCATAAGACTGTCATCAGTTGGTTTAAGTCAATACCAATTACAAGGTTATTAATTAAAAAAAATGTGACTGGTGTGGATAATGATCGTAACCCTTTATGTTCCAGGCAGCTGCAACTGCATTCAGCCAGCGTGGGCTAGAGCTGCCTGCGTACACCGATGGGTAGAGGCTGTGCTCCCCTTCAAGTGCCTTTTACGTGTTGTAACAACATCTTTTGAAGTGTTAGGGCTAATTTTTCTTCAGACTTGGCATTCTCCTGCCTCCAGGAATATTCTCTGACTTGAGATTCCCGATTCATTCATCTTCTGCTGTCTGAGAAAACATTAAAAGCCTCTTAAATGCAGCCCATCATGAAAGGGTGGGTGTTCAGTCAGGCATAGAAATCCGCCTGATGTCATCTCTCATTCCCAAGAAAGTTTTCTCGTACTCTGCTAAATATTCCCATGTTTTTATCTGTGGGAACGAGATACTGGAGTAGTCACCCTCCTTTGCTGGCACCTAGATAAGAGCTTTGGTGCTAATGTTAGCACGTGATAGTTGTCTCTAGAGTCAGTCCCCTGACTGGATGGCTGCTGCGACCCTAAGGAAAGTGCTTAGGGCTGGCTGGACTGTAGGGTGGGAGCATTTACTTGGACAGTTCCTATGTTAGAGCCACACCACAGATGGGTCACCTGGTGACCTGGTGGATCCATTTTCATACCTCTGAAGGGCACAGAGAGGTGGAGGAAGATGGTGAAAAGATACGTGGGTGCAGGTAGCATCACTCTCATCTGGAGGTGTCCTATTCCTGTTCTGCACCCCACGCACAGGAGCAATGAGCTGCCTGCCAATTATGGTTCAGCAGCCAAACATGACCAGCTTGTGATGAGAGTACTCCAGCATCCAACCTTTCCCCAGCCTGTCTCCCTATACCTCTAAGATAAACTGGGCAACCCGAGTGTGCCGTTTGGCCCAGGAAAAGCACAATCCCTACCTCACTGGTACACAACTTGCTGTGTTCGGGGGCATGAATCCTCCTTGGGGATGCACGTAAGCCTAGCTCCATCACCGCTGGGCAAGACAGATGTGGATCCACGTGCATCAGTGACGCAGGCAAACTGGATTTGGCCAGCTGCCGGGGCTTTGACTGCTCATTTTGGGGGAGGGAGGGAGGGCAAAAGATGGGAAAACCTGCCTTCTCCCTGCTGCTGGTGTGGAGGAGCCGGGACAGGGCTGCTGCTCTGCCAGGAGATCTGTTTCTTGTTGGTGGCAGAGATATAAGAACGCAGGGCCAGTGCCTGGGAGCCCTCCTGGAGCTCTTTGTCCTTTTGTTGCATTTGTCAGATCTGTGGAAGCGTGCGTGTGTTGCTTTGTTTCTCCACCCTGTGTTTTTTAGTAATAATCCCCTCCAAGGTTACAGAGATATCGTTTGTCAGGGAAGCCAACAGAGCTCTTTCTTACTATGGGATTACATAAGAGAACACAGGCTTTATTACCATTTTAGGACGTATTAGCATTGTGGATTATTTCCATAGAGACTGAGCACAGAGGCAGCCTTCACTTCAGGTTCCCTCATCTTTCCTCCCCCACACCTCTTACTGTTTAAAAATAATATTCATTAGCAAGCAAACAAGCAGGAAGCATCCTGTGAAGCCTGGCCCACGATCAACGGTGTATGCGGAGGGCTGGCACAAGAGCCAAGAGCACATCACAAGCCTGCAGGTGGAAGGAGGGATTCCTAAAAGATGATGCAGAATGGCAGAAAAGCAGATAAGCCTTCTTTATTCCTGTCCATCATGTGCCATTTGTGAGAGCAGGGAGAGCCATCGCCTTGGCCATTCATTACCTGGGAGAGCCACTGTGTTGGCTGTTCACTGCTTGTAGGATCACGTGATGAGCCAGGTCAAGGCTCTGTCTCTCCATTTAACAGTCTATGGAAAGGGTGACTTGGTCATACTGTAGTGTCTTGCTGGCTGGGGTTGCTCATGAGTGTATAATTTACTCACAGCATCTTTCCTGTGATAAAGGACAACTCTGAAATGGCTTTCTTCAGCTGGCTGTGCATCTTGGTGCCAGTAGTGTAGGGAAGGATTGTGGAGCATCACTGTAAATAAGTAAAATTGCACATTCCTCACTTGGAAAAGGATCTTGTCGGATGTATAAGTCCTGCATTTATGACATGGGCTGTAACTGGGTTGTAGTGGAATATTTTCTGAGAACGGACTAGCAGGGAATATTTTAGGTTTTTCCCCTTTCCATCAAAGCTTGCAGAGAGTAGAGATGCTCTCACAGCATTTTCAGGGCACGGCATGGGAAATTTCTGAGGCTGATCCTCATTCTCCCATTAGGATCTGAGCTCCAATCAGTGCTGTCAGCCGGGAGAGAATTCTGTGTTTCACCTTTTGCCTGGCTTTTTAGGGCTCATAAGTCATCTAATTAGTGTTTCTTCTCCTGACGCAGCTCATATGTTACCTATAACATGCAAATTGTACTAGATCTGGAGTAACTCCCTGCTTAGGGAACACCTGCAATGTTTTTCTCTGCCATCATATGTCACAGCTATCCCTGAGGGCCAGTCTTACAAGAGAGCAATCAGACAGCTAACTGCATCCAAGAAAGAGCCTGCTGCTCTGCTCCTTGAGCGCTTCTGTTTGGGAGCAGGTGTACTCCAGGAGCAAAACCAGCCTCTGCTTAAGAGACGTTTCCTACAAGAAGAGCAAGAGCTGGCCAAAAAGTCACTGAAGATCAGTCATTCATGAGTAACTCGTTTCAGAGAGACAGAGAGCTCGTGGCAGCTGGATGTGTGATGGAAAGGGATTATGCGGTTCTGTAATGGCTATGGGGCAGAATTATGCTGAGTACTTGTGCACTGGGAAGCCACAAAACAAGCAGCTCTAAGAAATCAGGTTTCAGGTAGTCTGTTGCTTCGGAAACGTTCTATTCCTCTCTGAAAGAATAAGTTTAGCCAGAACACTGAGGAAGTAGCAGTCCTGTTGTGGCCATGACAATTGCTTTACTTTTGCGATTTACCAGCACAGTGCGTGACCATTGACAGCATATTTACCTGGGATGTTAAGCTGAAAGCCTTGGAGCTTTTACCTGTAGGCTGGCTGCATCTCAGTTTTGGCTTCTTTGCTGCTGTTTGAAAGAATCAGATATATATTCATTACCCATGAAGGAAATAGACTCTCTGCTGCTCTAGACAAGTAGGTACAAGAGAGAAAAAAGAAAAACCACAACAAAACTGATACTCTCATCTTTGTGACCTGCCAGGATTTACCATTTTTGTGTTCTTTCCCATGACATCCTCACACTACCTTGTTCCCAAAAGGCTCCAAGGTCTTCAAAGCCCCTGACAAATGCAAGCTGCTGGTTAACGTCTTGTGGCTATATAGGTAATGGAAGAATTTACTTACATGTATGAGGATTTAGACCTGCTCCATAGGGCTTACAGTGCACACGTTTCTTCCTGATAACAGCACTAGCATCCCTTCTCTACAATACCTTAGTCAGATTTGGGATAATTATGGGTGGACAGCAGTTCACCTGACGGCTGAAAATCTGTAGGCCTATGCAAGCAGTGGGGCTGGCTGTATTTCTCACGTAAAGACACACATTTGTTCTTCCAGGAGCCTCGGGGAAGGGCATGCATTGAACACTAGGCCGTCTGTGGCAACGGTTAGTATCTGTTAATCATAGCTACTGTATGAGCAAGGTAGCAGAGCAATGCAGTGGAGAAGGACCTTCATTTTGCCACATCAATTCCAGCAGTGTTCTTACCTCAGACCTGCCACTCATATGGCACAAATCCATTTTCCTTGATACTTACCTTTTCTGCATATTGCATCTGCAAAAATACAGGGAGATAATCAGGCACCATTTCACTTTTCTGTGGACCTCAACCTCCCATGTGCTGGTTTCTGACTGCAGACTTTAGAGCACCTGCTGCTACTGGCGATGCAGGAAGACATCCACCTACAATCTTACTGCCTTGTGTCTTGCCTATAGCCCCTGTGAGCTTCAGTACAGTGGGAACCCTGAAAAATGATGTTCAGCGATGGAGGGTGACTACTTGAGGTAGCACCACTTACTGCTGTTGGAGCCTACTTCATTCAGGAGCACTGTGCACACAAGCTGCTGCCTTTGGAGCCAAAGGTATAATTTAATCTTTGCTTCTCTACTTGAGAAATCTTTTGCCAAGGTGTGCATGAAGGCTTAGGATGCATCAGATCTGTTCCACAGTTATCTGTTTCCTGTATGGAAATCACAACGTAGTGCTGATGCATCCAAGCTACAAGCAGCTTTATTCAGCATGGGGACAAATTTTTTTTTTTATGAGCTGCTACAGGGCTAATGAAGGTCTACAAAGGCTATAGTAATAGCCAATTTTATTTTTTTCTGCACTCACAGAACTTGCTGAGAGGCACCGAAAAACAGGCCTGCAGGTATTGTGTTGGTGTGATCCCCGTGTGGCTCATGAAATTTCACAAACCCTGGGAGAAACCTTATTTAACACAGATTTCCTGATCTACTTTGGCTGTGTGGTCCTGTCCTGAGGAGACCTCCCAGGGACCCTTACAGCCATATGTAGAGCAGTTTTGCACATCTGCTCCAAAGAACTGAGGTTGTGATACCAAACCCCTCACGTCTGAATTGTACTGGGACTGTAAAGGTGTTCATTAAAGAAATGTCTTTTTTTGAGTCTTGTCCTTACTTAGTGTAGGACTTGAGCTTTATATTTATCATACCTCTAAGAGCTGCTTTCATTTCATAGATGTTTGTGCTTCAGTCTGTAAAATGAAGATAATTATTCACCAGTGAGCAAATTATATGTTTTTTGGTGGCCTGTGTTTCCCTCTGCATGGGCTGGCCTTATGTTGGGATCCTATGAACTGTATCTGTGCTTGGTACCCCGAGTAGGCAGTGTGACTGCTCTTCCAAGTGACTTCTAGAATTACAAGTATTGGTTGAAACTCAGAAAGGAGGATCCAGAGCCTTCAGACTCAGAAAATCATCCTTGTCAGAGAGCTTTCCTCTCTTGCCTGCCAAACTGACTCCATGTCCACCCGTGGAACCTAGTTTGTCTTGCAGCAAGAAGAAAAATACCCTTTTACTTATAAATTGAGCACATTTAATGGGGAACAGTGCAGGAGGAGTCATTATTAATAATTATTTGCATAACAATAGTTCTTCTTCCACAGATCTCACAAAGCTGGGCAAACATGAATTAATTCAACCTTAAACTACCCACATGGGAGGACGCAAAGTATCATTATCCACATGAGCAGTTTCTCTGCATGATTTTACTAATTACAGTATAGCACTTAGGTGTTGTTACATGTGCTGTATAAGGCGGTAAATAACATTTTACAGGAAGGAAAAAAGACTCTTTCTTATCCCTTCAGACTCTCTCCAGCACTTGCACTGTACTGACAATGAGGCTGGAGAGACCTCATTGCGGCCTTCCAGTACTTGAAGGGACCTTACAAGCAGGAGAGGGACTGTCTTTTTACAAAGTCTGATAATAATAGGAAAAGGGGGAATGGCTTTTCACTAAAAGAGGGTAGATTTAGGTTACATGTTAGGAAGAAATTTTTTACTCAGAGAGTGGTGAAGCACTGGCACAAACTGCGCAGAGAGATTGTAATGCCTCTCTGGAGGCATTCAAGGCCAGGTTGGATGAGGCCCTGGGCAGCCTGATTTGGTAGCTGGCAACCTTGCCTATAGCAGGAGGGTTAAAACTAGATGATCTTTAAGGTCTCCTCCAACCTAAGCCATTCTATGACTCTATGACTTCAACAATGGAGAGCATTATTCCAGCAGCAGGAGGAAATGTACTGTCAACTGGCAGCACAACCAGAGCTATCCACAGGGGAAATGCCTTGCCTAAATCCCCTGAAAAATGGCCTGCTGAAGAACTGCATCTAGGTAAAAATTCAAGTTGTGCACTCTCCACTAGTTCATAGAATCATGGAATCATAGAAACATTAAGGTTGGAAAATACCTCTTGAGATCATGAAGTCCAACTATCAACCCACTCCGTCATGCCCACTAGACCATGTCCCTCAGTGCCACATTTACATGTTTCTTGAACACCTCCAGGAATGGTGACTCCACCATTTCCCCAGGCAGTCAGTGCTGACAAGAATTTTTTCCTAATATCCAACCTGAACCTCCCCTGATACAACTTGAGTCCATTTCCTCTCATCCTGTTGCTGTTACCTGCAAGAAGAGGCCAACCCCCACCTGACTTCAACGCCCCCGAGCCTCCTCTTCTCCAGACTAAACAATCCCAATTCCCTCAGCTGCTCTATCCAGAGCAGTTTTCACCTTTCTCAGTTGCATACAGGAATCTCATTCCTGATTCTAGCACAGCAGCATAACACAACCTTCCCAAAAAAGCAGGATCTCAATTATAAGTCTGCTAAGAGAGACCTCAATTGCTTGGTCCTTATGCTCTATTTGGGAGAGCTCATGCCTCAGGTCACCTCTGAGGACCCCACATCCAGACACCTCCAGCAAGGCCTTTGCAATCCTTTTCCCCTGCTAACCCCATGGAAACAAGCTTCCTGAGGACAGCCCAGAGACTGGGCAAGGCGGTGTCTGAAATAAATATAGTTTTAGAGGAGAGTTCATTTCCCCTGAATTAATGCAGCCTGACATGGAGTGCAGGAGCATGTGCCATCTGGTCGGATCTGCCTTGGTTTTGTGAACAAGGGGGAGGGTAACCGATACTTTCATGAACTGCGGTTGCTGTACAGGAGAAAACAGGAATCCCCTGGGTACCAGAAATGCGAGATGCTAATCTGAAATTAAAATGGGTAAATGCACACAGGCCCAGTAAGGTCAAGAAGGTCGAAACCTTATTCTCTAAGGAGATGAACCTTTCTGTCTTGAGAAGCCCTGGGCACAGCCATGCAGTCCATCAGTTTAATAGGAGGCAGTGGGGTAGCATGCTGCTCTTTTATTTCTGAGCCAAGCTTGTTCTCTGTAGAGTGTAATGTAATTTTCTTCTTTCATCCCATAACTTATTTGTGTCCTTTGCAGAGAGTTCACTTCTACATTACATTTCCATGCCCCCTACCCAACCTTGGGTCCTGTGGTGCCATTTCCTTCTGATATAAAAGGGCCTGGAGGGTTTCCCTCTTCCTCTGCTAGTGAGCATGCAGTTATTTCCACTCTCTCGTACTGTCCTGCCGAGCATGTAATGAAATGGCCAAATTCCGGCAGTTCTCTTTGGGAGGGAGCTGGAAACCATTCAGTAAGATGTCACAATGTGAGCTGTAATAGTGGGGGACCTGGAGGAGATCCTCATCCATCTCCTTGTGCTGCCTGTGAGAGTAGAGTTTGGCCGTGGCTTTGGGACAGGACAGGTTCTGAATTTAGCAGATAATGCCTGAGTAACACAGAGGCATTTGCATGACTGAGAAAGAAAGAGTTTGCCGTGTCTTCCAGACAAAATTACTCCCTGAATGAGTGCCTTGTGGATTTTCAGCCATTGTCCAATCATACAAAATAGCAGTGAGGGTTCTGAAACTTTTGCGCAGGTCAGCCAAGGCATTTCCTGAACTTTGCTGCCATTTACATCTTCCCTTGCCATTGTGGGGTGATCCCTCAATAGGCAGTGGTCACTCACACCAAGCTGGCATACATCACTTGGTGTAGGGGTATGCAGTGATTCCCAGGGGGATGAGGACTTCAGGAAGATCTAAAACTGGGAGGCACGTGTTCTGCGCAGTCATTTCAATATGTACCTTTTCTGACCAAGGAGGCTACTCAGAAAGAGGATGTTTCCCTGTGTGTTTGTTTCTTTTTTCTTAAAGCAAAGCAAGAGCAGTCCCTTAACATGTTCCTCCTGTTCTTGGATTTAGTCAATCTTGCCCTGCTTTTTAGGGGAAGGCACATTACAATATTTAACTGAAAGATGCTATAAGGAAGAAGGAAGATTTATCTGGGCTCCAAAACTCAGATAAAGGGTAAAGGTTTAGGTTTAATTCATGAGTTTAATTTATGGCAGGGAGATTTTGGCTCAAAGATTCCATCATTTTTATGAGCACTGAGCTCTGATCATCTGTGCAAGGGGCACATTTCTGCAAAGATCCTGTACATACTCCCGTCTGCTCCCACCTCTCAGCCTTTTCTTTGGGAAAGGAAATAATATACCTCAAATCAGGGAAGTTTAAATACCTCTTTTGCCTCTTTTTTCTTTTACATTTTCATCTCTGTACCAGCATGCCCAATAAAATCATGCAAAGGTCTTTTATTTATGTTTGGCTAGGAGCTGACCAGATGCCCCAGCCTGTGAAATAATCACCATCTGTTGATTGTAATTGCAAGGCAAAAGCCAAAAGCCTGGAAGGTTTTTTCAGTGTTGTATTCAAAGAACTGCAGCTTGACTTTTCTGAATAAAAACTGAAGCTCCTGCTTTTGGTCAGATTTTTTTTTTTCCTTCCTTTTTTAATGTCTCCCCATGTGCTGAATGCCTATGAATAGCTTTGCTACCCATTCCCTCCTTATCAGGAGCAATTTGGCTTGGCACTTCCTTGTTCTCTGTGGCTGTTAGAGAAGGTGGCCCCGAGGCTGAGCCGAGGCATGTTGCCTCCTGCCTTTGGAGCTCAGCACTTCAGTGGGGAACACGCTTGTCCTGCAACACCAAGAGTTTCTTCTCTCCCTCTTTTTCTCTCTGACATCTTATCATTCTCCTGTCAGTCAAAGATATCTCCAAGGGAGAAGGACAATGGTGAATACTGCAGGTGCTGTGAGAATCAATAATTCATTTAATCATAAATTAATAAATGATGATACTGCTTGGGGAGAAGGGGAGGAAAAGAAAGAACGTTAATAAAGTGATTTCCAGATCAATTCCATGACTCTGAGTGACTGAAGAAAGGCTCCAAAGGGCCTGAACTTGATAACAGCCAAGGTCTGCAGGATTCCACCGCTGCTGTACCTGCCTCTTCTTGAGTTTAATTCAGTGACCTGGCTATTATCTGCCCCATCTCCTGTGATACCTGGAGGGCTGCAGAACCTCAGCGTTCACAGAACTTTGACCAAAATGCCTATGGGTGGGGCAAGTGAGCTACAGAGGCATCTTTATTGCTAGATAGAAGCATTGCAGGCCTTGAAGTGCTTCTGTCAGACTCTGAGAGGAAAGCTGGTCTCCTGACCTGTCGGCGCAACAGCTGAGCTTGCTTCTCACGGGGTGCAGCTGAATATTGCAGCCACTGGGTGACCTGGGAACGCTGCTGCATCTGGCCCTGCCCAAAATGCATCGTGGGTAATGCACATGCATCCCATCTGCTGAAGACTGCGGCATATGAAGGCAGGGCAAGCCAGGATTTAGCCATCAGAAAATGAGGAATGAGTATCATAAGTATATTAAGTGTATTAACCTCCAGGAGACACCTCTCAGGCCAGCTATGCCTATTTATTTCCATAAGTGGACAAAGACACAGAATGCCCATAATGCAGCCATCCTTCCTCCGGACTAATGGATGGCCAAATTTCTCAAATGAGTTGCCATCAAGCAGCAGTGCTTTTCGGTCCTTATCTCTCCGCTGTGCTCTGTCCTTCCCTGCACATATAGCAACCTTTTGCAATAGCTTAGATGAAGGGGGTTGGATTTGTTTCTGAAAATATGTAGGACACCAAGCATGTCTTTCCATGGATTTAATGCTCTGTGGGACTATCTGGAGTTCATTTTCCTCATTCTCTAGGAGATAAGGTCAGGTCTGTTTGTGCAGCATGGCACTTAAAAGAATTTGGAAGCTGT
Source organism: Chrysolophus pictus (assembly GCA_037305975.1). Lineage (NCBI taxonomy): Eukaryota > Metazoa > Chordata > Aves > Galliformes > Phasianidae > Chrysolophus > Chrysolophus pictus. The sequence continues at coordinate 114,867,675 of CM074576.1, read as the reverse complement.
GCCCCTCTCACAGCTCTGCATAAAGTTGGCATCTGGATGCATGACCTCCCTAGGGACATGAGGTCTTTATTATGGATTTGTATGTCACTGTATTAATAATGGTAATGAGTAGTGGTTTTAGAGCCTTAGTATCTCTTATGTAACCATATATGTTGCCAAGAGGCAGGAGGTGAGCCAGAGCTGCTGGAACACCCAACAGGGCTCTTTGCATCAGCAGGGATTGAATTGTGCCAGCGCCCACATAATGGGCAAAGCCTCTGCTCTTCCTAAAAGGAAAGGAAAGGTCCCTGCAACCAAAAACACCGCTGGCACATGGGAGCTGAAATCTCAGGAGATGAAGGACTGGGAGAGATGAAAAGGGTCTCCTAAATGCTCTCTCTCGGTGTGCCCACAATATCCATTTTCTGTGGCCCTTCTTTCCTATTTCTAATTTGCACTGATATAAAAGCAGAACCAGGTCAGCTTATTTCCTGATAGAAGGTCTATTCTTTTTCTGTTCATTTCCTGTTTAATGTCCGAACTTGCAGTTACTACCTCCTCCCACTCTGCAGTATTCACATGCATCAAGTATATCATATAGTTTACTTCCTTGGAGTTGTTTCTTACTCAGCTGTACACTTTTAACCCTTTTTGGCCTTCAGCATAAATTCCTCTGGGTCTGATTATCAGTCACTTCTGATTTCTTCTTTTTCCTAGTTTGCTGCTCTTTTATTGCCGATGAGGAAAGACTGACGGGATGAATAAAATTGAAACCTTGGGCAAGTTGCAACGAAATGGTGCTGAAACTGTTTCCTCCCTCCCTTTGCTATAATGGGATGCCCCTCTATTCACCACCCCAAACTGCAAAAGCCTGTTTTGCTAATACAGCACATCAAGATTTTTTATTTGCTATATTCTCTGTCCTCTAATCTCAGTACAAAATAGCTTCCATGCTTTCTCCCTCCTGCTGAGTATCCATCTTTTGGATCATTGCTCTCCAGAGACATTGCCTGCATTTTTCTGTTTCGTTTGTGTCTAGATTCAGTCAAGTCCAACTCATAATACTTTTCTGCTTTAAGTCTCAGACCATTGCCCACACATGCTTAATTTTAAGGAGCTCTGTGTTTGAGAGCCTGTTTCTTCTGTTACATCTGCAGTTTCTCTGTAGAACTGCCAATGCAATGGACAGTTAGTGTTGGCTCCCTGGTACCCTGGTTTAATAAGACCAACATGGATGCTGCCCCTTTGCCACATCATTTGTCACCACTTAGTCCAACTGAGCACATTTTGTTTTGGTACCTCTGGCCAGTGGGCTCTTGGATTTGGTCAAATGAATGCCGTGAGGTTTCCATGTATGTATTGCACGTGGTGTAATTCTTTAGATTCTTAACGACTCTTCATATTTGGTTCTTTATTTCACTAGGGAGAGACATTAAATTGGAATTAAACATTGCCAGCTCTATTCTTTATTGAAAATCCTTGTTATGCTTGCGTTTTTGTTGGTTTTGTGGAATCTCCCCAGCTCAATGGAAATTGTCGGATTTGTCACCAGGATAATATGTTTGTCAGTGGCTTGCCATAACAAATTAGGCTCCTGATTCTGCATACATTTGTGCATGTCCTCACATCTATAGATTGCTTAACGTTCAACCCTGTAATAGTTCTGTGAAAGTGAAAAGACTGTTCAAAAAAATCTCTATCATTTCTGGATTAAGTTCTAGGATGTATTGTTTTTCAGATTCTTCTTGTTTCTTCTACTTGCTTTCCTCCCCTACTCTTTTCTAGTCACAGCTTCCCTTCTCATTCTTCTGGCTAAGGATAGTTCTTAAAAGGCTGCTCAGCCATTTCTGAACCATTAATTTCATCCTCATCCTCATTTATTAATGAACCTACTTTCTTTCTGGTGCTTCTTTTCCTCTGGATGAATTTGTAAATCCCTTCTTATTCCCTTCACTGCCTCAGGCAACATAAATTCATTTGCTTTTTTCCCCTTGCCCTTATCTTTCCCTATAGCCTTAATTGACTCTGTATATTCTTGTTCAGTCACAATCTCCCCTTCCATTTGCAGCATGGAACTTTTCTTATAATTTTCTTAATGAAGAGGCATCAGTAGGAAAGCACTGTGCTGTACAATGCTGTAAGATCTGAAGTGTTTCATTTAAAAGTTGCATGAACTTATATTAGAAAGAGTCTCTGTGTGGCAAAGCCAGCATTTTAGTTCTAGCATGCCTCTGATTTCATTTTTAAAGCTCTCATTGTGACTTGAGCAGGACAAGATAGGCAGCTGAGCAAATGGTAAATCCTGTTCTTTCTGAGCTCTTTCATCCACTGTACTGTGTTGGATGCCCATTAGTAGTTCTGCTCTCCTTTCTTCGTCGGAAAGATTAAGAAAAAATTCTCATTTTGTGTCTAGTTCTTCTCAGCCAAAGAAGGTGGAGAGGTCTGTGAGTACTGCAACCACTTGTTGCTCATAGAAAGGCAGAGTGCCAGGAGGAAACCTGGACTAACAAAATAAGCAGTTGGAATAGAAGCGAGGGGATAAGAGGGCTCTCCAGTCTCCTAGGCTCCCCTCTAAGATGTGTTGGCAATGCTGCTGTTCTTGAAGTGTCCCATGATCACTGTAGCTGATGCTAGCAGAGATGTCAAACCTGCCCGTGAGAAGCAGGGCTGGAGACAGGCCAGCAGAAGAGTTCCTTCACAGGGTCCAGAAGCATAAACTTGGAGGCTATATTTGGCGGCTCAATAGAGAAGACCTATTCAGCCACGGCTGATCTTGTGACCTAGAAAGATGCCTAGATCTTGTGACCTACAAAGATGTGACCTAGAAAGTGGCTCTACCACTGATCTGTCCTGTGATCCCAGAGAATTCTCTTCTGTTCAGTTTCCACATCCATAAAATGGGGACAGTGATATAGGGTTGTGAGAATTTTCCAACTAGTGACTGCGAAAGGCTCTGCCAAGTTGGGTTGAAAAAGCAATGTTTTTGTCTTGTAGGGAGTCAGTGTGAAGGTACTGGTGGAGCAGAGCAGAAGGCAGGCTATGTTCACTGGTTCACATAGCCTCTTTTGGAGATGCTCTCACCTTTTCCATCTCTCCTCCCCATATGGGTGCCATAGAAAGTAGCTACAGTTAAGAAAAGCATAACAAAATCACAAGTTTCCCCACACCTCTGGGACCAGAATATCTCCATATATCACCTCTTCTTCATCCCACATCACCCACATCTGTCCACACTTCCTGAAGACGGACAAGTTCAGGAATTGTGCAAAGTCCTGAGGAGGCAGAAGAAAGCATGAACTGTGCTTAAAAATAAAGACCATGGGTCTCAGAAGACACACACACCTCCCCAGTTCAGCTTGGCTTAGGCACTATCTACGGGCAGGGGGCCTGCCAGAGCTCTAGTCAATATGCTGAATGTTTGCTCAGAGGAAATGCCTTTTTGTTTACACGGGAGAGAGAGAAGCTTAGAGAAGAAACCTGGCACAGAGCAGTTGGGATTCGGTTAATCTGCTTAGAAATACATTAATCGGAGGATCAGATGTTGTCAACAATACTCTTTCTCCCTCACTCTTCTCTCTTGCAGTACCATGCTCATCACTGTTCCCATTGGGTCCTATTCCTCACCCTCCTCCACACATCCCTCTTCTCCCCTGCTGTGAAAGTCAGGGAGTAATGAAGCACAAGGAGATTACAGCAAAATTAACAAACGAAATATAAATCCTAGATCTAAATGAAAATTAAAAATGGATCTTCGGCTGTTTATTTGCATCCCTAAAAATAACCTTCTGCCTAAGCCAAGCTGAACATTGCCAGGATTTCCTAGGCAAACTTGGAAAAATCCTAAAAGATGGGCAAGTAGTGGAAACAGCGGCTGCCTGCTTCCCTCTGAGACTTTATCCATCTCTCCCAAATACCACAGGAGGCTGCAGGACAAGTTGTGGCCCCACCCTGAGATGTGGCATTATCATGGCATTATCAAAGTGACTGAGGAAAAGACCACTCCAAGCCACCAGCCTTTATTGCCTTCAGCAGGTGCTGTGGTACTTGGCTTCTGGCTAACATCTCTTGCCTGAAAATGGGCAACTGTAATTGTCAGCAGTCACAATTTTGTGGGTGCTCTGATTAGAAATGGAGGCAGGTTCTGCTCCTCTTTTTAATGCAGTTTGGATAATAATACGCATACAGGCATTACCTGTATGGAGAGAGAGTTCTCTATCACTGGCATATTCCTCAACACCTTGCTGCTTTCAGAGAATCACAGAATCACAGAACTGCAGGGGTTGGAAGGGACCTTAAGAGATCACCGACCCCCCTACTAAAGCAGGTACCCTACACGCATAGGTAGGTGCCCAAACAGGTCGTGAATATCTCCATTGAAGGAGACTCCACAACCTCTCTGGGCAACCTATTCCAATGCTCCGTCACCCTTACCATAAAGAAATTCTTCTGCATGTTTGCATGGAACTTCCTATGTCCAAATTTTAGGCCATTGTTCCTTGTCCTATTGCTATGCACCACTGTGAAGAGCCTGGCCTCATCCATTTGCCTCCCATCTCCCTTTAGATATGTATAAACACTGATACGATCCCCCCTCAGTCTTCCTTTCCCTGCACTGAACAGACCCAGGTTACTCAGCCTTTCCTCATACAGGAGATGCTCCAGGCCCTTCATCATCTTTGTGTCTGTCCTCTGGACTCCTTCTAGGACATCACTATGTTTTTGAACTGAGGAGCCCAGAACTGGACACAGTTTTCTAAATGTGGCCTCACTAGTGCAGAGTAGAGGGAGAAGATCACCTCCCTTGATCTGCTGGCCACACTCTTTTTAATACACTCCAGGATTTTCCTGCCAGAGTTATCCTGCCTGGCCCCTGGTGAATTTAAAAGGAAACACAGGTGTCATCCTACATGGAGCTGAGGTTGAGGCCAGGTTTGCTGTTTTCTGAGCACCATTGTTGTAGAATAACTGTTGTCACAGGAGTATTTGTTCTACATGTGCTGTCTTCTTCTAACATTTTTTTTCTTTATTAATTTTTCAAGAAAAGCACAAGAACAAAAAGCATTGCAGTGTATAAGATATCAGTACCAACTGGGGGATAAAGAAAGAGGTGGACAACTACTGCTTTGTAGTCATAATGTTTACTTTGCATATGTGCTGTTTGATATTCCTGGGCTTTGTCCTCAGATGTGCAGCGTTCTCTTTCGTTCTCATTACAAAGGTATAATCATAGGCAATGCAAGATGTGCAGTGTGGCTTACTTAATTTCAGACAAAACATTTAACTTCAAGAACATCCGACCTTTGAGCCATTGTTTTAACAGCATTACAGTTGCATTCATTTTGGAGATTTTGCAATTCCATATTAATCCAAATTCCATTGAAGTCAATACACAGACAGCCATTGTCTTAAGCTGGGGTTGGTTCAGGTCATTACTCTTTAGCTGAGAAAAGGATAGCAATAAAGGAGGGATGCAGCAGTATACCAGAGCTCAGCTACTTTTTGTACTTTCAAGGGTAAAGTAAAGGCCAGCTAGGGAAGAAATTGGGGTGGTAGAAAGGCTTTTTGTTGTTGCTGCTGTTGTTGCTGTTGGGGAGCAGGCAGCACTAAGGAAATGCAATGCTGCTGCCTAGTGATGCAGCAGTAATTGCCTCAAACAGGAATTAAGGAGCAATTTTGCCAGGGATTGCCCGGTACATCTTCTCTTCCACAGGAATATGTGCCCTTGTGCCTGTTCCCCTCCTTGTGACACAGACAACCATGTAAGTCTCGATGCAATAACTTCAGAAGACCTTGGCTTAGGCATTGGTCCCGCAACCAACAAGTGGACATAAGACTTCCCAGAGGGTTCTGTCCATACATTGTGTCAACAAGGAAAAATGCTGAGTTAGCAAGATCACAAATACCTGCATCTTGGCTGTCTCCCAGCAAATGAAAGATAGCGAGCCAATAAACCTCACAGAGACAAGTACCTTTGATGGCAGCTCTGTATGTTAACTGCTCTATTGCTCCTGGACTGGAGCTAGGGTTCTGTTACCTGCTGGATGATCTCAAAGAATTGAATCTATTCATTGGGTTGTAAGAAGGATTGGGGGAATTACAGGTCTGTCAGCTTGACCTTGGTGCCAGGTAAGGTTATGGAGCAGATCATCTTGTGGGAGATCACACGGCATGTGTGGGACACCTGGAACCCAGCCAGCATGGGTTCATGAAGGGAAGGTTCTGCTTGACCAAGTTCATCTCCTTTTACGACTGAGTGACCCTTCTGGTGAATGAGGGAAAGGCTGTTAATGTAGTCTATCTAAATTTCAGCAAAGCTTTCAACACTGTTTCCCACAGCATTCTTCTGGAGAAGCTGGCAACCTGTGATTTGAACAAATAAACTCTTTGCTGGGTAAGGAACTGGCTGGGTGGCCAGGTCCAGAGAGTAGTGGTGAATGGAGTTAAATCCAGCTGGCAACTGGTCATGAGTGATGTTCCCCATTGCTCAGTACTGAGGCTTGTCCTGTTCAGTGTCTTTACTGGTGACCTGGGTGAGGGCACTGAATGCACTCAGTAAGATTTGCAGATGACACCAAGCTGGGAGAAAGTGTTAATCTGCCTGAGGGTAGGAAGACCCTACAGAGGGTTCTGGACAGGCTGTATAACTGGGCTGAGGCCATGGGATGTAGTGGACTTTGGCCACCACAACTCTGGAAAACTCTACAGGCTTGGAGCAGAGTGGCTGGAAGACTGTGTAGAGGAAATGGATCTGGGGGTATTGGTCAACACTTGACTGAACACGAGCCAGCAGTGTGGCCAGGTGGCCAGGAAGGCCAATGGCATCTTCCCTGGTATCAGAAATAGTGTTGCTAGCAGAAGCAGGGAAGTGATCATCCCTCTGTACTCAGCCCTGGTAAGGCCGCACTTCAAGTACTGTGTTCAGTTTTGGGTCCCTCACTACCAGAAAGACACTGAGGCCCTGGAGTTTGTCCAGAGAAGGGCAGCGGAGCTGCTGAGGGGTCTGGAGCACAAGTCCTATGAGGAGCAGCTGAAGGAGGTAGGATTGTTCAGTCTGAATAAGAGGAGGCTCAAGGGTGACCATATCATTCTCTGCAACTACCTAAAGGGAGACTGTGATGAGGTGGAGGCTGGCCTCTTCTCCCATGTAAATAGCAGTAGGACTAGAGGGAATGACCTCAAATTATGCCAGGGGAGATTCAGGTTGGATGTTAGGAAATAATTCTTCTCCTAGGGAGTGGTTAGACACTGAAATGAGTTGCCCAGGGAGGTGGTGGAGTCACCATGTCTAGAGGTATTCAAGAAACATTTAGATGTTGTACTGGGGGACGTGGTTTAGTAGCCAATATTGGTGATAGACTGGATGATCTTAGATGTCTTTTCCAACTTTGGTGATTCTATGATTCTATTCTATTCAGGGGGTTTGTTTGCCTGAGTAAAGGAGGGTGTGATGGCACTGCTGCATCCATTCTTTTCACCATCAGTAAGAAGTAGAAGGAGGACATGAGAGCATAGATTTCACTATGAGCTGCTATTAAGAAAGTACACAATGTCCTTTCCAGCATGGTGTCCCTGCTGTTTTTATGCTAGCTAGATTAAACCTGGTAGAGGTGCATGTTCTCAGCTTGGGCTGAGTTTTACTTGTACCAAGAACAAATATGTATAGACTTGGGGCTGGCCTGTATCTCCAGTATGTCACGTAGATCCAGTCTGAGCTTTTCCTTCAGCTGTATGTGTTGATGAAAAATTGCTTTTTTAAATCAAAGACTGTTTTTCACAGAAGTGTCCCTTGCATTCTTTTCTTCATTTCCTTCTTCCTGTAGAAAGTGGTGAGGGTAGAAGAAATAAGTGGGAAATAAGGTTTTTAATTTCTTCTGACATTGGTTTTGATTTTGCCATAAGAAAAAGAGTAGGGAACAAATTGAGAGAAGACGAGGAAGGAAATGAAAGGAAACCCTTTTGGTTGCTTTTTTATTTAAGTTCAGTGCTAGAAAACTGTTAACTGCTTTTCTGCTTTTTTTCCTCTTCATCTCTCTGTTTTTTGTATTCTCATACTTTACTTCTTCCAAGGCCACTGCTTTTTCAAGAACAGAAAAAGCCACAAGTGCTGATATTTGCATGGGAGGTAGGAAAGGAGCCTTGCAGGGAGAGGCAGTGCCTCAGGTGGAAGCACTCCCTTGAGCAGTGTTTTTCAGAACTTTGCTGCTGTTGTAGCTAGAAAGTCAGTTTTAGATCCAACAGTGAGTTTTATTGCTAATAATGACGATCGGTGGGGTAAAGAGAAATATTTTTCTCGTACAATTTAAAGCATAGTATAGTTGTCATTTAGCATTTTACTATTCTTTTGCCTCTTTTCCTTGGATACGTCTGTTTTGTTCTGTACCTTCCTTCTTTTTCCACAGGAGAGTGTGTTTTATAGGTTCTCACTTAATCATGCCTGATCCCATATGTTATTGGGGTCCTTCTCCTTTTTGTCTGATATAGATGAGTATGGCAGATCCCTGTAGAGGGAGATGCTTTTTGGAGTCATCTAGCAAGCCAGACATTACTTCTGTCCTCGTCTCCCTCCCTCTTAATCCAAACAGTTCTTGCTTAAATGCTAGTGTCATTATTTTTTTCTTCTGGCATGATGATACCTGAAGCCATCAGTAATTAATTAAGGCTCCTGGGGTGTATTCCCTGCTGGCCACTCTGCGTGCATACACAGAGCCAGCCTGCAGAGGGGCTCACCTGGTGCTGGAGCATACGCTGCGCATCCTTTTGGTGTCTGCCTTTAACACGTGGCCTCAAAGCCTCACCCCCCCTGCAAAAGCAAAGGGGGCCTGGGATGCCTTGGAGGGGCAAAGAGACACAATCGGGTTTGACAGGATTTGCACCGCAAATTAAGTGCTGAGTGCTAACATTTGACACTCTACCTTCATGGAGCTTTTGGGTAGCCCCTCCCAGAGAAACCTGTCAGAAACCTGAGCATCTAGAAGAAGGGGGAAAAGCCACCCTGCCACCTCTTGTTTTTCGCTTCTCAAAGGATGCAAAACACCGAATGGGTGCTCTGTGGCCTTGTCAGCTCCAGCAAGCACCCCTACTCCATTGCCTAGGGGAGGAAGGTGTTCTCATGGCAGAGAGCTTCCATGCTTCCACTCCCTCCCCACAGCCCTCATTTGCTGTCCAAAGCTGGAGGTATGTCCTGCAATACACATTCCCATGAATGAAGATGCATACAATGCCCTTCAACCTGGGGATGTGATTTTTCACCTTCACAGGGTCTTTTCACAGCCATAGCCAGCCAGCAGTGGGCAGAACCACTCCCCTTTAGACCACCTCTTCTTGTATTTTGCTGGCACAATCAGCACTGGAGAGGAAATTTGTGAATGTGTCACTAAGAGGGCTGCAGGAAAGAGGGTAAGTGAGAGGATGCACAAGAATCTTCTCTCACCGCTAGGCACCCACCCTCTTGGTCAAAAAGCATGTACTAAACCCATTTAATTACTTTCAGACAGGGATGTTCATGCCAAAACACTAATGGCATCTTGTTTTCATTTGTTAGACTTTCAGTACCTGAAAGGAGCTTTATTTTCTTCATCCGTCCTCTATGCTTATACATTATTGCTGCATGTGCTGTCTGAAATGATGTTGTCTTCCAGCCCAGCAGAACTGCCTCCTTCACTGCTGCATCTTCTGCTTCCTAGAGTTTGGAAAAGATTTTAACATGTTGTGACACATGTGCGGAAATACATATTAGTAGGTCCTACAATAATGAGAGCTGGACAAGAAATTGGAAAAAACTTTGCTAAATGTGATTTCTGGCTGGGCAGTACCCTGTGCCAGCCTCCACAGAGCACAGCCTCTCACAACACTACCTTGTCTTTGGAGCTGAATTCTTTAGCTGTGGTCTGTGTTTACAGTGAACATAAATAACATCCCTGCGGCAGCATCAAAATACAATGCCTTCTGAGCTTCTGTGGTTTTAGGATTTATCCTTTATAATGCTAATCTTTCTCAAACTCTTGGTTCCTCATGCTTGGATATCACCCCTCTCTTGCTAGATTTTTGCTTTCACCATTCCACACTCTCCTTAGAAAGGGACAGAACACCTGTGCAGGTTCTGGGCTCTTGCACCCATGTTGCAGAACAGTGCGCGTGCCTTCCACCCATCTCTATGGGTCAGCGTCAGGCCATCCTGATTCAACTCTGCAAGTCTCCCTCTGGTCAGGATGGGGGTTAGGGAGTTCTTCACCAGAGGGCAGTGGGGTCCCGGGGGAACCTTCTCCCCCTTCCACTGACATAATTTCCATGCTTATGTGCGTGTTGCAGCAGTCCCTTGTGCGGTCATGTCTTCAATCAGGGGAGAGCTGGTGTGAGCGCTCACAGAAGGCAAGGAAAGCAGGTCGGGCAAACACTGTCGAAGCAAATTCAGGCTTATTATTCAAACAGATGTTCATGAATATATTTTGCCATATTTGCAGAGTCTTAATTGTAATCTGACTTGATGGGCACATGAGTTTAAAAGTAGAAGACTGAATTTATAGAGGGAGAGATGAGCTGGGAGGTTACCTACTGAGCTGGGCTCTGAAGAATGAGAGTTCACCTCTAATTCTGCACAAGTTGCCTGGGGTGAGTCCTTGTTACCTAACAAGTCACTTGGGTTATTGCTCCTTCCCTTCCCTGAGGCAATGAGACCCTGCTGGAAAAAGACATCCATGCCCTGAGCAGGACTGTTGGATTACATGTTCATTCATAACTGTTGCTTTCTTTACTTTCCACTCTTGGCAAACTTAGCAGGGATTTGCTGCTGCTTTTCCCTCCTGAGTTACTCTTCTGTTTTCAACCCCGCATCTTCCATAAGAATCTGTGAAAACTTTTCCTGGCAGGACCCCTCCTGTGAAGTTTTGGTGTCACCAGCTGAGTAACACAGTGACTTCCTTTCCTGATGAACAAGAAAGAATCTGGGAAGAAGCCCAAGCCTATTTCTTTTTCCCCAGAAGTTATTATTATTGCCATTAACGAATGTAACTTAGGAAAAGTTATGATAAACAAGGGGGAGATAAGTGTGATTTGTACATATTTAATCACTTATGTGGTTTTTTTTTTTTTCTTTCTCTCTCTGGCAAGCAAGAAAACTGGGTAAAATGATAGTATCACTTTCTCCCAGAGTCTGGTGCCATTGGAGCTGTCCAGTGCGTGGCATGACACAGCACATCCAGGCTCATACAGTACCTTTCACATAACATCTCAAAAATGTTTCTTAAGAAGATAATTTTATCCCTGCATACTCTAGCGATGTTTCTAGCGTCTGAGCAACCTGACCTAGCGGTAGATGTCCCTGTTCATTGCAGTGGAGTTGGACTAGATGACCTTTAAGGGTCCATTCCAACTCACACGATTCCATGATTCTTTGGTTCTTTGCAGCAAGATGGCACACTGCAGTTTGAGAATGATTCTTCTTTCCATTATGCAAACTAATTTGATAAATCCTTCGGAAAAGATGGAGAAACACCACTGAGTTGTGGCAGCCTGGGCTGCGTCTTGCATAGATGCTTCTTTCCTTTGAGATGATACTGGCTTTGCACTCCACATCACTTGGCTAAAACTGGGGGTGTTTGCAAGCACCAGCAAACTGAGCACCACTGTGTGGTGAAATAGGGGAGTATTGTTTTGAAGAGGCCCACTTGCTCCCATCAGGATGAAATTTGCTTCTCGGTACTGCAGGATGAGTGACAGCAACTTGAAATGGGACACTGAGGCCACCAGCATGAGCCTTTTTGAGATCTTTGAATCCCAACAAGGCTTCTCTGGGCTGAAAAGACAAATGAGGAAAGCAGTGTACCTGCTCTGGCTTACAGAGAAGGGAAAGAATTTGGAGAGACTTTGTTATATGGAGTACCACTGATCTGAGCTTTTAATAATGCAATGGACTTGTAAGTGTTCCAAACGATGAGATTTGTGAATGAATTTTTAATCCGGGGTTTAACATTAAAGATTAAAGTGTGTGTTTTGAAATTCAAAAAAAGAATTTACCCCCAAAAGGCTAAGACTTGCTTCAGTGGCTTCTTACGGTTTTGTTTTATTTTATTTCATTTTTTTCCCCCTTGGGTATACATGAAAGCAAAAAGAAACAAAGAAAAGGGAAAACACAGCATCCAGACTCAGCCTGGGGAATCTTCAACTCATTGTTAAGCCAGTGTCCAATTGGGCTCTTTCATATTAATGTTGCTTTGTGTGCTCTTAGACTTGGCAGGAGTGACAACATCTGTGTGAAAAACTGAGCCAGCTGTGCAGAAAAAAATCTTCCTTAGTTCAGAGCAGTTGTGTGCTTTGCTGCTTGGGCATAACAGCTTCTTGCATCTGTTATGGAGGGAAAATGTGCAAAGTGTTTTCCTGAGACTCTAACTCTAAAAGACAAGAGAAGCCCGTAGCTGCTCCTGTAAAAGAGAATTTAGGACATCAGGGAAGGGAAGAAGAGAGGGCAGGCATTAAATCAGACAGCACTGTGGGGTTTGGTCACCCAGGGTTAACTCTGAGGACCTGGCATCAGAAAAGAAGGTGGTAAGGAGAGAGCCACGTTGTCTTGTATGGTAACAGCAATGACTGTATTAACTGAAACCCTCTTCTCTTCAAGCATGTTATGACCATGCTTTGTGTTTTTGGAAAACCTCCATAATAATTTGGGGAATATTTGGGAGCCCCGCCTGGAGTACTGTGCAGCAGAGCCCCTTGCAGAAAGCATTTACTCCTACCATGTGGGTCTCCAGCAGAGCTGCACACACTGAACCTTCCTGGCTGTTTTTTCCCTCTCTGATAAGAAATGTGTGTGTTAATTTGAAATCAATACTAATACTTGGCACAGTGGCAGAGAGTGTGATTAATAGGCAGAGCAAGGCCCATGAATCAGGTGACAAAGCTCTGTTCGTGTCTCACCATTGACCTGAAGCATGGTGCTGAGCTGAGTTATAGCCTCTCTCCACCTCAGTTTTCCTCACTGCAAAATGGAGGCTCTCTGCATTGCCCCATTGCCTTACCTGACAGCGTATGTTAGAACAACCAGTGAAACTTTCTATGGTAATAAACAGATGGATAGATTTTCTTTAATATGGCTGTGCACGCTTTTAGGTATTGGTCCTATTTCCACTGTGCAATGTGGGAGGAGGTTGCCCAAACAACTGGGAAGAGGGGAATTCATTTAGAGAGCCAGAAATGTGTGCAACGAAACTTTGGGTTTGGGGGCAAAACCTGGCATGTGAGCAACTTCAGCACCAGACTTCACAAAGAAACATCTACAGCTCCTGGTGTTCCCATGTGAAGACTGGGCTGGAGGTGTGTATGTAGCTAAAACTGGTCATGTGCTGTAGGGAAAACCCAATGTATCCTCTCCGTTTTATCTCATAGCATAGTGATAGCACAGAGTTTTGAGTGGATGGAACAAAAAGCAAAAATTTCCATTGTTAAAGGACTGTTCTCGTGGAAGGGCATAGTGTATTGAGTATGTGTTCACAGTACTGTAGCATTACTGAATACGATAATACAAAGTCGGAATTTATATAATATCTAAATACGTTGCAAAAGTTTAAATGGATTGAAATAAAGTGTTTTCACCTTATTGAATTGAAGTGTGCCAATATTGCCATAATTAAATGAGAAAGTCGAAGCAATTCATTTTGTCTTCACTCTCTGAAAATGTCATCAAAGTTGATATTCTTACATCCTATTTTGATTTTAATGAAAACTCTTTTCCCAGTGGAAAATTGTCCTTTTACAACCTCTTTCAGATAGCTCAACTCATAATCTGATGCATTCAATTACTGACCTGGCATTTGCCAGATCAGAAGACAATTTTTTTTTTTTTTTCTCTTCATTTAAATGAAAAAAGACTTTGCTTTTAATTTTTTTTTCCTGTTTGTTTTTAATAATTTTCTATCCAAAGTAATTTGGGATTGATGAAGTTTAAAATATGGAAGTCTAATATCGCTGAACATCCTCGAGGATGCTAGGTTCAGTCTGACTGCTTTTGGAAACTGAAAATTATGCTTTCCGGCCTTCACGAGGCTTGTTTTTAGCATCAGGTATGAGGCAAAGCAGTTGCACTGTGGCATGCTCTCACTTTAAAGGCTCTCCTCTCTCTCCTACCAGCCGGCCACAGGAGTTTTGTTATCAAAATGGATGCAAATGCGATTAGACCCTTAAGCCCTGATTTGGCAAGATACTTAAACATGTGCTTGGTTTTTAAACATTAAGTTTATTTCCAGTGAGTTAACTGCCTTTAGAGGAATGGCTAGGATGGATCAAAACAGCCCAGGCGGAGCTGCCCCAGCCATATGTGGGCAGCAAGACAGGTGAACAAGGATTCATAGCTGGGTCATGGAGCAGGAATATTTTTAGGGGAGGTCAAAGGCACAGCAAAAACAAAAACATATCTGCCAAGTATCTTTTCACTTGGAAATCTTGTGTACTCATGATGAGGGGCCTAGAGCATCTCGTGTATGAGGAAAGGTTGAGAGACCTGGGGCTGTTCAGACTGGAGAAAAGAAGGTTGAGAGGGGATCTTATCAGTGTTTATAAATACCAAAAGGGCCAGTCGTGCCTAGTGAGAGGACAAGGGGCAACAGGCACCAAGTGGGATGCAGAAGTTCCACATAAACATGAGAAAAAACTTTACTGTGAGGGTGACAGCACACTGGCATGGGCTGCCTAGAGGCTGCTGTGGAGTCTCCTTCTGTGGAGATAATAAAGGCCTGTCTGGACTCTTTCCTGTGTGACCGGCTATAGGGAACCTGCTTTAACAGGGGATTGACTAGGTGAACCCCAGTGGTCCCTTCCAACCCCTATAATTCTGTGATTTCATACATTAGACGCAAAACTGACAGAAAACAGATACCCAGCTTCTTGGTCTTGCTTTGCATTTTTGAGTGAGGATGGGCACAGCTCTTGGTGCTTTGGGTAAAAGCAGTCAAACCATAGGTCAGGAGTATCTGCACTGAAGTTCAATGTAGTGGTGGTTGTTTCAGGGTAGGTGGAAAAGCCATGTGGGAGTTTGCAGTCCATGTTTCAGTGGCATTTCTCCTGTTACGGGGCAGGAAGTGAGGAGAGAAATAAAATCTTGAATGCATTCTGTGATACATTTAGGAGCAGCATTAGAAGTCACCTATGAACCAGTTCTGTATCTCACTTTCCCTCCTGTTTCCCTTTGCAGCTGCACCCTGCCCTCCTGCTGTTCCCTACTACACAAAGTCCCATTATATATCCCTCCCACCCGTCTGTCCTGCCTTCCCCTGTGCCATCTCCCTGTGCTGGGCTTTAGTCTTATTCATTTTGTACTGCATTCTTCCTACTCAATATGCTATTGAACATATTTAAACCTTAAGTTGGTTTCCCTTATTAAGCTGTTCATCACTATGTTGTGCCTTTTTTTTTTCTTTTCTTTCTTCCCTTTTTTTTTTTTTTTTGCCTTTTTTTTTTTTTAACCACGAAAGGAGGAAGAAATTTATTCTTTTGACCATAAATCATTTACAAAGCTGCTGGGCCGTTAATGTATTTTTTATGGCTCGGCAAACAGAAAATAGGAGCGAGTGTCTTAGTAGTGCTTTTCCGACCTGTTTTAATTTCGGCTTCCTAGCCCTGACTCTGTTCCCCTGTCTCGGGAGCAGATACATTTCCCTTGCAGAGGCACTGGTGGATACCTTCTCCCAAAGGAGGCCACTTTGCTGTGTCAGCAATGTCACGTGCTGTTGCCAGCACTTGGCACCAATCCGCAGCGCGTCACATCTCTGCTGACTGGGCTGTGCTGGGAGAATATTAGCAAGGAAAAGGGATGGGTTGGAGGGGACTCAAGGCTATTTTTGCTTTTAGATCCAGGGGAGAGCTCTAATTAGACTCTCGCTCAGGGATAAACAAGTTATGTACGTCTCTCATCTCATCCCATGCAGCCTCACCCTGCACTTTGCATGCTGTGGGCTCAGCTTGCCTCAGATGTGGTATAGATAACCATGGGGATGCTTTGGAGGGGCTTTCAGCACAGTGACTGGCTGTGGCAGCTTCCCAAATGTTAAAGACAGGTTCCTATAAAGTTTTGCAACCTGCTTTAGGAAAATGAAGCCAATTTATGCCTTAGCTGCTCTCAGTCACCTCTGTGCCTTCTCTCCTTTTTAGGAAACATAGATGCAAGTCTTTGCTGTAAAAGGTCCATTTTTCTTTCTGATGTGCTGTGGCAAGCAGCAAGATGATTAAGACAAGGGATGTGGAAAGTTTATGTTGGCGTCTGAGCTAGGTGAATATATATGCAGCTCGGAGCTGTTGATGCTGGCTCTCTGCAAATTCAAGCAATGACTCCCACCTTAGATGTGTTTGAATGGACTTTTGACAAGTTTTTGTTTCCAAGCCTCTTTGGCTAAACACTGCAGGCAATCAGTCCATTGAGTAACTGGCCATGGTCACTTAAATTGCTCCCATCCCTTAGACATCCGTTACCACTGAATAATGCCTCCACTGTAGCAGTCAGCAGAACAGGACAGTGCATCTGCAACACAGCTTTTCCCTTTCACAGCAAAGCAAGCTGTCCTGTCCTTCCACCTTCCTCAGCAGATTATGCTAATTAATGCCTGGCTGTGAGATGGAAGCACAGCTTCCTTTCTGCTTTCACTGCTTTTTGGACAATAACCTTGTTCTGAGGGGCAAGGCAAACAGCGGAGGATGATAATATCCTAAGTTAATGCAACAGGATTCGCCATCAGAAGACTAGGGGTGAAAAGAGAGGGACCGTGTTTGCTAGCCCCAGCTTTGCAGAAGACCAGGAATAGTGAGGCCCCTTTCTGTGCCCAGCTGGAATTTCAGTTTCTTCTTTGCCTGTGCCTGTGATTTGGAAAATGGTTCTCCAGGCATCTCTGGACAACTTCAGGAGGGAAAGAAATGCCTAGCTCCCTGTTGCAAGGATACAACAACCATGTTCTTACCTCTGCTATGCTGCTTGACTGTGGCTTTCAGCCATCTGTAAGCAGATTGCAGGCTCCTGGTTTGCCCACCTGAGTCCTGTGGGGGTGAGTGGATGAGTCATAGATGCCTCCAGTGCTGGGCATAGCCAGCAGTGGGCTAATCTGGCACCAAATAGTCCTACAGAGCAGGCTGAATTAGACTTTCTCACCCCTCCCCTCTCTCAAGTCAAGAGAGCAATGATTGAGCACTTGAGTGAGTTCCTGATCCCTTTTGGGTCCCCTCTGGTCTTTCTCATCTGCTAAGGCAAAAAATTCCCCAACCTCAGTGGTGCAGCTGCTCCTTGAGTCCTCTGCAAATGCTGTGGATTCAAGGACTGCCAGCTCAGATCACAGCAGTCTCTGTTTCCAGCCAATGCTGCATGCATTGGAAGGAAGTGTTAAACCTTCCGTAATGTACCTAATTGTGCAACACTATACCATGGAGAGGGGATTAACATATGCCCCAGAGCACAGCGATTGATTAGTTTTATCCTAGCTAATGTCATTGTAGATGCTATTTTTGTTCCTATCAATGTCCCTTCCTATTTTTATAATCTTCCAATAATATGGTGCAGGGGTTTTGTTGCTGTTGTTTTTTTTTTTATGGCTAACTTGCATGCATCTGCATCCTTGTCAGCAGAGATGCAGGGCAGCCATCCCAGTTAGCAGGAGCTGCAGAAGTGGCTTTCCCAGCAACTCCAGGTGGGCTGGATGGAGGCACAGAATTGAAGGCAGTACTGGAAGCACAGCAGGAGCCCAGAATTGGAATGGATCACTTCGGTCATTGAGCTCCTGACCCTGCTACCACTAGGGTATATGTAAACCAAATCTGGGTTCTTGTTCCCACTTTATCCCTGTTTGCTAGCTGCTCTAGCGCTATGTTCTTCTCACAGTTCAAAAACCTCTGTCAGATTTCAGGTTCTAGGATCTGCTGGCAGAGCACCATTCAGTTACACAAAAAGCTTAGTGTAATGCAATCCCTGTGACATGGAGACCGCAGACACTTTTGATTTTCCTGGTAGGTTTGAATGCTCAGCAGTTCAGCACATCCATCCCTGATGGTCTAAACCTGGGCAAACAAGGATCTCACACTAACAGTAGTCCTCTGAATACACCTGGAGCTGACCGACAGAGATTCTGTGGCAGGAATGAGGAAAGAATCAAATTCCTCAGTGATTTTCATCTGCATGATGAGAGCCTCTTTTTTTCCCCATTAAAGCTAGCCCAGCTCCTCTGACAAAGACATGGAAGCAAAATGACACTGTTCTTTAAGTATGCACTGCTGAAAGCTTTTCTGCTCTTTTTCATTTTGTCCAACTTTCCTCTTCGCTTTATGGCTGCGGGTTGGGGAAGTCAGGGGCAGGGAGATGTGCTCCATGTTATAACAATCAGACAGCTATTTGAAATCCTCCTTCCAGCTGGCCTGCAGAGAAAGACTTGTATCTAAAAGGGAGATGGCAGGGGTGGTAGTGATTGCTGTTTGCAAGGCTAACAGCTGAGACCGGAGCAGGGTGGGTCAGCAGCATGCCTCACTGTCATCTTTTTGTCTGGTGTAGATGAGATTATAAATGGTAAGAGAGAGGGGTCAGTGTGATCAGCACAGATTTGCAGGTAGCCATTGTCCCTGATCAGCTGGTGGAGTGCTCAGTGAGAAATACTACAGGGCTCAAGTTCAAGACCTTGACTGTGATTTCTCCTTGGATTAGTACCTGCTTGCCTGCGTATTCTGCTAGCTGAACAGCAATCTTAAGATTCCTCTTTCTGCAGTAAATTGGATCTGTTTACCTGGGAAGCTCTGTGCCAGAGAGATGGTGAGATAACTCTAGTTGTGTCTGATGGTTTTTCTAGCGATAAAGGAGTTTAGAGGTTTACTTGGCTTTTGAGTTGCATTTAACACTGTATAGACCTAAGAGGAAATGTTGGTTCCTGTGTAGATTTAACATGTGTCTCAGGGCTTTTGCTCGAAAACCATGCTAGATGTAATAGTTTTCCTGCTGTTTCTTCCAGGCTGTCCTGCAGAGCCAGCAAAAGTAAGGAGGGAAAGAGATGGAAATTATCTTGCATCATGCACTGTTGGTTTACTATCAACTGTGAGCCAGAAAGAACCAGTAGGAGCCTTGGTTTGGGATATTCCCCCTGTCTGCAGAAAAGGAATGAGCTTACTCTCAGTAGATTCTTAGTCTGGTGGCTGAAATAATCAAACTTTGCTGTTGGGAGTGGTTTAGTCAGTGTTGGTTGTTTCTTGAAGAGGAACTGTATTAGGAAGTCCCTGTCCTTTTTATAGAAAAATCGTATTTTCTGAGTGTCCTCGGTATCTCTAGGCAGGCTCCTCATAACATCTGTATAACATGTGCCCACAAACTTGCCAGAAAAGTTTGTGTTAGAGCACATTAGCATGGTGGTACAATCTACTGTGAAGGTGTGCATCTGTCCCAGCCACCTGTCCTGCTCAGTGACATTGAAGGCTGGGAGTTTCTGAAGTGGAATTTCCCTAGTGAGCTGGAAATAACTCAGGATAGCTGGGCGTTAACTCAGATCTGTGTTCCTTTGGAGCAGACCACAGTCTAGTCCAGTGAGAATGAGCACAATCAGTATTCAAACAGCTTGCTGTGCAGCTTGTTTGGATGCTGTAAAGTCTCTGGACTCATCATAAGCAACCACCTTTTTTTCTTTGTATGATCTATGAGGTTCCATGCTAGTACTGGGGTGCCCTTTTCCAGCCCTGGGGAGTCCTGCAGAGCTGAAACAACATTTTCACCATTTCCTTTCCAGAGATCTCTTCTGGTCAATGTAATTGCTTCCTCACAAGATAGAAGAGATTCTCAGAAGGCAAAATGTCTCTTTTATTTCTTTGCTATCCTACAATATTATCAGTGCTTGCAAATTTGGGTTGAACAGTTGCTGCACAAGAAGGTCCTATGACAGAAGTGCTCCCTGCAGCACTCTGTTACTGTCCCTCCAGCAGTGAGTCACACCTTCCTGGGCTGGGGCTTTTGCTGCTGCTCAGGATGTGGAGTCAGCAGTTCCTTGAGGTGGGAGATAGGAGACATTCCTTCAGCACAGCAGAAAGCTTTGGTCCCAAACTCAGAGATGCGAGGTAGGCCAAAGGCACAGTGACTTGTGTTTTTCTTTCATCTCGGGAAAAAGACTGCTTTGCAGTTTCTCCTTTTGTTGCCTGCAGTTGCCAGATTGAACGTTGTGTTCCTACCCTGCTCTTGAAACTTTTGAGTGACCTCATCTTTTCCTCTCTAACGAGGGACCCAAAATGTCATACTGCCATAGGCATCTTTCCCAGCACAGGACTGCTAATTGCACAGGGAGAGGGAGAGCCATTCCTGGCTTTTGCATGCGAGCTGATAGCTTGCAGCTTTATTCTCATTCTCCCCCCCAGCCACATGCGTTTCACCACATCTTCCCTGGAGGTTTGGAGATGTTGAATGCATGAAGGTGAGACATTTCTTCATCTCTTTCACACCTCTTTTCCCTTCTGGCCGTTTGCTTCCCTGGCTTGCCAGCACTGCAGAGTGAACCTGTCCCTTGTCCTCTGTGTTTGCAAAGTCATCCCAGCCCAGCCTCCCACATCTCTGGGTTTCATGAGGTTGCTGCTAGCAGGTTCCAAATGCTGCTGACTTGCCAACGGTTCTTGAGGGTAGGTACAAAACAGACAGAGTTCTCTAGCAGGCAGGGCAGCATCCTGACTTTCACTGTATGAATGACCTTCCAAAGAAACCGCATTTTTCTGTGGTCTTAAAATAAGTAAAGCAGGGAAAGGCCCTCTCTCTGCACCGTACTCCAACCATACTCCAACCCATCCAGAGGTACCCAGTTATCATGCTGAGCATGCAGTAAAGTGGGGAAATGCCCTTAGCACAGCTTCAACAGCATAACCACAGTGCTTCTTCAAGGAACAGCATCTCAGGTCCCTCTCATTTGTGACCATCTGACATCATTGTGATGTCAACCGGTAATGGTGCATCAGCTACTCTTATCATTGACTGTGCTATTGATGTGATGTTGGTGGAAGACCTCGTGTCACTCACTGAGATGTCAGCTGAGTTGATTTTCTCAGGGAAGAAAACGCTGGTTGTGTCTGGGCCCTACACTTTTGTGTCCTGTTGTCTGAACTGCCCACATGAATTCCTTCATGGATTCTGGGGAGGTGTGCTACTTGGGAAAGCAATATGGCCCCATCAAAAATGAAATCAGTTATCCATTGCCAGAATAATTACTTGATCTAGGAAAACTGAAGAAGCGCTAAGAGCCTCTGCAGCCAAAACATCCTTCTTCTGTCTGGTTCCCTGATAGATGGGGGACACAAAAATGGAGCATCTGCTCTTATTACTGATGGGAGCTCAGAGCATCGGGATCAAAGGAGAAAGCTGTGTGCAGAATCAAGCTCACATCAAAGTACTCTAAGAAGAGGAAGGGCCAACTCCTCCTTCTGCTGATGGTGGTGTACCCTGCTCTGCCTCCAGGCGTGCTGCTTGCAGAGATGCTTAATTACTGAGTAAGGAGGAGACTGTGCATACAGGAGAGGGTGTAATGGCCATCATAATCCAGCACTAGGCGAAGAAAGACTTGGTGGTGACTGGTTCTTGTTGCCTCTCACAAATCATTAAATTTCTCTGATTGCTTAGAAAAGATCAAGGTAATATACCTTGGCAAAAGGAGACTTTTTACAATGTCCTTTGCCTGTTTTTTTTTTCTCACCTCTGATGTGTAATTTGACTTACTAGACTGGGCTGTATATGTGTGCTTATATCTATATTTGTGTTCATACCTACCCAGGGGAATTTAAGCCTTCATTCCTTAGGCTACACTGAAGAACCTTTATCCCGATATTTATGCTAAATTTGAAATCTCTTCCTCCCTTTCTCCCTTGCCTCTTTGATTTTACATTAATGCAAAACCGTGTTTTTGCAACTCCTAATTTTGAAATGTTAAAATACGTAATGTTTGGTTCAGTTTTCCTCCTAGGTGTCTTCCTGGGCATAGTGGCTGATGTGTATGTGCCTTTGTGTGCAGCCACCTGTGTTTTGGGCCACGAGTATTGGTGTGGAAGGACGCTGTCACACAGATCCCTGCATAGATGGACAAGTGCATGTGTAACCACATTACATTTTCTAATAATCTGAGCTGTAAAGAAAGACGCTGTAGAGGATTTGATCTTTGCTCTTTTAGCTGTCTTCCTGGGAGAGGAGCTGTGCTGTAGTAATGCCCCTCCGGTGCTGTGTTAACGCACCAGCCTACCTCCCTGTTTATGCTGGTGGAAGAGGACGTTGCCTGCATTTGGTCTCCTGCTTCCCCTGTCGCCTTGGTTAAGCGTACTTGTCAGAAGCGGTTGTGTATGTTTTCCCCAGCTGTAGCCCTGCAGGTGCCACTTAGCTTAACAAAATGAGTCCTTGTCTTTAAGTGCTGCCTGCCTTGTGTGCATCCTGGGCCAAAGAGCAGCTGACAGGCAAAGGCAAGTCTATGGAGCTGGCTTGCCCAATGCTTTAATAAGGCAGAGACAGAAGAGCGTGATGTGTTGCAAGAGCGCGCATCTTACGTGCCGAGCCTCAAAGCCATTCCTTGGAAGGAGAAATGGACAGAAACCTCAGCTGTTCCTTACTGCCCTTTCGCTCCATGGCATTCAGATTGAAAGGGTTGCTGTAGTGCTTTGAAAGGGTGGGAAAACTGTGGCGACTGAAGGGTGCTACAAGGCAAGAATGGAGCCCTGGAAGAGAAAAGGGTTCATAAGCAGATCTAGATATTCTCAAATGAATTGGCAGTGAATAAATTATGCATGCTCTATTTTAGTATTTTTATTATTCTGTTTGCAATCAACTAATCACAAATATTTGGAACACTGAAAGAGTGGTTAGGTATGAAAATCACATCGTCTTGGTGATTGAGTGATTGATGAAACTAAGCCTGCAGTACAAATTGTGAAATCAAACTTTTCCAGGATATTTGCCATTACTGAATACTCACACTGAAGCATTATTCTTCTGACTTACAAGAATTTGAATATATGAGTATTTCTTGGAGGGGAATAAGGTATGGGGCTGAAGAACACATTTTGCTGTTCCAAATCCGATGAGAGGTTGAGGCCAGATCATAGGAAACATTTCATAAAATTTACAGTGGAGGTTGCAGGAGAGCTTTCTGCTCTACATTAGAGAGTTTAATCCAGTTAAATGTCCAATGTTTAGCACCTGGATGGTGGCAGGCATGGATGTGTAGTCATGCCAATAGAACCTTCCATGTCAGGCTTGAAGACAAGAAGATCTCTTGTCAAACTAATATTCGTTAACAGATACCTCACATCTGGTCTATGGGCTACTGCAACCGCCTGGCCAGCCATAGTAAGGAACTCAAGAGCCCCAAACCACTCCCACTCTATTGGCCACAGAAGCAACTGGAAGGCAGATGCCTTGTAATAAAGGTCATGTTTATTACTGGCCCTTCAAATTGTTTACTTCCGCTTACTGCTGACAGTCCTTCATAGGAGATTGATGGATTAAACTTTCACCAGCTGTTCTGCATCCAGGCACATCATTCTGACAGATTTTAGGACCCGAGCTAAATTGTTTCGCTAAGATTTTTCAGAGTGCTGCATATTTTTAAACATGTTCCAAGCTTGTGAGAAAAATCAGTCTTTATTTTTTCCTGCCTCATAAGGAACTCATGAATCAATTTAAAGTGGCGTTTTGTTTGGCTCTGTTTTAAAGCATTTCTGAGCTTCCCAGAACTACCTGCAACTTTGGAGGTAGTAGTCTGGGAAGAAGGAACATGTGTAGGAGTTGGGAAGTGTGGAGGAGGTTATTGATGATATGGAAGATCACTGTGTATTGCAGCTCCAGAGCAGTCAGTCCAAATTGAAGAATTCATCATAGGCTGCTCAAGTGCCAATAACTTTGGACTACACCCAGGTGTTAGCAATATTCTGATATTATCATAGAATCATAGAAAGGCCTGGGTTGAAGAGGACCACAATGATCATCTAGTTTCAACCCCCCTGCTATGTGCAGGGTCACCAACCACCAGACGAGGCTGCCCAGAGCCACATCCAGCCTGGCCTTGAATGCCTCCAGGGATGGGGCATCCACAACCTCCTTGTACAACCTGTTCCAGTGCGTCACCACCCTATGTGAAAAACTTCCTCCTAATATCTAACCTAAACCTCCCCTGTCTCATATTGCCTTGGAGCTTGAAAGCTCCTTACCATCTCCTCCAGCAGTCTTCCACGTGCACTGGAGACAGCAAGCTAGCAAACTAGGAAAAAAAAAAAAAAGAAAGAAAAGAAAAAGAAAAAAGGAGATGTCATCTTGAGTCAGCATTTTGATTTTGTGCAAAAAAGTGCTTTAAAGAATTTTAGTGCTACTCAAAACACTGCAGCTTTGAGCTTCTGTACTGGAAAGCTGGGGCTCATCAGGCTTTGCGTCCCGTCCACCCTGTGTGGAATGCAAAGAAGTGAATGGTGGAAATGCTGGAATATGAAGGAGATTGGATCAGATGCTCTATAATCAATAGTCATTTTTCACTAGCTAGGAATAAATATGTGATCTGGAAAGATTTAGATTTTTAATCTTTTAAATTAAAAAATAATAATTAAGTGTTTTTTCTGTCCATGTTGGACTTCATGAGGAAGAGAAGTTGGGTGAGAGCTGCGTTTCTTCTTTAAATAATATGCATTCTCTCTTCTTACTCCTTGGTGAAGCCTTTCACAGTGCACTTTCCTTTTCTGTTTCAGTGATGTTAAATATCATTAAGATTGATGAGTTTGAAAACATATTTCATTATCTCCTAAATACAGCTCTTACAGCTCTTTCCCTCTCTCCAAAACAAAGTCTGATTTTCTCTGAGGCTCTGAAATGAGAATACTCTTACTTAAAAGGAACGCCTAGCTGCATCTGTCTCTGGAAGATGTCTGCATGAGAGCAGCCTGATCTGTTGGGGGAGGAATATAACTCTTTAGCTTGCAGTAATTGGTAAGGGACAGCTCTGTAAGAACAGAATGCTGCTGTCATAACCTGCATGTACATAGGGCCAACTGAAATGTTTGAATTGGGATTCCTTCTCCTGAAATGCTTGAACTGGGTCGTCTTCTCTTTCCAGGCATGGTGTGTCCTCTGGAGGTGTCAGTCAGTTCAGGGAGTATTCAAGTTGCCCGAGGCCAGACAGCAGTATTGCCCTGCACCTTCACCACTAATGCTGCTCTCACTAACCTTAATGTCATATGGATGGTCACTCCTCTTTCTAACGCCAACCAGCCTGAACAGGTAGGTTTTTTCTCACTGGAGTATGCATTTTCTTGGGGCTTTCCTTTTCTTCACCCTTTCAACACTGATCTACAAGTAGTCTGCCTCTTGCTTTTGCAAGGCCATTCTTACAAACGTTAGCAAATGAGAGCCTATCATGGTGGCACTAGAATCGTAACCTGAGAGCTTTTGGCCTGAATTCTATCCACGTACGTACAAGCCAGAAGAAGTCCATTGCTCTGAAGTGGATCTGTCTTGGGTCACGCTGCCTCCATAACATTTGTTGCTCAGCTATGTGATTCAGTATCCTGCACTGAAGACAACTTTCTCCTCGGGGACCTGGCCTGAGTACAGACTGCTATCTAAGCTGCTGGGCTGACAGAAGGTGTACAGACCCAAGGGTTGTATTGCCCAGTATTCAGTTCACTTTAGTGATCATCAGTGAGCAGTGTCAAATCATGGCAGGACGTTACTTGCTGACACCCAAAACGATTCTGTCCACCACCAGGTGGATGGTTTTGTGAAGTCCTTACTGACCTGCAGAGAGTCTGCCTCTCTACATTGGGTATCTAGATGGGTAATGATTGTTATATGAAATAAGCTGCTATTACAAATCTTGTTATGCCAGAAGACTTGGGTATTTGGTCTATTCCCTTCATGAACATTTTTATTGGCATAATCTCCTTTGTAGAAAACACTTCTCATAGGATCCATTTTTCTGGGTCGACTGTTGTATATTGATGTTTGGTTATTCAGAGAGCCTTTAAGAAATAATCCTTTTAGCTTTGGAAGCCCATATTTTCTTGCCCTTCTTCCTCCTTGCTCAGTCTGTTTGGAGTATTGTTTGAACTTTCCTTTCTTTTCCAGGTTATTCTCTACCAAGGAGGTCAGATCTTTGGTGGTGCACCCCAATTCTATGGGCGAGTGGGGTTTGCTGTGACAATGCCAACCACCAGTGCCTCCATCTTCATCAACAACACCCAGCTATCAGACACTGGCACATACCAGTGTTTGGTCAACAATCTTCCTGATAGAGGCAGCAGGAATATTGGAGTCATCGGACTCACTGTCTTGGGTGTGTTTATTGGGATTGTGGGGGAGGGGGGAGGAACTGGGGTATGGGAATCCTCTGTATGATAGTGTTCATAGCAGAAAAATATGGTGGTGTTTACATTGGATCCCGTGGACATACTGTGGTGAGGGTTGGTTGTGAGTATTGTGGGAGTGCATAGGCACACACTCCTCATATGCAGATGTTGTATTAGAGAGTTTTAAAATATGGTGGAGAGAAAGACGTGTAGTAAGTTTGTGATGTGGAGTTGCAAAGAAGCATGAATAAAAGGTGGGTGCATTTATGAGATCTAAGGGGTTATAACAGGCTTGTGCATAGCAACGGGAGAAAAGAATGGACTTTAGAGATTTGCTTCCTTCTCATAAAAGCAAGTAATATTGGATGTTATAGCGCAGAGTGTGTGCCATTATAAACAATGAAAACAAAACCAAACCACAGGAAGTTCATTTTGCAGCCCTCTTAGTTGTTACCACTCTTGCTGTCCCAAGAGTTGAAGTCTTCACCCTTTTTTCTCTAGGGAATTGTTTAAGACAAGTGGGTGCTGAGAAAGCAGTTGTCATTACCTTGATGGGCTTTTCAGTCAGGAATCTTTGTCTATTGTCGTCCCTCAAATCTCAATGGGTTCTTGTCTGCTACCTCCTTTCTGGGCTTTGTCTGCTTCTCATTCCCTGTCAGTTCATGCCAGACTCCTTGATTTCCCCTGCAGTGTGTCCAGAAAGAGCCTGTACTCTACTGCTCGATTATTTTTCCTGATCTGCTGTCACTTTCCCCTCTTCTCTTGTAGTTCCTCCTTCCGCCCCACTTTGCAGAATCCAAGGGTCCTTGGAAGTGGGCAGCGATATCACATTGACCTGCAGCTCGGAAGAAGGCATCCCCCGGCCAACATACCTCTGGGAGAAACTGGACAATGTTCCCAAGTTGCCCCCAACTGCCACACAAGGTGCTTGTTCTGTTGATTATCCTCTTACTTCCCAGGTGGCAGCCTGGTCTTTCCTTTGTCTGAGCTGCCAGAGATGACATGGTTCTCTGAGTGTCTGCCATCACTTGCATGATCACTTGTTTGGAACGAAGATTCCTGGGGTGCTTGGAGGCTGTGTTGGACTAGGTACTCACCAGCAACCATTTAAAGTTTCATCTTATTTTGGTATGGAACAAATGTTCCCAGTTGAGGAACAAGGATCTTTTTGAATGGAAGCGAGAGAATATGGTTGCCAGATGTTTGCACGTCTGGAGATTTCAGCTGCCACCTCACCTGCACAAGGCTCATAGATTGGAAAACAGAAGGGAGGCAGAATCATTCAATGAAAATCCTGACAGTTTTTCACACTGAGTGTGTTGTGACTGGAGCTATCTTTCAGATGCATGTAAAAGCAAGGCTCTGATCAGATTGAATATTGCCCAGACACTAAGTCTTATCCATGAGGTTTCTTAGCCTACATGTCCTGACCAAATGGAGACAACAGCACTTTTGTCCTTTGTCTTGCTGTATTTTCAAAATACATTTTAGTTTTAGGTAATTCAGGAATGAGGAAAATTGGAAGAGCAAGGAGCAGGGAACTCAGGGATAGGAAAGTAGGGTGCTGCAGGTAGATCTGGGTATTCCGCGTCTCTTCTTTCCTCCTTTCTCTCGCATAGTAATATGAGCCCCAAGCTTTCATTTGCAGAAATTCATCTGTAAGAAGAAAAAGAAACATCTAGTGTAAGCTCCTTAAGACCTAATCTTGTGTGTGTGCACAATGCTTCCATCTCAGGGTTACTTCCTAATTTATTTCTCTTAAGAGTCTCACACATCAATTCTCTATTTGCTGGATTTGCCTTTTCATGGTTTTCCTCAAGCTCGGGGGAGGGATTTAAATCCTTCTTTTCTCTCTAACTAGACCAAGTCCAGGGCACTGTCACTCTCCGAAATATCAGCACTGTGTCCTCAGGTCTTTACCAATGTGTGGCTTCAAATGCCATTGGAACCAGCACTTGCCTTCTGGACCTGCAAGTCGTTGCACGTAAGTATTTTGCCAAGAGAGACTTGGTCAACTGCTTCTGTCTTGTGACAGTAACACATATAACCATGTTTGCTGTGAACCAACTTATGCCTCTCTACCAGAAGATCGTTGTACTCTGGAATGGGGATACTGCCTTTCCCTGCTTCTAAGCTTCAAATGCTCACAGGTGGCCACAGCCCAGCCCTGATTTCTTCTTCATTCTGTGTTCACTCCTCCCCACAGCTCACCCCTGGAGTATCAGCCTGATTGCTGGAGCAGTGGCCACAGGTGCTGTTGTGCTTATTGTCTGCATTGTGTTGGTGGCCATAGCACTGTTCTACTGGAAAAATAAACACAAAGAAGAAGAAGAAGAGGAGATTCCCAATGAGATAAGGTAGGGGCCAGGGATCTGGAAACCCCCGATCAGCCAGCAAAAGCAGTAGCTAGCAGGAAGGCAAGCAGAATCCCTACTTTTCATAATCCTTAGGTCTGTTCCCTGGGGTAATGGAAGGCCTCCATATTTGTCCAAAAAATAGCGGAAGCAAATGAAGAATGGCATCTACAGATTTTTCTTTCTGAATTGCCTTTATTGGGAGTTTCAACTTAGCACTATTAGCTCTGTAGGAGAGTGACTATACATGTGGTGGGGATCTGGACCAATAGTATCAGACAGTAATAACTAAAAAGCTCTGTAGGTACAGCTGTGATGTTCTCTGGTGTTACAAACAGCATGTTTCCCTCTGGTAGCTTTCCGAAGCTTCCCTAAGGATCAATTCATTGGCTGTACGAGTATAGCTGTACTGACTGGCTGTGACAGCCACTGGTTTGGTCCATTGCAAACCTGAGTATGCTTTGCTTCCCTCAGTAGTAGGCACATGAAGCAATTAATGTGTACAGAAGTGGGTCCTGTAAAAAGGGATGAGTGAACAATCCAAGGAGTAAAGCAAATTCATGTTGGTGCTGTCCTTGACCTCATACTGATGATATTGCCTCTAGTGGGGTGTAGTGATGAGGATTTGCTGAAGCAAAACAGCATCCATCCTGTGCCCTCATGCTCTCTCTTTCCCAGGGAGGATGACCTGCCACCCAAATGTTCCTCCACCACCAAGACATTCCATGCTGATGCGTCCTCATCGGAGAACGACACCCTCACTTCCTCCAACACCTACAACAGCCGCTATTGGAATGATCCCAAGGCCAATCACGCCACAGACTCCTTCACCCGCTTCAGCAACAGTAATGATGCCCGCCAGCCACCCTTCTCCCGCTCGGGGAGCACAAGCGCTCGCCCTGTCTATGCCAATGGTGGCCACCCCTCCCCAGCTGCCCCTAAGACGCTGGTGGTGACAGCCAGCACAGCACCATCCCCACAGGAGGTGGCCCGGAGCAACGGCTCAGTCAGCAGGAAGCCTCGGCTTCCGCACACCCGCTCCTATGCTGTCAGCCAGGCCACACTGGAGCGGATTGGGGCTGTTCCTGTCATGGTGCCCGCCCAGAGCCGGGCTGGCTCACTTGTGTAGGGGCACGCTCGTAGCTGAGAGCTGAGCAAGGGCCTTGCGTACCAGGGGAGCGAAGACATGGCTGAGAGACCCTACTCCTTCCTGAAAGGCAATGAGGTGGGCCTCCCAAGGCCGCTGCCAGCCACTGGGGCAGCTCCAGCCATGATGCAATGCCCCCCAGCTGTCAGGGCTCCACCATGGACGCCACAGATGTGCCAAGGCCACAGGGCATTAGGAGCCCTCCCTGGCTGCTGGGCCCTGGCTGGGACCCCCTCCCAGCCTAGCCTCAGGGCTTTCGCTTTTGTTTCCAGTTTGTTTTGTTGGGGGTCATTTCTGTTCACTTGGGTCCTTCAGGGAGGTTTGGGAAGATATATATATATATTTTTCTGTTGTTATTGCTGTTTTATTTCTAAGAGGACAACAACCAGTGTGGGACAGGGAAGGCTAAGAGGGGAGGTGTGCCAGGCAAGGTACATCTTGTCATGGAGGCTGTGACCCCCTCTCTGCCTCTTTGGCCCTACTGCTAGATGAAGAAGATTGTTGGGATGGGGACAGCCATGAAGAGGCACTAGCCAAACTGGAGGCGCAAGTTGGCAGCACAGCTACGAGTCAAACCAAGGGGAAGGCTGGGCAAGGATGTGGGCCAGGGAGTGTTTCTCTTTATTTATTTTTTTGCTGTTTTTCCCCTCAATTATGACACACACACACACACACACACACACACACACACACACACACAGATACTCCTCGGGCTGGGTGTTTTTCAGCTGCTGCCAGAGTCCTGTTCGTGGCTGTGGAGTGTGCTGCTGTCTGGGCCTCTGTCCCTGAGAAGCTCCATGCAAAGGAAGGGCACATTGCTGGTACAGGTCCCATGGGTTTTATTTGGTGTTGCTGGGGTTATTCTGGAGGCAGAGTCCTGAGCAGAGCCTGTTACACCTAGGCTGCTCTTATGTGGAGTGAGGGGCTTCAGACCTCACAGCTCTGGTGTTTGCATGGTGGGTTTTCCTTATTGGACTGCCTAGAGGGCTTCCCTGCACAGCAGGGCACGTTTGCTTGGGGCCCTCACACAGAGGCACCATAGTTTTCGTTCCCTCTCTCCCACACGTGCAAACTTCCCAGATGCTGAGTTTGGCAGGGTTTATTTCCAAATCCTTTTCCTTAAAAAGAGTGAAAGCAGTGACTCGGTGGAGGATGTAATTCTGTGGAAGCCCATGTGCTGTTGCTCTGCCTCCCCTACTCCTCCACTGGTACTTATGGCACCTGCTGATGGCTCTGCCATCCCCTTACAGCCAGGGGGTGACTGTGGCTGGCACCTGTCCTTTTATTTCTTCTATTGCAACTAAATAGCCTTAATCAAAGCCAACAGTTGAAACTGCTCAAGGGACCTGATGCCGTTGGAGGGATGGACTAAGGTCTTGGACTTTTCCTCCTGAGAGAGCCCTGGCTCAGCAGAGCCATGCCTGGGTGGGTATCCCCAACCTCGTGTGTAACACCAAGCCTTGCACATATAAAGGCAGTGGTGACCTCCAGAAGTACAAGAGACCTCCCAGATCAGATCTGCTCTTGGAAAAAGCAATGTGAGTGCTCGCAGGTAAATTTCTGTATCTCTCATGTTGAATCTCGTTAAGCCAAGAGACTTCCTCATCCCCTTTTCCTTGTCCTGACACAGCTTTACTTTCCTTAGCAGTGCACAAACCTTGGGCAGCGCCTTCTGCCTGAGCTGTACCTTTCAAATGCAAGCACATGCTATGAGAAGGAGGAGAGTTGAAAGTTGGGTTCTCACATGAACACACTTGCTTTTGGGGAGATTGTGAGTACCTGGGCAGCAGTATGCTTGAAACTTGGCTGAGATTTTGTGCCTTCTTTGCTTAAAATAAAGAAAAAAAAGAGAAAAAGAAAAAAAAAAAAGAAAAAAAAAATCCAGCCTCCCTTCCTTCCCTGTCCTACACAACTCCATCCAAGAATGAGTGCAGAACCGCAGTGGTGGCACAGACAGGGAGTTGCTGTGTATACACACATTTCAGAGGAGCAGTCCTCTTCCCTACCTCTCTTTGCTGCTGCATAGTAGGACTGACTGGGGGAAGAAGAGTTGCTTTTGAAACCCTGATGTGGGAAGGGAAGAAAAAGCATTCAAAGAAAAGCCCATACACATTCTCTCTGCTTTGGAAACAATCCCTGTGTGACATTTACAGGAACACTGCCCTCAGCAGGCCCTCTCCTCTAGTGGGAAAGCTCTTCTTGTTCCTACCTTCCATGAGACTGTTCGCTCCTCTTTCTTTGTTCTTTCTAATTGTATAAAATTCAATAAAACTTTATTCATATAAAAAAGAAGTTTTTACTGCTTGCTGCTGCTTTCCCTTTCCCCTAACTCTGTAGCTACAGTGAATTTGGCTGTTGGTACTCAGTGACCATGCAACCGTGACCTGACTCTTCTTAGGACAGCTAGTGCACCCTGCTGTTACAGCCTTGTTTTGCTCATTCATAATATTGACACCTTGCCCTTGAAGGTACCATTTCCCAGGCTTGCAAGATCTCTGCTTCCCTAGACAAAGGTGAGTTCTATTTTTTGTCATTCGGGGGATGGGGATCCTTTGTACTGCTTTGAGTGATACAGGAAAATGTTGTAAAAATGTTGTAAAAAAATACCTTTTTGTCACATTAGTTTTCCAGTCTGAGATATGGCATGTTCAACTCTGATGCAAAGTCTAAGGCAGTCACCAGGAAGGCCCTCTCTGACTTTCATGGGCTTCTGAATATATTTGATAGGGGGAAACTATCAGGAAGTTAACTAATGTTGTGAGTGCCATGAGTAGAGCATTCACACTTCCAGGGCATAAGGGGATTGGGAAGCACATACCTCCTGGTATCAACAGCTGCTAGCAGAAGGTTGTTACTAGGCCAGTCTGATGTTTTGCCATTTTTTTATCTATGCATTTTTTCCTCCCTGTTTCATTTTCCTTTCTACTTCTCTAAACTCCTCAGATATTCTGAGAATGATTATTAAAACCAGAAAACTACAGATCCAACAGCAGTGCTAATTCAGCCCTGCTGCACACACAGCTTGTTCTCATTCCATGGTATTTTTCAACACCTAATTTAAAATACTCCTTTGAATGTATTTTCAGCTGTTGGCTTTACAGTAGCTGAGATGACTGCATTGCCATTTTGGGAAAGTTGCTGTAGGAATCTTAATGTTTGCATTTTTCATCTTTTGATTGTGCAACCTTGATGTGACATTAATTGTGTCTTTGCATTTTATTCCCATGATAGTCCTGTCAGTATTCTGCTTTCCTATCCATTCCTTGCCACTGGCTTGCCCTTCACATCATTTTTCTGTGCATCTCTATCTATTGATCTATAGCAGAATTTCCCAAGATACAGGACAGTTTACTATGTTTGTGCAGCACCTACTGTGCTGGTGTTTTAGCTGTAAGTTGTACCAAATGAGGCATTGCTGTAATACAGGTTTCTAGCTAAAAATAATACCAGTTGGAGGTCTTGATATTGAGTGGCTATCATTAAAAAACAAGCAAAGACTCAAGCTATTAAGTGGAAGTCCCTACTGAAATGCTTGAGTATTCCAGCAGCCTTCAACCACAGTTGTGTGGTGGGGATTGCTCCCCATTGTGAATGCCACAATGATGACGTTACTTTATGATGTTACCCATCAGTCAGATTACCTTCCATCAAAGACTGTTAGAAGGAAATGTGTTCTAACACAAGGAATAATGGTACTTTTAAGTGTTGAGAAAGAGAACACAGCGCCACAAGAGGATGTCTTGCACTTCAGCAGTGGACATCTTTCTAGAGGTTGGTGGAGATGAGAGCTCTATTTCAAAAATCTGGGAAACCTGGTCTGAAGACAGCCAGAATTTTTTTCAACTAGCGCAGCTTTTAGTCTTGGATCTGCTGATTCATCTGAACTAAAAAAAAACTTGCCCAGATGCATGCACTTCAGCAAACTCTTGCCAGAACGCAGACAAGTTTCCAGTAGGAGACAGTCTGCCAGATGGTGTCCTGAAGACTGAGTGGCTACCTATGAGGACCTGGGGTGCTCAGAAGATCGAGCCTCCTTATGTCACGATTTAGGTCTTGGTGAAAAGCACCTCAAGCCAGGATAGCCTCAGATGACACCAAAGATTGATGTGACTGGGTGATCCATTTGGTGCTGAGCAGGGGAAATCAAACTGAAATGTTTTGATCCTTATCTACCCCCCTCAAAACTGGAAAAGATAGTGGGGGAATTTTCATGATAAATTTCTATTTTCATCCAACACAGTGATAAGCTTTTGGAAATGAGTGGATTTCTCTTGGAAACAACATTCTACATCTCAGCTTCCTCTTGTTTAGGTACACGAGTACCTTTCTGTGTCTGTACTCTAACAGAAATTAGAGTGTGCATATGTGTGCCATAAACTGAGTGTGCCCAAAATGGTTCAGCAGATTCACTTAAAATAGTCTTGAACATTTCTAAGACAGAGCAGGGAAGACTGGGAAAACAGGTACCTTGCACCTGTTAACTTCAGAGCAAACCCAAGAGAAAGATAATACTTGACAAGAGCTTTTGGCCTGCAAGTGGGGAATACTGTTCTTCAGGCAGAACTCGGTAAACTTTAGTTTTCCCAAATCCAGGACTCTGGCATGTTTTCTTTGATGAATTTCTCTGACAGCAACTACTAATAAAGCACTTTTCACTCCCCTATGGTAGAGGCTCCCTGGCTTTAGACTGCACTGCCTGTATGTAGAAATGGGACCAGAGTCCTACTAAACCTCCTAATGCCTTTTCTGCTAGTTCTTTTTTCCTGATTTTTTTCCCTTCCTCCTGCTTCCTCTGTAGCATGTTTGAATGAGAAATTGGGTTGGCAGGAAGTTTAATCTATCTATGTTAAAAACACACACACAAAACCCCCCACCAAAATCCCGAAACAAATAGCAGCAAAGAAGAGAGGAGATTAAGACGCAGCTTGCATGGATGGCTGGCAAGCAATTCTTTAGCAGTGGATGTGGCCTGGATCAGCTTCTGGATTTGGACTTACTAAAATATGTTTGTAAAGGGGATGATGACTTGCCTCCTGTTGATATACTTACATGGGAAAACTGGTGTGGTGCACACAGAGAAACATTGGCTGAAGGGCTTGATACAACAAAACCCAAAGGCTCTGCTCTTTTGCTCACCTGTATTAAAATCCACTGTCTGGTAGAGGGGCTAAGCTACACAGCCTGGCTGCCAGCTTCCTGTATACTATCAATAATATACTATCAATAACTGCAGAAATTCTCTCACTGCTGTTTTTCTCTTAGGTTCTCAAAGCACTTTGACAAGCCAGGTGTAGCAGTCAGCAGGTCATGTGGACATGTGAGACGTGGGAACGGGTGTACAATAGGGTTGCAGCAGCAGAACTTTAAGCTGTGGCAGTTTCTAAGATTGCTCAGGAGCCTAGAGACTTTTTTTTTCTAGTGCACTGCCCCATTGGCACAGCACTTCCACTCCTCCACTGCTGATTTTCTGTCTCCGGTGACTGAGGCTTGTGGGGAAGGCTTGCACGTCCTCCTGCCCCGCATGAAAGACCACCAAAGGCTAGGATTAGCTCAGTAGAGAAGCCAGTCTCTCAAAGATAAGATGCATGTTTCGGGATATAAAATATTACAGAATGTGCACTGAACATCATTAGCACTTCTTCCTTTGGCTGGGATTTGCTGCTGAAACAAATATGCCCAAACCAAACAGTGCCTTTTATGATACTATAGAAATGGGTGAATGGGGTGAACACACAGACCTCCACCTGGGTGAGACCTGGGGCTCCCTCTTGGCTGTGCTTTCCCAGTGGCTGCAAAACAGCCTTTTCCTGCTGTCTGTGAACGCGGTCTCTGTCTTCATGATTTTCTTTGCTTCTCTTTGTTGTTTGTGGATGAATCCTCCACACACCCATCCATGCTCAGGGACACCAAATGAGGATGAACGTGGACATGACCATAAAGTGTGTGAACACCTCATACCTGAGCTCAGCCTTGTTCATCTAAAGCACGTGTCTCATTTGTGTCCCAGGCTAACCTGTTGCACATCTCTCAAATAACGATGGATTTTGCTGCCCTTCCTGGCCCTCTGCAAGGTGCTGTCTGGTCTAGGGAAAGCTGGTTCCTTCTGGGAAAGTAAACAGGGAGGTCTGGGATTATTGCCCGAAGAGCCTTGTCCAAACAAGAGGCATTTACTCTCACTCTCCAGATTCGGGTCACAAAGCTCGCCTTTTTTTTGGCGGCTCTGCGATGACATCCTCTGGAGGGATGAAGAACTACATCTACTCCTATTGCCCACTTGTTACAGCTTGGTTGCACCTCCTTACTAGCTTGTAGATAGGTTTCTTTTCTTTGTGGTCCTGCAAAAAAACAGTGCTCTGTTCCTGAAGCGTGAGTGCCTTTTCTCTCTCTCTCTCTCTCTCTTTTTTTTTTCCCACCAACGAGTGTTATTTAGCATCTGCTCATTGTACTGTGCTGTCTGTTATGCAGTGGTGGGGAGGCTTGAGCACTTTGCCCACATCTTAGGAGCAACTAGTTTACCCACAGCTGTCTCTAGCATCCCAGCTCCTCTTCTTGCTATGATGCTCTATGACTCAAAGGCATAGGGAATGGGCTGGGATATGTGTGAGGCTGGGGAACAGATAGGTCACAAATAGTGTAGGAACTCCTGTGCCTTTATGACATTTCTTGTGGACTCACAGCTGACTTAAATATGTCCTTCTTCACTGCTGTTGAGGTTGAGAGCAGCTGCCTGGTTGATATTTTTCTACCTTCTCTACACTAGAGCAGTGCTTCAGAGCCTAGGATAGGATGCAAAGGAAAAGCAACTGCAAACTAAGTCTTATTTGACTGCCATCTATCCCTGGGGAACCTCAGTGACCTTGTGAAACCAGTTCTCATGTCCGTGCTCAGCAATGTGCCCAGATTAGTTGCAACGTCAATAGTTTGGGTTTGGATCTGATAGCAATGTATGTGCTTAGAAAAGCTTGATGAGATTTTTCTTCAGAAGACAAGATGGTTATATGCTAACCACCAAAGTTTGATTTTCTTTTCAGTGGTGTGTGGATCAAAAATAGAAAATAAGACTCTAACAGATTTTGGATATGGCTGTTTCCAAAACATTTCATATTACACAGGGCCATCTCCAGACCCTGGTGATGGACTTCTGGAATATCAGAAATCACAGCCTCATTTCACATCATTATATGAATACAGTCACAGCTCTAAGAGCAGCTACTCAACAAATGGCGTTCGTCTTTGAGATACGTTTTATAATCAGGATTTTTGTGTCATGCTCTCATTTCTGTTCTTGTCGGTCAAGTCAAGAGCATCCAACCCGTGGGGCTCTTATATATTTTCAACTGGACTTTACCATAAACATTGTGCTCCCATCTGTTCCCAGCACATACCAGATATACAGTAGGTCTAACCTTTCTTTCAGCTGATGTGAAGCTCCTCAGCCACTGGCTGGGAGGGAGCTGCAGTGCCTGACAGCTCTGTCATATTTCTGAGCAGGGAGTTTGAGGTTTGCATGGAAATGGATCACATCAGTCTCCAGTAATTTTAAATTATTTTTGCTGGCCCCAAAGGATTCATGGGCTGTAGATTTTTGTTTTGGTTTATATTGTTTTATATTTGTTTCATATTACAAAGGTTTTTGGAAGTTTATCAGTGACTGTCTTTTAGATGTAATGGCCTTGCACCTTTGCATCATATTTTAGCTATCATAAATTTCTGTCTTGGCATTAGGTTTGTATTACTCTGAGCTGTTGGAAAGCAGCTCTTATACAAATACAACTATTACACAAGTTACTAGTTAGAGAACATGGGTACTAGGTGCTAGGCTGTTTAGTAAATGATCGCTACAATTGTAACATATTAATGTCTTTTAGCATCTTTTTGTTGTTCATTTAAATCTTCTGGTGGCGTTTCTGCTTCTAAGTTATACTTATTAAGTAGAAAGAGTATCCCTTTTCTTAATAACAGATTATCTGTAACACTTGTAACTGTCCAAGTCTATTGAAGTCACTGGAATAGCTCCTGTCCTGCACATCTCCTTGTCTTCAGCAGCAGTAAGATCAGGGACAAGATTAAACCATGATGGGGCTTAGAGAACTAATGAGAAACTTCTGTTTCTTCCTGTCCATCTGAGAGAGGAAAATTGATTGAGTTAACTTGGGGCAAAACCTAATGTGTGCTTTTAGGATTTAGAAAAGTGTGGTTCAATTTAGCTGAAATGGATGAAGGGAGTGTTAAATTAACATGCAGCAAGGATATTCACTCACAGTAGCACCCCAGTGTACCAAACACTGGTTTGTAGGCCAGCTAATGTTAAAACCATTAAGCATCTTCACCTAGTGATGTCTTTGGCCAAGTTATATTCAGCATCCAATCAAATCTTAGCCACTAGAGAGTTAACTTCAAATTCCTTTTTGAGCTTAAATGCAAATGTTCTTTAAATGATTCTTTACTTTGTAGGTATGTGATTTATATCTGTTAAGGGAAGGAAATTACTCAAGAGGATTGAAAAAAAGCACACTAAATGAAGATAAATACACTGGGTGCTTATGATCCAGTGAATGTGCTGCAGAGGTTCAAGTCAGAGCTGGGCTTTGCTCTCAGATTGCCACTGAATTGCTGCATGACTCGAGGTGAGCCAGGGATACAGACAAACATCTTGGGATCCACAGCTGGGTGCTTGGAGCGCACGTCAAGGACAAACCTGTTGCTGAACATAGGAGTCTGAGAATGAAAACATTATCTTTGAATACAGTCTCTGAAACTTCTGTTCCCCACATGGAAAATTGGTATGATCATAAAGAATACACTTTAGATGGACATCAAAACATGGCTGACTAGGCACGGAGATAGAAAGAAATGCTTCCAATACTGTTTCTGACTGAGTAACTTGTGAGAGTTTTGCTTCTGAAGGATTATCTACATCACTCTTAGTATGTACCTTGTCAAGTCTTGGATGTTAACTTTGCTATATGCTGCAGAGAATATACAGATCTCTGTCCCTCGCATTTAGTTATTTATAACCAGAGACAGGATTTTCTCTGTTGGATTTGCAGCAATTTGAAGCAAGTGATCAGCCACTAGCCAACTAGCTCCTCCTGGTTGCAGGAAGGAAAGGATGGCTTTCCAGGTAGGAAAGCCATCAAGGGTTGATTTTATTCAGCATCAAGCAAACTCAGGCCCTGGGGCTGATTTCTAAGCAAAGGAGAGATGTGTATTACTCTCATGAGCAGAATCATGGTTGGTGTACATGTGGCTAGGAGTCTTCTCACTCCCAGCTATGGCTGAGGGCTCCCATTTATCCCCAGTGCTATGCTCAGGCCTGGGTGAAAAGACAACCCTTTTTACTAATTGGAAAAAAGAAGGAAGTAGGGGGTTTCATGCTTTTGGTACTCATGGTAGGAAACAGAGAGCCTTAGCTGCCATGTCCTGAGCTAGGGCAGGTCTTTTTTATAAGTCCAGACTTTGCAGATGGATATGCCATATATCTGCATGCTGGCTGAACATTCAAGACAGTGCCAAGCCAAGACCAGGCACTTGGGCTGAAGCAGGCCTCTCAGGCTCCTGTTTTCTGCTTCCTCACAGATCAAGAAAACTCCCCCATTTCCTACATATGTCGCCTTGAAACGTGGACAACCATTGGGTTTTTTGAGCAGGAGGTGGGATTTTAACATTTGCCCTACTGACTGAAGGAGCACCGCCGCTCTGTGGACTGGCACGAAAGCCACTCTTCCCTGTAAGCTGGTGTCGGGCCTTGTCCACACTGTGCTGTGGTACAGCTTTCTTTGCAGACATAAGGTAGAAGCACCAGATCTGTCACCTAGGCCACTCCTGACAGGGCAACTGCAGGATTAACAGCTCAGAGTCAGCTGCATCTTCCTCCAATTGTCCCTCCTCATAGGCGTCATCCCCAAGGTGGCTGTCCTTTCAAGACAAGTCCCAAAGGCACAGAATCCTTCTCCCTCAGCCTCCTGCTCTCAGCCTGGGCCCCTTTCTTTTCCTCATGTCCCAGCCTCTCAGGTCCTTCAGTCCCCCAGCGCACCCCACCGGCTCTTTATATACATTTATCTTGCCTCACTCTCTGGCTTTCTTCCCTATGGTTTCTTCTTGTCCTCTCTGTGGGCTTTCACTCATCCTTTCTCCCTTTTCTGCCCCATCCCAGTTACCTCTGGCTCTTTCAGTTTTCCCAGCCTTGTGATGAGGCCCTGAGGTGAGGCCCTTAGGACATCCAGGTTTGCTGGCAGGCTGTGAAAGTGGAAGCTCAAATATCTTCACCAGCATCTGTCTCTGTTCATTTGCCCCACCTTTAAGGTGCAGAGCTTATGCGTGAATGCTGAGAACAACCCTTGATATCTCAAATCATGAGAGAATATACATTCACCTTTACCCACTCCTCCTCTACAGAGATGTAAATGAAGATACAAACAGTTCTGAAGGGGAGTAAGGAAAGGAGTAATGAAAGTTGCCAGCTCCTCAGTAGCCAAGCAAGCCTAGCAGGGAGGTCAGATAGGCTGTGTAGATAAGTTGTGTGTCTGCAGAGGGGATTGCTCCTAGATCCAGAGTGAGGTGTACTGGCAGGAGCCAGTGTTGGAGAGAAGCTGGCTGTGGTGCTATGCCACTATGTCTCTGGTTCTGCAAATGTAGCAGCTTCAGTGATCAGCGCATCCCCGTATTGCAGGGCATCGAAACAAGAGCTTGATGTTCAGCTGCCAGGTGGAGCCAGCAGTGGCCGTGGTTTGGAAAACAACAAAAACTTATTTGGACAGAAAATAAATCTTAGTGACAGGGAATAAATAGAAAGCACGGAGTCGTCATTTTTAATAGACTCTTTTTTCTCCAGACCGTGACTGCACGTAAAGCAGTCAGGGCCGTCGGGGGGCAGCAGCAGCAAGCGGTTGGAAAGCTGCAATCCCAGCAACCTTCCAGCATCCTCCTCCTGACTGACAGAGCGCTGCACCTCATCTTCGGGACCCGGCATCTTTCCAAATCCCAGTCGCAGCGGGCTGCGTGGCAGTGACACTTCAACATGCAGCATATGCATCTCATTTCCCTATTCACTGGGCTATTTGTAAACCTAATTTAAGCTAAATCTCTCCCTACTCTTACCGTTTTACATAGCTCTGAAGGAGACTGTGGGAGGGGAAAATAAAACGAGGAGTTGCCAGCAACGCAACTCTTCGTCTCTTCCTTCCATTCTAGTGGTGTAGCTTGGTAATCATTTCTCTGCAGCATGGGAAGGGCCTGGCACCCTTTATTCATACAACCTCGCGTGCAACCTTCATGTCTTCTGGGGCCAGTATTCAGAAAGAAGAACTCCTCTGGGTTCTCTGGGAATGGAGGGAGGAGGGTGAGCGGCAAATGTTGTTTTGGCTGGAATCCATTACCCTCCTGCTCCCTCATGAAGAAGGGACTGTCTGCTTGCACGTTGCTTTCTTTTGTTTTTGCTTAAAAATGGAAGCAATGGCCCACACCCCTCCCGAGGTGTCCCAACAAGTGTAAAAAAGAAAAAAAACAAACACCCTGAAATTCAATTAAATTCTACAGATAGAAAAGCAAATTACTTTACATCCATAAATTCCTACTGAAGTAGTTTTAAGCAGCTCCAGGATTTTCCCTCTCATTCCTCCCTGCTGTGATGCAGCTCTGCTGTTCCCCATTGAACAGCTGCTGCTGCAAACCAAAGGAGGGTTTCATCTCTGTCCTATGCGAAGCACTGCTTAGTTTTTCTCTTCGCTGCTTTTTTGTTTGTTTCTTATCCTGATAAAGTGGGAGGAACTTTTAAAGATAGAAAAAGGCTACAGTGGTCGTTCCCAGGAGTTTAGAGCCTACTTTCCTGAAGAAGAGTGACAGAGAATGAGCGGACATGTCATACATTCCTTTGTAGATTTCTATTTGGTAGAGCACATGCATTTGGAGGAGCAGAGGAACACTTGGAGACTTCTGAGATAAGACTTTGGAGAGCCCATTCTTGCAAAGGGAGAGATTTAGTGAACAGAAAGGATCACAGATGCAACTTTGGCTGCAGGACCCATTGGAAGTTAAAGAGTTAGAGACTTGGCAGTCTTCAGCAAAGGTGCTGTGTGAAGGGCTGAGGGAAGATACAGGTTCAAAGAAGTGGGTGAAAGATAAGCTGTCTGGATAAGGATGAAATGATTTAAATAGTCTACAGAGGGCAGAAATCTGGGGAAGAAAAAGTTTGGAGATGTTTTGAGCAGTGTTGAAGAGGGAGCAGTGTTTTGAATAGACTGAAGCTCAACAGATTTCATGGTCAGAGCTCAAGGTAATGTAGGTCCAAAGAAGGTTCTGTTATCATGTATACATTCTGGGGGCTCTATGACTGTGATTTTCTCATAAAAGGGCTACAGATGCCTTTCAAATGGCACTCTGGAGATATATATATAACTATTACTCACCTTGCACTATAACTCTGTCAAAATTGTCAAAATAATAAAGTTGGTATAAAGTTCATATGAAATTTCTGTGAAATATTTTCACAGCCAATGTGTGCTCTTTTTAGGAATGAGTAGAAATATTTCTCATCACAAAATGAAAATCTTTGGCAGTTGTTTACTGGCTTTGGGTAGTTGTTTTTACTTTTTCCTCCTTCCTCCTTCTCCTCACCACTTTTGTTTAGTTTCTTCTGGCCTTAAGTTTCTCAAAATGAAGTCAATGTTTTCTTCAACTGGGGAAATTTACCATTCTCTCCCAATGATTCGATCTGAAATCTCAAATGGAAGGCCATTATATTTATTTCTGTGTCATGAAGTGGCTACATGGAGCAATTACAATCTCAGAAATAAGAAAATAAGCCCTTGTGATGTTACACAAGCCAGTGAAATCTCATCCTAAGGGCACACCAATAT
The DNA here is from genome assembly GCA_037305975.1 of Chrysolophus pictus. Classification (NCBI taxonomy): domain Eukaryota; kingdom Metazoa; phylum Chordata; class Aves; order Galliformes; family Phasianidae; genus Chrysolophus; species Chrysolophus pictus. The sequence continues at coordinate 114,825,052 of CM074576.1, read as the reverse complement.
TGCTGAAAGCCACACATAGCCCCTGTTGTTGCTTGCTTAAGATTTCCTGGATGTCTCTGACCCTGCTTTCTGCGGATGGGGAAGCTGGGATGGGCAAGGATCAGCAGGCACAGCTCAATGGCTTTTCAGAGCCTCTGTGCGAGTAGCAGCTGGATTTGGCAGTGCTGGCAGCAGCAGGGACTGCAACACAGCGATCTGATGTGAGGAACATCTGCTGGAGACAGATAACAGGACGAGAGAAGCCTGCAGGCTTGTTCAACGGTAACTCAAACTTCAAACTAGTGTTTACAATGCATTATGTTCTACATTATCTACTTTCTTCTCTAGAGAGGGGAGGGATGCTTACAAACACCCTGGAAGCATCCTGGAGGGATGAACCCTCAGGGAAACAGGTTAACAAGAGGGAACCAGGTCTGAGTATGCCTCAGAACTCACCCATGCTGCTTATTGTTGAGAATGGTGAGTAAGAAGGAGGCATCCATCTTTCTGCAGTGTAGCAGAACAGATATCCTTGTGCTACACCAAGAGAGGTTGCACTGCAGATGTGGCCATCTTCTCATTTATTCAGTGGTCATGCATTAGTGAGGGCATTGACTAGGAGTATTTCTATCCAACCTTAATACAGAATAATTCATACAGTGGGCTGCTTTCTTCCCTTTCTGGCTGACTGTGCTTGTGTGAACAGCTAACCTTCCCAGTTGGACTGGAGAGGCTGATTTCTATCAGGAAGGAGAAAACAGAGGGAGAATTTCACTGTGAATGTCAGTCCATATTTGAAAGTGAATTTTCATTTAGAACAGAGACACGTCCACATGACTGCTGCAGCTAAACCAACCAAGCATTGAATTGAGGCTATTCATAACAAACTGCCCACGAATGGCCTGCAGGGCGAAAACTATCTGCAGAAGAAATTCGTGGGCAATTTTGACTAATGAATGAATTTGGGAATTCGGCTTTCATTTTGCAGACAGTTCACAAACAGAAGGAAAAAAAATCATAAGAAATTTATTGAATAAATGATTTATAGTGAAATATTTGTTCAGCTCTAATCTCTGTAACATATACAGTTTATGGTTTTAGAAAACACTTTAGGATTAGCTGTGGGAGCTATATGTCAACAAATAGCCTGTGGAAAAAACATTCCTTTATGAACAGCTACATGGAGAAGTGTTAATGTCGCCTGTCGCACAGGGAGCCTAGCAAAGGGCTTGTGCTTGGGAAAGGACTGTTGGATTCCAGCTGTGCTCTTGGGCTCTCCAGAGCAAAAGCGAAGTCTTGAAACTTTTGTTGGATAAGCCCTCCTTGCTGACTGCAGGAACTGAGGACAGAGAGGTTGAATAGTGAGGCTTATGCATGGGAAGGTTTGGCAGCTATTTGAGAGAGTCATTTCACCTCCGCAATGATATTTGCTAAGAGACTGAGCTGTGATCGATTTTTACCAAGGCTGTAAAAAAACATAACTCAAACCTTGTTATATAACAAGGGTATTTATATATTCGAGGCGTTAAATGTTCATCTGCCTGGAAGTGCCTCGCAGCTAGGCACAGCATGCCTTTATGAAGAATTCTGTAGCTTTTTACATCATGCTAATACTAACAAGTCCTCCTGGGAAAGCCTAACTACACCTTGAGTGAATACACTTTCAAGTTCAGGTGCAGGTGTTTTTAATCATCCCATTTTTGGCAGTCATCTAGATGCTGTCCCACACTGCATGGTCCCATACTAGGATCAGCTTGTCCCTTCTATGGGTGCCCTCTGCTATAGAATTATTTAGGCTGGAAAGGGCCTAAAAAGCAACTCACTATCCTTCTGAGAATGCACTCAATTCCTTCCCTCATCGAGATCACTGATAAAAATATTAAACAGAACTCAAGCCAACACTAAGCCCTGGGCAACACCACTTGTGATTGGCCACCAACCAGATTTAGCTCCATTTACAACAATCCCTTGGGCCTGGCCATCCAGACAGTTTTTGCCCAGTGAATAGTATCATTTGCAGCCAATTTCTCCACGAAATATGTACTCATCCACCCAAATGCTTATGAGAAGCCTTACATGCCTGTTTTCCCTGGGAGGTAGTGTAGAGCAGACCCAGCTTAATGCTTCTACCCTAACATAAGCAACAGAATTTTCTCAGTACCACTCCATTGCAGCAGCAGAAACTGGCTTAGCAGAAACTGGAAGTGGATTTGCCTTCTGGAACTTGGTCGTTACCCAACCTAAGGAAAGGAGATTGAAAAATGATGACCTAGGGTGAAACTGAAAATGCTCCTGTTCTGTGTTGGAAACACTGGATCACATTTCCGTAATAAGCACTACCCTCCGGGCTCTTCTGCAAAGCTGATCTTTGTTTTGCCTTTTTATTCCCCTTAAATGTGCTGAAAGCTTCTAACCTGAGTCCATTTGTGAGGAGATGTCTGTTGAGTACAGCCATTGTGATGCTATATGAAGAAAAGCAGGAAATAGGAACAGATTGTTTGTGGATGTGGTAGAGATTAATAACAAATGTGATGTGGCATTTTGTTGTGTCTACCTGTAGTAAACTGTATGTTGTATGGTCTCTGTTGGTTTTTTTGTTTTGTTTTGTTTTTTGGTTTTTTTTGCTGCTCCTCTGTTTCCCATGGTATTGTCAAAGAGAGGATATCACCTTCCTTCCCTTACAATCCCTGGCTGTGGCTGTCTCCATCTCTCAGTTCTGTTACTGTTCTCTGCATGTTCTTCCACCCCTTCATCAACACACCATGGCTCATTTGCCATATCTCCTCCCTGGCCTAGTCCAAATGTCAGCCTCATGGGGAGTTAACCAGTGCTGCATGGCAGATTTGTCTCTGGTAGGAGCACATACAGAAACAGAAACAGCAAGAGCAAAGTTAGGCTCATTCTCTTGTTTGTCTTTTCTTTTAGTAGTGTTGATATTTCAGGGAATAAATGGTCCAGGTTGGGCTACAAATACATTTCCAAATGCACAGAGATTTTAAAGCATTACAAGGCAGAGCAAACTGCAAAAAACAAAGCAACTTTTCCAGAACTAACCATCTTGCAAATGTTGCTCTCACAACTCTGACTCATGAAGAGAGACAGGGACTGGAGAAAACTATGCTGCCACCACTATGGAGAATTATTAGGTTCAGTATGATCTTAATAACACTGTTCTATCTTTTTATGACTTGCTTTCATTATTGCAAATCTGTTTTTTTAAGCAAATATATTCTTTTATCCTTAAATCTTGCCTGGTGATGAAAAGAATTCTGAGTAATAAGACACACATTCAGACACTGCAATCATTCTTGCACATCTTCTGCAACATCTACTATCCAGTGTGTAGCACTGCAAAGTCATGGGGAAGTCTACCTGCAAGGAATAAGGTATAGGCAGACAGCACAGACTACTGCACTGAGTCACCATTCCTTGATGTATTTAAAAACCATTTGGACGTGGTGCTCAGGGACGTGATTTAGCGAAGGATTGTTAGAGTTAGGGTAGTATGGTTATGTTGAGGTTGAATTTGATGATCTTTAAGGTCTTTTCCAACCTGAACAATTCTGTGATTCTATGATTACTGTGAATGTTTTTTGGGAAGCAACCAAACAGTAATAGAAAAGAAACTTAAATAGTCCCATGAAAATGTGTTGGAGACTTACTATCAGTAAAATGCAATGAACCCAAAAATCCGTCTTAGGTAATATGTGGACTGTCCTTTTTTCTGTCTTTTCTTTCTTATTTATTCATGTTTTCTCCCTTCCCTTCCCTTCCCTTCCCTTCCCTTCCCTTCCCTTCCCTTCCCTTCCCTTCCCTTCCCTTCCCTTCCCTTCCCTTCCCTTCCCTTCCCTTCCCTTCCCTTCCCTTCCCTTCCCTTCCCTTCCCTTCCCTTCCCTTCCCTTCCCTTCCCTTCCCTTCCCTTCCCTTCCCTTCCCTTCTTCCTTTCCTTTACCATAGCACGATGCTTAAAGGAAGCAGGAGCCGGAAGAGAGAGCCCAGAGAACAGTAATGAGAGTAATCAGCATTCTGGCAAATATGACCCATGAAGAAAGATTGAATTAATTGGGGTTAATTAGCCTACAGAAAAGAAGGCTGAAGGGGGAAGGTGTGAACAGTCTTCCAGTATATAAAAGACTGCTGCAAGGAAAAAGACTATAAACTTTTCTCCTCACCCATGGTGGGTAGGACAGGAAATAATGGATTTAAATTACAGCAAGATTTGAGTTAGAAATAAAAAGGCCATGGTAGTGAAGAACCACAGTGGATCGCCTGGGGAGAGTATGGAGACTCCATCATTGGAAAGCATTTTAAGAACAGATTAGCTTGCCTTTTCCAGGCATGGTTTAGTTCTAGTTCATCTTATCTCAAAGCAAGGGATGACCTAAGTGATTTCCCGAGGTTTCTCCATATCTTGTTTCTTTGTGGTACCAGGTGTGCCTGAGATTCAATGAACTTTGCACATGGGTTGGAGCACTGGAATCTTGGGCAAGAAGAATGATCTAATCATACCTAGTGTGATGTGAGAGTTAGTTCAGTACTCCCTAGAGCTGTGCTGAATAATACTCTCAAATACCTGTTGGACATACACTCAACTGGGCTCTCTCCCACTCCTGGTGGGAATTACAGAATTACATATCAGGGGGAGAGCTGGAAGCAAAGAGGGTTGAAAAAAGAAATGTTCTCTGCAGCAAGAGATTTCATGTCATGGGATTTTTTTTTTTTAATTTTTTATTTTTCCCTTAAATGGTTCAAGATAGTTTGGATAAAAACTACGAAGTTTGTTAAAATGTTAAAATTGTGTTAAAATTCAGTATTCAAATTGGTTTTCAGAGTAGTTCTCAAAACCATCTTGTACTGATTCTTATTACTGTCGTAGCCACTCCTGGAAGTCCTTTTCCTTGTTCTGGTTTCTGCTGTTCCTGATCCTTCTCTTTTTAACCCCAGAAAAATTAACCAACCATTCCATCTGAAAGGCACACATTTCCTTCTTCTCTTTCACCCTCCCTCTGTCCTTTCAGACCACGCAATTCTTATGCTGTCAAAACCTGATAAAACCAAGCAGAAAAAACACTCTTTGCAGTGCATTCCTGCATCACCAGTTGCCTTTTCTCTCAGAGGAAGTGAACTGGGCATCTCTGACTGCTTCTTTGACCATATGGTGACACCATCTCTGTCTTTGTCATCTCATAACATTCAGAAATGTTCACTCCCAGCCCCCAAGGTCTCTCCTGTGCTATCCCAGATGTTATGCAAAATACAGCAGGCATTTATCACCCCAGGCATATTTAGATGATTTATAAGGCAGTACCACCTGCCCTTCAGTCTCCCAGAAACATGTGCTGCTGACATTCGACAAGGTAACACTTGTTCCTCCAGCTTAAAGACCTGATGACAGGTTTTGCAAGCCAGGTGGGCTGGCTTTCCTGCACTCAGTGAAAAAATAGTAAAGAAGGGAAGGAAGGAAGCAAGTAGTTTGACAAAGGCAGTTACATCTGACCAGCCCCTGTTCCTAATTTCCTGAAAGTATGGGTCATGTTTTCCTGATGCTGTCACATGGAGGTGCAGATCACACACTCTTTCCTAGCTGGGCTGTGTCAGATGAAGAGTGTACTGACTCCAACTTTTGGCACAGGGTCTTTGCCTGAGGCAAGATGCTTTCTATACCTTCGTCCTGAGAGTTTTTTTCTCGGCATCCTGTTTTAGCTATGTGAACGGGGTTAGCAATGACCCGTTATTAAAGCTGAGCTTGAAATGAGGAAGGGGGTGTTCACAGGAGCATCTCAGCCGATCTAACCAAGCAATAATGTCTTCTTGGCTGCTGCTGGAAGATAATATGACACTAACCCTTCATATCTGTGATTATGGATATGCCATTGGGCCCACACAAAGAGAGCCACAAAACCTTATATTATTACACAGAAATCCAATAATGTTTTTGCCTGATATGTGATGGACAGGAGATAAAGACAAGGAGACATTAGGCTGCTTCTACATACTATGGGAACATCTTTTGTGCAAAGCTACCTGTGGATTCTTCATATGGCCAGCTTCAGTGGGAGCTCTGAAGAGAAATTTTCACTGGCATCCTAATAGAATGGCGTGGTCATCTCTACCTTGTACAGCTGTCTTAGCCCCATAGTAGCAATTATTTCAGGTCAGAGGCAGTGTTCTCCCAAGAAAAGATGATCTCAGTAAGTGTACAGAAGAAGTTGCTTATAAGTACTTCATTCCCACTGCCTAATTAAACCCTAAACCGGAATCTTTCCCCTTCTTGGTTTCTAATACCTGTGTGCATTCACAGTCATACTTTGCCTCTCCTGATCACAGCACCTATTCTCAAACCTTGAATGTCTTGTGTAATCTGACATTGGTCTCACTGTGTGTTAAAACAAAGAGGGCAGAGCAGAACGAAGCAAAATCATGCACCATTCAGTTAAAATGCCTGAAGGCTAACAGGGGTTAGCACAAAGCTTCCAGAACACAGAGCAGCCAGCCTCACCAAGTAGTGTGTGTCCACTTCAGAGGAGACCAGAGGTTGTAGTTACAACCCTCGTGAGTAGGTGCAGCAAGTACTTTGGGTTTGGAAAGATGGCCAAAAAGACGGACCCCATCCTACAGATGGAAAGCATGAGGTACTCTGAGAGCTGGAGATGCACGAGGACAGCCCTGCACTAAACTGGCCTCAGCAGTGCTCTTGATCTCTGTTCTCTACCTCCTCCATACTGATACTTGATTCCAGAGTTTAGACAAGCACGCTTCATCCAACAGTGTATTCTTAGTGAGCAAATTGATGAGTACTCAAAAAACACACTTTCTTTCACTGTCTGAGGCAGGTGAGAGGGTGAGGCACCAGGTTCCTGTGATCACAAAGCCCAGACCATTTGTTTTTTATGCACTCAGCAGTAGAAGGTAACTTGAAAAGTACTGGAACAAGTTAAACCTGTGCTCGCTGAGCCTCTTTGTACGCTGACAGGCCGACATGCCCTCTTCTCACAACAGTTGTATTTTTCCCTGCTTACAGATAGCATCACCCTGAGCCCTGTGATCAGGACATTTTTACAACATCTGCAATATTTGCTTACTGATAAGAAATGTTAGATTTTGGTTCCGCAGCTTTCTGACAAAAGAAACAATGGCTCTTCCTCGAGAGCAAAGAGCTGGAGGCGTTGCGTATTATCGCAGTGGCTTTGTGTTCTTGGAGGCAGGTGTTTGGTTAGATACAGATTTGCCAGGTATCCCTTAGCTGTCACCAGAATTTATAAAACAAAAACCCAGCTGACCCCTAGCGACAAGATATGGAGACAGGTAAACCTCTGTTAGTCTGCAGAAACCAAGTAAATAGGGCCAGAAAAACCTCCGGAGTCCACTACAGTACTGGAGAATGATTGTCTCCCAGACAGCTCTGCATGAGTGAAGCAACAGGCTTTCCACTGGGAGACAGGTCAGCGTCTCCATTATCGAGCGTGCCCATCAGAGGCTGCATCTCCACCCTTTTAATTTCACCCTATTCTTCATAGTTGTAAGACCTCTATGCCTCTCAGGACAATTATTCTTCCATCCAATACTTGTAGCGGGTTAAGTATGCTCCTCTGGGCATAGCTAGGCAGCTATACATATTTAGCTCACTTTTCCTCCCCGGGAATAAATTTCCCCAGCCCTTTAATCATGTTTACTGCTCTTCTCTGAATCTCTACAGTGCTGGTGCTTTGCACTGAGCCTCATTCATATCTGGGCTTTTTTGATGAGCTGTGAAACCTCGTATTTGCCTTTTTTTTTTTTTCTTTCCAAAAGAGAGGCGATCCAGCAGACTATGGCTCCCACGACTATGGCTTCCTACCTCTCCAAACCACTGGGTGATCTTGGTGGTCAGCTGCTGTTGCTGAACTTGTTGTTGCACTCGTTGCAGAGCTTACAGTCACCGTAAACTGAGACAACAATGGTTTCATATCCTACGAAGCGCTTGGAGATCTGTGTGTTTGTGCAAAATAACAGAGTCACTCAGCACTACTGCCATTGCTGCTGCCTGGAGAAGGGTCTGGCACTGAGATGGAAGCCAGCTCCTCAGGGGCCCAGCCTCCTCACACATATCAGAGCACAGCTGCCTCTGTGTTTGCTGACATCCACTTCTGCTGTGCAGCCTTCATCCCTGAGCTGGGTAGAAGTCTCACAGGAAAAGAGGACAGTTGGATCTTGAACTGAGAGGCAATTACATTGCTGCACAAGTTCACCTCCCTCTGATTCCTCATCATCAACAAGGAACCAGGATATTAACTCTCAATAAATGAAGCCATCTGTATGAGAATTGCTAAGTCATGGCCTGAACCAATGATTGACCACCTGGTGAAGGGATACAGCCAGCCCTGGGAGCACAGGTGAAAGCAATTCACCGGAAGGGGTGGGACCTGGTTCTACCCTTCCCTCACAGAGACAAGGAATAGAACAGTTAGTGTAATTTAGCCATGACACTCACCAACAACATTTATGTATTGCTACATAATGTACTGCTACTGCTTTTAGCCACACAGATGGTGGAGGAATAAAGGCAAGGAGAGACCTAGTCTCAGCCCCAGCCATTCTCCCTGCTGGCTAAGTTATATCTTCAGGTAACTTTTGACTGAAATTGTAGTTAAGGAACATAGCAAAGTGGTTCACTTCTGCTGAGACATGAATGAAAGAGAAGGGTGCAAGGAGAAGGAACCAGTAAAAGATGAGGAAGCAAAAGGTAAGACATTCAGAATGAGCAGTGGAGAGGCTCTGTTACTTCAGTTTCCCGTGTTTCTACTGCCGTGAGGAAATAAACACTATTGGGAAAGTTATTCAGTGTGTTATTATGAACTTCTTGTGATGGGAGCTGTGCTTTCCCTCAGTACCTCTCACTCACTGACTTGTTATGAGGTCATAATATGTTCATAGGTGGAGTCTAGGCACAAGGGATGGGCAAGGAGCACAGCATGTTAGCAGGGATGGCAGCCCAAATGTGCCAGTCACACAAGCTATCTGATCTCAACTGAAAGAAGGGAGACAGATGTCTGACAACAGGTTTTATCTGAAGAGGTGAGGAGATGCTTACAAAGGGGTACTTTTTAGAAAATAGATTCCAAAAATTTCCTTCTATTTAGCACAGGCCATGTCTCTTTGCCAGCAAGTGCAGAAGCAGCTTAGCTAGAGATATGAACGACTTGGGGAAAAATCATCACTTGTTTTCCTGTTTAAGCAAAGATGCTTTCTCTTAATGATAACCAAAGCGGGAGGCAGCATCTCTTGGCAAACAAAGTGACATTAAAAGCATTTGCTGGAAAGGCTTTCCACTTTGTTCCTGAAAAATGTTCAGGGTATATTGATAAAATAGCAGAGGGTAAAGTTGTGCAGCAGAGGCTCAGCTACGGTAATTTGAAGTTTGGGAAGGGAAGGAACAGAGGGATAGTGAAGACCCTCTTGTGAGATCTAGGAGTTTCATCCTCTGGGAAGCTTCTTATATTAAACCTACTAATCATTTGATGCCATCTGGCATCATCCAAAGGCAGAAACTATGCTCTTCCAAATCATGTTTAGAAGATACTTGGATACCTCATTTCTAGCAGGGAAATGATTCACCAGCACTGGATAAAAAAAACACTGGGGAAATCATCCCTAGCATACAGATGATTCTGGGAGTGGAGACTGGCAATGTGCCTTTGAACACATCGCTTCCCTGCACTCATGGGATAAATGCAGCAGAAAGGGCTGCATCCACAGGCTGTTCCCATTCCTCGCTGGAAGAGAGCCACGCAGAGAAGCACAAAGCTTTGTACCCTGCATGCTTTTGTGAACAGGGCTCCCTTACAGTCAACCCATGGGACTGTTTTGGGGGCTGTTTGTGGCAGCAAGGTATTATGCTAGGTATATGCAGACTCATGTAGACCTGCATAGGGTGGGAAGCATGCTTCCACTGTACCTCGGGTTAGACTTGCAGTGTGGATGCTAGGCAAGGCTCATCTCAGGACTGGTCTCTAAGGCACCTGTAGCTGAGGGTGCAGACAGAGCCAGGGTACACCTTGCAAGGCAGCAGAGACTCAATAAAAGCAAGTCTGAGATGAACTGAATTCCTATAGGAGCTAAGATCTGTCTGTCATGCCACTCACTTCTCCTCAAAGTATGGTAGACCTTAAGATACAAGCCCCAAACCCTGCTGAAACAAAAAGCGTGTATGATTTCATCCATGGCAAGTAGAGAAGAAACCAAAAATATAAACCAAATAAAAATGAAGTGAATCCTGGTGTTTCACACACTCCTTGAAAAACCCTTAGCTACAATGGTACACGGGGATTTTAGAGAACTGGAGTAAAGTAGTAAAGGCAACTAATCTTCCCTAATGTGCTAGGTACATTTACCCTAACAGTTACCCTAACTTGCTTCAATCCATTAAGTCTTACAGGAATTTATAACATCAGACCAACTTGCTTGGCCTACAAACATCTTACAGTGCTCAGCACCACAAGGCTTGCCGTCTGCTTCTGAGGTTTACACACAGATGGAGCTCCATGCTCATTGCAGAGTCATGTCACCTGTGTGGCTTAATTAACTCACTCAGCCTCAGGTGGACACTCACCCTCTGCCATTGGTCCAAGAGCTGCTTTTAGTCTCCAATGCAAATATTTGATGCTGTTTTGAGTTAGCAGTTCCATCTTGGTGAGCAGTCTTCTTGCATGAACTTTGGACCTGCCTCAGCTCACTGGACTGTGAACAGAATCTGTTCTTGCTCCAAACCTTGCTTTTTTTTTTTTTTTTTTTTTTTTTTTTGATGCTATAGGGCTGTGCTATGACCACAGAGGATGGTGTGTGTGCTCCAGCACCCTAGCTCATCTTCTCTTGTGGAGTACCCGTGCTTTTGCTTTGGCTGCTGCAGGTAAGTGAACTTATCTCGATGGGAAAATAACAAAAAGAGCAGTGTTTTGTTGGCTTTTTCAGCTGCTGACCCAAAAAAGCTATCCATGCAGTTTGATTTCAGTTATGGAAATCAAGGGATTTGGAGTAAGTGATTGCTAACAGGAAATGGCAGGAAAAAAATCTATTTTTTTTTTTTTTGCACGTAGAGAAGAAATCTGGGCTGCCTATTTTACTCACTTGTTTTTGTTGTTTCTGACACCAATGTTTTAAAGTCTGCCTTACAAATGAGCATCTAGAACATGTCCTCTTAGGAAAGAAACTGAAGTAAATCATATGGCTGAGAATTTAAGGGTGTGAAGTAATTTGTATTAGTGGTGAAAAATGGTGATGTTAGAGATGGATGTATGTAGGAAGGGGGAAAGGTACATCTTACTGAGTTGCCAACCTGTGGTACTCACTGCTGTCTGATAATCTCAGGAGTCAGGAGCTCAGCAGAACTCAGAAGTGGGGGGATATAGGAACAGGCAGTGGGAGCATTCACAATTACATTAAGCGATCTAAAACTGCGTAAGGGATACAAACTGTTGTGCCTGAGAGTATCAGCCAATTAATGGCTGATGATATTCGGGAGGGAACTTCCTCCATCTGCAGGTTGTTAATTGCATAATGGCACATTCTCTTCTGCAGCTTCTTATGCTGCTCACAGCTGGATTTGGGACCCTGCACTGCATGACTTGCAGACATGATCTGGTCTAGCAGTTGTTCTGCTCGTTCCTTCATTTTGTGAGGCACCCAGAAGCTACCAGTGTGGGATATGTTCACAATATGGGAAGTGAGGTGGCAGCCACTTAATGGCAGGTGAAATTATTTGCATACTGATGCGTTGACAGATGCTTGAATTGTACACAAACACATTATATGAAGCTGTGCGCTGAAGGAGTGGCACACATTTCTAAACAGAGTCTGTCTTGCTGAGGAATTCTCTTACTCCTGCTGCTTGTTCTCCTACCTCTAGTCTTAATGAAATCCAATGGAGTGCTGTAAAATCAGCTTCTAGTTTGAGCTGGAAGTGTTGTATGCTTGCTTTTCCACTGGCTGTCCATGGCTGCTGTAGGTGCAAGGCAGTGCTATAGGAGATGGGACTGGGGTTGAGGCAGTGAAAGTAGATGGTGCTCACGGCTGTGTGAGGCTGTACAAGCCTCATGGTGGTTAACAGAAGCAAGAACTCAAGGAGCAGCTGTGTCAGAGACAAGGCAAGAAAATTTCATTAGGCTGTGGGACTTTTGAGGTCTTTATTAAAGACCAAGGGAAATATAAATGAAAAGAGAAAAAGGAATTCCCTATGCAGAGATGAAGGAACAAGCTTCATTGCATTTTTCTAGGTAGGAGGGATGTTAGAAGAATTCATTTAGGAGTTTTCTAGAATCTTCCTTGAGACAGAAGTTTGTCCTAAAATGAGTATCGCTGTAAATTTTTATTGTTTTCTGATGCACCAACAGGTGGTCTGTGTAATGCTCCATCTTGTCTCTGTTTGCATTGTAGTCATATTTCCCAGCCGTGTCTCAAATAGGTTATGAAGAAGGAAAGAAGAACTTACCCTGAAAGTGTCACCCCTAATTAATATCCTCCAAGGCAGCTCCCTAATTAGTATGCAGATCTGGTTTCAGTGCAGCTTGTTAATGGGCTCACTCCTCTGAGAATGGTAATTAGGTATGACACTGATGTACTACAGTGTTACAGGAAGCTGCCACAAGACTAGGTCCTCTGGACAGGTAAGTGGCAGAAGCAGCAGTTGCTGTAACAGGAGAGTAGGCTGTGCTTGGGGAAATCCATCTGGGGTGAGAGAAGAGTGAAACAAGGGGGAAATCTGACTTGATTCACGTAAGAAGCATGATGTGATCAGAGATCTGGGTGGCAAATGAAATGAGCAAAACCCATTACTAGGTTGTCCTAGATTCTCCATGCCTGCATCTACTCATGCTTCTAATCCCTGTGCTGCATCACCTCTTCCTTATTCTGATGTTCTACCTAGCTCTGGGAAATCCTATCGGTTTTGTCCTTAGTACTTCCATAGACATCTGTAGCTTCCTGTTTCTGCTCTTTTCATGACCAAAAAGGTATTTGATTATTTGGTAGTCCTGTGATAGTGATAGGAAGGGACAGAATCATTCTGTAGTAATAAAATCTGCTTTCTAAGGAAATGTTCCTTACCAAACTACTAGAGTCTGCCATCTTTCATCTTTTACTGGGACATAATCTAAAATATTCTTAAACTCTATATATCTAACAATCCTGCACAAGTCCTCTAAGGCCTTTCACAGTACTAGACTTTAGAAGAGAAGGCAAATGGGAGAACTTCTTTCCAACAGATTAGATAAAAAAGGCTGCATCCCAACATCCTGAGCTCAATTATGTGATGTCAGTCTCTTTGAGTCAAGGATTCAGCACTGATTTTTAGCAAAACTTAGAATTTGGGGCCCTGATCCCCAGTATCATGGTGTTGTTTATACATGTGGTGTGGCCTCCATCAGTTGTCACCAAATAGGCTGCCAGACTCATTGCTTGCAGCAATCTATCATGATCATGCTCTCAGATGTACAGCATTCCATCCTCTACATCCTCTAAGTTCTCTGAGCTTATACTCATCCTTACATTCTATATAATCTTCTATAACTCTCTTTTCTGTGTTGCACGGGGGAGAAAAGACACTTCAGCAGTCCAAGAGCTCTCTCTTTGTCTTAGTGCTGTACCAGTTTTGGTACATAGATAAATGATCAATTCTCCCAAGAAAGTATTGTAGTTTTTCTGCAACGCTGGATACCTGAGCATCAAGTGGTGGTGATTCACTGTGGTAATTAATGACAATATGGCTATGGAGGAATAGGAAGAAAGGAGATCTCCATCCAGTAAAGACCTGAATTTTTTTTCACAAGCATGGTTTTCCATAGGCATGAACTGAAGGCATCTATTTTCTCCTGCCACTAGTCAAATATTTCTAAGCAAAAAATAAGAGGAGCCTCTGGAATGGGGAAGTCTTCCAGGTGGAAATAATTCATTGTTATGAGCCTAAGGCTCACTTTGTTTAGCAGATCTTTAGAAAGTAGTCAATGAAAGGTCTGAGCCCAGGAAAGTCGGGAAGTTCAAAGAAGCTGCATAAAGAGCTGAGCTTAACAAAGCTGGTATTCCTTCTGAAGTGCTGGGTAAGGCATGACTACGCAAAATGGAGGTGAGTAGGTGAATTTCCTCTACCCCTGGTGTTATTTAGGATCTCTTAGCAATGCAAGTCATTTCTTTAAGGGTGCCTGTGGTAGAGGTTTGGTTGTTTTTACATGAATCCTCTCTGCTTCCGGAATGATATATATTGAAACAGTTTTTCTGCTCTTCCAGTAAAAAATAAGTCAGGACTATTGAGTCAGTGCTTTCCTAGTTCTGTTGAAGGATGATGCACTGTTAACCTAATTAATAGGTCTCTTTCCACACTGAAGTATTACCAAAGGTTTCCTACCCACCTTCCTAAACAAGGCACGAGAGTAAGGTTTCCAAAATGCTGGGCTGTTCAATTCTGAATGCTACGTCCTACTAGATAAACTCATGTTTAGATTCTAAACAACTGGCTTAATTTTAACATCCCAAGCTGTGCTTAGTGAGGTGTCGAGCACAGCCAAAGCAGCAGCTACAGCTCTTGTCAATAAGCCTTGGAGCAAAAGAGTGCAGAGCAGTCAGGGTTCCAATCCCTCACTGGCACCTCTGAAACAAATAATATTGTTAAGATAAATGCCTGGTCTAAATGCACAATATTTGCTTTTCTCTGAAATGGAGTAGCTGCTGCAGCACTTTTCAAGCTCAGAGCTGGGTAGTCATGAGGACTTCTAATCTTGCTTATGTATGATCCCCTCCAGTCCGAACTCTGTTCCCTTGTGTGCCCTATGTTCTTGAACCCTGTGCCAATCCTAAAGGCTTTTCCCAAGCCGCTTGTATGGATTGCTAGAGGAACTTGAAACGCTTTTTTTTTTTTTTAAGGGGACCTTTTGTCCCCTTAAAGCATTGTCCCAAGACAATTGGGTGGAAGAGACATTTCAGCTGCCCTGAGATATTTCATAACTTTAAATATTTTATAACAAATTAAATGTTAATTGTGTGCTGTCCAGGGGAGAAAATCATTGTAATATTCAATTAACATTTAATATATTAGCCATCAAATATTTAAATTGCTCCTACCCAATGGATGTATTTCCTTGGCATTTTCCGAAAGGATCTGACTTCCTTCCACAGAGCTATAGAGAGTAACTTGAAAATGGAGGTGGGGGTGGGTGGGAGGGAAGATCATGTTTCTGCCCATGTTTGCTTGCTTTTTGAAGCTTTCCAGCACAATATAAAAGCTCTGGACACTAGTATAGGGAAAAGCAACAAGCTGGTAGTCCCTGCAGTATGGCTTTGCTGATCTGTTATCTCACCTTGACTACCAGTCATGACGTATTTCAGAATATGTTTGAGGATCTCTTAATTATACAGTTACCTTCTTGAGTCACTTCAGTGCCTCTTGTGCTGTGCATCAAAATTGGCCTCTGTTCTCAGGGCCCTACACCTCATGGCCCTCACTTATATTTTCCAGTTGAGCTCATTTTTTTACAGCTTCTCCCCTTGATCCATCCTTGGTGATCACTTCTTTGAACTTCTTCCTTCACTAAAAGGTCTGTTTTAATTCCTGTTACTCTCATGTGCTTTTAATACTTTTCTATCCTGTCTGTTCATCACACTGCTGTTTTATGCCAAAACTAGCAGACCTTTTCCTCATTTCCTACGAAAAAATGGAAAAATTCCTTGGTTACAGCAACAGAAAAGTTGTCTGTGGGGAAGAGATAATAAAAGTCAGTTCTTGTGAAGTTCATATATAATACAGGTGGTATGTCAACTAACAGCAGGATTAGGCTAATTCCATGGAACAATGTGTATGCATTAGTAAACAAGATGTATATTAACCTTGTGGAAGCAGGTATCCTGAAATAAAAACTGTGGGAACTGTGCATTGACTTGGAGATCTGACTTGTGCTGGGCTGATTATGTAAATGATTTTGGTGCCCTGGTATTAATGAGCTGAACAGTGTGCTTGGAATGCTGTCAGGGATGTCAGTGTGGGAGGCAAGTGGAAGATCTGTCCCATCTGTGATTGTTTCATCTCAGTGGACAAACACATTCATAAATTTTGACCTTAAGCCTCTGGCAGCACAATGGCCTTCTTGTGAGGTGTTGAGTGGTGGTAGTGGTTGTGGGGGGGTTGGGTTGCAGCAAAAGTGTTGCAGAATCCTCCGAATGTCTGACCCTGTCTGGATTCTGCAAGCCAGCTTTGTGTTTCTCAAGATTCCAGTTATAGGTATTTCCCACATTCTTTGGAAAAGTCTTTCTTACCAGTTCACATTTCTTGCCCTGCTACGAAATGATGCTTCCGTATGGTTCCTGGGTGGCTTGGCAGAGCTGAAGTGGGTATGTTGCTCCTTGCTGCAGTAATCTCAGTAAGTCAAATTACGTGAATGTACTCTGGGGTTCTCATTTCTGGTCTTGTTTCAGTCTTGGGGTCCACACCAAAAGCTGAAAATGGCAGAATGTATGGAGAGAGATGTGAGAATGGAATGCTTCTCTTCTGAAGGGAAGGCACCGACACTTTCAGTTAGCTTATCAAAGTAAAAGGTTTTGGTTGTGAAATAAAGCCAGTGGGGAAGAATTTATCTTATTTAGGACAGCTCTTTAATCTAGCAATCACAGGTGTAAAGAGCTGTGAGATGTGGAAGCTAGGCAAGCTTGGAGTTAGACCTAAGGCACAGTAGAGAAATTAGTTGTTGGAAGGGTTCAGCTTAAAGGTCAGGGAGTTCACCAGTGCTTCAGCCTAGTATTGGCAGCCTTCAATGTGGACTGCAAGGTGTGAAACAGATGTTGTTAACCGTGGTTCTGCAGCTGTTGGCTGAGGGTCTGTACTGGGTTCTGTGGAAGGTCAGAACTGCCCTGATTGCTCTTAAGGTCTTCACCTGAGTAATGTGGAATAAAGTTATGGTTTTGCAGCATGCATCTTCGGCTTCTGCCATGCTATGTTACCTTTAGTGCACTGAGGGATCTGAGGCCACGGATCTTGGCACTTTGCTGAGGTCATCTGCTCTTATTCATACTTGCCAGCTTTCTCATCTTGGTCAGATATGTCAGGTTACTATAGCCAGATGGTGCCTAATATAGGCTACATTCGCGTGACTGTAGCTTCAGGCCTTTGTTCTTGAGTTCTGATGTCCAGCATTAGTAACCTGTGCCAATGGCAGTGCTCCTACTATGGGGCAGAGAATTCTCTTTGCATACCTTGATTCCGTCGCAACTGTGAAGCTGGCTGTCCTGCCTCACTGCTATGCTTGCCTTTTCTTCCAGGTGAAAATAAGGTGCTAGGGAGGCAGGGGAGAGCAGTGCAGCCTCTGGTCTCATTCCAAGGCCTGGGATTGCAAAATGCTGTAGTTGTAAACATGGCTAAGCTGAGGTTAACTCCTATGGTCTCTCCTGCTGTTACCTCCACAATAAATTGCCCACATATCTTTCTGATGGCCTTTTTAAAGTAGAACAGATCAATTATTTAGAAATATAGCTATACAGTATTCTAAAATAACAAGCCCTTAGAAACAGCACATTGAGTCTGCAATGATGTTTGCAGAGCACGGATCTAATTGGTGTGAAACTGTTATTTACAAACAGTTTATCTCCTTGCTTGTAGGTTTCTGGGAGGGAAAGAATAGTGAAGGTTGAGGGGATGCTCTTAGCAAAGTGCTGGTTCTGTGAGAATTGAAATGGCAGTGGCATCTTCTCTGGCTTCTGCAGTCAGAGATGCTTCTGCTGTGAACTTAATTCTCTTCTATGTCTGCGCAGTACTACGTATTCTATTTCCTTGAGGGCCAGTGCTTTTGAACACAATGTGTGAAGAAGCATTAAGGTAGCTTTTAGGAGCTCAAGAGCTTCTTAAAGACTTGGATACGTACAACCTTACCGTTTCATGTCTAATTCCCTTCTCTGGTGAGATCTGCTTGGGACTCTCTGTTTTCCCCCTTCTAGGGTGAGAAGAAGGAGAAAAAGAAGATTGAAAACCATGGTACACAGTGCTCTCTTCTCTCCTGTTAGGTAGTGGGGAGGAAGATCTGAGATTTAACTGGTGATCACAGAACTGAGGAGTCTGAAACACCACTGGGAAGTTACCTTATTAGGATAAGGTGCACACATGGAGGAAATACTTATTAGAAGCATTGGCTGTTGGCTTTCTTTATCTCCTAACCAATGCTGGAGAAAGAGTTGTTGTTTTGAGCTAGGGGCTTGGGGAACAGAAAGAGCCTAGCTATGAAACAGGTGTGAGGATTGTTAAGAATAGCAATGTGCACATACAACTTCTGTATCTATGTGCTGAAAGCAATGCAGACCACTTCCTGATAAATGAGCACATCTCTGGTACTTCTAGCAGCCGTTGCCAGAATTTGGCTTCATTTACCCAATGGCATTTGTTTTTTGGTTTTCTATTCAACCATTCCTTCAGACTGCAAAAAGCACATTTGGGCAGTACTTAGTCTGATCTTTGGGGAAGCTTCTAGTTCCCTTGAGTGTTCCTTGCCTCAAGAATAAGGAGCAAAAAAATATCTAACCAGAACATGCAGTTAGAAATATGATGGCTTATGTAACAAGGAGAAAAAGACTTTTCTTGCTCTCAGGGGGCCAATCTGTAGCAAGAAAAAGGTGTGGGTCTGCGGCCCCTTGCTCAAGAAAGATGTGGAGTTTTTGGAACAGGTCCAGAGCAGGACCATATGCTCTGAGCTGCAAGGACGCTGCCCCATCTTTGCTTTGTATTTTAGACCATTTCCTCCACAGGAGAAGAATTGTGCCTTTTTGTTCCTGTGCAGCATCTGGCAAACCAAAGGCACCTGGCGTACTGTCAGTACTTAACAAATTAAATAGTAATAATACAAAGATACCTAGAGAGATTAGAGACTTGGTACAAAAACAAATGAAGATTCAGCTTGGTGGAAATGAAAGCTAATGTGTCTGGCAGCAATGGAAGCGTGGAGAAACACAGCCCTCTATGAATATTTGAAGTGTGTAAACACCAAGTGAAGAAGGAATTAGTTAATGTGTGTTAGGCAGAGCTAGCAGTGATAGAAAGAAATCAGAATGAGAAAACCCTTACGGTGAAGTTCATTGAGCTATTAGGTAGTTTCCAAAAGGAAAGGCTAGAAATTACTTTGCCTGGGATGCAATAAAAATACTATAACACAGGTTGAAATTCTGGGACCATTCAAGTTGGTGAGGAAATTTGCTCTGACACCACCGAAGCCAAGATTCCTTCCCCAGATAAACATAAAAGTGAATTGGCAGAAAAATTGACCTGTGATTGAGTGTTTGCTGTTTTCAAAGCTGTTTTGATAGTTTCCCACCAATGCAATATATAAAGGTGGTTTAGGAGAAAATATCAACATAAAATTCCAAGTATGGTATTGTATATAAACGAGACCAGTGTTTTACAGATTCAAGGCAGTGTGTTATTGTACATAATCACCGCAAGTGAACATCTGCAGAGTATGCAAATAATATATGGAGGCATTTAATACCAGCACCATATAGATTCTTTGGGAATTGACAGAGAACAGTGATTTTTTTCATCTTTTTTTAGCTTGCAGATCCCTATAAAATTTCTTGTGGCTGAGGACCCCTTTATGGTGAATTAAATGTATGAGATTTTTTTCTTGATTTTTTTTTTTAAAAAGGAATTGTGAATGTATTTCATAGAATCACGGAATGGCCTGGGTTGAAAAGGACCACAATGATCATCCGGTTTCAACCCCCCTGCTATGTGCAGGGTCACCAACCAGCAGACCAGGCTGCCCAGAACCACATCCAGCCTGGCCTTGAATGCCTCCAGGGATGGGGCATCCACAACCTCCTTGGGCAACCTGTTTCAGTGTGTCACCACCCTCTGTGTGTTTAATGGGTTTCCCAGAGAGTAGAATCAGTATGAAAGACTTTTCCTGAGTTATACTCAGACATGATCATCTTACAAACCTGTATCGTGGATGCAATGCACTGGATGTATTTTGATGTGGTGTTTTTATGGGTTTTGAATGTGACTTTTTGTTGTCAGAAAGCCTTTGCTTGCATGAAGAGCTCAATATGTACTGTCTGCAGACTTATGTACTTGCATTTCTCTACTTACTCTGGTTCCAAGCCTCAGTGTGGCATTTACCTGCAGCTGAAGATTTTAATCAAAACAGCAGTTAATCTTGGCTGAAGTTTAGTGATCTCAGCTGCTCATCACCAGAAGTTACCACCTTCTGTTGGCATAGCTATGTGTGTAATTATTTCTTGATAAAATTGATAGATGAACTGAATAGTCAGAGAGTGATAATGCTTCTGTTTGTCAGGAGATTAGAGGTTACAAATTGTGGCAGTGGATGGGTTTGGTAACTTCTTTCTCCATATATGCACTCCTACATCCATGTAGGCTTCAAGTTGGAGAATGTTTCTCTGCCTTCTGAAAAACTTTTTTTTCTGGGGGGGGGAAAGGGGGGGCACGTTGCCATCTTCAATGAATTTCTTCTCACAAGTAAATGAGAGTAATAGGTAACAGATAGGAAACTGTAATCAAAAGCTCCTGACCTGGAGAGATCAGAGCAGTATGGTCTGCAGCTACTGAGAGGCATCGTGACAGCTGGCAACAGAAATAGAAATTCTGTCCTGGAGGCATTTTTGACATCTTAAAATTTTTGTCACCACCTGGGATGAAAAGCCCTGGTTTGTTTACTTAATTTATGAAATTAGATATTTTTGGTTTACTTGCAACATCAATATTTTAAGAAGCATCTGAAATATTTTCTGAAATGTTTATTTACATTTGGAGGGTTTTTTGCTAATGTTGGGCAAGTCTCTTTATGCAGTTGATATATTCATGCAGATGCAGTGAAGCTCAGTTCTGTCAGAAAATGGTGATTTGACATAAGACTCAACTGGTTTTAAAGATTTTATTGAAGGGATGTAAAGCTCCTTGCCTGAGACAAGGGACGCCAAGCATGGTTACAAAATGACATGCAAATGCCACACTTGAGAGCTCAAAATCAGTATATTTTGATTTCCCTTTAATGTTGCATCTATTGTTTTTTCATGTTGTTCTACTGTCTTGGGAATGATATGAGAACATTCACAGGGAAAAAGTCCTACGAAAATATAAGCTGAATAATCAAGTTCTTAAAAAATTGCTTAAGAAATAGGAGACCAGCTTTTATAATGGTAATGTGTGCAATGTGAGTTTACTGAGGAGAGTGTTAACTTTGTCTGGAGTCTCTGAGCTTGGGTATGAGTAAATCCTAGATGGTTAGGACACTAGTTATTGAATTTGATGGTGTTTGCTTGCACATGGTGATTGTGTAAGGTTATTTTATTGTGGATATTTCTGTCTGAAATCTGAGTGTTTGTAAGGTAGAAGCCCATGTTAATGTAGTGACCCAATCTGATGCTGACAGCAGAACATTGATAAGTGGGATGTGAGTGGCAGACTGCTCTAATGTGCCCCAATGGAGGTGAGGTTACCAGGAGAGATATAAATTAATCTTTTGATGTGAAATTGAAATTTTAGGGTTGAAGTTCTCTGTTGAAAACATAAAACAAGGTGATGGTGGCCAGGGAGGAGGAGAAAGAGGGTTTTTGGTCTGCATGTTTAGGTTGCTTTGTAGCTGGAATACCTGCATGGAGGAATTTCTTGCAGTGAGTATGGTGGCAACTTGGCTATTAGAACTGTTGGACTTCTTAATCATTACAGCTCAAGATCATAGAATTCCTCGAGTCTTGTCCTGACAATATATTCTCCCCTTTCCGGAGAAAGGTCAGATAGCTTCTTGGCCTTCTCTCCTAGAAATGACCTTCAAACTAAAGCTCTTAAAGCCTTCCACTGTTATCTTTCCAGTAATTCAAAATTACGTTACTCTCACAAATTAACTGAATCTCTGCCCCTGTCCTTGCCCTCGGCTCCTGATGGATTTTATCATTTAATGAAGTTTGATTCATTTTTCCCCAAGTTTTATCATTTATTATTAATTTTAAACTTTCTTGGGTTCGGAGATCGTGAGGTTGCACAGTAAGGCCATGCTGTATTTATAAATGTGCCAAAAATTTACAAACAAGAGAATGTGCACATCCCTGTGACTCTGAGTCGTTGCATTTAAGGAATTGAGAGGCACAAATGGTGCTACTAAGTCATAGCACTGTGGATTATGAAGACAGGGTATTAACTCTTAGTTGGGAATGGAAAGTGTTTTCCTTTGAACTAATAATTACTGCTGGTTTGGGTTTAACTACAGTGCAAACATGAACTGGACTCGGAACCCCATTAAGCGAAGCATTGTGCAAACCCCACAAAGGGAGAAGGAGAAGTCTGCTGATGTGTTTTACTCTCAGGAAGTGCTGATGAATTGCAATCATAGAGACTAATTAAAGCATCTGGATGGATAGATAAAATGGACATAAAACAGATTTAATTGACGGAGAGCAGGGGAAGGTTTGACAGTTAATTAATGTTTTTAATCAGCTGTGGATTTACAGGAGGAAAGGGGAAGGAGGAAGCTGATGGGGTCTCAGCCCTTGTTTGGAGCAGCACCTTAGGTATGGGAGTGCCTGGGGGTTATGTGTAGCTGGAGTGTTCAGGTAGGTACCTATCCTCTCCTTTTCAGCCTCACTGTGGATACTTTTGGCCTCAAAAAATGTTGTTTTATGTACAGATTTTTGTCTACTTCTCATTTGCTGAGCCTTCATACTTCTGTAAGGGATGTACAGATACCTCTAGAGAACTCCCATGTGAAGATCTTTACAGTGTGCATCAGACAAATACATCAAGGCCCTAGAGATTTGCAGACCACAGGTTGAAAACCTGTCATCTTGTATGTGATGTGGAAGTTCTAAAGATGTGTCCCTTGACTGAGATCTGTCAAGGTGAAAAATATAGTGAATAAAAGCACGTGTGGCCTCTAGATTTACAAGGAAGTTATTAATGCTTGGTACCACTGTGAATGAGTGGAATAAGTGGCTCTGTCTCTTGAATGATCTTGTCACACATAACAATCTTTCCACTGTCTGATATGAGCGAAGGGGGGAACCATTACAGTCAGCATTAAAAGAGCATGTAATTTTATTCTAGAACTCAAACAGGTCTTACCTTATACCAATATATGTATACCTGAAACAAACGCTTGGGAATATTTCCCATTGCTCATATTCAGAAAAATAATTTTCAGTGGAAAAAAGTCAGTAGTAATTCTGAAGAATAAACATATCAAATAGGAACTGATAGGGCAGTTATGCACGACTTCAAGTTCCAGTCCTGTAGTGGCCCTAATTTGCTTTCTTTCATGAGATTCTACATTAACTTTGTGCTAGGGGTATGGAGGTGGAAGGATGAGAATGGAAAACAGCTTTCCCAAAGCCACACTTAAATGCAGGCTGAGAGATAATGAGATCCCAACAATGGCAACAGGAACGCACCATGTTTTAGAAAATTCTTTCTATGCCAACCTACTGTAACCTGCTCCTTCAGGGATCCTCTGTGTTTTGTTGATAGTAGAAATGCTTGAGCTAGTACTAATCAAATTTTTCTCTGGACTGGAAAAGAATGCATGTTTGTGACATAAGCTCTACAGTTTTGGGGATGTGTTGTAACAACTGGACAACAATGCTATACTGTGCAAAGATAGTGCATCAGATCAATTGAAAGTCACTAGCGTAAGTCTAAGTATTCTGTACAGACAGTAAGGGTAAACAGGACCTTAGATGCTTACAGTCTTTCCCACAACAATCTTCTTAAGGAAGAGCTATATGTAGGTGGCATTTAAAAAATATATATATAAAAATATATCTAGACCAATAACCCCATCAGTTGTGCTGCAGATTTCTGCATCTTTATTTAGACTTAATGTTGTGCCTACTTTTACTGAAGCTTCTTTGCATGTTTGGGATTGAATCAGTGATTCCAATGCCTTGCCTTGTGTTATTGGGCACTGCTCAAAGGTGATATAAAAGATCCTGTATGTTCCCTGGCAGCAACTTAGTATAACGTACAAGACTGTACAGTCAGGAAATAAATGATGCAGGAGCAAAGGCAGCTCAGTGAAAAGTGCAAGACAAAATGAGAGTGGGAGGTTTTTTATCTTAATTCTGCTTGGTAGTTGGTTTTCTATCTACTCAGTTCTATTGGTCTGTAAATTACAACTACTTATCAATCAGAGGTAAAATGCAATATCATTTCAGTCACTTTGAGTTTGACCCAAAGTGTTTATATCATGGGAAAAAAAATGAATGATTGCCATTTATTTATTTATTTTTACAAAAATGATAGGCCATTGTGCAAGAGAAATAAGCCTCAGCTGACATTCACAGCTGTTCTTTTATGTGGGAGGCAAGTGAAGTGAAAGCAGAATGGCATGCACGTTGCTGCTGGACACTATTTTGGAATCTACAGTTAATCTGCTCAAGGGGGAAAAACACAGGGAGAATGCACTGCTTAGCAATAAAATACATCAATACACCCAACATCACCACATCAATGAACAGTGATTAAATTTATAGCTCTGGCTTCACACTTTCCCTGCTTGCAAGCCCCTGGGGTAGCCTCAGATTCCTCTGCTTCCAGTCCAAACTGGTACGGCCTTGGTGCTTCTGTCATCCAAAAAGTAAAATATTGCTTTGTCACAACAGAGCTCTTGCACGTCTAAATGAAATATAGAAACATCCCTAATCTTCTTAGGGAAGGCTCAATTGGGAAGAGTCTCCAATCACTGTGATAATCTAATTACACCTAATAAAAGGATGAAATTGGTTACAATGAATAGATACTATAATCAGTGAAGTCATTGTGGCCTCCAGTATGTAGCTGGGTACTCAAAATCAGGTTACTTAAGGAGGGGAAAATTAGTCTAATCTGAGACTTCTCAGGGAGGTGCGTGTGTAAACACTGCGGTTAAAAACCATTTGGACTCCAACAGAAAAATGCAAGAGAAATGAAGGAGATGAGGGTGAATTACCCATAGACTGGGAATGGGTTGACAAATCTGCTCTAAGGACGGAGAGCTCTAGGACTCCCAGCATAAGAAATCAAGCAGAGGGGGTAGGAAACCAGCATGGCTGAGCAAGGACCTGCTGGTTGGGCTGAGGGAAAAGGGGGAAATGTGCAGGCAGTCAAAGCAGGGATGTGTGACCTGGGAAGAATACAGAAATGCTAGCTGGATGTGCAGGGATGGGATCAGGAAAGCCAATGCACAAAACTTGATGAGGGATGTGAAAAGACAAGAAGGGTTTCTACAGGTACATTGATCAGAATAGACATTCCAAGGAGAGTGTAAACCCTCTGATGAATGAGAAGAACTTGCTTCAACAGACTGGGGAAGGCAACAACTCAAGTTCTTTGCCTCAGTCTTCACTGCTAGTCAGGTTTCCCACATCTCTCATGTCCCTGAATGTGAATGATGATCTTTAGGTGAGGACTCAGGGAACAAAATCCCTTCCAGTGTAAGGGCAGATCAAGTCCAAGACTGCCTCATGAAACTGAACGTGAGCTGACTGATGTAGTTTCCAAGCCAATCTCCATCTTACTTGAAATGTCATGGCTGTCAGGCAAAGTCCCTGGTGAATGGAAAAAGGGTAGCCACTCCTATTTTTAAGAAGGAGAAAACTCAGGAAACTAGAGGCTGGTGAGCCTCACATCTGTCCCTGGGAAGATTATGGAGCAGGTCATCCTGGAAGAGATGCTAGGGTACGTGCAAGAGGAAGAGGTGATCTGGGCTAATCCACATGGCTTTGCTAAGGGCAGGTAATTCTTGACCAGGCTGGTGGCCGCCTTTGATGGAGTGACCTCATCAGTGGGCAAAGGAAGAACAATGGATATAATCTATGTGGCCCTGTACTACGTCCTTATCTCTAAATTGGAGAGAGAGGAAGGCCAAACTATTTGGTGGATTAAAAAATTGGTTAGATGGTTGTAGCCAGAAGACTGTGGCCAATGTCCAGGCAGAGGCCACTGATGAGTGGTGTCCTGCAGAGATCTGTCCTGGGACTGGTTCTCTAGTAATGCTCCTTGACTGTGGGCAGGGCTGCCACTAACTAATTCAGGCAGCCCAGGGCTAACCCTTATTTAGCTGGTCTTGAATGCTTCTGGGATGGGGCACACACAGTGTCTCTGGGGAACCTGTTCCAGTGCCTCACCACCCTCTGAGTAAAGAACTTCTGAAACCATTCCTTCTTGTCCTGTTTCTACCAGACAGTGTAAAAAGTTGTTTTCTTTTTGTGCTTATAAACTTCCTTCAAGTACTGGAAGGCTGCAGTGAGGTCTCCCTGGAGCCTTCTCCACTTCAAGCTAACTAAACCCAGCTGCTCCTATCTTCTTCACCCTCTTCTCCAGCCTTCTGAGCATCTTTGTGGTTCTCCTCTGGACCCACTCCAACAGACCCATGTGCTTCTCATGCTGGGAGCTGAGTCTGGGCCACCACACAGAGAGATGTTCAAGATTAGATTGAATGGGGCCCTGGGCAGCCTGGAGTAGTTCTGGCTGTGAGCAGTTATTTATCCACTGAATAGTGCAGTCCAATTTAGAGATGAGGATGGGGTGCAGGATCATGTAGACAATGTCAGTTACTCCTTCCTTTATCTGTTGCTGCTGTCACTTCTTCATAGAAGGCCGCTAGATTGCTCAGGGACAATATGTCCTTGTTGAAGCTGTGCTGGCTGTCTCAGGTCACCTGGTTACCTCCTTATCTTGCATATGCTTTAACATCAGTGTTTCAGCCTCCTGAGCATCTTTGTGCTGTTCCTCTGGAATCACTCCAACAGGCTCATGTCCTTTTTGTGCTGAGGACACAAGACCTGGTTGCAGTACCCCATGTGGGGTTTCTCAAGAGTAGAGGAGGGACAGTCACCTCCCTCACCCTGATTGATGGTCAACCTTTTGATGTGGCCCAGGATACTGCTCCCCTTCTGGGTTTCAAGGGCACGCTGTCAGCTCATGTCAAGCTTTTCATTCACCAGCACTCTCAAGTCCTTTTCTGCTGAGCTGCTTTCAAAGAATTCGCAGTCTGTGCACGGTTATCTGGAATTGCCCTGACCCAAGCATTCTTGCATTTAGCCTTGTTGAATCTTTGTAGGTGGTTCTGGATGAGTTCTACTCTGTTGGTATCTACTATTACAACAGCACTTCCTTTGTGTTCTCCAGCTTAGAACTGTTCCAAATGATCTCAGAGGATCAGAAAAGATGGTGGAGGAGTCCCTAAATTTACAGAATTTTAAATCTCTAAATCATATTGAAAAATGAGTTCCATATGTTATAACACAACTTATCAGTCTTTTGATTGAAGATGATAGTGTGCTGTAAATGGATTACATAAACTGATGACAGCTGATTCTATCTAGATAAACTTTTGTTAAGCGCCCGTCACTGTAGGATCTAAGCAAGGAAAGATCTAGTCTAGAAAGTCGTGCATTATTTTAAAATTAAATAAAAGTCAAAATAGATGTGTGAGGCAGCGGCAGATTTTCTGCTTGAAAGAGCGAAGGGCTGCTTATTTTACTAAATGTTTGTACTGGATTTTCAGCATACAGAGCGATCATAAACAAGAGATACAAGCACAAAACAAAGTAAGAGCATACAACAGAAGGCAAAGCAAATCAGCGCATTACAGGATTTTCTAAAGCACAAATGATTTTCAGTAAAAAGCACGTCTTGCACTGAATGAGATAAAGAAACATTTAGCATAAACATGCATCGCTGAAACTGATACCAGAAAGAGATAGTAGAACAGGCTGACTAGATTTTTTTTTTTCCTGGCTTTTTTTTTTTTTTCTCTCCTGGAATTTTTCCAGTTATTTGTTAGTTTGCTGTGTCCAAATTTTGGTTGAGTGAGGTCTATCAAGCTTCTTGATACTGCTGAGCCAGGATGCGAGCTGGCAATCTTCCAGTTGGTCTCAGAGGTCTGGGGGGGAGTGACTGAAGCCCCCTTCCCTCCCTGCCTGCATGTGCCATTTGAAGTGCACTCCTTAGCATTGACTGCTTGTCTTACAATGTCTGACAGTCATTCACCAGGATGTGCATCAGTGCGTCTGCAGACTACCAGGCCTTAGGAAAATGGACTTGAAAACAGTGTGTTCATCACAGAGTACTGTATATAAGACAAGCTGTACCCAAAACATTTGACTTTACTACCCTCAGCTGTCCTTCCTGCTCCTTTGCTGGAGATGACTGGAGAGGAGTTGGCAGAATGTGACATATGCCTGTGCTCCACTGGCTGCAGATTTCAGCTGATATATTAGCATGAACCCACCCTTCATTGGTAGTTTATGCTAATGTGCCGGCCTGAGCTCGAGTATTCAAGGTGCAAGCACACATTTCTTCTGCTGTACCTGCTGCTGGGGCAGTAACTTCTGGCAGAGGGACAGGGCAGACAGCTGGGGAGAGGTAACATCCTAAATCACTTCATCTAGGCTCTCTGGAGCTCATCTGTCAAATACCTTATGCACTCAAAATGGGTGTAAATTCATTCCATTTTGCCTAGACCATCAGTCACACTGAGGAGGACAGCCTGGGACAAGGACATGATGCTTCATTGCAGAGCAGGTCTGTTTCCATGTTGTGTGTCTGTTCTCTTAGTGTTCTTCCCAATCAAAAGAATGTAGCACCTAGGGCTGCTGATTCAGCATCCCTGCTCACCAGGCAGAGGAGGCTGGGATGGAAAGTCAAGCCTTGCCCCATAGGTGTCCCTGCTGCTTCGCTTGCCAGTGTGCTTCCTGTCACAGTTTGCTGTGGCTGTAGGAATGTAGCAGTGGGTATTCCTGCTTGGATTTTCTCAAGTAGGCTTAGAGACTGTGAGGGAGAGTGCTAGCTGTATCTGCCTTTTACCTGTGTAATCCTTAGAAAACACACAAAATCTAATATGCACTGTAGGCACTTGCTTTTCAACCTGGTGGCTGAGCTGCCTCTGGATGGCAGGGATCACTATTCCGTTACCTCTTGTACCATAAGTGACTTATGGGAAGTGGAAGTCCTGTGTTCAGACCTGGCTGGTAAGACAGCTTCCATCATCTTCAGTTTTCAGTGTTTTCCTGATGGCATCTCACACCAACTTGTGCTGTAGCTTCCTCGATAGAATGGAGCATGAATTTATCTCTGCAATTTCCATATCATGTTTATTCAGAATAAGTTGTTTTTGCTTCTCTCAGCCCTGCGGGTTTAACCTGTCTTATGAAATTCAAATATCTCCCTCTTGCTTTCTCTCTTGTAATGCATCTTTCTCTTGCTTCTGGCTCTTTGTTGGCTTTATGGGCTGTGCTAAGCTTGCAGGAGGTACCAGGGGGTTGGAAGGGAGACTCCCTGCCCTAGCCAGCCCAGAGCCAGTTCTGACCTCTTCATATGGACCACATCCTGGTGTATTGCACAGGATTTTTGAGTGTGAATGTGACAAAACCGAATGCTTGTTATTATGAAACTTTTTTCCCAATTCTGCTCCAAGGAATAATATATCAGTGGGCCAAAGATCTAATACAAAGCGTATTAAGAAGATATGAATTTCTCCATCAGCTCAGCAATTTTCAGAGCCTTACTAAAGGAAGCTTCCTATTTTAGGGAATATTTTATCTCTCTACTAATGCCTAATGTGTTGAACTGTTATACAGGGCTTTGCTATCAAAAAATAAGATGATAATGACAATTCCTGCCTGTGTATCCAATGATTCTTTGTGCTACTTATAGCTTCTTTCATTCAAGGATCTCAAAGCTCTTTATGCCTTAGCTCTTCAAAGGACCCTATTTGCTTAGACGCTCAAATCCCACTGAATTGAGTGCTTAGCTCATAGAAGATGCTTTAAGTTTTTAACATTTTTTAAAATTCTAATTTTTGCCTATTAACAAATAGGTCAAAATTGCAGTATTCCCTTTTGTAATAACACGGGTACTTAATAACACAAGAGGAAACAAAGTTCCAGAATGCACTCGTGCTGATCTGTAAGGGAAAAAATTCTGGATTTGTTTTTTTTTCCATGCTGCTTTATGATGCATATCATGTTAGAGCATCCAGGGGAGGTTTAGGTTACGTATCAGGAAGAACTTCTTTGTAGAAAGGGTTGTTAAGCACCGGAATAGGCTCCCTAGGGAGGTGGTTGAATCACCGTCCCTAAATATGTTTAAAAACCATTTGGATGTGGTGCTCAGGAACATGATTTATCCAGAGGGTTGTTAGAGTTCGGGTAATATGGTCAGGTTGTGGTTGGACTTGGTGATCTTTAAGGAGTTTTCCAACCTGAGCAATTCTGTGATTCTATGAAGCATCCAGTGGGAAGCGAGGCAGTAGATACACACACACACAACAGCTTGTCCATCATCTCTCAAGCTCTTGTGCATCGTGGGAGAAGAAGGCCAGCCAAGAAGGGTGGTCCAGTAGGAAGAACAGTGGCCTCAAGTCCTCTGAAAGGCAAAATGTTCACATTTAATTAGGTTGTGATTAAATGTCTTGCCTTATTTCTTAAATAACCTTTCTCTTCCCTTTTGGCTTTTCTTTTCCCTGGAAATATCAGTTTCCATTCCTGCTGTGAGCAGGAAGAACACGTGTTCATAGTAGCAGACGTGCTATCTCTCGCTCAACTCCTACTGGTGTGCTTTGGACATGCAATGTGTGCAGGTGTTCTAAAAAGCAACATGATTAAGAAAATGGAGAGATGCCTTAATAAAATTAAGCATTTTTTGTCCTGTTTTCCCTGTGGAGAGTCATTGGAATAAGGCAAAAAGAGCTGAATGTAGCTGCAAGTAGTTCAAGTCCATTGTGCGACTATAAAGAGCTGGAATATTCCGAGCTTGGGTGAGGAGTCTTGCTGCTCTATTTACAGTCATACACGGCACATACATCCTCATTTACACAAACAGCATGCTGAAGGCAGTCTTTCCCTGTGCTGCACAGGGTCTGACCTTGCCAGCTGCTGAGGTCAGGCAGCTGCTCTGGAAGGTATTTAGCAGCCTGCAAGGTTAAGTTTGACAATTCCACCTTGTGCCCTGCTCTGAGTGCTCCTGCATACAGCACTTACCTGCCTCTGCAGATAATTCTCATCTTCCCTGATTGGGAGATTTAAGTGTGTGGGGTTTTTTTTTGTGTTTTTTTTTTTTTTTTTATATACCTGAAAAAGCCTGAAGGTTAATGCAGTAACAAAGCAGTATGCTTATTATTTGGAGTAGATAACAAATAGTTCCCTGCCTGCTGGTGCAGAGCTCTAAAACTCTTCAGTGAAAGGGAAGTGATAAAAAGGTATTGTGTAGGAAAGCAGTTTGAGCAGTAGAGGTCTGAGTGGTTCACCTTAACTGGGATTTCTAAGTTTTCACTTTTTTTTTCTTTATATCCCAATTTCTTAAATAAACAAGGGACAGGCACTTGCGGTATCAGCCTGTATGTCAACCTGTCAATCCTGCTCTTCTCAGGAATTAGTTGGCTGGTTTCAGCTAAACCTTGTAAAAGAAGAGAGGATTAAAAAAATAAAAATAAAGAAAAATGCTTCTAAGTACTGTGAAAATCAGAGGCTGTGCAAAGGACACAGCCTTAAGTGGGCTGAAAAGACTGGTAGGAAAGATTGAAAGCTGAGGCATGACTTGTCCAGTGTGGCCTATCAGCATGTGCATAGCAAGCACAGTGTGTGCTGTCTCTTGCTCACAGAATTGTAAGGGTTGGAAGGGACCTCTAGAGATTGAGTCCAACTTCCTGCTTAAGCAGATTCACTACAGTAGGTTGCACAGGAAGGTGTTCTGACATGTCTAGACTATCTCAAAAAAAGACTCTACAACTCTCTGGACAGTGTGTTCCAGTGCTTCCATCATTCTCACGAGAACGATGTTCTTCCTTATGTTTGCATGGAGCTTTGTGTTGCAGTTTGTGCTGTTGGTGCTTGTTCTATTGCTGCATGCCACTGAAAAGTCTGCCCCCATCAACTTGATTACTTCACTTCAGATATTTATAAACAATAAACTCTTTTTAACGCCCCCTGGATAATGCTGGCCTTCTTGGCCACAAGGGCACACTGCTGGCTCATGGCCAACCTGTTGTCCATCAGAACACCTAGGTCCTTTTCTACATATCCCCTCTCCAGCAGGTCAGCCCCTAACCTGTACTGTGTGTGGTTGTTTCTCCCCAGGTGCGAGACTCCACACTTGCTCTTTTTGAACCTCATTAGATTTCTCTCAGCCCAGATAACTCTCCAGTCTGTCCAGGTCTCACTGAATGATAGCACAGCCTGCTGCTCCTCCCAGCTTTGTATCATCAGCAAACTTGCTGAAGGTGGACTCTATTCCTTCATCCAGGTTGTTGATGATGATGCTGAACAAGACCAGACTCAGTACCAACACCCGGGGAACAGAATTTTCCAGGCCTCCGGCTATCCTCTGTAATGCTGATCACAACCCTCCCAGCTCTACCAGTCAGCCTGCTCTCAATCCACCTCACTGTTGACTCATTTATCCCACACTTTTTAAGCTTTATTGTAGGCATGCTGTGGGAGACAGTGTCTTTGACTTTGCTGAAGTCAAGGTATGCAACAGCTACTGCTCTCCCCCCAGATCTACACAGCTGGAGATGACATAGACTCCTGCAATCTATTCCTGATTTCATACTCTTAAGGATGGACCAGTGTTGAGCTTAGAAAAAATGATGTTTAAGTGCTCACCTGTTCTCTCAGGCCCCCTTATCTTCCAGTGTTTTATCCTGTGGGATACCTTCAAGTATGTCCTTGAAGAGATCTGAGTTAGCTCCGCTGAAGTCCAGGGTAGCAATTCTACCTATTGCTTTGCTTTTTTCACAGAAAAGCTTAAACTCTACCATCTCACGATTACTGCATCCCAAGCTGTCTCCAACCTTCTCATCTTCAGTCAGCCCTTCCTTGTTAGTATGAACAAGGTTCAGCAGCCTACCTCTCCTCTTTGGCTCTTTCACTGCCTTTGTCAGGAAATTGTTTTCACTGCATTCCAGGAATCTCCTGGACCATGTGTGATGGGCCCTGTTGCTCATACAACAAATATTAGGATGATTGAAGTCCTCTGTAAGAACCAGTGCTTGGGATCCCAAAGCTATTTCCAGCTGTCTGTGAAAGGCCTCATCAGCTTCCTTGTCCTGATCAGGTGGCCTGTAGTACACACACAAAACTGTGTCACCCATATTAGCTTGCCCCTTAATTCTCAACCACAAGCTCTCCATCATTCATCTCTAGGTGGAGCTCTATACATTCTAGTTGCTCTCTCACACAAAGAACAATTCCACCACCTTGCCTCACAAGCCTGTCTTTCCTAAAAAGAAAATAGCCATCCATGACAGCATTCCAGTCATGTGAGCTATCCTACCATGTCTCTATGATCACAATGAAATCATGGTCCTCTGACCTGACACAGATCTAGAGATCTGTTTATTTCCCATGCCACATGCATTGGTATACAGGCACTTCAGGGCAGCAGAGGGTGCAGATATCCCTAGAGAGCTGCAAGATTTCCTTCTTAGCCTATCCATTCTGAAGAGCTTATAGCCATCCATTGTAGCATGCCAGTTATGAGGGAGAGCTCATCACATTTCAGTAATAGTAACTAATACATATTTTGCTTGCTGCGCAATGGGTTCTGGCTTCTCTTCTTTGTTGCCCGTGCTGTATACATCAATGTAGATGCCTTCAGCTGGGCTATTGGTCTCAGTTTTGACCCTGGCATGCTGCCCCAAGGCTCATCTCAAGGAATCCTGGCTTTATCCCCTTTGTCCTTTGTACTCAGCTTAAAGCCCTCTCAAAGAGTCCTGCCGGCTCTTGGAGTAGTATCCTTTCACCCCTTTGAGATGAGTGGGACCCGTTTGCAGCCAGTAGGCCAGATGCTAAGTGAACTGTATCCTCGTCAAAAAAGTCAAAATTTTTGTGGTGCCACCAGCCTGATAGCAGCGTGTTTATCAGATGGGTTTTCCTGGTCTTCTCAGCTTTGGTGAGGTGACTGTGGGGATGATGCACGTGTTTGTGCAGGGAGGCAAAGAAGTTTCTGTTCAGGATCCAGTGATACTCTGGGGACTAAATAGTCTGTCAGAATCAGATATATTCATTTTCATGAGTTATACAGCTTCTCTCATCTGATGGAGAGATGATGCAGCCTGGAAGAAAATTTGAATGGTTCTTAGTAGCAGCTCCAGATGTTCTACACACAGTTTCAGTGTTGGGCTGTGGAGTTGTTTGAGATGTCTCCACCAGCAACTTTAGATGGTGTCAAGTTCTAGGTTTTGGTAGAGGTTATCTAGTTTGATTAGTCCATTAGACCACTCTGTCTGATAACTGACTGTCACCACAGGTGGTACTTTCAATCGACTTATCAAATGGTTCTCGACACGCTTGCAACTTTCACATTTTAAATTATTCCCTAATCTTGGAAGGTTAATTAAAGTTTGAATGTTATCACTGTAGACAACTAGGTTTAATTTGTGCTAACTGCTATAGAGAGACAACTTAGGTAAAGTACACCCACAGGAGAGATGAGAGAATATCTGGAAAAGCCCTATGGTGGGGACTGTGTGGAATCTGAGACACAAATGTGTAAGAAATGAGACTGGTTTTGTTCTGCTGCTTGCAAACATCTTGTTAACTTTAGTGTTGAGAAGCAATATGCATTCACACCACTGGTATGTGCCTGCAACCTTAAATTCACCTTAGCAACGTTCTTCTGTACTCACGTGCATTAGTTATTTATTACTTCTAGAGCACTGTGGATGCCCAGGGGATTTCAGTAGCATAGGGATATGATTACACTCAATAATAAAATAATATGCAGTAATAAATCTGTCATTTAGGCTAGGAAATATTGACTGTTTATAAAATTACCTGTAGTACAGACTAAATTATTTTAGTAGTATTAAAATTTCCAATTGCCAGCTTCATGGAGATGCAAATCCTTTTTCTGCAGTGCAGGAGGTCATGGATGGATGGCATAAAGGAAAAGGACTGGTAGTTGACTGCAAAGTAATGCCTGAAACTTTCACAGGGGATCAGAAGAACACCAGTGGCTATGTCGCAGAAATAAAACATTAGCCCTGGTAGGGAAGGTAATCATGACACTGATTTCTTTTTTTTAGCTTACAAGTGAAGGCAACACTGGGCAAACTCCTCCCTGGTATCCTTGCAAAAGGAGCATTCTTACTGGGGAAGGTGCTGGAGGGTCTGTGGAGGTTTTGGTGGCAGCGTGTTTTCTACCTGGACTTGTGCAAAGAATTTGACACTGATTCATACAACATCCTGGTTGCCAAATTGGAGAAAAAATGGATTTGAAGGATGGACCTTTTTCTGCATGAGAAATGCAACTCAGAGTTGCAATGAATGGCTCAGTATCCAAGTGGAGACTGGTGGTGAGTGGTGTTACTCAGGGATCAGTGCTGGGACCAGTGCTTTTTAAAATCTTTGTAAGTGGGTATAGACAGCGGGTTTGAGTGCACTCTCAGCAAGTTTGCTGATGACATTAAGTGGGGCAGTGCTGTCGACATACTAGAGGGAAGGAATGCTATCCAGAGGGACCTACAAGGCTTAAGAGATGGGCTGTTGCCAACCTCATGAAGTTCAAGAAAGGCAAGTGCAAGGTCCTGCACCTGCAGTGGGGCAATCCCAAGCACAGTTACACATTGGGCAGACAATGACTTGAGAGCAGCCCTGTGAAGAAGGATTTGGGGGTGTTGGTTGATGCAAGGCTCAATGTGAGCTGGCAATGTGTGCTTGTAGCCCAGAAGGCCAACTGTATCCTGGACTTCACCAAGAGAAGTATGACCAGCAGGTCGAGGGAGGGAGGTGATTCTGCCTTTCTACTCCGCTCTCATGACACCCTACCTGGAGTACTGTGTTCAGTTCTGGGGGCCCCAACACAAGAAGGACATTGAACTGTTGGAGTGGGTCCCGAAGAGGGCCACAAAGATTATCAGAAGGCTTGAGCACCTCCTCTAGAGAGGCAGGCTGAAACAGGGCTCTTCAGCCTGGAGAAGAGAAGGGTCCAGGAGACCTTATAGCAGCCTTCCAGTACCTGAAGGAGGCCTATAGGAAAGCTGGGTAGAGACTTCTTGAAAGGGTATGCATCAGTAAGATGAGAGGAAGTGGCTTTAAACTGGAAGAGGTAGATTTAGTCTAGATATTAGGAAGAAACTCTTTGTAGTGAGGGTGGTGAAGACACTCGAACAAGTTGCCCAGCGAGGTTGTGGATGCCTCCTCCCTGGAGGGGTTTGAAGCCAGGCTGGACGAGGCTTTGAGCAACCTGGTCTAGAGAGAGGTGTCCCTGCCTATAGCAGGGGGTTGGAACTAGATAATCTTAAAGGTCCCTTTCAACCCAAACAATTCTGTGATTCTCTATGTACTTCTAGGTCTTTTCTGATCTCCACAGATTTCCTTCGCTGACTTTATTGTGAATGTGGGAATGGAGAATTTAAAGCTTTGGAGGCTCTAGTAGCTTAGAGCCAAGACCTGCGAGGAGAGAATACAGGAGAGTAAAGTAAATGAGTGAACCAGAGCAGCATCATGGGAGTGGATAGGAAATAGAGTGGTTGAGAAGTGGGTAAGAGAAAAGGGTATTGAAGATTCTTGTAGGACTGCATGCTGTTTTCTCATGGTTCTCGAGGCTGGTGGTGCCAGAGAAGGGACAGAAATGTGGAAGCCCTATTGACTTTCCAACTGACAACAGTGGTGTAGGTGATAAATGCTGGAAAATCATCTAGTTTGAAAATAAGTGGAGGAGGACACTAGTGATTTCTCAGTGGGACAACTATAGGGGAACCTAAGCTACAGGTAGTCATAAAGTGTATATATTGCTGTCAAAGCTTAAGAGGAGTGCTCAAAAGGTGAGGAGGAGGTTTGGTCTTAATACATCTACGGCTCTGTTCAGAACTAAGAAAAATGGAATGCAAGCTAAAAGGAAAGGGAGATTCAAGGTTGTGGAGAGAACTGGCAAAACTATCTTCTCAGTGTCTCAATGCAAGAATCTGGGAAACAGTGAAGTAGGAGTAGTGAGATGCTCTCATGCATGAAAACAATGATAATTTAGTTGGCATTACAGAAAATTGATGGAATAACACATGTGACTAGAATACCAATAAAGAAAAATATCATCAACAGTATGTGTGGGGGAGGGTGAACTAAGGCAGAAGAAAATTGTTGTATAATGATGGATCAAAAAGGTGATGCAAATTTTTTTTGAGACAGATTTATCTCTGGTGTAGAACTTCTGACCTAAGATCCTTATATGAATCAGACCCATTATATTTCAAGAGGAAAAAGCTATGTCTGAAAGAGAAAAATTTATCATTTTGAGGAACAAAAAAAACCAAAAACTCCTTAGAAACCTTTCCTTAAGTGATCCTGTAAGCGTGATCTCAGAGTTACAGCATGGCGAACAGAGGGCCAGTATGGTTTTAGCAGATACAGGGCAAAAATTTGTTATCTCCCTTGAAGCAGGGGCTTCCTGGGGCTCAACCAAACTGGACAGGACAAACTTCAGCTCTTCCTACATATAATGATCTGGGAGATAAGTATCAAGACACTTGCTTGTCTCTTTTTTTGCCTCCAGCTGACTAGATGAGCCTAGTCCAATCACTGCAGCTGTTCTTGTTAACTGGATGTTTCAAATAATGCTCATCAGCTTTGAGGGCTGTGAGGATTCATTAGCAAATGTTTTGGAAGTGTTTTGAAATTCTTCAGTGATCATTATCAGATGGGCATGTTGGAACTTAGCCTATTTGAGGAGATCAAGTTATGTATTATGGGATTAATTTCTGTGTCCAGAGAGCTTGGACTCCAAATCACTGAAGGATTTAAGACCAAAGCAATGCTACCAATCTTAATGCAGAATGGTCTGTGCACCAAGTAGTTGCAAAACAATGGGTTCTTTCAAACATTAGAGTTTGCAAACATTTGACAAGACAGTCTTGTCTTTTCTTTTGGTTAGTATTTTGAACTCCAGAAATGTAGTCATAAAAACTGTATTTTAAAGGGAAGGCACTAGTTTCTATGAATGCAGAGATTTCATTATGTGAACCAGATCCTCCTGCTGACGAAGAAAGCCAAGACTGTTAGAAGTGTTGATCTATTACATTTGCATCCAGCTTGAACAAGAGTAGTTGAACAGCTAGTATTTGTTAAAACAACAAAAAAGCAAATAACCTGAGTAAAGCAGGTAGGGAGGGAGATGCTCAGATTTCAGAGAGCTGCACAGTGGAGAGGAGTAGCTACCACCCACCTCTCCCTTGGTCCAACTAGCCTGAAGACAGGACATCAAGTAGTCTATAACATAAGCTGAAGGGAAGTCAAAATAATTGACTTAATGGACTGAAAAAATAACTGTTCTTGAAGGTCTCTTATGATAAATAGACGGGGTAAAAATTGTCATCAGAACTTTAGAGAGGACTGCTGCTTGTGCAGATTTTCTTTTTCTTGGTCTGATTTTTCAGCTTAAGGGCTTAAAAAAGGCTAGAAATATTCCTCCATCTAACTCACTTCTATCAGAGCATCATTGCAGTAAGATTGGTTTACCTGAATAAAGCACAGAGCTTTTATTTTCATTAGTACCCCGAGAGCCAAAAATTACTGTAGAGGTGCAAAAGCACAGAAATGAAAGGCACTCAACTTCACTGATGGGTCTCAACCTATGTTTCAACTGCTGGTCAAAGTAAACCTCTTTAGACATACTCACCTACTGAATTTAGTTTGGATTTACTGAGAAATAAATTGCTATTTTTGGAACAATAGTATTATATATTATGGCTTAGTCACACTGGAGTATGTTGAAATTAAATGAGGCAAGGAAAGAGGCCATGTCATGAATATCAGTTGCTTCTTCAGAAAAACAATGAAGTTTTGGTACTAAAATGTGGTAAAATAAATAAGGAGGTTTTATGAAGTGGTCACACATACTGTTTAAAAAAATGTTCAGAACTCTAAAAAGCCAGATCACACCATTAGTCAGGAAATGGAAAAGCTTTCAAGTATGTAGGAAGCACAGCAAGTTTTTGTCTTTTACTGAAACATTTATGTTGGTGAGGGAAAGCACTGCTCGCAAAGAAATACTTCAGACTCTTCTTCTTTTTGCAATTCTTTTGCAAGAGATAAAAATAAAACTAAAGTCATGGGCCTCTGAGCTGGTGGTCAATTGGAGGAAGAGAAGAGTGAAGAAGTGCACCTTCTGTGGTAGGCTGAAAGTAGGGATTGAAATGTACTGATTAGGCAAACACCATCCACGTAACTCAAGTGTCCATTTTTCAAGAGCACAGGAGCTTTCTAGGTATACTGCCATACCCAAATGAATATCACATCTCAATCTTCATGTTGTCCATCCTATTTGCATAGTATACTGTGTGTCTGGAAACATTTCTGCCTGAACTTCAAGTTTAGTTCATTATGGAGTGGAAGCCATCTCCATAACTTGAAATGGGTTGTCAGATGTGGTGGTTTCTATCTACTCTTGCTAGTGATAAGTAATTCTTCTTGCCTTGGTAGTTCTTCACTTTTTATTGCTAGGGAATCAAGCCCATAGAATTGTCTGACATAGCTCTACTAAGGATGCTAAAACTCTGCAAACCAATTATGGAGTAGATAGAAGGGCATGCAAAGCTATCCTTTAATATGAGCTGAAGATGGGGCATAGAGAGAATGGGAAAGTATTAAGTCTCGTAAGCCCAAAGGCTAACAATATCAAGACAACTTAAAATACAAGGTAGATTAAAAAAATCTATTTGGCTGAAGGGAGGGTGAATAAAGGAATTGTATAGAAAATGAACAAGCAGGGAGATGGAACTGAACTGATAGCCACAAGTGCACACCTCTAAACAGGGAGGAGAGGAAAAAATCGAATCACATTTGCTTGGGGGGTTGAGGGGATGCAGGGGGAAGAAACAAGAAAGGCCTTATCAAAATTATCAAAACATCCAGAGTAACTGAGTTTCCAAATAAGTGAAACAGGGGAAGATGGAAGAGTGATGGATATTCCTAAATGCTTTTTTTGCTCCATTTTCTTTTTTCCAAGTCACATAATTAATCCTTTAGCAGGGTTATATTTCAATATGAGGGACTGTATACACACTCCTCAGTCCCCCACACCATGAACAGCACTGGAGAGCACTTTATAGGATGGCATCTCCCATGAAAATGCTCTATCCAAGCCATAAGGAATCTGTTGGTTTGGGGTACCACAGGATAGCTGGCAGAGGGGAAAATGTCCATAAGGATGAAGCTGACATCTACAAGTAACCCTTGTGCCGCCCCTGTGGTTTCTGTTGTTCCTCTGGGACCTAAGCAGACCTTAAAGGATCTGCAGGGCTTTTGGGCATACTCCTTTATTCTTAAGCAAAAGGAAGGCAAGAGGGATAGGCACTGTCTCTCTCAATTAGGAATAGAGAGAACTCCAGTTTGGAGCATTTTCCTCTGTGCTTGTCCCCTCCTTTCTTTTTTTTTTTCCAAACAGAAACAGCAGTGAGCTTTTAATTCCCCTTGCTGAACAAGTGTCTTAAGAATATCTGTCCAAATTTCATTGCCTGACCTCAGTGGGACAATTCGGGTGAGCCTGGTGGCATTACCTCGCTGAATCAGAGTCTTAGCTAGGTGATAAAAGTGAGTGCAGGAGATCTGTTGTGCTTCGATTTCAGAGAGGCAGCTGAGATAATGCTTCATAATAGAAAGAAACGAGATGAATTCCTAGCTGATAAAACATGTCATCAGAGGGATTAGGCATGGCTTGACAGATGAGAAAGAGAATGAAATTAATGGGTTAAAGAAGAATAAGAGATTTTTACAAATGGATCAGAAGAAAAAAGGTAGCAGTAGGGAGAAAGTAGGTCTTTTAGAGAATGAAGATGGGGAAAAAAATGATGGCTTAAAAATATCTGAGGCTGTGAATTTGTTTCCACCTTCCACAAAAACATCGTCAGTATGATTAAAAAAAAAAAAGTTTTAAAATTAAAAAAGGCAAGCAGTAAACTAGCTTTTAAAGAGCCAGGAAGCTTGCAACAACGTGTTATGTGTAAGTTCTGGACAAGTTGCTTTGGCCTTTCAGGACCCATTCAGATCCTTGTCTGGCCCAGCTCAGATAATAAAGATATCTCTATAAGAAACGCTCATAACAGAACTGGCAGATGATCACAGGAGATGGTCCATTTTTGCAGGAAGTGTGGATCCTAAGAGATTTGAGAGGAGGAAAGAGTAGATGGAAGCAGTAGCAGAATGGTTTTGGCTACAATGTTAGCAAAATGACTTTAGGATGAACAGTGAGGTGAGCGTTGTATTGCAGAGCAAAGTTAATCTGCAAATTCATTGAAGATTAGAGGGACTGATCAGGTGAGTGACACACAGATGCCCATATGTGTGTGCTAGGATACATAAAGCAAGTTGGGGTTTTTTTGTGGTTTTTGTTTTTTTTTTATACTTTGCTGCAGTACTGGCAATTATGTCTGACAAAGGAGGGAGATTTGAGAAGGTATGGAAAGCCTTAAAATAAGTGGGTGATGTCAAGAAAAGTGACTGTCAGTAAACATCTTTTCAATCTAATTTCCATCCTCAGCAAAATGATAGAATATTTGGAAAATCACCAAAAAGCTCATAGATAATGGAACTGTAAGCAATAGGCAGTCCGACTTTACAGAAAAATGCCATAGCAAGTGCTTTTTGTATTGGAAGAATGAAAATTTGGAAGACAAAGGGCAGATAGAATGTATGTGGGCTCTAGCAAAATATTTGATAGCTTTATATTCCGTGTTACCTCAAGTGAATTTAGGGAACGATATTGGAAAGGAAAGCAAAAGCTGTGGGAGCTTGAAACAAAGCCTTTTTTTAAAGTGACAGCTCACAGAGCTTCATAGGAACTATCCTTTTCCTAGCCTGTCAGTAGCTTCAGGGAATTCTCATCTGTCTGCCCAATGTAAAAAGGGAAAACTTGGAGCTCAGCTCCTCAGATCTCCAACTGCTAACTGAAAATTTTCTTCCTCTTTTGTTTTCCTGAAAAAGTGTCACCAGAAGATCACTGAAGTTGTCTTGAAATCCATCTTTCCTGATGTTCCAATGTGGCTTTTACTGTGCTTCTCTAGAGTAGACTCATATATCAAGTGCTCTATGCTCTAGAGGCTGAGCCTATATAGGAATTTTGGGTGTGCCTGTGAGTTTGGAAAATGTTTTGACTTTATTTTGTAATCTGGACATGTAACCTCAGACACTCAATGTAAACACGGTTGGCTGAGGCCACGATCCTTGGTTGGTTTGCAGAAAGTGCATCTGGCATTGAGGTTGGGATGGGAGAACTATTGAACACAGCAAACTAAAAATAGTTATCTCCTTTCTCTCCGCCTGCCTGGTCAGGAATATTTTTCAGTTGAACTTGTCTTAATAAATATTGCAATATTATACACAAATTCTATCCATCATCTTAAAATTTGTTTCTCTTTGCCTTCCTGCCACTCCCCCCTCCCCCCAACACACACACGTTCCTCTGTATTCCTCATTGCCTTTTTTCCCCCCTCCAGACTCTTCTCTGTAAATGAAAATAAAAGGAGGCAAAAAAATTCAGCTGAAAGACTGAAGTTACATTTTATCTGCAAGCTGTCTGCCTGCTGTCCAGATATGATGCTGTTCTGTCCCCAAGGGACAGAATAAATCTTTTCAGTGAAAGAAAAGTCCAAAACTACTGGAGTTTGGAAAAGCTATAAGGCCCTCAGCAGGAGCTTGGTCCCGTGAAAGCAGCCTGAGCTGGGGAGACCTTTGAGAGGCTGACTTGCATGAACACCCTGATGGACAGCTGCAAGGAACCGCTCAAAGGAAGGCTTGTTGATATTTATTTCTTGAGGTCTAAAATGGAGAAAAATGGAGGGTTTGCCCTCTTCTTGATTCTGGCCACACAGGTGTTTTTGGCCCTTCCTTTGGTCTCCAGGAGCATCCAAAAGGAGGGCCAGTTAGCTTTCTAGCAAATAACAGCCTGCTAATAACATGTTTCACAGTGAAACAGTTCAGGAAGTATAATATGCGCTGGGGAATAACCCTGCTTTGCTGTACTGCAGTCTGAGAACAGTATGGATACACTGTCCAGCACTTCCATGAGCATCTCAAAAGACCTCAAGCACCTGATGAAAAATCCGACAGCCTCAGCTACTCATCTATAAAATTAAGTTAAATGCAACATGTGCTCAGTATTTTTGTCTTTAATGGCCTGGGAGGGTGTACTTGGCACAACAGGCCTGTGAGCACCGATGAATAATTACACAGAAACATTCGAGCAAAAGTAGGTTAGGGATGGCGTGAAAGAATTTATGGTGGTTACAGAGCACTAGATAAAACTTGATCTATGGAAATATAAATACCCTTCAGACAAGATAGCTCAGCTCTCCCAGGGCAGAGGAAATGAATGCTAATATTTGCAACTTGCAGCCATCTCTTTTTCCTCTCCCTGAAAGAACTAAGGTACTGCTGTCAGTGCTTTCAGCAACTTGGTCACTTGAGTCTTAGTTGTTCCCCAAAGCCAGAAGGCGTTTTTAAATACCTTTATATTCTGGCTTATCCCAGAAATAATGTTGTAACCGGGGAAGAAATCATCCATGACTTAGATGGGAGTAGTACTGAAAAGTTACGTATGTAGCAAAAGCTGTTAAAAAATTTTCGTAAGGAAATTATCATTCATTCAGGGATTGTTGGACTGCTGGAGCTGAGATGCTCTACAGTGCATCATTGCCAAAGCTTGCAAAGAAGGCACAGAAATGCTATCTGGGTGCTTTTATCTTTCTAGGCCCAGATCAACTGAGACTCTCAAGTTTTTATAGGCAGATTTCTCTTGACAATCTATTTTGACAGGTCATCCACCACTCAAACAACTCAGTTATTCAAGAGCTCTTTTCTGCAAGTCTAGCAGCTCCTCTTAACCTCCTGGGCAGATAGGTAGAACCAAGGAACCAAGCACTTAGGAGAAAATGTGGAGTGTCCTAAAATAACCTTCAAAATATTAAATAGCATGTGTTTTATCCCTTGTTAACTCCATTAAGGTAGATTTTATCCCAAATAACAAAAAAGCTCCCTGTTCTTTTGGGGAGTGGGTAGGAAGAAGAATCATCTTATTTCCTGGCTAGCATTAGCCACATTCTCTGCCTGGTCATTTGCTATCAGTTTATGCCTTTTTGTTGAGGTATACACATGCAAAACATTACCAGGATAAAAGATCTCCCTGTTTGCACCAGTGCGAATGTTAAACATCTCCTTGGCCTTGATGTCAATATTTATGCCATGGGCAATCAGTCCACTCAAATGCCACTTCCAACTCATGGCCAATCATCTTTTTAGAAGGGAATTATTGGTAAGAGAGTTCTTGGAGATGCTTGGAGTGAAGCACAGGAGGTGCTGGGGGAGATATGGGAAAACAAACCCTTCATTAACAGCTTTCCTATTGGAACCCCAATGCAAAATATCCTCTATGTGCCTGGCATTGTTGGGGTTGCATGATGTGACATCCAACCCATGAAAGAGTTGCTTAGCAACTGTGTCCTGCCCTGAGGCTGCCTGCAGCTGTCTGTGATGTTCTGCTTTGATGATGGAAATTCTTCCATCTTGTGTTCTGGGGGCTCTGCGTGTATCCCGTTGGGTATATGTTGTGTGCATAGATTTTTCTATCAAACTTGTCTGATCTTACCAGCTTAGATGCCAAACTCACCTGCTCTTGTGGTTTGAATTTATTTTGCTAATTAAGTGTGAGGGCTGTTTTTCTG
Source organism: Chrysolophus pictus (assembly GCA_037305975.1). Classification (NCBI taxonomy): domain Eukaryota; kingdom Metazoa; phylum Chordata; class Aves; order Galliformes; family Phasianidae; genus Chrysolophus; species Chrysolophus pictus. The sequence goes on along the minus strand of CM074576.1, from coordinate 114,780,437 downwards.
TGTCCTAGCTTGAACAAGAAACTCATACCGTTGAACACAAGTGATCTGGAAACTGGCTGATTAAATGGATTCTTTCCCATCTCTTGTGGAAACTGCTTTTGCATGTGCTCTTAGGGTGATGTTCCCATTAGAGGGCTAAGCAAAACAGCCCAAGCAAGTGCAGAGACTTGCACCCTCGGATATCTAAAGCAATTAAAAAAATAAAATAAAATTAGTGGGCCTCTCAGCATGAGTTATTTAAACTCAATGTGTAGAGTGAGTTACTGCTATAGCACTTGTATCAGCGAACGCAAATTTTAGTTTGCTTCTGGTCAGAAGGCACAGTGCAATGGGAAGTTATGCAAACAACTGAAGTAGTGGAAGACTGATGATCACTGCCCCCATTACTCCCTTCAGTTTCAGCCTAGATGATCGGGTTTACCAGAGATTTAAAATAACAAATCCTAAAGTTGCCAAAAAGGACTAAGCAGTAACCTCTGGGGGAGGGCAGTTCACTGCAGGATCACCTTTCCTTGATTTAGCACATACAGCAGAATATCCTCTCAGTAGTCTTAATCTTATATTTAGGTAGCTGCTGTGATTCAACTAGTGTGGTAACTCACTGAGCCTCAGCAACAGATTCTTGGAAAATGGTACCCATATTCCTTTGGTACGCTGAAGAGTTGTTTGGAGCAAAATAACTCAGAATAAGTGCTGAATTGGCAAAGTCTATGGACACAGCTGAAAAAAGCCCTGTCTCCCTTGTGTGGTACTGCCACCGACAGCTCCTTGGGGAGGCAGCAAGCAAAGGGGCTGAGGATCGGAGCAGAAAATTGAAGTAGACAACTCTAGCTGTGTTCAGGTGAGGAGTCGTTTGCTTCCTGTGGTGCTTTCTCAAGATCACTGTCAGAGTCACCACAGGAAGAATTCCTCCTGTGTTCCTGTCGTCTCAGGGGATCTGCTTGATAGGCACAATGTTTTTGCTTGCAAGCACTTTAAATAATTTTCAGAGCTTTAAGCCCCATGGGGGGGCCTAATCCTAAACTGAAGCAGCTCAATGAGACAGGTCAGAACCCTGGAGATAGTCTATTAGATAAACAAGTTCACCTTACAGGGGTACGGATGTCTCAAGCAACTTAATGGAATAGCGGTGTTATTTGTAAACACATTCTAAGATGTTTTGTCTGCATTATGTTATTACCATAATCATTACTTTTTACCACTGCTCTACAGGCTTTGCCTAACAGCTCTCATTTATGCATCCTGAAGCTTTGTCTGCTTCAAGAAATTGTGAAATAGCAGTAACAGTCATGGAGAGTCAAGTGACTTGTGGTGTATCCAGAGGGTTTGTGGCAGAGCATACAGGTGCTCTTATCCAGAATCCAATTCCTGGAGCTACACCACCTCTTTGAATGAGCCTTTCTTCTAAAAGGATAGTAATATCCTGGTTCACAACACTGTGGCTCTTGACTATTCGGTAAATTAAAGTATGACTTTTTTTTCTAGTTTTTATGTACATTTTCTGATTTACCTCCAGAATCCTTCTTGTTCTCTCTGCTTTTATGTGAAGGTTAATGATACGGTTAGCAAAAGCAGTGTGCAAAGCGATTCCATTCAAATAAGATTATCGTGCCAATCTTAGGTTTCTTGCAAGGAAAAAGAGTTGGGAAACAACTGTGAGAAAGGCATTATGGGAAGCATTCTGGTTCTCTTGTTCTCTTCTAGTAGTACTTGAAATCTGTATTTCCCTCATAAAAGGGCCCCCCATCACAGGGGCCAAAGTCCAGGTCTACCCACACTATGGAGGAGCTGCATAGTACACTTGTTATTGCAAGGTCTAAGTGCAGTCAGTCATTATCAACAACAAAATAAAGAGACTTCTTCAAAGTTTAACCAGTCCTAGTTGTCAACATCAGTACTTTCAGGCTGTACAAAATAAACTGTAGTCTTCAGTCCCAGCAAAGTAAGTTAGTGGGAGGATAAACGATGGGTGAAGCATGAGGGATGTGGGGGGGAAAAGTGACTGAATTTCCAAGAGAGGGAAGGATGTTATGCAATGTAAGAAAATGAAAGTTTGTAGGAAGGGGCAACTTCTTTTTTTAGACCAAATGATAAAGTTGGAAAAAGACTGCAGGGTCTTTGCTGGAGACCATAGGAAAGTCACCACTACAGCCTCTTCAGACTTTTCTCTTTTCTCAGACTTCAGGCTTTTCATATACTGGTTTCCATGGGTGAATGTTGAGGGTTTAGAATAGGATACCCCCATCTGCTACATTTTGCATCACTCTGGTGTGGGCTGTTGAGAATTGTTCTATGCAGAGCCATGGCAGTGAAGAAACTAGAACTACTCAGCTGTAGAGCAGGAATGGACGTAGGTTGTAGACTGTCAGCTGGAGATGCTTGAGACATTACGATTCACTGGTCTGTTGATATTGAATCCTCTCTTGGGATAGGGTTACTGATCACTAGCAACTCTGCTCCTTAGCCCAACTTCTCAATATCAAAACTTCCAAGTGTTCAGGAAATGGTACAGATTAAACTGTTGAGTTTGTCCGGACATTGTAACTATACGGAGCACTGGAAAGTAAAGGGAACTGAATGCTGTGCAGCAGACATGGGAGGAAAACCTACTCATGTTTTATGCCAGCCATCCTGAGCAGGGACCTTGTTTTTATTCCTTGCAGCAGGCTCCAGCTACTCAGCTGTCTGAATGTGTATGTAAAGCAGTATTATAAATCTGTGGTGCTACATACACATTTTCATTCCTATTACACTATATACATATTTTATTATGTTTATCATTAATATTCAGCATGAGGTATTAGCAGAAGTCAGAAGCAGTCAGTTCTGCTATGGTTCCTCTGATGAGCTCTCAAAAGGGGTTTCCAAAAACTCAAACCTCCTCATTTCTGCCTTGCCTCATATGAGCTCCCTCTAATGCTCATGAGAATGTTCTGCATTTCCTCATCCATCCGTGCTCCATTAGCTTGAGATAGTCAGAAACAAATGCACAACCTTTTGGCATAGGCCCAGGCTTTGCCTAGCAGGATGAAAAATGACTATGATTATAATTAGTGTTGGTTTTGGTCTTTTGGTTGCAAAACTGGGAGTTGGCCCCCTCAGCCTTTTCCTCTTAATAATAATTAATTATTAATTACTTCAACAGAAGAGGAGGGAAAGGAGAATTACTGGTACTGTGTGGAATAGATATGATGGGAAGACTTAGAAAATTATCTGATGGGAAGCTGAGACTCTGGAGTCTGATTTGAGGAAATATTTGGCTAGTTTATTACTTCATCCTAAACAGGCCTTGAAGCCCACTGGAGAAAGGATTTCTCCCTCTTTCTTTACCTGCCATGTGCAAACGTGCTGGAGATACGTATTTACTCCTCCTATCTGACCTCAGCATTGCTCCTGAAGCAAATGAGTGCTGGTTAATAAGAAGGAGGCCTTTTTGCTTATGTTTCACACAGGACACCAAGGCAGAAATTCTGAGTAAATGAAGCTCCCTGAAGGCTTTGACTCTTCCTTGCCAAACTATAAGATAGTTCCAAAGGCAGCATGTAGGATGAGACTTAGATCTAAACAAGGAGCCATGTGAAGGGGAGAGAAAAGAAGTGAAAATAGGTCATCTCCAAATATGAGGTAGGGCTGTAGTCTTTCTCAAAGCTCTGATCTGACTGAAGTAGCTGAGTTTGGGGGTGAGATAGGTATTTCCCATTGGAAATCACCCTTGTAATGATCATTCTGATCCTTCAATAACAGGCTGTTTCCTTTTTTTTCTTTTGAGAACCTCCTTTTTTTCCCCCTCATTTTGTGGCCTCCCCATGGTTCTCAGTGCTGTTGATCAAGGCAGTCCTTTTTGGGTGTTCTTTTTACCTCCTGATGTGAAATGTGCTTCACCAGCTGGTGCTCTTCCACTGTTGTGTGAGTCCTTGCCTATTTCCTTTACTTCCTAATGTATCTCATCATTAGCACTGCTCTGGTTTCCTCTGCTAGTGCTAGCTCTGGAGCTGGTGTTACCAATCCCGTGTGAGTGACGCTGAGCTCTCACATCTCCTTTAGCTTAGCCTTTCATTTTTCTTATTTGTCCTCCTGGACTCCACCAGATCTCAGCTAGATCTCTGTAGTTTCCTGCCTCTCAAAGCTTCAAACAAGGCACTGTCTGTGCTTAGGTGAAATGTTTCTCCTTGAATGTTGATCATTGATGTTGTGTTCTTGGTTATGTTTCTTGAGCAAATCCCTATTTCTCAATGTCTCTGTTTTCCAAGGTGTAAAATACAGGTGATGTTGATCTGTGAACTGTCAAATAAGTGTGAGGGACAACTGTCAGTCTATTTCTAACACCACCAACTTTTATTGAGATGTCACACTGAGATTATCACTTCTTTATTCATGTCTCCTCTGTTAGGTTCATGCTTCAGCATCCCAGACACATGCAAGTTGCTTTGTCACATCCACTCCTTTGTTAAAATCCATCATCGTCTGATTGTCACTGACCTGTTCACAGCTTTCCTTTTATGATGTCATTCCCAAAGCCATGCTGGGTACAGCACCAGCAGACAGGGGTGCTGCATGTTGAGGGAAGGCTGATTTAGTGCTGAGGAAAGGTAATTCCCCTGTAAGGAGCCTAGATCAGAGTTGCTTTCCTGATTACCTCCAGCCTGCTGAGAAAACCCATGACATGGCAGTAATTCTATTGGTGTCAATCAATGACCCATGCCTTTTTCCCATCATTTTTGATCCTTTCCACCTTTCCTTACTGTCATCCTTGTCCCCAGACACCTCTTGGCTGCTCCCCTTTCCATTCCCTACTACTACTACTTCTTGCTCCATCACTCTTCCTTCTGTCTCCTCTCAGGCCATTCCTACATTGTTTCCTTCTCCTTGCAGTCAGAAACTCATCTCTGTGCTGTGCGTGCCATCCTGTAGCTGGCTATGCAGACCTTTATCCTCTCTGTAAGGAGGTTCAGGAATTTGCGTGAAGGATGATGCACAGAAATGAATTGCTCTGTGTAGTTTTCCATTATGTGAACTTACTGTGCCAAAAGAGCTGTTTGGCTGCTTTAATATCGTCTTCCCTTCACCACTTGATGGTGCTCTTAGACATAGCAATTCTTTATTATGCTGCAAGAAGAGCCAGTACAGGCTGGTGTCTCCAAAACTGGCCATTAAATCTGACGGATTTGAGTATCCCAGATCTCTGACCTAATCCAAAACTAAGTTCAAACCAATCTCTGAAGAAGAAGCCACTTTTTGAACAGAATTGGAAATAGCATCCTAAACTCTTACCTGTTAGGGTAAAAGCCTGGTTTCTTCTTTTTCTTTCTTCCTCATCTAGCTGCTTTCCCCCTATTCAGTCAATTGCTGCTATTTCTTGAGAGTCTCTCACCTTTCAGCTTTTGTCTCCTTCATGTTGCTTTCACCTATATTCTTCCCCTAATGCCTGTTGCTTGTCTTCCATACGCATCCTCCTGCTTGTATTCGCTTTTTTCCACCTTCTCTTCTTCCACTCTACTCCTTCAGAGTTATAGAGTCAAGTCACAGCCGAATATAATGGACTCTATGTGTTGTTTTTTTTTTTCCTTTTCCCTCTTAGATTATTAAATCTTGCCTCTTTCTGCTTCTGCTACATTCACATTGCATTTAAAACAAACAAACAACAGCAACACCAAAAACAAAACAACCAACATCTGAACAACTCCAAACTGATCCTCGTATCTCCATCCTTCTTCCCTCCATGAATGACTGCCTAGTGGTATTGCTGGCAGGAAATGTCCCGCAGCTTAGCAAAGGAGCCTTAGTACAGAAAGCCTCAGAACTTCCCTAGGCATTTGCCAGTGCTACGGAGAGAGACGCTTGAGCTGCAGTGAAGAAATTCTCCCAAGCAGATGCACAGTGATTCAAGCACAGAGTTCATGCTCATGGGCATATTTTCTCAGAAGCAGAATGCTCTGTAGCTTTGGTTGCTGCTGTAAGGCGTGATGATCACCAATATCTTTGTAGCCTGAGTTAAATTTCATTCTTCATTCTAAGTAAATGACTAAACTCTTACTAAATGATAACAGGCTGCTGTCCAAACCAGAGTCCATACAATCATTCTAGCCACTCAGCAAAGTAAAATTCAGTGGACTCTGAAAAAAATAGGGAATATATATATATTTTTGAGAGAAAGAAACTTCAACACAAATATAGGCAAAGAAGGGAGCTGAAGCACAGCCTGTTTAAGCAGCTGGTAGCCTGACCTTAAGTAAAAGCTTAGGGTTTGATGCTGTAAGAAAAGAAACTCTCTAGCTTGTTTGATTTCTCCTGCATGGAAGAAAATAATACTCCACACATTCTTTGCAAATAAGGTATCATAAAATGAAGCCTTTCCATCTCTTCCCATGGAATAACCCATAAGACCATGAATTTTTGGTTAGCTGAAATGGGGGCAAAAGGGAAAATGATGCTATGAATTTTTAAAGAAAGAATCAGAGCTCTAAAAAATGTGTTTTATCTGTGAATCTTAAAGCATAGTATAAAGAAAGATTGTTTTCTCCTCCTCATTTTATGGAGACAGAGAATGGACTGAGATCAGACACTGAAGTGAGTATTTTCATGAGGGACTTCTCATAACTCATGGAAATTGAATTCTGAACTCCCTATCCTGCCTACAGCTGTGTACCATACTGCCTGATGCACTGTCAGCTGTCCAAAACCACACGAGGAAAGGGTTATCTGCTGGTTAAAGGTGATGACTCTTGGCTCCTGTTCTGAGCGCTGATATCACTGTGTGATCTTGAACAAGTTGTTTGGATGTTGTCATTTGTAGTGATGTAGATGGTGGTTCTGCCATAAGATGTGAGGCCATGGGTCAGCTCCCAAACCCTGCTCTGAAAGAACACCAGAACCGTGCCTAGAATCGGCATATTTTTCCTGTGAGAGAGGACTTCTGCTGGAAAGCATCACGAAGGTGATGGGGCTAGTGAGTCAAACTTGCCACATACAAGGCAGCATTACAGTCTGCCAATCTGGTTCCTTGTGGCTGATTTTTCTGTAGTAGAAGCTTTCATAGCACGGGAATGTAAGCAACAGCCCTCTTACTGGGATATGATGTCATGGTTGAACCCGTGTGAGTGAGATCAGAATCAGTCCCTTGATACTTATGAAATGATTGTAATAATATTGACATAGTGGGGCATTCTGACGATTAGTGAAGGACTGCAATGTATTTTGAAACCTGCAAATGACAGTGGGAAATCATAATGATGATATTCCTCTTTAGTTCTTCTGTATATGGATCTTGGAGTATCTCATTAATGTTATTAAACTTCAGAATTTTGTGTGAGGGCATTAAGTAACTAAATGAACGTATGATCATAGGAATAATTTTTGGTTGTCTCTACGCTGTACATCACAGTGACTTCTATCCTCATTGCAGCTCCAGAGATATAACTCAGGTCCTCCTCTTCTTAAAGAGCAGTCACCTGCCACTTAAGGAAAAAGTAGCATCTCCATTAATGATCATCATGGAGTATGCACTGCAATTAGCAAATACTGCTTCTAACCAATAGACAGGCTGCTGACAGTTTGTCTGAGCAGCCAGAGTAGTTTAGCATTCTCCAGTATTCACTGACATCATCTCCCATGCAACCCTGGAAGGGAACAGAGCTTGCCTTACCTCAGAAGAAGCTCTGTGGGAGGCTTTCCCATCTTGAATAGGGTAAAGGACTCTGAACTTGGCTTCTCTTGAGTAAGGAAATAAAACCAGATATTTTTCAAGCATGTCCCTTCAGGTTACGCTTGCTGTTAATGAGTTACAGCACACTTCAGGGATTTACTTCAGGAGTCCTGAATTCCCTTCTGGAAGCACTACTTCCTTCTCTCCAGTAACAAAATCTCATGAACTCCAGATTTTGGTCCTCTGAATCACGTTTGTTAGATGCTCTATTAGGACTGTGTGTGACCATGTTCCTAATGCCATACTTGACAAGACACTTCGGTCAGACTGCCCTCATCCTAACCCCTGCTTTCCCTCAGCTTAGATCTAGTTAATTCAGAGCTTCTTGGGAGCAACCCAACCTCTGCAGAGGGATGTCTTCAAAAGGGCATCACCAAATAATATCAACTCCCTGACTGTGAGCATAGTGCAAGCTCTGCTGTCTACTCTATCTGTCTAAACTATATTTATCAGCCTAAATGCAGTTGTATTTATCATGTGCTATCAGGAGAACTGTAGGATAAAGGTAAACTGTGGGCACATTTCTTCCTGTTTCTGCTTCTGCCGTGGATGGGCACATCTATGTGTTCCAGTACAATCAGAAAAAAATTGATTTGAACTGGTTGGCTCAAGACTGGCAACTATCGCTTTTGTGTGAGTGTGGCACCAGGCATGAGATAATGCTTTAGTGTCTGGAGGCTGGCTCCTGCTGGGCAGCTGCAGCAGCAGGAGGGATGTGTGTCTATGTACACTTGAACACATCAGTCTCGCCGCAGTGTACAACGCTGACATTTGAATAATCATGCCAGGATGTTAAGTGGAACACCTTGCTTGGGTGACACTAGTAATTCTCTTTACAAGGCTGTTCTTCACTACTCTCTAGAGAGTCACACAAATGTTTATTTCTACATCTGTTGCATTCTTGTCAGTCACAACTGCTTGAAAGAATATGACGTATTTATGCAATATATATCTGTGCATGTAGCATATATATAATTCTGACATGGAGTTGTTGGAGCAAGTGCAGAGGAGGGCCATGAAGATGATCAGAGGGCTGGAGCACCTCCCCTGTGATGACAGGCTTTTCAACCTGGAGAAGAGGAGGCTCCAAGATGCCTTGGGGCAGCCTTCCAGTACCTGAAGGGGGCCTACAAAAAAGCTGGGGAGGGACTTTTTATAAGGGCATGGAATGACAGGACGACGGGAAATGGTTTTAAGCAGAAAGAGGGTAGATTTACACTAGAGATTAGGAAGAAATTCTTTACTGAGAAGGTGCACTGGAACAGGTTGCCCAGTGAGGTTGTGGATGCCCCCTCCCTGGAAGAATTCAAAGCCAGGCCGGATGGGGCTTTGAGCAACCCGGTCTAGTGGGAGGTATCCCTGCCTATAGAAAGGGGTTGGAACTAGATGATTTTAAATGTCCCTTCCAACCCAAACCATTTTATGATTCTGTGATATATAGCCTTATCAAACAGACAGTTGTGTCTGTGATGAGATAGTAGTACTGTGGAGGTGCAGAGTGAATGCCAACAGCCTCCAGTATGACTGGAGTTTCCTCACCACTTCAGGCCTTAGAATCGTTTCTGCTTGATTTCAGGGAAAGTCCTATACATCTCCAGCACAGCAGTTACAGTGTGCAGCACTAGAGTAGCAGGAAAGGAAGGAAGATTTTTTTCTCTCATTTTGCTGTATTCCTGTGCAAATGATGACTGGAAGGCTAGGAATGGACTGTTTCTGATATGAGGTCTCTTCTGGGCTGGTGAGATTGATCTGTATGTGCTCAGATCTGTTCTGAATGGGAAGGCAGGGTTGCTGCTCATCTTGCTGTGATCACTGCCTGACTCAGAGCACCCCTCGCATCCCCTAAGGCTCCCTGCTGAGGGGGCTGCAGCTGACGAGATGAGCAGGATCAAGGCAGGACAGAATGAGTAGGGCGCCCTGAACCACCAAGAGAGCTAGCATATAATCCCAGCTCTTCCACTACTGTGCTGTTAGGGCCTGAGCAAATTACCTTTTTTCCCACCGTGCCTCAGTTTCCCTGTTAATTAAATGGGGATAATAATACACCTCTTGCAGGAGCAACGTAGTAATAGATCAGACGATATCTTTAAAGTGCAGTAAGATTTACAGATAAAAGGTGCTGCGGAAGAGCATTGTTAAAAGTCCACAGTGAAACCTCACAAAACCCCCTGAACTGAGACCTCTTGTCAACCTGGATATTTTCACTGTTCCTTTGAAGATGAAACTCCATCGCTTACACTAGTTTGCTCCAATTCAGTAGGTTTTAAGAGGCCACAGGGGGACCTGTTAGAGTTAAAATGGATTGAAAATGTCTTTGAGCCTCTAGAATAATGAGTATTTCCCTTTCTTTACATTTTTGGATCCAGATGAGATGCTGTTCAGTGGCTGTCATTCCGCCAACATACGCTTTTCCATTGCATTGAAACCTGAACTCTTAGGGTCGGGCATTTGCAAGCAGATGAATGTTTTTTGGAAGTACATTAAGTAAAAGAAACTCAAGTAGGAAATTTTAATTACTTTTAAACTCTAAGCTACATCTTGTTCTCCCCATTATAAACCATTTTGATTCTGCCTTACACAGATGCTGGCTATTCCTATTATCTGCATTAAGGTGACGATCTTCTTAGTGTCTGGGCACATTTCATGATTATTATTATTTCATATCTCAGCAGTGCCAAAAAGAGAGGAGAGGACATTAAGATGCTAGACTGAAGCCTGATTCCCAGGCCTGGCGCTGACTTTCAGTGCGAACTTTGGCATGCTGCTATGAGGCCTGTCTTTGTGCTTCATTTTCTCATCTCTGAAATGACATTTCCCTGCTTTATGGGGTCAGTGGATTCACTGGCACAAGTTGGGTCTTAAAAATACTATATAGAGGGAAAGGCTCTGATTCATATCCAGTTGTGCTAGAAGCTGTGCAGGTATCTGTGAGGGGATGTCCCCTGTCTTACAGGGCTTGCAGATGAATGTGACCTACTAAGGAAGAAAGGAGAAAAAAACTCTCTTTGCCCTGCAAGGATTGAGTTACAGCATCTGCACTGTAATAGGATGGAGAATGAAGCACTGGAACAGGATGCTTGAAGGCACTATAGGGTTTCTCTCACCATAAAGTTTAAGGACAATCTACATCAGGATTGCCATGGTTACAGGTGACTCTGTAGGATTAGGGAGAAACTTTCCTGAATGCCCTTCAGCTCCTTTTGTTTTCTTGCTTTTGGGGGTTTTTTTTCCTTTTTTTTTTTTCCATCTTCTTGGTGATCTCAACAGTTCCCTCTAGAAATGGAATTAGCCCAGAGTTGCTTCATTTTTTTTTTTAATTGACTTGTGGAATCCTAAAATATTTCAGGAGGAGGTGTGAGAGCTGCTAATTTGAGCAGCAGGTTGGACCAGATGACCTGAGTGCTTTTCAACCTAAGTTATTCTATGAGCAGTTTGTTGCCAGAACAAGTAAGGGGGGAAAGTAAGACTTGACTTTACCCCTCTCATTCACACAGAATAAATTAATTTCTACATAATTGTAGATTATGATTGGTAGGAACTTCTGGAGACTGTGTAAACAAGCTTCCCCAGGAACGTAATCAGCACTGGCTTAGGTTAGCCAGGGCTTTGTCTACTTGAATCTTGAAAACCTCAAAGAACAGAGATCCCACAAACTTATTTGCTCTTGCAACACAGTTGCTAGAAGGGTTGCCAAAAGTCAATAAGCTTACTCTTTTTGACAACTGACATGGAGAGCTGAGAGCTTTCTCTTAGCCAAAAGCACTCCTTCCTACAGCTTCCCCATGACTATCACGTTAGCCTAGATAATCAGTGCTGAATGTAATTATGGCTTGCTGATGACGGTTAAGAAAAGCATGTTTAAGATCACTAGATACTTACTCCCTTTGGACTTGGAAGATCTTGATTGAAATGACCAAAAAAAAAAAGTGTACTGTGGTCTTCCTTCTTGTCCTAGTGTTCATTTTCTGTGTAAGCAAGCCAGTGTTTTTTTGCCCCCAGAGAATGCAGATGCTGACCTTTTTTACCAACCAAGTCTTCCCACTGAATTTTGTGAAATATGCCTGCATTGGCAGCAGGTTACAGATTTCCACCTGAGAAATGAGGGCTCACAGAAGATAGTTCTAAACAGCAAAGTTCAGTTTTGGATCCAGTTCTGGAACTGAACATTTTGAGCTGGTGTCAAGAGTGTGGTTTTTACTGGTTCTTTCTTTTTTAATTCCGCTATGCTTGCAACTGAACTTGTGCTAATTTAGAGCTTAGCTCCCCATTGGCCAGATCGTTGGGTGAAACTTTACAGGAAGTGACAAGAAACAGGGGAAAAATAATTTCCAAACCAAATGAAAGTCAGATGTAGCTGAGCAGCTCCCAGATGAACCTAAAGGAGATTCAGTGCAGACAGATACATAAATAGGTGAAATACTAAGCTTGCCTTTCTAATGTGGGTATCTTGGGTATGTCTGAGCTTGTGGGGGCTGAGGAATCTTATTGTATTGAAAACTCAACAGACTTCTCTATGCATCATTGCACTGTGAAACATGCCATGATTTGTACAGCTTCTCTCCATGCTTTCCAGCCTATGAGCACGTATGCTGTTTTCTTTTTTTCCTTTTTGTGAGGCACAGGAGAACACAACACAGGCAAATTTTGCAAAATCTATTTCAAGTCAGTAATTTGCTAAGTGCTCAGAGCTTGTCTCTCTTTTTTTTTTTTTTTCTATGATAAGTAATTTATAAATAAAAATACATTCACACTCACTCTAATATTTGCTTGTACTTGAATTCTATTGGCGAGATGTGTGAAAATTGCCTGATGGCTGAGATCACCAGCAAAATCAAAGTTACAGGGAGTAATTACAGATAGCATTATAGAACAGAAGGATAATTTGATCTAAAAATTCGATCTAATGCTCTCACACCGGGATGTATTTCTCTGGGATAGGATTTTGTAAAACAATAGAGAAAAAAATCGTATGGATGTGAACTAGGGAAAAGCAATTATTCTCTTATAATATGGGAACACAGTGCGCCTGGCTCAGGAGAGGTATGAAATACAGGAGAAAGAAGGGGCTGCAAGGAACCTTTATGAGCCCCAGCAGGTTTACTCAGGAAGGTTATTCAGAATGTGCAGGGAAGGCACAAGCTCCTGAGCCCTGTGGGGCAAAACAGACATGTGAGGAAGGATATTCAACACATGTACAGTATGAGAGGAAGATACCTTGACATTTTGATGGTGAATACGTAGGAATTCTGCCATGCATCTGGTCTCCTCAAGGTCTCTGCCCTGCCCACAGCACTGGCCGGAAGGGACAGGAAGATCCCAGGGTAGTCAGGTAGAAGCCAAGAGCATCTGGTTTCCCACAACCTTCAGGAATCCTTGCAGAGGAGCACAACTGTCTAATGTTAGTTTTCTAAGTACTTCTTAATTCTGCAGAAACACTGGTAGAGGACATGCCCTTTTCTTAGGGCCCCTACTGATATTCACCAAGCATGGCTGAAGACCTCCAGCTATTTCCCACATACTAACTGCAAGTCCTTCCCCTTTCCATGCAGCCCCAAAGTCACAACAAGGCTGGTCTATGGAGAAGACCTCTCCCACAGACTTCCCTCATCTTGGTTTCATACTTCCATCTTAAAAACTTCCCTCTTAGAAATGAGGATCTTACTGTAGTCCCAGAGCATGGCTTGAAAACAAATGTATTTCCAAATCTTTTGTATGAATGTTTATTACCAGCACATACTTAGCATTCTCCTGTCTGACCGCCAGTGTTGACATTCAGGTGGGCAGCAGAAGTCCTGATGCACACCTATGCTTTAAACAGCCAGAGAATTCTTTGTTCCCCACAGGCACTCACAGGTTAATGGCAATGCGCAGCTCTGCTGGCAGCTAACAAGATTTAAACACAGGCTAATGACTGCATGTTTTCACTTTAATCAACGCACAAATCGCCCTTTTATTATTACGGGTATTTTTTTTACTCCAATTTAATTTATAATTGAATTATGCTCCAGACTGTAATTGTTGATGTAATCCACATCTTGAATTCCACATTCACTCTGTGCTTCACCCTAACCTTTCAGCGAGGGGCCTGAGCAGCACAGTAAGCAAGTTGGTGCACAGCACTGGGTTCAGCTGTTGATCTGAGTATGGAAGAAATGGGTTGCATGGCCTCAGGGTGATCTGCCTGTGGAGCTCTGTACTGAATCCACAGGCTCCTTCTCTATGCCCCATGCATGTGCTGGGAAGGGAAAATATGAGATTTCAAGAACCCATTTGGTAGTTTAACACACTAACCATCCTTCTCCCTCCTCCCTGCATTACTTTTGTTGCCCTCATTAAATGTCACCATCCTGACAGCTGAGTTTGGCAGGAGATTGTGTGAGCTCTCCTGACCCTGCTCAGTGCAAAAGAAGTTAGCTAAGCTTAAATTACTTTTCAGCACAGAGGGCAATAATGCAGGAATAGATGAATTTATAAAACTTTACCCGTGTCCTGAAGTTCAGCATGTACAAAGGTCTGTGAGTGTCTAATTCTTGAAGTCAGTGGAAGCTGGGTATAGTACAGCTATGCTCTTGCAGCTAACACTGTCTCAAAGGCAGTGTCCCCTTTACCATGCATATGGGCAGTGATGGTTCTGAATATGTTGTTTTGTCAGGACACCTTATCATTAGTCATGACTAGCTAAAGTGTTGGAATATCATTTTTCTGCATAAGGCATTGAGTGATAGTGGAACATCACATTAGTGAAAATGTGTTAAGTAATGAGGCTTTGAGGATATTTTTTTTATCGATGGAGACATAGCTAAGACCAACTCTTAATGTGGCAGTAATTTAGCATTCTTAGCAAGAAAGGCAGAGCTGGTGTGGGCGATGGCAGTGCTAGCTATGAGCAACCCAGGCCTTGGGTGATTAGTTGTGGACATTTTGAAAGTTCAGGCTTCTCAAATGGCAGACTATCCCAGTTTTGTACCACAAGCAAATTTTGTCCAGTTGTTATCAAAGGTTTAAGAGCAAACTCAGGATAACTGAATTTCTTACCGTACTCAGAACTATCCCTCAGCCATGGGGGCAGTGGGCTGTGCCCCTTTTCTGAGTATATGAGGATATATGGATATAATTGTCTAGCAGATCTTGGTAGAAATCAGTTGGGGAGCATTTGCAGCATATTATTGCTCTTTAGGTAAAACTGGCAAATGTGAACACTATTTAATTCTCTTAGTCTGTAAATTCACACAAAGGAAAATATAAAGAGGAATCAAAGAGCATCACAGACTCCCTAGGAAGTCTCCTAGCCAGAAGATCACTTCCCTTGCTCCCTGCAAACGATTTCTGCATGGGATACATTGACGTCTGATCAAGAGCTCTTGGCTCATACAAACTGATGCTGGATAGAAATGCTGTATTAATGTCTGAAAAGAGAAGTGAACAGAAACTGCCCTAAGTATAGCCCCTGGCTGTATCTATGTGATGCTGGCTGCTCGATTCTTCTGGGGTACCAGCACAGATACAAAGCCCTGTCTTCACTGAGTTGGCTTGTCAGCTGCTCTGGGGACTTTTCTGGGGACAGAAATACATCCTTCATCCTAATGCAGTGCACTTTTCCTGGTGGTGTATCCCCATTCCCAAGAATAGGCCAACTTCAAATTATTCTCGAGGCCTCGGACTTGTTTTGAGACCCAGGCTGCATGGACCAAGGGGTCCCATGTTGAAAATCTCCTACTGTGGGAACGCGTGAAGAATACATGAAGAATTATTCCACTAAGTTGTCCCAGCCTTGGGGCAGGCCTGTCTTCCTCTGGAGGTGTCAGTGGTGGGGAGTAGTTAGGGGTGGATTTTCAGCTCACTAGTTACTTCCCCATGCTCCCTTTTGAATGTTCTTAAGGCATATTAATGCATGGTAGTTTATTCCATTTTCAAACCTGCCTCACCTAAAGGCACTCCTGTTTTCTGGCAGGGTATCCATTAGGGAATGAATGAAGGGTAGTTGGTGTGCTATAAAAAATCACACCCTTGCTTATTGCACACTAACTTCACTTTATATGTGGAATATTCCAGAATGAAGAGTGTTTTCACTTTAATCAATGCACAAACTGCCATTTTATTATTATGGTTTATTTTTTTCTGATGTAATTTATGATTGAATTATGCTCCAGACTGGAGCATAAAAAATACTTTTATTCCAGTATAACTACTCCCCTTTGGAAGCAGAGTCATTATAATGGAATAAAGTCCATTTTATTCCAGAACAATGTAGTGCTCTCTACTGCCAGCAAAGGCCTGAATGTTGTAATTTATAAAGAGGGGAAAGTGAGGGTGAGAACGGGGGGAAAATTAAAGCAAGGATAGTTAACTGATAAAGGTCTTGAGAATATCATGCATGTGAGGACTGAATGTAGCCCGTAGTAAGGAACACTAAACATCCGCAAACTAAATAAAAATAATAAAAACGTCTCCTGCCTTCTCCTCATACATCTTATGAGGTGGTAGGAAGGGCTGCAGAGAAAGGATTGATGTCTCTTGCTGGGAAGTGAATTATTCAAACTCCTGGCTGCAGGGATCTCCTACAGTTATGAATCCCAGTCTTCTTTGTGGTTGCCAAGGCAAAGGTAGCCTCTGGTTTTGTGTGGGAAAGGGGTAGCTTTGCTGATATGTTTCCCCCTTACTGCTGGAAGGCCAAGAACTGCTTGGGGCTAAGTCTACGGGCATACGGGGGCATGCGTGCTTCACTTACTGACGTACAAGCAGTCTCCTGCAGTCACAACCTCCATACTCTTTCCTGTAGGAACTGCATTGGTCACGCATTTAAAATTTGCAATGGCAATTCAAAAGGTCTCATTCCTCTTCTAGTATGACCAAAATGCAGTCAGGCCCAGCTAACCCACTGAAGTCACTAGCAACACCCAATCTCAAGCTTAAAAGGCCCTAAATGTGTGCTTTTTACTCCCTAAAACAGCAAAGCATTTTTTTTCAACCAGAGGGCAATTACAGTTCACTAAATTCCGCTATGGAAGGAAATGTAATCACATTCAGTGTGCTTGTTTGTTAGTAATGGGTCAAATTGTCACATCTGTCACACCACTGCTGTGCTCTTGCACTTTTTGGGTTTGGTGAGCTTTTAGGATGCAGAGATAGACGAGAAATGGTTCTGTTCTCTCCTGTCAATAATTCCCCATGTGGCAATCAATCTGATCTTGCTGAGGGCCAGGATCTGTCTCTCCGAGATTTCACGTTGTGATGAAAAGGAATGAAAGATGTTTTTCTCTCCCTCATAGTGTGAGGTATAGCATCCTCATCCCGTACTCAGTCCTTGCTCACAGTGCCCAAGACTGAGCGACTCTGCTTGGCTGCCTCACTGACCCCACACATCTTCCAGAGGTGTGGAAGTCTGTCAGGGCCTATCCTGGTGCTGCCACTAACTGACACCAGAACAGCAAGATGATCTGACAATGACCTGGCTCATTTCAACTGAGCTTTTATTTCCAGGCTCAGCAATCATACACAGACAGTGTATATGGAGAGTGATAAGGGCCTCTATAGGAGCTCTGGAGAGATACAAACTGGTGCTTGTTCCATGGTGACGGTGTAACTAGAGGCAGACACTGGAGGGGCAAGGGAAATTTATATGATATGTCAGCTATATACAATATTCTTCAAAATATATTCTCTGTTTGCTGAGCCAGGGGTTAGAGTGTCACATAAAACTTTTGGCTACACATAAGGAAAATAAGTATTAAAAGGTTTAGGTATAAATTCTGTCGGAATCAAATAAATCTGGCTTATTCTGATAGATAGACTATACAGTGCTTGTGGAAGAGGAGCCTTTGGAATGAGACTTCAACAAACACTGTCAGTATATTAAAAGTGGTGACTCCAGCTGTGACCTCCTGCCTGTCGGATCTGCTCCATCTCAGAGATGGTAACATCTGGCAGGGCTGTTCAAAAGTCACTTGAGGATCCTTCATGTGACCTTGCAAACTGGGCAGACAGCGTTATGCTTAGAAGTCTCTTTCCTGGGAATGCTTGGCAACTTTGGAAAGCCAGCAAAGCTCCTGCCTGGCTGCAGGCACTGCTTCAGTGACTGGAGTCCAAGTGGGAAAGACCCTGCCAGTTTTGCCTGCTTTTGAGCAGCACTTCTCTTTGGCTTCTGTCACTCGTATTTTCTTTACAAATCTATTAGCTTTACCAGGCCCATTAAATGGCTATTAGGCTTTCGATTAGCAGATGCTGAGGATGGTTTCACGCAGAGGTCTCAGCACAGACTCCTCCTTTGTAAAAAGTGAAGAGAGAGGGGTGGGGTTAGGGAACCTGGGCCAGGAGTGCAGTGAGGACAGAAAGAAAAAGAGCAGAAGTCTTGGAGAGCTAACATCACCTAAGAAATACAACTAACAACCCTAAACCAGAATATCAGTTTATGGTATAGGAGGGCTCCTGAGGAACCCACAGAAATTTGCTGCGGATCATAGGTTTTGCCTGCCTGCCTGCCAGGTAACTGCCTCAGTACCTGCAGGGCTGTGCTGAGCCCTTGGGGGACTGGGACAAATCCAAGCGCATGGCCCAGCCTTGTGTCAGAATGGCTTTTGTCATATGCACAAATCACAAATAACACAGTTATCCTAGTCTCAGTCTGTGATGCTGCCTCTCTGCTCTTCTGGTCACCTGGAATCATCTGGCTGCCTCCCTGAGGAAGGCAGAACTCTCCTGGATGAGTGGGGCATCTTTCCTTACAGCTAAACAGAAACTACCATTGCCTAGGGCTGTGCAGGCCTGAGTAGGGCTTCTTTCCTTGCAGCCAAATAGGGACTGCTGTGCCTAGAGGTGAAGATGGCAGATGTGGGTGGGCAGGAGGAGACAGCAGCCAGGTTCGCAAGAGAGAAAATAATAATTAGGCTTCCAAAAATAGCAAAAAAAATGCAGGAGGTGGCCACATTTTAAAATCAATAGTCCTGCACAGATACTCATGTATTACTGAGAAAATATTAAATGGATTTATATCAGAAAGCTCTGCCAAATACTGCTGATCCTACCCTGCAGCATCCTCTCTCATTCTGGTTCTTCTCGTCTTTCTCTAATATGTATATATATGCACATACAGAGTTTGGCCAATGTACCCTCTACCGTGACCCTCTTTTCTGGCAGTTGAAGTGGTTCTGGGTATCCCCAAAGTCTGAGCAGAGGCAGCCAATCATGCTGAATTGTGTTTAGCGGAGCCACGTTATTGTGGTGCTGAAAAATGAGCACAAGATTGAGACCATCAGGTTCATTTTTATTGTTCGTTGGAACTCCAGATGTGAAAGCTAATGGATTTGGATTGGCTGCTAGCAGCAAAGCCTCATCAAAGATCCTTTTTTTCCCCTAAGGGCATTCAGTACAATTCAGTGATTGATTGGAAGCTTCAGATAATTTGAATGTGGATCTGCGTTTGGACTGGATCAGGTGCTCAAGAGGAAATCCAGCCTGCTGCCTTCAGGCCTGCATGGGGCTGCTGCAACCTCAGTCATAGCAGGCTGGGAGGCTCTCCATGAAGACAGATGGCTTGGCAGACGGGCGTTGTTACCTTGCTGATTTTAGACAGTGTGGGGAAGAGGAATGTGGGTGAAGTGAAGGTGTGTAAAATCTCAGGACTAGCTAAAAGGTTTTTCCCCGAAGAAGCTTTTCTTATAGCACAAAGGAGCACAAGGACAGTGGAGACTTTGAGGAGAGGAGGTGAAGGACAGAGCACATAGAGAAGTGTCACCTGCTGAAAGGGTTGGGAGTGACTCTCAGGAGGGATGCTGAGGTGTCTGAAAGATGCTGAGGGCTCTGCAGTGGAGGCACGAAGATTTAGGTAGGTTAGATGAACAAGAGATTAGTACTAAAATGAACTCTGTATGTGGGATTACACTGGTTTGCAGGGTCACAAAGGACTTAGCTGTGACTCAGGCGAGACATACCATCAGATTTCCTGATTAAAGTTTTTCAACTTTTACTAAAAATTCTTCACTCTCCATCAGAAAGCCAGATGAGGTATGGATTTGTGTGTGCCTGTCAGGTGCCTGCTGCTGCCATGCCAGCCTATCTTCTGTTGGCATTCATTTGGGTAGTTTTCTTCTTTGTCTGCAGCACAAGTAGTTAATCACTTGGAGAACCTAATTAGGTGGTAACGAACCCAGGTGTCTTCCTTCTCTCAATGTAATAGGACATCTGCCACTGCTCCAAGAGCACTTAACAATGACTGACTAACAATGGCTGTAATGTATGGTCATGAAGAGAGAATGGTTTCCCTTAGTGCCTCAACTAGGATGTGGTTCATTGGGAAAGCCTGAATTCACATTTACCTTGCCCTGTGCCAAAAAAGTGTGTTCCTGGCTGCCACGAAATGTAAACCCCATCCAGAATGGAGTGGGCAGGAGGGATGCAAGGAGTCATGAGGTCTCTTATGGCTCAGGAGAGGAGAGGGGAAGACTGAATGAGTCCCTGTCACAGCAGCCTGTACTGGAGCTTAGCATGGGCACATCACCCACCACACAATTTCAATGTGGCACTTGCATGCCTCTGTTGAGTTAGAGCATATGATGCAAATGCTGTAGGGGATTTTTGCTTTTATGCTGACTGCTTGCCAATTATGTGAGGAGAGGTGATACTCAGTCCAGTGTGAAGTTGGAGAGGTGCAGAAAGGTGGTAGCTTATCTCACAGAGAACCAAAGTGCAAACTTATGTCGCCAAAATGTTTTGGACAAATTTGTTCCAACAGAGTGAATTTAGACTAGCTCAGTGACTGGATGGACATGGCTGCAGAGCCTTTGATCTGGTTCAAACAGCCCTAGGACCAGACTTACTGCCTTAGCCCAGCCACAGCAATGACTCCCATATGTGTAAAATAGGCTGTTTTTTTCCACCTTGTACCCAGGTGGGTTGGTGTGTTCATCACCAAATTCTGGCCTGCTACCAGCATAGGCCTGTAGAATGCTGTTTGGCCCTTTGTTGTGGCCAAGCCCTGCAACATGTGCTGTGCCCTCTATAACACTGCACAAATTGTTCACAACTAATAATCTGGTGGATGCATCTCACTTCCCACTCTGAGGAAAGGGATTAGAATTTCCTCAAAGCTACGCCTTCAGCTTTTACCTATAAACCCATTAGTTCTCCAGCCTGCTATTAAATTGAGCTATGTTACTGTGTTGTGGTTGGGTGTTGGGTTACAGTTTTCTGCTTCTCATTCCCTCCATCTCCATTCCCAGTCAGCTGGAGGAAAGCAAGTCTGCCTTCCAGTAGGAGCGTCTGCAGGAGGAAATGTATGCTTCTATTTTCGGTTAGTCTTAGTGTGTACATTTTGTACTCCTAGAGCATTTCTGGGGGCTGAACCTTCCCTTCTGCAACAACAAGAGTCCCCGTGTCTTACTGCAGCAAGTAGCCAAAACTACAGTGTGAAAAGGAGACATCAATTCTAATTGTGTGGCATTACACCATAACAAGGTATAGGATGTTTCTTTCTGACCCAAGGTGCTGATTGGCAAAAGCCCTGGAGCATGAGGATTAATAAGTCTACCGACATCTATCTTAACTAGCATAATTGAGAAAGCTGTTTCTATTTGTACTACTGTCTACTTCCATCTTTTTTGGAATGTGCTGAACCATATCACTCGAACCGAACAGGATACAAATCCGTTTAGCAAATCCATAGCTCCTTTCCTAACCACATGCAAATACTTTATCTTGCTGACGAAAGTGCTGTGGAATAAGGAGTACAATGGGGCACACTTGGTGTGTGTTCCTCCCCCAGGCAATAAAGGAATTTTGCAACATGCTTCAATGAGAAGTTCAAAATCCCTCTTGTTTAAATTGTCCCAAATTTGTTGGTGCTTAATCAAAGTTAAGCTACATTCTAGGCTTTTCTCCCTCCTTTTCAGCATCTAAGGAAATTTCATGCTCATGAAGCTCAGTGACTAATAGCTGTTAATAGCATAGCAGCAGATGGCATACGAGCTCTGTGAGCTTCTAGGCTGGCTGCGCAGTGCCCCCCACAAGGCAGCCCTGCTGTTTCCATCCAGAGCCCCACACCCAGCTCCTCCAGTGCTCCCCACTGCCTTGCAGCTCCCCATCTCCCAGCCCAGGGCTCTCCATCCCAATGCTTCCTGTAACCTCTATCACCCCCCTCCCGCCCTGCAGCACCCCTCGCTAACATCTGCTTTTTTTCCCTTGGCTCACTTTCCGCTCGCCAAGACACCTCAGTTGCATACAGTGATTATACTGAAGATACCAGCAAAGGCCCCTCATCAGCTATTCTGGCTTAGTGACTACAGAACCAGCAAATGATAAGGTCTCTCCTATTTCATAAACATAAATGTCATGGGTCTTACTCTGCAGCTGTTCTGAACTCCGCACTTACTTTGAAACCAATGGGAGTTCTGTGCACAAAGCAGCTCCCGAATAATCAGGGTCTGTCAGCTCTATAATGTCACAAAATATTCCATGTGTGCAAATATTTGGATTATTATTTATTAGGTGTCAACAAAGTGCAAATATCAACCTGCCCCAGAGATACATTATAACTTTCGAGGGTGGGAGGATGGGGGAGAGCATCGCATGCTCATAAAATAGCCTCATGCCTGATACCAGCTCTGAAAGCCAGAGATAATACCCGTTGCTTTTCAAGTCCTTTCCATCAAAGGATTTAAAAACCGTTCATGAATTAAGGCTGACATTTTCATTTAGAGGTGGCGGGTGGGTGGAGGCAGTACGTCTCTAATTTGAGGCACTCCGAATCTGATTTCCAGAAAAGTTGCTACCCAGAACTTCCATTTGAAATTGGAAACTTTGGGCAAAACTAAGTCCTAGAGCCTCTTCCATGAGACCTGCAGAGACTTGTGCTCTAACCAGTTTGTTGCTTCTGTCTTTTTTTGTCAACTGATGCTTTTTTAGCCACACCTTTTCCAAAAGACGATAAAAGGTCTCCAAGGTTTTGTCTGCATATTCCTCAAAGGAGTTGGATGCTGAAGATGCTCTGGGCTCTTAATTATTCTTCTTGTGACCAGTGCTTGGCTTGTGAACTTGCTAAGCATTGCTAGCTCTGTCTTGAAGAATTAGAACTCAAGACATTGCTAGAATTGGTGGTTTGTAAGTCATTGGCAGATGAGGTTGGGTGACCCAATGCTTGGAGTCCTGTCCCAGAACCTTCTTTCACAGGAGGTAACACTTTCTGATCCATGAGGCTTAGCTTTCACTTCTTATTCTTGATGTGAGGCAATGATATGTGAATACGAAAGCAGATACTGGGTATGCTGAGAGGAGCTTGACCTTTCTATTCCTCTCAGTTGCAAGATGATTTTGAGATTGCTCTCTTTTTCTCTTTTAAAACTGCTGGCGCTTTCTGTCCAGAAGGAAATATTTTATTAGAAAAATTAGCGTCTTAGATGCCTTGTGGCACCCTCTGGTCAGCAACAAAGCACAACACAAATTAAAAACGGAGCGGATGCCCCCAGGGAACAAAGAAATGGAACCAGTGGGATATTTTTTTAGCTTCTGCAGGGTCTGCATGCTTTTTCAATGTCTGGACTGTTACTGATTCTTATAGTCCTGTGTCTTCAGGCCTTGCTGTCTGTCATGTGTAATGCTCATCATATACTGCTGGTGAGCAAACAGCTTCAGCTTAATACTGGAAACTCCCTCCCACAGACTTCTTTGCAAAACCCATACCATTGCAAGATTCAGGACTACTCATCTGAAAATCCAGGCTTTTCAAAGGAGAGAGGAAGTTTTCTCTATTGTGTCTGCTGTGAAAGGTTAAAAAAAAAAAAAAAAAAAAGAGCTTTCAGCTACTACTGTAGAGTTTATGCAACAGAGTTCACATGCATTCTTTATCTGCTTCAGTATGAAGTCAGGAAGCTTAAGTAACTATTCCTGTGCAGTACTTGGAGCAGGAGGACGTCAGTGACAAGTTCCTATATGTCAGCTGAGTGGAACGTGCCTTCTGCTGTACCCTGAGCACCACCTTATGCCCTTTACACACAGTAGGTCAAAACTAAACCCAACTACATGGTGGAGGGTAATGAAAAAGTGAAATCAGTGGAAGGGCAAACTAAGACACACAGTAGCCTTACGCATTTCCTTCAACTTGATGTCTCAGTGAGTAAAGAGGTGAAAAATAATTTGCTCTGGCTTAGAGTTTGCCGTCCAAGTAGATAGAAGCCTTGAGGAGATGGCACTGGGAGATGCCAGAGGAAGAAATTTCCGTGATTGGCTTTAAAACCTCTCTTGCATTATGAACGGTGGTAAATTTTTTCCTATCCTACCTTGTCTAATGGAGATGGGAAAAGGATTTTCACCATCCAGAGAACATGCAACATGACAAGTTTTGGATTTTGGTAAAGACTGAAAGGTAATAATATTATGTAAGCAGTTATAATAATAATAATTAGTATTATTATTCTGAGAGAAGAATAATTTTTTCTCAGCAGGGGCTAGTCAACCAAGCAAAATGCAATCTCTCCTGAGGGACTGCAGGAAATTATTTCAGGTTCCTTCCCTCTGGCTCCTACTTTTTGTACTGAATGCTGCTGAGGAAGTACGTGATTGCAGAGTACCCAGACTTTTCCACTTAGAGGATAGCATAGCTTATTCAGTGATAGAGCAAAACGGTCTAACCTCTTAACGTGTGATTTCATTGCCTGACCTCGCTCTGGGTGTGCGGTCCAGCTGCTTCATCCCTTTTCTTACAGCTCCTTTGCACACTGCTCTGTTAGACTGGGAGATGGACTCCCTCTTTCTGTGCAAGCATGCATGGTGTTTTTTTTAATAGCTTGAAGCACTGTAGTGCTGCCAGACTATCGATTAGTAAAGTGCCCACATGGCCCCAAGTATAAGCTCTGCTGGGAGTGTTTTGCTGTGAAATCTGTTCCCTGCTCTCACAAACACCTGTCTGCCTTTTCCTTGGTGCTGCAGTTGGAAGGCATCGGAGATCTGCAGCAAATCTACATTGTGTGTTGGCTACAGCCATCCCCTGAACTGGGAGTGAAGCAGACACGAGGGGAAATGCAAGATATGGTCTAGGCAAGTGTTTTGGTAGAAATTACGGTTTGAGTGAGTAAAGCAGTATGCAGCGGCTTTTGCTAAGCACTGTAGTGGGAAAATTTTACTGTCTGCCTCTACCCAAAATGTATCTGTCTGTAAAGCCCTAAGGCAGGAGCAGCATGTGAAAATGTTGGATGCAGACTCACATAATGCTGTTTGGAAGCAGGTACCAACTCTACAAACTTTAAAGCTATTATCCCCTAGGAATGTCACTGTGTATGTTGTTGTGACTTGATGCGGGTATTTGAGAAAGCCGCGAAAGAGAGTGATGCCATTACTTTTGAGCTCAAATAGTAATATATCAATAAAACAGTTGTCAGGATTGTCAGGAAAGTGTTTTTTGAGGGAACAACAATGATCATTCATTTAGGCGTAATTAAAAACCTGAAATGGAGCAACTTGAAACATGGGCTCTTAAAATAAAGTATGTTTAAATAAATACATAAAAGTACAGACAAATAAGCCAGTAGCCAGTTCCAGGCTTTTTCAGAAAGCTGATGAAATATAAGCTAGTATAGAGAAATCATTTCTGTGGGATGTGTTCCTAGCCTTCAGGTATTGACTCTTTATAGACTAGATGTAGCACATGTTGTTCAGTCCATTGAACAAGTAATCCACATTGTTTAGCTCCATTTGAAGAGTTTGTCCAATCCCTTTTATGGCAGTTTTTCTTCCCAATATAGGGTTAGATGCTTCCTCCGCCATACCCCTCACACTTCTCAAGTTGTCCTGGTTAGTTGACAGATTCTGGATCTCGTAGCAGCCTTGGGAAACAGACAAAAACGGAAGCTACTGTTTTCCTCCAATGAAATGTCAGCCTGATTAGCATTCTGAAAATCCAAGTTGGAGTTTATTTTTTTTAATCCCTAGCCTCTGTTACACGTGCCAGATACCTCTGGGGATGTTGCTGGATGACGCTCTGTTCTTTCACTGGGCTATTGACTACATGCCAAGTAAGATTTCTTTCCAATCGAACACTTGTGAAGATTTAGACACTGTCTCTATCACAGTTGGTGGTATCTAGTGAAACAGCTCAGTTCATTTGCTACACCTTGCCTGGGTCACAGGGGAAGTCAACTGCTAGGGACTATTAACACCTCATAAAAATACTTTCTTAGCTTTAAAACACTCTGCACAGAAACAGCAGCACTGTGGTGATGGGCTGCCTGAAGGCTGCTGTTGTGAGCGGTGCGCTCCTGAGCCTTTGCAAAGCAAAACAGGCAGTGCCTAATAAGTAAAGCTGCAGTGTGGTACTGGAATCTCATGGAGGCTTGAAGAGCACTGTACCCATGGCCTTGACAAACCGGAAAAACACTGGCTACACCTGCACTTACAGAGAATAGTATGCTAAGCTCATCAGCTCCTAAATTTTATGTCCTGATCTATCAAGTTTATGACAGCAAAAATGATTATTTGCATAATAATGTGGCCTATAGAAATGAAGTAATTCTCTGTCTACTGTAGGATGACGCTCTTGCTCCACGCTGTTCAATATATATCCGGCTCTTGCTCTCCAGCACAGGCTGGGTTTGTGCTGCAACTTATGCAACTTGACTGAGTGCAATGGAGCTTTACTGAATTAAGCCATGTGAGCATCAGTTTCCAAAGCCATGAGAACTTGCAACTGTTTAACAGAATTGGAGAGATGCTGCGTCTCCACAGAGATGTCATGGCTGCATGGATAGCCCTGCTCTTTACCAAACTGTCTTTGATATTAACAGCCATAGAGCAGCATAGTTCTTGCTGCTGGCTTCTAAACTCTTGGGCTTTCAATGAGCTCCATGTTGCACTGGCTTCACTGTTTGCTGACAGCTAGCACAGGCATGCGTTGTTATTACATTGTCAGTGATGCCATAATTATAGAATCATAAAATGACTTGGGTTGGAAGTGACCTCAAGGATCATCAAGCTCCAACCCCCTGCTGCATGTAGGGCCACAAACCTCCATATCTAATACTAGACCAGGCTGCCCAGGGCCCCATCCAACCTGGCCTTGAACACCTCCAGGGACGGAGCATCCACAAGCTCTCTGAGCAGCCTGTTCCAGCACCTCACCACTCTCTTGGTAAAGAATTTCCCCTGATATCCAACCTTCTATCTTCCCTCCCTCAACTTAAAACCATTTCCCCTTGTCCTGCCATTATCTACCCTTGTAAAGAGCTGATTCACCTCCTGTTTGTAGGCTCCCTTAAGGTACTGGGAGGCTACAAGGAGGTTACCCCACAGCCTTCTCTTCTCCAGGCTGAATAAGCCCAGCTCCCTCAGCCTGTCTTTGTAGGGGAGGTGCTCCAGCCCTCTGATCATTTTTGTGGCCCTCCTCTGGAACCTCTCTAACAGCTCCCCATCTTTCTTGTACTGGGGGCTCCAGACCTGGACACAGTACTCCAGATGGAGCCACACAAGGGCAGAGTAAAGGGGGACAATCACCTCCTTATTACTGCTGGCCACCCCTCTTCTGATGGAGCCCAGGATACCATTTGCTTTCCAAGATGCAAGAGCACACTGCTGGCTCATGTTAAGTTTTCCATTCACCAGGACCCCCAGGTCCTTCTCCGCAGGGCTACTCTCAAGGATTATGATGTAATTATACCTGCAGTGGAGTGTAGTTAAGCCAAGGCTGCTGTGGAGATTGCTCCATCATTTCACACCTGGTGTTAAACCCCCTGAGTTAATTAGCAATAAATGCCAAATTAATTTAAAAACAAAAAACATGCAAACAGACTGAGACCTTTGTTGTGAGATTAAGAGAGTTTCTAGATCGTACTGACCACTGAAATGATTGTATTCTGTTCTAGCATTTAATGTTTATAGAGGTAAGAAATGTCATTG
Source organism: Chrysolophus pictus (assembly GCA_037305975.1). Classification (NCBI taxonomy): domain Eukaryota; kingdom Metazoa; phylum Chordata; class Aves; order Galliformes; family Phasianidae; genus Chrysolophus; species Chrysolophus pictus. The sequence goes on along the minus strand of CM074576.1, from coordinate 114,752,863 downwards.
CTGTGTTTAGGATAAATGTGTCACCCGTGAAGATGGGAGCCATATTTCCTTGATTCTTGAAAAACTTAAGAATCATGAAATCATATAATGGCTTGGGTTGGAAGAGACCTCAAAGATCACCAAGTTCCAGCCCCACTGCCATGAGCAGGGTTGCCAACGACTATATCAGGCACTAGATCAGGCTGTCCAGGGCACCATCCAACCTGGCCTTGAACAACTCCAGAGATGGGGCATCCACAACTTCTCTGGGCAGCCTGATCACCACCCTTTAGTGAAAAATTTCCCTCTGACATATAATCTAAATATTCCCTATTTCAGTTTAAAACCATTTTCTCTTGTTCTATCACTTTCTGCCCATGTAAAAAGTTGATTTTCTTCCTGCTTATAAGCTCCCTTTAAGTACTGGAAGGCCACAGTGAGGTCTTCCGAAGCCTTCTCTTCTCCAAGCTGAACAAATCCAACTTCCTCAACCTTTCTTCATAGGAGAGCTGCTCCAGCCCTTTGATCATCTTTATGGCCCTTCTCTGGATCTGTTCCAACAACTCCACATCTTTTTTGAGCTGGGAACTCCAGACACCGATGCAGTACTCCAGCTGGGGCCTCACAAGGGCAGGGCAGAGGGGGACAGTCACCTCCCTGGAATTGCTGGCCATCCCTCTTTTGATGCAGCCCAGGATACTTAGGCCTTCTGGACTGTAATTGCACACTGCTGACAAATGTTATGTTTTTCATCTACCAGGACCCCCAAGTTCTTCTCCACAGAACTGCTCTCAGTGAGTTCTTCTCCCAATCTGTACATGTACCTGGGGTTGCCTCAAACTAAGTGCAACGCCTTGCACTTGTTGAACTTCATTAGGTTCACAAAGACCAACTTTCTGAGTTTATCAAGGTCCCTCTGGATGGCATCTCTTCCTTCTGTCATATCAAATGTACTACTCTGTGGTAACGTTCTGTTCCTGAAAATAAAAGGTGTGGCAGGAGGATAGATATCAGAGCAGGTTTATGTTCCCTGGTGTAACTCCACATCAGTACTTCCTCTACTTACGTCATTCACAGTGAAAGAACACGCACAGCAGTTATGAGTTGCTTATCACTGTATGCTATTTTACATGTTATTCACTTTTCTCCACAGTCTAATATAAGTAATATATACACACGTGTACCTGGCACAAGTATTTGCTATCAATTGCACTTAACTAATTATGTCTAAGTCTTGTCCGTGTTACAATTAGTGATCTTGTTCCTTTAATACATGTCAGTGAATACTGATGGAAATAGCTTCCAAAATGCTGAAAGCTACTGCCAAAATGAAGGCAACAGTCTTCTTGTCATGTTGTTAAGGACAAAAATTAACAGGCTTTTATTGCAAGGGATATTAATTGGAAGAGATTATCCATTAGGAAGGGCAGAGACTCCTTGTGGTAGATAGACTATCTGGGAGAGTCTTCATCAGTGGTAATTTATTAAGAACAATAATGGTGGAAATAGTTGAGACAGCAGAGAAGACCATGGTATCGGGTTATCCCTTTTGGCTTCACCCACAGAACTAGGTACTCCTTCATCCCATTTTTTCATTCACTCCTTTTTTTCTTCTTCCATTTATATATTTTTATAGTGATTATACGTTCTTTTTCTTCTTTGATAGTTAGTGTGAACCTAGCCAGCCCTGAAAATTGAGTTATTTCATGGGCTGAAGCCATGTGAGCAGCAAGCTATCCTTGTAATAAGAGAGAGCCAGTGGGAAGGAGCAAGAGTGAGAAAGTCAGATTGTCTCTCACACCAGTAATATGAGCCAGTGTCTAAGGCTGAGACCATGAACTGCCCATGTGTCCTGCGTGTAGCATGGAGGCAGAAGATTCTGTTGATTCCACCCCCTGGGGCACGCTTACCATGTTCATCACAAATTCGTTATGACTCTTAACACACAGCACAGCTGAGCAGCTGTCCCATGCCAAACTGTCTTCTATGCCCTACTGGGGGTAGTTTTGGGGTGGATGTTCAGCTCCACTCTCGACCAGCTTTGGGTTTGTCCCTCAAGGACAGTTACTAAAAGACCTGAAAGTCTGATTCTGTTTCTTTATTGGCTGGAGGAGATGAAAATGGACTCCATACACAGAAGCCAGCTGGGATGTGAGCAGAATTGGCCCATAAAGCTCTGGCTTAAATGAGTTAGCAGCATGGAGAGAGAAAGTGGTGGGAGGGAGCAGGGGAGGAAAGGAGAACTGGAGAGTGGAGATAGATGTGCATACTGAGAAGAGTGAGGAATATGCATCAGCTCCATCTCCTTTTTCTGAGTGGTTTTGACAGAGAGGCTCCATGGCCTTCAATGACCTCAGCTCTTATCGTCCTAGGGTTGATGTGACCTTCTTGCTTCCCTGTTTAAAAGGTTTTCTTTACTCTATTAGTGGCCCATTCCTCCTCCCCACCCCCAACTCATTTCTCCTTTTATAGCATGTTAATGAGCAAAGTGCTTATGTAAATGAGAGGCAGAAACAATTGGTTTGAATAAGGAATGAAATTGTCAGGGTAGAGGCAGACTCCAGCTTCACTCCAATAAGAATCTGATGCTCATGAAGGCCCTCTTGCTTTACACTAGAGCTGAAACCATGACATTTGTGGTTTTTATTTTTAAAATTTATGCATAGTAACATTAACAGTGATTCCTGACTTTTTGGTAATACTTATATACCGCTTCATGCGCTTATAGAATTGTGCAAACATTAGCACCAATTTTAATTTTCTTGCTGTACAAAGAGAACTCAATAGGGAGAAGGGTTTCATCTCTCCCTAGCTTGCTATCTCTATGCAAATTTTGTGTCCATTTCTAATTGTTCATTTAGAAAAGTGATTTTATGCTGTTTTATCAGCTATTCTTAGTGTGGATGCAGTCATGCTAACGTAGAAAGTGCTGGAGAGCTGTGTAGCTTATTCAAACTGGATTGTTACTTGTAAGCACATAGAAATGAGCCTGCCTTAAGGGGCTGTTCTGTTTTTACAACATTAAAGCAATGTATTTTCTGGTGTGGGCAAATATTGGAGGTGTTCTGGGTGATGTTGCCCCATTTTAGTAGAGAAAACCTCAAGGTTGTTTACTGTAAGCATGGCAGGATCTGGATGTGAATTCTTTAAGAAAAATTTTCCTTTCACCAGAGTGCTAGCCAGTGCCTGAAATTAACTGTGTTTTGTCAACACTTGCTAAGAAAAAAGGTACAGGTAGAAAAAATAAGGTATTTGTACGAAGTCTAAAAGAATTAGCAAAAGACAGAGTGGAGTTTAGGTGCCTCAAAACCCATTTGTTTTCCTTCACTGACACGAGACTACAGGAGTTTGCCATATAACTTGCAGCATACATACAGGGACATTTCTTACTTTTGATGGTAGGGTTACTCAAGCACCTTGAGGCTGTGTGGAGGACAGGGACAGGGTGAATGAAGCTGGGGGGTAAAGAAGCAGCTTTATTTAAGGCCTAGAGAAATGTCTCTGTCACAAAGGCCTTAATCTGGAGACCAAACCTATGGCAACTCCTTCAGGCTTTCCCTAGCAGTATCTCCACAGAAACATCTATGGGAAGCTGATGCATCATTTATATGAGGACTTGTGAAAAAATTCAATGTCTGTGTTATGTAGTTTCTATCCTATGGCATCCAACACAGAACTGTACCTACATATGGGTATAAAAGGGCAGAAGTAACGACTTGGGGCTCATTCAGAGTCTGACCCCTGCTCAAGACTTCTTTCATTATTGCCATAATTTGAATTTCCTTTTACTGTCTCATATAAAGATGCAATTCATCCACATCTTTAGCTTTTCAAAGCAGATGAGACCTGAATGTCTAATGTAAACCTTAGTTCTGTGAAAAGCGAAGCCAAGGAAGCAGAATTTTCTGCAGATTTTTGTCTTAAGACCAAATCCCCATGTATGTCTTCTGGTGTTTGTTAAGTGGCAAGCACATATATTTTCTGCCCATGAAGGCATTAAAAGGTCCTCCTCTACTTGCCTGGCTTTTTGCACAAAACTGCTCAGACCTTGATATCTTTGAGACTTGTGCTTCTCTGCCAAACTGAGTTGAAACTGGCCAATAAACTCAGTAGCTATTAGGAGAGACTCTCATGCAGGCGGTATGATCACACTATCCAAAGAAAATCAGAATAAAAATAAGCAAAACCAGATCTGTCTGCAGATGACTAGAATCATCTTTCTTCCCTTTTTTGGTTGATCTGGTGATCTCTAAAGATCTTTGAGTCTTTAGGATGGCATCCTGGGGAGAGTTTCTGCTGGTAATATGCACTGGAGTTTTACCTTATAGTCCTCATTGCCAAGAAGTGTGTTGTCAGACACAAAGTGGGTATTCACTGATAGGTGATGCACGCTGGTCTCACCTGGAATTTAGGAGTGAGATATTAATGTATAATAGCACTAGTTTTAGAGTGAAGCCATTGCATTTGGTTTCTCCCCATCAGACCCTGTGCATTCAATCTTTGGAACCTATTCACCTCTGTGTTGTCCAGCAGATTTTACACGTCTCCAGCAGTGGCTCAGATTTAAAATGTTTCCTCTGACTAGCTTAATGAGGTTAGTAAAAAGACTTGCTGAAGCTTCTGATAAGCCTCTTGGTTTTTATTTTCTTGGCCTTATGTGAATCAGGCCTTTTGAATCCAGCCACTATGATCTGGAAACTGGCCACCAGCACTTGGGTGTTGACAACATTATTAAAACAGGTCATTATTTCTGAGAACAAACTCTTGGCTTATATGAAGAATGTGGATTGCCACTGTCTCAAAGGAGACAGAAGTACCTGGTGTATGTAGATAACCCACCCCCTTCTGCCCTTTCCTAAACAACAATGCCCACACCTTAACCCTGGCCCTCTCCAGCAGCTCTTTTGATCAGAAATGTCTATCTGTTCAAGATCCCCTTTGTAAAACTACTGAGGTTTTACACCAGTATCAGGCAAACAATGTATAACATAATTTAGAGGAGAATGAGGGATTATTCATTTGCGTTGGACCATAACAAGAGTTTCTCAGATTATTTTTTTGTTGTTTGAAGAGGGGAGGAGGTATGTAAAACATTAACAACAACAACGAAAAGAAATATCCTAATTCAGCTAAAAATTGGGTTTGTTTGGTTTTTTTTAATGTTTTTTTTTTTCTGTTTGTTTGCTATTTTCATTTTCTTTTCTTTTAAAATTATTCTTCTTTTTAACAGTGTAATTCTATACTTATCTGTGTGGACGCATTCTGAAAAAATCCAAAGGAAGGAGTGAAAGTTGAAATGCAGCGAGAAAGGTAAGAGGCCAGAATGCTGTCCATGTTTGCCAGCGTGGAGCCACCACAAATTAACCAAATATCTTATTTGGGAATGTGAACTAACTTCATATAGAGGAGAAGAAAAAAAAAAAAAAAAAAGTTGTGTTGAATCTCATTTATTTTGAACTACACGAAGGTGATATCACATGGGAAATTACTACCGAAGGCTGGAGAAGACAGGGATTAGGAATAAAATTGCAGAGAAGGCTTGCATGGATGAAATTAGCTGATGAAACAAAACTGAGGCGCTTTCAAGACAAAACAGATATCATGAAGGAAACATTGGGTGACCTCGAGGATAACAGAAGCAGAGGGAAATTAGACAGAGCAAAATAAAAGGTTCCATTCTTGGGATTAACGTGAGAATTTCTGCTAGGTGCCAGAATAAATAAATTCATAAATTGGAAATGATAGAAGGGAGAAAGAACTAAGTATTAGTCATCCTGTGATCAGCTAGTACAACTGTCAGCCACCTCTGGGATGCAGGTGAGAAACAAGCAAATGCAATTTTAGAATGAGCAGGATTTCTGAGCCAGACAGGGAATTTTTAATGTCTTTGTATGAAGCTTTTCTAAGGCCTTATCTGGAATATCGTCTTTGGTGCCAGGGCACTCACTGGCTAGATGAGCTCCAGCAGGAATGGATGCTGAAGAAGGCTATAGGGATGTCCAGTAGAATGGAGAGCTTATCATATGTGAGGGGACTACAAAAGTGCTCCACATGCCTGACAAAACAAAGGCTGAGAAGAGATATGCTTATTCTCTATAAACACGTTAAGGGGATAAACGTCAAGGAGGGAGAAGAGCTATTTAAAATAAAGACAATGTTGGCACAAGAGCAAATGTGTATAAACTGGCTATGAATAAAAATAGACAGAAAATTAGAAGAAAGTGACTAACCACTAGAGAAATGGGGCTCTGGAACAGTCAGACCAACTAGTGCAGATGAGATGTATTTAGAAAGACAGAAGAAGGCATGAGGAATGCCTGTGCTCCCCAGTAGTGGTGAATGAGCCCTCTCACAGCTTGAGGTTGTTCAACTCTTTTCCCTTTTTTCTCTCTACCCTGGCCCCATTACATTCAGGACTTGACTGCTCTTACTACAATGGAGGCAAATGGCCAAACTGTGTTTAGGTTGCTGTTCGATCTGTTGAGAAAGATGTTTACCTAATGTGCTGCCTGCAACAGGAGAGGATTGGTTTCTGTACCCCAGGGGATACCCTGCTGTATGATGTTCTGATTTCTTCTCCATCTCCAGTGTGGAAATAAGGATTCCCAGTTTTTTTCCTGCATAGTGCAACTTTATTAGTTCATTACAGCAAACCAAAAATGGTGAAATAAAAGTAGCTACGTTTCAGAGGGCTATGTTTACTTCTGTGCATTTCTTCTTTCTTTGCTATGAGCTGAATTTTGTCTGTTTTTCATAAATGGAGAAAAAAAACTCTTGCACCAAGCAGATTTTTGGAGAGAGCTGTGTCTTCCTTTTCATGGGCAAAAGAGAGTGGGGAGATGGATGGTAAGGATAAGTGAATTATTTCTTTTCACTTTACATTGACTCACAGATCTCTGCATTGTACATGTGGCATAGCTCAATGACCAGGGAAATCAAGGCAGGACTCTGATCTGACTTAGGCTGACTTCAATTAGGAAGAGAAAAAAATTGAAAAGGGAGAAGAGGAAATTAACAGTCACAGTGGATTCCAGGTACATTCCTGATGGGTAAACAATCCCTGGTGAAGTGAGTCACATAGAACAGAAAAGCAGTGGCTCAGCATACATCTTCATTTCAGCGTGAGAAAGATGGAGATCAAGATAGTGCATGCTCATAAGCAGAGCATTGCTAAACTCTTAAGAATTGCTTTGACTAGTTCAGACTCTATCTATCACATTTGACATTCACCAACACATTGAATTTTTTCAGCTTTCACGCCTCTCTCAGCCACCAATCTGATTTAAATGTTGAATATTGCATTCACTCCTCGCTGCTAGGTAAGGCCCTGCTTGTGAACATCTGCTGCCTTTGTGGTAGCAATGGAGGGACAAAAGAATAGAAGAAGCATGAAAATTGCTTGAGCTTTGAGGTTTGCCTATGGAGAGAGCACCAACCAGGAGCCTCTAGAGTCAACCTGAGATGTAAACAGAGGTGTATTTTAGTGTCCAATACTAGGTTTGAGAAGCAGACTGATAGGGAGATTTTAAAATACCTGTGAAGGGAAGAGAGCAGAGAGAAAATCCCTGTGTGCTGCTGTTCTGTCTTATGTTATGACCGTGGTACATTTAAAACACAGTTTAAATTATCAGTTTGGTAGACTAATATGTATGGGCTCATCCTTAATAAGTCCACTGGTGAATTATTTTAGGTCTGAAGACCTAAAAAAAGCCATTTGCCTGCACAGGCTGCATTTCCTCTTGGATGGTATGGGTAGAGCTATTAAAAATGTGGACAAATCTCTGAAAAGTGCTGACGGGCTTGGTAATGATGCTGGTGCTGTCCTAAAGAGAGACTGGGGAAATAGCTCTCTGAAGCAGATGTAAGTTGGCTGGAACAGACCTCATGTAGGATAGGCTAATCTAATTTTAATCAAGAAGTGGCTGTAGCTCCTCCAGCTGTGCTTGAATTGAGTACGCATTTGCAGGCTCACATAGCTCGTAGCTACTGCCACACAGAGCTCTGGCAAGGTGGCAAAACGGACTTGAGAAACAGGGCACGCGTGGCTCTATACGGCCCCAAATGCAGCAGAGGCATATGTGGGAGGGAACAGGGTGTTAAAAGCATCATCTGGTTTGGTGTCCTTACAGCCCGCATGGCCTGCCTTAACCCCCTAATGTGGTGCTGCGTGGATCACCCAAACTTCTCTGCAGCCATGTGCCTAGTTGGTGTTTCTCTGTGACATGGCTACTGGCCCTGCACCAAATGGTGGCAAAGCAGGATGAAGAACTCTCCTCCTGAGGTAAATGGCAGCAGGGAACTGAATCCACTGTGCAGGTTGTATCAAACACTCAGGTGAATTCAGACTAGATAGTTTGTGGTGTTTCTGTCACTTAGTCGTGCTAGAGTGAGTATTTTTTGCTGGAGAAATAACCGTGTCTTTTCTACATCTTTCTGCCCACAGCATCACAGATTTAAGGACAGATTGGACCATTGTGGTCCATCTCTTCCAGCTGCATGAGAAAATAGGCAGTCTCAAAACCTATCAGCTCTCCCCTCCTTCATTTAAAATTGTATAAAACTCTTGGAAAAACAACGGGTCTCAAGGCATGATAGCTGCAGATGAAGAATGCACTCTGCTTCCATGTAAAATATTAGTATAGTACGTTTAACTATTTGGCCCTGGGCTTTTCCAGCTTTGCTTAACGTGTTTTTTTTTAATCATGAGCTCTTCCGAGGCTTTCATGCAGACCTGCAGTCACCTGCCAGGAGAATACATTATGTAAAGGCAGGGTAATGGGGAACGAGGGGAGAGGAAAGGCTTTATAAAACTGGGAGGCCTGGAACAATTAAATTCAACCGACTGACAGAGCAGGCGAGATGAGCTGACAGTAGAAAGATAACCTGTTTGTAAATGCAGCCCTATTTTATCTTTCCACCAATTAAATTAAGTTCTCTTTGGCCTTCAGATTAAAAAAAAAAAAAAAAAAACACCTAAATAAACACTGTTATGCTGCATACATCTTAATACTTCTAATCTTCTGACTAGCAGAGCAAAAAATTAATATCTTCCTGCCTTGGTAAGAGGGAAAACAGATGCCGTGGGGAGGAGGAAATGGGAGAGGATGAGCAACCCTAGGTTTTTGCGTTTACGTGTCTACACACACGTGTATGCATACAGAGTCAAAAATAGCTTTGTGAAAGGATTTTTTAGCCTCATTGTAATAATGCACATGAGCACATCAGCAGTGAAGGTACAGTCAGTGACCCCAGGCAAAAGTAGGATCCTGGCTTCAGCAGTCTTGTCTCATGGCAAAACTACAGGGCCCTGGCTTTGCTGTGCTATAGCTTGAGAATAAACCTCACCTGCTGGCAACCCTCAGGAAAATATGTGCTTCTCTTGCTCCACGAAGACATGGTGTAGATGAGCCAGGGGCTATGCTCCTTCACAGCACTGCTGTCTGCAGTTCCAGGCAAACAAAGGATGCTCTGGAAGTGCATGCTTTTCCCAGTGCCCTTGTTTTTTGCCTCCTGCAAACATGCTGCTAAGCATTCGAGTGCTGGAGGGGTGCACAACTGTGCTGCAGCCAACAGAGCCCCCTGTATCTGAGGGCAGGAGGGGAAAGGCAGCTGATGAATACTGAATGATCAGAGGGAGGGAGATGAGGCAGGGGCTGCTCTTGTAGCAGAGAAGCAAACAAAAGCATCACTCGGGAGATGCTTTAGATGTTGGCAAACATCTCTGGGTGCCCTTCCCCTGTCCCTCCCCTGCTTTACCAGGCACCATGTTGCTTAGGTTTTCCTTTGGGGAGCCAGATAGTGCTTCCTGCTTTCCCCATTATCTTTCCCAGGCTTGGTCCTCCAAGGGGAGAGGTGTGCTTGCAGCTCTTCCCCTTGGCCTTGGAGGTGCCCTGTTGCAGTGCCTTGGATCAGACTATTGCTACATCAGCTTTCCATATGGAGCAGTTTTCTGTAGTTCCGAGGAAGAGCTCTCACTTCTTATTGGTTTACTTACCACTCCTGTAATTTCTCTTCTTTAAAATGCTTTTCCTTTTCACAAAATGGACCTCAACCACACATTATTTTTGTATCCCAAATTCTTAAGTACCCTGGTGTATTTGGTGCAGGCGTATGCATGGGTGCAAACCTTCGGAAAAGGAAAGCTATGTCTGGGAAGATCATTTTTAGAAGTACTGCAGATCCATTTCATTTTTGTTTTAATTGCCGTTGATGATAAAATGCCCCCTTCCTGACTTCAGCAGGGAGTAGAACTGAGTTAATGGTACCCTTTCATAAATCCCACTCACTATGCAAAAAAAGAAAAAACAAACTATAGTAGATCCCTGAGGTGAAGATTTTAATCACACAACACAGGCAGTTCGGAGACAACAAGAACTATCAGAATAAACAAAAAATATCACAGATGACTAAAACTAGAAAGCTTTTTTTAAAAACAATTCCCATCGTTTTCATTCTACCATTTGTTTGTTTGTTCTTTTTCCATCCTTTTGACAATATAACTATATTAGTGACTTTTTATTTGACTTTTCCATGCCCTTTCAATCTGAAAGGTTTCTATTTTACATTAAAATAGCAGGAAGAGAAAAGAGGTCTCAACTGAAGAGATCAAAACATCTGTGATATCTGCACACCTCTGCCTCACAGTACGGCTGCAGTTCTCATTGGCAGAGGAACCTTGGAAACTTAAAACACACTACAGGTAAGACCATTTCGTTAATTAGCCACATAGGCAAGAATCATTGTATGTTTTCCGTTTCTGCACTCAGTTGAGCTTTCTATGGAGGACAGCAGCATTAACAAATGGTAAACAAAGTCCTAGGTTTGCTGTGTGCCAACTGCACTGCAGCAGTGATTTTTGTGCTTGCACTCGCATCCTTGTAGATGTGACCCTGAAACCACTTGGGTGGCTATCGCAGATCAACCAGTGCAGCATAAATTCACTCCAGGTAGCTGTGCAGTTACCCATTACATGGGAAGAGAATGAGAAAAAAGGCAATCTCTGGAGATCTGCTGCTGTTTCTAGTTTCTTCATCTTCCTCAGACTTAGAAATGTTAAATAGAAATGTAAAAATGGTGCATATACATGCATGTAAGAATAGGAAATGTTTGTATTATTGGTCAAGTAGTATGTTTTATTGTTTAGCACTGTGTGAGCAGACAATATAAACATGACCTGTTGTGTAATTCAGGCCTTTCCCTTTCCTCCTTTCTGAATTCATTCACCTAGATGTTGTTTTTTGGAGGGGACCATAATTTTTTTTATTCTTAGCCATTGATGGTAGTGGGGAAATATTTCAGATGCTGCCTCCTCTATTTCCATTCTGAAATCTGTTGATTTTTCTTTAGCAAATAGGCCTGGATTTAGGAAACTAATTTCAGAACAAATAAAAGTGGATAAATACAGAGCAGGTGCTGACAGAATTTCAACAGGGAGAATAGCTACAAGGTGCAAATCGATTTTCTAACTGCCCATCCTATGGAGGCGGGTAGCAGCCTTCCCAGAAAAGGGCAGGACAGAAGCCTTAGTAATGTCCAATTGCAGCTCAATTAAGAGTATAAAAGTGTCCCCCTGCAAGCAGGCTTTTCTTTTTTATGAGCTGTTAGACAGAGAAAAGAGGATGGAGCTAGTAAAGTGGAAAGGGATTCCCTTGGGCAGTGTGTTTAGGATGCTCTGTTGCTTCTTTTCTTTGGTCCTCAGGGCTTCTAACAGCTTTAAAGATGTGTTTATGCTGGGAGACCATTGCCTCCTCAGCTGCAGATGGAGGAGCGCGCTTCTTGCTCTTCCTGCAAACAGCACTGCAGTGATTTCCCTTCTGAGCGCTGTGGGTAAGTGAATTACATGGAATGAGATTTCCTCTTGTCTCTAGATAAAGCTAGGTGACCGAGTGTAAAATTGAGAGAACTTTGCTTTCCCAATCTATCACTGCCCTCCCTCGGCGCTCTCCCTTGTGTACCTATGGTGCCTGATTCACTGTGGCTTAAAATGGTGTGAAGGCAGCGCAAAAGATAGCTAACTCCTTAGCGTGTGTCCTGCCGAGGTGGCCAATGCTCACTAAAACTGTGGCCCAGAGGGGCCTTATTATTCTACTCTTGTTATTCTTTCCATGTCACCAGTGCAGCAGTTCATCTTTCTCTACGGGGAGCCCATGATGCTCGTGGGCAAAGCTGGGGAGCGCCAGGCTCCTTCTGCAAGGTCCATCCGCGTGCTGCTGTCTGATGCTGTGTGGGTGAACGGCCCCCTCTGCTTAGAGCAGCTAAGCTTCTGATTGCTGTAAGCTTCTCTAAGGCTTGATCCTAGCTGCTCTTAAAGCCTGATCCTTCTCCTAGGAGAAGGGCAGCTGGAGGGATGTACATCACACTAGCAGCTAGGAACAAAAGCTGGTTATCTCTCACCGGTTACTCCAGAGGTCACTGATCCTGCATTAGGAACGGGTGAGCTGAAGCTTATAAGGAAAGTGCCTATGATTGCTGTCTGGCTGGAGAGGAGTAAACACACAGGAATGTGGGGCTTTGGAGCAGTGTGTCAGCTTGCTAAACTAAATCTCTGTTTCCACTGTAGGTGAGTGGGGTTTTTTAACAAGTTTCTGTGTTACAGAGGCTTTGCTGGTAAAACCAACTCAACCATGGGGGTCAGAAAAATGACCTCTTTCCAATCCAGGAATGTAATATGATCTCTCTCTCTCTCTTTTATTTTGCCCGAGAAAACTCTCCTGAAAGAACTCTTACATTCTCCCTCCATAGGTCAGCTTTAGAGCATGGTGTGCAAGCTGATAATGCTCACAGGTATGAGTGAGAGCAGCTGCTTGTAACCTTTCTGGGTGAAAGGACGAAAGGGCTGGGACAAGCATAACCTTCCAAAACCATCACACAGCAGCTGTGTGTGCAGCCTTTAGGATTCTTCTACAAATTATCCCTTCTGAGCTCACATGAGGGAAATGATAAAACTGCTACCTGTGGTTGATGCTGATGAATCTTCTCTCCACATAGAACTATGCGACTGCAGAAACCTGAGTGAGAAACAGTAATTTCTTTCTAGAAAGATAATTAGATATATGAAATGGCCTTGTACATGAAGATATATATGGCCCTGTATGAAGGTATGTAAGTGCTCCCCTTGGAAGACGTAGAGGAATGTGGATAGCATGGCTGTTGGCATGTAGTTATCATCTGCAAATGTGAGGCATTTTGACTGAGGTTTTTCTGCCTGGATCTTCTTGGGCAGAGCCCCATCCTCTGCATAATGCTGCTGAAGACAGTCTGGTCTCAGCTGCAGGAGAGGTTTGACAGTGGCTTTTTCCCCTGCTATAAATGTTGAGTGATATGGGAAGACAGACCAATCCTTGAGGTAAGAAACTCATGATACACCTCTTGTTTAACTGTTAGACTGTGGGATAGAATGGAGAGGTGGCACTTTCTAAAACTGAGACAAACCTTCAAGCCCCTCTTAAAGTGTTTCATACCTTTCCCAAGCTAGAGAAGAATATAACTTTTTTAATGACTCACATGTTTAACCATCTTAAGTGCTATGAAGCCATTGTCAATGTCTAGCTGATGGTGTTTGACAATACTGCCTTAAACTGCTCATAATACCTTGCTATTCTCCGAGCATCAGGTTTGGGAGAATAAGTGATTGGGGTATGGTAACAGAGAACCTGCTTAGGCTAGCCTTGCTGATGCCTGTTGCTTCTTCTTAGACTATCTGAATCAAAAGCAGAAAATTTCAATCCGCTTAGGGTATAGAGAAAAAAGATACTTAGAGTCTCCTTTGTGGATATGGCTCTTAACCTTCTAGCTGAGTGTATTAGTTGGTTATAGCTTAACTCCAGGCTCATTTGCACTGGAAACAAAAGCCTATAAGCCAGGAATGATGGCTTTGGCTGTGTATTTTTATTTTTTGCCTTGGAAAGGTGATTAATAGTGTCATATAATGTTGCCTGGACAGTGGGACTCTTGAGAATCTCAAAAAAATTAAAATAATAAAAAAAAAGGTGGTCTCAGCTGCTGTTATGTAACTTGCTGTTTTTCTGAAGATAAGAACTCAATAGCCCTCAGTAAGGGGATAGAAACCAGCTGTGGTCACTGGAAGCCAAAATAGATATGTATACCCTTATCCTGGAGGAATGGGATTGATGGCAGCAATGAATAGTGTTTGGCATCTCCCAGCCCAGCACAGTAAGTAATTTTAGTGAGTAATTTTAGCTTCTCCTGTGTTCCCTGTTCTGGGCAAAAAAAGCTGCTGCTTTCTCCTCTGAGAGGTGGACATCAGCATGGAAGGGGCATGAATGGGTGGATTCAGTTGATTCTTGTTGTGTGAAGACTTCAGAAAAACTGCCTACTCCTAAGATGAAAAGATAGCCATAAAAGGAAGCGATGGTTCATGCAAGAAGAAAGTTATCTTCTTTGAGTTTACATGGAGGTGGATGAGGAGAACTAGGTGGATAGAAAACCAGCAGTATTTTCCTACAGAGTAACTGAGGGTTAGGCAGTACACTGTTGCCTTGGGTGACTTTTTTCCTTCTCTGGAATATCTTTCAATAACCTTTTAGATTAAGGGAAAATATGCATTTCCAGGCAGAGGAACTGAAATGTTTGGGGGGACTAGCATGTATCATACCACCTAGAACATCTGTAGTGGGGTAACACTGCAAATGTTATGAGGGACTTCTGTGGAGTTGTCCTTTGCACTTGAAAGAAAAAATGCAAATGCTTCTCAGGGTAAGGATGATAAAAGCAAGAATGGCTTGTAAACCACAAGTATGCTTCATAATGGAAATCAAGCTGGTGTGAATCTTCTTGTTGCCACTGTGTGGCTGTAGATGCTGCAAGAAGCAGCCCCAGACAAGTTGCCTTGAGCTGCCTTAGCTTTTCTCTTGGACAAGGTGTAAAGGCAGAGATCTCTGGTGTGATGCAAAAGATTGAGTTTCTCTGTGTCCATGTGGCTTGGAATGGCAATGGTAAAGGCTTCTAGGAATTGCGAACTGAATGAGCTTCATAATTAGCTATTTACATGGCACTGCAGAGCATGATACCAAGGACTAAGGATGAGAGATCTTCAGTCTTTAAAACAGTTCTACAGCTAACTCAATACAGAGTTAGTGTAACTCCAAAGTGGAACATCTGGAGAAAAAGTGTCCAACTGAGTAGCTGGTACTTTGAAAGCAAAATGCCGTTGTCTAAGTAAATAAATAAATGAATATCTAAATCCTACTCCTTCATCATGAGGCGATCCTCTCTTAGACAGCTCAAAAACATCCTTAAGGGTTCTTGAATTAAACTAAGTTGTACCATTTATATAGTATCTTTTTGGTATTTAAAATACAATAAGGTGTTTGTTTGTTTGTTTGTTTTTAATTTTAAACTGTCTGTGTGACCCTGGTGGTGGCTGCAGCTAACCAACTTTAAAAAAGAACTTCAGGATTAATTCCTAGAAGGCATGTTTTCTACTGAAAATGAATTACACATAGTCATTATGTTCTTTTCCCTCCTGCCTTAAGCAGGATTCCAACTAGGATTTATATGCAGTGACCTCCTTCCCTGTGAAGTTCATATTGATTCAGGAATTTGATAGTTCAATATCCCCCTGGGAGAAAGACAGTATTAAGTATAATATCTAGTGATTGGAACTGTGCAAGAAATCACTTTTCTATTCCTACATCTTCAGTGAAGTAATATCAAGTTCTTTAAAATAGGAGAGTAATAGAATAAACTGTTAGTTTAAAAACAAAACTAAACAATCCCATCCCTGGGATGTTGGCTATTCTGGCATGATCTTTTCCAACCTTCTTTACCTTTTAAACCACAGAAGTATTCTCCTGTCAAGACCGATGTAATATTGCATATACAATTTGACTTTTTTTTTTTTAAAGAAAATGAAAACAAACACAAAGCATCTCTCTGACAGCTTTCCAGCCCTTATTCCAGGATGTCATTAGGTGATGCAATTTCATCAGAACCAGCTGTGCTGGGCCTGAAATCACCATAGCCTTTGATATTAGGCTTTGGCAGCACCTACAGACTTCAGCAAGATAGTTCTTCAGCACATGCCAGCCTTGGCAGAGTCACTATGTTGTTGGCTATAGCTGCTAGTTAAACTCTTGGTTCTATGTTGTTTAACTTACCCTAAGAGAACACAACTTTTGTCCTGAAGAGCTGCAGGCAATTAACAGTCCCTCTCTTGAAACCTACCAGAAGACTGTAACCTGATTGCTTGTTGGCTAGCAGTAAGAAACGCTAAATTGCTGTGGGAAAGGGGCATGTGAGTAAAGCTGGTCTTTAAGACAGTGGGAAGACAGAGTTGGCTCAGCTTTCGTTCGTACTGACCAAAGGGAACTGCAAGGAGATAATAAATGGCAGCTCTCAAATGATATCTTACAAGGGCTGGCTGCTGTCTTTCTGTCATAATCCAGCACATATTTGGTAGTCATTTCTTTGTGGTCACTGGAGATGAATGTACCACCACTAAACTGGATTTGGTGCCTTTAAGCAGGAGATGTAATAAGAGTTATTGACCAGCCATCAAAAGTAAGGCCTCTGTTCAATATCAGTTCCCACTTTCTGTAGGCAAAACCACTTTCTGGGTAAGAAAAGATTCATATTCCATGTAATCTAGGATTTGGATAAGTTATAAAATAGGATCATCCTTGAGGAAGACACTAAAAGTCTTGCTCCTTTAAGTTATATAAAATAAAAAATCAGTTGACTGAAGGAAATAAAGTGGAATCACATAATCTTTTGCAGATGTAATTCTAAACTTAAATGGGAATGAGAATATATTTTTTTCTACAGTCTGTGGCTTGGACTTCTGTTTTGAGACTATCGTGGAAGTCTTACTTGACACTTTTTCATTTCCCATATCCTTCCACTGTCAGTAGACATTCAGGGATGGATGCTCATGAGTGTTTGAATTTGCATCTGAAGTCATGCTTTTTTGAAACTTCTGTAATGCTTATTTCTGATTCTTCCTGTGCAGAAGATTGGAGACCACAGGATACAAGAATTAGCTAGTGGCAGACAGCAACATGAGGAGCCAGAATATTGGGAGTGTTGCACAGCATAACACTTTCAGATAACGATTTTTTGGAAGATTTGAACAGGAAAGGTGTTAACGATAGATGATCTTGCCCTTCCTGGATTATACGGGCTATAGGTAACATGGGAAAAGCTTTTCTCTGCAAGTTTCTTCTGAAAAGTGCTTAATTGTTAGCACTTTGGCTTTGGTGGATTCTACTTTCCAGCAGGTGTTAATGGACTGATAAGATTTATCTAGTCTGATAAGTTCCTGTATAAGGCCAGCTGTTTTGGTTCTAAAAATAATAATAATAAAAAAAAATGCAGAAATCGAGGGTGTTTAATAGAACCTCATTGACCCCTTTCTGTAGTTGTCTTTTCCTTAGGAAAGCGGCACAGCTCTGAATGCAAGTTCTATGCACTTGCTTCTTCTTTTTTTATTTTTTAATATTGTAGAGTTGTACCAAATTTCTGTGTAGAAATTTTATGGAGCTCTGGGGTAAAACCAGTCTGAAATAGTTTCTGGTCTTAAAACCGACTCTTGAAGAACAGCCTTGAACTTCTATCTATTGATCCAGGCCTTGCAGTTTTCACACCATTGTTTCAAATGACTGACACCATCCCAACTGCCCCCACAGTTTTAGTTCCTCCTGAGTTATCTGCAGAAGGTTAGGGCTCATCTGAGCTTTGGCAAATGATGAAATAATGCAGTATTTAAACGTTAATGTGGGGCTAATAACCCATGTGGATTCACTTCAATTCCTTCTTCTTCTTTCCTCATAGGTTTACTTTCACTGTAGTGCATCAGCCTGTGTCTCAGCTACTATGAATCCCTCCACACCTCACTAACCTTCTGAGAGGTAAGTGCTTTTCTTGGAGACAGTAAGAAAATGGGAGACACCAGCCTTGCTCTCTGTAGTGAAGATGTGGCCTGAAAAGGCCTTGTGTCCTCAGTTTTAGGGTACCAGCTCAGGTTGGCTGTAGGCAGGACTGTTGAGGTACTTAAGCCATGTGCTGCCGAAAGAAGAAGGGTATCTGTTTAGCTGTGTGCTTGTCCTAGATTTCCAGGCCTTTAGGTTTGAAGACCAGATGTGGAGTAGCACTGATTTTTAGGTAACCATTATGTCCTTTGAGAATGAATTACAGTATGATCTATACTGATAAACTTCCCTGGTTCTCTTAGAGCTATTCCCACAGTAACTTGTGGGGGGGAAGCCTATTTCAGATTCTCACAAAATCTAGTGTCTGAATGGAAAAATGCAAGTGCCTCGTTTTGAAGGGGCACAGGGATTCATGTTAAACCAGTCATAGCCATTCAGTCTAAAATGACACTTGCAGAACTGCACCAGAATATGGGTCCTTCCCATGGTTACGGTTAAAATGAAAGTAGCTTAATTGGGATTCAAGCCAACAGAAGAGAATTCTAGCACGGTTAATAAAATCTGGAAGCGATGCTCTGAGATGGCATGGAAGTACTGTTTGGCCTTTGGGTCAGTGGGAAAGGTGCAAGAAGGAATCTTCTTTAGAAAAGAGAAGGATAAGTTTATTAAAGACAAACGGACTTGTGTATTGATACTCTGCTGTCTTTTAACAGGTAGGGAAAAATAAAAGGGGAAGTGAACTGTTATGCTGTGAGGAGCCTGAGTTATAACACGGGTACCTGCAGATTTCCATATTGCTGGAACAAAACAGAACCTTATTTAGCAAAGTGATGAGTCAAGTTGCTTGATTTGCTGAATACTGTCTTGATGAGACCAGTTTTATAACTCAGTATGGTTACTTTTACTAGTGCTTGAAGCATTCAAGTGAGATAATAAGTGGCAAAAGAAAGAAGCTTCAGGTAGCTTACATTAGACTAAAAGTGTAGGGAAAGACACTGTGCTATAAAAGACTGGCTTTCATCTGAATCCCGAGGAAGGAGCGAGTGACAACAAATCAAAAATAGGCTGGTTTTTGTGACCTGGAGTTCTCCACTTCGACCACAACTGTTTACCTTCTTTCCTTGGAGCAGCTGCTGATAGTACTCTACATAAGGTGCTTCAATGTCTGAGCGAGTTAGGAAGTAACTGGAAGCACTGAAAATTTTTTACATTGGTACCCTGACTCCTCTACAGTCTCGGGGTATAAATATTATTCCGCTCTTACCTCTGTAATGCTGGCTCTCCCAAACTCAAGCCCAAGTAACTATTTTCATAAGGCAGGAAAAGCAGTTTTTTTTTCCCGTAGCTTGAAAGCAGAGTTCTAGATCTCCTAGAAGGCTCATTTCATGTCAGGCTCCTGACATAAAACCTCTGCCTCCTTTCTGTTAGCAATGATAATATTAAGAAATTCTACCTATAATAGCAACAAAATATGTTGCTATTAGCTGTTGAGCATGATTCCTACTTGTCACAACTCAAGCCACCTGTGAATAGTTACTGTGACACTATATGATTATCCTGAAGCCTGATGATGCTAGCTCTACTGAAGTGCAACTTTTCTCTGTTCCTTTTATGCTGGCTTTGGACTATTTTTTTCTCATTGGGACAGACTTCATGGGCTTGGGAAGAATGATTTGGAATTGAAAATGATTTTGACCAATTGGAGATACAGTCCAAAATGAAACAGATGAAATTCAAGACAAGTGTAGAGATTTACCCTTAGGAAGGAGAAATCAAATGCAGTGCTAGGAAAGGCCTGGTGGATTAAATGATCTGAAAATGGCAGGAGTATCACTCCATCTTCAAAGGGAAAAAGGAGGGAGGGTAGAAACAGTCCTGAAGGAAGGATTAAAATGGTGCTTGTATAGAAAGAAGGAGGGGAATACTTCTAAGGAGGCTTTATCTGGAGTATTTTGCTCAGTCTTTGTACCAGCTTCAGAGAAATGAGCTCTAGAGCGTTGTGAAGACAGCCTCTTAGGGGAAGTACTGTAATACAGGTAGATGGGAACATAAGAGGGCTTGTTTACCAGACACTCAGGAAGGATGCTGAGTAACCTTCCCTCTGGGCTGGTGAAGAGAATATGAAGAAAGAGCAGACTTGAATAGATGCCCACTTAAGAAGGTGGTAGAATCAATAGTCTCTTGATTTATTTATTTTTTTAATAAGTGATTATATAAAGGTCTGTAAATATAACCAAGATCGGGCTGTCTCTTATTCTTCAAGGAACGATAGAAGGGGCTTTCCAGCCCTATGATTTTGTGATCTGCCAGTTGGACCTAGACTTTGACCTTGAGAAGTTGTTCTTAAGTTTCAAATCAAAATTACCATTTAAGAAGAAACAGTAATGGCTTTAGAGCCTTCCTGCATAAGCTTCTCATGTATTCCTTTCCATCTGGAACTTGTCTTCATTGGGTAGGGATCATACAGTTGCCACAGTGCCAAGACCATTCTGCCTGTGACCAACTCCAAGGTGCTAGTATTTGGAGGCATATCCAGAAATTACAGTCTTTGCTTATTTTACTGCCTGTCTACAGAATCAATGTAATTGAAAAATACTTGTAGGTCTCCCACTCAGGATCAGGTTTTAGGAGTCATCTGCTTTCCAAACTCCACCCTGCTCTATTATTCTGTTTTTATCTTGAACGAGTTGCTAAGAATTGTCCATCGCAGGTACTAGCTGACAAACTACAGCTAGTAAAACACTGATTTGAGAGAGAGCTAGAAACCTGGGCTGGGTTATGAAGAAAAATCCTGTAAACCAGAGCTATAAATGCACTGCAGATGAAATTGCCTTCCTTACATTGCTGTAGCAAGACTGAGAACTTTATCAAGAGTAGCTTAAAGGATATGTAAATCTTGTGTATAGGTGCAGTTACAGAAAATAAAAGACTTAATAATTTTGTCTTCACTAAAATATGCCTTCCATCCCTCTCACCTCTGTTGTCAGTGGCTTACTTTCGGTTACCTTCCTAAAATGAGTGGTTGTATCTGCAGAAGATTCTCAGGGTTGTTTTCCTGCCTTTCCTCTTCCCTTTAAGTATCCTACTCATGCTGTGCCTTGACATAGATTGTTTTCCAAGAGAAGCTGGGCAGTAGCTGGAAGACCGTAGTGGTTGAAAAGTGTCAAGTGAATGAAGTGAAATATTTGGAGTGATGCTTCAGAAATGCCCTGATTAGAAGGAAAGTTATGTCAGGGGTAATAGAAACTGCTTATCTTCCCTTTCCTTGTGATTACACGATCTCTTTGAGCATTATGTACCACCTGATACAATTGTCTTGTAGTAGACACATGCGTGCATTGTTCCAGAGAATACAGAGCTAATATGGACAGCTTTCACCCTCATGAAGAAAGAGAATATTGCTGAGACAACAAAAAATTCTATGAGGTACAGATGAGGCAGTATTGTCCTTTATAAAATAATCCTTTGGAATATCCTAGGCAACTTCTATTTGCAGTATAAAATATTGTCTGTGGCTTTTCTTAGATGTTCTGAAATTACTGTTGTGGCAGATTGGAAACTTAGGGATCTGTGGTCTGGAGGTGCAGCAATTGGGGAAGCAGTAGGGCACAGGGAGGGAGCTTCCTGGAATCCTGAGCAGGAATCAGAGCAGCTGAGTTGGATCACTAACTCATAATCCTTGCATAAAGTACTCTTGTAGTACATAGTAAGTGGCTGGTTTTTTTCCCCATATACTTCCGTAGTCTGTTTTAATACTCTGCTGCTAATTGTAACAGCCATGTACTGTGAAATTTGCTCAAGATGCTCAGTAAAACATCTGCTGACAGTTTCAAGTTTGTGCTTTCCCTGAGTAGCTTCAAACTATTGCCCTACCACCTATGTTCCAGAAAATCTGGAATAAAGATGCATAAGGATGGGGTAAAGGAGGACAGTGGCATGGTTGCTGTTGCAAGTAGTTTATAGTCTGGGTAGTTTCTGGCTAGGAGCTGCAGCTAATGCTGTGACCGCAGGGGGTAGTGACAAAAGGTACTTACTGTTTTTCCTTAAATGCGTAATGATAATATACAGTTGCTGATATGACTGCCTGAGGAGATCTTGGCACTTTCTAATATAACATTAAGCTTTCTCCATGTACATCTTCCTGCATTCTAATGTGTCTCTCAAATGCTTCAGTAGGCAGAGACTACAGTGAAAAAGGTATCGTATTCTGCTAATGCTGTTTCTCAGTAACAACCTGGGTGAGATGCTTAGTCAGGCTGCAGCTGTCATGCTGAACATCTTTCCTCTGGCAAGCATAAACTTCATGCTATGTAGTTACATCAGGGCCTTCCCCTTATCGAGGGGCTGCACTGGGGGAACTGTGCATGCTAATAAATTGCCCCCACTTACATTTGCCTAATGAGGTACCTCAAGACACTCAGGCTTTTTTATTAATGTTCATAGCTACTTCTCTCTGGTGCAACAGAAGAAATGAAATTATGGGTTTGAAATGGTAACAAGTAACTGACAGAGCTCTGAGGTTTGGACTCTCATCCTTTGATTCCTCATCCACGTTAGCCACTTTTGAGGTATATTTCTTGCACGCAGCATCTTTCATAGAATTTGATCATCAAGCTCATTATGAAATTCCAGAATTATTTTTGTTGGTGGTAGATCAGCTACAGGCAGTAAATTGTCTCAGGTGTGGAATGTGATGTACTTAGTGTAATGAAGGGAATTCAGCGCTTGACTGATCAGTGAGGCCTTGTATTGGCTGTCTTTTGACTACTCTGGTTGCCAGATTTCTGCCTACAACCTGACTTGCCTTGAAATTGACACTTGCTTTGTAATTTGGGATACTTACAGGCCTAAAACAAATACCTTCATAGGCAGACCTGTAAGAACTTTATAGATAGGCAGTTTCCATTCGAAAACATCTATAGCGGTCAGAAAGGAACTTCTGTGTTTCACATCCAAATACCACAATTCAAATCAACCTCACTACCAAACTCCTGGGGCTCAGGTGAGGCTTTTGATACTGGATTACTTCTGCAGCCAGTTTGAAGTTCTCATTTAATCTCTTCCAAGTCAAATGTGTCAAATCATAGAGTAACGCTTGCCTTTTCAAGATGCAGGTGCAATAAGGTGAAAGCCTTATAACTACAAGCGATTTAATGGAATCTCTTTAATCCCATTAGTCAACGAAGCATTATGAGAGCCCATTCTGTCACACTTGTGCTTCAGACATGCCATGGCCTGAGGCTAGGCTTCGGAACTGAAGTTTTAGCTTCCTGAATCCCAACCTGATTGGCAATTTGCCACCACTAAAGTGGCAATTTTGAGTTTCTTTCCTTGTCTGAGCACTTGAAATGTGTTTATTCTAGGGGTGGCAGAGGTCCCAATGCATGGCTTTGAGCAAGCTGGTAATAAGCTTGATTCACAGAATCACCTTCCTCAGATCCCTCCAGGAACATCTTACGCCAAGGCTTCCAGGATCGAGCTACATGTAATACAGACTATAGTCTATACAGTCTTCCCATTTGCCTTTCCCATCGATGTGTTACAGCTCTGTAACAAAAGAATCCAATTATTGTGGAGTGGATTACCCTGATGTTTATATATCCCTGAATGCTGAGCTTATCTCTTTTAGGCAGAAATGCATCCTTCTGCTTATTGACCTGTCCCAGAGAACAAGTTGATAAATTTATCCATGGAGCCATCTTTGCTAATGTTGCTGTGTGTCCATCCTGTCAGCTTTGTTCAGGAGCAAGACTTCACATCTCAGTTCACTTCATGCCCATCCAGATATTTGTGTGGGTGTGGAACCTTGTATTTTGGTAGTTGGATTTGCTCCACCTAGCCCTCTGTGATGGTAAATACTCTGTGTAGCTCTTCAGCTCTGGTGTTGTTAAATCAGAAACAAATTTGTGACATCATGTACTGTTTGCCAACCGGAGTAGAAGGTCATTCAGATCCCAGCCCATCTACTTCCAACTACCCAGGACACTTAGGTCATTAAAGAGGCTTAGAGCTGAGACAGAAAGTTATAATCACTGCTAGCTCCTTGAAGGTTATAAAACTCCTATCACAAAATGACATTGTTGTTGACCTAAGAAAAACCTGGGAGATCTGTTGAGGACTGTCATCCTTGTCACTGCAATCCTAGCCAAACTAACTTGGCGCCCGAATGTTGGAAGATCACTTCTGCTCATGCTGTGTAGCGTTTTGTGAACAGGTAGCCGTGCCACTGTGAAGGAAATCAGTTTCGGTTTTAAAGACGCTGTGTCCTCTGAAGTCTCATATCGTTGCTGCAATGCTGCAACATCATCTGGTACCCCACCATGCTCAAGGGCTGATTCTGCACTACACTGTGCAGACTTGTATCCTCTGTGCCATACCCAGCTAAGCAGCTTCAGTCTGCATCTATCCTTTCAGCAATAAAGCTTTTCCCAATGTTTAAATTTAATCTCTTTTACTGCAGTTACATCCCGTAGGCTCTTGTTTAGTCTACCACAGACATACAGAACATTTAATTCCTCTTTTAAAAGAAGTTTAAATGTCACTGTGATTTGCCCCTGTCTTTTTTGCTAAAGAAGCCCCCAAATTATTCTTTATTCATAGTCATATTTTATAACCCTCCACTAATGCCTATTCTTCACAGGAATAGCTGTTACTGATGTGTCTCTTACTTGGGGCAGGATGTTCCTAATCTAGGTGTAGTGATGCAAATGATAATTTGACTGCAGTGGATATGGTAAAAAAGTTATTATAATCACACTAAGAGGAGCAAGATCATTAAAGAAAACAAACTAGTAAGATGACATCTAATTGCTAAATAGGAATCGCTGTAAATGATGAAGTCTCAAATACAGAAGTAGGACTGAAAAGATCATGTGCTTTTCAATTTTAAAGCAGTTATTGGTCTTCTGAGAGAAGCTGAGTAAAACTTCAGTGTTTTTCTTTGGGGGAAGGTATATTAGTTTCCATTAAATTATTTGTTTTACTTTTAAACTCCTAAGAAAATCAAATAGAATTCTAAAAAATAAAATAAAATAAAATTGTTTCTAAGCAATTTGAGGACTTTTAATACATTGAAGTGAGATGTGGTGAAATTTGAAACTGCTCTTCAGCCAATACAGCTGGTTGAGCTGGACACGAGTTCCAGTAATGTTCTGCTCCTAATCACTTATTTTCAAAGGCAAGAAGAATGTATTTATTTTCTTCTTTATATATAGACAAACATATATATTTTATTAAATACATATTTATATATAAAGTTTGCCCATTTCATCCAAAACATGGGCATATGTTGCTTGATGCAAAAATAAGTAACTGGTAATGCTGAGGCAGCTAAGGGAATTGCTAAGCAGAATAAATATGAGAGAGCTTCAATCTGGGACTTTGTGTCTGAAAGGTGTCATGGCATGAAACAGGAAGGAACATCCTCTTTACATTGTAGTGCAGCCAATTTTAAAATGCAGCACTGCAGTTTGAATGCCTCACTTCCAAAACATCCTTCAAGGAGCTGGAGGTTTTTTTGTTGGACTCCCATATTTGATGCAAGGTCATCATATTTGAGGCTGTGTCCAGAAGGGTTTTGAATAGCTCCCAGGCTGGAGCTTCCACAGACTCACTTGATGACTTGTTCCAGGGCTTGATGATACTTCCAGGAACGGAAAAACAAACAAACAAACAAACAAAACAAAAAAAACCCACTTTTTAAAAAAATGGAGTTTTTTGTATTTCAGTTTGCACCTACCACCTCTTACCTTTTTGCTGGATATCGTTGACTAGAGACTGACTGTCCTTTTTACTGCCTGCCAGCAGGTATTTATACACATTGATGAGATGCACTCTGAGTCTTCTTTCCTTGAGGATAAACAATCTCAGCTCTTCCTCTCAGAAGCTCCAAGTCCTTAATTATCTTAGCTGCTCTTTGCTGGACTTGTCCCATTATGTCCAGTGTTGGGTAGAGGGAAAAGATCTTCTCCCTTAACCTGGTGGCAATGTTCTTCCTCCAAAGAGGCTACTGACTGCCTCTGCTGCAAGGGTACGTTGCATTAGCAGCTTGTTGTCCACCAGAACTGCCAGAGCTGGTTTCCATCAAGTTGGCTCTCAGCATGTATTGCTGTATGAAGAATCTGGGAATCTCTTTGCTGAACTTCTTGAGATTCCTATTGGCCCACTTCTTCAGCCTGGCAGAGTCCCTCTAGAAGCAACACAGTCTTACATCTTATCAGCTCCAGTTTGGTCTCCTGAAAATTTGGTGAGAGTGTGCTCTGTTCCATTGCTGAAGTCGTTAGTGAAGAAGTGCAATGACACTGGCCCTCTTTGGAGTATGCCACAAATGACTAGTGTCCAGCTGGGCTTTTTTGCCACTGATCACAGCCCTTTGACCCTAGCTATTCAGTCAGTTTTCAGCCTCACTCTCTACTTAGTTTGTAGTTCATCAGTTTTCCAATGAGAATGTTATGGAAGATGTTTCAAAATATTTACTAAAGTCAAGATAAACAACACCTATTGATCTTTTTTCATCTTCTGAAGTAGCTATTTTGCAGAAGAAGGCTAGCAGGTTGGTCAGGAATGATTGTTCCTTCATAAATCGATGCTGACATCTCCTAATCATATAATCATAGAATCGTTTGAGTTGGAAGGGACCTTTAAAATTCATCTAGTACAACTCCCCTACAACAAACAGGGACATCTACAGCTAGATCAGGTTGCTCACTCTTCATTTGTCCTTAATTTGCTTGGAAATGGTTTCAAGAATCATTTGTTCCATCACATTCCCAGGAATTAAGGTAAAGCTGATGGGCCTGTAATTGCACAAATCTCCTTACTCTTCTTGAAGATGAGTGACAATTGATGATCAAGAAATTATTGGTAGGAACCAAATGCATCAATTCACTTCCTTTTTTTTTTTTTTTTAGTTTTTTTTTAGGTTTTTTTTTGATACTTCTTTTTAGGGAAAAATTTGTCTTTTCCGTGGGGATTTTAAAGCCATTTATTAGACTGGAATAACTACTTCTGTAGTGAAGACTGGGCAAGTGTAAGGAAGTCAGAGATTGGGACAGGTTGCAAGTTGTAGCTGGGAGCAGATAAAACTTGTGCTCAAGATGCCACGGAAATAAGGGCATTTCATGTCTTCTTTCCTCCAACTAAAGACACTTAACACTGAGTAAGTGGCCTGCACAGCTGTCCCATGCATCTGCAGGTCACTGCTGCAGTGACATCTAAGGGCTCCTGCTTTCAAAATGCTGAGTGGGTGGGAGAGGACTGCAGAACTGGCCTCTCTACCCTTCCTTCTCCCTGCTGCTTTTGTTCTCTGCCTTAATTCCCTTTTGAAGGGCTGATATTTTATTCAGCAGCCCCCGCTGTGCCAGAGCCCATGACAGAAGTTTCTCAGAAACACTGCGACGACAAAATGCTCACAGCTGGGCTTTGAAACTCCAGGGAACGCTGGGCAGAGAGGTGACGGTGGCAGGGAGCTGTGAGGAGGGGGACAGAGAGGGGACAGAGGGACAGGAAGTGCACTATTTGTTAGGAATAATGAGGCGAAGATATGGCAGTGTTTTTTTATTACAAATAATAGACAGTGAACTTCAAACAACAGCAGTGAGTTGTTAAAAAAAAAAAACAGCAACAGAGTTAAATAAATGCCTAATTAGCCAGCACCATGAAGGTGGAATTCAGTGCTCCAGAGATTCTTAAGGGAGAGTCAATAAATTCACAGCTGTTGGGATTTTTTTGTTGGCTTTTTTTTCTCATTCTTTTTTTTTTTTCCCCCCCTTTTCCTCTCCCCTCAGGCACAAAAGAAAATCTGAATGAGCCGAGGGCTGCTGTAAAGGTTTTGGCGGGCTTCCTCTCCTTGTTGGCACCATCCACAGTCTGTGTCTCGGGAGAGATGGAGCTGCCAGATCTACTCTATTGAGGAAGCTTGGGTGATCTGAGAATGGCAGGAGTGTAAGCTGTGTGTGTCTGGGAGCAGATCTATCATTAACTGTGTCTGGTCAAAGGACAAGTTCAAGACAATATAAAAGCATGCACCTTTCTGTGTGCACGTGTAAGACTACATATGATATAGGACATAAGAATATGTAATTCCTTCCCATCAGTTTTGCAAAGATGTTTAGGAATTCTGCAGGTTTCCATGTGCAGGTTTGAGTTCTGATGTGAGTTCTGATCTGCGTGTTCGTGTAGAAGCAGGACATCATTTATTACAGAACGGCTTGTGTAGGAATGGCCCTTAAAGCCCATTCAGTTACAACTTCATGTCATGGGCAGAGCTGCCACCAGCTCAGGCTTCCCAGGGTCCCATCCAACCTGGCCTTGAATGCCTCCAGGGATGGGGTATCCACAGCTTCTCTGGACAGTGCCTCACTGCCTTTTCTGTGCAAATCTCCCCCCTGACATCCAACTTAAATCTCCTCTCATGTAGTTTAAAGCCATTCCTCTTGTCCTATCACTGTGGATCTCTGCAGAGGAGGTTGTTGAGGTCCATGGTGAGGCTCATTCTAAATAATAATGATACATTTGTGCAAGATACCCTTCCTGTTCCCCTTCGCTTCATAGTGCCATCTGTATCAAACCTTCATGAAAATGTTTATCACCATTTTTTTTTCAGCTCTCTCTCCTCCCCCCAGGAAAAAAAAAAAATGCAATTTAGTTTAGTTCTAAATTGATTCCAAGCTGCATTTCCTTAGGGTGTGTTGCTTTCACAGACTGCCATTCCAACAAGCCCTTCTCCACTGTGCACTGTGTTCAACCCAAGATCTCCAAACCCATAAGGCAGTGCAGTGGTTTTTGGCTGGTTGATTGATGCAGCACCCTGTACCTCAGTTCCTGTAAGCAGCTGTGTTAGTGCAACATGCAGTTTGTTGAAATGCTTTAAATTAGAACGCTTCATATTACTCCGGTAAAACTAAATGCTTTGACTTGGGGATCATCAGAAAGCTCTGTTTTGATTAGAAATGTCAACATTCTGTATCAAAATTTCCATTCCTTGGGAAAGAGAAGAAATTTCAATTTTTCATGATTTTTTTTCATGATGAAAAAAATCTTCAGATTTCCCAGGAGGTGAAAAATCCAAACCTCAGTTTTGTCTGCATTACGCAGTGACTCCCATAAAATTATCTACAGAACAGAATCATTTTCCTTCTTTCTTTCTAATCAAAATGCAGAAAAGGCAACTGCACTTGGTGCCATTTGATTTAAAGCAGCCAGCTCTGCTCTCTAAAGCACCAGAGGTTAAAAACCCAAATTGGAGTGATGAAAGCACAATGCCTTTTTCTGCAGAGCTTTGTGCTAACTTACCTAGCTGTGCTACCCCTGTCTTGAAACACTGGAGAGAGGTGCCTGCTGATGGGGATGAGGAACATCAAATTTGAGATATGAATGTAAACAGGCTTAGTCCTACAAGTGATCAGGGACCTGAACTGAGGAATGTGCCCACTCCTCCATTTCTATACCCAAAATATTTATGTCAAGCCTGATTTTGGCTGTCCGTGCAAAAACATGAAGCACAAGTGGTGCTGGATGCCCAGAGCTGGAGCTGTGAGAGAGAAGAATGACCCTCTGAAATGAGAAGAGGGACTGAGACTGCGAGACACTTCCTACTCCCATGGCTAAAAGACAAATGGCTTCATGAAGGAGTTTTTTCACAGATTATCTGCCGTGATAAACATTTTTCAACAAAAACGTAATGAGAAAAAGCAGTGCCTAACCCTGGGGGAACAAAGAGAGACAATAGAGATCGCATCAGGCTATCTCCGTGTGCCACCAAATCAGGAACTGATGCTAATGACAAATGGACAAGGGAGATAAAATCACAGCCATGCTCTGAAGCCTTGCTCTCAGAAGCCTGTGCCTACCTCTGATGGAGACCTGCAGCTCTGCTTTCTCTTTACCCTGCAACAACATATGTACAGCTTATCTCTCCCAGCAAAACGACATTGAGCAGAACTGCATGGGGTGGGCTTGTGAATAAGTCTGCGTGTGGGAGAATATTTCTGCCCTCGTCTCTCAGGGCAGGAGAGCGTCGTGACCATCTCTGTACCTGTGGGAGGCATAGGGCTGGGTGCATTAACCCCTTCACACACCCTGCTAGAATTTAATAGGATTAGTCTGAGGTTTTAAAAAAGCTGCTGTTACAGCTTTTTGTGGTAGCTCAACATGTGGGTTGCACGTAGCACCTCGCCCTGCCTTGTAGGGGGGTTTGTGGAGGAAATCAGAGCAGCCACGTGTACTCAGGAGTTGCTACAGGGTATTATTTTCACCACAGATGGCATTATTCCCGCAAGTGAAGCAACCAAGGGGAACGGGAATTGGATATTGAGGTCACGGAGGGAAACAGCATGAGGTACCACTTACATGCTGGGATCAAATATTAAGGGATACTAGGGTTTGACTCGTGAGGTTTTAAAGTACTGCTCTGAAACCACTGTACATCATCTAGAGGGAGGGAGGCTGTGGGAATTGGAGGACCATTGCAGGTGCATCTTTCCTGTTGTCTCATGAGTCAAAGTTTCAAGAAGAAATATGAGAATGTCAGGAATGCCTAAGTGGATGTGGTACAGGGCTGGGGGTTGTGAAAGTAAGGACAGCATGTTGTACAGGCAACCAGGACTGCCTCAGGATGTAAACTTTGCAAGGTGCGTCTTATTGCAATACTCGGGTATCATTTTAAAAAGGCTCCTCTTGTGGTTCCTTGTGTTTGGCAGGTCATGGGAGGTGCAGCTGTGCTGGGAGGGGTGGCAAGGCTGAGCTTGGCAGGCTTTCTCATCCAAGCTTGCAGCACAAGGTCTTGGAGAGGTAGAACAGCAAAAGTAGGTGTGGCAGGTGATGGAGTAATAGAAAATAAGTTTGAGGTGGACAGGTTATTGCAGAGGTGCACCCTAAAGTCATTTCAAGGACAGGCTGGATGAGGCCCTGGGCAACCTGGTCTTAGTGGTCGGCAACCGTCTATGGCAGAGGGTTGGAGCTCAATGATCTTTAAGGTTCCTTCCGATCCACGTCATTCTATGATTCATGTCTGGCAAATAATTTTTGCTGTGACAAACCCACACAGCCATCTCTGACCTAGCCTAGTCTGTAAATCATTGCTATGTATGTTACCTGTGCTGATGCACAAGTTCTCTTTCTGCTGGCTACCAAATGCCTTACTGGGGAATTGTTGCAGAGGACACTAGGAACTTTCTTTCAGATTTTCCTCTGACTCAGAAAAGTACAGGGGGTTTTGAAATAACCTTCTCTTTGGAGAAAATCTGAATCTCTTAAGCAAGCTAGCATTGGCTGGACATAAAGCCATAAATCAGGCTCTGACTCCTTTTGAAAGGACTGTGGTTTTTTCATCCCCAAATTTCCATTTTGTGATAGAATCCAGGAGGCGAGCCTGCATAATGCTGTGGAAAGGCAGAATGTGCTCAGGAGCATACTCCAGAAGAGTGCCTCTGAAATGTTCTAAGTCAGCAGACCAGAACAGGCTCAGGGCTTGTTTGCTGCAAATATGACATGGAGCGGTTTGGGGAACAGACTCACCCTGGTGAAGTTATAGGCTGCTTCCTCCACCCTGTGCTACTGCATTGCTAGTTCCATTTGTCCCCTGTTCAGGCTGTTAACTACACCTCTTGCATTTCCTCTTGCATCCCCTGTCCTTGTGATGAGGCATGTGTAGGTGTAAGCAAATGAGAAAATGAAGGCACATGCGGGTTTCCTTGTATGTGGACAAAGTGTGAGGATTTGAAGCAATTCTTGTCCCTTGTGCCACTATGGCACAGCTACTAGTGGGATCATGTGAGAAGAACTGGGTGGTAGGTTGAAAGTCAGATTGCACTGTTCACCCTGTGAATAGCTGAGACAAATAGGCACATTTTCAGGACAGGTTTATTTTTGAGATAGATCTCCCAGAAAGTGACAAGGGAAACTCTTTGGTTAAATAGCTGCTTACTACCAGCTCTACAACAATCCTCTTTCAAAACTCAGCTCTTGCTTTAGCTTACCAGGATAGA
The DNA here is from genome assembly GCA_037305975.1 of Chrysolophus pictus. Classification (NCBI taxonomy): domain Eukaryota; kingdom Metazoa; phylum Chordata; class Aves; order Galliformes; family Phasianidae; genus Chrysolophus; species Chrysolophus pictus. The sequence continues at coordinate 114,721,011 of CM074576.1, read as the reverse complement.
ATCATAGAATCATTAAGGCTGGAAAAGTCTTCTAAAATCATCTAGTCCAACCGTCCACCTACAACTAACACTGCCCACTAAACCATGTCCCTCTGTGCCACATCTACATGTTCTTGAATGCCCCTGGAAACTGTGACTCCACCAACTTCCTGGGCAGCCTGGTCCAGATTAATAAGGATTCCTCCTTATTTCTGTACCTTACCTGCTTCATTCATTCCTTACCTGAACCTGAACCTTACCTGAACATTCATGTTCAGTGTAATTTCTTGGGCCTACTGAGGAAAGCACAGTCTTCAGGGAGCACTGCCCCAAAAATGGACCAGAACTCAGCATTTGCATGGCAAGATTGTTTTCAATTTGCGGAAAACATATGGATTTTGCCAGAAAACTGTTGAGAATTTGCAGATGCTGATAGCCTTTACTTAATAAAGAAAAGTAGATGAAACAGATATGCATGAATATGAAGGTATATGAATACACGATCCTAGCTGCAAAAAAATTTCAAAATGGCTGCACTGACCCAGCTGGTGTGGGTTTGGATCTATAATTGCAGTGGTTCTCATGACACTTTCTCTTTCCAAAAGATTTCTGGCAGAGACAACATATCTGGCAAGAACAACAGTGTGAAATGAAGATAAATGAAGAATTTGGGCATATGAATCTTAAGAAGTAGTCTGGGTTGATCTTATTCAGAGGAAGGTTTTCAGGTATTTTGTAGTATTTTCCTCAGTTCTAACAGCAGCAGCAACAACACATGTAGCAACTCTAATAATCAGGAGAGGAGAGCAATCCTGTGGTTGCTATGTCAGCCTAGGGCTTACCAGAGCCCAGTTCTTGCTCCTCCTGTAAACTTGTGTTTAATCTTGAAAAAGAAGAGACATCCTGTGCCTTTACTTCAGAGTCTCAAGCATGTTTTGACAAGTGTCTCAGAGCATATATGCAGTTCCCCATTTTTGGAAGGACTTTTGTTCTGCTGTATGTATTTTAGTACCAGCATGGTATTAGTGAGGTTTCAATTGGCTTTGATTAGCACTCCTACAAGTTGCGTCAGTCTTCACCTTTGTCCAAGTGAACTTCATATAAGAGATGTCAAATCTTGTCTTATATTTTGAAGGCATTGAAAGAAATCTCCTCCAATCTTATCCCTAATCAACAGAGCAGAGACATCTGCGCATACACAGAGATTATTTTGGGGGAAAGTCAGGTTTGATCTCTTGAGTCAAATGATCCCTTCAAAAGAAGTTCAGTAAAATAGAATTCCACTGTATTATTAAGCTATAAGTCAAATCAAAAGAGGAGACAAGTATAGATGAGCCACAGGTCATGGATTCCCTTTTTTCCTAAAAGAAGTTCCTGAATATGTTAGAAAGAAATTTTTAATGGTCTCAAACTTTCTGCAAGATCCATCTTGTTCCTTTAATTACCCTTGATTTTTATTTGTCTCTTCCGTGATGGGTGTTCGTGTATACAGTACTTCATGTGCTGAATAAAGATGTACAAAAGTAACCCTTATATCTACTGATTCCTGTCAGATTATTTCTTCTCCAGGAGCTGATTGCAAAAAAAATAGGATGTTTTTGCTGGTGGTAGCACAGTTTTCTGAAGGAGGAAAATAAAACACTTGATCTAAAACTCAGGATAGTTTGATGCTACAGTGCTGTAGTATCAAGGAAGTTGCGTGTTGGGTGTCAACTGAAGTTGGATAGCTAAAATTAGCTCTATTCCATAGATTACCTTTGATATTCTTTATTTCAAACTGACATTATATTTCAAGGAAGATGGATGCTGTGCTTCACCTACCCAGAGTTCAGTACAGTCAAAACTGTCTACAGTTCAGATGTCTAGGTCTGGACTCATCACCTTAGCCCCCAGTAGAGAGTTGCTGTGATTCTCATTATTAAAGGGCAGTTGTCTTCAGCCACACTCCCTGATGATTGGAGTTAGGAAGCCTTCTTTCCCTCTGTGTCCTCCTCCCTGTGAGGATCAGAGATGTAAACTCCTACAGCCATGGACAGAAAACTCTTCTGCAGAGACTAGTGGAGCCACCAGTGTGATAGTGAAAGTACAAACTTGTGATACTCACTAGAATAGTTCTTAGGTGTTTTACATGTTGTTTTTCATATCAGGATATTTTTGCTACATTTTATTTCTTAAGTGAACAGACTTTCACACTCACTTCTTGGGAGAAGGAGTGGATTCTGAAGAAGAAGCATCACTCAGCCCCAGAGGAGAAGGTCTCTGTAGCTAAAAGAAGTGTGATAGTCATTGGATTGGTTATACAATCCATTAATGGTTGAAGACACACGTGTTAAATTCTGGTAGTCATAGAAAGCCCACTGTGGACAACCCTCTTCCCTGCCTTGAGATAGAGCAATCATGTCTTTCTTTTCCCCACTGTACACTTTAAGGAGGTATTGTTTTGTTGTTGTTTTTTTTTTCCACCATGAAGTTTTCCTTTCCTTTCAACATGATGAATTCTAAGCTAAATTTCAGGTCCTGCAGAGCCATGTTTTCCCTTTGTGATGAATAACACAAAGGCTCCCCATGTTCATCAAATGAAGCTAGATGTCTGTGACAAGAGTCCATAGATTTCTTGAAGGGGTTTAGTTTTGGTGCTTTCTGGAAAATAATTGGTATTTTAATTGTGTAGCACACAAAAGGGTTATAGCTAACTGCTTACCTTCTCTGAAGCTGGGATAGTTATATCTCAGTGATAGTGCTGATGTCTCCTTTGTGTGACAGTCTGAAAATCTCAGCTTCCTTCAAAGACTTTGGAGAAAGAGATGATGGTCAATACAGAGGCTGTTCTGTTCATGTTCTTTATTGCTCACGCTCACTTTGGTGGATATTCTATCTTTTACCCTCCAGAGCTCAAGCATTCATGCGGCTATGTATGCACAGACTGGCAAGATACCTAATGATTTTCACCTTTGGCTTCTGACCCTGCTCTACATCTGAAAATCATTATAATTCTATGGCTGATTAGTTGCCTTTCAGATGGGCAGATGAGATACAGAGCTCTTCATCCACCTCCTGAAAAAATTCTGCTAGTATAAATAGCTTTCTTGTTGAGGGGTTAGCCAGAAAGGGCTGGAATAGAATGAAATACAAATATTGCAATTTCTCTTCCTCCTATGAATCCCTTCTTAATGTCAACTGCTGTTTTTTATAGGGTAGGAGAAGACTTAGAGAAAGAGATATGGGTCAATACGGGTAGAGAAACCGGTGCTGGTATTGCATGTAGACCTAAATATGTAGGATCCCTTCTCTCTTGTGGATTAGTCTGGTACCTTATAATGCAACAAAATTAACTTAAAGCATCCAGAAATCTTTGGGAGAGAAAAGATAGACAAAGAAAAATAGAACAGACAACAGAAAAAAACTGTAATGTCCTACAAATGAGGTACCCTCAGATGCCAGTTCTGGTCAATCCTCGTTACAAAAACTAAGCTGATGACTTTGACCATTTTAGTGCCTTAATTTTAGATATGTAGTACCAGCTCCTAATACTTTCCATGTGTAAGATTCAAAGTAGCTTAGAAAATGAGAGAAGTTGTAGCAATCCCATATTACAGACAGACTCACTAAGAGAAATGATTTAACAAAGCCATTAACAGCCAAAAGACTTGGCCATTCTGTGTGTGTACCGAGTTAACATGACCTCCAGGCTTTGCTTATCTCATCCAAAGTTACAAAGTAGCTGAGTGAAAGTGCTTCATTAATAATGTTCTTCCCTCTGGCTTGCTGATGCAGAACTCCCTACCTGAAATCCCATGATATACTCTTTTTCTCCCTGTCTCTCCAAGCATACCAGGTTATGCAGCCTGCATTTATCTGACGGCCTTCTCTATGGTGCATGAGTTATCTCAGTGTAATTGCTGATCTCAAAAGAGTAAATGCTGAAAGTAGCAAAGCAACTCCATCTGGATCTGGATATCCTCAACTTTGAATTAATCAGATCAGGGTAACAGTTTACTTCATTACAGGCACAGAAATGGCTGCAAAGGTCACTTATGACAGTGCACCCAAGTGTTATGAGGGCTGACTCTGAGACCATCGATTCAGTTCTGAGCCCAGACTGTGTTTGTTGGTCAAGAGTTTTCCCAGTGCCACCTGAAGGGCTCTGAGGAGCAGAGCTGTTTGTATCATCTGTTTCTTCAAGAAACCGCCAAATATTATATCTTCCGCAGTGTTTCTGCTTCACAGCCTGCATCCTGTACTGGGCAGCTCAGTCAGTGATGAGCAAATGGAAGGCCATTTCAGAGATGTGGGGAGATGAGTGTGCTGGTAGGATGCACAGTACAGTGACTTGCCTGAGATGGCTCTGGTTTCTGGCAAGGTGTGCCCTGATAAATTTAGTCCCATTAACAGACTCCTCTACCTAGTTTTCCCTTTGTTATGTTTTGTATTTTGTAGTATTAGATGAGGTATATAGACACCTGAAGCAGTGGCTCATGTGAAGTTTGAACCAGCAGAGATCAGAGCGGCATTTCAAAGTCTTATCAGATTCCCTGTTGCAGCTTCTTGCATTTCCTCTGGACCTACTTCCTGCCTGAAATGCCAGAATGAAGTTCTCTGAAACTCTGATCGCACATTCTGTTTCTCCCAGTGGTGCCTAGTAGAAGAAATTTTGTCTCTTGGATATCCAACTCAAAAGTGAGAGAGAAAAATAATAGTTGCTTTAAATAATGAATGAAAGTACCAAGAGACTTACTTTCCCCCACCTTCCCCCCCTCCCCCATGCAGATATTTTCTTTAAAAACAATTTTCCAAGCGAGCTTCATGCTGGATCGACAGCCCTGCAAAGCAGCATCCCCTGTTCGCATACCAAATGGGAATAACTAATGTGTGGGAGTGCAGGCTTCCACTCAGTGCTAGCAGTGTGTCTTGGACTTAATATAGCTAGAGTGTTGCATATTTGTGCAGGACTAGGTCCATTCAATGACAAAGTCCTGTGCTCTTCTGAGGAGAAAGGACAAGAGCAGAGGTGGTCACTTGTTCATTGATTTCTAACCAGGCAATAAGTGATCAATAAATAATTCCGCTACAGTAACTAAAAAGAGTTTTTACATGATGAAATGCATCGTGCTGCTTCTGTGTTTGGACTGGAACGTATGACCTCCAGGCAGAAAGCAGATGTTGCTACAAATCTCCTTGAACCTGTTTTGCCTTTGAAATTGGCAGGCTGGAATTGATTATGTACTCGACGTTGTTCAACTCATATTCTTAGATTCTGTGTGTTTAGAAAAATGGAATACTCTTACTTCACCTTGTTCATTTGTTTGTTTGTTTCCCTTCTGCCCTCTAGCTCCTCCTATCTTCACCCAGCCTGCACTTGGGACTGGTTAGCTAATGCACAATGTTGCGTCTTATCAAAGGGCAGAAAGCAGGTAGGAACTACTAGTCTGAAAACTTTAATTGCAAAGTTCTTATGCCAGTAAATAAGAGGCTGTGAGGCCACTTGAATTGCATGCATTTAACTAATCCAGGCAATTGTTTCTGAGCATTCTTGTTGCGTTAGTTTTCAGACGTCTTGTAGCTGTAAAATATCGTTAGGGATATTTTTAGGATGAACAGGCTCAATCAGCTAGAATACAAATCGTGTCTGAACTCCCTCCAAGTTTCAAGCTGAATAGGTTTTGAGGTTCAGAAAGTTTCAATTAATTTTTTCATCTTTTTTTTTTTCCTTTTTTTTTTTCATTAACACTTTGCTTCCAAATGTCCAAATTCAGAGAGGACTGATGTGCTCTGTTAGAGTCTATTCTTGTCTTAGTTCTAAACCAACCAGAAGCAGGATGAATTTGAGGTCTTCTCAGGAGTGGATCAAGTATCTTAACTGGAATGGGAATGAACAAACTCCAGAACCGGTCTTTTGATAGTTGGACTGCAACTATTATTTTTTCCTGCCTACAAGCTAAATGTGCAATATCTTTCTTAAAATAGATAAACTGATGAGCTTTTGCTGTGAATTCACATGTCCCTGAATTAGGGAATTTTGTCCAGAAACTCCTCACTGAAGAAAAATGTTTTGTAGTGTCCAGTAGATGTTAAGCAATGAGCTGATTTCAGTGTTGCCTGGAAAGTTTTTACCACCTGGACTTCTTGTGATGAAGGTTCAGGCAAGAATGTGACATAGAGATCTTCCAAATAGTGCTGATGGATAGAGGAGATAAAACTGAGCCAAAGATCAGCTGTTTTTCCAAGTATATTACAGGACTCGCCTGTTTGCCACAGCAAATGTAGTTACTGAATACAAGAAATCATAAACCCATGTACAAACAAAACCCACAGTTTAGCAAACAAAGCTGCTGAAAAGCTAAGAGACATGGAGAACCACGGTGAAGCTATGGAATCACAATTGCAGTATGGTGCACTGAGATGTTGAAGATGGATGGATGCCTTAAAGAGATGAGTGAGTAGACAGAGAGAAGGGAAAATGTGCTGGGACTCCAGTGAAAAGACACAACAGAAGTCAGTAAAGTCCGTTTAATATTTTCCCCATTCTTTTTCTGGTGTTTGAAAAAGGTAGGACTATTCATTGTAGCAGTCCAAGAGATATTTCTTTGCTGACAAGCATGATCTGATGATCTGTTTTACAGGTGTTTTTAGCATGTTGCAAATCAAACAAATGTGTGAAGGTTAAATTCAGAGGATAATTGCAGCAGGAAAGGTATCCAGCTTGCCTTAAGTTCATGGGCACACCAGAATGAGTAGGAGCAGAAGCAGGAATTATGACTAGAATTTGGAATGTTTTGAAATTTCCCCTAACGGAACAAAAATGTCCACCTTCCCAAAGACACGGTCCCCTGTACAGATTCCCTTTGCCTCCTGTTGGCTCCAGCAGCCTGGATACTTGTCAAATCCCCAGTATGCAGCTGCCTGCATCTCACAGTCCATTATTATTGCTGATGCTAATCTCTGACCGCTGAACACGGGTCAGAACCAGGAGATAATTGCAGCTCCGATCCGCCAGGCATGGTCCTTTGTGAGTAGTTAATGAGTGTTCAGGAAAATAAAGCAGAAAGAAGAAAAGGGGGATTGTGGTTTGCATACAGTGAGATAGAGAGAGAATAGGAGATGGAAGGAGGGGACAATTCACTGATGGGGAAAAAAGAAAGAATTAGGAAAAAGGAAGCCATTTGCTCTAACGCACTGCCTTATACTTACTTCCAGCAGCCCAAGTGGATGCTGCTGGCTCTCGTAAGAAAAGCAAGCAGGATGCATTAACGCCAGTGCCCATCTGCAGGGCTTTTGTTCTAGATGCCATGAATGCAGATGTGGGGGTCACTGTCTCCCTTGCCAGTGTCTCCCAGCCACGAGACAGATATCCTTGTGCTCTTTTCTCTATTTCCTATACTCTGCATCCCACTGCCTCTGTGTATGAAGGTGCCCTCTAGAGACTGGCAATCTACTCTTAAAATTGACCTTGGTTCTCCCATAGCTTAAGTGCCAGTGATTTGTATCACTATACCTGAATTACCAAACTTTCACCCAACTCTATCTTTTATCACATACAGAAGCATTGTTTTTGGTGTCTGAAGGAAAAGGTGACTTTAATCAACTCTTTGCCAGGCCCTTAAAAAAGGTAGCCATGTCTGGTGAGCCACCTTCCTATGCACACCTTAGGTAACAGGACTCCTTGTGAATGCTGCAGAGAGTATGTGTGTTATGCTTATGGAGGAGATGGCTCTACCTATTCCTATGACATCTGTTTGCGTGGGAACAAGTGATGCAATGTGGTGACACAACAGTATGGTGGGATGGCCTGGGCATGTCTATGTCACTGGGGAACAGAAACCACCTTAGCAAAGGGGAAGGAAATGTGCTTCCTGCAAATGAATTAGAGTCACTGGGGATGGAGTTTGAGGGGGAAATAAATGATGGCGGGACGTGTTTGTGTCCATATGAGTCCCCTCTCCCTAACGACCATGTTAATGTGCTCATAAAAAGATATTGCGCAGGGGGGACGTGACTGTTCAGGCTGATTAGCATTTTATAGCAGAACTAAGCTCCGTGACAAACGGCTGGCTGGGTGGGCTGGTTTTACTACTCAGAAAACTCTAAATTAAAAAAAAAAAAAACACTCTGCTTTAAAATGCTGAAAGTTTTAGTTCCTTATCCTTATTTTGGGTACTGTTATAAAAATAGTGCTTATTATTGATCAGCAACTCCCGTGACAACACAGAATAACGTGGGAGTTCTGGGGTGGCTGAGGTGGAGCACGGAAGTGCTCCAGCCTAGCACAACAGGACAGAAGTATCCACAACCAATCTCAGAGCATGAGTGGGCCTCTTATACCTACAAACCAGAAAACTCAGGTTTGAATCCTAATATCTTGGCTGTGTCTCTCTACAGGCTGTTATTCACTCTCACAGAAGAACTCTGCTTCCAATCCAAAACGCATGAGTACTGTGGCTTTGTACTACTGGGCAGTCTAGAGGTACCTGCATTTTTCTATTGTACTCAATTATCTACATCCCCTTTATTTGGAAAGAAGTGAGGGTTTCCTTGATGTGAGATACACTATGGATGTATTTACAGATGTGGAACAGTCTGTGGGATCTTGCTTCTGTCCCAAAGGTTGCTGGACCAGATTTCTGTCTAACAGTACTGGTTGAGATATAAGAAATAAATGGATAAAATTAGGCAGAAACTTAGGAAAAAAAAAAAAAAAAGAAGAAGTAGAAGAAAAAGAACATGGATATTCTGTAGCGGACTTTGAAATGTATCTTTACAAAGAATATGTTGGAGTGATAGCAGTGCCTTTATGGTGTGGTTAAATTGAAGCTTGCGCAGTTTTGTGCTCCTACATGGGAGTGTTGGAGAGAGGGGGTAAAGAATCCTGGTATGTAACTTGCTGCAAAAGGACATAAGATGTGAATCCATCTGTGTACTGTCTCAGAGATGTTCTCTTCTCAGGAAAAATGAAAGGCTGATCCATAGTCTAACTATCTGAGAGTAGTAATGCAAACACAGAGAAATGGAAAAAGCGAGAGAAACAACAGCAGCATATGCCCTGGGCTATTATTGGAAGCAAGAGGGTTCGAGTCTGACTGTGAGCGTCCCCTAGAGAGCATCAGCCTTTCCAAGAGTGGGACTATGGCAGATGTCCACGTGGAAAGCCTGTTCCCAAAGCTGTGGAGCAGGTTCAAACTCCAGGGCTCTGCGAGGCAAGAGCAGCTCCTCTTGCAAGGCAGTGAGCAGAGGGACCACGCGACAGGGAGCATTTATCCCACGTGCTCAGTGTTGTCTCCAATGATGGAAGGGCTCCATCTGGTTAGAAGTTTCAGTATATAACTGCTTATCATATAATGTCACTCGGAAGAAAATTTTTTTTTTCCAAGGAGGGAAAGTGACAGGTATTGAATAGCCGAACGTCAAGGGAATAACAGGTTTTATGCCAAGAGATTTAGAAATGTGAGAGAAGTGGTATTCAGGGCAAATCAATTCTGTAAGTGAATGTGGTACATTGTGTTGGATAAGGGATGCGAGCCCAGCTGCAGTGATGACTCCCATGGGAAAATCTAGCAGGACAGGCAAGACAGAGCCATGCATCCTGCATGTGTGTGTGCATATATGCATACATTAGTAATAAAGGTCTTAATTCATCATCTGCTTTTATTCAACCATGTGCATCAGCATGTTTCTTTATGCATAAACAGAAGACTCTTTGCTACAACACGATTTCCTAGAAAAGCTAGAAATAGCATTCTGGGCATTAGGAATAATTCTAAGCACATACTCAAGTGTTTACCGAATGGAGGAGTGGTGCTGTGTGAGATACTTGCAAGCAAACCTGAAAGGCTGTGAGACTCCCTACATATCTTATCTTGCTTTTGACTCCACCCTGGAGTCTGGCAAACCATTAAAAACAAACAAACAAACAAACAGAAACACAAATTCAACAACAACAACAAAAATATAACTAAAAAAATGTGCACTTTTCTCCTTCAGGGCTCATTCAGTGTGTAGTTTCCTTCCCATTCTCCACATCCTCCTTTCCCTGTGTTCTCTGCAAACACAAGGGGTGAAAGGCAGTTCTTACAGAAAGAAGCAACCAACAGTGAACTGCTTCTCGCTTAATGTGAGGACTCACAGAAAGAACTTGTAACCCAGCAAACTTAGTGGAAAACTCACAATAAGTTTTCACATTGGAAGTGCTGATCAGCTCATCCATCTAATGGATAAATTGGAAGTTACCAAGAGACAAGCCTGTCCACTTGGGGCTAAGCTCTGGACAGGGGCTAAGCTTACAAATCTAAGGTCATATGGATATTTCCCATACAAGTGCCACTAACGTATGGATGCAAGTAAATTACTGTTTGCACAGGGATATTTCATAAGCTGGTACAGAGAGTTAAAAAAACAAACAAATTTCTTTGAGTAAAATATTAGCTATTAATAATTTACTCAATTTATCTTAGTTTTTCAAAGGGTGAATTAACCCTTTGGTTAAATCAGGGAACCCCAGGCCTCCAGTGGTCTTTCAAGCTCACGTGAACACTGCTGGCAGAACAGAACCAAAAGGAAATGAAGATGGAAATATTTTTCCAAGCCATGGGTAACAAATGCCACAGTGAGATGTGAAGATGAATTCCAACCTATAGTTCTTGACACTGTACTTTTGCTTTCTCTCTTATCAACCAGCAATTAAACAGTTAACAGCAGTAGCCTTTCCACTGCTTCTGAGACTGGGAGCCCTTGGCAGGAGCAGGAGAGCTTTCCTCTCTGAGCTGTGGTTTTGAGGTGTACTTTTACCATTCGTTTCACATGAGAAGCTTAAAATGTCATTCCAACGTTTTTCCCTCATTCTGATGGTGACAGCTCCATAACCCTGCAGTTTTGGCTCCCTGCATCCCTGAAGCAATTGCCCAGAGGGCACTCACAAATGTTCTTACATGCTGTCATGGGCACCACAGCTTTGGCAAAGCCAAATCTAGCTTTTAGTCAGGGGCTTATGAGTGATTTGTGTTCCATCATCTGTGTTGATGGCTGTCTGAGGGTGCTGGTAAACACACAGGAGCCCAGCCTGAAGTTCAAGACAGCAGGAGATGTCTCTGCATGGGCATGTTTGCCATTAACTTCCAGACCTGATTGAAAATTCAAGCACTGTAGAGCAGCATGAGCAAAAGGAGCCAGTAGCCTGTCTGGGCTGCAGGTGGTAGCCACAAAGTGGATCTGGTGAGAAATTGGGAAACTCTGGAGATAGGGAATCATAGAATCACCAAGATTGGAAAAGACCTCCAAGATCATCCAGTCACACTGTCCACCTACCACAAAAATTTCCCCACTGAACCATGTCCCTTAGTACAACACCTAAACATTTTTTGAACACATCCAGGGACAGTGGCTCAACCACCTTTGTGGGCAGCCCATTCCAGCTCCACTCTTTCAGAGAAGTTTTTCTTAATATCCAACCTGAACCTCCCTTGGCACAATTTGAGGCTATTCCCTCTCATCCTATCGCTGTTACCTGGGAGAAGAGGCAGACTCTCACCTCAACATAACCTCCTTAGAGGGAATTGTTGACAGTGATAAGGTTTCCCCTGAGCCTCCACTTCTCCAGACTCAGACTCCTGTAGTTCCCTCAGCTGCTTCTCATAAGGCTTGTGCTCCAGACCCTTTACCAGCTTTGCTGTTCTTCTCTGGACATGCTCCAGGGCCTCAATGTCTTTCTTGTAGTGATGGACCTCAAACCAAACAGTAGATGAGGTGTGGCCTCACCTGAGCTGAATACAGAAGAACAATCACCTCTCTGCTTCTGCTGGCCACACTATTCCTGATACCATCTAGGATGCCATTGGCCTTCTTGGTCACGTTGGCACACTGCTGGCTCATGTTTAGCTGAGCTTTGACCAACACCCCCAGGTCCATTTCTTCCACAGTCTTCCAGTCATTCTGCCCCAAGCCTGTAGCAACGCATGGGATTGTTGTGGCCAAAGTGCAAGACTTGCCACTTGGTATTGCTGAACTTAATCCCATTAACCTCAGAATCCCAGCCTGTTCAGATCCCTCTGTAGGGCCTTCCTACCCTCGGGCAGATTGACACTTCCTCCCAACTTGATATTATCTGCAGATTTACTGGTGCACTCAATCTCTCCTCAACCAGATAATCCATAAAGGTATGAATCAGGTTGGATCCCAGTACTGACCCTTGCAGAACACCACTTGTGATCGGTTGCCAGTTGGATTTAACTACATTCACCACCACTCTCTGGGCCTTGCCCGTCAGCCAGTTCTTTACCCAGCAAACAATGTACCTGTCCAAGCCATGGGCTGCCAGCTTCTCCAGGAGAATACTGTAGAAGGTGGTGTCAAAGGTTTTGAATGGATTGTTATGTCCTGAGCCTAGCTGTATTTTGATGAGGGTGAGATGAAGTGTAGGAAGTTTTGGCTTATCATACTCACAGCCTTGCTCACCTCTTGTGAGCATGTATGTAGAGCTTTGTGTGCATTGATAGCTTGTTTCCAGGAAAAGGATGAAATTCTACTTTCATAGCAGAAGCGATGAAGGATATACATGAAAAAGAAATCTCATAGAAAAAACATAACTGTAATGTTCTTCATGGAATAGGTTTGATCAAAGTCTGTGTCTTGTGTCTTTCCTTCCTGGTAATGCATAGCAGTACTTTCTGGTTAACTAAGAATGTGAGGAACAAGTTAGGAGGGCCAAGAGGTTTTTTAGGGTTACAGAAGTAAGAGGAGGGATAGAATGAAGGCAGGAAATCTGTTGTGAATATTGCAATGAAAGTAAGCATGTAGACGAGAGGTGTTGGACACAGTAACTAAAGAAGCAGAACTGCAAGGAGGGAAAAGAGACTGTTGTTCATTACAGTTTCTGTTACATTCAGTGACACAGATCTGGCATTCTGTGTAGATAATCAGGATTGTACCAGTAGGATGACCCAATCCAACTCCAGGGCTGGAATTCTCCATCTGTAAATAGTGCCTAATTACTCAACGCAAAGGAACTCAATGCAGCACCAAGGCCACTGCTGAGGTCTCAGTCTCTATTCCACTGACTTGATCTCCTGACAGAGACTTGAGGGAATGAAACAGCTGTATTTGAATTTTCTTCATGAACCATATTTTGCTCTTTTCAGGCTTTTAGAAGACCATGCTTGGTACTCAGAATGGCAAGCGTGCTGGGGGCTCTGGGAGTTAGCTTTTTTCTTCTCTCTGATAAGCTTTCTCTTCTATTCAAGAAAAATCTTGCTTTCCTCTTCATTAGTGGCATGACTTACCCCATGCTTAAACTTCCTTAGACTGAACTGTTCCAGGGCACCCAACAGGGTAGTAAGGAAAATTCAAGGGCAGAGAGGATTCCCAAGCACTATGACAGCCAGATTTGGGTTTATGTCTGAGCTTGTGCCTTCTTCCTTGCAGCGTGCAATACACAGTGTGTGGAGCAGAATTCATATGCCGCATACAAGGAGGCTGGAGCACTGCAGCAGAAATCAGAAGTAAAAAGGTTTATTACAGAGCAACCAATTGAAGAGCTGGTGTCTTAAATGCACTAACTCCGGCCTGGCTTGAACTAGCTTCTTTACTAACTTAAATGATTACATCCTGCTAGCTTTTGATGCTGGAAAGAAAGAGACTGTCGCTTTAAATAGAGGAGAAAATGATAGGGGTGAGGTGATCTGATTAGTCTGTAAGATAAGCGGAAATTAGTTATTTTCATCCTTAATAACCCACGGGATGGGCCAATTATCGAGCTGTTAGAGACCTATTAGATGGTTGGGAACTCACCCTTCCTCACCTCCCTCCCATAACCCGGCATGAAATTATTGAAGTCACTCAATTTCACTCTCATTGAAACCCATGAAGGGAGATCTCACAGCTGAGCATGGGGTGGCTGCATAGGTCTTTTTCTAATTACTAGCAGCACTCCAGCTTCCAGAAATTGGTTTATTGATTTCATCCAAACTGCCTCCCTGAAAACGGAAACTTTGGGTTTGCAGGAACGATTCAGTCTGTTTGTCTGTCAGCCTATCTGCTTGTCTATCTGTCCCCCCGTTTGACTAATCTGGGAGAGACAAACAAACTTTTAACAGATGACTGGCTAATCAATGCAGCTTGTTTTTCTGCTCTTGAACAAACTTTAATTTTACATGTGTATTTGCTAACATTCAGTGAGAGGTGCTTATGAACAAATTGCAACCTGTGGCTGCCCCACTAATTGGACTTCCTAAATGCATTTGTCATTTGGTATTACTTGGTGAAAGAAGATTTGTCAGATTCATTGATTGACACAGCACTGTTCTCTTCATTCGCAATCTCTGGTAGGTGTAACTAGCCACATGAAGAAAACATAGATGAGTCATTATGATTTGAGACCGAAGAGGAGTTAAATTAAGGTTGATTCTTCTTCCTTGAGAATTGGATTAAAAATTACAGCCCCAAAGCTGGGAAAAAGCTTGAAAAAGACGTTTGCAAAATATAAGTGGCAATGCAGCAGCTCTATCCTTGCCCAGTTTGCCTAACAGAAGATGCAGCTTTGTGCTGTTATCTTCTCAGTCTGACTATATTTGGGCTAGGCCTGGGGAGCTATAAACTGTTTCTCTGCTAGAGCTGTGTAGCTATTTGGTGAGATGAGCTCAAATTGTAAAGAGCACCTGAGGTATCTAACAGGATGCTTGCAAGTGCCTTGGTGCTGGTTTCATCAGAAGTTGGAACCCTGAGTAACCCTGAGTTTTGGCTACTGACTACTTTTGAAAATGTCTGTGTGTATCTAACTGCATCTTTTGGCCTTTTGATGCAGCCCTAGGTTCCTAAGGTATTGACATTTTCAAGGGCATTTGTTGAGTTCAGCACCTTTTGTCTCTGGCTGTAAGCACTGTCACAAAACACGTGGAATTGCTGGGCTAATGAGCCACCTCAGCTGTATAAGTTCAGGAGCCTGTTCTCACTAAAGATATTCTAGGGTATCTGAAACAGCTTTGTGAGGCTGGTGAACTACTGAAGATCCACAGGACCTTCTAGAGCAGTAGCTTGGTGTTGTCATAGAATCATAGAATCGTCACAGAATCATAGAATCATAAACTGGATTGGGTTGGAAGGGACCTCAAGGATCATCATGCTCCAACCTCCTGCCGCATGGGTCTCGATGACTGTATTTAAATAACTGAATGAACCCGATACATTCTGTAGGATAAGACAGCGTGAGATTTCCCCGTGTAGTTTCTGTACCTTTCAGCACTGCAGTAGCCTATGTGGAGACTTTTTCTGTAAGCCTGCCCTTGTGTTGAAGGAGCTTGTCACCATTCCTCAGAAAACTGGCAGCAGTATTTACTGGGAGATAGACAAGGAGGTAGAAAGATGAAAGGATTAAGCTGAAAGGATGTTTCTGATTCTTTTTAGGAATAAGAAGATTAGTCCTAGTCTGATTCAGCGCGGATGTCCTTTTCTGGATCCATCTGGAGCTGTGAAAGGAGCTGCTTACCCTTTCAGCCAGATATGCCACACAGATGTTAGTGTGAGCAGTTTGCCAAAGCAGTGCCCATCAAAATGATCCCACTCAACTTTAATCTGCTTTGTTTCAACTGTTGTTCATTAGGCAGTGATCACATAAGACATTTTACTGGAAGGTCTGAGAACATGGAAACTTCTCCTGTGGGTTTGGTAACAGGCAGCTCTGCAAGTCCTGCAGACAGTAGAATCTTTGAGTAACTCCACTATTAGTTACTACTAAGGACAGACTTAATACAGGAATCTAGGCAATTCTGCACTCTCTCCCTGAGACCATGCTTCTGCTGCTATTCTTTGAGAACGGAATTATTTAAACAATAGAAGTTAGAATCATAGAATCATAGAATGGCTTAGGTTGGAGGGGACCTTAAGAACATTCAGTTCCAACCCCCCTGCCATAGGCAGGATTGCTAACCTCTCAATCAGGCTGCTCAGGGCCCCATTCAACCTGGCCCTGAACACATCCAGGAGTGGGGCATCCACAGCTTCTTCAGGCAGCCTGTGCCAGTGCCTCACCACCCTCTCACTGAGAAATTTTCCATGACTTCTAATCTAAATCTCCCATCTTTTAGTTTAAAACGATTCCTCTTTCTCCTATCAGACCATGTAAAATGGTGTATTGCTATAAGACCATGTAAAATGTTGGTCTCACTCTTGTTTATAAGCTCCTTTTAAGTACTGAAGGCTGCAATGAGTCTACTCCAACCTGAACAAGCCCAGCTCCCTTAGCCTGTCTTTGAAGTAGAGGTGCTTCATCCTTTTGATCATCCTCATGTTCCTCCTCTGGACCCACGCCAACAGCTCCGCATCTTTCTTGTGCTGGGGGGCCCCAGCAGTAATCCAGATGGAGCTTTACAGGAGCACAGCAGAGGGGGGACAATCACCTCCCTCACCCTGCTGCCACCCCTCTTTTGATGCAGACCAGACTGTTAGCCTTCTGGGCTGCAAGCACACACTACTGGCTCACGTCAAGCTTTTCATCGACCTGAACCCCCAAATCCTTCTCTGCAGGGCCTTGTCTGTCCTTATATGCCAATCCCATGAGGCTGGGCTATCTAAGATCCACAATTTAATCACATAGAGCTGACACAGTGCTGAAAGTGATTTGTCGTGTCCATGCTGGCAGTTAAGTCTTTGCCAGCAATTGCATCCAAACACAATAAATTGCTAGAACGTGGACGGTTGATGGGAAAGTATCATGGCTGTCATTTCAGCTCAGGCGCTGACTGCATAGCTTTTCACCCCAGCTAAGACTTTGAGCTGGGTATCTAATGGGTTTAAAATCTTGTACAACTAAATTCTCTATTAGTGTCACTTCATTGGGTTATGACTTGAGAAAACTTTGCCTCCTGTTCTTCATGAGAAAATAGCTTTAAAAAAAAGAATCTTAGGTCGGGGGGGAAGATGAAATTGTGAATTGGACTATAAAAAGCAGATGATGAGTGTCTTTGAAGACACTCAGCATTACAGGAAAAAAGAGCTGGAGCAAAGGAATCTCCTTTTCTGCTTTCCTGACCCCCTGAAAAAAAACAGGCTGATAAAGAAATGCTTATAACCTAGAGCTTGCATTTGTTTAAGAGTCGTCTGGGATTTACCAAACTTATTACATCTTTAGTGCATAGCAACAGTATCAGCAGCAAGGGCATGAAAAATATTAGATCCAGGCAAATAGAATGTGTCAATCCAAAGTGGTAACAACTGTAAACCTTATCTATTTCTTTTTATATGTACAGCTAGTAGGGAAAAAAATATATATGTGTTTTTGGCAAACCCTTGCTCCCTTTCCTCACTAAACCACAGCTTTGGACAGTACGTATCACAGTGGCTTTGACAAACAGAAATCTATGTACATGGTCATTTCCATGTAAGTGGGGTATTTTGACACTGCTTCCAGGCACATCTCATTCTGTGATTCCAGACACTCAGACGTTGCTCCTGAGTCCACTACAGATGACCTTGCTGTTTATGTCTGCAACACACAGATTGGGCCTATATGTGCTTATGTAGTTGTATTCTACTACACCAAGGATTTTCTTGAGAAAGATCTGCAGCATCCATGAGGAAAATTGATCTCAGATTGGCATGGAAGATGATGCTTTCTAAAGTAAGCTGGAGAAAGACAGAAGCTTAGCTGGACATCATTCGTATTTTTCAATTGTGCATGGTTTCAGGTGAATTTATGTTGTATAAGGGACAAAATTGGGGTCTGTGAATACTGATGGATTCCTGATTTCATCACTGATTAGCAGTATGATGTAGGCAGGAGGCCTTTGCTGAATGTGTGATTTTAGTTACTAACTAGTTTGTAAAAACTAGTGGTCCATACCCATGACTGAAAAACCCTTGAAGTGTTGTATGCAGTCAGTGTGCTAAATATTATTTATTAAGTACTACAGGACGCTTAACCCTATGGAAACATTTTATTAGCTGTGGAAGAATTTCTTCACCCACTGTATCCATTGCTGTGCTTCCAACCCAGTGCCCAACCACTCTGCTTCCATTCTGGTGTCCAGGAGGAAGCCAGCACTCTACTTATGTTCAGCCTGGGGGAAAGAAGCCCTCTGGTCCTGCAGAATCTCTCAGATGGGTGTTCTATCCAGTGTCTTTCCATTCTCAAAGGACAATCTTTCTCCAAATGCTCCAGTAGTTTTTAATGTTCTCCCAATTTCTCAGCTTTTTCTTTCAATTGTCATAGATCTTCCTTTCCTGTTCTTACTACAACATTAAAAAGAAGAATAAAATATAAATGAAAAAGGTATCAAAACAGAAGGAAGCCAGCAAGAGTTGCCTGCCCCAACATACATGTCCTCTCTGCCATTCCTCCTCCATCTCCTTCACCTTTCCAGAGGAAAGCCTTAAAACCCATTTTCATAGAATCATAGAATCATAGAATTACTCAGGTTGGAAGGGACCTCAAGGATCATCAAGTCCAACCGCAGCCTAACCATAGTACCCTAACTCTAATTCATCTTTCTGGCAAGCCCTCCCACCTCCAAACTTAAGCTCAATGACCTTTAAATCTCTTTTTTTTCCTCCTATTTTCCTTACCTATTCTTTCTAGCCAAATGTTGCCCTTAAGAATCTCACACGTGTAGATGCCATCTACTCCCATGAAGAGCCAAGCCCCTTTCAGTTCCTCCTGGCACCCACTTGTAGAGAACTTCTTTATCTTACAAAATCCACACTTCTGATTCTGAAAGCCCGGAGTCACAATCTATAATTTTTAAGGATATTTTCATTTAGCAACTTAGATATCTGATAGGACAACAACATGATGTGGTTCAAATGGTATAGGAATTATAGGTCCCTCATTCAATGTAGGAAATAGATCTATGAGGTAAACCATGTTTAGGCCATGGGGAACTTGGATCTTTGGCTTTATGTAGATATCAATAGAAGGAAGGGTCTTAATTTTTCCTTATTGATGTGATCATGGATGAGTGTGTGTGAGACACCTACGGGAAGGGGCTAAACAGAAGTTTACAAAAATAATTTGCTTTTCTGCTCTCTCCTGCCAGAAACATCAACTCACTCAATCACATCTCAGCCACATGAGCAGCTGATTTCTGACCATAACCACAGAGGTAGAAGTAAACAGCAGGTTGGGGGCAAGAAAGTGTATGTGAGGGCAGAGCAGGGCAGCAATTCAGTTTTTACAGCTGGTCTCTGTTTTCTTTCCACCAGTAGCCCATCTGCTTTTGGAGATTCCTTCCCTCATTTCGATTTTTGCCCTTCCCTTTGTGGACCTCTTCTATTGGCAGAGACTTCTGTCCATCTTTGCTGCATTCAGTCAGCTGCCAGTACAGCTGCAGCATAACCAAGGGAGCAGAAATGCTTGGGGTTGTAATGGGACCTTTTAAAATGCTAATAGCAAGCTTAACTGGTTCCCACCTTCCAGCCCTAATTAGCAGGGCTAGTCCTTGATTCGGCAAAGCTGGAGGCTGCTGCATCTCAGCCTGCACACCAGTGTAGATGAGGACTGGAGGTTATTTTCAGTTTTGGTATTGCTTCTTTGCACTGTGTCCTGTCAAATAGGTGAGCTCCTCTGACTACCAGGGTCCACGGAGAAGGGTGAGTTGATGTTCTGTGCCTTTTGCCAGCTTGGGCTCCTCTCCTGCTGAGATGGACTGTACAGTTTGTTCAGCAGCCAAAGATTCAGCACAGGGCTTTTTGAAGAGGCTCTGTACAATTAGTATGGCAAATTGGAGCCTCCCAGGAGGATACACAGCGTCACGCACACAGCAACAAGATCTCATCTCCTCAGTACAGAAGGAACCTCATTTAATGTATTAAATATTTAATTAATGAGCTAAAGCTTTAATGAGGTGGTGATGAAGATGCCAAACAAGTTACTGGGACAGGAATACCCCACCCCAGAGGTAATAAATAGTTAGTTACTATTCTCCCAGTAGTAATTTTTTTCCGCAGCAATACTACTGCTCAGGGAAGCTCTCAGTACCTCTAGGGCTCATTCTGCTTAGTTGAAGGGAATGGCACAGGTGTCTCAAAATGGGATGTAAAGCTCTTTTGATGCTTCTTCTATTGAGCTGGAATAGATGATGTCACTTTTGCTGGTGAGAACAAGAGGTCTATGGTAGTTGGCAGCATATACATTACTAACATGGAGATAAGTAGAGATGCAGTAAAAAATTATGCAGGTAGAAATACCATTGCTAGATGTGTGGAAGGTTTAAGCTTTAGAGAGAATGTGTGGCAGTGAAGAGGTGTTAGGCTAAATAAGTATCCTTTTTGTTGTTGTTGTTCTTGCTATGGATCCATCTGGTGCCATTTGTGTTAAGTTTGGTACAGGTACCAATATGCTTACAGGTCTGGGACTGGAATCTCACCAGAGGTCTTGAGAGTAAACCTCTCATTTTCAGGTGTATTCACAGAATTGCAGAATTGTAGGGATTAGAAAGCACCTCTGGGGATCACCAAGTCCAACTTCCTGTTAAAGCAGGTTCCCTACATCAGGATGCATAGGAAAGCATCAGATGGGTCTTGAATATCTCCATAGAAGAAGACTTCTCAACCTCTCTGGGCAGCCTGTGCCAGTGCCTTCTCACCTTCACAGTAAAGAAGTTCTTCCTCACGTTTTTATGGAACTTCCTGTGTTACAGTTTGTTCCCATTGCCTCTTGTCCTGTCACTGGGCACCATTTCAGTGCCAAAGTTTCGTTTCTCTTCCTTCAGATGGGATTCAATTAAGACTGTAAGTAAGCACTGGCATGGGTCAGATTCTCCTGCCTGGATGGATGAGAGCCAAGGGGCTAAGAGGCACTGGGGACCCAGGGTCTTTTTCAGGCAGGAGGCACTTGAAGAAGAGGCCATAGGGAATTCTGGTGACGTGACAGAAGGATGCGAGAGCCAAGATAATTCTCAACGTTTCCAGTCTGTGCAAGAATTGCTTTAGCTGATCAGCTCCTGTTATGGGAACCTTGGGATTTGAAAAGGAATAATAAAAGATTAATCGAGAAACTCCTGAATGAATTCAATAAAAATGACATATGGAGCGTGCACCGTGATGTTTTTATGATTAGGCTGGCAGATAATTGGAATGAGCAGATTCTGCCCCACGCTTGGTCAGGCCTGGTATTTCAGAGATCCTTCTGGTTGCAGTGTTTCCTCACAAAGACAAAAAAAAAAAAAAAAAAAAAAAAACCCACACAGGAAAAAAACCCAAAAAAACAGCAGAGGGAAAGAGGAAGAATGAAAAAGGAGGCAGACCAAATGCTTTTCTGCTCACTTCAGAAAAAAGCTTTGAGAAAGCTGCTGTTTATAGTGTATTTCAGATCTCAGAATGCACCCCTCCATGCCACAGGTTTTGGCTTGGTTTTGTTTATGCCCGTTATTCAGAGGTGAAAAGGTCAGAACATGGGATGAACTTTCTGTTCAGAGCTGCCTTTACAGAGAGAGGCCCCCTTCCCATCTTTACCCCATAACCAATTTGTTCTATCCATCGGGCAGTTTGTTCTCTTCTCAAAGTGCCCGTGTTCACCTGGTTCCTGTGCTGCCTGCACACTGCTTGCTGGTCTACCTCCGTATTTTTCCATCCACGTTGGGCTCTAGCATGAAATCTCAGCTGTGTCCTGCCTTCACCATCTCACTTTCTCTGCCCATCACTTATTTTTCTTCTTGAGTCTCCTCACTCTTCAGCTTCAAAGTGAAACAGGAAGAAGATGAGTTGTGTGGGACTGAGCTACAGCTTCTTCATGCAGCTATGCTTCCACCCTTGACTAAGACCAGGCTGACCTTGGCTCATTTCAGTTGTCACTCGAGACAGTTCTACACTCTGCTCCATGGAGGTGATAGGGTGACATTACCACCCCATGTGAAGCTTAGCTGGGGAGGGAGTGGCGCTTGCTGAAGTTTTGTTGACCTTTCAAGCCCTAGCATTGTGCAGCATCTTTCCTTTACCAGCCCTATTATCAGTGTTAGACCTGAGTACTGCCTACTGCCAGCTAATATCCACTGAGTCTGCTCCCATTCTCCCTCACCTCTATTTGCCCTGCTAAGCATGTTCACCAGAGAAGCTGTTTCTTGCTGTCTGCATACAAGCCCTGACCGTAAGTGCAGAGCAGCTTCTGCCCATTCTGACTGTGTCCCAGCTCTCAAAGCACATATCCTGAAACTATGCACTGGAATAAGCTTCCCAGGGAGGTGGTTGAGTCACCATCCCTGGATGTGTTTAAAAACTGTTTGGATGTGGTGCTCAGGGACATGATTTAGCAGTGGGTTGTTAGAGTTAGGGTAGTATGGTTAGGTTGTGGTTGGACTTGATGATCTTTAAGGTCTTTTCCAACCTGAGCAATTCTATGGTTCTATGATTCTATGGCTGATTTGGAGGACACTGCTGCAGAATCTACCTTCTGCTGCTTTGCTCTTAATTAAGTTCAGTTCAGGTTTGCTCAGTCCTTCTCTAACTTTCTGAGATTGCTTTCAATTCGAGGCCTGTCATGGCCTCCTTGCCCAACCAGTTTTGCTACCAGTCACACACTTGCCATGGTTGCGGAAGAGCATCCTCTTGCTTTCTTCCCAGCTCCCTCTGTCTGCAAAGGCATCACCGTGTTCTTCCCTCAAATCCTTCTTTATTGCAGAAAATATTCTCCACTCCTCTCTCTCCCCCCAAAAAAGTCTAAAATAACCTATCCCAGACTAAAGCAAGATAAATGTTTGGCACCCAGTGTACAGAGGTCTGCCTGTTATGGTGACGCGTATGGTCTCATTGCTTCTCTCTTCCCCATCTGTCTCTAGCCACCCACTCTCTTGCCTTATATTTAGCTTTTCCTTTAGGCAAGAACCATCTTGTTGTTCTGTGCTTGTGCAGCACCAGGCAGAATGGGACCTTGCTCCATACTTGATGGATCAGAGAGTGTTGCAGCTTTTGTGATAATAAATGATAATAAAAAAGTATTGACTGGTTCACAGCATGAGGCTGCGATGAAATGATGGAAGGTTATATTACACCTTTTATCTTAGAAAGACAAAAAGAGAGGGGAAGAGATGCAAGAACATGTGGATTTAGTTTCACTATCTCTTTTTTTTTTTTCCCCCTGAGGTGGATGGAGTTTTGTCAGGTGTGTTATGGAGCCATAAGGACCCATGCTCACTTTTTATCCTACTTTAGTATCCTGCCAAATCTTCTTTAAGGCCATGCATTAGGGTAACTATTCTCAGGAAATTTCCTCTAGAAGATCTTGTTTCACATGCTTAAGATGTTCCTAAATGCTATGTCTTTTTATTAGATACTGAGTCTGCCTGTAAAGGACATGTCTGTGTTGCAGCCAGAGGCGTGATTTCAGGATGGATAAAAGTAACCACTCCAGCTAAATTAAAGTCAGTAGTGGTGAACTTCATGAATGCCAATGTGGGCTAGCAGTTTATGTGCATCTCAGATGGATGTATATAGGCTTTTTTTGTAATTTTATTGCTACTCATATCAACAGCATGTGAGATCAAGCTAGTTCGTGTATGCCTATGCTTCCTGCAGTTTACCGCTTTCAACTACCATGAAGATGCACCCTGTGCAAAAGAGGAGAGGAGCCTCTATCAAGACTTTCAGCTGCCACAACTTCCTAGGCATGAGATTTCCCATGGAATTGATTCTCCAAGGGAAAGCACCATTTTCTTTAGAATCACAAAACACAGCAATGTTTGACAGCTTTAAAATGTTAGAATTTGAACAGAATGTTTTGACTTGGAATGGTTCAAACATTTGCATTTGCTCAAAGAAATCAAAGCATTTTGCTGTACATTTCTTTGACATCAAGTGGCTCCTGCCCGTGGAGCTGTGGTGCCTCATGGGAGATGTAGTTTGAATGCATTACGCATACAGCTCTTTCGTGGACTGGTCTGCTTGTCTGAAATACACTTCCAACAGCATGAGGCAGATCTGCTCTGAGTGAGCTGAGCAGTGCAGGGTGAAAGTCAGAGAGCAGGCAGACATTATGGAAGATCAATTCCAGTACAGGCGAAAACAGGGCTATCGAAGCATTCAGTATAACATGAAATGAAATGTTTGGTTTTAAGGAATGTCAATAGACACTGTTTGGATTGGAGAAGTGGAAAAATGTCAGTATTTCCAGTTGTGGCTTTTTTTTCTTAATTATTTCTTTGGAAAAATATGTATTAATTAAGGATTTCGTTCTGCAAATTGTAGTGTTTTTCATGGTCTGGACCACTCAGTTCTATTCTTAGCTAGCGTAAGAGCTCAGTTTCACAGTAGGTGTAGTAGGATTGATTCAGTCTCCACCACCCCAGGGTTGGAGCTAACCCAATGATTAGTGACACAGTTAATGATTTTTACCCTTGTTGCGTGAAAAAGATGTTGGTTATTTTTCTTTTTGCATTCTGAGAAATATGTTTTTCTTTGGAATCTGAGAATTCGTCTTGATGAATAGAGAACATATGTACTTGCTTTATGAGCAGTAGAATGTCGGCTTTTTCATACAGCCCATATTAATGAAGTTACAAAAAAGAAAACATTCTCCCTTCAAGAACTCATATAAAAAATAAAATTAAAAGACGATTCCCTCCTGCTGTCTGAAGTGCTGCCACCTCTGGATGGGAGCACCTACTGTTAAGCAGCAGAGCACAGCAGCATGCTAGCAGAGAAACGAAAACTAATGTCTTGCCCATCTGAAATCTCAAGAGAGGCTTAAAGAGTGATAAATTATTACCCCTGGTGTTTGCCTGGGATGTGTAGACTGAAACATGGAGAGAGAAAGAATGCAAGGAGATCTTAAATGACTGAAGGTGGAAAAGGCCTAAATTACATTTTTCCATCTAAAGTGAGGTACCTTTCCCAGGATCCCTTAGAGATACAGTCACATACGGGAGCAGCTCTGTGCATACTGAGTGGAACAGCTCTGAGCCTGTGATTAGAATGCACCTATTTAATCCTCTGAAGCTGCTGGATTAGGGTATGGCTCTCTGATTTATTTTGCCTGTTTGGGCTGTGTACACACTGTGTAGAGGAATTTGGATCTAATCTTTGCCATCATTATAATTAATTAGATACTATTCTTCAGCATGTAATGGTGGCGATAGAGCTCTTACATGGATCTGTGCGTTCCTCACATACTCTGCTGCAAGAAGAGATCTGCTGGGGAGATAGTTGTTAATTAATTGTTTAGTTTGTCAAAACAGCATGCTGGGCCAAGTTCAGCCCTGGTGTTAGGCTGTTGATTTCATCTGCCTGGCACCCAACGAGGGTTTTGCCCCTGAAATTTTTGTCCCTTTCATTTCCCTTTTAATGTTTCCTTTGGATTGTGCTGCAACTGGTCTCCGTGTGGGCAAGTGGCAGGCGTGAAGCAAAGGCCATCAGTCAGCTGCATTGCTAAGCTATTAGTGCAGCTGTGCTATCATTGCATAAAGAGAGCTTTGGCATAAAGGAGGGATGGAGGGAGAGAGAGAGGTTTTTTCAGGCACAGAAGAGCACTATGCTGATGGGGAAGGGTCTGGAGGACAAGGTGTGTGAGGAGGGGCTGAGGTCCCGTGTGTGCTCAGCCCAGAGCAGAGGAGCTGAGAGGAGGCCTGATGGCGGCTGCAGCTCCTCACAGGGAGCGGAGGGGCAGCGCTGAGCTCTGCTCTGTGTGACAGCGACAGGGCCCGAGGGAACGGCATGGAGCTGTGTCAGGGGAGGGCAGCTGGGGGTGAGGGACAGGGTCTGCACCACAGGGCGGTGGGCATGGAACGGGCTGCACAGGGCAGTGGGCATAGCACTGAGTGCTGAAGTTCAAGGAGTGTTTGGACATTGCTTTCAGACATAGGGATTGGATTTGTGTGGTGCTGTGTGGAGACAGGGGTTGGACTCAATGATCCCTGTGGGTCTCTTCCAACTCAGGATGTTCTCTGATTCTAAGAAGCTGGAACTTGAAAAGAAGGAGTCATATCCTGGGAGCCAAAGAGACCTTCAACTTTCACCAATGAGACTGTGATCCATGGTTGTATTTGTCATTCTCTGTACTAGACTGGTAGGCAGGTGTTCCTATGCCTATGACTGCTCTGCATCTGGCTGAGAAAAAGTGGCCCATACACCTGTATGTGCTTTTTCTAGAGCTGGGAAGATCTACAGGTGTGGATTAGTGTGTGTGGATGCTTCTTAGTGAGCTTGTGTGGAAACCCTTCTGAAGCAAGGGATTTGTGTTGATGTTGTACTATAAATCTGTCGCTATAAGGAAGTGTGTGAGAAGGAGGATGTGTGTTACTGAGAGAATGTGATGGTGCATGAAATCTGTCACACGGATAGATATACAACAAGGAATAGCTTTGTTTCTGTATACGCGGTATGTGTGCTGTTCTTCATGCTCCTGCAGCCACAATAATGTTCTCTCCGTGTAAAGAGTTATATTAATTCTTTCCATAGCAAACAAGCTCTTTAATTCCCATCCCCTTCTTATCTTCTGCCCTTTTGCTATACCTTAAGTACTAGAGATTTTTAGTTACCTCTCTGTAGCCGTGATGTCTGGATTTTCCTCCAAGTATGTAAGTCTTTGTGGTAGACTGACAGAAAAGCACATTTCAACAGATGGATTTGCCTTACCTGGGTTCAAATGGACTGAATGAACCATTAGAGAACACGAGGTTTCAGCTTCCAGGAGAATTCAAACATAAACCACTGACCTTTTCATGCCTGCATTCATGTTGAAGTATTTGAACAGAGGTAGTAAGTGGTGCTAGCTGTCATTTATCTGTGTTAGGGCAATTGTCTTAGACTTCAGTGGACTTAGGCTGGACTTTAATTGATTTAGCTTGGTGTTGAGCCCAGCCCCTGCATCATTTTTGCTTCTGCTCCAGAACATACTGTGGAAGTAGGGTTTTTATAATGACAGTGCTCACACAGCTGTGTTCTCCATTCAGATTTCCTGTCAGACCATGAGTAGCAGTACTGGCACTTGTATTATGAAGCTCCAACTGAGAGAACTGCATCTTTCCAAGAAAGGGAAGTACAATTACTTGTTTCTAAGGAGAAAGCTGAGAGAAGGAAGGAAATAAAAGGAAAGACACAGAAGGCTTTTCCTTTATGCTCTAGGTTCTTCGTGGTTTTCTTTGCAAAGGTCAAAGAGCTGTCTCAAGAAATAAGAAATTCTCTGAATCCTTTAAACTGTCGCTTTTCTTCTTAACGTGGCCTAATTCTAGGGATCTCACGGTCTAACAGGGGATTCCATCCTACATCTCTTTCTCACACACACTGCAGGTTTGATGGTGCTCGAATTGCTCATTTGTATTTTCTTCTGCAAGATAAAGCACTTTGGTTTCTCTGAGCTCTTCCAGCTGTCATATGTGTTCTTTCTTTCGCCTGCCTGGAAGACAGCATTCCCAAGTGGTAGTTAGCAGATAAAGTCTTTTTTCTTTTATTATAATAAAAGAGTTCAGCAAAATTTACAAAGATGAGTTGCGTTTGAATGTCCCTGAGATGTGAAGACGTCATGTCAGAGGGCGCTGGACCAATTCAGCATGTCTTTGTTGCTGCATGAGATGTTGCAGCCCTTCTGACATCTACAGCCAGAACTCTCTTGGTAGGGCTCTACCACACCTCAGCAGGGTCAGCTAATTTTTTTTGCCCATGCATTCTTTCAGTGAAGATGCCCAACTCAGTAGGACTTTCCACTTATCATCTACCTCCATGCAGTTGATGTGCTTGTTTGCCCACTGTCATAGCAAACCTAAAAAGATGCTGATGGCACAGAGATGTCTGAGTTTTTCATATTCCTTCACAGATGCTGGGGTAGAGACACAGTGAAAAATCTTTATTTATTTATTTATCTATTTATCTATTTATTTACAAGCCACGAGAATGTTCAACATCATAACTGTGAGTAGAACCAGGCTAAATTTTAACAAGTAGTAAAAAAGGTAGGGTAGGGCATGGGATGCGGAGAGGAGGGAAGAAGCAAAATGGGATATTCTTGAGCCAAATCTCGCTAGGAGTTCTAGTAAAATAATAATAATAATAACAACAACAATAAAGGTGATGAAAGAAAAATTATTGTAAATATCAAATGGTCTTTGTTGTGACTGTAGTGTTTCATTTCTGAAATACTCAAATGCTTAATTTTGATGTTCATTTCACAGAAATAGCTTTGTTTTTTGAAATAGCATTAACACTGACCTAAATTAAAAGATTCAGCAGCACCTTGAACAACGCAGGGAAGGAATAAAACATAGTATTTCAACTGACACAGTGTGGGATTGGCCCAAGATGAAATGTTTGGGATTTATTTTTATTTTGAAAAATACCTTTACTGAGTTTTGTTTCTGTTTGAATCAAGTATTATTTTTTTTAATTGGGTTTTTCAGTGAGATGTTGCAACAAGCAAGCCAAATCCTTCAACCCACTTGAACCTTGGCTGGTCCACCTTCTCCTTGTTTAATCAGGAGAAGGGCAAACTAAAGTATTGTAGAAATGTCAGACTTGAGAGAAGTACTAGCTCTCAGGTCCAAATCCCATTGGCTCACTCCTGAGGTATGCATGTCCCTGATGATGTAGGGCCTATTAAAAAAGACCGCATCCTCAAGATGTCCTTTCCTTAAGTGATGCACTGTCTCCAGTATTTTTACAGGACAGCACTAATTTTTCATAATGAGACACATTAGGCTCCAGACCTTTAATAGACTTGTCAAGTCTCATGTATTCAGAATGAAATTAGCTCATTTGGTTCCTGTCTCTCACTCCCCTGTTGTGGTGCTGCTAAGATGCAGATGTGGAGTGCTGCTGCAGAAGGACCTGCCCAAATGTAGCGAGGCAGTCACATCCTGCATGTAGCACAGTCTGCAATGACCACTGCAGAATGCTTTCCACCTATGTCACCCATGTTCCCTTATTGTGTCACAAAGTGCATGTATGTCTGTGGGAGCCCCATGTGATTGCCCAAAATAGGAATGGGAGAGGAAGCCTTTTAGCCTGAGACCTTGGCCTGTTTTGCCCAGTAATAGGGAAGGTCTCTGGCTGTTCCTCTTTCTTGTGGTTGTAGATGGTGCCTTCATAGATAGCTGCCTCCATCACCTCTCCTTCTCTTTGAGGCAGGATCTTCCCAGTGGGGCAGCCCCAGCTCTGGTTAACAACAGGCATTTCCTGTGGCATTTCACAGCCCACCTCCCCTTGCTGCATTGGACTTGCTTCTACCAGCAGTGAGGGCTCAATGACAGCTAGCCTATGAAGCCTCATTAACCCAGAGACTAGGATCTATCAAGTTGCAGACAGGCAGATTTCTTGAAGGAAAGAGGCAAAGACAATGGTGGGAAAGAATGTTTTGTAGGCCCTGGAGTGTTGCCGCATCAAGCAGTTGAGGGTGGCAGTCCTTATGGCTGAGAAATTGGGTACTCTCCTGATGCTGAGAGACTTATTGTGACTGCATCCCACAGCATTTCAGAGGAAAAATTATAAAAGAAAATGATTTCCTGCTGAAAGATCTCCTACTGTGTCACCAGCACACCACAGACTGGCATTCCTCAGCAACATCCATGACATCTACCATTAGTCATTTGCAGCAGCAGTGCTCCCATGAGACTCAGGCCTGGGCAGACGAGAAATGGGCAAGGTAAAGTTGCCCTTCCTAGCTCTGCTGGGACTTGCTGTGCAAGACTTCGGGTCACTTCATTTCAAAGGGGCTGGTGAGAGATACTCATCTAACACCACAGTACGTTCTGAGATCAGGAAAGGAGGGAGGGACCAAAAGAAAAGAGAATAAAAATGGCTTAAGTTAGGACTTGGGCGTGCAAAACTGTGTTCTTTTGTGTGCTGATAAGCCAACCTGCCCTGCTTTTTGTCAGCTTTTCGCAGTCCAGGCACATGAGCATTTTGTCCGCAGAGGGACAGAGCACTGCAGTGTGTCAACACGTGCTGAGCTGGTGTCCGTGCTGTGGCACCTTGCACCCGGTCTCGGGTGAACGCCAGTCAGAGACGTGTGCCCATCTCCATCTAACAGCTGGCACAGCCGAGGAGCTTTGCCTGCCTTATTAACAGCCCACTTATCTGGAATCTGCTCACTGAGCAGAAACTGCTTCATAAATCCTCCCACAATTTGCATTCCTCTTTGCTGTCGCTCATTACCACTGACCTCACTTCTTCTGCTGGAGCTGATCAGCCTCCCACCGTCCTGCCTTCGAGACATCTCTCCATTACCACAGCCTATTAGCAGCAGCAGTGCCTCCACGAATGAGTGTGCGACTGCTGAGTCAGGAAACTTCCACAATTCTGCTCCTGTTTGCTCCCTCCTCAGCCCCGGGAGGGAGGCAGTGACAGCCAGCACAGCTCAGCTGCTCTCCTTGCTCGCTTCAAGGCCAGGCTCTGCATCCTGGTGGACTCTGTGGGGTCATTAGTGGACTTGCACCCTTAGAGACATGGGTGGGAAATGAGGTGCATCGGTTGGAAGCATCTGAAAGCAAAAGTGCTGGCTAATCAACCCTGGGGTTTCCAAATTAGCAGCTCACCTGCTTGCTGCATCTGCAAGCATGTTGTCAGGTTTTTGGCTTTTCAGTCTGCAGAAAGCGTGTCTCTTCCACTTCCTTCCTCAAAGTTAGATGTGAAGCAGGTGCCTACAGATGCCTCCACCAAGCTGAGGGGAGCTGAAGTAGCTCAGCCTACTTGACTGTGCTCACCGCCCTTGACCTCAGGTATTTCTAGTGCAAGGGGCTTGAGATGGGCAGCTTCGGGATAAGGGAGGCACAGATTCATTTTGGAGGAGGAAAGGAGCTGCCTGTTTTGTTTAGAGCCAGTTGTGATTCCCATAAGTTTTGCAAACTGGAACTTGATCTTCAGGTGTGCTCCTGGTTTCTGATTTCCTCTAAAGGTCTAAATGCATTGTGATTGGTATGGAAATGGCTTATATTGCCTTTGCACTGTGAACAAGCATTCATTCTGTAATATAGGGGTGAGTTTTATTTTAGTGGAAGTAAAGAGTGGGGGTAGAGGAAAAGCCTCCTAGTATTCCCCAACCACTTTTTCCTTCAGCCCAGGCAAGCAAAGCCTGTCTTTGCAGGGGGAGAAACATATTT
Source organism: Chrysolophus pictus (assembly GCA_037305975.1). Classification (NCBI taxonomy): domain Eukaryota; kingdom Metazoa; phylum Chordata; class Aves; order Galliformes; family Phasianidae; genus Chrysolophus; species Chrysolophus pictus. The sequence goes on along the minus strand of CM074576.1, from coordinate 114,690,043 downwards.
ACTTAGTATAGCAGAGGGACCGAGATGCAGCCTCATTAAAACACCGCTCACGTATAGCCAGGGCTTTCATATATAGCTTTTTTTTTTTTTTTTTTAACCTTCTGTGTCTTGATGGAAACAAAAGGAGAAGAACGGGGGAAAAAAAGAGAAAGAAAAGGAAGGAAGTGAATTGCTAAATGGAGGTGCTCTGCCTGCATATTTAATACACCAATTTTATTGAATAGAAGGTGAAAAAGTGCGTCTTGTTTGTTGCCTGCCTGTCAACCCATGGCAAGGAGGCATCCTTTCCCCTGGCTGGTGCCTTTTATTAGTCAATGGTTTCCAGAGTGTAATTATACTGCAGATCTGAGATGCATTATACACACAATTACAATTCCCCAGCCAAGCCTGTTATTTATTAACCGGGGGGATATTTGTTCAGTTGTTTCGGAGGGCTAAGGTTTTCTTTTGTTTCTTTTTATTTTTCTCCTCTCTCCTTTAAGCCGTAACACAGATCGTGGCAAAAGGTCTGTCCTTTGCAACTCAGCGGGAGCGGGGTGAATGGCCCATTCTCTGCTAGACCACCGCGTCCCATAAAAGTCTTGGCAGGAGGAGCTGCAGCCCCGGGCTGCATTGCAAGACAGCTCATGCAGGAAGCTTTCTTTGCTGGGATCTGTGTTTGCTTCCACGCGGCTGTGAGGGCACCTTGCTTGGAGTGACCTCTGGGCTTTACAGAGCCCCTAGGGTATGGCTGTTCGAGACCAAAAGGCCGATGCAGCCTTGCCAATACGATGTCCTCCTGTGTACTTGTGTAACTCAGAGTCCTGTGTTTATGTGCAGCTCTGTTTTGCTACATCTGGATACCCATCCAAAGCCTATTTTGATTTTTTGTGCATTGAGACTACTTGAGAGCATAAATTAGAAGCTAGAACTTGGCTGAAGAGTTGAAAAATGGATCTTAGGAGTCCTTCAGGGCAAACAGCAACTTTCCAGATTTTGTGGGCCGCTCCAGACACACAGAAAGAACAGCTTGGCTCACATTATTTTATCAGCTTGTTCCTTATCTCGGTAAGAATCCTTAGTGCAAAGGAGAATGGTGACAAAAATATAAAGACAAGGTTACGAGCTTAGCCAAGCATTTTGGGGCCACTGAGCATAATATAATTGGCCACCAGTTGGGCAGAGCAAGGGTCCACCTCGCAATGTCTGGTAGCAGCAGAGTAGGAAAGGAATATAAGAGCTTTGCAGGCACTCTCCGCTCAGAAATATGTTTCCTGAAATGTAGTGAGCTCTGTTAAAAATGCATCCCATCCATCTATCATCCTAGGTGCTGTCCTGCTGGGATTTTTCCATTTCCACAATATCCTCACTTTAATAAGGTGACCAGAACAGGGCGAGAATCATTTCCTTGTTATTAATTATTAGCATGACTGCTGTACAGCAGTGTGCTCAAGGGTGTAGAGCTATAATCCCAAGAACCTCCTCCAGAAGGGCGTAACATTTCTAACCAATGCTGTGTCAGACCTTCAGCACTTCTCCCCTTGACCCTGTGTAAATGACAGCAGTGCCCCCAGCTCCTCCTGGCCCATTTTATCCCATTTTTAGACCCTGTCTGTGTGGGAACATCCTTCTGATTTGACTGAAGAAGTGGATTAAATTAGTAGGGTTTGTATGTATAATCCTCGTGCAGGGTGTGATTTAAAAAAAAAATAAAATGGTGCAATGGAAGCCTGTTTCAGCTTAGCTGTCACCTGGGAAAGTGTTTGCATTACCCCTAAGTCTCTTTCTCTCATATTGGGATAATGGTGTTCATGCTGGGCTTTATTCTGCTAAATTGTACATCTGTATCCTCACTAACATCACTGCTGAAGCTTGCCCTTGCAGCCAAGACCTCAGATGGCACTTTGGGTTCTTGTTTCAATGTGGCTAACAGTTTGTGCTCCTGCCAGCTCTGCTGTTTGGCAGATACTGCCATCACTACAACCACCCCCTGGTGCCTGCTCACACATCAGCTGGATGTGTCTGCCTCTGGATCCAAAATAGCAGAGAGAAGACATATCTTCTCTCTAACCACTGCAGCTGGAAGTGCAAGATGCCAACAGATGCTGCTGGTAGAAGTGGGCTCATGCTGCTGCTCTGCTGCTGTGCATCATGGCAGCTACAGCCTAGACAAATTCTGCTCCGTCTTTACAAGCCTTTTGTACCTTGTTACAAGGTACCAAGTTACAAGGACTTAAGAGCTGAACTTTTTTTTTTTTTTTTTTTTTTTTTTTTCCCCTCCTAACAAAGACACGGCGTGCTTGGGGTTGGCTTTATGGTTGTTTCCATTTACTCTGACAATATGCTTTAAATGGACATGAGGGGAGACCCCCTGCCATTTGGGCACAGCGTCTGTATTTTTCTCCCTTTCATTAAGTGAAATGCAATGTCCATAAACAACATTGTGCACAAAGGTCTCTTTCGTACCTTGATGCATAGCAGAGCATGGTGTTGATGACAGCTCTCACATCTATTGGTTTTCTCTGCTAGGCTAAATCCAGTTGCAAAAAATGATAGAAATAACTTTTAAAGGTCTTCGTTTCAAGTCCCAATACTTGCCCTATGTCTGAAAGATTGTAAAGATGAGATACTGGGTGAATTGTGATGTGTGCACAGCATATATGATTTAAAATAGTGAAACCCAAAGAAATATGTGAAAAACAGGCCTGAATTTCAAGGGTCATCTTTAAATGTCCTCTTTGTACGAGTTTCTAAATCTTTCACTGGAGCAATTACTTAATAAATCCATTTGTCCTCAGTTCCGAAATTGAAAATTGAATTCAATAATTGTATGTCATGGAAATCTCAAGGACTTCTAGCCACTACCTTCCATTAGACATAAAGAACAGGGAAAGAACTGATGAAATTAGTGAACGCTTAGGGTTTCATTTTCTTTTGCCAGTCTCTGTCACTTTCTGTCACCTGCAGCAGACATAGTTCGTATCTCAGCTGAACGCAAGTGAAGTTAATTTCAGATGTTTGTTTATTAGATATCAAGTTGTTTGGATGAGTTATATAGTTCCCATCAATTACACTGTATGCATCATGTGCTATCATACTGCAGTGCCATAAGAGCTTGAACTGTAGTGTGATTCCTAATTGCAGCTGGGGGATATGTTGTTCAGTGAAAACAAAGGGTGTGGGGAAACCTGCGCCATTACTGTTTTTGTAATTGTTGGTTTGCACAATAGTAGCTGCTCTGTAGAAATTACGAAAGATGTTTTAGTAGAGCTGGACTCTTCATTCCAAAAGGGAGTCCGCACCTCTCAGGATATAATGCAGAATCCTTTTGAGAACGGGGGGGGGGCTGTGCTTCTCATGGAAGACATTTTCTTTCATTACAAAAATGCTGCTGCTCATTTCCTTTTGGAGGCTTGCTATTAGAATGACTCCCTGAATAGCAATTCTGAGAGAACTGGAAAAGTTTATAATTTTTGATTCAGTGCAACCACTTCATCGCTATTAAACATTTGTATAGAAATGCCACTACATACTGCATATACAGCCATTAATCTGCCCGTGACCAAATCGGCAACAGTGTTCTTGGACACAGATATCTTATAAAGGGGAAGGTGATGATTAATTCAATTGATGAGTATGATCAAGGGTTTATATCTTGTAGTGTCTCAGATCAAAGATAATGTGGGCTTGGAGTTCTCAGTCTGGATCCCCATGGGCACATATCTGTGTAAGGAAGTCACATTAAAATGTGGCATAATTCAATATGATTAGCTGGTGCTGTTCAAGTAAGAGCTGGTTTAATAGGCAGAGGTCTAGGAAGAGTGGGGAGAGAGGCTTCAAATACAGGATAAGAGGCAGAAAAGTGAGGGGGGAGCCCAGGGCTGGAATAGCATAGGAAAAGCAAAGCAAACAGGGACAGCTGTATAGTGGAACTCCAGCTCTCGGGTAAGAGGAAGAGCTGCACAGGAGCTGGGGGTACTGAGAGCCACATGAATACTGGGACATGGTGCTGGAAAGGTGGAGGGGAGAAGGGGGCTGCAAATCAAAGAGCTGGTGGCACTCTAAATAATGGTGTAAGTTTTAAGGAGTGTGAAGTCACCCAAACACCCACGCACTAGGTGTATGGGATTCAGTTGTACAAAGGCTGCTCTGAAAGTAATGCCTCCTATTTCATTATGTTGGCACACAATGTCAGAGGCAGATGTTGGCAGTATGGCAGTAGAGGTTAAACCTTCTCACCAGTATTCCCTTACATGTTGCTGTCATGTGACAGATGGCAGCAAAAGGGCAGTCTGACAGTATGGTGTCTGATGCGGAAGTGTGGATGAAGCAGAGGTGTGTCACTGAATTCCACCATCCAGAAAAAATGGCACCCATTGACATTCACTGATGCTTGCTGAACATTTACGGAGACCAAGCAGTGGATGTGAGCACAATGAGGTGGTGAGTGGTGCATTTCACCAGTGGTGACAGCAACACTCGGGCACCTTCACTGGTGCAGATTCTTACGATTGCAGCATGCAAGCTTTTGTTCATTGCTGGTGAAGAATCACAGCTAATGGTGGTGACTATTTTGAAAAACGGTGTTTTGTAGCTGAGAATTTGCTTTAACAAACAGTGCTATTGTGCTCTTTGTAGCTGTTGTAGTTTCCATGGAGATAAGTAGGAGGCATTACTTTCAGAGCAACCTATGTATAGTAATGAAAAGATAATAACCTGAATTTAATTTAGATGGTTAGCGACCTAGCTGACCCTTCAGCCTAGTGGTCATTTAGATAATGTTCAGAACTGCATCAAGCCTAGCTGTTTTAGGGGAGGGGAGAGGGGCAAAACCCATTTAATTAAAGCAGAATATAGTAATTACATGATGTATTCTCATGTTTCCCCTGGCACTTAAAATCAGAGCTGGGAGTCTTTGGCATCTAGCATTGTCTTTGTGCATCAAAACAGTAGTGTGTTCAGTCTGATATGGTGTCTTATAATAGAGACTGAATTCAGGTGCCTAAGGATGTACAAAACATCCCACAGAGCACAGGTCTGACTGCCTAAGTTCAGACTGCCTTTCTCTACATTCTACCTGAAGATACTCGCAGACAGGCAAATACTTGCGTTGAGCACCCCATCTGCCCCCAGCTACCTCTCTAGAAGAGCAGTCTCATATGGGAATAGTCTTTCAAGCTATCTGCTTTATTCTAAAACATTCCTATTTGTTAAGCCTTGTCATTTATGAGCACTTTGCAGCTCATCCCAGACTTCAGTAAAGTTATGTACAGCAGAGTAAATTCTTGCTCATTGAGTAGGCTTCAAGGAAAAAGCTGAGTGGAACTGGAGAGGCAATTCTAAATAAAATGAAAGGGAAAGGTAAGGCTGAAGCTCCTAAGTCCCTTATGGATCCTTTGGAGTTCCCATCTCACCTGAGAAAATATTACAGGAGTGGTCCGTAAGCAAGAGTACCAAATTATATATGTTCCCACAACAGTGTTGAAGTTTCAAAGTTAGTACTTTAGCATGTGCCTGTAAATATTTATTTGCGTGTGCACATGAACGAAACTTAGCAAAGGAATGCACTTATGAAATCTTAAAATAAGGACTAATAAACCTTATGTTAGTAGGACCTGGTGACCTGTCTTGTAACTACCATTATCTAGCCTTGGTTGCAGTGATTCTGGATTGCTGGTGACACCATTTATGAAGGCTGTGGTATCACTTTGGCCTCAGGGAGCATAGCCTGTGACCCTGCTAGTTTCTAAATTAAAGGGCTTAGGAAAGCTGCCAAGGAATAGCTTCCTGTTGGAGAAGGATGATTTTTTTTCATCCATTGAAACCTAGATGCTCAGTGGGTAGATAGCCAGCACTATGAACTTCTGAAAGAAGACTCTGCTGGAACTGGTCTGCAGCATAGGCATACCTAACACCTATGACCTTCAACAGGCACCTGTTCCCGAGGGCAACAGCTTGTGAGCGAGACCACAAATGATCTGCAGAGAAAGTGAAGAGATGTATGTATGATTTGGTGTTTCAGTTGTGTCTTGTTCTCCTTCCCACCAAGGAAACTTGTAGTTCTGTCCCCCTCTCCTACACTTTTAATGCATGATTTTATACAAGATACTGCTGTGGGCCAGGGCGCTTTTTAAAAGAGTTGCCTAAACTCTGACTCTTCTTCCCTCCAAGGAACCCAGAAAGCAGGGAGCCAGAACAGCCTTCTATGTGTTTTCCTCTTAGGTCTGGGGACACGGGATGTCCTGTAGCCATGATTATAGAACACTGTGCAGGGGATAACTGTTTGTCAACCAGTTTCATGGAATCACAGAATCAGAGAATCACCAAGGTTGGAAAAGACCTTCAAGATCACCCAGTCCAACCGTCCACCTACCCAGTATTTCCTCACTAAACCATGTCCTTTAGTACAACACCCAAACATTTCTGAGGGATGGTGACTCCACCACCTACCTGGGCAGCCTATTCCAGTGCCTGACCACTCTCTTGGAGAATAAATTTTTCCTAATATCCAACCTGAATCTCTCCTGGAGTATCTTGAGGCCATTCCTTCGTTCTGTCACTACTTACACGGGAGAAGAAGTTGACCCCCACCTTGCCACAACCTCTCTCCAGGTAGTTGTAGAGAGCAATACAATCATCCCTGAGCTTCCCTCCAGACTAAACAGTCCCAGTTCCCTCAGCCACTCCCTATAAGACTTGTGCTCCAGACCGCTCATTAGCTTTGTTGCCTTTCTCTGGACACAGTGCAGGGTCTCAATGTCTTTCTTGCAGTAAAAGACCCTAAACTAAACACAATACTTGAGGTGTGGCCTCATCAGGGCTGAGTACGGATGGATGAACACTTCCTGCTCCTGCTGGCCACGCTATTTCTGATACAGTTTGATCTGACAGGAGATCAGGCAGCCTCAACTTCCGTCATGCTGGAGAATGGTGATGAAGATGTGATACGAGGCATCAAGATTTCTGCATAGGGCACTCTGAGGCCAGCAGGAAATCTCATGTTGAAACCTCAGTTTCTGAGCACCTCTTTCAAGCTGGACTTTTTCTTGCCTCAGTTGTATAGAGGGACAGGAATGGCAATGTGAGTTGTTGGGAAAGTGATTGCTGCAGCTCCTTTTGATCGAGTGGTGCATTATGTTGAATTGAGGACATTATTATTCACAAAAAGGCATCCTAGAAAGCTTCAAAGGGGGGTGGAAAAAAAATCAGGTTTTAATACTAATTAGAGAGCCTGTCTCCCAGGTGTGAGGTGTTTATCTGTGAAAAGCAGGAGATAGTGTAGCAAAGAAGAAATGCACACTGGAGAATTGAAGATCCAATAAATGGTTGAATGGATTTAAAGAAGAAAAAAAAAAAAAGAGGAGGGAGAAAGAAAATCAGCAACAAAACCACAGATAATAAAATGTTTTCACTGAATATGAAGGGTTTGCAAAACAGCTCAGAGTTTATATTTCCAAACCTGCAAAAAAGAAGCCCTGAAAATAATACAGTAATCTGGAGCAATAAGGAGAAGACTTTTTTTTTTGTTGGGTTTTTTTTTTTTTTCCTCTTCACTAGCAAGAGTTTGACAAGTCCATTATTTCCCTTTCACACCAAACAACAGTTGCGTCACAACAGCTCTGGTCTAGCCTCAAGTATAGGCAAAATGGGCTGTTTCTGCAGCTGCTGAATGGCCCTAACCAAGCTGACCTTAGTCATACTTCTTACCTGCCTGTGCAATTTCCTGGCAGATGTTGGGCTTGCAGCAGTGTCTGCTTTAGCTTACACACCACAAAGGAGGGCAGAGGTGGATGTGGTGCTACCTATCCATCCCAGTGCATGTGCTTGCTGCTGTCGTTCTCCTGGCAGTGTCAGGAGCATCATAGTGTTCCAAGACCACCCTAAAAATCTTCTGTTTTTGACCCATATGGCTGTATTTGTCCTTCTACTGACCTCAGATGAGGTTTAGTGAGGAAAAGAGAAGAGAGGCCCGGGAACTGAAAGGATGCTTTTCTGTGAGGGGCCACGGCCCGCTGCTGGTTTGTATTCTCAGGCACGCAATATAGACATAGCCATGTGGCTGCTGTGCCGTGACAAGTTTTTCTATACATGTACCTTGCCATTTTCCTGTTGCTTTCCCCCCAGCTCTCCTGTGAGTTAAGGAATCATTACAGGCACAGAAACCTGGAGAGGATGGATGCGCTTTCATAGCTGACTAAATGACAGCTGGCCAGCTTTAATTGCCCTTTGGTGTACTCCTGGAAGATAGTTTAAGTGGAGAGATTTCATTTTGCTATCTCTATGGACGTGGAATGTGGATATCTTTGCTTCTACAGTTCAGCTGACGAGCAGTAACTTGTTAAGCATCAGGAACTTCATCGCTTGTCATTGCCCATAGCCTCTGTTCATGATGAGATCACATGAGGTAACAGAAGGGAGAGCAGAGCAGGAATTTGACCCTTTCTACCATATATCTTGGCACTAGTCCTATCACCCAAGCTCTTTCCTCTGTGATCCTCTGTTCAGAGCAGAAAAAAGACAGCAACTTTTTTCAGGTTTTTTTTTTTTTTTTTTCCTTGTGGACCATTCCCTTAGATGACTACAGAGAAATGCATTCAAACAGAACATTAAAGTTAAACGAGGCGGTACAAGGCTGTACTTAAAAATAACAGAAAAATGTTTCAAGTTCTCGTTTGATAGGAGCTGGACAGCTATATCACCCTAGCAGGTCGCCATTCTAATGACAATCCCCAACAAGAAGCACAGCCTGATAACATACACTAAGACAGAAGATGAGAGCTGCATTCAGAGGCATGAGGAACAGCAGGAGATGCTTATTCAGTGCAGTTAGACTCCCCCATCTTTCCTTGAACTTAACATAACTAGATGCACAGCAAAAATATCTCCAGCATAGGACAGAAATTAACATTAAAGATATAATACCATCATAGAGTTACTGATAAACCCTCACCTTTTGTACTTTGCTAATTTCTCATCAACTCCTCTCAGAAACGAAGAATATAGCAGAACTTGGATTTGGGAGTGAAAATGGTCCGGAGGCTTGGATTTTCAGATAAGGAAAGACTGAATAAGATGAAGGAAGATATCCTTCAGAGAGGAGATGAATAAGAGAGAGTAAGTGTTAGAAGTAGATAAATAATATTTTAAAAGGTTCTCACTACTGGGACAAAAGGATATGCTTTGAAATTAAAAAAGCAACCCAGATTTCTAAGTGTTGAGAATATTATTTTTTATGGTACTCCATTAAACTGTGGAACTCCCTGCTGTAGGATATCATGCACTGAGCTCAAAGGCTTAGTTAAAAAGAAGAAGAAGAAGAGGAAGAAGAGGAAGAAGCAGAAGAAGCCATTTCTGTGTATAGTGAGAGTATTCACAGTTACATAAGGGAAAATAAAAAATGTATAAGAAATATCAGCCTTTGAGATTCAGGGCATAAATCCAACCACTAACTGCCTGGGATTATAAAGAAACTTCCCCAGTGGACATATTAGTTAGTTATTTCCCATTTTAAGTGTTTTACATTATCCTTGATGCTGGCCACTATCTGAAACAAGGTGTTATGGCAGTTGGATGCTTGTTTTGATCGGGTATGAAGGTTGATATATCCTTGAGAAGTGTTGCAGCTCTCTCTTTCCCTTCCCCATTGTCTCCAGCTGTGCCGCAGAACCATCTTTTCTTGGCATGCAGCAATAAGACATGACTCCTTCATCTGCTCTTTGGGTATTCTGAACTGTGGGGAACCCAGAAGCAGATATAATGATAATGTGAATGTGGGAGGCCAGCACATCCACAGACCAGGTTGCTCACTGCAATGCTGCAGGTTCCTACCAAACCACTCAGATGGAGCTTAGTGCTGCTGCTGCAAGAGCTGTCCCCCTTGCTTCAGACCCACAGAGAACCTGTATCTTCCCATTGGTACCCATTTCCAGCTCTTCTTCTATAGCATTGCCAGTACTTGTCTTTGCCATGTAGCACAGGGGCTTCTCTGGTCCACGGTGCTGTGATAACAGTCATGCTGCAGCAAGCAAGCAAAAGACACAAGTATCCAGTTTGTTTTCCTTTCTCCCTGCCTACTTAAATTTTCTCTTCGCCTTATCTCCTCTGCCAGGCAATTTGAGATAATCAGCACAGCTTTTCTGCTGTTGTTGATCTATCCCAATCTTTCTCATGTATTTTTTTGCAAACAGTGCCCTGTCTCATTTGCCTCATTTCTCTTCATGTAACACCTTGAATGGAGAAAGCCCTGTTCCTCCACAGCAGAGGAGTGAGAACTGGCTGTAACCACTGCCAACATCCACTGGCCTGTGCTGGAGAAACTGAGCTGCTGCCAGCAATTAAAGGTATTTAGCAGTTCTCTGGTTAGGGTAATCACCTGGGGAAAACAATTCTAACTTCTCACCCTGGCAGGAAGCTGCTATGTTGTTTCTGACCTCAGAAAGAGTTGCAACTATTATACTAAGAAACATGGGCCTGCAGAAGTGTAGTCCTCATGTGAACAGCTCAGCATGTCTTTTGGAAGAGTCAGCTGCAACTGCATCAGGAAATGTTCTCCCCTCTTGACTTATTCAAAGAGACTGGCAAGTGCCAGATGCATTGCTGTACAGAATGCTAAACTGCCATTTGTGTGCCCTCAGCGACTGAAGTGATGAGGCAAGGAGAGGAAGCAATAGGTAAAGCAGGCCGCTCCTTTCCAGGAGGTTGGGTCTGGAAGAGGTAAAAGTTTCAGATTTGACAAGCCATGTCGGGGACCTGATCTTCCCCCACATTTACCTCCATGACTAACAGCTGCCAGACCAATTGTTGTCTGTCTCCATGTATGCAGCTTCCACCATGCCTGACTGTGTCCTGACTGTGCAATAGGATCAGGGAAACTCCTGTTTTCTTGCATTTTCCCATCTCTTCAATCACCTAGTGTTCAAACTCCTTGCAAATGTTACCATGCTCTTACTGCTTCTTCTAAAGTAGTTTATTGGCATTGTTTCTCTCTTATAATTGAGGAAATCAAAATTTATATCAAGGTGAACTGGTAGTGCCCAAGTCAATCATAAACTGTGCCAGGGTTGAAAATAAATCTCAATATCTCCACATAGTGTCCCAACTGAAGACCAGTTTAACCTTGGAATTTCTCATTGTCTGCCTTAGATGTTTGAACTTAAAATTCTCCATTCAGCTCCTTACTCTCTATTTGACCTCTTTTGTACCTACAGCTTTCTGTTGACATTACTGTGATCTTTTGGAAGATACTGCTTAAATGACATCCCCCTGAGTAGTAATTGCATTCTTCTACTCTTCAGCTCTGTCAGAGTTTCCTTTAATTTGTTTTCTTAGTCCATAAACGGGGGTGGGCTTGTTTTCCTGGGGTTTGAAATGTTTCTGAATATCATTTTTGGGAGTCATGCTTACATGTTAAATTAGGGTGAGCTTGAGTTCCTCAGTTTGGTTCCATAACTAGCTTTTGATGGTTCTCCTAAAACAAATGATGGGAAGATAGGGTCGTTATTTGGTATATGCAAAAGCAGGAGCTCTGTGTGATGCTGTGACCTGAATGAGAACTTTCTCATCACTGAGAACAGATATGGCTGCTCACTGTATCTGTTCTGCCCTAATGATTACCAGTCAGTGCATGTGGAACAATATAACATTTGATCACCAGCCATTTGCTGTCCCACCCTTTGCTTTTCTTATGCAGAAGAGTGAAGTTCTTCTCAATGTAGCCTAAACACAGCATAAAGGAGCAAGCTCCCAGCCAGGGTAGAAAAGAACAAGCAGTAGCAGCATACCCTTTTTTGGCACTGGACAAAACAAGCATACAGAAAATAAAAGTGAATGGAGAATGCTTTGTCTTGGAGAATTGGTACAGCATGTGGAGTCCTGTAAAATGGGTGTCTAGACAAGAGTTCACCAATGTTCAATGTTCCCTGTGCCAACTCTGGTGCTCCCACATTTCTGAACTTTCCTCCAAACAGTGTTTTTCAGAGTGACTGTGCAGGGAGCATCATCATTTCCCACTCTTCTTTTCACTCTGCTTTTCTTGCTCTCTGCTTTATATTCAGTCAAGCAAAATCTGCAGTGGTTGGCAAATTTAGCTGCTGCTTTGTTTTGCTTTTATTTTTTCCTTTTTTTCCCTTCATGTTTGCCAGTAGTCTGCTCTCAGCCAGTAGCTGTTTTATGCAGCGTGTTTGCATTGACTGACCTGCAGCCTCAGTTTATACGTATTTTGGTCTGGGAGCTACCTGCAAACCCTTAGCTGTGAGTGGTCGATATTCATGATTCGATATTTGGGTGACACGATTGTTCAATGAGGTGACGGAGCTGTGCTTTTGTTCCCTGATTAGATGGCTGAACCTTTGTTAATTACTTCTGCCAGAAATGAAGTCTGTTGCGTGATTAAGTGGTTCTAAGCTACAGGCCTGAGATTTACTCTCTGTGAACTCTTGTTCCAATGGGACTTTGCACGTGTGACGGCTCTCTAAAGCAAGTAATAACAGCATAAAAATGACCAGAGTCATATTCTATTTCTCAGTTATTAAAAATGGCTGACCCACATGTCTTTGCTATATATTTGGTTCTAGTAATAAGAGTTTGTCTTTACCGACCATGAAGTTTCCTTTGGGACAGATCCTCCCAGGATGTCTGCAGTACTAAAACTCCATCACATACCACAGTATGGTCCAGGCTGGCTAAAATCCCTTTACTAATACAACAGCAGCAAATGAGACAAAGAGATGGAGCGAGCTGTGAATAAAACAGCCCCTATCATTTCCTCTGCTGCGCCACTGTTATGTTCTTGATCTGGATCAAGATGAGGGCACACCAGTTCCTATCTGCTGAATTAACAGAAGTGCAACTTACAGATTTTATGGTGGCTTCTAGGTTTCTTTATGTTATCTTAATGCCATGTGGTGAAGGATAGGAAGTATGTGACACCATATATAGTCCTTTGGAGCAGAGTTGAACCAAAATATTCTGGACAAGTTGTCAACCAACTGAATACCAGATTGATTTTTGTTGTCATGTAGTCACAGCGTCTCCAACCCAATGGTAGAATAATGGATGTTATGTATTATTAACTGTGTGCTCAGAGCCTCAGCACTATATCACAAACTCAAAATATTAATAAATGGAGCTATTTGAGTGAAATCTGTACTATCAGTCATGCCTGTTGTATCCACTTTTTATTATGTAAGTGAGAAAGCATATAGGGATATGCAGTTCTCCCCAGCCAACACCCCCCAGTCCAACCATTACAACTGACCTAAGGGAAGAAGAAGCAATTTGTTTTGTTTTATTGTGAGATTCAGTAGTTTTCACCCTAGTGAATCAGATTAAACCATAGGCAAAAGACACCGTCACTCAACATGTGCATAATTTGGGTAATGGGTGCGTTATGAACCCCTTGGAGTGGCAGACAGACAAACAAAGCTGTTTTTTATTTAGCTCTTCCACTCAACTTTTTTACTGGTCCAGTGAGAAAAGGCCAAAGTTAAGATTCAGAGCAAATGCACATACAAGAACTGCCTTAATTTGAGTGTACTCTTGAATACAATGTGATCTTAAAATGATGCATGATGGAAATTCCTTGCAGACTGGTGCAGTGCATTAGCATTACTCATTGCAGTCTAAGACTGGGTGGAGCATGTTAGAAGTCATCACTGTGATGGATGCATGGCATGCATTAGAATGAGAATCATTATAATGGACTGAGCAGAAAACACTGGAATTAGAGTTTCTGTGATGGTCTCTGTGAAACTCATCAGATTCTGAGTCATCATGAGTCATAAAAGGCACAAGGCCCCCAAACGTGGCTCATTCTTGCATAGGCACTTTCAAGAGGATGAATAACTTGGCTGACTATTGTATCACTTACTTGCAGATCTGTGAACAACCTCATGGATGGAGTAAATGATGAGTCAGGATTCCTTGCTTCTGCCAGCTCTGCTGCTGATTCATTCTGTACCCTTGAGTGATAAACTTGCTTCTCTCTTCTCCATCATGCATGTGACACTGTATTTACCCTTCCTTATATAGTACCGAGACTTGTTTTTGCCACAGCTCTCCTGTATGCCTAATATTATGCATTGTAAAGGATCTCACTGTCTTTGTGAGCGAGTCTTTGCAGGACGGAAGCTGTAGAATGCGTGGTAGAAAGGTACCCTATATACTAGAATCCCGTCTGCTTGTACAGTCTTTATTATGGCTGCTTGGTTATATTTTTTAGCAATTGTTTATAATTTTGAAATGTCAATATAGCTGAAGGATAAGAAATGTATGTTTGCTAACATAATAGCCTATGTCAGCTTAGATATCACTCACCAACGTTCACACGAGACTGACCAGACACTAAGGAACTCTTTCTGTTCCTTTCTGGTGGACTCTACCTCGGGTCCTAATGCTGACTTTATCCACCTATCTACAGTGTGTTCCCGAGCTAGTTAAAATTAAACTTAGCTATCAAAATGCTAAACTTGATAGCTCATTTATCTTTCTGTCTCCCAACTCTACATTACAATACAGCAGTGATTGATCTTGCGTCTTCAAGGTACTATATGGTATAAAAACTAAGAGAAGATTAATTAAAAGCCGTCGCATCCAGACAGGTTTTTAAATAAGTTTTAGATTTAGACAATATATCAGCTGAAGCAGAAAGATTCCAAGACCATAAGCCTGAAACTCCAAGTGAGATTTGCTTTCCTTCAGGGCATAGAAAACCCTGTCTCACCATGGACTAATGGCCAAGTCTGATGTGGCTGGGCAGGCCCATGGCAGACAGCAGGATGTCATCATATTTGCAGGCTTTCTCTCCAGCAGTGGTGAATGTGATGTCCTTGAGGACTTCTGTTGGCTCAAGGGAGAATGCTAGGCACATGTCTGGATGCTGAATTGGAGACAGCATTAAGATAATCTTTTAAAGTCAGTCCCTAGCTCCTACAGGCACTGAGCAACTTGTCTAGGCAGCATTTAGAAACTGTGCAGAAGATTAATCCCTGTGTGATTAGACTGAAACAAAATATTCCACAGTGGAACTGGCATTTAACCTTTCCACCAGCTGGACTTTTCTAGAATTTTACAACAACGTTCTTAAAGGGGCAAATTTTCAGCTGTAGTGTTTGCTTTTGTGCTGGCAGTCCTCACTGTCACCCAAAGTTAGACCTTCTAGAAGATCTAAATGCTTGATATTTCAGGCATAATTAAGTGGGATCTGCAGAACAACACTGAACAGTCCCAACTAGTTTAATGGCATTTTTGGCTAAAAAAAGGTACAATTGCTGGTCAGCATGAGCTTTCTGGCATTGCTGTGCTTATCCAAATAGTTCAGAGATGCAGTATCCTCAGAAGCCCTCAGTACTTGCATCTCTTGAGCACTGAGGTTTGGGAGCATTCAAAAATCTGGCAGCCTCCTCCCAGAGCATAACAGGAGCTGAGTCCATTGGAAAGACTGCTCCTTTCTTAGGTCACTCACTGGATGCTGGAGTCTTGAGTACCTGGCCTTTAAAACATTGAGTTTTTAATGAGTCCAATTGGGGTGAGCTTGTTGTCTCTTGCTTGTTGTCTGAGATAGGAGCCTATGCTGGACTAGGAGGAGAGACTGCAGACCCTGGAGGGAGGAGTTGACTGAGCTGCAGGAAGAGGTGAACTCTTCTTGAGAGTAACAAAATGGCAAGGCTGTTACATTTTCATGAGTTTGCTTAAAGGTGGATATTTAATCCACTTGACAGCTGAAATATACTAGCTGGATGTGGGACAGCTGCCATGAAAGCATTCAAAAGCTCCCCATTTTGCTTGTGTAGTGGCAAATGTCTTGATCGGAAATGGCTGATTCAGGGATTTTGCCTTGGGGGAGGACAGGGGAGGGGGGAACAAAATGAATACAAGGTGACAGCAGCAACTCTACTTTACAGGGGGTCAGCAAAAATCTCTGTGCCATCAGTTGGCCCAGCTCTGTCCTTTGTTGTATGTTGGTATAACTCCTGGCAGAATATGACTTTTAATCTCTAATCTACAATATTTCATTTGTTATCAGTATTAAAAAAAATATATATATATATTCTTTTCTCTCTTTCTCTATCATTTTCTCTTTGTTTTCTTTCCACTTCAGTTAATTTCAGTAAGTAGACAGTGTCTGTACCGCTTAGCCTACTCTCTGAAACTGATAATTAACTGTTTGTATGTAGTCAGAGAATTCTTCTGAATTTGAAGTAGCTCTGTATTTTTTTCTTCAAATATTAGTTGGTTGTCCAGGATATGTCAGGCTCTGCTACTTTTTTTTTTTCTGTATTTTGTGAATGGAATGTGTCTTACTTTCAGTTTTGAAAAGTAATTTGAGCTAGGATGGATACCAAAACCACTTCTCCCTTCACTCTTTCACAACTTGATTGTATACTTTTTTTTTTAATCAATCTCAAATTCCTTTTATTTCCCTTAACTGAGAGAAATTAACGGAGCTGATTGTACCATGTATTTCCCCTTAAAGAAAATCCTGCTCCTAGAAAGATGGCAGTCAAAGAGCTAATTGCTAGGAATGTGGCAAACTTCTCACACCCTGTATTGAGCACTTGCATCTATCTGTGCACATTTTAATTCCTCTCTTTAGGAATGAGTAAATCAGGGAGACTGGTGAGAAAGTATGTATTGGAAAAAAGTGAGATGAGAAGACAGTTGGGAATAAGGCAGACCAAAAAACAAATGGAGTGAAATACAGGACAGAAATGGAGAGAAGGAAAATATCAATGTATCAGTGGAGTATGGACAATTAAGGACTTATGGCACATTAACATAAGCAAATGGGCTTTATTAGTAACCCATGGAAATAGTTCTCATCCTGCTCCTCTACTTCATTTTTCCTTTTACCTCATTTTTCTCTACCATCTGCACTTCCAAATGCTAGTAGCCATGACCAAGGTCAGTGCAGGTCTCCAGGTTGCACTGAGTACTGAGTATCCACCACAAATAACCACTGCCAAACTAAGGTGCTGCTAATGATTCAATGATGCATGATGGAAAAGTGTTGGAGGCATTAGTAGCCCAATAAGATCACTCTCAAGTGTTCCTAGACAGTTGTGTCATAAACTGTTTACAATTTTTATGGTCATCATCAGGACATGATAGATGAAGATAACATGCAGCTGGAGGCAGGGAACTGCATTATTCACAAGGTGAAGGATCAGATAGGAAGTTCTGGACCAGTGGTTCCAGGAGCAATGGTAAATTTATTGATAGAGAGGGCAGTAGGCTGTTGCAGCTTACCAGCTGATCAAAGCACAAGCCTCTTCCTCTGTTTTTGAAGCACCTACATGCAGAAAAGTACTAGTTCCTTGTTAAACAGTGCAAAGCTGGGTTGGAATTCCTTTCCTATTGTCCAGAAATGAAGGGCCGTAGGTCCTGAACTCCAAGACTGGCAGTTTGTTTTCATTAAGATGCTAACATAGATCCTTCTACAAAAGCCCTACTTGTTCCCCAGCTGGATTTACATCATCACTGTAAATAAAAATAAAAATTGGTGAGATAGAACATCACAGGGGAAGCTAGAGGAACAGCTCTGGGTAAGTAATGTACCATAAAGTGGTACAAGAAAAGACCTCTATGCTACCTCTGTGCCTTGGGTAATGGAAAGAATCTGCCTCCTCACCGGTTCATTTATTCCACTTGTCATCATGGTTAGATTTGCATCTGTAACCAAAAGCAATTCCTACCAGGTTGCTCTATGTAGGTCTGCATTGCTTTATGCTGTAGATGTACCCATAGTACTCATCTCTCATTTGTGTATAGTCCTTGGTGATGGAAATTATTAGAATATAAATATTAGAGAGAATCTGGCTATACTGCAAGCAAACACGTGCTCTTTATTTACTATTTTTGACCTACTAAAAATGCCATAGAAAGCCACCAGGCTGTCACTTAGGATGCTGTGTAGGACAGAAAGGAGTTAAAGAGCTGAAGTACCTTCTGGTTGGATCCCATCACCACGGCAAGAGCTGCTTGTAAAACCCAGACCTCCTTCCCTCATTTTGGGCCATCACCTAGTCATCCCTGCTCCTAATGACATGCAGAAGATAATAAGGCAACCCTCTCTTATATTCAAAAGCATTTGAAACAGAAAACAGATTCAGTAATACCAGCCCAGCTATTTTATGACTGCCAGTTGTTTAGAACAGTGATGACTGCTTGTATCATAGATACAAGGCTCAAAGGCTGAGAGACTGCTGGCAAACAAACCTAGTAAAGGAAGAGTATCTTTTGCCTGATCACCACGATTTATACTACAAATACCAGGATGTGAATCAGATCTCCCTCTGAACTTGTGAATGCAAACACAAGACAAATATTGTGGAAAATCAATAGTTTCCGGAGGAGATTGTAAATAATCCCCAAATGCTTCTGGAAAATACAAAGCATCTAGATAATAGTAGTAGTAATATTAATAATGCAATTTGGTTTCCAAAATAATTAAAAAGTCACACACACGTGCACACAATACCAAGTGTCAGATACTGTGGGACAAACAGTGGTGGAAGACTGATTTGTCTGCTCTACCAGGGTCTGCTTGCTGGCAGAAAACTTGAGCTTGAAAATCATAGAAGGTCTGATAATTCCCACTTCCAATTAACTCTTCCAAACTTTCTTATTTGGTTCTAATCAGAAACAAGGACAGAAACAGTGAAGAAAGTAGAGATATCAAAGACAGGTGCCCTCCCAGACTTCTAAGGTGATTTTAGACTGAGCAGTCTGAGTTTTAGAGACAAGTTGCAGTCTTATTTAATATGAAAATTTCACTGTGGTTCTGAAATCACTTTAATATGGGCTTAAGTAATTCTTGGCATATTTGGAAACACGCCCTTTATTTCCAAATGGGACAGCTCTTTGCAAAATCTGTTTCACTTTCTCCAGATGCTTATGTCTTAGGGTGAGTGCACTTAATAGCGCTGGTGGTTTGTACCAACATCTCCTACTAATAGAGCATGGGAGAAGTGTCACCAGTAAGGGAAGAAAGTAAGCAGTGAAGAAATCCTACGTCTGAACACAGTACTCTCCTATACTTGCACATTTATCCTGGTTTAAAATTGCTATGAGTCAGGGATAAGTTCAGAACCAGATCTGGGTCTGAGCTAGGGTGCAGTGGTGATGTGAACACTGTCCTGGTTAGAATTTCAAAGTTTCTAGTGTGCAGTGTTGCATTAAACCTCAGTTTCTTGTAAAAAATAGCCAGTAATAGTGCTGTTGAGCAAATATTATAGTAATGTGGATGTTGCAGTTTAAGATTTATTTTCACTGCTCCATTCCATGCACTTTGACTCAGAGACCAGTGTGCCTACCTCTAGACCTCTGACAAATGGATTTCATACATGTGCATTTTTGTTTGCCTGATCTGTGAGGGAAAAAGAAACACGCGCAGAGCATGCAAAGGAAAGAAGGGTGACTGTGTTATAGAATGGCTGCTGGGGAAAAAAAAAGCCACAGTCACAGGAAATAACCTTAATAGAGTGAAAATTAAGAAACTACAGACAACGCGGTCTGTCTCCAGGATACGAGCAGTATTTTCACACCTTGCCAATTAATCTGTTTGCATCAATTTTGCTTTATTTTTATTAAGTTTCATGTTTCATTTTTTTTATTATTTAAGAGGGGGTATAATTAAGACAAAAAATGGATGAAAGCTTAGAAAATATTTAATTTTTGCTTTAATAAGGGAATAATTAGTATTTTTATTCCATGAGCAGGAAAGGAGCCAGCCAATGGGGTTTTTCGATCTTTTTCATGTTGTTTTGTGCCTCTAGAAAGGTTAGGAACTCTATTTAAGTGGATTATCTTGGCACTGAAAGGAAAGTGGGAAATGAGTTAGAGAGGTAGGGTTAATTTATTTCACAAATATCTAAATGTGTGCATACTTATATTTGCCACGTGCTATTTGAGAAATGTACTTATTTAGCTTTACAAGGTCACCTTAACCTTAAGAATTAATGGAACAGACCATTAGCTATGAGTGGATATGGAAGCAAAGTCTCCAAATTGCATACAGATAATGCAAGCCTATTCTGCGATAGCCTAGCAGGGCCCCATTTACAGCTCAGAAAGGAAGGCAGGGAAGGACTCGTTTCACTTAGCAATGGATATCTACAGAGCAGTTGTCTATGTCCTAGATACTCTCCTGCAAGATATCTGAATTCCATTATTGTTAATGGATACTGAAGACAGGACTTCTGCAGATAAAACATGGATGTTTATTTTAGGACAAGATGAACTGCACCCTAAACAGCATTAGTTATATTGATTTGAACCTTACTGACTCACAAGGGATGCTTAGTGTGGCTTCCTCAGATGCAAATTTCTACGATGTAGATCCTCATATTTACTCAGGCAAATCCCACTGTCCATAGTGTAAACAATCTTTCTTCTATTCCAAAATGGTAAACTAAGTGCAAGCTAGAGTGACTTCTCTGATAGTCCACTCACTAGCTGCTAGATAGTGAGATGCTTTTTGTCTTAGTCACTCTTCACTGTTACTAGATCACTGCTTGACTTGTAATGAAACATCTCTCTCTGACCATGAGGGATATGACTTTATTGCCCCTGAATGAAGCAAGAAAGGTCTCAGTGGCCAGTGGATTATATCCCTCCAGAGCTTTTCCTAGGTTGCTCATTATTTATTAAGCAGGGGGTGTGGATCTGATTTATCAACAGCCCAGTTGTTTCACTGAGGTTATAACATAGGTCTCAGCAGCTAGGGTGTGTAGAGTTTGATCTTCTGAATTTGCAGCTTCCCCGATTTTCAGGTTTGACAGACAGAGAGCTGCATTTGTTAATGCATTTATCGTTACAGAAACACAGGCAATAGTAACTGTGCAACAGAGGATGAGTGATTTCAGAAACACAAGAAGAATAACGTCGGACACAGAGTGGAGATTAACTGGGGAAGTCAAAGGGAGGAAGAACCTCAGATCTGTGCTTGCAGATCTTTGTGCTTTGGAGACAGAGGGAAGTGAGCAGCTTTCAAAGGAAGCTGCAGCTGTTAGCTCGTTACTTTGGAAGGCTTTTCTCTTCCTCAGAGGTGATCTTCCCTGGGGCTGCTGCATGGATGGACAGTCCATTTTCCACTGCTCTGAGGCAGAGCAAGGCTTGGTGCTGGCAGTCTTGATCCTCTGCTGCCCTGTGAGGCAGTGCAGTGCAGGGGACAGCCACACTTTTCAAAATTAGAAACAACCAAAAATTTCCAGAAGAAATTGCACTTTGATATAGCAAGTTCAAACCTAGCAAAAGACATTTCTAAATATCTTACATAGGCTCTTGAAGGCAAGCTGTGGACCTGCAGTGGTCTGTAGGTCACAAGAGTGAGACCGTGTGAATTTGAGCATACTCTCATATGTCTGTCCAGAGGAACTGCTGAGATTGTTGCTCCTCACACCTAGAAAGCTGTTTAGACACAAGTGATAGTGACTGTATGCACTTCCAGTGCTGAAGGTTAGAAAAGCAATAGGAGAGGTACTTGTGTTTTTTTCTTTTCTTTCCCTTCTTTCTCTAACAATTTTCCATTTGTAAAAGCTGATTTTTATGAAAGCTTCAGGGTCTGAAGAAATGTGCCCCATTTGATGAAATTTCACTCAGAAAATACATCAACACTTCCAGGAGGTTGAAATGTTTCATTTAGGCTTTTTTTTTATGACTTCTTGCTTAGATTCCTATTTTCTCCTTTAAACTTCAGTGGAATGTAGTGTTGAAGTTAAAACACAGGCTAAACTTACTTACTGACCTGCAGTGAAGGGTTTCTTTCTATACATTGGTTTTGGGTTTTTTTCCTTTTTCACTTTTTTTTTTTTTTTAATAAAGGCAAATTTGAAATTGTAGAACTTTCTTTGGCAAATATTCCAAAGTCTGTTTAGATTTATTGAATCGGTGTGTTAGGTGTACACACAATTGTTTGATATACTTCCTCCTTACCTGAAAGAGCTATCAATCCAGAGTGGTAGAGATTTACAATTGTCTTGTGAAACAGAAAAGATCATGGGAGCTGCAAGCACTCATGGGAGTCAGGTCTGTGTGATTTCCCACTAGGTACAGTATTTGAAATCCTTCCTTTGAGGCAGTATAATTGACTTCTGTGTCTGTTGTTCCTTGGAGATTTGGAGATTCTAAATATAATTTTTTAACAGCGTGTCTCTGGGGCCCTATCTCTCTCTGTTATTTCTCCCTCCCTCTCCCTCCTTCTCTTTTTAATTGTGGATGTCACATTCCAGGTGCTGTAGGATTATAACATAGTTCCCTTGCTGAACTACATTTCAAGAGATTTTGTGTCATCTTTGCTGATTTATAATAATATCTTCTTATAATAGTCTGTGAGGCTAGGCATTTTGAGAGAAAATTTCTTCTTTAATTTTCCCTCAAGAATATTTATAATTGCTTTTAAAACTTCTTCATGTCCTAAACGTCTGAGCTTTTGAAGAAGACCTTTTGGATGACTGTACACTTTTCACTCCACATTATCACAAACTTTTCTCCAGATCCATTCCTGGCTTCACTCCCATTGAGTAAACATTTTTTCACAAGGTTCAGATAACTTTCTGTGTCTTCCAGACTCATGATCCCAATGGAATGGAAGGACCTTGAGTGCAGTCTAGGTGAGAAGAAAAAGGAACTAGCTAATGGAGGAGAAATATAGTTGACAACAGGCATGCGGCACAAGAGACTGTAATGAAGAAAGAGGCAGATGATGGAGTAGCAAAATAATCAACCAATATGCAGGAAAGAAAAAGGATGGGCATAATCAGGGACACATTCACGGAGGAAACTGAGAGAAAACATAAAAATTTGCAGCAGATAAATTAGGAAATGAGGACAGCACTCTGCCACCAGTCCCAAAGGCTTGCTCTATTTTCAAGGGATGCTTTAATTTCTCGGTTCACTCACCTCTCAGAGTGAGGCTACAGAGTAGAAAAACATCCACAGAATGGCATCTCTCACACAGCAAAAATGCTCCAGACCTTCCCCTTCCTCCTTCCTTGCTCTGCTTACTAGAACAGCTGTCTCTTCCCCTTCATCTGATGTACAGTTTGCTTCAAGACTGCAAGGATCATGAGAGGCTGAGCCAAGGGACATAATATCCTCTAAACACTCTTCTGCAACTGCTGTGTCCTCCTGTTCAGACAGCTTATGCTGTCTCTGGGTCACAGCATACAAAGTTGCTCACTCTGACAACTTAGACATCTTTGTGAAACATGGTCTTTGAATGGCATGTTGTGTGCTACCCCAGACAGACCTGGACTGGCGACTCTGTTCTGTTTCAGTGGTTATATTGCCAGCCTGGTCCCTGTACTGAATCCCACTATGAAGACTTGAACCCAAAGGACATCCCGTGAAAAAGTTCAGTGACTGTCCTTCACTCCAGGACAGGTGTTACTTCCAGAATCCTGTCAGAGAAGGTGTAAATTATCTGTGTCATGCTAAGGAAAGTCCTCAGGGCAGTAAGTGAAGTGAAGCTCAAATGAACTTGCAATTTCTTGCATGCACAGAGAGTATAAGAAAGGCTGTCGTAAGACTGATATTACCAGGAAGGTTTTCAGACAGCCTATCCACTGAGACATGTTCCCAAAAGAATACCCATCCTCCAGGGAGAGACTCCTCTATGCCTGAGAGAATGATTTCTGGCATTGATGTAACACAATTAGTAAGTGAGTAAGACCATGGTTTAGGAAATTGAATGCTAGTTTGGGATAAGCTTGTATAATATTTGTTCCTATGTTAATTTCTTCATTCAATATACAGAAAGAGCAACGTGGGGTAAAAAAGTATGCAGGAATAGGTGAATGTGTAGCAAAAGGAAAAAATAAAGCAAGGAAAATGAGAGTACAAATGTTAGCAGGAATAGTAGTGAAATCAGTGATATTTTTGGGAAATGTTTGTACACTATTTAGCTGGGAAATTGATCAAGATGCAACTGAAACAGCCAAGGTGCATTCAAGGAATATGAAAATCAGAGCAAGATAACTGTTTGTTATGAACTAGTTGTTATAGAGTGAATCATCAGAGACATGTTAGAGAAGACATGTAGTAGTGAAGACTGGTGGATGTTTTTCAGGAAAGGCAGAAACAAACATAAAATTAGTTGAGACATTAAGGATATGATGAGCAAATAAGTAGCAGCAAAGCTAAAATGGAATTGGCTTGGGTCAAAATTGCTTTGGGGAGGAACTGGAAAAATGCTGTCTTTATTACCCTTGGGTGTCTAAAGATCATAAATCGCTTTAACCTGTGTATGAGAGAGAGAAAAATAACTAGGAATTATGTCAGTTTAGAAGACTGTATTTTCTGAAATTTAGATTGTAAAATAGATGCTATTAATAAAAGTAGGGACTGGTTATTCTTGAATGTGATAGCTAAAAGACTTCATCACTAAATAATCACTGAGACCCATCAGAAGTGCTGCTATTCTAGCCTTGATTTCAGTTAGCAAGAGAGAATTTTACAGGAGAGCTTTATATGGAACCTAACAATAGATTGATCATGAGTTGGATAGCAACATAGTAAATAACAGGCAATTTGATTTTGTCAGGAACAAATTGTATAAAGCCAACCTGATTTCCTACTCTGACAGGTAACAAGTCTTGTAGATAACGACAGAGCACCTTGACTTGTTAGGTTTTGACACTGCCTCATGTGAGACTTCCATTAGCAGTCTGGAGAAATGCAGCGTGTATAAAATTACTATGATATGGATTCAAAACTGTTTGGAAAACCATTCTTGTAAAGGAGTTATCAGCGATTCACTGGCTGACTAGAAGGATCCATCAAGTTAGATTCTATGGTCACTGATAATGTAGGTTATGGAATAATGCGTGCCCTTAATAAATGTTAGAATACCCCGCTGAATACATGCATGCATGCTACAGGGGATGTGCTTCAAATTCAAAATGATCTATACAGATTGGAGAAAATATCTGCAAAAAATGGGATGCAGATCAATGAAGATGTGTACAAAGTGTTATACTGAAGAACAATCAATAGTACCAGCACAAGATGGGAGTGACCAGGTATAGTTCGGCTGAGAAGGATCTGGAGGGTTACAGCGGATCACATAATGCCTGAGTCAATAATAGTAAGTCAGCTGTTGTGAAGAAAGCAAACATCATCCTGAGATGTATAAGTAGTAGCGTCACATGTAAGATATATGATGTAATCCTTTTTAAATTCAGTCTGAGTGAGATCAGGGTGTGGATGCTGCATTTTAAGATATGGGTCTCTTGGACTCAGTCCGGAAGAGAAAAACAGGAATGCTCCAAAATGTACAAACCACAACCAGTGAGGGAGGATTGAATGAGCTGCTTAGTCTGTCAAGAGAGGAATGAAAGTGTTTATGAGGAAGGAGGAAGCTACTATGAAGAAAATAACCTCTTCTGTGTGCCTATGGTAGAAAGGACAAGTAATAATGGTCTAAAATTGCAGGAAAAGAGATTCAGATGAGACATTAGGGAATGTTTTTGGAGGGTAAGGAGAGTAATATGAGGAACAGATTGCTTAGGGAGATTATGGAGTCTCTGCCAGTGGAGGTTTACAAAAGCAGGTTAAACACATGCCTGTCAGGAGTGATGGAGATCTGGACAGCAGATCATCGCTTGGGGCAGAGATGGGCTACGTGAGCTCTCGAGGTCCATTCAAATCCTACAGCTATATGGTTCAGTTCAAATTGAGTGGCTGGATAAATAAGAATGAATCATAACTGAGAGTTTCTTTCTATTTCCAAAGGGCAAACTTTGTTCAAGCAGAGAAATCAGTAAGTCAGCTGGACCTGGAAACTCAGAGACTTTAAAGAAGGGCAGTAGGAACACATTTAATTGAATAGTGTGAAAATATTTGGAATTTGCATCCTAGGAAGAGGGAGCAAACTTGGAGGAGATGAATAGCCAATTTATTTTAAAAGGTTATCTTTAAAAAACATCTCACCCATAAGCAAAGAGCCTAGAAGGAGCAAAGCAGGGCAGAAACAGCAAATCCTCTGCAGTAGTAACATAGTTCTGAAAGTTGCCTTCCCTTTAGATAAAAGGCAATGAAGCCATTTCTGGTGGCATTGTAGAGCAGATGGGAGGCGAATGAAGACAGGATGAGCTGGGAGGCTGCAGAGGAGTGACGGAAAGTTTCGGTGAACCATACACAGAGAAAGGAGTCTTCCACTCTTCCTCCACTACTTGGTACCCTTTCAACCAATGTAATCTCAAAATACAGATTTGCCTTCGTTTTCCCCCTGCCCTCATCTTCTGAGAGGTTACAAAAGTATCCTGTTTCTACGCTGATGGCAAGGCAGCTACCCATCTGCATCTCTTATGATGCTGCTTGTGATAGCACCTGTGAAAGGGGGAATCATGACTTCAGAAACAGAAAGCAAAGAAACTAGACTGGTAGGGGGTTGTGAGAGAAGTATATCTTACTTTTCTGACTGCCATCCGGAGAAGCAGAGGGCAGGACCAGCATCTCCTGTTGCTTGTAGGCATACTCCTGTAGTAGTAGCTGCTACCCTGACCTGGTCTGTGTTGGTAATCACAGCAAGGCTGACTTTGCAGCTCTAGGTATAGGCCAAACAAGCAATAGGTCTGTGGCCCTTTTATTACCCCCTAGTAGCCTGCTGCTCTTGATAACTGCGTGCACATCAAGGCAGCCTTGGAAAGGAGATTAAGCAACAAAGAAAGGTATGTCTTGGGAGGTCAGGAAGTGCAGGGATGAAGTGAGAATTGCCATAAGTCAAACTGAGTTAGTCCCTGCAAAGGAAATGAAACAAAAAAAAAGAAAAAAGCCAAAAAAAAAAAAAAAAAACCCACTACTGGAGACTCTATACATAGGAGAAAAATTTGCACAGTTCTAAACAAGAGGAATACTTTGTCCGTAAGAGCAGTAATACAGACTGTAGGGCAAAGTCAGGTGGACTAATGGGAATAAATATACTGAAAGGGCAATAATTGCATGCAAGATGGAAATGTTTCAGTGAGCTTACTGTGTTCAAGTCATGGAAGCTGGGAAATCATCATCCCCAGCATGCTAAAAGAACTGGTCCATGAAATCACAGGCCTGCTACATGGTTTTTTTAATAAATCTATCCAATCACTGGGGGGTTCTTCTTCCTGGATAATAGCAAATGTAGTACCCATATTTAAGAAAGGGAGGGAGAGTGATCTAGGCAGCTGCAGGCTTGTTATTTTGGCCTCAAGGGCATAGATGGATTCAGAACAAATTATGTCAGAAAGAATAATTGAAGACATGGAATATAAAATGGATATAGTGCAACATGCCATTATCAGAAAGAGATTGTACCAGACTAACTTGATATCTGTCTTTGATAAAGTAAGTGATGTTCTAGACAAGGGAAATGCAGTAGATCTCTTCTATCTGCACTTCATTAAAATCTGGGATGGTACCTCTTGGGAAATTATTAGTTAAATGAGTGAAGATGAGGATTAGTACAAGAATTGTGAGGTGGCTAAGGAACTGGTGAAAGAGAGGAAAGGAAGCAAAGCTGGGAGGAAGTGCTAGGTGAGTTCTTAAGATTTGGTCATGGTAGCCATGCTTTCAGTGATGATGACAGGTCTGTCATCAGACCTAAACTTAGGAGTGAGTTAACTTTAAGAAGCAGCATCATCAATGTCCAGAAACACTGCAATATCACACAGGGTACTGTAAGGATCGGGTTAGCAGTGATGTGAGGGAACACAGCAGTATGGAATGCAAGACCGTAGATTTGGGCAGTGTGAGTGAGAGTTGCACCTTCATACTGAAAGCTTATCAGTTTGAAACAAGAAAGCAGGAGACAGACTTGCTTGTACCAGTCAATCACAGTACAAGTATGAGCTCACAACTTGAAATGGCCATGTGAGAGGTAAATGAGATTTTAGGATGTGCAAGCATAAACTAGAACATACATTAGAAAATGGCAATACCACAGCTGTTGTATGAAGATACTATAGACATCACCTGGAAGAGTTTTTATCATTCTTGTCAATCTTTTTCAAGAGAGAAGAATTAAAACTAGTGCAAATGCCAGTACAATCAGGATAATGGTTAGCCAGTCATGTCAGAAGAAATAAGCCTGCCATGTTTAGTCTAGTCAAATGAAAACTGAAAGGATACCATTATTCTCTGTAAACACATAATTGGGTCAAACAGAAGGGAGGGAGAAAAGCTGCTTAAACTGAAGTTTATTGTTCTCATAAAATTGGTCAGCTAAACTTGTACTGGGAATTAGATTGATCTGTCCAACAGAGGAGTAGCCCAAGCATAGCCTTTCAAGGACTGCAGCAGGATCAGACAGTGTAAGGTGCTATGAGCACTCCGTGTTGAAGGATGAGGCTGTACAACATCTCTCTGTGAGATCAAGAGGCAGAGCTCTGTGCCTTATGATGTCACTTTCTGCTTCTGTATCCTGTATAAGCTGGCAAGAAATTTCGGGGCAGTTGTAGTTAATGCCTGGATCATAAGGAGCTGTATCACTGACTGTCAGTGATATCTAGAAGCGTATATAAAGGTGCCATATCCATATCTTCTTTCTTCTGACTGTGGCCCTCTCCCCTTGCCTGTGCATACAGTATGGATCTGTAGGGACAACAGAGTGGGCAGATGAAAGCAGATGCTGCATGTGAGCTCAGAGATCCTCCTTAATTTGTCAGGAGTAAGAGGCAGCAGAATTTACATTTTCTCCATTGCTCTTGTGATCTCTGGTCATTAACAGGTGCCCAGTATGCCTCTTCTTCAGTCCAGCCTCTAAAGGAACTCTGCCAAATGGAAGTGGAGCGGAGGATGAGGTTACAGCCTTTGTAGCTGGTCCAGTAAATTCCCCAAAAAACTGCTATTTCCCTGGGCTGTGTGCTCAAAGTATTGTACACCATGATGCACAGGGTGGTACAAGCAGGCCACGTTTGTAAAGTAAGCCAGGATCAGGGATTTGTACCTCTTTCTCTCCTAAAATCAGGCTCCAGGTGTATGTGAAACAGAGTTGCAGCACTAAGTGAACTGCTATGAAAGCAGTTCCGCTTTCCTTTGTGGGGAGATATTCTCTCTGTGGCAGAGAAAGTATCCACCCCATTGCCCTGTGCACTCACAGAGAAATCCCACCTTGGACAACCTGCCACTACCAATAGTGACTGATGGCTCTCCTGTATGCGTTGGTGGCTTTGCACTGAAACGAATGTAAACATCACAGGTGCTATCACTGAGAACAGTCACTCCTTCCATCCGTCATCCTCGAGGGATTTGCTCCTGTCATTCCTTTGCTTTAAGCTGGTGAAGGGAGTATCACAGCCGTTCTTAGTTAAAGGAGGAGGGGGTGAAGGCCCATCTGGGCCCTTAGTTTGATTTCATATTTATGAAACAGCTTAAATGTCAGCTTGAGTGAAAAACGACACCTTCCCAAGCTTCTCATATTAATGCCCCTGGCTGCCACCAGTTTCTTTAGGAAGGCAGCTTGTGGTTTTTCCTCTTGCTCTACCCCAAAGGCTGCAGGGGAAGATGAATTGAACTGATAGATGAGACTGCAACTGCCGATAAACTGTGTTGCTGACAGGAGATAGAGAGAGGTGGGAGGTGGCCAGCACTGAGAAGGGAAGGAAGGAGTTGGTGGAAGAAAAGAGATATAGGAGGAATGGCATGTATTGCAGAGAGGAGGGAGAGTGGCCTACAGTGAAGGCGGACAGAAGATAGTAGATGGTGGGGAGAAAATAGGGAAGCCAACGGCATATGCTAAAGAGAGAGGGTGATCCTGTAGGAAAAAATAAAAATAACATGCAACATTAAAAAAAAAGAAAAAAAGCACTGCAGAAGCATTAATTATACATTACAATGTATATATGCGAGAAGAAATATATAAAAATACACTCAGCATCAGTGGAAGAACTTCCTCTTGGGTCTGTGCTGAGAGTGGTGCTGGGTTGCTGGACGCAGATCTGAAGGCCTTCTGCAGATGCATGACGCTGGGTCTGGAAGCTGTTGAAGCTGCCTGGGTGCTGTACCACAAGCAGTGTTAGCCAGTCAGGGCCAGCATGGCCAGACTCCTTCCAAAAGTACCTGTGTACGTGTCTGCGCACCGACAGAAATACCTGAGCTTTTGTGAATCTAACTTGAGAAGGGAAGCTGCAAAGGAAGTTTCTGACTGAAGACATCTGGACAAAGGACCAGTGAAATGTGGTGGCTGAACCTCTCTAGTAATTTCAATGAAGAACGAGGAAAGAACTCTTGAGTCCTGTGGTGCGTTCAGCCCAGAGCAGACGAGCTGAGGGGAGGTCTGATGGCGGCTGCAGCTCCTCATAGGGAGCGGAGGGGCAGCGCTGAGCTCTGCTCTGTGTGACAGCGACAGGGCCCGAGGGAACGGCATGGAGCTGTGTCAGGGGAGGGCAGCTGGGGGTGAGGGACAGGGTCTGCACCACAGGGCGGTGGGCATGGAACGGGCTGCCCGGGGCAGTGAGCACGGCTCTGAGTGCTGGAGTACAAGGAGTGTTTGGCCACCGCTCTCAGATATAGGGTTTGGATTTTTGGTGGTGCTGTGTGGAGTCAGGAGTTGGATTCGGTGATCCCTGTGGGTCCCTTCCAACTCGGGATATTCTGTGTTCCTATGATTCCTTGAATATGGAGAATAATCTGTTACTCTCTCTGGGAGGAATCTGATACAGGCTTCTCATTATAACAAATCCAGGACTTACTGGGTTGAGTCTGGACAACATTTTTGGAAATGACATGGTTATTGGAGTAAAGAAACAGTGAGAAGGTAGAGAAAATACTCTGTCTCTTATGTAGATGTGAGGAGGCTAGAGGAGAAAGAGATATTTTAGCCCAGAATTTTGAGCTTAGTTTTTGAGGGACACCTTTTGTCCTATGTGAATTCAAGGAAGGGTGGGGGTTGCTGTGAGTGTGCTGGGGTAAGGAAAGCCCCCACTGCATCTTTATTCCAGAGAAGAAACACACCTGCCGATTTCACTAGGCGTCGCTGCTGGCAGTCCCCAAATTTACCTGTGAGTCTGGAGCTTTCAGCACTGACATCTGCTCCCTTTTCTGTTGCTGAAGGCATTCAGTTAGTTTGTTGGTTGTTTTTTTCTTTCTAACTCAGGGATGTTTCTGAAGTCTTACTCTGTCTAGGTTCACAATGCTCAGTACCTCTATCAGCTGTTACACTGTTTTGAGCATTCTTCTTGGCAATAGCATATCACTCACTTCAGCATCTCAGTCAGTTCTTGTTACTTTTTCTCCCTGATTGAGATAGTAAAAAAGCTTTCTTCCATTTCATCTTTATCCCCTATGGTCAGCTCTGTTTGCAGACTTGCTTCTTGCTTTTTAACTTGGCAAAGATTTTTTTTCATGCAGTCTGAAGCCCCCATGTTCCTGGGGATCCAAGTCCCTCTGCGCTGACTCTTTTGTGACATTCCTCAGCTCTGTTTCATTTCCCTGTTTAATCATCCTCCTCCTTGCCGTGGGTCGTGCTAGATTGGTTCCTGACATCACATTTATATACCATCTGCTGATTAATAACATGCAGGGGCTTGGTTTCCCCTAATAACAGACCAGTCTAGCTTTAGACTATTTAGAAATACTGAGCTCTGCTTGCCAGGCAGTGGCATGCAAACCACAGCTGAACACCTCTCTTGTTGCCTCAGCTCTTGCCAGCCAAGCTCTATGGCACCGGCTTTCTAACAGTATAAAGGGCTTTTTTTCTACATATCTTAGAATCTTTGTTCCACTACTAAACTAAACTGCATATGCTTGTTCTTTCTGTGTTTGGAAGGCCTCACTGAAGCTGAGGAGCCAGTCTGACACCTTTATGCAGCTCGTTGTAACTGGAGAAAGCTTGCCTCTGCGAAGGATTGCCCTTCTATTGACAGTATGATCCTAGAGCAGACTTTCACTGAAAAAGTTTGCTTATGTGCCAAGGAATTAGATACACCTCAGAAAATTTTCCTGATACTGAAGCTGTTTGGCCTCCAATGCCCTGATACCATTTAACAACACTTACCTTTCCTCTGGAAAGGACTCCAGCCCCTGCCAAATCACAGGCTGTGTCTAGGAGCTGTCTGGGATGCCGTTAT
The DNA here is from genome assembly GCA_037305975.1 of Chrysolophus pictus. Lineage (NCBI taxonomy): Eukaryota > Metazoa > Chordata > Aves > Galliformes > Phasianidae > Chrysolophus > Chrysolophus pictus. Next base: position 114,658,028 of record CM074576.1, on the reverse strand, counting down.
CTGGCCTCAGCCAAAAACAGAGTAGAGGTTGCACCAGCAATTTGGCAATGTGCACAGAGGGATTCCAGTTACTGGGAAATCTCCCTGTGCCTAAGTTAAAAGCCAGAAAGGATATATTTGCTTTGCAGTGCTTAGAAGCTTGAGGCTGAATACCAGTTTATGCTTCATCCTTGGCAGTGAAACTTTATATCACGATGCAAACTTCTCCTCAGGATGAGGATTTCAAAATCCAACCCAGACACAGATGGGCGAGTAGTTCTCAGGAGCTATGTCTTGTCTTCCTCCTTACTCATCCCACAATACCAGTGACTTCAACAGCTTTTTAGGGAGAGCAGTCAGGTGAGAAGACGCAAACTAGGCAGAAGGGCTGGAAAAGAAGCTTCACACCAAAGCAGAGAATCACATAAGGTTGGATATTAGGAAAAATGTCTTCTCAGAAAGAGTGGTGAGGCAGTGGCAAAGCTGCCCAGGGAGGTGGTGCAGTCACCGTCCTGGAGGTGTTGAAGAAACATGTAGGTGTGGCACCGAGGGATGTGGTGTAGAGTGGTCAAAAGCATGGGCTGATGGTTGGGCTAGATGATCTTATTGGTCTTTCCAACCATAATGATTCTACGATCTGATTTTATTTTTCTAGAAAACCTTTTTTGTAGCTGCAAGCCACAGTGGGTTTGAACTTATGAGGTTCTGCTCAAGTTTTCCGCTTCCCTATCCCTGGTGCCCCTGCTGCAGATCTGCAATCACTGATGTTCCCTCTCTGCACCTCCTGGCACCCCACGGGGTCTGGGAATTAGTAGCGCTAAGTGTTGAAAGGAAGGGAAACGTCTGGGCCATAGCAGGGGAGCGAGAGAAGTGGCAATTCCAGGGCTGAGGCCTCCTGAGCCCCTTGCTCTGGCAGCAAATCCTTGCCGGTATCCTCTGCTGTGAGCAGGCAGGGAAGCCGGCAGGCTCCTGCTGTCTCCAGGTGGAGCTTTTACTCCAGCAGCAGCCAGCGTAGCTCCCGGCTGAGAGCCGCGAAGGGCACCGCGATGTACAATGTAAAATTACCTCGGTGCTTGAGCACACATGAGCCCTAAATAAACCCGAGCCTAATGCTCAATCCCCATCTCTCAAATCCTAATTAAACATCCACTGATAATTCTGCTGTTAACCCTTTCCTCTCAGGGCTGCGTCAGGATCTTTTGAATTGGGCCCTTGGGCTCTTTAGGCTCCTGCTTTGGGTCTCCTACATACAGGATTTAATTAAGTTGACCCAGTTTATGTCTAGGAAGGCAAGAAAAAAGAAAAGATTAACCCTATACACCTTTGCATATCTGACCTTCTGATAGTGTTTGACAGCACTGAAAATACTGCTCTGGGCTTTGGGGTGGTGGGGAAGGTCAATATAAGATCCACAGGTAAGCCTTTTTTCCTCACCTTTTTCATGTTGCTCTGTGTTTATTTCATATATTTATTTATTTAAGGTAAGAAAAGTAAAGCAATGTTCCATGGCTGCCTGCTTTTGTGTTGAGTTGATGCTGGCATGGGCACTCATAGGGAAGAGCCAACACTTCCTGGTTTATGACTGGGGAAGCCTCAGGGGTATGGGCTGCCTCCTGTTTCCTCTGGATAAGAAGAGAAATAGGGATGCTTTGTGAGAAGCAGGTCAGGTATTTTTGTTGCAACAGCCTTCTGTCAGAATTAGGCTTTCATGTGTTTCCTTGGAATTAAGATGTTATCACTGATGTTTTATTTTGTTTACTGGGGGAAGGAAAATGGATAAAAGATGCAAAAGAAACAGAGCCCAGGGGGAAGAAAGAGGTCAGGCAATATTTAAATAGTACACATTATTGTTTTCTTTTATGGAAATGACTCAGTCATTGAGTAATAAAATCTTCTTAAGAAAAGGATCGAAATGAAATACTGTTTTTAAGAAATTTTAACTGGTGCTCTAGTGAACCTAAAACATTTTGTCTGTATTTTTCTGTTATTTAAAAACAGATTAACCAGGTTATGTTTTCACTCAGCTCCAGTCATCCCCTTGTTGATGGACCTTCTTTTGTGATGTTCATTCCTCCTCCTCTTTCTGTAGAACCTGGCTTTGGAACTGTTTGTTTTAAAATGCCATTCCCCGTACTGTAGAGAACAGGCTATGTTTAAAAATGTATTTGTTAGGGCAATTGCACCAACTAGAGATGGCATATAAACTAACCAGGATTTCATTTCAAAGCCTAGGCTGGATAAGTCCTTGCAAACACAGGAAGGGAAGGATGCAGGAGTGTTAGGAAAGCAGCAAATAAATGGCTATTTTGTGACCTACAGGAGGGACCCAGGAGCACCACGTTTCTGACAGGGAGATTTGGTAGCCTTACTGATTACTGTCAGCCTGGGTTATCGGTCTAGCTAGGATCCAGTCTTCCAAGCACTTCTACATGTGAGAGACTCTCAACTGGTTGAGAGAGTCTCTCATCTCTCAGCCTCTGCACTGCTTCCTTGCACACAGGGATGGGGCTGCAGGGTGCGTAATTTCCTATGACTTGCTCTAATATTAATATCTCCATGTGCAGCCGTCATTGCACTGAGAATAAACTGTTATTTTTTATTTTAAATGGTTAATATTCATCAAATGTTTATGAAAATACTTAACCCATAATGATGACAAACACGGTGCCTAATAAAGATAGAAGTGAAGATCCTCTTTGTGAATATGTAATCAGAAGAGTAAAGAAAATTACATTAAAAAGACTTCATTATGCCATTAAATGTGAGAAATGACTTTTTCTTCTCCATTTTAATTTTAGCTTATTTCTTTTTTTTTTTTTTCTTTTTTGCTTTTTAAATATCCTGACACTTTCATGAGACGGGTACATAAAGAGACACTGTCTGCTGTAACCAGAAGAACTCTGACTGGCGGCATCCATCATTCTCATCCACATTTTCACTTCATTTATCATTAAGAAAAATCAACACAATTTCTACCAATGATTGTAATTTTTTTCTTTATTTTCCCTAGGGAGAGAGAGATCCTTATTACTGCTGTGAATGCAACACGTTGCCTCAAAACTGTCTGTAGAGCCGCTGGCCCAAAGTCATTCCTCTAACTCAGGGGCTTACTGATTTGTAAGTATGCATGCACCTATTTTTGTCTGACAGCCTGGAGTTTGTAACTCACACCTCTGAAACTAATGGGGTGAATCTTTGCTGTTTGAATCGAAATTTTAAAAATAAGGTTTTCTGATAGATTCATTTAGGGCTCTGTGTTGATAGGTCCAGAAAAAATGGGTCAGACATTAGGTGGCATGTCTTCCACAAGTGTCCAAAACTTCACAGTCCCAGGGCAGTCAGAAATGTTATACCAGCTTGCTGATACTCTGGGTCGAATTGCACTATGATGGTAAATCTCTGCAGCTTGATGGTTATTGCAGTTACCCAGATTTGGGCTGTGACAAACTTTTCTGAGAAGGAGGGAAAAGAAGTGTTAGTGAACATAAGCCTGGTCTCAAAAAGAACTCATGAGAGAGAACAAAGCTAGATGCACCCAAAAGCCTGCACTTCTCTGCAGTCTGCATTCACCAGCTTTGCTGATCAGCCATGGAGAAGGGGCCGTGCTGCTCTGCTTAAATGGGCAGCACAGCATGTGTGCTCTCAGAGGGAGTTCAGGAAGCAGCAGGTTCCTTTTAAGGAACACAGAAAAGAGGAAAGAAAGAATTTATTTAAGTTGTGTGTTAATTGCAGTTTTAATTTAAACAACTAACGTTAGCTTTTGGCAAGAAACTCTAGCAGTTCTGTATTTAACATGCACCTTTATTGCAACAGTGCTTCAAAACAAAACATGTTCTCGTCTATTTAGGCTCTTATGTTGTACTCATCTCCATGGAGCCAAATAACATACACCTCTTTTGCATCACCCAAGGCGTGTCCCATGTGTAGGTCTGCTCTTACCATGCATTTATCTGAGACCTGTTCCCCTTAGTCAGACAAATGTCTCTTTGGTAACGATCTGATGGCTCCCAGTTTATGAAAGTTATGAAGAGCACTGCAGCTCAGCTGTATGTTTTCAGAAGCTTGGCCTCAGTTGTGTGGAGATGTCTTTTCACAGATTTGTCATTTTAGCTCTCCTTTCAAAGCTGAGAAGAGCTTCCATGGGTGGTGAGTCAGGTGCAGGCATTCTATGGATAAACAGATTGTGAAGAAGGCTCAAAGAGTTGTGAGGGGGAGGAGAGTCCACAAGCCAGATATGTAACAAAGAGGCTTCCTAATCAAAATCTGATCAGAGAGACTGCTGCCTTCTCTCAGCCTACTCCTTTCCATCTAAAACTGCTGACAAATGGCTATGCTGTTTTTGCAATTACAGCTCTCTGAAAGTGATAAATTATTCTGATAATTCTTAAATACAGCAATTTTATGTGTATAATTAATACACAGGCGTGAGTACGTGATAACTGGTAGGCCATGTTCAGGTTCCATTTACACCACAACAGATCTGGAGTAGCTCTATCTGTCTCTGTTCGTGGAAAGCTATTAGGAGATTGGGCTTGCACGCTTTGAATACTGTGCCGACGTCTTCCCTGTCAGAATAACAAACATAGTACAGTTCATATGTTTTAGTCCCCACAGGTAAAACTCTCCCTCCCAGAAAACTGCAGCAGTAAGAGAAAGGAACAGTCTCTTATGTACCGCACTGATACATCCGAGAATGAATCCTAATCTAAGAGCTTCAGGCCCTGAGGGCATTCTAGCCCTGAAGTTACCATATTTCTGGTCAAAAACATAGGTGTGGAGTGTATACTGAATAACCTGTTGACTGTGCAAAGGACAAAATGCATAGCATCAATCATGAGATCTGCCTTCTCACCTGTTGTCTGTTGGCATTGAAGAAAATCTAATCCTACACTTTTTGTAGCTGAGTGCTTCCCATAGAATGGGCACTGCATGTTGAGCTCAGAATATGTAGTGTAAGGCTGGCACCAGCAACAAAAAATACTCCATGCACAGAGCCAGAATAAGAATAGGAAAAGGAAATTGTATAGTAATATAGTCTCATGACATGGTTACCCATTAATGCCAGCTTTAAAGGTTAATGCAATTTAACTCGCTCTCGGCTATTACTCTGAAATAATATACCAAAGCTTCCTCTATAAGCAGATAACAGATAAGGATGCTTTATGATAAACACCCCCAATAAAACTGCAGAATTTTGCAATATTATGCTTGCGGGAGTGGCAGATTTGCCTTTATTTGTGCATATGTATGTGTTTCTGGAGGAAACCAGAGCGGAGAGAAGGGAGCTGGAAGAGGAATTTTTGGCTCTTAGACTATCAGACAGCTTGATATATCTGTCTTGTGTGTGTTGCTTCTTGCTAATACAGTAGAAATGAATTGACGTATCACATGTCTGCTGCAAGCTGAGTTTCCTCTTACACCGTCAGAAACAAAGGTGCTGCTATACAAACTACTGATGAGAAAATTTGTTGGGTTTTATTTATTTATTTATCATTTGTCAGAACAAAACCACACTATACCAGCAAAACATAGAGCTCTTTCTCTCCATTCATCCTGTTTCAAAGTGTTCCTACAAAATATTTCAGTGTTGAAGTTTTCCTTCCAAATAATAAATAAAAAATTCAATCATGTTTCACTATGGAAAATTGTGAGGCAACTTAGAGCAGGGCTTACTGTGTCTCCTTATGGAGTACACAGAAAATACATAAGCGTGTACTGCCTGGGGATCATTGTAACATTTCGTTAATATGCTTAAAATCCTTTAAGATCTTTCATTACATTCTTTCATAGGTTAAAGGACAATATTTGCATGACTGTAGGACAACAAAATATTTTTTTTACAAATATTATCCTTAAAAATTTTAGGACTCCGGAAGGTTTTATATGTCTCAAACTCACACACACAGCAGCACACAAGCACACACACATTCGGAAAGTATTGTTTCTTAAATCATTAGGCAAAATGCATTTCATTCTGGGAAGAGAAGGTAAGCCCTGGTGCAAGAATTCTATTCAAGACACAGGAGACAGACCTCTTCTGCCTTCTTTCCCTCAGAGTTTTCCCCCTTATGATGTGACACTGTCGTCCCTGCTTTTTCAAAAATGTTGATAGGAAGCAGTGGCAGAGACTAGTGTGAAGCTGAAAGGTCATACAATACTACTGTACTGTGGTTCTGTACAGATGTGCCTTGCGTCACCTGTCTGTCTGTCAATTTTATTCCCTTGATTACCTTTTTTACCCAGCAGATTATGTCTTTATGTTTGAAGGGCTTTTTTTTTTCCCTCTTGAATTGTCTACTATTCCTCAGGATGCTTCTATTTTTCTGTTCAACATTCCTCTCTTCTGCTTCACATCTTCTTTTCCTTTTTGCTGGAATATAACATTGCCTTGAAAAGAACCATTGCAATTCGATGATGTATCTGGCAAGGCTATTTCCAGAAAGGGAAATATGAGGTATTTCAGTAATACTATGAGAAACTGAGGAAACCTCAGTCAAAATATTGTGGCCAATTTGGGTCACTTCTGATTAAAATAAAAAGTGACAAATAGTGAAGTGTTGTGAGAATGATTAGGGGAAGTAGCAAAGCTTTTAAAAAGTGTGTGTGGGAGGCTTGATTAGACTAGCAAAGAAAGACAAGAAGGAGTACAACTTCATAAATACCCTCTCTGTAAATACCAGGATGCAGAATTATTTCAACTGAAGAAAAGCAGTGCTTAAGGATCAGATGAGTATAAATTAGCTAGGAAATTAGGAGAAGGTTTCTGAACTTCAAAGGAAAGAAATTCTGGCCTTTCATACAGGGTAGCAAGGGCAAGAAACTTAAATAATTAAAAAGTAGTGCTTGCTGAGTTCATAGAAGGAAATTTATTGCGTTTATATTTTAATTAATTAATTTCATGCTACAGAGCTTCCAGTGACCACTTCTGGGGTAAAAAAAGGAAGATCCTTCATTTCCTAGTCCTTTATTTTCTTGAATGTGTTTGTAGGAGTGGAAGGTATGAAGAGTGAGGAGGGGGCAAGCTGGTCTTTCTTTGAGCATTAAATTGCCCAAACAAGGAATTGGCCGAAGCTAAAGACAAAATAGTAGGTAGGTTATGCTGGTGCTCTTGTTGGTACAGTCTGACTGATTTAACTCGAACTAAAAGCATTAACTGGATGTAGGATCAGGAAAGAATTTTGCTCTGGACTATAAACCAAGGATGATTTAGTCTGATTGCTCATTTGGTCTTCTGGTGTAGCTGTGTGGAGCATGATTCACTTCCAGAACTCTCTCTGTGTCCACCTGCATTCAATTAAATGAGTCTAAGATCCTCCTAAGACTATTCATCCATCCCAATGTCTTGGTTGGACATGTTATAGTTTTGTGGGTGTTTTGTTTTTTGTTTTTTTGGTGGGGTTTTTTTTCCATTAAATGTTGTAAGGTTATGCTGTGTTTTCACTTTAATTGGAATGGGATTGAAGTAGACATGATGGATGTTTCTCAGCTTAATGTCTGTTCCATTGTTGCCTATAGTTGTTGGAAGATGTAATCAATAACCAATATATTCAAATTCTGTTCTATGTCTGTTCAGTGAATAATTTATCTCCTCTTTATTTCTGCCACTATCTTTGAATTTTTTTTGGTTATTTACTTCTTCTTTTATTCCTTCTCTTCCAATCAATTTTTTTTCCCACTTGGTTGACCTTTCTCCTTGGATTTCTTCCTCCATTCTCTACGGGTTAATCTTTCCTGTTTCCACTGTAAGCACCTTTCTCTATGTGATTTCACAGAGATATGACTCTTAAAGAAGCAGCTTTGCATGTTGTGGATATCCACATTTCTGGCAGTGTTGTCACTGAAAATCTGAATTGGATTAATGTGAAATTCACAAGTTGTTCTTTGCTTATTCCACAATTCATGTTAAGAATCTAGATTAAAGTCTCCGAAACTTGCAAGTATCATTTTATGCCCTCAAATGCTGTGAAGCATCCTTTGTTACTCAAACCCCAAAGAATAGAGGAGTAGACCAAGAAGCCAATCCCCTCTGTTGTCCATATCTGTGACCTACCCAGTGTTCACCATAGTTCCCTTCAGACATTTCTGGATTGTGGTTTCTGTGGTAAATCTTTAGGGTCTTTTCTTCACACCAGGTTGGGATATGAGTACAGTTTACTTGCTGATGCTCAAAAGGATTGCAGCTGAGACATAGCTCCTGGCATCCTAAATAATGGTGGAACTTTCATAACTTTCATGTTCATTTATTTCTATCTCTATGGAATGAGTCTCTCATGAGCACCTACTTAGTGAAGGCATGCCACAACAGTCCCACATTATTCCTTTGACATTCACATTTGTCTTGGCAGTTCTGAAATCGGGAAAGAAAGAGTAATCTTTGTGCCTCTGTCCTGGCTACCAGCAAGTATCACACAGAGAGGACACTGGATCTCATGTCTGGTGTTCTTGAGCCAAGAAGTTCTAATGGATAACAGCAGACTGGTATCATTTTTATTCACCTCACGTGTATCCAAAAGACCTGCTGGCTTTCTTGGCAACACATTGCAAAGACCTGCTTGGCAGTATAGCTGATTCTGAATTATTACACACACACACAAGTGTGTGTGTATATATATATATATATATACATATATATATATATATATATATATATCTTAGTTTTGTTTTATATACCGTATGAAGATTTGAGTTTGTACACACCAGATGTTCCAGTTGGACTGAACAGTGTTCAATGAATCTTCTGTTTAGAAAGTTTTCTAAGGAAAGGAAAGAGATGTGCTGCAGAATATCCGTTAACTAAATGCTCATTTTATGTGAGAGAGACAAGTTCAAGTCCCTGTTCTTCTTGATTCAGACCAAGGACTTGAACTCTGTGTGAATAACATCTCACATAATTTCCCCAGTTGCAGTGCTAGCTGTGAGCGGTTAAACTCTTATTCAGAATGACAAAGCACATCATACAGAAGGAAACCAAAGATGTCATAAAATACATACATCTACATTAGCCATAGGTCTGACTATGTTGTGTCAGGAACAGCATTGAAGAAATGCTGAATGAGACACATACTATTTTGACATAAACAAAAAGCAAATAAGAGAGAAAAACACTTTGGCTCAGACAATGTCAAGGCCTAGCAGGAAATATAACAGCCAGGAAAGGAACATGAAAATGCAGAGCAGGTTTCTGATGGGAATTCAGGCTTCAAGAAAGAGTGAAGGTAAACAAGTAAGAGACACTAAAACAAAGTGGAGAGTTCACTCCTTGATGGATAATACTCTTTTTCACCAGAGAAGACTGCATTAAAAAGGCAGGGAATATACAGACTTCAGAAGAAATTTGGGTGAAATATGTCCAGTCTTACTACTCCATCCCTTCTTTCTCTTCAGATGACACTTTAGCCTTGTGAGAGCATGGTTGTTCCCAGAGTTTTCATTTGACTTAAATCAAGCAACCAGAGGAGAAATAGCCTGCTCAATTCCATGTTGTATGCAGCAGGAGGATTGGAGCTACTCAGCTGAAACAGTTCAATTCAGCCACTGAAGAACTGGAGGAGAATCTGATACCATCCTGCGGGGTGATGGTTCGTAAGGGATTTTTGAGTGGGCCCAACTTCATCTGTGCAAGTAAGGGAAGAATGAGTCAATACACGATTTCTCAGTGCTCCTGCACAGCCTGTGCCAATTCTGTGGCTACAGAGATGTGAGTGAGAAATGTCCTCTGGCTTACCATATTGCTGAGAGGCAACGTATTCTCACATGGCATCTGAACATAATAAGGTAGCCCAAAGCAATGTCTAGGGAAAAGGAAGGTGCAGACTGTGCTCTAAGGTCTGTAGTCAACTAGAGAAAGGCTGAAATCACATAATTTCTGTCCGCACTCTGAAACATTCAGGCCTTCAGTCTGCACATCCCTCCAGCTACAGCCACCACCCCTCCAGAGACTTCTTTAAAGAGCTGAGTGATTTCTTAGAGCTGTTCTGAAGCAAATTGATTTAACTCCTTTGTGCCTGCAACTGAAACTTCCTTATTGATGAAGTACCAAGAAAAATGCCAGGTCAGCAGAAAACACTGACATTTTCTGTCTTCCCAGTGCCAAAGGAGAACAAATAATGACAAGAAAATAAATGCCAAACATATAACCCATTACACCATATTTCTGTTTCCTCATCAAGCCTTTTTCCTGTGCAATGTCATGAATGAGAAGACATGCTGGTGGAGCTAGGGCACAGAGAATCAGAGTAGGATGGGTGCAACTGCCGAAAGTCAGGACAGAGGATCTTTTAGAGATCTTCTTTTAATGTTATCAGAAGCTCCTAGCTTGCTCTGCCTTTACTGTGTGTGACATTTCATACCTGTTCTTTGATGGCTACATTCTCTGTCCTCTAAATCCTGCCGATGACAAGGACTCTATATGCTGCATTTTCACTGCAAATCAGGAGCTTAGTGCCCTGGTGAATGAACTTGGGAATTGTTCTCTCTGTATAACTTTTCTTCCCTTGCATGGCCTCAGGTGAATTCAATTTTTTTTTTTTTAAATCCTAGAAATTGCCTGCTTACAGGCTTGTAACTTCCAACAACCAAAGTCCCGTGTGGCTCTTCTTAATTGTCCATATAAATTGCTTTCTATTTTGGACACCATGAATATCTCAATAGCATCTGCTTCTCCCTTCTGGGCACCACCAACTGTGCATGAAATTCCCCCCAAAGAGGCCAGGTAAGAATTTTTCCTTTGTTGAAAAAATAAAGAAATAAAGGAAATTATGCAAAGGACAAGCTGGCTTCCCATCAGATTACACAGGTGAAAATACAGTAGAACCTGTTACTAAACCATGAGAAAGAAGATGTTAAACAGTAGTTCTCCACTGTTCATATGCAACTTCCAACCAGAATGAGGTTCATCATGATCAACATATTTACCAGGATTTTTGGGACATTTTTGGTAGTAACAGCAACTCTGTAGATCTATTTCTTCTTTAGCTGTTTTATCCCCTCTGAAACTCAAGCTATGAAAATTCAAAGCGCAGTTGACGTTGCATGGTCTACAGTCTGCTACCTGGCAGATGTGGGTATTGTTCACTTTATTTTACTGATGAAGACAGTAGAACAGAGAGGAGGACAAGTGGTACCTTTTCAATCTCAGCAAATCAGAGACAAAGTCAAGAATTCTAGTCGTATGTCTTGACTTTCTAAATTAAGCACAAGACCACCTTTCCTAGTGGAACACTACCACAATTACTGCCTTTAAAGCAATTGAAGAATGGCCTTCTGAGCATGCTTATGAACATTAGGCACTCTGTATACCATCAGGCTAGATCTGCACTGGAAAACGCCTAACTTACCAATGGATGAACTAGAGATTTCTGCTCCATGCAAGAGTAAAGAAAGAACAATGTGGATGAGCAAATGTGCGGTGAAAAGCATTCTTGTTTTCTTCTTCAACATAGCCATATAATTGAGAAAGTGCCTCTCCTACATCACTTCCTTTAGATTGTTAGTTGTCTCAGAAAGTGTTGGTTGATCTCATCCAACAGAAAGGGACACTTCTATTTCAGTCCTCTCCTGTCTGCTATCCCGACCACATTTAGGAGATGGGGCAAAATCACTGCCCGACTGATATGGCAGCAGTCATGAAAATGAAGAGTGAAAAATTGCCACACGCAGTGCCAATCTTATTATTATCAGTCAAAGCTGCATTTTCCGCTCAGCATATAATTGCACTTTGGACTAGATGGGTATAAATTGAAGATTGGCTACAGCATAAATGATCATTAGATTGAAACTAAAACAAAGCTAAATTATCAGAGAGCCAGGGAGAGAATGTGTTTTGTTATGCACTGTGTTGGCAGCACCATCTGAGTGCCTCTGCATTATGCTGTTTTAATGTTTCAGGTTGGAAAAAGATGTAACATGGAGGAAAAAGCTGCTCAAAAGAAGACACTGGTTTTCTTTTTCTTGGGTACAAATTGTTCTATCCTTGCACTCTCCATTGCTGTCTGTTTAAGCTCTGAATGGTAAAGAAGATGCTGAAACTGAGTTTGGATGAGATCAACCACAAGTACTAGGAGAAGGGAAAATGGAGGATTTGTTGAGAATAGTAGAGGAAAGTTGTGTGTTCTGTTTTGTTTTCTTTTCTTTTAGGAAGTTTTAGGTTAGGAGCTGTTCATTGCCACTTTTTGCTCGATATTAGCCTAGGAGGTCCTTGTTGTTTTAGTTATGAAATGGATACTTTTCCCCTCGCTGTATCTGGCCCATTACTTTAAATTAAGATAGGGGAGGTTTAGGTTAGGTAGTAGGAGGAAGTTTGTCACACAGATGATGGTGACACACTGGAACAGGTTGCCCAAGGAGGTTGTGGATGCCCCATCCCTGGAGGCATTCAAGGCCAGGCTGGATGTGGCTCTGGGCAGCCTGGTCGGGTGGTTGGCGACCCTGCACATAGCAGGGGGGTTGGAACTAGATGATCATTGTGGTCCTTTTCAACCCAGGCCATTCTGTGATTCTGTGATTCTATGATTCTGTGATTTGTCTTCTCACAATTGCCTACTGTACATTCATGATCAATATGCAGCACACGAGAGCTTGCTCTTTACTTCTGTATCAGTTTGTTTTCTCAGCACTAATTTCCATGCTTTGAAGCTTTTTTTTTTTTTTTTTTTTGTGCTACATTGACTGTTCAGCATGCTGATAAACTTTTTCATTTCTGTTCACGCTCTCCATCATACTTTCCATTGCATACTTATATTCTTTGGTTCAAGCCAGAGGTGACAGTAAACCACATCTGGAAAAAGAAGTAAAAAAAATAGTTTCTTCCCTTTGTCTCTTGTTCAGTTTGAAAGTCCTTATCCTGTACGCTACATGATGGTCTCAGTCTCTTTAGGAGGCTGCGTTTGGAAAACATCATGGCTGTTGTGCTCAGCCAGGCATTCAATTAAGCATTAGTTGGGTCTGGAAAGGGCTGTACTTTCTTTTCTTTCTTTGATTGGATACTGTGAGTCAAAGGAGCTTTTATGATGGGTTGAACATGGTGAGTAATTTCTACTTCTATGCATGTAAGTATTATTTTATAGCATCTAGTTACTTTTGTTATAGGTATTATGAGATAATAAATAAATAAAATATTATGAGTTAGTGACTGCAATGCTGATTCTGTTAACAGGCTTATTCTCCCTCTGTTACCTATATTTGTTTAAAGTGGCTTCATTTAACATTTATGTAGGCTTTGGTGCAGAGAAAATGTGTTACAACAGGAGTTTGTCCTGAGGGATCCTTACAGTACTAACAGCTACATCATCTACTGAGGCAGGTATTGCTAAACAATGATATGAAAAGACATTATCTAGGTCACTTAAAATCATTTTTAAACACTTGTTTTGCAGTGAAATCCTGTGAAAGCTAATCCAAGTTTATTCTTTTACCTTTCTGTTGACTGTGAAGAGGTACAGGCATTACTCAGGCACTAGGTGGAAGCTGGATGTCATCATGGTGCTCTGTTACAGCCCTAGCAGAAAACACTGCATTACTCCAATCATGATACAAAAAGCAGATTCACACTCACTGCTAATCTGAGTACTCTGTCCCACTCTATCAGTTGGTTGAGCCAGCCTGAACCTGGGCTTAATCATTTTCCCCAAAGGTCAGAGAAAAAATAAGTTCCAGAATGTGCAGGGGCAAAAAAAAAAAAAAAAAAGAAAAAGAAAAAAAGAAAAAAAGAAAAAAAAAATCAGAATTTCTTCTTTTCTAGTTTAGCATATGTTTATTTCTCATTGTGCGGCTTTGGGCTTCATCTCAGTATTTCTTTGTTCTGCTCTTTTCCCATCTGATAAGTAGGGTTGATTTTAATAAAAACTTCCTAAGTTCTGTGTAATGCTAAGAGCCTGCAACAAGCCTACATGAAAATTTAAATTCTTACTACTACAAAATATTTATTTTCTGCTAGGCTCCTCAGAACTGTTCCCCTTAGTGAAACCCTGCAGGAGTGTACTATAACTACCTTCTCTTGGGATCAACGGAAAATTGCCAAAGAGAAAGACATGTATATTCATCTCAAGTTTGGATACTAACATGCTGCTGTGCTCTGTGGGTATTAATTTGAGGCAGAAAACGTCACCTGTTTCTGAAAGAGTGAAATTCAGTCTCTATGCTCCCTCTGCTTTGGGATCATGCTCTGTATTCTAATATATATACTGTTTATACTAGTATATACTAGTGAATAAACTGTGCTTTGGAATACCAAGAAAATTTGGAACAAACACAATTTATAGGACAATAACAGAAATAATTGGGGGTGCATAAGAGTCAGAGTCAAAAATAGTCTAGAAAAAAAAAAGATCAGTGTGATAGTTGTAGGAAAACTGTTTGTTTAACCTAAAATTAAAAAAAAACAAAGAAAGAAAGAGAGAGAAAGAGAAAACTGAGAATAATGACAGTCTTCAAGAACATAAAGAACATGAAAAGCTTTGGAAAAAAAGAAGGTATGAAACTATTCCCCATGGCTGTAACAAAACAAGGAAATAATGAGTTTAAATTGCAGTAAGAAAGGTTCAAATAAAACAAAAGATTACTTGAGTATGTAATGCAGTTTCCATCTTTAGAGACCTTTAAGAACACAGTAGATAAATAAGTTTCAGGAATGACATATTTGTATTTGATGTTGATCCGAAGTCAAGAAGATGGACTAGATATCTGTCATAGTCCCCTCTAAATCTCTGAATTAGACAAAAGAATGTGATACCTTAAATTTTGTTGTAGTTGCAATGGTCTAAGGATATCAGCAAGGCAAAGTTTTATCAAACAATCTGAAACAGATCTTTTATTAGACTAATTTTGCACCTAAAACAATAATACATCTTCAGATTTTCTGCCTCTAACTTGAAAAACAAGAAATTGCACTTCTGCTTTTTCCACATTTTTCCATATCTTTCTAATAAATGACAATACCTTTCCCTACAGATTTTGCCCTGCATAGTCCAACTATAACAACGACCTAAGGATATCTGGGAAAAACCTATCTCTTGTACAGTGTCTTTGTTCTTCAGAATGAACTGTAGAAATATTTTTATGCTATCTTGAACAAGAACTGCTGAACAAAATGGTCTTTTCAAAATATTCAGGTTTTATTTCAGCTTTGATTATTTGCAGTTGTTCCAATGAAGCATGTGATATTTCATTCCTTTCCAGTTTGTGCAAATATACAGGTATGTCTCTCATGATGTGAAAGACTTTGAAAGGCATTGAAATGCACTTGGTCTTTTGAGTATTCGGGGCAACAACCAAAAAAAAAAAAAAGAAAAAGAAAAGAAAGAAAGAAAGAATAAAAGGAAAAAAAAAAAAAAACACAACAAAACACAGAAACCAAAGAACTGATCACAGGCCAGCATTTCTGGAAAGTGTTTGAAAAGTGCCTATGTTGAAAGACAGAGTCTGTAAGAAAAAGTTGGGCATCTATTAGCAGCTATCTTTTTCTTCAGTATTATCCAAGCTTTAAGAATCTGCTTAATCGTGTCATTCCTGTTCTGGGGATATCACTTTTCTCTATGCTGAAAGAGGACCATTTCCTCACTTGTCATTTTTATTCGAGGCCATTCTGTCAGGATATATTCCCTCCCTGCCATACTAAGATCCATCTCTCTTACAGTTTCTCAATGCCCAGCATTGCTGCAAACACCTCTTTCTACCTACAGAATATATTTCTTTTAGCTTCCCAGAAAGACAGTTTATAATATGATAGTAGAAAGAGAGAATGAGCTGTCACTGGAAGGAGTCAGAGATGGTTTATTGTTTTCTACCAATTCCCCAAATCCTAAGAACGGAAGGTCTATGGATTAGACTAAGTTGTATCTACCATAGTCCCATATCTCAAATACAATGAGATTGTGCTCTTATGAAATCACCTGATGACAGAAAAACAGATGACAGAGCCTGGTACTAATTCAGTATAGTCTGTGGCCATAAAAAGCTCTAGAAAGGGACAAAGGGGTGATTTACACTGCTCAAAAATGCAAACTCCATCAAGCAGAAGTATTATTAAGAATGAGATATACTTAATACCAATCTTAATACTTAACATTATTAAGTTATTACTTATTCCCTGAATCATTATAAGTAACTGTTTTTACTCTTCATGTACAGATAATGCAAGATAAAACACAAGTCTTTAAGCCTCTGCCAAAGTGGCCTGAGCTGTTGCGTTTTCCTTGCATTAGTGAGTTACCAGTCAGAGGTTCTGTGGAAGACCTGATGTGCAGCTGAGCACTTCCACAAGTTGTACGCTGATCTTTTGCTTCTGTTCTTATTGCACAAATTAGTAGCTTTCCAGGAGTGCATTTACTGGCACTGCTAAGACACTACTGAGGCATGATAAAATTCCTTAGACAGAGAAGTGATTTCAACAATCTTCCAGCTGATTTGAGGCCTCTTTAACATAAATATGTTTTTCATTTTTCTTTCTCCCCCTCTTTTTTTTTTTTTTTAAATATATACAGGCTTCAACTTCACATTTATGCTAAGTATTAGCACTATTAAATAAATAAACAAGGAATGAAAAGTCACAAGGCTTTGGTCATCTGTGGAAGACTACCCTAAGAATTCATAATATTACTATAGCAGAGAACAACATCTGCAACCTGGAGTTTTCTGTGATGTTTTAAATATATTGGGCCCAGGCCATGAGGATAAAGAGAAAGACCATAAAATTTGTTTTGAGATCTGTGGAGGGGCAGTAGAGGACAAGTTTGATGTGCTGAGAGTTGTTCGTATTGCTGCAGGGGCTGTATCAATTAGACTCTCCAAAGGGTTGTTGCAATTCTGTAACCCAAACAGAAGGGGAAAAACCTTGGCTTCTGAAGGCCAGAAAGTCATGTGCCAGAATGGAGTGGAGTCTTCTAGCCAAATGAGGATGGCACAGAGCTGACCATGTATGCACACTGCCTGTGGCACAGGGTTCTGAGGCCTTTTGAGCTCTGCCTAAACAGACTGTTTGTGGCTGTTTAAAATATGTAACAGCTACCACAGAATGATTATAAACTATTCAAAGTGCTTTCTTTGCCTGCCAGTGTAATCTCCATCTTCCTCAGGTTCAGCTCTCACAATCTGTACTTCATCCACAGAGCCCCATCATGTTGAAGAGATGGGCCACCCTGATCTAATGAGATCATCGTACACAGTGAAATTAAAGCAGACCTAGGTCTAAAACTGAGGCACTGAGTCTATTCCATATTCTTCCAGGAAATGTTAGGAAATAGATGTTAGATAGGAGTGGACTGAGAACTGATGTGTGGAGCCACGAGGTCTGGAAACCTGTTGATAATGCAGAAAGTTTTGGTATAGATCTATAGGCTCTTTACTGATGCTTTGTCAAGGCTATATATTCCACATGGGAGAATTTACTCTTAAGCTGAGTACTCTTCTCTGTTTTCTGATTTTTAGCATGTATTATTTCAATTTTAATGCTCCATCTCTCTTTAGCTGAACATTTCTTCTCCTACCACTTCTGCCACAGGACCTTAAATTAATACGATTGTATGTTTTGTATTTCTTTGTGGTTTTTGTAAGAGAAAAATACGGGAATCAGATTCAGAAGTAAGACCGGCACAATGTTATACTTTCCAACCTGCAACCAGCAGCTCTGGCAGAACTGAAATATTTAATTTCACCTCCTTTGAGATGCAGCAATCCCCAAATTTCAGATCCAGATCTGAACTGTCAGTATGATTTTAGAACAGTGACTTCAATGTCAGCCTTCAGTCTCACTGCCATGAAGAAAGACACTTCCTATGAAAAGTTTGGACATAGATGAACAGTATTTGAAGGATCAAAACTGAATTTAAAAGAAGTCAACATACAGAAAAGGAAATTGTTTTCTGTTATGCTATCCAAGGAGGAAAAAAAAAGTCTGACTTGGATTAAAACAGAAATTTTGTCATGGGTCATGCAATAAACTGCTTATTTCATTGTTGGTTGAGAAATTAGTCAGGTGGTCACTGTCTCCTTTGAATGTCAATGTCATGTTTCATTATAAGTTATTTAATTCTCTTTCAAAATATATACATATATTTTCATGTTTGCTCTAGAGAGTTGATCAGTTCTTAAAAGAGTATGAAAAGGTTGAGGTTTGTTGAGGAAATGTCAAAATGAAAAATTTCAGTGTCTTAAAAACTTTTTAATGAAAATATCTCATTAGAACTCTTCCATCACCCATCTTTTCTGTTTATTTATTGCAAAAATTTTCCCCTAGGGGCAGGTTAGAATACGAAAGAAAGGTGGGCTAGTGGAAATTGTTCGCTAAATCAGGACAAATCTCTTCTTTCAAAAGCCATTTTACCATTCCTCACCATGTTCTTTTCCTCTCTTAGGGTGGACTATCAATTTGTCATTTGAGTCATCACTTTCAAAGCACTAAATCCCAGTTACAATTCTGCCATGTACACTGTAATTTAGTCCAGACTAAGACTTGCTCTATATAGATCTTTCAGAGCTCTAGGCCACCAGGTGAAATCTGACTGCTGCTTATAATTCGTCCAAAACTCAGTTGTCAGTATTTGTGAGTTTTGCTTTAGCCCAAAGTCTTTATGGTAGAATAAAAAAGTATTATGATAATAAAGGAAGTGCTTCCTCCTTCCTGGAAGCATTCAAGACCAGACTGCATGGGGCTTTGAGCAACCTGGTCTACAGGGAGGTGTCCTTGCCTGTAGCAGGGGGGTTGGAACTAGATGATCATAAAGGCCCCTTTCAACTCAAACCATTCTATGATTCTAAAAGATTACAAAGCTTTACCGCAAGCTCTTTGAGCAACTTCAGGGAAAAGCATTGTAAGTTTTGTTACATTGGTTCCACATGTGTAAAATAGAGATAAATGACACTGAAGCACACCACCAGGGGGTATTTTGAGGCTAAAGTATTCAATGTTTCCAAGGCTCCCAAAGCCTATACAGATGAACTCAGTTGAAAAATCTATTACATTACATAGGTCTGTGGAATCAACAGTAGTAAAAAACTTTCTGTATTCATGTGTTTTTTGTTGTTGTTATTGTTTTTCCAAATGTGTTGCTTCAGCCTCTAAAATGAAGAAGGGCAGTGACAGTTTGCCTGAAAAACCAAAGCCATTCAAATACAGTACAGTGAGAACTTTAGTTCTAATGAAGCTAGCCAACCCACACTATCAACTTTGTAAATACAAAGCAGTCCCTATTAACCCCTACTGGGTTTTCAGTGTTCCAGACAGTGTTGTTCACAGATGATTTTCTTTGTTACCAAAGCGAAAAAGCAACATCCAAGGATGAGTTTTCCTGAAGAGAAATGCTTCATCTCAGTACAAAGCTGTCTCTACAAGGCTCTTTGCTCTTCTTTTCTCTCTCATAGGGATTTTGTTTACTCTTTCATAACACCAAGAGGCATCCATCAATTTGGCTGTCAGAAAATTCCCATTATCTACAGGATGCTGTTGCATACTTCACAATAAAAAATGGTAGCCAGAAACTGAGATGGTTCAATCGGAGGTTACCCTTTCCATGGAGCTCTGTTGTCTTCTGCTCCTACATCCATGGCCATTCCATTGATTCTCTATAGCCAAGTTCACTTTCATTTGTGGACTTGACACGAGCGTACTGTCGTGCAAATTGAGGATGGAAAATGCAGGTGGACACTTAGGAGAAGGATGGCATAAGGATAGGAGAGATTCAGTATGCACATTGCATCAATCACTTGGCTGCAGAATGGCGAACTTGGTCATCAGCTACAAAAGGAGCAATACATTTCATGTTTTAGCCACCTCATATGGGAACAGAACAATGAACTTGCTTCACTGGCAATGTTCTTTCCGTGTGTCTGCCATGAGAGGAGATGAATACTCATTGAGTGTGCTGAACACTTGCCCAGAAGTCCTAAAAACTGCAGGATTGCTAAGGCTGTGCAGTGCTTCAGTCCGTAACAAATCCATTGTCATGTTCTTCCAAGCAGTGCAGACACTTCCAGGAATAAAACTCATACTGAGGATCTGTTCCAAAGTCTACTGAAGTTGGTGGCTGTTCTTACAAGGACTAAACCAAAGGCCCTTCTTATAAGCATACTTGAGCGTAATGGTAAGCAGGAATAGGAAGTGCATTTGCTTACTCTAGAGCGTGCTATTTTCAAGAGAAGGAGGCAGTGACACTGTCAACTTATTATTCTTGTTCTTGAGAAGCTGGTGAACATGAGTAGGCCATGTTTGCTGCAGTTCATTGGAGCTAACTGCATAAATGTCTAATCCTCTTCCAATTCGATTTGGAGGAATTTTTCACACTGTGAATCACAAAATGATTAGATGTTTGGCTTAGAACGGCTACTGAAGGTCACAAAGGTGCAGCCTCAGTGTGAAGAGAGTAGAAAAGAATGGGGTAGTTATAGGGGACAGGACCAGAGCTAAAATTCAGCTATGATAGTTGCACTTGGACGAGCTTTCCAAAAACACGGAAACAAAATCTCCACGCTGCCAAAATGATATGAGCTATACTAGATCCATAAATAGGCAAGCAGAAAAAAGCAGGCTCTAATTGTTTTGAAATGGCCCTCCTCTTTAGTGGTGGTATTCTTTACTTGTAGCCAAGCAGCTCCTGTAAAAGCCTCAGCTCTTTCCTATGTTTGTACACATCAAAGAAATGACTCCTAGTACAATCCTCGCAAGCAAGGCATCCTAATGATTGATGCAGTAGAATGGCAAATGTGCTCAGCACCACTACATAAAGTCAGTTTTGATCCATGGAGCCATTCAAACCAGCCGTGGTGATTAGTAAACCATATTCCGCAGCGCAAGACATAAGCTTGCTCCAGTCAAACAAAGGACTTAGTAGTGACTCTGGAACAAATGCCTCTCTGAATTCTCCAGGCAATCTGTATACTGGGCTTTGTGATGAAATTTCCACCTTAATTCCAGGCTCTGCCAAAATACGAAAAGGGCATAGCGGTAGTTGTTAAACCTATGCATATCTTTCTTTGCTCCAGCATTTATGGTTTTTATGGGTTGTGCTATACAGTCTGTACCTTTTAAGACAGCAATACTGTCAATACATATTTGAGAAGACTTGTCAGGAGCCCAATTTGGTCTAGTAAAGCCATATCTTTCATCTTGCATTCTGCAAGAATGTGGAGCTCATTTTAAAGGCACAGAGAGAGTCTGCAAGTCATCTCAGCCAAACTTCCCAGAAGATAATTTCCAAATCACTACCATAATTAATTAAAGGTAGTGAAAAATTAATTTTAATAGTCAATGGACATATCAATAAACCAAAGGTATAATAAGCTCTGTAACCTAAAATATTTACAAGGTTAATAATTGAGCATAGATTCTGCAATAAGATACTAGTCCTGGCTTCTAAAAGAATTTCCTAGCCAACGTTGCAGTTCTGGGATGTGAGACCAACTTGGGGCTGGCCCGTCTAGTAAACTTACTCCTGTTTGTGGGTCAGTGGAAAAGGGGAAGAGAGGTTTCCAGAAAAGAGAGAGAAATAGCTTTATCAGATATTACTTTCCTCTTGAAAAATATTGCTGTGTTAATTCTAGCTTCATTCTTTTTCATGATCAAGTCATCTTTCTGATTTAGCAGACAGAAGTCACCTAGAATATATGTTGGCTTCTGTCAGTAATTGCTCTCCCAGCTGTGATGTTTTCCAGCTGGGACTGATGGAAACAACTAAAGGAGAAGAGGGATGCTTTAGGTTCATACTTTTCTGGGTTATATTTCCCTCTCTGTGGGTGGGCTTGGGGAAGGGAGTCTATCAGGAGTACTGTATAGTATGATCTTTCAGCTGTGAGGTACAAATGAGAAAGTGAATAGAAAGAGCCTCAAAGGTTATTTATGATCAAGACCGTGATTTCAATCTCTGTGTTCTGGCATGGCTCCTCATGGAGATGTGATGGAGGAAAAAGGCAAGAGGATTGTAAGCTTTTTGGGTGATTTTTTCTCATACCTTTTTAATGCTGATGTGCATTCTTTTCTCATAGTAGACTTTAGTGACTTTCAGCCTTTAAATACTGAGTGTGGATTGCACCCAGGCCCTGAGAGGCTCTACTAGGCCATTAGCATCCCCTAAACTATCATTAAAAATAATAATAATAATAGAGTTAAACGTCTTCAATTACAGGCTATGGATAGGAAATATTTGCGAATTACCTCCAAATCAAAATGGAGCTGTACTATTTGGGGTTCTATGTTTTAGTTGTACTTTAGGTTTACTATAATCTTGTATGAGGATTTGGTCCTACCTTCAAGTATTGCCAGTACTTACAGAGGAATATATGAAAAAAGAATACCTAAAACAACAACAGGAACAACGAATCTCTTTGGTGTATCATGAAAGGGGAACTAAGATGATACTTTCGATTTTTTATTGTATTTTTAAGTAGAGTAGGCAAAGTAAGGGGAAAAAAAAAAAGCCATTGTGCCTTCTGATATCATCTGCTGCCTGTGGATGGTCCCCATGTTGAGCTCACTCCCCAGAAGAGGGAATGAGCGTAACTGTGACTTGCTGGTCTGTGTGAAATGGCCCTTTTGCTTCTGTGGTCTAACAAACATTTGCAGAACCAACCAATATGCAAATTCCGCTCAAGGTCACTTCTGTATATCTTTCTGGCTCCTGTACCTGTACCAGGCTTTAACTAGTATATCAAAGCATTTATAATCTGGGGCCTTATTTTAACAATTAGTCTGATTTTATTGAGAGTGACTGCCCTGATCAATGACATAAATCAGGCGTATTGTCAAAGGTTGGCCCAAGACCTGGTTAAGTTTGCGCTAGATGACAAGTCTGTCTACAATTTATTTTTCTCCTTGTCTGTATTCAGAGTCAATGTGAAATCTCACCTCAGAACATGATAGTGCTTTGTGGGCTTGAAATCAGCTTTAGATAACTCAGAGTCTTGTAAATGGCCCTTTTGATCAATGAACTGAACAGAAAAACCTCTAATCAACAGAAAAAAAAAAGTCTCTGTGGCCAGGGCTTCTAAAAATAGAGAAGGTATGGAACCTCAGCTATTTCACAGTGGATTTTGATGCATTCATGAAAATAATTGCGACAGTGCAGGTGTAATCCTGTAGTTAAAACTAGTGATGTGAGGATTGCAGTGCCCGATATGCTAATTTCTGGAGGGGTTTAGAGAGAGACTATAGTGAACTGTACTTAACTGCATTTAATCTCTGCCTCCCTTGAAAGGGAATTAAAAAACTTTTTTTTTTTTTTTTCCTTTTCTCCTTGGTTTTAAGTTAGCTTTCAGTTCTCGTGGCTTCTTTGACCATGTGAATGTTCCTGGAAAAACCTCTGATTCTTGTAGTCTTTCTTCAGATTTGGAGTAATAAATAGAGGCTGAAAAAAAAGTTTCACCCGTGTCACTAACAGGGCCTTTTATCTTTTTGCTGTGTTGCGTGTGATACATCTTCCAGGATCACATGGAGCCTGGGGAAGATCTTGGACTGAAAACTCTCAGTGGTGGAGATCTGACAACTATGAGTATATTGCCACTCCACCTGCCCTGGGGCAAAGGAGAGAGACAAAACACTGTGTGCATCCAACAAGTCCATGATCTGTCCACTGCTATCAAGGACAGGCAGCACAACTATGCAGCTTCGTTCTCAGTTCAGATAAATTGAATCAACTCCCTTCTGCTACTTCTAGGTTTTATCTGCATTATTAAGCTACTCTGGACTAAAGGTCCATTCCCTCTCTCCCGTATTGCTTCCACTACCGTATGCTTGGCAACAGCAGGAGCTTAACAGCAGACAGTTCTGCCAAGTCCACCAGCCACTTCAAAGCATATTCTTCAGCTTGAGGCTCCTCATCTACTTTAGAGTTCCCAGTGGTGCCTATCATCAATGGAACATCACACGTCCGGGCAACAGAGAGCACCGGGAACAAAAAGCATGGTTCCATTCCTCTGTCAATTCACTGTTAGTGTCCAGCCTGAAGGCAAACCATTATTTCATGAAGGAGAAATAGCACAAGAAGCAGCAGAGAGCATTCCCTTAAACACAGTCCTTTTGGCAGGAAATTCGAATGAGTAGGGAAAGATGGGGTCATGAGAGAAAGTCTGGTGGAACAGATAAGAGCAAGAAGTCAAAAGCTTGAGTAATTTTATACAAATAGTCCAGCCTTGCTCTCAGCCATGCAAATGAATGTAAGGAGCATCTCCCTTCACTACCAAAGGATTAACTCTTTAGCAGTTAGCTGCCATAATGCCAGCCACTTTCAGAGAGGAATTATGCTTATAAGGTTTTCTGTTCAGATAAAATAGATTGCTCCCAAGTGTAGGTGGTTTTTGCCAGCCCGAATCTTTACTATCCCTTTAGAACAACAGGCTTTTTTTTTTAAAACATATTTTAATTACAGAAACGGTTAGTGCAGTACGATAAATAATATAGAATTATCAGCTGCAGAAGGACTCCAGGTCCTAAAAGACCTGGAAACATAGGCAGCAAGGCACCAGGTACCAAACTCAGAAGCATCTGCAAGAATTAGTATTTTCTTAATATACATAGGTTGCTCTGAAAATAATGCCTCCTATTTATTTCCTTGAAAACTACAACAGATATTAAGAGCATAATAACACTGTTTGATAAAGCAAATTTGCAGCTAGAAAACACTGTTTTTCAACAAAGTCATCACCACTAGCCATGCATTTTTGCCTGCATAATGCTCTCATAAAAGATCTGCACCAGAGAAGGTGACCCACAGTTTCACAGCTGCTAGTATGGTGTAGTTGCTACGGTAATTTCACCGATGCAGTCCGTCTTTCATCAGCCTAAACAGATGGAAGTCAGAAGGTGCCAAATCAGGACTCTACATTGGGTATAGTAGGACAGTCTAGCAAAGATTTGCAATGTGTTCCATAGTCTTCAAACTAGTATGGGGCCTATGAGTATTGGGCCCATGTTGAAAGAGGAAGGTTGTCTTCTCTGGCCTGACTCTGGAAGTTTGAGCCTTCAGCTTAGTCAGCATCATGATAAAGCATTTAGAGCTGCTGGTGATCCAGAAGGATCACCTCTTTCCTATCCCAAAAGACAGTACATTAGTGCATTACCTGCTAAGGGCTGTGTCTTGAATTTTTTCCTCAGTGAAGAATTCACACACTGCCACTCCATGGATTGTTTTTTTGACTGTTGTTCATAGTGGTGCCTCCACATTTGGTCCCTGGTAGTGATGCAATCCAGAAACTGTCACCTGCAGCCTCATACTGTTTCAATAGGTCCTAACAAACTTGCATATGGTATTCTTTCTGTTCCTGTGTGAGCATTTGTGGGACCCACTTGGCACAAACTTTGTGATGTTCATTCTATTATTGCAATCATTATTTCAAAAGCATTGTAGGAGATATTGTGCTCTGTACACAGTTCCTTGGTCGTAATCCACTGATTCACACGGATGAGCTGATCAAGACACTCTTCATTTCGTGACTGCTGCGCATGGCCATCTGGAACACAGTTTTTCTTTCACACTGCTGTTGCCACTGCTGAAACTCACCGCTCACTGCCTCACTGTTGTCACATCCACTGTTTAGTCTCCAGAAACTCTCACCAAGTGTCAGTGAAGGTCAGGGGGTGTTTTTTTTTTTTTTTCACATGGAAGAATTCACTTCCACACCTTTGCCTCATATGCACTTCCATGTAAGATTACATTTTGTCTGACTGCCTCTCTGCTGTCATCTGTCACACGGCAACAACATGCAAGGGAATATTGGTGGGAAGGTTGAACTTCTACTGCTGTAACACCGCCATCTGCTCATAGGCCAACATAACAACACAGGAGATGTTACTTTTGGAGCAGCCCTTCTACTTGACGACACACAAGGTGTGAGATCATCAGGCTTTAATCCACGGGGACTTACTGTGTGCTTTCTGTGCTGTATGGAGTGGCACTCCGTGAGTGGTCTAGACAAAGCGAGAGTACTTTCAGGGCGCCCAGATCTCTCATTACACTCTCCTGTCGATTTTAAATCAGCACAAATTAATTGCATGTTGTAAACTAGTCAAATGTGATGGGTTGGCCACTGCTTCCCTCCTCATTACCACATGCGACTGTGAGTCAGTGTGTGCCTTGCACAGTTCTTCCCTCTGGAAGGGCCAGCAGGGTAGATGCAGAGGCTGTTGGTTGGTTCACGTATTGCAAACCCACAGGAGAGGTTTTCTTGAGCAGAGAGTCCATACCACAAGAAAACAGAGGCTCTCTGGAAAGTATTCAAGTATTCACAGAGCACTGGTGCTCCTGAGTTTTCACAGCAAAGAGAAAAACTCTACGCAATATCTTCAGTTGTTTCCTCTTCCATATGAGCATGTGGGCCTGCCTAGTGATACCCCAGTGCAGTCACTAGTAAAGCTGCAGCTCTCTAAGAGAGCTCTCTCTAACAGAGAGCTTTCTAAGCTTTCTTAGTCCCACAGATCCTCTCTCATCCCCAGTGACTGTGAGAAAATGACTGGCACAGAAAATATAATTGTTCTCCAGTGACACAGTAGGGAGCTATTCCCTGACATTCTGGTCCTTTCACCTTTGTACTCCGTACACATGCAGGAAAAGGGGGATGTAGCCATTTCCCTGGAGGAGAGAAATGAGATCTCAAGCATATACTAAAGCTTTCCACTTCTTGCTAGTTCTTGTTATATGGCAAGAAGAGCAAACAGTGGGAGCAGAGATGCTGAATTTCCATGTGCCTCTGCTGAAGCGGATACTTTCAGAACAAGTTGTTCCCAAGTTATCGCATCAAAGGCTTCAAACTATCTGCAACACAAACACGCCCACGTTAGGCAAATGAGCCTTTTGTTCACTCAAAACCAAGCACTTTGTTCAAGTATCAATTCTTCCACAACCTACAGTCCCTGAAGCTATGGAGGTAAAGAGTAATCCTGTAATGAATGCTGGAGAGGCCCCAGATATCAGTGCTGAATTTTTCTCTTGAGTGATGTCTTAGTGCTGGTGGGATGACTCAGTTTGTTGCAATCTCAAATGCTCAGATCTGGATAGCAAAAACTGTGGTGTTCAGATTTTTTAGGATGGGGCTGGCTCTGAAGCTGTTAAATGCTGAGCAGCTTTCTTAAACTGGAGAGCAATACAATTCTTGATACTAGCCCAGCAGCAGCTCACACAAATACTGCCATGCTTAAAGGTAAGAGTATGGCTTATGAGAAAAGCTGTGGGGTTTTTGATAATCAAGATTCACTAGTCTGGAGAAGTGGGAGGAAATTTATCCATTTTTTTCTGAGATAAAAATCAGATGTTGCAGAACGGGCTTTGCACACAGGATGCTGGATGGCTGCAGCTGTCCCTTTGAGGTCTCCCTGGTCTCAAAATCTTTCCTATGGGGGACAGTGAGTGGCATGTGCTAAGCAGGGACCTATCCAGGTAATCTTACAGCTTCAGAGAGCTAACTGTTTTGCAATCTCTCATTTCCATCTTCCTTGAAGAAAACACCTGCTCAGGTAACCCTCTCTCCCCCCTGCTCTTGTTTGCCTGATATATGAAATCTTCAAGTAACATTTCAACAGCACCATCTTGCTGCATTCTGTCACTGGCTTAACACTGGTTGTAGTACATCACTAGGGCATCTGCAGGAGACCCATTGTTTAGTGTAGCACAAAATTGAACTGTGCTGTCGTGTGTTTTGTTTACAGGTATTGCAAATGAGTCATGCCTGGCCAGGTACAGATAGCAGAGAAGGAAAGGAAAGCCTTGTTATTGTAGTCTGAATTAGTGGTGTCCATTCAGAGGAGGATTTTGTAGGCTGATAAACCAGTCCAATGAAAGACCACCTTCCAGACGCAGGGAGCCTTTCACTGTAAGTGCACGTGCTTCATAGCAGGAAATATGGCACCCCTGGAGCAAACACTACTGCTCTGGGGTCAGCCAGCTCCCAACCTGAGAGATGCTGGTCATAAAGTGAGCAAGCCAGCTCCACAGGTATATGCTTCTGCATGCTCTCCCAAGGTTGCTCTTGTCTCTCTGTCATCATCTTTGTACTGGTACTGTCAACTCTAGAAAAAGAATCTTGTCATAATGGGCCAATTCAGCTGCAGATTCTTTTGTGTCTCTGCCGACCTGAGCAGTACGGTGTACACAAATTGAAAGAGCCGCAGCAACCAGGCCCTGATGTCCATTTCCTCTGAACACTCCCAGAGAATTTTCTTCATGATGAAATGGCTCATGCTTAGCCTAAGACCAAAGGATGTGTTCAGGAGTTGTTGGATTTCTTTTTGCAAAATTGATCTGGTTATTTCTGAACTGTATAAGGGGAGAAATATTTTTAAAGGAATATTGTAAAAATCAAGCTTGCCACAGATTTACAAAACTAGATTTTATTTTCCTATATATTTGAACCACTATGTTGCCAGGTTTTTCAGTATTTTTGGCTGCCCTGGCTAGTGAACTCAACATGAACTGCAGGCACTAGCATCTCAGGAAAGCAGATTTTTGCTTCACAAACACTGAGGGAGTGAGGAATTGCAAATAACAATCTAGCCATACAGCTGCAAGCTGCATCTCAGAAATATTTTCTACCAGCCATAATTTCATCATTTTTGGCTTTGTCACCCCATACTCCAGCGCACATGTGCTTTTAACCTGTTTGACTATGCCTCCCCCCCTACATGCTCTGCCCTTTTCTGCTCGCACACCCCCCTCTTGACGTACCCACCAAAACTGCTTGGCTCAGCAGCAGTGAAAATACAGAGCTACACCATCTTGCCAGTACTTAGCCATAGGCTTGCAGAGAAGTGAGTGAGCATCATGCCTGGATTAGTGGCTTCCAAAGCGAGCTTTTCAGTCACAATATAGCTAAGAACTCTTAGTCAAGCTATAAATGTTATTAATGCAATAAGCAATGTTAGAACAGGAATTTTTTCCACTGGAAAATACCAACTTGAAATAAAAAATTGCCTGAGGGGTGTGTTTGGTACATTTCAAAATTTCAAGGAAAACATTTTTGAAATGACTTTTAGAAGCTTCGTGTCAAAGTAAAATTTATGCTTTTTAGAGTAAAAAGGCCTATCTTTTCATGCAGGTTTTTAAAATGATTAAAAGAAAGTGTGTTCTGTAAAACTTATTTTGGATTTTCAAATTCTCCGATTTAATTTGAGAATTAAATTCCTATTAATTTTGGGCTGAGGAAAAAAAAATAATCAGCATGAATTTTATCTTGCAAACTTAGAATATAAGACAGATGGTTCATACTTTGTCTGCAGAACCTTTTTCTTCCTCTCACTCCCCATGAACTTTTGAACTAGTTGTCTGATCTCAGCTAAGTGCTATGGATAGAAGAAAGTTTTGCTTTGTTTTGATAGGAGGGCTGCAGTTTGAAGCACAAATTACAAGTCATGCAAGCCTCTTGGAATTGAGCATATCCCAGAGGAAACCAGACTTTGCTCATGCTTCTCATAAAACCATGCAAACTTGGTGTTCCAAGAAAGACTTCATGCCCTGTTCTGATTTCATAAGTGGGATGGAATCTACAAGTTATAGGTAAGAGACTGCTGAAAGAAGTGATGAAGGAACCAGGAAGTATATCTCTGTTTGACGCTCCCAGTAAAAGCAGAGTGACTTTGAAGGCATGAATCTGTAAAGAAGTGATACCCTCACTAAATACAGATCTTCCACAAGCAAAGTAGGTGTGACTAAGAAGCTTGTGCTGTTTTCTGTCTCTGCTCTGCTTCATAATATTGGACAGGATGTTACATTGCTTTCCTTTTGGATATCTTTGTTAGGTGGTGTGGACTTCTCACTTGCATATTTATTCAGCATCTATCACAGTGGGAGGCCCTGGATGTGACTGTAATACAAACAACACTGACAAATCCGTGTTTCCATGGTAGGCTAAAAATCTCTTCCTTCTGTACCAAATAATGGCAAGGGTAAAAATTACTTACTTTACATCCATAGATCAAAAGCCTTCCTGAGCACTTCCTGTAAAAGCCTTCCTTGTAAAGTAGCACCGACTTAAATTGTGCTGTGTGAATTGGCAGCCGGTTGTGGCCTGAACTTTTATCTCCTGGATGCTAATTTGGTGAACACTGTCAGTTGCTGAGGGAGGAAAGATGGTAAATCTTCTGTATGCTTTTCCCAAAAAATAGGGAATTATCTCTGAGTTGCTATGCCTAAAGATGAACAGTCACAATGATTTTTACCTGTCTGTATTATTGAAATCCAGCTTTTGCATCCCAGAATTCAGAGAAGCTGTTCCACAGTAGAAGATCAATCCTTTGTAGTACATAAATGAGCCAATGTTTGCTAAGAGAAAGGGAGAGTTTCCTCCTCCTTGCAAATATAAAATGGCTTTCCTTTTTGCTGCATTTTAGGACAGTGCAAATACATACCGCTGTCCAGATCTTCTGCGCTCAGTGCAGAAGCACTAGTATTACTCATGTCATGCCTCTAAATTTTGTTCCCTGGTATTCCTGGGACTAATGCCAGACCACGGTGTATGACTTCATTTAAGGCACAGAGATGGCTTCAAGAATGGTTTTTCCTCATTGCTGGACCACGGAACTATGCTCAGGGCTTCACTTTTTACCTGTCTCTTCCTTCGGATTAAATTGTTCTCTGTGAAAAATACTCTGCAGCCTTTTCTTCATCAGAGCCCAGTTTTTTTGATTGCCAAATAGAAAGCAAGAATTCCCAAGAGGCTCCTTAGGCTGGAATACAAACATGATGGGTAGAAGAGCTTTGCAAGACCAGCAAGAAAACTGTTAAGCCTCACCTTTGCTTGGCATGGTTAAGAGAAATTTATTTCTCTGCTGTGATATTTGTTTGGGCCACATAGTGCTTTTTAAGCATCACCATCAAATCTTCTTAGTTTGAAGCACCTGAGTCTTGAGGGAAACATCAGTCTTCCAGGACTACTACTGCCTCTCTTCTGAACAGAGTTTGGAAAATGGATTTTTTTTTTCATGAAAATCTTCAGTAGTGTCAAAATGAAAATACTGCAGCAGTCTTTAAACATAAACTTTGGCCTCATCTTCTTTTCAGTAAATTGAAACTATCTTCCTGTGCACTATTGCTTGTACATTACTTCTTGATCTTGATGCTGCTGTCTCAGGTTGGACATCTGTTTAGTCCCAAACAAGTGTCCCAGTCACCTGATTTCATGCTCTCTCCACATAAGAATTTCTTTTGATTCCAGACCAATATAATAAAATGCTATCTTTTATAGGACTGGACTACTATCTCTGCAATCAGTGCATCCTCTTTCCAGAGGTATGCTTTGCTCAATTTCCCAAACACAAACCTGAAGACGTCTCATATGCTGACCTTCCACATGTCTTTCTAAACCTTT
The DNA here is from genome assembly GCA_037305975.1 of Chrysolophus pictus. Classification (NCBI taxonomy): domain Eukaryota; kingdom Metazoa; phylum Chordata; class Aves; order Galliformes; family Phasianidae; genus Chrysolophus; species Chrysolophus pictus. The sequence goes on along the minus strand of CM074576.1, from coordinate 114,626,777 downwards.
AGATATGAAATTGCAGTTCCTAAAGTTCCACACATCCATAAAAGCAGCATTTCTCTTTCTGGGCTCGAGAAGAACTTGTGTCACTCCATGCTTTCTTTATGTTTCAGCTCAAGCCCATCTCTGATCAAACACAAAAAGGTGCTTTCCACTGTGCATGGGAAGATCCCTCTCATAAGCTATGCTTTCTCTTAGGATGTGTCTGAAGATGTCTCTACAATGAATGTCTCCCTGTAATGTTCCCAAGAAGAGAATTGTACGCTACTTTGACACTCAGTTTCTAGCTTAGAGTCGCAGGAGAAAGGCTGAAAGATCCATCTCCCTCTTGAAGCTGGATGGATGAACTGAAGCGGCAGACAGAGCCTGGAGGGAGAAAGGAAAGAAGTGGTATGAATATTAATACCTATAAAATATATACTATGTGATGCATCTCTCTTCTCACACATCCAATGATCATCTATTCTCCCTCACTCCCCTCCCCTCTGCTCTGCTTCACTCTGTCTATGGAGTAAATGTTGGATTTACATTTTCAGTCTATTTAAATCTCTCATTTTTGCTGCAGTGTAGCAGGGGAAAAGCCTTAACTCTCTGTTTGCTGCACTGCATCTGTCAAACAGTGAAAGAGAACAGAGCTTTTTTCCCAAGCCATCTAACTAACTGTTTCTGCAACCTTCTGGTCTCTATTCCTGATGATTCTAACTGGGCAAAAACCATTGAACCTGTCTGCAAATATGCTGCACTTTTATGAAACCAAGTCCTCCTTCCCACTCCTTTAGGTTTTTAAAATGAAATATTTGAAATACTGCACAATTATGAATTACCAGGTCTTGGAAGCTGTGCAACAGAAGTCCATCTGCATCTATTGACCTTCTATAATGCTGAAGAAAGTTAATATATTTACACATGCTTTTAAAGTAAAGAGGTGTAGTGGTGCAGTAGCTGGGCTTGCCACCTACCCACCGCAAAGATCCCAAGTGGAAACAATGCAAATGTAGATTGCATTGAGCATTTTTTCTATGAAGTATAGGGTTAGGGTGCATGATGTATGGACCTGTGCCTATACTATTAATGTTCACGCACTTGTAAATTCCAGAAAAATTATGAAGCCTTCAAATTCTGCCAGGACAGAAGTTTGGAGGCTGATTTGTCTGACTAGACTAAAATATCATAACTCTGACGGTTTTTTTGTCCTGTATAGGTATGCAGACATCCCCTCTTTTTCTCATGGCATGACATTGGTGAGTTCTCATGAATGACTAAAGAAATCAGAAGCAAGGAAAAAGGCTGGGGCTAAAATAATTTGTAGTATTCAGTCTATGCTATATTTTGTGTCCCCTATGAGATGGATCTAGTGAGAACTTTGACAGTGGCTTCCGCTCTTCCCTTTCCTTTTACAACCATGCTTATAAGCAGTACCACTCATAAGGAGAGACGTGGATGCTCTTAAGCAGTTGTGTCTCAGAGGCCGCACTGCTTCCTGTTGTGAGGATCTAGGGGGACAGTCCGCCAAGAAATCAGAAAGAGATGTGACAGTTTAAATGATCAAGCATGCAGTAGCAATTGATGAATACAGCACATATCCTACAGTGCTGAAAAATATCTCATGAGCTTGATCAGTGCCGGCAGACACCAACAGTGAGCACTGGGCAAATGGTTAACAATGATACCCCAGGCATAGATAATCTGCTGTTTTTCTCTTTTCCACTTACTACAGATATAGGATCAACTAAAATGTCTCCTTGCTACCTGCTTGATAGACAAAATGTTGTCAGGGAAAGCCTGGTGAGTGACTCACACTCTTCCAACTGCAATTTCCACTATTCAGCCCAGTGTTATGTGACCAAAACTGGTTATATAGCTCAGTGGGAGTGGGTGGTAGGGGAAAAACAATGAGAACATTGGGACTTTGTGCTGCTATTGAGCAGATTCTTCAGGTCTTTTGAACTCCGCTGTTGCATTTCTCCACATATGGAGGAAGCCAAATCAAGACAGGAGCCCTGGCTCTTCATTTCAGTCTAGGCCTCGGAGGAGTGTGGGCTCTGATTGTTGCTTCTCTCTTCATGGCAGGGTTGGAGGAACAGCAGGGTACTGTTTCCTCCTCTGTTAGCTCTCTCCTCTCAGCCACGTCTTTTCCCTACCTGCCCAAAGGGAAAGTATAGTGGAGATCAAGTGTAGGGGTTACTGGGTGATCGCCTGGGAGGTAAGAACTTTGAGCTAAAGAGAAACTGAAGAAGCTTTAAATTTGTCTCAGATCTCCATCTTCCCTTTTCTGCCAGAGCTTGCAGTGTTCTGATATTTTAAGATGTGATTTTGACGTGCTGTGTTACATTTAAGTATGATTATTGTATTGTGGTTGTACTCGACCTTTGTGTGCTCATTGAGATGATTACTTCTGCAGATGTGTGATAGCACGTAGGTAGCAAGTAAAGTTATAAGGCATCCCAGTAAATAACTAAAAGATAAAGTAGTGACTATCTTACTGTTGCTCATGGATCACTGCCCAGTTTCTGTTCTGGGTGTGGATTGGGCTCCCTACACTGCTGTAGGGTAGAGTTATTAAAGACCATAATAATATACACATGCAAGGTGAATTGCGAGGAGGTGGGAGAGAAGAGACGGTGAATTAAGGCTCCCCAAATAGAATTAGGTCTAAGTGTTTGCTAACAAGCAAGCGCTTGACTTGGCAACATTAATAATATTCTTTTATGGTAGGTTTATATATGAGCAAGAAGGAAGATGAATCACATTGTAGAAATAAAGTCAAGCACTCATGATGTTGAGAATTGGCTTGGCTGGTTAGGGAAATAAAGGGCCCTTCAATCAGGGAGCAGAGAGCTAATTGTCTCATTAGCTTATCTGTCTGAGTTGTATTCCCCAGAGAAGAGGGTGGGAGATGGAAAGGAGACAAATGAAATAAATGAAGCAGTCCTCTGGGAGGAGGATTTTCCCTGAGAAGAAGAAGGGGCTATTGGCTTTATAACAGCATGCTTTGCTGCAGTGGTTCCAGGGCTCACCTACTTAAATATGAAGCTTAGAAAGGAAGGGGAAATATTCTGGAACAAAAGGAGTGGTGAGGGGTAAAGGAGAATGACTGAGGAGGTCTCTACTCTTTCTCCTTCTAAATTTCCTGTCCCTCCCTCTCCTGACTTGGTTTTAGTATCTCAACAATATGGTATCGTGGATTTCATATAGAGAAGTATTTAGCAGCCTTGAGAGACCAAGCCAAAAGCAATTCCTCTGGAATAATCCATGAATCTCTTGGCAGAGCCGCTTGCATTGCTACATCGGCATTTCTCCCAATAATATAGCACCCTGGGAACAATATTGCAGGTGTGGTATTTCCATATTTATATATATAGCTCTAGGATTTATCATTCATATTGTGCTTGATCCTTCAAGGTTTCCTAACACCACTTTAATGCAAGGAAGCAGTGTAGCACAAGGGGCCTTTCCATCAGCATTAGACCAAGATCTTTACACCAGTAAGTTTATATTCAGCAAGACATGTCCTCTGTATTTTTTTTCAGACCTACAAATCTACTGGCATGCTTCAGGTGCCCCTTTTCCTTTTCTTTTTTTCCTCTTTTCCTAAGAGGACTATTTCTAGAGTTGCTTCAGAGCTTCCAGAGAATGTGTTGAATGCTGAATCACAAGACCTATTCTGCCACCCGAACTAACAGTGGTATCTTTTGGAATACCCACTACTGTGAAATTTCCTTGCAGGTACTCCATTAAACTGGAAGCAAGTGAATTTCAAGAGAAGTGCTGCTCAGCCTTCAATACATGGGGCTGAGGGCACAGCAGCTGTCAGGAGATGTGTTCTAATCCAGACCTTTGCCCAACTTTAGTGATTTGCTGAATGCTAACCTGCTGAAGTTAAGCTTGCTCCTGATAATATGACATTAGTCCCTGTAGGTATCATCTTACAGGCTTATGGGTAGATACAGAAATAAAAAGATTTTTTGTTCTTACCATTTAATAGGAATAGCTGTGAGTCAGGTTTCCAATGAGTCAGTGGATGCTGACTGCTGAGATAATCCTCCAAGCTACATGTTCACTGTGGAACCTAGAACTGCATCCAAGCAGGACGTTTCCAGACAGCTTCCTGGCATTAACCACCACCACTACTAAATATCCCAAGACCATCCTGGAATGAATGAGGATGTGGTTTTCTAAACTCTGGCCACAGTGACCTATTCCAGTATTGTATTTCTTGTATTTCTGAAGTACCACCTGGAGGAAGATTGGCTTCAAAGAATGCCCTGACTGAGGAGGGAAAAAAAAGTAATGAAGACCTGAAACTCTTCAGTGTGTTTGCTTGAAATGCTTACTGGCTTGAAACTCTTCAGTGTGTTTGCTTGAAATGCTTACTGGCTTGATTTTTTTTTTTTTTTTAAATCTTTTCTCTTTTTTCTATTGTGACTTTGAGGAGGCTAAGAAACCAACTGATTTCCTTTGATAAAACCCGATAAGCTGCTTATCTGATAAAAATATTGAAATTTGATGTTCTCTTTTGGGATGGGAAGGATAAGGTAGGGTTCCATTCAAATCTGTAGCTGTTCACAGCAGGAAGGCATTTGCTGTCTAATTCCACTGATTTCATTGGGTTTGGATAATTTCTAGTGAAAGGCTTCTAGCCTTTTAAAAGCTTGTTGCAATAAAACCCAGCAAGAGGTTCATTTTAATTAGCACCGGCTAATGTTTAAAAAAGAATGTGACCATAGTCTCAAAGACAGGTCTGCAGGACAGGGGCTTCTTGGGAGTTTTTCTCAGAGATGACATTCTCAGTCATTTTGCTTATTGGCATCTGGTGCTTATCAAAGAAGTTTTGTTTTGAAAAGCAAGGAAGGTATCATGTCCTGTGAATGTCCATGTGTTGGAAGGGATGTCCACAAGGACAACTAGTGAGTAAAAACTGCTCAGCCTTCTTCCTGTGCTGACAGCCTCTCAGAGGGATACGTACCTGTTTCCATGGCATCAGCCATTTTCTTGGGTTTCTCCCTGCCCTTGTAATGTGTCTGCGTCTGTCTCTCTAAATCCCCTTCCCTTCTTCAAAGAGGAAAATGTCATGATAGCAGGGTGTGGGGGGAGAATACAGGCTTTTGGAGTCTGCAACCATATTGGGCTGTCATCCAGCCCACCACTGATCTCAGAGGGAATGAATTCACCATCTGTAGAAAGACCATGTCTCACTGCAGCCATCTGTTAAGCTCCTCAGCCCACTTGCACTCTGAACAATGGCAGCGTCTTCCAGAAATCCTGTAGGAGAGCATCCCTCCTTCCCTCGTTTAGGTGACACTCAGCACACAACGCTGCCTCTGAACAAAAGTATCAGCAGTTCTGCCAGAGACAGCTTTTCAAGGCAAAACTTCATGTGCTCCTAATCTGAGTGCCATAAAGAGCATGAATACCTGGGAATAGCTGCCTTGAGATTCCTGAGACTCTGAGACTCCTAACTTTCTCATATTCTTTGGATTACAGTGGATCTTGCAAACAACTAACTGTATGTAGATGATTCTCTTCAACTATCTTGAGTAGGAAAAATAATGTAAATACCGCCAGCATTGGCAAAGGTCTTGCCGCCCTTTACATGGAGCAGACACTGCAGTAAAGATCTTGACAGCATCACATCATTGATTTTGAAGTGAACCTGATGCACAGGCTGTCCCTTCCAACCCTGTTATATTCTGGTCCATGGTCTAGTGGAATCATCCATTAATCAAACTCTGCATTCCTGCAAGAACTCAGATTTATCTCTCATGCTATAAGCTGCCAAACACTGGTAGAGCAGAATTTAGGCATTCAGTGATTTCTAATGTCACAAAGGCAATATAGATATTTTTCTTATTAAAAGGATTAGCTTACGCGAGCTCATGGCAACCAGGCTATTCTTTCAGAGATTCTTTAGGGATGACTTAACTCAGACATCTCTCTTCAAATTCATTACACTGACCAATCAGCCACATCACCATGACATAGCTAAGTCAGAAACGAATCTAATGGATCAGTGATGGCCCTTCTCCAAAGCCAAGGACTTCAGCTGGACCTGACGGCAGAAAGCTGAAACAGCATCAGACAGAACAGGCTAATTCCCCAACACCCACATGTCATCTTGGCTTTAGCTGCCTCCCAAGAGCTGCTTCCAAAGCCACGTGATGCCTGGGATTGCAGGGTATTTCCAGATATTGCTAGGTAATTCCTGTCTTCTTCCCACCCCCACACAGATCACTTGCCAGACTCTGAAGGAAGGGAAGACTTCTCAATTAACATTTAAGAGAGACACTTGCCTTTATTTCACAAGAACAGAGATTTGCTCTTTTTGCAGTTACTCTGCCACCTCCGTCCTTTGGTGGAGTTAAACTGGGAAGAACCTCTCTTTTTTTTCCCCATCTCACCTGCTGCTGCCTAGCCTTTGCAATCTGTACACCAGCCCCAGGGCATCTGTCTTTCCAAATTCTGATCTGGGAAGCAAGGCCCTCCCAGAAGACAACACAGGGGACAAAACTCGGATTTGAACTGAAACAGGGAAGGAAGAGCTATTGCCGGTGAGGAAAAGGGCTTTGCTTGCAAAGGAGAGGGTGCCCTGATAGAGATGTCTCTTGCCACTGAACACTACTGTTAACAGGGGAGTGGATGTTCTGTCAAAAAGCTGTCAGGGAGTCAGACAAATATTTAAAGAAGCAGATTTCCTCCTGAGGGTGAAGAAATACTGCTCAGCACTTGACAGTGCAGCGTGGTAGCTCCCAGCCCCAGGGATTATTATGCTTGCTTGCAGCCCCTATATCCGAAGGATAGCGAGAGAGGGCAAGGAGATGAAAACAGAAGGAAAACAGCCAAGTAATTCCTACATACAGCACTCACACGTAGAGGAAAGTCCTGTGTTTTGCCTACACACAAACAGACCCTAATCTCTGCAGTCTTTCTAGAGGAACAGGCGTGCCTGGAGAGCTCACCCCTTCTGCAGCCACCTCCTGTGAGGAGGGAAAGATAGATGCAAAGATGCATGGGAGGGCAGTTGGACATACATAGCTACCTTGGGAAGTACATAAGGACATTCCCCATCTGTCAACTTATACGCAGATTCTTCCTGAATTACATGCTGAGACTGGCTTATGTACACGAGTTTGTGCTTTGGTGAGGTCTCATACTGTGCAGAAGGGAACTGTCTATAAACAACAGGGCAGCATTTAATATCCCTAAGTATAAAGGGTTTCTAAACTTATCTTGGCAAAAGCAATTGCTCTGAAAAGACCTGCCATGTAAGTGTTTTGTATTTGATAAACAGCACGTGCAGTCTGAGAGGCTGAAACCCAAATTCAGAGCTACACCTGTGCCCCTGGCTAAGGGATGCCAGTCAAGCTCTTGCCTAGCTGGGACAGTGTGCATCCTGCTATCTAGAGAGGCAAATAAAGGATGCTCGCAGGCTCTGCAAATGCCTTTCTGCATGCAACTTCCCTTAGACACTTAATTGAACCCTGTGCTTCCCCCAGTTCTTGCAAGGGAAACACCACTGTAAGCCTGGGCTCTCTGCTGCAAGCATCCACCGCAGGACAGTTAAATATTGACCCCTTTGGCAATGCTGTCTGTGTAGATTAGTAATTTTCTCTCTTCTCCACCTTTCCCGTGCAAAGCCTGGTGCTCCAGCTCCTTTCCAGACACTGACCTAACTCTCTCTCTTTCCAAGGACACATGCTGCATCCATGTCTGTCCCACGGCTGCTGCTAGGCCAGCATGGGGAAAGGACACTCTCTGCCTGTGGCTTGGTAACACAGGCAGCAGCAGAAGCACGGTGCATGCAGATTGAAAGTGGATTTGAATATGGTCTCTTGAAAAATATGAGATAGCACACAATATGTTTTCCTCGGTGCTGTAATGTATTTCAAACAGCTCACTTCCATTTCCTGCACTTTAATTAGCATGAAAATTGGCCAGTTCCACAATCCCTTTAAATACATTCGGTGTGTTACCAAATATATTTCAAAAGCAGTTACACACAGGGAGGCCAGGGCCTGGGGGTGGGATGCAAAGCACTCCCCGTTTTGTTCCAACTCATTACTAACCTGTGTCATGGCTGCTGTAAAAGGAGGGTGACATGTTGGGTTTTGTTTTTTAGTGGACAGATGTTACCAGGGGAAAGCTAACCACACTAAGCAGTCCCTTTGGCTGATGCACTGCAATGAGTAGGCAGAAAAAAAAAGAAGCCCTTCAGCTCCTCATGTGCTGCTTGCTCGCTAATCTAAGAGAAAAGCTGTCTAAGCCACTGAGAAGTCCTTCAGTCACTGCTTGTTGTTTTTACCACTAGGCCCTATTCCCTCCTTTCTCAACCCATGATGTTATACAGGCGTTGGCAGGTGGGTTTGAGCCAGCTCATGAGGAATTGAAGGGGGTCCCTGATCCCTACAAGGAGAGCCAACTTCTAGCTGGTGACGCTATGAGCACCATCCACTTGTTGCATGTGGTGAAGAATATGGAGGGAGGAGAACCTGAGGGAACAGCATAAAGCTGTCAGGGGAGGGTCAGGGTGGGGGTTAGGAAAAGGTTCTTCATCAGAGAGTGGTGGGGCAGTGGAATAGGCTGCCCAGAGCAGTGGGCACAGCCCCAAGCTGCCAGAGTTCAAGGAGTGTTTGGACAACACTCTCAGATATAGGGTTTGAATTTGCAGTGGTCCCATGTGGAGGTAGGAGTTGGACTCAGTGATTCTTGTGAGTTCCTTCCAACTCATAGAAACATAGAATCATTATACTGAAAAAGACTTCTAAGATCATCAAATCCAGCCACTGACCCAAGTCCAGCCACTGACCCATCCTCACCATGCCCACTAAGCCATGTTCCTCAGCACCATATCTACATGTTTCTTGAACCAGGAACGGTGACTCCACCACTTACCCAAAAGATGTGTTCCAATGCTTGAAACTCAGATTATTCTGTGATTCTAGGACAGACTTTTTTTCCTACTTGCTAGAAGTTTTTCTCCCTAGCCTGAACTGTAGCCTTGTTCTACCAATAAGGAGAGGAAGAGGAGGGCAGGGAGGAAGGAGCAAAGGGCCCAGGGAGACATTCAGAGGCCTCTGGCCCATGTTCTAGTCAGAGAGGGTTTTCTGCTGTGCTGTGAAAATACTCCAGTGATTCACTCCCAGATTGTCCCAGTGCCTTACAGCTCAGGAGATCAGAATTAATGTGCTGCTTGACCTGTGGGAGAAACTAGGATTTGAGGAGTCTTGGGGAGGAGCTGCAAGTCCCTTGTAGCATCAAGCATCACTGTATGCAAATGTAGGTAATTTCATGGAAATGTATGTAATTTTATGCAGATTTAAAAGCTATTGACTTTCTGTCACAAGATGTTGGCAGCTATGGTATTTGTTTGAGTCTCTTTCTTTCCCTATTTAAGCCTTTTTTTTTTTCCTTTTGGAACTTCAAAAATTTAAATATTCATGGCAACATTTCTATGAGTCACAGGGAGAGACTGCATCAAACTGAAAAGTTCAGATGTGCGTCCAAACTTCCTCAAAGTGCTTCGGGATAGGAAGTGGGGTTTGAGAGTTGGCTGTTTTCTGATGCAGTATGTAGAATCTTTTCTCACCAGAACCCAGTAGGAGCTTATGGATGACCAGAAATTTTCCTAAGAATAAATGAAGCTTAGCCTTTTTTACTCAGAAAGCATCAGAAAATATCTAAGTGGGAAGGCAGAGGAGAGATTGTTCCATCTTCTAACACAGAAACCATTTGCTGGTATCAAGCTAGAGCCCTGGCGTTGCTTTTTGCATCTTTGTATTTCTTGTTGCTCATTATCCCAGCACAGTGGATAAAGGAACAAGAAGGATCTGACTACCCATGAACAAAATGCGTGCCAAAGCAAAGGCTGCATTCCTTGTCAATTGTATGCCTGGTATATTTGTGGAGGCAAGTATCCTTCTCTGGAAGCTGTTGGGAAAGACCTGGATCTCTAAATATTTTAAGGCTAGCTGCTCTGTGCAAGGCTAAGCCTGTCTTTGGAGACACCATCAGTGAATGGAAAGGTGAATGCTGAGCCTGGGACCATATTGCCATCACGCAGGGTGGCAGAGCATGATGACTCAAAGCAGTCGGTGCAGTACCTCATCCTACTGGGAGTGGGGGAAAAAACACTACTGATGGAACCTTCCTGTGGGATCTTAGAGCTGGGACTTGTGTTTGTGCTTTCCTCTAGCAGTAGAGAGGGACACTCAGTTGAGAAAGTGGAGGAGAAATCATGAGGAAAGGGGTGAAACAAGGACAGAGGATAGCCTGAGCCACAGATAGAGCAGTGAGTGGAGATGAATGAGGGAGGAACCATGCAGTCCTGCTCATACTGAAGCCCCATATCAGTGCAATACCTTGCTGATTTGGCTTACATATTTGAAAGCACATGATTCCAGGCATGGGGATCTGCACAGTTTGCATATTGGTTTCTGGTGGCTTTGTCTAAGACATAAATCCAAAGAACACAGAGGCCTCAGGGAATCACTCCCTTACTGGGGTGCAAAGGCCTGAATCAAGCCTGCTTTACAGGCTTGATGCAAAAGCTGTGTATTTTTAAGAGGTGATTTGGAAATGGCTGAAATTATTTTTCTGAAATGGCACAAAAAGAAAGGAGGTCTTTGCAGCTGGCTGAATTGAAATGAGTTAATTTGTTCCCATCTGAATGTTTGTTTTTAATGAAGCTGGAAATATTATTCTGTTGTAAGACTGAAGTATTAAGCACAGCTAGAACTCTTGCCCGAATTACTAGTTAGCTGATAACTAAATCTAATGAAAAGTAAATCATGTACACACAGGCCTTAATAAAGCCTTGGTTTGCTATATCCTTCTCCCCTAGGTTGGAATATCATGTACTATCTAATGTAAACCTTGAGCTTAAATAACAAGAAAAATTGGCTAATGAAGTTGTTTTACTTTTTTTTTTTTTTTTTTTTTTTTTTTTTTACTGTTGATTCAAGAGGTGTCTGAGCCCACACACTGTAATGTTTGTCCTCCTTTGACTTCAAAAGTGGTGACACTTTTTAACAAGTTAAGGAATTTGCATCTGGATCTGAACTTGAGACACTTTAATGCTTGGGAAGAGAGTTCCACAGTGAGTGGGATTTGGGGAGGAATGAGCTGCTAAGTTTGGACTGAGATTTTGCCCTATATATTTCAAACATCCTAGCTCTGGAGTGAGTCAGCCTTTGCTTTCTGATTCAGGAAATTCCTTATTTTTTGACTTCATAGCGGACAGAAAATGTTCAAGAAAGGAAAAAGCTACTTTTTATAAAAGCTCTTGCTGTTTTACTTTTTTATCTTCATTGCTGTGGAAGCTGCCACAAAACTGACCTCCTGTCAATGAATTGTTCTTTGTTTTAGATTCAGTTTTGTAGAATCTTCTTCCATCAGAAAAAGCTGATGACGGCTATCAGAATATTAGTTGAGAATAGTTCTGTGCATCAGTGTTTTCCATAGTAAAGATTAAATAAACAGCAGTTCTGAAGGGCACGGACCTCATCACCTATCCCAGTAAAGGATTGACTCTGATGCCACATTCAACAACTAGTTTGCTCCTGCTATTTTTTTTCCTGTAAATGCCACAAAATCCTTTCTTTTCTGTTTGAAACTTGCTGCAGCTACCCATTTCCATCTGTTGATAATCCTCAGTTTCTGCCACCCATTATCTTTTGTCACACAGTGAAAAAAAACGTTCTAGTCTTTCCAAAAATGTAGGGGCTATGTGTAGCAATTATCTTGTTGGATCCCCACAGTGAATCTTGTATGTCCCAAAAGCTTTGTGAGGTGTTTTGCTAAGACAGAATCTCACATATACTAAATTAATTTGAATGCAAATGTAATTCTATTTTAAAATCCTTTTTATTTTCTCAAAATATTTGTAAGTTATCATAGATTTATACAGCAGCAAGACAGACTTGTCTGTCCGGTCTTCCTGATAAATTCCAAATTCAAGACCTCTTGCAAAAACTCTGCTGTAGACACAGAATGCATTACAGGAGAGGAAAAGTATTTTACACCTTTACTGCTGGTCATTGCTTGGCACAGCACATCTGCAAGGCACAGGATCACCCAACATGACAGAGTACTGTGGGGAAATGAAGAAATGTGTGTTTGAGATGTGATTCAGAAGAGACTATCAAAAGGAAAGGTAACAGCCAAAATAAAAGCCTCATTCTCTGTGATAAAGGCTGCTAGAATCAGAAATGTCAGGAGTTTTGTGGGGTTTTTTGTTGTTTATTTTTTAACCACTGTTCTTCTTGTCTGTATTTGAATACATGTTAGTGAATGTAGGTTATTTGTTTTAAAGTCTCTTTCTTCCTTTTCAAAGGCTGTCTTCTGACTTCGCTCTCTGTTTTTGCTGGAAAGCTGCATTTAGTAATGTAAATGTGATTCTTCCCCGAAGCAGCTGCAAAGAGTGGCACAATTCTGTCTGCACTTGCATCAGTAACACACATTAGCACAGAAAGAGAGCAGATTGATAGAAAGCATGGATGATTCAGAGGATTTGTGATGGTTATGCCCCATCCCTTCAGCTCCAGGACATCAGCTCTTGCGTCTAAGCCCAGGACAAAATCCAGCGTCCCAGCTGAAGGAGCAGAACAGGACAACCCAATGCTAGTAGGAGTGGATGAACAGAACATGAGGACAGAATAGGAAGCTGGTGGGTCTACTGTAGCCTTAACAAGCCTGTAGGTAAACAGTACTCCTTCTTTCTAGTCCCTGATATAAATGCAGTTAAATGAAATATTTAGTAAGTTCCTCTCTTTCACATAGTTCCTTGGTGTGTAAAGTGGTAATGAAGTTTAAATGACAGACCCAGCCTATCAGTCTATTTTTGAGGTCTTATTTATTTGTTCTCAGGAATGATTTTTTAAAAGCATAGACTTGTGAGGTCTCACAAATTTTAAAAAGACTCCTCTGTTCACTTCCATCTTACTCTCCCTTCAGCCAGTCCTATACCTCGTGATCTTACAACACAGCATCCTGTAATAACTTACCATTTCTCAGATATGCTTTTGTGTTCTGGGCTGGGTTGAACTGATTTCTCAGCATGGGAGTAGGGAGAGAGAGGAGGTGTTGTGCCATTGTGCTATTAGGATGCATTCTCCCAGACATGAGGCCCCGCTATACCACTGCAAGACCTTGTATGGAGGCCACATGAAGCTTATTATGGGGTTCTTGTTTTCCCTCTAGTTGGGGAATAAAAACCATACTATGAACCTCCAATTAATCACAACAAATCAGCAGCTCATGGGCAGAATACTAACTATAGAATACACAAGCAATGCTTTTGTGGTCAATTTGAAAGGATTTTTTATATGTGTTCTTGTTATGTGTCTGTGAGGACTTTTTTTTTTTCTTTTTCTTTTTTTTTTAAGGGAGCAAAAACCCTGCCAAAAATGTGTTGAGTATTTTCAAATAATGAGTACATTCGAGGAAATTTTGATTTTGCTCAGGGACCATCTGCGCGCAGAGAAAAAGACTAAATTCTTTCAGCAAATTACTGGCTGCAAATTATTTTCCCAGCACTAGTTACGAATGTTGGAACTGCACAGCTGAAAATGCATTATTAAGCTGAGAACTTGAGATTTAAGGATCATAGCTTGTGAATTCTTTTGTTTTAGTTTTTGGGTAGTTTTTTGTTTGTTTGTTTGTTTGTTTGTTTGTTTGTTTTTTATGTGTCCCATGGTGCATGAATTGAAAATGTCGGGAAGTTCAAAAGAAGTTCGCACATATTAAGGTACCCCAATAAGTTGGACAAAGACAAATTGTAGCACGTATTGATGTGGGAGTATATGCAGAGGTATAAGGTGGCAGCTGTTTGTTACAGATATGAACCATCGTGGCTGCTGATGTAGAGATAAAATCTGCTTAAAAGATTTGAAGCAAGAGATGCTGTGCAGGTTATTCATTTCAGGGACTGACATAGCTAGCAAAATCCTGAGCTGGATACTTGATTGGAGGGGGACTGGTTCAAACTTACTGAGCAATGTGGGAGTTTCTTAGCCTGTGGAGGGCAACCATTTCATTTCACCAAGATGTGTGGAGTGAAATGGGTGTTGGAATTTCAAAATGTCTCTGTGGACCAGTTGCGTTTTGGAAGTCACTTCCAAGCTGAATGTAGTTGATTCACATAGGTGGGTGCCTGCTGCCAACCCTGCCTCTGAACTTGCTACTGGCCATTGCTCCCAGAGGTGATATCTAGCAAGATCAAACCTCTGACTTTCAGCACCTAGGATTCAGATTTTTAAAACGTCTTGATTTATTTTTCTATTAGAGAATACTGTGGGGAAAGGATTTTGTGTGCATGTATGTAACTTTTGGCTCAATGTGTATTTTATTTTGTTCAATGTGTATTTTATTTTGAAGAAAACAAAATGTCTTTCATGTGAACTGTTTCTTCTTGAATTATAGAATGTGTCACAGAATGCATCTTCTAGAATTACCTAATGAAAAATAGCCTTATAAAGGAAAAACAGCTGTTTTCCCCTAGTCCCAGCTTTCCCCCAAAAGTTCTGGCTAAATTAACTTAATTTCATGTCACTTTTTGATTCTAGTGGAACAGCAAGGCCTGTTGTATTAAGCTCTGTAATCACCGCTCACTCACTTTACTGTAACAAAAAAATATATCAAATTGCATGTTGCAAAATACTCGTTATTTTTCAGTTAATTGAATCCAGGAATACTTTAATCAAGCTGGATGTAGGCCAAAAAGCCTTCTTGCAGACCTTAGAAATGTTCAGAGATTATTGAAACAAACCTTGCAGCTTAGTTTGAGCCTTGGAACATTATTTCAAACTCTTGAAAACTGGTCTGAACCTTAATGGAGAAAAAAGTGGAGGTGAAATTATCTCCCTGCTTCATGTGTGACTCCTATGCATTTCTGTAATGTATGCTGTCTATCCGCCATCAGAGACAAAAGCCTTCACAGAATCAGAGTCATAGAATTGCAGGGGTTGGAAGGGACCTCAAGAGATCATGAAGTCCAACCCCTGTGTTAAAGCAAGTTCCCTACAATAAGTAAGTCGCACAGATAGGCATCCAGACGGGTCTTGAGTATCTACATAGAAGGAGACTCCACAGCCTCTCAGGGCAGCCTGTTCCAGTGCTCTGTCACCCTTACTATGAAGAAGTTCTTCTGCATGTTTGTATGAAACTTCCTATGTTCAAGTTTTCGGCCATTGCTCCTTGCCCTATCACCCTTGCCCTATTTACCACTGAGAAGAGCCTGGCCTCATCAATTTGCCTTCCACCTCCCTTCAGATATTTATAAACATTAGTCATATTTCCACTCGATCTTCTTTTCCCCAGGCTGAACAGACCCAGGTTACTCAGCCTTTCCTCGTACAAGAGATGTTCCAGGCACTTTATCATCTTTATGGCCCTCTGCTGGACTCCTTCTAGGAGATCCCTGTCTTTTTCAACTGGGGAGCCCAAAACTGGACAAAATATTCTAAATGTGGCCTCATCAATGCAGAGTAGAGGGGGAGGATCACCTCCATTGACCTGCTGGCCACACTCTTTTTAATGCATCCCAAGATACCATTGGCCTTCTTGGCCACAGGAGCACACAGCTGGCTCATGGCCAGCCTTTTGTTCACAAGAACACCCAGGTCCTTCTCTGCAGAGCTCCTCTCCAGCAGGTCAGCCCATAACCTGTACTGATGCATGCGGTTATTTCTCCCTAGGTGCAAGACTCTACACTTGCTCTCGTTAAACCTCATCAGATTCCTCCTGCTCAACTCTCTGGTCTGTCCAGGTATTGCTGAATGGCAGCACAGCCTTCTGGTTTGTCAGCCACTCCTCCCAGCTTTGTATCATCAGCAAACTGGCTAACGGTGAACTCTATCCCTTCATCCAGATCATCGATGTAGATGTTAAACAAAACCAGACTAAAGCACCGACCCCTGGGGAACGCTATTAGTTACAGGCCTCCAACCAGACTCTGTGCCACCAATGACAACTCTCTGATCTCTGCCAGTCAACCTCTTCTCAATCCATCTCATCATTCATTCATCCATCCCACAATTTCTAAGTTTTATTACAAGGATGTTCAGAGAGACAGTGTCAGACTCCTTGCTGAAGTCAAGGTATACAACATCCACTGCTCTCCCCCCCACATCTACACAGCTGGAGATGATATCATAGAAGGCAACAAAGTTGGTAAAGCACGATTTCCCCTTGGTGAGTCCATGTTGACTACTCCTGATAACCTTCTTATCTTCCAATTTCTTGGAGAGGATATCCAGAATAAGGTGTTCCATCACCTTTCCAGGGACGGACATGAGGCTGACAGGCCTGCAGTTTCCCAGATCCTCCTTCTTGACATTTTTGAAAACTAGTGTGACACTGGCTATCCTCCAGTCTACAGGCATGTCTTCTGTTTGCCAAGACCTTAGAGAGCAGTACAACAATCACCTCTGCAAGCTCCCTCAACACATGTGGTTGCATCCCATTGAGGCCCATGGATTTGTGTGTGTTGATTTTGGCTAGACGCTCTCTGAACTTTCTTCTTCCCTTTTAGATTATTGATGAGCTCCTTGCTCATCCACACATGCCTCCTGCCACCTTTCCCCAATTTCTTACTCTTAGGGATGTACCGATCTTGAGCTCAGAAGTGGTGTTTAAGCATCGTAAATGATCAGACTAAATGCTACCTAACGTAAAAAGATCTGAACTGATCTCCTTCCCAGTATGGAACAAAAATGGGTTCCAAATTGCAATATTTATGTGTGGACCCAAATTCAGTATTAGAATTAATCTGTAACACTGTGCAGGTGATGGAAAGAATTACTAGAGGGATTCCAAGGATCACTAGTTCAGCCTGAGATTCAAGAATTACTTGAGGATTATGTTAAAATGAAATCCAACAATGTTATTTAAAAAAAAAAAAAATCTATTTGAATCCTTATATTTACTGCCTGTCATTCCCACCTTCTCCCAAAGTCCAAAATACTCTTTCCTTTTCCTTTTCCTTTTCCTTTTCCTTTTCCTTTTCCTTTTCCTTTTCCTTTTCCCTTTTCCCTTTTCCTTCTTCCCTTTTCCCTTTTCCTTTTCCCTTTTCCTTTTTCACTCCTCCTTCCCATTCCCCTTTTCCTTTTCCCTTTCCTTTTTTCTATTTCCTTTTCCATTTCCTCTTCCTTTTCCTCTTCCTTTTCCTTTTTTCTCTTTTCCTTTCTCTCTCTTTCTCTTCCTCTTCCTCTTTCTTCCTCTTTTTCTCTATTTTTCTTCTATTTATTTTCTCTTTGCTTTCTTTGCCTTCTTGTTTTCTCCTTCTCCCTCTTTCTCTCTCTCTCTCCCTCTCTCTTCCTTCCTTCCTTCCTTCCTTACTTGCAGGAAAGGATCTCTGAATTTCTTTATTCCTAACATTGGATTTCAGTTGTTGAAAGACTTCTGATTCATTGAAGATTTCATGGTAGGAAGCCATTTACAGATTCCAGGGACATGTATAATGATAATACTGGCTCTAATAGTAGCCTACTCACAGCTTTGAAGGAAAACATACCCCTTCTGGAATCTTATGTCTACACCCCTAAAAGTGACTTCACTCCTGTGAAATGGTGGAAAGTTTCCAAAAAGAGTGGGGAATGGGCAGAGGCAATCAAGTAAAAAGTGTGAAAGCACCAGGAAGAGAAGGAAGGAATGAGAGTGGTTAGGAAGACAGGGTTTAGGAGGCAAGGGGGAAAGATGGGAAAGTGACAGGAGAGATCAAGAAAAGAAGGGGAAAAGGTGACAGCATGTGTGCTTGGGAAATGAATGTAGAGGATGAATAGAAAGCAAGGAGGGGGGAGTGTGTGTGGAGGGAAAGATTAAAAGAATCAGTAACAGAAAGAAGTGAAGTTGTCTAACATGTAGAGATGGGAAGTGACATGTTTGTTTGAATTCTGGGGCTGCTCAGCCCGGCTGCACTCTGGTTTCTGCCTTTGATCAGCTGCATGGCAGGCTGGTGTCAGATCAGAAAGCAAATGAGATGATAAAGTGGCTGAAGCTGCAGTGAGTTTAACAGCAGCAGAGTGGCAGGGGATGGGAGGGAGGAACTGCCGAATGAGGAAAGCGCTGCCTGTGCTTTAATTCACAGAGACCCGGCGCTGAATGCAGCTGCAACCCTGCGGAGAGGCTGTGAATGGTCTGAGCAAGAAGCTTGGTTGCATTGATCATCTATGGAAAAAGGACCCATTGCTCTATGCTCGTACCATTATCAGCAGCGCTCTTGCCAACTGCGAGCCTGGTGGAAGCATCAAAGGGGTTAGTGGGCTGCCAGAGTGATTAAAATATCGACACCCGCTTTAGCTCTTGCCTGCTTTAGCTCTGCTAGCTTTCCAGTTTTTGGGTTTGCTGTGGCTAGCAGAAATGTAGACAAGTGTGAGAAGCTTTCCTCCAGCTGGCATCTCTCTGTTACGGGTTAGGAATAAATGGACAGAAAAGGGATGCTTTGTTCTGGAGAGAAACAGTGAACATTCTGCCAGCCACCTCAGATGGCCGTTGGGATGGACACTGTTTTCTATCTTCATTCTGTGTCTTCCCTGTTGTCTGGGAGGGAATGACTATCTGTGGGGGGAAATTTAGAACTGCAGAGGTAAATTAAAAGGACAAGAATCCCCCAGCACCTAGCACAGCTCAGCCACATGCTGACCTCAGTGTCGTTTTCAGTAACTTCAGGTACAGGGTCCAAGCAGAAGCCTTGGAGGCAGGGTGTGGATCTGGAAAGGAGTCCATGAAGCTAGTGGGAACTGCATGGGGCTGCCGGTGGTGCCTTTGGCAAGGTGAAGCATGGATGGTCTTGAGCACTCTCAGTTGACAGGGACATTCTATTTAGTGCTGAGTGTCCATGCTGGTCCATATAGACCCCTTGATTCTGGAGTGAAGTTATTCAGCCTTTTCTACTCGGTGCCAATGGAAAGTATCCAAACCTGATCAGTGAAAATATAGGCTTTGCTGCAGTGGGACCCGTGAGGTAATACTTACAGCTGGTGCATGGATGCATGGTTGTGAAAAGAAGATGCTGGGCTTTAGAACTGACTGTCCCACAAGATTCCTGCTCACCTTGGAAAACCCTTGTCTCCTTCCATCATGGGAGCTGGCTATCATCTGCTGGCTATCTGGATGGTGGTACGCCAGACCAATGCTCTGAGAGCAGGCAGCCTCACATCTCTGACTCCTTTATCCCATCTTATAAAGCTGGATTAGATTGTCCATCTTTGTTCCTCTGTAGGGTGTTAGATTGCCTTAATGTCCCGGTAGCAGAGTCTGTTCCAGGCAAGTTGTGTCCCAGTTCAGGAACCCAAGTGCTCTAAACACTTCCTGGCACAGATGCTGGGTTTTTGACAGCTCTATCGTGCTGTTCCCGGAGTGAAGATTTCTACAACGATGTTCTGGGGGCGGAGGTTGAAAGAAGTTTAGGATATCACAGAACTAATTAAATGCAAACTAGGCTGCCTGCAGAAAGCCGTGCATGCTGGTTGCTATGTTTCTGGCAGGAACAGACTGGGAGAAGGGGGGCTGAGGGGATGCTGTTTGTTTTATCAGTTTAAAATGAAGATTCCGACAAAGTTCTGGTTACTCACCAGCCTTTGAAACGTGGATGAAACATGAATTTGCACAGCCATAAAAAGAAGAGAAGGGAGAAGCAGAGGTAGGATTAGGATCGATGAATGGATGGCTAGATAAGATAGAGAAGGGGTGTGGGGGGTTGTTTCTGTTTGTATTCATTATACATTGTTATCTCTGCACTGACAGATGCTTTGCCTTCTAGATCACCCCCAATTAATATGGAGGTTTTGTGCTCTCCTTTCAAAACAGTTACTTGTAAATTACCTTGAATTATAAGCCTTCAGAGCACTTGGAGCTTGACAGAAATATACTCTGTGCTCATGTCAGCTACCCGTCACCAATGGCCAAGCAGGACTTGGTTTCCTTTGTGAGGGAGGTACTGACAGGGCTAAATAAGCAGCAGACATGTGGGCATCAAGACTCACTAAATCAGCTCTTCTTTCATTAGTCCTCTGCGGGTAATAAGAGGATATGTTAAACACAGTTTTCTGCTTCTTCACCTGAGTAGCACTTGGGGGGATAATTAAGGACTTGCCTGAGAGCAAGAGAGGGACAGACGAGAGAATGAAGGACTTTGAGGAGGGAATGAATAAGCTAGCTGGGATCAATTCAAGAGTGAAGTTGGCTTTGAAGAACACCCACTGAAGGGATGCAACCTGCTGGAATGAAGGCATTCCTCAAACATCCATGTGGAAATCAATGCTGAGCTACCTGGGGTTGCTTTCATGTGAATCCCTAGGAAAAAGAGAATAGAACAGTTCAAAGAATAGGGCTTCAGGGATGACAAGAAATGTTTTAAATATCTTCTTGGATTGTGGAAAAACCTGGCTAGTGACAGAGGCCAGGATGAATAAAAATAAGCAGAGACAGCATGGGAAGGAGACGCAGGCACCACGTAGTTGAATGTTACATTCAGAAAAGCCACTAACCACAGGACAAGTCAGAGCTGTACCAGATGGTTTAGATCTATAAGAGTGGCAGCTATAAATGTGGGGGACAGGGTGCCAGGGGCGCTGAATAAGGATGGCTGGGATGATTAAGAGACTACATGTCACCTGTCACAAGCAAGGGATGTCCTGCCAGCTGGCAACCCTGCCATGACATCCCTATGCACGTGTGTTTGAGGGTGAGCACTTTGGTGGTGAGGCAGCATGGCACGCCAGCAGGCAGGGCTGCCTCCAGGCTATCCAAGTGCAAACAGTCCAGGACATAGACACAGCTGCAAAGGGCTCCTTGCCACGTGGAGGTAATATGGTGGTGCAAGGTGTGACAAAGAGCAAGGGTTTTCCAGGAGGCCTCCTGCCATCCCCAAAGCCACTGTCAGGGAAGGAGAGTGCTAAGCTCGCAATCGCTCACCGTCTTCCAAAGGCTGTACCCATCGCCAATCCTGGAGCCACCCCCTCCCTGCTGGAGGACTCTTCCCCTTAATGATAGCGTCCTGCTCTAATGAATAATTTCTGTGACAGCACAAAATAAATGGGGAACACTCTGAATCTGAAGTTTGTATTGAATTAAATATTACAGCATTGATTGTGTTATTCATTTAGCATCTCACTCAATAAACATCTCTTGCAGCACATGTTTCTCCATTTATCTTACCTTGTCATGGAGGCCAGGCTTACCCACCGCATGCGGCATTGCTGCCCAGCTCAGGCAGGAGGAGGAAGGATATGTGTGCCAGGAAAGCTGTGCTCAGCATATCTTCCAAAAAGCAAGAAGTTTGCTTGGGAGTTACAGAACAGACCAGAGCTCTGTTCTTCATAGGAGAGATACTCATCTATCCCAGAGTTGTACAAAGCCAGAGCAGAAATGCAGGGTCTTGGTTGAGGTGTGGCTCAA
The DNA here is from genome assembly GCA_037305975.1 of Chrysolophus pictus. Classification (NCBI taxonomy): domain Eukaryota; kingdom Metazoa; phylum Chordata; class Aves; order Galliformes; family Phasianidae; genus Chrysolophus; species Chrysolophus pictus. The sequence goes on along the minus strand of CM074576.1, from coordinate 114,605,393 downwards.
ACTCAAAACCCAAGACAACTGAGACAAAGGAAGAGATGTAAGAAAGAAAGGTAGCACAGTGCTGAAGGTTTATCTATGACCCGTACTTGTGGTTCTCCAGGGGCACTTGTTTTAATGCCCCCAGTAAGTCATTTTTGTTGATGAAAGAATGCAAAACCTAGTCTGATCCTGTTACTTAATCAGGAATATTATGGGAGGGCCAGAGCTATTTTAAGTTTCACTCCTTAAAAAACACTTGTGAGGCTAGAAAGCCCCATAAAAATGTCAGTGTAAATTCATTTGGGTGTAGGCAGTGAATCCACTCTCGTAGGCACAGAATGGAGCTAGCCTGTAAAATGTTTGGCAGGCTTTTGGGCTCCATAAGTAATCCAGGAGCCATTCTGGGAGATGGAATGCAATTACTAGAACTAGTTGATACCAATTTATTTAGTGAATTTGCTTTATTCTGCTCAAGATCTGATCACGGCTGCCCAAATTTGTTTGTTGCTTGTATTTGCTCATTGAATTATTTGTGCAGGTAAATTATAGCCTATTAATCATGTTTATTATGACAGTGCCTAGGGATTGACCAAGAATACACCCCCTCTGCTTGTTTTCTGGGTAGTGTGCAAAGACAGAATAATAGGCAATCCCTGGCCTCATTTATGTGTGGATTGAATGCTTTGATTATTTGCTATTTGTCAGATGTTGGTCATTTAAGTTGTTTAGCATTCTTTGTTTTCCTTAAACCTAGTAACAAAAGCTCTTCAAGCAAGAATTAAACATTCCAACAAAATCACTGGAGCTTTGGCTTTCTCAGAAGGTGGGTGGTAGGCTGGGACAGTGGAGGTGAGAAAATTCGCTAAGAGAGAAAGAACAGTCAGACCCCAATTTTTCCAAATAGCTGCATGTCTTGCTGAGTGAGGGAGCGCAGAAACCGTATACAATAGCAAGCTCCTGTTCTTTTTTCTTCTATCATGTTTTTGTTGTTGTTGTTGTTGTTGCACATACCTATACAAGAATAATTGAGTATGTTGAAGTCAAAGCTGAGTTCTTCCTAACTTGGTTGTTTAATGCAGGGACTCAGAGCTAGTGCCTTGTGCTCAGCTCAGCATTCCCCAGATCAGCTACAATGCTCTGCTTGCCAGTGAGCAGCCTTAGTGGCACACATTTTCCAGAAAATTCTTCTTTTTGCGTTTTTTTTTTCTTTTCCAAAAAATAGGATTTCTGTGAAGCTCTGAATATGTGCCTTTCTCAGCTGCTAAGAGACGTCTTCTTACAGCATCTGGGGGTCTGATAAAGCCACAACACTGGATGTCTACTTTCTCCTTTGACTTGTCTTCCCTTCGTTCAAGATAGGTTGCAATTGATTCTTTTCCTTAATTCTGCTCTCTGCAGTGAGCTTCCATCATTGCATGTTGATCCCTTTGCCTTCTCCGTTGTCCATTTCACTTCTTTTCTTTGTTTCTATCTTTTTCCCTGCCCTGTCTTCTATTCATTTCTCAGCATCTTCCAAGTATCATCATGAAAATCTGTGGCCAAACTGTGAAGGGTTTTTTTCTTCCTAGTGGGCAATTTCTTCCCTTTCCTTATGTTCAGATGAATATGTATGAACTGAAATTCTTCTAACTACCAAAGAAACCAAAACAAGCTAAACCAAACTCCTATCTAGAGAGTTCCTGTTCACCATAGCTTATCATATCAAGCTGACCCAATAATGGAAAAGATTTTCTACTAAATGAGGATAAAATGAGAAGACTTCTCTACTTAAAATTTCAAACTAGATCTCCACTTTCCATTTTAAGCACCGAACTTAAAATATTTTACTTCATCCTTGTTCAGCTGGAATTTAAAATGGTGTCAGAGTGACAAGTGCAGTACTGGGGACCGTCATTTTAAGACTCATCTCTAAGCAAGACCATCTCCCCAGTGGAGAACAGGTTTAGGTGTTTTCAAATCTCAGCTTTCATAAGGCCCTGCAGCAGCATCAAAGGCATAATGCTGCACTTCTTTTTGCCTCCGTTTCATGCTTAAATTTTATTTAGTGAAAGTCCCAGGATACAATCCAAGGATAGCCTGAGCAATTCCCATGGCTGTTTCTTTGACCTAACTGTTAGGAAGACCTTTGACAACTTCTAGTATTCAACACTAGAATTTTGCTGGTTATAGATGTCAGATCCTTTAAGCTTCAATTATCCTTAGCTTTTCTCCCTCTCTTCCTCTCTTTTTCTCTTGATGTGCTGATGGTTTTGACACACAACTGACCACAGTGAAGTGTCTTTCTTTGACAGCTTGCTCATGGTTGTTATTTATCTCCCCTCCCATGCCTTTTAGCACCCCGGTTTCTTTGCCAGATATAAAGTGAACCTCAGGGAAAACAGAGTCGGAGCTGAGAGAAGCAGGAGAAGGATTAATCCCAGAGGATACCATGATCAGCTGAGTTTTCAGTTTGAAGTTCTGGAGCTGGAGGGCTGCATTCCCTGACGGACTAGAAATAACTGCAGGTATGAAGCTTGACGTTAATGCATTGTGGCTTAAATCCTTTTGTGCTCACCAACCAGGACTCACTGTAGTTACATGGCACAATGAAATGTGCAGGTCAAAAAAAGTAAGTACTCCTTGTCTGGAGAGAAGATAGAAACATCTCAAATCATTACTTTGGTGAATATTTCTTCCTGGTGTTGATTTGATTTTGTTATACGTATACAAAGCATTCAAGCTAAATGCTTCTGCTAGCTCAATTACTGTAGTTTACTTACCAAGGCTCTGTTAAATGCTTTCAAGCACAAGTCCCTTCTGTACCATTAAGGAAGCTTTCCATTTCTGTGATACTGTATTAAGCTTCACACTTCCACTCCCCGGTGGACTTGGGCTTGTAACTGGATCCTAATACATTCTGTTATGCAAACCAAAAAGATGAGGAAGGCTACAGAAGGACATTTAGGAACTGCTGTCCTAAATTTCTCTAAGCAGATAATTTTGTGCCATTTAATCATTTCTCAAATTTTCAAAAGTATGCCTGAAGCCTGGCTGTTTTACTTGACAACATGTTTTCCTTGTGTTCATTGCATTTCAGTTAACATGGTAGCTTGGATGAGGAAAAACACAGCCAGGCTCCTCTGAGGAGGCTCCCTGACCTAGTTACCGTACAAGCTCTTGATCCTGTAATCTCAATCAATATCTCAAGTGGACAGTGAGTTTTAGGAGTGAGGGAATGTTACTACTGACAAAAGTACGAAAGAGGAACTCCAAATTCTTCTGTTGAGTTTGAGACAGAGAGCCTTCCCAAAGCATTCGTGGCCAGTTCTCCCCTGTGTGAAGAGAAATGAAACTATATCCCCAACAGCCCAGCAAATCTCTGCTGAATTTCGTCTAGTGCCACAAAATCTGCTTTTCTGTTGGCTGGTGTCTCAGAGTGTTAGCTGTTTGCAAACACGCTGCTACCCATGTGTTTATTTGTGATTATCCCAAAGGCATATTCGCATACTCCACAGACACTCCATGTTTTAGATTAAAATGAAAAATCATATGGAAATGTAAGCAGAAGATGGTAGTGACTGTGCTGTGTTTAAAAACAAGGACTGGGCTGTGATATGGCTTTAGTGACTAACCACCAGGGAGGAAAATCAGTAAATACAATATAGGTGAACTGATGAGTTCCTGCTTCCTAAAAAAAAAGCCCAACAATAAACAAACAGAAAAGTTTTCCTATCTGGAGGCTTACAACATTTCCTAAAGTGTGGGCTACCTCCTGTTTGAGAAGCTGCCTTGTAGGTGCCTCCCGTTTCATTCAGAACCAGGGGGGATGTGTTTCTTCTTCTTGGCAAATTAATAATACCCCTGTGACAGCTCCAGTGATCGCCTACAGAGAGAAGTCATATGCTGAGGGTATTTTGTGTATTGTTAACATCTTTGAATGTGCTTTAGCATCTGGAAGCAAGAACGAACCATAGGACTGTCAGATCTGCATCGCCTGTGTTTAACATCTGTGAGCTCAGAAACTGAGGGAGGAAAGAGAATTTTCAGAGAATATCACTGCAAAAATCTGCCGTAAGGCTAATGGGAGGCTGGGGCAGGACTGCCTGGGTGAAGTTCCTCTTTTCTGCATGCAACTGAATCCTACTTGTCTGTGCAGAGGTGTGGCCACCGTAATAAAAAAATAAATACATAGGTTAATCAGTACTTCCAAAGAGAAATAGAAACATCAGTCAGTAAGTTTGGAAAATACCACTAAGATCAAGTCCCCACCATACCTAATAAACCATGTCCCTCGGTGCCACATCCACAGTTTCTTGAACACCTCCAGGGGTGATGATTCCACTGCCTCCCTAGGTAGCCTGTGCCACTGCCTCACCACTCTTGCTGAGAAGACATTTTTCCTAATATCCAACTTGAACCTCCCCTGAGGCGACTCGAGGCCATACCTTCTCATCCTATAGGGAGAAGAGGCTGATCCCCACCTCTCCATAGCCTCCATTCTGGGAGTTGTGGAGAGTGATAAGGTCTCCCCTGAGCCTCCTCCATAATCTCGATTCCCTAAGCTGCTCTTCATAAGACTTGTGCTCCAGATATTAAACAAGGCTGGCATCAGTACTTCCCATGCTTTCTGTTTATAATACTAGATACATTTGCCATGTAGGATGAGGCAAAAAGACTCCAAGTCAACAACAAAGCTCTGGCTAAACCTTATACTATAAGGGAAATTTTTAGCAGTGATAGTCTCTGGTCTAACTATGAGCTAGACCAGAAAATTATTATATATAAAATCCTTCAGGGGGCAAGCAGAAATCGTGAACCTCTTCATATAGAATGCTTGCCACCTTAATAGTCTCCTCTGATGCATGTGTCCTCCTATAAAACTGGGATAATCTTGTGGCTGAAGGATGCTTTGAGGGAGCCTCCACTTGGGATTGCTCATAGTATTCCCCTGATTCTGATGTCTTTTGACTTCCATTACATGCATTATCCTGATGCATTCATGGGGGAGGCATAACTACTTTCATACAACAAATGAAGCCTGTAAGCATCAAAAAGAAGTACCACTCTGGAAACTGTAGCTATCAGCCGCCAATAGTTTAACACACAGCTCACTGTCCTGCAGGTCTGGGAAGCCTGCAGCATGCTTCAAGAGTAGCTAATCCAAACTTTATCTTAATTTGAAATCAAATCAGATGGTGCCCTATTTCCCAGTAATGGCCATAAAGCAGGCATGTGCTCCTCCTTGCAAGTAGATGAGAGACGGCAGCACATGCCTGTACCTGGTTCAGGTTGCATTTGCACAACCACATCCGCTGGTGCTGTACGGATATAACACTGAAGACTTGCAGGTGCACAACCTGAAACATTATCCCCACCTCTCTCCTCTAACACAGCATTCTGGAAACTCTAATTTTGAGAGACAGAGAGATAGCTTTTATTTTTACCGGTATAGCAATGTGAAGCCATTTATGGTGGTGGGAAATCCCTGCCTGGAGTCTGCTATGGCTTTATGGCATTGCATTGGTAGACTAAGTCTACTCATATGGCATTGATGAGAGGCACAAACTGCTCCCCACACTGTGGGTTTTCTCCCTGCAGCTGGGTGGTGGGTGGCAGTGAGTATGTGCCGGCTTCTTCAGTAAGCCAAGAGCAGCAGGTCCATGTGAGGACCCATGCTTGAGTCCTCCCTCCCAGCCCAGGAACAATCTGTAAGGATGCTGTTTAGCCAATACATATTTTTCTCTTTAGTACATAATGGTAACCTGAATAAAAGGTTTGAATTACAAAGCAGGCTCACCCAGCACATTCTGTGAGCAATGACTGCCATTTATGTCAAGAAAATAAAGAAGAGGAGAGAGAGAGAGTGGGAGCACGTGGGCAGCAGCAACTGACCATGAGGGAGAGCGGGCAATTGAGGCAGCATGCTGGAAGTGAAAGGCTTACCCAGCTGAAATGAAATGAAAGAAAACCACAATGATAATGGAAATTTGATACAAAAAAAAAAAAAAAAAAAAAAAAAAAGATAGATTGTTATTATTGGAAAGTCAAGTGCTTTGTTCCAGCAACAAAGCAATACTGTTCACAAAAGCCTTATAACGATGGCTCCTCTTCCCCTTTCCTGTGCCTCCTTGCCTGCCTTGCTGGTGAACTGGGCTTGGGAACGTACAGAGTGCAATGGAGCAGGAGGAGGGGATGGATAGCTGTGGGGCTGGGGCCACTCGTGTCCCCCCTGTGTCTCACTCCGGACTTCATCCCCCTTCTCTATCTGCCTCTCCTCATGCATATCTCATCCAGCCCCTTTTCCCTTCCTTTCTCTTCAGGTGCCATTCTGTCCCTGCCCCTCTTTCTGTCCTTCCCTCCTTCTCTCTCCCTGCCATACTCTATTTTTCCTTCTCTCTGCACCCTCTATCTCCTTTTTCCCACTTCCCCATCCCTCAGCTGTGCTCTCCTTTCCCCACTTCCCTCTCCCCTTCTCCCTCCCTGCCTGCACACTGTTACTAATGTGCAGTAATGGTATGGCTGGAAAGTCATTTGCGCTCCCCTTCTCTTTATTTTTTTCCCGCAGTATTATTAAAACTGCTCCATCACTGGCTGTAATGGGAGCGTCTGTATTTTCTCCCTCGCCTGTATCCCTGACATGACATAATGCCTGCCCTCACCAAGACGCTATAACACCGAGGTAATTGAAACATAACTCACCGTAAATTACAGGCCCTTGTTCCAGGCAGGGCCCTGGCCATGCTTCCTGGAGCTCATTCCAACTGGAAGCTAAATATTGCTTTAAAAGGGATGCTTAAGCAAAACAAAGCCATTTAAAGAGCAACACAAACATGGAGAGGGAGGGGAACAGGGGGCTTGTTCTCTCCTGGAAGTGCGGGCTCCTGCCTATGCAGCAGTAGATGCTTCCTATGGCTTTTCTTTGCTTTTTGGGTACAGAGCTGGTGCACTGGGGCTGAGGTATCCTTTGGGAAGCCAGCACCAGCAAACAGGAAGCCTCCCAGTCCACAGAGAGTCTGGGGCCAGAGCAGGCCATGGGAAGAACTTCTTAGCTAAAATGTTTTCTCAACAGGTCAGAGGTGCAAGGCTTTGATGCAAGGCTGCGCCAGTGTGTCCCACTGTCCAGTGCAGATGCGGCAACCTAAGGCACTGCCCATCTCTGCAGGTCTGAGTTTTTCCATTACAAACGTGTGATACCCAAACACAAGCCACAGATCAACGTGGGTTGTAGAACTCTCAGCACTGCAAGAGGCCCCAGTCACGTAGCAATGGACAGGAGCTGAAATATTTTGTGACTGTAAGACTTGGAAGACCCTCATGGTCACAGATGTCTGGTGAATAACCTCAGGTAAGTCATGTCACTTTCCTCCATGCCTCAGTTTCCCCTTCCATAAATAAGAGTAAAAATACCAGCTGCTTTTGTTAAGCAGCTTATGGCCCAGTGATATAAAAAGTATATGAAGATGAAGCAGGAATAATAGCAACACAAAGCCCTTGGGGCCTTGGCTGGCTCTGTGCCCTTCAGCAAAGCCTTACCAATGTCCCATGGCGCAGCTACCCCTCCCTGTGGCATTGTTCAGTGAGCTGGCTGGGCTGGGTTTGGAACTATCATCTCTTGAAATTTTAAGCAAAAAGGCACAAAAAAAAAAAAAAAAAAAAAAAAAGTGTAGTGATATTTCTTTAGTAATAGAAGTGAGTATCTGGATACTTTGAAAAGGTCAGGATTAGACAGAACAGCCTATCTCTCACAAGTACGAATTGGAGCCTGTCCAGGGCCTTTCCATTCATTGTCAGTGGACACCACGGCCCAAATGCATGCCTTGGTGTCATGGGGCTGGTGTTGTAGGAATAATGGAGTTTTGTGAGAAAAAGCCCACAGTGCAATGCCTCACAAAATATAAAGTGCTTGATACCAGGGAACGACATTTACTGTTTGTCCAGAATGAAATGGCAAAAACTCAGGGAACTATGACCCTGTGACTGCTCCAGTTTTCCCTGGAGCCCTTCACATCTAAAATTGCTACAGCCATCAGCCTAGAAGCCACTGCAAACCACTTCTCTGGAAGAACCAATGGAACTCTCTAAGGGCTGGCTCTCAGGCAGCCAGGTAAAAGTCCCTTTGGTGTGATGCCTTATGCTGGATACATCCACCAGGGCTCCATGCTGTGGGGTGATGCATGGGCTCACAAACAATTGCTGCTGAGCCACAGGGGACAGAGGTTGCAGCTGCAGAAGCAAAGCCTTGGCAGCGGCCATTCTGCAGTGTTAAGCAATGCATGTCTGTTTCTGTTCTGTCAACAGAGAGCAGTTTGCTCACTGTACCACAGAGCTGCTCCACGGGTCCCCCATACTCCTGGTCTGCGGTGCCTTCCCACTGCCCTTCTGGGCTTCCTGGGGACAGGAGAAGCCAGGCTGATTACAAGGAAATGTTGTGTAAAGAAGCCTGGCCTTCTGTTCGGTAGGTTAGCACCTGAAGCAGGTTGATGCTCTGTACCGTGCCACTCCTGCTCAGGCAGCAGTAGCTGCAGCAGCAGTAGCGTGGTAGTGCCATAGGTGCGTGCTCTCCCACCCCCAGTTTTCCCTGGTGCCTGCTTTGAGTTGATTGCTTTCTGTGAGGCCTGCCACATGCCCCTTGAAAGTGTTTCCATCAACCCTCTTACCATAGCTAAGGTTTCAGCAATCTCACCCCTCCTCTCTTTGACATTATTAGTTTATCTTTGTCCACTGGCAAGGTTCCCGAGCAATTCAACAATAACAGTTGTTTCTCCGTGGCTGAAAAAGTCATCTCTAGCTCTGGCTGTTATTGATCACCTTACAGGAACTGGACATTTTCTTTTCCTTTCCCATTTTTTAAAATACATATTTTCAGTGAGTTTCAGTCAATTTTACTGCTCGTGAAAGTGAAAGACTGATAGTGTTGACTAGAGCTAAACTTAGCTCTGTACAGCTTCCCTTGTGCACACCTCTCTTCTAACACACAGCAGCACCAGTCTGCAGTAACTTCTGGCTCTCCCAGCCAGGAGGTGCCCTGTCTGGATTTATTCACTAGAACAGGCTCAGTGTGGGTGGGACAGGTCAGGGTGATGTGCTTTGCCCACTGCATTCTTCTTCCAGTAGCACCAGGCTTGTACTGAAATCAGACAAAGCTGTGACTCATCTCACAGCAGCACTGTTCCCTCTTCTCTCAGCTTCTTCAGTTCACAGCTCTTAGCTGTGAGGCCAGCCAGTGTGAAGCAAGCTGTGCAAAATCCTGGGATGCCTCCTACCCTTCTGCCTCCCATGCAGGCAAATGGCTGTCGAGGTTCAATCTGCCCAAGCAAACAGGGTGGCAAAGACAAGTGACCTACTTCTTGAGAAGCCCTGGTACTTCAGCAGCCTCGCTTTCCACCAGCCCTCCAGGAATCACGTGCTAACCCCCTGAGGAAAGTACTGAATTGCAACTCCCATGTCAAATCACCATTTCTAAATGAAATACTAAAAAGTTTAACCTGTCATTTCATTTTCAAGGCATTGTTCCTTTTTTTTTCTTCTTTTTTCTTTTTTTTTTTTTCTTTAAATCTGAACATAAATTATAGCCCTTTTGGTGGGGGAGGGGAAGGGGGGGAAGCATTTGAGTCTAAAACTAAAATTGAGTTTTTGATTTTGAAGCATTGATTTAAAATAGAGGGGAGGAATTCATTTTAAATCAATTCAGAATTTCTGGTGAGAACATACTCATTTTTCCCTTGTCTTCTTTCTCCTCTCCTCCCTCTCTCTGTTGTACTCTAGCAGGTAAAGCAAAAATAACAGCAAGCAAGGACACACATCAGTGATGCCAAGGTTTTCATTAAAATGTTTTAAGTTGAGGCCATGAATATATTCATCTTCCACCCTCTGTGGTGCCTGAGAACAAAATGGCTGTTTTCTCAGCAAACCAACTGGGATCCTAAATATTTAGTGCTCAGATCTCCCTTTGGTAGTCATGTGGCTGAGCAAAGATGCACACTGCAAGTATTGCCCTGCACTAGAAGCTTTGCCACCTCCATCCCACCTGATGGCCCTGTAGGAACCAAGCTGTGGGTTCCCCGTCCCCTCAGCAGGCCTGCCCCAGGCCCTGCAGCCAAGCTGCCTTGCATTTAATTGCATTGCTTTCCTCCTCGGCTTGTTTTCTGCCCAGATCTTGTTTGTCCTGTGTCCCTGAGGAGAGCTCTGGGCTGCTCAGTTAATTGGAAGTGGCTAAAGCCATAGGCAGCAGCTATGGGGGTGGAAGTGGTGGTGTTGGGTTCAATTTGTGGAGGCTGTTGAAAATCTTTGTCTTACTTTAGCAGTCATTCACTATTAGGGTGAGATGCTTGCCTGGGCACCTGCGGGGGATTTCTGAGATGTCCCAAGGGGCCAGAGGAAGTGATGGCAATTAGTTTCATCTGTGCTGTGTTTTATTAAGTATGGTGAAGAGTGAATGAGCTGGAAAGGACGAAAGGGGAGTAAGGCTGAGTAAAAGGATGTGGGAACAAGTTGTATGTTGGGACACGGAGGGGTAAGGAGCATGCACACACTGCCAGTTGTACAAAAAACGTGAATGAGAAGGAAAAGGCACAGTGGTAAAAGTGCATGTGACGTGTGCATCTGTAGCATGAGGGAAGAGGAGAGAAGGGGATGTGTGTAATGCTAGGTCCTTGGAAGCTGGCTTTGCTGGAGAAGGGAGCAGGCTGGAGGTGCATGTGCTGGTGAGCCAGCTCCTGGGCCTGGCGGCCAGGAAGGGCTGCAGAGCTTCAGTTTATGTTGATGACACATCTTTCCACTTGGGCAAATGGACGGATTCCCTTTCTAAATCACTCCAACGTGATTTTAATAGCAGGCAGAGGTGGCTTTTGGATAATAAATGGGTACTAAACCCTAAAGAGACAGAGGCTGTGTCATACAGAACAGATGGTAAATTAAAAAGAATGGAAGCCCGTGACTTTGCTTAGCTCTGCTCTGAGCCGGGGAACTCTCACTCTTGTTATGCTAAGTATTTAGTATTTATACCGAAAGGTTGCTTCCTTGCCTGCCCTGACGTGGAATATCACAATTATGTATAATAGCAGCAAGATCACACTGATTAGAGAGGTGGCAGGAACGGCGAGACCGCATGATGATGATCATCATCATCATTCTTATTAGTGATCATCAATAATTAATAATTGCATTGTTTATTCTTCATCAGTGGCGGTAAAGACATCCAGACATGCCAAAAGGTTTAAAAATCATCTTGCTTTGTTTTGTTTACTGACAGAGAAAGTCTCCCTCTGTATTTGCTTTTTCACTTGGCATTGCCTGAGACTCTGGTTCACCTTCTAAAGGATATTCAGGCCAGTGGTTTGTGCCCTTTGGCTTCGATGGGATGCAAGCATTACTAAGGGCTAAGCAAATACCTAATAACAATGCAGAGTCTCTGAGGTAGGCTGTGCTCTAAAGTGCAGCCAAGTACCATAGAGAAGACCTGCTGATATACAGGGCACCCAAGCTACCTTGCCAGATCTAGATGGTACTTAGGGAATTGTGATGTGGTTGTTGTCATCCTGATAATGTGAGCAAGTTACATGTTTATAAGCCAGAGGTGTGTTCTGGTATTTCTCAGGCTATTGCATGGCCCTGTGGACTAGGAGAACTGGGTCTCTGTGATGAAATCTTGCAAGGGGTCTTAGTGAGAAGGCATGCAAATACATGAGCGCAGGAAATTACTGCTTTAAACAAAGAAGCAGCCAGTTAAAGTAACAATGTTATTGCTTCTGCGTCTGATATACATAAGACAGTACAAATCCTAAATCAACTGCAGTCATAAAGGCAATTGCTTACCACCACCATAAAATATTGATCTTCCCCCCTCCCCCCCCCCCCCCCCCCGAGCTTTGTCAAGCTCAGAATTGGAAGATGTTTGTACCTCTTAAGCAAGTATACGAGGAAGAAAGAGTGAAGACAGGACTATCAACCTAGAATTTTACTTGGAAGATCTGAGAGAAAAAAATCCTTTATCTTCTGGGACTTGAGTTCTCTCATAGACTTGCTGGAAAAGATTTTTAAACCAAGTGCCTCTGTCTCTACTGAGCTCTCGGAGAAGAAAAGGAAGAAGATGTGAGTGCATTCTGTTTTGATTGTAGTTCCACATAAAAGGGCATTTACGGCCCTAGCTTCTCTGTTTTGCCAGCTCCAAATCCCCACTAATTCATGGCAGCATTTTTGAATTTGCCTACTTAATGACAGATGCATAGACTTACTTTGAGTTAAATTGTCAAGAAAGCCCATGAATGCTGTAAAGTGGAACTGGACAGGAGAAGAACTTAAGCTAATTTATTTATTTATTTAAGTCTTTAATTTTCTTTCTAGTCAATTTATGCACTTTGGAGATTGTGAAATATGTGCCTATTTTAAAAATAAAGTAATCATGAAACATAATTTCCTTTAACATTTTGAAGCAGAAAAATGCAATGGGTGAAACCCTGATGTACAAGCTGAATTATTGTTTCTGTTATTTATGATGAAGACCTGTAGTAACAAATGAAGAAGAGATCTTCAATGTATCCATCACCATACAAATGTGGGGTGGAGATGTTCCCTTCCCCTGTGAGCTCATCGACCAAATAGACAAGACAAATTCAGGCTGTAGGATGGATCGGTCACACACTCTGTACAGAAGTGGAACATCCAGGTATGCTTTCAGGAAGCTGAGCATGCAGCTAACCTGCTGATGGAGTAGTACAGTCTAATGGGATGATTGATGAAGCTGGAACCTTAATACATGTTTGTTTATTATGTCACTACAGCCATCTTTATGAAAGGACTGTGTTTTTAAACATGAAAAACACCCTAGGAATGGTCCAAAGAGTAGAAAAGAAAGGATGGAAACAAATAGGGATAAACAAACAAACAGCAAAATAAACCACCCTGCAGTAAGAATATTTGTTGGGTTTTTTTTCCTGTGGGAATTATTTTGTGAGGAGCTTGATAGAAATTCAATAATGCAAAATTAGCTTGATCAGTTTGATTTGCTTGCATTTACACTCGTAATTTTCCAGGATTTAGATTTTCATGATAGCAATAAAACCATAACCATGCTCTCTCACCAATTAATAATTTCAGTAGGTTTTCCACTGGTAAGATATGATAGGTTCAACAGTAAAAACAGATCCAATGAATAGGCAAGAAGGCTCTAAAGAAAAGAGAGAGAACAAATAAAAGAAATGAAACTCGTAAAGACCAAAGCTGGAAAAGAGAAAAATAAGTAACAATCTTCCGTGTTAAATGTTCCACCACTCCTTATTAATGGTAAACTTCCCCTACCAGCTCTGAACACTTAGGCTTTTAGAGAGGTACAGAAAAGCAGAGACTCTTTGGTTGTACTGATGCGGTCAGCAGGTAGCACTCAGCATCTCAGGACACACTAATACGGATGCTTCAGAGTGGATTGAAGTACTTTGCCATGGTTTTCAATCCTATTTGTGGACCTTGAAAAATTGCCTGGTGGTAACACAGATCCCTTTGTCAAAAACTTAGGTTTAGAGATATTAGAGTGACTTTTCTTTTACTTCTGTGTTTCCCTTTGACACAGTCCGTAAGCCATTAGCAACGTTGAATAAGTTGAAAACTGCTGCATTAGATAACGGAGCCTGAATAGGGCATTTAGTGGCTGGTTCTGCACAGGACTGACAACTTCCAGCTTCAGAAGTGCAGACATTGCCCGTGAGGTTACATCCCTGGGTCTGTTTGTAGAGACAGGCTGCTGTGCTGGTAGAGTAAGCTGTTAGTCAAAGCCAGGGAGAGCGCTACAGTCAGCTAAGAAGGTCAAAAAGGCAAAGCCTTCAGTGATTAGAAGCGTTTTGGGGTTGTAACAGCACTCAGGCTTTTCTGAACTTTCCTAACATGTTTTTTCCCCCAGGGCTGTTAAAAATATATCTCTCCTTTTAAGATTGTGACAGAGGTGTACAGATAGTTCTGTGAAGAATTATTTTTTTTCCCCCTTTTTTCAGATTTTTCAACTTTCAGTGTCATTTCAAATTTCAGAAAATAAATGTGGAAAACAGATTGATGACAGCTTTGTGACATCCACCCCTCTGCTTCTGAGTGCCTTTTATCCAACAGGAAAACAAAGCATTCAGTTAAGGAAGACTGGAAAAATTAAGGTACGCACTTTCCCTTTCTCCTCTATCCACTTCTCAACCACCTGTGTTTACGAATTGCCTGGTGATGGGATTTTATCAGCTTTTCTCCACCTCCTATTTATCTCATCTCCTACCTGTTTCCTATAGGGTATTGAAACTCAGACGCCAGCTCCATAGCTCCATTAAAATAAGGTTGAGTGCCTCTTACATTATAAACAGCCTTGATTAGTGGCAATAGTATTTTCACCTCATCAGCAGCAAGTTCAAGGCAACTGCTGTCCACGTTTAAATGAATACAGCTTTGCAGCCGTGTTCACAAGCATAGAAACAGTGCTGCATTCTGTGCTTAATTACATTTGTATGGGGTCTCACTCTTCAAGTCATTTTGGAGAAGCCAATGCTATTGATTTCATAAAAGTTCCATAAATCTGACTGCCATTTCTGCTATTAAATTTCAGTAGCTGGCTCACTGTTGGACCTTGAGATCTGTCTCTTCCCAGGAGCTGGTATGGAAATGCACTGGGATACTGATATGCTTTTGTTTTAGGAACCTTTTTTAGGCTCAGGTTAGTCTGTTCTCAAGGCAATTAGGATGGACAAACATAACTTGTCTCCGCACATGCAGAGGAAGGGGAGCTAGTCTCAGTCAAATAAAGGGGATTTTTATTTGGGTTGAAAAATGTTTGAGAGACAAAAGAGGTGCCATGAATTTTGTCAGATGTCCCAGCTGTATTGATTTAGACAGATGGCTGCACTGTGCTCTGAGCAGCAGATCGGCCTGGTGATGCATGGTGGAACCAGTGTGGAATGGATGGGACCTACTGCTTTTGAGTCTGACAGTATTTTGTCTATCAGTGTTCCTGATCACTGGCTGTCCTGATTAGTTGGTGATGCAGTTTTGCAAATAAGAGGTGAGAGAGAGAAAGCGTGTAGTAGTATTTGGTTAATTTTTGGCTAAGTTGGCTGTCTTAAAAATACTCAATGTTTCTACACTCACAACAAGGTCCATTCAGCAACTGTGGGTTAGATGTATTATCTTGGATTCTGGTGTCACCAGCAGTGCATGAACACTATTGTCATTTCTGGTGTTTGTACTCATAGAATGAGCAGCCATGTACAGATGTACAGATACAGAAGGAGAAAAATATAAGCTTTTTGCACTCTGCTTCTGGTTTTGAAGGCTTTGATGATTCTGGAACTTTTCCTCACATCCCTCTAAGCTAAAAAAACTTAACTTTTTTTCATATGTGTCTGTTGTGGGTAAAACAGTCTCAGTTCAGGGAATTTCACTGAATTTGATTTATTTCCAATTAACATAAACCTTTATTTACTGATTCTGGTGTTGGAAAACAAAGAAGACTTAAATAATTAAACACTGAGGGAAGTCTCTTTTCTCCCTCTTCCCCAGGCTCCGCTTCAGTTCAATACCTCTCTCCCACCCCATTTTTGTAGGTGGCTGGGTTGGTTTGCGATGGTTACTTGCTCTTTTCTGCCTCTTCTCCTTCTTCCTCATGTGTTTCCTGCTCCTTTCAGTCCGTATACTCCATGGACCGCAGTCCCTTGGGGTGTTGTTCCTGCTCCACTGTGGGTCCCCCACAGCCAGAGTGCCCGCAGAGTACTCCCAGCATGGAGCCTCTCCCTTCAAGTCCTGTCCCCAGGGCACCCTGTGCCCCATCGTGTAGCCCTCAAAACCCTGCAAATGATGCTTAAGCCAATGCCCTTTCGTATGAATTGGAGGAGAGACTGCTGCATTCAGGTGATTCTTGCGGGCAGGACCTTGGGAGGAGAAGAAATCTGACATTATATGATGTAAGGCCCAGGGAAAATTCCAATGAGTGTCCACGGGCTGGAAAAAGGGGTGCCCGCTTTGCATGTCAGAGGAGGGAATTTCCGCCTTATAGAATGCCTCATCCATTTTCTCCCAGTAGGAAATCAAGGTTACAGGGTTGCAAATTTTTTGGTTCTGGAGAAGTCTAATGGGAAAAGTATTAGTCAGGAAGCCACCAGGAGCACAGGTCTTCTCCCAGCCCTGTTACTAGCTCCCTGAATCCAGGACTTCAACTTCAAAATGCTTTTTCCCTCATAGGTTCTCCAGACCTTGCCTGTTATGGTGTGTTTAGTCTAGAAGCTGTGCAGAACAGGCTCTGCCTCTCACAGTGAGTGCAACACCCAATATAATGGAGCCCACTCCCTGCCAAAGCCTTGAGGCACAACTGTAACACAAATAATAAATAATAATACTGTTAGCAACAGAGCATACATATTTATATGAAAATGTACTGATGCAAATCACCTTTTATTGACAGCCCTGCTCAGCACACACACAGTGATAGGATTACATTATATCTGTGGCCATAGCTTGATACACACAAAGTGCAACCCATGAATTAAACCAGAGATGATCTTTGCCAAAGGCACCAGCATCCATACTCACAGGCTGTAACAGAAAAACCTCTTGACTAACACATGGCTCCAGAGCCACCTGACCACACAGAAGGAGTGTCAGAACAGGAGCTCCCCTCTTTTATGCATCTGGGTTCAGCATGCAAGGTCTGGGATTGCACTTCCATGCACTGCCCAGGAATGGATGACAGTCAGGTGGGGAATAGTCCTTCCTATCCCCTCCTTTCTTCTCTCATCATCTTCCATCCTCTTGTTCCCAGTCTGTACAGATGGCCAGGCGGAGATGGCAATGCTGTGTTCTAGGCTCAGGAGAAATGCAGCATGGTGTGTTTTCTCAAGGCACCTGTCACTGTGGGAAGACGTATTCCTCAGCAGTATAAACCCTTTTGCTGTAGCCAGGTACTCACTGTATCAGGGCCAGAATCTGGGCACCAGTGCAGAGAAGCTCTGAAGAACACACACCAGCACCCAGACACGCTGACAGATCTTCCACACCGGTGGTGGCATCTCCCTTAGTCATCAACATGGAGTGTGCTTCAAGCAGTTCCACATAAACACCGCCTTCAGACAGTGAAGGGAAATATTTTAACTCACCCACATCCCACAAATGCGACTACAGATCTCTCGATGTCAGCAACAGAGCTGTCATCGCCCTCGACAAACAGACAGAGTGTTGCTTGTTTTTCTGTGATTTCTTCCCCATAGCCATCTTTGAGGTTTCTTAGGTAAATCTGTGCCTTTTTCCCTTGTCAGGAAGCATGTATATGTAGTGGAGGAGGCAGTCCACCCATGCATAGACGTCTCTCTGTCTCCTGTTGTCTAAGGGAGATTCACAAAGGCAGCCAGAGGAATGATTGGGTCCCAGATGCTCAAGAGAAAATGGCAGAGTAATTCTCCATTGCTGCTTACATGTGCTTCAGAAAGACATTAGAAAAGAGTGTATATGCATAACTGAAAGGTGCTGAATAATTTGGGAAAATGGGGTCACGCCCACCCACCCATTTGTAGAGCTTAGAGATCTGTATAAAGATGCAAATGAATACATCTGTTGTGTCATTAAATGCAACTGCAGCAACCTAGATGAAAGGGAAAGAGAGTGAGAGAGTGAGGGAGAAGTGCTGACTGGTAATAGAACCACAAAGTTGTCTTCTGAGATGAGGATCTGCCAAGTGCAAAGCCCTAGGCTAGTACTCTGGGTCTGGGTTGAGCATGCATTTATTCTCTCTCTCATTCCCTGCCACATTTCATAGTCTCATGGCCTGGCAAGCTGTTCTGTGTGGAAACCACAGCCCCTTGTGCACTTTCTATGAAGGCTGAGGGAGAGGATTGTTGCGGACCTGGTGGTTTAATCACGTTTCCACCACCTTGGGGAGCCTGGCTACCTCGGCTGCTCTGCTGCAGGCTGGCGTTTCGCAGGGAAGGAAGAGAAAGGAAGCACCTGGGCCTCTGATGGACAGCAGCCCTCTGCTGCCTGAAGCGCCTCTGGGAAGGGAAAGGGGACAAGGTCGAGTGACAAGGCGAAAGCACAGGCTGCTGTGAGTAATTGAACGTGGGAATGATCCTGACAGTGTTTCTGGCCCTGCTGGCTGCCTGGGTGCGAGTCAGCTGTGAAGCCAAGATCTGAAAAGATGTTTCAGAAATGTCAGGGCCACAAGAGACTCTTCATGTGATACTTGGCAGCACCAGCTCAGGAGGGGGTGGGGGCTACAAAGTTCCATCACATGCTCAGCAAAACAAAGAGGACGCCCCAACTACCCCTTCCCTTCCCTATGATCCCCAGCACCCACTAGAGACCAAGGATGATGGCCCAATCTCCCTGTGTCCTGACCAAAGACACACAGTGGGGACAGTTCATAAAATCACAGAATCATAGAATGGCCTGGGTTGAAAAGGACCACAATGATCATCTAGTTTCCACCCCCCTGCTATGTGCAGGGTTGCCAACCACCAGACCAGGCTGCCCAGAGCCACATCCAGCCAATTCCTTATCTTCTTATGACTTAAGCTGCTCTCTATTGTTTAAACAAATGGATTGAATGTAGAATAATCTTTAATTTCCGGTATAACTATCTTGAACATCCATCTTTTAGTTACTACTGGTTGCTTCCATTTCCCTCCCTCCTCCCGCTCCCCCCCTTTTTTTTCCTCTGTATGTTACATGAGCACTCTGAATTTCACACCATCTCTCTCTCTGCTCAGTCATACTGAGTTTTCCTCCCTCACCATCCTCTTACAGGACTATGTCACAGTGGCCTCTGATAAACTTTGCTGAAGGAACTCCCAGTTTTCATTCATACATAAATCAATATTTATACAAATATAGAGAGGTATTGTATGCTCTCTCCTAATAAGTTTTACTTTTGACATTTGGAAAGTTAGCCTTTTCAGAGGACCAAGTATATATATATTATTGCTTGGCATCACACTCCCTGTGCTCATACTGAGAATAATCAAATCATCATTGCTGGTCCCTGTAGCTGCTTCCAGGGGCTGCAGCTTCTACTGCAACAGGTTGAATGAACATCCAGTGAGTATAACCTTTTACTAACTTCATCAGCTCTTGATCAGTTGGGCAGGCATGCGTGATCACTTTTCTCTGTTTGTGTGCAGGTGCAGGGACATTCACAAATGCAAAAGCACGCTTTTCTGCGGTGTTTTAGTACCTATTTTTACTTTTAATGTTGTCCAAAAGCTCACGCAGGTGCATATGTCTACTTTTCACAGTGACTTTTCCCTGCACTGCTATTAACTAGTCATACACTAATCATCTCGTTAAGCATGGATCATTGAATAGTTCCTCATGCCAATTTGCTGTCCAGGAGCTTATCGTTCTTTTAAGTTATTTATAATTGTCCTATATGTTTCTTTGTCTTAATTTACGATTCCCAGACTATTTCCTATTGACCTCTGGGTATCAGTGTAATGCATTCATCAATGTGTTCAGTAATTCTGTATTTTGTTACTCTATACTGATTTCTACATTTTACCATCTCAGCCTGAATCCCTCATTGACCTGAAACCCACCCTCCAGGGGAAACCAGCAGCTTTCAAACCAGCCTTTCACTATTCCTAATGAGAACAACATTAGACTTCTACCTCAACACGACTGAAATGATTTCATGGTAGAAAATTATCATTTCTATACTTCAGAAGCACTGGTGATATTCAAATTAGAATCCTTCCATACTAACTGTTTTATTATCACTGTTATTATTTCTATATGCTGCAGAAAAGAGGAGAATCATTATTTTCCATCAGTTCATTTAGCAGTGGCTGAAAGTTTCTTCTAGTAAACACAAGGATCAGTCTCTGCTCTGAAGAATCAAGTAACTACAAAAACGCAGTGGCATCTTTTATGCAAAGCATCACCCCTGTGCCTTTACTCACTGTGCTCTTCCTTAAATGACTGTAATGAGACTGTTAAGCATTCCAGTCTTGTGACTAATCCCTGCAGGTTTCACCAATGACAATAATATCAAATTTTTTCTTATCAATGGGAATTTCCATTTCCAGCTTGCTTGTTACCCCGGTTGCTGTATAAGTAATAGGAAACCTTCTTTTTTTCTTTACAACTTTAGCACAGCAGCTCAATTTGTTTGCAACATGCCGAGTTTGAGTTCAGATTGCATTTGCCTTCTTAGCACCTTCCCTTTGTGTCATTAGTCAAGCAACCGCCTGGCTGTTCCAGCTTGCTTCTGACAGAACGGAGCTGCTTTGAGATGGAGGCCATTCTGCTCATATGTGATTGCATATATATATAAAAGACTGAAAGCAGCATTATGAAACCTCCAGCAACTCAGCTACACGCTGCAGCCACTTATTTTCCAGTGACACCGCAACACTCTTTTTCCTACCCACCAGCTGGTGGGAAGTGTCAAGCGACAATGCCGGAAGATCACAGGAAGAATTGCTGCCTTCTGACTCCAAACTTAATTACAAGGAGAACAACTCCATCATCCCTGCTGCTACTGGTCTTGGAATGCTCTTGTGCCTGGAGTGCCCCTTTTCCTCATTTCATTCCTCGGTAGCTGTTGGTAGGTGAGAGAAAGGATGAGCATCACCCTCTGAGTAAACAGAATCGCAACAAAGGAACTGCTGAATCAGATGTCATCTGGGAATTCTTCAGCAGTAACACCTTTCGTGTCAAGGAATCATACAGACCGACTAGCACTCCTCCTCCGTTTTCACAGCCACTGTACAGATGGAGCTGTTTGTCAGCTGTCATGCTGACACAAAGCTGGGACAAACCAGCAGCATGAGAACTCTGTCTCCTAATCTGGTCAGCTGAGGAAGTTTTATCTGCATCTTCTTTTCTTTATGGCAGACTGACATAAAATGGAATTTGATGAGCACAGGTTTCTGTTGGTAACCTTGGACTAGAAGTGGGTAATTATCAAACTCAGATCAATGAATTCAATAAAGCTCTGGTTTTAGGAAGCTCTTGAATATGTGGCTTTCTCTAATCTCTAAGATATTTCTTATCTGGCAAAGAATGTAAATACAGACAGCCTTAAGCATGTGCTGAGATACTCTAAGGTAAAGACCTCAACTGGGTAAAAAATGGTAGCCATACTGTAGTGGAAAATGACGATATAAAGCATTTCTCCAGGGCTGCCTGGCACTAATGACTTTAATACAGCAAGCTGAACAAACTTATGTGGCAGCAGTGACTGTGAAGGAGGACTTTTAACTTGCCTACAATAACTGCCTTGCTAGGAGCTGAGCATTTCAGTCAGTATGATGAATAGATAACAGGAGCCAGTAGAAGACCAGCACATGGAGGCAGTGTGGAAAGCAGATCCATATGGGGCAGGGTGCAGAGTGCAACCGTAGGAGAGCCTGCCTGGAAGCCAAACAGTGACCTCGTGAAGCACACGTTGGCAGCAAAAAGCTTGGCTGCACAAAGAAAGATCTGCCAGGTTGGGACTTAAAAATGCAGAAACAATCTATGTAAGTGTGAATGCATGAGTGCATGCTTCCCAAAAAATGTACACGTAGGTAATGGCTTGCAAAGGAGGCTGGCAAAGGGTTTGTGACCTCCTATGAGTCCATAGCAGATTCAAACCGTATAGGACGATAAGAAGAAGTGTGATGATAATAAGTGTATGATGATGATACTGCTTACACCACAGCTGCTATTATGAGTTAGCAGCAACATAAGACACAGGCAGAATTAGAAGAACCAGCACCTTACAGAGCTGATAGAGGGGAGCTGAAGCTCTCTTGCTTTCTGTCTCTGCTTCCATTTCCAGTTGATGTTCTAGCGCCTGTAGGTCTCCTCCTGTAACCTCAGTACTGTTCATCGTACTGAGCCATACTTCCAATTATATTTATAAGCCTATTAGTACAACTTGTGATCTATTCATAGACAAGCAATGAACAAAGAAAGAGAGTCAAACGCAGCCAATAAATTGCCTGCAAGAAGTAAACTGTGCTATCAGCAAAAATTTGTATCTCTGTTTTTCTCCTCTTTCTCTTAGATCGTTAATAAACATATTGAACATCCCCGGTCCTGATGCTGATCCCTGGAGCATCTTGCTATTAACCTCCTTTCATGGAGAGAATTGGACGCTTATTCCTTTCCTTTGTTTCTTACCTCTTATCTAGGCTTTAATCCATGTCAGGACTTTGCCTTCCACCCTACGGGTAACAAATTTCTTTAATAGCCGCTTGTGAAAGACTTTATCAAAAGCCTTTTGAAAACTTTAAATAAATTATATCCCCCCACACCCCTTCCTCTCAGTCCAATATTTCATTAACTCTTCCCCAGAATCCTAATAGGCTAGAGAAGCACAAGTCACACTTACAGAAGCAGGCAGACAGGTTTATCTCAATCGTGTTAGACCCATCCAGAAGCTTTCTAACTCTATCTTTAATGATTTTTTTCAGTGTTTTCCTCCTTGTTCAGAAGTAGGGCTCTCTATTTTATAATTGGATCATCTTTAGCTTCTTTGTTAAACATGGTTACAATAATTGTTCCCCTCCTGGCTCCTCAGTCCCACAGGCATTTGTACAAAATGAGCATTACCTTCTCATTCAAACAGCTAATAGCCCAGCTACACTGAACTCTTGTTTCTTGGGCATCTGCTGATGCTTATCATCCACTTTTAAGCTCATGTCTTCAACTGCTGTGTCATCTTCTCATGTCTCTTAACCTTCTCAGCATGGGACTTTCAGAAGCATCCAAGAATTGCTTTCTCCTCCCACTCTTCATTTCCACAGGTGAAAAAGCCCAAAGGAAAAAACATTCATTGCTCTCCACGAGGCAGATCCCACTCCAGATATGGATAAGCAAGGAGCTAGCTAAAGGAGTAGGTGGTTGGTTTGGTGAATTGATGGTGGCTCTTCTGCCTTTCCAGTTACCAGAATGCTTTATGTTGTTGACAGCTCAGCCTTCACACCTCATCTTACTGGATTAATCAAACAGTCCTAAAGCAGGTGCTGATGGCTGCTATCCAATAGCCTGCCCTGGCCAGGCAGAGTCTTTCCACGACCTTGTTTGACAGAATTGATGGCAAAGTTTAATTAGGGCTGAGGGCTCAAAATGACAGACACACAGAGGAAAAGCTTATTTCTACCAGTGCAGGGGAAGTTGAGGTCCCCGAAGTATCTTTTTCATGTCAAGGGCTGATGGTTCACTTCTCCTCCTCATTCATAGGCAGCTCTTCTGCTGTGACAGAGTATTTTCAGTTCCAGAGTAGAAGAGATACATCCAGCCTCAAGGCAGGAAAACACGTGGTCAAGCTGTTATCAGGAGAGAGAAAAATCAGGCCTGCAAAACGTCCATTTGGTGTTACAGACAGAAAGGTCTCTTTGCTGAACCCTCACAGCTGCTGCACTCATGCTCAGCAGCAACTTAACATCCTGCTCTGTAGTGCTGGGCCCAAAGGTTGGCTTATGCAATGAATAACATGCACAACTCTTCACTATGTGCAGGGATGGAGTTCAAGCCTGGAAGACATTACAAATTACAGCAGGCCTTGGATCATGTCCATGAAGGAAGAGGGTTTGCTAGGATAGCTGAGCATCTTAAGCCTACCCATGTCTCACCAAACCAGAAGCTTTCTGTCCTTCTTATTCACCTGGCACCTTTGCAGGCATGTACCCTGGGAAGTTATCATCCTCCTATTCTCCTACAGGGCTCTCACGCCTGTGCTGCTGTGTGCTGGAAGATGCATGTTACTCTACTGCAGATGGACAGGTTGCTCAACTGGAGCATGGTAATACACGTGTGGAAGGCAGCAGCTTCTTATCCTTATTCTTGTTTGCTGTTTCCGCTAACAAGGCTCTTCCACAACATCAAAATTTGGTGCAGTCTTTTAAAAAGTTGTTATTTGTGGAAAATAGGGTGTATTTGGCCTCCTCTTGGGATACACATGGCTCTCTAAACAATGTTGCTAGCTCTGTGTCATTTTAAAGTCCTTCATAGATAGAGATCAGCACTGTAAGCACAAGACGGAGTCACGTAGACTGGACTGAGGAACTTTGGGAGAGGAATCTTTTCATATCTCCACAGTGGAAGAACTGCAGCACTGTCAGTCTAAGGAGGTCGCTTTACTTGAATGGCTTACAAAACTCCATATGTATCCCGAATGCCTTCCTGGGGTAGGGCAGATGGTGGCTCACCATGCCTAGTCCTGTGTGTTGTTACAAAGGCTACCTTGGTTGGAAAGTTCCTATGCTGTGAGAGGGATGGCTCCCTAACCCAAGCTCCCCTTTGTAACCAGCTCTTGTCTTCTTGCTCAGCAGAACTGCACTGTTTTGCTCCCAGGGGGAAGTCAGGTGCCCACAGAGTCTGGGCACGGATTTGCCATGGTATAATTTGTTCAGCAAAGCTCCTTATACCCTCCTTAATCTCCATTTTATATCTCCCCTGCTGCACTTTACAATCTCTTATATTACTATAATTTGGGCTGGATTTCCATATTTTAGAAAATGCCTCACTAAATGATGGTATCTTTCCCCTTATCCATGGTGTTACTTCTCAGCATTACTTCCCACCTGTGGGGAGAATGTATATGCATCATATGGAAACATGTTAGGATTGTAGTAAATGACCTCATATCATCTGGCTGTTCATCACTCTACTATGCACATTGCATGATACAACTGCATTGTTTCTTCCTGCAAGATTTGGGGTTGCTCTCAAGCCAGAGTCACTTCTTGTACCTACAAAGATCTCTTGCACTTGGAATCATAGAATTGTTTGAATTGGAAGGGACCTTTAAAGGCCATCTAGTTCAAATTTCCTGCAGTGAATAAGGACACCTACAGCTAGATCAGGATGCTCACAGCCCCATTCCAACTGACCTTGAGTATGTCCAGGAACAGGACACCACCTCTCTGGGCAGCCTCACAACCCTCATTGTAAAAACACTTTTTCCTCATGTACAGTCTAAATCTCCTTTCTCTCATTTTAAAGCCATTTCCCCTTGTCCTATCACCACAGACTCTGCTAAAGAGCCTCTTCTTTCTTATAGCCTCCTCCCTTTAGATACTGAACGGCTGCTCTCAGGTAACCTCAGAGCCTTCTCTTCTCCAGGCTGAAAAGCCCCAGCTCTCTCAGCCTGTCCTCACAGGTCTTCTGTCCCTCAGATCATTTTTGTGGCCCTCCTCTGGACACACTCCAACAGGTCCACATCTCTCCTGTACTGAGGGCTCCACATCTGGATGCAGTACTCCAGGTGAAGTCTCACCAGCACAGAACAGGGGCAGGATTCACCTCCCTCACCCTTCTGGCCGTGCTTCTTTTGATGCAGCCCAGAATACAGTTGACTTTCTGGGCTGTGAGGGCACATTACTGGCTCATGTCCAGCTGCCATCCACCAGTACCCTCTAGTCATTTTCAGCAGGGCTGTTCTCTATCCTTTTGTCCCCCAGCTTGTACTGGTATTGGGGGTTGCTGTGACACATGTGACCTTGCACTTGGCTTTGTTGAGCCTCTTGATGTTCTGTGCCCACTGCTTGAGCCTGTCTAG
This sequence comes from Chrysolophus pictus, assembly GCA_037305975.1. NCBI lineage: Eukaryota > Metazoa > Chordata > Aves > Galliformes > Phasianidae > Chrysolophus > Chrysolophus pictus. The sequence continues at coordinate 114,579,940 of CM074576.1, read as the reverse complement.
GCCCTCTGGCATCCCATCCCTCGGCCATATCAGCTGCACCCCACAGCTTGGCATTATCTGCAAACTTGCTGAGGGTGCACTCAATCCCACTGTCGATGTCACTGATGAAGTTATTAAACAGCACCAGTCCCAGTACTGACCCCACATCTTCTAGTGAGACCTAAGCAAGTCCTCACATCCAACATGTTAGCACACTGCAGGGCACAGGTTGTCCTATGGGCTCCGTGTGAAGCAGCTGGCTGGGACAAACACTAGATGTGATGCTCAAAAATTCCCTGGAGACTGCTCTTGTCTCATGACAAGATTCCTGAGGCATAGCTCAGGAATTTGCATATGAATCCCTGGAATCCTGCATTCAGAACCTTTGCTGCACGTGTGATTTTTATGCCTTGAAGTTTCACGTATTTCCTGTTTCACAGAAGTCATTAGAAAGAGCTATTGACAAACAGGAGCTGTTCAAAGTGGAGCAACCGGAATGATCAAGGGAGTGGAGGAATTGATTCAGAAAGAAAGATTAAAAGGATAAAGTCTGGAGAGATTGGTTAAACAGCAACTACTGAGTGGCATGATAACCTACACATACTTAAGAAGTATCTCAGAAACAGGAAAAGACTAGTACTGTGATACATGGGGAGACAAGTGGAAACAGGCAGAAATTGAAAGTAACTTGAATTTTCTCTTTGAGATTAACTTTCAGACAATAGGAAAAAGAGATGTTTACTGTCACTACTCTAGCCTGATGGCAGTGCTTAAGAAACCTAGTTGCTCTCAGTTTTATAAAACCTGGGACAAAAAATAGTGGTAAATACATAATAGGAAAAGACATACAGAGCTATCACTGGGTCTGGGAATGGTGCAGGCATGCTGGTGAGGAGGCATCTTCCCAGAGCAACTGGGTGAAGCAGCACTCTTTCAAGAGCCCCACATAACCCAGGGGAGCCCTCTTTACACAGCAAAATGTGCAGCATACCTCTACGGGAGTCTGCAGTCCTCACTTTATATGAAGAACGGCTTGTGGACAAGAGTTATACTGCTTTGACAAGAGCCATGTGCACGAGTGAGGTTCCTGCAGTCCTCACTCACCATCTGGCCCATGGGTTCTGGCATGCTAATGTCATTTGTTAGTTTTAAACTTGACTACACAGCATGCCAGGCTGTGCAGCTGAGCAAGCCTGCCCAGATGCTTATCAAGTGCAAATTGGTGCAAATATCTATTTATATCAGCTGAGGCTGTGGGCCACTCTTCCTAATGAACCATGTGTCCACTGTACACTCATAGATTCACAGAATTGAAGGCTAAAAGGGAATATTAGATCAGCTGTTTTGACCTTCTCGGTATAAAACCATAGAATCATACAATCGTATCACTGGCCATTAATTTTCACCCAGTTACCCATGGATCGAGCCCAGTCATTTGCCTTTGAAACATGCTTTATGTTTAGCTAACACAGTACCTGTTGAAGAGGTTTGCTGTTGATCTCAAGACATCCAGACATGGCCAGTCCTTTCCTTCAGGTGAGTCTTCTTTGCTGAAGCTAACCAGCTTTGCTCACATTTTCAATTTGAACCTGCCCTGCCCCATCAAGCATTATTTCTCTAGTAGTCACAGTTTGTTCATGCTCAAGCCATAGAGTCCAATGATTTGCAATAATTTTATGTTCGCTCACAGTTTTCAGGAAAAAATATTTTCTGCAGCGGGTTATAGAATGTTCATAGTGAGAATTATGCAGAATATTTGGTATTCTCCATAGAAGTAATTGCATGTTAAAAGCATGTGTACTTTCTGTGGCTTTGATAACGTTGGCTGATCAGCTCACCTGTTTGTCTAATTAATCATATTATCATAGAATCATAGAATCATTTGAGTTGGAAGGGACCTGCAATGAACAGGGACATGCACAGCTCCATCAGGCTACTCAGAGCCCAGTCCAGCCTGGCCTTAAATGATTCCGAAGATGGGACTTCCACCACATCTCTGGACAATCTGTTCCAGCACCTCATCTCCTTTACTATAAAAATCTTCCTTACATCCAATTAAATCTCCTCTCTTTCAGTTTGAAACCATGTCTCCCTGTCCTGTCACAACAAACACTGCTAAGCAGTCTGTCCCCTTCTTTTTCATAGCCTCTTTTAGGTTCCACCTGTCTTAATAGCTCAGTATTTCCCTATGATATCAGTAGCATCAGTACAGTCCCTGATGTACTTTATACTTTTTATACTCTAAAAGTAAAGTATACTCTTTATACTGCAGCATATTTGTCTTTGTTGAAGTAAGATGGTCTCTTCACACATTTCCTTGAATTTCTTCTTTGGGTTGTTGCAGGTGACTGTACTGGGGTAGAAATGCTTGTGATCTGATCCAGCACAGCTGCTCTTATAAGCAAGGCTATGTTTAAGAAAGGATGCAGAAGAGTTTTGCTTGCTATCACTTTTCTCCTTTCAGCTTCCTGGGGGTCTGGGGTACAAACATTGGCCTAGGTTTTAGGAGTCATTATGCCAGCAGAATTGTTTTTTAATGGAGGTGGTGGAAAGATCTGTAATAACACATTCAAAATGCACTTTCTGCAAATAGTATGCAACACTGACTTAAAATTTGCCATGTCTACAAACATCCCTGCCAGTAAACTGATTTGTGAGATAGCTCATGGAAACACAGCAGAAAAAGGGGAGTGAACTCAGCAGAAAGGAATTAATTACAAATTCGAAAGAAGATTTGTGGGTCATTCCTCAGGACCTGCTAACAGATTTAAAGCAGCTTAGCAGCGAGCTGATTTGGGGGCATGCTTTCATAACCCCAAGCAGCACTGTGCAGAGGTGTCTTTGCTTGCACGGCTGGGGGTAGCATGGGAATCTCTCCTGGTGCACAGTCGTATCTCCTAGGTGACTTGAAGGCAGAGACTGCATCTTGCTTCTGACCTCAACAGCTTTCCTGGGCATTTAGGCACTGCCAGAGGCACAATATCTGAATGTGACCCAAGTATCGGAAAACAGAAATAAAACTAACATTCTCTCTGCCTTTTTCCCCTTCCTCTATAGGCTGGAGGGAAAAGAGCTTGATTACTTTATGGGGTGATCTGTTTGTTTAAACGTGTGAATGTACTAATGAGTGGGCTGGTGGATGCCTTGTGCTTTGCACCCGCGTGGGTGGATGCAGAAAGCTTATTGCTTCTCTGGGAAGCGGGCAGGAGCTGCTGTGGTCGCTCTCAGTGTTCCTGGGAGCAATGCAACTCATCTAAAACCCATGGAAATCCTGTCTCCGGCGTACAGACTGCATCCTTTCAGTCAACTGTCTGCTTGCTCCTGCACAGTGCCTCTGCAGCAGAGTTATGCAGAAAGGTGGATTTCTGCAGCAACTCCAACAAAACCTGTGGCCAGTGCTGAGTACTGGGGCGGAGACCTTGAAGGTGACTCTGTCTTCGCTGGTGGCCGGTACAAACGAGGGAGCAGCAGGGTGATGTTCTCACAGAAATCTGCGTTGCCAGGGAGACCGCAGACTGTGTTTTGTCAACTGGAGCTTTTCCAGGATGCCTGGCTTCTTCACTAGATATTAGCTGCAATAATCAGTCACAAACGCCTGGATCACTGTGCTGAGACCGGTGTCTGATAGGATAGGACACCATCTTCTGGCAGGATGCAACTGAAAAGGGGGTGTTTTAGTGATGTGGTTATCTGGAAGTTAGACAGCAGCAAGGTGTCCACGGGATCTTCAAAGCTACAGGCGGACTTAACAGTTGGGCTGATGTCCTCAGTGACAGGTGGTGCTACAGAAGTGCATAAATGCTTTGAAGTGTTTGCTTTCTTTCTGCAAGCATCAGTTCGTTTGCCACTTTCCTGCTTTCTCCTGCTTGCCACAGCTCTTTCTTCAAAGGTTACTTTAACAGAGGCATGGTACATAGCACCTCATAACAAAATAAACCATTCTCAGCCCATGGAGACATTCTCCCAGCACAGCTGCTCCTGCAATGCAGTCCCAAACTGGTCTGCAACCTGTCTGAAATATGAGGGCTGTTCTAAAAGTAATGCTTCCTGTTTTATTATGTCAGCCCACCGACGTCAGAGGTGGATGTTGGTGGTATGGCAGCAGAGGTTGAACCTTCCCACCAATAGTCTATTACATGTTGTTGCTGTGCAACAGGTGGCAGCAGAGGGGCAGTCTGACAAAACATGAAGTGTGTCTGAAGCAAAGGTTTGTCACTGAATTCCACCATGTGGAACAAATGGCACAGTCGTTGATGCTTACTTGTGGAGACCAAAGAGTGGATGTGAGCACAGTGAGGTGGTGGGTGGTGTGTTTCAGCAGTGGTGACAGTGGCAATGGGGCACCTCTACCGGTGCAGATATTTGTGAGCACAGCATGCAGGCTCATGATCGTCGCTGGCAAAAATGCACAGCTAATGGTGGTTACTATGTTGAAAAACAGTGTTTTGTAGCTGAGAACTCTATCAAACGGTGTTATTGTGCTCTTTGTATCTGCTGTAGTTTCCATGGTAATAAATAGGAGGCATTACTTTCAGAGTGACCTATCTACTGATATTTCCTAATCTAATCAGATCTTCTTCTCTGGATTTAAAAAAACAGTGCATTTTGATTTAAAAAAAAAAAAAAAAAAAGAAGAAGAAAAAAGAAGAAGAAGAAGAAATAAAATAAAAACAGCAGAATAAAAAGGAGAAAAAAGGATTTTTCCTAACTAAGAGAAGATCTGAAATACATTAAATGCAATAATGGAATTTCAGATAAAAACGTGGATCTAGGGCCGCGAGAGAAGATTAATAAAATTGAGATAAACAAAAATAATCATGTAAAAATATCTTCCCAGAATGATTTGCTTCGTTTAAAAAAGCTTCCAAACCCATCACTCAGTAAAAGCGTAGGAAATTCAAAGTGAGTGTGAAGGTATGAGAAACTCTAATAACAGTAAATACAGAATTGCACGGTGAAGCAACCTTAAGTCTGACTCCAGCAATGATTTGAGAAAAATCAGACATTCTGAGACTAACCTTGTCCATCCATTACCCGCAGTGTCATCAGATCAATGGCCACAAAACTAGAATGCTTTATTCTCCATCGCTCTGAGGTTGTGCTGACTCTGGCCCTTCTTTACAGCCATGCACACTCTACAGAAAAACACATATTTCACAAATTCCTCACCAGACAAATAGCCCACTGAAAACATCACTCTGCACTTGTCATTCTGATTCTATTTACCCCAATTAAAAAAAGGACTGTGAAACACAGTGGAGATGAATCTCAGAGAAGCAGAGCCTGACGCCCTGGGAGGTGCTTGCATCACTTTCCTGATGCAAGGAGCTGCATGCCAGCACTGATACCTGCCCAGGTCCCCCAGAATGGGGGAAACAGATTTCCCTAGCTCTGCTTCGGGTCTTAACAGCTTCCCCACTGCTGTGCTGGTGCTGTACTTATCCCTCTCTGCCCAGCATTGCAATGTGCTCTGCTGTGAAGGGATTTTGTCATTTTGCAGTGGAAAGATTCTTTAAAGAGGGCACAGGGGCTGGTTTGGAACTTCCCTCTGTTATCGGATGGCTATAAAGAAACTTTTGAATTCATAGGCTTTCCCATGCAGAGTACTGAAGGCAATCTACCTTAGCAGGAGGGTTGGATTAGATGATCCCCAGAGGTTCCTCCCACCCATAAAATTCCATGGCTCTGTGATTTTGTGGCTATAGGAACCAAAGCACTTTTACATGTTTATTGTGTCTGGACCTACCTTTCAGCTATGCACTATCTATATCGGCATTTTTAATGTCCTGTAATAACTGCAGCTGTTCTCTCTCATTTGCAGGCACTACAACAGAGGGAAGCAGCAGAGTGGGTAGCCAGGAGCTGGGAATATGGGCTCAGAGGCACCCAGAGGATGCCCTAGGGCCAGGGGGATCTTGTGGCTCTTTGTAGATAGCTGTGTAGTAGTGTTGCATGTAACAGAGATATCCCTGCTACAGACCAGAGCCAGCTCTGCAGGTGTCAGTGAGCAGCTAGAAACAGGCAACATGGTCCAACATTGGCCTTGACACCTAGCACTGTGGCTGGATCCAAAAGACACAAAGCATTACTTCTTGGAGCCTTCGAGCAAAACAGAACTGAAGTATCTATTGGTTTAAACAAACCTCAGCCAAAAGAAGGCTGCCAGCCCAAAAGCACTGGACTTGACTTTGCTGTGAATAACAAGAAAAAAGTGCTGTTCTAGTATCACTGTTTTTCTGACTGGGTTTGATGATGACACTAGTTGTTTTCTTCACAGTTCACAGGGAGAGCCATCAAGAAATAGTCATCTTTTCCCTCCTCTCTGTTGAACGGCTCTATAACCTTGGTGTGAATTTATAGTCTGTCACTGCCTTTTGAGATGCCATATGTGCAAGAGAATGATAGGGAAGGAAATGCTTTGTTTCTGAAAATGATGCCACACTTAGCACTATTACAGTGCTATGGACAATGTATATCATTTAAAACAGTAAGAAGAGGTCTTGGGTGAAGGAAGACTCTGTGGCAAGCACAAATGTCTCTTGTCCTTTGGGGCAAAGGAAAAAAAATAAAAAGCACAAAACCCCCTGCTATTTAATGTAATTTAATTCATTCCAAGAGGGAGAAAGTTCTGAATTGTTTTTAATTATTTCCCATGGATAAATCTTCTCTGACAGGAAAGATTCAGCAGTACCCAGTGAAGGGCAAATCTTTCTATGGATAGGAACTCAACACAAGTTTCTTTTCAGCCTGTGGGTGACTTTCTAACCAGGAGATTTATGGGGAAACTCTCATCACACCAAAGTTTTCGAGTTCCTTAACTTTGCTTGACCCCACTGGTCTGTTGTCATCTTGTGGATTTTGCTAGTCCTATCATAGCCTGCTCCTAAAACAAGATCCAAAAGAAACTGCAAATATCTGTCTCTGCTTTTGATATTCTTCTAGCTATTTATTATTATTATTATTGTTATTAATAGTATTAAAACCTCCTGGAATAGAACTGCAGTGAACAAGCACACACACCTGAAAAAACAAATTTCTTGACCTATAAGGTGTAGGATTTATTTTCTGGCATCATTTGGACAAATGACCCATGGCAAAATAGCTTAGCTTTCACAGCCACTGAAGCTGGATTGCACCTCTGAGATCCGCTCCCGTGTGCTTGCAAATCGCATTGCATGAGGCACTGTCTAGTTGTGCGTGCTCAGGTGTGTGTGTATGTCTGTGCTGGTGATGTACTTCTTATCTCTCCCCAGACCCTCCAAGTGGAAGCAGTGCAAATGGCAGCAGGGACTGATGGTTATGTGCCAGGTTATGCGTAGGTGCGTGAAAAGACCTTTTCAGCAATTAACCAATTCACTTATCTCTTCTGTCTTATTAGGAAAAGGCTGGAGGCCATGTGGAGGCATCTGGAAAGTTAAATCTGGGTTGTGGGGGGAGCACTTACAACATGTAGAACACTGGTCTGGACAGTCAAGTGAACTGCTCTAGCCAGACCTAGGACCTGAACTGCAGGATGTATGCTGCTTCCCATGATTCTTGATCCAGGAGCTCTGACCTGACTCAAAGCCACGTTCACAGGACTTGTGGTCAAGTTGTAGATTCCAGCTGAGGAACAGAGAGGGTGAGCTCTAATTCTGTGCCATGATTAAGCCAATCATTTTGGATTATCTTATTTTCTATTCACACTTCTTACAGCTGTAGCACGTGTGGTACAACTTACACACATGATTAGCTGATCAGATCCATAGTGTAGAGCATAAAAGTTGCTTCTGGTGCCCATATTATAAACTATGGATAGGTCATTTTTCCTGTAGTTACACTGCTAGGTATGTGTAGACAGAGAACACACACAGCTACACAAAAAAAAAAAAACCATGACAGGATGCTAAGTGTCTAATGGAAAATAGTAGTGATCAGTAAAAGTAGCAATAATATTTAGTTCCTATCATAGCTTGATATCTCAATATCAATATCTCAATGGTTATATTGATATCTCAACCATTGTTTTCTTAGCAATTTTTTAGCTTGGTATTAAAACCAGAGCTTTACCAGTTTAAATGCATCTCCAAAAGAACATGTTTTTGAAGATTCTGAATGCTAATAGAAATGATCAAGTTATTCTGATTCTTTTTTTATTATCTTGGTAAACAAGAACTGGTCAGTTATTACCACTGATTAATGTATTACTAAAAACAATACAATGGTGATGGTTTTCTTTCTTTTTCTTTTCCTTTTTTAGATTTCTCTATTTTTTTTCTTTTTCTAAATTTCCGTCAGATGAGATGCAAGTCCTGTGAAGAGATTCTAATATACCAGTTCAGGGTTTGCTTTAGATAATTTTTACAAAGTCTTGGAAGCAGTGCCTGGAATGGTCAAAGCCAGTGGGATAAAACCCAAGAGAACTCCAGAGTCACCCATACCCAGACGTAAATATGGGTGTCTTTATGTTTTGCACTGCACTCAGCACAGTGGGAAGCTAATCCAAATCCAGGACTTTGAGGTGTTATCACAAAAGCAGTAATGAATAAACAAGTTAAAATAAGACACAGAGAAAAAAGAAACAAACAGCAGGTGAACAAAATAACAGCAAGATGCTTAAATAATGAAAAGCTTAAGAGCAAGCAGTTCATCCACTCTTCCAGACTATTAGAAAATGACATAATCAGTGTCAGATCATGACTTTAGGGTGCTCTTCTGCGAGGTCATCCCCTGTGCTGGCGACTGACCAATGACTTTTATTGAAAAGATGCATAGATAACAAGGCGCAATAATTCGTTTTTTTAATGGTTGCTTGCATAAGTCTAAATCACTCCATCTAGCTAAATAATAAATTCACATAACCAAGTGTGAATCAAAGAGGCCTGAGAAGGGGTCACTGCATGAGTTGGACTAGCAATCTTAGCTGCTGACTGGGCTATGCTGCAGTTGTTTACAGGAGTGCAGTGCAGTTCCCTGCTGTGGCTGAGTCTGTGATTTCTACCCAGTAGGAAACCTTTGTGGTGGTTTTTCACTTGTCTTTAAGGAAACAAAATGCCTTGTTAATTGTAGGTGTGAGTTGACTTCTTCCCTCTGAGCTAGAAGAAGCAGGAGCCCTTTTGGTCTTTTGGGAAGGAAGATACTAAGGCTTGTCCCCATCCAGTGCTCTGTATAGAGGGTGAGGCAAAGCAGCCAGTCCAAAAGCCCTAGGGGCTACAGAAGGCCTGGCAGGAGCAGTCAGTTTTGGGTGAGTGCAGTGTACAGACCTAGTGTGAGGAGGTGAGATGAGCCAGTCTGTGTCATCCTGAATGTAGACAGCCACAGAAACATGAGGGGTCCCTCTTACAGCAGCAGTGTCAGATGCTTTCAAAAATGCTTACAGGTTAGACTCTAAAACTGAGCTAGAAAAACAAAAGAGGAAGGCACACAACTCCGTATTTGAGGTGCCAAGCTTGTAGTGAAAGCGAGGCAATTCGTCTGTGCCGTGTGTGAAATGGATCTGGTGTCTCAACAAGTTAACCTGAGTCTTCCTGCTACTTACTCCCCGAAGAAAGAAGGCAGTCAGCTCCCAAAAGTATTGTCTGTGGTAGGAAACTCTGCTTCCTGAGTCACATGAGGAATTTGGGAGCTTCGAGTAAGAAGTGCTGATCAGAATTACTATTTAGAAAGCCGTATATGTGCAAGTACAGTCAAGATCATGAAGAGCCGACCCCAAAGTGGTGGGGGTGACCTCTGTGTTGCAGCAGGACATGCCAGACAGCTGGAGGGAAGATATTTTTAGTGCATCCCACAAATGCAGTATGTAGCTGCTGCTACAGTGGAAGAGAAGTGGGGGTGGACCCTGCAGACCCTGCTGACCCTGAGCTGTGTGTATTGATTGAGGAAGCAGGTTTCTTCCATGTATTCATAGAGACTGGTTTAGCCTGAGCTGGGACTCAGAGACTGTGTCTTTCTTTCTCAGGTTATGATTTATGACTTCAATCCAATTTATGGCCATTTACAAGAATGCTGAACTGGCTGTAAATCAGTAAGAGACCATAAAATACTCATGAGAGCTGCTGAAATCCATCTGGGTGAGCTTCCTTTCCTCCCAAGAGCAGCCAGCTGAGGGCAGAAAGATGTAGGCCTCCCATCAAGCCTCACAGCAGCGATAGGGCATGGGGATGAGATGAAGTGCTTGGCTGGAGGCAGAAGGCAAAGAAGGCTTGTTTTGAGGGCATATGAGAGTCAGATGAGCCATTGCCAAAGAAGAACTGCTCTGCAGGACTTCCTCAGAGGGGCTTCACCCAAAAGCAAGGCTGACCTGGAATCCATGGCCTTCATTGCAGCCAGTGATTCTCTTAAAGTAGGTCAGTGTTTTACTGAGTCACTGTTCTTTGTGATAAACTTCCTGGCCATTTTTATTTTTACCAGGTACTCCAATTTCTGTAGTAGATATGACGTTAAAATCACAGTCCTCATGGATCTTTTTAAAGCAAACCTTTCTTACTCCTCAGCAAGGTAATTAGTACAGAGTGTAAAGAAACCCCCCATGCAAGGAACAACACTGTGCCAAATTCCATACTTACCATCAGCAACAGAAGGTGGTCCAGTGTTTACAAAAAACAAACAAACAACAACAACAACAAAAACACAAATGGGGCTATTGGAATTAAAATCCCTTCTTTGCCTTGATTGCAGTGCAGACTTTCTCCCCTAACCCTAAAAGTGCCTTAATTGCCAGGTAGCAGGTGACTATGTACGTAAGTGCTTATGTAGAAGTTTCATTTGCTGCATAAATGCAACCCAGTACAGATAAACACTTTCTTTTACATATGCAAAGTGGAATACAAATCTTTCTTCCTCCTTACCTTAATGTACGGGGGCTGCTCTGAAAGTAATGCCTCCTATTTCATTACATCAGCCCACCATGTCCGAGGCAGATGTTGCTGGTATGGCAGTAGATGTTGAACCTCCCCACCAGTATTCTGTTACAAGTTGTTGTCGCACGACAGATCGCAGCAGAGGGGCAGTTTAACAAAACAGCATCTGACATGGAAGTGTGTTTGAAGCAAAGGTGCGTCAATGATTTCCTCCATGGAGAACAAGTGGCCTCCACTGACATGAACTGATGCTTGTTGAGCATTTCTGGAGGCCATACAGCAGATATGAGCACAGTGAGGCAGTGAGTGGTATGTTTGAGCAGTGGCAACAGTAGCACGAAAAAATAACCATGTTTAGACGGCCATGCACAGCTGTCTCACCACAAAATGTGGAGTGTCTTGATCAGCTCATCCACGTAAATTGGCAGATTACAGCAGGGAACTGTGTACATAGCTGAGTATCAGCTTCAATATGTTGAAAACAATGGTGACAACATTGAAATATTGCAAAGTTTATGCAAGGTGGGTACCATGAATGCTCACAGAGGAACAGAAAGAGCATTGTATGCAAGTTTGTCAGGACCTATCGAACCAATATAATGTCCAGGTGACAGTTTCCTGGATCGCATCATTAGCGGTGATGAGATGTGGTGTCACCACTATGAATGGGAGTCAAAACTGTAGTCCATGGAGTGGCAACGTGTGAATTCCCCATCAAAAAAAAAAAAAATTCAAGATATAGCCTTCAGTGTGTAAAGTGATGTGCACTACCTTTTAGGAAAAGAAAGGGGTGGTCCTTCTGGATTTCCTGGAACCTGGACAAACTATCAACTCTGACTGCTACATTGTGATGCTAAGCTGAAGGTTCCAGCTTCCACAGTCAGGCCAAAAAAGAAGACCACCTTCCCTTGCAACACAATAATGCCAGGCCCTACACCACTTTGCAGATCATGAAGAACATTAACAATCTTGACTGTCCTACCACACCCATCATATAGGCCACATTTGGCACCTTCTGACTTCCGTCTGTTTGAGCCAATGAAAAATGGTTTGTGTGGGCAACAGTTTTCTAGCAACTACACCATCATAGCAGCTGTGAAACAGTGGGCCACCTATGCTGGTTCAGATTTTTATGAGCATGGCATTCAGACTCTTGTTGATTGCTGGTGAAAATGCACAGCTAATCATCACAGAATCATAGAATTGCTCAGGTTGGAAAAGGCCTTCAAGATCACCAGTCCAACCAGAACCTAACCTTATTACCCTAACTCTAACAACCCACCACTAAATGATGTCTCTGAGCACCACATCCAAATAGTTTTTAAACACATGCAGGGATGGTGACTCAGCCACCTCCCTGGAAGCCTATTCCAGTGCTTAACAACCCTTTCTGCAAAGTTCTTCCTGATACCTAACCTAAACCTCCCCTGGTGCAACTAATGGTAGTTATGAAGTTGAAAAATGGTGTTTTGTAGCTGAAAATTTGCTCTACCAAATAGTGTTATTGTGTTCTTTGTATCTGTTGTAGTTTCCATGGAAATAAATAGGTGGTATTATTTTCAGAGCAACCTACTTAACTTGAGGATCAAGCTGCAGTGTAGCACCAGGCTAAAAGACAGTGTCAGGGCCAGTAAATCTAATTCTACTCCTGATCTCTTCCAACAAGGAGATTATAGAATAATATATGGAATAGTACAGAAATAGTAGAATAGTATATGGAATGGTACAGAATAACTCAAGTGTCCAAAAGCATACCTAGAACGCTCACTCTGTAACCTGAGCCTTTCCTAACATCCAGTTCTCTCAGGTAATGAATCAAGAAACCTGTGCAAGCCGGAAGGAGAATAAACACTTCAGACTGCTCTGCTCTGAAACACAAAGCAAGGAATCCTTTCGTAAAATCATAGAATGGTTTGGGTTGGAAGGGACATTTAAGATCACCTAGTTTCAACCCCTGCAATATGTAGAGATGCCTCCCACTAGACCATGTTGTTCAAAGCCCCATCCAGCCTGGCCTTGAATGCTTCTAGGGAGGGGGCATCCACAGCCTCTTTGGGTAACCTGTTCTAGTGTCTCACCACCCTCACAGTAAAGAATTTATTCCTAATCTCTAGTCTAAATCTACCCTCTTCCAGTTTAAAGCCATTTCCCTTTGTCCTGTCTCTACTTGCCCTTATAAAAAGCCCCTCCCCCCCCACCTTTCCTATAGCCCCCCAGGTACTGGAAGGCCACTAATAAGGCACCCCTGAAGCCTTCTCTTCTCTAGGCTGAAAAGCCCCAGCCTGTCCCCTTAGGGGAGGAGCTCCAGCCCTCTGATCATCTTTGTGGCCCTCCTCTGGGCCTGTTCCAACAGCGTGGTGTTCTTGTGTTGGGGGCCACAGAACTGGATGCAGTACTCCATGTGGGGTCTCATGAGAGCAGAGCAGAGGGGCAGAATCACCTCAGCCTCCCAAATGGGGATACCATATTCTTGGGGAGAGCTGTGATCTGTTTGGTTTTTTTCCTCTTGTTTCTTGGTGAAAAAACTACTAAGCTCAGTCAGGCTGCCTAGATAGTGAGATCTAGAAGCGTGCATTACTCCTGCAGAGTAATGAGGTTTAAGCTGTTTGGTTTCTCCAAGTATTCTTAGTATGATAGCTGACTGTGACTGGTTCATTTCTTCCAGTTTGTCACACTGAAAGATAGATGAAGAGTGCCTGTAGTGGAAATGCTAAGTCACTGCTTGAACCAGTGATTGAGCACTTGGTAGGAAGGCAGGGCCACCCAAGGGAGCTCAGGTGCATGCAGTGCACCTGAAGGAAGGGGTAGGGCCAGGATCCACCCCTTCCCAGACTTTATTTAACTGTTGGCAGTGGAGGTGAGGGTATCTTGCTGGAGATTCTTGCTTACTTGAGGTCTACCAAGGGTAAGTGTTTTGGTTTTTTCCCCCTCCCTTTTGTTTCTGCATCCATGGCTGCTGTGTTCAAGCCTATCCTTACTTGCTGCAGCCTGGGTCTTTGTTACCCTGCTATCATTGCTGTGCTTTCTATTGCATTACAGTGCCAAAGATACTCTGTTGCTCTCAGACATTCAGGAGCAATATAGGCAGCCTTCAAATTGAATAGCAGGGATAGACTTGTATATTTATCACCCACCCTCTGGGCCTTTTTCATACTGTGATCGCTGTGACAAAGATCCATATTCAGGGGTCTGTCTGGTGTGAAGTGTCAGTAGTAAGGGCTAAGAAAGGACATGCGTTGAAAGCCCTAGTGTTCTGCGTGACACAGGGCAAGGGGGGTTGCTCTGTGGTCATTCCTGCTTCAAGTCCTGGGTGCTGTGTTTGAACCAGAGCTCAGAAAAGGATTGACTTAACACCCAGCAAGGAAGCCTCTCATGAGCCTTGGCACGCTGTCCCAGGAGGTAATTACCCTTGCTGTTAAATGTTGCTAGTCCAAATCTGCACAGCTGCAGATCTGTGGCTGTCTAGCTGATTGTACATGTGCCAAAACAGTGCAGTGCTTCACCTCTGAGCCAGTAGTTTGGATTAGTCTGGCTCAGGAAGCCACTCACCTCTGGGATACTGCTGCGTTTTGCCAAGAGCAATGAACCCTGGCCAGTGCTATGTGTCTCTTTTCTTTCTTGTGTGCAATGCCTTGGGGAGAGATAAGCGATTGTGCTGTCTGTGCGCTGCCTGTGACCCTGTAGTGCCCTGAGAATGAAATCCAGTCTCTGCTCTACTTCACATCCAAAACAACAGCAGAAAATAGTTTCCACTTTCTTTGTTTCTGTGGGTTCAGCCTCATGGATGATAACAAGAGAGCGCTATGGCTGAGTGGTGAGTGAGTGAGCAAGCCTAAGGAGAATGTCTCTCTTATATCTCTGGCCAACATAGGCTAAAAAAGCAGTGCTGATCACCTGGATGCCTGGACAGGGCTGGGCCCACACCAGAAGCTTGGCCAAGAGTGAGGGAGGGAAGATGCAGTAAGATGCTGGAATGATAAAGCTACCTGATCCTCTGTGTTGAGTGGGCTATTTGATATAGGATGCAGGCTTTGGGTTGGAGCCCCTTCTGTGCACATTCCTCAGATGCTGTGGATACAGGACTTTTTGGAAAGGAGACACAAATTAAGTTAGCCTCTCTCAACCTTGTAGATTCTTCACTGGTTTGCACTTGACTGGGCACCTTCCAGGCACCTTCCAAAATGGCAGGAATGTGTTCACTAAGTCTTTAATAGGTTGCCTGAAGACCAGGCCTCCTTTTCTCTATGCCTGCTTAAGAAATGAGCAGTTTCTTCCTCTTACCACTTATTTTATAAGGAAACTTCTCTCTTAAGGTATTTCTTATAGACAAGCCAGCAATGTCATTGTCCCATGATAAAAGCTTCCTGGGTTGCAAGTTTCCCTCTCACTGACAGATGTTTTCCTTTTTTTATTAGAGGAATTAGATAGCCATCATCTCACAGACCTACAGCTCACTGCATGTGCCCTTAATGCTCAGTAGGGAGTTCAGTTTAGAATCAAGAAACTTGAAAACCAATGATGTTATGAGAACATTAAATTACTGTTAAGGGTTGGGTTACAATTAAGGGATTATATAGTGCGTGATCTCTGGCAATGAAATATTCTGCCCTGACTCCTGCAGCCTGATGTTTTAATTCAAAATGTAAGGAGTCTGCAGCTGGTTTGCTCTTTTATTTATTTCAGATTGAGTTGTGTGAATAATGGATTTTTTGATTCAATGACTAAACAAACAAACAAAAAAAGATGTTGGGTTCCATTGACCAGAAATACCTTATCAATTCGAACTGAAATAGAAAATGTTCATTTAATTGTAAGTACAATATTAGTTCATTTTCTGGAAAAGTTTATTTTTATAGGCCTGGTAACATTTCCAAAGTTGAAGAAAAGATTTTTTTTTTTAATTTTTTTTTTTAGGTATATTCTATTCATCCTTTCATGTACCTCAGTTTCTTCTTTTATCAAGTAGTAGTTGTCAGAATTGACCTGACTCACTGTGAGCCTTATGAATGAAATTTTTGTTCTGCTAAAAAAAACCTTGTGCACAGGATATCCTGATGGGCTTGGGTTTGTGAACTGGCTGTTCCAGTGAGTTTATAAGGCTCCACATTAATTTTCTTCTGATAGGACAGGAGCAGAGTCTCAACTTCAGTGAAGTACAAATGCTGACAAGTTCTGCAGCGCTCAAATGTAGTTTCAAAGTCAAGCCTCACATGAAGTAAACACTCCTCCAAGTTAGAATGAGGTACATCGATGCACTGAAAGCCTCCTTGCTTCAGCTGCTTTCCACAGATATTTGAACACAGTAAGTAATTTCATGTATGGGGAGGTATAAACTCATGTTGCTTCTCCCAGAGCTGAGCTGGGTGTATAGAACACAAAAAGTTACTTTGGTAAGTGAGTTAAATAAATCTGGTTGTGATTTGTACACAGGAAATGCATTTATTGAAAGTGATGAGGCAAGCTTGCTGTCTGATAGTTGCTGGGCAGGTGGTGATTTATGATTACTGTTTCTGAGTGGCTGAGAATTATGCATGTTCTGTTATGTTTGCTAACCCATTTGCCCTGCATTCCCCCATATACTTCTATAATGTTCTGATCTTTCAGCCTGTTAGCTCTTTCTGTAAGGTAGTCATTTAATCTACATTTGTGCAGCTAATGTTGCTAAGTGATACCATAAGTGTATCTTTGTGTTCTCTCTCTGTTTCTGTCCTTCTTGGACTTGACTGGGTGACTGAATGCTTAGTCTTTGAAAGAGATAGCTGTAGTTCTGGTTATACCAATTTGAGGAGGTAATATCAACAGCTGGATTGTTGGTCAAATGAAGGTAATTCTTGGATCGCTGTTGGTCCTTGTCAGCCAGGCACAGGGGTTCAGTGGAGATATCTAAACACGGGATGGCCTTGCACTGTGTGCTGTTGGTGATTGGTGTGTGGTGGTTGTGGGGAGCCAGCTGTTTGGAGTATGCTCAGACCACCACTTCCACTCGAAGCTAGTCTTTAAGGTTGTCTTTTTTACTACTCATTGGCAATAGTAACAGCATTTGTTTGTCCTAGTCTCTTATTAGCAGTTTCCAAGGAGATTATTGCAGTAGACCTGTCTGTGATCAGAGAGTGGTGATGTGGAGGTAGAACTCCATCCATCATGATCTGGTAGTTACTTAAGTCAATATGGATACAGATGCCCAGGAATGAATAAAGTCAAAGCTTATTCAAAGCTAAAGGAAAACAGCAGCATATGATACAAGAAAATGCAAAGCACAGAAGCCAGCCAGAATTAAACAGGCCAACTTTGTGCACAGTGTCTAGGCCATTAGTAACCAGCAGGGATGAGCTCTTGAGGTTGGTTCAGGCCTGGCACTCAGCGTCTCACAGTTGGCTCAGCTGTGCACTGCTGCAGATGGTTGCAGCTGCTGTTGTACTAGGTTTCCCCAGCCCGCTGTTATTACCTATTGCCAAATAAAGGGGGGGAAAAAAAGCAGAAAGTGGTGTGGCTTTTCTAAGCTTCAGCTTTAAGCCAGCTTCACCCATTCATGATGCTGAAATTGGGAAATGGTACTTGTGACAGTGCATGCAAATTGTCTGAAATGGGGTGAGTTTTTTCAGTTTTGCTCTTTTGCTTTGATTTCAGTGCTAGTTCTTATTTTTTCCTTGCCTGTGTTTTCCCTCCATGTTTGACCTTTCCTCCCCAGTCCCCTGGCCTTTTCTATTCTAAGCTGATAAGAGGGAGCTCAGAGTTGATATGCAGGAATCCCTGGACACAGCTTTTTTTTTTTTCATCAGTAGTTAATTTTCCACTTCTTTTATTTCCTTTGAGATTCAATACATCTACTTTCATGCTTCTGTGATTCAGTTTGTGGAGGAGACAGACAAGGAAATGCTGAATAAATCTCTTGCCTTCTCTCCCTTGATCCTTTACTCCCATCATTGCATTGCCCCCTCTTTTCTTCCTTCATACACCACAGTTTTTGTATAGCTCTGGTTGGTCTGTGTTGTTTTGTTGTTTTTTTGTTGCTTTTTTTTTTTTTTGGCTCCCAGGGTTCTGACTTAGGACAATTACAGATGCTGAGAAGGAAATTAGAGATAGTCATGTTTCGTTGAGTAGAAGCTCTTGGGACTCTAGACCTACCAGATTCACTGTGGATGCTTTAGAAAGCTGTTGTGTGGCTTTATGCAGAAGCTTCAGTGGTCTTGCACAGTGCCAGTTCATGAGGAGTACGTAGTGTAAGTTAGCATTCTCCAAAAATACCATCCTTTTAAGGTTCTCATCTTGATAGAAGAAAAGGTTTATTGGACAGGAAGGTCTGCATGTTGTGAAAATGCATCTCCACCAGTAGGAAAAAGGAGGAGGGAGATGGGAGTGAGAGGGAGGGGCTGAAGAAGGAAAGAAAGTGATCAAAATGTCACTCCTGCAACATTAAGCTCAATTCTTTGAATCTAATTTATCACCTTCTAATCTTCCCTGAGACTTTGTAAATAAAGTTCCTTGGGCTACTGTGTCCCTGGTACGTTGCCTGCTGTTGTTTTATCCTACCAAAGTCTGTTCAGTTTATTATCTAGTATAGTAAACTGCTGTGTCGTTACTGGTGGAGCATTGCTAACTGGTTAAATGCTTTTTATACTCAACTAATGTTTCTACAATCTATGTTAAAATAGCTGAAGTCACAGGCCTTACAATACCTAGGATGTCTGAAGGGAACATGTGATAATGATGATCTAGTGAGGTTTTTTTAAGAGGCATGTCTGAGGGAGCACATATGGGCACAGTACTGCCAAATGCATTTTGAACTTGTCTGAGAGAAATCTGTTCAGCAGCCAGACAGGATCAGACATTGCGTCCAAATAAAAGCAAGCAAATATACAGATTATTAACAGAGCTCAAGAGGATACAGAATTTTTTTGCATGCACCAGAAAGACTGTGGATACAGTAGCCCAAATGTTCCGCTTTGTTTAATGGAGCCAGCAATGCAGTCCGCAGGAAGTGTGCAGTGTGGTGAGGATTAGCATTTGGGCCATTCAAGGCCTTGAAAACCTCTCATGTTTCTGATATCTTTGGTAGTCAGATGGGCTGATGGTGATTGAAGTGTTTGCCTTAAGCTAATGCAAGCCTTTGGGACTGCTCTTTCAAGACCACAGAATAGAGATTCTTCTTAACCCACTAGAGAAGCTCTGATAGGAATATTCACAACAGGATCCAAGCTACCACGGTGAAATCTTATTAATGTGTATTACTGTGTAAAGTGATCTCTGAGCTGAAGATGAAGATCCTTAACCTTGTTTTAATCTAATTCGGGTCATAAATCCTTTTCCCTGTATCATGCTTCCATAACAGTATCTTTCCCCAGTGGTTATTCAGTGAACTGTCTGAACTACAAACAAGCCTGTACAGTTGATCTGGTATACAGATCCCTTGCAATGTTTAATACTTAAGCATAGCATCAGGGAAGTACTTCAATTACCTGATGTCATGAGTAATCTGTCTTGGTCTGACTGCAGAAGTTCCCTGTTCTTAAATTTCAAGTGTCCTCAGCATATCCTGGTGAACGGCCCTGGCAGAACAGAAGGCATACTGAACCTGAAAGAATAGTATAAGGTCCAACCATGAGATAGGTAGTTTCTTAAGAAGGCTCCAGGAGGAATTAATTCTCAATTGCTTTCTACTGCTGAAAAGAGGAGATTTATGGCATTTTTATTCAGCTATGCAAACATGACCTGAGCTCCAGGGAGAAGTATGTTCTCTAAATCTGGAGAAAGATCTGTCAATGAAACAAAATGTTTATGTGCCTCAAAGGGGAATCTTTCCTATGTACTAAGATGTTGGCTATCTTGAATGAGTACATTCTGATAAAAGTTTAAGCCAAGAATTAATTCACTTCTGGCTCCAGACAAAACTAGCGGAAGAATGGCTTATTTAGTGTTGTGGCTGGGCCAAAAAATTGGTGGAAACAGTTGGATTTTAGCCAGAACAGAATTTTTGGTGATAGTGTTACCAAAACTAGGCAAACAAGGCACCTGTACTTTCTCCTTCACTATCACTTTGGTTAAATCCAAAATCTTTATTTTTTTAATGTCAGCTGTATTTGTAGGATAACTACTATTGAAATGTTTCTATGTAGGGCATCAGGTATTTTTCTAGCAGCAGAACACTCTTTGCTTAAGAGAAGCAGGACCTACATATCTTCTGAGCTTTCCTGGAGATCTTTGTATGGTGGGTTGACTTTTAAACCACGTGCAAGCATTGTTGTTCTTAGTAGATCAGTCAGAACTCATGCTCACGAGAGGACTTGTATCTTGAGAGTATCTTACTGACTGCAAAGCTGGGCCATGTTTTGCTTTTCCTGCTGCCTGATAATAGGTAAGATTTTGTCTTCAAAGTGGATGGAAGCAAAATAAGACTTGTAACCACACTTATTCTTGTAGTAGAGAAAGCTAAGATCACAAATCCTATCTCCACACTGGGCAAGGGTCTTGAATGTATCCTAAGCTTTGGCACTTGGAGTCCCAATCTAATTGGATTGGTCTTGATCCCTGCACATGCTGCTGCTTGAAGAACAGATGGAATGACAGGTAATGGTCTTAAGTTGCAACAGGGAGGTTCAGGTTGGGTATTAGGGAAAATGTCTCCTCAGAAAGAGGTGAGGCAGTGGCACAGGTTGCACAGGGAGATGGTGGAGTCACCATCCCTGGAGGTGTTCAAGAAACATGGAGGTAGGGCACTGAGGAATATTGTTTGTGGGCATGGTGGATATGGGTTGATGGCTGAATTTGATTGTCTTGGATGACTTTTCCAACCATAACGATCCTATGATTTTTACAAGTCTAAGATTTTTGACACTGTCCCAAAAAGCCCAACCAAGTCAGAACTTGGTTGATGAACTACTTTTTTCTGTTTCTGAAAAAAGCCATTTGTACTATTGCTTAGCTGACACTCACAGCTCTGCATTGACACGCTTATTTATGTGCACTTTGTATCTTCTGCTTACTATATGTATTCTGGATAGGAGTGTATCTCTGGACTGGGTGAAATTTAACTGTATTTGCATGACAAAATCAAATGATGCTTGATGGAAAGTAGTATCATTTGAGATTGTGTGATTTATGAGATAAGGTAGCAAGTCCTGGATGGGCAAGATGGGAACTATGACTGGCAGTAATGGAGTCCCACTTGAGAAAAATCTGAATTGAAAATACCTTAATTCAAAATGAGTCCCAGAGATTAAATAAAAGCAATGGTTTTATTGACAATGATGTATGGAAACTGAAAATAAGCAACTGTAAGCTGACCAATCCATCTAGCGTGCTAGGATTCTTTGCAAGTATTTAAAGGATTGGGCACAAGAGAAGTGAGCTTGCTTTGAAATGTAGGAGTAACAAAGGGTTGTTAGTTAAGTTGGCTTAGGGAAGTAGGAATAATAGGATGAAATTTATATTGCTGTGGGATGTAATAGTAAGAAGATTCACATGACACAGTTTAAAGGTGTAAGAGAAATAGGATGAAGTTTACATTGGTTAGGGACGTAGAAGTAAGAAGATTCACATAGTTTAATAGTGTAAAAGAAATAGGATGAAGTTTACCATAGAATAAATTAGATGATAGGAAAAATTTCCCCTAAGCCTTGCGGGATATGGTTTTTCAAAGAAGGAAGTGATAGTATCATCAGTCAGGCCATTCTTCTTGAACTGAATCAATCACTAGGGAAGGTACTTAAAGCCCCTGTAGCATCTGGTATGCAGAGGTGGAAATGGGAAGAAAAATAAATTAATAGACTTTGATTGGTTTCTCCGGTGTATATTTTCTAGTTTAATTTCTGACCTTTAAGAGTCTCCTGTGTGTGTGATGTTTACTACATATGGTATGTAGTTATGTGTAGTATTAAGAGTGAGAAATCAAGCACACAAAAACCTAGAAAGTTGTTAGTTGTTTGGTTTTTTTTGAAAAAAGAAGCGGTGGCTGCTTTTGCGTGTTAACTGTGTTATGAAGTATATCAAAAGCCTGCTAACAAATTGGAATGGCTTCAGATATGAGCCCACTGGTATGATGCAAAACAGAAATCTGGCTCAGAATGGAAGATTTGGGAAACTCAATGTGCTTAGAGAAGGATCCAAACCATAGGCCTTCCTTATCTAGTTAAGATTTCAGCAGAGAAAGCAATGGCAAGACACTACAGTAGCAAGCTACAAAAGTGTTCGCAAAACCAAGGTGGCCAGGGAAAAGGATAAAACATTTTTAATGAAGATGATTTTCTGTCAGAATAAAACACCTAGAGAAACAATACCTTTCTTGTATATCAGATGTTCAAATCCAGACCAGGCTGCTGTCTAAAAGAGAGATTCTAGCTTAAACATGGACACTTGGCTTAATACAGAATTTTTTAATTGAAATTCAGTGGTGTGCTTAGGAAGTCATGCGAAATCATAATCTTTCTCTCTGGTCTCGATATACAAATTTGTCTTATGGTGTACTTGGCTTCTCAGAAATAGCATGCATAGCTATAAAGTTGGTGTTTTCTCCCTTCTCTTGCCACATTTGGTGACCATTTTGTTCTCAGAGAGAGACTACACACAAATCATAGAATCACAGAATGGACTGGGTTGAAAAGGACCGCAATGATCGTCTAGTTCCAGCCCTCCAGACCAGGCTGCCCAGAGCCACATCCAGCCTGGCCTTGAATGCCTCCAGGGATGGGGCATCCACAGCCTCCTTGGGCAACCTGTTCCAGTGTCACCACCCTCTGTGTGGAAAAACTTCTTCCTAATATCTAACCTAAGCCTCTGTTTAAAACCATTCTCCATTATCCTATCACTATCACCCTTGTAAACAGAGGTTCCTCCTCCTGCTTATATGCTCCTTCAAATATTGGAAGGCCTCAATGTTGTCTCCCTGGAGCCCTCTCTTTTTCCAAGGAAAACAAGCCCAGTTCCCTCAACCTTTCCTCATAGGAGAGGTGCTCCAGTCCTCTGATCGTTTTAGTGGCCCTCCTCTGGACCCACTCCAAGAGCTCCATGTCTTTCTTGTTCTGGGGGCCCCAGGCCTGGACGCAGTACTCCAGATGGGGCCTCACAAGAGCCGAGTAGAGGGGGACAATCCCCTCCCTCTCCCTGCTGGCCACTCCTCTAGAGTGATATCTCTAGCAGACCTCTACTTCTGGAATCTGAAATCAGTATTTTCACTGTTTAATGGTCTGTTTCATCTGCGTGTAAGGATGGGCATTGTCTTCACTGGAACTGTAGGTCCATACTTGCAGGCCTCCAGTAACATGTTTTAAAATAGATATAGCACTATAGTTATGCACTGGGCTTTAAAGACTTCTGTACTGGGGATGAAGCAGTAACACAGCACAAAGATGTGGTGATATCTGGGAGGTACTGTGTCTCAGATTCATGGAAGATACAGTTTTCATGACATAGGCTGCTGCATCTCTGACTGCAGAATGTCTGCCTCAGAGGAAGTAAAGGTGGTAAGAAAACAGTGCTTTTAATATGAAAGTAAGTATGTGTACATCAGTGTTCTTCCCAAGGTGACTAAAGTTGGAATCGGAGGCAAACTAGGGTGCTATGAAGGAAGGGTGTAGAACTTATGAAGTGGTTGAGAGATAATGTTGAAGTGTATTTTACATGACGAAGTAGAAGGCTAAGTAGAATAGATAGAGAAAAGTAGGAGGCTGCAGAGAAGTGTTAAAGGAGTTGCATTCATCTAAACAGATCTTATCACTGAATTTAAAACTCAACTTTCACTTCTCCCCCTCTCCAGTTCCTGCATGTTTCAGGAATCTCCAGTACCTCTACAGGTACATTTCCTCATCTGCTACACATCCAGAGGAGAGCATTGTTTTGCATGTGATCTCCTGCTACTAATGATCTGGCTTTCCTTTAGGCCTTTCACAGAATCACAGAATCGCCAGTGTTGGAAGGGACCTCAAGGATCGTGAATCTCCAACCCCCCTGCCACATGCAGGGCCACCAATCATCCCACCTAATGCTAGACCAGGCTGCCCAGGGCCCCATCCAATCTGGCCTTGAACACCTCCAGGGATGGGGCATCCACAACCTCTCTGGGCAGCCTGTTCCAGCACCTCACCACTCTCACAGTAAAGAACTTCCCCCGACGTCTAACCTAAATCTCCCTTCCCTCAACTTAAAACCATTTCCCCTTGTCCTGCTGTCGCTCACCCTTTCAAAGAGTTGATTCCCCTCCTCTTTGTAGGCTCCCTTTAGGTACTGGAAGGCTGCAATGAGGTCACCCCGCAGCCTTCTTTTCTCCACGCTGAACAAGCCCAGCTCCCTCAGCCTGTCTTCATAGGGGAGGTGCTCCAGTCCCCTGATCATCTTTGTGGCCCTCCTCTGGACCCTCTCCAACAGCTCCCTGTCTTTCTTGTACTGCGGGCTCCAGACAGTACTCCAGATGGGGCCTCACAAGAGCAGAGTAGAGGGGAACAATCACCTCCCTGTCCCTGCTGGCTACCCCTCTCTTGATGGAGCCCAGGATACCATTTGCCTTCCGAGCTGCAAGGGCACACTGCATGCTCATATTAAGTTTTTCATCTATCAGGACCCCCAGGTCCTTCTCCACAGGGCTGCTCTCAAGGACCGCTCCTCCCAGTCTGTATGGATGCCTGGAATTCCTCCGGCCCAGGTGCAAAACTCTGCACTTTGCCGTGTTGAACCTCATCAGATTCACCCGGGCCCACCTTTCTAGCCTCTCGAGGTCCCTCTGAATGGCATCCCTTCCTTCAACTGTGCTGACCGCACCACTCAGCTTGGTGTCGTCAGCAAACTTGCTGAGGGTGCACTCAATTCCGTCATCGATGTCATTGATAAAGATGTTAAAGAGCACCAGTCCCAAGGCAGACCCCTTTCACGAAAGGGTTACTCTTTCAGAGCATTTAGCTTCCTTCTCCCAGTCAGATCATATGAGAAGTTTGGAAGAAGAAACCCAGCGAGTGAGGAAAAAGTGAAGTCTGGACAGATGACCTTAGCTCATCTGAGCTCTTGGGATAGGTCCAGAGAAGGGCCACTAAGATGAGAGGGCTGGAGCACCTCTCCTATGAAGAAAGGGTGAGGGGACTGGGCTTGTCTGGACAGATGAGCTTAGCTTATCTGAGTTGGTCCCAGAAGGGGGGAACTGACTTCTTGCACAACCTAATAGTGATAGGACAAGGGGAATGGTTTTAAACTAAAAGAGGGGAGATTCAGGTTAGATGTTAGGTAGAAATTCTTTACTGAGAGCATGGTGGGACACTGGCACAGGCTGCCCAGAGGAGCTTTGGATGCCCCATCTCTGGAGGCATTCAAGGCCAGGTTGGATGGGGCCCTGGACAGCCTGACCAGATGGGTGGCAACTCTTCCTACAGAAGGGATTTGGAGCCATATGGTCTTTAAAATGTCTTCCAACCCAAGCCACTCTGATTCTATTACTGTGACACTCAACAGAAGTACAAGATCTCTGGTAAATGGAAGGCAAGTACTTTCAAAATTAGAGATGTGTTAGTGGAATATAAAACAACTGTGACACAATCCTTGCAAGCCCTCCTCAAGGGCTAAGTCCTCAGGCTAAGAGAACGGAAGTGACCATCCTCTAGTTTAGATGTCTGTTTTGTGTTGGAGTGAAAGGTGAAACTTGTGAGAACTGCAACAGCAGTGGCTTGAGGCACTACAAGGATTCGTGTGATTGTAGTTTGGGGCATCATTTTTTCTCCCTGCCATGCTTCTACTGACACTTGTCCTGTAACTCCAAAGACAAGCAGTTCATGTTGCTCTTGGGCTGAAATCAGTGGGTGCTTTCACTCTGATGGATAAGCCCTGGACCCATTTAAACAAACTAGTTATCCCTAAAGCCTTGGGCCTGTTGTGAGTATGTGCTGTGATTTCTGGGAACATGGGGCTTCATCCTGCTGTCGTTCTGAATATGTTTAAGTAGAACCCCTGATTTTCTAATAGAGACCAATACTGTTTACCATATTTATCCTGTTCTGGCAGTGGCTGTTAGCCCCTGGACTGTAAGCTAACTCACAAGGATGTGATCTCTTATCCCAAGGCCATTTCTTCTTTCCTCACAAGCTCTATCTGCTGCAGGGTGATAGAAAATGCCTGCACAAGCAGTTGAGCCAAGAGGGATGGTACAATTCCTTCTACCCATTAAGAAAGAAATGAAAGATAAATAGTAGGGGACCAGAGGAGGAGCGTGAAGGCTCTTTTTTTCCTAGCACAGAAGGTCTGGGGTATAAGGGGGGGGAAAGAGAAACTGCCAGGGTGAACACTGCTGCTGTTGCTGAGTGATAAGCCACCTAGTCAGAATCAGTTGGGAAGGGTGTCCTGGAGAACAAAGGCTTTTCTGGTTGGCGTGCTGAGAGGCAGGGTGGTGAAACAGCTGGCAGTGTTAATAGTGAGCCAGCTTTGAATCACTGGGGTCTCCATTCCCTGCCAGAACTGACAGAGCTGTAGAAAGTGGAAGCTGGTGTGAGACTTATAGGTGCTTTTGTAGGTTTAAAAAAAAAGGGGGGTGGGGGGGCTAGGAAGAGACTAGGTAGGACCTGATGGATTACGGAGCTGGGGACAAGAAAGTTGGGCTTAGATGCAGTAACTGGAAGTACATATGGGAAGGTGAGCAGTATATGATAAGATGGGGTAAAACTTGTTGCAAACACGGTTGATTTCAGTACAGTATAAAGAAGATGATGTTCCCTTGGCTGGAACTAATATCCTAAATAACGTTTGGAGTCTCGTTTTCTGCTGTCATAGTTACTCATCAGTACCACCTCCACATGCCACTTTCCTTGGCTCATAGGTCTCCTTTCTCTGTCAGAGAGAAGAGAAAGAAGGATCTTGCTATCTCCCTGCTCTTTGCTATTGTCATCTTGCCTCGTAGAACTCACTTGAACACAGAAATCAGAAAGCAAAGGTAAATAGTGCCTGGGTACTCACGCACATGTTCTCCTGTGGTATTAAAGCTCCTGCATGGAAAAGGAGTAAGCATTTCAAACACGGGCTTCTAATGTGCAAGTGAGATGAGGGAATGCTGTAATAGTGAAGGATGAAGAGGTAAGCCCTGTAGTGCCTAATTTGAAGAGGTAGGTAGTTGTTTCACTTCTGTTTCTCAGCCACTGTCAGCTGTGGTTGGCTCATGAATGCAGCCTGTGACAGATTGTTGCTGGGACAGTGTAGCATGGCATCATAAGAGCACCTTATGTCACAGCCCCTTGTCAGGAGAGGTTCACATTCCTTAAGGTGTCTGCTCCAAAATTATTGCTTTTAGCCCAAACCTGAAAGCCTTTATTCGCTCAAAACTTTCAGCATCTTGGAATGGTGTTTTGCCTGAGTAACAGCAGTGAGATTTTGCCCATCTATCAGCTGGAGTAATTCTACAGAAATTACATTATTTAGAATGTTCAGCTCTGGCTTGCATGCATCCCTGCTAGGACTGTGATTTTAGCCACTCTTACTGGAGGGTCCTGTCAGAGTCTAGTGAGCTTGTGGAAGGAAGGTCTCCATGGGGAAACAAGAAGATGCAGAGAATGGCATTGCTTTTTTCCCATGTCCCTTCCAAGTATTCCGAGGCAGCCAGAAAATAGCAACTTGAACATAAATTTGAATCTATTTTTTATGCGCTTTAGACAGGAGTCCTTTTATTTACAATATTTAGTTTTCTGAATTAGGTTAGGTTGAAAGGAATCTGCAGTGCTTTTCTTAGCTGAGTGGATGTGTGGCTGAAGTCCCTGAGTCAGGTGGAGAATTACCAAAGGAAGTGAGACAAGGGCTCTGATAGTTCTATATTTCTGCCTTGAACTGAAAGCAACATGGACTATTTCAGCTGAAATTCAAAGTGAAGGAACATGGAATACTCTACTCATGAGGCAGTTGCCGTTTAACTGATTAAAGAGTAAAAGTGTCATATCCTCTCTAACACAGATGGGGGTGCTTTTAATTGTAGCATGCACTCCATGTAATTTACATGGTCCTTGCCTGCCTCAGTGGTGAACTCCACAGATAATACAGTGAGAGCTGTTGTTTCGTATCAATTAATTTTTTTTAACTGTGACCTATTAAGTAGCAAGGAGTTGGTGGAAAATAAAGGCTACAATGTACTATTTTGTGATAAATTATTTCTTAGTGGTTGGCCTGAGAAAAGGTGAGAAGTGGTTAATTATTTGTTTGGCTTTAGTGGTTAAGGGCTTAGGTCACAAGGTTTAGCCTTTAGCAGGTAAATGCTATTGGTGCACGTGGCAACTTCAACCTACAGCAGTTGCACTCAATGCAAATAAGCAGATCTCTACATGGGCTGCTGGGAGAGCTGGCAAATGGGAAGACCTGCCGGAAAAAAAGGAACTTTCATATTACTCTGATTTACTGCAAACTACCAGGATGCAACCGTAAAGTCTTCCACTCTCTTCACATTACTCTTATTTATACTTAACATCCAATACTTTGGCTGTCATTCTTTAATCAAGATTTCTTTTCAACCTGTCTGAGTTGCTTGGGGAAAACCCTGGGTAAATATTGTTATTAGTTAAGTAATAAGACACAACAGGGTGTGAAATATTACCCCATAACTCATACCTACTCTGTAGCAGTTTGTTGAGTGGCACAAGGCCAAATGGCTTTGTATGTTATTTTTTTAGTTAAATCAAATTAAAAAGACACCAGCAAAGTGTCTGTGTCTGTTAAAACATGGCCATGGTGGAATGGGGAGGAAGGGAGAAGTGTCATTTAATAAGGTGCGTTGTCAATTGCTCACTTTTTAATTTAGAGGATGGTGAAAAGTACTAAATGGAGAGCACCGGAGATAGGTGTCCTTCACCTATCTAAAGGACAGATTGGACAGAAGCAGCAACAGGGAGCAGCTGCCGCTGCTGTGTGGCAGCAGGCTTGAGAGTTCCACCTCGGGTAGCTTAAAAAGATCCATTTGCAAAATCCCGTTCAAACTTCGGTTACTCAGTATGAACTGCCATTGACTGTGGCCTGCTAAGATACTTTCAGGCCCACAAGTTGCCTTGTGGGCATCTGTCAAATTGGAGGAACAATTGACAGAACATTTGGAAAACACCAGACAGGCTTTTGGTTGATGACTTGAGGATCCAGCTAGCTCCCTGGGACAAAACACAGCCTCTGCACAAGTCAGATGGTGCTGTCTCATTTGTGTTCAGAAAAGGGATCCTTAATGAGTAGGCACAGAGGCCTGTGTTAACTGCTTTCTGAACTTCTGGAGCATTAGGCATCTCATTCACAGCTCTTTTCCCATTCAGCTTTATGTACCACAGCATGCAATCTCAGCTGCACAGGATGGGTGTTCTGGCTGGGCTTGGCAGTGCTATGCTTTAGCAGCGGAGATGAACCGCCCTCCTCTGAGCTTTCAGTTCTGTTTTAGTTCAGAATGACCTTCTGAGAAAAATGGGGTTCTCATCTCTTCCTGCATTTAATAGTCCATTTGAGAGGGACAATGGTCTGTGTGCTTCCAGGAAAGGGCAGATGCTCTTGGGCTCTCTAAATCGCAGGTGTCCATTTCAGGAAAGAACTTGCACTGCAAGGAAAACATTAAATGTTGCTACAGTCCTTTGAGTTTTTTGTTTGTTTTATACAGACAGCTGCTGTCATGTCCCTTACCCAAGACCCATTAGCTATCCAGCAGCTTCTGATTCCTGATTCAAAGTCAGGCCAGCATTTTAGAGAACCATATATAAAGATGCTCATTAATCCTTATTTAGTTCCTCCTGTAGGCATTTTTCTCACATTGCCAGCATTTCTCACATGCTGGACTCCGTGTGCAACAGGAAGCTTTCATTTGCTGTAGTCCTTTAACAGCCAAGCAGCTTATTTGTGAAGCTTGATGCATTTCCTGCTCTCTAATGCAAAGGGAAAAAAGTCTAGCTAATAAGCCTAGAGAAGGGAGTATCCTTTACTTTCCCTTTCCCCACAGAAAACATTGCCCATCTGGACAAGATAGCATGGAGGCTGACAAAGTGCTTTCTCAATGTGATTTGAGCCCAGGAGAATTCCCAGGACAACTTCACATCCTTTGTATGTGCTTGCATGTGTATGTTGGCTTGCAGTTGGCACAGAGATATATCAATATTTCCGATGACAATAAATACAGCTATTAGGATGAGTCGAGGGCTTTTCTTAATTGGGTAACAGATGAGCAGGCGTATGTTGCTGTTGAATCCATCAGCATTAACTGGACAGAGGTAAGTTTGATCAATACTGACACTTGAGTGCATGGGTAGCCACTGGAAAATATTAATTTACAATCATGACCGGCACCTCTCATTAACCAGAAATGTGTTAACCCTAATTGGTTCAACAGGGTTCTGCTGTACTACGCTGTGCTGCTCACAGTGTTTCCTCTTGTGCCTAAGCCAGGATTTTCTACTGATGGGAGCTTGATGGTGCCTGTGCTTTGGGTGGCCAGGTTGGCAGCTGTACTGCAGCATCTATCAGGCGAGGAAGGTGTGCAACACACTCGCCTGGGTATACTGTCCATATGGCTGTATAGACATAGGGAGCTGTGTACTTGCCTGTTCTTACCTTATGGCCAACTTGAATAGGAGTTAGGTTGAGTAGGAGTGACACTGATTTATACCATCTGTGAGTCTGTGCCACAGATCCATAAGCATTCATATACCTTTGTGTCTCTGTGCATGCTTGAGTGCTTGCATTCAGATATGGACTGAGTATGGTGATGGCAGCATTGGGTTGCCCTCAGATCTGTCAGACTGTGTACACAACACAGCTATTAATAGGAAAAGTGTATAAATGTGTGTGTGGAATATGTATTTATGAGCGTGTGTGAAAAATGCTTCTTGTTCTTTAATGCCAGCAATGGCAATTTGTTTTCTCTACCACAAGATCCTCACAGCAATCCATTCAAAGCAGTCATCTTTGGTATGTGCCATAAATATGCATGGTGTATATACAAACATGAGCTGTGAGAGTTGAAATCATCTTGTAATTAAGGCCCAGGCCTGACAGTGAGGGAAGCTGAATTTGCTGTTAGACCTGTGTCTGAGGAGATAACAGACTGCTATCTAAGTCCACTGGGGATAGAATGGGAAGTAATGGGCTTAAATTGTGGCAAGAAGATCTAGATTAAACATTAGGAAAATCTTTCCAGCAGTAAGAATAGTTAAGCACTAGAGAGGATTGCTTGAGAAGGGAAGTGAATCTCGGCTTCTGAAGGTTTCTTAACAACAGCAATTAAAAGTTGGGTAAATATCCATTGTGACTGGTTAGAGCTAGGGAAGGGCCTATATATCTTGGAACGCTTTCCAGCTATGTTTTCTCATGACCTTAGGAGTGTAGATGTCTCTGTTTCATCTGTATATGGTGGATGTTGGAGCTGCCTACAGTTACAATAGTCACATTTGCTACAAATGGCATTTCTTGCACCTAGAGCACGGTCCAGGTTTACTTCTCTTAGGTTTCTGTTGATTGTCAAACTTCTCCAGAATCCTCAGCATTTTTTTTGTTTACTTGGCCCTCCCATCAGCCCACTGATTTTTTTTTTAACTCTGATATCTATATCATAATTGATTTCTAAAACATTTGACTTATAAAAGGGGGAGGGGAAAAGAGCTATTACTTTAGTGACTCGTAGAATAGCGAACAGTCCTCTTTTCCATTGTGCAGATCAACATCTTTGTGTTCTCCTCTGAAGTTAAAAAATAGATTTTTGCCTTCTTAAACCATTAAAGAGAACAGGCTATATCTTATGGGCACTTTGAAGGGGTGCCTAATGCCCTAGGAATCTGAAGGAGAACAACTGGTAAAGCAACATATTCCAGTAGCTGATTGTGTATATGAATAATTCCAGTGGAGCTGTCTGAAAGATTTATTATTTGGCAAAAAGATTAAATGAAAAGGAACAACTGTTGGCTTGTTTGAATGCCTCCATAGCAAATGAGTATGGCATATGAAGATTGAGAAACAAGGTCAGACTCTTCTATATCTAACTCTTGCTGACCTGTAGCCTGAATATCTGGTATTCGTATTTGTATCAATGTTATTTCTTGAAGCGTCTTTCACAGAAACTCAATAGGGAAGTTTTTCTGACACTTGTCAGATTTTTTTTTTTTTTTTTTGGTGATGCACAGGAATGAACTGGTTAGTTTTAGTATAACTTGTAGCTGGAAGGAGTTTTGTGATGAAATAGGCTGGCTGGACCTGAGTACCAAATAGCATGGTGGCCAAGGGTTTTACCAAGGAAGCTGGAAGATGCATAAAAGTCCCCATCTGCCTCTGTTCCCAAAAACTGTGTTCTTTTTCTCAACTTTTTCTCCAACTGAAGCTTTTCCTTAGTGCTGCTTGAGGGAGCTATTCTACTTTGTATTAGCTGTCCCTATAATGAAGTGGAGAGAAAAGTTAGTTGCGTAGGCCTACTTCAGCATTCACCTGGGATGTGGGAGATTGGGAAATGCAGGAACAAGGACCTCCCCAATCCAGCTGAATGCCTACCTATTTGTTATGCTTGAATCACTTTTTCTTGGTTTTGGAGAAACAACTTTGACAGGTCTTGTTTTTTTTCCCCCCCAGTGGGCAATGACTCATTACTGACTGACTCAGAAGCTAAGCAGGCTCGCATTCCTCTTGGTGAGGGATTTATACTGAGGTATCTGCCCTGGTTGGCTCTTGCAGCTCTGGGATTGACCAGCTCCCCAGTATATGTAAAAGCCATAATGCTTATTGTGAGCATCTGCTCAGGTTCACCCTACCAGCCCACCACTGACCACATCTACATGGTCTCTGTGGACCAAACAGGTTTAGTTGGAGTGTACATGAGAGAGCATTGATGGCTGATGTGGAATGAGTGTGCTGATGTTGGCAATCTGTTGCTTTCTGGTACATAGCTTATGTAAGTAGATTCCTAGAGGGAAATAATACAGGGCAGGGAGCATCCACACCTTCAGGGTGCTGGAGAGGCTGGAAGGGCTGCATTATTTCTGTGAGGGCACTCACAATGCTGCATGGAAGCTCTAAGACAAGCCAAGCAGTCAGAATTTGACCATGGAGTTACTGGCAGAAAGCACTAAGAATAATTACACAGTCACCATGATGTTTCCTGAGCCTACCCTGCCTCTGGCTGTATTATACATGGTGTGGAATGAAAAAAATTTTGGCAAGCCAAAAAAAAAATAGTATCTGGATAGCATTTCCTGGTCATCTCCAGACAGATGTCCTCTTTTTCAGAGCAACACTGATTTCAGAGACAGTTAAAGCAGACAGGGCATTGGTATTGGAGATATTGAGAAGGAAAGAGATAAAATCTCATGCAAACAAGTGTTGGCAGTCAATGGAATTGTACTTCCTTTCTAAGGGCTGAATCTGGCATCATGTCGTACAGAGTTTAAGAGATTTATTACCAGTTTGGCTTGATCTGTGACATAAGATTTATGGCTGGGCTGAAACTGTCCAGAAATTGTTCTTCTCTCACTGTACCAGCACTGAATCTACTCGACACAGAAACATCTTCTAAGTCAGGAATGCTCAAATGGTAGATATCAGTCAAGCCAGGTAGCATAGTTATCTCTAGGTTAGAGGTTTAGTGCAAAAGGAAGCTTTGTGTCCACATGAGAGATCCACTAAATGGCTCCCTGAAGAAGATCTGGTGAGGAGTCCCAGGTTCTCAGAGCAGGTCAGAGCACTGGAAATGATCTTGAAACATTCTTTTCTTGTTGAAGAATATTAGCAATCATGGGATATCAGACCTCAGGGGACAGGGCACTTGCCTTTCTGTCTCTTTTAGTATATTTATTAAACAGTATCCTGAAAGGATTTAATGTGGAGATATAAGAACTCCTCTTCTGTTTGCCAAACAGTGAATTTAAAGCTTTTCTCCAGTGAACTTTCCTAATCTTTACACAAATTCCTTTCCACGCAGGCTCAGAACTTTCACTCAGATGTGATTCTCCTTACAACTGGCATTTCTGGAGTTTTAAAAAGTTTTTAATTGTGCTAGAGACTTGGGATTATGGGCACTTCTTTGATCATTCCTGAAGTCTCTGTACACATTGACCTTCCTAAAACCTGCAGATGTCCTTCCCCTGTGGTTTCTAGTCTCTTGTTCAAGACAGAAACTTCCTTAATATGTAGTGGTAAAAATCTAATGCAGCTGACCTCTCTCATCTCTCCTCTGGGCTCAAGATGCTGCAGTAAACCTGTATAGTCAGAAGTAGAGCTGTGACCATCCCACTGAGCTGAGGAATCAAGTGCTCCCTCTAAATATGGGAGAAATGGGCTTTTTGTTTGTTTCGTGATGAATTATGGTAGCTACAGGTTACTGCTTTGTCGTACCTGCCAGTGCAGGTAAGGGACAGTGAAGCGGTTCCTCAACTCCTGGTACCTTTTAGAGGGCATCTGTCTTGAAATATCTGAGCTAACTGAGCTGATGGCTGTATTTCTGTTTACAATGTGGCTTAACTGAGTGGAATTTTATTTCCTGACTGCACAATAAAAAGCACAAAGGTTACTACTTCTGTTAAATCCTGGGGAAAAAGGGAAAGAATGGGGCAAAGGGGGAGAGAGAGGAACTCCAATGCACACAGTTCATTTTCAGGGTGACAGAATATAGAAATGATCATAAAGGGCTTCAAAGCAGTTTATTGCCTCTTCTTCATCATTACTGATATTTACAGAGCACACAAACAACAGCAAGCGCTCCAGTCCCATTGCTTCCCTTTTGTTGTTCATCTGTTGGCTTCACCATGCCTCTTGGATGTTTTTTTTTCCCACTATCTTTATTGTTTTGGATTGTCAAAGACCCCATGGATACTAAAGGTGACATCTTCTCAGCAGCTATGTAGAAGAATCAGGTGGGATGACAAGTACAGAAAAGGAGGGAAGAAGAGCCTTCCAGAGCTGAAATCTCACTTTTTTGCAGGATTGGTGGGGCAATATAAAGAGGAGAACAACAGCAACAGACTGCTCCGCTTCTAATGACATCAAGTGATTTGAATCTGACAGTGTTGGGATACTTTGAGAAGCCATAAATTCTCTCAAATCTTTCTTCTTGCTTTCCTTCTGGGCTGAAAAAAAAAAAAAAAACATACAGAAGTAGCTATTGCCCAGGAATTGAGCAGGAAATTCTTCATTTCCACCTATAGCCCTGGAATGTTGTCTGACAAGCACAAGAAAAATAAGGTGAGTTAAAATTCCTGTTTATCTAATTAGTGAGGTTTTCAAAGTTACATATTCCACGTGACCTCCAGTGAGTCTGTAAATCTGCTGGAGAGCTTCCACGGTTTCCAAAGTGAACCGAAGCACTGTCTACATCAATGTAATTACATCAATACGGTGCCCATTTTCTTAATGCGGAAAGTGCTTTGCTGTCCTTTCAGGATGAATTTTGCATAAAGATCTTCCTTGAGGGGAAGCACAACAAATGTGGAGTTTATAGACTTAGGTGACATAGTTTGTTTTCTTCTGTTCTGTGAGAAACAGTTGAAGATTTTAAAAGAAACTAGAAAAATACTTTTAGTTTTTACAAGACTTCTAAAAAGGTTTTCCAAATGACATATAATTTTCCCTTAGAAGCATTTTCATCTGACAACTGATCTAGTCATGCTGCATTTCAGGAAGAAAAGATGTTTATTGAGAAACTTAGACACAATTAAAAATTGAGATGTGAATGGAAATTCACTGTTCTACCTTGAATGTTCTGACTCACCATATGTGTAGGTTCTCTGTATTACCTGCAGTGTAGAGAAGATTTTGCCTGTCACTTTTTCAGAGGCTATAAGGGAGGATTCAGAAATACAAAGCATTAAGATCTGATGCTTTTTTTTTTTATAAATTCCAGCTTCAGTTCTCCCCCAGGACTTGCACTACAAAAGAGAAGTGCAGCCAGAACATGGTCCTGCTGCTTGAATGTGGCTAGAGCCTGGATTGACAGGCAGAGTAGGCTTTGGTTAAATGATTACATTTTTTGGTAATCATCTGACCCCTAAATCACAAGGTACTTGCATTCACACAGCATGAACCAGAGAACAGTAAAACATGCTTCCACTGTCATTCTTTCATAGATAGGTGAGCAGCACTGACATGAAACTGTCTTCAATATTATTGATAACAGAGGGTGTTGTGGAAGATGTTTATTTTTTTCAACAATCCCAGCAAGTGGTGCTGATTATTGTGAACTGAACCATAGTAAACTGTTAGCTACTGTTCCTGGAAAGCCTCATGCTCCTCTTGTTTTCCCTCTAGCAGCTCACTATCACTTATCTTTGCTTAGTGAAGAGTCGGTGAAGGTTGTATTTTTTACAAAAGAGATTGTTTCCAGTTGTATTCAAGTTGTTAGATGTTTCCTTGCTCCCTTTCTCAATTTCAAAACAAGTGGACATCATACCTCTAAAATCACTGACTATGATAGCTTGAACTGGAGTCTTCCAGATATGCCTGAGTGGAATGTTTTTCACGGTCAGTCATACCTGTCAACTTGGATAACAATATCAAAAAAAATTCCTGAATAGTCTCTGTATTGTAGTAACCAAAGAATATATGCCAGACATTCCTCCAGAGGGGGGGATGCAAGGTGAGCCCTGTTTTCTTTAGCTAATCTCTATGCACCTTTTGAAACCAACAAGCCATGCTTGAGCTAAGTGAAACCTCAGTGAATTTCTTTACTGTACACAGTCTGTCATTTGTTGGGCTCATCTAAACTATTTTCACAATTATTCTGTCTTTTTAGGAAATGTTTTATCTCCCTTTATAGACAGCACACAGTCGTAACCTGTGTTACCCATTTCACACAACTGTGACGCTGCTGCTTTATTCCCTTTGTGCATAAGCAGTTATCTGTTGTAGTGCTTTTTCTATTTAATGTGGAATTTTCTGAGCTAACAAACGAATGAAGAATTTGGTCATTATTAGATGTGGCCTGTTTTTTTTTTTTTTTTTTTTTTGCTGCATTAGTACTGGTTTGTTTTTCTACTTCAGATAAAATTACCACTGCCTTTTCTGTTCTTAACGACTCCTCTGTTTCTCCAGGTAAGGTAGCTGATGCAGAAGGGTAAAAGACTGTTTAGTGGAGGTAGATAGCCTCTAGCCAACCAGAAACTAGAATATCTGATTCTTTTTTTTTTTTTACTCTCTCTTTTTGCTTCCTCTGTGGCAACTTCCAAATTAAAGTGACTGAGTGCCTTCTTCCTATCTCTGTGATCTCAGTATATAGGATAGTGCTGAAGAAGATGATCTTCTGCAATTTAGTTTATCTCCTGCTAAAGCAGACCATATCCCAGCTACTAATTTTCACAGCGCCAGCCAATCAGTAGTGTTGACACTATGGTGTCACCTTTTTGATAGCTGCTTCTGAGATAACAAAAGGGTGGTAACCAATTAATTTTGCTGATAGCAATACCTCAGTGTTGTCCCAACAGGGACAAGGAGCATGCCTACTGCTTGGCAGTAGTGATATAATTAAAATGACAAAGTCTATGGAGGCTACTGTAGTTTTTTATTATAAGTAGCACAGCCTTGTAGAAAGGTACTGACAAATTTACAAGGCATTAATGTGGTCACAAACTATCTTCAGAAGATTAAACAAGAAGAGCAGGCAGCATGCATCTCCCATCACAGGAGACAGGAGAGAAGCTATTCTGCCCGTGCTGCTACTTGCCTTTACCATGACAGAGAAGCATGAACTGTTCTATGCCCTGTCCTCATATAGTCAGCAGGTAACTCTCTCAGAAGCCTCTCATGGAAATAGCAGGAAAATGAAAGAGGTTGCAAGCAGCAAGTTTTTCTGGCCACTGCAAGAGCCCTGTGTGCAGAGTCACCTCCCACGTACGCTGAGAACAGCCAAGCGTGGCCGTGCAGGCTGGATGTTCTAAATCATTCTAACCTTTTGCAGTGTTTTAAGTTTGCTATTTAAAAAAAAAAAAAAAGAAATCTATTTCATTTCTACTTCTGCATTTCTGCTTTTACACTCTGGTGCACTCTTCACAGACATAGAGTACACATATACACGTGCACACGCTCTGGTGACTCTAGAATAAAATGAAAATATTTCTTACAGTTTTTCTTGAACAGAGACACAATTGTTTACCTTCTACTTTTGCTTCCCATCTCTTTCTTGTACAATGAAGAATGCCCCATCCCCTATCTTGCAATCAGTCTTCATGATTCCAGTGCTGGGTGAAGATTGTTCCACTTGTTTGTTCTTGGGTTGGGAAGTTTGGAATGATTGTTCAAATCAGGTTCTCTGTTTACAAATGAGCTCTGTCTCTGTGTCTGAGCCCTCTCTGTGTTAACTGCTAAATATCCATCGTGATGTGCAAAACGTTTCACACATTGTCATGTGCACGTGCATCTCTGCATTCCTCAGCATTTCTGTGTGAGTATAGTTAAGTGTGGGCACAGTTACACATCAAAATATGAACTGGGATAGATGTTTGTCCTTGCCTAGCATCCCTCGGGCTCACCCAGGCAGGTTTTTTGAAATGGCACCAAAGCTGGTTTATCTTCATCAGCCCTGGCAGGTAAATCATATTCACAGTAGTTCAGCTGCACTCACGGCTGGCAATGAGGTTTATTTTTCATGGTGTGGTGAAGGCAGGAGGCTTCCTGCTTCCATCTGAATTGAACAGTGTGACCGTTTCGAACGATGAGGCAAGCAAATAGATGCACTAAACTGGGGCATGTGCTAGATGGAGCTGCTGTACACGCTGAGGGTAACCTGTGCATTGCTGCTGTCTCTTCTCTGACAGAATGGCTTGTGACTGTAAGCCCATTACTTGCAGAGCCTTGCCCTGTGTTTTGCTTCTCCTGTGATATTTTTGAGGTTTCGCTGTTAATGAAATTTTTCAGACTTGTGGGGGAACTTCTAGTTTTGTATAGAGGTTTTAGAGGCTTTTCTAGCTGTTTTGTGGATGAGGACAAGTGAGTCCTCCCTTCTGTGTTGTTGGTTTTTTTTTTTTTTTTTTTTTTTTTGCTGGAGTGACTCACTGAGCAGTCCTGTGAGCCATACATGGAGCAGCTCAGCACAGGATTGTGGTCAGGGTCATCCCACAGCCATACAGCATCAGCTCCCACTTCACAGTAGTTTCATTCCTGCCCTGAGAAGTGGTTTGTGGTCTGCGGGGCATGTGTTTGTTAGGCAGAGCTGTGTAAAGGTCCTTGTTCTCCTGATTTTAACTTTATTGGAGCATTTCCTGGGGAGGAGGTGTTACAGCTGTAGCACTGAAACAGGCAAGAGGCTGCCAGATTCCCATTACACAAGTAGGAGAGGATGAGTGTCCTTGAGCTGTACTCTGCTTGGTTCTTGCAGATGCTGTGAAACCTCCTGGCTTCTACTCACCTTAGTCATACCCATATTGCCTATATCAAGTTCTTCTGTGAAGAAAAAGCCCCAGTATGCACAGGCTACTTGCAATACAACAGACGTGGGTTCTAACAAAACCTGTAAAACAAGATATGCTTTTCCAGGCGTGTAATAAATTCAGGAAGAGATGAAGTACTGTCAGTGGATGGCCTGGACTGCTGTGCTGTTGTCAGATATAAGGTACTTGGGTCAGCTTATGGGGTGCCTTCACATCTCTGTAGTGGATGTGCGGGCAAAATCCAGACTTCAGTGTTTTCTAATGTTGAGCTCTGAGAATCTGCTCTGCTTCTGTTCCCTTTACAGTCAGGGGAGCTGGAGGAGGCTGTGGGAACAAAGATCTGCTCAGTCTTCTGTCCATTAAGTGCAGAGAGGCAGAGATATAGTCCCAAATTTAGCAAGGGGAAAAAGAGGAGAAACAACAATGGGGAAGGGAGAGAGGCCACCCTCCCTTCCCAAACCAGGATGGAAAACAGCTGAGTAACAGAAACCTGTCAAGATAGTAACTAATAACAATTAATAATTTATTGTACATCAAATAGTCCTTTTCCTCATGGTTTCCAAAAGCTCTTTACAGCCTATATATAGCGACTGCATTACGGTGTGGTATGTGCTTTTCAGCAGCATGGTTTAGGAACAGCCCTGCTGCTGCGGCACAATGGAGCATGGTCAGCCCAAAAGAGTGCTAGCAAAAGGTTTGCACCTCCTCAATCCTGCCTGCACATTTCACAGTAGAAAAATGAGTGTGGGAACAATCATTTTGAGGAGTGGTGAGAAGGCAGAGCATTGTACAGGTGTTATTAAGTCAGGCTGTCCCAATGCATTCAGTTGCATAGACCTTGAGAGAACAAGGATGGGGGCTGGAAAGAAACAAATGTGCTTTAGAAAGCCTATGATAATGACTTAAAATTGCTTTTCCTTATAATTGCAATTTTTAAGAGCTGACATTTAGCGATAAGCCAAGTGCTAGATGCTGATGGCTCACAGAATGTGGGGTCTTAAATAATGACTGCTACACGCTAATTCTTGCATATCTTTGGGCATGTTCAATTCAGATGCCGCTCATAAGGCTGTTGGGGGAGGGTGAATTAGTGGGACCTGCAAATGCAAGCACTCAGGGCAAGTCAGCTGGTAGGCACTGCTATGCAATGCATCCTTTTTCTATGGCATCTGCCCTGAAACACTGCCTCCAGGAGGGAGCGTACAGCATGCATCCAGAAGGCAGAGCACAGCGCTACAGGACAGAAGTGATGTGTGTACCTCAGTAAGAAGACTGCGGGGAGTATAATGCTAGTAAGAAAGCAATTAAAAGAGCTGAGCAAACAAGCAATAAATAATGTAGTGAGAGTCGGTGTAATAAACCTCTTTAGTAAAGCTGGCCCGAAGGCCAGCCTCAAGTTCCCTGAATCTGAGCAAGAGAAACTCCACCTTGTACAACCACCCAGGGCATAAAGTCACTTTAGAGGAGCAATTAGGAAAGAAGCTGCTTACTGGGTTGCTTTTAGATCATATGCTGGCAAGTTTAGGAGGTGGTGGGAAAGCCCCAATGGATTGACTGAGGCTGCTTTTTGTAAGTGAAAGCTTACTTATGTAAATGTGTTTAAGAGGTGCCTTTCAGTGAAACTGTTTGCTACATTTCCTGCAAAGAGCTAATGGAAACCCTCCCCTTAGAGATGATGCTGTTAAGGCTGCATTATAGATTTCACCTGTGGATGCTTGAAGCTCAGGTGACCAGCTGCAGAGATTATTTGCTAAGGCTTTGGCACTGCTTTTTCTGTAGATGGATACAAATGCTGAATTGCTATGGCACCTCCCATTTCCTGTTTTTTTTTTATTAGGCCTTGATAGGCAGGCAATACTTTGAATGCATTTTGAGTTGCATTTCTTGTCAAAGATAGTTGCAATTCAGAGGTGATTCTTCCTTTCCTGCTTGTCCTTGGACTTGTAATTAGGAAGTGGTTCCATTTATATGAAGAGCCCGACTTCTACATTAAGCCTTCAGATACCATTAGCAATAAATGGTCCCCATAGCTTTATGACAGGAGAGTGATCTGGTGGAAGGAGGTTGCCTGAAAAAAAAAATTGGCCTAGCTTGGAAATTCTGCCTAATCTGCTGTTCAGTATGTGCAGGAAGAAAGTTGAATTCCAGGCTGTGTTTCTTGTGTGCTGCTTCTACAGCAGCCTTGATGTCTAGGGGTGGATTTCTCTATGTCCTTGAGTATCGTGCAGCCACCTGGAGATGCTTGCTCCAAACCTTCCTTGGCAGGTCTTGTGCCTCAGGGAGGGATGGGAAGCATCACTGGGAATTGCAAGGAAGACTCTAGGTTTCTGCAGTAAGGTATAATAGCAGCTTCTGTTTGAACCAGGTGGTAAAAAGGATGGCACAAAACCAGCTCGTTCCCGGGACAGCATCTTTCTGGACCACTTCCACCAGCTCTATGCCTGTGAGAAACTGGGTAGTCTCTTTTTCCCATGTTTCCCTAGTTAATGATTTTTTTTTCCCCCAACACATTCATACAGATTAAAACTATCAGCTTGAGTGTTTTTAGAGCTATCTATCTAATACGATGCAGTTTAAAAAAAAAACAAAAAAGATGAAAGTCTCCAGATGAAGAGCATGCTAGTGCAGAGTACTAGCAATTGGCCCTCTTGTGGTTTTCATACCTTCTTCCCCCAAATACTGATGTATCCTAAGATATCATGATGTCACCAGGTGTCAGTGATGTATGCAGGTGAAGGTAGAGTTTGGCTCTGCCTTCACTGAATTTTCACTGTTGGCCTCTTGATCTCACTGTGGGCTGGAATCTCTTCCTGAATGGATTCATCCCATTCTGGAGACGATGGAATGTAATGAAGTGTGAAATCCATTTTTCCCCATCTAGTGTAACTGAAGGAAGACTGTATGGCACCTGTCTTCTCTGATCTGTAACCTGAAGATCCTCATTGATGTATCGCTTGTGGTTACTGCTCCCTGTTCCAGTAGTTTCCTGAGGATGCTTTTCAGAGAAAAGTGCCTTCCTCTCTGATGGAGCAGGATCTACGGAGCATCGGAAGGGAGGAAAATAGAGGCAGACGAGAAGGCTGTATTTCAGTGGGGTTAGGCAGTCTTGCATTCTGACTATTGGTCCCAATAGTCAGTATCTTACAGTATCCCTCCTCAGCCACTAGGATTAGCTTGTCCTGCTGCTGCCTGTATCTGACAGCTGAGTATTCTGTGTACAGATGTCTTTGTTCCTCACTGAGGAAATCGGACCTGTGTGTCTCAGGAAACCAAGGCAAACAGCAGCATCTCTGCTGAATGGTCTCTTTGCACTTGAAACTTCCAAAGTAAATTGCCATTAGATCTAACAGGATTGTCCATGTACAACCTGGGGATTTTTATTTCATAGGCTTCCGCCATGGCTAATTCATCTTCTCTAGACTCATCTTTACTTTGAATTCCTGCCCTCACGTTTTCAGTGGCTTTTCTTGCCTGCCATATTCCTCCCCATAACACCACCTGTGTGCGGTGAGCAGCGTTTGAAGACAGTGCAGCGCCTCACACTCTGTGTTTGACCCATCCTCTTCTCCTTCACACCTGCTCCTCTCAGCTAGGCAGCATGCTCTCTCCAGAGGTTTTGTTGCCTTCACATGCTCCTTTTACACAGTCCTATGAAGGGTCTGGGAAGAGGGCAGAGACAGGAAGGGAGGAGGGAGATAAGGAAGGAGGGAAGAGACAGGACCTGTGGAGAATAGATCAGAGCAATGATCCTTTATGAATTCTTCTGGGAGGCAGTTGGTTGGGCTGGGAAGTGAGTGATAGCCACACTAGATGAAGGATTGTTCTGTGTTCCTGATATATTTTAT
The DNA here is from genome assembly GCA_037305975.1 of Chrysolophus pictus. Taxonomy (NCBI): domain Eukaryota; kingdom Metazoa; phylum Chordata; class Aves; order Galliformes; family Phasianidae; genus Chrysolophus; species Chrysolophus pictus. The sequence goes on along the minus strand of CM074576.1, from coordinate 114,536,980 downwards.
CCTCGACAGGGATTTAGTTTCTTTAACTATCAAGCTAACTATTTCTCATACGTACACACGCACACACACGCACACATACATCTATTATATAAGCTGTGAAAGATAAAGCACACACAGCATCAATCACGTCTTGTCAGAATATCTTTACCTCTTTATTTTTTTTCTTTTATGTCTCCTACTTTCTTAAATTCTACTTAAAACAAGGCTGTTGTTATCTGGGCTTGACCGAAGTGTAACTGAAAGACCACTTCACCATTTGACAATTCACGGGGGACAAAATGGAAGGACAGGATATGGATACTGAGAAGGAAGAAGAAAATGAAACTGAACATAGGTGTGTGTTTTTCTGCTTTAAGAAAAAACCTTCCCCATGAAATGGGTTTTGTCTAGATTCCTTAGAAATCCAGAACAGAAAAGGTGACATACTAGATCCTGAGGATTACAGTAGCTCATAATTCCCCAGGAAACTATCTTCATCTTTGAACAGAACTTTTTAAATATATACTCATCTCCAATGTAGTGACACCTGCACTCACAACCACGAAGGTGAACAGAAAGGCATATAGCTGCTGTGTCAAACTTGGACCCTAACAGCTGAAGTGAGGTGGAGTCCTCAGACAAAATTGTAGATGAGCACATAGAAGTTCTTTTCAAACATCAGTTCCCTGTATTCCCAGGTCTGTGTTTGTCTACCAGTACTGGCCTACCTTAAATCTCCAGGCAGGCTGTAGCTGTCCTATAACTGTCTTAGTTTGAACTGGGGTAGGATTGTTTTCTTCAGCTTGTCTGGTATAATGCTATGTTTTTGGTTCTAGGAGAAAAACAATTTTTAATATGCACGGATGTTTATAGTTGCTGCTAAGCAGTGTTGTGCAGAACTAAGGCCATTCTCAGCAAAGGGCACAAGGAGCTGGAAGGGAACAAAATTAGGACGGCTGGCTTAAACTAGCCAAAGGGATATTCCATTCCATATGATATTATGCAGAAGGAGTTTTGAAGGAGAGGGGAGTTCATCTGGCTCTCTTCTGTTGCTTGGGTGGCTTTCTGGGCATCAATCAAGGGGTGGAGAGCAATTGTTTGTGTATCACTTGTTATGTACATTCATGTATGATCATAACTATTATCCTTTTCCTTTATCTGAGTAAATAGTTTTATCTAAACCCACAAGTTCTACTTTGTTTCTCTTGATTCTCTCTTCCATCCCACTGGGAAGTGGGGGAGAGAGCGAATGACTGTGGTGCTTAGCCCCCTGCTGGATTAAATCATGGCAAGGGAGAAGGAGGTGACCAGTGCACTCTTTATTCATGTCGCTGTCTTTTTGGCAAACAGATTAAAGAAAGAATAACAAAAACAAACAAAAAAGAAACCACCACCAGGCATCAAGATTGGTGAATAAGATTGTAATCTGTAATTTCTAAATATACTTTTTTCATTTACTGCTTAATGTGTGATCATGACAATGCATACAATATATGGTGTACCTATTGTGTTATTGTGTAACATCTTGAACAAACTGTACCTAATCTGCACGTTTGGATATGTCACTTCAAATGCAGCAAGAGGGAAAAATACAGCCCCATCCAATTTTTGGACCTCAATTTCAGGAATGCTGAGTATCTAGTGTACCATCTAAAATCAGCAAGAGTGATGATGCCCTGAGAACCAGGCCCTTGTATTTTTTTCTCTTCCAATTTCACCTTAAATTAACCAGGCTCTTTTTTTCTGTGCTTCTTAACTCAGCTTTTTATTATGTTTGATAGAGAGAAAGAATGATTTTTTTCCTCCCCTTGTATCTTGCACAATGGAGAACATAATGCCTTTCCTTTGAAGTCTTTGCTGTTATCCTGCCTACAAAGTCAGGCCTCTCTTTTGGTTTCCAGTTTAATTAAATGCATCTACATTGAACAAGGAAGCTGTCATGGAGATCCTGAAATGGCTTCTCTTGTGATAGCATACAACCCCTGACCAATTTAGAGTAAGTTCACCTTGTTCCTGTGCATACTGTATCTTGTAGCATACTTAACATTTTTTAATAGCATGGAACAGTGATGAGGGATTGTGGTTATTTTCTGAGTTACGTTCCTTTGCTGTCAGTCTGAAGTGAATGCTATACTGTGACAGACTTGTGTAGAAGAAATGGATCTGGGGGTGTTGGTTGATGCTCGGATGAACTGAGCCAGCAGTGTACCCAGGTTGTTAAGAAGGCCAATGGCATCCTGGCTTATACCAGAAATAGGACAGCCAGCAGGAGCAGAGAGGTGTTCATCCTCTTGTACTCAGCTCAGATGAGGACATGATTGCTGTTTCAGTTTTGTGCCCCTCCCTATGAGAAAGACATTGATGCCCTTTGAGCTTGTCCAGAAAAGGGCAATGAAGCTGTGCGGGGTCTGGAGCACAAGTCTTATGGGGAGTGGCTGAGGGAGCTGGGATTGTTCGGTCTGGGAAAGAGGAGGCTCAGGGAAGACCTTGCCGCTCTCTACAGCTCCCTGAAAGGAGGTTGTATAGAGGTAGGGGCTGGCCTCCTCTTCCACGTAACTAGTGATAGGACTAAAGGGATTGACCTCAAGTTGTGCCAGGGAAGGTTCAGGTTGAATATTAGGAAAGATTTCTTTTCCAAAAGAGTGGTCAGGTACTGGAATGGGCTGCCCAGGAAGATGGTTGAGTCACTGTCCCTGGAGTTGTTCAAGAACTCTTTAGGCATTGTACTAAAAAACGTGGTTTCGTGAGGAGATATTGGTGGAGGTAGGTGGCTGGATTGGATGATCTTGGAGGTCTTTTCCAACCTTGGTGATTCTATGGTTCTATGAAAGCAACACTTAAACAAGGAGCCAACCCTACAAGAATTAAAAGACCTTAATGAAGCTTATAGCTGAAGGTCAAATCTTGTGAGTAGTAGTTGAACATACTTGGGACTCTGTGGATTACATGTTCTTTGAAATGATGCTGGGGCTGTAGAACAGTATGTGGAATGGAGAAGACTGAAGTCTTCTAAGTAACAGGATATTGTAATGGCTTTCCTCGTTCACTTTAGTGCAGCAAAAAAGGGAATGACCTGGAAGTGTATCAGATCCAAAAAAAGCTTGTGATAAAGCCATTTGGTGTTTAATTCTGAAAGAAATATATCTTACTAGAAAATGTTAGGTTTGCTCTATTCAAATCTTGCATTATGCAAGTGGAACAGTACGAAAAATAACCCAAGCTTCACTTGGCAAATTTTTTTTTGGTGGATACCAACTTGAATGATGCTTGTCAATAGAGCTGGCTTAGAATTAATTTTTGCCCACAGTTTATCTACTAGCATTGGATGCTCTCCTTAATAATTTATGTAGATTGCTGAATCTTAGTTTTTATCTCCTTGCATTTAGAAATGGGCCTAATTAGCCACATTTAGAAGTGGACCATCAGTGCTCAAAAGTAGGATACAAAGATGGCTTCCAGCCATTGATTTCATCCCAGCCACTTGAAAATGAATGTCACATAATCCCTCTTAAAGAGCTTGCTGCAACCTTTTGGGAATTACAACTTGGATCCAATGCATGAGACAGCCTTCATCAATGCTCAGTCTATAAGAGCACTGAAAGAAAGGTTTAACATAACTAGGGCACTTACCTTTGCCCTGCAAAACGTGACTAATTTAAAAGTGACTCTTTACAGCTTTCTGTTGTTAACTGTGTATTTGTTAGGATGCCAAGCTTGGCATAGACTGAATACACTTACTCCTCTTACTTAGAGTGAACTGTCCCATGTGTGCCACGCTGGGCAGGAAAACCAGTCATCAGTACTATGCCAGCTGATGAATCTGTGATATTTATGATGATAGAGTGCTGACAGTGACCTTATTTCTGCTGTTTCCTCTGTAGTTATAATATCCTGCTCTGGAAGTAGGAATTGAACAGTTGGTCAGTATTGTTTTATCCTTTAAGAGTATAAGGTCTTGTGAATAAGGGCCTTGCTATGTTACACCACCTTCAGTTCTTCTCAGGCAGCAAGGCCATAATGAGTTTCCTCTTGCACAAAGTCTTCGATTCACAAACAGGCAATTAATTGCCATCAGCTATTGTAAAGAGGATAATGGTATTACTCTCATGTCTTGACATCACATGTTATTCTGAATGGTAACTTTCATTTAAAACACTAGAGTATGTCAGTGCTAATATGTATAAGATTTTGCTATGCATAATTTGTAAACATTAGACTTGGCAAATACATTGCAGCTTTTCAAGTGCTTGGCTTCTTCAGTTTAGTACTTCCCCTCAAATGTGCCCAGTCAGCATCAAACAGGTCCTAGTTAGGGTTAAAGTTTGAATATAGATCAGATTCTTTGAAATTACCTACTTATTTTGAAGCTTAGCTGGATGTCACGTTCTCCTGAAAACCTAGCTAAGAGCGTCCTTGACTTACATTGCTTCAGTCCAGCTGGATATGATGTCCAAGAGGAGGAAGTCCTCCATATTCCATATAGTTACCATATGCCATTTGGGCATTGCTCTGTCCGTGATTTCTCTTACATCTGTATGTCACCACTGAAAGCCCCCAGCTAGTCAATTTTCACTTTCTTTAGACATAGTGAATGAGAAATAGTAAATGAAGGCCATCAGCAGCATAGAAGTCTCAGATCTTGTTATAAATTTTACAGAACTGTGCTTGTCAGTCTGATAGCCACTGTCTTTACTCCACTTGTCCATCTTGGTGGTGCATTTTTACCAGAACTTTTGTCAGCTGCCAAGCTGTCACAGTATAATGTCTATACAGCAAGAAGAATGCCTGTCACATGAAATGGACCCAAGATGATGGTCTGTTTGGTTCCTTTCCAGCCTTGTTTGCCTTGATTCTTCAATGAATCCAGCTCTAGAATACATGCCAAGCACTCACTGGACAGCTAGTGATCTTTTACATATGTCATGACCTCTTTCTGGTCCTCGTATCAACTGGCATGAAATAATCAATTTCCATATTATTAAAGTCTCTCAACCTCCAAAATACAGACCCACATCCAGACTGCCAATGGGGCTGCTCCAAAAGTAATGCCTTCTATTTCATTATGTTGGCCCATGATGTCAGAGGCAGATGTTGGTGGGATGGAAGTAGAGGTTGAAACTTCCCAACAGTATTCTCTTACATTTTGTTGCTGATGGCAGCAGAGAGGCAGTATGACAAAAAGGTATCTTAAATGGAAATATGTATGGAGTGAAGGTGTGGGACTGAATTCTTCCATGCAGAAAAAATGTTTGCTGTATGTTCCTGGAGACCAAACAGTGTGCATGAGTGCACTGAGGCAGTGTGTGGTGTGTCTCAGCAGTAGTGACAGCAACGTGAAAGACAAGCCACATTCTGGATGGCCATGCAGATTTTGTGTGGCATGCAGGCTTTTGTTCATTGCTGCTGAAAACGCATAGCTAATGGTGGTGACTGTGTTGAAAAATAGTTCTTTTTAGTTGAGAATTCGCTCTGTCAAATAGCATCGTTGTGCTCTTTGTATCTGTCATAGTTCCCAAAGAAGAAGTGAATAGGAGGCATTACTTTCAGAGTGACTTACTTACTCTTGCACATGGGATGTGGTCACTACTTAATGTGTTACACTCAGATGCTCATTTAGCTCCTTAGCATCTTTAGCTGCAATTTTTTTCATTAGCACAGCTATATAAACTGCCCTCGGAAAGGTCAGGACTTTTTCAGACAACAGTATCATTTGGATGCTTTCCTTATGTAACTGATATACTAGCTGGTCCTTTTAATGAATACTTAAATTTACTCAAAGATCATAAACCTTGGTGAGCGTCTTCAGTTTGGGCACATAATGACCAGCATATTCAGTAGGATTTTGATCACAGTTATTAAATCAAAATCTCTCCATGCTAATGAACAGCTTGGGACTGAGAAGGGCTCCCACAGTATCTCCATAGTCTTAGGCAATGCGGTCATGTGCTTTTCACTTGTAATATAATCTGCAATATAATAGAGTTTGTTTTAGTGCAGTAACTTTCCCCTCTGCTCTTTGTTTTCATTACTTTCTGTCACGTGGCCTGCTGTTGCCATAATCATAGTTACTGAAAAGACTGTTAATGACAAACAAAAGATGAGGGGAAAAAAATCACTTACTTCCGAGACACTATTTTGTCTAATGGCTTTGTAATGCATTTTCTCCACGCCTGAATCAAGAGGTTGAGGAGAAAAATAACCTTAATCACAGGAGGGGCCACGGTTGGAAAATGAACCCCATTTATTTATAAGCTCTCCCATAATTCCCCCGTACCGCTGTGTTCTCCAACCTGTATTGTGTGGATGCAGGCAAGCACAGGAGAAGTAATTAAGGAAAGCTTATTTCAAGAAGCTAAAACTCGTGTTGTTAGGATCCACACCTCTGTGTTAAAACTGTAGGAAACTTTCAGGTACCACGTAAGTGAAAAGGTTGAAAACCAATTTTTGATAATTGATAGCAATTATCGAGTAGGCCTGCAGGCCTCAAGAGTGTTACCTCAGATCTCATCTTCCCATGTTTGGAGCTAGAATTTAGATTTAGGTCCATCACCTTTTTCAACATTATTGGCCCAATTAGTCTAATGTAGTCTTTTGTTTGCTTTACTGTTGAATCAAAGGATGAGTATCTGGATATTTTTTTTTAATGGTGTAAAAAAAAGCTTGAAGGGTTTTCTTCCGATGGGATTTTTATAACCACTATGGTGACGAATGGTCAAGTGCCATGGAGCATTATACTGATCAAACTCTGTTTCCAAGGAAACTCAGTATGGAGCTTCTAGGAGCTCCTTGTGGAGAACAGTGAAGCTACAGCCTGTGTCAGAAGGCAAGTCCCAGGTTAGGTTCATGAGTCAGCTGAAGAACTGTGTGCAGCACTTAAAAGCAGGGACGTACAAGTAAGTAGCTAGGTTGGGAGCGTCTTGTATTTGGTGTTTTGGATCAAGGTGGGAAGACGGAACAGGCGTTTGTAGCTTGGACTAGAAACAGTTACATTACTGCCCTTAATTTTCTGGAGCAGGAAAGTGGTCCAAATCACTTCAGAAGGGTGAATATTCACAGGGAGCTGCTGTTGCCAGTCCAGAAGCAGCTACGGACACTGCTCCTGAGAGCTGGGCACACAGCCTTGGCTGGGGGTGGCACTCAGCAGCACTGCTTGTGGACCCTGTCCAAGGGAATGAAAAGCTGATTTAGCTGTATATTTGACTGCGTGGGCCACAGAAGGACAGAATTTAGCATTGTTTAAGGGAAGGCTGGAGAAAGGTTAGGCAATATGTTTGCTGTTGCTGCTTTTTTATTATTTGAATAACACATGCACAGAAACACACAAAACACTGCTCTAAGCAAAAAACCTAGCATTTTCCCAATTCTTCCTCCTTCCCCCACAAAATTAATGGCTTTACCAGTAGCTTCAACCAGAAATCTTTCAATCTGTCCTACTACATATTGCAATAGTTACTGCAGTGTAACTTCCCGTAGCGTAGACACAGCAAAATCAGTAGAAAGGTGCTTTATATTGTACAGGAAAGAGGAATAAACTATCATAGTATAAGATATGTTTAAACAGGCATTAGCATCTCAATGGAAAGATAGAGATGATCCATGCACAATTTTCCATAAATATAACTGCTTGAGAAGCTAATTGCCTGAAGGTCAGAAATGCTAGTAGAATTATTTTTTTTTTTTAGCTCAGCAAACTGCAGTCCAGAGGCCATCTTGTACAATGTGCTAATGCTAGTCCCAAAGCATTAGATGTCTCGTTGCTGGTGGGAGCTGTTGGAGAAGAACAATAAAAAGTACAACATTTTCTGGGAAAAGTAATGCAAGAATTGTTTCAGGATTTGCTCCTGAGCTGCTGAAAAAGTAAGGGTTGAGCACAGAATTCTTAGGCTTGAAAAGACAAAATTCCTTGAAGTGTAGGGGGAAAACCTGTTTTCCCCTCTCTATCCTATTAAAAAATGGTGTAATTTTACAGTCAATATTTTTAACAAACCTTTTGTTGATGTACAGTTTTCTAGTTAACAAAAAAAAAAAGGAATTCTAGCCTTCTACTCCTTCTTGATATTTAGTTTGTTCAAAATTTCAGAGACCATTTTGATAAAAGTGGTAGATGAGAGAACATCAGGGTGAGGAAATAAAAAATCAACAGATTTGTCAAAGACTTTTCCTGTGGGTTGTCTAAGTGCAACGCAAAAACTTTACAAAATTACTTACTCTGAGATCACAAGTGATATAGAAAAACCCTTAAAATCCTGGCTTGCAGCCATTTATGGAGCACAGGTGTCGTACGCTGCTATGAGAAAAGTAGGTGTTACTTGAGAAAGCTGCTATGTTCTTACTGTATAGCTTCTGGGCACATTTAAGGTCCAGCTGTTCCTGAAATATTTTAGTGCTGCCATACAAAAGCCTGTCCAGAATCCATTAACAAATCTCTATCTGGAAGCTTGAGTTGTACTCTTTGTAGCTGGTGAAGAGATGCTGCCTGGTCATTGCTGTTCCACTGCCAGCTGAAAGCCTGCTGAGAATCTAGGAGTATCCTGGAGCTGTGAATACAGAACATAAGTAACAGGCCATATCTTTATACGTGTATTTCTCGACCTAGGAATACAACACTCACCTAGTTGGAGCCTCAGCCAGTCAGTTCTGGGTATACGCAGTCTCTGTTTGCTCATCCAGTTTACTGGAGCATTGAATTCTAAGTAAATGACTTACAGTTTGTCTCAAATCTGTTTCCCTCCTCTATGTTGTGGGCGTTTTTATTCGGTTTCTTCAGACCTGTTTTAATAAGTATGCTTTCCAACTTTGAATCCTTGGCAATGACCCAACAGTCTTGTTAAATGGTCTCTGCCTCCCTGAAAAAGGGGCTCGCTGCCAAAAAAACACTCCTTGAACCTTAAAACAAAACAAAAAAAAACAACCAACCAAAAACACAACAAACCACAACCACATGAACAAACAAACCATAAACACCATGGTGAGAGCTTTTAGTCAGCGCTTGTACTCCAGTTGGTTGCCAGCTCCTTGCATTCTGCTTCATCTTTTCTGTAAACTTTTATAGCCCCTAATCGTCTGTAAAGCATTGCATACCCCTACGGTGCCATATAAATGAAATAACAATGATGCTCTTGAATTAATTGGGTGCTTTTGCATACAGTGGTTTTACAATATCTTTTCCTCATTATAAGACCCTCTCAGTTGAAGCTGTGGGTCCAATTGCCACAGATAATTCAGTGCAAGATTGAAGGTGTATATGAGAGATCCCATTTTTTCCCTTATGAGCCCTTTGTGAGGAGGATATGTTTTAGTTCATTAAAGATGTGCATTAGACAATTACATTATGTTCTCCTCTCCAATTCCTTCCTCTTTTTTAATTCTCGGTTTTATAGATCTTCTTACAAAACACGAGGTCTTACAGAGGTTTACAAATCTCCATAAAGCTGGCTTTTTTTTTTTTTTTTTTTTTTTTTTTAAATCATGGGGATTTCCTTCAGAATCCCTACTTCCATATCAGCATAGGACAGTGGAATAGATCCTTAAGATGTACTTCTCCTAGGGTGGATTGATTTATTCTCCAGACAGAGTCCTCTACCAACAGAATCACGTTGTGGCCAAAAGAACGGCATTTGTGCTCCAGTTTTCCTACCAATAGCAAAGCCAACAAATCTCATGAGCTGATCAGACTAGCAGGTGTTTTGATAGTAGGTAATCTCAGTGGTTGGCATCTTAATGAGAGAGGGCAATGCGGTGATAATTGCAGCTTCCACTGGCTTGAAAAGCTTTGTTTTACTACAGTGCTGCTGGGCTGAAGTGTTCAATACAGTATTACATCTTACGTGGAAATCCCATGAGAGTCTAGAAACTTCAGAAAGTAGATTTCAAGTCCATTGTCTGCCACAAGCATCAAGCTTTTATATTATGTCTATTAAGGAAGTTTGAATCAAACTTTATTTTTTCACTGGTTAAAAGGAAAGAAGAGCACGCACTGATAACAGTGGTCTGAAAATACATTGGGATGCTCTTAGTGATTAAAGAGTAGGCAAATATATGAACAAACATCTAATCTGCACAACTTTTCCTTTTCAGTGCAGTTTATCTTGTACATCTATATGTTGCAGAGATGCTATGTCTTGCAAGTGTCTTGTAAAACTGAGACTGCTGCTTTGCAGTCCCATTGGAGCTTGGGGCAAATGCGAAGAACAATGACTCCAAATCTGCTGGTGTGTGGTTTTCAACTTCAGTTGAGAAATGAACTAAGCAGAATATGGCAAACTTTGGGGTTATTTGGAAAGCAGGTTGTTTGTATTTCTTCCACCCACCAAGTACAACAAACTAAAAGGTCTATCCTTTAACTTGGTCAGAATAGATTTGCTACTGAAGGTAGGAGGTCTCTGTGGCTGCCATGAAACTGTCAGTGGTCACAGTCAAAAGAAGTTCAAAGCAGAGATGTACATAGTTACACAGTCTACTAAATTTATGCAACACTCTAGGTTCTGTCTAGATAGACTGAAGCTACCCCAAGGTCAAGTTTCTCATTGGTGCAGACTGTAAGCTTATGAATGCAAGCTCAGGTGTGGCCCAGGCACATGTTCCTGAGTCCTCAGTACTCTGTTTGCCTGAGCACACTTGGTGAGTCACTGGGTGAACAAGTATGTTAATGCAGGGATCCAGCTGGCTTTCTAAAAGGCAGACAGGGAAAGGATGCAAATGTGGTGCATACTCTTTGGTCTTAAGATGCAAATGTGGTGCATACTCTTTGGTCTCAAGATCATTTTCAGAGCACTCTCCTGCTCCCAGAATGCTGGTTTCCTACTCCTAGCAATACGTACATCCTTTATCAGGTTACTGTCAGAAAAGTAGATCTAGAAATTGTGTTGTGCTGGAGCTTGCTTCAGTATCAATTGAGCTTACCTTGAATTTAAAAAGAGAAATGGCTGTTCTGAGCTGCATCATGAACTGGTTTAGACATCCTTTTTGCTCCTTCACAGGTGTTTTTTCATTGCCAAACAGAGTTTGTCTGATTTGGGAATTCTGACCTTTGTAGTCAGATTCTGGATGCTGTTATGCAGTTATACATCTTTCCAAATGAAAACTTTTTTTTCCCCCCCCACAGAGAAGACCCAGAGTAAGGATGTAATCAGCATAATATAGATTACAATGGAGATGCCAAGGATTAATGGACCTTTAAAAATTTCCCTGGAATTCCAGATTGTAAGTAACATGCAGAGACTTTGCAACCCAACATGAGTGTATGCTATGTTCTCGAATAAGAAGTAATGTGCATCTCATGGCATCTGTGCTACACTAAGAGGTACAGGTCTTCTAATATTATATCAGTTTTTTTTCTGCCCTCTTCCCTGAGCAGCTTGGTTTGTTTCTGTGGCCACAAGTATTTCATGAAATGAAGCAGTACATCAGCCCCCTATTCGGCAGCTTTCTCCTTTACGTTTTGCAGGGGCGTTGTCTGAAAATAGTCTTGTAGAGGAAGGGAGGAAAAAGAGGCCATCTGCAGCTTCAGCTGTCAGGCTGGTGAAGACAGGGGCAGCGAAGGTGTAGATTTAGATGACAGATGCCCAGACGAATGGCAGATAAGTGGGGAACTTGGTGATGGGAAATTGTACAATGGAAATAGATAGAATGAGAAAAGTGGCCGTAATTTCAAAAGAAAAGGAAAGGAACCTGAGAAACCAACCCCAGTGCCATGCTATAATGGGTTTTAGTCTGGATCTGCAAGGTTGTGCTTCAAATTGTTTCTGAGCTTAGGCAGGAGTCCCATATTTCCTTTTCTCGGATTTCTTTCTAGGAGTCATGAGCTGAAACCTTTCTACTATCTTTCCAGTGACCTCTGAAGAGCTGTGATCTGGAATTTCCCCGCACTGTTACCTGTAGCAGCTCTGCTAAAACTAGGTTGCATCCCCATGATGCTAAGTCCCTCATGGAAGCCAGTCTCACTTGCACTGAGTGACGGAGATCCCATTTTCTCATCCAAACTCTGTAGAATCAGTAAAAAGGAGTGGGATTAGGCTTATGCAGATGTGCTGTCAGGGCAGGCCCATGACCTTGTACCCCAGTAAGCCCTGAACTTACATCATGGGATGTGTTGATTAATTGTAGATAGGCGAAGTCACTTGTAAGCCATTTATCACAGTCATCGTTAGATGTCAAAAGAGACCTGGTTAAGAGGGATTGCTCCCATTTTTCTTCAGCTTTCATCATGCCCTGGTACCAGCAAGGACCCATGGATGGATTAACCAATTATTTACTAAGGCTGACATAAACAGATGGCCAAAACCAAGATTCGGGTATGGGAAAATAGAACAGCTTGTCCATGGTTATTGCCAAAGCCATCAGCAGTATTCATGTCATCAGAGCCCTTGTGGCAAGCCAGCAAGGGCATAGGTGATCTTCCTCTCTTAGACAAACCGTCAAAACGAGGAGAAAGTCCCTGTGCTAGAGGGGCTAAACAATAGCCTCTGTGCATTTTATTTGTCACTCTCAACTTCTGGATGCTTCTACCTGTGTTTTATTGGCCTAAACTCTGGGCCATACATTGATGCATTACTGGAAACAGTGGAGGACAAAGAGAAACGCTCCCAGAACCCCCCTGAGCTCTCTTGCATAGCCATCCATATTCTGGTGCTCAGACATTGTAAATCCTAAGGGGCATAAAACTTGGAGCTTCTGAGTAGGACAAATAGAAATACTTTTTCAGGTCAAGACTCCAGGTGGTAGGGCATGACCACTGTTGCTTTCTCAGTAAGGTGGAAAGTGATGTGGTAGAGAAAAACTCTGTATTTTATGGCTGAGGAAGCAGGTCCCAGGAGGCAGTATCTTGCCCAAGCTATACAAGAGGCTCATGCTTAATATGGTTGCCCTCATTTCTGCCCTGTTCTTCTCTCTGGCTGTTGATACATGGTCTGTGATTCCTTATCATAAATAAGATTTGCGAGCTCTCTGGAGAAATGGACTGTCTCTTCTCCTATGCTTGTGCAGCTTGTAGCAGGGGTATAAATAATAATAGTCATTAATGCTAATAATGTGTTTTTTAACCTCTTGATCATCCTCTGTCTGATAAAATAGAAACAGGAGAGAAATCTTGCTTTGAAAAAGAAGCTACCAGCAGAAACTATTAACATTGCAAAGGGTAGCAGAAGTCAGGCAATGCCAAACGTAAGGCTGCGACCTCATGTTTTCCATTTAGTTTGCTATTGCATCACAGACTTATTTTTTAAAAATAGTAGGTAGGCTGTAGTTTCTTCTCTTCTCAGTGTGCTAAGCTTTTTGTGAAGTCTGTGAAGAGGTAAATAGTCCCTGTGACACTAGAGGTCTGCTCTCTTGTTTTCATCAGTTACAGTTGGCAAATCACCTCTGTTACTTTCACCTCTCATCTTTTGTTCACCTTGTCTATCTTAGCACCTGGTATCAATGGTTTGAAATCATTTCTCACTGTCCTTCTGTAGAGCACCTAGAACAATAGGATTTGGTCTCAGTGAGGGCTCTGTACATCCCTGCAACACAACTGATAAACAGTGCAGGGGAATCAATTTGTATACTCAATACAGAGCAATTGCGCGAAAGGGCTGTCTTAGTGATTTTGCTGCTAGGGGGTCTAGATCAGTTGATGCTGAGTTTGGTGAGTCTTTCAGTTGCTTTTATTGTGCTCGAGAGCAGGTCTTCAGTGATCCACAGAAGTGTGTGGAGCTCTGCCTACGCAAAGATTACTCTAGGAACTATGGTTTGGACTCATGAAGTCCAGTTTAATGTAGCAGTGGTTGTATGTTTTCTATTTCTCTGGTTATTGTAGTCCTCACCACAGCAGGCTTGACTTTATTTCTGAGGTGCAGCACTACTGTCACTGTGATGGCTAAAGATGTAAATGATGGCAGATTTGTACAGAGGAATGCTATCATTTATTTGACTTTATACTGTTATAAGTATGGATATGCTTCCAGGCTTGCAAACCCATGTACCTGGAAAGCTGGTTTGATTTGAGTTTTTTCAACTATACTCTTTAGGTTAATAAAAGATATTGCCTTTTCCTACCTTGCCTCACATTATTTGCCTTTCAGCTCTCTATCCACAGTAATTTCAGCACTGGAACTGTTAAGAAAAGGTGCAAATTGTTTCTTCCACTAATCATAAAACACTCTCCCAGCCTAAAGTATGTTAAACAGCCAAATGCTTTTTCAAGCTTTCAAAAATAAAAACAAAATACAAATCCATTCTTGGATAAGAGGCTAGGTCTGAAAAAATATCAGTCTGAGAGTTTGTAATTTTAATATGTTATGAAGCACTGCAAGGATACTTGCAGTGGGAATACTCATGCAGCCCTAGCTCTTGCTGCTTCGCTGGCTGGAAAGGGTGGATTCCTTGGCACAAAAAAATGGCTTTGGAGAGCTCACCACTGTCCTATATTTCTGTCCAGGAAATGTAAGGCTATCAAAAAATGTGCAAGTCAACTCTCATTGCAGATAGTGAGACTGAAGTGTTTTGGTGATATTCAGCATTCATCTGTTTGCATCTTTTACGTCAGGAAGATCACTTTAGTCAGACAGGCAGGGTGGACAAATAGCCACCTTTCTTGCACAAGAGACTTATCGTAGTCCTAGCTCAAAAGTCAGCCCACAGTATAGCTAACAAAGTCACTAAGTCTAATGGGGGAAGTACCTCTCGGAGGCACAGCGTTGGGCTTAGTGAAACCATCAGGTGGGAAGCTGGGTTCATCACCTCATGCCCATCAGGTGAAAGAGTTAATGGAGGGAAGCACAAGGCACTCAGCTATTGCCAAAGAACTGACAAGCTGCAGCTGGGATTCTACAGCTCTGCTTTTGGGCAGAGTAATAAGGCACCTGCAAGAGGAGCTGAGTGCTTTGTGAAGAAAATATCTTCTGTACAGTGCTGCTGGAGGAGACAGGCCCTGAATCCAAGGCAGAGGTGAGTGAGGTCTGTGTTGCCAAGCTCTGGTAGAAATTTACGAGACCAGGGTGGCTGCAAAAACAGTCTTGAAAGGTGCTCTGTAGCCTTGAGGGATTGTTCATTCTTCTGCAAAGGCCAGTTAATGCTGAATGTGGCAGGAATTTTGTGGTGTAAACACCTGTCCCTCTAAATTGTGGATTTAGTGATGATCTTAAGGGCTTATTATTATTTTTTTCCCAGCTTGAAAGAGCTGACTTTTCTCACAGAAAACGTGATAACTCAAAAACATGATCTGCCAAAATTTTTCTTTGGGTTCTAGCCAATATTCTTTCTCTTGTTGTTGTTCACACTTGCAGATTTCCAGTAAAATTTTGCAAATGTTCAAAGAGCAGGGATCCTTTCTGCAGAACTCTTTGTGTGTGTCCCAGAGGCTGGGTTCTGTGTGCCTGTGTTTCAGACTTCTCAGCATAGCTTGGATGAGGCCCTCCTTGAAGAAGAAGTTGGCTTTGGGGATTCAGTAATGGTAGACGTGATGATAGCAACTGCTGTTCCATTCATTTTATATTCTAATTATGTGGCGATGTCAAAGTATGGATGTACACTGCTGCCGAATGCTTTCTGTGAGATACACTTTGTATGCCCTAAGTAGTCAACATAGGACTTCACCAAGGAGCAGTCATGCTTGATCAACTTGGTAGCCTTCTATGATGCTATCTGCAGCTGGGTAGATGAAGACAGAGCAGTGGATGCTGCGTACCTTGACTTCAGCAAGGTGTTTGACACTGTCTTCCACAGCACCTTTGTAATGAAGCTTAGAATGTTTGGGACCGATAAGTGGACAGTGAGGTGGATTGAGAAGTGGCTGACTTCTGGTTCAGAGGTGGTGTTCCCCAGGCATCATTGCTGGGTCTGGTTTTAACATCTTCATCAGTTATCTGAATGAAGGGATAGAGTATATCCTCAGCAATTTTGCTGATGATACAAAGCTGGGAGGAGTGGCTGACACACCAGAAGACTATGCTTCCATAGCATAGGTGAGCTGGGCGGAGGGAAACCTGGTGAACTTTAATAAGTTCTAAATGCGGGAGTCAAGTTGATGGAGGCTGACTTTTTGGTGGCATGCAGCAATAGAATAAGGAGCAATGGGCAGAAGCCAAAACACAGGAAATTCCATGGAAACATAAGGAAGAACTTATCTACTGTGAGAGTGATGAAGAACTGGAAGAGGCTGCCTGGAGAGGTTTTCGAGTCTCCTTCTCTGGAGATATTCAAGACCTATCTGAATACCTTCCTATGTGACTTGCTGTGGTGAACCTGCTTTAGCAGGGGCTTGGACTTGATGGTCTCCAGTGGTCCTTTCCAACCTCTACAATTCTGTGTTTCTGTCTGCTATGGCTAATTCAGGACAAACCTTCCCTGTGGTTCCTGTATCAGAACATGTAACATGCTTGTCTCCAAGGGTTCTTGGTACAGTCCCTACTGCGTCATTGCACGGTGAGTGTTGCTGCTGTCTCATTAGCTGGCTATTTCTGTGGATTTCTATTTTATGGAATTGCTATATAGCCAAGTACAGCCAATAAAAAGGCTGTGCCTTTTATTGGCTCAGAAAGACTCCTTTTAATTTTGTAGAAGCCCTGGTGAAAAATGCTTCCTTGAAGAAACCTTGAAAAGACATTCTTCCTTCTTTGATGAGTTTCTCAGAAAGATAGTAAAGAGGAAGAGAGGAATGGGATAGGGGGCTGGGAAGTAGTTGGATGCAAAGAGAAGTTGAGAGTGGGACACGGGAAGAATATAGATAAGGAATATGAAGTGGCAGCAAGGAAGTGGTAGGTGGGAAGTATTGTTTGATCAGAGTTGGCTCTTCCTGCCTCTCAGACTGTAGGTGAATGGGAAGCATGAATGCTGTTTTCTTAGTCTACATAAAGCAACCTAATCAGATGTGAGACTATTTATCATGGTCTTGATGCACTGTGCATCCCTTCTACAAGAACTCACATTTCTGGACACTGTGCAGTCCTTGACCTTGGACAGTGGTGGGTTTCACAGAGCTACATGACAAATGACTATTTCTTGCTGAGAGAACATCTCCTTCCACTCCCTTTTCCAAGATCACATGCAGCACATGCCACAACACTCTTCTAAATCACAATAAAATGTGCTATTCATCACAGATGCGCTAGTCCCAAAGACATGCCATGAAACCCACAGATGCAACACTCAATAAAACAAATAGTAATACACATATGTCAGAGAGAGACGCGCAGGACAGGACACTAAAACATCCAGGATAAAAACACTCTTGGGTAATGTATGGCTCTTGTCTCTTGCTCGCTTTACCAAGCTCTCTCAGCTTTAAATTTCAGGACCACTAATTTTCTTATGTAAACTCTGCAAAAATTTGCATGGCCAACTATGTTTTCAGTGCTACTCCTATTAAAGTAAAAGAAAAAGGCACTAAGCCTTTTGCTAATGCAACACAAAAATTTGCACAGTTAAATAACAGTAATTTGAAAAAAAAAAATCTGTAATGGAAAAGTTATAAGTTCCTCTATCAACTTTAGTTTGCCTGCTTGAGAAGTATTTTATGGTAGGTTCAGTATGAACATTTAGAAGAAGTAATATTACATGTGTGCAGGCACAGTCAAGTTAATATCGATATTGCACAAAGAGACTAAAGCGTAGATGAAATAGAAATGAAAGTGTGAGTGCTTAAACAGTTAATAGCACAAAGCACATTTATTTATTAAAAAATGGACAGGCATCCATGCACAGTGCATCTATATGCATCCACTCAGCCTTAATGAAATACTTTCACTATGCATTAAAAGTAGCCATCTTTCAATCATTCAGAGCTGTCAGAATCCGGCCTTTTTTTTTCTTTTCCTCTCTAAATGGAGTTGTAGATGCACTCTTTGATAGCTAATATGTCTGTGGCTCATCTGGCTTTTGAATCTAAGGTAAGTGGATAAACTGCAGCAATTCAAAAAGAAAGGGAGGAAGAACAACGACTTAAAGAAAATTTGTTTTATGTGTTTAGGGAGAGTTGAGTATAGTGTTCTTCCTTCTGTTCTTGTCCTTGCAGTCTGTAGGTAGCAGAGGGATTTGGCCATACAAAAAGCGGGCTCACCTTTGGCTCTAGACCAATCCCAGAGAATTCCAGCCCACAGAATCTGATACTCCAGCTCATATTTAGTAGCCGAATGTCCTGACTAACTCTGTTGGTATGACTCAGCATGAGCAGGAGAGCCAAACCCCAGCCCTGAATGTTTTTGAAGGTTAGGAGTATGTCAAATGGACTGTAAGAAGTAGCTGTTTCTGGCTTCTCCACAGAAGCATGAGATGATGCTACCTGAAGTAAAGCTGCTTCTTTTCAATCTTCTGATTTTTTTTTTTTTTAAACTGCTGTCCAGTCTAAATGGGAATGATGCTGGCTTCAATATCATTTTCAACTAGTTTTGTCCCTGCAATTTATGGTCTGAAGCAGAAATCTAATTCTGATTTTCCTATTATTATTAATTGCAATGTTGCTGTTCTGTCAATGCTCAAAGAATTCAAAGAGGATTGGATCCAACAGAATGCTCATATCCCAAGTATGGCGTGGGCACACGGTTTGAGAGCTGGCCTAGTTGGTCCTCGTAGTGCCTGTGCCCCACCTGGGTGGGAATTCCTGCAGCAACGCTTAAAAACATACAAACTGGCTTGACAGCATTTCACTTGGGCACAGTAAGTTCCAAACAAACCTTGTGGGCAGGCTTATCTTTTGCACATGCCGTCTTTTATAAGGTAATCTGTTGGCATCGGAGGATGAAAACCACTGTAAAAGGGAAATCATGAAAAAGAAGCATGTTCCTCCAGCTGACTGGAGTCAGCTGACTCTAATCCGCTCTAATATTTTAGTTTGATTTCCTCAGGAAATGAAGCCTAACTGATAGGATGCATCAATCTGTTTTTTCCATGTGTTGTTCCTCCCAACCAATTTCAACCACATTTAAAAGAGGGTGGAAAGCTGGAAAGTGAGTTTGCACCTGTATGGTTCTTAATAGCTGGTGATTAGGTAATGCCTCACTCTGTCCATAGGGGAAAGGCACCTGGCGGCAGCCAGCCAGGCCAGACAGTATCTCTGTTTTGTATTGCATTTTGGTCAACTAGAAAGCAAGTATGCACTTCTGGGCTACCCACAGCAAACAGTTTATTTTTGCTGCAGGGGATGTCATAGGGATATGATGGGATCTGGTTGTGGGAAGGCAGGCTTTGTAATTTCTGTTTGCAGAGCAGCTTGCTCTAAAGCAGTCTAAAAAGGAATACTGCTGGAGTGGTGTTACTTCTTTAGTGGCAAGAATCCTGCATACCTTTCCTAGACGTGTTGTCTCCTTAGTGTTCTAGGGGGATTCGTGAGGAGACTCTCTGTCCACATCTTTGACTCTGGGCGTACTTTCCAAGAGGAATTTTTCTTGTCATGTTTTTAAGATTTGTCTAGAAGATTAGGACAGACTGGATATTTAACGAGAACAGCTGTTGCTGCCTGTTCCACCTGTGGGTACTTTACTCCCCCTGAGTTGCTATTACTAGATTAGTGGTGAGGACCAACCCCTTTGTATCTTCATCAGCCTCTCTCCTTCCTCGCTCGCAGGCGGGGCCCTTCATTAACTCAAGTTTCCTCAGGTTCCGTGAAAGCTACTGAAGACCCTGTGGGAGCCCGGACTCCTGCCTGTGGCCATGCATGTGGAGGGATATTTTGCCTGCTGGCTGCCCGAACTTTCAGCCTTTGAGGGCCTCGCCTGTGGGTGGCTAAGCAACATCTGTGATGTGTAAATTGTGATTGTTATCTCCTAGCAGTGACAACCAGGCTGCCATGACAACCGTGGTGAGGGCACAATGTGGCCCAGGAGGGGCCGCCAGGCTGGGGGGCAGTTTGCCCGGACTGCCACCTCGCAGTGACTTCTCAAAGGCTGCACAGTCTCCGTGTCCCCAGCTGCAAAAGGACACCTTTTTTTTTTTTGAAATGCCTGGAGAGTGACTGATGAAAAGCCCTGTTCGAATGTTAAGTAGTACTTCATTACTGCTGCTCTTCTCACCAGAAGCAATGATTTCAGGGGGCAATGAAGCTACAGGAGCTAATTACTCCTTGGGAAGAAAGTTCATCTTGTGTAAGGTAGGAGGAACCTGTGTTTGAAGGGAGAGGGGTTGTGGGAGAAACCTGCTGTAAGCAAACAGTGGCTTTGCAATCTGGATTTCCTACACAGAGTGATTCCTTCTGGTCCTTCTGAAATTGCACGGAAGTCACGGGAAATCCAGCAAAGATTAATGCAGCCTGATACATGCTATTTGTCCTGGAGGCCTTGGCAGCTCTGTAATTACAGTCGGTGTGCCTAAGTCCCTCTCTGGCCCCCTACGTACCGCCTGACGGTGCCACCAGCATCAGAGAGACCCTGGATTTGGGATCTGTCAGGCAGAACTCCGCTGAGAAATCAAACCTGCCCCTCTGCATTTCTCACTGCAGTGATGAGGAGTGCTCTCCTCCTTTGCTAAATAACTTCCCCATGTCAGATGGAGCCTTAGGGACTCTTGAGCCAAGCGTGGCTCATAGACTTGTGATCCAAGAGAGATGTTTTCAAGGGAAGGAGAGAGCCATATTTCTATAACGTGTATATTTATATATATATATATATATATAAAAATGAAATAAATGAGCAGGCTTGCAACACTAGGTGGCAGAGGTGGGATCTTTTCTGCTCAGAGCACTGTCCTATAAGGCATTGCTTGTTTAAGTACAGTCGCATTTAGTTGGAGCTGCAGGAGAGACACAGAGAGATTCTCTGTGTTTACAGCCAGCGCAGGCTACGACGAGCATCTAACCTGGCCCCCCTTCCTCCCGCACTTGGAGGGGAGAGTGCGAGGTTGTTTGGGAATCTGGCCACCGCGGGTCAGCCCTCCCTGTGACTGGATTGCCAGGGCTGGTAGAGCAGAGCCCAGGGGGACTGAAGGGAAACACACATCCCGTTTTATTTGAGAGGGGAAGAGGAAAAAAAAAAAAAAAGAAAAAGAAAAAGAAACTGAGAGAGGAGGGAAGAGACGGAGAAAAAGGCAGAGGAAGCGGAGCGAGTGAGAGAGAAGCATGAGGACCTACTGGCTGCACAGTATCTGGGTGCTGGGATTCTTCCTGTCCCTCTTCTTGCAAGGTATGTGATGAGTTCTTTCTTGCAATCTCCTCAAACCCCTTCGCTTGAAATGATGCTGATGGACTGAGGGTGAATGGAAACATGGAACTGGAAGCTGGAGCTATTTAGATTCCTCTGTCTTATCCCCCCCCCCCCCCCATCAAACCTTCCTCCCCCCAGGAAATAATAAGCCAAGGAGAGATCGTTCTTGGTGAATCCTATGGTTAGAGGACATTGCATGTGACTGACTTTGCTGCTGTATTTATGCTTTTGCAGAGGGGGAGCTGGAAGGGGGGTGGGGGGAACGAGAAGAATTGCAAAGGGAGAGAGGGGTGGGTGAATCTGGGTATCCCTTTCATCTACAGTCAGTGTTCCTCAGCACTCTGGGGCATGAGTACTGATGCTTCAGAATTCCTCACCTTCCTAAGGAGATCAGTGTTAAGTTTCTTCTTTTTTTTTTTTTTTCCTGTCTTATTTTATTTTGGTATTTTGGTTTTTCTGGTGAAGGGGAGAGGTTAGAGGAGCCTCAGTGCCTCTTTGCAAAACAATTGTCCTTCCTCTCCTCAAAGGAAAAAAAAAAAAAATAGGAGGAAAAGACGGGAGAAGGAAATTTGTTGGGTATGGGATTTTGTTCAGTGGAGAATTGCCAGCTGGGTTTCTTGCTTCAGGAGCCAAGTGTGAGTACAGAATTTAGTTAGAAGTGATGACAGACATGCTAGCTGGTTTTGAGATGCTTTCTGTAAACAGGAGTTAAGGGTTAATGCATCCCGTGCTGTATGTATAAATACACATCACACATGCACATATAATCGTAGCCCTGCAAATCACAGCTTGTGCATGATCCAGGCTCGCTCACTCACGCATATCAGTGGTCCCGTATACCCCTGTGCACATACACACTCATGAATATAGCATGGAAGATGAATAAACTCGCTCTGGCACATACAGTTCTAGCTCCTAAGCACATGCAGTTCCTGGAGTGCCGGTCTGCTGCTCTCTCGCTCACATTTGCTCTTCCTCACTCCATCCTTCAAGCCTCTCCTTGTGCCTTCTCTTCATCCTGCACACTGGTTTTGGTGGCTGCTTGCACATCCTATGCCTGTCCTGCTGCACTGGTCTTGCAAGTGCATGTACATGTAAGTGGTACATTTCTACCCTGTGTATATGCACCTATCTGGCTCCTGCCTTGCACGGTCTTGCATTCACAGCATCTTGCATGCACCTTGAGGGGATCTCACTGCGACTGTCTTCACCTCTCGCACTCCTGTGCACACTGTGATGTATGGAGGGATACCCAGTCACAGTATTCAGCCCTTTTCCTCATACTTCTGCACAGTTTCACATTTGCTGTTCTGTGTCCACTGAGCAGATCACGCAGGCACGCTCCTTGTTCTTCTGTTGCAGCCTCGTGCTTACCTGTCACTACTGTGTGCACTACAGCAAAATCCCTCAATTTCTCCCTCTTTCTCACATTTACCAAGTGTTTCCTTCCACACCACCTCTCTTCCTCTGTCTCTGCATTGCATACACATGCTTTTCCACTGTCACATATATTTGCTCAAACTTGGACACTTTGAATTGTGAATCCAGCCCCAGCACCTTCTGCCTGCTTTCCTCTTTGAAGTTGCTGATTCTGACGGGCTCAGAGGGTTTCCTCCAGCACACGGGATGCACGCAGGGTGACAGGACACCAGTAGTTGCACACCACAAATAGTAGGTGTCAGCAGTGAAGTTGGGGAGCTGCCGTGAACTTCCCTCTGCTCTGGAATTGTAGAATCATTGACGTTGGAAAAGATCATCTATCCAACCATCAGCTCCATCCTCATTGTGCTCACTAAACCACGTCCCTCAGTGCCCCATCTACCCATGAGCACAGATCTCTCAAGGAATATGGATGCTGGCTCTGAGCACTGCTCCTGTCTGATACTTGTTCCCTAGCCTGCAGTCAGTGCTGCTTCTCTTCGCACTGAGTCAGAAGCCTTCCTTGAACTGCAACCAGAGCATCCCAATCCTAGCACAACTGGTTGCTGCTTGAGAGGTCTGGGCTCTTCCTTGAGAGGTCTGTGCTCATCCTTTCCAATATGCAGCTTATGCCAGGCTTAGGGGCTGTGTTACCTTCTGTCTTAGTGAGTTACCATTGCCACAGCTGTAGCAGAGAGCATCAGGGAAGGTTCCTGGATGGCTCTTTCACCAGGAACCCTCTGAGGAGGCAGAGGCAGCACAGTTGCCCTCTCTGGGTTTTCAAATGGGATTGGGGATGCGGGAGATGTTGCAAGCCAAAAGCTGCTGCTTCTCCTTTTCCCAAACTTCAGATGTGGTATAAACTAGCCCCATTCTGCTTCTGGTTCCAGTGTCAGTGCCTTCCCTTCCTACAGCTGGAGGTGAGGAGATGGGGAAGCAGGGTCATTAGGGCTGCAGAGGAGGTGCAGAGTACATCATGAGCAAGCCCAAAACCATCTGAAGGAGTTAAGAATAGGAAAGTATTGTGTCCCTCTGTGTTTTTTGGTGGTGGTGGTTTTTTTGTTATTGTGTTTTTTTTGTCTTTTTTTTTTTTTTTCTCATTTAAAAGAGAAAGACGGCCGGGAGAGGGGGGTGTTGTGGAGAGCCACTTATTTCAAATTAATTGGCTTTCAATGAAAGCGTGATAATGAGCCCGGTACGTTTCTGTAACCCTGCTGAGCACGGGTTTTGAACACTTACCCAAGAGAACCGCAGCACCGGCTGTGACAGGCAGTGACCCCCGTCTCCGCTTCCAAGCGCGTCCCTCCGGAGCCAGGCAGCTGTGCCTGAAGCTGCCCCAAACTTGCCAGCGCCTTCTCTTCCTCACCGTCCGCTTGGGGGTGTACGGGGGAACGCTGAAGGAGCTTCTGGCCAGCTCCTGCTCGCCCAAGGCCACCGGGCAGGGGACGATGAGGAGGGAGGCTGGTGCTGAGCTGAGATAATGGGTAATAGCAAGCGATGGAGGATGGGGGGGAAGCGTGACGGAGGCTGCCAGGAGACCTACGGGCTGCACTGTGCCGAGGGACAGAAGCAGCCCCAAGCAGCTCTGCTGGGGACGTGCGATGGGATGCCTGTTCTTTCCTGAGGGGCACAGGCACTCGAACCCCCGTTCCACACAGGCTCGAGGCTCTGATTGCTGCCCGGAGGATCCGATCGCTACGTTTTCTTAATCCGGTGCCTCAGGCTGCGCGTTGCCGCATCTCCGCGCTGTCCGGGAGGCAGGTGGCTGGGGGACGGCCGGCCGCAGTCCCGGTCCTTCTGCCGGGAGCTGGGAGGAGCAGAGCAGCCCCGCGCTGCCGGTGGGTGGGAGCTGCTGGTGACACGCTGCAGCTCTTCCCCCTGAGGGGATTCGGCTCTTAGCTTGGTGTGCCTGTAGCTTCCGACAGGGATCAGACTCTCGGATCGAACTTGGAAGCTGGATTTTCCTTCTTTTCCTCAACCAGTCCTTCCTTCACTCCCTCCCTCTCGCCCTCCCCCACCAAAAAAACCCAAACCAAAACAAAAAAAAACCCACAACTCAGAATGTGGTGTGCGAGGGTGAGAAGGAGAAGCAAATTATTCGTGTCTATCAAAAATTGCATCTTGTTCACTTAAAATAACTTCTTATTGTTTTTGCTTTTACCTCCTATTACTCAAAATTAACCGAGCTGCCAATATGAGAAGTTCTGTTTTCCCACCTGGGCTTTTTATTCAAGAAATGAATGCCTTAAAAATTATACATTTGCTTCACACTGAAAATTCTTCTAAATAAAATCCCCTTGAAAAATAACAGCTGTTTCAAATCTACAATTCACTTCAGAAGAAAAATTATCCCAGCTTATTTTACCCAACCCCCCCCACCTCACTGGTTAATTGGAGGAGATTGGTGTTGTTGTTTGGTTTTTAAATCATTAGCATCCTTCCATAGCCAATTTGTTGAAGTAGATGCTTTCAGAAATGTCATACAGAACTGGTCTGCACAGTATGGGTGGCATTTATTTATGATGCATTTTTTGGGTTGCTCAAGGGTTTTCATAAATGGGGAAATGACTCTGAAAGAAATCATGGAGGCACTTGGGTAAGTGGAGTAGGATGCCTTGGGTTGGTATGCGGTACAAATGTTATCTGTGGAGTCTTGTGCTTTATAATGTTAGTGGGCAACGTGGGTGTGAAAAATGATGCGTTTGTTAATATGCAAGGCTTGTGAAATCTGTATGGATGAAGGCATGTACCCAAGTGTTTCTGTGCTGATAATGTGTAATGGATGGGGAGAACAGAAAGAGGAGGAGAAAGAGTGTATGTGTGTGCTAAGAGTGGTGTTGTAGTATCCATGTAATAGTGTGTGGTGATAGCTGTGCAGTTGGGTAATGTTAAGACTGGAGAGAAAAGTCCTTACTTTCTCTCCTGGTTTTTTTTTCTTTCCAGCTCTTTCAATCAACTGGGGCAGGTGAGACTCTGATGTGATAGACTGTATTGATGAGGGAATGATTCAGTCCACTGCTTTGTGTTTCCTTAAATGATGAAAAGGTTCAATACCTAAAAAAGGAAAATGCTTTCCTTGTAAGTTTAAGATGAGAAAGAGGCAGAAAAGGCTCTATATCTGCAAAGAGGGAACGCTGAAAGGATATCCCAAATGTTACTTCTTGTCCTCTTCCCCTGTTTGCAGACCTTTTGGGTTAATATTGGCCACACCAGTAATGACCCATGTCCTGATAAAAATCTGAGCATTCTTCTACACGCTCAGAAAGCTTTATTATAATATGTAGAAATTTGTTTCTTCTTACTCTATGGGATACCTCCTCTTGTGAGGGCTTTACTAGCTGGGTGATAAAAGCCCTGGTTTATGGGAGCTCCTCTGCAGCCTGTAAGCACTCACACGTGTGGTAGTGGTCCAAGGAAGACATCCTTCAGGAGTCCCTCCTTACACCTTCTTGTTATCCCACAAGCATTGCAGTCCCTTCTGATCAAGGTGAAGAAAATGGCTGCTGTCATCCTATGTTGATAGCAAAGCAAGTCCTTTGAGAGTTCACTTCCTTCTTATGTGCCTCTTGTAAGCCTTCAGGTGCTCCTTGCCTTGCTGTCAGGGGTCATCTCCATCACTCAGCAGATTCATTCTGTACAAGACTGATTTACCTAGGTAATGGCTGAAAGCAGTGATATTAACATGTGGGCACCACCACACTACCTATGGACCTGTGTGCTGTACCGTGAAAACAGAGTGAAAAAGGTGATTATGAATATATGAAAGGGAAACTGCCTCTTCTGGGCAGATGTGAATAGTTGATGGGCTTAATGTGGAGGGAGATTAGCTGGGGTTGCTAAAGGATGGAATAATTTCATGATCAAGTGAAATCTGTAGTGGAAGCAGAGAAAGGCATCGCAGAAGAGTCTGGGGTAAATCTTCTATGTGTGCCTTGGAATATGCAGGTGTGTGCTTTGCAATAAATGGTCCCCCTCATGTGCAGTATGGCTGCTGGGAGGATGCTGTCTGTGGGCCCTGTAGGGAGCTTGATCCTTTTCCTCTTCCAGATTCCTTTTCCTTAAAGAACTGTGCACCATAGCTTTGTGTGCTGCTCAGGCTCAGTCAGCAGTGTTTTTGACAGCTGATGTGCTCTTCCTGCTGTCATTTTTATCTGGGGTAAAATGAAAAATACCAAGCACAGCACAGACCGTCTTGTCCCACTGTGATAAGGAATAGATAAGGGCAAGATGAAGATCTGCGGGGGTGAGCATGTGAGACAAAGCCCTCTCCTGGTGTCAGGGAAGGGCAGAGATCCCTGCATACAATACGGAAAGGAAGAAGAAATGCTGGGGATTTGTGATTCTTATAGGAGTGGGTGGGGAAAAAAAGAGAAATTCAGGCTCGATTCTGTGCTGTGCTATTGCTCTGTGGTTCCCAGAGGGTTTTAAACAGGAGGACTATGGGATCTGGGGTCAGTGCTGGATATACTGGAAGCTGAGGCATTTCCCCATGATCTTTCTCCAGCTAGTTGCCTTCCAGTAAGGCAGCATGGCTCTGCTCATTCCAATGGAAGGAAGGGGAGCAGCAGGGGGATGCCAGAGGGGGAATATTCTTCCTTGCTGAGGTGTGCAGGGTCTTACAGTGAAGTGTCTTTCTGACCATATCTGCTGTGTCAACGCCTGTGGGAAAATTTCTTCACTGAGAAGAAAAAGGCCCTTTACCTTCAATTTGCTTACTGTTTACCCACGAGTACAGAATAAGATTTTGCTCTGGTTTGCAGCTGTAGGGGTACTGGACTTTGAATGACATTTCAGGAAGATGATGGCTTTAGAGGTCTTAGCTTGAAGCAAATGGGAGTGTATAACTGGATCTGCAAGGTCACAGGCAGGGCTTTTGTGGTTCCTAGGTTATACGAAGCATACTATAGAAACTCCCTTGCAGATGGCTTTTCCTTTAAACCTGTTCCTTTACTGTCTGCCTCCATGTGCTCTCATGGGTGCATGTTTCCTGGTGTCTTTGAGGATTGGTAGAGCCCTCCCAAAAAGAAGGTGGGCATCTCCCTTCTCTGGAGATGTGCACTTGGCTGTTGGGGGGAATACAGGTAGAACAGAAGCAGTGTAATGAGGGAGGGAGTAAGGAGGAGATGAATGGAGGGCTGTGGAGTTTCCCATCCAGTTAATCAATAGCATATCAGCATGCAGCCACTGGGGTACAAGTATGCAATGTAAGTGCGTAATCACAGCTCCTTCCCCTCTGTCCCTTAGCACTTGTATTGATGGCAAGTTGCAGGCTGGAACTAATGAATCCTTGCAATATGCTGGAACAATAACTATGAATGTTTTTTTTTTATATTACGTCTGGCTGTTGCACATACATGGAGCCTGGATGTGCTTGGTTCTAGTTAGTTGACCCAAAGCTACACTGTGATTGAGAGCTTGGGACGTTCTGGTTGCTACCCTCGTAGCCAGTGCCTACTGCATGCATGGGGTTTGGTGAAGCTGACCGTCTGGATGTACATTTGAGTGTCTGACAAAGCAGGAATTTGCTTAGGGGGTGAAGGAGTTATTTCAAGGGGCAACTGTGGATTTTTGTTGTGTGAATTTGTTTAGACTTGTGCCGCTGTGACTCCATCTACTTGTATGAGCACTTTGTTTGCCTTGTAAAGCTGTTTTGTTGTACAGTGGGTTCACTTATTTCACAACAGCCAGTTCTATTCATGCCTGTATATGTGGTCTGTATGCAAAGTTCTGACCAGAAACCTTTCAATATACCCTCCTTGGCTTTTAGGGGGATGAGTGTGACAAATAAGATAATCATAAATAGGTGTATTTATGTGCATGTGACAAAAAATATTTAAGTTGTGTAGTATAGATATTTGTGCTAACAAATGTGGATCAGGGTTGTGTTTGCTGCAAGGGAGGAGTTGTGAAATGTTAGTTCAGTAGGTGAATGTAGCAAGATTAGTGATATCTGTGTAGCTGTGTATGCTCCTGGAGTGACCATTATTCATAGCAGATTTGCATCCTATCTTGACATGGCAAGAGATTGTTGCAATGAAACAGAATCATTGCTGTGGCTACCCCTTCTCATCTTCCTGATAGCTTCAATTGTAAAATGGTAACTTAGTCATGCTCCATTCGCTTGGGCATGAAATACAGTGTAGAGAGTGGCGAGGACATGCTTGACTCCTACAGTTTCATATGAGAGTTCTTGAGAACAGAAGAAGAGGATGAAGGGAAGCTTTCTTGCACATGTAGGCTGTGCAGTTTTAGGCAATGACATTCTAAAACGGTTCAGCTTTTTTTTTTTTTTTTTTTTTTTTTTTTTTTTTTTTTTCCAACATGTCCAAAATATTCCTGGGCTGGATGCAATGTAAATGGGTAAACCAACAAATCTGCACTTTGACTGTGACAATAACATGGTTTTGCTAGTTTAGCTGCATCAGCAGCAAGGACTATGTCCAGCGGAGCTGTATCTTGTCATGAGTCAGGTTTAGCCAGCTGAGTAACAGTCTGACTGCAGGCGTACCCCTGCAAAGGGTTTTGCACTTATGGGTATTTTGTATAAGGAGGTGGTTTGTCTGCAAGAGTCTTCATGCTGGGACTGTTATGGGTTTTGCCAACAGTAAATTCTTAGTTTAAAAAAGAAAAAAAAGTTATCTCAAGCTAAAGTGGTGTAAGGACTGCCTGTAGCCTTGGCCTACTGAGAGAGGGAAGGTGAGAAAGCAGCAAGAGAGCTGATGTGAAGGTAGAAGCCTTCTTCTCCTTTTCCATGTATCTTGGGTGCCTGTTGGTGACTGGTTTGTGTACCCCCAGCAGCCAGAGGACAATAACAGATCAGGTTGTTAAAAACAACAACAACAAAAATCGAGTTCATGCTGTAGCATGAGCTAAATAAGCTGTGGCATTACCCTAGAAGGACCTGCAGCTCAGGTCATCAGTGCAGTCATCTTTCTTCTCTTCTGTGTGCTTAGAAGAAAGGCAGAAAAGGCTATTTTGTCTGGCCTTGCTCTGTCTTGCTGTAAAGCTTTGTGGCTTCAGGCTTTCTTTCAGGCTTCAAGGGAGCTCTTATAGCCCCTGCTTGCAGGCTCTGCTCATGCCCTGATTAACCCGAAGTTTCTGGTCTCTTTCTCTCCCTGCTGCCCAAAACAACACAAAAATATGAAACAGCCCAAACTGTCCTTGGTGCTGAGGTGTTTCTCAAGCTGCTGTGAAGGAGGAACAGCAGTGAGAGAGGTGCTGTGGAGACAGAACACTTTGAATTCCAGCCCTTTTTTTGCCATGAAGCAAAGATCCTTAGAGCATTGTCTTTGAGGTTTGTGCAGAGCTGGGTATGCTATGTGAGAAGAGGCTTTGAAATTGCTGCAGGTGAAGGCTTGGGAGGATCTTGAATATCTAGATGAGCACTTCTTGTGAAGTTGGCATCTCTTTGGGATGCATTGGCTACCTCACCAATGCCCTGGGAGCTGGTAGGAACATTGGCATGTTTCTTTCTGAACCCTGCCTGAAGTTCACCAGAAATTTGTTGAAGCAAACCAAATGGTTCTGCAGAATAGCTCTGCCTCACTGAATTGGCATTTTTCTGAGAAGAAAAAAAAAAGTGTCCTGTTGGAAAAATTCCAACTCATGTTTCAAGAACAGATTAAGTCACAAGTGCTTAAAGGCTTTTCTGTGATGTGTTCTCTGCTCTCATAAGATTACACCGAAGTCTAAACTATCATCTAAAACAAAAGAAGTTCTGAAAGTGGTGACCTCCATAGTTGTGATGAAAAATTCAAAAATATAACCAGTGCGCAGTCAGTAGTCGGTGTCTGTCTTGAGCCTGCATCAGTTAAAAGAGCATCCTTTAGGATTTGTCACCTGTTTTACTTCTCTGGGATGCTAGGCCAGATCTCCTGTTAACAACAATTTGGTTTTCAATACAGATGGCAAAGAATGTGGTTGTCCAAGGATTTGATATAGTTTCTGAGGAAAATGCTCAGAGAAACCACTGTTGGCATATATCCCTCAGTGTCTCAAAAACAGGAACAGCATTTTTTATGGACACTTCTTGATGGGACTGAAACCATGGGAGCATGGGTTGGAGCTTGATGATCCTTGAAGTCCCTTCCAACCCTTCAACTTCTATGATTCTGTGATTTAGGTTATGGCTTGTGGTAGACATTGGTTATATTTGTTTGGATTGCGACTGTGCCTGAAAAGGCAGGGAATTGTAAAACTTGAAAATAATAAAGCCAATTCACAAGAAGTCTCCTTCAAGTTTTAAAAGCCCTGAAGATCATCAGTTTTAGAGTTGGATTTCTTTGAAAGAAACCCAGCTGATGTCACTGCAGTGGGGATGTGTGTGGTGTGGGATCTGTGTCCTATGGTGATGCTGCCTCTGGACCAGAGGGTGAGCACGTCTGTGTGTCTGTGTGTGCGTGGCATATATAGGGCCTGTGCTGTGATCACTGGAATTACAGTCTAGCCAGATAACGAGCTGTTGTTGTTTACTGCACTTGGTTCCGGGCACTTCAATTCCGGAAAGATGTAAACAAAATTAGAGGGAATTCAGAGGATTGCAATGAGAACGATTAAGGGGCTGGAGGGACTGACTTATGAGGAATGCTTGTGAGAGCTAAATATATAGCTGTTTGGCTAAATGACTAAAGAGGAGCTATGCTAATGATCTAGGCATGCTGGGAAGGCGTGAAGAATTCTATAGTGTGGACTGAGAGCTAGAAGTGTCTCATGGTACAAAATTTGGAGGAAGGAAGAGGGAAAAAAATTGCCAAGAGAGAAAAATACTTAATGGGAAGAAGGAGATTAGGTGGTGAAATAGCTTTGTTAAGAAATGTGGTGGAATTGCTGTCATTTGAGATATCTGAAGTTTGGCTGGGCAGAACCCTGGAGAATAATCCATGCACTACAAGCATGAAAAGGTCCCTTGAGAGACAGTCTAGATGCCTTAATAGATTTTTATGCTGTCATTAATTTCTGAATCACAGTTAATACTTCCAGTCTCACAAAGAACCATATTCTTTAAAGCATTTTACTTTCTTGCCTTGTGTTATTCCTGCTGTGACACAGATCCTGGCCCAAAACAGATTCATGAGGAAGTCTTCTGCTGTATTAACTAAATAATAATAATAGAGTATTAACTGCTTAGCTCCCAATGCTTTTTCCACCTTCTTTCCTTTAATGTTGGTGGGTTTGTTTGTTTGTTTGTTTTTTCAGATAAGTAGGCAAAGGAAGCCTCCTGGATACCCAATAAGGTGATATCTCAATATGTGTGGCCATACCTTTGTTCTGTCAGATGTGTTAGACTTTGCCAGGTTTCCTGTTACCACCTCACGATACATACATCCCTTGCTGTTTTTTCTTTCTCACATCTTTTCAGGATGGCTGAGTAAGTGAAGAAGTCTCTCTAGGCTCAGAAGCTGATTGTGGTTGAGCGTGTAGCGTTCCTGGTGTGTCACTGGAGCTGAGGCACCCCAGTACCACCTCTGTACTTGTGAGGAAGTCAGAGGTGGAACAAGATAGTAGGATTTGACCAAGGTGATGGAAGGAAACTCAGCCAACTGGTTTGCTCTTACATTGTTCATAACAGGAACCGAATAGTGAAAACTAAATGGGTGTTGTTGGCTACCCAGTTTAACACTTCCTTCAGAAGAGAATAGCATGAGTTGAGACAGAGTTGTGCAATAGTCAGTATGCTGGCTGACACCAAGGACTTTGAGAGGCAAAAGGTAATATAAGATGAGTGGAACAGCCAGGATATGTGGCATGGATCATCCAGACTAAAGATTACTTGTGCTGTGGATGCAGACCCAGAGAGAGTTCATCATACTTCATTAGCTCAGGTACTAGAGTACGCAAATTGCAATCTGTTTACTGGGCAGGAAAGCAAGGAGTACATGCATGCAGTCCAGACTGGTAAGTGTTGCTGGATCTTTCCCAGTCTGTGCAAAACCAGTTCAAAAGTCTCAGCAACACATCCTAGCAGTGTTGAGGATCAATGTACAGAGACAGCTGAAGTGGGCTGGAAACTGGTGTGTCTTAGCTTGGACTTGGCATTAACCTCAGTATGTGCAAGGCAGTTGTTGGTAGTGACATCTCTACTCTGTGCTCCATAGCAGAGTGGGAGAGCTTGTTAGCTCAGCTTCAGTGTAATAGGAGTACAGTTGGGCTCTGGCTCTGAACCAGAGGGATAAGGAATACTCCTTAGCCTTGATGTTTATGTTGAACTTTTTGATTTTTCTACTATAACATCTTCTTTATTGAAACATAGAAGTCCTGGGAAAATATGACAGGCTTGCTGCTTTGCTTTAGGTAGAGTTAGATTGCCCCGTTTGCTCCAGAATGGGAAGGCATGAGAAATTCAGTAAAGGAAGAAAGGGAGAAGACTGGCAACTCCAGAAGTGAGGATATATATTGGCAGGGACAAGTTGCTATTGGATGGTAAGGGTGCACGTTCATGAAGATGAGAGCTAGAAATAGAAAGCTCGAAGGCCAATGGACCCAACTCTTTTCTAGATACTATTTAGGCAGTGTGTGTGCCCTCTAGTGGCATAACTCCCTGAGGGGGGATAAGAGAGCTACTGCAGCTACCTTCAGTCAAAGGTGATCTCTGCCACTTAAAAAGTTAGCCAAGGTTTGGAGCCTGAGGGATAAATGTTCTCCAGTCCTCACTTGCTGCAGGGACAGGAGTGGAGGGGGAGAGGTAATTTGTCTAGTAATTGTGTTTGTTGCATGCAGCAAATGGATTCGTTACAGCACCTTTTAATCGTTGTTCCATGGGATTTTGCTAATCTCATTCTAACCCCCGACTGAGTGTTTGTCACTTCACACCCAGATGTTGAGTCAACACATGACACTGTCTCCTTTAGACACTGTCATAGCCACAGGGGGCCTTGAAATACGCTCCTGCTGCTGGTTGTAAGGAATAGAGCTGTGGGGTTGCTCCGTGGGTTGCACAAACCGTAACTCCTGTAAAGAAACGTGACACCCAGAATGCTGAAAGAGTGCGATTGCTATCAAATTTGCAATTATGTTGCTGTATGC
Organism: Chrysolophus pictus; assembly: GCA_037305975.1. NCBI lineage: Eukaryota > Metazoa > Chordata > Aves > Galliformes > Phasianidae > Chrysolophus > Chrysolophus pictus. The sequence goes on along the minus strand of CM074576.1, from coordinate 114,503,453 downwards.
TGAGTTTGGGAAGAAAACCTGAAGAATTTCAAATCCAAAATGTAGAATAACTTAGGTACCCATCCTCTAAAATTCATTGCGTAGATTGCTAAACAGTGCTGCTGTTAGATGTGTTTACAGGGAGACTCTCTTCCCAAAAAAAGAAATGAAAAAGTAATTGGCTTACTTTTTACTTCATTCAGGCATATGAGTAAAAAGTGGATTGACGCTATTTTAGTAACTACTTTTGGTACTAGTTAGAGTTGGTGCTGTAAAAACAATTGCACAAATACACCAAGGCAGAAGCTTCTTGGATAAATGGGGACATTTAATAAAAACTAGCACTAAAAAGGATTTCTCATGATGGGATGTCCTTTCTGAAGGGAGCAGTGACTGATCCAAGCTTGTGCAAATGAGATATTCAGAGCTAAGTTTCTATGCCAAAACAGAATGGGATCTGGTCATCCTGTAGTTCAGAAAGCACATTAATCACCAAACTGATCTTTGTAGAAGCATTTCCTTCCCCCAAGACATATTTCTGATCACTAGACACGTTGGAGTCTGAGCTCTGTGCCTCCCAGTATTCAGTGATGGCCTTCCATAGGAGGTGAACAAAAAAACCCGTACCTGCCACACAGAAGCAGGAGGAGAGTTCACACTGCTGAATGCACGCGAGCGCTATGTCTCTGGCTTGCTGCAATGAAGGCCAGTCTGTGGGAAAGCCTCAGCTTGTCATAGCAGATGGTTGGGAAATGATAGTTGTTTCTGGGAGAAGGGGCACCTGCAGAATGCAGGCCTTGCAAGTATTTCAGCAGATGATACCATGAGCATGGAGGTCTATGTTTTACAAGCACATCACCAGTTTCTTGCCCATTTCCCGAAACAAAACCTTGAAGATGTCCATATATCAAAGCAGAGTAGTCCAACAGGTTGTATGATATCTACCTGTTGCACCAGGGTCATACTCTAAAGTTGATTGGAAACTATGAATTCCACATCAGAGTTGAAGCTTTGGTCTGTGGTTTTATTTGTTGGTCTGTGGTAGAGGTTTACCGAACAACCCTCAAATGTTTGCTTGTTTGTTTTTAATGACAAGCAAGGTCAAAAGATAGCTGTTAGGGCTATTTGCCTACTTTAGGGAGAGTCCTTAATCCAATTTCAGGGAGCAGAGGCTTCAGGCTGAATTTATGTCATCTCTATCCAGGAGGTTGAAGATCTGTCATTTGACTTGGTTGTCCTCCACAGTCCCTGTTCCAACTTAAGACCATGAACATTCTAAACTGGTGCATATCCTTGAGGGGGAATTAAAAGGAGAAGAGGTTATGGTGCACGTTTGTTCTGATCAAAGACAGTGCTGCCCTCCTTGAGTGAGGATACCTTTACCCTTCTGCTTTCTGCTGGCACTGTGAAATTCATTTCTTTCTGGTTTGTTCCTTTTATCTAGGATATTCCTAATGGAGGATTTTCCATCCTCCCTGTGATGTGAGCAAATTCCTTATGGGGTTATGTATGAGGCTTAAGGGTTGCATGAGGATAGCTAGGCATGTTATTTAGTTTGCAGAAATGACAGGCTGGTGATAAGAGTGCAAGATGCAAAGCGTCTACCTGGATTCTCAGATCCAATAGTGTCTTGCAGTGCAGGCTGGCAGTTAGAAGAAACAACTTCTCATGTATAATCTTGAGCATCTTTGAGTTGCAAATGACTAAAAGACAATAAAATACATATTGCCAGTCTCACATAAACCCTTTTAAAGCTAGAACTGCACTTTCAATTAATTCTACCATATATGGCCAAAGTCGACACTGCATAAAACTTTGATAATTTCACATCTTAAAAATGTATCGGGAAGTCTCATTCATACATCTTCACTGAAAATTTCATGAATTGCACATTTCCTGGTGTTAGATGTTCAATAAACTTAAATAATGTAGCAATTTACATCCAGAAGGTTTGCTTTAAAACTGTAAAGTCTGGCTACTTCTCTTATGGATTGAGAACAGCTCACTCTTTTTATTCCTTCATCCATTAGAATGGACGATTTTGTTCTTCTGAAATTGTATGAGGTCTGTTTTGACCCTTCAGTACTAAAACCCTGACCTCAGGAAGATATTTAAGGTATATGCATATAGGAAATGAAATATCCCTCCGCTGTGAGCTTCAAGTTGTGTATTTGTTTTGTGGGCATCAACACTGAATATAGTCAGAAATCTTCCAGTGAAGCACTTCTTTTATAAATTTTAGTGCCTCCTCATCCAATCAGGAAGTTGAGAGCAGAGCAAGTGTGAATGAAACTAGCTTGTGAAATCTGAGATGAGGTTTATTAACATAAAGCACTTGCCTTGGCAGAGTCATTGCATTTCTGAAAGCATCTTCCTATATGCTAACAACAAAGGTGAAGTCTTAGTTTAAGTGGCATTCTGTCCATTGAGGGAGACAAGACAAGTTCCTGGAGCACCCTGCTTCTCTCAAGCAGAGTACTATTTTCACATCCTATCCCTAATTTGGAAAACACTTTTTTTTTTTCCTTTTATCTGACTGATCTCTCAGAAATAACCCAAGATGTGAAGAGAGAGGCTTTAAACAAAGCTCTTTGAAACTTTCCTTCCTGTTAGTCATCTAATTTGAAGATGTTTCATAGTAATTCAGTCTTCTCATCCTCCTCGTCCTCACTGTGATTGAGCTTGAGGGTGCAAGAATGTTCTACCGTGCACTTGCATTTCCAAAAATGATCTAAATTCTCAGCTGGGAACAACTAGTAAGGAGATAAAAACTGATCCAAGGTGTTTCTGTCAGTTCTGGGACCGCAGCACTATAAGAAGGTCATCTCAAAATTGTCTCAAACATCTCAGGCAGGTTTTCTACTCAAGAGACAGATTCCACTTAGTCATGCAATACTGCTCGGTGACCTTCATCACCAGATATATCCAGGTGTGTAAAAATGTGTATAGTGCATACTATGCCAAACATCTCAACAAAAATAGGCTAGGACTTGATAATCCCATCTGGCCACACACAAATTGAAGGCTAAAACATCTTCCCACTGTAATGAACTAGATCAGTTGCAGAGCAGCTCTTGGAGTACCCCTTCTCTATTTGAGAGGATTTCTCAAGTTCAGATCTTCTTAGGCACGGAAGTAGGCAGTACTGCTGACAGAAAAGGTGAAGCAGAGGGCTGTGAGGGGTAGTGAAATGGTTGAAGAGAGGAAGGCTCACTGGTGTCTGTAATGAGATGTAGAAAATGTCTGGGGGAAGGAATAGGGATGCATTTGACAAGCTTTTGAAGCCTTATTTGCTTAATGGGAGCTTCTGCAAAGGCATGGGCTGTGTAAGCCATAAAGAGGAGTTGGCTTCTCCCATGGCCCTTGCAGCTGCACCAGGCTATGATAACAGAAATTAACTTCATCTCCTTTGTCTTGCTATTCAAGTGCCCCAGAATAGTAGTTATGAAAACAGTGCTGTTTAATATTGTCTTTGATCGAGCAATCCAACGGGAGCCCTGGGCTTGTTCTGCTCAGCTTTGTTAGTTTCAGACCCTAAGGCAACAAGCCGTTGCCTTCAAAGCCCAGGCAGGGCTGCGTTAAGTGTGAAGCGCGCGGCAGAAATCCCAGTTTGTCAATTCAAATGGCACTCACCTAGCAGCAATGCCTATGTATTCAAATCAGCAGCAGTGTGGGAAGTGGGCACGTGCAGCTATTCTCCTCTGGAGAGAGCAGCTCTCAGGAGGTGGTAAGTGAGGCAACATATTCAAAAGACCCAAAGGGAAATAATGGAGGGTGGATTTCTCCTGTTATTATTCAGCATTAATACACTGGCTTTTTTTTTTTGCGTTTGCTGCCTGCTGGCCTCATAGTGCATTTACATCCAGGCAGACTTCAAAGCATGTGCTGCAGGACGATGTTATCTCTAGAGAAGGAGGTTCCCACTCTTCTCCTCCACCTCTCTGCTGTAAAGGTACACATCTCTCCCTCAGTTTCCTGTTTCCATCAGTTTTGTGATTGAGGGAGCTAGCAAGAAGGCAGCTTTGGAGATGCTCACATGTTGCTTCACACGCAAACAAAATGAAGTCAGTTACCAAAAAAAAAAGATGCTGGCAATGGTGTGCCAGGGGCTCATGAGAACCATGAGGGTAAAGGAGTTCATCTGAGTACACTATAATCCATACAGATCCAAGTGCATTGACTGACCATCCCTCTAGGTAACACTGAGTGACAGGTCTATGTACTGAGCCAAGGATGGGTGCGTTTATTTACTTGTTTATCGTTCCTTTCATTGCTTAATTACAAGCTTTGCTCTGCTTTGTTTTTTCCCCTTTGTAAAAGAGGAATGAGGCATACTTTTGGTCATCGTGTGGGATTAATGAAAGTTACAAATATTGCATTGACTCTTCTGATGCCTCTCAGAGCCCACTTGCCAATTTACTTGGGACTGATCACCATGGTGCTTAATCTAAATCCTTACGTCTATGCAAACTGCATAGAGGGTAGGCTTGGTTATGAAATGTTTTAGAACCCAGTGTGCTGCTTTTCCCTTAATATGGAGAGGGACTTTTTATAAGGGCATGTAGCAACAGAATGAGGGGAAATGGCTTTAAAGTGAAAGAGGGTAGATTTAGACTAGATGTTAGAAATAAATTCTTTACTGTGAAGACAGTGAGACACTGGAACAGTTTGCCCAGAGAGGCTGTGGATGCCCCCTCCCTTGAGATGTTCAAGGCAAGGCTCGATGTGGCTTTGAGCAACCTGGTCTAGAGAGAGGTGTTCCTGCCTGTAGCAGGGGGTTGGAACTAGATGATCTTAAAGGTCTCTTCCAACCCAAACTATGCTATGATTCTATAGAAATTGTGAGACTCCATTGAAATAAGGGAATGCCATGTATGTAATACTTTGCAATTAAGGCAAAAGGCAACAGTAATTTTTTATTATTGTTTTTTTAAGGAAGCTCCAGTAAGTGTGAGTGACACAGGGCTTAGTGCTAAGAGACAGGACTTCAGGGTTCCCATCTTGTTCTGTTCTTGATAGGAACTACTTCAGTTTCGACGTGGTGTTCCTTTCTGTTTATGGAGCATGGGGATTTTGGAGATGTTTTCAGATAGTCAGATAAGTGCAACGAACTTCAAATTGCATTACCAGAGAAAAGATGTAGTGTGTAACTTCTTAGCTTCAGATATCTGGAAAAGCTTTTTGGATGCTAAGGAGGTGGATGGGGGCAAAGGGGGATGGAAATTAAAATTAACCAATACCCTAAACTATGTTTTAATTGAATTTTCAATATCTTCACCTTGCATATTATCATACCAGACATTAAACTCATACACATTATTCTGTAACCATATACTACCTGCAATAAAAGCTCCAGCAATTAAAATGGAAGAGTATTAAAAGCTCTTTCAGTCTGCCCTCAGAATGGTTCAGCGCTGTTGCTTATGCAGTATTTTCTGTTTCTGAAAACATAGTAGCCTGGAATTAAGCAAAGGAGAAGCTTTCTTAGGCTGGCAGGGCAGTTCCTCCCCACTTGATCACTGTAAGCTCTTTCAGTACAAGGACAGGTAAAATCAGCCCCTCTCAAATCTGTGCTGCATAATTACAAAGGAAAGCCAGAGTACTTCAGAATGGAAAGATATGGGTTTGTTAAGATACTGGACTGATCCTCAGGAGAGCTGAGCTTAATTCCTGCCTTTGCCACAGACTTTCTTTAAGTCACTCAATTAATCAGTTTAGGCCTCAGCTTTACCTGTCTGTTCAATGAAAATGAAGACAAAGGGAAGTTTCAGCCCAACCTTCCTCTATACATAAAGGATGCTCTCTGTGTGATGGGTCCCAATCTTCTCTCTGCATTTTTATTATTTCTTGCTGTAAAGGTACTTTACTTTTAGAAGAGAAGTTCAGCTAACACATGCTTTCTTTTTTTTTTTTGATATTTCTCTAGTGCCATGGATAAGAATGTGGCACTACATTGATTTAAGCTGAGAAAAAGTCTTTATCATAAAAAAAAAACCTTGCAGAAGTTAAATCTATTGGATCATTCAATCCATCTTCTCAATTACCTTCACTTGTAGCTTGTGGAGCAGAGTAATAGTCTGTGAATAGTTAAGGAAGTGATTGAATTTCCATTATGTTGCTGATGTTTTTGTTGTTCTTCTTTTCTAGTTTTTTTTCTTCTTTACTGGTCTTCACCATACACAATAAAGTACTGGTCAGTTTGGCAGTTGACTTGGCACTTTTGCATTGAGTTTGAAGTCAACTGAATGAGAGATTTTCCTGATTTTTATGTATATGGATATGATATAGGCAATTTCAAGTAAAAGTACCAATCAAAGTGTAAAGAATCCTTCTCCCCTACCCTTCCACCATTTGTAGCAGTGGCAACGAAGAGGAGAGGGAACATGAGGCATTTTGTTTTCCTGTAGTTGTTGACTCAAGATTGAGAGGGATGGGCAATAGATGAGTTGATTAAGCTTTAATTTTAAAAGTTTGAATTCTAAATAATGAGATCAAAATGGTTCATTGACTTGTTCCAGTGATCAACTTCTAGAGGTATAGGCTTTCGTTAAAAAACAAAACAAAACATGTAATGCTGTCTCTGTAACACTGTCTCTATCCCTTTTCTCTTATCAAGAGAGAGCTCAAATCACAGATCGCTGGAGAGAACTGTCTTGGGCGAAAGGGGAAAAGTTTCCCCTAAATGCTAATCAGAGGAGTTGATTGGAAATAGCTGCTTTTATAAATTGGCCTTTTGCAAAATTCCTCAAACCCTGTATGCTTTCTTAAGGACAAAAACATGTGAAACAATTATGCTTGTGTCCTATTCTGTTATGGATCAACAGTGTCAGAAGAAGGATGGTAGGTTCTTTGGTTCTGCTGTTCTTTCATCAAACAACGTCAGACCAAGTACAGCAGATCTGTAGGTGTGTTCTTAGAATAAAACAGTGCAGTCAGCAACAGAGAAAAAGGATATGGGAAGAAAATCAGAAGGAAAGTTATGGAACGAGCCTGTTGGTACTCTTCTTCCTGAACTCACTGGAGATTATTGCAGTATCCTTTTTAAAAAGTGGCACTGGTGCTTTTTTTAATTTCCACTCCATTTTCCTTCACCTTCTACTTCTTTGTTGTTGTTGTTATCAATATTTTTATTTTTTGTTTTAACTTTTTGAAGATGTGTTGGAAAAACATAAGATCTTCAAAACCAATTTTAAGCAGATTTGCCATTTTCTTGTGTTTGCAAGAGCCTATTGAAACAATATGGGAGTAAGGTTGCCACAGTACTCCTGTATTTTGTAAGTGGAAGCAAAAATCTTCAATGACAAACTGTTCTTCTTATATGTTGTGACAAAGACTAGAAGCAATTCTGTTCAGTCACTGAACTCACCTTGACTCGTCTCATGCAAATGCCATAATTCAGGAGTTCTTAAAGAGGGGTCTGCAATACACAGCAGTTGCCTTTGGATCTGTATGATCACTGATGCTTTCAGCTAACTGAGCACCAAAGTGCATGCTACTCCTGGACAAAGAAAAAACAGACTCTGAACTGTCAACCCAGTAGTTTTGGAGTTATGGCTTCTTTGCCAAGAACAAGACTTCTGCATTACTGAACTACTATGTAATTAGTGACTAATGGAACAACAACCCCCAGTATATTAATTGCTATTGTAGCTATATACAGAGCATTGTTTTCTGTTTGACAGACGTATAAATTGTGTGCAACTACATAGTCCCTTTCAGAGTTGCTCTCTCTAGAGTTGGGTGTCGATAATGAAATGCGACTGTTCCTTGAGGATGGATAATGTTATCTCTGAGGGCTTGTCTCAGCAGGAGCACGCAGCAAAGTTGATCTGAATTAAGTAACAAGGTGGGTTTCAAGTGGATTATGTAAACTGTATTAAACTGATGCGTACGCGCACACATTCAGAATTTAAAATGGTGTTCATTTGATTTTAGTTTAATTTTCCTTTGAAGGGAATTAAACTAAATCGAATTAAAGCCACTTTAATTCTGGCTGGAAGTGTGAATGTTAATTCTACTGTGATCCATAGTAAAAATTCAGTATGTTATTATTCTGAGAAAGGGGCAAAATTCTCTTCCCATTCCTGGGCATTGTCTGAGCAAATGTGAAAGCTACCTTCACTATCCATTTTAACATTTTGTAACTCAGTGGGAGTTAACCCCTTTATTTTAATTTTCTTGCCTGAATATCCTGTATAGCTAATGAAGAAGGCTAGTAACAGTGTATTTTATAAGTATTTTATATTTAATTGATATAATGTTGGAAGTGTTGTGCTTTTTTATTTTTTTCCCAGAGACTTAATGCTTCCTACAATAAAATGGAATAAAGTGGAAGCACAGAAAGGTTAAGCAAGTATAACAAAGAAACACACCACAAGCTGTCTGTGGAAACCAGCGTGAGATTTGCTTTGGTTGGTCCTAATGCTTGGCTGCTATATGTCAACATGGAGATCCTGTCAATATGAGTGTGGGAATCTGTGTGTCCGTGTTTTGTTTGTTTATTTATTTTTTCTTCTTCATCTCATTGTTTTTCTGACAGTCAAACACTTAGGTCTTCCCAGAATTATTAAATAGGATGGAGCAGTCCATCTGATATTACTGCAGTTAGATATCTTCTTTGAATTCTTATGGAGAACTGATGTTCTCTGTTACTGGAGATCCTCTTTCCTGATCTACTGTCTTGGTTGTTCACTGGGCCATATACAAATCAATTGAGTTGGGGATTGTCATTGCTGTGCAATGCACTCAGGGAATAATGAGAAGAGTGGTTGGAGAGGGGAGGAGGAAAGCCAAGCCCTTAGATCTCTCTTTAATGCAGAGAGCTTTTCATGAAGTAACGATAAAATGAGCAGGAAGGCACTAATTTGAAATGAAATAAACCTTTGGAGCCCTGGAGTTATAATGTACTGTTTTTAAATGGGTTCTTTTCTTGTTCATCCCACTCTTGCACGTTGAAGAAAGGAACTTTTTCTGTGAATTGACCCACATTTCTTTCAAGTATGCCTTTTTAGGTAGAGCGGCAGGGAACTCCCAATTTGGTGACTGTTTAATCCTGGCCAGGAGTTAGGAAAACCACTGGCACCGACAGCCAGGGCTGCATTAATGGAGAAGAGATGTATCCAGTGAAATTGGTGAAGAATTGCATTTTGTTTGTTGTAGCATAGTTCTGCCTTTCCGTAGTGCAACACGTTATATTTGTCTGAGTACTTAAATCTGCGTGGGCTCTCTTCTGTTTATTAGAAATAGCAGCCCAGTTTTAATACACATCATGAATGGTATGTCAGAGGCTAATGAGAGCATGGATTTTTTTGTTTTTTTTTGCTTCCACACCAAATCCAGTGTTTTCTTGAACACTAATAGATGTATTCTCTGTGTTTAACAATAGAACCTCATCGTAATTGTCCAGGCATTGTTCAGATGCCTTCGTCAGCTGGAGGAACATCACCTGTGATATGAGTCATCGAAGTACAAATACAAACTATGGTGTTGCAGCCACAGCAGAATACCTGGCATGTTAATTCTATATCATGGACTTGAACAGTTAGCCAGAATTCACGGGTGAGGAGGTTTTGGTTTAACATCCCTCTGAGCATGCCTGCTATCTGCTATCTTCTAAGTAGTTATTCTCTTGACAGTCTTACTGGTTGGTTTGCAGTGAGCTTTGGATGCCTAAGTTGGCTTGGAGGAGAAAATGTAATCAACTGCCTGACAGCCATGTGTATCAATATTGCTGTGTCGTATCAGTGTTTTTACTTTGTCCAGGCATAGTTTAAGTTCTTCTAAAGTTCTGAGGTTAGGTTTGTGTTGTTCTAACCATTGGTGTGCTTTTAATTTTTTGTTTTGTCAACATGAACGTCATTATTAAAAAGATTCCAGAAGTGGAATTCTACCACTTGTCTACTAGTGACATTTTTCTGTATACTCCTTATAGAACAGAAAAGATGATCGGCTTATTTTAAAAGAGAGTTTGTTGTGAGGTGCTGTGGTAAACATTGACTTTTTAATGAGAGCCTTTTTATCTGATAAACCCAAGGCTAAATTTTGCTATATGTTCTCCAATTATAGAAACTCTGGAAAAAAAACCTACAGTGATCCTGTAGGGGGTTAAGCTGTACCCAAGTTTGAGAAATTCAGCAAGTTCTTAATTGTTTTAGGTAGATATCTGATGTACCGGAACCCTGACTCATGAAGAGGAGGAGGATATGCTAATGCAAACACTGTGCCTATGGTTGCACAGAGCTTATAGGATGTAATTTGCTGCAGTCTGACATAACCTGGAAATCGCCAAGCCTGTCTTTTTTAATTCCTGTCCCACAATCTCAGCCTTTGAAATTCTCACTTGTTCTTCAGGGGAGATCTTATTAGGCAAACTGAATCATGTTGACTAATATCAAGATTGTCTTTAGAACAGATTCTTAATTTAGGCAGGACAGAAGATAGTCCAGTAAGTGAAGAATTCACTTCATCTTCCTAAATGATTTAACGATATATAGATATAAATATAACAAGAGCTTGAATTTTTCTGTATCCATTTAGCTACACTTGTGGATGTTTATTTATATTGCCTAAAACCTGGCTTTTTTTTGTGCATTAGATTTATAAGCTACTGTTAAAGCATTTAAATAGCCTTTAGAAATCTGGAGTTTGGTCACTAGGGAAAGCAGAGCCCATCAGCGATAAATGAACTAGATCTCTGATGCATCTAAGTCATATCTGGAGATGAATCATCAGTCTGTAAAATGCACAAGCCCTTTTGTAGGTAGTGAGAATTCACTTGCAGAGCACCTTTGACCTGAAAGAGGGGAACCCAAGGCAAAGGAGAGACTGAGATGACGAGGTGGTAGAATCACTGACTTTTGGCTCACTGACTTAAGCCCTTGTCTGAAATGTCTCGGGGAAAAAACAAAGTTTTTCTAGAACAATCTAGAAAAGAAGTGTTTGCTTACTGTATAATAACTCCAGGGGAACTCATTGCTGGTAGTCTTCTTTGCCTCCAGCATCTGTGTGATGAGTGCGAATGGATAGAGTGACAAAGCTGTAATGACAGGCTTAGCGTGGTTATGATTAGTAGTGCTAATTACTTCTTGGTAATCTTTGTTTTGTGTTGATAAGCTCATAATTACCATTCAAGTAAATCAACAGAAATTACGTCTCACTAGGTTGGATGTGCCTCCTTCTGTTGGTGAGACCCCTTGGCACTTGTTAAAGCCATAAATGGAGGTAATAATTATGTGAATAATTATTTTATATATTTATATTTTTACAAGACTATTTTTCTAAAGCAATTTCCCCTCTCTTTCATACCTTCTCCTATTGGTGGGATTCTCAGGAGACTTTTAAGTTTGTTAGGCCTGATAAGCTCTGGAAGAGAACAAGTGGGGTTATTTTAATCCTTGTTTTCTCTAGCATGTGAAGCAACCTTGAATAGTGCAGCTTATTCCATCTGTCACTCTTTCTCAGTCTGTAATGTCTGGAACCAGATAAATCTTAGGAAGTGATGAAGAAGAAGAAATGAATGAAGAAGGTGACTTTTTTTTCCTGTTTGCCAATCCTACAGTTGCAAACAACTTTGGTATTTGGTGTTTGACTTGCAATTGGTGGCGTGAGTTGCATGCTATTTGATGTCCTTCCTGGGCAAAGATAGTTGTTTGTAGTGAGGGTGGACAGAGGCAATAGTGAGACTGAGAAGGAACACATGAGCAGAGTTTATAGAGCTCACTGCATGAAGACCTTTCCCTTTGTAGGTCATGCAGGCCTTGCCTGCAGCATCATTCCTAGAAAAATCAGGCTACTGTAGGATTGATTGGCTGAGGCCAGAGCTCAGATGTAATTTTCTCCTGGTGCATTCAGAAGAGCCCTAAGTAATTGATTTTGTGTATACGCGTGCAGCTTGCACAGCCCAGTGATGGAGGGTGTGGCTGTATCCTGCTCCAGCTCATTTAACTTGCATCTGACCCAGGGCTATGGCAAATTAGGGTTTGTCCCTTCACGGGGGAAAGCAGCTCCCATTCACAATATGCTGACTGCGTTGTCAGTCATCAGCATGCAATGGAGAAAGAACCCTTGCAGAAAAGTCTTCCAAAGGGACTTGATTAGATGGCAGGGAGAGGCAAACAACAAGTGTCAGAACAGAGTGCCAGTGCGGGTTGTGTTAATCTGTTTGTTTCCCTATCCAGCAAATATTTGGGTTCTGTCTACCCGCAAAAAGGTTTTGCTGGTAAAACTTCTGCAAATATTCATTGTGTATGCCCTGGGCCCAGGCAGGTTATTTTGGTTTAGTTTGAATCAAGCAGCTCTGAACTGCATTGAATTGATAGTGGTTGAAAATGAAAAAAGCAGCCACTCCAGTGGGCAGATGCCGATTTGAAAGTCGGATTGCTATGGCTTTGTGTGCTATTGCTGATCAGCTGGGCCACAGTAGCTCCCCAGTTTTAACTTATTTCATCATTTTCCTGATGCATCTGCAAGAGAGGAAGGATATTTGGCTTAGAATCAACAAGTTCAGTTCCACTTGCAAAAAATACTGTGGTAGAGAAAGTAATCTTCAGTAAATGGCGTGCTTTTTCCTGGCTTTCATCTCTCATCAGTAACGGGGAAATAATACCCGAGCCTTTGTTTCACAAAAGCAAGATGCTTTAGAACATTGTTGTGCATTCTTTGTAGAGGCATTGTACCTATTATCAGTTATTAACAGAGGGAAGACCAATAGTAAGTCCAACAGTTCTTTGTGTCTTGACTAACCCTAGCACAAACTGGAAGCATGTGTTCTCTAGTACGTTCGTGTGATCAAAATTCATTTGGGAGCACCAGTTGCAACAAACACAATGCATGTTATGTCAAAAGAATTCTTTTATATTCATACCATCTAAATTCTTAGGTATATGCATAACAGTTCAGCTGAATTATCAATAGGGGCTGCTAAGAAGTAGCGCGTGCTATTTTATTATGCTGGCCCATGAAGTCAGAGTAAGATGTTGGTAGCACGGCAGCAGAGGTTGAACCTTTCCACCAGTTTTCCATTCAGTTTTGTTGCTGTGTGACAGATGGCAGCAGAGCGGCAGTCTAACAAAATGGCGTCTGGCATGGAAGTGCGCATGAAGCAAAGGTGTGTCATTGAATTCCTCCATTCAGAAGAAATGGCACCCGCTGATATTCATCAATAGTTGCTGAATGTTTACGGAGACGAAACAGAGATTGTGAGTACGGTGAGGCAGTGGGTGATACATTTAAGCAGTGGTGACAATAAAATGAAAGACAAACCAAGTTCTGGATGGCCATGCATGCCCCTCACACCACGAAGTGAAGAGAATCTCGATCAGCTTCTCCATGCTAATTGGCTAATGGTGGTGACTATCTTGAAAAACAGTGTTTTGTAGCTGAGAATTTGTATATCAAACGGTGTTATTGTACTCTTTGTATCTGTTGGTGTTTCCATGAAAATAAATAAGAGGCATTATTTTTGGAGTAACTTACATAGTTACTGGCTGCCTCATAGTCCCAAAGAGGAATAGGAGAGAAGAGCAAGTCTCTGCTTCTGGCTGTAACTGTGGGGTATTGTGGATAATATCCTGCTTTGCCTTGGTGCTTTTTTGCTATGGCCTATCCATTGTGGTACTCAAGGATTTATCTGTATGATTGTAGTGGTAATGAAATGTACCACAACCTTTCATAGGCCAATGGATGTGAGTGTTGTTTTTATTAATTTGGAGATTTCTTGTGTTTATGTTGCTGTCTTTCAGGGTCACTTCTACTTTTTATTGCTCTTTGATTGGCAAGATGAGTGTGTCAGTGTTATAAGTTTTTCAATTTTTGCAGCAGGAAGACCTTTAATCCAGCTTTCCAGCGGGGAAATCAGTAGAAATTTCCATTGACATGCGTGAGTTTTGTCTGAAGGAAGGCCTTGTAGGACTGGGACCCAATTATATTACTTGACATTTTACGTAGTTGTATCAGAATGCTTGTCTAACAAATACAAGACAAAGCCTGACCAGAGACAGCTTACAACCTGATAAAATAATAAAATGCCCTGAAAGCCAATTACTTTGCTGCTAAATTGCATAGAGTGAGAATGCACCATCCACATCTTCAGGCTGTTGGTTTATTTATTTTTTTGCCACTGGTCAGTTCTAGCCCAAAATGTCCATTTTGCTGAAGAAAATCCATCCATTCTTGTTTCCAAATGTCTCTATCAATTTAATTAGATTTGGTATGGGAAGCTTTTAGAGGTAATTGCAATTTGTGGGAAGTTGTATGGGTCAGACATGTCTTCTGCTACTTCTCTCAGGCTAGCATTTAAATAATGATATTAATGCTTTGAAATCTGTATTCCAGTCTTCCTCTTCATAGGAATCCTTAGCCAACTAAAAACAAAAAAGGTGGTGGTGGTGGTGGTGGTTATCTCTTCTCAATGTTTTTTTTGTTTGATTTCACATTCTTCTTCCTGCTCCAGCGCACTGTTTAGTAACTTTAAATGTGAATTTGGAGGGGGAACTACATCTTTGATGCAGAGACGCTCATTGTGCTCTGTCTGCAAAATCATTCACTTTTTAAAAAATTTATTTTTTAGCATTACTTTTGCAGTGTTTAGAGAATTATGTTTTATTGTGAAGAATACAGTTGTCTCTAGTGGTGCTGTGCCCTCTAATTGTTGTGCTGGAAGTGGGTGCATTCATACCCTTACACTTGACAGCCAAATTGCTTCCTGCAGTGCAAGTCTGCAGTTTGTGGGATGAATCCTCTTTCAATCCTTCGCCAACACGCAGCACCTGCACAAAGCCACTACCTGGGTTACAGCTTCTGCAGGCAGTTGAGAAAAGCCCTTTTGCAGCATCGCTGACAGCACGGTGCGTGATGGGCAGACCCAGAAAACACGCTAGCCATCTCTCTAGCCCTCGGCCTGCCTGCAAAGTGCAGTCATCGATCCCCGGCATGGGCAATGCGGAGGCCGGAGAGGAGCAGATTGGCCCACAACCCGCTGTGGAGCAGGGTGGCACCGCAGTCAGGATCGATCTGCGCCTGAGAAATCAGCGTTGGTTGTATTATATAATTATTGATGTAGCTGGAAAATGCCACAGGCAAAGCACAGCTTACTATTTGTTATGCTGTATTGTCTCTCTAGTCTGCGTCGGGCCTCTGTGTTTTGCCTCTTGTGTTCCCATTGCATGTTTATTTATACCGTGTGCCTTTAGCTTTCATATTTCTCCTGTGAATCCAACTTGGAAAAACCAGCTCTAGTTTTTGTTCAGGAGAAGGAGGGGTGGGCTGTAAAGGAAATGAATTCCTTCAGATGCTCACGAGAGCCCTAAGCTGAATACAAAAATCAGGGAGAAGGCGTGAGTGGGGAGAAGGGGCCTGGAAAGCAGAAGGCCCACTTCATCTTGCCAGGGCCCGCAGAGACTGCCAATCTTTTGATAAAAATGTAGGCTTAAGAAGCAGCCGTAATGTACAGCCTCATCCATCACAGGGTTGGTACAAACAGGCTGAGACCTCATTTGCAGTACCAGTTAACTGAAGTCCAGCCGAACCCTCCCAAAGTCCTTTGGGATCAGACCTGCTCGGTATTGAAGCTCCTTCCCTTCCTGAGGAAGGGTCTCATGTCAAGTACTGTGCTTCACCTGACAAAATGGGAACATCTGGGAGAATGGATCTGATGTGGAAACCGGAAGAAGGGGAGGCTGAAGGAGTTCAGTAGAGCTGGTGTGGTTACCCCAAGGCAGGAGGGGATGACAGTGGTAGGGCTGGTATGGGCAGCCTATAACTGGAGCAGTTTGTGTGCATGAGCACAGACCTGGTCTGTGTGGCATGTTTCCAGGGCAGGAGTGAAGGATGAGGCTTCATTAGGCAGAATTGAGATGGATACCTGAAGGCGAAGCCTGAGGTGATCTACAGTGTGGGTGCCGGCCTCTCACAGCATCATCCCCCTACATGCCAGACAATAACTGCTGGTCAGTCGCTTGGACTGAAGCAGAAAGTTATTAATCAAAATATAGATACAAAATATTACAATTTGCAGGATTATAGAACTGCGCAGGCTCCACGTATCTACAGCAAGCAGTCCTGTACGAAGATGGACTGGTGGTGTTTCTGGGGGTTATGGGATTTTTCCATTATTAACAGCTGTGAATTGATTCCAGCATACGGTATAAGTTCCCGCTATGTGTATGTATGGGACTGCCCTCTCCTGGAGGAACTATGCTTCGCTTTCCTCTTCCTCCCCTTTTGTCTTCCTCAGCCCTGTGCTGCCTGATCCACTGGTGATTATGCTATGCAGTACAACACTGTGAGCATGGTGTCTGACACAGGGAGCACGTGCAAAAGGCTTCTAAAAACCTCTTGGGAGCCCTGTCTTCCATCTGATTTTACCACTGTTAAACAGCTTTGTGTTGCTTAGAGGAGGCTATAGATTAAACTGATGGCCTCAGTGCACCATGGCAAGACCAGTGTTGACCCAATGGACCGTGTGCCAGAATCTTTGTTTTTTTGAAGCTGTGGGTTTGCTGCTTCAGTATTTGAACTGTACCTCAAAGTGCTGACGGGAACCTGAGCTTTGGAAAGAGGTCACTGTTGGGACAGGAGGGATTCTCTATATAGAACTGACTGTGCAGGGTGTGCCACTAGGTGATGCTTGGGCTACTTGGCAAGCCAGTAGCAAGATGTAAGCGTCCTGCACTGCAGCAAAGCGCATGATCTGCTTGATTTGAAGGGAGCAGGCTTGCATAAAGTTAAACCTAACACTAATTTCACAGCCAGAGGTGTCTGATGAGGAAAGGCAGAGGGATAGGGCCTGACAAACACTTGGGCTTCACGAAGCCACTTGAATCTCCAGACTTCTGCTAAAACTAAAGGCAGTGCTGCCATCGCACTGGGAGAGCAGTCACGCCACAGCAGAAATCTCTCCATATAGTGTGTGGGTGCTCTCTGAGCACAGAGGAGAACTTAGTTTATTCCCTGAGCTGCAGCTGTCATGGGGTGATATTTTAAGTTGGTGCTTTTATTGCTGTACAGAGCGGGCTATTTCTACCTGACATAGCACTGTGGTGCGCTTCCACCCTGCGCCTCCCAGCAGAGAGCTGCGGCAGGCAGGCAGCAAGCAATCGGTGGAGATTCAGTGAGGGCTGTGATGCTGTAAAATAGCCTCTCGGCACAAGATACAGGGAGGTGCTTACTGAGGCAACAGGGAAACCATACATTTTTTCTCTCAATCCATTAATCAAAGTGCCTGCAACACCCGTTCCGGAGAGGCAGGTGAGGCTCTCATAAATATTGAGCAACAAAACTTGATCCACATCCAGACTCTCAGAGCATTTTCATAAATTAGAAGTTACAAACCAGTAAAATAAAGTGGGCTGGTTCCCAGCCTCTCAGCTGCTAGCCCTTATTTGCAATTGATAAGCTGTGCAGCTGGCCTGGCCTGAGAGGCTGGTGACGGGGTGGTTGGGCACAGCCGGGTGCTGGCTCTGCTGGCTGGAGGAGGAGGCATCCCTCCTCCCCTTCCTCCCTGTGCTAGAGATGGATTGTGTGTGACAGGGCCTGCAGCTGGATTATTCCCCAGCGTTGTGGCTCTGGCAGGCTGTTTTCTCAACGCCCCCTTTGTACTGGCTTGATCTTATTACTGGTGAAGGCCTCAGGAGCTGATACAGAGATGGCTTCACATCTCGACAAACTTCGGCAGAGGAAGCCCCTTTTCCAGGCCTGATTCAGCAGGCCTGGTTTGCTGAGTAGCTCCATTGATCTACGCAGGGCTACGCGGATAAATAAGTGCTATGGTCCTTTGTTTTTTTTTTTTTTTTTTAGTAGGCCTTTCAGCTAACACGATTTCAGTCTTCCTTCTTCCCTGATACAGAAATGTACCTCTTAGGAGCGCTCAGACTGTTTGTCAGTCTTCTGTAATTTCTGAGCACCTTGACTGATTTTAGCTAAATTAAAATCATAAAGAAATTCAATCCTAGAAGTCCTCATGAAAGTAGGAGAAGAGTGACCTTGTTGGTTCTGTGGTTGTGTGAACTCAGCTATAGGTGTGAGCAACAAAGACTTCATCCAGAAGAGAAATCATCAGTACCCAGGAAGTGGGGAAGGACCTCAGTTGGAGGCTTTTCACTCTCCTCCAAATCTTCTTTCTTTTTCCTTCCCTTCCCTTTCTTTTTTTAAGGTTGGGAACATGCAATGACCTACTCAGCCTCTCAAAAACCAGGTGTCACCAATCCCAGTTCTTACAGAATGACTTGTTAGCTCTATTGGGCTATACTCCACATCTTGCCAAGATGCCGCTTACAGTATCAGACCACAGATCTAGCAGGGTCTGTGTTGTTTGCATCTCTGACCTTGTACTTTAGAGGACAGCTGGGAAAATCCCACAGTGCCTCTGTCGTAAGGTGTGCTGCTGTGTATTAGGGTGGAAAGGTTGAGGGCAGGAGGGCTGAGAACAATCCTTTCAAAATCTACCGAGATTCCTGCAACCTTAGAACGTGGTGGTTACTATTATCTCTCTCTGCCAATCGATAGACAAGCAAGCAAGGTCTTTCAGGCAAGGGAGTTGGGGCTCCTGAGTATTACAGGCGGACAGTGACTCTGAAACTGTTTGTGCTGCATTTTTTTTTTTTTTTTGTTCAATAGTAAATGGGGCAGATTGGTGCTTAGTCAGCTTTTATTAAGTGCTTAGAGACCCCAGGATAAAAGGTGCTCTAGGAATCCAAAGTAGCATTGTTGTTGTTACTGCTGTTTTAATAACATTAGTGGGCTTAGTGCTTTCTGTCCCTTTTTAAAGACATTAGCCAAGATGCTCTTTTAGTGGCAGAGTCAACATAATAAATAGGTTGGAATGCACTCCTGAGCTGGTTCAAATTCACTGAGCATTCCACTTGTTTCCACTGGTTGGACAGAGAGGTTAAGAATGTTTGTTTTGGAATTGGTTTTCTCCAATGTGATTTTCTGGTATTACCAGTAGCAACAATTTTGGCAAATGTGTGGGAAGCTCCCCGGCTTGCAGGCTCACTAATGTATGCAAAACCAAAGATGTGTTTTTGTAACTTTGTGTAAGTTTTAAGATGTTTTCTGGAACTTTCTGAGGTTTAGATATTTTAATATAGTCCCTTCAAGTGTAGTTACCAAAGACTACATTCAAATAAGTATTTTTGTGACTCTCTTATTCAGGCCTCTGGACTGTCATTGGTTTCAGTGGAGTTACATGCCTGGTAATACTTGTGTTTCTGGCTGTAGACGCCTTCCTCTTGCATTGGCTTTGCTGTAAGGAAGGGATAGTAAACAAACGTAATAAAGCTGGGAGTTGAGCTGAACAGAACTGTTCTCTCTGCTTTTACATATGAGTAAAGGAGCCAGCCCCCAATGTTTGCAGAAGTGCCACGGTCCCATTTGCTTTTGAGTAGCCTGCAGCAATGTACACAATTGAGGATTTTCCCTGTCTTTCTTTAGTACAGGCTACATTTCCATACATTGTGCATTTGTAACAAGCATGTGTTGTTTGTTTAACAACTTAGAGCCTATGCCAGAATTTTCTTGCTTGACTTTAAATGTGACCTAAGGGTAGTTTTATTCTAGCTATCTGTGAATAGAAGCATCTTTGTGTTCTCAGTGGCCAATGCTGCGAACGAGATTCAAGCTGAGTCTTCAGCTCTTGCCATGTTATGTTAGGTATATGCAGAGGGGTAGAAGCACCTGACCTTTTGCCATTTCAAGAGCTGGGCTGTGACGAAAGTAACCACAGTGTTTATAAAACAGGCTGTCATCACTTTGGCCACTGGTTTTGCCCTACTAAAGTAATAAGGAAGTAGACCAGGAGAGGATTTACTCTGGAGATCTTTGAAGAAATGGTATGTTTCAGAAGAGGATACTGAGCAGATGGAAAGAAGGCTTCCACAGTCTTGCTTGCATCTTCTTGTCCCATGGAGGTGTTTCTTTCTGATGTGAAATGGAGAGCAGTGCTGCACCTAGACAAATCAGCAGTTCTGAGAGCTGGGATGTGGAGGTAGTGCTGTAGAATCTGCCCAGATGGGGTGACCTATAGCCCACTTTTTAGCAGTGGAGATGAGATGAGTGCAATAGTTGCATCACTTCAGAGTGACACTTCTGGTGCCACGCTTCTGTTCTGAGGAATGAAAGAACAATCTTGGAAGTACCGCTTTCCTCAGCACTCTGGGTTTCCCTTGATGGTATCCCATTGAGGTATTGACTAGGATGAATGTTGCTTATCTTGGGAAATCAATGAGATGATAGCCCAAGGTACTGCAGTACAAAGACAGGCAAGGAGATATGTATCTGTCTCTGACTTTTTTCCACCTCAATAAATATGTTTCCCCATCCGGTGGCATTGTAACAGTATGCAGTAATTACAGTGACTGCATCCATCCCTTTTGATTTAATCAGACAGATATTATATGTTAAGTATCAATTGATTATTAAAAACATATTTGCTGATGCTTCCAAATCCACGTAATGACGCATAAACAGTTATTTACTGCATAGCTATTAAAACTCACCAACTCAACTTGCTTTTTACAATCAGTATTTATTTAACATGCAGTGACCATCCTATCCTATTAAAACTAAATGTGTTAACTGTGTTTTGGGCATTTAATTTTAAAGCTTTTTTTTTTTTTTCTTTACTGTGATACCGAGTGATTACAAAAAGTCATTGTGTTACCAGACATTTGGTGCTATGCAAACATATTTCAGAGTTGTGTTTTGATAACCTGTCATGATGTTATTCAAGGTCAAACAGATGAACAGTAATGGTGCCCTCAGTAAAGTAGAACTTTTTTTGATAATGTAGGGAATTGTAAAATCTTGTATGGTCTTGTCTTCTGTGAGGTTCAACACCCTGTTTTATGGCCAGTTCCCCTGGGATGTGAGATACTGAATATTCAAAGAGTGCCTTTACTGAGCAGAACCCAGCTTTCCTGTTTGGGGAAATCAGAGTTGCTCCTTAGGTCCCAGGATATTTAGTGCAATAGAGTATTTACAGTGTTTTCTTAACACTGCATTAATTGTAGAAAAACTTTGAATAGGTCACAGCTAAACTACTGGTGCTTGCCTTTCTTTTTCAGTGCAGGCTCAGGAGCTCTGGCAAATAAACTCTCAGTAGTATCTTACTGTTTGG
This sequence comes from Chrysolophus pictus, assembly GCA_037305975.1. NCBI lineage: Eukaryota > Metazoa > Chordata > Aves > Galliformes > Phasianidae > Chrysolophus > Chrysolophus pictus. The sequence goes on along the minus strand of CM074576.1, from coordinate 114,482,362 downwards.
GTAACTGGGGCTGAGGATCCTGGGGAGGCTGGGTATGTCTCCATAAGGTAATCAGCAGTCTTGGGATGCATGATGGTGGTTGGCTGGGCACAGTGTTGTGTTGTGCAGCAGTGACAGTTGGTGTACATGGCTGCCTGTGAAGCAAGTGGGATGTGTCTCCATTCAATTCCCTGAAGACCAAACCTTCCTTTCTCTTTGCTCCCAGACATCATAATGCAGTTCAGGGTATATTTTCTTTCTTTGCCAGAAGATTGTTGAAAGCTCCATGGCAGGGCCTGCGATCCATCTGCCTGCCCTTTCTGGAGTCTGCAGAGCTTTCTTACAATTCCCTTATGCTTCAAAGCAAATAAATAAATATTTGTAGAGTTATTAAAGATTTATTGAAAACGCAGTATATTTAAACCAACTTGCAAAAAAATAGATGACTGAATATTTATTATTTACATGTTAGGCATCCTCTACATGTTTATTTATTCCTCCTTAATCCAATCCGTGTTTTATAAATATTGCAAAGGACCCGTCAATAATATAACATGTTTTCATTAATCCAGAGGAATAATTAGAAGACATTTAGGATAATATTGCTCTGTACAAATATTGTATGAGCCTGAGAAGAGAGATGTTTTGAACAACAGCTGCTGTCTGCACAGCTGGGGTGCACGTGAGCACCCCTTGCCACATCACATAGCAGTGGGCACACTCATTGGGTGCCTTCTGTGCACTGATCTTCCTCCTCCACTTGTTGAGACCAAGGGCTTCCTTTGTGAAGAGACCACTGCACTGACAAGCGTGCTTCTTCAGATGAGGACTTCTGTTATTCTCTCATGAAGTAGGATGGTCATCTCTCTGGCTGAAATCACTCCCAAACTGTATTTATCTCAGTGACATGGCAGAGATGGGATAATTGCAATTGCCCTCACTCTGTACTGATTCATCCACAAGACAGTGCTAAATTCTGCCCATTTCTCCAGAAGGTAAGAATCTTTTCCAGGGAAGAAGTCAGCAAGCAGATTATCAATTACTGTGTCTTCAGAAATGAGAACAAACTATTTGTACTAATGTATTAAGATCATGGGGAGCTCTCACCCCTGTCATTCATTCCTCACCCTTTCCCTACCCTTGCCTCAGGTCAGAGGTTTCTGCCTGCAATCACCATGGTTGGAATCATAGCTATAAAAGAAAGAAAGGGCTGTGGTTTGCTTTTTTCTTTTCCCAGTCCTTTTAAAAACCATGCTCACGAGGCAGAATTAGCAGTTTTATTCCCTACACTGTATTCATTAAGGCTTTGACCTTCTTAATTCTAAACTTTCACTGGAGGGGACCTTCCTGGATTCTTTACTATTCTGTCTTCATTGTTAGAAGTGCAGAAATGTTTGAGCCCAAATTGCATCCACCTCTATCTGACTCTTTGAGAGAAGACTGTAGATGTCTGACAGATGCTCGTATCTTAAAGATCATACCCCTAAATTAAAGAGAGTGCCTAAACCTTGATGCGGACCTCAATGAGAGTACCCAAACTTAAAGCTATGAAGTAAATTAATTTCTGGGGAGCAGTTAATTGGTTACTACAACCATGTTTTTTGTGTTTTTTATTTTAAACTGAACAGCCCTTGTGTGTCTATATCTGAACAATCTTTATTATGGAAAGACTGAAAAACAGTAAAGCTTGGAAGCATAGGAAGGGCAGGGTTGTCTCTCTTCGCATGTGCGTTACAGTGTTGTGCAAGTCCACTTCAGCTATTTTGGGACCAGGATAACAGTGTGGATAGACCTCCTGTAAGATTACTGAGTTATCCAGAGAAGCGGAGTACAGTAGCATGGTCAGCATGCTGCACTAATGTGTCCGTGCTTTTTCTAGGACCTAAGCTAAATTATTCTGCGCGACACAGACATCTTCTTTGCTGTCCAGAGCCTAGGGCCAAGCAGCTCTTGCCTTTGGACAATGCAGACTGAAAATCTTAATGAAGCCGGTTTGAGCTCCAGTCCTCATACAGTAATGCTACTTAGCATTATGTTCCCAAAGCCTGTAGCAGACAAACTGCAGCATCCTTTGAATCTTTGAATGCTGTGTAGGATGCTGTTTGACTGGGGGAGGGAGGGAATTGTTGAGTTGGGTTTGTTGGAGGGTGAGGGTGGGGGGGGTGTTTTTTGTTGTGTTATTGGTTTTTTTGTTGTTGTTGTTTGGGTTTATTTCCTTCTTCCAGACACGTTTTGACTCATTCAAAGCAAGCCAGACCCAAAGATTTGGGCTGAAAGAATTGACTGTAACAATTGGTTAGCATAAGCAGCCAGCCTGTCATTTTGCCTGAGGAAACAGAGTGAGACATGGAGCACACAGACTTTATGTAAAATCCTAATAGGAATAGGACTTAGGGACATCTTGTTCCCATGGCACTGTTAAGCTCATTATTTCACCTCTATCTGCTCTACCCACAGCAGTTTTTCCTACCTACTTGTTGTTCATAGCATTTAGATGAACACCAACTCTAATTTTCAATCATTATTTGCTATACAGTATTTCATGATCTCTTCCAAAGTCAGAGCTGGATTATTTTAGGCTTCCAATAAGGAGCTGAGGCATGGTGATTTGACCAATATCACATCATGTCTCTTAGCAAAGCTAATAGCTTAACCTCAGTCTCATAACTGTCTCTTCAGTTGCCAGGCAGAACTTCCATCTTCCTTTGTACTTTCTTTTTGGCTTTAATATCGTTAGTCTTAAAACTATGCCTCCCTTTAAAACTTGGGTGTCTAAATGAAAAGTCAGAGAAGAAAACTAGATGTACATCATAGTCCTCGCCTTCGAAGTTGAATCTTCTGGTTGTGGGGCTTGAGAATTCACATTGAGCTGTCTTGAGTTCTCTCATAATCTTGCCTAGTAAGGTGCAGTCTCAGTTGGTCAGTCTTTCTTATGGTTTTACCTAAGCCCTTATGATGGCAGATCAGGCAACAGCTGAAGAGAAGGCCTTCAATTCATTAACTGGATAGAAGGAGAATCCTGAAGAATCAGAAAGTTTGTCATGATAAGCTTAAGGGAAAAAAGAAAAAGGGAGTGGGAGGGAAACAGCTTTTCTCAAAGGAATAACTGGAAATTCTTAGCTCCTACAGAAGTAGGTTAGGATGTAGCCTCATTTAAGTGAGATGGAAGACAAACTGTGCTTGTAGCAGATGAACGGGGTTTCGACATAGACAGTGAGTTTATTAAGAAGCTTGTGGGGGGAATGTATTAAGTGTATAAAGGAGCTGTGGACAAACAAGGATAATTTCTATGGAAGGACCATGGAGAGATGGAATAGGAAAATGTGACTTTCTGCAATGTGACTTTCTCCAGGGATGAAACACCAAAATACGGTTCTGTTTGGAAACTGTAAAGACTGGATAATTATCATAGATCTACAAGATGCTTAGTGCTCTCATATAGCTCACAAAAAGGCTTTTGTGTCACATATCTTCAGTCGTGTGGTTAGCAGGGGTCATGCCATTAGGTGAAAACATGCCCCAGCAGCAGAATTTTGACTTCAGCTGAAAGCATATTGAGTCCTGTTCTTGAACTGTCATAGTAAGAGTAGGAAGAACAAAAAAGTAAGCTATTTTTCATCAGGTGATCATGTCACTCCATCAGCCAGTGCATGGAAACCTGTACAGACTTAGGACATCTGTCTCATCTCTGAAACAGTGCCACACAAACATCTCCTGATCTCTCCTGCCCCATTCTTTTGGGCATGTTGCAGCAGGATGACTTGTTGCAGCAAGTGATGTTAACACTTAGCCCACCCTATGGGAATATTGGGGTGGGTGAATCATGAGCAGTGGTGAATGAGAGCATGACAGCAGCAGAGAAGGATAAGAAGGGAAAGATGATGTTAGGAAGAGCCTGCCGCTTTCCCTTTTCTTTCTGTGTACTCCATGTTTGGAGAAAAAAAAGTGATTTTATTTTTTAGCAGAAAGAATGTTTTAAGGGAAAAAGTCAATTTTTCCCTTTCCTGTTCAGAAATCACTGTGCAAAAGAAGAGAGGGCAAAGCATTGTGCAGGGAGCCCCTGCTGTCTCCCCAGTGTGATGGAGGGCCAAACAATAAGCTAGGAGAAATTGCATAGAAAATGCATCCTAGTGTGAAGCAGAGGAGACTGTGGGCAGAGGTACATCGGCATTAGAAGACAGGGAGAACACACGTTGGCATATTCAGTGTGTTGGCTTTTTTGGCAAACGGCTGAGCCCGGATTAATAAAATGTTCAGATAAAAATCAGAGTTTTATTAAAGTGTGCTCACACAGCGGCAGCACCCGGCCACGCTCCTGGAACGTGAGCTGGAAGCCTGCCAGCCTTGCTCAGGAGTGCTGCTTATCATACTTGATAAGAAGGTCCTGCTGCGAGGGAGTGGGAACAAGAGCACGAGAGGAGGAGGGGAGCCTGGCAGCAGCCTGCCTGTTACTTAGCCCAAGCCTCGCTCCAAGCCCACTGGCCCATAAGGGTTTGCCCCCTATATAAATCCCATGCACGTTGGAGGAAAAGCACACAGAGGCTTCCAGGAGAGCAAACAAGGCCAATTGCTCTTGCAGCAGCTCCCCTCTCCTTCCTCTGCTCCCCCCGCTCCTGCCCTACTCGCAATTCCGCAGCTTGCTCAGCACCGTATTTTAAACAAGACTTTTTCTTTACTTTGTCTCTTCTCTGTCAGCTTGCTCAGTGCCAGATCTCAAAGCTAATTAAAAGGGGCATGGACTGGGCTTACATTTTTCCTTCACTAGTGAGTTCTTGGCAGAGTTTCTGAGCTGCTAGGAATGGGGACTGTGAAAAGAGAGTTGGTGCTGGCTAGAGACTGGAAAGCCAAAAGCTACCCTAGCTCCTCTGAGCAGGGAAATGAATAAAGCACAACTTCAAGTCCTTCAACAGATTAAAAAGCAGGCACTCAAGCACAGTGTCTCTCTCAGTTCTTCCTTATGTACTTTGCTCAAACTTTGTTCACTTAACTCTTTCTGCTTTCCAACCCTGTTCATACGCTGTGTTCCCAAAACACACCCAGGATCCGTGTCCACTCCATCATGTCATGCTCTGCTTACCTGTTCCACTCTTACACTCCTTGTATGGAAACGTGGTCTGATTGCTAAGAATATCAGGCTCCCACAGTCTCCTAGCAAAAATGGACGCTGTGGATTTCAAGGCAATGCTAGGGAATAGCTGGGTGAAGTAAGCGTTGAACTTTTCTTATCTCATACCTAACTCCATGGCTTGTGTTTGTCCAGTCCTGCAACAGAAGTAACCCTGTGACTTGCCAGGTCAGTCATTAAGCGGTGATGCTTGATTTTTTCAGGCAAGTGAAAAATGAGCTATTGTTGGGTTAGGTTAATTAATGCATTCAGGAAAATTGCAGATGATGGATGTGATATTGGTATCAGCGTGCTACTTTGCAATAATCTTCCTGGCTAGCTTCCACCATTTATTGTAAATATAGCGTAGGGAAGAGCAGTAGCCTTCAGATGTCTTACTCAGATCATTCTTTCTGGTATGTTATTTCCCATTTTTAAAAATGCAAGGTGTGGTTCACTCTTGGTTTACCTTTAAATTTAAGGCCTGTTGTGCCTGTGATTTCAAAGAGCCTTAAACCAATATGCTTAGTCTTAGTATGAATTAGAAGAGCTACCAGCTTTATTGAATGCCTCCAGCACAGCGTAATGGCCACCTGGCACTAATTAACAATTCCCAACTGTTTCGCTATCCCAGTACTGCATCTTGTGAGTCACCTGCACTGGATTATCTGGGAAGCTGTTCCTTCTGCTTCACTAATTCAAGTATCCCAGTGAGGGGTAGGGCATGGGGAAGGCAGTGCGGAAAACAGTACAATTTTTCCCTCGTTACAGAAGCTGCTTTCAGCTCATCTATGCAACCTTAGCAAGGAGTGGGGCTGTGCTCTCTGGGATAAATGATGTCGGCATTATTCTCCTTCCTCTTGTTCTGCAACATTATATAAATATCAGATGAATTGCTAGCTCTTTTCTCTCAATCCTATAGCATTCACGTGTGCATAAGCCAGGGAGAGAGCTGTTAACGTGTTTGGGATTACCATGTACCTACACCATTGCTCAGAGTCTGTCCTCATAGCTGGGCAACATTCCAGTATTTCATCTGCCTGCTTTCTGCATCTAACCCTTTACCTCCTGTTCTCTCCCCCCCACCTCCCGCCTCTGAAATGCGTTTGTGCTGACGGGCCCATCTTTCCTCATCCACAGACAGGAGATGTGATTAGAGGGAATCTAATTTGTTTGGAGTGCTCTGGCGACGGAAGGAAATTATTCTGCAGCAATATTTGCAAATGCATTCATCATAGAGTCCCTAGCAGTCCGTCACCATGAGCTGATGACTTTGTGATCTTCATGAAGGTCTGATTAAAAGTGCTTTCTAATGATCAGCTCGACTTTCTATCCTGCTCCTCCAATTATACACCTACAGAAAATGAAGGAATTGAGAATAGAGGCCAGTTACATGCTGAGCTATCCTTTCTGTGTCTCTTGAATCCAGGCTAGACGTAGAGACTTAGTCAAATGCCATTGAGTTGCTACCACAGTCTACAGTCCTCCAATTCTCTGGTTTGCTCTCTGTGTGGCCAACAGCCTCCTGTCCACTTTCTGCTCATTATATTTCAGACTTTTGCCTGCCTAGGGTGAGGGGGAGATCTGCATAAGCCCTATAGTTGCCTCTGCACCAGTCTCAAACACCTTCTCGACTGCTTTGCAGATAGCAAAATTACGCATACAGATCTTTCCCAACACCAGAGATTGGCACCAATCAAGAAATGTGTCGTAGGGAGATGAGGAAAAAGTGAAAGTACTGTAGGTGCTGTTTTTTGTGGTGTAGCAGCCGCCCAACAGCACAGTCCTGAATGTAGCACAGTGCAGTGGCTTCTCTTGTCCTGCAATTGCCTGTGCCAGTCCACAGGCCTCAGACAGCTGTATTTGAGATGGTGATTACAGATCAGAAGTGAAGCTGGGATGATGTACTGCAAACACAGGTCCAAGGCCAGCCACGTGAGAGCAGAAATGGACAATAATGCAAGTTTTTGGGCTTTCAAGGGTTGATGAGTTAGCCTGTCTGCAAGAGTTAAGGAGGTGAAATACCAATGTAGGTTCTACCGTCCCATGTAGAACAAATTTTAAATGTATGTGTGTCTGGTGCATGTATGAATGGAACTAAATGAACTTTTGTTCTACGTAGTAAGGTTATATAGCAATGACTCAAACAAAGATAAGGGAAGTGGGCAGAGTAGAGCTAAGACAGTGACTGTAAACCATGCTTCCAGTTTGCTGAATTATATGCTTGGCATGTATGAGCCTGGACTTCCACTTCTGACTACATCTATTTTCTGAGAAAACTGGATATCCAGTTTTTTCTCTCAGATCTGTATTTTTGGTCTGGTGAATCCATCACAGACAAACTGCTGTAGCCTTGTGCATCATACTTTTTGTAATAACTTTCCCATTAATATCATACTTCGATGGGAAGGTATTCCATTCCTAGGTGTCCCATGTACTGCTCCCACTGGCTTCCAGGTTAATGGGCTTCTGTCCTTCTTCCCTCCCTCTGTAGTCTAGTAGCTGATCTGGGCTGAACAGATATGCATCAAAATTAGTTGCAATAGTGTGCTCTTCCCTAGGTTTGCAAAGTACAGCTCTACAGCATTTTGTGATCTGCATTCCTTTCCTCTTGTGGATTCCCTTTGGCTTGGGAGGTCTTAGTGACATTTGCTTACTCTGCTTTCTTCCACCATGGATTGGCACTGTGAAGATGTCCATCCATCTGGCTGGTGAATATGACTCAGGCTCCCTTTTGTACTAATATATGCTAGTATTCCACTGGCGTAGTGTCCTAGCAGGCTCTGTTGCCATACTAACCAGCCATTGCATGTTCTTATCATTGCTGCATCTTGAGCAACACCTGCATGGGGTTACCTTGAAGGACGTACACTACTAAACCAGTTCAGTTTGATTCAGTCTTACCTCTAAGTGTAGGCCCCTTGCAAAGGGTTACCTTACTTGCCTAATTATTTATTTTGTCAGGGACATAAGGGTAAAGTCTATGAATGCAATTCTGATTAGGCAGCTTTTCACCCACCTTGGAAAAGGTGAGGAGGCTTCTCAGGCCACGTTTTTATGCTTGTGCTTGGACTTCTGTTCCACGTGATTTTTTGTAGGTGGAGGATTTTTAGCTCTTCAGAGTACAATGCAGTTAGATGAAACTACAAATGCCTACTGAGTTCAGTAGGAGCTCTGTTGTATATCAGTGGTGCCATTTAACCTGAATACCACAAATTCACCTTGAGCTCAACTAGCTCAGGGTCCCTGTTGTCAGGGGAGCTGTTGTGAATAAATGTATAAGGACAGTTTGGCCAGTTATCGGTGTTGTATAAACACCATGCAGGTATGATCTATGTATTTATTTGCAGCAGGATGCTTGTGTGTATGTAGGCATATGAGATAACTGTGAAGAATAGTGGGTCATTTATCACCCACTCCATGTCTTGAGTAATTAGTTACTGTTCTCCCACAGAACTTAACCCATAACTGGGGAGCAGTTTGCATTGTGGCTTTGGTATAGTTTCTATTCACATTTAGCCCTGAAAACTTCAGAGCTGTCATTTTTTGAAATGCTGCATTTATTGACCCCCTCTTGAAGCAGAGGCATGTTTACCTGGCATGAACTTTGGGAGACGAAAACACAAGGGAGGGCTTCTTAAGGCTGCTTGTTCCATCCCTGGTGCACTGGGAAGTGGTTGCAGGCTGAATTTAAATTTTTTTCTAAAAATGTCTCAGCTGTTTCTGGTAGTATTTACATATTTAAAAGCTCATACAGTGCTTGTTGAGGGCAGTTGTTTTTTTCTGGATACCACTGCAACTCACTGTCTAATGCAGCACTGTTTAAGATGCTCTAGACCTTCTTGTTTGAGCTGAGCAGTTGGGCTGTATTAAGTTTAAGGGTGGTTGTGGTAATTGTAATTGTTGTTTGTAACATCTGGGGTATATTCCAAACACACTGGCTGCTAATCCCTTACGTATCGTTCACTGGCTTCTACGTGTGATTTTTACCATGAGCATAGTGCTATGCTTCCTTCATGCATGAGGGCCAGTGCTCCAAATTTAGACTGTATGCATAACTGTCTCTAATACTTAATGAAGCTGTCTCTCCTTTCAGCCAGGTTTTGTGTTATGGACAAGAGGATCATGCTGACTGATGGGAAGGAAATGAGATTTAGAAAGAAGTTGATGCTAAACCAGAAAAAAAGAATTAGGCACTGCAATAAGACCAGGTGACCAATAGTTCTAAGCTGTCCTCTTGTAAAACTGGCTAGCTGAATGCACAAGCACAAGGTTACAGGAGCAAACGCCTCTGCATGTGTGGATCTGCAGCAGATTCCGTAGCGGAAGGATTCCCACAGCAACATTTACCAGCTTTTCCCTTCTGTAGGTTTCAGTTCAGCATCACAGATACTGCTTTTAATGTAGGAAAATCTGTTTAAAAACACAAAAATTAAGGTGTAATGCAAATAGTGATGGCAGAGCTGCCAACTTGCTTGAACGATTGGGCAGCCTTAAAGTTTTCAGTGGGCACTTTATAATACTTAAATGTCTAGTTAAGTTGTTACGTATGGTATATCTCTGCTGAGGTTAACAGAAGTATTAGTGCTTGATTTACTACATCCTGTCTCCCAGATACCTTCTGAGGAAAGGGAACCAAGGGTTGACTGGCTTTCTTCAGCGGAGATGGGAAAGGAAAGAGTGCTATTAGAAGGGTAGCAAAAAGGGGTTCTGAAACTGCCCGTCAAGAAACAGCATTTCATGAACCCAAACACTGAGGTGCACTGAAGAAAATGACCTAGAAAACGCCGCTTGACAAGGAGAGTTCTAAGTAAAGTGTGAAGCCTGGAGCACAAGGTAGCATGTAGAGACAGGAAAAAGTGTGTGTATCTAGAGTAAAAATTAAATAGTCTAGTAATAATTCAGCAAAAGCCTGTTCTCCACCCACTCAATAATTTGCTGGCAAATATTTCTAGCCACATTATCATCACTGTATGTATTTAATATAAAGAAGGAGTGCAGCAGAGTGATCTTCCCTAAGAAATTTGGATGTTTGATATTTCCTGAAGTCCTGAAACAGGAAACTTCAACAGAGCCAGTAATGTTGCTATAGGCATGGCACTGAAGTAAAATGTATTAACTTGAGGTATGGATCTTTGTTCTTGACCGGGAAGGACTTTCTCCATATTAAAAACGAATTTGGGCATTGGATTGCAGTGCAGAATTTGATAGCCAGCTGGTCTGAGGCAGCGAAGGGAAAGATAGAGTTGATTGTCAGGGTCTCTCACTGTGCCATATTTCATTTTATTTATGAATGTATGGTCTGAGTGATTAGGACTCAGATTCTCTGTGTTTAAATAAGAACTCATCATCAGAGAGAAGAATTTCTGTTCTCATCCTTGGTAGAACTCAACTTGTATGCATTTAGTGACATTCGCAATAAATTTGGCACCGTCCCTCTCACCTTATCGTAGAATCATAGAGTTGCTCAGTTGGAAAAGACCTCGTCAAGTCCAACCACAATCTAACCATACTGCCCTAACTCTAAGAACCCTCCACTAAATAATGTCCCTGAGCACCACATCCAAACAGTTTTTAAACACATCCGGGGATGGTGACTCAACCACCTCTCTGGGGTGACTGATAAACATCGTGGCAGAAGTGAAGTGTGCTTGGAGTCAGTGGATCCCATTTTTGTCAAGTGGAGAGAGACTGCAGCCCATCTTGATTCAAAATCTTGACACACATTTTTTCAGTTCCTCTCCTCTCTGTACAGTCAGTGTCTTCTTAGCTAACTACGAAGGCAGAGAAATGAAACTATCTAGGCTGAAGCTTTCATGTGTAGAGTGTCCTTATAGGAGAAAAGAAATACAGGTATCTTAGAAATCAGCTTTTCAGAGAGAGAATATCATCAGTTTTGCTGTGGAGTGGAGGTGAAACAAAAAAAGGGTTTTCCAAGGAGAAATCTGAAGCAACCATTTTAGTTCAAAAATCAACGTTTTGACTGAAAATATTCCATTTCTGTTTCTCAGCTTAAAAAAAGGAGAAACAAAATGATAGCTCAAATGGAAATGTCACTTTGTCACGTATGCTTTTATTCCAGTCCAAAAAAAAAAAAAAAAAGTAGGAATATGACATTTTAAAGCAAAATAGAAGAAAAAATTGTCACTTTGAACCTATTCCAAACTTGAGTGGGAAAACTGACAGCTTTTTGACAGAAAAGACGATGATCTTAAAAGATTTTTCAGCTGAAATTTTGTGAAAGAAAATGTTGATTTCCCAAACAGTTCTTGGAAAAAAGAGACACTGCAGCTTGGGAATTAGTTGTGGTGTATAGACTGCTCTACTCTGAAGTACTTTAATATTATATTCTTCTGAAGATGAGCTCTTCTACTGCTCTCACAAGGAAAAGGTGGTGCATGCCATTGTATTTTTCTCCTAAGAAAATGCTCTCCAACCCCACGTAGATAAGAGAGCTGCTGCTGCCTGCCCACCCATCCCTGGCAGAGGTGGGCGAGGAAGCAAATTCTAAGAGACTTTAACTGTGCTTCTGGAAATCAGAAAGCACCGTTTCCCTATTAAGATAGCACTTTGTTGAGAAGACCTGGTGAAACATTTAGTTTCAAGTACTGTGAAGTACTTTGTTTTGATAGAATTGCTGACTAGTTATGCTGGTTGGTAGAGATCACTGGAGGTGCAGCCTTCTCTTCAAATATGAAATCCACCAGCAGCAGCTGAGGCTGGAGTGGCTCTATCTGGCCATCCTGACAAGGTTGCAAGTGCTACCGTCTACTTTGGCATCTGCTGCAGTGCTGCACCACCCTTCCCAGTAAAGACATTTTCCCACATGTCCAGCAAGTGGCAACAGCAGAAGCGTTTTTGTCCTTATCAAAGCAAGGTACTTCAGCCTCATTGAAACAAAAAATTCTCACACCTCCTAAACAAAATGTTTTCCCCAGTATTTTATTTCACAGGAAAGCCTCTCATCTGGACATGTTTCTTTGCTGGCAAGAACTGTGAACTTGTGAATTTTTTCCTGAAGAGAAAGAAAGGTTTTGACAAGCTCTGACAATATGATGATTTTAGGCATAAGCATAGTGGTACATACCAATCAAAAGCTGAAGGCAGGAGACTGTACTAGAAACGAGGCAGAAATTAAAAAGGATGATACCAGCTGGTCTGGCTAAGTTTATGGTAGACAACCCTCCAGAAGCTGGAGTCTTTTAGTCAAAACTAGCTACCTTTTTAAAAGATGATGTAAAGCAAAAAACTTTCTTCAGTAAGTGCTGGAATGGGTGAGTGAGTTGCTTTGCAGCCCATGTTATCCTGATGGTTATATTAGCACACATGATCCCTTCTAACTTTAGACGTGGTTCTTGTAGCAGTATCAAAGGGCCTTAAGTGGTGATCAGGACACTGTAAGTGCATACAGCAGTTCCTGCCCCAAAGGGTCAGCAATTCAGGATTGAATAAGAGCTAATTTCAGACCTGCTCCTTTCTATCTAGCCTGAGACAGGAATGGAGTTAAGGGCGCTAAGAGTTGCTGGAGAAAAGGAGAGAAAAAAGGAGAAAAGGGTGGAAATGGTTTGCTTGAAAATTGGTGCTAAAGGCAGGGAAACATGGTGCTGCATGCAGCTGAAGGAATGAGGGAAGGAGACAAGATGGAGCCAAAGCAGAGAGGGGAGGCTACTCCTCCAATAGCCCTATGGGGAATGGTGATGAAAACAACTACCAAAGACATAGCTAAGCTATCCCTCTGACCGTTAATTTCTTTAGCTTACTTGTGGGGTCTAGGATTTTTCTTTTTCTTTCTTACCTCATTATTTTCCTTTCTTTGTTTTCATTTCAACTTTTCTCTTTCTGCCAGCAGGTTTCAAAAGCCTGAGATGGTTTAATGCCAGTTAAAGTCCTTTTGAATCATTGCCTGAAGCCAGGTTTGTGAGGGCCAGGGTTGTTCACTTTGCTGTGGCTGGTGGCTTCCAATGAGCAAGTTCAGAGATCTGTGGATATTCCTTTTCTAGTTCTGCATAGATGATATGGGTCTGCACTTACAGGATGAGATATAGCAAAAATAGACCCTTGGAAAATGGACAGGGAGCAAAAAAGCACAGAGAAAAGGGGTCAGCAGAAAGATTCCTTTTCTTGTCCCTGGAGGAAGGCACAATAAAAGTTGTGAGTAATGTCTTGGTTCGTTGTAGCAGTTAGAGCACAGCTAGCCTGTTTGTAGCTTCTCAGTAGGGTTCAGTTATGTGAGCCCTTTTGTCTTCATTTGTCAATGATGGTACCTTTGAATTGAGATGGCCAACAGATGAAACTTGAGACCCTACTGACCTTAATATAACAAGGAGTCTTCACCAAGCAGAGGAAGCTTGTCAGCCAGTGGCTAACTATGACTAGATCAGTGTCTCAAAGCAAACTTAGTGTTTGGACTGCCATGCAAAGAAAAAGACGGATGCCTATGTGGTCTGGATGTCTCTGTCTACCTGAGTACCCACTAGAGTTTTCCAGTGCCTCCTGTTGATTTTGCAACCCTTTCTTCTTTCTCCAGAAACTTTTCTGGGTCTGCTTCCAAATCCTTCTCTGGTCCAAATTCCAGCCTGCTGCAGAGTCATCAAACATAAGGTTTCCCACTCGGCCCACCTTGAACTCAGAACCCACCTTCTGAAGTGTGGGTTCTGAGTTCTCACTTTTATCTTGTGGCTTCCTCTTCTAAAAGTAGAAGAGCGCATGTCAAAACAGGCTAGTGACAAGAATTCTGCCATCAGAAAATAGGCCACAAGCATCTGAACAGCTTTATTTGCAATGGGAGGATTCTGTGTTACTATAATTAGTCCAAAGCATTTGTGAGCAGGCAAGAAAATCAAGTTGGAAATCTTTTTTTTCCCCCTATGAACCAAAGATGTAACAAGCCTAACTTCTTCTGTTCTCCTCTACTTCTGTTTGCTCATTTACTCTCTCTGTTCTCTGTGGTTGAAGCCAGCACTGCATTTCTTCAAGTGTATGGCCCGCAAGTATTTTGGGTGAAGTTGCACTGGCCAAATAGGCTGTTATAGTATCTAACAAGCACTTAGGCTGCTGTATCGGAGATATCTAACCTCTTCTGGTGCAGCTTGTTCATAGGCATATCCACCAGTGTGCACCCAGTGCAGAAACACGACTGCCACAACGTGAGATCAGTACCCTCTCTCTGTTCACTAGGTAATCATGAGTGTGTCGTATCACCTCTCCAGCGTCTTATTTTACTTCTTGCAGAGAAAAAAAAAAAAACAGAACAGTTACCAGTTCTCTTAGTGTAGACAAGGCCTAAGGGACTAAGCATTGTTTGGGAAAGGCTGTTCTCTGTAGAAGCTGTATCGATTTCTGGGGTAGAGGGAAGGAGAAGAGACAAAGCTTTTCCTTCTGAGAGTGAAATGACAATTGCCATTGAGAAATCCAGCAAATCTCATCAAAGTTTGAATGCAGGGTGGCAATTAATCCTCACCTTGCCTCTATTGAGCTCTGTGCGTTGTATAAGCATTAAACTTGGTCTCTTCTATATGAGAGATGTGCCTTCCTGTGGTGGAGCAACATGACTCTGGGCAGTTGGAACAGAGAGTAATGTCAGGAGTGGGAAGTCTGCAGAGAAATCCAGAGGACCCAGGAAAAAATCAAAGAAGGGGCAGAGATATAGCCCCTTGCAGAATGGGTATACAGTAGGGGAAAGGTTCAAAGACAGCATCTCCATTTCCTACTTGCCAAGTGCTGCCTTCGGTGTGGAGCTGTGAGATCTATTCCCCTGTCAGGTAAAGCTGAGCAGCCATTGATTGGCAGCCAGATGGAGCAATGAAGGTGGATCAATGTGAATTGGATTTTTTTAACTTTAAATAAAATTTGTATCGGCATGAAGTTAATTAATAGAGAGCTGTCAGAGGGCTCCTTGGCACATCAGTGTGTTAGGAGGCAGTGGTACCCTTCGGGGAGGTGGTGGGAGGAGGCTGCAGGAAAGGGATTCAGCTAGCAGCAAGCTGAAATTAAAAAAACAGGCCAGTCTTTCTCTTGGCCCCAATTCAACATTTTTTTCATCCTTCCTTCCTTAGAGATTGCTTTTTCTCTACTGACACGCCGTCCCTTTTTTTGGCTTTCTGTTGTCATTGTTGCTTGCCATCTGAAATCTTTCTTTCCCCTCGTAATGGAAATGTTGTTCTACTGATTTTGTGTGTTGGCACAGCTGTTTCTGATTTTGCTTGCTTACTCCACTCGCTTCTTTCCAGGAGAAAAGGTGATGAGAAATGGGATGGCAGCAGTCAAGCCTGAAAAAGAGACGTGCAGGTGTAGTGGTTATTTTATGTATGTAGCCTAACACAAGATCCAAAAAGAGTTCATCCTGTCCTTCTAGAAAGGACAAGGTGGGTGGTGGGATGCGGGTTACCTTTCAAATAGAAATAACATATCATTAACTCACAGGGCTCTCTGTTGCCAGCTGGTTGTAGACTTTAACATATACAGGGACGTGTGAAATAACCCCAGCATTTTCTGATAGGCTTACGTAAGAACTAGAGGTGTGTATGCATGGGGACATTTCAGTTGACCCTCTGAAGCACAGTGACCTAAAGGCCTCGATCCCACCTGATATATTTAATTACGCTTGTCCAAAGAATAACAACATTGGCCCTTCCTGGGGGGAAGGTGGCAGTGCTGGGCAGCCCCTGGGTTACGTAGGCCATGATGTGGCCTGCCTGCCTCCCAAGGGGCTGGCGCATTGCATCACTGATCAGTGTCTCTCTGCTGGCTCTGTGCGGGGACATGACGGAAATAGAGAGAATGGAGACCAGATGCAGTTTCCATGGCAACATCCAAAAAAGAGGGAGAGTAACTGGGGGTGGGGAGAAAAAAAAAAAAAGAAAGAAAAGAAAAAAGAAAAAAGGGAGCCTTATAGAGATTTAGGTTTCGCACATGGCTTGCCTAGTACTGGAGGATGCTTTATTCACTCTCTGCTTTCTTTTGCATGAGGAGCATCACAGAAGAGTCTCTCTCATAGCCTGTTCCAGCCTCGGCAACTCACATGAGGCATCAGAGGCAGAGTTGTTGTCTGTCCAGCAAGCTCCTATCTCAGGGACTGAGCATCCCAGCCAGCGGTGCAGGAGGAGGCAGGGTGAGACCTCCCAGTTATTCCAGTCCTTGCCTCTCCCTATGAAGAGTACGTTAGGAAATGAGGTGATAGAAGCAGCAGTGAGACATCTCACAGTTACTTCAGGCCCAGCAGCTTGCACAGGTGGTTAGATTTGGGCTTAGATCGCATTCCTGGGCTTAGGAGAGCTTCCAGCTGCTCCTGCAGGCTTCAGGTGGAGCTGAAGATAGCTGTATTCCCAGCCTTTCCCAGCAGGAGGCACAGGGGAGAATGCTATAATGGAGCTGGCTTTGTGAAAGGCTTTCATCTCCTCAGAAATTCTCCTTTCTGTGATTTCCATGCATGCCCACTTATCCCATTATCTGTGTCAGGAGGAAAACAGAATCATCAGCAGTCGTGATTTGTATCTCTGAAGATTTTCTTCTCTGTGCTTAAGCAAAATCCCCTCTTAACTGCTTCTTGTCCTTGCCTTCATAGGTTAAAGCGTTTCGGTTCATGATTTTTCTTACATACTTTCCTTACTTCAGAGTTCAATCTTGTTGTTGCCGCTCATTGCTGCTTTTCTTAGGCTGCCAGATACGGCCTAACATGGAGTCCAGTAATACAGTATATTTAGACCCAGATCAATAAAGGTTTTAGATGCCTAACCCCTTGCTTCAGTGCTTTTACTCTTTCAGATCCCCGTAGAGCTGTAAAATTCCCATTTTACAGAGTGGCACACTCAAGTAGGAGCTTGCCGATGCCAGCAGAAGTTGTGAAAAAGCTGCAAATACCACTCAGGGGCTACTGCGTCTGTTTAAAGAACCTTAAGTTGTCTCCACACATGCCATGAGCTACTGAACAACATTCTGTAGAGATCTCATGACACCTTCCTATCACCTTGCTGCTGTAGCTGTGGTCTCTGCCCCAGAGTTTACTCTTTCCTACTTTAGTAGGACTTTCTGAGGAAAATGTCATGTAATACCCATTGATGACTTCAAATACGAAACCCAGACCACACTACGTTTTGGGGGACTGCACACGTTTTACAGATCAGCCCTGGTCTAATAATGTCTTCTATTGGTAATGCTAAATGTCTACTCTAACCTGGAGCTATGGGCCAGCTGCATGCTCCTTTGTCCTTAGGCAGAGTTGGGCCCTCGTATTCCCTGTAGCATCAAGCACCCTGGGGATTTAATGAACTCCAGACTTGGCTGGACTTTTTCATTTACATTGTTGCAGTGAGGCTCTTGCCTTGAAATGTGCAAATTACAAACAGGGAGGTGTAAGTAAAATGTACATAGTGGTGACTGGATATGAATGTGTTTGGTAACATTAGGTTGAAATCCAAGCTGCCTGAAAGTCTGTGGTCTCTGGGTCTCTTTTTACTGCTAGTAGGCTTTGCTTATAAAACTGCTGTACTCAAGGATAGCAGCAAAGCACCAGCTTAGTATTTATGCTTCCAACAAACTCTGCATTGGTAGGGAAGTTTTGTTTTTCCTTCTTTCACTTTTTTTCAGAGCCTCTACCTTGCATTTAGAACAGGCAAGTTCCTTATCATTTTTTATTTGCTCTGATTGTTCCAAGTGCCGGGTCCTGCACTTTGTCCACAACAACCCCATGCAGCGTTGTAGGCTTGGGGACGAGTGGCTGGATGATTGTGAAGAGGAAAGGGACCTGAGGGTGTTGGTTGATGCTTGGCGGAACATGAGCTGACAGTGTGCCCAGGTGGCCAAGAAGGTCAATGCCATCCTGGCCAGCAATAGAAATATTAGAAATAGCGTGGCCAGCAGGAGCAGGGAGGTGATCATCCCCCTGTACTCAGCACTGGTGATGCCGCATCTTGAGTATTGTGTTCAGTTTTGGGCCCCTCACTACAGGAAAGAAATTGAGGTCCTGGAGCGTGTCCAGAGAAAGGCAACGAAACTGGTGAGGGGTCTGGAGCACAGGTCTTGAGAGGAGTGGCTGAGGGAGCTGGCATTGTTTAGTGTGGAGAAGAGGAGGCTCAGAGGAGACCTCATTGCACTCTACAACTTCCTGAAGGGAGGTTGTGGTGAAGAGGGGTTTGGCCTCTTCTCCCAGGCAGCGAGCAGGACCCGAGGAAATGGCCGCAAGTTGTATCAGAGGAGGTTTAGATTAGATGTAAGGAAGAACTTTTTCTCTGAGTGGTCAGGCACTGGAATGGCCTGCCAAGGGAGGTGGTGGAGTCGCCGTCTCTGGCAGTGTTCAAGAGGTGTCTGCACGAGGAGCTGCGAGATATGGTCTAGCAGCTTGTGGTAGCAGTGGCAGTGTGAAGACGTTTGGACTAGATGATCTTGTAGGTCATTTCCAACCTTGATTCTATGATTCTAGAGTTACCTACAGCAGAAGCAGTCCAGCTTGAAGTCATGCTGTATACCTGGGGAAGGACTACCGCTGTGGCTGGAGGTGTTTTGCTAGATGGTGCTACCATGCAATTATGCATTTCTTTTCTAATGAGATCGTTAGGAGTGCAGTACTTGTCGCTGATTAGAAGTTCCTAGAATAGAACTTGCTATTTTCTCCTAATTACATTATATAACAGTGTAATTCACAAGGATAGTAGTTAAGACAAAGTATATGGATTTAGGAGATTGGTTTCTGGTTCTGTTTTTTATTTTTTATTTTTTTTAAGGCACTGCCACAACCTTTTTGTATGACATTTGGGTAAGTTGCTTAATATTCTCTGCAGCCAAGATCCTCAAAAAGTAAATAGACACGTAGATCATTAAGTATCTAATTATCTTTGAGGATATGGACTTCTGTTCCCTAGATGCCAAATGGGAGGATAACTTCAGAGATGCACATAAAGCCCTTTTGGATACTACAGTAAATATTAGAAAAGACAGTAAATAGTAGTGTGTGTATTATGAATCTATTTTACTGGAACTAGATCTGTTGCCCGTATTATGGATTGTCCTTGGAAATTGTCAAGTTCTTTATGGTTCAGAAGGAGACAGTTCTAAGTTGCAATCAAGTGATCAGCTTGTTGAATGTGGGGGATGCAAAACAAAGGCTATACAAAATGAGGTTAATCTGGGGCCAGGACTTCATCTTTTTCTTTTTTTGCTTGTAGATTGGCACTGTAGGTTTCTTAGCTATGCCTATGCATTTGAAGATTTTGGGTCGCCATCACTTACAACTGTCTTTTCTATGGAAGCGTGTAGGGTATGGGAGAAGTAGACCCAAAACACAGAGCATGCGAATAAAAAGCAAAAATGAATGGAACACTGAAAGTTGGGAAGCACTCGTTTTTGTATACATAACACAGATTTTTATATGTGTAACATATATATACATGCATAAAACCAATGCGTTTAACTCTCTGTCCATATATATTTTTAATGTACCTATGGAAAGAATACTGGCCAATCTTCTGATGCTAACTTAGGTGTTTGTTACAATGGAAAATGTGTCCTGTTAGTATGATAACATCAAGGTCATTGCTTAATTATAAAGCTTTATCAAAAATCTTGTTGAAAGTACTGACTTTCCAATGACATCTGACTTAACTGGTATCCCTCATAAGAGGAAATTGTAGTAGACAGTCTAAGGCCTTTGGTCAAAACTGTATTGCTTATTTAGGATGTAATACTTTTTCAATCAAAGCTGCTGTAACCTTGAACTTCAAGCAAGCCAGTAGAATTTACCTTCACTTGTTCAAAGAAGTAAACAATAAGATTAGGACCGACAGTAGAAGAAGTACACTAGTAGTTAGGAGCATAGGGCTCAAAAGGACCTCTTTGGGTCATCAAATCTAGTCCTCTGGTATTACTAGCAGCCAGGTCATTATCCTTTTCATAAGTTTTGAGCCCATGGAGGAATGTCGGGACAGATTTATAATCATCAGCACTCCCCGTACTGAAGGGCTTAACACTTAAACCTCCCTGCTGTAAACAGATGGATGACACCAAGAGGGGCCCAGGGGCTGGAGAGGACAGAGGTGATGATAGGTAGGTCTGCTAGCTATGCCAGTAATTGTGAGGTGGAGGAAGTTGCTTGCTGGTAACATTATTCATAACCTACATATGGTGTCTCATGTGGCAAGTTTCTGAGTACAGGTTTTAGCAGGAGGACATTATGGTGGCAATGCGTTCCATTGGCTTCTATGAATAGATAGAGGCTGGTAAAAAAAAATATTGTTGGCTTGGTAATGCATCTTATGTTGTTGTTTGTTGTTTCTGTTTTTTGGGGGCTTGGGGTGTTTTTGGGGGGGCTTGTATTTTTTGATTTTTTAACTTTAGTCTCAAAATTTTGTTTAAAGGTGTCACTACTGCTTCATTCCCAGACATGTTTGTTGTTGCAAGACATAGAACATTATAGTATTGAATGACAGTTGAACGTTTCACGTTTTCTTGCCTATTTTACGTCCACTATATTTTCTCAGCTATCTGGTATACTTGTTATCAACATACTGTAATCGTCCTGCTTCTATGCTGAGTTTGCCTCAGTAGAAGTGAATCAGACCCATGAAGTGTGTTTCCAGAATGGAGCACGTCCTGGGATGCATGTCTACAGGGCTCCTACTAATACTGCAAACGCTTGCTGAATAAATCTCATGGCAGAATTTGGTCTGAAGTGACTTGGTTTCTCTCACTTGAAACTCTTAGATTTCTCTCACTTGAACCCTCAAAAATCTATTGCTATGCTGTACTTTAATTCTCCAAGCTAGTCATTCTTTACTGATGAGCATATAGCTTTCATCATCTTGGTTGGCCTGACTTACACTTTCTTCTCTTTGAAAGGTTCTAAATAATTAAGTAAATGCCAGTGACACCTTTACCTAACTATTGTTTTTAAACATTAAATCGTCCACGCATTAACTGAAACTTTCTCTTCTTTTTGTTTCCTACCCACCCCAACAAGGTTTTTGCCTTCATTTGCTTTCCTGGGTCTTTTTTTCTCTGCCTTTTCTTTCACTTCAGGCATTCTCAGAGGGCACCTAAAGTTCTTTGGCTATGCAGTTTTGAAATGTGCAATTTGGCAGCAGCATGAGCCTCAGATTGAATTAAATTAACTTGAGGCACTCTAATTTTTTTTTATTATTAAATTACTTCTTTCAAAGTTACTACAGAACATTCCACTTATTAATTTTTTTTTTTTTTTTAATATTATTAAATGAAAGAAAAAAGGAGAAAAGACATAAAAGTTGTGAAAAGTCTGGAGTCAGGACTTGTTTAGGTTTTAGGGGTTTGCTATTGCAGACTTCCTGCAGTTTTCTTTTAACAAGTTTCTCCATTTAGAGAAACTCTATTAGCTTGGGGATCCTCATGGATCTCATCCACTTTTGGCATATATTCAATAGTGCCCTAATTTAGTACTTCTGAGAACTGCTAAAGCTAATTTGAGCATTACCACTGTCGTTTAAGGATCCCTCAAATTCACATGCTTGATAGTCACGGAAACTGCATATGACGTTTAGGCAGGTATTTCCAGAGAGCTCAGAGAAACTATAAGATGAGGCATCCCACGGCCAGAGTCCAGTCTTTAGTGCTAGAGGTCAAAACAAAAAATTCTTGAGGACCAAAGGGGTGGAGTTGAGGAAGTGTTGGAGAATGGCTTTTTGGTAGTGATGATGATGAGTCAGCCTCCACCTGCTAGAGGAAGCTCTGGGTCCATCATCAGTATCAAGGTAGTGATAAATAAAGGTAGGATTTCATGTTTTTGGGGGTTCTCGCTTTATCTCCCATTGCTCTGGATGGTCAAAGGAAATGTGCCTTCTGAAGTATAGTTGCAGCTTGCTCCTATTCAGCCTTGTTTTGATCTTGGCTCCCATGTGGCCTCCTTTATTTCTACAGGGAATTGAGCTGTGGAGTAGTCCTACCTTCTCCTTACCACCTTGTCAGAAAGGAGTCTAGATCCCCGTATGTTAGGTTTTAAAACAAGTATTTCTCATCACCTTTAATAGTCTTCTTATGGCTGAGTATCTAATGTTTTAGCTCCCCCACAGTTGTGTTGGGAGGTCATAAAGCTATGCAGGGGATGGCAGTGGCATTCCTAGGGCTTCACAGAGTGTTTTGTCCTAAATGCAAAGGAGCAGTGGCTTTGCCTTGTGGTCAGAGAGAAAATAGAAGATGGCTTGACCCAGAAAAAAAGTGCTTGCTGTTGCATTTCCTCTAGAAAGTAGTGGCACAGAAATAGAATATAACATTACTGTGATGCAGTGGAGAAAGAATCAGAAGCTCAACAGCTTGACGTGAACGCAAGTCAGTGTACTCTTTGAAAACATAAAGCAGAAGCTTTCTCTGGAGGTGAAAGTGTGTGCTGGCGGGATGCAGGTACAGGCTGGGCCTGCTTTTGGCTCCCCAAGGTCATAAACAACCAAAGACTTCCAAGTGGACTCTGACTGGAGGAGTGGGGTCCATCTGCTAAATGAGATGGGGGCTACCTGTGGAAAGCTTTCACTACAGATAGCTGAGGCTCCCTGGAGCTTCTGAGGGAGAAGGCCGTGCTGTAAGCAGGCAAGGAAAGTAACAAAAGGAAGATTGGGCTTTAGTGCCCTTTTTCTCTCTTGTTATCTCCTTCATTCTGCACCTACCTTCTTTGTGCTGTCTTCTCATGGTTTTTTTTGGGAGCTCTTCTCTGTGCTATTGGCTTTTTGACTAAAAAGCTCTAATCACCTCAATTTGCTGTATTTCTTTTCTAATTATTTCTTTTGACGTGAACAAAAACTTCTGAGCAGGTAGCTTTTGATTTTGTATCTGTAATCCTGTCAATATCAATACCTGGTACTGTTTCATATCAAGAGATTCTGCCTTAGGGGATATTAAACTAGAGAAATGTCACCACGGTTGTCTTTAAAGGGAAAATAACAGATGACCTGTTTTAGCTTCTGTTTTCCTTGGAAGTAGAAGGACATCTGTGTGTGTGTGTCTAAGAGAGGGAAAGGAGGCTGACTGCCTCGAGAACACGTTCGTGGTTTGTTTACTGTAATTGATGAGGAACAATTTGACCTGAAGAATCAATCTTGCGTCTCACTTCTGATAACTCCAAAGGACAGGAGAAATCAGAAGTAAGTCACTGAGGCAGATAGAGGGAAGGGTAAACAGGGGGCAAGAGTAAGGGTGGAAGGAGACCAACACATGTTCAGGTTGGCCCACCTCTGTGTTCCTGGAAAGATGCAGCAATGCACAACATGCAGGATTTCCAAGAACATAATGAGAGAATTGACTATCAGATTTTTTTTTAATTATTTTATTATTTTATTTTTTGAAAAGCAATTGGGTTTCTATTAGTCAGCACTTTGGTGTGTTTTCTTTATCTGTCTTCCGCTTCTTACTGGAAGATTTTAAGTGGTAAATGCTTAGTTGTATGCTGGCTTTTGTTTCAAATTTCCTCACTGTTCCTATCACTGGAGAGAGTGAATTCTTGGATGTTTATTTCTTCCAGGACAGATGCACTTCTGGTGTAATTATTTTGCTATAACTTTCCTTTTTTATAAAATACAGTTCAAGCCTTTTAAAACTGCCTGCTAAACTTCACTTCAAGGTTTTGTAAGGAAGAGACCAACCCAATCAGAACTTTGCAGATGGTGGAAAAGCCAATAGAATCTTGGCATCAGGGACAGCTCCTGCCTTGGGGATAGCCATCCCCCACAGAACTTTGTAACCTTCAGTAAAATCTTTGGGCATATTTCCCTCCTGTGCTAACTGTGGATGGTGCAAATGCTGTCGCCAAGCATGGCACTGCAAGATGCCAGATAAGAGAGCACACAGCACCTGTGCTGTACCCATCGGGGGATTTCAGTAGCTATCCCCAGTCCTGCAGAGATGAGCAGGTGGCAGCTTGTGCTGAGGGCAAAACGGGGCATGTAGGAGGAGAAAGGTACAAAGTCAAACTTACAGTGGTCACTTTTTTTGTTTCCCAACATACAATACCTAAACATTGACTTCTTAGCAACATTATCTTGCTTATAAACACACAAGAAATCCTGTGTTGTTTTGTTTGATGTTGTTCCCTGAAATGCTTGTTGTTTTACACTTGCATGCACACATAGCTCTTACACAAAATCTTGTACTGAGATTCTCACCACCTAAGAAGCAAGAGAGCTGCCACTGCATCATATTGCATCATTCCACTATGGTTCTATGTGGCCCATATAGGAAACGCTGTTTTAGGGATGTTTTAGGTGGACTACTTTTTGTTTCTTTTTTTTTTTTCCTTACTCTCTGGGTTCAAATAGACTACAAAATGTGCAGTTGGTGCCTCTTTAATAGAGTGTCTGATAGATCAGAAGGTAGAGTTACTTTCTTCAAGTGAAGTGGAATAGATTTGGGTAGGGACAAAGATTGATTGAGTAGGGGAAGTTGAGATACACCGGTAGAATATATTTTAAAAGGTTTTCAGGGAACAGTAAAGAGCAAAGCAAAATCTAGTTGAAGTAAGTAATATTTTGGAATGAGTCTTAAGAAAGAAGCTTGTGGGCAGAGTGCAGGGGAAGCAGTTAAAGATGTATAATGAAATGTGCATGTGTTCAGTGGTTCTTTTTTTTGTTGTTGTTGTTGTTTTTAATTTAATTTTGTCACTTCAGTATCCCTTCTGGAACGCGCTGTGCAGGAGTATGCTGTTGCGTTTTGCTAATTAAAACATCTGGTAGCACTTTATAGATCTCTGGCCTTTAAAATAGTGGGAGGCAGGCAGGGTAATGCATTTATTCCTGAATAGCTTAATTTGTTATCTGGTTTGAGCTCAGGAGTCTCTCTAATCTGAATGCTGCCTGGATTAGCACACAGAACTAGATGGGAGAAAGTGTTTCAAACTTAAAGCTCTAATCAGGGAGGATATACTGGAATTTGGATCCCAGGCAACAATAAAACATGAAATGTTTTTCTTCAGCTTGCTTAGCCATTCGATAGAGTTGAGATTTTTTTTTTTTTTTTTTCCTTCTTGGTAAGTTGGGTAACCTCCCGCCTGGTCGATACAGAGAATGGGAGACCTTCAAAAGCAGGGTGCTGTAGGAAGTGGAATGTTTGCTTCCTCTGGATCGATGCTGAATGAATAATCCAGTGTGGTGCTAGAGAGTGCTGTAGTGCTGTAAGCGCGATGCTTTCTGTCGAGCCATAAAGCAAGGTGGGAAGTGGTTCCTTGAGAGTCGGTTCTGAACTTCTGCTCCAGTGGAATAATAGGCTGGGTCTGGAGTAAAACCTTCCCCTGAGGAGGTGTGTTGCGGTGAGCGGCAGCTTGAGGAGCTGAAGGGGCATTTATCTCCATAGTGGTAGCATTTGACTCTTTGTGGTTTCCACAAATCTCCTTTAAAGGCATTGATCGCCACTGTCGGCGCGATTAGTGGAAGCGGTCATGCAGAACGTGTTTGTAAAAATGTTTAAAAATATATTCTTGAACATACCAAATCTTGTAAGGGATCTGACTATGCTGGGAAAGGGAAAGGTCAGCTTTAAAGAACAAGAGATGAATGGCTTTCTTTTCAACTGCTTTATTAGGACAGAGTTTTGATTTTTATTAAAGTAGAGACTTGCATCAGTGACTGCAGCCCAGCATGTTCTGTGCAGCGGACGTGCAAACAACTTTGCTTGTCTGAAGAAACCTGCCAGTGCACCTCACCTGCCCTGCAGCCCTCCTGGTTTTCCAGTTCAGAGCTCCCCTGACAAAGCTCTGTCAGGGTCCCAACTTCTGACCAGCACCTCTCCTCCTGCTTTCTCATTATCCCTGCACTGGTTTCAACCCCCCTCCTCCTCTCCCAAGCCTGACCTTTTGGGCTTTGAAGCATAGGGTAGATTTACGTGAAAACTCAGCAATGCTTTCTGCGTTGTGTTTGTGTGTATGTTACAGAACGCAGCAGGAAAACTGACCTTTTGCCCGAGTGGCTGGGAGCTAAGTAAAGTTGACCTCAATACAGATCTGTGTCAGATATCCCAAATTTAGTTCACAATGGATGTCCCTTGAGTGCTCTGTAAGATTGTCTTCCAGTACTTCGGTGGAGAGCTCCGCAGTGATTTTGAGGACCTGCAGGTTATGTCCAAAATGGATGATGCCAGATCAAAGACTCCTCAGATGGCTCTGCATGAGTTGGTATAAACACATGGCAGAGTGCAGTGTTGGTCTTGAGTCCTACAAGTGGAAAAACAGAACAAAACAAAACCCAACAAACTCACAGAGATACTGCATAGAGAAGCAGTGATGTTTTGTGGGTATTGCACTGCCAAGTCCTTGACTTCTTCCTGCAGGGCAAATGCCGATAGGTGGCACTGCTAAACATCCTCCTTTCTGTAAATGCTGTCCATGGGGGAATGAAGGGAAGATATTGGATAAGGGAAAAGGGTGGTGCAGACAGGTGGTGTGATGGGAGATTAATTACCTGCCTTCATTGTCACACGACAGGTTAGTTAGAGCAGAGCCCCCATGGGCCACAGGAAGATGTTTGCTTTCTGCAAGCTGCATCCCTTGTAAATAGCAGTGCTGGCTCCGGCTGCCGCCCTGCATAACAGCAGGCTAATCCCACTTGTCACTCCCAGACAGTCCTCCTTTCCTCAGCATTCGGGCTGCTAAGAAGTCGTGATGTGCCTTGGCCCCCTGGGGAAATGGCTGTGGCAGAAAGGGAGATGGGCTGCGAATGCTGGAAGCAGGATGTGGGCAGCTGCCTGGGGATGTCTGCCACTAGAGGAAATCAGATTGCCACTCACTTCTTCCTGGTTTTTTTTTTTTTTTTTTTTTGGCTTAGCCCTGCTGTCTTCTCTCCAGCTTCCCAAAGACCTGAGCATCCTCCTCTCCGAGGAGTGCTCTGGTGGTTTTATCTTTCTGTAGTAGCTGATCCCAGAAACCATATGGGAGAAGGAGCAGCTTCTCTGGTCTATGTGCTTGGTGCTGAAAACTGTGGTTCTTTTACTGATAATCTGTGGCATGTCTTTACAAACTGCCATGTATCTGTCATGTGCCAGCTGCAGAATGGCCCTTTGGGGAATACTTCAAGCTCCAGTTGCTGAGCTATGGTGAAAAAAATGTGCTTTTTCTAGTTGACATTGCAGTCTTCATCTGGGGAGTGTGTGTGTGTCTATTTACTTAATTTAGTCTTAATCATTGCATAAATTGAATATTTCAGTTTTTCTGTGGGTGGACCTATCCCAGATACTGTGTCTCCTTATAGGGGTGATCTCCCATTTGTGTTCATTTGCTTTGGCTTTGCTCCAGTCTGGTGGAACTGGATCACCTATTAATGTGGCCAGTGCTACTACTGATATAAACGTGCTCACCAGAAAATGGCCAAAGGCCTCAAAACTCCACCCAGCAGCCACCACAGAGCAGTGGACAGCAATAGTAATAGTTTTAATGTGTTAGCACAGGACTCAAACTCACAACCTAGTGGCATCAGCTTTTGTAAAGTGGTGTGTGTACAGTAATGACTTTTATAGGTCTCTCCAAACTGTCCTCCTTTATCAGTTCTGCCAGGCTCATCCAAATCCATTTTGCGTAGCCAAAGCCCAGCCCTTCGATCTCAGCACATAAAACTCCCACTCTTTTCACTTTTGGTTTCTGTGAGTTGTGTCTAAATGGGAGGTTGAGATTTTGAGACCGTGTGGACCTGGAATTTATTCCTGTTTGCAGCAGACAGATGTTCACACCATGTTTCCATCCTGAAAAAGGAGTCCACTGTGTTCTGGTCCATCTGCTAACTCTGCAGACCCAGCCAGTGGCCTTAATCCACCAAATAATTAGTTCCAATTTTGGATAATGTTCTTTCCACCTGAGACTTTTAAGCTCAACTGTATTTCTCAAACACTTTTTGAACTGCTGTTTTCACCCTTTTTCAAGAGTCCCTTAGAGAGCAGAAGTCCTACAGAGAAGGAGTGAAGGTTCCAGGGCATTTCAGTGCTAGAATTTTACATGTACTTCATGCCCTCAGCCAAAGGGAATGTATGGGGCTGTTAGCTAGAAATCTGTAAGAAACAAAAACATGCCATCA
Organism: Chrysolophus pictus; assembly: GCA_037305975.1. NCBI lineage: Eukaryota > Metazoa > Chordata > Aves > Galliformes > Phasianidae > Chrysolophus > Chrysolophus pictus. The sequence continues at coordinate 114,454,279 of CM074576.1, read as the reverse complement.
CTGGCAGCAAAAATTGTACTGAACATCCACATATTAGGGCTAAAGTATTTTGAGCAGAGCTTTCTACAGCTCTCTGTCTCATTTCCTACAACCTCAACTTTGAATAGTTTGCCATCTCTACTACATTTTCTTTCTCATCTCGCTTCTAATTTTCCCCACTACAGCCCTTTCTCCACACACCCACTCTATGCCTTATCTTTATATGTGATATATATATCACTATCTCTTTCCAGATTGTTTTCTCTTATTTCTTGCTTTCCACCTCCACTCTATGAACAGGATAAAAGCAATGCTGTCTAGCTTTAAAAGTATTGATAAGTGAATGCAACCGAACTTTTACTACCCTTCTGGTTCCTCCCTTTACTACTGTCCTCAATGACTCACAAATATGAGCCAGGGTTTACTTGCACGCAACAGGCCAAGAAGGAGCTGGTATTAATTGGCAAGGCTTTTTTAGGATGCCTTGAATCACAGAATGGCTTGGGTTGGAAGGGACCTGAAAGATCATCTGGTTTCAACCCCCTTCTGTGGGCAGGATTGCCACCTGCTCTTCGTCTTTCTTACAAGAATGTCAGGGCGCATAGTCTAGGAGGGTTTATGTTATTACCTTGCACTGGGACAAAGTTTATGCTTCTCTTTCATTGTCTTGACACTGATGTTTATCAGATCTTTCCTCAACTTGATCACAGAAGGTACTTTATTTGAAGATGATTCAGTGTTCATTATATACTTGCCAGACAGCTATCAGAAGGTTCTGCAGCATGGTTTAGGGTGAGAAGACAGGGCAAGCTGAGATGTGATGTCCATTTGTCACACAGCGGTGATGCCTCTGTCAAGAGAGGATTTTTTGGTGCCCAGGCTCCCTGTGAAGGTTGTGCTTTGTTTGCACTGCACTGCAGCTGGCTTCAGCTGGCTCTTGTAAAAGCCTTTCTAAGGCACAGTTCCCATAGGGGGGACCTTTGGCACGAAAACAGCAGGAATAAAGCTAAGGTGATGAAGTCAGGGTTTCCTAATGTTGTCGTCCCCATCCTGTTTCCCACAGATTGACTCGGAAAAGTGGGTTTTCAGTACCAGCCTGAATACTGAGAAAGAGGGTGAGAGATTTTAAATTTATAGTCATTCCCTAAAGTCTTCCACTTTTAACCTTGAGCATGCAAGTGCTTTTACAAACATGGACACTGCATCAGTTTGGGTCAGTGGGCATCTCTGTTCTCTGTATTTTAATGAAAGGTAAATGGAGGTGCAGCACGTCTTCCTAATAGCATCTCAGTCCTTGGATGCCCTATCCAGGAATACAAGCCAAGCCTCCTGAGCCTTGCTTTTTAATCTGACTCTGAGCCAAAATTTTATTAGCGGATTAAGATCTGTGCTCTTATATCTGATAGATTTGAGCTGAAGGACTGTGGAGTTCAGGTTCCCCTTACAGCTTTGCTCTGGAAAACAACACAGTTTTTATTTACATACAACATCCTTGATTTGAGGCTTATGTGAGAAGAGAGAGAGGGGAGGGAGAAGGAGAGCTGAAGAAAAGTAGATGAATGAATGAAGGCAGCGTGAGAAAGAGGCAGAGAAGAGTCAGGAAGGGAAGATGCTAAGGTGAGAGGTATGGGAGGATGACAAGAGAAAGCAATCTGACGGGAAGAGGAGAGGCAACAGACTGGGATGGCAAGGGCAGGAAGAGCTTGGGAAGCAAAGAGTAGTGAGATATTGAATCTTGGAGCAGGTGCAGTGCTTTAGCCATGTGGCTAGTGGGATAACTGGCAGGAAGCTGGCATTTACCTGGATGCTAATTCTTCTCTTCCTGCCAGCCTGACAGGATGAGTGCCTGCTCTCCCAGTGAGATGAGATCATTTGAAAAGCCCCCCTAACTGCTGTTATGAGGAGCCAGTGAATGTATGCTCCACCATTGTGGTGTGTGATAAAGCCTGGTGGCTGGGAAGGGAGGAGGCTGGTGGCAGTGGGAGTGCTGGAGACAGGCTGCTCATTTAGTGCTGCCAAATTCCGCATCTGATTAATTACAGAGCGTTTGATAAGTAACATTGTGGAGATGCGTAATTCAGTGGGAAAGATACAAGAAACTGAGAGGGATGGAAGGACTGGCATTGCTGGGGCAGATCATCTTGGAGGCTCCTTGTCCTTGGCAGTGCTATGTTCAGTGGTGGCACCTGACGAGGGTGGTGGGACTGGAGATGGTACACTGCTGCTTGGAACCTCATGACAGCTTTCTGTGGAAGCATCCAAGGTACAAAGGTGGTCCCGTGAATGTGGGAAGCAAAAAGCCCTTTGAGTAGTCTCTGAGGCATTCATTCTCCCTGTCTCCATTGAAAGGGATGAGTGCTCTCCTTCATGAGGAGGCTGAGGATTCAGCAGAAAAGGATGCTCTCTTTTTCCTCCAGACTCAGAGATAATTTCATTTTTTGAGAGATGCATCTAGCTGCTATGGGACACTCACTTCCACTGCTGAATACAGGATTGTTCTCAACAACAGGTGCAGGGTGGATGCCCAGTGATATGTGTCTGATGCCTCTTGCATTATTCTGTGAGAAGGTTGTCCTGAGAGGTTTCCGTTGTCCTTTGTAGGCGGTATTTAACGCTTGAAAACAGAAGCAATGTAAACTGCTACCTACCCCTTGGCTTTGAGTCAGTGAATGTATCTTAGATATTAGATCAAACCTACCCAAGGACTAAAGATTGGGATATGGTAAACCACCAAGACTTGTGCTGGGGACTAAACATTTAGATAGCGTCTACACAACCCTGTTTTTATGTATTGGGTAAGATGAAACAAATACTTAACTGGAGATTAGAGTAGGACATGGGAATCTAGCCTTGGTGAAGCCTTGACTCACCCTGTCTCCTGAACAAGGAGAAATCTTCTTCAAATAGGACCAGAAAGTGGCAAATATTGACTTAATGTCAAATTGGGTAATATCTATCGATGTCTGCAGCTGAGGTGCGAGGTGGCAGTCAACTGATGTCCTAATACTAAAACGAAAGTCCATAACATAGAACAAATCTTCAGTTCCAAACAGGAGATGAGCATGAAAAGGTTTCTGTGGTGAAGTTGTGGCTTGGACAGGTGGGCGTGGAAAGAGTCCTGCAATTTTCTTCTGCAGAATACCTCCCTTCACAGCCAGGATCTGTTTACCTGAGCTACATGTAGGTGTATATTTGTGCCTGGATGTATAAATTAGCTGTGACAAGAAAACACCAGGACTAGTGAAATGTGGAGCACACCAGAGGGTACCAGGGTGTAACAGTAAGTTCTCAGTATGGGCCAACAATGAGGCAGAAGCAAAGGAGAATGCAGTGACTGAAGTTCTTGCATCCAGCAGAAAGTCTGGCAGTGTTTCAAACCGAATGAACAGAATAGAAGTTCTGGCTCAAGAAATACATAAAACATGAAATTGGTCTTCCCAGTGGGAAATTTACTTTGCGTGATACTTTGAAGAGCAAGGGATGCTGGTGGGGAAAAAAAAGTACTTTTAGTTCTTCCACGTGTGCTTTTGATCTGCTTTGGGGAAGACTGGACACAGGATGTTGAACAGAAGACTGTGTGAGCTGTGAAGCAGCAGCTGCCTTTATTATTGTTTTGGTATTTTTTTCAGTGCAGATAATTAAGTAGTTGGAAGAGCATCAAAATAAGCAGGCAGCTTTTAGGAAAAGAAACCACATGGGACTTCTCAGCTTTTAGGTCCCGTGTTTCCTTATTCTACCTATTTTCAGATGTTCGTGGATTGTATCTTTGAACTATCCCTGGAACATGTGAAAGAAGAACTAGCTTTTTAGGTGAAGAACCAACTCAGTTCTTGGCTCCAAGCTCAGTGCTAAAGCTTGTGTAACAAATCTACAAAGGTGCTTTAGAGCTTGTCTGGAAGCAAAGTACCTGATCAATAATAACCAATATCCCACTCTACCATTCTCTCCTAATTGATGTACAAATCTGAGTATACCTGAGGTTAGGTAAGTCCATCTCTGGGACTTGGATGATGTTTTATTATTTCTAGTTTCACTGCAATGATAAAGGGAGGAGGAAAAAAAAGGGTAGCAAACTTGTTATGATTATGCTGCCCCTGTAAAACCTGCTCAAAAAGATGCTCTATTTTTTAAATTAACAGTGAAACATGCCAAAATTAGGATCCATCAATTAAGAAGATTTTTCTGTTTAGAATTGAGTAGTGTCACTAGAGATCTAGCAACACAATAATTGTGGCTTTTTACAAGTATCTGGAAATGGAAAAAAAATCTGACCAGTCTTGTATGAAAATCCCGGATGAGTGAAAGATAAAAGAAATAACTCTGTTAAGGCAAAAGCCACAAGTAATTTAAATCTGGAAAGTGTGTTCTATCCAATAATCTATTCTAAAGTGCTAATAGCACAGTGCAGAAAAAATGTTATAACAATCTAATGAGGTCCCATTAAGTTTCCCTTCCATTGAGTTCTTTTGGGCCCTATCTAGGCTAGTAAAATAGGTAATTTAAAACAAAACCTGCTTCTTTGTCTAAATGTGTGTTTTGTTAGAAATGAAACATGAGAGTTGATGCAGCCTGGGTTCTGCTGCCTTCTCTGCAATTGAGCTCTGAGCCTTGGACTGCAAAACCTCCCTCCTCTGGGCCATCACTTTCCAGGTTGTAATGCTTGTATGATTATTCTTATGCATCTAGCTGGGTAGTGGAAAGCATGATTTCCAGGGAAGAGCTTGGGATAAAAGCATATATAGATGCATACATACATTCCTATGTATAAATGCTTGTGTGTGTGTTTGACTCTCAGAAGTGTACATATGGAACTCAGAACTTGTCAGGGTTTGTTCTTTGCAGAGAACAAACGTTAGAAGTTATTTGACATTTATTTTTAGCTTTCTTTCACTGGAGCAAAGGAAGGAACCAGGCCGTGCAATTTTGTTCACCCAGCCATGCTGCAGTCCTCAAAGCATCCTGAACAAGAGCAGCTTTGACCTATACAGGCTTTCGATCAGAAGATGCTCATGACTGGGGGGGGGGAAGTGGACAGACGGGCTTGCCTTCCCGTGTTCTTGATTTGCCTTCCACCGGTTTTAATTAGAAGCCTTTGCAGAGGTTCCTTTGGGAGAAAATCAGCCATCAGACACGACAGCAGCAGACAAGACACCAGTTCACTCAAAAGCTGTCAGCTAACTTTAGCCCCTGTCTTGCTGAGCCATCCTTTATTTAATCAGGGTTGGAGGAGCATCCGTGCCCGACACTTGACTCTGCAGGTGGGGAATGATTTACTGCCCTGCTATCAGAGAGCTCTTTAATCTTGTCTTTATGAACACTTAGCACCTACAAATCACCTGTTTGGCTTGAAATACATTGCCTGCTTCATGCCTTGGTGCCCCCGAAGGGGAGCAAGTCAAAGGTACATCTTGTTTACGCGATAGCTTCTTTATGGAAGTGGCCCTACTGCCAGCATGGCGATCCCCCCCCCTCACACCTCACCTCACTCCCTCCTGGAGCCCTTGAAGTGCATGGTCTCCTCCCATGGGGATCTGCTGGCCTTCAGCCTGCTCCATCTGGCTCCCCACCTCTCCTTCCCTCAACCAGGAAGCCAGGCAGGAGTGTTCATTTATGCTTTGCACCCTTCACTCTCTGGCAGTTTTCATGGTTTAAACCATGTCCCCTTAGTTGCAAAAGGAAAGCAAGAGTAGCTCATGATCAATGTTGAACATTTCTACCAATGCATTTTATCCCAGGCAGCTTCAAACTGCTTCCTATTCAGCCATCCCACTAGGACAGTGCAGCCAGCTTTGGGGTAAAGCAGGATAACCGTGACTGTTATCCGTGCTGCATGCCAGTCTGGGATGAGAATTAAGGACTTTAATTGAAGTGAGATGTGTAATTGAAACTGCAGGGGAAACTTTAGGATATATAGCAATTATACAAATTAGGACGTCATAACACCATAGCTCCACTTTAAGAAAGAAAAGGCTTCTGATTTTAGAAAAGAACAATAACCAGAAAGAAAAACCTCAGGCTCTTGAGTAACTAAAGATGAGCAGCGTGAGAAATCCCACTGAAAAAGCATGTCTCCAGTGGCCTGGAGCCCTTCAGTACTAGTAAGGGGCAAGCTTTGTTAGAGGTTCAGAGAACAGATATTTGACATTTGATTCAGCAGAACATATTCTTTGTATACATTTTTGTGAAAGCTCTTTTTTTCTTCCTCCCCCTACAAGCATTTGCTTACTATCTGGAAAAAAAGAATTGCCAATCAGCCTTTCAAACAGAGATGGGCTTTGCCCATCGGGGACATCTGGGACTTGATACAAATCTCAGGGCTCCTAGAAACATAGATGCAGAATTTTTCTTTGGGTTTCTGTGTCCCATCTGAAGAAGCCACCCATTAAACCCTATCATCTGCCTTTGCTTATGCCACAGTGCTCATGCCACAGTGAAGACAGGAGCCTGGAATGCATGAAAGCCTCCCATCTGTGTCCTGATCAACACTGCTGAAAATACTTTGATATAGATATTAAAAAATCTCCTGAAGTTTAGAACTTTTTTTCCCTACCTTTCAGAAGAGCAGAAATGGGGTTTCTTGAATAGAGGTGCTCCAGGTTTGCAGTAGAAGGTGATAAGTATGGTCAGGAATCTTTCAGTCAGCACGTTCTCCTCTCTCTGGCGCCCATCTCTTTCCATAGACATGAATCTTGATGTTATTTTTAGTATGAACAGACCAAATGGAGTTGGGGGAGGAGGGAATAAAAGTGGAGCTGATAGTATAATGGGAGCCAACGTGCAGGCACTCTGCTTTACCACGAGATGAAAGATGACATATCATATATCAACAAGAACAATAAAACATGATAGATTTTTTAACCTCAGCATCAATCCTAGATATGCTTGTCCAGTTCCTCCTGAAACATCCAGGCTGAAATGGCTTAGCTCCTTCTAGAGCTATCACCTTTATCTTTACCTTTACCTTTATCACACGCATCGGTCAGTTTCAGTGACGGCCTTTGCACTGTACCAGACTCCTGCTGGTGTGAGATACCTGCAGTCCAGACTAGCATTATGGTTCCAGGCTCTTTTTTCTGCCAAAAAAAAGGCAGTTAGAGTCTATGATTTCCAGATTTGAAAGAGTCTAGAGTTAGTAGGCAGCACTTACTTGAAGCCTGAAACTCATAAATTATGTTTGTTTAAAGCCTAAGACATCTTCCAGATCATATTAGACTTGGGAGAGGTTGCTGAGAATTCCTAATTCCTGAAAATCATTTAGAAAGGATTTTTTAAGTGTCTATTATTTTAGGATTATACAGTCTTGAATGATCTCAGGCAGATCTGAATTTAGAACAACACAAGCTTTCAAGTGGTACATTCATTTCATTTCATCAAGAGAAGAATAAGCACAATTTCTCCCTTTCTCCCCCTCCTTTTTTTTTTTTTTTTTTAATGTTTCTAAGTATTAGAAAAAAATATTTGAAGAATCATTTAATACAGTGATGCGGAATACGAGTCAGGTAAATCACTAAGCTGAGGGCATTTGGGAGTAGGAAAAGCTCAAATGCTTATTCTATTCTGGGCAGTGTCAAATATAGGATAATGAGTGGGCTGTTATGAGGTTTGACCCTATGTGGCAGTGGTGATTCCATCTTTATCTAGATCTCTATTTATCTGGAGATGAGTAAAAACAGTACTTGAATGTCTAGACTACCTTCAATAAAAATAACCGTAATGGAGTTTAATGGGTGCTTTTATTGTGGAAAGCACAGTTTGTTGTCTGGATCTCTTTGAAAAATGTTCTTCCCATCAGCTATGGTAGACCTTTCAGAAAGTCTTTGCAATGGAAATGCCTCTTCAATATCACATCACCTTGCTAGACAGCCCCCCAGCCAGCGCGTGCACTGCTGTCTATTCATTGCATGCTCTTTCTTTAGCTCTGCTCGAAACATTTCCATTTGTAAGGTGGCAAAGGACACTTTATTCTTCTTTTCCCTTAAAACAGTAATTTTTCTTGTCTTATTCCTGTTGTCAGTGAACCGCTGTTCCTCTGCTGAGCAGCTTCTGGTCCAGTGGTGAACAGAGCACATACTAGTATTTCAAGCAGTTCTCATCAGCTGAGAACTGAAAAAATTCTTCCCTAGCTTTCCAAGTGTAAGTGCTTCTTTGTACTCTCCATAGATGCTTCATATCTTTGTTTTTTGCACCTGTTTCTTTTGGTGTGAATTATACTATACTCAGGTAAAAAAAAAAGCTCTGAAGAAAACTAAACAGTGAAGTGGAAGGGAAGGACTTTGAGCAGTGAGAAACTCACGCAGCAGGAGGGAATATGTGGTGATGGTAAATGCTGGGAAAGGCTTTAAAAACATTTGAAAGTGGCCTGTGTGTCCTCACACTGAAGTCAAAGATAAGCCAGTGCTGTTTGCTCTTGAAACTCCTACCTGTAAAACTCTGCATCTCAGGAGAGGAAAGCACAGATTAAAAAGAGAGGATTTCAAGTGGACACCAAGGGGCCAATATGATGACCCAGTGCTAAGAATTAATGTGTCCTGTCAGAAGCACATACGTCTTGTTCTTCAAACTTGATTCCGTTTTTAGTGCCTCTGCATTTTTCTTCTTTTGGAGAAGCTTGCTCAAAAAGAGCCTATGCAGTTGTACTCAGTCGTGTCTGTACATTACATTTTGCGATATATGTGGGTGGAGATGTCCCTTATTTGCTGTTGATAAGTATGGAAAGCTCATTGACTGCCTACGAAAATGGATCCTAAAAGCTTATAAGTATCTTTGATCAAACTGCTTGCTCATATGTAAAATAACAGTTAAAAAAAAAATAATAATCACAACAAAATGATGAGATGCTTGCTCTTTAAAGCTTCACTCATCCAATTAGGGGGTACTGCAAATGCTATGTGACTTAAGTGACTACTGTCTTGCTACATAAGATGACATTTTAAAAATGATAGGCTTGAAGAGATGTCAAGATTTAAATCAGTCAGCCATGGCGCTGAGTCAGGCTGCCATTTTGTGAGCCCCTTGCAGAGAAAGTGGGTGAGAGGGGCAGAGAAAGATCAATGTGTTTGTAGGGCTTTTATGTCTTGTTATGTTTTACTCTCATAGTTTCAAAGAGAAAAAAGTATCTAAAAGCCTGGCACATACTCTTTTGTCTATATAAATAAAATCGGCAATACAAGCATAACAGAATCAAGCTGTCCTTATGCATGCCATACAGTGAAATGAGTTCATAGTAGGTCGTTTGGTAAACTTAGTAAAATCCCAGACTGGGATTATGTGATTCTTTGAGAAGAACGAGTAGCATAAAAGCAAGGAAATGGCTAGGATCTTGCTCACTTTTTCTGATGATGATTCTACCATTCTGGGGTGGTGAAGAAATTAGGCAGTCTTGGAGGTTTTTTAGATGAATGTAGGATTCATCTAAATGGATGCCCAGAGAAGGCAGTGGAATAAAGCCTGTGCTGGTGCTGGTGGAGTGACTGGGAAGTCACTGCTGATAGAGCAGGAATGCTTTGGAGCAGCCAGACAGAGCAATATTGAAGAGGAATATGATGGGAGCACCCTTTTCGTGTCTTGCAGCCGCTTTCCTTTTGAAGCTTAATGCTGTCTGTCCTGGGTTTCACTGGGAACATGTTAGGACCTCTGGCTATCCTAGCCAGTGCATACCTTGTATGAGTGTGTTGGTCTTCTGTTTTCTTAAGTGTGTATTTAGTCCACGGACTCAGTATGCTTTGTGACTCTGCTGAAAGAAGGACTAGAAGGATACTGCATATCAAAGAACTATGTTTTCTTGTTAAGTAGTACACATTTTAAAAGATAATGTGAGTTGAGTAGCTCTAAAACAGTTAAGATTATGCTTTGAGTACATCCTACCATGACCATTTCTGTGGTCACCATTTTTGATCAGCAGCTGTGACCATCTGCTGAAAGTCCTCTCATATGGAGTTGCTTTTGTTCCTTCTAGTGAGAAGGAAACTGCAGTGATTGTTTCCTTTCTTCTGTAAAATTATGTCCACTTAAAATCATATGCATTCTCTTTGCTTAAAATGAAGAAGTCCTGAGGGGACGAATCAACGGGTGCTAAGTAAATAACATGCAATCAAAACTAGTAAATGAAGCTAAGAGCTGGCAGCAATGAGGGAAACAGGGAGCAGAAAATAAAAGATGAATCTAAAAAGCAGGTATTGGAGAAAGAAGCAGTGTGGAAGGAATGAGAAGCAGAAAAGGCATTCAAGCGAGTTATTTATATTATCATTTGTGACTTCCTGCAAAAATTCTTTCCTTCCATTAATGCCCTTTTCCAGTAATCACATCTGGGTGGTGCAAAGAGAAGGAAGCAGAGAATGCTGGGAGAATCTGCAGATTTATTTCCCTTCTTAAATAGCAGCCACATTTTGATGGAAAAAATATTCCAGAAACTATTTCCTGAACCTGCTGCTGGGAAGGCCAAGGTCCAGCAAGAATCAGCAGGAAGGAGAAAGTTATTTTATTCTTCCTCTCAGCAATATTTTCTAGGAAAAGCTGTCTCCCCATTCTCTGGTTTGCTGGCTGGAAGAAATGTTAGGTGCTTGAGTCAATTGCCATAGTAACTTTGTCGTGCCCTGTATGGCACCTTTCCACCAGTACAGATGGAGGCAGGTATTCTGTAGTCCCAGTTATATCTGCAATTTCTGTGCAGATGCCTTGGACACCCCAGGGCATCCCAAATGGCACTGGGCACCTCTATTCAGGCAAGTGAAGAGAACTGCAGAGAAATGTCCTTCTTGGCAAAGCATGGTTGCAGATGCACTCAGGGAAAAGAATAAAGCCATCTGGGCTGGTGGTTTAGTAGGGCTCCTTTGTATTACTTTCCATAATATTTCTGCCACTGTGGAGTAGGGAAGGTGGCAAAGGTCTGATGGGATAGTGTGTTGCAGAGGAGGGAAGGGACAGATGTGGCAGATGGCTCCATGTGGCCATTGTGTTACTTGAGGATCCAGATAACGCAGGCTTCCAAGGATGCTGGCGCCATGGCAGAGTTGATGCTCTCTTACTCTGCCTGAAAGCTTCCATGCACTGCTGCATAACACAGCCAAGGGTGCAAGCTGCTCAGCTACATCTTCCTAGCATTGGAGTGGAGCTCAGTAACAGCGACATTGCCATAACACTTTGCGATAACTGGCACTGCAAACTGATCATTACTGAACCAGCCTGCTGTTGTGCTGACATACTGCAGCAGTGGTTGGACATCTAGGATGAATATAAGTGTGTGTGCACTGGGCAGGGGTGCTGAAAGATTTTTCTATCAAAGAGGTGGAGAAATGCAGAGAAACAGGAAGTCAGGGCATTCATAGTCATGAAAATTTTGTGTGGGAACAAAAGAGACCTTTAAATCTGAATGTTGAAAAGCTGGAATTGGAAAGCTGGTGTTTGTAGTGGTTGTTTTTTGAAACTGTTGTGTTCTCTCTTTGTTAATATCTGTATTTGTGCTGTCAAGACAGGTCTTATAAACATCAAGAGCATGTAGTATTATTATTAATATTGTTTTGGAAAGCAGATGAACAGTGCTCTTTCAAACTCTGAAGGTATACAGTGATCAAATCTGGTTGTGTAGCCCTGGCAGTGTCCCTTGCGTCAGCTTTCAATGCTACATCCTGCACAAAGCTCTCTGGATCACATCATGGATCCACAGTCTTTATCCCATGATCTTCCAAGGAGGCAGTGCCCAGCTTGCTGACCTGTTGACCACTTTAAAGGTAGAAATGGGGAACATTCCCTACTGGGATCACATCTTCTTGGTATATAAGGAGCAAATCCATCAGAAACCTATCTAGTCAAGATTTTTTCTCTCACAGGAGCAGAGCACGAGTTCTTTGGTGATGCTGGATTTTCTTTTTCTATAAATTTTAATGCATGATTTTTCACTTCTCTTCCTGTTCCCCATTTATGTTCTCCCTAATGACTCCAGATGACTTTTCAAAGCCTCCACGAGTGAGGAAGTAGTTTAAAGGAAAAAAAAAAAAAGTTAAATTGGTTCGTGAAAAATTGTGTTCTGTGGTTAATGAAGCGATTTTTAAAGATTTTTTTTTTTTCCCCGTAAGAAAGCAATTAGACTAAAATATTTCAGGGAAAATGTTGATTTTTAAAATAGAGCTCATTTCTAAATTAATGTAGAAAGTATATGTTTTCTGCCCTTCCACTTCTGCCCTCTATTTTCATTTGAGGGTTTTCTCCACACCCCCCTCCTACTCCTCTCCAGTCAAGCTGTCAGAGACAGTAACGCTTTCTCGCTTTCAGAAAGATTTACAGACCATCTGCCCTTTCCTTTGGCTCAGCCTCAAGCGGACAGTAGTGGAGGTGGGCTAAAGGACCGTGCATCTCTTGATGGCCATGCCTCTTTTCTCCATGGTTTTCCAGGAGCTTGGGCACAGGAGTGGTCTGAAATGAGCAGCCCAAGCAATCCTCCTTTCCCTGAGCCTGAGTCCTTCCCCAGGGCACTGGCTCTCTCAGCTGATCAATCCCCACTAGGATCCCAGCATGAATGCTAATAGGGAGGGTACAGGCAACTGATTTATAATATTCTTGAAAATCTGAATAGATTGCTGTAACAATCAGAATTAATTACTCTTTTCAAGATTTTTATGTATTCAAGCTTCCCATTTCCTCCTCCTCCATCCCCCCTCCCCTCCCTGCCAGCTGAGCCGTCCTCTTTTCCCTCTGGAGTCCTTCCACCTTGGCTCCCGGCCAGCTCTCTACAATAAAGTCACATGCTAATCAATAACAGTTTTATTGAGAGTGACAGACAGGAGCTAACTGCACCAAAACAGTAACAAGCTCGGCCAGTAGTAAATGCGCTCTCCTGCTCGAATCTCAGCCCTCATCCTTTTCTTGCTGACTCTTTGGCTTCCCTTCAATATCCGTCTCAAGCTCATGTTCCTTCCTTCAGACCTTGGGACGCAGTGGTTTTCTGACTACCCTGCCGAAAGTGACGGTCGCCTCCAGGCCTGCTGACAGGAGGCATTTGGTCCCTGGGATTTTAAGATCCTTTGGCCTTGACTGTGCTGCTTTGGTAAAGTGTCGCACAGGGCTACGTAGCTGTTCTTATTTAGCTGGGTGGTGAGAAGACAGAAGCCACTGCGAAAACACAGTTGGCCATTGCTGTGGCTGCTCTTCTGATCCAGGCAAAACTTGGTCAGAGCAGAGTATCAGCATAGCGGGACAGAGGGGCAGGTGTCAAACTTTCCAGTGCATCCACAGACTGACATGTCATCCTCCTTCATGCCACAAGAGGCCTTTGTGCCTCTAGGGGCCTACGTAGCCCGTGCTCTTTCCCCATCACTGTTTCTGCTGGGAAGAGAAGTTGCGCTTCTGGTGCTGCCTAGGCCTAGATGCCCCCTGCTTCTTGCCTCGCTTTTTCGTTTTGCCTTGCCTGAAGTGTAATGTTGGTCCATAGCTTCTGCCACGTGCCATCTGAAAGACTGTCATAATCAGCTGTGGGTGTGCTGATAGATCTGAAGTGTTCTGCTTGTCTAGTGTAATACACAAACCAAAACAGCTGCAAAAAGAATTGTAGGGAAAATAGCAATAATTCCGTTTTCTGGACTTGATGATCTTCAAGGTCTTTTCCAACCTGAGCGATTCTGTGATTATTTTCAGTAATTACTTCTTCTGTCAGAAATATAAAAAAATCAAGAACAGTAGTGAACAATTTTGAACAGTAATGTCCAAAAGCTGCTTTTCACTAAAACGCTGCAGTGTGTGTTTACCTTTTCAAATATTCTGCCTTCTTTTTTTTTTTTTTTTTCTTTTTTGCGAAAAATTCAATAGAAAGGTTTGAGAAACCAAAGATCAGGGCTGATCATCTTTCAGTTTTAAAACGCAAAAGTATGTGTTTTGGGGTTGTAGCATGCACAGAGCAGATATTTGGCCTTCTGAAGGATGCGCTGAGATCAGTTTGCTGAATCCTTTGCTGAGTTGGTAAATCATTTATTGTGATGCTCTATTGTATAAAGCACAGAAATAGAGCTTCATAAAATATGAATAGTACAAAAGACTTTGGTCCTATTAACAACCTGTAACTGATGCACTTGAAGTCTTTCTCATTTTCCTTTTTAATTTCTCTGTCTTGTAAAGTGAAGCTTGGTTTATGATTGCAAATAAAAATGAATTTGGTGGATCTCAGTTTTACAATCTTGAAGCCATAGTTTCACCTTCTGGCTTATAGTTTATAGTCTTAAGGCAAGAAAGAATGAGGGCAGGAGAGAGGAGAGCCTAGCCTGCCACAAGGAGGAAGATCTCTGGCGATAGCCGTGCTGGGGTCAGGCCTGAAGTACATTGTTGATCATCAAACCGCATGGCAACTCTTGCTCTGAGCTGTTCTTGGCTCATGCAAGGGATATTGATCCCTGACTTCCATGAATCACTAAATCCTCTTTCAAATTAAAATAAGTGAATAAATAAGCAGAGGTGGAAATGCAGGAAGCAGTCAATTTCAGATTACTTTGCAGATCGGGAGCGAAGTATGAAATCTGTGAGCCACTAGGATTAACCCACTTATGTCAGCAGGACCAAAAGAGGGTCGTTTCAGCCCCCTGGTGACTTCCTGTGTGGGGAAAGACTTGCTATGCTTACCTGTGGGATCACTTCATTGAATTATACTGAAAGTGGCTGCCCAAAACCACTTTCCTTTTTCTCACCTTCTTCCCCTTCTTAAGCCAGGGAATCTTTTTGCTGTTGTTGTTCTGTATTGTTCTGTTATGACTGTTGGATGTAACAAAGTAGCACAATGATGGGAAATATGGTGACTCTCTGATCTTTCAAACCAAACTTACGATTTCTGGAGATTCTCCTAGCAGCACCAACATTTGTTGGTGAGAGCTACATTCCTTCCTACCTCCCTTTCACTTCCTCCCCTCTGTCTTCCTGCAATTTAATTGCCAGAGAGAGGACGATATAAGCCAATTCATCCTAGTTTCTTCTTAGAGCATCCCCACCATCTTTATGTGTTGCTTGTTAGAGGCTCGTTAGCTCTTAATTCCAAGGGTATTCCATCCCTATGCATGGAAGACAAAAATGGGGCTCTCCTGCTCTTACTGAAATAAAATATAAGCAGGTGCTCCAGGGAGGTGTGTGTTCCCCTCTAACTTCAGTTCTGAGACAGCCAGGCAACTGGGTGGGCTCAGTTGTGCAATGAGGAATACCAGGTTGAACCCAACCTACAACTTTGCCTCACAGTAGGACATATGGAAACAAATTGGTGGGAGGGGATAGACCATGGCACTGTGGGAATGGGAGGGAGCAGATAAATTACAACCCGGCATCCCAGGGAAGTGCAATTATCCTTGAACTGCAACCTGCTGATCCCACTGCTTTGCCTCTCTGTTGGCTTTTTGGACAAGAGTAAGAGTAAATTGGTGTTTAGTTACCCGTAATTGTGCTACACCAGCCTTGCCATAGTCCTTGCCCCACAGTAGCTATAAATTTCTATCTCCATTTCTTCAGATGATCATCCTTACACAATCTAACTTAATTTCTGCTTTTACGTGAATTCTGTTTTGAAGTCCTGGGGGATATGTGAGCAATGCCCTTCCCTAACCATCTTCCTCAGTGAGTGAGCAATGGGCAGTCTTGTGGATTGCTGACAGTACTTTGTCATGCAATACATTAGTCAGATCTCTCAGATTTTAACATTCTCCCACCACCTCTAGCAAGCTGTGTGTGCAAGTGCGTGCATGTGAAAATCTTTGCCAACTTCTCATCCCTTATTGAGCAAAATATTGACAGGTTTGGAGATGGAGGGAAGATGGGAAAGAACATTGTGTCTTTCTGGAGAATTAAGAGGCTTCTGCATTCAGTGTATTCCTTGATCTCACACACGCATGCGTGCACAAACACCCCGCTGCCCCTACCACTGCTTCCTTGCACACAGCCAGAGCCTGGAGAGAGTATATATTTCCTCATCATGGAGCAAAATCTTTTTTAGAAAAAATAATAAAACTTCATTAGAGTATTAATTCAAGGCTTTTATTTTTTATAGTCCCCTTTTTATCATTTTTATCGCTAGGTTTAAAAGGAGGAGATTCCCTACATTAGGGAGGCAGCGAGCTGTTTTACGTGGAGTATCCAAGTGCCATTTACTAGCATCAACTTTGGGATGGAGGCTGGTTGCTTTTGTGCCTGACTTGCTTAGTGCCACTTTGTGCTCTGCTCTGCTGCCAATCTGAGCCTGTTTGTGTGCTTTTGTCCTGTTACCCTATGTACATCCCATCTGTTGTGAAGGGCTGCGACCAGAGTATTTGTGAATTCCCACCTGTGTAATGCTTGTTAATTGTTTCCTTCTGCACTTTACGCTATGGAGGCTGAAGGCTCAGAGCAGTCGTGAGCCAGTGCCTCCTCACTTTTCCCTGTGTAGTGACTCATGTAAGGGAGAAGTTACACATGTCAGCATCTACCTAATAACAACATGTGGTTTGTTCAGAGCCCTAAGCTCTCTGTGAGGGAGACATGACCTTCATTATAATGATACAGTTGACATTTTCCCTGTGACACTTATTGTAACATCATTGCTTCCTGTTGGCATCTGTGGGCTTATCAGGCGGTTTGTTCAAGCAATCTGGAGTTGTGATGAAACCAGGCAGGAGGGAGGAGGCTGAGGTTTGAGGAGGAGGGGGGGAAAAAAGGAAAACAGGATTCTTAGAGTATCAGAGCACACTGAGCATTTAACAATCTAATCTAATGTTCTCCCCCGTACTCATGTCTTGCTGCCTATGGATTTGAGAGCACCCCTTGCTGCAGAAAACAGGCTTCCTGTGGCTTGCTGTCAGCACTGCTGCTGCTGTTGTCAGGGGTGCTCCCAGCACCAGGAGCCTGGCTTCCTAAGCGGCCAGACCTGACAGAGAGGAGATTTGGGGTCCTTGCTTTATTTTGTGGTGGCAAATGAGGCAAGCTGTAGTCTCGCTTAGAAGGTAAGAGTCAAGAAAACTAGCTTAGACACTTGGTGTCTCTCCAGAGGCTAACGTTGAGTGGTGTTTGTTCTGGGGTAATCCAGAAGATCCAAATGCATTTTGGAAATGGCTGCAGGCTCTTCTGCTGATGTGTTGTAGCTGGCTGGGATCTGACTCATCCTGGGGGAAAATTATGCCATGCAGTGGCTGAAATCCAAAATCGAGTGTGCTGACCCTGCTCCACGAGCCTTTCCCTTTTTTGCCTTTTCTTTTAATCCCCTTGTGCCTCTTTCCTGTCCTTCTGCAGAAGTCTTAAACTTATCCTTGCAGTAAAGAAGTCAATTAATGGTTTTAGTAGCAGAGTTTGGGAATATATTTCCAGAGCATTTCAGTTCCTTGTTGAGACTTTTAAACCTTGAGTACAAACCCTGCATCTACATGTAATGAGGCTACTGCTAAGACCTGCGCTTTTGCTCCTGATCTACAGTCTATAAACATAAAATGTATCACAAACTCATTATGATTAACTGATACTGCATTTTTTGTGTCAGGGCTGTGAGGGGCCTGAAATTAAAGTTCTCAGGTGTTCTGGTGGGCAAGTAGGTGCATGCATCTCCTGTCCCCTTTCTGTTCTCCAATCCACATCTCTCCTTTACTTTAGGGTACAGCTGGCTGCCAGGTCAAAGCAAGCCCTGCATGTTGCATTTTACTTGTGGCAGTGCACTGGCTCGCTAGCTGAGAGAGAAAAGCTGAGCAAACTGGCTCCTTCATTTTTCATGGGAGTATAGCATTTGACATACAAGATCATACTCTGCCTTCTCTAATGGCCAAATATGTGATATTTCAGAGAATAGCAATACAGTGCCAATAGAAAATATATTTATTGGCACAGCTTTCTGCCAAGAGTTCTGGATTGAGATGCCTGACAGGCAGGCGGTGTGGTGAGACCGAAGGCTCTGCAAGTCTCAAGGTAAAGCTGCAGGCTGTGGGCTCCCTTCCTGAGCCCCATGGAAATCATTACACTTCTTGAAGCATGAGGTTTGTTTGCCTCAGTAATTATTGTGGCTCCCACAGCTACAAATGCCATTAGTGGGCATCATATATTTCAGCCATAATATGGGGACTTTTTGCAGAGAAAAACAAAATTCTTAGTCACTGTTCACCTGGCTTGATCCCTTCCTCCAGGAGGGAATCTCCCAAGTTGCTAATATATTGTTTTACAAGCGATGATATTTGCGTGCAGTGGAGGTGATGGGATCTATCTTTCATTTCATCTTAAGGACAAATGGTTCAGGATTATAAGAGATAAATCGAGGTAAAACTCCCTGTTATTTTAGAATTAGGTGGCACTTTAGGCCTTTTAGCTTCAGTAATACCATCTACAGCCTCCATGGGAGAGGACACTTTGTTCCCTCATATACAAAGAGCATCCTTTGGTTTTTCCTGTGAATGTCTTTAATGAGGAGAGGAAAGCAGCATGAAAGAATTCAAGAGAAGCACAATAAAGCATTTCAAATAAAGAATTGCCACAGCTTTAGTGTTCAGACTGGGATTTGGGAAATTTTATTCTGTTGCCTCTCATGGTTTTAGCAAAATCCTTAGTCATTCCATATTTGATTTCAACCTCAGCACCTGTAGCTACATGAGCAAGAAGCCACATTTTATTTTATTGCTTCTTGGGGGGAAGGGACAGGGTGGGGATGGAGGTGAAAGGACTTGAAGAAAGCTTTTTGCCACCATGTTATGATGAAAAGCCTAAAAATGCAACCTAATTTTAACGTGATGATTCAAAAAAACAAATCTAGAACACTCATTTCCATGGTAGTGAGAGGCCAAACTCAGGATTCCTGATTGCTTAAACTGCCAGTCCAAAGAAGCAAAGATGGAGTATTTAGAAACAACGCTTCCTTGATTTCAGGGTTGGCTTATGCAATAAAAATAAGATGCCATTTGTGTTTCACTTAAAGCTTTACAGCAAGCATTGCTTGTCGTAACTTATGAAGGCTGGATACATCTCCAGTCAGTACCTGTGCAAGGTCCAGCACTTTGTAGAATGGTCAAGGTTGAGAGAGAGGTTTGGGGGGGCTCATTAGAGAGCACCATTGTTAGTTATTCCTGTATTATGGCTGCTGGTGGCCTATAGTGTTGCTATTTCAAAGTGAGATTGCCAGCAGCACTTAATCAATGCTGCTGCTGGCTCCACGTTATCGGTGTGTAGCCATACAGGCATTTGGTATATTATAAAGTCAGAGTACCCCTTAATAATCACCTTGCAAAATGCGCCATTGGTGTTTCCAAAGTGACAAACCTGTCTGGAAATGCAATCGTGTCTTTAGCTGTAATACTATGGATGTGATAGCACAGTCATACTCTGGGCACTGAATAACTACAAATTAACTATACAATTGAAAACGGGCAAAGTAATTAAATGCAACCCATCCTCCAGGCTGCAGAAGCCTTAGTGCTTGTCACTGATGGGGACGCATCTTCCTGCTGAGCTCTCCAGGCTGAATGTGTTAACAGCCTCTCTGTCCTCTTTCTTAGTATCCACAAATAATTTTTCCTAGGCAAAGTGGTATCCACCTAGCTCTTTCCTGCTTCTTAAGTCAGTGTCTGAAAGCAGATCACAACCCTTTCTCTTGTTATAGAAGAAAAGGTGCCACAGAGAGGCATTTTGACAAAGCAGTGGGAAAAATCACCAAGTTAGCTTTAAACAAAGGTTGTTTTCATCCAGAAGCTGAGTGCATTAATCTGTCCCTAGTGCACCACCAAGCTGGTTGTGTTTCTCTGGGAGATGAGCTCCCAGCGCAGCAGAGCCTCCAGCCTTCCTGGAGCTAGCTTCAGCACCCCTGAGGCTCTACTGGCTGTGTCGCTCCATGTAAATGTGCTGAGTTCAGAGGGGCTGCAGATGAGTCATCGCCCATCCCCTTGAACCCTTAGCCTGGATTTAGAATGCTATCTTTATCTCATCTTACTAAGACATAAGATTTTTAGGGAAATATGACTATTCTGAATGTAAGATCCTCTTGGCTGGCTGGAGCTCTTTTCCAAACTTTGGCATCCCCCCTGCCTGGCTTGGCCAGGAGATAATTTCCTCTGTGGTTCAGCTGGCTTGGCATCTGCTTGCAGGACTTGGCCATGGTGCTCTGAGCCTCAGCCATGGAAACACACAGGCCATGCACACACACAAGCCTGGTCTGCCAGGCTGAAGGACTGTGGCCAGTTGGTCACATCCACTGTAGTGTCTGGCCACCAGCTGGGAGACATGACACCCAGAATGTCGCTCCTTATGCTAAATGAATTGAGAATGATTACAAAACCTGTTTCTGTAAAGGCTTCTGCTTGGTTCTTGGAACATCTATATGCCATGTCACTCTTTGAGCTGGTAAAGCTTTGGGAAGATGGCAGGATCAGGTCAGTAAAATGCAAAAGAGAACTTAAGTACCAAGCTAGGTGTGCCCTGTCCTTATTAATCCTTTCTTTTAAAAATCTTTAAGGAAACAGAAGAGAGGCTTTACCTTTCTTGGTCTAGAGTTACGCTGAGGGTAGGGCAGCAGGCACTGCTTCGTATCCATGAGCAAGTTTGTCTTGTGATGCCACTGAACACAAGCTGCAAGCAGGTCTTCTTGCAACTGGGGATATGGGCTGAAAAACATTTTGCATGCCTTGTGCTCTATCTGCGCAAGCAGTGATGCATACAGGTACCTCTGCCTCTGTCATTAATGCATGAAACCTTCTTGCATGTTTTGTTATGATATCACAATGGGGTGATCTGGGAGAAAGCAGCTGACCTGGACATGTAGGCATCTGATTAGCTGTGATGATGCTGTCCAGCTAAACTCATGGCGAGGGTCTTCATTTAGCCAAATTTTACTCAAATCAAGGATGGTACAAAAAACAAAACTGTCTTTAGGCAGCATCCATGTTTATGGAGTGAGAACTGTATGAGAGCCCTGAGCTGGTCAGTGGTACACAGAGATCAGTGTGAGTGAGGACATCCTCTTGGGGACTGCTGCTGTAGCTTCAGCATATCGCCCGTGGATCAGAGATACAAGGTCTTAAAAGCAGTAAAAAAGTGCCTTTAATTGATGTGTGTTTTTGTAGAATCGTAAAATCATAGAATGGCCTGGGTTGAAAAGGACCACAATGATCGTCTAGTTTCAACCCCCCTGCTATGTGCAGGGTCACCAAGCACCAGACCAGGCTGCCCAGAGCCACATCCAGCTTGGCCTTGAATGCCTCCAGGGATGGGGCATCCACAACCTCCTTGAGCACAACCTCCTTGTAGGTATAAAGCTTAACATGGATAAAATCGGGAAGAGAACATAGAGGTGTTTCGGAGTACTTGCAGATGACTATCTGTGCATGTCTTTGACTTTATCCAGGAATTTCTTAAGGCGGAACAGTAGTCAACAGACTTTGATGGGACCCATACTGCTTTGAACCCTTCTGAAGCAGTGACCTGTCAGAATGAGAATTTTGGCTATGTGTGGAAATGTCTTGCCTACAGGAACAGTAGATACATTCTCTGTTCTGGTGCTGAGCTGAGCAAAGGTTGCAGAAGCATATGAACAAGGCAGGAGCTCTAGGTGCAGTCCCCAGATCTCTTTTTGATTCACTGGGCAACCTTGAGTGCATCAGTTTCCCTGCTCTGTTTCTGGAAATGAGTCTTACCAATTTTTAAAGACCTTAGAGCTTCACAAGCAAGAATGCCATAGAGGTGCCAAATACTATGGGTCTTTATTTAAAGTTTAGGGTCAGAGTGAATTCTAAAAGGATTCTGTGCATTTGTAAGCTTACGCTGTGTAAAATGCACGTAGTAACAGAAAAACTGGTTGTTAAAATGCTGTCATCTTATGTCCCAAATTTTATACTTCTGGAGCCCCATCCACTGTGATGCAAGATCCAGGCCAGGTTTCATATGCCCATGTAGGCTTTTCTTGGAATAAAATACATAATGGATCAAGCTGCCATATTAAATTTAGTTGTTCACTGTCACATCACCTGGTACAGAGCCTGCTCCCTAAATCCCATACTAATCCAGTTGTTTGTATCTTCTTTGGTATAAAAGCACATTAGTCTCAAAAGAAGTAGCAGAGCCAGCACTTATGGGAAAAAAACAGCCATGAGAGGGTTAATATCAAGCTCCAGTCCTAGCTTGATATAGCTTTTATATGTCTGCAGGAACAGCACCTCACCCTCAGTATATATCCTTGATGCTTTGCTGGGAAGATGATGATTTGTGATTTGTCCTTATCCTCTCACAGACCCATCTTCTTTCATTTGTTTGTGGTAACCCCGATGTGTAGTGTAGTTTTAGCAATGTTGATAATGCACCTTTTACCTGGAGTGAGTTTAATGGGATTTGACAGCGACAGGGGATGGGAAATTTTTTTGATTTTATTATTCATCCCATTTCTGCAATGGTCTGTGAAGATTGTGTACAGTTTGAAGAAAACATATGTCTTGGAGGTTTTCTTTCTCTCCCTTTCTCCACCTGTATCCATCCTTATAGCTTGCTCTCATTAGATCACGAGTATCTCTTGTCATTAAAACCCTTTGTGGGAGAGGGGCAGGAAGAACACCAAGAAACCACTCAGACACCAACCAGAGTATATCCACATATTACAGGACAGGTCCTATCCCAGAATGGTTATGAGCAATATGGCAAGCAAAGCCAGAGTCTCCTTGATTTGTTACTTGCATAACTTTTGTCTGACACTTGGATCTGTGTCCTGTAAGGATGGCAAAGGCCTATTGATATTTTCACAGCGTCTCTCTACTTCTGGGCATGGTGTTCTATAGTGTGCTCATATTGCTCCTTGCCAAGCTGCTGTTACGGGGCCTGTACCTTCTGCCTATTTGAACTTTATCTATTTTAGTCTTTTCCTGCCCTTTGATTTACTCCCTGACCATCACTCTCCTTTCTGATCTCCAGTGCTCCTGCTCACACACAGCTTGCTGTCACTAGAGGAGCTGGGGAGGCAAGGTCTCAGCATGGTGCTGGCCTCTTGACTCTGATTCCATCATTACTGCAGCACAGAGATATATAACTGATCCCTCCAGTTAGGGATGGCAAAATACCCTCTTCTAAGTCCTTCCCGAAAAGGTTAAGAAATTAATTTTGGATGAACATCCTTGCCCTCCGAGCAAGTCTTTGTATTAATGATCTCATGACAGATTGCTCCTTAAACTGGCCTTAGTGCAGGTCAGGATAGAGTGAGAATATTCTCTATTTAATGAGGCAGAGATCAGAGCCTCTAATATTTCATCATTCGTGTGCATGGGTGGAAGGCAGTTATGAGCTTGGAGAGCTGATGGCAGAAGGGGCCCTTGTGAGCAGTTGCAATGGCAACTCTCTCACTGTATAGTCCCTAGACCTTAAGACCGTGCTGCTGTAGGTT
Organism: Chrysolophus pictus; assembly: GCA_037305975.1. NCBI lineage: Eukaryota > Metazoa > Chordata > Aves > Galliformes > Phasianidae > Chrysolophus > Chrysolophus pictus. The sequence continues at coordinate 114,430,983 of CM074576.1, read as the reverse complement.
TCTAGCTTCCTCTTGGAAAAACTAACCTTTATCATTAAACTCATCTAAATGATTGAACTGAGTGTTGGCAAAAGATCCAAGGCTAATAACCCTCGGGACAGAAGAGGCTTCTTTAGGCTGCAGACTGGCACGGTAGGAGGAGTGTCATTGGATATGGACAATCTACAGGGCTGTGTGGAGCATTTAGCTAAGCTTTGTTCCTCCCAGCAGCTTTTGCCTAGGAAGGGTGGGCAACTCGATACTCAGACGTTAGTAAATTAGAAAGTCAAGTTGCAGATCCAGTGGTTTACAAGTGTCTTAATTTATTAATGAGTGGAGGCCATCTCAGTGTGTGTAAATATAGATTTTAAATAGTTGACATGATGTACGTAAAGAGTCAAACTTCTGGTGTAGTGCTAAGATGCTAATGTGAAATCCACCTCTGACTTGAGTGCTACTTTTCAGTAGCTCTGTGTTCCCTGGGAAGCAGTGATATATAGTGCTGTGCAAATCACTGGTGCCCTTAAAACTGCAGCTCTGAAATATTTACACATCCAAAGTGTGTGTGTAAATTGGGAGTATCACTACGCTCCCATAGGGTGACAGAGATTTGTAAATTTTGTTTTCTGCACAGTCCTGCCTTTCCTTGCTGGCAACTGAGAGCCAGGACCCAAGAGCATAAATTCCCTGAATAATTCTTGCAGTACTTAGGGTGAGCTCAGCTTCAGCTCTTAGGTACTAGAAGCAAATCTTTTTGAGGTGTCACAGTTATGGTTTGCCCTTTTGAAAGGAACTGGTAGTATCTGTAAAGTAACAGCTCCTGGAGGGACACTAATAGCCAAGCAGGGTGCTTTTCCATGGCACTGAGTAAGGGCATCCTGCTGACCATAAGAGTAATGAAGGAGATAGAGATGGACGAAGGCAGGTACTCAGTTCCTCCTAACTCATCAGAGCTGACAAGGAAGCTACTAGCTAATGCATGTATAGCTAAGCTCTGCGTGTTGCAAGTATTCATCATTTTTTGCTTCCCCCCATCAAGCCAAATAAGAACTGCTTCAAAAGACATTAGCTCTGCAACCATAAGGTGCCCTACCTCAATCCACAGATGGTAACCTCGGACATCTATTTGCAACTCAAAATCGTGCCACTAGATGTCTCTCTGCACTGATCTCCATTGTAAAGTGGGGTCGCACCTTGGCGAGCAGGAAAGGAAGCTGGAACTCAAACGTAAGGGCAGCTTTGGTTAGGCTTGGGTTTTGCCCAGTCTGGCTGCTTTCTTTAAGTTCAGCTTCCCTGTGTTATTGTGCGTGATGCTCCTTTGTGGTTTTGCCAGGATGCTGGGTTGCAGAAAGAAACCTCACAGAGTAGGGAGAGAGGAACCCCCAACAGCAAAGTGGAAAGGGATTGTTTTGGGGGTAAGAAAAACATTTTGAATGGGAAAGAAGAGAAGATACTGCACCACTTGTGGCTGTTATTGTATGATATATTTTATAAGAGAAACTTTACCTTATTTCCCGATTTGAACCAAATTCCAATCTGGATAATTACATTCTGCCTAATCTCATACTCTCTCAGCACTTGCAATTCTTCTTCATTTGCTGCCTTAAACTATTGTTGCTTTTAAACAGCTGCTGTGTTCCATCACAGAGGAAGCTGCACTTCAGGGAAGGGCAAGCACTTGTCAAATAATATTAATTCAATAATTTATATAGTGTTTTTTTCCCCCATATTTTGTAATAAATTATTCACCTCGTATCATTTCACATTATTCATCTGGTTAACTGAGGTAGCCTAACAATTTTCAAATGTATTTGTCAAAAAAATTGTTAAATTACTTTTGTCAGATTTTTTCACAATAAAAGCTTTGACAAATAATCACAGTCCTTAACTGCATGGCCCCTGTGGTCAGTGAAGTGGTTTAGATAGATTGATGGTGAACAGTTTGGTAAATCAAAACAGGAAAGAAGAAAAAGCACAAAGAGAGCAGCCAAAGCCTATCTTTGAGATTTTGTGTGCTGAAAAATGTAAATTATATGAGAGTCAGATCTGTTTGTTAACTCATCATTACGTGGATGGCAGAAACTCTGAGGGCAAGAACTTGCCACCTGAATTTTAGCACAGGTGTTGAAGAAAACCTGGTTGAAAATACGTGGCAGGAGCTGTTTGCTGCATCCCACGTTCCTCAGACAGTTTTTGCGCCTCCAAAATATGCAGGCTTCAATTATGTATCTTTACATTCACTACAGGATTACTGAAATGGTTGTCTTCAAGATTGCTTTAATCTTGGCCCACTTTGCATAAGATGAAGTCTACCGTAGGGTAAGAATGTGCATGCAGGTGGGAGGCTGGGTGTGGATTACATGCACATCCTAAATGGTAAAGTGGCCTCTATTCAGCCCCCTGAGATACTTGAGCTGGATCAGCTGGGGATTGTGACAAAGAAGAGTTCTCCTCTTTCCTCTCAAGGCAGACAGTGTAGCTACAGGAGAGCAAACTGAAAGGTATTGACATGTAGATTGAGATCTGTGCTGAAGGCACCGAGAGATATGTTAAAATCATATCAAGCCATACGATGCTCTTTGAAGAACTGCTTTTCTGAACCTATCCAAATATTTGTGAATTTGCTATGCTCTTTTTTAATCGCTAATGGTGGCCTTTGATAACTGCAAGACAGACGTGCACCCTTCCCAGTTAATCACAGTGTGAGTACTGGGGAAAAGAGAGAACTCGCCAAGAGTCCTTGATCCTGACAGGGGAGGCTGACTACATGGTAGTGCATGTCCTACACTGTGAGGTAGTGTTTATCTCCTTTATAGCAGTTTCTGAGTTTGGAGGTGAAATGAAGGATGGTCAGTGACTGAGGCATAATGCTGGAATTTGGAAGTCTTTGGTTTGACTGTTTTGCTATAGGTGACTCAGAACTGCCTTGCTTTTCGTGCTGCATAATTGCAGCAAGAATGCTTCTCTTCATCAGGATGTTGAGCATATCAGTATATTACCTCTGATTTCCTATTTAGATACTGCAGACATTAGGACTGCAGAGGTATTTTGGCTATATGCTAAATGTCTTTTTGAAGCATTGATTGGCCAAGAAATGAGAAGCAGCAGGAAGCCACAGCTTTCTGACTAAGGAACGAGACAGTCTTCCATACTGTTCATCTTGTGCTCTGCTGACATGATCTCACTTGCTAATGCTTTTTGCAGAGCATCCTATGTAACAACATAATTAGTGTAAATTACATTTTATTTTTAAATCATCCCCTTTCCTTCCTGAATTTTTCAAGTCTAAATGTCAACTTTTATGGTAAACAGCGGTGTTCTGAACAGGAATATTTTGTGCAGGTGAAAATGTGCTGGGGAAGTTCTGAGGCTCTCAGTTGAACTGGAGCTCCTTGGGCTGAGGTCAATGTTCCTTTAAGACACAGCAAGTTATGCTTAATTTTGTTTTCTTCCTGCATCCTAAGTCATCCTGCCATATCGGGTATTAAAGACTTGAAATTATGAGTAGTACTGGGGAATTGCTAACAAATCCAGATTTTACAGATCAAAGGTAATTAATAATGCTAGACTACCAAATCAACTCAAACATGCTGCAGTAAAAATTCCCCTTCTCTAATATGGTATGGATTACTTTGCACAAAATACTTTCCTTTCTTTGAAAGATGAAATTCAGAGCAGTCAGAGCTCTGGGAAGTGATGCTACAACTTTCCTCACCCATTATTTTTCATTTTCTAGCCATTCAGCTCTAGATGGCATTAAGAATTCCAACACACTTTTCATTTTGCTTTTTCTTGTCATTATGGTAAGCTTTCTGGGAGTGGGCATGGCTTCCTTATTGAATGTAAGTGCAGATCTGGCACCAGGACTTACTTCTTGAGACCCTCTTGTCAAAAAAAAAAAAAAAAAAAAAAAAGTCATTAAGTCATTTGCCAAACAGGACACAGAAGATGGTAGTATTTACTGGAAACCACACAAATTCCCAGTCCAGTTCTTGCAAAGCTAGGATGATTCTGTAAAGTTCAGATGAAGTCTAAACACTTACCTACATGGTATGTAACCACAATAATAAGCTTGTGGGTGTTATTAGTTGTAACAGAATCTCACAGTGCTCTCGAACACACACAAAGTGAGTCAGCCCATCTCCACTGCAGAGTAATGCTATCACTATTACTGCTTTGGAAAATTGAGGCATGTATAATAAGAGGAGATTTGCCAAATGTCATAGGCATCTCACGTTTTCTGTCTCTTGTTCATCTGAGCTGCTTAAAGTTTTCTCCTTACTTTTCTTCATGATACTGATCAAGACAGAATGAGAAGGAAAAAAAAAAAAAAGAAACAAGTTCCCAAAAGCTAGGGGAAGTTGAGAAGACAATGCAGCACTTGGAAAAGTGTAGACTCCAGAAATTGGATTCTGGGCATGTACTGCCAGGATGGAGAATTTTTATTTAATTTTATAGAAAAATGTTCGGGTTATTTTACACTGAGATGCGAAATCTCATTTACAGCCAAGCCCCGGAGGGAGTAAAAGGAACTCGGAGAGCTCATAAAGACAAGTGTAATAGGATTAATAAGAAAAAGGCCTAAGACATAAGCCTTCATTGTACACATTTCTTGCTAAATTTTAGTATTGATGAAGGGTGAAATGCCAAGACGTATCCAAATGCTCATGTCCTTGGGGCAGTAACAGTATAAGTGTTCACATGGGCTGCTTCTGCCACCATTTTAAGAGCAACCACAGCTATTGGGGTAAAAAGAGAAAAGAGAAATGGAGAAGATAGCACGCCATGAGTGGAGGCAGCTCTTCCAAATACTTTCATGGGATTCATTGTTGACTGTGTCCTGAGTTGTTGTATGTATTCTTCTACCACTTGACTTTGGCAGGGAGGTAGTTTACAAGTTTACACCAAAAAGCAGCCTTTCCTTGCCAATGAGCAAAACTATAGCTCCTCCTAAGTGGATTGCTTCATTATTTTTCTTGTGGCTAATCTCTGATGTAAGCTATTGATGCCCCACTTAATGCTGATGTGTACTTGATGCAAAGGAGACTGGAGAGAGGAAAGGTGCTGAGAGGAATTCCTATGGCTTTGTATCAGAGATTGGCTCCCACTGAGACCATCTTGAAAGGGCTTGGATCTGATCTGTCCTGCTGTACAAGATGGGAAGCAGCAGCAAGCAGAAAAGCTCAGTTGCTTGTGCTGGAGTTCAAGTGAAACACAGGGCATTTACTTCTGCATCTCCATCTCGGCACCTTCACAAGGAATGAAGACTGGGGAATGGTTGGGTTCCCTGTGACAAATGAGAGGGAGCACAGCTGGATGCCCACTGGATGGAGCAAGGGTTAGCATCCATCACCACTGATTAGGTCAGGCGAGAAACACAGACAGGCCAAACATAATAAATGGATCCTAACAAGAAGCAGATCACTGTCACCTCATGTCTTCTGTGCATGAGTTATCTTGTGGCATCTTCAAGGGAGCCAATGAATCTTTCCACCTTTCCAGCTGCTACCCAAAAGACCTCTATGGCTGCTTAGGCACTCAAGTGTTAGAGAAACCTGCCCTTTGTACACTCAGACGTTAATAGAAAGAACAGAAGAGAGAAGGAGAGATGGGGCAGGCCCATCATATTTTCTTGTCTGCCTGCTTTACCCATGTGTCTGTCTACTGCTGCCAGTGCCTATACTATGGGAGAAGGATGATTGCATCACTTCCATCGAGCATGCTGTTCTAGCCCCTTGATTTAGGGTGAAATTTGGTTGTGCTGCTGGGTGTTCAGATGCTTGCCAGGTAGGTGCTCCCAAGAACATTTATTAAAATAGACAGATGGACACTGGGGTGGGAAGCAGCCATTAGAATGTTTGAAATCAACCAACTGTGAAATAGAAAAATCAAGAAACTATATTCCTGAAGCTGTTAGGACAATCCTTCCTGTTTGGGCCTCTCCATTTTAGCACTTTATCCTCAAACAGAAAGCTACTCATGAAAATGCCACAGCCAGGTTTTAGTTTGTCTTTTTAGGCATTTCAGTTTGACTGGGATTTGGGGGTAATCCTAGAATGGCCTCCTGAGCCAAAACTGGTGTACGCAAAATCAAAATGCAGCTTTGTTTGCAAATAAATGCCTGGTTTCTCCAGGAGCTTGGGCAGCTCAAACACAGGCAAGATCTGTGCTGACCCTGGTTGACTGCAACAGGAACCTAGTCACTGACTTCTGGTAGGTAGGTGAGGCTCTTAATCGCTTGTCTAGATGCATTTGCAACTTACTCCAATTCCTTAACAGCTCTTTCTGTCTGCTCATGTTCCTTTGGCATTGTGATCACTCTCTATTAGCTCTCTCAAATAGTGGCATGAGATGCCAGGACAGATACTGTCAAAATCAAATCTTTGTTCTGTTCCTTTTTTTTTCTTTTCCTAAGAAAAAATAAGATGGTATGTTGATGTTTTCATAGGTGTATTTATAAGAGGGGGTTCAAGGCTATTAAAAATATATATATATATCACTCAGATTTATCAGATGACTGGGGAGATCCCTATTCTTAGCTTTAAAAATGTGTATAATCAGTCACTGCCTTCACATAAACCATCATGGTGTCATTATTAGCAGTCTATTTTTGGTCTGGGTTAAATTCCCTATGGATGAAGTTTTTCTGATTCTGATTTTCTGCTGTCAGCAGACCCCAGTACTGCTGCTTACTTCTAGCTGCTGTCTTGGCTGAGTCGCTTACTTTCTGATATAGTTAGACTAGCCTGCAAGAACTGCATAGGTCTCTGTGAACTTTCTGTGAGCTTTTATGACTCTAAATATGTCCTTAGTCTGACCATCTTCCTGCTTGTCTATCCCTAATCTGAGGGAGTAGGGACAGTGCCAATGTGTGCTCAGGGATTACAGCAACAACAGGGATAGCTAAATCTATAGAAAGAACTTCTTGAAAAGGGAATGGAGCACATTCAGAAGATCTGCCTTAGTGCCTGTGCTTCATCATACTGATGTTAATGACACCATCCCAGAAAATTCCCTGAAGTAGAACATGAGACTGAGAAAGCAGAGCGGTTACCCACTGTTTTCCCAGGGGGTTATCTGAGTCTATACAAAGCCAGTACAAGATCCTCTTGTTACTTCAGGAGAGTGATGTCATGGACAGAGAATGTAGGTTTCTTTGTGTTTTACTTCTTCTTTGGGCACGTGACAGCTCTGGTCTCCAGATGGTGTCAACTGAGGTAGCCAGCTAGGGGTATGACCAAGCAATCCAGTTGTTTTTGTACTCACTGTAAATCTCTTTGAGATCTTCTATGGAAAGGTGCTATAAAATATAAATCATTAGTCAAGTATACATACGTGTGCATATTTGTCCTGTTTCTCTTAGTGCTGCACAGTGTTCCATTCCATTGGCTGATTTATAACCCACAGATTTGCAAGGTCATCTCCATTTGATTCTGCAGGGTTGCATTTTAAAGGATGCCTCCCTTTCATTGCCAAGGTAGAAATAATATGAACTGAGCAGACGTTTACCAAAGGAGTAGCCCAATAAAACCAAGTTGCCTGCACCAGGCCAGCAACTAGAAAACAATTTGTAAAGCTCAGTGATGCTTTCAGTTCTTTTTTTTGTACTCATTAGTACTCTGTAGAGCAGCCTACAAGAGTCTGAAAGCACACCTTCTTATGTACAGCTACTTCCTTTGTTACTTCTTTTCCTATGTGCCTTAACCCTGGTTCCTCTTGCACTCTTAACGGGTTCAGCTGAGCCAAAGGTTTTTCTCTTTTGGCTGGAGGCACTGCAGCTCAAAGTATTGAAGTTGATTGGTGGACATACTGTATGTACTCCAGCCTAGAGTTATGTAGTTGGTGGATCTGATGTACAATCTGCTTTTCCTCCTGACAGAGGCAGCACTTACTGAAACTTCATCTGAGGCTGATGGTTATCTTTCTGTTTTCTTCAAGACTTGTATATGGCATCTTGTGACGTTCCAGCTATGGATCTCGCTGTTTCCAGGAGCAGAGGAGTCTGAAACAAGGCATCTTTGCTGTTTAGATGTGTTGTATCGGCAAGATCAAGGAAGCATATTCAGGTCTTGAACAATGTTCAGTGAGGAAATGGTGCATCTCTTTTCCATTGCTCCTGCCTCACACAGTGACCCCAGAATGTAAGGCCAAGGACACAATTGCTCTAGCTCCCTTGATTATGGGACATATTTTTCTGGCCAATGTGTTTCTACATTTTCATTGTCTCCTAAGGTGACAGCTGCTAAAGGAAAGGAACAATAGGCAAAAAGAAGCTTTTTTTTTTTTCCTTTTTTTTTTCTTCCCAATCTCTCTGTGATACTGAGTGAACCAAGCATACAGACCAAAGCACCATGGGAAGCTGTAAAGCAAGTGAACTTGGCCTAAACTGAAATGATCACGGGACACGCAATCTAATATGATGCAATGTGTATTCCTTTAATAAATAAGATCAAACCAGTGTCTGGCTGGTAGGAAACTTTCAGAATCCTAAAGTAAGCCCAGGGCCACAACCTTGCTTCTCTGGCTGAGGGTGATCTCTAGCTCACCTAGATTTAGACATAGGCATTTACAATGAAACCAAACCCACAACAGTTCATAATCATGCTGTTAAGTAGCTAGAGGTGTGCTGGCACACTGCCTTGTGATGGGTCTGGGACTGAGGAGGTAAGGTCACATTCTATGCCTAGCGCCTTTGTTTCTCTACGTGACTTTATATTATGTTTATATACTGTGTTCAGTTTTGGGCACCTCAGTATAAAAAGTACATTGAGGTGCTGGAGCAGGTCCAAAGAAGGGCAACAAGGCTTGTGAAGGGCTTGGAGAATATGTCCTACAAGGAGAGACTGAAGGAACTGGGGCTATTTAGTCTGGGGAAGAGGAGGCTGAGGGGAGACCTTATTGCTCTCGTCCAATACCTGAAAGGTGCTTGCAGTGAGAGTGGGGCTGGTCTCTTCTCACTGGTGACAGGTGACAGGATGAGGGGAAATGGCCTCAAGTTGCACCAGGGGAAGTTTAGGTTGGATACCAGGAAATACTTCTTTACAGAAAGGGTTATTAAGACTGTAATAGGCTCCCCAGGGAGGTGGTTGAGTTACCATCCCTGAATGTGTTCAAAACTGTTTGGATGTGGTGCTCAGGGACATGATTTAGCAGAGGGTTGTTAGAATAAGGTTGGGCTGTGGTTAGACTTGGTGATCTTTAAGATCTTTTCCAACATGAGCGATTCTATGATTCTATGATTACTTCCATCTCTTCATCTTTCAGGGCTTCCTACCTCTCTTGTTTGTGTGTGTCCTATGAAAAAGCAGGCACTGATGCGGTTGGGTTAGAACACAGTCCTAGAGTGAGCAGGCTAGACAAATTTTTCTTTGAACAGAGATCACTTTTTCTGCTGGGCTTCATTTTGCAGCATCTGATTCTCTGCTGTCAGCACTAACCTTCACCTGGCTTTATACCTGCATCAGCCCCTGCATCTGTGTCTACACATGTAGGTCACTCCACACCAGTTGCTTCCTGCCTTTCCTTTGGTTCCCTGGGGGATTGAGGGAATAAGTCTGTATGATCTAGTCTTGCAATTTTCATGTGTTTACATTTTCACCTGCCTCACTGATGTCCTTAATTCCCCTTGCTCCAGCCGGTGCTGCCTTTTCTTTGCAACTTCCTCCCCATCTCTCTTTGACTATTCTGCTCTGCCATCACACTGCTCCCCTATCTGAGCCCTTTTGCAACAGACTCATCCAGGTCCCCCTAGTTGGCATGCCGCACAGTCACTTCTGCTTCTAGTTAATCAATTAAGATATTATGTTTCATGGCTGTGTTAGGTTGTTGAGGTTTCTTTTCCCTACTCAGTATTATTTTTCCAGCTCCATCCTGGCACCTACTTTTATTTGAAACAAATAGCAGGATAATTTGTTTTTCTAATTTTCGAGATGTGAACTCCTGGTTCCAGTGGGGGTCGGTGTTTCGGGCACGCGGTGCCAGTGAGCTGGGACTGCACACAGAGATTTGTGCTGTGTGAGGAAATACTTCATTAGACTTGTATTCCACGAAGACACTCTTGCTTCTTAACGCCTATGATTTTAATTAAAACCTGGAAAGTGAAGAATCCTCGGTTTGTATTAATGTTTTCATTTCCATTAGGACAGCGGAGTTTATAAACACGAGCTGGGTTTATAAATTAGACCTTGTACGAATATTAAGTGCACAAAGCAGCAAAGGCAGACGAGAACTGGAGTGGAGCTGGCCCCATCTGTCTCTTTCCTTGGCTTGCTCTCATTTTACAGAGTCTCCTCTTGGCACAGGCTTTTCTGAGCTGTTCAAGGTTCTCCCTTGGAGATTAAGCTAATGGCTTCTTCCATTTCTTTCTGGGGAGGCTCTCATCACTCAGCAAAGTAGGGAGAGAAGCAGATATTTCAATCAGGAGCTTGTGGAATCACCTGCAAAGGTGACTTTGGGTATAGGGATTTTTAGCGTAGACCCAGTTCTCCTGTATGCATAGAGATGCACATAGAGATAGTCAGATCTAAATAGGCATCCCACTCAGGCATCCCCACCCAGACTATGCATATCTATTGCTGAGCATGCAGAGGAGTGTGACAGAAGATGTGGTCTCCTCCAGAGATGATGTGACAGCTGTATACAGCTGTGCACAAGCTGCATGGGGAAGAAACATCAGACATTGCCTAGCATGCACGGCCTGACACCGGCACTGATGCAGGGGACCACAGAGCCCATACAATCTGACTGTGCTCAGCTGTGCAAACTGTGCACACACTGTTGATGTGACACCAGTGACAACAGCAAGCCCTTGTATGTTGTGTTCTGCTCAAGGACAGAAATCGTTGTCCTTGATTTTATACAAGAGAAGCTGAAGTGTGCATGGGTGAAGTGCTGAGATCCGCACAGCTATTGGTAGAAGTGCTGGGACTAAAATCTGGATCTTGTGTATGGATTCTGATTTCCCATTTCTGATGATTGCAGTCTAAACCTTCCATTCTTACCTGTAATTACAGAACATCTTTGGAAATGACGGCACTTTTTTCTTGACAATGTAATAGTGAATGAGGGTCATGTTTATTTGCATCTGTGATCTTTGGCTGTGGTACTTGGAGGTTGGCTGAATGCTTTCTGTTGAGGGCAGCTCAGATAGGCCTGCCCTGTGTGCAATGGAGCATTGTGCCAGGATGCTATCTAAGCTAATCAGCGTAGGCAGCGTGTGGTGTAGAAGTGCACACAGCCGCCTATTCTGTGTTAGCATTTGCTTTTGGTGGGGGGATGATGCACACCTTTCATGCTAAAATTTGGCTCGTCTTGAGGGTATGGAGGTAAGGACACTGTGCTAAATCCACCCTTTGCCCCAGGATGCAAAGGGCCTGCAGCAGTGAATCTGAAGATGTTTTGCAAGGGAACATGCACATCTTTGTTGTCTAAAGTGCATGAGGAGCTGAGGCCATCCCTTCAGGCCTTGCTGAGGCTGGGTTAACACCACAGCCGTTGAACTGCCTGAGCCAGTTTGACATTTCTCAGGGATCTCATGTAGAGCTGTTTCAATCACTGGCAGAGGTGGTACAGGGGAGTGGAGGAAGGTAGGAAGAGAGCCCTGGGCACACCCATCCCTCCTTGTCTCCCTCACTGTGTGACTGGATGTTTTGACACATGGGTGATGTTCAGGAGAGAGGAGTGCTTATTGTCAGTCTTTGTCTCTTCAAGCCCAGTAGGGCTGTTATTGAGATATCCTTCGAAGCGGCTTAAATAGAAATGTCTGGTGAAAAAATGAAAACAAATGGAGAAATTGTTGAGACTCACTCTCAGGGGTTCCCTTCCCCCATGCTGCCAGCTCCTGAGCAAGAGGCCTTCTGGCACCTTCAGCCCTGACAGTGCATCTGTGTTGGTGGAAGGGGTGGCAGTGAGGAGGAGGAGGGGCAGCTTCGTGGGCCATTTTTCAGTCTCCTGTGATGCTGCTGAACCCATGGAAACTATTATTTAGGCTGAGAATGTGGGCTCTCACTCTTAATGAGTTTGGGAGGGCTCTGGGCTATTACATCTTTTAGGAAAGAGGAGAGAGCTGAGGACCATTAGTCAGAATGAGGCCAGAAGCTCCCCACTGGCAATTCCCAGTAACACAATGACTCTTCCTGCTGCTACCAGTTAGGTCCATGGAAAAGCCAGTGATGGTTCTGAAATGTTGACCGCTTTTGCTTTCTCTCCATCCCCTTGCTGCTGTTTTCCTTCAGTGTGTTTCTGCAGGAGGTTGCGTATAATTTCACTTAAAGATTAACAGATTTAAGCTGCAAGAGGGCAGATTTAGATTAGACATTTTGAAGAAATACAGATAGTGAGGCACTGGAACAGGTATCAGGGATCTGAAACGTCCCCCAGAATACACCACAGGGGCTCCTTCCGAACACGTTGTTCCAAGGGAACCTTGCAAGAACTTCACCTTTCCAATGAGGGGATGTATGAGGGAGAGGAGAGAATGGGGTTGGAATAGAAATGCCCCGCTAACACCACACGTTAATAGCAACACTTCTCCAAGAAATTTCTCTTGAGAGTTCCTCATTATGCAAACAAGTCTGGCAAATGATAATACCTCCTGCACTTCTATGGATTAATATATGTAAATGGAAGAGCTGCTGTTCATTCCCAAAAGCAACATTCAGTTTCCCGCACATGAGCTACTGCCTGGGCCAAGGGCAATGCGTTTTGGCATATGAGCAGACTATAGTTTTCACCTCTTGCACAAGGTTGGCCTTTGCATTTTCTAAAATTATTAGGCTAAAAAACTTTGTCTTCCTTTGAACGTGTGTCCACATTGACTGCAGCATCATGGCCCTCCGTGTGCATGCATCTGGGGTCAGGATATGTCACTGTGTCCTGCTCAGGGAACGTGGGACTCTAAGGAAGTATTGCCTGTCCTGGCAGAGGAGCCAACTGAGGTGGTGCTGTGGGGACTTGATCCAGGGAGTGAACTGCTGCAAGACTATGCAGGGGGTGGGCTGGCCTCATAGTCACAGAGTTAAATCTGATATGGGAAAAGCATTGCTTATGTTAAATGACATTGGCATGTTTTGTCTTTTTTTTTTCCCCCCCTACTTTTGAGCAGTGTGGTTAACATAAGGAAAAAAGAAAAATAGAAAAATCAGATTGTTTTACAGAGATTTTTTTTGTGAAGTAATCTAGGTCAGGTCAGTCCAAGTTAGCTGAGCCTGGGGCTGACATCACCAAGTTTATCTTGTGGTAAAACCAAAGTATGCTATCAGTGCAGTGTTTTTCCACTTGAGATAACTTCTGACAGTTGCCATGAGGTTAAAAATGCTTTTTTTTTTTCGTTTTTTCCCCCTTTTATTTCCTTTTTTTTTTTTCCCCCCCTATTTCTTCTTCTGAGAGCAGACTTGACACATACCTTTCTCTCACTTGAATGTGCATGCATAGCAGCACCCTGTCACAACTGTCAGCAGCAGCAAGGCAAGGCAGTACTTCCTACCAAGGTCCTAGGCTGTCCTGGTGCACGGCCCACAGAAACGTGCTATTCTCAAGCTGCTGTGCCTACCCTCAGCACCGAATAACTGAATATGGATTAAATGACTTCTGATCACCACAACTGGTCTTTGCAGTTGCAGTTGCAGCACAGGATATCGATGCTAAAGATCTTCCTGTTGAAACACAGACAAACTGCTTTGCGGAGCAACTAGAGATAGCTAAAACTGAAGTCGGTTTAGAATTTTTTAGGTGCAAAAATTAATTTCACAACCTCTTTTTTCTTTTCCATTATCAGGAAAATGAAAGCAAAGGATTTTGAGTCAAGTTTTGACCCAAGCAAAAATATACTTTCTATTGTTCATTTTTAGTGGGCTTGAACTTTTTTTTTTTTTATCACTTTGGGATTGCTTCCCTTGGGGTTGGAGCTGGATGATCTTCTAGGTCCTTTCCAACCCAAGCCATTTGTGATTTTCTAGTTAGCTCCTGAGTTCCTGAGGCACATTCTCTTTTTATATACCGTGTTAGGTTGGGGAGTATGTGTGACATTTTTGTCTTCTTTTCCAATAGCTCAACTTAGAGAAAAGAACAAAATGCTGCGTGGAGGTGGTTTCCTTCCAAAGCAAAATTAAATCATGGGAGATGTGTTCTGCATAGTACAGTTGGTAGCAAGGGAATGGAAGCATTTAGCATTACTCTGCCTTTCCTCAGACAAAAGGAAAATGTGTCTTAATGCTAAAACAGCTTGAAATTAAGCAATTTGGGACACTTCAAGATTTAAGACTGAAAGATCGAATGATAGGATCATTAAAATTCTTTCTCACTTTACTAACCAAAAGGAAGAGGACGTGAAATTTTTCTGATTAATTTTGAAATTTCTGGGGGAAAAAAAATAGCATTGCCCTGTATCTTGAGCATCTTGTAGAAATGGATGTGTTACATCCTGATGCCAGTTTTTGCTGCACTTTGGGTACAAGCTACAGATTTCTGGTGACTCAGGGGTGTTAGTAGTTTGGGGAATGACTGGGAATGCTGCTAGATTTGGAACTCCCTCAGCTGCATTTTTGTTTGTGGGATTATGAAATTGCTCAGAGATTGCAGTTCTTCTCTGGCTTGGAAGAATCCCGTTGATATATGCTCCACATTATGATCGTATATAAAGACAGATAAGGCATCTGTGAAAGAAAATCAGAGGGGAACTTGTTGCTGTGCATGCTGAAGTAACAGCAGTGTGAGCTTCACGTTGAAACCTTCCATTTTGATATACAGCCATAACAAAAGGGGTGAGGGGTCGGTCTGTATAAAGAACGCTAGAAAATCTACTGCCTAATGATTTTTTAAAGAGAATATAAATCAAAATTGTGAAACTCTGAAGGTTTTTACACCTACTTACTGGATTCTGCGTGCACTGGATGTCTGCAGCTATAAAACTGCGCTGCACTCTGTCTTTGAAAGTTGACTGGCAACTAATAGCACCTTATCAGGGCTTTGCATGCGATAGCCCTAAGGTTTACCTTTGTAGTGCCTTTTGAAAAAAAAAAAGTCCAGCTAGTACCGAGTGCAGGTCTGCTTCAGCAGAGGGTGAAAAGGAGACGCAAGAAAGGGTAGTAATAAGATTACACCTAATTGCCTTAGCATCCACTTAACTATTTTACATACGTGCTTTTAGAACAAATGTTTGTAGAGTGTCTAGACTGGTGTTTACAAATGTGTTTGTGAGCTGCGGCTAATTGGGGAGCAATTAACGTGAGTTAAAATGCTGAGAAGTCTAGACAAAGCTCGGGCGGGCTGTGGTTGGTGTGCACAGGCACACGCTGCCTCTGTTCTTCCAGGGAGATGCTGAAGGGGCTTTGACAAGTCTGAGGAGTCACACTGCTTTCTGCTTGCCTGAGTATGGCGTGGCCCTTCTGCCTCCCACCCTTCCCTGCCCCGTTCAGACTGAGGTAAATTCCTCTTTGGTAACGGTGTCTGCTTTAAGAGGAGCAACTGAGGAGTTGGGCAGGGGAAGCACAGGGTACAGGTCTCTCAGCAGGCAGAGTGTGTCCCCACAGAGCCGAATGTGTGGCTGCAGCCCCTGTCCACTGCATTCCCCCAGGACCATGCCTCACTCTGTGGACAAGAAGGGGAGCTCATAGTGATGCACCCATGCTTGCACCCTCAGGTCCACGTGTGCTGTGATGCAGCAACCGTCCAGTCAGCACTGTGGGCACTGTGACATCATCTTGCTGCTGGGCTACCAGGAGGACATTGTGGTGATGTTGCGTTGGACAGCCAATCCAGAAGGGCAGACACTGTGATGTCAGTCCTATCACTGGGCTGTATAGGGCAGTGGTGGGCCCCATGTTGCTACCAGGCTGGACAAGGCTGGCAGCAAGGCCCTGCCATCATGCAGCACAACACCTGGTCTCCTTGACTTGAGCCCTACTTTGGCCAACGTTGCCCATGTAGGAGAGATATTGACCCCAAAGCACTCAGGACTGTGGTAGCAGGCACCTGCAAGACAAGAACAAGTGAGGTACGTGACTGGATATCAGGTGGGCTGGCTTGTGAGCAAGCACCAGGGTGATGTGGATCAGGAATGCCAACACTCAGCTTCTCCAAGTGTTGCTTTTAAAGGTTTCCCAGTGGGGAAATGAAAGATTGCATGCACTGAGCAACTGGTGTTCCTTCAGGAGCACTGTGTGTTGCTGCCCTGGTTCATGTGGAACTATTTTTTCCTTGGGTGGAAGAATACTTCAGAATGTCTCCTTAAAAGTAGCGTTAGATCAGTATCAAGATTTTCCCAAAGTGCCAGCACACTTGTCAGGTCTACTCAGCCTGTGATTTAGTACACACATTTAAGAAGCTTTTTAGAGATCAGTGTCCTCTGAGCTATTGCAGGAGGCGCATTACAGGTGTGGCTGTGTACCAGGAGAAGAACACGTGTCTGCAGGCTTCTGGCTTCCATTTCTGCTCCTATTGATGCTGCTGGCTGCCTTGTGCTGTAAATCACAGTCATGGGGGCTGTGCTGCTGTGGTAGGATTGGAGCAGTCCCCATTGACTTGAGTTTCACTGGAGGGAAAGAAAAGAAACTTACTTGCATTCCACAATTTCCCTCATTTGCTGTCTTTGTTGTGCGTTGAAGAAGGAGCAACCATTTCCCTCTCAGAGAGTTTAGTGCTAAACATCTTCACATCGCTTTAACATTTCTTTCCAACCTTTCTTCCTTAAGTCCCTTCTTTTGATGTCCCTCTGGGTTTTCCTCCTGCAGAAAACACTTTTGGACAATGGATTGCTGTCCAAGGGAGCCTGGGAACATGGTACCACATAGCACACACACAAATAAACCTGTGTGTTCCTACGAGGCGGGAACTGAATGCCTTATTGGAACTGTGGGCAGTAAAAACTCTGTCAAGGGCAGAGTGCGAGGAGACAGATCTTATAGGAAAAGGATTTATGAGAGTAGACACGAACCTTCCTTGATTTCTTTTTTCTCTCTCTTTTTCTCCATTGCACACACATATGTGGAAGTTAAATCCATTAGCTAATTGCAAAGCCACACACACATATCTTTATATGTATAAATAATAATAAAAAAACCATTTATTATGTACCCTGGAGCATCTAACCTGTGTTGCATCCAATAATTCATTTGCCTGGGAATCAATCCAATAGTAGAACGGCAAAAATGGAAGGTTGGAAGGGATCTCAGGAGTCACTTTTCTTCTAATAGATGGGATCAAAAATACTAATTGCCAACCCATGATCCACTTCACATAATCATACATGCGCAGAAAGAGTTCAGATCTGCCAGCCAAATGAATGTTCTTTTCTTCTAACTTTGTATTTTTTTCCCCAAAACTTTCCTAGAAAGATTCAGTCGTGAGACAGTGAGAGATTTAAGCTTCTGGTATCTTATGACAGCACAGGACTGAAAGCTAATAATCATGAAGATTTTCTCATTTGGCAAGGGAGACTGGCAGTCCCCTACTGGGGCATGCAATATTCACTTCTAGTTCCTGAATTATCATATTTCAATCAAAGCTTCTGTATGCATAAAATTGGTTAAAACATTTTGGAAATGTTTTAACGTTCCAACATATTTTAATATTCCAAAACTTGGAATATTTTGGAAATGTTTTACATGCATTTGTTTGAGTCTTTCTCTTCTCCATATGTCCTTTGCGGTGCTTTTGTGTAGTCCTTGCAAGTTTTGGAATCACGTTAACTAACGGTATTATCAAGATCACTCTGAAGTTGGAGGGAACCTTGTCACTGACTCAACAGCCATCACCAAAGATCCTGGGCTGTCTAGGTGGAAGACAACATGAAATGTGAGGTGTTTGTAATGACTGGGAATAATTAGGAAGGCATGAAAAGCGGGACTGTTTATTTCTGCTCTTGGGAGCTGTCCAAGAGAAATCTGCTTATTGTCAGGAGCGTCCTAATAGTGTCTGTTGCAGGTAGAGTCATTTTCAAGGCAGTATCAGCTGTCAAGCTGAGTGTTGCCATCTAGTAGGAAACATGACTGGGATTCCACTCTCGTCATGGGTTGCAGACATTCAGTGAGTTCACCGGTATTGCAGATTTATTTTAAGTTCACTGCTTTAGGAGAGTGACGACTTAAAGCATTTGTCAGTTCTAACATAGGCAACGTTGAAAACTAAACTGGTTTCCTAGGAAAGAAATGTGTTTTATTCTAGTCAAGCAGAAGTTTTGTGTTCCCTATTATAAAATCGGAGATGCAGTTACAAAAAGAAGCAACACAACGGTGGCATCTGTCTGTAGTTTTAGCAGCCACTGGAAGGATTTTCTAAGCACTCTGCAGTCAAACCACACCTCAGCTTCCAGATGTAATCAATCCAGGCAGAACAAGTACTGTTTCTCTTGTGTTTGTCTGTATTCACCGGGCATGCTCTCATCTAAAAGGAAGTTAATTGCACAGGTACCATGTTGGGATTTTCCCATCCTACCAGTTTTGGGAGTAGATACTCAGTGGGAGGAGGTTTACAAATGGCAGATTGGTCATATGTCCAAATGTAGAATGAAATGGTGTTCTGTTGCTAAGTGAAAGTTCATTTAAACGAGGAATTTGTAGCTTAAGTGTTCATTTCAAAAACCTCTCAAAATTTCTCCCTATACTTCTCAAATCTTTCAAGAAAACATTTGAATTGTGTTTTCAGTTGTTGGGGTTTTTCGTTTTTTTTTTTTTGTGTGTGTGTGTTTTTTTTTAAATTATAAATAAAAACGTAGAAATATCTGTATGCTATGGGGCATAAGTATATGAAGTTGGCTGCCTACATGGCTGGGAGTCCACCTGGGAGTCTTGCCAAGAGAGGGCAAGAGGAATTTTGAAGCATCATTTTTTGAGGCACCGGCACAGGAGTGTTCTGCAGAAATTGCTGCCATCACAGGTTTAGGATGTCCAGTGGCCTTGGAAGACTTCTAGTGTCTGTCCTTACAGGTCCTATTTTTCAAACATGCTCACTCCCAGTGTGACAAGCTCTGTTTTTAAAACCTGGAAACTGGATTTGTTTCCTGAGTGGGATCCCAGCCTTTTGAAAACCGTATTTCCTGCTGTGAATGCTGCGCTCCGAGGAAGCCAGCCAAAAGTGTGCACCTGCTGCAGCTACCAAGCTTGGACTAACATAAGCTTTTTACCTTGCACAACATAGATAGGCTTCCATTTTGCTAAAGGGAGTGGCATGTTGGAAATCCATTCTTTTGCTTTCTGAAGCCATTCCAGTGGCCTCATCCATGTTTTGTAGGTTCTGTGCTATAAGAGCTGTTGCCTTTTGTCACTCCAGCGTGCCCGGTGTGCTGTGCGTGTCTTGCTCTGAAAATGTTTCCTGCCACACTAACCTTCTAATCTCTACTGCCACAGTTCTGCAAATGGCATACAAATTCCCTTGTTGATACTTAATGCAATGTCAGGTGAATGAATGGGAGGAGACTTGTCACACACCTTCAAAAGTGGAGTGTACTCATCCTCTCTTGCCTTTGCTTGCTGATATGCCAGCGTGATCTGAAAGCTGGTTCTCTGCCCAAACGCAGCCAAGATAGTGAGATGCGTCCTTGTTCGTGGGGTTGAGCTGTGAGCTCAAAGTGTCTGGATCTTCACGCTGGGGTCCCCTGGGGAGATATGCACACCATCATTACTGAATCACTCAGTGTGCTTTTGAGCACATGGGACTGTCAAATTTCTAAGTTAAATCTACTCATAACCATTGCAAAGCCATTTTGATGCCTATGACAGTTAAAACCTCTTATGGTGAAATCATTTATTGCAGCCTAACATTTCTCTACTGCGAGAGTAGGTGCTTCTAGTAATCCTTGAGAAAGATCAAATTGAATTGTAAAAGGTGCTTCTCATTGCTGCAGTGCTAAGTGCTTAACCATGTGAGGGTCCCGGGGAGCATTGGGCTTCCATTTCTGTAAGGACACCATCTGAGGACGCCACAAGGAGAAATCAGCAGAGATTCAAAAAATCAGAGGGGAAAGTGGCCTCACAAATCAGTAGCTCTTTTCACTGGAGGAATGCATATGTACAAGCAGGCACGTTTACAGGGGTCTAATCTTCAGCTGTTTTGCATGTTGATGCAGAGGCACATAGGATGTGGCATCTTGCATTTTCTGGGTAAGAATTGCATATAGGATGCCACACTTAAAGCTAAGTAGTCCTTCGCCCTAAGCCTTTGTTTTATTTTTCTTGGGTCATTTCTTTCTGGACTAAATGAAGCTTTTGGACTAAATGAAGCCATTCTTCTTCTTCTGTGGTATTTCATGTAGTGTGCAGAATCACATTCCCACCACAGAACTATTAGAAAAGAAAGGGCATTGGTGTCCAGTCAGCTAATCAGCAATGCCTACCATTGCATTAGAAAGGCTTTGAACAATGCTCTGGTCCTCTGCTCTTATTCCGTGGTTTACCTTCTCCTACCTCCCATATAGCTGGGTGTTCTCTGAGGAAATATTCAGGGGATGGTGCCTCAACTGGCCCTGGAACGTGGTCTACAGCCAACAGAAACTGTCATACCTATTCACAGGCAGAGAGCTTGGAAAGGTATAAGTGCTTTGACCTGGAAATGTTGGACAGTATGATCTTTTCTGCAAGATTTCAGTCTCTTTTTGGAGTCAAGACCCCTATTTTGAGATCTGCTTACCTTGGTGAGTTCATCTCCAGTGATGCCAAAGGTAAATACCTTGCTGGCTGCATCGCAAGCCGGTTTGTTTAATCAGGTGGAAAGAAAAGTTTTACCCATGCCACTATGCAATTTGAGCTCCATGTTCCTTGTTGAATTCACTGTGGATATGAAAAACAACGTCTCCTCATCTTTTTTGCTGAAACCTTTAAAGCTTTTCAAGAATTGTTTTAATGTCAGGTCTTTTCTTTTGTCATCTTTAAGCTCAACAACCTCAAAGCATTCAAGCTCCCTTAGAAATGGTGCTTTCTGGACCTCTGGTTATTACTGCTGGCTTCTCCAGCTGGGCCATTTTTTCACTGGGGTTCATACTTTCAAAGGGGACACAGTACTCTAGCTGACTCACACTTGTGTAAGCTAAAGCACAAGATTAGATTCTGTGCTTTGCAGATTGTACGTTTATAGACTTAGATGGTGTTTGCTTTTTTCTTGATAGCACGGTAGCAGTGATTCATGATAAGTTTTTGCTCTACTATTGTCCTTTTCACTGTAACCCCTTTTTCTACCAGTCTGCTTATTGCCTAGTTGTTCTTCATCCTGCATCTGTGGAGGCTATTATTTGACTTAAATGCAATATCTTGCACCATGAGCATATAGAACATTATTCTACTTTTTGTCTGTTCATATTGTAAATGCATTTGGATCATTCTGAATTCTATTCTTGTCTTTCACGTGCAGTTCTTCTCAGCTTGCTGTCATCTGTAAATTTAATAAACTGACTTTATCCTGGTCATTAATGAAAATATTGAATATCACCAGACTGCAAGCAGATCCCTGCAGAACCCCAGCTGGTGTATCCTTGCATTTTGACAGTGAACTCTTGGTAACTGATTTCTGAGTACTGCTTTTCAACAGGTTTTGTGGCCATCGTAGAGTGCATTCATCTAAGCCATATTTTCTGAGCTTACCTGTAAGAATGTCATGAGAAAAGGTGGCAGAAAGCATACTAAGGTTAAGATGTATGACAGAACAGCTCCTCTGCTGTCCACAAGACCTGTTACCCTTTCACTGAAAAAAATGAGATTGATTTGACATGATGCTTCTTGACAAGTCCATGTTGCCTGTTACTCATCACCTTGTTATCTTGCAGGTGCTTAAAGGCAGTCTGGTTACTTGTTGCAGTCAGCTCCTGTGAACCAAAGCTAAGCTCTGCTTTTTAATTCCCCGGTCTTCACATTTTTCAAGATAGGGACTACATTTGGCCATCTCCTTTCTTTTGTGCAACCAGGCTAGAGTCTGGCTGAACTTCTTGATTTTCAGCTTGCCTGCAGATAAAGGTTGAGGCAAAAATGTCAAGGCCGGGCATGCTTGATTGAATAACTTTGCACTCACTGAGATGATCAGCCATACCACCCCCAGGATCACAGCTTTTCTTCAGTTTTATGGAAGCAGTATATGAGTCTGTATCCAAAATGTGAGGTCTCAGGAAATTACTTGCAGTGTAAATGAAATAATTCATGCATTGTTTGGTGTATCAGAGAAATAAGTGTACATAGACGAGCGTTATACTGGCCAAATCAGAAGCACTGTAAACCAGTTCATCTGTGTTTATCCTTCTGTTCTGCATAGTACTGACCCAAGGAAGGGAGTCTGAATAGCATTTTAGTACCACTATTTGGAGATAAAGTGGAACAGACAAATACCTCCTGGTGTGTGTGTGAAGAACTAACTGTGTCTGTAACTGGCACAAGCCTTTTGTATAGCTATTTCTAGGCAAATAGGCTTTGACTGAGCCTTGGGGCTTGTTCTGGAAGATTTAAAAATATCCAGGGAGGTATCTTCCACTTGTATTCGCGAGTAGTCTTAATTTTACTTAAAAATGACAAAGAAAATGCAATTCAGGGTAGATTACAGAAAGGAAAAAGCAAAAGACTGATAGAAGAGCTTAGTTGCAGAGAAAGGCATGGGAGAGAGGTATCACAGGTGCAAAATGTGTGGAGTGAGTGAAGGCAGCAATGCAGGCAAAGGATGTGAAGAAGGAAAATGCCATTGGAATAAAATGTGGGAAAAGGCACTGAAAAGCACAGAGAGTAAAAAAGGTTGGTGTTGGTGATTTTTAAGGTTTGCAAAGACATCCTGCATATCAGGAAGCGCAGAGGTTGGTATAGGGAGGTAGAGTAAGACAAGATATGGGGCGCTTGCAAGAACATCAAATTACCTGGAAAGTCTTTGCTTGGTGGCAGGATAGGTACATTGTGTGAGGTATTTATGGTCTGTGTCTTACTTGCAAGCTGGGTGCTGCTCAGCATATGAGCTCCTGGTGGGGAGTATGGTGCAGCCTGCATGGTGGGTGGTGATACAGACTGGATTAGCGTAAGCAGCTCTTGGTTCTTTGGAGAAGAGGTGGAAAACCCTTTAGCGGAGAGACTGTTTTTTAATTCCAGCATCACATGTGTTGTCATCTTTCTAGCTAAGAGGCAGACAGTCATCTGGGTGTACCAAACAGTGTCCATGTTACCCTTGGGTCTGTTGTCAGAACAAACAGGAGTGTGAGGACTTGGAGCTTTGCAAAGCTGGGAACTTGTGCTGAGCTGGAGGGCACTGCTGCCCTGAAACAGGGCTCTCACTGTGGTTAAGGGGCAGTTGAGTTTATGAGGGGTCACAGTCAGTAAGAACAAGGCCGGCTGCCAGTTAAAAGAAGAAAGAAAAAAAAAGCAGAGAATATCTTTGGATCTGTGGTTATCCTTGTAGTAAAACCCTGTTGCATTGATTCATGACACCTGGGGATTAATCTGTCTTCAAGTACATCCGGCCTGTAAAGGGGCTCCATTTCGTCTTTTCACAACCTGAAATAAGTCGAGTGAAAAAGAATTTTCTCAAAGTTGAGAGACGTCCAGTTCTGGAGATTGGTTTAGCCAGCTAGGGAGAGCCAGCCAGCTGCAAACTCCAGATTTTTGTTCAGACGCTCACTTTTATATCTGCAGAGGTGCTGCTTGGCACATTTCTGAAGGAGCTCATCACTCGCTCTTCTAAGCCTTCAGTTCTGGTGGAACAGCAGAGTGACATGAAAGGCACTACGACCCAAAATGCAGGGAGAAATCTGAATCAGAATGTAAGAAAGGGGCTGTGATCATTTCCAAAGGCAGCAACAGGAATTTGTTCCGACTTGCTTGCCCCAGTCAGTGTACAACCAGGGAGAAGCAAAGGCAGGAGTTAGTTTAGGGAGAAATGGGAAGTCTGATGGGGTGAAATAGGAAAGAAAGGTGTGCACTAAAAATAAAAGAATTTTTTTTTTTTTTTTTTCTGAGGGCTTTATCCTGTTGGCACTTAGTCACATTTTCACAAGAGCAAGTAGAGAAGAGAGTAAGGAGTGATAGAGGCCAAGACTTTCTGGGGAAGAATGGTGTGTTTTTGTTGAAAAAAAAACCCACATTGTCACCAACAGAGCAGACACAGCACTGCTGAGTCCCACAGCCCTGTCAGTACTGATGATGGGGACAGCCTGGTGCCAGCAGCCTGCTTTGAGGCTGGGGTGGGGATGAGACATGCTGCTAGCTGGGCCTTTCTCTGCCATCACACTTCCATGCAAGACCTTGCCAGGCCAATGCTGGTGTTGTCTTCAATGAAAATCAAGTGAGTACCCTACAGCATAAACAAATGTTTCCCTTCAGACTTGCTTGTATTACGTGTCACCGAGGCTGAAGGCCCCTTCCAGGACCTGCAGGGCTATGCAGGTCCTGACTCCAGCAAACGCTGCTTCTGGTCATCTGAGGGAGGATAGATCTGGTTTTCCATCCACCGGGGTGGCTGTCAACAGTGATGAGGTCTGATAGGAGCCTGCACCTGTGCCTGAACTGAAGGATTACTATGCTGCTGCCATGCTGTGCCAACACAAAGGTTAAGCTGCCCAGCACATGCTGGCTGGGGCTGATGGCTCCGACACTGCTGCTTATACATCCCAAGTCTTGGCCAGGCCTCACCACTTTAGCTTTCATTCTTACTAAATCATGAAACGAAATGGAGTTTTCTTCCAAGTGACAGGTAAATCTTGGCCAGTCTGCAGCTGCTGTACGGGTATCGCTTAATTCTGTAATCCCTTTGCCCTCCGTTTCTTGGTGCAGTGAACGCATGCTGGGAAGCACCGGAATGACAAGCGATTTCTCTGCGCCTGACACCTCAGCCGGGAGACTTGATTAAGTGAAAATATCTTAGCATTCATTTTTTTCAGGTGCAGAGAATAAAATACACCCAAGGAATCCACTGGGGCTGGGAAACATTGCAGAAACTCCCTGCTCTGCTGCCTGCCCTGCCTCTCAGGCCAGTGCCCCTGCTGTGCTACATTCACAGCCAGTTTTATGGGAGGATGAGCATTTGCTTTGCTCTTTCAGACTTTACTTGGGTGAACTAAGAAAGGTTTTTTCTGGGACTGGTGCCTCTTCAGCACTCCTTACAGTGCTGCCTTCTGCCAGAACTGGGAGATCCAGGTAAATCCCATCAGCTTGAAAGGTACCAGCCTAGGGAGCTGGAGTGGCTAGGAGCTGCTCCCATCAAAAAGTCCCAAGATGATTCCCACCAGCATCTCTCACCCTGCCTTGAGTGACATTACTGCAGCTCTGGAGATGGTTATTAGTATTCAGTGGTACACTTTTAAGCAAAACCTGAGAAAGGAATTAATCTGTCAATAGGAATGAATATACTGGACAGTGATTTATGCAGATCCTGTACTCAGAGTGACTGTGTTCGTTTCAACTGCATCTCTCAGGCTTGTTCTCAGAGCCCATACACAAACTTGCATTTAAAGTAACATTACAGATGGCTGATCATTTATCCAGTGCTTAGGTCCACGCAGGCACTGCTACACTCAGAAGTCAATGCTGAGGAGAATCACAAGCTTCTGTCACTTGTTACAAAGCCCAAATGGGAAGGGACGTGGTCAGGGCACAGGGCTGTGGTTAGTTATCCAGGGCACATACTGAGTTCTGTGCTATCCTGTGCACGCAGCAGCCTTTGTGCATGCTTATAACTGCATAAGCACTGTGCTTCATCATGGAGTGTATGTGCAGAAGCATAGGTACAGCTGTGTAAATGCTGCAGTGTACCTGTGGGAGTGGAAGAATGTGCCCTTCCAGTATGGCTAGCACAGCTAGAAAACCTTCACATCCATCATGTGTATAGCTTAAAACAGCAGAGAAAAGTTCACTTGTGTGCATGCGCTCCTGAGAGCACGTGTATGGTGACAGCCTGATCTGGCTGGTTGGGAAAGCATTTTGCGGGTCAAGAGATATATGCTGTGTTTTTCACCATCCTCCTTATTTGTTGTGACACTTGGTACAAGCCACTTCACAGGTCTGTATCTTTTCCCTGGTTTGTACACTGAAAGCAACAGCAGCATCACCAATTGGAATTTTCTGTCATGTGTCTGAGTGATAATTTGTGCTTTACCAGATGCTTCTGCTTCTGAAAGCAAATTGTTCTCAAACTTTTTGTGTATTTGATGGCAGAGCAAGCCTTGAAAATATGGCTCGATTCACCCTGGAGGCTCATAAAATGAGAAAGAGAGGAAGCAAAATGAACTTTCCTTATTATTTGGAAATCCTTTCTATTTTGTAGGAAACTGATTGATGATGTTTGCATGATTCGGGGTTATGAATGTTTATTGAAGTACTGACAGCATTATTCAGCCCGGCATAGGTGGGACACCAGGCCTCACCCCACCCCAGAAAGGTGTTCCAGCTTTGTAGGCCGCTGCATTTTATACTGTCACGTGGGTATATGTATAGTTGTGCTCCCAGCTCTGCAATGAAAGCACATGGAACAGTGCTTATGAATGCGTATGTATTTATATACAGTAAAGCATCTGAAAATTGAGAGAGGTTCCAACCTAAACTGCCAGTGAATTGGAGTTACAGAGAAAAGTACTTTGAGATGTAATTGTGCAGCTATACCAGGACTGGGATCAGAGGAGGAAGAGCACAGTTAAATGGGCAAAGTCTCTCCGTCGTGCTGTATGTGAGTGTGTGTCATCCCCCAGCCAGAGCTCATTGATGACGTGCAGAGCAGCACGGCTCCAGTGGCAGCGGTGCGTCCGCGTCTCCTGACTGAGCTCGGTGGTAGCCGGGGGCTTTTTGACAGGGAAGAAACAAAACAAAGCGAAAACAAACAAAGCAGTGCTTCTGCCATCATGGTTCATTTCAGTTCTCATTGTAAAATAAGAGTGCAACAGAAAGTGGGCTGCTTCGTAATAGATACGATTTTAATATCTCAGTTAGGGGTAGCTCTGGTCCTTACTGTTCTCGCAGGCAGCACTGACTGTCCATGGCTGCCAGCCCATGAGCACTATTGCTACATGCATGCAGCCATCCTTCCCACTCCTCCCTCCTCCTTTCCTCTCGCTTTCCCATCTGCAGTGCAAAAAACATGTTTGCTACCTGCTGGCTTTTCCCACCCACTTCGCAGGTGGGAAGGGAGAGGCATCAGTTATTACCCAGTGCTTTCCATCCTGCAGGCTGGCTGTATTCTGCAGCAAGCTTCTCTTGTAATTGTTGGGATTATTACCATTGTATATTTTATACATATGCATGCATATACACACATATGTGTTTTTTATATATATACATATATATATATATATATATTTTCTTCAGTTTCCCTGTGCAGCTGAGAGACACAACCAGGATTTATCTCTGTAATGAGAAAAGGGAGATAGGGAGAAGTAAGGGCATTTTTCTCTGACTTGGACTGTAAGTCATTTTGATATTCATTGTAAAAGATGCTTTTCAAATATTTAAATGTATGTGTGCTCACATATCAGTTCTTCAGGATGGATTGTATGCGATGTAATCACTGGTTTATATCCCTTGCGCTCTGTGATGTTCTCCTGTATGCACTCCTTTGGTAACTTCATCTGAGAGAGGTGGAAAGATGGAACTGGGATTACTCTCATAGCCCATGCTCTGCCATCATCTCTTTTATTGGGAGAAAAATACACTTGCCCTTGATCAGAGTGCTCGTGCCTTCACCTGACACAACCAGTTCTGGGAGTGGAATGAGTTTAAAGTAGCTGAGCCCACCTGAAGCAAATGCTTTTACACCCTCATGGGAAAGGCTGAGCTGGGATTTTGTTTGATGATTAGCTCGGCGTGCATGGTTATTAGTTCAAACAAAGGGCACTTCAGCTGAGGTGGGAGGACTGTACAAATTTAGAGGTACCAATGCCACCTGCCCAGCTTCACCCCGGTGTGAAAATCTCCTCTTGCAACTGGGTGAGTGGGAGGGCGGGCACGTTGGCTCTGACTCGACGTGGCCGGGGAACGAGGCTGGCCCTGCTGCGTGCAAACCCTCCCCCTTCGTCCTTGGAAGGTCTGCTCTCTGTCAGGTGTGCCATCCCGCCATCTGCTCCCAGCACCGAGCAGCTGGCACAATCGCCGTAAAGGCTGGCAGGAGTGGCCTCCCAGCCGCGTGAATGACAGCACGCACCGCTGCTTCCTTGGCACAGAGAGCTGTGATTGTAGCTGGGAATTGGAGGCTTGTAAACCTGCTGGCTCAGAGTTGGGGGAACAGCTCTTCAAGCACCCCTGAGACATAGGAACCTTTCCCAGTTCCCCACAGACACCCTCGTGTCTGCAGGGAATTGTACACCCGTGGCTGGGCACACAGCTGAGGTGCAGAGGGGGTGAGGATGGCTTGGCAGAGAGCTTCCTCTTCAGCTCTGAGTTTTCCTCAAGTCCCAGTGCAATATTCCAAATCCAGAAGAAAACTGAAGGATCATTTTCAAAGTTTAAGTTCTGGCTGACATAGTTAAATATAGGCTGCTGGTTTCAAATGTTGGGGATGTTGTGACCTGTCTGTGTTTGGGAACCACAAGTGTGAAAGCTGGGTCCACATACGAAGCAGCGTGCCGTAGAAATTCAGACATATTTACATGTAGAGTTCAGACTTGTCCTTAATGTTCCTGGGAACACCTCTTTTAGCTGGTGAGGCATAACTTACCCTGTGAAATGGATGTTAAGCCTTATTTAGACCTTGTGCATTCTGTAAACAGGCCAGTTTGGGAGAATTGCTCTGATTTTATACTTTGGCCAAGGCATTCTTTATCCTAATGTTTGCAAGGTGCCTTATTTTTCTGTTTCCATTCCACAGTCTTAGAGAATCACCAGCCTTCTCTTTGTAAGTAGTTATCAAACCAAAGAGAGATGGCAGCAGTTAGAAAAGGGAGGAGGCCTAGGATTTGAGTTGGTATTGCAGGAGAAGATCTGGATCTTGAGAGTTGCACGTCCTAGGTGAGGAAGCCATCTACTTGCTTGTCCCTTTATGGCAAAAATATTCACTGTAAGAAGGCTCCTGCTGAAAGCTCAACGAAAGCTGCTAACTGTGAAAGACTTTGGCTTTTTTATGAATTGGCTTGTTACCACTCAAGTCTTTCATCCAGACACTCCCAGGCACTTCTGAAACTTAAATATATGCTCTTCCTCATTTTGAACTCTGTTCAAAAGTCCTTTTGAAGGTCCAAGCTGGAACCCTGGCCCTCACTAATCCCTCTCAGTTGGTCCTCGTTGTGCTTAGAGCACCTTGAAAATGTGGCTGTATAGATATGAAATAAGTTCTTTGCCCTGTTTTCTGCCCTCGGAGGAGGGGGGCTTCACATTCTATGAGCAGCTCTCATGCCTTGGCTGTACCATCGCTCATCAGCGCAGAAGATCTGAAAGGATTGACAAATAGATTAATACCTGGCAGCTATGGCTGAAACTAGCTACCTCTGAACGGGCAATCATTTATCACTAAATTACTTTCTCTAAGCCAGGTAATTTCTGATCAACATGCACAAAAACAGAGACACAACAGTGATGTGATGTTAACCAGAGGCCATTTCTATTCCCTGGGCCGGTGCAGCAATGAATGCAGAGAGAATTGTCACTTGAAAGGTTTATGAAGCTTAATGAAAAGTGACATTGCAGGATGCTGGAGAGGGAGGGGTCCATAAGGTTAGGTCTCATTTGTCTGGTAACGAGTGAAATGTGGAGAGGACATATGACTGGAATTGTTGCAGGGCTGGCATAACTGGAGTGAGGGATCCTGATGCTGAGAAGGGGTAGGTGAGAGGTGGAGACAGACCAGAGACTAAAGTGGGTGAGCTTTGTGGGAGCCTTGCTTTGGATGGAAGCAAGAACAACCACATATGAAGAGTTTTTTAGTGCAAAGAGGGTGATGAGAGGTGAAGTGTGCCTGAAGCAGAAGCACGGGGCGAGATACTTTTGAAATTGTCAGCTGTTTAAAGCTCAGCACAGAGATGCAAATCCAGAAGTTGTGGTGTGGTATGACTGATGTCATTTCTGTCGGCACAGGACCAAACGAGGAGCTCAGTCCAAGCCTTTTCGAAATCTGGGACACTCAGTTCCAACATGATAACTCCTGAAGAAGAATGTCTTTTGCATTTAATGAATTTTAAATGTGCTGCGTGTCTTTAGGGATCTTTAAAATTCAGAGGAGTTAGAAGAGGCATCTCACCTCCCAGAATAAGGCCTGGTGGAAAGGAGGAGCAAGGACATTTCTGTGTGCCAGGAGAAGTCACGCTGAAGTTCTTAACAGCGTGCCTTGGCTAACGCCATGCCAAGCACCATTGATGAGACACGTCTGTAGTATATCTCTGTGGCCATGCAAGGTTAATTTTATTGTGCCTCATAGGGATTCTGTAATTGATGTGCATGCATACTTTTAGGCTGTGCATGAGTGTCAATGCAAAGTAAGACGCTCCCCATTAACCTTCCGAGCTTCCCCTCTCCCTCTTCTGCTCCTCGGGGATTTCTAAGCAAGAACCTTGAGCATCTCAGCAGGTGCTTTTTCCCTGGTGCTCCATACCTGTCCCAGTATTTTCCAACTGATACCTGGAAAGAGAGGAGCTGCTAAGATGCGTAAGGTTTGTTTCTTGACAAATGTCCCATTTTCACAGGCAGTTGAACTGAACTGCAGCTTGTGCTCCGTTCAAACATGTCAATAAACATTATTGCAAAGACGTACAAGCAATAATGGGAATGTATAAAACTCACCTTTATTACTTCTTGCCATGAATTTACACGCTGCTCTAAACAGCTTTTACTCCTCCAGGGGAAAGCCTTGGGATTTTGCCTTTACCAGCATGCTGATTTTCCCTGGTTTATACCAGAGACCCGTGCTGCCTTCTCTCTCTTTGCACCACAAGTGCTGGGGACAGAGGCTATGCAGCAGAGCTGTGCGTACATGACTGAAGTTGCAGGCTGGCTCAGTTAAAAGCTGAAGAGGTGAAGTTGCCATTCTCCGGGATAAGCTGCTACAAATGTTATTGCCCGTCCTTTGCTTGATCACACAATGCCAAGAAATAAATTACATTCGACAGTGCGGTGGAAGGGAACAGCTCAATTCCCCTCTAGCTGTAGCTTCACAAGTGTGGTAGTTGTATTTCTGCATGTAGGGACTGAGGCTGCTTGCTGCACTCCTGAAACATTCACTGATGTTGGTTGAGGTGTTACGTGAACAGGGTGCATTCAGGCTCTTCATCAGTGGGTTAGCACTGTTTTTCCTGTAGTGAGAGGTGTACAGCAGTGTGAAAACATCACAGAGAGCATGAGAGTAAAACCCACTCCTAAGTTGCTCTGTGGCAGAAGCAGGGTAAAAAGAAACAGATGTGGGGAAGGGATTCCCAGTCTGGGTTTCTTGGTAATTGGGAAGCATGGATCAGGAAGACTAGCAGCACACTAGGAAAGAGGTGTTCCCTGTCTCTAGGACAGCTGTGCTTTTTGTTGCAACATCAGAGTGCAGGCAGCTTTGCTGTAAGCTAGGAATTCCTTTCCTTCCTCTCTGGGGTTCAGCGTCTGCCCCTTGTCTCGTACCTTGTCTAATAATTACAGCAGAAACTGCAGCTTTGCTCTGACTTCACACAGGACCAGCCACAACGGCTTGCTCTTGGTCCCAGTGTGTATTCTCTATTTCCTTTATCAAATCGCCCAGTACTCCAGCAGGACTCTGCTCATACTGACGCTCGACACGAACTGCGTGCTCTTGCTATTTTATCCTGCTGTCACGTATGCTCTGCTCAGGGAGATCCTTCTGCTTGGGGAAATCCTTCTGCTTGAGTGCCAGCTCCTATGGGTGGGAGAAGGACCTCTGGGCGCTCTGTGAAGTGGAGGCTGCACGTGGGCTGCCTTTCCCTGTGGCCCGGTTTGCCCAGGAGCACGGTTCCTCTCTGCTGCCTGGGCCGCTGCCCAGTTTCCCAGCTCAGTGCCAGTGGGCGGGTTGTTAGTTCGGCTGTGGTTGCTGCTCTCGCTGTGCTTTGCTGCCCATGGCACCAATGCCAGTGTGCAGGACCCATGGCTTGGCTCTGCCTGCTGGCCTGCTCTCCTGAACTCCTGCAGAGCCAGCTCTCCTGGCACAGCGAGAGCTCTGACAGTGCTTTAACAGCCTGAGCTCTCTAATGGCTGCCGCTCTCCTGTGTGATGCATTCCTATGGGCTGACCTCCCTCTGTAGCCTCCTGCCATTTGGTGATGGACCCAGAGCTGTCTTTTGGCACTCACAAAGCCAGCAGCTGCTTGGAGCTCACGCAAGCATCACAGGGTTTAGGCCAACCTATTCCTACAGCAACATCTGGATGTTGATGGCTCTGTTAGCTAATCTGGCAGAAAAAAAGAAAAAGAAAAACAAAAAACCAAGGGAAAGATGGGAAATTTGGTACTTGGTTTCCTTCTTCCCAACCATGGTCTCATTGTAGGTTAGAACACCTTGGGCAGGCCCTACAGTTGGCCTTGGTTTAGCTTCTTTGGCTCATTGATGGTAACTGGCAAAATACAATGGCCTATCCTTCCCAGTCGGTCTGTGTCAGCCGCTGTGTTTCTGCCTTGCTCCTTTTTGTTGTTGTTGTTGTTTTCTTCTGGTTACCCAAGATACAATGTTACACCTACAGGCAGGAAGGGAAGTGTCGGTGAGGTCAGCCTGAAGTAAGTAGGTCTAGGCTTTAATAGGGCCCAGGAAAGGCTCGGGGAAAGCTGCAAGGCTCTCATGAGGCAATAGGCCATGAAGTTTTGATCCTAGGGCATGTTTGCCCAGACTTAGATACTGCATTGCAGCAACTAACCAAAGAAAGTACTTTAAAATTTATTTTTAAAGCTACATGCATGGATTTCTGTACTCATGCTAGCCCAGTAGGCTGACTGTATTCCAGTGGTTTCCAGCATCATGAGCTGCAGACAGTCTGAGCACGACTTAGAGCAGCTGTGAAGTTGCTGCACTGACCAATTCAGTGGATGCAGGAAGCATGAAAGTGTTGCGATCTTTAATTTTGTGAGGACTGATTTTGTTTCAGTCTTCTGAGGATCACATCCGAGTTTCTGCCTAATCACAAGAAAACACACGAGAAGTAGGGGTGATGGCTAACAGAGGAAAGGCAATGGTTGAAGATTGCATTAAGCTGGCAGAGATCCTAAAAATTTCTCAAAAAGGGATCACAGTCAGAAAGTAGCTGAGGTACGAGGCTTCTGCTTTCACATCTTAAAGAATTTGGGTTCTCAAAGTGTTGCCAGATAAAAGCCAGTTCCTATGGCAGCTGGGAGTGGGCTGACACTTCTTTGCTAGCTGAAATCACGCCGTCCACATGAAAAAGGTAAGAAATCCCTCCTCCCCCAAGCAAACAGATTTTCCTTTGTTTCCATCAGCACTGGAGTTTGAAGTCTGGGAGATACTAGAAGTGTGAGACATTTTTATGTTTATGGCATGGATATCTTGGATATGACTCCGCCTCTTTGTCTGTTTCTTTGACCTGTGTCTTTACCTGGGGTGGAAGAATAGGGAGAAAGAAGATGTATTTTTTTATTAAAAATAGAATTATAGGTGGTCATGCTGATCAAATAAGCAACTACTGGGTTAAGATATCTTTACACTGTCAGAAGCTAGCTCAGTTGCAGCTGCTGGATTCGCTAGTGCACCGCCCTGGGACTTAGCTTGCAATGATTGTGTTAAAAATGAGTCAATTTGTATATCTCATCAGAGTTTGTTCTGAGAAGTGCATTGTGCTATTAGTACACTTTATACCACAGGAAAGATATATATTTAGTAAGATCCATTACTTGACTAACAAACAGTGCAGCAGGGACAGCACGGGCTGAGCTAGGCATTTGAAGGGGAAGGATGCTTGACGAGCTGTGCAAGGAAGCTTGTTATAAAATAGAGCAGGTTGTGTCAAAGCAAAGAGAAGAGGGCTCAAAGAAAGTAAATTAGGAAAATCTGTTGAAAGCAGAGAGGGAGAAAAAGGCAATGAGAGAGCAAGACCAAAAATGGAGGCTGGAGTAAAGGAAAAGCTTTATCTAACAAGAGGGAAGGAGAAGAAAGGAAATTGTATGTGGATGAAAAAAGGCAGACATCTGAGCACTGAAGAGCTCATGAAAAAGACAGGATCAGTGTCTGCAAAGGATCTCAGAGAGTCATAGAAGGTGAATTAAACATGGCCCCAAAGGGCCCAGAGTCTCTGTGCAGTGCAGGAAAATGAGTCTGGGAAGGAAATAGCGAGCTACAAGTGAAAGTGGTGGCGGGTTTCTAAGTCCCCATAAGCAGACAACTTGTCTTTGTATTTGTACGTAAAGTGCTGTGCACTTCTGTGCTACTGTTGTGCAAGTGATACATACCTGATAAACTAGACAGAAGAGGGTAGGGAGGGTAGAGGGGAAAGGATACGCAAACATGAAAGGGAGAAGTGCGTTACATTTATTTTGAAGGGCGGAAGTTTTTCATGGAGAAGACACTGGTGCCTGGCTATCAAACTCCCTAGGTTTTTTATTCCTGGCTGTGCTATAGACTGACTTTGTGACCCTACAGAAGTCCCTTTACCTCTTGGAGACTGTTTTTCTCATTTGTGCTGTGGAATGATGATTCAAACATGCTTCAAGCACAGGTGAGGAGGTTAAATGCTCACAGTCATCCCCCCCACTAAGCTCGTGTCACTGGTATCATCGTCATCATCTTTTACAGGTGACACAGTGACATGTCCCTGCCTGCAGAGCAAAAGACAGGCAGAGAACCAGGAGGCTGCTCTTCCAGCCCCTTCCCACTCCTCTCTTGCCACCAGATCCAGCTGTCTCAGCACCCTGGTGCTGCTGGGTGCTGAGGGGCATAAGCTGGTAGCAGCGCTAAGGGCTGGGTGGGTTTTTGCCCACCACGGCTGCCTGCAGTGCCTTCTTACTCAGCTAAAGCTGCTGACAGCTATACTGCTATTTATTTATTTGGCTGCTGAGGACAGAAACAGCAGGAGATAATCATAAGAAAATCATAAAAAAAGAGGAAAAACCAGCAGATAATATTCTGCAGAGGGATTTAACAGGGTGAAAAATTGTCTCTTGCCAAACCGTCTCTGACACTAAACACTGCCTCCGAGATCTTCACTCTTCCTCCTCACCAGAGGCTTAAGGAAAGCGACAGGCAAGGCTCTGAGCCAGCATCTGGGGGTTTTGAAAATATGACAGGCAGGAGCCTTTTTTTTTTTCTTCTCATCAGCATGTTTTTCTGAGGCATGGATGTCATCAGTCATTCAGACTGTATCTGAGCAGGACTATCCCCTCCTCCTGCCACAACGAGTGGAGAGGAGGACACTTGGGACACGCCACTCTACTTCCTACACCCCAGTCTTTCGATTGAGATGAATTTTGCAAGAGCATGGTCAAATAGCTGGAAGCACTGTGAGCGGCTCGCTACTGCTACAGGAGGCAGGAGTTTCAAAACTAATCCTGAGCTTGATGCTGCAGTCTGGCGTCGGCGAGGTGGAATTCACTTGAACAGAGGTGGCACATGAGATTTAATTCAGACTGGGCAGATTCTTCCTGCTGAAGCTGTCTTCGTCAGATTCCCCTGCCTTGCTGAAAGCTCCCTCTGTCAGGCAGAGGGGTCAAGCCGTGGGAAACATTACTGTGCTGCTGTCAGCCTGTCACGGTGTTATAGTACAGTGTAAACCATATAGTTCTGTGTGGTATGATGATGAACTAGTATGAAGAGCAGCTGCCTGGGTCTGGCTAAGATGGGATGTGCAAACTCATCCTCTGGGGTAGGCTGAACAGCCTCAATCTGCTGCTTTTAGGAAAAAAAAAAAAAAAAAAAAGCCCACAAAACAACAACAAAACCCCTTTTTGTTCTGCTTCAGCACAAGAAGCTTGATGGGAAACAGTAGTTAGGCTGTCAGATTCAGAAAGTCTGTATTTGAGTCCCATCACTGCTAGAGACTGCAAGTTTGACTTCAAAAACATTGAATCTTGCTGTTTCCCTCTTTCAAATGGGCACAGCAGTTCTTTTCAGTCTCCCGGGAGGGCTGGTGAGCACTCTGTTTCTTCATGTTGAGGTGCCTAGCTACTGTGTTGGTGATGGAGGTCTTGCAAATGCCTGGTCAGATTTTCTGAAAGCAACTGCAGGTGGATGAGATCTCTGAGCTTCCACCTACCTGCTGCCCCTTCTTGTAAGGTTGTTCCCTGTAAGTTATTCCCTGTGTATGTCCCAAGCAGTGAGGTTTCTCTTAAGGCAATTTCTTACAGCCTTCATAGATCTTGCTGGAGTAGAGGAAGAGATCACACATCAGGCTATGTGTTGTGCCTCAACCCTCAGCTAGCTGACTATCTCTCACTCTGTAATCTGCATACATTCAGGTTTCTCCAGGGGAAAGCAAAACAGCTGTTGAGCTCTCCAAGGCAGTCAGAAAATGAGGGAAGATGTTCTTCCAGAGAGTAGTGAGGTGGGCATCTTCACAGGACAAACCCCAAAGACTTGCCAGAAAACTAGTATGCCCAAATCTGGTTTAAAACCCACATATAAACAACCCTCTTTTTTGGGAAGAGATTCACCTGGAAACAAGTTGGCATGATCACTGTTTAGGTGGCTGAATATGGCATATCTCTTCCTCAAGGCTCTTGTACTACAGAAGAACTAATGCAGATGCAGATTCCCTCATCTCTGTGTGGAAGAGCTGAGGTTTAATTTAAACGAGGATCTGTGTTTACCACCAGGGGTTAAAGTGCTTCAGTGAGGTCTACAATTCAAACTGAAGCAGCATTTTAATCAGCAAAGTGCAAAAGTAAAGGCTCTTTACCTATGCAAATCACAGTCCCTTGGTGTTACAGGCTCATTGGCAACATGGGGATGCAGGAAGATGTAGAGCTACAGGTATTTCTGCTTCCCTGTCGTGGTGAATGAGGAGGGGAAGTTTGTTGGTGGTTTATTTTTTTGAGAATTTCAGGTTTCAGGGAATACAAAAGATGCTTAAAAACAGCCCATGCTCCTGCTGGTCCTGCCCCATGGCTAGCATCAGACTATCAAGCAGCAATCTGCCCAGTTTGAATTAAATCTCATGTGTGGCAAGAATAATATCATAAAGCAGTATATTTCCAGAACTAAGTCAGTTTACAGATCTCCACTAAAGCACATGAGGTGTGCTCAGAGTTCATCCTGTCCCAAAATGCTGTCCTTTTGTCTATCTTTTTGTAAAGACAGAAATGATTCTCAGTGATAGGTATAATAGAACTAGATAGGATACAACTCATGCGTATGGCTGTGCAGTTCATTGTGGTATCTTTGATCAAGCAACTCAGCGACAAAGCTGTTTGTGGGACAGTGTCCTTTCTCTGAGATATTTCGCATGTGCTGTGCAGTGTATCTGAACCCATTGTGCACCAGCAGACAAACAATTTCAGCTTCCTCCAAACCAACCGTGCTGCTTTTGGAAGTGCTGGAGGAAGCATGAAAAATTCCTTCCTGTTTGAAAGTCCTGAAGTGTTGGACAGCAGGAGATCTGCTGCTGATAGAATCTTGTTCTTTGGCAATGAAAGAGATCACAAATTACCCCAACTGACCCACACTTTAGAAACATTACTTACATTCTTAAAAAAGAAGGGCAGATGAGGACAATAAGATCTCAGGAAACTTTCAGAAATGCTGCTGCCAAACCCGCTCAGAGCTCCCAGCATGATCTGTTGTTGCTGGGAACTCTTGCTCGAGCCCCTCTTTGTGCCTTGGACATGCTTTGGCATTGCTATTCACTGAGACAAATGGAGAAGGGCAGGGGAACGCGGTAGGCTTGGGAACACCAGCTATTTACATGGGAACAGTGGCATTAGGATCAGGAAGTATAAGACCACCACCCAATTGCTTTCCTAATAGCCTTGCTTTGACAACAGATGCCTTTGTACAGCCGTTGCCCCCAGAGGCATGGTGTCAGGAGTGTTAGCAGAGCAGTTTTTGAGCTACTGAATTGTTGTCACATTGTTGGCATAGGGACTGTGGTAGATTTTAGTCACAGGGCTGGTGCATCGCCTCTCATCTGAGTGTGCTGACCATGCCAAGCCCAGGCTCCAGGAGAGCACTGCCTATTCCGTCTGCTTGGGGAGGCACAGCAAGCTCACATGGGTTGTCCTCAGATCGCTTAAATACAGCTGGGCAGGTGACTTGTTGCCACTAACAGCTGGACGTGAACTGCATGCACAGTGCAGATGTGGAGTTATCACCTAGATTCTCTGGACACTAATGTTTCTGTGGCTTGTGTTTGTCCCACCACTCACTTGGGCTTATGTGCTGCTGATGCTGGCAGCAGTTGGCAGCATGGGCATTGGGAA
This sequence comes from Chrysolophus pictus, assembly GCA_037305975.1. Classification (NCBI taxonomy): domain Eukaryota; kingdom Metazoa; phylum Chordata; class Aves; order Galliformes; family Phasianidae; genus Chrysolophus; species Chrysolophus pictus. The sequence goes on along the minus strand of CM074576.1, from coordinate 114,392,802 downwards.
TGGATTGGCGCTGCAGATAAGCTGCAGCAAATGCAGTGGCAGTGAGCTACAGTGGTAATTGGAAAGGCTTATTGCTTTCCACTTTATTTCCATGTGGGAGGGCCAATATCAGCTGCCACTGACAGCCATTCCATTTTGATTTTAACCAAATGAAAATGAATACTTTTCAATGGAGAATTTTCTTGACTGGGTTAACAGCCTCCTCCTACTTCTTTGCTCTCAGCACCAAATTGTTACCCATTAATCCCTTCATCCCATCATCGGAGCGATCCACAGAATCAGCTGGGTATTTCAGGGCCCTGCTTACAGTCTCTGGTTGTCCAAGTAGGCCGTGCACCCACAATTCCTGCTGCACCAGAATTTCAGGCTGCCATTTCCAGCCCTACACATTTAGTGTTGGTTCAGGGCACCAAGAGGTGTGAGCTACTTCAGAAAACTGCCTTCGTGGTGATTCATCCATGTTTAGACATACATTCTCTGACACTGCTAGCAAAGAGATCTTCTGGCTTTCTGCTATACGGATCTGTTTTTTGCCTATACCATCTGGCTTTTTATCACTACTACATATATAGTGAGTGTGACAGTGGTAGTCAAGAGGACAACAATTTCCTCATTAGAGGCAGAAAGGAGAAAGAAAGCAGGATCCAGCATGACTGTTACGGGATGGAAAACGGGAGACCTGGGTTTGTCAGAGCAAAACTACAGCAGGGATCAAAGGCTGCTGCTGGTGGCCTGTCACCAGTGACTGATTCTTGCTTTCTCTCACCTGCATCCCAAACTTCATATCTCACGGCCAATGCCTTCCCCTCTCTATATTCCCTTCACACGCCGGCACTCAGCCGGCAAGCGGAGCGGCAGAGAGCGAGCGTGAGAGCTGGCAGGGAGTCAATATATTTCAGTGTTTTATTACTACGGAGCTGAAGTAGCATTTAGTTGGTTAGGCTCAGCACAGAGTGAGCAGTCTAAAGTGACTCAGATATCGGGGACAACGATTAAAGGCACAACAAAAAATCCATGGATTAATTAGCAGGTCAATGGTGGTTGAGTAGTTATTGCTAAATTACAAGGTTTGCATGTACGAGAAGGGATTGATCACTGGATCTGCCAGCTTCTCTGGCTATGTGTTAGAGGTGGGGGTCAGTGAGGTGGATTCCCATTGCTGTGGGGGCTGGAAAAGAGGTCAAGAATGGTAGGGAATGGTGCTGCCCAGGGTTTACCTGCCCCTTGCATGAGCATGTGTGTTTTGTCTGTTCAGTGGAGGTTCAAAATGAACAGATAACATCTGCTAGGCAGCTCTGCAAAGCCCATTGGGCTGCCAACAGGATGGAATGGGGTGCAGCCCCAGCGAGTGGAGTGGAGGATGTGATGGGCATCCTTATGGGTAGATGGATGGGGTCTCCTTTCAGGAGAAAAGAGCTGTTGGGAATGGAAGCTCCAAAAGTAGGGCTCAGACAAAGTCTGAAAGGACATCAAGACACACTTGCCTCCACTCTTACTGTGGAATACTGGACAATTGTCTATATCTGGAAAATGTCTATATCTATATATATATGTACACAAACATAGAAAGGTATATGCACACACACAGACCGCAGATTCCATATTGGGAAGAGACACGAAGACAGAACTGCAAACAGCTCCTTTCCAGTGAGGAGCATGCTGGGAAAACAGAGACTCTTCCCTTAGAGGGCACAGGAGAGTTTGGAGAGGGACAAAGTCTTTCCCATCGTGGAGCAGAAGGGAAAACACCATTTTCCCCCCCACACACCAGATCATTAGCAGTTCTGTAGCAATGACAGCTGGAATTGATCAGAAAGAAGAAAATTACCCCCAAAGTCTCCACGTAAATGCAAAGCAAGCTGTCGGGGGGAGGGGAGGAAGGAAAAGAGAGAAAGGGAGAGGGATGCTGCCTAATGGATAGAGTACTGGGGGACTCCATGTGCTCTGTGTTGGGAGCTCACCAGATTGCTCTAATGTGCAGAATAATCAAGCCGTCAGAGCCCTCGTTCCAGCTTTGCTCGGAGGCAGGCAGCGCCGAGAACATTTTATCTCATTTCCAAATGACTTTTTATGCCCAGTAAAATGCTGTTTTCATATCAATTAATAATTCAGCTAATAACACAATTAAGGAATCCGCCTTTTGCTGGGAGCGATTTCAAGGAGACGGCAGGGGAGGGGCAGGCATAGCATCGGGAGGCTTCAGGCTGATGCTTCGCTGCACTTGTGGGTCGCTACTCCTGCGCGGAGTTATCCGATAATTAAATGTGCGCATCGGGGAAGCCAAGAGTTATGGGTCTTGTGTCTCTCCATGTGACAGAGGCACTGTGCATCTGTTGGCAAACAGTTAACTTCAATTTGAGCTTCAGTTTACCTCTGAAAAGTAAGATTTGCTCTGTTTCCGTGCCGTGTTCTGCACAGGGAACGAGTTGCTAAATGTTCTGGTGCTGCCGTCACACAGGCCAGATCTTCCTTACAAGAAGATATATGCCGTGTTAGGGCTTTGCAGAAACAAAATACCAGAGCTTAGTGGGTCATCTGGGATTTATTGTCTACCGTGTACCAGCAGAAATCTTGGTACGTTCAGAGCCAGCTATTTTTATCCCGATTATGAGAGTCCAAGGGTGAGGCCTGTTCTGTAGATTTCATATTGGCTAAGAATATGATTATTACTAATTTGAAACTGATGCAATTATACGGGTGCAAATCTTGATATGAGCAAAGCAATCTTTCTGTAAATGTGCCGTGAATATATATATAATCTATTTCTTTCTTTCTCCATACTTTGCGAGCCTGACTGCACCTCCTCTAGGGTATTCTGTGATAGCAGCTCTGTTCCATTATAGTTCAAATTGTACAGTGCATGACGGTAGCCAAAGCTTGTGTAGGACATTTAACTGCTGCACTTTGCTATCCAGAAGAGATACAACAGAGCCATAGTAAACAGGACACACAATATCTGAACATGAAAATGTTGATTAGACTTTGTTCAGAGCCAAGCTGGAGGGTATCTATCCTATCCTTTCTCAGGACCTGACCCTTGGTGTAGTTGCTTTCCCCCATCTTTGGCAGTTTGATTTACCTCTTGAAGGCAGGTTAACTTTTGGGAATAAATAAGCAATCTCTATTTAGTTATTTATTGCTTGCAAAGATTGAGTCCTGGCTGACTGATAGATGGTTCTGTCTCCAGTTCTATAAATCAGGACTTGAGAATGTATCGCATGCTCTCTGACTGAACATGAAACTGGTCACAAAGGAAGATCTAGTACTGCTTTAGACCTGCTTAGCTTTCTCTCATCCTAGCTAACATTCCCCTTATGACCTCTCTCTGGCTTATTTAAGTGGGAGCTCTTTGCTGGACTGTCATTATATGTCTATGTTGTATTGCAGACAAAGGAACTCTGTCTTCATGACAATCTTTAGATATAGGGATGTCAGGGATCTCAAGAGATCATCTGTTCCCTCCTTTAATCTCACAGCAGAACCTCCTTTACCTAAGCCTAGATTATCAAAGCCTTTCATTGCAACCATTTTTCAGATAATAAATGTCAGTAATACAGCGTCAAGAGGCAATAATTCTCTTCTGTTTTTTTCTGATATTGCTGTTGCCTCATCAGTTTGTGCTTGTTTTGTTGTGTTGGTTTTTTGTTTGTTTGTTCTTGTAGTTGTTGGTGGTTGGTTGGTTGGTTTTTGGTTTTGTTTTTTTTTGTTTGGTTTTTTTTCTGTTTTTGTTTTTTTTTTAAGCAACATTTGCATGAAATATGCCAGATAGTGTCCCAGAACCCCATCAGATTAGTTCACTTCTGAATCTATGGGAGTCAACAGTACAACTTTAGTCTCTTCCAGAGAGGATGAAAGTATGATACCTTTGTGAAGAGCAGCTGTCAGCTGCAGTTGGATTAGATCCAGAACCACAAATGGTCCATGACCTGATCTACCCCTTCCTTAGCAAGGGGAGCCTTTCCTGCTGCAATTCCTTTGGCTAGGCTTTGAGATCTCTGTGCCCTGCTGTTCACAGTCAGAATAATTTGTTCCCTCCCTGTGGTTAATGCTGTCATAGAGCCTGTCTTGCTCTTTTTTATTTATTTATTTTTTTTAATGGAACAAGACGTTGAGGAAAACACCTGCTCAATTTTGCTTTTCTTAATGAATAATCTGTAAAACATTAAACAGCACCACAGACCATTAAATGCCAGGAGAGATAGTGGCCATGTGGTAAGAGTGCTAGCATAGATCGTTCATGTCATATGAGATTCCACACATAGGAATCTCCTAACAAGGTGCCTGGATGTGGGAATCAGCTGGGAAATAAAGACCAGCTTTTTTTTTTTTTTTTTTTTTTTTTTTGTCAGGGAAAGATGCTAACTGTATTTTCTCTTTCTTGCTTTCTTTTTCTAGGTAAGTGAAGCTTTGGTTTTCCTATGCAATAACTACTAGTTGACTGGCCCTTGATGAACTGAGAAACTGATGTTCCTTGGCTGAGAGTCAACAGTGAGGGTCGTTCAGTCTCAGATGTTCCTGGTTCTCCTGTTTGTTTGTGAGTTTTTGTCATAAAGACCTTTCGGAAAAGAATTTCTTGCAGTTCTGTGATCCAGCAACTGGGATGGTTAACCTGCATTGCTTTGTACCCTGACAGTAAGTTTTTACCTGTGTCAGGGTGCTAATGGTATGCATACTGTTGTCCTGGGCTAATGAAATGTCATCTGTGATCAGAAGTCTGTATAATCTTTCTTTCCTGCCATCTTGCCCAAGCCAGTTTATAATGAAATGATCGAGCTCTGTCCCTATCGTCTGTCTTTAGCTTGGATGTTAAGAGGGCAGTGCTCCTTCTGGAACAGGCACTCGTGCAATTTCTGCTTTGTGGTAAATGTATGAAGGTAACTGCATAGTGCCTTACTGCAATTTCCATGAGAACAACAGGCTCAAGCAAGTGTGCTCATATCTGCAAAGCTGATTCCCATTTCAGATGCCAAGTCCTTGTGGTGCGTGACCTGAGTCTGCCAAAGTATCTTTGAAGGTATTTTTATCACTCCTGTTCTGAAGTTCTGATGGCCACATTTGAAATCAAGATTTATGTCTGTATGGGCTTAGCATACGTGAAGGCTGTAGTTCATCCTTCCAATTTTCAAACATCTCACTGTTATGTCTGCACTGTACAGCTTGTAGTGTACTGAGCACAAAACTGGTTACGAAATAGCATTTTCTTTGCACTTGGCTCTCCAGATCAGTTTTAATACGGATGCTACATGATTTATAGTTGCTCTTCCTCTTACTTTGTACATCCACAGACATTAGGCAGTATGCCAGACTTTGGTCTGGAAGACCAGTGAATAACAAGCTTAGAAATGCTGCTGTAAGGAATAAGGGATTTTTTTGGATATGGATACAAGTCCTAGTTATACAGAAACAAATAGCCAGCCAGCTGCATAGGCGCAGGTAACAAGAATTTTGCCATTGATTTCTGTCAGTCTGTGATATTGAGTTATCATGGATTCGTTTTATTCTTTTTCTTCAACTATGGGAGGAAACGCGATTGGACAGGTGGTATTCATATACATCATCTGTATGATGTGTACTTCTGCTCACAATCGTGGTATTGTGGTCCTGGTTATTTAGAGAAGTTGTCCAGATTACATGCCATGCTGTAGTGGATTTAGATAAGGAAGGAAGATCTGATACTGGTCGTGGATATGTCCTAAACAAGAGGTTCATAATAACCATGCTTGGGAAATACCATACTTTCACTCTTAGTGGTTCTGCTGGGATATTCCTGCTGAGTGTGCAGAGAAATTATGTAGAATAACTGAGCTTCTTTTTAAAAAGAGAAAGTAAATGAGAAGAAAAAGAAAAAAGAAAAAAAAGTTTGTCTGTGTGGGCCAACTAGAATAGTAAGGATTTGAGAAACTGTATGGGAACTTGGTGAGTTTGAGATACAGAAGTAAACTATTAAACTAGGAAAAAGGGAAAGAGAGGAAGGAACACAAGAGGAGAACAAATAGCAATCATATTTAGGACTGCACTCCTCGTTTAGCTTTAGTATGATTGTTGTGTCAAGCAAAGGTGGTTCTTTTGCTAATGCATTATCCGGGGCAGATATTACCTGGGGGACAAACTGTGAGGCTATTCCCTGCAGACTGTGTGAGTAGAAGAAAACATCTTTCTATAGCACCTGTGTCACCGGCCTGTGCACAGTGAGTTTTTGGGCATGTCTTCATATCAGGAATTTTCGCCTGGCTGCCTTATCTGAAGCAGTGTAGGGTTCTGTGGTTGAGGCTTGTCCCTTTTGGATTCAGATTACCTCAAAGAACTTTACTGCTAGCATAAAGCTTAAATTTCCCTCTGATGAGCTTCAGGATGCGCATCACAAGAACAAATGTGAAAAAATGAAAGGCAGATAGTATAGTGTTTTAACTGAGTTCAATAGGGTTTTCAGCACAGAAGATGACAGACCAAAACCTGGCGTCTCTACCACCCTGACACTTTAATGTATTTAGATCCCCACTCTGCAGCCATGACAGACGATTGCAGGCCAAAGACATCCTGTGCAGCGACATCAGGCAGAAAAGCTGTGTAATTAGTTCAGCAGCTACAGAGCCAGTGAGAATCATCTTCTGTCTGTGTCCAGATGCAGCATGCAGGGAAAAATCTTTTGCGTTGGTTGCATAAGCAAAGCCTTGACGTCGCCACTAAGGAGAATGATTTCTGCTTTCCCCTGGCCTAAAAAAAAAAAAAAAAAAGAACTCATCCTCGTTCCACAGCTGGAAAAGGCAAAGCAAGATTTGGCACGCTTGGGACACACGGGTCATTGGAATCCAGATCTTCCTCCTGCATCTCCTCCTGCAGTGCAACATGCATTTTCTCATAACAGGAGCATCTAAGACCCCACTCTTCTTGTTTGTCAGCTGTACCAACGTGCCTGTCTGCAGGTCTACGTTGCTGAGCACGTGCAAACACTGCTGTAGGAAATCTCCCTCCTTGCTCCCTTCTGCTTTGTTACTTTTTAGCCAGATGAGTTTTCCAATCTCATTCATAGCACAGTTCCACAAAGAGCTCTCTTGCATCCTATGTGTAACACACATAAAGGCAGTGATAACTGATAGTAGAGAAAGGCTATGATAGGATTGGTAGTATTTTATGCCAACTATGGCTTTAATTACTTGTTGCTTTTTTCATTTCCTTTTTTTTTTTTTTTTTCTGTCATAGCTACTGCTATCCTGATAAAATTGTATCATTAGTTCAAAAAGACTCAAACATCATGAGGTTTTACAACCCTAAATAGATACGGGGTTCCTTTTCATTGGTATCCTCTTCTCCAAAAATCTTGATGGGTACAAATTTATCTGAAATGCTTAATTGAGTTTCTTTCTTATTCACATGGCTCAGAGAGCTGACGCTTTTAAGAAAGCCGTAAAACTGTGGTGATACTGAATAAATCAGTCAAGCTGCCATTTGTTCAAACAGCATCCTTATATGGACACTGGGAAGCAAGGAAGAAGTCCTTGCCCAACCAGGATTACAAAAGAAATTGACGCATCATTTATGGCAGCCCTCTTATCATTATCATTAGAGCTAATGCCATCATCATTTTCCCCAGTGAAAGCAAGGCCTCTGGGGCTTCTCTGCTTCCTGACAGTGGAGACACCCATGTGCATATTAATACGCAGCTTTGCTTATGCTAATGGCTGCTATTTGTAACATTAATATTTTCTTCCACCATAAAAAAATAACAACAATAATAATAATGCTTTGTCGTGAGGATTTGAGCTCTAATGCGCTTTGCAGGAGTGGAAGGGGAAGAGAAAAGCTTCTGACCTAATTTTTGTATCCTTGAGGGAAAGACCAAATTTGCAGATGGCATAGGTGCTGAAACACTCGCTCTCCTCAAAAGCAGTGTGAAGGTCAGTGGGGAAACTGGTCCACTTCATGCACAAAGCAAGCGACAGCATCATTAGAGCTGATCGCTGGAAATTCCTGCTCAAAGGCACTCCTGGCACTGAATCAGCAGCAGGGCAGAGGTGGGTGCAGTCAGCCATCAGGGCATACCTCCTGAACCTCAACATCCTGCTGTGGTGTAGCTTCGCTTTCTGGAGCAGATCTGTTCAGTACAGTGCAGAGGCTTTCGTACTGCCCCTCCCTGCAGCATTCCATTGCCATCGTTTCTGTCACAGTGTCATTTCCATGCAGAAAGGAAAGTTGGACCCCAAGCCTTTTTCAGTCTTACTGTAGGCGCTGTAGTTATTGGAGCCACACAAGGTGATCCCACAATGGGAGGTGCTGTGCAATGGCAGATCAGGAACACTGCTGTATATTTTCTCACTGGATTTGTAGTTTTCTAAGCTCTCCAATGTCTGGATTTGGATTGCTGAGATTACCTGTTTTATTTCCAAGCATCATTGTTTTCTGTGGCCTTTGCTCACTTCACTTACAAGAAAGACGCAGAGTTCTTGGAACAGGTCCAGAGGAGGGCCACTAAGATGATCAGAGGGCTGGAGCACCTCTCCTATGAGGAAAGATTGAAGGAACTGGGCTTGTTTAGCTTGGAAAAGAGAAGGCTTCGGGGAGAGCTCATTGTGGCCTTCCAGTATTTGAAGGGAACATAGAAACAGGAGGGGGAACAGCTCTTTACGTGGGTGGATAGTGATAGGACAAGGGGGAATGGATTTAAACTGAGACAGGGGAGGTTTAGGTTAGAGATGAGGAGGAAGTTTTTCATTCAGTATGGTGACACACTGGAACAGGTTGCCCAAGGAGGTCGTGGATGCCCCATCCCTGGAGGCATTCAAGGCCAGGCTGGATGTGGCTCTGGGCAGCCTGGTCTGGTGGTTGGTAATCCTGCACATAGCAGGGGGGTTGAAACTAGACGATCATTGTGGTCCTTTGAATGACCCAGGTCATTCAATGATTCTGTGATTCTAAGTTCAAATGATGCAGACAGCAGAGGGAAAACAAGAAAAAGAGTTGAAACATCATCAAATTTGCTCCCCAAGTCTGAAATGCCATTGGACTGTCTTGTAATGTGGGGGCAATGCCTTCCTGCTCTGCAGCACAGGTACTGAATTGTTGGTGTTTGGTTTTATGTAAGTAAATAAAGAAAAATGTAAAAGATTTTTGCAGGATGAGGGAGTCAGAACCTTTAAAAATGTCTGTAATTAGCTACTTTGGGAGCAAATAAAGATATTTAATGGGCCCCTCGGTGATAATCTTAGTAGCTTTTCCTGATACCTGACAAGTACTGAACATTGTGTACTTAGTTTTAATTAACAACTCTTTAAAGAAAATGTCAGTGATGTGCCAGTACCTGTAGTTTATTTGGGAGTGGGGGGTCACTGTGTTTCTTGTTGCAAAAAGAAAGACAGGTAGATTATGTTTTTCTGGATGAAACTGCCAGAGTATCTGTCTTCTCTTACATCTCCTCTGTTTTAAACTATCTAGAGCCCCTCTTTCTGCATCAAGGACTTATGGTGGTTTTTACCATTTTATTTTATGACATGAAGGGAAGGAGGGAGGAAAAGATCACACCATCTATCGAATCCATATGTCACAGAATTTGATCAAAGGAGAAGAAAACAGTAAGAAAAACACCCCTAAGATTACTTCTCTTTCAGAGCTGATGGTCAGAGATGTCCTTTCTCAGTAGTATCAGGTTCCCCGACTGTCTCAAAGCAGGAGACTGACTTCAGACTGCCATGTAGCTCAGAAATGAATGACACCATCCTCCCTAATTTACAATCAGCACTAACAATTCTCAAATACCTGCATTTGTTTCTTGCGTCGAGGTTCAAGACATTTGAAGGTTACAGTTTCATACTTTTCAGTAAATATGCAGGGGTTAATGAGAGTCTTTTTTTTAAAGTGAGCTGAAATTTTCTTGAAGGTTCATAGGAGTTCAACCCATATATCACAACTTGAGTGACTTGTGTCACAACCATGAGATTTAGGAATACTTCAGAAACAAGAAAATTATGCATGCAACTTAAAATAAAATAGAAATGACACCTACTCCAGTTCAAATAATGCTAAATCTAAAAACAGCTGCAAACATTCTACTCTAGTGTTTGTGATTCTCCTGTATCACAGCCTTTACTGCACAAAAACTTGTGAATGAAACTTAGAGGAGGTTGAACGTGGCTTTGATTTTTGGAACTCTTCGTACATTATTCAGAAACAACACTTAGCCCACTGAAGCCTTGCTGTTTTTGAGAAGTAGCAAATTGCCTTCAATAGAGAAGTAAAATTCCAAGTGAAAGCAAAAGCCATAACTAGTGAAGAATTAGGTATTCAGCAGTCTTTCAGGACCAATTAGTTGAAGGTGTCATTGACAGCATAAGCAACAATTATTTGACAGGATGCTTTTGGAAAAGGAGAAAGTTTCAGCTTTTCTTTATTAAGATGGTTCTGCAGTAAATTCTTCTGTTTATAATCTTTGCATAAATCTGTTATTGCTGTTGATTCTACTATGGTTGCTTTGGTTTTTAATGCTGTGATGTAATAAGAAAAGTCATCTCCCAAGGTTCTCAATCAGATAGTTCCCCTGTAGATAAAGGTCAGTCATGGCTGTGGTAGAAACACACCAAGAATTATTCAAAGGTTGTTTAAAATAGGCTCTGAAGTGTAGGAACCTTAAAAGAAAACATATTGTTATGGCAGGGAACACAGGGCTGAATCTGCTATGTGCAGACATCTCTGTGTCCAGATATGGTCAGCAAAATCATTTGGTTTTGCTGCGCAGCTCTGTCTCAAATAGATGGAGATATTAGGTTCATTTGTACATTCTCTGTGTCTGCATTGGCAGGATTCCTCAAATACCTGTGGAGAGGCACAAGGTATTTGTCAAGTGCAGTGGCATAAAAGAGATGTCATGGAAAATGATAGCACTGGCAGTGCAGCACTGAGGAAGGCAGTAAGACTTTATGGATTCTCTGGTACCTGTGAGTAACACGCATTGATGTTTCCTCTCTAGGCTACTGGGTGCTTTTAGGATGCAAAGAAAGATGGTACTAAAGGGAATACCTTGGTTCACTGGCTGTAGAACTCACTCAAAATGCACAGGTGATAAAGCAGCATTGTCACTTGTGCCAAAAGATGATGCAAAATGCTTGCAGGAAGGGGCAGTACGGTTGCAGGAGCACCAGTGGCAAAGAGAAAGTACTAGGTAAGGGAGGAGGTTAATACCTTGTGTGCATCTGTCCTTGTAAATGTTCCTGCTCTTTGTTAGTAAGCAGGGGATATCCTCCTGCTGGTTGTTTGGTCCCTAAGCTTTTCAGGGTCTGAGCTGGGTGAAGCATCTGCCCTTAAATGCAGTCTAGGCTCTTGCATAGTTATGAAGTATTCAACTAAGTCATAACAAAAATCATTCATAGCAACTGAGATGGCTTGTCGCACGTGATGTGTTTGCATGTGTACCTAAGTTTTAAATAACATTCTTTCTTAAGGAGCCCAGAGGAAGTCTCTGTTCCCAGGTAGCTTCTCCTAGTCGATTTCTCCTTGGCTTGGTGCAGTAAACACGTGATACAAAGCTTGGCAGAGACTGCTTGCTTTTATTTGCGCATCAGGAATGCCTAGGATAGGTGAGATTCCTAGTGTAGTCTATTGGTTCAAAGAGTGCTTGGTTTAGCTCTCTGTCTCTCAGCCATACACGTCAGCTCTGCATCTGTTGCCCCCTCATGACATCAACTCCCAGACTGGAGCTCATTTGACACTAAGGTTAATTTTCTTTAGCCACTGACAGACTGATTTAAGTGTCAGCTCGTTACAATGGCATTCTAATTAAAGCCCCATGATAGCCTTTGACCTCAAAAAATGACTTGGGAGAGAAGAAGCAAATAGGGTGATAAGCTTTGATACTGGCACATGGGAGGAAATATATCCTGCCTGACGCTTGTGGGTGTCAACTCCAGTTTTATCAGATTGTCCTCTGGAAAGGACTGATTATTAGTATTTATCTCCCTGAGAAAAATTCAGAAGCACTGATTTCTTTTGCTTCAAAGGAAGTTGTACCTTTTTGCTGGGAATAGATTTAGTCCTCTGCCTTCATTTTCAAGGTGTATTTTGTGTAGTTTCTCTTCCAGAAGAGTTGATCACTACTATGTGGAAGGTCAAACCTTTACTAGAATGTAGGAGCTTTTGCAAGCATAATTGCTGATCTCTCTTTTTTGGGCTATGGTTAGGGAAAAAGGAGATTCGGTTAAAGCAAGGGTTTTGTTTGTTTGTTTTGTAGTGCATTTGTGTCTACATCTACATGGTTGAAAAATTATTTATTTTGTTTCTGGTATGATACAGCCTTTGAAAAAAAAAAAAATGGGACAGCCATCCTGGGTCTAAACATGTAAGTCCTGCACAATATCAGGACTATCTGATGTCCAAAGCAGATCCTTTCAGCAAAGCTGTTACAAAAATGCACAAACTCAAGACATCCTAGCTAGGAGAACTCTCTGCCAAATGACTTAGTCTCATTCTTCTTCTGTACCTTGATTCATGCCATTCCCTCCCTATCCTATCCAGGGCTCCTTGCTTTTTATTTCCCTGCTTCCTTCTCCCTCCTGTCCTTTAATAGCTTTTACCCTCTCTCACTTCAGTGGCTGTGTCCTTAAAACTTTCAGAGGATAAAATATCCTCCTGTCTAACTTTGACTCCAGCTTTCTGACATTGCAGTGGAGAAGAGGAAAATAAAAATGATTGACAAACAGAAACTTTGCAAGTGCTGGTGGATCAGACTTTTCCTTGCTAGATCTTTGCAGCTTGACATGCCTCAGTTGCTTGATTTAGTAAGTCAGACATTGATGCTCTTAGCACATGTGGTGAATAGTAGTTTCTTTTGCAGTGAGTTTTCCCTCCCATATTTCACTCAATTACTGACTGTGTAGGTGTATATGTGAGCACAAAACAAGGACTCTGAGCCTGAAGGTATCAGTTAGTGGGCAAGCCAACGTGGGAGGATAAGACTAGGATGGGGAAGCACTAGGTCTGCAGTAACGGAATGATGAAATCATAGTATTTTATTATTGACAGTAAAGGAGCCTGGAGGATGTGATCCACTTGAATTGAAAAGCACTGGCAATCAAATAGTATCCTTTTCCTTTACTGACCATACCTGGTACATCGGAGAATGTACCTTGGTACACTAAGTCTGTGGATGGAACCCTGCAAAAGTCTCATAAGAATCCTCTTGTTTCTTTGATGAACATGGAGAGGTAGTTTTGCCTTCCATTGAGAAGGTGGAGAAACAAAGCAGAGAGTAAAGGTTTATAGTAAAGGTGTCATATCAAGAATGTGCTAGAACTTGACTGTTGTATTTCAAACTTGATCCAAAGTTCACTGCAATCATTTAATCTTTGCTAAGAGTCAGATTGAGTTGATTTTATTTATTTATTTATTCATTTATTTATTACATATGGGTAAATACCAGTTAATTGAAACAGAAACCTTAGGTGGAATTGTCTTCATTTCATAGAATCATAGAATAGCTTGTGTTGGAAAGGAATGTCCCCTCCTCTGCATGCATACATGCATTCAGGCATATGCTCATTGCTATCTCCATCATCTTTAAATTAGAGTAAAATACTTGGTTGCAGAGACTTTCAGCTAGGAGCGTGGGCCCAAGGGGGTTTATTTTCATACAAATGTATTATGCAGAAGGTTGATCTGATCACAGACAATTTGAACTATCTTTGCAACCCCAGGAAAATTCCTTTCAGAAATGTAAATGATGTGACACTCCAAAGAACAAAACAAAACCAAACAAAAAAAAAAAAAAGAAAGAAAGGAAAAAGAAAGAAGAAAAAAAAGTAGGAGTGTGTACTAATGGAGATTATGGGCATTTTCAGAGACACTGGATACAGGACACAAGCTGTCAGAGCTTTTTCACCTGCCCTCTTCCTCCTCTCAAAGCATAACCTTCCCATAAAACAGCTAACTGTTGCAAGGTGCTGGAGGGAGAGAGTGTTGCATTAAATACAGTTTGAGATTACAATAAATGTTTCTATGGCAACAAAAAACCACCCTCCATGGCTTTTTATTTATTTATTTATTTATTTGACCAAATAGGCATGAAGTGAAGGTTTGTAAACAGAAGGCAGTGGACAAGATGTGAGCAGAGGGGCTTTCTAGAGCCTTGCCTATGGTGCTGGCTCACCTGCGCATACATTTCTTCTGGTGTGTTGGGCATCTTCAGCCTTGTTTCAGTCAGTTCCAACTCTGATTTTGGACTTTGCTGGAATAGGAAGGAAAGCAAGAACGCAACAGTTTTGTGCTTTTCCTTCATTACTGATCTACTCAACAGTGCCAGAGGCCCAAATAGCCTGTCCTTTCACGAGGGAGTGAGCAAAGCTTGTTTTTCGGTGGGATTCCCCCATCTTGTCCCATTGGAGGAGCCCACTCCTGACCCTGCAGAGATCTCTCTGGTAGAAGTAATAAGTGTAATGAGGGCAAGTTAATCCCTGCTTTCATAGAATATTAATCTTCCATTCACAAGAATTCACTGGGCAGAAAGATGCACTGTAACTGAAACCTCTTTGGCTTCTTCTCGCCAGCAGTGCATGGAGAGGCCCATCTATTATTAAAAACCCTATTAGTTGTGGTAAGATTGTACCACCCCCTCTCACTGTAGTTTCTACGTATTGTCTAATTGGTTTTTATTACTATGCCATCCCTGGGAGCATGCAGAGCTGAAATGCACATTTGCTCAAACATTTGTGTTCCCTCATCCTTGTTGGGGATGCTTTTAAACCATTTAAGGTTTTGTCAGCAGGATAAAAAAAAAGAGTGAGAAAGGAAAAAAAAAACAAAAACAAAAACAACAACAACAAAAAAACAACTGAGGGAGGCATTTCCCAGGCTGGAGACAACAAGTAGGCAGGCCCAAGAGGCTCAGTTTGGCTGATCCCCACAAGTCTTCCAGTGATCTTACCCCTAAAGGTACACATGTTTTGTGTCCCCTAGTGAGTACAGCTGGCTTGAAATGCAGCTGGTGTTTGCAGCTGGCACTGTGAACCCAGGGGCCCTCTCTGCTGAGCTCTCCATACATATACAGGCACTCAGAGCAGAGTCCGCTTACCCAGGAGAGGAGCTGGGAGCGGAGCTCAGTGAGGACAGGACAGACTGTGCCTATTAGGCACAGGATACGACCAGATTATCATGATGACTAGAAGCCTTTTTACATGAGACTGGTTCCATCTATTGCCTTATCCCTCTGTTTTACCATGCTTTCCCTCTGTTTCTCTGCCTTTAGTCTTTCCCCTAAATATCCCTTCAGACCTAATACGATCCCCTGCATCCCATAGTACCGTACCCCTTAAGCAGTACTCCTGTTGATCTGTAAGATGATCCAAAGGTCCTCCTTGGTTGTCTCATCATCATGATGTTGCCAGGATGTGGAGACAGTGTTGGGGCAGGGATTTCTCTGACCAGGTTATCTGCGGTTTTGGTTTGAGCTGATGAGCCTTCTCTGTGCTGATAGGTCTTTTACAATGCGTTTCAGAGTAGTGGGGTGGGAAGTTATTCAGACTCCCCACTTGATAGCATCCATAATCCTTTGTGTCCGTGCAGACGAGATTTTTAACTTTTATCACATAAACCACACGTGCTGCAAGTACCCAAAGGAATAACCATCTTACCCTGTGTCATCCACATCTCCAGTAGTAGTAGCCTCTCACTTGCCTCGTGCTCTGCTACAGTCAGCATGTACACGACTCCAGCTGGATGTGTGAGGTTTGCATGTGGAGAAGTTCTGGCCCTCTGATTAATGGTATCTGGGTGATGGGATGCCATGTGGAGAGGTCGGTGAGATTTCCATGTTACTCCCAAGCAGTATAGGCATCTGTCATTTAGAAATGAGTGGATGGCAAGGAACAAAGTCTGGTGAGACATTTCTGAGAAAAAAAAAAAAAAAAAAAATCCGCACTAAAACCCTCAACAAATCTTTCTGACCCATCGATTTCCTAAATATTTTACACATTTTGGGCCCAGAGTCCTTAGCAATAGGTACAGATAAGACTTCTTGTGAAGTGTGATGTGACTGCCTTCTACATGAGAGCTGTCCAACCAGGGAAGTGTAACAGCTTGATACATATGCTCTGCATGGGCATTAAACAAGCTGTAACGCAGCATCGCCGCTTGCTCAATTGAGACTGGGACATTCTAGTTTTTGTGGTCACTGATCAAATGAAATTGTTTGTTACGGCCGGGTAGTTTGGTGTGTGGTCTTGATTTCATTCATTCATTTCCCAGGCACTTCTGCTGCGCACCAAGCTGAACAGTTTAGATAGGGCTATCAGTTGCTTGAGCAGGGCAGCTTGAATCTGTGTTTTGATAGTTTTACAGTGCCCTGAAACAGGCACTCACGTTGCTGGTACGTGCTAATGAGAGCAAAAGAGTGTTTTGCAGGGATTAACACCCAGCGAGATGTTCATGGTCTCCCCCGTGTTGCACAAAGCCTACCCCCTCCTTGCTTTGTGCAGGCTGGCAGGGCACACTCACACCAGGAGCTCTGGCAGGTTTTCTGTGATGCTTTTTTCCCTCTCTTCATGCAGTCTCCTGCTGAATGTACTGGGTAAACAGGTTTTTCTCTTTCCTTCCTGGAAGAGACTATTTCAGATTGCTCTGCTCTGCCTGTCAATGTTTCACGTTAGTGTGCAGAGAATGTTATTCTTTGAGCAGTGCCCGTTGTTCTAATGGGATCCATTTAAAGCAAACTCTACTGTAATTTCATTTTCCTTAGAGAGAGGGGGGAAAGTACTTTCTACTTGGGGCTATATCCATGCTAGTCACTTTACATCTCTCTAGCAGGATCTGCAGCGCACTGATTTCTCTCCAAGATCACTGGAAAATGCTGAGAGCTGAGGGGCCCTGGAGGAGCGTTTGCAGATGCGCTGCTGCTCTGCACCACTTCCCACAGCCAGAGCTCCATCTCCTATCCCTGGAGCAGCCTCAGCCATGGCTCTCCCTCCTGTTTGTTGTTTGGTCTGTGACAGCTAGACCATGCAATCTGCAGCAGGCTGCACCTTGCATTCGATTGAAAACCACCCAGTGCAGAAGCTTCTGAGCCATTTTCTTTAATGCGCATGACGCCTACTATGGTTTGAGGTTCGTAGTTTTTGATTCCAGCACTGGTATTTATGACTGAAATCACCTGGGAGCCTCCCACACCAGTGAGTGTCCCCTTATCTATGTAATGTTGGTGCATCTGTAGTGACTGAGATGCCCTGTAGCTCTGGGCGGAAATTCAGTGAGGAGCTGCAGAGCAGGGCTTTTTCCCGAGGGCCCCACAGCGCTGTAAATCAGTTTCCCTGTAGTCTGAAAGTCCTCTGTGCATTGGCCTTCAGGGGATGCAGAGAAACTTGTCTGCTGGCTGGGGCATCCAGGGCTGGCTGAGATGTATGGGCAGCCAAAGGAGGGAGTTGTTTTTCTGTCTGAACCACTTGCTATTTTCCTGTTGTGTGGGTTGGGATGTGTTGCTGGATTTGCTTTTGGTTTGATGTATTGTTGTTTGTTGAATGGCTCAGGGGTTTGTATATAACATTGAAATGACTGGGACCCATGAGGGGTGCTTTTTTATCTTGGCATTTAAAAAGAAATCAAAATAGATGAGATGTTTTTCGCATAATTAAAGATCACACCTAAATCAAATGCTCTAGACCTCAGTCTCCTCCTATTTCCCCACTTCCCACTCGTCTCCCCCTCCTACACGCATACAAAGTTCAGCTGTTTGGGAATGCAGCTGAGAATTTCCTACTGTCTAGAAAGCACGAACTAAACCTCTTTTCCTCCCTTTTTCAAAGAAAAAACAACACCAACAACATGCAGCATATTCGTGGCTCTCGTGTCAGCACTGTAGCTGGCACTCCTCTCTACTTTCAGTGTAGGTTATTTCTGAATTACCCTAAACAGACCATTCCCCCACTCGGAGGTCAAGGTGAGTGCAATGATAGCCAAGTCCCCTTGTTGGCAGCTCTCTGTGGGGAGTGATATTAACCTGCACGCCTCTCCCGCTCCTACTCCCTACAGCCTGTTATTAAACAAGGACAAGTGGGTAGCTTGTCTGTGTCTGTGTGTGAGAGCGCGACTCTGTCACCTGATGCATACAGATGGCTTATTAACCAATTAATTCATAGGACTAAATTGGTTAAATCAAACTAAATGACACCCAATTGCTGTACAAGGGTAGAAATGGATTGGAATAAGTGTTTCTTAAATGCCAGCCTCGTTGCGCAAAGGAATGAGTGGTGAAGGGAGGAGGGGAGCTTGTGGAGGAGCAGGGAAGGCAGCAGACACTGGCAGCAGCACAGGCAGAGCCATTCAGGGCATCATGTCCTAGGGAAGGAAGCATCTCGCGAGCCCATGGCAGACTGTGCTGCCAAGAAATCAGATTTCTCTTTTTGCTGATGACATTTTAGGGCTGGGAATTCCTCCTGAGAGAGACTTCCAGTTCCTGCCTTCAGTCTTTGGGCAAGAAGAGGAGGCTGCTTGGGTCCCAGACTTTAGTTGAAGCATGAACAGCCATTATTGTTAGTTTGTCTCAGGAGTGAGGGTTTGAATTTCGGAAGTGCAATCTAGTTCTCTGTTCAAAGTCTCTGGGAGCAGCTGATGTTCCTGGAAGATCGGGTTTTTAGTCCTCCTTTAACTGGGCCCCAAGGACCAGGTAGAAAAGCTACATACAACTGCTTTCTTGTGGAGTATGGCTTCAGTGGAAACAATTATATATTTTCAGTCTTCAAATAGGAAAAGCACAGAAGATGTCATGTGTGCATCCATTTTCTGGAGGATAACCCCACTGTCTACCTTACCTGCAGCACGATCATCAATTGCTTAGGGACGCTCCTCTGTAATGTTTCCCATAGTGGCATTATCTGTATGTGTGTATTACAGAAGACTTTTCTCCATAGGACAGCACTCCTTTTTTCCACACCAAATGCTAACCTTTTGCTCTGAGTTGTGATATAGATGATGAACTTGATAGGATTGACTGAATGACTGGAAGAGGGAGGTATTTCCCCTGATCCCAGTTCAATTTAACAACTACTGCGATACATAAGAGTCATAACCCAATTTGGAATAGGGGAGGGAGTACAAAAGCAAAAATACAAAAAGCAGAGTTGTGCATCAGAAACTACTCAGTGGAGTTTTATCTTACAGTTTGAATGTTTTGGCTGCCTCGAGGCTAGATCCTATATCAGCATATCAAAGCTGTGATTGCTTGTACCACTGTTTTACTGGAGCTGATAATCAGAGGGAGGTCTTCTAGTTGCTTCCTTTGGCCAGAGCTTCATCTTGATAGTCATGACTAAAGGGGAACTTGTATGGCTTGTGTTAAATTGTAGAAGGGAGCTGTTCCGTAAGGGAATATGGGAAATGCTGAGGTACAAGTCCTACATAAGGTGGGTGCATGCAGCATAGTTTATGAAATTTATGGCCTTGTTCAACATGGCCCAGGGCTGACTCTTCATTGATCATCTACCTTGTGGTCTCTTGGTAAATGCCATATTCCCTGGATAGCATTTGAAATCTGTACCTCTGTGCCTGATGGCACAAAACACAGTGGCACAGCCCTGGATCAAGCTCTGCATAAGGGTGGAGGTCACAGCCAGTGAATCGTAGACTTGTAGAATGACTTGGGTTGCAAGGAGCCTTAGAGACTGTCTGGATCCAATCCCCTGCCGTGGGCAGGGCTGCCACCCACCAGATCAGGCTGCCCAGGGCCCCATCCAACCCAGTGTTGAATGGCTCCAGGGTTGGGGCTTCCACTGTTTCTAAAGGAACCGTTCCAGTGTTTCACTGCCCTCTGAGTAAATAATTTCCTCCTAATACCTAACCTAAATCTCCCCTCTTTTGGTTTAAAACTATTCAGCCTTGTCCTATCGCTATCAGATCATGTAAGAAGTCAGTCTCCCTCCTGTTTATAAGCGCTCCCCAAGTACTGAAATGCTGAGCAAGCCTAGCTCCCTCAGTCTTTCTTCATAGGAGGGGTACTCCAGCCCTTTGATAACATTCATGGCTCTCCTTTGGACCCACTCCAACAGCTCCACATCTTTCTTGTGCTGGGGGCCCCAGGCTTAGACACAGTTCTCCAGAGAGACAATCCCCTCCCTTGCCCTGTTGGTCACCCCTCTTTTGATACAGCCCGGAGTATGATTGACCTTCCAGGCTGCAAGCGCACACTGCTGGCTCGTGTCCAGCATTTCATCCATGAGGATGCCCAACTCTTTCTCTGCAAGGCTGCTCTCAATGAGTTCTTCTTCTCATCTTTACACATATCAGGGATTGCCCCAACCCAAGTGCAACATCTTGTACTTGGCCTTGTTGAATCTCATTAGGTTCACATAAGCCCACTTTTCAAGCTTATCCAGGTCCTTTTGAATGGCATTCATTCCTTCTGTTGTATTAACTGCATCTCTCAGCTTGGTGTCAACAGCAAACTTGTTGGGGGTGCACTTGATTCCACTATTCAGGTGCAGAGCTTACTTCTGGGATGGGAGCATTCACTTCCTTGGGATGGGCCAAGTACCTGAAGTTAGCTCTGGGTTGGTCAGTTCTGTCTGTGTGGAGCTGTGTGCTCTGTGTGACTTAGGAACTGTGTGATATGGTGAAGGGCAGTCTGCTGCAAAACCCAGCAATTTGTAGAAGAAAGGGAGAAAACTGTTATTGTGAAGCTGGAGTGAATGATGTGTTTTAGTGGTCAACCGGAGAGAAGAATAAAAACATACTTTAGTACAACCTGCAAGATCACACTCACAGCACAAACCTAATGCCAACATGTACAAGGAAACAAAACCTCACCACCTAGAATGCATGCACATGCATGCAGTCATGTAATTCTGCTTGTATGCCATTAACATATATAGGCATGAATTGAAACATCTGTGCACACGGAGTACAAGCCATTAAAAACAAAACCTGTGCATACACAAAACTGCCAAGAGTATATTCACCAGCACCCTGGTACTAGCCGTGGATAACCGCCGAACAAACACATGCTTGACTATTATGTCAGTGTTAAAATTGCTCTTCTTCAGTTCCTGCAGCAAGATAAAGTCTCCAAAGCCCGTCATGCTGCGGCATCTTTTTCAAGGCTGCAGTATACGGAGTGTGTATAAAATATTGAATCATTTAGAGCTTTTCATCTTTGCTTTATTTATTTATTTCTTTTTTTTAAGGGAAGAAAAATAGGATTTACACTTTGTCCACTGACAGAGCAAATGTTTTATGTGCTGGAGCCATGACCGCTGCTCTACAGCATTTTATGCATACATTCTTTTGTGTTTCTTTGTTTTTTACAGTCATGCTACTGAAAAGGGTCAAGTCAGCCATTTGGAAGGGTAATTTATAATTGGTAAATCAAATTGCACTCCAAGAGTTGTAAGACCAACTTTGCCCCCTTCTCACTAACATTTGTTCTGGAAAGATCCCTCGCTTTCCTTTGGCCCTAGTAGCTTTTGGTGTTTGAAACTATCACTGATGCCAGAGGTGGAGTGAAAAGGTGTATGTTGTTTCTACACAGAAATGGTCTGACACCCACCACACATTTATTTTGGATAACAAAGACCTTTTAAGTTAGTGAGGCACTCACAGACAAACTGGGTCTCTAAAGACTTCTTCACTGGATCTCAGTTTTCCTTCCTTCAGCTTTCCTCTCGATGTACCTGTTTCCTGGAGGCTCTGATCATATTCTGTAGGTAATTGGCTGAACATATTGCTTCACAGTCTCTGTGTTGTACCAGCCTGTTTTAGTTGTAGCAACTCTTCATGATTCACAGTAGCCCTATAGGGAGATTTAGTTTGAAGAGCCTGTGGCTAGAACCAGACTCTTGTCCTGCACTGTGCCATGGCCAGCCTTACACAGGTAACATCACTTTTCCATACATCAGGAGAAGCTAGAAAGGCTAATTTTTTAGTATGATCAAAAATTTTGGGAACAGATAAGCCACTCCAATCCTCTGAGCTGTTTTATTCCTCACCATTTACAATTATCTGGACTGTCTCTTGAAGTCTGAAGAAGGAGCAGGTTAATCTTGTCTGAGTTTTTGTTTTTACCTTTCATTTGAACAGATCAAATAGTTCAGAGTCCTTTCATGGGCACCGAGAACTTTTTTATTGTTTCTGTGGTCAGGAACAGAACCACTCTAGACACAAAGCAACAGCCCAAGGTAATAAGAGAAGAGAAAATTTTAATTAAAAAGAAAGAAGGAAGAGAAAAAAAAAATTCTATTTTATTGCAAAAATGGAAGGGCTGAGGAGGCCGTTGCTGTTTGTCAGTGTAGTTAGAACTGTTATTGCCAGCCTGAGAGAAACCTCAAAAGATTTTGAAGTTCAGATAAGGAACCAAAAGTTCTTACAATTCTCTGAATCTTATGATGACTCTCTTCAGAGAATCATAAGATAATCCTAACATCTTTGGCCTGTGCTTCTCATATCACATTCAGAGATGTAGCTTAGACACTTGTACATTTGCTGTCCCTGAAGCAATTCTCCAGTTCCACCAATGTGTGCAAGTTGGCAGCACTCACGTGTAAAGAAATGTGTGTCAAGTTTAGAGGCAGATGTGTCAACCTATACTTTGCCTTTGCCGTTAGGATGTGTAGAATAAATCTTTTTTAGGTTGCCTTACCTGCAGGTTGAGTGGGACTAGGCAGATGGAGTGGAGTCCAAGCATGAAGAAGATTATCTAATATGTGAAATTCTGCAGGTACCTTGATAATCTCCTTCTTTCCCTTAAGGAAACTAGGGGAAAATCTTTTGAGGAAGTCATATCATGTTTCAGCTCTATACAGAAGTGCCTCTACATCTCCTTGGAAATCTGGGAAGGAAAAGGAAGGAGTTAGAGAACCAGAGGGTTGAAACATAAGTGAAATCAAAGTCCAGTTGACCAGTCACCTCCTGCTGGTTTTCTCTGAGTTGTCATTCCCCCAGAAGTGCATCCCCTGTGATGAAAAAGAGCACCTGAAATGCATCAGCAAGATCAGATCTCTTGGGCCAGGAGCATTCTGTAATTCCTGAATTGTTTTGATGCAAAATGACGAGATTGAAAAAAAAATAAAAAACCCTCTTACTGGCTTATTTTTCTTCTCCCTTTTCTGTCCTTGTTTTTGAAAGATCTAGGATGACTCAGGTGTAAAATAATGTCCAGACAACGAGAAGTACATTCAGAATGAATGTATGTCCAAATGTTCATCCTCTTGCTTTGAGTATTTATTTTCTTGCTTTTCTTGTCACTTCTCTGTGACCTTTAGCAAACTAGATGTTTTGGCATTAAACACAGAAGTTTGCTGTAAAATGGAGGGGCAGGGAAGCAATTCTTCTATGCTAACCAACATATTTTGGTCTGAAAATGTATTTCAGCAGGTTTTCACGTAGTGTTTAGGCAGGAAAAATTAAGTATTTCTTGTCTTTTGCACAAGTCAAAAAAGAAGAAATTTGAACTTTTCTTTTTATTGGGAATTGCTTTACTTGTAACATCTTGCTTTGTAATAGCTTTGGAGCACATCATATTTTCTCAAGGTACTGAGTGGATGACTCCAGGAACTAATACGAGATTTCGGTTGCAAGAAAGACGAGAGAGGCAGCTGTGCATTTTATGCAGGAGGCCTGGATCCTGATCTCTGCAGTACCATGTACTGCTTTTGTGACCTTGGGAATGGCGCACAGGATTTTTGTGACTGAATTCCCCATTTATGAGGTGCAGAAGGCAAAATTACTATGTTAGTGATATTGTGAGGATACATGTTGTCCAGTCTGTCAAACGTTCAGTTCAAACAGTCACTGGCACTGTAGGCAGAAGTGAGCTGGGCTGCTGAGAAAATGCTGTGGGACAGATTCATTCCTTTATCTTGGAGGCTCTGTGATCTGTGTTTGCAGTTTCCATCTTCTGTATAACAAACATCAGAGCCTTGTAGCCCTCAGCTGAGGCAGCAATGTCATTATCTTCATTTCACTCGCGGGAAACTGAGTCATAGAAGGGCTGTGTGCAGTGGCAAGGTCTGGAGAAAGACACTGGGAGAAAAAAAAAAAAAAAGTGAAACGAATGATTCCTGCCTTGTTTTCAAATAGCTAGAACATGCTGATAATAATTCTTCCTGAACTCATCTCAACTGTGTATCAGGGGATAAGTATGTGTGTAGCAAATCCAGCTGTGCATTGCAGTCATTCCATTCTTGCTAGGGTTTGGAGCGCAAAGTATTCTTCTGCAGTAGATCTGGATAACTGCAGTTTTGGGACAGGGAGCCCTGGTGTGCTGGCCCGCACAAGTTGCTGAGCTTCCTGCTGTGCATTTTTAACTTTGGATCACTGACTGCATCGTTTCCACTAGAGAGGTTTTAAACACTGCTTTTCTTGGGCAATGTCAGACAGTGTTTAATGAAGAATAAAAGAAGCAGAGTGTTTCATATTGCTTTGGGGAAAACAGAAATGTCCCTATAGGAGCACTGAGATGCAGCAGCAGAGATGGGTGCCAAGCTGGCAGTCCCAGTGCTCAGCTTGTGACTGCATGGGATGGAGGAGTGTAAGTAACAACCACTGTGTCTATTGTGGCAGAGGGAGAAGGGTCACCACTCCCCATTGCTTGGCTGTGATGAGCAGGAGAGGGATGTGGCAAGCAGCCGTGCTGTGAATGCAGCATCAGAAAGTGTTCAGGAACTGTTTCTGTCTGCATTTCTTCCTAAAGTCACAGTGCTGTCCCTTCACTGTTCTTCATCTCTCACCTCCCGGCTGAGCAGACACTGCCATACAGCAAGGCAACTGGCATGTAATGTGCTTTTCTCCCTTCACTCCTGCTCTTGCTGCCAGTTTTGTCTGTGTGCTGCCTTCCTTGCACGCTGAGCATGCATTCTTTGGGGGTCTTTCTTCCACTGAATCTCTGTCCCCTGTCTGGCACTGGCAAGACCTGCCCTCTCTTCAGAGTTAAGTGGGTTAAGGATGGATTCTCCCTCCATCCCCACACAGTCTATGAGTTCCAGTGGTGCTGGTGTTTCATTGGCCACATTTAGGCACTTGGAGTGTTCACCTGAAGCTGCTGTTGCTGAGTTGTTCAGCCATAGATTTTGTTTGTTTGTGCCAATAATGGAAATGTCTTAGTACCTACCAATTACTAAAAAAAAAGAGGCAGCGGTAATCTCATTTATCTTTCTTTTTCTGTCTCTCTCTCCATTTTTCTCCCCTCTCCTCTGGGACAGAAGTAAATAAAATGCTTGATAAAATTTAGGCTTTATGTGTGCGAGAGAGATACTTATTGTGGTGAGCTGGGCTGAAGAAATGAGATTTGCATAGATATGGATGGATAAAAAGAGTAAGAGATTGGGAAAATAAATGCCTGAATACTGAATAACTGAAAATATATGGAGCCAAGCATATGCTTGGAAAAATGCTATGGACTTCAGCAGAGCTGTACTCTCTTGAACTAGCTCTGTGCTCAGCCCCTAATTTTCCGTATTGCTATATTACACTTTTCGGCTGTTTGCTCCTTAAGCATTTCATTTGTGGATATTCTTTCTCATTAGGATATGAGAGGGGAGAGTCAGTGTTTGCTATCCTGTAGGTGCTTCTCTACCACAGAGATCTAGCTGTGCTTAGTGTGGTTGATGACAGGGTCGTACTCCAGTAGAGGCCTTGGACAAAGAGAGTGCCCATTGCCAATGAGAGTAAGAACTTGACATTGCCATGCATTATAAACAGACAGATGGTACAAAATGCCAGGAGTCCTCAACTTTTCTATTTGTCAGGACAGAGACATAGGCTTGGATCAAAGATTCAACTAAGCTAGGTGATTTCCTCTTTGTATCAGTATTGGGATTTTTGAAACATACCTAGGGCCATTATGGCAGATTTTACTAGAAGATGTAAAGATCCTGGGAACGGGTTTTCTTCAGGATATTTCACTTCTTTCATGTTGCAGTGGTGATACATAGGCTAGGGCATCTGAAAATTGAGGATTGAGTCAGATCTGTAGCTTCCTTAATTCAGAAGACCAGCTGTCATGATGGTCAACAGATACATCAGAGAAAAGGGGCAAACTGGCACATTTGGAGAATCCGATCCTCATGTTAAGTTTCATTCCTAGTCATGAGAATTAGGAGTCTTCAGTTTACTTTCTGAAACTTTAATATGTCTTTAGAAATGTTGCTGTCATTCACTGTCATAATTCTGGATGTTGCGATATGTCTCTGTCCTGCCCCGTCTGCAGTACTGTGAGAGTCTTCCTTTCAATTATTTCCTTCAGCTTTGAGTCCCACAGTCTAATAATATAATGTGCAGAAGGGGGGGAAAAAAAGGAAGAAAGGTATTCCAGCACTTTTGAATTCAGCTTTTCATTTAGTTGAATGCCTTCTTAGTCCTTGTTTCCCAAGCTTGGACAAAACCTAAGCTGATGAAGAAAGGTAGCTACCTACTTTTCATGTGCTTAGGTCCTTTGGAGAGTCTATGGAAAGCATATCTGTGATCTCTCCAGGCCAGCCCCAAACCTGAAAATTGAACACATTGGGACCTTTCTTCCACATGACCGTTTTGTGGCTACATTTCTGGTCCCCATACGCAGATAGAAAGCAGGTTTGCTTTGTCGCAATCCATTTATGGGCAGCCCCGTGTGCAGTCTTTCCACATGATGAACGGGCTAATTAATTTACAGGACAGAGAGAGAAAAGAAAAATAAAGGAGGGTGAGGAGGGGGACTGGATCAATTGACAAATTGAAATGTCATTTCCCAGCCTGCAGCTGGATTCTGCTGTCTCCTCTCCCCCCTTCTTTTTTTCTATTTTAGCCTTTTGTATTTTGATTTGGTTATAAAAGCCAGGACATAATTGAAACTGGCATCGGAATCAAACAGTGTGACCTTGTCGTGTTTCTTGCAGTCCGGCACCGCAGCCCACTGGGAGTGAGGGAAATAAAAGAGGATGAGGAGGGGCAAGGGAGCCCGCCAGCACGGGGACTCCCTTGGCAGTGAGACTGCTCGCCTGCGTGTTTTTGAAGAGCTTCTCTTCTTTGCCTCTCATCCTGCCTCCTATTTATTTAGCTTTTATCCAAAGCAGATGAAGTGTTTTGGCAGGCAAGGAGAATGTGATGAAGGAGAAGGAGCAGGCCTGGAAGGTGACAGTGGAGCACGATGGCCCCTTTTTTGTAGGAACTCTCACATAAATTTGCTATAGGAATTACGTGATGTGGCCTAGCAGTTTAGGAAAGTGATGCCAGCCTGAAGGAACTGGGAGGACAAGGGCCTTAATGTCTTCCCCCTCCTTGGCCTAACGGGCTAAAAGGAGCAATTGTATTTCCAGGCTGAGGACACGTGGCTCCAACTGTGCTCCCCATTTCCGTGTTGCAGCAGCACCCATTCAGGGTGATTCAGCCAAGAAAACTCATCTCTCCTCTGAACTGGGCATTTGCAGGAGTTAAATCTGCTCAGAAGAAAGATTGGTGTAGAAAGACCAGCTGTCTGGGGCTAATCTGCAGAAAAGCAGCACCGGGCTCTTAGCTGTGCCCTCCACAAGCTTTCGTGGACAGGGCTGTGGCATAGCTTTCCCTCTGACCCTCTTCTATATCAGGGAGTCTGGCAGGTAGGAAGGCACAGTGTATCATCAGGAGTCTCTGACTTTTGGAGGGGAAGCACCACAGGGTTGCAACTGCATAAACCAGCAAGGAATAAATCTCCACTAAATCTGTCCCATCTTTGATGCTCTAGTTTTTACAGACCAGAGCAGGAATTAAGGATGAAGGCAGTGGTGAAAAGAGGAAGCACATGGAGAAGAATTGGAGGGGAAGCTGGTGAGAGCAGAGTGGGTTTTTCATGCTGCAGTATTTGTCTTGGAGAGGAAGGCTGTAAATCTGTTACCCTGTCATGAACCCCTAGGCGCTCAGCCTCTAGAAGCTGCCTGGCAATCCTGGCTCATTTACCTGGCTGGCTTTCACGGGCTCAGCAGTTCTTCAGCTGCAACCTGTTCTCTGCCTTCCACTGCTGCAGGACCTGAGGGGAGAAGCCAGCAAGCTTATTTACAGGCTATTAGAAAGCTGGGTTTTAGTAAGAGGTAGTGGGTGCAATTGGGATAGCCTGTATGATGTCCCTGTGGCCCTTATCCGCTCTGCTTATATGCTGCACACTCATTACATCGCTGTAGGTTTACAGAGAAACTGCCACAATAAAAATAAAAATATGTATTTATGTATCAGCCTGCATTTCTTTGTTCTGATATAAATGAAGTATAGAGGAAGTGAGCAAATGGAGCTCCCGCAGGAGAATAGGTGAAGAAGCTTGAGTCAGCAGAAGCAGAGCAGGAGGACCACGATGGTTTATGCAGGCCTTGATGCTGCCTCATGGAAGACAGTGATTTGTGAGGTGGTGAAAATGAATAATACCATTTAATTCAATCACTTCTTTGCAGACTTAAGCCAAACTCCAATGTGATTTTGAGATACTTTTGGTTACTGACGTGTTTTCTTTCAGGAATAATTCAAATGTGAGACTTTGTTCACTCTCATCTATATCAAAACTTGCATGAACTTTATACTGATTTGTCATGGTTTAGTTTTTTTGTTTTGGTTTGGTTTTTGGGGGGTTTTTTGATTTTTGCATTGATTCTTCAATGTGCCTGTTAAATTTTTGCTCACTATCAGATCCTCAGGTGCTGGTATCTTTCTGCAGATCTGAACTGTACACCAAGGACTCTTGTGGGTAAACACTTAACAGCTCTCTTTCAAACCACAGAATACTCTCCTTCCATGAATATCAACATAATTAGTGAGATTACAACCTTTACAAAATGCTACTCGCTCTCCCCCTGAATGAAGTATTTGCTGGTAAATAACACAAAATGTATTTTTATGAATGTTAGATCAAACTTGCCAGTGAACGTGCTGTGGTTTCACTCAATGCCCTTTCATCCTCTCTCTGCATGTATTTGAACAATTTCATTTCATTGCAATTTAAAAAAAAAGACAGAAAATGAATTTTGGTATCATGAAAATATTTATTGAAATTAAATGTTAGAAATTCCGCCAAGGATGTTCAGGTTAGGAGGATTTGTGCATTACTCTAGCCCTAGCAGTTGTCAGAGAGAATCAGTCTTGAAGTCCCTTGAGCCTTGATTTGACCTATCAGTGGGCAACAGCAGATTTTTAGCAAAAAAGTAAGGGAACCACCATAGCTGGCAGTTAATATAACATATTTATCAATAATAATGATTAGTTTAGTCCCTAAGGTATGAGGTAATACAGTCTTTCTCATCAGGACTCGTGCTTTGTATTTGGGTAAATTCTTGTAATTCTTTGTTTCATTTTGCTGAGCTGTTGGCTTTAATATAATGTGGCAGTGAGTTCCCCTGCCTAAGTTCAGTGTTCTGTTAAAACTAAATTTCTCTAGTAAATTTGTAATCACCACCTTTCAGCTTCATTAACTGCTCATTTTTCTTGCATTATAAAAAAAAAAAAAGTAGCTCTTCACCTCCTTTCTTTGTATTACTCGGTATTTTATAGACTGTTATCACAACTTCACTTATTTGTCTTCTTTTTGATATAAGCTTCCCCCCCTTCATTCTTGCTTCATATATGCATTTTTCTGCTCCTGTTATCATTCTTGCCACCTTTCTAAAAAAGAAGCTAAAACAATACATTGTGACTTATCTGGCCACTAGTCAAACCATCTGGAATTTCAGCCTTCACCTTTGAGGGGGAAAAACAGGGGGGAAAATCCATCAAATAAATTGGAAAAACGAATACATTTATTGAACTCACCATCTGGTAGTACACATTCCACCAGCAGACAAGAAGAACAAAAAACGCAAGCTAAATTCAACAAATCAATTATTCATTGTGAATTATTCACTAGCTTCTATTCCAAACACTGCCAAGATGTGTTTGTTTATTTTTATTTGGAGTTTAAAAAAATCCATGGCAACATTGCTGTTTGTCTTAGCTTTCATGTACAAAGTGCAAACCTGTGCTTCTTTTCTGAATGCCTTTATTTAACCAAAGAAAAGCAACAGAGCGCAAAAGAATAAAAGCAAACTTCTCAGAAGAGAAAATACTGTGTATCTAGAAAAATACCATTTCACTGTGTCTCATAGAATGATAGATATTTCTGGTGATCAGGCTATTCTAGAAATGCAAATGTGAAAGCCATAGAAAGTGAAATTTCATCTGTTGTATCAGTGCTATCTGTTGCAATGGTCAGACCGCTTTGGGCTCGCCTGTGCTGGTCTCCCTTCACAGCTGCCAGCTGTATCATGGGACTTCAGCAGGGACCTGAATGTGATCTGAGGCAAGGACAATTTATGATCTGCTGCCTGGTTTGTAAGTTTTCTAGGAGTTCTGTTGCTGGAGAGAGCTGGGGAAGGTGATTGAATGAGGGAAGTCAGCAGAAGTGGCTGCCTGTGTTCCCCAGTGTACAGCCTGCTCTATAGGAAGGCTCAGTAAAAGGGGTATTCCCTTTTCTTTCCACTTTTGTGTTGTTTGTTTTTTGTTTTTGTTTTTGTTTTTGTTTTGTCCAGACTCAGTTACACATAGCAACTAATTACCTTCTAATTGAATATTGACTGAGGAGCGGTCAGATAAGTTGTTTGTATTAGGAAAGCAAAGGAAATAAAAGCGCACTATGAATTATACTTTATATTGATTATAGTCTTCTCCGATACAAGGTGCTAAGTGCAGGGCTTTAGAATAAAAACCTTTGGGGAGAGCATTTTTCCACACGTTTGCACAGTGCCATGCACACAACCCGGCTCCCTTTTCCACTGCTCTGGTCGGACACCAACATTAACACTGGTGTTCAAACATCCATGTGCAGGTGCTGATCTTGACAACACAAGATTCACAGTGCCTCATATGAGATGTTCAGTTCTGACTTTATGGGTGTGTTGCCCCAGAAAGCCCTGATGCCTTCACTTGGGAATGAAATCACGTTATTCATTGATATATTTCTTCCAGAGAGTAGACACAAACTCCCACCAGAATGCACAATTTATTCTACAAAATTCTGTTTCTTTTCTTCTTTGTTTAAACACAGCAAAAACAATAACAACAACAGCAAAACAACAGTACCCTACTTACTTTTGGATGCAGTTTTTATGCCCCAATCAGTGCCTAACTGGTCATCAATTTAATATTTGCAATTAAATCTGAGTACAAAATGTTCTGCCAGTAAGCTGTAGACAAAAATGCTGCTGTCCCTGATTGCACCTAGGGAGGAAGTAAGAATTCTTGATAAAGCTATACTTTTCATTACATGCTTTCTACCTTTTAAAAACTGTGGCCCAAATTCTAGGAGCTAGGGTTAGAATTATCAGAACAGTGGCATTTTCTATCTGCTGATGTCCTCAACTTCCATGTTGCTGTGCTGAGCAGTTTACTGTGCTAGAGATCTCTACTGCTTCTTTTGACACTGATGCAAAGATATATTCAAAAAGAAGGACAGTGAGATTGAAAACGAAAACACACAAGATTAAAAGTATAAAAAACAAAAACGCGAAACAAAACAAAACGCCTAACAAAAGAGAGAAAGATTAGAGGCTTTTTTTTTTTTTCCTTAGGAAAAAAACTTCACTTTAATCGTCTCATTTTCCTGGCTTCCATTCAAACACCACTTCTGTTCAGCTCTTTCTGTTCTTGCTGCGTTGTTTTTCATCCCTTCCCCGATCTGCCCATCCCCATTTCCTTGCCACAGATCTGCCTGAGCAGGGCTGAAAATGGAGACTGTGTAATGTCATGGCTTATATCACGAGCTGGAGATGTTTGTGCGTCTGAAGGAAGAGGGAGAAGCTGAGTAGGTTTATCTGCAGCAGGTATATCTGAGTCCACCACTATACAGAATCTGAAAGGGCAGCAGCTGAAACAGCAGGGGATGTGGGACTGCTCTGTTGTGGTTTGGGAGCGCCCATGTTCTCATGGGGAATGTCTGCAGAAGTTAAGAGCTTCCAAGAGTGTGTAGACACTCTAAATCTTTCTGGACTTTGTATGGGCCAAACTAAGCTATATGAATGGAGAAGGCACAGGGAATTTTGGGACTTGATAACAGGAAGTTCATAAGAAGCAGACTCTGTTTTGCTTGGGATTTCTTTGAGGGGGGCTTAAAATTATTGGTAACAATGCATAAGGTTGCCAGTATTTTTCAGCAACATTTTTCTTTAAGATACAGAGGAGTTTTGTTGGCCTTTACAAGTGATTTATTCTGACAGTTATTGTATGTTCAACAATAAATTAAGTGAAAATAGGCTAATAACACATATTCACTGATGCTTTAGCAGCTCAGAAATGGATCGGAATTTCCTCTCTGACCTCACTCTCCTTCTCAAGTAAACAGACAATCATGTGTAAGCCAGACAAAGGCAGGATTCTCAAACAGAAAGGATAGGTAGGTTGGGAGCACAGAGGACTGAAGCAAATGCCTCTCTAATTACTGATGTGTGGTGACAGAGGACTAAAGAGATCATTGGAGGCTTCAGTATTAGTGACAGTGCAGTTTTCTCCCAGCAAATAACATGTACCATGAGAAATCACTCTTTCCAGCCTTTGAATCTTTCTGGAAGTTTGAAATCTGTGGCAGTTGAATGTTTCCCAAAAGTCCTTGCAGCATCTTGCACATCTCTAGGGTCTCACAGCACTTCAAAGACGCCTCTTCCTTGCCAAGCTGCTGTGCCACCCAAAATGCAAATGCTATGACTGAGAGCAGTGCTCCTTGAACTCTGGCAGACTGGGACCGTGCCCATTGCCTTGTGGAGCAGAGCCTGTTTCTTTTTTTTTTTTTTTTGTCTGATGTTTTAGAGCTTGCAGGCCTGGTTGTGGATACGTTAGGACCAAATGAAGGAAGAGACTGAAATTCAGGAGGAATGTGTGCAAGGTACAGCACTTTGGCAAGGATACTGAAGTGTGTGTATATAGGCCAGGGAGTGAGAAAACCTGTGGAAGAGTAGGCTGTGTGTCGTGAGCTCAGGAAGTTTTTGATCAGTTGATAATTTCTGTCCTTTCCATTTCCCATTTCTCCTCCCTTCCAGTAGCCAGGGCATTTGGTAAAACCTCATGGCTGATCTCCCATGCAATGAGAGTCTATGCTAATGCAAGAAAATAACTGTCACAGATAGGTGATGGGAGGTTGTCCATGGTGATTCAAGGGTGAAACACAGACTCTAGCTCTTCCCCTTGTTCTCTCCCCAGTGCCTAGACATGTGGTCATCTGGCACACAGTTTTCTGTCAGCTCAGCCCAAACCATGCAGAGGCTGGAGACCTCTGCCAGTAGCACGCCTGTGGTAGTGGGGAAAGAGCTGAACAGGTGGAAGAATCAGGCAGAAGACAGCATATCAAACCAACATGCTATAAAAACGCTCCGCTGAAGCATGGTGACACTGCAGGGGCTGCTTTTCCATCAGAAATGGACTGGAGCATCCCCAGTGCAATGGTTGATGTACTCACCTGTCCAATTCCTGCTGAGGCAGTGCAGATGGGAGCGTAATTCTCAATGTTTGTGGGGCTGAAAGCAATCTGTCTGTCACCACCTCCTTTCCTCCCCTCTCCAGCTACTTTCACTCTCCCACTTGCCATGTCCTGTTTTCTTGTAAACAAGGTGGTGGCTGATTTTTTGGACCTGGAATGATAACAGGTCACTCTCTCTCTCTCTGTAGTTCTTCAGCATCTATTGCAGCTGCTTGTGTGTTGAGGGCATTTGCCTTGACTTTACTCAATGATTTTGAGTAAATGATTGTTTGCTTATTTGTAAAGCTCTTTTCTATTTGTCCTTTCCTTTCCTTCCCTTTATTTGTAAAGCTCTTTTCTCTCCTCTCCTCTCCTCTCCTCTCCTCTCCTCTCCTCTCCTCTCCTCTCCTCTCCTCTCCTCTCCTCTCCTCTCCTCTCCTCTCCTCTCCTCTCCTCTCTTCACTTTTTCCAGTCAGCAGCAAGGATGAGAGGTTTGCTGTTGGATCTGCTTTAGCTCTGCTAGATCCCATGCATATTTTCCCAGTTTGCAGAGGCTATCTCTTGTAGACAAAGGGAGTAATGAAGAAGCGAATGGCCTTCATTCTCTCTGAAAGAGGAATCAGTTTATGAAAAGAGAATAGTGAAGAACTAGAGTACTTGCAACATGTTTAAAGCCTCTTTTTCTCCCAGGCTTGTCCTGAAGCATCTCTAGTAGGAAATTCAGGCAGCTGTTCAGCTTGCTGACTGGGTGGGAGTTTAAAGGCAATCTTTGTGTGCACAATTGCATAATGTAATTGCGTGTGCATTAACATTTTACCTGGATTTAGGCATGTGCAAATGACTTGCTGAATTACTTTGGAGCTGGAGTTGCAGTAAGAGATTTGGGGAACTCCTCCTCTTTGCTGTGACAAGCAGCATCTGGTCCAATGTAAAGTACAACTTTCAGTGCAAATATGTAGATGTGTTTGAGCTTATTCTTTGTTCTCTGCCATTACCAGGACGTGGGTTGGCAAGCTGAAAATGGCTTTCCGCCAACATTTAATGGGAGCATCTCCCAACTGCTGAATGTGTGTGCAGAAAGTAAATGCAAAAGAGAGAGGGTTGTGGTGGTCAGAGCAACCATTATTTAACTGGGGAAAATTCTTGTGTAATATGGATTCTGTAACTTTCCCAACTCTGGTTATGATACACTTTAAAATCCATACTGCTGTGAAGGAGAAATTATAGCCAATTAAACAAGAGTACCAAACAGAGTCTGTCCCCAAATTTTCCCTTTTTGTATTTGTTGAACTGCACAATTATTTTAAATTGAGTGTTGCATATTCATAAACTGCATTTCCAACCACCCAGTCTTCTGTTTTATGGATCTAGTTGGAATATTAGCATATATTTCAGTAGCTCATTTCATTTCATTGATCCCAAAGTTCTTTACAGAAGACACATACGATGCTCATACTGATACCAAAGAGCAGCCACCTCTGCGATGGAATATAACAGGTGTTTAACAGAGCTCAGATTCCTCCCACTGCATCAGCTAAACCAACGTACAGCTTCTGCTTTTTCCACCAGGAATGTCTAGAGGGATTGCTGTACAAACAGAACACAGCAGAAGGATTATAGCACAACCACAATGCTAGCAAATTTCTTTGCTTAGATAGGTATTAAGACCTGTCTTTGAGAATGACCTTAGACCCCAAGGGTTATTCTAGGTGGACTGATTGTGCAGGTGTGACCTGAGATGTAGATTTCAGCTGCAGTTGCAGTGGAGAATTGGGTTCATACACATACTCTTACAAAAGCTACTTCAGGTGTTCAAGTGAATGAGGCCATTTTTGAGTGAGGGTGTATTATACAAGGGAGTTAATGGGTACAGCTATGTTTTTGTAAAATCACACCGTACAGGTGAATGGTGTAACTTTCCTGTGCAGGCAGAACCAAAGACCTACTCAGTGAAATGAATGTTATCAAATGCCTGCTGCTTTTTCAAATACAGAATAGGGGTTGGTTGCTCAGGGGAAATTTTAGGACAGCACCCAGCACATCCCTCTCTGAAATGCCTGCTTGGACTTTGTGGTGGCACCAGTGCGGTTCTGAGTCACCAGCAGTATTATTTGCAATTTCAGGGATCTCCCATCCAAATAGTGACAGTTCGTTTCTCAGCTCTGCTTAGCTTGTCAGATCTGTGGCAGGGTGTCATGGCTGTTCAGTCAGAGTTACTGAATGGAGGGAAAGAGAGACATCTTTAATTTCTATAGCCTTTCATTCTGATGACATTTATCAAATTTCCTCTGTCTGACAAGTTCAACCTAGATGTGCTCCTCTGCCTTCCTGCACGTGCCCTGGTGATGGGAAGGGAAGACGGGAAGAAGGGAAGATGGGAAGGAGCCAGTGGGCAGCACTTGCCCACTTGTAAGAGGGTTGGATAAAGGAAGAGAAGGTGAGATGTACTAAAAATAAAGAAGCCCAAAAGCAGGTGACTACAAAAGAAGGAAAGGAATAGACAAAAGGAGAGGCAGAAAAAGTAACTAGTTGAGATTGTATAAAAGGCTTTTTAAGCCCCCACACTGCAGTCTACACTCTTTAAAGTACTTGAAAAACCAGGTGATACTTTTACTGTGCATCTGCACATCACGTAGTTAATTCTGTACTACTATTCTGTAGCCTTCTCCTGCATTTTCCTTATATCTTTTTTTTTTCTTTTTTCTTTCTTCTTTTTTTCTTTTTGGCTTCAATTAATGCCTTTCTTATATTCCTTCAGGAGGTTTTTTTAATCCCTTCTTTCTCCAGTCCTGGATCTAGAAGTGTCACAAGAGGTTTCTTCCATTTCTAGATGGAGGGACAACCTCAGTAGGTCATGCCCACCTACCCTCTTTCCGGGGCTAGACCAGAGGATGTTCCAGGAGGAGAAAGCCAATGAGGGATCTATACTGAATTTGGAGATCCTTCTGCATCTTTTCCCCCATCTTACACTTGTTGATCTTGGTGCTAGCAGGACTGAGAGCAGTCACTGCCTCCTGTAGCCACCTTGATTAACCAACTGTCCTAAGTGGGTCATTTAGAGGAGGCCAGTGGGCCCATCACTAACACTCAGCTCTGCCACTGGCACTGGGCACACAAGCTTCTCACACACTTCTTGGTGCATCAGAAGGTAGACTTCCTGGGTATACTGCATGCTAGACTGGTAGCATCTGTCACCTTCTCAAAAGGATGTGTTAGGAAGTCATGATGATGTGCAGACATAGGTCTGGTCTCTCTGTGGCTGAAGGATGTCATGGTGGGGACAGCTGCCCTCAGGGCTCAGTGTGCTTGTAGCACTGCCAAAAATCAGGGAGTTGTAAGCATTTATCAGGACATCTCATGAGTCTTCTTAGCATTTATTACCAATCATGGAGAGGAAAGGTTGTGCAGTGGGATGGCTGAAACAGAAAGTGAACTGGGTAATGCAGCTCAGGTATCTATGTCTTGTTGGGTATGACAAGTGGAAAAAAGCCAAAGATATAGCCATTTGTTGGTTCCCTCTACTTGCAGATATCTGCCTGATATCCACACTGATAGCATTTCTGTTGCGTGTTACTGTCCATCTGTGAAGAGATTACACATTTAGCATCTGTCTACCCATCCATCAGCGTTAGGTTTCTTTAGGCACCCTTTAATGTCTGCCTACCCATCCATCAGCATTAGGTTTCTTTAGGCACATTTTAATGTGGGTTTTCAGAGCCTGCCTTGCTTGCCACCTCCTCTCTGCGTTCGTCATCCTGCATCTGGTGTGGATGTTTGCTACTTCGTGTCTCAGTTCAGCAGAGACTTCCTGGCTCTCTTTCATTGAATTGTGTTTTTTTCTTGTATTTTCTTCTTCCGCTCTGTGGCTTTTCTTGAACATAAAATAGAAGGCAGGTAGGTTCAAACATTTGGCCTTAAAGCTGGAAGATACAAACATGACCTGCTGTGCATCAGTTACTGATGGTGTAGGACACCATTGTATTAGCTCCTTTTTGAAAACACTCAGCATGTTAGATTCCTGACTTGCTAAGCTTCCCAATTCTGATTTCCTGCTTGTGACTACAAAACGCATTGGGATTTTTATTCATAAGTATGAAAAGAGCCGTCTTGGTATAGGCAGAAGTGGCTGACTTAGACATCAGAGCACATGCACAGGTGAATGTCTTGAACTTTTAACAGCCAAGCTATTACCCATGCAGTCACATAAAGACCTCCACTGCTGAATCTGCCTGAACTGGTTATCTGCAGAGACTAAATAGTTCTGTGTAGGGTTGATGTATCCTGGAGACTCGAGGCAATTAGCTGTGGATGATGAACATGGAGTGTAATGACAAGTCCTCAGGGCAAAAGTGCTCAGCTGCTCTGCTCCTGCAGATCTTGGGCACTCTGCAGGACCCAGCCTTCATCTTGAGCTTCACCCCTGGCATGCAGATAATCAGAAGGTTGGACTAACTGGGGAAAAAACTGTAGTAAACACTGTGCAGGGAGTTTCAGAGCTCTGCAGATGAAGGTTGTGGGTTACAGAAACAGCATAAGTCAAATAATTTTAGCTCTTTTTTCTTCTTCTCCTTGAAAAGAAGAAAAGTAGAAGCTAAATGCAGTCTGTCCCCCGTCCCTAGTTGAATCACTAACTTATTCTGTCTTGTAATAGCACTTAGAAACCCTGGTGTCATTATTAGCATTGTACAAAAATATATCAAAGAACCAGTCTCTTCCTCAGACAGCTTGCGATCTAAAGCCCACATCCTGCAAAGCCTTAAGAATATGTTTAACAGTATGTTGCAATTATTACTGATCATAATTGCTATTATGGAACATGCAGTTCCCAAACATAAATCAGGATCCCAGGCTACTGGGCCCTCTAATGATACACAATAAAGGCAGTGCCAGAACCGGCAAGTTTACAGTGAAAATGTTGAGCATTGACCCTCTGTGGGATTTCTCGCAGTGCATACAAATGCAGTGCCTGCATAAGGCCTGGCAGACACTGTGCATAAAATAAAGGAAAAGATAAGAAATAGATACAACAAAGATATAGGTGGAAGCATAAGGTAACAATGTAATGTAATATTAAGAATATAAATCTAAGATAGAATTGAGAATATTCCAAGAGCTTGGTTTTTTTCTGCACCATTAACTTGATCTCATTGCGCACCAGAATATATATAGATTCTCTGTTCTTACCTTACCTGAGAAATGTACAATTTCATATATAATGTGTGATAAATAGGATGTACGATGGGGTAGAATCAATGATGCAGGAGAAACTTTAACATATGGAAAGGCTTGACTTCTGAGCACTTGATTTCTCAGTCTTAATGTTTTATCAGTGCTGAATTTTTTGTACTGGAGATACATCTGAATGTGTGTAGCCATCTGAATAATCAGGTGAAACCAGTGCCAAACTCAGCCAAGTAGAAATGGAGCATCTTTAACAAGAAAGCTCTAATGAGCTTGTTGCAAAACCCATCTCTGTTTGACAGGACATTTGTGGAGTGCTTGTGCAGCTGGAGGGGGCTTCTCTTTAGTGAGAGTAGATGGGAAGACTGGTCGTTTCTATGTGAGAGAGCTGGGGATGTGAGGAAAAAAATATTTTTTGTGCTATTTTTGGTTATCTTTTTGTTGCCCTATTTGTTAATGTCTGGATTTTCTTGAGGCTCTTTTCCTTTCCAAATTTCAGATAAATAAATAAACAATCCTATTTTTTCCCCATAACCGTGGGGATAATCTGGACTGCCTCTGTAATACGTCAGAGGTTTTCTGCTTTGGAGTGGGGAGTGGTGGGTCTTAGAACATGTTATTTTAGACAGATATCTATTTGGACAGAGTGAAGAACCTGAAGATGATAAATGGCCTGTATTTGCACATTTCCCAACTGAAATGCTAGCATTACTGTAGGCCTATTTCCCAAATCTGATCTGAAAGACATGCTTCATACTTATGTCTCTTCCTAGTGCTTTTATGCCATCATAAAGACTTTACTATCCCATCAAGACATATTAACATTTTTCCTTGAGCTGGGATGGCCTGAAAGTGGCTTATTTTCCAGAACTCATCACGCCTTCTCTTGGTAACAAAGAAGTCCCATATATCCTCACTTTCACTACTTTTAGATGGCTTGAAGGAGCCTGTCATGTAGCAGTAGAAAAGGTAAGGTACTCAGATAAAGTCTATGAAAATCCAGCCAGAGGGGCTCAGGAGAAAATAAACTTTACCACCAGTGCTTTTTCCCAATGTGATGACCACAGCCCAGTTTTTGTTGCCTCCTTTCTTAAGGAAGAACATATGGAGTGATGAGAATATTCAGTGAAGGAAGGTAACAGATGATGCATAGAAGCATTATGTATGAATATAAACATAAATATATTATGGAAAATATCCCATAGCCCCAGCAAGTGCTTTCCCTCTTTCCTTCTTTCCCTTTCAAATCATTTAAATTAATATTTTATTTTTGTGCAGCTGTAGGGAAGACATATATTATTGACGGGATCGTGTTTTCTCAGAATCTCTCCCAGTTCCCACATTTTCCGCAGCAGAGAAAGGAAAATTTAAAAGAAAAAATAAACAGTAACTTTTAGGTTTGAAGTTATGGCAGTACCCAAATTTACATCCAGATGTTTAACAGAAGTACTGTTTGCATGCTTAACTTTATGGCTCTAGTTCTACTTGTCTTACCTGGACACTCAGTAAGGCTATCATTAAGGCTCCCACGGGAAGAGAAGAGTACCTGAAGTTTGGCTCTTAGTAAGTTATAGAAATGGTACAAGATCTGAGTGTGGAGTTCACATTCTGAAGGATGACATCATCTTGCTCCCAGCCCTACCTGTGATTTTGAGTGTTAAAAAGCAGTGCTTCCCAGTTAATGCAGCATGCTGTAATGATATGTATGCACGAGGAGCTCGAAGGAGAGAAACATATTGAAGTGTTGCAGTCGCAGGCCAAACAAAATTTGCAGTTGTTTTTTCTGAAGCAGGCCTAAGAATTTCTCACCCAGAATTAGGAAAATTTCAGGTGCCCCAAACTTCAGCAGGGACTTTGCTTGCTTGATAAAGCCAGAATTTTTGGATCCAGACCAAATTTGCTAAACAGGACACCCTAGAGAAAATCTGGGCAGAATCTCCAAATGCAGGATAGCGAGTGTTCCTGTTAAAGCCAGTGCACAAAGTTATCCCTCAAACTGCCAAAGCATGAAGATGAGGCTGTTCATGATCTCAGTTTCAAAAAGGCATCTGGAAATAAAGGAGTTCCTGTGGGGCATGTAGGTGTCTTTTAACGGGTAGGCATGGAGAATATGACTGGCTCTGTTTTTCTTTTGACTTTTTGTGAATTTCTGGGTAAGATGTAGTGAAGATTCAGTGATTTGGACTGGAAATAACCCACATTTCAGATACAGTTGTTTATTTTCTGTAGTCTCCTTACTGCTCAAAATATCTTTTAGAAGAAAAACTTGAGACAATTAACTGATCCTACAGGCAGATCTAAAAGATATTCCTTTCTGGCTAGTGGTAGAAGGGGATGTGTTTGAGAGTATCAAATTTCTGGGTGCAGCATGGTTATTTGCCTGGTCCACCATGAGGTCCTGTGCAAAATTTTCAGTTTTGGAGTGGCAAAGGCTTTGGCAGTGTTTAGACACCCAGAGCATCACCCTCAAGGAAGATCACACCAGAAGAGCTGTCTTGCCTTGCCTTGCCCTGAGTCCTATCTTACCACCCCATCCACCCCCAGTGCCACTCCCAAATACGATCACCCCTCTGCTTTCTTTGATCACCTCTCTACTTGCTTCATGCCTGAGAAGACGCACAGCTGGAGCAGAAATTTGCATCCTCCTCTGTGTCCTCCCCTTCCCAAGCATGCACAGGAAGAAAATTCAATTAAGCAAGTGATTTGCTGTTGTGTTTAAGTTACAATAGTAGTAATCACACCAATTATAGAAATCAGGTTGGCAATCATGGACCCTGCCCTCTGGGTTGCTATTAACTTCATTCTGGTGTGTGATTTTCCTCCGCCCCACTGAAATTGGTGAATGTCACCTGCGTATATCCCTGCTCCTCCAGGATGTAATAGCATCTTTAAAACCTAACAGCCAATTGCTGCCCTCACACGTGCATTGAGATTTATCCCTACCTCTCTTTATTACAATAATGAGTGGGTAGCAGATGTAGTCAAATGCTGTTGCAGTATTCTCCCTCTGCCCTCCCTCCCTTTTCCCCAGCAAGCGGTAGTTTGAATCTTAAGCAGTGTCTTGGATTACTTAGTGGAAACATTCTCCAGGCCCAGGGGAAAAATAGTTACACAACTGCCTGGGATCTTTTTTTTTTTTTCCTTCCTTTTCTCTTCTTTTTCAGTTTAATCATTCTCTCTACTTGGGTGAATCTTCTTTAATTATTAAAACTGTACAGTGAGAAGCACCACTAACTATGATGACAGATGTCTTCCTCTGTTCTTTCTCTCCAATCCCCAGGATTAGCAATGGACGTCTATGCTCAGCCAAAATATCACTTTGTTGCAGTGTAAATTTCCCTGTGATTTTTCTTTTTGTCTGTTTCTCTCATGAGTGTAGGCAGATTTCTTGTTGGGATCCTTTTGTTACCACTCCCTCCTGCTCTGAAGGTGAGGGAATGGAAGATTCAAGATATGTTTGGCTGCTGGAGCATTTTTGAGAAAGATGCTTTTGGTCCATTCTCTTTGATTCAAGCATGAGATGCTTCTCTCTTTCTGCTGTGAAATGCTGAGACACTGTGTTTCAAATGTGGCCCCTCGCTTCAGGGTGCAACAGCTCCTCTGAATACCCAGATACCCTCCAAACCCAGAAGCACTGAAATCACCAGCTGCTTTCAATAGAATTGGTCATCACTCAAATGTACATATGTATGAATGCAGAGCGAAATTGGGTTGTGACATGCAGAGGGAATGAGCTGAAGTGATGAATGAGATTAATCTGAAACAATTTTTAAAGGGCTCTGAGATCTTTGAATAGAAATGCCAGTGAAAGAGGAAACAGAATTACGATTGTTCGCATTGATACTATTTTCTCATCACCATTTTGCTTGCTCCCAGGGCCGGAAGACCTGTGCATGTCTCGGGGCCAATCTGAACTGCAGCATGAGGTCAGAGAGCTCCATCCCAGTGCTCTCTTGCATGCTTACCTCACCTGCCCTTTCTGGTGCACAGCTGCTCCTTCCATGCTCCTACCTTTCCTGCAGTTACTGTGGCTGGATCAGGTGGTCACCAATCACTTGTGGCATTTGCTGCAGTCCAGTGAAGAAGCTGGTAGGGGGATGCTAATTTAGCTGTTAGCTGCTTGTTCAAAAGTCAAATTAGCCTCTCACATCTCTGCCTTTTTGGGATCATTGTTTTTCCTGTGGTTGGTCTGCTGTGTTATTTACACTTTTCACAAGAGAGGTGGAGAGCCATCTGGATTTGGTGTGCAGCCAAAGCTGATCTGAATGCCCACAGAATTAAAACAGAGCTGACACGTATGGGGAATATCAAGCCCTTTAACAGGTACGAGAGCAGCTCTGGAGCAGCATTTTCCCAACATACTGTGCTTGGTAAATTGGGCAGCACCGAAGCATTTAAAAGATTCTCTTTGTTACGTCTGTTGTCTACTGCCTGTCTGATGCTACAGCTCTCTAAACAAGCTCATTACAAATCAGTGATGTGCTTGGCTCAGCGTGTCCACACTGCAATGTTAGGACCCGGCCAGTGACCACAGAACTGCAGGCTTTGGGGTGGTGCTGCTACAGCTGGAGGCAAAGTGGCAAGAAGGCTGCTTCCATGGTGCTTAGGCTGCCTTTGCAAGAGGCCGAGGCTGCCAAGTGCTGGGCTTTGACAGCAGCACTGGGCCAGGTGCCTGGCTGCTCTCTGAGCAATTCCCAGGTCGTGTCATTGTACAGAAGGGAGTAGTTTAATCCCAGAGAAGAGAACAGATGGGGAAGGGCAATGGCAGCATTTCAGGATTTGCAGGTGTTGCTTGCTGTGGTGCCTCTTCTGGTTGCCTGCATGGGGAGGTTTCCTTGCTGCCACCTTTGCACCCTGTGGGCTGAGGAGTTCTTCAGCCCCAGGCAGGCAGAGGAGGGGTGCTAGGTCCCAGCCAGCCACTGTGGCTCTCAATCCAGTGTGCTTTCCCTGCCCAACTCGCAGCCACGTGTAAATCTCCCCTTGCTCCTCACCTGCCAGAGCCCAGGTGGTGAAGAATCTGGTGGCAGGTAAAGTAATCAATCTGGAGGGCTTTTAGCAGCACGTCCTGCCATCATTTGACAGCACATCTCTGTCAAGGAGACTGTGCCTTTCCTCAATCAATAAATCAATCCATCCTTTTTTACCTTTGTGCACCTGCGTGTCAGTCAATTCATGCCATGGACAACGTAGAGCTGGCACTCAGGTGGCACAATAAATGTTCCCTCCCACCAAGGCCTCTCAGGGCAAGTTCAAGCTCAGGGCAGGGCTTGAACCTGCAGGGTCTCTGCAGAATCTCTGCAGGTAGCTGTGACAGCAATCTCCCACATCTTATCACTTTCTCAGTTGTTGAGTGGCATTTGTTACGCAGGGCATCTGTGTCAGGATGTCTACATGCTGTGCTGAGCATTTCTCTGAGAAGCCAGGGGCTCATATCCCTGTAAGACAGAGGGCTTTGTTTCCCCTAGGTGCCATGGTCACTGAGTCCAACATCTCCCCTATCACCTTCTGCAGGGGAGCTCTGCCAGCATCTGCCATGCATCCCTCAGGAGCTCCCAACCACATGCTGGAGAAGTGACTGTGCGACCAAGCTGCCTCTGCCTGCCTGCTAAGGTTTCTAGAGACACAGCTTGTGTCAGCCTCAATCTCCTATTTATCTCCTCTTGTTCCCGCTGTCACAACCTCTTCCTGCGAATGCAGAGTGAGGAGGGTAGTAGCATTGGGCAAAGAGGGACTGACAAACAGCTGGGGCCTTGGAGCTGTGCCGTGAATGATACCTGTGCAGTGTGGTGTGTTTGCTTGTTTGCTCGGGACTGAGGGCCACTGAAGTCAGTTTGCTCAAGAATGTCCATCTGTAATAGCAAAGGGAAGGGCTGTGTCTCTTTGAGCATCTCCTCCACTGGGATGTGATTGTATGAAACTAGAAACAACTAGTTTGGATGTTTCGTGCTAATTTAGGGCAGCTGCCTTGGTTGCTTTTTGCTCCTGGCTCTCTTGGCAAAAAGCTTTGTTCTCCTTTAGTAGCTTTTGCTCCAATATCTCCTATCTAAGTATACTACAGGGGATCCTGATGTTTGGATACTGTTAAAATGCCTCATTGTGGGCTTGGGAAATCCTCAGACTCGTCCCAAAGTATTCAGAAACACTGAAATTGAGATGTTGAAAGCTTCCCAATGGAGTCAGGAGGAGTCACTGCAACATATCAGAGACATCTGGGAGGCAGCACCAGACTGCAGCCTGTATTATCCTGTCCCTTACCTTTATGCTGTAACAACAAGATCAGCCTTCCTCTCTAGACACATCTAA
Organism: Chrysolophus pictus; assembly: GCA_037305975.1. Lineage (NCBI taxonomy): Eukaryota > Metazoa > Chordata > Aves > Galliformes > Phasianidae > Chrysolophus > Chrysolophus pictus. The sequence goes on along the minus strand of CM074576.1, from coordinate 114,347,954 downwards.
TTGTGTCCTTAGGCTATCATGACTATAACTACATCGCTACTCTAATTAGGCTTATGGTTCAACATCTTTCTTAATTTCTCCTTTCTTTAATTTCTTTGAAATGTTTTGGACAGCCTTCCTCACTTAAGCAGCCTTTCATCACCTAACATCTTTCATTGCTTGCTGCCTCTCTTGCTGCTGATGTGGCCTGTGGAGGTACCACGAGACCGTCCCAGCTTCCACCCAGCTAATACTTGCAGCTGACAACAGGGCAAGAGGAGCCCCATTCTCATCACTGCTGCGAGGTTCAGGCAAAGGCTCACTGTGCTGCAGAGTGACAGCTGCAAAATTCCTGGATGACCTGGGTTTGTTCCAGTATTAATTGTTCTTACTTCTTTTTGGAGGTCAGGCCCTGCCGCTGGTTGCCAGCTCCTCAGAGAGCTGAGTGAAAAATGGAGACTAAAAGCTTAAAATGTGGTCTTCGCCTCAAAAAAAAAAGCGACCTGATAAAAATAGCCTCTTCCTCCACTGTTGCTCTAATTCCTGTGTGACTCCAGGTCAGTTTTGCTCGCTCGAGACAGAAAAGAAGTTTTTGCTGTCTCTCTCTCTTGTTCACCACAATGCTTCAGGAGAGAGACCTGCAGGTTCTCAGCGGGACATCTAACTAAGGTCTAAAGGAAAAAATGAGCTTCTTCTTGGCAATGAGGAAAAAATGCCCAAAGCACAGGCTTAATCCAAAGATCCTTGCTTAGGTCTGCATGGTTGAGAATAAGACTGAAGTGTGGCCAGCAACTTAAATCCTTCAGCAGGGCACAGTGAGAATCACAGATTTATGATGAACACCATTTTAAGTATCTATTTCCAAGAAACTTCTTCAGGAAATTATCCTTCAAACATTTTGGCCAACGAGTGACTTGCAAAGTCTTTATGACGTAAGCCTGCTCCTTGCCTTCAGTTCAGAAAATATACTTCTTCCTTGTAGGGTTTTGCAGTTTTAGGGTGTAAAGCATGTCTCCTTCTCTTGCTGCTGTAATTGCTGTGAATGGGTGTTTCATAGAGAGGCTCAAGGAACCTTTCTAATGAAAGGAAAAAATAAGATAATCAGAAATGGGTTGCAGACTACATTAACGAAGTATGCACGGTCTCCCCGCTTCAGCCTATCCCATGTCCAAGAAAAAACGCCCTCAGGTTGTCTCTCTGTTAAGCTTGAACACACACATCTCTTCTTACGTGCACATCTGCTTATGTGCACATCTGCATATGGAGTGTGTATTGGGAGTATCTATCAGGATCTGGACACGAAAGCCCTTTCTCCTTACCAAAAGAGATTGCTCTTTCTGGGTGCTCCCCTCTCCTCCTTCCCACCAGCTCTGCTGCCCTGGTTTGTTAAGGTTGCTGAATGCTAGGGACTACTAACTGCAGACCAGGTTTGGGAAGCAGAAGACTTTGATCCAGAGAGATCTAGCACCTTCTCACCCCTCTGCATCGATGCTCTCATCTAGCTTCTTCTCTGCTAGCATCCCTCCTGCCCTGCCTGAGAGCTTCGAGAGAGGGTTGTCCTGAGGAACAGACAAAAATATGCCCTCTGTCATCCTGATCAGAGCTGCTTGAGAGAAGAGGAAAGATCACAGCCGAGGCTTCCCATGGGCTGCTGGCTGCATGGGCACCGCAGGCTGGAGCATCTGTCAGATGGATCTTAAAACTTGAGACCTTTCCCACCAGTGGTTGGTCAGCACCCCATGGCAGACTTGCTTTATGGCAGGTCCCACTACCGATGTTATCAGCTCCAGGACATCCTGTGGGGACAGCACTGCAAATCAGGTCAAGAAATAGAGAAGCCAGGCTGGAGCTCTGAGAGGTACACCTTTTCCATTTATTCCTTCCCAGGTGCCTCCTCAAGCAACCTAGAAGTAAAGGAGGACGGAACCAAAAGCTCCTTCCAGTTAACTGTGTGAGTTTGCTAGCTGAGGGGTTTTAAGGGCAGCTGCCAACTATAGTATGGCTTGCACGAAATTCAGAGGAGTTTGCTGTTCGCATGTCAGATGAGGTAAGGAAAAGGGATTCAGTGATGTATACAGAAATAGAAGTCACCAAGCCAGCTGGGGAGGAGAGGAGGAAATGTTGCTTATTCACAGGAAAAAAGTGTTTATGTGTAATACTGTTTGAGAGGAATTGCCTGCTTTCCCATTCTTCTCCTATTCCCATTTTTTCATTCTCTTGTGATTGGCACAAGTCACCCCACAAGCATCCCTACATTGCCACCTCATGGGGAACTGAAGCTTCCAGTGCCTTGAGAAGCGGTGGTGTGGGCTGCACAAGGGCTTTCCTAAAGCAGAATGCTGACCTCAAAACTGACGTGGAAAAGGATTTAAATCAACACACCATCACTTGGGAATGTTCCACGCCGTGTCCTAGAACTCTTCTGCTGTTTCCTGCCTTGTAGGAAATGATTCCTGCCTTGTACACTTGTAGATTGGTGGGCCCTGCTTGCCCACTGCCCAGAGCCACATGCAGATGTACCCCGCTGTCCTGCCTGCACTGCAGTCTGCACCCATCCTCCCTCTATAGACGATGCAAGGGGAAGGAAAATCTAACCCCAACTATGCTCTGTGTTGTCTGAAGCTGGTCATCCCTGTCTCCTCATTTCTGTTACTCATTTCTGGGGGTTCTCAGAGCCCTTCTGCAGGGTCAGCCATTCTGGCTTGAAGTTGTGAGAGTGGTGAGGGATGAAGCCTGGGTGAGAAACAGCAAGTGAAGCAAAAACAGAGAACAGGCTCTGACTGCAGATGGATTTTGCCCCCTTCTGTCAGCTTCCTGCAACAGACCCGAGCTGCTGCCTCAGGCTGGCTCTGCATTGCTGTGCTTGGTGCATTTGGCTGTACAGATGCTGTCGACAGCCACTCGCATCCTTCCCGCAGCCAGTTACTGGTTACAGGCAAGGAGGCCAGAGATTATGACTGTAGTGTTTGGGGAGCTCAACTTTAAAGGGTCAGAAGATATTAGGGTTGGGCAGAGAAGTTGGTGGGGGGTATGGAAGGGATAAAATATCTGTAGGGGCAGAGGACTTACATAGCTGAGGGGTAACTGGCAGTGTCTGAATAGATCTTGGAAGATGCTAGTGTATTTTTGCCTACTAGGGCCACTTGTGAAACTGCTGCTGTCCTAAAAACTGTCAGTACATGCATGTTGGTCTCACAGGAACATAAAGGTAGGATGCTCCCACAGGCCCAGTTTCCTAATGGATAGCAGAAGGAGTGATAGAATTGCTGAAGTAATGCCTGTGATTGCTTCAGCCCTCTCCTCTCCTCTCCTCTCCTCTCCTCTCCTCTCCTCTCCTCTCCTCTCCTCTCCTCTCCTCTCCTCTCCTCTCCTCTCCTCTCCTCTCCTCTCCTCTCCTCTCCTCTCCTCTCCTCTCCTCTCCTCTCCTCTCCTCTCCTCTCCTCTCCTCTCCTCTCCTCTCCTCTCCTCTCCTCTCCTCTCCTCTCCTCTCCTCCCCTCCCCTCCCCTCCCCTCCCCTCCCCTCCCCTCCCCTCCCCTCCCCTCCCCTCCCCTCACCTCCCCTCCCCTCCCCTCCCCTCCCTTCCCCTCCCCTTCCCTCCCCTCCCCTTCTTTTTTTTTTTGGTGATTTCACAATTGTTATTTTTAACAACAGTCTGACCAACAATAGCATTTTGAATCCAAATAGACTCAGGAACACATGCCTTCAGAGTTGTGTTAACCTGCTCATGTCCAAGCTGAAAAGCAGGTCTGCTGGCCTAACCCACTTCTTTTCAGCCACTGTCAGGACAGGTTCATCTCTGGAGTGCTCCTGAACTTGCTCCGGGGTTCAGCTGGCATTAGCAGAAGTGAGGTGGAAATCTTAGAGGGAACTTTGCCTTTTTCTTCCCTGTGGCAGCATTGAACACCACCTGATCCCCACTGCAGCAAAAACACTGTCAGTCCTTTAAGTTGGTGCATAGGGTGAGCCTGTCTGGTGGAGGGGATCTGAGTAAGCCCAGGAAAAGGCGTAGAGGCACACTTCAGCCTTCCTGGCATTGCAGCAGCAGACTGGTATCCAAGTGTCACAGAGCATCTTCCAGTGCACTGCTCCATTTCCTTTTCCTTTCATTATTTTGCATTTATCTATGGCCTTTGTATCTCTTGGCTGCAGCTCAGGCCAAGCATGGGCAGCTCACCAAGGCACCTGTTCCCTATCTCTGTGTCACTTTCCCCCTCTTCTTATTGCACAAGGCAATAGACACAGGTCACTGGGTAAAGCACCTAGCCTTCTGCATGCAGACTGTGTCTACACAAAGCTTGGCAAATTCTGGTCAAACTCTAGTGACGAATATCTTTCTAGGTTGGCCAGGGTGGGAAGAAAGCAACTGTATGTGGTATATTGTTTCTATTTTTCCCCAGTGAGAAGTTAGTCTACTAAAGGCTGCATAAACATTTAGAAGATGTTTGCAGCCCTTTACCCTCCTGCTCAAAGGCCTCGCACTTCATCTACTGCCTCGATCCAGGGAGACCAGAGCCCAGGGATGGTAATCTCCCTGCCTGCCAGGGCTGTGAGCTGGTGCCTCTTGATGTCCTGGCAAGATCATTTTGTGGCTGCTGTGTCTTTTCCCCAAACAGCTGAGGGTGGCACCTGTGACTCTGGGAAGGAATGCTGGACAGGTTTTTGAAGTGCTAATGATGATTAGTTTGTCCAAGCCAGCACAAACTATCAATGGGCTTGAAATGTTAATCAGGAGAAGGGCCTAGTGCTGAAGAGCTGCAGAATGAGAAATGAATTGGGAAGCAGGGGGAGAGCAATGCTGGAGATGCCTAAGTGGGGATTTGACACAAGTATTTTCAGCTGCTCAGTTCTGTGCTCTGTGAGTGGGATGGATGCCTTTCTCTTCTGCATGCCTGAAATACCTTACTTCACTTACAGAAACATTCCAATTGTGAGTAACTTCATTCTGACTGCGTAGGAAAACCTCAGGAATTGCTCCCCAGATCCTCCTTTTCCATCCGGAGAGCAACCTTGTTCCCCACTCACATGACTCCCCATGAATTTGCCCTTTTATCCTTACACTGCCATTTTCTGCTTGCTTATGTTGGAGTGCATTTACTTAGCACAGTCCTGTAAGATACTTGCACACACCTGATTTCAGACAAACCACGCAGGCTGCACTTTCCTGTAGACTGCATGGATGGTTGGACTCTGATAAACACTATAAATATGTGCTCTGTAAAAAGTATTTGCAGATATTCTCCTCTCTCTTCTCTCTCCTTTTCCTTTTGTAGATACCCGTGCATCTCTATATATTTATCTCACATTTGCACTTGCTCTGCAAGCCTGTACTATCTCAGGTTTACCGAGACATAGAGGAAGATCTTCCTCAGTGAACTTTGCCACGATGTGCTGGCTCTTCCTGCTCCCAGGTCTCCTTAGGATGGCATTGCTGCTTGCACACGTCTCCTGCTGGAATCACGTTACCAGTGAGTGATTGTAGATAGGTGCAGTAATGGTGTCCCCTGATCACACTGCATCCTGGTGCAGGATAGATGGGACTCTCTGTACCTGCTCACAGGAACAGAGTGCAGGTGCTGCCGTTCTTTTCTTTGAGACATGCAGTAGGCTCTGTGGAACAGCATGTGCAATTAAAAAAATGGAAAAGAACAAGAGAAAGAAAAAGAAACACGTCATTTCATAGTTCTCCAAGCACAGACATGCCTAGCTTCCTGCTTAAGAATCTGAGCAGCACAACTCACCCAATTAGTCAGTAACGTAAGGTCTGCCATACCAGGCAGAACCAAGAATCCATCTAGCTGCTTTTCCTCCATATGTCTCCCACAGTGACCTGCAGCAGATGCCAAGAGACAAACGTAAGAATGGTGTGGGTGTGTAATGATACCTCCCTGTTACACTGTCTGAACCCCCAGTTAGCCTGCAGTGCCTGCTCCATGCTGGATGGTTCATGGTCTGAACTGCAGTATGCTCCCTGACCCTGCCCTGTCCCATGGCAGAGAGTTCTGCACTGAAACATGCACTGCCTGCTTTGTTGGGCATTTACTCATCACCTGTCTGTTTCTTTTGGTTCCCATTGCTTATACTGGAAGTGTCTTCCTTCCTTTTTATGTTACTCATTATCTTATAATTCTGTCATGTTTCTTCTCAGTTGTCTTTGCTGTAGCCTGAAGAAATCTAATCTGTTTGCTGTGTTAAGATATACCCAGACTAGAGTAAGCTTGAGGAAGCACCCCAAGCATCCTTAGCTTTTGGCACATGGCGCATCTAGTAATGTAGATGGAGTGACGGCATTGGTGGACAAGGGAAAGGTGGCAGATGTCATTTACCTGGACTTGAGCAAGGCCTTTGACATGGTCCCCCACCACATCCTTGTCTCCAAATTGGAGGGATGTGGATTTGATGCGTGGACCACTTGATGGATAAGAAATTGGTTAAAGGGCTGCAGACAGAGGGTGGTCATCAATGTATCTATGTCCAGGCTAGTAATGAGCGGCATTCCCCAGGGGTCTGTCTTGGGACCGGTGCTCTTTAACATCTTTATCAATGACATCGATGATGGAATCGAGTGCACCCTCAGCAAGTTTGCTGATGACACCAAGCTGAGTGGTGCAGTTGACACGATGGAAGGAAGGGATGCCATTCAGAGGGACCTCGAGAGGCTAGAAAGGTGGGCCCGGGTGAACCTGATGAGGCTCAACACGGCAAAGTGCAGAGTTTTGCACTTGGGTCGGAGGAATCCCAGGCATCCATACAGACTGGAAGGAGCGGTCCTTGAGAGCAGCCCTGTGGAGAAGGACCTGGGGGTCTTGATAGATGAAAAACTTAACATGAGCCAGCAATGTGCCGTGGGTAGTGATAGGACAAGGAGCAATGGTTTTAAACTGAGACAGGGGAGGTTTAGGTTAGATATTAGGAGGAAGTTTTTCACACAAAAGGCGGTGACACACTGGAACAGGTTGCCCAAGGAGGTTGTGGATGCCCCATCCCTGGGGGTGTTCAAGGCCAGATTGGATGGGGCCCTGGACAACCTGGTCTAGTATTAAATGGGGAGGTTGGTGGCCCTTCCTGTGGCAGGGCGGGTGGAGATTCATGATCCTTAAGGTCCCTTCCAACCCTGGCCATTCTGTGATTCCGTAACCTCTCCTTTAACTGATGCTAGAAGTCAACCTGATAATGAATGCACAAGCACTATATTCCAGTCCAAAAGGAGTGCTTGTGTAGCCTGTCTGTCTTTTGTATGCTAAGGATATTAATATCCTGTATCTAGTGCTCCACCAAAAAGGCATTCGAAGAACATCTGCTCACTGCATTTCCTGTATTCTTGCTCATTTTCATGACTCAGGCCCTTAAGTAGTCCCATTTGTGCCAGCTGGCAGCACTGTCCTGGGCACCTCACTCCTCAGAGGAGGCTGACACCTCACAGACAGACCACAGCTAATGCACCTGGGGACTGTGGCCCAGCCTCTGCTAGTCCTGTGATGTGCAAAGTGTCTCAGCCTTTTCTCAGAGTGCATATTCCTGAGTACATTCTTCTGTGAAGGAGATAACCGGGAACTGTTATCGAAGCATCTGGCAAGAGTCCTGGCCTTGTCCAGCTATGTAATTATTTGCATCCCTGGCACCTTGGGAGTGCCACCTTCTGCATCCGTCCTTTTGCAGAGGAGCAGTTCTGCAGTAGGCTGCATAGTGTAATCATGTCAGTGGCCATTAGGATTAGCTGTGATCTTTATAGAGGCAAAATCCACTTGCAGTAAGCAGCTCAGACAAGATGGAGAGAGCAGCAGAGCTCCCATCTTGGAAACTGATGTAAAGATAAGGAATTCCACCAAAGAGAAACACAGAAGAGAAAGCAATAATAATAATTAACCTTCTTAATCAAGTAATCTTTTCACAGTGAGCAGAGCCTTTAGTTAGTTTAGCCCCGTGTGTTACAGTATAGCAAACAAAGCATTTAAGTCAATGGATGGATACATTTTCCTTTAGCAAGCTTTGGACAGAAGCTGGTGAATGAGCCAAGTACCAAGACCTGATGTAGCCATTGCTCCTAAGCTTTCATTGGGTAGCTGATAGGAATGTTTCAATGAGAGCTGCCCATCAGAAGATTGCCATGTTTTTTTAGTTCAGGTACTATGCTGATCTCGTGTGCCCACTACTTGCTCAGCTTTGCTGTTTCATCAGAAGTGGCTCACAAGTTTTCCAGAGCATCAAGCAAAATCTTCCAGCACTGATACATAGTCAGCACAACCGTACTCCTGTCTTTGTCTCGCTCCCTGGGGACAGTCTTGCAAACCAAAGCCATTTGTGTTAATGTTCGCAGCAAGCGAATAAAATGGGCCACGAACACCATCAAAACAAATCTGCTGTTTATATTTGAATGACTGTTTGGTCATGCTCTAATAGCAATAATCATCAGCAGTAGCAGCAGGGAGCCAGCATGCGCGTTAACTGCATTACGTTTTCATTTGACATGAGTAATTGTAACATTCTGTGAAGTTGTTCTAATAGTTACGAGGCACTTGTTGGTCCACAAGGTGGGAAATGGTAGAAGGCCAAATTAAGGTAGTTTGCCTGACCCCCAGTAACGAATTGCCTCACTCTCAATCCATAATGTAGTAGTACTTTGATTGCTGATGATTATTTTTAAACTATATTTAAGGCACATTGGCTATTTTCTCCTCTGCATGAGAGTACAGATAATGATGAGAGATCGCCCCAGCCAGGAGCCTGGTGTCTGAAGGCTGGATGCAGTGGCTAGATCTGCTTTATAGCTTTTTCTAAACTAAATGAAGGCCTCCACATTTAGCCACTCCCATGTTTTGTAGGGGAAAGACAACAATCAGTTATATTAAACAAAGAAAATTCTCAGCTTTTAAAAAAATTGACTGAGTATCCAGTCTAGTGATGCTCTGTAGGGTTTCCTTAGGTCTTCACCTGCACTAGAAGTTGAGCCATGGGTCACTGACCATACCACTGGGGATTCCAACTCAGGATCTGAGGTGTGCTGGCTCTGGTGTGGGAGCGCCCAGCCTGTCAAACTGAGAGGCTCCAGCTGAAAGCTGAGGCTGAGCACTGAGGCTCTATTTCAAACTTATCTCTAGTCAGCACTAGAACCACTGGATGGTCATCTTTCTTATTCTCTAAATTAAAAAAAAAAAAAAAAAAAAAATGTTGAAAGCCAGAGGCCTCACAAGGAGGCATACTTTGCATACTTCTACAAGCTGTGGCTGGGCCTCAGAGGTCTCTGTCTTGGTGTTCTCCCTGCTAGTGGCTGGCACGTCACTCGGTGTCACCCCGAGGTGACCTCCTTGCTCAGCACCATGAGGTTCCGACTCCTGTTCACAGCAGGACTTAAACAGAGTAGAATGAGGCTCCGATTACAGTTCTAACGAGGATGAAATTCCCGATTCCCATCTCGTGCTGAGATCCCAGCTGTAGGAATTTATCTGATTGTTACAGCCATGCTGATGCTTGCTTCTCGTTCTGCCATGGCCTCTGCAGTGCCTGCAAATAGCAGAGTGCTCCTTGTGCAGCCAGGCCAGGCAGCTTTCTCACATGGCAGCAAGCAGTCATTTTGTTCACTCACCTGTGTACTCACTAATGGTTTCCTAGTTGCCCCTATGAGGCACTTTTCCAAATGCATACCAGCCTCACTGCTGGACTGCAAAAGGATCTCATGGAACCAAGGAGAAAGCTCCAGAAAGATCCTAGGAGAGTGTTTCTAAGGATCCAGCTTCACTTGTTTCCAGCTTTTCTTTTTTCTGGCCCAGGATCAACCTAAACCCTTAACACCAGCCCTTGCCCAAACTTTGCTTGGTTCTGTACAGGACCAAGATGCACGTGCTCCCTCCAGCTCTTCTCTGAAGCAGTCCAGAGCAACTCAAAGTTTCCTTGTGCTCAGCTGGATGTGGAGGTGTCCTGCACCTGGCTCTGCACCTGGGGGACTGAGCGGTTCCTGTGTTACCACTATCTTCCTCCTGAGCCAAGTCTGTGATCTCAGTTTGGCTGTGTCTGGTTGGCCCTTCCTGCTCTGTCCTGTTTTCTATGCCATTTTGTCTCATGTGTTTCGTCTCATGTAGTTTGTAAGGGATGCTGAGACTGCCCTGTGTGCTCCCAGTGCAGCCAGAGCCTGATGAAATCTGGTTCAGACAAGAATGGAGGAGGAAAGACACAAAGATAAGTGAAATGAAGATGGAGAATAGGGTAAGGAGTTGGCACAGGTGTTCTCCATGTAGGGCCAGGCGGCATTTTCAGGCAGCATCAGCACGTGGGGAACATCACTTTGCATATGAAAATCTAGTTAAGCTAACGAGGTCCTTAATTAGGGCTTTTATTATCTTTTAATTCTTTGCTTAAAGGAAAGTGATTACAAAGCTCATCTTTATGATACAGCAAACTAATCTTTCATTTCTGAAGTGTTTTCTTTGCTTTCCTTCCCTTGCCACAATAATGAGGAAAGGGAGAGAGAGAAAAGGGAGGGGGACAGAGAAAAGGAAACAAAGCCTTGAGAAAGAGACCGTAAAGCACAGCGTACTTTACGGTATGCTCCTGCAGTAGCATTTCAATGCAGATCAGAAAGAGCCTCAGGAAAATGTGACTCAGTAGCTGGGAACAAGTGGGCGAGGGACACAATGCGCATAAAGCCCAGGAACACAGAACACTGTGGGCTCTTGCTGCAAGATCTGCAAATCTCTGTGCCCAGCAGTGGGTTCGCTGCCCACCAGTGCTGCTGGCAGCAGTTCCCTGCCTGCAGGTCATTTTGCTTCATGCTCTACAGTCCTACGGTACAGGGTGGCCTATGGAAGATGCCTCAAATAACAAAGCAGAGTAACCAGGTCTGCAGGGCTCATGTTTTATCCCATCCTGTTAAACTCACCAACATACGGTCCTGGGCTTCACATAGAGAGCAGTTCATCCCATTGGTTTTAATTTGTTGCACACTTTATTATCCCTGTCATGAGGGTCTGACAGCGGATAACAATTTTTTCTGTGTTTCGTGTTATGGCCATTTGTTGAAAACTGCTAAATTTGTGTTTCTTATGAACTTTGCTGTCTTCAAACCTCGGTTGCCGCTTCCCTTCACCTACTTCTGGAAGCATGATACATTATGGCACAGAGCCATGTCAACCAATACGGCGATTGTGATTGATCTCTTCAACTAAAGAGTGTAAGTTGGGATTAATAAGACAGTGAGAAGCCCAGGAACCTCCTGCTGTGAGCTCCACAGAGGCAAGTTATGTGAGCCAGAACTGATCAGCTGCCCTGCTGCTGCATCACACAGATCCCTATGCTGCTGGTGGAGCAGTCCTTTGGGTATCGTATCAAACAAGGTGCTGATCATCTGTTGCCTTGCACAGTCCTAGGGCATTTCTCATAAAAGTAGGGATGTTAACATCAACATCTTGGCCAAATTCTGATACAAATTATTACATTCCACTTTCAGAATTCCTTCTCTTTGCAATTAGAATTTTCCACCCTCTTCCCTCCTTTTTTTTTTTTTTTTTGCCTACTTGAGCATTGCAGAACAATTGCTGCATCCCGCACCACAGATAGCTGCATTTCGGTTCTTGCAGATCTGATCTTTACAGTACATCTTTGATATAACAGAAAACACAGCCTCAATGAATCTAAATACCACCACTTTTCATTGCTGTGATAGCAATGTCTGCCATGCATTTTTTAAATTCAGTTAGAACCCAAAATAACGTAACGTAGATTTTTAAAACCTTCAGCTTTCAGCCTGGAATACAGCTGTGCATTGGACACTGGGCATCACAGCAATTTGTATCTATGCAATCATTTTCCCTGGTAAAAGAGCATCAGCTTTATCTATGAAGTTGTAGATGATGCTGAAGACAAATGGGCTGATTTTACAAGGTGCTTGCTGTCTGCATTTCCAATTCAAGCTAATGCTTAGTATCTGTGAAAATTAGGCAAAAGATTTTTTACAACCACTTCAAAGTGCTTTGTTGTCTCTTTCCTCGGTATCGTTCATATTTATCTAGATTGAAGGAAGTTTAGAGAAGCAAATACAATTACTGGCACTTCTTTGTCAACCAGGCAATAGCTTCTGTCTATTCTGCTTAGAAATCTTGGTCTAAAAAGGCCTAAAATACGTGTATATTTTGGCTTTTCAGACAATGTCTAGCAGATGCCCAAACAGCTTAGTCATTATGATATTTTTAAAGTGGTGGATTAGAGTCAGTGTTTTTAACTGTTTGTTTGCTTCTTCTTATTAATCCCCCCAATACCAGGTAGCTTAATTTTCCACTAATTCCTTAAGGACACACTGACCTTAGTTAGAATTAGTATGAGTTATAGAACACAGTTTAGCATCTCCATAAATCTGCATAGGTCTAATTTACATTATAGGATGAAGATTCTGCCATGGCATTTGCTTTGTCTGGAGCTCCAGTTAAGTCATTTTGGCCTGATCTCTGTCCACAAGATTCTGTTTTAGATTCACAGGTATTTTATGTACTGGATCAGCATCGCTTTCTAGCTTCCTGCAAGACTTGCCAAAGTCTTTCTTTGTGTAACTTCCCTGTACCCAAATTAAAACATCATCCATTAAAAGCCTGACACCTTGTAATCCCTCAAAGATCTGTGCAATTACTCTTCGTAATACCTCGGGAGCAGAACTTGTACCAAATGGCCTTTGCCTCAATTCACTGTACAATATCCAAATGGTATATTAAAAATCACTAGCTTGGAGCCTTTGCTAATTTTTTTCTCCCCCAAAAAATTATATTTTATACACAACATTTAGAATATTTCTTTTGTTTTTTTTTGTTTGTTTGTTTGTTTTTTTCCTGCTAAGACATTAGCTGTCCTTTTTTTGTGTGTGCGTGTGATTTTGATCAGATGCTATACAGATTTTATGGCTTCAATTCATTCGTGTGAATCAATACACATCCGTAGCATATTTGACTACTCAGTTACAACCACATAATTCCTTCAAACTGTAAATTTTTCTTCTGTACCAGTAAGCATTTACTTTTTCATATGGTCAGGTTTTGTTATTCCACTTGTTACGGTTAAATTATACCTTTTTCTGGGTGGGCCTCACATGAGAATTACTAATTTATCAAAGTAGTCTTTGGAGATGTGAGGATTCCTGTAGTTTGTTTAGGATTCTGCAGAGATTATGGCACACATCACTTTTTACTAACTCAGGCTATGTCAGTTTCAAGTCCTAGTATTTTCCCTGGAACACATTGCTGTTTCCCAGTTTAAAAAAATACAGCCATGCCATTAACGTTTAGCTGTGTTTGCCTGTCTGAGCCATTTATTCTGCACTCTCTGTGCCAACAAAAATATATATGCCGTTACTTTCTGCTCACTAAATGTGCAGGCATAATATGTGTGCCACAGCTTTGAATTAATGACTGTGGGCCTTTCTTGGCTTCTGTACTCAACATTGTTGTGTGGCTGGGGGGTTTGTGATAATGAGAATTTGTATTTCTCTTTTGGATTCCTTTTCAGATTTCCTTCTTCTCCAGTTTTCTCTTTTTGAAATGATGCAGCATGGACACCCATTCATCACTGAGTCATACAAAGCCCAGCTGTGCGTTCTGCTGCCTTTTAAAATGTCTTTGTATCTGGGTTAAGATTGTGTAACTTCTTCTTCAGAGATGTGCATCCATTTGGGGTCTCATTTGGTGCCCCAAAAGCATGTGGAATAATCCTAGTTGCCTTCAATGGGCTTTAGCTAAGGCTAGGTCATTTTGTCTCAAGGTTATGAATTTCTCTTTCAATTAAGGATTGTGGAGCTCTTCAAATCCATATGACCATGCTTAAATTTCTGTCCAGTCCCCGCTGCATCAGCTAGATCACATTACCCATGGTTGCAATGTTTTTAAATGATCACATTTATATAGTAGCAGCTTCTCCCTCTGATTATCAGAGCTTGAGCCAAATCCTTCCCAGTTTCTTCTCCTCCCATGCAAAAGCAGTGTGTGTGCCAGCAAACACAACAGCAGCGTCCACTGTGTGAACGGTACTGTGGCGTTTTAAGTGCCTCCTCTGCAGCTTATTGGCACTGGGCAACTGTTCAAATTCTGCCTGATGCTCTCTTTTCTGTTACTATTTCCTGATAATTCGAAGAATTTAGGGAATATAAACACTCCTCTTCCAGCTGTGAGTTGGGTCATGGTTTAGTGGACACTAAGAAGGAGAGGCATGGTGCTTTTATGAAAAGAAAAGCGTGCTTTTATGTACAGGAATATACTCATGATTCTGGAAGTGTGTGAGTGATACTGAGCATGCTCAGAGTATCACTACATACATCTATATAGCCTGTCCTGTGCTAACATAATGCCACCTCAGCTCCAAGAGCTAGGCCTGAAATAAACACCTCTAGGGTTTGACAAAATGTTGATCCTGGGCTTGGTCCAAGGATACAACATCTCTGGACCAGAAACAAGGCAAAAAGCTGAACACTGCAGGCTAGCTGTCATGAAAGCGAGAAGATAAAACAGAGGAAAAAAGGAATTAACTAGGAGGCATCCATCAAAGTCCTTCTTGAGGTGAATAATTACACTCTCTGTTAATTACACGTAGTACCATAGCTTGGCTTTCATGATATATGTCAGTTTTTATTGCTCTTGTTGTCAGTTTCTAGATGTCATAACTCTGCTCCCCAGCAGCCTGTCATCAAAAAGAGCTATGCTAAATGAATTCCATAAAGAGAAGCATTTGCTAATGTTTGTTTCTTCAGGAGCTGCAGTGCAATAGTGTAGCTGGAGCTCGTGTACCAGACTTTCCACCGGGATTGCGCTCAGAGCTGACCTATTTCAACAGCTTCTCTATAGAATTGCACCCAGAGCCTGAGTAATTCTTGCTGTTGCAGGCAGAGAGGTGTTTCTTTGTGCAGGGTTTGTTCTGCTACCTCCAATCTCAATCATAAACCACAAGCCACTGTTATCCCCTGGCTGGTTGTCCCTGGTTCTCCTGTCTGCATGGTGCACTGCATGCAGATACATCCATCTTCAGCTTCAGCAGAAGGGTTTCAGGAGTCTTCCAGCTCTCATGTGGGACCTCACCGTCTTTCCTCTCCCTGTGTGTAGGCAAGGCATGTGGCAGTCCTCTTTCAGAAATGTTTTCCAGGTGAATTTTGCTTATGATTATGGAATCACAGAAATAAGCAATGAAAAAGTGTACTTGCTTATTCCGAAAAGCCCATTCAGCTCAAACTCATCTGGTCAGGGAGAATCACTAGTAGTATTTAATTTTTCTTTGTCATACTGAGTGATCTGCTAGCTGGCTTTCTCAGAACATACAAATTCTTGAAAGAATTACGGTTGGACGTTACGGTTTAAGCTACTCAAACAGAAATGTGTGAGGATGCTATTGCTTTGTCCCTTACTTAGCCAAAAATAAATACACTTCACTATGCAGTTGAAAATTTTAATTTGTTGTAGTCATGTGGAAAAGTTTTATGTTTAGTCCACAGGCTGAAATATGTTCTCATCAATTTTCCCTTGAATACGTTTGCATAAGGAACAAATTAGTCAAAAATGTCTGTGTGCCAAAATCTCATGAAGAACGTTGCCAAAATTTTTAGAAAACTGTGCTGCAAATATTTTATCCAGCTCTGGTGTTCAGGATGAGGAATGAGTGAACATTTTCAGAGCAGGCTTGTGTATTTAGTTCTTCTGTGCTCTTGGTCACAGTCAGTATCTGCAGGCTTGAATATATTGAGGCCTGTAATACCCCTATGTAAACAAAGAGAATTACCTTCTCCTTCTTCATGGGAGGCTTAGAAAATAAGATTTTAAAGACTGAGTAAGACCACCCAAACTAAGCATTTTAGGATAGGATGAAATGCTGTCTGGAAGTGTGTAGGCTATAATGGGAGATGATGATAGAAGTCTATTTTATAGGTAAAATATTAGGTTAGATGAACCCTACTAGAAGTGAGGTGTCTCTGACAGAAAAAGAAACAAAACTGTTTCAGGGATCCAAGGTAATTTATGAGCCCTTCTTTCATTTATGTCATTTCAATCAGCTTTCTCTCTTCCGAAATACTTATATTCTAATACAAGCCAACTAGCAACCCAGGAGAATAGATCATGAGATCTCAAGCAAGCAGAAAGATGAGCAGATGTGCAGAACACAGCAGACATGCACCATCACAGAGAATTGAAGCCCAAAAAGCAAACCTGTTGAGAGGGGAGTGCACAGATATACTGATCTTGCTGGCCATGCTGTCAGCAGGAACTGGACTGGAGGCCTCAAGAAATACATTCTCACCTGCAAAGTTCTGCCAGAGTCTGATCAGGTATTTATCCTCTGGTCTGGTCCTATTCTCTAAAACTCAACTCTTGCAAAGATCAGGTACTGTGGCCCTTTCCCATCAATCATATGGTTTAGGTGCTGAAGATCATTGTGGACTACTTCTGGCTGTGAAACCTTGAAGCCAGCTATATCCTTCCTGATCAAATGCCTCTTGCACAGCAGTTTGTAGGCATACTGGAAACACTGGAGCGCCAAGTAGTACCTTGTAGAAGAGAAGGCTCTGGGAAAACCTCATTGTAACCTTCCAGTTCTTGAAAGATATGTATAAACAGGAGGGGGGATGGCTGTTTACGTGGGTGGACAGTGATAGGACAAGGGGGAATGGTTTTAAACTGAGACAGGGGAGGTTTAGATTAGAAATTAGGAGGAAGTTTTTCATACAGAGGGTGATGACACACTGGAACAGGTTGTCAGGGAGTTTGTGGATGCCCCATCCCTGGAGGCATTCAAGGCCAGGCTGGATGTGGCTCTGGGCAGCCTGGTCTGCTGGTTGGCAACCCTGCACATAGCAGGGGGGTTGAAACTAGTTGATCATTGTGGTCCTTTTCAACCCAGGCCGTTCAATGATTCTGTGATTCTATGAAATGGTAGGGAAAAGCTGTACTTCAGGTACTGTCGGGGACAATCAAGTAAGTGGGAGCAGCCATCCAAGTAGTACTTGCTTGTAGGAGCAGGATCAGCCTAACACTTCAGATGCTTCCCTTTAAACAAAGGGCTGCCTGGAAATACTGCAGGATTGCACGAGGTGGCTCAGGGTTTTGCTTCAGACACCTGTCAGATCATCCTCTAAATCTGCCTGTCATAGCCACAAGCCACAAGCTTCAGCCCTGGCCCTCTCAGCTGTCTGCAAGGACTGCGGGGAGTAGAGGGGCTGCCCCTTTTCTCATGCCTTGCTTGCCTTTCCCCTCAGGGCGAGCCAAGAGAAGCAACATGGGGCCGCCTGAGTTCAAGGCCAGATCTCCATGGCTCTCATCATGTTTTCAGACCACCTGGCAGTGGTTTGGTTTCCTCTGGAATATAAAATATCTGAATTTGGCAGTAATAGTAGCCTAAAATTGCTTTAACTGAGCTGAAACCAGTAATTTCCTGGGTGCTGGAGCTCATATAGTCTCATTTGTTCTGTGGTTAGATTCCCAGGTATCTAGTGCTCAAGCTGAAAATGCTCAAGCTGAAGCTTTCCATTCAGTTAGTATAATTGTAAAGTCAACATCACATTGGAGTGTGTGTGGGGGGGGTTCTGATGTCTAATAAGTCAGTCTTTTGGGGAATAAGAGGCAATTGCTGGGCCTCTCATGTTCTTATCTAAAGATATTTCTGATCTTCTCTGAACTTATTTCTGAAATTTCTGGGGATGTAACAGCTGAGAGACCACTGTTTATGAGTCAGAACTAATGGAAACTGACGCTTCTCTGGTATCTTAGACATCTTGGGTTTAGCTGTGCTCTGCCTTCTTATGTAAGTGCAATAACATCAGATAAAGCCAGATCCATTAAGGCAGTACACTTTGTTTGAGTTCCCCATCGTTAAAATGAAGTCCACGGCACTCAACATTGTAGGGGCTGTTATGAGGAGTAAGCGTGAAAGAATCAGAAGTGTCTGTTCACAGGGTTTAAGAGAAACAGGGATATGCTCTGACTAGTTGAAAGAAGGTAAGGGTAGAACTTAATTTTGCAGATTGAATTTTAGGAATGGGGGGCAAAGAACGACAGGAGCTGAATTAGAATCTCTCCTGTTTGTATCTCCTTTGAAAAACTTTCAGCTGGACCTTCTGTAAGAGTGTGATTTTTCTGCCGGCACACTTCTTGTCAAGTAATATTGAGATCTCATGTGACAGAAAAATCAGTGGTTGAAGCCCCTCAGTTTCTTACAACTCACGGCTATTTTCTGGTAGCCTCCAGGCTGAATTGTGGTCCCAGGGACCCAATTCTTGCTGCCACGAGGTAGTATAGTAAGGTATGTTTGCCATTCAGGAAGAATTTGCCATTCTGGTCATCAAGAAGTTGAAAAGGCTTGCTTTAGAAAATTGATGTCACTTGGGGATAACCAAAAAAAAAATAATCTGACTCCAGGTGATCTTAATGAAACCTTTACATAGATACTATTTGTATATTTATTGTTAGTTCTCCTTGTGAAAACTTGATGTGTGGAGGAGTGATTTAATTCAATTACTTCAAGATTGTGCTTAAAAGTATTCCCCTAAGATCTCAGCATGTTTCTTAGCCTACCAGCATACTCAAAGACAGTTTGCACAATGGAAATCTGAGATCTCACATTCAAGTTAAATCCCACACAGTTGCTCTTGTGTTACTCAAATCAGCTTACGCTTCTCTCTAGGAATATGTTGCCCAGATGCTTGGGGCTTTATAAGAGCAAGTGTTAACAAGCTTTAAGCCACAATTCAGTGTTAAGTTTTCTCTGATAAATAATATATTTGAATTGATGCCAATATAACCCTTGCTATAACATACTCTCACCATCTGATTCTCAGAAGGTAAAGTTCTGGTGATTTCATCCTTCAAACAGCAACCGCTCACACACTTGTCAGGAAATGCACCGAAAGAATTTTTCCATTTTTGACTGAATCTCTCAAACATGATTGTTATTGGAAAGCCAAGTTGATAGCAGCATTCAAAGCACTTCTACCTAAGCATTTTCACATGTTATTAAAAACAAACAAACAAACAAAAACCAGCTAGAGCAGTCCTAAAGATATCACAAGCCATCTCTCTACTTGAATCAGTCACCTGTACCTTTTACTCCTTTGTATGATATGGTTTGAAAACTGTCCAGTAATGGAGCTCCACAGCTTCCCCACATGGACTTTTTTAGTACTTTACTGTGCTTACCAATAGACCTGTAATTTCTCTTGCCAGCTGTCATACATTTTTCTTGCTGAAAATTAAGCCAGTTATGCCTTGCATAGTCTGTGTAATTCCCTTCCCTTTTGTATACATTGAAGATTGTTGTCATGCCTCATCCAGTCCTCCCTTCTGATAACTGATTAGCTCAAGTTCTTTCAAATTCCCCTTGAAACGTTTTCTCAAATTGTAACCATTTCTATTTGCTCTCTGTTAAGCTTTGTCTACATCTTTCTGTAATTGTCCTGTGCAAAACAGGACATAGCATTCTACTTCAAGTCACTCAATACTTGATAGATTGGAGGATCAAGAGCATCCAAATTCCCGTGTCTACACAGTATTTGACTTTTTTACAATGATACAACACTGCTTATATAAGTCCAGTTTGAAAACCACTGCATTCCACCCACTTCCGATTTTCTAACGAACTTCTATCTATCTAGTTGTTCCAGTATCTTATGACCATACAGTTGTTTAATCTTGGTAAAGGCTTTAATTTATATTCTACTTCAATTAATTCTATTTCTAAGAGTGCTTCTCCACTTTGTAAAGATCCTTTTAAATTCTAATTTTAGCTTTCAGTCTTCCTTGCAAGGTGTCATCTACATAATTTGTAAGCATGGTCTCCATTGCACTCCATCATTCAGCTTCAGGAAGATGCTCAGTATTTTGGGCCTTGGAGCCTTAGTGCAGCGTTCTTTTTTTTTGACACAAACTACTGAGAACAGCTCTCAAAGTAAGACTGTGCCACTGGTTTTACACCTACCCTTGAGTCATTACTAGTTCCATGTTTTCCGAGATTGCCAAAGAGCGTATTGCAGGCACTAATGTCACAAATCCTACTAAAAGTCGAGATATATGGCATCTATTGCTTGTCACCTATGCCCAAGGCCCATTACCTGTCACACAAAGAAATTAAATTGGCTTGACACAATTTCTTTCTGACAACTCAACAGGGCATGTTACTCATCTCTTCATACTTATCCTTTTAGCTTCTTACGTATAGTTCGATTATTTGCTTCAGTATTTTTTCTTGGGATGAAAGTTAAACTGAGTAGTCGGTAATTCCCTAGCATAATTTTTTAAAGCTAGACACCATGTTTCCTCTTTCCAGACTTCTGAAATCTTTTCTGTTCTCTACGATTCATGTTCTCCATGAACTGAAATTACTTCAGCCATTTCTCTAAGTATTCAGAGGAAGAAGTTCATCACAATCAGACAACGTGAAAATATATTCCTCTGGGTGTTGTTTTCTCTTTTTTTTTTCTTTTTCTTTTTTTTCGTTTTTTTCTTTTTTCTTTTTTCTTTTTTTTTCTTTTTTGTCCTAGGCTATCATAGCTTTAGCTTTCGTATTGCTGACATTGATAGCATAGCATTAGATGCTTGCACTCTACCTTCTTAATTATCTGGATCCCTTATATGATTTGGCCTTTAGAGTGCCATCTATCTCTTCCCCTTAACACTTTCCTTTGTGTTCCTGTCTCTGTTGGTGATGGAAGGGGATATTTTCTTGTTACTTTTCAACTACATTCCTGCATCGTTCAGGTAGACACATCCCTGTATCCTCTTAATGGCCTGGTCTGTGTGCTTTCTTCTAATGCCTGAGCTCAGCAAAGTGTCTGATTTATTCAAGTTGGTTTCCCGCTTCCTTCCCATCTGCCTTTCCATGTTCTGCAAAAAGATAATTAGTCTCTTAGTATTGTTTTTGGAGTAATTCTCAGCTTTCCTTTTCTCCTTTCTCCTTTAGACTCTCTTCTCATGAAATTTTACCTACCAGTGTTTATTTGAATATGCCATGTCAAT
Source organism: Chrysolophus pictus (assembly GCA_037305975.1). Taxonomy (NCBI): domain Eukaryota; kingdom Metazoa; phylum Chordata; class Aves; order Galliformes; family Phasianidae; genus Chrysolophus; species Chrysolophus pictus. Next base: position 114,327,020 of record CM074576.1, on the reverse strand, counting down.
GCTCCTTTTTTTCATGTTGCTGTCCCCTTACTTGTCATGCATTTTGAACTCTACCCTTCCTTTTTCACTCTCACCAAAACTGCCTTCTGCTTTCACAATCAGAGTTTGCGTTAGTTCCAGGTATTAAGTTTTTTTCACCAAGAGATGCTGCCTTTGTGACTGTAGCTCTTTCTGCTCCACAGCACTTGCTGCCATAATGGTGTTTCCCTTTCACATCCTCCTTCTCCTTGTCTGTCCCCCTAGTCAATGTATGTGTAGCAGCAAGACTTGAAAGCACTGACTGAGCTGTAAACACAGAGGATCTGAGCTGCTGTAACTGCCCTTCTCCCACTGGGTCACTGGTTAGCAGTTTTGTTTACTTGGGGTTTTGAATTCCTTTGGGCTTGCCTCACATTGCATGAACTTCATGGATGCTTTGCGTTTGCTTTCTCTCATTTAATGCTCATTGAAGTTGAACAGCCCATTTCTTGCAGCTCTGCTTTGATTTACGTATCAGCACCAGTAACAACCTGATTGCATTATCTTCTTGTGTCAAATCCGGTCATTCCTACGGTTGATGCAGGTCCACATTAAGATCTCTTTTCATACAGAAGTGGCTTCTGAAGTGCCTTCACTTTTACATTTTCCTTTTGATTTCTTTTTGAATACCCTGTTACTTTGCTACGATTCCATAACAGGAAAAAATTGCAAATGCCTATTTGTTTCCTTACTGTTTTGCATGGAAACCTTTTATACACTCCAATCTTAAAGTTACATGTGTTACAGTGCAAATTTTAATGTGTGCTTACTTCTGTAGAATAATTTGTTGTTTGTACTTTTTTACATGTGTCGAATACTTTGTTGAAGGGCTCTGGTGTATGAGTTCTTCTAACTGAAGTTATCCTGAATTGACTGTAGCTATTCTGTAGTTAAAGTTTCAACTGAAGTTTACCTGATTTTGAACAGATGTTTGCCTTATGAGATAGATAAACAGAGGAATAAAATGCTCCCCAAAAGACAGACCATGTGAGGCCTTGACTAAGAGGTTTTTTCCCAATATGAAACGAATAGGATTCACTGGGTTCTTGGTTATAGCTACCTAATTGTGGACTTTTTCCCATGCCAGAATGTCCTTTCATTCACTTTGCCGTTTTATAGGATACCAGCAACAATAACAGCAGCAAGGAGATTAAAACCAGTTTAGTAGACTCATCTTGTTGAGATCTGCTGCACAAGAGCACTGAAAATTAGTTGATTGAACTCTAATTTTAAAAGTCACTGACATTACAGAAAAATGTCAGAGGGCATGTCATCACAAACAGGCTTAAAATAGGATGTCAGATGACTGCTGAAGACCTAATTCTTCTTTCTGTTTCTTTTCTTAATTTGTTTAGCAGTACTCAAGTCCTGAAACTATACAGCAATTGTCGAAGCAGTTTTATTAGTAGAAATTCCCCCGTGCTCTCAGATGACCTGCATTTACAGATTATATAAATGGTAGAACAACAAACTCTCTTCAAGAGGATCTGAACTAAGCCTCAAGAGAAAACTAACTCCATAACCAGTTCTCTCTGTTCCCTTTGAATTGCATCAACCTTTGCTCAAGACAGTGCTTCTATTCGGAAAAATTTAATGATGATGTCTTTCTTGTGTGATGCTGATAAGGATTACATTGTTCAGAAATGCTCTCTGCTTAGTGTGGACAAAGCAAGGAGACCCATTGTTTCATTTTCTGTTTCAGAGGCATGCTCTTAGTTTGTAGGCGTTTGCTAATTTTGGATTTAGCTAAAACAATTTTTCTGCACTCAAAACTCAAATGGAAAAGCTCTGTGCTGGTTTGGAGAACATGCTGTGAATTGCATCCAGTGTTGCAAAGCTGTTGTGAAGTTGTTGTTGTAGTAAGGAAGGGTCAATAAGTCCTGGTGAGTCTCATTCAAATGGGAACAACCTGAGCCTGGGAGAAAGATGAAAGGAGGCATACAGCCACACACATAGCAGATACCCATTTCCTTCAAAGAAGGAAGAGGGTTATCTTCCACCGGAAGAGCAAAGATGTCAGGAATTAATACAAAGCCATGTCACGCATCCCATTGCAGATCATGCTTGTCCATTCCTGGACAGCTGAGCTCATCCAGAAGCAGCTCCTGAACAACTGCAGACATGGCCCACTTAAGGCAGATTGGAATTTCTAATTCATCTTAAAATTCCAGGCTGTGAACTGCAGAGGTTTAGGAGCTTTTTATGAGCATCCCGAGTCTCTCTGCATTAGGACAGGAGCAGGACATTTTAAATCAACACGATGGCTGTCAGACTTAGTCGCAAGCCGCAGCCTTCAGGGAGAATTAAGAACCAGAAGAATGCTGGCTACACAGAAGAGCAAAAATGCATGTTTTAATAGTGGTGGGATCTGTTTCAATTGTGAACCTGGGTACGAGGAGGGAATTCAGCTGCTGAAAAAACAAGACAGGTCTTTCTTCATGTCTGTGAACTGGGATCCTTGGCTACCTAGCAGGCCCATCCGAAAAATGTTTCCAAGTGATGAGGCAATAGAGTCAGAATGCGATTGCGAATGCTTTTTAGTCTTATTATAGATTTTTCTGTTTCTTACGCTAGCCAAAGTAAAGAAGGATTGATTTGTGAAAGCTCAATAGAGCCCGTGCAGTTCCCTCAGGATGCCTTTCAGGAAGGGTGAGAGGCAATTTCCAGCCGTTCCTCTCAGCTCTGAAGGTCTTGGGGAAGGACGGACATGAGTTCTATCAGATGAAGGGGCTGGAGCCAGCCCTGGAGCAGAACTGCAGTGGGGCCTGGCTCAGCTGCGTGCCACTGGGGCTCAGGGGAAGCACGGCTGTGCTCTGAGAGTGCCAGAGGGGGCAGGGGAAGGCACGATGCTGATGGCATCCAGGGAGGCTGGGTAGCACATGGGCCCTGCACGTGAGGCACAAATGCAGTAGCTTGGTGAGTGCCCAGCTGGGACGAGGTCTATTTTGCTTTTTAGAGGAATGCTGTCAATTCATGTTTGGCTGACAAATGTTTTGATTGAAAAGCAAAAAAGGGGGGAAAAAAAAAAAAGAAAGTTTTGTTTTGCTTCCCCTCCCCACCACACACGAGCAAAGAGCAAATAATTCCCATTAAGTAGTTCGCTTTTTAAAAGTTACAGTGCAAAGGGTGGCCTTAAAACAAAACCTGCTCCCCTGTTACCTTCTGCCAAAATTGAGTGGAGAGAAAAAGGAAACGAGCTGCATTGATTTTCATTGTCCGAGCTGAGAGAGCGCAACAAAGCTAACAGGGAGAGGCTAAAAGACAGAATGTATTTGGGAATACTCTTTCTGAAAGTCATATGAGGAGCTGCTTGCCACGCGACTGAGGGATGTGTTCCTTTAAAAAACGTTGTTGCTTTTTAAGTGGCTAGTTTTGCTGTAAACAAATCTTGGAAAGCGCCTGTGGAATCAGATGTATTTCAATTAAAGAACTCAAAGGAAATAGTTTTTTACCTACAGCAGAGTATGGAAATGAGGGTGGGAACATAAAGCGTTTTACAAAGCAAGATGTGAGCTCCTTTGAGTAAACAGGGAAGGAACAGCTGTGAAATGCTGCTAGCAGAAATTGGATGTTGTGGCCAAAGGTTTGTTTCTCTCTTAGACTGTTTGCTAGGGCATAATTGTTCAGGTACAAACAATCAATCAATCTTCAAGTGTAAAGAAAGGGTCACAGTGTCCATTTCATCAAACCAGACCGGTACATTACTTATATGCCAGCTTAAATTGTCTGCGGGAGGGAAGGATGTCAAAACGTCATGCCTGCCTCAGATTTGTTTTCTTGTAGACAATGATTTTTTAAATGTCTGGCTGCGGTGGCTGTAAGTGCGTTGCTCTGAAACGGGTAGTCGTTGCCCACCAGGGAGGCCAAATTAAGGGTATTTTGGAACGTGCAGCGGGGTGTTGAGTAAGTCAGCTCTTACTTTGCCAGACGTCATTCAATAATATATTTGCCTTTCTTTTTACCTTATTTTTTATTTCCTATTAGATGCCTGGAAGGGAGGTTTGTGCGCAGCAGCCGCTGGTTGCTGTACCCATGTAGGTACATGAGTTGTATCAAGTTCTTGAATTCTTACTGGCATCAGAAGGACTGCCTGTGACTCAAGCTACACATGTGCATAAGTATTTACAGATCTAAGTCACAGTAATCATTAAATTCAAGTTAATGAGGCTTGTACAGGTTTTAATTTCTTTATGTGGGGCCCATATTTCTGCTGTTACTCTGCGCAGGCTAATTCACGAGCAGCTTAAGGACCCTGTTTGCCACCTTCATCTTTCTGCTCTGGGTTTCATTTGGATTTCTGCCCATTTATTCGATGCTTCCTTGCCTGCAAGCTTGCAGCCTGAATAGTTCCCCATTTCTCACAGGAATCTTCCCTGGGTATGGGAATAAAATGACGTTCAGGCCGAAAAACCAAATGTCTGCAAGGTTTCCCAAGGCTCCTGTCAGGGACAGACAAGAGATGCACAGCTCTGCTACAGCAAATGCAGTTGGGTTCTTTGTAATGACTTTAAAGACTTCTTAGTTGGCCATAAGAAGTAATTTGAAAACAGCTATTAATATGAAAAACTGGAAGATTAACAATGTTCAGAGAGGGGTTCTTTTTTCTTTGGGAGGAGAGGGGGTAGAATTGCAGGAAAAAAAATAATTGGCTGGGTTATATTTTATATTGAATCTAGTGCAAACATGGGGTTTATGCAAATTACAAAAATGCTGAGTCCCACATGTAATTGGGGCCAAAAGTTTAACCTCTAGAAGTAAAAACACAGCCAAAGTAATGGAAAGAGTAATCTCCTTTAGCGCAGCATTGGATGAATCTCATGTTTTCTGTATGCAGCAATTTGCTACTTCCAGAGCAAGTGGAAAATGTTTTGATAATTTTCCATGTTTTAAGTGGAAGAGAGTGTGGTTTTAGGTTATTTTGTCTTTTTCCAAACCCAGAAAAGTTCCCCAATTGTGTGATTTCAGCTTATGGGAGGTTTTCCAGCTAGCATTGGCTACCAGTGTATCAACTGCGCGTATGTTTGCTTTATTACAATTATAAATGCGTTGGTGGTTTATGACTTTATGACTTGCACCCTGTTTTCTGCAACTGCTGCCTATGCATATGTTTTCTAAGAGATTTGAATTTTGAGTCCTTTGCAGAGAAGAAAAACCCTCTTGGTCTTTTTTAGGGGGGAGCTGCTTTGTTTTTATCTTCTGAAGTGAGAAGCCTGGCAAAGGTTCAGTCTGGTATTGCCTAACTCTTTGAATTATGGGTCCAAATTGTTCAAATTGCAATGAGGAGGAGGGAAGGGGGAAAAACAATCTTTTTAGCTTCAGTACCAAACCCTGCAATTATGAGCTGAAGTTTGAGAAATGTGTATGAAGAGTTATTTCAGTCAGAGCTTGGAGTGGAAAATGATAACAACTTCAGCTATGGAGAGGCTCCAACTTAGAATCGTAGAATATCCTGAGTTGGAAGGGACCCATAACTTCTCCAAAACAAAACCATAGTGGAAACCCTCTGGAAGATTTTTGTTCTTCCAGATCTGCCATCTGGTCCTTTAGTCACCTGTGACCAATACATAGAGAATTAGGTACAGGAAGGGTGTCAGAAATAGAAGGTCCTCATCCTCTGTTGCTTTGGAGATGTAAACTTCCTAAAAACCTGCCTTTGATATTCCTGAAATCTTTTTTTCATGGGAACAAAGAGAAAGAGGGTGAAAAGCTTTCTTGCCAGAGGTCAGCGGGGAGTCTTTAGACACAGAAAAGATGGAGTTCTTTTGGACCTAGCCCCTATTAATGATCTGGATGTGGCATCCTATTTCAGCTCTACAGGAAAAGGTCTCTCCTGAGCTCTTCCAAACATGTATACGAGTCATTTCTATACTAGGACCCTTGTCCTAACATCTTAGGCTGGTGTTTCAGCTCTGATACCACTCAGTCTATGAGATCACTCAGTCATGGAAATGACAGGCATTTTTATCAGCTGGGAAATACAGTAACATAAAGTGGGATGCTAGAGTGATCCCCCAGCTTGTTCTAGGAGGTGGTGATGGAGGGAGGTGGTGGGAGAAGCTGCAAACAGAAACACTTTTATGATTGCAGGACAAAGGAAAGAGATTTGAGCAAACCCAGGGGAACTCTCACGGCACTCTACTTTCAGCTGGGTGAGCTTCGGTGCTGGTGGGGGCTGTCATCAGTCTGCTTAGGGAAATAATGCTGTTTTGTTGCTATTTTAGTGTTGTTTTGGTTTGTTTTGTGTTGTTTTAACTAATTGCTTTTATTTTCTGTGGCCCTGTAGTCTCTTGTATTTTTGCAAGCGAAAAGATGCAAATAGTGTTCAGGCACGAGGACAGGGATAATGGGAGAGTCTTACCTTGATTTCACAGCACCAGACCTGGGAACCAAGGTCTTAGTCCTCTGGGTATTTCTGACTTTGGAAGCCTGGTAACTCAGCCACTGGCTCCTCATTTAATCAGGCATAAGCAACAGAGAGGAGATTAAGGCAATAACAACAGCTGTCAGAATATAGCCTTTTTAGTGGTATATTGGAATGGAAGTTTGGCCTGCGTCTGTCTCAGCTGCGAATGCTTCAACGAATCCCAGAGAAGATGAAGGAATGAGTGTGTGGCAGAGCCTGTTCCCCAGTTTGCTGTAAACCATATGTCTGCCTGTAGCATACACAAATACTGAGTAGGTGAATAGGTGACTCAGATGTTCGGTTGGCCATATTTTATGATTACCAGCAGTACTCGGTCATGCAGGCTCTGCCAAATAACTTTCAGGCACTTAACACCTGTGGATGCTGTCCCTGTCAGTGTGCCAGAACCGAATGCCATCTGAATAACAGCAGCTCTGGCCCCTTGATGTTGTCTGCTTGTCTTGCTGAGCCAAGCTTAATGCACACAGGAATTGTTTTACCTGCAAATGAAGCAGAGCCACTCTGCTTGGTGTTGCTGTGTGTGTTTGTACTGTGCAGGCAATGACAAAGAGACTATTTCTCACTGAACTGCAGGTAACACAAATGCAATTATCTGTGTTGGTATTTGGCCACTAAAAATACAGTAACATGCTTGGAAGCCAGAGAGTTAATGATGTTAAATCTTCATGAGCGGCTGAAGCCGGCCCTCTCCCCCTACTTTCTTTTTGCCTGCCTTAATGTAGAAGTTCCTACCTTTGAATTGCAGGTAATTAAGCTGGACTCCTCCGTGTTGAAATGTCACACTTACCACCTATAGGCTTCCTATCTCCAGCTTTAAAAGGAATTATTCTTCCTGCAGCTCCTGCTGCTCCTATGTTCCACTCTTATTAACCTTGTGGTCACAAAGAACAGACCCTCCTGTGTTTTCATTAGATCTGCCTACTGAAGAGATGCAGCTGGGAACCAAAGGAAAATAAGCAGAGAAGGAATCGACTTCTTTCACTTGTGAGGTGAAGATTGGGAAACAATCCTTCTAGCTCTTATGGTCCCCTCTGACCTGGTCCTTCTGCTGCATCTGTCACAGCCGTGTTTTCCTAGTTTGTCTCTCAGCAAGAAAGCAGTCGTCGATACATTTTGCTATCATTCAGCCTCATGATGCAAAACTCCTGGTTTGATACTGTCATAGAACTGAAGAATATTTTCATCCAGACAGGGATTCTGCACTTAGAAGGGCTCTGCAGCATAGTAGCGTGCTTCTTTTGTATATAAATCCTAATTGCAACTTGAGGGCACCCTGTGCTGGAATGCTGGAAAGCACAGACTGTGCTAGAGTCTGTGAATGGATGTTCTGGAGCTGATTCAGAGAAACTTTAATCCATTTGAGGAAGACAATCTATCAAAATGTAGTGCATTGTATCATAAACCCCATTCAGATCCATTCACTTGTTACAGCACTTGGCTCCACTTACTTGGAGGTAAGCAGTGATGGTCATTTGGAGGTTTCTGTAGGGAAAGCTGATCCAAAACTCCGTACTTGTGCTTCTTCTTCATTGCTCTTTGCCCACTCTGCAAGATGCATGGACGTGTCATGGTGGAGCTGAAACAGTGCTGGATCTGCAGTGGATGCCAGCAGGAGACTGATTAACAGAGATAACTTAGTTTCCTCATTAGATATTGCAACTCGTGCATTTACTCACGGGGCCTCACATACCTCAATGACACAGAAAAAGGCAGAGGAATTCAAATGACAGCCCTTCCTTCATAAAGAAGGAGAGGATTTCAGGGCTTGGGATGGCCCTACTGCTGGTGCCCTCCATCTCTTGGTCTTTCCGTACAATCTGAAAAGATATCTGTACCTTCTGGGTACAGCACAGAGACTCCCAGTGTGATTCAAAATCTCCTTTTTGATTTTGAGAAAAGACGTGTTGTTAGAGAAAAGAGAAGAGCAGTATGTGTACAACAGAAGGTGGTTTGCCAGCCACAGGAAATGGTAGATTTTTCATGATTACACACAGGCAAGATTATCAGTTCACATATGCTAGCTCTGTTAAGCACTGAAGTCATTACCAAATCAGAAGGAGATCTGTAGCTACTTTGCCCTCATCTAGAAATGATAGCTCAGAATGCCACGTGATTTAAAAAAAAAGCAGTGCTCAAAACATTCAGAAAAGAGACTATCTGCTGATGGTTTTGAGCTGGAGGGGTAGGAGCATCCTTTCCCCTGGCAGGGCACAGACCATGAAAAAGCCAAAGCTCAGAAGATGGATGTTCTCACCTCCCAGCCCACACTGCAACCAGGCACTGATGAGATCTGTGACAGACCTCACCCCTTTCCCAAGGGAGACTGAACTATAACTGGGTGGCTCAAATTGATGTGGAGCTCATTACCACGATTCTTTCCTTTGCAGTTTGAACTGGGAGAAATGTGGGTCTTATGCAGTGGGTGAGAATGGCTGCAAGAACTCCTTGTCTCCAGTCATAGCACTGCTGAGTGCTTGCAGTGGGCAAGCAGCTGCCCAGTGCTCCCCATGTCCTGAGGCTCACTTGATGGCTTGATCCTTTCCCTACCCTCCCACAGGGCCAGTTGTGCACTAAGCATGTAAAGCAGAGGCATGAGGAGTGCTGTTTGGTTTCCTCCCTTCTGATGTTAAAAGCTTCTTCCCTAGAAAATGTTTTCCCTTCCCTCAGGGCTCTCTTCTCATCAATCGAGAACAGGAGTTAGGCAGACACACAACTGATTTTTAGATCTTCATAATAAACAGTTAGCAAGGCTTTGGTATGTACTGTGCTCTGGAGCCCTGGGATATGCAGAGACACTGCTTTTCATTACCAGTTCCACAAGATAATGAAGTCTTAGTTCTCCCTTACAGCAGTCTGAGGACATGCAATCTTTTCAGATTGCTTGGAGAGGCCAAGGAATGGAAGGTACCAGAGGTAGGGAACAACCAGCAGGACAATCCTGAGCCTCAAAAGCCTCTCCCTCGTGATGAAGGAAGGACTACCACTCATCTTCCTCTGCCGTTGCCGAGGTGTGTGAGGCCCTGTGGGTGTTGGATGGGATGAGGTCGAGAAGAAGGATGAGTTGAGGGAGGCAGGAAGGTCATGTCTACACTACTGCAGTTCTGCTTTTCTTGATGTGGTTTCTCTGTGCTGTAGCAAAAAAAAAAAAAAAAAAGCCTGAGGAGTTGCATGTTTTATTCTAAGATCCCTGAATATGAGGAGGTGTAAATTGTTTACTGTCCCTCCAAGCTGTGGGGTGACCCTGCTCCAGACAGAATAAGGTATTTGCCTCTGTCCATAGTGGGATGCTTTCCCTTGCAGGCATACACTTGTCATAAGTAAGGAATAGTGCTGTCATTTCATTACTCACTGTTTACATGTCCTTGTCTTCTTCCCCAGACAGCTGTGACCATCCACTGTCAGTGGCAGGCTGTGCCTAAGCTGTTAATCACAGGAAGCAAAGTACATGAGAGATGAGTGCCCATCCACTGACCATCAGGCACCCGAGGAAGGAGGAGTTCAGTGGAAAGTTTGATTTGGGTTGGTGTCTTGGCAGGGAAGAGTGTCAACAGTAATATTTTATACAGTGAGAAGGAGATGGAGGGAGCACTTGTGAAGATCTGAGATGGGAGTTTGCTGATCAAGGTTCAGGAAGAGAGGCTGCTGGTTTTGTTAGAGAGAGACAACATGGATGAGGCTATTTTTAGGAACATCGTGTCCAGGCAAGTGGATGACAGTCGTACTTCACAGCAGAAATTCTGATGCTGAAGTGCAAATGCTGCTGAGCTTGTGCTGCCAGCCTAATGAGCAGAGGAACATGACGAGCCAACTACAGCAAAATAGGGATTTAAATAGCATGGATCACAGAGGATTTGAATGGGAAAGAGGAGATGTGCAGGAGTAGGTTGCAGAATGAGTGCCTTCTTTTGGGGTAAGAAACCTGTACAGCTTTCCCCTTAGGGGGCCATGAACATGTGGAAGTGGGGTAAGCAGCGATGGTCATTTGGATGTTTCTGTAGGGAAAGCTGATCCAAAACCCCATACTTGTGTTTTTTGGGAGTTGACTAGTCTGACTGGATGGGGAAGGTGCTGGTTCTTTTGTCTGAGCAACTGCTGTGGAACTGGCATTGCTTCCTGCTTGGGTCTGCAGGTGTGGGGTAGATATTCAAGCATGCTCCCACTAGAAGGAAAAGCAGAGTTTTAGAAACTGGACTTCGTTTCCTTGCAACCTTTTTCCCATATTCCCTATCCCTTGCCTCGGAGAGCAAAAGACAGTAAACCAAAAAGGTTAAAAAAAGGTGAAGAAGAAAAAGCCCGCCATGCCCATTTAAATGTAACGCTCCAATTTCCGAATTTGAACCTTGCAAAGATTCTGCAGAAAATGGCAGCTAGGTCAAAAGCCTGATGTGAAGGGAGAGGAGTGGGCTGAAGGAACAGCCCAGTCATAAGGACTGTTACCTCACAGCTTGTGCCATGGCAATGACCCCATGATTCCAGCACTATCACCCAGACGTTCCTGTGGTAGGAGATCACAGTCACTGTCATGACTGATGAACAGTCTTCTCTCACTGATGAGATGGATGTCAAGTGTTGTGTGCCAGCAAGGCTTTCTTTCATCTAGCCTGCTCTATCTGCCAAATGTTTGGTCTGGCCCCACGCATGGGATTTGCAGTGCTGCTAACTAAGTTGGCGTAGGGACAGGGTTAATTGAACTGCTGGAATGGGTTGGTGGAGCCTTTTACTTTGGGCTGGGGGGCTCCAATTAGATGTTGTGCTAAACTGACACCAGAACCTTTTTAATCCAAAGCAAGAGCAGATGTGCGCAGAGACAAATCAAATTTAGCAGACTGTCTTAGAAAATGATTTCATTAAAACAGGTACAGTTTCTCTGCGCAGATTGGACCAGAGCTAAAGCGGTTGTTAAAGCGACTGTAGTTAAACTCGTATAAATTTGAGTGCAGACAGGCTTTTACAAATTCATTTGTGTGGATCAATCGTGCTGCCGATTCAACAGAAGCACTTTGCAGAGCACAGGAAATAACTTAATTTACTGGATGTCATTTGCGGGCCAGAATTCAACACGCTCACCTGATGGTCAAGGCCATATCCAGGCCCGGGGAGTGGGACAGTGCCATTAGTTACCATTGTGGTGGCAGATGGGCTGTATTTCACCAGCCTCCAAACATCACCTGCTCTCCCTGCTGAGCTGTTAGCCCTGTCCTGTCTACATTAGAAACCAGTTCAGCTGGGAACTTGGTTCCTAGCTCTGACTCTGCTGGGACATCGAGATGACTCTGTTTTCTGGGGGCAATATCCAAAGCTTTCAAAGGCTGGTGTCACACCCAACATCTTTCTCAGGCTGAAAATAATGACAATTTTCGTACCAGCTCCAAAATACCAACCCTTTCCTAAAGGAGGCTCCAGCAGGAGCGCGAACAAAGCTGTAGCTCATCTTTAATAATGCTACTTTTAAAAATAAATCATGTTTTATGGATCTAAACTTAGCCTCTCCAGATAAGTGAGTCCCGAGGCCGCTGTGATTAATATGCAGCGCTGGAGCGTGGCCCAGCAGGGCCCTGATTAATAGCAATGACATCATGACTTTTAAACATTCAGTTAATGCTGGCCCCAGTGACAAATGGGAATGCGCGGCACTGCTTCTCGTGGCATTTGTGTTGCCAATGTGAGGGCTCAGAACGATGCCCCTTCACCTCCCTGGGGATAGGATGTAAAGGGCTGGTATCTGTGGGGCTGGGAGCCAAGCTCTATCCCCCCAACCCTGTCTGCACGAATTCCGAGTCTGCCAAGAGAGAGGCAGGCATACTGGAGGCATTCAAGGCCAGGCTGAATGTGGCTCTGGGCAGCCTGGTGTAGTGGTTGGTGACCCTGAACATAGCAGGGGGTTTGAAACTAGAGTCATTATAGTCCTTTTCAACCCAGGCCTTTCTATGATTCTATGATTCTGTGATCCACCTGCATCTTCCTCTGTCATCCTGCTATTCAGAGAGCTTGTTCAGGGGCCTGAGGCTACCTCCTGGTCCCTGCTGCATTCTTCCCTGCAGCATGTGCCCCTACCGCATGTCAAACTCGGAAAGCTCTGGCAAGATCTGTGCCTGGAAATCATAGCTTGGGTCCTATTTATATTTTTTGTTCTCAGAGCTTGAACTGTACAAGTCCATTGTGTGGAGGGCAATCTAAAAGACCAGACTGCTACAGCTTTAGCATCCTGCTGAGCAGGTTTCTTAGCTGCCTAACATTTTGCAAAGATTTTTTTGCCTGGTTTCAACATAAATTCTCTTCCGCTATCCCACCAGCACCAGAGAGAGAAGAGCTGTTTGAAAAGCTCTGCTTGTGTGTTCAACTGGTAAAACCCTATAAATGCAGATCGCATTTTGGCATCCAAAAGCAATTCCAGGAGGGCTCTTGACTGTTTGGATTTTATAATATGATTTGTCTTTTGCAGATTTCTGTGTCCCACTGCCATGAATCTCAGGGACCAAATCTGTGGCAAGCTTTGGACTGGCAAACATCTGCATTAGACTCACCACTTGTGCTAGGCTGGGGTTCTGCCAGGCACTACTCTGTAGCCCCACAGCTGTTAAAGCTCCACAAAAAGCCAGTGGCTGGAGACTCTTGCATTAAAGTTATTTTTGGTCTGTTGCTGTCTCTTTGAACTTTCCTATATCAAATGACGGCACTACATTTTTAAGAGCCTTCACTGTGGAATAGCTATGTTGCTTTGGACTTGCTTGGCATGTAGGGAGGCTTTTTTCTACCCAAACCCTTCCCTCTAAATCCTGAGAAATCTTAAGCTGTGCTGTACGGAGCATATTTTACTATCTTAAAGGTCTGAGAATGTAGAAGTTTTATAAATATATAACCTCAGATCTACTGAGTATCCGCCAGGGAAATGTTCAGCTTCCCCTATGTGTGACAGGGAATGCAGAGATACGAGATCTTTGCTTTGTGCCCCCACCCATTCAAGAATGCCTCACCCTCATAGCAAACCCCCTCACTCCCTCTGTTCAGTCTAATTCTTTGCACTTCCACAGTCCTCACCAACTGCAGTACTTTCTGCTAGGGCATTGATGAAGTGCATCTTGGAGTGAAGGCAGAGCAGATGGGATCAGGGGCATCTATTTTCGTGTTGTAGCCATGGACTTGTGTGTGCTTGGTTTTTCCATGCTTCAGCTTGCTCCTCAGTGTCAGGAACAAATTGGTATTTGTCATAAGCTCTTTTGATCCCTGAAGAAAATGAAGGGCCGTTTAATATTTTTAGAGTAATAATAATAATGGAAGAAAAGGAACATATTCTGGTATTTGAGAACAGCAGGTATTTGTTTAAGAGCGTACTTTAGAATAATAGCAAAAAGGACCTTTAATCTCAGAATTTCAAGGCGCCTTGTAAACTATAAACATCGATTCTCCTTCGTCTTGTTATTCCTTGTGGGCGTTTTACCGCTATAAAATGAAGCAAGGAGACCTGATGACCTTACAGCAAGAATAAATGAGTATTAGAGAGAATTGGGGCTAAGTACAAGTGGGATTCGGGTGGCAGAAACAAGTGGGGAGTGAGCTGGAGATGGGTGCTTAATGTCCATGGTATTTCATCCACGGGGATGTGCATTCTGGGTAAGTCACAGTCTCACGGACACCTGTGAAAAAGAAATTTATATTGCCCTAGGGAAGCTGAGTAGTGGGGCATGTAAATGAGAATGGCCACTCAATAAATTTCTCTTCCAGAGACGTAGCTTTTAACCTGACAGGGAGGTGAGCGGGTGAGTGGTGTTGGATAACAGAGTGGACAAGCGGCAGCCAGGGGAGTTTTCCTTTGGCTCCTGTAAGTAAAGATTTCCTCCTAAAAGCCAAAGGAAGGGGCTCTAGATTTGCCTGTCTAAGAGGGTGCCTGCTCTGTCGCCTCTGAACTGATCACGATATGCTTTTTTTCTTTTTCTTCTTATCTTCCCCAGTTTCTATAAAGCAAGCACTGAAAACCAATTTGAGCTGTTCTGAAATTTTGGTTTCCTTTGTTTCTCTGCATTTCTGTTGGATTATGTCTGTGACATTATTGCCAAGAAGTTAAATAATACATCTAGAAATGGAAGAAACTGAATAATGCAGCTCTGCAGCTTATAGCTTTCCTAGTACTGTGCCAGAAAGCTTTTTGAGTTGGAAATTGTGACTGGCAGGCAAATTTAGACAAAAATGTTTTGGAAATGATTTTTTCTCTTTTCTGTTTTTTATCTGATAAGCACCAAAATGTACTGCTGAAAACTGTAATATTCAGAGCAAAATAACCAGAGAGGTTCGGAAAAAGTAAACACAGATAAGTAGGAAACCTGTTTGCTTACCAACTGTCAGTGGCTGCAGATCATGGATTATTTAAGAAGAATGGGCTGGACACGGCTGGCTCATCTGGAGCCCTATGCAAGATGAAGTGATAAAGGAGATTCAGACTGTCTCTGGGTTGGCTGAGGATTTCCACTTACTCAAGTAGGTGGAAAGATTTATATTGTTAGGTATTGTAGAGTTGAGGACCCTGGGTGCCTTGGGAACCTGCTGAATCACTTGGATGTCTCCATTATCTCTTCTTCTCTGTGGATCCCCTCTGCTGCCTGCTCACACCATTCCCAAGTCTATTCAGGAAGCTACTCCCTCTTGCTTATGGGAATAGAAAGTGCTAATAAAACCCCTCCAAAACAAACTGATCAGAACCCCTCATGTTATGTCCGGGCCTTGCTGAGTAATAGCAATCTGCCTCTAACCACTACTTCTTCCTCTGCTTATCTTCCTGGCTGTTTATGACCTTTGCTCATTGTATCCTGTTGAATGGCGCTTGTGTATTCCTTACACACAGGAGCTGCATCTCCATTCATTTGTGGTAAATGCCTGAGACACTTAGGGCACTTGAAATTAAATAATCAGCCGTGAAACAAAAGACCCCAAATGAGCACACAGACACATTGTCTGTTTTATTTGCGGATAAGTTCTGTCTAAAAGCCAGCAATGCGTGATGCTCCTTGCTGCTTTTTTAGTTTAAAACAGCTGTTATGTACGTTATTTGAAGCCATGTACTTGCACTCTGTGATGTAATGATAACAGGAAGCAAGAGGTGAGGAGCAGGGATCTCTCCTGCTTTTATAGGTGAGGCTCTGGGGAGCCTCTGGGCTCCGATGTAGATTCAAAGAGGTCTTATGTCCAAAGAGAATCCCCTTTCTCCTTTCTTGCCACGAAATTTTGGGAAAAAGCCTGGGAAGCTGTATTTGCCATCTCTTCTGAAGAAAAGCACGTGAGAGCAGTCTTGCACAGCACCCTGAGCGCAGGTGGGACATCTTCAGGACGAAACGTGTAGCAGCACACTGAGTCCCTCCCTTTTCATGTCTTTTTGCAGGGCCTGATAAATGCATTTGATTTAAAAATTTGGAAAGACTACATGTATTTTGTATTTCTATGCATGTACCCAAACCTCCCCTCTGATCACTGTGAGCGACTGCTAGGCATGAGCAGCTGGAAGATAACATGCTCATCTTCTCCGCCAAGGGCACAGAGCAGCAGCCAGGCCTGTGAGCCTTGACATGCCACTTTCCGTGTCTCTGGTCCCCTTGTGCTGTCTCCAGCCCATTCCATGTGAAATCTTAGATGGACAAACCCTTGGTTGCCATTTAGTCTGTGTCCTGAGCCTGGGAGGGCTGGGCACAGAGCAGAGGAATACCACAGGATGACACTGGGCAGAGCAAGTTAACCCCGTGGGGTCTGATGGTGCCAAGCAGTTCCAAAAAAAAAGTCCTGCTCTGTGTGAAGCAGCTCAGGTTGCTGGTTACCTGCCATGGGCAGCCACAGTTTATTCTTCTTTATCCTTATTTGCTGCTTCTGAAAGATCTGTGCAAGCTCTGCAGCAGGTCTATGAGTGTGGTCCAAGACCCTTGGGGCTGTTATGTGATTGTCAAATGGGCTTGGTGAATCACAGCCCTTTCCCATGTTGCAAGGTGTTCATGTTGTAAAGAACACCTTTCAAAATAGAGGAGTGGGCAGCCAGCTTCAGGGCTGGGCTTGTAGCAGAATAAACATACCGGCAGTGCACAAAATTAGATGATAAATGGAAAAGCATGTTGGTGCTTCAATCCTCCAGAGAAGACCAGAAAGTTTCTACGTGGGTAAGGAGCAGGAAAACTCCTCCTTCTGTGCTTTGTCCACGGAGTCAGAGGGCGTTCTGTTGAAACTGCCAGGTAAATAAGTGGAAGTTGTCCATGTAAACCCCCTCAGGCAGCTTTGGAAACCTTAACTGTAAGCTCCAGGGATGTCAGTTTATTCGTATTGTCTGCATTTTAAATAATGTTTTATTACTATTATCACTTCTTTAGAAAGAAAAAAAATAATGAAAGGAAAAAGAAAGGTGAGAGAGAAAATGAAGGACCTACCTCAGGAAACTATCAAGGTTTGATAAGGTTTGATACAAATAAGTCTTGGAGACGAGAAACCTTGCCTCATGTATTCTGCATGCTGTGGGAATTATGAAGAAGATGGCAATATATCTTGGTATTTAAGGAAGAAGATGAAGGCTGTGACATGCTGATGAGTATGATGTAGTTCTAGCATTTTCTTTTGTTAACATACTTTTGCAGGCATGATGTTTTCAGTTTATCAATGCTTTTTTTTCCCCCTTTCTTTAAATTGCATTTTGCAGAGTGGGTTCTTTGTTAGAAAAGACTTAAAAGCATAACTTTTTGTGAAAACCGCTGTATAATCCCCGTTTTCAGGAAAGCCTAAGCCTGAGATGGTGAATGGCTCACAGAACAGCTGAGATTGGAAAGGGACTTCTGGAGACCACCTGAATCAGCCCGTCACTCAAGCAGGGTTGGCTGGAGCAGATTTCCCAGCACTGTGTGCATTTGGGTTTTGAGCATCTCCACGGACAGAGACTACACAGCCCATCTGGGCAACCTGTTCCGGTGTTTGACCACTTTCACAGTTTTTTTTTTTTTTAAAAAGGAGATTTCTCAAGTTCTGGTGTAATTTCCTGGGTTTTGATTGCATTGCTGCAAGGCCCTGCTTTCCTGATGGTTTGTGAGAAGAGTAGAAGTAGCAGCAGTGTCCTTTAACTAGAAAGTGGAAAGATGATCCAAAAGGATTTCTTTCTACACTTACTTCAGTTTAGAGAATTGATGGGAGGGACCATCTGGAGAAAGCAGGAACTAATTTGAATTGGTATAACATGGCTTCATCTGATAGCGTTTTAGTCTTAAACCTTGCCTTGTAATCAGAGTTTCACATTCTGTTTGTACTGAAAACAGACAGGTGCCAGTTGTAAAACTTATTCCTGGATCTGGACTCAGTTTTTTCTTCTCCACAAGCTTTAGGAAGCCTTGATTCAGACTTTCTTTCTGTTTTTCTCCTTTCCCTTTCTGGCCAAGAAGAAATGCCTGAGCTTTGATTTGGGATCTGTGAGAAGCAGCAAATATGCATAGTTCTTAGGAATTGCATCTCCCTGTATGTCCTAGAGTGTTACAGAACACATTAAATAGGAGCTCCCTACTTTCCAGGGCTGCTGGTAAAAATTATCACCATTTTACAGAAGAGAAAAACGGAACAAAATCAAGGGCAGAATGACATGGTGGCTCAAGATGACCCCAATAGCCAGTGCTGGATAGAAACTGCTGCAGCCCTGATTCCTGAACATACCCTTGACACCTGCAGGTCATCCCAGGTGTCACCTCCCTCTTCTGAAGTATCACACCTCAGGACCTAATCCTGCAGGGTGCTGGACATGTCTTGGAAGATGCCCTTAGTGCAGAGTGGAGGGGATCTGCACTGGCAGGGATTATTTTGGTGGTGCTACTCAGGGCTTTGGTGCAGCACAGGGAAGGATCTGGGCCTCTTGAGATTTTGGTCAAAGTGATCCTCTGGGCAGAATGATTGCCCATCAGTAAAGAAGACACCACGGAGAACCACCACCTAGTTCTTGACAGTGTAATGGGATATTCATGACAGTATAATGGGATTTTGGTGAAATGGGATATTTGATTCTCATTACTGGAATACAGCAGGGGCCCTTTAAGTCAGAAGAATTGATTTTAGAATAGGGTTTGTTAGAACCTTTCACTCCCACAGTCAATGTAAATGGGCAAATATCATTCTCTTTAAATCCAGTTTCCTGAGACACAACTGTTCTGGACACACATCAGAGAAACAGGAAGAACACTCCCATACACCATTAAACCTGAGAAAACCAGACAAATTCTTCCTGAGCAGGAAGACCTCCAAGGGGAAGGCTGAGAGAGCCGGGCTTGAGTGAGCCAAGTTACACCCTCATCCCTGGTGCAATGCCATTGAAGTCTGGAGAAAAGAGAGCAGAAGAGAGCTGTGAGAACTGCCTGCTAACACATGAAGGGACGTGTTGCAGGGAGGAGAGAGACCAATTATTCTCACCATCCAACAGAAGTGTGGAAAATATTTAGGTCAAGTATTAGGAGAAGAAACTTTCTAGTGGGGGTGTAATTAATCAGCAAAGGTAAGGCAGTGAAAGCTGGAAAACCAGGCCTCCACTTATAGGCTGGGAAAAAAGAAAAATGTCGTTTTGTCTAGAACAGAAGGGACTTGGGAATTTGTATATGTGAAGTTTACATCTTGTCCCTGTCTCTGAGTATTAGCAGTTCTGTGGAGAGGTGGAATTTGAAGGATCTGCAGAAAAAACTAAGCTGTCTTCGTTATGAATAGGTCCATTGCCAAATAATATATATCCATCTGTAAGAACATGAGCAGTTTAAACATTGATAGCTACTCAGTCATTGGCTTGCATAACTGCGAGGTGAGGTACACCTGCCCAGGACTGGGGTTGCCTCCACTGTAGAGATTGTATGTACCACCTGTATTGCTGGGGAGAAGGCATTTATTGCTCTGTTACAGAAAGCTAGGTGGAATATTGTAGAAATGCCAGAAGAAACACTCTTGGGAAAATTCTAAGTGATTGAAAACCAGTTTTTCATCTTTGAAAAGTCTAAGAGTTTAAAACTTGTGTCACCTGACCTGTAAGAGGATGGTGGGGAACGTTATAATCTTGGAAGCATTTATAAAGAGTCTAAAAATGTTTTGCTTCAACCTTACTGAAGCATTTAACTTCTCCTTTGTGTTATATTCATATAATGCAAAAGCAATTTTTTTCAGCCTTATCCAAATGAGATGCTGTCATGAAAACCTTCCTTGAAGATTTCAGCACAATTGATATTTTCCTGCAAAACATGTCTTTTTTGTTCATCTTGAGTTTTCTGCCAGAAAATGTTCCTTTCAAAAGCCTTGGGCCAATGCTAATTACCGTTATGCAGCTGCTGTTACTGTGGTAGATGCTTTAAAAACATAGCCAGTGAGAATGTGAGTTTGTAGCCTGTACCTCATGGCTCCAAGATGCACTGGGGATATTTCATTTCCTCAGCTGACAGCATTGCTGCCTGATGGATGTAAGTGGTAGAGCCTTAACTCTTACTCTCTCAATGTGACCAGACCTTTTTCTGCAGTGTGATGTGAGTCAACACCAAATGCTCAGGCACACTTACCTGAACCATGGCAAGGGGATGCTAAGGTTTCCTTGGAGCATCCTGTCAGTACTGACAGCATCAGTGTTCCCCATGTCTCCCTAGAGGCATTGTATGAAGGTTTTTATCTTCTAACAGCAGTATACTATGGAAATGAATATCATTTCTTCATTTTATAAGGGTATCAGACTGGGCAACCCAGAGTCTGTGATTTCAGTCCAGGTTGATGTTGCGGCTAAGACGTGCACATGCAGATGCCAAGGCTTCCTTTGTCTTTTGTTGGGCATTCATGAGGATAAGTGAGTAGTGTAAATGTTCCCAGTCATCCACATTTTTTTCCTCTATCTCGGTTCCTGAAATGGTTGTATACTGGGATTTTTATGATGATTGAAAAAGCAATGTCTCTTGCTCCATAAAGCACAGCTGAATGAGAAGATGTCTCTTCTCTCCCCCTCCCTCACATCTCCAAGAACATAGATATATCCCTGTTTAAGAGGTACACTTGTGTGGAGCCTGATTTCTCTGGAGGAATTACAGTGACAACGGTTTCAAGTCTGAGGCTTGCCTTAATGACAGGTGCACGTGTCACACCCTGACAAGAACATTCGAGCAAGGTTTGTTTGACTGTGGATGGTCAGGACAACCACACTTTCCAGGAGGTGATAAGGTGGCTCACAAGATCACTTAGACGCAAGTGCCAGGGCCTCCTCAGCTCCTGCCAGAGCAAGGGGGGTTGTCCTGTGTAGCTGGCACCATGTCCCCAGCACCATCTGGGAAACGCAGTGACATGGAAAGCAGAAGAGCAAGAGAAGAGCCTCAGTTACGTATGAGGCAGTTTCCACCTCAGCTGGTTTCTGCTCTCCTAGAGTTTCTGAATGCATGGGCAGTGAGAGCAGGACCTGCCACTGAGTGCAGAGGTGTAAGAGGCTCGAGGGCTCTGTCCTGTCCCTCTCCAGGCAGGTGCAAGGCTTTTATTTGAGCATCATGCTGTTAGGATTTCCTAGGTGACATTAAGTGGATTCATGGCTGCAGCTGAGCCCTGACACCACAGCGAGCCCCAGCATGTTATGGTGCCATTATTTGGTCTAATGAGGGGAATAAATACACCTGGAAGTAGGGAACCCTCTCTCATCCTGAGGCTCTGGCTGGCTGGATGTGAAACCTTATCAGTCCAGTGCCACGCAGGAGGCAGTGGCGGATGTTTAGTTCCTTTATCGGGCAAGAAGTGATACTTGAGCACCGTTGCCTCCCAGTCACCTCCATCCCTCATTACCCTCCCTCTCCTCCCACTGCCCCCTCCCTCTATTACCACCCACTCGTAATGTATACTGCACCAGCACAGCACCACTGCAATAACAAACACCGCCTCATTTCAGCATGATGAATGAAGAGTTTTAATGAAACTGGCCTAAGCCGTTGCTGGCAAGCTGCCTGTTTTTTGTTTGTTTTAAGCAGGGGTGATCCATCACCCTCCCGCCTTCTCTCCAGCACAGCATCCCCAATCAATGCACTGCACCAGCCTCCCTCCTGCAGCCCTCACTGACCCATTCCCAGCTCCCCACCACTGCCTTGGCTCTTCCTGACCCCAACCACTGCCAGATTTACTCCCTGCAGTGGGGATTTTTTGGTTGGGCATCTGTCCTTTGTTAAGGCAGCAGGTTAGCAAGGTGCTCGGGAACGTGCGTACGCAAATATCTTCTCTGCCTGTTCCTTTCCAGTCGACGATGCTCAAATAACACACGTATTGCTCACTAATAGTACAGTTGAATGTCTGCTGAGTATTAATTACCCTTGCAGTCTGCTCTTTCATTAGGGTCTCCTGTCTCTCCTGGGACAGGTTGTAAATCAAAGGGTGACTCATGGCTTTTGGAACTGGCAAATATAAATAAGCGATCCCTGAACAGGGGAAGAAATAATACTGAGCTCAACATCTTGGCAAAGATATATATATATATCTTTATATATATATATCTATATCTATATATACATATATAGTATAGATATGTATATATATCTATATATACATATATATATATATATATATATGTAAGTAAATGCAATCTCAAAAGCAAGAAGCATTTCAATTAGGTGAGCAGGTGCCAGCCTCCAGCTCAGCATTTTAGAGACTTTGTGGGAATATAGGTAAGAGAGGTCTCTATGCATTGCTTTGTCCTCTTGCACAGCTTTTCCTTATTAGAAGGCAGGGAGAAGGAACCATTTTGTTCTTTCTCTTTGCAGCTGTTGAAGGAGTGAAGCTGAAGTGCATGTGTGTGAGAGGTGGAGTGAGGCAAGGCAGAGGGAAAGAGCGACCCAACTCAAATCACAGGGCTTGGTATTATTATCAAACATGGGTCTCCTGCAAGGAAGGAGTAACTTTCTTTTCTAACTGCCCTCCAACTGCCCTCGGTATTTATGTTTCTCAGAGCAGCTTGATGAGCTGTGCTGAATAAATGCCATTTTAAAGCCTTTATCCAAGTATTTGACAGCTTTTCCTGGAGAATGACCCACTGAAGTTTGTTTACACCTGAGAAGCGCCTAGGTAAACTGATTTGATTCCTTTAAGCAGATGAAGTAGCAAAATATGGGGTACGAAAGAGGCAAATGGGAGAACCCATGGGATTTAGCAGAAATTTCAAGAGAGAACTGGAAAAGTTTCTGGATAAAAGCATGCGCGGCTGTTTTCATCTATTAAAGTTGTTCTGTTGGCCACGTTCTTGTTGCGTTTATGAGCACAGTGAGCACCAAACTTTGAAGCATAGCTGCTCTTACTGTAAAGTCAGTCTTAGTTTTGGAATGGGGAGATGTGCGCTGTCCTCACTATTCACTACTCCTGGTTTTATTATTGAAGATGTTTCGAGACCACTCAAATCACAAAAACAACTTTGCAAGCTTTGGCTTTTTATGACAGAAAAGGTCTTTTCTTCTTTTCTTATCTACTTACTGTCTCATCCCATGATGATAAAACACCCCTGTGGAGTTGAGGTAACCTTACGTGTCCCCAGCGTGGACTTACAGATTTTCTTCTTTGGCTGTTTCAATCAGGAAAACCTAGCTATACCTTGTTAAAGGCATCCAAAATCCCATGTGGTTTATCCAAACTTGTTCTTCATTCAAAGAAATAGCATCCTGTACAGCCTGCCAGCTGTATGGGAACTGTTGAGTCATGGCCTGAACCACTGATTGATCACCTGAGGCAAGGACTGAGTCAGCCATGGGAGCACAGGTGAAGGCAATTCACCTGTGTGACTAGAAGGGATGGAGCCTGGCTGCACTTCTCCTAGACCCCATTTTAAGGGCTGATTGCCGCTGAGGAAGGATCTCTTTCTGGAAATCCCTCCTTTTGGAGTTTTCTGCTGCTAGCCTAGGATGTGGGTGAGCATTTCATTTCTGATCATCTCTTTCCACCATGATAATCTTTCTAATTCTAAACCTGTAAAATGCTATCCTAACTGTGCTACTCTTCTAACTGTACATTTTTTAACTGTACACCAACTAAAGTGACCCCATTTTATTGTAGGAGGCTGACAGTAGTTGGACCCTATGTAGAGGACTGGAATGCCTGTCCTGTATTTGTGGGGTAGTTATTTTCATCTTTATTCACTTGCTGTAAAAATAACAGCTGGCCTTAAAGAGAATAGTGTGACCTTTGAAATCAGGGTATCCCTCCAATCTAAATACCTCTTTTACAGAATATTTTTCTGAACCTTGGTCAATTTTTCTTGAAAAGAGCTTAAAATAAATGTACTAGGGTCTCTCGTTACCAGGAATGCATGCAGGCATTAGTCGACTGCTGTAATGCACAAGGAGATAGAAAAAGCATATGGAGCCTAGGCTATCTAATCTAATCTCACTATGTCTATATAATCTGGGTAAATGGCTAATCTATTACAGAGAGATAATAATAATTAAGGCTGCAACCAGGTTCCATTAGCAAAATTGATGTGCCCTGATCCCTATTGGGTTTACTTTGAAAGCAAAGGGGATTTTTTTTCCTATAGCTCAAAGAAAATTAGTCAAAGTATTTATTTTTTTTTTTCCCCTTCAGTTGTGAGGCGTTAACAAATTAACCCAGATTTGGAAGTTTGGCTCTTACCTATCATTTGTTTTCTCGTCTTCTAGCTAAACATAGCTTTATCACTGTCATGTATTCCAAATTTGCACACTGTGAAAGCCTCTTGAGGATCTACTGTTGGATGTATTAGTGGAAAATAGGTTGTAAATCAGCAGAATCGTTAACTCTTGCTTTATGTAAGAGCAGTGATTGCTCTGTACTTTGCAAAGACGTGTTCTGCCACCTATTTGCCCCTTGCTAATCCAAAGAGAGCATTTTTTCAGGATGCCTAGAAGGAGCTTTTCATTTGCACATGTCCTAGATCTTCAGGATATTTGCAGTCCAGGTGGTGGTAACAGAGTAGACCAGATTTTACTCATGGGAAGATTTGTAAGCATGGCACAGTTGAGATGCTCAGGACTGACACCTGACATGTGGGGTTTTTCTTGGTTTGCTTTTACAGCTCTCTACAAAAGAGGCCTATATTCTGTCAGGACAGGAAGGAGAGGTAGTACAAGGCTGCGATTAGCAGTACTGTACTATTTCTTCCATGTGTTCTCCTTGTGGCTCTCCTGCAGCTTCAGAGCAGATTGCCAGGCTAAGAGCTGTGTTTCACTGATTGCTCCAGATTTGAAGGGACCAGGTGCATCATCAAGCTTGGCCTCTAAGTCATTTAATATCTTTAATTTAGAAAGGTCCATGGGAAGAAAAAATAACAAAAAAACAAAAAACAAAAAACAAAAAAAACACGTTTATAGAACTAATCCAGAGATCCCTATGTACAGATTACAAAATGCTGCTTAAAACCCTATACTGCCCCGTACAGGGGGCAGATTTTGTTCTTTGTTTTTTCTTTTTTTTTTTTTTTTTTTTTCTTTCTATGCAGAATAGTGATTGGTAAGCCCTGCTCTGCAATGAAGAGTTACTTTTGAGTTCTTGGAAAATCTGCCAATGGAAATGGCAGGGAGCATTACTTCTTGTTAACTGTGAGCAAGTACAGTGGTGAAACCACAGCAGATGGGAGCTGGATTTGAACAAGCGGTAGCTTTTGACTACAGATGTGCAAAATGGCACAAGCTGTAGAAAGGGCATTGTCTGGGGGAGTGTGTACTGCGTTATTTCTCAGATGTCCATTTACTGAAGGAAACGTATAACCTGGAGGGAGTTTAATTATTTACCATAGGACCAAAGGTAGAAATGCTTAGCAGATTGTTTGTTTGTCTGCAGCTTTCTGCCAGCACTCCGTAGATGAGAAGGAACAGAGTTTGTCTTGCTGCGAGCAATTAGCTTTTGGCTGGGGGTTGGGATCTGCACCCAAGGATGCCAATTGTCTGGTAACTGCAGCTTGTCTTGGTCTGCAACGCTTGTAAAGCAGGATGGAAAGATACATGTCCTATAAAGAGAGAGGTAGTGATTTAGTGTTTGTGAAGAGTTAGGCAGGCGTTTAAACTGGTCATGTGTAGAACATGCCGAGCTCAGTCAGAACTGGTGCTCGTGCTCCCTGCCTCCCGGCTCCTGCCATCTTCCTTGACTTATTCAAAAAAGCAGCTGGTCTAAGCTGCTCTGTTGAACTCAGAAAATACTCGGTACCCAGAGGGGATGGGGGCTGCACTGTAAGAATTTTTGTTGTTTCTCTGATTTCAACTTCATGATGTTTATGGAAGCAAGGAGACAAAAACAAAGGCTGGAATTGGGCAATACATAGTCAGGAGCTACGTGAAGCCCCTTGGCCATGCCTTCAAATGAGCCATCCCTGTTGTTCCTGGCAGCCCACCTACAGCTTTTCCAGCAGCTCTGCCCATGCCTCATAGCACAGCATCACTGAATGCTGCAGGCAGGCTTTGGTCCTCAGCTCTCTCCATGCTCCTCCTATCTGTCCCTCAGCTTTCTAAGTATTGGCCTTCCATTTCGGGGATTTCTGA
This sequence comes from Chrysolophus pictus, assembly GCA_037305975.1. Taxonomy (NCBI): domain Eukaryota; kingdom Metazoa; phylum Chordata; class Aves; order Galliformes; family Phasianidae; genus Chrysolophus; species Chrysolophus pictus. The sequence continues at coordinate 114,301,100 of CM074576.1, read as the reverse complement.
AAGTGACCATTTTCTCACTTCAGATAACAGCAGATCCTGTGTTCTGTTCCTCAGTGCTGTGAGTCTCAGAACCTTAGAGACAAATATTGAAGAGTATAGCAGAACAGAAATCACTCCAATTAGATTGAAAGCTCCAGTAGTTTGGAATGGGTAACCAAGGAGCTATGGAGAGATTTCAGTGTTGTCTCCCTACTTATGTTTTCCTTTATTTCATTTCCTACTGTTTCTACCCTATCCCATAAGGTATCTGTCAGATACTATACTCTTACCCCCAGAACTCTTAATAAGGAGGAGATAAAAGTGTTCCTTTATTAATAATTGTGAAAAATGTTGTGTGTGGAGTTCAGAATCATGAGAGTAAAAGAAAGACAGTAATTAGCTTGTTTCTGTATCTCTGCTCACTGAGGCATTTTGGATACAGTGAGAAAATTTTTGACAGATTTTCTTTTCTTTTGGTTCCCCCCCCTCCACCTCCCTGTTCCTCCTTTTCTTTTGAAGTATCATACAAAGTTCTTGGGTTTGGTTTTTCTTCTTTTTAATGATAAATTCTATAATCCATGTACAGTTGTTTTTTGTGGGTTTTTTTTTTTTTTGTTCCCCTCTGACTTGTCAGCAATATCGGCTCACAACATATCCCTTTGTTTGCCTGTTTTTCTAGGCAGTTCTGCGTTTGGTCTTCTAAAAGGAAGTAAACATGCCAATTTTCCATTGACGAGCAATGTTTAAGAAGAAGTGATTTCATTAGAGGGGTCCAGAAAACCATTGTTCGCCAATTTCCTTTGTCCCTTTGCAGGGGACAAAGACAGGATTTAATAGTCTTCATTTATTGTAGGGCTGAGCACTACGAAGATGAATGCAGGTGATGTTCCCCACAAGTAGTACACCGGAGGAGATAAGATGCTGCCTAATGACTAGACCTGCTCTACCTCTAGGGAAAATCCTATAGGAAAGCAAGAGTGCTTGCTTTCAGGGACTCTGAAAGAGGACGGGAGCCTAAAAGCAGCCCTTGTCCGTGGTGCTGACAGCCTGACCAGAAAACAGAAAGGAGCTGGTGAAATGCCTTCCCAAAGGCATCTGCTACGATTTGGACTAAGACAGACATTTTCTAACTGAAAGCCAAGGGTCCTTGCAAGTGCTGTAGCCTGTCTCTGAGTCATGTCTGTTGAAGGAATAGCAGGTGTTTATTTCCCTTCTTTAAGAAGAAAGAAACTGAAAGCAAGGGAAATGCAGGAGGAGCACTAAATCAGTGTAGCTTTGTCCCTTATTTTCTTTTTGCATGTAATGGATTGAAGTGGCAAGACAGAGTTCATGGGTAAAAGAGGGAAGGAATGAGACATCAGTTTTGATGACATCAATAATGAAGAAGATTTTCATCACCTAATCTTGGAGCCCCCTTTCAGGAGTTCTTTTTTGTTTTCTATATTTTTATTTGTTTTCCTGCAGGGAATAATTTGTTGATTTGCATTTAAAAAAAAAAAAAAGTGAAAGACCAAAACCAGTATGGTATAGGCTTGAGAGATCCTTCTGATTTTGAAGAACAGTTTGCAGTGGACAGCACCAGATGAGTACTTGGAGCCAGTGAGATTGTTTTGACTGTAGCATTTTCTCCAGGAACCAGGTGGCTCTTAAAGCATCCAGTTTGCATAGTGTGTGGACTGTCTCCAGATTAGTATAGAAATACCTGAGTAAATTTGGTTAATTTCTGTCCAGTAATGAAAAATGCTAGATTTAAAAAAAAAAAAAAAAAAAAAAGCTAGTTCTTTGTATCAGTTCTTAGTGCATTAATTAAAAGCTCCTATGAGACAACAAGGATGAGTGGGATGCAATAAAGACACTAAGAAAGAATAAGAACATTATTGTAACGAACACTGATTAATGGGGCTTCACATAGTGGTGCTAATGGATGTTTTTGAACTTAGAAAGGAAGCGATGAGACAATTGAGTAATGAATTTTGCCATCAAAAAATCACAGCTGAGCCAACATCACCATATAAAAAGGGAACTGATTTATTGATTATAATGGAAAAGACTAGGAGATGGATTTAGTGAAGACACAACACATTTTTTTTTCCTACAGGAATATCCTTAAAAGGCTACTCATTTATATGTCCCTCCCCAAACTGGAGGAGTAGTAATTACATCCTTTGTTTGTACAGTTCCTGAATGTACTCAGCATTAGTGCCAAGCGTGGGGCATATGAATGCAAAGCTTAAGTAAAAATTCAACGTTGGAGGAGGCAACGGAGAAGACATAGACATCATTGTTAAAGCACTGCTGAGTTTCTGCAGCAGCCTGCCAGCGAAGTAGCAAGGAATGGGGACAGTGGGGACAATACTGCAGCATGTTAATGGAATGGTCTTTGGCTGATCCCACCTCCTCAGTGCTAGAACCTCAGCTGAAAAAAATATGTGCAGGTTTGGGCATGCTGTCATAGAAGGGAGGTGACTGAGAGCTGGGCAATAGGAATAATGATGTGCCTGGGAGGATTCACATGCAGAGAGAAAGATCTTTGAAAGTTTGGGACCAGCAGAGCTTGTATGTTGCTAAGAAGAAGGGATATGCAAAAGTCTTCATATTTGTAAGAAAGTCTCTGTTTTCACAGTAGAGAACAAAGAGATTTTTGATGATGCTACTAGATGAAAAAGGAGGAGTATTTTTTTTCCCCATTAGCAGACAGTTTGGCTGCAGAAATCATTGTCGTGTAACATCATCAACAGCTAGCTTTCAGCAGGCCTTAAAAGTAGAAAAGATTCAATGTACACTGAGAATATCCAGAGCTGTCTTAATCAAGGATAATGGATTCTAGGAAGGAGAGCCAGCTATGTGCAGTCAGTAGAATTTAGGGCTTCTCTACATCTCAAACCCCAGAACAAGGGTTAATATTGAGGGGCAAGCTGTTCCGCATACGTCTGTGTGGTGTTCCTGTACCTTTTCTGCAGCATCTGTGCTGACTGCTGTCATGGACAGGGACATGACTCCAACGACACCATGGCCAATACATCTGGCACTTACTGTGCTGCTCAGTGGAGCTTCTTTTCTGGCCTCTTCAGCAGTGAGTAAAGGGGTGGATGTGCACAAAAGTCTTGAGAAAGCAGCTAGCCTTATGAGCATGCCTTAACGTTCTACTTGTGACAAGTCCCAGCCCTCACTTGCGTTGGAGTACAACGTACAGCCCCTCACTGCATTCTGCACACGGCCTTTTGGGGACTAATTATTACCTCATCCTGAAATCACTTTGATCATCAGAGGGAGGGAGATGGCATCTGCTTAACATCTGCACAGCAATAGGCTGCCCACCGGTTTGAGACATACAATGCAGATAGAAACATCAAGTTGAAAGTGCAAGGAGTGCTAAGCGTAGCTGGATATTGCTGCAGTGCAGGTATGCCTCTTGGGCACTGAGCTCTGCCCTGTCTCCTGATATATTTTCCAGTGGTGAGGACCCTGTTGTATGTTCTGGGAGACATTCCTCAACCTGCTGCTGTACCTTGCTGTCAGGAAGTTTTTCTCACATTTGCTGTACATTTGCTTTTTCCCTTTACTGTTGGTATTGATATCCTGTCTCCTCTTTCCAATCAAGACAAGCAGATTTGACCCTTTTGTTCTTTGACCATTCTAATTATCTGACTGTTTTGTTGCTCTGCTCTGCTTTTGTTTATTTTTGTCAATATATGCTGCATAATTAGGTGCTCAGGAGTGAATATAGTGTCTTGCATGCACTCATGTGATAGCTCCACGCAGAGAAAGTGATTCCCTGCCTGCCCCAGGCAACTCCACACACCCACAGAAATAGCTGAGGGAAGGTTACATGGTCACTGAACACTTTGCCTTTGTCTTTGGAGACCGTGGGGCATAAGTTGGGAGAGCAGTGACAATTGTGGTGGGTATCTGCTCCTGGTAGAAGTTCTTAAGACCTGTTCTTCACCGTAGCAAGCCTTTAGGCAACCAGGGCCACAAAACTCTTCTTCACGCCGCAAGTTGGCAAGACATTCCAGTCCTCTCTTTGAAACTAGAGGTGTTTTCCCTAGAGGTGTTCAAGGCCAGATTGGATGGCGCCCTAGGCAGCCAGGTCTAGTATTAAATGGGGAGGTTGGTGGCCCTGTCTGTGGCAGGGGGGTTGGAGATTCATGATCCTTGAGGTCCCTTCCAACTCTGGTCATTCTGTGATTCTGTGAAACAATGTCCAATTCTCCAGAGGTTTGGAGGTTTTGTGAACTGGAGCCTCTCCAAACCTATGCTTTGATTCTGAATCTTATCCAACATTACTGATTCAAAACACGTGGTTTTTGAGAGCTTTCACCAAACTGCAGGAGCTTCACAGTGATGTGAGCATCATAAATCATCACACATGCAATGTAAATAGCCCACAGACCTGAAGGCATGAAGGAAAGGAGAGGTTTGTCTGGTGAATTGGTTTGCTGCTTTGTTTCAAACCTTGAATTACCACTGGTCCAAAGTCAGGCTTTTTCTCTGCAAACTGAGTACCAAATGTCAAAATTTCCAGTGAAAGGGAAGGTGGGGTAATTAGGGTGATTTGCTACATTGGGCTTGTGAGCTCTTGGTCATAACAGAGAGAGGTATGGGGGAAACCTGATCTCTCCTGAAGTTGTTCAGGTATCCTGATCCCTTGAGTAGAGGCTAAGTCAAGTAACTTCAGAGCACAGAACTCAAGGACCCTGCAGTGGGATTGGAATGCCATTGTCATTTCAGGTGTAGCATATAGCAGGATCCTGTCAGTGATAACTACACAGAATGGGCACAATGAGGTACCCCATTTTTTTCTGTCACTCTGAATGTTTTCCTTCAGAGTGCTTGGTTTTGCTGCAATTATCCATCCATTGATATCAGTGATGAAGAAAACACTGGTTTGAATGGGAGTGATGAGATGAAAGTCAGCTATCTGAAAGATGTCTTTGGTGCTAATTGTGAGTTTACTATTTGTGAAGTAGGAAACAGAACTGTTTCCAGCAGAGATTGAGGTGAAGTGTGAGGCATGTCAATTGTTGGGGTGGGGGGTATGTTACTGTCTGCTGCTTTGGGAAAGCAAATACTGTTGCTGCCTAGACTGTATGTGTTGTGGGATCAAATTTGGGTCTTGCTGAGGTCCTTAGGAGCAGTGCTGTGGAGTCAAACTGTGTCTCTTCCTGCTGTGTATGAGAACAGAGTTTCAGTACTGAAATCCATCCTTAGCTACAATTCTGGAGTAGCTCTATTGACTGCCTGGAGAGGTTGTACAGTTTCCTTCTCTAGAGATATTCAAGAACCACCTGGACACTTTCCTGTGTGACTTACTCTAGGGAACCTGCTTTAATGCGAGGGTTGGACTTGATCCTCAGAGGTCCCTTCCCACCCCTGTGATTCTGTAATTCTGTGATTATAGCTGGACTTACCATGGGTTAACAGCATTGTGACTGAGAGAAGGATTTAGCAGGTTGGTCCCCAGGGCTGTTGAGCTGGCATCTTCAGAGCTACATTTAGTTAACGTATACAATGACTAAGTGTTGAAGTGTGATACTCCAAAACTTGAACTCCATTGAGGGCAGGCTGATCTTGCATGCTAGCAATTGTGTCCCCCCAAATGCAAATAAGCTTGTTTGTGAGTGTGAGTAACATTTTTCTTCCTGCTCTTAAAGAATGCAACATAAGTCAGATTTTATAGCACAAGAATGATGTAAGATCTGCCTCCAGCTGTTTCCATATATGAGTCGCTGCCCTTGCTTTGGGAGCAGTTTGAGCATCTCATGCAATATCTATACAATGTGTCTTACACTCAGACTGAAAGGTGCTAAATGCTGGGAATTCCACTGCTATTTGTTGAAGGCTGGTGGCTGACTGGAGTGAAAGACAGGTCCCAGCAGCCCAAAGCTGTAAAGTGAGTGGTTATTTGTCAAAGAAGCAGAAGGTGCAAAGTCACAAGAGAGGAACAAAAGATGTGTGGGGAGAGCTCCTGGTGTGTGGAAATGGCCTGGCACAGCACCTAGCTTTGAGTCTAACCCACGGCTCAAGTGGCAGGAAGTTAGTGCTCTGCAGGGTAACTAGTACAAGTATTACTAGTGCACTAGTAACTAGTGTTGTGTCTTAATTGTTTTCCTCTCCTTGTTGGAGCCAGCTTGAATGAGGACCAGGGTACTGAGGTGTGTGCGGTCCTGGGGTTGGTGCAGCACAGAGGCTGGCTGGCCAGGAGCAGAATGTGCGTGGGAGCAGCTTGATCACACTTCAGCAACTCTCCTGTCTTAACGAGAATAAAATATCTGTTGTAAAAAAAATAAAAAATAAAAAAAAATAGAAAAGCAATTACCTGGATTGCAAGAGTTTGGCAGGCAGCAGTCCTGAGCCTCTCCCTGCAATAAAACCTGCTGTGAGAGGCTGGAACAAGCCGCAGTCATCCCGAGGTATTCCTCCATAGCACAGCTGTGGCTATATTGTTGAGAGACTCTACGAAGTCTACTAGGGATTCTGTTATTGCTATTGATTTTACATGGGAGATGCTTAGATATCGGGGGAAGAGGTCTGCAGTATAAGACCCGTGACAGAGGAATCTTCAGAGCGCTTTTGGCCTGTGCTGCTATAGCTGTGGGCAGCTCATTCCTGTTTTGCTAGTCTTCTAGCTGCTCTTGCTGGGAGAAAAGCCTGTTGGCTCTGCTCAAGGCACAGGGAGAAAGAGGAATTCAGCTTTTCTCCCCATTAACAACATGCTATACACAGCACAAAATACCCGAATGTATATCTTTAGAATATACTGCAGAGCTATTTCTTCCCCTTTTTTTTTTTTTAATAAAAACCTCTCTTTTATAATAATAATAAAAATGCAATTTATATACAGTATCTTCATATCCCAAATATTTATAAACATAGTTATCTTTGGTCGACTGATTCCAGGAAGTTTGCCAGCACATCAAAGCGATGACATTTTACATCTCATATTCTTTTCATTGTGAGGAATGAGATGCTTCTCAATTTCTTAACTGATTTTTCAGATTTTCTTTTAAGGCTGATGTAAGCAGGGTAAAAACTTGCAGCGCCCAGAACAGATAGAAAATTCCATGAGATTTAATAAACTCCATAGTTGGCTTGATGTTGCGGTAGGGTATTGAAAAGAAATATTATTGACCATTAGTCTGCCACACAGAAATTCTGTAAGTTGCTGTCATTGGAAATAAGCCTGTAAGCCTAACACGTTACAGACAACTTTCTTAGAGCCTGGGCTCTAGTCTGACAGTTTCTAGAGCCCAAATACTGTAACTTCATCCTACACTGTAGTTCTGAAGAAGTATGGGGCCCAGCGGTGCCTTGGTAGAGGGGCCCACCTTTTTTCTGGGGCCCACCTTCAGGTCAGGTTGCAAGTGCAGAAATCACATGCTTTTTTGCTGGTAGCTGATTGTATATGCGAATTTTGAAACAACTGTCCCTTAATTGTCATAATGTCATTTCACCAAGCCCTGGCAATTGTGTTTGTTGTGTATTTTGCTTAAAACTTTCTCAGTGAAATCCATGAAGAAAATGCTATGGCATTCTTGAGCGTTCTACTGGATATAGTCTCCGGGTGTTTTTAAAGGTCCATCTTCTAATTCAACCTCCAAGAGGCTTTCAGAAACTAAAGCGAGCAATTGGAGGCAGCAGCATAATATCTCAAATGACCTACTCAGTACTTTCTTTCTTGATCTCTTTTTTTCCCCATGTAGGTTATCCATTTGCAATGAAAATCATAGCACCTAAGCCATTTTTGCATTGTGTAGAAACCATTCATGCACATCACTTTAACGACAGGGGAGCAGACCTGTTGAGAACTAGCCTAACAGATCCTGTAAGTGGAAGCTTTAAATGGAGAAGATGATGGATGGATACAGTATATGGGGCCCAGAAGACAAATGAGCATAATGAAATGGGTTTGAACCGTGTAGATTTGAATAATGTTTTGGGTTTGGGGACAGCAAGGGGATGGACTCATTTTCAGTGTTCAGCTCACTATCAAGAGTACCATCAAACAGGACTTCTTCCTGTAAAGTAACACCATTGTCTTCCTTATTCTCCATTCTTTCAGGAATCTTCCATCACAGCTAGCCCAGCTATCTCTTAAGATGCCTATTAGCCTTGGGATCATTACTAAGCAAGGGACTAATTTTTTCTAGAAATATACAAAATGTGTGTGCAATCATATGTGCGTGTGTAACACAGTCTTTCAGGAGGGTAGAGCAGGAGATATTAAGGAAACAAATGGGATGCAGGAAAGGAAATCAGTCTGGTCCTCTGCCTTTCATGACTGGACATGGCACACATAAGAGGTAGGAAGTTGAATGCATGCTATCTGCTTTGGGTCCCAAAGCCACAATGTATTGGAAGAAGCTCCAGGAAGAGTGACAAAAATGCTACGAAGTTTGTAAAGTATAGCATAACTGAGAAGATTAAGGAGGCTGGTATATATTCATTGAGGAGGAAAGATGTGTGAAGAGAGATGTAATCACTGTCTGCAAATCCATAAAGAGACGCTACTGAGAGGATAGGGATCCATTTTTCTCAGTGGTTGGTACAAACAGGCATAAGACATAATGGTCTTGAGGTGCAGCAGGGAACAGTTAGTTAAAAAATATGAGGGAAAACTTTATAACTCTAGTGCTAAACAGTTTGGTGACAGAGCAGGCTGCCAAAGCAGGCAGTAGAGGCACCAACACTGGAGATATTCGATGCAGAGATGAGTCACCCATCTGTCAGGGATGGTTTAGGTGTAATCAGACCTGTCACAACGTGCAGCAATGGCCTGGATGATGCACCAGAGGTCTTTTCTCACCCAAATGAGCCTATGATTTGTCATTTGTGCCTAATTCAGTGCACAGTACTGTGTGTGTGAATGTTTGCACTTGATGCCTAATGTTTCTGTGCACATCTGCAGCTCAGATGTCTCCTGGCTGGTGCTGCCAGTTAGTCCAACACTCTTTTCTCTTTTCTTCTTGCTGGTTTGCTTGCCCTTGGTCTGTTTCTCTTACATTTACTACTTCTTTGCTGATTCTTTATTTTTTGTGACTTCTTGGCTATTTTTCTGTCATGGTGATGCACATGTGCCTGAGAGTGTGTGTGTACGTATGCGTGTGTGTGTATATATATATCTCCATATATACATACATACATATATATGCCCCTCTCCATGTTCCCTGTCTTTATTTTCCTCCTTCTGTCTGTCCTGGGTTGTGAGAGCAGCAAATGGAGAAGTGCCAGCAGCAGAAGTATTTTCTTACTATGATCAAAGCTGCTGAGAATCACCCAGTTCTCGTTTGAAAGCTGTAAGGATGTGTTTTTGGTAACAAACTGGGCTGATGGGCATTTGGTGACTGACAAGCGATGGAACATGTTAAACTCTGATGTATAGGTCTGCTTCATATCTAATAATCTAGGAATCAAGTGGAAATGTTGATCTGTTTGAGGGTAGGAAGACTCTGCAGAGAGATCTGTGTAGACTGGATCAATGGGACAAGTCTAATTGCATGGTATTCGATGAGGCTGAGTGTCCAGTTCTCCATTTGGCTCATAACGACCCAATGCTGTAGAATGGACTGGGGAAGAGCAGCTGGATAGTTGTGTGACAGAAGAGGATGTGGGGATATTGGCTGACAGCTGACCAAACATGAGCTAGCAGTGTTTTGATGTGGCCAAGAAAGCCAATGGCATCCAGGCCTACATTAGAAATAGTGTGGCAAGTCTGACAAAAGAAGGGATTGTCCTTTTATACACAGCACTGGTACAGCCTCAAGTACATGTTCAATTTTAGGCCTCTCACTTCAAGAATAATATTAAATTGCTAGAACTTGTTAGAGAGGAAAGGAATTGGTAATGGGGACAAGAAAACAAGTTATGAGGTATGGCTGCAGGAACTGGAGCAACTCAGTCTGGAGAAGAGGAAGCTCAGGGGGGACTTCATAACTTTGCAACTACCTGACAGGAGGTTGTAGCAAAGTGGGGATTGGTCTCTTTTCTCAGGTGAGAAGTGGTAGGATGGGAGGAAATGGCCTCAAGTTGTACCACAGGAGATTTAAGCTGGCAATCAGAAATAATTTCTTCACAGAGAGGGTGGTCAAGCATTGGAACAGGTTGCTCAAGGAAGTGATGGAGTCTTCTTCCTGGAGGTATTTAGAGATGTGTGGATGTGGCACTATGGGATGTAGTTCAGCGAAGAGACTCAGTAAGCCAGGTGGGTGGTGGGACTTGATGATCTCAAAGGTATTTTCCAACCTAAATGATTCTGATTCAATGATTGTGCCAGGAGAAGTTTGACTTGGCCAACATCCTTCCTTGTCTCTAAGCTTGAGCCCCATTTCTCTGCAAGCTCCCCATGAGAGCTGAACAAGCTGTGCCAGCTGACCAACAGAGACAACACAGCTCACTGACAAAGATCCTGCTGACAGTGATGTGCTGCATCTTCCCAAACTTGAGGCAGCATTGGGAGAGCTTTATTAAAATAACACATGATAAAAACTCATGCTGAATGCCAGGTGGATTTCAGAGGTCAAAACTGGGGAAGGTTTCCTCCAAGAGCAATGAGCATGCTTGAATAGTCACCAAAGCAAAGTGACAGGTACTTGCTGATGTTCTGACAGAGAGAATCATTAAAATGCTTTTTTTTGTGTGTTTGTGTGAGTGTACAAGTGTGCACACAAAAATCTGTATTCTGACTTTATTTTATAAACTTAAAATCACCTAAATATTTGTTCAGCTCCACACAACTTGCATTATTGAAATCAACATCGGATGTCTTTCTAACAGACTTTCTTTGCTTCACTCACGTATCCACTTAGAATTAGGGAAACTATGGGCTAAATGTAAGGTCCGTGTCCCTCAGGGAGAAGCCCTGTGTGATATGATTTCTTCCATTCTCATCTTGAATATCAGTGAAAGTATCTATTGTATCAGGAAAAAGTTAAACATCAGGAAGTAGACGAGCTAGATTATATGAGAGCCCTCACAGGGAAACAAGGAGCCTATGGTAAATACATTAATAATGAGAATGAATATGCATGTTTACTCAGAAGTCATCTGGCACTACCTTATAATGGCTGCACTAAAATTACTTTCCAAAATTACAACCCTGCTTTTTCATTTTAATACTGGTCTACAGCAAGTATGTGCAACAGTGAAGCTTTTCATTACTTGGCTGTATAAAAGTTTTCATGCAATGCTACTTTTTTTTATTATTTTTATTTAATCTTAATCATCCTGATGTAGCATCTTTTGTGCTTCTCTACTGTTCCATATATGGCAGATGAACAGAAGCAATGAAAGTAATTTGTACAAAGAAATGCATAGTAAATTGTGTTACACGATACACAACAGATAAGAACAGTAACAAAAGTAATAGTGAAGATGTGCTGGCATATAGAAGGGTTTATAATTAAATTGCAACATTAGCAATTCCATTGTTGGTGTTTCTTTAATATATCTTACGAGAAATGCTCTATTACTGCTTAAAGTAATTACTTTGTACTTGAAAACATGTATATATTTTAATGTCATCTAGTGGGAGAAAATCTCACTTTTCAATTTACTTGTACTTGTCCATTTAGAAGTACATCGATAACTTTCAGATCAGTACTTTTGTAGGATAAATTATTTATTCAAACTCTCACTCATTAAAGAAAGAATTTAACAGCAGTTTAAAGAAAGTGGATTGATTACCTAGAGAAAGTAATATTTGAACTTTATTAAAACGGTAAAAAATAAATCAAGTGCAAACTACAAAATAGTTAGATTGATACATAAGAGACCTAGTCAAACAAATCATCAGTTATTGTCATAAAAACTATACACTGTTAATACAACTCCGTACACATATTTCTCAGAGAAACAGCTTTGGAGATAGTAACATAATGAATTACTGTGCAGAGGTGTATCTGTCTGCAGCAGAGAAAATCTATCTTATTTTAAATGTGCGTGGGTGCTGAGAAATTATTAGCATAGAGGCCTGGCATCAAGGAGAATATGGCATAAAAAGAAGCTTAAAGGTCATTTGTTGTGATGGACCAAGAACTAGCAAGCCTGGTAAAAGAGAGGTAGAGCAGAGAAGAAGAGGAAGGTATGCTTAGCAGGAGCTGAGAAGCTCTAAGAATTTTGCCCTCAATTGCTAAAATTGTATGGGTCCATTAGGACAATTTTATCTTTCTCATGAATACTGTCTTTTGATAAAGGAAAAGCTAAAAAGAATGGCTAGAAATTCGAGTGCCATTTCTGTCTTATCCCAAGCACAGTCTTAACTCTGTGCTAAGCTGATTCCTGCGCAGAAGAGAAAAGCAAGCCTCCTTTCCTTTTTGTAGAGCTCTATTATGCATCCTTGTCTCACCGCACTACTGTGAGCATCATTTGTTGTTAGGACTGCTAGCATGTTTCTCATAGAATGATTCACGGGTGTATGATGAATCGTAATCAAACATACATGCTACTGGATCTTGGAACATTAAGGAACAGAAAAGAGAGCCCTTCCCTAAGGCCGAACAGGAAGTAGAATTGGTATCTGAACTGACAGGCTGATCCACTGCCCTATAAAATTTCAGAAGCGGACTGTTTGGTTAATAGCAGAGGAGCAGAAGTCCAGCATAGTAGTCTCTCTGTCCAACCAGGAGAGAGGTTTCTCTAAAAGATGTTTTCTGGTCCATTGTCCAGTCTAGGTGCTTCCAATGAAGCACATGCCATGTTGTGGCACAGCTGAGTTGATGGAGTGGTCAGCAAGGGAGGAGGCATGTACCCACAAGCTGTCATTCCTTGCAGCTGATCTTGTGACACTACTTGGAGAGCAGTTGCTCCAGACATTTGGTAAAAAAAAAAAAAAAAAAAAAAAAAAAAAAAAGCAGGTGACCAGATTGGCACCTAGGTGCTCAATGCTGGCTGCTCAGTCCCTTGGCTTTCCTGCTGCTCCCAGCCGAGTGAATTGGAGAGTGTCAGTGTGATCCTGCATTCAAACTCAATCACTTCAAGATGAACCGGGAAGCTGAAGTGACCTATTAGCACAGCCAGCAATCTTTATATTTTTCTGATTATGTTTCATATATTTCTTTACCCTTTGTTCAATTACGGCAGGATCCCTTTCTTCGTGTCCGCTCATGTTCTCTCTCAGTGCTAAGTGCCAGCTGTCACTGCCTGCTGGATAATTACCATTTTACAAACAGTGTTTAGGGAAATGCCATCGGTTCCTGAATATGTGGCTGTCAGGGCTTATTTGAGGGGCTTTCCTATGTTAACTACCTCTTTCCTTTTCAGGCAGGAGGGCAAGGGAGGGGAAAGAAGCCAGGAGATTTGTCTTGTCTCCAGGCACTTGAAGAAAAATTGCATTTTATCATTTTCACATTTTGACTGTCAATGCTTGCTCCTTCCTCCACCCTCTTTTCCCATTTATACACTCCTCTCACTTCTTCTTCGTGACAGACTGCTCCGTCTGTCCTTCTTTGCAGCTCCAGTGGCCTGCAAGCAGCTACTGGCAGCAGTAAAGATGGAGCTGCATATCACAGGGGGTTACTAATGGGAAAGAGGGCATATTCTTAGAAATGGTCTTGGCCCCTTATTATTGTAATATGCTTCTTAAAGCTACACAGGTCTGCCTAAGGTGAAGTGGGGGATCAGGAAAAAAGCTTTAACTCTGATTGGCTGGGCACACGAGGCGGTAGCATAAGCATAGCCAAGGTGTGACGAAGCCCAACTGCTGCTGAGAAAGGCTGAAATTGGGGGTGTCAAACTCCAGTGAGGGAGTCTGAAATGTGGCTTTCACAGGGCGCAAGCTGCATGGAGTCCTGCCTGCGAGGGTGGCAAGGGAGCAAGCAGGGTCTCTGCAGCAGTTGTGTGTACTTTAATTTGCCTTTGCTGAGAAGAGTAATGACAGATGCATAAAAAATACGTACATTCACCTGGAGGGCCCAGACCAAACTTGAGATCTGTCAGCTTTTCTGTCACTGAAAGAAGTTTCTTTCCCCCTGGTGACAACTGGTAGTAGTTTCTTAATCATTTCTTTGAAGCCTTAGTCAGCAGAGGTCAGCACAAAAATTAGAGCCCTGTGCACTAGTGGCATGACTATGTGTGAAGTTGCCCCAGTAGTACTCACCTCCACAAAGAAAGAATTTCCCCAAACTGTCAGTATTTTGTCTCTGTAAACATTTTTACCATCTATCTGTTTTGGGGACGTCTGAGGAAAAGGCAGGAGCTGTTCCTTCGGCACAGCAGTAGCTCCAGGGGCTCTCAGCTTTTTGCCCTGATCTGAGCAACAGGAGTTTGGTAAGGGAGGGATCCGGAGGGATTCATCTCAGCCTCAGTTCTGTGACAGAGAAAGATAACACAATCCCTAGCAGAGTCTGAGTAATTATATCAACCATTAGGGTACAGGAGCCAGCGTGAAGTGTGCATGATAGCTGCCAAAATGCTCCAGACCTGGTTGCATAGGCCTTCCCCCCACTGTTACCACCGTGGCTGCATCTCTGCACCATGCTGCATGGATGTCTCTCTGTGACACGGACAGCTGGTCTGTTGTGTTTTGTTGAACTGACTGGTGCTAGCGCTCTTTGAAGTAACATGATGGAGATGGATTTCTGCAGCAAAGCTTAAATACTGGCATAAGGAATTAATATCTCAGTGCAGTGGTGATTTGGGTGCTCGAAGTGGCACTGAGTTGCAATTCAGCAATAAAGGTGCTAATGTCTACCTGACTGGAGGCGTTCAGCATACAGTCAATACCTGTCCTGCGTCCTCAGCATTGCCTCTTTTTTTCAGTTTTCCTCATTTTCCACTGTGGGCCAGGGTCCGTTGCTGTGGCAACATGTGGTGGGATGTGGCTTGCTTAATGCATGCAGCTCCTCAGAGTGGATTGATTCAGGGCCTTGGGAAAGAAGAGGAGAAGGCTGTCCTACGCAAGGAGGGAGATCTGTCAGAGATGAGTCTCTGCTTCCCACAGCTGGCACAAAAGCAATTGTGAAATTGCCGAGCTGTCACACTGAAGTGCCCAGCTCTGGGAAACTCTCGTAGGATAGAAAAACCTCCTGGAAATTTCAAGATCCTATTGATATTCACACATCAAGTCTTACTCCTCTGTAAAGACCACTTCAGAGACAGCGCGTATCCACGAGTCCCTCTAGGAGGGGAACGTGGATGAGCCCAGTGCTGTGCCTCCTCCAGGTCAGAGGATGGCAGCTACCATTCCTATAAAGAAAGCCCTCTCTCGGTTTCTGCCCACCCTAGTGCACGGCTGTGCCCCAAATAGGGAGAGGGTCGGTGGACCTGGAAATGACAGGAGAAAGGAGGCAGAGCACTTCAAGTTCTTTATGCGGGAGCCAGGAGCTTGCTTCTAATATCTCATTTTCCATTATCTGTCCAGTGAAAAGGGTATGTCCTAGCCAAGCACCTTAAAGGGGAAGAGGGAGATAAGTTCTTGGAAACCCTGACACCAGTGTTTGGTTGTATCCTGCACAGCCCTGTAGCCTGCTCTCTCTGCAGTCAGGCTGGGCAGCGTACCGGCCCCTATTTTACTGTAGCAGACAACTTGCTCTGTTAGGTTGCTCTAAAAAATGGAAAGTGCTTTTGAAATCATCTCTTATTTTGAAAAGTATTATGTCAGCCTGCTGCTCATACTCAACATGTAATGAAACACGTTCATTAGCCATTTGGGTCATCACTTTTCATGCTTTTCCGAGTTTGAGCTGCTCAGCAGCAGATTGCAAGGCATTTTTCTAACCATCCTTTCCAGCCCTCTATAGTGATAAGCAATATGTTGTGTACTGTTACTATCATGGTTATAAATGACCACCGTACCACATGCTATCCAAATTTAACATGCTGAGACTGTGCTGTCATTGGCAGCTACTCCATTCCTTAATAGCTGTCCCCAGAGTGAAACTGCTTTTAAGGAATACAATGACTGCTGACTCCTCCTGTCATACCAGGTCTTGCTGCAGCAGAATTTGCTTTCTACCTCCTTACTTCAACACCATTTGCTAAATCATTTCAGTGTCATTGGTGAGGTATTGTGATTCTCTTTTGGGTATTGGTATCCTGAAAGATTCGAATTGTTTTGCTTGCTGTTACCTTCCAGCTCACTTCTACCTACTCAGTGTTTTACTAATATCAAAGAACGCCACAGACGTGGATGTGTTTATCTCCTCCCAAGGTAGGGAAGAGTTAATAACCAGAAATCGTATACTAGAAACTTAATGCTGGTAGGATCAGGCAGATATGGAAGGTCAAAAACATGAAGTGGTGGCAGGGCTAAGAGCTAGGCATCATTTCCCAACCCAAAGCCTTACTTTTTTTCCTCTGGAAGCAGCTGGTTTTCTTCCATCATTTCTGCCTCTTGATTGCCTTCTCTCTGCGTGGTTATTTATCACTTAGCCTGCAGAGCAATTTTGGTCCTGTTTACTTGAGAGATGCTATACAAAATACAGTTGTATTGTATTTCATTTCATCCACAAGGCAGCTTTCTCACAGGGAGGCCAGTTGCCAGTAAGGACAAAGAACCAACAAAGCAAAGGGCAAGAGTGCTCAGCACTTTCTTGAATTTGATCTACTTCCTCCTTTAACATACACACAAAACCAAACAAAACTACTTTACTTCGTGGAAGGGGCTTAGAGTTAAATCTTCAGTATAGTACAGGCAGAGTCATTATCTAATGAAAGGAGGCCTACTGGCTCTCTCCTCTCAGTTTAACACTGCCTCTTCTCCTCCAATCTTTCAAGGGTAAAGCTATTAAGTTAAGCAAAACCTGAATCAAATCCAGGCCATGTCTATCAAGAAAATTGCTATGCTGGCTGGATTGAAAGGCCCCACATTTGCTCTGAGAGCACTGGCATACTACAGTAGACCAAGTCTGAAAACCAGAACAGCCACCTTGGCGTGCTGGTGGAGGCCCAGTTGTTCCAGTCAGGAGTGTGAGGAAAGCTGAGACCAGAGAGATGGAAGGAGAAGGAGAGCTGGACGGCATGACTTTGCGTGTTAGCGTGAATTGATCAGTTATGCAGACAGCTCTTTCCTAAGTTGGCTGTTCTGTCAGAAGTGCTTTTCTCACTGTCTGAGCTGTTCTTTCTGTAAGCTGGCATTTTTTATGTGAGCACATTTTTGGATCAGATAAAAATACAAACGGAAACACCATTTCTGGTCTTTCAGTCTCCTTGTCATGCTTCTGCTCTGATCTCGCTCTATTCTATCTGTCTATTCTCAGTGTTTCTCACTGGCCCTTCCCCTGTTACTCACCATCTTTCCCTTCCTTTGTGTGCCACTTTGTGTACAGGTCTCACCTGAATGAGCTGCTGTCCACTTCTACCTGGCCTCATTTCTTATTGTTCGCTTGCCTTGCCTTTGTTCAGTCTAGTGTGTCTCCTTCCTGTGCAGCACAAAGGTAACTTAGACAGATTGTGAGCTGGGAGCCAGCAGCTCTTGATGGTGAGCTGTTCAAGAAATATCCAGTTACCAAAAGCTGTGTGAGTGCTGGAGATGAGGTGCTGGGAACTGGAATAAGCAGACCCCAATGGCAGAGATCAACATTTCATTGTGCCTTTCCTCAGTACTGTGTGAGGATGTGTATCTGTGTGTATGTGACAGACCACTGAGTGAAGGCCTGAGAGGCCATGTACGTGGTGCCTGCTGGAGCTACCACTGTTGAAGTGCTTACATGCATTCACTTTCATCTGAATGAGTTCATAGGATCACAGGATGATGTGGGTTGGAGGAGACCTTAAGGAGTCTGCTGGATGTAGTTGGATGCGTAGGTCTGTGCTCAGAGCTGGCTTCATGTGTACCAGTGCCAACAGGATGAACAGTGATGACTGCCTGTATGAGGCTGAGGAATGGGAGCTTCGGGGTACTCTTTCACAGTTGATCTCTGGCCTCCAAGCCAACTACCAAAAGAGGCTATTAAAGCAGGAAGAGGAAACCCATCCTGTCCCTTGGACTTCCCTCTGGATCATGATGGGCATGTTCCCCTCCTTCCTTATGGAGCACAGTGCAGCCAGCTCATATTCAGCACTTCTCCCTTGCACTGAAAAAGTACAGTTTGTTCTTTTCTTTTATCCCATGTTTCTGGAACGGGCAGCCATGAGTTGAAATCCCACTGCTGTCTCCTGTCAGCGTTGTCTGTCTTCTTCAGCAGAACACAGTACAGGAGCAGCCACACTAATTAGCTGGACTGGGAGGTCTGGCTCCCCAGCACTGAGGAGTAGGCAGGCCTGGAGTAGTGCAGGCTTAGGGTACAGGGGGAGTGCTGTGGAGGTCAGAGGTTCTGACATACTTCAAGCTGCATTCCACATTTCCTCATTGCTCCATCATTCTGATTGTGCTTGCTACTGAAAATGTTTGGGTTAAAAAAAAAAAAAAAAAAATCACATCCAGGCCAAGAATAATCTTGGTATGTATACTGTAGCATAGAGGTGGTCTCTGTTGCTTTATATACAAGCATACTTATAGCACTGGTAGCTTAATGGACTTTTTTTTCCTTGTGTCACATTTTTAGGCTCACATCCTTCTCACAGACTTCCTTTTCCAAAGCCTTGCATTCACCTCCAAGTCTCTACTAGGAGTGGGTGCAAAGCTTGTGAGCTGTGTCTTTATAAGCTATATATGACACTTTCAAATTGTTTTTCCTCAGACTTCTCTTCCTTTTGCTTTAATGAGCCTTTGACTTTTGCTTCCCTCTGTGGAAAGCATGGAATGTTTCTCTGTTGTTTTTACAGAAAGTCCACAATACAGTTACCTAATGAATTTGTGTCATTACTCAAACTAACTAACCGCAAAGTAGCTACATTTCTTTCCTGGACAGGGAGAGCAGGCAGGTGCCAAAATGTAGCTCTTGTAAGGGCCTTGAATGAACTATTGAGACTTTCCTGCGTGTGAACAAGGCTACACAAATTGAAAGAACAAAAACATAATGTGAGGTTTTAATGTCCTGGGGAGGCAGGTCATTGAAAGCAGCCTGACAGCATAGCTGAAGTTGATAGCTAAGGCTCTGCAGTTCAGCTCTGGGGGCTTGAGATGCACAAGCAACAGGCTGGGCTGCACAATTGTTCATTTGTGAACCTTTCTTACTAGTGAATACTATCTGGATTAAAAAGAAACTACTATAGATTGTTACAGGGGATCAGGACTTGTGGTAGATCCCTGGAAACTGAAACTTCTGTAAACTGCTCATACTCTTGAAGCTTTTTTGAAAAGACCTTTGAAAAAAAACATTGAGATCAGTTGCTATACTGTAGAGATACAGGGTGTCTTTTTCATACCAAAAATCTGTTCCCAAGGTCTAAGATTCAGTAGGGGGAACTCACAGAACTCCTATGTAAACTTCAGGACAGCGTACTCTGTGGCACCATGATTTACTTGGAGCTGCAAGTTTTGTGTAAAGCTGCCATGTACAAACAATACTTTCTTCTTTTCTTCACCATGGCTTCTTATTTTTTTTAAAGGTTACAAAGCCAGTCCTAAAGCATTCCTTACTTTCATTTCTTCCTCAGTAATCTCTCTCCTTCCCTTTTTCTTTATTTTGTCTCCTTCCTTCCCTCCTTGCCTATCTTCCCTGCTTCCCATTTTCCCTTCCTCCATCTCTTCTTTCCTCTTCCTCCCTGCCTCCCTTCCAAGACCCTAAGGCTTCTCATCCTTCAGTCATATTGCAGAAGAAAAAGAGTAATGTTACTTCATTCTCTCAGATGCTGTATCAGTGAGTTTGGATATCAACACTGAAATGACTTAGTGTGTAATAGCTATGGTTTGTGAACAAAGATTGGAGCAGTGGGACTGAATTTTCTCTCCCTCATTCTTTCAAGTAAGGAGGCAAAATACTTGATTGGATTGGTGTAGTTGAATGGTTAAACTCAGGACAAGGAGTACAAATCTTGTCGTGCAGGACAGCAGTTGATCTGAAACCTCAGTTACAGCCACTGAGTTTCATTGTATGTCTGGAAAGTGTTTGTGACTGTAATGGTACTGAATAATAAAGAAGCAAAAGACAAACCCAAGAGCTACGTACACTCTCCATATAGCTCTGGAAAGAGACACCTTGGATTCTCTTATTCTGTATCTGTTATGCATAAAATCTTCAGAGATGTGTGATACCAATTTTTTTTTTTTTCTTATGCTAGTTATCCTACTGAAGCTGATGGGAGTCAACACGGATAAAAGCTATTGGACTGCAGTACCGAATGTTCATTGAAACAAAACATGCATAAATGTATGCACAGTCTGCCATGTAGCAGGGCTTATCAGTGCATAATATGGGAGTATCCTTTATGCTGGGTGTAGCTGTGCATATGTCTAGCATCTCTCATCTCTCACTGAAAGCTGCCATTTTACTTTGCACTCTTTTCTAACAGGAAATATAGCTTGCATACAATATGCCAATTTGCAAATGAAGCTTTTCAGAGGTGTTCACAAGCGTGAATGAATTAAACCTCACAACTCCTCTGTGCAGTACAGGAGACATCCTCACCTCATGCTGAAATGCAGCCACCTGTGGAAGGCAGCAGCTGTTTAATAGTGCATGGTAACGTTTTACAACTGTTGGGTACAACAAGTGATGACAGAAAATACCCAGATTAAACTTGTGGGAATTAAGCCCAGGAAACATAATTGCTGAAATTAAAACATGTGTAGTTTAAGTTAGCACCTATGCAGAGTACAAACTGCCACTGATCCCTTAATGAACATTTCTGGTGAGGGTTAAGGCTGTGCAAATATTTTTCTGCCAAAACATTTGGGATAGAAAAATTGGCTTGCACCGAGCCAAATTCTCTTTGTGTTGTTATTCTCTTATACTCAAGTACTATCTTTTTTTTTTTTTTTTTTTTTTTTTTTTTTTTTCATATTGGAGGGGGAAAAGGATGGAAAACTTTTCACTTGGCAAAAACTATTTCATTTGGCCCAAAGCAAAATCTTTCACAGCAGTGACTTGTGAGAAAAGGCCAGGGAAGGCAACCTTCACAGAGCTACTGTTATTGCTGCCGATGTAAAAAGCAGTACTACGAGCAATACAACACTTCCTAAGGGTATTCACCGTGCTGTCAGTGGACCAAGCTGCCAATATCCTGCCTACCTAGAG
The DNA here is from genome assembly GCA_037305975.1 of Chrysolophus pictus. Classification (NCBI taxonomy): domain Eukaryota; kingdom Metazoa; phylum Chordata; class Aves; order Galliformes; family Phasianidae; genus Chrysolophus; species Chrysolophus pictus. The sequence continues at coordinate 114,280,068 of CM074576.1, read as the reverse complement.
AGGCTGAGTCCAGTGCCTTTAGCTTTATGAACGGTACAGGAATTAAAGTGCAAGGAAATATTGTTATGTCTGTAGAGAAGAAAGACAGAGTGAAAAAGCAGGAAAAGAGCATGCCATATCTAAGCCCTTTAGCTGGTCCTGCCATTTCAAAGGAATCTCTACATGGCTGGTCTGAGCTGCTTTCTCAGTTGGCAGTGAGAGCACTTGTCCAGCATAGACTTAAATTTCCACTTTTAATAGAACTGAATGGTTAATTTAGTAGCAAAAGAAAGCACAACGGGCTTGTTTCATCTCAGCATTGTTTTCGTCATGTTTAACTTACCATGTGGAACAATTTCAGTAAGCTGTATTATCAGTTGAAATTTCTTTTCCCTTTCTTTTTGGTTGGTGCCCAAAAGCAGCTAGGCGAATGCATATCCAGTTGTATTTAAATTCACACTCTCACGGTTAGAAATTCACAATATTGCTTTCTCCTCTGGTGCCAGAGTTGCGGATGCCTCCTTATGATGAAGGATCTTATTAGAGTTAGCGCTCTGCATCAAGGAGAGACAATCAATTCCTCTAGGAGATTTAATTTTAATCATCTGGTCTGGCTTCTGTCTCCCTGTCTCTTCTATAAAACTTTCACCGTTCCCTACTCCTTGGTATTAGTTTCTGTGGATGACAGGCTGCAGAGCTTGTCCTGATAATCGGAAGCAGGAGGTTACATTAGTCCCAGGTTGTGTTGCACACAGCAATTCTATTTGCAGAATCTGTTTGCTGCACGGTTAACGGCTGCTTCAAACAGCGCACAAGTAATTTCCAAATGACATATCCCCTCTCGATCTGCAGCTATTTTAAACTTGGTTTGCCACATGTGGTGTGGCCGTGGCTCTGGAGGGAGTCGTTTCCTGCACCCCTCCCTTTCCAGAGCCAATGCTCTGCTGCCCTGAGCTGAATGCTGAATATTGAACTCTTTCGACGGCTGAACTTTGGGCCAATTATTATTCAAAGAATAGTTTTTAGTAGCTCATACAACTAAATTAGCAACCCACCATTTCCAGATGATTTCTACATAGGAAAAAGAGACGACATTCATCCCGTGAGCCAGGGTGAAATTAGCCTCAAAGTTCTCATGCTAAGGAAGAAATTCAGGTCAGGCACACAGTGACTTCTGTGACTTCTGTGAAATTTTCTCCACTTTTGTTCATAATCGTGTTGTCCTTTAACCTTCAAATTCCAGTGCTGCTGGGAGGTATCTGAACATAACTGCTTCTATCTTGCGCATTCCCACATTCATGCAGCCTGGGCCCATCTCCTTCTGGTTTTTCAGCAGCATCACTGATTTATATCATGGTGGGCTGGAGGGAATCAGACTCTTTTGCTTTGGCCATTCTCCAAATATGCCTTTTAGGAGCACTCTTCTTATTTGCATTCCTAACATTGACTTTAATGTTGGGATTCAGCATGTTCACTCTTGGGGTTTCTTAGCTTTAAAGCCAGATGTGACTTTGGAATTGACCTTTCTTCGAACATGATCCAAGTAGAACTTCAGGTCTAAATGGTAGTGCATGGTATAGTTTTGAATTTCTGAGTGTAGGGCCTTCATCTGTGTCTTTGTCCAGAGTTCAAGCATCTGCTATAAGGTCCAGGGGGACATTATAGTGACTTTCCAGTACCTGAAGGGGACCTGTAGGAAAGCTGGAGAAGGGCTTTTTGTAGGGGCAGGTAGAGACAGGATGAGGAGAAATGGCTTTGAACTGGAAGAAGGTAGGTTTAGACTAGATATTAGGAAGAAATTACTTGCTGTGAGGGTGGTCAGACATTGGAACAGATTGCCCAGCAAGGCTGTGGATGCCCCCTCCCTGGAAACATTCAACGGCAGGCTGGATGGGGCTTTGAGCAATCTGGTCTGGTGGAAGGTGTCCCTTCCTATAGCAGGGGATTGGAACTAGGTGATCTCAAAGGTCCCTTCCAACCCAAACCATTCTATGATTCCCTGATTCTATGATCTGCATTCCCTCCCCTTGCCCACATACAGCTCCCTTGCTCCCACTGGACGTACTAGGGCTGGGAGAATTTCATCTCAGCTAATGGAAATCTTTTGAAACCTTTTCTTTGTGTTGTTTTAAATCTTAATGGCTAGGATTTAAAGCTGGGAATGCTTTCTGGTGTTTCTATCCAATTCTACTTTCCAGCCTTCCTCTCATCAGTCTGTTCTTGTTCTCTGATGCTTAATGGCTCTATCAGGCTGGCACAGAGCAGGGTCCACCTTGGTATCATAAACCCAACTGCACTTTCCATTTCTGGTCTGACATAATTTTCTAAGCAAACCCTACTGGTTTGTTTTCATAAGTCTTTATCAAAAAAAGACTATTTTATCTCATTCCAAAGAAATCACAGTGAGACTATTGGAAGCCGGCAAGGAAGCAGCCGTGCCCAGACAAGAGCCTTAAGAATGCTTGAATGAAAATACTCACCTTGATCAATACCAAGACTTGGTGATTGCTGAATTCATAGCTGCCACTCCACTTCTGTGTTCACAGCAGCGTAACAAATGAGTGGTAAAATAAAATAATAATAATAATAAAGCATAGAATTTAATGGCTGTCAAAAGAATCTCGGCTGAAATGAAGTTTACCTGGTGAAGGGCTATTCATTACTCACAGCTAACAGAGGTAAAGGTCAGAAGGGGGCACAACTCAGTGATAAGGCCATGGCCAGACACAACTCCACTGTCTGCCTCTGCACTTTTTAGTTTTTTAACCACTTGAGTTTTTGCATCCTTGTTAGTAGAGTCTGAGCAGTAACAGGATTTTGTGTTGAAGGAGCTGGTTGGGAACGTTTGGGTTACTTGATGACTTCTTTTTTGGCTGGGAGACGCTGATTTATTAAAGCTCAGGCTATATAAAATAAACACACCAGTTTTGATCATAATGGAAAATATTTCATTCTGATTTTTTGTGACTGGCATATCAAGTAATCAATTTTATTTTATTTTAACTCTCTGTAGCATTTCTTTATCACCAATTATTTGCTACAAGGCTGAATCACTCAGCGCTGGTTACAGGGAACACTCGGGAAAAGTAAAGCAATAGCCTAGGTCAAGTACTCCAAGGGCTCTCGGGCAAATGAATACGTTTAGAGCTGTGAAAAGCTGAAGCTCCAACCTTAGTGGCATGATGGTTTAGCCAGGGCTGAAGGGAGCAGTACCTCATTACGGAGCGGAGGCAGGGGGCCAGGCTGTGGCTGTGCCCCTGGGAGAGACACGCGCAGCATGCGCATGCGTGCACACACCTGCCTTTGATGTTCCTTAATATCTCTCTTTTGAAGTTCCTGAATCCTGGAGCAATATCCTCAGGTCTTTCTTTCTCTTTTACTAAATTGAAGGCTTTCAGAGCTTGGAGCCTAGAAACAAGAGATGAAAAAGATCTCTTATATCCTTATCAAGTTTTTGCTTCTATTCTGTTTTGAATTTGCTTTTAATTTGAATTTTCTTTTAATAATAATACATGGATCCTGTTGATATTTTCCAAATGCTGATACTGGGAAAAAAAAAAAAAAAAATCTCTTTTTTTTAATATTGACAATTTTAAACTTCAAAAAGAAAAAATGAAAACCAGTTTTCCTTTCTCTCTCCATCTCATGAAACTCTAATAACACCAGTGCATTTTGCAAAGTGGCTGACAGCTTTGCCATACAGCATGATATCTGTGCAACTGTTTAGCAAATCTACACAAACGCTTAGGGCTGCAAATGGAGATGGGAAATGTATACTGGGAATGGGTATAGCTGTGATGGGCCATTGCACGCTCCCCATACACATCTCAGCTGTTTTTCCAGCAGCCTCTCCACTTGGCAGTACTAGTTTTAAGGAGTAACAATCCCCTTCATCTGTATCTCCCTCAATATCTGTCTCTGTGTGTCAGCAAAGTCCCATACAGTTATCAGGCTGCTCTGCTGATGAATAACCACTGGATTCTTTAGCTGCTGCTTTTATCTCTGGAAGTCTCTGGTTCAAGCCCATGGTGTCAATCAAATAACTTGATTTTGAATTTGTTGAGCGCACTAGGATTTTTCCACTCTGCAGTTAAGGAAGGTACTGCAGAGGCTTGTAATAAGTGTAAAGAACCAAACACGTTTCTGGACGTGTTCAACATATGCTACATTCACTGGTACAGTCACCTTTCTGTTGTGCCAGGACGATGACTACACAGTACCTTAGGAGATTCCAGAAAGTCTCTTCTTTCAGCAATGAGGAGTTGTATCCCCCTTCTTTAGGCAATGATGCTCCTCTCCTGCTTGGACTGTGCACTGGGAGCCAAGATACATCCTTCCACTGGTAGCATCCCATTCCCTTGCATTGCTAACACGTGTGGGGCTTCTCTGGGAATCAAAGGAGTAATAAGTGCTTCTTAAAAGCATAGACTTTAATAGGTCTGCTCATTGTAGGTACCTTGTTCTTAGTCTGGAGTGACAAGTCCTTGTACTGCTCTGTGTTTACATCCCATTCACTTTCTCTTTTAGTGTTTGATATCAGTCATCCTTGATCCTTAGGCTCTAGTTAGCGTGGCTGCTTCTCTTGTGGACATGGGGTGCTTTTCCTAAACAGCACCAAGTGATCTTCCAGCTGCCTCCATACAGCTTGCATTCCTGTGCTCACTCCTCCTTTACTGAGCTCAGGCAGACCGGCAATATGCACATTTCCCCTTCAGTGAAGAACTTTAATGCAAACCTGAACATGACCAAATTTAACATGAACTCTGGTAAATACGTGGATGAAATAGGGCTTGTTTATTTACAGTGAGATTTCCAGTTTGGTCTGATTTCTTTGGATTCAAAGGCCGTGAGGACAAACTCAACTTTTTGTCAGATGGTATCAGAAGGCGAAAAGGAGGGAAGGAAAATAAAAGAGGAGACGTTTTTCCTTCACAAAAGGGTTGTGCTGTGCTTAGACAACAGATTCAGGCCACTTGTCTTCTAAACCACTCTGCCAAATGATGAGGATAATTTTGGCTATATAAGTGTGCACTTTTTTTTTTTTTTAATGACATATTTTAAGCATTATATTTGCATACGTGGGCAAGAATAAGTCAAGGAAGCACAGACAGAATGCAAATAGAGACAGACAGCACAGAGAGCAAGTGAGAGCACGTGAAAAGAGAGTGCCAAGGTCCCAATCTTTTTCTTCTGAACTCAGTGTCACAGAGGGGGGTTGCAGAAAGACAGACAGATGTCAGAGACCAGGCAAATGGTATAGCTCTGTCAGAGGAAGAATGCAACACAGAGTAAGGGAGACTTCTGTACACGTTTTTGGAAGTGAAATATACTTTTTCCTCCTCCTAACCCTTATTAAGGCTTTAATCTTAATCCTATTCATCATCATTAACTTCGGCAATTGGCCAAAATATTTAAATGAGGTGAAATGAAAAGATTTAAGAGTCTACTGAAGTCTCATCAAACCACAGAAGAATAATCTCCAAAGATTAAGAAAGCTGCGGTGACCCAACCTGTAAGAAACGAGAGGAGGAGGAGGGAGAGGGGGGGCTTCAGAGATGAAAAGAAGTTACCAATTACATCCTTTGACTAACAGTATTGAGTCTTTTTTCCCCTCACAATAGCCAAGTGCGGAAAAAAAATTACAGAAGATGAATTAAGAGTTTAAATCCAGGAAAAAAAAAAAAAAAGAAAAAAAAAGCAGGTAATATTTAATATTTTAATAAGACTTAAATGAGTCTTCCAGAGGGACTGGAGAGCTCTTGGGCCTGCATCTCTCCCCATTTCTGGGTGTAAAAGAGGCTTTTAACTATCACTGCGCTATGAAGTGCTTTGATGTTTATTCGACAAGGCCTGATTTTTGTGCCTGACGCCATTTGCTGCTCCTGTGTGTGTGTGTGTATTTTGTATGTACGTTCCCCGGAGGCGCCCATTGTTACTCGGTTTCAGTTACGCTTTAGTTAATGGGCACTTAAAATAAAGTGGCACCCATTTCGCTTTAATTTCGTGAAAGGGGTGAACGCTGTTTCCTTTCCATTTCCAGATGAAAGGAGCAGGGCTGCGGCTTCATAACGAACCTCAAATGAGTTGGAGAGAGCTGATAAATTTAACGATTTCATCAGCGTATAAATACACGTGTGTGTGTTTATCCACACCCGTGTATGGAAGTATTCTGTGCATGAATAAAATACAGCCCAAGAGAGAGGCACGGGACCTCCAGGTAGTTTCAAATGCTGGATGGAGATGGGTTAATTTTTGCAGAACTGCAACTCAGCCCCTCGTTGTGCATCAGTGACCGAGTGCAGCCTTCATTTGGAAGGCGCAGCGTAACAGCATGGCGTGGGTGCGCGTTGGTTGTTTCGGTGTAATCACATAATCCCATTTTAAACATATATATTTTTTGGAGACTTTGGGACATTTTGTGTGGCAGCTAATGTCGGGCCACTGAATTGTGCCCTTGAATTCCTGCTGCATCAGGATTCTGCTTTGTGGCAAAAGTGAGTCACGTTTCTTTCTCTTTTTGTCCCTGCAAAAGCTGAATGGGCAGATGTGCAGTAAATTGCAAAAATCTGTAAAAGCCAGCTGGGGTGACAGGGGACTGTATCCTAGTCTAGAAGACATGTGCATGTCCAAAACTGACTTTCACAAGTATTGGCAGTCCTGGGCTAGCCTTGCCCCAGGGAGTTGTGGATGTGCGTGCGTGCTTGGCTATTTCCACTATGCCGCATGACTTCTCTATTATTTCACATTATTTTATTGTACCAGAGGAGGTTTAGGTTGGACATTAGAAGATACTTTTTCTCTCAGAGGGTGGTCAGGCACTGGAATGGCTGCCCAGGGAGGTGGTGGAGTTGCCGTCCCTGGCAGTGTTCAAGAGGCGCCTGGATGAGGAGCTACGAGATATGGTTTAGTGCTTGTGGTACTAATAGGAATGGGAAGGCGGTTGGACTAGATGAACTTGCAGGTCGTTTCCAACCTTGTGACTCTATGATTCTATGACATAGGGCTGCTTGTGCAGCATCTCTTGATTTCTCTCCTCCATGTAGCTTGGTCTAATAATGCTAAATGCAAGATGGGTACGGTGTTGGCAAATACTGAGGTTCTTAGTAACTTTCTGCCTCACTGCTAGCAGCACAAGTATTGTGTAGCCCTTACCCTGCAGAAAGTGAATGCTGAAAGGTTAATGTTTGGAAGACTGTGTTGCAGCCCGTAATTCTGCATTTGCAGCTCTTGTATTTTCTCGTAGAATTCTTATCTTATACTGAACCTATCCCATGCAGCTTAAGGGCAGACCTTTCTTCCCTCAGGGAATAGCCTTTTGATGACATTCAGAGCAGGAGGCAATGTGAGTTCTTCGAGGAGAAGCTCAGCTTGAGTTGGGGGATTTTGCATGGACTGCATGTAAGAACTTACCAGCTTGTGGCATTTGTGCAGTCTGTATCTTCATTCCCACAGTGTAACCCTCCAAAAAGCCACATTCCCAGCTCTTCCTATCTTGAGAATCCACTGTGCTTTTAGAAAGATGAAGTGGTAAGGGCTGTCTGCAGACCTCTGCCAAGTGAGTTTTCCCCTTCTCTTCCCTGGTGACCATGGCACTAATTTCTCCATCCTCTGACTGCTCTATTTTATCCCAGTGCTGGACATTCAGCCATCTTAACATACTGGATCCTCTACTTTCACCTACCCATCTACAGCACAGGCCACACTGCAGGGTAAAATATCATCTCCATCAGCACCGACATCCGTCACTTTAATGAACAGCAAAAATCAATCTCTAATTGACAAAAACATTTTTAATCAAAGTATGAGGCATTTAGAGCACAGAAGCAGCCTTTCATCTTCTGTCAGTGTTTTCCTTTATAAGTGGAAGCAGCACAGGTGTCTAGCTGGCCAGAGAGGCCAAGTGGTGTGTCTAAGGGAACACGGGAAAAGATTTCTAATGATATCATTAGAAAAAATATGCTGGGCTTTACCATAACCCACTGAGTTTGATTTGTGAGTCCATGAAGAATTAATAGCAATGGTTGGCAGAAAACGGGAACAGAATATGTTTTAACCAAAGTTCTTTAAGACATTACTTAGGACATGAATTTTTCCTTTCTTTTAACACTTCCTTGTGTTCAACCTATCTAAAGATTTGCAATTGATGAGCTGCAGTGTGCTTCTGAGACCTATCACAATAAACAGGAGAGGTGAAGAAACTCAACTTAGCAGCTCTGGTATGTGCCATAGCTGTTAGGGATACTACCTATGTATATCTGGGGTTTGTGTTAGGGCAGCTCTGCTGGTGGTGAAGACAGGAGAGGTGGTAGCAATTGTAGCAGAGGATGTTTGAAAACCTATGGAAATCTATGTTCAATATGAATAAGGGAAACTTCATGCAGCAAAAAGTATGATTTTTCCTCTGCTTATGGAGTCCCTCAAAGATTTGTAAGGTTACCATGGGCAGCTTGGTATCCTTGCCAGTGTTTATGAGCCATAAAGGGCAAGGGAAGGTTATTAGAGCACCATCTGGGCACTTTGGTCTTTTTGCCATTTCTTACAAGAGGGGATTATTGAGAAGGCGGCTTTATTGATGCCTGGCACAGTTTGGGTGCCTTGGCATCGCTGCCTGTACTCATGATAGAAAAGGCATGGAGAAGTGCATTGCTAGTGACACTGCCTTAGCACCTTTGCCAGTGTTTGAGAGGGAAGCAGTTTGGAAGGTGCAGCAATATTTGGTGCTGCATGAGCCCACTGGCAGCACTGCCTTGCTTGTGAGAGGAGCAGCGGGGAGATGCAGAAGTTGGCACACCATGCTGATATTATGAAGGGAGAGATGGAGAAGGAGGGTGCATCCTCACCCGTTGCAGTTGCCAGTGTTTGCAAGGGAATCGGGCCAGGGGGCTGCAGTGGTACCCGAGCACCATCTGGCCACGCTGGCATTCTTGCTGATGTTTGCGAGATTGGCTTTGGATAATGTCTTTTCCTGATCAAAGGCCAGCATTTTGGATGTAAGCCTGGAATACGTGTTACATAAATAGTATGTGCTCCTTTCCAAATGGCTCCCACAGCCATAGAATCATAAAAGCTTCACAGGAACTTCAAAATTTGGTCCCTTGCAGAGAAGTGACACGTCCAAGTAGACCTCCTGATTGGAGGCCTATTAACTCATCCTCTCCTCCTCATGTCTTGACCAGGGAGTATGTTCCTTTGGTTTCTCTCATTTTGAATGTGAGGAGAAGAGTTGGTGGAATTCCCTCAGCATTCTCTGGAACCACTCTATGGAGTTATGAGCTGTGTGCATAGATGTTCAGCTGGGAGGAGATTGTTATGCCTTATTCTGTGTCAACGTTCCTCAATCAGACTTCTAAATGTTTCAAAGAAGCTTTAGTATGTACACAAAGAGGAAGAAATGATTTTGGCACAGCAGCAAGTGGAACAACGTCCAGAATGAGGCAGAACATCGGGGATTTGGCATTGCAGGTGGATGGAGGACGCACATCATGAGGGAAATAGAGAACAAGGCAGAGATGGACCACAGAGCTGCAGTGGGCACGGCTCCAAGGCATGTTTTACTGAGCCCTGTGCATCCAGCACATGCAGAACAGCTGTGAGAAGGCAGCATGAGGAGCACGCTAGCTGGTGGCTCACCTTGCCTGGCATATGAGCATTTGCATGCTGCATAAACAAGGCAGAGCTGGGAATCGCTACTATTGTGGAGATGCCAGGAAGCATGACAGAAAGCAGAAGAAATGAATCAGTGATGATTTCCTCTTACAGAAATGCTTATAATCGCTGCCCATCTTAGGGCTCTCAAGACCACCTCGGTGGCATTTGCTTACTACTGGCTGAGCTAGTGTAGAGGCTGTCATTCATAAAATATGCAGATGCCTGGCCAAGTTACTGGGTTCTCCTGCAGCACGTCTTTCCTAGGCTATGTTGAAATATATGGATATCCTTCACTTATGAAGATGGATGAGATCTATAGATCGCAGGTTCCCCATGTATCATGCTGGATGTCATGCTTGGACCTGAAATATGGTGGAGAAGGGGGAGGGAAGTATAAGTGAGCTCTGATTTAGGCAGAACCACTTTAGATAATTTTTCCTTGAAAGGTGAAATGGAAAGCCTTTATAATAGCTAAATAGCTTGCCAGTTTGAATCTATCCCAGTTCAGCAATCTTGGAAGCTGCTACCATGCAGCAGCCTATGATATACAAAATGTGCTCACATCAGAAAACCCACCATTTCAAACTGCCCCTCTTGCTGGCAGATTCTGCAGAGTGGCCATAGGCTGAACAGGACATCGAGAGGGATTTAACCTCTAGACCAGAGTACGTCCAGGATGAGATCCAGCAGAGTCACAGAAGGAGATCATGAGATTCTATGTTTGTAAGCATCATTACAGACCTTGGGTTGCTGGGAGCAGATCTGCTCCCAGCACTACCAGTGGTGTAGATCTGGCTTTCAGAACACGTGAAAGCTGTGAAAATCTTCCACATTTCATATGAGTTCCAATAGTGAGATTTTAGTAACTCTCAGGTTTGTCCTTTTATCTTTTTTTCCTTTTTTATCTTTTTTTTTTTTTTTTTTTAATAACTTGGTATTTTCCAGAAACTTTCTATAGGCAGTAATGCAAATTTTCTTTTTCCCCCCTCCTCACTTAACTGGCAAGATGCACAAGGAATTTATACTCTTTAAATCTGTGTGCATTTATGAACATGCATATGCACATGCATGTTTCTGGTGACAGCTACGGCAGCCACATCAGTCCTCCCCCTTCACTAATCCAGCTCCCTCTTGGCCAGTTTAACTAACAAGAATTTACCAACTGAGCAACAGAGCAGAGCAAACATATTAAGAAAAACAGTATCAAATGCAGCCTTGCAGAGAGCCATTGGCATCACTCATCCCACAACAATCTGTACCACACGCCTCTTCTCTGTAAGGCTAGAGACAGCCTTTCCCAGCCTGCAGCCCTTTCACAGTAGTAAATGTAGTGGCTTTCTTCCTGCTTCATGACAACATATAGGAACTCTGTCAAACACCTCTCTCCAGAAAACTTTGCTCCTTTAAAAATTTGGTTTTGACTCTGTATAAGCTTGACTCCAAGCTTGAAAAAATAGCTGTTATATCCAGACTGCTTGTGGTTCCTTCCAGAACAGGATAGCTCCAGGTATTGCTCCTAGAAGAATAAATGATCTTGTCCAGTTTAAGGTGGAGTTATCAACACATCCACTGGGATCATGCATAACTACCAGATAGACTGAGATCCTCTCTATTCTCTGTGCTAAGATAATTTCAGCCTGTCACTCCTTATCATATCCCCTTTAATCATGCAGAATATTTCCTCCCCTTCTCTCTTTCATCATGCTTGTAGGCTTATCATTTTCCCCTTTAGCCTTCATTTAGTTGCAATATTCGCATTGTATTATATATTCTCTATACAATTAAGTAGGAAAACTGTCACCACAGGATGTCTGGGAGGCCAGAAGTATGAATGGGTTCAAAAAAGGATTAGAGAGTGCATGGAATAGCCCATCAAGGCCTGTTATAGTCAGATATCTATGTAAACACTGGCTCAGGATATCTCTCAGCCGTACCAATACACAGGGAAAATATACTAGGGAGAAACATCACTGTATTTTGTCATGTTTTTTTATAGGCCTTTCATAGGGTGTTTGCTCTGGCCAGTGTCAGAGAGGCTGGGGGCTAGCAAGACCTGTACATCTAGTACCACTGGGTTTACATTCATAGAAAGTTAGGGATGAGATGCTTTATTGAATTATGGATAAAACACCTTGCTCTATTGTTAAGATAATTGCGCAGTATAACTCTAAATTCTGTTCCCTGAGATTTATCGTGTTTTGGAGTCTTCTGGATTTTTTGTGGATCTTCTTGGTTTTACAGACTGCAATTACTCTTGCTTATTGCTGGTTTTGCAGAAGCACTTAAAACAAGTGAGGTCTTTCTGTAGAAGGGGCTGTAGATAATCAGAACAAAACAATCTGAGTGTATTAGCTGTATATTTTCCTAGTTGCATCTCAGTTGTTATCAAAGTTAGAAATCTCAGGGGAACACAGGGAACCAATGATTGAGAGGTGGATTTTTATAGTCTTGAAATGCGCTGCGAAGTAGTCCTTTTTGTCTTTATGCTCTTGGCTTGTTATATACAGACTGTTCTAACAGTGTGTCCTGAAGGTGAATGTTGCTGCTTTGTTTTTTTACAATTGGAAATACCGACATTTTAAAGCCTTCCCTTTCAGAGTTTGAGTGAAATTCTAGCTCAGGAAAAGCAGACACAATCTGCTTTTTCTCTATCCCCCCTCTCTTTCCCAGTTTGAGAAAAAGGAAATCAAAGAGTATTTAACAAATTATGAGGAACCAGACTTTCTCTGGTTGTAAGTCCTCGATTCTGTATGAAAGCTTCTGCTGACTTGACCAGATTTTGATCCCAACCTCCCAAGCCAGAACTACACTGACTTCAGCCTGTGGCCCACCTCTCTACAACCTCTCTTCCCCCTCACAGTGGATACGAGCTTCGTGATCTGATGCTTAGATTTTCCTTGGTTATCTTTCAGTCACCAGCTGGTGGGGAAAAAATCAGACATCTTGGGAGTAAATTAGTGAGGTTGAGGTATTACTCTCACGTGACAGGGAGTTGATACAAAGTGATGCTGCTGGTTTCATGCCATTCATGCTGGTTTCATACTCCAAGAAAAGGAAGTTATAACTTAGGCATCTCTGTGACTCACCTATTTTGACCCCAAATACAGCCTTCAGGGCGTAGGCAATTGCATGCAAGTTAGATGAATGCAGAATAGCAGCAGCTACTCTAAGTTAAAGGCTGAATTAATGAGATGATCCACAGCTATATTTTGCCTCTCTTTCTCTCTCTCTGCCAATTTGAAGCAGTAAACCAGGGCTGTTTGTATTTTCCTATAAATGCAAATGAGATAAAACTTCCATATCAGTTTAAAATTTTCAGTCTGCCTTTGTGTATCATAAAAAAAAACTGATAAAAGGAGCAAAAGCACAACTTTGTTTGTTTTGGAGGTTTTGGGTGTTTTCTTTTTTTGCTTTTCAGTTCACATCTAATGAAGTAATTACAGTGAAATACACTCAAAATTCAAGACCTAATTAAAGCAAGGAATAAAACCTCGATTGATCCATTATTTAGATTGGTGAGAAGTGAGCAAAAGGAAGCAATGCAGAAGTTAGCGCGTTAGGGGAGGAAAGAAGCATGCTCCCTCCTGGAGAATCCTGATAGCAGGGAGATCCTGGGAGGCTAACAGCTGGATAGGGATGTGCTTACATAATTTACTAAGAGCTCATTATCAAAGGAAAAAGCAGGAGTAAAAACAAACCAGTAAGTCAAAAGGATGATTTTCCCAAACAAAGCCAGGTGTTGCCAAATAGATTTGAATTGGAAGCCATCTTGCACAGTATTCTCACTTGGGATGGCCCCCAAACTAACCAGTAAGTAACACTCTTAACTCATCAGTGAAGTTTCTTTCTGTTTGCACATGAGTGTAATTTGATGTACAGTCTGTCTTCTATCTGCCTCTGCTTCTTTACAAGCGTAGGGTAGGATGGCCTTCAGCACAGGACAACTCAGGCCTACCCGGGTCGTGCTGCTCAGGCATCTCCAAAGCAAACTAAACTCCACAGGTGAAGCTTTAACCAACTGACTTTCCCTGCCCTTCTATAGCAGTTGCTATGAAAAATCAGAGTAACAAAAAATTTCTGTTTACATGGAGATGGTTTTAAGCTCTAAGAATCAATGTGTTCTGATGATGTTTTTTTGTTGTTTTTGTTTGTTTTGTTGGTTGTTTTTTTTTTTTTTTTTTTTTTTTAAATGAAGATAAACCAAATTACAATAAATGATTTTGCTATGCTCAATTTAACAGGTGCCAGCACTGACTGGTTGAAAACACATCCCATATTATTTTATTTACTAAGGCGTCTCCCATATTTTTTGAAGCACTGCCTTAAAGTCCTGGATAACCGCCCTTCTGGCTCCAACATCCTTCCACCTGCATTATTATTCCTACTTCATTTACGCGAGAATGATACTATAAGGGGAAATATCTTGTTTGGATTTATTTCGGCAAGTTAGTATATTTTTCTATAAAGCAGCAGCTTTCTGTGTTTGTTGTCTGAGCCACTAGCAGTTGGATGCACCTTTAGCTTAACTAAATCTCATTCTCATGATTGACCCTCCTGTCCCATGCTCATGTCTGGCTGCACAGCTGCTCAGAGCTAGTGATTTGGGTGTCTGGGAGGCCTTTGTCACTGAGTCTCCCTGGAATAATATGGGTGTTTGTGATCTTTCCTCAGATCACAAAATGTGCTGATGGCTACATGATGTCCTTTTTAATGATTTTTGTTTAACAATGAATGAACTCCAAGTGCTGAGTGTTTCTTTGTCAAGGCACAATTGAATATTACTCTTCCATCTTCAAGGGAACAATCGCCAGGTTTTGCTGGCCTGGAAATAGTCAATTCACTTTCAACCAAACGGGTGCCTTTGAGGGACAGAAGTTGCCCACTGTCTTCATCCTGAACTATGAGTACACTCAGTGCTCCTGAAATTCATCTCTCTTCATTACACACCTAGATTCAGGCAAACTTTTGAAACCACAGCCCTTCTTGTTTAGATGGAGGTTGGAGAACAGTGCTTGCAAGGCATCTGCAGGAACAACCTCATCTGAACAAACATCTTAGACTGGAAATCATGTCATTTCTCTTTGTATTTCTCTTCTGGGGGACTAAAGTAAAGCTGCAGAAAAGTTACAGTTGGACGTGTAAATGCAATGGTGGAGTTTTATCAGCAAGTAAATCTCTTTTGCCCTTCTGCAGAGCTTCACCAGGGGACAAAGCAATTACAGCTCTGCGCGTAGATGAATTCCCAAACTGCTTTAGATGGTTTTTACCATATATCAGTACATGAAACACACTGCTGATTCCCTCGATGGAAGGCACAGTTATCAGGTTGTGTTTTCCTAATGCTTTTTGGGGAAGCAGAGTGGTTCTATGTTGTTCAGGTTATAGAATAAATGGTACAGCTTAAGTCCTTGTAGTGCCAAACAGCTAACAACTGTCTGCAGCAGAAGTAGGAGAAATTCTGCCTCTTCCAGTCAGCTGTGGGTGCCTTAGGGTCACAAAATTGCTTCTCACAGTTCTGCTTAACAAACAAGTCCTTAGAAATATGCAGGAAAGGCAAAATAAACACTGAGCTTAACTCTGCTTTGTGAAAATGGACCCTTACGGTCTCAGCTGCGTATATATCTGAATGCGTACAGAAAAAAGTAAAGTAATAAACGCTGACTACAAGACAGCTTTTGTGTCTATTTTGACAGTTCTCCAAGTAGTATCCCCAAATTCCTCCAAAATCAAAATGTTCTATTTTCCCATTTTCAAAAAAGTTTAATTCTTGGGTTTGTGTCAATTGGAATCAACTTTTCTTTAAAATAAAACCTCTAATCATTTTTAATTAAATGCTTGAAATAGAAGAAATTATTTGGTTTGAAACAAAACTTTTGCTGACATTCCAAAATCACTAGCGAACCGAAACATCAGTCATGAGTCTGAACTGTTTAACTATATCAGTGTACTAAGGACAAATGACATTCAACACCCTGCCAGCAGCAGTGGTTAAACTCGATAATTGTTTCTTTTATTGTCCCCCTTTGCAAAAATTTTAAATCCCTCGTTATGCAATTAACTCCTCTTTTCTGCTAAAGGCTCTTGTCTCTCTTGACAGGCTCTCTGATTACAAAATGTCTGCTGCAAACTCAGAGTGGCAGCAGATGCAAGGGTAGGAAATTTGCTTCCTCCGGTCATTACCTGAGCAGATTGGAGTTCTTGGATCTGTAATGGACAGAGGAGGGGAGGGTGAAGCCAGAGCTCCTGCACACAAGATTCCCGACTGTCATCCTCTGGTTCTGCTTTCTTTATCTCTTCCAGTTCCTTCCCTCCTTCCTCTGATGCTGCATTTTCTTGGGGAACATCAGCTAGCTGTCACTGCTGGAGGGAGCACTGTTTTCAGCGTCAGGCAAGCGAGTTGGATCAGCTCTTTCCTGTAGCTGGTGGCAGTCTTCCTTCTGCTCACTTCTATCTCAGAGATAAGCCCCTTGCTCCGCTTTTCATTGTCAGCCATGAAATCGGCTACCATTTCAGAGCACCTCTCACTAGCTTCCAAACGCTTTTGACGCATTTTGCCTAAACAGGAGACTGCTGAGAATAGCTGCTAAATCTTTAAATCTGGTTTCACACTTAGCCATCTTTGTGACTTTAAGTTTGTTGTTAGCATAGCTTGTGTTCCAGGTCACTGAGAGCCTGGGATTAATACGCTAAGACTAGGTATTAATATGAGAGACTAGCAGTTTTACTGAGCCTCCCTGCTCTGGCTAGGATCAGTTTAAACTAATTCTTTGCAGACTTGCCCCAGCGTGCTCTGTGTCTTTTGTAATGCCCTGGATGGGCTGGGGGAATGGGAGGCATGTCCCTCCCTAAGCATTTCCAAGGGATCAGGAAAAGTGTTAAGTCAGGATGTTACTACACCATTGTTTTTTTCTTGATTGTAGACCAGCAAAACTTTTCATCAGGGCATGGCTAAAGTCCCTGTTCCCTCTGAGCGATACAAATGCACTGACTGGTAGCTGGTTTCTAAAGACACTGAGTCTCTTTCCTACGTGCTTCCTTCCCTCCTTATTGCTTAATGAAACCATTCACTCACCTGGCTTTTCTCCCTCCTCCCCTTCAGTCTCCATCTGTCCGCTCCAGGTGGCAGCTCATCTGGATGATGGTGTACCTTCGATATCATGGCTCTTGCATGGGTGATACTTCCTAGGCACAGCTTCTGTTGGATGTGCTGCAGATTATTTATTTCAAGTTTTGGAAAACGCCATGTTAAGATGGGCAGGAAGAAAACTGTATGGTTTTGACCAACTACTTTAGAACTCTACTGGTATGTGACACTCTCTAAAGCAAGGAAACTTTTTCTGCATGCCTGCTTACATATTTATCTCATGAAAGTATCTCCTTAAACATTTTACAAGTTGAAAATGACAGTTGCATTACAGAATGAAAGAACCATCCAGGTTGGAACAGGCCTTTAAGATCATGCAGTCCCCTATGTGTCAAACTGTCTGATGAACAGCAGACTCCTCCTGCAGTTTCTCCATTGGTATGAGCTCTGAAATCAGGTCAGTCAGCAGAATTTGGCATAAAAACATACAGGATCAAATCATCTTGGGCCAGCCAGATGTTTCCACACTAGGAGCATCAAATGAAAGGTATCCAGAGCCAACAAGTACCTTTACCACTTGTTTTCTAAGGAAGAACATTCTCTCTCTATGTCCTAAGATTTTCTGGATCTCTTCATTTCGCTGATCCTTTGTTAGATAAACATTGCTTTTTCTCAACACTTTCCAGCCCCTTCCTCATCTTTTGTATCTTTTCCCTGCAGCTGTGACACCAAAAGAGCTCTCCTGTATACCTTTCCATTCTTTGAGTTTACTGTCACAGTACCCACAGAACATGATTATAAAGCCCAAATTGAAAACAGTATTGATTTTGCTGCTGAATAAAAGGCTAGGCTTCATGTCTTCTTTTGGTCTTTGCCCAGCAAGCAAGACTCAGACTATGAGGCTTCCTTTCTTTCTCTGGGCTGCATTCCCTACCTGCTGTGTGAAGAGGAGCAGTATTTCCTCTTTCATTCACTTTTTTTTTTTTTCTTTCTTTTCTTTTTCTTAGCTGTGGTTGGCCTCCTTGCTCATTCTGTGTAAAGCTCCATCTACAGCCCAGCTTTTAGAGCCATCTTTGTCCAGCAGAACTCATTCCCCTGCTGGCTATACCTGTTTACACTTTAGCATGCCGAAAGGCTCAAAGCTAAATGATTACCAAATTCCATTCAATTTTCAGATGCTGTTACTCATGGCTTTACTACTGTTGAATTACAGTGGCTTGATGTTTTTGTGTTTTTATTTTATTGTGGGAAGAAGTGAGATACCTGCCAGCAGATCTTCCTGGTCCTCTTCTGCTTCTCTCCCTACATGCTGTGTCCTTATCCACTAAATCTGCCAGCATCTTTCCTTCAGGCAAGCAGATTTTACCATAGTAATTGAGTATTCTCATTCCACTTCCTTGCACCTTTCCAAGCCCTTGTAACACATCCTTAAATCTCTCAGTCTTTCCAAAACCTGAGCAAGTTCCTTCACTTGTGGTTGCGTATGGCCATCCCTGCATTTACCACCTCTGCAGATGTGCAAGCCACTTGGTAAGTGTGAGGAGGCTACACACAGCTTCCCAGTGCGGCTGCAGTCCCTTGGTGCTGCTTCCACATCCCTCTCTGAAGCACACTTCTGTGTTGCTTGGGCATTGGAAGAGCCAAGGGATTCCACACCTCCTGCTTGTGTAGGTCTGTCTTGAGCGTCTGGCTGAGGCTGTGGGGAGGAGATGGCAAGAAAGGATAATGCTCGTTACAATATTAAATAAATCAGTTGAATTAGCTCTGAATAGAAAGCAGCAGCTGGTTTTTGTGGTGTTGTGAGAGGCTCTGCCAATTGTGCAATGTAAATAGAAATTGTCTGACTTCCACGGCTCCTAGGCCATGACAGGTTTGAAAAGTCTATTTGGCAACTCCCTTGGATCATGTCCACAAAATCCATTCTCTGTTGAGCCTCAGAGAGCCTCTGGCCCCCACTGAAGAGCAACCCTTCTTCAGGTCCATTCTCTGTCAGAGCTGTTTTTAACAGCCAGGACCTCCAGGCACTACCATACACCCTCATAGACTGACACAGACCCCCCCAGAAAAACTCAGTTTTATTCATATTAACTGATAACACTGTTAGCATTGTACTTGTTAGCTGGTAGCTGTGCTCTGGTAGTTTTTCAATGCTTAGAGCAGCAAAATGAGGCCAGCATACCAACACCATGGCACTTGCTCTAATTACTCTGCAAGGTTAATTTGCTGAGGCTGTGCGGGTATGTGTGCCTGACAGATTGATTCCTTTGTATTCTATTAGCTAAGGGAGGAAACTGAGTTTCATATACATATGGGGGAAGGTGAACAATTAGGAGGAGGAGATCTTTTGCTCTGGTAGCATAGGCAGGTCAAGGTTACGCTGAAATGAAGTTATAGCTGAAACATGAAGTGTAGATACCGTGTTCAAGGACACCAAGATGGATTGGGATGAAAGATATTGAGGAGGAGATGGATTCTTTGAATTCAGATGGTAGCAGACTGGTAGGTGTTCAACCTTGACATGAAACTGGGAGAGAAGGGAGTTGTATACTTGTGTGCGTATGCTCAGAGAAAATTTTAATTGAATCTTGTTTGACAGAGTGTGACCGTAACTGAAAGTTTAGAAGATTACTGTCCAGGGTTGAGAGCTACAGTGTGGAACTGTTCACAGAGAACACACAAATCTGCAGCCTGGAACCTGAAAATGCAGCTGTTACAATAGAAATGCTAGATAATGGTATCAGTTTAGATCACAGTGTCTCTCAAGAACTAGAGACACTCTCAAAATAGTGTCTTTTCCTTATTCCAAAAATAGCTGTACTTAGAAACGTAGGATGTTCCTGATACAAGGATACTGTCTTTCTAACTGTTAAGAAAATGAGGTGGTCCTGTTTGCTCCAGAAGAAGCTGAGTATGATGCAGAAATGTTCTGGAGCATATCTCTGCAGAAATATCAGAGAGCAGAGTGTATCTTAGCAGAGCAATGAAGACACTAGTGGAAGAATTTTGAAAGGACAAGGTGGTGGTTCCAAATGCATTTGTAAAGCTAGAGCTGGAAAATGACAATAACTGAGGATCACACAATGATATGTTTCCTAGAAGTAACCATGTAAACATATTCACCCCACACTAGAATCATAGAACCCTAGAATTGCTCAGGTTGGAAAAGACCTTAAAGATCACCAAGTCCAACCACAACCTAACTATTACCCTAACTCTAACAACCTTCCGCTAAATCATGTCCCTAAGCAAATGTCCCCTTGTTTTGCCAATTGAACAAGGTGACAGTGAGGATCAATGCCATGAATCTGAGTGCATCCCTGTGTACAGACATTTTGGTTTTGACTTAGATGCCCAGTGTAGACGCAGCAGAATTTGAATTTTCAGCTTTCTAAGGAAATCTTAGCTTAGGACAGAAAACTGCTGATGAGTTAGCAGGGGGAGCTCTTCCTTTGCCTTTACCATAACCTTTTCCCCTGCATGATGTTAGTAAATCCTCCCTTGTCATGATTTCAGACATAAATCTGAAATTCAGTTTTCATAAAGATGCCATAGTTCTTGTAATAAGAGTAAAGGGAGTAAGGCAAATTTCCACTCTTGGGTAATTACATTCTGCCTCTGTAGCTTCTCCATCAGCTTTAGTGTAGAGTGGGTCATTTTCTGCAGGCAGGAGCAGGCAGAACAAGAGATGTACTGGTAAGAGGTCTGTGTTTGGATTTGGTACCATCCAGTATGTTACATGATGTGAATTTCCAAAACTCCAGGCGACTGCATGAAACCACTGGGGATCCGCACCTCTGGAGAACTGGCCCAGCTGTGGCAATGATCTCTTTCCCAGTCCTGTCAATCAAAGGATGGAAAGAAAATGTCTTTTGCCTTGCATTAATTTAGATAGTGTGTGGAAAGGATCTGAGTGAGGTGTGTGGGAGGATAAAAACTTCCCTGGTGCATTTTGTGATTTTAAAATAATAATAAAAAGAAGCCTCGTGTGTTTTGAAAACTCTATTAAAAGAAATGTAGTTCTGCAGGAGAGGCGCATGAAAGAAGAAAGCAAGGGCCTCAGCAAGGTGAATCAGAAAAAAAAATATTATTTGGGGCTGACATTAGGGAATAGAGCTGGGAGCTGAATGAAACAAATGGCCTTGCAGCATATGAAGCACGTGAAGTCTGTTTCATATGCAGACTTCATTGTATGTACTGGTTCATTTATGCTGAGAATGGAAGAGGATGAGGAGGAAACAGTGTTCTCATGTAGACCCACTGGTGGAAAGAACTTTTTGGCTGTCCCACATAGGCTCTCATGCCCCTTTGAACTAGCAGTGTAAGAAAGGCAAACTACTCTGGAGCTGTTTTGAACAGGTTGCCCAGAGAGGTAGAGGATACCCCGTCCCTGGAGACATTCAAGGTCAGGCTGGACAAGGCTCTGAGCAACCTGATCTATCCGTAGGTGTTCCTGTTCACTGCATGGAAGTTGGAACAGATAACCTTTAAAAGTCCCTTCCAACTCAAATGCTTCTGTGATTCTAAGAAGCTCACAAAAATAGTTCCTAGTTGTAGAGTGAATGACCTGAGATTTGAGGACAAACTGATTTACAAATGCATGTAACCCCCTGTCCATTCCTCTGCTCAGCTTAGGGCATGGGAGGCTATTTGGAGACCCTAAAAACAAAGAGGTGTTGATTAAAATCAATGTGGTATTTGTTGTGCAGAAAAAGAGAGTGAGAATGTTGCTGCCTACTGCTCTCAATACAGATGGCGAATTTCAGTTATAAGCATTGGAAAAGGGCAAGCAGAGGCACTGATGTGAGAGCACTAGTGGTGGGGAATAAGTGAGAAGGGATCTGAAATGATAAAGGAGATGAAATGTGCTTTTTGTTTGTGGAAAGGTAGGAACTGTGACAAACTCAAACCTGAAGCTTATGTTTTATTCTATATTTTCTCCTTGACCCCTGGAGAATACACAAATAAAATCAATTAATGGGCCTTGAAGAAGAATCATTTTAAACTGTTCAATTAAACCCCGCAATGCAGAGAATAGAAAGGAGAGGGGAGAAAAAAAACAATAAATACGTCTTAAAAAATGGACTTGTCTGAGGCGCCTGGGCCCCGACATGCACCATTACTGACGGATCGAATCACACTTCCATTAACACCATAATCTTATAGACTCCACAGGCCGTAAAAAAGGGATTTACTTTAATCAGGTTTGGTTAGGGCTGAATTTGAAAAGCGCTACAAGTGAAATAAAACACGACCTCGTCCCCCCTTTGATTTTCTTTCTTCTCACTCTGGCTCTCTAATTTACAATTTGCCAGCCGCCAATGGCTCGTTTCTAATGGCCACGATCCAGTGGTGTATATCGAGCTCTCTCCCTTATTGTGGCGGAAATGATTAGGCAGAACATAGACCTTTCATTTCCGCCCACACCTCCTTCTTCCCTAGACAGATGCCCAGCACATGGCATTTCCTTCCGTGCAGCCTTTGGTCCTCTGTGTCCCCCCAGTCCTTTTCCTGGACGCTATAGGGATGATATTTGGTGGGGAGGGACTGGAGCAAAAGAGGCGTTGGTAAGAAGTGAGAAAGATGCCTGTTGGCTTCTAAGCATCAGTACTGGCCACCAAGGAGACCAGAAAGCCACAGCAAATCAAAATAACGTGGGTTTTTTGTTTATTTGTTTGTTTCTCTTGCTGTCTCCTTTATCTTTTCCTCTCCTCCATCTTTCAGTCTGCACAGTTTATCACGTGTTCACAGAATCTTAGAATCACAAAATGGTTTGAGTTGGAAGAGAACCTAAAAACCATCTTGTTCCAGCTCCTCTGCCATAGGCAGGGATACCTCCCACTAGACCAGGCTGACCAGGGTCCCATACAACCTGGCTTTGAACACCTCCAGGGATGGGACACCCACAGCTTCTCTGGGCAGTCTGTGACAGGGCCTCACGACCCTCTAAGTAATTAATTTCTTCGCAATATCTAATCTAAAGCTACTCTTTTCTAGTTTAAACTTGCCTCTTGTCCAGTCACAACAAAGAGTACCTCTCCAGCTTTTCTGTGCCCCTCCTTTAAGTACTAGAAGGCAGCAATGAGGTCTCCCTGGAGCCTTCCCTTCTGCTGGCTAAACTAACTGTCCTGGCACCTTTGTGATTCCTGATACTTTTTCCTTTGTCTCCAGTTCAAGGCTAATTCAATGCATGCTGTGTGGAAAGCATGGAGCTGTCAAGTGGCCATTAGAGTCTTGCTATCTTTAGTGATAAAAAATACCTTATTTTGTATTATTTAGAGAGGTGCCTTAGCAGGATGGCTTTAATCAGCTTACATTCTATTGGGTTTTGTTGTACGTAGATCTCTTCAAAAGAAATGCTTCCTATTTATTTCCACAGAAACTACAGTAAATATAAAAAGCACGATAACACTATTTGATAGAGCAAATTCTCAGCTACAAAACACTGTTTTTCATCATAGTCACTGCCATTAGCTGTGCATTTTTGCCACCAGTGAACAAGAGCATGCTGCACTCATACAAACCTGCACCAGCAGAGATGTCCCACTGCCAGTGTTGCCACCGTGCAAGCACACCTGCCACTGCCTCACTGTGCTCACATCCACTATTTGGTCTCCATAAACTTTCAGCAAGTGTTGACAAATGTCAGTGGATGCAGTGTGTTCTTTGTGAAGGAATTCAGTGACACACTTATGCTCCATTCCATGTCAGATGCCATTTTGTCAAACTGTCCCTCTGCTGCCATCTGTCACATGGCAACAACATGTAACAGAATATTAGTGGGAAGGTTCAGCCTCTATTGCCATACCACCAACATCCACTTCTGATGTTGTGGGCCGACATAATAACACAGGTGGCATTACTTTCAGAGTAGTCCTTGTACATATCTAGATGTCAATTTCTGACCATAGCAATGTTGTCACTTAGGTAGCAGCAGTGAGGAACTGTAGGTCACCATAGGCTCCCACCTGTAGTAACAAAAAGAAAGCAAAGAACAGTCACATGGGAGTAGCTGTCGCTACCTGTGCCTGCTTGTGTTGTGCTTTGCTCTGACAGGGCCTCCACGTGCTCCTCCAGTGTAACTGGCCAGTGTGGTGGAAAATTGGCTGGATAGGAGTACTAAGTGCAAAGCAATGAAATTAACTCATGGTGTCTGTGCAGAACTCTGCTAGGTCAGCTGTGGCTAAGAATTGTTTTGTGATAGCTGGATGTTGGCAAGTGTATTTTGGTTCCCAGCAGGGTGCCTGCGTAAAATTATTTGGTTGTTTCACAGAGTTGCAGCTCCCTGAAAATTTCCCTCACTTATCTTATATTCTCTCGTTCCGCTCCAACGCACAGCCCACATCTGTGAATGAATATGTAAATTCCTAGTGTTTAACTAGAAAATGCTACCCACTTCTCCCACACAGCGCTAGCAACGTACGCCACCAGACTGGACATGTTCCTCAAGGTTTTCAGGATAAAGGCAGAAAAAAGAGTGGGAAGGAGAAGAGTTTAACTGCTGCATGGAAGATCTGGCTGGATGGCCAATTGACTTCCTAGTTCTGGAGAGCCCAGCAGGAGGGAGCACATACTGCTCTTTGGGTCACTCATTCTTGGTGATTCCTAAGCAAGGGGTTCTGTGAGGAAGGAAACTCACCAGAGTGCTTTGTAAAAATAGCTTCAAGCTGCAAAATTTGCAAAGCCCTGCTAAATACATTAATCTCTGAGTCCTCAGAATTCCTCACAGCCGCAAAGAATCGCTTTGCATCTGTATCAGGTATAGAAGAGCCATCGGAGTCATCTTGATTCTGCTTCACTTTTGAAATGCTCTCACTAAAACAGGAAAGGTGTGAAGGAAGTTTATTTTTGTGGGAACATGAGATCAAGCATTTAAAATGGAGTAACTGCAGCGTATTTTTGTGTCCTGGTATGCAAACATCACAGTTTGCACTAGGGGCAACATCTGGACGTCTGACTTCATGCCTGTCTCTCTTGGCTTTTGCTCCACACACCTTTACCATCCTGGAGCTGCTCTGATGGGGCAAGAAAAGTGGCTTATGAGAAAATTACTCCAAGGTGGACATTCTGCTATCCTCCCTCCTGAATTTGACAGTTTAGCAGCTACTCAAAAAGTCCCAGGAAGCAAGAGGTGTATTGGCAAT
This sequence comes from Chrysolophus pictus, assembly GCA_037305975.1. NCBI lineage: Eukaryota > Metazoa > Chordata > Aves > Galliformes > Phasianidae > Chrysolophus > Chrysolophus pictus. Next base: position 114,255,216 of record CM074576.1, on the reverse strand, counting down.
GAGTAGTTTCGTTTTGGAAGAAGATGCTGAAGAAGGTTGAGACTGTGAGGTGGGCATTGTGGGTGTTTCTGTGTGTGGCTGGCAGTGGAGGGGAAGAGAGGAGGGAGAAACTTGAGGGAAGCAGAAGAGAGGAGTCTGAATGACAGTTTTGTCATGGCAAGGCAAGGCTAATGTTAGCAACTGATAATAAAGGCAGGCAAAGGGGAAAAAAAAAAAGAGCATAAAATTCACTTTAAAAACTCTCCAAGTTTAAAAGCTCCCCAGAGGCTTTGTAATAGAAAAGGGCTTTTAAGTGCTATTTTTTCCCCCTATTTTTCCTTTGGGGATGTCTCAGAGGGATGATTTATTGTCTAATGTATTTAAAGTGACAAGGCCAATTTTGGAGCGCTGGCTGCAGCGGTGCCAGCTGTTGCCTATCGTAGGCGTGGCGACCTGGTTCGGGAACGGCACGGCGACCAATCCCAGGCCGCTCGGTCCATCAGCTCGCTGACACCAATGTGGTGGACGGCAAATGGCGTTTATTGGCGGGAAAAACAGCCTTATATAACCTAGGCACTGAACGCTATTGGCTATCGGGAGAGGGACCCTGTCTTCCCGTACAACGCGATATCTTCCGGGCGCCAGACCCTCACTACCTACATTTCCCCCCTCCCTATGCACAATTAGGTAAAATATAACAATATGTAACAATCTTCAATAGAAAACTTGAATAGAACAATCTTCAATAGAAAACTCGAATAGAAAACATAAGGTGCTCTGAACAAGAACATTCTTAAAACAGTTGTTGCTCTACCAACATGATGTCAGCCTCTTCTAATTGGCTCTCAACAAATGACACAAGTCTAGTCAGTATGCAGGGTCTGGAGATCAATGTCATTACGATCATCGCGACTGGTTCTGCTGAGGTAGACATCAGGGTGTTTTTGTCAACTTGTCATCCTCTCTCACCGTCGGGGCATACGGGTTACAAGGGCGTTCGATGATCCAGTCCTGTGGACAGAAACTCACAGTTTTCGTTAGTTTTGTTGTGAAGGTCCGGTTTAATAGACTTAAGTGGACACCACTTAACTTTACTATCTTTTCTGACTGCCGCATATCCTCGCCCTGTCAGAACTAGCCTCCACCCTCGTTCCCATTCTCCCAGCTCGTTTTTAATTACAACTAACGGGCCTTCTTCTAGCGCTCGAGTGGCCCAATGTTTTTGTGTGGGGCTATTCATCTCTTCCCCCCTAGGGAACTGATTTAGTGCTAAAAGAGCGGTCGCTAGCAGGCGTGCTTGGTCTCTCGGAGGAACAGCATTGGCAAAACCTTCTGTTTTTGCCAATACCTCTAATTTGGACTTCAGTGTTTGATTCGCTCGTTCGACTATGGCTTGTCCTGTGCTATTATATGGGATGCCGTGTGTTAAGGTTATGCCCCATTTCAGAACAAATGCCTGGACTGATTTAGAGACAAAGTTTGGACCGTTGTCTGTTTTAATCTGACTAGGGATGCCAAGCCATGCCATGGCCGTAAGCCAATGCTGGATGGTTGCTTTGGAGTTGGCTCTAAGGTGTTGTGTGGCCACGATCACTCCGCTGTATGTATCTACAGTTACTGCTAGCCATGCTCGAGGTTTCAGCAATTGACATAGTGTGAAATCTGTCTGCCATACCTCGGAGGCCTTAAGGCCTCTGGGGTTGACTCCGCTAGACCACAGTGGTGCTCTCTGGCAGTGGGGACACGTGGCAATTATGTGTTTTGCATCACAGACTGAGATCCCGCATCTCTTTGCTAGCGCTTTAGCTCCGATGTGGAGAGACTCGTGTAGCTGACGGGCATCTTTTAGCGTCCACAACCCTTTTGCAGCAGCGTCTGCTCTGTCATTACCGATTTGAAAAAATCCTTTGATTGGGTTGTGGCTGTTGACATGGATGACTGATATGGTGCCTTTTCGGGAGAAAAGTGCTTCTTCCAGCATTAGAGCTGTTGTGGATGTTGACACGCCGGGTCCTGACATGGCCAAGCAGAGCTTGGCAACAAACATTGAATCGGTCACTATGTTGAGGTGTTCCATTGGGAACAGCCCACATGCTAGTACTACGGCTGTTGCTTCCAACTGCTGAACTGAGAGCGCACAATCAGTCATTTTAATGCAGTGCCATTCTCCTCCTGATTGCCATACTGCCGCTGCAGTTGAGGTCGCTGAGGATGCATCTGTAAAGACCGTTGGTCCTTGTTGGGGCCGGTTCATGATCTTCGGTGGAAGGTCAATGTCAACAATTGCTAGCATTTGAGTCCAGGGGGGCTTTGTAGCATACTGGACTTCTCCGCCAAATCCAGCAAGAGCTATAGCTAAATATTCTGACATCGCCACTGATTGCGTTGGGAGCTGTTTGCGAAAAGGTAAATATATTTTGGTGGGTTCGATGCCTAGGTGTCTTAGGGCGAGTTTTCTGCCTTTCAAAATGAGGTTGCCAATGCACTCAACTCCTGGAGAGAATGCACGTGACGGTTTTCCCAGAACTATCCATTGTATTGGTTGAGCTCTTTCAGGAGGCCCCTGGGCTAGTGCCCCTACTCCCCCTCCCTCAGTAAAATGTACATACAGGTCAAGTGGTACATCTGGGTTCCATCTAGCAAGTGTGCTTGACGATGCCTGTTGCTCGATAAAATCAAGGGAATTTATTGCTTCCGTCGTTAGAATTTTTTGCTCCCATGGGTTTTTTCCTTTTAGAAGATCATACAGGGGGGCCATGATTTTGGGAGGGATCAGGACAGTGTTGCGGAGCCATTGCAAGGACCCTACTAGCTGTTGCACATCATGGAGCGTCTTGATGTCTCGACGGATTTTTATCTGGGGGGGAGTCACGTAAGAACTTGTGATCCCCACTCCCAAAAAAGTCACACATGGTCCTCTTTTAATTTTTGCGCTCGCGATTTCGAACCCGTTTGTTTTTAGAATTTCTGAGACCATTGACACCAACTGGTCCACCTGACTTCCTGATGGTGCGGCAATTAAGATATCATCCATGTATTGAATGATGGTTGCGGTCGGGTTACTGCATCGAACCGGTGCCAATGCCCGATCCACTGTAATCTGGCAGATAGTAGGCGAGTTGATCATTCCTTGAGGCAGCACTTTCCACTGGAAGCGTAGGTTGGGGCGTTGGCTGTTTGGGAACACGACAGAAAAAGCAAACCGCTCCTTGTCCCCCTCATGCAGAGGTATCGAGAAAAAACAGTCCTTAATATCAAGGACAGCACAGGGTAGTCCTTTTGGTATCATAGAGTTCATGGGCAGCAATGTTTGAACAGGACCCATTGGTTGGATTCTTTTATTCACTTCACGCAGGTCATGGAGGAGGCGAAACCCCTCGCCAGTTCGTTTGGATATTACAAAAACTGGGGTGTTCCATGGGCTAATGGAAGGTTCTATATGACCTCGCTGTAGTTCACGGTCGACTAGTTCAAGAAGGGCGTCCATTCGAGGCTTTGACAGGGGCCACTGCTCGACCCACACTGGGTCGGACGATTTCCACGTCAGTCTAATTGGCGGGAGTGGGTATGCGGCAGTGGCCCTTATGGTAAATTTGTCACCCTGGCTTTCAATAGGGCTAGAGCGTCCCTCCCCAATAGGGGTGGGACTCCTGGCATGACATATGGGAAGAGGGTAATAACCTTCTCCGGTCCCTTTTCAGTGTGGAGCGTGATCGCTACCAAATGAGCACTCCTCCGAGCTCGGGTTAATCCCCCAACTCCGCCCACCATGGGGGCGTCTTCCAATTTCCAATGTGAGGGCCAGTTTGTCTCAGGAATAACTGTGACATCTGCTCCAGTATCAATCAAAAAAGGAACACTAATGGTGGTGCTGTTTAAGGTATTATAGAGTGAACAAATCCCCCACACCACCGGCGGATTGTCACACCTTACCGCCAAGGCCACCCTGGGGTCTCGCCCCCAGGAAGTGGTTCTTGCTGTCCCTGAGGTAGGGACAGGTTCGACTGGGTCGCTGGTTGAGCCATAAAATTGGTCGCTTCTCGAGGGAGCAGCGGGTTCAGGGGTGTCTCGCCCCATCTGGGGTTGGCGTAACTGGGCCGCCTCGTGTCCCAAGTGGGAGAGGGCTGTACGCGGCCCGGGTGCCCTCTCCCCCTCCCGTTTCCCTGGTTTTTAGATCTGCATTCCTTGGCGAAATGGCCTTTCTTTCCACAGACCCAGCACGGTCCTCTGGGTCGATTTCTGTGTGGGGGGAGCACTGCTGGCGGGTCCTCCAACCGAGGGCAGTTTGCCACAACGTGGCCCGCCTGGCCACATTTAAAACATGCCATTACATTAGCTATTGCGGTGCGAACGGCCATCTGAATGGGGGCTAGATGCTCTTCCTTTACGACATGCTTAATCATGTCTGCGATACTTGACCCTACCGGCAGTGACCGTAGGACCTCTTTGGTTGCTGAATTACACTGCTGACGTAAGCAGTCTGCAAGAACCGGGCCTTTCGCTTCCGCGGGCAGGGTCGAGGAGTCGACTGCTGCCTGGAGGCGATCCACAAATTGTGTAAAGCTCTCACTTTCATTTTGTTTTATGGTGGACCATGGCGATGGCTTAACGATAACTTTAGAGGCTGTGCGAATAGCGTCCCTGGCTGCACGAGTAGTTGTCATAACTTCATGGGCCCGGAGGCCCAGGGCCTGTGCTTGGGGGGTAATCATTGTTGGGTCTGTACCCATCAGCCGCTGCAGGCTGGAACCATGTAGTGGGTGATCCGCTCCAGTTACTTGAGCTAGTTGTCTTGCACAGTTATCTTCCCATTCTTGTTTAAAAACAATCATCCCCGCTCCGTCAAAAATTAGTCTACAGGTTTGTTTTATGTCAAATGGGAGCATATCGTCTCCCCCAAAAACACCATCTATAAGGGTGGAGACCATAGCTGAGTTAAGCCCTTTATCTGCAATTGCCTTAACAATTGCTTGTATATCCCTAGGGTTTATTGGTGAGTGGACCCTCTGTCCCCCATCCATCACCCGGACTGGGAACGCTAGTGTGGCCGATGGGGCCCAGTCGGCGCATGCAATCTTTATTTTCCTCCAGTCTGTAAGAGGGATTTCTCCCCCTCGCGGTTTCTCTTTAATTTGGATGGGAATATTTCGGCCCTTAACTCTGTTCGTATTCATTCCCTCCTCCTCTGAGTTTAAGTCAATTGCGAACCACTCGTCCCAGCTAGTGTCTGATCCGGAGTCACAGCCCGACTGATCGGCCACTTCCGGTTTCCAGTACCTTTTTGTTAGGCTCCGGCCCCGCCCGCTTCCCTTGCGGGCAGGCCGTTGCCTCCCTCTTGGCTCGTCCCGCCCTCTGCCCGGCGGGATGTTCGCCCCACAGTGGCGTTTTTTCAGACGGCCGCTCTGATTGGCTTTCCACCCTTCACTCACGCTCCCCTCACCTTCCCGGTCGCTCCCACCGCCTTTATCTAACACCTCCTCGACGTTCCCGCCAAGGGCGTCCTCCCCCCGCCCTCCCTCTTCTGGCTCGGCGCCATCTTGGGGCGCATAGGGGGGCGGTCTAGCCCAAACTTCCTCGGGCTCTGATTTCTCCGCGGCAGCCCTGGCCTCCTCGATTAACCCATCCCAGAAGGACTTAGCTCGTTTCTGTCCCTCCGCGGGCGGGTCGGGGTTCGACTGAGAGGACATGTAATCGTCATCGTCAGAGGGGTGAAAAGTCCGCGTGGCCGCCCCGGCTCCCAGTCCCGGAGTGGCCAACAAACGGCTCTCTGCCGCCCTCCAGGTCTCCCGCTCCCGCATGGCCCTGCGCAGGGCCCGCACGACTCTCCCCCACGACTCTAAGCTTCTCCCACAACCCGAGGACATCGTCTCCTCAGTTAACGCTTTAGTGCATCTATCCCACACTTCGGGGTGGATAATATCCACCGGCTGGTCAATGACCCCAATTCGCAAAAGCCTCGCAATAGCGAGAGTAAAATCTTTGGGCTTACAATCGATACCCCACCGCTTATCTAACTGCGATACGACCTTCACAAGGACTTCCATCCTCCTTGTTGGTCCGGGAGCGTCCTCCCCGCTGGGCTGGTCCTGCCGCTCCAGCCGCCGTTCACCCGTCCAGGCGACAATCCCGGGTTTCGGCACCACTTGTTGCCTATCGTAGGCGTGGCGACCTGGTTCGGGAACGGCACGGCGACCAATCCCAGGCCGCTCGGTCCATCAGCTCGCTGACACCAATGTGGTGGACGGCAAATGGCGTTTATTGGCGGGAAAAACAGCCTTATATAACCTAGGCACTGAACGCTATTGGCTATCGGGAGAGGGACCCTGTCTTCCCGTACAACGCGATATCTTCCGGGCGCCAGACCCTCACTACCTACAGCCAGCAACGCTTCTCACGGCGCTGCAGAGCGCACCCTCTGCTGCTGGCTGCTGGGCACGGGGCTGTGCCACTGCTCTCTCCACACAGCGAGGTGAGGGAGATGCCCTTGCAGGCCGTGTTGGCACCCTGGGTTAGCTGGTGAAAACGGAAGGAGCACGCTTAGTCATGGAAGAAGACAACTAGAGGCCTGCCCCAGTTTCTGCACCCAAGACAAGTGCCTTTCTGGTGCCCTGTATCAGAAGAGTTCCATCACCATTTCCTTTCCATGCTGTCTTCTGCTATGGCAGCTGGCCCAGTCATTGTGCCACAGCTCTGGCTTCTGTTAAGCTTTCTGCAGGCCAGTTTGGGCTGCTCCTCTTCACTGGCGACTCATGAGCTCTTACCTTCTTCCCTGGGCCCATTTCTGTGGAGACTTGCTGCTCAGGCATGACTGTGCCCTGCTTTCTTCATACCACTGCAGCTGCTGCAAGCAATAAGCTTCACCTTCCCAAGGAGAATATAACAAATTCCCAGGGCGAAGGATTTTTATTTAATATTGAGCCTGTATTTACTTTTGCTCTATTACACTTATATTTATATTCCTTAATACAATTCCTCTACCTTCTTGGTATTTACACACTTGTAGATGGTTAATCTTACCCCTTGCCAAGCAATACATATTTAATTATTTTAATCTCTTCTCATATGTCAGTGCTTACAGACCCTTAATGTTTGGGGTTTTTTGTTGTTGTTTTTTGGGTTTTTTTTTTTTTTCTACTCTTCTCTGTATTCTCTGTGCTGATCAACATTTTCTGTAAATGCACGTTGCCCAGAACTGAAGGCAGTGTTCCAGTTGCTGTCCTGCCACATCCATACAGAGGACCAGTACCATCTTGCTTTCTCATTATTTCTGTGCAGATGAAGCACAGGAGTATGTTAACTTTTATTTTATTTTATTTTTCCCCACTGCTGCTGTAGAGCAGTGCAGATCTGTAACTCAACTTACTGCCCACTATCTCTACTGCCTGTTCATCTCCCTCATCACTGTTTTCCAAATCTGCCAAATCTGCCTCTCTTTTAATGTCCTTGTTTCTGTTCTTTTTTTTTTTCTTTTTTTTTTTTTCTCGTATAATAGTCTAAATTATTCTAGGTCGATTCTCTTTTTTTCTATTGGTCCCTTCTCCTGAACTTTCTGGTTTATGTTATATTTTCTCAGTCTGTAGCAGTGGGTAATGGAAGAAGCTATTCATGTTTCTGTACACTTTCTCACACTTTGCTCCACCGTTATTTGTGCTTGTTTACTCCCTCCCTCCCTGCAACAGAGCTCCTTCCTTCCAAATAAGCGGTCAGTAGTCAGGCAGCTGTGTCTTGTCTCTGAAGGAGCCAAGGAGAATCTCCTTGACCTGAAAGGCAGCAGAAGCAGCAACTATCTCATGCTCAGCTTGGCCGTGTTAATGCTGAGCGTGCCAGCCAGCTTTGCATGTTCTAAGTACTGTGTGATGCTTCCTTTTATAATCAGTCTGAGCATCGCTGCTTCTCCCAATCGCCTCCTGCACTTAATTGACCAATAGAGCTAGACATATGGAGGATCGAATCACAAACCCAAATCAGCAGTTGTCAGAGGAGATTAATTCAAACAGGAAGCTACAAAACACTTGTTTTTTTTTTTTTTTTTTTTCTCTTTCTTTTTTTTTCCCCCTCGAGCTCCAGTGGAAGAAATGATTATTAATATCCCCAGCTGTATGCTCAGGCAGATGGCAGTGACTCTGGTGCACTTTCTCTGCCCAACTTTCCACGTGATTTCTTTAGCATTTAAACAACAATAGGAAAATACTGAGAGAGGGAAGGAAAGAGGAAGCTGTATTTACATTGCCTAACTCAAAGCATCTATGTTAGGTTAGCCTGTGTAAAAGGATAGTCTGTCTTAATTCACTGTACAGTCAATGCATGGAGAGACAGGTTCACTCTGGAAATGTGTGACATCACTGGCTCTCTGGTTGTCTAAAGAGGTGAACACCTTAAGTCGGGTGCACATATCCTCTTTCCTTTGGTTGCATTGTACTTTTTAAACATTCTCAGGGGTATCCAGCTCCAAAACACATCCAGTAAGGATGCTCTGATGGTATCCCACTCTGACTGCATGCTGCAGCCATGCTGAGGTTCAGGCTCCTTCATGTTAGCTGCTGCATGTTCCTCTGCCAGGGAACAACCTTTTCCCAGCCCTGCAAACTAAAGAGACAGCATAGTCAAAGAGGGCCAGCGAAGGGTATGGGAAGCAGTGCCTCAGTGAGTAGTGATTCCTCTTGAGAAAGGAGTCAATGCAGAGGGAGACTGGAAGTCAGCCTTCTGATGGCAGTCAGGCAAGTTGGTTTCACCCTTCCAGGACACATAGCTGCAGGCTGGACAGTCAGTGCTTTTCTCTCAAGACAAAGAAGACGCACAGAGATGTGCCAGTCTTCCAGTGATACTGGCTCTGCACTGTTGTGCTGCTTCAGAGCCACCCTTTGCTTGAGTTTCCCAGTGTGATATTATGGCTTGTAGGTACTTCCAACCACCCTTTACTGTGTGCTGGGAGAGCCATGTGTCATGCTGCATTTTAACAGATGTCCTCAGAGCCAGTCCAAAAAGCAGCAGCAGCTCCAGACTCAGAGAAAGGTTGCTTCAGGCATCTAAACTTCTATCTGTATAGCTGAGTTTGTGACATATCTTATACTATAAGGGGTGTAAAGCAAGATATCCTGCTTTGTAAGAAGAATTTCAGAGAAAAGCCCCATTTTCTCTCAGTCCCCCTGAAAATAAGTCACCTCACTTCCCCTCCTCATCTTCTCTAGTTGTAGGAGAACACAGCTGCAGGCCTCCTTTCCCTGCTCTGATGTGGGGGGAGGAGGCCTATGGAAGAGATGGGTACGATGATAGGTACTGGATGGGATGACTTGCGATGAGTTCCACCTGCGCATAGGGGTGGGGCAATAGGTAAAAGCACTGAGAGACTAACAAAGCTTCTGGCTTTAGCATGTGAGAGTTGTGGACTATGTCTGTGGTGTGTGCATTGGGGATGTTTATGACTTACTCTCTTGCTCGCCTGCTCCTGAAAATAATTTGGCTGCTTGCACACATTGCTGGGTTCTTGATTAACTGTAATCAGTAATGGAGAAGAAACTGGAGCTCTTTGCAGTGAAACCCTCTGCTCGATACCCAGAAGTAATTTTGCAATGTTCCATTCTTCCCCTTCAAAAAAAAAGAAAAAAAAAATTAAAGCGTGAGGATGCATGAAGATTGGAATAGAAAACATTGACAATCTTATCATACTACCATACAAATCAATAGTATGCACTTGACTGGAATAATACTGATTGCTGTATCCTGCAAAAGTTATAGAGGATTGAGGTGGGATTTGAAACTCTGAGACTAGCCTTTTTTCAAGAGATGCCAAGGCACATTACAAGTTACTTCAGAAAGCACTGAGTGAAAACCCACAGTCTGTTTTACACGGGTAGTCTGGGAGGATCATCAAAATGGTATGAAAGCATGGACATTTGGGTTAAGCCATGCGCCCAGCTGCAACCCTGGCAGCAGATGGGAGAATTCATCGGGATGATTCCAGCCCTACACATGGAAGTGTGTACCAAAGGTAAGAGGTGCAGAACAGTTTTGTGAAAATAATTGTATGTACATGGGGGGAATGAATTATCTTAGTTTGAGTGGATGAAAAATTGCTTTGAAATTGAAACCTGACTATTGTCACCTGAACTCTGGCGTGGAACAGAGTTTATTGAGTAAACTCTGTCCATGTTTTCCTGGAAAGCTAGCAGTTGCCTGAAATGAAGAAATGCAAATTCATGCTCCTAACTAGGGCAGCAGAACTCAGTGCCATAAAAGATCACTTGGGTTGTCAAGTGAGCAGGATTAGAGTTGGTCAAGGAATTTGAGAATAAACACAGTTCTGTTGTGCAGGATAAAAGGAGACGGTGATCGATATATCTTAGAGCTTCAGGGCTTAAGCCAAACAGCATCTGACAGGATTAGGAAGGAACTTTTTAGACATAGACTCGTCATCCTATAATTGTCTGCCTGGGATATTCACACATCCTTTTCTGATACCCTAGTGGAGCTGGCTGGCTGAAAGAGCCAGCCAGTGAGGTGAGACCTCGGAAAAAAGTACTGAAAAGAGCATTGCAGTTCTGTGTGTAGTAGTTACTACAAGATGGGATACAATGAAGCTTGAATTTCTGGGTGTAGGATAGCAATAGGTGCTGTATCGTGCTTCTCAGTTCCACCTAAGGAGAGTGGAAAGGAGAGGCTGCAGATCAGGAGTTGTGATGGTACTCTGCCTGGGACTGAGCCCTCACCAGGGGAGCAGATAGATGCAGGAGCTCTGGTGTGGATGAGGGGGCTTGCCAGCTGCTTTCTGGAGCTGTGCAGGTGTGCAGGGACTCATTACATTCTGCAGCCGCTGTCATTAAAGCAGTGGCAGATGTTGTGCAATGTGACTGGTGCAGCCACAGGGGACACAGCAAACCGGGTGTGATGGTCAAAGCAATAGAAAGGCTCCAGCAAGCTGAGAACTGTGAAGCTGGGTCTTGCTGTAAATATGGTGGTGCCTTCTGTTATGTGTGCAGGAGGCAAGCATTTGCTTGCTGGGTCTTCTCTGTGGGTCTCTGTATTTTAATTCCTAAACTCAGAGCTCACTGTTTTTTCTCCCCTGTTCCATGCCCAGTTTTTATATCTAAATGTAACCTGACCTAGGCAATATGTGTAGTTGTGTTCTACTACTGTTTTTAGATAAAGAGAAATGTCTTCTGTGTTTTGGCCACCTCCTCCCCAGTGACAGTCATGAACAGCACACAGTAGTATACTCTAAAAAAGGCACTGTGCTTCTGCAACCTCTTGTTTATGTGCTTTTTTCCTCTTTCTGATAATTGTGCAGCACCCACCTACCACATGCTTCTGTTTATTACAAAAGCCAATAAGTAATGAGGTGATAATGAGAGAAAAGCAGAGCTGGTTGTGTCACAGCTCTGCCTCAAGAGATTCAGTGCATCCCCCTGTAAGAGCATGGATTCAGCAAAGGTTAGATTTGTTTGGCCTACTAGAATCAGGATGCAAAAGGAGCATTGTTGAATTCTGTGAATACACTGAAACAAAAGAGTGCAAAGGGAAAAGGACTGTTCAAGCTGAAGAATGATGTTGGCCCAAGAAAAGCAGGGAATGGCTTAGAAGATTGCAAATTAGGAAGGAATTTTCTCAGTGTTTGAGTAGCAAGGTTCTGAAGAAGGATGCCTGCTGAAACTGTTAGGGTAAATGCTCCGAGCCATTCTTAAAAGAATATTAATCAAACTGTGAGGAAAATGAGTAAGTCACAGCTTGGCCTTGCCTACCGTGAGTTTTCTCTTGTGTGTGGGACTAAACCTGCAAGCAATGCTGGGTTGTTAGTATCTCTCACCTCTGGGAATAAATAATCTAATAAGGATGTAGGTGAAATATCCTTGGAGCTATTTTTGTCTGTCTTGGGTCTTTGACAATCAGAACTGTTGCATTTTAGAGCCTGCCTGAATGTACTCCTTCATTTGAATTTCTCTGCTTTAAGTATCAGCATTTCCATTTCACAGATAAAGAAATTGAGACAGAAAGGTAAAATGACTTGCTTAATGTGCTCGCAGTAGAATCAGCACTAGCACCCTGAATGCTCAGTGCTGTGCTGCATCTGCCACTTTATACTTCTGTTACTGCACAGAAGGTCTGGCTAGCAAGCCTCTCTGAAACCTGGTGGGCTACAGGCTTTCTGGCAATTCTCTGAGACATCAGCATGTGTCTTTATGGAAGTTTTTAGGGTTATGGAATCTGTTCTTTTTGCTTTTTACATCTTACAAAGCATCCAGTAAAAACCTCGGGAAGTATTTGCGACTCTTTTCTACTCAATCCCAGTATGCGCTTGTTGCACTTATCATGACAACATCTAGAAACAGGCTTTTCTGTTCATGTTGATGTTGAAAGACCTGATGATCGCTGGACAAGAGGTTAATCACGCAGTAGTGCAATCTGGCAGATTGGGAAAGAAGAGAAAGCATGCCCATCCTGCTTTTCCTCGCCTAGCTCACAGAAACAGGTCCTTCTGGTACCGCTTTCTGACTGCTATAAACTGACCAGCTGCTGCTGTTCCCCATAAATGAACTACGATGGCACAAGGACTGTTGTTAAATACAGATTGATATGTTCCTGCTTGCATAATTGGAGCAAGCGAGGTTTAGGATATCATCTGTGATGGTGTTTTTGTCACGCTACTGGTGGTGGGCTGGTAGCTCAGCCACCTTGCTACTGAAATGTGGGAAGGGGAGAAAGCAAAAAGCAGTCACAGTCTTTGTACATACTCCTTTGTTTTCTTTCTGCTTGTCATAATTGTAGATACCACTGGCTATTTCAAATGATAGATAGGAAGGCTCCTTTTTCCTAAGCGATTTGGGAAAATAGGCGTCTGAGTGTAAGGGAGCAAACCCTTTGTTTTTATCTGACTGAGGAAGAAAGTCATGGGACCAGCTCTTCGTTAAACCTCGTAGAGTTTACTCAGGAGAGAGCCCCAGGAATGTGTCTGCCGTGGAGCTTTCCTGGGCTTCTACACCTTCTTAGCCACTGGAGCTGTGCAGCCATGAAGCACACAGCTGTAGGGAATAGAGCCTCATTAGTTCTATGGCTTGTGGAGCTACTTGTTTAATTTCATGTTTGATTTAAGAATGTGTGTATATCAAGCACTTAACATTCCTCTTCTCTATGTAAGTTATATTGAATCACATATGCCGTTTGTTTTTCGTAAGTAATTACAACATAAACTCTGAATTATTTTATAAATTTTAGCCTAACTGTAGTATTTACGCTGGTCTCACACTTCTGTTACAGAGTGTAGAGGCTCTACTTAACCTGCTCAGCTGTTGAGAGCTGCCTGTCTATCCATCTCTTTTCTCATAAGTACAAGACGTATTTGTTCTATATTGCTCCATATTGCACATTCCATGTGGCAGTATGGAAGAGGTGGAAGTCTAGCACGAAAACTTACCACGTATGCATCTAAAAGGGTCTGGGGAACAGAATGTAAAAGGGGTAGTGTTGGTGGCCGGCTGCCTTGGTAGTAGAGATACCTCTTGGTAGAGGTACTCTTGTGAATCAGAAAAGGGCAGGTAAAGTGAGGATTAGTGTTTAAGGCACTGGGCTGGAACTCGAGAGCAATTTTAAGCTGTTTCATGGACTTCCTGAATGACTGTGAATAGTTCATGGGATTTTCCTCATTCTCCTTCTGTGAAGGCATGTAATACCACCATCCCTTATCATGTGTATTTATATGGTTATGTGATCTGGGAGGCAAGTATCTGCTGTGTGTTTGTACAGCTTAGCATGAAATCGGGCACTAATCTTGGTGTAGCAAGTTGCTACTGTAAAAACAAATGGTGATAGGTTTATTAATGGAACGTGGAGCACCCTCCTGGTTCTATGGATTGATGGGGTTGGTAAGTGGTAGGAGAGTCATACGAAAAGCAGTGTAGGACAGGAATGATTTTAAGTGCACAGAATTGTTTTAATTGGGAAGCAGAACTGCCAGGATTTTGAAGAAAGCATTTGAAAGACACAGAAGCTTAACATTTATAAACCTTCCTTTTCACATAGTGTTTTGATTACCTAGCCAATCTCTTTACAGGGTACAAATGTTTAGTGGCATTGATCATCTGGGAAGGCTGAAACAGAAGCCTCATTATTCATCTTTTGTCCAGCTGCAATGTTGGCTCAGATTGAGGAACTTAATTACCTGGTGTTTAAGTACAGTATTTAGACAGTGAAAGTTCTCTCTCCTGAATTTTGAAGCTGCATCTTAACTTGGGAGGGAAGGCTATCTTGTCACCTTGAGCCTGTGTGTGATGTCACTCATCAATCAGATGCTCCCTGTTAGCAGGACGGACTCCAAAATGACAGGCACAGCCTTCTATTTCTAGAGTATTCAACACTTAATTACTTTGTTTCTGTCAATTGCTTCAGGCACAAGGAACATCTCAGGCTCCATGGTGCCAGGGAGAGGCTGCTCAGCCCAAGGAGATGACACTTGGCTGAGCTCCTGGTGCTTGGTTCGGTCCCCATAGCAGCGTGCCTGCAGTGGTGATGAATGACCAGTGCTTGGTGGGGTTTTCATACATTTGTCAGGACAAGAAGCCTTAAGTCTGCTTGTGCCTGTGCTGCTGATTCCTTCTGGAAGCTTCTGGTAGTGTGATAGGGCCTCAGTTTTCAGCGTTGGGTCACTGGTTTGAGTTGTCTCCACTTTTGTAGCCACACCACCTGAGGCCTTCAGGACTCGATTATTCTTCTGCCACCCAGACTGCTTTGAACATCTGAGGGCAAGTGAACAGTTGGGGGCAAGTGGGAACTGTCAGTGTTCTGCCTCTCAAGTGCAAAATGCTATTTCAGCATGAAATGACAAACCTGTTTGGTCATAAATGTTCTCTTTCCTTGCCCCCATGACAAAACATGCCCTCTGGACACCATCTCTTCCCAGACCAGGTAAGATGAAGTCATCTATGGACTCAGACTCTGTCAAGTTACTTTGTGCCAGCAAATTAATGGCACCTTTCCTTCTCTGCCACTGCACTTGCATGGTGTCCCTTCGGAGTGAGGGCTAATCGAAGCGAAATTACATCCCGTAGGGCCTTGCAAATTCCCTAGTGGCAGGAGAGGCTGCAGCATGAACTCAAACCTTAGTAAACACAAAAATCCACAGGAGTGAGTTGTTATAAATGCCCCAAGGGCAGGCAGAGTTTCAGCTGGTGCTTTCTCTTCTTTACACACTGAAGTCAATCAATCAGAAGATGCAAATCTGTAGAAAATGAGGCTTCATTAGTTCTGCTGCTCACAGCACTCCCTTGGGGTTTTGTTGGCTGCTTTTTTTTCTTTTTTTTTTTTTTTTTCCTTCCCCTTTAATGTTACATCACGTGTCTTAGAGCTTCTTGTCCTTAATGTGGTCAAGTAAGTCTGAGGGAGAAGTCTTGCTCCCTTTCTTATCTTTTGGAAGTCCCTCTGAGGTTTTTGATAGTTCCGATCAAAAATGGAAGGGCAGTACAGTCCCTCTTTTACAAGCACTGTCTGATGGACAAGAACTTGCAATCTTGTATGATTCTGCCTGTGTCCTGAACAAGAAAAGGAGTTGCTTTTCAGTAAGATTCTCATGGGGATGTTTTGGTTCAACTTCCTGGGGAGGCACAGGGTGAGCAAACACATTGGTATAGGCATCTCAGTGCAGGCTTTTGCCCGTGGCCTTTGAGGTCCTGGTCAAGACTCCTGCAAAAAAAAATTGGAAAGTGTGAAAGGCAGCAATTTTTTTTGCCATCTTTCTAACTTGGAGTATTAATGTTACTGAGTAGTTTTGCAAACCCTCTCTGAAGCATCAAGTCCTTTGCGAATGAACGTGCTGTGCTAACCAGCCCTTGGAAGTACAATGACCCTATTTCTGCTTAATCTGGAGCTTTAAAGATATTTCTGCATATAAAGCCTCTATGGAATTTCTACTAAATAGTTAATGAGCTAGACGTATGTATATTTCTCTTCCACATAAATTTTTTTTCTGTAATATTCTTGATTTCTACTAGCCATTTCGAGGTAAGGAGGCAATTAGTCTTTGTTGTCTTCTAGTCCTACAGAAGCAAAATAATCTGGATAGCAGGGAGCAGTGAGAAGGGCTGCTGAGGCAGTCATGGCTGATCTTAGCATGTTCTGAATTAGGATTAACAATATAGTTCTGCATCATCTGAACATGGCTATTGGTCAGATACATGAGATGCTTAAGCAAATAAATATTTAATTACAGAAATAGGTTCTTTCTTTCTAGAAAGAGCTAATGAGTAAAACTGATGGTGGCTTATACTCTGTTTCTGTCCTAACATGGACTGAAAGGGAATTGAAGGTGCTTTGTTTTCCTTGGTGTTTTTTTGTTTCTTGGAGGAAAAAAAAAAAAAAAAAAATCAAAAACAACAAAACCCAAATACTTCCAACATGTTTTGAGACAGCCTGAGCTGAACCCCCTGATCAGTGAGCCTTATTTATAGAGGGGCCACTTGGAAAACATCTCTGCTTAGGCCCATCTGTGTATGAATATAGTGCCCTGCAATGCATTGCAAGTCATGACTTGAACACAGATGTGTGCTCCACTCATCCTCCTGCTGTTCCAGAAACATCTCTTTTTTTCAGAGCTTTCATTCTTTGTGGCCAGTTGCTGTATTTCACCTCCGTCCAGCTGGAAAGTGCCTTCCGTGGTATCCATCTAGCACAGCAAGAGACCTTGATTGCAATCAGTTACTCCCAGACCACTTCGCCACAGCCTGATGAGAGCGAAGAGCACTTCAGGCATGCTGATCTCTTTCCCTGCCTACTCCCTCACTGCTGGCTTTGCAGAACTGCTGTGAGTTACGTGTGCTTGCCTCTGTGCAGCAGGAAGAGGAAAGCAGTGGCTGCATCCCTGCCTTGGCTGCTGGGACTGGAAGTCATCTGTGCACTGGCTGTGCTTGAGAAAAGGAGAACCTATTTGCATGGCCTATTTAAATTCTTCAGACAACTCACATTTCAGTGTTTTCCATGGAACCAGCAAATCTCAGCGTTTCTAGACAATTTATCACCATGTATTTCCACCATTGGGGACAGCATGAAATCTAGTTCCAGCGAGAGCACTGCTTGCATTTTGCATGAGAAAGAGCTTGCAGTTTTGGGTGCTAGATGCCAGCAACCATTCCAGGGCTACTTGCTATCAGTGCTGCTATTATGCACCAGCAGGGACTTCTAGTGTTGGACACGATGAAGCCACCTTCTCCTTGGTTCATGGCACCTCGTGATTTGAAATAGTTCAGTACCAGCAGCCTGAGGATGCCCAGACTGACTACAGTGGTTCGTGTCCAAATCTGTCTTTTTTTCTTTCTTTCATCCTTCCTGTCCATTCTTTTTTTTTTTTTCTCTCTCTCCATTGGCCCCATTCTTTCTTTATGGCACAGGAAGCATCCCAATGAGAGCTGTCTTTCAAGTAGTAGTCTTATAATGGACTGACAGGATCTTTACCAGGCAAAAACATGATTCAGAATGCGTGTGTCAGGCTTGTATCCTAGAAAGCAACTGAACTATGAGTCGTCTCTAAACTACCAGATTATTGGATGATCATGGCCTATCAGAAATGAGCCAGGTCCCTCTAAAGCATTAAAGTATTCAGAGCATCTCAGTTTACTTCAGTATGAGCACCACCTCCATAATGAAGTCTCCAGGGCTCAAATTGTTGCATTGCTCTGTTAAATTCACATTTACTGGTCAAGGAGCTGTTGTCTCTATTCCTCTTATGCACGAGGGATTTTTCCTTGATAAACAGCAAATGCTTCTATTTATCTTCCTTTAGACTTAGTGATTGAACTGACTGGGAAGTTTCTATTGAAATTATGTTTCTGCTATTCCCCTACAGAGCAGACTGGATTCCTGGGGTTTGTGTTTCCTTAGGCATGCTGTGGTCTCTTCTGGTTGAACTGGCAGCATACTGTTGGTCAAACAGCCATGTTACCTCATGGGGCACAAAATGGGTCTGGATTATTTGACGTAGAGGACAAGGAAAAAGAGAGAGAAACTTAATAAGCTTTTCTTTATAAAAACAGGCTACCTCATGGAGCTTGGAAAGGGAGGGAAATTTGAACCACACATTGAAACAAACATTTTATGCAAGAAGGAGTAAATATTTATTTTTAAAATCATTACATTATTTAACGTGCTGAGTCAAAGTTTTCAAAATGATCCCTTTCATGAAAGCCACAGTTCTGAGTTTTTATCAGGATTGGAAAGAGAAGTGGGTACTAAAATGCTAGAATTTGGTGCAGATGTCTTTTCTATACTATTTACCACCTCGCAGAGTTGCTGTCTCTTAGTAGTTGTGTTGTGTGTGAGAGGGGGAACACAGTTGTGCTATAACTTGAGCTTCTGTACACAGAAACTGAAAGCATCACCAGACCTCAGTGAACACGGCAGCCTTGTCCTGCTAGTGGTAAAACAGTTAAGTCTTAAATGTGACCCATCTGAGGAAGTAAGGCCTGGAAATAGGCTGCCTGTAAATGCATCTTCTCTTACAGGAGAGGGGTAGGTGCTGACTATAAGTCTGGCCTACCTTCCAAAAGTCAGAGAGGACAAAAGCCATGGGATGGGAGTGCTGTAGGCTGGGGACTGTCTATAAGTCCATGAGCAGGTCACGTGGAAAATTTGCACTCAGCTCTGAGTGAGCAGTGAGCACTCGCCATCTTCCTCTCTACCTGCTGCTCTCTTTTCTTGAGTGGAAAGAGCAGTGTTTCCCTCCTCTTCCACCTGAGATCATTTCTGTGGAGATCATTTAGTGTTTGGGATGGGATTGATTTCACTGCTGATGTCTGTAAAAGTGGCAAACTAGGAAATGATATGCTGTAACAACTGTGTAACTATAGGATATTTATACATTCAGTCTGATTACTCAAATGTTACTTGGCACTTTATTCCACGAGTGAGTGATTAGATGATAAACTTCATATGCAAAAATTTCAGCATCTGCATGCATTATAAAGCTGCTATATCTCAGTGTTGGAGGGGAGAAGGAATATGTTTGGAGGTGATACTGGAGAGGTGGAAGGAAGGCAGCTCTGATTTACAAGCTGCAGGACCTGGGTTTTGTTCATGTTGATTTCTGCTGTGATGGCAAGCAGTGCCCCCTGGGCCTGGGTTTTAGCCATTGACAGTGGCATTCACAGAATGTCTGATAAGGAGCAATTCCTATTCTGGAAGGTGAGGGCTCACACACTAGTGGCTGTTTCTACGCTTATTTTTCCCCTTGGGCAGCTCACTCCATAGACACCAAAGCCAGGTTCCCTGGGGAAGAGAGGGGAAGGGGTTGTTGGAGCAGTATCCTAGTATCAGCCTGTTGTGGGACAGATGCCTGTGTCTTTCAGCTGTATATATATTTTATATATATTTCAGAACGGTGCACATATATTTCAAAATATACAAATTGCAGGGGTGAAGTAGGTGTCGGAAGCTGGTAGGGATTGGTCAGCCAAATCAGATGCAGTGTCGCAGCCTAAGGTGCGACAGAAAATCTCAGTCATCAGTGAGAGCACCATAACACACTTCTGTGCTTCCTGGCCCATGCTTCAGTGGGGATCTCAGTGGGCAGCTATAAATTTCTTTTCATCGTGCCTCTGCAGCCTGATTCTGTCTTCCAGAATGCGAGTTTTGCTTGCCCTGCCACTTCAAAGGTTACTTCCCAGGCATACGATGCTGCAGGTGCTTTCTGCAAAGGTCTTTAGATGAGATTTCAGTAATGGCTCTGTTGCTGTTCTGACTGAATTAGAATGAGCCTGCCTTATGGAGGAGTTTCCACACTGTCTCAGTGTCCTGAATTTGATTATGGTTGTGGATTTCTTTTGTCTCTTTACTTTTTCAGAGAAATTTGTGAATGCTTTGCCAGACGCCTACGCAGCCCTGATACCAATCATGCAGGGTGAGCTGTAAGAAAATCGATGCATCACTTGTTTTGGCAGTTCCAAAAAGGAGATAGTTACTGAAGTTAGAAATACCCTAGCTGTAGGTGTGGGTGTTTCTCTCCCTCAATATTATGCAGGCTTCCAGGAAAACAGTGGATTTACCTCAGGGTACAGTTGCATTGGTACAGATGCACATCCAAAGAAGTGCCTTGTGCACTCTGATACCCATCATTGCTCAAGATTTGACTGATTTTGAGAATCATCATCATAAGCATTAGGATTCTGTTTAAAACCATCTTTCTCTGTGTGTATCCACTCGACAGCTATTAGAAATATAGACCTATATAGCACAGTCAACATACTGGCTTGACAAGAAACTACTTTTGCTAGACTTGGAAGCATGGAAAGCTAAAGGGTCAAAGGTAGTGGAAACTGGCCTGTGGTTAGCTTCGCTTTGAAAAACTCAGACCAATGGTAAGATTGTTCTGACTTCTAATTCCTGGGAACCACTGAGGGTCAGTGTATAAGATGCAGAGTTGCTGACAGTGCTGTCTAGTATACGCCTTACTTTCTTCCCCTGTCCCCCTCTATTAATTCAGGGCTGCTGATTTCAGATGAAGTCCTCTCTGCAGCTAAGGTAATCTCTGTCTTGTTTCATTCTTTATTTGCAGTGTTGATATATGACTTCTTAATGTTTTTCCTTGTGCTTTGATCCTCTCCTCTGGAAAGAAGTCAGAGCTCCCTATGAAAGTGAGCACAGTGTGACGTAGTTTCCCCCTCCTTAAATATCTTCTGAAATTTTCTCTTATTGTGGCGCTTTCAAAAGCAAAGCCTCTGACTTAAATGCTCAGAAGATGGCAAAAGTATGCTAAGCAGAAGCACGAGGAAGTTAAATATTTAAGGCTTTTAGATTAAAACTCAGATTTGATTCCTGTTTGAGAATGAATGTAAAGTTTGTGTCTTTTAAATTAACTTAGATTGACACTTCAGCCAGATCACTGCATCTCAAGCAGCTCATTGTTCTAGTTGTTTCTGCTTTGTTTTAACATTTCTTTATGTCGACCTTTTAACTCTGGCTTTGCATGTGGATGTTAAATCCTCCCAGGCAAAGACTTTTCTTTGTACAGCATCATAATATCATGGAGTCCTGCTTGTGATGGTTTCCTGTGCTCTGGACTAATGCACACTCGTCTGACAAATTTCAAGGCAGGGATGTCCTCTTGGCTCAGTGAAGTGCATTGTTCAAGGCAGTGGCTCTTGGCATCACCAATGCTTGTTCGGCACAGCTGGATGTGAGTGGGAGAGCTTGAAAAAGACTGATCCATGGCACGAGGGTGCTTTTTTTGCAAATACTCTCTATCTCCTCCTAGTTGAAAAGGTTCTGCATTGCGTCCCAAGTGTGATTGTCTCCTCTTCGCTGCCCTTTCCTTGCTATCAAGGACTGGCAGTGGTACCTGCCATGTTGCTCTTCCTGTGAAATGTCAACTGAAGCAATTCAATCTTACACCGATTAGCTCCAGCTAAAAAATGTCAGGAAAGCATTCCTTGCCATCAAAGCTTGCCTTTGTCAGAAGAGCTGGCTGGTGAGTAAAGAAGTCAGAGATTACTGATATGGAGCGATCAATTGAAGAACTGTAATTCAATCAAATGGTTCTGCTGGTATCATAAACTATGAGAGCAGGGCTCAGTCCGTTTTAGAGATCATCAGAGCCCTGTGACTGAGTTAATACAGACTCTGCGATCGATGAAACTCTCTCTCCCTTACCTCCTTTTAACTTACCCTCTTGCTGTCTGCTTTTCCATTTCTCCTGTTTGTCCTCTGCTCCTCCACCCTTGCGTGCTATCTGCTTTTAATTTCCCTTGTCGCCTTTCCCTCCTCTTTTACCACCTTCCTTCTGCTCCTGTTTCCTGCTCTGCTCCTCACTCCTGAGCCCAGCCTGATGTACGTGACAAGGTTGGCAGATGTGTTGCTGTTAAATGAAGGGGCTCTTCAGTATGTCAATTCTGGCAGAGTGTATATTTTTTCCATTTTGGGACATCAAGAATTCATGTCGGGGGTCAGGAATACAGATTAGGATTTTTCCTTTTAAGAAGGTTTTAGTCTCTGTGTGTGTCTTTCTCTGTTATTTCATTAGAATCATAAAGGGAATATCTGTCCAGGTGATGGGCTCATAAACACCATTAATGCTACTTAGATCTTCATGTATTTTTCATGAGTTGAACACATGGCTGTAGATAGCGGGCATATGCAACCTATGTAGTGGCATAAAAATTTAAATTTGCTGGTGGGCAGCATGTCTTATGGCTGGCAAGGTGTGCTTGGCCTTTTTATTTTACCCTTAATCAGAACTTTCATTCTTTGACATTTTGGGTTGACTAGCTGCACCTGCTGTCCAACACAATCGTGTGAGCGCTGCCTGTTGATCACTTTGTAAAATGGCTGTGAGCGTGCGTGCCTCCAGCTGTGCTGAGCCACAGCCCCAGGGAATCAGGTAGCTGACTGTGTGACAGTGTGAAGGGACAGCACCGAAAGCAAATGTAAGCTGTGGCAGGATGTCACTGTAAGAAAGAGGACAAACTGGGCAGTGTGAGAATTTGGTGTTGCCACCTAGTCTCACTAGTCAGCAGACTGAGGAGCAGATGCTTTACTATGGCAGTGACTGGGCATTAGGACTTGGGATCTGTTATTGGCTACAGAAAAAGTGATTCAATCTTTGTCACCAGTAACACCTCAGCTGCAGCAGGAGACCTTTTCATACAGTTCAGGTCTCTGTTCTGTGTGCTTTGGGGAGCAGTGACACTGATGTACCTCTGCACTTGGCTTAGTGCTTTGCTGTTATTTCCTCTGCCTTTTTTTCAACGTGCAGCAGGAAAGCCCAGCTCTTTCTTTATCTGTGGGTGGTACATATTCATCAGTCTAGCTCACCAGATCAGAACAATCAGCAATTGACCGTATGTTGAAAACAGACACGCTCATTAATTTTAGGAGCCAACGTTCACTAACCAAAATGGCTCATAAACTACCCCAGGGGATCAGGGAAAGATTGAAAATTCGAGATGTGGTGCCTTTGCAGCAACAGGACTGCTGGTTCTTCTCCTCTCAGCTCCTGAGTGATTGTCTGGGATCTCATACGTGGCATTCGTGGGCCCTGTTCCTCTTGCCTGCATCCCTTACCTGTGTTCAGCACTGATGAGAAGAGGTGGGCTCTGGAGGCGTGCGCAGCTGACAAAGGCAAAGCACAGCTTGGTATAACCTCCTGGAAACTGAGCTGCTCTTCTCATAGGGAGCAACCATCCTCTAGGTCCTCTGTGAATTTCACAGCAGTCCAGTTAGATTCACAGTGCAGTCCCTTGGGCATCCTACTACAGTCACCGCTGAAGTAGGAATATCAAGCCACAGCCACCTCAGCTTGTTTAAGCTATTCTTGTAGCTTTGAGTTAGACATCTCTTTGGTGTTCCTAACACTGAAGACTTTTCCCACCCCCACATACTTCAGAACTTCTGTTCTCTTTCAAGTTTTCTTTTTTTTGTTCTTTTGTTAAAATCATTTCTCTTCCTTCAAGCTTTTCAAAGTACTTCTGAGGCTTCTCAGTCACACAAAGAACACTTTATGGGTTGAATTCCTAGTAGCATTCCCTGTATTTCTGGCTATTTCATGTTTCGTATAATACAGGCAAGGTCTCTAGCAAGGACTGGTGATTATGGGCCATTCCATGAGACAGCTTGCCCACCCTGAGAAGCTATAAAGAGACTTAATCATCAGAATGCGTCGAGCCTTCATTATTTAAAAATGGGGCTCCATTTAGTTGTTTTAAGACAGACTTCAAAAACGTATACGTGAGCGTTGTGAAAAGGGAGATGGGCTTACAAATGATTTGGTCATCTGTAAAAAATTGCTTACCTTTTTAAAAGATGTGTTTTAACTAACAGGATAGAATTAGAGTTGCACTGCAATTTGAGGTCTGTTTTAGTGCACTTGAACAGCTGTGAGAATTTTGGCAAGTAGTTGTGGAGCTTGCTATCATGTTCTGGTGGGTGTGAGTACATTCACACAGAGCAAAGGGGTATTGGCATCATGCATGCATGCATTTGTGTAGCCAGTGCTGGGAGTTCAACAAGTGATTAGCATTTATGAAATTATGCGGGCAGCAGCAATGGTATCATGTACTCTGTTCATCCTACAAAGAAGCAGCATTCTCTGTGACGAGTGAAACATTCTGCCTTCTCCCACGTTATTTGTCAGCCAGGATGCTGACAATATTCAGCTATAACATGCATCTGAGCAATATCTAATGAAACCAAATGTGTGTCTGTGTGGGGGCGGAGAGCTGCCAGCGTTTATTACAACAAAAGGAATTAGTCATCACGGGGCTTTGTCATGACCTTCTGTTTGTCTGTCTCGTATCCCAGAAAAAACAGAGAAGCTGCTTTTTATTACTGCTTCCCCTTGGATCCACTTCTTCCAGTGAAAGTAATTCCCACAGAAATGACTTTTCCTCCTCATTTCAGAAGCGAGTAAAAGTTTGGGGAAAATACTGCTAAGATTCCTGATAAGCTGGTGAAGAGTACATAAAGTTAAAACTGTTTCCCAGAACTTTGTATTAGAAGCTCATCTAAAACGAGTCTCAAGGAATGAATGACTTCAGTGCAGATGCAGTCTCCTGCCTCAAAAATACTGAATTTTCAGAAATGCCTTGAAAATGATAAAAATGTGTAATAAAACTTCAGGGGCTTACAAAGATTGAAGAAACATGCAGGTCAGTGGATTTGTTGGAGAAATAGAAGAAATAAATCCAATTTACTCTTTTTAAAAGTTATGTGCAAACAGCTGCAATGTGTCTGTCTTGTTCAAGCCATTCCCTTTCTTCTTTGTCACATACTTAACTACATTGTCAACAGCGATCGCATTTGTGGAGTACTGGGTAAACAATTTTATAGATAATAGATGTGGGGTGAAAAAGTATGACAGTTCTGGAAGCATCCTGTCTTCATTTAAATTTGACCATATTCAAACCTGCTGTTGTTCACCGCACTTCAAAGGTAGCCTGCTGTGCTCAGTCAAATCCACATACTCGTGATGAAAATTATTCAAACTTTTTAAAAGAATCCTGGCAGTTTTGGCCTCCTGTTCGTGTTCTTCAGTGGTTGATAAGCAGATCGTCGTCATCATTCCTCACCCTCCCTTGATTTATTGTCTGGTTGAGATTATTCAGAGAATTTCTTTGAATAACTTCGGTCTGTTGATATGTGAACAATTTGTCTGATACTCAGTTTGACTCATGTCTGTAAGATCTGACTGGATACAACAGGCCATGTGTTTTTCTTCCTGTTTCCTAATTGGATTACTGGAGTGTAATCATGGGTGATGTTATAGATTTTATGAAATTGTAGGGCACATTTGATGTTCATCAGTAATTACAGCTGCAGCAATGTTTGTTTTTTTTTTATGGCAGGCAAGTTTCTTCTGGTGATATCACTAACCAAAAAGAAGATGCAATAGTGATGAAATAAGCGTCATATTCTGGAGCTCAAAAGACTGTTTTGAGTCCTAAGGAAGATGTTTTCTTTTCTGTTCTCTCCAGACTTAACAGAGGCAAGTGAAGGAGGAGAACAGGAGTAGTTTTATTTCATGGTTTGTTCAGGCTCAGTGGGACTTCCTAGGTCTGAGTGGAGTCTGGCTAAACCATTACCTTATTTATCTGATGCTCCTCCAGCCTTCCCTGTTTGTCAGCTCACTCTGATAAGAATTCCTGGGCAGGGTAGTGGTACTCAGCTTCTGATACATGAAACTGACGAGGGCAAGAACAAGCACGGGAAGTTGTCCAAATGGGAAATGCCGCTATCTTTCACAAATGCTATGCTATTGGCATTTGCTTCAGTGAATATGTGGGCTCACAGAGGCCATCTACCACACAGAGAGTTTGCATAAAGGTGAGTATGGTGTCTTTGAAAGGGGAAGCAAGGTCTGCAGACAGCTCTGAGCTGATGGTCAGGGCAGACTGTGCAACCCCACTGCCACTGATCAGGTCTCAGCTGACATATTGTTTGATGTCTCGTTAATGAACAGTGGAATAGCTTGGCTTCCTTGTTTGGCCATTTGTGAGTAGGGACTTAAATATTTAAGGGATGCTATGACTCAAGATTCAGCTTGGCTTTTGAAGATGAGGCTGTAGGGGGGGTCTCTAAGTCATCTTCTATAGTAAAAACGTCCCACTAGGATGAAAGTGAGAACATCTGTGATCTCATGTAGGCACTCATTGCATCTATCTGTTTCCATCCCTTATGGTTTACCTGTATGGTACCACAGAGGTAGATGTGGGATTGTTCAATGTGTGAGTGGAACTTAGTGTAGTGTGGTAAATGGGAGTGTACTGCTAATTTATATAATGGTCTTAGAATGTACTCGTGTTCCTTTGTCAACCAAGTATTGCTTTTGCTTCTCCCCTATCCTTGTCTACTACCTGTGTATGTTGACAGATTTTCACTGAGCTGCCCACGTCACTCAGGTACCCCTGCTGGGTGGTAGCAATTAATTTAGGCTACAGGTGTCAGTGTGGATAGTTCAAACAGTTTTGGCTGTTTCACCTTGTATTTGTTACACAGAATTTCTGCTATTATGCTATAGGTATGCCTAGCTTGATAAGAGATCTCTTAAGATTCTTATTATATTGCAATCTAAACAAGATGAATCTTGCTACATCTGGATTTTTTTTCATATTACTAATGATCTGTAAAAATACGCAAGTAATGAGCACAGGAAACAATAGTCTGAGAGTTATCATACACTACATTGCTCTTCAAACATAATGGAAATGTTTGGGGTCCATTTTGTCTTGTGTATTTCTGATTAAATGACAGGACCATATGAATGTGAAAGACTATTACATTTTGTTCATATTGTTGTTCTAGTAATGTAAAATGAATGATATTCTAATCATGGGTATATACTAGTTCATCAATAACCAGCTTCATTTTAACTTCTCTGAAGTAATGGAAAAACAAGTTTCAAAGATTTTTTTTTGTTGTTCTTTTTTTTTTTCTTTTAACTGCCTACATTTGGCAGCATCAAGAAGTTCTGAGAAGTTCTCACTTACATTAATAGTAATTTGTTTCCTTAGCTTCTGTCCTTCTGTGCTTGGTCATGAAGCTGTTATGTTAGACTTCCTTTCCTCCTTTCCTTTTTGATTTCCTTTATCATGGCATGTCTACTTCTTCTTTTTTTTTCTTTTCCTGAACAGAAATCATGTATTATACCTAGAATGTTTACAGCTTGGTGTTTTCCTCACGAGAGATGCTAAACTACAATTCTATGCTTTTAGTGATGTTATATCACCATATAACTGGATACTGCGTGTGCTGAGACTACTGCTACTCCACTGGTCTATGTATTAGAGGACTGGTGTCTTTACTGTCATAACTCTACTGGAGTCATTGGAACCGTGCTAGAAGAAAACTTGGCCCCAATCTATCCTTCTTGAATACTTTATAGCCAGGTAATACAATATCCCATTGATCTCCTCTTTTTTTTTTTTTTTTTTTGTCATTTCTCCACATTTTGCTATCAGAAATACTTGTTGAGTTATGGTCCCATTCTTTTGCTAGGAATTCTGTGCTGCTTCTCAATTTGGTACAATAGCTAGCTTTCCATATGTCTTATTCTTGGCGTTGTGCCGTCTAGTCGTTTAACAAAAGGAAACTTAGGAAGCCATTTCCTGCTTGTCATTTTTGCCTCACTCACTGTTTGAACACATCAGCTGATTTCAACCAGAAGCATCAGAAATTTAGGCAATTAAAATGTTTTATCCTCTCCATTTTATGAATATAAGTACGTAGCTATTTCAAGTAATGCTGCTAAAAGTGAAACTATAGAGTGAGCTCTGATGTTCTGGGTGCTGAAGAATTCTTTCAGGAGAAAACTCAGCTCTGGTTAAAGCTTCAATCAGTGCTTCTACCCAGGACCAAAGATATTTTTGGAAGCTTGGCTTATTTCAGTTCTTTTGCCATGACTCTTAATATGTACTCCCAGTGATGTCCATGAATCCTTGATGTCTTCCTCCAGTGTTGAGATGTGGTTTCTTAAACCCAGGGTAGGACAAACGGCTCTCTTCAGTCTTGTTTCCAGATTGATTTGTCTGACATGAGTACCCATAGCATTTCAGTCTTTCCACCCACCAGGTAACTGCAATAAGATCTTTAACCGTAGTGGATAAATATAAAAGCCCAACCAGCATTCACTAGCGAGTTGCCTAAGCACTGTGTAAAAATGCACAGCACTAACACTAGAGCCAAAGGATCAAATATTTTTCATGTTTACCATAAATTCAGCTTATCATATTTCTGAAGATCAGAGATGGTCACTCATTCCGTTGTATGAGGAAATAATTAGCCAATTCTCATTGCTGTAAGCCAAGTCTCAGCTATAACAGATTTGTTCTATTGTCTCTCCTAGTTTCTTATTCATTACAATCTGGAACACTGGAGGTGTTGGCTCTGAGGTGTGTGCTATCATCTCCGTAATATCGCTGTAAGCTGTCTTTAAAAATAATTCTGGCTCTCTACCAGTTTAGCAACTCAGGCCTCAGCAAGAAATGCAAGATGCTTTAGTTTACCCTGCCAGGTGGCCCTGAAAGGAAATTTCTGGATCAAAGTGATGTTTGGCTTGACTCAGCACTGGGGTAGCTGGGAAGGGCTAATCTCTTACCTTAATTTTCATCGAGTACTGATAGAGGATTGGAAACTAAACAAAACAGAAAGCTCAGAATGACAACAGATCAAGATAGGACCAGGTACAAGGATGTGCCTGGAGAAAGAGAGAGAGAGGAAAAGGTAAAAAGCATGAGGGAGCAGAGATAAATGAAAGCAGGGAGGGAGGAGGTAGTGAAGAGAGCCTAGTTTTCATCCGTCTTCAGCACTGCAGCAGGTGAAGGGGCTTGGGTTAATGGAGTGTCTGGGTAAAAGCTTGGCCTGCTCAACAAATGGAGGAGAGAAATAAAAGGGAAGCCATCAAAGGGAGCAAGAGGAGAAGAGGAAAGTAAAGGCTGTAATTCATGGATGGAGAGACAGGAGAAGATAAAGCCCTAGGAAGACTGCAATAAAGGGATGTTGGAGCAATAGAGAAAGAAGGGCAGGGAATTAATAAAATGATGGAAAATGGAACGGGGGGTGGAAGAGCTTATGACAACTTAGAACAGCTCAAAAAAGGTCATGCGTGCCCTCTGGGCTCCTAGCCACACAAAAGCCAGAGAAGACTGTCATGGTAGATAAACAAGGGATGGTAGGATTGAACACTATTTATAACTTGCTTGTCATCCAGCATGGGAATGGAAATGAATATTCTGCCCCTGTAAGGTTGTTGGGGCACTGCAGAAACTGGCGCCTGTTTTCTCTTGGCTGTCAAGTGTGAGGACAGGTGCCAGATATTCACACGTGTTTCTCTTCCACGCAGAGGTGCTGGAAGGGTTTGTGAAGGAAGAGAACAGATCTCTGGAAGAAAACAGGGCTTGTTGTGTTGAAATCTGTGCTTCTATGCCACCTTATCAACTTGCCTAGGAAAAGTGATTGAGAGATTTAAAAAAAAAAAACATTCCTGTAATTTGACATTTGGCTGATAGTCCATGGCTTGGGTAACTTATTACTTTGCCTCTTTAAGGAGAAGTAACTTAGGTTCTACCTAATATTTTTGTCTGAATTTGAGAGTGCTTCAGGCTTTGATAGAAGTTTTAAGACCAAAGGAAATCAGTTTGAGAGCCTCATGTCAGGTCCTCAACAGCATCAGAGGTGGATCCTCAGATCCTCAGTCTTATGAGCTACTGATCAAGAACAGGAGGCTTTAGAGAGGTACAGTGCTACTCTGTTATGCCACACTGTGGCTGTCTACCTACAGCTGAAGTCTTCCTGGATACAAGGGACAGATCTGTGTGACTGTTTACTTGTGGTGCTTACATCGAGCCCTACTGAGGGGCTCAGCAGGTTGAGAACTGTGCAACATGCAGATGGGATTTGTGCCTTCAGCACGTGGAGATAAGCTCTCCTCTCCTTTCCCCTGGTATTATCTGAAGTACAGCTTTTCTTGCTTCAAGTTCAGGTGGAGTGGAGGAGATAGGGTTTTGAGATGGAAGTGGATTGAGAAGTTACTGGATGTCACAGTGCGGTTCCTGTTATTGAATGTCTGTCTGCTTCTGGGATGCTGGCAATCCTTTTACTCTCACAGCAAGCTCTTCATGCTGATTAGCCATATGGACACTTTGAAAAACAGCTGAGCGAAGAGGTCTGAAAATCCAGATTTTTCCAGTATGTGGGGGCTCTGCCCATCTGTGGGGATTTGTAGGTCAGATGATTCCAATAACAGTCCCTTGGTGGAGACTAGGAGTGGACAGCTGTTCTGGAGATCTCGACCAGTTAGCCAGAAGGAAGGGAGCTCTTACTGAGATACTCCTTCACAGAGCTTTGGCAAGAAAACCATTTCTGAATGTTCCGCTGCTAGGGAATGTAATATCACAGGTACTACAGAACAGCAGTAACAGACCACTTTGCCATGTTTATAGGCCTAATGTCTATCCAGCTGAGGTGAGGTTTTAGTTGTTGTGTCCTGGGAGGATTTTTGGGTAGGTGGGCACCCAAGCCTCGCAAGCCAGGCTATGTAGCAGGCAACTTTTATAGCACATATTTGTACTCATCTCTCAAGAGATTTGTGTGTTTCTGCATAGGCACAAATCCCTGCTCATGTGAGCATGTAAGTCATCTTCCCTTCTGTAATTTCTCATTTTGAAAATGTATGCTCCCTAGAGAAGGGGGAAGACAAGCAGGATCATCTGTCTGACGAGGTTGCCATCACTTCTCACCAATGTTTGAGGGCTTTTGCAAGTGATCCCTTTCCAACTTCCCATCCTTACCAGACTGTGGGAAGCAAAAGGCCACCAAGTCCACATGCTGTACTTTATTTCTGGTAGCGTGTATTTCTTCAGTATGCCTGGCATTTTTTCTGATTACTTCCATTGCATCAGCAAACTGCCCTACTGTGATCTCCTGCACGTGCCTCAAGGCTTTAAGCCCATCTCATCCTTCCAGAGCACGTGGGAAGGGGAAAAAGTGACTTCATCTGAAACATCAGTTGAAGGCTTTTTACAGATGAAGGCAGAAAAGAGTGTCGTATCTCCTCTTTCAGTGGCTTGTAAACGGGCTTTGAGCAGGATTTTAATCTTGAGTTGAGGTCTCCCTTTTTTGTTTGCATCCACCCACTCCTGCTTCCTTCACATGATGGTCTGAGGTACGTATCTTCTGTCATGATTTGATCCTCACTCACAGTGCCCCAGGGAGCTGAGGAGTGCCTGTCATCCCTGGCTCACGGATGGGCAGTGAATGCACAGATGCAGGTTAATGGTGTGACTATGTCTTGGAGACAAAGATCTGAGCTCTTTCTATGCGAGTTGGCTCCCAAATCTGGAACCCAAGTCTCATGTCCTGTCCTATCACTGTCATAAAGGATGGCTCATTATTTCATGTTGACTGCTGCCTACTATATTTTGGCCTCTGCTTCCTCCATGAAATCATGGTGTCATTATAATGGACAATGAGCTGATAATGGCCATGTAGTAGGTGATCTGTTTCCTATTCCTGACAGTCACTGATGGTCTCATTGCTTAAAGCAGAAGGGCTGTGACTCCCCACTGAAGCTATATTAAGTGGCAAAGCTGCATCCCGCCCCCGCCAGTCTCACAGGAGCAGTCAACGCTTACTTAACCTTTAGTGACAGGTGACATACCTCAAAGAGAAACAATGGTTTGTGGGTAATGGTTTATTTATTTCTTCAACAGCAAGCTGTAAATCCACCTATTTATGGAAGCCACATTTCTTGCCTATTGTTCAACTGTTGCTCAGAAGTGCCATTCTGTTATCAGTGTGGATGTCAAACAGTCACAGCTCTGTCAATTTGATGTCATGTCTGCTGCGGGAGAAACTAAGGTTTTTTGTGTGTGCACTTGCATTTTGAGAGAGTAAGTGTGAATAAGCTGGAGAGGGAGGAAGAGAAGGGGCAACCTTGCATCAGTCCTTCACTCTTCATAGAATCATGGAATCATAGAAACATTTAGGTTGGGAAAGACCCCTAAGGTCATCTAGTCCAATCGTCCACCTACCATCAACAATGCCCACTAAACCATGTCCGTTAGTACCACATCTACATGTTTCTTGAACACCTCCAGGGATGGTCACTCCACTACTTCCCTGGACAAACTGTTCCAATATCATTCTTTCTGAGAAGAAATTCTTCCTGATATCCAAACTGAACCTCCCCTGGCAAACTTGAGACCATTCCCTCTCATCTTATCGCTTGTTACTTAGGAGAATAGACTGACCCCCACCTTGCCACACCTCCTGATAAGGTCTCCTTATCTTTGATAAGGTCTCCCCTAAGCCTCCATTTCTCCAGACTGAACAATCCCAGTTCCACTAGCTGCTCCTCATAGGATTTGTGCTCAAGATCCTTCACAGCTTGGTTGCGCTTCTTTGAACACGCTCCAGTGCCTCAGTATCTTTCTTGTAATGAGGGGATCAGTACTCTAGGTGCAGCCTCAGCAGAGCTGAGAACAGAGGGATGATCATCTTACTGCTCCTGCTGATTCCACTATTTATGATGCAAAACAGGGTGCTGTTGGCTTTCTTGGCTCCTGTTCAGCCAATTGTCAACCAACACCCCCCAGATCCTTTTCTTCCACAAAGTTTTCTAGCCACTCTGCCCTAAGCCTGTAGTGTGGCGTGGGATTGTTGTGACCAAAATGCAGGACCTGACATTTGGTCTTCTTGAACTTCATCCCACTGGCCTCAGACCATCAATCCAACCTGTCCATATGCCCCTGTAGGGCCTTCCTACCCTCAGGCATTACAGCACTTCCCCCCCAACTTGGTGTTGTCTGCAAACTTACTGAGGATACACTTGATCATTTCATAGATCATCAATGAAGATGTTAAGCTGGGCCCCAATACTACTCCTGGGCAACACCACTCATGACCGGTTGCCAGCTGGATTTAACTCCATTCACCACTACTCTTTGGGCCTGGACATCCAGCCAGTTCTTTCCCCAGTGAAGAGGGTACCTTGTCTAAGCCAAGGGCTGCCAACTTCTCAAGGAGAATACTGTGGGAGATAGTGTCAAAGGCTTTGTTAAAGTATAGGCAGACTATGTCAATAGCCTTTCCCTCATCCTTCAGGTGGGTCATCCAGTCATAGAAGGAAATGCTCTGCCCGGAGGGATAATTGACTCTTCTTCTTTGGAGATATTCAAAACCCACCTTGATGCTATCATAGAGTCATAGAATTGCTTGAGCTGGGAGGTACCCTTAAAAGTCATCTAGTCGAACTCTTCTGCTGTGATCAGGGACATCTATAGCTAGATCACGTTGCTCGAAGTCTGATCCAGCCTGACCTTAAATGACTCCAGGGATGGGGCATTTGCTGCCCTTCTAGGCAACCTGTTGCAGTATCTTACCACCCTTCTTCCTTACATCCAATCTAGATTTCCTCTCTTTTAGTTTGAAACCATTTCCCCTTGTCCTGTCACAACAGACCCTGCCAGAGTCTGTCTGCACTTTTGTAACCTACTCTAGGGAGCCTACCATGACAGGGAGGTTGGACTAGATGACCTCCAGAGGTCCCTTCCAACTCCTTATGCTTCTTTGATTCTAAGATAAGGTTGGTCAAGCAGGACTTGCCTTTTATGAACCCATGCTGGCTGGGCCTTATCCCCTGGCTGTCCTGTACTTGCCACGTGATCACACTTGAGATGATCTGTTCCATCACCTTCCCTGTCAGGTCAGCCTGACAAGCCTGTAGTTCCCTAGATCCTCAATACAATGCTTACAGATGGACATCAAATTAACAAGTCTTTAATCCTCTGGGACCTCTCCGGTTGATCAGGACCGCTGATGGACAGTGGAAAGCAGCCTGGCTATCACCTCTGCCAGCTCCCTCAGCACCCTCAGATGGATCCTGTCTGTTCCCAGGGACTCGTGGCAGTCTAGATGGAGTATAAGGTGTCTGTTTCCAGCTGAATCAATGGGGAGTTCATTCTGTTCCTCATTCCAGACTTCCAGGTCAGGAAGTTGAGTACCCCAGTTATAACTGGTCTGACTTCTAAAGGCATAAAGATGTAAGAAAGACAATGAGAACCCCAGCCTTTTCCTTATCCTCAGTGGTCGTGTTCCCTACTGCAACCAGTAAAGGATGGAGATTCTAGTAGAAATACCAGTGTCCTGAACAGTTCAAAGTCTGGAAGTCCACAGCAGCAGTTTTGCTGACCCTCCTTCTAACTTCAGCAAGGAGTAAAAACTCCTGTCAAATCTGCAAGGGGATATACCTGTTCTTTTAGGTATAAGTGTATGTTTCATGAAGCCTAACGCTGACTTCTGTTACCTGTGGAGGAGGAGATAATAAATGAGTGCCAAAACATATAACCATAAACTCAGATAATACAAATCAGCTTAGCATCACTACGAGTGTAAGCTGTTCTCCTTTCCTTAGAGCAGCCTGCAGATTGGCTTTGTGAGTGTACACGTGCTAGTGCACTGAAATGTTATCTCCAGCAGTGTTTTGTTTATGAGTACTTTCATTAATGGAGGTACCATGTCTTAAGGGTGTTCATTTAGTCAACCACATGACTTCATCCTTGTCTTGTGAGGTCATGTGAGAAGCCAAGGCCACAAATTTTCTACTCTGTTACCTTATCACTGCTTCCGAGGCTAATCCTAAGTTAAGGAAAACTTCCAAATCCATAGGGATGCTTTAGACCTTAATGTTTGACAAGCTTCATTTCTTTAAATATTTCCTCTTAAATATTTCTTGCATCTTCCATACTGCTACTGGATTTCCTCATTCCCTCTGCTGTGGTGCCTCAGTGCTTTTATTCAGTGTATTCAGTGCTTGTATTCAGTGTATTATATTTCAGCAACGTTCAAACAAGCCTTTAATTTTTCTGGCATTTTTGGATGTGCAAATGACCATTTGCATGTGAAAAATGAGCACACTCACAACTCTGCAGCTACCCATAAATATCGGAGAGTACAAAATTGGAGGCTGCAGTATGCAATTTAGCACAGTGTCTTTGTGCCCTGTTCTGTTCAATTTATTGTTGGTGAAGCATGCACCTATGCATAAAGCTGAAGTTGTACACGCATTTTCACTCTAAATGCTAAATTTCAGATAGAGCTGGATGGGATTTTTGGTTGTGTACTTCATTCATCAGAAATAAGTACTCTGTTTGACCCCAGTGATTTGTGAAATATTTTGGCCTCGAGCCCCCTCCTTCAGATTGAAGAATTTAAAATTTTTTGCTCCAACTTTTTCAGAAAATCTTTTTTTTTTTTTTAAACTTCAGAATTCTTTGACACTTTCATTCACTTTTCCTTTTGTTAATTATTCTAAGGGAAAAAGGGAAAAACAGAGATGAAATGACATTAACTGCAAAGCATTTGAGGGTACCTGTGGTGGAGCACCTGGGCAAGAAGATTCAGTGTTTCAGATAAACCGTAAATAAAATATCTTTCTTTGGCCAAAAAAGAAATTGATCAACACTGATAATTTATTCCCAGACAATGCTGCCCATAGAAAAAAAAAACAGGCCTTAGGTGCAAGGGCAACCACATGGGATCTGCACAGATTAGTTTAGGTCTGACAAAGCTTAATACCTCAGCTGCCATATGAATGCAGCTAGGCTGGTTCTGGGCATTCACTCAGTGCTCTTCCCTGTGAAGGTGCATTAGCCTGGGCATGAGATGTGGGACGGAAAAACCTGAGCGTGTCACCACCAGTAATACTGTTGTGTTGTCTTCTCTCCAAGATCTAGCTTTTTTGTTACTGTATCCAGTAGAGAACTGATCGTGTTTGCACATCTTCATTTTAAGGTGCTTGCAGTGTTTGGATGGAAACCAAGCATCTTTCTTGTCAGCTTTTCAACTGAGCCTGGAAAAAAAAAAGTGATAACACGGTCATTGCATCTGTAAATGGCAAAGTCTAACTTCTCAGTTGTAACAAATGAAAATGCTCTTGCTGTCTGGTTTGTGGATTTAGTTCTTAACTAAAGGCAAGTGGATTTAGTTCTTAACTTTGTTATGATACACAGAAATTGTAATTTGTTTGGGACTCTGGCCATTTAGGAATAAATGCATCTAACAAGCCCCATCTAACTTGGCCTTGAACACCTC
Organism: Chrysolophus pictus; assembly: GCA_037305975.1. NCBI lineage: Eukaryota > Metazoa > Chordata > Aves > Galliformes > Phasianidae > Chrysolophus > Chrysolophus pictus. The sequence goes on along the minus strand of CM074576.1, from coordinate 114,219,189 downwards.
CAGGTTTGGGGCAACCGCAGCTTCTCTGGGCAGCCTGTGCCAGTGTTTCACTGTGCTATGAGTAAATAATTTTCTCCTAATTTCTAATTCAAAACTTCTCTCTTATTTTATATCCAGCCCCCCTTATCCTATCACTACATGTCCTTGTAAAAGCATCTCCCCAACTTTCTTGTAGGCTCCCTTTAGGTACTGGAATACTGCAATGAGGTCTCCTCTGACCCTTCTCTTCTAAACAAACAGTCTCCTTTAACGTTGCTCCGTAAGAGAGATGCTCCATCTCTCTCACCATCTTTGTGGTCCTCCTCTGGACCTGTTCCAACAGCTCCACAGATGTGCTGGGGATCACAGGCCCAGGTGCAGTACTGCAGGTGGGGCCTCATGCAGGCAGAGTAGAGACAGGATCACCTCCCTTGCCCTGCTGGTCATCCCCTCTTTAGATGAAGCCCAGGATGCAGATGGCCTTCCAGGCTTTAAGCGTGCACTGCCACCTCATGCTTATCTTATCAGCAAGCATCTCTAGGTTCTTCTGTGTAGTGCTGCTCTCAATTCACTTGTTGCTTAGCCCGTATTTGTGCTTGGAATTGCCCTGAACCAGGTGCAGGACCTTGTACTTGGCTTTGTTTAATCTTATGAGATTCACAAAGGCCCAACTCTCTAACTTGCCAAGGTGCCTCCAGATGGCATCGCTTCCCTCAGGTGTGTTGACTGCCCCTTTGGGGAACAACACTTATGACTGGTTGCCAGCCAGTCACTCCATTTGTCACCACTCTCTGGGCTCAATCTGCCAGCCAGTTATTTACTCAGCAGTGTGTACCTGTCCAAGCCATGGGCTACCAGCTTCCCCAGGAGAGTACTGGGGAGACAGCATCAAAGGCTTTGCTTAAGTCTAGATAGACTATGTCAACAGCCTTTCCCTTCTCTACCAGGCAGGTCACTCAGTGACTCCCACAGCTTGGTGTCATCTACAGACTTGCAGAGGGTGCACTTAGTCCCACTGTTCTTGTCACTGACAAAGATTGGGCTTGTGTCCAGAAAGTTTTGCTTCTGTGATGGAATTTTTTTTTTTTTTTTCTAAGTCTCCCTCCACACTTGGTGTGGCATAGAGAACTGAGAAGTGGCTCCACACAGAGGGTTCTGGGCCCATTACTGAATATTGTGCCCTTCTGGCAAGCCATTGCATCCTCTGTGTCTCCAAGTCCCTCACAGCCTTGATCCGATGTGAGCAGATAGCAGGCTTTTCTGAGACTTGGAGTCTGTATGGCCAGGGGCTGACAGTATAGGACCTTGGCCATGTCCAGCAGTGCTTACCGAAGCATGAATAAAGCCTTGTTTTGCTAGCTAGCTACACACCTGGCGCCCCGGTCCCCACAGAGCCACCAGCCATGTATCATAAGAATGATTCCCCAGCCCTACCCCACTGTGTAATTGGACTAATTCTTAGCATCGTGTGACCTTTCAACTGTTAACTCTGCTTGAAGTATAGTTGTGCTTATGTACTTAGTTTATAAATAATAATGAAGAGGTGAAAGGTAGGGGATTCTGCCCAGTCAGTTGCTTTAAAGCAGGAGCTGGGCAATCCTCCTTTGTATTTTCTGAGCAGATTTTTACAAAAAACATACTTTAATCTTGTTGAAATGCATTGAAAAGGTGAAAATAGCTTTGGGGTGGGCATGGAGGAGGTGCAAGAAGTAACTTTAGGGAAGTAGAAAGTTGAAAGCAGTAAAGCGTTGGGAGTTTATATTCAAAATAATCACTTAGAAGGGAACTTTTTTTTGAAAGTGTTAGAAGTTTTAAAACAGAGCCATTTATTCCCAGTGCAATACTTCAGTTCATCCAAACAAATTAGTTTGGGGGTTTCATTTGTTTCTCTTTGCTTTTTAACTTACACTAGACTTTTTGGTAGGCTTTTTAGGGCAACCCAAAAATAACTTATTTTGATTTGCTGGCAAACCAAAAAATCAATTATTTCCACAGTTGTAAATTGTGCATTTATAAAAGACAAATGCTCTATTGCTGTTTGTCAGTGTGTTGCTCATGAAGGAATTTCTTTGTTTATCCATTTTTCTTTTTTAAAGAGGCAATGAAATTCAACACAAAAGACGTGGATTAAAGCAGCGTCAAAATGAAATGCACAGAAGTCAGGAAATGCTGGAATCACATGGTGGTCTTTAAAAGCTCACAGGCCGTTCTTATGGCAGGATTTCTGCCTTGTTCAATGAGGGGTTTAGATAGTGTATGATAAATAAGATGTATGGCCACACAATGAATAATGAAGGAGAAATGAAATATTGAATAGCCACTTATTCAGCAAGTTGCAGGCTTCCTGTGGACCGAATGTGGCAGGGTCCTGCAGGGGGTAGCAGGTCTGTGAAGGTAAAGGAAAGCCACGTTAAAAAGTCTGCAAAGGAGGCTGTGGTTAGGAGCATGAGAGGGGCTGTTACACTGTCATTTGAGTGTTTCACTTCACAAATTTCACATTTTAAAAGTAAGATCAGTCTGAAATTTGAGATACTACAAAAGATTTTAAATGGCTGCGAGAGCTCTTGAGATTATCTAAATCAAGCCACTAAGTAAAATAAGGTCACAGTCTTGCCAGTTGTTCTGCGTGGGAAAGCTGTGAAAGTCAGTGAAGGCTGTACGTGGTCAGGGTACTTGCATGCACAGAACAAATAGGCTTGCTGGAGCAAACAGTATACATTGTAGGTTGTGTACAAGATCGTTTGCCAAGCTTACAGCCTCTGCAAGAGCTGAACTTTGTTTCTTGCCACATTCTTTGGAGAATATTATAGAGCAGTCATATAAAGCAAGATGACAAATCTCAAGGGGCTCCTATGCTGTGGCTGAGTAATGCTGCTGTTTCCCAGTAACTTGGTAGCAGAAGGAAATGGAGTGTAGCCCTTTGCAGTGTTTCAGTAAAATGCAAGATATATTTTCTGCTTGTTCTAGGGATGCTCTTAAGTACAGACTGGGGGCACTCTGGGGTCCCAGTGCAGTGCTGCAGTGGAGTGCCTCTGCTTAGGCAGGAAGATAGCTAACTTGGTGCTTGTGCGTGTGGATTATTGCTATTGTAAGTATGGTTTGACCACTGTTGAATCTAAGTGACCACCTAAAAAACTAATTGGTTTTCAGGTAGTTTAGTAAGTTGAATTGGTTGGCAGTGAAAGATTGGTCCAGCAAGCACTGGAGTTGGTCCAGCAGCAGTGCTATGCAAGGGAGAGAAGACAGGGCAAGTTTCCAGTGACCTGTTGGATCTGCTCAGCTGCTCAAGGAGTAACATCTTCAGAGGAAAGGTCATATAGAGCCATTAACAAAACTTGTACCAATGTTTGTTCAAACTTTCTTAAGTTCTTGCTATTTGCCTGTGCAAATAAATTTAACAGGGAGTTGGCAAAATGCCCTGTGTACTGTTGACCCTAGTAGTGACTGGTTACAGGATCCCTGGCCTTCTTTCCTAACTTCACCTTAGTGAAACTTGGAGGGTTAGTGCCAATTTGGAGCCCTCACGCATGAAGTGGTAAGTGAGAACTTGGTAACAGGCACACATTTGAAATGACTTGGCAGATACCTTTTGCTTTTAACTCCCAGATCTTAATCTTGTGGAGTTTAAAGCTGCTCGGTTCTGTCAGGGTTTTTTGGATAACAGTGATGAATGCCATTGCACAGTGCTGTGTAGTGGCTAAGTCACTTTTGCCATTTTCGTTCAAGAAAGATAATCACTATTGGATATTGGCCAGGTCTAGGAAATTTCATCTCTAAAGAGCAAAAATTCTGGCAAGTCAGAACTCTGGAAACAGCAGAGGAACTCTTCTGAGTTCTTAACTGAAGCTTATTATCCTTCAAGTCAGACAGCATGCCACAGAACAAGGGGCTACCACACTGCCACAAAATCTATTCCTGCTGCTTGATTCTTCCTCTTGTTCTTGTCCTCAAACATAAATTAGGACACCACGGAGCATGTTCTATGTTTCATCTCCCAGCAGTGATACGTTGGTGGCACCAACTATGTTTTCAAGTGCTGTTATTTTCTCCTGTGTATACATACACCTTCCTGCACATGCTTTAAATTTGGTGTTGGAAGTTATGGGTAGAGAAAATACAAGTGATTCAAGGAAAGTGAGCACTGAGAGCAGGGACTCAGGATGACACTGGACTGAATCATAAGTCAAGTCCAAAGACTTGGGTCCTCAAATGTTTGATTCTGAGCTGTGGGGAAGTGACAGGTCCCGAAATCCTGAAATCCTATCAAGGCAGGAGCTTCTTTGGAAAAAGGTCCAGGCATAGGATTGTAGTGTCAGGGCTGAACTAACACCCAGTACAAGATTTTTGTAACATCTTGACAGCTTACTGTTTTGGCAGGGAGGTGAAGTTCCTCCCTATCCAGTGGCAGAATGTAAAGGGAGAAAACTTGAGTGGAAAGTCTTTGAAAAGGATCTTGCTGAACTCACTAGCATTGAAGCATATGTAGGAAGCAGAGGGTCTCAGAGAAATGTGTGCCAGGTTTACTTCAATCCCTTCTTCAGGAGGCATATAACAGGAGTTGCCATAGCCAGCTCACTGCTCTGCTTCTGCGGGAGACTGTATTTTCCTCACCACTGTTATCAGCGTGATGCCAACAGATATTCTGTTTGGGTGCAAGCATACACAAGAATTTGCCTTTTCTATTTAGTGAATGTAATATGAGGTTGAAGTTGGAAATGTCAACTCTATAGCTGCATGTTGCTGGAAAGGCCAGCAGAAGTCAGATAAGACAACCCAGGGCATATAAAATATTGCTACACAGCTCAGATGACATACATAAATACATAGGATGGGGATTATGCTGCCAGGCATGGGCTTGTGCCTATTAACATATGGTCTCACAGCCATCCCTTTGGGTGTTGGTTTTTGTTTGCTGAAAATTGTCAAGTTTGGTGGTGAAGTCGTACATCCTGAAGTGTGCACAGTTTCTTCTCATTGAAACCTGCTACTTTCAAGCACCAGTCTTTCCAAGGAAAGAAGGGACCAGCCTGTTCTGTCCCATGGCACTGCCAGAGTGCTGAGTCCATGGCAGCACTGGAGGTGCTCAGCTGAGGTTGGATTAGCTGGGAGATAACAGCAGTAATGCCTGTGAGTAGATGCATAGTAAGGCAACAGAGCCGTGGTCATTAGCTGCTCCCACACATCTCAGGCTTTTTGACACAAAGGGGAAGAGACCTCATTCAGTGGTGTGAGCTTGTGAGGATCTGGTTTCCATAACAACTCCGGATCTTCTCTTCATGTTCCAGCATCATCTTTTTGAGCCACTCCTAGAACTTGACTTGTTACAACGCAGCACACTTCAACAGCAGCTCACTCCTCTTTGGCAGCTGGAGCAAATATTGTTACCTTGGGAGATGACTTATTCGTCACGAAGGCAATGCAGAATGTGAAACACAAATCTGCAGTTTCTTTCTATTCTTTCCAGCCTTTTCAGTGGCTGGTATGTTTGATCTTCCCCCAGATGGTGACCTGCTGGTCTTTAGCTAAATTGTCTGTATAACTCTAGGATATGTATATGCACCTAAGCTCTGACTGCAGTTACATGGGGGGGGGGGTTAATTCCCACCCCTCCTGGCACACTAGGGGTGCCCAACGCACATAGGAGTACCCACTCTTTGTAGTAAGTGGGTGTCAGTGCTCACAAAGGAACGGTGCCTGACTGCTGGAATATCCTTTAGAAAGGTATTAAAAGCTGACATGGGTTGCAGCAGTACAGAAGCTGTACTTGTGTTGCAGAAATACTCTGAACCTTGAGAAGCTCAGCAGCGGGGTTGGACATGGTGAGCATCTCTGCAGAGCTGGCTGCAGGCATTCTGCTTTCTGCTGCTGGTAATGAGGAGCAGTAAATTCTGTGATGTCTGTCTGACTGCTACTTTCCTTTTGAAGTATCGATACAGTTTGGGAAAATGTCTGTGACTGTGACTCCCTGCTTGCTGGAATTGAACAGTCAGAAGTAGAATCATAAAATCATGGAATATCCCGAGTTGAACGGGACCCACAAGGATCATTGAGTCCAACTCCTGACTCCACAAAGCACCACCCAAATCCAAGCCCTATATCCCTATATCTGTGAGCGGTGTCCAAACACTCCTTGAACTCCAGCACTCAGAGCCGTGCCCACTGCCCTGTGCAGCCCGTTCCATGCCCACCGCCCTGTGGTGCAGACCCTGTCCCTCACCCCCAGCTGCCCTCCCCTGACACAGCTCCATGCCGTTCCCTCGGGCCCTGTCGCTGTCACACAGAGCAGAGCTCAGCGCTGCCCCTCCGCTCCCTGTGAGGAGCTGCAGCCGCCATCAGGCCTCCTCTCAGCTCCTTTGCTCTGGGCTGAGCACACACGGGACCTCAGCCCCTCCTCACACACCTTGCCCTCCAGACCTTCCACCACCTTCATAGCCCTCCTTTGGACTTTAATGTCCTTTTTGTACAGTAGCCACACTGCAAACCGGTTTGTTTCTATAGCATGTTATGTAGTTAGATCAGTTGGCAATGGAGTTCAGCTGTGCACTACTGCACATCTCTAGGGGATGTTTGTTCCTTAATTTTAACGAAAAAAAGTTGTTAAAAGGTGCAGAGACTTTTGGAGGGAAGGTCTGGCAAGCACAGCAGCCTAAGAATGGTGGCTTGCTCTGACCACTGTCTCTGCGTGGGTTCACAACCCTGCCACTGATGGGACGGCCCTGGGAGCAGCTTCATTTTGCAGGCTGATGGCAAAAAAGAGATTGGCCTCTTTTGCATCAGTTCTTCTCTTCCCTTGCTAAAAAAGCAATGCATGCAGCCCAGAGCAGGGGTCAGAAAGGCGCTAACACCCCCTGCTCCATCTGTTGTTGCTCTGTCCCATCTTTTCCTGTTCACTCTACTTCAGTGTTTGTCACCAGGGAACTTGAATGCATAAAGGAGAACCACAATTGAGACTGGCATTGAAGTAATAAATTTAACTCTGAAATAAACGATACCTGTGGGTAATAGGTTTGAAATTGCTGTGTTCCTTAGTAACGGGATATAATTACAAGTACCACAAGATCTGCAGGGCAAAGGTGCAATTATCCCCCTCATTTCGAAGTTTCAGTGAAAGCATTACCACAATGTTGCCACAATTCAGTAACACGGAACAGCGAACTTATTGGGAAGATAACAGTGGTTGAGCACACGCTTCTTTGTGATCTTTCCACGCTGGAGCCCTCCACCCAACAATCTTGAAAATGCACAATATGCTGTGATAAAATCCACCCAGCCACAGTGCATCGCAGTTGCTGTGAGATTGCTGAAGGGTTCCCTTAGTAACTGCCAGGGAATGCTCGATGAGTGATGGGAGCGCTTTATACCAGCGGGCAGGTCATCATTTGTTACCGTGCCATCCTACAGTAATTAAAGGCTATTGAATGATATTTCTACACTGTAACCGTGGGGGGGGCTGGGGGCTGCCTTTGTGTCCCTACTTACAGTTGCTCAGTAATTACAGAGTAATGACTGATAGCATTTCTGTGTTTCACTGGGCTGCTTATTGTGTTCCCCTGTGTAGGGTTGTTGTTCTCTGGGAGTCTGGGGGTGATGCCCTGATTGCAGCTACTTCTAATAGCAGTCCATCTGCATATAGCTTTATTGTTCCACCTCCTTAGGGGCTGGCAGCGAGAAGGTGATTGTGCCAAGATTCAGGTGGACTGAAGATATCAGAGCTAAGGGTGTTGCCTGATGGATAGGGTATTCAACTGATGAGCGGGATATAGCTTTAAGGGGAAATGCTGTCTTTCCAGTGGGGTGTTGTCTGTCTGTCTGTTCATTCGCTTGGACATTGATCGGTAACCCAGGTTTGGGATGGCTTTTTGTTCAAGTCTAAGGTTAGCTCGACAGCCATCATATAATCATTTGAGTTGGAATGGGTCCTTAAAGGTCACCTAGTCCACCTCCCCTGCAATGAACAGGCTAGATCAGGCTGCTCAGAGCCCTGTCCAGCCTGACCTTGAATGCCTCCAGGGATGGAGCATCCACCACTTCTCTGGGCAGCCTCTTTCTATGCTTCACTATCACTGGGCACGTAAATTGAGGCACAGCATCCCCATGGTCTCAAGGAGCCTTCCTGGAGTTGTACTGCTGCAGAGTAACACTGTAGGTGTAACTATGCATACAGACTGGTCTAAACCTTTGCTCACAACCCAGAAATGGGCTGGGGACTATTAAACTTTAGTTGAGTTCACGCATTGTGCTCCAAAGCTAGTGGCTGAACACAGCGAGGGCTGTAAGTCAGCCCCACCCATCCAAAGCAGCGGGTCACATCAGAGCCCTTTGTGACCATCCCTGTTCCACCCAGGTATGACAAACACTATGACACAGTGACCCCACAGTTTCTGTCAGGACAGTGATGGGAGAGGGCAGAAGCATGTGGGTCTGGCAAGGAGGGCGACCCAAGACACTTTCTACTGCAGCTTTTCCTGGTACCCCTCATCCCAGAGGATGGAGGAGAGATTCCCCAGCTGCCCCAAGGTTGTCTGGGTGGAAAGCGCGGCTCCCTAGAGTCCTACAAGGTGTGCAAAGTGAAGGTGCTGTGACTCGGTGAGTGAAGGTCCTCAATAAGCCTTGGGCCACCAACATCCCCTGTTCAGTGCCTGCCCTGAGAGACATAGGCATGGGGCTGGAGAGGACAGAGCTCTTCTGTGATGTTCGCTTGTACTTCCTAGGCAGCAACAGTGGGAGCAGCTGAAATGCTGGAAGTGGTATAGCAATAAGAGTAACAAGAGGTAATATTTAAAATTAGCGAGGAGCACTTTAAGGCCAACTGTAGTCCTTTCTAGAGTAACGTTTAAAAATACAGCCTTGGCTTGGCTCCCCACATCCTTGCTAATCCTCATAAACCCTGCCCTGCATCGCTTGTGTGTTTGTAGGTACAAGCTGCTTGTGACTTTCCCTTGTAGCATCCAGATTTGGCTATTTTTTGAAAAGATAGATTGGATAGTCCAGTGTGCTGGCCATTCATAACCCTGGGGACTTTGTGAAGCCAAGAGAAATAAAGCCACAAGCTGCAGTGCAGAGGCTCTGGGACTGCTGCAGTTCTTGCTCTGTTGGGGAGTATTTGGGAAGAAAACCCAATTACAAAGCCACAAGGAGAACTGCTTGTCACATCCAAGCCTGTCTCTCCTTTTGGAGGCTTCTGCAGTGCTGCCAGACTCACTTCTCCCGTGTGTGAGCCTGACTGTCTCTGTTGCTGGGAGTGATGATGGTAGTTTCTTTCTTTTCTTTCTTTTTTATTAAAAAATGTAACATTTGGGTCTTTGAAATTGAAATGGATTTCAGTCTTATATTAATTATTGATAAATGGAGCCTCAGAGATGGAGATGAAGCCTGGCATGATTAAAGACAGACAGTTTTTAATTTTATGTCTCTCACAGTGACAGAGGAATCCAGTTTAATAGGAGTCATTTATTAAAAGGAACTTAATCACAAGCATGCAAGTAATTGGGAGTGAGATAGCATGGGAAATGGGGGGAAAGAGGTGTGCATCGGTGCAGGGGGGCAGTCAGTAGGGGTGGGGATGATACTGTGGTGTATAGAGGCCCTTTTCAAGTCTCAACTCGTGCGGGGAACACAAGAGGAAGCCACGGAGCCTGAGTGCAAAGGCAAGGGAGCCACGATCTGGCAAAACAAAGTAGTGGTGAAACTGCTGAACCCAAGGCTCAAGATGACATCTGAGCAACATTAAGGAGGCTTTGCCATTTACTAGGACCCGCTGCCCTGCCTGAATGCAGAATGAAGATGACAATTTTCTCCTCCAAAACTTTACAGGCTAATTAAAAGGCATGACACAAAAAAAACGGATAAAGAAAGACAAGGAGATTATATTTTCCTCTGAATGTGGGAGTAAAAATGTTACTCTCCCTGTCAGGCTTACTGAAAGCCATGAAGGTAGTTGGTATGCATTTTTGTGATGCTGCTCTGTAAGAAAGCCACTTCAGGAGGCCTGCAGTGATCAGGCCCCTCCTTACTGTTCCCTGGCCGCACTGCCCACTGGCTAGCAGGTGGTGAGGATGATGCTGCTTTAATGCTTATTCATTTCTCAGGTTGGATGTTACTTGGATTGACTGCATTATCAGTCTGCAGTCCCTTTTGCGATGGCATTGTCTGAGTTGTAAGCTAGGGGGATTGTGTGTGATGAGCACCATCAGCACCATCAACTGCTGCTGCCTGATGAACTAGAGAAACCGTGGGTGGTTGTACCTCACTCCAGCAGTTCCAGTACAAACCTGGTTCCCACACTTTCACCTTAGCATCGTTTTGTTGCTTTTTCTGTAATGGACATTGCTAAATTTATAGCTCTTGCCTGTGCAAATCTGACTTTGTTGTATTTAGTGTACCCTGGGATGGGGATGCAGCATTATTAAATCGTACTGCAAAAAAATAAAACAGGGTAAAATATTGGGCAGCTCCTTGTCAGGCAAAAGCTGGAACACCACTCTTTAGCTAGGCAGACTCAAAGGGACCATTGTAAAATTTTTGCCTGAATTGCTAGCTCATTTTGTGAGAGCTTAGTATGAAGGCTAGCATTTCTGAAGTGCAGTTTTACTGTTACCTTTCTCTTGGGATAGTCTTGGTAGTAGAGATGGGGCTTGCGACGTTCAAAATGACAGGAACAAATGTGTCCACCATCTTTTGTGGCTAAAGAGATTTTTATGTGGATTAAGTAGAAGCAGGCTATTGATACACAAGCAGTGGAGGACAAGAAAATGAATTGATGTAACACTGATATTCACTGAAGGATGGAAAGAGAATGGAGCATTGATTTAGAGTTTTCCACATCATGTTTTTTTCTCACTATCATACATTACAAGTCTCATTGGGGAAAAGGAAAGTCATATATGTTGTAGAGGAATGTCGATGGCCTTAAGAATATGAGGTTTAGGGGGTGTAGTGGAAATGCTAAGTCATGGTTTGAAGTGATTGAGCACCTGGAGGGAAGGCAGGGCCAACCCAGGGGAGCTCAGGTGTATGCAGTGCACCTGATTGACTGGAAGCTGTGAAGCCAGGATCCACCCCTTCTCAGACCTCATTTAAGAGTTGGCAGTGGAGGTGAGGGTCTTTTGCTGGAGATCCCTGCGTACCTAAGGCTTTCTGAGGGTAAGCAGAGTTTCTTCCTTTCTTTCTGCATCCATGGCTTATGCATTTGGGCTTATCCTAGGCTGCAGCCTGGGATTTTGCTACTCTGCTATCACTGCTGTGCTTTTCATCATATTATTGCATTATCAGGGGCTGGGATGGGGCTTTCTAGTAAAAGACTGTGGATTGAGTGGAAGGAGCAGTAGGAATGCTGGTGACCAATTTAAGGAGATTTCCCATTTGTTCTCCTTCTCTCTGTTCCTGTCTACTACACTCTCATGGAATCCATATGGTATTCCATACTCTTAACAAAATTGATATGATATACCTGAGAGGCTTTTGGACTTCATTGTCCCTTTGTTTTTTTCTGATGAGAAGATCCTTTAGTTCCCCACATCACAATATTTTTTCATATTAAAAAGCGCGTGCTAGTTTGGACCATTCTTGTTTTTTCCAATTCAGAAAAAGAGATTGTGGAGAGTGTGGAAAATTGGCTTCTTAGTCCCCTTTTTGTTTTGTGTGTGTGTGTGTTGAAATTAGCACTGGTTTTCAGAATATGAATGTTGCTCTTTCCAGGGATGTTATAGTTACTCAGTCCTTCCTGAACTTGTCTGTATAGCTTCTGACAAGTTTGCCATGTGGAGCTTTGCTCTTTTTGTTGAGGTGGATTCTTGAGCCACCATCCCTATTAGGATATAGCTTCCTAACTCTTCTCTAGCATGTGCATACAGGAAGCAAACACTTCTCATCAGGATAGCTGTTTACATCCAAGATAAAAGAAAATGTCTTGCTCTGTCCTTTTCTTTTCATCATTCTTCCTCTTTGTTCTTTGGTCTCAACTTAGTTGCAAGTTAGAAATACTCCAAAGCTGTACTTGGAGAAGATGAAGAGCGTAGCACCTAATGATCAAATGCTGGTGTTCAGAGCCATACTTGTAGATAGGCTCCTGACCAGGCTGCCTGAGACCTTCATGGAAGGCTGGTCTGGCTGAGAGGGTAAGGGTTTAGCATCAGTCATGCTGTCCTTTGAACGTGATAAAGACTTCAGCCGTTTCCCTAGGGCACTAATGCAAAAGATTATAAAGCAGCTCTATAATTTTTGTCTATTCAGAATTTAAACTACTATCAATCATCTCAAGTTTTTAGTGTCAAATAAGATAATGTAGCCAACTATATTATTAGAAAGAGATGTGTTTCTGAAGCAGTGAATGTCTGTGGGTGTGTCTGAATAGCGCTTAACTAGATACGCGGTCTCTCCTCAACAGTGCTATTTAAAAAGAGCTTCTGCTTATGGAGGTGGACTCTCACTCAGGGAAGCCATGCTGAGGGATAAAGCCATCTACTGCTTCCTTTGTAGCTTGAATATTTGGTAGGGAGGCTGATACAAAGGAAGGATATAACATCACCCAGTCTGAAAGTAATTTTTCCATAAAATCCATAAAAATGTCTCTGCATAAAATAGCTCTGTGGCTGGCAAAACTTGGTTGAGAGGTGGTCTGGAAAAGATCTGATTTGCTCTATCTGATGGTTGCTCCCTCTTTTGTTTTGTACTCTTTAAAGTGGAGTTTTTGTGCTGATGTAGATGCTGGAATGACTGGTTTAGATGTGGATGGCTTTGGTGCATATAAGCAGCAATAGCCTGGACAGCTGGAAAGCAAGCATAGTGCCATGACTCTATTGTAATCCTTGATAGATGCTTTCCTGAGCTCGAAAAGTAATGAGTCAGAGGAGTTCTGGTCCCTGTGTGGAATTTAGGGAGGAGATGTGAGAGTAGAAACCAAAAGAGGAAGGAAGGCACACTGTGCTGAGAAGGTACTTTGGGGAGAAAGAGAGCTGGGGAAAGCTGTGGCCCACAGGTAACCTAAAGTAGAACTGGGACACCCCTCATGTGCCGCAGCTGTGTAGCCCATACCAGAATAGGAACAATTATGGCAGCCTGCAGCCTGCAAAGGAATCAGGCTGGAGCAGAGAAAAGAATGAAGCAGAGGAAGGAAGGGATGGGGGGAGAAAATCAAGGAGCAGCAGTAAGAAATCACCACATAGTGCCCCGACCTCTTGCACCACCCGTTGCTTCATCCAAGGAACTGATGAGAGTGAATGCAAAATATGGCCAAAAACAGGGGAGGACAAACTAGCTGAGATGAGGTGGCAGGTGATATATTAGACCGAAGTTGAGCTTGGGGAACTGGGAAGAAATAGTGTACCTAAGTGTTTAATTATTTATCATCTTTGTTTTTGCAGTGTTTCCTTCAGTAAATAAAAGTTTATGTTAATTGGCAATAAATCAAATTAAGTGAAATTCCCAGTTAAGACTGTTTTGCCCATGACACTTTAGAACTTGCTCTTGCAAAAAACTGTTGTATCTCCCTCACAGTTATTTATAATCCCTTTCATCTGATGATTTGCCTTAATTTTAATAAGCAATAAGGTAGATTTTTCATTTTCAGAAGGCTATAACATTATGCCTCCCTAGAAAGTTGCAGAGGCTCCAAGCATGCTCTGTTGTGTTTTCTTTATTAGCCCAGTGCGATCAAAACAAGTCTACAAAGCTAATGTTGGGAAAGAGCTGAGGAAAAAGTTTATTGGCTTCCTTCGTATTGGTGTTTCTTATCCAAATAAAATACTGACTTGATTGTCCATGAACTCTCATAATGCCTTTGTACAAGAGTGTCCAGAGGAGGAAAAGGAGGGCTCATTATTTCCTGTACTGGCAAGTGACTTTAAGATAGTGACTGCACTCATCATGCATTATAGAATAATGAGAAGAGATACTTGTATTGATCTCTTAACAGAGAAGGCACAACGAGCCATAAAAATGATGTATGGATTGTTTCACGTCATTGAAATACAGCCATCTCGGGTGCAGGGCCTGCTAGCTACTGATGCATGCAGAAGTTTGGGGTAATGAAGGATACTGAGGAAGTGACAAGTGGCCATGTCACCATGCTCTGATCTCCATGCTGGGTTTTTCCATATGGCACTGAACACTCCTTACCCAGGATTTTCAATCACATTTGAATTGTGCTCAGGGCAAGGCCTGGCTTGCTTACAAAAGGAAGGATGAAGGCAAGAATATGCAGATGGTTGGTACTTACAATTTTATTCCCTTCCACCAGCAGGGAATGAAGAGATATCAGTTTTACGTGTGAATTTACTTGGTTGCTTTGAGGCTTTCGTTTTAGTATTGTAAAATTCTCCATGTGGGTTCAGTTCTTGTCCCTGCCCTTGCACTCAATAGCCAAACTCCTGCTCTAGAGAAAACAGTGACTGGTGGTACCTTAGAAAAAGCTCCTTCGTTTTCTTCTGGAGTTTTTGTTTTTCTTTTTAAAAGCTCTGAATAGACAGATTCATTTCCAGCTATTATAGTAATAATGACCTTTGCACTAGAAAAATAATGATGGCCATAAGGGTCTCCAGCCAGGCTATTGTGGGACCCCCAGTGCTGAAGGCCAGGCATCTGGCCCAAAAATTACATCTCAAAATATAATTGGCTCCAGCAACAAAGAGAGGGAGCAGAAGGAAGAAAGGGGAAGTCAGCAGGTCGAATAGTGAGGTTGCAGGTGTTCGTGTCTAAATGGCCTCCCAATGTACCATTTTGCTCCTAATGGCACAGGATTAGGAGAGGAGCATAACTGAGGTCTTATCAAATGTGCAAGTGAACAGCATAGCCCATCCCCCTCCCATCCCCTTCTTCAGGCAAAATTTTAAAGGACTTTAAGGATTTGGAAAACCAGATTTAGTAGCTGGAAGTCATTCTCTCCCTCCCCTCCTTCTCCATCCCTTTTTCCATTGCCCCCTCCATTTCCTATTTCTGTTTCATTCAGTAATTAACCTTCAGAATAATCTTCTTCCAGAACTGGCTAAGCTGTTCTTCTGTTTCCCTATTGTTGTATCCTTAAGACATAAGCAAGACCAAATGTTGTGAATTACTGAAGGGTTCTACTGTCTGAAAGGCAGATGAGCTTAGCAGGGGGAAGGAGTAATGGAGGGAAAGAGGGTGAAGTGTCTTCTGCTGGTAGGGAGAAGTTGGGCTTTGGGATTTTTTAGTTACACCCAGTGTTGCTCTTTTTAGATGGTTGTCCTCTTGGACTCTGCGGAATGAGAGCCAAACGTGTTGCTGCCTTATGGAAGTGAGCAGCATCACAATCAGTGTAAGCAGAGGAAGGCTTTTTTTCCCCTCACTTTCTCATCCTGTATATTGGAAACTTATTTTTTCCATCAATGCTCATGTTTTATTCTCTATTATTCATTGCGCTCTCTGTTTTTGCTATCAGTTGCTCCCAGTTGTCATCAGTCCACTCTATTTCTAAGAATTAGAGCAAGGTAAGCCCTTGGCAGGCCATATGTTATAGAACAAGGTATCCATCTCTCTCACCTTTCTGTTCAGTAACTTATCTGGGTGCAGACTGTGATTTTACACTAGATTTTGCACTAATTTGTTCATTATTGTCAGATGCTAGATGAGTAGTTTGTGTGACTGAATCTTTAGCCCCTGGTTTATTTGAGAATTGGGTTTTTCTGAGTATCTGTTCTGAATTTTCCATGTCGTTTGATGGATCATGGGTGCCACATGACATTATTCTTGTTCCTAGATCAGTGAATCAGAGTTTGCTACAAGTTACATCCTTTAGCCTGTTGACAAGCTATCTATGAATATTTATAAGTATTCGGTGACTCTGATATTCACATAGCACAGAGGGCTGTTCAAAATATATGCAAGGACACTTCTGAGTAGTATGTGTACATTGAGATATAACTGGGATCAGAATGTGCACGAATATTTTAGCATTATCTGCTTCTCTATCTCTGAACAAGCATCTTTATCCTTTCTTTCTTTGAATATGATTTTCTTGCACCTTATTGGAGGGAAAAAAAAATGATCTTAAGCCTGTCTTAGAAATGAAGCACCCAACTTTGCTTCTTCTCACTGAGCCGTTTGGTTCTTGTCTCCATTCAGTGAGGTTTTTCTCTTGGGGTGGGTAGAGCTGGCTGTGTTGATGGCTGATGGAGAAGTCAGAAAGACAGCAAGAATGTGCATAAATATTTTTTGGAAACAGCTGTCTTGTTGACCCTAGTAACAGTGCTCACATTGCCTCAGTTTGATCCGTACGCAAAAATACTGAGCTGGTACAATGTGTTGCAGTACTTCCTTGCGTAAATGAATAGAAAATTATGTAGCCAGAAGTCCTCCTGTTGATGAGCTTGCTCAGCTGTCTGTGGGCTGAGTCACAGTTGTGTACAGGCAAGGATCACAGCTTGCTGCTACGGGTCTATAGCCCACACCATTGATGTTCCTTCTCCAAAGAATCTTGACTCTAATACGTTACTTCTTTCTGCTTTGGGCTATTGACTTCAATAATTTTAGATCAGCCTCTACTGAAAATAAGATTTTGAAGTAAAATAAATATAGGAGTTGCTTCAGCGTTCTCTGGGATGTGAGCCTTTGGTTTTTGACATTTTTTTTTTTCATTCTGCTTAAAAATATTAATGAAGCAATGCGTGAAAGTTTCATCCTTATGGAGCAGTATCTGTGTTTGCATCTTTTCTGTGCAGCAGCTAATTCCAGAGTTCACTTAATTAAAAATGAAATGGTGAATTATAATGGCAGGACAGGAGAAGGCTCGAGTTGGAAGCCTACCGAGTATTGGATTTTCAGTTGAGTTGAGTGATGCTTGTAGCTTTGCCACTAAGTTCTACGATTTTGTGTTAAAAAGTTGTGAGAAATTTAATGGAAGCACCTTGAAACTCCCTGGAGCAAAACAGACTTCAGCTTTGTGTGTGTGCAGTGACCTAGCACTGTGGATCCTTGGCCTATAACGGCATGTACCTTGAAGAACTAGGTGGTTAGTAAAGATGAAGAAAAGGATCTTGCAAAGCTCCTGTTTTTGCTGCATGCAAAATAACCCTGGGAAATAAGCCCCCTTCGCATTATAGAGCCAATTCAGGACTAATTTATTATATTTACTTTTAATGGTTCCCTTATGACAGCTAATACAAGTATTCCACATAATCCTTAAGATTTGTCTGATATTCTCACAGCCAAATATGAGAGCAGTGGTATTTTCTAGTTCCCCAAGTGATCATCTTCTGATGTGCTCATCTTAAATGAGAATGTGAGTTCTTTGGGGCAGGAAGCTATATTTTTGTTTCAAGCATACCCGTAACTCTGCTTAAAATAACCCTGATTCTTACTGTCAGCTGCTAAGTTGGTCCTTTCTGATCCAAGAGGCTGTCACTGCAAGGAACTAGGCATGCTTTTTCTTGGTATATGATGAAGACTTTTGTCATTTCTGAACTAAATTTTCAAGAAAGATGGAAAGGAAAACCCAGGCAATTACAGGCTGGAACTTTTGCTAAGGAGGACTACAAGGAGCTGCAGTCCAAGACTGGCCACAGCCAGAGGGCTGTGGTTAACAGCTCTGTGGCCAGGTGGAGGATGGTCAGGAGTGGTGTGCCCCAGGGGCTTGTCTTGGGACTCTTCTATGAAGAAAGGTTGAGAGAGCTGGGCATGTTCAGCTTGGAAAAGAGAAGGCTAAAAGGAGACATCAGTGTGGCCTTCTAGTACATGTGAGGACCTTATAAACAGGAGGGAGGCTAATTTTTATATAATCTGGTAGTGATAGGAAAATGGGGAATGGCTTTAAACTAAAAGAGGAGCAATTTAGATTAGATATTAGGAGAAAAGTCTTTAATCAGAGGGTGGTGAGACACTGCCGCAGGCTGCCCAGAGAAGCTGGCGATGTACTATCTCTAGAGGCATCCAGGGCCAGATTTGGTGGGGGCCCTGAAGACTGATCTGGTAGGAGACAGCTCTGTCCACAAGGAGTTTGGAATTAGATAAGGTCCCTTCCAACCTAAGCCATTTGATAATTCTCTGCTAAGATTTTGTTTGCTCATTTCTTAATTTTGTTTCTTTTCTTTTATAGGTAAGTCTTAAGGCTTTTTAATCATCTCCTGATTGTCCTGAAAGTAATGGTAAGTTACTTAATTTGATTTAAATACTTTTACATAAGTATACTTTCACATATACTTTCACTAAGTAATTTGGATTGACAACAAAAATGCTATGGTTTGTGTGATGAAGATATTGAAGGGAAAAGATAAACAGATATGCACAGCTTGTTCTGAGTCCTAGTCATTGTTAAATATCTTGATGATGTTGAGAGTAGCTGTGGTAAATACCAGTATTTCACTATAACTGATGATCATTCATAGTTATGACAAAGTATCAGAGCATCATGTAATCCAAATGGCATAGCCAATGCTGCTTCTATGATGAGTATAGGAAACAGCAACCAATTTGTGTACTGGAGTTGGTTATATCCAGGAACCTAAGATTTTGTTGAGCATTGTATTCAGAAGACCTTGGTACTGCAATGCCTTCCTTTCTAGTTGTGTTGGAATGCAACAATAGATCTGTTCTTGAGTGACAAGGAAGGCTAGTATGTTCTTATGGGATAGGGTATTAGCAGAGTCTGTGGGTTTCCAAAGAAAGTTTTTTTGTGTTTATCAGAAACTTATCGTCTTCTATGTGACACTCAAACTTTACTTTACTGTGACAGCTGAGTTCTGTTGAAGTTCTGGTAAGTCAGAGTAAAAACGTCGAGACTAAAATGCAGTCTGGAAGAGGCTGCTAGCATGCATCCTGCTCAGATCAACCTATTGACTGAAAGTGGGTGGTGGGAGTTAGGGGAACAGGCATCTCAGCCGGTGTCAAGATATGTGGCCTACTGAGCTAAGTAGACAAGCTGTTTCCTTAGAAGAAACTTCTGATCCATATCTTAAGCCTTGTTCAGACTAAAGTACCCAGAGTGGCACATTTCCAGAATTGCTTGCTATTTTTTTTTTAGTAAAAGTCTTCATTTCACAGGTAAACCTTATGACTCTGCCTCACACTATCTGCCTAACGCGATAAAATATGTAAATGAAATGTCTCAAATGTCGATACTATGCTTGGATTAAATGAAGAAAATTAAGTTGGTTAAGTCTGTACAATTAAGAGATTACTTTTGATGGTCAGCTGTTATACTTGAGCTCCTTCCATTCTTGCTAACAATTTTACATGCACTGGTTGCAATGGCTTTTCCAAAAATCAGTGTGGAATTAATTTAAACAGCAAATAGTTAATTGGCACGTTGGCAGTGGGAAGATGCTTATAGTCCAGATGTGGTCTGTCAGTATCACTACAGTTTTGTACTTGAATATCTCTCTTACTCAGGTATACAGTTTATTTAGTGGTTGAGGAGGGTAGGAAGACACTAGAGTTATCCAGATCCTGTACAAAAATGTGCTGTGGTTTTGATTACTGTCACTGTGCAGCAGCAGGTAATCCATGGATTCTGGGTTAGAGCTGGTGCTAAAGTCAGCAGCAAAGCTTTCTCTTTTTTTTTTTTTTACCTTTGTCTGTCTGCAGTGTGACATGGTCCACGATCCTTAGTCACACAGAAAGGAGTAAGCAAAACTGTGCAGAGTTTGTCAATTATCCTAGTATTTCAAGCTCCATTAGAATCAAAAAGGTTAGAGACATTGTTTTGAATATGGCACAGGACAAAACTATGCTGTGTGACTACAAAGGGAGAGTAAATCAAAGTGCCTAAAATGACATTAAAGAGTAGGGACAAAACTCTCAAAAGCACCTCAGCTGCTCAGGAGCTTGTCTTCCTGAAAAATCAAAGGAGTTGGGGATCTGAGTTCTTTTAAAAAGTGGAACTTGTTTTTGAAAGCTACTTTTGAAAACACATGCTTTGCATTTGCAAACTTGTTTGTACCACATCTAGGGAACACACTTATTAAAATCAGTTGCCATGATGTTCAGGGTACTGTGGTTTCTTAATACTTGCACAGAGTCCTCTGATCAAGAGAAAAGCTTTTCAGCAACTGGTGCAGGGTAATCACCATATGGCGGAGTGTTGTGGGATGGCTTCTTATGGTGTAGGACAAAGTGGAAACCCGTGGATTATGTGGTCTGACTCATTCCTTGTGAAGTTCATCTCAAAACTGTGCAACGCATTAGTGACTTTCCACTAATGCTGAAGTTGGACATCCCTCTGTGATCTCACTGTGCTGAAGTTTTAAAAGCCCATGTTGTTTCTTTTAAACTCCTGGTTTAAGTGTATTCATGGTCAGTAAACATCCATATGTTCTAATGCCAACATGATCTCTTAGTTTAAAGAGCTCTTTTTCTTCCCGGTGCTTACCCATCTGATGAATTTACAGCCTGTAATCACACTGCCCTTTATCTCTTGCTGTCTTTTCTATCCTATCTTCCTACGCATTCAAATAGGGAATGGAAGGAAGAGTTTCCAAAATGATCTGCTGGGCTGATGTAACACCATCTTGATGAGATACTGGGGAGCCGCGATGCAGCTGAACAAACCTTCACCTCAAACAGCCTAATGTGTTGACTTTATACAGGAGAACAGGCTATAAAAATTGCAACCCTGTGTCGCTTCAACAGTGCTCAAGTGGTGAAGATGGGTATCAGCCTAGCAATATAAAGGACTCCAAATCTGCTTAGTGGCATCTGATGGCATATTTAGTGTTAGTGCTCAGATGGACTTCACTACAATGTTTTTTGAACACATCTGCTAGTCTGTGAGCTTTCTTTATTAATGAATCGCAAAGAGGCACTGGGAGTGAACGTATAGTTATAAGTGATTGGTCTGCAAATATTTTTTTTTCCTCTTTGGCTTTTAAATTACCTGCTTAGTATTTTAGGGATTGCAAGTTAGTGGGAGTGATGTGCCTAAAGGCCATCTGAGCGTCTGGAAATCTCCTTCATAAAGCAGTTCTCTGGTCAAGCTTTCAGGTGCGTTTTATATGGGAGAGTTCTGTTGATGCCTGTTCAGAGGCTGTCATATGCTTTATGACTATATATTGGTGCCTGATATGAAGATGGAGTCCAAAGAATTTGCAAAACATGGCACCTTGCTGTGTCTTTAAAGAGCTCATGAATCTTCAGCACTGATGTTCTGACTTGTCTTGTACCCTTTAAATAAAGTTTTCTAAACAGTTCTTATGCAAGGTTTGAGTTAGGACTGTGGGTTTTACTGAATTTCAGTTTTCACTGTTGTACTTCTATACTTTTGAGGATACCGTTGTATTGTGCATAGTTGGTTGTATTCCCAAGACTCGAGGAAACTATTTCCTGGCTGTCAGGATGAACAAATGGCTCCTGTAATACCTTCGATCATTTTCTTATTTACAGACAATTTTATTTGTTTTACACTACCTGAATTGCCTTTGTAGGTCTTCCAAATGACACCAGCATTCAAACACAGCTCTAGTATTCTTCCATTCTGTTTAGGTCCCTGTTGCTTGCCCCTTATGTTCTGTTCTATGGAATTTGTGTGAGCCTATATAGGTGTGACTTCACAAACAGAAAAATAACTTTCAGAACTGATTCTGGGGGGAAGTGAACAGGAATAGCATGATTGTAGTAATAAGCCAAATGCTGCTTTGCAGAACTTTGCCCCTCACTGAGCTGTCCTTATGGGAGACACCAGAACACATGGTGGCTAGTTTAGTTAAGAGCAGAGGTAAAGATGTGATGTTAGCTATTCGTGCCAAGTATTTCTCAGAAGAGTAGATTAGGCAGTTGATGCTCAGTGTGTGATATAGATTTACCACGATTAATTTGTGAAGTCTTTTGCCAGACATCGCTGATGCCTGCTAAGCTGTTTCTTGCAGAAGCCAGGTGGGCAGTTGGCAAGAGTTGCTCATTAGCAGCGGGAAATGCCGGTTCAGATTGTGTTGCATACAAGCTACCAACCACCTCAGTGACAAAAGAGCAGCGCTGCTGTTTGCATAGAGGTCCATGGTTCCATGGGCCTCAGGTCTCCACGCCATTTCAGTGCTGCTTGATGCCTTTTTTTTTTTTTGGAAGCTACACAAAGTGGTAAGGTCTTGCTAAGAAAACAGCTTCAGTGAGCATGGCTGAAGATTCCTCCTGGTACTTCAGACAAAACATCTTGATGTTTCGTCTAGAGTGCAAAAAAAAGTGAGTGCAGAAGAGTGCAAGAGTGCAGAAAATGATCGAAGGGTTTTTACAGCTTTCTCACAACTAAGGTACAGTAAGGTGAATTCATATTGTTGGGATAATTTCTGCTCTAGTAGGCTTGCTCAAGTATCTTTATCCCAAAAAGAGACAGAGGAGTTCTTCTTTATTATTTGAGTAAAAGGAGAACCATTGGGACATTGCCCTGTGGGGTCTCAAAATATTGGGACACAGCCCCTCTTTTATCCCTGTACTCCTACACTAGTAAGTCCTTCCCCCTTTACCCATTGTTTAATGTACTCAGGGTTCACATTCTTCTTATTTTGCTTATTGCTCTTTGTTCTGTCCAGCAAACAAGATTTACATGCAGGTGCTAAGTTAGCATCTCCTGCCATATACCTGCAAAATAAGTTTATTTAACCAGTTCTTCTCAGATCTTATTTTGCAAGGACATCCTTTCTTTCTTCATTTCAATCTGTATTTGGAATGACACCATTATATGCACAGAATTAGGATCCATTTCACCAGTTATCTCCTACTTGTGCTCTGCAGTTCAGGTTATGCAGTCCACAGTGGATCTCATCTTCAAAACTTCTAAGCTCTCACCTGTACCTGCTTTGAAGGATGCACTGAAGTCTTGACTTGCAACAGTGGTCAACTGCAGAATTGCAGATGCCTGTAGCTTCTAACATTGCCTCTGGCTGCACAAAAAACTCTAGGTCAAGATGCTCTGAGGGTCTTTTCCTGGTGGGTGACCATGGGAAAAGAAAGCTTGTGTATTCAAGGTGTTAAGTGGCTGTTATTCATTAACATCCGGCAACGACCAGGGGATGGTGTAGCAATGTTTCAGGGTTGGAAGCTCCTGCGGAAGTACCACAGAAAAAAGAGATCAGCATCTAGCTTTTAGGATGTGCTTTATTCTCATCTCATGCCACTCTTGCTTTCTCCTCCTGTTTTTTCCTTTATTTGTCTCACAGTGTCTGTTAAAATAATTTTTTCTTTTCCCTGCATGAGCTTCTGTCATTAGATGAAAGGTCATGGATATAATATGAATCTACAACGATAAATACAGTGCAAAATGGATTGAAATGCACACGGTAAAGAGGGTTTCCAATTAAAAAACACTTTGCCAAGCTTGCACCAAAGAAACAGCCACGCAGCCTCTGATTTCCATGCTTATAATTAGCTGCCATTGAAAGTTAATTACTTTCAGGACTGAAGTGAAAGTTAAATGCAAAAAAAGGGGAAATCTTTTCAGAAGGTTTCAGCACAAGTGAGTGTATAGTTGCCAACTTAAAATCTAGTTTTGTTGTTTTAAACAGCATATCAGTGATATTTCCTATAGGCAAAAACAGCAAGACTGGAGAGAGAGCAGGATTTTTCAGTGCTGGTTATTCTTGATGACTCCATTTTTAGAGCATGCTCATCACTGAGAAAGCTGTTTGCTTTCAGTAATTCTTGCTGTGCTTTCTACAGATCAGGATCCTTCAGGGTGTTTTCAGGCTGGGCACCTGGAGAAGTGCCCATGCTTTCAACTCCCCCTTGATGTGAATCAGTTTCCTTGAGTGATGGTTTGTATCTCCTTTGTAACAAGCTGCAAGAAGCTTGGTGAGGAATAGAGAATTGAATGTTGTCTCTCCATAGAGACAGTAAACTAAACTTCTAATACAAAGAAGGTAGGTGTAAGTCTCTCGTTTACAATTCACTCAAGATTCATGAATCAAATAATAGTTCAGTCTATCACGTGAATAATTAGCTGTATCTATATAGTACACCTAGTTGAAGTTTTTGCATATTTAGGAGACGTGATGGGTTTTGTTATTTCCAGAACAGGGGACCATGTTTATCCTTCTTGCAACATAAGGAATAATATTCAAAATGCCAAGAATGAGTGTGGAATTCTTTACTAATACAACATCTCACTAGCAGAGATAGGCAAGCCATTTGGAAACCAATTTGGTGTACAGTGGCTCTGTTTCCACATCATTAAGGATCCTCTTTCTCTTGCTGGCAGCAAAACACAGGAATACTGATATAACTAGGAAAGAGTGCATGGAGAATGTATGCTGAATAAAGCATTCTTCTCCTCTACTTAAATGTCTTGCTCTATGAGGAGAAGGAGCAGTAATTGATAGAGCTGATAAGCCTTCCCTTTCCATTTCTGAAAAAAGGAATAGAAAAATCTATTCAAATAAAGAAAGCAAAACAATTTTCATTTAATTTTGATAATTATTGTGTGGATTTATGTGTAATGGGAAGACTTGGTGAAATGAAAGAAACTTATCAGCTGAAACAAATGGAATGACCTGGTGCCACCACTCGTAGCTGAAATCAAGACATAGACTGCAGGCCTCTTCGAAACACTTCTCCAGCTAGAGAGAGAATGCAGTAGGTTTAGGAAAATATCAGGAGATATTAGGAGAATATCACGTGAGAAAGGTCAACCCTGGTAGCTTGTGAAATTTCTATATGGAGAAAGAAATGGGTTGTAATCTTAGTGCTGCTGTAGTCAAAGCTTTTTTTTTTTAATGTTGCTTTGCAGAAGTGCATGAAAGCATTTCTGGAGCATGCTTACATCCTCTATCCTATGCTGACAATGGTATTAGGTGTGGAAGGACAAGTCGGTCATGTTGTACAGTCTCAGGCACCCTTCTCCCAGGTGAAGTTTCTGGCCCTACTTCTGTCTTGGAAGCTTTGGAGGAGTCAGACTATCTGTAGTCTACATCAAGCTTTTCTTCTAGCCACAGAATCAGGACTTAGCCTTAATCCTATCCTACAGCAGAGTATGCCAACATATCACTTGAGAAGCCAGCTTCCTCCTGAGCTAGAGGAACACTTTGACATTCCTATGCCAGCTTTCTTGGGGAAGGCTTTTGATTGAAGCTTTTGGAGGGGCAGGAGTGAAATAGAGCAATTTTATTTCACTTGGAGTCTCCATGGCAGCAAATTACTCCTCCTCTTCCCCCCCACCTTGTTTTAAAAGAAAATGGGGAGGAACAATAGCAAGCAAGGCCTTCAGTGAGAGTGAGAAGTAGAAACTCATTTACAGCTGGAAAATATAGAAAGTCAGGAAACTATTGAATGATTTGTAAAAGGGGCATGGTTTGCTTGTTTGCTGTTCCATTCACTGTCCTCCATGTTAATCTCTAAGACGAGAGACAAGCCATTTTCTCAGCCAAGAACAATTTACCTGTGTGCTGGCACACAGTTTAGAGCAATTTAGAAAACAAAGAAACCCCATTCCAAATTATCATTTAGCTGCTGACATCATGGGATTTTTTTTTTCCTTTTCCCTCCCATTCAGAAGTTTAGAAACTAGGAGCATTCTTGCTCTCAGAATGCATCAGAAGTGTGCTGTTTTCAGGGCTGGAGTGCCCTGTGCCCTGCCCAGCTGTGCAGAATGTATCTGGGCCTAAAGTTCCATGGACATATAGTGCTGTAGTACAGGCATAACTCTAAGCCTTGTCCTTGCTCTTTCTGAGTCCAGAGATTTTGATAGGGTAACTACCTGCTTTGTGGAGAGGGATGTTGTAACCAGGATTATTCCTTGTTATGGGCCAATAGTCTTTGATCAGTGGGTGAAAAAGCTGCTGCTTCCATCTGCCTGTGAACCCCCGCAAGCAAAGCAGTGACCAAGAAATGATGTGAACACAATTTCCAGCTGATGATGTAAACCTGTTTTGTTTGGCCTCTGTTCAGTATCACTATAATGTGTGTATGTGTCTGGAGCCTGGTTAGACAACTTTCCTGGTTCTGCAGGTTACATTTCAAAGTTGTCATGTGGCAGGCAGTAAGAAATGCATCTCTCCTGAAGTTCATAGTGGGGAGATGGAGCTTCTTGAGAGTCTCCTGAGGCAATGGTGTCAATGTTTCTGAAGCTCTGCTGTGGGACAGGGTTGAGCCTGCTGCCTCCTCTAGCACCTGTTTGGCTGACTTCTCCTATGGCCCACCCGGGTGCCCAGCATGTGATACAGCCCTGGTACAGGAACTTGCTGTGATAGTCTCAAACAATGCATGGTTCAGGAGTCACAAGTTCCTTGCTTTAGGAGAAGGATATCATCTGTGCCATCAGTGTCTTTGTGTGATTTGCTAGATCAAGAAAGACATGCCCCCCTACAACAATATCTAATAGAAATGCTTAGGACAAGTAGGAATAATTTGCTGATCTCAGACTTGTAATAGCACCTTTGTGCTGGGGGAGAAATCAGGTGTTCTGATACTGTCTGTACCTTACCATTCTCCGGGATAAAGAGAAGATTCTGGCATCTGAGTGCAGTCAGTTTCCTTCTCCCTGCTAGCACTGAGCTCCCTCAAATTGTCAGAAAGGCCAGAATCCTGTGTTGCTGATTTGGAACTCCAAAGCTGACAAAAAGACAGAGACAAGTTATTTTGGGGAGAGTATGATGTCTGTATGGGGAGGACTGCCTCAGCTGTAGTTAACAGGGATAAGCATACACAAGTTTTAGGAACAGGGGAAGTGCTGTCCCAAAGCCGTTCACATCTGTGTGCTGCATGAAAGGCGACAGTGAAATAGCAAACCACAGATAAGCTGATCTTTCCTTTCCTTTGAGCATCTTTCCCTGAAAATCTCTTAGGAGAAAGAGACTTTGGCATGAAAGTGGTAACACCCAAAACCAATCTCAAAAAGGAAATTTCTGATTTGAGGTCTTTGGTTTTTTCTTGTTCTGATCTGGAATTAGCACTGAGCTAATACTTAGAGCTAGTAGAAGTGACAAGATTTGTCTGCTTGTGTCTTAAACTACCTCCACGAGGCCAAGCTGACTTGAGGAGGTCTTGAGGAACAGCTCATGCATGAAAGCATGGAGTGTATTGGGGGACATGAAACTGTTAGCTACAAAAATAGAAACATGCATCTTCTCCCAGCTGTTAACATGCTGACTCAGTGTTCAAGGAAAGCCTCCCTCGTTCCTCTCCTTTGCATGCCGGATAGAGGAGGCCCAGTGTCTCCCACTCAAAAAGATGCCAATGAAGGCATGTCCTTGGCTTACCCTTTTTTGTGCACACATGATGCAGCACATCTTTGCCAAGGTAGGTGCTCTGGGCCAGGATGGACCCTGTGTGCTGCCAGCTGCACCACCCCAATTTCCTATCTGCCGGCCCTGATCTGCAGTGCCCCTCTAGATAGTGATTAGTAGAAAGAAACCAGTTCCTTTGCAGCAAAGTGAAAACTGTCTATATGTGAATGCATTCATCTTCTAATCACCACGTTCCTGTGGAGCCTCAGGTTAAAATAAAGATGTGAGTGGCTCTAGAAGTAATCCTCCTGTTAGTTGTACACAGTGCATGTTCACACTTATTCCATTCCTCCTTCCTCTGCTAGAAGGCACCAATCCTTCCCCTCCTTCCCTGGAGCAGTCCACCCCATCATCTATTCTGCTGCTGTGCATGCCATGTCGTTTCTTCTTTTTTATTTAATTTAATAAAATGAGTGTGTGGGCTGATTTGCATATTCATGGTTCACTTGATTAATAATTGATGAGAAGGCCTGGGGCAGGTGGTTGAGAATAAAAAACATTTAGCAGGGAGCGGAGTGGAAAGAACAGATCCCTGGCTGGCACGTGTCCACAGGGGGAAGAGCTGCCGGGGGCTGGGAGGGAGAGAAGGGGAGAGTGAGAGGCAGAGCAGACAGTGCTGAATGTCACCAGTGGAATGTAATTTTGTCAATTTAAATATTTAATCATGTCCTCTGAATTGGTGACATTTCAAGTCCCAGGGGCTCTTTCTCCATGGAGTTTTGGTAGGAAAGCAGGTGCAGGGAGGTTTCTCTCCTTGAGATGGGAGGAGAACAGGCTGGAGGTTGTAGAGAGTCATGTGCCAGGTTGATGATTTCTAGTATGAATCTGAAGAGTTTGGAGGAACCCGGTATTCAATACTCTCCTGCTGCGGTCTGTGAACAGGGCATGTGATAGAAAAGAAGGCGGCAGGGGAAGCTGAAAGCACACCAACTTCATGGGCTCTCATTTATTGAATCAGGGATGTCTGCCTTTTCCTTTCCCAAGTTTCTACCCTGCTTGTCCCTGGAAGGCTGTGTCAAATAAACGTTGCTAGGCTTAGGCTTAGCTGACCTTCAGGTTTTGAGGGCAGGAAGGTATGGTATTACTTCATGCTTTTTACATATATAATCTGAATGCAGATAACCTATCACATTCATCTTGGAATCTATTGTTGTTCCTTTTCTGCCAAATGTACTTCTGCAAAGATATTCTGGATGGCTTGGGGAAAAAAAAAGCTCTTTTGGTTTATTCCCTGGAAATCGTTATGGGTAACACTTGGTATTACTGAGAGTAATTAATCTATTAATGTAGATGTGGCAGAGTTAGGGAGACCTGGCTAGTGCAGGAACAGTGGTAGAAAATCTAGGGTTGCTCATGGTTGTTGAATAGTTTCAGTTTTCATCTTCATTTTGAGGGTTTTGGAAGCTGGTGGGACAAGCACCTTCACGTTAGCAGTTGAGTTTTATTGTCTGCACAAGCAGAGCAGGCTTGGGCTTTTCACCCTTAGAAGGCAAAGGTTTCCATTCTTCTACATGGTGCAAACTTTCTGTCTGTTTCCTCCAAGGCTGGAACTATTCTGACTCCACTCAGGCAAAAATGAATTCTGATCTGGGGTGATTCTCACCCAGGACTGACTTCTGATGTGTTCGTTACCTGCATATGTCAGAACTCCTGACGTTCCCATTGATGGTGACAATGCACAGGGGAACTGGGATCCATAATGAATTTTTATCTCCTAGCGGATGGTTTGATGGTTTATTTATGAATGGTCTTCATAGATTAAAAATAAAAGCAGCCTTAAATAACAGCTCAAGGAGACACTGACCAATTCATTTCCATTAAAGTCCATCTGTCTATTAATAAATTGTAAGACAATGCAATTTACGCAATAACTCATCTCTGTTCATAATGTAAGTAGTTGTTTTTCAATTGCACAGTATTTAATGATGCGGCTTTTCTTATTACGCTGTTCCTTGCTGGAGAAAGGGATCAGTGATGAGCTTTTCACCCTCTGCACTCTGCTGCTGAATTTCCCAGTGGTCTCAGGTGGGAGAGCTGGGATTCTGACAAACTCTGAATTTGCTTTAGCTTCTACATTGCTTCTACATTACTATCTGTCCTTACAGTACTCCTAAAGGGTGCTATACGTACTCCATGTTAACTCTGGTATATCTCTTAACCTCTCTCAGAATCTCCTTCTCTTTCTCTTAAATACTTTCAGTTTAAAACTGAGTTACTCTCATCTGAGATATTGCCTCCCTTCCTTATGTGGAGGTAGTTTCTTCTGGCAGCTGTCTCGTGCTGTTACTTTGAGGACAACAACTTGCATCCTCCCTGCATACGTACCGAAGGATATAGGGTCAGGATCTCCACTGGGTACAGAAGAGCCATTGGGAAAGCTAAGTGTCGCTTCATCTGTGAGCTGACATCAAGACACTGCAAGAACTTCACTACCAAGAGCCTTGGCATAATGCATTTTTGTAAATATATCAGGAAGAGCTGCGAAGACATGTTCATTCTCTCACTGTTCTTGACCTTCCTTTTCAGGACAAAAGAATAGGTGAAGCTTTAGTAGCAATCTGAGTATCCTGCAATTCTGTCTTATCATTTCAGGAACTGAATACATGCTTTGGTAATTTTGTACTCCCACCCTCTTCTCCTCTTAAAATCCTAAAGGAACATCAAGGAGTGGTTGAATCAGTACACAAAATAAAGCAACTTCTCCAGACTTTGCAACTAAGTCTTTTCAGATAGAACAAAAAAAAATGAATTGAAAACATTTAAAGTGTAGACTTTAGTGGAATATCCTCTGCTATATTTTCCATGCCTGAGATAGAATTATTCTGGTGGCAAATATCAAACAACTAAACCTTTGAAACCTTTTTTGCTTAATGCCAAAGGTATATGGTAAGGGTGAGGGGGTATTTGAGGTTCTGAATCTGCTTTTTAAACTTTCCTTCTGAAATTTAGGTCAAACCTTATTTTAAGAAGAGTCCGTTCATTTTTCTACTAATTAGGAGCCTATGATCCAAGAGAAAAAAGAGCATCTGGGGTGAATGTGGATAGATATCTTTATTCTATCTCTGCGTATTTGCACATCCCAATGCTAATTTCAAAGCAAATGTGCATATCCAAAGAAACTTGCATGGAAGATATTTCAACTGGTTGGAAATTTGTAGAGCTTTTCATCCTTGCCTTTGCAAAGTCTTGAAATTCACTCCTGGATGCTAAGATAGGCACGTAACTTTTAGGTGGATCAATTTTTCTCCTTTTGAAGAGAGTGGTTAAGTCTTCTTGGTCTCTCTAGTATTTTTGTCCCTATTATCGTTCTGTCTAATCACAACTATAGACATGATTAGCTGCGTATGTCCCTGGTGGAAAGGACCTGTTATTCTTTCCATTTCACAGGAGGGGAGAGAGAGACCCCAAACAACCGTGTGAGTAGTACAAGGTCCCAAGGGAATAAACTGAAAGCACCATCTAGGGAAAACTGCAGGAAATGTTGCTTTGGTACTGAATACGGCTTTACTGAGTGTTTGATTTTTTGTAATGTGAATCGCCCTCACTGGAATCCGAGCTTAGGCTCATCTGTTCACCTACTTGCGAGCTGGTGGTAAACATCAACCTCTGTCTCCCAAGAACATGGTTTACCATAAGCGTATTTTAGCAAAGTTACTGATTTGGTTGACTGGAAGATTTCCCACGTCTGGATAATTTTAGTCAGATTTCTTTTTCAGGTTTGATTTTTATCAATATCTGAGACTTTGGCCAGTGGTTACAGGAAAGAAACTGCTCATAGAATTCAACTCTAAACTTTCCACAAAATGTGAAGGGAGAGATGATAGTTTGTAGTTCAGGCCTGTTTCACTGCTAACCTCCTTTGCTGTGTAGTTAACCTCAACAGTGATTGTAGGCATATTGTACCTGTCTTACAACTGTCCTGCTGGTACCACGCGCAATTAATATGACACCGGGGAATGTAATACATGCTTCACGTCATAGAATTCAATTCATTTAGCCATTTTCTTCCCTGGATGTGTCTTGGCTAAGGTCAGTGGATTTGCACTGAAATTTCGTTTGTCTCACTGTGCACATACTGCTGCATTACCACAAGATCCCAATTAACAATGTCAGACACATTTTTCTCCTTTTCTTTTAATAGGAAAAGAAAACGCACAATAAGCTGATTTTTCACAATGCTTTTCATGCACACAGGCCTTGGCACAACCTAGGGAATAGCCTTCTATTGCTAAAAATAATAGCTCTAAAGTCTTTGCCCAACTGTTAACTAAAATTTGTATAGCATGGTGGATAAATCATCTGCTTAGTACGTCTGAAGCATTATGTTCCAATCCTGTTAAAGTTGTAGTTATTCAATATTTCAATTAACTCTTTTCTGCTGATATGATTATATATTAATTAAATCTTGCTAATATTTTCAAAGCCATCATAGAGGAGTATATATGATCAGATAGTTCTTTTCATGTGTATGAAAGGCCTGCTAGAGAGAGAACTGTGGAACTGCAAAGAGATATACTATCTCTAAACAGAAATGACTTTAAGGAAAGGGCTGGCTGTGGGAGATGCTTGCAAGCATCTTACTCTGTTACATGATTCTGTTTTTTTCTGTTACCACACAAGTACAGCTGGGTCTCAGCAGAGACAAATTGTAAGAAAAGACAGAATTGCAAAACAACGGTGATGCAACGGCTCACACTTCTCCTTTTTAGCTACTTGTGCAATGATATTCCTGTGTAGCAAGAGGGGTTCATGTGTTGGAAGCATTTTCCCATTCACAGAATCATATCATAGGGTGGCTTGGGTAGGAAGGGACCTGAAAGCCCACCCGGTTCCTACCCCTTGCTGGGGGAAGGGCTGCCACTCACCAGATCAGACTGTCCAGGGTCCCATCCAGCCTGGTCATGATCGCCTTCAAGGATGGAACATCCACAACTTCGGACCCATTTCAAATCATTACAGGGGTATTAGGGGTCCTGTGATGTATCCAGTAAATACAGGTGACATTAAGTCACTGGAATGTAAGTTCTGAATGAGGCAACTGAATCTTGGTAGTGCAAAGCTCAGCTCTCTTGCCCTTGTCATTGGAGAGTGATGCTCTTCTCCAGCCCCTATGCTATGCAGTTGAAGGCAGCCCTCTATCTGAGGGTGAGTGATGTGGGTCCTGCTTCTGTATTTAGAAACAAAGCCTTCTGTAAAATATGGAGCATCAGGCACTGGTTTTTGAACCATGTAGGACAGAGTTGTGGCCATCTCAGTCTTTGTCTTCTCTGTGTGTTTAACACCTGAGCCCTTCCAGGACCAGTGCAAGCTACTCACGATCCTGTGTCATTTCATTTGACTGTACAAGCAGCTCACTTGTGCCTGGCCTGGCAGCTTCAGTCTCTCACTCTTTCCTTATCTCGGCTCATTGCCAGTGTGCTGTGATTTGGATCCATCCCATGAGTCCCTAATGACGCCCCCATTCAGTGTTTCTTTACTGAACCCCTGTGCCAAGCCCTGTCAGCAGCAGGGCAGCCTGGAGCATGGGCTGTGCAGGCTGCCTCTAATGGATGGGCTGGGGGCACAGGGCCACAGGGCTGACTGACAGGAGCTCACCTCGGTGGCACCGAGCACTGGTCTCTGCCTTGCCATGAGAGTAAGCAGTGGTGGAGAGCTGTAATCCTGCATGTTTGGGGGGGGAGTAAAGGGGCAGGCAGTGCCCTCCAGCAGGCATGAGCTTTTGCTGTGTGACCTGCTGTTTGCTTTGGTAGCTTGAATGCAGACATGCTGCCTGCAACCTCATTGCTGAGAGAAGAAATGTTTCTTTTTAAGTGAATCTTTAAGGCGCTTTTCTCTATTCTTCTCTCTTCTTTTTTCCTTTCCATTTGTTCACTTTTTATCTTCTTCTCCCTGCTCTGCACCTTCCATTCTCCCCATTCTCATTTTCCCTTGTGATCAGGAGAAGACAGCATTTCCCTGTTCAGATCGGTCCATTTGTTCCACCTGCTGTCCATCACGCAGCTCAGCAGCATGCATGCTTCAGAGGGGAACGTGTGTGTGTGTGCCACACTGTACATAAATGGGGAAAGCATTTCTATTCTTCTCTCTCCAGACCCTGTTGCCCTGAATTTCACATTTGTTCAGCATAGCTTTCAACACTGTTATTTCTCCTGAAATTATCCAGTTTCAGTATGTGAGCTGACAGCCTCCTGTAGCGCAGATCCCACAGGTTCTCCATCACAGTGGGAGGTTTTTCTTTTTTCCCAAATCGACTACCTCCTAACTTAATCACCTCTCATCCCCCTCGGATTTCATTCCTGCAGTTCTGATGATGACCGTAGTTTGTCCACTGTGTCATGCATTT
Organism: Chrysolophus pictus; assembly: GCA_037305975.1. Classification (NCBI taxonomy): domain Eukaryota; kingdom Metazoa; phylum Chordata; class Aves; order Galliformes; family Phasianidae; genus Chrysolophus; species Chrysolophus pictus. Next base: position 114,185,715 of record CM074576.1, on the reverse strand, counting down.
CTGTGGGTCAGATATGGTTATGTTCCCACATGATGTGGACTCACTACTCCTTGGACTCTCTCTGTGCAGCACCCCTGTGGCTCTAACAGCTCTGACTGGTGTCATAGCATGGGCTCTGGACTTGCCTTCTGCAAGTGTCAGATCTGCCTCAGTTTTCCAACGTGATCTTGTGCAGAACAATGAATCTTCCGCTGCCTTTTCCTGTCTGTAGAGCAGGGATTTCATTTTTCTTTCTATGCTTCCTGGTGGTTTTGCCTGTCTTAGTTAGTCTTTAGTATCAGATGGGCTGTATCTGATTGTGCCCACAGTTGGAGCTCTTGCTTGAGTTCCTGTGTTTTAGAGCTAGCAAAACTTCTCCCCCAAACACATTCAGAAGAAAGTGCCAAAATCCAGCACATGGACGTAGATCAGCTGAAGACACAGTCTCTGTAAGTGGATTTAGCTGATCAGTGGCCAACAGAACACATTTTATTGAACGGCATCAAGCACAAGCGCTGTTACTTCTATAAGGTTCACCAGACTTGGCTTCATCACGTGGTGGAAGAGAGGTTTTTATTAATCCATAATTAGTATGGATGGATTGTATTGATGAGTTTGTAGCATTGGGCTGATAATGGGTTGTTGAGTTTGTTTGGTTTTGGTTTGTTTATTTTTGCTTGGTTTTGTTTTTCTGTTATTCCTGACAAAGTAATGGTTAAAGTCTGAGTTTTGGAATGAGACTTTAGCAGGTAATCCACCCATTTTTGGGTGATACCGTTTTGATTTAGCCCCAGTCCAACAATGTGGCATATGGATATGGCCCTGAACTCATGCTAAACCTGTCCTAAATCACTGCAATCAGTGGCTTTATAATGGCTAACTTTTTCTAGTATATGGATGAACCTAATAGTAACTACCTAGGTTGCTCTGAAAGTAACGTTTCCTATTTATTTCTGTGGAAACAATAACAGATACAAAGAACATAGTAGCACTATTTGATAGAGCAAATTCTCAGCTACCAAATGTTTTTTTTTTTAGCACAGTTGTCACCATTAGCTATGCATTTTTGCCAGCGATGAACAAGAGCCTGCATGCTTTGCTTATCAAAAATCTGTATGACCATCCAGAACAGAGCTTGTCTTTCACATCTTTGTTGCCACTGCTGAAACACATCACCTACTGTCCTAACATCCACTGTTTGGTCTCCACAAATGTTCAACAAATGTCAGTGAATGTGAATGTGTGCCATTTTTTCCACATGGAGGAATTAACTGACATACCTTTGTTTCATGTGCACTTCCATGTCAGTCACGATTTTTGTCAGGCTGCCCCTCTGCTGCCATCTGTTGCATGGCAAGAGAATATAATGGAATATTAGTGGGAATATTCAACCTCTACTACTGTACCACCATCATCCATCACTGACATCATGGGCTAAAACATTAAAATGGTATTACTTTCAGAGCAGCCCTTGTACAACATAGGTTACTTTGAAGGCCAAGCATTGGAACAGGCACTTGGGGAAATGGTGGAATATCCACAAGCGAAGGTATTTAAGAGACTCTTGGACCTGGTTTTAAGTTTATTGTGGATATAGTGTAGTGATGGGACTCAGTAGGTAAGACTAATGGTTGGGCTTGATCTTGAAGGTCTTTTCCTACCTTGACAATTCTGCAATTCTTCTGGAAACTTAATTTTCTGTTTCCTTTCCTTCACTGATGGATCAAGTGTTTTGTTTGTCCGTGTCTTGGATCCTGATGCTGAATTATCCCTGGAGATGTAGGATCATGTTAGGCAGTTGTGTTTTAAGATCGCTTCTGCTGTTTACCTCTCCGCCAGCCTTTTACCCTCTGAACAAATTATTGCCAAAAATGGAGCTGTAATGTTCCTCTTGCACAGTGGGATACTGAGCACTGCATGGATGTATGATGGTGAGAAACTTGTCACTTTGGCAACCACCAATTGGGTATCTGGACTGAATCTTTACGGTCAACCAGGAATAAGGAGTTCAGTCTCTGAGGGGCTGATTTAAATATAGCCTTTTGTGAGCACCAAGTGGCACAATTAATTGATAGTGTGATAGATATGTTCCCCTGCTCTGGGATCCTGACCTCCAACCAGGTTAGCAAGTCACATTCTGTTGTGACTGTAGCATTTCTGGAGATTTAAAATCCTTTAGTACCCAAAAACAAATTCTTTCCTTGGGGCTGAGAGAAACCTTCTGAATGTAAACAGCTGCTGTAGTTAATATTACAGAATATATAACACTAGCCAATGCATAGTTCATGAAAATTTCAATAAGAGGGTATGAATTTTGTTCTCTTCAATGTGAAATATGTAACGAAAAAGGAAGCATTGGACCCAAGAGCCAAATTTAGCCCTGTACGGAGCAATGAAAATAAATAAGACTTTATAGCATTTTTGTTCTATTGTCTAAAATGGAACAAAAGATTGGTGAGGTGTGAAGTCACAGATGCAAGCAGAACTGGGGGTTGAAAAAATGAGCAAATTTAGACCTACGTACTTTGATGGTGGTTGCACCATGTCTCTGTGATTAGAATCTGGGAGATTTATGGGGTGCTGCAGGACAGAGAAAGAGGAGAGTATTAGTGGAGGTTTGTTAAAAATTTAATTATCTTGCAAAACTTAATAATTACTTTTGTGTATATGAAGTTCAGTTATAAATGTTTTCTAAGACTTCCATTAGAACTTTCTGAAATGATTTCTTTGTGAATGAGCAACAATTAAATAATGCATTCTTGAAACTTGGGAGAAAATTACCCAAAGGTTGGAAAATTAGCTTAAAGGTGCAGTAACAGAAGATCATTCAGCTTTGACATTATGTGGGAGGAATCAACTGATCTTCAGCATCATAGATTGCTGTTACTTCATTTTCACTATTTTGTATCAAAAAATTTAAGAGAGGCCGGCCACATGTGGAGGATGATGGGGAGATGTGTTCTTTGGATCTTGGTTGCAAGGGAGAGTTCATATAATCAGTGTCTTAGGGATGGACTGAAACCTGTTCCCAATCCATTCCTGTTGAATATATGGGGTTTTTTTATCAGTTCCAGTACAAGGTGGCAAGAGGTAGTGAACCAGAATATCCCACTGGTTCTTTTGCTATTTGGAGTTAGCTTTGCATTTGAAATATTGAAGGCTTTCATTTACTAGGAGTGGTGGGAGTAGAAGGGGGAAGTTATATGACACAAGAAGTTATCTGAATTAAAAACAAGAGCAACAGTGAAAGCCAACTGCAGTCATTAAAAATGAATTTCCAGGAAGGCTGGGGAAAGGGAGATTAAAAAATATTGTGATTTCTGTCACGACCACATTTAAGCTGGGCCATTAAAGATGGTATTGTCTGGCCCAGCTGTTTTAGAACAATTATCTGTTTGACAACAGGCAGAAGGATAAGCTGCCTATTGCCCCTGTTTCTCTGAGATGCTGTATAAAGGCTACATGTGTGTGCATGTCATGCCCTAGCAGTCCTTCCTGCCTCATTCCCATGTTAAAAAATATAAAACAAAATCCTGACCATCTACAGAAAGAGGTGAAGAAGGCAGAAATCTCAACCATAAACCCTCCTAGCTGAAACATTTAATAACATGTATGCTGCCAGAAGCCCTGTCTTTACTTCTTTATTTTCCTCCTATTTGGTCACAAGTCTGACAAGATCATAAATGCATGTTTGGCACGTGGCTGTGTGTATTTTAACACCCACTATGGCAACCACTTCTCAGTTTCTTGTAGTTCCTTCTGCTGTATGAATTAGGCTGATTCTTTTAGATGAGGACGGAATACTTAAGAAAAATATAAGCAACCCATTTAGGGAAATATTCTTCCCTCCGTCCGTATTCCTGTTTCTGATAATGCTCCTTGCACGTGTCCTGAATTTCAATCTTTCTCTTCATCTTTGGTTCCCAAAGATGGTGATGTCTCACAGGAAAAAAAAAAAAATATATATATATATATAGTCTCAGATTTCTTAAATATCGTTCAGTAAGAAATTCAGTGAGCAGAGTCCTTTGGGACTGGTTGTTTGTTTCTTACTGACAGCAGGAAAGTTCCTGTCACTTTGCATATCTAAAGGGTAGGCTGTTTTTTTGTTTGTTTTCCCTTCACTTCCAGACTAATAGTTCATCTCTTAACCTGAAAGCCAATCTGCCTTCTTGGTAAGTCACCTGTACTCAAAAGGAAGATGCAGCTAAAGGGTCTTAGTTAACAGAATAGACTTGTGTGTCTTTTAACTTTTCTAAAATGCAGCAAACAGTAATATTAATCACTCAGCTCTGCAGATAGGGCTAATGCAGAGAGGGACAAACTCCGAGGAAACATTTTACAGTATTTATTTTTCAGAGATTTTTGCAGCTGTACTCCTCTAGGTAATTCCTGTCAACTCGGCTCTACAATAACAGTAATCTGTTTCTTCAGGTAAACGTGAAGTTTGTTATTTGGCTTTTGTTTTCAGCCCAAGATTACTTCAATAACAGGCCCAGGCCTGCAAGCGTTCAATCTCAGGTATTGTGTGCTGATCTCAGAGTCCAGGCTCATTCAGGGAGGAAATGCAGCAGTTTCCTCTGAATGCCTTCTCTTTGGAGCCCTCATTCTGGACCATCGGAGACTTGTTTCCCTTCATGCAAGGACTGAAACCTGTGCAGACTCAATGTTCCTCCCCAGGCCGAGAGGAAGGCAAGCAGATCTGCAGTGGCTTTTTTGAGCTCTGCTCTTGCCACTGCTCTTAGACAGTGTTAGGTACTGGTGTGGTGGGACCTCTTCATGGAGAAATGAAGTTGCACTTGTTGGATACATCTGCAGTAAATTTTCAATTGCTTCACGGGGTGAGGTGGCACCCTGCCACTGAAGGTATAGCCTTAGGAGATAACAGCAGCCATCTTGGTCATTAAATGCAGCACTTCCTATAGGAATGGGCATTTTACTTCCTGTAGACATCATAGAAGTGACTGCTCCTTCCTCAGCCACAGCCCTTCCCCCAGCTCTTTCTGATGGATGTGGTATGCTTCTCCACTTCCTGCCCTAAATGGCAGTGCATTGTTTCTGAATCTTTTTCTGTATGCATTGCGTACACAACAGTTTGGGAAATCTTTTACAGTACTGTCTGTTGTGCTTAATAAAGCCATGTTTCAATGCCTGTCTTGCCAAAAGGTTATGAGCTATGCTGACTGTATGATCTCTGTTACCACTACGTTTTATGCTGTGGTTGTTTGGCAGCAAGGCAGAGAATTTCTGCTTTGCCAAAGCTTGTGCCACTGACACTTCTGTTAAATCAATCTCTCTGCTAAGTGCTGACAGTATGGAGCCCATGACACATGGCTCTGCTCCTAATTCCAGTTACTAGAAAGTGATAGCAGTGCACAAGCCAGCCAACTGGTTGCTGACTGTAACAGTTGCAACAACTGCTCGTCTTTGCTTCCCTTTCACTTTGGATTCCTCTGTATTTCTATCAAGCAGATGACCTGATCGCCACAAAGTCTCATCTTGTTAATGGCTAATGAGCAGTTTGCAATGGCTGTGGAGCTGCAGCATCCCATCCAGGCTAGACGGTGACAGGCAGTAAATAAATATTGCACTCTGTGCTTCTATTGGAGTACTGGTCATGCTGTGGTCATTGCTCTGCTTTCTGTAGCTGCTGGTGTGCATATCGTGTTAGTCCTGTCCCTTGGTTTATGCATGGGAGGGAGGAGAGGCTCACTTCGTATAAAGTTGAAACATGAAATTTGTCTTCCCCAGGCTTTATGGGGCTACTGGAATGTGATGTGTCCTTGCAATATGAGGCTGTTGGTACAGCGGATCTTGCTGCATATTGAATTTGTTTTAAGGCTCTCTTTCTTCTTGCCTTTTCCAAGGTCTCAATGGCTCTCTCTCCTTCAGATCAATTAAAAATGTGTTCCTCTATCCTTGCACTGGACCTGGTTAAAACTCTTCCTCTCACCCAGAATTGCTGAGCAGCATTGACTTGGGAATATGATGCAAGAAATATTCATTGTATTAAAAAAAAAAAAAAAAAAAAAAAAAAAAAAAGATGATGAATATTCAAGTACAGAGATATGTTATTAGTTTTTCTAGCCCTTTAATAAGGACAGCTTTGGCCAGATTGTATTTTCTGATTGCAAGTCTCTGTTCTGTTTAAAATTTCCCCTCGCATCAGCTTTCACTTCTGAGGTTTTATAGGGAAAGGATGAGGACAGTGCAAGAAGGTTTTACAAGGTTATAAGACTGCAAAATCTACTGGAGATTATAATGAAGGGTTGATGAAGAAATGCACCATGAAGCAAGAGGCAAAGAGCATGACTTTATTCTCCAAGCAAATGCGGGGAGTTTTTATGCGCTCGTGTTATTGGTCATATGCATGTTCTCAGCCAACTTCCTTGGTGATTACTCCATCTCAATGGAAGTCTCAGTCAAATCTCTGGGTAACTGAATCTGAGGTCTGCAAGCAGGTACTTTCTCTCTGACATAAGTCTCAACAAAATGGCACTGGGATGCGATGACTCCTTTGTGTAGTAGAAATGGATACGCTTTCAAATATGCATGTTTCCTCCTTGTCCTGTCTGTGGGCACAGCTATTTATCCACCTACACAAATGTTTGTTGCGTGGCCGTCGCTGACCTGTGCAGAGACACATTTTGTTTTCTCTTAGTTGTTCAGGGATTCACCTACAAATAATCTAGGATGTGTCACTCAGCCAGCTGGAACAGCTGCCAGGTCTGTAGCACTATCACCTGGTCCAGGCATGGCTATCCTTATCAACATCCATTAACCCATGTGATACACGGTGCACATGGATTGTGGCTGACCATCAAGTAACTCAGACCCAGTCATAAGTGCCTTGTCATAGCTATGAACCTGAAGTTGTTCAGGCACTTGCTTGGGTTATGGCAGCATCCCAACTCATGACCTACAGTCATGTCTGTATGTGTTCAAGTGTCCAGCAGCTCTTTAGATTACCTACACTTTTGGTTTCGATGTCACAAGTCACTTAAAGCAAACAAGACCTTGGCCATCCTTTCAAATGCCATAAAACAAGCCTGTTGAAATCTGGCAAGGCCAAATCCTTGCAGCTGTTGGACCTTGGCAAAAATTTGCGAGATACCTGTATGCCTGTGGAGCTGACGATTCACCCAAACTCTCTGAACCCTTTTGTTTATATTTATAGATAAACATGAATGTGTGCATATAGTTTGTTACCTGTGTGGTTGTGTGTAAAGAATACATTCATTCTTTCTCTCTCTGCAGTTTTTCCTAATTCTGACTTTCCCTCATTTCGTACATAAAACTGTACCCTGCCTTTGCAGGTACTTTCCTGTGCAAAGCTCATTGTGCCAGATTTTTGTGGAGTGGCTAAACATGCACTGTGGAAGAGGTTGTGAGATCATGCATCACCTCTCACTTGCACTGACGTACCTAGTGAGGGAATTCACATTTTCGGAACTGAAAGGCTGCCTCTGCAACTCTGCAGTTTTCGTGGTTTTCCCAGGTTGTGCCTTGCACTCTGCTGCTTATCTGCCAAACAGGAGGATGTACAGCACTTGCAGTATATTTTGAGAGGCTTGACTATTTCAAGCTGCTTGTGACTCTGGAAACAGCTTTATTTAAATACTGCATGCAAGCTGGTGTTTCAAAATAAGAGAATAATTAAGGCGAAGGGGAGGAAGGGAGGATATCAAATATTCATGTACTTCAAAGAAAATACAATCACCTTAGGTGTCCTGTGGCTACAGAATATTCAGGAGCAAGATGTGCCACAGCAGTTTGCTGAACTTCTCTGTGCGTAGGTGCCTCTGAGAACTTGCCCAAGCAACTGTAGTAGTGATCGCGGATGGGCAGAATAATGTAGGGAAAAATAAAAAATATAGGAAGGCAGAAAAATGCCAGCAGGAGTGATGCTTTGTTTTCCTAAGCATAGTCTGGGGAGGGTTTATGCTCTTTGTGCGTCACACTTGTTTTTGGGGAGGAAGAAATGGAGAAATTATTTGGAGGAGATGAACTATTTCAGTTTCTCATTTTGCAGTGACATTGCTGATTTGGAAAACTTCCTTTCAAAAAATAAAAATACAAAGAATGCTTGAAAGGAACAGGCATTTTTTTTCTTGTAGGTCAAATAAAATCCTTCAACCATTCTGAAAAGATTGTTTTTCTAAAAAAACAAACAAATTAAATGATAGGTCTGAGTCTTCCTGGAAAGAAATATTTTCAATTTATCACTTTGACCAGTGGACAGAAAAATTGTGCCTGGCACTGATGAAGTGTTTGTTTTAGGGACGGGGGAGAAAAAGGAAAAAAATGTGGAGAGATTGATAGAAAGACCAAAGCTGGTGCTACAAGGCAAGAAGAGGGACTGGAAATGCTTGTACCCATTTCAGTGCTTCATGAACAAGCTCTGGTCCTTCAAGAGAAAAGGGACTGAGCATGTCTGCACCACCAGTGCTGCAAATAGCCTGGAGCAGATGGGCAGCATGGTTTAGGCTCAGCTAACTGCACTGCTTGGATGAACAGCAGCACAGCACACTGCCTGGCCCTGGGTGCCAGAGGCTTTGCTATTGGCATCCGTGGTCTTGAATACAGGAGCAGGAGATGGAGAATGCTGGAGTCAAGGAATTGCTGAGCTGTGGAAGCAGAGCTGTCCAAGAGGTGCAGCTGGATGGGTGAGCTCTGATGTGCCCGTATTTCTAGGTGTCTTAATTAGGGAATATCTGTATGAGAGTTGAGAGACCTGGGCCCTTCTGGTCGGAGCTTGTCAGGGGTGGGCACAGAATGGTGATGAAAATGGGCTTCACATTCAGGATTGAAGTTCTGGCCCAGGGAGACAATACTTGTTCACACACAGCCTGAAGAGATGTGGTGTGAAGGAAGAAACAAGGAAAGAGAAGGATAAAAGCAGGGAATGAATACAAATCAAACCAAGCCAAAGCCTAGTGTTTCTTGGTGTTTAGTGCAACCTTACTACAGGAGAAACAGAAAGCATTCTCTTTAACCACTGTTTTCATTTCCAAGTCAAACATAGATATATTTCCAAAGTGTCATATATGCGTCGGAACAAAGTATACTTTTGAACTCTTCTTACCCTGCAAACACTATTGTCCTAAATAAAAAAGGCAGTTGCATAGGCAAAGGAATCGTGGGCTAGCTCAAGTGAATGGAGTGTTTTAGATACTAGATCATGAAAACCTGGTGTGGAGCACTCTGGGAATAAGTGGAAGGATTCCTATGCTAGTATTTTGGGAGGCCTAGTCTGGTGACACTTCAGCAGCATAGGTTGGGTTATAGAGGAATCTCGGAATCTGGCAAGACCTACGGACATCATCTGGCAGCCTCAGTAAAGAATTGCCTTCTGGTTAAATTAGATCCTTCAGACCTCTTTTCATATCCAAAAGATACATTACATGCATATGGAGCTTTCTGCATTTTAATTACCAGTTTCAGTCTGAGTTTATGTTAACAGCCCTTGGATGTTGTTTTTGAGGAAAGAACATGTAGATCTATATCAAGGCAATAGTAGAGGTAGAGGTTGCTTTGGATCTTGTCTGCAATTAGATTTTGCCCAGAGCATGTCAGGCTCAAACTACTCGATGTTTCTTTTGTGTTCTTCTACCTTTTTTTATAGTACTTTTCCCACACGTGAGGAAGGAAACTGAGCATCTAATGCTGTTGATTTAGCTCTCAATTATCTTTCTCTATTAATCTCCATAGTCTCTGGAGAGTAGAGCTCTCTCCCCCTGCTGTCAGTGCTGGCACTTAAGGATCTGCAGTCATCCTCAGTTCCCCTGCAGTGACGAGATCCTATGGGCACATCTGAGAATATTGGGATTTCTGTGCTTGTTGAGTAGGTCCCAGAAGCAAAGTCCCTGCGGTAAGCTGCTGGGCCTCTGTAGAGGAAAATGTTCCTTTGTTGGGTTATGTCAGAGTCAGAACCCAACGCCAAGATGGATTTAAACAACTTAGCATTGGATTTTGAGAACATTTAATGATGATAATTGCAGGTCTGCTGCATGTGAAGATAATAAATTTCCTGTGAAGGCTGATTGAATGCGAGAGCTCAAAAAAGGCAGAGCTCTTCTCTTTTCATCAGCCTTCTCTTCAGCCTCTTCCTGCAGAGTGCTGCACACTGGTCAGAGGAGCATTGTGGTTCTGTTTTCCATTTATATTTGAAGCATCAGCACCGTCTACTGCTTCCGACTAGAAATTGTAAAGCAGGACCAATTTCTGGTCAGTTGTTAAGGGAAACTCATTGATTTAATTGTGCAGTCCTATAAATGCCAATAGTTTCTCTTTTTGAGGACCTGTAGGTATGCTTAGTGTTAGGTGCTGCAGTTCTGCTAATGAAGTGATATTAAACTTGTACCTGTGTGTAGGTGCACTGACCTAGATTTATCAAGCTGTTACATTTAACGCTTAAATTGTACTTGATCGGCCCAGTGCTCTGATCTGGTCTGGCAAATCCTGTATATTCTGTACTATGCTCCTAAGAGAAATTCCCTAGCTGATCACACATTTCTTTGCACTATTATAGATCTTCTCCTACCCATTTCTTCTTGCTCGTTTCTACTTATTATCTAGGGAAGCTATTTGCAGCAGCTTGTTCACAGGAACATATGAAATTACCTTGTTCCTCTTTGCTCAAAGTTTCCACTGTTAAAAGAACAAATATTTGATTTTTTTTTTCCCCTTAGCTGGAAACATCTTTTTGTATACAAGAGGATTAGTGGATTTTTTTTTTCCTTCCTTTTTTCCAATTTCCTTCCAGAGAGAAAAGCAGTTGGGAGTTTTCCACTGTAACAGGTTCTCATTAACAAATACCATTTTGTTGAAATAAAAACACTTTGCAGAAACTTACTGCAGAGTTGATTTCAGCAAACTTATGATCCACCACCATCCAAGGGCTGCCAGAAGCCAGCTCGCTGGACAAGCTGCTGAGAAGCACGCGTTTCCAAGACCTATCAATCCTAAAGTAGAGATTTCTACTGTGTAGAAGCTCTCAGTTTTAGCCAGTTTGTTAGCACTTTGTTTGTATCTGTTTGTTTTTTTCCCTGAAGCATTAAACAGTCGCGTACCCTAAGGGCAAGCACTAAGTGATAAAACCTGCTTCATTGTTAGCGTGGCCATGGATACCACCTAGCATCCATTTTTTTTTCAGAAGCCCTCACAATCCTGGGTTAATGTTTATAAATCCTTTACACAGATGTGAGGTTTTGCTTCTGGAGCTCAAGAGTGTTATGATGTCCCAAAGGACATAGCACAGGCAATAGCCGGGATTTGCCTTTGTGTAAAGATGACCTGCATAATGATGCATTGCCTGTTGACAATCTGGGGACACAAGTTGTGTGCAACTCACAGTAGCAAAATAATTTGTTTATAGCACTTAAGCTAAGGCAGCAGCTGTTTGGATTCAGACCGATAGGCAGGTAGAGTGAATGCAAAAGAGTTATTTTGTATTTAACCAACCTCTGAAATGTGAAGTACTGAGAGTCGTATCGACGGCTCAGTTATCCCTGCAATCTAGGCTGGATGAACATATTCAGCAGTGCTTTCTATATGAAGCTAGGACAAGATACTAAAACAAACCATAATTTTGTCCCATTTGAGATGAGTTTTGCTGGACTTTACAGCCTTCTTGCTGCAGAGGTCTTTTTACAGCTGTTAATCTACTAACTCTTTTAACATGGTTTCTAATTGTTCTCCTCCCAAAGAAGGCTCATTGACTATGCTGAGCACCCTGTCCAAGGCATGGGGAACTCCAGAGGAGCAGAGCTCCATCTATTAACAGCTCTGGTGTTTTAGATGTGCAGACCTGGGTTCTGGGTACTCAAGTTAGGTTCGGTTAGGATCAGGTCACCACGTGGTACTTCCAGCCTATGGGAGATGATGTGAGCCTGGAACTTGCAGAGCTTTCCCTGAAGTGGTCCCAGATTTAAAAAGAAAAAGTCCACTTTTGAATGGAGACAGAAATCTGCCATCTTCCCCAGTATCAATATATTCTCTGCTTTCTTCTTTTTTCGTCTTATAGGCAAGATATATGCCAGTTTTCTTACAGAGACAGATATTTATTTCAAGCCAGATGAATGTGGCTGAGGATAAAAAAGCAAGCATGAATCTATTTTAAAATATGTGAGATTCTGTTTTAAAACAAGGGAAGAAGCAAAAAGTTGAGGAAGAGAATCAAATATTTATGTACTGCAAAAGCAAAGTGATATAATTTCAGTGACATTGTTGCTAAATGACTGTTCATCCCCCATCTTGACTGACAGATAAAACAGGTTGGTGTCAGTTTGAAGTGGCTCCTCATCGTGCAACTTCTCCTTTGCAGTCAGGGCTCTGGCAGCTTCCTTTAGAGATCTCCATGGGGAAGAAGTGAGGAAGATTACAGACGTGCAAATATACCAGCCATTAATTCAATTGTTTCCTTTGCTTGTTCTGCTGTTGTTGTTACTGATGGTATTTGTTATGTATTCTGCTGACTGTAACGTTATGTATGAGGCCCGTTAGTTCAGTTCAAAAGAACCCAAATTCTAGTTGCTTACAAACAGGGAGATGGTAGGGAGCCTTAAGAAGGTGAGAACACAGAGTTCATAATGTAAACATTAGCTTGTGATAGACCTTTTCAAGCGTCTGCTGCCCTGTAATCCTGGAAACACTCACAGCAGTCGATTTACCTGGGTGCTGGGTAGCAGACCCGCAGGGACTCCAGTTAATGCGTTTGGGTCTGTATCCTGATGGTAGTATGAGGCTGTGCTGACAGGAGATGGGATGGAGAGAGGGGAGCTGTCTCCATGGGGCATCACTTACAGGAGTCCGCCATCAGTCAGGGAAGCACTCACTGCTGCTGCCTGCTCGCTCTCTGTGGAAGCGGTCAGCTGAGGGGATGCATTGATTTATGGCCAATACACTTAAGCATTTCCACAGAGGCTTTATTGGGTCTCTGCCTATAGAAATGGATTGGGTTGGAAACGATCCCAGCAATTGCTGGGTATGTGTAGGGCTGTGTCAAGAGGGAAAGAAAAAAAAAAAAAGAAAGAAAAAAAAAGGGGGGGGGGGGGAGAGGAAATAAACTGGAAGGAAGGGAGTGCTAAGAGGGAAGAGCAGGACACATCTTGGGCACTTGGGGTAGTATGGCGAGGGGGAAGGCTGTCTTTAATAGTGCTAAGCTTAATAAAAAGTTAACAATTTTTCTGGACATGTTAGGCATAATCTGCCAGCTGCTAGAGTCGAACCTGGTGTCCCAAACAGCTCAGTCCCAGCATTACCGTCTGTCTTGTCGTATCCAATCGGAGAACATAGTGGGGGATCTTTCCGAAACATTATGCATAATGTATCTTAAGTCATACCTGATGTGAGCAGCTTCAGCTCTTCCACTTCAGTGGACTGAAGAACACTGAGCATTTCCTTTCATTTCAGCTTGGTTATCATGAAATGTTTTCTTTACGCAGCAGCCTTGCTAATCCCTTGTTCTGTTTCCTCGCCTCTCCCCACTTAGAGGAGGACTGCGCTTGCAGCAGTGCTAGGGTTAATTAGCATGATGTTAGTATGGGCAGCTAGCAACAGCAAGAGCAGAGCAGCATAGGCTCTCGAGTAAACGTGGCATCTTAGCTAGATTAAAAACAAGGCTGCTAAGCCTTCTCACATGCACCTGCATTTATTATCCACTGCTGATGTACCAGCAGCCTTCCCCTTTCATTTTGTGCCAGAGAGAGAATGGCTGTGCTGCTTCATGCCCTCTCCTGAGACTGCATTTCCACAGGTCAGGTTATGGCTATAGCCACGCGTGCAGAGCTGGGACTGCAGTGTGGCCAAGAAGACCCCACCGATGTTGTAACAACAAACTGAAGATACTCAGCAAGGAGTCCAAGGCTTCAGGCAGCTCTTGGGGAGATTTGCACAGCTGTGAAGTCTGTACTGTGATGTCTGTCTTCACTGCTAGGGCATACTCCAAATTAACACTCCCGTGGTTGTCCTCCAGCACTGTGGCTACTGGTTGTATGCCTCAGTGAATACTCTGGCCCTCCCACAACTTATTCCATCCTCTCCGTTATTCTTCCCTTGCTTCACTGTGATGGGGTTTGCAGAACTATTAACATCAGGGCTTTTAAATGACGGCTCTGTTTTCTTTAGCTACAGACTCCATCTCTGCATTGTTCTGCTGAACTGTTGGATGAATGTGCCAGAGCACACTGTCATAGAAAGCATTCCTCATTATCTGTCTTTTGGAAGGACAGTAGCTTTGTGATGCCGTGAATAAGGGTAAATATATACACAGTGAATTGAACTGAACCTCTCAGTCCTTTGCAGTGCTTAGTTTGTTAGCATCTCTACAAACTCAGAGTTGAGCATTAAGCATCTTTAGAGGCATATTCTCTTTATCTCTTCAAGGCTGCTCAGCTCTTTAAGATGGTCTGAAGATACCTTTAAAGAAAAGAAAATCAAGTCTCTCAAATCAGCAATGGCATCTCTGGAGAGGGGAGTGATTAGTGTGTAGTAATATAAAACTCTGAAATAACCATAGGATTCTCCTTTCTATAGCAGTTTATTTTTTTGTGGGTTTTTTTTTTTTTCCCCTACATAAATCATCTAAAAAATCATGTATTGAAACAACACCCATGATAAATTGCCTGTGATGGATATATGGGTGGCAGCAGCTTACCAGTGTAGAGCAAGTGGGATAATGCAATGAGGGGAAGATGCTTTGGCCAAGATAACATCCTTCTCTCCAAAATGGAAATATATGGATTTGATGGATGGGCTGTTGGATGGATGAAGAATTGATTTTGAGATCGTACCCAAAGAGTGGTGGTCAACGTCTACATGGAGGTTGGTGACAAGTGGTGTTCCTCAGGGCTCAGTTCTGGGACCGGTGCTCTTTAACATCTTCATCAGTGACATGGACAGTGGGATCTAGTGCAGGACCCTTAGCAAGTCTGGGAATGATGCCAAGCTGTGTGGTGTGGTCAACATGCTTGACGGACAGGATACTGCTCAGAGAGACCTAGACAGGCTCAAGCCGTGAGCCCAGGTAAACCCCATGAAGTTCAACAAACCCAAGTGCAAGATCTTGCACCTGGATCATGGCAACTCCCACTGTCAGTACAAGCTAGGGTATGTAAGGATAACACACAGCCCTGTCAAAAAGGACTTAGGGGTACTGGTGGATGGCAACTGGACATGAGCCAGCAATGTGTCCTCATGGCCCAGGAAGCCAACTGTATCCTGGGCTGCATCAAAAGCAGCAGGGCGAGAAGGTGATCCTGCTCCTCTACTCTGTGCTGGTGAGATCTCACCTGAAGTATTGTGGTATTGTGTCCAGATGTTGAGTCCTCAGTACAGGAGAGATGTGGACATGTTGGAGTTCATCCAGAAGAGGGCCACAAAAATGATCCAAGGGATGGAACACCTCTCCTATGAGGACAGGCTGAAGGACCTGGGGTTGTTCAGCCTGGAGAAGAGAAGTCTCCGAGTGGACCTCTAATGGTCTTTCAGTATCTAAAGGGGGCTATAAGAACTTCAGCAGGGCCTGTGATAATAGGATAAGAGAAAATTGTTTCAAACTAAAAGAAGGGAGATTTAGATTAGACATAAGGAATAAATATTTTTTATAGTAACATGGTGAGGCACAGGTTGCCCAGAGAGGTGGTGGGTGTGCTGTCCCTGGGCACATTCAAGGTCAGGCTGGACAGGCTCTGAGCATCCTGATCAAGCTGTAGATATTCCTGTTCATTGCAGGGGAGTCAGGCTAGCTGACCTTTAAAGGTCCCTTACAACTCAAAAGATTCTATGATTCTAATATTTGTAAGATGCTGACCAAATCCTTCAGAGGCCGTAATCCAGTATGTGCATGTTCCCACCAAAAAGGTTAGCAATGTGTAGAATGTTCTGGGCATAGATCTCATGGTAACGTGCTCTCTCTGTGCTCTGAGCATGTACAAGGGAATTTGCCATCTTCGGGGAAAGGGAGAACAGCAGCAAAAATCCAATCCCACAGCTCTAAACAAGTGATGATTAGAAAATGTCAATAGAAAATTTTCCTGTTGGGAGACGTTGTATCAACAAGATCAATGATTTTTAAAGTCAGGCTGCTGTTGACAAAATTCAGATTGGATAACAGAAGAAATTGCTGCTGTTTTCTGAATAGAAAGGATTTTTTTTTTTTTTTTTGATTGCTTGATTATATGCTTTTGGTAAAACAATATTTTATTATTACTCAGAAATTTAACTTAGATTTTTTTTTTTTTATCAAGACGCAGCACTTAAACCGTCCTCTGTATTTTTTCCTTTCAGCATGATGTTTTGGGGAAGGTTTCCAAATTTTAAATAAGACTATTCCTCCTTTCTCTTCCTGGATGTGTTTTTCCCCATGACCACAGCATGATGCTTACGTGGGGCAGCTGTTTTTTCCACCTGAGGATTGCTGTGCGCAAAGTAAATATGAATTAATTAATCCTTGCACAGTTGTTGCAACATAAGTATTATCTGAGTTTTACAGACACGGGTGTGGATGTCTGTTCTGAGGGGAAGAGGAAGGAAGGACCAAATGCAGAGAAGTGGAGCCTCCTGTCTGAGGTCGTGCAGTGACAGGAATTGCATTAATTTCATACTGCCCTCCATCTGTGCAGGCCTCTCCCTTGGGGGTTGGCCTGTGGGCAGAATAGAAGAGCTGTACAGTCATGATTTTCCAAATGTTGGTGGTGGTGAGTGCTTCAGGAGGCGGAACGCAACACAAGGCCTACAGCAAACATAAGGGAGAAGAGGAGGGACGTAGTGCAGTGTCTGTCCAAATACCTGCTGAAGGCTTTACCAGAACCCATTGCTTTGCACTCATGCAGGCTTCTCACATCTCCCTACACTGCTTTAAAAGCTGCACTTCTCCTTTTCCAAGCACTTTTTGTCTTCATCACTGCCTGACCTGACAACTTTGTTAATCAGTGACTTGCCACCTCTGCCTCCAGCCCAATATACAGGGATAACTATATATATATATTCATACACTTCTATAATTTTCCCACCGCACCATGGCTTCAAATGACCACTGCCTGTTTCTCTATCATGTTTCTCTATGTTTATCTAAGAGAAAGAATGACAAAGAAAGCCCATGAAACAGATGCAGGAACCCTCCTGCTGCCACTGGGTGATTCTCAGCTGCAAAGGTCAGTCTCCTCCTCTTTGAAGAATGCTGTCAGCTCTGGAGTGGGCAAAGGTTCAGTGTCTGGCCTCCCTGTTGACACATTTAAAGATTTTGCTCGCATCTCTCTCCACTTGAAATACTTCTAACAGGCCCTTTTGAAAAAGCTGCAGCCATGAAGCAGTGCCCCTGCTGCTCCCTGCTTCAGCTTGTTACCAAACCAACATGCGTTATTAGCAGACAGTCCCCTGTAACCTTGCAGTGTTCTTAAGAATTTCACCCTTTTCCTATGCACTTTGAAGGCCTTTAATCTTTTCTCACAAATAAGGAGACGTGCCAATGGAAACAGATTTCTTAAAATAGTAAACGGGAGCTCTGAGGCTGACAAAAAGATGTAACTTAGCTGATCCAAACTCCCAGGAGAAACACCTCCCACATTTGCTGATGGCTGCATCCATACAAAAGATGCATTGTCTAGGGTTGGTCGAGACTGGGTTTTGTCCTTCGCACTGTTTATATATGTTTTTTGGTTTTTTTTTAGTTTGTTTTCCCAAAGAGAATTTCAAAGAAAGGTGGAAGAGAGGTTTTTTATGTCTTCTCTACAACTAAAACTTTTTATTCAAATTTTGCTTTTCAGCAAAATAAAGCCTCCTCAAGTATTTGTTGAAAGTGAAGAATAGGAAATAGTTTTGTATATAGTATTTGATTTTCTTCAATTTAAATACATTTATTTTCTGTGGACTGTATCTCATGGTTAGTCTCCAAATTTCAGCGAAAAACTTTTGAGCAAAAGAAGTTTTCAAGGAAAAAAAAGGATAAATTCATTAATTGCCTCTTGTTTTTTTGTCTTCTTGCCTTTAAAAATGCGACAATTTCAATATAGGCACCTGGAAGTGGATAGCTTTGTAGCTATAAATGTTCCGAATGCAAACTTGATCAAAATTTTGTTAGTTTCTTTTTTTCTTTGTTTTACGTTGAAAATGACCGGCTTCACAACAGCCAGCTTCAGAACTGGCTTCCTTTAGCCTAGACCACAAGGATGAGATTTGATGTGGTCGTACCTATGAAATAATGCCCAGTAATAGACCCTGAGGAGTTGTAGAATATGAGAAGTAGAAGGAAGACAAAAATATCTCGTGTAAAGCCAAATTCTGAAGAAAAATAAATAAATACTGTAGAGCTCAAGAGGATGCTGCTATTAGCTCCTCCCTGCCTCACGTTTCCTGTTTGTAAAGTAAAGCTGACAACTAGAGCTAATAGATTCATTTGGGTTGTACAATTAATTTAAGAAACGTCGATCCTTTTGTTTGCAAAACAACTCTGAGAGGATTTCGAATTTTTCAAATGTATTTGCTGTTTGGCAATTATTTAAGTCAAATGATTGAAAGTTAAATCATTTCTGCAAACAATTATTGGGCTGTAAGTTTACTTCTGAGATCTTCTTTCTGAGTTTCTCAGGTGTACAGAAGAGGGAAATCCAGCAAGATCTTGATATGCCCTAGGTACAAGTTACTTTTGCTCCTATTGTTTGTTGCAGAGTTTGGAAATTTGATTGCTTTTCTTTTTTTATATATTTTTATTTTTTCCTCCCCTGCTGTTTTTAAAGACTTGTAATATTTCATTTCCTTGGAGGAACATACTTCTTCCAGCTGGCTTGTGGGTACATGTTTGCTTTATACATTTGTGCATTGAGACATTTGGAATTACAATTAGGTGGTAAGGGAAGCCTTTCTGCCTCTTTAACAGTTCCCACTAGAAAATGAATTTTCTTAGGTAAGCAACAAGCAGAAACCACTGATTAGTGAGTTGCAAGCACTCTTTTGCCTGATGTTTGGCTGTTACATCTGTTGTTAGGCACGTTCTTGAGACCCTGGTCATCATGCAGACAGAATGGAATTATCTATGTGGTGGAAAGCAAACTGGCTTACAACCTGGAAGCAGAACTACTTGCTAAAGTTCTCCCCTTCAATTTAGCTACTTAATTAAAATAAATAAATAGATTAAAAATGCATTAGATCAAGCCTGTGCTGATAATGCATGGCTTGACATTTAGATTATTTCCCCCAGTACAGGGAAGCCTGGTCTGACATAGCTGCTCTTCCTGGTTTTTGATGGGATGTGCTCACATGCCTTTCATAAGCAAATTCTCTTGTGTACAACTTTGCAGTTCATTTCCTGCAAACCCTTTGTGGCAGTAAAATTTGATTGCTTGAAACTCTGTGGAAATGACAGCACAAGGGTGCAAGTGAAATGAATCAATTCATTGTCAGTCAAAGGAGTATTTGTGGAGGGTTTTCAGTGTCTTACCTACCTCTTGTGAAGGTATTTACAGCACCTACATCTCAGGGGTGTGATGAGACTTAATTTAATAAAAGCTTGTGAAGTGCTTTACATTAGAAAAGAGGTTAGTGCTGTATGTGGTGGCTTCATTTTAATGTGCCTTTGAGCTTTGTTGTTCTACCTGGTCTTGCAGGTAGGAGTGCTAGAAAGTCTGTCCCCTGCATTTCAGCGTTTGAAGGAGCAGTTTATTCTCCAGGATATTACTTGAGCATGGCCCACAGCCTGGCTTTAACTTGCTCAGTTGAGCTGAAAAAGCCAGGAACTCCAAAGCCTCGTGCAGGCACTGGAGAAGGAATTCCAGAACCTATGAACTTTCTCAACTAGTATTTTACAAGCATGGCTATGTTTTGTAGTAGGTCAATGGGACAGGGACAGCACCACGCAGAGAGGCTCCACGTGATTTCTGAAGCCAGACAGTGCTGTGATGGTGAAGCACTATGCCCAAGCTGATAAACCCTGCTTCTCAGCAGGGCTGATGAGCTTGTGCGTAGGTCTGTGCTAACCCTGTAAAACTCCTTGCACATCCCAGGAGCTAAGGTTGTGCTGGGAACAGCATTTGTACCAGACTGTATTTGTCTAATGTGAGGATGTCCTTGGTGCTCTGCAAGGAGAATTGTTTTGCCCGGTATTGTGGTTTGGCAGAAAGCCCCTTCCTGGTGTGCTTGTTGGCTTTTGCGATCACCCACAATTACCCATACACAAACACTGCTGAGCTCCTCTGTGGTGTTTGGTTTTTCTCAGCCCACGCAGTATGTGAAAGCTCTTAGTCCTGCTTCATAAAAAGAGGAGAGTGAGGCACAGGTATATATAAATCTTCTATTTATGGTTACAAGGAAGCTGAAAAATACACAGACTTCTTCAATTCACAGAACAGTTTAACTCCAAATTAAAATGCCTAAACTTTTAGGAGTCTTTCTGTAGACACCTGCATGTGAGTTGATGTCTAAACAGCTATTAGAGCTGGTAGAGATTCAGTGCAGTCAGTCGAGCTTAGGAACTTAATTCAACTCATCCTAGAGCAGGCATCTCCTGATCAGCCGAATTAACCTCTTGACTTTACTGTCTGTAAGGACTGAGTCTCCATTAACTGCAGGAGGAAGTGAGACCACGCAGTTCTGACTTGTGGGAGGTTCAAGCACAGGTTGATTTCCATCTCAGCTTGCAGGGCAGCTGTGCCATGACTTTGCAAACTGGCCTGCAGATGGAATTTGAGAAGACAAGAGAATATCTTTCAGCCAGATCAGACTGGGGACTGGGAAGACTTGGAGGATGATAGAATGGCCTGGGTTGATCACAATGATCACCTAGTTTCACCCCCCCCTGCTGTGGGGTGGTGTGTCTAGCCACTAGACCAGGCTGCCCAGAGCCACATCGAGCCATAGTCTTGTATGAGTCAGAGAGGACTCATTCACCTCTGTAAAACAGGATTACCCATGTCTGTCTTTCATACTGAAGCAATGAAGGATAAAAACCTGCTTTGGGAAAGGAGAAAAATGAAAAAAGAGGAAACTAATAGGTGTATGCAGGCCTGAGACAAGAAGGATTCATATATCAGTCACAAAATAATTTTTCCCTTCTTTCTTGCTCCCCCTTCTTTCCACTCTCTTCTTGCACTCACTGGAGAAAGAACATTTGGTTTAATTATATTGATGGACTCTTGTCTTTGGCTTTGTAAACCCATTTTCTACACTAATGTATGGAGGCTGTAGGGCACAGCAAGACTGAAGTTTCATTACTATATTCCTTTAAGGAAGTGTTCAGTGACTGGCTCACACAGCTGTCTGGATCCCTTCTGGGTGAAAGTGCCAGGGCAGGAATCTAACAAACCAGACTGCTTGGAAAAAGAGGAAAAGAAAGAAAGATGAGTTGGAGGGGAGCAGGATGAAATTGGGTACTTTTCATGAATTTATCCTTCTGTGCTTGTTCTGATTTTTGTAATACAGAAAATGCATTTAGAAGATTGTGGACTCACATTTCAATTCTGTGTGAAATTCTACGTACAATAAGAAATGTTCATTTTTAAGCTCATTTCTAAATGTGGTGGTGACGTACTTTATTTGCAGGCTAGTTTCGTATTGGTAGGGTCCAGAAGCACTGCTGTTGCTGGGTCTATGATGGTTCCACCTATCTTTCTGGCGCTGGTAGATTTGTTCCAAAAGAGCTATGTTATCTCCTTTATCTCTAGGTAAAACGCTTTATGCCTAATGAACATCATTCTCCGGCTATTCCTTATAGTCCCCTTCTTTTGTGACAGTTTCTTAAGGAGAGCCATGCGTGCTCTGGTAGAATTGTTCTGTGAGTTCAAGAGCTGTAGCCAAGGTGGTGTGGGATGGACCAAAGAGAGACGAAATTCCAGCAGCTGATTTAAGAAGCATAGGCAATAAACTTAGGCATGAAAGCAAGAAAGGAGATGGTGAAAGAATGGAGTAGCAAGTGAAGTGGGGGTAGGACAGGATGATTTGTCTCTTTAAGGTATTGTTTCAGTCTCCCTTGAAAACTCAAGCAAGCAATGATGTGTCAAATATATCTACTTCACATTTTCCTTCAAAGTAAAAGCAAAAAACAGCAACTTCCATCAAAAAAAAAAAAAAAATTAAAAATCTGAACACAGTAAGCAAGCAAGTACTGAGCTCAATGCCTGCTTGTAACTTTCTCAGACAGTTCCCTCTGGGCTGACATTTTTCATGCTTGAAGTAAAATAGCATGTATATAAAATACACATGCACAGTTCTACTCTAATGGGAAGTTTTGTCAGAATTTCAGTGATAAAGTTTTATGTAGTTTTGGTGGTGTTAGTTCTTAGTTTCTCAAAGCTGGCAAACGGTTTTCAGTTGCTTCTGTTGTACTGAGATGACAAAAACTTCTCATTTAATTGCTAGTGTGCTCCTGAACATATGCTCTGGCTGTCTCGCTTGGAGGGATTGGGGATCTGTTTCTGGCTAATCGTGAGTGTATATACACATAAAGATTGCATTTGGTGACATATGCAGTATATGCAGGAAAGGATGCCCTGTACCTTTGTGCCTATATCCATACCCAAAACCAACTCTTTCCCTGTGCACCATAACACGTGCAGAGTCTCTCCTGCAGAGAAGAAATTGATTCTTCTCTGATGGTGCTGTGTTGCTGGGAAGGAGTACATCATGAGAGCAGGGACTCTCTCTGAACCCCATCTGGTTCATAGGCGGCAGTTGTATGCCTTACTGCAGGCATTTGAGGGGCTCCCTTACACCTATGAGATAATGTAGCACTCTTTTCCTGTTCACTCTTTCCTCCCAAGTATTATGCTCAAGGCTTTAACGCGACATGTCCAGTGTGTTCTTATAGCTGCCATGATGGTTGAATTTCTGGTTTTGCTTCCTTGCAATTTTAATGTGGTGTTTTATTCTTCAGTCCCTTCTAAGACTCTCTTTAAGCCCTCAGAGCCATTTAAGTGAGTTACCCTTTCTCTGTTCCCTCCCCCATAGCGTGCTGCGCTCCATCCACCCAGCTAGAAGTTGCAGATCCCATGGCCTTGTTTATTTTCCTGTATTGCAGCAGAGAATTTGATTGATTGCACTAAAGCAGGTTTTGAAATGGGTATTTCAACAGTTCCAGTGCTGGTTGTCACAGTGCTTCAGGACGAATGTGTGCGGATTTTGTACCTGTCTCACAAGTGTAACTGGGAAAGGAAAATACATATTGAATAATGAAATCAAATAGAAATGCCTTTAAAGTAATAACAAAGTAAACAATCTCAGTGTGTCATTTCCCTTAAAGGAAAGCTTTTGCTATTTAACTACATAAACATGTACATAAACAATAGTATGAGAAAAGACAGTGTTGTTTTCTTTTGTATAAGGCAGCTATCTGGTCTGCTGTTAGAAATCTGATTTCACTCATGCATTTGTGGCCTCCGTGATGTTGTGAGGTAGCAGAAAGTTGTACACATTTTTAAGACTCCTTTACCTGTTACTGGAATCCTGCATTTGACAGACTTCTTTAATGTTTAAAGACTGCAAATCTGTGTTTTTCCTGGCTTATAGTCTTGGTGGGAAGGCTTATACTCTGCAGCTTGCATGGTGTGTACCATCAAGGTAGGCACAGCACCCTAAGCAAAACATACTTCAGGGTCTCTTCATGACCATACCCACACTTAAGCTTTACAGCTGGCCTCTGAACTTCTGCATTTCACTCCTGAGACTGACATCTACCTGGTGGTGTCATCTTAATTTAGAGGCCAGTCTCTTGTACAAGCAGCCTGAACTTCCTGGCATTTTTTACAGTACTGCTTCCTTAAGGAGGCACTTCTGAGCTCTTTTCAAGCTGTTTAGGGCAAAAGCAAACTACAAATTCCAGACCAGAAAGGTAGGGCAGTGCTATGGCAGCTGACAGCCGGGGATGAGAGCTGCAAGATGTCTCAAGTCCCTGAGTGCTCTAAGTGCAGGCTGCTTGTCACGCTCTTTTCCATGTCACTATTTAGCTTTCCATCCTTTTACCATTCTGTTTATGTTCAGGCACACCTGTAGTTTCTATATAAGCAATAAGGTAACAGCTGGGGCTGCTATATTAGTATTGCAAACACTGCAGGGGCATAATGGATTTCAAACCACAACACTTCTTTTTCTGTTAAAATAATAACAATAAAAGAAGACAGGAAATTTTCTGAGCCAATCACATCTTCTCATTCACTACCTTGCCCTCTTTAGCACTGAGCTGAACCAGCACTGTTAGTTAAAGAATTAGAGCCTTCCCTGTTTGTGCTTGGTGATTCAGCCCTGTCTTCAGAAGACGGCTGTGTTTCCTGGTGCTACAGAGCCACACACAGCTATGGATCTTTTATTTCTGCTCCAGTCCCAGGGAAACATATCAGAATCTGCATGGTTTTAAGGAGTTGTTTGTCTGTCCCTTTTACTTCCCTAGGGCTGCCATTCTGTTTAAGTTAAATAGTGCGGGATAAGGGTTTGGGGAGTTCCCAACTGGATCAAAGCTGGAATAGGGCTAGCTCTGCTGGTGTGGGGTGTATATGTGCATAATTGGTTGCTTTAGGAATTACAATATGGCTACTGCAAATATAACCATATTTCTAAAATGATGAATTTATAGGCATCTTCAATGTGTCTGCTGCTATTCAGTGGGAGGGGAAATGCCATGAGACCTCCTCTGCATTACTAGATTGTCAAAATACAGCTTCCTGTATATAAAAGTATATATAAGTATAATTTATATTTCTGTCCATTACTTACTTTTTTTTTCTTGTTTAGAAAGAAGATTCGTGATTCATTCTTCTTAATAATTTGAAACTGTTTGTTTGTTGACTTATTTATAAAGCATCTCTGGCACATATGGCTCTGTAATTGTTAAATGATATTGACAGGTCCTTCTCTCCTGCAACTCTTTCACACTGGTGTATGGTGTAGCAGTGCCATGTTGCACTAACCTATCAGGGACATC
This sequence comes from Chrysolophus pictus, assembly GCA_037305975.1. Lineage (NCBI taxonomy): Eukaryota > Metazoa > Chordata > Aves > Galliformes > Phasianidae > Chrysolophus > Chrysolophus pictus. The sequence goes on along the minus strand of CM074576.1, from coordinate 114,160,835 downwards.
ACCTCAGGAAGGTGTGATGGATTTCAGGAGGGAGGTCTTAGTACGTATATACAAGCAGGCACTGAGGGAGGAAAGATGCACCTGCCGCTGTACCCTCAGGGAACAGCACTAAAAGGCAGAGCCCCTTCACTTCCCAGTTACAGAAAGACTTTAACCAGCAATCTCATTTAGATTTCACCTATTTGAACAACAGCCGATGGCATGGTTGTGGCCTCCTGTTCCTCTGCCATTACCACTTTGCAGAGCCTGGACGTTGGTGATAACACAGTAAGAGTACTCTCAGAGCAAATTTGCACTGCATAGGTGTTTGTTCAGGAACAAGTTGTGTCGTAGGGAGCTTGCAGTCTATATGCCTACAGCAAATGAAGGATGGAAGATGATAACTGCAGAGGATTTGGAGGTGACTTCTGCCTTGCTGGTGAAGGAGAAGGTACCTTTCTCTGCAATTCCTTCCCCAGAATGTCTCCCAGTCCAGTGTCTTTGCCTTGGCAAAATGTAAGGAGAGAAGCTAAAAGAATGCCTTTGTTACTTCTGTCCATGTTTTTTCTATCCCCTGAACTCTCCCTTGCTCGCTGCATCTCTGCTGCCCGAGTTGCTTCTTCTTTCCCACCTGCTTGTTTGCCTTTCTCACCTAGTACTTAACTTTACTGTTACTTTTGTCATCCACAGCATTAAAAGTGAGCTCTTCTCAGCTCAAAGAAGTTGAATGCAAATCTTTTTGTGCTGTGGTATTTCATTCTGAAGAATGTCTTCCGTTTTCTATTGATAAGAGGCCAAGCCACCATCAGAGCATAACTGTGCTGAGCAAAGGAGATGGAAAGGAGAGCAAGAAAACTTCTGTCTTAATGGGATGTGGAGCCACTGACAGTCTTAGATCCACACCTCATCACTTCCCTCCCCCTGCCAAAAAAAAAGAGAAGGAAAAAGAGTGGGAAGCCAAGACTGACTTTGCTAGCTTGTGTTCCCTTTCCTCCCCCCTTCCCAATCTGCTTTCAATCTAATGGAGAAACCTACAGCTCCAGAACTAATACTTTCCCACATTGCATTAATCCTAATTGACTTGGATATAAATTCCCTCTCCTCCTATCTTCAGCATGGCATTACCACCTGCCCCCTGGGAATCTGCAGCCGTCTTTACTCGCTGACTCTTACCAGCAGCTTTTACACAAAAAAAAGAGGTTTCCCAGTGGGCTGTGGGCTGCATCAGGTGCAGCTGGAAGGACGGAGGCAGTGACCTTCTTGGAGAGCTCAGCGCTCAAATTGTGAGAAGTTGCTTGTTAGGTGTTAGCTGAGCTCTGGGAGGAATTGGGATTGGGAATTAGTGGGGTCTGCATCCCTTTCAGCACTGGTGATGTTCATGAGGCACTCCTGGATCTTCTGCAGAATGGATCCTAATGGGTGTGTAACAAGAGGGACTATTCAAATCTTTCCTGCTTCTGTGCCAGTCCCTTGAAAGGAAGTGGTAACAAACGTAGTACAGAAATGAGCTGGAATGCTGAGGCTGCACTAGCCAGAGAAAATGCAGGACAGAGTAAGAATCTGTTTACAGTTGTGAAATGACTTACACTGTGTTGTCCTCTTGGCAACTTCAATTACTCTAAGACCAGGCATCTTGCCTTCCTCCTATCTGTCTACCTGTAATTCCCTGGACAACTGCTTACCTCTTTCTGCTTCCATTATTTTTGCTTTTGTCCGTTCCTCTAGATATCTGTTCTCCCATCTCTTCCATCTCCTTTCTTATCACTAGTGTAACTAGAATTAGCTAATCCTTTCTTTTTTCAAATGGGAAAACTGAGGCAAAATCAATAAATGGATTCTGAGTCTCACCCAGACAGTGACTAAGCTGGAACTCTTGCTGAATCCTGAATCCTAAGCCCTGCTTAGAATCATTCAATGGCTTAGCTTGGAAGGGAAGCCCATCCAATCCTAACCCCCCTGCCATGGGCAAGGTTGACATTCACCAGCTCAGGCTGCCTAGGGCCCCATCCATCCTGGCCTTGAACACCTCCACAGATGGGGCATCCACACCTTCTCTGGGTAGCCTATGCCAGTGTCTCACCACCCTCTGAGTAAATAATTTCTTCTAACATCTCACCTAAATTCTTCCTCTTTTAGTTTAAAGCCATCTGGCAGCACAGCTGTTCAGAGCTAGTTTTCCACATGGTTTCTAGTGGTTCAAATGGACAAAGCAATGCTCTTACCTTGGTTGTTTTTCCATTCAGTGCAATCTTCTGTGGTCAGAATGGTGTGAGCAGCCACAAACAGCTGGTGCTGTGGGGAACAGAGAGATACTGGCAGAGAGAGCTTGGGTAGGGAAAAGAACTGGAAATCAGATACAGGGAAAGGAGCAAAGATGATGGAAAGTGCAATGAAAAAGGAGTGAAGAAAAATGCAAGGAGACAGAAAAAGTGGGGTGCCCAGCCCAGAAGAGGTGCAGCTCCTAATGGGGAGAGTTACGTCCACATACTTTGGCTTTGTTTGTGCAGCAGGGGGGACATGTGTGTTTGTTTTGGAGTTGTAACTGCAGAGAATTATGTGCTGCCAAAGTTGCTTAAGAAACTGGAAATCGAGTGCCTGTGAGCTCTCTTCTGTATCTGCAATCTAAGCAATTTGTTGCCACTGTGCTGGGATTTGATCTCCAGAAATAAGACAGAGAACACAGGGGAGCAAAAGGGGATTAGTGCAAGAGCCTTTCTTGCCTCTGTCTCTGCTGCTGTGATTGCTTTTCCTTCTCAATAACTGTCTCTTTCCCACTAGTGGCTCTCAGTTCTCTCTCTCATGTGGCAACATCTTCTTGGCTCATCCTAGCCTGAATGTTTTTCTTTCTGGAGCACTCCTCTGAAAAGGTGTACCCTGGCTGACAAGCACCTGATTTTTAATCCCCATCTACCTCTAGGCAGTTTGCTGTTCAGCTTTGCTCCGCTGTGAGCTCAGGTGGCTTGTGACAGGAATGGGAGCTGGGGACAGCATCTCTTGTCTTTTCCTATTACTCAGACCTCTCTGGTTTTAGAAAGAAGGCAGAGGTTTTTGTCTTCCTTGTAATGAGTGGATTGGCCTCTAAAGACTCTTGATATTCCCCTTTCTGAATACCCTTTACGGCATTTCTTTGTGCCCAGCTTCTTTCCCAGAATTGCTCCACTGCCTGCAGCAGTGGTGGCCCCAGCTGCTGGTCCTACAGATAGGAGAGGAAAAATGTGATCCCAGCAAGGAACTGCCTCCCAGATTAGCTCTAAGAATTTCATTTTTGTCACAAGAGATGTGTGTGGGGCTTAGAAGATACTGTTAACTACTCTTATCTATTGAAAGTGGCTGGAGGCTCAATTTATTTCATGCTCTTCATTGAGCAACACTAATAGCAGTGTAATTTATGTAGAAGGAAGTGGATAATGAGTAAGTTAGAGGACCTTGCAAAGATTCTTAATGTATTTGGTTTGTTTTTAGGGGCTACAGTACCATGGGCACATTGTGAGGTTATTCCACAACCATGGAAACGTGAAGTCTTAAACCTGTGCTCTGAAGCGAAGGGCCATGATTTGCTATGAGGGACTAGCTCTCGCTTAGTGGGTCTGCCACTGGAATCCTGTGCCTCTACTGTCCCTCTGCCTGCTTCCCACCTGGCAACTCCAGCTGGGCTCTCCATTTTGTTGTTTACACCCCAGAACCTAACCCTGTGTTTTCAAGAGCAGAATGAGAATTGGCTGTTATCTGATAAGAGATAAGGGACTGCTTGCTGAGGACTTGGTTCACCTGTTTTGTTGTTTTAACTGCTGGGGTCTGGACTGCACCTCGGGAAACGTCTTTGCCTGAAGGCCCCTCGCAGTGGTTTGGAGAGGCTGTGGAGTACAGCAGAATTGCTGGCAGACCTAAATTGACCCCAAGGTTTACCCTGCTGAAGGGCAGCAGCAGAGGTTTCCCAGTTGTTGAATGGACTCAAAAACCTTGAAGAAGCAGACAAATTACCTGTAACAAGACCCTTGGAGTAGGAGGCTATATAACTAAGTGTTCGACTGTAGAGGCCTCACAGGGCAAAGGACTCTGCCCAGGCTGTCACCTCAGCACAGGAGCCGGGAATGAGGCTGCAAGTTCCTCTTCACCTGCACGAGAAGTGCCCTCCATCTAAATTAGGACATGGAAAAAGATGTTTGGTCCAGACTCACCTCCCCAGACTTGAGATAGGCTTAGATTCTTACCTTATTGTTCTGTGTTTTAACTACTCTACTGCTCCTGCAGAATAAATAAATGAAGAAATCTGATAGTCCCTAAGTAATCATTAACTGGTTGTTGTGTCCCTCTGAAGACTTGAAATGCCATTTTCCTCTCTCCAGCTTCTCTATCATGCCAGCACTGCAGTTTCTGAACTCCATTATTGCTCTAGTAAATATTGATCATGGTATATGAAAGCTGAAGTTGCCTCTCACTGCTTTTCCCTCATATTGCTCTTTTAACCTCACAAATCTACTTGGTCCTTCTACCATTGTCCTCAGGTCAGCTGCTCATGGTGCCTCAGAGGCAAGGATCTCTTCCTGCCCCTTACAACTGATGCAGAAGGGTAGTGCAGAAGGTGATAGCTGAGGAGGATGGTGATGTGAGGAGTGATTCTGCTCAAATTCCAGATACATCTGTGAAAGCTAGCGTGTGTGACAAATACCAAGACGTGGGAACCTAGCTGATCCTCGTCATTTTTCTGAGATCTTCCATAGTTCTAACTGCATCCATCTGGTTGTTTGGGGGCTGAGGGAGGTACTGAATTGTGCACGCCTCGGGTAAGAAATACCAAGCTTTTGGTATGTGATAGTGACAAATGAAACTGTGTTAAAGTAAATCTTCTTTTTCCAGATAAATATAATTAATCTGCTGTATGCAGCAGCCTTTCATATCAGAGGACCTGGATGCCCTTTATGTTTAGATCACAAGTGAGTGATTTGAGTAGATGCAGCGTAGTCCTGAGGGGACATTTATTCACATCACTAAACCATCACAGAACTGGGAACAATTAGGCATGATTGGCTGTCTTAATTGAGAAAAAGCCAAAGGGACTGCAATAAAAGATAGTGTATTGATGGAGTTCAGTGGGCTCCCAGGACAAACTAAAAGAGGGGAGATTTTGACTGGATATAAGAAAAAAGCTCTTTTCAGTAAGAGTGATGAGTGGTGGATGCCCTATCCCTGGAGGCATTCAAGGTAGGTCTGGACAGGACTGTGAGCAAAATACTCTAGCTATAGGTGTGCCTGTTCATTGCAGGGGAGTTGGACTAGATGGCCTTTAAGGGTCCGTTCCAACTCAAACAATTCTGTGACATTCTGATGACTGTGGCAGGAGGCTGAAGCTGGTGTGGGAGCCCCAGGATGGGCAGTTCTTGGAGAAGCACTGCTTTGCAGGATGGGCTGAGTTGCTTGAGGGGAAATGGAAGTGGGTCTGAATTGCTCTGTGATTAACCTGACATTAAAAAAAAAAAAAAAAAAGTTGAAATCTAAGAAAGACTTCTATTGCTATATAACACATATGTTGAACTGGTAAATTCATACTTCTCAATTTAAAGCAAAAATCCTGACAGATGGACAGCATGGATGAGAACAAACAAGGATTCTCCTTGCCCTGGATGTTTTCTGATCAAACTTTCAACAATGTTCTTAATTGGCCTATGCAGTGCCCCGAGTTCTGCTGTGACCCTGAGCTGCATTGTGTTTTCTGTGTACTGAGCGCAAAAGCACAAAGTTTCCATCTAGGTGTTTTATGTCTGAGATTCGGGAAAAGGGCAAATATTAGGTCTCCTGGCTAGAGTAAAAGGAAGGCACAAATTATCCACAAACATGATTTTCGATGTTAAGGCTCAGGAGTCGCATCTACCAGTGCCAATCCTGCAGGCACTTTGCTAAGCGCTCTGTCAGCCCTGCTAAGGCCACGGGTAACCCCTAAATGCTTTATCAGGAGCCTGGGTGAGCATGATGCCTAGGGAACTGCCAAGCAGGTGGGCAGCAGTGAGAAGTTTTTCAAGTTTTTCTCTTGGGTACAAGAGAGAGTATTCCTGAAGTCTTAAAGCAAGTTCAGAATTGAGGCATACTGAATGTTAGGGTAAGCTTTCCCTCTGCTCTTCCTCAGTTGGAAAAGACTTTGCGTTTCTGACTGCCAGCTTCTTAATGATGCTGCAGGAGGTTAGGTTCAGCTCTGACACGTAAATCACATCCCCTGTGAATCTTCCCAGGCACTGTTTGTCCAAGCTCACTGCTCACAGCTTCCCTCTGTCACAGTGTCCCATTAGTTTGCCCAGGATGGGTTAGGTTCTGAGGGCTACTGACATTTCCCACTCATCCTCAGGAAATGTCTGCTGCAGGGTTGAGGTGAGGGCTCCAGTGCCTTGCTGTGGCACTGCGAAGAAAAGGACAGGGCTGCTGGTGGTGCTGGAGGAGGAGGATAAAGGAAGGAGGGGGCATGCCAAAGAGAAATGCGGATGTGCATTCCTCCAGAATTTAGGATATCCCTCTCTATAGAGACATTTTAAATGTGATGCAGCGGTGCTTCTAAGAGCTCGGTCTGTCTGGTCTTTCTTTCATTCTGTTATCATGATACCTGAGTGTGGTGGATTTTTTTTTTTTTTTTAAATAGAAAGCAGATTTCAGATACTTGATGCTTTGCAAGGCTGTTTTTTTTTGTTGTTGTTTTGTTTTTTTTCTGTGGGACCAGTGCTTGCCTTTCACTACAGACATGCATTTTTGTGCAGAGGAAAACAAACAAGTGCATCCCAGGTCGCAAAATGTGATCCAGTAATGTGGTACTCTGTGAGCATGGGGCACATTCAAAATGAGAAATGATGGAGGTCAGCTTCCACCACCCACCCTACACTGAGAATCACCTCCTTTTAAAACACTTGCTGCTAATAGGACTGCTGGGGGACTGCTCTGTGTTGGCAGAGGTTCCAGAAATAGGGTCAGCATTAATATGTAAGTGACCTCCTGAATTAATGTTTACAGTCGGGAGCTGCAGGGGGGAAGATGTCTATCTGTCTTGGAAAAGAAAGCCAAGAAGACAGGGATTGGCGAGGGCCATGGCAAAGCTGCTCATTAAGTAGAAAGCTTTCTAAAGCGCTGCTTTCCTTTTCAGCTTATTTGCAAGATGAGGATTAGTTTTAATTGCGAGGTTTTGCAGAATGGAAGTGCTTAATAAGCAGAAGATGCTTTACATGTGCAACTGTGAACAAGGGAGGGTGGCGAGGGGGTGCGGGGAAAGAACCACAGAAGGGCAAGCAGGAGTGTGCCAGTGGATGTACACAGGAGGCAGCAACCCACACGTGCCCACTCCATGTGTTGCTCCTGTTGCAGTTTTTTTAACTGAGAGCAATGAAGTTGCAGCTTGTCATGCAGCACATCAGTGGCTGAGCTCTAAAGGGGAATCAGACCTCCCAGCTCCTATTTCCCTGCTGTGGTTTTCAGGCAAAGTTGCCTCATGCTGCCATTCTTCCCTCTCCTCCTCCTCTGCAAAATTGGCCCTAGACTCCCTCTCTTTTAATGATGGCTCTCTTCCTTTCTCTGCTCCTCAGCCCCCTCCTCTTAGCAGCGCGGGAAGTGAGCCACAGCTTTGGCAGTCACTGTCAGAATGAGGTGAGGGAGCCTGGGAGTCTGCTGCCGCCCTGTCAGCAGAGAAAAAGAAATTCCCATGGCTAAGAACCTAAAACAGAAGCAGACAAAATAGGCCAGGAGACTGTGCTGCCCAGGCACTGCAGTCCTCTCTTCTATTCTTTTCCCATTACCTTTCAGTCATCTGCAGAAGTACAGGTTCCAAGGCAGAGGTGGTAGCAGCAAGAATAAGCAGTGACTTTTTCCACCTGACTGTACTACAAAACACCAGTGGATGTTATACACATGCAGTCAATGTAGTGAGTTGCGCTCCCATCTGGTCTAAATGACTGGGGAAAAAAAAAGAAAAAAAAAAAAGAGATTTCAAATGAACTGTACCTTTCTGTGTGTATTTGAATTTGGTCTGAAGAGAGACAGCTGGAGACAGGTGCGTCATATGCAAAGCTGATATGATTGCTTATCATTAAAGTGCCTAGCGTTTGCATTATCCAATGTAATTTTCCATTGCTTATCAGTTTGCCAAACTTCATCCATTCGATATGAAGTAGTTTGTGCTGAGGATTAGCCCAGGGCTGAATATTTGTGAAAATATCAGCTAAAAAGCCCAGAGATTAGGAAAACATATGTTGTCTTATTCATTAATTTTTTTTTTTAAAGTTCCTGTTGCTGTTCTGTATGAAAATTTAGCATTTATGTGATTTGGAGGAGAGACTGGAATTTGGCAGGTGAAGTAGCCGTGGTGTCAGGGACTTACCTTTTGTCGTTTCTGTTCATATCTACCTAGATGTGGCCAAACTACAAGCTTCTGAAAAATCTCTGTCCATACGTACTCAGCAGAGACTTGTTAGGGTTTGGCCACTAAATCTTCCATCTGTATCAGTCATGCTCCATCCAGTCTTGCCAACTGCTGAATTATTTGTAATTCTCATACCATTTGGTGTTTTACTTAACTTTCCAGTTCCCAGAGAAAAGTAAATTTTTACTTTCTTTGGAAAACGAAGCAGTTTTATAAGAAACAGGGAAGCAGGGGGCCACATAATTTAAACTGCAAATCCCATTCTCCTCTCAGATTTCAATTCTTATTTCATTGTCACATTTTTTAGGCCAAACATTGGAAAAATGGATAATAAAGACATAGGCATGGGCTGACTTGTTAATTCAAGACCCATAAGTTTTAAATGCAGTGTATTAGTTTGTTCCATATGATACACAGTCTGATCCTGGGGTTGCTGTTCATCTTGGCAGATGTGTTGTTTTCGTGAAGGTACAATTCAATTTCTATTCAACCCATACTGTCCCAGAGTTTTGGGAAGACATAACTGTGAAAGAGGATTTGCTGTGACTGGTGCAGCAGAGCCCACTCTAAATCACGTGTTCACTTTTACCCTCTTAGTAACATACTGTAGGTGCGTGAGGTTTTGCATCAAAGGCCACTTCTGCACACCTGTAAGTGAGCCAGTCTAGCAGAAGTAATTTGTGTGCTGCCTTACTAGTACCATTCACAAGAAAAGCAACTGTTTTGTTTTGTTTCCCTCCCCACCTCAACTACAAAAAAAAAAAAAAAAAAAAAAAAAAAGGTCCTCATAAGTGAATCAGAGCAGTCCAGTACTTAAAAACTTGTTTACACCATGAAGTTTCCTTTAGCTTTTTTTCAGGGATGTTAGCTGTGACTCATCAATCAGAAGTCCCCTCTAAACCTAGCTTCCATTACTTTTGTGCATGTTTTCTTTCTCCCAAAGAGTGGAAATTACAATGAGACTTTAAGGCATGCATTACAAAGGAATTCTGCTACAATTATAAAATAAAACCCTTAATCTTTCTCTTAAACTTTGAAGGGTTGTGGGAGATACTGGATGACTTTGGGTCTCTGGGGACTTCCCTACGTAGGTAGTAAGATGAGAGGGTGCAGCCCAGTTGCTGGTGGAGTAGGAGGGTTGGGTGAGGATTTCATCTTTTGTATGCAGAGGACAAAAGTGGGAAGCTATAAATGCAGAAAGCCACCCATCCTCTTGATGTAAGTGCAGGAAGCTTTCATAAATTTTGCAAAGTATATTTGTGTGAGCCTCCAGACTGATCTTGGACAGTGCACTTCTCTGCAGCTTTTTAAGGAGTGATACCTGACATTACTCTCCTACTGGCAGAGAGTTTTACACTGGCTCAAAAAGCCAGTTCTGGATTATTTGATTGATTTGGGTAGACTGAAACTCCCATAATTTCCCACAGGAGCCCAATGTTCATGATTCAGTATTCTAGAGGCATTCAAGATATGAATCATTTTGATTTTAACTTGAAAATGATGACTGTAATTCATTGATCGCTGGAGACATGCTATCCATATGGGTTATGATGTTCGTGGCTCTAGGCTGGGGGGCTAGCCAATGCCTGTTTCAGCTCTAGAGAACGTCTGGCACTGCTCCAGCCCCGTGCCATTGCTGTTCTTGCTGCAGCATTTATCCAAGCTCTCTCCGATTCAGATCTCTGGCTCAGATGCTGTCTCCAAATGAACAGTTGCATATCCAGACTCACGTTGCTGATTCAGGCACAATGCTGCTGAGGCTGAAGCCTCTGTTGACTTCTGTGAGACTTATAGTAGCTTGCCATTGCTAGAGAAGACATAATGCCTCTACTGCATGACAGTAAGTTCAGGCTCTTTTGAGAAATGGCAGGGGGCCAAGGTAAGCAGTTTTTTAAATTAATACAAAGTTTTTCTATGACTTATCAGCCCTACCTTCTTCATTTATTATTTCCAGCTATGGGGTATTAGGAAAACAGGGTTATTTTTTAGTTATGTAATAAACATGAAAATTATGCAGAACTGTTGGAGGGATATGTTTTATGAAACACATATACTCCTTTGTTTAAGTTAGAGAGTTAATAGTGGAGAGGGGTGGCAGAGCGAGGAAGAAGAAAAGGTTTGTTTGTTTTATTGTTTTGGTGAAAGAGACAAAGCAAGAGCTACTTAAGGGACTGTAAGATCATAGAGAACACATTACCTTAGAAAAGCTGAGCAATTTCCTGATGATTGTTATAAAAATCACTATTGTTGTGCCTGCAGCCTCCTCTTAACTTAGGGCCTTCTTACAGGGAACTTCTCTAATGTCTGTCAGTTGGGTATAACATATGTGTAATAGAAAATGTACTACTTCAAAAGGAAGGATATTAGAAGTTAGAGCAGTCTTAACAGTCCATTGCCACTTCTTTGTAATTCCTAGAAATCTTCCAAGTGCCATAAGCAGTGCTTTTAACTTCTCCTGAGATATCCCACCTTTCACCACACTATTTCCCAAAAGAAAAATGTTTGCAGACCCATCAAGAACCATCAGTGCCAGGGAGTAGAGCAGCTTGGTAACTGGATGAAGGGGAATGGTAAGAAGTCTCTCACGCTTCTGATGTAAACAGATGTGCATTTTCTTTTTTTTTTTCTTTTTTTTTTGCTTTGAACTTGCTTGCAGAGGCTACCAACAGTTAAGTATGCAGCATAAAACTGATTCCTGAGATGGCTGTGGATAAAGAGCGTACTAGGTGGCTCTAGCTAAGATTTTGTGCTACTCTTCAGTGTTTCAGTGCGAGGGAAATAAGATGTCTTTCTTAGTCTTTCTTATGCTGTCTCTAGCAAACATTCAGACTATGTGTACATAGGTCAGAGAAAGTAAGAAGCCCCATGTCAAATATTCTCTTCTGGATACAGTAGATAAAAAGATTTTTGCTTCTTGAACATACTCATCTCTAGTACTGAGTGAAGTGCTAACTTAGAATAGCTCTAAACTTAAAACAAATGGATTGTCTTCATTAAGAATTATAAAAAGGTATAATAGCTTTTCAGTTATGTGAGTTGTTAGTGGGAGGTTTGACAAAAACAACTCTATTTTAAAAATCAAGGCATTTGAGGGTTGTTTGTGCCAAAGAAAATCTATCTTGCCTTGACAAGGAAAAAGATGAGTGAAGGAAAAAAGGCCGTTTATTACTACTCCACTTCTTCTCGTGGTCTTCACTTATTTCATTCAGATACTTCTCTTTTATCCACATTTCTTATTTGAAAATCATTGAAGTAATTCTTCATTAGTTGTTTGTTGTTTGATTTCAGGAAAAATTCCTGAAAACTTATATCTGATGGCTTTAGAACAGTTAGCGTGATAGTACATGTGCCATTGAAGACCAGTGATGTGTCATGGGAGGTGGAATGTATATTTGATACAGCTGAAGTCTTCACAAATTCACTCAAAGAGAAAGCAAGTTGCCTTTACACTGAGCGCTGTCAGCAGCAAGTTGCTGGCTGAGCATGCTATCCCATCGTGGCATGGAGCAGTTAGGTTGAGGTAATTAAAAACAGTATTAAGACTGTAATTGAATTCTATCCAGGAAGGTACACACCTTTCCTTGAAGCTTTTTTTTAACTACTACAGCATTGAGATCCTGCTGTTATTTTGTTTATCAGGCAGGATTTAAGGGATCAGTTGGTGCAAGTCTTCAGCTGTTCATCAGAATATGACAGCCTCCTACTCTGTGGGACAGAAGAGTTCTCTGACTGTACTGAAAACAAACGCATTTAATTGCCCAGTGTGCGAGGGGCTAAAATCCAGAGCCAAATCCTACTGCTGTCCATGGGATTTTGTCCAGTGGCTCCCCAGGATCTTGCCCATAGTTTACATAGTGTGGTATTATGTGTTGTGCCAAGCCCATCTCCTCTTTTCTTCAATCTCTCTAAAGTCTGAGTATAATGACTACAGACTGGTCAACAAGCAAGCATAGCAGCCATTGTGCAGCCATCCCTGCCTGACCCTCTCAATGAACTGCAACTAAATGAAGACCCTTGGGGAAATCTGCTGGAGGCAACAACAGCTGTAAAAGGGGATGACTTTGAGTGGTACCTTGTCATTTAATAGGACTCCCTTTGCCTTGAGACTTACTTTTTGCCTCTGAAGCAAAGATGTTCCCTCAGGAAGTGGAACTGGCTCCTTTTGCCTCTCTCAGGCAGAGTTTCTGTAAGGAAATACAAAGCAAATAGGGCTTGTTTCCTTTGAGCATCTGCAGAATGGCATAGCAGGTGGCAGTGAGAGTCTATGCAGGCCAGTTGTCTGGTCACATAGAGCAAAGTGCCTTTGCAGAGGAAGGAAACAGCACAGAAAGAACAAACCGGTTATTCAGGAAAGGAAGGCAAAAGCATTCACATGGTGCCAGGAAGATTTTCCCTACCATCACCAAAGCCTACGAATACACAGGCAATTAAGACAGAGAAAAACAGAAGGTTCTTTTCTCTCCACTACTGCATATCCAGTGCCTGATGCATTCCTCCTCATTACCAAGGACTTAAAAAAAACAAAGATCTGCTCACATCCTTTCCAGTAGGTGCAGATGTGATGGATGAGAGCAGCCAAATGATCAGCTAGGATCTACCCCTCAGCCCATGTTTACCTTCCTTGGATGCTGATCTCAGTGTTTAACACTGAAGTCAGCTCAGTTAGGTCAGTGCTGCGGTCACTCATTCCTACTGCATTATAGACACAGGCAATCGGAAAACAACATTAATGCAGATCCATAGGGACGGAATTGCACGCAGATCTTTTGTGCATGTGTGCCCAAATCATCCAGGCGTAAAAGCCCTAGATAGCTTATGCATGCCCCAGAAGGTGGTTGTATAGGCAATCCATTTGTGAAAGCAGCTGCGGACATCTCTTCCAGTAAGAGTATTCACTGTGTGAAAAAGTCTGGTTTAAAATTCCCTACTGGAGTGGCTAGAGCCACCTTTGTCCTGGCTGTCCAGGTCCTTAAAGGCATGTTCCCAAGAAGAAGGGAAATACACCTCTTCCCAGCAATGGCAAGGACTGTAGATAGATCCAGTTCAACTCTATTATTTTTTTTTGCCATGATAAGTTTAAACAGTGTTGACCAAAAATGAAGGAATACAGCTCAGACTAAGGCTGTATTAAAGGTAAGCACAGTTCTCCCAGGAAAGGGCCTAGTAATGGATTGAAGTTTTGAGTCATATCTTCAGCGTGACGACTTACTACTTCACTTCTGGATCCACTAATCCACTACAGATTACCAACTGTAATTTGAGTTGGTAGCAGCATCACTTAAGATGTAGCGACACTCAGCTAAGAATGCAATGCAGGAACAGCTCAAGAAGCAGCTTTAATTGAGGAAAAAACATAGCTACTTCTGTGAGGAGGTCAGGTTGGCATTCAGAAGTGATGCAAAATACATATATAATGATGAGGTAGGTAACGGGGCAACCAAGCACAAAGTGACAGGTATTCATGTCACCACACAACTGTGATCTGTCTATGTCTTGCAAACCAAGTGTGGTTCTTGGTGCCTATCTCTAAAAGAAATGTGCAGAAATAGAGGAGGTCCAAGATGGGACGCTCCGGTGGTGAGAGAGGGAAAAGATGCTCAGTCACTACTGGCTTTTGTGGGATGGCCTAAGAGGACCATGAAATAGGTCTGCAAAATCGCCTTTTAAGTGGAGAAGTTAGTCATAGGGTGACTGTCATCTCTTACAGTGAGAAGAATTATCATCTAAGGATATAATCAGGAAGCAGCTTTAGGTAATGCAAAATTGAAGTGCACACCATAGCTATTGTAGAGAACCTGTTGCCGCAGAATAGCTAAGGGATGAAAAATAAAGCTGATTTTGGCAGATGACTGGATAAAGTTTTAAAAGAAGAGGTCCAGTACTGTGCAGAGGCTGATGTGAGTGCAGAGCCTGCCAGAGGAGGGGTCAGAGCAGCAAATGGCAGTGGGTCTGGGCAAGCAGGTTGAGTATGGGCCTTTGGGCACCGACCTGGTTTCTTACCATCTTCTGCGGTGTCTGCTGCTGCTCTTGCAGGCAGGACACCAAGCCAGCTTAGAAAATCCAGGCAGGATGTATACAGGAGATTCAGAGAAATGACCTGAGTACTTTTGGCAGAGCTTGGTTGTTGTAGTGTTGGTTTTGAAGTGCCAAAAGCCTGGAAGATATATTGATGTTGAGAGATGCTTTCATATGATGGGATGACTTGAAAAATGAGTCCTATCATTCTAATACTGTTTCAAGGTAAATCCTGTCAGACTTAGCTGATGTCCTTTTTTTTTTTTTTTTGAGATTATAAGAGTTGTTGATAGAGGTAATTAGTGCAGATGTGATTTCTTAAAGCATTGGGTGTTGTAGCTCGTGACATCTTGATAAAGAATCTGGAATAGTACCAACTAACTTGCTGTGTATTAATAGTTTAAAAACAGGTTAAATGGCAATCAAAATACAACTGCAAGCAGGGAGTCATTATCACATCATCTTGTGTCACGTTGCACAGATTGGCTCTCATTCCTATTTTATTTACTGTTTTTTATTGATAGTGGGGAATAATATGTAAAAGCAACAGAAGGATCACTTGTTGGTGAGAGAAATGATAAAACTCTGCAGACAAACCATGAAAAGGGACAAGGTCACAGACAGAAAGCAATAGCAGATTTCATGTTAAACTTAGCTTAGGGAAACAGTGTATTTTAATACGGTAAATTATGAAGCACAATGTAAAGACATACGGAACAAAAGTATTAGTTAGCCATGCTTCTGAGGAGTCCACTCTGAGAAGTAGCAAATCTGAAAAAATATGGTAGGTAATTCTATTATTATTTATTATTGTACAGGAACCCTAGATCAAAACTATGCCAGAAGACACGGTGCAGGCTTAGAGGTGTGAACAGAGGTACCGCAGGTGAGAGCTCGGGAAGCAGTGCATCAGTTCTGTGCACAGTTAATGCAATGCTGCCTAATGTTTTTGTGTCCACAGTTCAAGAGAGATGCTGCTCAACTGAAGGAACATGCAAATAGTGATAATGCGAGGGGTCGTGCTTCACAGTCTGAGACTCCAGGAGAGCAGCCTCTTTAGTTTATCTGTGGGAAACCTAAGGGGCTGCAGTTTGTAAATACCTACTTAGAGAACTAAACTTTAATAAGAGGGCACTTCAAGCCAGCAAACAACGTATAAAAAGAGCTAGTGGCTGGAACCAGAAGCCAGGCAATTTCACACTAGAAATGAGGCACAAGTTTTTTCAGCAGTGAAAGTAATTAAACATTGGAACAATTTACCATGGGAATGTGGTGGATTCTCTATCACTGGCAATTTTAAAATCAATACTAGCTTTTTCTTCACAACATATGTTCTATCCAAGCATGAATTAATTCAGGGCAGTCTTATGAGCTGTGTTATTCAGAAGATTGCAAGAGAAGTAAGCTCTTCCTTCTGGCATTATAATCTCTATTTTTTAACTCTTGGGTGATCTCTTCTTTCTCCCCCTCTCTCCCCCTTTATTTATTTATTTATGGGTCTTTTAACATTCTTACATGAATGATCACATATATTTTTCAGTGTTGTTTCTGATTTGAATACAAGAAAATGATTTTATTTTTCCCACTTGGACAGGCTTGTGTTTTCCATCTCCAAGTTTTGAATATGAGTTTATCATCATTAATTTTGGTTTTGGCCGTGGTTTGCCTTACAATTCTCCTTTTTTTTTTTTTTTTTGGATGGGGCCCTGGGCAACCTGGTCTAGCATTAGGTGGGAAGGTTGGTGGCCCTGCATGTGGCAGGGGGGTTGGAGATTCATGATCCTTAAGGTCCCTTCCAACCCTGGCAATTCTGTGATTCTGTGATTTTCATGCTGCAGTGGTAGCTGCAGTTCTCTGGAGGGATCAGTTATGGCTTCATTGGTACTCCTAAGTAAAGCAGTCACAACAGCGTCATCAGGTCCTGCAGCCAGCTGGCACCACATCACTCATGCCCTATCTTGGTGCATTCTCTTAACTGTCAGAGCAGTCAGGCCGTGCACAAATGGCCTGTGGGGAACAATTCCTCCTTTTCAATAACCTCCACGCCATGATAGCTGGCATAGGTACCAGTGACCACAATAATAGTTCAACAGCATAGACTTGTGCCTTTGCCATTTTAGTTACGGAGTATAGATGAAGCCCTGTGTGTCTGTTTTTTTTATTGTTAGAGTTTGTTACAAAAAACCTTCAAAAGTATTTTGTAAGAGGTTGAAGCCTTTCATGGCAAACAGTAGATTTTGATGAAAATTTTGACAAGTGTATGTCCAAATAGTGGATTCAGCTTTCTAAATCCTTTCAGAAAGGCTGATCCATTTCTTCAGAGTAGCATAAAAATACTTTGATTAAAATGTTTTGATAGATTCTCTTTTGACTTTTCTACTAAATATTATATATTGTATTTTGTGTTTCATGTCGCAGTGCTTTGATGTTATCCAAACGCACCATGCCAATATCATCAAAATGAAACAATCCATCATCATTCTGATAGAATATTTCATTTAACTCTAATCTTGATTTTATAGAGCTATTGTTCTGCAGGATCTTCCAAAATTTCAGCTTTCAGCTTGACTTGAAATGAAAACAAATGATGAATTTCCAGAACTTCCCTCAGAGAAGCAGCAGCTTTTTTTTTTTTTTTTTTTTTTTTTTTAAAGGGAGGAGGGAACAGGCTAAATCTAAGCGTACACTACGCATTGCAGTAACTTCCATGGCCATGATTTTAAGTGTCAATGTGACCTCTTGAAATAAGTTTGTTGTGCTTGTCCACAGTTACGGATGGGTATCAACTCTGGACTGAGTAGATACTTAAATGCAGACAACTGTGTTAGTCAGGGACCTAAGCTCTCATACCTTAGTGATTCTTCACTGCCTACATAGTCAAGTCAGATAGCCCTATTTAGTCAGCAAGATGGCTCTTGAAAAAGGTATAGACCAAGGTCTTGATTCAGCTGCCCAAATCTGAGCTATATGGAGCTGTTTTAGTTGCCTTAAAGTGTGAAGACCTTTGCAGATGATTTAGATGACAATGGGGCGTTTTGAAAGACTTGCACACTACTCTGTGGAGGTGATACCCTTGTGTGTTATTAAGAGTACAAATGTAAAATGTGAAAGCATTATCATAAAAATTTAAGTAGTTTTTGGATCCTTCAACTGTTTCAGCTCCATCTCATCTGCCTTTACAGAAAATGATGCACTCCTTGATGATAAACAAGAATAAGGTAAAATAAGAGAAATATTCATTTTCTTGTTACACCCCTATCTTTTATTTTCAGTGCTATATTTCAAACGCACTACTTAAGGACCATCACAAGTCTTCTAGACCCGTAGTTTGGAGGAAGATAACATTAGACCATTGAATGATGGTTCAGGTCTCTGCTGGGGTTGATAAAATTCCCTGAAGAACACCACCTGAAAGGATTGAGACCTGAATTTGGATACTTGAATGAGGAAAGGCAACAGTAAAGAGAACCAGATTGTTTTGTTGGTTTTTTTTTTCTTTTGTTTTGTTGTTGAATATTAAGGTATCAACAAAGCTAAAAAGATTCATTTCTTCATTCTTGCTGTCAGCCCTACTTGCACTATTGTAGCAAGACCTTCAACTACCAAACGGCTTTCAAGTAAATCTCTTTTTAAACATGCATCTAAGTGTTCAAGGAAGCTAACCAGCCCTAGGAAGAATTCTGAATTCAAAAAAGGACAAATGCCAGCAATTCTGTACCTACCTCTATAAACTCTCTAAGTGCTCTGTAAGTGGACTGTAACCTGATACTGAGTCATTGTCATGGAATAGCCCACATTCAGGCTCCCAAAATACCATATTGTCCAGAACAGATCAGCTGAATCCAAATGACCCGTTGGGAAAGAGGCATGACTGTTAACTGTTTGGCATACTGTTTGTTGTCCTGGGTCTGAACTGTCTTGGTAACCAGTCTAGCAGCTCAGCTGGTGGTGGTGGCTCCTGTGGTGAGAAACATTTCCAGCACTGTTTCATTTAGTGGTAGGAGAACTGCCGAGGAAGCCAGCTCAGAACTTTGTTATTGCTATTGATCTGACACTGAAGGGTATTTCAGTGATGAGCAGCAACATAAAATGAATAGATGGGAAGGTATAGAAATAGGTCATGTTTTCATCTGGATTCAATTTCTGATCCTCCAGTGCTTTGTGGTGGTGTTTGTACTCTCTCGGTTGGTTGAACTGGCATCAGGACAGACTGCTGTTTTCTGTAGATCTATTGGCAGGGGAGATAAGCCCAGTTCTGTTCTGCAGCTGTTCTTGCTGAAGCTCATTGCATGTATGCCATTTGTTTGCAAAGCTTGGTATGAGGGGTTCTGTGTTGGAGTTGTGTTCTCATTAGCCCATTCAGCTGTCAAAGATGGGCTCTAGCCTTAGCTTCCATATAGTTGGCCAAGAAGGATTGCCCTATCAACTAGTTTTGGAGGATTTTCTTTGTAGAGTTTTATCTACCTAGAGGATTCTTTATGGCATACAGAAAAGTTGGTTTTTTTTTCATAGTAATTCTTTCATTTTTAGACTGAAACTCAGTCATTCATTAATTATGAGGCTTCTCCATATATAATTTAAAAGATATTCAATGTCTATTCTCCGTAATAAAATTTTACTTTGTTTTGGTAGTTTGAGGTTCATTTTCTCTAAGTCTGATCTACAGCTTCCAGGCAGTAGGTTATGGAAATCATCCTATACTGCTTAATACGAACATCGCTGAGTGTTAGCACCTCTTCCAGAGTTGATTGTCTGGAACTCAGGATTTGAAGAATGTCCAAGGAGACTAGCAGGTCACAGGTGTCCATGATGCAGAATGCTCCTCCAAGCCTACGAGTGTTTTACTCTCCATGCATGTCTGCATAGGTTTTATTTTCAGTCTTCATTTTTGAGCTACTGTATGAATTTAATGAGAGGCTATGTTTTTCTATAAATTTAATTCTGAGTGCCAGCCTGAGTCAAAAGCCTTTATTTAAGCTTATGCCTCAGAAAAATACCTTTGCAGCTTTGGTCTGATACATGCTTGTTAATGAGCATCTGCACGGTAATGTGGTTAGCACTTAGTTTCCTAAGGAAGAATCCCTTTTGAATTCTCAGGATTATGTTATTGTTGGCCAGATACCATAATGCTTCTTTCTTGAGGATGCCACTGACTAGATTGCTTAAAAACATCTCTGTGGTGTGGAGGAATTAAGTGCACCTTGGCTTTTGTGCATCTGGGGTAGCTAGTTAACCTGATTGCACATAGTCCTGAAGAGTGTCTGGTGGGCACACATGCCCCATTCCCAGTGTTCAACTTTAGAGAAACACACAAGAAAGGGAAGGTTTTGTGATACGGAAAGCCAGAAGGCCTGAGGAGTGCCAGAGCCACAGTAAGCACACAGAAGGTGTAGGGGAGTGATGTATTTAAACATTTAGTCAGAGTTGTGAAGAGGAAATTGCAGACAGGGTAGAGCGGAACGCTTGTTAATTGTTGATTTTCTGGGCATTGTAGCATAGAGGCGCTCGCTCCTGTCTTGTTACTTGCTGAAGAGGAAGAGGGGTTGAAAAGGGAAAGCCATTTATTTTTCTGTGTGTGTTTTTAATTGTCCCTCCCGAGACGGGCTTTTGCACAGTTGCATGTTCAATCTGTTGCTCACAATTTGTTTTCTGACAGTTGAGGCTCTACTATCAGAACGCACCAGCTACAGTGGGGTGAAACAAAGGGTGGCATTGCGGTCCCATGGTACACAGGCTTTGTCAGTCAAATTTTGGGTACCTGCAGAGTTGTTCTTATCTTTCAAACCTACACAAGGAGACTTGTTCCTCCAGTATCAATTTGAAGTACGACTTCCTTCCTGGTGGATCTCCATGGTTAGCTGACGTATCCATTTGCCCTGCACTGCTGATGTATGCTTTTCCTTGCAAAGACAATACTGATAAAAAATATGCTTTGTAGTTAAGGAACTAACATTCTCTCATGTTACAGAGAAGAAAAATGATAAAGCAAGTCATACTGGTCTCTTGCTGTTGTCATAGCACCACTTGGTGATGGAGGGCAATTGGGTCTGCACTGTCCATTTAGTTTTTAGTTTTTCCTGATGGTCTTGCTCCTGCTTCTAGACTTCTTCCCAGTTCTGTTACCAGCATGGCTGGACAGCACATTATGCTGAGATGAATCAGAACTCCTCAAGAGCAAAGCATAGAGATTGCTTAAATGGACACATCGACTTTAATAGCAATGATGACTGAGCAATATGGAGATACCCAATTTCTGTTTAATTGCCTTGTTTGCAGTTTGGCTATGGCAGCAGGAACTCACTGGGAATTAAATCAGCCCGCTCCTCCACTGTGCTTTGTAGGCCTTGCCGAGCTTTGTGATGTGGTGAGACTTCTATTAGTACCAAAACACATCAATTGGACTTGCCAGCAGTGCCCTGCTGTGTGTAGATGGCAGCTGGCCAGATGTGTTGTTGTACTCTGCTCAGAGCAGAGCTCAGGGAGGCTGCCCTGAGGGTTGGCAGCTGTTTTCATTAGCGGTTCCTGCAATGCTCTACATAAACCTGAACCACAGATAGCGCTAGTAGGGAAGTGAGAATGCATGAAAGAGAAGAATAGATGAAATTTCTTACCTTTTACAGGAAGAGAAATAAAGGGAGAATGTCAGATACTTCAAGGGAGCTCCTGCTGTTTTTTGTGGTTTTTTTTTTTTTTTTTTTTTTTCTCTAGAAAGCCTAGCAAGGGCCATTTCATTTCTTAGTCCCTGGGAGAAAGCTTGGTCAAAGAGATCACAGGTTTAATAGCTCAGATTCAATTCAGTAATAAATAGGGAGAGGTGGGTTCTCACTATCTATGGACTCAATATAGGCTTTCTGGGATAAATAAGCTGAACATATCCTATAAGTTTTCCATACTTTTCCACTGCTTCTGTTATTATTAATACTCTTTTTCCGTGGTTCTCTCCTCAACATCCCCTCTCCCTGTACAAAGATCCAATTCACTGAGTCCAAGTGATTATTAGGATGTTAGTCGTCATTGGTCTAGAGTTCAATGAGCAGGCATCGTGTAACATACAACAAACTACAACTACCAAGAGTCTGTGTCTGTTTGTGCCTTGAATCCAAACTTGAGGCAGCCATAACCTCAAGAGTAATCTGGAAATGGCTTCCATAAAGTCTGTTCAGTTCTGCTGAGGCATGTGGATATGGACGTGGTTATACTATCCCCCTTCATGATGTGGCTGTGGAGCTCTTGATGTTTCTAAATAATTTTAGGATTGTTGAGTAGAGAATAGTATGTATATTAGATTCTTAGTATGATTCCCTTGGTCTACTGGACTCTCAGACATAAAATGTACAGCAATACATGAGCACCTTAAAGAAGAATGCACTTCTTTGAAGTTGCCTTGTCAGTGATTCTCACGATAGGAGTGAATGTCTGAAGTATGTTTATAGGTCTGTTTTCAGGAGTTTGTCAAAACAGAGTTTCATCCCACTGGAAGTGTTGAGACTTAGAAATGTGTGTTATTTTTCCCCAAAAGCAGATGGAAAAAAAGATGAAATCTCTCTTTTTTTTATGAAAGAAATATTTAGGCATATGGAAAGCTTTTCTTTTGACATCATAGAGATTTAATTTCAGAGATTCTGAAACATTGCATTTCTTCTTTATCATCTCAACTGCTAAATGACTCAAAATATTTCAGCTTTTAAAATGGAACACAAACTGGTACATACTCTTACCTGACTAAAATTAAACATGTAAGTGCTTCCTAGTAAAAATGTCAATGAAATGGATTCAAATTTCCATCAAAGTATTTTTATTCTCACATGACAGTGTTTTGTTTTGTTTTTATACCAAAGTTCTATTGAGGAAATTCTGACAAAAATCTTTATAATGTGTTTGGCACTGGGAAAGATCCAAACATATATCTTTATAATAATAAAAAATATTACATTTTTATATATATATATGTATGTATGTATGTATATTCCAACAGAATGCATTTACTCCCCTTCCAAAAGTGCTTCCTTGACAGACTGTGTTGACAGTATCAGATATTACAGTCTTTGGAATCAAAATGGGAACTGGCTGAGAGGTACTTGTCATGAATTGCAAATAGCAAGCATTTAGCCTAAAACAAACAAACAGAAAAACCCACAGTTGCTAGGAAGATGGTAGAGAAGCCCACTTAAACCATGCTGTCTGGGATGAGAAGATATTCGTGATTTTGCCTTTATCCCATTTTTCCTGCTAAAAGACCCACACACACAAACATTTTCTTTCTTGGTCTCCTTTGAAAATCTTAGGGATGTTCAGATATTGTATGTATTCCCCCTGGCTAATTAATACGCTGCAAGAAATCATTGCACTCCAGAAGTGGCTCATTGCTCAAACAATAAGAATATTACTTATCTGACCAACTGCAAGGAAGCAGTACCATTTGAATTTGGAATATAGTACATGTGTTGAAGCCATTTATGAAAAAAATGCAAACAATTTAACAAACGTAATTGGGAAACAAAAACAAACAAAACCAAAGCAATGGCCCTCTGGTCATGGACAGAAGCTGAATATGTTGGCTGTCTTATCTGGCATGAGTTACTTGCTCAGCTGTACATACAGACATTGTTCACCAGGATTTGGATTGGGAGCCAGGAGCTTGTTGCTAGGCCTTCAGCTGGTAACAGCCTTCTATCATTAAATACTTCCCTGATAGAAATAGCTAACATTTAGAGAGCTTTTATGGAATCTTGCTTAGTATTTAATGGAGAATTGGAGTCTTTCTATGAGAATCTTTTTTTTAGTTCTATATTGAAAAGACATTGTGTGGACTGCCTATTAGGTTTCTCAAGAACCCTATTAAGGCATTATCCATCACAATCTATAGGGCTGTTCTGCAGGGCCATCGTGTAACCTGCCTTCTGATACTGGTTCCTCTTCTTTTTCCTCTTAAGCCAGACCAGTCAGTCAGTGTTCCTGCTAGGTCAGATACATGGCTACTGCTCATCAGCAGAGCTCCCAGGATCTTCATGAGGTATCAGTGAAGCTCTGTCTATGAGGGTCGAGGATCTGTCCCTATGAATTTCTCTGTGTTTTCTCTCACGCCTTCAACTAGCATTGAAGCTAATTTTTAAATAGAAAAATGGTGTTTTTCTGTTTGAACAGTGACAACTGGACTTATTTTCTACCCTTGCCAGTCATAAGTAGCATCACAGGTGTCTTGAATTTTGCAGCAGCCTCTAGTACTGGAAGAGAACACTTTGTTTTTCTGCAAAGTGTTTGGCAGAGCGTGACCAAAGAGGGGAGCCAGAACGTCAGCAAAGTAAGAGAAGTAGCAGCAGTCAGGCAACAGGATGTAATTAAGGATTTCTGGATGCTTGCGTGGGCCTGTCACTGGTGTGTATTACTGTCTTTCAGAACACATCCACTAGTTAATTAAAGCTAAATGCAGATCACCTTCTCTGCTTTCTTTCCTGTTCTGTTTTTTTCCTGTTTTTTTGTTGTTTTTGGTGGTGGTGGTGGTTTTTTTTTTCTCCTTTGAGCTGAAGGTCTTGGATCACTCCACTGATTAGAAGCACTGATTCGAACTGACTGCAGAGTCCTTAGCTAGATGCATAACTGTCTATGGAACAGGAAGCAGAAGCAGTACGAGAGAAATTTAAATTTATTTAGCTTCCTGTAATCCATGTTTTTATGGCACTCAGTGCCTTCCCTTTGTATGACTCAACTATATCACAGGACATGAGTTGCACTTGCATAGCAACTGGGAACAAGCCTTCTAATAAGCTGCTCTTCGTGTTTAGCCTTCCTAGGAATTAGGTGGCCTCAGCACTTGAGGGAGCATCCCATGGGGCCTCTTGGGGGCTCTGGGATGGGAAGCAAAAAAGTAGTCACTGGACACAAGCTCCTTGGAAGTGGGGAGGTCTCTGGAGCATGGTGTAGTGGAAAACAAGAAGCAGGATTGGTCAGCAGCAAGGTGCCACATGCCAGATTATAAAAATGAGGCAGGGGTGATCTATCATCTGTAAATGGCATGCCTTGATATTATGAAAACCTAGTCGTGTCTTTTCCTTTCCACTAAGCAGTTCTCTATGACCCCGCCTGCTTGGCTCAGCAGTTAATGTATTGTGCATGGGAAGTACTCGTATCTATTAAGTATTGAATATTTTACACTCTTGTTGCAGGAACGTTTTTCTCAGGATTTTTGAATGTAGTTAAATGTCATGTCGACGTACTGGGAAATCAGGGTACCAGTTAGAACTAGGAAAAGACACTATTTATTCCCATGGTACTTCTGCTGACATTAAAATATTTATAATCTGTCTCTGCTTGGACAGTATTTCCAAAAACAGGCACGTTTCCTAAGAGTTGACCAATAACTATTTTAAGAACCTCTTAAAAACTGTAAAAGCATTTTTATGTAGTATGTGCTTATAAAAGTATGTGGCTACAAGCAGCTTCCACAGGACATATTTGCAGTAGCAGACTGTTTCCGCTCATCTTCAAACTGCAGAAGCCAGAGTCTAGCATTCTGGTCCTGATCATCCGATGTGTGAGACACTAATTCCCTGTGCTCAAGAAAATGAGTAAAAGCCATCCCATCCTATTTTCAATACTGACATTGACTAGATGGTTAATGCTGGGATTTGGGGAACATTGACAAGGATGTTGCCACGACCCATGTGCGAGCCACTCAATGTCCCCTTTTTCTTGCAGATGGAGAAAAAAAACTTTCTGACTTGACAGCATAAAAGAAGGGTGGTTTTTTTTTTCTTTTTTTTTTTTCTTTTTTTCTTTCCGGGGGGAAAAATTATATAGAATTATGTCACATCAAGAAAAACACAATGATTAAAATAACTTGCTATGAATATTCATTCTCAGCTTGGCAGATGGATGAAGTGGGCTGAGCATTTGCAGAATATTGCTAACTGAGCTCTCTTCCAGAGAATAACATTTCAAAAGAATTTCCGATTAGGTCTGTTGGCCAAAACTATAAAGGATTTTTCTCTTCCTTCTTTTCTTTCTTTGCCATTCTGAGCTTCCACCTTCCTGCCGAAATGATTTTCTCTCTAATCAACAGTTTTGGATACTTCTGAAGGCTCATACTGAGGCCTTCCAGATGGGTTCACTGCAGTGGGAAGAGAAATAGTCGTTATCATTATTATTATGATTATGATTATCATTTTAACTCTTACATTTACACTGTCACGCTTGTCCCAAAGGATCTCAAACTGGTTTCCAAACAAGGGTCATTTCCACCTACCAGTCAAACAGTTGCTTCTGAAGGAGTGAATATTTTGTTGAATTAGAAGGAGTGAATATTTTGCTGAATTACCTTTGTGATAAGGAAAAAAATAGACTATACATGTATGGAAGTTTAAAAAAAAAAAAAAAAGTAATTAATGACCCAAACTGGAACTCAGCTGTTTTTGTATGTCGGGTATCGTGAAAGACTGCATGGGCACAGCAGCGAGCAGTGGTAGCAGAGTTGTACCTCCATGGAGTGTTGCAGTGCCCCCTAGCAGCAGCTTTCAATATTTGTCCGTATAGGCTTTAAAGGACTCTTTTATCAAAACACCGATGCTATCTCAAGTTCGGTTTTCAACAAACCAGGTGAAGAAATGCTCCGCCTGGAATAGCGTTGAACCAAACGGCTGTATTGTGATAATGTATTTAGTTCTGCTGGCGGTGTGAAGTCAGGAAAAAACAAAATCATTTTTTTCAAAACTGAAATATTTGGTGTTTGTTTGTATTTTTTGTGAAATTGGGTGCTACTTCAGTTTTCCACACAAGTTGGAGCCGTACAGGGGTCTTGGCTTACTGTGCCACTGCCTTCCTTGTAGGCCAATGGAATCCAACCCCCTAGTTTATTGGCCCTGTCACATGATGGCTGTGCAAGCTGCACACAGCATGTCTAATGCTCTGGCTTGCACGTTGCACGGGGCTTTTAGTAGGTTTTGTTGTTGTTTTCTGTGTAGATGTGTCACTGCTCAGAAGCGTGGTACAGAGCAGGCCACCAGCTCTTTTGAGAAAGTTAGGATTCAGGTATTGCTATGTCGTGCCATTTTGCCTAGTCATGTGGGACTGCGGAAAGATGTTCTTATGTTTACTTTCCAGAGCTGTCAGTGCAAGTAGGAAGCAGGTGTTGGAGAAGCCTGGAGGCTTTTAGTGCTTTGGACAGATAGAAGATGTGGAGAAAATATGACCATTCAGGAAAAGAGCAGAGAAATGCAGGTTTATAAGGAAAAGAGGAATGTAGCAAGCAAGAGTCTGCTTCAAAGTGATTTGTTATCATCCCAGCAATACTTCTTGTTTCAACTGAGCATGATCTCTCCTGAGAAGAGGAGGAATCTAATCACGATGATTGATAATTCCTTCAGAGGTTCCCCAGTAGGTATCACACTTAGGACACGGAAAACCGCTCTCTTCTGAGAGAGCACATAGGGGCAGAGCACGTAGCATACTGCTCCGAGGGTCTCCCCTCTCACTTCAAGTTCAGCCCTTGAACCAGGATGTTTCATTGCTTTGGAGAGCAGAAACAATTGTTTGAGGGCCATCCCAGGAAGGGCCCTGGCAGGTTGATGTGTGAAAGCCAGTGCTCCGGTTTAATAAACTCAGTACCACTTGTACACCTCTCTGGCAAATGGATAGTGACACAGAGTCACCAAGCTTTGCCGGCAGTGTTGCCTGAGGCTTTAATTGCTTTCCACATAAAGTTATTTATCTCCACATCAAGAGGGTTGAGACCACATTTAGGGAGTAATTACAAAGCTGCCAGAGGGACTGGTGTTTGCCATGCCAGCCAGGCTGTGATTTATTGGTTCTGCTTGCGCTTAGAAAGCGAGCTTTCCCCTCACCTCTTCCCTTCATCCTCTGCGTTGTGGCCAAAGGCATCCGTATCCCCCAGTTCCTTCCTATGCTATCTGTATAGAATATAATGGGCGGCTGTAAAGAATCAAATACTGTGAGCTTAGTCCTGAACACTACTCTTATTGCTTTGCTCCTGAGGTACTTTTTTCCTTTCTCTTTTATTTCTTTTTATATAAAAGAAATTGTTATTAGAATTTTCAGTGGGATTTAATGATGGTATTTGGGGAGACTCTTTGCTTTGCATGAGCTCTTGATTTTTCTGTACCCTTTATAGCAGCAAATGCTTTCTTAGAGCGTTTGAAATGCCTCTGCCTTATCAGTGGGGTCTGTACTGTTTTGGTAGTTGTTTACTTGTGAAATACGAGTAAATGCAGTGTGTTCAGCCTGTAATCTTAGCTAATTGATCTGCAGACCTCTGTACTGTCCCTCCCTTGGTCTCCAAATACCCACCGAGGCCCAAGTGCCTGCTGCTCTTGGTCTGCATGCACTCTTGCTAATCTGTTCCTTCATTTGTTCATTCCTTTTTGATTTGGTTTTCCATAGCAACAATTTTCAGGTAAAACTTGTTCAACCTGAGTAGTGGTATAGTCACACACTGTTGGATACCAAACCTTAATGCATCTCTTCTGCTAACCCAATGGATTTTTATGATCTCTAGTGTGCTTGTGTCAGTGGACCGGAAACCTAGCCCCAGCAGAAGTGTGATTTCACCAAAGATCATAAACTGCAAGGATGAAAGGGATCTGCTTGACTACAAAGAATACTTACCATAAAAAAGGAAACAGTGAAAGAGACTCAGCAATTGTCTAAGTAGCATGCTCTAAGGCTTTGCTATCCTTAAAACTGATTTTTTTTCCTAATTTACAAATCAAATCTACCATTTTGTATGCTAAGCTGATTTCTTTTTTTTTTTTTTCCCCTGACTGCTGCAGACACAGAGCAGCCTCCTAAAAATAAGTTTTCATGTATTCAAAGACTGTTAGTCCTGTAGTCCTCTCTTTTATAGATAAAACAGAAATACTTATGCCAGCCTTTCTTCATGGGTCAGGCTTTCTAAATCTCTTCATTTTTTCTTCCACTCTGGATTTATTCCAGGTGATCTGCCTCCTTCCTGAAGTCTGGTGCCCAAAGCAGGACAACAGTTCTCCAGATGATTTTTCTCCGTAATTGTATTCATCTTTCTCATTACACCCTGTACCTTTTGCACATTATTCTCCTTTTAACATGGCATGCATTTTCTTGCTCTGTTGCCTCATATTTAGTTTGTGAACTCAGGTCATTATTGCAGCACCACTCAGTATCTAATCAGTGATACTGATGAGACAGTTCGTGTATGATGTAATTCCCCTTTCTGATATAGCGCTTGGTAGCTTTTTCTGTCAGATTTCATCTTGCTTGTTTTGGATTACTTCTCCAATCTTCCACGATCACTTTGAAATTAGTTCTTATTCTCCAAAATGAGAGCACAAACAATCACTCTCAGCTCAGTGTCTCTCACTGGTTCTCACCAGTGCAGAGAACCACAGAATAACAGCTGTGTGACCTCGATCTCTTCCCCGAGAAATCTTCCCCTGGCAAAATCACTGTAAGAAAGAATAATCATGAATTATTTCAAAGTGGAACCAAAGAAATTTTCTATTTTACTTGTTTGTATGGGTTGGTCACAGTGGGACTGGATTCCTTTGTACTGAAGGGATACCTGTGTAGCTTTGATTTCTTCAG
Source organism: Chrysolophus pictus (assembly GCA_037305975.1). NCBI lineage: Eukaryota > Metazoa > Chordata > Aves > Galliformes > Phasianidae > Chrysolophus > Chrysolophus pictus. The sequence goes on along the minus strand of CM074576.1, from coordinate 114,131,881 downwards.
CTTGTCCATTTCAATGTGTTGTTTTGTTTTAAGAGTTTCCTCAGCTGGCTTTCTAGAGTCTTGTTTACTTTTCTCATTCAGAAATGTCTTTCTGACTCTCAAATAATTTTATTTCCTTGTCCTTATTTATTAGGATGGGGATTTAATCCTTATCACTTCCAAAATTAAAGCGCTTTCAGCCAGCTTCCTCATTAGTTTTACAATCCTCTTTCAAACAATTTAGTGCTTCACTTCAGTAGTTTTGGGGTTGTTTTTTTTTCTGTTTTTTTTTTTTTTCTTTTTTCTTTTGTGGAATTCCTGAAGGACATGCAGCCTGATGAGGAAGTGGTCACTGTTTTTCAGTGCATCAACAACAGTTGCTTTGCAAATAGACTTCTGTCTTTCATGTCAAATTGCACCGAAAATAGCCTCCTCTCTTTGAGCTCTGGAGTAAGCTGTTCTAAGTGATAATTTATTTAACACATCAAGAAATTATTTTCCTAAACTGTCACCCAACATGACACCTGAATCATTTCTGTAAGCAGATAACCAAAGTTATCCACATTTTTCTGCTTTATTAGAATGATTGCTGCTTTGATGTTCATCAACATTATGCATTTAGCATTTTTCTGTTCTCTTGATCAAGCGGATGGTGATGTAACCCTGCTAGTATACTGATATTCTCATAGCTGGGGCTTTTGGAGTTTACTTTGTGAACATGTCAAGACATTTTATCACTGGAATCTGGTGAGGGGGTGCAGCACCCTCATCTCTAACTGCCTAGCATGTTTTTTGTGTACAGCTTGGAACCCAAGATTATATCCTTCCATTGATCTTCGTCATTCCATTAGCCCTTATTATAGCAAGTTTTTCTTCTATTACCCAGCATTCTCGCTTACCCATTATTGCTCTCGGGCTTCCACAACACTATGTACACACATGATGATTTTTGCTCTTGGCTTGGAACCTAATTTTATTGAGATTCTGAGTCTGAAGCTCTGTTATTTCGCAGAATTTATTTCTGAAGCTATAGTGTTTCTCAGCTTTGCTTCAGCTAAAGTTTCTGTCCTGTCCTTTGCTCCCAGATAACAGTTATCTCTCTATTACTGACAGTCCTAGCAGATGTTTTTGTATGACTTGAACGCTCCTCAGCACCTGCCAGCTTTCCTTAGCTCTGAATTTAAGAAAATCCCTCCAAATCATATTCATTTTCCAAAGAGCGGTTAGGGTCTACTGTAGTTAAGATGGAGCATACCCTGTCTACAAACACAGCGTGTTTGTCTGCTGCCTCTACATTCCTAGTAACATTTATATCCTTCCTCTTTATTTGATCTTTCCATCCCCACAGAGTCCATGTAATTCCAGCCGTCTGCGCAAGGTAATATGGTACCTATGAAATATTTCAGAGAAACCTGTCATAGAGACTTATGTGTATTTTAGATGTAATTCTCTAGAGTGTCTCTTGTACGACTATGTATTATTGTTACAAGTACGTGGCGTGACCGAGGACCTCTCCTCTGTGCTCACTGGGTATTGGTCTGGATGCCTGAGGAGAGCTTTGAGCCCTACGAGCCCTGCTCTCTCACTGGCAGGCCCATAACTGAGTGCTCTGCTCCTACTGCAGGCTGTGCTGATTTTTTGCAGAGCAATCTTAAAGTGAGGAGCAGAAGGACGGGTTTGACATCTTTTAACTTAAATGTTGAGGGTTTATTTTAGGTAGAACAGTGGAGCAGCCCCTTCGCTTCAATTTCTGACTCCTCCTCAAGCTAAAACAATTTTTGTTTGTGATGGTTGCCTGCTGGAAAGCTCATGTGAAGCACTACACTGCTATCCTTCCCATGCATTGCTATGGTAGAAACTAAAACAGATTGCTGTGTGGTGATGGGGGACACCTAGGGAAGCAGATACGATTGATAAATTGGTAAACAAGCACTTTACACCCAAGTAAAAGTTGACTGCAAATGTGTCAAGGTCAGAAGAGTTGCTTTGTTGAAAAATGAGAGGTTATATCTATGCCACTGTTTGCAGATGCCTCAGATATTAAGCGGGTTTCTGTAAACAGACCATGATCTGGCATCTTAGATAATTTTGTGAATTAAAAAAGCAATAAGGTGATTATAATCAAGAGTATAAACCAAAATGCAGGAGGAAAACCATGGAGGTTCTGGAAATGTGGATTCAGAACTCAGTGCTAAATCATTTCTGTGCTCTCCTTTTTCTGTCCATTTCTCAGGCATTGTGAGTTTAACATTTACCATTGTAGCCCTGGGCTGGCACCAGTAAACTTGTTACAAACAAAAACCAAACAACCATCTTTAATTTGGTTTTATGAGGAAACTCAGCAGCACTGTACTCTATCTCCCTGTCTGTGGAATGTGCTCTGTCAAGGATAGGACGGGAATAGGCCATTGCTTCAGCCATTGGAGAATGGGCCGTGCCCTCAGTTCTTCCACTGACATTGTGAACACTCTTGGAAATGTCACGTTCTGCTTGTGGATTTCCATTTCCTCTGCTAAGATAAGAGAGCTATCATCCCCACCAGTGTTTGAGCTGTGTTCTGGAAATCTTTAACAGCATGCATTCTATATTTTTTACAATTTATCAGCTTATAACTGGACCTCTCTCTTCATGTAGGTACATAAGTCTCATTTTTTCTCTGATCTTTGCCCCCTTGACCTCTCATGCTCTTTCTCTTTTGGCTCCTACTGCTCTGTGTGAGCATGAGATGTATTATTCAAATGCCCTCACACTTCTCTTATTGCTAATTATATATTAAAGAGGTTCTGACTTCATTTTTGCTCTCTTCAGAGTCTTAGTCCAGCCGTGACACTGACAGAGAGGGCTGCCGGAGCTTGGTGAGAACTTGTGCAAATGGCACTTCTCTTTTTGGACTGTCAGTCTTAATGGAATATTTGATGAGCTGGTAATAACCTCAGTACTCCTTATGTGCAAGGCTAGGGGAGAGAGAGTCTTCTACCAGCTTTCGTTTATTAATACATGTTTGCAAAAATAACGTTTTCTATAAAATGTTTTCCTGTGATTGATGCCACTTTCCATCAGCTTGGTCCAGGTCAGTGAAACTGTTTGAAAGATCCCTCACTGCTAATTTGTGTGAGTTTCATAGGATCACAGGGAAAATAGTGTAGAGGGAGTTGGAAAGCTCAGCTACTTCATGCTCACACCAGTGTGCAGAAGTCTTTGGGCTGTTCTGCTCCCAGGGAGGTGTTGCTTAGGATGCATTGGTTATTGGAAACATGAAGGAGGTGGTGTTAAGTGAAGTCCGCACAACTGTTTTATAAATTCACAGCTCCAGAAAAGGCTGTTGTGTCATCCAGATCCACCACTAGTAGTTCCACAGATATGAGAATTTCACTAGATCTAAGCCTGAGACTTTGGCTTAGACTTGTGGTTACGGATTGGTGCATTTGTAAGCAACTGTGGAGGTTCGGCATAGCGTGTTCATTGGATTTTGCATGGTCATTTTTGGTCTTTGGCTGTGGAGAATCACTTCATCTGTTTCTCTGTCTGTGCGAATTTAAGAACCCAAATTTGACCACCTTTTTTGTGTGTGTGATCTTGACTGCTCATTGATTTTGCATTTGAACATTGGCAGCTGCTGAGACACTGTATTGATGGATGTAGTGTAGGGACCTAAAGATGACAGAAAAATTACTGAATCCAGTGACTTACTGAACCAGAGATGAGTCTTTGTTCTGTCACCTGCTCTATGAAAATCTGACCTAACACATGAATTACGCTGTATCTTGCATATCAGGGAATCAGGATACCACAGGCAAACGTCTGTCGTATCATGAAATGCCAGAGGCTATAGCAGCAAATTCTCTTAACAAATTCCCTTTCTAAGATATACCTAAGTTACATCTTCCTTTGTTTCTCTAAGCTTTTGTACAGCATTCCCTTCCCGAGTCAACCAGGCATGAGTTGAGCCATGTCTAGAAGAACTTAAAACGACTTGCTAAGGCTGTAGATGCTAGAATTTGAGCTTATGTAGATAAATTGAGAGGTGAATTCTGAATTTAGTCCTCAACTGTCTCATAATGCAGAAGTGTTTAAGTCTGAAAGGAATACAATGAGGCCATTTTCTACCTTAGAGTCGTGGGAGAACCAAAATGTTTTTCAATGTGTAGTACAAACTGTGCATACTTTGGCATCCAAACAAGCAAGCAAAACAACAGCTCCATCACACTGTAGGCAAAATCCCTGTTTCACACTCCTTTGAATACAGAGGACACCACCATCCCCCATTCTTGCAGAACACCAGGCTCTCAGACTCTTTTTTGTTAGCGACTACTGGAATTTCTTAGATTAAAACTCACACTATTTTCTTTTGATTTGTTGTCTTTATTTTGAGTCTTTTAATGTATTAAGCTAGTAAGTAAATAACAATCTACATACATCTGATAGTGAGCAATAGATTAAACAGTATATTAATATGACAAAAATCAAAACAAAACGGATTTGGAGAAAATGTTCTGAGACTATTGCAGTGAAACATTTGAATGCTTTGCCATCAAACATTTCATTGAAGTTGACAATTCCCATAGAGAGGTTTTACTTTTGATTTTTAAAAATGGAATCGAAACTGTTCGGGCAGTTTCTTCCCTGATCTCCAACAGTTCTAATGATAGATCGACTAAATTTCATCAGGACCTTTATCCATTAGGAGAGTGTCAGCTCACTGACCCGAAAGACAGTGTCTTTTTAGAAAATACAAAGAATCAAGAAACGTTGTCTTTTGATGCAAATTCTGATGCTGACTGCCTGGCTCACACCATATCGGTTTTCTCTTGAGCCCTTCCTTTCAGCAAATGAGGAATAGTCATTGTGGCTTTTTTCACAAAAATGTAGTCAATAGATGCTTGCTTGTATATGACTTGTATTACTGAGGTGCAGAGAAATGTACTGCTGATGTACTCATATATGAGTAGCAGACCCAAAACGGGCTGCTCCGCCTTCTAGTGCAGTGCATTTTTGCTGCTGGCACTCTGTGGCAGGACAGATCATAGCATCATACCATAGTTTGTATCAGATGCCTGCAAGATTGTGCCTGGGCATCCTTTATAGAAGAGATTCTCAAGCACCCAAGCTGCTGTTTCAGCAGGATGCAGTTTGTGACTGCTGTTCTCGTTTGATAAATATTAAACCAACCATTGGAGGGGCTCTTAGTGGTTGTGTACCATCGATGTTGTGAGTAGATACAAGATGGATGTAAAACTCCCATGCAGTTGCTAGTAGGAAAACGCTTAAAATGTATGCCTGGAAATTCTCTCCTTGTTGCCTGTTCATAACAGGAAAAAATGAATTTGCATAATATGATAATGATGTCTTAAAGGGAAGTAAAGATACTTGTGGCGGTATTTCCGTATTCACAATCAGTTTTACTCCATGTCACATGTTAAATTTGCAAATTATTTGTCAATCTAGGATTAAAAGAAGTGTTATACCCCATATTGTTTTTCCTGGTACAGCCTTGGAAGGGATGAGTGTCAAACATCACCCAGGGCTCTGGCACTCAGGAGAGTGATGGGGCTGTTCAGCCTGGCAAAGAGAAGGCACCAGGGAAACCTGAGAGTGGCCTTTCAGTATCTAAAGGGAAGGCTGTAAGAAGGGAGGGGAAAGACTCTTTAGCAAGGTCTGTTTTGATAGGAGAAGGAGAAATGGTTTCAAACTTACAGAGGAGAGACTTAGGTTGGATATGAGGAAAAAAAAAATTATGATAAAGATAGTGAGACACTGGAGCAAGTTGCCCAGAGAGCTGGTGGATGCCCCATCCCTGGAGATATTCAAGGTTAGGCCAGACCATGCTATGAGGAAACTGATCTAGCTGTTATCAGCCTTATGCTTATGCTATCTAAGTATTCTTCCTGTAACATCAGTTTCTTACCATCAGTGTTTCCTTCCATGTTATAAGAAGACTGTAAAAGTGATCAGTTTTTGTTCCCAGTGATTTTGTTTTTAGCTTGAGAATTTCCCGGGTGACTGCCACAACAGTGTATGGGTTCTTGTGAATGTTTCTGAAGCCACTTTTCTTAAAATGCTCAGACAGGGCTTGTTTTAGTATTTGGAGACATGTCAGTTTGAATGTCTTAGCCAAATTGAAATGTGGCTGTCTGCCTTTTCAGCTCTCCCATCCATGTGAGGTGGTTTCTTCACCCCAGACCTGAAGGCATTTTGGCATTAAATGAAATGTTTTCACCTGCAGTGAAATGCTTTGGGATGAAAGATATCGTACAAACGAATGATTATAACAAGAGAAGTAAATATAGTGAAGATACAGTATCTGTGTTTAGTACTCAAATGGACAAGCAGTACTTCTCCCAGGCAAATAAGCGTCATTTGTAGCAAAAGCTGTGCGAATTACTGAAGAGTTCAAATGATGTTTGGGCTGTACTATTTCCTCCAGGACCAGTGTAAATCTTTGCTGTGTGTTGACGTCAACTTTCTCTTTTGAAATCATTCCACTTTCTTGTACGAAATTCCACTGGATTTATGCTGATGAGAGTGGATTTTGGCCCCTTAAATGTAGCCCAAGACAATTACATCTCCATTAAGAAATTAATTCAGAATTAATGCAGTTATTGTGCAGTGATTAAATCCCAAACTGCTGTTGGAAAAACTGAATTATTGAGGTTTGCCATTTAAGCTGTAGCTTGTGGAGACATAATGAACTGGCCTTTTATATTACACGATAAACCTCATGTTCTTAATAATCACTTGGAATTGACTTCATGTAAATAACTAGTACAGCTGCAGCAATCAGCTCCTGAGACAGTGCAGCTATCTTGCCAGGATTTTTCTGGTTGCTGCATTTCATTCTACTTTATTTTTTACTGTGGAATTGCTACAAAACCAACCTGTATGGTCTCCTAGCAGCTCAATTAATACCTTGTGTAACTTGTAAAGAGCTCTTTATGGATATAACAGGTTCCTTATTGTAGGTTAAAAATGTACCAATTGAATTTGAGTGTTGCCATTATTATTGTTGATGGAGTTTTTCCAACTCTGCAAGATGTATAAATTACAGTGGTTGAAGCTCAATAAATATGGTTTAACAGTAGAGCAGTTTGCATTTAATCTTCCATACAAGGGCTGGTCCAATAATCCAGAAAGTGATAGTGCAGGTGTGCATTTGTGTGTGGAACACTACTTGTGTATTTTTAAAAGTGGCTAAGGGACCCCGTGGCTTTTGAATGTCTAATTCCCTTTGCTGCTTTTGACAATTGTCATTATAGAAACAAGCCCTGTTTTTCAGTGTGTGTCTGTATGGCTTAGTCTGAGGTTGGTTGGTTTGCATTTCCCAGAAGGAGTACTGATTTCTGTTACTGTTCGAGGAATAAGGCATAGATCAGGCATATTACTAGACTGTACGTGTGGAGGGATGTAAGAACTTCTCCTTACCTGCTCCAGGATGATGTTCTTACTTCTCTGTTTGGATTAGAGATTTTGAAATCTGAATGTCAGGCAGTAAAATCAGAGGGAGCAGCTGAAAGTTCAACTCCTTTCAATTGCAAGCCATTAATTTAGGAGCTCGAATCTGAACTTACAGAAATCTGTTCAGCTCTCTTATTTTCTCAGAAAATTTCAGCCTAATGACTCATGTTCAAATATGAACATAATGTCTCTCTTATGTGAGAAGACTCAAGACAGCAGGGTCAAAGAAGCTACATTTTGTAGGACATCTTTTGCTTTTCTCTAGCAAGAAGTGGCAGTGCACACACTACGAAAAAAAAGCATCGTCTCTTCGTAATTTTGTCTTCCCCACACTTGCCAACAGCTGTGCCACCAGGCACAGACTGTTCCTACCTTATGGCACTGTGGTTTTGCAGAACAGGATTACTCATAAATGTGTGGGTCCTGTCCTGTTGTCTGACACAAGCCTCTGGCAGTTGCAGCACACTCTCAGCATAGCTCCAAAGGGTTAAACACAAGAAAATTAATCTCCTTTCCAAATCTCTCAGCCACCACTAGTTTCTCCTCCATCACATGGCTTGCCTATGTTCAAGTGCTTTCTGGAGTTTCACAGGTGCAACTGTCTGGGTACCCATTTGTCTACAACGTGATTATAATTATTATTTCCTTTCCAAATCAACTAATTGTGTTTTGTAGCTTCTTTGTCCACCTCCTCCTCAATCACCTTCTGTTTCTGTCTTCTTTTTTTGGGGTGAAAATTCCCCGAGACGCTGTTCAGCAAGAATTTATAGAACAAGAAACAAATTGTTTCTGGAGAGTGCTGTTTACCTTTTTTATTTTCTGCATTGTTAGCGACGCAGAGGTTTCATTAGCAGGGAACAAAATGAATCCCAGGGACAGCAAGTAATATGCACACAAATTATTAAAAAAAAAAAAAACAACAAAACCCTAGCAACCTTCAAACGGGAAAATAACCAAGACCCTGGAAATAATACAGCTGACGTATGTACTAATAAGGAAGCAAACTGCCTTCAGGATGATAGTGCAAGGTAGAATTGGCCTTTTGAAACCTTGGGAACCTGGCACTGCCTTAACCAAAACCAGCAGGGTCACCACACCTGCAACATGTTAATTCTCCAGAGACCTGAGTCCAGCTGAAAAGCATGTCAAAAGGGTAATCACCTTTATTTCTTTAAAGGTGTTTGTTTCTTTTTGCTCAGGCAGTTATTACAGTGGGCATGTAAGGGGAAAAAGAAAAAGAAAAAAAAAAAAGCATTATATGGAGGTTCTGCATGTCAGATGCTTCATCAGAAGCATGGTGCAAGCACCAAGCTGGTTAATGGGAGCAGTGCAGGCCAGGAGAGCATGATACCAGCACAGTTTGACTCAGGTGTGAGTTCTGGAGATATCAAGCAATAGTGTTGCTGTGGCTTAGTTGTCTTGTATTTAGGAGAGTTCTTATACTAAACCTGCCTATTTCTACTCTTCCTTTCTTCCCGCATGTTCAAAATGTGGTGTTGGCAATTGTGGGACAGGTATTGAGTTCCTCTGCTCTACCATATGTGGCAGAACTGCACAGCTTGCTCTCTGTGTGTGAGGGGAAAAGTTTATACGAGTGTGCATCTGAAACACACCATCAGGAGCTGAGTGGCTTCTGTGCACCAGTTTATTACTGGGGAAAACCCTCACTCTTGCAAGAGGTTCTAGCAGAAAAGCTTTGAATCTCTATTTAGGGTTGAGGGGGAAAAATAAAACAGCCGATAGCCTCCTTTGAGCCTAAGGGAATGGAGCTTGTTAAAGCAGATAACCAGGATACTTTTATGAAATGGATCAAGCCCCTTCACCTCAGGGGAGGAGGTGTGGGGTGTTGATAAGACTGTACCACACAGAGGATATTTGGTAATTAGCTGTATCTCTAATGTAATCACTCACTAAGAGGTTTAGCTGAGATGTGACTTACCCAGGAGAGGCACTAGAGGAAAGGGGAAGAAAGGACAGGTGAGAAGAGAAAAGCATAAGCAGTCTTTGCCCTTCTTTAATACTATCTATCTGTGGATCTCCAAGAGTCACCCCCTTTTTGATGTGTAGTATCTCTGTGACCTAGGTGGTATTATTCTCTTTTTGCATAGGAAGGAATAAGGTATAGAAATGCTGATGTCTAATGGCTGCCTGATGTGTGAAAAACAGATGGGGATTGAACAAGTGCCCTCCACATAGAGTTTGTGGCACTGAAATACCCGCAAACCTGGAAGATGTGTGAATGAGGTAACTTCTTTTCTACTTCACAGCAAGTCTTGCCTTGGGAAGATAGTGGTTATGGGTTTACTGGAAATAGCCTTTCAATCCTATTACAAACAATAACATGCTCTTTAGACTTGCTGTTTAATCTCCTTTTCCCTTTTGCATGTTACCATAAGCAAGTCAAGAAAGACTCACTGGGATAGCTTAGCAATTTCCTGGTTGTCTCCAGATAAACACGTAGTGTGAGATTTAACACTGTCGCCTCCCCTTGATATGCCACATGTAATAGTAGCCAGTGATAACAACTTGGTGCATTTGGCCTCTAAATGTATATACACTCTTCTTTGATCTTTACGAGGAGGAGCCTGACACAGCATTTGAAGGAGATATGATTAGGTTCTTCAGATATTTGAAAGTATTCCTCACTTACAGATCTCATCTCATGCCACAAATTCATACTGAGGAAGTATTGTTTTATTTTTCTAACTTTGAAACTGAAACTTGTTCTTCAGCCTAGGGGAAGGCCCTTCATGTTGCAATCCTGATTCTTAGCTTCCTGTGATCCTCTTTCATCCAGCACCCCAGCAGTCTTTATGTGCGCATATCTAGGCTTCTCTGTTTGCATTTGATCCCTGCAGAGGCAGTTGGGGTAGTTGGCTTTTCTTCTCCCTCTTTATTTTTCTGTAGTCCAGTTCCCCATGGCATCACCTTCCTCTCCAGACAAATAATGCCTTGAGGCTAGCCAACATCACTGTTTTAGCCTCCTTTGCATGGGAAGTTGTCAGGCCTCATCTGACCTGCCTTTCCATCAGGATTATAAAGGTGACGGATAGTCAATTTCAGGGATTCATGATCCATTTTAGCACAGTGCTTCACCTTGCAGCTAAGTAATACGGCTGTGATAAAATCAGCCATAATCACTGCATCTTACTCAGCACTGCCTTGGCTGTAAATATTGCCTTCATATATTAAAAGAAAGAAAAAACTCGAATGGAAGGAGAGGAAAAAAGAGATCTAAGGAGAAAAAGTCTGTTGATCATCACTGACCAGTGTGATATTTCTATGTACTGTAGGTGTTCTCAAAGAAGGAAGCAGGGCTTGGAGCTGGTAGCCGCCTTGGAGTTCAAGGGAGACAGTGCAGGGTGCATGTCTGAAGTCCTTTTGGTGAAAATATAAATACATATAAATCTTTACATATATGAATATATCCTTCTTTGACTCCACAGCTGTTTGTTGGCTGTTGTCCTAGCATGACTGGGACCTTCTTTGGAGTAACATCTCTCTACCATAGTTCATTAGCATCATATAACCATCCTGTGCCTCAGGAAGTCAGTACTGGATATGAAATCCAAACCCATCCTCTTTTGGCCTACATGCCAAATTTCTACTGTGCTTTTTTGCACTGATGTGAAGTATGTAACTGTAACGTTCACGGCACGTGATATTTTTCAATCAGATGAGATGAAAGTTTTCTTTCCTCTGACCCTGCTCACCCTGTCCTGATCTTACAATGAAAAGCTATTATAATCAGAACATACATGACGTATTTCTATGATTGCAACAGACAGCGAGGTTTTGGTTGAATCTGTTGAGGCAGTTCCTGCCCTTTAGTTTAGACCTCTGGAATAGGGTGTGGCACCAGGAAAAGCATGATGAAACACTGGTGTGAAGGGCTTTGTGCATATCCCTAATGAGAAGCCAACAATGAGAATGACTTCAGTTGCTGTTCCCAAAGGAAGGTGTGATAGACACTCAGCTGCAGATTAAAAAAAAAAAAAAAAAAAAAGTGGCTGAGATACAGTGATCCATGTAGAGTAGAGGTGGATAAAGCTGTTATGCTGCCATTCTCTGTAAAACTGTGCAACAGTTTCGTAGCTGGGTTGAAGTGGTTGCTGTTCTTCATCTCACTTTTTGCGACGCCTTCTCCTATCAAACTGCTTTAATACACCATGTTCTGCTCTGTGTTTCCTTTTTTTTTTTTTTTCCCCCTGAGAATTTATGATAGTCTTTCTTTTGCTCACTTTGTATCTGGAAATAGAAAATGAGGAGGAGGATGAGAAAAAGGGGCGCATTTCCTTGGCTTCAATCTGGAAAGGGGGAAACAGTGCAACGTCACAGGCAAGTAACTGTGCATTATCTGAGGGAGTAACCTGTACACTAGACTCTGGGGCTGCCTTCTGGCTGTCTTCTGGCAGTACGGGTTGCATACCTGTCTTTCTGATTTGCTTTTATTCCTGCATACAGATCTGCCTCTGTTGAACTTCGGCTGAACTGCATTGATCATCAGTGCTCATTCTATCTGCTCTGGAAATTAGGAGAGAGAGAGAAGGGAAGGAGAAGTCTAGCTTGAAGTTAGCATCTCTTCAATAAGGATTTAATTTAGATTTTGCACAGTTACACTGTGTTGGTTAAATCACACTATTATGAGGAAAAAAAAAATTACTTATGGTTCTTATTCTGTAACCTTTGTATAAACCCAAACTACCTGTTCAGTAGCTACGTTTCCACTCTTTCTTGCTTCCAAGGGCAAAATAAGTGAGTACATCTACTGAAAAGAGAAAAACAAGTTCTCTTGGATGCCTGCATCCACTACAAAGTGTCTGCCTGGACAGCAGGCATAAGACAGATTTCATAGGGTATACCATGCTGTCAGCTGGGCTGAATCCCCTGTACTGTTCCTTCCCTTGTGTGTTGTCAGGGGCTTGGCTTCAGCAACTGGCTTGAGGTGCTGTCTTCCCTAGCAAAACCTTCAAATAGAATAAAGTCATCCACACTAACCTTCTACTCCTCTGGGGGAGAGAGGGAGACAGGAGTGGTTGTGACAGGTCTGCCCCTGCTCCTGGAAATCATGCCTCTGCCTCACAGTGCTGATGAGAAATCAGGGGGGAAGCTTTGAGCTTTGAAAGTAGAGCAGTACATGTTTCCAGTAAGAAAGAACGTGTGGAGGGAAAAGAAGCTTCAAGGCATCCTTGCTGTGACCGTGATTGTCACACTGCGGGGCTGAATGTTATTTTGGTTAAAACAGGAGCACCTTAGTGATATCCTTGGTGCTTCCTGAACAGTTGTGCCCTAAGGACCAAAAGCTTAAAAGAAGCCAACAAAACAGAAAACCAACCATCCAGCATGTGAGGAAATGAGTTCTCTAAAGACTAATTATAGGATATAGGTCTTTTTGTCTTGGCTTCCTGGATCTTCTCCTTCTTCTTAATTGCTGCATCAATAACCTACAGATATTTTGGAGTTTAATTTGAGCATCTGAAATGAGTTTTGCCAGGCCTTAGTCCACTTAGTCCTGGTAACCATTTCCACATTTTTCAGAAGACTCTGGCTCCTACTGCCCATTTTAATTGGTGTCAAGGCACAGTGGATGGGGATTGTATGGGGTGAGACACATTGCTGCTCTGTCCTTACCAGGAACAATTCATAGAATCATAGGATCATAGTATGGCCTGGGATGGAAAGGGACCTCAAGGATCATCAAGCTCCAATCCCCATATCTAATACTAGAACAAGTTGCCCAGAGCCCCATCCAACCTGGCCTTGAACACCTCCAGGGATGGGGCATCTACATCCATCCTCTCTGGGCAGCCTGTTCCAGTACCTCACCACTTTGTCTGTAAAGAACTTCCTCCCAGTATCCACCTTTGCTCCTTCAACTTAAAACCATTTCTCCTTGTCCTGCCATTATCTATCATTCTAAAGAGTTGATTCCCCTCCACTTTTTAGGCTCCCTTTAGTTACTGGAAGACTGCAATAAGGTCACCCCGCAGTCTTCTCTTCACCAGGCTGAACGAGCCCAGTTCCCTCAGCTGTCTTCATAGGGGAGGTGCTCCAGCCCTCTGATTATCTTTATGGCCCTCTTCGAGACCCTCTCCAACAGCTCCCTGTCCTTCTTGTACGGGGGGTCCCAGACATTTACAAAGTACTTCAGATGGGGCCTCATGAGGGCAGAGAAGAGAGGGACAATCACCTCCCTATTACTGCTGGCCACCTCTCTTCTGATGGAGCCCAGGATACCATTTGCTTTCCGAGCTGCAAGAGCACACTGCTGGCTCGTGCTAAGTTTTTCATCCATCAGGACCCCCAGGTCCTTCTCTGCAGGGCTGCTCTCAAGGACTGTTCCTTCCAGTTTGTGTATGTGCCTGGGATTCTTCCGGCCCAAGTGCAAAACCTTGCACTTTGCTGTGTTGAACCTCATTAGGTTCATCCAGGCCCACCTTTCAAGTCTGTTGAAGTCCCTTTCAATGGCATCCCTTCCTTCCACCGTGTCAACCGCACCACTCAGCTTTGTGTCATCAGCAAACTTGCTGAGGGTGCACTCAATGGATGGAACAATTCCTTCAGATGAGAGGTGAAGCAGGATTTAGAGGTAACATGTGAGAGCAGTTCTGTACTGTGACTTTCCTCTCTGTGTCTTTAAGGAGGAACTCAGTCCTTCAGGGCAGTCAAGCCAAATCCTGCCAACGCTGCAGTCACCTCTCAAAATTTAGAAAGCTTTCACAGGTATAAAAGCAAAAATTTCTTTCCTTCCTTTCTTACTATGTTTCATTTTCTTCAGGAAAAACTAAAAATAAATGAATGGGTAAATTAAATGCATACTTACAGATGCTGCAGGATGAAAATGCTCCAGTCTTTTTATTCTGTAACATACTCCAGACACTACTTTGCTTTCCCGCTGTTTAAAATATCCCCTTACCAGTTAACCTGTTTTTCCTATCCATCTCTGGTTGTCTCTTCCCATTTCTAAAAATCTCAAGATTTTTTCCCTAGGGGGAAGTTGAAGAAAGGTGATGTGAGGATAGAGAGTGCATGCATACTGCAGCAGCTTTAGGTAGAAACTACTTCCCTGAGTAAAAAATTTTCCCTTTCCTGCCTATCTGAAATTGAAATTTCTGGTTCTACCTCAGGAAACACTGGCACTGGTAACAGCACAACACTGCTGTGCTGCCTGGCTGGAATACTGTGCCCAGGACCAGAGAGAGAGTGCTGATTCCAGCATAGCTGAGCATCTTCACTGGGACAGTGCCCAGCTTGTAAAGCCAGGTGAACACAGGCAAGGCTCTTACTACCAGAGTAATGACAGCTCTGGAGAGTTAAAAGGAACAGCATATCTGGTGGGGGAGAAATTGTTTTGCATTGGGACCAAAGCTGGATGGAAAACTACTCTCCAATATTACCTGCGTATGGCCAATCCTCAATTAGAACCGAGGCACCACGTTTCTATACTGCAAAAAGCTGCATCTTTGAGGAGATGTTTACAAGAAAGATGACACAGTGCCAAGCTTTTGATTTATTGGTGAGCTCACACTCTTAGGAACTGCAGTTAGGAGCACCCTGTCCAGCCAGCAGATCACTCAGCAAAGGAAATGGGCTTCTGGGCTGTTACCTCAAGCTTTGCCTGAAATGAACTGGCTTGCTGCTGTTCTTTTTGGGTCGATCATGTTGCCAAATGCTTGTGCTCAGATGGCTTCGTTGCAGTAGATGCTGTGATCTGATTCATTAAATGTCATCTTTTAAGTCACCTTCTTCTTTTGAAAGAAAGACTTCCTTCCTCTGGGGTGTACACAAACGAAGTCTGGGTAATACGTGTGCCTTATTTAGTTTTTAATGTCTTTTCTTCTCCTTCTCCCTTTCTTTGCTCTCCAGATCAAATTCCTTCCAGAACACTTCTTTCTCCCATCACAGCAATGCTCCTCTGTCTGTTCCTCACCTTTCAGCAGCTGGTCCCAGCAAATGGGAAACAGAACATTGCTGCTTTTAGTTTAGTAATACCATCATCTTTGTCATCCAGAGGTCTTCCAGATCAAGCGCACAGCTGAGAAACGACTGCTGTCTGGACAAAGAGATTGGTGCAGAGTATTAATAAAGAGTATTAATTTAGTTCTTGATCATTAGCTCCAATCCACTGCAGGTTAGTTATGGTCCTAGAAGAAGTTATTCTGATACCCAGTTGCTTTCTCATCCATGTTAAATGGATTATCTCCTCCTGGTGAATTAATGCCAATCCATTGCAGCATGTGTGGTGGGTTCCATCAGCAGCTGTGTGAGCCTTCTGAGAATTCTGGATGAACTGATTTTTTCAATAACGCAGTGCTGTGTTATTAATTGCAATAAGACAAAAACCTGCTATGGTTAATGGGTTATCAGATGTCTGTTGTAATAACTTTCAAACGTCTAGAATTTCTCCTTTTCTTAGTATTCCTGGAGATTTATCTAGTTACAGAGAAATAATATTCCAGTTACTAGCTCCTCAAAGAACATGACTTGTGCAGGTAGTATCATTTCACAGAATCATAAGATAGCTTGGGTTGGAAGGGACATTAAAAAGATCACTGAGTTCCAACCCCCTTGCCATAGGAAGGTTTGCTATCCACCAGCTCAGGCTGTCCCTTGTCTGTGTAAAAAGTTAGTCTCCCTCCTGTTTATAAATTCCACACAAGTACTGGAAGGCCACAATGAGGTCTCCCTAGAGCCTTCCCTTCTCCAGGCTGAACAACTCTCCAATTCTCTCATCCTGTCTTGAAGACAGGAGAGGTGCTTTAGCCCTCTGATAATCTTTGTGCTCCTCCTCTGGTTTCACTCCAACAGCTCCATATCTTTCTTGTACTGGGAGCCCCGGACCTGGATGAAGTACTGCAGGTGGGGCCTCATGAGGGCAGAACAGACCGGGACAGTACTCTCCTCTCTCTGCTGCCACCCCTCTTTTGACACAGCCCAAGATACAGTTGGGCTGTAAGCACGCTTTGATAGCTTTTTTTTTTCTCTCATCCACAAATATCCCCATGTTCTTTTCCATATGACTACTCTGCATCCATTCATCCACATCTGTACTGATAACAGGGGCTACCACAGCCCAGGTGTAAGGCCTTGCTGAACTGGGCTTTACTGAACTTGGTTCACATGGGTCCACTTCTTAAGTTCATCCAGATCAGGTCATCTAGCTCTTCCAAAACAACTACAGTCTGTTTTCTATTGCAGAAAGTTTTTATGGGTTTTGTGGCAGTGCCAGAGCTGCCATCAGCTGCTAGAACATGTGCTAATGGTGCTGGAGAGTTCTTTCCTAGGCATCACGTAGAACTGGATGTGCCTTATTCTTTCTTGCTTGTTTCAAATATATTGACTTTTTTATCTATCTGCTTTATTTAACTTTCTGCTGCCTCAACTACTAGATACTTAAAATACATTGAGATAGTAGAAATCACTGGCACGACATGGAACAAGTATTTTCTTTGTCTTCATTTCAGAAAATTGGCATGCTTCTATCTAGCCTTAGAAATTCATGGGTAGTGTTTTGCCAGTAGTCTTATGAAGCTCCCATAACAAGGCTTCTCAGGAGATTTTGTAGCCATTTTTTGTTGTTAGGTAAGCATTACAATCACAAACCTCTGCAAATCACGTGGAAAGGACACAGTGCAATTACAGATGCAAAAGTATATAGCAGAAGTGTGGCTGCTGAAGTCTGAACTACAGACATCTAAGCTGCAGTCTTTGTTTCCCTGAAGTTATTTAGCCGCCTTCCACCAATCTTCAGTTTTTTCCTCTGCACAAAGATAGAGTCGAGGTAGCTTACTTTGCTAAGGGAATGCAATTAATCACCTGAGCAGCAATGGTTCATGCAGTCTAGTGGTTGTATGCCTTAATAGTGACCTAAGGCCAGATGTACTGGAGGAAGGTAAGCCATAAAATAGGAGCCAAAGGTAAGGATAAAGCTATATCATACAGCTTTGTTAGATTTCCTACACTGACTATGGTCCTGTAAGTAAAAAATTTCTGGGTGAAAAGGTGGCTGTTTTGTGCATGACATTACAGACTCGGAAGGTAGAATTTTCCCCTCAAGTGCTAGAATTGGCACTCCAGTGTTGGTGTCTGGCATGAAATATGACATCTGTTTAGATGGATGTACTTGGGCTTTTCAGTTAGTGTGAAAAGGAAAAATGCACTGGAGGCTACTGAATTTCTGATGCTTTGTTTATAAGTATTGGTGTTTTAATCGTGGTCTGAACAGACATGTTGAAAATGTCAGAGACTACTTGTCCCTGTTCTTCTTTAGTGAAGATGATGACCTGATCAGTCGCTGTTCATGCAAGCCACTCAGTTGGAGGATATAGGAGAGATTTTTGAGTTAAGAGAACTTTTTGTTTGTTTCTCTGGAAAAAATGTTCTGGTGGCTTCCCTTTCATTTCAGTTCACTGAGGTTTAAAACAAAGTTAGCTCACTATTCTTTGCCAATCCCTTCTCCTCGCTTTTTAAAAGTAGATCCTCAGGTGATATAAGGAGTCATGGAGTTGCAGCAATTTAAAGCCATCTGTGGAAATGCCCCTGGGTCTCCTGGGATGCAGTAGTTTTCTGAATTTTCCACTCATCAGAGGATATCTTGGGTAGAAAGAATATGAATTTCAAATGTTGAATGGAAGCAGGAAAAGAATCCCTTGGGGCTTATTTTACACAGGGAAATGAACTGATAGAACTATAGTGGAATAATTATAATTATACTACTGTGGCATAGCCATAAATGAGATAGAGTAATTGTATCAGAAGCATCTTACTTTTATTCTCAAATACTGTGCTTTCATAGGGAGTTATTCTGCCAGTGCTACGGCAGATGATCATTATTATCATTATTGTTCTTATTTATTAACCAGCATTTAATTTAGCACCTTTTTGCTGCAGTTTTCAAAGTGCTTGAAAATACATTGTTCCTGTTTGAAGTACTACTCTTGTCCTTCGGGCCAGTTTCTACAAACTCTTAGGAAAAATCTTCAGACCTTCTTTATTCATCATAAAAATGAAACGAAAAAAATGAGCAGAACCCCAAGTATTTTTCTTTTGCAGGTCACCTTAAATATACATAGCTAAAAGCCAAAAGAGATGAGTTGTTTTCCCAGCTCTGCTACTGACTCTCTGTACGTGACCTTGGCCAAGTTATTTCACTTCCACAAATGAGAATAATAGCGTTGACCTCGCAGATGTATTATGAGGCTTTATTTCTAAAGCCTGCAAAGCCTTTCGAGGTCTTAAAGTGGAAGGAGATAGCAAAGTTTAAAGTCCAACTATTATTAAACACATTTATCATATGGGTTGGATACAAGCGTTTCAGCAATCTGATCTCGGTCTTTTTCATTTTTATACTTCAAAGCCTAATTAAGATTTAGATTCTGTAAGTTTCAGTGATTGCTTTATTTCCAGTGTACGGTTGATACTGTGTGTTCTCTTTTCCCTTTCCACAGCCCTGTAAAACAAATCTGTGGCCAGTGTCTTATCCATTCCACTTCCCTCATGGCCGTTCACCAAGAGATGGAGGCTGATGTAGGGGGGCTGACAAGATCAAGCATTGTTAGGTTGCTGATCTCTGCACTCAGGATTTTAATTACTTATCTTTGGGAGACCTCAGTGGCCTAATTGTTGCTGGGGCTCCTGAATCTTCCTGAGAGATTGGGTTGCAATCATGGCTGGGTAATGCTTATGATACCTTATCTTCGCTGCTAAAGGAAATCGTCCCTTTTGTTGTAGTCTCTAAACACCGTGAAATGATTCCATAATGGCACCTCATTAACACCTGGAGCCTTTGCCTGTTAGTCTCCATCTTTAACAGCCTTTGTGGTTGGATACCTTCCCTGTGCCCTCCAAAAAGTAAATGCCATGCAGTTTATTTGTTCCTAGCAGAACTATGTTTCAAGTCAAGCATATTTTAAGCATAAGGAAATGCTGAAGAAGGGAAGCTATATCTTTTACTTTAGGGAATGTATTTTTCATGTCTTCTAAGCAAAGCAGTGTCTTACTGGATAGTACCTGGTAACCCTGAAGTACAGACCCTCTGTGTAGACCCACTAATGACATCTGAGAAGTGAACTCTAGGTGGTCATGATTTACGGAATCAAACTCTATAACCCAGAGTTAGGTTATAAAGCAGGTATGTTTTTATTCAGCATTTGGCACCAAGCTGCAAGGGAGATAGCTCCTCCGAACTTGCACACCGTAAGACAACAGCTTGGTACAGATATAGGCCGAACTAATACATAATCGGTGTTTTTCCCAGAATTTGTATACATATTCATTGCATTTCCGAGAATCCATCAGCATATGGTCCCTCCCTCTTGCACGTATGCCGTGGACAGTGGGGGTCTCCTTCCGGTGGTCATGGGATGAAGGCTCATTGTCTTCAACCGAAGTAATCCAACCCGACCTGTTCCTTGTGTGATGTTTTCTTCAAGTTTACAATAGAGTTTCAAGATGTTCTTTTCTTATCTGGCCTGCATTTCTATACAATAGTTAACCCTTACCTTGTCCTCTCTTTACTCACATTCCTATACAATGGTTAACCCTTATCTACTGCATATCCTACTCGCTACATTCTTTTGTCTTGGCTTCATTTACAGCCAGCCCATGTTTACCCTTCATCCCCTAACTCAGTCACTTGATTAAAAGCATGTTCACTACACTGGGATCCACAATCCCTCTGTAAAATGTGGAGGGATCTGTTCATGAAGAAAAGGTTGAAAATCAATGCTTTAGAAAGTCCCACTGGTCTGTTTCCATAGCTGTTGGAAGTGGCAGTCTGAAACAAGGGAGATTTGCATGAATGAGAAGCCAAGCCGAATTCCTTGAACATTTCTGATTACGTTTCTTGCCAAACAACAAAGATGATACGTTAACTGC
This sequence comes from Chrysolophus pictus, assembly GCA_037305975.1. Classification (NCBI taxonomy): domain Eukaryota; kingdom Metazoa; phylum Chordata; class Aves; order Galliformes; family Phasianidae; genus Chrysolophus; species Chrysolophus pictus. The sequence goes on along the minus strand of CM074576.1, from coordinate 114,111,574 downwards.
ATTGCCTTGTCCTGGTATTTATAACAGGCAGTGACGTTGTTTCTCTTCAACCCTTTTTCTCAGTAGTTTCAGTTAGGCATAGATCAGCCAGAAGCTCTTTTGAGGGTCTCCAGTTTCTGTAGCCCCAAAATAAATGTTCTTCAGTAGGCATCTCTACTTAAGGGATGTCACTCCTCATGAAAAGCTCTTCTCCCTGTGCTAATCAAATTGCATGGAAGACACAGTTTTCTCCTGTCACACCTCTGTGATAAAAGGTACTCATGGACTGCTTAATCTAGGCTTTCTCAGTGCAGGTGTATCTTTCAGCCAAGTACAGTGCTACTTGCACTCTAACCGATAGAAAAGCGATTAACAAAAGTTGAAGGCCTAAGATTTTGGCTGTGCTATTTGCTCTGATATGTCATAGATGTCACTAACTTTATTTGAGAGATGAGGAAGAAGTGGGGGATGGTTGCTGGCAATATGATGTTGAATAAGGTTTATAATAGCAATAATCCTCCATGAAAACAGTTGTTATCATAGTTAATGCCTGCTTTGTCAGTGTGTTAACCTTCCTTGGCTTTGCCTCGGGCCATTAAATGACCAACCATTCGTTAAACTCCCGGGAGCGACCAATTTCAGAGGGAATATTATGGAGTTCATTTGCGAAGTGAAGCACTTGGAATAGCATGCATGTATCACTTGCTACCACATGCACATGCACACCTACACCAGCTTTCATGTGCATGAGCTTGATCATTTATGTTCTGGTGTGCGCTGATTCATATCCTCCTGTGTTAGGTATGGATCCAGGTAATACAGATGGGCTACAAAAAGGAAGAGAGGACTAGAATTGTCATTCAGATGAGACCTAAATGAACTGCATTGTTATTATCACTTCTCCTACTTTGACCTGCTCTCTTCCCCAGAGATTGACTCTTTCTGATAGTTCTAAACCGTGAGAGGCTAACTTGTCTTAGAGTCTTTCATGACAACTGAACATAAATTTTAGTCTTCTACTTTTGAGCATGACATTGCTTTTACAGGCCCTTCTGTAGCTTTCCACTGTATCTATGCACTTCTCAAGCAACTGAAGTTGAGTCGCTTGCTTCCCAAAGTGAATGAATGAGCTGTGTTAGAGGCTTGACTGTTTGTTGACTTTTTTCTTTCCCCTACAGAAGAGTTTGTCTGACCATGTAGCACTGGGAGATGCAGCATCTCCATGCGATCCTGTACACCAGACACCATCTGGACTGGTTTTCTCAAGGCCAGGGATTTCATTATGTACCGGAAGAGTTGTTGTTCATACATTATGGTGATCGTGAATCCCGCCACATGCCCCTTGGCCTCTTTCTTTGCGTCTGTAAAATGTTACATAAAAATATGGAACTTTATACCCAGTATCGCTCACTGAATTTTGAGCATAAATCTGTTTTCTCTCATATCAATTTCAGAGAGATTTACTGTTTTGTCAACAGTAAAAATGGCGTGTGTGCATTCTCCTGCTGATATCCTCCTGTGTTTCAGCCTTTAAAAGTTCCCTCAGGCAGGGATCCTGTCTTACTGAGTATCTGGAAAGCAGCTAGAACAGCCAGCAGCTAGAACATAGTATTTCTTCATGCAAAGAGGAAAAAAAGAAAGAAAAAGATTCTGCGGTATCAGTGGGATTGCAAAGGTTGCAGTGAAAGCTCCTACTGCTGAATATTGAGATCTATTTGAAAATATAATGCAAGACAGCACACTGTGGCAGGAGCAGCAAGAGGGCACGCCAATGTCCCTGGCACCCCTTTGCTTGAAAGGAAAGCGGTACCTTTTGCTTCAGATATGCAAATGCAGGTGCTCTTTGTACTTCCTCAGCACTTGAGAAATTAAAACGTAAAGAAAGGGTTCTCCTTCAGTGCCAGCCACTCTTAATTGTACCTCTCTGTCTCAATATGAGTTTCGCTACTTTTTAAGGGCTCCCCTGCTTTCCTCCCTGTCTTTCTGGAATAGTAAAGTGCTTGCTGCTTGGACACTCCCAAGTGCTGCTCGCTGCAGGTGTCAGTCTGACAGTTTATGAGAGCACTTCATAATCCCATAAAGAGACAGAGAGGAGAGCACTTCGCAGTGCACAGCCAGAGATGCTGCTTAGCTTCGTTTGCTCTTCACATGCAAATTAGGAAGGCTGCTTTCACTACACAGGCCCTTCAAGGCACACAGAAGTGCAAACATTTTCAGACAGAGTCTGTATCTGGTAAGCAAACATCTTTAACTTTCCACAAGTGCGTCTCCCTTGTCCTCCAATCAAATAAAAAAAGCAAGGGAGCTAAACAGCTAACTAAATAGTTCTTAGGAATAGAAAGACTGTCAAAAGCAAATGAGCTAGATAGCTAAATAACAAGATTTCCTTCTGTCTCATTCTTCTGTGAGATTCCAGCGTACCAGCAAGGATCTGGTAAGACGTGTGAGCAGTAGTTTAGGCTGTTGGTAAGTTGGGCATCCAGAGAACTCAGATAATGAAGCTTGAGCTTGTGTAGTGTTAAAAATACGTTAAGCCTGAGGCTTATCTATTTGATTCCTAAGCCTTTAGGATGAAATTGGTTCACGTTGTTTTAGGTTTTTAAAAACTAGGAAGTTTTCTTTAAAAAAAAAAAAAAAAACCAAAAATCAACTATATACAGAAAAGAAAACAGCAACAACAAAAATACCCAACAATCAGGGGTGTGGGTCTCAGCGTCAGAGAACAGTGACTTGAAAGAAAAAAAAAACCATTGCTCATAAGAAGCTTTGTGGAACCTGATGCAATGAGTGGCTTTAGGACACTTCATTAAAGCACAAGTAGCAAGGGGATGAAATGTTCAGTTTGTAATTCCTTCTTGCCTCTCTGGTACATTTAATTTACTTTTAATATAATTATTCATTGCTTAATACAGCCAAACATTATTTACCTAAATATCTGCACTATAAAACGTGTTTATCCATAATGAGGTCATATCCCTCCGTTGTTTCCATCATCTCAAACAGTACTTTGTTTTGCAGAGTGTTTTACCAGCATGCCTTGTGTGACCTCCCCTCTCTGTCAGATAGGTAGAGGAAAGTGAGAGTATGTTTTTAAGCACAGTCCTGCCCACCTCTGGATTTATAAAACACTAGAATTTTGGGCAGTGTAACAAACTGCTTGCTCACTAGTTACACAGCATTGCATTACCCAAACACAAAGGGTGTTTTCCACAAGCAAAAAGAGACAGCAGTGTATGCTGGGGAAGATGTTAAGAATACGTAGAATAGGGATTGCTTTCTCTTCTGACTGATACCAGCATAGAACATTTCTTTTTGGATTCAGGGAGGCAGACCAGTGCCTTAGCAGTAAATCAGATCTGTGATGTGGTTAGGTTTTGTAATGCCAATGTGCGTCAAGTTATGCTACTACTTGGGCTTCTGTGGCTGATGAGAATTCTTGCAGTTCTTGCCTCTAGTTAACATCACATGCAAATGAAGCTATTATAATTCATACTTTTAAGGCATATAAGTGGCAAATTAGCAACCACTACTTCAGGAAGAGATTGGACAGCCTTCCCACAGCTAGCACTGCGCTGGAAATTAGGGATGTACATGTAAAAACAGAAGCTGGGAAGCTAAATTCCTTTAGGAATTGATTATATGAGTTCCATGGCTTTTCACTTCTGTATCAGATGTGAATGCTGACTAGGGAATGGACTCTGTTTTCTGTGTCATGGCGGTAGCTCAGAAGACTGTATAGGCTTCCCATCAGTTCTTTCTCCTTGGAACAAAGAATGTTGAGCCAAATGGAAATTCTTTCACTGATTCTGTTGACTCCTGTGAGCTTTGGGCTGTATAATGGTCATCTATGTGAAGTGCATATCCCCAACCTCTAAAGTGTGTCACTTTAGAAGAGAATCCTGACTGAAGGGCCAAGCCTGAGGCAGTCTTTCTGTATCAGCATTTGGGTATGTCAGTGGAATAGAGTGTGGAAAAACAAGCAGTGTTCCCCGTGCTTTGGATTAATAGAGAATTTCCTGGGACTGGCAACACAGTAAATTAAAACAAAAAACAAAAATAGCAATAACAACAAAAACACTTTATAATAAATTTTCATGCCTATCTGAATTCTGGTTTCATGCAGTTTGTTGCACTGGTCTACGTGTAGCATCCTCGTGTGTCACTGTCCTTGAAGATGGTTAGCACCTTTTATCCACAGTCCTCAAAGTCACTGCAAAGCAGTAATGAATTAAACTGCACAGTGCCTCTGCTAGTTAGGTAAATGCCATTTCTGTTCCCACAGATGGGGAGAAATGAGGCACAAAGAGGTTAAATGCTTCACCTGAGGTCATGCTCTAATGCATCGTTGTCCTTTTTCTGCATGGTGAGGGCTCTGTCCCCCCTGCCAGGAAAGAATGCTCACACCTGTTCTTGGGCTGTAAGCAGATCTGATGAATCTCATTCATACAGACAAAACTTGGGAGCTGGAATTATACTCTTGTCCTTCAGCTATCTAAAGTGAACTTCTGAAACTTGAATTAAAGGACATCTTTATTAGCTGCCTGTGCTGGTAGTAGGTAATAATTGACAAACACCTCTCTTAGCACCCCTCTTAACGCAGGGCTACGTGATCATAGTGTACAACATCCATGTAACAAAGCACAGTTCAGTCCTGGTTCTGTGATATGAAAAAGGTCTTACGGTGGCTTGAAGCTTTCTGCTTTCCATTTTGGGATGTTTTAGGGAGATAGCAGCACTCCTGAACACAGTAACGCTTGTTTCTGTATAGATTAAACTTTTACATACGCTTCCATCTTCACCAATTTGTCATTCCCCTCCTTTCTTTTACCCCCATAGTTTTGGGAAACAGCTGTCATCACCATCTTGCTGATGAGGACAAATGGTAGAAATGACAGAAATGTCATTGTGTTTGCAAACAAGATAAAAGCAAACCTGAAACTCAGATGCACTTTCAACCATCAAGTGGAGAAAACTGTCATCAGATCAAGACTTGATGGTAAAAGAATCCTCCCCTGTTCTTATTTTATATTCAGGCAGAGAAACGAAATGATGAGAACTAGAAAAAGCAAGTTCCAGGATCCAACACCCATAATCCCTAAGGGGTTGATAGGCTTTTTAATATATTTTTCTTTCTTTATCACAAGACCATCCGGGACATGTGAATGATCATATTCTCTTCCACTCCCAAGTGGCTTCAAATCTGTTGTTCACTCATGATCACAGACTCCATATGAAAACACAGTGCCTCTAAATGTGTCAGCTGCAGGGGACAAGCCTGAGCTTATGAGACAAAGTTTTGTCGGCCAGCTGTCTTGTAAAAACTTTGTTTTTAATGTAAATATGACTTTCTTCAAAAATACCTGCAGAGAGCTGTGTTTTTCCTGTGTTGTTTCCACCTTATTACCTCGCTGACCAGTCAGCAGTGAACAGCTGTCAAATTGCCTTCTCACATCTCTGTGGACTGTGTACCATTGCTTCCACCATCTCTGCTCTGGAGCTCTTGCATATAAAGGTGGCAATGCCAGACCCATAGTAGTGAACAAAAGCTTCACTGAGGCTGGATGTTACTGATTGGAAGGAGATAACTCGTCCCTCATGTAAGCAGAACGAAGGGAAAGAGAGTGCTCTGCCTGCCTGGATTGTTCTATCCTATCTTATACTTCATACACCTACGCTGGTGTGTGTATGTGAGCATACATCATTTGTCTGCTCCTGCAATTGCTGCTTCTGAAATCCAACAGGTTTTTATTAGCTCTTTTTTTAATTATTATTTTTATTTTTAGTTTGGATATCTGTTTGGCTAAAACTCTGTCCTTCCAACTTTGTCTAAAAAAAAAAAAAAAAACCTGAGGTGTTTCTCTAAGAGATCCTTTCCTCTCAATTTTTTGCAGTTAGGAGGGGAAGCTGCGTGCTGTTCTTGCACTGGTGTTCTTACTCCTTTGTATGTACCTTCTTCTGTCAAGGTCAGCTGGGGAGGTGGGGATGGAAGATGTCCTACAGCCTTTTTGAATCTGCATGTCACATATCATCAATTATTTTTTGACAAGTTCAAGCAGTCAAACTCCATAATGAAATGCCATCCCCCAGGTAGCTGAGATGTACTGAAGGGTTCTAAAATAACTGCAGTAAGCAGAGATTCTCTTCTTTGGTCCTCCAAGCAACAGTTTTATGGTGCTGATGAAGTAGTTTCATCAAGAATTCCTTCGACCTCTCAAAAGAGAAGATAAGTTCAAGCATGTAAATTACGTTTGATGGTATATAAATAGACCTTTATGCTTTACATACCATCTTTGTCCAGTGAGAAGGTCTTTATCCTAGAAGCTCAGCACTGACATACCATCTCTGTTTTCAAGTTAATTACATGCTTTAGGGATACTGAATGAAGCTGCTTCCCCTGTAAGACCAGTCTTATAAAACTGTGATTTTGTTTTAAATTCCTTAAGTTGCACTTTGTTAGAAGCAGACAGAGAAATGAAGGAAACTTCTGCAAATTCATAGGCATTCTGTCAATAAAATTTTCTGAATCAAAATAAAAGGAGGAAAATGTCCTTCATAAGCGCATTGGATTACAGTGCACATACATTCCATGACCTAAATTAGGTGAAACAGCCTTTAAAGTAAACAGCCACACTAGTCCTTGCTGAAGTTGGTGGGACTTAGATAGCCAGATTCCTTCGAGTACTTATACCTTAAGGGGGTGCAGGAAGGCAAAGTCCTGGAGTGGGGAAGAATAGAGAATACTCAGAGGTTTTGGTGCAGGGACAAGTATGGGAGGAACAGGGAATGCATTTCCTTTTGCTGGTTCTTTAGGTGCTGCTGACAACCTTCTTAAATATTTTAAAGTTTTTCTTCTTAATGCCTCAGAAGTTCACCTGCTTAGGTAAATCTGTTGGGCTGGGAACCTAAATTAACAACTATGTTGGTTCCTGGTGGAGGGAGATAAACAGTGCTGATTAATCAAACTCAAGGAAATGCTAATCATGTTGTTTTCTGAATCTCAGAGAAGTTGCAGAGTTTGTTTGTAAGTAAGTGGTTCTTGCCCTAGTGTTTCTTTCTCCTTCTGCACTTAAAGTCTTATTAACCAGAATTATTCCTTTCTGGTTTTCATTCTTAAATTGATAGACAAACCAGAGAGGGATGGGACACAGATCAGGATAAAAAAAGAGAGGTGAATGGTGAGGAGTCCTCTCTCAGCTGTTACAGATCCCATTCAACATCAGCACACAGAGTGTAGGAAATAAACCCTGAAAAAGTATCAGCATTGGTGGGACTATTGCCTTCTACATTGCTTCACAGAACAGGTAAAGAGTAGTAATAATAATATTTTAAAAAGTTAATTACTGGCTTTTTGCTGGTGGGAGCAGCAGGGTTTTGGATGGAACTGTTTGTGTTTAAGAAGACGCTGACAAGTCCAAAACCAGAATTAGTGATACTTAAATCTTCTTGGGAAGCCTAGACATGTGTTTCTGGTAGCATGAAGGAGTTTACTGCATTCAGGGAGAAATTCCAAAAGCAGAAACGTCACCCCAGTGGTATATCCTTCAAGTAGTACATCCAGAGAGTAAATGCTCATCCTTGATTACACTTTCTTGGCATATCACTTGTTCCTACCAGGGAGGAACTCCTCCTTGGCATATCACTGGGCCATATACTATATACATGAAATGGCCTCAGCTTGACTTTAGATGTGGGTGTTTCAGTTTTTTGGTATTTTATTCCTTCTTTTTTTTTTTTTTTTCCAGGTACATAGCACGAATTAAAATCTTTCCTTTGTTAATGTTGCTAGTGTGAGGAGCTTGAAAAGGATTTTCATTGCTTTCTTTGTTACTTTCGTAGAAATTTTGGAGAAAAGTTGCAAAACTGTAGTTGTTCTTCTAATTTGTGACCAAGTGCCATGGTGTGTGTAGAGGGATCTGCAGGTATTGTAAAAGAAGCTCAAATTTTACCAGCAGAAAAGAAAGAATTTCTTCAGAGCAATATTCAGACTGGGAAAAAAAAAAAAAAAAAATCTTCATTTAAAACTCCTCCCATTGGAAAGTGATTTTTTTTTTCTCTTTAAAATTCATTTTGAAGGAAAAGTGGAAATTCTCTTTTAGATGTTCGAGAGTGCAGCTTTAATTGTTCTTGTACAGAGCAACTTACTGTTGGGAAAACTTCCTTGAGTGATTTAAATTTTGAGCAAAAAGGAAGACTGACCTAGAGTAGACTTTTAGAACACCTGCTTTGGAAGAAGTTTCGCAGTCTCAATTTTCTGTTTTCAGTGATTATCTCACACTGCTGCCTGAAGATCTAGAAAAAGTCTTTAAAGTAAGACATTTCTTTGTATTCTCTTCCCTGTCCTACAAAAGGCCTTGTTACAAGCTCATGACATTCAAGGTTTGCTTGTAAGTGATTTTCAGAGCAACACTTTTCTACTAGTGAACCATGACAATGACAGTATACAATGGCATTCTGGATGTATGTTCTCCATCCAGTGTTATTAACCCTGTAGCAGATGGTCTGCGTCCTGAATAAGCACTGTAACCCAAACCAGGTTATTTGTGTTCCATCCTTTTGCCTTTGGGCTTGAGTAGGAGCCTTGAACATCCTCTCCATAAATATCTCTTGTAAAGTGGGTCATTAATTCTTTAAAATGTTTCACTGTCAAAATAGCAGTATTTGTTTTGTTTTCGTGTTTTCTAGTAGTTTACAGAAAAGATCTTTTCTTTTTCTGGCTTTCAGCTTCAAAAGCTTTCCTGAGAAATTCAGTTGCCCACCTTGGGCAATGGCAAAAAGTTGGAAAGACAAATTCTGCCCTCACCCATGTAACATCACTGCTGTAAATCCCTTCTTCCCTGTCTTCCCTGGCACTAGAGCAGGCTGTGTTTTCAGGCTGAGTGCCTGTGTACAGCAGGAGGAGATGTGGGCCTTACATCTGATTACAGGCAGTGATTTTCAGGGGTGCAAATGGAAAGGAAGACATCAGTTACTGCTGTATGGCCATGCCTGGGTTTGCTACTTCAGTTTTATTATTCTTTTTTAAACAGCTCTGATGATGATGAACAAATAATGGTAGCTGTGGCTCATTCAATCTACCTCTTCTGACACTCCAGGGCTGATTGAAAGAAGGAGCAGGGACAACTTTGGTCAGCAGAAACAACAAATTTTATTAAATCTTCTTGAAGGACAGGTCCATGATAGAAAAAGGAGCACATTTTGCAGGGCTGCTTTTTTTTTTCTCTTCAGAATCTTTAACACGCTTTATAAGATTAATTCCCAGCTAGCTCTAATTGGGAGATCTGCCATTGCCGGCAAGATTATTTGGGGGATATTAATCATTTCCTTAGCAGTCAGTAGGAGGAGGTGCAGAGTTGACATCTCTGCTGCTTACCCATGATTTGAGATAACCTATCAACTCTTCAGTCATGATGTGCAGAAGCATTTTTAATGCTCTTAATGCACTATTTTTTTTCACTCATTTGTGCTGATCCATAAGCAGCTCTTTCTCATTTGTTTGTATATCCATTTTTCTGTGTCTCTCTCTCTCTTGGTCTTTATCTCATTCTCCCATACATCCTTGTTGTTTTTTCATCATCCTTCTGCTTCATCTTTGTATTTACTCAGTCTCTGTTCTCTCTTTCTCTCTTGTTTTTCCCCTTTGTCAACTTGTTTTTCTTTAGTCTTTTTTTTTTTTTTTGTGCATGTCTCACTTCCTCTCTACTCTCCCTCCTCTACTCATCCTTTATCTCTTTCCCACTCTTTCTCTTTTTTCCAATTCCATTAGTGAAAGTAGATAATAACTTGTGAATTCAAGTGGAACTTCATTTCTGAAACCGTACACTCATGCTGGAACCCATTAAGCTCGATAGCGAGAAATGAGAGAAATCATAATTATCAGGCCAGTAAAATACATGAAACATAAAATTTGTCAGGGAAAGTAATTGAAATTATTGGAGCAGTTGGGTCCTGGTGCTGTGCAGACCCTCAATGATAATGGAAAGGTTACGGGCAATGTTTAGCAATGCTGATGAGGCCCAAGGTGACTCAACGCCACCACAGTCAGCAACTTTATGCTCTGCTTACATTAATTTGCTAATCCATCTTTGGAAATGGCCAGGCTGAGCAGTGCATTGGGGTTCGTAGAACCCTTGCCAAAGAGCCAGTATAGGCAATGTTGTAAAACTTTTGCTTTCGTTTTCCTATTACTTTACCTCCCTCTCTTCTGTTCCTTCTCACATCTCTGCTTCTTTCCTCCTGTCTGGGCTTCCCATCCGTTTCCCTCCACAGCCATTGCAGGGTCTGTCTGTACAGTCACAATATGTTGATTATTTCAAGCTCATACTGTAGCAGTCCCATCCATTTCTCTAGTATCCCCCTCAGAGGAGTTGTGTTTAATTGCAAGCTACCAGGGAAGTTTAGGAGCTGTTGCTGATGTTGCCATTCTCTCTTTTCGGCTGGGGAGGCTAAATCAAAGAAAACTGAAGCTGTCAGCATCCAAGCTGGACATAATACATTTATCTTTGGCCGTGCTCTCCCTTACCACTAGATGAGCCTTCGTCCACTTCTTGATTTAAGATATTGCTGGCACTGTTGGAGAGCAGTGCAGCCTTCAGTGCAGCTAGCTGATGCCGGTTCAGTGCATACTAAGTATCCTTTTGGGTTTGGGGTTGTATAATGAAATGTTATTGCATTTGCTTCAGCAAGGCAGCCCTGAAAAATTGGCACAACCGTTGATCAGACAAGGTACAGAATCTACTCTCCCACTCTCATAAAGGCAAATGCTAATGAACTATTTGTTCTGCGCAGAGAGAATGATTTTGCAGGGCTCTTTGTATTTAAAAGAGGAAGAGAGAGAGAGGAAACAGCATCTGCTACTCTTTAGAGCCTGAAACAGCTTGTGAGAGTTACTGAATCATCCAGCCCTGTCTTTATTTCTGAAGGGTTGATGTGATCTGGAGGCAGTGGCACAGGAGCCTGCGCTTCCTCCTTGGGATTGCTGTGATCATGCAAGCCCTGATCTGAGTAGCCCATTACTGTCTTTCTGTACCTGTCATAACCTTGCTGACCCATCCTCTGCCCATTGCGTCTAGAGGGGGGACTTTTCCACTCCCCTTGTGCTTGGGCCCAGCCACGTGCAGTGCTCAGAGTGCCCAGGGACTGTGTTCAAGGGGATTGAGGTGCTCTCTGCTGGGCACCTGCTCTAGTGCTATCTGGCAGAGGTGGCATCAACCCATTCTTCTGAAAGGACCCCAAAGCCTGATGGGGCCCATTTACACAACTTGGGCACAAAAGTAATTGTTGCATCTTAGAGGCCTTTTCCAACCTATGACTTTGTGAATCCACGTGAAAAGAGTGGTAGGGTCTGTTACGGTGCCCCTAATAACCTTTTTCTCTCTTTAGCCCAAACTGTTGTGTGCTTCCCTTGCTGAGGGACTGATGCTTTCCAGTAGCACTGCAATGTAAGCAGTTCTGTGGGCTGCATTGGCAGGAGGACTGTGTTCTCCAGCTAGGTGCACTGCTAAAAAAAAATAATAGGAAACCAGATAAAAACAAAAATACAAATTTTAATGAAGTGAAATCCCCTCTCCAGCAATTACTCCTAAGCTGTGGTGGCGAGCCTGTCATTTTCACAGCAGAATGCAGTTAGCTCTACTAGATTTCAGACCCCAGAAAAAAGGGTATTTAACGAGGTGTCCAAGCAGCCTTTTAGCAGCAACGGCGGGAGTAGCACAGCTTATTAAGGCTGATGCCTTGGTTCAAAGCACAGCTCCTTATTATGGGGAATATGTTACACATAGCTTGTCTGAGGGGTCCAATTGTAGATATATCTTCTATTAATATTTCTCTGATAGCGATTATGAAACCTCACTGCTGCAATTCAGGAATCCGTGGTTGTTTTTCTTGCACCCCCTCTCCCTCCCAAAAAAACCCTGTTGTGTGGATGCACTGGGTTTAAGAAGTCTCCGCACAGTTCCGTCAGAGAAAAAAAGAAATCAACAGCTGCGGTGCCAGTGGATAATAGAGAAGTTATATGGCACCGGAAGAAAATGAGACATCATTACAAATGGCCTGGGAGCAAGAATTATCACCAGCTCTCACAATGGCTGGAATGCTCTTTCCCCCTGACACTTGGGAAGATAGCCTTCACGTTTCAGGGACTGGAGATTATATTGGTATTTCTGTCCCTGGGAGCCTAGCTTCTCTAAGTGGTTGAGAGAAGTTGTAAGCAAGCCCAGGGGAAGATGAAAGAGGGGATCGTTTTCTTCCTTGCTGAATTGTTTTTTTTTGCTTCTGGCAAAATCTGAGCCTGCTGTTCCCTGGCAGCGTGAGCGCTGCTCCTTCTGTGTTGGCTCAGCCCTGGAGGGTGAGCAATGGCTCACCAAGGCAGAAGGATGTAGCATCCACACTCATGTATTTGAACCCCCCATGAGGCAGTGCTCTGCCCTGAAGTGGTCTGGGAAGCATCTCCAGTGGTGCCAAATACCCTGCTCCATTCTCCAACCAAGCAGTGTCTGTCAAGCAGCAGCTTTCTGTTGGCGTCGTGTTGCCAGACCCTGAATTTATGATGAGCCTTGTGAGCATCCTTCTTCCCTGAACAACTGCAGCAGCTGACAAGATTTTGTGAGAACTTCCGCCCTCTTTATTTGTTTGAAATACGCAAACTAAAAAATGGTTTCCTGCTGTTCTGGTTGCAGAAAAATATCTGGAAATACATGGAATGCAATTATAATCTCAATCCTGACGTCGCATTACAGAGGGAAAATTAGAAAGAAGTTGATTTTATTAAGTCGTGTTATGATTTTTAGGACATGGTTAATATTTTTTTTACTTGACGACAATTTGCTACATGAATGGAGCTTCAGAATGGTTGCTTCAAAATATAAGTCTCAGATGATTCCAACATTTAAAAGAAGCCTATAAACAGGAGGGGGGAATGGCAGTTTACGAGGGTGGATAGTGATAGGACAAGGGGGAATGGTTTTAAACTGAGACAGGGGAGGTTTAGGTTAGATATTAGGAAGAAGTTTTTTCACACAGAGGGTGGTGACACACTGGAACAGGTTGCCCAAGGAGGTTGTGGATGCCCCATCCCTGGAGGCATTCAAGGCCAGGCTGGATGTGGCTCTGGGCAGCCTGGTCTGGTAGTTGGCAATCCTGCACACAGCAGGGGGGTTGAAACTAGATGATCATTGTGGTCCTTTTCAACCCAGGCCATTCTGTGATTCTATGATTCTGTGATGGTATTCATTCCTCTAAGATCGTTATGGGAACTGAAGTCCAATATTCTCTCTAAACTTGTGCTGTTGCTGTAGTTTTTGTTGAGGTTCTTAACTGGGGCAGTAAAGGTAGATGAGTTTGTTTCCCTGTAGCAAGCTATTTTCTCTCTTCTTCTGAGACCTTGTGTGTGGTAGCAGAATCGAGAGCAGTGTAGGTTGAAAACGCTACCAAATAACGTTTAAGTTCAAGAAAAGATAATTACTCTTGTGATGATGAGATGAGGGGATGAGTAGTTCTGAAACTGCTTTTCTTCCAGTCAAAGTCCAAATAAGTTTTGGTGGCAGCGGTGAAGTTTCTTTGCTTCAAAACTTTTTTCTTCAGTTTTGAACTTTTAAAATTAATATCAAAGCTGCAGAGAAAGAAGACTCTTGAGTGGCTCAATCTGCGTATTTTCTCATTAAAAAAAGAAAAACATATAGTAGATTTCCATGTGATAATATGAATAGTCCAGATTTTTTTTTTTTTTTAATGGACTTTAATTTTTAATGAGACTGATCCTTCAGTTCGGTTATTTATAACTCCCAGCGCTTAATTAAGTCCAGTGAGAAGAACTGACTAAGTGGGAGCATCTCAACCTGAGCTAGCAAATGGCAAGCAGAAAATGTAAGCGATGGGATGGGCTGCTGAAGGTTGCTTTCAGCATTCCGCTGTCCCTTTAAATCTCTCACTACACAAGCATGGCAATACGGCACAGCAAGCAGGGCTTCTGCTTCTGGTGCTCTGTTAAAATGTCAATTTTAAGAAAAAAATGTCTCTAGGTCAGCCTTTTGAGGTCTGGAAATGTGTCTGCTTGTGTGGGTGCTGCTGGCAAGCAGTTCGTAGACACCAGTGCATCAAAGTGTCTAAACAACAGGGCATAGCTGGGAGCAAGCCGGAAAATGAACTGCAAAGAGAGGGGCTGCCTAGTGCATATTAAACCAACTCACAGGCAGAAGTGATCAGAGAGAAAAGGAGCTGGTTGTGATCCACTTCAGCCTTCTGTAGTATGTGTGGGCTGAAGGAGTGAGTGTTAGAGGTGTCGTAGCTGCCTGAAGAAAAGTGACCTATGCCAAGGGAACATCCGTGCTCCATATACACAAGGCAGGGCTCAGGGGCAGGTGGTTTTGGAGCTGCTGCCATTGCACGCTCTCTTTTTAGCAGATGAGCAATGGATCTAGCTGGCATTTTTTTCAGATTTCAGCATGATGTTGTAATTAAAGCACCAAAGAGCTCTGGCACTGGGAGATGTGGATTGTGCCCCAACTCCTCCATGCATCCTCTGTGCAGTTGTCAAACCATTTAGCTCTGTTCCTGGGCAGGTAGTTGAGAATACTGCTGTAGCTGAAGTGCTTTGGGACTCTCTCATTTTTCAGGTTGCAATAAATTCCTATTAGAACAATATGGTGATTGCTTGTGCAGGAACATATTACAATATTTCCGCTGTTTCCACAGAAAATGAGTATTTTACCCTAAGGTAAAACAAAGAAGCAATAATATTTTGGTGTTTGTAGTGAACCCAGTTGTTTTTATGTGGCAGAAGTAGGCCCACTCAGCTAGAACCGTAGAAAGATGGAATATTCTGAGTTGGAAGGAGCCTCGAAAGGTCATTGAGTTCAATTCCTGGCTGCACGCAGGACCACCCAAAAATCAAACCAGATGTCTGATTCAAACTCTGTGGTAGCACAAAGCAAACCAAGTCATGTGGTTAGTGATTGCTGAAGTAGCTGGGTCCCCCCACCACAGTCCTTTCCATCCTTCTGGTGTTGCTGGATAGGTAACTGGAAAAGAAGTCCCAGAGCAGGGAGGTCATGGATGCTTCTAAATTGGAAATCTGGAGAGAAGGGATTTGCTCAGACCTTGCTGTCAGAACTACTTTGGAAAAGGTTCTCTGTCACTCAGCTCTGGGCTTTAGCACAGCTGACACCTCTGAGTTCACAAAGTAGGATCCTGCCAATGGCATGAAGGCTTTAGTATTTGTCCAGTTTTCTGCAGGCTGGTAAGAGTTCATCTTGAGCAACATGGAGTTTGGTCTTTCTACATGAAGGTACAATATATATGCTTCTTGGGGTCTGGCTCAGCTCTGTCTGTCTTAGTGGCAGTATAGGCATGTCCCAGAAAGGTGGATGAGCTGCCCTGTAAAGTTGTCAGCAGCAAACAGCTTGCAAGATTGGGATGAAATTGTCTTTTTCTTGTTTCCCTTATTCCTCTTAGAGAATGAGTCAGTATGTGGTCGAACAAAGTCTCTGCCACACTTGGATTATTCTGCTTCTCTCTCTTATCACTATACAATGCAGTCGTGTCTAAATCGGTTAAAGCAGTGGTATGACAAAAGCTGTTCCCATGCTGATGGACCAGACACATGGCCAGAGAAAATACTTGTCTGTTGCAGAGCACTGCTGGCTTGGAAGTTAGTCTTTGGCCAAGCACTGAGCCTATTCAAGCAGAGATAAATCTACATAGATTTCAGTGGACCTTCAGTACATTACTGAATGTAGTTTTCTAGTTACTACTTCATTTCAGAAGGCTGGGGATGCTTGTAGGGCTCTGCCTTTTAGAGAGACATCGTGGTGTATGATGACCTCTCCCAGCCTGTCATTGTTGCCTGTTGTAGTTTGGATTTGTGAGAACCAGTGAATGAGGAGAATCAATTTGAAACGAGTGTAAGATTTTCTCATAGTTGTTATTCAGACTACTTGCTAGCTAACATCTATAAACATATTACTGGCTTTGCAATAATCCTTAACTAATAATGTGTTTTCCATCAGTTCACTGAGTCATATTGTACCTGCTGGTCACTGTAGTCCTAGATCACACAGTGATCTTGTTCTTGCAGTGAATATTGCATTTCTCTCATACAGTTTTTAATGAATTCCGAAATTTCCTGTCTTCTCATAAAGTCACTTACCATGAAGACTCCAATCGCAGAATTCACTAGCTGGTGTTCTTGCTCAAAGTGAGCAGATGACTGAAGTTACTTTGTGTCACATGCACACGCTTGTGGAACACTGTTTTTGCACTCATCACTTAGATGCGTTGGTTTCCCTGCATGGTTGTGCCAGTTGCATAGTTCTGAAGCACCTACCTAATACATTGTAATAGCCTGTGCGTGTACAGAAGCTGTATTGCTGTGTAATGTTAAGAGCTGTTGTTCAGAAGTGCAGAAGAATATGTTTAAAAAAACAAAAACAAACAAAAAATTGGGTTCCATCCTTGCAGATATATCAGACTATTGGGAGGCAAAAATAAGCATCAGTAAATTAGCAATGCTGCTGCACGGCAATGGTATCAAAATGAAGAGCATGCTAAAAACAATAAATACCTCATTCTTCTGAAAGCACTGAAACATGAAAAAAATGAGATCTCTGACAGGTAGTCTATACTCCACCAAAGGTCTGCTTTCACCTTCAGAAGACTTTGTGCCTTCAGGTAATACATGTTGATGCAGGACAGGTCAGTACCCATGGCACTGAGTGTTGTGTTGTTCTACACGTGCTGCTACTTACTCACATCCTGTAACTGTAACACTTGTGGTTGTGATGGGCGTTAAGTTGCTTGTGTTGTATTTTCCGTAGCTCCATTTCAGCTTACTAGTATTTGTTCCCTGTCCTGACCTTAAATTACCTGGAAAGTTCATGTTCTAAGTGCTGTTCTGTTATCACAACTGCTAAATAGGGAACCTCCCCCCAGTAGAAACACAACAAACCAGAACAAAAATGCCAACAATACACAGAGGAAATGGAAGACATGAGTGCTCAGGGAGATCTGCGAATCATGGTGAGAATGAACCAGACAGGTTCCTCAAGGCTCAGTCACCTGGAAACTCAGATGGAAGCATTGACACTCGAAGCTCAGAGAAACTGAGCAGTGGGAACCTTTGCTACAGTAAGAATTCACAACGTATCTTTATACATGCAAAGCCAGGGATGAGACGAAGCCTATTTATGGAAGAGTGATATTCTGGTGGGAAATTTCACTTTGTTTCTGTTGAGTTGAATTGTTAAATGTAGAGGTCTGTACTGCTGTAGCTACACTTTTCTTGCTGACACACTAGTTTTGTTGGACTCTGAAGGACATGCACTTGTAGTGCAGCATGGCAGCATATGGTACTTCCATTTATTTAGGTACTGTGTGTTGAACTATGTGTTAGTGACAGCTACCTTACATAAGGATGCTAATTATGTAATTAAGGCAACAGGAGACAGGACTTATGGGTTCCGTTTCAGCTGCAGGCATGTACTTTATGTGAGACCTTGGGAAAACATCGAAGTGCCTCTTGGATAAATAAGGTACAAGCTTACAAAGTAAAAAATAATTATTCTTCCTTTTCATCTTTTCCATGTGTTGCAATTTTAGATATATATTTTTTTCAGGTGGGCCTTAGTTTCTTACCGTAGGCACAAAGAATATCTAGTGCAATGGATCTCAGCTTCTTCTTGAAACAGGAGTGCCACAGCACTAGTCCTTATCTGCAGAAGTAGACAGCTCCTGTTGTCAATTATGAAGGTCATCTCTTTGCACATTGAAAATTTCCATGGATTCCAATGAGGAAGAAATGGGACATTCCTACGGTTAGATGGAAGAACATGAGGAAATGTATGAAGCATCAGGGCACAAAAACTAGACAAGCCATTGTGCCTTTCCAGTGAAAGGAAATTTTATTTTTTACTTAATTGTTTTCCAGTGAAATAACATGACAGTGCTGCCTGCCCCCACATGAGCTGTCTTAGTGACATGTGGGTTGTGAACACCTGCTCACACCTTATGCTGCACCATATCAAGAATGTGAAATTCCACAGAAAGAGCTCAAACACACCGAAAGCATTGCTGCTCTGCTGCCCCCTCTTCTCCTTAGACTGGGGCCGTCCTGTGTACCAAAATTATCCTGTACATCTTCTAGCTGGTATGAGATTCTGAGAGTGCTTGTGAAAGCCCTTTTTTGAGTGCATCAACTGTTCTTCATGCAATTGCTCTGAGCTGTTGCTATACATCTGTTTAACATTCCTGACTTGTTTCAGATCTAAAGTTTTAGATATTTAATGCAAAACAATAAGGGGGAAAAAATACCCTCTCACCAGTCATTTGTCTTCATCACAAGAGGTGCTCATCCCTGGTTTCCATGGCGATCGTGCAACTCGGTGATTTGTTGAAGTTCACACCTCCCTCTCAGCTACGAGAGAGGAGATGCTAAAGGAGAGGCCAATGTAATTACTAACCTTACAGCTCTCCAGCAGCCCTGGGGCTTATCTGCTTCCATCAAGAGAGGGCTGTGCCTGAAGTATGGGAACCTGACAGTAAGAGGAGTTGCTTCATGGAAGGCTGAGGAGAGGACAGAGGAAGCCGAAGGTGAAAGGTTTGCTTACCTCTAGAAGATGCATGAGGTACATGTGGGACATTTTGTACCGCATTAAGTGTCGCAGTTAGGAAGGTCCAAAAGATGATCCCACATATATTTTGTCTCACACTACACTCACAAGTACTCATATGTAAGAGAGAATCTGGAATAGCTCCACCTGAAATAAGTGCTATTATACTTCTATAAAGCAAGGTGAGGTGGGAGGAAAATTGGTCCTTTTTGATTATGGTTTGCAGCAATACTGCACTGTCAATACCTTTTCTATGAGGGTGTTTCTAGAGCAAGCAAATAAGAAGTTAAAGGAGAACTAAGAAAGCACTTTATCACTGTGAGCACTGTCATAGCACTATCATAGCTCCAAGTGGAAAGGTAGTGGGGTCACTTCACCTCTCAGCAAACAAGGTCTAGGTCCAAAAATCACCGTGAACCTCTTTGAATGTATACAGCAAAGTGAGACATTTGATGTCAGTACAATTGCTGATGAGTGTGCAAAACGAGCAAAAATATGTAGGCAAAGGACCAAAGTGGAAGAAGTGCTTGAGACCACTCTTGAAAAAATTCTTGTTCCCAGTTAATCTCTCAGATGGTGTGAGTGGTGTTGCATATCGATTGAACAGAAGGAACTAGGAGGGAGAGGGGTTTGTTTATTGTAGCTCGCTGCTAGCACTTCTTCATTCTCTTTTCCTTAGCTGCACTGTGGAAAAGAAAAAGAAAAATTAGGACAAAAATCCAATGAATTCTCTGTGGGCAAAAAAAACAGAAGCAGGAGGAGGGGTCTCAAGCTGTTTTCCCCTTCAGCTCTCTAGGAGCTACTCTGCACTGTAAATCCTCCTGAACGTTAAAGCTCTGCCTAGAGTTATTTCTGGACCTTCTTCCCATGACGGAGGGGGATGCTGAATGACTCTGAGCTCTCAGCCTCTGAGTAAAATTTACTATCACTTTTTGTCCTTGTTGTCTTTCCAAAGTGGTCATTTGGCTATAGCAACTATCTATGTATTTGTATTTGATTCCTGTGGCCCTGAAGATTTTTAGGAGGGAGAGAAGAAATCCATGTAAATTCATTGGGTGTCAAAGACCTGCTTGTTTGCTTTAGATCTTTTAACAATCCTTCTCCGCTTCCCACTTTCCTTCTGTGTTCTCTATTCAGCTTGAAAAATCCATGTATGAGCCAAAGGGGATTTACATGGTAATAGTTAACTTCAGCAAACAGTTTTGTTGTTGCTCTTTTTCCTTCAAGTTTTTTAAACAAATATATAGAATCAGAAGACTCTGGGAAATGTCATAAGATTCAGAATTGCTTGAAGCAAATGAACAATGGTGTAAAGAAAAAAACTGTAAAGGAGGAACCCAAGCAGTACCAAAGACTGATAATTTCATGTGAATAGTAATGAGTGTGTTGTAGTCCTTCTTAGATCCAGAGAGAAGCCATCAGCTGGGCAAAAGGATGAGAGTAGAGGCAACTTCACACACTTCTAAAGAGTTCAAATGCCTGCAGACTATCACTTGTATCTAAGACATTTGGTGTGTGCTGTCTTTGAAATGAGAACTGATTTGACCCGAGTCCTTTACTAAAAGCCAAAACCAGAGCCATAATTTTCAGTAGGTTATATCTTTTAACACTATACTGTTTATTTCCTCAGCATCTCTTATCCCAGCTGATGTCTTTTATTTTAGTCTAGCAAAGTAAACCCAAAGAGTTTTCAGCAGAGGCCTAACTGATGCATGTCCCACGTCTCCATTGCCTGTGGACCATCTTTCCTTTCCAAAATTGTGTTTAAGACTGTTGAAGATTTTGTCATGCTAGGAACATTCCAGTTAAGTGTGAACTGGCTGTAAAACACTCAAGCCTGACAGACGTGGTGCTAAGAGCAGAAGTACCTTAGTTGTCAAGTATTAATATCATTGAAATTTTACCAACATCTCCTGTATAAATCATTAGCTCCTGCCAGCCCTCCCTTTCCCCACACATACCAGTTTGTCTGTAGTCTTGGGCAGTTAGACAGCCACAGTGGAGGACTGCTTCCATCCTGTAGCACAGTTAATTAATTATGAAGGTTATTTTAGGAACCTTATTTCCTTCTAGCTTCCTGCAACCACGCAGTAGTGTACAAGAACAGTACATGCAAATGTTATCAGTCGTTCTGTTACTATTATGGCATTGAACCTTGTCACCCAAAAGTCATTGCACCGCTCATCGTGCGATCACAGCATTGAAATGTTTATGTATTGTCCGCTGCAATTTTTCTCAAAGTACTATAGAACCTGTAATTACTGCAGGGAGAATAACATTTTACCCATTAGGTCAGGAAGCTCTCAGAAGCATTGTCTAGAGCATCGTCAACATTTGCAGGAAAATTGCTACTAGTTCAATTTGACCTATTATTGAAGCAGGTGGGTGACTGAGCAGACAAGGTTGTGGTGGCCAGACTTGGCATTTACTGCTATTCCATACAGTTTATACAGTGTTGGTCTCAACAAATGTAAATAAAAGGGTGGAATCCTTAGCTTAGTTTTCAAAGCACATTCCACTGTTGTATCTGACTGGACTAGGTTAGAGTTAATTAAATTTGCTTCTTGCTTGTATGATAAATAAAAAAGGTGAATTAAACTAGATCTGAGAATTAAGGACCACAGCATCTTACCTCACAACTAGGCAGAGGTTTTGGCCTAAGGGTAAAGCAGGAGTAAAACTATAAGTCTGAGAAATAGAGGAATTGTAGAGGTAATCTATCTTCTCATCCTTATTTCTTTCTTGTGGGCCTGATTGCTTGATTCACCACCTGGAACTGCTAGTGGGGAGATGAGGGTGCAAGCAGGGAGGCAGAGAAGAACAGCTTTATAGAAGCACCATCTGACTTGTGCAGAAATGAGGCAGGAATGCTCAGGTCCACGGGAATCCAGCAAGAGCAGCTGTTTCACACAGAGGCAGAGTATCTCTGACCCATGGCAAAAATGAGTTGATCAGAAATATATTGCTCATGCGAGCCCTCAGAGGCTGTGGGATTCTACTTGTAACACTCTCTGTAAACCAGGACATACTTGTTTTCATGCGAGGTGGAAATTTTCAAAGAGAACATTCTGTGAAAGGGGCTGTGTTGCCACCTGTTTGCTTGCACTTCATCTCTGCTTGTCTTGCCTTGCAGCAAGGTCTAGAGGAGTGTAGGTAGTTACAAAACAGGGCAAGAAAGATGTTTTTCTGCCAAGTTTACAGAGTAGCATGAAGTTCCAGGCCTGGAAGTGTTTCCTCTTTTGTTCCAGATAAACATATTCCTGTAAGGAATTCTTGTTAGTTGTGCTTTATTTTAGCTTATCTAGTCTACTGATCTTAGAGCTAGCCTCCCCTGCATCTGTAAACACGTACGTGTTCACAAATAACAAGTAGAGGTTGAGATGTGATCAAAATGAAGAAAGGCTGCAGACCCAACGAATAAATTCCTGTGGTCCATGGGAATGTATAAAACATTTGTGTCTTGATGGAAGAGAGGAGATTCAGAGGGCAGAAAAGGTGGGCACGGTGCTTTTCTTAGTGGGCATGCAAGTGTGTTCAAAAATATCAGAGCCTGAGAGGGGCAAAGTGTGGGAGCTTGCAACTCTGTTTGGTCTTCTAGACTGGAGAGCCCTGACTTATGCAGAGTAGCATAAGGCAGAAGATCTAAAAGCAGTGTTCTGGTTGTTGGAGAAGCAGAATGCAGTGTTACCTTGGCAACCTGAGGTGTTCCATGTTCAAAGGGAGATAAGAATTTTTAAAAGTCTGGAGAAAAGTCTTCACCAGAGTGGATGTGCTGGCAAATGGCTCTTCAGAACAGCAGTCACCTGAGCGCAGGCACGATAAGACTTTGAGCAGTAGTTGCAGTCTATCTGGAGTCTCCTGTGCATGAATGCTTAAATCTGTGGGGAAAAAAAAATTGCACAGGCACGTGAGTTGTATATGAGTTGTAATCTTTCACTCTCTTCAGTTTAATCTTTTTTTCCTAGGTCTAAGGTACCTCTGTTCATTCACTCACTGAGGAAGGAATAGGTGCTTCTATAAAACATCCTTTTATTTCGAATCATGAAAAATTTACATTTAAAGTATCCTGTAGATAAATCTAATTCATTTTCAAATTCTGCGGTAGGCACTTTTTCTTAGGTGGCAAGGTGACCCTTTGCATTGCACTGCATCTGGAAATCCCCTCGGGAGCACTCCCTGTGTTTCGAGGAGGGCACAGTTTGGGCACTTGTGGGTCTTGTGGATGATTGAAACTTTCATGAGAGCAGAGCTTAAATCAAGAGAGCGCTGCGCTTTCCATAAGTTTTCTAGTCTGTCCTGTAGCTCTGTGAGGATTAAGCTGTTTGGGCCATTCTGACAGAAGTTTGTCTAACCTTAAAAAAAAAAAAAATCTCTGGCAGAGAGATTGTATAACAGCCCGAGGTAGTGAACTTCTAGTTCTTACTCTTGCAGATAGAAATTTCTTTTGAATATCTTATCTAATTCTGTTCTGTTGCAAATTAAATTAATTACCTCCCGTTCAATCCTCAGCAGACACAGAGAACAATTGATCACCATCGTCTTTGCTACATTTTACATAATGAGAGACTGTTATCATGTCATACCTCAGGTTTTCCTAGACTAAACAAGCAGTTCTTGTTCTTTTTTTCTCCCTGTATTCTTACAACCTGTTTCTTGAACCTTGCACTTTTCCTAGTGCTATGCTTCTGACTCTTGTTTACCCAAGTCTTCAGGTGCAAAAGCAGGTTCTGGGTGGGTGATGCTCAGAGATGATGAGAGTCACGATGAGATGCTAAGCGTGATGATACCTTTTAGAAATAACATGACAATAAACATAAAATGGCAGTTATCATCAAATGTAACTCGTTTGATATAGCATTCTTGACAGCCAGCAGGAGTGGAGGCAGACTCCACATGCCTATATGGAGTCTGCTTCCATGAGTGCTCCCCTGTATTAGGAGGGCAGGTTATTTTATTTTCTTTTTTTTCAAAAACAAAACTATAGTGCTGCTCAGGAAGAACAGCAGCCACAGAAGTGCATGTATATTAATGGTGAAATGGGGCAACTGGGTCATTCTTTGCCCTCTCAGAAGGAACGGTAACATGTGGGGACGATGTGACCGGGCAGTGAGCACAGTAACCTTTCCAGCCTTGTAAAAATTGTCACTATGTCCAAATAGTAGAAGTGATTCTGGGTCAATGAAAAGTTGTTCAGTGTTGTGAATTGTTTGCAGAGATACTGCTGCTGTTAGCTCTAACTGGTGCCCTACACAGACCCATGTTCCTCTTTCTTCTGGAAGCACCACTGAAAGGTGTTTGCTTGGCTAATTGCAAAGATAGAACACACAAATCAGCACCTTCTCCTGAAAAGAGGCCCTTCAAATGTTCGTGTTTTAGACAGCATCTCTGGGTTGAGGCTAACTTTATTCACCAGGGTGTTTTGAGCAGCTTTGGATGAAGAATCTATCACAGGCTTACAAAACAAATGTTACCCTTCTTTCTCTCTGGGAGTCGTCTGTGAACATTATGTGATCTTCTTGAATAATTCAGCATTCAAAATCATTTGTCAAATAATTTCCATGAGTAATTTTTGACTTACAGCTTGTCCATGATCTATTTATTGTGAATATTTGAAATCAAATCTGACTGATGAGCTCTGATTGCACACACTGGTTACCTAGAGTAGTGCTAGTCCCTGATGGGATGGGCCTAGGCCTTTGAAGCACATTTATGCAGCGAACGCTTATGATTAAGAATTTTAAATTCATTCTTCACAAATAATCTCCAATGGCTGCTAAAATTTGCTATTTCTGTGAACATTTCTGTCAGTAAACTCATTAGCTAGAATAATTGCACAAAACAACAACAACAACAACAACAACAAAAACCCACAAAAGGAGAGGAAAGCAAGGCAGACCAATTTGTTTTCAAATCAGAACAAACATTGCTGAAATATTCCAATGTTCCCCTAGTCCTTTGGGACTTAGCTATGTGAGATCTTGATAGGCTTTCATTTGCCTGAAGCTTTAACAGCCCCTATTTAGTTGGTGGGTTCAGCCCCCACCCAGTTTCCTATTAGGCAGATAAAGCGAGGACTTAGAAACTGCAACATATGCTTTCTGCATAACCACAGAAATGCAGAGGGTTAAGCATGATATGTACAGATACAGTTCCAGCAGATTATTTGTACCTGGTTACCGTGCAGTGCTTTAAGACTTTTTGGTGAAACAGAGCAGGTACCTGAGTTCTAGGGATGCCACGGGTTCTGATTTTATTGCTCTCAGTTTCTTTTATGTTTCTGCAGAGGGAAAAGGAGAGAGAGCCTTTCCTTTATTTCTTGTTGGAACCAGGAGCCTGTTTTGGTGTTGGCTGATTACCTTTGGATATTATGTTTAAGTAGATGCCTAGATATAAATTTGCCATCCTCCTGCCAGCTTTGGTTCCCTTCGGTTTGGTCCCTTTCCTTCTTTTTCTCTTTTCCCCACTCACTCAGGACATAAACTTTAATGATGAGATTTCATGCTCAGTCAAGTTTTTGAAAGCCACTTATGAAGCATCAATCAGATTATATACCTGCCCTGGCTGGGTGGCTGCTTTTCCCTCCCTACAAGGGGTTGATGGTCAAAATACATAATGAGCTACCACTGACAGCCTATCAGACTTCCATCTCTTCCTGTCTTCTTCAGAAGCCTCTGCAAGTGATGGCTTAGTCCATCACCATGCAAACTGTTAGTACTTGACATTGCTCCGCAGAGTATGATTGTTTGCCTTGTTTCATAGAATCATAGAATCTTATAATCATAGAATCATTAGAGCTGGAAGGGATCTTTAAGGGTCTTCTAGTCCACCTCCCCTGCAATGAACAGGGACATACACAACTAAATCAGATTGCCTGGGGCCTGATCCAGCCTCACCTTGAAAGTCTCCAGGGATGGGGCATCCACCACATCTGTGGGCAACCTGTTCCAGTGCCTCACCACCCTCACTGTAAAAAACTTCTTCCTTATATCTAACTTAAATCTATCCCAGTTAAGCTTGAAAGCTTGTTCTATCACCACAGACTCTGCTAAAGAGTTTGTCCTCTTCTTCCCTGTAGCTTTCTTTCAGATACTGAAAGGCTGCTATCAGGTCACCTCAGAGACTTCTCTTCTCCAGGCTGAACAGCCCCAGCTCTCTCAGCCTGTCCTTATTGGAGAGGTGTTCCATCCTTTGGATCATTTTTGTGGCCCTCCTCTGGATGCACTTCACAGGTCTGTGTCTCTCCTGTACTGAGGACTCCACATCTGGACACAGTCACCAGGTGAGGCCTCAGCAGCACAGAGTAGAGGGGCAGGATCACCTCCCTCGCCCTGCTGAGCATGTTTCTTTTGATGCAACCCAAAATATAGTTGGCTTTCTGGGCCGTGAGGGCACATTGCTGGCTCATGTCCAGCTGCCATCCACCAGTAACCCCAGGTCTTTTTTGGCAGGGCTGTTGTCGGTCCTTTCATACACCATCTTGTATTGGTAGTGGGGATTACCTCGACCCAGGTGCAAGACCTTGCATTTGGATTTGTTGAACCTCATGAGCTTCACTTAGGCCCACTGCTCAAGCCTGTCTCGGTCCGTCTGGATGGCATCCCATCCTTCTGGTGTGTTGACTGCACCCCCGCAGCTTGGTGTCATCAGCAAACTTGCTGAGGGTACACTCAACCCCACTGCCAGCATCACTGATGAAGTTATTAAACAGAATCAGTCCCAGTGCTAACCTCTGGGGATCACCGCTTATCACTGATATCCATCCAAACACTGAGCCATTGACCACCACTCTCCAGACTTGGTCCTGCAGCCAGTACTTCATGTGTTGAACAGATGTTGTCGGGTACTGTGACAAATACCTTACTGAAGTCCAGATAGATGACATCAGTGGCTCTTCCCTTGTCCATTGTTGCATTGACACCATCATCATAAAAGGCCATTAGTTTGGTCAAGCAGAATGTGCCCTTGGTGAAGCCATGCTGGCTTTCCCATATCATCTCCCTGCCTCTCATCTCCCTGCCTCTCATCTCCCTGCCTTCCATGTGCCTTAGCATAGCTTCCAGGAGGATCTGCTCCATGATCTTTCTCGGCACAGAGGTGACAGGTTGGTAACTCCTGGGATTGTCCTTTTTACCCTTCTTAAAAAGGATGTGAAGTTACCTTATTTTCAATCAGCGGGGACTTTACCTGATTGCCATGACTTTTCAAATATCATTGAGAGTGGCTTGGAGTCTACATCAGCCTGCTCCTTCAGGACTCTGGGATGCATCTAATTGAGACCCACAGACTTGTGGGTGCTCGGGTTCCTCAAGCGGTCATGAACCTGATCTTTGCTTACAGTGGGAGGGACATTGCTTTGCCAACCCCCTCCTGCCAAACCAAGCATCTGAGTGCTGTGTGATGAGCAGTTATCAAAGAAGACCAAGGCAAAAGTACCTCAGCCTACTCCTTGTTTGTTGTTACTGGCTTGCCTGCATCAGTCTGTAGGGGGGATATGCCCTCCACACATTTATGCTGCCTCACATGGCCACTGACACATGAGCTCTCTTAACAGCATTTACAGAAAAGACCCATTCAATGTCTTTCTCCTTTTTTTTCTATACTTCTGCCACTGGCTTTGCATGGGATTTTGTGTTTCTCAGCACATTTTTCCCACATCTGGGTCAAGAGTCTCATTTTTCTGTTAGTCTTACTGCATGACCTCTGGTACTCTGGAGAAACACAGGAGAATATTCCCACAAACAATATAATTAATTCAGCCATACCGGGACTGGCACTGATAAAGGCCAGGGCCCAGCAGCTTCCAGTTCACTTTAGATAACTATGGCTCCTAACTTGTAGTAAAAATGTTTGGAAACTGCTGAAGACTTGCCTACACAAGGGCTTGAAGCTTTAGGGTTTTTATCGTTCTAGAGACATAACCTGCAGAAAATCCCTTTTTACACCTTTTCTTCCTGTGCTGGGCTCTGATGCTAATGCTTCCTGTCTTCAGCTGATGGGAAGAAAAAGGCTGTGGTGGTGTGTGTGCTTGTGGAATGCCTGAGGTTAGTAAGTCCTAGCTCTAAGCTGGAGTCATTTCTATACAATACTGTATTGCCCATCTTTGATACAGTGGCCTCTCTTTTCCTCTGGAGTATTGTGCTGCGTGAGCAGTTCTTCCAGACTGCCCTGCAGAGTTTCAGTTCTGAATGGCCAGTGGCTGCATGGCATTCACTCCTTGCCCCACAGTTGGTTACTGCCAGCAGATGGCAGAGAGGATGAAAGGAGACAGTAACTGCAACTAGATTTACTGAAGTTTGTTTTTCTAATTCCTGTGCCCAGGGAACAGCGTTCCCTAACTATATTCAGCTATGGATTTCTGAGGTCAGCCTTATCTACTGCACCGTGCTGCTTCACTCATTAGTCTGCAGAATATTGGCATTTAGTTGAGTCCTTCTGTCCACTCCATTTCCAGCTCAGCGTTATTATTTGTCAGATGCTGCCTACCCAACTGCTGTTTAAATGACCTTTCTAAATGCAAAAAGTATAATACATAAATACTGCCCACTGAATAAGAAAGTACAGATAATAGCTAAAAAAAGTCTCATTACCCAGTTCTGATGTAGGATATAACAGCTCTCATAACATACTTTGACTTCTAACAATATAAAACAGGAAATACAGAAAAAATCATTGTATGATTTCAAAGGATGGAGAGAACTAACAGAGGGAAAGAGCTAATTACATTTAAGTTTGGTCAAGGAACTATGACAAGCAACCACAGCTCTTGAAAAAGTGCCTCAGAAGTTATTAGTTTTGTAGCTGATATAAACAAATCTCCACTAACATTAGATGTAAAGTCCAACCAACACTTGATGACTTTGAGGATGAAAATAATTCCCCTAAATAGTGAACATTCTCATTGCCAAATGGATTTGGAATGTTTTTGCTGTTGTTTTGTTGGTTCTTCGAGGCAAACACAGTTCATTTTATTTGTAATCTCTTATATCCTTGGAATGTCATTGTTCTATAAGGTCCACTGTAAATGAAGTGCTGATGGTTTGAGCTGTCCAGGCCACTGCTTTCCCGCTTTAATTAGTTGCAGAGTGGAATTAACGCAACAAGAGATGCAAGTGGCTCATGAAGGCTTTCCACTTCCAGGAGGCAAAAGCAGCAGTGTGATTAAGGCCTTTTCTGCATTGCTCTCCACCTGAAGCCTTATTGCACAACTGAGTAAAACACATGGCCATGAGCTTCCCCTTGCCTTTCTGCCGAGTCTGAATTCTGTAGCAATGTCTGTTTCCAGGAGTGAACAGTAACCTTTGCTCTATAATGCTCCATCACACAAAAAGCTTATGTTCAGATGTGCCAACACCATCAGGAAAGTCTCCTTCCTACACTTGTCGTGTGCAAACTAGTATTCTGTAGCATCCTTTAGCTGTGCACATACAACCCTTCTGACATGCAGCTTGTGTTTTACATGAGAAAGAACAAGATGAAACTTTCAACCCACATAATATGCAGCAGCTTGCATTGCGATCTCTTCAACGCAAGCTTGGCCCCGCTTCAGGTCTTGAAATCAGAAACTGTTTTATGCAGCAGAGGCTGCGGTCATACCCTCAGCTAATCCCATCCTTCTGTCCTCGCCACCAACTCCTCTTTGCCTTTCACAGTTCTGCTGTGTAATAGGCCTCTGTCTATTTAATGAGTTGATGAGCTGTTTTCAGAGATCAAATACTCTCCTCGGTACACACGTACCTTCATCTGCTAAAGCAAATTCTATTGGCTTTAGGAAAGAAGGGTTGACAGTGTAGAGAAAAAAGACTGATGAAGGGAAAGGCTGCGCAATTGCTGAGCATTCAGATTTGGGAGGCAAGAGGGGCTGCTATTTTATTCCTCCAGTGTTCTGTGTATCCATCACTCAGACAGAATTCCTGTTAGTGGAAATCTAATTCTTCAGTCACTGGCCAAAGTTAATTAATTTGTAAATATATTTCATCTTGTAAGCAACAGCCTTTTCCAAGAAAGAAGCTGATAGAAAGAGCAAAGGTGCGAAGATGTTGCGTGACATATGTCCACCCTAGGAGACTGAAGTGTCACCAGGTAGTTCCATTTCCCTCATCAGAAGCTGGGCAGAGGTTTTCATTTTACTCTGTGTAGCTGTGCTGAGGCTGCACCAGGATATGCATCCAGTTTGGGCTTCCTGATTGTATGGGGATTTTGAGAAACTGAGTCCAGTGGATGTCAACCAAGATAGCAAATGGGAGTGCATGGCTTGTGATGCATACTTGAGAGACTTTTGTTCATTTAGATTGGTGAACAGGAGACGCTGGGCTGAGCAGACATCAGCTGACTGCTACTTGACAGAGTTGCAAAGGCAACTAAGCCAGACTCTTCCCAGTAGTGGCAAATGACAAAAAGCAGTGCAGTGAACACAAGTTGTAGGGTTTGGATGAGCTATGAAGAAAAACATATTCCCTGGTGAGTAATGTTACATAGGAAAAAGTACCCAGATTGTCTCAATCTCTCCCTTGCAGAGGATTCTCAAGACCTGGCTATACAAATCCACAGCTGGCTTGATGTAATATTGAGTGGGAGATGAGACTAAATGACTTCCACCAACAGTCCCGTTCCAACAACCATTTCTGTCATTCTGCCACCCTTTTGTTGAAGCTGTTCATTTAAACGTAAAGGAAGACTAAAAAAGAAAAAAACAAGCTGAAGTAGCCACATATAAAAAGCAGCCATCAAACCAAAGTTGTGCCATTTTGGAAAAGTGAACCTTCCAAAGATGAAATAAAGATCTTTCTTGGAGCAACTGAAGGTTCTCTTGGACTCAGACCTGATCCCTTTGTTTTGTGAAACTCTGTTTTGGCAGAGAGGAAACTGTGCTTCAGCTTCATTTAAATGAGAAGTTTTCTGAATTAAATATAATTAAATATGAAATTAATATATATGAGCAGCACCTTTCCTTATGTTTAGCTTATTTTGTTGTGCAGTTCCTTAACTGATAGTATGAGGCTATGAAAGATGCTGAACCCAGGAGAGAAACAATAAATGGGGTATTTAAATAATCAGATGCGTCACATATGATTAGGGACATTCATTGTTTTGGTAGTAGCAAAGAAGATTATCTGAATGATTTCACTGGCTCTGCCTGCACTTTGTTCACTTGTTCTTTTTAAAGCTTTAAGGAGGAGGAACACGCTTTCTAGAAGTTAAAAGTTTCCAGGTTCCAGGCATTGATCTGCATGAAATCTGAACGTGCTTATCAGTATTTTCTTAAATTCCTTCTTCCATGAGGAAGTCTAAAAAGCGTTTTTGGTCTTTCTATGGCTTTATGTTTGACACTACTCACTGATGTTCTGGCATTACATTAGAGCATTTGTTGTAAGCAGAGGCTAACTTCTCTATGCAGAGATGAAATACGTACTTCTTTTCCCTTGTCATCAATGCAGTGCATACACTGTGTATGCTATAAAATTTACTGCACCTTTAATTGTTTACTTTAGTGCTTCTCAGTGCTTGTAAACAAAGGAACAGGAGGTACTTACATGTCTTGGCAAGTTTAACAAGTTGTGAAAAAAGTTTTTTATTATAGAACTTCACAGTTTATTTCCCTTTCAGTTTTCCCTCTTTCATTAGTAAGTGAAGACATAATTTGTTAAATTCTTAGTAAGTGGGATTGAAGGGTCACCAGATTGCTAAATTAAAGGAACAAATTAAATATCGATACTAAATTAAAGTGTTGGCTGGGCTAGTGAGAACTGCAAAACAATATCTGTACTCTATTAGCGGCTTTGAAATTGTTGTGGAAAACTGTCAGCAAAACATGCAGTCTTCCATATATCATCCTCTATCTTTGCAATGGCGGGCAAAAGAATTCACCAATGACAGGTGCTGTCACAGAATATATTTATTCTGCAACTTTTTATTTTCTCCATCAGCTACAATGATGGACAATCATGTCTTGTTTCCTGAATGATGGCAATTTCTTAAAGATTCTACAATTGCTGCCCTTGAAGACTGCCTGTTTCATGAACCAATGTCAAATTCTATCTATATGCCTTTACAAAACACTTATAACTGTGGTATTTAAGCACTCTACATGGATTAAAAATGAATAGTGAAGCTGCCTGGAGGATAGTTGGTAAAATCTACTTAAATTTTGGATTTTGTGATGTAATGTGATTTCATTGGGTTGACAGAGGTAAACAAAGAAATATCAGACACTTCACAAAAAATTCAGAAAAAGAGCTTTTCATATTTTTTAACTCAAAAAGAGATTGAAGTATTGAAAAATTTGAGAAGAAATTCTAGTTGTCAATGAGACTTAAATCTTGACATGCAAAAGAATCAGGGTTTTTTAGTTACTATGTGACGATGGGAGGTGAGCGTTCAATCAGCCTGTGATAGGCTTTGCCATTAGATTTACACTTGGATGAGAGAGAAACCTCTTCCTGTTCTGTATTCGTTATTTCCCCATTGGCACGTCAGTGGAGAATTAACAAAAAGTATGTTAAATGTTGAGTTTAGAGTCCAGGTTCTTTGCTCTTCAAGCAGTACTTACTTCCATGGA
Source organism: Chrysolophus pictus (assembly GCA_037305975.1). NCBI lineage: Eukaryota > Metazoa > Chordata > Aves > Galliformes > Phasianidae > Chrysolophus > Chrysolophus pictus. The sequence continues at coordinate 114,079,441 of CM074576.1, read as the reverse complement.
GCTTACAGATTCCAGGAGCAAAGCTGCTTGACCTCTTAAGGAGTGGCAGTTCCTTGGGCTCCCCAAAGACATAACCCTGCAACACGGAAGAAAGATTCTCAGCTAATGACTTGGCCAAGTTCCATCACCCCAGAAACTAAAATTTTGCCCTTCCACTGCAATCACTTCATTGTTTAAGAATTGCTTAGAAGGTCGTTCAAGCTTTGTACAAGTTCTGCATAGTCTGGGAGACCTTAGCTTTATACTGTAAACAATACATTTGATGCTGTGTACCTCTCATATATCTTTCTGTCAAACTGCAAAGTCCATTTTGTCTCCAGAGCACTTTTTGATTATAGTACTGTTCAGCACCTTTAGCTTGATTGGAAAGCCTCCATACTGAGCTGAAGGATACAGGAAGAGGCAGGAAAAATTCATGCACTCTGCCAACACTGAAAATACAGGGATACCAGTATTTCCCATAGTGATAGAGCAAAGCTCACCACTGGTGAGTAGAACTTTATCAACTTATTGGTTTCATCAAGATGGTGAAAGCAAGCCAGTAATTAAGGATAAGCTTGATAAGCTTTTGGAATTGATGAAGACAACCACAAATGGGAAGGGAAGAGAAGAAGATGTAAAAGGCATAGCTCTTGCTAGGAGTTCTTGCTCCTACCTCGAGAAGTTTCTTCTCCCTTAAAAAGGTAGAAGGAGTTAGCTGAATAGGCTCAGGCAGTCGTGCAGGGACTGGGAGAATCAGCAAAGAAGCAGATGGTTCCCCTCTTCTGTTCCTAGAGCCCACATAATTACAGCATATTTTTGCAAAGAGCAAAAGTTTCCATTACCTACAGGAGTTATTGACTAATTCCAAATGTCTGTCTGAATAAAGTATCAGCAAAGTTCTGGCCTAAACTCTCAAGAAAAGAAAGTGTGTACATGCAGCCAACCATCTCCTTGGCAGTGCACAGAAATAGCAGCAATTTGTGTTGCATTTGGCATCTTCTTAAAATGTCATTTTGGGATGATGGTGGATAAGCTAATACGGATACTTGTCACAGTCACGGAGTATGCAAATTCCCTGGGATATAAGGTAACCAGGAATATTGGACAGATAGATTTAAAAAAAGATTGTCAATAATATGCCTTCTTTAACAGAGCAAGGAAATGTGAGATTTACTGAATATATGACTTTGAATGGCTGTCAGCAACCTGAGATAATAGTTGTGTGAAGACACTCAGTAGAAATGGGATACACGTTCCTATGAACAGTTTGTGATAGCAACTAGTGTCCAAGATGTTAACAGAGCAGTAGCAGGTAGTGTTAAATACAGAGCTACTAGAGCAGGCACTAGAGCATTTATCTATATAACTTGTTCAAAATGGGAGACCGATGACTTACGTGCCATAACTGCAGCAAAACCTGAATCTCAGTATATTCAAGTGGAGAAAGATGTCCTAGCTTACGGTTATGAAAAATTTCCAGGATGTGTTTGTTGGAGGCCAGCATTAGCTGGAACTGACTGCAAGCCATTCATTGCAGTTTGCAAGATGCACTGGGCAGACACCCTCTGGGCACAGAGGGATTATTTTTCTGTCCACCTGCAAACGTATGATTTGCAAACTGAATGGTGGTAGAAGAGGTCTGGAGGCTGCAGTTACGCTCCTAAGCGTTTTTTAAGGGTGGTTTACAGCAGACCACATGAGCAGCCAATCTGATTAAAGAAAAAACTCCGCCTTCCTAATCTCAAGAAAGAGTGAAGGATTCTCCTGATAATATAATTAAAGAACGAACTTTTTAGCAAATCAGTGAAACTATTGGCCAGAAGTTTGTGTGTCCACTCCCTTTTAGGATTAAGGAGAAGTTCTCAGCACTGTAAGGGATTTTGTTTAAGGGCAGTAGGATGTTGATCTGAAATGTGTTACAGGGAAATATGATTAAAATGATACATGAAGGTCATTTAGGGATTGAAAACTCTGAGAGAGGTCAGAGATGTTTTTCACTGCTCCTTAAATGAACAGTGATACCAAGGAAACTACTGAAGTGTCAGAAATAGAGGTCAGTGCACTGAATGAGACCATGCTGGTAGCACAGGAAAAAAATTGTCCTTGAGCAAAAGAGGGATAGATTCAAAGAAAAATGTGCTGGTTCCCTTTGAAAACTTAGTTGAGGATGGTGCAGCCAAACAGGTGTTTGCACATGTCAAATCAATTTTTGCTGGAAATAGCATATGTGATAGATTCTGAAAATGGGGGAATGATAGTGGCTCTAAAACGCAATGGTTCCCGCTCACAAAACAGAGGCAAATGTGTTACGTTCATCCAGTGCAGCAGTGTGAAGATTGGTTGTGACCCTGATCCTTCACAGAAGCCTAACCCCCATTATTTGTACAAGTTTGTTGTGATCTCAGGGCATTACTGGCAGGGACTGTGTTGTTAGCTTCAGGTCTGAACTAGAAATGCTATTAAGACATTTTAATGGAGGAAATGGACTACATACACAACTACTGAGAGGAAGGACTTTGGAGGTAGAATGTCCTGAGGTTTTGGCGTTGCCCGTATCTTGTGAATGTACAGACTGGATTAAGTCAGCAGTAGAGAAGGAAGTCATGAGTCAGATGAGGAGGTTTTGTTTTCAGAATTAGATTACTAGGCTGGAAATCACATTTCATTTTCAGATCCCAGGGATTTCTCTAACAGTCCTTATGCTGTTGGAGTACAGACCTTACAGTAATGATCTACATCTGTCTCGAATTTTGAGGTGAAACATGATTTCATTCAGCACATACAGGAGCACTAAGGACTATAAGAAATAAGCAAACAGTTGGAAAATTCTGGAGAAAATCTTCTTTCATTTAATATTATTCTGTATTTGTTTTTCTAGTCTTTATGGGTGCATTAAATGCAGAATTTCTAGACGGTTGCCAGTGTAATGTCACTCATTGCTTTGTCTCAAGCCTTGCTCTTCTCAATATAGACTGGGGGTAGAGGCAGCTGCCGTGAGGAGGCCATGCTAAACCTCTGCAGTGCTGACCAGCATACAGCCAGCAGGTTTAGCCCTTGAGCTCTCTGCCCACTCTAAATCCACTCCTGATCTTATCTAGATTAGCCATTTTATACTTTTCCCACTTGTCGACTTACAGTCTCATTTCAGGTCTTATCTCAGATTATCCCTCTGATTTTTTCCCACCTGTGCTACTTTGTCTTTCCTCTCCTATAGTCATTTATTATTGAACACTACACTGGGGTCATGCTTTGTTTTTAAACTCTGGAAAGCTGTTCCAAATGGTGCGCGTGGAAAGAGCCGTGCAAGCACACTGTGTAATAACCATTTTCACCCCAGAAGATGGGTTTCACTACACACGGACTTTGTCCTACACGTTATCAGTTACCTCAGCACCAGAGAAATGGAGACACAGCACCAAGTGTTAGCACCCATGCTGACAAGTTGCAAAAGCTTGAGTGGCTGCAGATGAGCAGTGGAACATGCTGACAAGCTTATACTCACTCTGCAGCTTTTTGATGGAACAAAATAGGGGTCACATCAATTCAAACCTTCCTTTCCAGAAACAGAGCAACTCAGTTAGTTATTAGCTGGGAATTAGAGTGGAATGCAGCTATTAGATCTTTGTGGAAAGGCTGCCAATTTTCATTATTTCAGACCAAAATGACAGCTCCTGGGGTATTCAGTATACTTTCTGCCTCTCTGTTCTTGGTATACTGCAATAATGTAAATTACACGTTAGGCATATGAAATCCCAGGTAATGTGGGGAATGGCACAGCACAGCACAGGTATTCTCATAATATGGTTAATAAACAAACATTCTTTTGTATGTGGGCTTTCAAAAACTGTCAGTATTAGCGCTCAAGGAAACTTAAAAGGACAAGGGAGAACAAACAGTATTCAGTCTTAGTCTCAAGCCTACCTAAGTTAGGGAAACAATGGATAGGCAGACACTATAGTGAATCCTCAGATTGTCTTTGTGGTCTTGGAGGAAGACCACATCATTTGCACTGATTAGCGATGAATCATCCCCACAGACAGTACTGGATCTCACCAGTGGGCCGCAGAGGGTTTCCCCCTCTCTGGCTCCACTGCTTTGCATTCGTCTCTTGGCACGGGCATTGCAGGGCGATGTGTGTTCAGATGGCTGTTCAAAAGGAAGTGTTTGCTAGTGGTGGATGATACAGCCAGCTTCTCAGTTAGCAAAACAGGTTGCCAAATATTTTAACAACTGCTGTGTTAAACATTTGCTACAAAAGAAGGTTGAAAACAAAATTAGAAGAGTTGTCTAAATTCATACAGAAACAAATGTTATCTTTGAACAGAAGTTCCCCCCAACACCTCTGTTAGCCCCTTCAGGGGTCAGGCCTTATGTAATCAGTCATGTCTGAGCATGTCAAAAGGCAGCAGTGTCATTTCTCCCGTTTCTGCCATTGTCCTTCTTGTCCCTCAGCTCTGGACCAGCCAGCATCCCTACAGCACTTGTGCATGTCACAAGGTTGAGGTGCCTGCCTGCATAGCCCTTCTTTCCTACATAATGCATCTGCTTTCCAGATGCAAGTGGACTAGGTTGACTGATGCCTCTGTAGAGATGCTGAAGGTGCAGGGTACAGCTGTGGGAGATTTAATTTCCTCCTATTGTCAGGGAAAAAAATAATAAATTAGAAAAGGCTTACCCAGAAGCTAAAGGACTAGTCTAATATATGGGAGTCTAGGGCTCAACTACTTCCTTTGCTGCAGACTTTCAGTGTGACCATAGGGCAAGCCATTTTGTTTCTCCCTTTCCTAACTGTATTGGCTGATGTTCTTTCCCTTGTAAAGTTTAAGGATTTTCTAAGGCACAACGTAAATTAAGATCATGGAAACCTCAAATGCTCTGGTGATAGGTGTATGTTATTAAAGATTATGCATGCTAATTAAAGAATAGGAATAAATGTTAAACAGTGATGTACTGACACATTACGTATTTTGTTTTCCCTTTCTCTCTTTTAAAACGTCTTCAATTTAGCGACTTCTTACCTGATTACTCTGATTTAAAAAGCTCTCAACTGACAAACTGCCCTTTGGATTTGTTTACTCTGTGGACTCTACAAAGGAAAATGAAAGAAAATTACTGCTAGGAGAAGTAATGAAAGCTTCAGCAGTGACTGGATCTCACCTCTTAAATCCATAGCATTTGACGAGCCATTCTGTTTCTATTGCAGAAGTTCATAGTGTCTTAAAGTTGCAGTTTAAACAAGTTCTGGTGCTGGACATCAGGAGAGGCTAGTGTGTGAGAGAGAGAGCAGTTTTCATGAGTGTTTCAGCCATAAAGCATACGTTTTTAAGGGCTATGTGGACCCCAGTGATCTGTGCTATTTTGTAGGGAGTAGCAGTGGCTGTTTTCTGTGTTGTTTAAAATTACAGATGGTTGGGAATGCTCCGTGGGAATGATTTTCTGCAAAAAGATTTTTTCCAAAATTGAAACTTTCTTTTGGGAAATCAAAATGAAAGACTTCATTTTATTGTCAGTTCAACCTGAATCATAAAACTTAATTTTATAGAAGTGAACCAAATGTTTTATTTTGAGTCAGTTCAATACATGTTTAATTTCAACATTTCAGCTTGCTAGGGACCAAAATGAATGTTGAAATGTCAATATTTCTCAGTGGATGGGAATTTCATTCAGCTGTATTTGAGCTGTAGTTGAAAAATTCTTCCATAGGCATCACAGGCCAAAACTGCTAATTCTGAGCCTATTTTCAGTCTATGCTTCTTTTGATGGGTGGTAAAGGAAGCAGGTAAGTCTAATAGTTACTTTCCTTAGTAGGTTGTAAATAAAAAAAAATGAATTAAACTGGTGACATTTGGATCTTAAAGCTCAAGTTCATGCTGCTGGATTTGAAATCTCTTTTTTGCAGACAAACATGCAGATTATCGTAGTCACGTTTTGCTCAGGCATTGCCGGCGGGGGAGGGTGGCCCATGCAGAGCTGGTCCAAACCACCTCCTATATGAGGTGTTTCTCCATTTCTGCTACAAGTGGTTTGGCTCCGCTTGTATGAATGGTGTTTGGGAACTCTTGTATAGTCAGAGTAACACGTAAGTGTGCTGTCCCACTAGAGGCAGAAGCAGCTATGGTATTTAACTGGTTCTCAAACCAGCTCTAAATACGTCCTGCTCCCTGCCGTCACTGCCAAGGATCATTTTTCCCTGCTTTCTCATGGTTTGTGTCTTAGTGTCTCAGCCCCACATATAGGGCCAGCGTTATTCCAAGAATGCTGCAAGCACAGAGAATCAAAAACTGTCTTTGCAAACACAAAAGTGGTCTCTCATTTGTACCACCAATAAATTAAAGAGTTTAAATAGCGTTGTGCTTGTCACAGCTCTTCAGAATTGTCTGTGATCCATCCAAGACCAGCTTCCTCATACATCTGAGGGAATGAGAGAAATGTGTCTGTTTGGTGTTCCTGAACCTCCTCTGTTCCCTCTTGCCTGCTAAGCCAGGAGTTGCCTTACCTCAGTCTGGGGGGGTCTGTTGTCACTGGGTGCTTGGTGGGTGGAGGAAAGGTGAAGAAGCAGCCCTGTTCCCTCAGCCCCAGTGGACTCATAGGATTTACTTCTTGTTGGCATAATGCAGGCTGAGCTGAGCATCAGCTGTAATGGAAGCTAGGAATACAGAGGCTTGCTTGTTAGAACAGTAACCTGCAGGAAGGAAAACACCCTCTGCCTTCAGAGTTGTCTTAAAATATTCAAGTCAATTTGTTCTTATTAAACAAATGCGTCTGCTTCAATAGGATGTCAAAGGTGTCAGTCTCTTCCTTTTTCTTTGTGGTTGTCCTAAAAACAGGTGTTTGATCAAGATCATGTACTTTGTCAAGGGAGATCCTACTTTACACCCCCACCCCCGCCCTCGTCCCCTTCCTGCCCCTGAAGAAAGGTCCCTTTAATCAGCTCTAGAGTGCTGTACCAATTACCTCCCTACAGGGTGACCTTTTTATCTCGTAATGGCATTTTGGAATCCAGTCGCCCTAACCTCACTGGGAGTGTATGCATGTCACACTTCCAATCCTCTCTCTCTTCTTTCCCCCCGCTGTTGTTGGCACTGAATACGGCCTAATATATTCATGACCTAATTAGAGTAATTTTTGCATAATAACGACCTCCCGGGGGAAACTTTTTTGGGGTGTTTTTTATGCGTGTATGTGTGTGTGCATGCACACTCAGACTGTTCAGACACATTAACTGGAACAAGTGTTTCTTAATTTTCAAATGTTTCTCTGGTTATTAGAAGTATTTTTATGTCATTTAAAATGGAAACGATGCAAAAGGAAGCCCCAGAGGAAAGGGATTGTTTTACTTTCCTGCTCTGTGTTTCTCTCTGTTACTTTGAAGCTTATGTCTTCTCTTCTGAATGTCCAAGACAGCACCATGCTGTCTTGCTGTTATTGGATGCTCTCACTGCTTTCAAGGTTTCGCTCTCATCTTTGCCAGCTTCATCCTTCCCCTCTGTCACGCAGCTTCTTCGCCTCTCCCCTCATGTCCTTGTTTGACCTTCAGGAACAGGTTGCCCAAGGAGGTTGTGGATTCCCCATCCCTGGAGGCATTCAAAGCCAGGCTGGATGTGGCTCTGGGCATCCTGGTCTGTTGATTGGCAACCCTGCACATAGCAGGGGGGTTGAAATAGATGATCATTGTGGTCCTTTTCAACCCAGGCCATTCTATGATTCTATGAATCCTTCATTTGCTGTGATGGTCACATACTTGACCTTATCTTAGCCAAGGGCCATGCTCTCTTTCTCTGTTTCTGACATCTCAGGTCCAAGTCTGTGTGGGCTCCTGTAAGTGGTGGCCCATCTTGGCAGACCATCTCAGCAGAGCATCATGACCCTTACTCTGTTACTCTCTCGCTTGTCTGGAACTTGACATGTCTTCATTTCCTTGCTGACCTTTCTGTTTTCCCTCACTCTGCAGTTTCCATTTTTTCCTCCTCCTCAGCTTCTACTGCTCATTGTTCCTGGAACACTGCTCCCACTGCCAGCCCTCTTTTCTTGAGCTCCAGTTGTTCTTTCTCTAGCAGTCCTCGCTGGCTCTCAGCTATTGTTCTGTTTTCAGCCTCCGCAAAAATGAAAATACAGCCCTTTCTGACAGAGGTCATGGTCCACCTTCCTCAGTGTTACGTTGTTATAAATAAAGTAAGTCTGTTGACCTTGACTGTGTTAGTAGCGATTTATACCAGCAGGACATGTTTATTTCTATAAGCATATTAATTGTGTTTTCCCCAAACTGCTGTTTAAAGAGCATTAAGGGGTGGTGTTCAGAGCACTTACTTGCTCTAAAATGACACATCAGGATGAGTTTGCTGAAAATGTTATTCATCTGTTTTCTGCTTTCTATATATTTACTTTAGTCTTAGTAAATAGCTCACTCAGGTTTTACATCAATAAGAAAAGACAAGCTTTCCATAGACAGCTGTTTTCTAGTGCTGACAGAACCTTCCATGCCTTGAGCACTCCTGTCTCTTAGGCTCTTGTACCCAGCTCTGCTGACTTCGTACTGTACCACAGAACCACAGAATGGTTGATGTTGAAAAAGACCCTTCCTACAATTCCAAGTTTTTCCAGTTCCTTTGTGTGCATTCATCCATTACTTTGGCAAATGCCTCCAATTATCATTGACCTGAGCATATTACTGTGTGAAAGACAGGCTGTTCTGCCGCCTGGGTCTGCAGATCCATCTCCTGCTTTGGTTATAATCCTTCATCTTGTACCCAACTTACATCATGCTTGGCTGACAGCATCCCCTGTATTTCAAGAGCGGGTACATGTGCCAAAAGAGAATGGAGAAATAAACAGGTATGCTCAAAACATTTCCCAACAAAATCTTTGCTTTTTAAAGGAGTCTGTGGGAATGGAACAGTCCACATTAAAAAGTGCCATGAAACATTCATCAGTGCTCTTCACTATAACACAGTTTGTTTTGGGGTTAGCTGCAAGATATATTGGGCAAAAATAGGGTATGTATAAGGTTGTTTCACATCCTGGCATATCTGTGTCTTGATATTGCTTTCTGCATTGTTTTTTCAAGTGCCCAGACCTTTGCATACGCAAAAGTGTACGCATATGATAAATGGGAACAACTTCAAATGTATGATGCAGTTGGAAAATTGTCCTTTGTTACTTTTAAAGCTGTAGTTTAAATGCACCTTACATTTCATAATCTTTGTGTGCTGTTTTAGTAGGCATGTGGATTGAGCATTCATATACACAGGCTGTGGGCAGTGGATTTATGAGTAAGAAGGTGCAGATGCTAAGGTCCCAAACGCTGCTTGATTAGTGTATTACACTTGAAGGTATTGCAGGAACAGGTGGGCTTGGGAGTCGGGATGGAAGGCAGAAAAGGAGGGATGGATAGATTTGAGATAGTCCTGAATGTTTTCACAGCAGTTTGGCTCCAGTGCTCCATCTGTGCTTGTGTGCTACACATGGTAGGGATGGCATATCTCTTTCAGATCACAGGAGGAAAGACCATTTTGAGGATTGTGATAATCCTTGAGCATGGTGAAGAATTCATAGCAAGAAGAGAAGAGGCTATAAGAGCCTTTTGGGTCAGGGCCAAATTACCATTAGTAATCTTTTCATTCCTGCTGCTGCTGTTGGTTTTTGTTTGTTTGTTTGTTTGTTGGTCTTTATGTCCTTCAGTAAGGCAAAATTCCAACATGATTTGCTCTTTTCCATCTTGTAACACCTGAAGGTGGTCCAAAGAAGGAGGTCCTCCTTGACCAAAACAGAAGAGCAGAGGGACAGAAGGGAAGAACACTGTGTTTAAATGAGAAGCAATAGATAACCGGAGGGCACTTATTTTGATACTTGGCCATCAAAACTGTATTCCTAACTTTCCAGAAGTTGCTTAGGGACTGAAACTTTCATTCCCAAATTCTGCAACACTTCAGGGCTTCTGTTATGATGCCAGAATGAGAATGCTTTGAATCTGAGCTCTGACCACCTTTATTTGTGCATTTACATTTTTCACTATGGACTTCCTTAGGAGGTTGCTGCTATGTGCCACTGCTCTTCCCCCCTCCTGTAAAAGTACCAGGAGTACTTCTGCGTATGAGATTGATGTGGATCAGCAAATTAGGGTGATGGTGCTGGACACAGAAACAAGATCAAGAATTTGAGTTTTGTTTTTGTTGTTACGGTGACATTTATGGAGGTCTTTCACTAAGTGCTGTCACTTGCTTTTGTCCTTGTCTCGCTCTGATTTATAGGAGGGAGAGGAGGTTCTTTTAATATCTGTATACCCGGCATGAGATTAAGAAACAACGGTTCAAATGTTGGTCCAAGTAGTTTATTACAGATCTTAATTAGGGAGACGGGGAAGGGGAGGAAGGACACTATTATGAGTTAGGGTAATGGGGAAGGGAAGGAGGGCGATAGAAAAGATAGGAAAGAAGAAGCAATGAGTCTTTATAGGAAGCAAGAGGGAGATAGTCACCACCATGGATCCAGTGTGGTTCGTAGTTCAGTCATTGATCTTCAGTAGTGGTAGATTGTCAGGCAGTGTTGTTCTGTTGACAATGACGACAGCAACCATCGGATGATGGCCCCTTTTCAATGGTTTCAAAGTTGTCGAGTCAGCTGTCTTTGGAGTAACAGCTCAAATCCAAAGTGGTTGAGTCAGCTCTCCTTGGAGTGGCAGCTTCTGGCTCTGGGATCTCAGCAGAAACTCCTTTGTTCCCACCTTCCGGGCCTTGCCAGCAGATAAGAGGGAGCAGGGATGCCCATCTGCATCCTGTTTTTCACAGGACACGATGGTATCATTCCCCAGTTTTCCCATACTAAGCTAGAGCTATTTAGTCACAGGCCAGATCTTCCACCAGTAAACACTCCTGAGCACTCTCTTCCAAAGGCAAGCAACTCTGGAGGAAGGGGCTTTCAAATGTTCCCAAAGTGATGTCGATTGTCACATGGTAGCACCCATCACTTGCCTCCTCAACAAATCAATCAGAGTCTTATCACAAGAAATACCTCAGGAAGCAAGCTTTGAGCCAGAAAACAAAGAAGGATTCTCACAGTCTTCTCACAGTCCTTATGATGTCCATAAGAAGGGACATAATTTTTTTTTTTTTTTTTTTTTTTTTTAAGGTTAGGTTGGGTTTCTTTATTGTTATGTAGGATTTTGATGAGTAAAGAATTGCAGGATATTCTTACTAGTGTCTCTTTAAATTACTGAGTTGCTTTTGCCGCATCACATTCCAGTTGTTCTTATGCGCTCTGCATTTACTGGAGTAAAGGCATTTATTCATTAATTCTTCTGACCTACAAAAGTGGTGTTGGTAACAAAGCTGAGCATATATTAGAAATCAAGAGCTTTGGTTTCACCACGCTTTATAATGTAAAGAACTAGCAGCAACTCAGAATGCACAAATTAGGTTTTCCAAAGAACTTACTTCAGAAGTGCAAGGCTTGACATTTAGAGAACAATGAGAAATCCAAATCACTACCTACTGCTTCCTGACACCTTCTTGACACCAGGTGCATCTTCTTGTTGTACCTGAATGGAATAAATCTGGAATAGAAAAGGGGATGACACTCAAGAGCACTCAAGAGACTCTGGAGCTCCCAGAAGAAAGGAAAAAGAGGGGAACAAAAAATTGAACAGAAACAACTGTCTTAAGCTGAGTGGAGAAAAATCCTATTTAAATTCCCCTGACAGCTTTCTAATATTGCTCTTAGTGTGGTACTAGGAGAGCATGATAAAACTCTTTTGCAGATTTCCCCACTCCCTAAAAATCTTGAGGTGAATGAAGGTGCAAATGTAGAGAAGGCTTTTGTTCTTTTTGTTTAAGATTTCCACAGATACATAATAAATCCTTCAATCTTGCATATTCGATTCTGCTCTGACTCTTATCATTTGGCATCCAGATTGTTTCATCTTCTTGAGGATTTCTGAGGGAACAAAACCTCAGCATGGAGAAAACTGATGGAGAAAAAAGCATGAAGAAAGCTTTATTCCTTTGTGTCATGTCACTCCCTTTCCCGACTAACCGCAGAAAGCATCTCAAAGAGAGAAGAGTCTATGGTAGGGAAGGGTTCTTTAACAGCTGGACCAATGAAAAGATTCTTCCAGATGCCCGTTTCCTTGATTGATCTGGTTGACGTTTTTCCTTTTCATCATCCTTTTCTTCTCTTGGCACTTCATTTTAATTCATCCACGAGTAATCCTCCTCCTCTCCAGATGCTTCTCAATATTAAACTGCAGCCCTTCTTGGCCTATCCTTATCTTGTACCCTTATGAGAAAAAAATCAAAACAAAACACAACAACATCACACTCTCATTAACTATCTTTTTTTCAGGCAAGATGGGGAACTGCACGATCCTGATCTTTATAGTGGCAGCCAAGCCTTAACCTGAGAAGTCCCAGCAGTTGTTTCTTTCTCCCCTTTCATCAAGGGAATGACAACTGCTTGCAAAGGCCATTGACTTTACTGACAGAACATTTCTCATTGGAAAGTGCCTTTTGCTGCTGCAGTGTTTGTTTGCAATGTTGTTTTATCATTTCTGAATCAAAAAACAGTAAAAATGCCTTTATTTCAACTAAATGAAATGTTTCAATTGTTCTAGACCAAATGTTTGCACGTGTGCTAAAATTTTATTTCATAGGAAATGTCAGAGCTGTTTGGCTTTGTTCTGACTCAGAACAAAAACAGATCTTGATGTTGCTTCCAGTATGGGGAAGAGGAAAGAGGGGGAAAAAAAAAAAAAAAAGCTCTCAGCAGGAAAAGTCTCCAGGTCTCTAACCTATTTTACGAAAGTTAGTATTCTTGTCTGTGTTGGGATTTTCCCTCAAACTCCATTATAGCACAAGTACTTCTGCTAGTCATGTAAATGGTTGATTGACCAGATCAGAGAGAAGGCTTCATTATGGTACCAGGGCTCCCTATCATTTAGCATTATCTAAATGTGCTGTGCAGGCACAATGCTAGGGATTGGGCTACAGGCACTTTGGAATATTGGAGCTGGGCTCATCCAAACTTAGGCAAAGGTAAAAGATACGAAGCAAAGCTCAGCAGTCACACAGCCAGACAGATATGCATATTTGATTTTGGTAGAAGAACCATCATCTTGTTGCCAGAACTTCCTTGTTCATGTTTATGGAAGTGCCTCTGAGTTCCCAGGGAGATCTTGCTTTGTGAACAGGTGTGAGACCTTTGTATACTGTTTCATCTCTCTGGTTTGTTTGGGCAGCACAGGGCCGTGTTCACAAATGCAGGCATCTACTGATCCAAGCTGACAACATTCCAACCCAAAAAAGTATTTTGAAGAGAAACTGCCTCTAGATTTTCAGATTCATGAGTCTTCAAGGGGCACCTTTTGAGATAAACTTAATTAAGCAAGTCATTCCATTAATCAGTTCTAATTACTCATGCAAATCACAAGCACTCCGGCCTGTGGTTAAGTGAAACCTGATTTGATCCCAAGTGCAGCCAGGCTTAGCGAGTCCGGTGGGTATTTGCAGGAACGTGCCTTCTCTGATCTTCCTGCTTCTCTTCAGATGCAGTAATCTTCTGGAGACTGTAGTGTGAATTGATTAGTTGTCATGGGCAGAGTGCCATTACCTTAAACACTGGTGAGGATGGGGTGAGAAGCTTCCTCTGCATCCCTTTGGCACCCACGCGTGTAGACATCAGAAGGGCAAAGGCTGTGGGTAAGAGGGGAGGCTAGCTAGGCACGCAGGTGAAGAAGACAGTTGCCCCTTTCAAGGCAGAGATCTGTATGGCTGTTTCTGGAGAACCAGGGAGCCAAATCCGTCAAAAGGATGTGGCTCGGTGTATAGCGTGATCCGGCCTACCTTCAGGCCCCTAATGCCATTCTCCATCTTAATCCCACCGGGTAAGGCAGCTGTGAATAACTCAGTGTTAGGTCGGCAGCCAGTGCGGACAGCGGAGGTAAACGAGTGAGTGATTGCTGACTTCACCTTGATTGATTTGCGTAACACAGCCCTGTTGGTTAAAGGGCTGAGAACACGGGTTTGTTCTTTCTCTTGCCTTTAAAGAGTCAGCAGCATAAATATTCATTAACGTAAGATTGGTGTTAACACTTCAAAAAAGGTTCCTATTTCACAGAATCTCTGCTGCAAGACCGAGGCCTTTGATTGCATCAGCGTGGAGAAATTCCTTTTGCCTGACCTGGGATTTCCTTGGAACTGGGCTATAGTCAGCCATCCCCATGGGCTGCGTGAAGGAGTGCCCATGAAGCAGGGAACAGCACGAAACCGAGGACTATATCCATACATCTTCCTGGCAGCCAGCTCCTTGCTATGTGGAGGCACAGCTTCCCTAACATGAGCTGGGTGGAGCTCCAGCTGAGCTCTTCAGCAGGGAAGCCCAACACTCCTTGGTTTGTTATTATTATTTACTTCTCTGCTAGCACGCGTGCCAACCCTGCATGCACACGTCCATGTGCATTCTCCCTCCCTTTCACACTTCCTTGCATGGCTGGCAAAATGAGCTACAAGCAGATAAAAATTGAAACATAGAAGAGAGCAAATTACAACATGTTCAATTATCTTTTTCAAAATCATTCTTCATCTCTGCTGTAGTTGGTGGCTGGTAATGTTCTCTTAGCAATCTGACAAGGGCATTATTTTCTCCCTTGTTTTATCCCTTCTCTTGGGTGGTAGGTGGTCAACGAGCCGGGACTCGCTGGGAGAAGTTAAGCAGCGGGACCAGGCAATTCAGGTTGCATGAACCTGAGAGCCAAAAGACCAGACTTTTCTGGTCTCCGTTCAGCAGCCTGTATAAGGAGTTCTCCCTCCATTAATTGCAGATGTTTCTTCTTGTTTCTTGCAAATCTGACAGTGGCAAGCAGTGCTTCCCTCCCCACAGCCTTTTTTTGCAGAGCTTTGCTTTGTTGCCATGCTTGCTGTTGTATTGCAACTGCCACCCACTGCCAGCTCGCTGCCGGCCTCACCGAGGGCTCTGCTAATTTGCTAATTAGCAGGCTCCCCCTCCTGGCTCCTCGCAGCAGCCCTGCGAGGTAAGAAGGGCTTGGGACCCCAGGTAGCTGCCTGCAGTTTTGTTTCTCCATTCCAGGGCAGGGGATTTGCTGCTTCATTGCAGATTCCTTGGAGCAGAATTTTAGTATTGCTTCTGGATTGACAGTGCTGGCGATTCAAGTTTTCTGCCTGTTTACAGGATGCTCCGGGGTGAGCGTCCTTCTGTACCCCTGAGACCAGCGCTGCGGGATCACCTTTTAGGTTGAGAGGAGATTTTGTTCTTTATGGTCTATTTAGCTCTTGGCCTCTCCACTGAGAAACTGTCAGTGAATATAGTGTCAAGTGTGGTAGTGATAGTTTTAATAATGAGGACACCTGTCTGCTGTAAAATAAGATTACATCAAGACATTTTATGCAGTTCACATGTAAGTTAGGAATGACTTTTGGTGATGCCAGCAGGGATTGCATTAAAGGATTGAACAATAAATGCAACAAATTGCCCATTAAAATTGGGAGAAATTTCTTCAAGTAATGAAACATATTTAAACGTGTGTATTATAAAGGTGAAACGGTTGAGCAGTTTCCAAGCCATATTAGGTCTGGTAAAGAGCTTGATCAGCTTAAATCTGAAAGGGAATGTTTTGTGGCTTAAAGCAGAAGCAGATTTTTTTCTAATTGTTTCGTTATTAACATCGGTATGGCAGTGTGTGATTTTAATGGAGTGCTATTGTGAGGATAGTTAAGAAGAAGAGAGGGGCTGTAAACAAAATATAGTGCTTGTAATGCAGATCCCCAGGTAAAACAGAATGGCAAGAAGACTTGGTTTCATCCCTGTTTTCAGGAAGATTGTTGTGTTCACAGTTGCTCAAAAAGTCACTGGCAGAACTGGAAAGGTGGCTCATCTTTTGGGAGTCCTAGCTCGATACTCAGATCTAAACCAATGTTTTCTTTTGGTTACTTTTGTGAAGACAGTTTCCTGCGAAAACTTGAATGTAGCATCTTCATGGTCTTCAGTCATAACGACATTCTTAAGATATCTGCTCAAAAACCCAAAGAAAAGAGCAGTGTATTGATACTGAAAACCAAAGACAGCACTTAATGAGAAAGAAATTGTACTTATTAGTACATTGCAGACATTAAACCACTGGCCTACAAAACCAGAACAAGTAGGAATATACTTTCTTCTTATCTCCAATTAATATACAGGAAAATAGGGACACAGTAGAGCTATTGTTTAACCAGCATCACACGCTAAACCGGGGATAACCTTTGAAAAATATATACGTGTTGTCAAATGCAGCATAATTGTTCAAACCAGTGCAAAATGCAGACAATCACGGTGTTGCATAACATACAGTTGAGATGCTCCAAAGTGGCCATCGGCTTCTGGGACAAGTTCAAGAACTTTTAACAAGACGACTGAGAAACAGAGTCCCTAAATCAGTAGCCATTTTTACAGATGTAGGCCTAGGGTTCTTAAAATGCACTTCTAATAGTTTAAAGTGTCATCCAGGGAAGTAACATTTGGGTTTAAATTTATGGGGCCAATTGAATGTGTGATATAAATCTGTATTATTTAGCAGTTTCCCCTGGAGTGAATCTTGGAGAGATTTTTATCTTGACAGTAGCCCTTTAAAGGAAAAGGAAGAGGAAGGCATTGAATTGGAACAAGCCAGCATCTCTCTGTGTTTGTCTTTGGTAAACACTGCAATTTATTTAAAGCACATGGAAGGCAGAAAGAATACGGTGAAGTTAAATCCCAACAAATTGTTTTATATTTACAAATGAATTAGATTATTTGCATTTGTTGTGTTTTTGGGTTTCTTTGAAACTGCAAATTAATGAGAAAAAATTATTTCCGAATCTTATTTTACTTAAAGGCGAGTTTAGCAAAGGCAATTTGCATGTAAATCAACGTTTACCTGACGCGTGCAATTTCCACAGTTAGATAAACCATAACATGAAACAGATGAAAGACATGGGAACTGTATAAAAATTCTTTGAAAGATAATAGGCAGCAGTTTGCAATAAATATTCATTAAGTGAGAGGTTGCCCTGTTCTCTCTCTGCTGCTATCCGTGCAGCACTCACCTCTTTCCGACAGCCTCCTCGTTATATATCTTCGCTCTCCTATTTTTTCCTTATTTAATCTGTCTTCTTTCTTACAGTGTAGCATGGGTCACTTTCATTATGGGATGCCTTGTGCATTTCCATCATCATTCTGTACTTGTGGGATTCATAATGCAGACCAGAAAGGATGCATGTGATAAAGCAGGAGGGAGGTAAGGGCTGGTTCCAGGACAGAGCAAAGCAAGCGCCTGCTGGGCTCACAGGGTAGGAGGGCAGCTGTGGCCCTGCTGTCTGTTCTTTTTTGTGTGTGTGTGTGAAAAGAGCTTTGCACTCATCCAGTCCTCTTCTCCCGAGCAGCGTCATTTCATTTGGCCGATCCCAACATATAAAGCTTTGAGCCAGCTTTCTAGGGCACACTGTAAATAAAAGGATATTTGAAAGAAGTACAGACCAGAGAAAGTCCACAGGTGTGCCAAATCCTGCAAGCCTCTGAAAACCAATGCCCTGATCATAGAATCATAGAATCATAGAATGGCTTGGGTTGAAAGGGACCCCAAGGATCATCAAGTTCCAATCCCCTGCCACATGTAGGGCCACCAACCTCCATAGTGTAGGCCATCATCTCTTTGGCCGTTTTGACATTCAAAGGTAACATCAGCATGCTGCCTGGGTCTTAGGAATTTTTTGGGACTTCTGCAAACTATTCAGCATGCTCAGAATTTCACCCAAATATCTGATACCTCGAGAGAGGTAGATCAGACTGTTGTCACGCTAAGAATATGGCTGTCATTCTAAAAAACCTGCAGTTATAGGAGCAACTGGTGTGTGACCGGTTGAAAGATCAAATGTTCTGCGTTGCAGTGAATTCACGCTGCATTTTATTGTATGTGTCTTCAGCTACCATTATCACTATGGTATCTGATCACGTGCCTGGAGAGCCATCAAAAGCTGTGTTGATGTATGGCCAGATTGTGGACTGGCAATATGCTGTGAAATTATAATAGCAGGAGGTTTGCAACATGTTTGTGAGGGCTGTGTTCCTGCTCCTGAAAATAAACTGTTTTCTCAAATGACTGATTTCATGTTTGAGAGGCCGTATGCTACTCACGTGCTGCACTGCGGGATTTCCACATGCACAATGAGCAAACTTGCTCAGGTGGCTCATGTGGAGCAAACCCTTATGATGGTCTTTACTGATGCCCTTCTCTTCCCACTGCAGCGGGACTGTGTGCTGGTTGGACAGTGTTGTCCTTTGTACTGAAGTGCAGATCCTATCGCTTTGTTGATTGTATGTGTCATCTGTCACCTTCTTTTCCTAAATTTCATTTTGTTTCGTCCTGTCAACCTGTAGGACTCCAGCTAGTACATACCTCTGGGGCTTGGTCTGTCCTTGGGAGCAGTTGTCGTCTTTCCTGCCACTCGTGTTGTAGAGCTCTGTGATCATTTTCAAACACAAAGCCAACTCCATTCTCTCACACTCTCTATTTGCATTTAATATCCCTTAAATGATTAAAGCAAACATTCCTAATTAAATGTTAACGTGCTGTAAGTATCTGCAGCCAGAGTACTGGCCGCCCCTCTAATCTCATATATGTGGACATAGCACCTGGACTTGAGGAGAAAATTACTTTCAAAAAGTTTGATAGGGGAAGCACGAATGACTTATCCAGCCATTCCTGTAAAGTTTACTCTTGCCCTTGGGAAGATCATTGTGCTGCTGAAGCCTGCAGGTGCCCAGAAGCTAAGGAGGCTGCTTTCTATATACTAGAGTCCAGCCTGCAGAGACACAGAGTGCTAGCCACCAAACAGTGGGCTGTGAAACATGGGGCAAATCACTCACTATGGGGATTTGACATGGATTCAGGTGGTTATTTTAAAAATAAAATAAAATTTGTTTTTCAAAGAAACACTAACAATCATTCTTTCACCAGGTGAGGTGGTTTGCATTTCTCGGTGTGCTTTTAATTCGAATCTACTGGCAGAGTTTTGATGCTTTCCTTTTTCCTCCAAAAGGGTTTCCACCCTATTTAGACTGTGTCAGCATGTCAGCACCGCTTCTGTGTCTCACTCCAGACTGCGGCACCCGTGGCTGTAGTCAGTGTGATGGCTGAGAAGGGTGTCTCTGCGGTTGCACTCCCTCTGCTGACTGCTTCTGCAATGCCAGCATTGAGAGCTTGAAAGTGGACAGATTCACTACAGTGCCAGAGTACACGCAGCACATTAACTCTAATATCACCACATGGGCCCTCTGATTTGCTTTCATTCCTGAACCCTAGACTGACTGCAGTACTCACAGACACAAAACTGGTTCAGTTGCCCATCTTCACGTTGCTTTCTGACATTCTTGTTTTAAAAAACTTGAAGTCTGCGTTCTGTTTTAGAATCCCTGACTTTAGAGCCCTCTGAGTTCACTGCTGTCTTTCTGAGACGTGCTTCTTGTTCTCGCTTTCCTTCATGGTGCATGACTTGCTCTTCAGATTTGTTGTTCTTTGAATGTTAAAGGTCAGTCTCCTGGAAATAATTGTTCTTTTTATGCAGACTAGATAGATGAGATTAAATTATGTTACTAGTCTAATATATGCTTTTCTCTAGAATTTTCCCATGCAGAATATTCTGGGTAAATCCTTTTAAGTTAATGTACGAAGTTGGGAAGAAGGGTGGGGACTGTGCACATTTTTGTCTCATGAGAGCATCTGAGCACCCTTAAAATCAGAAGCAGTAGTGACACAACTGTGTCCTTACATGGTTCAGTGCCAGTATGGCTCCAGTGAACTGCTGATTGTCAGTCTTTCAAATTGAAGATCCTAAAGCATTGAAGTATCTGCCATAAAAACTGTTGCAAGTCATTTCTGGACTAAAGAGCTGTTGAGGGAAGACAAGGCATGGTGACAGGAGTACTTTCTTCTGCTGTCATAGAGATCATTTTTGTGTCTTGCCTAAATCGCAGTTGTCGTCTAAATCTCCTATCATCACGCTGGAGATGATGATGTTTCCTTGCTTCATGGCAGAGCGTAGTTTGTTGGATTCCATTCACCTACGAGCTTCAAAGAAGCAGAAAAGGTCTCCTGATTTTTTTCAAGCCTGCTCTTTGAGATGTTAAACCTTTTATATAAATAACTGTATGTGTTCAAGCTAGAAAAAATATTCATCAGGCTAGAGAAAAGAGTCTCTGTCTGTAGACTATTGGACATGCTAATCAGGTGCCTAAATGAAGGCACCTACTAGTGGCTGACCCCAAAAATCAGATGGGACTCTACTGTAGCTCTAAATATAAAATACTGAGTCAAATACTTGTTAAACGCTCACATGGTTGGCAAGGACCCATGGTTTCCCAGCTAGCTGATGACTCAGTATCCTAATCCCAGCTCTCCAGATGTGCCCGCGTCCTTGCAGACAACAAACTACATACATTTGCCAAGCTAAACAGAAGTGAGCTCAATGAAGATTAAAAGCTGTGCTTCTTGGGTGCAAAACAAGGTTTGCTCAGTTTCCCTGTGACTGCATGCAGGTTCGGAGTTACTAGAAGTGCTATATTCATTGGTATCAAATGGCTCTTTTGGGGATCTTTTTAAAGAAGGGCGAGCAGGTTCCCTCAAGGCTTTGTTTTAGAGAGCTTACAAGGCAAGCTCTCAAGTCACCTTCATTCATGTCAGGTTCCCGCAGGAGAAAAAGCAGCACGAAACAGAAGCTGCAATTACAGCTTTTGTTTAAGAAGATGCTGTCGAGCCCTTTAAGTACAAATACCAAACATGTCTTCAAAGTTTTGAATTCTCTTGGGGACTGTGCTGTATATTCCACTACAGTAGTCTTGCTTTTTAAAACCAGTCCTCTGGTATTTACTAATCTGAAGAAAATACACGACCCTTTCAAGCAGAGATAAAAAACCTACTAACAGTTGATAGAAGGGAATGCTCTTCCAGTATTCTGGGCAGCAGCTTAATTTTTTGAGGTGCAATTCCTGATGCACACGATTGTTTTTTTCAACAGCAGTTAACACGCACGTTGATTTTTCAACGCCTCGGTTCTCTATCTGTAAAATGGGACGATAGCTTTGTGAGGATAAACGCTTACAGCGTTGTGTAGAATTTACAACCTGAGATGACAGAGTTGTAAGTGAGCAACTAAAATTCTCCCGAGTGCAAGTCAAGGTTTCACATCGGTTCCTGCGTTCTTTACTGCTGCTGAACATTCAGGTGATTAAAGTTAAGTATTTGCATGCTGCTGTCAAGTTGTGATTAATGTAAAAATAGTTACTTGCACAAGGAAATAAAGTTCAAAAGAAGAGGTTTTTCATGTATGTTAGATCAGCCAGTTAGGAGACAGAAGCTGTGCTCTGTGGTTCAGGTGAGCGTTGCAAATCACTCCGAGTGTTGAACAGTTAACAGGATGTTTACTGCTGCTGGTTCCACAAAGGCACAGCACCTATATTTCGGCTGTGCTGGAGGAAAACACTGCTTCTGACTTTGTCTGAGGAGGTCACATGCAAGGTGCAAAAACTAAATTAGGGAGCGTGGTTTAAAGGGCTGAATAGATGACCTTGATAATTTCATCCAAAGGTCATATGACACTTTCAGATAAGTCCAGAGAGAAACATAAGTCCTTGTCTTTCCCTGCACCATTTACAAATCAGTGCAACTGATAAGAATGTTTTGCAATGCACAGTTCATCCAATACCAGAAAATAGCACCCTTAGAAGTGTTATTTATACAACATTAAACATACTTTCACCGCATTTCATAAATTTTCAATTTTCACAATAGCTGATATTTTTTAAGTCCCACCTCAGAAGTCCTGTGATTATGCCATAATCATAGGTTTGTTATATTTGAATGGGAAATACTCTTTTTCTTCTCGCAGTTGTGAAAAATAATTTGAAAGCATGACTCATAAGGACCCAAAACCTAAATTTCAGATTAAAAAGCCAACGTGTATGTTTTCAAATCTCAGGGTCTTTAAGCCAATCTAACAATTATTTTTTAGGCTTTACTCACTATTTTTGGCTGCTCAGGGTGGCAGTTCTGTAGATGAATGTTGAAGGCCTGCCTGGTTCCATTGTGCCTGTTCAGCTTTGTGTACATATACTGCAGTAGCTGAAGTAATGATTGCGGTTGTGATGGCCATGTTATTGTATGTCTGATATTTTCTCCACTTCACTGGGGATTCATATCTTTTCTGAAACAGATTTAAGTGGAATGCTCAGGGTATCTGTACCCTCAGAATATTCATACTGACTGGGATTGGGAATTGCAGCCAAGGGGCAAATATTAACATATCTTTGAATCTTATGAACCTCCTGAGAAATATTACAGCAATAACATCCAATATCCACCAAATTATTGAAAATTATATGACACCTATCAGTCACTTTGATGTTCATGGGACCTGAGCAGTCTGTCTGATTCACCTCTGCTTTGTGACCATTCTACAGAGTGCAAAGTGATCTGCTCCTCTGAATCTTCCTTGCTGATTGCAGCACATCCCTTTCATGAGTGTTTCCTTGGCAGGTCTTTTTCTTCTCACCAAGCTGCTACAGCTTAGCCTGGCTCTGCTCCCATGCCTTGTTCCCATCTTCAGTGGACAATTCTGTGACCTATGCTGGGTGTCAGAGCCCTGTCCCTCTGAGTGGCTCCAGTGGCTTCAGAATAGTTCATGTCTTTTGCGTTTGCTACCCTTTTGAGTTCCATAGGGGCAACTCAGTCAGTTCCTTGTTGCCTTTGTTGGGTTACCCACACCACAGAATGATAGAATCATAGAATCACAGAATTGCTCAGGTTGGAAAAGACCTTCAAGATCATCAACTCCAACTGCAACCTAACCATACTACCATAAAGTAACCTGCGTGATGAACAGCCAGGAACGCTGCCACTTCTCAGCTCTTTCTTGCCTGTGGTGTCCAGAAAATCTTTACATACTACCTTATGCGAAAGCCACTGGTTCAGCAGCATGTGCAGCAGGAGAGTTTCTGTATTTTAGGAAATCAATATGGCCACTTGATGTGACTGTAATTTTTCTGCTGTAGAGTGACCCTCGGTAATATATTACTAGGAGTAACAAAGGATTTTTTAACCTATTTGATATTTCTTTGAATCTTCATATTTCATTTTTAATCCAACTGATTAAAATCCACAATATTTTCTGTTACAAAAGTTTTGACAGCTTAAATCTAATTTTTGCATTTTCTTATATCATTAAACTGTTCTACTTTATGCTAATGTGTAGTAAAGAGGGTTATTAGCACTGAGGGTGAACCTTAAAAGGGTTGGAGGTTTGATTCATCTATGAAGCACCGACAAATTTGGATTAATTATTCAAATCTAATCCAAACCTCTCGAGCCTGCAAAATTGGACTGGAAGTCTCAAGAGAATAGGTTCGCTTGTGGAATTTCTGGTGCTGCCTGCCTAGCTTTCTGATGAGCCTTCATAACCAGTAAAACCTTTAAAATACACCACCTTTCTAAATTACATATATATTTTAGATTCAGCGCTGTTCAGGTGCATCTGGTGCATAAGCTATTGATCACGGGTGAGAAATGCTCTGCTATCGCAGTTCTCCGATTTGGTGCAATATGTGGCACTTCAATGGCATTGGGGGTCAGGAGCTTAATATGGCTGATAGCAGGCAGCTAAGATTGCTGCCTTGAGAAAGAGATATCCGCAGCCATGTTTTTATATCACCAGAGGCGTAAATTGCTCGAAATATTCTGGGCTATTTTTTGTTGAGGAGTGATTCTGCTGTGAAAAGGTTAGCATTTATTTAGCTTGACAAATAGCTCTGAGTTTCCTAAGGCTCACCATTTAAAACTATGTACCTACTTAATATTTGATCTTAAATCCCAAGTTAAGTCCCTTGATGATTAGATGTTCTAGGACTGTAAGAAATAGTTCTGTGTCTGGGTAGAAATATATAGTCTGTCAGGACGAAAATTATGCTCGGAGGGACAAGCACTGAGCCTAGCTTTATATTTGCAGAGCAGCCAGCACAGCAGGGTCCCTATCTTGATTTGAGACCTCTAGGAACTACTATAAGATAAATATCAGATGATAACTCATGCCATTCTGCAAGAGGACTACAGATTTTCAAGGAACACCAGGGAGTTTTGATTTTTATGACCTCAAGAGGAATAGCACAGACTTTTCTCTCCATATAATGGACAGGGTTGGTTGGGCTTTCTTGTTCAGTGACAGGCCAGCAGGCAATGCCGACCCGTGTATCTGACCTGTTAGCAAAATTCCTCCATCTCCTCCAGTACCCTGATTGCAGAGCGATTGAAAGGAGGTTCAATGGCACTCTGTAAAAGGTAGGACATTCATACCTGTTGCTGGGATGCAGGCAGAAAGCGTCACAGCTCATGAGTTCTGCAGTAAAAGGCAATTAATTATCACCTCGATGACCTCCTTTGCTATCAAATCGCTACTCAAATGATTTTACTACTATTTATAATGAGGCAAGATCCATACTATTTTATCCAGTGATTTCAGTGGAGGCTGATAGGTGCTCAGCACATTAGAAAACCTTGTATTTTATGGTTCTGCCACATGACTTCACAGATCTGCTTTTATACTTGTACATGAATTTTAGTGCTGCTCTCCTGCTTCTCTCTGCCTGTGTGTTATTTAGGAATCCTAGTGCTTAATGTGATCCAATGAATATAGGGCTCAGAACGGATCAGTATATTCTGATCTCCAGCTGTGTGGCTGGAGATCTGAGTAAAACCCTGCTTTTGTGCTCTCAAGCGCTTCTGGAAATCAGATGTATGTTTGTTTGTTTGTTTTCCATTTTCAAGGAAATCACTTATCCATTCCCCACTTCCCCCAATCTCTCTGTCTAAAACACTCAGGTGGAAGTCAGAGTGCTGACAGGTACAGTATAAGGCTTGTAAAGCTCTAGTTCTTAACCTTGTAGGGTTCACCTTTGTGACGAGGTGTGGGAATATGAGCAGCAGCTTCACAGATTCCCTCCCTCTGCCCTCTCCTTTTCAGGAGAATAAAGCAGTGCCCCTTCTACCAGGTTTCAGTGTCAGCTCCGAGCTCTCTGGAGCTTTGCGCACCCTGGAGAACCTTTTTGCTCCAGCTGCTCCTCCTGCCTCTGTTCCAAGTCCCAAGGGCAGAAGAGTTTGAAAGGAGAGGAGAGCAGTCGCTCAGACCAAGGAATCCTGTTTCCCAGCGCAGTTTAAGGGTAAGGGAAGAAGGGGAACCAAAAACTGTGGGAAACACGGGTAAGAAAGCTGGCAATTTGGTGTCACATTCAGGGGGGGGAAGAAAGGACAAAAGAACAGAGAAAGGTTGGTTGCAGACATCTGGACAAGGCAGAAGAAATAATGCTCTCTCCAAAAAAGCTGGGAATCAAAAGATCCATTCCTGACAATTGCATTTTGCCTGTATCTGTGGCTGAAGCAAACAATTAGGGGGAAAACAACAACAACAACAACAACAACATCTTAAACAAGTTTATAGCCTCATTGCAATGCAAGAAGGAGAAAAAACTTGTAAGGGATGGCAGGAAGGTCACATGAGGAAAGAGAGAAGACCTGTTCTATCTCTGCTAAGCTCATGCTCTGTATGAGCTAAGGAGAAACCAAAATTGCATTTTCTTTCCTGTTAGTGAAGTAGGGTCTGAAAGCAACATCTCCCTTAGTTGTTAGTGCTGCCAGTCTTCTGGTTTCTGTACCACCTGTAGTGGTTCAAGGTCTGCTTGCATGGTCTGGAGGAGAAGGGATGTGCCCTAGTGAACATGCTTTGCCCACAGTCATCATTCTGCAATCTGTTGAGGAAGAAGATTTGGGTTCCATGGTTTCTTAGGTCATCAGCAGTCAAACAATAGAAAGCTCAAGTCAGTGTCACCTCTTGTGCAAGGAGCAGCCTTGACTGAAGTCCCAGCATCATTTCTATCTTTCTGCACTTTAAATGCACTTACTTTTTCTTTCAGATTTTCTCAGCCCTTCCAACTGTACCTGGTAGCTTTGTTAATGTTGGGTTGGGTTGAGAGAGCTCTCTGCGTGGGGAATATGTATTCCTTCTTCAAATGTGATCTTGGTTTGGAGATTAGGGTTGGTTGGTTTGTTTTTCCATTTTCTGTGTTCCTGAGCTGTTGTAGTAGTCCCACTAACAGCTGTCAACCCCCTCAACAGAGAGACAGACAGAGCAACCAGAAAACAAACAACACACAAAAGGAAATTCAAAATGTGTTCAGAGAAACACACTACTTCAAAGGCAAGAGAAGAAGTCCCCCCGGAGCTCATTACTATAGTCAGTGGAGGGGAGGGGTTTGGGAGAGCACGGAATGGGAAACTGTGTGTATTCTTTCCCAGCAACTGCAGTGAACATCACAGCTTGCGGATATCCCCCCATCTCTTCCATCAGCCCATTCACCCTGGTTTTCTCTTCATCTTTGCACCTCTGTCTCTTCAGATCTTGGCTGACACAAATCCTCCTTCAGGTAAAGCGTGCTTCATGTAGACAGTCTTCTTCATGGGAGCTCCTGCCAGACTTATGTGCACCAGAAGCCTCACCACCAGTAGGGGAGGACAGTGTCTGTGATCTTTTTGCTTCTTGGTCTGCCCGGGACTGCCAACTTGGGAGATTAGGAAAGTCTGTGGTTGTAGATGGTGTGAGGGGGACCACTGGCTTCTGGGAGTTTGTTTGTGAGACCTGTCAAAATCTGAAACCTGTCCATTTCAGCCTAACTGCTGTCTTGGAAACGTAGACTTTCTCTGAGTTTCTTTAGCCAGTGAGCTCACAGGTTCCTCTCCAAAAACAGAGGTTATTCTAAAACGACCTGCTGTAACACTCTGCTGGCTCCTGTTTCATGACTCAAGACTGTCACTTCAGTCTGGCCAGTCTGTCTTTCATGACATCTCAAAAGGATGGTGAGGTAATGGGTCATCTCAGAAAAATTAGCTCCGATCACAGAATATCCTGCATTGGGAAGGGACCCAAAGGGACTGTTGAGTCCAACTCCTGGCTCCACGCAGCACCACCCAAATCTAAACCCCATGTCTGAGAGTGGCATCCAAACGCCCCCTGAACTCTGGCACTCAGAGCCGTGCCCACTGCCCTGTGCAGCCTGTTCCATGCCCACCGCCCTGTGGTGCAGACCCTGTCCCTCACCCCCAGCTGCCCTCCCCTGACACAGCTCCATGCTGTTCCCTCGGGCCCTGTCGCTGTCACACAGAGCAGAGCTCAGCGCTGCCCTCCACGCCCTGTGAGGAGCTGCAGCCGCCATCAGGCCTCCCCTCAGCTCCTCTGCTCCAGTTCCTACTGTGGTAGTCATCTGACCGTACACAGAGGTAGTTTCAGCCACGTGAGGGCTCTGTGAGGGGTATACATTTTTTATTTATCAGACACAGAGGAGAAGGGACTTGCAGAAAGATAAGCTGTGCATGGACTGTGTGCCAGCATCGCAGCATGCTCCCTTTGGTCTTTGTTGGTTGCCTGGTACGCCGTACAGAGGTGGCTCTGAGGAGAATAATGAAATACTATTATTGGGATGCCGCAGAGAGACAGAAGAACAGTGGCATTGTAGGCAGGTTTTATTTACAGAGGGAGTATTAATGGAGAGCATCTGAATTACTGCATGCAGAACTGTGCGAGCTGTTGGGACCTACAGTAACAAAATAAATGTTTGCAGCACCGTGCTCAGGCTGTACGGTGCTGGGAAAGCAGGAGGATGGTAGCACAGAAAGGCTATGTGATCTTGTGTGCCGTGGTGAGGTGGTGATAAGCATCTTGTACGCTAGAGCCTTTCCTCAGAGCTAGTGAGTAGATAGTGGGTGAGATAATGTGCCCAGTGTGAGAAGTCAACACGCTTCCATACCACACAAAGCAGACAGTGCGAGGCTGTTCATCAGTGGAGAGATTACAACAGAGCCAGCCCATGTTTGAAGGCTTCCAAAAGCCTTCCCTTGACTTTGATCATTTGCAACTCATTCTCCCAGTACACAGCCAAGACCCACTGATCTGGGAAAGTATTGCAGCTGTTGCTGTAAACCTCCAGAAGGATCTAAAAAGCTAATTGCAACAGCCAAACCAGCTGTTAGAATAAGGGCTACATTCTCAGTCCTCAGATCCCAGCATGTCCCTGTGGGATGGAGTTTCTTCTTCAGCTCTAGGAAGCTGAGGGGAAGCAGCTGGGCTCTTTGCTGAACCTGCATTAACTAGGCTGGGAGAGACTTTTCTGCCAATCAGGAGACTAAAATCTTAACAGCTGCTGTCATTTTGGGCCAGAGTGTGGAAGCTTTTACAAGGGACAGGGTTTTTGTGTTCACTTGAGACATAGGGGAGTTTGTCTTTCTATTTCTTTTAACTGTTTCCTTCCTCAAACACAGTAGAACTGACCTGACTGAACTCATGGGTTGTGCTATATGTTTCAGCTCCCATCTTTCCTTTCACAGCTGGTAAGGAATTTCTGCCTGCAGTATCCTGGCTTTGCTGCAGCCAGACTGCTGAAGTGCCTGAGCAAGACAAGGGGGACGACAGAAAGCTTTTACAGGATAATACCAGTAATGGTGGGGAGTTTGATGCTCACTGTTGCGTTAAAACACTAGCTTGTGTATTTTTATGTAGTTTTTCCCAAGTGTGATAAACTGGGAGTGATTTTTTATCCCCGTTCCTTGGCGGAAGCGTTTTGTATGTTACAGGGGAATATTCTTTGTTACAGGGTGGAGGAAGAATGGTGAGCTAAGGATTGTGAACGATAGCACCCTGTTGTGTGGTCATCTCTGACAACCAGGCAATCACCTGCAATCTCTAGATTCAGTAGCACATCTTGCTCTGCAGTCTGGTTAAAGCACAGAGTCCAAGTGAGTTTATTATGGAGGCACTGGAGTGTGTCTGCTCCACAGTCCCTAGGATGATCCACTTACTCAAATTATCCATTTTTTCCTCGTCCTGTAGGGCATCCCTGTTATCTTCCCTCCCTATTATCCAAGATAATAGAGAGCTGACTTGCAATAATGCAGTCACAATGGCTCCATAGTGTCTGAATGATTCCCATGTGATTGACATTTTGTGTCTGTCTGAAGCTTC
The DNA here is from genome assembly GCA_037305975.1 of Chrysolophus pictus. Taxonomy (NCBI): domain Eukaryota; kingdom Metazoa; phylum Chordata; class Aves; order Galliformes; family Phasianidae; genus Chrysolophus; species Chrysolophus pictus. The sequence continues at coordinate 114,050,387 of CM074576.1, read as the reverse complement.
CTGAAGAGCAATTCTCCATCAACACTTCTTTCATCAGTAGGCATTAGGCAGAACAGGGTCCTATAGCACAAGTCTATTAAAGCCAAAAAAGAAATCTATTTCACTATGACAAACAGGAGATGTGAATTATACAAATGGATAAGGCGCTGCTTAGAGTGTCAATTCTGTGTGTTTATATGACGTAGTGTAGCTGGGCATCAAGGTCAAATAGAACCTGAGGGTCTCTGTTTTTGGAAGCCAGGTTTCCTCAGCTGCCCAGGCTTAACAAAGAGTGCAGACAAGAAACGGAGGGAGTTGAAGCATCTCCATGTTTTCAGGTCTGCTGTTAGGCAAGAGCAGACTGTTCAAGTGGAAATGCCCAAGTCCCAAACTATCATTACTCCACTGTGGGGTTTTCTTCAACATTTGGAGGTCCTAGCCCACACCAGATGTAGTGTTTAGGAAGATACAGCCTTTTAGTGCTTTTGTGAGTCAAGGTTTTATTTCTTATTGTATTTCTAGGCCAAGAAGCAGCTCTAAAAGTCTGTGAAAAAGACCACATTACAAGCTTGGTTTTGCTAGCTCAGTGAGATGGGTATTTATCTCACAGAAATTTGAAGTTTTGGTCCGACAAGGCTTATGAGATTCAGCACCCTTAATCACAGTCCACTACCTTTGTGGCAATGAGAGCAGGCTCTGTGCTCTTCCCAACTTTGCTCTTTGTTCAAAAGCAAAATCTGAATTCTCTATTTACCTCTCATGTTAAAGAGGGGGTGAACTCAAAGCCCCTCATGGTTTGCAGAGCCATTCCAGCTTTTCGCTTTGCTTTGGTATAAGAGAAATATGAGCGATGGCCCATCTGCATTGAATACCCCTGTAGGTGGAGATTATTTATGAACCTGGAAATGCAGCCAAAGGCCAGCCCCCCAGCTGGTATAAATCTGAATGCTGTTGACAAAGGTACACTCAATTACACCAACTGACCTGATGGTTTAAAATTTCTTACCAATTCGATATACTTTGTTCTCAGCAAATGTTTTGTCACTAGACTTTGTGTTTCTGTAGGAATATTTTCAAAGTAACACCAAAGTAATTTCTCAGGCAGCAGGCTGTTTTAACTTTGACTTCCTTTGCTTTGTCAGAGCATTTTGCAATATCCTTACCTTTATGTTGTGGCACTTGCTACTTACGTAGCATGTGATGATCTCCGTGGTGTGAATGGATGACTGAAACTTTTTTTTTTCCCCTTTTTTTTTTTTTTTTTTTTTTTTTAAGAAAGAAAAAAAGAAAAAAGAAAAAGTGAATTATGCATTTTCCAGAACTAATCTTCAGGCACTTGATCTGTGCTAAAATGCATGAGGCTTTGGGGATTTGTGAACATTTTCATGAATAATAAGAACTTCACAAATAACAGGAAAGCAAGCTTACTGATCTTATTCCCAAATCTTTTATACGTAGAAGAGATATGAACAGTTTTCAGAAAGAGTATGGAGGCAGGTCACTTTTTTTCTGAAGTGGAAAAAAAGGAGAAACAAAGACTGGGGCATGTGGGAAAAGGAAATGAACTGCATTATTTGCAAGGTTCCTACATCCATGAGTATTCCTTAACTTTTATAGATTTTCAATAAATTAGCCTAATTACTGTATCCAGGGTTTCTTGTTGTTTTTCCTTTCCAATGTTGATGTGACTGAGAGGGAATCTGAATGCAACAGCTTAAGAGAAGAAGAGAAGAAATTATCATATTTAATATTTTTTATACAGAAACTGGTGTACTTTATGCAGTATCATCTGATTAACTCTTTTCAGCTCTGCAATGTGTGTGTATGAAAGTAGGGAGGAGAAATGAGAATTAGGCCATATTTTTCCTGGCATGAGGTACTGTTGCTGCAACACTTGTATGACTGGCAGCGTGAGACATAATATTACCTAGAAGAAAACCTTCAAGTGTTGAATTAATTTCCCACCATCTGCAATCTGTCTGTATGGAAATCTAGCTCTAGAGAGAGAGAAAAACTGGGGAACAGATCTGGATATTCAGCAATTAGGTTTGGAGAAATTAAAATTGTTTTCAGGAACTCTTTTCTTGTCAGCTGTTCGGTGGCTGGAAGGGCTCAGTCAGCTGGGGAGCTGGCTTTGGAAAAAGTTCTTTTGCTTAAGTGGCCTGGGAGCATTGGAAGAGAGGAGCAGTGCTGTTTCGCAGAGCTGCTGCCAGTTGCAATTAGGGACAGCCCATGGGTGCTGGCAAACAATCTCAGAGAAAGCATACATGGAAATTTAGCTAGTAGTTATGTCCAAATAGGATTTGCTCAAAAGGATGGAATTGGGTAGGGATGAAATCTTACTGTGATGCAGCTGTAGATGTTGGGAGAGGAAGGAATGGATGGTAGATCAACACAGAAGGCACTGGAAGGAAGAGAGAGCAGCAGAAAGGAGGATGTCAGGCACCTGTCATTTCTTTGACTGCTGCCTACATCACTGAACCATGGAGAGAAAAACCCTCACGGGAGAAGATGAGTCACTGAATATTCAGTGGAACTGCCTTGTGCAGAGAGTCTGGAAAGGATGGCCCTGTCTAGGCTGCTACTATTGCAGCCAGAGCATGACGAGCCCTTCCCAGCCTACAGAGTGGCAGGGGGTAGGAGACAGAGTGAAGATGTAGTTGGTGGTGGGAGTTCTGTCTCCTGTAATATGCTTATGTTTCTGTATTTTTTTCTCTTCTAGGTAAGTGTATAAAGTGCTTTTGAATGGTTCTAAGGAGCTCTGGCTGATGCTGTACAGGCATCGTTCTGTTTTTTTCAAGGAGGAGGAAAATATCGAACTCTCTGAAGTGGTAACATGATAACCTGTACAGCAGATGTGCCAATGGTCACTAAGGAGCAGAAGCATGCTGGGCCCATATCCCAGAGATTGATGGATGAAAACCATCTCTGCTAGGCTCTCATTTGATGGTCGGACTAGATGATCTTAGTGGTCTTTTCCAAACTTAATGGTTCTATGATTCCATGATTCCATCTATCAGTGTGTTATTTGTATTTAGCTGTAACCCACAGCCTGTCAGAATCAATCCCCTTGATTCCATAGTGCAGCTTGCAGACCACGTCCTGCATCCCGTTGTGTGCCACCTCTTGCTCAGTTTCCAGTCCTTCTGGGGCCCTGCTCAAAGAATTAGAGGGTGTTTTCTAGAAGAAGAGCTTAAATATCAGCCCAAAAGTATTTGTGACCTTTGCTGCTCTTTATATCCTGAGATATTCTTGGATATTTGAGTGTTGTAGCAATCCATATAGTCAGTTCTCATAGCTTGCCACTTCAAGTGCAGAGAGCTCCCAGGACGAGGTTTTCTAAATTTCTCTTTCTCTGGCTGACTTTTCATTCACCCAGTGGGGGATTGTTTTGAGAACATAGTGACAACTAAGCAAAAGAAAATTCACAGCGACACTTGGGGCAAAGCTCCTTGGCAGTGAGATGAATTGAGCTTCTCAGGGGAAATCCCGGCAATGCTGTTGTTTGAGACGTTCAAAACTCTGTAGGTCAGAAATCGCAGGGAACTGTTCTTTGCTGGCATATGGACATAGTGGTGGAGATGATGGGTCTGTCTCCTCTCTGACAGCTTTTATTTTTTGTTATTATTTATTGTTTTATCAGCTTCAGATCATTGATTTCACCTCTATTTCAGTCTTGCTGTATATACTACACAGTCCATAATAAGCATGGTACTAAATGATATGCTTTTGTGCTGATGTGGTGCTTGTTTGTTTCCCAGTGGAACAAGGTGATATAAGCACATACATTAAACATATTTATGACAAATTTCTCATCTATTACTTTTATTTAGAGTGGTTTTGAAGTAGTGCAGGTTGTGCTAGAAAACAAACATCTTTTTAGAGGTAGACAGCAAATCCAAAAGTGTATTTGCATCCTTACTCCTTTTTTTATTATTATTATTATTTTACACAGGCAACTACAAAGCTGCAAGGGAGAAAAAGAGCTCACTACTTTCATACAGTCAGGACAATAGATTCTGGCTCATCTCTACTTGCTGGAGAGTCTCTCCTCAGTAAAGCAGAGAGACCACAGTAAACTGAGAACAGTGGCTGTGTCCTTTCTTTGTTGCTTTGAGCTGGGACAGCTCCCCTGAAGCTGGAGAACTCTTTGGATCTATACCTTTAAAAGCTTAGTGTATAAAGCCAGCAAAGCAATTCACTATTCATGCACATGGCTATTATTACGCATTTGTTTTTTGTTTACAAATAGTCTCTATTCCAGCAAAAAGGGAGTAGGGAAAATGAGCATGTTCAGAGGCCAGGGAAAATGTGTTGGGAGGTAAAGGAAACTATCATTTGATTTCTGTGCCCTAGAAAGACCACAGAATATATGTACCTGTACGTGTCACCTGAGAGCTACAGGAGTGTGGTAAATGCCGAGCCCTTGTGTGTTTTAGGAAAGTGTGTCTCTAAAGTGCTTCATGAAAGGAAATTGATACTTACATTAGATAATGTCAAATAAGAGATCTCTCTTGAAGTTGAGTGCCTCCGTTCTTGGCAAGCCTGCTACTTCTTGTCTTGACTTACTTGAGGGAATATTCTTGCCTCCAGCTTTTTAATCTTCACTGATATCTATCATTTTTCTAGTTTTCCTAGCCTCATAGATAGGCTTCAACTGGACTTAGCCTATAGGTTTCAAATGGGCTTATCTGGCTCAACCATGTAAAATGTAGCTCTGGTGTCCTGCTATTGGACCATGTCTATCAACATACTATGAAACTGAGATTCATAGGGAAGAAATGCTTTTCAGATGCAAATTCCTTCTTATAGATATAGATTAGTCTTATTATAATGAGTGCTATTAGACATTTTCTCTTACGCTTATCTTTCTTATCTTCTTTAGCTCTGGTAACAACAGTTAAAATGGCAAAAAAAACCCCTGCTACTGGAAAATTGTTAGAATACCTTGAGCAAAATACCTTTGGTGCTCAATTTTTATTTTTATTTTTTTTGTCAACCAGACCTTTTTATACTTTTATTCAGATATTTGGCTTGGATAGCTATTTCTGAACTGTATATATAATAACTGATAGCTATTTCAGACTGTAATTACCAGGTTGTATGAGGATCCTGGGGCCTTATCCTGATCTGTAACTTGCAGGAATTTAGTTAGTGTAATAATTTGTATCCACATTTGATGTAGTCAACTGACTTTATCTCTGATAGTGACCTTTGTAGGGAACTGAGCTGACATGTGGTGTTCATGTATGCAGTTTGAGGCAGGGCTCTGAGAAAGCAGCAGTATGGACCAGTCTGAAATCCCATATGGAGAAGTCAGATAAAAGAGGCATGAAGTAGCTTGGAAGATAGTGAACATTTATATACCGTAGTAAGAGCCAAAGGCTTGCAGCATGTTAGAAAATGCTTCCAAATTTGGTTACAAGAAGAATGAGAGATTGCAGGCTTTTGAGCTTTCTCTCTTCATTCACTTCCCACAGTATCCACCAATTCATTTACTTTTTCTCCTTTTTCTCTGGCATTTTTCTTTGCTTTCACATTCTGTTCTTTGATCTTCTGCCTCGAATGCTAAGTGACTCTTCTGCCCTGCATACTTCTGTGTGTTTGCAATTTTTTTAAATTTATAATAAAGCTGAGGCCTGATTGTCTTTGAAAGTAGATTCTAGCTGTGTTATTTATCAGCTATGTAGATTGCATTTCCTTAATCTAGTTAGCTATTTGGTTTATAAAGACATATTGCATGCAGTCAGTGGATAATGCAGTTATAAACTATGCTGCATAGAATTTTCCATTTCTTGTCTGCTGTTTTGGGAACAGATGTGAAAAATTTCATCCTGATCCAGTGGCTTTCACTGTTGCTGTTTTCTCTTGAGTGTACTAGGCACTCTCCTCCCTATCTGGCTTTCTGTTTTCTAAATGTTCTTCTTCCATGGATTGGTTTAGTTAAATCCTCTGGTGTGTGGACCTGCCAGCATCGGCCCTCTTGAAATCACTAAGATGAGCACAGTGCTCCTGAGAATGAAGGACTGTTTGCATTGGCAGGTAACACCAAACACTTATGACTGAGTGCAGTATGTAGTCTTACCTAAATTATAGCAGCAGAGCCCTCTTAACACCTCCAAACTGAATTTAATTTGGCGATTACAGTCCAGCTCGTCTTCTAATATTTGCCAATTGTCATGTGAACTTGATAGTGATTTTGTTTAGTATTTAATACACTAGGTCACTAAATCCCCAGATTGTATGAAGATCTCAGGAAGAGAAGATAAAATGTTTTGAGCTTCTTGCTAGGTAATTATCAGTTTTGTCCAGTGCTGTCAACATTACCAGTATAATGGGCTCGATGTGAGTCAAAAGGAGCCTAGTCTGTGGCACAGCATCAGAGCTTTTATGGGCCCCTAGAGAGGGTATTTTGAAACACTGGCAAGTCTCATCAGACAATGATATGCTGTCTTTCAAGTGCCTCTCCGCAGCGGTTTGTGCGCACTGGTGGAACAAATCCAGTCAGCAGCTCTTTTGGTACTGTCCTTTCATCTGATGATAAAGTAACAGTCTCCAGATGTCTGCCATGGTGGTGTTCAAGTAAGGGGGGAAAGGAACCAGTGGACAAGAGGACCTTTGATACAGAGATGCTAAACGTAGGAGTGGGACCTTCATTCTTGTCTCCTGGGCATGGGTCCAGGTGAGCACACGTAGGTGGAGCAGAATGCAAATGTGTCTGTGCAGGCAGAGCAATGATCCGGATCTGAGATGATTTGGAGGAGGTGTGTTACAGCAGTTAAGCACAGGACATTTCTTTGCTGGGAGCTGACTTTGATCTTGGAACAGGACTTCTCTGTGAAATGAGTTCTGCTAGGTGCTGGTCTCTTTCCAATTGAGTGACTCTTGTATTTGTAGATGAATGAGGTTGGAGTTCAGCCCACTTTGCAATTGGGCACATGTTAACCTATGTCCTCTCTGTGAGACAGATTTGCCTGGCACTCAGGCTGTACCAGCCAGTGCAACTGTGAAAGTGAGAAGAATTTGAGAATAAACCTAGAAACAGAGGGTATGCATAACTGACTGTAAAGGCACAATATCTGCTTGTTTGACTCGCAAGCTGAAGTTTCTTTCACAAATTTATTTCCTATAGTCTTGTATCCTCTGATTTCTCTGTCATGTATGCTTACATCAATTTATAGGACGGGAAGTGATGGTATCTCTTCCCATGCATCTGGTCCAAAAATGCCCCTCTACTTCTATCTGCCTTGTGCCTTTGGGTATACACTTTTGGCTCACAAGTACAATAGATACCTCAGTTAAGTAGTCAGTCAGATAGAGAAATATCTGAGAATGCTTTTGACAAAAGTGTGAAATTTTCAAGTACTCCTCTGATGCTATAGTGACTGTAACGTGTGCCACACAAACTGCATTTATGTGGATCGAGCTGAATGGAAATACAGCCTCACCATAAATTAGAGGACAGGTGACTCTCTTTTCCCTCTGCATTCCTGCCCGCTTGACTCCCCTAGCTCTTCACTCTTTCTCTCATTGCTTGCCCTTTGAACACTGCTCAGCAGCATTGTATAGGATGCTGGGACTGGATGTTTGAGCTGGGCCATCCATGCCTCTGTTTTACAGATGAAGGCAGACAGACTCCACAGCATGCTAGTAATGATGAGCTGCTCTGTTGTGAGAGGCTGTGCTGTGCGAAGTACCTGCTTCTCTGTGATCCAAGCCCCTGCAAACTGTTGTGCCCACCACAATGCCACTGCCAAGAACTCACAGCAAGGTCATTCTGTGCTTGCATTGTCCTCCAGGGAGATCCACATGCCGGCGGAGTTAATTACACTAACAGCCACAGAAATTATATTGGCCCACCACTGGCCTAGTGAGATGAATATCTCCATTTCTTAGTCACAGGGGGATGTTAATGGTATTTTTATTAACTGGTGACCTGTTGACTGCTATTAGAATATAGATTGTATGCATAAACCAGGTCAGGGTACTGAAGATATGATTATAGAGCAATTACTGTGTCAGCCAGTGTGGCTTCTAATCAGAGCTGGCAAAGAGTCTTTGGAAGCCTGAAAACTGTTTTTGGAGTCCAACAAGAAGAAACAGCTTTGAATCAAAGTCTGTATAGTGCCCTTACATCTTTCTGGAATTATATGTCTGATTTTCTGTGATTAGGATGGGCAGTCGAGGCAGAAAGAAGTCTAAGAAGGACAGCTTTAGTGGAACACAACAGATTAAGGGAGTTCAAAGTGTGAAAACTTTTTTTCTTTTCTTTTCTTTTTTTTATTATATGGTTTATGTTTATTCCTCTGAGCTGTCTGGGGATGCTAATTCTGCTCTTGCCCTTTAAAATGAACTGCAAGGTCATATGGCTGAGTGTCTGGGATGTCAGTAAAAACGATTACACTAATACATGCATCTCATTTGATGAGGGCCATAGCTACACAACCAGATTTAGAAACGCTCCACGTTTGTCAGAACCATTAAAGGAAAAAAGAAATGATAAAATGGAGAGCTTGTGCTTTAGATACAGAATCAGGGGCTGACTCTTCTCTTGAGATGCAGCTGCTCATTCAGAGGTTGAACCAGATGCCTCAGTTCCCAAAGAGTAGCGTTGTTCCACCAACAGCATCGCTGATCCCAGTGAAACGATGGGAAGAGGCAGAGGAATTGCTCTGCAGGAATGAGAATTTGAGGCTCACGTGTGCCTGGGCTGACACCTGTAAACATATTTGTATTCTCTCATTCACGGACTAGACTTGAACACGCTTGAGGTCACCAGTGCACCTGCCAAATACATTTTATATTTTATGTTTTTCTGTGGTGAACATTGGCTTTACTGGAGGGTAGGGCGCAACAATATTTGTATGTTTATGATTATCCCATTTCCAAAAAAAAAAAAAAAAAAAGCTCTAAGACAGCTGAGATCTGAGCAGCTGAATAATATCATGGTAATCTGAGGCAGAAGCCAGATTTGTGTGTCTGGTTCCCAGGTTTATGAAAAGAACAAAGTTGTTGAGATTCAGGAAGAAATAAAATGGCTACAGATTTCATTTGATATTAACCTATAATATGTAGCTTAGAGGATAAACTCCCTTCTAGTTTGGAGCTGGAATTGAGCTTCTATAGAAAAAATAAAATTTGAGTGGTGAGTCTGCCGCTAGACCTTCTGCACTGAGAGTTGAGTTGCATGCTGAACCTTGAGGAGGCATATTTCTGTTTTTTCCATCAGATTTTCAATGATCTCTGCAGTTGCCATTGTTATCAATATGGCTACTAAGTCCTGAGTATTCTTGAAAATTCATCCATTGATCTTTTGAGATTTGTTCCAATTCTGTCTCCTTTTTTAGCTTGTGAATGAAAAAGACATATTCTGAGGGGGCAGAAAGAGAAGGTGGGAAGAGCAAGAGATTAATGTGCTTCTTGAACCAAACTCCTCGTGAGAGTAAAGGGAAAAATGTTCTTTTGCTGCCGACACGAGCTTCAATCCACCATGAAATGGTGGCAATTCTTGACATACTTTTGTCTCAAAGTTTATTTTGTGCAGTGTCCTCACGAGAGTGTTTGCTTCTGCTTAATAAATAAATAAAAGGATATCATCATTTGTAATCTGAAACATAAACCATCAAGAATTAGAACGGCACTGAGAGGCCCAATAGCAGTTATTCTTGCAAGTGTTAAAATTTTTTCAGCTAATGTCATGGTTCTTTAGTGTTTGACTTATTATCTTTGAATACTGAAATATGCTACTAAGGCAGATTTTCTTTCTTAAACACTTTTTCTCTGACTAACTTCCCATTCCAGCAGCTTGGCATCTATTTAATACTCTGTGTGTCAGAAATTCCCATCTCGGAGATGACTCTATTTCCATCAAAGCAGCAGCCGTACTTTACAATTTCACTTATTAACAGCCTACTGAGATAATTGGGTCTGCCCAGCTCATTAAAAGTAAAATATTGATGTTTTCTTAGGGTGGATGTAATTATCTTGCCCCCCCAGGGAACAGCAGCATGAAGGAGGGAGGGTGTGGTCTAATACACATCCTGCTATGCACCTGCTTGTGCTTTGCAGCGGAGGAAATTAGGAACTCCTAGCACCGTTACATCGTTAACAATAGGTGAAGGTGGGGAAATGCAAGGAAAGGTATTTTCTTTCTAACCTGAAAAACAAAAAACAAAACGACTTTTTTTTTTTTTTCTTTTTAAATTTTATTTAAATCCTGGTTGTAGCAGAAGTGTGTCACAGTGTTTCTGTGTGTGGTGGTTTCACGCTGATGGCAGCTCAGCTCTACCACTGCTCTCTCTCATTCCCCCTCTTCAGTGCAATGGGGAGAAAATATGATGACAAAAGGCTCAAGAGCTCCTGGGCTCTGCACAGCCACCCCACCAAAACCTTGCCATATAAACCCAGTATACTAATTATAATACTATACTATAGTATACTCTCTGTAATATACATCTGCAAACGTTCCATTCCAGGGAGAGATGTCTCCTTTATCTCTCCTTCATGAGGAGCTGCAGTGGTGCAGGTTTTTCTTTACTGCCCCACTCAATGAGATTGATGGAGCCAGTTGTACAGGTAAAAAACAACACTGTTCCAGCCTTTTATTTCTAAGGTTTTTTTTTCTCCAGCAGTTGTTGATGTCCTGATGCCTCTGTGGGTCACTAGATAAGTCACTCTCAAATCCAGTAGTACTGGTTATCAAGTGTAATATTAAACAGTAATGACTTATAGCTATCATAGGTCCACTGGTGAACCAGAAGCACTGAGATATGGATGTTCTTGTACTCCCTTGCCCTGAGTTACCCAGTTTGCTTTGTCCAACTGCAATTGTGAGATGTTTCAGAGGTGCTGTACAGGCAGTGGACTTTATTTCCCATTGCTGAAAATGGACACAGAGGCATAACAGGATTTAAAAAAAAAAAAAAGCACTTTTTCCTACCCTTTCTTTCTGGTTCTGGTTGTTTTAAATGAGTGGTAGAAGATAACTTCAAAAGAAGATCTGAAATATCATAGAACTCCGAGCGTGACTTAGATGCTCCTATCTCATTGTCCTGTCTTTGGCACATAGAACCTCACCTCTAATTGAAAATGTGATAAAGGCTCCTGAGTCATTTTGGTTGCCAGTGAAGGTATTTTACATAGCTCACATACTTGGTTAAGAAAGTGTTGCAACATCCAAATCAGTGGAGACAAACTGCGGTTTTCAGGCCTGGCTATGGTTTGATCACATCAGTTTGTTTCACTTTCAAGAAGAGCTGTACCAGCTTAAAAGCTGCAAAAATCTTGATGTGCTCTCTCTTCTGTTAGCAGCACTGCAGAGGCATTTTCTTGTTTTGGAGAAAGCCTCCTGTTCTGCTATGCCACAAATGATGTATACAGCTCTGCAAAATGGCTGGAGGCAGCATTATAATTTTTCAGGTTGCTTTTGCAGTCAACTCTGGAGTGCTTCGTATGGAGGTCAGTGATAGATGCCTCTTGAGCAAGAATTAGGAAAATGGTGTAAAACCAGCAGGGCTTGTTCCTCTTGTGCTTTAAGAGCGCACTGCCTCAGACTTCTAATACAAAGATGGGGCTCTGTCACCATCATTGTGACTTAAAAATCAGCCGCTTCCAGGATGCCAGCCAAAAAAGAGAGACTTTTAAGCAGGCCAGTTCCTGCTTAGGCAGACTGTGAAATAAGTGGTCATGTTTCTGAAAGAGCTCACCATGTTCTGGCAGTAACTGTCACAGTAGGAATTGCTGGGCCCTGGGCACTTTGGTATATCTGGCCTTTATTTGGATAATGGGAGCTGAGCAGTTTGGAAAAATCTGTCCCTAATTATTGGTGCAGAGCCCTTGAAAATCTGGCCCCAAGCTCTTCTCAAATAAAAAATCTGGCCTCATGGGCACAACACTGTCAGAAGCGGTGCCTGGCATAAAGTGCTTCTTATCCCTTTCAGTGATTCTGTCCTCCTGTGAAGTTTCTAATTTATTTTAATTGCTTTAAAACTTTTTAAATGAGGCTATTTAATGGCTAGGATTTTGACTTATGGATCGAAGCTTCACTGCACTCCACATTAAATGGTGTGCATTTCGTTATGCCTAAATTCTATTGTTATGCCTGCCCTTTGTGCTGCCTTTTCATTTTCCAGTTTGGGGGTAGTTACGTTTCTAGGGCTCCCATCTGTCATAATTTAGTGTTTCTTCAGCACTTTTTCTCATCTTAGGAAGCCATTCAGCATGTCCAAATATTGCTTTATGCCTGCATGGACAATGCTCTCTATCTTTGGAGGCGTCTATTCTATTTCACAAAGGGAAACATTGCCGTACATCTGAGTGTGGACCGAATGCAATGACGTCTCTTTGAGCCACTGGGTTGTAAAGAGATGAACTCGCTGGCTGTCCTCTCTCAAAGCCTTTCATGAGCCTGACTGTTCCTGGGGGTTTCTTTGCATGGACCACAATTGAGCCTAGTTCTTCCTGTGATTGCTGTTTCACAGAGGGTAGCGCTATGCAGAGCTAAGAATGGAGTTTTGTTGCATTTAAATTCATGTCCCCAATAGCCATTGGCTGGAGCTAAAAGGCTGAATCCGCATCTTGTTAATTAAGTCCTCCTGTCTTTCTTGTGGGAACTGTTTTGAATGGCATTTCTCTTGGTCCTGTCTTCTACCTGGGGTGATAGTCTGCTCCGCTGTTCTTTGCAGCAGAAAGAAAGATCCCTTTGACAACACGCCTGTCTGAAAGTGGGGAAGGGGAATGGTGTCAAGAGAGCAAAGAGCTAAAAGTGTGATACAGGAAGCTAGAACTGGGCCAGGAGACTCATCATCCATCCTGGGTCTTAGAGAAAATGGTTGGAGTCCCTAGCAGCTGAAGTTGGGACTTTTGCCTCTGTGCTTCAGAATGATAACACATCCAGTGAAACAATAACTACACAAAGCCAAAAGTGAGAAAACATCCATTCCAGCAGCTGAGGCCACTGCTGTCACAGAGTTTTTGTGCATCCCTTGATAGACTGTGGATCTGTTCCATGCCTTAATTTCTGTTTGTAGCACAGGAGCCACAAAGCCTGCCTGTCTTTCAGAGCCATTCTGAATGATTTTTGCAGCATTCTTTTCTCTTGTGGTTTTGTTTGTTTGTTTGTTTGTTTGTTCGTTTTTCCCTTGCATTTATAATATTAGCAGGGGCAATCTGGTAAGAAAGCAGCTTTCACAAGGACCTTCAGCTTTGTGTAGAAGATAGTATGATTTGCTTAATTGTGAGAGCAGAGGCTTTCTTTATTGCATAGAAGTCTATTGAGACCTATACCTGGAGTTGTTTTAGCAAAAGTGCCACACATTGCCTGACCAGAGCTACTTCTTGTTTACTGGCCTGGCCAGATGAGATTCCACCATAGGTTTATGCTGCTGCAGAAACCAACACGCTGAATTTCTTGCTCCAGGGAAGTCAGCTGCTACATTCTTCAGTTTCAATGAAACTGAAGTTTCAACTCAGTTTCTAGGGAGAGATCCTTTGGGTTATGTCTGCTTGTTTGTCAGATAGGTCCTTCTGTTGTTTTTGGTTTTGGTGAGGGATAGATTTTCCCTTCTTGCACAGCCATCGTGTCACGAGTAGCAGAAGAGCAAATGCTCAGTAGGGACTGAGCTACCAGTAATGCTTTGAAGCCAGTCAGAGCTGCACTGTAACACCTGGAGATGACTGAAATTTGGAAGAAGAGTGTGTGTGTCATTGAGGCAGAAGCACTGTGTGCTTTCTGGAAAGATGGCTGTTAAGGAAGAGGGGTGTTCTTTGTATTTTCTCATTCAGTAGCAGTATACAGTCACTCATATCCACAGTGGCAAGAAACCATGAGCAGAAAGCAATCTGGAGATGTTTCTCTGGCAGCATCCTGGATTTTTTCCTGGGGAAGCAAGGTTTGCATGCTAGGTGAAATTCAGACAGGTAGGTGGTTAGCAGCCCATGAGATGCATTCATCTCATCCTGCTTTTACTTATTTATTTATTCATTTTAAAGGCATCCCCTTCTCCCCTCACCATTTAAAATACAAAATAATAATTAAGAGTTTCTGCAGAGGCTCCTGATGGATTAGGGATGTCTCCCAAGAGGGTGGCTGACATTTCTGTTCTCTGAGAGTCTCTGCTCCACTCCCTCTTCAAGCAGCAAACCTCGATTCCAGCGGCCATCTGATTAAACAACAAAGCATCAGCAAGTACTAAAAGTCACTTCTCTTGGGCCAGGCTGCACTGACAGCAAGGGCAGAAACAGAAAATGATGAAAGGGGAGGATGTCTTTTGGTGCAAAACCTGTCTCTTGCTACTGCATGGAGAGCTGGAAGATGAAATGTTTTCCTTCGTATGATCCTGGCTGGGCTGCTGCTTGCTGTGTCCTAATAGCCTGGATCCTGGCTGCAAGTAGACAGAGATTTGATTTGTATCCTATGCACCACTGTGTGCGTTTGTGTGAGGTTGTGCAAATAAGGGTTATTAACTCCATGATTAGACTCAGTTATCCAAACATTTCTCCACATGAAACATTGTTTTACAGAATTTCCTCTGGAAGACATTACCACACCTCCCTGCACCATCCCTGCCCTGTCTCTCTCTGACTGTCCTCTCTGACTGCAGGCTGCAGAGTGCTCAGTGCTCTGCCTCAGCTTGCACTACAGCCAAGCCAGTGCTCCCTTGCTGCTCTCCCAGGGCTCCCCACACACAGCTCTGCCTCGATGTGACACTGCCAGACACCAGGAGTCACCAAAACAGGCACTGCTTTTCCACGCTTGAGCATTGCATGCTAAGGTGGTAATGCTGCTTTCACAACTAAATTAGCGTCCCTCCTAAGCAACGTGCTGGGGAGAGCAATATGGGACAGGGAGCAGAAATACCTGCTTGAGTTGGTTCTTGATGTGCCTGCCCTGTGTGACACGCGGCTCTGGTAATGTGACCAATTTTAGGGCTTTTATCAAGAGTGTTGTTATAGTTGGTATATTTCTTAAAGCCACAGCTCTTGGTGACATGCTATTACATGAAAATCCAACCTGCTGCTACTTTCTTTTCAAAGGAAGTTTCTAGTCCTTCAGGGTGAAAAGGTGGACAGAAGAGATTTATATAAAAAGGAAGGAGAGAGGAAAGAAAATCTGCAGTGTTCTTTTTAAAAAGAAGTTATGCTTTTTAAGTCAAGCATCCTGCTTTTGGAGGAATGTGATATATATAGTTTTTAATAGTTAGAGCCCCCTATATTAAGGTAGCTTTACCATTTCATCAAGCCCACAGTAGTCATTTATTTTGTGCTACATCTTGCAGCAATTGCCACCAAAATGTGTATGCTACTGCATTTAGTCCTTACTGATGCTAGATGGCTCTGGTTCAGGTATTAAACTGTCTTGACTTTCGGTTTTGTAACCCTCAGAGCAGGAAACACTTCTTAAGCCACAAATGAGAGCCCACTCTTTGCTTATGGGAGGCAGTTACAGCCTTTGCCAGGGGGGCTTTGGTCGGCAGGCTGAGCAAGCACAGTTGCTCTGCTCCTTCTGCTCTCACATTTGACTTTTAATTTTTGCATCTGAATTATGAAATGCCACCTCCACTAGCCGCTGCCAGGAGCAAGGAGCATTAATATTGATGTTGGAAGGCCCTGCTGCAGAGCAGTAAGGTGATTTAAGGGTGAGAATTATCAGGGATAGCATCAGAGTAAATAAATTCAAGGTCCAATTTATTTTTTCTTTCATCTAGCTCTGTGTTTTTTTTCTTTTCTTTCTTTCTTTCTTTTTTTTTTTTTTTTTTTTGTCAAGGCAGATTTAATAAAATAAAATAATTTAAAAGATGGAAGAAAAAGTGTATCGACAGATTGTGTAAGCTGCTGACTCGATTGGTTTGTAATGCTTGTGCCTTGTTCTTCCCATTGCTTGTCAGGAGGGAGGCAGCCCCACGGAGCCCAGTGGCCAGAATCTGCCTGTTACTTTTTCTTTGTCAGAAAATGGAGTGTACTGGGCTCATTCTGGGCATTGTGGTGGAGGCTGTCACGTCTACTGCTATTACCTCTTCTGGTAAACAAGTTGAAGCAAGGCTTCTAAGCTTCCAGCTGTGACAGAGATGGTGACATGTCCCTTGTGCTTTGCCTGTGCTGCGGTACGAGGCCCAAGCTGGGCAGTGAGGTGCAGGGCGGGATAGGCGGTGAGGTGCCCACAGCACAGCCACACCGCTCTGCAGGCAGGCAGAGCTGTCAGGCCAGCAGCTTTTACTTGTCTCTCCCCAGGGACCTCACTGAGTCATCCCCTTTCCATGCCAAGCTGAAGAGTGAAGCGACTGCAGGACCCGCAGTGCTTTGTTTTTGCAGTGAAGTGTGCAGACAGGGCAGCATGATGACACACTGTTCTGTAGAGTTAATGGCTCGTTTTGTTGCTGGTGACTGATGCCAACACTGGGACATTTTCCTACAGGGAAGCTCTGGAGTAGTCAGGGCTCACCACCACAGTGCAGACCAGTGACATGCTCATGGGTCTGCAGGAAATAAATATGACTCAGGTAGGAGGGACTGTTTTTTCCTTTTTTCCCACGGCAAATGCCAACAATACATAGAATCATAGGATAATGCAAGTTGAAGGGACCCACAAGGACCATCAAGTCTGACTCCTGGCTCCACACAGCACCACATGACGCAATCTCCATTCGTATTTTCTTCCCTTAGAAACCAGAGATTGCAACTGTGGTTCCCTAAGACACTCCTCTTTTCCAGAGGCCATCACACAGCCATTCCCTGACCTTCCCACGTGGTAGCAATAACTACAAAAGAATTGAAAATGACAGTTCATGGGGGATGCAGATATGCAAACTTGTTTTCCATGGCACTGTCCAGTTTGATATCAAGGCTTTTGCAGCTCTTGGGGAGTTTTACCCTTTTTCCTTCTTAAGAAAACTGTGCTTGCTACTGTGCCTGCCTCTAGCATCTCCCTTCCCTCTGAAGCTTGAGTTCTTTTGCCTTCCACAGCTAGGGCATCTCTGCCTCAGATGTTGCTTTTGATGGGATTTTTTTTTCCCTTACCCATCTTAGTTTCTTCTGACCCCTATTCTGTTTTTATAATGAGGCCATGTTAATTCATGCTGAGTGCTTATGAGTTTTCTTTAAGCACAGGGAGAGGTCACTGAGAAATGGCTGGGGGTGTTTCTTTCTTCCCATGGCTGCTGTTCAGAAGGTCTGATCAATTTATTTCCCTATCACCATCAAACCATTTCCTGGCACAATTAACAGCAGTACCTTGTGCAGGCATTGTGAAGGGAGGGGAAGAAGGGAGCAAATAAAGTGACAGAGGAGATAGGGATAGGAACATAGGGTCTAGGAGAAGATAGGTCTGCATCAACAAAGGTCTTTCTACGCAAATACCAGCTGCTTTGTTGTTGTGTGGCAGAGGCCAATGATTTCGCATAGTGTAACTGGTAAGGGAAAAGCAAATTAAACAGTTATTAGAGAGAGAGGCAAGTGGTTGGTACCTTGCAGCGGCCTATAAGCAGATCTGTCAATCTTCTTCATTAATTGAAGACAGGCCTTAAGGGGAGCACTTTTTCAGGATGTTTACTTAGTTACATAGAAGGTCCTGTCCCTTAGCGAGAGCCTTATCATCCTTATTAGTGGTAATACAATAATAATAACGCTGACAAATATTACTTCCTCTTGAATGAATCCTCTTGGAGTTGTTTTTATTATTATTATTGTTATAAAAAAAAATCAGCCTCCTCATGCTGGGCTATAATTACCATTTTTATGAGAACTGCGTATTCTCCTATTCGTGGAAAAAGATTTGTTTATCAAGAATTTCTCTTCCTGTACTGTATTTTTTAAGTTTTCCTCTTCAACCTAGGCAATAGGTGTTGGGATTTCAGGCTGAATGAGAGACCTGGGATGGATGGAAAGGTGAAAGATCAGATTCCTGGTTAGATTGAATTGGTACGCATCCAGCAGAGGTTCTGGTGCTGCACTGCTTCCTGCCATTTGAAACTTTCACACAAATGGAGAAAAAGAGAGTAAAACAGTTAATCCCTGTGAAGCATTTATCCAGACTCAGCAACAAACATCTCACTCTGATTTGGGGAACAGTTTTGTAAATGAAAAATAAAACAAGATCTTTTAGTCACCCTCTAACCTGAACTTTCTGTGCCTTGGCTTATTCAAGCGGAGCAGTTCAAATCAGAACAAAACCAGAGAAATCTCTCACTAAAGTGGGTAACCAGAACTATAACTTCTTTCAGATGAGATCTGACCAGCGTTTTCTATAATGACATCTCCATTTCTTTGTCAGTACAGTTGCCCCATGAGGCATTAGTACTCCCAGCTCTGTCTTCTCCATTGTTCTTTCCTACTAACAAGCTCCCCACTTGCATGACAAACTTCAGCTGTAGTTCTTGACCTTGCACTTCATTCTTTTCCCATTTTTGTTTGTCCAGGCCTCAAGGTCAGGTGGTTCATTGTTTATATGTCTCAGTCTCCCTCTGCGCTGACAGTGTTTTCCAACTATGTGTCATCCGTTGACTTCAATAGCACGCTCTTACTTTTATGCTAAGATCAATCATGAAAATATTAAATAAAGTTGGTCTCAGTCCTTGAGGAGCTCTATTAATAAATTCCCCTTTCAGCCTGACCAGTTGTCATCTCTTTCATCAATTTCTCATTTGCCTTACAGTTCTTTACTAATGCCATCATCTGCATCATAACTAATAATTCTCTTTAAGACATTGGATCCAATGTTTTACTTAAATTGTGATAGATTAGTCTACTACATTTCTTTTGTTTAAAAAAATCAGTTATCAGAAAAGGCAGTCGGTTTGTTTAGAGCTTTCACAGAAACTGTACAGCATTTTATCCTATTTTCCGCTCACCTTGATGTCTTTAATTACTTCAGCTTGTATTCCAAAGCCTTGCATACTGTCGGGATTGTGTAAATAAATCTGTAGTTGCCCAAATCACTTTCTCTTTTTTTCTTGCTTTTATGTTTTAAATTGAGTATTTTGCAGTAACATAAGACCCTTCAATTTTGATCGGTGTACTGAGATCCTTGCAGTTCACCCTGCAATGTTCCTTATCAGTTCTTCATATGTTCTGGGGTGAAAGTTCTCTTATTCCACCTACGTGCATGCGCTATGAACTCAGAGTTTTGCTCCACTCCAGGAATTATTATTTCCATTTTCTCATTCCCATTAGCTATACTGCCCTTGTCCTGTACTCGGTATCACAATTCGTATTAAAACAATAAGCCAAGTCTTCATTTGTTTTTTGGCATACACACAGATCTTCCTCATTCTCTACACTATGCTGACTGCATAGCACTCCTGCTTAGTTTTTCTTTGTTGTCCTTTTATTAATATGATCGAGGAATCTTTCTACTACTACTGTTAATATAATTTGTGAGGTCTTAGCATACCCTTACTTTTGGCAATCATCACTTTATTTGTGTGCTTCTAGACCACAGGGAAAATTCATTTGTTGATTCTTTCTTCTTTTCCTCGCAGGTTTTACCCCTGCACCAATATCCTTTTTACAGGGATTTCTTGTTCCTAGAGCTGTGCTCTATCATTCATGAGAGAGAACATACAAAGTTTGCACAATACATCAATGCCTGAGTATATTAAAATAAAATTGCTAATTCCCATCAACTTTTCATTACTTCCATTTCACATGTTTTAAAAAGAGGGCATAAACTTCCATATTTTAATAAGCAAGTTTAAACCATAGGTTCAAATTCAGCCTCTACATCTGAAATGTAGAGAAACTTCCATCAAAATTCCCAACACAGAAGCTTGGATTTGTGTGTATTTTGAGCATTTGTTTGTGGACTCAATGATATAGAAATAAATTTTTGCCTCTGCTGCTCCAGTAATAGGTGGGTGGAGTTGTCTCATTGTGAATGATGCTTCCTGGGACAGATTATAGCTATTGAGGTAGCGAAGGATCAGGAGACCTCGGGATGTGAACAGGTGAGATCAATCCAGACTTCAGTAGTACTGGCACTGTGGTGTGCTTGCTCTCCTTCCATACGAAATGAGAGCAAGGAAGGTGCCTCCCAGATTACTGCTCAGTGAAGATTAGACAAGATGGAGTTTGCTTGGATTTGAGCTTATTTGTATTCATTGGAGTCCTCGACGCCCACCTCAATTCCAGCAACCTAAAAAATAATGGTTACGTTAAAGCTTTCCAGCAAATGCCCACAACACAGATCATTATCATCTGAGTGACAGAAGGGAAAGAGATGAGGGGGAGGAGAGGCAAAGGGAAGCAGTACCCTGCTGCTGCTGCCTGGATTCACATTGTGCAACACCCCAATAGTCACGAACGGGGAGTGTTTTTTCCAATAGAAATTGCATGCATCTGCCCTAATAGTGAAAGCAGGGACTTGCAGCTCCACACAAACGTTCGGGTGTTCGCAAACACTGAATTTAATAGAACAGCACACAACTACCACAGAATCTGCAGTCACTGTTGTGTTTAGCAATCATCCAGACACCCTCATGCAATTAAAATAAAAATTATTATAACAAAACAAAACCGTACTTTCAGATCTATTGCCTATGGGCTAACCATTTAAAAAAAAAATATATATATGAAAAAAAAAACCCAAATCCTCAAGAACAGAAAGATTTAACATCAATACAGGATACATGCTCAAGAGCTGAACCTTACATCTCATCTCCCCAAATAGTTTTCCTTTCTTTAGTTCTTCATGGTCTGTTCTTTGCTCTTCCATGACTTGTAGTAACTTGAGGCTGTGTATTAGATGAGTACAGGGTCAGCTAGAGAGCTGTGCCTTTTGAATTACTGAGGGTTATCTATCTGAGTTGTAAGCTGTAACGTGAAAAAGTACATGGACAATTGTGCACTGATCGATATGAGTCCAACTGGGCATACAAAGTTTCTTCTGTCCTTCACCCTGAACCCAAAGTCTTATGCAATGCTAAGTTTAATGGTAGCTATTCCCCTCTCTTGTCCTTAGTTAATGAAAGGTAGGTGTAGGACATCCATGACAAAGAGGCGTATTCTGGTGCTTGTCTACTGAAAGGGTCAGTACCTACATGGCTGGGTTGCCTATGTATGGGTAGCTGTGGGTTTATGCTCTTGTGTATGTGACATATGCACTGAAGGCTGCACGTGTAACATAGGACCTATGCCCTTCAGGAAAGCCAGGCAGTGTACGCTAGGGTCCCTCAGATGGCATCAGCTGCCTGTATTTAGGAAACTGAATCACACCCTGTTTGATTCACGGGAAGACAATGTAATGGTTTACTATTAGATTTCAACAAAGCCTGAGTACTCTGCAATGAAAAATGTTTTATAGGGTTAATAGCTGATATCTGTGCTTGCACAGAGACAGACGTATAACTGCAATAAAAGCCAACCAAACAGGCAGCACATGAAGGCTAATTATCTAAATGCATTTTCTCTTTCTCTGTTTTTATTTGCTACGCTTTCAAATAGCACAGAGAAAAACTGTACATAGAGCAGTTGTTTTGACCAGGTTTTGTATCTTCCAGATTTGAGCATGTTGGGCTTTATAGCAATGCTATTTCATTGTCTCAAGCTTCAGTGCCAGTTTATTTGCTTTGCTACACATTTTGAGGGGCTTTTCTTCTTAATCTCAGAGGCAGTGTGTGTGTTGTTGTAGGTAACAGTGCCAGGGGACCTTTCCAGCTGCCCCTGGATGTAGCAGTGACAAAACAGTTACTCGCTACTTGATGTTAGCATGTTTTTAAGAGATTTGAGGAGATTTATGCACATATGCATGAAATTGTTTGAATGTCTTTTGGCAGTTTGGGGAATGAGAAGTCACAAACTAGATGTGAGATGCAGACTGCTTGGCACAACCCATATCACTTCAGGGGTGCTTGCTCTGCTTTTGTATGGAACCAGCCCATCACTGACTTTTTAAATGGGAAGAATGAGATGTGGGAAAAGTTGAGCTATCCCACCAAAAATGGGAACTGATGTGTAGTATTTCTGAGAAATATTCTTTGTTGAGAAAAAGGCTAATAAACAGCAGGCCCTTGACATTCATTGCTAGAACATCCATGAGGACTGACATTCCTCCCACTGTGTAACTTCTGAGGGATGGATAGAGGAAAGAATTCAGGTCTTTGGAGCATCATTTACACAGGTGGTTTTTTGTTTGTTTGTTTGGATTTTTTTTTAGGGCTTTTTGTTTGTTTCTTTGCTTCTTTTCTGAAAGAGCTCCTGCAGTGTCTCTTAAAAGCAGTTTTCCCCTGGTTGCTGTCACCTCTGCCCACCACCAGCAGTGTGTGTGTGGTGGAGTGAACAAGTGCTCTTCCATCGTCGGTCCCTCAAGAGGGATGGTGCAGTCCTTAACTCCAGCTGGAACAGCAAGGTTCTTTAGCTCTCTTTGCTCTAGGAAGTCCTTGATTCAGCCTCAATCAATTGACCATTTTGTAGTAATTTTTAAGACAGATGACTCTAACCTGTCTTATGACTGAACTTGAATGTAATTTCATAGCCTCTGAAGGTGGGAAGCAGGAACACTTAAAACTGATCTTACAAGATGTAGTTCAGGGAATTTCCCTTGAGAAAGGGAGGGAGGGAAAAGGGTAGAACATACAGTAAGATCATGACAAAAGGAAGTGGGGCTTCTCTTTTGCTGAATAAGACTCTGGTAGTTGTATTTAGTTAGCCTTTCCCTCATAATGGCAATGTGAAGGAAGTGATGCTTATCAACAAGTACGTAGTGTTAGCTATGTTTGGCAAACTTCAATGTAGGATAACAAATGCAAGAGAGGATAGCAGATTTTCTTCAAAGAGGACAGTGTGTGTGTTTGTATGTATACCTTAGGATATCTCCTCTCAATACATATTGTTCTCTTCAACATCAAGAGCATCATTTTCAGTGAGAGTTTATTGAAGGCATGAGAGTGCAAGGGAAGTCATAATGCTGATGTCAGCAGCAGGACTGCCGTTGTTCTGATGCCTGCCCTTCCTAAGCACCTGTTCAGGCATTGATGGAAATTAAAGTTGCTGATTTGACTGCATTTCTCTATGTGACATCTCTTCCTGTTACTGTTATCTTACACAAACATCTAAGATCCCAGCAGTGTGAGACTACCCTGTACTGTTGAATGTACACAGTGCCCCCACAGTTTGACTGGAACAGCTATCCCGATTTATAATTGGGATGCTTCAGTCAAGGAGTTAAAAGAGTAATGATACGCCTTTGTCTATATAAGCAATATTGCAGACCTATTGGAGAAGATCTGTAGAATGAAATGTCAGGACCTGTCTGCAAAAATTCCGAGGTCAGGAAATGTGTTTTGAATTAGATCTGCCTGTAAATTAAATACCTACTAGCATCTGCATCTTATTTTCAGCAGAAGGAAATCCAGTCTGTGCACTCCTAGAGTACTTTGCAGTCCAGACTCAGGGAATGGGGATGACCTAGACATGCACTTCAAAATCTCATTTATGCCGTGAACTGAAACACTGCTTCCTTGAAATCCTGGGAGATCTTTCC
This sequence comes from Chrysolophus pictus, assembly GCA_037305975.1. Taxonomy (NCBI): domain Eukaryota; kingdom Metazoa; phylum Chordata; class Aves; order Galliformes; family Phasianidae; genus Chrysolophus; species Chrysolophus pictus. Next base: position 114,026,938 of record CM074576.1, on the reverse strand, counting down.
ATTCAAGAAGAATATGGGGAAAGCTGGCTCCTGGAAAGAGGAAGTTTTTCAGTAGTATTGTTATTCCTGTATTGGCATTCATCACTATCAGTAAATATGTTTCTTGGCATTATAAATTTAATTAGAGATTTCTAGTGATGGTGACTAGGTTTCTTGGGTTTCAGAGGAGATGTAGTACTTGAAATTAATGGCCCCACTGGATTTCACTTCATCACTAATGATGAGTTCATGATGATCTGTTTGGAAATAAACTCGGTGTAGACAGTGTTGTAAAACTACCCAAATTGGATCCATCTGCAGTGATCAAGCCTGGAACTTCAAACCTAAGTGGCTGTGAACTTTAGAGCTTTATTTTACAATTTGAATAAATACCTGCCAAGTTTTGGAAGACCGTATTCTTGCTGAGCTTTTGAGTTGCAAGCATAGGTCAGTGTATGCTTCCATAAAGTATTCACTGGCAGTTCTCCTGGGTTAGTACTGTATTATCAAGCCTGTCAGCGTTTGGATAATGCCCTCCTTAACGTGCTTTAGCGTTTGGTTGGACCTGGAGTGGACAGACGTTTGCACTTGATGGTCTATGTAGATCCCTTCCAACTGAACTATTCTGTTTTTTATCTTCTCACAGCTTGGATGAGGCACTACCATAACCAGGTTCATCACTGCAGAAAGTAATGCCAGGATGGCCTGATATGCTGTGCTGTGTTTCTTCCTGAGATGGTGATACAACATACCACCATGGTGTGGTAAAAGGGAGTCATAGTGCTACTTAGTGAGACAGCGCTGTGTAAAATCACAAAGTAATGTGATATAGATTACGTGCTTTTCACGTAAAAGTGAGATCTGGTCATGGATGCGCCTGTTCACAAGAATTAAAGCTGTGAGGATGCACCATCCTCAATATTCCCTAATTAAATCTACCTGAAAGAGGCACCAGAGCCACACAGTAAATTTTGCTCTTTATAAAATGTTGATCATAAGACCAAAGTGAATAAAAATACAAAAGGGTCCCACCTCTTAATTCCTCTTGGTGGCTTTCACCACAGCTGTCCTTTCAACTTCGGTTAGAGGGATTTTGGGGAGCATTTAGTGCAGGTACGTGTACCAAAGAGATGGAATAAAACTCAGTTTAAGACATGCATAGATTGCAAGATTTGTCTCCTACGCTGTATTTTCTACCACTCTAATTGCAAAAGCATGTAGAAAGTCATGTTGCTGTAATGAAGGATAAATATCTTACAACTGGAAGCACAGATTTTTAGCTGTAGTATTCCAGCAGCAAAATTTCAGCTTAGAAATTTACTCTTCTTGAACTCTTCTAAAAATTTTTAGTAGATACAGAGGTCATCTGCACAATTTCCTGTAATAAGCTTGTCCCATGAGGTGACCCTTAAAAAAACCACTGACATCCCACCCCAAAGATGACTGCATTTTAGCAGCAGGTGTAAGGAAATGCCAGTATTCTACAGTGTGTATTTAAATCTTCTGAATCCTTCACGATAAAGTGCAATATAAATGTCTGATGATAATAGGGTTTGGAAACATTGTCCTTGCTCTATACCTTGTAGCTGGTTGAATGATTTACTGACTAATTATCTGATAGCAGGTAGCAGTAACTTACCCCCAAAGCACGTATTAGTGATGTTGATAAAAAAGACAGCCTTAGCCAACATGGTTCACCATGATACCTACAAGGTGGGGATCCTTTTGAAATAATACTATCAGCCAACATAACTCTAAAGGCAGGAAGAATCCACACTTCATGTAGTTTGGGAGCAAAACTGTGAGAGTCTAAAGAAGGAGAGATCTTCCCAGTGTTACATTTATACCTATCTGGCATTAGATGTGGTACTATGTAGTATTATTTGAGTGCTATATTTGATGAGTAAAAAAGGCATTAGAGTCACAAAACTGATGTTTCATCAAATCAGATTTGGGGAGCAAGAGGGGCCTTGAAATGCCTATTTAGGGCTCTCTGATTCCTTTCTGCCACTGTTTTTGAAGCTGTGCCAGGCACTTCCATTAATGATGCCAGCACACAGGTCAGGGATGCTGAAGGAAAATGTGGGACCGCTGCTGAAAGGGCAGGAACCTGTTGCCAAGTGAGTTGGAAAAGGAACTTAATACTTTCTTCACCTCAGTCTTTGCTAGTAAGATTTGCTTTTGGGAATCCCATGCCTCTGAGACCAGTAGAAGATACTAGCACAGTGAAGACAGGATTGGTAGAGGAGGTTTGAGGACGTTTAAACAAACCAGAGACAAACTAGTCTGTGAGACCTGACAAAATGCATCCTTGAGTGCTGAAGGAGCTGGCTGATGTCCTTGTGAAGCCATTCTTTATTGCTTTTGAAAGGAGTTGGTAATTGGGGGCGGTTCCTGAAGACTGGGGGAGAAAAAAGTGTCATACTCATCTTCAAGAAGGGCAAGAAGGGATACTCATAGAACTATGGGCTGGTGAACTACACCTCAGTTTTTGGGACGGTAAAGGAGGAAATTATCCTGAAAACCCTTTCTAGATGCCGCTTTGCAGTTGTCAATGCAGATTTGCAAAGAAAAGACTAGTTCAGTGTGTGAGTGCATACTGGGGATTTTGACAGTTGATATTGTTTGATATTGTTTGGTTTTATTTTAGAAAGGCTTTTGATGCTGTCTCTTCATTGACAAACTGGTTAAATACAGACTGGTAAGTGTACAGAAGAGTGGATTAAAAACTGGAACCAGTCTTCTCTGTGACAACCAGTGAAGGTATAAGAGATGACAGCCACAAGCTGCAATACAAGAAATTCCATTTAATTACAAGAACGAAAAGAACTTTTTAACTGCAAAAGTGCACAAACACTGTAACAGGCAGCCCAGAGAGTTGTTGTAGACATTAAAAATTACACATGGCTCTGAGCAACCTGCTCAAGTTAACCTTGCTCTAGTTAACCTAGCAGATGAACTTTCCAATCTCAATGACTATCCAGGGAATCTGAATGTTTATGTTTGATGGACATTATCTGTGTTAGGTTCAGAGCTGTAAACAGAGAATGAAGATGGTTGGTCAGCATCCTGTACGTGAAAGAAAACTGATGTACACTTCCACTTTTCTTGTAGAAGTTATCTTGAACTCACTTAAAAATGTCTGAACAGCATCTCTTGGCTACTCACTTTTCCAAACTTCTTTGGCATGAAAGAACTGCAGTAACATAACAACCAAAGAAACTCTTGCATTTTGGTAAGATTTCCTACTTATCTTGCCAAGCATTGATGTCAGCACAGAATCTCATTTTTTTAAGAAGTTTCACTCCCATTTGAAAAGGTGGAATTATGTGTTGGCAGAATGGACAGTGAAGAGAGTATGCAAAGATGCTCACTTTCCCTTTGAATCTTGGATTGATGGCTGTATATTGACCCATTTGTGTGATGCAAAAGCAGTCCTGAGAAGGAATGCAAAAAGAATAATTATTGTAATTCACGCCATACGGATCCTTCTGAGATGTTCTGGTGATTCATTTGCACACTGAGACAATCCTCCTGATCTTTAATTGGTAACTTGCTCTTGTGTGTTTTGGAATTAAATCTGCTGGCTAGGGCAACAACGTGAAGGTAAAAAGAAGAACCAGTACTGCTATAGGAAAAGCTAAACACTTACGGGCAGGTGAGGGCAATTTGTCAACAGGTTCCATGCAAATACTAAATATTCCAGGAAAGAAAAAGTCCACCTTGGTCAATGCTGAAGACAATTTTTTGGCTTTGGCAGTCAGGAGAGGAGCAAACATGTAGTTGTTTCATTTATAAACAGAGCCTGTTTGTTGTTAAGCCACTGCAGAACTATAAACTTCCTGTCTAAATAATTGTCTATTCCCACCACAGCCCTTGTATGCTGAAGAGATACAGGAACTCAAGGTTCTGATAGAAAATATTGATCTTTTGGTTGAGGTCAGCTAGTGGTGATGAGAAAGGAAGGGAGAAGGATGGGAAAGTGTGAGCTCTCTACGTGTTGTTGTTTTGTTTTTTTTTTCCCCAAGAGATTCCACTTGAAGAAACCACAGGAAATGTCCTTGTTTCATTAGTTCATTGTAAAGCTCTCCCTTTTGCAATTGAGACATTCAGCCTCTTGGGAAAGACAGCTAAACAGAAATCCATTTACCTTTCACGTGTTTTTCATAATTTCCCCTGCTACTTTGGTTAATTAATTATCACCGCTATTTGTGTTTAAACAAGGGGTCTGCCTCCCTCCCTCCTTCAAAGCCCATCTGCTCCTCCATGACCTTGCTGTGAAGTCATCGCACGCTGACTTTGTGAAAGCACAAACACTCGCATGGCAACAGACAGCTGTGTGACAAAACCAGAGCTATGACCTCACAGCAGGAGGGGCCAGGCAGCTTCTGGGGAGAGATTTCTCCCTCAAACACCGAAGCTTTTGATGATCACGTGGAGGAAGGCAAGACGTTACATCCTGAACAAATGATCTTGCTGTCTGAGTGTTTCTGCTTTAGAAGTTGTCCATCGCTTTAAATCCTCTTCTTCAAAGAGGCTTTTTTGACTTGCGTGTTTCTCATGCAAGGGGAATGGCTTCTCGCTCAGATTTCATCTCAGAAGACATCATCAGGAGGAAATAGGGGATGGATGTAATCACAGAGATGGGCCTGGGTTTCTAAAAAAGCCCTGTAGGTATATGGATCCAAATTTTCATCTGTTCAGCTTGGGCAAACAAACCTAACTCTTGAGAGGCGGTCTGAGCTTTATTCTGATTGCACATGGATTTCTATCTTTGTCTGCCCCCACCCAAAAAGCCTATCTTATGAATGAGATCAGATGTTCCTGTATAGAGCAATCTAGCGATGAAAGCTTTTCTCCATAAACATATTTGCATGACTGGATGGGAAGTGGAAATTGAGTCTCATGATCACAAAGCATTTTTAATGTAGATACAGCAAGACACATCAAAGCTGAATAACATATAAGTGGTACTTCACAAGCAATCTGCAGAAACTGCCTCAGTGTGAGTTGATTGTGAGGGTACAGAAGATGTGGCTTGATCAGTCTGTTGCTATCTTCATCCTTGGCTGATTGCTTGGTTGTTCCATGAAATGGCAGTCTTCAAATCTGCACACCTCCTTTGTTAACTAAAAGTAGCCAGTGTTTCAATATCATTCATTACTGTTTATTGCCTGAGAACAATTTATAGTGCGGTTTGCTACTGTGATGGGCTAAACGTGTTGAACTAACTCTCCCCTTTGGATCTAATATACGATAATGCCATGCTTACTTAGAGCATGCATGATGGGGCCCCATTGATTTGACCCACAGCAAACTTTACTTTTTTGGAGCCCGTTTTCTTTCATGATAGCACCTACATAACACCTTGCCTTCATCACAGCCATAGGCAGGTAGGAGTCAGCATCCTCAGCAACCCCATTTTGCAAATAATGATACTGAGTCACAGTGAGTGGAAGCAATTTCTTACTGTTCTTCTATCAGTTCCCAAACTAAGGAAAAAAAAAAAAAAAAAAAAAAAAACCTGCACAGACTGCATGTTTGTTATCCAAATGCCAAACTGCCACCTTCCACTTCTGATATTATTTGGGGGACTGGGGAATTGGTAGGAGAGAGAGAACAGAAGATTGAAAGGAGTGAAAGGAGAGATGTCAGTTTACATTGGGATTGTTTTTCAACATTTTAGGGAAATGAAAGGACTTACTACAAATTTTAAAGATTTGTCTAGTCAATAGGTGGAGGCTGAATCTAAGGGAAAATCAAACCCTTTGTGTCCCATTGAATGGCTCTCACCCAAGCATCGTTTTACTTCATGTCTGATTTGTCCTTGGCATCCCCTCCAGCTGCTGCAGCTGTTTGCTTTGAGTCCCATCTGATTCCCTCTTTATGTCTTCTCATCTGGATCACTTCTTATGTGCTGCTTGAGAATGAACCATTTCCCATCATTTGCCAGCATCCTGATGTATGTGACCTCTCCTCCATACACAGACTTTCCTTTCCATGTTGGCTTTGCTTACTTGGATGTTTGGACATATGTACATGCATAACACATAGAAAATATTGATTTTTTTTTGCTTGAGGTCAACTAGTGATAATGAGAAACGAAGGGAAGTATCTCCCCAGGTGTTAAAGCAGGCATTTCTGTTTTGCACTAACAGTGCATTTGGTTTTGTTGAATTTATCTTCTTGCAAAAATAGTTTTCTTGGACTCCAGCACCCTACATAGTATGGAAAGATTATTGCTCTCAGATCTGGAGATCTAAGACTTTCTTATCATTGTAATAGAATAACTGGTGGAATCCTGTAAGAAACTGGCCTTTCTGTTTTGACATGCAGTCCGTCTGCAGGTTGTTCCTTTGTTCTGGTGTCATATTCAGCAGAGTACCATGGAGAGGCTTGTTGGGGGACAGCAGTAATGTTATACTTAAGTATGCTTTAAAAAAAGAAAAAGGGCAAGAAGTTTCTTTAGTTTGGCATCTTCTATCAGAGGCAAGATAATAGAATTTCTAAACCCATTGATTTTATGGCATTAAGAATCTGCTTGATAAGTCAGTCTCTGTACACTGGTGATCACTATCTCCAGCTGTATAAGCAGTACTGTCCCCATTTCATTTTCAATAAGAAATTGAGGGAGACTTAGCTTTGCTGAAAACTATGGAGAAAATAAGTAGCATAAAATCTCTGTGCAGTTGGGCTACGGCACAGCTATTTATTATTAAATACTGCAGGGGTCAGAGAGAAACAGTGTTGGAGGAAGCATGAGCAAAGAATTCTTAACGGAGCCCCAGGCAGTGCTGGGGCTTTGGGGCAGCAGCAGTGCTGGTGGTGCTCCAGCTGCACCTTTCCAGTGGCAACCTCCCAGGGATGGGCAGCGGGTTTTTGCATGAAGGTGTAGCAGGGAAAGGGGCAGGAACTGGGGCGGTGGGGAGGTCCCTACAGTCCTGCAGGTGTGAAGCTTCTACAGTATTGAAGCTACAGGAAAAAAGGATTGTGTTCCCCAACCCCCTTGCCAAGACTCTGAAAAAGAAAGGGAATAAATGAGGGTGAGTGGAGTTGCAAGAAGGCCCACGGCGTTGCCAGGTACCTTGGCCGGATAGATGCGCAACATCCCGTTCCAAATGCTGCCTCCCTCCATGGGGCTGTCCAAGTCTGTTTTCTACTTGGCTGGTTGTGCTATTGAGTCCCATTTGGAAGGATTCACATGTGACTTAAGACTGTCCTCTAGATGTCTGACTCTGTCCTCTACAACATAAATAATGCAAAAACAAACATGCCAAACAGTAACCTTCACTTGTCTCCCTGACACTGCTGGAGGGAGGGAGGGAAGGAAGGAGCGAGTGTGAGCAAGTGAACTAGTAAACTGTATGCTAGGCAGGCAGGAGACTGGCAAGGAGAGGCAAGGTACGGCACAAGGAACTGTGAGAGCAATTAGATCCATTCTGCAGCCCAGCTCCACTCTTTTAGATGATGCTGCCTGCTGAAGCAGCGTACTTGGCAGATGAGGGCCAGGGAAGCATCCATTCCCAGGCTGGTGCGGAGCAGCCCTTCTCCCTGTGCAGGATATAGGGGAAGATTCAGCAGCCTCCCTCCTGCTCATTTCTGTTCTCTGCTGGCCATGGCTAGAGCTGGGTGAAGGCACTCATATTTTGTGAGTTCATGTCTTCGTTGTACAGCTTGGCTGCCCTGCTAGCCTCCAGCAAGTTAGTTAACATTGCACAGTATGTGCTCCCTTCCTTGTGCCCTCTCCCAAAGCCCCAGTTCTCTAAAGTGGAGAAGAGATTCCCTTTTTCTTATTGAATGTACTTGTGATGCAAGTATTCATTAATTGCAGATACAGTCATACGCAGCTCGCATGCTAAAGTACTATCAGCTTTGTGTGGAAGACAAATGCATACAGACTTAAAAAGCTGAGATTTTTATCTCTCTCTCCTCGCATGGAAAATATGCAGCAAGTTGTCCTCGTCCAGGGACTTGGTAATGAAGAAAAAAAACTTCCATCTATCTCTGTTTCCTGAGATAGGAGGAGGTAGGGAAGTGGCCTGCATACTCCTTCCAAAGAAGAGGGCTTCCCCATTCCAGCAGTGGAATGCTTCTGTCAGGCTGAAAACTATGAAACTTTCTCCATTTGTACATGGAAGAAAAGCAGAGGCATTTTTCTTCTTTTTCTTCTGGTGCCTTGCAACTTCACGGGGGAGGGTTCTAGGGAAGAATGTCAAAAATAAAGGTTTTGGACAGAGAGAAAGTATTCCCTCTGTGTAAATAAAATACTCTGCCATGGAAATGTGGGTAAGTGGAGTCTTGAGGATCTCCTAAAGATGAGTGCTTTGGTGGGGCACCTAGGGAGTGCACACGCTGAGGTGATCGTAGAATGAAAGCTTGCCTTTCAAAGAATGAAAGCACGGTGATTCATTCAGGTTGGCATGGGCTTGAACCTGATGGATTGGAACGGGACATGTGGGATGGTCTCTTGCTGCAAGGGAGCCACCTGGACAGATGGTGGAAGCCAGGCCTCAGTTCAACTTCTGATCAGAGTCCAGCAGCCAGGCAGGTAGCTCTCTCCAAACCAACTGTGAGGCAGGCAGGAGGAGAGGATGGCACACAGGGAAATGCTGAGAAGGGCTTCAGCCTGAGAATCTTGGCATCAAGGAGTCTTTAGAGAGGGGCTGTCCTGCTCCCAGTGGACTTTAGGCTGAAGGAAATCCAAGTTTCTGAGCATTTGCTAATCAGATGGCACTGCTTAAGCATAAAACCGGAAGCCTTTTGTTTTGAGGAGCACAGAAGACAACACTGCAGGAACAAAGCAGGTGAGACTGCTGGCACGCAAGAGCACTGGGTAACTAGCTGCCTTGGAAGCAAGCTATTGTGGGCCGATTCCCTGGGTACCGGTGCCCCTATTCTGCTGAGCTGTGTTTGCATAGAGCCGGTTCCAAGCCGTCATCTTTGCACTCAGAACCTGCCTCCCCATCTGCTCACCTGCCGTCCATCACTGCCTACACTCTGGGATTAATGTTCCCAGCCCTGCGTGCCAGCAGTCTGACTCCTTCAAGCTTTTGTAGCTTATTTTCTTGAGGATCAGAGCAACTATTCTCCTATCCCACTGTTCAGTACACACCAACTCAATCTCTGTCATATTCGCAAGCTCTTGTGCATACATGCATGCGCATGCACGTACACACACACACACACTTAAACTAAAAAACTTTTGCTTGTTGTGTCGCTCACAGCATTAAAAGAGTGTTTGCTTCAGCAATGTGATTATCCCATGTGTAAGGAATTTTCTCTTCATTTTTCTTCCTTGGTTGGAGGAAGGCAATTCTATGCAGAGCTTGCAAAAATTTGTTTGCGTCTTTATTAATGGGGAGCGGAATGTTGTCTCTAGTGTGTGACAGGAGAGCCTGAGCCATTATTTTAAATTTTTATTTAAAAGGCAACAACAGTCACGGAAAACTCACAATAGAATGTCTGCTTCTTACCAACATAGATCATCATCATCTTATAGCTGTATGCAGAATAATCTGTTTCCCCTCAGTCCTGTGCCCTGATGGGATGCAGTTCCTAAAGAAATGGGATTTACAATTCATGCAGGTTTTTAATATACCATCAGAATGTTGCTGTGTCTGAAAAGCCGTGAGACTTACTTTGGATCCCAGCAGACCTTCTCACCAATATTCACTTGCAGATGAAAACTACCACGTGCCATTAAAATAAAGAAAGATACTGAGCTGTGTCATCATATAGTTGCAGGACAGAAGCATTAGGCTGTACCACAGCAATGGTGGCAAGGGATTTACAAGCCCGGCAGAGTGTCTTCAGGCCTCTGATTCCTCCTTGGCTGGACAGGAGATGTTTGTGTGCAAAGCAGGGGTCGGTGCATAGCATAAGCCTGTGTCACTGGTGCATGCAATTAGGCAGAGTGTGCACTGCTAAGCACATTCCATGCTGGGGTGTTTAAATAAATAGCTTTGATGCAAATTTAGTGAAGGGCTCATACCCATGGTTAAATGACCATGGTTTTATTATTGGCTGTAGTTTTCTCACTTCCCACATGTACACTCCTAGCTAGAGCTGGGAGAGAAAATGGAGAAGTGCTGCATGTGATCGAACTAAGGCCTGATTTTTAGCTTTTGCAGCATTTTAATAATACCTCTTTTCAGCCTTGGAAACAAAACAGAACTTAATCACCATCTTTGACTTAACTGCAGGTCCAAGGCAGACGTTTCTGATAAACTGTTTTCAGAGTCCAGGATGGGTTAGAAATGGCAAAGATAATTAAGGTGGAGTATACATGAATTAAGAAATAATATGGAGAGAAAGGAATCTATATGCACGTAAGATACAAATGTGTGGGAGAGTGCAAATAGCCGCTGCTCTCTCTGTGACTGCATTTGTTGTCTTCTTGGGTTAATGAGCTGCTGTGCCTTAGGAAGCCACTCAGCACTGCCCTTATGTGCTTACATTCCTGCCCTAGGGGAACTTGATCCAAAGTGGTAGAGTTAAATTGGGCTTTAGTCCCTTGCATTTGCTAAGATTATGCCCACAGAGTTGTACAACTTTAGCACAGTCAACTGATTATTTGTGTCAAAGCTATTTATTTTAGTCTTTTATCTAGTTCTTTTCTTGTTCCCATTGTTGCTGCAAAATGAAAGATGTTTGAATTTTTCAAGCTGACCACAGATAGTGCTCCAGGACCTTTATATCAAAGTGAAGAAGCAGGAGGAGATTGTAAAGGGAAGCTGATAGCATCCCTCCTCACAGTTGGCTGCTGGGGCTCAGCGCCAACTTCAAGACTGTGTAGCTGAGGCTGGCCCCCCTTTTTTTGGTGGCCTTAGACCAGAAATCCCAGTCAGCTCTGCAAAAAGCCTCCACAGGGCCAGTCCCTCTTCCACATGAGCTGCTTTTAAACTGAAACTCTACAGTTCAGTCCTTGTCTGAGCTACGTTGTACTAGGAGTGCCTGTCTCCTGCTCAGCCACAGCTATGCGTGGCCATGCACACCTGCATCCTGGCCCCATCCCCAGGATCCGTGTCTGATGCTGGATACTCTCACTAGGCTGGATCCTGCTTCCTTTCTTCAGGGTGCCTGAATACAGAGATATCAAGGCCTAAGATGCACATTGATGCTGGACCAGAATGAAAAAACAGATTAAATTATATATGTGACAGTAAGTATGCTGAGGCAAGCTCACAGCTGCACTCTCCAAACACAGCTGTCTGTCCTGTATCTTGCTGTGTTGAGGACTGTGCAAGAGAGGTACTGGGATAGGTTGGCTGACTGTCTCACAGATGAGAGCCAGGCTCACTGTGAGCAGTCTGCATCGCTTGCTATAGGATAAGAAACATATCGTAGCACATATAATCATTCTAACTGGACAGAGGATGATACTCAGCTGTATGAGATCATTAGGAACATATGTAACGGTTACCTGGACCTTGAGTTCTGTGAGAGATGTAATGTTGTGGCATGGATTTCATTTAAGAGTAAGCTGATGAAAAGCTCTGAAGATACTTCTTATGGAAGTGCTAGCATCTGAGCAGGCATCTTTCTTCCCAGTCAAGACAAGCAAGCTGGAATAAACAAACATGTCTTTAAATGATGAATATTCTGATGAAGGAATGAGGAAAAATATGAAAGCTTGCTTCAGGTCAGATATCCCAGCCTCTTCAGGGCCTCACAGAAGCCTACCACATGCTTGTTCTGTCCTCAGGGCTTCATACCCCATCGGACTACATCTTCCATAAAGCATTAGAACTTTATCTTTAGTCTAAGTTATCAGAGAAAACATTTTTATTTCGTCGAAACTTCATTTTCCAAAGGAAAAATGTTGTGGTCAAACTTAGTCATGATTATGCAGCCAAGCACAAGGATTATAAACAAAACAAAATGTATTTTCAGTATGCATAGCTTTTCATTCTAGATTAAAGCAAACAACCAGAAAGAATATTGGTCTCCCATGAGAGAGCAATGTATTGTTGAATCTATGGTAAGAATATGCAGCAACTCTGAGAATAAAATGGCTGTTGGGGAGAATTTTGGAAACATTTTTAAGAGGAAATACACAGAAAGCAAAGAAGCAAGAATTTCATGCTTCTTCCACCATAATAATAATGCTTTGCCCAGTGCGTATGCTTTACTACTCACTGCAGCCAAGAGCGAAATTCCCTGCCCGCCAAACAAAATCAGCAAAAGGCAAGACTGGCTTTGCAGGCAGGAAAACTTCACAAGTGCATCCATCAAATCTTGCAATGGGACCAGTGAAGCACACAGGCTGCAAGGCATCAGTAATGAGAACAGGAGAATAAAAAACCCTCAGCAGTACGGGCTCAATAATTAATCAAAGCTGAAAATCTTTCTAACGAAGGCAGCAACCCCAGCAAAACAAAAAGAGAGCATTTAAGGAGTTAAGGGTCTGAAAAAGAAAGGAGCTCTCGCAAGAGTTATCAGTAAATGGGGAAAGAATGGCTGCAGCTCTTCTCTTCCTGAAATTCTTGAGAATGCAATGAAGCTGGTATAGCAATAGATAGGAATCTCCTTGATTTTCCATGATCTGATCCATATGAGTGCCTTTACCAGTATCTAGCTACTTGCATAAGAAGGAGGTCATTCTACAAAAGAAGAGTTCTGCTCTAGGAGCCTGCATCCTAGAGATGTCTCTAGTTTTCAGGGTGACACTGTAAATGTGTTTCTTAAAGTCCCTATTCTAATGCATAAAGTTGTCTGGCAAAATTCCCAGCTTGAGTCTCAGGACTTACTTAATTATGAATCAAAGCCTTAGTATATACCTTGCGCTTCTACCTCTTTCAAACTGAGGACCTCAGGTTACTCCTTGTACCAGAGGAGGGAAGCGTTTCATACAGTTGGCTGTTGGGGTAGATGCACTGTAGTTGTAGCAAATGTGAAATAGGAGCCTTGTCATCCTGACAGAATCACAGAATGGCCTGGGATGGAAGGGACCTCAAGGATCATGAATCTTCAACCCCCCTGCCACCAGCAGGGCCATGAACCTCCCCATTTAATACTAGACCAGGCTGCCCAGGGCCCCATCCAACCTGACCTTGAACACCTCCAGGGATGGGGCATCCACAACCTCTCTGGGCAGCCTGTACCAGCACCTCACCACTCTCTCTGTAAAGAACTTCTCCCTGATGTCCAACCTAAATCTCCCCTCCCTCAACTTAAAACCATTTCCCCTCGTCCTGCAGTTATCTACCCTTTCAAAGAGTTGATTCCCCTCCCCTCTGTAGGTTCCCTTTAGGTACTGAAAGGCTGCAATGAGGTCACCCCGCAGCCTTCTTTTCTCCAGGCTGAACAAGCCCAGCTCCCTCAGCCTGTCTTCATAGGGGAGGTGCTCCAGTCCCCTGATCATCTTCGTGGCCCTCCTCTGGACCCTCTCCAACAGCTCTCTGTCTTTCTTGTATTGGGGCCTCCAGACCTGGACACAGTACTCGAGATGGGGCCTCACAAGAGCAGAGTAGAGAGGGACAATCACCTCCCTGTCCCTGCTGGCCAACCCTCATCTGATGGAGCCCAGGATACCATTTGCTTTCTGAGCTGCAAGGGCACACTGCTGGCTCATGTTAAGCTTTTCATCCATCAGGACCCCCAGGTGCTTCTCCACAGGGCTGCTCTCAAGGACTGCTCCTTCCAGTCTGTATGAATGCCTGAGATTCCTCTGGCCTAAGTACAAAACCTTGCACTTTGCTGTGCTAAGCCTCATTACGTTCACCCAAGCCCACCTTTCAAGTCTGTTGTGGTCTCTCTGAATGGCATCCCTTCCTTCCACTGTGTCAACCACACAACTCAGCTTGGTGTCATCAGCAAACTTGCTGAGGGTAGCTTGCTGACTCCCGTGCAGGTTGTGAGCCACAGGACTTCTAAGGCCATAGAAGAACAAGCTGATAGTCACAGCCGAGTTTTCACTAAGCATTTGAAACTTTTCTTCCCTGTGCTTTGATGCTTCTTGAAGGTATAGACCAAGATAATGCAGAGATGGCTTCTGTGTAGAAACCAAGCAAGTGAAGTAGGTGTTTTAGCAAGAATGCTTTTCTGTGACAATGAAAATATTTGTCCAGCTGCCTGCACTGCACTCTTGTTTTTGTTACACACATGTCAAGGGGACTGCAGTTCCCTTTATGGTAATGAGCCCTTATGACTGAAGAAGCACCCATTGGTTGAGAAATTGGCAGCAAACCTGCTCAGGAAAACAAGTCTCGAGGGACACATTACCGTTATCTACCACTCTCTACTGCAGCTGTCTCTGGGACACGTGGCCCATTTCAAAGTCTTTGATCAAAATCCTGAGAGATCTACTAGTTTCTCTGTGAGGTTTTATCATTTCTATATGTAGCCTTGTGATACAATGATCAGGTAGAGTGACACAGGCACAGCAGTCTCACTAACTGAATCCGTATTGGAGTTCTGTGCTGCATAAAGAGAAGATCACTAAATCATTGATCATTGGTCTGCCAAAGCTAACTGTGACATCTGTGTCTTTGTGTCATCTCCTCACAGTGGGACCTTTGCATTTAATCTTATATCTCTGTCCTGAAAAGCACACCACTTCTTTTTCCCCAGCAGAAGAAGAAAACATCATTGTTGTTGTTTACACTGACTAGAAACAAGCAAATAAAAGTGGGGATGTGGTCAAATTAGAACTGATAGATAAAATAGATTGGGAAGATAGATGGAAACCAAATTAGCTGTGAAGCCAGTGTCAAATAGAATAGAAAATCATTTCCACCCAATAGCCAGCTGAAAGATTTAGCAAGACAAGAAGGAAATAATCAAGATTGCCTAATTGCCAAGTAACCTTTCGGTCTTTCTTTTACTCCCTTTTTTCTCTGATACAATCTGTCTCAGATTCCTCTATTAAAATGGAGGAAAACATCTTTTGATGTGGTCTGCAATGTGAACTGCAAGACAGGCTCACAGAAACTCCTTCTGAAAGAACGGTCCTTTATGTAAAGCTATCTCTAATGTGCCATACAGCTGCCTCATGAGATTTTTGGCTAAAGGAAAGAAAAGACAACATGCCAGCATATATACTATGTATGCTGTTCCCTTCTGGGTTGGCTCTGTTATCTAGCATGTCTCATACAAAGTTTGATATGCAAACAGTGGGTGAAGAATTAAGTAAATAGCAGGGATATATGGGGTGCACTTTCTCTCCATGAATTGCTGATAATCCCTTCCTGGGGGTGGAAAGGGAGAGCTTTGAGAAGCCGAAGAACAGCTTTGTAATTAGTGGGAGCCTCTGGCCACATTGAGAAGTAGTGTTCAACAGCAGTATTCTTGGAGAAAGCAAAATTTATACAGGGTTGCTGTGATGGAAATCTGTTCCTACAAGCCTGGCAAAAGAGGGTCTATCCATTTTTTTCTAAAGGACTTAAAGGTATGTAAAGGCTATTATATATTCCGTTGGTAGAAGAAGTAGGTAAAGAGCTGTGTGTGTCAGGAGATTGATAATAGCCTGCCTGGATTTTCCTGCAGGTGACTTGTTCAAACCTCAAGTAGGAAAAATTGTTAGAGGTGCCTCTCAGAAGCAAGCTTACTTTTCCTTGCAGTGCATATTGAACATTAGTGTTAAAGTCCCTCAGAAGCAGGATCTCTAGGTTCCTGCAATCTGTGAAGATACCAGGTGATGCTAATAGGAATCAGGCACCATCTAGATGGTGAGTGCCCATACATTTTCCATTATCTATGTACTTTTTCTCCTCCCAGCCTGTTAGGTGAGGGAAAACCACCTGGCTGGTGGTCGCTTTTTGCTGGTTCAAAGCACAATACCAGGAAAAGCCAGACTTGAAAAGCCAGACGTGAATGCTGAGCACTGATGAGAGCTGTGCATATTGGGTTATAGCTCCATCTGGGAAGGCTTTCCACATTTTCCAGCTTCAGTGGGATGATGACCGCCTGCTCTCCACAGAGGAGGAGACTTTGGCCACAGGCTCTCAGGTGGAGGAGGAGCAAGTCTGGAGCTCTTGCTGGGTTTCTGTGTAAACGCCAAATGTTATTTCTGATTGACTGAATGCTTCCTTTGAAGTAGGGAAGAGGGGAAAACTTTATGTTAGACTGTGTGCTTCTCCGAGGCAGACATCTATGATATTTTCATTTCTTTTTCCTAAATTAAAAAGAATAGAAGGCTCCCTTGAGAACATCTTGGTTGTGTTCAGGGCTGAGATTAGTTTTTAAATCTTTCTTCATTACTGGAAACAGTAACAACACCTTGACAAAAGGCATGATGTTACCAAATGTGGTAAATAGAAAGTTAAAATAAATCTCCGTGGTTCAGACCTGAGTGCCTCTGAAAGGCACAGAGGTAAAGACATAGTGCTTGGCCTTTTCAGCAAGGTTGGAGCAAGGATTCTGCAATAAATGCTTCCCAGTCAGCACTGCTCTAAGTCCTGTCAGAGCTCAGTCTTCAGGGCGGTTGTCTAAGCAGGTTTTTTTTGCTGGGATTGTAGAGCGGACTGGTTCTTAGAGGCCTACGCCATCTCAGTTCACCAGTTTGCAGAACTGTGTGATGATTCATCACTGCTATGAAAGTCTATAAACCCATTTGTTTACAGTGGCCTTTACATCAAACAGATCTACATGAAAATGTTAACATTTTCACTCAAATTTTACTCAAGTTGACAATGAGACAGCAGTAGTGGCCAAGGGAATAGCAGTAGGGCCTTGATTGGACCTCCTTGAAATGCTTTCTCTGAGCCCCCCAGGACAGGGCCAGAAAACAGAAAAGCTGCTGCACATCAACCAACCATGTTTTCCAAAAGTGAAGCAGGTGAGGGAGGCATCTGTGCTGATAGTAAAGGCAGCCTGTGAAGTAGTGCTGTGTTTCTGCCAGGAGCCAGAAAGGCCTATTCTTAAAGTAAGTACCTGTTCTGAGAACGTGGTTTAATTTTTTCCCCCTCAGGGAGGTTGCTTTGAAGAAGAGAAAAGTGCTTTTACAGCAGAGTTGCAAGCGAATCCTTTCCCTTCAGTGTCATTTCCTACTTGTTGAGAAAGAGAGAGCAGTTCTGGGGAAAGGAACATTGAAATCATCTTCTAAATCACTTTGGTTATGGATCTCTTCGGTATTGTATGAAAACCTGGTGTAAATACACCATTAAGAACAGGTCTGGTTGCAAACAGGCCACACATAGCCAATGTATTCAGATCAAATGGGTATAGCGAAAGCTCTAAGTAAGTAGCAGATAAAGGGGGAAAATGCCTATTAAATAAATAAGCACACATACAAAGACACGTACAAAGCAAGCACGAGAAAAATCTCGTGTGACTCTCATGGGAAATAATAGCATTACTGTAGGAGACTAGGCAGAGGAATGAGGCTAATAAATGAGAAATATCTAGTATATCAATTCTATACCCCAGCAGTGAATTGTGCTGTTTTATACTGCAACTAAGGCTCTGGATTTTATTTATTTATTAACATAAAGAGTCAAAATAAATACTGAAGATTCAGGGAGAAGGTGTGAGCTGAATCCATTTCTTCGAAGTTATACTAACACATATGTGTGGAGAATGGCAAGTGCTGGTGACTGTCGGATCTACAGAAGATCTTTCCACTTCAAGCTTTATGCCATGCAGTGTGACAGTAATGTGAGAAAACCTGCCTCAGTTTTCCAAAAGTGTAGGTCTGAGTGATGCAGTAGAAGTATAGCAGTGTCAAGGGCACCTTTGCCAGACAGAATAACTAGTTTGTATAAGCTTTTTTTTTTTTTTTTTTTTTTTTTTTTTTTTTTTTTTTTTTTTTTTTTTTCCTGAGATCCCATTTATTGCCTATATGTTGTTCTAACTTGGCCAGGAAACAGTTATAAGTGGCAATATAATGCATCTGCTATCTGATAAGGACACAGTGAATTCAGTTTGCACAACGCAGAGTCAAGCAAGGCAGCTAAAAACTATCAAGAGGTTGAAAAATAAAGTAGCGGAATGCTTTTTTTCTTCAACCTTACAGACATCTTAGGATTTGTCTAGTTCTTATTTTCCTGCTAGAGGGCTTGTGTCACCTATCATTGTTCACATCAGGTATATAAATTAGATCTACCTAAATGATCGCTGAAAGAAATGGCAGGATTTGCACATTTTTTACATTTTGCAGCTTAGCTTAGATGAAATTCACAAATTAAGAATGACTATTTAGTTTAAACTCGTCTTTCTTGTAAACATGCATTATAATAAAGCCCTTAAAGGCAGTATAATAACGTATCCATTCTGAAGTAACACCACGCAAGACATTCATATTTTTTCCGTGAGCTTTGACAAATGTGTAGGATCTTGCAGCTGTTCAGTATTCTGGTTATTTCAAACAAACAGAGCTTAATGATGGTTTCTTATGAGAAAAGTATCTGAACAATGCATCATAGATGAAGAGGTATTATACAGAAAAGCGTGTTATGTTCTAACGCATACGGACTTTTGCAGATAGGTTGCAAAATCAACTTATGACAAACCCAGGTAAAGTCTTCCTCCCATTGCTGTCCATATCACTTTTAGCTGTTAATTTCAAAAAACATGGTCCTATAACTTGATATTTTTCTCCATCTATGTATTCCAGAGTGATTTTGCTACAGGCACTTAATGCAATTAAATGCTTTGGATTTCCATGGTTTAGCGCAGAACTTAAGTGTAAAAAACTGCTCTTCGAGAGACCGTTGCTGGAAGGCTGTCTGCTTTTGACTGCCTCTTCTAGGACTTGTTACGTTTCTATTCCTCTTCTGATCTAACACTTGTTCAATCTAAAATTTCACATATCAACTTTTTACTGTCTCTTAGCTGCTGATTTTACCACTATGAAACCAGGCTCTGGCCTATGATAATTGTGTAACCTAGGGAGTTTTTGGATTCTTTTCTGTTCATAGTTATGTCCTAGCCTCTTCAAGCAAAAATCTTGTGCGTTTATACAAGTGAACAAAACATTGTGCGAAAAAAAGACTGTAATTCATGAGCTTTTTATATGAATATGTCTAACCTGAAATCATGTATTTTATAAAGGGGACTTCAGAAAACCTGTCTTATGACAGATTCTGAAGTCTGTTCCTTTTATCAAGAAAATTGTCTTCCTATTTTTGGTGAATTGCATTCTGCTTTTGCTGTGATGGATCTTTCTCTGCTAAAGATTTTATTATGCTTAAAGAAATTGACTGAGACCAGCATGAGCTGAGGGTCAGCCAGGACCAAGTATAACAGTCCCTGCATAATCCTTTGGTATTTGAGGTTAAGTCACCTCATCTACCGTATTACCTTTCCCTTCCTAGAAACAGCCGTCTTTGAGTTAAATCAACATATGCATTCAGAAAATGTCATAAAGATAATCAGTCTTTCATGCTGTGTGCACAAATTATTTCAGGCTACTTCAAATTTGCCACAGGCTTCTTGCTTTCAATACATTTAGAGAAGGCCCACCTCTCTCCTTCCTACCCTCAGTGTCAAGAGGACTGAGGATGGGGGACAGAAGCAAGGACAAGTTTTTGGATAAAACTGTATTAATTTGTTGAAAGTAGCAGTAAGAGAAACTTTGGAAACCTGTGAATGCAGATAGCTTCGGCAATGCGTATTGAGCCCCAGGGCTGAAATCTATGATTCAGGGGACGCAAGGAAGCAGAATATTACTAGCAATTTGAAAAGAAATAGTTGATGTTGTTTTGCTTTGGTTTGGATGTATCGCACGCATAGATAAAAGCTAGCTAGAGTTTGTTGATAGAGTTTGATAACAAATTGCATGTAAGGCTCAAATCAGTTTATGCTTCTGCACAAAAAGGTTGGCAAGATGTCACAAACCATACACACTTAATACAACTCTGTGCATCTGTTAATCTAGCTGGTAGCTTGTGAAATTCTACAGTAATAAATTGCTATTGTGAAAATCTACAGTAATAAATTACTACTCAGAAGTGTTTGTAGTCTCCAGAGGAAAAAAAAAAAAAAAGAAACTAAATCTTTTGTTTAAAATATAATGCACAGTGCAGGCAAAATTATTATAATACATCCCTTAAAAAGAAGGTAATTTACTGTTAAAATCTGTCAATTATTACAGTCAAGCATACAAGTATAATAAAATAAGCACAACTGTCAAACAACAAAAAAAAAGAAACTCATGGAAAGGGCAGCTACACATTTGAAGTCTTAGGAAAAAACATCAGATACATTTGAAAAATCATTCCTGCTGGTTGTTTAAGGCAGTGATTAAAAAAACGCATACACAAGTAGAGAATTAAGGCAATATTGCTTAGTTCTAACAGGCACTTTGTGGTGGCAGTGGGGCTTATTTTTTCTTTTTCTTGCTTGACTATGCACATGTCTAGCTGATTTATGCATCTCCATCTCTGAACCCTATACAGAGGCGGGGAGAAACATTACAGTCATGTTGCAGATGGCATAAATAGAACTGCTTACAATTACAAACCAGATCAGCAGCAGAGCCAAGAAGAGGAGCCAGACTTTCTTTCTTCTTTACTTTGAATCCTGTGTCCAATTTAGTGAAGACTGTGGTTCTAAAGTTATATTAAATTAGGTCTCTGATCCCCATCTCCCCTGACCTGTGTAAAAATAATAATCCAGACCCTCAGCTGCTAAAATCACTGCAGCTCCATCTGGCCCATTAATGTGTGTGTACATGCCAGTGGACAAGATTGCAAGTTGTTACCTACTCCCTGCCTAACAAACCTGGCAAAAAAACAAGAGTAATAAACACATAAAACTGTCATTAAATTTCCAGCTTAGGTGGCAGAGATTTCTCCCTCTGCAGCACAATGGTGAAGATAATAGGCAAAAATCCACCATTTAATACTCTATCAAGAAATGACTATTCTTCTGGTGAATGTTGAGTGGAATTCTGCGAGCCTGGGATAAGTAGCCTATGTACATATAATTGTTTTCTGAGAGAGACAGAGAGAAAAATCTGTTGGGCTTTATGCAGGTAGTAGGCTCCTAATCTCTTGTCTCTATAATTTTAATAATGGAATTAATGACAAGACTATCACAGCCACATCGAGATGATCTCTCATGTGAAACCAACAGAGTGTCATGGCAAAGGGCTGGTCAGCAAGGATGCATGATGATAACTTTTTTTCTGTTTTTTTTTTTCTGGTTTTTTTTTTGTTTGTTTGTTTGTTTTTAATTGGGTGTGGGGAAGCAGAGAAAGGGCACTGTTCTTGATAGCCTTGGCTCTCTGTTCATGAAAGGGCTTGCGTCAGTCGGCCCCTCTTGTGGGACAGCTCTGGGCTCTGATGCAGTGTTGGTTTCCTGTGCCCCAGCAACAGAAGGGATGCTGAGGCCCAGCAGGCAGTGAGCACCTGCTGCACCTCTGCATAGTGAATGTGATGAATGGCTGTATGAATATCACCGTGTTGCTCCCCAGGTCAAAATCCAGCATTTCTATCAGGATCTCTTCCTCCAAGCCAATGAGGAGTAGGGCCCAGATGATGCTGTGCACCAGCATGTTTATCTGCAGCTGTGCTGCTCATCCCTCCATGGGATGTCCCAACTGCCTGATCCCAGTAGGGTCAAGTAGCACGAGTGGCTCTGAGCTGGGTACTGAGAGCTGCAGTTGCAGCAAGCAGAGCACATTACAGCACTAAGGCTCACCCAGTCCACACTCCAGTCCTCACATATGCTCAGATGGAGGCCAGGCAGAAACTGCTGAGCTGAGCCGCTGCAACCATATTAAAGCAGTGTTGGCCACACAGTCACAATCCATCACCTGGGGATGTTACAAACCATCACTTGGTCACACTGCAAAGCATCACCTTCACTCAACCTTCACTAGGGGACTTCAGCACCTGTCTCACCCAGATGTCACAATCCATTGCTGAGTCATCACAGTGAGCCATCCTCACCTGCAGCACGTGCATCAGCAGCACTCCAGACCCAGCACAAGTTCTCCAACACTACTGCCCACTCCCCACATATCATGTGCTTGGCATCAGTGTTTCACACCAATCACCAAGGCCTTGGCCATGTCTTCCCAGGGGCCCCATTAGGTCATGAAAGCTCTGGCCATGGCACACAGATCCAGGTATGTACAACAAAAGGTTTTTTTCAGTATAACCTCATGCTTCCCTCTGAAGTCTGTAGCCTCAATGCCTGGGATTTGGCAATATTCAGAAGTGTTTTGCCATGTGGGAAATTAAAATCTGCAAGTACAAAATTGCTTACTTAAAAACAAAGAACAGCAACAAAACCCATGTTAGTTCAATTAAAGGGTCAGTCCAAGGAAGCCAAAATAGATTTTTTATTTGCTAAGAAGCAAGGGACTGGAAAAAGATACATCTATGTAGCAGGTATTTCTAATTAACCAATGAGAGTAAAGGCACTTGTTCCACTTAATCACGAAGCAACAAAAAGGAAAACAGCCCTTCTCAGCTTAAGAATATGCTCTGAAAAACAACCCAGGATGGAGAAGCTTGTGGCAGTTGAAGAATATGTTCTACTTCCCTTCTTCTCCACCTTGTAATCAAGACTGCTTCAGTCTAAACAGGTATCTATTTTTAGTTTTGTTTTAGGACTGGCTTAGTGGTTTGTGGTGAGCAGATGGGAATTTGATGTTACATTCTGTTTCAATTGTCTTTCACTGAAATTAATTGAAATAATGATCCTCCTTATTGATATAACTCCTGTTTTTAGAAGTGTCCTACTGTAAGAGCATTAGAATCTAAATTCAGAATCATGTATCTCAATACAGGATTAACACAAAAGGTGATCTGTGAAAAACGTCTCGGATTCAGGCAGCGTGATACTTGAGAACTCAAGCAGAATTTTATGTCTCTTAGGTCTTTACTTGCTGCCACACCAATAGAGCTATCAGGTTATCTATTTTGGGTCTCCTATGTTGTGCCTAAAGGTTCTTGCATTTTGGGCTGCTTTCTAGGAATCTCCTATCTGATGTAGTCCCTGTGCCCTCTTCCATGTTGTACACATTGTCATCTTCGTATGTATCAAGAGGATGGAGATGGATTCCAGTTCCTATTAGCAGTTTGATGGGGTAGCAAAATGGCACCAATGCTGGCATGCATACCTCTATGGAGCTCCAGCAAGACCCGTGTTTTATATCCTGCCTCAAAACCAAACAGGGAGAACTGCTTTTTAATTCACCAGTTTTATCTCTCTGGGCTTAGTGAATTCTGTGCTCATAAAAAGTGAGAGACAGCTATTGCAGGCTAAAGGCTAGCACAGCGCAAGTTTCATGCATACATACCACTCTGCTAAATACACCTTAGTGCTGACCCTGTGGCATGTCCTATTCCAATAATTCATCCTCCCCTGGTCCCCATCACTCCCCTCACAGGTTCATTCTTGGCATTTCTGTTGTGCCTTGCACTTCCCTTTAAATATTGCAGGCTTGGATGCCTCCTGATTAGTGACTGAAACTTATGCTGAGCTCTGCAGCAAGTTTTGTGAAGGGTCTAGGGTGAAACCTTCTGAATTCATTTTCACTCTTGATAGAAACCAGACAGTGAACTTTAGTTTCCAGATGAGGTAATGATTCGCCAACTGATCCCTTGTGCTCCTTTCTGATTTAGGATCTTCCTCTGGGGAGATGCTCGTACATTTAGGAATGAAGTCACTTTTATAGCACACTGTCCTGAATTGGAAATCATAAGCACAGGCCTCTCTGAGCCTGTTTTCTTTGTGCTAACTGGGAATGTGTTCTCCAAATGAGAAAATTCTCTCTTCAGCAGATGGTTCTTTTTTGCTTTTCTTTCCTTTTTAAAAACACAATGAAACTCTAAAGACTGGAAAAGGTCAAATATTTTAGTGAGCTTTATTCAAGGAGGAGGAAGAGATCTATCACAGGAGAGCATACTGAGACCCCTGAAATGTCAAATAAGCAGATTATTTGGTTACCAGAATTGGGCCAGCTGGTCCCAGGCGAGGACAGTGTCACAACTTCTTAGCAGTCTTTTTCAACACTTAGCTTTAAGATTTCTCCAACTCAGATAGAAAAAAAAAATCAACAAACTATGTTTTTTCATATTGAAAAGAATTTCAGACAGAGAATAAAATCCCAGCCCTCTTTAGATCAGACAGATGTAGCCATGGATTTCACCTGAAGAACAATCACCTGTGTGTCTCCTTTGATGATGTAAAGTGACACATTTTGAAAGACAAGAGAGGAAAAAATAACCATTCATTAAGGTGTGGGCACAGAACAACTAGCAGATCTGCATCTCATCTGTAGGATAGACATGACAGCCATAGGTCTTAAATCATCCTGTATGGACTTGTTGATACAGTCCGGAGAGGCTATAGCCTCTGACAGTGGTGGGCATTATGTCCGAGTGCAGGGATCATTGACACAGAAAACTAAAAGGATTTAATAAATATCTACCCTTTATAAAACGTTTTCCCTCCACAAATCTCCAAGCACTTTATGCAGGAGGTAAGCATCGTTATCCCCATTAATGGGTTTTTCAGATTTTTCCTGCAGACATTTCTGGTTGGGTAAAGCCAGGTTGGCTGAGAGAGAAAGTGACGCTGTTAATGATCCCCTCACGCTTCATGAAGACCTAACTGACTGCTGCTGTAGGCCAAGTTGCAGCATGGGCAGCTCCAGGTTTTACCTTGCTTTGCCACATGTGAAATGAAAAACAAGTAAGAACAAATCACCGTGATGTTTTCGTGTGGTTCCAGTAGGTTTCTTCCAGAGGTCAAGAGTTTCCACGTAACCCTCCTTTATCTTTGAGTCTAGGGTGACAGTTTAGGGTAATTGAAATTCAGTGATGGATTTTGATCACACTTTCCTTATAATAGCAGATAAAATCCATGTATCCTGTCTTAGACCTGTCTTGTTACTTCACAGTGCTGAAGTGGGTCTGTGCAACACAATGCAGAAGATCACATAGATGACTCTATACTGTGTCGAGTTTCGGATATATGTGGTGTGGAGAGCGCTAGTGGACCTGTGGGTGGGTGCTTTGCTGCATGGTGGTAAGCATACTTTGGATGCAGAGGAATTCTTGTGATTTTTTTTTTTTTTTTTTCAGGAGTGTTACAGCTGAGTTAGCTCACAATATTCTTCCAATTTACTGCCTGGACAGCCACCTAAAAGAAAGTCTTTGCCTCCTCCTGGCAGAGGTTTCTTCACTCATTTTCCATGCTCAGTCTGTTGAATTTTGTAAATAAGATTCGTTGGCTCTAAGTGGTTGGAATTATATTTATTTCTCTGACTTCTATGACATTCACAAGGTGAATGTATAAGCCTAGCATGCCTCTCTTGCTAGACTCTAGATGAAAGAGTGGCAGCTATGGTGTCATTCTTTTTTAATATCAGAGACATTCTTAGAGTGAGTTGACCATTCTTAAACACCTTAAAGGGTCGAGAAGTCCTTGTCAAATGCTATATTTCACTATCATCAAGCCATCATTCTTTTAGCTTTATGGGGAAAAAATATTGATAGGCTTTGCCTGAAAAATTCCAGTTACACTAAGACCTACAGTATTCATGCTTTTGACCTTTTGGTTGCTTAAAGTATACTAGCCAAGCTGCAGAATAACTGTTTAATAACAGTTTTAGTTCAAAACTGGATGTTATATCTTGAGCAGTTTTACATTAGAGTGGTTGAGGAATGTTCACAGGGAATGCAGATATTATGTCAAGACAGGTTGTCTTCTGCCTTTGTAATGCTGGACAGCACATTTCATTTTTATACATCAGTAACAACTACGGAGATGTTCTTGGTGAATATCATATCTAATATACTGAAGCTGTGAGGCCAAGGAGTTACTCCAAAATGTATTGTTCTCTCAGCTCTCTCTTACCATGTGATCTTTGTGTTTTGCTTAAGATGGAAAGTAGCCTAGTTCCAAATGCAGTAATAAGCTGACAAGTAGAAGAAAAACAAAACAAAACAAAAGTAAAAACAGAAGATAGGAGTGGGCAAGGCACCACAGGCAGGAGTTGTGGGCAGGGAATGGATGTGGTTTGTAATGACACCAAATGGCATCCCTCTGAGGAAAATGTGGAGCCTGCCTGAAAAGGACCTGGAGCCCATTGGCACCTGCAGCCTCAAGAAGCACAGTCAGTTGACAGTATTTTCTCTGTGCTTTTTTAGAGAGCATCTCTGGAGTTCAGTGACTCAGATTCTCCTAGCTGACCACCATGAATGAAGCAGAGAACTGTCATCACTCATCTCTTGGCTCTTTGCAGGATCTGATAGCCCCACAGACCCACCACCAGCCTTGGTGTATCTCCTATTTGGTGCCATGTGAAAGTCAGTTTTTGTGCAAAGCTCTGCTTGCCCATGGCATTCCCAGATAAAACTCTTCATGGGAGGATCTTGCTACCTCCAGTGAGCTCTGCTCACTGCCAGTCACCGATGGCATTTTTATTTTTTGCTTTACCAAACAGAAAGGATTCATGAAAAAAACAAAGTTCATAAGAGTAAGAGCAGTGAGAATAATGAGAAAGCAGAGCAGAAATCCCAGCCAAACATACCTTCTTTAGTGGAGGAGAGAGGGGAAGCCTTGAGCTGCAGCACAAATACTGATTATTCCTGTCAAGGATTTGCTGCTGTTGCTATGTTACTGGCCTCTTTGGAAAAACCTTGAAGTATGGGGTACATTAGGAGCTCATTAGGGTCCCGGGGACTTGTGCTAAATGTACAATGTGTCTTTGTGCAAAACACACGTCAGAAATAACAACATAAACTTTCTGCGCTAAGGTTTGGTTTGGTTACTTCCCTTGTTGGGTTCTCTGCTCTCCCTCACTCCTGCATCGCTCCAGTTGTTCTTCCGTGGCAGCTGCACTGTTTGACAGGACGGCAGAGGTTTACCTGGATAGAAGAAGATGAGCTCCGTTTCACTTCATGAAAGTTTTCGACTTTTCATGCAAGTTCCCCTGTGGGGGGAATGCAGGAAAGGAGGGAGCGTGATTGGAGACGCGTCTCAGATCTGTTCAGAGTGGAGGTTTAATGACACTCTGGGGATTTTGTGTCAAGTTGGCAGAGCAAAGAAGCCTGAACCTTAGGAAATCATGGGTGCACAAAGGAAGGCCCATTTCAGTCGGAGGTGCTGGAACACAGAGCAGAGCAAGCAACCTGGAGCTGGCTGCTCAGGTGTGATGGAGGGAGCCCAGCACGCCGACAGCTGGTGGGAGGACTCAGGGCTGTTCTCAGGGGAACCTCGGCAGCGTGCCTGCATCCGGAGATAGCGCACGTGGGCTCTGCAGGGAGTTAGCAACGTGCCTGGGCTGAACAGAAAATGTGTATCTTCGCTGTTTTACATAATATTTAATGAATGATATATTAGTAGCCCCAACAGGATTTTAGTTTTATTTAATGTAATTTATAAATTAAACAGTCCAGACTGGGCGGAGAAAATTAACCGGCAGGCTTACTAGAAACAAGCTGCCGGTCTTAGAAACAGACAGCAGTTCTATTACATGGATCCTGTGCCATTTAGCTAACTAGGCATGAATTAAGCAGAGAAACACTCTTTTAGATTGCAGAATCATCAGTTTCCATAACTCATCAACCTGGAATCTACATTTGAATTGGGAGCAAACCTCAGACTGTTTGTTTAGGGAGCATTTTGAAGAAAGAAAGAAAAGCAAAAGAGTTTTCTCTGCACAGACCAAAACAGATGCACAGGGGATCAGCCAACAATTTTCCAGACGGGTTCTTAGAATTCAAGCATAAGGGTAGCACTCAAAGACATGAGAGAGCTGTTGTGATCTTAGCATCTTCAAATCTGGTGGCTGAGATGCCGAAAATATTTCTAGCTGAGAAAGCAGTAACCAGCAACGTACCTGATCAGAGGGTCAAGGCTAGGGCTGTGCTGTGTCTTACACATACAGGCTCATTGGCTGTTGCCAGCTTTGTGATTCCTGTCTGCAATGGAGGAAGCCAACTCAAGGCAGTGTGCTTGTATGAACCCTGTCTGGCTACCTCTCACAGCTCAGCCATTTCAGAGATCTAGGCAAGACCTCTATAGCTAGACGGGAACCGCATTCCTAGGTTGTGATTTATATTTCTTTTTGTCATATTCTTTCTGTTTATTTTACTTTGGTTTTGGCTCTGACTTGTAACTTAAAAGCCTGACATGTTAAGTGCTGCTAAGTGAACTTTTCCTTTGACCTAAATATTAAGTTTATCCTGTGCTGATAGGATGGGAAAGCAGTGACTAAGGTAAAACAGACAAACTTGAAGTGAGCATTACACACAGAGGCTTTGAGTCAGAGTAAACCACTTACATGCAGGTAGACCTCAAGGAATGGCACCTTGTGGTGTCTTTAATGAGCATGGAGGCAGGGAGAGTTTTCATCACTATGCAAAGGAATAAACTGGTGGCTTTTTTTTTTTTTTTTTTTTTTTTTTTTTTTTTTTTTTTTGCAAGCCACTTCCCCTTGGTGAGCAGGAACATGTGTCCCTCTGCAAAACTCAAACAGATGAGAATAAGCATCCTCCATGCCCTGGCCCTGAGCAAACCTGAAACCGCCTGCAAGTTTTCCCATGTGTTGCATGGAGGAAGTTAAGGACCTCAAAATGGCACTCACCCAAATAAGTGCCCTGGACAGATATGCTTAAATAAACTTCTTCTGCTTCTAGACTGAGAAGGACAGTACCTGACCTTCTTGTTTTCACTCTGTGAGATTATTTGACAATTTAGAAGCTCATGACTATTTTTGTCTAAGAGAGCAGACAAAACCAGCACTTATGCCACCTTCATACTGAGCTTGTAAATTGCCTGCAGAGTCCAAAAGCACTTCCTTCCCATCTGCAGAAAAAGAAAGTGGTGTTTTTTTTTTTTCCTGGGAGAAAAAAAAAAAAAACAACAAAAACCAAACCAAAACAAAAAAAAAAAACACCATAGATTTTCCCCCTTTTTAACTGATGTAGTTTCATGTAGTTTCAAAGAAAACTTTCAAGCATGTAGTGAGCCTAATTAACATAATATCTGCCTGAAGCAGTTTCACTGAGGTAGATTTGATCTATCTCCAGTCATTTGTATTTGATGTTAACCCTGAAACCTAATGTCCCTACCTGCTCTTCATGCTAGCAAAATCTTTGCAGGGTCATGGCTTACCCACATCTGTTCTGATGGCTGGCATCAAACAAGTGGACATTTGTGGAGTCTTTCTTACATGGAGGAGTTCAAATCTATGTCCTTCAGTTTTTAATCTGTATTCAATGGCACCTCATTGCTAAACAGGATCCTGGGACCAGAGTATTTAACCGTTGTGCTGAAAACCTGCCTTACCCATGGTTCTCTAGTAATGCAGGCCCACAGTTTCCATAGGGAAATCTATTGCATGTCAAGAAGGCAAGAGCTATAGAAAATAACTGGAATATAATGCTGAAATAAATAACAGCAGAAATTCAGTACTGGATGCATTATTAATTATATGAGTAACGAGGACATAATATTCAACTGGCATCCTTAGAAGTGCCCCTAAATCTGCTGTAGCGCTGGAGGTTGCTGTAACTAGGGGCTCTCCTCTGAGCTTCAGTCTATTTTCCTGTCTGCACAGGGCTCTGGCTCCCCTGCTTTGCTGGTAGGTTTGGGGGGACTAATGAACTGGTGTTTGTAAAGCCCTTAAAAGATAGGCATTTTGCCTTTCTGAGTGATGAAGCCCCTTGGAATAGCTGTGTGGGAGTACCTGGTCTCTTCTGCCTACTGATTAGGCGTGATTAGAGCAGCTTCACCTCAAGGTATCTGTCCAGCCACATCCCCTTATAAAGCTGCAACCTCAATTGTAGTATGCCTTAAAAGCCAGAATCATTTCCATTTCTTGCTTATGTGTGCTGACGGGCAGCGACAGCAACAGCCTTGAGCATTTTGGCTATAGTGGGAACTATAACAGTCGTTCACTTTGATGAGCATAAAATTCTCGCAGAATTAAAACCAACAGATACCTTGAGAGCCCCAGCTCTGCTCTCAGGGTGGGTGAGTGAATGGATGCTGCCATCTAGCAGCTGATCTGGGCTCCTGCCGGAGCTCCTCGCCTTCCGTGCCAGGTCTCCTGCCTTGAAGCGAGTTTGTTGACTATTAATTAGTTTCACAGGTGAAGGGCTTTTCTTTTTCCGTTTACATCATCATCGCAGCATGTTGGACTAAACACATTGAGTGGTCCTTGCTGAAAACAGCAGTGCAAAGCTAAGAAGCTGTGTGTGCATCTGTGAATCCTGGCATCTGTGTTTGTATGAACATGTGCTTGCATGTGCTTGCATGTGAATTTATGTGCACCCGGCATTTCTAGGAGTGAGAGATGCCTTTCAGGGGACGGCCACCATCGTGCAAGAGACAACTGCCAAGTCCAATAGGCCTCAGGTGAAAAAAAAAAAAGAGACAGCCGACTTCATGATTTGCAGGAATAATACAAGATCACAGGAAATTCAGAGGGAAAATAGCTGTGCTGCTAGATTGACCTTTATAAGAGTAAATGTAGTCTCTGTAGATCAGGCTATCTGATGCAGAGTGGACACTTGACCTTAGAGATGAGGACTGAGAGATGCTGATGGTGCGGGTGGAACACATTTAATTCTTTTTCAAAAACCTGAATGATCTTGACAAGGGTCCAGCCTCTGCTGTACCAGGCACATCCCAAAACTATGGTCTCTGCTTTAAAAAGCTTTGGCCAAATTTCAAAGGGTTGGAAGGTAAAGGACTCAGTGAACTCTTCAAAGAAGCAGCTGGAATAGTCAGAAAGTGAAATTTCAGATTCACGTGAAAGGCTCTATCCTGTTAAAATGTGAGTGTTAGGGATGGCATGAGCAGTGCACTGCTCTAAGTTGTACATACCATTTTAATGCTGGAATGGTTTATTCTGGAAAGGCTAGGAGAAATTAGGAGATTCATGTTCTGTCTTCTCCTTGCAGTCCTGCTAGAAGTATCATGTAAAGCGCTTAGACCATGCATGCTCTCCCAGTGCCAAGTAGTTTAACAGTATCACCACACACTTCTAAGCCACACACTTTCTTAGTTTCACTATCCAACCATCTCTGCTTTTACCTCCATTATTACTGCTGTTTTGCTTTGCTTTTGCCTGTGGCTTTGTGTATAAAATGGAGTTAATAAGCAGTTTTCCATCCTAACCTCCAGAGTTTCCTCTTCTTTTGGGTTTGCCTTCTCATCCATCTGCACCTCATTTATGCTGGCCTCTGCTGCTGTGTTGTGAGACCTCGTGGGTGATCATCCACCTGCTCTCCCAGACTCTGTAACAAGTCCTTCTGCTTCCTTCAGTGCACACTGCCACCCTAAGCTGCCTCCACCTCTGCTTCTCAATCTGGTGCCACATGGTCATAGTTCCTGCTCTTTGCCTTACCTCCTCACATCTTTTCAGTACCTGCTGTTCTTGCCTCACCACACCTCCAACCTATCACCCTTTTTCTCCCATTTTTGATGCAGAAGAGCAGAATTTTTGTACTCACCTACCATGGAGCAGAGAGCCAGGAGAAGACCCGTGGCTGCTGCCTCTATTGAGTAGTAGAAAGGAAAAACCACTGCAACAACAGAGGAAAGGGTGTGCTGGTCTGTGCTACAGTTACTTTTGCCGTGGCCTCATTTTTTCTTTCACTGGATGGGTGAACGATGCAAGTGCAAATGGTGCTCCATCCTACTTTCAGGAGATTTCTTTACTGCTTCCATGCAGAGATTCTATTTTGGTCACGTTTCCACCAATGCTGACCATCTGAGTGACAACCATGAAGTTAGTAGGTGGTGATCACAAAGCTGTAATAGAAAAATTTCTTACTCCACAAGATGCCTCTATTTGGGATCTAACTGCTATTCTGAACCTCTGTATGTCCACAAATTGCTCAAGCAACGACATGTTTACACTTGAATTTCAATTGCTTGGAGTGCATATCTGTTTGGAGAGCAGAATTCTCCCAGGAAATGAGGGCAGAATGGTATGGGAAATTGCTCGTCTGTATCAAACTAATGGCCCATCCAGTCCAATATTCTGTCCTACCATTGCCAGTGCTGGATACTTTAGAGAGAGAGACTTGTAACAACCCCCTAGTGTGCCCAGTTTTACAACACAACATAATAGGGAGACATTGCTTTCTGACCCCTACTTGCGATCATTTTATACCCTGAAGTGGGAAGACTAATAACCCATATGGTTTTTATTCTAGCAAGCCTAGCTGCAGATGCTATTCTTGTAAGGTCTAATCCTTTTCTGAATCTTGCTAATCTGTTTTTCTCTATAATATCCTCTGGCAACAAGTTTCACAGGTTAATTATACGCTGATTGCAGAGACTTTCCAATCATAGGCACAGTTCTTTTGTACCTCATCCGTGTATTTTTAAGTCTCTTTCAGCACCCAGAAGTGCCTGCAAATTTCTTTCTGCAGAAAAATAATGAAAGAAACTCACTTTATACCGAATTCTGCATGCATAGGCCTCAAGTTACTGATATTATCTCAGTTTCCTTTGAATTCAGAGCATGCTTCTTTCCAAGTAATCTATCTGGTGTAGCTATAAAGAACTTCTCCCTGGGGTTCTGTCCTGCAGCTCATGCCTCTAAAATTCACTCTCCCATGTCATCTATAACATAACCCACTCTCAAGTCATAGGTGAGTCATCTAGTTAAACTACAGCCAAACCAAATCATGCCTTTATGTGTTTGTATTCCACTTCTCCTGCTTCCTGATCTTCACAGCTCACTAGATGCTACACACTAGGACTTTCTGCATGCCTGGGACTTTCTGCATACCAGCCCCTTCCAACCAGCCTATATTCCCCTGTGGTCCCAGTATCTTTCAAGAGAAAGTAGGTGATTACTCCAAAGAGTATAAGTAATGCCAAAGGTGCATTTCCCTGTGGGAGCAGAAAGAATTCCCTGAGTTAAACGTATCTGCTCTGTGCCCAAGCGCATCTCTTGTTCTAGAAGCTCATGATCTGCTGGCTGCACTCTGTCCCCAAAACTCCTTGGCTTCCTGACCGAAGCTGTATTTGCAGTATGTCTCGCAGATCTGTGTATGTGCAGATTTGAGTGATGAGCTGTATCTACACTCTTTCCCTGTTTGTATCATCCAGATGACTGTATAGCAGGAGCTGAAGGGTGCTTTAATCTCCCACATCAATATTGGCCAGTGTGGTATGATTGCCCAATATTGTGAGGTCATGCCTTTATCCCATTCAAAGCGATACTGCATTGTCAGACTGCTTTCTAGGCAGCACACTTTTTGACAGCGTTAGGTGCAGAGCAATTTAGGGTTTCCAAGTATATCCAGTGCCAGTGATGGAAGGCAGACCGCACTTGGCCCTTGCAGCCTCCCTCTTGCCGTTCCTCAACTATACTCCCTGTTGTGTAAGGATCAGCTGAGTGAGTGTCCCATTCAGATCCCTTTACATACTGATTACACCTGTCAGGCAAGGTAATCATTAAGGATCTCAGCTAAAGGGAATAGGAAAGTGAGGCAAAGAGAAGTTTAATTACTTGCCTGAGGTCATCTTGTTTCTCAGCCTAACATCCAGCTCTTGTCACATCTCAACTACTGGGCCAGTTTTCCTGCTGACATGCAATTGAAATGTTGCTGTGACTCTCACACATCTCTGTTAAATGGCTGCTCTATAAATAAATTTTCCATTGAAAACGGCACATTAGAAAAATGCTACTGCATAATTATTATTTCGTGTTGTGAGGGTTTTAGTCATCACAGAGAGAACTCTCCACCTCAAAAGTCAGCTGCCATAGCCATTCCTCTTCACTGTTCAAGGAAGAGTGCTTACATGTAACATGAGCCAAATTAAACGTACCGATGCAAACAAGAAGATGCAGAGGGGAATAACTGAGACAGTCCTTCATGGATTCTCCTTCAGTACAGGCTAGAAAGGCATTTTCTTCTCACCTGATGAGATCTAGTAAGCTTAACTTCTCCACTGTAACACATGGAAGTGGGCACACGAGGGAAGTGGCCATAACATAGGCAAGGCTCTGGAGTATGTCCTGAGAAGGGCAACAAAGCTGTGCAGGATCTGGAACACAAGTCTTATGAGGATGGTCTGGGGGAACTGGGATTATGTTCAGGGAGAAGAAGAGGGAGACCTAAGCGCTCTCTACAGCAACCTGAAAGGAGATTGTGGCAAGGTAGGGATCGGCTTCTTCTCCCAGGTAACAGCGATAGGACGAGAGGGAATGGCCTCAAACTGCACCACAGAAGGTTCAGGCTGGTTATTAGGAAAAATTTCCTCTCTAGAAGAGTGGTGAGGCATTGGAATAGGCTGCCCAGGGTGGTGTTCAAAAAACATACAGATGTGGTACTAAGAAAAATGGTTTAGTTGCAATATTGGTGGTAGGTGGATGGTTGGACTAGATGGTCTCAGAGATCTTTTCTAACCATAATGATTGTAAGATTCTAAGTGCATTGGAAAGGGAAGTCTAGCATCTTTGTGTAAATGGGAAGACATAAGGCAGGGGGAAGATAGGCTCGCCATTTCATTTTTTCAAGCTGTCTGCTGAAGGTTTTGTCGAAGTCATTCTAATCAGATATTTTCCACTAGCTATTAAAGTATTAATACCTCCTCTGGTGGAAATGTCCTTATTTTCTATACTGTGCCCAAGAATCCACGTAGCCCATAAAGAAAAGTCTGGTTACAGAAGGGGCTGGAAGTTTGAAAAAAGTAGCATGAGGCCATTACATTGGTAGTTAGAGTCTGTCTTACAAGAAGGACATGTAGCATGGGAGATCTTGGAACTGTTCTTTCCTGGTTTGATTTTCATGGAGCCTCTGATGGGGTGGATGGACACAAACCTCATCTTCCCATCTGCAGCATGGTCCTGCTGCAGGTGTGCTTCATAGTGTGCTGGAGGCATGCATGGAGGCAGGAGGGACTCAGCAGGCACAAACTGCTTTTCAGAGCCTGTTGGCAGACACAAGGGATTCATGCCTCTCTTCTCCCCCGTGGTAATAAACTCCCACAGAGAACGTACCAAGTGTTCTGTCTTCCTTCAGTCCATCTGTGTGGTGAGGTTTTTATGGTCCCTTCCCTCTGTCTGGGAAACAGGGAATTTAACAGCTTCTTCCCAGCAAGTCTAACCCCTCCAAATGAATGCCAGCACTACAAAAGGAGGTGGCCACCTGGTTCTGTGGCTCCCTACTGTCAGGCGGTGAGTCCTAATGAACCTCTCAGGGGGAGCACCCGCAGAGGGAGGCTGATGAGCCTAATAAACACTTTGGTCCCTGGAGCTGAGAGGCATCAACAGCAGCAGGGATGGTGATTGGGAGGGAAGAGATGAAGGGCTGATGTCTTGCCTCTCAGCATTAAAGGGCTGACGAGCCTTCACGCCATCATGCCTTTCAGCATTAAGCTTCCGGCATATGGTGGCTAGTGATGTGTGAAAGTGGGGATGTGTAGCTGGCACAGTGGGACTCATCATTTCAGAACTGCTTTTCCTTCCTGCTTGCCCTTCCCCCTGTGCCCATGTGCTGCCCTTGCTGGTGACTCTCATCAGCTGCTCCATAGGTACCTCATCAGCTTAAGAAACACCTGGGAAAGCTGGGGTGTCTCTATGGGTAACCAACTTATAAGCCAGGAAAAGCAGAAAGGTGCCTGATATAGAAGCATCTGCCCTTGTTACGTCTCTAGGCATATATAAGCGTTTCTTTTTTAAGTTATTTACTAGTTGCTGGCCTAGCTACATGCAAAGCTCCATCAGTCAGCTAACCCCTTTCAGAGGGAGACTAAGGACTGTGGATAGTGTCGGAAATAAATGATGCTTTCTCCCTCTGTCTGTATCGTAGAAGATCTTTAGAAGAGGTGTACTTAATGGAAAAACCTCTTTCCACATTTATTAAGGGTCTGCCATTTCCCAGTAAGATTATTTACGGTGTTCTAACCTGATACTGTGAAACACCTGAATTTTGAGAGTTAGAGAAGGAACTATTGCTTTTTGTTTTTATTTTTTTTACATTCTGCAAAATGATGTGGCAGTGGTTTATAATCTGTAATGAGTGTGATCGGTCCTGTTTATACCAGTGCAGTGATACCAAGAGTGCTTGAATAACATGATGATGGATATTGCACAGGAAACTAGAGAACAGGGTAAATACTATGATCCAGGTAAATATCCTGGCTTCAAAACACACTCATCTAATGTGCAACATCTGCCACTATCAGGCTGAAAATTGCCTCAAGGATTTTGGAAATTAGGTCATAACAGGGAATAAATTTCCATATCTTGGTAGCGTTTTATTGCCATATGGAATTCATGAGACGCATTGCTTTTTGCTTTTGGGAAGGATTGGTGGACAAGGTTTGCAGTAGAGTTTCAGCCCCAAAAGTAGCTAAAATGCTAGGAAAGCTAAACCTTAGCAGAAAGCCTTCAGGATCTTTTGAGCACTCTTCCTCTGTCAAAAATATATTTAGGTTTCTGCACAGTTTCTTGTGTAAGCAGGGAAAGGGGACTCCTAAATCTCTCTTCGAGCAGCCATTCTCTCTCCCTCTTGCCCTAAAATTGCTTGCAGAAAAGTGGCCCTATGTTATGGGTGGATGGGAAATGCTACTTTGCCACTTAATTTCTGTCACCTTGTTAGATCCCTTTGTCCTTCCTTGTCCTGTTTTCCCTTCTGTGATGGGAGTCTTATGTTGGGAAGTTTTGTGCTTTTCTTGTTGATTTGGGTTTTTAAGCACAGTGAATAATGCAAAGTGAAAAGCAATATTTTTTTGTCTTGGTATTTTAATGTTATCACTCTTCATATCTCCCACACTTGTGTAAGATGAAGGATAATCAACTCAGTGTAAACTCTGCTTTCTGGACAGAACTTCTCCATTTACAAAGCTCCAAGGTCTCTTGTTTTTTTTTGCTGGTTTTTTGTTTTTTTGATTTTTTTTTTACAAGACTTCTTCATGGCTCCCATTGATCCCAAGGTTGAAAAGAGCATGCTGTAAATGGATTTTACCCCCAGAACAATTAGGAAAGCAATAAGAAATTCCTCCTCTTTAAGAAGCCAGATCTTCAGCTTCCATAATCCATTCCTGAGCATTTTGAGCATTTTAGCTACTTGAATTTTCTACAGTGTAAGAAATCCTCTTGAGAGTGCCATGACCTTTTAGGTTTGGTATGCTTGGAGTGAAGACACTATCAGTCCTTGCAAACAGCTGATCTCTTTTCCCTAACTCATTTTGTTTGGAAAGTGAACTGTCTGCTCATCAAGGAGATCATTGCAATGTTGTTTTCCAGGCATTTGTCTCCCATGTTATAAATGGTATTAAAATTACCAAGGGCAAAAAGGAAATTGAAGTCCTGGCTATGAATACATATGGCTTCCTGCATTTGAGTACAAACTTTCTATGCAGCAGTCACTGGATGCAGAACTCAGCTGTTATATGGAAGCCTCTGTGAGGTTTTTGAAAGCTTAGATCTGTGTCCAAGGCCTATCTATAACAAACATTTTCAAACAGTCCTACATAAAGATAATTTGTTAACTGTTAGAGGCTGTCAGGAATCCTAGATCACTCAAAGTGGACTTAAGTGTATTCACCCGATTAATTAAAACTGAGCATGTGGGCTCAGACATGTGGTGGTTGATTTGCAGAGAAGGAAGATGTATTAGAGTAAGATTCTAACCATCTGCTGTAGCAAAGGAGACCCTGGCTGACAAGACAGAGTTGAACAAAATGAGTATCCAGTGAGCCCAAATAAAAATATTTGATCAGATTCTTAGAGTTTAAGAGAAATCTGAGATTTAGAATTCAAGGCCTTTCCTGGTTATAAAGGCTGACTGAAAGGCAGGAACCACTTTAAAAGATTGCACAGCCCAAACTGTCTCTGTTGTGAATTTAAGATGTGACACCTACAGTTTAGAAACTGGTAGGAGCTTGAATCAGTGCCTCATGGTCAGGATATGCAGTTTGAGTTTAGAGGAATTGACCAAGCTTTTAGTAATGAAGAAGCACATGATGAAGAAACATGAAATGTATTTATAGTGTGCTACAGAACATTTTCTAGATCTTCACAGCATTTGTAATCTGTAGACTGAGAAATTTGTATTGTTCAGTAAGATTCAAGAGTAGAGACCTACTCATGCTTAAGCCAACGAGCATCTGTCCAAGTAACTTATATAAACAAGTTCCTTGCTTTGTCAGTGTGCAGGTAGAGAAGCATGCGCTAAACAAGAGGTCGTTGGTACAGGAGATGACATAATGCTTACAAACCAGATCAGGACTCAGGCAACCTGAGTTGTAGTCATAGATCTGCCATGAATGTTTTGTGCGACGTCTAGCAAGCGTCTTAAGTTTGTCTTAATAAATTAATTGTACCTTGCAGCATTTCCTGACAGTAAAGCCAAATGGCATGGGATGGTCCAGATCAGTGGTGGTAAAACACTACTAAAGTACCCCAAAGAGTGTAGTGCTGAGCAGCGCTTCCTGCTTACAGGTGTTTCCCTGGGCCATTCATTTCTGGGAATTGTTTAGGGTAGGTGCAAATTTTAGTAGGGTAAATCTATGCAAGCAAACTCGCTTACAGTTTATATTGTTTATTAATGTTACTGTATCTGGGATCGTTCTTGGGCCTACTATCCCTACTGGGTAGTAGGGCACAGTCTTAGCTGCTGTAGTCAACTGCTGGTCTGGGAAAGTGTTCAAGGAGCTGCTGGGGCAAGAAGCTGGATCCACCACCTCCTGTTCTCCTTTCACAGTTCTTTGTTTTGTTGGGAAGGAACCTTAGCTATTTGGGCTGATGGGAGCTATGGAAACTCCATCCGGGTCTTATACTTACACTTACACTAGGACAATCAAGGGACCAGGCAAAGCATTGGGCAAACCACTGTGCACCACTCAGTCCTCTTTCTATAAAATGAGGGTAATAGAATTTCCTGACTTAGAAAATATGATTTAAGGCAGCACAGTAATAGTCGAGGTTAAAATACTCTGCTACATAATTGCTGTGCTAGCCAAGCACTCTTTTTGCCTTAAATTGCTCCTGGGTTTTTGGAATCATTTGTTATGGGCAGGTTTTTCTAAAACTGCCCATGGCGTGTTTCTCTTACAGTCAGTTCTCAATTACAAAAAGTAATAGGAGGTAGTATATCTGCGTCCTTTGCTTCATCCAAGCTAATACAAGCTTGGATGGCAGCCAGATGAACCATTCACTCATCCACTATAACAATTTCTATGCCTTTATCATTCGTAAGGATTGTATGGTATTTCAGACAGCTGTAGAAAAGCAAATAGTAGGTATAATCCAAGTATCTAGATTTTCAAGACTTAATTGGTCTTACCTTATTTAGATTGTACCTTACTACTAACTATGAAAAAAAAAAAAAAAAAAAAAAAAAAAAAAAAAAAAAAAAAGAGGTTTAAATTCTTTTTCCAGCAGCTGCATATGTATTATTGGAGGTCTTTAAAAGCTGCCTGGATATGGTCTGGGCACCCTGCTCTGGGTGTCCCTGCTGGAGCAGTGGTTGAGCCAGATGGACCCAGTGGGCTCTTCCACGATGTGATTCTGTGCTTTGCTGTGGGTCAAAATAAACTCTAATGTGCCAGTCATCTTCATCTCTTACACACTCCCTATGGGAGCACAGTGTTGAGAGTTTTCAACAATTACCTGATGGTAGTCACATTAAATAGATAAATGAAACCTCCATTGTTTCCAGTGAAAAGGCAATAGTGTAAAATGTCCATTCTTGGGGTTTGGCACAGCTGATTCGACACCCACCAACAGCACTGTTTATTTTATTTTTGTCTTATCAGCAGATGAGTGGTTTTTCTTTCTTTTTTTGTTTTATTTTTTCAGTGATGCTCTTTGCCTTAGCAATTTTTGAGAAACATCCTTTGCAAAGCTGAAAAAAAATCTTAATGTGCACTTTGTAATATGGAATTATAACTTCACATTTGCAAAATCAGCTTCTACTTTTAAGATTCCCTTATTTTGGATTACTCAGGACTGTGATATGAATGCAGCCCTGCTGAGTGGGAAATTGATGTAACCCTTCCCCACCTCTCGTCGTTTCTGGCTGTCACTCTCACCCCATTTCCACCATGTAGGTTAAAGCTATACGCTGCTGTATCTCTTAAAGGCTCTCTGGTATGGCTAGTCAAAGTAATTTTAAAATAAAGCACTGCTGCTTGAGTCACAAAGGATATTTCCAGGACCTTTGGCAATTCTGCCAGCTAGACTCCTAGAATGTGGCCGACTTCCCTGATGCTTGAGATCCTAAAGACCTGAAACTCTATGAATGTGAAAGGAAGCTGCAGTGAAATTCAACTGTAAATAATCTTTTTCTGACGGACAGATCTATGCTGCACAGGGGAGCATTTTCCTATATCTTACTTAAAGGTAGCTGTTCTTTGTTTTTTGTTGGTTTTTTTTTTCACAGTAGCATAATGCTCTCTCTTCCACTCATCAGTTTTGGTAGCTGCTGTCTTGTTTACTCTGCTTCTTCATGGGCCTTTGCCAAGGTCCTGACAACACAGTGGCAAAACAGCATTGTGTACCCTCCCATTCTATGTGTACTCTCAATGAGCTCTTTGCTCATTTTTGCCTCCCACCAGAGTTCAGTGTTCCTTTTCCCTCATCTGTAAGAATGGACAAATTAAAATAATTTGTCAAGACGAATACAGTATGAAGGAGGCTCCCCTGAAATGAAGTTGTTAATAATACTCTTATTGATAGCAGAGAAAGTCATCTCTAGTGTAAAAAAATTCCCTATCTCATCGTATTTCCTATCTTCAAGTCAGTAGCATCCTCTTTCCTCCATCTAAATTGTTAAATAAAGGTTTGCATTTCTTACATTAACATTCTGGCCCTGAAGCTTGCTCTTCTTTGTAATCATGTTGTCAGGGAGGTTTGCTGGAATCCCACACCATGTCTGTTCCAGCCCCAGCTCGGTAATTGTATTTCTTGGTTTCCTTTTGTATCAAATAAAACTGTTTTCCTGAGTAAACAAA
This sequence comes from Chrysolophus pictus, assembly GCA_037305975.1. NCBI lineage: Eukaryota > Metazoa > Chordata > Aves > Galliformes > Phasianidae > Chrysolophus > Chrysolophus pictus. The sequence continues at coordinate 113,986,126 of CM074576.1, read as the reverse complement.
CAGTATTCCCACTCCCATCTCTTTATCGGTGTATACCTTGTTTCAAAAAAACTTCTTTGAAATCTGCATAAATGCCGTGTTTACTGTAAAAAATACATTGGCCAGAATAACGATCATTTGCATGTTAATAGCTCCATCTCAGTAGGTGGCTGTTAGTTATTGCCGGTCTTGCTTGTTACAAAGGATGTGAATCCTTTTAAAGTCCTAATCTTAATTGCAAAATGATTGTAGTTTTCCATAATTCCCTATATTTCAATAATTTTAATCTGTATCAAATAAGATTTCTTGACATGCTATCACTTGCTCTGTATGTTCTGCCTGAGCTCTGCACGTCTTCCAATAGACATGCTCATTGCCAGGCTGTTTAGGGTTTGAACTGCAAATAGGCCGTTAGCCAATTCTTTCCCACTGAACTTCCGTAAAGAATGGATTGAGACTTGAACTTGTGCATTGTGTCTTGACTCCATTTCATTCTCTTTGCTCTTCATTTCTTTCGCTGTATCTGACAGAGAAGTGACTGACACGGCAGCGTGCTGCTGGCATCATTTCCACTGGGGGAGTGGGGTTACTGGGGTGGATGGCTCAATGTCATCATCAGTTTATGTGGCCTTTGTAGCACCAAATAGTTGGTGTTTAGTGCACACAGAAATGTGGACTCTGTGTTTTAAAGGGGCTGAAGACAAGTGTTTACAAGAACTTCTATGAACGCACCAGTGGAGATCTGCAGTGCACAAAGCTGTAATGGCTCAGCATGGAGGATAGCTTAGGCACAACAAGGCTATGTGATGATGTGCTTTCCTATATAATGGGCAATCTTACCTCCAGATGGCTTGCATCTGGAGATATTACAGGTCTATGTGAAGTGCTCGTGTGCTTTTCCTGCACTGTATAGGAAAAGCGAAATGTAAAGGAACATTACTCAAGAAAGTCTGAGTGCAGAAGAGAAAGCCTCTTAAAGTAGTTGCTGGGTATGCTAAGCAAAGCAGTATGGTTTTTACTCTAGGCCTCTTAGAGGCTTAGCTATTCCTGCTCTTAATTCCTGGTTTTGAACTTGAACATCCCAAGATAATATGAATCTGCTCTGTGATTTATCTTCTGTCCAATGATGGAAGCTCTTTTCAGGTTGGTTTTGTATCCATTGTAGAAGTCAATATTCTCCTGAGCTGTACATAGACAGGCGCTCTGGAGGTGCTGAAATGGTGTGTGGCGGGGTGTTATGCTTTAAAATAATCCTTTCTTTTTGGCCTGTAGCTCACTGAATTCTTGTAAAATTATTGGAGCTAGCTTTTTCCAGCAGAAGATTTTCTCAAGTTCTGTCCCAGGTCTGCAAAGAGGAGATCATCTGTCTAACGCAGAGCTTTCCAAAATGCATCCTAGTTTCATGGCTCTTGCAGGGAACAACAATCCTCACAAACAGACATGCTTGTGGAGGTTAGGCATTAGTGTACACACTAGCATATGCATCTTATGCATTCATTCCGCTTTAACGTCAGAATTCAAGAACATATTCAGGAACTAGAGTGAGTTTAGTGGAGGCAATTAATATGGTAGTTGGGGCCTATGGAACAACCTAAAAAAAAAAGAAGGATCCAGGCTTATTTAATGTAGTCAAGAGCACTTGAAATATGATTACAAAGAGAACAGAACCAAGTTCTACTAAGTAACAACAGACAGTAAAACAAGGAGCAGCAGCCACAAGCTGTGGCTTGGAAGTTCGGATGGGACATGGGGAAAAGCCTTTCACTGGGAAGGTGGTGCAGCACTGGCAGAGGTATTCTATAAGTTCTGAAGTTGTCTGTGTTGGGGCTTTGGGGACCAGCAGCAGCAAGCTAGCTTGGGAGCAGGCAGTTCAACTACTTGGTCTCCGTTGCAGTGAGCAGGGACTGAATCTAGCAGAAGGTATATTCTTGACGCTCATTCTGAAATTATTTTTTTAATGACAGGAAAGCTTACTTTAGCTCTTTGTAAGGTCATCTTTTCTTGACTTGCCTGTGCCTTTTAAGGTGATCTTCTTTCTGTCTTTATCGAGTGACTGTCTTGAGAGCAGCATCCCTGTGAGCATTTGTGGGGGTATAGCTGTCGTCGCTGTTTTAGTGCAGTTGTTGAAAAAGATTGGAACAGATTGGTGCTGTGTGAAACTCACGTCACATGCTTTTATCGAATACACTCATAGTGGGATCTAAAAGTTTTAGCAGCATGAATTTGGGAGGGTTGTTTCCTTTATGGCTGGGGAAGTGGAAAATGAAAAGCGCACATAAAAACTTCTTTAATTCTTTCCCTAAGTCTGTCTCAAAACTTCTGTTATTCACAGAGGATTGTTTCTGCAATTACAGAAGGTAGGCTGGAGCACATGTGATGGAAGAGGGGGACAGATCACTAGTCCTCTGGAAAGTCCTTATGGAGAAGTGATGAAGCAAGAATGGAGAGGGAAAATAATCGCAAAGAAATTATGCTGGGAAGAGATCAATAGCCAGAAAATTGCTCTCGTCACTCGACACTGGGACAGATGTGTTTAAAAACCTTCTCTTTATAGAGGAGTAGCCTTGAAATTGACCCATTCTATCCAGTCTATTCTTTTCATGTTAAAGCAACAAAGAAATTATTGAAAATGCAATGCTGCTTTCTTTCCAGCATAAAAGATGCAGCTGCCTTCCTTCCCCAGGTATGCAGACTGATTCCACTAACTGTGTTAGGAAGGGTTTGGAAAGACCTGCCAGGGGTCTTCATCATATAACCACTAAATAGAGCTCATCTGTATGGGGAATGATCTAAAAAATGAACCCCATACATCCTTCAAAGTGTGATTGCAGGGAACATTTCCAGAGGTAAAGACATACTGGCACATACACATGGTTTTGTTACCGTGTGAGGTAACACACCTCAGTGATACCGCTGGTGTACAGATAAGCAGTGAAAGAAAGGGGCAAGCAGACTGGGAGAGGTGGAAATGGAGAACTACGAAACAGTTCCTGTGATGGGGACCTGTGGTTGGAGATGGCAGTATCCTTACCAATGGATGGTTAAGAGGATTGTGAGAAGGGACATAGCTAATCAGTACACTCAGTGTGGAGCCCACACAGCATTAGAAAAGTGAACAAGCAGGGAGACTTATTTTTAAATTTTGAGAGATGCTACTTTGTGATAAACCTTCTTCCTTTTCCACCTTCAGTCTCACCAACTTGTTTGTTTCAGAAGAAACTGCATTGTGCTGCAGAGCTTGGAATAGCACAAAAGGGTGATAGAAGCCAAGGACACATGCCAAGTGATGGCGAGGGATTGCCCTGGATTTCCAAGCTCAACTGATGAGATGCCAGGCAATTTTATTTTAATTCCATAACAATGAATTAGAGCCTGCTCATAGTCTGTTCTATTCCTTCTCCAGCTCATTTCTTTGTGGAAGGATAATTAAAGGGTGGCACATCTAAAATTTCAGTTATCTACGGTTCCACCTGTGTTAAGCAGTTTGATTTATTTATACCTATTGTTACACATTTAAATTGATATTTATTTTGCTTAGTATAAGACAGTAAGAGCTGAATTCTGTGCACTGCTAAGTGTGTAATGTTTGCAAATATGAAGCTACTGTTTCTGCATATGACTCAGTTCAGTTAAAGCTGGTTGTATCTTGCAGGAATGCCTTCCAGTCATGTTCTTATTCTGTGCCTGGCTTTTATATAGGTCAGTATTTCAGTTGCAGTTGGGTTTGAGTTCTGCCAGATTCACATTGTTCTTGTTTAAATGAAGCCTGTAGTTTTCAATTTCACTCCAATTCTCATTAAGAAAATGTGAAGCTTTCAGCACTTGTTAAAGCATAAGCTGTACAGCACCAATAGTATCCAACTCTTATGTCCATCAAGAATAGGAACGGAGCATTCATAAGTAGCTTCTGAGGTCCTACAGATCTGTTAATAGCTCCGAAATTTCCAGGCAAAATATGGTTGTATTTTTGAATAAGGCAAATATGGCATCTGAGGTTACACTTGTTCTTCAGAAAAGATTTTTATGTTGAGGAGTCTTTTGATTTATGCTTCTAGTTGCCTAGTCGTCTTTCTTGAAATGGGAGAGAGGCCAAGGGCTAGATTTTCAAAGGTATTCAGATATTTCATGATGCAGGTAGATATGTAGTGAGATGCTTAAAAAAAAATAAATTAGGTTGCTCACCTTTCAATTAAACCACTGAGGATTAGATATTCATGTGCCTTTGAGAACCCTGCTTTGTGATTACCCCCATCATTAGACATCATTTAAGTCTTTTCACAAGCATCATCTGTACTTTCATTTCTACTCTGTGCAATTCAGACAATAGCTTTTCATTCCCTTACAATCCTGTTCAGAACATCAGTGTGTTATAAACAGGGTCATATAAAGTCCCTTAAATGAAAAAGCAATAAAAGCCTCTCTGTAGCAGCTTAGAGAACTGCCTACTGGGCTTAAGGGTGTTGCAGAGAAGATGCAGAAAGTAGTCAATAGTACTGGATGGGGCAGCTGAAAAATGAGAAAGGACAAGCATATTCTAGACCATCTGTTCCTTTGGAGAACGGAGCTCTTACAAGTTAACACCTGCTCTTGTGTACTCAACACGATGCTAAACATCTCTTCCGTGGTTTTTGACTGAATGACATCCTTAGTGCATTTGCTTTTTCTGATTATATTGAAATGTTAAAATGAAGCAAATATTGTGTTTTCCCTTCACTTCAGCTGCAAGTAAAGAGGAACCAGTAGCATTGCACAGGCCTTCTGAACCTACCAATGTTCAAGAAGACCTGCTGCCGTGCCAGCATTAACTGTGATGTTAGCCCTTCGACATGCAAAAGGATCTATTGCCACTGTCAGTGGAGTTGCCCTAATGAGGGATTTTCATCACACAAGGATGCAAAAAGGTTGATGCCTGAGTTCTTAACTAGCAGGCATTCTATAAATACTCACTGTTTATATATAGATATGTTGAATATTTAATAATAGATTTATAAGTTAAATACAAATATGGGATTTGCAGCAGAGAGAACAAATGAGAAGGCCAGAAACAGGCTGCAGTCCTAAATTTACTTGAACGGATTATAAGAATAGGGCAGTTGATGCAGGGATGTCTTATACTTGGATGCACTGCCTACATCTGGTTTCAGGGCAACTTGTAAAAAGCTAGAGCAGGCCTATCTTACATCCTAGGTAAAAAAGACCATTTCTTCAAGTAGAACCAACTTCATAGCACCTTTGTCCCAGTTCAGCTTGCTTCCAGCCAGTTGTGACACTCCCACAGAAATAAATCATTTTACAGTATCACAAATCCCATCACACACTGCTGGTAATGAAAATTAACCTGCCTAGATGCATGTGACTTTGGAAACTAATGATCAGTATTCTTTCCCGGCCACTGCATGGTCCAAAGAGCCAGTGTGAGAGGTACACTGAGAGCAATGAAGACTTGGATCAGCAGGAGAAAACACCAAAATTACCATGAACATTAAAAACAGAAAAATGAAGCCTTATGGATAAAAAACAGAGGCATGTATGCTCCTCTTGATTCCACAGTAAAGATGGGAAATCCTAGTTTGCCTTTAGGCAAATTGTAATATGGCAACAGTCATGTCTATTGCAGTATGCCTTGAGTGCAATTAAATATGTGATGAGAGATGGATATGATCTAATCTTTGAGTCCTAAATCCCTCAACTTTTTGGAAAGCTAGATACAGATCAGAACTAGCCTACTTTGCCATTTGGCCTCCTTTGAAGGTGTTTGGTAAGAGCCACACCGGTGGAATTAAACTTGAGATAGCCGTAATCTTTGCAAAAATGTAAGTGAGTCTTTTGAGACATCTGTCTTTCGAAGCTGAAATGTCAGGGACTTGAATTCAGACTCTGATTCAGCCTCAACCTCATGTACCTTCCTAAATCAAATGCTATTGACTTGACCTCTCCTTCCATTTGACCCAGGCCTATGAGTGTTCTTGCAGAGTGTATACTCAATGGGTTTACTGCATACAGTTAACTGAGTATTGAGTATTATTAAATGTTTAGAATCGGGTGAGGCAATGGTGCAGAGTCCTGCATGCATGTGAACTCCATCTAATACTGCTCAGTGTTTTTATTAACATTTTCACTGGAGACTGGAATGGAGAGTATGCTAATCAAATTCATATGCAAAACAAAGCTAGAAGCAATCGCCAATGCATCGGAGAATAGGATTAGCCCAGAGACTGACTATGATGAATTCAAGAAGTGAGCTGAAATCAATAAGCTGAGATTCAATAAGCACAAATGTAAAGTAGTTCACATAGGAAGGCATAATTAAATGCAAAAATGGAAAATGGGGCTGTCTGTAGGCGGCTAATATGGACGGAGAGACAAAGAGGTTTTGCTCCTTAAACCAAATCTAGGAAGACAAGGAATCATTTTTATTCCTGGTAGTGAACAGCCAATAGCTCCAAAAATTAGCTTCATGTCCGGATCTAGCTTTTAGCTCCACATGAGCTTGTCACTGATGATGCATAATTAAAGGTGAAAAAAAATCCATCCTAAAATCATTAGCTCAGCATTTTCTGCTCTCCACAGAAGAGGTTAGCTCTTAAGTAAGGAATTTTCAAGATTTTGTTGTTCCTTCCTCAGCTCTCTGCAATCCCTTATCAGAATCTCTCTTTCTATTCTCCACACCTCATACAGACCGTCAGAGATGCAGATTTGCAGAACTGGGTCGACAGCTATTTTGCCATGGACAACGACTGTGACCAGTGTCATAACCTACCATACATAGCTCCTGCTGGCTGTTTTATGTCAAAAAGAAGCACATGATTTCTTATAATTATTGATCTTTGCACCTGAGTTTCTAGACTGACACAGGCTTGTTAATGAGAAGAAAAGGTGTCAGTGGGCTGCAGTGCTTAAAGCTGAGTCTTGGTATCCTGAGCTGAGATAGATGAGCAGATCTCTGTACAGCCCCTGCAAACTTTGATAGAAAAGGATTGCATGGCTCAGTACTCCCTGGAGAGAACACAGATTGTGTAGGGATGAGATTAAGAGAATTCAGTTCCGCTTCAGGCAGGTTTGAGCTGTAAAGCATAATGAGAGAACCAGATCATGGCTTGCAGGGAAGGTCTGGGGACACCACGTCGAGTGGCCCTTGCCCATAGCATGCCTATTTTGTCCACAGTCTGTCCAGGCCTACCAAGCAAACACTTCACTAGAAGTTCCATTTTCTTTGCAGGAAAAATAAGTTTGTTTGTTTATTTTCAACAATACAGTAACCTCCTTCTATTAACGTAATTGGGCTGTTGGAGTCAAAACAAAACCTAGCCCATATGCCCTGATGAATCAAGCACTAATCAGGCAGAAATAGAGTGTTGGTTCAATCAGCTGCTACTGTCATGGGAGGGACTAAGTAGAGATCATTGAGGACTGCTACTGCATCATACCAAAGGTCAAAAGCTGCCTTTGTTCAAGCCAGAAACTGGGATCTTCTGAGACCCACTAATGCTCACATTCTCTTATTAAATCCATCTGGGCTCTTTTGCTGAGAGGACTCTTCTCTAGCTAAGCATTGATTTTATTTTCCAGTCTCCTGATCTTTCTTTTGTTGATCTTGGGCTAGAGATTTCTGTTTTGAAAATGCACTTCAAGGAATCACAGTTCTCAAAGGGCTTTTTGAGAAACAAAAACAAAATGATGTTTTGTGTGCTTGAGGCTGCTAAAGAAGAATATTTTTTATTTGTGAGGCCAAGAGAGCATCTTTAAGTGAGGTGACAGTTAAGAGATCAGCTGGAGCTGTCAGTGGGCTATGTGCATTTAGAGATTCCAGGGTTTCCAATGGGAGAACAACAAATTGCATGTAGAGAGGTGTTAGGTACTAATGGTTGCCTTGACTTGAAATTTTGGCTTCAGGATTTGTCTCAACAGAAACCCTGTTGTGGCAGAACTGCTTCTGATGAGGGCTGTTGTCATGTTAAGAGTTTTCTGTTGTGTAAAATTTGCCTGAGTGGGGCAGTGTACTTCCATAATGACTCACATCTATGTGTGCTTTCTGTCCCCCTTCAACATTCCCAAACTTACCACTGTAATGGAAATGCTAAGTCATGTATTGAACTAGAGATTGAGCACCTGGTAGGAAGCCAGGGCTAATGCAAGGGAGTTCAGGTGCATGCAATGCATCTGATTGACTGTAAGGGGTGGAGCAAGGATCCACTCCTTTCCAGATCTCATTTAAGAATTGGCAGTGGAGGTAAGGGTGTCTTACTGGAGATCTCTGTGTACTTGAGGCATTCTGAGGATAAGCAGTTTCTTTTCTTTGTTTTTGTGCTTGTTGCTGTTCCATTTGAGCAAATCTTGCTACTCTGCAGATACAATAGCAAACAAATTGAGAGGTATTAGCACGTTTTTGTGGGATGCTGTGTTCCTCCTTCCCATGTAAAGTGTCATCTGTGGTGTTTTTAAAACTAAATTTTAGGGTTGATTGGCTTAGGATGATCTTTAATTGGTTTAGTACCAGTTTGATACAGCTGGTAGGATATTAGGGTATAGGAAAGAACTCTGGAATGTGTTTATTTCCAGATATATCCTTCTCATGTAATAGCCTTGAAAGACCATTATGACATGACAAAATTCAGGGCAGCCCTGAGGTTTCTCTCAACTGTGATGCACAATGAAGTGGTGTGTAGCTACTCCCGAAGTCAGGAACAACTAGCAATTGCTTTGGGCTACTTTCTGTAGCCAGCTAATTTCTGTACCCAGCAATTCTTGTGTATGGCTGAGGACGCTCCATGCTGCTAAGGCCACAGCTGCAATAAGAGTTCAGGGTCTGGATGCTTCAAGCAAATTGAGCCAATGCAGCAAATAGCATCTAGAAAAGATAGTATTTTGCTGTGATCACTTAGGACTGGGTGCAGTAAGAAGGAGGCATAGGACCCATTCATTGATGAGAAATAGGTTTGGCATAACTGACTTGATTGGTGGGATAAAGCACTTGATTATAATGTTTAAAATGTGGCTTTTACCATTAAATAGTGAGAGGAAAAAATAGCAGTTGAAGTGGCACCCTGCATAGAACTGCTCTTAACTTTTCACAGTTACTGACAAGTCAAAATTTAAGTTTTGATAATGACAAGCCATGCCTGTGAACACAGCCTAGGAGGAAGACAACATGTGAGAGTATGTCTGTGTTAATTGTGCACAGGTGTATTCCTGTGCACTGAGTACAGCTGGGGCAGAGCGGCTGTTCCCATGCTGATGAACACTCTTTCCATTGAAAGCAGGGTGGCTGGATACAGACTGCATGTGGAGAATGGTCTCAGGAATGCTCTAGTTTCCAAGCTGTGCCTCAGAGTTTCTTGAGAGAGTACTTCCCAAGCTATGCTGGGGCTGTGCTGGCTGCCCAACAGTGCAACTGATTATTTTGCTGTTTCCAGGACCACCCGAAGGCACTGTTTATCTTATGAATGTTGATGCAGTCTGACTGCCCCAATCACACCAGAAGAGTGTGATTGGCTGCTCCCTAGTGTGCTCCTCTGAATGAATGTGAAGCAATTGAAATGTTAGTAGAGATGTCAGCGTTGACCACTGGCTGAATGTCTCAGACAGTCATTATGCCTTCTAAAAAAGCCTGGACTATATATTTTGACTAAATGTAAGGCAAGAAACACAGAAATTCACAGATGAGAAGGTGGAAAGAATAAGAGTATTGCTCAGCATGAGAGAGCTATGTGAGCACTTTGAGCCTTGCTGTCATCACATGAACACTGCGGCTTTAGCACAGAGCTTTAAGCAGGACAACGAAGCAACTCTGCAGAAGTTTAGAAGAGGAAGCTCAAAATGCTGTTGAAAACATTTCAAGTTGGGTAACGCTGCCCGTCAGACATGGGAGTTAACCTTTCGTTAGGGATTCAGAGGTGATGCTCGGATAAGGGTAAGCCATAAAACCTTGACAGCGAAGATGGACAGTTTGTGTTTCCTTAAATAGAGGAGGAGCTGAAAGAAACAGGGTGAGAATACAACATACTGCAGACAACAGGGAGGGAATGTGACCTTTGTCTTTCTGCACTGATTTGAGCCTGGCAGGTTTGAAGTACTAAGGCCAGGAAAAGGATGTTGTAGTAATGAAAAGGCAAGCTAACGTGAGCCTGGGCAGCTGTTTTAGCTGCATGGAGAAAGGGTCAGGTATTTGTGCCTTAGATGTCTTCTAGCAGCAGCCTTCAATTTTCCATACAAAGCCCAAATGCGAGGACCTAGAAAGAGGTCTGAAGGAACAATAATGCCTTGGTTGGAAGAGAATGATGGCTTGCCAGGGTGATGGTAGACCTTGCAGGGATGGGAGAAGCAGGTGTTTCAGAGGGAGGCTTTCTCTTTGCCCATGTTGAACAATCCCTTGTATTCACCACTGGATTGAAGCTCAGCAGCACCTTCATTTGCATGTCTTTTAATGAAGTGTGAAAAAAATTTGCATCGTGTTCATGTAAAGCCAGCTCCTTCCTAGATGTTCCATATGGGGCGTTTCTGAGGTGTGAAAGGAAGTTACTGGAGTGTGCTGATATCCCAAATGTGGAATATTGCTCATAAGCTGTTGCAGGTAGTTTAGGCTGCAGTTACCAGGAATGGTAACTGTTCCTCTGTTTATGAAGTTGACGAGGCATTTTTCACTTCATTAATAGCTATGATGGATGTTAGGCAATGCTTAATAAGGGTAGACATTTGAAATCCACGGGCTCTGGTAAATTGTGCCACAGAGCTCACAAGAGTTGATTGAGGTGATCTCCAGATCACAAATGTTAATTTTAAATCTTTGTGGGAGAATAATAGTAGAAGAATGTTAATGTTGTGCTGGATTCAAAGCAAGACAACCAGGATCACTTGAGCCAACAATAGGGCAGTTATTTTGACATTGCTCCAGAATAAAAGTGGAAATGATGATATAGAATCCAGCAGCTAAAGAATTAGATGGTAAGAATGTCATTAGCACTAGTCAACACAGATTTAAGGAAAATAGGCTTTTTCAAACAAATCTGCTCTTTTCTGTGGTATTAGAAGTCTGGCTCATAAAAATGACTTCATATTTGGATTTTTGTAACATGATATAATACCTCATGGCATTCTGATAAAATGTTAACACTGTGCAATTACCAATAAAGCAGAGATTAAGTGAGTTGAGAGAAAGCTAAATGATAGATCTCACAAAGCAGTTGTCAATAGGGAATCATCAAATGGGAGCATTCCTGAGTAGCTTCTGAGAAGTCAGTACAAAGCCCCACTTTATTCAGCATTTTTATCAATGATCTGGGAATAAGTATGCTGTTGGGGGGGAGGGGGGGAAGGGGGAGAAGGATGACACAAAGATTAACAGATGGATACAAAAAATGACAGCAAAAACCTCACGCTTGGATTATTTAAAGGCTGCATCCTTTCTTGCCAAAATGTGTAGGACACCCAAAATTAATTCAGATATTTAGAGAGATAGAATAGCAAATCGTGCTTTTAGCTAGGACTGTATCTTGAAAAGAGGAGTACGGTGCTGCACAAGTACTCCTCTTAGATTTTCAAACGGTGTGGTAGTAAAAAGGGTGTTAATGAGGGTAGATCTATAACCACCACAACAATGAACTGTGGTAGGAACTGGTTTTCTCTCTCATGGCATTGGTGAGTCCAGTTCTGATACAGTACACCCTTTTCTAGTTTCCACGTTTTCAGAGCATGTTGTGTATTAAACAGGCACACAAAAAGAGCATTCAACATGACTTTGTGGGGTGGCAAAAGTGACTTGCAGTGAGACTTCAAGATCAGTCTGTTTTAATTTATTTGAAAAGACTGAAGGGGGCTTGATTACAGGGCGTAAGTATCTTCATAAAGAAAAATATGTGCTATGAAATGCTTTAATCTGGTGGAGAAAGGCATAGCAAGGACCAAGACATGGAAATTGATGCCGGGCCAATTCAAATGAGAAATTAGGCCCACCCTTTCAACAGTGAAGCTGATCAAACGCTGGAACAAACTCCTTTAGGACATGGTAACTCTTCATCACCTTCAAGCCAAGACTGGATACCTTGCTAAAGAAAAAAAAAAAAAAAAGATGAATTAGCCAGGTAACAGGCACTGAGCTAAGCACGAGGAAAACGGGGTGAAGATTAAAGCCCTGTGACATATAGAAGGCTAGAGGGAATTGTTTCAACCTCTGTTCTGGCCTTAAAACATACAAATCTACCAAACCTGATCTCTCTTGGCAATGCTTTGCTTGTTCCTTGCATTTTTCTTCCGCCATCACACATAGGAGTGAATTGCACAGAAACTTGTAAATGGCAAACAGAGGCAAGCAACACCTTTAGATGGATCTGAAGCTTCTTTACATCTGCTGCCCTTCTCTTTACCTCTTTCTGTGAACATTGATGGAGAAAGTTCTGTTTCCTGATGCTGAAGTGTCATCTTTTCTTTTTAGTCTATTTTTGAGAAGAACTTTGTTTACTCTGGTGTATTGGTTGTTATTATCAGGAAAATGAATAGGAAGCATTTGTACCCCAGGTGATAATCCAAGCAGCTGAGAGAAGAGTCTAACTGAAGATGTAAAAATAAGTGGTGGATTGCATGAAGTATATCAAGGTAGCACATTGGTAACTACAGTCACAGCAGGAGCAGTTCTCTTGTACAGGGAAGAGTTCAAGAGATTCCAGTAGATTGGAGAGTTGTGTGGTCATCAGTGGCATATAGTTCCACAAAGGAAAATGCCTGTTTCTGGACCTGGTATGCAGTATTGCCAGACAAACTGCTAAAGAGCACCTCAGCAGGGAGAGACTTAGGAGCGATGGTAACAGTAGGCTCAGCAGGAGCCAGCATTGTGCCCTGCCAGTCAAGGGGCAAACCACTCTTTGGGGTGCATTAAACAGCTTAGCTTTCATTGAGCCCTGAAGTGGCCAGGACTTGATTTTTTCAAGGTCCCTTCCAACTATTCTGTTCTCTTTCAAACCTTTAGTCAAAGCATAGCAATTTATGCTTGAGGATCTATTGAACTCAGCAAGCTAAAGCCTTGAGATGAACTAAAATAGGGATACTAAACTCTGCATGACTTGTTCTCGTGATAATTTTTGAGTATGTGAGCTAGCTTATTTAATATTACCTTTACAGAGCCTAAATGTAGTATGTTCTGTGTTAGCTAAGTATCAGAGGATGTTTCTGCACTTAAACACAAATCCAGATGCAAAATATATGATATCAATCATACAAGTTTTGGGTCTGGGGACGAGAAGTCATTCATATCAGTGCAGGTACTCCTCCTGTCCTTGCTGTATGACTTGAGAGCCTCAATATTAATGTTAACTCACTTAAAAATTCAAAGACCTAAGTCTCATTTCATGTACTCTTAAGACAGTCCTGTCAGTGAGGAGGCAGCCTGTTTGGGACACGGGAATGTGTCAACTTAGCATAAGCCTCTGTGCAAACAGAAGGCTAGTGCTGTAGTTCAAAGATGATAGTTGAACAAGATTTGCAAGTTAGAGGCTTGAAATTCCACAAAGGAAAGATCAAACAGCCTCTTCCTTTTAACAAGCATTTCATTTCTTTAGGGGACTGGACAGTTTTCATCCAGAAAATAAATGCAGAAATTTCATGCAGAAATTAAATGCCACTATTGATATATATAACAAAATGTTATCCCTGACACACACATTGTCAACTGCCAGCTCATCAGCATATCTGGGAATCCATAGAGATGGTCCCTAACTAGCTGGATTCAGAGCTGTTGTCAGCAGAGATCATACTTGCACCCTATCTCTCTGTGAAGTACACATCCTGAGTTTTACAGATAATTTTAGAAGCGTCTCCAAGCCTGTGCATTATCCCTTTAACAGCCCAGACTACAAACTTAGGCACGAGCACCTCTGAACCCTGTGGCATTTGAATTTCAAATCTCCTTTCTGTGTATTACTCTATTTCCATTGCTGATTTTAAAATGCGACACCCCCTCCTCACCAGCCTTCCCCAACCTCCTGAAAGTGGTGCAGGCTGGAGAATGCTAATTCTGTTTCATGACAAGTTACGAGTTTCTGAATTTCGTTTCTTTTTGATCCATGTTGGATTACACCCAAAACTTTTCAAGCATTTTAATGAAGGAGAACTGTGTTAAAATGTCTACCCTGCCTTTGGAATGGAAATGGTAAGTATTTTGATTTAGGTCTCTCCGTCATCCTATGGAAGTATTTGGCTAGTCTGCCTTGGACTTGAAATGTTTTGGCTTTCGCTAAGCATCGCATTTTGACCAGAAAACATTTAGTTGGTGGTGCCCCACCAACTTAACTTGAAATTCTGCTGTGGTAGTAGAGCTCTCAGCACATTTCATTGTTAAATGAACAGCCGATACTGACCTCCACAAGCAAGCAAATGGATGCTGAGATGGCTTCTGCCATTACTGATGTCACAGCAGATACCATGGTGACACGTTGCTGTGGACACAGTTACCACTGCAAACCTTTTCAGAAACATTCCCGCCTGTGTAGGTATGTGTATACATTGCTGGTTAGGGGTTGTAGCTCCTCTCGTCAGAATGCTTGGTTAGTCACACCAGGAGCATTTTGATAGTTACTTATCATAGAATCATTAAGGTTGGAAAAGATCACTGAGATATCTAGTCCAATGATTGACCTGTCCCCACCATGCCCACTAAGCCACGTCCCTGAGTGCTGCATCTACACCATTTTTGAGCATCTCCAGGGACAGTGACTCCACCACCTCCCTGGGCAGCCCGTGCCACTGCCTCACCACTCTTTCTGAGAAGAAATGTTTCCTAATGACCAACCTGAACATCCGCAGCACAACTTCAGGCCATTCCCTCTTGGCCTATTGTTATTATCTGGGAGAAAAAACTGATCCTCACCTTGCTACAACCTCCTTTCAGGGAGTTGTAGACAGCAATAAGAGCTCCCCTGGGCCTCCTCTGGATTGAACAACCCCAGCTCTTTCAGCCCCTCCCAGTAAGACTTGTGCTCCATACCTAACGCCAGCTTCATTGGGCCCTTGTCTGGACATGCTCCGGGGCCTCAATGTCTTCCTTGTAATGAAGGGCCCAAAACTAAATGTTCAAGGAGCCATTGGTCTTCCGCACCATGCCAGATACAACAGTCAGCCTATTCTACATCAATCTAAAATGATGCTTGGGAAATACGTGGCAGATCAGAAATATTACACAAGTTGTAAGAAAGGAGATGTATATAGAATGATAAAAAAAATGGACAGAGAAGGGTCTTCATAGAAAAGGATTGAATGTTGTGACCCGACTTTATCAGAAATAGAGTAAAAGATTTGTCAGGTGCTTAAGGTTTTCTTTAAGGCCTTAAAGCACCTTTGGTCTCTGTTTTTAAGCTCTTGCTGGTTCTGGTTTTGTCCTACAACTTTGATTACTATCCAGATGCACCTTAGAACCAGCTATGGGTTTGTAATCTAACCTGTATGTGGGAGACTAAGGATGCAACGTCAAATCAGTCAGAGGTTGATTCATGGCAATGTGCTCACTACCACTTTCAGCATTCTTTAAAGGCTTCTCCTGGTTCAATCTGCTTAGCTGATCTGGCTGATGTCCTTGCAGAATGGAAGCAGGTGGAGGGAGCTTAACTTGGCACAGTTGGTGTGATGGCAGAAAGGTGCCATGTGTTGGGAGACTGTGTGCTGCATCCTCCTGCATGGCTGGTGTGCAGCTGTGCCCAAAGCCTCCAGCTGCAGTCTGCCTACAGCTGTGGTTCAGGTTGCTGAGCTCTGTGCTCAGCAGTGGGAGGACAGAACAGAGCACGGGTGCAATGCTGCCAAAGGGCCTCCTGTGATGGAAGAAAGCAGGGGAATGTTTAAGCAGCCTCCATCCAAGAAGGATGAGTGCTGTCAAGTAGTTCTCTCAATTCCTTCACCAATTTGTCTTGATTGCATTGACACTCTCTTGGCATCCACATCCTGTCATTATTCTAGTGAGCACATTTATGATGAGGAAGGTTTGTGGAAAGAGTAGATTTCAGGTAAAGCTCTGTGACAACAAATTTTGAATTCACAATTGGCAATATTGGCACTCAAATCTGATTTTGAGAAGTGAGGTTCCGTCAGGAGAGGGAGGGAACAAACGTGCCAAGGGATGCAGGAGGCCAGTCCCAGCTGTTCATGGTTTTACAGTGTGCACCTTGCTGGGAGGCTCTGGCATTTAAGCAGTGTGCTAGAAGCTACTGATGGAGATCACAGGCAAATAAGTTTAAATCTGGACTAATTTTAGCTAGCATAGTCTGTTTCCAGTTTGTGAGTGAAAGTATTTGATGACAGTTTGTTTCTTTCATTCTGTGCCTCTAAAAATGAATGGAAATTAGTTTAAAAAAACCCAGACCCTGAAATATAATGGAATCACTTGCAGCTGTAATTCCATTTAGCCTCTCTCCCTTTGCTCATGTTACTTATCTCAGAGCTAACTAATTTGCAGTGCACCTGAGTAACTGAAGGGGTAGATCCAAGATCCATTCCCAGAGCACATTGAAGGGTTGGCAGTGGAGTGAGGGCCTCTCTTGCTGGAGATCCCTGCCTACCTGAGGCCTTTCAAAGGTAAGCAGCTCTTTTCCTTCATTTCTACATCTGTGGCTGCTGCATTTGGGCTTGTTCTCATTTGCTGTAGCCAAAGATTTTGCCACCCTGCTATTATCATCCCATTATAGCGTTACACCTGCTTTGTTAATAATGTGGTTTAGGCAGGGTAGACATTCATAACACCAGTTCCCATCAGTAGGATTCACAAGAACTAATTTCATGGATCTCCCCTTCAGTTGCACAGATGTGGGTACTTAGCAAATCCCAAAGCCAACTTCTTCACTGTGGAGCATCAGTTGTCCAAGGTGGACTTCAGTCATCTGACTCTTATTTTCCTTTGTCCTGGGGAAGATTTAACTCGCTCTGAATTTCCTTGTTCCTTAGTGTGATGCGTGAGCTAGTGGTTATAATACATGTGAGGATGAGGGGTTTTTTGCTCATTCCATCCCAAACTTACTGATGTGGGTTTTTTTTACTTGTCTGTAACAAAGTGCCATACAGAGTTGTTAAATTAACTCATAGGCTTAATACATTACAGTATGTGAAGCACCTAGAAGTCAAAGGGCCCCCAAACTCATAAAAGTAGAGTTTCATTCCATTCTAGCATTTGGCAGAGTAGTGGGAAGTACATGCTCTGCAAGGGAAATGACTTCTAATTTAATTATCACTGCTCCTGATTTAATCAGACACTGTGAGTGAGACAAGACTGAGCTTAGACAGAGACAAAGGGGTCCTTTCCAAGGGACCCTGTGTGGTCATAAGGGACTCTACAACTGCAGGATGCAAGTAATGGTGCTCTGCAGCCTTGTATGGTTCCTTAATTAAGTGTGAACAAAACAGTACAAACCCTTGCATCCTGACCTTACTTCCAAGGAATGGCTTTATTTTTTTCCTCCCCGTTCAGTGGAATTCTGTGTTCAGGCTCCTTTGCACACTGTTGTATTGAGGTTGGTGGACCCTAATAAGCAGGTGCCCAGGGGTGGGTGCTGTGCTAGTGTGGCACTCAGTCACCAGCTCGCTTGTTCTTAACAGAACATTTTGGGATCTTTCCGGCTGCTGAGTGCTGTGTAAATGTCGTGCATCGTTATCAATTAAACTGTGTCACCTCATAAGTTAACTTCTAATTACACAATTACTTTATGTGGCATTAATAAAAAGTAATGTGAAATTTTTCAGCAAACTCTAATTTTAAGTAAATAATATTTTTTGAGACCAAGTGATTTATTAAATTAATTTTTTATTAGACCTAATTTAGACTTCAAGCCATTTTCACTGGTGCTACCACATAAAATTATTACGTAATTAGTAATACAGTTGTCATACATATAAGTAATGGCTTTACTTAGAACAAATTAAAAAGAATTAGATTTTTTTAAGAGAGTATAGGGTCTCAGGGGTAATAATAATAAAGGATAACTTACATAGGAAAGGTGTAATGAAGTTTGATCATCCTTTGGAAGCATGATTTTTATGGAGGTCACCTCAGCAGCTATTCTTCCTGCACAACAGCTATTTCTGGGGTGGAACATGCCATGTATTTTGTGCCTTCACTCAGCAGTTAATGAAGTTTGTGGGGGTGGAAGTGGTTTCAGCTTCAGATGTTCTCACCCCACAGCAGGGACAGCTCATGAAGCAGCCCCTTTCCCAGCAAGTTTTACAGGCAGCTGAGCAGGCTCGGCTGACATGTGTGTGATTATGATAATTGAGTGAGCTTCCAGGTGCAGCAGCTGGCCCAGAAGTTTGGTTGGCCCATAGGTGAGAGATGCAAGCACTGGGAGGGAGGCTTGATGGCAAGCTGCACACCCTCAGCCATCCCAACTGTTGTTAGATTCAACAGCTTCGCATCCTGTGATGAGTAGTGTTCAGAGTTGTTGCCGTTAAGCATTGATACCATTTGGAGATGGAGGGTGTCTAGGAGCGCAACATAGTGCTAGGCCAGAGTCTAGCTTCCCCTCGGAGGGATTGTAATTCCACTCGGGTTCTTTCAGGCCTGAACTCTGGGATGTTTATGCAGCCAGGCCTGCCGATGTTAGGTCTTTTACTGCTTTGCTTTGAGAAGTTAAAACTTCTTCCCTGTGAAAAGTTGTATACCAGAATACAAAATGCAGAATCTAAGCAGAAAGAGAAAGCTCTGGGCAGAACAACCCCTGGGAAGCCCTTGCCCCAGGGGGACACTGGCATCACCAGGGAAAGCCAAAGCCTGTGGCAGAACAGGCAGGGAGAGCAGGGGAGAGCACCTGGAGTTGCAGCCACCCACACCTTCCCTATTATTCCCATTGTAAATAAATTGTGTTTATCATTACTGGCACCCTTTGTCTCCAGGCTTCTGAGGTGTTGAAAGCTCTGGTTAAATGGATTGCCCAAAGAAAACACTGTCACATTTGCATAATATTTTCATAGACACTGAGCTCAACCTGAGCCTGAAGGGAGACAGGGATGTTCCCTGCATATTTTATATTCCCTTCCTCAATTCCCACTAAAGCTAGCTCTAAATTGTGGCACGGATATGGTACATGTATGAGAGAGGGAGAGAGAAAGACGGATGAGAGATCTGAATCTGTCTGGGGTATTTCCAGACACTCAACTTAAGGAGCTACTTACACCCCATGGAAAACTCTGAAATAGTGCTATTTAGAAACAAAGCTGCTCACATTTCACTTTTTTTTTTTTTTTCCCCCAGTATTCTTCATTCTTCATTACTAGGGACATCTGTATAAAAACTGTCTTTTTTTTTTTTTTAAATCTTGGGAATTCATCTGCCTCTGCTGATTATCCCCTCCCTCCCCTCTCCTTCTGAAGTCATTATCTTCTGATTGCATTACATTTGCAGTCGTCCCACCGCGGGCGCTCTTCTCATCAAGATTCTCAAGTTACACAGGGAAAAGAATAGGTCAGCCCACAGAAATGGAACCTTAAGGAAAGTCTGGCCTGGGCAGAAGTGAGGTGCTTAGGTCCAGTCTGGGTCACTGCCCCTCTCAGCCATGGCTGTACTTGACCACTGTTACTTCTGTTAGGATGCAGTGAACCCAGTCAAGAGTTTTCCACAGACAGTGTCTGATCAAGAGTTGGGGGAGGTATTTTTTACAAGATGTATATTTGCAGCAAGATGCAATGTCATTCACGTTGCCTACTCTGCAGATGTTGGTAAGCTTGGATTCATTTAAGGAAACTGTTTCATTGCAGGAGTGGGGGGGAGGAGCAACAGGAAATGCAAAATGCCATTCATTTCCTTCAAACCACAACTGTAAGCTTGCTGTAGGGTGACATTCTGTCTGACCACATAATATTTATCTGAAGTGAAAAAACCTCCTTAGGAAAGGATAGGGTAGAACCTTCTCAGCACACATACAAACTACAGTTTGTAATCGTGGAGTCAGAAAGTGGATTTTATCACAGGTCTACTGTGTCCTGCTGCAGCAGCAGTTTTGGCAATCAGTCTTCCTGGGTGCTAGGAAAAAAAAAAAAAGGCCTTTTGTCTTTCTAAATCCCTTAACAGAATTAGCAAGGGGTGAAATTATCCTATTGAGTATAATTTCACTGGATTGGGAACAAAGCTGAGGTCACAAAACAAGCTGATGCGCAAGCTGAACCCAACTCCCAGTTGTTCAGCCACATCTATCAGACACCCCCCTTCAAAAATTATCCTGCAGCATATTTCACTAAGCCCATCTAGAGGCTTAAAAGCAAATTCATACATGCAGCATTATTAATATTCCTCTTTCTCTGTCCTAGCTTCCTTCCTCCACGAGAGGAGGATCCAAAATAGCAATGATAAAATTGTATCTTAAAGGATGAAGTTAAAAATTCTTCATGGGGTTCTATATAAAATGTGGTGGCTTTGGGAAACAGCTCTGTTGGCATATCTTTGTGCAGTTGACCCATCAGAAAACTGTTACCATTGTTCTCTACTCTGCTCTTAACCACATGCAAGTGGTGTCACAGAAGCATTGTTTTTTTCCACTGTTCAACCTCAGTACCTTCACATAATTTTGTTTTTCTTAAAAAAGGGTAATAGGTCCCTTTTACTTTCTGGTAGCAAAACTCATGTATGCTTAAGGCAGCAACATGGCCATGGCAGTAATGCAATCCAAGAGGCAGCAGAGTTTGTAAGCAACTTTGTACAGGGTGAGAGTGACAATCCTTTCTTCTCAGACATGCCTAAGCTGTTCTGGTTTGCCCCAGGAGGCATTGGAAAGGTAATTCTAAATAAGAGCTCCCATACATGTGTTTGCTTTGTATCTCTGAGTAGGGGATGCCAGCAAATATTGAATTTACTTCTTGAATTAAGTGACCATGCAGCAGCACTATTATTGCATTTAACTCTACTTTGGTACTGCAAAGAGTATCAGTGATAGAAATCAGTTTAAATGCAGGATGATCTGATTTCCTACTATCCCATTACAGCTGGTAGCTCTGCAGTGTTATTGCACAGGCTTGGCATCTGCGGCTGATGGGTGCTTCTGCCTCTGGACATATTTGCAAAAGAATAGGCAGTACGATGGGTGGTTTGATCAAGTGTTGGTTCCTTAAGGATATGTGAGGGATGAGACTATGATCTTTTTTTCCATTTTAAATTATCTAGGTGAATCAATATCCAGCAAGTTGTGGATTTGTTTTTGAGTTTTTTCTCCAAAAACAGCATTAGACAGGTAGAGTTCTGTAAGCAGAAGAGACTGCTCAACTAGAAACCAAGTAATTATGCAGAATGAATATCCCTATGGATACTTCCCAGGGCTGATCCATACTTAAAGATGATAAGGGACTTGGTTAAGTTGCTCCCAGTTGTGTATCCTTTGGGGAGATGAGGCAGAAAATAAGTCTGAGGCCAGCAACAGCACAGCATCTGGTGAGCCCAGCACGTATCCAGCTTCATGTGCTATGTACGTCTTATTAAAAAAAAAAAAGGCAACAGAGGAATTCACATTGTTGAAGTTAATCGCTGGATTAAATTGCCATTTGTCAATAGCAATGTAATTTGTATTATAAATTACAGCAGCCTAGCTCTCGGACACATTTTATCAATGTGCTTCAAATTATTTAATAACAATATTTTTTCAGAAAATAAGCAATGCCACTTCTTTTCACCCCACCCCTTTTCACATCAGCCCATTCTGAGGGTTTCCATCAGCGTAAAAGCCAGCTCTGCAAAAACTCCTGCTAAATAAATTATCACCAGGAGTCTCAAAATCCATTACCATAAACAAAGCCATTTTCCCCTCCCCAATCGATGGCCTGCTGCGTTGCTGCTAATGGGACGGTACACACATGTTGCACAGAAAGGAATTCATTTGCAAGTTCATCAGATTTTTTTGTTCGTTTTTCTTGATGGAGAGGGGAAAGAGGGGAATATTGTGGGAAGATTTAGAAAACATCTTAGTGAACTCCACATATCATGCAGAGGATAAGTCCTTCAGTCTGCAGTAAGAGACACACGGACTTGCACTCTGGGAGAGAATTTTCTGTGCTAATTTAGGGCAAAATGGGAGAAGCAAAAAATGGGAAGGAAGCCCCAGAGGACGTGATTGCTACCTTTATTTGGGACATTGTTTTTGGCAAGCAAAACATCCGTGTATTCTGCTATTGGTTTACAAACGTATCTGAATTGTTTCTTGTTATATCCTTCTCTGTTTCAGCCCTGTCTTTATCCTGCAGTTCTGCCGTGATGCTTGCAGGCTGATTTCCTGCTCTTGCACCCCACACGCAGTCTGCAGGTGCACTGCAGTCATTTTATTCTCTCTTATTTTGGACTGAGTACACTTTTCTTTTTAAAAGTGAATAATCATTGATGTTTCTTTCTCTTTTTCTTTACAGGTAAGTGGCCGTTCCTGTTTTTATAAGACCGCTGAACAATCAGCAAACCTCAGCTCTCTAAGGTACTCTTTGTGGTATGGTTTCTTCGTAAGCACCTTGAAGTATTTTCCTTGTCTGCGTTTGTACAGCACCTCAGCAGGAGGTTCGAGATAGATGAACTGGGATTTAACCTTAACCAAACAATAATTCCTCTTCTTTGATTTCTGAGGTTTAGTCGAGCCTTACCAAGGTGCCCAGAAATAAGGAGCTAACGGTACAGTGGTGGGAGAGATTGTGTGTGGCTCTTTCAGCTGCCAGGTACAAACACATGAAAAGCTGTTAGCACAGTGGGAGGCACGCTGTGCAAAGCTCTCCCAAACATCAGGTCAGCTTATGCAGGTGCACTGCCTCTTGCATATTCCAATTCCTTTTGCACTGTTCCCAATGGGTGCCTATTAGAGGAATGCTACCAAGCCTGAGGTGCACACCCGAGCTCAAGTGCTCCAAGTGCTTCTCTAGATATTGCTAAATCTGGCAGGGCTGGTTGCTAGCTAGCAAGCAGCCAACTGTATCTTCTGCTGCTCCTTCTTCTGGGAGGGTGTTGCACAACAGTGCCAATGGGATGACAGGAAAAGACATGTGTAAGTCCCCAGAACCATACAGCTGTCTGCAATTGCTGCAAAGTTGTTAAATCATATATTTTTAATTGATGCTTTTGGTATTGGGAATCCAGAGCGTTTTCTGTCTTTCTTTTTCACCCCTTCTGTAATGTGAAGGTGTTCAAAGTGATTAAAAAGGAAATGATGACACTGTATTTATTTTCAAGAGTGTGGAAGTTGAGTCATTAGGGAAAAAAAATAATACAGAAGTGATAAAGTCATGACACAAAGCAGTACCAGTCACTGGACAGAATGCTGGCACATCTTAAGACTGATTTTACTTCAAACACAGGGCATTTCCATGGGAAAAATAAACTAAATATTAAATAGTTCAAATGCAGAGAACCTTAGTTCCCTGAAACATGGGATGATTTTCAAGTCCTCTGATTAGTTGCACAATAGTTTTTGGTGCTGAATGGACAATTATTTTGTGGTGTGACTAAACTATTATCTCAAATGAGTTGGACACAGCTCTGAGCATTACCAAGAAATGAAAGTCTGGAACACGTTAAATATCAATATTAATTAATGAGTCTTGGACACATACAGGAAATTGCCTTAAACCTCCAACCTTCTGAAAATATCTTCAAGTGGGATTACTGACATGAAGGATTTGATCTAATTATCAGTGCTAATTTCTTTTATGATGGTGGTAGCAACACTGTTGTTAAAAAGGCACAGTCAAGATTAGTCACCTACAGTATTAATGTTAATCCCTTATCCTTAATACTAATATTTTAAAACTAAATCTTTTGGAAATTATCACCACCAGTGCTGCTTCACAGTTTTATTCAGTGTAGGCGATTAGGTAGTTTAATTTTCTCATCCTGATGTGCTGGTTTGGGGCTTTATTTCTTGGAGCCTTCTTCGCCTGAAATTGACATTATTGGTTACACTTTTCCAGCCTTTGTGTGATTTGAAATGCTAGCTGTACACTATAAGGGTAGGAGGCAGGTGGATAGATTGAAATGATTTAGCAAGATTATGTGTTTTTCCCTCTGGCTTAGCCATTAGAGGTAAGCAAACTCTGTGAAATAAACAAAATCCAAGAAAATTGTGATGAGGGGCAGGAGAATAACAAGAAAAGGAATCCGTGCGAGATAAAGGACCTCCATCTCCCCAGTGTGATTTCTTTTTTTTTTTTTTTTTTTAATGAGAAACCTGAGCTCAAAGCGTAGGACTATTTACTGGGATGCGGCAGAGAGGTCTTGTGGTGGCACTGGGAGCTGTATGCATGGCTCTGTTGGCAACCAGGTACTCTTAGGCTGTCAGTCATTGTGCCTTAGTAAGCCAAATGCTTACTAAATTAGCTTACTAATGCTCCCAGAAGAAACCTCATGAAAGCTTGGTTGTTTTATGAGTCCAGTGACTGCCAAAAGAGTTTGCAGACGAGGGAGGGCTCTGAGAGAACTGACCAGCTGAGTTGCCTGAGAGCCTTCATCCTTGGGGACAAAGAGAATGCAGTTGAAAACCTGCTGTCTCCAGCACTGACACAGAGAAATGCTACATATCTGTGCAGTTCATTATCTATTACTTGGATCTTAGCGAATAAAGTTGCTGCTGAAGAAATCCCATAGTCACCAGTGTCATAACAGACAGCACACCGCGCTATCAGCTCTTAAATGTCCAACCCATCAACACAAATTGGTTCTTCTGAACAGCAATCCCACACAGAGATCAGGTTTCCCTTGACACTCCTTTTTTTCCTCCTGTCCTGGTTTCCTTTCTCAAATACTTTGAATGGTCAAGTGATCTCTTCTTGCATAGATCTTGGAGTATTTTAATTGGCACACAGTCCTCAGCTGGAAATGAATGTATTGAATTGGTGCTTTGTTTTGTTTCTAGTGCTGTTTTATTGACATCTCTTTCTGGGTAATGATCCAGACCTCTGCAGTGCTTTTATATAAACACGTGATGCTTTGATAGGGAATAGCAGGCTGGGACAGGACTGTGTAGCTGGCAGGCTTTGATTCAAGCCATTGTGCCAACGGGTACAGGACTTATTACCTGCTCCTGAGCAGACAGCAATTAAAAAAATGCCACTTTTTAGGGGGCTGTCTCACTGCTGTGCATCAAAACAATTGAGCAATAAAGGGCAATGCACAAGAGAAATGTGAGAAAACCTGGCAAATTCCTGTGTGACAGTGACACTCATTCATAGTTCTGCAAATTAGCAAATAAAGATGATAACAATAATAATAAAAAAGAATAAAGACGGTGAATCACATAATACTCTTGATTCACATAGTTTGAAAATTGCTAATTGTCTATACCTTTCTAATGCTCTGGATCAGATTTCATAGGAGTAATAAACTTTTGGTAATGTGGTACCTCTCCCCCTGCAAATGTCAATCTTTGCTGAGCAGAGCAATATTATTGTAGGTGGGAATCTGTGTGCAATGTACTAATTAATCGTGTACATGTTAAAAGAGGAGGTAGAGAGGAAAGGAGGAAGAAAGTTTCTTTCAGTGACATAGTCGTTATGTGCAGCTGAACAAAGTACCAAGATTTAAAGGAGATGCAGGCTGTGAAAAATGATAAAGGATGCAAATCTATGCAGTTGTCCTCTGTGACCTGGAGAAAGAAAGAATTAATTAAATGGGGGTAGTCACAAATGTTCATGTTTACATGCGTATGCATACATATATTTAATACTTGTAAGCTCATATATGTGTATGCAAACAGGTATATCTGTCTCAGTCTCTGGCAAGTGACCACATATGGTTGAGGTAGGACTCTGTAGCTTGTGTCTTCTGCTTTGTACATCTGGAAAGCTGGGTGTAACTAGTTTTCAAAGATCACCCAAGCAGGTGAATAGGACTGACTTTGAGTGCTCATCCCAACACAATACCCACTGTAACATTCTGCCAGCTCATCTAGCATCTCTGCATCACAGCTGGCGAGAGGACAGTACTCCTAACTAACATGAGAAAAGCATGAAGGGTTTGCCAGGGTTCTAACACATACGTCTTTTCCTCTGCCCTCCAAATGCCCCAGAATGAAACAACTCCTCTAAAAAATTCTCCCTGTGGAAAAACAACTCTACTGATCTAACTATGTTTTGAAAACTTCACAGGGAAAAAGGGCTAGAGAGCTACTGCTTTTTTTTTATTTATTTAGGCTTTTAAATGAATGCACAGTTCTTCAGGAGTAGTTTGGCACCTTCTTTGAAAACCTGACGCCCTCTTCTGATGTTTCTAACTCATTTGTTGACTCACTTCTCAAGTTTTCTTTTTGCCTTTTCAAAATCAGTCTCATATTGCTGGAATTCACCGGTCTCTTTCAAAGAAACTACAAGCTGCTTTCATGATAGGGTGTTGGTAAGAATCACTGGAAGCGTTTTCCAAATGTTGTACATCATCTATATGCTGCTGAGTGCTGCATTTCAAAAATGGCTTGCCTGAATCTCCCTACAAAATACTCTCCATGGATTTAGGCAAGCACTTCTTTCTAGCTACAGGCAGTGTAAGCTTATGAAGTGGAAACCACCTTGTTGGAGAAAGTTATATAGGAGCAGCCTGACTCTCTAGTATGAATATGACGGAGTATCGTTTTCTTCAAGGGAACAGTAAGTTGTGTTTATCTTTGTATAACCGGTTCTGGTCACAGCTTTATTTGTGAGTGGGCTGTAACCACCTTGCTCGTGGCTGGCTATCCCAGGAAGATTATCAGTGTTGTGCCATTTACCTGAGGAGCTGAGGATGAGCGAAGCAGTGCCCACCAATTGCATCTGCAGCATCCTCAGAGCTTGAGCTTCGTGCAGAGGGATTCATTTCACATGCTGTACATTATTGGTGGTCCCTCAGCTGGCAGGGTTGGTTATTTGTTTCCGTCCTACCCAGCTTGTTGCTTTCCCTGTTTCTGACCCAGCTAGCGTGCCAGTCTCCTGACAAGCCCCTGGCTGGCCAGTGTTCAGCTGAGCGGCACGGGTGCTCGGGAGCCTGCCATGGATGGTCTGTAAATCAGTTTGTGCTGTGCAGCAAGGCTCTGGCTTAACGATGAGTCAGAAGAAAAATGTTATTAATATTTAATGCGCGAGCTGAACGTCTGGCGTGCTGTTATTAGTTACACATCATGAGGGGTGCAGTATCGGCTACCAGTCAATGCAGGTCGCTTCCTCCAATGTTCTCATTCTGCAGACTTAATTTGTACTGTATTTTTCCATTCACTGAGACAAATATCTGCTCCATTTAAAGGGGCTTTGTCAAAATCTTCCAGCTAAATCTTTAAATTGGTGTGCCTAGCTTTCAAGACCCCTTTCTGTGAGACGCTTGATTACTTCTGAGAGCAATTCCTCAAGCTTTAGGGCACTGCTGACTTCCAAAGGGGTTCTGTGCTACATCCTGGCTGTGAGACCCCATGTGGCAGATGGCCCTTTGAGGCTGAGCCATAGGAGGCATGGAGAGCAGATCTGAGTTGTCTGAGTTTGCCTGAACCTGTTTTTCAACAGTCTACTGCTTGCAAACTCTTTAAGGACAACATCCAAGCCAGGGCTGTGTTGTTTAGCCAGCAATGGTGTTCTGCTGGTGAAGAGCACTGTACAATCCACATCTGAACTCCTCCTCAAAGCCTTTCTCCAGCCAGCTTCCCAGCATGGAGAATGCAGGGATGTGCTGCTAGGATTTCTGATCTCCACACATCAAGTGAGGATAGATAGCTGTCCCTGGCTTGGGCTCTTCTTGTGCTGTAGCAGCCACTGAGCCTCCAGGAGGATGAGGTTTTATTTATGGATAGAGGTAAAGCTGCACAGGGTGAGAACAGGAGTCCAGGCCAGTAATTTGTATGCAATTAGTGTAAAAATTATGCTTTCTCAGAAAAGCATCTGGCCAGTTTCTGCAGTCTGTTCCCCTTCTATTCCCCCGCCATACACAGTCATTGGACTGGGGTACATTTTTTTACTTGTTTTCAAGTCTCTTCACAGCCCTCTTGTTCATAGAGTTGTTGTTTTTTATTTTTTTAAACCTGCTCTAAAACTACGTGCTAAAGAAGATTAAAAAAAAAAAAAAGGAAAAGGAAGGAAAAAAGGAAGGGAAAACCAACTACAGTATTGCCCCCCAGAAAGACACATGGTTTACAAATAAATGATTTTTCTCTTCCTAGTTACTTAATACTTTGTGGGAGAATTTGCAGCTTCAGGCGTGGGTTGGCTTCTTCTGACAGTGAGACTTAAAGGGACCCCTTCTCATTTCACAGTGTTCTAATGCAAAGGTCTCTGCTCTTTGCTTCTGGTCATGTTTAAAAAGAGGAGTGGCCAGCAGGGACAGGGAGGTGATTGTTCCCCTGTACTCGGTTCTTGTGAGGCCCCATCTGTGTCCAGGCCTGGGGCCTCCAGCACAAGAAAGATGTGGAGCTTTTGGAATGGGTCCAGAGGAGGGCTGCTGAGATGATCAGAGGGCTGGAGCACCTCTCCTATGAGGAAAGGTTGCAAGCTAAGCAATCCCAGTTCCTATGAGGGAACTGGGATTGCTTAGCTTGGAAAAGAGAAGGCTCTGGGGAGACCTCATTGTGGTCTTCCAATATTTGAAAGGAGCACATAGGCAGGAGGGGGAATAGCTGTTCATGAGGGTGGATAGTGATAGGACAAGGGGGAATTGATTTAAACTGAGACGGGAGGTTTAGGTTAGATATTAGGAGGTAGTTTTTCACACAGAGGGTGCTGACACACTGGAACAGGTTGCCCAAGGGGGTTGTGGATGCCCCATCCCTGGAGGCATTCAAGGCCAGGCTGGATGTGGCTCTGGGCAGCCTGGTCTGGTGGTTGGCGACCCTGCACATAGCAGGGGGGTTGGAACTAGATGATCCTTTTCAACCCAGGCCATTCTGTGATTCTGTTCTATGTTATTCCTGAATTCCAGCAACACGGCTTATATTGAATTCAGAGCTCACCCTTCAGATCTTCAGCATCATTCATTCCTCTTGCACTAAATTGACCAACTCTTGAAGTCCTGCTTGCTTGGAGTCAGCACCAATAAGAAGATTAAATGAAGCAAAACAGTTGTATTTATAAAGCATGTCTCTTATGGCATATGGGGGGAGGCATGTATAGTTCCTCTTTCTCTATTCTTTTTACAAGATATACCCAATTCCTGTTCATTTTGGGGGGAAAAAAAAAAAAATCACAGGAAAAGCAACAAAGCCATGCACAGGTAATAATGCTTTAGCAGTGGCTGTTGGACAAAAAAATAGTGTATTGCTCCCAGCAGATGCAGTTGTTTTCCTTGGGTGTATTAACCCATTCCCCTCCGAGTACCTTTAATTTCTCATTCCCAGCTGTTTATATTTTTATGCTAGAGTATTTCTTCAAAGCACTTGACTGGAGCAATCTATTATCAAATTGAGGTCAGACTTACTGTAGGGCTCCTCATTCAGCTATTGGGCTCATCTCTAGCACTTCACATGGGAAGAGAAAAGTTATCTCAGTAAGTGAAGACTGTGAGAATGAGATCTGACCTGAAAATTCTTATTTTAAGACTATTCTGACTCTGCTTAACCAGCTTATTTTGACCACATATGATATTATTAAAAGATTAAAAGTTCAGCTCCACAGTGTCATAATTTTGTTATTTTTAAATTTTAGCACGCATGCTGGAAATGCATTAAGGATAATAAATGTCTGTACACACAGTAATTTTTTTCTGTTTAAAAAAAAAAATAAATAAACAAAAGTAATTTTGGTGCAGTAGACCAAAACCAGCCCAATAAAATCATTGTGTGAAGTAGCGGGGTGGGGACGGATAGACAAAGAATGTGTTTTGAATGAATTTATTAACACTATTATTAATAATTTTTAAAATAGCTTACTTTCATAAAGTTCCAGGGACATAATCCTTCAGTCTGTGACCTAGCGCCCACTGGTGTCAATGTCACCAACTGGTGTCAGTAGATTATATATTTAAAAAAAAAAAAAAGATTTTAAAGTATAGTAATTATTCTCTCAATTGAATAAAAATAAAATATTCTTTTGCATTGGAATTAAGGCCATGGTAGTATAGGATCCTGGAGCATTCTTACCCACTTCAGAGTATTAGTCTGGAGAGAGGCAGAATTCCAGTTAGGAATGATTGTATTTATTCTTGCTATGCTCTTTTTCTTCTTTTCCACTTCATATCTCCCTGTCCTTCCTGTAAATTGGCTATGTTTCAGTAAATTGAAGTTTTTTGTTTGTGGAGTTTGCAAAACATTCAGTGATTTCTTGTGGAAGAAGCATTAATAACTAGCATATTGGTGGTGCTAATAAGTTGTGTGCTTTTTTTTTTTTTTTTTTAAATCACAATCAGAGTATGAAGATTTGCTGTGAATTGTAAAATTAGCCAAAGCCGCCTGGCATGTCGCTGCTGCACTTTTTCTCTTCCACATGACATATTCTTAACTAAGTCAATCATTTACATGGGCTTTAAATTTAATTTAAATGTAATGAATTTAAATTGGGCTTTGCTCTATTTCAAGGTTGTTGGGTTACTTTTCTGTAAGCTAACATTCAGCGCAAGGGATTCGACTCTAGGTCTGCAGTTTCAGTTACACTTCCTCCCTCTCCTACTCCCTCCTTTTTTTTTTTTTTCCCCCCCTTTCCCACCTTCCCAAATCAAATCCAGTCCCACCGCCTGGTGGCCCAGGAAGTGTGTGGGAAGGAGAAAGGGGCAATGCAGTGGCATGCGATGCGTGCTAGGAATGTGAGGATTGGCAGCAACAGAAAAGCATTGTGAGAAAATCAAACACACATTTTCAGGAGGAACCGCGCGATTCTCCCTGCGCATTAGTGCCTATCTCAGTAATCATTCTTTTCCTCGATCGGGAGCCCTCTTAATCCTCCACCCCATCGTCCTCCTCTATCAAATCTCCAATACTTCTGAAACAAATCAAATCAAGAATTAACCTTTCAGCCGTGAAACATTCCTTTGCTATGGTATGTGTGTCCCCTGTTAATCACTGTGCTGCAGAAACATGAGGCAGAGAGTATGTACTCCATCAGTTACTGGACTTCTGTATTTTCTACGTTTGCCCTTGTAAAAGTCCCTTGGTCCATCTCAGCAAGAATCTCATGATGCCTTTTCCCAAATGTTGCATTGGGGAGATACTGGTCTGATGTGGTCCTAAACTGGAAGTGGTTCTGGAAAGCCACTCTCTGCCCAGAGGTCACTGTGCATCTTTGGGGATCATTGCCACATAGGGAGCGTATAAACAGGAAGGGAAACGGCTGTCTATGAGGGTGGATAGTGATAGAACAAGGGGAATGCTTTTAAACTGAGACGGGAGGTTTAGGTTAGATATTAGGAGGAAGTTTTTCACACAGAGGGTGCTGACACACTGGAACAGGTTGCCCAAGGAGGCTGTGGATGCCCCATCCCTGGAGGCATTCAAGGCCAGGCTGGATGTGGCTCTGGGCAGCCTGGTCTGGTGGTTGGCGACCCTGCACGTAGCAGGGAGGTTGAAACTAGATGATCATTGCAGTCCTTTTCATCCCAGGCCATTCTGTGATTGCCATGGTACTATTCATTCATTTAGGGAAGGTTTTCTTTATTGCACTTGGAAAGGGAGTACAAGGAGAGCTTACTCAAAGACAAAGATTTACAATGAGCAATGTGGAGACAAATTCTAGGCTAAGGAAAGGTGAAGCAGAGTGGTTTGAATTTGAAAGCACTCAAGAGTGAGAGAGAGGACAGCTTTGCATAGCTTCTGGACAGTGCCTCCCAGAGCCAGATCCCAGCACCTGCCTTGCAGACATGGAACATGCAAACAGGATGTCTCGGATATTTTGCTTATTTCTATGACATCTTAGCATTTTCTTGGTTGTTTCTGCCACATCCTGTGCATTTAATCCAGGCTACCCACTGTCTATGTACGCTGGATAATTCTAGACAGTGATGAGAAAGACCATCCACGTTGCACTTCAGTGTACTTCTGTGGAAATGCTTTTCTCTGGTTCTTTTTTTTCCCGTGTCAATATCAGGTTACATTTTCTTTTACCCATCTGACAATGGTATAAATTGCTACCATTCTGTTTTCCTTCATCTGCATGTCTTCCCCCTAAAATAAGATCAACGGACTGCAAATATGTTAGTGCATTCAGTCTCTTCTCATCTTCAGCTAAAAACTGGGGTCTACTGCCACAAGACTTAGTATTAACTGCAGGTTCCCCAGGGGTTAACAGAAGTGCTGGTTGCAAAGTGCAGAAAAAATATAGCAGCTCAATAGTAATGAAGTAACAATGTACTAACATAGCAAAAAATTGAGTGAAAATTAGAGCATAGCTGATTCATCACTGTGTTATTCTACTTAAACCAGTAGTGAATCAGAGCCAGCAGCTTGGGGAGAGGTTGTTAGAGTCTTTATGAAGTTTAGAGCCATTTACCAGTATACAGTCAAATTCATTTTGTTTCATTACGGTTATGATAACCTTACATATTTGGGGACAGTGAGTAAATTTTGTTTTGTTTTGGGTCTGTATATTGTTTTGTCTCTTGAAGGACAAATCTGTCGCTGAAGTTTCGCTGTGTTCCTGCCTAATAAGAGCCAGGCTGTAAACCTGTAGTAAAACAGTTGTAGCATCAAGGGGTATGCATAGTAACTTTTTAAGTGGTATATCATTTCTGTGCACTTGTAAATACAGCCATTCTAGCTATTGTTGTTCTTGCCTTATAATTAGACATACTTAGAGTCTTGATGTAATATTTCTGAGGGTTAGGTAAATAATTTATAGGGTACTCTTCACAAATGGATACAATGTGAATTCAGAGCTAATCTGCTCCTCTGGAGGTACATAAAATTATCAAGCTTATACAAGAGCAAGCTAATTAGGAAGCAATCATCATCAACAACAGCTGTTCGTAGCTCACTGAAGGGCGGAGGCTTCTCTAACACTGTC
Source organism: Chrysolophus pictus (assembly GCA_037305975.1). Taxonomy (NCBI): domain Eukaryota; kingdom Metazoa; phylum Chordata; class Aves; order Galliformes; family Phasianidae; genus Chrysolophus; species Chrysolophus pictus. The sequence continues at coordinate 113,953,306 of CM074576.1, read as the reverse complement.
CACTCATCCATTTCCTCTCCCCAGCTTTCTGAGACACAAAAGCATCTCCAGAGCTACAGAGCTACTCCCATACAGCCATTCCTGCCAGTTGCTCCCAGCTCAGTGGTCTGTCTGTGCTGGCAGTGGGTTCATTTCTGCAGCATGTTATTGCCATCTCACTGAGGATGGATGCATATCTGGGTTGTGGTTGGAAGGGGAAAGATGGGGAATGTGTCCAAAGTGTCTTTCATCCCACCACCCCAAAAGAAGGATTTTGACCGCAAGATTTTGGTCTTTTTTATTTTAAATATATATATATAAATTGTAATATTTCAGTGAGGTTGAAAACTGTGGTAAATGCACAATAAATAAATTAAAAAAAAGTAATAATTTATGTGAGAGTACTGTTAAGAAGTAATGTTTGGAAATGGTGCAGTCAGTTCCCTTTCCTGACTTCACCTTTGTTCCTTCTAACCCCATCATGGGCAGTGTTTGACCCACTGGGTGGGAGAAGGTGTCCATCAACTTGTAGCTCAAAAGTGAAGCCATAAACCCTACAACATAAAGCATCCATGGCAGATACCCTCATGCCTTGTAGTCACCACGTGGCACTTAATGGAAAGCCAAGAAACTTACTCATTGTAGCTTTCTCAGTGCACACTGAAGTACCTTCTATTAGCAAATTTGTTGTGCTGGTAGAGTGTAGAGGTATGAATTAGCTCTGGAAGATCTGTGAAGAGAGAGAGAATGGTTAGAGAGGTTTTCAGGATCACTCAGCTCCAACTCCATTCTCGTCCCCCCAGTGATTAGAAGATCCTTGCCAAAGCGTCATGAAGCCTTGGATGGTGAGGTGATCTGTTGGCAGCAGGGCTTGGGGGCACGTGCTGCTGGAGGCAGACTTTATCCGCAGGAATGAATGATGGAGAGGTTTTTTTTTAGAAGGATAGGGTGGCCTCAAAACATTACATCGCTTTTCTGCTTTGTGTGAAGGATTCATCAGAGAAGCCTTCAGCTGCCAAAGATCTGACCCCGGAGAAGGCCAGACTCTCCCACAGAGAACTGAGAGTTGCTGGTGGTCTTCTTAATTTCTTTTTGCTCTCCTCTCTGCAAAACACAGAAGAGCTGAGAGGACAGGAGAAGCTGATCGTCAGTGGAAATGCTTTGAGAGACCTCAGTAAGGATAGGCTCTCCTTAGCAGATGATACTATGTGAGTTGCAAAAGAGAAGACTAGGTTTGGGGTGAGGAAATATGGGTATCAGAAGAGGAATTCAGGGTTGGCAAAGCTGTGACAGCTTTATAGATTAAACCGCTGCCAGATGTTAATTGTTTTCTGTGTAGTTTTCAATTGATCTGTAATTTGACTGTAGATTCCAGGCTTTTATAATAAATTGTGTACAAAGCTAGCCACTTAAGGTGATAATAAAGACTCAAAGGCAGACAGAGTCATAAATTTGGACTTATCCAAGAGTAAGAGATGAGTTAGGGCCTCCCTGGGAGTGTTTTCTTTTTCTTCTCCTTCCTGCATTTTTGTTGTGTAGAGAAATAGGAAGGAACTGGAGTTTTTCTGCTCTGGAGACAGGAGCGAAGCAGAAGGTTGAATCCTAGCTGTGCTGCAGACACATTCCTTTCAATGGATGATGCCTCAGCATCCATTTAACCTGGCAGATTAAAACTCCCATTTGCTCTGATAGGGCAGGAGCTTTTTCGGTGCTCAGGTGTTTTCTCCTCTGTCTTTGTTCATTTATGTGCATCCACATTCACTGGTGTGTATATCCATCTACTATTTTGGCTTTTCATTGTGACAGCTGTTGGCTTGGCTTGTCGTGGTGAAAGCCCTGCTGGAGGGTGATAACCTGCAGACCTTGCATCCTGGTGTGGTGTCTTGCACTTAGTTTCAGAAGTGTTAAGACTGCCTGTGGACAGATACTTCTGTCTCCATCTCCAGCAACTGCTAGGAAGCACCTGTCAGGCCCCAGATGATAAAAATTGGCTTGGATGGAGCACTTCAGGCTTTCTGCTCTTTCTGTCACTCTGTGAATGGGGCACAGAGGTTTGGTCTCAAAGATTTATGGTAGTGAGTATCTGATCATGGTTTGTAGCATGCAGTGCTATGGCACTGAGGTGTGTGGCAGAAGTTGGCCTCAGCAGAATGACACAGTTTTCTACTTGAAAATAGTTTTTGTCTCCCTACCAAAATGTTCTGCTGCATTCTTGCAGGAAAATGGAGTGATATGTGGATTACTTAGGGCTTTGAGTAGTGTCAAGAGTGCACACAGAACCTTCCCAGAGGAATACTGAACAGGAGTCACAACTGGGCCACTGTGATTTTGGCTCTGCTCCTGGACACAGGGCACAAGAGCTCATGCATCAGATAGTGGGAACTGGAATTGTTCTGGTGGCTTCAGCAAAACTAAACTGATTAGCATCACCTGATTGCATGGCCCTTTCCCATCGTTTTTTGCAAAGGCTGACAGTGCGATAACAATTTGCAAACTGCTGAGGACAGCTGCTGTGCTGTTGGACAGTTCAGGGGACTCTGCAGGAGTCAGGAGCCCCATGGGCCTGAAACACTGGAAACAGAAAGCACCAGGTTTTCCTCATCCTTTCCCTATGGGGGCATCTCTGCAGCAAATGGCCAAGGCTGTTTGGAGTCTGCCCGCATTGGTTTCTGATGACACCAGAGCTGCTGAGAGCATTCTCTTCTCCTAGTGCCATGCCTGCCTCTGCTGCTGCTGCTGCTTCCATTCGAAGTCACCCCTCTGTCTCCTTCCAGCTGCTGCCACACAAGCCTGTGCATTTTGATTATTCTTTGAGCTCCTGCTTCAAAGGAGTGTCCTTACACAATTCTTCCCAGAGTGCATCCCCTTTGTTTCAAGTTAATGCTGCTGTGTGACAATAAACCAAACAAGGGGCTGTAAGTCGCTGCGCTGAAGCACAAAACCACTTGTGTGCCCGTATCTCCCGCTGAATGTGTGCATTGTTTCATTGTCCTATGTGTTAGCTGCCACAAATAGTGTGCACGTGTGGTGTATGCTATAGGTTCTGAGGATTTTCTTGTCTGGCATGCTCTGGTGTCTCACTGATGTGTGTGTTTTTTGCATGCTCTCCTGCCCTGTGATAGTAGCACCCTCTGAGAGCAGGATGGCAGCCAGCTGCTGGCTCGTAATTTGGTGTGGACTTTCTGTCGCATGGGATTAGCTTTTCTGATGTAGTTTTCTCTGACAAGCTTTCCTTTTGAAGGCATAGAATTGAAGCTGAATGCATGCAAAGCAGCGCTGTGCAAGGTGACGGGCTCTTGTATGTGCATACCTGGAGTCGTGCCTTTTGTTCTGTGATGCTTAATATGAAATCCTGAGTGAGTTCTCCTTAGACAAGTATATCTGAGGAGTTCTGCCCTGTATAAAAGGTCTTAAGATTGGACTTCCATAGCAGGATCTACTGACTTGCAGAAGAGGCTACTGAGAGAAATGAACAGCAAGAGCAGTGTTTAATGCCTTATCTAGGGAGTGGTCAGAGATGGGAGATCCCAGTGTGGAGAACTGTGCTGTTAATTTACTCTGGTCTCCCCTTTGGTGGAACAATAAATCCTCTCATCCCACAGTCAGTGCATCCTGCTGAGAGCTAAAGCAATGAGATGGTGTATGCCCTGCAAGCACCCATCTGCCTGGGGATCCAAGCCCTCCTTCTGCCCCCCTCCTTTCCTTCTCTGGCCTGCACAAACAACCACTATATGACCTAAGAAAATGGTTCCTGTAAAGGCTGAAAAGCTCCCAGCCTGCTAGCATTTAGAGAACTGTGGGGCCTTTTCAACTGGTCTTTGCCACTTGAAACTAATTCATGGGATCCATGTTCCTTTTCTCACTGTGTGATCCTTCAAAGCAGAAGACAAATGAGAAAGGCACGCTCCCTTTCTATCTGCAGATGCAGCAGAAGCAGACAGCAGTTACAGTTGAGGAATTTCTTGCCTCTGTGCCTGTTTTTACTTTCTTTTTTTCTCCCCTGCTGCTCTCTTCCTTCAGGGTACCTTGCACTTATCACTGTGTTAAGTCACTTGTAGCCCTATGACTCTCGATTGCCCTGTAGAGAGGGGTGGGCTGTTAAGTGGAAAGGGTTGGTGTGTTGTTACTTCTTCCTCAGCAGAACTATCTGAGAAAGAAATCGTATCTCAAGGACATCTCTCCTCCCACTTTGGAATCGCTCAGCCGGCTGGAGAGGAGCTTGAAATATGTCCAGTTCAGCCGAGCCCTGTGATGGGACTTTTATTGCTGCTAACGAGGCAGGTCACCGTGCAGTACCTGCCTGAGGAGCTTCAGAGTGGCTCCCCTTCCCTGCAGCAGAGATGCTGCTCGCACTCTGACCTGCTCCTCTCCCAGAGGCATCACACCGTCCATGCTGTCATTGGACAGGTTGCCCTTCCCCAGAATCTGCTCCACGCCCTGTTTTAATTAAACAACCTAATCTTTCAAGTGACCCTATGCCGTGACAGCTGCTGTAGGACCTGCGGAGTCCAGACGAGCGTAATTACTCACTTTGGAGATGCTGTGCTCGGCCATCCAAATGACAGGCCTTCATCTTCCTATTCGTGCTTTCCAGTACAGTTTCTCCTGCGGTGCCAGACCCAACCTCCAGCAGGTGGTACTTGCCCCAGGCACTCCTGCCTGGCTCTTATTTAAACCACCTTCTGCCTGCAGTCCTTTGTGCAAAAACTCACTCACACCTCCGTCCTTTCCACCGGCACCAGCTCTGAGTTCTTGACTGAGAGCTACAGCTGGAGACACAGCAGTGATTTCAAGTGATTCCTCTCATTCAGTGGAAGATTTTGAAGGCCTGAATGGCCTGACTTTGGACTTCAGGCCTGCAGTTCATCAGTGGAAAGTTAGAAGCCCCACAGCTCAAGGTGTGGAGTCTTCCACAGAGCAGAATGCAGGAGAAGGGGATGCAACCAGGTTTGGCTATCTGCTTCTCTGTTTGGGGGAATCACATGCCTCACCTGAAAGGCTTCAACTACTGGGCACGTATCTTTATATATGTCAGTTTATTCTGTGTTGTAGCTCAAGGGCATTTGAAGGACTCACTGCAAACTGGGAGAAAGGGATGGGTCTTACAGGTGGAAGGAGGAGGAGCTGCCATTTGTTTTGTCGCTGGAAATTGTCTGATCTTGGCTGGATTCCTCCTGTTTCCCTTGGCAGAGGAGAATGTGGAGGGAGGAGGAAAACCTGTCTCTTTAATCCGGAGAGTTGAAAAGGCCCAAATAAATAAATAAATAAATAGGCTTCTTAATATTCTGGGCTGAATCTCTCTGAAGGGAAAATGAAAGGGGAGAATGAGAAAATCATAGTTTGTCCTGTGCAGCGAGAATGTGTCATCACACCCATGCTTCTTGGTGGTGGGTTTGCTCATGAAATGTCCTTATTTACTCTCCCACGCTTTGCTAAAGTGTTTTTGCTGAGCAGAGTTGAAGCATTTTTTTAAGAAGAGTTTGCTTCTCTCGAGCGCTCTGTAGATGGCACCGCTGTGTCCTTTTCCAGGAACGGGATCTGAGATGCTAACGTGAAGTACCGTTGCCATCTGCTGGCAAAGTGGAGTTTGTCTTCTCGTGAAGTTTTTTGTTCTTCCTGGCTTGAATGCAGCAGGGTAGCTGCAGACTGTTCCATTTCGGGTGTTTGAGTAGTGGAGTGTGAGCAGTAGGACTTCTAATTTGGATTAATTTGTTTGTACATAGAGATCTCGTAGCCCTGGCTTCTCGCTGCAGGACTGGCAATGCAGCCCTTGCTTGGTGGTAGCGTTCCCATTCCACAGAACACTGAAGGGCTTTGTGGAGATCCCACAGACTGCTATGTCCAGATGGGATGGAAGATGCTGCCTCACAAAGCCTTGTGAAAATGAGCTTTGCAACCTCACATAAAGTACTGCAGAAAGGACTGTATTCCTCTCTTCAAGGAAGAGTTTGGACGGTGTGCACTATGAAGATCTTTCTCAGATGCTCACATCCATTCCTGTTCTGGCAGAGCTCAGCAAGCCAACTTGACGTTGAACACCTCCAGTGATGGGGCATCCACAGCTTCTCTGTGTAGCTTGTGCTGATGCACCATCCACATAGTGAAGAATTTCCTCCTAACAACTAATCAACATCTCTCTTATTTTAGTTTAATGTCTTTTATCTTGTCCTATTGCTCTCAGACTGTTTAAGAAGTTGGTCTCTGTCTTGTTTATAATAAGCTTCCCTTACTGGAAGGCCTCAATGAGGTCTCCCCAGAGCTTTCTTTTTTTCTGAGCTGAACAAGCCCAGCTCCCTCAACCTGCCTTTTTAGGAGCAATACTTCAGCCCTCTGATCATCTGGTCCAGCAATGCTGACCATTCTCATTGCACTGGTTGCAGGAGGTGAGAGAGGGACAGCTCTGCTCTTCTTACCCCAGAAAAATAAAGGCATCGTTGATGACCTTTTTCATAGCCTCAGTCTTCATCTCTAACTCTGAAGGGGGAATGAAGGTAAGGGGATCACCCACCATAGCACAGCAATTATTCTGCACAGCTAGGAGTGAAACTCTGAACCACCCCTTCACTTATGCATTGGTACTAACACAATTTCAGGCCTTGGTGAAAGCTGAAGACCAGGATCCCCTTTGTCTCTCTTTAAGATCTTTGCACAGATTGTGACTGATTACACTGGAAGCAGGTATTTGATCCTGGGCTGGAAATAAGCAAGGTCCATATTAGGGTGCGTGTGGATTCCTTCAGAGCTTCAGAAACGGTTGTGGTGATTGGGAGAGGTGAAAGAATAAATGGGGAGATATGTTTACCTTCATGGAAAATGCTTTTTGTGAAGATAACCAGTGAAAGTGTGGCACAACTTTTCTGAGAAAGGTCTCTCAAATTCCAGAGGGAATTTTTGGTGTAGGAAGGATAAGGAAACAACAAAGACTGAATAGTATCCTGAAGACAAAAAGCAACATTTATCTCTGCTCCTCCTCTCATGTTTTTCACTCTTTTTTTTTTTCCCCACAGATGTTTTATGTTTTCCAGTATTCATAGGCTGGTTGTGTTTGTTGTGTTTTTTTTTTTGTTTTTTTTTTTTGTTTTTTTTTTTTTTTTTTTTTTTTTTTTTTCCCCCCCAGAACAGTCTCAGAACACATTCTTAAGATTTAGGTTGGATATTAGGAAAATATCCAAAATATATTAGAAAAAAAAATCTCAGAAAAAGCTGTGAGATACTGGCACAGGCTGCCCAGGGAGGTGATGGAGTCACTGTCTCTGGAGCTGTTCAGTTCAAGAAACCTGTAGATGTGGAGGGACATGTTAGTGGGCATGGTGGAGATGGGCTGACAGTGATCTTTTCCAACCTTAATGATTCTGTGATTTTCTGAAGTTGGTGACTCACAGCTGGAAGTGCATCGGTCTCATAGGTGAGAGCTTTCTAGAGGAGAGTGTGACTCTTTTGTAGATAGCCAAAGGCTGAAGCACTGCTTTGATGGCTGCTGGCACTGCAGAACAGTGTCCTCTTTTTTTCCATTGTTTCTGCCCATCATTAAAGCTCCCATTGCCACTCCATGAGTAAATGCTGCACTTTCCTCATCAGCTTCCCGTCCCTTGTGCTACCCACATGCTTCAGGTAGAGCACTGCTAAGCAGAGACTGTGCTGCAGATACTGCCAATGAGAACTGAATAGCAAGGATGTGGGAGTTGCTAGGGAAAAATGGAAGAGAAAAAGTGGAACATGCGGGTAGGGTAGGGGAATAGAGTTGCATGATCTAGATTTCTTTTTTTTCTGTTTTGTATTTGGTTGTGAATGTAGCAGTTTCATAGTCAGCAATAGCTGAATCTTCTTTGGCCATCACAGGGAATAAAACTCGTGCTCTTTCACTCTTAGCAACCTCATATAACAATGCAGGAAGCTGCATAACACTTTCCAAATCCTTGCTTGTTGTGTAACGCCTTTTAAAGGATCCCCCTGGATATAAGTGACAGTGGCAGCATGTGAAGCCGTTTTTCTGTTCTCTGTGCTGCAGCCAACAGAGAGCAGCATCGTTATACGTCTGCTCACACAGACAGGCGGTGAGGAGAAGCTGGTATGAGCCACTGCAGTGCCTTGCCTGAAGAGGGAAGAGAGATTAGGAGCTTTCTTTGGGAGTGGTAGCGTTGGTCCAGGAGGCACTGAAGCATCAACAGACGTTTGTGAGCAGTGCCAGGCCAGGCTCTGACTGAGATTTGGGCAGAAAACATGGATAATAAGGTGTAAAGCTTGTTGGTTTGTTTTAATCAAACTTGGCAGCAGATTGTCAAAACGTTTACCATCTCTTGTATTAGGGAACTAAGCTAGGTAGCACAAGGCTGTGCCCTGAAATACATTTCCCACCTGACAGAGAGAAGTCTGGGCTTCTCGCCCTTTTTGTAGGATAGGGCTTGCAGCACTACCTCTTGAGGGCTCTTGAGGGTGTTGTGTGGATGAAGCATGGATGCCTGCTGACCGTGGAGTGGGGAAGCAGGAGGTAATGGTCCTGAGAGCAATACACTCCTCAGCCCTGGGGGTAAGTTGAGTCAGATCTGGATTGCAATCTGGTGGGTATGTGTGTGAAGGGCCACAGCAGGCTGTTATCTAGGAAAAGGCAGCATTTATCTATCTGGGCAGCACAAGATACCTATCTGTACAACATCTTATCTGCTAGAATTAGTGGCTAAAGCCACGCTGGTAAATCTTCCCTTAATGCACACGCAGCTAAAGGGGCTAGGGTGGGCAGGACCCACTTCCAAAATAGCAGATTCTTTCCCTGTGGCTGCAGGTGCTGCCTCAATAGGGAAGCATGCTGTGGCTTGCTGCTAACCCACCCATGCACAAGCCACAGAGAATTAGCCAGATGGTTTCACTTGAAAAAATCAAAAGTGCAAAGCCATCTGCTCTCCTGTCCAGATGATCGTGAACTTGACTTCTTGTCTACCAGTCTAAATTGAATCTCCCAGAGGGCAGGAATGTGTGTGTGTGCCCAGGTTAGAAATCATTGAGCCTGATGGGGGCAAGAGGACTGGAAACAGCTCTATCACTCGAGTTTCTTGTGGGCAGAAGTTTCCAGCATGTGTTGCGGCAACCTTTCTGCAGTGAGACAAATGCCAGCAAAACAGCTATTAGTCAGGGGAAAACATCAGCTGGGAAGGCTGCAGAGTGCTGGCTGGCTCTGCCTGCCTGCAGCCCAGGGAACGGCAGAGGGAGTGCTCGCATCACTCTCAGGGATACGTCTGCATCTCTTCCCAACCAGGTATGAGGGAGAGCTGCTCAGTGAATGGGTTAGATGCTCCTGAAGATGCTCATGGCTCAAGATGCTCATGACTGAGCTGATGGAGGAATGACACTGCCAGAGTATGCAAGCCTTCAGACAAGGATAAGAGAGAAATGTTTGCACAGAGGACAGTTGCTATTGAATGTAAATTGGAAAGATCTGGAGGACAAAAAATTAGATCCTATATTGGGACTAAATAGAGCTTAGGAGCCCAACTCCTTCCTCCAGCAATAGCTAGAAAGCCTGGTTTGGCTCTGGTTCTATTCTCCCTTTTTAGATTTGTGTGACTTTGTTAGGAAAGAAGTTCACTCGCTGGATCTGTTGTAGAAATCATAGCAGTTAATTCAGCATTGCAAATAAATGTTTGTATGACTAGAGCATAATTGTGTACTTGCCAGCACTCACGTTCTGTCGTGAGCTGTGTAGTATTCTCCATGTTCCCAAAGTCACAATAATTTGTCTTTCACATTTCTGGCCCTCATGCTTTAGACAAGCAGAATGGGCCTGAAAGGTTGAAAAGAAAGGAGGGGAATGAAAAGAACACAACATTTGTTTATTGGAAAAAAATTGAAAGCCTGTGATTTTGTATATTCAGGGTTCTGGCTCCTGATTTTATTATTCTTGTTTGTTTGTTTGTAATGTGGTATTGGTAACGTGGCACTGAGGAAATGTTGTGAATTTTGCTGGTTTCCTTGGAAGTTAAATTCTCTGGAAGCTGTTTTCATCCACTTGAGAATACGCAGAGCTACCACGTGACTCTTGCAGTCACTCAGGAAAGATAGGTGCAAAATCCCAATTCACTGCTAACAAGTAAGGTGAAAATAAAAGATAGCTCACAGAAAAAAAGGAACAAGATTCATCAAGACAAGCTCTGTTCAGCAAAAGCTTGAAAGTACAAGCTTACTTTTCTGCAAAGAAATTATCCTGCTGACTTCAGTGGATTTTACTGTGTTCATATCCAAATGATTTTGAAGAGAAAATAGGCTGGAGGAAGCTGGGAAGCACTAGTGGACAGTTCATGAATTGGAGGAGGTAAAATTAAGCTAATAAATGATTCATTCAGAATTGTTTACCCAGCTTTAGCTAGCATCAGGAGGGAAAGAATGCAAATGGGGCTGATTATCCAGCTTCACTTTGTGCCACTGAGTTGTTCTTGGCTCAGGAACTCTTCCTACAAAGGGAAGGCTTGCACACACTATCATTTGAGAACATTTATCACAGAATTGGACAAAGGTCTGAGAATGCACAGCAGGAAATCCTCGTGGCAGAGCAGAGGGCTGGATTCCCCAGGTGCTCTTTCCTTATCTGCCACAATGCTTTAGTGTTGGTAACCATGCACATTGCTAGCAGAATTGCCTGAATGAAATTGCGATGAGGGAACTCTCCCCTAAGAGTTGAACACAATAAGGATTGCTAATAAAGGTACAGCAGAATCCTTGTCAAGTTGCTAACTCTTTCTTGCAGAGGAAATAGCAAAGCTAAACTAAAAACACCTGGCTGATTCCCTGCAAAATCTACAGCCAGCCCTCTGTCTCAGATGAGGATTTTGGAGTTGGGTCCACCCACCAGCTCCATGACGAGCAGCAGGAAACCCAAGGCAGGCCTCATACTGATGGTGTTGCTCAAGATGACTGTGTTTGCTGTTCCTCAGTGCCCCTGAACAAGCAACTCACACACAGAGATGCAGGAGGCAGGCCTGCTTATTTTGTGGTCTACTCCAAGCAGAAACTGCTAGCCAAAGAGAGGGCAGAGGAGTCTCTTGGTAGACGTGATACCTGTCATTAGGTGGCCTTCCCTTGAGAACAAGTTCATCTGACAGGCATAGGACAAAGGACTGAGAGTGCACAGAAATGCTCATAACAATTTCTTGAGAGTTAGGGATGTATGGGAGACAGCAGGAAAATGCCCAGTGCTGTTTAAAATGTTAATGAACTTACCAGCAAAGCCATAATGATGTTCCAGAGGAGAGGGCCAGGGAAGACATGGGCTCTCCTCTACTGAGAGTTTAAAAGAATAGCATGGACAAATGTCTGTCAGGAATGATTTTAATGTAGTTGATGTTTTGGGGGGAAGAGGATGTCCAAGTGATTTGTCAGTAGTCTCCCAGCTTTATTTTATGGGATTCTAGTAGTATGGATTGTGGGGCAGGGCTGCGTAGTGCCCAAAGTGACTGCAGATGGTCAAGAACTCTGCTTTACAGGTGGTTCTTGTCAGTGTCACTCCGGGCCGTGGGGACTAATGATGTTGTAGGAGGAATGACAGCCACTCACTCATGAACTCGGCCGCCTTCAGCACCTTAAGTTGTCTTTGGAGGTCTCCCATCCACGAATCTGAATTAATGCTCCCCTGGAACAGGGAGAGAGAGACAGAAGGAGATTTATGGTGGTTTGCAAGCCCGAGAGAGACACCATGACTAACAAGCTAATTAGCCCCTCAAAAGCTGGTAGACAAATGGAGAAGAGCCTCTGTCTAACCCGCAGCCATACATTTTGCACACTGCAACGGCAACTTGCCTGCAGGGGCCAGCAGAGTTTGCTAAGAAAGAGACTTCATGTGCATCTGCTTCCCATCTCGCCCCCTGCACCTCACTGTGGTGACAATAATTCACAAGGTTTCCTTCCAAACAAGATGTCTGAGGTGTAGGTGAAGGAGACTTTGGTGTTGGAGCTGAGATAACTGAAGCGTGAGCCTGGTGGAGGAGGGCACCGGTAGCACTGTGCACCCTATGCTTCTTGAGGCTCCTGCCTTGCGAGTTTCAGAGGGAGGGAGCAGCCCACTCCACCTCCATCTCTGTGAAATGGATGGAACGTAAGAAACGTTTTAAATAATTGAGTAATGAAATGAATATATTAATGCTCAGAGAGCGAGAGAGGGCTCCTGGGTTGGACTCATTCAGGCAAACAGCCCCTGACAAGCCAGGAGAGAAGTAGGGTCAGCATTTATTCCTCTGGAGGGGATTGTTCAGTGGCTCTCCACAGAGCCCTCCTTTTTCTCTCCCATGTCTTTGTTCAATGATTGCAGCTGATTTTCTATCTTCAGGTTGTCTATTCAGCCCTGCTCTCATACTTTGCTATCTCTGCATCTTCTTTATCTTCCTATAGCTTTACGCTGTTTAATCCTCCAAAACACAGGCATCCTTCTCATCCTATCCATCTCCAAGATATATGTTCACCCTTATTCTGTAGCCACTTTGCTTCTTAGAGCATTTAATTACAGGTGAGATTCATCTTCTCTCCAGATATGCTGTCTCTTGTTCAGGAGACAAGTAAGTGTTGAACACCAAGTGCACTTTGTTTCTGGGAACACTTGCACGGCTGGCAGCTGAGGTTGGCGGTCCAAACCATCCATTTGCTTATGCAGGAGCACAAGCACAGAAAAGCGTTGGGTTTGGTAAGTCATGCAGTAAATGGCACAGGAGCTGGCATTAAGAAGTGCTGAACTGTGATTCTAGTGAAAAACAGGGAGCAATCAAGCTGGCTGCAAACAGCTGCGGCACAGTGTTTGTTACACCCTGCTCTGCCCACACCCCTCCTTCCTGCAGACCCCAGGCTAGGGCTGCTCATAGCAGCTCTGCTGGTGCCCCTATTCGCCCTGCCAGCCCCCTGCCCTCTCCCCACTACTTCAGAACTTAATTCCTCTTTGTGGAGTCTGCCAGTGTTGCTGATGCATGTGGCGATTTGTCAAAACGACCGTTCAATTCCAGAATATTATGACAAAACCTGCTGATTCCTATCAAGTGTAACCTGAGTCATATTTCAAATCCTAAATCCAAAGTGCTTAAGGAATCACCCAGCCATTTTTTGTTTGTAAATGTAAATGCAAATCATCCATACGCTAGCTTTGCTGTTTGAGCACTTCTTTTTCCCACTCAGATCTTCCTTTTTGGATTATGTGGGGAGCAGAACCTTCGGAGTTCTTGTAGCCCTGACGCTGAAGTCAGCAGGGCCCTGCTGCCTATGCTAAACAGAGCAGTTGCGCTGCTGCTGTCTTTTACTGAAGGTGCAGGGTTTTGTGTTGAAACCTACGGTGAAATGGACAAGTGTAAGTCAGAGCAGGAATGGGTTCAGAAGCGTGTCAGAAGAGATGAGCTGGCAGATGCTGGGAGCTGGAGGCACTACCGGAAACTTAATTTTTCTCTTTTGGTGATGAGAAGATTCCACAGATCAACATAAATGACTAGCTTATATAAAAAAGAACATGTAAAATACATCTACAAGATACTTATGTAATAGTTATGGAAGTGGAATCTAGGTAGGGATCAGAGCAGCAGCTGGTGAGGAGAGAAGATGCTGATGGGGAGAGACAGATGATTTCTGGGTGCTGCATGCAGGGACGGGTAGGGAGGAGGAGAGCACCGGCAGTTGAAAAGTGGCAGCTCTCTCCTTCATCTGAAAAGTTATTTCTTATGCAGAATGAGTGTAACCCTCCAATGCGTCTTCCAGTTAGTGACACCCAGGAAATGTTTTATGGATGAGACTCCATCACCCGTTAGCATGAAGAGGAGAAGGCAGAGCCACCGGTGATGGATGATCCTCTGGAAACTGCACCGTGTCCTCTGCACCTCCCGCTCTGTGCCTCTTTATCATGCATCATCGCAGCAGCATCCACCTGTGGCTGCCAGGAAACTCCCAGTTCCCAGCTCCTCTCCCACTTAACTTCCAAGATGTTCTGACATCTCCTTCTCTGAATCTGCCTTTCTGACTTAGAATGGATGAACTGTGGCCATTCCTGGAGGTGACAAAGGGATTGTTCTTCTCTGGACACGTTGTGTAGAATGTTACTTGTTAACCCTCACTTCCTCACTGAGCATCCTAGCATAAATCAGATGGTTTTGTGGCTTGGGGGACAAAGGAGAAAGATTTTGCAGAGGTTTTATTTTGAATGGTAGTGGGTACGTGCTTACCTGTTTGAAATCTTTGTGTGCAGTATTTTTTGTTTCTTTTAGTAAATATTCTCTTTCACTGCATCTATGTCACTGTAAACTACAGTTGTTAATGACACGGGGAATGGCAGAAAATAACCGTGATGTGTATTGGAAACCCCTGGCTCCCGAACCAGATTATGGTGAGAGATGAAGTAAGGAGAGAGCTTCAGAGGTGACAGGCCAATCCCGCTGATACTGCTCGTTTGCTGAGCAGCCTCAAAATCCAAGCACTTGTCAGAACCTCATTTAATAAAAGTCATTTTCTGTATACATTTGGAAAATACAGACAGATCCTAGGTACTGGCCACTGTTTCAGCGTGTCTGTTCTTGGATGGTGCAGTATCAATTAAACCTTCCTCTTCAGTCCCCAGCCATCAGGAGCTCCCTTCTGTGCCTGCCAAACCCAGTTTGCAGAAGCAGGTCTCTGACTGTGAGCTGTGTTATTGCCATGCCAACCCTTTCTTCTTTCCTGAGTCCCTGAGTCCCATCTTTGTTTTTGCTTCCTGCAGGAAGCCTCCTGCTAACTCCTCATTAATCAGCCGGCAGTTCACTTCAGCCCATCACTTAGTCTCATCTACGTGGTGCCCAAGCCTCCCCATCTTTTCTATTCCTCTGCAAACCAGAGATGGTTTCAGTGTATGAGAGTCCTGGAGAAGAAGCGTAGTGCTGGTACACCGCAGGCTGGGAGCAAAACCCTTGATTCAAGCATGCAGTTCTGGCTCCAGTTTGGGTAGCATGGGCAGTGTAGGTAAATTCCTTGAAGCTCTGCTACCTGCCTCCCAGTTGCTTCCCAACAGGCAAGCCCAAGTGATGCAGAGGGGCCTGGGACCAAGCTATGCCCGCATTGTGTCTGCATGTAGCATATGCAGTGTCCCATAGAGTAAAGGAAGCATCAGGCTACGAGGCTGAGGCTATCCTGAATGCCTGCCCTAGCTCTCATCCATCACACCCACACCCACATGGTGCACGTACAGCAGGCCTGATAGCAGGGGAAGATGAATGCCAAGGAATGTTGCTGTGGTAATCGCCCACCCCAAGAGGCAGAACTTGTCCTGATTGCCAGCGAGCTGGGGATACAGCCTAATAATGGGTCCTCGGGAGCAAATTTATTTTAGTTCTGTTCCTCCTCACTCCCCCCACCCCTTCCTTTGCCTGAGTGTTTAGCTCTGAAAAGAATAATTTATCAAATCATTTTTCTTCAACTTCGGAGGAGGAAGAAAAAGGATGGAGGGGAAAAAAGGGCCCTTTGCTGTTTTAATTGCTTTGCGGTGTACTTGTGAGAGCGGAGCCGAGCTTATCAAAGCTGGTGCAGCTGAGTCCCTGCCACTCGCTAATGAGAGCTGCCACGTGAGCAGCCACGCTCCTCCGATGGAGCAGATAGTGCTCCGACCAGGCAGGGCTCAAACACTCGGCATGTTCGCTTAAATGAGGAGCTATGGAGTTGAAAGGGGGGAGGGGGGGGCTGGGGAAGCTTGTTTTACAAGGACTCGGAAATCAAATTAAGGGGGTTGTTTATCTTTTTTTTTTTAAAGGCAAAATGAGGCGTACAGCCTAGGATGTTGTTGGACTTGTTTTTCTGATGATTCATTTCTGAGTCAGGTGTCAGAGTCTAGGAAGAAAAAAGAGTTTTGTTTGTTTGTTTGTTTCGGTTTTGTTTTTGTTTTTTCCCGGAGTGAGTAAAACACAAGGAACCAGCTGCATTCCTGGAGCTCATTTGTTTCTCTCTGTGCGTCTTTCAAGAGTTGGGTGCTGTGGCCACTCCTAAGAGCTACTATGGTGGGTAGGGAGATCTAGTTGCACGGTGGAAGGGCTCATTAATTGGTCATAGCTCTTCAGTACCCAGGAACAGTCCTGAACCTCTGGCTCAGGATCATTCCTGCTTTGTCTTAATCTCTTAGTACAGTTTTATGTCATTTCTACTAAGTTTAAACTCACTGCAAGCCAGTTTCTGGCAGGTGAACATTTACGCTAGCTGCTAAGGCTCATGGGTTATATCACAACTAGCATCCTGACCTCCAGCATCTCTATGTATATAGGATTGGGTTTTGCTATGGCATTTTAGTCACGGACACCTTGTAGCTGTTCTTCATGTGGCTGCACCAAAAACTTTCACAGCGGCCACTCCTTGTGCAACCCAAATGAACTAGGTAACCAGCAACTAGCCCAGTTTTGAGTAGCAAGTTGGATCAGGTGTCATCCTGAAGTCCTTTCTGGCTTTAATTATTTTAGGTTATGTGCTCCTGCTCTGCTGAGGATGAATCTCGGGTACCCCCAAATGAAGTGCATCCAGGATTGTACCCATCAGTGAGATGACTTCACCCAGCACAGGGTTCAGTGCGGCATTGCAGGCAGGAACACAGGGTGTGAAGGAGGAGGCTAATATCTCCTATTTAAGTTCCTCTTCTATAAAATTGCTGTCCCTCCTGGCTGTCAGCACACTTAGGTTTCACATTTTTAATTAAAAACTCCACAGCCGAAATTTCTGTAATATTGTGAAAGCAGAAACTGAATTCTACCTGACTGCTTGTCAGTTTCTTCCAATGAAGAAACAATGTCAGTTCTCTAAAATATCAAACGTGAATAAAATATGTTCCCTTTTTCTTTTTTTTTTTTTTTAATCTTTACTTAAAAAAAATAGTTTCATAAAAAGCTCTCTTGAAAGCAATGATGGGACAATCTATTATTAAATGAAACAAATCAATATTAATGCAATCTGATGGCTGAGATTTGCTTGAGTAGTATTTTATATTCATGTGTATGCTGTTAACTCTGCCTTATTAGATATCTGCAACATGGGTGAGTTAAGGTTGCTGTGGGAACCATCATTTTTTAACTTTCCTGACTTTTACGCAGGTGAAGTCAACCCCAAGCTAGCTTGCATTAATATCGTGTAATTTCCTTGATTGAAAAAAGTGTTGGAGTACTTTATTGTCTGTGTTCCCGCATTCGATTGCGTGTTCAGTCCAAAAGACTTCAATTCATAGCCCCACAGCAAAGAATCAGAGCATTTGAGATTGAGCTCTCTTTTCACAGACACCGAGGAAGAATAGAGATTTTTTTTTTTTTTTTTTCCAGAAAGCACTACTCCAGGAAGAGTGCAGAATTCTGCACTGTGTCAACATCCGAAATGGTGGGAAAATGATGTCAGGCGTGGGCTGTGCGTGTCACCAAGTGAATGGAATGCTAGTATGAGGCTTCATTATGCTCTTTGCTGTTCCAATACATCTTCCTTTCACTACGTCTTTTCCTGAGCATCAAGCTTATTCAGGAGGAGTGAATCTAGTGGATGGGGGTTATACAGCAGGGGTTTTGAACTGGATGGTCTTGAAGGTCTCTTCCAACCCAAACCATTCTATGACTTTATGATGATTCTATGAAATTGCCTATTACTAATCATCTACAACTTAACAACATTAGTATCTATGACTATATTGGCTGAAGGCTCTTTAAAGTCAATGGAGTGAAATAGCCAGTTAGGAGACTGTTTATCTGACATTTTCATCTCATGTCCTCAACAGGATGGGATGCTGTTTTCATACAGAGCCTTTGTTTCTGGTACCAAAACTGGCTTGCAGTTCTCTGCAAAGCTCTGCTTTGTGTCATGGAGACATGGCCTCAGAGCTGTTTCTTTTACTGTATATGGTTTGCCCTGTTTAGTGTATATTCAACTACTTCTAATCAGCACATGAAATTTTACCATCAATATGAGTTTAGCTAAAGCTGGAGCATGAAGGGAAAATAGCAGCTCATCTGTTGTAACTGTTGGATAAGGACATGTAAATCTGGGAGTAGATGTGAAAAAGAAGAACCTGGAGCTGGCATCCCACGTTGATCTACTTGGGAGGTATTGGAAATAGCAAATCAAGCCTCTCTGTGTGGGAAGTAACCAATCTTTAAGACTTGGTTGGCCTCTTTTGACTAATAATGCTAGTCAAAATGAGTGGTGTTATTGATAACAGTCATTTTGTGTAGCACTGAAAAGAATGCGTGAATCCCAGTTTAAGGCATATGTTGTAACTCTACTTATGCAAGGGGATAGCGGTTTCAGTGGTTAACTGAACTGCAGTAAGTCGTTTTGGCTGTTTAGCAGAGATAGGACCATGCACACTATTATGGTGTGTTATAGAACTATATAATTTATTATCTTGTGCCTTTGTTGGATGGTGATGCTTTTTGCAATGATTTGTGTTTCAGAAAGACAACTTTAAGCCAGTCAATATGATCCTTTCAATCCAGAGGCGGAATTTCCCTGGGGCCAAAGCAGTTAATAAAAGTTAAGTCATTGCATAACAGGACAGGAAAAAATGCCATGTGACTGAGCTGGCCAATTAGATATCATGAATATTCAGAATACTCTAATCGAATGAAAGCTCATTACAAACACTCAGACTGAAATTTACTCATGTAAAATATTCATTGAACAATTTTGCATAAATAAATAATAAACAATAATAAATGCATAAAATATTTGTTCATAGACCATCTATCAGCAAGGGAACAAAAAGGATAGAATCTGCTAAATAAACTGAATGTAATGAGTAATCTGCCTGCTGTGAGTTCTCCCATGGTAGGTCTGTTGGGGAGATCTGACGCGGGCATCTCTCTGAGAAGATATGACTGAGTCTGAAATTTCTCTTAACATGTGAACTGGAGAAAACTTACAGGAGCAGAGCGAGATTCAAACCCATTTCTGCCTATGAGCAAAAGCAGCCTCTTGTCCAGCCAGCCAAGGTTTACAAAACTCCTCCCGATGCAGAGGATATGCTCAGCTTCACCTGTTGTGGCAGAGGGATGCTGAGTGAGGACAAAATTGAAACTGTAGTGTGTGTGAGGTGCAACGGAATGCATATTGCTGGACACATGCAAACAGACTGTAAACAAACAGAAAAAGGTCAAAGCTGTCCCAGAGCTGCATATGAAATAAATGCAAATGACCGCATCCTCTCCGCCTACCTGCTTGGTTAGCAGGGCCAGGGAGAGGAGGGGAAGAACAATCAGAATGCCGTTCCAGTAAAATGTGAAAGCCAAAATCAAGAGCTGTTGGGAGAGAAATACCAAGGAAAGGGTGCTCTGCTCTGATTGGAGATGGCTGCAAGTGGAAAGGGCTTATGCTCTGATCATACTGTAGGGATGCCCGTCTGGCTCTTCGGAGGTCTGTGGGACAGCCTGACCTATTGAACATGGGCTAGACAGGAGCTGCGTCTTCAGGGCAACTTTAGTTGTTTGCTTGAACAGATGCTAGAATAGCAACTGCCTGCTCTCCAGTTGTGCCCCATCATGGGAGCAGTGAACGGGACAGTGTTAGGGACACACAGTGATTGCATAGCCCTTTGTGCTACCCAGTAACTAGAATGTAAAGGTGGTTTGCAAGGGTTAATTTAGTGAGATTGCTTACATTCCCTCTGCTTACCCTGAGCTGAGGTCTTGGGCTGTTCAGGGGTGCCACCTGTTTTCCTTGGCCTTCAGGAGGCACTCAGCATCTCTGCTGATTAGGGCAAGGAAAGCAGACCGGGTGGGCTTTTATCTGCTGTCATGCCACGTGTCCAGTTCCCAGCAGGTGAATGTGTGATGCTAGCATGAAAAAAAAACATCCCCCATTGTGAAAGATGATTTCTGAAACCTGGGATTTTCTACTGAAGTGGATGATTTTGTGTCTTTCAGTCCGGAGTTTTGAGCTTTCTTGGTTGGATTTTGGTTAGTTGGAGAGAATCCTCTTTTTTTAACTGTTTGCAAATCCCTACCCTGTTATCACAAGACAGTTAACTATCTAATCACATGGTTTTATTGCATGCTTAGCCATGAAACACCCCATCCTGCCAGATGCTCTAACAGACTGTATTAGGGAAATAATAACAAGGCAATTCAGAAGACTCGTCTCATAGCTGCTGGGTAATTTAGTGACCAGGCTGTTCTGTAATTTTGTTGTCACTATGGCTCTGTGGATTTGGCTGGGAAAAACTGTGTCAACACATGTGCCATTTTCCATGATGGACTGTGTGTTCTCCGGCCACACTGCATGGGAGGAGTTGGTATATGTGACAACAGGGGGTGTGCTCATTTCTCTTTATTGCTAGTCAGGGTGGACCTCTGCAAGGGGGCTGATCATTGCTTTCCTTGCTAGCTGCTTTATTGGAGAGATCAAACACAGAAATTGTAGTGTGAGTTGGTATTTCTCCTCATTCCTACAACTGGTATTTCTAGGAGAGGACAGGTGAACGTGGACAGCGTGAGGAGAATGGAAAATGTGGGATGGGAACTCTTTATCTGTTCAGGACAAAAAGTTATCCCTGGGGCTCTGTCAGATTAACATTTCTGCAAGCACCAGGATTTATCGAAAAGAGGAAGGCAGAGAATATATTAAACCATCTGTTTCCCTATTGAAACACGCTGTAAGGCAGGACAGAGATGAGTGTGTCTCCTTGTTCACGGCTGCTACGTAACCGTGAGAGATGGGAGATTGAGTGCTGGCAGGAGACATTTAAAGACAAGTAGCATTCGGTAGAAGCCCCAGTAAATTCATATTTACTAGCAAAGGAGGAATAGCAGCGTATGAGCAATGTGCAAGTGAGAAATTTCTGTTCCATCAATCCTTGTCTGTGCTCTGTGCCTCAGCATGAGCTCAGACATGGTCATCAGCTTTCTTCAGCCCCAGTCTGTCTGGACAAGGCTTGCTTTGAACAATCCCTCTTTTCCTTGAACCCGGGTTGTAACCCCTCCGTAAAAGCACAGCTCTCTTCAGACAGTGATCAGAAACCCACCTCCTCCAGCCATGCTACTCATTCATAACTCATGCCTCAAATAGGCTGCTAAACAAATGAGAGTGTGGATGCTTCACCTCGTCCTTGTGCCACAGCAGATGGCTGAGCAGCACATCCTGCCAAGCAGAGGGTGGCAGAAGCTCAGCCATAGTGCTGGGCAGAAAGAAGAAAAGGGTGTCCAATAAAGGGAGCAGTCCTCTCAGCTTTATTGAGCTGTACTGGAAGAAGCGTCTGTTTTGCAGCACCTATTCCTCTCCCAAAACGATCATAAAGATTATTGCTTAGTTGTATTTTTATCTCTCTGTTCTCACATTTCCTTCATCTGGACAGCAGAAGAGAAGAAAGGCATCAAAGCAGGCCTCCAACACTACCCAAATATCAGATGAGGAGTATTTGTGTTTGGGAGTGCTCAGATCTTTAAGATAAATATTGCTTGCGCTGTGTTCAGTGAAGACTGCAGGGGGAAAGCATCCACATTTACAGAGGAAATGAACTGCCCGGTCACTACGTATAAAGTGAATGGAAGGTGCTCGAAGAAAGAGGTGGCAATTAGGAGGTTTGTTTGGCATTTGAGAGATGAAAGTTCAATTCCCTGCTGTGTCATACACGACCCATT
Organism: Chrysolophus pictus; assembly: GCA_037305975.1. Taxonomy (NCBI): domain Eukaryota; kingdom Metazoa; phylum Chordata; class Aves; order Galliformes; family Phasianidae; genus Chrysolophus; species Chrysolophus pictus. Next base: position 113,931,758 of record CM074576.1, on the reverse strand, counting down.
TGTCAGGCAGGTCATTTAGCCCTCTACTCCCTGAGTTCACCATTGCAATATGACAGTGGCATCCACCTTACAGAAGCATTATGAATGCAAATATGCTACCCTGAGGTACTGAGATACCATAGAAAGAAAACTAGAAAACACAGGTACCTAGAATGAAATATGGCCCCATAATGCACCCTAGCAATGTCAGAAACCATGCAGTGACAGAGGTCCAGCTGACGGTCTTGCTACAAGACTGCAGGCAGTTAAACAGGGGCTGTTTCTTGCTCAGAGCTTTGACAATGCTTAGCATATTACTGAGTGCTCTTGGTTGCTTCCTAGACGTTACCATATTATTAAATAATCATCTACTGAAATTCCTATAATAAAAGTGAATGAGCTGGGATTTTTCTCCTTCTGTTTCTGCTGCAAAAGCACAGTCTAGCATACACCAAGATGTGCCCTATACTGATGTCACGGAGAGCAGATCTTGCACAGAATTAAGGAATTCTAATTCCTGCTTGTCAATGAAGCTGCTGCTCAAAGGTGGAATGAGGTGGCATGTCCCTGTGCCACTTCTTTAGCACTGATAACTATGCCATCATTTTTAGAGAAAACAGTTCCGTTCATAGAGCTCTGATGTGGCAAGTGCTGCCACTGCTGCTGGGTTTCTGCAAGCTTTTGCTGATTTAGGAACTGTTTCTTCTCTGGAATGCAAGTTACAACTCATCCTCTGGCTGGCCCAGTCTTCTGTGACTGGTCTTCAGCATTGCGGCTCCTAGAGAGCTCAGCAGGAGCAGGGCTGCCTGATGGGCAAATCAGCAGAAAGCCGTCTCCTGGCTAGTAGCAACTGCTCTATCACAGCAGCCCACAATGTGGGCACAGCTAGGGCTGTGCTGTAACTCCTTGCACCGCTTGAGTCAGCACAGGGCTCCCTTATGATTCACTAGCTCAACATAGAGGCAAGATTGTGTGGGGTGCAGCCACTTGTGCATGCGTGAATTGAGTCTCCTATGTCTTCTTGAAGTCCTGCACAGTAGGACGAATGGGGACTCCCCATTCACCTCCACATGAATGGGGACTCAATATGATGTGATGCAGAGATCTGTCTTCATATCCAGAAGGAAGCATGCACACCCACAGAAGCACTATACCTTTGTCATTTTGAGTTCTGGACAAGCAAATGAGAGCAGTGCTGAAAGTCAGGAGCTGAGGATACTGCTAGGTGATCAGAGCAGAGAGTTTAAAATCCCTGTTTGCAAGCAGACATCTCAGGAAATCTTTGGGAAAAATAAGATGGATGTCCGTGGGAGACTTCTATCCAAGCACTGACCTATAGACTGGTTACTCATCCCATCTTCAGCATGACCAGCGGTAGATCAGAGGCAGCTGTCAGTCACTTACATTGCACCAACTTTGGGCTATGCAGTCAAATGAAGGCATTTTTCAACTTGTCTTTCATACCATGTGCAAATACAGTATATATTCTGAACTGCTCGTATCTGTATCTTAGGTTCTTTCATCTCCCCGTTAATCATTTTTAGACTTTTTTTTTTTTTTTTTTTTTAAATTCAGATTTTGAAAGTTTCTCATGTTAGCTTAAGAAAATATGGGTTTTGGTACCTGCTGTTCTACTACTGTGGAACAGTGAGTTCCACAGGTTCTCCGGTAGGCACAGTGTGACACAGAAGTGCAATTAGTGAAACTACACTGAGTGCTTTCCTATTCCTCTCTTTTGGATCATTGAACAGTAGCATACCATTCATACTTGAGATGCTAGAGGTAGTCCTGGTTTTGAAATGGCAAAGAGCAATAGCATGTTCCCAGCAGCTTAGCAATACAGAGAGATACATTCTCTTCTCTCACTTCAGGGTATTTAAAGCTGCTTTCCTGTTATGCTTCTGCAGTCAGAAATGGACCTCAGTGCCTTTCTCCTTCCTCCTAGCTCTCCCCACTTCCCTCTTTATAGCTGTAATAGCTTCAATGAGGTTTGAATTCAAGCTTTCAATATTCCATGACCAAACCTCTGCAGGTAGCATGGCGAATTGGTTTCCATGCCTGAGATGCCTGCTTTCATAGAGCACGTTGAGTCATTGTGCCAAGGAAGGAAATAGAGCAGCCTCAAACTAACCTGGGAATATCAGCCGACTCCAGAGCTCTTGTGGAGGAAGCAAGGAGGGCTGGCAGAAGCCCTGATTAGTTACCCTACTGGATTTTAAACTGGTTTTTGGAGGAAGAATTTACTGGGAACTCTGTGTCCTGGACTTTGTGCAAATCAAACTACAAGTGAGGCCAGCTTCAGAATTACTGGAGCGCTGAATAAATTGTGTTGCAGTGGCTGCAAGTGAGCACATAAGTCTAAGTGCTTGGCACCCAGTTGTTAGGAGCAACAGCAACTAAACACGGCAGTGAGAAGAGAAAAGAGTTTAGGGTGGAACTGCATGATACCCAGTGTGTGAATTCTGGCTGTAGCATCCAACACGGACACACATGCACAGGTCTTACAGCTGATAAGCGTGCAGTCCTGCCTGGCAGTTGATGCAGTCAGCGTGCACGTGCTCCTCACATCTCTCCAGGTGGCTTTCCCAGCTTAGTGCTCCCGTGGGTCCTGCAGGGTCCTCTCCAACCCCTCTACAGTGCTTTGTGGGTAAGCTGGCCCTGAGAGAGCATTCCAGGGACAACACAGGAGACCACTGGGATGGATTAGCCAAACATTTTCCTATGGACTGCCTTGCCATGGAGCCAGTCTGTATCCATGACAGGTTTACTCTACAAGTAAACCCTCAAGGGACTTGCATGACCACTTAGACTATAAATCTGCCCCTTTAATACATTTAGTCTGCAGCTAGTCATTTCTCTCCTGTGATGTTTCTCATCTCTTTTCTTCACTTCTCTGCTTCGGAGTTGCTATTAGTACTGCCTTTTTTTCCCCCCTCTAATTTCCTTCCCTCCTCCTTTCTTTCTCCTCTGGTGACAGAGTCCACTGAGCAGTATGATTGCCACACTGGGGTTCAGGTCCTGCTGTAGGGTGGACATATTGCCTTGCCTTTTCTCCTTACCTGCTACCTCATTTTAAAATGCTTCCATAGGCACAAAATGGAGCACCATGGCTAGACTAGATGCATTCTAAACCTATTTATTAACCACCTCTGCGGCAGTCCTCGTTTCCCTTTCAGGAGTGAAGTATGTGTCCATTTCTCTTTTCTAGCAGTTTGTCTTATTTTGCATCTTTCTTCACGCCTGCAAGCAAGTTAAAATGCCCTTGTGCTGAAAGTGTTGGGGAGAATCCTTCACAATTCAAGCACAGGAGATGCTGGCACCTTGTTTTTGCAAACAGTTTGTAATGTTGTTTTACCTAGCATCTGAAAAGTAGGCCATACTGATGGGTTCAGAGTCCTGGAGAAAACATCTCTGCCTAACATGCTACTTCTCTTCCGCCTGTTCAAAAAGCACTGCAGATATAATTTCACAGCTTTTCTACCCCATAGGTATCCAAGTGTTCACTTGGCAAGGGCAGAAATGTCTTGCTTTCTAAGGCTTGCACATTTAATCCATCTGAATAGGGAGGTTAAATCTCTTTATATGTCATGGATGTGTATGTATGCATATATGCCTACCAGTGCACTCACACACAGAAACAACCCAATACCTACATGGCTAAACAGACAGGAGCGTTTAGGGGAGAATGACCTGACCCTATTGGGGCCACAGAGGTACGGTGAGGGAGGAAGCCGCTGTCCTCTGCTTGCTAGTGGAACTGATATGTCTGGAAAGGGAGGGGAGGTGGCAGCCTTGTGCTGTCTGTGCCGGTGGAGCAGCTTCCATTGAAGCCAGAGCGCTGCTGGGGGTAAGCCTGAGCCCATTGAAGAATCCCTGCTGCAGTGTGAACCTCTCTCCTCAGTGCAAGACATTGCATAAAGCTACCATCTGTCCTAATGTGATGTGTGTTTTTAACAGCACCAGCATCCACAGTGAATTTATAGAGATTTTTAATTTAATCCCCTTGGCATGGCTTGCTAGTTGTTCTGCCTTCAAATAACATAGCAAAAGGAAATTTCCTCCATGTTCTCTGTCGCTGGTCCTGATTTGGATCTGACATTCACACCATTTGGAGAGGAGTGAGGGAAGAGAGTAATTTTCCAGTTCTACTGCTTTTTTTTTTTTTTTTTTTTTTTTGTAAGAGGCAGGTGCTGGGGGATTGTCATACCTGGATCACTGTGTTCAGGAGTGAGTTACTGGTCTAATAACACCTTCTTTGGCATTGGCCAGAGGAGGCTATTTCAGTAAAGCAGAGAATGGCAGTCATTCTATGCAGAGAAAGCAGTAAATTGCAGCATTGCTTGAAGAAAGAGAAGTGAGACCTCCAGGCTGAACTGGCACAGTAGCATTTTGCAGGACCTGCTGTTTTTAGCAGCAAGTCTCAGCTTTTGACTTAGAGGGCCACAGGGCAGGTTGTACGCAGAAGAAATTGAATCTGGGATCATGAAGCCTGACTTAGCAAGCACAACTTTTCTGGGCTCCACTGGCTTGCTTTGTCAGTGTTAGTTTGCCTCTCATGGAATATCTTTCAGCTTTTTACTTACATCCTTTGGGAAGCAAAAATAGAGATTACATGTATTGCACAGAGAGGGAAAAAAAAGAAAAATCTTCATGCAACCCAGTCGTCTTCTCCACATCAAAACATCTTGTTTGCAAAGCTTGTCAATAGCTTTTGTCATTCTCTCTGGGCAAAAACACACTTTTGTCTTTCAGAATGAGATAAAGCTCTCATGTCTAGCCAGCTTGGTGAGAAACATTGAGTACATACAGATGGTTTCAATTCTGCCTAAATTCTTGTGTTTTTCCATAGCTGGCTCTAGCTTTCTCATTGTTCACACCCAGAAGTGTCAACAAGGGGTCATTAGTAGAATCAAGACTGTTCAAGTTTGCCCCCTCATTCTTGCGTTTTTGATTCAGTGGTAAGACACTGCAGGTACAGGGCTGTATCTTGGCTATCCTAGCCAAAGTAGCTCAGAAAGAGAAGGGTACAGCAAGATGAAAAAGTTGTTCCAGCCTTTATATTTTTCAGAAAGTTTGCAGAATAGTCTAAAAGCAATGAAATACCAAATATTGTTAACAGGAACAGCTCTTTTCTGAATCTGTGAAAAACATGTGGTTGCCGTTGATCATTATCATAAATTGCATTATATTCTACTTCTCAGTCTTTTTCATTAGGACATCCCAGGGCTCAGCTGCAAATGTAATGCCCACATCTGCAAAACGCTAAGCAGCCCATCTGTATTCACAAGCTGGTATCTGTTGTTTCATCTCTGTTACACTGCCTTTATATAGTTTCCATAGGTTGTTCCATGTCAGACTGCTGCTTTTGCATCCAGACATCCTGGCTTCAAGTAGCCATAAGCTTCTCTTGGCCTGCACAGGCTGTTTGTCTCACTTTTTTTTTTTTTCTTCCCCTGCCCTGTTTCAAGTACTTTTTTCCCTTTCCATAGAAGCTGGCCTTATGCTCTGTGTGCTGTAAGCACTGGAGCCAGTCCTCACTGCTCTGGAGCAGGGCACACCTTTTATTAGAGCTCCAGCTTTGTAGGCAGGGTGAGTTTATAGACCCTTTCCTCAGGGACCCATCATACTTAAAGTGAAAATTATGCACAGAGATATTGTAAAGATTCGGAAATCCCAGACATTCTTTACCTTTACTAGCATGAGTATGTGCGAGGCATGGAAAATCAAACATGGCAGTTACCTTTCCCTGCTGGCCCTTAAGGACACTGTGTTCCTGTGCCCATCAGAGACCTCACAGACTTTGTGTTTTCACCTTCAGTGGCTGAGGGAATGCTCTGGCTTTTATAAGAACTGGCTACCTCCACAGTGTGTCCCCGTCAATGCCGTGCACTGGTAGGTGCTCTGCTTTTCCTTCCTTCCCACTTCCAGCTTTAGTTTCAGCTTGGAAAACCAGCTTGCCCTAGGCAGCAGCCAGCTGGTTTTCTTTTGTGCTCCGTTTGAGTGGATGCCATCAAAGTTTAACAGGCCTATTCTGTTATCATTGTCACCTCCTGTGGATTTTAGTTCAACTTAGAGGCGGAAAACCTCAGAAAAGAAAATACAAAAAAAAGAAAAAAAAAAAAAAAAGAAAGCCACAGAGAAGGTATGAGAGCCTCTCAGATCTTGGAGTCCTCTACTAACACTGGAGCCCCCAGTATCAAACAGAATTCATAAGCTTCACTCAGACACATTATCCACGTAGTCATGGCAGCTCACCATCCGCTGGCACTGGTATGACTTGATCTGGGGTACAAACACTCATTGGCACTCCCAGAAAGGGGAAAGCGTGTGTGCAGCGGGTGCCAATGCAAGCAGCATCCTTTGGAGAAATGACTGTGGAGCCGCCTGTGGTCATGGAAACCACTCCTGCCTTCCCTCCCCTTCCAGCACAGCGAGACAGAACGGTTTGTTCTTGCCATAGCTGCCTTGTGCGCAGCCCGAGCTCCTGGGAAGCCGAATGCGGGCAGCGTTTTGTGCTGCGCCGTGCTTTCAGCGGCAGGCCACATACAGTTAACAGTCCTCCCTGCACCCCACCAACGCCCCTTCAAAGAGAAAATTAGATCAAAGTTTTATCAGTTCGCTGTGTTTGAGAGTAACACATGCCAGGATTAATAGTTCTCAATTTTTCAGAAATATTAAAATTTGCTCTCTATTGTCAGGACAATAAATCTTTTAGCCTGCAAGTTCATCTTGCTCTGAGAACGACCAAGCGATTACTGACCCCAATTACACAATTAAATCTTTGAAATAATACTGTTTGATATTAAACAATTACATTTCTCATATGAAAATATCACCATTCTCTTGCCAGCTAAGAGAGTATTAATAATGTATCTACACGGATTCTATTGTGTGTTAATAATGAATGTCTACAAAACCTTATAGGACGTTAATACTGCATGTACCCACAAAGCTCTATAGGATGCTAATATCCACCCACAAGGCCCTAGGAAATGCAAATAGTGAATGCAGAGCAAGGAAATGGGATTCCCTATCCATTCTAGTCTTTAATACAGCTCTGAGCTGTGTGAGCACTGTAACATCACAGAAAGACAGGAGGAAGGTGCGGTCAGATGCTCATGAGGATGAGGAAAAGGGCCATGTGTATAAGATGTGAGTGGTAACCATCAGAAGTGATGTTTGAGATCTAATAAGAACTGGGGGCTTCTGGCATTGACTTCGCTGGGATTTGGAGTGGAGAGTACGAGAATATGTGGGGCATAACTAGGTCTAGTCATAGAGCAAAATGGAAATGTGGAAGGTGTTGGTATGCTGAGCAGGAAACCCTTAATGCGCTTGCAAAACACAAGCATGGCAGTCTGTTCTGGTCTCTGGATGTAATTAATAATTGAAAGCAACAATATTGCACAGGGAAAGGAAAGATGGAAGCTGTCTCGAAGAACTTAAATGTGGGGATGTGAAATAGTACCTGAAAAGATGGAGCAGGAGTCTCATTGCTGGCAGCAGTTACAACCAGCATGGATTAAGTTGTAGGAAAAAAACACAGAAAGGAACGATAAGGGCCTGGCTCCACTCGTGCTGGGCTAGGTGACTGAAATGGTTACTGTTGCCTGTGCTGTGGCTGGTTATGCCATGGCTGTATGTGCTCACAAATCCTAGTAGCAGCGAATGCTGGTTAACAAGCATCCACAGAATTTTCACAGAAATATTTACCACCCAGTTGCTCTAGGATATTGAAATACATCTCTGAACCTGATGTAAAAATAAGCAACTGCAGCATCTTGTCGGATGACAATAACGCGCCTCTGCAATCCCACGCCAGAAGCTAATAATTCAAAGCCACAAAATGGAGGTTGCTTAGTAGTTATGGAAAGATGTACTTTCTTTTTTTATACTAGATCCTGAGCACTGCAAGCAGAGAAACATCTCTCTTTAGTGCCAAACAATATTTTAAAGTTGCACTGCAGGAAAGCTGCCCTACAAATTGAATTGTGTTAGAGCAGGCAAGGTGTCCTGTTGCCACATGTTCATTCCTATAGACAGCACTTTCTGCTCGTCAAGCAAGCAGGACCTGCCTGGCAGGGCTCTTGGTTGTGCCATTTGGCAGGCTGGCAGCATTATGGTTGGTTGGTGTACACCTCTGCGTCCCATGCTGGATGGGGCCCTGCAAGACTGGCTGCCAAATGCACACAGAGTATTCAGGGCACAGCATTGTTTGTATGAGAAGTGACTTTAGAGAACATAACCCCTGACCGATAAGAGTCAGAATAGCAAAACAAAACAGAAGAATAAAATGAAATGAACCTTCAGACAGGTCCCTTAGGAATAGACTGGGGCAGTGGTTAACAAAAGAACTATTTGTTTCCACGATAAAACACTCCTTTTGTGTTCTCTTCTGTGTGTATTGTAGTGAGTATATTGACTGGCAGGAATGTTCATGGGAGCACTGAATTTTATGTAAATATTGGAGACTATTTGCAGGAGGCAAATTTTGAACTCATAAAAAGTAGTATTCTCTATGGAAGCCTGATCCTAAAGGTTACTCAAAAAACAAAAACATACAGTGGGATTTACTGAATATATTTCACAGAAATGTATCTAACTCAGCTCCGATTTTGAATATCGACTATCTGGGGACAGTTTGTGGACAAACAATATACTGAGAATTATTTACTGAGACAAGTCAGCAAATAATTGCAAATGACAAATAAATTTGAGAAAATTACAAACTGCTTGTGGACAGTTCATGAACAGAAGTGGGGCAAAATTAATCAGATAAATTATTCACAATGAATGAATCTCTCAGCTCTAATTAAAACTCTGTAGGGTATTAATAATACATGCTCACAGAACCACAAACAGAATCTTATAACCAAAAGGATCCATCTGTGTCTGCCTCGCAGACCTTCCCATCCTAGAAGGGCAAGCTGCTGTTACCATCATGTCTCAGTATCTTGTTGTGTTTGCATGCTGATGCTGCTTGCTGCTGATAAAAGCCCTCTTTGCAGGCGGTATGTGTGGTTAGTGTGGTAGGTTTCCCACAGATGTTTGTGGTGCAGAGGATGTGTTCCTTCAGAGTTCTTTTTGCTCTTCCAGCCCTAGGGGAATTCCTGGGGAATATGCATAATATCACCACTGCTTATCTGAAGTCCTTAAGGTTGTTCTTTCATGAGTGTTGCAAATGATTTTGAAAATGATTTAGAAAATGATTTTTTTTTTTTTTTTTTTCCCAAGATGTGGATACAAACAAAGACCTAAAGGCTTAATCCTGAAGATTCTCACAGTGGGAACTTGGCTGGCCCAGAGTTCCCTGCACCAACTCTATCAGTGTCCCCAGTGGCTCGCAGCCCTTTGTATTGCAAATTGGGACTCCCTGCACATAGGTCTGCTGTGACCTAGCGTGTGTGCTGCCTGCTTAAAGGAAGCTTTATCCTAACAGGAATATTTTGAGGGGCTTGGTCACTGTGCATAGCTGGACTCTCTGCCATGGGCAAGGAGCAGAAGCCCAAGGCATTAAGCTGAGTGATGGTTGTTCTGCCTGTTGAAAAAATGCTAGCAACATAAGGAAACTTGCTCTTCCTCCCTCCCAGACTTGTGTTATTTAGCTCTGTTTTTGGTATAACTGCATCTTCATACTCTGAGGAAGTTCCCAAACCCATTCCCCCTCCCCTGATTCCCTGTTTTGCAGTCAAGACCTAGTCAATCAGAAAATTGTTTAATACTTCTTTTATTCCCAAGAGTTCTCCTGGCCTTCTGTGTTCCCACTCATCAGCTTCTTTTCTACCAGCCCTCCTGTGTCTTTTATCTGCCCAAACCCAATCACTCTTTCCCTCTTCTTTTTTCACTTGTCAAAAGGAATCAGAATTCAATAAGAGCAAGCTGCAAAATATCAGCATTAATCCCCTTGTTCTCATGGGGCCAGTGCCATGAGTCCCTAGGTCCCTTATCGGCACCAAACTGTATTCCACCAGCTAGAACCCTTCTGATAGCATAAATACCTGCCATGCAGGTGTCTCCAGCTAACAAGATAACACATTATCAATCATATATCCCCAATTTATGCAAAAAGCCCATCTTCCTTCTGTTTATTTCATCTCATAGTGGATGAAGAGCTGGCGAAGGGAGGGGCCAAAAAATTAAATCCTTTCTGTTCCCATACACTCTTAGAGCCAAATGACACATCTCTTGCCTATCCACAGCAAAGGCCTTTCTCTCCTGTAATTCACTTATTAGCAGTTATGCAGTGATGGTGGCTCAGAAAAGTGCTTAAGCAGTAATTGTCAGTGGAATCACATTCAGCTTTGTAATAATGCATGGTTCAAAGTGGGCACTGCAGAAACTCCTCCATCAGAATTACCTGCTGGAGTGTTGCTTTCACTCATCATAGACTATTCCAAGCTGGGAGGGATCTATAAGGATCATCAATCTAACACCCAGCTCCACAAAGGACCACTTCAAATCCAAACCCTATGTCTGAGAGTGATGTCCAAAACACATATTGCATTCTGGTACAGTGCTGTGCCCACTGCCCTGAGCAGCCCGTTCCATGCCCACCGCCCTGTGGTGCAGACCCTGTCCCTCACCCCCAGCTGCCCTCCCCTGACACAGCTCCATGCCGTTCCCTCGGGCCCTGTCGCTGTCACACAGAGCAGAGCTCAGCGCTGCCCCTCTGCTCCCTGTGAGGAGCTGCAGCTGCCATCAGGCCTCCTCTCAGCTCCTTTGCTCTGGGCTGAGCACACACGGGACCTCAGCTGCTTCTCACACACCTTGCTCTCCAGACCTTTCACCGTGTTTGTTGTCACGCTCTTTATGTCCTGGTGTTGTGGCACCCAAAGCTGCAGCCAGCACTTAAGGTGAGCCACACAGCACAGAGCAGAGCAGGACATCCCACCCATGCCTGGCTGGCATTGCTGGGCCTGGCACACCCCAGGGTACGGTTGGCCCTTTGGGCTGCTGGGGCATGCTGCCGACTCATATTGACCTTTCCATCAAACCCCTTTCCATGACCCCGATCTTCACCCTCTCATCCCTCAGTCTGTATTTAGATTCAGGGTTGCCCTATCCCAGGTGCAGAATCATGCACTTGCTTTTGTTAAGACTTCATGGGGTTGGTCATGTCCCGTCCCTGCAATTTGTCAAGATCTCTCTGCAAGGCCTCTCTGCCCTCCAAGGAGGGCACATCCTCCCATTTAGTGTCACCTGCAAACTTTGTATACCTTCAAGTCCTTCATCCAAGTCATTGATGAAAACATTAAAGAGAACTGGCCCTGAGAAGGAGCCCTATGGAAACCCACCAGTGACTGGCCACGAGTCTGATGTAACTCCATTAATTACAAACTTTTGAGTCTGACCTGTCAGCCAGCCTTTCCCCCATTGTATTAGGTTTTTGTCTGTCTGTACGCTTGCTGTATGTTTGTCCAAATGGATACTGTGAAAAACAGTATGGAAAGTTTTGCTGAAACCCCCAAAAATTACATCAGCTGGCCTCTCTTGTTCAACCAGATTGGTAACCTTCTTATAAAGGAGGTTCGGTTGGTTAAACAGGATTTTCCTATTGTGAACTTATGCTGGCTGTGACCAATGACTGTGTTGTCTTTCAAGTGTTTTTCAATAACTTCCAGAATAATCTTCTCCATAATTTCGCAAGGCAACAAAGAGAGTGACAGACCTGATGCAGGAGGCAGAAGATGTTCAGGGTACATCTTGCTCTTCACTGGCCATCTTAGGTGCCCACTACTGTCATAAAGGAGGGCATGACCTTGCCTCTGTGAATCATAGAATCATAGAATGGCTTGGATTGGGAGGGACCCCAAGGATCATCAAGTTCTAACCCCCCTGCCACTGGCAGGGCCACCAACTTCCATATCTAATACTAGACCAGGTTGCCCAAGGCCCCATCCAACTTGGTCTTGAACACCTCCAGGGATGGGGCATCCACAGCCTCTCTGGGCAGCCTGTTCCAGTACCTCGCCACTCTCTCTGTAAAGAACTTCCCCCTGACATCCAATCTAAACCTTCCCTCCTTGAGCTTAAAGCCATTCCCCCTTGTCCTATCACTATCTACCCGAGTAAAAAGTTGATTCTCCTCCTTTTATAAATACTCCCCCTTATAAATACTGGAAGGCTGCAATGAGGTCTTCTTGCAGCCTTCTCTTCTCCAGGCTGAACAAGCCCAGATCCCTCAGCCTGTCTTTGTAGAGGAAGTGCTCCAGTCCTCTGATCATCTTCATGGCTCTCCTCTGGACCCTCTCCAGCAGCTCCCTGTCTTTCTTGTATTGGGCGCCCCAGCCCTGTACACAGTACTCCAGAGGGGACTTCAGAAGAGTAGAGTAGAGAGGGACAATCACCTCCCTCTCTCTGCTGGACACCCCTCTGAACACATGGCTGGCTCATCTTTAAGATGTGAAAGCACTCTGTGCTGGCAGCTCGCTTTCCTCCTGTAACAGCCCCAAGTGGCTGTTGCCTGCAGGGGCTCATTGGCAAGGGTCTGTAGGACAAGCAAGATTGGCTTCAATTCACAACTCTTTTAGTTGTGTCCTCCAACACAATTCAGCCTCGTCAGCAAAGTAGGTACAGTGTGGGATGTGCATGAAATAGCTTTCTTTACTTCATGCTGCAGAGCAGAGTAGGACTAAAATCGATCTTAGGTGAGAGGGCTGAGGAAGGGATATGCAGCTGTGATATGCAGTCTGTGGCATTGGGGGTTTTTACACCTTTGGTTATGTTTTCTGGACTCCGTAAAGTTAATGGCACAACTTCCATGTCTGTAACAGGTATTGGTATAAAAATGCCTTTAACTAGTCTAGTTTGTTTTGTTTACTGTAGGGAACTATGCTTTTATAGTAAAAGGAGCCAGTACAGGTCTAACAGTTATTTTGGTTGAAATGCTTGGATAAGATTTCACTGACTGAAATAGTCAGACCTGTACACAGTACTGAGTTGACCAGCTTGACCTTCCACTGAAGTCTGATCTCAGTGGTAGTCATCATATGCAAAGATTCAATTTAAAAGTCCTAAAAAAAAAAAAAGTAAGAATGAATGATAGTAAGTAAAGGAATGGAGATGCAGTACCATTTCCATTCCTGCAAGGTAGCATTTTCTCTGCTCCACAGCACCCTTGGTTCACAGAGTGGCTGATGATGTGTGGGGAAGGAAATAAGCAGCAAGAGCAAATGACCTCATAGGCAGCGAAGAGCTTGGTTCCCATTGCAAATGCCTTTATTAGGATGAAAAAAGGTAGGAAACAAAAAAAAAAAAAAAAAAAAAAAAAAAAAAAAAAAAAAAGGCAGAAAGCACACAGCAGAAAAATACCTGGAAAAGATGTCTTTTCAGTTGTTTCCACAGCATCTGTTCCTAAAAGGGGTTGTGGTTCCTTAAACATATATTTAACCCTATTCTCACAAGTCTTCTCTGTTCACTAATAAAGGAAGATTCTAAAAACAGCAGTGAGCCCAGGTGTATCACAGGGCAGTATTTATCTTGGTCTCTAATCTGTACTTGAATTGTAATGTGCTTGGAGCAGTGACTGTATCTTTGGTCTTTGTGTGTGCAATACTTATCAGACTGGATTTCTGTTCCGCAAATGCAGCTCCCATGTGCTGCCTCAATACTGAAAATTAGTGATGGTAATAAATCACAGCCAGCGCTGATTCTGGAAAGACCAGTTGTGTGGGAGAGGAAAAGAACAGTGGCTGTTAAACTTAAATCATAGATGTTTCTGTACCCTCTTAAAGTCTTTGTCCCCTTTCAGTGTCTGCCCTTGCTACTTATTAAAAAGTAAAATGACTCCTTTAGGATGAAGGCTTGTTCTGTTGGTACTGAAGATCCCAGCTTTAAGCTCTAGGGACAGGTGTGGTGTCTGCCATCACTCACGGTGCCCGGAAATCAAAATGCTTATGCCTGTTATGTCAGTGAGAGTGTCTGCCTCTCGCTGACAAGGGAGTCAGTTGACTGGTGGACGTGCTATAATGAATTAGCTAGCTGAGCCAGTGTCCCTTTTCTAACCATCACGGGTAATTAGTATTCTGTACCACTCCAGTCCTTCCAGATGCAGGAGTCCCACCTTTGCACTGAGGCACTATGGGGAGATCATCTCTATCTCTGGACCCTCCAATTTTCCATGTAACAGCTGATATCACTCTCCAGACCTCTACCTCCCTTTCACCCTTGGGACCTCTCCATAAAGACACCTGTCTTATTCGATTAGGACTGTTCCCTGTGGGGACGTGGAGATGTATGGATCATGTCTACTGCAGTTTCCATCTCCAAACTATGACATGTCATTGATCAGCATCTTCCTGCTCTTGTGTCTCCTCTCTCAGTCATTAATGACCTTGATGGACATTTTACGTTGTACTGCCATGTTTTCCCAGCGCTGAAAAACGTGCTGGTGATGCAATCAGAAGCCTTCTGTTTCTTCTCCTTCACTGAAGTTTATGTTATATCCACACTGAGAGAGAACATTAGCATGAATGAACATGATGGAGAGCTATAAAGTTTTTATTATCACAGTTTTAGGCTGTTCATCTTATAAGTGGCAAACTAACTCCTTGGGAGGGAAGAGTGTTGGGAAGCACTTGCAGAGCAGTTTGGGGAGGAATCCCAGTGGGGATGGAAGAAATGAAGGACAAGGGAATTTGTGTTGTTCATGAAAGCAAAATGAAGGTAGTTTGCAATAATCAACCCTCAGCTACATGCAGGTAGCGTGAAATTGTCATCTTGAAGTGGCCTAACTTTGTGCAATGGAGAATCATATTCAGCCTCTTACATGCACTAGTTTGGTCTGGCTAATACAATTAATAAAAAGTTGCTTGCATAGTGCCCAGGACAGCTGCCATAAGCGTGTGGATGTTCTCTGGGCCTGTGGATGACTATACTCTGAATGTGTAAGCGCTTTTCTCTTATTTACTCCTCTCACCCTCCTCCCCTTTTAAAAAAGACAATTTCTGTGCATCTTTCCCTGGTCTCTGGACTGTGACTTTCAGACAGTTTTCGATAAGTCTGTGTGGGTGTGGGTTGTTTTGTCACTTATTACCTGGGCACTGCAGAGCTCGCTGAGTTTAAATTTATGTGTTCCGGCTTTTATTGCCGTGCCACTTGGCTCTTTTGAATTATCTCAGTCACCAAATGAATTTTATAGTCCACTGGGGGCTGTCCATGCTTGTTAAGGTGATATTTCCATCTCCAGCGTGCTGTGGAATCTCATCTGCCACACAGCGATCGCTTCTGTCGCCAGCTGCCTATCACTTCTTCAAGAAGCACCCCCTGCTCCTCGGAGACTCAGGCAGTGACTGGACGAGTTGTAGCAGGGCCTCTGGGAAAATGCACAACTCACAGCAGGACACTGCTTTTGCTCAGGAAGGAGGTGTTTGATGCTGTTGCGTCGTTGGGTCATACCAGCTGCTTGCCCCTGAGCCCTATTTCAGGTATATCCCCCAGTAAAGAAGGATTATCAAGCAGAGGAGGTGGTCCCATGGTTCGAGATCCATCCTTTTGTTTTGCCATAAATTGTTTTCTCTCCCTCTTCTGGAAGTGGGTCTGATATTATGAACCCCAATGTCACTTTAGTAAAGTTGTCAAAGTTTCAGGGGCATTTTGAGAGTTTCCCATGCCTTGCATCAGGTCTCGTAGGACGGCAGATCTGTATGGTGGCAAAGGTATGAGAGCAAGTGAGGAATTTATTACTTGCAGCGATGAATGCTGTGGGTTTGATACAGTGCTGAAGCGTGAGGAGTTGTCCAAGGACAGACCTAATGGCTTGTACTCCTAGCATGTATCACAACACTCTCCCTCTTCATCTCCGCATCCAGAAGACTCTCTTTCCCAGGAGACTTCACCTCTTCCCGGTGTCTCCCCAAGGACCCCCACAAGCACTTGCCATGTCTGTTTAGATGTCTCCAAACGACTGTTTCTGTCTTGGAACCTTTTACCTGTTTTCTCAGGGACCATTGGCAAAAAGCAATTTGTATGTCCCTTGTGCCATTTGTTGGCATGGCTGATAAGCAGCCCATGTATGGCTTTGCCAGGAGCCTGCAGCTAGAGAGATCAGCTCTGTTTTTCAGCTACAGTATGTTATCCATCACGGTGGCAATACAGTGATTGTTCTTCAGATGATGTGGAGTTCTTGCATTTTTTGCCCTGATCCCCTTAACAGAGCTCCCAGTCGAGTCAACCACTAGAAGATAACTTGCTGCTTTCGTTTTCCTGCACAAAGGGCTCTTTGATGGTATTTCTCAGTGAGTCTCTGCTGGACTCTATGTGATGTTGTTTCCTTTCTCCACTCCTCTATTGTAAACTACCAATCAGTGATATATTGCAGCTGTTTTCATGATTCATTTTCTTAAGCCTGTCGTAAGGCTAATTGGTTTTCAGTTTAAGTCTTGGATCTTGCAAATTACAGTGTGTGGGCACTTTGCAGGATCCAGGCCCCAAATTTTCATTCCCTATTGTCATTAGCTGTGCTAGACTCTGCGTTAATCCCTCTCCAGCTAACTGTCTTCATACAGCAATTTAACTGCTTCATATTAACCTAGTGTACCTCTTCCTGCTGATTGTGCTGCGTTTCTATGTCACCCTTGTGAGCATCCCTTGTATTCCTCCTACTGAGTGCAAATAAAAGCAAATTATAAACAAAATAAAGCTTAAAGCTACACTTCTCCTCCCTTTCTCCCCGTTCTGTCCCTCCAAAAAAAAACAGCAAACCAAACCAAAACATTCCTGTAAGGAGTTATCATGTCCATCATTTAACTAAACTGTACATATCTAGTGTTTTTAATCTCCCCTCATAAATCAATCCCTCCAGGTCCTTATCTAGTTCAGCCGTCTTGAAATTAAAAAATAAAACAGATGTCACAATAGGACAACTCTGAAATGTCTTTCCTGGGGAGGGATTGAGTGGTAGCAAATAATACTTTGTATTTTATAACCCCTTCCATCTAAGGATCTTGATGTACTTTGCAAACAGGAGTGACTTAAGGGGTCACTGTGTCCCCTGTGAGGCTGGAAAGTCTTGTCACAAATCTGTGTCAGCTAGCACCTGTCTTTATGAAGCACGTGCAGCTGCTGGAATTGCTCAGCCTCTGCAGGGATTGAAGTCATTTTTTCCTGCTGCAGGAAATGAGCTTCTACCTGCTTCAGTTGCAAGTGAAGAGGAGGCTTCCCATTAGGAGCAGAAGGCCTCTTAGGGAGATGTGAAATACCGACTTCTTTTAGTAAAGCTAACAGGATTAAATGCGTACGCATTTAATAAGCTATGTATTTTAGAGGCAGGAAAAGTCAGATACAGAAAGACAAAGTGATATGTTCGGCATCATGCAGTGAACCAGAGACAGAGTGAGGGAATCTTCATCCATTTTTTTAACTGCAGAACCATTCCCTTTTCTGCAAATAGCAGGAAATTTTGACTACTTGTGGCCAGCAGCATGAAATTTGGGCTATACATCTAGGGATTCAACAGAATGGCTTTATCAGAAACTCCAGATTTGCTTACAGGCGCCAAGGGAACAGTCTTTCTCAGGAGATTTCCACTGCTTCCCGCTTCAAGGAAGATTGTTTTCAAGGAATAGAAGAGCAGCTGTCTTTCTGGTGGTATCTTGCCATTCCACACTGTCCTCACAGCCCCCAGAAGGCACACTGGCCTGCCCTCAGATGAGATAGCAGTAGGTACCAGGTCTTTTTCAGGTTTGACTGAATTTCTGAATGTAGGCTTGCATTTTTTCTTCTCTTGCCCTTACTGCTCCAACCCATCCCCAATAATTATCTCTCAGATTCATTCTTTCCCTCCATCCCAGTTCTCCTTAACTGCTCATTGAGATTAGGAAACATCCTTTTAGTCTCTCCCTCTCATCCTCATTAAATCTCCTTTTTATTTTTTTTTTTCTTTATCTTCATCTTCTCCTTCCTAGACTGTCACTAAATTAAAAAAGAAAAAAAGTAAAGAAAAGCTCTTTAATGTGTTAAAAAAAAAAAATCTCTTTGAAAATGATACCGTCTGTGTCGCTTCTCTCTCTGTCTCTCTTGCTGTATGTGCTTATTTATTTATTTTTACAGACTGAACTAAAACTGGCTTATTGATAAAAGCCACAGTGGCTGCTGTTTGCTGATGATTAGATGCAAAGAAGAGGCCTTTCCATGCTCAGATAGGTAAATATGTAAAAGATGTTATTTAAATTGAAAGAATAGGATGATAGTGTGCGTTCCTCCTCCCTCCACCACCACATGTCACAGGCACAGATGTCCAGGAAAAAGACTGGACTGGAATCCAAAGATAAAAGCAGAGTTTGCCCACAAATGTGCACTTAACCCCAGGCACTGATTCCAGAAACTGCTGATGTCTCCAGGCCCTTGAGAGATGTTCCTCTTACTAGCAGACTGCAAATTACAGCATCTCAACCCTCATGGTTTCCATTAGTCAGCCCTAGAAAGGAAATGGTACAGAAGAGCAGCTTCTTACCCAGTGCGAGCAGGATCAGGATGGTCTCTTTCAAAAAGAAAAAGAAAAAGAAAAAGGAAAAGAAAAAAAAAAAAAAAAAAGGTAACACTTCACTGTTTGAAATACTTGAGGACCAGTCCTAAACATCTTCTCACAACACCCTTAAGTTTGGAAATTTGTAATCTGAATCAATGTGCTAATAGTCAGAAAAGACTACTAATTCATCTTCACTCTAATTTGAATGTGTTACTATATGAGCATGTGTCCAGGTTATCTTTGTTCTCTCTCTCTCAAATACTAGGAACAACGAAACTGCAGGAGCTTTTGTGTTAGCTACATGCACTTATCCAGAGCTGTGCACCTATAGCAAGTCAAAGTTCTGCTCTTTGTGCTCTTTGCACATTTAGAGCTGTTGGCAAACAACTTGCTGCAGGTAGCTTGCTGCAGTCACACTTCTGGTATTGGTAATGAGGTTGGTAACTCCTGGTTGCGGAGCTCCAGACCATCTGTGTGTGCCAGCTGCCTGGGCACTGACATGAAAGGTCTGGGTGTGATGGTGGCACATAGAATCACAGAAGTGTTGGTTGGAGGGGACGACTCATTGGGCCTCCAGTCTCCAGTCCAAACATCTCTCAGAGGGCCACGTGTCAGGATCAAAAGTGCTATATCTCAGTAGGTTGATTTCCACTTTCCCCCTCCTTCTCCTGCCTCATCACTGCTGCTACCTCCTCAACACTCTGCCAGCACCAAGTCAGCCTTGGCTGCCTATCCAAGTCTCAATTCCAGAGGCACATGAGGTGGCCTGTTGCAGAGCCAGCGTAGATCCAAATTTGCTAAGGCTTTTTAGTTCAGCTGTAATGTGCTTTTGGCTTATGAGCAGAACCTGCTTCAACCGTTGGGTACCACTGCTGTAGAAGGCAAGGAACGGGTCCTTGCCTTCTACACTATGCAGTGGGGACTTTTCTATGTCCATGCAAAGGCTCTATGGTGGAAGGTGTGTGTGGAGAAAAAGAAGAGAGCCTTTGGATAGTTGGGAAACATGACAAACTCTTATTCTTCTAGTTAGTCCATTCTCTTGACTGAAGAGTTGATGTCACAAATAAAAAGGTACATCGTGACTTGACGAGAGCTGGCCTAGGAGAACATTACTGCTTAGAGCAGACAGCAATGAAGGTCTTTCATCTGGCCTGTGCTCGAACACATAAAAAATGATTTTAGAAGTAGAAAAAGAGAAAGAAAAACTGCAAATTAATAAAATCAAGAACTCAAACTGAAAGAGCAAAGTAGGAAAAAGACACAGATACCAGAAAGGAGAAACTCTGCATCATGGGGAAGGTCAATATGATTTATTTTCATGAGCATGATCTAGACTTGGAAAGGTGGTTTGCATTTTTTTTCCCATGTGGTTACCTATAAGGAGGCATCTGGGTGAATCTATAATAACAAGTGTCAATTTTGCTGCGTTTAATGAGTGATGTGGTTTGTACTGGAAGAAATCATGTAATATACAAGCTCGTGTTGCTGCACTGATCCGAGGAACTCGGTGATACTTTTTAGTTTGCCCTTCAGAGTGAGTAGGACTGGATTCTTGACAACATCAACAAAATGTTCTTGAGAATACAGCAAAGGTGCAAATGGAGAAGAGGAGAAGGGTTTCTGCCAGACCCGTGACCTGATTACTGCTGGTGGCATTTTGTTCAGAGATAGACATCAGCCTTACTTTTGTAGTGGAGCCAAACAAAACTCTCAGCATATCCATCTGCATTTCAAACTGTATCATTATGAGGTTGCCTTTGAATTTTCCAGTTCTGTGTGATCTTGCTGCCCTTGACTCCTGTGGTAGAAAATATCAGTTTATATAACCAAGGGCTATACCCTGTGCCTTGCTGTCTGGAGTTACCTCAAAAAAGCCACAAGGCCCAGTGAAAACATGCATCCTATATCTTATGTCTTGGAAATGCTGCAGGCATTTACCAGATCATTCTCTGATTCTTCAGTGCTTAGTCACTAATTGTTATTCACTGCTCCCACAGAGCATTTTGTTTTTTATGACGTGTGTAAATGGCACACTTATTACCAAACAAGGTTTGAGAGTGAGAACAAATCTAGTTTATTCTAATAAAGTGAAAATTAAAACAGTGGGCTACGCTATTGGAAATGGGAGTTATGCAAAATGAGACAGCAAAATGGACTGTCAGTTATCTATGTGACACTTTTCTTCTCTTCCCTGTTTTCTTTATTGAGGAGCTCTCTCCCAGACTGGGACTCCTTGAACTGAGAGTGAATGCCAGGAGTTATTCTTCCTGCATGAATAGCCTACATGGCGTACGGCCTACCAGTATATAACCTTCCACCTTTAAGGAACCATGGCATGAATGTGCCTTTTCAAAGTAGCTCCTTACCTCGCTATTCTCTCTTGTAAGTTTTTTACTTATAAAGGAGAGCATTCACTAATAGCATCCTTTCCCTTTCTGTTATACTGTTCAGATGATTTCTGAGAGGGAAAGGGAGAGGGAGAGGAGAAATAGTTGGAAGGGACCTACAAAGATCAAGTAGCACAACTGCCTGGCCACTTCAGGGCTAAAAAAAGGTGAAAGATCGCCAGAAGTATGGAGCGTCCTCTGGAGGGTTTGATGACTTCCAAGAAAAAAGGGAAGATTAATCATTCTCAGGTTTGTATCTCATGTGCAGGCATCAAGCCCTTCACTTCCTTTAATACCACTCCTGGTGGTCCCCAAGCAGAGCTGTCAAATGGTAAGATGGTGGGACAGCCATCATCAGGCTGATGGCAGTCCTCATACAGAGGGGCTGTTCGCCCCTGTGCTGTAACTAACAGTAGTGAGGAACACCAGGAATGATCTCTGTTGGGTTGCTCCCAGTCATTCCATATGAGAGGTTAAAAAAAAGATGTTTCCGTGTTTCCTTCCTACATGCCTAGAGGCTGTTTCTACTCCTGACTCTCCAGCTTTTTGGCTGTTTTTCTTTATATTCTTTTGCTGTCTTGCTTCTTTGGGTGGGAATCTCTGAGGGACTGTGATAGTTTCTATCCCTGTATGCCCATACAAGATCCAGCAGTTAGGGGCTTCACCATTACTGGGGCCGGTGAGCCTAAAAATAACCAAGCGTAGTGGTCAGGTATTTGCTGGGGTGATGTTCACATCACAGTGTTAGAAGGTTTCCAAGCTTCCTCAGATACTTAGAAGTGATCAAATAAAGAAGAAAAAATGCTTAATTAAATTAACGTGAATAAACCTGAAAGTGTCAAAAAAACTGAAGGCAATGATGCCAGACCCCCTGGCACATGGCAGAGCAGCCTGTCTCCCCTTGCTACAAATGCAGGCCTGTCACTTCAGAGGGACGTATGGCCCTTTCATTTCTCTGGCTGTCACCACAAGAGCAGAAAGACCACCCTGGAAGCCACCATCCCTACTGCTGCCCTCCCCTTCTGAGCAGGAGAAGGGACAGCCTGCCATACTGTACCTTTTATCTCCTGGGGAAGGGAAATTGAGGGAAGTTATCCATTTTTCCACAGTTGGGGCATGGCCACAATACAGAGAACAGCACCAGCAGGGGCTGGCCATGGTTGCAGCACGTCACCTGCTGTGAAGGCCTTGGGGGCCCCTCTGCTACGTGCCACTGAGATTGAAGCACTTTATTCTTTTATCAAAGAGAATTTAGATTGGACATCTAAGTCCCTTTAAAAACAGAGAAGTCTTGATGTTCTGTGTTCCCAGTGTTTGATGTGGGAGTATTGCAAGGGGCAGGTAACACTGGTTTCCTGGCCCCACCTTGCATTGCACAAGTTCTATGGCATGGTGGGGCAGAAGAGCCCAAGACCTAATGTGAGGAGCAGGTCCTTACAGTGACCTTCAGCTGGACGGATGGGGTGTGCTTTCAGTTGTCAGAAAGATGAATGAGTAAGTAAAGGCTTCTTTAGATCTCTTAAAGGACTGTAGTGAGCCTTCTCCCATGGGAAGACATTATGAAAGCTTGAGCATTGAGTTATGGAGTTTGGCTTTTATGCTTCTGGTGACTGATGACTCATATCTTTGGCTTAGAAAGCCTTGCTGTCCATTTGCCTGCCACAACTTCCCCCAGTTTGAGCAGCAGTGCATCATTTGATATTCCTTTTTATGTACAGGTAATACGCTCCGTTATGTATAAGTACAGAAGGCACAATCACAAACTTGAAAGGCATTGGGTTTGCAGAGTGCTGTGGGAGGACCAGGAGGGTGACCGAGTGTCAGTAGCTCTATTTTCATAGCGTAGAGGGGAGATTTTTAAAGGCTTGCAGTGTGCCGCTGGGAATTTGGTGCTCAAGTTCCAGGTTTTTTAACATGCTGGTGTCTCAGTAGGTTTAAGCAGTATAGAAAGATGAAGGTAGCAGCTCTGGCAGTGCAGACTTAAAGACATGATCCCATATGCTGGAGGTGGCAGGGAAAGAGGCAGTGGGATGTGACTGGAGGGGAAATGTGGAGGAAGCTCAAGTGTGGTATCACTGGTAGAGTAGAGGAGGAGGCTGAGCTCAAGGTGAGTTCAAACAGGTTAAAAGGACAGACAGGCTGAAATTGCTGTAGGTTTTGTGAGAAGTGAGAAGAAGAAATTGAAAACTCAAGAAATTGAAACTCAATCTGGTGGACACTTCAGAAACAACAGAGGGATGAAGTGGGATAGATGTGCTGTGACAGGATTTCGGGGTGAGGAGAGAGAATGCTAATGGCTATATTGTATACGCTTTGTGTGTCAGAAAAGCTAGGAAGAAATAGCAGTGTATGGAAGTGAGCAGGAACGAGCAGCCAGGCATGTCTCCCAGCTGTCAGGACAAAAAAGAAGGGCTTGGGTGCTGGCTATGTTGCAGACTTGTCATCATCCCAAGGGACTGCCATCTGAAAGCCTCTCCATGGGAGGTTTGCTATTTCCACTGTCAGTACTGCAGTTTCTCATTCTATACACTGAAAAAGTGGCCCCCAGGACTCAAGAGACCAGGCTGGGTCATAGTGGCTTCATTCCTCTTCCAGGCCTACCACCTTTCCAAAGGCTTCTGCTTTTCTGCACTCTGGGGAAATGAACTTGCTGGAGAGAAAGGGCACAGATATTGTGAAAACAATTTCAGTGGAGTTGTTTAATTGCAAAGGAGGAAAAACAGTCTGTAAGTTAAATGAAGTACCTGTTTACAATTAAGAAGTGTAAAGAATGATCTGAGAGGAAACTGACATTTTGGCAGTCTGATGGCACAGTCAAAGCCACAGGAGATAAAGCTGAGCATCTCGAAGTAGCAAAGGAAGCAATGGCTTTTAGAGCAACAGGAAAGCAATTAGCTTTGTTTTCTTCATCCCATGCTCTGCTAGGGAACATGCACACAGAGGGTCACAGAAACTTGAGGGGCAGCTGAGAACGGCTACAGTATTACCACCTGTAAACTGAATTGCATCATCTAGTCTAGCACCTGCTCCCACCCTAACCAGATGAATGGGAAGGGTTTTCACATGAGGTAGTTAACATGTTTGCCTGTCTTTGGGTCTGTATATTGCAACAGAGATGTGCAGCAGAGGCTGGGTATTCCTTGTAGTGGTAGAGCTGGGGTTGCTTTTGCTGTGTATGTTTGTAGTATAGGCTCCAGGCTCTCCCCTGGGTGGTGTGAGGCTTCTGAAAAGTGGTCAGAAGGAGCTGGAATCTATGAAGCAGTCACACTTGGTAAGATGTTGGCAGCAGTAGCTGTCTAGTCAGTTGCTTAACTATTAAATAGTATGTCTGTACTCTCCTAGGACATTCTGCAGTAAAAATTAATAGTGATTACATAGTGATAATACAGTGGTTCTGATAATAGTCATATCAGCCTGTATGTAAAGAGATAAGAGCCAATACTATAAATGCAGTAATATCTATGTGGAGAGTCGTCTTAAGAACATCACATATAATAAATGCAGCTATAGTATTTGTAATGAACAGTGTAGTTCTTTGCCTATAAACTCTTTGCAGTTTTCTTGCAATTAACTTGCCTCATTTTATTTCTTTTTTCCTCTGTCTCTGCACTTGTAACCGCATAAGGACGCTTCAAGATTTTTTCTTCTGGCTAAAGTAAGAAACTCTGCTGAGCTGAGTAGGTGCCTGTTAATATTCACACTAAACTTTAGAGCAGAGACTAAGGCAACAGGCAAGTTCTCAGGACAGCCTCATGCTCAGAGCTTGGAAGGCTTTTCTGGATTTCCACTTCCATTAGTCTTTCTTTTTCTTGTACTATGCCATGAGAAAGCACGTGAGGAAATGGATGAAAGCTTTTTAAGCTGACTCAGTAAGGTTAAGGTGCCTTGTTACTCAGTGGATGTGCACTTAGAAGATTTACAACAGCTGTGTGAAGAAGTCCAGCCTCCTCTGAGAAACTGAAGTGAGCACAGAGATAGCAGAAAAACCCTTCTGTGTGCCACACGCTTGTGCCTCCTGCCTGTGGCTTCAGGGAGGAACTTCGAGCTGTTCTGCACTTCCTCAGGGCTTAATCCCAAGATATCCATGAATTCTTTGAGTGCCAGCAACCAAGGATGGAAGCAGGAAACTCTGAGGTTAGTGCTATCATAAACTTTTTGTTTGGTTGGTTGGTTGTTTTTTTTTTTTTTTTTAAAAAAAAAAGGAAATGGGGGTGTCAGTGGAGGGAAGACCTTCTAAGCAGGTGCTGCCAGGATTAGAGAAGTGGGTTACTATTTCAGGACATTCCTTCTCACTAGAAACACAGGAGGGAGACTTTTAGATTCAGAAATCCTATTAGAAGTGACCTGTGCTAACTGAGGATAGCTAGTTTTCTGTGGATTGCAATGTGTGGAGGGCACTAAGGTTTTCTCAGACCCAGGTGGTTATGCTTTGAAAAAGATGGCACAGCATGTGGTAAGCTAACTGATTAGCACGGTATGCAGGGATGATAAGAAGGGCAAGGTATCCTCAGTGAGAGGGAATAAGTTCCCAGGAGTGTGAGGAATTGTACAGCCCGGACCCTGCTGGTGGTGCTTTACACATAGAGGTAGCTGCCCAAAAGCTTGGTCTTCTTGGCCTAACAATGAGATGTGCATGTTGGGTGGCACTAACTGCAGACGCTGCCTGTGGACCCAAAAACTTCTCCACACTTATGAAATTCATGCTCAAAGACATTGGCCATGGTGCTTGTCAGAAACCCAAAAAGATCCTGATAGCACAGACAGCTGCTGTGCTCTCCTGCAGGGCAGCAGCGATAGAGCAATATTTTTGAGTGGATAATGGGGACAGGAGTGGTGTGGGGGATGGTGAGAGAAACAGGCCACACACATGCTCTAGGAACTTTCTAGAGGTGATCAGGATTACTGTCAGGTGTGGTCTATTCAGCTGGTTGCTGTGCTGATGAGAGTGGGTAAGGTGGTTTCCTTAATTTATGTTTACAACACCATTTTCAGCTGATACAAATGTGTTACTTGCAAAATTTAAAATGGTATGTATAGAGTTGCAATCAGACATTAAACTCAAAAATCTGACCATGTCTCTTTACCAAAGACTTTCATAGAATGGTTTGGGTTGGAAGGGACCTTCCTTCAAGATCATCTAAATCCAAACCTATGCTTTAGGCAGGGACACCTCCCTCTAGACTAGGTTGCTCAGAGCTCCACCCAGTCTGACCTTGTACACCTCTAGGGAGGGGGCATCCAAGCCTCTCTAGGCAACCTGTTCCAGTGCCTCACCACCCTCACAGTAAAGAATTTCTTCCTAATCTCTAGTCTAAATCTACCCTCTGCCAGTTTAAAGCCATTTCTCCTCATCCTGTTGATGTGTGCCCTTATAAAAAGTCCCTCCTCCTGTAGGCCACTTTTAGGTACTAGAAGGCCACTATAATGTCCCTCTGGAGTCTTCTCTTCTCTAGCCTGAAGAGCCCCATTTCTCTGTCCGTCCTCATAGGGGAGGTTCTCCAGTCCTCTCATCATCTTCGCAGCCCACCTCTGGACCTGCTCCAAGAGCTTGATGTCCTTTTTGTGTTGGGGGCCCCAGAACTGGACACAGTTCTCTAGGTGGGGTCTCACAAGGACAGAGTAGAGGGGCAGAATCACCTCTGCTGACCTGCTGTTCGTACTTCTCTTGATGCAGCCCGGGATATGATGGGCCTTCTGGGCTGCATGCGCACACTGACAGCTCATGTTGAGTTTTTCATCAACCAATACTCCCAAATCCTTCTCCTCAGGGCTGCTCTCAAGCCTTTTTCTGCCCAGTCTGTGTTTGTGCTTGGAATTTCCCTGATGCAGGTGCAGGACTTTGCACTTGGCTTTGTTGGACTTCATGAGATCAACATGGGCCCATATCTTAAGCCTGTCCAGGTTGCTCTGATGGTATCTCCAGGGAGTCAACTGCACCACTCAGCTTGGTGTCATCAGCAAACTTGCTGGGGGTGCATTCAATCCCACTGTCCATGTCACCTACAAAGATGATGTTAAATCTGATCCCAGTACCAATCCCTGACGAACACCAGTTGTCACTGGATATCGAGCCATTGGCCACAACTCTTTGAGTGCAACCATCCAGCCAATTCCTCATCCAGCCAGTGGTCCATCCATCAAATCCATTTTTCTCCAATTCGGAGACCAGGATGTCATGTAGGACAGGTGGATGATGTCAGTTGCTCTTCCATTATCTACTGAAATTCTAAATCCATCATATTTGCCAGGCATGATTTACCCTCAGTGAAGCCATGTTGGTTACCACCAATCACTTCATCTTTATTTTCCATGTACCTTGGGGCCTTCAGGAAGATCTGCTCCATGAACTTGCCAGGCACAGAGGTAAGACTGATGGCCTGTAGTCCCCTGCACCTTCTTTTTTTTTTTTTTTTTTCCCTTCCTGAAAGCAGGATTATGTTTCCCTTTTCAATCAGTGGGAGCTTCACCAGACTGCTGTGACCTATCAAATGCAATGAAATAGTGGCTTAGAAACTTCTTCTGCCAGTTACCTCTGAACCTGTGAATGGATCACCTCAGGTCCCATGGACTTATGCTCCTTCAGGTTCTTTAGGTAGTCTTGAACCTGATCTTCACTTACAGTGGGCAGATCTTCCTTCTTTCCTTTGCCTTCTGCAACTTGGGTGGTGTCATTAGAGCCCTTGCCAGTGAAGACTTTTAATAATCCCTGTCTTACTAGAGGGAAATCCTTCTCACTTCACAGTCATTCCTTACTCATGTAATCACTTTTTGGTAATCTGTATATCTGTGAATAATTATTTTCAAGGATGAAGTATAGGTAGAGTAAAATTTCATCAAAAAGTCTCTGAGACCTCATTAAGAATTGCAACCACTGGCACTGAACTAGACTGATGGGCTAGTTTCCCAAAAACAAGTTCAAATATCCCCCTAGTTTTATGTTTTTGTTCCTCTCTTTTTAAAAATGTTTTAAGAAAAATATTAAAAACTTAAATGTTTTGTTATTTACCTGTTAACAACGTATTTTATGAGGGCTGCTCTGAAAGTAATGCCTCCTATTTTACTGTGTTTGCCCATGATGTTTGAAGCGGATGTTGGTGGTACGGCAGTGGAGTTTGAACCTTCCCACCAGCATTCCATTACATGTTGTTGCTATGCACCAAATAGCAGCAGAGGGGCAGACTGACAAAATGGCATCTGACATGGAAGTGTGTATGAAGCAAAGATCTCAGAATCGTGAATACGCATGCATTACTGCAGAACTCTTAGGACTCATGGCTCTCTGATTGCTATCCAGTATAGTGTTCTTTTTTTTTTTTTTTCATGTTGACGGTGATGAAGTAGCAAAAGGAGGTCAAAGGACAATTGCAAGGGAATTCAGGATCTTGATAATGTGATATGTGAACAATTAGCTTGTGGATTGGGCTCTATGTGTTACAGAAATGGGGTTATATCAAACTGGTGTCCAGTCAGTGATGGGGTTCCATATTAGAGCTAATTCTCTTCAGTGTTTTCATGAATATATTGGGTGCAGGACTCAAAGGTCTACTAAGTGTGTTTGTAGACAATGTTAAATTAGGAGGAGCTGCTGACTCCCTTGAGACCTTGCAGAGAGGTCTTAGCAAACTGGTGAGCTGGGCAATTGCCAACCCTGTGAAGTTCAGCAAGAGCTAGTGTGTGATTCTGCACCAGAGAAGAGGCGTGAGTCTGTGCCCCTGTATCTATATACAGACTGGTGGATGAGAGGCTGGAGAGCAGCCACACATAAAGGGATCAGGGGGTTCTGGCTGACAGCAAGTTGAATGTGAGTCAGCGGTGTGCCCTGGCAGCCCAAAAGGCCATCAGTACCCTGTGGTGCATCAGGCCCAGCACTACCAGCTGGGTAGGGGGAAGGGTCATCTTGCTTTGCTCTGTATTGCTGCAGCCTCATCACCAGAAGAAAATGGGGGAGGTCAGCAAGCAGGGGCCTGGAAGGAGTGAGAAATAGAAATTGCAGTCTCATTTTTTCTCTCTCCCTATCTTCCCATTTCTCAGTCTCCTCTGTTTGAGACTTCATGTCAAATACCTCTGTGCGTGTTCCCCTCCCCGCTCCCAAATCTCATCTCTCTTCAGAGCCTTGGCTTTAAATACGCACACATATATATGCAATTAAATGCAGGCTTTGACTTTTCGCCCGGGAAACTGGAGGGATAAGGTGAGCTAAGCTTTTAATTACGAGTACCCATTCTGGGAGGCAGGGAATTCAAGCTGACAGTAGATGCTGCAGTGCTGTGCTTAATCCCGTCTTACAGGGAAGGGAGGGGAAAAAAACATGAATTTGCTGGAGAAAAGATTTCCTGAGTATATATAGAAAATATTGTTTCTTTTCGCTTTCCCTTTTGAACTTTTTTTTTTTCAATGTCAAGTAGAAATTAGGCATTAAATACTGAGAATTTGATTATGGCTTTTATTAAGGTGAAAGCATTAATGTGCCATGCTGACCTCTAGCATCATGCTGTTTGTGCTAGAATGGGTCACGTTCATCCAGGCTTCTTGCATTGACTTGGCTGGAGTCACAGACACTTCTCTTTTGTTTAAGCGATTATCTTGGTGGAGACATGAACAGTGTAAGAGTTCAGTGGCACTGCTTCCAAAACAAGCACATTTGAGGATGCTTGGGGAAAAAACAAGAAGTGTTCATTTACATCCTGCAAAGAAACCGCTAGTGGGTTTTCCAGTGTTACAAAAAGTAAAAGTTGTTCTCTGCTGTTTGCCAGGTGTGATGCATGGTCCAGTCTCATTCATGCCTCTCTTTTTTCCCCTATTCCTTCCGGTTATTTGTCCATGTTGGTTTAGGATTGGTAAACTGTCTCCTTGCTTAAGAGATGGTGAGCCTACAAAAGGAGGTAGGATCAGGCCTGGAGCCAGGATAGTGGGTGCAAGTCGCAGGTGAAGGCTTGACTGAAGAAGAAAAACAGAATAAAAAGTGAAATGTGCTTCTCTGCTGAAGTGCTGGGAGGCATCGCATTTATCTTTTGTCTCTGTGTCCTCCTTCTCCCAGCCTATGCTACAGCTTTGTCAGTCAAAGTCTGCGCTCTTTGCAGCTGTCCATGTGTTATTTTCTGTAGTGTGTTTTTCTGCAGCTTGTGCTGGAGCCTATGACCAACCAACCTTAGTTCAGGCTGGAGCTGCTCTTGTTGCCACTACTAGCTATTACAAGCCCTTCCAATATTTTTCCTTCTTTCTCCTTTTTCTCTAGATTAAGTAGGTGCATGTCTGTGTGAAACTATTGCACTTGAGTATGTCTGTGAAAGAGGAAAAGAGGTCTTTACCTTCCATATAGGAGTGTCAGTTATTCCTTTAGGGAAACTTCTCACAGAAGGATATAGGATGCCATGTACAGGGGCATAACATTCTTATAAAGGGTTTTTAGATCAAGAGAATGTATTAAGGGCCACGTTTAGTAGGAGCCTGTTAAAGAATGAGCTCTGAGCATTCAGGGAGCTGGTTAGTCAATGGCACAGTGGAGTTCTTGTTTTCTTGTTTCCATGCTTTGGAGGGAGCTGGGCTAACATCGACGTTTCAGATGGGATTTTTCTTAATTTGAGTTCTTTTATCTGAACTTATGCAGAACAAGAACTGTAAGAATGAGTTTTCTGCTATAGACTGTGACCCTCTATGCAGCATAATAGCAGAGGCCTTTGCCTAGCCTGCTGTTAACTGGAAAACCTGACTGTCTTACTGATATGAAAAATCTCAAAATTTCACTACTGCCTCTGAACATCCTCTGTAATTCCATCATGCCTCCTGATTAATTTCCATAATGCAGTTTTGCCAGGTAGACCTCTGTAACCTTCTAGCTGACCTCCCTAACCTGCTGTTCCTCACAGGTTCCCGCTATTAAGAGCTGAATAATCCAGCCAAACCTACCATCTTCAAACAGATTAATGGAGTAGCCTGACATTTATATAAGACGGATTCCCTTCTCCAAAGATATCATCTGTATAAAACCTTTATTTCTTGGCCTCAGCTCTACTTTTTTTTCTTTGTTTTTTTTTGTTTTTTTTAAGATGCCTCTTTGCTTCAATTCTTCAACTTAGAAAACTGAGTTGTATTTATACATGTGTATTTACACAGCTACAGTGTGTTACTTGTGATAAAGGAAACCTGTCCCAAACCAGCCAGCATTCAGTTTAGGATTTAACAGTCTGTATTAGATTCACTGCTCTAGGTAGATTTTTCTGTGCCACTTCAGTCAAAGTGGAAAGTGTGACAATGAATTTGGTGGTTGCCTAATGAAGCAAGATCCATGGGAATCTGACAGCCAACTTGTGCACAGGCAAAGAAAGCATCTGAAAAATTAAGACATTTCTTAGCTTAAAACTAATAGTGTGTGCATGCATGTGTGTATGGGGGGCATCTCAAAAATGCTTAGAATCCCAACAAGCCTAGTTACACCTTTTGTGAGTCTTCTGATGTTTGGCTTGCAGAAAATTGTGAATCCCTTCGGTGAATAATGTTCTCAGTCTTCAGAATTGCCTTATTTCTCATGCCTTGAATACTGACAGTGTTGCCCAGCTTCACGAAACACAATAAAGATGAATGCATGGAGGTTCTGTGATATTGGGCTAGTGCAGTGACTAGGAAGGGGGAGAGGAAGGCACAGATTGGTCTTGGAGAGGTTCCCTAAAGCAGCGCAGGTAAATCTGGAGGTTGGTTTTACTTGTAGGGAGGGTATTTTTGTTTATTTTTTCACTTGAGGGTTTGTTTCCTATTGCCTCCTTGACCTGCGTTTTGGCAGATGGAAGGAATCTCAGCCCGGAGTGAAATTTTCTTTTTTCACTTGGCTGTGCCGGTCCTGAAGGAAGGGTTCTACAAACAAGCAGCAGGAATAAATGCAGTGTCTTGGTGCCCTGCTTTGTGTGATGCTTGAAAGCTCTCTGAGTCATCAGGGCAGAGTTGAGATACAGAGTGGGACTGGGGGGGTCTGAGCTGAGGACCTCAGTCTGTTCGCTTGCCTCTCCCCCCACTTCTCCACCTCCAGCCATGGCATCCCCTTCTGAGAGGCTCTTGTAAAGGATGGCCATACTGGATTCAGCCTTCTGACTACTATCATAACCTGCATTTCAAACCACCTTCATAGCACAAAGCAGATCTGGAGAAGGCTTGTGCGAAACCCGTTTGGGAATGGGTTTGTGGAAAGAGGGAAGACAAAGAAGTGGAATGTAATAAGCACACTGGGGAAGGAAGGAGCAAAAGAGAAGGGAGCTCTCTGATCTGCTGTCTGCTCAAAGTACCTTGGCCATGGGCTTGCCCTTAAGGTGATGCTAGGGAGGTGAGACTGAATGTGCAGTTGGTATGTCAGGAGGATATGTCTGAGAGAAGCGTTTATTTAAGACAATCGTGATCAAATATTCATCACCTCTCACTCCCTCCATCCCACTACAGCTTCTTTCTTGCTTCTCTCAGCTGGAAAAGACTTCAGAGTAAAAGAGGGAGCAGCACTTAAATGCTTATTTATGTTGTCATTTCTAGGCATTTTATCAGGTTTCTAATGAAATAGATTTTCTCTCAAGAGGTGCATATTTTCTGAGCCAGAGGGGGAGAACACTACAGATTGCTGAAAAAACTGCCCACATTCAATACATTTGTTGCATTATTAATGACGATAAAAGCAAGAGGTTATAAACATTTTCTTTTCTAAGTACTAATTGTAGCTGACCTTAGCTTAAAAAAAAAAAAAAAAAAAAAAAAAAAAAAAAAAAGACTACAAACAAACGCAGTAAGCCTAAAATGTAACTGTCAGGGCAAAACTCTCTTCTTGACAATCCCCAATGCTTTCACATATATCATTTCTAAGAGTGCTGCCAGAGCCAAACCATTTGGGACTAGAATTATAGCAGAGATTAGCAGGATTCTGTTCCAAGAATATCTTTATGGTGATCACTTGTCACTTGTCATTACAAATAAATCCTATTGGTCTTCTTTCCTCGGTCTCATCCTTGGCTTACTTACACTTGAGAAATCATTCTTCTCCTCTCTTTTACCAGCAAGCAAAATTCAGGTTGCTTCTTCAAGTGGCTGCTGGTTTATCCTGACTCAACACAGCCATCAGCACTGGGGAGGGGGAAGATGCAGGAGTTTTTCAAGCTTGTGTTTTGTCCTGTAGCTGGTATAATGTATTTTAGTTGGTTTTGTTGGAATATTTCACATTTCTGTGTTTTCACATGGGGCAACAGTGTATGCACAAAGGAACAGACGATGACCCTGCATCCTATTTCCTCAGACAAAATGGAGGTGCTTTTTGAGCCATGACTGACTCTCAAGGGCACCTGGAGTGTTCCAACAGGACAAGTTTCTTTTCATGCTGTTTTGTTCACGTGCACACAGGAGAGGCCATCTGAGTAAAACAGCAGAAAACAAGTGCGTGAAGAAATAAAACAGGTCTTTCATTTTCCTGCACCAGTTTAGTGGGCTAGCCAGCTGATGAGAGAGCCCAGGTATCATGAATTTTGTAGTGCAGTCCCACCTTGTGAACTGCATACCTTCTCTTGGACGCTGATGCATGCAGGGCTCTGGACAGGGCAGCTAATAACTAGACTATCTACTTCAGCAGTGCTGCTGGTGCTCTTGTTCAAGGCAGCGTGAGGCAAATTTTGCTGGCTGAATTCTCTGCAGCTGTCATGAAACCCACTGAGTTTTTATGGGTGATGCTGAGACATCCTAAGTCTAAGCAGCAGAAATGGAATATGAAGCAATTAAGGAAGATATTGCACTGTTACATGAGCAAATCAAGTTAGTTATCCATATGAGTGTTCAGAAGGGTTGAGAGCTGAATAGTTACTCACTGACTTGTGTTGCTTTTTCTGGAGCTTTAAAAAAGACATTGTGTGTTAACATCGGAGCTTAGGCTGGTGTTTGAATATGCTTTAAAAAACCAAACACATTCACTGATATGTTGGCTTTGTTTGCAACAGAATACCTTATTTCTATTTATTATTTCAGTCATTTATTATTTATGTTACAGCAACAGCTAGAAGCCTCTTTTTGCTAGGTGTCATATGGATTCATCGTAAGGGGAAAGTTTGTCTTGTCTGCTTGAGATGTGGGCATGCATTCAGAGAAAGGAGAAAACTAATTGCAGAACATGGGAAGGGCTCAGATCTGTTGGATTCTGGCTTCTCTTTGTAAGCAGTGGCCCTCACAAAGAGCTGTGTGAAACAAAGCTGTTGCCCTCATTTCATGTAAAACCTTTAATTTGAACTGACACTGGATGGGAGCCTTTAAGGATATCATACAACTAGCTCCGCTTGGATGGAATGTCTTCCTGAATTGTATTGCATAGCTGAAGAGGACTGCATTACCTGAAACTGGTGGCCTGTGTGTTTTTTCTGGAGCATAAGCTGGTTTTTCATGTGCTTTCCAGAGGCAGAAAATTAGAGGTCTTGCTTAGTAGAACACATTGTCCACATTGCTCAAGGTACCTGGGGAATCTTCCCCAGATGTGCATGCTAAAAACTAAATGTTTTGATGGCTGCTGGTCTCTGAGTTAAAAGCAATCAGTCGGAAAGGGACCAAACCCTTGGGGATTCATATTTGCTTTCGTTAGGATAATTAAAGAGCAGAATAAGCAGAACAGACAGACTTCCCCATTTTAAGATGCAAATGAGGGATTCCGTGAATGGTATTTTGGATCGAGTTTTCTTTCACGCTATGCAAAGAAATGAAATTCCAGCAAGAAGAGGAGTGGGGTGACTTGAGAATCTTGTTTTTTGTTTTGTTTTTTTGATGCATTTTCTATCAGTACTTGAATATGAGACATAGATGATCCCCTGATCTTCACAGAAGTAGAGTTATTCACAGGAGTGAATCTCCCAAAGGATTTTCTTGGTTATTTGTTTCTCTTGAAGAAGAAAACTAAAGCTGGCTTTGCGGAAGAAACTTCAGAAGTGTTTCAGTAGAATGACAAAGTGGTTGTAAGGGGAAAGAGATGGAAGTTGCGTGGGGATGGGTTTCAGTGTGAGAGGGAGAAATATTAAATGGAAAAGACATGTAGATGCAGCACTGTAAGACTTGGTTTAGTGATGGTTGAACTTCATGATCTTGAAGGTTTCTTTCAACCTAGATGATTCTGTGATTCTCTGTTTCCCAAGTGGCCAATTTCATGTATTTATTCTCCTTTGGTGGACGTGTATAGCAGTACAGCTGGCTGCGTTGGTGTTCTGTGAATGCAGCCATACAGTGAATCTGCCACTGTGTGGATGACCGTGGAGGAAATCATACAATCATTAAGGTTGGAAATGACTACTAAGGTAATCCAGTCCAACCATCAACCCATCACTACCATGCACAAATGAGCTGCTTTCCTGGTTCTAGTGCAGTATGGAAGTTAATGTGAACTTGGCAGATAAATCACCTGCTGCTTCCCCTGTACCACAGCAAGGATAAGCAGCTGAAAGCATGACTTCCAAAAGTCTTTGAAACGGTGGTACTTTCTTTGTGAGTAGGTGCTATAATGGAAAGAGTTGTGGTTGTGTTCTTCATTGGAGTGTTCTTGAAATCTCCTTTCCTTATCTGGGTAGTATTCCTGTCCTTTAACAGACAGAACATCAACTTTGTACTTTTGCTAATATTCTGGCATATCTACTCATTTATTTGTGTCATTATTTCTGGCATCAGCCTTGCTTTTCCCTCCATCCCCCCCCCTCGTGACACAGCTAGGCCAAATATCAAACAGATGCCTTTTCCTCAGGGATGTCACTGAACTCATTTCTGACAGACAGGGCTATTTTCTTATTAATAATTTAGTCAGTTTCTCTGAGGAGATCTAGGCACTTTCAAAAGCACTTTCTGGTTTTCTTCCAGTGCATTGGAGCTGCGTATACATGGTGGTACTGTGCCACACATGTGAGAAGTGTCCTTATCTCTGAGTCGGCTCTTGTTCAAGGAGTAAACTTGCTCTTCCCAGCGGTTCTGGTGTCATTACTTTTGCTTCAGCCCATGGGACAGGTGCCAGAGGGCACGTGTGGGGAGGGAGTGACTCCATGAAGACTACGCACAAAGCTAAGCAAGTAAAAAAATAATTGCAGAAGTCTGCCCTTCACCTTTTATTTTGTAAACACTCAAGTATTAAATATAAATGAATCTTTCAAGGATGTGTGTTTTCTTCAGGGATGCCTGTTTGCTACATCACTGTTATAGGAAAGCTTGTTTCTTTGGGGTCTAGAAAGCAAAAAAGATATCATCTTCTCTCCTCTATCCCTGCTCTCTTCTCCTACTCCCACACAGTCTTCCTTATTTTTCTTTCTTCCTTCACTGGATAATAGGAGAGCAATGAACACTGCAAAGCAAGCCCTTACATAAACTACCCAACCAAAATCTTAAGCATGTTATAAACCTCAGCAACCATCTTCTTCACATAACTTTGCCTCTGGACCATGTTTATTTAACCTGTGTCACTCACTGGAGCAGCTACCCTGCTTCTAGTGCTGGATGCCAACGTGTTCAACAGAGCACAAAGGCTGCAGTCAGAGCTTACAAGTCATTGTCCATCTTCTGCAGACCAGCATGAGCAGCCTGGGTATGTATTTTTGATAGCAACCCACTTGTTGCTTCAGATTAAAATGTTTTTCTACAGTTATTTCGGATCAGTGCTGCAAATTAAATCAAGTAGCTGGAGATATCACCTTGTTGGTTGCTTTATTTTTTTATAAGTTAAGTTGCCTTGTAGTAGAAGCAAGCTATCATTGGCTAAACTGCAAGAACATTACTGAATGTATTAACTTAATTACATCACATGAGTGTCCTGTCCACGGCAAAGTATCAATGAGATAATCCTAAACCATACCAGCTGTCAGCAAGAGGAGAAGAGGCAGGTTATGGATGCATTTAATTTTTGTACTTTTAGCTATTTTGCATTAAACAAGCCAGTGCATCAGTATTAGTTTGAAAAACATGCAGATTAATTATTGTACATTTACTAGCAGAACTACTTTTTTTTTTTTTATTAAAAAAAGGCTCTGATGGCATCTGGAATGTAACATGATACTATTGTTTTGGTTTTTTTTCTTCAGTGGGGAACTCACAGCTACTCCCCTCATAGCCTCTTGCAGCAGGGAGCAGGCAGAAGCAGCAGCTGTAGTATGCTCTGGTCCCAGCTGGATGAAGCACATATGCCACAGTATGAAAGCTGTGTCGCTAAGGAAGTGATCAAAGCTTCACTACTTATGACTGTTGCATTCAGAGTTTCCTTCTGCCTTAGACCCAGGAATACAGCTCTTCCCCATCCCAGCTGCTTCCAGGGGAAGGTACAGTTTCTGTGTAACTGTAGAAAACAGCTGGCACCTACAGCCAGTTCCTCCAGTCTCCTTCCAGTGCCTTCCAGTTCTCTGCATGTGTGGTGTCAGCAAACGCACAGCAATTCTGCTTGCAAATGAGATTGGGCAAAATAAATGAGCTGAAATTCTGCAAGGGGATTATTCATCTTAGCAGAAGCTTGAGCTGCCGCAGTATTTGTCTTCTGTAGTGCCTTCGTTATCAGTTCCATCACCAAGCCAGCACACCTTGTCATGGGTTAAAAGTCAAACCACTACAGAGGGGCTATTCCCTTCCACTTCGGTAACTAAGAGTCAAGGGTAGAGGTGAGTAACATTACATTTGGGAAAAGGCACTCCAGGTCATGGTTAGGAGCATTTCTTTCTTCAGGGACTACTAATTTAACTCTAGTGGGTGAGCTTTTTCCTCATTTCTTTCCTTTGCTCCAGTGAGTAGAGGCGAGGTTTGGAGTTCTTTCCCAACCTCTTTCTTTATTTGCTCCCTCCTCTATAAAGACGGAAGAGTTGCATCCATCTTTTGGGTAAGAAGAGAAACGTGAGAGAGTCATAAGTTAATGGAGGACAGGCTGAATGACTGATAACCTGTCTGTCCTTCTTACATATTTCCTCTTCGTCTCTTTCAATCATTCGTGTGCTCTATCACTTACTCTCACAAAACATATGCAGACTGGCATCTAAACTCTGAGTGTTTTTCTGCCCTGGCCTTTTCTCTTCATACTTGTTAGTTTACTCTGTTCCATGTTCTGGTCCAAAGATGGGCAACAAGGGTTGTGAAGGGCTTGGAGAATATGCCCTATAAGGAGCGACTGAAGGAACTGGGGCTGTTCAGTCTGGGGAAAGGAGGCTGACGGGAGACCTTACTGTTCTCATCCAATATCTGAAAGGTGATTGCAGCAAGAGCAGGACTGGTCTCTTCTCACTGGTGACAGGATGAGGGGAAATGGCTTCAAGTTGTGCCAGGGGAGTTTTTAGGTTGGATATCAGGAAGAGTTTCTTTACAGAAAGGGTTGTTAAGCACTGTAATAGGCTCCCCAGGGAGGTGGTTGAGTCACCATCCCTGGATGCGTTTAAAAACCGTTTGGATGTGGTGATCAGGGACATGATTTAGTGGTGAGTTGTTAGAGTTAGGGTAGTGTGGTTAGATTGTTTTGGACTTGATGATCTTGAAGGTCTTTTCAACCTGAGCAATTCTATATATTTAAGGGGAGATCAAAAAACACAGCATGGGAAGATATAGCAGTGGGTATAGCCAGCAGTAATATGAGATGACATGAAGGAGGAGAGGAAATTCAGGCAAACATGCCAAGCCTTGAAAGCTCCACTGCTTCTTGGCTCTCTTGAGGGCCATGTCTTTGCATGAGAAGGAACAGCCTTAAGGCTGCTCTTCCTTGTAGCAGTGTATCAGTTGCTCCACAGTTCTTCGTGATTCCCAGGGCACCTGTGTTCTGGCCCCAAGAAAAGCTCTGAAAGTTATCCTCTTACTTTTCAGTCACTGTGGCCACAAGGGAAAGAGACTGGACAGCTGTATGGAGGTGGCCTATAATTTTGGATGCTTTGCTCAGTATCTCTGATGACACTGCTTTCCTTCAACATCCATGTGCATGCGGGCTTACTCAGAGTAGGGTCTGTAGGGGGAAGTGTGGCTTTTTTGTGAATTCTGCAACCTGTCCTGTGTCTGGAGCTCCCTATGAGGAGCTCCCTCTTCTTTTCAAGTTGCCCTTTGAAGACTAAAGGAGAATGGGGACCAAAGAAGTGAAAGGTATGTGCAAGCAGGTGGGTTACCGAGGGCCTGTTTGTATTAGGGCCATGTTCTGATTCCTCGCTTTAAAGACATTTTATCTTCACTTCCAAGGGAGGTCTGTC
This sequence comes from Chrysolophus pictus, assembly GCA_037305975.1. NCBI lineage: Eukaryota > Metazoa > Chordata > Aves > Galliformes > Phasianidae > Chrysolophus > Chrysolophus pictus. The sequence continues at coordinate 113,892,753 of CM074576.1, read as the reverse complement.
CTTTGTCCCTTTTTCCTAAGTAACTAAAATTCATCAGATAACCTCTTAAGGCCAGGCCTAAGGCAAAATCAGTCTCCAAAGGAAGCAGCAATTGCTGTAGCTTAGACAGCTAGCAGAATGTGAAATCCATATTGGTTTATTAAAAGCACAGGCTTTGTCTCGCTTATCTCTAATGATGACAAGCAGCAATTATTTTTATTACATACACATGTGGACATATGAAATACAGACTGTGCTAAAGGCAGGAGCTTCCTGGGGGACCTTGTAGTGATCCTCACTTCACTGCTGAGGGCAGCTGAATCCTTTCTTGAGCAATGTCCTGTGTCAGTGTTTGAATCAAGTACCCTGATTGATCTGTTTTCCTCTGGAGTTTATTAACTGCTCTGTTTCCCTAGAAGAGCTGGGTTTGGAGGAGAGATGCACGGCAGTGAGATAAGCGTGCACTGTGGCCCTACCAGCTGAGGCTCTGATGGAGAACCAGGGGGTTTTAAATGTCAGTGAGTTAACAGCATCCAACTGGTCCCTGAAAAGGAGGATGCTGCAAGCAGAGACTTTCTTCTGGGCAGGCTGGAAGGCTCCTAATTACTCGAAATCAAGAGAAGAGTCAGTCAGGCGTGAGATAGAAACCTCACAGTGGGGAAACACCACACTGGGAAATGCCTAGTGAGCAGACAAAGTTTCTTAGCTCTTCACAAATGTAGAAGATGATTACCATCAAATTTCTTTCTCTTCCTTGCTTTCCTGCTTCCCTGTGGAAAGAAAAACAAGCTCTGTCTCACAAGCCGTGCCTCTCCCTGTCAGTCCCTCTGGGGTCCCCACAGTCATGCAGGGCATCTCCCCGCTGCTGCACACTTTCAGCTGGCAGCCAACAGCACCTCTGCAGCCCAGGGTAGGGTTAATGAGCTGAGGAGGCTGCACTGTGCTCCTCTCCTTGCTTTCATTATGCTTCTCACTTCAAGCTTGCCCTTCTTCTTCCCCTCTCCCTCCCCAGCTCGTATGTTTACACTCAAGATCAACCTGGCTGTGTGAATAGATCATACAGTGCCTTGCTTTGGGCTGCTGAATGAGCCCAGAGAGCTCTGGTTAACATGAAAAACTGGTGTCAGGTAAAACCAGGACATTGTGTGCTCACTGTGCAAGAGCTGATTGCTTGTGAACACAAATTGAAGGGAATGGTAAGGTGAATTAACTCCCTGATAGGACTGGGGAGGACCAGTCAGCCACTGCCTTGACAAATCTGCCTTGTCTTTGTGTTTTCCTGTCCCCATTTGTCTCCGTGAAGATTTCCTTCTCTCTGTAGTTTCTCCCCTGCGGTTCACACATAGGCTTGGGAGCCAGGTACTCTGTTTGTCCTAGATTCCTCACAATTTCTTGGAGTCACTGAATTATTAGGGCCAAAACAATCTGAGTATCTTGTGTTGCTTGGAGGGGAACTGCTCTTGCTTTTTTCGTGCCTGCCTTACAGAGCTGTTTTTCTTTATACAGCTTTGACTCAAAATGTGATGCTCGAAAGTTTCCTTCCTTCTGTTCTGCAGCAGTGGGGGTCACCCAGTAAGATATGAGTCTCACGGAGGTGAGGAAGGTCGAGTGAGGAAAGCAGGAAGGCATGCGTGTTGTGCTTGGTTTCTAGGAAGTTTGTTGGAAGCTGTTTGTGTCACTTCAGACCTTTGTGTCTCTCCCATAGCCTGCAGCTATGTGTGCTACTGCTGATCTTCTGCTTGCTTTTTGACAGAAACAAGAAGTCAGGTTTTCTGTGAGAATGTGTCACTGTCCTTTGGCCGGGTCATAGCACCTTGTAATCATGGATACTGTGCCACTGTGCTGAACTCTCTGCCCTGTTAAGTCTGTAGCTCTTGTGTTAGCAGTAGTGTTGAGGACAGACCTGTCTTGCAGAGTTCCTTTGAAACTTGACTTTGGGCTTGGACTCTTCCATGCTACTGGTTTGCCCTACGCAGGAGCCCACTGGGTGGGAAGGGATGGCCATTTCTGGCTACTGCAGGAAAACAGCCGTGTATCCTTGCTTTTTTGGAAGCACTGGGAGAGGGAGGAGGGAGAAAAGTAGGAAAAGCCCAGCAAGTGATCTCTCAGTCGCAGAGCTGTGACTCAGCCTTAGCTCTCCCTGGAAACTCTGATCACATCTCCAGAATGTGCACGGAGAACAGTGCTGAGGCAGGGAAGCGTAAGTCTGGGGTCAAAGAATTAACAAATGGATGTTTCAGCTGAAAGCACAACGAGGTCTCTGCTGCTGGAGCTCAAATCACTTTGCATCTTTATAATATGAACAACCCTGTTACTAACATACAACTTGTGTGCTGAGGTGTTTTTTTTTTCCCTCTTCTGCTCCAGAGGGATGGAATTCCCCTAATCCCTGTTTTATAGATAACATGAGGAACAGGCAGGTGAAGCAGTCAGCAACCTACCCAGAGATGCAGCATTTTCCCTGGGATCTATAATACATTTGTATAATACCTGGGCTCTTCATCTTAGTGTTCAAGGCTGTCTTTGCAGGAGAGAGACTTGTTTGGGTCTTGGCTGACACTTCTCCCATGGAAGTAAATGTGGCCTGCTCCTTTTCCAGCCATCCTTACCACCCACTGTTTCTGCAGTGATTCACTGCCCACTGAGTTATGCGCTGTCATCTTGTGCATGGGCAAATCTATGCAGCTTGTTTGGGATTCTTTGAGTCTGTGAGGTTACTCCTAAGAGGATGTCCCTGTAATAGTCTCTTTGTCTGTTTTGGATATTAATTATAAGGCACAGGTATGCTAACGTAGAATAAACTTGTTCTTTATTGCATACAGCCATCTTAGCCTCAGGAGGTCACTGAAGCCAATTATTGTAAAAGGATTTTAGAAAAGGCCTGGATAATTTTATGACCATTTGTAATTTTATATTAAGAAGGGGATAATCAAATCTTACTCTTTGTAGCAGAATATGATAACCGTAGGGAACTATGAAATGGCTCATTTTCTCTCCCGTGCCTTAGCTGACCATTAGGCTGGAGGTTTCACCTGCCTCTCTATCACTTTAAATTAATTGCTGCTGAGCACAGGAGACTGAAGGCCCTTAATCTTCTGATTTCATCTGGCAGGTTGAAAGCTGTTAGACTTTGGTCTGCTTCTCCTGTCTTCTTGTTGGGGAGAAGCAAGTGGAGATATTTCCAATGGAAATCATGGGGTGCAGGAGCAGCCCCAGCTGCCCTGTGCATTCCTGGACAGGCCAGGCTCACAGGTGTGCTCCTGTGTGCAGTGGCACAGCATCACAGGTACACGGTGAGTGGCTTCTGGCCCCAGCAACTCAACCAGAGCAGCTGTCACATTGCCTGGCCCCCAGGCAGCATTTGTATGAGCAACCTGTCTTGGCAAATGATTACATTGGATTTTGGATGAGAAAAAAAGTCTTCTCATTTGTTCCAGGCTTCAGCTGCATTGCTTTCATTGGCTCATCTTTAGGATGTTCCTTGGGTAGGGGATGCCAAGCTGACGGGATTGAGAAGTGAGGGTAATACAGGGAGTTTTTCATTCTGTGGCTCTGCTGTGCTGGCTCCATCGTGATCCATGGCTGTCTGCTGCGTTTGTTCTGTAAGGTGCTGAAAATGGATGAAATGTTTCACTGAATAATGAATTGTGGCCTTTGAGGCAGCCGTCTGTGGAGATGCTTCAAACCATTTTCAATTGTGAAGAAAGTGATGTTCTTGCCAGTGGCCTCTCCAGCTTGCAGAATTCCTCGTGCAGTTTCCTCATCAGCTTTCTGTATAAAATGGAAATTTCAGCTGCATCAGTTTTCAGTCACTACTAGACAAACCGTTTTCCCTCCCCAGTCTTTTAACCTAGTTGCTTGTAGGCAGAGGCCAGAATGCAGGTTGTCAAAGATACACCATAGGTGAATAAAGTAAAGCTAACTGGATATTTTATCTAAACACTCTGTGTTTTAGCCCTCTGCATCTGAAGGATCCTGTGCAGATGCACTCTGGGGAATGCATCTCTCCTGAGGCTGGATGTGGTAGCAACTTCTACGCTGCAGTGTTAACTGTTGGTTGAGATCATAAAATATAGAAAGAGCTCTGTATCCAGTTAAGGAAGATGGAAATGGTATCCCTCTATCTTATCCTAGCTAGAAGACAGCAAACATCTGTGCAGCTGTACGTGAGAGTCTCTTCAGTCTCTTGCTTCAGTCAGTAACGCTCTGAACTGGCAAATCCACTGCCTTGGCATGCTGTTTTGTAGTGTTACACTGTCCATCTCTTACAGATGGGAATCCTAAATACTTGATGGAGAGGAATGAGATCAAAAGTAGAAAAACTGCAGGATTGTTGGCAAAGGAGAATAAGAGATGCTGTCAAGAGAGGAACTGAACTGGGAAGGGGAGTAAATGAGGCAGATCGATGCAAGAAGGCTGTTCAAAAGGCAGGACGCAGAGCAGAGGCTTTCAGAGCAACAGCAGTGAAAGCTCCACCACATGAGATGGTGCACAATGAGGAGAGCAGTGGTTAGATAACACAAGAACTCCATCTGTCAAGGTTTACATCTCAACATCCATCAGATCCTTCTCCTTGCAATCAGTGTTCCCATCTCGTTCCAGCCCTTCATACCTTGCTTTGTGCCATGCTGCTTCCTTGCCATTCCACAGGCTTCAAGCTGTGAGTATTTCTCCCAGCTGCCACAGGCTAGTCCAGGTGATCTCCTGACACTTCAGGCTGGATTTTTCTTTACCTATAATTAAAAAAGCAAAACAAAAAAATGTTCCTTCTCAGTTAGTCTGGTGGCTCTGCAGCAAATCTATCAGCATGTGCATCCTGATGCTCGATGTTCTCCCACAAATTGGGCACTGCTGTCCTCAGGTCATAGGGCTGTATGCTTTTTACTGAGCTTGGTCTTCTCATTATCTGCTATAATTGGGGAAAACTTTAACTTCATGGGACAGAAGCTGTCAAAACTATTTCTCTGGTATGTCTGTAACTGCAGGAATTTGTAAAAATAGAGCCAGAGCAGCATAGCGCTGATTGGAGCTTGCAGCAGTTTACCAACAACCACTAATTGCCAGCTCTGTTCGGGTGAATTGGAAATGACCGAGATAATGCAAATTAAGAAGATGTTCTCTTAGCAGGGTTTTAGCAGCTTCTGGGAGCAGGAAAAGTCATGCAGCTCTCTCTGATCCTGAGAGCAGAGTTCAATTTATGGCATCTTCCTTAGGCCAGGAGTAAACCTGGGAGCCCCTGGACCTGAGCTGCCTCCAGGGCTGCACTGGTAGCTAATGCCATGCAGAACCGGGGTTTCTTTCAGTCTATTTTGGTCTGCCTATGTAGCTTTTAATGAAATATTTTCAAACTTTATCAGTAAGAATTGACACCGCGAGTTTTTTATGCGCTCTGTTTTTTTTTTCCTGAATGTAGTAGTGATGCATTGGGAAAATCTATACCTGAGAGAATACAGATATGGGATCAGTTGTGTAAGAGATTCCTGAGATTCCCTTGTTCTCTTTGTTCACTTGTTCTGTAGTTTTGTGGAACTCCCTGATAAATCTATGAGTGCAGGTAGATCAGAGCCTGATTGTTGTGGGAGGGTGGAGGGGAAGCCTCCCTGCTCTCTGATCCCTTCCATCCCATTCAAGAAATGTGCCTATGGGGAGAGAGCCCTCACACGTGTGCCCTGTGTTTAAGGCAATGGAAAGAACTGTGTATTTTAACAGTCTGTGTTTCTGGTGGTCTGCTGTGGTAGGCAGGTAGAGATCCTTCAGCTTTTGCAAATTACTTAATTTCACCCTTTTTTCCTACCTCTTACAAATGGGTGTGGTGGTTTTTTTTTTTTTTTTTTTTTTTTTTTTCTGGGAGAAAGTAGCCTCCTCTGAATAAGGAGCAAACAGAAGTCAGATCCCTGCCAAGCAGGGGGAAGTTGGATACTGTAAGTACAACAGCACAGCTTCAGCAAGGAGCAACCTGTAGCAAGCATGAGGCTTCCTCTTGACAAAGGGCATAGGGCACTGGATGGGTTTAACCTGGCCCTACCAGAGAGTAGCTGTCATCGCATACTTCCAGGGGTAGCAAATAATGGTGAACCTGACAAATATTGTGTTGGAAATTGTCATCACCAGATGGAAGTCTGCCCAGATGTCTCTGCTGATTTGAAACTTGCTGGCTATTATCTGGGTGGTTGCCCAATCACAAAAAAACTTGTACAGAAATGGCTTGAGGTCTTGGGTGCCATTCCTACCGTTTCACTGTGGGAATAAAATCAGAGGAGCAGGATGCCTATAGACTCTGTCATTTGCTTTCTGGTGCTTGTCCTATGACAGTGGATGTTTCCAGGAACAAGCTTGTTAGTTTGTCTTCTTTCCATGAATGTTCTTGTGGGCACATTGGGGTGTGAACACTGCTAAAGTAGAGATGGTTTTAAAAGTTTAAAAAAAAAAAAAAAATTGTGGAAAAAACATATTTTATTTCCCACTTTTCTTTGGAAAATGAGACTGGTGGGAACGTGTTTGCATGTGCATAAGGTAATGATGTTCGGAGTGGCTAGTGTAAGTGCATTTAATAGTAAATAGAGAGGGAGCAACTTGAGACTGATGGTGTAATTGTTTCGAATTAAGCTTTTTTTTCAGAGTGAAGGCTCAAAGAAAGTTGAGGATGGCTGCCATGGTGCAGGAGGTGCAGAGGAAGGGCTTTAACACTGGCAGCAGAGGAGAGTGCCAGCAGTGAAAGAATCCAGAGGTTCAGACGTGCTTCTGCACTTCCCCTCTCTAAGTGGTGCGCTTATGTTAAGCAATTCTCATTCACAATGAAATCTGGTGTACTTTATTTAATAACTGTGTCAGGGGGCTCCTCTGGGATCCAGAGTGCCAGAATTGGTTGGCTTTTTAATGGGGCCTGTCAAGGGAATTGGCTACAGATGGGGAAATGAGACGCGTTCACTCATCTCTGGTTTTAACCTCCCAGCTCTGGAGTAGAGGGTGGGTTTTGTTAAGTGCACTTTGTGGCTCTTTCTCCTCTGTAACAGCCGTCTACTTAATGCAAAATGCTGCTTCTCAGCTTTAACTCAGCAAGGCAAAGTGCAGTGTTACAAAAGCACTGTGGGAGGGGAGAGGACAGGGAGGAAGTACGCATGTTTATTTGCTCCCATTACAACACTGCTGTTATGAACACAGATCGAAGCTTTCCTTCCAAAAGGCCCCTTGGCACATGTTATTTGCACATAAATGGCTGCAGGTGATTTATTTATCTGGCGCAACTGGGTTCTGCAAAAGAAACTGTGGGCTCTACTTCCAATACATTAATACCATTCCTGCAGTGCTCAGAGGGCACATGGAATTTGCTTTGCTGTGGGAGGCCGCAGACTTAACGAGCATGTCTGAAATTTTCAAAAATCTGGGGTAATTTTCTAGATGCCCTGTCTGCTTGCTCGTATAACTTTTTTGAGCATGGCACTAACTAGCACATAGGGATTTCGATGCTCTGGTACAAGGGAAAGGAGTTAGGAAAGGAAGGTTTGCATTGCCTAACTAGGTTAGTGTGTTATGCCACGTTAGAGGAAAGAAGAGTTTGAATATAGGGGAACAAGAAGGGGACTGTTGTGGGCTTGTTCATTAGGTAGAATTGACTTTAGAGATGAATGAATGCTATAGAGCTAGGTGGTCTTGAAGGTCTCTTCCAACCTAATCCATTTCTATGTAGTCATACAAAAATGATTCCTTAATATGAGGGTGTATTATACCTCTATCTGAATTAGCTATATATGCGACTGAATCTAGATTTTGATGACTGAGTGTTGCCACTTGAATACCTCTGGTGGTGGTTTTGTTTCCTCTGGAGCTGTTGGTGTCCACCATTCTGTAGATGTCTAGCTACATGTGTTTTTGTAACTCATTAGAGAGAAGAGAATTTGTCATAAAGATCAAATTCAAATGCAAGCAGTGATTATGGTTGGATGATGTCGTCATTGACTAGGTTGGTGAGGATGTTGTGTACTTTGACTTCAGCAAGGTGTTTGATGCCATCTCCCACAACATCCTTGTTACAAAATTTAGAAAGTCTGTGCCAGGAGGCCTGTGATTAGCGGTGTTCCCCAGGGGTCAGTGCTGGGTCTCGTCTTGTTCAACACCTTCATCAGCAACCTGGATGAAGGGATAGCGTCCACCCTCAGCAAGTCTGCTGATGATACAAAGTTGGGAGGAGTGACTGACCTGCTGGAAGGCTGTGCTGCCATTCAACAAGACCTGGACAGACTGGAGAGCTGGGTGGAGAGGAACCTGATGAGGTTTAACAAGAGCAAGAGTCTTGCACCTGGGGAGGAATAACCACAAGTGTCTGTACAGGTTAGGGGCTGACCTGCTGGACAAGGGGCTCTGTAGAGAAGGATCTGGTGAACAACAGGTTGGCCATGAGCCAGCAGTGTGCCCTTGTATCCTGGGGTGCATTAAAAAGAGTGTGGACAGCAGGTTGAGGGAGGTGATCCCTCTCCTCTAACTCTCAAAGCAGTGAAGTCACATTTAGAATACTCTGTCCAGTTCTGGGCTTCCCAGTTCAAAAAAGGCAGGGATCTCCAAGAAGGAAGCCCAGCAGAGGGTCACAAAGATGAGGAAGGGCCTGGAGCATCTCCTGTATGAGGAAAGGCTGAGTAACCTGGGTCTGTTCAGCCTGGGGAAAAGAAGACTGAGAGGGGATCTAATAAATGTCTAAGGGGTGTGGGAGGTAAATGGATGAGGCCAGGTTCCTCTTGGTGGTGCACAGTGATAGGACAAGGAGTAGTGGCCTAAAACTTGAACATAGTAAGTTCCATACAAAGATGCAGAAGAACTTCTTTGCAATGAAGGTGACAGAGCACTGGGACAGATTGCCCAGAGATGTTGTGGAGTCCTCTTCTATGGAGATATTCAAGACCCATCTGGACGCCTACCTGTGTGACCTACTATAGGGAACCTGCTTTAGCAGGGGAATTGGACTCTTGAGGTCCCTTCCAACCCTGCAATTCTGTGATCCTAGTGGTCTTCCCAACCTTAATGATTGTATGATTCTTAATAATTCTGTGATCTATCACTACTGGTTTTTAAGGTGAAAAAGACTTTCCAGGTAGAGTACCTGGATCCTAAAAGTTGAGTACCAAGAAGTAACTGAGTTGCTGGGGGAGGGGTATGGTGGGGAAGGGACTGCAGGGATTAAGTGGTCATACACATCAATAGGGTGAAGAGAGGATGCTGTGGAATTTGTTTTAGAAAGCACCTTGTAAAAATTGGGGTCCTCAGAGCCATCTGTAGAGAAAGCGGTCTGAAAATCTCTCACATCTAACTTCAAAGGTGCCCAAAGACTTTCAAGTGCAAATATTTAGAAGCTTGAGCATCAGTTGAGAGCAGAGGGGATGGCTTGTTTTCCCTCTCGCTATTTTTTTTTTCCCCTGAAGGGAATTATCAACGGTTATTTCCATAAAAGTTTTCCACAAGGGAAACCTGTTTCCATCAGAGTATATTTACATGAAAGGCCAAAAAGCCAAAACCCCACAGTACTAGAACTCCAAAGCACTTACGTGTTTAGACATCTTTCTTCAGTGAAAATATTAATTGTTTTTCTCTGACCTAACCCATTGCCTCTGAGCTGGGACTTGCCATAGAAAATCTCAAGATGGAGAGGCCCACGTTTGGATTGGTTTAGAACTTGGCATCCACTAATCAAACAAGAGAGGAGCTGAAGAGAAAGGTACACTGAATGTTTAGGCACCTGTATTGTTGACCAGCTGGAGCCAAGATTATAGGGTGTTTGTCTTATCACAATATGCAGAATTTTGTATAGAATGGTGGTCAGGGCATGAATTAGAGGTTGAAGGAGCTGACTCCATATGCTCTCAGCTAGCTCTTAGACAAGTCCTTCAGTCCTTTAGTCCTTTAGCTCACTGCCTGCAAAAATGAGGGTTGTAACATTGTCTTAAATCAGAAGCCTTGCAAACATATATATATGTTACCGATGTTCTAGTTCTGAAGACTGTATGAATGCATTCATTTTGAATCAGAGCTTCAACAATTAAGATAAGCCAGGGATTGAAGGGTATGGAAGGTAATTGGGTTTAAGTTCCGTTCTGAGCTACTTTCCTGCAGGCTGTACGTAAGAACTTGAAATGAGTCTTCTGGAACCTGACATCTAATTCCTTCCCATCTCTAGAGGAGTAGAAAATACCATCTAGAATGTGTACTTAGGAAGTCAGTATATGTCGATTTTTAACAGGGCTGAGGTTATTTAATCTTTGCTAGTTTTAGGTGACTCAAGATTTTCTTCAATGCCATTAGAGGAAATAGGACAATTTCCTTTTTTTCCTCTTTCTCTCGTATGACAAAAACCCTATCTGCTTAGGGTTAGCTCTATTATAAAATTTTTCTTTTAACAAATCCAGTAATACAAAAATGTCATATGAAATTCTTCTTTCCCATTACAAAACAATAAATCTAAACGTAGAAGCTGGAGTTCTCTGTGGAAAAGGCCTCTCTCTATATATGTACATATATATTTATTTTTTTTTTCAAATTCTCTTTTGTTTTCTCCCTGTCTCTACCCCTAGAAAAAAAAAAAAAGTCTTCGTGTAAAGTAAATCAGGTTCAGTTTTCTTGAGGTGACAGAACAACTTCTATTTATACCAATTTAAAAGTCTTGGATGCAGGATCAAAATGCGAATGCAGACAATGTCCAGCTATTTCTTAAGTGACCATAGTTTTGAGCTTTCCCATTGTTTGACAGCTTGTTTGAAGAAGGGTGGTGGGAATGATGGTCTGGCATAGTAAAGAGTGTAGAAAGGCCTGGAGAACAAAAAAGGAGTCAAGATCTCACTGGGCTAGCTGACTCACAAGGAAGATAACACTGTAAAAGAAAGCCTGAGTCAACCTTGCAGTGGAAGGTTGAAAAAGATCTAAATATATCCAATTTCTGTTCATGCTATGACAGCTTATAATATTCTTAACCAAATATTCATCGTATTCCTACTGTTAGAATGCAGCCCTGGTGCGAGCACACTGCGAGTCTGGCACTTGAGTGGCATTTGGCTCCGTGCTTTGCCAGAGTCATCCTAGGTGACCTTGGGTAAGTCACGAAAGGAGAAATGAATGTTGTGAAATCCCTTTACAACTTGTATGCTTCCCTCAAAGTTCACCATTATATCTTACCCCAGGAATCTATCAGAGTTCTTAAGCCAGATATGCCCTTTCTTTTTTTCAAGAACATGGGAAAGTCTATGTGCAGGGTGGGGGACAACAGCAAGGTTCTCTTGTTTGCCCTCCATTCCTTCCTCTTGCTGAGTAGCTCAGGTCTGCATATTCCTTGAGATGTGGGCATAAGTCCTTACTGGTAGTTGAGTAAAGGAAGGATTTGCATGAGTGTGCTCTGTACTAGATTATAGCTTTGAAAAATGCTGGTATGTTGAAAATAGGGTCCTCCTTGTCTTCAAAAAGAAAGAGAAGAGGAAGATGGGGATGTGTTAGGGCAGTGGAAAACATGCTGTGTGTAAGACCCAGATGACGAGGCAGTGAGGGAGTATCTAGCAGATCAATTCAGCCAGAGCATGGCTGTGAAGGAGGGTTTTGAATGTCTGCCAGGTTTAAGTGGTTATACACATGTTTAATTGCAGAAATATAGATGTCTCAATAATGGATGAGCATAAAGATTACCCACAGAATTACCTCAGGTGCCTCCAGGGCATTGAACAGAAGCCAGGAGGAGGTTTGGTGCGTGGCCAGTAGCACCTACGTGTTCAAGGGCTGTTTAAGGATCCTGCACTTGGCTCTCCAATAATGCCAGCTCAGCTCTGCCTGCCAGAAGTGTCATGGGGATTCTTACCCAAAGTACAGAAGTGCTGGGACACCACGGGCATGTGGTGCTTATCAAAATGTGATACAAAATGCCTACAAAATGTGATCAGGTTGGCTCCTCAAGGGTGCATCTGCAAAGGTGAGAGTGGAATTTAAATCTTATTAGTTCTCTGCTGCAGGTTTTTGCCAGCTTGGTGTAGCTGGAGATGAAGGAGCAGGTTTTGACCCTGAGGCCTGTGCAGGCCCTGAAGAATGGATGGGAGTGCTGCTCTTAGGATGCAGGTGAGCTGACATGGGAGTTGGAACACTGCTGGCAGAAAATGCAGCAGGAGGGGCCATAACCTGGCAGCAGCAAAGCTCTTAGCGTTTGCGTTTTGCTCAAGCTGAAAAGCTGTAAAGGTCAAGGCAAATTCTGGGCTTCCTCACAGTCTTCCTGCAGCTCTGCTCCAGATGTCTTGGTGCTTTTGTTGTTTTTTGTTTTGTCTCTTCATAATTTTGTTTCTCTCCTTCGTTTTGCTTGTGTGCGTTTCTTGCAGTGTATAAGGAATCAGAAGTGAGGGGAGGGGGGAAGAGAGGGACTTTCAGCGTTAGGGAAAAATAGCCAATGCACCTCATGCCCACATGGCTCTCGCACACACACTTCCTGCGTTTGACAGCAAAATCAATTAATCATTAGGAATCTCCTCCTGGTATCAGCACTGAAAGATTTCTTCACTGCAGAAGAGAAAAAGAGTACAGGAAAAAGGCAGAAAATGTTTAAAAAAAAAAAAAAAAAAAAGGCGCCCAATGAAAGAAAATGAAAACCCACAACATTTTCCATCTAAATGTTCTCTCTCTCCTGTTTTCCTTTCACATAGCCACACGCTCACACCTGCAGAAGTTGACACAGCGGTCTGGCTGGCTGGAGCTGCCACTCAGTACAAGCACTGTGGGAGGGCAGAAAATAACAGTCTGAGGAATAAATGTGCCCCTGTTGGTCCCACTTGGGAGGGTTGTATTGTGTGGGTCTCCTCTTTATCCCCTGCTCTCTTTCCTTGGTTGAGTGGGAGCATGTCCATAGGACTCCTTTTGAATTTCCAAAGAGATACATTTGCCCCTTTCTGCCCGTTTCTTGCAGGGAAAAATGTGTAGAATGCTGTCTCTGAAAACTTCACCAAGAGGTTTTCTGCTCTGATGGAGATTGTTAGTCCCCTCCTTATCTTCTGGGATACTTGTCCCCTGTGCCAGTGTTTGCTTCTGATTTAATGCAGTGCTGAGAACACGCTGTATTCCCAAGCTGCTGTGTAGAAAGAAGGGCAAATATGTCATCTCTGCCGGCTGAAATCTTCAAGGTGAGAGGAGGGATCAAGCATAACGCAGGAGAAGCTCACATGAAGGTGACCTGGCGGCTGTGGGGTTTTAGTTTTGTTTGCAGAGAAACCATATGGGTATCTGTGCATACTGCTGTAGGGAAAGCAATGCCCCTGCAGAATAAAAAATGACATTCATGGTGCTTTGATCCTATATGTCACTAATGCAGCTTCAGCACAGGCTGATGTTAATCAAATGCAATTGCTCTTAGCAGGCCACCCAGCATTTCCAGCAGGAGGAGTGCATGGGCTCACATTTCTTCCTCTGCAGCTAGGGCCCACTCCATGCAGTCTCAGTCCTTGCAGGGATTACTGGCAGCAAGTCTCTCCCTGGTGTCCTCAATAGGCACCAACCAGAGGGCTTCCTGGTTCCTGTCTACCCTTAGAACGTGAAATCACCTGATGAGACGATGTAAAGATTAAATGAGGAAAGCTTAGGTTGTTAAGGTGATTTGGAGCTCACTGCAGCACAGAGAGACATCTTTGCTCTGCAGGCAAGATGGAGGGTTTTTTTGCCAATTGGGTTGTTTTGTCCTCCTCCTACAGACAGCAGAATTCACATTCACAGCATCGCAGTTCCTCCTGCTTACTCCACACCACACTCTACCATCACTAACTCCTTGGCCCGAGCTGTGGATGTTGGGACCCTGCTCCTGTTTGTCTGGTGATGAGCATGCATTTCTGTGTCCCACCCTGTGAGACAGTATCATCCATGGGGGTGAAAGGGAGCACAGCCAGTCTCCTTTTTTCCTTTCTCTCCATGCACTCAGTGTCCTTAGTACTGTAACCACTACTAGTTCACTAAGATGCATAAATGAAAATTCCAGTTGGCCCCCACCTTTGTAAGACTTCTCAAGTTCATGACCCCAGTTTCTTTTAAAACAAACACACGCACCCCGCAAACATTTTAAGGAGACGTTTGCTGATATAAGCATTAAAATTCAATGGCCTTAACTGCAGGATGTTTGAATTGGAAATTATTTGCTTTCTCTAATCCACCAAATAAGCCAAATAAACCCAAACTGCCTTGCTGCGAAGGTGACTCACTTTTTTGTGCATTTGGAGTTTGCTGTGATGATCCTGAGTATTTCTCCATAACCAAAAGGAAATAAAACCCATCCATCTGTGCCGGCAGCTCTAAAAGATTCTGGTTTGTTCGGGCGGGAGTTATGTGAGGAAAGGACCGTGGCTGAAAGCACCACAGGGAATTAGGAACGCTGAGGCACGATTCTACTTCTGTCTTGGTGAGTGATATTAGTCGAGTTATGAAAACTTGGATATTTTTCCCCTCCATTCAAGCCTAACTCAAAGGCATACTGCATAAAAAGGCTCACTGGTGCCAATTTTTCACTCTGCCTGGCATCTGCGGCTGGGGATGGTGTTAACAAAGAAGCTAGTGGTTGGCTCTGTGGCTTAGAAGTCAATTGTATGCTAACCTCCGTGTATAATTTAAGAGCAGCCTGAGGGAATACTAGTCCATGAGTTCCTTTAAAGTCTACCATCTGGCCAGGACCCATGGTGACAAAGACACGGAGTCAGAGAGCAATGGTGTTCCAGCTGCACCCCGTATTGCCTTCCGTGTTCCCCTTACCGGGAGAGCTGCAGTGGGAATCCAGTTCCATCAGCTTCAGCTGCACACCAGCTGGGAGCATCCTTTTGGGGAAGGTCTTCTCTCTCAGAAGACAGTGGGTAAATCACTGTCCTACTGTCATGGCCTAATTCTGTTTTGAGAAGAGTTTTAGAGGGAAAGCATGGATATTCTCAAGATGAATTTTTCAAGTCAGTGCCACAATGAAAATACTGTTTTTGTTGTTAAACTAGTTCCTGTTTGTTTTTTGTTGTTTTGTTGTTGTTATATATGATTGTCTCCGGAGAAATCATCTCCATTTGAATTTCAGGGAAGATTATTTTTATTTTCTGTAAGTCCAAAATGCGCAAGTTTATAAATCAGTAAAGACAGCGCTCGATCTCAGTTCTGCCTGGTCCCCCTGTAAAACTGTGTGCTCTGATTTAATACAAGAGTTGTCTGTCACTGACAATGGATGACTCTACCTAACAGAACTGTTGACGCACAAAACTTATTTCCATCACATCTACAAGCTTAAAGAATGTGTTTTGCCGATGCAATTAATTTGAAACAAACCCTGTGTATCCTGTAGAAAAATTAGGACGCAGCAAATCCTGGCAAAAGAATGGCAGCTCAACCTCTTCCCCTGTCAGAAGTGCAGGCAGAGCAGAATAGTTCAAGGCAGCTGGGACTGCCCCAGCCACACGATTACAATGGCTATTAGAAGATGTAGGGGTGCACCTTCTGTTGCATGGAATCGCATCAGCTTGGATGCGTCAAAAACAGCATTTGGAGGTGGCCCACTGTCTTGCAGACCTTAAGGGGCAGTATATTGCATGATTTTTCATTTTTATTTTTTAATTTTTATGTCTCCTCTGGGAACGTGGGAAGGTAGAAAGGCCTGACGTAGTCTGTGGCTTGGTCTTCATAAAGGTCAATGAGTGCTGAGCTCTGACCGATTTGAATGTTAGAAGTGATGCCTGGCTGAGTCTTGTGTTATCAGGAGACTGGATTTAGGAGTGCTGGG
Organism: Chrysolophus pictus; assembly: GCA_037305975.1. NCBI lineage: Eukaryota > Metazoa > Chordata > Aves > Galliformes > Phasianidae > Chrysolophus > Chrysolophus pictus. The sequence goes on along the minus strand of CM074576.1, from coordinate 113,877,035 downwards.
GCTTAACATGTCAGGATGTTTGGCAGCAAGTTCAGGCAGTGCCAAAGCATATGGTATGTTTTATTAAATACCTGCTTGCAATTTAGCCAAGAAACTTGGCAGCCAGCATGTGGTGTCCAATTGAACATGTGGAAGCATCGAACCACTGAGGCTGATATCCAGCCGTTGGACAAACAGGAAAGCATTATGAAAAGTTAGTAAAAACAGGCACCACATTCTCCCTTGAGACCTAGCCATTGGTGTGCAGTACATGCCCAACGGCAGGACAGTCACGCAGTGTCTGTAATGCTTTTTGACAATGCAGTATCAAAGGTTTCTGTACCAATGTGTTTGCTATTAGGTTTCCTCATTCATGCTCCCACCTTTCTTGGCTTCTCCTCAGAGCTGGAGTGGGAGGACACTGTCAATTATTCTATTTGTGCTCCATCCGCAATCTGAAACTCTGCCCATTATTCTAGGGCAGACAGCTGTTTTTGTTGAAATGAATGGCTGGAAACAAGTTAACAATGCCGACAGTTAAATTGACATAATTAGACTTCAGAGTTAATACCCACAGAGACCTTTGAGAGGAGCTGGTATTTATCATAGCTGTTGTTCTTTTGCGAAGGGATAAGATGGATCTGTATTAAGGAATAAAAATAATATTAAAGAAAAAATTACAAACTTTTTTTTTTTTTTTTTTTTAAATCACAAAGGTTATCACTTTGCTAAATGTAGAACTGAAGGATCCCATAGTCTGTATTGAGTGCTTCTAGATGTTGTATTCCAGTGCATTGTTAGGTGCATATGCAGTCTGAGCCTTAATTTTGCTTTCTGAAATATTTTTTGCGTTATTTCTTGGTTTAATTGTTGCATGTTTTGACATATAGCCCATTTAGTTTTTCTGTATTTGGTCTTGTTCTCTATTTCAACTTTCAACTTCTCTGTTGCAACTCTTTCCCTTTGTTACACATACTAGCTTGTCATGATGCAAAATTTTAGGTCCAAGCAGGCAAGCCTGTATCTTCTTACATTAAATCTGCAGGTGTGTCCTTTGTGCCTTCCACTGTTCTTACTGAGTGCCCACATAGCATGTTACCGTGCTATGCCCTGAGCACATCTTGTGTTACTGAGTGATAATTTTGCTTAGAACGCATAAAGTAGAACAAAAAATGAGTTGCCATAAAGGGAAAGGGAGCATCTTTTTAATGAACTTATTTGTTCCCTTACCTGGAAACAGCTCTGAGCAGCCCAGTACTCGCAGAGGTGCTTGAATTTTTTTGCTCCTGTGCAGTAATTGTGCAGTGTAGAAGACCAAGCTGTCTGCCTCCATTTGTGTAATGAGACCACTGGAGGTAGGAGTTGAGACTCAGACTGAAATGCACATAGAAGATCCTGAAATGCTCTTTAAAACAGATGTACAATTACACTACTTCATATTTTCCTGGAACACCGGCTTTGTGCTATTAGTTTCCTGACAAGGAAGTTTGTTTAATGTTTGATTTGGTTTTGTTTTGTTTTGTTTTGTTGTTTGTTTTTATTTTTTATTTTTTATTTGCACTGCTGGAGCCAGAGCATAGTATATCCAGAAGCAATAGAGCTTTTATAGGAATCTGTGCCTTTCAAGCTGGCATTTGCCCTTTCACAAGCAAAAAAGAAGAAAAAAAATAATAAGAAAGGCTGAAGTCTTTACAGTGCCTAGTGAATCCCCCAAGTCAGCCACAGAAGTCTGAAGGCCGGCAGCACGAGGTGCACTGTAGGCCCCAGCTCTCCTCCAGGAGCATTGTTTGAACACAATGAAAAGGGCTTCAGTTGCAGAAGTCAGAAAAAAAAAACAGTGCTCTGCAAAGACAAAGGATACCAAAGGATGCCTGTGTTGGGAGCTGCCCTGAAATGAGGAGATGCGGGTGAGATTTGGCTTTGCCTCTCCCTGCAGTTCCAGGTTGTTTGGATCCTAAGCCCTTGTGGTTGGCTTTGGTTCTTCCAAAAAACCATAAAATGTCTTCTATTGTAAGGGAAACAGAAAAGGCTAGAATAAAAAGTCAGCGAGTGAGGAGGAGAAAAGCAGTAAGGGAATTATAGAAGTGCTGCATGCAGCCTCCCTAAGGCCTCTCTGCAGCCCCCATTTCCTTAGGCAGCCTGCCCAGATCCCAGGCAAGCTTGAAACTTCCTCTGCCTTTATAATGGAGTGCTTTTCCAGAGTTCCTGATCCGAGTCTCGGTACCCAGTTCTCCAGGGCTGTTTGCTACATGTCTGGCTAACAAGCAGAGGTGGGCTCCGTGAGGGCACTCTACCATGCTGATCTCTCCTGTCTCCATGCTCAAAATGAGGACTTTCAGTCCAAAATGGCATTTATTGCAGATGAAAAAAAGGGAAAAGTTTCAGAAGGTTGGACTAGATGATCCCTAGAGGTCCCTTCCAAACCCCACGATTCTGTGATTCCATGAGAGAGCACGGTTCACTGAGTGTTTTTAACATGAGAAATGATTCCAACCTCTCGCAAATTAACAAACTCAGTATATAGACTAAAAAGGTTGGCTGGCTTTCAAAGAAAAAGAGGAGAAAATGCCCAGGAAAGAGAAACCATTCATTACTGTTTGCCCGTGAAGACAAAGAATATTTTAAGTCTCTGTCCTACCAGTTGTTCTAGACCTGTTTTTAAAAATAAAAATTCATGGTTTTGTGGTGGCTTGGCTACGAGGAGCTGTTAGGATTTGATGCAGACCCAACAGTGAGCAAAGCCTTTGTGTATGGGATAAAATATGGCTTTCTTCCTACTGTACTCCATAGCTGAGCTTCAGAATTTTGCCAACTTCGTTACTTTAGGCATAAAATTAGGGTACCTGATTTAGGAGGATGATCTTTTAAAGTGACTTTGATGGTAACAATCATCCTGCAATTTGTCTGTCTGTCTCTTCATTCCTGAATCATCCAAGGTGCCTAGATTCTTAGTATGGCATCTTTGATGAGATAAGCCTGGATATAAATCCTAGACATTCCCTGTGCTTTTGTCTTGTAGGGAGGGAGGGTGTTCTTGGCATTAGCATAAAATTAATGTACCTAGCACTCTGGCTTACATGACATTGTCTGAATATCACAGATGGTTGTAGTAGACCTTCTAGGGATGCCTAATACCCTCATGGCCCCCTGCACTAATGGCTGCTCAGGGACATTATTGGAGGACATACCAGAATACTTGAATACCTGCTAAGTTCAGCATCTCTGTGCAACTATTAAGTGAACTCAAATGACAGATGCCCCATTCCTGTACCCTACAATTGGGGTGCAAGTTTTTAGTTCTTGGATGAAGTGGCTGGACAGAGAAAACAAGCTGGCTGGGAGCTGAACATGAGCAAGGGGCCAGACCACAGTATTTTGAGAATCACAGCTACCTCCACTCAATTAGAACTGGAAAAAACATCCTTGTCGTCATTAGCCTCTGGTCTGTCAGTTTGAAAAGTGCCTCTGTAGAGCTAAATTTTCATGTATTAGCGCTGTTCTGTAACAATGTAGAAAATGATCAGCTTCTTTTCTGCCCCCCCACCCCAAAAAAACAAGGTTCCAGAACAAGATGTGTTGTGTTTTGACTTTTTTTTTTTTTTTTCCTCAGACACAGAGGTAAGCTGATCAACTTGTACAGGAAAGGCAAATATCAAATCACAATTAAGGGCTTGGTGTTTGTCCTGAAAGCTGACCCAAGTGTATTAGGTGACTGCCAAAATGATAAGTGTAAGCTGTGTCTAATCTCTCTGGATCTCGGGCAGAGCAGATCTTCCTCCTGTGAGTTCAGAGTTGGCGGGGATATGAGATGGTTTGTTTCTTTCTGTTAGTCAACAGCCATGGGATGAATGGCTATCACAGATCTCACAGGCTTCTATTCCAGGTGTAACATACGCTTCCTTTGCCTTTCCTTTTTCAATATAAGTGCTATTTGCATGTACGCAATCAGTGAGGTACATTCAGACTACCAGAAAAATAAATTCTCCATCTCCCCCGCACTCAAATGTGCAGCAGTTGATGTGCAGGAACAAATGATGAGAAAAAAATGATTTGTGGCAGATGTTATATCATTACCTCACTACTGGAAGTTATTTTGAAGATGCAGAGAAGAACCAGCACAGACTACTCTTAAACTAAAGCATGTTTACATTTTAGATATTGAATGCTTATGAGCCATAATGTATACCACAGACATGGAGAGTAAGCATTTTCTTGATACATAAGTCAAAATGCCAGCTCAGAAAGAAAACAACCAGATGTCTATTAGGCTATTTTTGTCAGGGTTGCTTTGAACTTCATGCCGTGTTTAAGAATGTCAAGTGCTTTTCAGTATCAGACTTCTTCACATACATTTTGAAATTAATTTTTAATGGCTGTGAAAGATGAGTGGCTATCATCCTCGCTTTCTATTTGAAGAAGACTATTGATGTGATGTGCTGAAAGTGCTGAGAGGAGTAGGTAAGCCTTCTGTTTTGGCTAGTTGGACTGGTATTTCTTTGAAGTCTTGCAGCACAGTTGAATCGGATGAAGAATCTGTTTTTTGTTGGCTATCAAGATTGCAGTTTTGTTAGTCTAGTAGGCAGCACATAGCCTCTCATAGAGGTGGTACAACTGGGATCCATGCTGTTGATAATCTCTAACGAAGGCCTGGGAAGACTCTCTGCCAAAAGCACCTGTGCTGGCATTTTGCTCAGTGTTACCCTTGGCTTCTTTTTCACTGTTTATGAATGAAAAAAGAAAACAAGATGTCATCTCAAAAAATTAATAATAATAATATCTTTAAGAATTGTTAATGGCTAATGCTCAAGCAGACAGCAGAAAAGACTTCTTAATTCCCAGAAAACTTGTAATGGACTAATGCCATATGTTTAGAACATATGGACTGATCAAATAAAATGCTTCTGAAGGGAAGCATTTACACCTTTCTTGACAGCATTTGAAACCAAAATGTAAAAACTACGGTGGATCAGCCCTACCTGCACTGCAGACACTCTAATGAGGCAAGTGGAGAGCTAATGAACTACTGATTAAACATGTTTTAGATATCCATTTAACTAAAGGAAATATTATTGGGCTTTGCTTACCCAGGAGGTCAGAGATTTCACAGCTTAAAACTGCAAGAAGTATCCCTGAGGGTTATTAAGACATAGCCCCTCAGATCTCTCAGGAATGAGCATTCAGCAGTGCACCATTAGTTTATGAGATCACATGGTCTTATCACCCTCCTTTCCTTCAATTTTTGCTACATTCACCTGCTGGATCTTGTCTTAAATTAGGCTGCGAGCTCTTCCTGGCTTTCTTTGTATTTGCATAGAGACGAGTACAATGGGGTCCTGATACTGAATGAGGCTTTTGGGTCCTACTATAATACCAATATATGAGTAATGAATAGCTAATAATAATAATAATAGTGTCTGCTTTGTGTATGAGCTGCTGCTGCTTTTTTTTTTTTTTTTTTTTTACCTTCTTGCTCTTATTCTTATGAGCTACCTCAGCCTCAGTGGCTTGAGCCCACAATTTCTTGTCATATTTTGCTTTTGTAAAGTGGAGTGTCTCCAGCCTAGCAAGCAGACGTACACTGATGTACTGGAGAAGAGCGCAGGTGGAAGAGGGCATGTGACAGGTAGCATAGATGTTCAGTCAGGTCAAGTAACAGTGTTATACCTTGGGTCTTAAGCTGCGTCCCAGCTGTCTTTGCCAATGTTTCAGTACTGTCTCTCCTGTGGTTTATTCTGATTCTTGTGACCTTTTCCAGCTCCCTTTCTTGCTTCACAGTTACAGAAGCAGGATGCCAAGGGCAGCTCTGTGTAGAAGCCCAGCCTGTAAACAGGGATGGCTTCTCTAAGTGGAAATTGCCTCTGCTCAGAAGAAATATCTCTAGGGACAGACCACCTTTTCCTCAGAGGGAAAAGGCTGGGTAAGCGCAGAAGGCAGCCTATGCAAAATGAAAAATAAATCTCCCCCAGAACAGTCTATGTCAGAGTTAAAAGTAAAAGAAAGAATAAGGTACAGTTATTTACCTGTGAGCTGCCGTCATCTAGCAGTGACTACAAGTTCAAGTACTTGGTCACTTTTAATGGCTGCCTATTCTGGCACTGTCTTGATTACCTAACCCTTTACATTTGAGAGACACATTTCGTTAGTAATTATTTTTTAGTGATAAAGTGGATGCTTACCTTGTTCATCTTCACACACCTTCCCTTTGAGTTAGCAGTTAACTCTTCGATTTCTATATTGTCTGTTCAGGCTTCATCTTTCCATCTCTGTGAAGGCGACCCATCCTTGGGACCCTTGAGCAGATATGGCTAATGAGGGTCAGTCTTCACTTCAACTTGTAATTGCCAGACCAAGTGAAAACATTGGTGCACTGGGGTCCTTAAAGGGAATTTTGCACCAGAAAGGCCAGTTCTATAATAGATTCTCTATAGCCTCTCTTGCTCCTTACACCATCCCCTTGCATCATGTTCTGATGACTGGCTTTGGGGCCAGAGACATCCCCAGCATTCACTTAGTTAACTGGTTGAAGCTGAAAGAAGGGGAATGATGCCAAAAGGGAACTTGCTCCCCATATACACGTGCATCCACTGTGGAGCAGAATGGGATCTCAGGGAAGCAGCATGGACTTGGCTTTTAAAGAGCTGCATGCATGGGCGTGTGCCCTGTTTGAAGGGGGAAATGATGATTTGGGAACGCTGTAGTCTTCCAGAACCAAAAAAGCTGTGCAGCGCATTGCCACCTCCTGTTTTCAGATGTGTGTATGCTCTGTTGACTGACTTGGAGTATATTCAGGAGATAACCAGGAATCTGTCTGCCTGTCTGTCTGCAGGGGGTATAGTGTAAGGGTGGGTCTTTTCCACTATAGTTTTTGGTTGGAAGGAGACTCTGAGAGGGGTGTAGAAAAGGAAGGAGATAACCCCCAGGAAAGTCAAACTATCTATTTATTTAGTTATGTGTTTTGGGTTGCGTTTTGCATTAATCGCTGCCACACACAGGAGCCCTGTAATTTATTATTGGTGATAAGTGTGGACAGTAGCTATTATTTTTGCTCCCTGTTCTAAAACGTGGCAAGCAGGGACACTTAGATTTATGGAACATGCATTATTCAAATCTCAAGGCCCGATGGCTCAGCATGAACAACCCCAGCTATTTCCAGAATCTCTCAGTCCTTCCTCCTTTGTTCCTCCTTGTTTTTCCTTTCCTGTATGTTTTCTTGCTGTTTTGTTATGTTGGGTGGAATTTTTTCAGACTGGTATAGCTCCAGTAAAACCCACAAGTGACAGAATCATTCTCATGGGGAGCTGTGGTTGGATAGATACCTAACTGTTGGAAAGGTGCTGATGTGGCAAAGTGTAAAAGTTGAGCAGTTTCCTCAGTCAGTCTTCTTTATTTAGCTTTTAATATTTGACCTCACTGGGACTGTTGTAAGGCTGGAACAAAGGCTGTATGTCTTCTTGCCTGCCCCTGCTAGCACTTCAGGCACTATACCTACAAGACCTCTTGTCTTTAGACATGCACTGTCTCTAAATATGCCTGAAATCACTTTCATGTCTACAATCAACATGTTAACAGGTAAATGTCACGCAAGCAGAGGATTTAGATGTCTTCATTCTCTTCTTTGGGTACACAAATTGTGGTAGCTGGGAGGGTTCTCTTGGCAGAAGTTCCCTCTAGCCCGAGCATGGATTTGGCTAGTTTCTCCCTCCAGCTGTTTGTGACTGCTGTTTAATGAACAGTAAAGAATTTCTGGGGAATGGCAGAGAAATCGGTTTCTTGGAAACTCCTATTTGCAGTTAGAGGCCAAAGGGAGAAAAAAATAAATAATCAGGTGTGGAGCCATGGGAAAGCCAGTAAATTTTAAGGAGCCTTCAGACCAGGAGATAAAACCTGATGTTGGTAGCAAAACTGAAAATGAAGTCTTTATCACTGAAGAATAATGTATGGAGGCCCAAACAGGGCCACAGTTTAGCAATACAAGAATAGTCAAGTAGTAATTCAAATAGTAATTCACAAGGAGTAATATTTGAGCAAAAAGAAATTCAGTGACTTAATACCACCTGAAGTGGTCTCAATAACACCTAGTTCACACGCATGCTTCTGAAGTGTTACAAGGCTCCAAGTGTGAGCACTTCTGTGCTGTCAGGGATATGTTTTAATTGAAATGCTGCTCTTTGTGTTATGTAATGTAGTTACATCTGCTGTGGGCTCATAGGATAAAACCATTACATCTTCGCACACATTACCCTTATCTTGAATTGTATATTGCCTTTTAAAAATACTTTTGGAAGTAGGTCATCAGGAACCTGCAAAACAGAATATGGAAGAGAACTGAGTAAGAGTGACATGCTATGGGGGATCAGAAAACTGGAATCTGAGGGTTTATTTCCCATGCATTAGTTCACACAGATTTTATCTGCCATCCTGTTAAAATTGTGGAGAACTGGGGGGATCTAGTTATACCTACAGAAATACAATATGTGGATAGCAATCTTCAACTTTACCCAATGCAGCTGTATCTTCTCAGCCCATTTGCGTACCTGCTGTTGAGCCCTGGTGTTCTTGTTATTTCCATGTTATATTACAGCAGAAGAAAACTTTCTCTTCTTTCTTTGGAGACTCTTAGGATCTGCTCCTAGGGCGAAGTATCTCTTAAAAAAATAAATGTGAGGCACGATGAGTGAAAAACAGATAAATATACAACAGAGAAAATAGCAATTTTGAATCAACATTAATAGGGAAAAAATCGATGAGTTACAATAAAATCTGTGTGTGTGTGTGGAAAAATGAGGTAAGGTCCCAGACAAGCATTCTGTGTAGATTTCTTTAGACTTTGCCAAAATACCATTTCTGATAGAGCCTTTGGAGAGACAGATTTCAGGTCTCAAAGACATAAGCATGTTAACTGTTTCTCAGCCTCTGAAATACCATGACCAGGAGAAACTCAAAGTCATGCTTTTGATACTTTAGGAAAGAACTGTAATCTGTACTAATTCAGAATTGAACTGAAGTTAGAAATCCCAATTCCGAGAGCCGCTGAACTTTGACATGTCATCTGGAACAGAACTTTGTGCCTGGTGCCTCTCTATAATAGGATTACTCTGAATTATCCAAACTGAAATTGAGCACACGCGGCAGCGTCACATGGACTGGGGAAACAGGTTATCAGGCTCAAGCAAATGTTGTTTATAGCAGCTAATTTCTTGAATGCACAAGGAGTGCTAGCTCCCATTTTAGGCACTCTGGACGTTAATTCTGAAACTGAATATTGTATCTGGTTGGAATATTTTCTCTGAATATTTTCTGAGGAAAAAAAAAATCATCATATTTAATGTTGTTAACATAGTATAAAAATAAAAAGGAGTCGCAAATCGGGATGGCAAGGCAAGAGCAAACTGCTGATGGAAAATTAATTTCTAAGAAAATTTCAGAGGAAATTGAGCATGATACAGTCCAGAGCTTTGCTGAGATTGACACATACCTGCAGAATACTTTGATTTCCACAAACTGGCAGTCCTTGCAACGCTTTTTTTCCAAGAGACATTTTTCCAACCAGTGTTGCTTATTGTGGCTCAATCATTATGAGTGACTTGAACGGACCAAATATGTTGTCCTCCCAGGAGAATCACTTGAGGAGTGACATGACACAAAACTTCAAGTAAGTAGATTATTAAAAACTCAGATGATAGTTTTAAGAGCCTAAAGGGAAAAATAAGGATATTAGAAATCCTTAGAATGCTTTGTATGTTATTTATGGTGTTAGGATAATGCCTACAGGTGAAATACAATTCCTGTCCCAAATTCTGCATGTTCTAAATCGAGAATGCTTGAAAGTCTGTTATCAGGCTGCTATCAAGTATCTGCAAAGTATTTTGTCTGCTTCTGAATAGAGATGAGAAATGAAACACAGGGAACTGTGGACATATGAGAAGTAGTCTTTAAGAACAGGCTAGCTAGAATGCTCAGAAAGTTTAAATGGGCTTAAAATCTGGAACCAAATAATGCAGGTCACGCTTGTATGAAAAAGATAAAGGCAACACAATTGAGGACAATCATACACTAAGTGCATCAGCAGTGCCAATGGCACATGCCAGAGGTTTTTGGCAATACGCATAAAGGAGACATTAATTGAACTATCAGGAAATAATAATTAGTGAAGTGTATAAAGACAATTAATGCATTATTTATAATGTTGTTCTTCTCTGAAAAGTGTCTGGAAAATGTAAATACACTGCTAGGTCCTAGTAGGCATCCATGAGGGTTGAAATTGATCTTTCAGGTAGTGGGCTATGGTGAAGGCCACACTATTTCCAGCAGCATCTGGGAAATCCTGTAGTATGTGCTGTATGTTCCTTGAAAGCATGGCCCAGGTTTTTAGGCATATGTTACTTTAATTAAGCATCTCAGTCTTCACCCCAAATCCTAACTGCTGTGCTTTGAAGATCTGTTCCTCCCCATGTCTAACATTTCTGATCCTCAAATTCACCAGGATGCTTATATCTGTGAAGAATAAGAATTGTTCAAAAAGAGATGATTAGCTTTTACCTTCAAATACACCAAAATTAGGTCTTGACTTTCCATAGCTTCCCTTTTCCCACTTGTTTCTGATGTTTAAATGTTGTAGTAAGTGTCTTCTTTTCCACTTACAATGACGTTGGTAGGGTAAGGTTTCTTTCTTGCATCCCTTTTTCTCATCCTAACTCTCAAGACATTGCTGTTCTTAATTCCAGCCTAATCCAAGAGTCACTATTTTTTTAGTGGATCCTTTAGTAGACTATTCTAAAGGCCTTTATCCCCAGCAAGTCTTAGTAGGGTCTAGCAGGCAACATGCAATGGATTTGGGGCTTCACTGTCTTGATAGTTATGAATTATTTCACCTATCACTGCCTGCTTATCCACTTTAAAATGACTGCAATCTAAGCTTACCTAAAGCAGTAGTTGGAGTGCAGACAGTCTTAAAGAGGGGGTGCTGGCAGATATGGAAAGGACATGCTGGATGCTGAATCAAAGAATATGTATCATCTTAAGTTTTTCTCAGAATCTCTCTCTGATTGCTCTAGGGATCTTCTTGTTTTCATACTGAACAGTGAATAGTAGAGTTCCAATCTAGTACATTTACATTTTTGCAAGCACCACTGCAAAACATCTGCTATTTCAGACTGTGCTAATTTCTTAGAAATGTCCAGGTAGAATGAGGGAAAAAGTTGTCTTATTTAGTAATCTGTCAATTATTTGTTTTATTTAGAATACTTGCACTTACCCAGGTGGCTAGATCATTGTAGCAGCGTCAATGGACTTTTCTAGAATGAAGGACAGAGGATGAGATGCTTCTGTAACACACGTGACTTGTACATGAATAACTCAGGCATATGTAATAAAAGCATCTTAACAGGCAGTTGCATGAGTCCTGCATTACACTCCTGCTCACTGCATATAGTCTATACAGAAGTTCTCGACAGAAAGTCAGTCAGTCACTTCAGGTTTTAGCTCTATTGTTTGCTTTAATGGTTCTGATGCTATTAAATATGACAGTGCTGTACGTTCTTATAACTGCAAGAAGCTGGTTTAGTGCCATGATTTTATCTAGAAATTCTTAACTATTGTGAGGTGCATTGCGTTATGAAACTGGGTAGGATTTAGCAGAAACACAGTGGGAGTTCCACCATATGTGCCTGGATCAAACATGGCAAAAGAGGCAGATACTGTTCTATAGATCCTACCAAAAAAGTTTTGTGGGGCATAACTTATACCTACTACACTACACCTGATCTTAGCCAAAAGGCCAGGTAGTAATACAAGCTATTCAAATTAGATGAGCTCCTAAAAGAAACCGCGACAAAAGAGATTGATGAACCTCTATAAGGTGGATACTAACCAACTGCAGCTTGTCTTTCTCCTTCATGAAAGCAGCACCATGACTGCTCTTCAGATCTTTGTGAGCAGTCAACATTTGGAATAAAACCTCTAGCTAAAGCTGGGCTTCACCAGCGAGGCAGCTGTGCCAGCAAGAACCATGCTCCCACAGTATTGCCTTAGTATTCACTTGGGCTTGGAGAGGAAGGGAGGTTGCACTGTGCTGCTTTGCAGCAGAAGGCCTGAAGGAAATAAGAGGATCAGAGAAGTCAAACAGGTTGGTATGTTTGTCAGTAGATGAGAAGATCTCCCACTGAAGTTGTCCCAGGACTGCCTGAATAACAAGGCCTGTCATGAGTAGACCGATAAAGACCAAGTGCCTGACAGTGACAACAATAACATTTTATCATTGGTACCATTCTGGTGGCAGCTGGACTTAAAAGAGAGCTGGGAACAGAGGCTATCTTAGTGCTATGTGACCGAAAGCCTGCTTTAAAGGTAATGCTGCAATGAGGAATTAATGTTTCCACTGTGTTTTTTAAAAGGAGGGAACCTTTTCTGATGCTTTGCCCTTTTCAGAGTCTGTATGTGTTTGTCAGCTTCACTTGAGCTTTTAAAGAAGAATTTTACACCAGCATCTCAGTGGAAACTAGAGGATGCTGGGTGTGCTTGAGTAACTATCTGTCAGGTAGAGGTTGTTTGCTCTCGTCACCAAGTGGAGAGTGCAGTTTGGGATTGCTGGGCACCTCTTCTTTGGGAGAGCCTGGAACTGGGAGACCAGAGGGAGCGACATGTCAGCTCTGAGATTTGTCAGGACAACTCATGGGGCCTTCTGACCACAAGAGCAGCTGGTATGAGAGGTGGAAATGAAAATGTACTTGCAAGGCTCTTGCTCAGAGGGGAATAGCAGGCATTACAGAAATCCTCCTGTTCATAGTTGGAGCAGCTGTCTGAATGTGTAGAGGAACACAGCTGTCCAAAATTTAAATGTTATTTTTTTTAATCACATTATACATGTGGCCAGTATACATTTAATTTTTTTTCTGAAACTTTTCTTTCAACCATGTTCTCCCTGTATTTGTTGTGGAGACCTCTTCTTTCTGATTTAAACCTTTATGAAACATAGTCTCTTTTTACCCTTCAGAAAGCCTTTAATTATGGATGCTGCTTTCCTGCAGTAAATGTTGAACTTAAACCTTCCAGCATGTGGTACAGCTGGCAGATCCACAGACATCTTTGAACTAAGTGTGTAGAGTTCAAAAATTTGTTCTTCTTGACCATAGGGTCTTCTAAATCATGGTAAAAGTCCATGGTTTGCTGGACTCAGAGTGACTACTTCACAGATCCCAACCTATTGTAGCAGTTGGGTTAAGAGCTGCTAGGTTTCTGATGAACAAAACAAATGAACATTTTTATTCTATCCATGTCTTTCGTGAATTGATCTTTATAACCATTGCAGTCCATTGATGTTGTTGAAGATCAGGCTCTTGCACTAGCAATGTAAAGGCAAATGATTTCACTGTCTCTAACTTCCAGCCAACCATTGCTGCTATTGAGATAACGTATGTTTTTGTTGCTCAAATGTTTTTCTTGCCATTCAGTCAGGGCTCAAAGGTGATGGAAAAAGCAGATTGTCCTTTAGTTTAATAGGTTGCCCTGCTGTTTTCTGATGCTGAGATCCTTGGCTTAATTTATTGCTGCAATGGATTGCTTCCAAATAAGGATAATCCTCCTCATGCTGTTTCTTCACTTGGTTACCTCCAAGTTCTTTTCACTGGCAGCATCAGCCTCTGCAATTCTGATTTATTCTTGCCAGGAGACTCTTATTCATTTGCTGTGTTTATTGTAGTTATGGTCCTAAACCCGGTATCTTCAGTAGCTTAAAACTTTCCAAGACAATTGCTTCAGGGCCTTGAACTTTTTCCTCATGTTTTCAACGTAAAGTGAGTTCCAGAAGAAGAATTTGCTTGGCTGTGTTGGTAGACGTGATTTTAAAGTCATGACTTTTTTCTTTTCCTGGCTAAACGCATTGAAATTAACAACTTTGTGCTAGGTCGATTCCTGATTGCATAAGGGAGAGAAAGTGCCAGGAGTTTGCTATCACCAAATTCCTTCAAGAATGCTGCGTACAATGCAATGACATCTCTCACATCTGCTCTTTAATAAATAAGATGTTTAATCTGGCTTAGTGAATCTTCTTGGCTCTTAAAGCTGAAGCCTGGCTTTCACCAGGATGCCTGTATCTGTGAAGAATAAGAATGGTTCAAAAAGAGATGATGAGCTTTTACCTTCAAAACGTCAAGTCCTCTCAGGTCTGAAGTGGCTTTGGCACTCTGCACACTTTTGTCCCACTGCTACAGTCCTCTGTACTCACATGACTGTTGACAAGAAGATACTAGAGAGAAGAGGGGTGAAACTTGTATCACGTAGTCCAGCAAAGCCTGATTTTGATCCTAATTTCCTGCAAAGACAGAAAAAATAGCATGCAATTGTCTCTTCTCCCCTCCAATTTGTTGGGCGTTTACATCCTTTTTTCCTTCCCCTCTCTTTTCTTTCTTTTTTAGGGAGTGTGAATGTGCGGAGGTGCACAGAGGGAAATAAGTTATCCTTGCAACATGCAGATTCTGGTTGACTGGCAGAAATCAAATAGGACTTCTCCATGCAACCTTTTTCCATGTTCACAACGTAATAGGCAATGATTCTCACCAGCAGTCTATAACTCTTTTTGTAGCACTGGGAAAGAGCACTGTTATTTCATTTTAACTCTGTGCAAATTTAATTAACAGCAGAGATTCATTTATGGTAGTAATTTTCGGCAAGAAGCTCTTCTTCCAAATAGAAGCTGAAAAGAGAGCATGAGAATGCATTTAAGACAGGCAGATAACTTGCTGTCTAACCTCGAGAAATGCTCGTATTCAAACACCTCATGCACATGGAGCGTCATGCTCCAGCAGACCCTTCACCTCCCTCCGCAAGGGGCCTGAGATAAGGTTGCTCTGTGAACCTCGGAAGAATGAATTTCTCAGCTCCTGCAAGATTCACATCTCAGCCAGAAAGTTGCATCAACAGACTATTTGCTGCTAGACTAATTACTGGATATCGACAAGGGGGGTAGATGTTTTTGCATGCTCAACCTCAGCTAACTGCATTAACACAACAGTCAGCTTTCCTGCTTTCAAGCCAGTGAAGGGCGTTCTGCCTCAGACCTGTGCCCTGCTTGTTGGAGTGCTGCAGGGGAGAGCTGAAGGCTTGATTGAAATTTGAAGTTGTGCTCTTCCTGCTCAGTCTTTTGATGAAATGGTTTTTAAATCTGAACGTTGCCCTGTCACGGAGGCACAGCACAAGGTTGCAGCAGGCCCTGGATAAGAAAGCACTGAGGAATGGGAAGTTGGCTACTCACCTGTAGTGCAAAACAACCTCATTGATACGCAGGAGACTTCAGTCTCGGTGACTTTCAATGTCTTCCACAGCATCAAACTGATATTTCAAAGAGATTAAGAACTGAAGGGAACATATGATATCCATTTAAAGCCAAGACTTCAGATTTAATGAAGGCTGTATCAGAATGAGATATGATTCAGATATCAAATTACATTTGTTTAGCCCAACACAGCTTAATAAATCACAGCAACATTTAATAAATATTTATCTTCTTTTAATCACCTGTTAGTGCTTTTTCTGATCTCCCCATTCCCTTAATGGCTCACTCCTGTATTTATGAAATGTGATTTCCATTTCTCTAATAATCAATACATCTTTTTATTTTTTATAATTTGGGCAGCTTTACTGAACTTTTGTGAGATTTAATTAAGATTAAGGTTTAATCTTTAATTTCAATATATAAATTACCCCGTGTTTACTATTAAGTCATTATTTGGTAACCTCATTGGATATGAAGTCTTGACTGGAAATGTGGCAAGCTCAACAGTCATTACAGTATACATGTTAATGAACTTCAGGGGAATCTTTGGATTGGAGGAGGATCTTGGCTGCAGTTACATCTCTCTAGCTGATGTGTGTAATTAATAATGCGAAATGGGAACTAAGGAAGGTAGGTTGTGCGTGGCTGTCAAAGCTTCTGTCTGCATGGGTGTCTGGTGCAGCAGTGGAATTCAGGGTGAGGTCAATTGGAAAACAGCAGCTTGTGGAAATAACACTTGTACATGATGACTCAGCTGCCAGCACAGCGTGCAACACGCAAGGAGGCTGTGAGTAGGTGCGAGTCTCATGGGGTATTTCCTACACCATGCTGAACCGCTTCAGACTCAGAGATTGAGCTGTGCCCAGCCGTCTGAAGGGAGATGCAGGTGCTGCCAGCAGAATGACTCTCAGCAAGACCTTGACTGCTGCCTAAATCTCCTTGAAGGTGGTGCTGTGCAGCTGTTCCGTGCTACCATCCCCATCATCACTGGCTCCCAAACTCAAAATAATAATCTGTGAAGCTCTGTAGGTGGTTGTCAAAGTCTAATTTAAATTTCAGGGCACATGCATTCTGCAGCCCTTTGCTAATCCCAGGCACACTATGGCTCTCATCTGCCTACTTGCCTGGTTGTCCTTCCTACGAGAAAAAAAAAAAGAAGTGAACTAAAAAAAAATCAGAGGGAAGCAAAATGGTATGTTATTACCTTGTCACAGCTTGGGCAGGCGCCTGGATCCTGGGGAATGCTCTTAGCTTCCACCATGCAGATAGAATCCATCTTCCAGAAAACTCTCACAGGTAGTTAAGCTAGACATGTTTGAGTCTGTCTGTGAGTTCATATCGTTTAATGACATTAGCATTGCCTTTGTCTTCTATTTGGCACTGAAAAATTTCTGTTGAGTCCCCTTCAGGGTCTTCTGCTATGTGAAGAAAACTTTGGTTTACCTACAGAGCCACAGAAATAATAGCTAAAAAATATCCATAAGGATGCATGTAATATTTATAAAGTTAATGCACTGTTCTTTGAACATTCCATGTTTCCATAACATCTGTCACATATCAGTATAATAGTCTCTGAATTTTATATGACTCCAGAACATCACATCTGCTATGGTCTTGTTTGGCAATCTGCTGTCTAAAAGGGTCATAGTGCTTCTTTTCCCTTTCCCACATTTAATATAAACCCCATGCATAGGATAAGGGCCTTATGAATTTCAGTGGGGGTATCATTTTTGCCCAAAATGTTGTAGACTCAATTCAGAATTTTCAGGTAACTGCTGGACAAATTTTTCAATACTTATAAAATTATCTAGTCCTTAAATTCTGCTCAATCAGTTGTTAATTGGGCTTAATGCTTTCAGCCTTTGCTCTCCATGTCTTGTTGATGGTCCCTTCTCTAACCATATGAATGTTGCAAACTAAAATACATACTCTGATGCTTCTGTTTATAGGTTTGAACAATACAACCATTTGATATCTCATCTGAGAAGCAGCCACTGCTGTAAATTAGTGAAGAGCTATCTCCTCTCTCTGGTTCTGTCAATGTGACTACTGCAACATATCTCTTTACTTGAGCCTACTTCGACTGTGGCTCCCTTTTTGGGACCCTTTTCCTTCCAAATCACTACTGGAAGTAAAGGAGATTATCTAAGGAAACTGTATATCCTTTTTTTTTTTTTTTTTTTTTTTTCCTGTTAGGTGGCCACAGCCATATTGGAACTGTACAGAGATATACTTTGGATTGGAAACAGAGGTTGAGAATAGTAGACTGGTACACAGGGATGAATCCTCAGTGTTTGCTGCACAAAGCACATCTGATGAATGGCATTCCAAACTACCTTTTCTGTTGGCCCTCCCACCAGAATGCTGTAGTGTACCTACTATGGTAACATGAGGAAGGAACAGGGTTTGTTTCCTTTCTCCTCTGAGCCTTCTGCTTGCCACCCATCAAACGTTTTGAAAACATCTGTGAGGAAATTGCTTGCAGTTGCAAGGAGCTGGACTTGGTCAGCAGGTAATTTATAGACCAAAGTAGGTTTAGACTGAATAAGATGCTTCTCTCCAGTGCAGTCAGCATGACTGCAATCAGTTGGGGTGGAAAATAAACATATAGTTTATCAGATTCAACAGATGAGGTGCATTAATCCAAGATGCATGGCAATGCTTGTGTTGAATATCCTTGGTAAGAGTTCTTCTTGGACTGCTTTTGCCTTCTACCTTTTGTCTGCCTTGAGACTGACTCCTCAGTGGTGTCTTGCAGTGAGTAAGGAGTTTGAAGCTATGTTTGATATGTGTTAGCTGAGCAGCAGACTGAACACTTGTATCAAATCTACAATACCCACATTAAGGTTCTTTGTTAATGGCACCTAACCTCGATTGTTTGAAGGAGATTCTCTGGCAAACTTAGAAGCCTGATCCAGCAATAGTGCTAATACAGAGCATGAAAAAGAATACCTTTGCTCCTACACCAAAATGTCTTTTAGTTTTGGGTAGGTCTGTTTGTAACCTAGCAGCAATAGCTTCGGTTTGAGTTTCTCTGTTACCTTCCTTTGGTTTACCTCTGTGGACCATTGAAACTGTGAGTCCCTTTAGTTTCAGGGATGCTAGAGGAACTGTAAGTTACGGCATGGTAAATGCCCCTTTTGCTAACATATCCCCAAATTATTAGTACTCATCACTTTGAAAATAAGTCCTTGGAGGGAAGAAGGGAAGGAGATTGACAGGCTGACGTCTGTCCTCTGGCATCAGCGTGTGCTGTGGTGTCTCGGGGAGCTTTGGTCTAGATTGTGTAGGCCAGACAGTTCAGGGAAAATCTAAAATGCTGAAGAGGAGAAGATGGATACTTAAACGGGAGAAAGCATTAATTGCAATTAATGTACAGGAGGAGTAGTTCATCAACAATAAAGCAGGTGAAGTCCTGACTGGCCAGCCAGCTGCCTACATCTATCACTGCTCAGCACCTGCAGGCAGACATTTTGTTGTGCTTATTCTGCAGCCACCCAGCACTGACAGGAGGATACCCAGGGAGGAGGAGAGACAGAGAACTGCAGACACTTGAAAGGAATTTTGCATAGGCACGGGAAGAGATCACACCTTCTTCCAAAGCTGAAAAGTGAAGTGGGAACACCTGTGGCTGGGCAGGGGGAAGAAACTTCTTCCCCAGTGGATCACTAGGAGAGGAAAGACAAACAGCTATACTGCTGGAGCACTGTCCTTCCCTTCCCCAACTCTGTGCCTTGCTGAGGATGAATACCCTTGCCTTCTGCATATTGTAAGGGTGATTGCTGCTATGCCGTGCTGATTGCACGGTTGCCAGCTTTTTCTGATTTTTATGTAATGAATGGCAAAGCCATACTGACTTGTTGTTTCATGGAACTTGCCAGAGACCACATTAAAAAGTTTCTGGCTTTTGCTCCAGAGCACTAGTTTGTACCATCAGTCATTTTGACATTGGGTTTCCAAAATTGAGTCCAGATGCTAATTTCTTTAATGGAAGCTGCAGATTCTGTAAAGGCCTCCTTCCACCTTGCCCTTGGATCCTCTTTTCCCTGGGAAGAGGTGCATACTGTTTTGACAGACAGTTCCTATTTGCAGTGGGGCATGCAAGAACATCTGGGGAAAGAAGGAAACTTCACAGTTGCCTGTGGCTGAGAAGAAAAAGTCGTCTTAGCACAGCAGATTTGGATGCCTTTGGCTGACAGATATCACGTGAGTTGTGCCTTGTAGTGGCAGAACAGCTCGGTGTCTTCAAAGCACACCAAATCCGTAGGAGTCACTTTCCTGGATGCACCGCTGTTACTCTGCTTCTTGTTATTAGTGTGCCAGCCTCAGCAGGAAAGCTGGATTTGAGATAAGGCCACAGTTGGAAATATTTGGGTTGGGCATGCTGGTTGTGTAAGGGAGGTGCTCACAGCCAAGGCTGTGCCTGCCTGGGAGGAATTTGGAGTGAAGCAGTTCGAATCATATTATGCTAAGGCTGTACCAAGGGAAAAGTTCTGCACACGCATGTGCAATGGACAAAAATAGGCTTTTGTTGTATTTTGTGCCCTCCTTGGTTCCCACAGGTAAGGGTCTCTTTCTCTTAAGGTAAAGGAGAAACTGCTCAGCATGGAGTGGGAGGCTCAGCCGGCGTGCTTGAATCACTGGAACAAAACATACCCCCTCAATATCAGAGAAAACCCACCCCCGCCATCAAGATCCTCAAATCTGTGTGTCTTAGCTAGATGATAACACATTCATGCTTCCCAGGTGCAATTACGTGTCATACACAAAGGCAGTCAGTCTCATCTCCGCTACAAACTCTGGGACAGGGAAGTCCTGTTTTGTTCTCTCACTCAGTTGGTTTGACGTAGCAACTGGCAAAAAAGGACTCTGTTCTGTAACCACAGAGTGCTGCTGCTGTCCGTCTGTTGAGATGCTGACAGTGACGTGTAAACCAAAAGAAACCACTGACATCAGTGGAGTCCTTTCCACCCTAATGAGGTACAGGGATTGAAGTTGGCTGTGACTTTGGACCAGTTCATTTCCTCGTGCCTCAGTTTCCCTAGTTGTGAACGCATTGATTACATGCTTTCATCACCTTACCTAGAGCGCTTGAGATTTCTGGGTTGTCTGCAGAGGTTGTTGTAATCTTCAGATGTTGTAGGAGTGGGAAGGATTATCATCATTATTTCTGACAGGCAACTATAATTCATCTTTGCTTACCAGACCCCTATGGTAGTCTTATTGTGAAATGAGTAAAGGTTGCTTCAGCGTGGGATTCATGTGAGTTTATTTGTCATTGAGCCTGGTAATAAATTGGCCCCAGACAGTGTTACCCGAGCTGTGCAAACAGAGAAAATTTTATGATTCTTAATTTAATTTGTATTCTCCATTTCTCACTATTTGTATTCTCTCAAAGTCTGAAAAAAGCTTCTTTGCCATTTGATCTGGACGTTTCCTGTGTGATGAATGCTGATTATTTCTTTCTCCTCCTCCTGAGATATTTTTATTTATTTATTTATTTTTTATAAAGTAGAAAACGATGACTTAATTAAGTCATGTGTCTCTTGAAAGTAAAGCTTTTTTAGTTATTTTAAGCTCCCTCCACTGGAGGCTTCTGCAACAGCATTGGAGAATGGAACAACCTCAGATAAATACAACCCGACTTAGTTTTATACATTCTATAAGAAGCATGTGAAGGTAGAGTCATAGAATATCTTGAGTTGAAAGAGACCCATGAGGATCATTGTGTCCAACTCCTGGGTGTTCTTCCTATGTCTATGGTGAGCATTTTGTGAGGGAATCTTAAGGCATTTGAAGTAACACTAATTTCTTAACCCTTATGATGACAGACCTTTGGGAAGCAAGTAGAGTGCTTTCAGAGCAAAATATATGGCTGCCATTAAAAAGCAACCTTAAGGAATGTACTGAGGGGTGGGATGGGGTTGTGCTAAGAGCTGTGAGAAGGTTCTTGGGACATGTTGAAAGGACAGTGAATGTAGTAGCTCCCTGAGAGAGCAACTGCACCAGAAACAGAGCAAAACACCATCCAGCCCTCACCCAAGAGCAATAGAAGCACAGGGCAGACAGAATTATTTTCCCACCACCAGCAAATCCACCTGTCTTGTAGTCACATAGATAAAGTTGTTTCACGTAGGTACTAGAGAGCATTCAAGCTTGCTATGCATTTCCGAGCTTGCTTAATCAGAAAATAAAATCAGGCTGTATATGTGAAAGCATTTCATTTTCAAATGTTTCAACAGAACAGCAGGCGGTCGGTGGGATAGCATTACGATCACTGAGCCACTTTTTGGTAGGCTTTAATTTGCCTAAGCCTGACTGTTTGGCTTTTGTTGAGAAGAAGGGAAAATGATTCTCTGCTTCAGATCACTATGCTGGGACAGTGGCTTCTTCTCCATCTGGTCCTTTTTCTGACCTTAAGTTGCACCAAGGGAAGTTAAGGTTGGATATTAGGAAAAATGCCTTCTCAGGAGTGGTGTTCAAAAACCCATAGATGTGGCACTGAGAGACATGGTTAGTGAGCATGGTGGGGATGGACTGGGGTTGACTTGATAATCTTAGTGGTCTTTTCCAACTTTAATGATTCTGTGATTCTGTAAAGGGAGATAATATTGCTCAAGCCGAGAAAACCAGGAGTGGAGTTGAGGAGAAGGCTGGCAGGATTGACTGAAACAAGCTTTTGGAGTGAAAACTGTATAAGTATTCTTCCCACTGCCTTTGCTGTGAAGTGTCACCACGCTCACTTCCCTCCCATTCCTCCTGCTCAGAACCACTGTTTATGGATGCTGTCGTATGCTCACCACAACCACACCACTCTCAGAAGCGCTGCTTGGAGCGCTGCCTGCTGCAGTCAATGCATGTTACCCTGCCCCTCCTCAGCAGCACACAATGCTTAAGAAGCTCATTCTTATGGGGAGCCCCGTGCATACCACTTTGCAGAGGTAGGGGATGACAGCACAGAGAGAAAGCTGCTTGGAGTGGTGGTTTTTCTTCATTTTTGCATACAGCTCTTTAATTGCTGTGTAATAAACCGGTATTGATGAAAGAGGCCATTTACCATCAACTTATTTGGTTTTCTGCAATGAGCTAATGTTTAATTAATGTGCAATAACTTTTGCAACTGAATGTATCCCGTTAGATTTACTATAGGGGACAGTTTGAACATCAACTTAAGCGGCCAATGACTGCAAATGTATTTATTAAGGTTTAAACATGTGTAAATGAGTTCGTGTCTATTTGCAGAGCTGTTAAACTACAGTAAATATGTTCTTTGTCAATTGGTGGTTAATTAACATCCATTAGTTCTCCATTAAGAGCACAGTTTGGTGTCTGAATTTCCTTGCTTAGTACTAACTTTGAATTAGGGCTGCATTTTTACCTCCTTCTACAGAACAGTGTTTCCAAAATCCACTTTCTCCATAGGGCTGGAGCGCTGGGAGCAAAAAGACGTGCCAGTTTTTGGAATGTGCTTTGCAAGGCAGGAGGCTCATGAAGGGACAAGTGGAATCTTACTGCTAGGCCTCACAGCTCGTTTTTATAAGCTGAGAAGCTTCCCTCCTCTTGCAGCTCTGCCTCCCGAATGTTTGTAGGCACTGCAAGTTACGGAGCTGGCTCACGTGTTCAGTGCCTGCTCACCTCTGAGCATTTTGGGATTTACTAGTGCAAACACTGCTAACACCTGCATGGAGGGGGCACGCAGAGCAGATCATAGAGGATCTGTTTACTCCGAAGGAAATATTTAAGGTGGGCATTTCCGAGCAAAGGCTGTGTGGGGCAAGATCACAGAATTGTAGGGGTTGGAAAGGACCTCTGGAGATCATCGAGTCCAACCCCC
The DNA here is from genome assembly GCA_037305975.1 of Chrysolophus pictus. Lineage (NCBI taxonomy): Eukaryota > Metazoa > Chordata > Aves > Galliformes > Phasianidae > Chrysolophus > Chrysolophus pictus. The sequence goes on along the minus strand of CM074576.1, from coordinate 113,853,954 downwards.
CTGCCAAGGCAGGCTCCCTACAGCAGGCTGCATTGGTAGGCGTCCAGGCAGGTCTTGAACATCTCCAGAAAAGGAGACTCCACAGCCTCCCTGGGCAGGCTGTTCCAGTGCCCCGTCACCCTTACTGTGAAGAATTCCCTTTGTATACTGGTGCAGAACTTCCTATGCTCAAACTTACAGCCGTTTCCCTTTGTCCTGTCCCCACAGATAGCTGAAAAGAGGTTGGCCATATCCCTTCGGTGGAAGGGGTGTTAGGCACCCTGTCTCCACGCTCGGTTGGCCGCTATGTCAGCAAACAACCACAAGGTGACACTGTCCCAGTACGTTATTTATGTTTTGACAGGAGAGCGTAGATTACATTTGGCATAAAAGGGTGTTCTGGGCATCCGGATCTGTTCCCTGCTTCTTAACTGGGAGTTAGGTATGATGCCGACATCATGCATTTGTTAGATCTAGAAATAAAAAGCATTTTCAAATTGCCAACTCTCCATGCAAGCACTGCCTTTTTACAGAATGAGTAGCTGTAAGAGAGTGACATTCAGTACTGCTCACACGATTGTCTGAGAATTTCATCCAGCAACTGAGGAATGCCTGACCAGTCACATTACCATCCCAAGCCATCACAAACGTTTTGTCTTCCTCCTCCTTTCCTCTGCAGCTGTCAGAATTTGAGGTGATAGAGCATATTGCTTACGGGTGAGGATGGGAAGAGTCCTGTTGCTTTTTGCAGTTGTGAGAATATACAGTATACTAGCTGTGCAGATATAGCAATGAAGGGAAACATGGGCTGCTGAGGTCAATATTTTAGGAGCTGGGTTTTTTACCCAAGGTACTCCAGTGTCCTTATGCTAGAGTTTGGTTTCTTTGTTGTTTTACAAGAATGCTTCAGTTCTTTGCTGCAACTGGTCTTGGTTGGTAATGCTGAGTGAAGGTGAGATGTGTTACAGGCATAAATTGTGTGTTGAGGTAATAAGCAGTGATGTAGATTAGACATATTTGTGAATGGTTAATATGATAAAAATAAGGTACTACAGCATGTGTCATGTTTTACAGTCAGACATAGTATCAGAAGCAGCTGAGATAAAACACATTTGTAAGGTACATGGAAGTACAGGTGAAAGATACGCTTGGAAGGGTGGCCTTTGGACCTGCTTGCCCAGTTGTGATGTTAGGTTACCTGTGGCCATTTTGTTTAACCAGATCAGATTTAAAGAGCTGACTGCGTTGTTTGTGTAGTCATGAATAACAGGCTGAACCTGATACTGTTCTTTTGCCTCATGCTCTGCGCCTGCAAGCATCTACTTTGGTTTTAATAACATTAGCTAAATTGGTAGCACTGTTAACTACTTCCCCTTGATTTCTCCCTCATGAGCCTGCATGCCTCCCTGCATTTTGCTACCCTGAGATTATTAAAGGAACAGGCAGAGAAAAGAACAAAACTTTGATCAGCTCTAGTCAACAAAGCCTTCCTCAGCCTCCTAGTAATGGGGATCATTGAAAGAAATAGACCTAATTTATTTCTAGGGGTGGGGGCAAGAGGAGCTTTGAACTGAATAGGAAATGCAGTAAATGGGCTTTCCTAGAGAAGCAGCAGATTCATAGGATCACCCAGAATCATAGAATGGCCTGGGTTGGAAAGGACCACAATGATCATTTAGTTTCAACCCCTCTCCTATGTCCAGGGTTGCCAACCACTAGACCAGTGGTTGCCCAGAGCCACATCCAGCCTGGCCTTGAATGCCTCCAGGGATGGGGCATTCACAACCTCCTTGGACAAGATTTTTCAGGCTCATCCTGGTTCCCTGCATCATCCCATGAAGAGGAAGCTTTTTGTCGTTCATGATTTGGTAGTGGAGAAGAGCCTTATGCTGCCACCAATATTAAAACTGTGCGTCCTGCCCATTGGTAATAATTTGCATGCATGCCATTATGAACTTCTGTCAAGTTAAATTAGCAGCATTGGTTTGAGGCACGACTGTAAGTAGCAATCATGACTTGCTCTTCTTTTTTCCCACCAATTCTAGACAGGCAGGTCCTTGAAAGAACAAATCTGGAAGCTGTGAGCAAGTGGACATGGTGGTCATACCAGCTGTAGGCACAAAGCCAAGGCAGCAGCAGCAGAAACTTGTTCTTTCAGCTCCTTGGACACAGGCTCGATCTGAAAGAACTCATCCCAGAAGAGCAGTAATCCAAAAAGTAGTATCTATTGTAGGGTGCTTTGCTGACTTATAGGAGGAGAGCCAGGCTGAATTCTAAAGCGTGAAATTATCCATTAGGGCTGTTGGGTTTTGTCTTCTTCCCTAAATTATCCAGTTCTCTGTGCAGCAGTCAGTGCTGTCCAGTCACAACCTCAGCAGGGGCGGGGGGATGCTTTGGGGATGTTTTTCTGCAGAGCCTTAGGACAGGCAGTTGCAGCCTTAGGGGAGGATGGGGACACACAGTGCCTGACCAATAGTTACGCGCTCAGTGGAAGACCTGAACTACAACTCCCATGAGGCACTCCATTCCCAGAGGCAGATGCACTGTACTGCTGGGAGACTCAAAGCAAAATGCACTAAATTCAGAGTGCCAAAACGTTTTGGCTCATTGTAAAACGCTGAAATTTCCCAATTAGCCTCTATATTTCAGATTTTTATATATATATATATATATATATTAATATTAATATTTCAGTCCTTAACTTGAATTTGGGGTGAAAATCAGTGATGAAGCTGTTGGAATTTTCCATGAGGAAAACATTCTGATTTGTTTTTTTTTTCTTCTGAGCACAGCTTTAAAAAGAGGTAGCTGCACTTGTTTCTGTGAAGTGCTTTGATATACGCGGATGAAAAGAGCTATAGAAGTGCTAATTATTGTCACACCGGTTTTAATTATTCTGTCAGGCTGAGGAGCAGCTGCCAGTTTTCAGCCAGCAGTGGGTTTTTCAAGATGTCCTGTCCACAGTTCTCATAGAAACAATCAGATACTTATTTTTAATTGTTTTAAAAAAGAAATCTCTCTGTGCTCAGCAGATGCTACAGCTCTCTGATGGAAGTTCAAATCCACCTGTGTGTGGGATGTTGGTATCAGGGCAGTAATTAAGGGAGGAGATGGAAAGCTCCATTTGCTAGCTAATAGGGAGCAATCCCTGGGGGGGGGGAGGAGGAGGAAGTGGTTGCCAGCCAGGGTGAGATGCTCTGAAATTTGCTGTGCACAACATTTTAAAACGGAAACCACCACGTCCAACATTTGGGAGAGGAGTGATTTTTACCTCTTTTCTATTTGTCGCTGCAGTTATTTATTTATGTTACGTTTTGTTCTGTCTCTGGGAAGACCTAAACGAAGCATTGCATCTTCAGTCAGCTCAGAGAAGCTCAGCGGAGCCGAGCAGCTCAGCCAGTTTCTAGATAAACTTTGTTTACCCGGCAGTATTGCCAGCTCTCAGGGGAGCTGGAGTTGGAAGGCCTCTGCTCTTGCTTTGCTTTTCAGCCGTTCCGCCCGGCTGTGCTGCCTCATCCGAGGCAGGCGGTGTGTCATTGGAATCCTAAGGCTATGCTGGCTGTGTGTGTTTGTCCCTGCAAAATGATCCGACAGAAATCTGGGGGATTTACCTATGGTACTCCAGCAAAGACAGCCTGCCTGGTATAAAGAAACCTACTGCATGTCCTAAGGGAGAGATTAGGACCGGGGAAGTGATAGGCATAAGGCACTTTAGGGTGTTGTGTTCTCACAGCAGAAGTATCAGTGCTGTGAGTTAATGGAAGGAAAAGACCAGAAGTGACCTGAGAATGCACCCATACATATCAGGAATTAGGCTACCAGTATTCATGTTATGGGGCCATCTCCAATGGAAATGCAAGATGCCACATAGAAAGGACATTGGTGGCCATGAGCGGATAGCTAAGCTCTGGAAAAGCTGCCTTCTAGCGCAGGCTCTTCTGTCTGTGAGATTTATAGAAATAAGATGAAATTTTTCATGATCTTTCGAAATTGCATTATGTTTTCAGAAGAAGAAACATTCGCAGGAGGCACAAGTGGCACTGACAGGTCACTCCCTCACTGTCATGGTTCTGTGCATCCCTTTGTCAACAAACTGGTGTCTAGGGCATGCAGCAGCTCTTCAGTACTGTCAGTTGGCAATTGGTCTCCATTAAAGGATAACAATGATATTTCTTTGGAGAAGAGACTTTCTCTTCTGTTCTGGTGAATGATGTGTCAGGCTGTTAAATCACAGAGGTGGTTTTATTCTTCCCCATTTGATCTGTTTGCTTTCTTTCTATGTATTTCCGGTGTCTAGTTCCTCAAGGCCAGCATGGTGTGCTATATGTAAATCTAAGAAGCTTAAAAATCCAAGTCCTTCCTTCGTGTGTTCTCCTTTTTAGGGGAGAAGGTCTGCTATACCAAACCCCATGACACGATAAGCAGTAACGTGGCATTGATTTCGATCAATATGAAGCAGAAGGATTTGCCCCATTGCTGCAGCTCCTACTCAGTTGTTGCCTAAGGATTAGGAGGATTTTAAAGAGATAATGCACAGCTATTCTTCCTGTCCTGGAGAGAGCTTGGTGCCTCTTCATGTGACTCAGCTGTAAAGCAGAGGAGACAGACACACAAGGAAAATGTGTCACCAGGACCTCGAGAACCTCTTTTAGACTCTGTGACGCTGGCCCAGTAACACCCATGTGACAGTTCTGCCTGAGCAAGGAAAAGGGCAGAGGGAAGAACATCATTTCTTCAGAGAGTTGCACAGGGAAGCAGCGCAAGGGAGTGAAGATTGTACACAGGGCCCAAGTCCGTACTCTGAAGGGACAGTGGATAATTTCAAGTTTTATCATATAGTAGAGGCAGGAAATGAGGGTGTGGGTTTTGTTTTGTTTTGTGTTTTGAATTAATGTTGAAAATGTAATGTCGAGTTATCTAAAAGCAGCTTGCACGTTTGGGGAAATCCTACCAGATGTTTTCATTTAGGAAAGAAAAGTCCAGCTGAATTCACACAGGCACTGGGGCAAGTAGTGCTTTCTTTTCTCCTCTGTAGTCAGCAGACTTCAGCCAAAGCCAGGCAGTATCAGGACAAGCTTCAGTTTGTCCAAATTGCCTTGCAGCAGCTGAATTTCTGCCAGCCTTCTAGCAGGCCTCCACTTCCCTGTGTCCAGGATCAGGCCCACACTGTCGGTTTTGTTCCAGAGCAAAGGTTCTGTGGCCCTGTAAGCTTCTTGCCAGGAGTGTTTATTGAGGAGTGAAGAGATAGGAAGTACGTTGCAGCAGTGTCAGCATTATGTTAACTTCAGCTGGGTTGGCCAGCAGAGCTCAACCTTTCTATCTTTCTCAAGGGAGCTTTGAGGTGAAGCTGTCTTTGGGGCATGTATTAACAGCCTAATGAAAACAAGGCAAGCTGACTCCAACATCTGGTAAGCACAATGGTAGGAAGTAGCTTAAGGTTTAACTCATTTTTTGTACAGCGTAGAAACATACTGCTGTATTTGTGATAAGCTGGCAAGACATGTTAGCTAGTTAAATGTGTATTCTTTGCATTTCCTAAATCCTGCTATGGACAGCGCGTGAGTAATTTTCTCAAAAGATCATCTGTACCAAGTTAAAATCCTAAATGCAGACCTTTTTCCTTTCTTCTGAGGAAGGTAAATCTGACTCTGAGATTCCTCTGTTTCCTTTAGAGGAAGGCTAGTGAGGCAATAAAAATAATATTTTATATTGTTTTTCTTTTTTTTATTCCTCATTGCTTATATTCCAAATCTTGTCAAAAAATCAGAAAGCATTAATCATTTCTCTAGCTGATCTAAGACAAAGGCAGAGAATCTACTTTTGTAGGCTCTCTGAATAATGCTTCATGTTTTGTTTTGCTTTCTGAAACACTTTCTGGTCTTAAACTTTATTACCCTTTACCTTAACTTTCCAAAGTCTTCTATCCTGACTTACTATTAATGTGACTTAATTGCTGTGGTTGCCATATGAGTCGTCAAAACAGCTTTGCATCTTTCTGGGGGATGCTAGAATTTGACATTCTCTTTTGTGCTGGCAAAATCGTCAGGGGAGATGAGAGCTATAACCTGCTGGGGAAAGTTATCCTTAACTGCTGGATTCAGGGAATCAGACAAAGTTGAGCAGCTTGCACATTGTTTTGGGGCTTGCCATTAGAGCTTCATTAGCTCCATAATCATATTCCAATTACAAAATATGTCTCTCTGTATACTCAATCCCATCCATCTCCCATACAGCTATCCAAACACATGGCAGCTTTATGGAAAGATATTACAGGAGCCAGAAACATGCAACCTCGGTTTCACTTTGTGAAAACTCTAGAGTCAACTGTCAGGAGCTAAGGGTCATCTGCCCAGTCGTGGTGACATCCTCAGTCTTTCTGTTACATGTAGTAAACTAAAAGCAAAATGCCTTGTTCCCCAGTCATCAAAACATTGACTCTTTCCCGGCCAACATGCTCAAACAGTGAATTTTTAAGATTGGCTCTTGGGGTTAAGGAGATCTTTCAAGAGCTTCAGAATCATTCTGGATGTTATAAGGAAAAACTTGCTGTCTGAGTGAAACACCTTTTTTCTGTCCCTTCTAACTTCTGAGTTATTTGGTTTTCTTATTGCAAACACTATTCTCTATTAAAAAAAAAAAAAAAAAAAAGAAAGACTGTATATGATGGGAAGCACAATGACAGCAGAGCAGCAAGGTCTCAGGCTGCAGGGAGTGAGGACTCAATGAAACACAACAGCCATGGGCACAGAAGTCAGGGAACCTTCCTGAACAGGACTCTTCTCCAGAGGAGTGACCATTATCTCTTCTTGCATATCACTGTGATAATGTCACCAGGCCTAGGATCTTCTGGAGCTTTTCTTTCAACAGTGACAGACTAATCCTCTGGATGAGATAGGTGGCCCATTGTACCACTGTCTGTGCTTTGGCCACCCCTGCTTCAGGAAGGTGGATCAGATCTTTCACCCACCCGTGAATTGGCAAGGTCATCTTAACTAAAACTATTTGGGTTAGCAGCTCTGCTGCCTGTAATGTGGAGTAGGTGGCCAGTAACTGTTTTCAGTCATACTATCTCTTCTGCTCCAAACCAGACCCGAGATGAGAACCCAACTGGGGTTTGAATGGTTGGGCTGCCATAGGCCCAAGCTGAACCTGGCCTGAGTTACACGTACATCAAGTTCAGCTGGAAGGGTAGGATTGCATACACCTAGTGCCTGTGCCTGTTAAAACTAGTTTAACAACTAGTTAGGCTGGAAGGCCTCCTGTTCCATTCTCCCCCTGTCCCATATTTGGCCTTTCTTTGTGAGTGGGTATAAAAGCCTCAGCAGATGCGCTAAGTGGGGTATAAAGGAACACCAATATTCCAGTATACCCCAAAATTCTTGCAGCTGCTTTGGCACAGTAGGAACTGGGAATGCCTGAACCTTGTCTGTTTATTACACTGGGTAGTACTTTGGTCTTTCCCAAGAAAACTACAGCCAGGAATTTCACAAGTAGGCCTGGTCCTCGCACCTTCCGTGGGTTTATAGCCCACCATTTCTCTTGCAGATAGGTAGAGAATTAATCTACTGCCTTTCCTAATGCTTCCAGCGAGTCAGACATCAGCATGAGATCCTCTGTATAGTGGTAGAGTTTGATGTTATTGGGTTTATTCCAATCTGCTAAGTCATGCACTACTAGGTTATGACAGAACCCTTGTAGCAGGACCTGAAAGGTCCACTGCCTGCTTCCCCACTTAAATGCAAACTGATCTTATGATTCTTCATGGATGGGAGTACTGAAGAATGCATTTGCCAAGTCTAGGACACAGTGGTATGTTTCTATCTCCCTATTCAATTTTTCTGTAAGAGAGGAAATATTGAGTACAGCTCAATGAACAGGCAGCATGACCTTATTCACTTCTCTGTAATCCACTGTCATTCTCCACATTCCATCTGACTTTCGTACTGGCCATATGGGGGAATTATACAGGCTACGTACAGGTCTTATGATTCCTTATTTTTTGAGTTTCTGCACCATTCTTGAGATTTCCTCTTGCACCCCTGGGCTTCTGTACTGTTTAGTGTTAGTAATCTGACGCAGCTCTGGCAGGCAAATAGGTTCATGTTTCATATGGCCTCCTAATATTTCCTGCACTGCCTGGATAATAATACATCTCTTTCTCAGTCTGAACTCTCCCACAGTTGTCTGGAGATATAGTATATCTATGCCCAGTATATACTCTGGGACTGGAGCAATAGACACTTTATGCTACTGGGGTGGGAGCCACCCAACCCCTACCTTCAACCTTGTCTGGGTTACAGGGATAGTCTGTCCCCCAAACCCACCAATCATCACCCTAATCTCCATGGAATTTAGTGGGCTCACCATGAATAATTGATGTTTCTGATGTGTCTACTAATGCCATCACTTGTATGTTCTTCCAGGACTGAAAAATAGTTAATTCAACATAGGGCCTCCAGTCCATCTGGGGGTCAGAATCCCCCATCACACAAGTAACTGTTCAATTGCCAATTCTTTTTCCTCAGGTGGCTCAGGAGTAGTGGCCCAGGTCACTTGGGAAGGCTTCTTCCTTTTTTTAGAAACTAGAAATCGTACAGATTCCATGTTCTTGTTGGCACTTGTTCAGTAATTCCTGTCCCTGTTTTTTTGGGTTTTTTTTTTTGAAATCTTTTATTTTCCTCCAGCTGTTCCCATAGCTGGAGGAAAACAGGACTGGGCTAGCGATCAATTTTTGCAAATTGAACCCCAGAATGGATTACATCATTAAACATCTGGTTTTGGGATACCTGTACGGGTCCCAGTCAAGATGTCCACAGGGTTGGTCTCCTAGTTTTAGTTTCAGAGAGGACCTCTGTCCCTTCTAATGTCCCAATATTGTGTCTGGTCTGTAGGTACTTTGCTTCTCCTAGATCAGTCACCAACTGAGAGGTTTGTTGAATGATGGTTTCCAAAGCCACTGAAGGGTTTAAATATGGACACTAGTATGCCATCATGGTGGGGAGGCACCTTGTAAGATGAAGTCCCTCATTCCTACTGAGAACTTAACCGGACCCAGATTCTCAAAAGCACCATCATAAATCGCCTCCTTCATTTCTAGTTCTCTGATATAATTTTGAAGTTCCTTCCATCGAAGTCCATAGAACAGTGTTTACTGGGACATCGCATTTATTTGGCCACATGATTCTACATGCAGCCATTATCCATTGAATTAGAGAATAATTTTTGTCATTATGCATTATAGACACATATAATCTTTGTCTGAGGGCCAGATGCTTGGTAATGGATGCAAGTTTAGAAATCTCTGATTCATTAATAACCACTCTTTTGACCCCCATGTCCCCTAATCTTAAGAGCCAAGCTGGCTCTTGGTTTCTGTTTGTTGTAATAAATCTATGAGTTCAACAGCCATGTACAGGCGCACTGTCACATGTAATGTAGTGTGGGCAGGGGGCAACTCTTCCCGTGGCAACCCTACCAAACTATCTTGGACTTTCTTAGGTTTTTTGAGTTATTATCGGTCTTATTTCTAATTGGACTTTAGTCTTGTTGAGTTTCTTTTTATTTTTAGATTCAACCATGATCCAAAGATCCTAGATCTGAGTCATTTTCCCCTTCTAATGATATAGCTCTTAATTTTAGAGGGGAAGTGGATTTTGAAAATGAGGCAGTTTGCCTTATCAGAAGTGTAATTTTATTTTCCAGTCATTTGATATGAGCTTTTAAAAGCTTATTTTCCTCCTTTAGTTCTTCCTTCGGAGGAACAATATGCATTAATAGTTAATAGTAGCAACCATGCTACAGTGGATTTTGCTCCTACTCTTTCTTCTTTGTTACGAAAATTTGTTCTAATTTATTCAAAAGTTCTGCCATCTTGGAAGGGGATTTAATAATGGTACCATTGTCCATTATGGGTCTCCATTCTTAAATGATTCGAGCAGCATTCACCCAGGGGGATCCCAGGAATCCCAGGGTTTCCCCTAGGAGTTCCTCCTTTGGAGTATTAGAGGTCCCGATGACCAGCCTATGCATTATCCTTTTAAGATAATCCATCCTAAATATATATGCTGCTGTCACTCCTGCCTGGTTAGTGTAGCATGATGGAAAGCACAATAGTGACAGCAGAGTGGCAAGATCCCAGGCTGCAACAAGTGAGGATTCACTCAAATGCAACAGCAGTTAGCATAGAAACAAGAGAAAGAAGCTGCTTATCTTCAGAAGGCCTTATGCAGAGATCTCCAGGGAAATAGCCTTACCTCCACTGCCAACCCTTAGTAGAGGTCTGGGAAGGGGTGGATCCTGGCTCCACATCTTCAGTCAGTCAGGTGCACTGCATGCACCTGAGCTCCCCTGAGTTGGCCCTGCCTTCCTATCAAGTGCTTAGTCACTGGTTCAAGCCCTGACTTAGCATTTCCACTACAAAGACCATATAGCTTAAAACTTGGTGGTGTTTTTTTTTTTTTTTCTTCTTCAGTTATCTCAGTAGGTTGGAATATCATATATGCTGGTCTTACCTCATAGAGCATGATGATGTCATAGGCCCCATTCCACAACAAAGTGTACCCTGCCCCTCCCTCCTCCAAGTTTCTTTCCTTATGTACTTACAGTGCCTGGGGCATCACCCACAACTCTGTGTGCTGGGTAAGTTAGAGTGGGGAGTGTTTTCCCTCTAGTGAAACTCAAATCTTGTAAGCAACCCTCTGTGCCATCAAGAGCAAGCAACCTTTTCAGTCCAAAGATTTAGGCCCTGACACATTACCTATCACCCTATCTGTAAAATAGAACTTTAGCTTTCTGGAGCTTTCTTACTGCCAAACATTGAAGGATGTAACCACATTATATATCAAGTACTGATTTCTTCCAGTTTCCTTTGGATACTTTTGACTCCTCATGGTCTTTCTATGCTTCGGTCAACAGTGCTTCATTTGTACAGTGGCATAGAGGGGGCTGTGCGGTGTGAATGCTTTATCAGAGTCCATCTTGGAAGGATATAAAGGCAGCAGAGGCTATTTTGAGGCTTTTCGTTACCTCTGTAAACATCTGCATGAGTGCTGTTTTGCTGATAAAATTATACTTTTCATTTGCAGCAATATATGTATGGATATAAAATAGTGATTTAACAAAGCTTAATTGTAAATAAGACAGCAACTCAGTAAGAATTAAGATGGTAAGGACAGGGTTAAACACACTTATCCAGGAAGACCCTTCTGTTGAGTCACGAGGTTCAGAGTGAGCCACTTTGCTTCTGAACTCCTTGAACCAAATCAAGAAGGAGTATATGTATGGTTGATAACACTCCTAGTCCCAGACTTTGTCATTATTTTATGTCTAAAGGATTATATGTTCACAGTTAATCTAAGGTACCATCTTAGCAAAACTTAAAAAGTTCTGCAAGCTATTAGTCACTTACTGAAGACCTGTCATAGCAAGGATTCTCTTGATGTCAAGGCATAGGGAATCTCTTCAGTAGACATAACCTCAAGAGGCATTCCTACTCAAGGGGAGATTGTGTTTTATATCCCACTGTTGTATAGGAGAGCTCAGTGTGCTTCTGGGCTGTTTATGAGGTAAGATGATTGACTCATAGTCATATTTGCATACTGAATGCAGATCTTAGTTTCTTCCAAATTTGGCTTGAGTGACACATTGACCTGCACCGTGGTCAGGTGAGTGCATTGCTCAAGTTAGCCCTTAATTATTGTGTTGTTACTTATCTTCCCCAAATCCCCATTGAGTAGAATGCAATCATCGTGACCTGTCACATTCATTATGACTGTCACTGATGTTTATTAACTGCTCGAGTTGGAATCACGACCACCTTTGGTGATTATCATTTTAAAAGAATTACAGGAAATATAAATCAGGTTGCAGAGGAATGGGGGGAGCATGCTGTCACGATACCAACATTAATTTATAGACATTATGTTTACCAAAATGCTTAAATTTCACTTCAGTGCCAGTTGTGGTTCCCTTAACTTTTGTGATAACCGTGCACATGTGTTTTACATGATGGCTTACAGTGTGGAGGCATGTATCTGGTAGCATAAGCAATGTGACTCAACTGGCAATTGCGTTTGCAGATATCCCTTACTCACAGGTATCTCAGCCCCTCAGCCATGGAAATGAGGCTGAACATTTCAGTTGGTATCAACAGTGCATCCTCAGTCCCATCATAGTTATAATGTGAACGAGGCATCAGCTTTTCATGAAGCACTCATCAAACATCAATAAGGGCAGATTTGTTTTGGATGTTCTTGAGTAAGATGGAGATAATCTGCATGACTTACATTGCTTTTGGCTAGGAGCTTTAATAGTTTGGCCTCTTGGTGTTTCCTTATTGACTGTTACAGCAATAAGACATGACAATTTATAATTATAGCATATTTAGCTACCAAAGATATTTCACTGGGAAATAATTTCATGTACCGTCTATGTCAGGGACATGAGGAGAGTTTGTTTGAAGTCAATGGGAGAAACTTTTCAAAAACCTATACTCTGATGTGTCCTTTAGTAGAGAGGAGAAATAGAAAATACCTGGAATTCATCCAGACAGCCAAATCTGTCTCAACCTCCTCTTTCCTATTAGCTCAGAATTTCCTTTCTCCTTGGTGGATGCTTAACAGATCTTCTTGTAAGGTCTTCGTTTGCTTCTTGGCACTGGAGGATTGGCCCAGATGGTGACAGGACAGACAGAGCGTGTAAGCACTGTTTATGGCATTAGATTTCTCAGGTGGTTCCTTGGTATGTCCCGAGCAAGCACTCAGTACAGAAATAATGCAAGGTTTGGGAGCATGGGAACCGTAGAACTAGCTTCACCCTTGTCCTACTAGCAGCTGCCTTTTGCTTTTGCAACATAGTCCTTTTCCTGTCATCCTCTGAGTTATTTTATTTACTAAATACCTGCAGAGACCTAAAATATAGGTCCTTCTGTGGCATATTACATCATTAGATTCAAGTTTCTTACTGACAGCCATACAATTGCTTTGGGTGTTGGGAAGTATTTGGAGGGGAATGGATATGTTTTTATAGCATTGTGCTTCTGATGCAAGGGGACTGGCCCTACGGTCCCCACTAGCTCTCACGTCATGCAATTCCCTGCAGACACACATGGGCAGAGAGGTGCTGTAAGGCCATCGCTTCCCGCTGGCATTGGTCCTGGCATTCTTCTTTGCAGAAAGCATTTCTTGAATAAGGGACCTTATTCTGAATACTGCTTTCAGTTCGTATTGTGTTCTAATAATATCACACAAGAGACATGAAATGGCTTTGATCATAGGGAGTAAATGCCACCAAATATTCTTCTTCCTGAAGGAGAAGCCTTTTCCTTGCATCATTAAAAATTCATGACAATAGCAGCTTCATCTTTTCAGGACTTAGCTACATTAGCAGATGAGGAGAGTGGGCAGGGATAACAGGGGATGCTGATGGACAGAATAGGGATGTCCTGCCAGAGATGGAAGCAGCAGAAATATGCACTTCATCTGCTTATGCCAGGTCTGTCAGAGGCTAGTCAGATTCACTGTTTATTCCCCATTTTGATGAGCGATGAATTTACTGGAAAATTGTTGTAATTCAGTCAAATGAATTTGAATTTGAAGGTATGCCTTAATTTCCATATTTGCTTTGCTCTTTCTGTGTTGTGATCATTCTCTAGCCAAAAGGAATTTACAGGGAACAGGGTGAAAGGTGGACTCGTGAGGTGAATTTACAGCCCCGGTGAAATTAGTGGCAAAGCTCCATGCGATTCTATCAGGGCCAGGACTCCTCCAGAGGGCCTTTGCCTGTCAAGATTGCTTTTGATATTTCAGAAACTCTTAGAAATTTCAAACGAAGAAAATGGGTGGGCTTTAGGCTTCTTCTGCTTCCAACCCTCATCAGATCAGTATGTTTTGAGGACTAGGACTTGTGAGGATAACTCCCTGCTTTTGGCAGCATTTTCTTACCATGCCAAGCCCGTGACAGGCTTTCCTGCCAGCTGCTTTGTAGTAAGCACTCACCACACAGACAGTACCTCTGCTAAAAGGATTTTTGCATTCTTCCATGTCTTTATGTGAAAGTGTTTATCCTACCAACAGTCAAGGTGAAAACTATCCATTTCACAAATTTAGGCCCTCCTTGGGTTCTCACTTCTATCTGGCAATCGCAGGGCAGTTCCTTGCAGACAGAAAGAATAAGGTGAAAAGGTCTTATGGGCAATGTCTTTGACTTACAAGTAATCAGTGATAGGTATCCCCCAAGGGCACCTGAGGCAACCACCTACAAATGCTATCAGTCTGGTATCTGGGGTTTGTTTGCTAGTCCATTTGTGTGTCAGTCATTAAGTAATGAACAATGGAAATGGCCTGCTTAGAGCTCCTTCTCATCATCAGAGAGGTTTTGGGGGCTTCTTATTTCATTCTCCTGCTCCAGTCAGATCCAACTGTAGGGCTGTTTGCACATCAACAGCCTCTGTCCAGGCAGCTGCCAGGGTGCTCTGTCCGACCTGCTCTTTGTCCTCCCCTGATCTCTGTCTGCAGGAAAAAGCTGGCAGGCTCATTGTGTTATTTAAAAACTACCTGTGTGTTGTATAAATTAGGAAGGTAATGAAGTGTTGCTGAAGGCCAGGGCTTATGCACAAATCCTCAGGGGTTGCACGGGAAGCAACGCTTCCGTTCCTCTTTGGGCTCTCTTCTTTTTGTTCACTCAGCAAGCTGTCGCATCTAACAGGTTTCTTCAGAGGAATAGATAGTTAGAAGGGGTGTTTTCTGGCAGTATGGGGACAGGTTGAGTTCCCACAGCTGCCTCTGCCCCATAAGGAGAGCGCTCACCTGTTCTCATACTGGAAACCTTCAGAAATGCTTCCAGGTCTCTGTTTTAAGGAGCTGTTTCAGGATGTGTGGGTCACTCCTCCAGCCCAGTTTTAGCAAGCGCTGTAAGATGGGCTTCAGAGAAGAATTTCTGTTCCCTCTGTGGGTACTTGCTTGTCTCGTAGGTACTGCTTCACCCGAGCAGTTTTCAAGTATGCCCACCCTGGGGTTACTTTTGTTTATTCAAATTGATGAGTTTGAATGAGATTAAATAAGGGTGGTTGAGACAGACTGCCGCTGCCTCAAGCAGTGACGCCTGTGGGCAAAGCAGCTGTGCTGGTGCTACATCCCATCTCAGGACTATGCCGGAAGCAGAGCGGAGCTGTCTGACAGGACCAGCTGTTGGAAATGCCACCAGCAAAATCCCTCATCCCCTGGGGAGCCACCTTATTCCTGCAGCTCTCAGTGAGAGGGTCCTCCTTCCCCATTCCACTATTATGTCTCCTTTCTCAATCCTTGGGCTTGGACTCTAAGTTCTCACTCCTGGCCCTATCTACATGCAGTCTGACCCTCGTAGCCAGCATGGCACTGGGGATCTGGTGTCTGCCAGCTCTTGTGGAGGCACTGAGAGCACCCTATTTCCCTCCCTGGCACCGGGTGTTGGGGATGCATGGCAGTGTATTTGACTGGGATCAAAATTGGTACAAAGTGAGACTCAAACAGGTACAACACTATTCTTAGGGGAGAGGGTTTCTAACTACGGATTTAGTCTAAGCAGATAAACACATGATTGGACTCTGGCTGGATTGTAAAGAAAATAAGTTGGTGCTTAAAATAACACAAGAAATTCTTGACTTGGGGGGGATAACTAATAAAACCACTGATCTGAGATAGATCTCTGCAACTGGAGGTGCGTAAACCAAAGCTGGGAGCGTCTCTTTAACAAGGTCCTCTGGCATCTTGGCACAACCAATGGTTGTGGCTTCTTGCCAAGAGAAGTGGGTGAGTTTCCATGGCTTGGGGCAGGCAGCTGGGCAGGGCTTTAAAACCTATAAATAGGGCTGTCCCTGACAGAAACAGGACGTGGATGCAACTTAGAAAAAGGAGAGACACTTAAAAATATCAGGATGAGGAGACGGGAGAAAAGAGCAGAAAAGAAGTGATGCAGAGGTATCCCTGATTTGCAGCTTGTAAGAATGGTATTGAGTCTATGGGACGGTTCTCCTGGCTCGTCATCTTGAAAATCTGGACCAGTTTAGGACCAGTTTCCTTCTTTTCACATCTGAATGCAGTGAAATGATGTCAAGTGTTTTCAGAAGCATGAATTTCAGGCAGATTGTAATTTCAGAGGGACCCTTCTCCAAATTTCTGCATTCAAATTTATCTCCTTGCTTGTTGTCTGTGAGGTTTTCTGACAGTACCTGCTGTCCTGATGGCATCACAAATCTTGAGAATCTTTCTTGTCTCGCTGAAGGCCTCAGTTTAAGTTTCATAAAAACTATGTGGGAGCTTCTGTCATGGACAAGAAAAAGCATGGCACAACAGCCTGCTGCACTCTATTCATCACAATAAAATTAATTCTCTGGTGATGATGAATGTATAGCATGTATCATTTCAGAAAAACTTGGGAGCTCTGTTCCGAATCATCACTGTCAGAATGATTATTCTCATCCATTAGTATTGTGTGGAGAGTTCCATGCTGGAACAGGTCATTGAATTTAGAGCAAGGCTCAGCAGAATGGGTTTTACCCCTTCTTAGTTGTACAGGATTCCTGTCTGGTGTGATCACAACACCTTTGGCAGTGGCCACACAGTCATCTGGGGGCCTGTTAACGAGTGTGGTAAGAAACATAGCACTAACTTGCCCCGCGTGTTCTGTAGATTGTGGCTTGCGGAGACTTTTTTATTGCATTGTCAGATCTTCTTACACTCTGTGGTGCTTCACCCTTTGAATACTATCAGAAACTAGAGGTTTACATGAATCTCCATTACCAGGCTGGAAATTATGACATGCCCCACAAGGTATGACATTTTTAAATGGTTAAATTAGGCGTCTGCTCTGAAGTGTCCTCAAGAGAAGATTATCTCTCAGAGGTCAGAGGGAGACAAGAGAGATTAGCCTTTTAGCTTTTGTGAATTCCTCATTAAGTGATTTACTCAAAGTCACAGAGCAGATAGGGGCTGGAGGCCTCCCAAGTCCTAGAACCTCCCAACCTCAGGGTCATCTCTGCTTATATGTTGGATGGGACTTTCAACTACTTTAGCATCCTTTTGTGAAGCCAATCCTAGTTACTTCTGTTGGGGCTATAGATCTTCACTAGCAGTGGGAAGGATGTTCCAGGAAGACACTGAGCCTACACAGATAGAGCTGCTGCCTTTCCACACATTTCTACTAGGAAGTGAAGCCTGTCAGGCTCCACTTGACTCATCAAGTGTTACTTGACAGTTGTAAAGCAACGATTTCCTTCCCAAAGCAGAGACAACACATTGCGTTCCTTTGAGAAATGCCGGAGCTGGACTCAGCTCTCTCCCTCCTTCCTAAGCCATGAACAGGAGAGTGCCTTGGGAGGGCAGTGCAGGCTGCTGCCCAGTAGGTCTGCAGACTCTGTGTGCAGGTAGGGTTTAACTGAACAACTTCTAACACAAATGGAAGCTCTCCTAGTTTCTCATTCCTCAGAACTAGGAAGGACCTCTTACCAATGACTTTGTAGTTCTGTAAGTACTTGCTGTGGTAGCAACCAGTAATTAAGGCCACAAACAAGTTGTGATGCTAATTCTTTAATGCCACTCAATCATATCCTGCTGAGAAAAGGCTGCTGTTCTTCTCTTGTCTAAGCTTTGGATTTGGTCTTTAAGGGTGAATCTGAGCATGAGTACAAATCCATTTACCCAGTTGAACAAGATTTTCTCTTTCAATGATGATAACAGTTTTCAACCCAGGCAGTGCAGAAGCAAAGGAACTTTCAAACTCAAGACCTCACATTTAGCTAGTGGAAATCAGGATAGCTTTTCAGCTGGGGGGTGACATATCAACTTAGGGCAACTCAGAACCTGGATCTTGGCCTCTAAATTGTCCACGTGGAAGTGATCAATTGTGAAGCCAGATGGATGGCACAGTAAAGAGGTTACAAATTGGTGAAAATCACTACTGCTCTGATACAGGAGGAGGTTATGTTACAGCTCAGTGACCGCACTTAGAGGTGTTGTGCATGCACATGTTATCATCCATAGTTATGACCTATCTGTGACTGCTCTTGATGTGCTAAATCCTTCTATCTGATGAGGTCCTTAGTTCAGAGGAAGCTTGTTCTGGTTACAGTACATGTCCTGGTGTGTGTCTCAGGCCTAAGCTTGCTGATTTTCGGATTCAAAAGCCAGACTGATTTATAGATTTGCAAAACAGTCATAACAAGCCAGTTTTTCTTAAAATAAAGCACATGCTGAAAGTGTTATTACTAGTATTTGAGCTATCATGCACTTACATTTCCTCATATTGCAGAATGTTTCCATATAACCTGTCTTCTCTAAGTGCCTTGGGGATATGAGTAAGTGACATTAATGCTCCAGTCCCCATAGGATGAAGATGGGTAGACAGCATCTTGCCCTCAGATTTTCTTCTTTTCGGTTTCCTCATGGAAATGTCCTCTCTTTCCAAGACGCTTTTTGGCCTGTTATAGATGGAGGCCACTGTATCTGGCAGGTACAGCTGGAAGAATGGTTCGAGTGCAGCCTAGAGGAACTCTCTTTAAGTGTGAGGAAAAAGGTGTTTAACATTCAAAGTTCATTTTGTCCTCAGTTTGCCTGTAGATGCACCTGCTGCATTCACAGGCTTTTCCCCTTCTCTTTTAGACTTGCTTCTCCTCCTGCTCCTCCTCCTCTTCTACTCTTTTGGCTCCCCAAAGGCCAGAAAGAAAAGGAGAGTTGAACATAGCTGCTTAATTAAATGGATACAGCCCTTTGCCATCATGGCAGAAATGTACGCAAGGAGGATCTGCAGGCACAGGAAGCAGAGATCACCACTGCCCTGACACGGTTCCTTAATCTTCCTCCACATGAAAGCCCTTTGCCTCTTCCCCATTCATCTCCGTAACTTCTCTGCCAGTGCAACACAACTGTATTTTCTCTGCATGGCTGAGGAGCTTTGAGTAGGCTTTGCTGCTGAGTACAGCAGTGTATCTTGACTAAACATGTCATAGCTCACAAAACATCGTATGTTTTCGTTCACCATTGTAGATACCCTAAATAAAGTCCCTAGGTGCTTGGATTTGACTTGCAGAGCAGTTATGCTGTCCCCTTGCAGCAATCATGTGTGTTATGAAAGACTCTGAAGGCTTCTGTGAGCAGTTCTTTGCCTTTAGACACTTCAAATGCAGGAAAGTCCATCCCTGTTTGTGTCCAAAGTCCATGATTTTAGTTTCTGCTGGCTTTCCATCAGAAGCAGATGGAGGAAGGTGATGTGGTACCTACAGGACTGGGCTCATGCTGCCCATTCCATTCCTGTACTACAGCATATTAAAAAAATTTTGGCTCGTTAGGCCAGAACTGACAGTTCTGCACCTACCGAGCATTGGTAAATGGCATTAAAAAGTGGCCATGTGCATTCGTCGTGCACTTGGTCTGATTGTTTACCTGAATTTTCCCTCAAGATTTTCGAAGGTAGGAAAGTCAGAAGGCAGTCCTGCTGCTTTCATTATCAGCTTCCAGCAGGGGGAGATGAGCCTAGAGAGTTATTTCTTCCGGGAGCACACACCAAAAAACCCACGTTATTTATTTTGCTCATGAGGCTTTCTCCTAGGATCTGTGTGATTCTTGCCTGTTTGGACTTTTACACCCAGGCAACTTCTTCCTTTTACTTCTGTATGTCTCTAAAAGCAAATAAGACAAATTTCAGTGTTTTCCCAAGGTTTACAAGACCCTCGGGGGAATTTAATCCTTATCTCTCTGTTTATTATGATGATTATTATTAAATAGTTATGCTAGAGTGGTTCTAATGAGGATTGCATAAATGTCTGAGAAGATGAAGGCTTCGCTCATATTCGCACATATCCAGTGAAGAGGGATCTCCAATTCTGCTGTGATGCAACTGTGTTATTGGGAGGCATAGCCAAGTGCAGTCCCACCTCAAGTCAGGGTGTTATGGGGGTCTGGGGACAGGATTCCTGCCTTCTCCCTCTCTGAACCCTCCTCTGTCACTGACTATATAAAACATATCGGTGTCACTTTCCACGAAGTATATTTAACTAAGCATTAAATTTAGATTTAACTGGATAGTTATTGCCTCCTAAGTAAATACTCTGAGATAAGGAAATATTTAGTGAGCTCTAGCAGTTGGGTGGCAGATGCTTCTTGCATTACATAATAGTTAATCTTTGACAAATATGTTTTCCTTACTCCACTGGCATTTAATTTACATACAATAGTTCTTATTAAATGTAGATGGAACATATGTGGGAGGCCCTTGTAAAATAGATCCATGCAAAGTTTTGATTTGCAAAGAGGAGTGCTATCTAACTGGAACTGGGGCTTGTACTCAAACTGTCACAAGAGCCCAGAGGCATCTTCCTGATGCTCATCGTACCACGCCTGGGATGCCACCAGGGTGATGGCATCTCTATCCCTTGTGCATAGGGCAGTGGCTCTGAGTCGCTCAGCAGCATGGGCTTCTTCAGTTGTGTCTCTGCAGCAGCTCATAAACACTCAGTGTGTGGATGAACTGCCAAGCTCTTTCTCGTTGCTCTCCTTCTCTGTTGCTATCCATACCAAGTCTCTTGTAGGGAACTATCTGCATCTGCTCATTCCCTTGGCTTGAATACAAAGCAGCCATCTCTTTTGCTACTGCTTGCATGACACTGGAGAAGTGGTGTCGTGACCTTAGCCCTTAATTTGTGGGCTTTTAACACATGCAGAGATTGTTTAAGCACCCACAGACAGCACGGCCTTTCCATACCGAGACTGCAGCGGTTGGTTCCTAGGGGTTCAGAGAGGACTGGTTGCATTCCTGGAAGAAGAAAATCAATAGAGGGCCATGAACTACAAAGACATTGCCACTGGCTTGGGACATACCGTAGACACAGATCATTGGGAACTGGGGAAACGCTCAGGGGCAATCACTGCACTCTCGCCTTGAGCTTGTGATTGACTCAGCAACAGGATGCAGGGCTGGCTGGACCTCTGCTCTGATCCTGAGCCTCCATTTGAATGGCAGAGGATCACTGCTTACATCTCCCTAATTTGGGTCTGACGTGTCCCCAGGAGTCCTCAAACTACCTCTCCCCTCCGTTTTGGCCACAGAAGTGTTATGCTGGCCGAGCATTCCTAGGAGCCGTTCTCCATCCCTCCCTCCCTCTCTCACACAGAGGGGAGCGGGATGGGGAAGCAGCAAGCCGGCGACAGCAGTAAGACACACGGCTTATTCCTCTCCATTAATTTCATCTTTTTTTTTCTCTCGCTCCGGTGCAGGGCCGCTGTGTGCTCCGGGAGCTTTCCCGGCGGGCAGCGCTGCTGCAGGGCTCGGGGCTCAGCTGCGGCTGCTGGCACGCGGGGAGGACAGGCTGAGCATTCACTGCGGGCAGCTCAATACCAGCATTGTCCGCCCTCCGTCCCTCAAAGGCTGGGAAAAGAGGGGGGGAGGGAAGGACCGAGCGAGCGGGGAGAGCTGGGGGGAGGCGGAGGGAGCGATGTGCCACTGTTTATTTGGGGAGAGAAAGTCTGAGAAGGTGAAAAGCGCTGCTTGGGGCTGCAGGGGCAGTTGCCAGCATTGCTCCTCCTCGTATCGGCGGGCTCAAAGCCAAGTTGTTTGCACTTTTGGCCGTGCTGCTTTGAACACACAGCCCCCTTCTCTCAGTATTTACTCCTGTGACCGTTCACCATAGCGTCCTCCATCCTCCGTACCCCGCTCCTGGGGCCTCCCTCCATTTGCCTCCCGCAGCCACCCCCGCCTGCCCTCAGCCTCGCCACCTCCCTTCCCGGCTCCCCCATCCCTCCTTCCTCTCTCCCATCCTGCCTCCATCCTCCGTTTCCCTCCTGTCCCCATCCTTCCTCCTTCCTCTTCCCAGTCTCCCAGCTCGCCATCGCCTTTCCCCTTCCCGGGCTCCCTCCGCTCACGCACACACACTCGTGCATCCCCGGCCAGTCCCATCGCGGAGGCCCGGTCCCGGGGATCAATGGGGCTGAGGGCATGGGGCCGGGGATGCAGCCGCTCCTCGCCGCTCCCTTCCCGCTCTCGCTCCAGCCGTGCGGCCGAGCCGCCGTCCTCATCTCACGAGTGCGGCTCCCTCCCTCCTCCTCTTCTCCCTCCTCCTCCTCCTCTCCCTCCTCCCTCGCTCGCTCCGCCTGGGAAAGTGGGTTAGGAAGGAAGCTGGGAGCTGCACAGCCACGCACCGAAGCAGGACCGGCCAGGCGCGCAGCCGGCGGCACGGGAGCTGCGCTTTTCTTTTTTCTTTTTTTTTTCCATCTCTTCTCCATCGCTCCAGACGGGTTGATTTAATTGTTGCTGGGTTTTGCCGCCTGACTTTTGCGTCGTTTTGATCTGCCTTTCTGACACGCGCACGCTCCTCTTTTTTTCCCTCTCTTTTCCTCCGCTGAAGGTTGTGCTCAGACTTTTTTTGGAAAGAGGGGGGGAAGAAGCCGGCGAGAGACCGAAAAGAGCACAAGAAAGTGGCAGCTGAGGGCTGTGAAATCACCTCCCCTTTCCGGGGCTGTCTGTCAGAGCGAGAGTTGTACATTATTATTACTGTTTTTCTTTCTCCATCCATCCATCCACCCATCCACATACACGCGCAGAGAGAGACGAGTGCAGGCAGCGAAACTCACCGAGACCAGCCATGGTAGCGAGGGCTCAGCCTGATCGGAAACAATTACCACTGGTCCTACTGAGATTGCTCTGCCTTCTCCCCACAGGGCTGCCAGTCCGCAGCGTGGATTTTACCCGCGGCACCGATAACATCACCGTGAGGCAGGGGGACACAGCCATCCTCAGGTAGGGCGTTCTGCCAACTTTTCCTTTTCCGTATGCGTGTCTGTGCTGCCGTGCTTGCAATGCATAGATGTAATACTGTGTGCGTGCCTCTGCGAGTGTTATTTTGCCTCTCCGACTGCGGTAACGGTAGCTGCTGCAAGCAGGCTCCGCGTGTGTGTTTGTGCCTTCGTATCAAAACATTTGCAAAGCCTTTGAAAGCCTCTCGTAGTGCTCTGGATCAAAAGAATTTCAGCGGGGAAAGATGTGTTTGTGTGAGTCTGCTCTCGCCAGTGCGCGTTCGCCACCAGCCCAGCGGTATCAATGGAGAGAGTGAAAGGGATCCAGCTGTGCTTGCCAGATGTTCCATTGATTATCCCGTGCCTCTTGTCGTACCGTTGCAAAAACTTTATCCCTGGTGCTGTGGGAACTCTCGGGCAAGTTCTTGCGGGAAACTCTGGCTTTTCATTTTATTTATTTATTTTCTGTGCCCGGAAGGGAGGGCAAATGGATACAGAAGTGGGAAGGATGGAGAATAAACAGCGGGAGAGCTTTGGTGTCCCCGCAGCTCACATCTCATTCACTGCGCTGGGTCCTTCGCGGGGCTCGGTGGGTGGGTGTTTGCTGTGCCTGAGCAGCTGGGAGGAGGAGGGTGTCTTTGCACACCAAGCTGTGTTTTGCTGGCAGTGTTGAGCACTGTATTTCCTTATCCGTCGTGTGGGTTTTCCAGCAGTAGTTCTGTGGCTTCGCAGGCTTTTGGTTCAGAGCATCTCAAATAGCTGAAAGCCGCTCATCTCTTTCCTGTGGGTTTGTTTTTCAAATTCTGCCTTGCTCAACTTACCTGCAGTAGGTTCCCTACTGAAGGAAAATGCTGTGTGTGTGCATGTGCTGTATATTATGGCTATAAAACTACTGGACGTAACGTGAAATAAAGTCTGTAATCTGTGTGAGGAGCTGATAGTGCACAAACCCTGAAGCACCAAGGGAGCAATTCCCTAGCAAAGCGAGCAGCAGCCGCAAAGTTTTCTTTCTCTTCCTCTGAAATAAATCCTGCTAGATGCCACCAAACAGCCTGCAACATGATCCCCTGTGCCCTGCATCCCTCCCAGTTAATGACAGAGGGTGTGTGAGCCAGCAAGATGGGATCGGGGACGGAGGATGCTAGGAGAGGGATGTATGTGTGTGTCTGCGTATCGCTTCCCTCAGCCCCCGTGTGCTGGCTTGTTTTGATCCTGGAATATCCGTTCACAGCTTCCATTCCCCAGCTCTCCAGACTTGTTAACTCGCGTGTAAGATTTATCCACACGGGGTAATAGGATTTACAGAGTAATTCATCTGCCTTGCATACGCGATGGAAGGGGTTTAGAGGCGACATGGTAAACACCTAACAAGGGGTGTTGCCTCTGACTCTGGGCTCCTCTCCCTTCCACTCAGTAGCAATTTGTATATCCCATTAACCCTTTTCTGGTGGAATTCTTGGCCGACCCATCCCATTTTTTAAAGGCAAATCCCTTCCATCAATCCTTTGCCTTGGTCAGGCAGATGCTTGCTGGCATATGTTTGGGACAACAGCTGCAGACAAGTCATTAAGCTCACTTGTCCAGCCAGGGGTCACTGGATTTCCATTTCCCACTTAGACTTGGAGCTCTGAAGTTTATCTAAACACTGTGTGCTGAAACTGCGTTTGCAGCAGAACAAGCTGAAGGGATGGTGGGGACGCTGCCTGCATGTGTTGCCTGCAAAAAGTTCTGTCAGCAAGCCAAGCAGGGTGACAGGGAGTGTGCCTGGGAGAGTGGTTTTGGGGTACGTATGTGTGCACGGAGAGAGTGGCTTGCCAGTGTTAAGTCAGGCACTAAAATACAACATCTGAATAACGAGACCCAGCTGTGTCAGCCAGATGTGTGCCAAGTGGCACAGTTGGTGGGAGCTGTGCACCTCCCAGCCCTGCAACTGCAGCACCAGGTAGTACGGTGCCCCTAGCAGGATGTGCTTCTGTCACAGGTCAGCATGGACAGTGCCCTCCCCCGGCTGCCTCACTAAGCTCTTTAAGCAGCTCTGGCAGGGTGTGTGCATCTCCTGTTTCTGAGGAAGGGAGGTTGTCTCCCTCCCTTTCCCAGAGACTAACCCCATGTTTCTGGGACATTTTGGTCCTTGCTTCAGAGGAGGGGCTGCAGCTGGGAGATGGGATGTCAGGCTGCAAAGGGAGAGGGTTCCCTCTGCCTTGAGGTCCTGCACAATGACTTTCATTCCCTCAGTTTTAAAGGCAGACTCTGTTTGCTAGCTCCCCCCTCACCATCTTCCCTGCCGCTCCGAAACATAACTCATCATGACAGCCTTGTGTTTGGAAAACTCCCAGCATCTCGCTCTCAGTGCCTACAGACCCACTGGTGACAACACAAGGGGAAGAGCTAGATAGGGAAAAACTATTAGATGGTCTGTTCTGACCGTGCCCTGAGCAGATCTTTACTTCCACAGAGAGATAGGTAAGAGATTTCTGTACAGAAATCGTATCACCTCTTATATCTTTGTTACACATCTACTTCAGAGCGAGCATGCAGCAGCAGTTTACCAGTGCACAGTAGCTCCTGCCTCTAGCTTGAAAGGAAAATGTAGGAGGGAATGAAAATGGTATGCAGTTGGAGAGAATTGAAGGCAATGTACATAACGATAATATTAGTAAAAACATTCTGTTCCTCCACATTGTGGTGCGGAACATTCAGCGTGGCATGGAAGACAGGGTATTCTCAGTGCATCTGCTCCTCGGGGGCCTTGCCCATTTATATTTGCTGTTGCACTGGTAGGCGGAAGAATGGGCGGATGGACTCATCTATGAAGGGAGAAAAATATTTTTCTATTGTAAGCCCTAATGTTCCTGAAGGAAGCCACTCCTCTGGAGCTTCATCTACAGCTTGTTAGAATGGAATTATTCTGGGAAGTTTGAGTATGAGTTTTTAAAGCCATGGCATTTAAATACTCCCCTGCTACGGACATTAGAAAAATGTTCTGAACGCTATACTGGCTCATCTCCTAAATGACCTGGCAGCAGGTTTGATTCATCTGTTGGCCTTGCTGAAGGTTGATGACTTTTAGCGATATTTTGGCATGGGGAAGTTAGTCAGGGAATTGCAGAGAGGGAGAATAAAAATAGCTTGTGATGGACTATCCACAGGGAAAAGGGTAATGATCGGCTCCTTAGAGTAGGTCTTGAAAGGGAGGAGGGGGCTGAAAGCTGTAAGAGGTGAGAAGGGCTGAGCAGAGCTGCTGGGGTTTGTCTTCGACCAGGAAGATGGAATGGGATGTTTAGGAGATGATGCTGTGCATCAGAGGCTCTGTCAGATTTAAGAGTTCATTTTTAACTCTGTCTTCAGCAAGTGAAGGGGAACACTGAACCTTAATTTGAGTCTTGAGAGGGAATCGTGTAATTCCTGCCAATGCAAGATCAATTCCTGCCTGCAAGATCACGGTCACGAGGTTTTCAGGTTTTGTATGCAACTTCCCTACTTGATGTTAAAAAAAATCTCCAAGCAACGAACACACAAAATATCCCCCACAATCAATTAAAACATGAAAAGAAAAACACAGCCCTTCTTTCTGTTTGCTCACTTCCACCTCATTTTTCCTGCAAGCATCAAGTGAGCAAAGGCAGGGGCCCAGTGCTAGGGAGGGGATGAGAAACAGGAGGACCTTGGTTCAGCTGTGACACGTGTGGTAGTGCAGGGAAGCTGCTGCAAGCTGAGGAAGCAGGGGACCTTGTCACTGTGTTACATTTGGCCTTCAGGTAGAGTTGCAAGCAATTTAGTGATGGAGTCTGTGCTGTACGATCACCACCAGAGTACCTTTACAGCACTGTTCTGGGGCCATCAGCAGGACTTGCAGCTTGCCCAGTGCTTTTGGTAGTTCTGGTACAGGGACTAATTTGGTCTTTTCTGAAATGGAGCTCGTTGCTAGTGGGAAACAAATTGGGTCCCATTCCCATTCCCATCCACTCATTGATACTAGGAGAAATCCACCAGAGCTGAAGGGCGCTGCCAGAAATACCTCCTTTGTCTTTGGAGCAGTTTCCTGGGGGCTGCCAGTGAAAAGACACGAGTGACTCACACAGGGCCTAAGCTGCCAGGTGCTTCTCAGGTGATGCTGAGCCCCGTGGGGAGCTGGGACCTGGCAGAATCTAGAATCTGGTTCATGGTGTTTGAGTTTTTCCAAGTGTCAGCTTTTTGTCAATCTGCTTCTGAGGCGCTACTGAAAACTTAACATTTAGCTAGGTGTCCAGTTTCCATTTTGACTAGGTATTTTTCAACAGTAGGAGGTTTCAGGCTGACAGCATGAATGGGAACTTTCATCCTAATGGGCAGTTTCTTAAAGTTCCGTGTGGCAGGATGGCCTGGCATTCAGTGACTAGCAGTAGCGATGGCACTGTTTGTGTGATCCTGTGGTATGAGCAATTTCTGCTAACTCTGTTAGTGGCTGCCCTGTGTTTTGCTGATGTTCCACGTGTAGAGCTGTATGGAGGATAAAGGCACTTCAGGCCAAGTAGCAGCACAGCATCATGACAAAGCTTATGCCCTATACATCCATTTTAAAATAAAAGGAAAAGCTCTTCAGATTATCCTTATAATTAGCATATGATTTATAACAGGGAGCACCGAGTTGAGCCCTTTACTAGAAATGAGAATAGGCATGTTCAAAGGTATAATGCTACATAATAATACAGTCTCGGCGGTAAAATTGTAACCCTGCTTATTAGTGGTATTGTTGTGGCACTTAAGGCCACGGCTAAGTCGAGGCACCCTTTGTGTTAAGTGCTATGTGAGCGAAAGCGAGTCCCTGGCTATTAACTGGGATGGGCAGTGGCTGAAGGAGAAGGGGTGGCCCAGGGTGACAGGCCTGGCCCCAGGGCGACAGCCCAGCAACATCTCCGTTAGGCTCAGCCACATTCTACAGCCCAGTAGATGTGACAAGCAAGGCTTCCCATCCTGTTCTTCTCTGGCATATACTGCCTTTGTGATCAAATATGGTGTGTGCGCGTCGAGAGGGCGTGTTGGGGTCTGTGCGAAAGGGTCCGTACTTTGCTGATACTTTCCTTCCAAAAAAAAAAAAAGGATTAAACTATAAAAAGAAGTATATAAATGCAGTAACAGATGATGTTGCAAAACTTCCAGGTCTGGCAGCAGATGGTGCCATTATATGAAGGCACACACACGTACATAGATGTCTGTGTGTATACATATGATAAAGGGAATTGCGATACGTACGGGAGATCGACATCTCTCCTTCTCACACATGCACGTGCATACGCACAGCGTTACGCACAGAGCACCCAGTGGGGAGTGGGGAGCTTGTCATAAGACTTTTACCCCAAACAGGGATAAACCCATTACAAGCAAAGGTTGGCTGGAAATTAGGAAAAGATTCTTCTTTTGGTGGAATTACGTATGTTGAATAACACTGTATGTACGAGTTGCATTCAGAAGGATGGAGGAGGAGAGGCAGTATCAGACTGTATGGCTTTAACCTCCTCTCCTGAGCCTGCACGCGTACTTCAGCTTGCAGCTGAGCACCATATGCTTTCCTACATAGTTGACATTAAAATTTATATAGTGGGATGTGCTACCTTGGAGTGTCTTGGAGCCGGTACCTCTTCCACACCGCTCCCCTCCTCTGCAGGTCACAAGGAGAGATTGAGCCTTTTAAAATAGCTTGCAGTTACCGGAATTTGCAGTCTCGTAACTATAAGTTTTCAAAATATATATTAGACGTACCTGCCCTTTTCTTCCAGACCCATAGGCTTCCCATTCTGACAGAGCTGCAGGGCCACCGCTTGCTGTGTCGCAGCTGCAGGGCTCCAGCAGGCACATTGCAAGGCTGGATGTAGCCATTTTCACCTCCTTGTGTTGTCCATCAAAATTCACTCTGGTTTGTGTGAACTCCGGCTCTCCTGGAGTAAGAGCAATGGAGGGCACAAAGGTGAAGTCGGGAATTTACTGAGTTTTCTTTTTACTCTTCTCTGGCTCAAGAAGAAACGAATGTGATTTTCAGCTGAATCTGACACCAAAGCATTTGCTTCAGGCTTCAGGCACATCTAACATGTCTGGTTTTATGGTAAGTAATGGGAACTAATAACGTTGAGTTTCACCTCTGCCTAGAAAGCAGCTATTTCAAAATAATCCCAGCAGCCAGTCTCCTCGGTGCACGCCTCATTCTGCAGATCTTGTTATTAGGAGCAACTCGGTTGTGTGGGAGAGGTCTGCTCTGACCCCCAGCTGCCCCCGTTGTGCAGGGAGGGGAGAATCAACCCTGCTGCAGCCCAGCTGAATGCACCGGGGATGGGCTTCTCTAGCGTGATGGAGCTCTCTGCTGTCCCTCACTCTCTCTGTCCCAGGATGGTTTTTTGCTCTCAGTGAGAGACCGAGCCTCAGAGCTGCCTGTCCGCTTGGGTTTTGGTGCTTTGCTGTGCAACCAAAACCCATGAAACCCACCAGCAGGCAGCACTCATGATTTTGAATAGTAAATACAAATCTCTCCTCTCCCTCTGTGTCTCTTTCTCTGTTATTAAGCTGACAGGCACTTAGCCAATTACCCAGTCGTAGTCTCAGCTGTATTTATGGAGGAGAAAGAGACAACGTGCACAGCTCCTGTCTTCAGGGCTTCAGCTGAGCCTCCCTTGCGTGCTGTAGAGTTTTCCCTTATGTGAGCTGCTTAAGACGCTTGGGGAAAGAAACCAATGACAAAGATGAGTTATGGGAGGGGAACGTGGAAAGCAGGGAAGGGGGCTGCTCCCCTAAACCAGAGGCGTGGGCAGAACTTTCATTGTTTGCCATTGGTTTTGTGTTCAAATTTGGCAGAACCGCGAGTGCCTTTGTTGAAAGAGGTCGCGTTGGGTGTGGAATGTGATGGCTACGGGGACATGCTCTGCCTTTTTGGCTGTGACAGGGCTGAGAGTCAGAAACTGCAGCGACAGACTGTGAATCTGTGCCTTGAAGTACGGGGCTGTGTGTACGTGGGGGATGTAGTGTGAATCCGTAACTCGGAGCCAAGAGCCACCCCTAATCCCTGATGCATTGCGCCTAGAACATACAGCCTGCGCCAGCTCAAGTGTTTACTCCAAACAGCAAAATTTAGGCGAATAGAGCTGAAGTGTTCTGTGAATATTTTCATGAATGTTAAAAATGAATTCACTTTGGCTGCAGCTGTGCTTCCTTTGTGTGTGCTCATGCATCCTTTTTTGTTTTCCTCTCTCCCCCGTGTATAATCTGAGTGGATGAGTTTTCTTTGCCCCAGCGTTCATGTACAGAACATTTTAAACGGGTTTGTAGATGAGGAAACAAGGTTCTAGCTGCAACTTCGGCAGCTGGCAGCCCATGGCTGTGCAGATCTGCAGGCACGTGCCCTTCTCTCCCCAGGCTCGGTGCATATGCTGTGATGCTCTTGATACGTATTTATATAGGATGTTGCTTGGGGAGCATTGGACATGGTCCTTGCAACACCTCATCAGAGCCTGAGCGTAAAAGCAGTGGAACAAGCAAGATGTGGAGCTGATCGCAGCTTGAGCCACAATAATTTATGTGCATGTGACAACAGAAAATTACCTTTAAACTCTGCACCCAACCAATCAATCTTGCAGCAGCCTGTTTTTGCTAGGAAAGGTGCCTCAGGCCAAGCCTATCAAGCTCAGAAGAAGAAAGGTTAAAATGTTCTACCATCATAATCTCTTTCTTTTCGTTTGGAGGAGAGGAGCCACAGTGACAAAGCCAGGCTGACTCCTTCACGATGAGCCCCCTCCCACCCCCAGCTCAGATTCCCAAAAGGAGTCGGCAGGAGTTTCTGTGGTCTGATCCCAACTTCATCTTCTCAGGGAACAGAAAGCATGTGATGGAAGGGACCAAGCAAGGGCTTGCTGGAATTAGAAAGCGCTTGAGAGAGGAAAAGCATCACCATGGCAAGGCAGCAACCCTACCGGATGGCTGCAGGTAGCACAGGGACTTCAGGAAACCCCTTTGGATCCAGGCTGTCCTCTGAGCCTGCAGCAGAGGGACGTGGGAAGTGATTAATCCCTGCAAATTACTGTCCCCTCCTTGCCAAATACAATATAACATGATCCGTAGCCTCCCCCTCTGCAGCTATGGAGCACGGAGCCTGCGCCAGCTGCAGCAGTTGTTTATTGGAGCCCAGTGGTATTCAAGCCCCCTCCTTGTGTGAGCTGTGGCATGTGTGGTTTGCTGGAGCCTTGGTCCCTTGAGAGCAGGCGCATTTATTAACAGTTCCCTTGGGCTAAAGGACAGTGAAGATGGGCAGAGAATGCTGCACCCTCCTTTCCTTATCTCCTTCCCCTTCTTGTTTGCAGCTTCCTATTTCTCAGATGGACTCTATTCTCTGTGGGTTTGCTGGAGGACGTAGCCCATTTTGAAAGCTTGGCAAATGCAGCCCCTTGTAATGGCTTTCCCCCTCAATTTTCCCACTGCAGGCTGTTTTCTGGAATGGATCAGCTCAGAGTGAACAGAAGCATGCCTGTTTATTTAAAGCCAAAAAGGCAGAAAGTATAAACATTAAAAAGTGTGCATAGTCTGATCCTTTCTCACTTGTATGCTACATAAAGCAGCCGTGGTTTTGGACAGCAGATAATTCAGGGCAGTATGCTTTAAAGTGTGCTAAGTCTGGGCAGCAGTAACAGGTGCTCCTATCCTAATGAGGGACAGAAAAGGAGTTGCCTCCTACACCAACTGAATTCACTCTTTAGGGCCTTCTGCTATTATACCTACTGCTTGCTGACACTTGGAGTGTGCCAAGAACAGATGCAGCACCTCATCTGCTTCCTTTCACTGCCATCCTTGGGTGTCTTCTGCATCCAGGACAGGGGGAAGGGGCAAGCATGTATACAAATGTTTGTCAGGTGGGACAGGAAGGATGGGCAAGTTCATTGGGGGACAGAGGTGGCATATCTTCATCTGTTTCCCTCATGAAGCCTGTACACAGCTCCCTCTATTTGGCATGCTCCCCGACCCAGCCTGTGACCTTGATGAAGCTGTCTGTCACATCTCTTCCATGCCTTCTCCACCTCCCCTCCCTCTCCTTTGCTTTTTCTCTCTGTCAATCCATCTCTTTCTCACCCTTTGCCCCTCCTCAAGACACGCTTTTATTCCTGACTCGAGCCACTTCTTTCTCTTCTTTGTCTTCCTCTCTCTTAGCTCAGTTGTCATCTCCTTCAGACTTCCCTTCTTCCTGGACCTGGGTGCAAGGCTGGGGAACTGGGGGAGAAGCAGAGGAGGATGGGGGAACAGCATGGAGGCTGTGATGCTCTGGTCTCTTCTGCTTTAGATAACAGACTGAGCTCTGAGCTCTTTCGCGGAGCCCAGCCACTCAGTTAGCCACTGGTCTTCAGGCTGTGCCTGCGGAATATTCCCAGGGCATTTATTTTCTGCTCCAGCGCAGAATGCCTGATGCCTGTTTGTCCTCAGAGTGAGAGTAGAGGCTGTGTCACCAATAAAGCTCCTTATTTTCCTAACAGGAATGTAGTCACATCCCAGTGATCTGCTGCTCCTGCTTTCAATTGCAGCCCAAGTTGGAAATGAGTGGAAGAATGGGGCGGCTGACAGGCAAGAACTGAGGCTGCAGGCTTGCGTGAAAGCAGCTTTGCTGCAGTTTGCAGAAGACCACACTGCTCTGCTTCTTTCACGTGCTCTGTGCTTCTGCTGGTAGAAGATAAAAGGGTGCAGAAGGTTTGTTTTTTTCCATCCCGTCATGTCCTTCTTGGGTGAGAAATCTGACACTCCTGCGCGATGCTGATTTGGGGAGACCCAGATTGGTGCTGGGGTACAGACCTGACCTTACACAAGCGGCAAGGAAGACAGATGCACTTAAATAACAGCAGTAGTGCAATGCTGTGGAAAGTCCTCAGTGTTTAAAGTGCCAAACCTCTCTGGCCATGAAGAGAAGCAGTTTGTCTTTAGCTATTGAGTTATGATAATCTCAGACAGATTTGTCCATTGTAGGAGAGGCTTTGCAGAAACTCTGGAGGCACCTCCACACATTTGGCAGAGAACCACAAGATGCTAAGAACTAAAGCCAGCTGCTGATGCTATGCATGCATGGCTCAGTGTTAGTAACCCTTTTTCATCCTCCTGTGGTACCTCTGTTTTGTGGGACTGGGTCTCCAAAGCCTTTGTGGCAACAAATTCAACCTGGCTGCCTTTACACTTAAGGGAAACCTGAGCCTGGCATCCATAATCAGGAGCAGAAGGTGCTGCCGGCAATCTGTCTTCCGAGCACTGCATTAAACCCATTTTAGCTCTTTCAGCTAAATATCAAATTATCTGTCCACCCACACATCCTCCCCCCTGCATCGACTGTGCTTAGCGATGGGCCATCTGTAGGACTTCCACCAGGACAAGGGGGTCCACAGGGGTTCTTGCGTAATGTACTTTGTGCGTGTTTGTTGGCCTTTAGAGTGGCATTTCTTCCCTTCCTATTACTCTGGCTGCTCTCCAGTACTGGCGATGAATCAGAAGCATGCAGGTCTATCCATTTGAAAAGTGTATCCCAAGGTGGAGCAACACACAGCTTCCTTCTCACTTGTGTTAGGAAGAGGTGCTTCAATGCAGGCCAAGTGGGTCAAGGACCTTGAGCATAATCGAGACAGTTAGCCCTTTAACTGACCTCTTTTTTCCTTGCTTAATTCAAAGCAGGAGCTGTTAGGCCTAAGGAAGAGAGATCTAAGCATGAGGTGTCATTAATGACATGTAAGCATGTAAGATGCAAAAAGAAAGGAATAATGTTTTCTGCAGGAGAATGCAATGAGGAATGGTTTTAGACTGCAGCAAGAGAGATGGGCAGAATGTCGGTAAGAACTTTACTTGCAGTAAAGACAGCAAAACATTGGATCAAATTGCTTTGGGAAGCTGTAGATCCATTACTGGAGGGCTGTAAGGACAGACTAGACATGTACAAGGAGTGACAGATGCCACAAATGACGAAATAGAACTGATCCATCCTTCACATAGAGGAACAGACTGGATGGTTCCTTTGGGTCTCTTCCCCTCTGCTTCTGTGTGCATAGCCTTTGGGCTCAGAGGATGGCAGGAGCTCAGCAGAAAGAGATCTGAAGGAGGAAAGGAGCTTCCTCCTCTGGAAGGAGCCTTGTAAACCTGGCCAGGAGGTCCTTGTCCATTTCTCCTGCTGCAGCTGCCTTTCTCCTTTCCATCCCAGGAGCACAACATGCTCCGAGCCATCAGTTGTTGGTGCCTCTCCAGTCCATGCATGTTACACTAAAACCGTCTGGCAGAAGGGGCAAGAATCAATATAAAGACTGTTCTTAAAACCAGTTTTCTGTTGGAGGCATACATATCTGTTCCTCATCTGCTGCCCTGGGAGAACTGTGGGACCTAGAGGATATTCTACTACAGATGTGACAGGAAAAATGAGTTGGAAGTTGCTCCTTAGTGGAGAAGTTTGAAGTTGTCACTGAATGTTCACCTCATAAAGCTTTGTCATGTTCTGCTAATGAATTGGCGCCTTTCCCTGCTGTGAAGTCATCTCTGTGCTCTGGGATCTGAGCATGTGAGACTCAGGGTCTGCCTGAGGTGTGGTTGTGATAGTGTTACGAGTGCTGCTGGGGCCTTTCGCTATGGGGGAGGTAGCATGTGACGTAAGGCACAAAGTCTTGCATCCACTGCCGTGCCTCAAGGCAGAGATTTGGGTGGCTTCCAGGGACATCTCAAGCAACCAGAAGGCTCAGTGCAATGGGGGTGCAAGGGAGCACAGGAAAGGATGTTTGGGAAGAGAGAGGAGCAAGTTAAGAGAGGAAGAACTATCCAAGAGTGGGAAGAACAATGTGAAACAAATCTTGAGGGCCTGCTGTAAAGCTTGGATGGATGTCCTTTGTTTTAATCTTTCTCCAGCTGTAGTGACCAGGTTGTTACAAACCTGGTCAGGCAGGCTTCCAGAGGCTATCTCCATTGCTCACCCATCGTCCGCTCTCGTCCCGTCTCCGACTCGTGTTTTCTTGTCAGCATTTCTTTCCTACAAATCGATCCCTTCTTGGCTCATCCCAGTGATTTTTAAGCATAGAGAGAAACTTCCTCTTGGCGAGTGAGAGATAATCAAGCTGAATATTACCCATCTCTGAAGTGCAGGCAGTCTGTGAGCAGAACCAATGTCAATATCTTGGCAGATGCTGTTTTGCATTGATTTATTTTCTCTTGGAGTAGGCTGGATGGCCTCAAAGAAGGCAGCACGGTCTCCTGGCCAAGCCCCAAAACATTCGCAGGCAACATTAGCCTGCTTGATTCGGGATCAAGGTGCTGCTCTCCTCACTGTCTGCGAGTAGATGACTGTGGTGCCAAACTCACAAATCCGTCCTTTACTCTGGTGTTCACACCGGTGCTACTTCTTGTGCCGAGACAGATCTTGGGCTCTGAGCAGCAGCTCAGGGTGCTGAGCTAAGCCAGCCTCATCTGCTGGCTTAATGGAGCAAGAAAAGAGCCGTCTGTGCTGCTGCTGGGGCAGGGAAGAGCAGCAGGGGACCTGCCCAGGGGGAGCTTGCAGCACCGGGGGTTTTCCCTTGTGGGAAACCTGGATGTGTTGAGGAAAAGGGAGAGGAAACTTCTCTGTGAGCAGGGAGGGCCTCCAGCAGAGCAGGCAGGGGGCTTTCAAAACCACAGCTAAAGAGAAACCATGTGTATGATCTCAAGTAGCAGACAGCTGTGTACAAAACCCGGCCCCTCTGGCACCATCCCCTCTCCTCAGCTCCCTCCCAGCCCCTCAGCTCCCAGCCCGGCTGAGCCCATCACAGCTCCTCTCCCCCCACCTTGCTGCTTTCATGCTAGAGCAGCACTGACACATCTCCAGCTCTGCAGTCTCCCTGAGGGCCTGGCCAGATGCTGATTGTCTTCATGCCCAGTTGGGGACAGCAGGAATTGTTATAAAATAGCATCGATTCCTTGTGCAGCGCAAAGAAAACTTTCCCGTACAAGTCCATGCTTTTGCTCCCGGGACTCGCTGGGATGTCTCTCAAATGTCACAGTACGTTTGCAACAGAGAGTACCTCTGGAGGCTTCCTGTGGGCTCAGGTCTTGATCCAGACGGAAAATGGAACGAGTTGGCTGAATCTTTCCTCGCAACCTAATTCCTTCTGTTTCTCCTTGTCATTTTTACATGAATGGAAGAGGCTTGGGACTGAAATAGGAGAAGCTGCAGAAGTGAGCGCTTCAGATGCAGGAGAATGCTGTGCTGGGGGGAAGGAGAGAGGCCTGGAGCAATGGCTGAGCTGGGGAGCACAGAGCAGGGGCAGAGCTGGGCTGAGAGCTGGGGGCTGCAGGCCTGCCGTACTGTCATGTGAGGGTGGCACGTTAAGGGAAGACAAGCATTTCTACAAGACAGCAATATGTTTTTCCAGCTCCTTCTCCCCTTATGTTGCTTTGCTGTGGCAGGAATCCATGCTATGTGGAGGAGCCCAAAGGAACCTGTGCAGAACCCAGCTCCTGGCCCCCGGCTCCCTGCCCATAGGCACAGCTGAGCACGCAGCACCTGTGGGCAGATGGAGCCCTTTCTATCTCTCTAGCTGACACCAGCTCCATTTGTCCCCTGCTTCAGCTCTGTTTCAGCCCTAGGCACTGCGTGCTGCTGCTGGGGCTGGTGTTGGCACCAGCACATGTTCCTTCACTTGAGGGCCTGCGGCCACGGGACTGGTGCTGTGCTTGTACCATGCATTATGCCATCCGCTTCTGTTTGTGATTTCTGCCCTGTCCTTGCTTGTTCTCTGGTTTCCTTTGTGTTTATTATTCTAATTTATTGAGTTACCTGAAGTGTTGCTGCAGACACCAAGGCTGCTTTGCAGAAATTAACGATTGTGCATTCTGCGTGGTGGTGCCTCCTGTAGACTTGGTTTTTATGTGATGGAGCTTAAAATATGCTCAGGGAAAATGAAAATGTTCACCTCTTATAAGCACGCGTAGATAAGCTGTTGTCAGATCTATGCCAGAGCACGTGGAATTACTTTAAGACTGTTTTGCTCAGTAGTCCCTGCCATTTCTGAACCTCAAAATACTTTAATTAATTTACCCTTTGTAACAAGTCACAGCTGGTCACTCCATTCTGCAGTGGGAGAAACTGAGGCTCAAAAATGAGATGTGCTTGAGCAAATTAGTGGCTGGCCAAAGACAGCTTGATTTATAGGTGCTCTTCAGGGTTGTGCTAGGTAACAGGCTGCTGCACCAAGATATTGCATGAAAGTCTCCTAGTATGTTCTGGGCTGCATTAAAAGAGGAGTGGCCAGCAGGGAGAGAGAGGTGATTGTTCCCCTCTACTCAGCTCTTGTGAGGCCCCATCTGGAGTACTGCGTCCAAGTCTGGAGCCCCCAGAACAAGAAAGACATGGAGCTCTTGGAACAGGTCTAGAAGAGGGCCACTAAGATGATCAGAGGGCTGGAGTACCTCTCCTATGAGGAAAGGTTGAGGGGACTGGGCTTGTTTAGCTTGGCAAAGAGAAGACTTTGGGGAGACCTCACTGTGGCCTTACAATACTTGAAGGGAGCTTATAAACAGGAGGGGGAATGGCTGTTTATGAGGGTGAATAGTGACAGGACAAGGGGAATGGTTTTAAACTAAGACGGGGGATTTAGGTTAGACATTAGGAGGAAGTTTTTCACACAGAGGTGGTGACACACTGGAACAGGTTGCCCAAGGAGGCTGTGGATGCCCCATCCCTGGAGGCATTCAAGGCCAGGCTGGATGTGGCTCTGGGCAGCCTGGTCTGGCGGTTGGTGACACTGCCTGTGGCAGGAAGGTTGAAACTAGATGATCATTGTGGTCCTTTTCAACCCAGGCCATTCTATGATTCTATGATAATATAACAGAAAAGTGGGGGATGCTCTCTTCTCAGTTGTGGTCAGAAAAGCCCAAGCTGGCAGTTCCAGTTCACTGGCAATGAAGGTACATGCAGGGAACATGCAGCCTCTTTTGTGTTCCTGAGAAAGTCACTGATCACTGCTCACACTCAGCTCCCAGTGCATGAAATGGAGATTCCGGTCCAAAGGATGAGCAGGATGGTGCAGAATGAGCCTGCATTCATGCATCTCTGTAAAGGATACAAAAGATAAAGATAGCAGTGTGGACTGTTGTGTTGTTTTAGATGTTCTTATTTGCTTTTCTGGTAAGGAATAAAGAAGAATATCTAAAGAAATGGTTGTGCAGTGCTTAGCAGCTTGCTGGGCTCTACTGGGAAGATCTGGATGAGGCCATAGGAGATGACAGACCTGAGTGTCTTGGAGGTGTGCAGCAGGTCCTTTCAGGGGCTGTAAGTCAGTTGCGTGTGCCCTCCCAGCTCACTGGGAACAAGTCCTCTCCTTGATGTGTCTGTGCCATATTCAGTGGTTCTTGGAGATCACTCAAAGGGGGAATGTATGATGCAGGGGGGAAATTTTAGCTGCTGGGACATAAGCCACTTGCACAGTGTAGTCTCTCCCTCTCTTGCCTGAATGCTTAAAAATCCTGCAGAGAGAGTACTTTTCAAACAGACTCTTAATTAACATATGTGAATTTCCTCCCAAACAGAAGAATTTAGGAAATATCAGGTGATAGCAGAAGTCTTTTACAGCACTATCTTGCATTTCTTAATCGGCATTGTGTAAGAAAATAGAAAACCATCCTAAGTGGGCAAATATGCAAAATGACTTGCTGATATGAGAAATTTCTTCTGTGCCTTAGGCGGATTGTCTCCTGCATGTGGTTAGAAACAAGAGGATTTGTATCACGGATATTGGGGGAAGAGGTTGTGAGGAGGAGTTTTCCCATCACATATCAAGCAAACATTGGTATTCTTACAATTCACATAACTGCCTTGCACTCCTTTTGTGAACAGTGTTTGGCCTTGGTAATACATAGGTGGCTCCAAAAGTAGTGCTTCTTATTTATTCCCCTGGAAACTATAACAAAGAGCACAATAATACTATTCAACAGAGGAAATTCTCAGCTACAGAAATCTATTTTTCTAAACAGTCTCCATTAGCTACGAATTTTCAGTTAGTGATGAACGAGAGCTGTACTTGTAAAAATCTGTATGACAGACATGACCCACTGTTTCACAGCTGCTTTGACAGCTTTGTTGCTATCAAAATGTTGCCCACGCAGTCCATCTTTCATTGGCCCAAGCAGATGGAAATCAGAAGATGCAAAATCTGTACTATACAGTGGGTGTAGTAGGACAGTCCAGCCAAGACTGGCAATGTGTTCCACGGTCTTCCAAGTGGTATGGGGCTTGGTGTTATTGTGTTGCAAGAGAAAGACTGTTGTCTTCTCTGACCTGACCCTGGAAGGTTGAGCCTTCAGCTCACTCGGTGTCACAATGTAGTGGTTAGAGTTGATTGTTTGTCCATGTTCCAAGAAATGCAGCATAGTTACTCCTTTGTTATCACAAAAAACAGTGCACATCACTTTACCCACCAAGGCCCGTGTCTCGAACATTTTCTTCAATGAAGAATTCACACATTGCCATTCCACGGACTGTGCCTTTACAGGGCATCTGCTTTCTCTGTGCTCTCCATTATTTTGTTTATTGCTGGGCTATGTACTCTGATTTGTTTCCTCCCGATAGCAGAAGGCCCCAGTCTTTTCAATCTCCCTTCTCACAGAAATTTTGCCAGGCCTCTAACTCAATGCTGTCACCTGTCCCTGAACCTCATTTATTTCTATTGCATCTTGCGCGGATATGGTGACCTGATGTGGAATATCGTATTTTGGGACAGCACTGTGCATGGCCTTGGTTTTTCTCTCAATCTCCGTGAAAATTGTCATCGTGTTTAGGTTTTTTTGCCAGTTCCAAGCAGAGGATTTTCAGGACTTTTCCATATACATATGGAGAAATCTTTTCTGAATGATTGCAATTCATGTAGAAGCCAACAAGATATCTCAGATTATTTTGTCCAGAGTGTGCATCACCCTGTGTCCTGTTCCTAGTCAGAGCTCTTGCATAAGGCAACATGTGTCTGAGCAGAATATCTTTTTTTTTCATTTTTTTGTAAGCCAAGTTGCTGCACTGCCTGCTTGCACTCCTGTTTGATGGAGTCACAGTCTACTCTTCTGTTTTTTTCCTTAAAATTCACTGGGTTTTTTTAGCAGTCTTCTTGCCATCCCTGCAGGAAGGGTCCTGCTGCAGGGCATAATGCTCCTCTCATCACTCAGGCAGTTGCCTCTGAGGCAGAACCTGGCAATTATCAAAAGGCACGTGGCAGACAAGAAGTGAAGAAGAAGAAGGATGTATCCAATTGAGACTGCAAGTGGAGTTTAGGATGGCAGATTGTAATTAAACTAATCAGAATTCAGACATGACTACCATCTTCGCACCCGGCACTATTGAGAAGTGTCAAGCAATCTTTGATTATAAACGGTCTCTTCCTTTATACTCTTATCATACTAAAGATGTTGTCCAAGAATGCAGTGTCTCATGTATTAAGTCCTGTGAGGCTAAAAGGTACTAAATAGCTTCTTTTGCCAGAGAACCAAAGCCAACCTGTACAAACCCTCTGTGGGTGAGCACAATAACATCCCCAGAACTCTACTTTTCTACACAGTTTTTCTGTATCTTTCAGAGGCCATTACTTTTTTTTTCAGATGGAAGTAGGAAGCAGCAATATTCAGGTGGAAGAAGCAGGCATGGAGGCTGCTGAATGAGGCATAGCCATAGAAATCAAGAGATAGAAAAGGAGAGGTATCAATACAAGCTTCCTTACCGCAAATGCTTTTAGGCTTGCCTGTTACTTGATCACTTATTGTATGTAATTACTTCAATCGAACTTTCTTTGAGCTGTGTTATTTCATACAGAACAAGAAATCCATTTGCCTTGTAAGAAACTTCTGAAACCATGTGGCTGACCTCAGTTCCCAAAAGAGTCCAGTGGAGAATTCAAACATACAAAGGAAAAACGCTTGCGCAAAGTACAGGAAAATTGCTTGGCATGGTTTTGACCTGAAATATGCCCTAATAAGATGCTGGTTGCAAAAGCTGAGATCACGTGATGCTCAACAGTAATCCAGCTGTGAATAGTTGATTCACTGTTTTTTCCCCTATTTAAACTGGGAGAAAAAGTAAGGACATTCTTAGTATGTGTTAGTGAAGAGCAATAGATTTAGGTATGGCTCTGTAGGAAGAGCCCCTAGTGCTTTTGCTCTCCTCTCCAACCTATTGTGTTTTAGTACAGGAAATGCATGTTGGTATACGCTCTCCCAAATCTTTAAAATCTGATAGGTTGGCAATAGTAGCAGACTTCAAGAACTCTCTCTGACCTTTTGGGAAGAAATCAGTCTCCTGTATGACCAGGGCACTACGTTCTTCCTTCTTTCTGGAAGACTGCAGTTGCAGAGTCCTTTCGGATAATCAAGGCTCCAGCTCTTGATGAAATAAAACAGCTTTTTATAACAACAGCACCTCCTTCCCACATCTCCTTTCCTCCCAGAGAGCAGTTTACCTCCCACCACGTCTCTGTAAGTTCCGTGTTTGTTCCTCCAAAACATTTTACAACTCTTTAATGAGACACGTATCTCCAATTTACTACTATTTAAAAGGGTAAGCAGTTAATGTCATAAGACTGAGAATGCCTGGTAATTAATTATTAACTCCAAGGACCTAGCTATCTCTCTAACCAGCCTTGTCTCAAATAGCATCTATCTCCGTTAAAACCTCTGTTCACAGTAATTAATTAGGAAGGAGGAGGAGCATAGTGGAGTCTGCCCAGCCAAGTCTAGCTAACACCAAGTGCAGCTCTGCCAGGCTGCCCTTTCATCTGACTGTCTAGCACAGGCATCATGGGAAAACAAATTTGCGTGACCCCTCATGCACTCCAGCTTTGTCTAACAGCGACTTCTGCAAATAACTCAATGGGATCCCCTTTGCTCTCTGCTGCCAAAGTATGAAGCTGGTTGGGATCGTCCCCATCTCTGGAAGGGCAGCCTGTCCTGGGAAAACTGCAGCCATCAGCCAGCAGTACTCCTGCTGTGCTTTCCGAGAGTGCAGCATTCAGAGCTGGAAGCAGGTTTGCATGACTGGCCCTCAGCACCTATGCAGCATCCTGTAGCACTTGGCTCAGGTTCTGCTCTTTAAACAGCATTTAGCCTAGAGTTTTGGAAGCAGAAATGATAGTGTGTTGGGAACAGATGTTTGTTAAGCATATACAGTGCCTTATGCAGAGATACAGAGCAAGATGATGGAGGTGAGAGCCTGTGGTTTGCAACGGGAATGTGCTGAAAGCATTAGCAGTGGGTTTACAGGTCGAGCTGGCTGGATACAGGACTCTCACCTCCTCAGTGAGAAGTTTTAAATACAGACAAAACCAGATGCAGCAGGCCCAAAGATAACACCGGAGATGGCATGACACATGGGAGAGCAAGAGTGGGAAACCCATGGTGTGTTTTCTACACTGCTGACTCACTGTGTGAACGTTTTGGCATCCTGTTTCCACTTTCTAGACTTCCCTTTCCTTATCTACTCTTTGACAGGGATAAAGATGCTTAACACCTTCCAAAACTGCCTTCAGCGCTGTGAAGGAAAAGTGCTAAATAGCACTGGGGAAAAGCAGGGTTGCTTCATTGTCTCACGGCCAAATTTCACTTTGTTTAGCTACTTAATTGCCTCTGTATTTTCAGCTAGAAGAGGTATTCTTCAGAGCTTCCTTAAACTGTCTTGTGGTGCATCTGTGCACTGCTAACAAGCGAGGCTTTTCAAGTCTAAAGGGAGATGCCCTTCTGTGATGACTGAAGTGATCGCTCATTGTTCCTTTCCCATCTCCCAAAGGTGCTGCCAGGCTTTAATGAACTATTCATCAAGTGCTTTGAGATCTTTTGATGGAAGCAGTCCAGGCTAGTACATGATTCTTACTGCCAGGGAGAGGATGACATCCAGCCATTTGCTGATTGCCTTCATCTGCAGTCAGTAGCCCCTTTCTTTGGATGGGGGAATCCAGCAGCAAAAACCCTGCTGCCGACCTAACATGTGAACAAATAGGAAGCTGTAAGGTTCTTTTATTGCAATGTTTTTAATTGGCTAGATCTGTGGAAAGGACAGGCAGGTTGGGTCTGAGATTTCTGTGGGTTTTTTTGGTGCGTGGTTGTTTGTTTGTTTGAGTCAGGGCTTGCCTTCCTGTTGTGGCTCTACTGCACAGAATAGGCTGTTTCACCAACTGCTCCGAGTCTGATGCTGAGTTGATCAGAACTGAGCTTTTGTATGCATGGCTGTCTTCTGTGCAGTCCTTGTAATTTTACCTCTGTAATAAAGTTCTGTGCATAGTGAGACTCGAGTGCATCTGCTGTGCCAATAAATCCTGTGGCCTCAGCATGGGATCCCTTGTCTCTGTGTGAGGATGAATGGTGAAGCAAGTAGGAGATGGACACATCAGTGAGGGGGAAGTCTGAACATCATGCAGATGTCTGCCCTGCCTGGACATACATCTGCCTGTTTCATAGAGCCACGTTATTTCTGTGTCACATTTTGAAAAGGCTGAACCTCAAGCAAGACAATACATTTCACTCCTGCTGTCACATACTCCTTCCCTCCCCCTGCTCCAAGCAGCCTGTTTCTGTGTGCTGGAGGAGCCTCTCCTTGCTCTCTCACTCCACATAGCCCTGTTTCTTCTTTCCTCCTTTTTGCTTCTCTTTCTAATTATCCTTTTCATCTTCAATTTCCTGTGTTTGTTTAACCTCTCCCATCTCATTCAGAGAAACGCATTCTATTTCTCTCTCCTCCGGGCAGTGCCAT
This sequence comes from Chrysolophus pictus, assembly GCA_037305975.1. Lineage (NCBI taxonomy): Eukaryota > Metazoa > Chordata > Aves > Galliformes > Phasianidae > Chrysolophus > Chrysolophus pictus. The sequence continues at coordinate 113,810,505 of CM074576.1, read as the reverse complement.
TTCTGTACTCGTGTGCACAAGTTGCCCCAACCTCCTGGGCTTCAGTTACTCTTCTACCATAGCTGTCTTCTCCTTTGTAAAGAGGTTCCTTTATTCCTGCCACGGCCATACCTTGTGAGTCAGAGCTACGAATCCTTATCCCTTTTGGCTGGGCCCTGAGTCCAAAGAACAAAAGGGAGAATCTTCCTTCAAGGAGCTTATGCTCTGAGCAGCAGGGATAAGAGGTGAGAGCAGGCAGCGAGTGCACAGAAAGCACGAGATACTGCAGGTCAGCGTGATCCTGACAGCCAGGCCCTACAGAAGTGCCTAAATGATATTATTCCCACTTTCTTTTCCCCTTCTGCTCTCTTTTCTATCCTTTTAATCACCTCTGGGTTGTCTTTTTCTTCTGTCCTAGAGATTATAGGGCTTTGTCATTTTGTCTCCAAGCAAAGGGAGAGAGCGCAGAGTGTTTTCATTAGGCCAGGGGCTGGAGGGAAGGAGCAAGCCGTGGTATATGCTAGCTTTAATCTTTATGGTAATACTTCGGTAAATATCTGCTGTTCTTTCTCTCCTGTCAGTGTGGCAGCCTGTGAATGATATGGAGTTGAGATGAGGGGAAGAAGAGGGAACTGCCGAGAGGATTAGAAGGTTAAGATAGGATTACGAGGTCAGAATGGAGAAAAAAAGAGAGAGAGAGGGAAAAGAAATAGCAAAAGAAAGGAAAAGAAAATGAAGTGTAGTAGTTGCGATAGTGGAAAGTAAGGCAAGTATACAGGGTACTGGAGAAGATGAGACTTTTATGAATGGGTCGATGAATTCAGAGGTCCTGGAGTCAATAGTCTCTCTAAAATGATTTATTGAACAGAAAATCATTTGTTCCATGTTGCTCCACAAAGGCTTTTCTTCTTCTTCGCTCTGGAGAAGGGGTCTGGCAGGGATATACAGACACCGCAGTGCCTGGCAGCCCTGCTCGGCCAGGAGAGCACAGCAGGAGAGATTGTCAGGAGAGGTGCGTGAGCCACCACAGCTACACCGGAGGAGCTGGAACTGGGAAAGTCCTTGCTCAACTCTGACAGCCTCCCTCCTTCCCTCGTGGTCCTGCTGTTCGGTGCCCTAGTTTTAGTCAGCCTCCTGCTGAGAGTGATGGAAAGAAAGTGAAAAAGGTGCAAGTGCCCGCTTCCTTGAACTGCTCTGTTCAAGGAACAGATTTGGGACTTTGAAGGTCAGGGCAGTTTCACTCCTGCTTTTGGTTGGTGTAATCAAAAGGAGAGAATGGGTGAACCATGTCTGGACTCAGAAGGAAGTGACCCAGACCATTGCACACATTTAATAAGTTTGGATGAATTAAACCAAACAGGTCAAATGTCTGATCTGCCTCTTCTCCTCTAAAAAATAATGAAACGAGAAGCTAAAAGGAATGCGGCACTGGGTTTGGTAATGAAGCTCTTGGAGTCGGGGCAAAATGAAGGCCTCCCTCGCTCTGACTGAATTCAGCAATGCATCCAAAGCATTCACACCTCCAGCGATGCTAGTGGAAGTGTGAGTGTTCCATCTCTTTTTGCATGTCACACAACAAAAAGATGTGGAAGCTGCAAAATGGCTTCAGACCCTTGGTCAGCAAGGGGTCAGTGGGATGCAGCAGGTGGGGAGCTGAGTGCAGTCTGTGCACACACGTGGTTTCCCAAGCAGTCTGTGGGGCCTGGTGTGTAGTCTGCCCTGTAGGCTCTGCTGCTGCATTAGCAGAAGTTCTGAAGAAGGTATGGATGCCTTTCTAGAGACAGGGACTAGAAGGGAACACACTACTTTCTCTGCTGTAGGCTCAGTGATTTTCACAACTGAAGGCAGCCTGTAGCCTTTACATTATTTTATATGATGCTGTTGTTTGACACTGCCTGGACATGTAACACTTCCGAGCACTCGAGAAGCAGAGATGTGTAGTTCTCCTTCAGTTCTCTTTGTGGGCAAAAGTGAGTTCTGGATGGTCAGTGTGGGTCTGTGAGGAGTGCTTCTCCTCTCTTTCTGTTTTCTTCTCCTGAAACAGGTTCTACTCCTTTCAGGGCATGTGGTCACTGCTTGTCTCTCTCCCCAAAAAGAGTGAAAGCTCATTATGGCTTTTTGCCTTCTTTCATCCTTCCTTCTCCATTTGCTCTTTGGAAAGGTTGAGGCAGCAAGTCCTGTGCTCTCTTACATCTCTGATACAACTCAGTCCTTCTGTGGAGCACAGTAAGATGCCTGCTGTCAGCAAAAGTTGGAATGCTCATAAAATCCGGACACCTTTTCTCTTCACATTCATAGCCCTTCTGACCATCCCTTTCCCTCTGCCTCTGAGCCCTTCCAGTCCTTCATTTGTGCTTTGTCCTTCATTGTGCCTTGCTTTCTGAAGACACCCTGTAACGTGTCACTTTTTGGAGGTAATGCTGAGTGCTGCCTCACTGAAGCAGGGGCTTTTGCTCTCTTGGACTGTGTTCTCTCAACTGGTTAAGATCTTCAGAGGTGCTCATGGGCTTTTATGTAATTTCCATCTGCATTCAGACAGCCAGACTTCGTTTCGTTTTATTTGCATTTAACAATAAGCTGCTTTTCCTTAGCTCTAAGTTGCAAATTATCAAAAGTCATCAAACTCTATCCATTGAAATTAAATATATAGTCCCTAATCAAATCCAGGTCAGTTAATCTGACTGGCTGCAGAATGGTCCCAGGGCAGGACTAGGACAACTGCTGTATATACAGGGGTAGGAAATTCTTTGATGTATTTCACTAGGGGCCACACAAGACATTTCTGATATAATGTGATTGTTCAGACGAATGCCTAAGCTGCCTTGGCTCTGTATATTCATCTTTAATTACTAAAATAGGACAGATAATTCATAACCCTTGAGGTCTTTATTTTCTGACAGTGAAATTCAATGTATGCTTGGCCAAGGGGGAGAAAGGTAGATTCCAAGAGCAAAAGAACAAAGTGAGAGGAGAGGATGAAGAAAGCGAAAAAAAGAGATATTAAAATAAAAAGCATTCTGGAAATATGAGGGAGAATGAGAAGTAAATGAAGAGGCAGCATAGAACAGCCTAATGGTTAGTTGTACATCCTTTACTGTGAGGAACAGGACTGCATTAAACATTAGAATGTTGTTGCTTGTTATCAAATACAACTAGATGCACTGATCTTGATGGTTCTTCCACTTCTGTGTTTTGGGGAGGGGTGTAATGACAATTTTAAGATAGGCACTTTATATAGGGAGAATGAGTGACAGTCCTTCCTCCAACAATCTTGAATTGTGTATGTGGTTGCATCTTACTAGCAGAGCCAGTTGTCAAATAATAGCATCTTTGAGGATGTGTTTTCACAGAGTTTGGAGGACAAGGTTCAGAGGAGATGAGGGATGGAAGGGAGAAAATAAAAGCAGACAGAAGAAGAAAATACAGATAAGGAGGAGAGACTGAAATCACAAACTGACTGCAATAAAGTCAGAGGGAATTAAGACAGACCACCAGGTAACAGCAGAAGGATAGACATCTAGATCCCAGCAAGTTGAGAGGCAGTAATGTTGATGTCCTATTGCTAGGTCACTGCCAGTCAGTATAAATGCTGCTGTACATTCGCAGCCAAAGGGGCTTAGCAAAGCTAATGAGCAAGGAAAGAATGAGGGACTGGGGAAGGAGAATTTCTCTCTTAAAACTGGCTGGGAGAGGATGTCTCTGTGCGAAAGGATTTGCAAGGCAAAACAGCACACACTAGTGCAATAAATAAGCCGAGCTAGGGAGACAGTGAAGAGAGGAACGGGAAATCAGGTTGTAGTAAGGAAAAGGGAGACCTGGCATATTTGCCCTGTCTAAATCTGCTCGGTCCTAGTAATTAGAAAGAACATACTGAGAGTGCTCATCAGAGTTGCAAGTTTAATGACTCAAAATTACAGCAGCCTGACATCCATTAAGCCAAAGCATTTGTTTTGGAAGTGTCATTTTTCATGAGGGAGCACTGTCAAAGCACTGCCCAGTTTTATGCTGGCAGAGCTTTTAATGGCAACCCAAGACTGATGTGTCAGGAGCATACAGGGCAGGAACTAGGCAGAGCCAAGTTTGAGAAACTGAGGGGTGAACGAGTAGAGATGCAGCAGGGCAGGAGAGGGACACTGGTAGGATTAGGAGAAAGTATACCTTATACCTTCCCCTACTCGGGCATTGCTGTTTGTAAGTGTTACATGCATCTACGTTTTTCATTTAAGGGAAGTGTAGTTTTTGCTTTGTTTCACCGTGCTTGGATGATGGCGTGAATTCTGTCACACTTAGGGGCTGCAGAGAAATATCTGTCCTTAGCCATGAGGAGCAAAGAAGGACCTGCTTTGTTTCTTGCCAGGGATGGTGGTCGTTTTTGGGCACAGAGGGATTACGGCAGGAATCTACTAGCAGTGGTGTTCTGCCAGTCCCCAGCAAACAGGCATGTGCTTGCTCCCTGCCTTAGTTCCTCCCTGCAGCAGCAGGATCTGTCCATTTCACAGGGAGGCTAATTCATGTGCGTGTATGTTAGTGAAGATGACTAACAACAATATTGCAGAAAAGCAAAATCTTTAGAACAAGTCCGTGTGCTTTGAGTGACAGTACTTCTAACTGAGGTATGCTTGCAGACTGTGGCAGGGAGTAAACTGTTTCAATCAAAAACTAAGCCATGGTGAAAAACTCGCTGAGCTTCAGGTTGTGCAAAGACACAGGAAAATCCATCTACATTTTTCATCTCAATTTATCTCAAGCACTGAAGCATCATCAAGTCAGAAAACCACAAAATACTTTATGTGAGAGCCCGTGACCTGTCAGCATGAACCTGCAGAGCACATTGGGCATTTCAGCAGTGCTGGCTCTTGACAGCGAACTTGAAAGGACATCAGGTAAATTCATTAGAAACCAGTAGTTCCATTAGTGTTATAAGGAAACCTGTTTTCTGTGCCTCACATATCACAGCACTGTTGGGTACTGATGATGCACAAACAGTTTAAGTGCTTCTAGTAGGCGGATTTTATACCTTTCCTGCTGAGTACTTCCTTTGGTACTTGTTATGTTCCTCGGGTGCATAGCAATGTCAATGTTTTAATACTAGCAACAGCAGTAGCTTACGTTTAACTTTTATCACTTAATCATTGATTTCTGAAATACGTTTCTGAATGTCAAAACTGTGGATTCCAGATCTGCTGTTTCAACCAAACCGAGGAAGTAGGTTTGGTTTTGAGTTGCTAGAGTTCAGGCCCAGCCTTTTGACCAAGGACCTCCACCACTCATTCCATGACCTAAGCCAGTAAGCAGGGTAGCAGCTACAGTCACTCTAACCAGTACTGATTATGCCAGTAAGTTAATGAGAGAGAAGGAACCAAAAGGCTTGTGCGAGTTCACCTCATGTAGAGAAAGCATTCACTGCAAAATTTAGTGCCAGTTCTGAACTTTTTCTGTATGTTTCTGAGTATTTCAACACTGGATTTATTCAGTCTGCTGCTGCCAAGTGTGTGCAAATTTTGTTCTACACACTAAGGGCTCATGTCACATCCCTGATGTCTGTATGTGTGGAGTTGTTAGAGCAAAAGACTCGTGATAATGCCTTAGGGCAGGAAGCGACAGCATGAGCAAAAAGTTTCGGAAGGCTGGCACAGGAGCTGAGGATTGGCCAAATTCTGCCTGCATCCCTAAGAAGTGTTAAGTGAGTGAGAGACAGCTTCTCCATTTCACCGAATCACAGAATTGCAGGGGTTGGAATGGACCTCAAGAGATCGTGGAGTCCAACCCCTGTGCTAAGGCTGGTTCCCTACAATAGATTGCACAGGTAGGCATCCAGATGGGTCTTGAATATCTCCATAGAAAGAGACTCCACAGCCTCTTTGGGTAACCTATCCCAGTGCTCCGTCACCTTTACTGTGAAGCTCTTCTGCATGTTTGTATGGAACTTCTGTGTTCAAGTTTTAGGCCATTACTCCACTGTGCACCACCACGAAGAGCCTTGCATCGTTCATTTGCCTCCCATCTCCCTTTAGATATTTATAAACATCAGATCTCCCCTCAGTCTTCTTTTCCCCAGGCTGAACAGACCCAGATTACTCAGCCTTTCCTCATACAGGAGATGCTCCAGGCCCTTCCTCATCTTTGTGGCCTTCCACTGGGCTCCTTTCAGCCTCCAAGGAGCTCCAAATCTTTGGTTCCTATGAGACTGGGACCATGGCACCTGACTTCATTCCAAACAGAGGCAATCAGCCTGCTCTTGCCTTACTTCTTTAATCACCTTCCTACTGAAGGTTGGCTGCTTTTTGGATAGGTTTGTATCCCATATATTTTCTCTCTGCACCATCTGTTCGCAGACTGGATTACAGTTGCTGCCAGTTAAAAAGCAGATTGCCTTGGCCCAAGGTCAGGATCGCAGCCCCAGTGCCCTGCCTGCCTCCCGTGGATTTACACGCTGCACAGAGGGCTCACCGCCTGGCTGCTGCTTGCCCGAAGTTCCCACCTACTACCACGGAGGGATATTCAGGTCCTTCCTCTTGTACCTTGCTCCCATCCTCCTGGCCTCTGTCCTCCTATATGCCCTGCACTTGGCTCACTTTAAAGGCCAGGGAAAGAGAGGAGAAGGTAAAAGTACTGGCTGTCAGCCTTGATTTACCTCCAGTGACACACCGTGCTCAGACTTGTCAGCGCGCCAGCCTCAGCATATATCAGCTCTGCTTGCCAAATCGTTTTGGTGACTTCTGAGAGACGTTTGGGCCCTGCTCTGCCCTGCTGGTAATTCAGAGGCTGGCTTACTTCAAGGAATGGTGAGGAGGTGCTGAGCAATAGGGTATCTGTCCCACCATCCTGCGTTTTATCTGACTGGCAGAAAAGAGAAGAGGGATTTGCAGTAGTGTGGTATTCCTCAGCCATGGTTGTGCCCTTCACAAAAAAAAAAAGGGGCCAGTGCATTTGTTTATCATGGCACAATGGTACCCAGAGGGTCCTGGTGAATAGCAAGGAGATTCTCTGATCAATATTTATCTGAGGAGAGCAATGGAGCCACTGGCAGGCCTAACCCCAGATGCACTTGAACCATAGTATTGTACTTATGGCTGTACAGAAACTGGATGCACAAATCTCCACATTTCTTTTTCCTTTCCCTTTCCCTTTCCCTTTCCCTTTCCCTTTCCCTTTCCCTTTCCCTTTCCCTTTCCCTTTCCCTTTCCCTTTCCCTTTCCCTTTCCCTTTCCCTTTCCCTTCCTTCTGATCGTATAGACTCTTTGCAATCTCTTCTTGATTTTCTCTTCTTCCATCTCAGACCCTCTGTAATTTGTTCTCTGTGTTTTGAGGGCGGTGCTGGGCCTCAATTGGCCTCTTTGTGGCAAATTGCAGGGCTCTGCTCCCTTGTTTGACATAGCACATTCCCTTATTCTACTTTCTTCTTCCAACTTTAAGTCACACGTAGTGTCAGTGCCACATCCTCCTGAGCTCTGTGAATCTCAAAGGGCTTTGTCCTTTCTAGATGCTCACATTGCCGTATCCAGGTTCAACCACCCAAAGCGACTTCTAGACCTCCTGCACCCTGACCTGTCACACTCTATCTCTACACCTCTTAGTCAACAAGGGCTCACAGCTCAGGCTGTTGTTGAAAAGCTGCTTGCTTTTTCCTTTCAATTCTATTCACTCCAGTCTTTTTATTACTCTTAATGATGAAAAAATCCTCCCAGTCACATACTCTTGTAATATGGAGGCTAGTTATTTTCTCCCTTATATTATCCCCAGTCTGTTTCTTCCTCTGCCACATACAGAAAATCCATCTCTTTTTTCTCTCAATGTTTCTAACACTTCTTCATGTCTTAATCCTCCTTAGTCTTGATTATTTTAAGATTTGCTTCCATACTTCCTCAAAAGTCTGCCCCCTTTCTCTGGTCACCATAAAGTGGGCTTGCTGAAATCTCCCCTTTTCCTCTGCTAGTGAGAACTCATTGTCTTTCTGTTTGTGTGACTCATCCTGATGTCCTTTGGACTCCAAGTTCCTTGTCTTTGCCTTCATGATCCTACAAAATCCTGCTGGTGTTTCTAACTGAACTCTCACATTCCCTGCCTTTTTATAACAACGGTATTGTCCCAATCATTTACCAACAGTATTCCTCAGATACAGCAACACAACACACTTCTGAGACCGTTTCTTCTTTGTATTTTTACCTAACACTCCAAAATGTTTCTCTTCTGCACTTTCTCAGTGTCAAAGGAGTAACCTTTCCTGCCTCCTTCACTCTGTGCCTTATCTTGGCCACTTCCCTTGGCACTGAGGGATTGCATGCTCTGCCCTCAGCATTGCTGGATGGTGCTCAGTGACTTGCACACCCATTCAGTTGCCCTTTAATCCAACCATACTTGCCAAAACTTTAGTTTCTACTACCTCAGTAATCCACCCTGCTTATTTCAGCCCCTGCAAGAAGCTGGGGATGCCAGGCTGGGAGGTATGTGCCCCAGATTTGGGTCTCAGTGCTGGACGTGGCTGGATTAGGGATACCGTGGCAGTTGTGTAATAGCACTAAGAGGATTGCTGTTACCTTCCCAAGCGTGACTCAACTGAAACTTATTTTGGACGTAGGTGGGCAGGTGATGTGTCCTAAGAGGAATGAGAGGAAACAGATTCCTCATCTTTTTTTTTTTTTTTTTTTTTGTTTGGTTGTTCTTGTTGCTAGCAACAAAGCACAGCATCCAATTTCTGGAGCAGAAACAATCCTGTTGGCCTGTCCTGCTGCAGGGCCGATGCAGGGCTGGGTGGGGATCAGGAGGCACAGAGCTTGGCCCTCAGTGCAGGGCAGGCTCTGGCAGGGAGCAGGCTGTTCCCTCCATTAGCAATATAATTCAGGAGGCGACCAGGATGACCTGGATGGATTAATGAGGTGATTCCTCTGCACCTCATATGGCTTTGAGCTCTTGTCATTCAGCCTCAGCCCAAGAGGCCTGGCTCTGTGCTGAGGGGATGGGGAGCACGGGGAGACCTGCTGCTGGTTGGAGTGGGGCTGGAGAAAGCCAATACTCTAATGAACCAGCAATGGCACCTAATCAATGTGTGAAAAATGGGTAATTCTTCCTAATGCCCTGTTAATGTTCTCGTAATGATCTGTCAGGGAACTCTGGCTAATTATCGTCATGGTAATTTGGCACAGGTTAGCCTGGGATAATGTGGCCCGAGTGACCAGGAGCACGTATTTGCACCCATGGCCTGGTGCTCTACTGCTCTCTCCATTTCCTCCCGCTCTTCCCCTGCTATCTCCCTTTCCTGATCACTGTTGTAATTAGGCAATTAGTTGATTGATTAGTTAATGTTTGTACAACACTTCAAACACGCATAATCCCAATTCAGCGATCTTTGTTACTGCTCCTTTGCTTCTGTCTTTTTTCTTGCTTTTATGATGCGGTTGTCCCTCTTTCTTCTTCCCCTCCTATTCCTCCCTCTCCTGGAGATTCAGGACAGATTTGTTTCTGGTGTTTTTCACGCTAGCCTGAAGACCACATAGAATCCCTATTTCTTCAGCTTTACCACCATGCCAGGGCACGTGCTTTCTCTTACCACAACTTCGGTCTTGCTGTCCCATCATAGTCCACCACTGCCCAGTGTGCAGAAATCTGAAATCTGTGCCGTGTGATGCTGGAATACCAATCCTGTTTTACTGGCTAGTATGTTGTTGACCCCGAGTCGAATTTTAATTCATGTAATTTTTTAGGGAGCTTAGAGAAAGGAAAGAGTACATTGTGCCTTTGAAAGTCTTCTTGTTTCCCTGCGGTGCTAAATCAGGAATACCAACGACTTACATTTAAGCTCTTGCTACAGTTAGCTTGAAGCTAGCTAGAAAGGAAGTGAGTGGGAGGGCAAGTGGAGAGCGACCTATTTGCACATTAATGTATGATACGCCTCATTGTATTATATAAAGGCCTGGTTTGCATGTGTTTACATAGCTTTTCAAAAGGGGAAACCCAGTCATTGGAAACCCTCAGGATGAGCATATGGCTATAGAATGGCTGTACATTTACAGAGGAGCTTTCTTCTCCTAGCTGACATTTATGCAGCACTTATTTGTGTCATCCAGAAGGATCCCAAACCACTTAGCTCACTGCTGAAAGGCAGCCAACTCTGAAGTGAAACAAGCTCACCATTCTTGCAGAGACATTTCCCTGCAGTCAAAGTTTAGGATGGGATCTGGAGATCCTTTCTGTAGCAGAATATGCATGCAGGACCTTGGCTTAAGAAGCTGAGGGTGCAGCAATATGCCGATGCCACTATGGTCTATTGGGACTTCTGGGATTTCTTAGTGACAGGCCATGGCCAGTCTGAATAATTCTGCCTCCTACGACAGTGTGCTCTTTAATAATAAAATCACCTTTGTACATAGCCAAACCTCAGCTCCCTCACTATCAGAAGACCTAAAAGGTCTTCTACTTCTTATGAGGGAGTGGAGCAAAGCTTTGTGTCTGATTGGGTTTCTTGTCCCGGCAACACAGCTTCCCTCCTGACTAGTAGCATCACCGATTCTCTCCATTTGGTTCTACAACAACAGCTTTGCCATCCCCTACAGACTGTGAAGATGTCACTTTTGCTTAATATTAACAACTGTAATTTTTCCCTCACTTGTCTCTGGCTTGGCTTGGCTCTTGAGAATGCTTTGCTCTAATCTTCAGCCTTCTTGTCTATTTGCTACATCACTTCTGCAAAGTGGAGATGCTTTTGTAGTTTGGAAGCAAATGCAGTATGTCAGTCTGTTGAGAGCTGGATAAATCCTGTCCAAATGTAAAGTGTTGATAGTCAACATACTTGTTTCTAAAAATCCTTCCTCCAGTGAGTGACCTAGAGCTGACCCACGTTTATTTTGGTATCATTCAACTCAAGTCTGAATTAGGCCCAGGGACACGTTTTGTCTGTTGTTGTTGTTTTTTTTTTTTTTTTTTTCTTTTTTCTTTTCTTCCAGGAAAGAGTAATTGTGAAAATGGAGATATTTCTTTTCTTTTACCACTCTGAACCACTCTGTGTTTTGTTCTAACCCTTTTAGAAGCTGTTAATTTACTGAGCTGTGTTCGCTCAATGTTTCCAGAGAGAAGAAAACAAGTACCAGTGTTCCTGCCGTGTGAGTGGCTTGAATAGCAATATAGAAAGAGAGAGCACAACAGACAGAAGAATACTCTGGTACAAGATTAGGCAGTTGAGATTTAGTACTGAAATGTATAAGCTAGAGGGCATATCTGTATGTCTCATCTGTTTACTGATCAGTCTCCATGCCTATTCCCCCTTTCCTGCTCCCTCCCTTACCCATTCAGACACAGTGGCCAGCGCTGGGAAGGAGTGTATCTTTCCTTGCAGAAGTGTGTTTCCAATTACAGGCCCTTCAGGCACTCATTCCGATGAGAGATTAGAAAATGACTTTCCCTCTGCTGCTCATTCCCTCTCTTAATCTACCTGCTCCTATCCATGTGCACGGAAGTTTGATGTGCTGCTTCCCTTACTTCTGGGTCTCCCAACAAGGAGATATAGAGTAGGCTAAACTCTGGCTTTGAGAAAAGACAGAGGACAAATTATGACAAATGCTTATAAAATGCTGAATGTCATGGAGGAGGTGTCACTGAGTATTTATAATGCAAGAACTAGTAGCAGGTTCAGCACTGACTGAAGAGGAGTTCCTTTTTCAAACACAGGATGTTTTGTGTAGAATTCATAGGAGTTAGCATCCAGAGCCATGTTCAAAAAGGCTTTGTTAATCTGCTATAGTAGCAGCCTGTGGATTGCCACCCTTATTCATGCATTTACTTCTGCCTGTACTGGCAGGACCTGTACTGTCCTGCCATTGTCACCCTTGATTTCCCCTTTGTGGGATTCACCATGGTTATGGGGTTAATCTAGACTCATAGAATGGCCTGGGTTGAAAAGGACCACAATGATCACCTAGTTTCAACCCCCCTGCTATGTGCAGGGTCGCCAACCACCAGACCAGGCTGCCCAGAGCCACATCCATTGTGGCCTTGAATGCCTCCAGGGATGGGGCATCCACAGCCTCCTTGGGCAACCTGTTCCAGTGTGTCACCTGTCTCTGAGTGAAAAACTTCCTCCTGATATCTAACCTAAACCTCCCCTGTCTTAGTTTAAAACCATTCCCCCTCGTCCTATCACCATCCACTCTCGTAAACAGCCATTCCCCCTCCTGATTATAAGCTCCCTTCAAGTACTGGAAGGCCACAGTGAGGTCTCCGCACAGCCTTCTGTTCTCCAAACTAAGTAAGCCCAGTTCCCTCAACCTGTCTTCATAGGAGAGGTGCTCCAGCCTTCTGATCTTCTTAGTGGCCCTCCTCTGGACTTGATACTTAAACCTTGGTACTTAAGATGTTCCTTAGCCTTGTCCAATTTATTCCCCTCCCCCCCCCCCCCATTTTTTTTTACATGTTAATTTTTAGCCTATAAAAAGAGAAATATGGCATCAGTTAATTTCAAATTCTTCTACTAATTATACAAATGATTCATGCCCTCTAATGCAATGCTTAGTCACCTCTTAATAGACATTAGCGCGAATATGCATAGGGGTCCCTTTGCAGTACGCACGTTCTCAGAACCTCAAGTTACACTGGTTCAGTTTCTTAGAAGTGCTACGTTGCTTGTTCCTTCTTTAAACAGTTTCCATTTTGTATGGCTCTCCAGGACTCTAATCAGTTGCCCATATCTGCTACTCTCACTCATTTTTTAGAAAGGTACTGGAGCTGACCAGCCACAGTATTCCAGCTGAAGGCTCGGCTTGACATACGCAGTGGCATTAATACTTTTCTCAGTGGGTGAGATTCACCCACCCCTGAGAGAAATGACTCACACGAAGTCTAGGCACCACTTAAATCCAACGTAAGCTGTATTTTGTTGGCTTAGATGAGATTTTGCTGGAGCTCTGGCCTTGCACTGAGCCTCTGCACAGGAATGATTTTTCACCAAGTATTATTTTTGCGTCTTAACGTTCCATTTACTTTGGGTCTACTATTGAGGTACGCCGGAGAAAAGTCTTCATTGATCTGCCTACAGTAACACAGTTTTTTTTCTCGTCGGATCATACTTAATTTTACAACCCAGGGAGATATCTGAGGAGTATAGATTATTTTTCTGAGTACACACTGCCTGTGTCAAGACCGAAGCTCTTTCTGTGGTCTGTCCAGCTGCTATGTATCAGCTTGACTCTTTGAGGATCCACAGAGTCCAGGATTGATCATTTTATATTAGCAGTAGATGTTGGTCTCTCGTAATTTCCTTCTCCCTCTCAGTGCATTAGCTGATGTATTGCGTATATATGCAAGTCGTACAAAATTCTCAGCAGCACCCTGCTGTTTTCACCGTATTAAAAGAGGATCCATCATTCTTTCTTTTCTGCTTTTCGTCTTGTAGAGACATGTTCTCCACGAGAGAACTTTACATCTCCAACGCAGTATTCCTTAGTTTTTGTAACAGATTTTTCATGAAATGCTCTGCCAAAGACTTTTTGAAAGGCAATTTACAAGAATATCCGTGTGTGCCTATCTTTTGCAGGGAAACAAAAGTCAGAAGTGAAAAACACTCAAAAAACAAATGAAAAGAATAGCCGTTGTATACGGAGCTGTTAAAGATGGGGCTCTGTTGGAGTGTAAACACCACTAAGGATCCCCGTGGTCAAGACTGCAAAATCAGAGCAAAACAGTCTGGGCAGCTCTTTTACTATGACCTTAGCTGAACCTCACATATACTTCATCAATTCAGCAGGCCCACTGAATTCTCCCAAAAGAGGGACAAAGTAATGAGCATTTATGTGCGTCTCTTCAGCAGTAAAGGGCAAAGAGAATTAATATCAGTTATTATTTTCCAGTGATGCCGGGCCTCAAGGCTTGTTGTCACAGTGATGTTCTAGCACATGGCAGATTTCAAGCAGCATGTTATTTGCAGTCACACTTAGCAAAACTAAGAAGATAGGGGAAAGTTGGTCTTCCTTTGTTTCTTCAAGAAACATTTTCTTCTTCATCTTATTTTTTGTAACCTGATTAAACAGGCCTCCCTTCAGGTGAAGGTGCAGTCCTAGGGAAGCTGACACTGGAATGCCTGTGAAGGGTACCCGCTGAAAAGCTGTCGGGGCGGTTTTGTTTTCATTCTATTTATTATTGTCCTTGATGGCTTCAGAAGAACAAAATGTATTTCCAAAGTCATGCATGAGCATGAGCTCTTGGAAGGACATAGCCAGATACTGTACAACAGTTAACAGATGGAGACAGGAGCACATCCTGGGGACATGGAATGAGGTTGCCCTCCAGTTTGCATTTCTCCTGTGCCCTCTTCCACCTTCATCATATTTGTGCACTACAGACATGCTAAAGGTGTGGTAGTATATCTTTGCTGGAACAGGATGAAAAGTCATCTTGCTTTTCACTTTCCCCTCTTTTGCATTCCTTCTTCTCCTCTTTCTCCTCTTTCTCTTCCTCGTCCTCCTCCTCTTTCTCCTCTTCCTTCTCCATCTTGTCTTCTTCAAAGACACACTCAGATGCCTGCACGCACACAGCCACACGTGTGGATGCACACATTCCTTCCCTTGCAGTAGCTGTCCCTTCAAATCACGTGTTGATCTCTGTGGGGACATCTCTTGGCACAACAGAGGAAAATAGATCTTGTCTGTAAGAATATCTTAGGAAAAAAAGCCACACAAAGACGAACCTCTGAGTAACAGAGTGAGTGAAGCTGAGAGAAAGCTGTCTTGTTACATATAATTGAATCCCTCAGCACCCTTAAGTGACACCTTTCTTGCTTACACATACAGGAAATATACTGCACAAATCCTATTAAGCTGCAGCTAAACTAATTTAGCTGGTGGAGTGGGTGGACAAAATCCTTCTTCCTTTAAGAAATTGTGTACCACTGATTGCCTGATAAATGTGCACAAAGCCCCCCTGTTTAAAGAAGATGCAGGGACTGACACGGTGCCCAGGCTCACAGCTGGAGTAGAACGGGGCAGGTATTTCACATCAGTCAATTACTTTACAATGGAGAAAAGCATGCACAGACCCTTCCCTTTTGCAGTGAAGGGGCAAACTCATGGCAGCAGAGAGCAATTACACTGCTGGGAGCTGCTGGGTACCAGCAGCTCTTAGACGTCAGTGCTCATGACAAGAAGTGGCCAGGCCCCTGTGCTTAGGTTTTAGCCATTAAAGTGGTTGTTGCATTTCGCACCTGCCGTACAGCACATTGATCTTGTTACATCTAGCCCTTGCTTAAATCCATCAGGATTCTGTATGCAGAGGCAGACAGGCAAAACCTGAAATTTGTCATAAGCTCTAGAAGAGGAAGGCAGTGGTTAGGGACTGGTGAACAGTGCCTTTATGGCCACCCAGAGCTGTAAGAATGAGTTAATGGGCTGTTGTCACAAAGGCTGGCAACATCTCATTGTAGCATCTCATGAAGAGCAGGTGAATAAATTCAATTCTCACCATATCTCTGGCTAGCAGGCTGCTGAGTACTGCTCATTCACATGAAGAAAATCAGTGATATTTCTGTACTTTGTGGTAACCTGCCGTAGGGGCCCAGCTCTCACGTGAGTTGATTGGGGAAATGATCCTAGTGCTGGAAGCTAGGTAATGCTTCTTTCCATTATTATGAATTTATTATGCCATTGTTTGATTCTTTTGGAACCTTTTAAGATCTTAGCCTCAGTTATTTAAGGGAAACTAGTATAGCTGCAAATAGAAACTGACCTGTTGTGATGTTATTAAGTTCCTGATCCTGAACTCCGGGCATCTTCCATGTACAACATTAGCCATGCAGCAGTGAAGTTAGGATTTCTGAACTGTGGCCATGTAGACATCTTCATTTGCATCTCCAAGGCAAAAAACTTGGGATGGGATTATCCAGCTCCCTTCCAACGACTGCGCTCCATTGAGGAGCCAGAACAGTAGCTCTTAGGATGATTCTCATTTTGAACGAAACTTAGGTCAGATGAGATTATACAGCAAGGAGGTAGATATGTTGTGTAGTGGAGAATCTCCTTAGGGCCTTTGCCTGATGTATACTTCCAGAAAAAGTTGATGTGTGGCCAGTCGTCTCATGTGCTGCTTGCAGTGCATCTCTTTTCTGATAGTTGTTAGTCAGTGAGCTATCTTAAGCAGATATGTGGCCTTCATTGCCCTACTATACGAGTACCTCTCAATCTTTTTAATGCATTGTCAGAGCACCTCAGGCGTGCAAGGAAGTAAAATTACTCTATTTCACAGATGGGAAACAGGGAAATTGATGGTGAAACTCTAAGAAAGATACAGATACCAAAGTCTTGCCCAACTGCCAGTCTTGACTCTTAAATCCTAATGTGCTTCTTCACTGATGCTCATTTCTATATAATAGATGCACATTTGTGTTGTTTACCATCATTTCTATCCAGGTACTTCCACTGTGTTTCTGTACAAGCCCAGGACAACTCTAGTCCTATTAAGACTGAGCAGCTTAGCAGTTTGGCTTCAGAGCAGAGGCTTTGGGGCAGAGGTGGGAGTGCCTTGCTCCATAGGCTATGCATGGTCTTCCTTTCTCAGGCCCAGTGCATTTTTATGGTAGATTTAGGAAGAAGGAACTAGTATCTTCTCAACACCGGTGGAGATTATGGGAATTCCTCTGGGAAATGGAAGAGTATGATCTGAACCTCCTCAGACAGAAACCAGAATTAGACCTACATCCCTAATGAATTTTCAATCCGCTGAGATAAAACATGAAGGAGAACTGGTAGCAATCATTTCTTTCTTCACCCTCTTTTCTGGAAACATTTTTCCAGGAGAGGTCAGATTTTTACCCAAGTGGTTCAGCTATAAAGACAGGTAAGATTTAGCAGTCTAACAGGCGCTGCACCCCACTCCCACCCCCTTTCCTCCATTACCATCTGTGCAGCATCCCTTCCTAGTCATATGATTATATGACTTATATGCAGGAGCTACTGCAGAGCTCTACTGGAGGACAGGGTGTCCAAAGACTGACTTTTAAACATGCAAGGCAGCAGGTTGCAAGAAAGGATTGACAGTCTAGGTGTCTTTGGCAAAAGTGGTGACGCAACTGGTAATTTAATAGCTGCTAACTGAAGCAGATCAGTGTGGTACAACAGGAACACCGCGTGGTATAGCTTCTACACTCACTGATTATCATTCAATCCACTCTGTCCCTTTGGCTCCTTCAGCATCAGAGAACTCAAAAAGGTGCAGAGAAGAAGGGCCAAAAATACGATGTGAGAGGCTGCAAGTCCTGAGCTAACAGGACTGGCTAAAAATAAAAGAAGGTCTTTATAGTCTATGAAGAAGATAAAGAAGTAGAAGCTGTTAAGAGAGGATTTAATTAAGTGTAAAATCCTAAATGGGACAGATAATGCCATGGCATGTTACTGTTCACAGACTGGCTCAGGGAGAGGACAGGCACCTGCAAAGGAAATGAGTTCAGCTCAGCTGATTTGACAAGGCTTATTCACACAAAACCTACAGATGCCTGTGCCAGAGAGAAGTGAGAGGAAGGAGCTTCAGTATAGCTCAGGTAGAAAGGCATCCCAAGGGGAACAGGGGACCCTAAGTGTCTTAGTTAGAAAAAGAGATGGATGGTCTAGCATCAAGCAGGAGATGGTCTGGTGACCAGCTAGGAGCTTCCTAGCCTAGACCGTAGAGGTAAAGGTGTGGCACAAGTAGGAAGATCTCTTTTGTCTCAAGCTGGGTAAAGCTGCTGAGGTAGCATTAAGACCTTGACAAGACTAGTTAAAGAGCAGCATGACCCATACTGTGTATTTTACTTCTCTGAGTGGCATTCTCAGAGCATAAAATCTGATCTTCCCAATGCACTTCAAGAACAATGGCAAATATCTTCAGAGTCACAGAGAAAGGTTTATCCTGTCCATTCCTCTATAATGAATTTTCAGGAGAATCACATTTGCTGCATGCAATAGAGTGTTGTTCTTGATACATCTTACAATGTCAGAAACCTGCCCTGGGATTGCCTCTGCCTATGTTTCCAAATGTTTTGCTGGGGACAGGGGAAGAAGCAGCTTAGAAATTCAAGGTCTCTGTGGTCAGTAACTCTTTCTGGTGCATGTTTATCATAGTATATTGTCCGCTGCCAGTATTATACTGGATCTCATTTGAAGTTTTAATTAAAGTGTAAGCATGAGAAATATGTCTAAGGAAAGAATTTCCATCCTTTAAGTTTCATTTCCTCTAAGAAAACCTAGAAATATCACCAAAAATAAACTAAAGGCTCAGAAGCGTCTTCTTCATTTCTTTCTCCTCCTTCTTCCCACCTTCCCCACTTGTATTTTTTCTGTAGTTCAAGCTGGCAGTATTGCTGATAAATTCCTTATGACATGGTCGCTGCTCTGAAGGTTACACTGAATAGGGGAAATATCATTAAAGCCAGGATAGCGCTTCAAATGGAAGATTTTCAGTACTAGTGGTGAGAATAAGGAGGGGAGAGGGCTGCAGGGAGGAACTGACGAAGGAGAGAACGTATTCTTAAATGAGATCTGAGAAATTAGTGCAGCACCTCCTCTTTGCCACGGTGAGAACAGATTCTGTTTTATGGAGGTAGAATGCAGTCGGTTTTGCAATACCACTGAAAAATGATTTCCAGAAATACGATCCATTGTGCAAAGATTTGCCAAATTTTCCATTTAGAAAAGAATAATATTATGAGTAAAATATTTAGCTAATGAAAACTGTAGACAGACAAACAAAACCGTCCTCAAATGCCGTTTAGCTGTTGTACATCTCCTGGGAATTAGCTGCTGCTTTCAGTCTGGTTTTACCTGCTATTGCTCTAAGCTAAACTTTCCATTTATATGAGAAAAACTGGAGTCAGGAGGATTACAAGCACCTCCGCTTTTGATTTTTAATAAAAAGCGAACATTTACTTCTCAACAGTAGCAGCAAGAAAGGGAATTAAACCTGAGGAGAGCGGGCTGACCTCTGGGAGCATGAGCATGTGCACACACGGATTCTCCCTGTCTCTCTTCTTGTTGCCCAGTCCTCCTGCTGGCATGCACTGTGCTGTGTGCACGTCAAGGTGTGTATGTGGGCCTGTCATGCTGTATGCTCTTGCACGCTTGATTCCTCACAGGTGACCCCATGTGAAGATGCACATGTGGCCACTTCATTCATTCTCCTCCAGCTGTGTAGATGCACAGGCCTTCATCCCCTTTTTCTTATAGCAAGCCCCTTACAGCATCTCTAAAACCATTCTGTAGAATTGTACTCAGCTATTCAAAGGCAGGAATCTGATCCATGAAAGTGGATTTTAAAATAGCAAATGCAAGAATATATTTGAAGTCTGTCTTTTTGTTCCCTGCTTTGATAGCGCACGTTTACAAGTTTTCATTTGAATCCCTAACAGCTAGAAACTTGGTATTTGTATTTGAAAGAAAAGCTGCAAGGCCTTTGGTTGGCCATCCGGCTTCAGAAGCTGGGACTTTGGGGAAAAAAAACATAACTACATAGTCACAGAGCACTGATAAAATCGCAAAGGTAGGCAGTATCAAATGAAAGTGAGATTACAGGAGAGTTGGCCAGGAAATCCCCACCGTTGCTTTTTCTGTTGTGTTTTCTAACCCTGCTCCACTTAGTGCTTCCTGACCCAGCAGCAGGAAGGGAAAAAAAACCCCTCTCTCTCTCTTCACTGAATATTTATGCTCCTGTGACAGCTATCACTGTGCCAATGCTGTCCTGGTAGCAAGGCAGTAGAGGAGGGTTTTCCAAGAAAGAATAATGCAGGCGGGGCCGAAGAAGCAGATGTACATTATTTGTATTGGCAGAAGGTGAAAAACAACCCAACCCCCTCCCTACCGAAAAGCACACTTATAATTAAAACCCAACAGATTTATTGCCTTGACTCATTCTGGAATTTATCAAAGTATCGCTGTGTGGCACAGAAATGTATGGCATGATTTACAGTGGAAAGGCACGGCAGCGACTCCCTCCAGGAGAACAGAGGAAGCTTTGTTGCCGCTGTGATAGGACCAGACGTGGTGGGAGAACCTGGGGAAGCGAGTGCTTTGTCAAAGCCAACCTCTTGCCTCCTCCGTGTGTGTGTGCACAAATCTAGTCACTCCAATCACATCAGGTGCTCTAATCGTTCTGACATTATGTATGGAGAAGCAGGCGCTCATAGAGCACTACTTTCTTCATCATCATCGTCTAGTTGCTTTTTTGGGTTTTTTTTTTTAACCTTCTGATGAAGAAAACACACTGGAAATTGACAGCAGGGATAATGAACACAAGAAGGTGTTATAGGTGGTGGCAAACTAGGAGACGGGTTTCTGAACTTCCTAACTTGTGTTCATTTAAACAAATGGATTTATGTTTGCATGCGGCGTTCAGTAGTACATAATTTTTGCATTTCGGAACACCAGGGGAGACCCTCTGTAGGCAATATAAGAGCAGTAAATTGTAGACCTGGCAAGTGGGCTGCATGAGCCTTGTCATGAATGCAGAGCTTGCCTCAAATTGTAAAGATGTGAGTTCAAATCCCTCTGGGGGTTCTGTTTTTATTAGTAATACTTCATAACTTTAATTCTAGATGTCAAATGGATCACTACACGTTCAGTACTTAATTATCTCCATCATCCAAAAATACCCTGCCTCTAATAAAAATATTTAAACAGCTCTTCCAGGAGCATAGCGTGATGAAGGGCTCTCCCCATTCCTCAGAATGTCCCAGTTCTGCTTGATTATGTTTGTTAGTTGGAGCAGTCAAAAGCATCAAAGTGGCTGAAGCGTTTTTGTCTAAGAGGGGTGAGGTGTGTGACTGAAGCCTGGGTAGCTCTGTCCCACCTAATTTTAACTTCAGATAAACCAGTAGTAGTGGGATGTCAGCAAACCAGACTAAGTATCCAGTATCACAGGATCATAGAGGTTGGAAGGGATCTCTGAAGGTTGTCAAATCCAACCTCTACTAAAGCAGGTTCCTTACAGTAGTTTGCACAGGAAACCATCCAGGCAGGTTTTGAATATCTCCAGAGATGGAGATTCCACTACTTCTCCGTGCACTTGTTCAAGTGCTCTTTCACCCTCTAATGAATGGTTAATTGTTGCTGTGCCATCGTGCCTTGGGGCTGCTGTAGGAAATGGCTCCAGCTAGTTTACACGTCAGATAAATCACAATCCTGTTCCCTATCACAGTTTGTACGCATTGCTTATATGAGTCCTTGAGTTTCGCAAGGAAAGTGAGAAAAAGCAGACCCCAGATATAGTGAAGTGCTCTGTAATTATGGCCCTGTGGTATGTTTTTTCAGATGAGAGGAGTTATTTATTTCTTGCGGTGAATGACTGTGAGCCCTGTTATTGCTAATGCTCATGAAGAATTTGTGCTTCACTTTCCACACGGAGGCTTCCTCTCTCTGTTACAAGCAGCATGCATGGTAAAATAAATTATTTCTTACAGTGTAGAGTACAATAACTGCTGCTTCCATTCACTCTTGGGCACTAAGAAGCCCAGAGATTCTGTCACCTTGCTGTCAGACTGTTATTGTTTCCTCTGACAATGGGCAGAGAAAAGGGCATTTCCAGAGCAATTTTTGAATGATTTCAGTCTTACCACTGTGTTACTAATACTGTTTTGTTCTTGTTACTAAATGGTATGGCTTTCAGTTTGTGCAACAGCATTTATTTTCAAGGATTGCATTCTGCTTATTACATTATTATATTCTGATTCTCAGATTGTACCAACATTCTCATCCAGTCATAACATGGAAGCATCATTGATAGTTTTACTTCAAACTGGGGATCAGTTTCATTCAGAATGTTTGAAAGCCCTCTAATGAATCTGAGCAGAGTTTCAACCCAGTGACAGACGGATGTATTCATTCAGCTTATGCCTGGTTTTGCATTTTGTATTTCAAATGTTACACATGGCAGTAACAAAGTTCTGCTAATCCTTGATGCTAGACAGAGCTGGTCAAAATGAGGATAAAACTGCTGGCGAAGTGTCTATGTTAAAATAATTCTGTTTGTTTATTTATTTATTTTCCTCCAGTTTTGGAAACTCTTGGTGTTTTGCAGAGCAATTTTGCAAGAAATGATCTGGCAACTTTGGGATTTTTTCAACACTTACAGAAGAGTGTTGAGTTTTCTTGTCTGCCTGACATGAATTGGCAGGAAGGGCTGTGTGTACAGCCTCCACTGAAAAATGCCAATTAAGTAATGTACTACTTGTTGAATAATTAAAGCATCAGCCAGCGTACTCATTAAGTGTTCTCAGCAGCTGATCCAAGTGGTTGCACTGGGTGGTTGGGCACTTTCTGTGCTTGTTGACAAGGTTTGTTTTTTTTTTTCGAGATACAAACTGTCATTCTAAAAAATCTGCAGTTGTGGCTGGGATAAACACATTCACAGTGTGGTCATCAGCCTGTGCATTTCAGCAGGGCATTCAGACAGGCCGAGGGTGTTTAAAAAGCACCCATGCTACTGACAGTAGCAAAGTTTGATGATGGTAATGAAATCCATATGGTACATGCATGATATGAAAGGCTTTCTTTGGGTATGGGGTGCCGGGCTCTAAATGCCAGTAATTTCCCTCCCACCGTGTTGTCCTTGCTTTGTTCATCAGTTTGCCTCATTGTACTTCCCTCTTCCTCCTCCCCAGCCTGCCCCACCACTGCCTACAGCCCCAAGTTTCTGCTGTGTCTTCATTTCCTCCTTGTAGATCAATTCAGCCTGTCCTGGCCAATTTGCACTGCTGACTGGCCTCAGCAGCCTACGTCCTTGTCACTGCCGTGCTGAATTAGAAATTAAACCATGTCGGATGAGAGCCACGGAGAGGCCTTCTACAGGTTATCGACGGAGTCTGTTGACAGTTTCCCAAGCCTCTATCTTGCATCCCAGCCAACAGCAGCAAAAGAAACTGGGTCATTCCAGACAGAAGCCTGGCTGTTCTTGTCCAGCAGTGACATCAGGAGTGGTTTTTACTCATCTGTAGGATAGCAGCGTGTGGCAAGCACTCATACAGAGGTGTATGCAAGCATCTTGTGAGTCTGTTTGATCACAGGCCTGCTCCAATCTCACATTAGGCTTTTATAGTTTTAACTGGCTGAGAAACAGTCTTCAGCTTTGCTTCATTGCCAGCCGCTCCTAATGTCTCTCCCTAAGTGCTTTCTGCAAACACAGGTCACTGCATAACTGCATGGTCAGCGCAGGTTGAGGTGCGGGTACTCATTTCTATCGTGGGAGTTCAGGACACGGTAAGTTAGCATAGGAAAAGTGTCTGACAGGTCTGAGGTGGCAAACAGCAGCTAACCTAGGTGAGGCTGGGACTCAGTTTTGCAAACCAAAGCTATGCCTTTTGGCACAGCAATCTCTTTAGCCCTCATGCTTTCAACAGATGTGTTCAGCACAAACCCTCCCTTGCTGCTGTGACACCAAATTCAGCTGCACAGAGCAGGAGGCCCACAGGCCCTGAGCCCAGCTAGGCTGGGACAGCTGAGTGCTGCCTGCAGGAAGCCAGCCCACTTCCCCTGGCAGTCCAGTGTGAATTTGACCATAAGGAACATTTCTCCATTAAACTTGCAGCAGTGGAGTTCAACATCTTCAGGTGCCTTTGCTTCTAAAAATTAAAAAAGAAAAGTAACAGGGAGAAAGTCCTGTTTGAGAAAATAAAGATATTTTATGTGATGTACAGTTTGACCTTAAGATGTTGTTACCAGTGCATCTGAGGAAAGAACAGATGCTTCTAGATGGACCAAGGATTTTCTTTCCCTTATCAGAAGGTTAAAATAAATGCTTTTTCCCTGCTGCTCCTTTTCCCGCGGTCCTCTGGCTGATAAGAGGGAGATCAGTGTTATCAGACAAGGAGGCAGAGTAATCCTCAAGGAGGGGGCCATAGCCCAGGAAGGCGGTAGGGCAGTGGAAGGGAAGGCTCTGCATGCCCTGGGGAGGACAGGGACTGAGTCCCACCCTTGCTCCATGGCAGGAGGCAGCACAGCCCGTTTACTCAAAGTGAGAGCTGGTCCCAGCTCCCTGATTCAGTCATGGTATCAACTGTCTTTCTCTGAATTTTCGAGGGAAGTTGCACTGATGCGATGCAAGCCCTACTCTGCAATTCAAAGGCAGGTTGGGAAATCTTTGCATCTGAGAGCCAAGCTGGACTCTTTGCTAAGGTGCTGCTGCAGCTGGAGCTTCTCTAACTCTGGTTCTGCTGACCAAACAGGAGGTTCTAGCTCCTGCTTCGGGGGCTGTGCTGGCTGTCAGGAGAAAAAAGCAGTGAATGCTTATGTTAGTCAAGAAAGTGAGTGGTGCTCTCCCTGATCAGCCCAGGGGAGAGATTGAGTGTGCAGAAAACCCAGTGTTCTTGCACAGTCACTTCTCCATCCCGAGCTGCGTTTTGAGGATGCAGAGCTCTGCCTGGCGTGGGAGGAACTAAGCTTTGTGCTGCTGCCTCAGCATTTGTGCCATCCGCTTGTGCCGAGCAGAATTTTTTTTCTCCTCTCTTTTTTTTTTTTTTTTTGGAGTGCTCCATGAAATTGTAGTGACTCTTTAATTATCTTGGGAGCTCCATGAGCTATTTTGATGTGTTGCCTCTCTGGCTTTGGCACACGCTCTGGGCTGATGACACATGGTCACCATTCTCCATCTCCGCATCACTCTGTCACCGCTGAATTTCAGATGTCGCCCTTGGATTTGACACGTAGGGATCTGGCCAGACTTTAAAAATCCTCTCCTACCTTCAGACAACGGTGCAGGTAATAAAAGGGATTTATCAGCCTGCACTTCTCTGTGCCTGTGGGAATGAGCAAGGTGTAAATTCATACCGAGTTCTCAGGAGACCAGTTTGCCTCTTTCTCTCAAAATACTGTACAGCACAACGTTATTGTCTTGGGATTTTTATTTTTTTTCTTTGCAAATTGTATCTCAAGTTCTTACAAAGCAAAACAACTCACAACAATGGGTAAATGAGGAGTTGAGAGCTGGCAGTCAGAGGGGCCAAGAGCAGAACAGCAGAGGGAGCGGGGCCCCTCTGGAGGATGGGGAGATGTGAGCTGTGAGGGAGAGCAGCAGGGATGGCTGAGCTGGCAGGAGAGCTGCTGTGCACAGCGGGAGCAGAGGAGGAGCCGGCTGCTGAGCCAAGCTGTGCGCAGAGGGAAGAAGAGGTGGGTGCGGGAGAAGGGAGATGGCAGGGAGGTCAGCTGGGTCCACCGCAGGGAAGATTGCACAACAGGGGCGGGTGGTTTTCAGAAGCACACGTTGTTGGAGCAGCATTGTATGAGTTCTGATACGGAAAGATGTAAGTAGGCATGTACCAACACACACGAAGGAACCTGGAGAGCCACATATCAGGGGAAAAAAGATATTTCTTCTCCACAGCTGTGCAGTGCAAAAGCTTGGAGACAGCTTTGGGATCAGTGCCCTTCAGTGGTGACTGGTCCAGAAGTGCTCCCTGTTGGAGCTGCTCCTGCTAGGGCTTGCCAGCAGTGTTCCTCTGTCTCCCGAGTCCTTGGTTGTGCAGGCCAGCCACTAGCCACTTGTTTTCTTCTACCTCTCTTTGCTAAATTGGTTTGATCAAAACATACCCAGGACCTGGGAGTCTAAATAATGGTCTTGCACTTCCCGTGTGGAGCTCGGTAATATTTACTGAGCCCGACGGCTTCATTCTCCTTGGCTCTGACTGCATTAATGGCTGGCTGCAGGGAGGGAGGGCAGGGATGAAGGATAGCTGAGAGGGGTCCAGGCGACACGGCTAACGGATGGCCTTATTAGAGACACTTTCCTGGGGCCTAAGTGGAGCTTTTTTGTCTGAGTCGGCAAGAAGTGGGTCATTTTGCTGGGCTGTCAGGTCCCAGCTCTCACTGGAGAGAGGATGCGGTGAATGCAGCAGCGTGCTGGCTTTTGGATGCTGCACCTGGCTGGGGGTGAGGAGCAGAGACCTGCCTGGACACTGCCCTTAGGGACCCCTTTTTGGGGAAAAGCAGACCCAAAACACTGCCAAATCCCACCCGATTAGCAAGCAAAATGCAGAAGGAAGCTGGTAGGGAAGTAATGCAGCTGATCCCACTGCAGAACACTCCTCTCCCAGCTTTTATTGCTACCTCTCTCTGCAGTTCTCTGGAGAGGCGGTGGTGGCTGACGAGGGACTGGCTCAAGCTGCTATCCATCTAATCTGGCAGCAGTTTTAGAGACCTAGTGACAGCTAGGTCTCATTGGTCCTGGGTAGAGTCTGACCTGCAGGGATCTGAGACTGCTACAGCCATGCAGGGAGAGTCCCAGCTCCATCTTAAGCTCTCGCTGCTGGTGGCTTTAGCTCTGCAGATGCCTGCTTCTCTCTGTGGTACTGGCCCAGTCTTGGGGATATTGCATACTTACTCCCTCCTCCCATCCTTGCCATCATAAATGTGTTGATGGATCACCTGAAAAAAGCAGTATCAGAAGCAAACGAGCCAGAGTACGCTGCAAGAGACTGCTCTGAGGGTATTTCCAGCTCAGCAGGAAACCCAGTCCTAAGAATTTATAGCTCAAGATTGCCAGAGTTGAAGTCTGAGATAGTCTCCAGTAAGATTTACATTTCTTTCGGCACTATCCCAAATGCAGCTGGTGATCCCTGTGATGCTCACCAGTACTAGGAACACAGATTGCTACCAGAGGCAATGCTGGGTTTATCCCAGCATATCTTCCTGAGGAGGAAAAGGGCAAATGTACTGTCAGCTCTGTCCTAGAGCTGAGAAATGGAGGAAATGATCTGGGGAGTCCTTTTTTGTTAACGGGGAGGGCTTGGTGCTGCATTGCATTGGCTTCCATGTGAACTGGTGTTATATGAGGGGTAGCTGAAAAGGATGGTACAGTTGGGGTAAAAAATTTCCTGTTTCCTGAAGTGATATTTGGGTTAAGTACCTCTGGCTCAGTATGCTGGAGAAGGGCTGCTGTGAGATACTTTGGAGGAAAAACATGGCCAGGTGAAATGCTATCGTAGGAGACAGGAGTACAGAGGAACATTTGTTACAAACAGGCCTGTTCTTCCTTTCTGTAATGAGGGAGGTGAGAAAAAGGGCTCAGCTCCTGACCTTCCCTATGCTCCACCCTCAGTTACGTTGTTTTCTGAGGTCATCTTCTGCACAGACTGAACTGTACGAGCCCTCAGAGTAAACTCTGCTTACATTCCCGTGAGGCAGGAAGCAATGCAAAAGGTCAGTTTAGTATGGATTTACTGCTACCCACCCTGTTTTTGTACTCCCAGGAACCCACCACGTTCTGAGCGTACACCATTGGGCAGGATGAGAAACCAAACCACAGGCATTGCTCTGTCCTTGTCCAGCTCTTCTGAGATGTGCTGCACATAGCAGCCTCTGAGTTGCTGGTGTGGGTGAGACAGATGTAATAGCTGGTCTCTGGGATTGTCACGTGATTCGGAAAGGTGCAAGCAGCTTGTACCACACCGTGGCTGAATTACCTATTCACAGCAGACATTTTCTTCCTGATTGAATGAGGTTAATGAACATCTTATGCCTGCCAGCATGAGGGTATGTAGTCCTTTATCAAACATAGGCAATGATTCTGTTGTTGCTATAAAAGCTTTGCTCTTTATTTTTTTTTTTCTTGTTTTTAAATCCTCCTCCTTAATTTGCAGCAATAAGTTCCAAAAGTTGAGTTTATGTAACAGGAAAAAAAACAACACTGCCTTTCGACAAAAATATTTTGAGTCCTTTTACCGTGAGCTCTGTAGTGTGTCCATATATATGTTACAACTGGGAAGGATGGTCATTGTTTAAAAAGAAAAGAAATCCGATATGAATGATCAATTACTTGATTCCCCCAAACAATCAACAGCCCATGGCAGATTGCCGTATCCTCTGGCAGTAATGAATTAATGATTACCTTTAGATTAGGCTTGTACTGCATGCGTGAGACCCCGAGAGCATGGCTAAATTGGCTCGGATGGAGCTGGGATTGCTGAGTCTGTATCAAGCCTCCTTGGGCTGTGATCTTGTCAGAACTCATACACTGAGCTGAAGAGTTTGATTAGGCGGCCGGGCCTGTGGGGAGGAAGCGGGAAGAGTCTGGACTCTTTGATAATGAAGACTTGAGCTCACATACCTGCAGCGGGCTTTCAAAGGCATCAGGCCTTATGTGCAGACCCAGGCAGGCGAGCAGGCTCTCAGGAGCTCCAGCGTCACCGTGGGGCTTATTCCAGTCCCCAGAGCATGGCTTGGATCCCAGTGCAGCGTGCACAGCCAACATGCTGGCCTCCCTCCTTCTCTTTTCTGGCCCGTGGGACCTCCCTCAGCAGCTGACATGATCCAACCAGTCATAGCTTTTGACGTGGGCAAGATCTGTCTTCCTGGCATTAGGGCCTCAATTAGCCTCTTCTATTTCTAATGCTCTAAATTTGCGTGGTGAGAGCTGGGATTAAGGACAGGCAGTCTTAGCGCAGCTCCTATTAATAAATAAGGAAGATTAGGAGCTTTGTCAGATAGACAGTGCTTCCTCCTTCATTTAATTATTCAAGAACACCTCGTGTTTAACCCTCCACCCTCTGAATGAAGTAAATAAAAAAGAATGAGATTATTAAAGATAACATTTAAATTAACTTTCTGTATTGTTGGTCAGGTAAGAAAATTCATCCTCCTGTAATTGAATGATCCTGGTGCTGGCTTCTGCGGGTTTTTAAAGAAGTCTTTTGCTCCCTTTTTTGCATAAATACATTTTTCTGTCAGTTTGGGAATATTTCTGTCTGTGCTCAGGGACTGCTGTTCCTACTTACAAAGCACAAGTAGCAGCAGGGCAAATTTCTTCCCTACCAGCAGGCCACAGTTCATCTCCAGAGGGACCACATTTGGAATTAAACTAGGAGTGAAATTTTTGTGGCCCACTTTTCCTCACTGATACTGCCGGAAAGAAGGATGTCTAATGGACTTTGTGAGGTTATCTGAGGTTTTCATCTTACCGCCACCTTCTAACTCATTTCATAGTTGGTCCTCTAAGAGGCATTAGTACCCAAGAAACAGCCTGCTCCCAAGGATGCATTCAGGTTGCAGTGACCTGGAGGTAAAAAGTACTTCATCCCATTCCTATGCAGCTAAATCCCCTCGGGATGTGTATCTCAAAGTGTGACTACAACAGTTTCCAGATGTTTCATATCTTCTCATGCTCTATAAAGAATGATGACTAAATTGCAGTTTAGTGACCTTAGAGATATAAAAAGGGGGAGGGAGGGAGGTGGCTGTCTGGCAGAGAGCTTTACAGTAATGGGATCTTTGCCAGTATCATTCATGCTTGAGTCAAGGACTTTCATTTCCCAAAAAGAACTGGGGATTACTGCAGCTTCTGCAGCCGCTCTGCAAGCAGGTACGTCCTATCCAAGGATGTGGGTGTGTGCAAAGGCATCCTGGTGTCACCTCACCTCGTAATAGGAGCAAACGTAGCAGAGATCGGGATGCTTAGTCTCAAAAATCCTGAAGGAAGAGATGGTAGCTATTAGCCCCAATATAATCCGTTTGTCTTCCATGCCTCTGGCCACAGCGGGCTCTGCAAAGCTACCGTGTGCATGCTGTGAGCCCTGATGCAGGCTGGAAGGGCTGACTCAGTGCATTCTTCTTCCATCTCAAGTTGCAGGGCATGATTCCTGAACAGCTAATGTGGATTAATTGTTTCAGGATTTATGCATTTTTTATCTCTCAGGGGGTCTTTGGATTCATTCTTATTTGTAACAGTGAGCTACACAGGGGCAGATGAGAACCCTGAGACCACCATCATTTGGCTTGGAGCCTTCTCGTCGTCTTTGGCTGATTGCTCTTGTCCCATGTACATCATTTTGGAATATAAGACATGATGCTTCCCGGCACGGGCCATTTCTTTTTTCTGATGACCTAAGATCAATAGGCTGCTGTTGTTCCTAAGCAAACTGCTGCTAAACAGCTCTCTGATTACATCTCCTGTTTTTGTTCCTAAGCAGGCCTGCAAATTTCTGGGCATGTAAAGGCATGTTCACTTTGAGGTAAACTTGTTCTATATCGCCTGTTTCAGAGCAATTTTCATCTAGGAGATTAGCAGAGCAGCACAGGGACATCTTAATGTACACTTACAAAACTCGGAGTTGGTTTTTCAGAGCATCTATTCTTTCCAAGTTTAGAAGGTGCTTTCAGCAAATATTCTCTGCTGTTCACTTAGCATTGACTGTTTCTGTAAATGCTCTGGCAGTGAACTTATTCAGTAGAATAGTCCCAGAAAGGGATATGACTGAAGTCACCTAAATAAATAATGTAGGGGAATATTCACTGATTTCTCTGCCCAGCATCTTGTACAGTGCTGTGTGCTGTTCCTGTCCGTGTAATGGATTACCTTGTTCTCCATAAAACACGTGATGGGGATGGATTTTTGCCATTGAAAAAGCCTCCAGTGGCAGAAAGGAAGAACTCGAGATGAGCAATGTACTTCCCTCTCCATATTTCCTCAGCCTGTACAAACTCCTCCTGCTGCTTTCCTCCCAGGAGCCATGAAGGTCAGGATGCTGACACTGACTCTGAAGCATGAGGAGGCACCTTCCCTCCCATGGAGGGCGATGGACCAATATTTTTCCGACAGTGTTTCTCCCAGCTGCTGGCCTGCCAAGCCCTAGATCAAGCTGATCAAGCTGTGAATTAAACGTCCCTTGTCCACAGACCAGGCCTTCCAGCAGCCCTGCTTGGATGTCCACTGGAGCTGCAGTTCAGCCAGCACCTTTTTGAAGCTCAGGGCTAAAGACTCAGGGTGCGGAGCCCAGGTAAAATTAGGATAGTTTCTGTAAGCCCAGATTGCGATTATGTGGTCACCATGGAGCTCTTCTTTTGTTCTAACACCCCCCTGGTCCCCAAGGAGTGACTCAAACCCAGCTGAAGCAAGGAGGGAACTCCTTTTGGGAAGGAAAATGATGACTTTTCCTTCATTTGGAGAACGCTATCTGTAGGTGGGTAACAGTTGTTTTGGAATAACTGAGAGCGTAACAAAGAAAGGGGCTGGGAATGCTTTTCCATTTTCGCAGAAGTGTGATGATGATAGGACTGCTCACTGTGAGACTCCATTCTGTAGAGTGAAACTATTTAGAGAAGCCACACTCACACACAGCGTCCTTTGCTCTGCCTGCACCTGCGCTCTGTGTGTGCTGCTGCAGATGGAGGGCATTAGTTGTGTTTTGCTCCACTTCAAATGCATCTCCCTTTCACTCCCTCTTTGTCTTTGGAGAATATTATGGCACTGAGCTGAGCAGGCTGACAGTGCCACGTATCCGTTGTATGCTCATGCAGAGGCTCAGGAGTAAGCATCCCTGGTGCAGCCTGGAAGCTTTCTCTTTGTAATAAAATGCACACACATAGCGAGAGGGAAGAGGAATCCTCAGTGTGCTCTCCATACCTTTTGTTTGACATGGGGGCTGTGCGCATTAAATTAAGACTCGTGCTTGGGGAGTGCATCCTTTTATATAAGAGGGTCATCTCATAAGTGGGACAGGTCAAAGCATCTCGCGTCCCACACTAAGCAGCTTTGACCCATGTAATGCACATCAGACTATCACTCTTAATTTGATAAACTGAACACTAGATTGATAATCCTGCCTTGTTTTTCCCTCTTCTCCTCTTTCTAAATATATCTGTACCTCTCTGTCCCTTAACTGTGAACTTGTATCTACCTCTCTCCATAGATTAATCATAAATATGGATATAGATGACAGAAGGTTGAGGGCATGGTGGGAAGGCAAAGCTATCTACCTCATTTATCATTGCTACAGTGGATGTTTGGGTGGTGCCTCACCTGTCCAAGGTCCACGCTTTTCAAGCAGGGTCAAGAGCAAAGGTATTGGAACAAACAGGTCACAGACTAGCTAATTTTAGTCTTCTGCTCTGTGTGGTTAGCTCTCTCTGAGCAAATGAATCTCAGGCCCTTGGCGCGCTCTTGAGTGACTAGAAAAATTATGCCTGGTAATTTTCAGTCAGCTTGAGCAGATTTAC
The DNA here is from genome assembly GCA_037305975.1 of Chrysolophus pictus. Lineage (NCBI taxonomy): Eukaryota > Metazoa > Chordata > Aves > Galliformes > Phasianidae > Chrysolophus > Chrysolophus pictus. The sequence continues at coordinate 113,778,607 of CM074576.1, read as the reverse complement.
ACTGAGGCACGGAAAGTCAGACCCCTCGATTGCAGTATATTAAAAGGATGAACAAGGGCTTTTGAAAGGGTCAGAAAATGAAAGGGATCAGTTGTTGGCAAATATTTGTAGACAAGCATTCAAATCAGCACAAGGGTTTTGTAAAATTCTAAAGATTCAAGGTCATGATGGTGGGAATTGAGGATTGGGGACTTTCTTTTTGGCACTGAGCAAACTAATTGAAATATTAATTAAAAGTATTTTTAAAACTACCAATGTCATTAAAAGCACCAAGTTAAAGATGAACCAAAAATGTCCCTCTGTCCTTTCAGGCCACACTGACAAGCGTGTTGTGTGCAGTGATGCAGCACGGAAATAATCAGCTGTACCCAGCACTGATGCACTATCTGCTGACGTGCTGCATGCAGTTTTGGGCAACATGCCTTAAGGAATAGGTAAACAAGCGGGAGAGAACCCAGAGGGGAGCAGAAGGTTTTCCAAGAGGCTTTGAAAACACGACCTGTGTTGGAAGGTTAAAAGGACTAGAATCATAAAAGTTTCACTTTTCTAAATGGGAAAGGCAAAGAGAAATGTTAAGAGTCTTTGTTCTTATAAATTGTTCTTTTAAAGGTGGTATTGATCTGTTGTGCTTTGAATCCCAAGATGTGAAGTTGAATACTACGAAGGCTTTCTAACTATGGGAATAGCAACATGCTGGAAGGGGTTAGAATCATAGAATCATAGAATGGCCTGAGTTGAAAAGGACCACAATGATCATCTAGTTTGAACCCCCCTGCTATGTGCAGGGTCACCAACCACCAGACCAGGCTGCCCAGAGCCACATCCAGCCTGGCCTTGAATGCCTCCAGGGATGGGGCATCCACAGCCTCCTTGGGCAACCTGTTCCAGTGTGTCACCATCCTCTGTGTGAAAAACTTCCTCCTGATATCTAACCTAAACCTCTCCTGTCTCAATTTAAAACCATTCCCCCTTGTCCTATCACTATCCACCCTTGTAAACAGCCGTTCCCCCTCTCTATTTATAAGCTCCCTTCAAATACTGGAAGGCCACAATGAGGTCTCTGCACAGCCTTCTGTTCTCCAAGCTAAACAAGCCCAGTTCCCTCAATGTTTCTTCATTGGAGAGGTGCTCCAGCCCTCTGATCATCTTAGTTAGCATAGGTGGGAGAATGCAGAGCCTCTTTCATTGGCACTTCAAGTCATGTAGGCTGATGATACTCTTCAGGAGTGGAGTTAGAGGTACATTTGATCCTGTCTCGGTGTGGTAGGCTGGACCAGATGATGTTCTTGAGGTCCTGGCTGGTTTTACCTTGCTGCAATTGCTGTGATTCGACATGGTCAAACCAATCTGACTTCCATATAAGCCAGCTGTCTTTTCTTTACCCTACTAAAATTACTCCGGTCTGAAACAGATGAGATACCAAGAAATGAGTACATTTCATGTAAGCAAACTTTTCTAAATGCCTTTAGGTTTGGTTTTTTACTCAGTCTCTTACAGGAGATTATTAAGGAACAAGCTTGTCACTGGGTAAGAGATAAAGCTGTATCACAAATAAAGTAATAAGAAAAACAAAATTTACTGAATAAATGCAGAGGGAATATATTGCTGGTTCTCATCATGAAAAGATGCCTCAGCTCAGTGAATGTGTCACCAAACAGTGTTATTACTTGTGTTTAATATGGATTAATAACCCCAAAAAGGGAATATTGCTTGGGAGGAGATGTGTGTAGATAATACAGCAATATTTCGGTTGCCCAAGCCTACGAAAGACACTGAGGAGCTCTGGCAATGAGCTCGCTGAGGTGGTTTACAAGCGTCATGAGAGTAAATGAAATTCAGTGTAGCAGAGGCAAGGTGATGCACTCAGGAAACAACACATTAGAATTAGTCATGCTCGTTTCTGGGTTCTAAAATAATTGTAACCACTCAAAAGAAAAGAACAAACAAACAAACAAAAAGAGACACGGCTGTGAGCAGCTCTGTGAAAACATTTGTTCAGCCTGTAGTGATGGTGAAATAAAAGCATGGAAGATGAGAGAGTGCATTAAGAAAGGGGTAGAGAATAATAGATAAAATAATACAGTACCATTATATAAATTGATGGTACGTGCTCTCCTTGTACACTCTATTCAGTTTGCTCACCTCATCGCACAAAAGGAAATAACAGAAATAGATGAATGACCAGAGAAAGGGAACAAAAATGACTGGAGTCTTTTAATAGCTTTCTTCATAAAGAATGATTAAAAAGAGCAACACTGTTGTCTCGAGGGAAGACAAATAAGAAGCACTGTGACAAAGGTACAGAAATAGTCACCGCAAAAAATAAGTTCACTCAGCCATTCCTATTTACTTTGCCTTTATTAGAAGAAAACAGGAGAAGCAATTACATGAAAAGGAAAACGATTTAAACCTGAGAAGAGGAAATGCTCTTTTACAAAATGGCTAATTAACATATGGAACTTAGTGCCACGAGGTACCACCCAAAATCAGAAACAGAGCAAGAGCTCAATGAGATTCCAGACTGACTCAAGTGTGCGTACTGCTAAGACTCAAAGGCCCACCAGCAAAGCTAAGAAGAAACACTGGGCAAGGTAATACGTAAGACAGGAGAATGCAAGGGGTCTTGAATCTTCCTGTTCCTTAGTAACAAACAAAAAACCTATTGGCTTGAGAGCAGGAGAGGATCTTCCTCTCCAACACATTGGTGCGTACGTGGACAGTGTGGGAGTACTTTGGTAATTTATTCTAGAGCAAGCCATTTGTAGAGATGGGATGTGATTGAGGTAAATTATTAGTTTCCTGTTTTCTGTCTTTTGAACTGTGGCATTTTGAAGAGTTTGGCAAGAGAGCAGCCGGCTTCTAATTCTGCCATGGAATCATTTCTGGTTATTTCACATCTCCTTTTCTTCCTCAGTTTTCCTGTCTGTACATAGGATAGCTGTATTGGTGCAGCCTTATAGGTTAAGAGACTCCTGGATGCTTAACCAGTTCTTGTTTGTTAGTTACTGTAAGAAGCTGAGATGGGCGTACTAATGATGCTTGGTGAAAAAAGCAGTATGATAGGCTGTGATGTCCAGGTGTTTCTGTGTTATTTTAAATGTGACTGGCTGTTGTATTTTCAGGCAGGGGATGTGTTCCCCTTCCTCATGCTACCCTGTGGTCCTGTGGCCATACTCGTGCTCAGGAACCTGCTCATGAATCAGGATCTTCTTTGCAAGACATTAAAGAATACCTTCTGTTAGCATTAACTTCTTATTTTGTGAGTGCCCAAATCCTTCATCCCCAAATTCAATTTTGATAACCATGGATACCAACTATATTCAAATATACTTTCGGGCCAGCAATGCTGCCTTGCTTTTCCTGGTCGTATTAGTCAGAATCTAGGGCAACTTCTCCATGTACATGTTCCACCTGCGACTTGCAGAGAGTTCATTCTGTTGGTAGAGTAAGGAGCAGAAAGCATCAACTGCAAATCTGAAATTTAGGTGCCTCCACTCCACCTCACCTGGATGTCACAGTGCCATGGACTGTGCCAGGACACACAAACCTATACATCCTTCTTTTCACTGCAGCTCTGATTTCTCCACATGGTGACACACGTGTTTCAATGAGTGCGTGTTCCCGTCATTCCCCAGTGTCCCATCTGGCACAGTTTGTGGCTGCTATGGAGCACACATTTACAATTCCCATCAGGCAAGAATAAATGGTTGTAGCTGAAATCTGTCCCAAGTGATAGAGGAGTGTTTAGTCATCTCCTTACTAGGAAATAATCCTAGCAAGTACTTGGTTGGTGCTTTTTATTTCCTAAGTGCTTTACAAATATCACTTAATCCTCAGGTACCAGCACACCTCCTGCTTGACTGTTTGCACCAGGGGCTGAACATCAGCTCTCCTAGAGGCAAGAGCCTCTCTCTGAGCTAAACAGCCAGCTCCAGTTGCCTGTCTTCTAGGGTGTCTTTAGCCCCTCCATCTTTCCTGTTCATGACCACAGAGGGCAGATAGCTGCATTATTAATTTCTGATGCTCTCTTAATACCTTCTGTAAGTGAGGAGAAAGGAAGAGAAATGCCTCTCCCGCTGCAAAGAAAAACCTGCCAGATTCCAGGGAGATACTTTTCTCTTCCTGCCCATCCAGAATGGTGCATTCCTCTAGATAGCTTCTGACCGGCAGAGAGCAAATCATAATTTAGATTTTTTTTCCCAAATCAATTAGACTCTTTCAGTGGTAGAAGCAATTTGTGTGACTTTTAATCTTTTGCCTCAGACTGATCAGCACTTTTTGAAGAATGTGGAGCCAATGTCTCTGCTAATCCAGGTAAATCAGCCATATCTGGAGACAGACGGACAGAGAGGGAAGGAAGGGAAGCTATTAAAACCAAGGAAGGCCCGTCTCAGGATTAAAAGGCATCAGTGAGGTACCTGATTTATAGGAGAAGAGTTGCCTTTCAGTCATTTTTAATGGAATATTATTAAAGGAAAATCAGGAGCTGTGAAACCTTTTGTGTCTCATCTCCTAATGTATTTATTTCTGCAGCAGGGAACCCTGTTAACCCTGCCAGGTAATGTATTCCTCGGCTGGCACGGGTGGCAAGGTTGTCCCCTAGAAATTTTATTACGGAACAAACTCTGTTAAATATTTGCACATGAAAAGTCTGTCTCAAGGTTTCAGGGTTCTGCAGTTTGCTTCTAAAGAAAAGTGCCTTGTGGAGCTGCTGAGTCTTGCTGTGTGTGGCTATCAGATACCATCATTTCCATAACTCTCTGCTTTTTTTCTTTTCCCAACACAAATTAATTTAGATAGATAGACCGCTAAATAGATGCTTGCCTAAAACAGTGTCAGCCTCTGGGCAAGGGTTGGGTCACGCTTCTGAATTGCTTTCCCATAATTTTTCAAGCAAACTAATAGTCGAGATTGTCGTCATGTAAGGAAGGTGAGTTCCACATAGCAAATGACATACAAGCCTCAATCTTGCAAACACTTAAGCACCTATTTCATTTTCTGTACCATTAATAGTCTTACTGCAGTTGCTGGGAAATCTAAAGATGACTATATTGAAATGTCAACCCCAAATATGAGTAATATGGAAGACGTGGCTTTCTTGTGATATCGGAGAAGACTCTACAGGAGGAAAGGCTGTTGGACTGAATCTATCCTTTGCGTTCTTCATTCCTGCCATGACCATTCCTTATCAGCAATGCTTTCTAGTGCATGCTGAAATCCTCACAGAGATGCCAAGACACTTTTTCATTGGCTCTCCAAATGGACTGTTTATGCAAGAGAAAGTTCTTAGAGGCAGCCATCATTCTGGCTAACATAGCAGTCAAGGAGACTTGCTCAAAACTCAAAGCATTTAGCTGCTTTTGCATTAATTAATAAGTCACAGACTTTCAAATCCCTTGCAAATGTAAATCAGAAAGTTGCATGTGTGCATCTTTATGCATTCCTGCAAGGTGTTTCCATCAAAAGGAATCACCCCCTAGAGTCATTGGTTTCAGCCAGAATGGTGGCACAGTGGGAAGCATGTTTACATTCAGATGTTACCACCTCAAAAGCAGAATCAGTAAAAACACAGTTTTGATTTCATAGGATCAAATAAGAGAACATCCCAGTGCTTTCCTTTCATTCTACTAAGTCTTTTAAGCAGCCTTTGTTTAAACAGCATCAAAGTAGCTATAAGCAAATTAGGCAAAATCACGTATTAACTTGATAAGAAGGGTGTAAGTTTTTTCTTCTAGGACCTCCCATGGTATGCCTGCTGAATAAGACTTAGCAGTGTGTGTCACTGTTGTGGGCATGCTAAGAACAAGCCTGCCATTGGGCTTCTTCGGGAGCTTTTATGCAACAAAGCAGTAAATGGCAACACAAGATAAAAGCTGGTGGAGAACTGGGACCTTAGGCAAGCCAGAGAGCCAGGTTATGATCTCAGTGTCACTGGCATAAAGGTGTAATAACATGAAAATGGTTATTGCAGCTTCTGAGTTCACCTCTGCCATAAGTCGGTCAGGTTTAGGTTTACTGAATGGATCTATGCGTGCTGACACGGGTGTGGGTTATGCAGCACTGTGTGGATGGGCAGAAGGAAGTTTCTTGTGACGTCTCAATTATATCTCATTCTGGTTCAGTGTAAATGCTTTGCTGCCATCATAATAGACACGAGTCCATTTAAATTCACCTCAGGTTTTTCTCATGCGCCTGTGTGAGCTGGAATTGTGATGTATTGGGAGCATATGGTAAGTTCTGGGAAAGCAGCCCTGCCAGGGGTGTATTTTATCAACTGGTGATCCAGAGATCTTAGCTGGTGGTTGGTGTTTGGTGCAGTCATTTCAGAGCCCCAGTTCCACTGGCCGCAACAGCTCTCAGATGTTCCACTTCTGGGCAGGATTTTGCATTGCTGCTGGGCAATGAGGCTCTGACTCCTGGCGTCAGTGGGAAGTTCCTCCATGGGCTCGCAGAAAAGACTACATTAAAACCAGTTGAAAAGCTGGATATTTTTCTCCAAAGTAATGATCTTGCAAAAAGTTCCCATTAGCAAATTTCACATAGTCAAAAGGGTCTCCATTTTTTAGCTGGAAGATATTTCTCCATGTGAAAAGTCTTTTGAGGGAAAAAAACAGTTTCTTTATTTATGCAGGAACCAAAATTTCCATTTAAAAAGTGTTCCAAACGATGGCTTTCAAGCAGATGCAAATCCATTCTTTCTCCAACCCGAAAACTGTGGCACACACTCATCTACAGTTGCAGTTGGCTTCCCACTCTCTCTGCCCAACATCTCCCTTAGGAGAGCACCTGAGAGCCCGGCCCTGTTCCTTAATCCCGGCAAAAGTTGTTTGTGCTGCAGCTGCTTCCTGAAGATTGCTGCACCATATGAAATGACTATGCACAAAATTTACTGATACGCTGTGTACTTCTTTAATAGAATATTTTCTTTAATACATCTTCACACCCTTCTCCTCCTTCCCTGCTTTCCTCCAAGGGAATATGAGCCTTTTTAATTTTAGGTTTTCATTCTGTTTTGGTAGATTACAGTATTGTTTATTGCTTTCTGTCTCTCTGAGGTTCCCATACAAGACTTAGCTGCATCTGGGTTTTGTCTGAGGAAAGTTCAAGCTTGCTTCTCTCTTGACCTCACTGCTGGGTTCTATCTCTCTTTTTTTTTTTTCTTCCCCTTTTGTTTGTGCTAGGAAGCCCTTGGGCTTTTCTGATGCTTTTCATCTTGGGACAGTGGTCTGTTGTATCTGATTCTGGTGTTAGAGGAGGGAATAATGAGGATGGAGTGCAATGATTGTTTAATTAAAATGTGCACTGTATGTATTCAGAGGACTATATTTTGTATATATACTACTTGTGCATATGTATACATATACATGTGCATGGATTCATGTCATACTGGTAATTGCTCTGAGCATCTTTCTTGCTTTCCTGTACTGCAGCATTCACTGTTTGCTACAGGGGAAAGGAAGAGCAGAGAGCACACAGAAATGTCACAGCTGAGAGGGTTTCTGTAATCCTCCAACATATGTTAAACATTAAAGCTCCTTCAGCAAGTCTGATGTGCTCACAGTCATCATGGGACCAGCAGTTAAAGCGCCCCAGTGCTGCCAGGAAAACGTTATCCTGGCCCTAATTGAGAGCGACTTAACTAATGTTTCATTTCCTAATTAGTCCTTGTCAGCCGCTGGAAGGCTGCGGATGCTGCTGGTGGCATGGGGCCCATCACTGCTGTAATTGAAGTCGTTCTGACAGTCCAGGGCTTTGGGGTGATCCATAAAGTAAGGCTGATGGTTTGGGACCAAACTGGGTGGTGGAGGAGAGAGGGTCAAGCATCGGCTGAGGCATCGTGTGAGTGTGCTGTGCCAAACTTGAATGGTCACGGATCAACTCTGAAGTGACAGAGATGGCAGGAGAACAGTGAGAGGGGATGAGGAGATCACTCTGCTGAGCTCAGGTGGCTGGAGAAAGCTCGCCAAAGAGAGCTGCTGTTACTGCATGGAGGTGAGGAGGAGCAGATCCTTTTCTGGAGAGCAGGTGATGAGCAGTGACAGACCAGCTGTGAGGAAACAGCATGAGTTTGGTGGGAAGAGCTCAGACTCAGCTCCCTCACTCTTGAGTGCTGTGATTGAGCTCCTGCCTACCCAACCACCCATGATTGGGTCTCTACTGGGTCAGGACATCCCTTAGCTGTGATATTGAGGTACCTGAAGTAGAGCCAGGGACTGTGGGCACCCAGGACAGTGCCACATCAGCCGGGGACAGGGCACTGGGCTAGCGATTGGAAAATAAACTTCTAAAAGCCTCTTTCAGTTGGAGGTGGGAGAGGGGGAACAGAGTTTGCAATCAGATTCCAGCCAGGAAGAAGTGATTTGTAGCTACTTGGCAAGGGGGTTATTTGCCTTTGCTTGCCAAAAACCCTGGTAAACAGTAAGTTGTGATGTATCTTGTGGAGGAACATGGCTCATCGCACACATCGCAGGATTTGTGAAGGGGAGCATCTGGGTACCCGTGGGTTTGGCAAATACAGCTGGCAGGCACCTGAAGGACAAGTGGGCAGCAGGAAACCTGCAGGAAGAAAATACAGGCAGAGCCAGTTCTGGGGCACGTCTAGGTGTGCACTGGGTGCTGGTGCCCGTGCCTCGAGTCATTGTGATGGTCACAAAAGAGGTCTGCGGGTGATGGAACACGTCACAGCATGCAGATGTGCTGAAGGAACAGGAACAGGAGTCAGATCACTGGGTTGATGTGTGAGCACCATGGTGAGTAAGAAAAACCCAGTAGCTTCTTGCTTAATGAGAACAGTTCAGTGGTTCAAGCTGTAAATGGATAAGCAAGCATAGATTTGTAGCACAGCATCAAATGAAGGGAGAGAGCTGGCTAAATGCTGGGTGATGTATTGTCTTAGTGGGACTGTGTTCAACATAGGCATCTTTTCCCAGAGACTTTCCAATTTCCTACCAAGTACCCATAAAGGTATAAAGAGGAGCTTTCAGGTGCATGTAGAACCCCACTGTGTTTGTAATTTCCATAGCAAACACGACACAACCTGCTCCTAGCTCCTGCCCGGGTGATTTCTTCCTTTGTACCAATTGCGTTGCTTGACCTTGTTGCCCTCTGTGAACCTGTGAACTCGAACACAGCATAATAAATTCCCACTTCATCCCAGGTGCCTGTCAGCCTGGAGCTCCTGAAGTAAGGTGAAGAGGGAAAGAGGGGGCTTGTGTCTCTTTACCAAATCAGGCTGGCTCTCTAATGCCCCATTAGCATACCACACGCAAGCATTCAGCTTTTAATTAGTTACGTGGTGTGATAATTAAGTAGCATTTCTCCACAATTTTCCTCTTGTGTGGAGTGGAGGGGAGGGGGACGTTGCCTGTTGGGGCTGGGGTTGAGCTTGTGTTAACGCTGTGAGTAATTGCGACCCCAAGGAGAAGGTGAAGCCAAACGCAAGCTCTCCTGGGGAGCGGGGGAAGCTGCCTTAGGCTGGCTCCATCTCCCTCCCTCAGCCAGCAGTGCAGGCTTCCCCTCCTCCTCCCTGCCAAGCTCTATGTAGAGAAAAACATCTCCCCTGGCCCTGAGCTTGTGCTCCTTCTCTTTCTGGGGGGGCACAAGAGGGCCAGCATCCTGCAAGAATGACAGCTGCCTGTGTTTATGGGACTGCTATGGGGAGAGGGAAGGATCTGGTGAGGAAGTGCAGGATCGAGACAACCATGAGCTGTTCCAGAGCTGGGGAGCCATGCACAGAGCCAAGCTGGAGCAGTAACACAAAGGTGTTTTGTAGTAACAGGAGAAATGGGACATTGACAGAGTAGTGCAGGAGAGAGGCAAGGGAGAGCATGATGGGCTGTAGTGCATCATGAATTTGGTGTTTGGCTCTGCAACAGGCATGGGAGCATAAAACAGCTTTCCTGCCATCAGGAACAGCAAGGGCCTGTGCCCAGCTGCAGCAGGGCAAGCGTGGCCTCGTCAGTGGGGAATCTCTTATCGAAGTGTGGAACAGGTATAATTGATCCATGCAAAGCAGCGGCAGAAATAAAATAAAGCCTATTACCAACGCGGCCTGTTGTTTCAGCGGCATGCACACCATTGGGCTGCTTATGACAGGGAAACAGATGGTAGTTCTGTGAGCCTCGCACATCCTGGCACGCATGGAGATTCAAAGAGTTACTGCATAGTGGAAGAGGCAGATGCAAGTTTGTTAGGTTATAAAACAAAATACAATCTCACAATGAATTCGGCAGCCACACCATCCCTTAGCCAGTTCAGAATTGTCTGCATTGAATATCTCCCCACTTTCCAATCACAAATTCAAATGATAATGAACTCTAAAATATGGTGGGCTTTTCTGTTGCGGGATATGTGGGAGCAGAACTTGTGAAACAATTTTTAAATAATTTCCAGAAAGGCCTTTTGAAAATTATCCATTGGTCTTTGGACTGACAGCGTAAATCTCTTCCTAGGACATCACTGCCAAGCCATGGCCCTGGGCTTTCATCTGCTGAGGTGAGCTCTGGTACCTGGATTTGCCTGCTCACCCTGGTACTTCAGGCACTCCCGACTTAATCAGCAGGCAAGGTTTTTGCCTTCGCAGTGTCCATCTCAGGGGGTACTACCAACACTTTAGTCTGCTCCCTGCAGGCTGAGGGGACATCTCCTCCAGCTTGGAGTGTTAGCAGGGTGCTTGTTGGGAGTGGCAGCATTTTAGTATCTGCATCTTTGCTGCTGTGGAGAACAGCAGTCTGTGGAAACGGCCAACAGCTGCTCCAGAGTTGTGCTCTCCATGCCACGGGGAAGGTTTCTAGGCGGCAGCTTAACAAAGATAGATGGCAGAGATGAAGTGGCAGGGCTTCTGTCACTGGCGTTTGGTGACTGTGTCAGCGACTGGAGCACTGAATATCTGTGGAACTCTCTACAGATGGTCAAGGGTGTTGAATAGAAAATGGCACAGCTATGATGCATCTTTAAGTTTAGGGTGTCAGGGAAAGCGTTTTGAAGTTCTGCCATTGTAAGATGTGAGGCTTTTGCCTTCATAGCAGCTCACTTCCCTGTTGGGCAGCTCTGAGGATGAGTGCTTTGCTCCCTTCCTGCTCTCCCACCGTACCTCCCAGCCGTACCAGTGCCTCATAGTGCTGCCCTGCTCTCTGAGTCCCAGATCTGTTTTGCCCCAAGCCTATCATTCCTGCCCAAATGTGCTATGATACATGAAAGTGTCCAGTAGAATAATCATCTGCAATTACCAAAACACTTTTTTCCACTGACGAAACTAGGCTTGGAGTTTGGAATACAGGGCGTAAAAGACCAGTAGAATAGAGCTTGATTGATAGCTAGCATGATTGCAAAACTACAGTACCTGCATCCAGACAGCTATAAATTGTACCACAGTGCCTATCAGCCAGTTTCTCTTGAAACATTTGATTAGAGCTTCTTTCAGCCACCCTTGGCCCTCCCCAGCTGCTAGGGAAAGGGCTTTTGTATGAGAAAAGCTTACGTGATTCAAGCTGAAATCGCGTCCTAAATATTTGAAGCGACATGAATTGAACACCCACATCTTTTTCTATGGCACTGAAACTGGCTAGAGAACTGCCTTGCAAAATTATTGAGCATTCAATAGCCAAAGCATAAAATTGCTTGCCCAAAATAAAATGACAGAAATGCTAGAAGATTATCTGCCTAAGAAGAGGGTTTTTGTGTATGTGTAGTTTTTTGGGTTAGTTAGACACTGGCACAAGTGTCTGAGCAACATGCAGATTTTTGCTGTAGCCTTCACCTTTTGCTGTTTCCCTTGGGAAGAAGGTGCTCGCAACCTGGGGAGGTTGTCCTCACATCCCATTGGAAAGCGCCATAGCAGCATCACTCCTAACTAAGCTCATGGTCTGACAGAACAGGTACTTGAACTCCAAAGTTCTTCACACCCTGCGCTGTCCTTTCTCCTCTTCCAGAGTAGGACTGAGGGCTGGGGAGCACCCAGCAGGTGTGAGTATGTGAGTCACGTTTTGCAAAGCTGTGCACCTATTTAAGCGTTCTACCCAGCTTAAATGGCGATGGGCAGAGACCTCCCACGCAGAACTGTCAGAGCAGCGTGTATTTATTTATTTATTCTCTTTTGGATAATTTAGTTTAAATCAATGTGACACACACTGGTATGTTTTCTAGTATAAATCAACAGGAAAATATAGTTCTGTCCTTGTTATGTGTACAGGCTGGCATATCCATCTATGTGGCTGAGAAGACTCAGGGGGCCTGACAATGAAACTTCCCAGAGGAAACTAACTTTTGCATTCCCTCCCCCAAATGTCTATTGCCTCTGCAAGCGCTTTTTCTTTTACTAATGAGAATAATAAGCTTTCACAGAGAGTGACTTGCAACACGTGTTTACTGCTGGGAGAGAATGTAGATAGAGGTTTAAGAGAAAGCAAAATAAGGTTCTGTCTGTGGTATCTTGTTCAGAAGAAATGGCAGTTTAAGAAGAGAACTCAGAATCGCTGAGGATCCTTGAACTTGGTTTGGGGATTCTTTTGGTGGAAGTAGAAGTGAAAAACCACTTAGCAGTTTTGAATCAAAATATCAGCTACACTTGGCAGAAATCTGTGAAGCAAATTATTTTTTATGTATAGCTGTTAAACAAAAGCAGAATACGTTTTGCAATACTTGATTTTTTCAAGTATTTGCATGGGAAAGGAAGTAGCACTCCACTTCTATGGAGCACTGAGTGCAGAGAATTTTCACAGTCGGACTCCATAGGCCAATATCCAAACTGAGGCTCCTAAATCTTCTATTCCCTCCTTGTCGTAACATTCAAATGTTTCCATATTAAGACCTCAAACAGCTGAAACTTCAGCATGGCACTCACGCAAGGTGAATAAAAAGTATGCCTGGGGAGAGCAGAAGTCATTAGTGAAGTGAGTGGTGGGTCTGCCTTTTTCCTATCACAACCCTTTTCAACCATCACAGAGCAATTCCAAATAGGGGGATGCAGGACCAGAAAGGCATTGCAGGCTGGCTTTCAGGCTATTTTTCTAAAGGAAAACAGGGCAAATCAGTTGCAGTGCACTGACAGAGTGAAATGCCATGCTTAGATGGGCGCAGGTGAAAGGAAAACACCAGGTTATAGCAACCAGCACATTATCTCAAGGAACTGCAGAATACTGCACTGGGGATAGGGTGTAGCAGTGGGGGAAAAAAAGCAAGCCCAAAAGAAACTGGCCTGTGCTATCACACCCATTGGAAATGGGTGGCTTGCTGCAGCTTACAATGCTGCTCTGTCTTCTAGGCACCTTGACACCAAGAGGATGCAGACAAATCAGAGAGAATCCAGAGAACAGCAGCTAGGATGATTAAAGGGCTGAGGGATTGACTTATTAGGGAAGAAGATTAAAGGAACTAAATATGTCTAGCTTGGCTAAGTGGCAACTTAAGACGGGACATGAATTATAACAATCCACCAGCTTTTGAAGGATGCAAACAGCTAGGAAAGAGAGAAACAGGGAGGAATTGACAAGTCTGGTTCAAGGGGTGAAGAGTAGCTCACTGAGTGTATGATAATTTAGGTCGAATAACCAACAAACAAAGAATCCCACCCAATATCCTGGATAGCTGATGAGTCTTTGAAGGAAATAATAGACAGTAAACTGTGAGTTGCATTTAAATAGAGATGCACCGTAAGAACTAGACCCTATGTTTGGTAGTCTCCTGGCAGTAGTTCATCAGCACTGCTGTCTTTCCTAGGCCAGTCAGTAATTGCTCCTACTCAGATCGTGGCTGCTAATGCACACAGGTGAGAGGCTGCCACAGAGGGCAGATCCACTGAGAATGGGAACAAGAACGTGGGGGTGCTGTGAGAGTGCGCTCAGTGTTCTCTTCCTGTGTTTTTTGGGGGGATGTGAAGCACTGTGAAGTCCAATTATCTTTGTGACTTTATCTTGCCAGTGGGATCAGAGATCAGGTTTGAGATTTCATCTTCTCATTTTTTTCCTGCATATCACATAGCCATGGCAGAGCGCATGTGCTGAGCTGCCAGAAATTCTGCATATTATGGAGCTTGCTGTACCGACAGCGTGAAATGGAGGTGTCAGAAGGATTCGTGCCACTAATTAAGCTGCTGTGTGTGGAAACATAAGCGTTGTCAGTATTTAGCCCCTACCATGCCTTAAGGCTCTGCTGAGGTGTCTCTCTTCTTGTTGGCTCGCTGCTCCCCCCCTAAGCTGCCTTCTGAGAGGCCTCTTGCTTTGCTGCCAGCAGGCCCTATGTGGGTCCATGGAAAAATGGAGTCTGTGTTTTTTGGGAGAGCATCAGAGATCTGGACTGTATTCCCAAACCAGACCATGCACACGGCTTTCAGGAGCATCTATTAGAGGTCAGAGACAGACAGCCAACGTACCACTTGCAGGAGGAATGGAGATGGCATACTTCTGTCCCCAGTAATAGGGAGCATAGGGCCTAGGTGGCATTCCTGGCCCTACATATGGCTTAGCAGTCCTGCCCTAGCCCTGCTCTTGCCCAGGTGGGCCCATAGGAGAGGATGAGGTCCAGCCCATCTTTTTGCACTGTGGAGATAGCGCCTGTCACACTGTGAGTTTGCAGGCTGGGGCACATTCTTCGTGCAGTGAGTGCCAGCACTGGCTGTGCTGCAGAGGAAGGGTATCATCCCTTGGTGTTATTTGTGGGTCTGCACTTCAAACCCCCATGAAGTATGGAATGACAGAGAGCGCAAAGGAGGCTTCCCATTGCGCAGCATCAGCCCTTCCATTGCAGTCAGGGCCAGGTGCTGATGCCTCTGGCTGGCCAGCATCCTCTGTACTCCCTACAGGTTACCTAAACACCCCCGGAGCAGCAGTGGGGGCAGGTAGTGCCAGCAATGCCGGTGTCAGCAGTGCCAGCAGCACACAATACGGAGGTGTTCCCATACAATAAGTTCTGCCCGATTGCAGGCCAGCCCTCCACCAGGCGTGTGATCAAGTACCCTCCCCACCCCAGCCCCCCTTTTGCACGGAGGCTGTTTTGCAGAAAACACCATGGGGAAAGCAGCTTTTGCTAAATGTTTTATAATGTGCCAGGGAACCTTTATCAAACATTTAATCCCAAACCTGGCTTTGAAGCAGGGAGGCATACAATTCCGTAATTAATTTTTTTTTTTTTTTTACCTTCTTTTGCTAATCGCTGATAAAAAGCTTAATTCTATTAACAACTCGACTTGACAAATTGCACCGTTCAACGGAAGCGTTTAGAAATTAATTACGCATTTTATTGCATAAGATCGGATAAACAGGGGAGCGCCGGCTGAGCGGGAGAGGAGCATCAGTGCTGGGCCCAACGCAGCCGCTCTACGGATTGGTAGCCCTTTTCTTACACCATCTTGGAGCGTGCGATTTACATGGCGAGAGAATCGCTGACGGGACTGTTTTTCCATTTGTTTGTTCTGGTCTCTTTGCTGATTGCAAAAGTTCCACGTAGGAGAGTTTATTTTTGTAAAGGTGAATTGCAAAGCTACGGTGAAAATTCAGCTAAGCACAAATTTCTGTGCTGAACAGCCTCCGGGGGGGATAGCCGGGCTCCATAAGGCTGAGGATAATGAGAACAGGGGATGGCAGAGCAAACCGTGAAGTGAAGGAACAGCAAAGCGTTGTAGGGCACAAACGACAGACTGGGATGTAGGGAAGCCCAGCAAGTCGTATTTGTAGCCAGTGAGAGGACCTGTGGGTTTGTACTTGTGCATGCATGTAAATTTGCATGCATATGAGCGTTCACAGATACACGCATATGTGTGTATGCATGAAGACACAAATATGCTCCCAAATTCCCTGCTATGAAATTCAGAAATTCGTGGTGTCATGAAGATATTCCAGGAAAAAGGGAGAGAGATACCAAAATGGCAGATTCGTTTTATCTGCCGTCCTAACATACCACAGCTGTCCATAAGCAATCCTTAATGATGTTCAGACTCAGAGCCACATTAGCAGACCTCCAGGTTTGTGGCAGGGCTTTTCTTTTGGGTCTTTGTTGGAACCTCCAGTGAGATTTGGGCCCATTCCTGTTAACTTGGAATGCATGGATGGCATTTCTCCATCCTTCCCACGCCGCTGCCTGTGCGCTGGCTTGTTTTTCTCTTGGCTTTGTTTTTATTTCTTAGAGGCACACCAATAACCTTTCTCCTTGGCTGCAATCCATGCTGTTGTGACCCTGATGAATTCCAATCTGAATCTGGAAAAGGCAAGAAAATGAACTTCATTTCTCACCGCTGCCTCATTTTCCGTAGGTGGGCCTGGCAAGCGCAGGTCCCACAGGCTGCCCAGTCAGCTGGCAAGCACTCGCTTATGAGTAGGGCTTGGGAGGAGAGGGTCACTGGGGGTGTGCTGGGCATATGCACATCCCTATTTGTCCTGTGTGGACAGTGAAGCCCGTGCACCAAAATAGAGATGATTGGGTCCAGTTTCAACCCTCCCTTATTCCCCTGGTAAACACAGGAGCAGCCTCAGGAGTGAGAAAGGATGTCCACAGGCACATCCTTTCTATCCTCCCCTGCTGCTGCCCTTCCTCGTGCACACAAGCTGCAGCGAGTGGACACAGTGTGGGAGCATGATGATGCTTTTCTGGTATCTCAGTTCATGCTGTTCCCCTAATTGCAGTAGGCACAGGGGAAGGCAGGACCACGTCAACAGAGAAGTCATTGATGCCTCCTTGCAGCACCTCTCTCCTTACATTGGGAATTTTGTTTGTTTTGGTGACATGGGTTGGGATTACTCAGTTAAGGCTAAGTTTATACTTCCACTTTTAGGCTTATTTTTAGTTTTCTAACCCATGTTAGGAGAAACTAATTTGTTTGCAAAATGAGATATTCAAAACCATGTAAAACATGCCAAGGAGAGGTGGGACTTCTTCCTTTTTTTTTTTTTTTTTTTTTTTTTTCCCTCTCTTAGCAAATGCAGGATTACAAGTCTTCATGATTTGCCACAGCATCCACTAACTTTATCATCTCTTATTACATCTCCCTCTTTGACTCAGGCACTCCCAGTCGCTTTGCCTTGCCAGAGCTCATGGTGTCACACCCCCACACAGGTATTTTTCACAGGCAGCAGCTGGCAACTGGAGAGAGGACCCCCCTAGGTGGGAGCATGGCCAGCCCTCAATAGCTTGCGCTAGGAAAGGGAGTCATGGGGTTGTGGTGATGAAAGGCAATTGGGGAATAATCGAGTTGTGGGAGCATAGGAGAGGCAGAAACAGATATACAGATGGTGCACGGCAACTAAGAAAAGAAACATGGTGAAGGAGTGAAAGAAAAATAAATAAAAGTTAATAGAGCTAAGCAAAAATACTGAGAGGAGAAATATAGTGCTGCTAAAAGAGGGAACAGAATGAACCCAGAGACAGGCAACAGGGACGCTGCAGAGAAAAAAATATTAACAATAAAAGATAGATCACAGCGTGCTAGACGGCAAGAAATAAACAGCAAGTTTAGACAATTTCAAGGAAAACTATTGAGTCAAAATGTGTAGAGGGAAAAAGGAGAGAGAGGAAAGAAGGCAAAGTGGGGGAGAAGAAATTCAGAGGCACCTTTGAAAATGAAAATTAAGTGATTGAAGCATCAGTGCCAAATGAGCATGGTACTACAAGGTCTGAGGCATTTAGCAATGAAATCCAGAGGGAGCAATGAAAGCTGCCTGGTGGCAGCCCTCAGCCCAACCCTGGGGCTGCACGACCCCACAAGCTGCCCACATGGGGATCAACAGCCCCCGTCAGCCAGGACAAGTGGTTTCGGGAAGAGATGCACAAAGGAAAAGGGAGAGGAGAAATGTATCTGCCCCAGCAAGACTCCTTGCTGCAGAGTCTGTGTGGTTTCAGGGCTGGGTGAGTTTGTCCCAGGATGGGTTGGAGGTGCGGGTGGATGCCGGCAGTTCACCGTGGCCCAGCTGGCATTATGCAGGATGATGGGCCATGAGGGAATGCACTGTTGGTGTCCGGCGAAGCAGGAGGAATTCACTGGTATTTAAAGTTAAATCAATGTGCTGCCTGCAAAAAATGATCCTTTGCCCTGAATATTAATGTCAATTTGGCGTATGATAATTTAAATTTAATTTAGTTGTATAGGATTCATTCTCAGACCTACGCATGAATGGACAAGTAATTTTGCAACATGACTTCATCCAGCCCTTTTGCTTGTAAAGCCGTCACAATGCGTTCAGCCACAGGCCAGGACGTCCCCATCTCTTATCCACCCTGGCCCCCCGCTCTCCTTCCCTGCCTCTGAAATGTGAAGTTTGATGAAGCGTGGCAATGTCTGATGGCAAATAGAACAGTAAGCAAAAAATTTTACCCCTTCCAGTGTCATGAGCCCTGGCAAAATCCCAGCTGCACTTCGTGCTCAAGTGCCAGGAGCTATTAATAGAGGTCTGCTAAGGTTTATTAATTATACCATTATACTGGGCCTGCTTCAATATGAAGAGCGTGTACATTTTGTTCCCATTTCCCCATCTATCTTCTTTCTATCGTCTGAACAAGCATACGTAGGTGCAAAAGTGTTTTGAAAGCAAAGGAAGAATAGCCATGCAGAAAGCTCCCAAAACTCATATGCCAGGCCCAGCATACCCAAAACACCTTAGTGCTGAGAGCTCAGCCTTTGCTGGTGCTGTGGTTGTATCTGGGCGAAATGCAAAGACTTGGTGTCCTCAGAGCGTTGGGAAAATCAGACTTTATATTTTGGATTCTGATCTGTGCCAGTTGACAGCTCCCTGCAAAACCCACCAGGTGAAGCACATCAGTAAGAGCTATTTATTTACAGACCTGATATCCAGAAGTGCAGCTGAACATCTCAGCTTCCCTTAATAGAAGCCAACATGACCTGACAGGACTTTGATCTCCTGAAAATAACACCAGGTTCCAATGGTGACGTAGGGCACTGCGGGAAGTCTGCGAGGGACTCTTCAGGTTCCTTCACTGAACAGCTTAGTAGCACTTTTAAGAGCGTGATCCTGTAAATCTGCTCTTAGGCAACTAGCCCATTGAGTTTAATGGGATTACTTGTGCGAGTAAGGCTTTGTGAGATGCAGCCTTAAGGGTGGTGGAAATGTAGGGAGCTGGCACGGTATGGTATACCATGATGGAGATGCATACAGCACTGGGAATAGATTGTACTCGCAGGGCTGTGAGCCATTTGGTTTGCACCAAAGGAGAAGAAGATGTGGGGAATGGTAGCAGAGAAGCTCAGCGTGGGCAGTGCAGAGATGGGGACCGGTGATCCCTGAGATGGCTGAGGGACCATCAAGGTGGGATGTGTGTGTGCAGGGAGATTCATGAGTATTCCGTTCTGATTCCACAGCAGAGCTTGACGTGATGATGTTTGCAAGCCTTCTGCCCTCTGTCTCTGCAAGTACTGTGGTTTGGGTAGAACAAATGCTCATGAAAACAAAATTCCTACTATGAGTATTTCCATCAAAGGCAGTTTTGAAATGCTCTGTTGAATAGTGAAATTTGCATTTGTGTTGCCAGCTTTTTATCCAAGTCACAAGCTTTGTTTTTTACCTGATCCTCTGTTAGTTGGGTCAAGCTGCATAAATGTGGACCTTCTCTTCCTGTCCGCATCCTGGAGCTGCCTATCTGCAGTGGGTGCCATTGCTTCTGCCTCACTCTGAGCTATGCTGGCTGGCTCTGATGGAGCCCTCTTGTAAGCCCGTGTTTGATCTATGCATAAACTTGTACATTTTCCAGCATTTCTGTAACATGCCTGGCTCGTGTTGTGTTGATTTTGCTAGCGATACGGGTGTTACAGTCCTGTAGTATGTAGGAGGGAGCGGTAGGGCTTACAGCTGGCGGTAATGCTCACAGTATGTGTAATGTGTTGGGAAAAGATTATTTGCTGCCAGAAAATACGTCAATAATCCCGAATAATAAATGAACTTGAGAGTTGGAGATTTCCCTTGCTATCACAAAAATGCTATAGCTTTGGTCACTCACTTTGTAATATAACACACACATAAGTGTGTTTGGTCAGCAATACAGGTCTCTCCTGGTTTTGGTGAGGAAAAAAACACCTGAATCTAGGCTTGTCTTTCAGGTTCTCTGCCTTCTAAGGAACCATCTGAAAGAGGCGCAAGTGATGTTTAGCTTCAGGTTTTGCAGTCCTTTGATGTCTATCCAGGAGGACCTGTTATGTTCTCCAGATGGCATTTTCCTGAGGATGGCATCCATTCACTGTAGACAGAATTTCTGCATCTAGAGAGACAGGCAGGGAGGAAAGATGATGTATCATTCCTCTGCCCTGGCAGAAAGCGGTGTCAAAGAGATGTCCCTTCCAGCTTGGTGAACTGGGAAGCTGCCCCTGCACTGTCCGTGTGAGTGCCTCAGACCTGAGGACATCTCCCATTTCCCTTATGTACGCACAAGTCCAGGAACAGCAGCACCTGTGAACGAGCATCACATAGCAGCTGGGACAAGTGTGTTTGTCACCTGTCAAGTTTGGTGCTGGCATGCCTGGATCTGCACATCCACCTGCTTCAGGAGAGAACACACACCAGCGTGCCCAGGGGATGTGCCCGTAGGGTCCCCACGTGTGGGGCTGCATTCGAGGCATGTCGCTGTGTCCTCTGCCCACATCTGCCTGTGACTGCGAGGGTTGTTAATCCTGTTTATAGCCGGCAGCAAGATGGGCAGGGAGCCGCTTAACAAGAGCTGACACATGAAGAAATAAGGCTTTTGTCTCCGTTGTACGTTAAACAATTCATGAGGTTTGGAGTTGAATAAGACATTTAATGAACGTTGGCCTGCTCGGGCTGCCTGCAGCTGGTCATTTCTCACCAAGGCCTGGGTGCTTTTAAAGGCAGAATAAGGAGACGTGAGCCATGAGTCATAAAATTTTAACAAATAAATGGCATTTCCTACTTTTCTTAACATGTGGAAATAGATGAGAGTGCTAATAGCAGCATTTCCAAATATCTGGAACAGCAGCAGGTTTGTAGATGTTGTGGGAGCACAGCTAAATGGCGGCGAGGATTACAGGTGGATAGCTGTATTTACCTATTGCTGGCACTGTTTGTTTGGTGTACAGAAGCAGGGCCAGGATCCCTGCTTGCTTTGCTGCAGCACCCTGTTAATTCCCTGCTTAGATCTCACACGTGTGAGAGGCAGCGTGGTGCAAAGGGGATGATTTGTGAGCTGAGCAGACCTCGCAAGGGTGACTAATTGGGGGCTGGAAGAAGGGGGGCTGCTGAGGTGCCCGTGGCTGCAGAAGCATGTGGTTACCCTTACGGTTTCATCTTAGTTTTATATTATGCAAGATTGTCTCTCTTTACTCTGAAAAAAGGGAAAAAAAAAAAAAAGCGAGAGAGAGAGAGAAAGACATGTTTACACACTTTAAATGTTTGGAAATAAAACTTTACAGGGCTGCTGTTATGTTGCTGTACTCCCATTTGATTCACTTCACCAGGTTCTGTGGTGCCAACAAGCAGCATCTATTTGTGCCTTTGCAGTTTGTTCTCCCCATGGGCTGCGGGGACCTGGGGTCAGTAGCCTGCAGTGTTGTGAGGCTGGGCTCCCCCCGGCTCTCTTGGATATAGGCAGTAAGCACCAGCACGGATGCAGCATCTGGGGCCACGTGGGCTTTCTGATGTCTCCCTCCTCAGTGCTTCCAGATGGGAGCCTGGAGCGGAGGCAGAGGCAGGGAGGGGTGCGCTGCCACTGCTGCTGAAGTGTTGCAATTTAATTTGCTTTTGGGGGGCTGTTCCTTGCTGCTGGCTTTGCGCACAGCTGCTGATTCCCCATCCCACAGGTAGGAGAGAGGTTGCCTTTCTCTCCCTGGTGCATGTGAAGCCCCACTGCTGTGCCGGGGCTCGTGCTGGCCATCCAAACCAGATGGTGCAGCTTCATGCTCAGCTTGCACCACTGCCCAAGGCAGGCAGCCGGTGCCTGCACACCCACTGGATGATATAGAAAGCAGCTGCCCTACATGATGCTTTTGTCCATCCATTACGAGAAGAGAGTAGCTGAGCCCTGGGACACCAGTCCACTGGTCCCAGCAGCACGTTTTGTTGCAAAGGCTTTGAAAATCCTGTTTATAATCCCAATCCAGCTTTCACTACGGCAACAGGGACTTTTGTTTTGGCCTGCCCATAATACTCAAGCATTTTGCTCCAGAACAAAGAATCCTGTTTTAGCAACAGTCTTTATTAGTGCATATTAATGTGCGCAGTTGGTGTCATTTATTTTAACATGGAATTTAACACTTTCTGTCTCTGCACTGGATTAATAGGAATCTCATTGCCTGTCAGTGGGAGGCATCCATTTAGGCTGTTTCATATTATGTGCTCTGGCATTTAGTGCACTCTTTAGATTGTGGCCTTTCAGCACAAGGGTCTTCTTTTCCTTTTTGTACAGTAGATTGTTCCTAATGTGTAGCTATATATATAGCTATTACTGCTAATTCACCTAATATGGCATGGAGAATTGACAGGACTTTGGAAATGTTGTGAAGAAGAGTCATGCAACACGATACGGGATGTTTAGCAGTCACAGAGATCACAGGATTGGGTTTACATTGCATTTATCTTCCTCACTTCTCCAGCTCTTCATGCCCTTGAATCACATGCACCTTACATCAGAGGGGGGATCAACATGGCCTCATCATGGCCTCAGTAGAAGAATGTGGCCCAATGATACAAAATGCCTTTTATTTTTTATTTTTTATTTTATGGATGTCTCCTGACTCCAGTTGTTACTGTAGATCAGTATGAACATTCCTTTCAGATTTGTGATGCCCCAAGTCATCATTTTTTGTTAGCTAGCCTTGGTCACCAAAGCTTACAGATGCAGCTTTAAAATAAGCAGCTTTGTAGTTGCTTCCTTTCACTAAAGAAATGCCTACCCTCAAACACAGGGGCGAGAAAGTAGAGCAGGGGATTACAAGGGAAGATGATATGCCATGCACAAATACACATCGACGGCCTCAGGCTTTGACACCAAATTATTATGCTAATGCCATGCACATTGGTGCAGTGACTGTTTGCAAAGGCAGTATCTTTTAGGAATGGGTCAAAAATTCGTGTTACTGTTTTATCATAGGGCTCATCCTGTGAAACTGGAGTTACAAATCCAACTTGATACCTGACTGCTATGAGATCTACAGCCTGTACCTTACTTTTCACAGAGGTGAAAGCTCCTTGAAGCAAATCATGTTGACTGGTTACAAGCCCTTAGGGTGCTGTCATCTGAGAAGCAGGAGAGGGCGAGCAGAGCTGAGGTCTGGCACAGAAGCTGTGTTGAGTGATACTGGTGCTTTCCAGCCATCAAGTGGCATTTGCTCAGTGTCTACTCCTCGGGCTGAATCTGATGACACCAAGATGGCTCGTTGTGTCTGGTGGCTCGAAGCCCTCCCCATATGGGACAGGGACAGCTGTAGAGTTCCCACTTTGTATTCTGGAGTCAAAATGGGAGTAGAATAAACCTTGGAACAGCATTTTGCCTTAAACCAGCTGTCAGATGGGAAAATCACAGTCTTTCACCTCGCATGAAAGAGTCAGGGAACCTATCGCTCTATCCATCCTTCGGTGTCTATTTTCTACGACTCTTTCCCTTCACCCCACCATACGTGGCACACTGGCTGTGCTGTCTCCCCTTCCTCTTTTCTGCCCCAGTGTTGTGAGCTGGAGAGTGATGTCTAGTAGTGCTTTTTGTCATACAAAGTGCAGAGCAATATGAGGATGGCAGCCCTACGGGAGCAGATGGCATCACACGCCTGGCTCTGTTTCCTCAGACAAAGTAGGATACTGCAAACTGGTGCTCGCTTCACATGGTACTGTCTGCTTGACATATCCATGGGTCCTGTGCAGTCTGGAGAAGCAGGCAGGCTGTTAGAACAGCTAACGTGAGCAGGGCGTGGTGAAGGCATGTTGGGAATGGAAGTCCTGCGTGTTTCTGGCAGTGTTACTTCTCAGAGGAAAGGATAAGATGCCAAAAGAAAGAGGCCATAAAGAGGAGATTTCTCCACTCTCCACTGCATGCTGAAGTGTGACCAAGAAGTGCGCCCCATCACTTCCAGCAGTGGTGGCCAAAAATATAGGATTAATTAGAGCAGGGAGGAGAGGGAAAGTTCACAGTTCCAGGATGGCCAAGCTGTGAGCCATCTCCTAGCCTGGCACTTTCCATAGCCGGGAGCCCTCCTGCCCCATCCATGCTGTGCTGCATGTGACAGCACTGTCTCCTTCAGTCCCTAATTCTGGCTTGCTGGCCCACCTCTCCATGTTAGTGCATTGCTAATAATTACCATTTTTCAGAACTATTTTGACTGTTAAAAAATGCTTTTTTCAAAAAAAAAAAAAAAATAAGCTGATTAAAAGAGACTACTCATTAGCATAAGCTCTTTGCCGTTCAGCCCTCTTCATAATTAAAAGCACTCATCTGTGGAGACCTCGATTCTCCCCTGTCCTCTGGGCTAGCTTTTTGGACATTTTTCCCTGTCAGTTTGCTGTATTTTACCCTGTCCTTCTTTTTCTGGTTTCCTCTCTAGCAGCTTCCTGGTAATGGTGGCAGAGGATTCAGGCAGGTGGAGGCTTAGGTATTAAGTATGAGACGAAAAACAGGACAAATTTGCTGTGCCTTAAAGCAGTGTCTTCTGTTTATGGCTGCTGGTGTGGGAGCAGAGCAACGATGTGCTGTGTTGCAGCTATCTCTGGTCTAAACAGCGTTGGGCCGGAGGGGTGTATGGATGGCAGACCTGTCATGCATCATGCCTACAGCCCCTCACCAGGGGAGCGGAGGGGCAGCGCTGAGCTCTGCTCTGTGTGACAGCGACAGGGCCCGAGGGAACGGCATGGAGCTGTGTCAGGGGAGGGCAGCTGGGGGTGAGGGACAGGGTCTGCACCACAGGGCGGTGGGCGTGGAACGGGCTGCTCAGGGCACTGGGCACGGCCCTGAGCTATGAGAGTTCAAGGAGTGTTTGGACACCGTTCTTGGACGTAGGGCTTGGATTTTGGGTGGTGCTGTGTGGCACTTCAGTGATCCTTGTGGTTCCCTTCCTACTTAGGATATTTCCCTCCTTCCTCCTTCCCTCTCTCCCTCAGCACCATGCAGTTCTCTGTGTCTCCTGTTTATCAGTAGTCACCACATTTAATCCTGAAATGTTGGCCTTCATGAGCCCACTGAGTGCTCTGGAAACCTGTGGAAGAAATGGAGGAGAGCCCTACATACAGTTCTCAGCGCCATCTTTGTTTTTGCAATTAAAGCCCTGAGGCAGAAGGTACATTCAAATCATCTTGCAGCATACATTTTCTGAGAGCAGCTCAGCTCTGTGGGATGGACAAGTTGCTCACTTTTACTTGGCGTAGAAGAAGGGGATTCAGTTGCCTCACTGGTGCAGATGAAGGAGATTTCTCCAGACAGTCTTGCTTAAAAGTCTGTTTATTGCTAATATTCTCCTGTGATGTGAAATGATGATGGACCTTGAAGTATTCCATCAACTGTTTGCTTTCCCAAGGAAAATTTCTCTGGGTCACCTGTCAATTATGGCAGATGGCTGCAGTCAGCAAAAATGTGGTTTCTTCATTTAAGAAACTGCACCCATGACTACAGTTGTGCATTACTTGATGCTACTAAAGGGGAGCCAGGTTGGTGTGAACATCAGCTTTTCCCTAAACAAACTTGGGGCTGGCTGGCAAAGATCTATAACCCATTCCAGGAACAGTAGGAGATGGTCGGCCTTTTCCTTGTCCCTGTTTCCCTCATTTCCTCTCTACTAAGACTACAAAAGGACTGGAGTAATTCCAGTTTGCCTGGGAGGAGTCTCTTGGTAACAGGGCCATTTGGCTTTATAGCACCTTTTTGCTCCTGGAGCAAAGCTTAAGAACTAACTGGTACCAGCTTTGGTTCACTATCTCTACTCTCCATGCTTTTTCAGTGTCTTATGCTTGGCCCTGCAGGAGCTGACACAGCTATAGAGAAGTGAGATTGGCGTCTAATTTGCGTCATGCCTCAGCAGCTATAGTCTGACTGCAGGCTTTTTCTTCCCAGGGTTCCTCTAAGAGCTAGCAAAGAACAGCTGATTTTTGGATCCATGAGGGATTTGAGATGGCTGGCAGGTTAGATACACTGGGGCTAATGGTCATCTCTTTCACATCAACTTTCCACTGGTGGAAGTCCATTGATTGTAATGAAGAGATGCCTGATTTACCATGACAGCCAGAAAAGCATCACTGTTACTTTTATTTATTTCCCTTAGCTCTGTAAAACGTAACACATCTGAAGTGAAGGGTAGTATGTCACAGTGAGAGACTTACCCCAGTGAAAAGCACTGCTTTCTTCTGGACTCTATGCTCGAAAACTCACTCCTCACTCCTCCATCCTCTTTCCCTGACATGTAGCACGGTATCCATAAATCCCCTGCAGTGCTGCATGTGTCTGTCTCCTCTGAGTTTGTGTGTGCCATGCAAGGGCCATCTCAGCACTGGATATGGGGGTGGAGAGAGGGGTACACTGGTGTTGACTCTTGATGGTACCTCATAAGGAACTTGGCAGGAGTTTGCTATGTGTCAGCAGGCACCGTCAGCCCCAGCTATGTGTTCAGCCAAACTATGGCTGCAAAGTCACATTTAAAAGGTCAGGAGCAATGTTCTTGGTTTTCACTTTCCCCCAGCACCAAGGATTTGCTCCGCTTGCTTGACTGTCTTTTTCAGAGCTGTCAACCTGGCTAAGGTCTCACCTGTGTTTCAGAAATAACCTGAAATGAACAGCCTGAATAGCCTGCAAAGGTCAAGGCAATGCCTCACTGCTGGTGAAGGGCCAGAGTCACTTGTTGTTTCACTCAGTTCATTTGGTAATGTTGAAGATTGTGGCTCAATCTTTCTCAATCCAATAATCCAGGTTTACCTTCGCAGAAAGGGTGCATGCTACTGTCCTTCTTTTGAAGGCAGGGAAACTGAAGCAGTAACGCCGGAGCATTTACACTGAGCTCCCCAGGATATCTCCATGTGTTGCTTTTCACCATCAGAGCTACAAAAGGAGAATGAATGATGTTATCTGCAACGTACAGTTATAAAAATCCAGTCATGGGAGGGAGCTGTCAGGGCAGCATAGTGTGTCTTCTTGAGTTGCTGTGATGCCCAGAACCAGAAGGCAGGCTGTAGGCTAAGACTGTGACTCTCTAGCCTGAGTGCATGGCTCTGAAACTTTGCAGGGAGGATAGATCAGCAGTCCGTCCCTTTGCACCATGGCAATGACTGTACTGCACTTCTGGGTAAGTGAGCAAATAGAAAGTGGAAGTGGGGAAAAAGTTTCACTGAGAAGTGTTCACACTTGTCCTCAGTCACAGCAGTGCTACACATTTAGCAGCTCCAGCATCCTTCTCAAGAGTGAAGACAAAAAGCATATCCATCCAGCCCTTCCCAATATTTCGGGCAAGTGTTGTGCTGCTTTCAAGGGAGGGCATTACTGTCATGAACAGGAATTCAAAGTGTGGTATGTTTCCCTGTGAAACTGTTGCTTTGGCCTTATGTATGCTGGCTAGGAGTCCTACAGACTGGAGTGCTTAGTGGGTTTGTGAAAAGTCGTGGTGATGAGGTGCTCTGCAGAGGAAATGAGAAAACGTAGGGGCAGTACTGGTGTGGAAGGCTGCTGAGAGTGTTATAGATAATGAGTTTTATATTCAGGCCATGGTAACATTAAAGTTATATCAAGTCTTAGTTATTTCAGGTCTTAGGAGAACTTGCCAGACACTGCTGCTCTTTCTCATAGCAACAGCATTTCCACTTGACCCAGGGCACTTAAATACTGTGGTATTAACTTTAGAGTAGACAAATATTTGTGGATAGATAGTTTACCTAGAGAAGGAGATTTATTATTTGCTATGTAGAGTCAGCAGGCCCCATGGGAATCCATGTATTTACTTTCTGGGGGCTGTGTAGGTTGCTGTCTACAGAGAAGCAGTGTGTACATGGGAAACTTCTGAAGTTCCCAAACTGACATGTTTGAAAAGCAATGGGTGCTACAGGTAGATGGGTGGGTAACCCTGTGTTTTTCTGAACAGAAAGATCAGATAAATTCTGATTGCCTATTTTCTATTCCCTCATCTGGTAAAATCCTGCATATTAAGTGTAAGGAATTGAGATGTATATAACTGTAGACAATTTCAAGCATGGAACACAAACATAGTTCTCAATCTGAACTATTCAAGTCTATCCAATAAAGCTCTTGTCTTTTGTCCAGGACTTTGTGAAACACTTAGGTTTCTACTGCCACGCACCAGCCTTTCATAGTCTTACTTTTCATCTGTCCTGCTAACACATAGCTCTTTGATATCTGGCTACAAAGATGGGACTCTTGAGGGACACAAGGAGTTAAGCAGTGAACAGAGAAGTCACCTGGCTAGTAAATTAGGGAGGAGGATCCTGATCCTCTAGCCAGAGTGTTTGTATTTGCTAAGACTGGCTCCAAGCATCAGGTTGTAAGGAATCTTCCCTCTCCCTCAGGGATCCAGGTCTTTTCTTTAGTTAGCTAGGGAGAGAAAAACAGAAGCAAACCAAAACAAAAAGCCTGACATCAGATCTAATTAATAATAATAGAAAAGCCAATTTCACAGCCCATTACCCCTTGTAGCCAGGTGGGGGGTAGGCAGGTGATGAGGAGGAGGGACTTGAACAAACATGGGCGGATGCGTTTGTGGACCTCATGAAAGAGATGGGGTGATGGTGACTCTCAGAGTTTCCCTGCCAGACGTATAGCTTTAGGCTCCATTAACCCAGAACCTAACAGAAGGTACCGTAGCCAAGGGGAGAATCTTTAAAAATGCCGACAGCATCATTTTGCTTCATTAGCAGGGCTCCTGCGTGCCTCGTTCTCTCTTCCCCGCCACCACGACCCCCTCCCCTCCATCCATGCCCCCTCCTTTCCCTCTCTTTCCGTTTCGTTTAACTGAAGGCAATTCATCTCATTTTAATTAATTTTTACTTGCAGCGTTATCACCCCAAGTATAAAGGCAAAAAGTTGTTTTTTTTAATTACAAAGCTAACGGCATTAATTACCAGTACAGTAAATGCATCAACGCTCAGGAGCCAAGTAGCGTTTGGAGGCACTGAGGCAGTGAGCGGCTGTGACAGCTGTAAAGGGCTTTACTTTTTTATTCCTTCTTCTTTTTTCTTTTTTTTTTTTTTGTCCTTTTTTTTTTCTCTTTTTTTTTTTTTCTCCTTTTTCCTTCTGTTTAACAACCTCACCATAGAAGAGCCTCTCTTTGGAAAAAAACAAACAGCCTGAGAGTGTCTAAAAAACGAGTCATCTCCAGGTGTCCACTGGGATTTGGCATTTGGAAGGGGTGTAGCAGTGAATCCTTTAATGAAAGGGTTGGAAGTGTCAGGAAGAGTCCATTTAGTTCATCTTTTGTCCCAGAGCAGATGCTGCTGAATCTGTTTCAATTCTGATGGATATTTTGTCAGTCTACTTTGACAGACTTAAGGAAATGCATGTTTTTGCTAGGGAATGTGGTCTACCATGTCTGCACAGTCCAACTCCAACTAGTTGAGTAATTCAGCCTGGTTTCACACTCATTCCCTAAGTGAATCTTTGTGACATGGGGTATTTGCAAAACTTTGGTGGGCTGGGAAGTGGAGATAAGACAGAATGATGGGGAGCTAACCTCTGTCCAGGCAGGACACATGGGCCTATCTCCAGGAGGTGAAGGTGACCCTCTGCTTCAGCTGCGATCTCCACAGACTCTGAGTACAAACCAAAAAGCCTAAGCACAAGTACTTTGTGTTTAAAAAAAAAAAAAAAAAAAGTGGGTGGTATTACAAGAATTGCATTTTCTTCTCAGATTCACTGTGGCACCCAAGTGGTCATTCAGGTCATGAGTATGGACTTGGGTAAAAGTCTTCTTGTGAGGAGAAGGTATGTGCTGCTTCAATACCTTTGCACACGTGTGGGAGGAGATGTGCAGAAAGGAATGTGCTCACATACCCTGAGCATGATGTTATGCTAATTTGATCACATACCTTCAATACCCAGAAGCCTTCCCTCACTTTTTCTGTCTGAAAGTTTTTGTGTTGGAAAGGACTCAACCACAAAGTTTGGTTCTGAGATGGTAACTGTGGTTTGGTCCATTACTGAGATAAAGCACAGGGTATGGTAAAGCACTGAGCCAGACTCAGGTGATGTGATGTAAAAACTTGTTGCATCTGACATGAGGTTGTGAAATTGGGACGGGGGGATCAGGATGTCATTCATGGTCCCCGTTCTGAAAATTTCTATCAGCTCCTCTGGCTAACGAAAGTAAAATGTGAAGTCCAGGAGGAAAATGTAGGAGAAGTCTTCATTATATAGGAGCCACATCATTGCATGGATTTATATTTTGGGTTTTAAAACATATTCATTTCTCAAAAAGAGACTTTAAAATGTTCTTGAGTTTTTTACACCATACAAAGCAGCACTTGATGACAGGGAGAACAGTCAAGAGAATAAATAGCTTTGCCTCTCTGTAATGTGTGGAGACATAAGGACTTTGTCTCAGAAAATGGGTGCCAAGTGTACTGACTTTGTTAGAGAACTGGGCTTGGAAAGTGAGGTGTGAACAGCATTGACAGTGTTGGAGAGGGGCTCTTGACTCTCTGTGCTAGGCAATTAAGAGGCATCTGGCTCAGTATCTTTTGTTTCTGTATGGTCACAGAGAAAGATGCAGAATTGGTTCAGAAGGAAAGAGGGGTCAGCTTGGTGACCACGCCGTGGTAGTGATAGAT
The DNA here is from genome assembly GCA_037305975.1 of Chrysolophus pictus. Taxonomy (NCBI): domain Eukaryota; kingdom Metazoa; phylum Chordata; class Aves; order Galliformes; family Phasianidae; genus Chrysolophus; species Chrysolophus pictus. The sequence goes on along the minus strand of CM074576.1, from coordinate 113,747,921 downwards.
GAAGGAGGCCTTGTCTTCACCTGTCAATGGTCAGCCTTTGGAGGAAAGGAAGGATGATGCAGAAAAAGCCCCTTGGTAACTGACTGGGCCAGGAAAGAGGATGCAGCATGTGAGGAATGTTGCTTTTGCTATTTTTATAAGAATAAAGGAACAAGTATGTGGAGGATGGACCCCAGACAGAAGGCTTACATTTCCTGAGCCATGCTTTGCTTTGAGCTGTTTATGGCCCAAACCTTGTCTGGTCCCGCTACAGTGAAATACCTCCACTAAATTGTACAAGGCTGTTCATTCTGCCCTCTCTAAAAGAATGAGAAGATAGGTCTTTGTATGTCCTTGCTTTTCAGTAACCTGGATGTGGGAGGACAGTGAGAATGAGTGAAAATGACCCTAATAAAGAAATGTCTATCATTTTCTTATCCCAGCCAGAAATTCTGTGGCACAGAACATTTAAAAAAAAAAAAAAAAAAAAAAAGTAAGAACTTAGAAACAACCCGAAGGGAAAAGTTATGAAATTAAAACCCAGAGAACCAGCAGAGAAAGTGCTTTAAAAATCTGTTATTAAAGTCACAGGAGGTAGCACCATAGCCTGGAATGAAAATCAAAATAAAAACCTGGAAGCAAAAAGGTAAGAGAAACTGGTGCACTTAAATAGCAGGTTATGTGGGTTTATTCAAGTCAGAGAAAGAATCCTTTAAAAATTGGATATTCCGTCCAAGTGATGCTAATAGGATGGAACATAAAATGCAGCACTGAGAAGTAAAATTGAGATTAAAAAAAAAAAAAATTGAAGAATAAACAGCCAAAGATAACACAACCAATAATAATAATTTCTTTACATACCAAGAGTTGGAAGCCCCAGGGAGAGTCAGTTAAGGAGGTAATCAGGATGGATAGAGACTGCGGGAAAGACTTGGTCATTACTAAAGAGAAGAGGACCCTGAATGCCCCCATATGCATTTTGCAGAGAAAAGAAGATGACACTGTCCTCGGGTGATGTGTGAGTAATAACAAATCTGCGTGTAAAATGGGACTGTACCAGATCTCCCTCTTATTCCAAAGAGATTCCATGTCTGCAGGTCCCAAATGTGACTTGCTGTTCTTTGTAGAGGAATTTATATCCCCTCAGTTTTTCCCTGGTACCACCATATATTTTGTGGTGAGAAACGACCTGAAAAGAGCAGGTATGAAATTAGAACTTCTAGAACCAGCAGGGGACTGCTATAAGAAGACATCCTTATTAGATTCACAGGAGGTAGTACCATACCCGTAGATTAAAATTGAAATCAGAACCTGGAAGCAAATAGGAAGTAGAAACAAGGGCAGTTAAATGCCAAGTTGCACGGGTTGATTCACATCTTAAAATAAATAAATAAATAAATAAATAAGCAACAAGAGAAAGAAATGTAAAAAAAGAACATCCCAGGGCATGGAATGCCCTATTCTTTTTTGTCGCTGTTCTTAATGATCAGGATCTTTGTCTGTACAATCTTAATCAGTTTTGTTATTCCACTTCGACTGCTTCTGTTGGTCGTCTCCATTCTGAAATGAGCATTTTTGTCACCCACGTCAGGCTTTGGGCTGACTGCTGGCATGGCCCCATGCTGCCAGGCACCTGCCTTGGGCCGTGCCAGTTGCAAGTGATAGTGGAGGAGCAGAAACGGATCAGGAATATGCATTAGAGATTTGGTTCTGAGGAGTTTGTTAGTATCACATCAACATGTTACCTCCCGCATTTCAAAAGATGTATTTCTTCTCTACCTATTTCTTCCTCTCCTCAAAGTATTCTCGTGAGCACCCTTGCATTTCCCCTAGGCCCGACCTTACTTTCTGCTTAGTCGCTGGATTGTCCCTCCCCTCCCTTCCCTCCACCCCCAGCCCCTGCCTGCAATCTGCATCCCAGTCACCTTCCCGCTTCTGTTCCGCGTCCTTCTCCCTTTTGCATTTATTTATTTATTTCGCTTCCCCGGGGAGGGAAAGGGGGAAAAAATAAAAATAAGTATGCAAATGAAAGGGAAAAAACGGAGAGAAATTTAATTAAAATGTGTGTGTTTCTTTCCCTTCGAGTGCTTTAGGGTGGAATAGCAAATTGTTAAAAAAGAGAGCACTCAGAATAAGGTTAAAGAGCTGAAAACTGATTACATGCAATTGAAAATGAAAGCGGGGAGGGGGGCGGTGGAGATGCAGTGTATTGAGATAGGTAAAAGGCTCAGGGAGACTCTTGCTGGAGATGGGGCATTTTTCACTGTGAGTTACAGCCAGGCAGGCGCTGCATGCGAAGTCTATGACGGGGTTTCAGACGCTTTACATCAGGAGAGAGGCAGGGAGGAGAGCTTTTTACTTTGAAGAGCAATCTGGAGAGAGCACCGTGCAGATGAGAGTTGAAAAGAAAACAGGCCAGGGTGGAGGGCTGGAGGTGAGGCACCTGCTCCATCCATCCTGGTTTGCAGCGGTAGCTCTGCCATGTCATAGGAGAGGGCAGCGCTCCCAGAGCCTCCGAGGGTGAGAGGGAGGAATAAAACAAGTTCATGCGTTATGCAGGATCTGCAGTCTTCATTTCTGAGCTTGATCAAAGCCCTAGATAGGTGTGTATGTTTGCGTGAATGAGAAAGAGAAGTTGGGAGCTGTGTTTTGGCTTATGAAAAATTCCAGGGTGAAATCCGAGTTTGTGGGGGAGCTGAGGTTCCCGGCCTCAGGCAAGTTTGGAACACAGGGCCCACTGCTGATTTGTCCCAAGATGTTTACAGGGAATTCTGGCAGCTTTTCCTAAAATAACAGCTCCATTAGATTAAGCATGGGTCCTTCAGGAGTAAAGCCTGTCTTCCCTGTAGGCATGCTGGGTCAACATAAGGACCAGCTACCATCTTGTGCATCAGTGAGAATGTATATATTATCAGGTCTCACTTTTGAGCAGTGTTTTTCCATTACATCTTCTCCATTCTATTCTCATTCCAATGTGGGAATCATTTCTTGGCAGCTTCATTTTGTAATTAAACAGCCTGTGAAAGACCACATCCCCACTTGTGCCCAACCTTAGCTCCAGCCTGCCAAAGCCTCTTCATTACCCAGAGCCCACGGGACACCTCATGAATTTCATTTCTGAACCAGTGTCTGGCCCAGTGCAGCCGTGAAGAGGCACATTCCCAGCAGCTCTTTCCCAGTGCCATCACCACCTGCAGCAGGGACTGGGGGTTTTGTCTCGGAGCTGCAGCAAAACCCAAGCACTCCTTTATTTGCTGCTAGCGCATACTGCGTTCAGATGCTGATCCTGCATTTCTTTGAGCCTTGGCTGGAATGAGAGGAGAACAGAGGCAGCTGCTGGGCTTTGCACACTGTGGGTACCTGGAGTAGTGTTTGGAAGGGCTTCCACCCTAAGTAGCCATCCCACTCAAGTTACTGACCATGGCTCATCTGCATGCTTTCTGAACACCCTCTTGCTAGGGGCTTGGTGGTAAGGACAGTCAGATCCTTCCCCCTCTGCCATAGCAGAGGTCGAGGTTGCAGCTTCTGTAACCCACCAAGGACAGCTGTTCCCTTCTGCCTTCAGATATTAAGGGTCCAATTTTCCCTTCCATTTCCTGTGCCTTTTTGAGGGAGAGAGAGAAAAGAAGTCTCTTTGCTGTGATGCAGAGTGATTGCTGCCATTTGACATCGGCATTTATCTGCTTGGTCTTTTTATTATCTCCTTCCCATTTGTTTCTGCTCATTCTCAAGTGTCTGCTGATCCTCTTCCTTCCTCTGGGGCTGACTGTTGTTAAAACTCCACTGCTTACCTGCTCCGTATATCTTGACTTATCTGCTCAGTTCACGTCTCCATTCATTGATTTTTTATACCCAGCTGCTAAATGAGCACTATTTGCCCCTTTTCCGCAAGCATCTTCCCCTCTGCTACTGCAAACTCCTCCGTACTCCAACTAAAGCACTCTGGACTCTCATTACAAACAGCAAAGCCGGTAGGCTTCTGATTTTTCCTACTTCTGCCTGTGTAGCAGTTGCTTTATTTTCAGTATAGAGGTCACACCGCTGCTGACTCTTGCTAGAGATGTTTCCCTAACTTTGAGCCCAATTTATCAGTCAGGAAACATGGCTCATTTTTCCCAGGTGCCCAGACCAGGAATAGCCTCTGGCTGTTACATAGCTTTTCAACAAACTGTGTCAAGAAGCAACAAAATCCTGCCTCTGGGAACATGTTCCCTTTCTTAGTTTTATTCTGTATTGTTAAAATCTCGGTTAGTGTCTCAATTACATATAGACAGGTACAAGCTACAAATTCAGATCAGAAATTCACGGATGTTTGTATCCCAAGGGCTTGTCTGCCTCACTTTTTTGTACCAAAGCTATATAGATACATGAGGGATAAGCTATGAGTACATCTGTAGGAGTATCACTGTGCCTACATTTGAGGGTTATTCTGAGCCATTCAAAGCTGCTTTAGTAGTGCAAAGTCTAGAAGCAGGCCACCTCCAAAGTTACTGCATAAACCTAAGTGCTAGAAAATTCAGCCTCCAGTGCAGGTATACACACCAAAAGCCCAATCGATGCTTTTTATCCAGTTCTATAGCTGCAGTGGTATCAATCCCACATTTCCTACCCATAAAACCAGTGCAATTTCTGTTAACTTTGACATAAATCTTTTTCAATACTCATAAGGCCTGCTGTTTTGGGGGAGGAGAGGGAATAATAAAAGCACAAGACACACAACACAGCTTGTGGTCTGCAGAGAACTTCTGCAGCATTGTGTGTTGAACCAAAATGTAGATATTGTAGATATAAGTGGAGGTATTGCAAATAAAATAAGACAAAGCAAGAATCAATGCTGCAGATTTCACAGAATCACAGAATCACCAAGCTTGGAAAAGACCTAAAGATCATCCAGTCCAACCATCCACCTATCACCAATAGTTCTCACTAAACCATGTCCCTCAGCACAAAATGCAGATGTTCCTTGAACACCTCCAGGGTCGGTGACTCCACCACCTCCCTGGGCAGCCCATTCCAGTGCCTGACCACTCTATCAGAAAAGTAGTATTTCCTAACGTCCAGCCTAAATCTCCCCTGGCACAACTTGAAGCCATTCCCTCTAGTCCTAAAACCAGTTACACGAGAGAAGAGGCTGACCCAGCTCACCACAACCTCCCTTCAGGTAGTTATAGAGAGCAATAAGGTCTCCCCTGAGCCTCCTCTTCTCCAGACTGAGCAATCCCAGCTCCTTCAGCAATTCCTCGTAAGGGCTGTGCTCCAGGCCTCCCCACTGTCCTGGTGTGTGTTTGCCTCTGTGGAGTTAGGAAGTCTTTGGGGCTGTGGGTTTTTTGAAGCAGAAAAATGGTTCTTTTGCCTTCTGTAAGTGAGGTTTTGGAAGAGGAGGTAAGTTTGGCTCACTGGAAGTCTCCAGTGCTTGTAATTGTAGGAAGTTTGTGGTTCTGGAGGTCTCTTGGTTACTCTGCAGTGACATTCCCTCTGCCTACTCCCACTCAAGACGTGTTGGGAAAGCATAATCCCGTGAGTACCTGCGAAGTCCCACATCTAACATTCCCTCTTGGATTCAGAAAAGAGAAACCTTGTGTTGGTGTGGATTTCTGTGGGCTGCAGGGTGGGAAAGGCTGCCCAGGAGCTGGGAGACAGAGCAGGCAATTCTGCTTGTCCCAGCACGGGTCCTCAGCTTTGCTTTCCCAACTGTGGAAGGCTGGCAGCATGCATATGTCGCTCTTAATCTTCCTTCTGCATCCCTGTTTTTGTAGTTGTCAGAGCGCCATATTATGCAAATTGGAATTAAGCAATTAAGGCGATAATGTTTCCCTTGAAGAGTTTGACAAGGCAGAAGGAACACAGACTGCTTTCCAGACAAGCTTTTGGTTGCATATTTACCTAAAAACAAAAGTAAGAAGGTGATGGACAGACACCCCTGCAGCTCCACGACTGAGCCACTCCAGTTATCCTCCCTTTCCGCTTATCTCATACCGCTATCAAGGCCATGAGGCAGAGCAGTTGCTCCCTCAACACATGAGGGGCTAAGGGATGCCACAGCCCTGCATGGCGTTTGCATCTTAAACAGATGTTCAAGGGTAGATCTCAGCACCATGCTGTGCTTAGGTTCAAGGGCTTTTGACACTGACCCAGCAGTTGGGCTATCACACAGCTTTGCAAAGCTGATACTGGGGATGAGGAGGGGTGAAACTGCTGTCAGACATGAGGGTGCAGAAGTTCAGAGCTGTCAGGATTTCTTTGACTTTGTGACCTCACTGTCTCTTGTGATTTCTTCCCATCTTGCCCACAGCAAAAGTTCCTCTTGTTCTCAAAGAGAACTTTCTAGTCTTCCTTCATGTAGACTTGCAGTAAGTTTGGGAAAGAGGCCGTGGGTCTGCTATTGAACTATTTTGTGACAGCAGTGATTTTTGTGTTGCAATCAAAGATGGGCTAAAACTGAAGCTGCAAATCTCAATTGTCTTTGAAAACAAGGTGCTGGGAGCTGGACTGACCTCTGGAGATTTGTGCTGCCGTTGCCTTTGCGCACTCTTTGTGTTCAGCAGTTGAGGCAATGCCTTTGAAAGCAGTTGATCAGATGTAAAATGTGCTTTGAAGCAATAATTATGTGACGGATCAGACCCTGGGGGTAGAAATCTGCAAAATGGCATCATTTGAGATGAGCTTCACCCTTTGTTTTTTCACAAGTTGTCCTTTTTTTTTTCCTTGGGCTGTAGGTGGTCACCCCTGCTTTGAACTTCACTAGCTCTTGAGCATCACATTTTCCGCATCCTCTGCAGGTCCCAATGGAAAAAGGAAGGGAGAGGGAATGTTACGGAGTTGTTGCCAGCTGAGATACAGAGGACCTGATTCACTGTGGCTCCGGTGCACCCAGGGAGTCACTCTGGCACAAAACAGTGACTCAGAGGTGGTGACTCAGGCTCCAGCTCTCTATTAAATAGTCAGCAAATGTGGCAAGCTGAGTCCCAAGCGACACTAGTGACTGAGAACAGTTCGGAAAGCCTGGGGTCTAGTGGGGTCTGTTCCCCAGCTGGCGTGGGCACACAGGGAGGCATTACCACAGAGAGGTAATGGGTTGATCGGACTGTGTAACAGAGCAGTCTTTTACAACAGCATATGGGAGTGCACAGGAGGATTTGCTTTAGCTTAAACCCTTCCTCAAGTTGCGTGAGCTAAAATGAAAGAATGCCTGCTCAGAGATGATTGTGAGAAACTGAGAGGATATTGCAGGGATGGATGACCCTTTTCCTTAAGCATATTTTACTGCTTATTTTCAGAAGAAGGATATGGATGAAGGGGACCCTTCTTCCAACCCAGCAGGGCTGATATTAGGCTACATTTATGGGTAAAGCTGCAGTGAGTTAATCATCCATTCTGAGACCCTGCTTTACTTACATGGAGCAGCTTTCACATGGCAGCGAGTTGTCCCCACTGGCATGAATGTCCAAAGCTGTTCTGTACGTCTCCATCTTGCCTGGTCACTTCCCAGTGAGGTCAGCTGAGCTTATTCTCAGTGGCAGTTGTTTGGCCTGAATTAGTACTCAAGGAAGCATTGGCTCAATCGATCCAGATAGCTCTATCTAGCCTTTGTTTAAATACGGCCACAAGTTCCCGCCAGCTGCGCATCATTTATCTGCTGTGGAGTTCAGCAGCCAAGCTGTGTTTGTGGAGAGAGGAAAAACAAATAGAAAGGAAAAAATCCTGGAACAGCAAAAGGTAAATGCCTGTTTCTGCTTTCACTCAGGGTAGCCAGAGGAAGTACTTAAGGGCCACTACCAAGCCTTGATACCCTCCATCCCTCCTCCTTGCTCGCCTTTAACTGCTCTCTGTGGCCACGCTTAGTGGTTGTTTGCCTTTGATTTACCGTTTAACCAGCATACTGAGCCCTGGTTCCAACTGCGATTGCTCTTTTCCTCCCACTAGCTGAGAGCTGCACCGTGCTGCCCTTCCTCTCTCCCTCCTCGGAGAAGCTCCGGACGCTCTGCCGGATGCTTTAATGAGCTTGCATTTTCCTGAGAGGCCAGATCCGATCGTGACTTGAATGGCAGCTGCCAAGCGGACAGAGCTTTTAGTTTCAAACTCAGCAAGAAAATGGCTTTGCCTTCCATCAGAGCACCTTGTGTACTTCAGAGGCTCACTCATTACGAGCAATTTCTATTAAGAGCTGAGTACCTTTTGTGTTCCTTGGGAGCAAAGGATGCTGAGTGTCTCCCAGGGCCTGCTCAGCACCGCTGAGGATTGCGCCTGCTGTGTGTTTGTGAACTAGCATCAGCAGAGATTAGACAAGCATGCTGGGAAGAGTGCGACTCCAATTGCAGTCCCTGGAGGCTTTTTTGTTGTTGTTTCTGCTGGTTCACTAGGTATTCTCCCCCGCCCCCTTCTTAATATATTTATCTTACAAAAGTTACATTTTGTACTCTCCTGAAAAGCATTTGCCATTTTCTGTATGCCTGGCAGATCTTCTCGGAGTGCTCTGCTTCCCACTGGGAGCTGCAAGCATTTCAAGGGTAACTACAATGAAGGATACAAGTTTCTTATGGGGGTTCTGGGCTGTTCAACTGGAAAACATGAGGTGTCGTAGAAAGAAGATTGTCGAAAGTGCCCTGGTGTTGAGCAAGGCTTGAGTCCTACTCCTGTTGTACATCAGAAGTCACCTTCACAAATGGCCTTCAGAGAAGGCAGTAATCAGGGAGCATCCCTGAACACCACCATCTTCCTGGCAAGGTCTGAAGGTAAGCCCAGTGGGCTCCTTGTCTTCCAAAGAGCAGACAATGATAAGGATGCTGAACTGCAGTCCAGAAGGAGAACTTCTTCTCCCTACACTCCAGTTCCCACAGCTGGATCTGAGTAAATGACTCATGCCAGCTGCAGCTCGCAAAGTGACAAGAAATGAAGAAGCCAAGGGGACAAGGGGAGTAAAGCCAACTGAGTTCATCTTCTGTGCTGTTAGTATGTCGTGGACCGTGCTTTCAGGGAGCTCACAGGGGCTTCATTTCTGCAACAGGAATAGGGTACATGTGCAGTATTTCCTGTGCAAGATGTTTTACAAAATACTCTGGATTGGAAAGAATCTGGGTGGCAAGGAACTTCATTAACTACAAGACATGTCTTTAGTAAAGATGACAATAGTACTGAAAACACCAGAGGAGCACTGTAAGATGAGGAAGGCCCTTTATGCTAACTTCCTATTAAGCAGCAGAAAGCAGGTTGAGAGCAAACCTTGGTCTATAATTTCAGAAAATTGTGTTTCACAATTGCCCCAAACTATCAAGCCTTTGACCCCCAGTGCAAGCAGAAGGAAACCCTGTCTTCATTTACACTGCTCTTTGTCTAGAATGTGCCCACCAAAATCCCTGGAAGCACAATAGGAAATACAATCTATCTATAATTAAATGTCTCTAAATCTCATTGAACTTGAGAGTAGCTGATAGGTGGATGAATATTCAATGGAAGTATTGTACATGCTGTCCCTTTTCTTCTGAGCTTTCCCTGGAATCAGCTTTTGGTCTTTTTGAGAGGCAAGAGAATGGACTTTGCAGACTATCTGTTTAACCTGTACAACAGCTTTTCTGTTCTGTGCTGCATCAGGATTTGCCTCCCTGGCCTTCTGGGAAGCAAAGAGGTACCTGATCCCTGTTCACATCACTGAGGATGTCACCAATGCCTATTTTAGTTTCAAGGATAAAGTAACTTCTAGTCACATTTGAAACCTGTGAGCTATGAAATCCACAATCTGAGTTTTGACTATCTTATGACCTGCTCCATGCCTGACTTCTTTCTCTGCTCCAGTGTCCTGTTCCACGCATGACCATTTATCCACATCAATGCAGTAAAATACAGGTGAGGAACACAAAGTTTTCTCATTCTCTTTTGATTGCCTTTTTCACTTGACAAGAGTATATTACAATACTAGTGGCAAGGCTGATGATTTCGGTTCCTCACCTTTGATCAGAGACCTCCTGGTCTCTGATCACTGCTTCATCTAATCAAACAATACAGGAAAACTCTCTCACCCATTTCTCATGTTGTATTAAGTATTTACATCACCCTCCATTTTATCACCATGCCTGACAACATCTAGATTTTGTTCTAACCACATCCCTGGAATAGCACAGTCTTCCTCAGCATCCTCAAACAGCAGAGGATGCCCGCCTTCAATACACTCTAGCTTAAGGAGTTTGAGCCAATGCATCATAGTCACACTCTTCTCCATTAAAATGCAGGCATGCACTGTTTGTTTATCTCCCTCTGGAAACAAGTCGAGAAGAGTGTTATTGTCTAGGAAAATAGTAATAGTAATAATAATAAAATAATAATAATAATAATAATAATAATAATGATAATAATAATAAAGCCCCTAGGTGACAACTCAATGTTTTCTGAGGTCTGTTTAAGTTCTTTGGAGCATAGAACTCCATCACTTTTCTCAGCAGGGTATAATTACTCATAACTTGAAGGTTTTATCTCTGGGCTTCCTGTATGAAAAAGGAGAAAGGAGGTAAATCTTGCATTCCATGAGAGTATAGATGTTTAATTAAGTATCACATTTAATTGTTCCAGACTTCTGCTTGACAGTCACCGAATTTTGAACATTTTGTTGTTTTTGCTGTTTTTGGTGTTTTTTTTAATTGGAATTGAAAAAAAGTGTCTGACATGTAAATGTTGTCAGTCCCACGTCTCTCTCTGTGTCTCAGGGTGACACGATCCAGGACTGGTACCCAGGTTCCTGCTGGGAATTCCGTTCTCTGGGGGACAAGTTACTCCCTCCATTCTGCTTCCAATGGCCCTTTCTGTCACCTGAAGTCCAACCTGACTTGTGCCTGCTCCCTGGCATTTGTATTCAGGTCTCTCCTCTCTCTTTCTTCCTGTTTCTTTAGGACTAGGGAAAGAAGGGCAAACTGGACCTTGGAATAATAAATGTTCTGTGTCTTTCTTACACCTCCATTCATCCAAAGATCTCAGAGCACTTTGCAGGAATTAATAATATAAGGCTCGCTCTCCCTCTGTTAAGGTGACTGGTTTTATTGTCCTTGCAGTGATAACTGCAGTCTCTTTGAAGCCTACTTTGTCTCATGTCGGACTGGGAGACCTCCTTTCTGGAAAGGAAGGAGAAGGTAAATCCCCTCCAACTCTGCTTCCCAAGAGCAGAGAGATACCTGTGCTGAGGCCTGAGCGCTGGTTTGGACGTGGCCAGAACCAGCACTGTGAGGTGTGAGATCCTGCTGTGCAGCCTCTGCTGGGAAGGGGCAACCACGTGAAGGCAGGAAGGCTGCTGGTGGGAGTTGGATCTGTGTGAAATTCTCCTCTTTGACCAAGCTCTGGAGGCTTTAGAGGAGGCAGACCTGACATTTACATGCTGTAAGTAGGGAGATCACAGATAATAAGCTCTGTCTGTGAAACAATGAGAATTGAGTCACTTGTGCTGATTCTCATCGTAAACAGTACCCAACCACAGTTTCTCCAGTGGAGTTGTTTCCTGGGGCTGTCAAAACTATGACAGAAAGAGGAGGATTCAGTGATTTGGTTTCTTTGTCTTTCTGCTCCTTTCTTGAGGATAAACAGCAGTGCTGGCTTGCTTTCCCTTCTATATCTCTGCTGTAGTTTCTATATACAGCACAGCAACTTTTCTGTGCTGCCTTTGTCCCGCCCTGGTGCTAAAATCCCCTGAAGGCCAGGCTCCCCTTGCTTCTGATTGAGTTTCTGTGCTTTGTTTTCAGCGCCAAGAGGTAGTGATGAAGCAACATCTCAGCCTGACTGAAATAAGGTGCATTTGAGTCTCTGGGTAGTCTCACAGCAGCAGGTTCCTCCATGGCTTGCTGAAGCACAGTTTGCCCATGCTGTTAGTCTTGCCCCAACAAGATGGAAGGAGATTTTGTGATACCACAGCAGCCCTCCAGTTCAAATGCCTGGTGGGACCTGTGGGAGGACTTCATGACAGAAGGGGGTGTTAGAAAAAGAAGGAGAGACACATCAGCTGAAAAAAAAGAAAGATGAAGGGTGACTGGAAGACCCTACTCTTCACTTATAATAGGCTTCATCTATCAGATAGATTGCCTTAATGTGTCTCCTAACAAGGCTCCTCCAACACACACACACCCTTTACTTTGGTTTACCTCTTTGATACTGTCACATGTTCTTCATTTTCCAGCGCATTGCATTCATTCTTTGCCTTTAAACTCTAAGGATTAAAGCAACTGGATAAAATAAATAAATAAATGAAATTAAAAGAGCTGACATTTCATGCTGTTGTCGGCAGCCTTTGATTTTCTTCCAGAACAAGATCATTACTTTTCTGTCCTGCTTTCAAAAAAAAAAAAAAAAAGATATGCACAGACTCCTTATATATTCATTTATCACTTGTGGGATGTGGTAGGTGTGGGGAGCAGTTAAGGAAGGAGAGACTTGTGTCTGCAGTGTAGGGAACCCTAAGAGACAGAAAGCTAAAAGCAAGGTAGTTCCAAATCCAGTTCTGGGAAGGAGACATCCTTTGGCTGAATTGTTCATACAATCCCCAGGACAACAACTTCATGGTCCAGGCTGAAGCTACCATAGTAACAAAGATCATCTAGATGAAAAACAATCTAAACTGTGAAGTTGCAGTCCAAACAATAATTTTGCAAGCCTTCAAAGAGGAGGAAAGGTGACCCGTAGGGTTTTCGGCTCACTGCTACTAGCATGGAGACTGGGGAGGTAATTCATAAAGTGTGGTGCTGGCTCTGATTCCGTGCAGGTTTGGAAGTTCCTAAGCCCAAGAGTTTTATTGACAGTAGATGATATCTACCCAGGGCTTTTCCTAGGTTTGAAGCTTAACTCAAATTTGCTGTGTCTCTGCCTCTTCAGAGCAGACTGAAGGGCTGTGGCTCTACATCCACAATTGTGGCTGGGATCAATGAACCTGCTGTGGAATGTTTGGGAACCCACTGGGGGCACATTTCCCACCATGAAATTGGAGGATATGCGGCAGTTCAGATCCAGCCTTGTTTGGGCTCTGAGCGTATCATAAATCTCTGGCACTGGGTGATGCTTTGCTGTGCAAACGAAGTCCAAAGAGAGCCTGAAGCAAAGAAAACGTGTTTGCGCTCTCGGTTCCAGCCTGAGTGAATCACAGAGTGACTATAAATAAGGAGAAGGAAACTGCTGCAAGGAAGCTGATTACATGAAATCGTCCATTCCCTCCATTTCCTTTTTCCAGGATGGTTCAGTGCATCATCTGTATGTTTCTGACAGGACAATTTTGGTACATCCTAATGCCAAGCCTCTTAACAACTGTGGTCATATCATTGTTTTCTCAGCCATACTGCCTTATAGTTGCTGTGCTATATGTTGCTGAGAGACTTTGTTGAGCTATCTCCTAACAAAGATGTGTGTTATAGTACTGGCAGTTTCTTGTTCAATCTGGGCAGAAGGCAGCATCAGCTGAGGGAAGAGATGTTAAGGTCTGATACGTGCTAGCTGGTGCAAGTGAGTCTTATGGGACAACCTGACATCATTGCCATACGTGCTCCATGTAAATGTTATGTGCATATCATGCAAATGTTAAGCATGCCAAGTAATGTATTACAGTTAACTCAAAAACCTTGGATTTGTGTGCATTTCATCTTCCTAAAATCCTGGAGAAATGGAGTCTTTTGGGAACATTGAAATTCCTCTTGTCAGGACCTCTTGTCTCAGCGAGCTTCTTGACATGGAAGGATTTCCATGTGTTGTTGTCTTACAGCATGAAGTGAATGACAAGGTCAAAGGCCCAGAACTGGATGATTCAGTGCACATCCCTGTGATTCTCTACTATGTGTTGCCTTTTCCTGCCAGCAGGACCAGCCAGCCCAGTTTACCTGTTTGGCATGCTGGGAGTTAACATCAAATGTTATATTCCTAACCATGCTGGCTGCATACTGCACAGATAATATCAAAATATAAAATCTGGTTTCCTAGCAGTTGTCCAAACCAACACCAGCATGAGTCTCTGGTACGGGTTTCCTAGCATTGTGGTTGATGCCCTGTCCTTGGAGACCTTCAGGGAGAGGCTGGATAAGGCCCTGGTCAACCTGATCTAGCTGTGGTGTTCCTGTTCATTTCAGGGGAGCTGGACTAGATGGCCCTCAGAGGTTCCTTCCAACTCAGGATTCTGTTATGCTTTGATTCTCCCCATGGTCATCTCAGTCATGACTAGAGAAATAAATATCAGACATGTTTCTTGGTTTCAACTGTGACAACTTATTGTGCAGCTGTTGACTTAATTAGATTAGAATGACCTCTAAAAGTGTGTCCATTAAGAGCAACGCTGCAGAGCTAAGCATTCTGGGTTCCATTCTGCAAATAGCAGTTTTGTCCCATGGTTCTGCATTGCTCACTAAGAGTGCTCAGTGCTCAGTCTCGGTCAGCAGTGACACACATAACTCCATGTGGTTTGCTCAGCAATCACTTCATCACATTCAAATGTGTTTCATCCTGATCAGAAACAGAAGATCAGCAGCGCCAAAAACAGAGCTCCTTTCATTGCCCACAAAGACATTAGCAGCCTACTTGTGCTACTCTGCCTCAACTACCCTGCTTTGACACAAAGAGGATCTGGTCTCTATAACCTGATGACTGGCTTCCCTGCTGGACATGCCACTCTAGCAGAGTTGTAGACCTGCAGGGTGGAGAGTTCTCCATTTATGCATATGCTCTCAGGGTATATCCTCCAAGTCACCAGGCTGCTTTCACAAAAGAATTGGAGTCACAGTCATCCAGGGTAGAGACCACTGCAATTCTTCTCTATTCAAGTATGTCTGGAGAAAAGGTTCTTGCCTTTGTGGTGCCATAGAGGTGATTCAGCTTCTTAGTTACTGGGCTATTGCCTACTTCAAACTATACGGAGAAGAGTGAGTATCCTAATTTTTGAAATTAGGCTCAGAGAGTAGATGATGACTCTCAAGCCTTTTTTGTACCTTGCAGTACAGAACCAAAACCCCAGAGAAGATGTTCTCAAGGATGGTGATTGCACTGCTAATCTGAGACCTGGGAAATCTGGATTCATTTGCATGTTCTTCCAAGCATCCTATGTAACCTGGGGCCTTGCTCAAATGCCTGTCTGCCCAGGCATCCAGGACAGGGAAAGGATTTAACCTGGCCCTGTTTCCCTGCACAGTCATCACAGAGAGTCAGGTGTTTCCCTTAGGCCATCTCATCACACTCTGGGGCCATGCTCATCTTTCCTCTGACCAAAGAACCAAGATTTGCTATACTTAGATAACAAGTGACTTGAGTTCCACCAGCTGGGATGCAAAAAACAAACAGCAAAGTCTTTTGCATGAGGGTAGCAGCAGGTCTGAGCACAGCTTTTGCTTTGATGCCGTGTGAAGTAGCCTTTTTGAGAAGACACTGCACAAGCATCAGTGATTGCCCAGTTTCTGTACTTTACTAGTTTTACTTTCTACAATTCAGATGCAAAATGCTACAAACACTGTCTGGCACCTCTGCCTTGTTTTGGTGAGAAGAGATCATGGTATTTTAGTATGTGCTCAGAAAGTGAGAAGTCACAGTTTTGGAAGCAGGGCCTGGGGTAATGGCTTGCTCTTAGCAGGATGATAAAACACCTTGGCCCATGCCCACAGGCTCACTGGTGGCTCCATTTTAGCACGCACCACTTTGTCTCTTTTTCTTCAGATGCTAGGAATATTTGTTATGGGAGACTCTAGAGAGGGCAGCGCTACTTCCAAGCCTTGATCACTGAGCTGGAGTAACATGTGGGTTGATTCAGTGCTGTCACTGCTTCCTTACAAGTTGCTGCTAACCCCTAGCCCGGTGTTAAAGGAAGCTGAAGTATTAGTTACAAATATTATCTGTCAGAAATGGCTTCTGCTGTTCTTGCAGCGTGCAGCACTTTATACCACAAGTTTTTGCTCAGAGGTGATAGTGTGAAGAATATGGATAGCAGCAAAGCAGAGGGATGTTAGAGCATTGCTGTTGTGTGATAAGCAATTTGTTTATAAACGGCTTCAGATTTTCTTCCAGTGTTTTAGTGGTTGATAAGTGCTCACTAAAAAGAGTAATTTTTAGAACTCCAGCTGTTCTTTACAAAATGTGTGCTTCAATGAATCATTACTTGCTCAGTATTTGCACTCTTTTATTGGTTAACTGAATATCATGCTAATTGTTGTCTTTCTCAACTGGGTAAGTAAAATATTGGTCAAACTTTTTTTTTTTTTTAAATTAGGCTGTTGGGAAATTTTTTCATTCTGAAACATCGATATATCAGAATGGAAACATTTTACAGAAATGTCTTTTTCTGTATGCAGCAGTCTTTAGCTTTTCAGAATCAATATATAAATTCTGGGCAAAAGGCAAAAGAGAGAAATAGTCAAATTGGGCTCTTACTGAACAGCCAGGGATCTTGTTTAGGCTGCAGAAAACCCTGTCCAAAGCCTTGTATGGAAATCTGGCAGGATCTTGTACCTGTATCTTGCATATACCAAGCAAATTAATGGCTGTTACCTGCTCAGGAGTGGCTCTTCCTTGACCCGAAAGAAAAAAAAAGGAAAAAAAAAAGTTTAAAAGACTGTGATAAAACTTAGGAACAAATTCCAGAACTTCAAAATTTTGCATGCAAATGAATTAATGTATTTTAATTCTTTGGCCAGTCCTATGAATAACAAATAGATGCTGTCTGGTGTATATCAGCCTTCATGTTACGAAGCATGAAACCTTGGCAGTTCACAATTTTTCACTGACACCAAGAAAGTTGTCAAATGCTCACAAGTAACAAGTGCCACGAGTGCATAAATCACAGCCATTCAAGCTCAGCTTTTTTACTGTAGCAACTGCTAACCGATCAGGGGCATTTTCTTTTAGTGTTTTGTTCACTTGGTACTAGCAAATACAGTATGATGCAGTGAAAAAGAAGTGGGAACCCTAGGCAGCTTCAGTTATTGCAAGATCTCATAAACTTGCTTGAAAAGGATGAAAAGCTTGAAAAAGATGAAAATGTCAGAGTAACGTTTGTCTTTTGCTTGCATTCTGGTTACATCTCATTTTTGGTAGTTTTGGTTCTTAACCTGAATCACTGTTGGTCATCATGTTGGTAAGTATGAGCTATTTGGCTGATGATCATGTTCTGCTTTAGAAGTGCCTGTGTATCACTTGTAGGTGAAGTGGGTACATTTGGAAGCAATTTTGAACATTTCTTGATATAAAAAAAGAATATTTTAAAACAAAAACAAAAGAAATTATGATTTTTTTTTTATGTCTACTTTTGGCGAATCTGTTGATGTCAAGTGTACTTGCAAACTGCAACCTCAGATACTAGGAAATAATCTTTTGGGTCTTAATAAAAAAAAAGTCTTCAGACAGCTGTCCAACTCTGGGAAATAAATGGGAACAATTTGATTTTAGCCATGACAATGCACAATCTGGCATTTTTTGAATGAGAAAAACTTGGAGACTGGAAATTAAACTGTCAGTGCTGGAAAGTATGGGACTGTGAAGACCACAAAGTGTTTAATCAGTGTGTTAGGATCATTCCTGAAAGGGGCAGGAAACAGATTGCCCTGGAAGGACAAAACTCTACAAATGTAATTGCAGTGTAAGGACAAGGGAAGGTGGGTGCAGGAGTGACAGGAGCTGAACAGGCAGATGGAGGACAGTGGAGTTTGCTTTTTAATATATGCACAAGAGAAGAATTCTACTGTCCCTACATCCTTTCCACAAAGACATCCTTAAACTGGACCCATAACTTGAGGGAGAGAGCAGAACCTGACTGTTCAGGCGATGCTGAGGGGATACTGATGGCTCTTGTAAGTGCATAGTCGAATAGTTCCTTGGATGGACAAGGGAATAAGAGCAAGGTCAGCAGTGGCATTATGCTATTAAATTTCCTCATGCAGGCAACCATTAGTAAGCTATCTCTGCTTATTGCTGTAATAATGTATGCTCTGGCTCTGCACTGTCATCGGATACAGAATTTTGGACCCTTTCTTCACTGTTGTTGTCCCTGATTGCAACAGTACTGCTGCACCAGAAGGAGCTGCATCTTTCACCCCAGCTTTTCTGTGGCACCATCCTTGACAGTGATGTTTGCTGTGGTTCCAGAGATGGAGATTACATCCACAGGCTAGTGTGATGTGCAACATTTGCAACAAACTGAAACCAAGCATGTTTTCTGTAAAGATGAGCTTTGTTTTGCTGTTACAAAAATCTCACATACTTTTAATTTTTTCTTTCTCTTATCTCTCTGATCCTAATCCTGATGTTTCCCTTTAGTCTCGACTCAAACAGTTTAGTAGAGCACAGAATAAAATAATTTGTACCAAGAAAGTCATGCGGCTTGGAGCTGCATCGGGGGGGGGGGGGGGGGGGGGAGGATGTCAGGTGGGGGTTAGGAAAAGGTTCCTCATCCTAAGGGTGGTGGGCATGGAACAGGCTGCCCAGGGCAGTGGGCACAGCCCCGAGGTCTGGGTTCAAGGAGTGTTTGTACACCACTCTCAGACATATGGTTTGGATTTTGATTGGCCCTGTGTGGAGGCAGGAGCTGTACTCGATGATGCTTGCGGGTCCCTTCCAACTCAGGATATTCTATGATTCTGTGTAAAGAAAGCCTAGTGACACCCATGTGTTACGTATGCTCAATTATGTGCTGCTTGCCCACTGCTTGTTAGCTATGCACTACAGTCTGGGGTAGTGCCACAAGCCAGTCACTCCCCAAACGGTGCAAACTGCACATCTGGGTTTGAATGTCACTCCCTGCATGCGTGTCTGATCATCATCTGTAACTGATGTCAGGGAGATTGTTTTTGGTGTGGGTGTGAGAAGCCCCAGTTTCAGGTCTGAATGAATGACTCTGCTGTGACTTAGCTTTCCATTTTTCGACTGTTTGTTTTATTTGCAAAGCCCTTTTCCTCCATCCTCTCCATCCCTGTCGCTCTGTTTGTAGAGAAAATAGGCAGAACTGACATGTAAAGGTGCCCTCAGAGCCAATTTGCAGCAATTGGTAAAGATCACACTGCATCCATCTAAAAATGCCTATCCATAGGGAGCTGCCTCTGAGCTGAGTGTGGGAGAGTGTTTTAAAGGCATAGCTAGAGCAGGAAAAGGATCTGTTTTTAAATTGGAGAGGGGCAGATCAATTCAGAAACAGCAAGGCTGTCCTCAGCCCTTCACCTACACATTCTCTGAGAGCTGAGACTGTGATTGCATTTTTATTTATTACTGTACATTTTTGCACTGCTTGGTTTTAACTCAAATAGCAGCACTAAAGCTAGATACACTGTATTAGCAGCTCTTTGTAACCACCAAGCAGAGAGCAATGAGCAAAAAGCTCTAGTGTGTGTCTTTACAGATCCAAATCCCTTGGCATTTGGGTCTGGTGTTGTTTGGCACTTTTTTGTTGTTGTTGTTGTTGTTTCTTTGGAAAAAAAAAAAAAAAAAAAAAAAAGCTTTTTTTTTTGTAAAGCTAAGACTTCTCTACAAAATTTGATGGAAGATTTTGGCCAAAAATACTATTTTTCCTTTTGCCCTATCTACCTAGCCAAAATCATTTGGAGTTTTGTTGGTTATGCCAGCTAGAAAAGGAAATTGGCAATAAAGTCATGTTTCTTTGGCAAAGTCCATCTGTTCTCAAAAATGTATCCCGCCTTATTGCTGTTGTGCAGCAGAGAGCAGACAATTGGAGCCAGTTATCTCATCCACTGTCCAGCTTGGTTTCAGTGAGCGCCTGATGTGAGAACCCGTCTCCTTGGGCTCCCTTCTGCTGGGTCATCCTCATTGTTGCTCCCCTCTCTGCTAGCTTCAGCACACTGTCATGTTTTCTACCCAAGCTGTTTTGTTGCCATTTGCATATTCAGCAAGCTTTCCTTAGCAATTGCAAGCTCATGCTCTCTCTAGCTACTGCAATGACATTTGCAGGTAGGTTTTGCAGGAACAGCTAAGGCTCTGAGTTTCAGCAAGGTTTAACTTTTGGAGCAGTTTGGGTTCATATTTTAGAGGGAGAACCCCCAAGCAACATCAAGTAGGATAAGGCATCTGCAGCCCTGTGGCTTTATGCTGGCAGCCGATGCAAGGCTCTATCAGTCATGTAGCCAACAGCGTGCACCTTCAAGTCATCAGTAAGGTGTATAATGCTGGGAAAAATTATCTGATTCTGTATTCCTTCTGCAGGCTTGTTGTCTCCCTCTCTCCCTTGCCCCCATGTATAAATGTTGTAAAGCTATCTTTTGCTGAGCTACTGATTAATCCAGCATTAATCGACCTCCCTTAATTGTACTTGGCTATTTTCTCTCCCTTTATCCTTAAATTGCTCTACTGGGCAGGGGGTCTGGAGGGCAAACACATTCATTATCTTACCGGCAAACAAGATATGAATCGCACTGCAGGGGACAAAATTAAATTTACGGTTTCCCCTTGTACATGTCATAAACTATTGATTTAAAACAAGAGGGGACTCAGGAGTGGAGCCAGTACATCGGCTATCTTGCACTGTTTTTGCTGTATTCTGCCAGGGGTGCTTGCAGCCGGTCCCTGCGTGGCTTGCTGGTGAGGAGTAGCTGGTCCCCCAGGGGATTTGTAAGGCAATGAAAAAGGCAGAGGGAAGTTAAGGTGTAGTCTGTCTGGTAGCTCCATGGGTGGCTTACCTACAACTCTCTTTCTAGCTCGAGATCTTTAAGTCCTGTGGTAGTCTTAATAGACCCGCAACAGGTACTTCCTCCCATATATGCAAAGACTAGTGTGAAAAGGACCTCTTTAGAGACTCCATGTGCATAGCCCAGTCCCAATGACAGGGAAAGGAAGGGATTTCAGACAGTGGCCATGGTGTTTGCTGTTGGTGCTTGCCCTGTCTGCTGTGCCAAATAGAGGAACTATTGGCTGGCAGCACGAGCAAATCAAAGAGTACCTTTGCAGTACTCGGTCAGCGTGAGCCCTAGCACAGTGTTTGCTTCTGTGCCCTCTTCCCTTTTCATGCTCTCGCAACAAGACTGGAAACACTCGTGTGATAGAGGCCAGAAAAAAGGATATAGTCCATTCACACAAGAGAAATATCCTGCATGTGGTACTGGTTGTCAACAGCAGACCCCACGCCGTGCCCCTCAGCTGGTGTTGGGAACGTTCTGAATGGTGGGAACATGGATGAGGCCAAACGCAAACCCAATGCTTGGTGGAACGTCATCTATTATATGCCTAATGATGTTAAAAAAGAATTTAGTCCCTCCTGTACTGGCAGCCGTTTCTCATTACCAGTTAATTGGACCTAGACGCAGTCACTGTTGAAATCTATTGTCAGTAGCAAGTTGTTATATTAGAGTAGGTGCACCTTGGGAGGGTTGCTTATATCTCCAGACAGCACGAGAGAGTCAAAGGCTGCAACTACATAAAACATTTTCCTCTTCCTAAGGTTTCCTAGGGACAGATCCCATTAAGGTGTACTGTGGCAAGACTAATAGGGCTGCTGACAAGGGTTGAACCTGTATGTTGTCCAGACAGCAAAAGGGTTTCATCACCTCTTCAGCACCAGAAATCTTGTTGCTTCTCCCTGACGGCTGCAAGAGAGGTGGGAGGATCTGCTGGGGAAATCTTCCTTTGCCCTCCCTTGCCTCTTCTGAGCCGGTCCACATGGAGAATTAGATGCAAGACTCTACATACTATCTGCTATAGGACCTAATCTAGCAAGTGGCCAAAGATAAGCACTGGCTGCCGAGATTTGATGTGAAAATCTGTGCAGAGGAAGCTGTTTGCAGTGAGGAACTTTTATTAGCTCCAGGATATTGACTACATACACTCAAGCACTGTCTTCTCTCATCTTATCTATTGCTTTAAATGTGTGCCTACCCACTGACCCGACTCTTCCGGATCGTTCCTTTAATCAGCTTGGGGATGTAGGAGAATATTTTGTCAGAAAATATTTCTGACTGCCAAACTTAGTTTATTTGCGTCTCATTGCAAAACAGACCCCAAGAGGTGAAATGCCGTAATCACTTGCATTTCTGATTCCCCAGATCACTTGCCTCTAAATAACTATGATGTGCTCTGAGGACTGGGTAAGAATTTAATTATGTTATCACAATTAACCTGCCATCTTTTTATTTTATTTTTTTTTCTCTCTCTCTCTTTTTTTTTTTTTACAACTACAAAATTAACTTTAATTTTGAGCCAAAGGCTTTGTTGTCAGCAACTTTATCTGCTGTTTGCCAGCTCACCACAGAATCCTACTACTAGCACATAAAATAAGAATTCACAAAGCACTTTAAAGCTTGAATACATCTTTACTTGCACAGTTTCTCCTGTTCATTTTCAGGATAGTCTTTTGCAGTCTGTAATATATCACTAGCACTGCCCCTTCTTCCTTCTTGTGTTGTAGATTTCCTAGGGTCATCAAAAACTTTTATCAAAGAAAACCCTCCCATTGTGTGCTCCATATGCTCTGCTCCATTGCAGTACCTTTTCTACAGCTGGCTAAGGACCATGGCTTTCATTTGTGTGTCTTCTCCACAGAGGATGTGAGCTTTTTTCAATCAGGGGTGAAGCATTCAAGCAATGTGGTGAGTGCTTTTCAGTTCAGAATCATAGAACACATTGGGTTGGAAGGGACCTTAAAGATCATCCAGTTCCAACCACCCTGCTTTGGTAGAGTTGCAGTCCCCACTCCAGTGTATGAGCTAGTAGGGAGGCACTCAACTATCGTTCACCCAAAGACTCCTGCTTGGTACAGTCAGCTTTGCAACAGTCTCATTTTCTCTCCTTCAACAGTATTCCATTTTTTTTTCTTTCAGTGGTAGTTATATTTGCCATATTGAGAGGTTAAAGTGACTTTCCGCCCACTTTGGGCAATTTAAGAATCTCACATGAGACAATGAAGCTACGGTTCCATTTGTCACTCAGTCTCTACTGTTCTCTTTCATGTGACACACATCTTCCCCTCCTCCTTACCTGTTCTTCAACAAGGGTTTTCTCTACTTTTCTCATCCTCTGCGCAAGCCCAACCCTGAAGCAGAGCAGATGTCTTATCTCTGCCTGGCCCAGGGGTCTGAGCATCTGGATGAAAGTGCTGACTCTTCTCTTTTGTGCAGTGCAGAAGATGTGCCCTAATACCCTTCATTTCCAAGCAGAACTGGAACTAGTCCAGCCTGTGAAATCTGCCTAGAATCTCAATTTTCCTCTCCTTGCCTGCTGTCACCAGAGAAATCCCAGCTTCATCAAGTGCTTATTCTGGTCCTTGGCTTGTTGAATTGCTGGGGAAGGTGACTCGAGAATTTTGGGTCCTTGCCAGTCATTCACAAGCCAATAGCAGCAGAGGTAATAGTCACTCATAACACCTGTGCCAAAATGTGGGCATAGGCCTGGGAGCTTTTAGGAGCCCTTGAAATGTCACAGCATGCAGTTGTTCAGAGATTCTGGAGGATCACCTGGATTTCCCTATCTGCCCCATCAGCAAATGGAAGTTATTCTTCATCTTTACTTCATTACCAACCAGAACCGACCATAAATCACTTTCAAGAGTTGTTTTTGCCTTCTTCCTTACCTGCCATCTATCCTGTATGGCCTGTGTTCCAGCCCTCTCTGAGCCTGCACTTCTAGCAGTATCATCATGGCTGTCTGTTCTGCTGAGTGTGTTGTGTATAAAGGAATTACTACAACATATGGTCAACACTCCACATTTCATATGTTATCCATCACATTACGGAGTTCAACCACGTGTCCCTCCTGCAGCCAGGGGAAAGTGCCTGCCCAGCTCCCATCAAGTGGTTTACTAACTTGCCCCTCTGCAAGAGGCTTTGGGATCATTTGCAGGCATTGCTCAGATGCGAGGGTAGTACCAAAAAGTTGGCAGTGAATGGAGAGATGAGGAAGCAGCTTGCGGAAGTCAGCTGGGAGAAGGGACAGTGTGGAGGAAATTAGGGAGAGAGGAAGAATTCAGGTTGTGAATGAAAAAGAAGAGAATAAAAGGAGAGTGACGACTTGAAGGAAGAAATAACAGCTGTGTTTTGAAGGAGATGTAAAATCAACATTCTTGCCTCTCTCAGCTATTAAAGATCTCTTTGATTTTGTTTTAAAGCCCAGATTGTTATCCCAAGAGTCAGGTCTAAATTCAGAGTGGGTAATTGCAGCCTGACCTACTTGTCAGACCCATTCTGGTGGCAGTAGGGTCTCATTTTCTGAACCTGACTGTGCTGTACTGCTGCTGTGATCTAACCCAGAAGTGGCTTCATTTCAGTGCTGAAGGAAATGACTGTGACATGGGTCTCTCCAGGTTCATCCCAGTTCCTTCCCAGGAAAATTCCTCATGTTAGAGGGGTTACCTCCACCATTTGGGGACACACGTGCCTTCAGAAATGCACAGAAATTCCTTGGCAGAGTAAACAAATGTGTGCCTGGGAATTCCCACCCCATTGAAGAGTTTGTGTGGCAGCAGAGAAGGCAAGCACAAGGGTAGAAAGGACCAGCTGTGTGTTGTAAAAAGGAGGGCCTGTGCGTTGTTTCCTTGCTGTCTTGATGCTGATAGGTGGCAGATTTGTTCTGAGAGTCTTCGAGGGCTGATATAGTTGAATCTCCCATTGAGTCCTTCCACTTTCAGCTTTCAAACCACTCCTGTCACAGACAGAACTGCCAACATCCTCTTTGAAACTTAGTTGGGAAGGCAGCTTTGGTGGTCTCCTGTCCAACTTCCTGCTCAAAGCAGAGCTAACTTCAGCATTTGATCAGGTTACTCAGGACCTTGCTGCATCAAATTTTGGAAATCTCCCAGGACGGTGGTTCTTCAGCCTGCCTTGGCACCTTTCCAGTGCTGCAACACCTTCATTATGAAAATATATATATATATTTTTCCCACCAAACATTTTAAGAGCTCAAAATTGCTCCAGTTGTACCTTCAGAAGTGCTGATGGGAGGGAAATACTCATTTACTTTGGTCCGCTGTTTACCCTCTCATTATTGCAGCCAACTATGCATTTAGCCTTCCTTGCTGCAAGGGCATGCTGGAGAATGATCTTTAGCTGTTAATAACAGGGACTCTCTGGTCTTTTTCTGCAGGGCAAGTTAGTCCTCATTCTGAAGTGTTGCACAGGGTCATTTCAGCACATGAAAGACTTTGCTTTTGTCCTTGTTGAACTTGATGAAGCTCCTGTTACCCAGTTTGTCCAGGCCCTCAGAATAGGAGCCTCCAGAGAGCCCCAAACTTCCCTGAGTTTGGTTTTGTTCCTAAAGATGGTGGAGATTTGGTGTTGAGCTCAATGGTCCTTGTAGATCCCTTCCAACTCATGACGTTCTATGATTCTATGGTCATCCAGGTTGCTGATGATCAGGTGCACCAGTCTGTCTGACTTTTTGTGCAGAGGACTGAATACTATTACTGTTAGCATGCGTTAGAGTGCAGAAAGCTGGGGGCCTCCAGCCTCTGAGGTACAAAAACAGCTTGAGATACCTTCTGCCTTGAAGGGAATGCAGGTTAAGAAGACAAGGCAGAGAAAGGGCATGAAAAAAAAAAAAATGACCAAGGGATGTTTTGGCTTGCTTGAGTTGACATTTCAGGAAGCTTCATTGCTGAGAGTAGAAGTGTATTTGCTGAGCATTAGGACAGCATGATAAACAGGGGCTGCCCGGCTGCCTGGCTCAATGTGCACAAGCATTATGGTATTACTGAGCCTGCAGACAAGCCAGGGAGCTTTCTTTTCTTTCCTACCCCACCTGGCTTTTGAACCCTGAACTTGCTCCACGGAAATGTTCAACGCCCGTAAGCCGGCTCCATGGAGCAGCTCTGCATGTCAGTGCTGTGGGGCTGGGGGCTGCCCTAAAGGGAGGCAAGATCCCATCCCCAGATGCTTCCATCCACACCCAGCAGCCCTGCTCAGCAAGCCCAGGGCTTCAGCTGTTGGAGAGATTAAGGAAGTAGTTGAATCTGCTAATGCAATAATAGTAATTAATAACAATAATGGGTGCTTTTAATGTATTTTGTCATGATTTACTAGGCAGGGAGTGCCGTAGGAGAGCAGAGCACTTTGCAGTGAGAATAAAAAGGCAAGGTGACTGGGCCCTAAATTGCACATCTGGGCGTGATTTGGAGAGGCAATTTATTGAGACCATAAATGACGGCTTTTTCAAGCAGCTTGTTTTGGTGCCTGTGAGGGAGAGCACGGCTCCTGATTTAAGGCCCCGCTCTGCGGTCCTGGCTCACAATATAGGGCTCCAGGAGCATCCCTCATGGCAGAGGAGCCCACTCACTGAGGGTGCCCTCTTTTCCCAGGCTTTCTGGTTGCAGTGTGATCTGCAACAGCCCTGGCTCTTGCCATCAGTCCATCAGAAGCAATTCCTTCTGCCCCTAGAAACAAGCTCTGTGAAATGTAAAAGGCTGTGGAGGAGCCCTCCACAGCACAACTTTAACGCTTCCATTGATCTCAGTGATTTTGTGTCAGCATTGTGGCAGGAGTTGGCCTCTGCGCTGTAGAGCCTTGCCTGGGCGAGTGGGCACTTTTCAATGGGTTTTATTAGTATTACTATGATAGGGCCTGCAGCATACAAAGAGCTTGCCAGGATGCAGCATGCCCTTCCCCGAGGCTGCGGGCATTGTGGTGGAGTGCTGCAGGTAGTGGCCAGGCGCAGAGGCCTGGGGCCCATGCAGCCTCCCCTGGGACAATCTGCTCCTCAAATAAGCTGAAGGACAAAGTAAATTAAAGCAAACAAGCCAGAGAAAAAGCAATCCTTAAAAGCCCTGGGCTCATCTTGGCTGTCATCCCTGCCTTGGTGTGCAAAGAGGCCATGGAAGCTCCACATGGAGGGGGATGGGGAGGCTCGCCAGCCACTCTGCAGAGCGTGGGCGCTCATTAGAGCTCATCAAGAGCCTTTTAATGAACTTCCAAACTAGCAGGGGTCAGATGTAATGGTAGGTGATGTGTGAATGAGAAGGAAGCCAGGAAGAGCAAGAGGCAGCAGTGAGGGGATTGTGCTTACACAGTGCTGGGAGAAGTATGCCACTGGAAAGCTGCAGCAAAGGCAGCAAGCATCCTCCCTGTGCTGTCAGCTTCTCACAAGGCAGTAGGCAGCTGGGAAGAAGCAGCAGGGGCTGGTGCTGAGCAGAGTCTCTATGCAGACACCAAGCACCCTGTTGAGAATTTTAATTCCTTGAGGCCAGGGGACCCTGCCTGTGGGTTCACTCTACCCAAGCTGGGCTATGTTTGCAGCCCCGTGGTACAGACCCACACCCAGAGGTGTCCACATGTGCCAGCAGATTTTGGGCCAAGCATTCCAAAATCAGGGTGCAGGGACGTGTCTGTGTGAGGGGCTATACCTGCAGATGGCTGACACCCTGGAACATTGCAGTGGCAGTTCTGTGGGCGTCGTGCACTCGTCTCTGTGCGGATTTTTGCTGATGGGGATGATATATGCATACAAAGTATTTTGTTATTGTTATTATTACCCAAAGTTATGGATCAGCTTGAGAAACTCAAATGCAGTAAATCACTGGGACTGGGGTAGCATTAGTCTCAGGGCTCTGAAGTAAATAATGCATGAAATATACTGACAGCAGTGTCTGACAGATCCTTATAAACTGCATCTCTCTAACGAGCACAGAGCTGCTAATAGCAGGGCTGGATTCGGGAAGAAAACACGGAAACCTTGCCGCTTTCAGACAATATGATGCAGATCAGCAGCTGCCACTCCCGCAGCCAAGAGGACCTGCTGTAGAGAAGGGATGATGGTATGGAGCTATGGTGGCAGACTGCTGTCCCTCCTCCCTCCCCACGTGTCTCCAGCCTGCCCTGCCTTCACCCCAGTGTACAGAGAGAGGAAATGCTGAAGGCATGCTAACTGCTATTATTATTTTTTTAATAATCAAAAGACATCCTGGGAATTATGGGTCTATGAGCTCTCTTTCAATCCTAGCCAAACTGATTGTGGAGCTAATTAAAGACAGACAGGTACAACAGTTGGATAAGCGTAACACGACAGGATCAATCCAGTGCGGCTTCTAGAAGGTAAAACTGGGCCTTTTTGAGCCACGAGTTTTTATTTTTTTTAAGTTCAATAAAGTAAGAGATAAAGGTGATCCCCAGCAGACATAATGTGCTTTGATTTTCACAAAGCCTTTGATAAGGCCTTTCACAGGAAATTATGAAGGGAAATAAATAGCCACGGGAGAAGGGGCAAGGTCTCGGCATGGTTTAAAAAATGGTTGAGTGCTAAGAAGCAGAGAGCAGTTGCACCTTCCGTGGAGAACAGCTACCAGTGGGAGCCAGCGGGTTACATGGAGGACTTCTGTCTGCCTGCATTTGTTCGTAGTGTTTTGGTGATGACCCAGCCCAATGTTAGGGTGTCACAAGGCCCACCGGCACCGTGGGATCGTGGTGGGCTGCAGCGCAGAGCAGTAATGCAGGCTGCAAAAACAGCCTCCACTTCAGCTGCACGGTGATGAGCTGAGCTCCCGGGCTTCTCAGGGGGAAGAGATTGGGAGTCATGGTGAGTAACTCGATAAAAGCTTCTTCACTGGGTAGTGTCGCTTCCAAAAGCAGAGAGGATGCTTGGTTGCCTTTAAGGGACAGGAAAACAATAGGGAATATGTTATAAAAAATGACATTATCTTGAACACTGGCTACACCCTCATTTAAGACAGTGTGTAGAATTACCAGAGGGCCGTGAAGCATGCTTAGTAATCTTGTGAGATTTACCTACAAGGAGGCAGTCGGTTGGACCAAAAGGGGCTCTTTTTTCTCTTTTTTTTTTTTTCTTTTCTATATTTTCCACTGTTAGCAATCTCACAAAAACACACGAGCGCCATTTCCCCTTTGCATCTCTCCCTCCTCGTGCTTGGTGACGTGCCCTCTGCCATCCCCATGCACGCACTGCCTGATCCCGCTCCAGAGGGATGGTGAGCTCCACGCATCCGCACGCTGAAGGCTTGTAATTGAGTTAGTTACACTAATGAAGGGTGCGGCGGAAACCGACTGGTCCCTCCTCCTTCTCTCCTCCTGTAACACTAGAACAAGAGGTCACTTGGAGATGCTAATAGCGGCTTAATTTAGACCACATGAAAGGAGACACTTTTTTGCACAGCAGGTAGTCAGTCTGTGAAATCCACACTGCCTCCGGAGGTCAGAGAGTCAAACGCTGCAGAAGGATTTGTGAAGTTTCTGGGTCATTTTTTGCACTTTAACAGCTATCATCACGGAGAATACAAGAGCACCCCCAGGCAAGACCCCGTGTGCAGTGCATGGAGCAGCAGTCAGCACTGCCCTAGTGGCTTTAACTTTCATGCCCAAAGAAAGCCAGGGTTGGTTTGGTTAGAGATCATAGAGTCATAGGATCATAGAATGGCTTGTGTTGAAAAGGACCACAATGATCATCCAGTTTCAACCCCCCTGCTATGTGCAGGGTCGCCAACCACCAGACCAGGCTGCCCAGAGCCACATCCAGCCTGGCCTTGAATGCCTCCAGGGATGGGGCATCCACAACCTCCTTGGGCAACCTGTTCCAGTGTGTCACCATCCTCTGTGTGAAAAACTTCCTCCTGATATCTAACCTAAACCTCCCCTATCTCAGTTTAAAACCATTCCCCCTTGTCCTATCACTGTCCACCCTCATGAACAGCCGTTCCCCTCCTGTGTGTATACTCCCTTCAAGATCTTCCCCCACTGTGTGTAAATACCTGGGATTGCCCCGACCCGAGTGCAGCACCCTGCACAAATATCATGTTTTCATTTTTCTTCTGCTCCAGCTCTAACCCCACTGTCCAGCTAGCATTCCCCTTCCCTTGGTGTCGTGCATCCCGAGTGGTAACAGAAGTAGTGCAGCCAGCAGGAGCAGGGAGGTGATTGTCCCTCTGTATTCAGTGCTGGTGAGGCTGCATCTTGAGAACTGTGTTCAGTTTTGAATTCCTCACTACAGGAAAGACATTGAGGCCCTGGAGTGTGTCCAGAGAAGGTCAGTGGAACTGGTGAGGTGTTTGGAAGACAAGTCTTTTGGTGAGTGGCTGAGGGAACTCAGATTGTTCAGTCTGGAGAAGAGGAGGTTCAGGGGAGACCTTACCATATCACAGCTCCATGAAAGGAGGTTGTGGTGAGGTGGGAGTTGGCCTCTTCTCCCAGGTAACAGCAGTAGGATGAGAAGGTATGTTCAAGTTGTGTGAGGGTAGATTCAGGTTGGATATTAGGAAAAATGGCTTATTGGAAAGAGTGGTGAGGCAATGGCATAGGCTGCTCAGGGAGGTGGTGGAGTCCACTGTCCCTGAAGGTGTTCAAGAACCATGGAGATGTGGCACTGAGGGATGTGGTTAGTGTGGATGATGGGGGTAGGTCAATGATTGGACTTGATTTTAGTGGTCTTTTCCAACCTTAATGAGTATGTGATTCTGTGAGGGCTCTGTTTCAATATGTAAATGAATCTTTTGCTCTGATGTCAAAAAAGGGAAGGGGAGGACAGTAACTCTGCAGCTGCCTTTATCTTGGCCAAGTCAGTCCATGACCCATAGTGTTTGAGTGATCTTGAGATCTCCTGAACATGGTGTTGGTGGACTGGTGGCTTTGCCATTCTTCCGGTCAGTTGCCTGCATTGCCTGCAGCACCATGGGCTGCTCAGCAGGTCTGACTGTGTGTGGGTGTTGGTAGATTCTCCCTGTAGGCACCACAGGCCAGAGATAGTGGTAGTGTTGAAGAGCTGTAAACATGTGAAGGTATTTGTATTTATCAGCAAGAACAAAGCATAAAGGAACAGGGAAAAATATTTGCAGAGCTGTCTTTGTCTCTAGATCCATGTTTGACTGACCTGGAGTCCTAGGAAAGCCATTAGCCCCTAGAGGTTTGGACTCAATCTGTTGTTGCTATTTTTCTTCCCGTTGGTAAATCCAGCTCAAATCCTTATGTCACTCTGCACTCATTTTGACAACAGGGGCTGCCTCGTAGCGGTGCAGAGGGCTTTACAGGACACCAGCGCTTCTAGTGTTGTCCTTCAACTCCTTGCTGTAAGAGTGGGCTGATGGGTGCGTTCCCTTGTAGATAGCTGCTGAAAAATCTCAGTTTGTGTACACTAAAAGTGATCGTAATTCACTCAAGGCTTCAGAAGCTCTACAGGCAGCTCTCCTTCTGGCGGCATCACGGCAGCTCTCCAGCTATCCTGCCCGCCTTTCGCTTCCCACTGTTGTTGCTGCCTTGATAGCTGCCTGTGTTTTAATATGTCAGCCTGTTGGATTTTTTTTTTCCTTCTCTTGTTTCCTATGTTCCTCTAACAAGCAGCTTGCAACAGAACAAACAAGCAATGCAGGAGTGCTCTAGGCAAACGGGGTGTTTGGTGTTTGATTTGAATACATACATATTTTTCTTGGTTAAAACTTGTGATATTCATCAAACACATCCAGGAAGGCTGTGAATAAGACCTCTCTCTTTTTTCCTCTCTGACACACACTCCCCATCTCAGACGAATCCTGCACACCTTCTCATTCTCACTCTCGCTGGCTGCTTTCTCTGCAGAGCACAATCTCTCTCACATCCTTGCACACACGTTCTATGACCGAGGTCTCATTCTGGCATATACGAAGCTGCCTTCTTGTCTCAGCAGACCCTGTGCACACTGCAGATGACACATGCACCCATGCACAGCTGCTTGTGCACCCTCAGGGTCTCTTCTGCCGAGGATAAAATTGCTTTTAAATTATGTGGCCAGGTATGGCTGTGATAGGGAGGAGGGGGTGAAGAGGTGAGGCAGGGCTGGAAACAGTGTCATCTTTTCACCTTTCTGCACTTATAACATGGAAGAGAGAGCGTGGCCCTGTCCCTCTGTCATTCACTTCCATCTCATCCCATGCAGTCTCGTACCATTCTCCCCAAAACTTTCTTGGTCGCCCTTGCTGATGGCTCCTTTTCTCTTGTTTCTGCCTGTCTGTCAGGCCCTGATCACATCGCTGTCAGGGTTGCAATGACAGCAGCTTTTTCTGACAGGTGGATATGGTTCTGTCACTCGTAGCAAAGCTCTTCAGCACCCAGATCCGAGCCGAAGTAGCGGTGCTGGAAGGCACAGCTAAATGGTCAGATGTGACGATGACATCTCATGTTTCTGCATGCACAAGGTGACGATCCTGCCAGGTTTGGCTGTGTGTTTTCAGGATGCCCTGCTTTCAAAGGAAGCCTTGCAAACTGTGCTTTGCCTTTATGAGGAATGAGATTTGCTGTGGCTCTTAAAAGAAAAGAAGGACCTAGACTTTTCTCTCATGTGTGTCTCTGCCTTTCCTGTGTAGGGAGGCTCTGTATGGCCTTCTTCTTGCATGAAGCAATGACAATCTTTTGGCTGCTGTGATGGAAGCCATGGGTGTGCTCCAGAGCCGGCAGATGGGATGCCCTTCACCAAGAACGTGGCCACGTGCATCCATAAAGGCTGAGAGGTGCTCAGTGCCTGCACAGTAGTGGAGAACTCTCAGGTTTTCCGATTACCATGGTGGCAGCTGGTAATCTTCCAGCAATGGGAGTTTGGAGCGGTGCATTCCCGTGGCTGCTGCAGTGCTCAGATGTTGCTCGGGTTTGAACTGGCACCAGGCAGGCTGGGAGCGAAGAGATTATTAACAGGGAATGCGAGGAAGAGGAAAGATGTTTAGGCAGCTCCTACTTGGCATGTCTAATTCGGGAGCTAACTCCCCATTCTGTGCCCAAATTCAAACTTTGCAGAAGCATAACTCATTAAGCATTAGTATACCGTAAGATAAAGACCTTGCTTGCGTAAGGCCATCAAGCACCGATATTGACTCTCCAGGACATTTCTAAGGCTATTTATATCACAATAAAGCCATTTTATTAGCGTCATCAATCAAGAGAGACCGCATTTTGGCCTGGAAATGATTCTGCTTGAGTTTCCAGAAAGGAGAAGGGTAAGTAATTATGGGATGCATTATCCTCAATCTCATCTGAAATCCCCTAATTGAAACCACACAGGAGTGGAGTTTATTGGTTATAAAATAGATGGTAGGGGCATTGCTAGCGCACCTATGGTGAGTACAACCTTCCAGTTCAAAAAGGGTAGAGGCTGGTTTTTCGGTGGGTAACACAGAAGTTGCTTGTGCCCATGTCTGAACAAAGAGCACCTGCATTTCCCTGCAGTTGGGCTGAGTGGGGGGCACTCACTGCTTGCAGCTCGTTGTGCCCCCAAAGTGCTTCTCTGCATGCAGCTGAGCATGGGCAGGAGCAGCCATGGTGCAGGTAAGGGAGCGCGGCTTCACATTGCCTGTGGGGGCCTCTGAGACTGAGTAATGGCAGGGCTTGAAAGCTGTTACAGATATTTGATAATTAATTGGCTGGGAAATCAGTTTATTTTAATGACTCTGGTTAAATAAAGTAGAGAGATAAAAGGACTCTAAGTTCCTGCGGTGCTAAACTACTTCCAGGGACAGAGACAGCCCATTACATGTCTGCTTTTATGCCATCGGGGGCTTTTAGTTCTTGCAAAGGCTCTCCTGAAAGGTGGTTGAAACCGTTATCTTCCCCAAATCCCAGCAGTTTGGGTTTGGAACAAGAAAGGCTGAAGAGTGGTTTATTACCTGGGATCTGCCAGGTGGAAGGGGACGAGCAGTAGAGCTGATGCCGTAACCTCATGCTTCACCTCTGGCCCAATACTTACCGCAACGCGGCTCCACCGGTGGTTTATCACTGCTGTATACTGCTCTAGGGGGAGCAATGCATGTAGCTCGGTTAACCTCACTTGTCTTTCCTAACACACAAGATAGCATCTCGGAGAGGAGACGTGGAACAGCCCAGCATGAGCAATATCTAGGCTGGGCAACCCCGAACTGCTTTTCCCCAATGAAAAGCTGCAGCAGCACAGCCAGCACAATCACCACAGAGTCAGAGAGGGGTTGGTCTCAAGTCCCCCTGAGTCAAGCATCTTTTATCTTCCAGCTGTTTTGGAGGTATCCTTGTTTAGCACATGGATGTGTTTCTTGAGGGAGAACAACGTGTCTGGCCAAAGAGAAGAGGGGATTTGACTGGGATCTCAGCATGAAGATTTCAGAGGGTCATGCTGGTGTGAGCTTTACATGGGTCTGTAAGAAGATGTTTTGTGTGTGACTGTTCCAAGCGCGTGGATGGACCTCAGCAGCAATGCTGAAGGAGAAACTGTAGGATCTGTTCCTTGCTGCAGACTGTGCTTTGAATGTGAACTTTCATCTCGAGCCAGTGCATCTCGTCCTGAGGGTTGTGCAGCAAGCTGTGGATATATGAGCAGTGTTCCCAGCGCAGTCATATTTGTCAGAGTCTGCAAAGAGCCTGCAACACCATCTGTTTTAGTGAGCAGATAAGGGATTAAACTACAGGAATCACGAGATCTATGCAATACATGAGGGGGGTTGGGGGGGGGCATGCCAGACGATCACAGTACAGCTTCTTTTTTTTCCCCAAAATCTAAGAATAACTTTAACATTCTCACTTCTAGGGTTTAATGTCAAAATTAACTACTATTTCACTCCCGTCTCTCAAATCCCAAACAGCTCTCATTGCTGCCAGTACTGGTGCTTACGCTGCTGCAGATTAAAATTCAGCACACATTCTCTCCAAGAAAGAAGTGCTGTTTTAAGAGAGCAGACCAAAAGAAAACCCTCAGACTGGTAGAAGTACAGCAGGACCTCGTGTTTGCTGCCCTGCAGCTCTCAGAAGTGAGCAGTGTCCAAGGGTAATTTTGGTTTAGGTGTCCCACAAGGTTGTGCAGTCCTGTGTAAATGCCAACCAAGCACTGACGCTGGGGATGGAGACACCCACCGGGTGGGCACGATGTCAGCTCCCTTGCATGGCTGGTGAAAGCCTACCTCTAGCCAAGTGTATATGCAGAGCAGGCTACAAATCCTCATCTTTTAACAATCCCTGGATCTGAAACCTCCTGCCAGCTGGAGCTGCTTTTAACTGAGCAGACTGAAGTGCTGTATTTAACGAATTCATTTAGAGGCTGATGTGAGGAAGCAGGGCCGAGCCTCAAGTCATGTAAATCTAGGCATCTCCATTTACTTAGCAAGGCCTCATTGACCTTTGATTTACACCGGCTGAAGCTGCAGTTGGGCATCTCTCCATTCACTGCCAGACTTTGGGAAATCAGTTAGCACAAGCAGTCTGCCAGAAGAACAGACAGGATCAGGCATGGTCCACGTGGGCAGCCTGAGCGCCTGCCATGGCAGGAAGAAAGCAAGTTGCTGGCAGCGCAGGACAGAGCTCTGTGGGTAGGGGACTGACTGTGCATAGGGGAGAGGTGTCATTGCACGGCAAGCTTCTGGAAGAAGCAGCAGAAAGGACAGTGAGTCCAGGTAAGGCATCTCTGGGTAAACCCTTCCAATAGGATTCAGCGGTATTGTTTTTGCTAGGAAGTGCAAAAAGAATTTAAAGTTTGGTTTTCTTGCCGATTTGCACGGCTTGTTTTGCCAGTTCTTGAAGACTGCAGGTCAGAATGTTCAGGAACAGTCAGAGCAGAGCGGTTATGTCTGCGATGCCGCTGGTAGCTGTGCGGGAGTTCATGCTCCAAAGCTCGGAGCCAGTTGACCCAAGCCTGTTGCTTTCAAACCGTGGGCAGCATGAGTTTGTGCTTCGGCTGCTGCTTTCTGCTCTGAATTCGTGTCCCCAGGCAGTTCCCAATTAGAGAGAGTGAAAAACACGATCTCTCACAGTAGTCCTCAGATAAGTGTGCCCAAAGGTGGTGCCTGGGTTTGTGAAGGCTGTTATGCAGCCATCACTCCCCACCTCTCACCATCCCCACTGCACACCAAGCAATGTTGCCTATGAGGCAGGTCAGGTCTGCCAGGTTTCATTGCAGGATGGCTGCGGGAATTACTCCCTCCCCATTTCTCTATGAGTCCTGCCTTCCTCCCAGTCTGTTTCAAACAGGAGGTTTTAACCAAGCTCCTGGCTTTCATAGTAACAGACGAAACACTATCAAATGTGCTTGACGCTTCTTTTCCACTCTTCCCCCTCTCCTCTGCTGTTTATTTATTTATAAACATGTCCTCTTCTGCAAGGCGTACTGTATTGGAGGGTGAAGGTAAGCTCAGATCAAAGCTTTTCGGAGTTCTCCCTTCCAGCCACTTCTCTTCTTCTCCTCCCCTGCAAGCCTTTTTTCAGTGCCTCCTTTGGAAAGGCTCCTTTGGTGGGCTAAAGTGGTGCACTGGAAGGAGGCAGAATGCAGCAAAGCTGCAAATAAAGAGACAAAAGTATTGCCAAGCACTGCCTAGCTTTTATGGCTTTGCCATGGTTTCCACTTAATGAAGCTCTTTGGCACACAGGATAAGCAGAACACGTCTGAGCCTTTTAGCGCTTTCTTCTATGATTGTAAAACATCTATGAGACGTATTTTCAATAACAGCTCATATTCAACAGCAAGGTAAAGGGCTACATTGGTAAATAAGCTCATTCTGCCGAATGCTGTTTAGAAATGTTGGTGTTGTACTGAGAGCTGGTAGGCCCCAGAGCAGTTTGGCAAATCTGATCTTAATCTCAGTGCTGAGCGCTTTGAAAAGTCAAGGGTCAGTTGTAAATTTTAAGGGCTTGAAAACTTGAAATGATTTTGGGAATATGACCGTATGCCAGTGGTTTTTGGAAATAACAAAACATTTAGTCTTTGTATTGGTAATTCATTCAACTGGTAGTTGATTGCTTAGGAATGTACTTAATGAAAAGAAGACTGTAGCTGTATTAAGGATCTGAGACATTAGAGGCTTCCTTGCTTTCCTTGGGGGACTCTTCATGAGACTAGCACTTGAAGGTGGTAAAAAAGTTCTTCTTCGTCAAGTGTTCAAGTTTGAACACTTATTTCTTCTCTCTTTTTTGACTCAGTTCTCCTTTCTGGACCCCCACACATCACGCTAAATAATTCCTCTCTTCCCTTGGTGCTTTCAGCTTCCAAAGAGGTATAGCTTGTCAACATATCCCTTTTAAGTCCTCTCTTAGTCAAGTTATACATATTTAATGTTTTAAGCTTCCCTTAGATGCTGATCCCTTTCCAGTCTTTGATGGATTTTGTTGTTGCTTGCCTCTGAATTCCCTCCAATTTCCCCGTATCACTCCGGTAACAAGGTAACCTGGGATTGACTGTACCGTCCAGGTGCGCTCCGTACTCATCCGAAGTTGGTTTTGGATGGAATTAAAAAAGAGAAGCAGCAGAATCTCTCAAAGGGAATCTGCTTCGTGGCTTCCTCTCTCAAGGCATTATTTCACGATGGTATTTCAGCACTGGCTTCAGATATGGAAATGAGAACGTGTGCCTTGCTCAGAAGCTGTTTTCTGCTTTCATGTGGAAGAGAGATAGAAAAGGGGAAGAAGGGTTAAGCTCCTCAAAGGCTGTGTCTACATTAGGCTTTTTTCTTTCTATTTCCTACTGTTGCTCGCATGGGTGTAGCTTAGTCCGCAGTGGCACTGATGACAGCGCTGGAGCAGTCAGGGAAGCTAATGTTTCTCTGCACACGGTCTGTGCAATCTCTACAAGCCTCAAGTCCACCAGTTGTGCAGCAGTAGTGGGAGCTTTGGATGGAAAGGGTCAGGTGTAAATAATAGCTGGAGTGCTGGCACATCAAGATGTCCCTCTTGGGGATGCAGCAGCAGGAGGGATAAGGCAGGATAGGCCCACCATTGCCCTCATTGCCTAAGCCATCCTTCTCATTCAGCTGCTAAGGGCAGTGCTTGGAAGGGTGGATGATAATTTGGGTGAGTCACCTCAGGTATTCAGAGCCTCAGAGAAGATGGGAAAGTTTGGTCTTGTTTTCCCTAATATTGCTCCTGTTCCCACTGTGCTTTGCCTCTAAAAAGAATTTCGGTATTCTCCTTTCCCTTTTGGAGCAGGAATAGTATGAGATGGAAAAGATACTAAGGTCTTCAAAACAGCATGATGTGAGATACCAGGTAGTGTACTCCTCAGGTTTTGTGAGGAACTGTTTCAAATCATACAGAGCATGGAGTTACTTTCCTGTAACACTTAAATCTGATACAGTCACAGCCCTATATCAATTAAGGGTTAATCTATGAAATTCTCAGCAACAAATTATCTCAAAATGAGGATGTTAATGAGTTTAAAAACAAAAGAAAAAGGGGGCAAGGGGTTGAGGAATGCCTGGGGATAAAAGAGGTAGAGTACAAACTTACAAGGTGGAATGCAAACTGTCATTCAGACAGGAGGCCAACTCATATTTGCTTAAGTCTAGATTAATGGGCTTTTATGGCTGGAAAGGATCATGAGATTTAGATGGTGATTTACACCGAGCTTTTGGGAGGTGTTCCAGCTTTGTTTGAAATGTCTGTCACTAATTACAGGAGGGTGAGCATTGGACCACACATCTGGGTGCTCAGATCCTGCAGTCCCCATTCACTGCTGCTTCTGTTTCCAGTTCCTTCCTCAAATGTTCAAGTCTGGACAATCCTTGCTCTGTGATTCTATTTCTTTCTGCTTTCCCCTCTTTCGGAGCTGGCCTTTTCTGTACTAATCTGTGGCATCATCTCATTCTCCAGTAGCTGTGCCGGCTGCCTTGATGTTTCTCGCCAGCTTTTGCCTCTCCCTGTTTTTTCTCTCCCCCCTCCTGCAATGTAGCACTGCCTTTCTCCATCTGCCCGATTGTCTCTCTGCTTTTTATCTGGGTGCTGGAGCTCCAGGTGCTGTCATTCTCTGCGACAGCACAGAACGTTTCGCATTGCCTCTGCGGCTGGATAATTACCAGATACTGAGTCACGTGGACTACCCAGCCAAACCCTCCCTCCCCTCCTGTCAGAGAGGAGATCACATCTCGGAAATACATTTCCTTTTTTTTTATTATTATTATTTTTAAGAAGAAAACCAAGGGAAAGTTTGAAGTTGCTCTTCTGGAACGACCTAGTGGTGAGCACATGAACCTTATCAACAAGGCAGTGGTGGCTCAGGTAGAAGGAATAGGCCATCTCCAATACTGAATTTTGTGAAGGAAGGTAAAGGGGATGATAGTCCATAGGGGCAACTTATTAGTCACTCCCAGGCCCATTCCTGGTGTATTCCTGAGGCAGAAAAAGATTATAATAGTACAGAGACTCTTGAGTTGATGTTTAGTTTCAGGTCCTTCTACAAATTCAATGTAAAAGCCAATATCCAGTTCCCAGAAGAGACTAATTGTCTTTCAGTGAGCTTCAGTTCCTAAGCGACTGCAGGTGCTTTTTAAATGCCAGCTCATGTCCTGCTGATGGTAAAAGCACAGCATCCTTGGCGTAAGTGCAGTGAAACCCAAAGACAAATCCTCTGGCAATGTTCCCCATTGCCATCCCGCGTCATCTTTGTTATTCCCTGGCTTCCCCTTTTGAAAGTGCAGAGGCCCCAGTGATGCTACGAGAGGCTGCAGACAAGCCAAGTGAGGCATACAGTCATGGCTAGTTGAGGCTGTGTGATCAGTAGCTGATTAGTGTCACCAAATCATGCTTCATCATGATCAGAATCAGGTTTCTGGCTGAACTGAAAAGGGAC
This sequence comes from Chrysolophus pictus, assembly GCA_037305975.1. Classification (NCBI taxonomy): domain Eukaryota; kingdom Metazoa; phylum Chordata; class Aves; order Galliformes; family Phasianidae; genus Chrysolophus; species Chrysolophus pictus. Next base: position 113,708,561 of record CM074576.1, on the reverse strand, counting down.
ACCAACATGTCCCAGAAGGGAAAAGGAGGGAGCTCGTGGGCTTTCCTCAGCAATCTCATTCTCCCATCTGATCCCGTTGCAAGACCCTGATGGAAGCTCTAGGAGCTTTATTTGGAAATTTGAAAGGTACTGGGTCTGGCCAGGATGGAGTTAACTTTCTTCATAGCAGCTCGTACTGATATCATTAAAAGGTACCTCTGCTTGAATGGATGTGGACTAGAGCTGTTTATGCAGGTATACTGATCCCCAGAAGATGGGAAGAGCTATAAATCAAGCCAGTATAAGTTCTCTTGTTCTGGTATAGTTACATCCACCCCAGGAGAGTACTGGCATAACAATTACTGTAATTTTGGGTTTGATATTTTTTTTCTATACAGAAAACAGAAACCTATGCTCTTAAGAAGTCATTTTAACATAAAGAAAACCCATGGGAAACCAGCTGTGTGTCTGCTAGTGAGAGCCCATGCAGCTCTCATTTTTAGGCTGGAATATTTTTGGCGAATTCCCTTGGATTTCATTTTCTGTCCGTATCAAATGGAGAGATGAGGATGCTCACAGCACATGAGCAGTTCTGCACTGATAGTCATATTCGCTGGTTGCAATCCTTTTTGCTTTCATTAAAAACAGTTGATGTTAGAGAGAGCGAGATAGGAACGTTTCTGTACAAGGCACTGGGGAGACCTCATCTAGAAAGTTGGGTATGAATTCTGGTCACGGCAGAGGAGTTCAGACTGAAGCAGGTGTGGAGAAGGGCTACTGGGATGTTTAGGGCAATGGAGAGTCTATCATACAAGAAGAAACTAGAAGAGTCTGGCTTGTTGAGCCCAGCAAAATGAAGGCTGAGAGGGAATATGATTGCTCTCAGTGAACACACTGGAAGATAAGCACCCAGGAGAGAGAAAAGTTATTTAAGCTAAAGGATGGTGTTGGCATGAGAGGGAATGGATATAATCCAGCCATGAATAAATCTAGACTTAAAATTAGAAAAAAGAAAAAAAAAAAAAAAAAAGGTTTCTAATCAGCGGAGCAGAAAGACTTTGGGCTGCCTGCCATACCAAGCATTGGAGAGGGCACTCATGCAATTCAGATGGAGAGTGAGCAGCAGTGCCGGGACCAGAATTGTTGCCTGAGTGGTGAGGTACCCCAGGAGCTGCAGAAAGGTGTGCTGACCAAGGTCACAGCACAATATAGCCAAAACACAACACAGGCCCAACAGATGATGGCATATCCAGTTGTTGTGCACAGCTTAGAGTGCCCTTGCCCAGGGGCAGTTGTGCAAAGCCCATGTCCTTGCTGAGGCCAGATCTACAATAGGTTAGGCCATGACATCCTGAGGCAAAAGGAGGCCATGTTCCTCAGCAGGCCCTGTAGGTCAGAGTCCAGGTTGCCCTGTGTGTCAGGCTGCACACCTGAACCGCTGCTCAGGGGCTGGCTGGCAAAGGGATGACCATAGGGTTAATGGAGAAACAGTGATTAATGAGGAGTAGGGAAATGGCGATGTGGAGAGCTGTTGCTGGAATGTGTTTTGGGGAAAGAGGGCAGAAAATGCAGTCCAAAACCATATTGTGTATTTTTCCCCCAAGTGAAGGATGAACACGAGCCAGCAGTGTGCCCTCAGAAGCTGAGCAGCTGTCTCAGAAGAGCAGTGGCATCCGAGCATGCATCAGAAATGGAGTGGCCAGGAGGACAAGGGTAGGGATTGTCCCTCTCTATTTGGCACCGGTGAGGCTGCACCTCCACCACTGCATTCAATTTTTGGCCCCTCACTACCAGAACAATATTGCTGCTAGAAGGCTTTCAGAGAAGAGCAAAGAAGCTACTGAAGGGGCTAGAACTGGAGACGTATGAGGAGCAGCTGAGGGAACTGGGGCTGTTCAGTCTGGAGAGGAGGAGGCTCATGGGAGACCTCCTTGCCCTTTGCAACTACGCAATGAGAGGTTGTGGTGAGATGGCTGTTGGTCTCTTTTCTCAAGTGACAAGTGGTAGTCTGTGAGGAAGAGGCCTCAAGTTTTGCCAGAGGAGGTTTAGATTAGGTATCAGGAAGAATTTTTTCATGGAGAAGGTGGTCTGGCAGTGGATGGGGCTGAGCAGGGTGGTGGTAGCATTCCCTTCCTGGAGATTTTTAAGAGATACGTGGACATGGCACCAAGGGACATGGTTTAATGGAAGACTAGGTAGTTTTAGGTGAATGCCTGGACTTGATCTTAAGCGTCTTTTCTAACCTAGGTGATTCTAGGTTGGAAATTACCACATACACAATTATCCCAAGGTCAAGGGGACCCAATACATAATTGGTAATGCTGTAAAAACCCTGACAAGTTAAAATAATCATTTAAACATCTTCGTCAGATCTTACAGGAATTCTTTCTTGCCTCATCATCACTGTGGGTTCTCAGTACCACCCATCCTTCTAAACACAGCATAGAACTTAACCTGGAGAGATCTCCATGAAGGCACTAAAAAACCCTGCTCCATCTCCGTAGCCTAGGGCCATAGTTATTGAGCAGCATTCTCCAGGGTAGGACAGGAAAAGCTTTGGTGAGCCCTGTCTCTTATGCCTCATCCTCCTCACCCCAGATAGCATCATCAGTGCAGCCCCTAGTCCCCAGCGATTGTCTCAGCCCTGGGCATGGGCTACCACAGAATGCTATCAGTGTCCCATGGCTGTGATGTTGATGCAGGCCCTTGCAGCCAAACGATTGCTTGGTTCTAGATATGGACCTCCAAACAGAGGGCTTTTAGCTGATGAGTACTAGTGTTTCTCCTAGCAGTGCTGCAATGTGGAGCTGGTCCTGGCTGTGCAAATAACTGTCTGCAGTCAGGAGCAACAGAGCACATCTCCTCTGTGGAGAAAATGAGCCAGGTAAGATTTTCTTTGCATCATGTGTTTAGTTTTTCCTGTAGTACATTACAGGTGACAGTTCTGGCTGAAGATCCCAAAGCACTTTCCTGTGATGAAGGCATTATCCTTCCCTTTTCTACTGTGAAAGTGCCCAAGACCATTTTCAGTATTTTGGAAATGGTGACTGAGATGTGTGTGAGGATGTCCAGGTGCCTTTCTCCAGTTCCAGTTTCCAGTTGTCCACCCCTGGATGGCTCTTACACGATTGTTAGGCTTTGAGTGAGGAATGGAAAGATATCAGTAGCAGCTAGAAATGGTGCAGTAGCTAAAAATTATGAAGGAGCCAAATTATATTGTATTGTTTGTTTTATTTTGTTTTATTTTTAGTTAAGTTTTTTTGGCTTTTTTTTTTTTTTTATGAGATAGCAAAGAGGCTAAAAAGGCACAGCAGCAAGTTTTCTTTTCCTTCTGTGTGTATGGATTGAACTGATGCTAAAATCAATAGTTCCTAAGTCCCTGTAGTGATTGTCCAAGACGTGACCATCACCGCTCGCCGCCCCTCTCAGTAGCTACATCAGCAGATGTCAAGAAATCAAGCCCAAAACCACAAGGAAAAGCTGAATGGATGGATCACAAATAGTTTATTAGCACCCACTAGCACTGATGGTAATGCTTTCAATAAGCCTAATGAAAAGCGTTTGACTATCTCAGTGAACTTGTTTATTGATTATTAGTGAACGATAAGAGCCATTTGATATCTTGCAGATGCCTTGCTCCCATTGCCTTGCAGTTAAAATGTCAGTTAACATGCCATTTAATATTCTATTAGTATCGAATTAGCACTTATTACACTGTGAAAATCATCACCATAAATCCTTATTAAAGCATGATCCATAAGGTTGGGTGGCATCTCTGGCAGAGTAGGAGGGTGTGTGTGTGCAGACAGACATGCTGGGAAACCTGAGTGTGTTTGAAGCATGCCTGGGCTTGGAATTTCCACATTTGTACACTGATTTCCTGTGGCAGTTTCAGAAGCGCAGGTATGCCCAGATGAGTAGTTCAGATCCAGTTTGCTAGCTCGTCCAGTTTTCCTCCTTGCCTTCTCTTTCCCTCTCCCTCTCACATTATTTTGGTTGTACCACTGGCCTAGGGATAACCCTGGGCAAAAACAGCATGCAACAGGTTATGACAGAGTTTCTGTTTTCTGTAGTGCTTCTCCTGTCAGCCACTGAGGGCTCCTGGGTGAGCATTCGGAAGGGGTGTCTTTGCACCTCATCAAAGAGCATGGCACAGAAATGCCCGACCTGCCTCCAGGCAGAACAGGGTGGTACATATAGTGCAAGTCCAAAAAGCAGCATGGCTGGGTTGGTGTTGTGCTGGGTCTGTTGTACTCTGCTCATACAGATAGGTGTGCTGCGGGTTCACAAGTGACTAAGAAACTTCAGCGCCCACTGAGTTCAGCTGCAGCTGTTAATCTGCTTAGTTTCTCAACACCATCCCCCTTGGGATTTTCACAAATCCAAAATGTGCACAGAGGAGCTTGGAATACCTTTCACAAAGATTGAACCTTGGGCTGGGGTCTTTTGAGCTGCTCTCTAAAGCAAATGTTTGTCAAGTCAGGCCTGCTTCCAGCCTGGCCGGCAGTTTGGTGAGCCTCTCAACTACTCCCACACAGCCTTTCCTCCTATTCCCAGGTAACCCAGAACAACCCAGAGAGCATCCACAGAGCAGGGGAGTGGGAAGTGCTGGCCGTATGGTGGGGTCACGTCACACAGGACACAGCTGTGGCACGGCCTGAATGAAATGCATTCAAGCAGAGGAACTTGGAAAATGTCTGACCCGTGCAAAGAAGCTGTGTGAAAGCCTACTAGCCTACTGTCAAATATTTGTCTTATCTTGAAGTGATAATCTTTATCCTCTCTCTTTTCTCTCTCAAAGGCAACACATGCCTGAATAGTGCCGGGGAGAGGTGCTAGATTATTTGGATGCCAGGAGGCTGGGAGCAGAGCTCTGAGCAATGGAGGAGCAAAAGCTCTGGAGACTGAGCTGCTCTGTCCTACAGGCTGCTGACAGACAGACCCTCTCAGCCTGTGTGAGCCTGGCTCTGATGGGTACAGCTGCCAGGAGAGAGAGGAGTTGAGTCCCCATTCTTCTTCAGCTGTGAGCTGAACACCACAGCTTCTTCCCCTTGTGCTGCTGAAACTTAGGGCTGGAGAAGCTATGTGCTGAGCTGACAAAGCTGAAGCCCTGAGCCTTTGCCCTCTAGAGTGGCAGGGGGCTGGGAATGCAACTCCTCTTGTGTGCTTAACTTCTGAAGGTGAGGGAGGAGCATGTGAAGGACTCCTTCTGACCTTTCTTACTGACAGTTAGAAGGCATCTGGTGACTGGGATCTCTTGTGGCCTTCCAAAGTCATTTGTTGTGCATGTGTAGGCCATAGACAACAGGAAGTGAGACCAGGAGCTGTGGTCACCCCAAATCCCAAATGTCCATGAAGCCCTTCAAAAAATCCTTGTGAAAGAATTGGGCTGTGGGCCACGGTGATGAGGAGCTGCTATACTAGCAGGATTGTACTAAATAGTACCTGAGGGACAAAATGGAGATGTTTGTTAATCTCTCTCTCACCTTTCTCACCCTCTTCAGGTGTTATGTAGAAGACAGAAGCTCCAAGGTGGCCTGGTTAAACCGTTCTGGCATCATTTTTGCTGGAGAGGACAAGTGGTCCCTGGACCCTCGAGTAGAGCTTGAGAAGAGAAACCCCCTGGAGTACAGCCTGCGGATCCAGAAAGTGGATGTCTATGATGAGGGGTCCTATACGTGTTCAGTGCAGACACAGCATCACCCCAAGACTTCCCAGGTTTACTTGATTGTGCAAGGTAAGCAACATGCCTGAGAAGAGAGCAAAGAGAGAAAAACATGGCAGGTGGAAGGATCCGTGTCCTTCTTAGGGAAACCACAGAGCCAGTAGACTGTGGACCTTGCAATGGTAGCCAGGAGTGAGCAATTCCTTTGGTTTACAACAGGAGTCAGCAGGACTGTCCCCTTCCTCTGTGGCATGGCGTGGGTTTGCTCTGACATCAGTCTGTCCTTTCCAAAGCAGTGACAGAGCAGGGAACATCAGTGATTCCAAGGCATATTCTAGATACAAACCTGGTCCTTGGCTCTGGTCATTCTGGCTCTGAGGGGAAAGCATTTGTTTATGATACCACTTGTTGGGATGAGGTGCCTGTGTCTTCCCAGATAGCCCTCTTGTTTCTTCATCATCTCTTTCCTCAGATTTTCTTTCTTTTTTCTTATATCAGCAAGAGTGTTGTGCTTTTTGGCCTTCTGTTGTCAGCCTCTTGCAAGGCAGGGGAATTAATTTTCCTGGATGTTTTTCTGTGCAGGGTCACTGGTTTGCAGGGTGCACTGTCTCTAGGCATGTGTGAAACCTGGTACCTGTGGTAGCAGCCGCCTACCTTATGTTATGCACTCCATTTTTAGCTGCCCTCCTCCTGCGTATGTTACAGGGAACTGGAAACTTGGCAATCTGAAGCAGCATTGCCCTGTCTGCCTGCCTGCACGCTTGGTATAATAGAGAGTAAACACATCAAGGAGGTCACCAATTACTGGGTAAGGGCACTATGGAATTTGCTTGTTCCATCCTGCCTATACCAGAATAGCAAACAAAACAGTTGACTTTTTTTTTTTTTTTTTAAATCTTCCCACAATTCTGTCTATCTGCCTATTTATCTAAAATATTTATAGATTAGCTTAAATAGATACATATGGCTGTGTTTAATACGTACTGCAGAAACGTTCAGCTTCTTTGTTATCAGTCAGATAGGAATTTGTTTTCTCTTTGGATTTGTCTAGCAAACAAAAATGCTCCAAATTTTATTTCTCGCAGCTAATGTTTGGATCATTCTGTGTATAAATGCATGTACAAATGGACTCTCCTCTTGCTGCTATTACTTGGCCAGCTCAGGGCTAACTAGCATGTTTAGCGTTCTTCAGCAAGGCAAAGTTGGGCTGTGTGGTCAGGGGTGATGCCTTACATGTGAGTGCAGTAAAAATGAAGGATCCCAATTTGTCTTGCGCAAAATTCCCATCAGCAGCATAAGGAATAATGGGCACCAACACACAGAGCAGAGTGTTCTGGACTGTTTGAGAGTTTGAGGGAATGCACCCAGCATGAAACGCACTCACAGAGCCCTGGAGGTGTACTCAGCCTTGCTGCTTGCTGCAACCATGCAAGCAGTTTACTTCTGGTAAAGTCTGACCGCACGCAGTTTCCATTTACCTGTCAAGAAAAAAATTGGTATGAATGAATTTTAGAGCCACGCACATGTATTATTAATTTTATTTGTGCCTATTAGATACAAGCGTAAGCAGCAGAATTGAGTTCTCCAGCTGAGCTTTCAATTAAATGTGTGGGTGTCCAGCTCTGAGCTACTGCCACCTTTCTGAGGATGAGAGAATTCAGGTACTGGCACACTCAAACATGCCTCAAAGCAGTGTCTGTGGATAATCTTTGCTTAACATGTTCCATGAATTTACCAAAAGACCCACTGCAATATCATGCTTACTTCTTAAGCCTCAGGTCCCAGAATTCTGTAATTAGATGAAACCCACAGCTTCAATTTTTCTAAAAGTAAATATGATTTGTTATGATTGTTGGAAGAAAAAAAAAAAGAGAAAAATATAAATACAAATTCCTTTACAATTTAGAGGAATTAGGCTTATTTTAAACCATATTTTTATTAGTTTAAAACTAATGAATAATTCATTTTAAATAATCTTAACTAATAAAACTAATTTATTAGAAACTGGTATATATTGCAAAATATCCCTTTTCTCTCACAGTATCATTTTCTCATATTGATTATTATTATTATTCCCAGATGTGCAGTTTGCCTGCCTGAAAAATAGTCTGTCACTAGTGCAAATGAGAGGAGTTTGGATATTGAGTTGTGTGCTAAGCTTTTTAGGTTTCTTATTTAATATAATTTATTTCTTTCTCATGCTTTTGCGTTATAAAATTAAAGACATGGACTAGAGAAAGCAGTGGGCATCCCAAACTTAAAAGTAAACAAACAAGACACAGCTCCTGAAAAATTAAATAACAGGGTTGTTAGTTGATTGGTGTGCTGGTCTGGCAGGAGGATGCCTGGGCTGACCATCGAAAATTCCTTTTAAGCAGTCAGGCTGGTGCTGCCCACACTTGCCACCAGACGTCCTGCAGTGACTGCTGATGGACATCAGCTGTGCTCATGCCCTTTCTCTTGCTCATTTAGTGATGACCCAGGTCTCTGCTCCCCTGCACTGGGTACCACAGACAAGGCCTTAATCTCTCATTTTTCTGCAACCTCAGCTAGATGGTCAGTGTGAAAGCCCAGCCCCCTCAGCCCAAGAAGCAGATGAGCTAGCTATATCAGAGACTAACAAGTAGGTAGGTACAGGATTGGTGCACTATAAATAGGGAAGGCCACTTCCATAACTGCAGTGCCAGCTGAAAGAAATGGGTTTTGATGTTTCCTAAGAATTGGCTGCATTTAGATTGTCACAGCTTAATGGAGTTGCATTTCCACTCTTCAGAAAATCATAGAATCATAGAATATAAGATTATCCAGCATTCTTTATTACTCTTTCCCCTTTTTCAAACTCTAAGATTGCTCTACTTGGAGATGTAGACATTCACTGCTCAAAGATTGCTGAGTATAACCATTGGCTGGCTCTTCTGTCTTTCTGACTCAGATAGCCAGCGCTGTTTCCAGAGTGGGGTGAGCTGGAGGCAGCTGTCTCTGCCCAGCTCAGTCACAAACAGGTGCTGGTACTGTGCCCTTCACATTGAAGTGAAGACATGAAAAGGGAGCTGTAAACCACCAGCATTTTATGCTGCCACACTCTTGGTGTAGTGGCAATTAGAGACTTTCATTTGCTACTCTGCATATTTCTTTTTACCTCTGATCAGGGACGCAAAGATCTGGAAGGGCCCACAAGAGGCAGCATAGTCCCTTCCTATGCACTAGAGACAAGATCAGATGTTGGTTGCTTCCAACACGTATTTTTTGAAGAGACCCCACGCACCAAAAACCATATATGGCCATTATCTCATGCTTGTTGTGCTTGGAAAGCTTTTAGTAAGATACGATCCAAACTGGTTTTGTTACCAAATATTTATGATCCTTCCCTAACAGATGATGGTAATTTATCCTCCTCTTATTCAAAACTACCTTTCACCTGCCCGTTAAACCCTATGTCTTAGACCTCTGCAGTCAAGCCTAACTGGCTGATTTCTCACAAGTTGTATTTTCCATCCCTTACATTGTGCTTTTTTCACTACTGTACAATTTGGCAACACTTTTCCTTAAATATACTGTCCAGAACCTAAGCAAAAGTTCTAGTTTAGGACTCATTTGTGCAGGTGAAAGGCAAATAAGTGACTGTAATATTTTGCATATCATGCTTCACTTAACTGACCTCAGAATGAGATGAAATTCACCTTTTATTTATAAGAACATCTTTCTCTTATTAATTCCTGCAGCTCTCAGGTAGCGGCTTGCTGAATGTTGTGACTCGATGCACATTCTCCACTTCTACAGCTGAGCATTAATTGTGATTTCCCCCTTCCTGAGCACAGCACTTGTGCTTGCTGCTGTTGCTTTCCATCCAGTTGGTTTCTCCATGGAGATGGTCTCCATGGAGAACGTACTTGTAGTGGCCCTCAACTTGATGTCCTCATTGAAAGTCGGGTGCCTTCTTTCTACTGCATCCCAAAGGTGTTAAGTGAAGCATTAAAAATATAAGGGCACAAAGAGGTCCGTGGTAACAACTCACAAAACCTCCCTCTCTGCAGATAGCTGTCTGTTGATCACAGCTCTTTGAAGCATCCTGGTGGTGATTTAACATCTGCCATATTTTCTTAGCTTGTTCAGGAGGCTGTCAGGACTGCTCAAGTCAAGATATATCACACACTGCTCCCTCTTTATCCACTATGCCAGTTATCCTATAAAAAAAGGGGTGACAAGATATACGTTTGCCAAAAGTGCATTGGTTATTTTTTCCTTTACCGTATTATTATCCTCTAGGTGTTTATAAAGAGGATGTTTAATTGTTTGTTCCAGTACACTCAGTAACTTGTTCTAGAAGAGTGAGTCATAAAGGGAATCTGGTGGCTGCCCCTCTCTAAGCTCTGTCTTGGGCTCTTCTAGGGCTGTAGCCTCAGGCCCTTTTCAGACATAAATAAATGTCAGAGGATAAATCCCTATAGTCCTCACTTAGCAGGGTCACAGGCACAAAGACACAGAGATCCTAGCAGGCATGGGGCCTAAAACTTTTGGCAGTAAAGACTTAAAACTGTCCAGCTCAAGCTAAATTACTCTCAGGTAGGAGTAGGCAGATGGTTGCTGGTTTTGCTGTCAAGAGACTTTACACCAAGGCATCACTGTGAATGGAGATGGCCGGGAACTCTTCAGTGGAACAGAAACATTTGACTGGTTTTGGCTTTGATTAAAATTTAATCAGGAAGGTTTTAGAGGTCTTAGGTTCCTTTTGTGGTCAAAACTGGGAAGAGGGAAATATAAAGAATTACCATAATTTATCTAAAAGTTAATGGTCGTATCTGGAGGATGGAGAACTCACGCTTGCCTTTTTGCTCAGGCTCAGGGATGCTTGCAGCCTCTAACATTTCTTGTGATTCCCAGTTATTGGCAGTTCAAAGGAAATGCACTCTCCCTTGTTCAGATGTTTATTTTATGACAAAAATTCAAAAGAGCTTTGTCATTTTGGCAGAACAAAAACAAATTTGGAAGCGTCAGCAGCAAGTTCTCAAGAAGAGGAATTCTTGTTTACTGCCTGGCCCTAATCACAAACTCGAAATCAGTGTGTACCAGCTAAAGGCCAAATCCTCCAGTTTTCTTCCAACTGATCACAGGCATTATTGTATGGAAAGAACCACACAGGGTGTAGCCTTTCTCCATTATGCATGGCCTTTGTAGAGCTCCCTGCTTACAAAGACTCAGAGTTGACCATTCATTGTTTCTAAGTGGTACAAAGATGTAGTTGTTGATGCTGAGATTTAACTATTGAAATTATATTATTAACTCTATATAGTAGATTAGCTGTTGCCCTTCTCTGTCCATTCCCCTGAATTCAAAGGACTTAGTGCATGCACTACAGAGCAAAATTCCTTGTCCACGAAGGCAGCTGAAGCTAGCCAGGCTTCTTGCATACAAACACTGTCCTGGCGGTGAGTTCCTTGGTAAGATCCAGTTCTGGGGCTGAGGAGGAAGGGGGTTTTCTATCTATGCAGCCTTTGCCCTCACTGCTGAAGATAAGCATAGGGGAAAATTCTGCCTTAGACTTCAGAGTTATGGGGAATGTTTCTGGACACAACTGGAGCAAGGCACGCCAGTCGGATATCAGATGGATGTAAACGTTGCTGGACATCTTGGGGCTTAGCCAGTGAGACAGAGATTCACGTGACCACATGTAGCAGTTTCCACTGGGGTGAGTCACCTTGGACTCCCTTTATCACTAGTGAGGAGAAGCATGTCCTTCTAGGACACTGACCAGCTCAACCTAAAGGTGCCAGCCAAACTTCATCAGATGAACTGATCCACAGACATGTCAACTTGTCTCCAGCAGATGCAGAGGGGAGCCCAGAGTGGGCAGTCTGTGTGGTGCTGTGCACCTTTTAGCCTTTCTAGACCCCTTACTGTAATTTTCCTCCAGTTTGTTCCCTGACAGATATGGGCTTGGTGGCTCTCAGTGCTTGCAGGTGGTCACTGCAGACCAGAGCTGGTTTCAAGCTAAGCAGAGTTTTGATGGGGGCCCATCTTCCCCTGGCATTTCTGGCCTTTCCACCCCTGTGCTAGAAGCAGAGCAACTTGAAGAGAGCTGAAGCTATTTTTCCTTTGCTAGCCAAACAATAAGGATGTTGAAGGCAGGCGCTGTTCTCTGAGATACGTTTTCTTTCCTGCTTGGTGGGCGCAGAGCCCAGAATTCGGAGGGATCTTTCTAAGTGCTAGCACTGTAGCATTTTCAATTCCAGGGAGTCTGCAGTAGGTAAGAATGAGCACAGACCACTTTGTCTTTTTCAGGACATAGCTCCAGTGGGAAAACGACAGCGAATTTGGCATGCTGTTGCAAAGAATAATGAGATAACATGGGAGTATGAATTTTCTGGGAGGGAGAAAAAATATCATTTTACTGGAAGCGGTGCAGGAGAAGAAGAAAAAATTGGAGGGAGGAGATAAATTTGGATTACTACAGGGCTGGGAGAGACAGGACCAGTGTGCACAGAAGGAAGTGACAGCAGATCAGATTGGTGGGGAAATTAAGCACGGAGTGCAGAGAATCATCTTGGGGAACCAAAGCACAGTAGATTTTGCTGCCCCCCCTTCTGTTGTTATTGTGGACTGTAATTTCCTACCAGCAAAGTAAGTCTAGAATTTCAGGCACGCAGTAGTAGTGGTGGCAACCTTTCTAGGTTTTCTGTGCTGGGTTTGTGTTGTTTCCCCCCCCCTCCCCCAGACCAAAAAATTACTAGAAATCGCACCTGGTGTTTCATAGTTTACCAAGGAACTTCCTGCCACTCCCCATCTAATATGTTTATGGTCTCCCCATAGTGTCCTGATTCCTCTTCTATTTTCCTATCTGTAGGCAGGGCTGGAATGTTACTATGCAGTAGGTTTTGGCTCTGTTTTATAGGTTGACTCTCAACACTTAGTGCATAAATCTGGAAGTTTTTCTGGAAATATTTTGGTGCTTGCTTTGCAGGTGCAGGCAAGAGACAAAAACAGAATACTTCAAAAAATGCTTACTCATTTTGGAGGAAAAAGTATTGCATAAAATGCACTGAATGTTTTCCTGTGGCTGGGAGGAAGGGTCTTGATATGATAATCCAGTTCCGTATATATATAACTCATCTTAGCTTGAGTGGTCTCTTTAGATAAGTATCATCTGACTTTGTGTGATTTTGCCTGTTCAGCTGATTCAAGGTTCAGACCAATGCTGTGAAACATTTTCCCTTGATATTTTTTTGTCCAGTTTTCTCAGTCTACCATCCCATGTCTTAGCTTGGGCTGTTAAGCAGTGGTGTAGGGACAATATTTGCTTTCAGCAATATTTCCATCAACAGCAAGAATCAAGTCCCATGTCTGCTAACCCTGGAGAGAGTGCAGATAGCCATTAATCGTATATCCAAGTGTGTTCCTTCTCTCATAGCTGGAACAGCAGTATCCATGGTAGCAAAAGAGTTGTTTTGACCAGTTGCAAGCCTTGAACCTCGACTTGATTTGCTCGTAACAGGATATAGCCCCTTTGACATCCTAAGTAAAGTAGTATATTCTTTGTGCTTACTCCCTCCATGATGACCAATGTCTTGCCAAGTGTTGAGGAGAAATTTGTTTTGCAGATAAAAAGTGCTCTGAAAGTAACACCTCCTGTTTATTGCCATGGAAACTACAACAGATACAAAGAGCGCAATAACACTATTTGATAGAACATATTCTCAGCTACAAAACACTTTTTTTTTTCAACACAATCACCACTACTAGCTGTGCATTTTTGCCAGTGATGAACAAGAGCCTGAATGCCACGCTCCTAAATTTTTGCACCAGTGGAGATGCCCCACTGTCACTGTCACTACTAATGAAAAGCATCACCCCCCACCTCACTGTGCTCTCATCCACTGTTTGTTCTCCATAACTGTTCAGTAAATGTCAATGAATGTCAATGGTTGCCATTTGTTCCCCACGGAGGAATTCAGTGACACACCTTTGCTTCATCTGCACTTTCATATCAGACACCATTCTGTCAGACTGCCCCTCTGCTGCCATCTGTCACACAGCAACAAAATGGAAGGGAATATTGGTGGAAAGGTTCAACCTCTACTGCCATACCACCAACATCCACCTCTGACATCATGGGCCAACATAATGAAATAGAAGGCATTACTTTCAGAGCAGCCTTTGTAATGCTTATTGTAAATAACAAGTCTGTAACTGTTTAGTAGTTTGGAGATGAGCTTTTTTTTATAAAAAGAAAAATTTCTCGCACGATCTGATCTAATCTAAAGCTTTGTATTTCTAACCTACAGTAATAAAATATGTATATCTAGTCTCCACTAGAAATTTTAGGATCAGCTTGTATTTTTACTTGCGCTACAGATGAGAGCTAAAGGTTAATCATGCTCCACCTTTCTCTGTCTCAGATCAACCTTTACTGTAGCTTTACTATCCATTTTATTTTCTTCCTTTCGCCTGAAAGAAATACTGCCAAGTTGAGGTTAGCTAGATTTGTGGTTTCCTTAGCTGAGTTTTTATTATATCCAAACCTCAGAGATGCTGAAGTTAGTTTGGCTTGCTAAGGAAACAGAGTATGTAGGATTTTGTTTGTATGGTTATTCTGCTAGCCTGTCCTTTGTCTGTGTAATCTTCTGCTCAGCTACCTCCAGCACCTCTTGTATCCACTGAAGCCTTGACCCTGCCTTAAAACATTCCCACCAGTGTCTCCCAGTCTCCTACTGCATCCGTTTCTGACAGGGCATACAAAAAGGTTTTCGGCTGTATGTCAATTTGGATCTATGGGTGTGCCAGCTGGCTGGTGCCGTATTCACCAAAACTGGTCAAGGGCTCTGAAGGATGTCTGACGAATGAGACAGGAGGACCTAGGACAGCCAGGCATTGTTAACTCACAGAACAGTGTGCTACTTTTTAATGTTTTTCTTATTTCACTGGTTCATGTGGAGTTGATACTGCAAATCTGCCATGCCCAAAGCTCCATATGGGATTCTCTCGAAATTCCAGATTCCTGGGGCCCAGCAACTCAAGTTTCGTGGGTTTGGGTGATGTGTTACTGTCTACACTTGTAGCTGTGTATTACTGGATAAGGACCTGGATCAAAATTGTGATTCCACTGAAATTAAAGGGAATTTTGTTTCATTGGCATCAAGACAATTGGAATTGGCTAGAAACAGATTGTAAAATAAACCTAGATTGAGCCAACAGTTCAAAAACAACATCCAGACTTGCAGAAAGAAGCACATTTATTTCCTGCTTTAAAAGCTTTCCATTTAATATGGATTAATTACAGAAAGAAAGAAATTGGCACATCAGGAAAGGAAACAAGGTAATAATATTTCTAATGTGAGACTGCCCTTGTAAAGGTGACTTTGGGATTTGAAGGTGAGAGAAGGCAGATAGATAGTTACGTTATCTGTGCTGTGTCTTCCTACAATGTGTTTGTGTCTGCACAGTGCATATTGATCCCAGCCATCTCGTTGTAACCTTGTGCTCCTATGACTTGTCTCTATCCAGTTGCTAGCCATCATCTCACTTCCCAGCAGATGTGTCATTTGTCGTTCTGGTGCGTGTGTAAGCTGTATCTTGGAGAATATGCCTCCAGCTACTTTCCACAAAAACAACAAATGATAAACTGTATTAAGTGATAGGTTTTCAGGGTTTGGATTTTGATGGCTTTTTCAGCACTCAAGCTCTTCTTTTTATCTTTAGAAATACTGGAATTGCTACCTCAGTAGCAGCTCCTTACTCACCAGAAAGTGAAGAAGCATTTTGAGAAAATAATGACTTAATATCACATTTCCTATATAGCTGCTAAAACGTCAGTAGTTGGCTGCTTGGAAAAAAAAAAAAAAAAAAAAGTCTCCAAAATAACAGAATAACAGCTTGGTTTAATAAAGCCTGAGATGTGATGGTTAAGGAGAAAAAATAACTTGCCAAATGTGAGTACAACAAAATAGACAAAACTGAAACAGATACTTAGACATATGGCTTCCATTTAGTGAGTATTCAGACAGGGAGCACTTCCTCAAAATCAACCCTATGAAAATATCTTTAAAAAAGTAAATATTAGGTTAAAATGTGTTAATCTCCAACAGAAGACTGGAGAAAAGTGATGGATTAGAAAAGCTACAGCAGAATACAGGTTGTTCCTGGGAAAGGAAGAAAGGCTCACCTTGGCAATTTGATTTAGCACATGGTAGATGTCATCAGTGATGCTGAGTCTTTGTCTGTCACAGCTTGGTCTGTCAGTAGGGAGACCTGTGGTAGGAAGAATCCAGCCCTTCTTGAGCCGTGTGTGTGGAAGTCTGGGAATATTCAGACTTCTGAATCAAGAGATCAGTTTGTTTCCCAAAGGCACATCAGGAGTGCCATTGCTTGTCTGTCCTTTCACTTTGGAAATTCCTTTGAAAATCCAAAAATGGGGATTGAGAGCATGGTCTGTTCTGATAGCAAAAGGTTGAGGCTGTTGAGGCTTGGACAAAGCTACGAATAAAATTCCCTCCACCTTCATTTATAGGATTTACCTTACATCATCGACTTGATGGCACTTGTCCAACCTTCTAGAATTTGTTCCAGGAATATCTTTATTACATGGATACATGTAGAAATGAGAAACAGTGTTAAAATTTAAAACTTTCAGGGACTCCTCAAACAGAAAAGTAGGATATAGCTACATTTTTCTTCTCATTCCATGAAGGTTACCTTTAAAAAAAAATAATCGGTGAAGGAAAAAAAAAAAAAATGATAACTAGGGAGGTCCTCTTTAATGAAATGAGAATTGGATTTTGGTGATAAGTTTTAATTTAGGGCAAATAATTTAATTGGAATGACTCATTAATTTTGGGGTTCGTAAATTGGGCCTCTGGCAGCCTATTATCTTCTCTTTTCCATTCTGAGTATTCTCTGCCTGCAGTACAAGAAAAGTCTTTTGCCTTTAATAAGGTAAGGAGACACTCCCTTGTAATGTGTGGAGAAGGGACTCTCATGGTGCTGTTAATGCAATGGAGTCTCACCCTTGGGTGAACTTAGCTTTTGAGCCGCACTTTTCCTAGCACCCTGGCTGCAGTTAGACTTGGTTATAAGGGAGGTTAGTAGCAGTCTGCCTGGCAGGGCCATCACAAGCTGGCTTGGGAACCATTAACAAAATTGTCTGCAAGAAGATTAGAACTATGTCATAAGAAGTTTAATGTCAGAACTAACATATAGTATGTAGGTAGCTCCAAAAGTAATGCTTCCTATTTGTTTCCATGGAAACTACAACAGATACAAAGAGCACAGTACCAGTGTTTGAAAGAGTAAATTCTCATCTATGAAACACTCCTTTTCAGCATTATCATCACCATTAACTATGCATTTTCACTAGTGATGAATAAGAGCCTGCATGCCGTGCTCATAAAAATCTACACCAGTGCAGGTGACCCACTGTTTCACAACTGCTATGACAACTTTGTTGCTAGGAAAATGTTGCCCATGCAGTCCATCTTTCATTGGCCCAAAGAGATGGAAGTCAGAAAGTGTGCCAAATATGGATGTTTCTGTGGGTGTGTGTGTAGAACAGTCCAGCCAAGACTGGCAATGTGTTCCATGGTCTTCCAACTGATACGGGGCCTGGTGTTACCATGTTGCAAGAGAAAGGCTGTCATCATCTCTGGCCTGGCTCTGGAAGTTCAAGTCTTTGGCTCAGTCAGTGTCATGATGTAGTGGTCAGAGTTGATGGTCCATCCGTGTTCCAGGAAATGCAACAGGATCTCCCTTTCCAATCCTAAAAGACAGTGGTGTGGGCTGCATGTGAGCTTCTTATTTGATGGGGAATTCACCTGTTGCCACTCCACAGACTGCCATTTTGATTCCAGTTTGTAGTGGTGACACCATGTCTTCTCACTGTCTCGTCATGTCAGGTGCAATCCAGGAAACTGTCACCTTCAGCCTTGTATTAGTTCAGCAGATCCGGTCAAACCTGCATACGGTGTTCTATCTATTCCTGTGTGAACATTTGTTATAAACTCTGCAATATTCCAACATTGCAACCATCACTTCCAAGGAATTGAAAACAATATTGAGCTCCATGCACAGTTCCATGGTCGTGATCTACCAATTCACACAGATGAGCTGATTGAGACACTCTTCATTTCGTGGTGTGACAACTGTGTGTAGCCATCTGGAACGTGGCTTGTCTCTCACGTCGCTGAAATGCACCACACACCACCTCACTATACTCACATCCAGTGTTTGGTCTCCATAAACGTTCAGAAAGCATCAGTGAATGTCAATGACTGCCATTTTTTCTGCATGGAGGAAGTCAGTGACACACCTTTTCTTCACCCATACTTGCATAACAGAAGTCATTCTGTCAGACTGCCCCTCTGCTGCCACACAGCATCTGTCACACAGATCTGTCACACAGCAACAGCATGTAACACAATACTGGCAGGAACGTTCAACCTTTACTACTGCCATACAACCAACATCTGCCTCTGACATCGTGGACTGACGCAGTGAAATAGGGGGCATTACTTTTGGAGTAGCCTATACTCTGAATTAGTGGGTGAGTGACTCATCTATCAGTGTTGTGTTAACTGGAAGGTTCGGCTCTCAGCTTTGCTGTGTGGTGAGTATATTCACCAGTGTGTTAAAAGCCAGTGAAGACAGGCAAAGTAAAGCACATGGTGTGAAGAGCCTTTTAAAGGGAGAGGAGCCAAGAAGCAAGATCTTAAACTGGAATTCCTTGTTGCCCTCATGCGGGTGCCACTGCAGCAGCTGTAGTCTGGTGTGTCTCTTCAAAATGATTGTCCTTTTGTTAGTCTAATGAGAATGTGACTTTTGGGTATGTTCCTCTTTTGAATGCGAAGACAAAATACTTGGCAAAGTAGGATAAAACTCGCCAGATAACCACAGAATGGACTTTCAGTTGTAGAAGCCCTATGACTTTGACTATACAAATCCAGCAATGATCTTTAGGATTATTCATGCACAGAGTTCCCAGTTTGTGATCTTCTCTGAAAGTTTAATCCACTTATTGACCCACCGGAAAGAGATTGAGAACAAAAATCCATAAAGAGACCAACCTTGGCACTCCAAATTAGGGTACCTTGGCACTCCAAATTAGGGTAACTTGGCTTTCTCACTGCCAACTCCTTAGCCTGTTTAAGAAGATGAGTCTGATTATATTCCAGGAGAGTATTTACAGGTGTGCAAAGCCTGTAGACCATCTTTGCAATTGAGCTGATATCTTGGCTGTGCCAATACTGCCTCTGTGGGCAGTACCAGAGAAAGTCCTGGACTCCAGGCCAGATGGCATAGACTGACTTATGTTCATGCTATGTGGTTGTCCTACCCTTTGGAACAGATCATGCTGACACTGCACTGGGCACTGGCGAGGGGTTGGTCTCTTCCTTGTTCCCTGTTGTGCCTCCTGAGACATGCATGTTTTTTTTAGTTAGTTGATTGATTTGTTGTATTTCCTGCTTAAAAGAGTCTAGAATAATGAGAAGGCTGGGACAGTCTGGCACAGTGGTGCTTTTATAACTCAGTGCCAGGAATGTGTGTTACATGGCACGAGAGTGCATGGAAGAATCTGAAAGCTGGGGACTGTAGAGTTTTTGTTGGAGGATTTTCCCAGGTCAGGGGAGCCAAAGCTGGCACACACTGCATGTCTGGAGTGGGCTGGCCTTGTCAGCTGTGCCTGAACCTCCTCTAAAGAGGATGCACCAGAGCCATTCCATAAGAGAAACTAGGACTGAACTGATATGCATAGCTTTCCAAAAGACTGGAGTGAAAGTTAGTAAACCATATTGATAGTATAGACATAGCCATTCAAGATCATAAAAGGATTCACCTTGTTTTAACAAATCCAGGGTGTGTACTTGGTTCTGCTAGATAAATTACACAAGTGTCCCATCAGAGGCAGGACTACAATTCAGGTCTAGAAATGCACTTCTCTGTCACTCCATTTTTTATCTGTAACTTTCTTCTAAGGTTGCATCTTTTGTCTATACAGACACTTAGCCACGCAAACAGAAGTTGTGTAATATAGGTGAGATTCATCACACTTAATTTTATACGTCTAAATATTAGTAGTGCAAGCCTAATTGAGATTTACACAGCAAACTTTTTGATATCTGAAATCTGGTCGCATGAATCTACCTTGTGTGTTTGTGCAGGAAAGTGATACTATGCAAGAGACTGGTTCTGGAGACTGTTACTAGCCACAGTCTAACACTGTCTTCTTGGCAGGGTTGACTGGCCTTGACTCTTGCCATAACCTGGACTTTGCAACGTTAAGCAGTTTAACAGTACCTTTTCTTTTAATCTGTAATCTGTTCTGCAGTGGATAATGTTTTGGTTATAGTCCCTGATATATTTACCTGTTCTCACAACAGGCAGCTGCTTTTCCTTCCAAATCTCTTGTTTTAAGCCTGCCATAAATTCTCATAAGCTCTCCCAGTGGAAGATTGCCATCTCCTTGTCTGAATACTTTTGCCTGACACTGAGCCAGAGGGCACGGGACTCCCCTGAAAAGGTTTCTGCACTTGCTGCTCCCTGAGCCACCAGCCCAGGAAAGCCCCGAGGCAGATGCTAAATTTTTCATTAGATGAGTATTCCTTTTCTAGCCCAAACTATTCTAGGCTACTCCATTTTTTCTTTTGGATTTTGTGCTGCCTTTGTCTCACTAGTCCTTGAACTCCTTTAGGACATTGGTAGTGTTAAACCCAAATGCTTCTTTCTCCCTCCTTTCTTCTTCTTGAAAAAAGAACTATGTAAGATTTAAAAACAAAACCACGGATATTTAGTCATTGAATCCTGCAGTTGTAGAGCGTTGCTGTAATTCTGCAAAACCCATTAATCCTTATGAATTTCACAGTATTACCCTCTTCTTCTTGGGGTTTAAGAGCACACTATTGACTGGTCTGCCAGCCAGACCCTTCCATTCTCTTAAAAACATACAAACAGATGAACAAAACCTATACTGCAACTCAGTTTTTACAGTCATATTGGTTCGGTGGGCACGTCTTCCAGCAGTTGCAGAAACTCCTAAGTCTGCACCTGAATAGCAGAAACTTTCCTCTCTTTGGCTCCCAGATCAAATCAAATTGTTGTTTATTTTATTGCCCTGATAAATTTTTTATTAACTGCGTTACAATTCCATGAGGAGGAGGGAGGGGGAAGAGAGAAAAAAAAGCTGTTCAGGAATGTAGGCTGGGCATAGTGCCCACAATTAATGGGGTAGCAGTGACCAGCGGGTAGTTGAAAATTCACCAGTGCCAACTGCCAAGAGCATTTTGCTGCCTGTGACAGCTGGTCATCATTATTGGACGACTGCTTCTGTGTACATCTTAGTTTTGTGTCTTCATATGCCTCTTACCCAGTCACTCCCGATTTCTGTTTGCAGGGACATACTGAAGCAATTAGGGCATGCTGGATGGTAGTAGGGATGAGTGAACAGCACTGAGAAAATATATAAAACATAAAATTTATCTCCTACTCCTGCCCTAATTCCCGTATCAAAGAACTTAAACCACTGTTTCTGAAAGAGGGCTCCCTCAGCATTGGATGAATTTGAATTGGGGCTTTGGAGCTCTACCTGACCACTTGGTTAGGCCTTATTCCTTGCTGCAACAGGGCAGTCGGTCACTTTAAAAAGAGTTAGAACCCATACTGACTGCGATAGCCATCTTCAGCAAGCAAACCCAGCCTTTTAATGCACCATATATCTGGCGTTTGTGTCTGCTGGCCCACTAATGAAATAGTGAACACCTAATCTTGATGGCTTATACTGCACAGTTGCCACTAACAGGGGCAAACCAAGACCACTGTCTGTGCCATCCAACCTGAAGGAAAGGATCTGTAAGTATAAAAGTATTGTATGGGTCTGTTAGAAGCACATATGTGAGGCACTCATGTGCTCCTTGGGAATGCACTGAATTGAGCAGATGAGCCAAAGCAGAAAAATTGAGGTGGAGAAAGACCTCAGAACAGAAGGGTTAAATGCAATGCAGGCATATTCAGGTGCAGAGAATTGAAAGGAGATAAATCCTTTTTCACTGTTTTCACTGAAATTTTTGACATGGAGACCCCCACAAGGAGCAGCTGTATGGTAACTCACAAGAATTAGATGCGTAAAGGCTTGTTTACGATCTAGAGGGAACTCCAAGGCAAAATGCGCTCACCGTGTGTCATGTGAAGTGAACATGTGAAACAGGAAATTGTTGTAGATGCTAATCCTCTTAGGTTTTTTGTCATTTCTGTTCCTCCTTCATCTGCTGCACTCAGCCATTGGCCAGTCTTGAAAGGGGAACCTCAGACCAGTGATGGAAAGAGCCATCTTGTGCTCTTAGGAAAATGTACCTTCATGTCTTCAGCTTTCCAACTCGGTATTACAGAGCTAGGAGCAGTGACCTGATCTTTTTAAAAGGCATAAATGGGGAATACTTGGCACTACACAAGGGGAAGGAACATAGGATTCTGGATAACTTTTTTTGTGGCAGGCTCAGAAGTTCTGAATGGAAAAAAAAAATTGGTTCTTGGGATGAATCTGCCATTCAATTGAAGAGAAGGCTGAAATCAGTCTTGAGGAACATATTTCAGCCAGGGATGCTAAGCCTGGGAAAGAAAGAGGGTACTGAGTCCTTCAGGCTAAAGTTCTTATCAGACATGACACCTCAGCAGGGAAATATTATCACTAAGGGCATTATTTATTTTCTGTAAGTACGAAAGGTAACGATACTGTGAATATTATTTTTTTTTACTTCCACGTCTCTATAACAAAATGTAAAAATTACTGTGCCAAAAACCACGTACAAAAAGATACTCCAAGCTCTGTCCCAATAAGTCATTGTGGGACAGCCTACAAACATCACGAGGCACTGGCTAGCAGAGGGAAGGAGGAGTGCTTTAATTGGATCCAGAGTGCTGTAAATCAGTGGGAAAACACTCCTCATAACTTGTCCAGTATTCTATCTTATCATCACTTAAAGCTGCTTTTTACAGGACCCCAACTTGTTCATTAGAGGACCAATCACTGAGTTGCCTGCTATGGTTAAGCAGATATTCTTGCTGTACATCAGTTTTCTTCTCCCTGCCTTTTGCTGCTAGAGAGTTCTTGCCATCCCCATCATGTCTTCATTTCACTTGTTCACAGTGACACAAAAAGTCTCCTGCCTGAGGTCAGTCTCCCCATTATAAAAGTATCCTGTAGAATTAGTCAGTCTCTAAGACAGGCATGTATCAAAAAAAATCAACCTTCGGAAAATGGTAGCAGGCTGTCAGTTCCCATTAGCTAATGCTACCTGGGCAACCTGCTGACTCCCCACCATTGTACGTGGGAGAGATGAGTTTTAATGAGCAGCAGAGGGAGTGGAGAGGAGGCAAAAAGGGAAAGCAGTTTAGAAGTGATATTTTGGGTAGCACATGACATAACTATGTTCAAAGACATGTTCGTGCTGGTGCATGTAAGTACGTAGTTGAATTTTGCAATAATTGTGTGGCTTGCCAAAGCTCACCAGGAACTAGCAGTAATACTGAGTGACTGCATCTTGGCCCTTGTTTCTTCAGTGGCCTCTTCTTTGAACTCCAGCAAAGTTGATCAATATAAGTAGAGTTGTTGTAAACTGTAAAAAGAAATGTTGGATAAGGATCTGGTCACTTGGAAGGAATATGCAAGCACTGTCAGGGCATGAAGGGATGCCTGAGGAAGGCTAAGGCCCACCTGCAATTAAATCTGGAGAGAGAGATCAAAGACAACAAGAAGAGATTCTTTAAGTACATCAATAGCAAAAGGAAGTCTAAAGAAAATGTGGTTCCACTACTGAATGAGTTGCGTGCTCTGGTAACAGAGGGCACTGAGAAAGCTTCTTTGCTTCGGTCTTTACCAATAAGACTTTCAGGAAAGAGAGAATCTGGAGAAAGGGAGATCTAGTTAGAGATCATCTAGGCAAACTTGATGCAAAAAAATCCATGGGCTCTGATGGGATGCATCCAGGAGTGCTGAGAGAGCTGGCAAAATTGGTTAACAAACCACTCTCTCTCTGTCATCGTTGAAAGGTCACGGAGGAGGGGAGAGGTATCTGAAGATGGGAGGAAAGCTTATATCACTCTTGCAAAAAGGGCAAGAAGGAAGACCTAGAAAACTACAGGCCAGTCAGCCTCACCTCTGTCCCAGGAAGCCAGTGGAACAACTTATTCTGGATGGCATCTTCAAGCAAGTAGAAGAGAAGAAGGTTATCAGGAGTAGTTAACATGGATTCACCAAGGGGAAGTCATGCTTGGCCAACCTGGTAGTCTTCTGTGATGTCATAACTGAGTAGACAAGGGGAGAGCAGTAGCTGTTGTTTACCTTGACTTGAGCAAGGCTTCTGACACTGTCTGTCATAACATCCTTATAATGAAGTTTAGGAAGCGTGGAATAGATGAGTGGACAATGAGATGGTTTGAAAACTGATTGACTGGCAGAACTCAGAGGGCTGTGATTAGTGGTGCAGACTTTAGTTGGAGGACTGCAGCTAGTGGTTCCCCAGGGATTGGTGCTGGTCTGGTTTTGTTCAAAAAGTTCATTAGCAGCCTGGATGAAGGGATAGAGTGCTCCCTCAGTAAGTTTGCTGATGATACAAGTTGGGGAGAGCAGCTGACACACCAGAAGGCTGTTCTACCATTCAACAAGACCTGGACAGCCTCGAGAGTTCAGTGGAGAGGAACCTGATGAGGTTCAACAAGGGCAAGTCCTACACACTGGGAATCAGTATGCATTAGGGGCTGATCTGTTGGAAAGGAACTTTGTGGAGAAGGACCTGGGCATTCTGCTGGACAACAGGTTGACCATGAGTCAGCAGTGTGCTCTTATGGCCAAGAAGGCTAATGCTGTCCTAGGGTGCATTAAAAAAAGTGTGGCCAGCAGGTCAAGGGAGGTGATCCTCTCCTTGTACTCTGCCCTGGTGAGGCCACATCTGGAGCACTGTGTCCAGTTTTGAGATCCTCAGCTCAAGAAAGATGGGGAAATATGGACAGAGTCAGTGAAAGGCAACAGAGATGATTAGAGGATAGGCATGTCTCCCTTATGTGGAAAGGCTGAGACACCTGGGACTGTTCAGCCTGGAGAAGGCTGAGAGGGGATGCTTGTAAATATCTAAGGGATGGATATCAAGTGGATGGGACCAGACTTCTTTTGATGGTGCCCAGTGACAAGTTAAGGTTTAGTGCACACAAACTAGAACACAGAAACCTCTGAGAAAAACGTCAAGAAAAATTTCTTTACTTTGATGGCGATAGAGAACTGGAACAGGCTGCCCAGAGAAGTTGTGGAGCCTCCTACCTCTGGAGATATTTGAAACTAGCCTGGACACTTTCCTGTGCAGCCTATGGTAGGGAATCTGCTTTAGCAGAGGCACTGGACTAGAGGATTCCTGGAGGTACCTCCCAACCACTACATTTCTATGATTCTGTAGTACAACATAACCGACTTCACAGAAGTTGCTTCCAATGTATTGCAGCTAGTTCTGGAGCATGGCAAATTGAATCTAAGTAACCAAACACCCTGCAAACAACTAACAAAATCACCAAACATTTAAAGAAGTTGTGAAGTTCTGTATGAAGGTCATAGCTAGGACTAGCAAGGGCAGATCAGGAATGGGATGTATTCAGCTGTGAAATAGTCTACCAAGGACGAAGGCAGAAGAGTCATTTCCCAGAAACTTTTAAGACTAGTTGGCAAAACACTATTAGATATGCAGCAGAGAAGAAACCTGCTTTTCCAAATGCCCCCAGCTCTGGAAGATAGAATAAGCGTGCAAATGATTCTTCTGTCTCTAGAGTATGTGAACATCTGAGATCTGAATTGCTGCAGGTCCCATTCTTCTCCCTGGCATTTGACCTACATTTATATTCTAATTGACTTAGAATGAAGACACACAAAGCTTTCTCTTTTTTGCCTGGATGCTGAATTTTCAATGAAAATATAAACTGTGTAATTAGATGTTGAGCAGATATTGGGTGTAAAGGAGATGGTTTAAGCTGCAAACATCACAGTTTATTTCAATTAATCATTCTGCATACAGAATGCTTGTGACTTGCAGTGACTCTACTTTTGGAGAGGAAATACGTTAGTATAACTAAATGCACCCCCACTGGATATTATTGTTAGCACAAAGCTTACTGCTGGCGAGTGTTGAAGATGTCATGTGTCTAGGTTAGTTTTTTTGGACAGTTCATCCATCTTCACACTGGGAGCTGCTTAAGGAAATGCTTTTTCTGCCGGGGCCTTATACTTGATGTGTAAGTGGTGCAACTATTTGTTTTGTTAAGATATTTGTGTCTAATCAGGTTTATACTCACAGCCTGACTTTGATTGTCTCTAGGATAGCATAGTGTTATGCTTGGATAAGCAGGAGACTAGGCCCACTACTAAAGGTCTCCAACAACATGAGATAAAACATTTCCTCCGTCATTACAGTCTATCAGTAATCAGATGCTCCTGGGCCTCCCCGTCCCTTTTTGGCTGAACACTAAAAATATCTCTTTTAGTTTGTGCATCAGAGGGAAGTTTGCCTAGGGGAGCTGCTTGCATCATTTATTATTAGGAACCTTTAGATGTTAGGAATTCTAGATCTTCTTTTCATCTTGCTATCAATTTGCAAGAGTTTCCTTGCTCTCCCATTTCACATTCACCACAGAGAAGGAAGTCTAGTGTATGGTTGAGACTTGGCTAGAGTAGGAATTCTGTTAATTTAAAACATCTGGGCTCTTTATGCAAGAAGGACTCTCTTGCTTGAGCTCACAGAGCTCTCAGCAGCTCATGACCATGAGAAAATATGCCTCTCAAATATTTAACCTTTAAATAGGGCCTCCTTCATGTGGTAGTATAGGGCCAACTGTATATATACAATATATACCATACAAGTCTGAGGATTGCCCAGGAAGGTAGCTCTCCAAATAGTTCCCCTAGCATGTTTCGGCTTCCCTAGAACATCAGGCTTTGTTAAGGCCAATTTTTCTGAGGTTTGACAATACGAGGCTCCAACAGTTTCATTTCTTTATTGTTTGAGGCTGCCTGACAAGTTTGAGTTCTTCTCTGGAGTGTAAAGGGCAGATGCGTATTTTGTTTTGGTCTCATAACCATTGTGGACCAACAACTAATACAAAGAAGAGAAGGAAATAAATCTCTCCTTTTGTTAGGCTTGCCTGAATGAGATGTCCAAGGCCCCAAAAAGACTGTTGGAGACTTCCATGTTACTGTTGACTTTTGTGGAAGGTATTCAAAAACTGTCACAGGCAGCAGATTCAAAGCCTTTAAATAGGTTAAAAAAGTAGGTTGCCCCTCATCCACAGGGCAAAAAAAAAAAAAAAAAAAAAAAAAAGTTGTGTTTTCACTGTTCCTCCAGAGCAAGTAGCTAGTTTTTGGCAGAGTTTTTGTGCCTGAAGGCATCACGGTATAATGTGTCTCATAATGGCTGCACACTGCATGCTGTGAGCTGTGGAATTTGGAAAAAAGGTACCCGGGCTGGCCAGGAGAGCAGTGTACTCCCAGCTGCCTTTGTTTCCCCATCACCTTGTATTGCCTTCCCATCAAATGTGAAGGTAAGATAGGGCTCTCCTCACCACCACAGATGTGGTGGAGGGAAAGGCATTCTCCCCTGTCTGCCTTACAGCTGCCTCCTCTGGCAGGTGTACAGTGCATCCTGTTGTGCTGACTGTGGGCAATATTGCCTCATCATGAAAGGGGATACAGAAACAAAGCAGATGGGGCAGCATGCTAAGATATTCAGTGAGGATCTGTGATAGCCATTCCTGATACAAGGCAGTGGGAAGGGGAGACAGGCCTGACTAAGCAGTGCAGAGGAGGCAGTAAGGAAATCGGGCTTTATTCTCCTTTGAAGTAGCAAGGAAGGGTGCTTGAATGTTTGCTGCCTACTGGGGGTATCTACATTAAATCCCATGCTAAGCATCAGGCTTCTTGAGTAGCTTTGTGAGGGTTTTCTCTGTACCTTAATTCTTCACTTGTAAGACGGGATGCAGAAAACTTGCACCCTGGGGGCATGGGCCTTGCAGATGCCTTGCAAATTCTCAGAAGTGATCCCATGTTATCACAGGCAACTGTAATGAACATAACCAAGCAGGTAGGTTTTCTTGGCCTAACTATGGCCACTGTAAGGCTCTAACTTGAAACCAGAGGTTCTGATGGACACTCTTCTCCTCATTTCATCCTAAACACAATCATAAAGTCATAGAGTATCCTGAGTTTGAAGGGACCCACAAGGATTATCAAGTTCAACTCTTTGCTCCATGCAGGACCACCTAAAAATTAAACCCCATGTCTGAGAGTGTTGTCCAAACACTTCTTGAACTCATGCAGGCTCCTCCTATTCTTGACCTCCCCTATTCCTTATCTCTGGAGAGAATCACGTTGAAGAGGAATTGTGAGGTAGCAGTACTAATGGTAGTTAGGCTGTTCTTCAATGGTGGGGGACAGGGAAGGAGAGGTAGTGTGATGGTGTGCCTGAAAAAGGTCTGAAAGGGGGGGCTGTGGGCAATCTCCTCTGTGCACCAGGACAGAGTGTGCCAGAGTCCCTGTCATGAGAGACAGTGTGGGGGCAAGACACAGAAAGATACTGGAGTACAGATGGCACAGGAGAAAATCTCTTAATTTCATAGCTTAATTAAGCATCACGTAGATTACACCGGACATACTGTGGTGCCATTGGTATATCTTAATGCTAGAGGGAATGAGGAAAAGCAAGCCATTTGGGGGAGTGCTTTTTCTGCTCTTGCTGATGGAAACACTCCATTGTAGACTCCTGGCTTTCTAGAAATATGCCTTTCCAGAGGGGAATAATAAAGAGAAGCTTGGCTCTTTAAGTCACTCCGTTTCCTGTAATGAATTGAGGTCTTCCTCCACCATATGCCCAGACAGAGAGGAAAGGGAGCACGTGCAATCAGTTCTCACTCAGCTAACCAACGAGATGTGAAATAGGTTCCAGGGTGGATGATACCCTTGAACGAAGTCACACTGACTTGATTGCTGTGATAATGTATGGATACTCTTTCCTGTAAAGTCTTCCATGTAATTGAACCCTGTTGTCTGGTAACTGGTATCGGGTGAGTAAATTGTTGCTTTCCAATGGAGGTTAAATGCTGCAAGCTTTGTTCACAGCATCTTATCCAACTGTCCCAAGCTCTCTCTTTACCAATGGAAACTTGCCCTTCAGGGAGACCCTGAGGCATGCAAATGACAGAGAGATTCCTGCCTCCTTTACAAGCATCCTGAATGCAAAATGTTTTATAGCGTGGAAGTCATGGTAGGCCACTCTGACTCCTTCCAATTTAGTTTGGGGCATTTTTGCTCTGCAGCTCAGACTGTCACTTCCATTTCTTGCTTTGCATGCACTGAAGCAGCCCTTTTTTTCACTGAGTTTTTTTCACTCTGTGAGCTCTCTCATCTCATGTGTCCCTGCCTATAGCAGAGGGGTTGGAACTAGATGATCTTAAAGGTCCCTTCCAACTCAAACCATTCTATGATTCTTTGATCTGTCTCGCATTTATTTCTTCCTTTACTTCTCTCCTTGTTGTCCATCCTTTGTATTTATTTTTTTCTTTTTTCCCTTTCTCCTGGAGTACAAACCTGGAGGAGGTTGCTTCCAGCTACCCTTCCTAATGTACCGCTCATTCCTATTGCCCACAGTAAGTCTCTTCCCCACATACACCTTACTAATGCCTCAATTTCTCCATAGATAAATTTAGAATGATAATTATGTGTTCCACTAGCGCAGGAATTACAGGGCTTGGACAGATGATGTCTGCTGCATACTTTGAGGTCCTTGGTACACACTGATAATGGAGTCCATACAGTAAGACTGTAGGAAGACACACAATAGAATAAAGGATGCCCTTGGCCCACACTAAAACAACTGTCATTTTCAGTTCCTGTCTGTGAGGGAGTTCACAGACTTCAGTAGCAATGGTGTCCAAGATAATGTAAAAACAAGGAACAAACTCCAGACTTTTCCTAACGCCATCATCTTGCTGATCCCAGGCAGCTGCAGAAAGTTTCCCCTTGTTGATATGGACTGTCTCATTGAAGACTAGTCTTGGGGTTGACATGGGCAAAACTGTCTAGGGAAGTTCACTTAATTTACTGCCAATGCACACTCAGGACACCTTGTGTTCTTTGCTACACTAATAGTGATAGTTATACTTAACAGGGGTCCATCATTAGACTGTTTGCCTAATATTTTCCAGGGAGTTACTCCTTTGGGTGACGATAACTGTTTTAATTTCCCCCCCTGCTACTCCGTTGATCAGGCTGGATTTCTCATCTGGCAGATGCTTGCATTAGAGGAGTGATTTTGCAGAGGATCTGTGCAGACAGTCATACATCAGTCCTCCTATAAATTTGAAGTGACATGCCTGTCAAACTTGGGCAGAGTGTGATCCCTGGGAAGATGTGGGAGAAATTCTGCTAGAGTCAGATGAGCTGTGCCAAAGCAAAAACAGTGCAAGGGAACAGAGGATGACACTCTGTGATCAGGCAGAGGTATGCTGGATGGAGGGTGGGGGCTTCATTTTTCACTCTGTGACTGACAGGTTTACCTTCATCTCTATCAGCCCTATAATAGAAGTTGACCTTTTCTCTCCAGCAGTGCAGTTTCAGTTGACAAACCCTGCCTCTCCCTCCTTCCTGCAGTCTGTTACAGTAAAACAAGGCCATTCCATCAACTTTTGGCTTGTTTTCCAAAGGAAATGAATATTGTGTGATCATGGTGATGATCAGCCCTGGCTAATTTCCACCACAATTGCTGGAGGAATAAAGGCCTCAGGGTTTATTATTATTATTATTAGGGCTCCTATGTACTTTGTACAAAATATGACCCAAAAGGTAAGAAATGCTCCTTCAGCACTGTCATGGAGCAAAATCCAGAAAGAATGAGCTCAGCAGCCCTTTTTCAGACTTCAGAAAATCATTGTATCTACACCACCTTTCATGGCAAAGACACAGGGAACCAGAAATATGCTCAGAGAAACTTGCATTATGCTCTTTACCTTTGCATCCTCCTGTGTAAATAGATATTACTCATAGTACCTTTCCAAATTACATAGAAATTCACTTCGCAAGGGTGTGCTATCAGCAGAGCTGTAGCACCTTGTACACTGCAGAACCCATGCAGTCACTCCTGGTGGGAACATTGTGCTGTGGGATTTCAGCTGGGAATTGCTTATGCAGGCTGGATTTGTATTTGAGCACATGCCTCCATATTGCTGCAGTGCCAGTAAGCACAGGGTTCACATTGTTCCTAAAAAAGAAATAGCTGTGTCAAAGGAAAAGATGTTTCCTTAGCAGCAGACAAATTAGGCTGTATCAAGTGGTAGTTCTGGTGTGCACCCAGTCCTAGCCTGACTGAAATCACCAGCTGCGTGAGTGTCAAGGGTGCTAAAATGAACTGCAGCCACTCTTGGGCTGTCACACAGCCCTGCGCAAGGTTGTGACTGTTGGTCACTGGGTTTGCTGATGTCCTTCTGTCTCCCTTCTATCCCGTGTTCTTAGTCATCACCTTTCATATAGCTCTGTTTCTCTGGAGGAAAGACTTATCAAATTCATAAAGCTTTAAATACAGAATATTTCCAGAGCAATCTGACAACATGCTGGAGTGAGGTGAGGGAAGAAAGGTCTTTCTCTGTTGTCCCATTCTTTTATCTCTGAGTCCTCTAGTCATAATCAAAGCAGCTGCAAACTGCAAGAACATGGTAGAATATACTGTAGAGTTGCTTGTGGGAGCTTTGGCTTTATTGCCTGTGTGCCAGTGAGGACCAGGACCTCTGTGGATTGCCTATAATGAAAGGGGCGTGCTTGCTGCATGGATAAGCATGTGGAACATATGCGACTGTTTGCTGTGAAGGCTCTGAGCCAGCCAAATCCCTCCCTTTTACTCCAAGCTCTTTCCAACTATTCCAGTCCTACACAAACATCTTCTCCCTCCCATCCTTCCTCTCGCTTGTTCCAGCATCCCAAACCAGGGCCTTTGAGCTCTGCCCCTCCATCTAATCTGTGCTTCCCTGTCTAATGACGTGCGCTAATGTGCGCTAACAGATGTCTGAGCGAAAATTAGCTGTGGTGTCCAAATCAATTAGACTGGAGAGGCTATGCAGGAGCAATTGCTCAATAGGCTGTGCAGGTTGCCTTTCTATTGCTTTTTTTTTTTTTTTTTTTTTTCCCTTTCTTTAGAAGAGGTGAAATTCTGCAGCCAAGCCTTAGCCTGCTTCCCTGCCTTGCATACTCCACTTACAGGCAGTCTACCTCTGTGCTTAATAGGTTCTGATCTGGTCTCCAGATGGAGCTGGCTCCACCAGCTGCAGGCAAGCAGCAGCTGCTCTCTGAAAGGAGAGGTACATGCTTCTCCAGAACCTCACAGCGTGGGTACAGCCGGCACGTCAGAGGCAGCTAAACGGTCCTGGCATTTTTCATGTGTTTGCCTGCTTCGCAGGAAAAGCGAATTAGTTTTACAGGATCAGCCACTTGTGGAGCAGCATCTTGTGGAGAGTTCAAAACGAGCTATGGCACACATAGACTTCTTGGCACTTGGAAACATGGCTAGAGCTCACACTATGTAAAGAAAGATTCTCCATGGTGCTAGGAAGCAGAGAACACAAATACTGAAATGTTTTATACACACTTTTCAGGCAACAAAAGATCTGCTGCCAAAGGCATGTCTCTCTGTAGTTTTATTGTGTCCTGTCGTTGAAGTCTTTTTCTTCAAGGACCTCATGGTAAAGCTGGTGTTCAATTAAACAGGTTTCTTATGTTGCTTGTCAGAGAAATTCAGTCATGGGCCCCAAATCAGCCACACTGTTTGCAAGTGAAATACTGATGTGTTTATAGAAATTAGCTCAGGGGTAAGTGGGAAATACTGCTGGTCTTTCCTTACATACACTATTCCATCTGGACCATTTTTAGAGCAGCCATTGCTTCACTGCTCTACTCTTGGTACTGACTGCAGTTTTGAAGACAAGATGAAGCCACAGTGTGTAGAGTTGACTGGAAAAGTCAGTACCTTGTGCATGAAGTGGAAATGCATGACTTGCAGGCATCTGTGGAAATACATTCTTCTTTTGGGAGCTCTGTTTGAAAGCATACACTATCAAGAACAAATACATATTTAACAACTCCTTCACAGAAGTCCTTATGAACTTCATTCTAGTTTCAGTCCCCTTTCCATTAGCTGCACCTACTTTTTGAGAACAAATAGTATTTGAAGATCTGTTATCTGAGTCCTATTAGTTTTTGCACGTGTAATTCCTCATCTCAGCTGCCAATGCTTTTCACTCCTAGCTCTAGATGTTCCCTATTTCTTGCAAGATGGTGCTGCATGAGGTGCTGGTCAGCAAACAATAGTCATTTAATTTAGGCATGCAAGTACATTGACCAAAAGAAGAGGGTTCAAGTCATTTGTGTGCTTTGCAGAACTGGAATCTGGGTGCATTTAGTCCTCTCAAGCCCCCACCGCTTCCTCAACTTTTTTTTTCTTTCTTTCTTTTTTTTCTGCAAGCTTGTGTCTTATTTCCTTCTTATTGCTACTTATGACTCCATTTTGCCATCAAAGTTGGCTGCCTCCTCCTTCCCTCTCCACCCTCCACAATTAAGCATCTGTATTTTAAATGATGTTTCTCCAGTTGTTCTAGCCTGCTTTTTCCAAACTGCATCTTGGTTTTGTTTTCCTTTCTCCATTTGTATCTTGTTCATCCCCTTTTGCTCCCAATCTTTTGACGCTTCTGTGGGGCAGCCCCCCTGCCTCTCTCCTGCTGCCTCATCCCCAGCCCCATGCTGTGCCCACCTTTTGCCCCTTCCTGTGTGTGCAGCCATGGGCTGTGAACACACACCAGCATTGTGCTTGGTTCTGTCAGCCAAGCTTCCCAGCCACATTTATCAAAATTATCCCACAGTTCCTTGCAGAGCCGAATATTAATAGGGTTCATTTAAAACCAAGAGTGTTACTAATGCTTTTTTTCCTGTGTGCTAAATGGGAGGAAACAAGAATTACCCAAACAAGCGCACATGCAGAAAGTGGGGCTGTTCAGAATAGTAAATAAGGCGAATGAAATTCGTGGCAGAGGAGATACAGACCAGTCAGCAGGGCACACATGTGCCAAGTGCCCTAGTAGTCATTTCTCCCAGACCTAGTGGCAAGGCTGCTAGAGTATCCCTCTGATGGCTGGCAGTGTCCCTCTGATGCCAAGGCTGCCTGTTTCTTCATATCAGTCAGATGCAGCTCTGCTTCAAAGCTAGGATACAACTGGTGCTCCCTTCTCTCTTTGCTATGAAGGCTTAGGCAAGAAAATGAGAAGTTGAGATGGGGATAAGAAGGGAAGCTGGAAGACTAGTTAGGCAGGTTGCAAGAGCAAAAACATTTGCCCCTTTGTCAGGTCTCTCTTCATTCACCCTTTCTTTCAGATCTGTCTTTATTCAGATCTGCTATAGCCCTTTGCCATTCCCCAGTCAAAAGCACTGCCATTCTGTCTGCCAATCCCACATGTCAGACTCTGCATCCTCCTCTTCATCACTGTAGCCCAGCAGCCAGAACAGGCTCTTTCTAAATGCCCAGTTTCTTCCCAGATTAAAACTGAACCTCTAATGGGTTTGTAAGAGAGGAAGCATACAAAATTGCATATAGCACTAGAAAAGATTTTGAAGTGCTTTTATGAGTATCCACAGGTACATAGCATGATGTCATCAGATTGAGAGCTGCTGTGGAATCTTGCTGCTTCCAGAAAGTAGCAGACATAAGCTGCCATAAAGCCCTGTGCAGGGAGAGGGAGAGATCCCAAAGGGCACAGCTGCAAATACTGGCATCTGCTCATCTACTGAGAGTCCATCCAGACTGCTTTCTGTCCAACATCCCATGTTGTGGAGCAGGCTGCCCTTCACTTTCTGTTTGAGGTTTCAGCAGCTCACCTCACTCAAGCGTCCAGTTGGCCAAACGGAGCTACAGCAGCCCCACATGCTTGAAGAAGCAGCAGCGTCTCCTTTGGCTTCTAGGAGGCCACTGCTTCTTAAATGCTCTCCCAGCTCAGGAGATCCTCGTGTGCTAGGGATACATACCAGCCAGCTTAAGAAACTCTTCATCTCAGGCTCACATTGTCCTTGATTTCTCCAAGGAAGCTGCTGTCAGGCACCCTGAATTTTTTCTTTACCTTTACTTACACAAGGATCAACAATGCACCATTAGGTCATAAAGCAATCCCCTGCTGCTTCTTGGTTTAACTCTGATTGCAGCATTTGGGCACACATTTAGTATTGCCACGTGCATCAGTCAGGGACTAATTCTGTTCATGGTGCTGTGGGTAAGAGCAAGGATTGACTCGTTCCTCTCAGGAATGACTATATTCCTGTGTTGCAGAGATCCCTGTGACACTCTGCAAGCCCCTCACGCTGAGCTTTCTCCTCCCTCTTTTCCTTCTTGCTTTGACCTTTGCAGCCCTGCCAGCTGTCATACTTACAACAGCCCAAAGTGCTTTGTGGCTCTCACATGGACATCTCCAGAGTGAGGCAACTTACACCAGCTGCCTTATGCAGGCTTTTCCTCATCCTATTCTGCCTAGCCTGGGGAGCCAGCCCTGGCTTGGGAAATGGAGGATTTGAAGAAACATCCCAAGTGCATAAAAGCACTATGATTGGTACCTGTGTGCAATTAAATCTGGTCCAGCCTTCCAGTGCATTGCTTTATGATGGTTCTAGTGGTAATTAAAGCATAAAAAGCTCACAAGTTGGCATTAGTGCAGGCCAGCTCAGTCTTGGAAAAAAAGTGTCTGTTTCTAGGGGAAGATGAGAATGTTTTTCCTATCTCCAACCTTTGATTTATTCAGTGATAGGCAACGGGGATTTAGGGAATGCCAAGGAAGCTTTGAGAAAAGTGCTTGCATTTAATTAAGGATTGTGGCTTACAGGAGGGAGCTTGTCTGGTCCTATGGAAGCAAGAATATCAGAGCACTGTGGCTGGTCTTAGATGTCTGCTCCCCATGAGCAAAAAGGGTATGGGTAGTCCAGGGAAAGATGGGATTTGTTCCTGGTGGGAATGGCAGGAAGAGAAGCGTAAAGATTAGGCTTCACAAGGGGGAACAGCAAAACGGTTGTTTATTACTGATATGAAAGCATCTGGGGATGTGAATGTAGAGGAGGAGTTTGATGAGAAGAAACAAAAAGCCTTGTGACTTCTGGAGCTTTATGGAGCAAAAACAAATCCCGAGCAGAGTTCATTTAAATGTGCAGTTTTATAGCTGTTAATGTGTTTCCTGGGGAAAAAGGAGGAGGGATTTAGCAGCAGTTACAATAAAGTAAATCACTTAAATGGAAGCAATTGTGTTCCTCAGCCTTCCTGCCTGTCAGTCAGTTCACCAGTGTTTGCAGAAGTAAGGACACGATGGTTTTCGTGCTCCTCATTCCACATTTTCCCAACAAGAAACCCCCTGTGTCTCCTTTCCAGCCACCTCTTTGTAAACCTGTCAGCCCCATGGTTGTATCAGATGGATACCTCTGAGCTATGACTTAGTGGTCTCCTGTGCCCCTTCTTCTTTGCTGTTGAGCGTTTCAGACACACAAAGCTGTGTGTTTTAGACTCTTTTTCCACGTAACACTGCTTCCAACCAGTTTTAGTCTGTTTTGGATTCTGCTTGGATTTCCAGAGGCTGTTTTGACCAACTAGAACTTGAGGGGAAAAAAAAACAGCCAAAGAAAACAAAACACAAGACCTTTCCTGTGCAGTCGTTTCACAAGAGGACAAAATTTAATTGCAAAGTGAATTGGGGAGATCAGAGCAGCAGTGGCTGCAGGCAGTGAGGGGGAAGTTCAGCACTAATAAATGAAACGTCCCTGATCCAAGGAGAGAAAATAATCAGCACAGCTATAGGACAAACTTGGGACATGACACCAAGCAGCTGAACCTGTCAAATTAATAACACCCCTTTAATTTTGTCCAGCCATGCCACTAAGCCCTTTTCCTGTAGTTGGGTGCTATAAGCCATGCTGTCTCCCTGGAATAAGGAGGGGAGCTAGGACAAAAGAAGGAGCTCAGCGGGGAGGTTCATAGCATTGCAGAGCATTTTGAGCATCTCACTATTGACTTATAAAAAGGAACAGCTGTAACAGTGGTGGCAGGCGGTGTCTCCAAGGGTGGGAGCTCTGAAGGCTCTGCTCCTAGTCCATGGAGATGGGGAAGTGTTCCCTGAGATTCTGAGGGCTGAGACTGCCTTCTTCCTCTGGCTGTGCCCACTTGGCTGGAACAAAACCACGCACATAGCACTGCATGCTTTTTCCTTCTCTCCACACACCCTCCTCTCCATGTTGTTATCCAGTGGGGCGAGATTCAGAGCTTAGGTATCTGAGCAAAAGAAAGAGAGGAACAAAGATTCCTTCACACTGCTTGTAATGTGGCAGTAGCCTTGAGCACACCTGGCCTGGGAGCGTGGGGCACAGGGGAGGGCAGGGAAGGAACAGAAAGACGGATGCTGGGCGCTGCAAGCATAATTGCTGCCTTGCCTGTAGGTGAAAAGAGTGCTGCTGCCATTCCCACTGGGGCCAATTTGCTGTTTCTGCTCTTATCTCCAATGTTCATCAGGCTGCGGCTACAAACCTACTCTGTCCAGGAAGGCATGTGAACTCCCTCTCACCTCCTTTCACCTGGGCTCGTGATTTGAAAGGGAACAGTGTGCAGCAGCCCGTCAAGGCACGGAGAGGAGTGCTGCTAAACTGCAAACCCTTTTGTTGGGAATGAGGAAAAGGAAGCCTGAGGCATTAAAGCTATCTAGGTGTCCTACGAAGGGCTTGTGTGCCTGAAATGAGGGCCTGGCCCCTACAGCTAGGTCCTGAGTTTGGTTTTGGATATTCCATCTGTCTGTGTGTTAACAGCACTCAATTCACAGCACTGCACTTTTAGCGCACAAAAACTATTTCTCAGACTGCATGTCCCTAGGATCTAAATCCAAAACCGAAAATATGCGACTTCCTGACAAAGCCCTCACATCCTCTGTGGTTTTCCCCTTAAATTCTTCGGCAAGCCCCTTAAATTCTTCAAGCCCTATTGCTTCTCCCCTCTTAACTGCATTGCCTTTAAAACTTGAACTAGACCTGCTTATCATTTTCTGTGGAAAAAAAAAAAGCTGCATTTCAGACTGGGTTGCCATGTTCATTGAAGCCCAGTTGCAATTTTTTTTTAGAAGGAGTTTAATATTTAATTTGACCATTTTGCACTGAACAGCATGCAGAATTAAAAGCACATTTTTGCGAGAGAACTAATAGTTCAGATTCCTTATTTAGCTCTTAGCCAACTAAAAAATAGACTTACTTTGTAACTTCCGATTCTACATTTTTGTGGTACAGACTGGGGAACGTCATTTCATTTTGCTTATTCCGATTAAAACCAGTGTTCTGTCTGCAGGTCCCAATCAAGTCTTTCTAAAGCTGCAAACAAAGGCTGAGAGATAGTCCCTGTCCTGCAGAGTCTACAGTTTAAATAGACCAGATAAAAATGGAGCGGTAGAAAAAAAAGCATTGCTACTCCCAGTGAGATGAAGCATGTGGAATGTTGCCCAAAATAAGAGCAAGTGAGTGGCAGGGCCTGGCTCTGAACTGCTGTAATCAGTAAAATATTCTATTTTTGATAACTTCCTTGTCTTCTCTGTCCCTTGGCACCCCCGCCCGCTTAGAATTTTTTAGCATACATAAGCATATATTTCGCAGAAGATATATACTTTTCCTACTTCTTTTGACCAGACAAGTTTGAAGGAGCTGGAGGAGGCACAAATTGACCACAGGTGATAGGAAGAGGAAAGAGACAAGATTACTTCTGTTCATTCCTGAGTTGTTCTCTTTGGATTTTTTATTCTGTTTTGGTTTTGTCTTTTATTTTAAAAAAAAAAAAAAAATAGGAAGAAGAAGAAGATCCTAGTAATAAATACAAAGGCTGCTCCAAAAGTAACACCTTCTATTTTATTATGTTGGCCATGATGTCAGAGTTGGATGTAGCTGGTATGGCAGTAGATATTGAACTGACCCATCAGTATTCCCTTACATGTTGTTGCCAGATGGCTGCAGAGGGACAGTCTGACAGAATGGCTTCTGACATGGGAATGTCGATGAAGCCAAGGTGTGTCATTGAATTTCTTCGTGCAGAAAAAATGGCACTCATTGACATTCATCAATGCTTGCTAAACATTTATGGAGACCAAACAGTGAATATGAGCACACAGTGGATGTGAGCACAGTGAGGAGGTGGTCGTATGTGTTTCAGCAGTGGCGACAGTGACAGTGGGGAACCTCCGCTGGTGCCGGCTGTTATGAGCATGGCATTCAGGCTCTTGTTCATCACTGGAGAAAATGCGCAGCTAATGGTGGTGACCGCTGAAAAAGAGTGCTTTGTAGCTGAGAATATGCTCTATCAAATAGTGTTATGTCCTCTTTGTATCTATCGTAGTTTCCATGGAAATAAATACGTGGCATTATTTTTGAAGTAACCCATGTATAAAAGAACACAGGTGCACTAGGTGATAGGTTAGTCTATTATGTTGCAAGGATGCACAACCATGAAACAGTTAACGCTTTCAAATGCTGTCCTACGACCTTCTATATTTACTGTAGAAAGGACCGATTCTGGCTAAGTTTGCAAGAGTGCAGAGGAGGTGCTTCAGTGCTGGGATAATTGGTGAGCTGTATATCAAGCTCTTCTCCAGCTAACAGCGAGCTGTACAGATCATGCTCAGATAAAGGCTGCTTTGAGTCATTAGCCTTATCCATATTGTATAATGCTATGAAATGAGCATTGGCCTAGTCTGGTCTTCGTGTTCAAGTGAGATGTTGTGCATGAGTTGTGTCATCTTTTTTGTATTTAGACTTACCAATCCAAGGACTGCCTTTCTTGTTTTTTCTACATCTTTTGGGTACTGCTGCATACCTGGAAGAATTGTTCCACTGAATATGTTATTTTAGTGGTGCTAAAATGGACCTTTTTTCCACTACATGACGCCTTCATAATTTGTCTGAAACTTTACTCTTCTACCATTTAAACCATCTAGATGCCAGGGACTTTGCTGTCACCTTTCACTTTCTCAGCATTGCTCTTCACCATATTGAATGTGTGCATTTCAGCATTTTTCTCTCTTATTCAGTGTAGTTTGGGCCTCAAATGAGGGAAGAATACATTTGAAACATGATTGAAGCTGATACACTTCAACTTGTCTAAAAAGACAGCTATGAACTGATGTACCATTCCTAATGCTGATGTTTTATAGACCGGATCTTACATCATGTTTGTACCTAGCTAATAGGGGACCAGGCTGTTTTATCCTTTACTCATCTAGAACTTAGACAATCCACATTTTGACATTTGTCAGAGTCCTTTGAGAAGTCTGTTCCAAAAGTTGCACACCCATTCTTTCTGAAAAGGTGTGTGGATCTCTTCAGACCCATGATCTTGCTATGACCATGAGAGGACTATTATTTTCCCAGTAGAGCTAATTAGCTTGTTTAATTCTATTCTGCCTCTATACCTAACCCCTGCATATCCCATTTTGTTTATCTGCCCTGATGGATGTTTGCAGCTCCTCCCAACTGAGCATCATCCACAGCTTTCATTAGGGAGCTACTTCTTCAGGCTCATTAATGAAGACGTTAAATGAAAGCAGACCTCACATAGATTCCTACAGCACCTCGCTTACCCACCTACTTACAACTTTGCTCTTACATGCCCCTTGTCGTTATCCTTGTTTATGGTTCTTCAGGCAATTTCTAATCCGTGACAGTGCTCCTAACCCAAGACAGATTGAATTAAATTCACTTGCAAGAGTTTGTAATGCGCTATATTAAACATTGCACCCTCTGAATTCCCCGCAACCCTGAATTTAAAAACAGTCTAAAAATAGTATCGCTGGCCATGCACAGATTATACTGGACCCTCACAAGTTATAGAGCTGTGGTTTTAGAACAGGTGATAAATATTATTAGCTTGATGAGGCTGGAAGACTGCCCCAGCTCAGGTCTCATCATCTCCAGAATTGACATTGCTTATGCTGTAACATCACTCCTGAGCTACCTGATTTAGAACTTCCATCTGGTTTGTAAGTTACTGGTTTTCCCTATTGAATTAATAATTTAATTGCTTGTATAGGCAGTAGCTTAAATATGTGCTTAGTGCTTATCCTTGCTCCAAAAGTGAATTCCAAACTCAGTACTACAGTGCAAGGTGAGAATTGGACAAGCAAGGTTTTCATTCTAATCTAGTTCAGGAAAAAATAAATCATATTTCATTACTAGTCTTTCCCTGGTGAACAATTAGATCATCATTACTATTTTTTTTGTTTTCTATATTTCCTTCAATCTGCTGTCTCTCCAAGGGCATGATTTTGAAGGAGTCCCAAGAGATCTGTACATGAGAAGGGTGAGATCAAGGGGAAAAATAAGCTGGTTGATATCCCTATGACCATTTCCTAAACAGTGCAGACCAAAACAGAACAGTGATCATCAGTAAAATGCTGTGAATGGTGATTCATATAAAATTGTGAAAGCTGTGATCAGAAAATGTGATGCAGCTTCCTACTGGAAGACCAGTTCTGTCGGCGTCAAAGTGTTTTGCAGGAGCATGGTGATGCAACAAATTTTTTTGACAGACGAGTGTCACAACATATCATTTTAACTTCCTCATTTCATTTCACTAATGTCAAAACATTTAACTGCAATGAGGCAAAAACGTTTCATTTTGACTGTATCATTACATTTAATTTTGTTTAGATTGGCATGTTAATTTTGATACCATATATTTATACCTAATGTTGCAAATTGTTACAAAGCAGTAGAAAAGAACCTCACTTTTCATGCTCTTAAAATATAGGCTTAAAATGTTTGCAGAGTTAATATTTAATGAGCAACTGCATTCTCTCCCTGAGGTAAATATCTTATCCTACAGTGGTAAGAAGCAGCCTTCAAACATTTCTACCAGTGCTGCTGTCCTTTGAGCTCCATATAGTTTCCGAGGTCTGCGTGCCCTGTCACATATAATTAGGAGCTGTTGAGTGAATTGATCGGTTAATTTCCATCTCGCACTCAGATGCGTTTAATCCATTAGCTGATGATTTGCAGAGATTTTTTTTTTTCCCCTGAATATTTCCTCACCTGTGTTTTATCAATAGTTAAATTGATTGGGTCACCGTTATTCACTGCTTGTCCAAACCCTGTTTCTTTGTTTGCCTCTTTCCGAGCCATGTGGTATTTTAACAAGCAGTTGGCACTTCAGTCATTTAAATGTCATCATGAATGTCACCTCTTTTTGTTTATTTATTAATCAGCATACCTAGTATCGAATGATATTTCCAAATAAAATTCTTTCTTCCTTTCAGTAGCCTCTAGCACGATCCCATTGCTGCTTCACAATACTATTATTTGCTCCTTGGTCAAAGACCCAGCCAAAGGCAAACCTTCTTTGAGGTGTTCTGAACACCTCAGCAGTCCCAGGAGAGCACGTTGGTCATGGTTGTTTATAAATGGCTTTTTGAGGAAGGGAATTTTCCACCTAATACTGTTTCTTCTGCAAGGTATCGTCTGCAAATTAGGTTTTCTAAAAGTAGGCCTAGAT
This sequence comes from Chrysolophus pictus, assembly GCA_037305975.1. Taxonomy (NCBI): domain Eukaryota; kingdom Metazoa; phylum Chordata; class Aves; order Galliformes; family Phasianidae; genus Chrysolophus; species Chrysolophus pictus. The sequence continues at coordinate 113,666,342 of CM074576.1, read as the reverse complement.
GACCAGACTGATCTTTGTAAAAGAAAAAGCCTTAGTCAAACTGCAGAGCAGTGAGTATGAAATTCTGGACTGTTGCATTTCCACTGTGACCAAAAAGCTGAATTGAGATCCAGGCTACCGATACATTAAATACTTCATGCACATAGAATCATAGAGTGGCTTAGGTTGGAGGGAACCTCAAAGATCATCCAGTTCCAACCCCGTGCCATGGGCCTTGCTCGCCTCCAAGAGCAGCCACTACTTCTCTGGCACACGCACCTGGCTGGGGAAGTCCTTGGTCCAAAGTCTTGGAAAACAGAAGAGGCAGAAAAAGAGGAAAGGGAGGGCAAAGAGAGTGGCTCAGAGCTGCGAGAGAGCTCCATGGCAGTTAGGCCCAGCTGTGGTTCTGCCTTCCCTTACACTCCCCCCTTCTGCCAGCCCCAGTATCTTCTGCATCTGTCACCGCCTGTTTCTTCAACTACTCCTTATTCCTCTCATTTCTCTCTCAAATATATGTGTACAACTCTGGCACGCGATGGCAAGTACTACTGAATTCCAGCTTTTTCTCTGAGTAAACAGAAGTATTTCTCAGCTAAAATAGTGATGAAATTCACAGCTCAAGGTGAGACAGAGAGCAGGGCAATTCGCCACTAGTTTTTGTGGCTTCTCTTAGCTCATCTCAGTACCAACCCCGTTCTGTAGGCAGCCTCACTCTCTAGCCCACCCTCCTTGTTCCCCATTCCCTAGCAGCAGCCTACTTAAGTCTGGCTTTCCCCTTCTCCCAGCCACTCTCCACTTTAAATAAAAACAACAAATCAAACCAAACATCCTTGTGGAGAAAACTGAGAAACAGAAGAGGTGTCCCATCAGCTGCTAGGAGGATAGAGAAAAAGAAACTGAAATATTTCATGCCCTGAGGACAATGTCATGTTGCACTATAGGGGCATGATGGACATAGACAGGTATCCAGGCCTCTAGGAGCTGTGCTGCAGGCTGCTCTCAGGCCCAGCTTACTTTCCCAGCCCTAGTTCCTTCCTGAGTCATCTTCCCCCTTCTGTCTTTGATGCCCAGAAAGGCTGTAGACTTGAAGAAAACCAAGCCAGTTGTCAAGAGAGTTGCATTCACCATATGGTGCCTGTACTTCCCCTGGGAAATTTCAAAATGCCCTCAGAGTAAGTAGGATTGGAAGCCACCAATCCTTTAGATCATTTAAACTAAGTTATACTAACCCATAGATCCCATCTTCTGAAAATGTCCACTCTCCTCAAATGAGGGACACACTGATAATTTCCCAGTAGGCCAAACACAGCCTTCACTGTGCAAACAGCAAAGTAGATTAAAGCTGCACTCAACTTTAATACAGCAGCACAGCCCAAGGGCACTATAGCTGCTCTGATTTGGGGACTAGGCAGATCAGAATGGAGTCCGGCTCAATGGGATCCCAGTTCTCATTTCATATCAAATTGAAGGCAGCCAGCAGAGTTACACTGTGCAGCTCAGGGACCACAGTGAGGACAGCTTTGTCTTGGCTGATGGCAGGTTACAGACCACCAGCCAAATGAGAGCTCCTGAAGTGGCAAGAGGTTTCAGGAATAAGCTGCAGTATGTGTGTAAGTGCTTATATTTGTATGTATGTATGTGTATATATATTTGTAAGTATTCTAAGTATGTATGTATTATATATGTACACACAGACACTCACATATGACAGTTTTATGCCATACATATTATTTTTCTGCACGGTGTTGCCTGATGCAGTGCATTGGGATGCACATTTCTATCCCTGCTTTCCGAATATCCTTACAAATAGTTGTAAGTCTTCAGTGTTTCACTCAAGCCAAAGAGTAGCTTCTCCAAACATGTATCTGAGTCAGAATTTCTCCCTGTTCAAGGGAAATATCTCCAGTAATTCTGCCCAAAGGAGGGATTTTTCTTCCCCCTTCTCATTCCATCCCTCTCCTCTGTCCAAGCTCAGGCATCAGTACAGCACAGAGCAGCAGATGCTATGGGGATGATGAATCTTTGAGCAGGCAGTGTCCTTCTTGATGGAATGCCTGGCAGCTGGTTGAGATCAACTCTGATAGCAAAGAAGGGTAGGCTGACATGTCTTGTCACATAAAAGTAGACATCTTTAGATGGCTACAGGTGAGATCACCATGAATCTCAGGCTGCTTTAGGGGGAAATAAGAGAGAGGAGTCAAGAGGTAGATGTGTTTCTCAAGCAGCTGGGCAGATGCTGATCATTTCTGGAGGCTTGAATAGTAAGGGGAGAGAAAGCATGTGCTTACCCCTCATCTGAACTGCTCTGAGCTCTGCCTTCAGCTGAATGGGCAGCAGAAGAAGGCATCGTGTCATTAATTTTAATTTTGCTATTCCTCAGTCACATCCAGCAGACTTCCCTGGAGTTCAGGGGGACAGTAGGAGCCTGTGGGCTCCTCCTGTTCTTGTAATGAATGCATTAGTAATCAAAGAACTGTAGAATCATTTGAGTTGGCAGGGACATTTAAAGGTCTTCTTGTCCAACTCCCCTTCAGTGAACAGGAATACCTTCAGCTAGATCAGATTGCTCAGAGCCCCATCCATCCCCACCTTGAATATCTCCAGGGAAGGGGCATCCATCTCCTTGGTTCTGCTGGTCAGGAGAGCACCTTAGTGCAGTGCCATCCTGATACAGCCAGCCAAAGCTGTTTGCATTTTGGTGCTGTGCTTCCAACTGCTAAGTCAGGAGAGAGTTTTATGTACCTCCTGGCTTTCTGTCACACCTCTCTCAGCTAGAGGTATGGTTTCCATCTCCACTTTCCTTTGTGTTCCCTCAATAATGCTGACCATGCTCAGTGCCTTATACCTCCTCTTGAACTGCTGGTTTTTGTCTGTTCGTTGTCGGCATCTTTCCTCCAGAAATCAGGAGATGACTTGAGGCACAAAGAATGTGCATCTGCAGTGCTCACCTTTGATTTCCAGCAAATCTCTTCCCTGCGTTTCTCCTTCTTGAACCAGGTCTTGGTTGCTGTCAATCTCCTTCCATACTGCAGTGCAGCTCAAATCCAAAACAAGTTTTCCTGCCCAGCACGATGGGGAAGTACATCTCCTTCCCTGTTGTCACCACCTCTCTTCTGAGGTAACTAATAAATTGCTCTGAGTCTTTAAATGGGCTGTTATTTCTTCCTTCCATCAGCACTCTCTCACTCTTAACTCTCAGTGCAGCTTCAGCTTCAATGAATTTATTGGCATGACAGGGTACATAGGTGATGCCAACGTTGACAACTTAATTCATCAAGCGCTACTGTCTTTCTCTCATCTACAGTCTTCCGTCACTCCTTTCCTCTTTCCCCTTTCTCAGCTCACCTTTTTCTCTGTCTGTCTGGCTGTGTCTGTCCTTCTGTCTGAAGTTCTCTCCCTCTCCCCCTCCTTCTTGCTCTGGTAGCCTCCCTAGGTGATAGTTAGCTATCTCACACTCAAGACGATCTGTCTCTCCTGACAAACAGAGCCATCAATCAGAGGGCTCACCAGAGGGGGAAAGAATTGGTCTTTGCAGCACGGTGGCTATTTTCTTCTCTTTGCAGCACATGTGGGGCTGGGGGTTGAGGGCAGCAGTCTTCAAACTGACTTACAGAAGCCACATTTGCTTTAAGGCTGGTCTGGGACTGCAGAAGAGAGAGTAGTTGTGTCAAAGGAACAGAGAAAAGGAGAAAAACCCGTCAATGCCAAATGTGTATAGGCAGGTAGAAATATCATTTAAGAAGTCCAACAACTTGACAAAATCCCCCCAGAGAATAAGGACTCTGTTAAATAGAGTAGTAAATGATTTGTCCTTCTCACCCCCCCAATCCCATAATCTTTTGTTGGCATGGCAATTGCCAAAGTGTATAAAGAACGAGACAGATCCCTCAGGTATCTGTCAGCACTAGATACAATCTACCCAGGACAGTGTGTGTGTGGTATTTAATCCTCCATACATCAAGCATATGCCCAGGATATAGTGTCACACTGTATTTGTGCTGCATCCCTTGTGCCTATTTGTCATGAGTGTCTGTGCCTGATCCAGTGGCAGGTTGATCCATAGTGTGATGCCATCTCAGTTATGTCTCTGCTTTTCCTCAGACTTTGGCAGAGTTTTCATCATTGTGTTCTGATGAAAAGTTTCTTTGTTTTTTAAATCTCTCTTTATACTTTAAGGAAATCAATTTTTCAGACTCCAGCTTATCATGACCATCAGAATAGAAAGTGTATGTCCCTCTCATCCATCAGTACTCTTGAGTGTACTGATTTCACTTCTACTCATTTTTAAGCTTTTATAATGTTTTCTAGATTCCACTTTTTCCCCATGGAGCACATGGCTGATTTTCTCCTTTATGGAAAACCAATTTTGAATCATAGAATCATTGAATGGATTTGGTTGGAAGTAACCTTAAAGATCACCTAGTTCCAGCCTCCCTGCTGTGCACGGGCAGAGACACCTCCCACTAGACCAGATTGCTCAGGGCCCCATCCAACCTAGCCCTGAACACCTCCAGGAATGGGGCTTCCACAGCTTCTCTGGGCAGCCTGTGCCAGTGCCTCACCATTCTCTGAGTTAAGAACTTCCTTCTAATGTCTAATCCAAATCTGCTCTCTTTTAGTTTAAAACTATTACCCCTTGTCCTATCACTAATTACCCTTCCATTATATGGTCTCTCCCCATCTTTCCTGTCAACTCCTTTAGATAATGAAAGGCCACATTAAGATCTCCCTGGAGACTTTGCTATTATGAACAACTCTGATTCTTTCAGCCTGTAAAAGAGTATTTTATTTTTACTTTACATCAGCAATGAAGAATCAGAAACAGACTGTGTAGTCTGTCTGTGGGAAGGTCTGCCTTGGGTTTGCCCTTTTTGCTTTGCCAAGAAAGTCTGCAGCATGATAATTCCTCATGGAGAATTCCCTTTAACAGTCTGAGGCTTTGCAGATACTCCTCCTCTAACCTTCCTATTCATCCTCTGGGGCTGTAGAGGTGAAGGCATTGTACCTGTCATGACACCAGTCAGATACCAATCACTGGGGATGCCATACATCTTGCACTCAGTAATTCTCTAAGAGTAGAATGGACAACTGAGTCTCAGAAAGGTGGACTGACTTACTCAAGGTCATAGCAAAAGTGTGCAGCAAAACAGTCACTGAACTTGGAATAGCAGACGTACTGAGTCATCCACAAAGTCATTCCTCTCTTCATTTTTGAGTAGAGTTGCTTACCTTGATAACTATGATAGGTGCTCAGATGTGAATGTGCTGTGAAGGCAGAGAGACACAGGCTGTGTTTTCCTCCGAACTTTGCTTTTGATCACCCGCAGTGATGGAAGCAAAATGCAGTTTTGAAGTGTTCTTTGGTGAGCAACAGGGAAAATCACTTCATTCCCTCTCTCTGGCCAGCAGTGCTAGATTCTGTGGTGGGTAGTGTTTTATTGCAAAATGTCAGACAGAAGGTGTCTGTAGAGGTGCTGTCTCACACAATATGAAGGTGCTGGAGATCTTTTCTTAATTATTCTCCTGAGAGGACAATGTCTGCCCATTTCTTCTCAATTTGTTACTCACTGTTCTGAAATTTCTTACAAAGTCCTGCTGCTTCTTTCTTGCAAACCCCTGCAGGCATAACTTTCTTATAGACACCCAGGCTTCTAACAGCTGGACAACTTTGGGTGAGTAATTCCACTCAGCTCCAGTGGAATTTGCCTACCTAACGGTCTGGTTCCCTGCACCTCTTTGCAAACCCAGCACATAATATGCTAAGTAACTCAGTTTGCTAACACTGAGAGACCAGCAAAAAAATTCCAGTCAGTTTTGAAGAGTTCAGACTTGGAGCCCATTGAGAGAAAAGGGACAGCCAGCATGTGCCTTGCTAAAGCTGCAGGCTATAAGGAATAAGCCTCGTGTCTGGACGTGGGGGAGAGATTCTCCTTTAATTGAAATGGCACCAGTAATGTGTTTACAGAGCAAAGCTCTTGGAATCCATCCCTCACATCCCTTGTGGTTGTCTGCACATATACAGCATGTTCTTACCACATGGCAAAGCTTGGAAAACAAAACAGTGGGAAACTTCCAAGACCTCAAGGTGCTGCTGCACGTGGCTGAACCAAAACAGAGTATTCTTTCTTTTGGCAGAGAGTTTCGGATAGCAGAAACTCTACTCCTCAAGAAACCTTGGCTCTCAGTTGGTTTGTGGGAAGGAGTTTGTGGGAAGGAAATCACCACAATTACATCTTAGCTGTAGTTGGCTGCTTGCTTTGTTTGAAAATGCCTTTCCTTCAGGAGCACTGTATTTGCTTTCTTGTCTTTGCTGCTGGAGCAGATTTGTGTAGATGAGCATGTCTGACAAGGGATTTTTTGCCTTGAACTCTCTAGCTTTCCTTTCTCCGATGGCTGATGATAACATCCTGACCTTTATAAATACGCTGCTGCAGCTATCACCAAGCTTTACAATAACTAACAATTGAAGGTCTCACAGCTGGCATTTCATAACTGCATGTGCTGAGGAAGGCCACCATCTGTGGATCCAGCAGCAGTCACAATATAGGAATGTACTGAGCAGCCCAAACGGAAAAACTATGATGATGCACTTTGTGTCTTTTTCATGCTCAAAATTTGCAAGATTTTTGGAGACTGGTCTTTGGATCAGGTTCTTTTTTTGCTTAATGTGACTCTGGTGGGGCTTTCAGCAACTCTGTGCTAAGGCATCAGTCTTCTTATTGCTGAACTGACTGCACAAGCAACTGTGGTGTCTTCTGTTATAGAATGTCCATCATTCATTGAATTGGACAAAGTGAATCCTCTTGATGGTCAAACAGCTATATTTTCTTCCCAGACTGCTGTCCTAATCCAAGTTGGAGAATTATAGTACTATAGTTCAATCACAGCATATAGTATTCTTTGCTCTTCTCTGAATCTGTGCCCTTAACACAGGAATGAATTTTATCCAAAATTCTTAAAAGATTTGAGTATGCGATTTTTCACTTTATTCTCTGTACTAAAAACAAAACCAGCATTTCGAAAATGCTGCAGTAGCTTTGTGCTCCCCTGGAAGCCTGGAAGCAATCTTGAAAGGTAGTTACAGTAAGCTGTCCTGCTCCATTTTGCTCATTTCAATGCATAAGAAGGAAAGCCTGCTAATAAAAAAATGTTTTACATCTACCACATACATTTGATTTGAGCAAGAGGCTTGCAACTGAGAAGTTGTGGGTATTGGTTGAAACTGAGCCAGATCCTTGGGTGTGTGGTATGCACAAGACACTTAGAGCATTGTATTCACTGCCCTGTGGCTTATCACAGAGACTGTGGCATATACCATGGTCAGCCAGAGGAATCTGAGAGCAGAGTTAGGAGAGAGCTGCCTTTTCTTTTCAGCCTGTGTGTAGATTTCTATCCGATGGTTCATGAAGGCTATTCTCTTCTGCATTGTCTATCCCTAATGAGCTGAACATAAGCAAAAGTATGCAATCTGAAAAATAAATCATCAGACAAACAAAAACTCTTTGTTTCTGTTTCTCCTGACTATACAGCCATGATAGACAACCTTGCCTTCATCCAGAGTGGGCTGTCTGTCGAAACTAACTTCCTACCCTGCTTTCCTTATCAGGAAAGCCTAGTCATCTTTGTAACTCATAGACACCCTCTCTGAACCTGTATCTCTTGCCCTGGAATGGCATAGGCTTTTCTGTCTGCTTTCTGACCATACCTGGCCTATACTTTCCAGTCTACTTCCCAAAAAAAGAGGTAATAGGCAGCAACCGAGGACTGCTGGGACTCAGTTAAAAAGCCATAATATGGCTCATTTTTTTCCTCTCAGCTGTCCCTATTATGGTTGCAATGTTTCTTGAAGCCATCACCCATTCTTGCTTTAAAAGAATTTGTTCAGAAATCCTTAACATCCAAGAAGGATCTTCCTGGGCTTTGAATCAAGCTTGAAAATAGTCATACATTAGCTGTACATCCCATATACATCCAACACGCTTAATATTTATATGAAAAAGATTTCTTAACAAAACTCTCTGAGATGCATTTGGAGGACTTAAATGCTAAGGAGAATATTTCTCACATAATTTATCTTCCAGGAGGGCAGGTTATGTCTGCAGAAGAAAAGACCTTTTATTACTTCAGTCCTGTAACTAAATACTTCCAGATTTGGGGAAAAAAAAAAAAGAATGGTCTGAGGGAAAATATAGGACACACTCGAAGCACAAAAACTGAATTCTGTGTACATTTGTAGTCCTGGAAGTGTTTGGGATTAGCATTCCAAGGGTTAGTCCTTTGGGATGAGCGTGGTAAGTACTTCTGTTGTTGCTTACACATGTCTTGTGAAGGAGGATGTTTTTTCACAGCGGGCCTCTCCAGGACAGTTGGTCAGAGAGCATTTTGCAGTTGGCTTCAGCAAGTGCAGTCAGTTTTTGAGCTAAGAGAGCCCAAGCAATGCCTATGGCAAATGCACAGAGCTTTCTTTTGAAGAGATGAACCACAGATAAGTAGATCGCTGCAATCCCAGCATAAATTTGATATGTTAATTGAAAAGAAAAGAAGTTGTGTAGCAAGCAACCAGTACTTCACATACAGAGGTCGGAATCTGGAGATAAGGAGATATCAGGCATGTGCCTAGCTTGTGCTTTCTGCTAAGCATGTGGCTAAGAACCTGATGTTCAGAATCCACAAACATGGGCTGGTGACCCTTTGCTTGGCCAAGGGGGACAGCCAGAGTCCTTGGTGAAATGCTAATAGCATGGGAGCAGGCCTGGGGCTCAGGCTTGGAGCTGGAGCTGCTTTACGATAGAAAGCTGGGATCTGAGATTAAGGGTGAGGCACTGGGCTAGGAGCAGGATTGAGACTGCTTTTACCCCCGTCCCACAGCATCACATCAGCACACTGAAAAATGAGACTGGCTGGAGACTTAAGCTTTTTTTTTTTTTTCTCTCTGGTTTGCTCTCAATTAGGAAGTAGAATAATTTCTCTCCTGACAGGTTCATGGAGATGAGTTTAAAATAAATCAATGAGAATGAATGTAAGCAATAGAGCCCAGTTCTGTGCTGACTTTTCCAATGGGTCTCAGATAAGGCAGTTCAGCAGGTTTACACTCCATGCTTTTCTTTGCTAAGAATCAACGTACTGAGAGTGTTTGCCATGCAATCTGATGTGGAAAAACAGCCCAGGAACTTAAATATATATCAGATGAGGCAGAACTTTCTTTTGGACAAAATGGTTTGGCTTGTCATCACTGCAGCGAGGTCTGACATGCTACCCAGCCCTGTAAACTGAGGGGTTTCCCACATGGCTTTCATTTACCGCATCCTGTTTGTTGCTCCACTCCCACTCAGTGCAATAGGCACAGTCCCCATTTAGATTTAAATGATTCCCTATGTGACCACCCAGCAGGTGAGGCTCAGCTGCTCAAAAGGGAAGCTTGCTCTCACGCAAAGACCAAACTGGCAGCCCCCATACTTCCTTCAGCCTGTGTTTTCTGTAAATCAGCAGCAACTGATGCTCGGAAGGAAACGTGCCTCAATGGAGCAGGTAGTGCTGGGACTGGCTACTGCAAGTCTCTGGTGGCTTCCTTGCTCAGGGTGGGGCAGACCATTCTCTAAAGGCTGCCAGAGGTGAACATGACAAGACATTCCCTTACAGACAACAAAAAGATGCAGTTTTTACACCTTGTTGAAAACACTGCAGTGTATTTTGAGAGATCTTTTTTGAAATCCCAAGGGATTCAAAACAAAAAACAAACTTTCATTGTTTCCTTCTACTTCACCAGAAGCTTTAAAGCTACTGGAAGAGGCGCTGGCGGGATGAAGCAAACCTAGCAGAGCAGAAGGTCGGAGAGACGTTTTGAAGTCTGCACTTTTCAGTGAAGTTCAACAACTCCACTCTCTGCCCTCCTGCCCTGGTGACAGCTTCATCTCTCCGGTTGAGGCTGCAGCATGAATCAGACCGTAAAAAACACGTCTCGGGTCTCATGTCGCATTTCATCTGTAAAGTGCTTCCAAGACATTAGCATGCCACATCCCAAAGGGCATCTGAATTTTACTTGCTAGCCCTCAACTTGCTCCCCGTGCAGACTAGAGTAGCAACAAGCTGTTTCTTGTTACTACTGCAAAGAGCCGTGATTAGCCTGCTGCACACATAAGAGGGAAATTAAACCATTTAGTTGTGTTTAGCAGCTCAGCCCCTTCTTCAAGCCCTCTCTCCTCACTAACGCATTGACTAAACAATGACTAATGAGGCCAATTTGCTGACAATTAATTGCCCCAGGAAAGGACCCCTAATTGTGGTGAGCAAGGTGGAAGCTCTAAAGCATTCAAGGGCGTGTGATGGTCAGCAACCCCCTACCTCTGCCTTGGGGCCTATTAGCGACTTGGTATTTGTCGCAAAGTGCCGTTAATTGGGACCTCGGGACAAGGAAATGAGAACTCTGGAGGCTAATTGATAGGCACCTGCAGAGGGCTTTAGTAGTTGCGAAGTTCCTTTGACTTATGAGAGAAGTCCTGATGTTTTCTTTTTGCCCAGAAAGCCAGGGGCTCCTGTGGATTGGTGGGTGGGAGTCTTATTTTGCCCAACAGATGGGGGTCCCGCTTGCCAATTGAGAGGAAAGTAAACAGACTGGAGGAGGTAACTAACTAATGGGGATATATGGAAATGGTTGTGGTGACTTTCTTGTCTGTATTCAAGGTTCCCTTCTCAGGATGAGCTATTAGAGCACTTAATGGAGATTATGGGCTGTTGGGCTTTCTTATTTTCAGTACTGTTTGCTTCTACTTCTTGGGTAGATTAAATAGCTTTTGCTGTATCTCAGGTCCGGTGAGTGGGAATAAGACTTTTTTATTATTATTATTTTATTTTAAATGCATTTTGTAACTTATTGACAAAATACCCAAATATGAAGCAAGTTTATGATTTTAGACTGGGGAGCAGCTGCTTTGGAGCGTAAGTCTGTAAGTCACAGTCTTGTGCCAAGCCCCATTTGCCAAAAGGGAGCAGCCAGGTGGCCTGGTTATGAACTACAAGCGGTGGCCTTGTCCTGTCCTCTACTGCACTCCACTCATGAGCCAGCCTCTGTGGATGTGAGCTTGCATCTCCTAACCATTGGGCTGACTCATTTTGTAGGAAATCAGGAGCACAGCCTCGCTCACTACCTGCTTCCATAGCCACATATGATAAAGCTGACCTAGCGTACACAATTACAGCTAATATCTCAGGAGGAGTTTTGAGCTCTGAAGGGGTTTGGTCATAAAAGGCAAGGATAACAGCAGCAGATGTTGTGTGTTCTCTTGTTTGTGGTTTCCTTGTTGCCTCCTGTATATGGCCCCTGGCTTGTAATAACTGCTGTAGCGGGTGTTTTTGAGACACAGCAATGTTTTGTGAAAACAAATCACTTGCTTTCATTTTGAGAGCAACAGTGATTGCGCTGGGGGAGTGTGCTCTATTTTTCATGTCTCGGTCTTTCTTATTATATAAATTAATGCGAGTTGCAGTTGTCATGAAAGTAACAGATTGACAGCAATTAACTTGAATGGGCTTAGTGCAAAGCAGGTTTTGTGCAACCCTTTCCTACCTCACTCTGTCACTGCACGTTGCCTGGGACTTGCATTTCTCCACCAGCTCTGCCCTTGCCCCCTCCTGCTGTGCAGCCCCCGCTCTTCCAGACTTGAGCTTCTTGAGAAGAATGGCTACTGGTTAATTTGCCATTTATTATTTACAATTAATGACACGTATGAGGAGATGCTGAGCTTGCATCAGGCATATCGTAGATCTGAAAGGTAGAAGAAATAAATAGGCATTCATGAAAAGCTGTTCTTCTTTGAACTCATTTCCAGCTCTCCAGAACATGGCATTGTTATGAGTATGGCTCTGATATGTGGTGTTCTGCACATCGGTCTCTTCTCTCACCCCTTCCAGTGGGTTCCTAAATGTAGGGTAATGCCTGCCCTTCTATGCTGAAGGGAGGAAAACAATCTGGCAGCTTAGTTTTCCTTAGCACTACCATAGACCTGGCAGTGCTTTCCCAACATCACCAGAGCCAAAAGGGTCTGACAGCAGCCTGATCTCTGGAGGGACAAGTTGTTCAGCTGAATAAAAAAATGTGGGAAAGTGCTGTTTAATTGTAATGCTTCCCATTCTGCAGGTCTCCAGGCTGTGATTTTTTGCCCTGATGTTAATGACTCAGAGAGGCCAGGCATGAGAGGTTTTTCTAGATGAGAGTCACCAAGAGATGGCTGGGCAAGAAGAAGCTGTCACATCTCAGAAGCTCCTGGGCCTACAAGATTATTTTTTTTTCTCAGCAGTCATCCTTCCTGCAGTCTGGGAACTGTGAACATATAACACAACCCACACTTGGGAAAAAAAAAAAATAAGGTCAAAGCTTCTCATTTTAAGACTATCCTAAAAAGGTGTGTACAAAGTAATGACAAGTGCCAAGCAGGCAATGCTAACTGTTGCTGGCGCTGACAATTTCAGCATTTTTAACATGCCATCTTGACATCTTGAAAATTAAGTCTCTGACTTTTTTTTTTGTCTGAGAAAAATTAACGTCCACTAAGATCTGGTCACTTTTAATGCTGACTGGCTTTTAAGCAGGATAATCTGAACTGGGCTTTAAATTCACAGAAAAATTATTTCCTTTGCTATTCCCCTTCCTCTCAGCCTTTCCTTGCCCTCTGTCCAAGATAGCAGGCTGAAGGCAACCAGACATTATACTTCTAACAGGATTTCAGCCTTGAATGCCCTCTTTTTCCTCCACTGAAAAAGTGGCAAGCTAGATATGGCCATCTGGACATATCCTTCTCCTCTTGGGCATTTGGTCTGCATGGTCAGATCTGTTTCTGAGTTTATTTGACGTGCTGCAAACTAAAATGACTTGACGGCTTTGGAAGGGGCAGGGTGCACATGTCCTAACTTAAGCTCTGCTGCTGATGCCCAATAGTGGCTTTGTCTGCTGAGCCATTTGGCCTGGCATTGACCGTTCTGCCAGAGCCTCCATCTGCTAGGCCTACTTCAGCTTAGTCCAGAACAGACCTTTTCTTGGTTTGTGATGGGGCTTTTTTTTCCTGATGCAATCACCAATCCTTTGAGGTTAAGATAAGTCCCTGAAACATGTGGTCTAGCATTGTTCTCGTCTCCTCAGGGCTCTGCTTACATGTTTTCACCAGCACATCACAGAAAAGCTGTGCTGAGGATGCTGTGAAATCACTATCCTTGTGTCTGCTGACAGAGAAGCTTGGGCACAACTCTTGCAAAAACAGCAGCCTCCATTTTTCTTTCTCAGACTAAGCCTACAAGTTTAAAACTAAACCTACTCAGTGCTGAGCCAGATCTCATCATGGTGCTGTAATTCACTGCTGTTTACGCATACCACAAACGTGAAGCCATAAGTGTCTTTTGGAGGAGGCAGGGCGTTTAATTTCCTACCTGGGATATTTCCTTTCTGATGTCCTTTCTGCAGTCTTGAGGCGTTAGTGGCCACTTTCAGAGAGCACCGTGTGACTGTTGTTTTGTACTGCCAAGCATTTGCTGTGCAGAAAATCCTGAGTATAGGGCTGTGATAAAGGGAAGGAAGCAGGAAATGGATCACTTTCACAGTCAGTGGAACTCTCATACATCCCTCTGCATGATGGGATTTAATTATTTGGCAACATCACTGTTTTTCAGCAATGTTGTTGTTTTTTTTCCTTATGTCTTCTCCAACTTCTTCCTACAAGTATGGATGCACTACTAATGGCTCACAGGAAACCACTGATGTAAAAGGTATCAGGGCTTGTTTATCAGAGGATTTTGCTTTGATAAAAAGGGGTTGATTTTCTGCTCTGCCTTGCTTTACTCAGTGTTGTGCTCTTAGGAAGATATCCCTGCTCTGAAATTCCTTATCTCCTGGAAAGGGAACCCAGGTGCAATCAACTGTTTCCTCAACATCTCTTACTCCAGTTGCCTCACCAAGAGCTCAGCCATCAACACAAACTCTTGCACAGTAGACTGGCTTCCAAGTTCATTTCTCTTTCCATTCTGGTGCCAGTTAGAAAAGGCTGCTTAGGTTTTCATCCAGGCAAGGACTGAGTATCTCTAGGGATGGAGATTCTACCACCTCTTTGGGAATCTGTTCCTATCTTTGATTTCCCAAAAATGAAAGTTTCTTCCTCATTTTGAGTTAAAATTTTCATTGTGTAGCAGCTCTTGTCTGCTGCTTTTTGCTGATCACTGTGCAACTCCGAATGTTGCCTTTGCACCTTTCCACTAGGTATTTGTAGACAGTAATAAGACCTTCACTCTTCTTTCTCTCTTTGAGTGTGAAGATACCCATCTTTCTCAGGCACTGCTTGTACACTGTGTGCTTGCAGCCTTCTGATCATCTTGGAAGCCCTCTGGTGGACTTGCTTCTGTATGTCAATGGCATTCTTGTACTAGTGAGCCCAAAACTGGATGTAGTGCTTGAGAGACAGCATCTGAAGCACCATATAAAGAGATATAACCACTTCCCTTCACTTAGGTGGTTATACTCCTGCTAATACAACCTAAGATATGGTTCATCTTTGCTGCAAGGGCACACACACCACAAGCTTACGCTGAACCTGTGGAGCCACTACTTCTGCTGGGCTACTTTCACCCATCCAGCAAATATCAGGGTGGTTGAAGTTCCCTGCCAGGCCTGTGACTTTGAGGCTTCTTCTATCTTACAAAAGCACACTTCATCCAGTCTCTTCATAATGAAATACCTTGGTAGCAAAAAAAAAATAGCCATCAAATGTGACACTGTGATACCCTCTGATCTATAGCTCCCAGCCAGCTCACCATTCAGAACAGAGCTGGGTGTACTCCAGTCATTGTGTTGACTGTATTTATGCACAGCCCATTTGAGATGGGCCTGCAGCTTTCACAAGCAGAGTGCAAAATCCTTTGCTGTGGTTTTTTGTGCTGGTCCACTCTGCTCTCTCACTGACCTTGGTGCCGTCCTTTCTCTCCATACTATGACAATCCCTCCCCACTGTACCTCATTTGAATCCCTCCTCACCTAGGTTAGCAAGCTTGCCTGCAAATATGCATTTGCCTTGTTTTGTTCCTGCTTGGGTGCCCTTGCTCCTCCAAAGAGATGCCATGGTCATAGATACTGAAGGCCTGGCTGTGAGTTTGGGGCCAACAGAATGGGCCCCATTGCTATGAATCCAGGTACACAGCTTGCTGAGGTGAGTTGCTCTCTTCAGGCTTCATTTCCTTTTCCACACCTATCTCATAGGCAGCTCTGCCTCAGAAGGGCCATCAGCCACTCCTGCCAAGGAGCTGGAAGGGGAGGTTGCTGTCTGTTTACTCTGTGGTAAGCAAAGCAGAAAATGATGTTGTTTCATTCCTCGCTACACACAAATTTGGAAGCTGGGGAAAAAAAAAGTAGAAAATAAGAAGATTCCTTTTTAGCTAAACTCCCTCACCTCCTCCTGGGCGTGAAGCGTGGAAGAGATACAAACATGAGGATGGAGAAACAGCCACGGCTTGTTTTGCCTCAGAAAATGGCTGGGAGGCTGAAACACAGGGCTCGCACCTTGCCCACAGCCGCTGGTTCAAGCCCCTGTGGAGTCACTTAATTCCTGTGACAGAAACTCAGTTACTTGGAAAGGCCTTTAAGGCACCAGGAGCACAAGCTGTGGCTGGTCTGAACCTTTAACCACTCTACTGTGCTTTGGGAGCTGTGCCATGGGAGGTGCAGGTAGTGTCTGGCATCCTGCTTGGCTGGAAGGCACCACAGAAAACTTCCTGCTGTTCTTGTACCTTCACACAGCAAATCTCCATAAGCCGTGGCTCACATCTCTGCTTTTTGAACTTGTTGTGGCAGTCAGAGAGGAAATGAATTTAAGGGCTCTCTAGATCCATTCCCAGCGAGTGTTTGGTAACACAAGCAACAGAGCAGGGCCACTTGCCCTTACCATGAGTTGTATCGGCCCGGGGAAGGCATCAGTACCAAATGTACCTCTGATTCTGTGCCTTGAGGTCTGGAACCCTGCAGGAGAACATAAAATAGTGTCCAGGGTTATTTTAGTTTCAAAATGAATGTTGAGAGCTGGGGCAGTGTGTAGAGTTGACTTTCTTCTGTCCAGCGTTGGGGCAATAAGGCAAGTTCTGAGAGGTTCTTTTATGAAGCCTACAAACATAAAGTGTCACAGTTGCAGAAAAAGATGTTTCTACCTCTTTGAAGATGTAGGTCCTCAAAACAGAGGTACCCCTGTAAGGCAGTTCCCAGAAGAGGAAAATTAAGGAGAGAAGATAGCTAAAGGAAGTCTGGTGTAGGAGGCTTTCCTGGAGACACTGATTTCGTCTCCTCATTGCATATTTCAGGTGAGTCATGCTGGTCCCATGACTGTGCCACAGAAGTTAGCGCTGCTAGGCTTTTTGGGCATTGTATCAGGTGCTCTCTAATCAATGCTGGCAGCTTTCTCACAGCCAGAAGGCCCTACTTTTTCAGTGTTTCCTGACTCAGCTGTGACCTTGCCCATGTCTCTGTTTTGGTTCTATTTTCCCTCTCTTGGCTGCTTCACCCCATGCATACTCCTGAAAGCAGAGCATTGCTCTGTGTATCTTTCTTTTTTTACATCTTCGCACCATTGAAAATTTGTTACACTTGAATTGATTTTCTCGGCTGCTGAGAAGCCATAACCTTATACTTGGAGCACTGTTCTAATTCAGAAAACTGGGTGGTAAACTGGAGTGCAGTCTGTAAGAGGAGTTCATGTCTGCCTCTGGTTAATAAGTAGATAGGTTAATAAGTAGGACCAGCTTCCCTCCAGAATTAATGAGGTCCAACTTTGTTTTGTCTTTGCAGTTCCACCAAAGATCTCCAATATCTCCTCGGACATCACCGTGAATGAAGGCAGTAATGTGACCCTGGTTTGCATGGCAAATGGGCGTCCAGAGCCTGTGATCACCTGGAGGCACCTCACCCCAACAGGTAAGTGGCTCAACAGGCCTGTACCCTGCTGATGATTTGTGAACTCTGCAGTAGTTTCCTTCTTTTTCAATGTTACTGAAAATTTTAGTAGTAATTCAGGCAACTGCAGAAATGAGGCAAGGCTCCTCAGTGCATTGCAAGCATGTTTTGTAGCATGACCTCTAAAGCATGATAACTAGATTGTCCCAGGGAACAACTGAAATTACTTCAGTAGATGTTCTGCAGAACTGGTCTTGTGATTCTGTTTAGCTTTGGCCTTTGTCTAGCTGTTCCAATCTCTACTGCTGCTAATGCACATGAAGGGAGTGGGAGAAAAAGAAGAATTTCTACTTTATTCTTCTATGTATTACATAGAAGAGGTTCTTTCTGAAAAAGTGTTTGCTTACCATTGATTCACCTTAAGAGGGAGAGGAAAATAGTAGAAGAGGTGATTTTATATTACTTTCCACTTTGGCAGATAGTGTTCTTGTGTCTTGTGCGGTGAGTAAAGGAGATACTTGATCTGCCATGCAAGTGAAGAGCAGGCTAGAGGCGGAATTATTCAACAGTTTTGTTCTGCTATCTAAGTATACCTTCCATGTTTGAGGATGTGGCAAGCTTGGAAGGAAGATGTCCTTTAAGTAGTCAGACTCCATGGTGATAGCAGTGTGAGTTGCAAGGAAACCTTAAAAATTATCACTGGGGATGGGAACAACTGTTGGGTTTTTCTTCTTCTGTATCATGTCATTTGAGGAGAGAGCTCTTTACTGGATTTCCTTTTTGCCATCATCAATTCTGTCATCTGAAGCATGTGGGGAAAGCATTCATTAACTCTGTATAGTATTCTGTGATATTGCCATACTTGTAAAGAGTTAAGGAGGGCTTGAAGTATGCAGAGTACAAGCCTTCTTTGTATGCTAGAGAAATTTAAGCTGTCAGCCAGCAAAGGGAAGAGAGTTGCATAAAGAAAGTTAGAGAGAGGGGGGCCAGAAGGAGATGATACAACAGGGCCCAATCCAAGTGCTGCATCCAGAAGCCCCTGGATTTGATGTCTGTGGTTCAGATTGGCGTTTTTCAGATTTCCTGTCTCATCTCCTCAGCCAAAGCATTCATGTATTTGAAATCTAGATATGCATCTTGTGGTTTGGGCCCATTTCTTGCAGAAGAAGGAAAGAAGATGGGTAAAGGCTGCCAGGAAGAAGTGGGAGGAGCAGATGTGGGGAGCTAATGTGGGGAACACTAATCTTCTTTGGTATCATTGACACTGCTTGATTTTCCAGCTTTTTTAGTATTAAGTACAGATGTGCCATTGACATGCATGGGGAAATAGGTCCTATCTTTTTCATCTTTAATTATGTACTTAAAATCTTTTAACATTGACAGTTTTGCTCTTAAGATTTATTTCCTACTGAGTCTTCCATCTTACTGTACCCTCAGTCTTTTAGTCTTCCACCCAACTTTTTCTTGTATGAAACACATTGTGAGCACAACCTAATGTTCGAGTTAAAGGAGTTACAGGAGAATTAAATTAAATCTTCATGAAAACTGAGTCCTGACATGTATCAGATGCATCATTCAGAAGAGGAATATGAAGATTCTTGTCTTGGCTCATCACTTTGGCTACATGCTTGTGTTTTGAGGTGTTTTTCAGTTGTACTGCCTACTCCATGGTATCACAGACTTCATTTCTCCCTTCTGAGGACTCCTCAGAGTATATTTCCATTCTGGCAATCCTCTCTGGTAAACAGCTGGACTGGGGAATCCCATCCCTGCTTTTATTTCTGTCAGTTTTCATGGGTCTGTTCATCACTTTCCCAGTGTGCCTCCTCACTTTTTTTCCTGTGTTATGTGTCTGAGAGACGTTGCCTTGTTAGTATCCATCAGTGTCTTTTCACTAGCCCTCTTTCAATCAAACCTCAGTCCTTCCCTTTAACAGTGAAGCCCACGAAACTCCTCCTTTCTAACTGGGGAGGAAGGACAGGCAGTCCTTCATGACAGTCTGTCATGTCCACATCTCACTGCTTGTTCTACTGTCTCTTCCTGCATCTCAACACATCTATTATCTTCAATCCATATCTTTTATCCAGAGGAACTGATTTCAGGCAGAAGTCCAGTCTTTGTGTAGCAAGTATACCAGTAGGACTCTTGTTCAAAATGAGGGACAAGAGGGTTCCTTTTAAATGTTTTCCTTGAGGTTGACAATTAACAAAAAATTTCAAATCTGTTTCAAAGCTACCATGGTTAGAAACATCTTCTTATCTTGGAATCTCCCTTTTCCAGGATTGTCAGGCATTTTGGCTTGATTTATGCTAGTTTTGAGCACATCTGCTACGCATCAAAGAGCTATTTTAGACATTGTAAAGGTTTCTAAAATCACTCTCTTTTTCTCTCTGTGAATCTTTTTGTGATTAAACTCGTGACTGCAGAATTCTAAGAACAAATGTTACGGAGCTTGTGTAGGAGGTTTTGAGTGGACAGGTTGTGAAATTAAACCAGCACTGGGGGTCGAGAGAGCCAAATTACTTTTTCTTTGTGCACTTTCCTGAAGGAGTTCATTAGCAAATTTGTCTACTGTTTCTTTCATTCATTGATTTGGTCAGTAGCGTTTGGCTAATTATCTGGGTTAGGACCACAAAAATGATTTATTTCTTGTTGGCTGGGAAGTGGAAGATGCAAATGCAAAGGGAAGTGAGTGATGCTGCCTTCTTTGTGCACAGGAGGCAGAGATGCATGTGATCGTTCATTTAAATGAACCATCATATCTCACTCGTTTGCCTATTTGGGAAGTAGAAAATTCACTTTAAAAAATGCTTCATGCCTTCCTTTGCTGGTACTTTAGTGAGTACTTGAACAAGGCATTTTTCTTGAACTAACTGTAAGGCCCCAAGCCTTGAAGCAACCCACAGGAAAACCCTCTCTCCTTCTCTGGTGAAATAACTGAAGTTTGGCTGTAATTGTTGACTCTAGCACTTGGGAAAACGACAGATAAGGGGAAAAATACTTAATAATTCAGATGGCAATTGACAATACAGATCAGCTTTAGTTCCAAGCAGTGTATAGCAATGAAAGCAGAAACGACATTCCTTGATATGATACAAGTCCTTGCTCTCCTCCTCTGTTTCTCTTCAGATGGTTGTCTGACTGGATTTTGACAAAGCAACCAAATAAGAGAGTCAGCCAGACCCTTTTCTTTCTTATCTGACAGGTTCCAGTGCTGTAGGACCAGGGCAACAGCATCTAACTAGCTATGGATAGCTTAATAGGCATTGCCTGGGAGCACAGACGTCATTAGCTCTTCTCCTTCAGCCAGCAGAGGTCTTATGGGATTGCTGACCTGCAGCTTCCAGCACCTCCCTGCACACAGTCCAATTGCCTCCCTTGTGATTCAGGACATGAGCTTATTAAGCCTCCTGTGCCGTGTGACTTCTCATCCCAGTATGTGATGGTAAGCCTTAGAAACCCTCTGAAATGGATGTGTAAGGAGTCTGTAGTTTGTTCCTCTAGAATGGGGATGAGTATTGGAGATTACTAATACAACTAGGTGACTTGGCAGTTGGCAGCATTAGGAATATTTCACTTGGGGATATCCTGTAGGCTCTCATCTCTTGAAAGGGAGAAAACTCAGAATCTCCCCCCTGTGACTTTCTATAAGGAGTGGGTGTTATCCTATTGTTTTCTTCTTATTATTAGCTCATAGCCTACACAAAGGTATAGATTATTTTTTCCTCACTGAATGCAGTCCAATCAAATTCCCAGTTGTACCACAGACTGGAGAAGGTCCCAGCTCAGGGCCACGTATCATTCATCATGCTGGCAGGTTCTGTGTGGGCTACCAGGGGCAGCCTACCCATCTGTGGCCAGTTTCATTATGAGATGCTCTGTTTTCCCTGAACCATGCGTCAGGAGAACAACTTACACAGTCAAGAAAAGATCCAGTCAGATAGTTTACAGATGGTAGGCAGTGTCTGCTTTTGAGCTCATCTTAGTTTTATTTCACATCTTTCTTGACTTATGTTTATTCAGGCTAATGCATGTTCTCCCTACCCATAAGCTGCTGAGATCACAATCCAAGAGGCAATCATTTATCATTCCTCATCTCTCCATCTTAGTCAGAGCCATGCTAGATGCTTGGTTGACTGAAAAAGCTTCCTGGGGAAAATAAATATTCATGTACATTCATATACTTCTCAATAAACTCTCTCTCAACAGCAGCCCTAAAGCCCTTGTGAATTGAGTTAACAGCAACATGGACATGGACTGTTGTTGCAGGCATCACCAGAGATCTCGCTACCAAGCCCATTGTCCTAGATGGGCAGACAAACACCAAAGAAAAAGGCAGCTTCTGTCTGGAAGAGCTAGTACTTACGTTGACAGAGAGTCATCCTTCTGCTGCTTTCCCGTGAGGTGTTGGTTAGAATCTCCCTGAGGGCCTTGCTCCAGGATGCTGTGGCAAGTTCTGTGATATTAGTACCCAAGTGTTTTGGCAATCTAAGAGGCTGTTACAGGAAGGCAAAGCTACACTGATCTCTTTGAGGCTCAGCTCAAGGTTGAACAAAAGGGATTTACTGGTTCAGTGTAACCAGTAGAGTAGCAAACCATTCCATTTTCCTACAGCAGTTTCAGTGTGAAACCTCTATGAAATCACCAGGTATTTCATTCCCAGTCTGACTTCCCTGACCTCAGCATAGCAAGGCAGTTTGACATGGAAGACAAAAGAGTCTGGATTCTCTCATTTTCCTCCTGACATTCTAAGGATGTACTTTGGCTCAAAAAAAGAGCTTAGTTATTACAGTAGTAATCACAGCATAAAAAAACAGTCTAGAGCAAAGCAGATAAGTATTGATTACAACACCCAAGTTTCATGTCACAGTGTAAAATGAAAGGAGATGGGAAAGCTTGTCAAATATGCCAGGCCAATTCTCCGTAGAGAGTGGTAGAAATTCTCTTTGAGTCTTAGAGAATTTACCATAACCTGGGAGGTTTAGAAGGGATAGGGAATACAGAAAAGTGCCTTCCTGCTCTGTGTAATTGAGATGGTATAATATAATATGTTTATAAACAGCTGTAGAACTCATTGCCATGGAAAGTTATTTAAAGATAGGAACTTGGCAAGACTCAAACAGTTTGTGTGTTTCTGAGGATAATGTGAACAAATCTGGATATTCTTGTTATTCACACCAAAATACTGAGAAGGATGTTATAGTTCATGCTTTGGGGCTCAATTACTAGAGATCAGGATGAGACCTAAATTGAAAGAGACAGATTATCTCACATCCTCCGCTCACTCATGTATCTTCCTTCAGTACGTGCAGGTCCCCTTTTAGGGTCAAATACTGAACATGAAGGAAGCAGAGAGCTCTCTGAAAGCATGAAATTTAAGATGACCTTGTCATTCACACAGGCAACTTTGGTTTTTATGTCCAGTGTTTGTTTGCCTCTCCTTGCTGTCCAAAGCCCTAATGCTTCACTTTTAGTTTGTAAGGAAAGCTTATTTCTGCCCAAAGAAGATAATAAACAGACTTTCATCCAGAGTCATCACAAGTCAACCCAGTAAGCACTGGGTGGTGACATGTGGGAAGGGGATTTTCTGGTTATCTAAGCCATTTGCATTTAGACCACCTGTCTTCTACATTCTAAAAACCTTGGTGAAACAGTTGAGGAGGAGGAGTTATATAATTTTTCTTTTAGATGTGATTATTTTTTTAATTTGGTGGTGTTACTGCATGAGCTCTGCTCATGCCCTTATCTGCCTTTGCCTAATCTGGAAATTTAAGGTTTACAGGGTACTTGATTGACTCAGCTTTCTACGATGTTGGAGGGAAAGAATGCTTTTTAACCGTGTCTCCTTTCTTTTATTTCTTGTATCCTCAAAATACTTTGGAAAAAATCTGGTCTTCTCTTCCACAGAGACCTTTCACTTTGTCTCTTATACACTCCCTGTTTGTTTCAGGACTCTTTCTGAAATCTTTTCCTCTCTCAGCCAAGTTTCTCTCTTGTCCAATGTTATACAGGAGGATTTGGGGAAGGATGCTGGCTCACAGAGAGCCTGGGAAAGAAGCCAAAGTTTCAACTTTTTCCAGGCTTTTCCAAAAGGCATCCAAATTTGCTTCATTTTCTATTTTCATCCCAGTTCTTCTGGCTTCACTTCCCTCCTCCCCTTCCTTTTTTAGAAGTCACAGAATCATATAGGTTGGAAGGGACCTCTGGAGATCATCTAGTCTAACCCTCTGCTAGAGCAGGTTCCCTGGAGTAAGTTGCATCTTACTTCTTATCCCTTCTTCTTCTTGCATGACCCAGAAGCAAGAGCTCCCCCCCCCATCTATAATAACCTTACGTGCTCAACACCTGCTCTCTCTCTGGTACATAGGATGGGTTTGATTTCTTCCTTCTCTGTGCAGCTTATATATCATCAGGTACAGATCCGTCCTATTGTAATAGTGCCCCATTCAGTCCCTGCAGTCTGTGTTGCTGTTTCAGTACAAACATGCTTCATATTACACAGAATCACAGAATTGTAGGGGTTGGAAGGGACCTCCAGAGATCATCGAGTCCAACCCCCCTGCCAAAGCAGGCTCCCTATACCAGGTCGCACAGGTAGGCGTCCAGGCGGGTCTTGAATATCTCCAAAGAAGGAGACTCCACAACCTCCCTGGGCAGCCTGTTCCGGTGCTCCGTCACCCTCACCGTAAAGAAGTTCTTGCACACATTGGTGCGGAACTTCCTGTGCTCCAGCTTCTGGCCATTTCCCCTTGTCCTGTCTCCGCACACTGCTGAAAAGAGTCCGGCCTCGCCACTTTGCCCCCAAATATTGATACATTAAACGTTCATTGTCATAGCAGCTTTAATGCAGCTTTGATTTCTCTTTTGCTTCCCATGACAGAGACAAAGAGCACAGCCTCACAAGTATTTTAGCACTTGTGGAATAGGTGGATTAGTCTGCTGGGAGGAGGGACTTTGCCCTGCTGCCTTCAGCAGTGGTTGGAGGGAAACATCTGCGGTCTTTTGGTCAGTGTTTGCCTGTTACATCTCTGGCAGGTTTTTCTGTGTTATCACTGGGAATATGGTAGTTGTGTACCAAGTTAGTGGATTTCCTGCCAAATAGAAATGCTGTGTTTTTTTTTTTTAATAGCAAGTTGAAGTCTGACAGAATTGCCTCCATTTTTCCTTATCCCAGAATGGGTATCGCTTTGAGTCAATGCATGGTATTCGGATCTTTTCCATGGCATTTTAAAGGCTGAGTTATTTTGTGCCTATATAAAAACTTTCATCCACCTACAGAAGAGCAGCATCTTTCTAGTTCACTGCATGTGTAATACTCCTGTCTGTGCAGTTCTGTATAGTCACTACCTCTACCTTCAAGTGCTTCTCAACTGAGATGTTCCTGTTTAGCCAGGATATTTGGGATTTACCAGATTATTCTTTTCCCGCTGACTTTCCGTGAGACAGTCTTGAAGGATTCCAGAAGACCAGAAATCAAAACTGAGAAGATGAGAGTTCAGAATCTTATGTAATTAATGATGATAGGAAAAGGAATTGTTGCCGTACACTAGCATAAGTAGAATTTCAATAGCGGTTGATGAACCTTACCAAATTCTCCTTCATTCCCACCTGCAAAAACCTTTTGAAATCAAGGGACATTGCTGGCATGACTAGGAAGAAAAGAGAAAAGATCTGCCTGCCCCTGTCCCTGCTGTGTAGTAGGTGTTGTCCTGCTCTTTCCCTACCAGTCTTCCCTGTGCTCCATTGCACAAACCTGCCATTGAGCACTCTTGTATCCTACCTTTAAGAAGTCAACCTCAACAGACTGTTGGCAGAAAATGTCACTGAATGCAAGATACTGCCTGTGTGTGTGTTATCGTGTCTCCCTCTAGTGATGTGAACTAACGAGTCTGCTTTGGGTCACATGTGCTTGGTGCTACTTCTTCAGTGACAGGTATTTTTTAGGCTTTACAGGGGCAAAGAGGTTGACATTTCAAGACTGGGTCCCATTTCCCTGATGTCTGGAGGTGATACTCATCACTGGCAGCTCTGTGTTTACAGCTAGAGCTCACTGCTCAAAATGTAAAGCGTGCTTGTAAAGATACAGAAAGGTTGACTGTGAATTAAAGAGATATTAAATTTAAAATGCTGTGAATTTTCTGGTTTCAGTTCAAACATCCTTAAAAAAGCGATTCGTAAGAAGGAAATGGAAAGGCTGCATTTTTTCCCCTTGTAGCAGTAATCTCTAAGTACTTTCACTTTAGACAAGCATATTTCTCTCTCTTTTCGCAGTAGGATGAAGATACACTAGGGAAGGTTAAGGTAGTAGCTTATAGCTGTTCCCTGCATTATTATTATTATATTTGATTTAAAGAGGGTTCACCAATTTTAATGTATGCCATAGTTTGACTTCAACTGATCTCAGTGACTTGGCTGACTTCAGTGCCTGATATATGCTGTATTGGAGCCAGAGCGGCTGTCTCCTCTAGTGTGAGCATCTCAGTGAATGTGGATGACAACATCCACAGCAATGCATAGAACAGTGCTGTTTGGAGGGAGTTAAGCATACAGCCCCAAAGTCTTCAACCTTTCTAGCTTCTCCCATGAGATCATCTGATTTTTCTCTTGTCACTCCCTCTACTTGCACACCAGTCCCACTGATGAAGACACTTAGCATCTATACCTCATGACCTGCAAGAAATCTGCTGACAGAGGTGAACTCAGGGCAAAAAATAAGCCAGCTCTGGGGGGCAGGACATCCTGTTGCTGCTTGCTGTGTTGACCACAGCAAGGTCAGGCATCATTCAGCCTTCTGCAGAGTGGAGGCTTTCTCCAGCATCTGAATACAGATGTTCTGGAAGTGAGAACCAGCCAACTGAAGGTATTGAATTATTCTGGTAATAAAAGGCTGCAAAAGGATCTGTGGATGTGAAGGCTGGTGCTCTTTGCCCCCCTCACTCAGACCTTCTTTGTGAGCATTTCAAAATTGTATCTTCAGAACATCCTTCCCTTTCCTGTCTGAAGAAAAACAGGAGAGACTGTAGACATGGGATTTTTTTAACTTAATTTTTCTAGGAGGTTTCAAAAGCGTTGTTCTTATTTTTTCTACACTTGATTTTTCTTTCTTGCTGAACCATACCAAAAAAAAAAAAAAAAAACAACCCAAAACCCACAAGTCTTCTCATATACCCTGTATTATTTCATGCACTGGCTGAGCAAATCATCCCTTCTCATAAACTTTCAGTGAGTGGCCCCCTCAGTGCTAGCGTGGAGCGGGGTGCAGAGCAGCCAGCAGTAGGATGACTGAGTGCAGGCCCATCCAAACAGGGAAGTCACTGCCTGATGCAGCCACTGAAGTTCAAGCCAGGTTGGGGGTTATGTGAGTGATGTGAAGGATGAGCATATCCTGAAGATCACCACTGGCCTTCAGCCACCGGTAAAAGTGCATAATGCAGGTAATAAGGGCCTGGAAAAAGGCATTGATCGTCAGAGATTTCAATTATCACAGTATTGATGTAAAGCTGCAGCAGAGAGGAAGGGCCACAGAATTTGGAGAGAACCATACCCATGACACACTCCACTGGGCAGCCCAAAAGCCCACGTGTTGTGTCCCAAGAAGGCCACCAGTGGGACATAAGCTGGCTGCATCTCGAGGTGGACAAAAGAAGCAGTGATGGAGGGTTCTTGCTCCCAATAAATGTTCTTGCGAGCCATGTCCTGTTTCAGGAGCCTGATTGAGGACTGCCAGCAGAGCCATCCTACTGTGTGGACAGGCATTTAGATCAGTGAAAGCCATGTGGGTATCCATGTGCATACTGCTGTATGCTTTACTTGGGAGTCTTTTACTACGTGCTTATTTGTATGTTCAACCTGCTGGTGTGTGTGCATGCATTTTGCTGCACATGTAAGTTTTTTGATATTTACCAACCTTATGCACCTTCCTCAAAGGCTAGAACTGAACAGCAGTAAGCATGCAAAATGAAAACAGAGAAGGAGAAAAAAAGTATCCTGAGTCATGCTGTCCCTGCAAGGAAAAGGCATCCTTTGACTGCGGGATATGGATCTGTACAGCTGTCCAGAGAGTGCCTATAGAACCTATAGTACAGCTATGTGAAGGGAACAGGAGAATAATTTATTATCTTTAGCGTCACTCCTGGTGAGATACAAAATGTCAGAAATTCTGTGAACTACAGAAGCTCAGACCAGGCTCCAAACTTTGCATCTCCAGCCTCCCTCTGACAGTCTCACTTGTATCAACTGTGTTTGTCCCTGATGGACTTGGCATTTTCCGGGCAAATAAGTAATTGGTTCTCATCTCTGTCTCCCCTTCCGCCCAAGGGACTTAAAGCTAATTTGTGCTGACTATTGGTCTTTGGGTAAAGGCTACTGCGAAGGGAAGCCAGGGTGTATATATAGATGGATCATCCTTGCACCGTGAAGTTGTAAGTAGCCTCTCATCCTGTGAGCGATCTCTGACTGTGAGAGGGTTCCTTTAGGAGATTTCCAGAGAATTAAGCAGGTGGGGATGGGAAGCCCCTATGCCTTAAACATTTCAGCAAGCTCAGCTCTAGGCTCAAATGCCTGGAGCTGCAAACACCACAGCTTGGGTGAAATACAGGCACACAGTACAGGTGGCTCCATGTGAGAGCCTGGCTTGTGCCTCAAGAAGTGGCAGGGTGGGTCTCAGAGTCCATGCACAGAGCACAGGCTGTAAGGGAGTTGGGGATGAGGGAAAGTCACATTTGACATGAGCATCTCTTGAGTGAGACCCAGGAAAGATGTAGAAAGGAGACTGTTAACTCGAACAGACAAAAGTAATTAGAGGAGCAAAATAATAGATTAATGAGCAACTAGTGTCAGGGGAACTTAATAATTATCAGTAGAGGATTTTCTTCAATGCACAGGCTGGCTGAGGGCAAGAAACATAGCAAGCAAAACTCTAGTCCTGTTTAAAGAAGCTGCTAGGGGATTAGGGGCAAGGAATGTATGGAGGATGATAGCAGAGGCTGAGTCAAGTGCTTCCTTTGAATCTCTTGTTTTCTGTAGCTCAGGTAACAGCTGAAGAGGAGGGGGATGTGGGAAATGCTAGATAGTATCTAACGGTGTTAATAATGGTTCAATAAAAATGCTCTGATAAGAACACATTAAAGTTGCACAGTTAAGCACTTGCAAGCCAGGTAAGGTGAGATTTAAGGTTACAAATACAACCTTAACTCTTCTCCTGCTGAGTGTACCTTAGCAGGCAGCCTCTAATTAAGGGGCATCAGGCTACTTTCCAAGTAATGTATCATAACACTGGTTAATGCTCTCTTCAGCTTTGGGCAGGATCATATGGTGCTTTAAATGTTGTGCGTGTCTGTGTGTGCCTGGTGAAACATATCCATTTTAATAATGGTGCTGAGAATGCTGCATTAGTTGCACTTGAACCAAATAGTGTGGTTTAGACACAAGGTCCATTTAGAGTGTTTAGACAAAAGGCACCTTCCATTCTCTCAGGCCACCATCTCATGTCTCAGAGAGCAGTAGGCTAGAAAGGTGTCAACATTTGCTGCAAGTAATGTTGAATATAAGAGATTTCTTTCTAAGGACAGATTTTGACTCCTTTAGCTTTGCATGTTGCATTTTTGACCTAGTTGCTTTTCTGAAGTCATTCTGACCACAAGCCAAGATATTACTCTGTTACATCAGACTGTACCACAAAATGTGCCCGTCCTCTCTGTCACTGAGACTTGGGTTTTCCATTATCTTATCAATTTATTTTCCTCTTAGGCATTCTACACTTGCAGCTTTTAGTCTCATTGCATGCACTGTGGTTTGTGATACAATGGAAAAGAGAATACATGTGAATGGTAGATCTATTCATAAGGAGTACTGGAGAAGTGAGGGCTTGCAGAGAAGGGCTTAAACTGCACATTGTAGATTCTTGGTAGCTATGCGAAGTTGTTAGCCCTGCCCATGCTATGACCTCACAATCCTTTGAGGAGTATCTATCCCTTCTGCTGTGAAAGTGACATTGGACTATGACTCTCTCCAAATCTGTCATCACGTGAGTTCAGATGAGTTCAGATGCAGACTTGCATATGTTTGAGAGTGTCTAGAGCAGTCTTGGATGCCCTGAGCTTTATTTTTATATTGTGGATCACTGTCCAAAGAACAGATGGGATAGCAGGAAAGCCAAAGGCAAGTGAAGTAGCCTCAGCAGTAATCAGAGCTCTGTAGATATTTCTGCAGGTTTCCAAAGGTGTGTTTGGTTGCCCAGCAAGGAAGAATCAGGTTGTGAGAGTTGTCTCTTCAAGGCATACCAGTCAATATAGAGCAGAAGCTCAGCAAAAAGGTTGTGTGAAAAGAGAAGGTCACAAAACCCAGCCAGTCCTCTGGGAGCTGGCCACAGAAAAGCAGAGGTCATGTGCAAGAAATGAGAGGACGCCTGTGAGGAGACAGCTAGAGAATTTCACAGAAAGCCCCCAGCACGGGAAATATGGTGATTAGTTTCCACAGACCTGCACGCATCTGAAGTGAGCTAAAAATTTCCTCACTCAGAGACTTTGGGGATCACTGAGTATAGTTTGTTTAAAAGAAATGAGCTTCATCTGAGAGGTTTTGCAACTTGTGCTAATGAGAGTCTGTCTGTCAAACTTAAGTGGCATCAAGTGGCTCAGAACAAGGGCTCTTGGGCGTTAAATGGTTCCTACCAAATACCAAGCCCATTACCATGATTGGCTGTTATAGCCCTCTAAACGGCAAAAGTGATTAAATTGGTCGTTATGAAACACTAAAGATGCATAATTATGAAAAATAGGGCTTGAGTAAGAGGAGATTTCATCTCACTCACTGGCTTGTATCTCAAGAAGGAATCAATGCAGAAATGTTTTAAAAGCAGCCAAGGGTTGCCCCTTGTCTGGTTTTCTCCTGGCAGTCTGGAATCATGAATGTGTTTGGAAAAGAGCATGTTTCTCCAGTCTCTAGGCCAATATATGAGTTGGAGCCTGAGTATTGCAAGACCTCGTCTGCACATAAAGTTAAAATTCTCCCTTGCCAGGGGAGGCTTTGACTCCCTGCTATCCCTCACACCCCTGGGCTCTGAGATAAGTCAGTTCTTCTTGGTTGTGTGCCACAGGATCCATCATACCCATCCAGCAGCACGGAGCAATGAGCTGTGAACATGTGTCCTGTGCTGAGCCAAGCCCCAGCAGAGAATCATTTGGGCAGAAGAGGTTATGTGGGCAGGAGCAGCTCCAGCAACTTGGTGAGAGCTAAAGCATCAACACACTGGTGTTTATTTAGCAGACTGGGCAATCAGAATTAAGAATTGAGCATTTTTCAACAGGAAACTGCTGTGGGAGGCTTTGAGATGCAGCCAGAGCCAAGCAAACCTATCCATACCCAGCTGTCCCTAATTTGCTGAGGTGAGCTCCTAACCTTGGCATATCAGGTACTCCTGCCTTATCCGGGAGGCAGGGATCTGTGCTGCTGGATGCTGTGGGAATGAGGGCTGCTCCAAAAATCATGCCTCTTATTTTACTATGTTGCCCACACTATCAGAGCCAGATGTTGGAGGGATGGTAGCAGAGGTTGAACCTTCCCACCAATATTCCCTTACATTTTGTTGCCATGTGACAGATGGCAGCAGAGGGGCAGTCTGACAGAATGGCATCTGACACGGAAGCGCGGATGAAACAAAGGTATGGAAATAAACTCCTTCATGTGGAAAAAATGGCACCCATTGACATTCACCAATGCTTGCTGAATGTTTATGGCGGCCAACCTTTGAATGTGAGCACAGTGAGCCGGTGGGTGGTGCGTTTCAGCGACAGCGGGCAGTGGGGCATCTCCACTGATGTAGATTGTTAGGAGCACAGCATGCAGGCTCTTGTTCTTGCTGGTGAAAATGCACAGCTAATAATGATGGCTATGTTGAAAAGTGGTGTTTTGTAGCTGAGAATATGCTCTATCAAATAGTGTTATGGCGCTCTTTGTATCTGTTGTAGTTTCCATGGAAATAAATAGGATGCATTACTTTCAGAGTGGCAAACGAACATTCTGTCCTGGGAAACTCTCTGTTAGCAGACAATGGTGTGTGCCTCATCAATGTGCACTGCTGATCTTCACCTTTCCACGTCAGCCCCTTCCTGTGGGCTGAGGGAACATCTCCTCCTCACGTGAGTGGCACCATTTTAGCATCTGTATGTTTGCTGCTGTGGAGGACAGCAGCCTCCTGTGAAAAGAGCCAACAGCTGCTCCAGAGCTGTGCTCTCCATGCCACAGGGAAGGTTTCTAGGAGACAGCTTAACAAAGGTGGATGGCAGAGATGAACTGTCAGGGCTCCTGTCACTGGTTTTTGGTGATTGTGCAAAGTAACAGGAGCGCTGAGTATCTGTGGAACTCTATAGATGGGCAGGTGTTGAATATGAAGTGGCACAGCTACTACCTGTCTTTGAGCTTAGTGTGTCAGGGAGAAGGGTTGTGGAGTTCTGTCTGTGAAGTACAGTAGGCTTTTGCCTTTGTAACAGCTCCCTTTCCTATTTTTGGGCAGCCCTGAGGGTGAGACAGGTGCTTTGCACCCTTCCTGCTCTCCCACCCAGCCTCCCAACTGTGCCAGTGCCTCTCCCTGCTGCTTTAGAGTGCCCCTCAAGTAATTCTCATGCTAAAAGGCTGGAATAGCACCAAGAACAGAGCAGAATATGTGCACGGTTGTTCTCACAGCTCCATCAACCCAGACTTCCTAAAACTCAGATGTTCTGTGTTTGCACAGACTTTCAGCAGAAGCAGGTTATTTATTTATTTATGTTTTAGTATCTTTTTAGTTCTCTCCTTCTTTGATGCCATCCCAACCCTAGAAGAGCTCATTTTTACAACCTCCTCAGAAAGAGTAATAGCTGTGCTGAGCTATGCGTAGCCTCCGGGGGCTCTCCACTCTCCTTGGTTGCTGCATTTCTCTGTAGGTGAGCATTGCCTGAGTTGCTGAGCCCATGTCCTTGTTTTTCTGGTTGGAACCAAGTGGTCACTGGGGATAAGCTCATATTTACGTACTGTTACTCCTTCTCTGTTTGATATGTAACTTACTGGCTGATTCTACCTGAAATTCTGCTGACCATTCATCTCCCTCATCTACCCCTGTCTGCCTTCCATCTTCCTTGTATGACAGCTGATTTGGAGTACCTTGAAAGAACCTAATTTTTTTTGTAAATCAAATGCCTTTAAAAAATGATCAGATGCTGCTTGGTATCAGAATATGTCATTTAAGGCATTAGTCACTTCTAAGAAAATACTCTGTGTGTATGCAATTTATGTTATTATTCCTATCCCAAAGGGCAAGTAATATCATCTTCAGGTGTATGTGAGAGTGTGTGAGCAATCCTGTTGGCTGATTTGCTGTGTAAAGTTGCCTTCCCTAGTACTTCTGTTGCTGTAATCAAAATAAAATGTGCCCTGTCCTAAATGGAAAGCCAACTATCTCCACTTTTTGAAGAGACTGTACTCTTCACAAAGATAAAGTTGGAACACACCCCTTGGCTCCTGCTCACATCTAATCCTCCTCCAAGTCCAGTCTACTTACCCAACTTGATCTGTCTGAAGAATTGCTTGCATTAATTTAATTGGAGTTAGAAATATCGTGAAAGGTTTTAGATCGTTCTTGAGTTTTGAACAGAGGACAGCTTGTGAAAATGGATTGATTTCATTCCTTAGATGCCTTTCTAACTTCTTTTCGTAACTTGTTGTAATTTGCACGTAGTTGTTAGCTTAAATCCCCAGCTGTACAGGAAAAGATTACTCTTTGCAAGGGTGAATGTTTGCCACAAATTCTGATTCCGGGAATGCAGACATATTTCATTATTGCAGCTTGCTTCCAGGAAACAATGTGACCACAATGAAGTTCCTTGCCTACACACTGGCTTGTACATATTCGAAAATGCCTACATTTTAGATTCTTCCAGAATAATGAATGCATCTGAGATTTCCCATATTATTAGCCTAGCTTATGCTAAAAAAATAATAGGGTTGTGATTGCCATTCTCTTTGGATTTGACATTACAAGTGTGTGTATCAGGAACTAGATCACTCGAGAATTAAGCTTGCTCACTTCCCTGCAGAAATAATTTAGTCCAGATGCCTCAAAAAGCTTAATTTGTGTTCAGGGAACAGCTTCTCAGGAAAGAATGGATTACAGACACTGGAGAATAGAATGAATAAAAAACTGAGCCTGGGTATTGCATATGGAACCTTTTCCGTCTTCTCATTTGGTCTATAAGCCCCAACTGCATTTTAATCAGTTGCTTTTGACAAGTATGATTTTGATGACAAACAACACAGTGGGTGGACACCTTATTTATTTATAAAATTGTTCTCATAGGTTTCAGAAGGGCTTCAGAAGTGTCCTCAAACACTACAGCCTTCATGATCAGGATGTCAATGTCCAAAAATTGTACCTAAACATGGAAGTTGCATATTTCTAGCCTAAAAATTTTTATACTAATGGCAAATACTGTGTTGTGACTGTGATCTTACTTTTTTGCCTTTGTCACATCACTTTGTTTTGCCTATATGTTGCCTTTCCCTTTGTTAGTTTTTTTTTTTTTTTTTTTAATCTAGCGCTTATACTCTGTCAATAAATCTAGGAGGGAATGCTGCAAATTCCACGTTTTCCACTTCTCAAACCCTAACTTGGAAACTCAAATTTAAAATTTAAACAGATTCCACTTGCCTTCACATTGCTGTGGCAAACTGAATGCATTGCTTTTAAGATGCTGGAAATAGGTTCCCAAGAAGAAACTGCATTCAGGAGTTGTCCGGAATAGATTTTCTGAAAGTGACTTTAAATATAAAAGTACTGTCAAAGAACCACCCTTAGCAAAAGCTACTCATTTAGCTGGCTAGCCAGCAAACCCAAAGACCAGACCATGTATTAGATGTCCTTTACTAGACATCAGTCTCGTAGAGGTAGGGACATTGCCTGTAAACTTGTACCAAAGCAATCTGTTACCCAGCTGTCCTTTATCTCACCATTTGCCAAGTTGGCTCTTTCGTCTCCAGAATTCCCCAGGTCAGGAAAAGAAAATGGAGTGAGGTACACTTGTCAATAGCTCTTCCATCAAAGCCTGCCTAATTTATATGCAGGCAATAAGTGAATTATGCCTGTAGGGAAAGGCAGCAGAGACAGGGCTGTTTGAGCAATTTTAAGTGATCCTTTCCTCTTTGCATTTTTCAGTGTTTTGAAGGCCATTTGTAAAGGTAACTTTACATTCCCAGACTTGTGAAAGCATAAGGTAGGTAGCAGGTTTTCACACAGCCTCCTGTACATACCTTGAAAGAGAGTGCAGCTTGCAATGAGGTGTTGTGCAAGAAGATTGGAACATTTGCTGTCTCAGCATACTCTTATCTAGAGGGTGTATGGCAGTCTCCAAAGAGTTTGCCCTGTAGGTGCAGTGCTCAGGAGTGTTGTTGGAGCTCTATCTCATGCCAAGAGCTGGAGCTGAGGGAGTGGGAGTGTTGAAGAGAAGTAGCCAGCAGGGAGCTTGGAGCAAATGCCCATAGGCATCAAGAGGGCTGTGATAAGCAGGAACCCTGCGTGTGAGCATTTCACAGTCAACATCCTGGAGAGCAGTGTGACTGAGCCTGCCCAGGCTTCTCCTCCTGTAGCTCATTTTATCAGCACTGGTGCAGGATGCTGAGCAGATCAGGTCTCCAGACTCAGCCTCCTGGCTGCCAGATACCTCCTGCACTTTGTCCTTCTCCATTTGCCCAAGCATCCCTCTTACAGCAGGAAGAGCAAGACTCTCCTCTTGCTATGAACCCAAAGCATTTCCATTGATTTTTGGAGGTTGTCGCTGGCCACATCCCCACTATACCACAATGCAATTACCAAAGACAGTCTTCCCCTCTTCCCACCTCATACTGTAGTGGGAATCAACTCTTCTCGTGGCATCAACCTCAAAAACCAATATTCATAGCCTTTTTGCTCCTTCTCCCTGCCTCAGTGCTGGCAGCTGCTGTTCCACCGCCTTCCCACGTTTGAGATACCTGCCACAGTAGTGAGATCCTCCTGCAAGCTCATTAATTGAAAGGAATTTCTGTCTGGCCTGAAGATGTCAGGAGGCTGACGGAGACGTGTTTCTGTAAAATGAGGCTTGATCTACAGTGCAACAGTCTGGATCACCGAGACTCCTTGACGCTCACTGCCTGCAGCCAGCTTTTCCATGGGGACATTAATTAAAGCACAGTGTTTGGGGTGTGGTTGCCAAAGCCCCCCAGCTCTACTGCTGGTACGTCCTCTGCAGCAGCACCCTGCGAGGGGCCGTTGCTTTCTTCCCCTTGCCTGTTGTGCCACTTCCATTTCTCATTCCCGTCAATTTGAAACAGAGCCCTGCTGACCCTGCTGACCGCCACTCATACATTTCCCGGCGTGGTTAATAATAATGGCCTCTGTGGGAAATGATGGGCTGAGACAGAGAAGGGATGTAATGATGCTATGGCTGGGGAAGGCAGAAAGAGGAAAGCGAAGTGACAAGAAGCTAAGCAGCAAGAGAGGGGTGTGATGATAAAAACAAACAAACCTGCAGACGTCTAAAACCCACAGCAGAGGTATCCCTGAAATAAATGGAGAGAGACAAGCTTGAGCCCCTAAGGGAGAGGAAAGGGGAAAAGAGAGAGAGGGGAAAGTGAGCAGAGAATTATCCAATAATTGAAATGGCATCGGGGAAGAAAAGAACTGAAAAGCACAGAGGGAAATACAGGCTTGGAATTGGCAGATGGA
Source organism: Chrysolophus pictus (assembly GCA_037305975.1). Taxonomy (NCBI): domain Eukaryota; kingdom Metazoa; phylum Chordata; class Aves; order Galliformes; family Phasianidae; genus Chrysolophus; species Chrysolophus pictus. The sequence goes on along the minus strand of CM074576.1, from coordinate 113,630,721 downwards.
AAAGAAAAAGGATGAAAGGCAGAGGGAGCGAGCATGGACGTAGGAAGATGTAGACAGTGAAAGAAAAAGACAGAGGGAATAGTATATGTAGAGCTAACCATAGGGAATGCAGGCAGAACTGGAGGTGGAGAATCATGGAGGGAAAGATCAAGTAATGGCAGAGGAGGAAAAACAGAGGTGAACTGAGCCAGGGCAGAGAAAGGAGAGAAAGCAAGGTATTTGGGGTTAGAAGGAGGGAGAAAAGAACAAGAAAGTGGAACTTAGAGAGCTGAAGAAGAGCTAGTTGAAGAGTCCCAGGTCTGTGCTATTGAAATTCACCTGAGAATTATGAAAGGCAGGATCTGGAAACACAGAGTGCCTGATGGCTCCTTCTTCTCTGAGGCTTTCACCTGTCCCTGTCAGATTCTTGGAATCTGAAGGTAAAATCCAGGGAAGCACTTTTTCCTTTTTGCGTAAACAGAGTTTATTGTGAGGGGAGATTTTTCGACCCTGTGCTGCAGCCCTGGCAACTGTAGCACAGAGCAGGCAGGTTTGCTGTACACATTCTTTCAATGGCAGGCATCTCTTGGCTCAGCAGATCCACCACTTCCTTGCTTCTTGCTTGCTGGGTGCTGCACGAGAACGATGTCTCTTTCTGTTGGTAAAATAGATCAGTGCTGGCATCGTGCACTGTCAGAGATTTTTCTATACGTGCAAATGGCTGCTGTTGCCCTTGGCACTCCTCAATAAGCAATTATGTGACTATCTGCATTTTCTGGCTCACTGTTTTTTACCCCCACACAGATCAAATTAGAGAAGATGGTTGAATTTACTCTTGGTAATTCCTGTCTTTTGGCTGTAGCTGCATCAGTGGCACTTGTTGGAGGAGAACTATGTTTGCTGTGCTATGGGAAAGTTGGCCAATGTGTAGTACTGGCTGCCCAGAGAAAGTTAAGTGGGCAAAGGTTCTGCAGGGTTCATCATTTTCCTTAGCTGCTCACATGCTCTATAGTTGAAAGCCAATTTGCAAGTGGTCCTGCACTGACACCTTAGCACTCGTGTCGTGGGCTCTGTGCTCGGTTCTTTCCTTGCCATCCTGTGTAATAATGTATAAGCCAAAGTTCTTTCTTTGACTCTGTGTTGTTTTTTTTTTCCCCCCAATATGTCTTCATGACAGTCTCCACGTGAATTTTAGCTTTGATGTACATCTAAGCCATTTCCGGTCTTTTTGATGAGATAAGGCAGACATGCGCTTACGTTAAGCAGAAATATTTTTTTAGGATTTGGTGACAGGTGTAAATGCACGTACATGTCTTGAGCTTTGCTTACTTCAGACATTCTGCAACATTTTTTAAAATTGAGTCATTGGGGCTTCTTCTAGGTAAGGCATGAGAGTAAGTCTGAAAACAACTGCACAAACAGCACAACCACAACAATATTTATTGTAAAGATCTGCATCAATATTAATGGAACTGTTTTTTACTGCCGCCCTTTTCCTCAGCTTTTTTCCAGCTCCTTAGAAATCACACCCCTCCCATCTTCTGCCATTTCAGTTTCCACCTGTTTCATGTCAAGTGTTGAAATCAGCTCTTGTTCTATTTTTTCTGTTAAAGATGAAAGTTGTTAGTATCAAATACAAGCCGTCATGGCATGTGGAAAGAGAGGGACGTAGGTGAGCCTCATGGCTGGCATTCTGATGCAGAGATTTGGTTTTCAATTAGATAATGCTCTCTGAAAACAGGGCTGCTGGAGCACATGGGACAATATTGACTAAAGCGCAAAGCAATTCAGTGGGTGACCTTCATGCTCCCAAGGATGTAGCCAGTCAGGATTCATGGAGTGTAAATGCCACCCAATCAGTATTCATTTCATGTGACTCGTAACCAACTAGCACCAGGGAAGGGATGAAAGGCAGCATTCAGGTATGTAATATGATTATCAGATAATATATCAGACTGCGATTCCACAAAGCCAAAGGGTCAACAAGACTGGAAAATATATTTCACAGCTTCTGAGAAGATGAATTTTTTGAAGATTAGTGTGTTCTCAATATAAAATGAATAAATAAATGAATAAAATAAATTGCTGCCATATAATATGGCTCCCACTTGTCCCTACCTGACAGCTCCTGGAGACTGTGTCTATGGGAACTGTCCACATACTATATGTGTGGACATCCTTGTTCACATTTGGTCTGGGTTGTGTTTGTATATATGGGATGAAAGGAGTGTTCTGGCCCCTTCACCACTCATCTGTCAGCCACTCCTGGTTCCTCTAACTGAACATGCTTAGAGAAGGTTTCCTGCTAGGCATGTGTGCTCTTTCCTTACCAACCTACCAAAGATTTGAGTGAAATCACCTTTGCCACACAAAGTAGCAGACATTTGCTCAAGAGTCAGCATTATCTTGTCCTTTGACAGGATGACTTGACTCCCTTGTGTCTGGGAGGATGAGCATGGAGTTGCTATGACTGACTGAAGCTGTGGTGTTAAAAGTTTTAGCAAAGTACACTCAACTGTTGGCTCCAGAGAGACTACAGCTGTGATAATGCTATAAATCATTACACTCATAAAACAGGCTCCCAGGCATTTTTGCTGCTGCTTCTGATCTCCAGAATGAGGAATGGTCTATGATGCTCTGTCTCTGTGATGCTCTGTGATGTCTCTGTCTCAAAGATCATCTCCGAGTGATCTCAACAGCAGCATTGTTTGGGCTCAAAACCTCTCTCATGTCTAACCCCCAACTTCAAAAAGGAGAAGACAGTAGACATAGACTGTGGGTTTTCTGGCTTGTAACTGAATATGGCTCCCCAAAAATCTGGGAGCTGTACCTGCAAGGCACCAATGATAGCTATGCTGTAGTGAGTGGGAGCAGCTTTTGAGACAGCCACTGTCTTTTCTCATGGCTCAAAGAGTGAGTAACAAGAAGTAATAAATCTCAGAGAAAAGAAATGACCTCTGAATCTGGCTCTCTTGAACTGAAAAAAAAAAAAAAAATGTAGCTTAGCTTTGGAAATAAGTATTCCTTGCATTAAGGGAAAAAGGGAAGTGTGATTTTATTGTAACTAAATTTCAAGACCTTGAGGGACCGTCTAGTTTGATTTCAAGTGCTGCACAGTCCAGAGAATCTGGCAAAGCAATTCCTGTGCCATATCCGTAACATCTGTTGGAATGACACAGCAGTTTCCACAAGGGCGGAGGTGACTCCACTGCAGCTTTTACGTGTTCCTTTGGAGCACTGCTGCCCAGCTCAAGAGGTTCCATGAAACCTGGAACCCCAAGAACGTGGCCTTCTCTTTTCCTGTACCAGGTTTCCTTCTCACATACAGCTTCCTGCAGCTTGTGGGGAGCGTGAAGAATCAGAGGGATGAAAACTAATGAGGTAAAATATAATCATAACTCTCCTTCAAACTTGCAAGCTGCTCAGATCAGCTTCTGGGGACGAGCAGTCATTTGTCTTTCTTTCACACTGGTTCGATCTGGCTCACCTTGCCTCCACTGAAATACTCAGGATTGGAGTGTCTTAGGTGAGAGAAGCGTAATAACTTTGCTACACTTAGGACACCATTGTCAAATTGAAGGATTGGGGAGGAGCCACTTCATCCAAGGAAAGGATTTGTATTCGGTGCCTGCTAAAGTGCAGGCAGCTTCTTCTCGATGGTCTCGGAGGGGAGGAAGGCACCCTCTTGCATTTTGTCTACTCAAAAAAATGCTTTGAATTCAGGAATATGGGGTAAGGAAGGAGGAAATCAGCAAGTCCTTCCTGGACACACACAACTTTCTGTCCCAGTGCAAGCATCCTGACATAGAAGTTTCTAGTTTTCACTGTTTCTAGTGTAATGCTGGAGAGAGGGTAAAGCACTGCAAATAAGTGAGAACAGGAGATCTTAGCCCTCAGGAATGTCCTGTAGCAAACAGAAAACTTCTTGTAATGCGTGCAAGTTACAGAGGATGTTTGTGTATACACTAAATGTAGCCAAAAAGAGAGACCTCCAAGGAGCTACAACATCTGTTTGTGCTTTAGGCTGTTTCACTGCATTGCAGTGGGCACATTTTTTGAGGTTCTGACTTTGTATCTTGATGTATGTTAACCTGGTGCAGCTGGATCTGCTACAAGCAGTAAAATAGAAATTGGGAAAGAAAACGCAGCTGGGTGTATGTTATGTCCTGAAAAGCCAGTGATCAGCCAGTACACGGGAAAATGTATCAAACACAGTGAATCTGGAGCTCTGTCAGGAAGAGGACAAAGGAAGACTTTGTATAAATGGAAATCATAGAATGGCTTGGGTTGGAAGGGACCTCAAAGATCATCTAGTTATAACTCCTGCCTCAGGCAGGAAAATACAGAGAAATGTGATATGCAGGACCTTCTGAAGAGAACTTCTTGCCTTTGTGTGCAGCTAGATTTAGTTGCTCTTACTTCCTTAAAGAAATGGAGTAACTGACAGGTTTTGTTGCTGGCATGTCAAAAGTGGGAGCAGATTGCCATTCTCAGCTTTATCTGAACTGCTCAAATGTTTGCCCTCTGTGAGCTACATATGTGCTTTTGTTGCGAGATGGTGGAGGGCAGTGTGCATCCTCAAACAGACTGAAAGGTCTGAGGGACTGCCTGATTTCACAGTGGTGTGTAAAATATAGTAAATCTGTCAAGTATACCAACTTCTGAAAATCTCTGCAGGTTTCCTGCCCTGAACCTCAGGATCACCACTAGAAGGCAGAGCGTATTGCTAGACATCATCTCACTGGCTAGAAATTGCCACTGTTGGGGGTTACTAGTGATAGCTTGTGATAGCTTACCCATTTATCTGTCATCCGTAGGTCTCAGGGTGTTTTACAGTACTGTGTGCTGCCTGACTTAAGATCCAAGGAGTCATTATTTCTGATCCAGTTTCCAAGTCTACCCAAAATAGAAGTTCTTCCCCTGGCTGGCATTCAAGCAGATGATTCTGGATAGGCCAACTTGTATACTGGCACATTTAAATCATAAGCTGTTTTCACCGAAGCATGTTCAAATCTCATGTCTTAGTTCATAATATTTTTAACTTTATGGAAATGTAAGTTAGTTGATAGACTTAACTCTGTTATCTGATTTGTAACCTATAAGGGGTATTGGCAAATCTGAGAATTAATTTATTTTGAAGACTCCAAGCTTATTAAAATCTGGGATTTAAGCTTGACACGTGTTAGACAAATGATCTTGAAAGTTAGAAGTAGGGAGAGGGTGATCAAAGAGAGATGCATGTTTTCATACCAACAATGCAGAGAGTTGAATGTTTATATTCCCTGTCTCCCAGACCTTCCTCTGACTTTGAAGGAGATGTCTGATTGCTAAGAAATATGATAAATTATTTGTGAACCACAGATAATCTAACTAGACTATTTACATAAAATGGGGAAATAGCTGAATTGTATGCCCTGATTTAGAGTAACATTTGTAGAACTCAGATTTAAAACGTATGCCCTACAAATAGAGTTTTCTATAGCTGTACAGTGATGGAGAATGCTCAACAGCTTGGCTAGGAGAAGCCTGCCAACATTTCCAACTGAGGATAGCTACAGGTATGCCAGTAAGAACATGCTGAACAGACCTAAGAGCCCAGAAACATTCTGTATGTTCCCGTCCCAAAAGATACAGAAGAAATTTTTGATTTAAAACTATTCTGAGTGTTGGCAGAGTTACCATCTGAGAATTAGATGAGTGAGTAATCAATCAGAGACTTGCTGTGGCATCAAAAGCTTTTGGAAAGATAGGAATTAGAAACTCTTTGGGTTTTTGAAGAAGAGCGTTTATTTTATGTGGTCAACCTCCCTTGAAGTACTAACAATAACTTTCTTAGGCTGTGAGTGAGTTATAAACTGTGACAAGTGCCTATACCTGGAACTTGAAACACCAATGTTTTGTTTGGCAGGCCTCTGAAGCCTGCAGAGCCTGAGCAAATGGAGAGAAAACTCTGGGGTTTTAAAACCTAATACAGAATTTTGTATTCTAATAGGTCTTTTCTCACCACCTGCACTTCTAGCACTGCCTCCCCAGGAAAGTGATCAGTGTTTATTCATTGATTGATTAGATAATGAATGAAAGTGATGAATTGGAAAAGAGAGGGTAGAGGCTTTGGAAAAGGAAATGCTTTTGACAGGTGTCAAGAGAAACACAGAAAAAACTTCAGTCCAGAATTAATGGATTAGATGCCAAGGGAACCAAGAAAGTAACGCTCACCTATCTTTGAAAAAGCAGCAAAATCCCAAGGGGGAGTTGCAGCAGGCTGCCAGCAAGCTGGAAACAGAAACAATGCACGATGACAGATAAGTGGTGCTTGTGTTTATTTTAGGTTAAGAGAAACAGTAGAGGTGATTTTTTATTTTTTTTTAAGAGGATTAATTCTTTTTTCTTGGAAGCTATTTCTGTTTTGCAAAATTAAAAATGCAGGGGATTCTTTGATTTTATAATACCTTAAAATGGAGCATTGAAGAAGTTATTTTCCTATTCATCTTTTTTATTTCTCAACATTGTATTTAATATTATGGTAATGCCGTACATGTTTTGAGAGTGTATGTATATTTACACTTTCCACTTTGTAGTTTTTGGGATCATCTCCATTTTTGAGTTAGCATATAACTGCTCGTTTGTTATACAACTTCAGAAGTTAAGAAAGCTAAAAGGCTAGAAAGGGGGAGTTTTAAGAAAAGCAAAGGTGAAAAGATAGATATATGTATCCATTCAGCATTGAGTGGGGAAATGTACAGAGAGCAAAACAGAAATATGAAAATGAGATGTTTCCATTTTTGTCAGATGAGAATTTTTTTTTAAATACATTTGAAATTGAAGCTAAGTTTCCTACTGAAGTAGTCTTATGTGAGAAAAAAATATTATTTGAATAATACATCTGCTGTAGAAAACGTTTATTTCAGGAGGAGTACCCCTCAGCTGGAATATTTTGTCTGGCTGTAGGAAGGACAAGAAGGGCAATAGAGCTCTGTGTGTGGCCTTCCTATCAGAGAAGCTGCAGTAATTCTGGGTGTGGAATAGCTTTAAAAATGTTAAGGGACAGAAATAGACATTATGGTTTACTTCTGTATGTTACTTCTTTAGAATACATATCTAAACCCTTCCAGTGTGCATTCAACTGTGATACTTGCCTTATGCAAAGGTACATGGTATTGAATTGGGTAACAAAGCTTATTTTATCTGTGTAAATGTTGAAAATAAAGAGAAAGTGGAGTGTGGAAAAGGAGTACATTAATATAGACATATCCTTCCTGCCTAAGGAAACCCATACCTTAGCAGTGAGCAGGGTTTATTGTTAGCCAGCAAAGCATATCTGGAGAATGACTGCAGAAATGGTGAAACAAATCATTTTAACATAGCACGGTGGGGCTTGGAGTAGGAAGCTGACAGATCTGAGGTCTACTTTTGCATCTGGTGTGGGATGAGTGACCTCTTGTGAACTGGGGCCCTTCTTTGTGCCTCAGTTTCCTCAATCGATGATATTAGTTCATCTTTAGGGCACTTTAGACTGCATGTCTTGAAAATGTTTGAGTCAGAGCTCAGTGTTATTTATCCTAAATGACAGCACCTTGTGTTCTCTGTGTGCTTTCCTCTATTACAAGCCCTTTCTTCACTTGTAGTTTTCCTTATTTATGTCTTTGCCTTCCCATTACCTTTGCGTTAAAGCTCGCATCTGCATTGATTTTACATCACTGCACCGTACTGCAGTCATTACAAGTTTACATTTCGGAGAGATCCTTTTGAATCTTTAACCCATTGCTCCAAAGAGACCACAGTGGATAACCTCAAGTAGACTTTTTATAATGGGGGGGTGAACTGACCCCTTACTGTCAGGGGAAAGGGCCAAGCAATCTTGAAATAACTACATTCCTAAAGCATCCAAGTCTCTCTTCTCCAGAGCATATGAAGATTTTCAAAGCAAGACACTGCCAATATTATGATAAATCACTTGGGAAAGCACAGTCCTAGAGCGGGAAAGTTAAACAGCATTGCATGTCATGAGACTTCCACTCATTTGGTGGTATGAATCATTTGGAAACATGAACTCCCTCACTCCATTCCTTTGGCCATGTCATTAAATCACCGTACTTGCAGCAAGCTGCTTTGTGGGTGTTCTGGCAGTGGCATTTGCTAATGACAGCAGAAGGAGGTGGGCCTGACAGCTCTGGAGAACGCCAGATGTGATTTGCTCATTCCTCTCTTGAACCTGGATGCCACAACACACCATCAATTCGTGGTAGCTGGCTGGAGTATGGTTCTTCATCTTTCTGCCTCCATTCCTCACCTGCATGGCATTTTAAAAGCACCTTCCTACTTTAGTCTGAAGGAAAGATTCTCATAGTTAGCGTCCCCGCACAACAGGAGGAGAGCTACACAGGCATATGTAAAATAGGTCATTAAGACACAGGAAATATTTATCTATGTGCCCAGTGAGGAATCTGCATGATGCTCTGAGATGTTTCAAAGTGTGAAACTGCTGTTGCACATTGGTTAGGAGGGGTAGCTGGAACCAAATACAGGATTCTTCTCAGCTCTGCACTCAAGTTGGTGTAACTCACGTGGAACCCTTCACTCAGCTGGCAGGAGCTTTGGAGAGGCGGCCTTAAATCTGTGTCATAACACTAGCCTAACAAAGGGAAGAATAAAATGTTAGTTTCTGCCTTTGGGCGCAGCAGAGGAAGGTGTTATCCCAAGGAACAGCTGAGACACATGAGCAGTCTGCTGGGAGGAAAAGAAAGCCTAAGTGACCTGTCAATCAGAGACTTGACGTTGACTAGAAAGCTCTGCAAATGGTCTCATTGCTTGAACAAAGCAGACCCGAGTCTCTTCACTGTAAATGCAGGTACTAATAAGTGTTTCTGTGTTTAAGTTGCTGTACAACTTCAGTTGCTTGTCACAGTATTTAAAGCTCAGATTTACAACGATACTGGTAATTGCTCAGAGATGGCAGGCTGTAGGAAGCAGAGGAGCAGGTATCTTTTCATTTTTGAATTAGTTACGGGACTCGCTCTCCAGGAATCCTGATGCTGGAATTGCAATATCCTGACAGGGGCATAACTATGTACTGAATCAAACTGGGTTCCTAATAGCTTTGCCTAGCAGCTGAATGCAAGGAGTTTGAGTTATTCTTCACTGAATAAACGGTGAGACTGGAGAATAAAAGATCCTGTGATTAATTTACTGAAGAACAGAAGAGATTCATTTTTTGTGTGCTTAGTCTCGCTATTCAAGGGAACTTGCTCATGCTCTTGTTCTGTTTGAGAATGTGCTTCTTTAGTGAGCTGGAGACCTGGAAGTTTAATCAGAGCTTAATCTGTGAAACAGCAATTTTGAGGTCACCAAAGGACAGATGAGATGGCAAGACTGAGTGTATATGGTTTGGATGAAATACAGTGATAAAGGACAATTCCTTTAAAGAAGACATTCCTGTGTTAAGTATTCCCTTGGGGTTTTCTCCTCTAGGCCTGGTCCACATTAAAACTTTCATTTCTGATGGTGCACACTGTCAGATTATTTACAGCAGAGATACATGGCCAGTCTCAGGTATGGTCAGAATGGTAGCGTGTGAATAATATGGACATAAGTTGTACTTCACACAGTAAGATATTTCTGTCCTGGGATGTGCAGGGAGCTGTTTGATTGTTTTAACTTCTGTTTGATTTTTCGTCAAAATCAACACAATTTGATCCACTGGGAGTTAAGAATTAAGAAATTAGTGTAGGAATTCACCTTGCAGGCAAGATACTACTAGCCAGGAGTAGCATTTGTGTGTAGCAGGATCTCCCATGGTGGAAATTTTCCCTTCGGATTTTTACACCCATGTGGGTTCCTGCCAGGAGCTGGCTGACTGCTCACAGAGAGACCGGGTCACTGCTTGGGGGGGGAAGTGTCCAGGTTCAGCACATCCCCGTGGCTCTGCATGGAGAGCCCAGAGAAACCGGAGTTATTAGAAACAGGCAGTACGGACTGTTTGTGTGAATAAATCTTTGGCATCACAATTTGCAGATTAAAAACTGGCTATTGAGGACCAATGAAAAGGGGCAAATGGAAGATTCCGTAGTTTTCATTCTAGGTGGAAAACCAATTTTGCACAGAAAGCCTACCCCAAAGATCTACAGAGCCAGGCTTCCCCGGAAAGAGAAAGCCCTGGTTTCCATTGTGCCTGCCTGCTGCCCTGGGAAAACTAAATAGAGCTGTGTGATGAGGATAAAACAGCAAGGTAATGCCGACGGCAGAGTGCTGCTGCCATTGAATATTTTTCAGTGCCCTCAGGCAAAACTGTTTCTAGTTGGGACAGGGGAGTGTTGATGTGCTAATTCAAAGGAAACGTTTGGCTCTAATTGCAGTGAAGGGAGAGGAGGGTGGATGGGTTTAACAATAGATGAACCGTAAGAAGACATGGCATAGCGACAGAGAGATAGATAAGGACTAAGATTTAAAGAAAATGGCTTCAGCCTATTCTACCAGGCTGGTTCTAATGAGCTCCGTTCTGCTAGCCCTTGTGCTCATTTTCAGGGAGCACTTCTGAGGCTATGCAGCTATTGTTTGTCCCCAGTAAAATACAGCTTTCAAGGGAGCCAGTCTTGTTATTCCTGAACTCAGCATTGCATCTGAGTCAAGGTTGTTTTTTTCTCTTCCTCAGTTTCAGTCGGTTAATGTATTTAATCCCTACCTTGGATACGGTGAGCGGATGTGGGCATAAGTACTGACTTGGAACTTGGACACAGCTGGTGGTTTCAAGGACAAATTTTCTAGGAGATTTGAAAGCTTGGGGGCTAGTTTCTCGTACAATGATTGCTCCTTTTTACATGCCTAGATGCTTCTTGATTTCAGATTCAATGGGGGAAGGAAGTGGCTGACTAGAAGGAAACAGACCAACCCCAAGCTATTTCTTCATCATCTCAAGCAAGAAATCCCCTTAGAGGGCTCATTCAACTGAGATTTCCAGCGTGGTTTCACGAAGTGAGGCCCCTCAGTGTTTTGTTGGAAACATGATATAGGGTAGATAGGGAGATAAATGGTTTGTCTGAACATGTGACCCTGGGAAGTTGCACCTGTTCCTTGTGCGCTGCTTACTCACTCCATCTGCAAAACACCAATCAGGATACTTACTGAAGATAAGAATAAGGGCTGAACTGGTGTCCAAAGATAGTTGAGGATGTCTGAAACAGCTAATTGTTTCTCTCTGTGGCCTTTTAAAATTCCCTGTTCTCAGTACTCACGGTATGTAAGGTTTTGCTCACGTTAAGGTTGCTATGCAATTGCTCACGTATCTAAATGTGATAGGAAGCCAGCAGTTCAGGTATGAACAAATACAGTCTATTCGTAATCACCCTCGTTAACATGGTTCCCATTCTTGCTCCAGGGAGGCTAAATGCTTCCACGTGACCCAGGTCACCACTGGCAAACCTCACATTGCTGGAGCAAAGAGCATTGGTGTAATGCAGTACAGTGACATTTGTTAACATTAACTGTTCATTAACAATTTCTGAGCAGCAGACATGTTCATAAAGCTCACAGCCTGCTCACAGATAATTCATGAGCATAATAAAAGGATTCATTATTCATATAAGTTCTTTACTGTGGAAATTAAACTGGCTCTAATACCTCACGTGCATTGGTGCATGTTGGGAAGGTTTATTTGTTGCATTTGTCTTGTGCTTCAAATTCATGGAATTAAAGTTACTATGGAGAGATAAAGCAGAGTGGACTGAGTCTTTACATCTGTCATTAAGGTCTTATGAATGCAAAGCTGTGTCACCTCCAGTGCACAGGTGTAGTAAAGGCAATGCTAGTATTAGGTATACAACCTAATGTATATTCTGTAAAAGTAGTTCTGTGGTGCTTTACAGCAGCACAGCTGTACAGGACCAGGAATATGCTCTCACAGTACATACACAGATATCTCCCGACATTAACTTTGTAAATATCATGTCCAAAAGCACTACCCTCTCTCTTTCATCTTTTATTATTTTTTTTTAATTATTATTATTTTTTTAACTGTCTCTCTGCTGAGGATTGCAGTTCTCTATAGGTAGAATAGGGTAGCATCAAACTTCTCTTATCTGCTTTAATGTGAAATCAGCTGAGTTTGCTGAGGTTGCTGTTGACTTTTTGCCTTAAGTGGCGTAGGAGATGCTAGGAGCAATAATCTTCAGCAGAGAGATAAGAGCAAGCATGGAGAAGGGATAGTGCCTTCAGAGATTAGGCTTGAAATAAGAGATACCTGACCACGGCTTCCTATTCCTAATAAGACTATTACTATCTGGATAACAAAATTATTTGTAGACTGAACATTAATACTCGTGATATAATGGTTTGAATGCAAGCCGAACTACACAAATGATACAGAAATCAATGAGTATATCTATTCAGTCTGACACTAGCATAAGCTGTCTGTTATTGCAGATTTGAAAGAGTCGTATTATACATCCTAAACAGAAAGCTACACACACTGAAAGGCCTGAGAACAAATGGGCACTTGAACTGTGAACAAAACGGACTGTTGCATGTAAATGAATGTGTGAGCTGGGAGATATTCCCCTGACAGGCATCCACATGCATGCCAAGTAAAACGCACTAGCAAGGCATTGTTGCTGGTAAGAGTGCTGTAATAATTTTCCTGACTACAGGACCTTGAAGATCCCATGGCTAGTGAAAGATGTGTAAGAATGTAAGGGGAGGGGGGCAGTCTGTTATATTTATTTTTGCTTTGTGCACTTTGGCAGTGGTGAAATTGCTTCTTAACCTTTTCTTCTTATTCATCCAATGCATTTGAAGTGATAAAACTCCTTTTGCAAGCAGGGAGGTGAAGCTGCCACCAGGGAGGAGATGAAATGTCTGTACTTCTTACAAACATGTATTTGTGTACTGGGGCCTCCCTGATATTTTTTCTCATTTTAATATTTTTTCCCCTCCTTTCAATCTGCAGAAAAAGAGCAGAAAGAGAGCAGAAGCACCAGTGTGAATAGTGTTAACAGCCCTCTTGCAGTGCTTGAGTGGGCAGAGTTAGAGGAAAGTCAGAAAGTGAAGCCAAAGAAAGACCTAGGTGAGGCCAGGGCAATCTCTGAGGCTCCTGGCCAGCACGCTATCCTATTGTCCCCAAAATGTGTTACTGGAGAAGCCGAGCAAAGTGCCATGAAACTCCTGTTATTATGCCAAAATCAGGAACCAGGAACTAGTTGCAGAAAAGAGCAGATTCTGTGTAAGTACCTTAAGCACTGTCCTATTACTACATCCACAGTAAATCACCACTGGACCACCAAACTGCTTATGCAGTAGCCGAGCCGTACTTTCTCATTTGAGACCACCACAACAAATCATACTCCTGAGAAAAGGCCTTGCATGAATGTTTATGGAGTGTCCTTCCCTGCTGGGTGGTGAAAGGACCTACTTCAGCTGCATCCTCCAGCATAAAACAGTCCTGTTGCCTCCCCTTCCTTTTGATTAGGGGGCACAGAGCTAAACTGTGCTCTTGCCCCATCTATAGAAGATGTGAGGTAAAAGAGCTGCCTGAGCTGAAGGCCTTGGACTGTGTCAGCTGTCAGTCTGCTCCTTTATTAAATACCACTCCATTCCCATGACTCCCTTCCAGAGCAGGTGCTTAGAGAAAGGTGAGCAATGGGCTAAGGAGAGTAGCGCTTAACCTCCTCCACAGTCTATGCCCTGCATGATCAGGTTTGGGATATGGGCATGGAAGTTGTATGATCTTGTTGGATGACCTATTCCTAGGCACAGACAGAAGTCAAGGCACCGCGGTGATGCTTTTTGATATCTTAGTATCATTTGATATTATTGATTAAAGAACTCATTGAGCAACATCAAGTAGGTGAAGGTGGCTCTATTCATGTTTGCTGGACAGATTGTAGGGTCAATATTGTCCCTGCTCTTTTGCCCTCTTCTCACACACAAGAGATGAGAGACTTTGCTGCTTTGCCAATAACCTACTGGTATGGCTCAGTTCTCATGCTTAGAGGATGATAGAGCATTGGAACAAGCTGCCCAGAGAGGTTGTGGAATGTCTTTTTCTGGAGGTATTCAGAACCCGTCTGGATGCTTTCCTGTGCAACCTGCCATAGGGAACCTGCTTTAGCAGGAGGTTGGGCTATATGACCTCCAGAGGTCCCTTCCAACCCCTAGGATTCTGATTCAGGAGGAGCTGACTCTGGTGACATACAGGAATATGGACTAACTAGCTTGTGAGATCCCTTCAAGGCCTTTATTACATACATCTATTGTAAGATGAGCACTGTGTTTCCACCATGTATTAGCACAGTCTAGCCAACAGGCCTAATTTCAGTGAAGGTAAGAACATGGCAGGGAGGAAAAAAGGAAGGTAACAGAGCACAGGACACCTTACAATTCAAATTGTAGTGATACATCAATGTGCTGGATCAACCTAACTCACACATGAAGGATTTCCTTGTTATACTGTCTGCAGTTTTCAAGACATACAGTTATGCTAAGCTGCTGTAAGTACACAGCAGTACTCATCCAAGGAATGCTTTCCTCACTCATGATTCCTCAACCCCAGCCCAGCCAGGTGGGTGACTGGTGCTGTGATCAAGTGCCGTGGGACTGTCTCTAGCACCAATCACACTAAGTAACTGGACTTCACCCTAGCTGGCCAGTGACTTCATAAATATCTGAAAATTCTCTTTCCCAGATGGCATTTTACAAGCAGAGAAAGGAAGGACGAATAAAACCATCAGTGTTCATTGTCAATAGATCTGTGTATGATCTGGCTAAAAGGGAGAAGAATATTCCCACTGAAGAAGACCAGGATGCCCACCCTGCTTTGTTGAGTAGCTTACTCTTAGATTGTCAGTTGACACATTTCAAAGTCTTCTGTTGGATCCCAGCCAAGCAGGCATACTCATTTTCACCTGTGTTTTGACCAGAACTTGATGATCAAGGACACTCTGATGCACTGTGTATGAAAATATAGGTAGTTTTTAATTAAAAAAACATTTGCCCTTGAAAAACTGGGCGCTCTTCATGACAGCAGCAGCCTTTTTCCAGAAATGGCTGAAGGCCTCTGATTCCTCAACGTGGCTTTAAAAAGTGAAGCTTCTGTCTCTGAGTTTAAAAACACTGGATTTTCTGATTATTTGTCAAACAAAAGTCAATTCAGTCCAAGTTCTCTCTTGTAAAAAGCAAGGAGGTTGTAACTGCAGTGTGATGGCCAGGTTCCCAGGTAGGGGTGTAGTTACTGTCTGCTTCCCTTAAATTTACCTCAGCAGTTTAAGATTGAACATGGTCCACATTACCAAAGACAAACGGCTGCTGTGTCAGGCTATGGAAACTGTCGACGCAAGCCTTAAGAAAGCAGCTTCCTTAGTATCCTGCCACAGAGTCAGCCAGATGCCAGGGTCTAGATTGGAAATTATGAGTCAGATCTTCAAATGGAGCAAAATGACTGTGTTCCAAGTCAGTACTTGATTTATGTCCTCCAAAATCTGGCCTGCTGATCTCAAAATGGGTCAAATTACCTGCGTTTCTGGACTCTCTAAAACCCATCCTGATCTGTGCATGTGAAGCATGCTCACAAATATGTCAGCTCATGGATATACACAGATTGCAGGGACATCTGGCTGACAGAAACTTTAGAGGACGTAGAACTTGTGGCAGTGGGAAGAAATCCATTATCTGATTAAAAGGCTAGCTACAGTAGGAGGAAAAGTACTTGCAGTCCACCCGCTGAACAGAGACTTACATAGGGAAGGTGCTCAAAGCTCACCATTAACTACTTTTTGTTAACCAGCTTTGATGCAATTCTGCATGCCTAATTCTTGCAAACAGCAATTTGAGACATACAGAACACGAGCAGGTGCTGTGACAGCATCTCTGAAGCCTCCAGTCCTGCCCTGCAGCCCCTTGGCTCTCTCAGCTCCCTGCCCAAGCTCTGCTCCCCAGCCTTACTCCATCACTGTCTCATCACTCGTCACACTGAGCTGTTTGATGTTCTATCAGCAGCTACCAAGGCTACACCAAACCAAGATCTTTCTGTCAGAACTGAAGCCAAGAAGGTCACATCTGATGCCAGTGGCCTAAGCCTTCTTCCCAAGGGATGTTTCATTTTGCAATCACCTTTCTGGTTGGCTTGGCTCCCCAGTAACTCCTCAGTGCTTATAAGCAGTTGATGTGTAGACGCAAGTGAGCAGCTGCTGAAGGAGAAGGAGTTAAGAATCATTTAAATCATTAGGTTTTCATCAGATCTCATTCTGCTGCTGGAGTGCCTTGGAAGCATCTGTTAATAAAGCAGGGAGGGGGGCGAAGAATAAAGGCCCGCTCCCTCATGTTGAGATATCTTTTTCTATCCAGCTGCACCCAGAATGAAAGAGCTATCAAAGAAAGCTCCCCCATTAGCCATCAATTCAGAGCAACTTCAATCAGTCAGTTCTGCTGGAGCCTGCGGGAATATCTCCCCAGCAGCCTCCTACATGCTGCACTTGAGTGCTCAGAGAGAGCCACATTAAACCTGCCTGCTATCAATCCAGAGGCCTCCTTCTCTGTAAGTTAATGAGGTGAGCTGGCTGGCAGCACTGACAGGGAGCTGAGGAGTTAAAATGAAAGTGGGAATGCAAGGCACCCTGTCTGGAAAGGCCTGCACGCAAGAGGGAAGCAGCTAAGCCACCTGCCCTCTGTCATGGGGTTCTTTGCAGGACTGGGGTCTGTTTCTGAGCTGTAGCAAACCCATGTGAGGTCAGGAGCAATGGAGGGCAGCCACTTACCAGGACAAGGCCTGGACCTTTCCCCTTAACGGGCTGACGGCACTTGTTGGCATGGCCTGTCATCTCTACTCGCAGCCAGATAGCCAGGTGAGAGAGATGATGTTCAGCCTTATCCCCACCATGATTCCTTTTGCTACTTGTACATGATGTGCCTGGTGACCAAGTCTGGAGAGGAAAGGCCATGCCCCTTATCTGCTGCTCTAATGAGGGGGCAGGTGGCTCACATATGTTGCTTTCCCAGCTGACACAAAACCTCCCTGTTTGTCAGGCAGCTGGAGGATGGCTGAGCCACACAAAACCAGAGTAACTGGTTTCCTGACCATTTTTAAAGATATGGAATAAATCACTACTTGAGACCAGGGGTCTTCTCCAAGGCAAGGGTCTTGCCTCCAACCATCTGGGATTGACAAAACTGAAGCAACTTCCAAATAATCCAGTATTACACTGTCAGATCTAGTCCAGTTTATGGACCTGCCCATCATCAATACCAGTGCTTCCTAAGACACCTTCATTAGATGCTCTTTTCTACAGCCATCTACATAAGGGCAATTTCACTGCTGAACTAGTGCTTTCTCTTTTGGCATCCATCTACTACACACAATTTTATTTCCCCTTCCTTTTCTTGGGAGAAGTTGCTAGTGCTAAAGAGAGATTTCCCAAGATAAGAATGCCTCCGTTTTGAGTGCCACTTGAAAATTGCTCTTCTTGTGTATCAGAGGCTATAGGTTGAAGTGAGAAAAGTGCTGTGATGTGAAGACAGAAGTCATACACCAGATGAGTATTTGTCAACAAGGATGACGAGGTCTAACATGAACTATAGGGAAGTTAAGCCACTTTTGATGCAGTATACCCACCTGTCCTGGATCATAAGGTTTTCCTTCAAAGTAAGTTGTCCAATGCAAGAAGTGCTGCATGGCTACCCCCATAAGCATAGCAGAGTATTTTCCTTGACTCTTTGGAGTGTTCAAGAGTGTTTAGTGTTCAAGAGGAATTAGCAGTTCAGAATGACCAGCAGGAAACAGCCTACTTTGATAGCTGGTATAAGATGCCTCAAATGATGGTGAGGTATATTAGTTTGCTCAAAAAGTAATGCATTCAATTTATTTCCATAGAATCTACAACAGGTTCAAAGAGCACAGTAACTGTAGTACTACTTGATAGAGCAAATTCTCAGCTACAAAACATGCTTTTTTTCCACACAGTCACCACCAAGTAGCTATGCATTCTTGTCAGCAATAAACAAGAATCACAGAATAGGAGAATTGTTAAGGGTTGGAAGGGACTTCTGGGGATCATCCAGTCCAACCCCTCTACTAAAGCAGGTCCCTTACAGTAGGCTGCATAAGAAAGCATCCAGATAGGTTTTAGTATTTCCAGAGCAGGAGATTCCACAACCTCTCTAGGCACCTTGTTCCAGTGCTCTGTCACCCTCAAAGTAATGAGGTTATTTCTCATGTAAGATCATAGACTCACAGTATCACAGAATGGCCAGGGTTGGAAGGGACCTCAAGGATCATGAATTTCCAACCCCCCTGCCACATGCAAGGCCACCAACCTCCTCAGTTAATGCTAGACCAGGCTGCCCAGGGCCCCGTCCAACCTGGCTTTGAACACTTCCACAATCTCTCTGGGCAGCTTGTTCCAGCACCTCACCACTCTCTCTGTAAAGAATTTCCACCTGACATCCAACCTAAATCTCCCCTCCCTCAACTTAAAACCATTTCCCCTCGTCCTGCTGTTATCTACCCTTTCAAAGACTTGATTTCCCTCCCCTCTGTAGGCTCCCTTTAGGTACTGAAAGGCTGCAATGAGGTCACCCCGCAGCCTTCTTTTCTCCAGGCTGAACAAGCCCAGCTCCCTCAGCCTGTCTTCATAGGGGAGGTGCTCCAGTCCCCTGATCATCTTCGTGGTCCTCCTCTGGACCCTCTCCAACAGCTGTCTTTTTTGTACTGGGAGCTCCACACTTGGACGCAGTACTCCAGATGGGGCCTCACAAGAGCAGAGTAGAGGGGAACAATCACCTCCCTGTCCCTGCTGGCCACCCCTCTTTTGATGGAGCCCAGGATACCATTTGCCTTCCGAGCCGCAAGGGCACACTGCTGGCTCATATTAAGTTTTTCATCCATCAAGACCCCCAGGTCCTTCTCCACAGGGCTGCTCTCAAGGACCGCTCCTTCCAGTCTGTATGGGTGCCTGGGATTCCTCCGGCCCAAGTTCAAAACTCTGCACTTTGCCGTGTTGAACCTCATCAGGTTCATCCGGGCCCACCTTTCTAGCCTTTTGATGTCTGTCTGTGATTCAGTTTGTGCCCATTGTCTCTTGTCCTGTCACTGGGCACCACCAAAACGGGCTCCAACCACTTGACATCCACCCCTTACATATTTACAAGCATTTATAAGATCCCCTCTCAGCCTTTTCTTCTCCAGACTGAACAGTCCCCTTTATCATCTTTGTTACCCTCCACTGGATTCTGTTCAGTAGTTCCCTGTCTTTTTTGAGCTGGGGAGCCCAGAACTAGACACAGTGTTTCAGATGTAACCTCACCAGGGCAGAGTAGAGGGAGAGGATCACCTATGTGCTGGTGATGATGTTAATACACCCCAGGACAGCATTAGCCTTCTTGGCCATAAGAGCACACTGCTGACTCATGGTCATCCAGCAGAATGCCCAGGTCCTTCTCCACAAATCTCTTTTCCAACAGGTCAGCCTTTAATGCATCCTGATGCATGTGGTTGTTCCTTTGGTGTAGGAATCTATATTTGTCCTTGCTGAACCTCATCAGGTTCCTGTCCACTCAACTCTCCAAATGGCCCAGGTCTCACTGAATGGTAGTGCAGCCTTCCTGTGTGGTAGCCACATCCCCTAACTTTATATCATCAGTAAACTTACTGAGGGAGCACTCTATCCCTTCATCTAGGTCATTAATGAAGATGTCAAACAAAACCAGACCTGACACCGATCCCTGGTGAACACCACTAGTTACAGGCCTCCAGCCAGACTCTGCACTACTAATCACAGCCCTCAGAGCTCTGCCAGTCATCCACTTCTCAATCCACCTCATTGTCCACTCATCTATTCCACAATTCCTAATCTTCATTACAAGGATGTTGTGGGAGACAATGTCAAATGCCTTGCTGAAGTCAAGGTAGACAACAAGAATCATTCCTGATAATTAGTTCTCTAGCTTGTTTTGATAGACTCCACACCCTCCTAGGATAAATTAGTCTTGTGCATCATTATTCTTTCTATGTTTGTTTGTTTGTTTTTACCAGCTTCGTGATTTTGTCACTTTAATTATGTCCTTCAGTCTTCAAGCTGAGCAGGTCCAGCTGATCTTGTCTTTCCTTCTCACCCATATGTTCTACACCTCTAGTCATTTTTTTGCTCTTTTATGGACTATTCTCATGTTGTGCACTCCCTTTTTACCCTCACCTGTCAATGTTCATCCTTGCCAATGGGTTTCCAGTTTGTCAGGTAAATACATTAGTGTGCTAATGACTGCGTCTTACAGTCTCAATTTAGGTAATGCAAGTATGGGAAAGGATTCATGATTCCATCAAATCATCACATGTCCACTGATTGCTGATTTCTTATGCTGGGGCTTGAACCTGGGATTGGCTTGGCAGCTAGCTCTTCTCAGCTGGAGGAGGTAAACAAGTAGGAAATTAATCATCTGCAGGTTAGCCAGGCCACCGATGGATATGTGCTACTAACACAGTTCCCATGTCTCTTCCCATCTGCCTCCATCCTTTTCCAAAACTGTGGAAATCTTCCTGACCACTACTTAGTAGCTGAGCCATGAGACCATAAATAGTCACTGTCTGAAATTAGAACAAATATTTGGTGTGGTGCCCTAGTTTTACCATTGCTATAAGGTGCTCCAAGTATTATTTCACCAGTGGTCTACACCATTGCTTCTTCTTAGAAAGTGCCCCCAAACTGAGCCAACAGGATGCACAGGGATTGTTGAAAATGCATCACAGAGATTTATGGCAAGCCTAGTTATCCTCTTTTTATTACAAAATATCTCCATCTATTTCAAGGATGTTCTTGGGAAGCGAGAGGTAAAAAAAATCTCACTCTCATGGGAGAACAGATCTAGTTGCAACCTTCACATGCACAGTTAGCTCCTAAGTTCACCATGACACAGCGGCACCAGAATCGACATGTTTCATTTGTTCCTACTCAAACTGGCAGCTACAGGAGGGACAGATGTAGCCCCACTGCCTGTGGTCCACAGAGCACATGTAACGAAAGATCTGCATCCCAGCCAGCATGTCTGCAGACTGAAGGTTAAGCTGGCAAAAAAGACTTAAGGTCTGACAAACCACCTGGAGTTTGTTCAGATGCATGCTCTCTCATTCTCCCTTTCCACCTCCTCCCTGTTCTTCCTTCCCTGACCTTTTGCCAAATATTGTCTGTTATTTCTACAGAAAAGTGGTTTGTTTATTTATTTATTTATTTCCCTAATACTGTTTCCTCTGCTGCTACTTCATTACAGCCTGATTTTAATGGTCTTTAAGATTGCTCCACTGAAATGCTAGACCAGGAGCTTTGATTTTAAAAGAAATGTTCTGTAACAGTTGTTTTCTTGCTCTCCCTTACATTTCATCTTCCTTTCTTGCATGTATGTTGTAGAATCTTGAACCTATATTTGGTGCTGTTGGAGAATAGGATCTTTGTGTCTTGAGGAGAGAGAAAAGAAGCATTAATTCCCTGCAATAACATCTATGTAGCTGTCCATCACAAGGGTCTGGCAGGCCAACTTCCTCCTACCAGTAGGATCTCATAGTTCAATGCCTGAACGCTCAAGGGTGAAAGCAGCTGAGAGAAGCTGAGGCTGGAGATAAAGTGTATGAGCCTGTCTTTCTGTGATGCTACACTACCCAGGCATCAAGTGATGTAGGGTCTTAGTGTGTTTGGCTCTGGCGATTGACCTCAGTCCCTTTTTGCTTCACTTTTTTTCCAAATTTGCCTGGATGTCAAGAGAAGGAATTCAGTGAGCGCTTCCCAACCTTCTGCTTGGTATTGCTATGAAGGCAGTATAAGCTCTCTTGCAGCCATTCTGCATTGCCTACAGTGCTGCACCTGCAGTTCAGCTGAGTCCCAGCTCCTCACTCATCACTTTTCCTCTTATCTAAGCTTCATAGATGCCAAAGTTTCTCTTTCCCCGTCCCCTTACCCTCCCACTTCTTTCTCTGGAATGAGCAGGGAAAAAGTCTTGGGAAAGTCTAGGTTCCTAGGTCATTTTTGCTTTGAGACTAATAGCCTAACAAATATATAGCAATGGCAAGGGGAGATACAGACAGTCTGCCAGGCTTGTTTGTCCATCAGACAGCAAGAATGTAGTGCTTTATTCACTTGCTGCATCTTCTCATGCCATAAAGCACAGTCCAAATGAAGGCTTGGGGAAAATGGATTTCATACTCCATAAAGAGCTCATTTCTTGCACTGATGGGTAAGACCATGAACTTCTCCAAGTGGGCTCTGCTGTGCTGGAAATTAGAGAGACCTGAATGTCTGACTTTAACAGTGAGCAAAACATTGTGCTGATGCAGACCCTGCTCTGAACACCGCATACTGAAGTACCTAGGGACGACACCACAGCCTTTGAAGGCTCTCCTTCAGTTAATAATAATGACAGGGTACTTCAGATGCTGTATACCAAAGGGAAATGCATTCATGTTTTCTAAAGAAGAGTGGGATGATTTATCTAGGGAAGGTAAAAACCACTAGCTATCTTGGGCTGGAAAGTATGCCAGAATTTCATTCTGCTCATGTTACTTTAGAGCAAGAAGATAGTCCACAAAGAGAAAATTAAAACCATGAATACAGAGGAAATCTAAGCCAGCAGCTACGCGTACAGTGGTGAACTTGACACAGGTGTATGAGTGCCAGGATGTTGCAGGGTTTGGTGGGTGTGTGCAGTCCAGCCCAGGGAGCTTTTGCCCTGTCTCTTCCACAGCACACTTGTAAGCATTTCCTGCACACAGGATGTTTCTGAGGAACTGGTGATACTGCAGCAACTAAAGGGTTAGTTGGACCAGTGCCTTGAGCTGGACCTCTACATGTAGGTTGTATTCATTCAGCGCTCCCTAACAACAGCAAACTCATCCTACAGTTCCGGGTTTTCTTTTAATGTGGCCTTTTTCTAGCCAGTTTATCCTTCATGTTCATTGTAGAAACAGTATATTTTGTTGCCTGTATTAGGTTCTTGTCTCAGTAGGCATGAGCCTTTATTTCAGCAGCTCTGGTAAGTGTTTGTCAGCTAAGGTAAATATAGCATTATTCAGAATAGGCATCACAGCAACAGACAGCAGGATACGGCCTTGCTTAGACGAGAGCTCAGAGCTTAAAGAAGTCCGTTCCTCCTGACAGCCCTGTTTTTCAGGGTGGATTTCATCCCTAGTGCATCCCTTGTGCGCGTTGTTATTGTTCAGTACACTTGCAAAACCTTGGATTCCACACAGCTTTCCTGTCCCCAGCTTCAGATACGTGACTTTCATTGAAATCGACAGGCAGTGAACAGGAACTACTCCCAGCTCAGCATATACACTGCCAAAAGCCTGTGAGCCCAGAGCTTGCTCTTGCTTACCCCACTGTAACTGCCCTGGGCTACATCCTGACCTTTTGGAGATGGGTGTAAGTCTGGAGTTAACACCATCAATTGTGATAGTGTGCATCTGGCATCAGACAGGCATAGCAGAGATCAGAGCCTGCCCATGCTTTCGCCTTTGGTGTTCGACCTTTGCTTAGGTGCATACAGAGCAAGGGTCACTTCCATGTCCATTTCCATTCTCCATTCCACACATTGCTGTGCTGCTGTGCTCATGCACTAGCTCCACGGTCTCATATACATGCTGCCAAATCCATGCACTCATTTCTGGATTATCTCAAAGAGAGGACAGCCTGCACTTGTCAGATTTAGTCATTTCAATCTTTCCTGTAAACGGGGTTTCCCAGAGCTGGCTATACGGTATCCTGCCAGAGGAGGACAGCAGAGATGATGGCTGGGTATGCTGAGGGATGGAGCAACTTTTCCTGTAGCTGCCAGAAAGAAGGAAATGGCCACACTTCAGCCTGGTTTTGTAATTCAGCATCTTAGCCCAAATCCAGTCTCAGGTAATGGCTGAATGCTGTAAACAGGGACAGCTGACATATAATGCACGTATTTGTACTGGCTCTGCTATGGAGCTGCTGATTTCCACCAGAGTGATTGAGCAAAACTGATCAAAATGCCATACGTTGTCTGAGATGGGTTATGTAAGTACTTTTGTCAGGATCCTAAATCCCTAGAAGCAGGCTGCAGTGGACCCAACTATTCTGCAGCTCCAGGACAGTGGGGACTGTCATATCCTAACCACTGATGTGGTTTCTTCCCTTTTTAGAGACATGCTGCCTCAAGAAAACTTGCTTTGGAAAAAGCTGTTCTTCTTATCTTAGATCTCTAGCAGAAATGACCCTCTCGTGCATCTCCTTAATTTTCTTTCTGATTTCTATTCCTGAGTAAGTAAAGAAAGAAAAAATTTGTGTGTTAAGCTGAGCTTTACATATCTGAGAACGGCGCGGGAGCCAAGTTGCTGGGAGTGCTGGAAACCACATATGTGAATGAATGTGCCTGTAGCCAGGACTGAACTGAGAGTACTTGTGAGCAAGCCATGTAGGGCAGCGTGGGATGGCACTAGAACAGGACCAGAGGGAGGGAAGTGCACCTCTGTTTCTGTTCAAAAGAGGTTGAAGAGGATTTGCGTATGTAGCATGCATATAGCTGAGAGTGGAACAGTAATTAGGAGTAAGTGAAGGTGAAGCTGAAAGGGGAATTTCATGTTCTGTGGAAGATCTTTCCTTGTAAGTTATTGTTCAGAAAGGTTATTAGCAGGCAGCAGTACAAACTGTCCTGAGCCACATGCTCTGCCTTTGTCTGACTACAGGATTTTTACAAGCCTTTTTTTCTTTGAGAGCTGACAGCATAATGGTCCTGGACAATGCCAAATCATCATCTGCACGCTTGCTAGGGGAGCTGGGCTTTTATATGAGAGCGAAGAAGATAAAAACAGCACACTCAAAGCAGGACCGAAATGACTGAACAAGAGAAGGAGAAAAGAAGAGAGAGACTTAAATGCTGTTTGCTGGGCTGGCTGATTTTTTGCCTTCTGTTTACTTGCCTTCTATTTCATTCCCTCCCCTTCTCATCATGTTCTGGACGCCTTGTTTCAGCACTGCTTCAGTCATTTTGTGGGCCTGTGTTTGCAGAGCATGAAGGGTCTGGTTGTGCAGTAAATACCAAATAGAAGCTTAAAAAACAGGGAAAAAAAAGCACTATGAAAGGGAATTGGTTACAGATGTTTTTCTCTCCTTCCCCAAGCAACATTTCTGCTCCTGACAGACAGCACTACAGACTCCACCTCCAACTGGACTCTACTGAAATACTTCTCCAGAAGTATTGCACGAGTGAGACCTTTTGGGTCAAGGCCATAGCCTGGACAAATTGGAACCAATGCCAAGATGGTTTCTGCATCCCAGCACAGGCATCACCGCACTGCCCTGACTGAGCTGTGACTTCTTGCTTGGAGGCTAGTTTCAATCCAGAAAGAGGGGCTTGGCTGTGAGCACTGCCTGCTGACGAGGGGTCCATCCATGTTGCAAGGCTCAGACAGAAAGCCAGACTTTTCTAACACTTGTGTGTCTTAAGAAAGATGAGTGTTCAGATGTTTCCTGACAGACTCCCATAGGCAAACCAGGGGTTTGTGTCTCCAAAGCCCATCTTCACCCCTCCATTCCCTTATTTCCATTCCCTGAGGCTCCTTATGCATCCCTCACTGTGCAGTTCCTTTGGTAATGTGGTGAGAGGGTGAGCGACAATCAATCTCCTGCTCTTTTTCCTCCACTTCCCCTGCAAAGATTGCAGGAGCTGCTGCAGTCGTTAACACTCAGACACTGCTGTGAAGCATTTCTGCTGCCAGTTTGTGTTTGGTAGGTGGAGGATTTCCTTCAATCAGCAGGTCCCTAAATTGCCCCAGATATACAGTGTGTGCTGGCAGGGATGGCATCTGGCTTTATCAGCTTTGTTGTTTGGAACAAGCTCCATACAGTAACACTGTCACACAGGAACAAGGCAGCACATTGCAATTCATGTCGGTAAACCCTTTATGCTGTTGTGTGTTACCATTAAAGATATGATTGTGTCTGGCATTACGAAGTACTTTAGAAATGTTTTAGGACATTTTAGCTCACTGCACCAGGACCATTGTCTGCTCGCCTTCAGCAACAAATCCGGGGTGCCTTACTAATCTAAAGTCCAGCTTTACGGAGGAAATCCTCTGAAATAATGTCATCCTCCTGCATACAAAACCATCAGAGCTTTTTGATGTCTTTTATCTTAGACTATTCCCAGGCTGATATCAAATGGGGAGCAGTAGCTCTTTCCCTTTTCTAATGGGATAAATCTGCTCCCGCCAAGGTGTGAAATATTGCAGCACTGCAGTTTAACCTACAGAGAACTGGAAAGTCTGCCATGTGCGCTAAGGTTTTGGTGGGGAGGAGAGTGAAGCAAACAAATACTTTAGATATCTGATTTGCTATTCCTGAATGGTTCGAGACTGGCTGGGATTTTGTGGAGGAGGTATTATGAATGTAGAGTCTGGGTGTCCTTATGTATAGCTCTGCTCTTTTTGACAGTACCTTTGCCTGTCTATCAGGTTAGCTACCATGCTGCATTCTCAGAAGACCTATGGATCAGCGTTAGGAATCTCACCTCTGTAACTGGATCCTTTCGTGGAGAGTTTTTTGGCTTCTTGTATGCTTGCTTGGGAACAGTGCACTTTGCAAAGAGCCTCAGTTTTGCTTTATTATTTGATTGCATATAAAGAGCTTATTAAAAAATGAGTAACAATAACCATATAATTAACATTACATTTGTTATCGTCCAAGCCCTGTGTTGACTGTTTGTGTTTGGCACAGGCACTGACATGTAATTTAAAAAAAAAAATAGGTTGAATGAATTTAGCTTTCAGAGAGTTTTTGAAGGCTTTAACAGTACAGCAAATTAGGGCTACTATGCTAACTCTTTCTTGATATTTACACTGAAATCTAGAAAAAACTAGTTAGCCTGGACACATTTTCTAGAAGGAACTCAGGTAGTGGGCTCCAGAACAGCTCCTTTTCCTTCCAGGCTCCAAAACACAGAGTCATTTTTCTAGTTCCAAAACACAGTCATTTTTCTAGCATGTTATGAACTGCTCTTTTTTGCCTTCTGGCCTGAGCACAGGAGAGACTGCAGAGAGTGGGCTGTTCTTCAGATGTGAGCTCAGCTGATGGAAACGTCCTCCCTGGCCCTGCCACCAAACCAGCTGGTCTGATCAAGGAAACAGAGTCAACCAAGGGAACTTTACTGCAGCTGAGAGCTGAATAAAAGCCTGAGTCTGCAGGTCCTCAGGATGCTGGTGAGATGCATTGAACAGCAAAGTGCAGTCAGCCTGTGCTCCACCTGGCCGTGGCTCTTGCTATAGAGGAGGACTGTGATAGTTCTCATTATTTTGAGGAGAGTAATTTTTTTCTGCGCTGGTATGTGGGTCTCTGTGACTTACGGTCCTGCTGCTCCCCTTGTTACTGGGGTATGTGAGGGCAGGACCACCAGTATATGCTTGCATCCTCCAGCAATAGACTTCACAGAACTGCCTAAGAGAGAGAAAACCAAAATAAAAATGGCTTCTGTGTCCAAAATGCAGAGAAACAACTAGAAAATTGTCCAGTTAAACAACAGTACAGCAGAGATCGCTTTCTGTAGGCTGTAAAAAAGGTGCTCAAGAGACGAAATGACAGGCAGCAGCTTGGTAAGCATTAAACATTTTACTTAGTCCTTCTGCGAGGTACCAGTCCCAGCCAACCTGCAGGCTGTTCCCACAGGGGCCCTCTTTCTCCCACAGGCTGGTTTCTCACTTCAGGCTTGCCCCATCCCTTGGATCCTTGCTACCAATGACTTTTCTTCTTCGAGGAGTACTCTGACCAAGTCTGAAGATGGGATCTTTCTGTAAAGTACATCAGCTGAAGGCTTGTTAAGGTACACAACCATATGTGAGTGTACATGGTATGGCACAGAGCTAAGAAGGAGCCAGAAGCCCGAGGTCTGCTTGGCAAACAGGTTTTTGTGGTACCAATCATGAGTGCCAGGAGACCCAGGAGAAAAAAAAAAGAACAAACACAAAATCGGATCAGTAAATGGGAATGAAAAAAACACCCTGCTCACTGTCACTAGATTGGAATGAAAGGAAACTCTTGCTATTGAGCCCCGGGATGAAAAGAGAGACCTTCCCACCTAACGCCTCCCACTGAAGCTTGGCTATAGATGCGGGGTTTGTGCTGCGCTTTGTCTGCTGGCAAGCTGGGATGCTGCAGGGCTTGTCGGGGAAAGGGGAGCAGAGATGAAAGTTCTGCTGATAGCAGTGGTCTGTTGTGGCCTCCCCAGCACAATCCGCTGAATCAGAGGGAAGCAGGCCCTGTGCTGCCCACGGTTTGTACAAGAAAGGAGATAAGTCAGAAATGAAAGGAAACGCACCAGTCAGTTGTAGTGGCTCAGAATAAATTGCCGTACTCTTGTCAGCAAATTACCTTTTTCTGCAACCGCAGCCCCCTCCTGTCCCCACACGCTGATGCCTCCCCCTCCTTCTCCCTCCATTCCTCACGAAGCTGCCTCCATGTTTGCCTGATGCTCTGTTATGTAGCATCACCACACTCCTGAGCATACTGAGAAGCATGCGAACACAATGTGTGACTCAGCTCTTGGAAGGCCAGAGATCTGACCTGCACCCTTGGATGACTGTCAACCATCCTGTCCCAACAGGGGATGTGCTGGCAGCCCAGCTTTCAGCACGCCTCACTCTGCTCGCATGGCAGAAATGCTGCCAAGGCTTCCAGGAGGACACCGTGAAGCTGTCCTGGGCAAACATGGCTTTGCCAACACCGTTAGTGCCTTCTGTGAGCACAGAAAACTTTTCCTTTATGCACATGTGCCTCCATCATGAGTGTCCATCTCAGCATGCTGCCCATTGCAAATTTCTCATCCCTGCTTCCCTCTCAAGCTGCTCAGAGCCAAGCAGGCACCCTCTCTAACGCAGACCTGGCCTGAGAGTAGGCCATGCTGCAAATGGCGACTTGGAGAAGGCCCCTCACGAAGCACTGTAGGCTGCAGTGTGTTACTGACTGAGAATAGGACATGCTGCTCCTTTCCTGCCATATGTCAGCCTTTGCCGGAGAGCCATCTGCGGCCTGCTCCCAGCTCCTGCTGCCTCAGCCTCTCTGAGCATAAAGACAGCCTCAGAGTGATGACTACAGAGAAAATAATGTTATAATAACCAAAAGGAACACTCAGAGCTCCTCCAGCACTGCACAGTCTGTTCAGGAAGGCTATAATGTTGTAGGAGAGCAGTGCTTGACCGATGGAAGCTGATTTGTGTTACTGAAAGAACATGTAATGTCGTATTGGATAATATCATCCCTTTCTCTGTGTCTGAGTAAATCTCTGAGCTTTTGATTTTCCTTAGCTTATCCGGTTGTGACACTTCCTGCGCAATGGCACAGGATAAGCTCCTTCACCTCTGCGCTGCTTGGGAGATGATTTTTTTTTTCCTTTATCAGGGCACACTCCAGAAAGGCATTGGATGCTGGGCTAAATCTGCCCTCCTAAGATTTTACTTAGCAAAAGGAAAAAGGAAAAAAAAAAGAAAAAAACACATGTAAAAGCTTCTGTAAAGCTTCTCAGAAGATAGTGGGCAAGACATTGCAGAGCTGTGCTCCTTGGCCTTATCTCATGGGTGTCACAGGCTGCAGTGTCCCAGCAAACTGCAGCAGCTGCGGGAGCAGTTGCTCTCAACCTGCAAAAGTAATGCCACCATAAACATAAAACAACATAAGAAATGCCGGAATTGTGCACTGAAATTGTGATTATGACAGTGCTGTGGAGCCTGAGTTGGGCTTGCCTTATGATGAGATAAGGGAGGCAGTCCCACTGGAAACCCACTTAAATAAGGTGCTTGGGTTGAGGGAGGAGCACAACTGCATCACAGTAGGTACAAGCTGCCAAGGTGGTAAGTCAGTGTGGATCCTGAGCAGGATGAGCTGTGGGAATTACAGCGGGTGGGAACTGGTTTTGTCCAGCCTCACTTGAAAGTACTGTTTTCACAGCTTCTCAAGGGATTGCAGGTGCAGGCAGTAAAGGGAGCATGGCATGTCTGCCACCATGGGAGAGAGAACCAACAGGACCGTGCTGAGGGCAAATCCTGGGGAAGGGCCATGAATCAGCCAAGTACCTTATTTTCAAAACCTGGTGCAGGTGAGATATCTGTTAGGCCCTCGGCACTCACCTAGATCAGGTGCTTGAGGAGCTCCTAAAAGCTCACCTTGGGCAGAGGACGTGGCTCTTCCCTTTCCCAGCATGTGGCGTGTCCATCTGCATCCTCTCACATATTAGAGCAATGCCTTGGTGACAGAGCTCAGCACAGCCTTCCTTCCTCCACCAGGCTGATCTTGCAGCTATTTCCTATGTATGCCAGCTGTGCTTCTGGAGGACGGAGGAACTCCTAGTGCACAGCTTGGGTAGGAATATGCATGCTGCCTTTTTAGGGGCAGCTGTGAGGAGGGTGGCATATGTCTCTCATTCTTTTCCTGCTGCCCCTGGCAGGAGGAGCACTGTTGCATTACGCCAGTGTTTAGGAAATAATAATAATTAAAAGCTTTCTGATGAACATGGTTAATTTCCTATTCTAAAAAGCTGCTAAGGCAGCGCCTTTTGTGCATTAGCATATTTGCAAGGTTAATGTAGTGTACTTAATAAGATAAATAATGCTTGTCATGATATTTCAGGCCAATTTTAAGGGGTGGGAATAAAAAATATTTTGCTTAACATCTTAAGTTTTTGCCTGGACAACTCCAAGTTAACTAGTGAGCTGCCACTGAGTGCTGAGGTATGTTGTCCACTTCTCCCCTTGGCAGGTGTTCATAAGTACTTGCAGCAGGTTAAAGGAGACTGCTGAAGCACAGATGAGCTTCAAGTGGACTCTCAATAACTGCTACGTTAGGCATCACTCTGGGAATGTGGGTGGGAAGGGCATTGGGAAGGCAGCATAAGCCTTAACAGGCTGAAGGAAAAGGGTGTGGGATTGGGAACATCTGTTACTGAGCAGGAGGAGGCAGCGGTACCAACAGAGAATCTGAGGCTACAAGAATGGTGAGCAGTAATCAGCCACAGAGTGATGTGGTGGGACTACAAGGCTGGAAGAAGTAGTGGAGGATTTCTCAACAACTCAGAATTCTTTTTTTTTTATGTCTTTCTTCAACCCTTCACATCATGTTTTATTTTCCTCTAAATGTCCAGAACCGGGGAAGCATTTGAAAAATTCCCAGGTAAGACACTGTGGGCCAAGGGAGACAATCATAAGCCTTCTTACCTAGCTGCCAGTGCTGGGGAAGTCTCAGGTAATTATTAGCAGAGAGCCCTTGTGTTCCTAATGGCTTCTCTTGCCTACTCTTCTGCAGAGTGATTGCTTTCTTAGGCTTTTTAATAATATACAGTAAGAGCAGCAGCATCTTTAGACAAATGAGGCCACAGTGGGTAGGGAAGAAAGATGAGAGAACTTCCCAAGCAAATGATCTGGGGCACCTGGCTTGCTACTCCCACATGCCCTTCCCTTCTCTCCCATCCTCCCCCTGACCAGTCAAATAGACCAACCAGCTCATTATTTTCTCATAATGATGAGGAGAGGGAGGCAGAAGCGTGCTAGCAAGACTGTGGGTATTTGTTATATAAGAATTTTAAAAATGAATATGCCACCCAGATACATGCCACAGTGAGAGGATGGAGGGATGGACAGGTATTTACCCATCACAGAAGACTGACCAGTATGATGGGGGAAGAGAGAGACAGCAGAGGCAGCTGCAAGATGAGCACAGAGGGGGTGGAAGAAATAAAATAAAGAAGCTATAATGCACAGTGAAGAAAGAAAGATACAATAAAAAGGTGGAACGGGAAGAGAGATACAGGCAAGGAATAAGGAGGGTGAGTAAATAGATACAGCTCAAAGACAGGTGGATGAGTCTGGCAGAGGGAGGACGGAATAATATGTTGTTGTAGGCGTCTGAGGGGGGAGGTAGCAAAGGGGTGGAGGGCCAGCTACAGTGGGTAGATTGATTTTGATGTTAGCTATATTGCAGGTCAAACACAGTCCTCACATCACATCGACTCCACATCTGTTTCTTCTTTTACCTGCCTGTCAGCCCCCTACTGTGTCCTAGATTTTTCAGCTGGAACCCCTCTCAGGCTTGGCACTCCCTGCCTGTCAACCATGGGGTGGGGGGAGCCCAGGGCATCAGGTGAGATGTGTACCATCCCCTGTGCCCACTGCACCAATCTCAGGGCAGGCTTGCGGAGGTGTGACCCGGTGTGTTGGGAAAGCACATCATGCGTGAGCATACTGTGAGGAGTGTAAGCACATTCTACCTCCTTTTGCCCTCCTGCCCTATCCCTGAGCAAACAGACAGGTTTGCTCCACAGCACGGGGGCATGCAGCCCCCAGCATGGGTTTTCTGTGTCGCAGCACTGCAGCCTGTTGTCAGCTTGCAGCAGTGAGTCAAGGAGACAGAACTTTTCCCCTGCCTCCATCCTAGCTGGCTGTTCCCTTCTCTGGCTAGGGGGTCACAAACAGTGGCACTGAGCTCTTCAGGGGAACTCCGCTCCCTGCCCTGAGATTCCAGCTCCTGGCACCCCCACCACTCTGCTGATTCTAGTTGCATGGTAACTGTGATGCGCTGAGGGATGACACCTTGCTCACAGCCCTCCCTGCTCTTTCCTCCCCTCCTGTCTACTGGCACCCAGTGGTTTGCTGGCTCTTTTTCATTTCTCTTCCTTTACCTTCCCATCTTGCTTTTGTCCTCTGGAAATAATGCTAAGCAGTGTGATGTGCTGCCTTAGAGGAAGCAGGATTGCTCTGGGCAGTTAGCCACGCATCTGGATAAGGATCCTAAAAAGAAGAAAAAATAAAAAACTCTAAAACACAATCAAAATTTTCTCCATTCACAGTTCCTTTAGTGCTTGCTAGGGCTGCTGGCAGAGCTGGGGGGAGGGGGGCCAGCCCAGGGCTTAGGGAGTGAAGGAGCTGAGGGTGAAGGCCAGTGCTTTAGGAGCAAAGATGTAAACAGAAAGAGGAGGAGAACTGTCAAAGCTGTAAGAAGCTCAGGGTTGAGATAACGGAGGGAGACACAGTTCAGGACTGAGGTGCATCGTGTGCAATGCAGTGATTGCCTGAGGCGCTCAGCCCAGTGCCTTTGCTGTGTTTTAGTTCTCTGGATGTTGCCCCGTGAACTTCACAAACCAAGGAAACGCAGGAAAAAATGCAAAAGGAAAGGAAGCCCAACTAGTTCAGTTGTTCTAAGCAGAGATGAAAAAAAGAAAATTAATATTCCACGCTTTCTCATGTAGAGCTAAGTCTTCCATGGCATGCATATGTACGTATACTAACTCTTAGGCAGTACTCACTCAGAAAAGCTTCAGGAGCAGCAGAGAGCCCCATGCTGAAACTTCCTAGATTTGGCTCCTGTCCCTGAGCCCAGTCCTTGGCTGCCCTTCCAGAGCATGTTGGCAAGGGCTCTGTCAGCTGCACTGCACTGACGGAGCTGCAGCGGGGTTAACAGTAATACCGGGGAAGGCTTTTGCTCATTCTGTGCATCATCTGTCAGCAGCATGCTCTGGGTCTGTTTATGATGGCAATCAGATAGCAAAACTTCCAGAGGGAAGTGCCCCACCAGAAGGCGTTTGTGCAGTAGGCATGGGAATTGAGAAATATGAATGATGGGTGAAAATGTGAGCTGGTATTTATATATATATAATGATAGCTCTTTACTGGGAAATGAAACTCAGCAGGGGAGAAAATACTGTGTAGATTTCAAAAGTCTTCACATGTCCATGCACTATAGAGCATTTCTTCTCCTTCCCTTGTTCAACCCTGACACTTTAGATGCCTCAGACTTGAGCAGTCTGTTTGAACTCCCTGCTGTTAAAAAATCTTGAGGAGACAGCTGAAGCACTTTGCTGCTGACGCCTTTCTTCCAAAGCTTCCAGGAGCCAAGTGAGAGCAGTATCCAGGCTAGTTTTTCCTTGTAGGAGAGTAGGCAGACTCCCAGCTGCCTCCATGCCCTGTTATGCCTGCTGGGGGAGATAAAGCTGCTAGGTCTTGCTGGCCTATGGCTGTCTTGCGCTGTAGTGAATCAGTGATAATCCCAGCTTGCTTAGGAGGTGGGATTTCTGTCTCTAGTTAGGAGAACCTGAAGGGTTTCTCTTTTACAGAAAATTCCTAATAGGGGCTGGTCTGATTTTTGCTGATAAACCTCCATTTTACTCAGGCTTATATGAAGGCACACTTTCGCAGCAGTGTGTATCTGTGTGCATGAGTCCCATGTCCTTGCCTTACAGTCATAAAGAAGTGCCTTTTCCTCTCAGCTTCACAGATCCAGAAAATCACAGAATCACAGAACTGCAGGGGTTGGAAGTGACCTCAGGAGATCATCAACTCCAGCCCCCTGCTAAAGCAGGTTCTCTACAATAGGTCTCACAGGTAGATGTCCAGACAGGTCTTGAATATCTCCATAGAGGGAAACCCCCCAACTTCTCTGGGCAATCTGTTCCAGTGCTCTGTCACACTTACTGTAAACAAGTTCTTCCACTTCTGTACGAAACTTCTTATGTTCAAGTTTTAGGCCATTATTCCTTCTCCTGTCACTGCACATCACTGAGAAGAGCCTGGCCACATTTGCCTCACACCTCCTTTTAGATATTTATAAACAGGTCTGGAGCCCCCAGTACAGGAAAGACAGAGAGCTGTTGGAGAGGGTCCAGAGGAGGACCACGAAGATGATGAGGGGACTGGAGCACCTCCTCTACGAAGACAGGCTGAGGGAGCTGGGCTTGTTCAGCCTGGAGAAAAGAAGGCTGCAGGGTGACCTCATTGCAGCCTTTCAGTACCTAAAGGGAACCTACAGAGGGGAGGGAAATCAACTCTTTGAAAGGGTAGATAACTGCAGGATGAGGGGAAATGGTTTTAAGCTGAGGGAGGGGAGATTTAGGTTGGACGTCAGGGAGAAGTTCTTTACAGAGTGAGGTGCTGGAACAGGCTGCCCAGAGAGGTTGTACATGCCCCACCTCTGGAGGTGTTCAAGGTCAGGTTGGATGGGGCCCTGGGCAGCCTGGTCTAGTACTAAATGGGGAGGTTGGTAGCCCTGCCTGTGGCAGAAGAGTTGGTGCTTCATGATCCTTGAGGTCCCTTCCAACCTGGGCCATTCTGTGAGTCTGTAATCAGATTCCCTCTCAGTCTTATTTTTCCAGGCTGAACAAACCCAGGTTACTCAGCCTTTCCTCATACAGGCGATGCTCCAGGCCCTTGATTATCTTTGTGGCCTTTCCTTGAATTCCTTCCAAGAGATCCCTGGTTTTTTTTTTTTTAACTGGGGACCCCAGAACTGGACACAATATTCTAAATGTGGCTTCACCAGGGCAGAGCAGAGGGGGAGGATCACCTCCATTGACCTGCTGGCCATTCTCTTTTTATCCTGCACTCCAGAATAACACTGGCCTTCTTGGCCACAAGGGCACACTGCTGGCTCATGGCCATACTGCTGTCCACCAGGACCCCCAGGTCCTTCTCTGCAGAGCTCCTCTCCAGCAGGTCAGCCCCTAACCTGTACAGATGCTTGCGGTTATTCCTCCCCAGGTGCAAGACTCTACACTTGCTCTTGTAAACCTCGTCAGGTTCCTCCCTGCCTAGTTTTCCAGTCTTTCCAGGTTTTGTTGAATGACAGCACAGACTTCTGGTGTGTCAGCCACTCTTCCCAGCTTTGTATCATCAGCAAACTGCAAAAGTTGAACTCTATCTCTTCATCCAGGTCATTGATGAAGATGTTGAATAAGACTGGATTTAGCACCAACCCCTGGGGGCACTGGTAGTTACAGGCCTCCAACCAGCCTGCACCACTGATGAGATGTTCTTTCACCATGAACATTATCAGCAGAAATGTATATGTTTCCAATGGCAGGATTGTTTTTACTGGGAATGGTAGATTAGGCAGAAGGGATTGTCTTCTCTAGAAGAACCTCCTGGCATTTGGGAAAAGTATATTTTGTCTTGAATAAGTTAGGTAATAATACAGGGAAATTCTTCCACCATCTCACTTTTACAGCCATTCTATAAGCAGGATTTTAAGAAGAGAGGAATTGAAGATCCTGAGGTAAAGGATGATGGGAATCTTTGCTCTGGTAAATTCTGGACATGGAACTCTCGGATGAATGGAGCCATGATACTCAATATTTATTCATATTGAATGGATTTTAACAGTAATGATTTGATTGTGCTAGACATATTAAGTATGAATCAGTGAAAGAGGTCATTCTGAGGATATCAGAATCAGAAGAAAGTCAGGATCTTGGGAACTCATGTGATTTTAATGCACTTAAGTAGAGGTGGTAAGGCTTCTTTTTGCACTTGGCACAGTGAAATATTGACCGTTCACATGAACTCTCCACCCTGGGCGTAAATTATTGTAGAGGGAATTGATTTTGAATCATGTTTTATATTTAGAAATGTACGACTTATAAAGTGCAGTGCAACATGTGGTATATAGGGTGTTTACAGTAGCATTTGAGTTTGGATCCTGATTGTGCTTTGGAAGCATCTCTGCATACTGTGTGCTGGTTCCTGTGGGAGGATGGTCTCTGAGCATGCACTGCACTTTCCAATGCAGCTAAACCAGGAGATGCACAGACTCACTGGCCACTAGGGGAGTGTAATCCATTGGGCCTGTCCTGCGGTTCCCAGCTAGTCCCAAGTAACCCCCTGTGATGGGAATGGCACATCTCTTAAACAGTTTTGCTCTGTGCCTGCCAGTCTGCTCCTTTTGCACTGCACTCTCAGTAACATAGACACAGTGGCAGGCCAGGCTGGACTCTCAGTCTCAAGAATTCAGCCTCTAGAAGCTATTACTTCTTGTTGAAGTGATAACCACCTAGAAGAATATAAACTTGCCTGCATAATTATTCCATCTGATGCCAGATGTGTGATTTAGACTTGCCTGTGGCCTAAACTTACCACGCACTGACTGTTGTTTATGCTGTTGAGATCAAATGCCTTAATGTTGACCCCTTGATTCCCTTACGCTGGTTGATAACTGCCCTTTCTCCAAAGTGTGCTGGCAGAGCCTGGTGGTTTAGCTGTGTTAGGTGAGAAAAAGTGATGTCAAGAGACCACTCTCACAGTGTGCTCCACACGTGGCAAGGCTGATGCTTTTCCTGGTTACCTGCAGGGAGCCCTTCTCTCTAGGGCCCTTCTACACAAGAGCACTGTAGCACAGTGCCTTCTGCTGCTTTGGCTGGAAAATACTGCAGCCCTTTCCCTGTTGTTGTGGTACCTGCAAAGCTTCCCATCCACAGCCTTCTCTTCTCTGTGCCTGCCAGAAATCGAGTGTTTGTGGCCTCTAAGGCCAGACACTGACAGCAAGAATCAAGAGAGAGCCAGCACTGCACTCGTGTGTTCTGCACCCACCCTGCCTATTCATTCCCTTACTGCCTCTGATTGGTTCAAAGAGAAACTGAATATTGAGGGCAGTCACTACCTTTAAGGGTACCATTAAGCCATCGTGCTCTTTCTCATTTTCTTTTCCCAGCACTGCAGAGAGTTGCTACTTAACTGGGACTTTCCAAATAGCCTAATGGAGTTAGCCATCCAGAGCCAGTGACTTTCTGTGCATAGAGAGCATCTAATTCTCTTAAAGCCCATGGCAAATCCCAGCATTATTTCCTATGCAGATGACTGCTACACAGAAGCAATTAGGAAGATAACCAGTATCTTCCCTTCCTCTCTTCCATTTTTAAAGCTGCAGGGGACAGTGGCAGTATTTTGGTTACAGATAAGTATAAACCAAACCCTAAGGTGCTGGCAACCCAGAATACTTGTATGTTGCAGTTTTAAACTAGCATCTAGATTTGTATCTCGGATATGGTTCCTAGCCTTGCTTCTTTGAATAGTAAATCTTTTTCACAGTTTGAACTGTGCATATAATTTAGAATTAATGTACCATGTATGTCTTTGATATGGCCAGAAGGGACAAGTTATGTATCTGAGTTGGAGCAGAAAGATGTATCACCGTGTTGGCAGGATCTTTACCACCAGAACAGGAAGTACAGGAGTGTAAAACTAAAGAGACATGGAGAATATTTAGGTCTGGAAGTGTCAAGTATGTACATCTGGCGGTAGCTGCTCCAGATTGGTGTGAGATGTTTCAGGTGTAGAAATGGAGTGGAGGAGGCATGAAAGCATCTGCAGCAAGGAACCATCTTCTGCAGCCACCATGTTTCCTTCTGTTAGGGGTCCAGCACTGGGTAGATCCTGATCCTGTGTTAAGGCTCCTTGCTGGGTACATTCTTCTCCTATTCTCTTCATCTGTGGGAGAAAGAGAGAAGGTCTTTACTGTGTAAAATTGTTTACGGTTAGAAAGCTGAACAGCGGTTTGCAGCATTATATGGCCTTGTTAAGTTATGGTCTGCTTTTCTGCTTGTTGCCTTACTTGAGAAGGAAGGAAAGAATTAGCACTCGCTAAGTCTGAATGGTAAAATTAATCATGGCTGTGATTCAGTACGGGCAAAACAGCTACACATTTCTCTGTTATTTTTAATTTTGGATCCGAATTGCAGAGTGTATGGAACCCAAGATAGCGACTGAATTCCTGGGAGCAACTTCATTTCCAAATGTGACCATATCGGAATTGCCAGGAACTGCAGAAAAGGTGCAGGCAGGCGAGCCTGCTTTTAAAGGACCAAAAAGCCCCTCCATTTCTTTGGAGTTAGTCTGAGCTGTTGGTAGTGAGAGCGAGAGATGTCCAAGGCTAGAACAAGGCAGATCATGGAGGTTTGGCTAAGTTTGATCTGCTGTTTTTTAAGGTGGCCTGCCTTTCTCTCAAGGACTGGCTAACACCTCGTGTCTCTCCTTTCCATTTCTTCTTTTCTTTTTTTCTTTTTTTTCAAGGGGGTCATTATTATTACTATTACTATTGCTATTATTATTATTATTAGTTTGCAGTGTTTTTTTTCTTTTTAGTCATTTGTGTTGTGCTCTCTTGAGAGCAATG
Source organism: Chrysolophus pictus (assembly GCA_037305975.1). Classification (NCBI taxonomy): domain Eukaryota; kingdom Metazoa; phylum Chordata; class Aves; order Galliformes; family Phasianidae; genus Chrysolophus; species Chrysolophus pictus. The sequence continues at coordinate 113,591,845 of CM074576.1, read as the reverse complement.
AAAAGAAATCAAAATGCTTTTGTGAGTTGTGACAGAAGAGTGCAAATAGATTGATTAAAAACGCTGTTTCTTTTTTTAATTTAAACAGAGCAGAGCCTTGTGGGTAATGTGCATAATGTATGCTCGGTGGTAACAAGCTGGCTGTGGTGAGAGAGGAAGAAAGTGAGAGAGAGAGGAAAAAAAATTGGAAGTGGAGCCAGTGTTGTTCTGCCTTTAAACACAAGATTGATTTTACATTTTCCCTGCGTGTCACTTTCATTACTAGCAAATTAATCCTTCTCTCTCAGGCCTGAAACTTATTTCTGGGGTTTCTCATAAGAAAATAGCTTTTGGTGTTCTGCCTATTCTTAAAAAGGGAGCTCGGGGCTTGGCTACATGAGGAAGTTGCACTCATTTAGCCAAAAGTGTAATTTTAAGATTGACCCTGTTACAGAGGTGCAAATGGCTGGTTTGTTTTCATTTTGTTTAAGTCTGCTATGCAAGTGCCTATACTGACAGAAACACAATCATCTAGAAATGATGCAATGGTGTTGACCAGAGGGTGAGTAGCATCATTTTCACTACGTTGACAAAAAGTTATGTCTTCACAACTATTGCATCTGGTCCAGATTAAAAAAAAAAAAAAAGAAAAATGAAAAAGCCTGTGGCTGGAAAGATAAGCCCTCAGGAAACCTCAAGGAAGGAGAATGGGAGATGTTCCTCACCCTAAAACTGCTCTGCAGAGCAACAGTGCTTTGGAACACAAGGATCTGCCATGCTGCTGCAGTCCTCTGGATCTCAGGGAGTTTCTAGGCCTAATAACAGGCCAGAGTTATCGAGCTCTTATTTTCAGGTCAATGATTGCAGGCAATTTTATAGTTAAATAATTTCACTGCCTGAAGCTACAATGATATTGCAAGTTGAGCAGGCCGTTTCACCACTTCTGGGTTTCTGATGAGGGCTTAGTGGTTCCAGTCCCTCTTCAATCTTCAGATCACAGTACCAACCTTAGAAATTTGGACATGCTTTATTTCCATTTAAATTACCTGGTGTACATAGAGCTTAAATCATTTCTTTGCAGTTGATGACCACTTGGGTCATTGCCTAGATAGCAAATCCTCTCGCTTTGTTGTTTGACTCATCTGTATTGATGCCTCTGACAAAGTGAGAGGGCTCTTCTGATTCAGTTTTGGCTCAGAAAGCTGGAGTGTGACCTATTGCCACTTCCTTTGCTAGGTTAACCTTAACATGTTCATTTACTTTCCATTTAAGATGAGGTACATCCCAGCTGGCCATGCTCATGGAGAAGAAGCACTTGCCATAGTGGTCCAGGTCTGTCGGTATCCATAGCACCATACAGGCTCCCATAACGGGGCTGTGTCTGAGACCTGCAGTGGCTGGCTAACATCTGGGTTAATGCAACAGCAATTTCTTATCATCAGCTGCTCTCACAGAGTGAAAGTATAAGAGTATGGTTTTCGGGCTGGATTGGGCAGGGTCCTGCAGTCCAATCGACAGTGGTGACTCGTGGTTAACTCGGGAAGGTTAGGAAGATGGTCTTTATTTTTCCTGCTGAATATCAAAGAGCACACAAAAATAGCCATTTGCAGCGACGGTGCAGATTTTCTCCTATCAGTGAAAGTACAGCCTATTTTATCTGACCATAGGTCAGGTGTTTATTTGGATTAACAAACAAAAGGCATGCCAGATGTAAGGAGGAGAGAGACTGCTTTTGAATCAAAGGACTCTTATTTTGTCTTTTCCTTCTGAAAACTCTGGTGGCAGCATTTCAGGATGCTTAGGCTACGTTTCAGTGAAAACGACTGCCAGCTTTTCCTTTGCTGTGTGGTGGCTAATTCTGATGGAGGATCTGGTATGTGATTAGGCTTCTTAAGTGGCAGGTGGGGGGAGTGCATCCACTTACAGAGTTATTGTTAAAATGAGGAGCTTTTGGGACTTCTCTGCAGGAACTCTGGATTGTTGGAAATGTTCCATCAGATTTTTCAAAAATGCTCACTTATAGACTGACAAATCACAGTTTTTACTGCTGTCTTCTGGATTTACAGGAGCCTTGAGAAAGCCATTGGCTTCTCTTTGAGCATATACTTCTTCAAGCACACCTGTGCAGAGCAAAGGAGAAGAAATGGCTGTGCTATACTCAGTTCCGTTCTCAGCCTGACTGACTTTAAGGGGAAGAAGCCAGTGAACATCTGAAGTACTTGCTGCTGCTCACTGGACACAAGAGCTTGTAGGAATTTGGACTGATTATTTTCAGTGTGAACAGAGTGGTATATTATTGACATCCCTACTCCTGCCACAGCAGAGGACAATCTTATTTTGTATGCGTCAAATAAGTTAAGCCAAGAGTGATTCTGTCTTGAAACAGAGACCAAGCTCTATTCCTTTTAGAATAATTTGCAAAAATGCCCCAGAAATTATTTCATGGGAAGACAATATCTTAGTCTTGATGTCTGCTCTGATGTGTGAGATTGCCAGCATCATTTTTAGGTATGCTGTGCTACCCAGCAGACTCCTGGAAGAACATGTCATTTGGAAGACACTGACTGTTGCAGAATGGACCCAGAATGGCAGCAGAAGAGAGTGTCCTATAAGAGTAGAAGTGATCAGTCTGAGGGGGTTTTGGGGAGAGCAAGGACTGCTGCAGGGCAGGTGGGCAGACACAAGCAGAAACATAGGACTTGCACAGACAAAATTTGCCCACAGTAATGAAATTTGTACCTTACAGTATAAAGCTCTTCTTTTCCAATGACAGAGTTAATCAGCATTGTAAGCAAGGGAGAAAAAATTAAGGATGAACATCACAAAAATTGGAAGGAATGGGGAAGGAATTTTGTACTGTCTTGTTTATCAAGAAACAGAATTTTACGGGGCCACAATACTAAATTACAAGCGTATTATCCTCATGCCTTCCCAGCTCCAGTGCCAGCTCTTTTCTTTTCCAGGTGAGGCATTATTGTGTTAATTCTTGCAGGAGGAGGGAAAAAACAAGTCCAAGTGCCCCTGTTTGAAACGTCCTATCAGTGCATAAAATATGTCTGCGGATTTGAGAATTACGCTGACTTCACAACAGTAAATTTCAGATAAATAATTTATCTCCTGCAAACACATTTCTGTGCTCTTACACATCCATTTGTTTCTGGAAAGCAGCGGGGGCGATGGGGAGGCAGAAGTGATTGGTGCTCACTGGGGAACTTCCGTGGTGCCGCCTGTAGCTTGGGTGTTGCTGGCTGCTGGAGGTGAGGTTTTGTTCTCGCAGCCACCAGCTCCCACATCATAAATAAAGCCATTTTGGAAACAAGAGGCACCTTGAGCTAAAACTGGCATTTCTCACAGTATTGGCAGATCAAGCCAGCAACTGTTGATTTTAAATGTTTAATGAGCAATATGTTGCTGATTCTGGTAATAATGTTGTGTTTGCCTAACCTTTCTCGGTGTGCTCCCTTCTGCTGTATCGCTGGCAGGTTTCCAGGAGAGAAGGAAAGGGAAAGAAAATAAAAACCCATCGGGAAGGTTGAAGCAGTTGCAGGGAGAAGAGGAAGACTTGAACGAGTTAAGGAGAAGGGGCATAAAAGGAAGGGGTAGAACTTAATTAAAGAGAAGAGATAGAAGCAGGATATTGATGCTATGCCAGAGTATTAAACTGGAGATTGCAGAAGATGGCTTTTCCCTGCAGTGATATTCAAACTGAGGAAATTGGAAGAGAAAGACTGGGTGCTAGTATGAGATGGACAGGAAGAGCTGTGCAGAGCTGAGTCTGGGTCCACAGCGTTGTCCGAGAGTTCAGTCAGCTGGTTAAAAGCAGGTGGATTGGAAGAGAAGAAGCATGGTGTAAATCAGTTAAGATGCTCAGTTACTTTTATGTCAGGCTTATGCAGTGCTCACTCTGAAGACTGTCAGCAGCACACTGTATATTTTCCGATTTGTTTTTGTTTGACCTGTAGTTGAAAACCCTGAGTCATTCATCATAACCTTCTGTGACACTGGCTAGCAGGTTGTGGCTGTATTGAGGTTTATGTGCGCGTGAAGAATACGAGGGAGGCTTCCTCAACCAGTGGAGGTGGGAGCATGGAATGGAAACTAAAAAAGGCTGCTTTTCTAGTCGTAAATGGATACCGCATTCACTGCTGTGCTCGTCCTAGACTAGATCCTCCCTCTGCTGGTGTGAGCGCTGACCACTGCTTGCTGTACAAGTCCAACTTCGTGCTTAATTTATAACATGACTATTGTACTGGGGAAAGTACAAGACTGAAATACTGGAAGCTGAAGGCTTCAGTCTTCACAACAGAGAGGTGAGGGGCAGCAGGGTCAAATGCTTCCCACTCCAGTGCCTCAAGTTCTCTTCAGCGTGAGTTATGCAGAGAGTTACTGTGCAAAAACTGTGGAAGGTTTTTGTAATATCTTGATTGGGCTCTTGAGTAAGACTGGGCATTTTCTCATCTTTTAATCATTACCTGCTTGAATGATGCTTAAATCAATGCCTTCATGCCAAATGCTCACTGCCCTATTAGAAAGCCTCTTCTTGCTTTACATAATGGCTTATTTATTGCTTCCATTGTATGTACAGCACAATATATATTGTCCAGAAGGGAGATACAGATACTAGGTCATATGTGGTGAAGGAAGATTTTTCTCTTTTTAATGAGGAGAATATCAGCTTTGCAATGCTTGTTATACTTTTGTTTCCAGGCTGCTGCGTACAAATTGCATTATATAAAATTGACCACACAAATACTACATATAGAAAAGTGTGATTTGAGACACTGTTAGAAGTAGAAAGCAGCAGGACACAGAGGATGTATCTAAGAAAAGCCTTGTCAGAAAAAGAGCAGTGATCCACCCAGGCCATGTCTTTCCTCAAACAATGAGAGAGGCTTAAGAAGAAGACGGTGTCCTTTATTTATATAAGCTCCTTGATTTATTATTTTACTTTTGTGGGATAACCTGCCTCCTCCTTAAGTTACTTGCTTCCTTGTTAAAAAGTGAGTGCAAAACATGAATGTATGTTACACGTTAAATGTTAAATTTTTAAGAGCAAGTATGCGTAAGATTGCTGAATTGACCTTCTCTTTCTGTTGTTTACTCTTTCCTTTACATCATCATTATATCTTCTATTGTTTGCCTGCCTTCTTGATAAATGCCTTAAGGACTGAAGTTGATATGTGCAAAAGATATTTTTGTGAGACTTGAGCTTTCCACCAGGGTCCTTAAGTATAAATAAATGCAGACCGTAATTGGTTCAAACCAAACACCTCTTCAGTAGGTCATCTTTAAGGAAATTTCCAGCAGACATGCTCTTTCACATGTGGCATTCTTTGTTGTCAGCAGCTCCCAGTGATTTCTCTTTAACTCCATTAGTTGTAGGGGATTTTTTGTTCTGTTTTTTTTTTTTTTTTTCCTCTTTCTTCTTTTAATTCCATACAGCTTTGAAGTAGAACAACCAAGTATTTTCCACTCATGTAATGGGAGATGGAATTGTCTCTCTTATAACAATCTCCACATGTTTGCCATGTAATAGACAACTGTAAAAGCAAAACAAAGCTGCAAATACAGGAACTCTTCTCCCATTTGCTATTTCTCTATGAATGTTTTTGTCATTGCAGTAGTTCAGATGAGTTATGGCCAGGTTTTGGTCTTTTAGACAGAAATATGATTGGAAGGAGAAAAGAATAGGAAGATATGAGAAATAATAATAGGGGAAGAGAAGAAGAAGAAAGAGAAGGTAAGACAGAGAAGTGATAAGGCAAAAAGAGGTACGTAAGCTGAAAAAGAGAGAAAAGAGTGAGAAAGTGGAAGCAGGAAGGTGATGAGTCAAAAGCAAGAGAGGTGATGGAGATCTCTGGGATGGCAAGCTCTGAGGTTTGTGAGCTTTTCTTGACAGGGCAGAGCCCTGCAGAATTCAGTGTAATCTCTAGCTGGGCCCTTCAGTTTTGGGGCATATAAACAGAGGAAGATTTCTTGTGAATTCTGGTTAATAACTTTCTCAAAGGGGAGAACTCCTGTATTCTCTTTGAAATACAATTTCTTGTCTCATAAACTGAACGAGCTGTGACTGTTCCCTCTGCACGCAGACTTTTTTCATCTTCTTTCCTTTTTTTTGCTGGGTGTATGCGTGTGATTTTGCTTAATGATTTTTCCCTGCAGAAGGGACCCAGAATGTGGTGCTGTACACAGTTTTGTGATCAGTGTCTTTGCACAAGCACAAGAAAAATGCCTTGGGCATTTTCTGCTTTTAGAAAGGAACAAGTGTTAGGCTATTAGTCTGAATCTAACTTAGACTGCATTTCTTGTGAGAAAACTCAGTAGGAAATTCTGCAGCATCGTTCCCTACAAAGGCCCCTGTCTAACCTGAGATTCAATCTATCACCTAGTCTTCAGTGAAGGGGCTGGAAGGGCTGTTAGCACCTTCACAGTTGCCATACAGACAGCAGGGAAGAGGCTATAGGTCAGCATTCCTGTGTCCTCTGTTCCCATCCCAGCTCTTAAGACATCTCTTCCTGGACAGGGCTGATGATATACACCACAGAGCAGGTAGGGACCAGGATTTCCATCTCTAAAAGGAGGCAAGGCCATCTCCCTCTCATGATTCTAAGCAGTGCTGAATGGTCTCTGCCAACATCATCTCTGTGGGTACTTTAAATGTTTACTCTTTCTTTATTTTCTTAATTGAAAAGAGCACAGTTTGCCCTTGGGCTAGTACAGAAATCTGTCAGTGTTGTGGATGACTGAGTGAACAGAAACACTAACAGGGAGTCATACCTTCCTACCTCAACTCACTGTCTACTCCAAGTTAAGGTGTTCAAGTCCCTGAATCATTAGGCAAGTGATGCACCAGTTGACATAGCATGCTAGCAGAAATAGCATGTGCAGATGTCCAGAGGAGGTTCAAATTGAGAAGGTTAAATGTCGACCTTCCACTAATTTCTGTTTGGCAAGGGTTTGGGAAGGCTTCTGGCTTAAGAAAATACCTGAACAGGTATCTCAATCTCTCATTCCACCAGCTTTCTATTATGACTTCCTACACATACCTTTAGATGAAAAAAGAACAGGGAATGGAAGAACCAGGATTTCCTTGCATGTGAGTGGAGATCACCTTATAGCGGACTGCATATGACAAGCGCTCTTCGACAAGCTGCAAGTTAGCATCAGAGAATCAGAATCATTTGAGTTGAAGAGGACCTTTAAAGATGATCTAGTCAACTCCTCTGCAATGAACAGGTACATCTACAGCTAGATCAGGTTGCTCAAAGCCCCATCCAGCCTGACTTTGAATGTCTCCAGGCACAGGGTATCTACCACCTCTCTGCACAACCTGTTCCAGTGCCTCACTACTCTTAGCATAAAAAATTTTTACTTATATCCAATCTAAATCTCCTCTCTTTTACTTTGAAACCATTTCCCCTTGTCCTGTCATGAAAGGGGAGGTGTTCCATCCTTTGGATCATTTTAGTGGCCTTTTTCTGAAGGTGCTCCAACAGGTCCATGGCTCTTATGTACTGAGGACTCCACAGCTGGATGCAGTACTTCAGGTGAGGCCTCACCAGCACAGAGCAGAGGGGCAGGATCACCTCCCTCTATCTGCTGTGCGTGCAGCTCAGCATACAGTTGGCTTTCTGGGCTGAGGGCACATTGCTGGCTCGTGTCCAGCTTGCTATCCACCTGTACCCCAGGTTCTTTTCAGCAGAGCTGTGCTCCATCCTTTCATCCCTTGGCTTGTACTGATAGTGGGGGTTCCTGTGACCCAGGTACAAGACCATGCATTTGGCTTTGTTGAACCTCATGAGATTCTCCTGGGCCCACTGCTTGAGCCTGTTTAGGTCTCTCTCAATAAAATCCCATCCCTCAAGTGTGTCAACTGCATCTCACAGTTTGGTATCAAACTTGCTGGTGGTGTACTTGATCCCACTGTCAATGTCATTGATGAAGATGACCCCTGAGGGGTGCCACTCGTCACTGATCTCCATCCAGACTGTGATCCATTGTCCAGCCCTTCCAGGGCTGTGTGAAAAGTGCTGGAGCTTGCCTTCTGGATCTCCCACGGTGCTGGAATTGTTTGGGGGCTAAAAGTACAGCTTTTTCCTTGTCTTCTTGATTCATTAATCACAGACTGTCTCATATTATGAAGCATTCTATTAGCTGATGCCTTTTAGAGGACTCATCTGCATTTGAGAAGGTAGCACTTCTTTATCTAGAAATGGGATGGTAGTTAGGTAATGATGTGCTTTATCTGCCTTTAATATGATGGAGCAAACAGAAAATAAAGAAGGGGGCACCAAACTTTGTCACTCTGTCCCTAGGCTTCGTTGTAAAAGATCATAGAGACATATTATCTATCTTCTGACTTGTATGTTCCATGCATGTACATATACCATGTAAGTGGCTGAGACTCTCTGTGACCCTGCTAGCAGCTTTGAGTTGCGTGGGAGCAGTGAAATTGTTTACCACAGATCAATATAACTCAAATACATCTGAAAGGCTCAGAGTTCAGTAACCGCTTGCGTGTTGTATTTCCAGCCAACACTATCTACTTTCCTCACTGCTTTCCCATGGCAATACACCTTGCTTAGACTAACCCTGTGCATCTCCTTCCATTTTTAATCAACCTATAATTTGTATCTGTTGCTCTTTGTCTCATTTCTTTATCTTTCTCCCTTTCTTTAATTTTCCTTCAGACTGCTTTTTCATCAACTATCTTCTTTATCCTTTTTTTTTGTTTTGTTTAATTTGTGTCTTGTTGTCTTACTTAGTTCTTCCCCAGTTCTCCATTCTCCTTCCTTCACCTCTTCATCCCTCTCTTTCCTGCTCTATTCATCCCCATGTATATGTAAGCTCAAACTGCCTAAAAGTTATCTCAGGACCTTCTGCTCCTAATACAGCATTAAAAAAAAAAAAAAAAAAAGTCTGCACACAAATCCACCATTTTAACGTAGTTAACATTCATCTCCTCCTTCAACTGTTCTGAAATTGCAGACTGCATAAAATCCCACCAGGATATTGACATAACCTATAAGCCGGGAAGTTGTTTTAATCAAACCCAGCATCCCACTTGGAATGCTGGACCTAGAAATACAAGGACAGCAGTTTAGAGAGCAACTGAGAAATAGGGAAGTAAGTGCTTGGGGAGAGGATGTTTTAAGAACCATTTTTTTAAATTATTATTTCAATTCCTTCTGGTCAGAAGTTGCAGGACTTTTTTTTTTTTTTTTTTTTTTTCCATTGAGTCCTCGTCTACACAGAGTGCTCAGATGGAATATTGTTATTGGAGATGTGATAAAAAGGAATTAGATTGGGTGTCTGGATTATTAAGAGGGGTTCTTATCTAGTAAAAGTGTCAGAGCACCTCAGTCCACGGGGCACAGATGAATGATTACTGTGGATGAATTCCTGGTCCTTAGAGGCTAGGTGGGAGGGCACAATTGTCGTGTTCCTCCCCCTGTAAAATTTAGAGCAGCCTTGGCTGAACCACTTTCAAAAGTGTCTGTTACGTTGCTTGGAAAGCAGCAAAACAAAGGAAGAGCAGAAGATAGCCAGAACTATTTGTCAGTTTTGAACTCGTGGACTCCACCTGTTTCCCTCCGTCCACGTTTCAGTCCAGGTTTCTATCTTTGTCCGTGTGTGACTGGCCTCTATAGATCAGCAGGCGAGGACAAGATATTGACAATTGCAGATGCTTTCAGTGGCAATGCTGATAAAGAGGAGAAGGGGCTGCAGCATAGGAGAGGTGACCGAAATCTGCGTACTGCGGTGCTAGTCAATATGTCTGTGTTGATGCAAGCCAATGTTACAGCATTCTAGTCTGCCAGGAGGGAGAAGTGGCCCATTTGCAGCCTTGGTTTGTGCGTAGGCAGCATAGAAACCCACATGAAGCATACAGCTTTTGTGTTGTGGTGATGAGCGACAAGGGGAGATTTCTGTCCCCAGCCAGTGATCAGTTTATTCACTCAAGTATGAGGATTGATAGCACTTGTCACTATTAGCCCAGCTAATGTAGCTGCAGATGCTACATTTAATCATATAAACTATGTGGCGCAATTGCAGAACAAGGGCCTCTGGCCCATTGGAAAAGCGAGCGGAGCAGATTCCTAAGGGGCTGGTGGAGAGCTGCAATCAGTGTGCATGCATGTGACAGCCAACAAGAGGATGCGTCCTGCTTCTGCACAGCACTCTGAGTAGGGGTGTGTGTTTGTGTGCATGCACGTGTATGATCTGCTGAGTACACATGAGAGAACAAACTGAAAGGATCTTGTGCATGAGATCAAGAGTATGCAAGAAAAAAGGCAGAGTTCCACTGTGCATGGAAATAAGGAAAGGAGAGGTTGCGGCAGTTCCGTGGGATGTGCCCACTCCACTGTGGCTGTCTTTCATGTTACCATATCCGTGACAATTTGGTCTTGATGTCTGAGGGCAAATGGGGAGACAGAGCTGCACAGCTTTGTAAAGCAGAGAACAGCTTCAAAATGTTTAAGACCAGTGCTCTTCAACAAGGTGTGAGTAGTACTGTGAGAAGAAGCTAGAAGGAAGCATGACAGACCTTTGTGCTGCTAGGAGGCCATGCAGGGGGTGGTGACTACCTGGGTCCAGAACTCATCTGAGCACAGCACTAGCGCAGAACAGCTTCCCACCTTTCCCACCTCTCAGTGTCCTCCCCTTGCCAGAGCAAATGCCTGAGGAGCGTGGAAGAGCAGTGCTCAGTTTTGTTGCTGTGGGCTGAACTCAGGCTTTGTGAGAGGCTCTGGAAATAGCCCCACTGACGTGAGATGGGCCACACCTGGACTGTGGCCCAGGTAAGAAGGATCAACCCTGAAATGTTCCCATGCAAAAATGGAGCCCGTCTCTGGTCACATCTGCCAAAATGGTGCTTTTTCTTGGGCGAGCATGTAGCTGTGTAGAGGCAGGCACAATGCAGCCCTTGGGACAGTGAAGGCAAATGGTGCTCTGAACTGCAGTCCTCCAAAGCAGAGAGGAAATAGAGGAAACTCTGCTCTACCCAGGCAAGATTGCAAGCATCTCCTGTGTTTGTTTTCCTGCCTGCCAGCCTTCCCTTGAGCACCTCATCATGTTAATGCTCTGCCATGCTTTCAGTCCCAGCTTCCATGCATACTTTCCCCCATTCATGTACCCATGCATATACACAGTTTTACTCACCTTCTCCTGCTGCCCAGCTCTGTTACTAAACTCCAGCATGTCTGCATTCAGAACAAGACCAGCAAATGTCAGGGTTAAAAATGAATGTGTAGGGAATGTCCCTTTTCTCTAAGCTCATATCCTGCTAATATAGACCCCGAGGGGGAGGGTATTCATAAATGCAGATAGCTGTGGCTTTTGCTGAAGAGGAGCAAGGGGGATGAAGGTCTGGCCCAACACCTAGCCCTTCGAATGAAGTGACTTGTCAAGTATGCAACTGTGGCCAAGATCCTAGAAGCAGTAAATTTAACAGCACTCAATTCCACTGACAGCCTGTCATGTGCTTGAAACATAAATAGTGGTGGAGACAAATCACTGCTGTTTTCCTATTAAGCTTTGGCCCACTGGCCTCCCAGCTTGCCAGCAGCATTTCTACCTAGCCTGTTGCCATGCCTCATCTCAGGGACGGATGGGCCTCCCCACTGCAAGCTTTGGAAGTCAGGAAGGGAATTATCGTGCTGTTATTTCCTCAGGTGTCCTTGGTGTCTGGGTACTTGCTCAGCAGCTGATGGATTTCTCACTCAGGCTGTGTGCTGTCAATCCCTCCTCCCTCTGCCCAAGGTTGAGGGGACATGGGCCCTCTCCCTGGAGGTCTCAGGGTTTTCACCCCTGTCCCTGGTTGCTTCCACGTAGCCTCACAAGGTCGTGCTGATGGAGTAAATGAGGTGCTGATTTGAATAGGGGAGCAAAGGTGACATTTTTCAGTGCACCTGAGTGACTTGCAAGCACAAATGCCATTAAAAGCTGCTGGGTCTTGTTCTGTTAAAGCATTTATAAGCTTTTGGAAACTTTGTTTTCAAGCGTTAATTATTATATAACCATTTAATAAAACATGTCATCAGAAGCTTACATTAATCTTTACAGAGATGAGAGATCCCTTAGTGCTCTAAATGGAGGAATCAGCACATTTCCCCTTCTTCCCTCTCACCTATCAGGTGTGATTCCTCTTCCCCTCTCTCCTCGAGGAAGATGAAATCGTGCCAGTGATTAAGGTGTCCTGCTCTGTGTTGGTTTAATTAGAACAACTGCTATTTCAGCTATGGTAAAACTCCTGTGCTAATAAAACACCTTTCTCTTCAGGAAGGTTGCAGAAAGGAGCCAATGAGTCTGGCACATAAAATGAAGGTTTCTCATGCTCTCTCTAGTGTTTTTGGTCTTCCTTCTGTACCCTGTATCCAGTACAGTTGTTGAAGTTTTCTGGAAGTATCATGGAAAGAAAGAGCATTGGGAACCGGGACAAAGACAATGAAATATCTTTTTGTTTTGTTTTTTGTTTTTCTCAGACTTTCTTGTAGTCTCACAAGGTAACATGGAAGAAATGGGAAGGTGGTTTGAAACTGTTTCTTCTACTCATCATCTTCTGCTTTCTCCCTTTCTTATCTCCCACTTTCCTGATGGGAGAGGATCTAACTCGTAGCCACGATTTCCAGTAGAGCTGATGACCAGCAGCTGCAATTGCAACTGCAGGAGCAGCATCTGGGAGCTGAACAGCTCAAAATCAGGGCCTGTATTTCCTCACTGCTTGCCTCCCCTGTGCAATTGTATAAGCTGCAAGATGAGCAAAAGCCTTCCTCCTCCTTCGCAGTCAGCCTTGCTAGTTTGAGAGAGAGACTCCCTGTTCTTTGTAAAGCAAGGGCGTGTTTAATAGCATAGGAATTACATACCCTGTGCTGAGGCAGTCATTTATCTGGACCAGTATCACTATGAATCAACAGCAGATAACTCAGATGATAATATCACAGGAGCCAGCCCAACTGATCTGAAGTTCCTGCAGTGTACGAGCCCAGGCAGTTATCTTAGCAGCACACTCCACCCTGCTCGAATCCTCTGATCCTTGTTTTGATACCTGGCAGTGCTTCGTGCACACTCGGTCTTAACAGCAGCCACCCAACCTCAGCTTCCAATCCCCCATGTCCCCTGGAGAATAGTCCCCTTGCTCCTTTCATGAATGGCAGGTATGGTGATGGTGTCAGGCAGTCTCTGTGCTGGACCTAATTGAGAAACATTGCAGCAGGGAGAGCGGCCAACAGGAAAGCAAACAAAATGATTTTTCAAGGAGCTAATCCACCAATACAAATATTGGCGCCGGGCGTCACAACACACTGACGTGTTTTTGAAAGGGTAAATCTTGCTGAGGGGTGGCTTAACTCTTTGACCCCATTTCTACAGTTGAAAACTATAGCTGTGTAAAAGATCAGCGGAAAGATTCAGGCTGATACGGAAATCCCTGCTCTTTATGTTTTAGTTGTGAACTCGGTGTTCAGAGTAGCCTCAGTGAAAACAGCGATGAGCTACAGGAATTACGATCTTGCAAAAGCACATGAGATTCAGGGGCTGTGTGATCTGTCCGTAAAATGATTCACTCCGGCTTGCAGAGAAAGAACAACAGCAACGTGTAAGCTTCTGAGTTAATGCTGTTTCCCATTTCGAGTAAATCTGGAACAGACTGTAATTTCTTAGGCCTTTTTCATGTTTTGAACATAAAAGCACGGTATTCGGTGAGCTACACTGAATCTTTGTATTATTTTTATTTTTTGTATTTCTTCTAATGTTTAAGTTAAGTTGAAGTTCTGGGTTCATTCTTACCCCTTCTTCTCAAAAAGTGCAAGTGTGCATAACACAGAAGGCAACAAACTCACATTTAAAAACAGGGAAACATTTTTGTGGATGCCAGTGAAAGCACGCCGCTTGATTCTTGCACAATAGTATATTGAGCATGTCTTGCTCTACACAGGACACAGGACTCTTGTAAAGAAAATAAGAAGGATATTTAAAGATGCCACCAAGCACAGACCAACCCTGTAGTTCTTAAACTGGCAGACTGGCACAACCAGTACCACTGAGCACCATCACATGAGGTTTCCCAAAGTTCTAAGCCTGACATAAGGGTTTATGGAGTTAAAGTGTGGACATTGCAGTCTGTCCCTGCTCTCTGCTGGCAGGATAGAAGCAATCTGGTTCAGCTGTGCTTTATGGAAAATGCCCCAGAATGGACTTCTTGCTGTTATCTTTTCTTTGGTCCATAGGGAAGAACTTGTCAAATTTGTCTTCGAACTGCTTAACAATGATAGCACGAGGGCTTTGTCCAAGATGGAAGAACTTGTAGGGGAAGGAATAGAAGAGGCCTAGTGAGAGGAAACCAGGTGACCCAGCCACTGGAGACAGTAGTGATTGGCTACTTTCTGTTGCATTTTAATTACCTTTCCGTAGTCTCCATGACATGCAGAAATCCCCAGTCCCATGCGGTAGGTCTCAGCTTACATTGCCTTACTGTTCTTACCACAGTGGGCAACAAACCCCAGCTGTGCTACCATCCGTGGCTGCACATCATTTAACTCCTACACTCAGGCTGCGGGGCCGGCACTGGCATTCCTTGTTGGACCTCCTGCTTTCAACCAGCTTTTTATTAGCTGCTCCAGCACAGCCCCTCAGCCCCGAGGACTTCTCTACCTTTCCCTTCCAATGCATGGTTTTATTCAAGCATCTGGTGTCATCGCAGGGATTCCTCTAGCTGATTATGATATCTGCCTCACATTGTAAAGTAACCTCCAATTTTGGGAATGGAGGAACAGTGCAACTATTGGTTTGTTCATGTTTGTATGTCATTTTCTTGGCAGTGGCATTAGTACTTGATGTTTCTTAGCACTGTCCTAACATAACTCACATCGCAGCATGCAATATTTAGGGAGCATAATACTGTAGCTGTGACATTAGATGACTTAATTTACCTCGTGGCTGATAATTTACTTTATACATTGGCATCATGGCCAAGTTTTGTGCAAGAGCAATTTAGCTGTAAAAAAAAATGCTGTTTCTGTTCATTAAAAAAATGTTAGCAAACTTGGGTCCAATTCAATAAGTAATGGTGTGTGGGGGAAAAAAAAAAAGAAGAAAAAAAGAGATGGACATCTCAAGCTGAGGCGGAATGAAATACCTTTTTCTGATTCAACAAAACCAGAGTTTGGTATTTCAGAGAGAGATTCCCTTTCTTATGTCCACATGTGAATTTTGAACAGAAAAAAATGTACTCAGTTATTGAGACATAGTGGTCTCTTGCATACCTGCTCTGTGCCCACACCAAGTGGTGTGTGCGTGAGAGGACCTTTAGTGGTCACTTATGAAAAGGGGGAGCAGGAATTTGGAGACAGAGGCTGCTTTCATCCAGAGCTGTTGTACGTGCATGCTAGGTGTGTAGGGTTTGGAGGAGGGTCCCCATAAGGTGTGCAGGCTTTCTGAGCTGTTGGGGCACAGTCCGTGGCTGGAAAGGCACAGCAGCCAGCTCTGCACATAAGGAGAAAATGAGATCGCTTTTGAGCAGGGTCCCATGAGCACCAGGAAAAGTCATGCCAGGGTATTTCCTCCTGATCTGACTCATTCGCATCTATGGAACCGGAGCTCGGCCAGAGCCCTCACTGGCACTGCACTCATTTTTTGGTTTATGTGTAATAGCTACAGACCTAAGGGCATGGGAGGCATGAGGCCAGCTTGAACAATAAATACCCTGCTGTGCCTTGCTCCCTGAACAAAGTAATTATTGCCTTATTACATCTGACCCCTCTCTTCCTGTCCCTTTGGCAGCGGTGACTCCATGGCAGCCTGTGCCTCTCTGCACTGTGCATCTCTGTTTGCCACCATCTCTCTTCCTGCCTTTCTATCTAACTCTTTGGCTCAATGCATTTCTCTGTGTCTGTAGCTGGCCACCATTTTCTCTTTTTCTCAGTCCCTGAAGGATCTCACTTTGTTTCCATTTCCCTCTTCCAGCTTCAGCTTCTGTCCCTCTCTTTGTTCCCTCTCTATTATCTTTCATTTTCTCCATCTATTTTTCTCCGTATCCCGTGCCATGCTCATTTTTCTACCTTCCCTCCTTGCTGTAGCATTGTAGCACCGGCGGTCCCTTTGCTCATCTACCATCTGCTGCTCTCCACTGATCTCTTTGCTAAAAACAAGCTTCTTCAGCTAAGGGACAGAAAAATTGCCAAGCTCATTGGAATCTGTGATGGGCGAGGAGACGGAGGCTGATAAACGAAAACTTCAAAGTTTTGAATTAAAAAAAAAATCCCAGCTAGATGTAAAACAAGAAAATGACGTCTAAGTCTCCTTTGGCTATTTTGGCTTTTAGAAGTCTATTTCTAGGGAATACAAGTTGCAGAGGGAAGAAGGAAAGTTAAGAGGGCAAGACCTTCAACAGTAAATGGACAGTGCAGAGGGAATAAAAACTTCAGCATTGGAAGTTGCTACACACAAAATACACCACTTCAAATGGCATTTATTGATTTGCACTCCTTTTTCATGCCCTTGTATCTTGTTTTAGGCAGAGGAGAGCCCAGCCAGGACACATAGCCCCTTCTGCTCTCCCCTCTTCACAACTACAAAGAGGCTTGGAAGAAACACACAGAGGCAGAGCATCTGATCTCTTTTTGCACATACCAAATGCAAACAGATAGTTTCATGGAGCTTGAGCTTCAGTTTAATAGAAGAACATAACGGAATTTAAAAAAGAAATGCACTGAGGAAATTTCTGCACAAGGAGGAGCACAGTGTTGGAGGCACAAAAAGGAGAGGATGGCACACATCATGGCTGCCACCTCTGCGAGTGCACCCATTTCTAAAATGTCCATAAACACATGGGGAAGGTCCAAGTCTGTTTCTGCATGCACAATGCAATTTGGCAGCATGGGTGAGAGCATAGGCAGGTGTGCACGTCAATGGGGGATAATATGCAAAGAGGCTTCTGTGGGGGCTTCTATGAGGGCACATCCATGGGCTGGAGAGAAGGATGCTTCTTGCCAGTAGGCTGGCACTGCAGGGCTGGTTTGCTGTTAGGGTTCATGATTTAATTTATGAACCCAGGGAATACGAAATGCGGCTGAGGCAGGCAGGCAGAGGGGACACACAGAAGGCCCCTCACAGCAAAGGAGTTGCCCCCAAAAAGACAACACAGCTGGAGGACAGCCCTTGTGAGCAAGGATGGATTTGGCAGTGAGGCCAGGATTGTTCCCCTGGGTAGTGCACTTAAGGCAGATGTTTTCTGTTAGTGGGGAATGGAGCAGCTCTCTTGCCACGAACTGGCAGTCCCACTCTTCACTTAACAGAGTATGTTCTTTGTTGTATGCACCAGAGAGCACTGCCCCAACCTTCTCCCTCCCCGCTTTGATAAACTGCATCATGACAACCATCAGCTCCCTGCCAAAGCTGGCTTCTGTGCTGAAACATTTGTAAATTTGCTCTGTGTATGGAGCTGTGTTTCTGTTCCCCCCGCCTCGCTTTGCCTTGGAGGTTAGAGTTAATATGACTCACCTAATCTGGCTGCCAAGGTGAATTAGTGAAAACATCTCTACAGCTCTGTGCAAGATATCACAACCTGACATTTTTCTAACACACCGTGATATATCTTTTTTCTCTCTCTGATGCGTACTATGACACCTCAATTTTATATAAATGCTCTTTGTTAGGAATGGTTAATGTACTCTAGGGAGACAGGGCTGCAAACAAAGGGGTCCTACTTGCAATGGGATTAACCAAGTTGTTACAGGAAAATGTTGATGCCCAGGGTTGAAACAGATCACTACTGCAGGGACAGGATCAGTGACACCACCACCACTGTTTCAGACAGCCTGTCACAGAAACTTCTCCTGAAGTGGTATGCTCATATCTGCATCCTAAGGCAGAGGAATGAGGAGCTAAATAGGCTTGGTGGTATCTTCAGCTTCCCTTTAACACAGAAGCCTTCCTTTCACACATGCTGGTAGAGCTCCACTGGGCAAAGCAGCAGCCCTCCATGTGAATCACCTGCTGGGAAGGGCTGAGCATTGCTGCTGGAAGCCATTCTGCTGGACACGGCACATGGTTTTAAGTGCATGTGTATACATCAGAGAGGAGCTGAAAAATATCTTCACTTAGGAAATTGTGCACTTCTTAGGATACTTTCTGGAGCCCCAGCGATGCAGTGCTCTGATAGACAGACTTAGCAGCACCCCTAATGAGGGTGCCACTCCATTAGAGCTGGTAAGTCACCCTCAACCCTTTTTTCATTACAGTGACAGTCTTGTGACAAGGGCAAATTGCAGGAGAAGCAAGTCCCACTTGGAATGAGCCCTGTATATAAACAAGGCAGAACTGCAGAGCAAATGATTTGCAAAGCAGAGGCAAATTACGTTTTAACCTTTTCCCTGTAAGTCTTTCCTGGATGTCCAATTAACTTTCCAGTCAACTGGCTGACCTACCAACTGGGAGTGCTGCTGTGAGAGGAGTGGAGTGGTGGTTGTCAGCTCGGACTGAGGGTGGCATTTTCAAAGAGCATTATTAGCAGGCAGCAGCGTGTTAGAAGATGATGTGGGAATTAGAGGAGATCCCAGCCTCCCATCCAAAAATGATTCATGCTGTGGCAAAAACACACCAGATATATTGGCTATACAAACAGCACCACAGTGCAGAAATGTTGCAGTCCTCTGCCTATGTTCAGCTGCAGTAATGCTTCGTATCTGAAATGTTGTGTACAGTTTAGAGTGTTGTCAGAGAGATCTAAACGAAAAGAGCAGGAATGATCAAGGTCTACAAAACCTCACCTGTAGAGAAAGGCTGAAAGACCTGGCACTATTCAGCCAAAAAAAAAAAAAAAAAAAAATCAACCTGTGACAATCAAGGGAAGAACATAAGTGATTTAAAGTTGATAAAAGACTATTGCAGAGAAGGAGGGAATGATTTATTTGTTCTTTTTGTCTATAGTGGCAAAGACAAAAATAATAGCCTTAAATTGCAGCAAGGAAGGCTTGGTCAGACTGCAGGGAAATGGTTTCAGCAGCGAGGACAGGGAAGCACAGGAACAGCCTGTCTGGAGAGACTGAGGAGATTGTCACTGGAGAGCAGGACCTGGCCATCACCAGGAAACAACCCTTGTGTCATGCTGAAGTGTGGGAATGGGCTTGATGGGCACTGAAGCTCCTTCCCGTACCAGGACTAGCCTAGCCCTGCTCCTACAGGAGTTAATATTCTCAGACTCATGAGTTACCCCACTGAAAAATACCTATGCAAATCCTGCCCTACCTCTTCCTCCAGGAACTCTGTCCTGGCTGTCCATAAGCACCAGTATAAGATTGAAGCAGTGTCTCAGAGCACTGACAGGGCTTTGCCAATGGATTGCCTTGTAAAATACATGTTGCCATGCAGAAAGACATGCAGGTTTAGAAGCTGTACTACGTAACATGGTTTAGTGGGGAAATATTGCTGATAGGTGGACTGGATGATCTTGGAGGTCTTTTTCAACCTTGGTGATTCTATGATTTTGTCATTGTAAGGCATCTCAGTTTACTGCTAGGGATGAGAAAACCTGCATCAGAGCAGTTGGAAATTTGAGATGTACCCATGAGGTATCTGCTCATCTGAACATCTGGTAGGAATTGGAGGAGAGATCACTGAAAGAAAGGGGAAAGCTTGTCTTTGTATGGGCTTAAAAGATGCACGTGCTGCGTCTCCATGACAGGAGATGGTTTTCCCTTAGAACGGTTCTGAAAATTGCCTGGAAAAAAGAAAAGGGCAGAAATAATGGTGTAATTCTGAGCAGATTCTGAAGTTGTTCAAGTTCCTATCTCTAGTGCAAAAGTCAAATCGCTCTGTGTGTGTGGTGCACCCAGCTTGCCCAAGCTTATATACTGCAGCAGCCAGGTGCCTGTGTGGTAGGATTTGTTTCAGGTGGCCATAGGGGACTGGAGCTCCGAAAAGGGGCTTAAATCAGAGCTGCAGAGCTGAGGAGCAGCCCCGTCCTCCGGGCCTTGGCTGAGCTCCACCAAACTAATGGGAAGTGGGCACAATTTCAGAAGTGCTCAGCACCCTTTGAGCAGAAACTGTCTCCTGGGCAGAGTTTCACTGGAAAATCTGACTGCTCTCCTAGGAGCCTGAAAGGGAGTCCTTGTTGTGTTGATGTTTTCTTTGGGGGGGTAGGAGGGGAAATCTGTCCTGATTCTCAAGTCACAGCTTTCAGAGCTGTCCTAGAGAGGCAGCACAGCTTAAATGTGTCATTTCATGTACTGTAGATGGGGGATTCGTAATGATTATTGGGCTCTGCGGATGAAATGACACTTTATTTCTCAGTTTGGATGTGTTTAACTGTATGTAGCATGGTCTGATCGATGGCTCTTCAGGGTGGCAGCTGCTCTGAAAGGCAAAAAGACATTTTTCCCAGTTTGGCAATGATGAAAGGGCTGCTGACAGTGCACCAGCATATCTGGGGAACCAGCAACCCCTGGTCAAGCACATCAGTGGGCTGACTTCTCTCAGTCATACCACAGAACTCACTCCATCCTCACATGATGGAGATTGTGTCTATTGGGCAGCCTGTGCAACACTGTACTACCATTTGTACTTCCTTCCCAATTTCCTGTACCTGAGTTTTCAATAACTAAATGCAAATATCTTGCTGATACAGCGTCTGAAGTAACCTCGAAATAGCTCCCTCAGTGGCTGTTGTTTATTTGCAGAATCGCTGTTGTGATTGTTCCTCCATAGCAATTAAGCAGAAGGCTTCCCCAGTCTGTATGCCTACCAGAGAGACATCACCTGTATTTTTCTGTTCTGCAGGAAGGGAGTTTGAAGGTGAGGAGGAGTACCTGGAGATCTTGGGGATCACACGAGAGCAGTCGGGCAAGTATGAGTGTAAAGCTGCCAATGAAGTCGCTTCAGCAGATGTCAAGCAAGTCCGGGTCACTGTGAACTGTGAGTACCTCGCGGGGGAGCAGATCCTTGCCCATGGGCAAAGGTGGCTGTGGGGTAAATGGAGATGCCCTCTAGGGCATATTAAAGGATCTGAAACTGGGGGGAGCTATAAGGCGCTTACCATAGGGTAGAGTTTGTTCTTTAAATATCAAAATACATAAGAAAAGGAGAGAAAAAAAGAGAAAAATCATCATAGAAAGGCCTGGGTTGAAAAGGACCACAATGATCATCTGGTTTCAACCCCCCTGCTATGTGCTGGGTTGCCAACCACCAGACCAGGCTGCCCAGAGCCACATCCAGCCTGGCCTCGAATGCCTCCAGGGATGGGGCATCCACAACCTCCTTGGGCAACCTGTTCCAAAGTGTCACCACCCTCTGAGTGAAAAACTTCCTCCTAATATTTAACCTAAATCTCTCCTGTCTCAGTTTAAAACCATTCCCTCTTGTCCTGTCACTATCCACCCTTGTAAACAGCCGTTCCCCCTCTCTATTTATAAGCTCCCTTCAAATACTGGAAGGCCACAATGAGGTCTCCTCAGAGCCTTCTGTTCTCCAAGCTAAACAACCCCAGTTCCCTCAACCTTTCCTCATAGGAGAGGTGCTCCAGCCCTCTGATCATCTTAATGGCTCTCCTCTGGGCCCACTCCAAGAGCTCCATGTCCTTTCTGTACTGGGAGCCCCAGGCCTGGATACAGTACTTCAGATGGGGCCACACAAGAAGTGTCAATGTGTTGCCCCTCTCTCTCCCCTCAGATGTCCTGGCAATGCCGTGTTTTTACTTATTGATATTTGAGATAACAGCATTATGAAGAGCAGCTTCAGCAAGAATAGATAAGGTCCAGCCAGCTCAGAGCAAGCATCCATTTGACCCGGCTAAGAGATGCATGGTAGAGGCACCGTTAGTGAGAGGGGGCAGAACATGACGTTTAAGCTGGTTTCAGGTCATGTGAAGAAAGCCTTCTGTGCATCAATGCAGTACAGAAAAGTGTTTGGCGAAAGAGGCCTGCTATCCATCTCAGAGCACTCAGAGGCAGTGCCATGTGGCTTACATCCCACTCCAGCTCCTGTGAATCCTCCCTGGGTGATGCTCTGCTGAGCGGGGCATGGATCACTTTGCCCATGCACACACACAGGGTGGGTCCACCTCATCCTGCAGGTGCCCTTGCAGTGACATAAGATATGTCAGTCTGCCTTCATTCCTATAGCCTTGTATGTGTGTATGGCCACCCCCATATGTGTATGGCTCATTTCTGGCACTAGTTATTTGATAGGAATATACCCACCTGCCTGCTCTGGAGGGCTAATAGCTCTGCAGCAAGGATGGATGAATGGGACATACACCCTCTGCTGACCTTCTTCAGGTGACTCACCAGAGCACTAACTTCAGCTGCAATTCAGGTGGTTACAGGCATGAGTCAGGATGTGTACATGTGCCCTTGATTCATAGGTAGCACCCCCTGGGAGTTGATAGGGACAGACCTGGCAGCAACAAGTGCTTCACCCATCCCTCTCTCATTTCCCACCACATGTGGTTTTAACACATCTTTGTGCCATTCTTGCTCTTCCTTTCCCTCTGAACCATCACATCAGGTCAACTTTTCTGCCTTGCTTTAGAAGTCAAGGTTGCAGGCATTGCTTTTGGGGTCCCTGCAGCATCTGTGCAATCCAAACCACTTCAGGGGGAATTAGGTGTTCCTGCTTTTAGCAGGGGGTTTGGAACTTGATGATCTTCCAACCCAAACCAGTCTATGATTCTATGAAAATTGGATGGTGGAAGTTTTAGTAAAGGCTGCTTCATGGGCAAACTTAACCACTAGTGTGAAACTGCAGTAGCAGATTTAATGAACTAAAGTTTTTGTTTTATACGTGAAATATGTGGTTTGCTTTGTGGTTTGTGGGTTTTTTAGGTTGGGTGTTTTGTTGGTTTTTTTTTTGGTCAAAAACAGCTGAGCTTGTAAACCCAAGACATTCCATTAAAAGCAATTAGTATTTTCAGATATTTCTATGAAACATAATTTCAGGGCTGTATTTAACATGGTTGGATAAAGTCCATGTACAATTCTGACTTTGTTTCAACTCTTAGCTACTGTGCTAGAGTGAGATCCTTTTACTGTCACGGTATATGAAAATAAGATCTGATGCAGTATTGCAGTATTATTACATGGCCTAATGTGTAATGTGAGCAAATGATCATTCCTGCAGGACCTTTTGTTGCCAAGCACAGGGAGGGATAGATCCAAAGAGGTCATAAGATGCACAGAAAAAAAAAAATCGGTCCTGTTTGGGGGATGAAATCCAGATATTTGCATACTTCTTTCCTTATCTTGCTTTCTTAAGCTACACATGCAGTAGAAGCAATGAAAATCACAATAAGATTGAAAAATGGGACCTGTCCCAAGTGAGGAGCTCCCTGGCCATCCCTTATCACCTCATCTCTCTCTGAGGCTGAGCAGCGGGCAGGTTGTCAGCCCACTGCAGGAGAAAGCAACATCTCGCTGCTTCGGTCTCACACCACCACCTTCAGGCTTCTTGAGTAATGGCCCTGGCACACTGCAGATGGGAAACTGAGGCCTGAGGAAGTGAGGAGGGAGGGCATTGAAGGGAGCCCACTCCTGGCTGCCGCGGCAGCGTGGGCCAAACACGAAGCAGCTGCATTTTCTGGGCCCACAGAAAGGTTCTGTTCATTGCATGACTCATCGAACGCGCTGGGTTCAGTGAAGTGGAAAAGGCTTTTCTCACAGCAGACAGCACGGCTTGAACAAAAAATTGGAGAAGGAGGCTTAAAAAAATCACCTTCGCTATCCTTTTATTACCCCTCCTCCTTCCCGAATTAAAATATTTACGTGAACCCGCAGCCTTTGAATGCAGGATCCTATTTCTGTACACTTATTAATATTTATGATGTTAGAGGGCGCACTGCAATATCCCTAAAGCCCTGCATAAAATCCCGATTAAGGTCAGGAAAGGGATCACATTGAGCTGGCTAATGCGCTCACAACAAACTTCTCTCAGTACGTTTTCCAGACAGCGCTATTTTTTTTATTTGACAGGCACGATCCATTTTGATTATTTTTTTGGCCTTCCTGTGCCAGGATGGACACAGGCAGCAGAGTTGTGCTCCGTGCACAGGCAGGGTGCTTTGTGGTGGCCTGAGCCTCAGCATGGCAGCTGGCTCAGAGCCCCTGAGCACTGGTGATGGCAGACAAGGTGCCGATTCCCTCCCAGTGGCCAGATGGAAATAATCCTGCCTTTTCTTTGGTCAATCTTGTCATTTTGAACACAGGCTGAGTGTGAAGCTGCTGGTACCCTGCCCGGTACTTCAGCCAGCACTGAGACCCATCTCCAGCACTGCACGTTGATCATAGAATCATGGAATCATTAAGGTTGGAAAAGACTTCTGAGACTGTCAAGTCCAACCATCAACCATCACCACCATGCCCACTAACCGTGTCCTTCAGTGCCACATCTACATGGTACTTGAATGGTGACTCCACCACCTCCTGGTAGAAACAAAGAAACATAGAATCACTAAGGCTGGAAAAGACCTCTAAGATCATCCAGTCCAAATATCACCACCATGCCCACTAAGCATGTCCCTAAGTGCCATATCTACATGTTTAATGAACACCAGGGACGCTGACTCCACCACCTTCTTGGGCAGCTAGATCCAGTGCTTCACCACTCTTTTGGAGAAGAAATTCTTCTTGAAATCCAATCAGAACCTCCAGTAGCTCAACTGAAAGTGATAACCTCTCATCCCATCACTAGTTACCTGGGAGAAGAGACCAACCTTTCCTTTCTTATTATAGTTTTGACATTAGATGCAAAGGTTGTATGGAAATTAATGTTTATGCTAGTGCTAAATTCCTGCTTTCTTTCTTTTGCTTCTACTTTCTTTCTTTACCATTGATAAAGTCTTTCTCTCATCATCTTCTCTCTGATAAGGCCATGTGAACTAGAGATCCATAGGTAAATATTCATGAATTACAGGAGTCTATCATTAACCTCAACTTTACCTGCATATGCCTGTGCAATTATGACAGAGCTTTATTCAGTGCCACTGAAGAGAAGCACGCATAAGGAGTAATGCTGGTATACTTATTAGAGGAGTTCAAAGAGCAGATATTTTTCAGAGGAGCAGGGGCTGGATGTGCCCCAGCATACGGCTGCTATAGTTCTCCACCAGCCCCAATCGTTTGCATAAGGAAGCAAAGTTCCTGAAGCAGTTCTACTTTTTTTCCATCCATCTGAGAGTTGTGAGTTACCCAGTGTTTCCTTCCTGCAGACCCTCCCACCATCACAGAGTCCAAGAGCAATGAGGCAGCCACGGGACGACAAGCCTTACTCCGCTGCGAGGCATCAGCAGTGCCCACACCTGATTTTGAGTGGTACAGGGATGACACCAGGTAAGACCATTAGCTCTCCTTTTCCTTTCTCTCCATTCAGTCCACTCACTAGGGTATCCTTAGACAATCAGCTGTCATCCTCAGTTCTTCTCCTCAAGCAAATTACTCTCTGTGAGCCATGTAAGTCAAGACTGTCCCTTCAACCCAGAGGCAGTGCGGTTGGGACTGGAAAAGGCACTCCTTCTCTAAACCAGAGATGCTGAAGAGAGTGCTAAGGATGAAGCTCCTGCCTTTAAATCAGTAATGGAGCAATTCACAAGTAAGACATTAGTAGTGCTTCCTTCCAGTGTTCATGTGTTAAATAGATCGTGATAAAAAAAATAGTGTTGGTCTCCAAGTAGGTAATTCCAACCTAGCTGTCTCCTTCTAAGGGAGGTGTAAGATTCCTCCATCTCTGGGACCTGAGCCACCAAAGTTTGCACATGGGGAGAAAATGAGAAAAAAGATCTGTTCCTTATACCTGAGCATTTACATTGTATTTAGAAGGTAGTGTTATTATTGTAGTTTTTCGGCTGACCAATGTCAGCAGGCTCAGGGGTGGCCTGGCTTTTGTGAATGCTCATATTAAAATATATTAATTGGTGTGTTTCACTAAAAATCGTTGTTCCAAGTATGAAGTAGCTCTCAGTTGGTCGTAGTAAGTTCATTTCCCAGTGTAAGCCAGCGCTGAATAAAGGCTTCTTCCCTTTCCTTCAGCTTTTCTTTCTTCTCCACTGCTTTACCAGTGGCACTCCTCTCTGCTGCACTCCTTTTTCCTTTCATTGACTCCTCCTGCTTCCCATCAGTGCCTTCTCTGGCCTCTTTCTTCTCACGTCTCCTCACTGCCTGCCTCCATCCTCACCTGCCAGCTGGTCTGAAGGGCATTGCTTTCCTCCCCAATACACAATGTCCACTGCACTGCACTCCTCTTCTCCTATCTTCCCAGGATAAACAGTGCCAACGGTCTGGAGATAAAGAGCACGGGGAGCCAGTCTCTGCTGATGGTGGCCAACGTCACTGAGGAGCACTATGGGAACTACACCTGTGTGGCTGCCAACAAGCTGGGAGTCACAAATGCCAGCCTATACCTTTACAGTAAGTATAGAAGAGGGCGAGGGGAGGTCCAGGTCACTCTCACAAAGAACCAGGCTGTGTTGGAAACACACAGGATCACTGGTCCATAAGACACTGCTTGTCAACCTCCCCGAACCTCTAGCTGAGAACTGACTGCTTCAGACACATACATGTCCATACTCAGAGTGAAACACGAACGCAGCCAAATTAAAAGGTTAAGGTCAAGCCCTTTGATTGACTTTATTTGCCAAAGTCAGACTTTGTTAAAATAATCAAAATGTGTTTGTTTTAAGACTGGAACTGAAAACTCCCTCAGAGTGAAAGCCCTTTTAATAAGCAGAGAAAAGGCCAAGGCTCAGAGGGGCTGTGACAGCTGAGAAATGACAAGTAATTCAGAGAGGTGGAGAGTACTAGCCACTGAGCCTGAGGAGAACAACAGAGTCAAGAAAAAGAGAAATGAGTTTGAAAGCAGGAGAAAATGGGAAGGAAGGAAGTAGCATAAGACAGAATGATTTAAGAGGGCATGCCTTGGGGAACATGGGGGAAAAGATAATCAGCAGGTGAGATATGAAACAATTTTCTGGGATCTCATTGCTCCCTTTCAATTACTGAGTTTTTGTAGTAAACTTAAGAAGAAAGAAGCTGGGGTCATGACAAACTCTAAAACAGAACTACCTGCTGGTTCCGAATTTTGCATCTGGTTCTGTCCTGACCCTATGTTAAGCCCCTGTTCTTCTCCTCCCACCCATGCACACATGAGTATATTTACTATGGTGTATTCAAAACCCAGTTCTGTATTCAAGGCACAAATCCTGGGCTCAGCTTTCACTGCACATTTCTATTGCCGCCAGAAATAGAAGGCAGCAGAATGACCCACTCACACAAATGGACTAGAGACCGAGAAGTGACACAGGGTTGTATTCTACTGCTGATCTCAAACTGAATTAAAGCCCTTAGGCCACGACTTGCATGACCTTCTAAACAGAAACAAAAATAAACTATGCAGATCTGTCTTAGGGTGAGAGGCATCTAATGTAGTTTCTGTTGTGTGGTCAGATTAATCAAAGCATCAGGAAAAAAAAAGTGTTTTGGTTTGGTTTTGTTTTTTAGCAGATGTATTGCAAAAGTACAAATCCATTGGCATTCTTTGTTTAACACCTCTAGATTTATTACATTGCAGTTTGAATTCTTGTAAAATTTGGGTGAGTTCTGTGGGTTTTTTTTTTGTGAAGAATAGATTTATCATAAAAATACATATATTTGATTTCCTGCTGCATTTGGTCAGGGAAACAAAGCAAATTTCTACTTTGAAGGTCTTTTCACCCTCATCTTGTGACTGTCAGGAGATTCAAATGAAATTCTCAGGCAGCAATCTGGAACACAGTTTTCAGATACTTGAGATTTGTTCTTGCTGATATTAATATAATGCTAAGTTTAGAATCCATTATTTGTGGCTGAATTCTAAATTTGGCCCTCTCTATTGGTTCCTGTTACACAGATGAGCTGAATACATCACTGAAACAAAATATAAGATGAAATTCAATAATGTATGTATGGACACGTGATATTAGACAGGGGTTGGTTTTGCTAGAAAAGCATTTTGCACGACTTGAGAGCTTCACCTCAAAGGATCTCAAAGGATTTGCTAGCAATGAATATTTTAACATCGCAAGTTATTCAGAAATCAGTGAGTGTTATTAGCACTTTTTGCAGTAGGAAAACTAAGAAACACAGTGAAGAAGTGGTTTACCCATGGTCATGAATTCAGTGGCAGAACCTGTAAGAAAAGTGCGGAGATCTTGCAAAGTTGCCAGTACCTATACCGAGAGGAAAGGTGGCAACTGTTAGAGATGACTTGAACAAGGAAATAAAGTGAGGGTGCTATTTTAGCCTCCTTTTGATGTGTGTTGAGGTAACTTTCCTTCTATCAAGTTGTTGGATTTTGTTCATCATTTTTACAGTAAAAATTCAAGTGCTATCTGTACCGTGAAACACTTGAGAACTTGTGAAGTAGCAACTTCACAAGAGCCAGAAGAATGGAGGTGCAGGAGGTGAGAAAGATTGGTTGATTTTCCTCAGACTGTTTCTAACTTTTGTTTTTGTTGCTTAGTTAATTCCCATTTTCTTCAGCATTCAGTGTTGTGGAGGAAGAAGGCCATTGTGAAAATTGTGTAATATTGTTTCAGGAGCTTTCCATTCTCCTTCTAGTTAGTATGGAAGAGAGAAAAACATTAAATTCAGGCAGACTCCTGTTGGTATTCCTAAGGTTAAAAAATCTGGGAGGAGGTGAGTGAAGGGAATCAAGCTTCATAAAGAAATGGCCCCAGAAACCTACAAGCCCAGCTGAAAAAAATGCTGTATGATCACAAATAATTGCCAATGTACAATCCCAGACACAGACCCAAGCAGAAAAAAAAATTAAGAAAAGCAGTGCCAAGTTTTTTCAAGATACAGCACATACTAAAATACTCAGAGTGTTTTTCTTCCACAGAATCCAGGATTTATTTATTTTTTTTAAATAGAGATGAAGCTCACTGTAGGGCAGCATCCCAGCAGGGAGGCAGACACAGTGGCCCATTGTAAAAAAAAAACCACACAACACCAACAAAAAGCGGCGGTCAGCAGTGCAGAAACAAGCAGAAAGTTAGTAATGAGGTGCTGGTGGCTTTGTCTGAGGTGGAGGGCAGATGGGGAGCTAGCAAAATGATGTGAAAGAACAGTTCAGCAACAGAGAAAAATGGGTGTCTTCCATTCCAGTGAGTCTCCGCCTGCATTTAAAAACTCTCAGAGAGACCAAGTGCCTTAGATGTCAATGCCATAGTTAGAAGATGCATTAAATTACAAAAGCAGCTTCCTATAGCTGTATGAATATATAGCTAGTGATCTTCCATAAAGGATGTAGCAGCATGAATGCCTGCTGTAGGTGGAGAGATTTATACCCCTCACTCCTGGAGACTGAGCTTATAGCAGCACACAAATAGTGATACTGGGTCAGCCCAAAGGTCTGTCTTACCCAGGGTCCTGTCTCCAACAGCAATCTGGAATATGTTTGCAGACAGCACACATATGTCCTGTCTGATGATACAGTGGATCTGATAGCTTGCTGCCATCCTCTCCTCCCTGCTTCTTACTCCCCCTGCTCTATGCCCCATGCTTTTGTCATTTCCCATACTCTGGTGGGGTACACACCATACCAGTGGGCCACATACAAAGACAGCTCAACTTGTGAAAACATAAGGCAGCTTTACCATCCACCCTTCTAAATGCTCCCAAATGTTTTCTTCTGTTGCAGGGAGCTGAGTTAGTTCAGGGAAGGTTTCAAGGAGCACCAGAGCCCATGCAGGAGGGAGAGACATGCCCATATAGAATCATAGAATCGTAGAATGGCCTGGGTTGAAAAGGACCACAATGATCATCTAGTTTCAACCCCCCTGCTATGTGCAGGGTCACCAACCACCAGACCAGGCTGCCCAGAGCCACATTCAGCCTGGCCTTGAATGCCTCCAGGGATGGGGCATCCACAGCCTCCTTGGGCAACCTGCTCCAGAGTGTCACCATCCTCTGAGTGAAAAATATACGTGAACAAAGGAGCTGGGAGGCAGCACCATGTTGTGCTGGAGGTGGGTTCAGCTTCCATGAGGCCAAGGAAATGGGCAGTAGAATTCTGCCCATTCTTAGTGTGATGGTGACCTGACAGAGGTCAAGCCAGGCTGCCTCACAGAACAGCAAAGGTGAGAAACAGCACCACAGCTAAAGGGAAAGGTTTTTTCCCACAAATATATGAGGAGAGAGGGAACTTGTTTCCTTGTCATTCCATTAAGCCAACAGAGTGCTATGAAAAGCTACAGATGTAAAAGCCACAATTTATATGTCAGCTCATGCTGCACAGCAGTACATATATATACACAGTATATATTATATATAAAAGTATATGTCAGATGCATATCTGCCATACAAGCATATGCATACATAGGCTTACATGTATGGATACATGCGAGCAAACACATCCACTGGCACACAGAAGCAGTTGCAGCACTGTTGTATTAGGCGCACCTGGCGTAATCATGCAAGGCAGAAAAAAGTAATGAAAGTCCTTCCAGACCAGTTGACTTCTGCCTCCTGCAGAGCCAGCTTATCCCTGAGGATAAAGTAGGAGACAACAGCGCGCTACTGCACACCTCAATGCAGTCCTGCTGCCTAAATTGTCTCAATTATGGGAGACTGCCACCTCAGCAGGAGCCCTGCTGCATCCTCAGTGCCCTTCAGCAAGTGAGGAAAGCGGAGGTGAAGCAGCACCTGGCAGGACCCATGCCAATTAGATGCAGGCAGCAGGCAGCATCCCACCACCACCTCTCAAAGTGCTTCAGGTACAGTTATCAGTTCGGTCCAGCAGTTTTAATCCCAGCAAGAGGCAATCTCCTCGGAAGAGCTGGCGCTTGCCTCTCACCTGCCATTGCTT
The DNA here is from genome assembly GCA_037305975.1 of Chrysolophus pictus. Taxonomy (NCBI): domain Eukaryota; kingdom Metazoa; phylum Chordata; class Aves; order Galliformes; family Phasianidae; genus Chrysolophus; species Chrysolophus pictus. Next base: position 113,561,038 of record CM074576.1, on the reverse strand, counting down.
GTTAGCACCCTGGCACAAGTGCTAGCTAGTGGGCACCCTCTCATACCCATTGTCAAAATACTCTGCCTTGTGCCTGAGCATCTGCTCGTGGTGGTGGTGTTTGCTATGGTTTGGAGTAAAGTCTGAGGCTCTCAGCGCATCCCCCGTATATTCCCACAGGCTGTCAGTAACAGGGAGACTCAGGAGAGGAAAGAAAGTGGTGAGGGTGACAGCCAGATGGAGCGAGGCTGAGACACTGCTAATGAGCCAGGGTGGAGCAATAAAGGCTGCACGCAGCAGGCAAGGGGAACAGAGGGAGAGTCCTTGAATAGAAAGCAGCGTGATAATGAGGCCGTAGTGCTTTGCTTTAACTGCTTATGCTGTGCAGCCTGCAGCCTGCTGTGCGGGAAGAAGGTAAAGGGGAGTTGAGTTATTTAACCAAACTAAATAACAAGGAAGTCATGTCAGCACAACAGCCTGCTTTCACAGAACAATAGTCCCCTGGTGCTACATAAACACAGAGATCGAGGCTAGCTGTGTATTTTCTACACAAGAGACAATCTCCCCTGTCCCTGCTGTGGACTCCAATGGCTCCATTACCACTGTGAAAGCAGGAGATCTGCAGAGTCACAGGTCCCCGTGGGCTCCAGCAAGTCAGAAGCCAGCTCCTTGCACCAGGAGTGCATACAGAGAGCATTGGCTTCCGAAGAGCTGGGACTGGGGTGATCAGAGAGCAACAGTGGACTACGGCTGTATCCTGCCAAGCTGTATGTACATCAGCAGTGATTTTAGCAACACCCTCACAGATAAACCAGCAGACAACTCATTGCCTCAGGCCTATTAGCTTTTGCATAGTGACATATTTCTGCAGCTAAATGTCTACCTTCCAGTCAGCCCTTGAGTAGGAGCGTGCCTCAATCAGCACAAGGCATCTAGCAAGCTCTGTAGTTGAAGAGAGACCCAGTGTAGAGCCAGAGTAGATTAAGAGTAGAGTCTGGTCTGGTGGGCTTATATTCATGGTTCTGCTCCTGAATCTGCTAACGGATCAGAATTTGACCTTGGACAGACTGCTTCCTTGCTTTCTTCATTACCTGCTCTACCTGTAAAATGGAATTAACACTCCTTCTAGCCTCAGACTGAGGTCTCTGACTGCTGATATCCCTCAGTGTCTGTGCAATTCTTTTGAGATCCTGGCATGGAGGAAGCAAAGCGTGAAGCCAGCAGTGATGTATACCAGAGGCTTGCTGTGATGTAGAACAAGGACACACTGTAAAAACCCTATAACTGAAACAGCAGGCTCTGCTTGCTGCTAGAGATGGGTGAATCTGCAAAAGCTCTGTTCCTTTACAAAGACAAATGCCCAGAAGAAACAGAATACCATTCAGATTCATCAGGCTGACAATTCCAATGTTCACATCCTTAAGAGACCTCTCACTGGCAAGAAACCCATTGTGGAGAAGGTTGTGTGGAGGCAGTAACTACCCATGGAGGACCTCTACAACTCACCCTGCTGCCAAAGGCTAGCTTCCAGCCAGAGGTGTAGCTAAGAGGAGCAGTAGCATGATGACATGAGTGGTCTTGAAAGTCAGAGAGGAGATGTGGCCCATTCACTCCAATTAACCTCACTGCAGGTGCTCAATCCCTACTGCTGTATAGATATTATTTGTTTAGTTTTTCAAATGACTTCTCTCTGACTCCCAGTCACAGGAGATGTGTACTAGGTGTCTTGCTAGAAAAATGCTCCATATATGCAACCTATTCTAGCTCATCTAATTTGGGGATGGACAACTCCGTCAGGTTTGTATCTGCTGCTTGCTTGGTGTGAAAAGTGGCTTTTCTCCTGCATGTTGCTTATTGTTTTTTTTCCCCCCTTAGAACGAGTTTTACCCACACTCCCCAATCCTTTTCCAGGTCAGTATATGTTTTATGTCAAAGTAGCTCTCTAGCCGGGTCATTCTCCATCATTCTGATAAATGCAAAGAGCTGGGGATGGGCAAAACAGGGCAGGACAATAAAGGCTTTCCCCCCTCTTCCACATACCATTTGTTCTTTTCTGCTCGCCTCCCTCATCCTTCCTTCTCCCCTCTCCCATTTCAGGAAACCAACAAGCTAAAAAGCAACAACGTTTTCCCAAGCTTTGATCCATGACACCATGTCCTCATCCAGGTCTGGAGAGTCTTCACGGGGGATCAGTTTTTCTATAGACTGACTCCTTCATATATACTCTCTTTCCACACGTATCCTGATTTGGATCAAAAGCATAAGGAGACCTAAAATTTTGCAGGTTTGTAGAGTGGATAAATGAGAAGCTAAAAATTAAATTGCTGCCAGGAGATTTTTTTCACTCTAGTTGTGCAAACTGTTCCCAATGAAAACCTTTTTTTCCTCATTCCTTCATCATGCACCACTAAATCTGTCCTGTAGCTCTGCCTTTGTGGCAGACAGAATGAAAGGAAAAGCAAGGTAAAAGCATATACTACAGTAAAGTGTTATGGACTAGTTTATTGCAATAGGAGAAGGCATGAAGGCAAAACAAAGCCTGAATATTTTTCCTGCCCTTGCTGCATGCTGCCCAAGCCTCCCTCAGGTACAAGCAGCATAGCCCAGGCTTGCTGAGTGCACATGAGGTTTGGGTTTTGGATGTGATCCTGAGGTAGTGTAAAAGCACAGAAACTCAGCACTTTCAGAAATCAGGCTGTTTCCAGGTGCTTGAAACTAAATCAACAATAAGGCAGCCGGTCCCCTTATTCATGTTAACATTTTGGCCTAGAGCTCCTCAGTATCTTTGTTTCACTGCCATATGGAGATATACTCAGCTCATGGGATGCTCTGAGGCCTCAACAGTTAACGTCTATGTAGAGCTTGAAGGTAGAGTGTTATTATGAACCCATGTTGTGTTGTAAAAGGGCACCTGCCCAAGTAAAGCACCTGCAGGTACTCCCATGGAAAGAACAATAAATGCTAGGTGTTACATCAGCTCCATTTAACAACTCCGTGTTTTCAAATCAAGCTCTGCTCTTGGCAACTTATTTAGGCTCAGGATGTAGTCACAACTGCCTATTTAAAAGGCAAATCCACAAATACAATTAAAGAAAAGTACCTAAAAAAGGAGGGAAAAAAAAATAAAAAGAAATCAAACTACCATTAAAATGAAATCCCAGAGAGTGATTTGTAAATAACATTCAAGGAGCTGAAGAAAGGAGTAAAGTAAGCCGTTGGGAATGTAGCGTGGCAAAATAAATCCAATTAAACACCATTATCATATGTATTGCAAATGAAACGTGTGCTTGGATGTGAAATTAAAGTTGCTGAGGCTGTTTGGGATGTAAGGTTTTGAGGAGTTTTCCAATTTTGCGTCTTTTAAGCAGAATTTTCCATTACAAATATTTTTGTCTGATGGAAAACCCAGGGCTCTTTCTTTTTATGATTATTTTTATTATATATCCTTAAATTCCACAGACAGGCACTGTTAATTCTTTTCATAGCCAGCCCTGTTTACTGCTGGATTTGAATTAGTAGTCCATTAAGGTAAACGATAAAGCAAAAACCGCAATTGATTTCCAACCAGATTTCCATATCAAATGCCCCTCCTAATCAAGCTGCCAAGACCACCCTGCAGAGCTTTAGTCTGTACTTTAACACACTTCCCCCTCTGCCTTTGAAGTTGTTGTTTCATCCTTTTGCTGCTCTCTGTTCCCTGAGACCATCTTGAAGGACATCCCAGTGTGACATCACTTCTGTGAGGAGTCTTCAGGAATCTGCGTTGCCAAATGCAGGAATATCTCCACTGACCCTGGACACACTAAGAGGATTTTGCAGAGGGAGAAAGTAGAATTTAAATTCTCATTTGGTTTCTGAAAGCTCATACCAGCTTCTGTAATGTGAGCATTCAGCACAGATATTGGTACTTATCTCAACATTTGCTTTTACTTTGCTGTTCATCTTCAAAGAAACCTTAGGTGTAAAATTGCCTTGTTAGACCTTTTTCTCCCAATGAGTTTGTGTTCTGAGATGCTGTCCTCAGCTCTCAAACAAGCCTTTTCTCAGTGACCAAAATCACAGCCTCCTCCCTCTTCTCCCTTAATTTCCATTTCTCTTAAGCCTCAGTAACACTTTCCTGCCCTGTAGGGCTTTGAGCATTATTTTAAAAGAAAGGTGTTTTGAGATGAAGAGCACTGTTCTCATTGTAAACGTTGCTATCATTAGCTAGCTGCTGTGGAAACATCTTGCTTTCAGGCAGGCTAGAGACTCAGAAGAAGCTCATTCAGCTAAATACATGGAACTTGAATTTGATCAGTCTGTATCCCGGAAAGCTGGTAGAGCTCAGCTGATTCAGCTCTCAACTGACTTGTGCCTGGAAAAATTTCCAGCTTTCCTGATTTTGCAGCAGAGCACTCAAAATGCCCTGAAAAGTCTGGCAGGGTGGTGTTGTCTAATCACATTCTCTTGTCTTCATTGTAACTTTGCTTTGTGATGGGACCTTTGTGCATTTCCAAGTTGTTTTCAAAAGGGATTTTCTTCTGAAAAGGGAGAATTTTCTTATTCCTCATTATACTCAACAAAGACAGGGCCAAGCGGGATCTGCTGAACCTCAAAAGAGTCCATCACTGTTATGATGTTAGCTCCATCTCCATCCTCCATTGTCCCTTGCCCTCAGCCCTTTGCACATAGACTCATTCCCCTGTGATTAGCACTAAGACTTATCCTCACCGTGGCTTATCCAGACTGACAGGCTTCAAAACCCATGATTCTTCCTGTCAGGAGATTCATGATGAAGACTGACCACAGAATAACCAGGAACTTTCTCATCAGGATTAGCTTCAACCTTGGGAGCACTGTGGGGCAATACTGCATTGCCCAGTGACAAGCATCCAGACCACTCCTATAAACATTTATAGCAACAGTGTTAGCAATTGGTGGAGGAGGGGGGAGAGAAACAGAGAATGAGCAGTCCTGTGTTTCTGCCAAAACGTGTGCTGATTGGAGAATGACCCCTGATGACTGTAGATTGTAGCTAGTCTCCATTTAGCTGTAGCCTGTGTAGCTTGTGCTGTCACTAATGCCTTCATCGGGTGGGTGGAAGATGGGAGAATGGAGAAAAGAGATGTTCATTTGGGTCTGATTACCAGAGTGGGAAACAGAGGGCATCTTAGTCCTCTTCTTCCTCCATGGAAATCCTAGCTGTGGAGAAAAGAGAGTTCATCTGTTGCAGTGATCTCCTCCACCCATTGCTGCTCCCCTTTTGCTTCCTCCAGTGCCTAGCCCTGTCAGTCCTGCTCAGCAGGCAGCTCTCATGTGAGCTGTGTGTCTTTGTTTTGGCAAAAGGATAAACATATGAATATTTTAAAGCTAAGGAGTGAAGCGCGGGGGAATACATCAGAGATTACAGACTGTAAAGAGTTAACACATTATTTGCAGGGGGTTTGCCAACTAGGCAGTGATACGAGAAGAGTCCAGAGAAATCAGTCCTCCAAGTACAATGTGGCTGGTTAAAGAACCCATCTGTCTCGAGTCTTACTCACTGAAGTGAGAACTTGCTCTCTCATTTCCAAGAAATGGTCATTGAAAACCCAAGCCTTGACAGTCTCTGAACCATAGTAGTCTGTATAGCTGGGAAAAACACTGCATAAACAAATAGCCAATAACCAAAATAGCCAATCTTGTACTATCATCATCCTGACACAGAAATTACCAGTAGACAAAACTAACGGTCGTAGGGCCCAAGCATAGGAAGGAATTGGCAACTGATAGCACCCATGACCTTGGATAGCCAGCACAACTCAGGGCTCACCTTGCTTCTTGCTGGTGGTACCCAGCCAGATTTTCCCAAAAGCCCATTCTCCATTGCAGAAGGGGACAGCTCTGCAGGGTGAATCATGCAAGCCAAGCTTCTCTCATTGCTAAAGGTCAACATCCATGCTTGCCAGGTCTGCAAGCACTGTAGTGGGTGCCAAGCCTGCTGGGGCTTCGTGCCAAGGGAACAGGAAGAACGAGACAGGGCAAAAGCAGAAGGCCATAGTATTGGGTTTTTTTGCTACTTCATAGGTACCAGCCAAGCAGTGGTATTGTGTCTTATTTTGACCATATGGTTAAAATAATATCAAAATCAAAGTGATGACAATCCCTTCCAAAAGGGCACATAAGAATGTAGCTGGGAAAAAAACAGACATCTTAGAGAAAAAAGAAATGCTAAGAATTATTTCTGTTACCACCGATACTAACTTTACTTGGTGGGTTTTTCTGGAGAGCAACAGGCAGTTTCTGTTTGCTGAGACCGTTTCAAAAAAAAAGTCGTCTTCTTCTCAAAAAGTGCAAAGAAAAAACCTCAGCTTTTGTGAAGAAGAAAGAGACACTGGGGAGAGAGAGAGAGAGAAATAGCTTTATTGCTTGATCTGTTTCTGTACTTTTTGTTCATTAATTTTAATTTAGATTGATTTATTCCAGAATGAGCCCTGGATTGCATATATTTGCATAACCCTCCCTGGTAGTAATGCTGTGGAGAATCCAGCAAGTGAGGAGAAGTGGAAGCAGAGGGTAGGAACAGAGACTGCAAGTCCCAGAATGGTATTCCTCAGGGTTGGGCCCTACACTGGGACAGTGAAGGCATTTCAAGGTCTGCTTAGCCACAGGTATGGCTTTGCGTGCATGCAGAACAGCCCTGCAAAGCAGAGGTCAGAGCTCAGCATGCAGGAGGGAGCGTGGAGGCTGGGTGAAACCAGTGGGGGAGAAATCACACAACTGCACTGGAGAGATTAGAAACAAACCCCCAGAAAAAAAAAGCGCCATGGAATATCAGTTGTCCAGCAGGGATACTGATAGCATCAGAGCTGTAGCATGGACAGATTACCCTGCAGAGCAGAGCTCAGGCAGGCCATAACCCTCCTGAGGCAGATGTCCCCTGCCTGCAGGACACTCATAACCTGATACCATCTGTGTGTTAGATGAGTTTCTAAGCTACCAGCTGGACATTCCTCTGCAGGGATGATGAGACCGACTTCTACGCATTGTACAGACAGTGTGCCTAAATCCCCACTCTGTCTGCCTCTCAGTGAGCTGCCTGCTGAACAGACTGGGGCCAAAGCATGGAGGGCAGCAAGAAGGAGGAAGAACAGCCATTATTCTCTTGATTTAATCCTTAAGCACACACAAAAACTTCTCCCTCCCCCCATTAGAATATGGCTAAAGAGTAACTCCCACCCTCATCATCTTCCTCTCTCCCTCACTTCCATTTCCTCTATAACCACTCAAGAATTTGCCTAACAAATTGGCCTCCCCTCTGGTTGTTGTCCCAAGTGAACAGTCTCTCCATTCACTAACCCATGACGGTAAGTCGGTTTGGGAAGCAGCAGGTTTATCTTCCCAGCTCAGGCACTGCACCGGGCCCGCTTGCGATCCAGTTGCCATTCAGTGTCTGCTCTGCTGTTGATAAAGCACATTACACATGGCTGGGCTTGCATGATTAATACAGCTGTCTAAGCGCTCTCTCTAAAAACAAAAACAACCGGGAGAAGGGAGGTGTGGGATTTGGGAGGGAGGGGGTGCGCAGGGAAAAAAAGAACATTCCAAAGAAATCAGGCTTGCAGAAAAAGCAGAGTTCTCCTGGCAGGCCTGCCCTGCCATGGGCAAGCAGGTCTGTCAGCAGAGCATCCCAGAAGAAGGGAGAAACCTAGCAGCAAAGCAAGCAAAAGAGGAATGCATTGGCCCTTCCCCAGCGTCACCTGCATGGCCCTCTGCAATGTGGATGCATGGGCAGGAGCAAGGAGTCAGGCCATGGAGAAGGATGTGCTGTGATCAGCACAGCTCCAGTGAAACCCAGACAGGCTGACTCCACGGTAGGTGTTACAGAATTGCATGCTTGCTGGTGGGCCAGTGTACTCCTGAACTCGCTCACATGACATGCTTGGTGGTGCATCCCACTTTCTTCTCCAGCATTACCCATGCTTTAAAGCTCTGCTTGCACTGTTAGGATACTGAAGTGGCCAGGAGTCACACACTGTGATTGTACACATCTACACATCTGTGTGTCTACACATCCTTTGATGTGCAAACTACAAATAGCATGAAGAAATATTTACTTAAGTGTCTCCCATGCTGTAGAGGTGTACCCCAGCCTATGGGCCTGCCTTAACTTCCATGACTTTGAGAGTTCTCATGTTTGCTGATCACTGAGAAAGGCCTGCAGAAGAGCTCAAGGGCAGGTCAGGGGCACCACGCTGCAGGCACTAGAGGAGAAAGTTAAGAGGGGCAGAGACAGTGGTACAGCTGAGATAGTGATACAGCTGGATATCTCATATGCTGGTCATTCTCCAGCCCAATCTGGTTCTCTTTCTGCTCCAATCTCCCATCCAGGTACCCCTCAGTGTGTCCCTCCCTCTTTATTTCTGTTCACAACCACTCCAATCTTTCCCATGCCAAATACCCAGCAAACCTTGCTGAAAACGGTAGCAAGGATGAAGTGAGTAAACAGGCACACATAAATCTGATGAAAATATTAATTTTTCAAGAGGTTCCAGAGCTTCCCATTAGCAAGTCTGTGTGTGCTCTTGTTAAGGGGAGCTATGCTCTTTGTTCCCTAATGAGAAGCCAAACCATCATCGCTGTTGGTTTGCTGTGCCTTACACGAGTGCTTGAGATGTGAGCAGAGATTTTCCTATTTTAAGAAAAAAGCCAGACAGGTTTTGATGATCCCCCCAAAAAGGCTACACTACACATTTTTTAGATCTTTTGCTTGTAGGATGGAAATCCTCAATGAATCATTCAAAGACAAGGGAGTTTTAAGTAACTGATTTCATACCAGCAGTTTGCCAAATTTTTGTTGATTTTTTTTTATATTTTTAAATAATCTCTTACAGCTGCTGAGAGAACAGAAAGGGTGGAGGATGGTTCTTAGCTATGAGATCTTTCTGATTGATATATCCATTATAGATCTGGTAATGAAAGATCTTTGTGAACTTGAGACACAGGTGGTCTTCCAGCCACCACCAGCCTCACTGATCAGGGTGACAGTTCATTCTAGAGCAGCATTACTGTGAGCCAGCTCTAGGATAAGTGGTGTAAGCAGCCATCTCTTGAAAACCACAGCCTGCTCAGAAAGACACTGAGAAATACAATTTCAGACCTCAGAGAAGGATGGGTGAGCTGCATTACAGAATGAATCTTCACTATGACATGGGATATGATAGATGAGTACTTAGTGCACCATGAATGAGCTCCAAAACATGGGAAAGAACTGTTCAGTGCTTAAAAAACCATGAGCAAATTCTGACATACATTAAGCAGTGTGCTAAGATTGATAGACACCAGAGACATTTCCTTAATCTTACTGGAGAGCCGCTGCAGGGCATCCTCTATCGTTTACACAGTGGTACTTCTGCCTCTAGAAGAGAGAGTCTATTGCCAGTGCAGTTAGAGTCAAATTTTAATTACAGAAACAGAACCCCACAGATATTAACTGGTAGAGAGAATGGGGTAAAGCAGGTAATGAGCGAAATAGTTTTAACATTAAGAGCAGGGAGTGAATAAGCATGTCTTCTTCTCAAAGTAGAGGGGGACAGACAGAAAACCAGGAAGAAGAAAGCCCCAAATGAACCCTAGTAAGTAGAAGCTGTTAATCCCTAAAGCCTCAGAGTAGAGTGCAAAGCCTTGGAAGAAAGAAATTAATAACTTTCAAAGTATGACCTTGAAAATGGAATTAACAGTATTCCTCCCTTTTAAGCCTTCATGATAATAAAGATTTCATCTTCTGAAGCCCTGGCAGGAGTCAACAGAGTAGAAAAATGAGTTCTTGCAGAGGAGCTGGCAAGTGTAAAACCTAAGTCCCCTCCTGGTGCCACTATGGTGCCTATTCACTTTCCTTTACCTTCTCCCGTAATGCATTTTTCATTCCTCCTTCATTTTTGGTCCTCTTATTTGTTCACAAAGCCACTCTCCAGCCTTTGCTATAAGTAGAGCAGCAACAGAGCCTCTCATGATGGAGAGAAGCTTGAAAAACAGCTTATGGCTCCACTTGCTTTGCCATCATTCCTTCTTTCCCTTCACAAAGAAGTCCTTCTAGACTGTCCCATGCCTTCTCCTGCCCTCACCTTCAGTCAGAAACTCATGGGAGTTCTGATTGGTATCTTGAACAGCATTTTATCTCATGTTCTTTGAGAAGATCCCAGGGACAGTCACCAAAGCCAGGAAGAATCCTGTGGCTCTCTGACGCCCTTTGGAATTTCTCTGTGCGCCCTCCTCTATGAGCACTACAAACTTACCAAGCCCTGGAGTCTTATTGATGTAAATAAGATAAAAAATGGGCACCAGCTATCTCTTTTCCTGTTTCCATTTTGGTCTGTTCAGGTGATGGGACCTGGGAGCCAGTGGGCTTCCAGGCTTTTGAATGTGAGTGTGAAACATGGAGACAGCTGGGTGATTTTGTCCCTCCCTATTTAGACCAAGAACATGTCTGTTCCCTGCTTGCATCTCAGAAATTCCTTTTTAAAGTCTGTGTTGGGAAATCTGAAAGTCATAGTCTGCATTTCTGGTGGTGGTGATGCTGCTGCTTACAGCCCTTGGAGGAGTGCTTTTGTGCACCCAAGGAGGCTTTGCTTGCAGCTCTGGGGCAGTCTGTTCAGCAAGGGTTATGTGGCATGACACATCCTCCTCCACAGCTGCAGCTGTGTACATGTCCTTAACAGTGCCACCAGAGGTGCTGCCACTCTTGCAAGAGGCAGTGAGGGTAAAGAAGTGGCTGTAGTCTATATGAGGTAGGAGTATTAATGCCAACCAGTACTATTCCATTGCAGATGGCATGTAGCAGGGAAGGATGATCATAGCCAGTGGATGGAATGGAGCTGATTTAGGATCTGACTGCCATCTGGACCCGAAGAAAGGGAGCATGGCCTCTGGCTAGCTAACAGTCTGGCCAGCTCTGCAAGGGGCTGGGTGCGCTCAGACTCCCAGCTCTCCTCCTGGTGCCGCCTATCCCATCCGACACAGGCGGCAGCACTCACTGCACAGCCCCTGGCATTGCAGCGTCCCTCCTCCAGCACCCATGGGCTGGGCTGCCAGCCCGTTGCAGAAGGGCTTTTCCGGGGCTGTGCTGAACCCCGCGATGGTGATTTCTTCGTAATTGCGTTATCGCTTGTTTTCCTTCTGTCTTTTCTTTTCCTTCCGCTGCCACCTGGTGGGAAGAAGCGCACATTGCTTAGGGCGCAGCTATTCGCTCGCCTTTGCGCCGGCCCTACAGCAGCTTTTCCTACGCCTTTGAGCCGATAAAGCCAGCCCGTCCCAACTCAAGTACTTTACTTGGCCTGGCCGTCCTGCGGTGTGCTGGGGAGGCTGCAGAGAGAGGAGTGAACTTTCAGGCTGCAGTTAGCAGCGTGCAGCACACCAGCCTTTCTCTTAGTGCCAGCATCCTGAAATCACGGTAAAAGGTGACACCCAATGTAATGCAGGGCCATAATATTGCTGCTGGCAGCCAACTGCCACTGCAGTCCCTAGAAGCCTAGAGGCCGTGGATGCAGAGGTCTTCAAGGAGAAAGTTTGAGACAGAAGTGGCACTGTCTGGGGAACTGCATTTGAAAATGAGCTGAAATTGGAGGCTGTGGGGTGACCTCACTGCAGCCTTTCAGTACCTAAAGGGAGCCTACAAACAGGAGGGGAGTCAATTCTTTGAAAGGGTAGATAACAGCAGGACAAGGGGAAACGGTTTTAAGTTGAGGGAGGGAAGATTTAGGTTGGATGTCAGGAGGAAGTTCTTTATAGAGAGAGTGGTGAGGTGCTGGAACAGGCTGCCCAGAGAGGTTGTGGATGCCCCGTCCCTGGAGGTGTTCAAGGCCAGATTGGATGGGGCCCTCGGCAGCCTGGTCTAGTATTAAATGTGGAGGTTGGTGGCCCTGCATGTGGCAGGGGGGTTGGAGATTCATGATCCTTGAGGTCCCTTCCAACTCGAGCCATTCTGTGATTCTGTGTGTGATTCTGTGAGCCTATAAGTGCCCCACCCCTGGAAGTGTTCGAGGCCAGGTTGGATGGGATCCTGGGCAGCCTGAAGGGTGGGTGGCAGCCCTGCCCATGGCACAGGGTTGGGACTGGGTGGGCTTTGAGGTCCATTCCAACTCAGGCCGTGCTATGGTGCTATGATAAGTGGCCGGGCAAGGTCACGGAAGCAGCTAATTACACAACATGGAAACATTCCACTGCCATAGGCACTAATCTGTGATGCAATAAGCAAGTGAGACCCTGCTGTGGGAAGGGTCATGCAGCCATAATGGCAGTGAGTGCACACAGGGCTGATGAGGCTGCTTGATGCCCTGACACAGCACAGATAGCTGAGGCTGGATGTAGTTATCCCATGGCAGCAGTCTGCCCTGCTGCACACCTCACTGTCTGCAAGCACAGAAGGAAATGCAGCAATTTTACTCGCTATTTGTTCCAGATCTGTTTAATGTGGCTGATCATTCGGATTCTGGGGTCCCTTAGGGGCATGCTTATGAAACACTGCTAGATAAGAGTATTAACTTTACATACTCACAAGCCCAATTTCCCTGGCTATTATGGAAGGAACCCCCTTGAACGTTATTGCACGGCCATGGCCACAGAGGGGCTGCCCGATCGCGGGGAACTATCAGCCCAGGAGTTGGGCTGGCAGGCAGACTCCCGGAGCCCGGCTCGGGCTTACCGGGACGTGGCAGGAAGGCACCGTAGCTCCTCTGTAACCCCTTTTCCCGGTGGGCGTGATAGCCCCATGCCTGGCGCTGGGCCCAGGGTGCTCGGACGTGCTGGGGGCACCAGGGGGCGACGGAGACCGCGCTGAGTCTCGGCTTCCGACAATTCGTGCCCGTGCTTCGGTTCCCGAAGAGCGGGAGGTTTTGTTTTGTGGCTGGGCTAGAGCCGGCCCGCATTTTCACAGTGCGTGAGATGCGAAATGCATTGCACCTGGTGCTGCGGTAAGGTCAGGAGTCAGGTGCAGCCACAGGGTCCCGTGCAGGTGCTGCAGTGACACAGAGGGCTCAGCAGAGGAACACAAGAACATGCAGTCATGCAGCTTACATCATTTCCAGCTATGGAGATGGGATCCTTGGCTCATCATATGCCCACACGCCTACTTAGTGAAGCTCAGGGAGCAGAAGCTGCTGAGATTATCATCATACTATGCCTTGCATGTCTTCCCTTATACCTATTCCCTTATACCTACTATGGAAGACTGTGTCTCATATCGCACTGTACTATACCCTACCCTGCCTTACCCTACTCTACCATGCCATACCAACACACACAGTCCCCAGAACCATGCGGCAGTACTCAGGCGAGGTCAAACACTGCCTCTGCCGTGCTAGGTGCCTCCAGAGGTACACTCTTATCCTATATGCACCTATAGAAAAGTGGTGAGGAGGGGGCTGGTGGCTGCTCGGGTGTGTTACAAATGGTATTTCAGATAGAAAAATAGTATTTTAGCCATGTAGTGAAAATACGATGGCGAAAGGCAGTTTGTGGACAGCATGCCTTGCCTGGTGAGTTATTGGTTATTTGGTGGGTCACGTTTTGTGACTTATTCACTGCCAAAATGTGGTATAAACAGTCCCAGAAAATCACTCCTCCCAAGTTATTTGACCAAGAAAGATGCAGTCTCTGACACAGGGTCAGGTAAGTGCAGCAGCTGAGCTCATTCCTGAGTTCAGTGAGGAAATAAGATCCTATCATCTAAACAAGGGGGGGAAACAATGTTGTAGGTTTTGTGTGACAAGCTGCAAATGAACAGGGAATACCTGAAAAAAAGAAGCCATAGATAAAATACAAATTTTCCACATAATTCACTACATTCCTATCTAATGATGAAAGAATAGAACTGGGGCACAGCTGATCTAGAATGTGAAAGGCTACCTTAGAAAGAAATGCAACAATTGCAGGTGCTGCAACAGAGTGGAGCTCTTCACCAGACCACAGGCTGAGGTGGAGCAACTGCATTTGGCCTGCTTGGGGCTCTTCTGAGCAGGGAACTGATTAATATTTATTAATATTTATCAATTTGTTTGTTTGTTTTGCCAGTAAAGATATCTTCCTCCACAGCAGGATCATTTCTTACATAGACTCAAATCCACCTCCACATTTCAGAATCTTATTGTGTAAAACACTGTGCATACATGTACACACACATATATATACACACATGGAAATGATGACGAGCATGCCTTTGTGAAACCACAGCGATGCACACAGCGCTGCCTCACTATAAAGAAGAGGCTGCTGAGGCTCGTCATTGCAGGGTGAATTTAAAACAGCATCGCTGCTTTTAAAGTCATCCAGGAAAGGAAACCCGTCAAGGAAAGGATGGATGAGAAGATGTCAGGAGCGTTCGCACTTAATATTCCTGGAGCAAGCCTGTGTTATTTGTTGCTGCAGCAGAGCTCTCTTCCCTTCCCCCTCTGGCAGACCCATGTGTGCACACAAAGATTCATTCTCCACCCTTGCCAAAAATCCTGGTTTTGCTCCTTAGGTGCCATGCCCTCCTCCACCCTGAATAAGGAGTGGTGATGGGGAAGTCCTTGGGATGGGGACTTGACTGATTGGACCAGTATGATGCATCAGTCCCTGCAGAGCTGGTGTCTTGCTGCCAAAGAATCATAGAAAGATGATAAAATCATAGAACCATAGTAAAGATTATAAAAGCATAGAATGATAGAATTATTAAGGTGAAAGGGATCTTAATGCCCATCCCATTCCAGGCCCCTGCTATGGGAAGGGACATCTCCTACAGTCTGCCCAGGGCCCCATCCAGTCTAGCCTTGAACACTAGCATGCAAAATTACACCCAAGGGCCACCGCAAGGATGGGGACAGAGCAAGGGATGTCATGTTGTGAAGGTTCACGTGGTGCTGGTGGCCTTGGGATGAAGCCATCCACTCACTCAAAGTGCCATTCCTGCAGGTTGGGTGTCACACAGGGAGAGAGTGTTGGAGTTGTGCCATGCTGGAGCCCTGTGTCCCCAAGCCAAGTGTGACATTGTCCTCTTTTCTCTTCCCTTCTCGCACCCTGCAGGACCCGGCACGGGGAGAGTAGACAATGGCTCCGTGAGCTTGGCCGTCCCACTGTGGCTGTTGGCAGCGTCCCTGCTCTGCCTACTCAGCAAGTGTTAATACAAATCAAAATTAAAAATAATAATAATAATAATAATAATAATAATTAAAAAAAAAAACCAACACGACAACAACAACGACGACGACGACAACACACAAAACAAAACGCATTATACAGGAGACAGAGCGAAGAGAGGGGAGAGAAAAAAAAAAGGGGGAGAGAAGAAGTGAGAGGACCGTTTCTATCACAACATCTTCTGCCTGTTCAGGAGCAAAGAGGGGGGAGAGGAAAAATCACAGCAGGACCACTCAACAACACTTACCTGATTTCCAACTGCCGGCCGTCACAGCACCGACCTCACAAGGAGAGAGGCAAATGGGGCACCCGCAAGGCCCATGGAGCCAAAGGATGCTGAGCTTCAGCCACACCAATGACACCGAGCTGAGCAAAAAGAAGATCCCTTTTCTTTTCTCTCCTCCTTGCTGTTTTCCATACTCCTCACCTGTCTTCCTCCCTCCCTCCTCTTTCTTTCTTGCGCAGAAAGAGGTCTTTGCTTCAGTGTCTATAGCCACTTAACTTTTTGGATGCCCTTGGTCATTTTTGTGAGCCGATGCTCAGGCACTTCATACTTTTGGGAAGAAAAAAAAAAAAAGGAAAAAAAAATAATGAACAGAGCAAGTTATCAAAGCTCTCTGCACACTGGTGTCCTATGAAGAACCCCTTCCTCTCTTCGCATCATCCCATGTTCCTGTGCACTTCGCTAAACGCTTTCTGACCCTCCCTCATGCAACATCCTGCTCTGGCCTGAAGGGAAGCTGTGTCCCTCCAACCCAGCCTGCTCTTTTATTTGCTTTTTTGGTTCTCTCCTTCTCCCCCTCAATTTGGCCAAGTGTCTTTCTCCAGTGTGTGCCTGCGTGCGTGCGTGCATGCGTGTATGTGTGGCCCTCGTGCTCTGTCTCCTCTTTCTCTCTTTCTCCTGCTCTCTCTAAGCATGCCGAAGAACAGTCCATGTGTACATATGCCCATCCCACTGTAGATAATGTCCTGCCTTGTCAGTGTGAGACCACATGCTGAGAGATCTCTTGGGCTGAGAAGAGGGCTGAGGAGAGAGGAGCACCTGCAGCTCAGGGCCCCATGGTGGCCCCTCTCCAGAGTGCCTGGCCACTTTGACAGCAGGAGTCATTCTGCATCCTTTCTTCACCTTTTTTTCCCTTCCACCCACACCCGTCTGGCTCTCAGCCTTCATGTACCAGCAGAGCAGCTCACGTGGGTGTGAACCCCACAGTGTGATCGTTCCTAAATAGAACCAATGCCCCCTTCTGTTGTTGTCTTACTGTGTGTTTTACACCGCTGCCAGGATGAAGCTCACTTTGCAGCTTACACGTGTGAAACAAATTGGGTCAGAAAATGTCCAGGACCTGTGAATGTAAGAATAAAAACAAATATCAGATCCAAAATTCTGGGCTCAGCCAGAAGGGTCTTCAAGTGATACAGTGAAGAAGTAGGCTACACTCTTCCCTTTTCCTGCCTGGAGGGTGCTGGGCCTGCTGGAGAGGGCTGTTGTTTCCAGACAAATCCCCTGGACATGCCATGCAAGTGCTTGGCACTGCCAGGCCTCTAAGCACCTGCAAGCTGGCTTTTCCCTGTTTTGCCTACGAGTGGGCATAGCAGCATCATGCCCAGCAGCTTGCACATCCCAAGGCCTGGTGCCTTCCTCCTGGCTGCCAGGCTCAGCTGTTGGGGCAGAGCCAGCAGGCAATTCAGCAGGCAGCCAGGGTGAGTGAGGAAATGAGAAAGGCTGAGGGCTGGATGGTGGCAGACTTGCTGTAGGCCTGCTGTGGTCTTGAGTGGTGTTATATTATGCTCAGTCTCCAGTCCTTGGTGCCATCATGTCCCATATCCCTCGGAGTATTTGTATGCCCCTGTCACTGTGTCTGCGTTTCAGGAGATCTGTGTCACTCAGCACGTTGGTCACAGCTCCAGATTTCCTGCTGCAGCAAAGGCTCCTTGTCCTCTGCAGGGTGACCCTGCAGCTGCAGGCTGATGCTGCTTCCAAATCTGGGGCTGGGAAAACTCCACATGGCCAGCATGTCTGGCTCCTCCTGGATCTGCTGTCACCAGGCTGCCCCTTGGGTCTGGGTTAAGTCCTTGTTTAGGTTGAGGGTTCTCTTCCATGGCAGCCTGTTGGTCACTGTGAGGTCTGTCCTGTATCTTGTCCTGCACAGGTCAGAGCCCTGTTGAGGTGGTGCTCGCGTGCTATGTCCTTATGGGTTTGGGTGTTTTGAAGAGTTTTGAGGAGATGATTATTTTTTTTGAAGAAAGCACGGAGGCTTTTGGTTTAAAGACAAATATGTTACGAAAAGCAGGACACTCAGTTCCTGAAGCCATCTGCTTCTTCACTGAAGGAAATGGCCACAACCTCGATGCTGGCTTCTGGTCTTTCCTGCAGGATGTGCACAGATCCGTGTCCTGGTTGTGTGGCTGTGAGGCTGGCTTACGGCAGATCTACCCCAGCTGTGCCCCATGGGTGCTGCAGGCACTCTACTCCCCCAGAGCTCTAGCAGGAATTACTCAAAGCATCTGCTCAGATGAACAGGGGAAACACAAGGTC
The DNA here is from genome assembly GCA_037305975.1 of Chrysolophus pictus. Lineage (NCBI taxonomy): Eukaryota > Metazoa > Chordata > Aves > Galliformes > Phasianidae > Chrysolophus > Chrysolophus pictus. The sequence continues at coordinate 113,543,394 of CM074576.1, read as the reverse complement.
AGCTGCTCTCCCTTCCTTGCCCTTTGGCCATGTCTCAAGCCCTTTCCTCTGGAGCTCTCTTTCTCTGCATTCACATTCCTGCCTCCTCATCCCCTGCAGATAGCTATGCTCTTGCCTCCTACTGCCTCTTGTCTGCCTTGGGACTGGAGAAGGGGGTTTGGAACAGGACACCAGTTCCTTGAGCTTGTCAGTGTCATTGTGTTTGGTCAATGGAGATTTAACATTTAGTGTTATAAAAAGAAGCGAACGAAATGAAAAAAAAAAAAAAAAAAAAAAAAGTATTTCTTCTACCGGTTTGTAAATATTCCAAGAGTTACATGAAATGTCTGGTAATGTCCAAGCAGAGGAACAAAGACTTAGATTTAATATATGGCCCCGTACTTGCTAGCAGATTTCAAACCCTTTTGGATGGCCAAGCGGAGGGTGGAGGCAAGTCTTTCTGGAAGGGGCTGGGCAGCAGGAGTGCTACCCCAGCCCTCCCACAGCATTGCTTGGCACATTTGGTGGGTGGCAGGCAAAGCAGGCAGTATGGGACTCTGCGGCTGACACCTGTACCATGGCACTTGTGCTCATTTTTGTTCATTTCCAGCCCCGCAACTGGCAGGTATGTTGCTCAGTGATGCACACCCCCCCCCTCTCCTCCTCTCTTCACCAGTGACGTTGTGTCGCCTCATGCTAGCACTGAGTGCATGCTAACGTGCCATTCATGAAGATTTCATTGGTGACATGCATTGTGTCGAGAGTTGGTCTTTGTCTGCACAACTTTCTTACACCACTGACTGTCGCTGCTTAGACAGACCTCATGTACTGCCGCCTGCTCCCTTCTTGGTCAAAAAAGCCTGAATCCCACCAGTGATTCTTAGCTCTGGGTGCATCCTGACCATGCCCCCAGACCACCTGGCTGAGCAATCTCATTTGCAATGTCCAAGCCCCCAGCACAGATCAAGTTAGTCATGCCGTCATTTCAATGGGAGCTCCACATCTGGAAGGGATCTTGGGGGAGCAACAGCGAGTTCTGAGGATTCAAGAGCATCTTGGGAAGAGGATTTGGGAAGACAGAGGAGCTGCATTTGAGTCCTCCTCAGCCTGCCATTGTTCAGCTCCATCTTGTGCTACATCTTCTTCCTCCCCTAATGATGGAGATCGTGGGCAAGGATAGCAACTCTTGTCCTCCCACACCTCTGATCCAAGCACACTGACCTGTTACCCACACCATCATGGTGCTTGACATGATGTAGCAACAGTGACAGTCTTGTGGAGGAGGTGGTAGTGGGTGAGAAGCTTTCCCCCTCTCTCTTCTCCTGCTGCATGATCTCACCGCTTCTCTGGCTTCAGAACTTCTTGAGCTAGGGATGCTAGAAGTGAACTGTCCCGTGGAAAGAGCAGAATGCCAGGCAGGGAAGCAGAGGTGAAACTGGATGGTAATTTCCAAGGTGTGATGGCAGTGGGAATGGGTAAGGACGAGTGCTGCCCGTCACCCACACACAGAGCTCCCAGGTACATTAGCGGGCAGACTGTGCCTCTCAGCATTGGTCATAGAGTGGCTTCATTTCCAGCAGGATGCCTAGAAGATATTTTATTATAAACTGCATGACTCCTGCTACAAAGAGCTGTGTCACACCATTAAAGCCTCTTTTCCTTCTTGCAACTTGCTAGAATGGTGCTCAGGTAGATCCTGCATCCCCTCAAAATTTCTGCTTGGCTCCCATCAGGCCAGCCTGAGATATTTACCTGTGGGAAAGCAGAAGTCAGCTTAGGGATATGTAGGTGAGGCCCTCTGTATCTCTGCAGCGTAAGGAGATGTGGCAATAAAGTCAGCCAAAACACAGCTTGGGAAAAATGAGCATCTCTCCAGGTTAGCCCAGAAGGGTGGCAAGTGAAGAGTCCTTCCCTTGTTGCAGATTGAGGTCACTTCTATGCTGCAGTGCCTCAGCCTGTCTTGGTAAGTCCTGCAGAGGAACCCAGGCAATGGAGAGGAGGGGGCAATGCATGTCAGAAGGTCACAGGACCGTACCCCAGGTGCAGTTCCTGGGTAGGACAGGACCCCCTTCCCCTTCCCCTTCCCTTTCCCCTTTCCCTTCCCTTCCCCTTTCCCTCCCCATACCTCTCCCCATACTTCCCTTCCCTTCCCTTCCCTTCCCTTCCCTTCCCCTCCCTTCCCTTCCCTTCCCTTCCCTTCCCTTCCCTTCCCTTCCCTTCCCTTCCCTTCCCTTCCCTTCCCTTCCCTTCCCTTCCCTTCCCTTCCCTTCCCTTCCCTTCCCTTCCCTTCCCTTCCCTTCCCTTCCCTTCCCTTCCCTTCCCTTCCCTTCCCTTCCCTTCCCTTCCCTTCCCTTCCCTTCCCTTCCCTTCCCCACCCCGCACCCACATAGATATGTCTGTATAGCTCATGCATAGATGGGTGCAAGGATCAGGTCAACCTGGAAGCCACTCGGTGAGCACAGCACCTCCCAGCCAGGACTGCGCTCCAGACTGTCACACACAGGCACACACGCACACCCTGTGTCCTCTGCTGTCCTCCACCACACACAGCTCAACATGTGCATGCTCCTGGTGATGGCTCCGTCTGCCTGGCACGCAGTGAATCCTGTGCACGTGTGGGAGCACACACGTGTGCAAGGACAGGGAAGAGGGGGGCAGAGGGCAAGTGCCTGCCCTGCGGGGCCACCGTCACCCACAAATCTTTCAGCTCTCCCAGCTGGAGACAAGTTTCATCCTCTAGACCTTGTGAACAAAGGCCAGTCCCTTCTTGCTGCACGGCGGGGTGGTTAGAACTCTCCTCATTAACAGTGTTATATACATATAAATATATATATATATCTATATCTTTATATATATTTTTCCCCAGCACTGTAGACATGAGCTGAACTTCTCTTTAACAAAACGAGAAAAGGGCCATTTTATTTTTTGCCATTGGTTTGTTTTTGGAACTAGCTCTGTGAAAGGCAACTCTAAAAGCGCAAGTGTGTGTGTAATGGAACCGATCAGAAATGAAACCACCCAATCAATGAATGAGCCAAACCCAGTGATGAAAACAAACAAAAAAAGAAGCTTTTTATTTTTTCTTTTCTCAATGTATTTAACTTCTGTTATCTTGTTTCTGTTTCTTTACATGTATGAATGCTCTGCTCTTCTGTGATCTTAAAAAAAAAAATACAAAAAAATACAAAAATGAAATAAACGTGAAAAGGAGGTGATGTTCCTTCGTTTCTCTTCCCTTCCTTGCGTACCCTGCCTTGTCTCTTCTCCGAGTCTGTCTGATGGTGGCTTCTCTGCTGGACAGGGTCTTGGCAAATCTGAGGTACTGGTCCATGCGCACTGAAGCTCAGAGTGAAGGTAAGGCAGCAAAACCGTGGCACACAATCTCTGTTTTCATTAACATTTTAAATGGTTATTTTTAATGGTACATTTAACTAACACTAACTTATCCATGGGAAGAGAATTTGGCTGTTAACACTGGCATCTGCTTAACAAACTGAAGCTTTGCATTTGGTGAGGCGTGAGCATAACACCAATAGCATTACTTGCTAAGAGTAGACTCATTAGCATTAATTGCTGCATTTAGTACCACAAAAAGCTGCCCATATCTGTAACAGCAGTTATTATATGTATCCCATACTCCACTGGAAAAGGTACGTAGAAAATTATTAGCAGTGATGCAGACATACCAGCAAATGAGGATCCGAATTCTTGGCACTTAATATAATTCAAAAAAAACATCCACAAGAGTAATAAAGGGGATGAGGTGCTCTGGGGTCTGTGTTCTTCAGCCTTCCTTGCTGGAGGACTGTGTTCAAACACAGCTGAATTGCAATTGGAAATGGATCTATGGACAATGGCCATCAAAGGTCAGATGCACAAGAAAAGGTATGTCCCTAAAAGTATCTTTTAGCAAAAATTAGCAATGTTCAGGTCGGATGTTAGGAAATGCTTCTTCTCTGAGAGAATGATCAAGCACTGGAATGGCTGCCCAGGAAGGTGGTGGAGTCATTGATCCTGGAAGTGTTAAAGAAACGTTTAGATGCTGTACTGGGGGACATGGTTTAGTGGGAAATATTGGTGGTAGGTGGATGGTTGGACTGGATGGTCTTAGAGGTTTTTTCCAACCTTGGTGATTCTGTGATTCTAAGATTTTGTTGTCCAAAGCACACACTGTCAGAATGGGCAAAAGGGCTGGATATGAGGAAACATTTTGCGGTGGATGAAACACAGGATTTACCACAGCTGTGCAGCAGTTGGCACTATTAAGGTTGACAGGACTCGTCTCATGTGACCATTATCTGCTGGAATCCCAAGGCAGTGTATTTGATTTAGAGACACCATATTTTGGTGCTTCGGACACGAAGTAGAAATTTTTACATGAAGTTTCTCCAAACATCCCAGGCTGGGTTACAAATCAGGATGCAAACATCACAGCTTAGCAAAAAATCCATACCCAGGCAGCCCAAAAACATGGGTGCATATCTGAGTTGCATTGAGTTGGGGTACCCAGGAAAGGAATGCTTTACTTCCAAAGAGCACCTAACACCTTACTACTACTCTGTTGTCTGTGCTACTAGCACTGCCCAAACATGGCAGATTGGATAGACACCTAACTATCCAATCTTGGAAACACGCTGTAGAAAAACAGCTCTACACAGTGCTTTCTGTTGATTAACTCCTCCAGAGTATATGGTTTGTAGAAAACTTACTCCTTCCTTTTCAGAAATCTTGTGTTCCCTGTTAAGGTCAAGAATGATACAATACCCAGGCAGCTGCAAGAATTAATGTTTCAACCATTTTCAGAAAGAGGAAGGTGCTAACTGAAATGCTAGTAAGGCTATCATACATTCCAATAACTTTGGTGGTAAATCTTAATTTTGGGTCTTTTGACATACTACATACAATACATACTACCTCTCCCACCAGTGAAGCCATGCCGTTTACCATCAAAATTTTCATGGTCAGAGACAGGAAAAGGTGGTGTATGCCATTAGCAGATGTTGCTTTATTATCAGGCTGGAGGGAATGGCAGCGCAGAAAGAAAAGTCCTTACATAAAGTAAAGGCTTCTATGTCTTCCTCTAGGGCCATCATCCACTTGTAGAGTGACCTGAGAACTTCTCCAGTGCTGGAGATCTCCACAAATCTCCCTGGCTGCTGATTAACTGGTTTGCACAGAGCAGAGTCACAGAATCACAGAATCACAGAATGGCCAGGGTTGGAAGGGACTTCAAGAATCATGAAACTCCAACCCCCCTGCCACATGCAGGGCCACCAACCTCCTCATTTAACACTAGACCAGGCTGCCGAGGGCCCCATCCAATCTGGCCTTGAACACCTCCAGGGATGGGGCATCCACAACCTCTCTGGGCAGCCTGTTCCAGCACCTCACCGCTCTCTCTGTAAAGAATTTCCCCCTGATGTCCAACCTAAATCTCTCCTCCCTCAACTTAAAACCATTTCCCCTCGTCGTGCAGTTATCTACCCCTTCAAAGAGTTGATTTCCCTCCCCTCTGTAGGCTCTCTTTAGGTACTGAAAGGCTGCAATGAGGTCACCCCGCAGCCTTCTTTTCTCCAGGCTGAACAAGCCCAGCTCCCTCAGCCTGTCTTCATAGGGGAGGTGCTCCAGTCCCCTGATCATCTTCGTGGTCCTCCTCTGGACCCTCTCCAACAGCTCTCTGTCTTTCTTGTACTGAGGGCTCCAGACCTGGACGCAGTACTCCAGATGGGACCTCACAAGAGCAGAGTAGAGGGAAACAATCACCTCCCTGTCCCTGCTGGCCACCCCTCTTTTGATGGAGCCCAGGATACCATTTGCCTTCCGAGCCGCAAGGGCACACTGCTGGCTCATATTAAGTTTTTCATCCATCAGGACCCCCAGGTCCTTCTCCACAGGGCTGCTCTCAAGGACCGCTCCTTCCAGTCTGTATGGATGCCTGGGATTCCTCCGGCCCAAGTTCAAAACTCTGCACTTTGCCGTGTTGAACCTCATCAGGTTCACCCAGGCCCACTTTCCTAGCCTCTCGAGGTTCCTCTGAATGGCATCCCTTCCTTCAACCGTGTCGACCGCACCACTCAGCTTAGTGTCCCTTGCCAGTGTTCGTGCATTGGTTGTTTTCCTTGTGAGAGGAGGTCTGGGCTCACCGTATCTTTCCAGGACCATTTCTTGACCCAGCCTTCCTTCCACCACAGAGCCCTGCATACCTTCAGCACAACATCCATCCATGGAGTAAAGGTGCTCTTCATAGCATCAGAATGTCCAGAGGACTGTCACTGAGGACACTCACACCCTGCCCTGTGGTTACTCCCAAGATGGCCTCTCTCAGTGCAGCTGGGGATCTCCTCCAGCTCTGCAAAGGAGAGGTGGGGGGATTTGTGCTGCTGCCTGCTGGTAAGGGTTTGCTCCATGAAGAGGTTGTAGTGCTTGTGGAAATTTTGCAGCTGCCATAATGCAACTCCCCTTTCCCCAGCTGGGGCACCCTGAAGGTGCCAGGTCTGCCAGGAGGACATCTGCAAGCAGGGGAACAAAGGCAGTGCAGGAGCTTTGTGCTTCTAATGATGGCTGCGATGAGGGAAAATTAGCGCCAGACAGACAAATGGGGACTCATTTCAAGAGGCAGCGAATGAGACAAAATTGTAATTAAAAGCTCAGGAGATTAACTCTGTGGCAATAAAACTTTATCTCCCAAGGAATTCAGCGCTTTCTCGTTCTCCCACTCTCGTGGGCTGCACCCTTGGAGTTCTTCCTTCCCATCCTTTGGTGCTCTTTCTCTTAGATAATTGCTGGAGCTGAGGAAACATTTATTCAGAGCAGGAGAGTGAATCTGCTTTGGTGCTGTCCTTTCCTCCCTCCTTTTTCAATTCATATCTGCAACAAACCCTTCCTGTCTGCAAGGAAGACGAAGGGGAGTAGGAAGTCATCCCATCTCCAATGTTCAAAATTGGATATGCTGTGCTTCATAAAGCCATCTGACAAACTGGCGTGTCCTAATAATAGGACCTGAGATGTTTTTGCCTTGGGATGCAAGGACAGAGACTGTGTACTCTGGTGTTTGCCTGTGTGCCCGTGGGAATAGGCTTGTCCTTGGCCAGACAGGCAGTTTGGCTTAATGAATCCTTGTCCATGTCTGAAGCACGTGTATTCCTCTGCTCCATCTCCATGACACAGGGGATGTTTTTAGCCCCATGTCCTACCAGAGGGATTCTTGTGAAGGCTGGGAAGAAGTGTGCCTTATGGGGAAGGAACTCGTGTTCCATCTTGTGGGGCCCTGCACCTGGAGGGTGGTGACAGAGGAAAAAGGCCTAGCAGCCAGGCCTCAGCCAGCATCCGTGTGTTAATTTAGGGATGCATGGCTGCATAGGGTGCTCAACTCCATCATCCTCTACTCTTACTCTTTTGCATTCCCATTAGCTGACACAGCTCTCCACCTTTGCTGACAATTGGTAGCTAATAGCCACAGGAGCCTTTCCAGTTTACCGCTTCTCTCTCCCATTTCTGCTTCTAGCGCTTGGTTTTGTTGAGCAAGCATGAGCCATTTGGCCCTCATGGATTATTAATGAAGATGGAGAACTTTTCCCTTCGCAGCTTAGCAGTGAGTGGGTTGGCATGGCAGGGGCTGCAAGGGTGGGAGTGGAAAAGGGGCACACATCAGTCTGGATTCCCTGCTGGGATGATGCACCCGTTATGCCAGTGGAAGACCAGGGTATAATGATCACCTTGAGATTTGACAGCACAAAGGTGCTAAGAAAATACCAGCAAAGGATGAAGCACTTTTCCAGTAAAAGGCGACACGTTTTCAGGCAGGAGTGGGCAGAGAAAGTCACACCCCACATCTGGTGTGCTGGGAGAAGAACTGCAGCCTGCTCAGGGAGCAGGGGCAGAGCCAGAGAACAAAGGATGTGCACAGTTCTATCCAGACACAAGGGAGGAGAGGCTGCAGCTCTCCGGTGAGACCACATGCCGTGATTTCTGCAAAACCAGGCAAGTCACGCACTTGTGATGGGTCACTGGAACCTGCTCAGGTGGAAACGGAAAATGAGTTTCCCTCCCCAGCACTCAGCCTTTCCTAACCAGCCCTCCTTTTGTGTTTTCCCTCTTTTCATTGCCTCTGCTCACACTGCCTGCTGGTAGTCCAGAAAATGAAAAAAGAAACAGAGATGAATAAGTGTTCATGAAGAGGGGTGTCCATATGAAATAACGCAAACCTGGGAAGTTATGTGGGTTGCTCCAAAAGTAACACCGCCTATTTATTTCAATGGAAACTACAACAGATACAAAGAGCAAATAACACTATTTGATGGACCATGTTCTCACCAGCAAAACACTGTTTTTCAACACAGCCACCACCATTAGCTGTGCATTTTGGCCAGCGATGAACAAGAACCTGCTGCTCTCATAAAAATCTGCACCAGTGGAGGTGCCCCACTGTCACTGTCACCACTGCTGAAATGCACCACCTCACTGTGCTTGATTCCACTGTCTGGTCTCCATAAACATTCAGCAAGCATCAGTGGGTTGGTGGGTAACAGTAACAGGATATTGGTGGGAAGGTTCAACCAATAATGCCATACCAACATCCGCCTTTGACAACGTGAGCTGACATAATAAAATAGGAGGCATTACTTTTAGAGCAGCCCTGGTTCATTCATGAGATCTGACACACAGATACAGAGCTGGCAGCCTGCAAAGGTGTCATCCCTTCCTCTACACAAAGGTATGCTGCACAAATCCATCGCATTCTGAAAACCGCTTTAGAGCAAAACAAATAGATCAGAAGTGAAGGACAGAAGCTGAACTGCCTTGTGAATGGAGATACTATTAGAGTGCACTGCCAACAGGATAATGGACTATCAGTTACTGTTAATACTGAATAGGAAACCAACACAAAGCGAGTTTAATATAGTTCTCCTAAAATTTCTTGTCTCTTCTGCTCTTCCCTTCTGCCAGTAACAGATGAACCTGTCAAACTCCAATCTGCCCCATGGCTCATGGAAAAAAAACGTTTATGGAAAAAAAGTAATGAATTCTGATCCTTCAGCAGCCCTTTCGCTACACGAGGTGCCCTATCAGTCGAATACAGTCAGGTGAATGTGAGGAATGAAGGACAGCAGTGTTCCCCTCCTTCAATTGCATGTGATCGTGGTGTGCAGTGACATTCCCAGGTGGCACAAAAGCATGACAAGAGCATGGGGTATCTGTGGGGTATCTGCATTCAATCAAGAAAGTGCACGCATGCACGATGGGTCTTCAGTCTGGCCTAGAAAAAGATGGATCCCAATGCATCACTTCATACATGGCTTTCTCCATTACGAGTTGGGCAGCATAGATGGCTCTCGAAGAGAATGAGATCCCAATGGCAGGGATGCAGCACCTCTACCACAGCACAGGTGTCAGAGTGTGCAGACTGTACAGAAGAGGCAGCTTTTGGGGTCTCCCGTGGCTTAGCACTTGAGCCAGGAGCAGGTGCTTCCTTTCAGCCAGCTGTGGGGCTGAGCTTGCCGTGAGGCTTGCTGAACAAAAGGCAAATCTTATTTTCCCCTTCAGCAGTCACGGCAGCAGAAAAAGGCAGGGCTGGTGTGTCTGCACAGCACAGGGCTCCTTCCATATGTGCATGACTGTCTGGCTGCCCTCTCTCCAAACACTGCAGCACCCTGCGGGCTGCTGCCCTAACCCCCTTTTCCCCAGCACAGTGTGTGGAGGAGCCCCCCATTGCCCGTTCACATGTTAAATTCAGACATTAATAAAAGCATAACCAGAGAGTGTGCTGGTTTGCCCATCAAAACCTCATGTGCAGCGGGCACAGAGAAAGTATGGATGAGGAGCTGAGTGAGCTGTAAAGGTGTGGGTGCTCCCCTGTGGCACCGCCCTTAGCAAAGCGCTCTCTGCGGAGATGCTCCCCAGGGGCCTTTTCCCCTCTGAGTGCTTTATGAGCAGGGGCATTCCCCAGAGATCATCCCTGGAGACACTTTTACCCCCAGAAGGCAGCTGTCTTTGTGGTGTGTATTTTTAACAAAGCTTAAAGGTATGTTTTATTCCCGTCCTCTCCCCCGCAGAATAAATACTCTGGAGCAGAGGAATTATTGATCTGATTTGCACGAGCTCCTGAGGGATGAGCTCACCGCAATTTTACTGCAAGAACAGAGAGGATAAGTCACATCTTACGTGTGCCATGGGCAAGATGTCAGGTTGCGTTTCTTGGCTTCCTTCTGGTTTCAGACCACAATGTTGATTTGGCAGTTCAGGGCACATCTAAGGCCTGAATTTGTATTTTAAATGAAAGGGGACTTTCTGCCCTGATGGTGAGCACTGTGGGGCAAAAGGGGTTCCTGGTTCTGGGCTCTGCACTCCCCAAGCTCCCCAGGAAATCCAATACCCAGAGAAGAATGGTCTTAGCCATAGAATCATAGAGCCATAGAATGGCTTAAATTGAAAGGGGCATCTAAGATCATCCAGTTCCAACCCCCTGCCATGGGCAGGGCTGCCACCCACTAGGTTCAGGCTACCCAGGGCCCTATCCTGACCTTGAATGCTTTCAGAGACGGGGCATCCCAAACCTCTCTGGACAGCCTGTTCAACACCTCACCACCCTTTCAGCAAAAAAATCTCCCCTGACATCTAATTCTCCCCTCTTTTAGTTTTCTGTGAATAGACTCAAATTCTTCCAGTCTGTGCAATATTATGATAGGATTGTCAGGTGAGTTTTGTGAGTGCAGTGCCACCGGAAGGAAATTAAGATGGCTACTGTTGCATGAAGCATCCAGACCCTGTCAGGCCAACAGAGCAATGAAAGGAAGCCTGAATCCTTCTTCCACCTGTCCTTTGTATCTCTGTGAAATCACCTGAGAAGGTACAGGAGGTTTTTTTCTGTTTGCTTCAGGGCTGACAGAAGTGCACTGATAGAAGCTGAAGGCATGGCCAAGATCTTTGCAGATGCCCCCAGCCTCAACCAGAGCCTTCAGGAAAGTTCTGCTCAGCCATGAATGGCACTCTCATTGCACAAGATGCATTCTCCTGCCTCACAGGGCAGCCATCACTGGAAAAGATTATGCTGTGTGCCTGTTCACAGCATTTTGAACCAACCTACAATACATTTCTGTGTGGCAAGTACAAGCAACTACTTGCTTTAGAGTGGTGTAAATAGCGATTTTTATTTTCTGGGGAGTGTGACATGAACTGATTTGAGTACGGATGCATTGGGGAATGTCTGATTGCTCAGGGAGAGAAAGTCAAGCACTGTTACAATCGCATCACAAATCATAAAATCACAGAATATTCTGCATTGGAAAGGACCCATAAAGATCGTTAAGTTCAGCTTCCGGCCCCATACAGGATCACCCAAAATCCAAACCCTATATCTGAGAGTAGCGTCCAAACGCTCCTTGAACCCTGTCTTGGGGCCGTGCCCACTGACGTTAGGAAAAGATGAAGAACGTTTCCCTCATCCCCAGCTGCCCTCCCCTGACACAGCTCCATGCCGTTCCCTCGGGCCCTGTCGCTGTCACACAGAGCAGAGCTCAGCGCTGCCCCTCCGCTCCCTGTGAGGAGCTGCAGCCGCCATCAGGCCTCCCCTCAGCTCCTCTGCTCTGGGCTGAGCACAAACGGGACCTCAGCTGCTCTCCATACACCTTGCCCTCCAGATCCTTCCCCATCTTAATAGCCTTCCTTTCAGCACTCTCTAATAGTTTTATGTTCCAACCTACAAGAAGAGATGAGGCACAAATCCGAGTCACAAGTTCCATGTTGGCTGCACCCATCTCACGGTGCTTTCTGACCACCTCAGCCAAAACAAGTAGTTCTCCATTTATTATGCAAGTGCCTGTCTGTTGAACACCTACACATGTCAGGGTGCAACACACGGGAAGAGAAGCTTTATCATCTACCCGTTCTTGGTACTTAAGTCCTTGATAAAATGTTTTTTCTACAGCAAGAGTTAATTGCTACACTCCGGACCTGACACATTTAAACCTGAGATGCTCTGTGTCTGCTGACACATGGCTGCTGCTTTGCAAACTTCCCTCTCCTTGCCTGCAAACACACAAATAACCCATAACTGGACTCTCCTCCCTCTGGGGTGCATGGTTACGAGCACCGTTTGGCAGTAAGGTAAAAACATGCAGCCTCATTCACAGCAATGCTGCTGCGCGGGGCTCCGTGGCAGAGTTTGTGGGCGTGTGATGAATACCCAGTAATTAAGCTGATTCTGGGCACGCTGATTATCACTTCAGGAAGATGTGGAACATCCTGCAAGCACTTACACAAACAGCCGATTCCCCGGGCACATGCACGTGTGTGATGGGGAGCGGGGGGAAGAGGAAGCAGCCTGACAAGCTCTTTGAAAGTGAGGTAAATAGGTGTTGGTGCATCTGCAGCTGTGTTGGTTTTTTCCTACCAGGCAGAACTGGGAGCCCCTGGCTGAGCACCTCAAAGTAGTTTGCAGTGGTAACACTTCTGTAGCAAGAATCTGTTTTCTCAGGGCAGTCTCCAGGTCCTGCTGTTATCTGTGGAGCCACTGATAAAAACTTCCTCAGGACCTGGACAGGCTGTGGATGCCCTGTCCTTAGAGGCATTCAAGGCCAGGTTGGGTGGGACTCTGGGCAGCCTGATCTGGTGAGGGGCCAGCCCTGCCCATAGTTGGGGATTGGAGCCGGGAGAGCTTTAAGGTCTCTTCCAACCCATCCGTTCTGTGATTCTATGATTCTGTGACTTTCATTTGGGAAACGTCAGACCAGATGGGGGAAAGACAAGAAAAAGGAAATGAGCACACCTGCAAAGGATCTAATTGATATCATGGCAGGTTGTGCCGTGAAATCTGACTGCTCTTGCTCTGTACAAGGGGGGGATGCACAGACCCCACCTGGCCCTGATCTTCTGAGACATTTCCTACAGCACAGTGCACTGGCACTGTTTATGACACCCTTTCTTTCCAGCAGGACCTTTGCTGTGTCTGGAACTGAGCATCTGAAACCCAGCACACTTCTACACTCTCTCCCTGAAGCTGTGGGCTTTCCCTGTATCCCAGTATAGCCTCAGTGCTGAGGCAAGGAGGGAGCTAATTGCCTCCAGGCATTTTCCATCAGCCGGTGCAATTCCTGCAGAGCTCCTGACCTCACAGATGAGGAAGACAGGCAGGGAGACAGACATGGGCTGTATGTCTGCGACAGGGTCGGGGCAGCAACTCCAGGGAGTACTCTGCCTAATTGGTTTCCTTCCTTTCCTGCTGTATTAATCACCTTCCTGCGCATGCTGCCCTGGGCTCATTTTGAGAGCCCAGCAAGAGGGACAAGAGCAGCCCTGGCAGCTCTGGTCACAGGCTCGAGTCTCTTCCTCTGCCTCCCTGGCTCCACAGCAGCCTACTTTCCACTCAGTCCCTCTTCGATGCTCTCTAATGGAGGAGGAGGTGAGCATGAAATGGACTGCTAAAACACATGAATATTTCAGAGGGAAAAGTCAAGGGACTCCATTAAATCCTCTTCAGTCTCTGCAAATGGAGCGGGGGAGGGTGCACTGGTTAATGAGAGACTTCAGCGGCATCCAGCCAATGTCAGGAATGCAACCAGCAGTTTCCAGGCTGCTGTGACCATATGCATTTCACCCCATATCCCGGCACCCCTTCTCCATACCTCACTGTCCACACATCCATCCGGCACTACTGCCATCTTTTCCTTCGCCAGACAGGCCACCATCCATTGTATCTTCTGCTGCTGCAGCCTGGCCCAAGGTACCTTACCCAATGATCATCACCTGGTCATCCTCTGCCCCCGCTCCCCTTCCCACTCCCATACCCGCTTAGTCCCAGCTGCCCTTTCACATCCTTTTGGCTGGCTTTGAACCCCATGTTCTCCTCCTCCAGCAGACCACTCTCTCTCCCAGCCACCTTGTCACCTTCTCACAGCCCCATCCCCATTACCATGGGCTCCAGACGGTTTCTCCTGCAGTCAGCAAACGGTGAGCATGGCGGCAGCTTTCATAGCAACAGCCAGACGCAGCCTGACAGCCCCATATGTTTCGGCAGAGACAGTTCCTCCCTCTAATGGGCCCAGAGGAGCACAGCTTTCAAAGGATTCAGTGTGGAAGTGACAAGCTGGAAAGCCTTATTAATGGGATCTCGGCTGGCAAGGGGCAGGCGGGTGGGGAGTGTGGATTTGCCCAGCAGTGGCTGGAGATGGCAAGAGAGAGCCCCTGTCTCCAGGCCACCACCACCCTGCCATGCACAGTGACATGCCACATACCCCACCATCTTTCCCAACCTACCTTTGCCCCACTCATCTTCCTCCTCCTCCTCCACAGACATAAAACTTAGCAGTTGTATCCCTATGGTCCTTGGGTTTTTCCTAGGGTCTAGAGAGCCTACAGGGTCTTTGAAGACTACTTTTCGCCATCTAGTACTGAACTGACACTTTGGTAACTAGATGGTCCCCACAGAACACCAACCTGACCCCTCATCAGTCCCGGGGATGCTCCATGGCTTCCAGGAGGATCAGTTCTCCACATCACAAACAGATAGACCCCAGCACCCTCTTAGGGCATGATTACACTTAGCAATTTCATGGCTTTTCCTATGTTGTTCCTAAAATGTTCAATTACGCCACAAACTGAGAACGTGAAGGTGAGGACTCTGCCTCACAGCACCCACAGTTAGATCAACCCTGCATTTAAACATGAGCACAGACAGGAGGTGAATGAGGCTCATCAAAATCTAAACCACAAACTGAATGAACGTGCATAGATAAATGGCCATGGATGGGCACACATGGCATGCAGGGGATAATTGAACCTTCTCCATTAGACCTCTCCTTCACCGAGAAAATTTGGTTCTCCCCGTCTCGGTCAGGGTCCTAAGGATGGCCACCAAATCCTTTAGAAGATGACCATCTCAAGAGGGAAAAAAAACCAATCACAGACTCAGTAGAGACTTCACCAGCAGTTTCCACCTCAGCTCAGACAACCTCCCCCCTGCTATCCAGCCAGCAATGGCCTGCACCATCCTTCCTCTCTCCCTCGACAGATAATCACTCTTATCTCTCTCCTGGCTTAGCATCCACCCATGGTTCCCAAAAGCCTAATTACATTTTACTCATAACTTGTTTCATCAATTATCATAATTAAATTAAGCTCAAAGCAGTGCCTTTCTACCTGTACTCAGCTTATAATTCGGGTTGTAGGCTGGTTCATTTATAGACTAAAGCATCCTGAAACCCGCCTGTTTCTGCAGCTACTGCAGCTCGTCTGGTACAAGCTGCCACCTCTGCAAACTCTGTCACTGCACTGCAGATTCAGTGCTACTCCTTGGAGAGAACCAGGCTTTCACTGCCTTGACTTTCTATTATTCATGCTCACCACTCTGTGCCAAGTGAAATTAAAATTATTTCCTCTTTAATAAACAGAAACAGTCCTACGAACAGAAAAATAATTTCATTTTTGATAAACAAAAGTGATCTTAGGTTCAGAAGTGCGTAATTTCCTTTGTCTGGCATTTCCGGCTCTTCTTCAGAGGGCAGCAGCTTCTGTCAATCTGGATGCCAGCCTTGCATATGACAGTAAAACAGGGCAAAGTGTAACTGATTAGGAGACAGTAAATGTCTGTTGCATGGTGCTTGGTGCTGCCTGCAACATAGAGGAAAGCAGATTTAGAAATGTGAGTGAAAGTAACTCATCTTATGCCCTTACACACTTCTGAAGCTCTCGGTGTGCTTTCTCCAAGGAGAGGACATCTCCCAGGAAGGTGTGGGATAAGTGTGGGCAATGCCATGGGAACCAGAAACACATTCATCTGCCCACACCTCACAGCAGTCACGGGGAGGCTGCTGACACAAATCACGCACATAAAAAAACCTCCCAGAGGAGGTTGTGTACCTGGACAGCACCCAAGGTGAGCCTCATTTTGTACGGTTTGGGCAGAAAATCGATTCCACCCCACTGTGGCAAGAGTGTGACACTGGAAAGGATGCCCAAGAATCTTTGTGTGCCTGGTTGGAAAGCTCTGGAGGGGACTGATATGCAGCTGAGAGTCTCTGCTGACACATGTGCCAAGGGCTAACAGTTCAGCCTCCTGCCCCCACACTGCCATGCAGAGCGCCAGGCAGCCCTGCCACTCCGAGGGAGCCATTCACTTGGAGGGAGGCCTTTACCTGCCCCTTCCCAGATGTTTCATCCCACCAAAGCAAAATCAATCTGCCAGGGCTGAGCCCTGCAATCTAGCTCTGTGGCTAATTGAAACCACTTGATTTTGAATGCTAAATATTTGTTTGCACACAAGCTGGAGTCCACGCCTTTTTTGGAGAAGCCATGGGGCAACTGATGATTACATGCAAGAACACAGACATCTAATTGTGTCGTTTTCATTTGCAAATTGGCACTTTGTCCAGAGCCCATGTGAGATGCTGAGGTCTGCTCTGTTTCCCAGGCAGCTCCTTGGAGCCCCATCAGGAATTTTCCTGGGCCCTTGCTAAGCCAGCTGCTGTATTTCAGAGAGGAGATGCAAATGGTTTCTAAATCGTTCTTGCAAAGCTTCCTGGGATGAACAGATGAGATAAAAATGTCTGATTTCAGCTCTGCTCTTCTGACATATACAGCACAGTATTAAAAGCAGCAGCTTAGCACAACTTCAGGAATTGCTGCTCTGTTCGTATTTCATTGCACTTGGCACAAAACTGATGCTAAAGGAAAGTACTTGGTGGGATTCCTAAGGTGCTGAAATTATGTATTCTTATCTCAAAAGCTCCTGGAATTTCCCAGTGGGTTACCAAAGCTTCAGTTCCTATGGGGTATTTGGTATCTTTAGGTAGATTTGCATAGAAGGCAACAAAACAAAATAAAACAAAAACAACCAACAGATTGTCTGATTGTCTAAAAAATTTGGTACTTGCTTTTCCTTAAACATACTGGGTGCTTTCCTTAATGGTGAGTCACATCACCACTTGCACATCCCAGCAAATTCCTCTACCCAGAACATCCCAGGCCCAGCACTTTGCTGCAGACATGGTGCAGATACGTGGTGCTGAAGGCACAGCTTTCCTCAGTTTGGCCATGTCTCGGGGAGCACCCAGACAGCCACAGACCTTTCCTGGGTCAAGAGAATCTGCGGCTACGTGTGTTTCTTATTATACAAATATCTGGTACTTCTGCATGGAAAGACCACATCTCGCTTTGGTCCTGTGTCTTCTACCTCAATGGATATTTAACAACAGTAAAACCATACCAGGCCATTTACTTCACCCTTTCATTTTAACATAATTTTTTTGCCCAGAGAGAATAAGTAGAAAATATTTCTTTCCACTGAAACAGGACTTAACTGGGAAGGTTGAGGGAAAATGGAATGAGATTTGTCGAACAAGCGCTGAAAATCTACACGAGGGAGAAACTGCTATTCCAGGAGCAAATAACTGCACACAAGAGCACATATCTATAAGTGAGAGACTTTATTTGAACCAATTTTTCAAATACAGACATCTGTATTATTCTCACTTCTCGGGAATGTTTTCTGCTCAGTTTTGAAGCTTGCAACCTTAGGACAATATTCAGGACATATGTGTACATTAGATCTCTGCAGATGGACACATTCATAATGCACAAGTACAATGAGTGAGAGACTCTTTCCAGATCCTCACACAAGAGCATCGGAAATGGGCCGCTCTAATCGTCAAGTTCTGCTCTTATTAGCTTCCAGACACGTCACAGTTCTTTACACTCTCTAGGCTGTAGCCTTCTTCTTCGGGCCCTGATTTACCACTGTGTTACTTCAGCTGTATGCCAGTGTAACTCCTCAAAATAGGGCTTAGGTGATGCATAGGGATGTGTTTTGCTCATTGGGAACAGGCATGAGCAGAAAAACCAAGCTATTGGATGAACAGCTATCCTAGGATTTTCTTTTCTATGAGAGCAGTCAGGATCTCGGGCTGGGATTTTTGGAAGTGACCGGTGGTTCTGGGTGTGTAATACATCAATCTCGATGCTCACAGTACGTTGAGGACCTCAAAGTTTGTGCCCCAGTAAGGAGTCTCCAAGTTGGGCGCTCCAGATGCGAACCACTTGGTCACTATCCGGTTCTGCAAATCTCAGCCTTCACCTTTTCTTCCGAGTATTGCTCAACAGAGGAATGTGGTAATAAAGCATTGTAGGTAAGAATGCAGGCTCGCACATGACCTGAGATCAACACCCTGAACAATGGATAGAGGGTAGTGTTTTCAGGGCCACCTAAATGACTTGGGATCTTTAGCTCCTTTTTCCAAAATGACATGAGAATTTTAGCCCTGACATGGGCTTCAGATAGAAGCTTGGACATCCTTCAGGATCTGGGCCTTAGGAGCATTAAGTTAATTTGAAAGCCAGTGAAATTATACTCTCAAGCACCCATGTCACTTGGGTTATTCTGAAAATGATACCCTATATACATATGGGTAGGTAAGGGGCAGACTTTCACAGGCACAAGTGGCAGTTAGACATGTAACTCCCATTGATTTTTTTCCCCCTCGGGGACCTGGAAAACTCCCCCCGAGGAGTTGAATCCTCCTCTTGCATTATTTTCACACCAGATTAACACCACTGCTTCCAGTGGAGTGACTCCTGAGTTACCCCAGTGTGAGCGAGAGGAGAACCAGTCCTGAGGTGCTCTAAATATCCAGTGAAAGTGCTAATGTGGCAATGCGGAAAAGTGGGGAATCTAGCACAGGCCTGGAAGAGGACCCCGCCACCGCCACCCCAAGTCATTGAGCTCAGGTGGTCACCGAACGGACTCTTGGCCAAGAGGGTCCAAAAGAGCCTTCCCTCCACCTCTGCAAATCACAGCCTCACTGCTTCCCTCCAAAGACACCTACGACAAACACCAGACCTTTGGTACAAAGAGCCTCATGTGCTACAGTGTGCCATTTGGAGAGCACCAAAAAAACCCGAATTACCTCATTTTATGTTTTTCTTCCTTCCTTTCTTCCTAAATTATGGTCACTTCTTTCATCTACAGCAACACGCTCCCCTAGAGACAGTGCTTATGTAGTCACCATAGATGACTTCCTTCCAGCTAAGGCCTCTCATGGGGCTGTGTTAGGGTTTGGTGCTGGAAAACACAGGGTCTGGAGGTGTCCCAGCAGGACGCACTTCCCTCCCTTTGGAGAGTGGCTCACAGAGGATCTTCTTGGCTGATGCAATACTTCCAGGTGTTGTGGTTTTTTATATGCTATCAATGCATCAAGCCCATGGATGCCATAAGCACTGCAAAGCAGACCAAATTCAAGCAAATGATTCATTGCACTGAGGGGGGGGGGGGGGGGGGGGCTGTTAGCTTTGGATTTTTTATGGTTTTCCAAGGCTTAATCTAGATGAGGTGAAATGTCAAGAGCCGGCCTACAGCTGTTAGGAGCATTCAGTACAGACGTGGATCACTAGCACATCTCACTACAGAGGCACCAAAAAGTCCCTCCTGGACTCAGCTCTGTGCATGAGGCCAGGCACCATTTTCCCTGTAGGAGTCACCTTGTCATCCCCTTCCCTCTCCATACACAAAGCAACAACCACAGACACCTTCAGGATATATACTCTTCAGGGAAAGAGGAAGAGATACACGTCTGTGGCTGCATTAGGATCAGTAGAAAAGCTCCAGCTACTCTGCTGGATACTCCCCACTCCCCTCTTCACTTCTGTGACCTCCTGTCTTTTGTGCTGCTCTCAGCTCACATGATACCCTGCTAGAAAATTCATTCCCCAAAAACCCCTGTTTTCCTTCCAGTTTCTGTCCTGTGCTACATCCTTTGAACTGCTTCCTTTCAGCCTTTAAAGTCTGACTGAAGAGGCAACGCAAGGAAATCCAAATGCTTTTCTCTGCTCTCTTCCTGTACCCTGCAGACAGCCCAACTTCCTATACAAATCTTGTGTACTACACATGAAACCACCTCGTGCTCAAGGCAGGGTTTGTCTGTGCGCTCTCTCTCACGCTCCCTTTGCCCTGACTCTCTGGCAGGATCAGGACACGGTACAATAAGAAAGATAGGGGGGTGCTTGGTTACAGCCAGTAAATTTTAAACTGGAACCAAGGGAGAGGAATTAGTATTCAAATTTTTTTTAGGTTTGCAGTTGGTAACCACATACCCCGTTCTCTTCGTGGGGGGGAAAAGAAAACACAAAACCCAACCCTTTGTTCTCTAAGCAACATGGCAAAGTATGTTCTTATAAAAGGTGGCAAAACACACGCGATGCCCCAGCCATCAGCCAAAGGGGAAGCAACATGCAAAATGCAAAGATAAAACATCCCCAAGGGAGAGCAAATGTTTCTTTTTATCAAGGAGGGAGGAAGGTCTATGTCCAGGAAGACATAAGAGGTTTTCTTTTCCTGATAAAGTGAAAAATAGTAATAATAAAATGGAGGGAAAAGGGAAAGTTTGGGGTTTGAAGTCAGAAGAGCAGGGATGCCAAGCCATCCTTGCAGACGCGCAACCCTTAAGTAAACCCTTCTAAATGGTCGTGACAGGAGATGAAGTCAAATAAAAGCCATGCTTTCTCCTTCCTGCCTCCTCCTGAACACCTCTCCCGCACTTCTGAGAGCTGAACCCTGCTCCTCTCCATGCAGTGCTAGAGTCACAGAGTGTCTGCAGCATCCTGGCCGGGCACCTAGCGTGCCACGAACAGCAAACATACTCTGCCCCTCTCCTGGTGCGCCCCGTGCCCATCAGAGCGCTCTCCCTCCCATACCCCATCCACAGGCTTGTGAGACCTGGCATACGGTCCAAGCAGTGCCTGATGTCCGCGCTACATTTGCTGAGTTGAGGTCAGGCTGGAAGGTGTCTCAGGGTTTACTACCCATCATGACATGGGAATATTAGCATATATATCGTTTATGAAGTATGACACAATACCTATCTGTCAGTCAGCCCATCTTTCTACCTATTGAGTCTGTCTAATCTACTTCAGCTAGCTACATTTCACTATCGCTATCAATCACCTATTGCTCCATGTTACCTAATTTCTTCCTGTCTCTCTCTCACCTTTTTCACTCTAACCTTTCTTACTCTAGCTATACTCCCCTCTCTCTCCCTATCATCCATCTATCCACTCTAAAGTCTTTTTTTCCCTTCCTCTCTCTAATCCCTGTTTTAAAAAATCTCTGTCCAATCTCTCTCCCACTCTCTCTTTCCCTCTCTTTTTTCAATCCTCCCACTCTCTCTCTCTCTTATTTCTAAACAAGGCCAGGAAGCGCATGGAAATGAATCCCTACACATTTTGATGGCACATCCAGTTCAAAGGGATTCACTCTGAGGAGATACAGTTCATCTTTTCTCCCTAATTCCAACAAAGAGATGGAGGAGAACAAAGGAAGCAGGAATTAGCAAGACTTTAGGGCTGTCAGCAGACTCATTTTTTGGTGCTACTGCTTTTAGGCCAATTTAATCCTGGTCCTATCAACAGCATTGTTTGGCAATCCCAGAGCCACTTGGCCTCTGGGCTGCCTGTCCTTCACCATGGAAGGCCAGGTCTGGTGGGCACTCGGTTGGGGACAATCCTGCATCCTGTAGGCAGTGGCCAGGAGGTACACACAGTGGTGCTCAGATGAAGAACCCAGCCTTAGCAGTGCTTAAAGCAGGCTGCAGGAGGCGGCCATAAATGACAGCTGAAGCCCAGGCTGGGTGACTAAACCTAGGTTTTACCAGGCAGCAAGGGACAAATATTTCTCCAAGTGTTTTTGGTTGGCTCTGACACCACCAGACCTTGCCCTGACCACATGTCTATGCACTTATTGCACTGCCCCAATACATTTTGCCAAACGGAACATCTTTGGAGAACAATGCCACATCAGTCAACAACTTCTTCATTTCCATCCCAGTGAGTCAATCACCAGTGAGGACCTGGCCCTTCCTGGCCCTCAATGCATTCCTTGCCAGGGCTCAGAGCTTCAGCATGGACCAAAGCAGGTCCCTCAGACGGCACCCATGGGGCTGCCTGGGATCACTCCCCTGAGGTCACCATGCTCCCCTAAAACAGGACTTAGAGGACTCCTGGAAGCACACTTCTTTTGTTCTTTCCCAAGATTAATTTTGCTACTTTTCTTAAGCTAATGCCTCGCTCAGTGCTGATGTCTCACTCAAAATCGAAGCCTGCTTCCCTTGAAAATCCCCTGAGTGATGCCAAGGAGAGTGCTCGGCCACTGACTGATGGTAGAGCAGTGGCTGAAGAGCAGAGTGGGGCCACGCGGCAAGCAGGCCACCAAAGAGCATTCTGCACACAGAGGCCAGCAGGACGTACAGCAGCATAGAAATGCGACACGGTTATGTTAATGATCATTATTCTCATTTATTATAATTATTGTTCAGTTTGAAAAAGGAGCCTGGAGCCAAGCATTATGCTAATTGGCACATTTTTTTTGTTGTTGTTGTTCTAGTTCTGAAAAGAAAATGGGATTTAGTACTATTGTTTGTTCATTTGTTTTGTTAAGTTTGTTTTTCTTTCGTTCATTCCATCACATTGAAAAAGGAAGAAAAGGATTACTATTCTTTTTTTCCTGCTTTGCTTTTGTTTTAACTCACTCAGTAAGTCTGGACTCCTCGGATGAACGGGAACATTGCACACACACACTTGGAGAAGAGAGAGAGGAGAGAGAGAGAGAGAGAGCGCTCGCGGTGGGCAGACAGACACACGCACGCGCCAGGTCAAAGAACTCTGATACAGTGCAAGAATTTTCCCAAAATGATTGGATCATCATTACCAAAAAACTCGCCATAACAACACCAAGAAACAAAGAAATGTTTAAGCCACACTGTTTGACTGGGATTTTTCCTGCTTTTTTTTTTTTTTTTCTTTAAATGTTTGCCACACAGAGAGAAAAAGGGTTTAAGTGGGAATGGGAGAGGGACGGACAGGCTCACAGACGTGAGCAGGAAGGGGGGAGATCAAGATCGGGGCAGGAAGGAAGGATAGAGGATAGGGGGAGGGAGGGAGGGGCAACGGGGAGTCATTTCTTAATGTTCAGGCATTTTCTTGGTCCGCCTTGCTCTCTTCTTCTTTCACCTCTTCCTGCTGGGCACTTTCAGTAGGTTTGGTTTCTTCTACAGCATCTAGTGGGGAAAGAGATGATTCAGCATTAGTCAGCCACGATCTAGAGCATCCTGAACATGCATGCAGTCATGCACGACAAAACTGCATGGCTTTTGGCTTCTCTCTCCCAAAGGAGACTCAGGTCTCAAGGTTTCTGGCATTTCTGTGGCATGGGAAGAAGATGCCTAGGTTCAGCCTAGCAGACGAGTGCATGGCTCTCACATGAAATCTCCAGCCGTACCAGAAACCTGGTGCAACTGGGAGGAGCTGCCTAGAGCCTTAAGCCCAGCCTCCTGCTGATGTGTCAGGCAACTCTCATTTATTTCACCACATGCACTGATGAAGCTCTTGGCTTGTAGGGTGAAACCAGCTAGATCCAATGTCTGAATTATCCTTTTATCACACCCACTGACTGTGCCAATCACCATTGAATTTCTCAGCTCTAATTACTGCTACTGAACTTCTCAGAACTTGGAAGAGGGAAAAAAATTGTAACCTGTAACTCAGATTTCTCTTACACCAAACAGAAATAATGAATGGGAGCCTTTGGACAGAAGGCTGTCCTTCTCTCCAGTTTTTTGGCCTCTCCTTCCAAAGGCAGCGCTGCCTGGGAGGAAGCAGTGATTGCAAATGGAGGATGGGTCTGCAATCCCACAGTAAACAAACCATCAGGGGGCTAGCATTGAGGGGAAGACAGAGGCAGTCAGGAGGAACAAGGCAGTGGTTCACCAAAGGGTTGCAGGATAATGCAAAGGGTCTTAGTGCACTGGAGTGGTTGGTCTGCCAATTGTCCCCATTCCATGCTTACTACTCCTCAACCCACCTAAACATATGCACTGACACTGTGGAGAAGTCCAGCAAGGAGCATCACTCCAGATTTATTATAAACAATGGAGAAAAGAAGTGCCAAAGGGCTGGGTGGTGCAGGATGGGGCACAGGACTGGTATGTCACATACTGCAGCACTGGTGTTTCATATCCTCTACATCATCAGTGTATTTCTGGTGGACTCAAGGGTCCCCTTGAACAAACCACTTCCTAGCTTCTGAGATGGGCTATCATCTTGTGTTACAATGGCAAATAAAATAGACCAGGGTTTGCTCTCTTGCCCTGAAGCTACCTGGCACTACTCAACTCAGGTCCATATGGCTAAATCCTTGCACTCCAGAACAAGAGAGGATGTGTCTGAGAGCTCTCTTGAGCAAAGCTAATTGAAATATTCAAAAACCACACTATGGCCCGCTTTGCCAGCTTAACATTACAGATGTTCACATGACAACATTTAGTTTGTGAAGGTAAGCATTCTCATCCATGTTAATCACTAGTCAGAATACTAAATGGGATGTGAACCATTCCTGACTGAGACTGATGATGCATTTTTGCCTGGTCCATTCGATGCCATCAGATGGCAGACTTGTATTTGCTTTCAGCACTGGCAGCAGGTGCCGCAGCTCTCACACCCCTCTCTGCCTCAGGTCCTTAGCCTCTCTTTTATATGCCTTTCTATGCACCATTTCCATGTGCATCACCTTTAAGGTGTAACATCCCACTCTAAATCAACTTCATCAACTGCTTTGCTTTAGGAACTTAGAACACTTTTTGTCTTAGTGAAATTCAGGCACTGATTTTCTAGTAAGAAAAATTCTTCAAGAACATCCCCATCACCCAATACCATGGCCTGAGATCCTGCATTGCCTGCCAGCAAAGCTTCTAAGTACTTGCTTTCCCCTGATACTGAGCAGCGAAACAGAGTGCTTCTTAAAGACCCTTTCTATATATAATACAGCTATACAACAATGAACCAAAGACAAAATAGACTACTGATAAAAATAGGATCTAAAAATGGACTGGACTGCAAAGCAGACTAACTTGCTTTAGTTTGGTTAATGTTTCTGAATGATTCAATCACACTCCCCATAGAGGGCAGGGAATCTCTTTAATCCTGCTCCTCTCCAAGGCGTTCATAGCAGGGCACATGTTGAATTATGGAGCTGAGAGCATGCATGGCCAACTGCATCTCAGTGTAGGCCAAAACAACATCATTAGCCAGCAGCTTTGCTAGTCTAGATCCCAGTAAGACAAAAGGTCTGCTTTCCCATACAACAAGCAAAGGGACAGACACTGGAGGTCCTGAGTTCCTGCTGTCCATACTGAGAGTCTTGGCCAAGCCATACAAACCATTAAGTTGCACACATTCCCTCACGGCAGTTGAAACTGGGGTCTTGGTTCTACTGAAGTAGGATCCTATGGTAGTATAGGCTTTCGACAATTGTCCCATTGACGTGAACAGGAATTCTGGTTGCATTCAAAATGGGGGAATTATGTGGGATTGCTCACGATACTGTCCCTGCTGGCTCACCATAGTGGCAAATCTAATTTCCAGAGAATGTCTGTGGCACCTAGAGGCCTTGGCTAGCAGAGGAATTTCCTTGTTGCACAGGAGCCTTGCTGTCCCCCCTGTACTCCTCTGGAGGCAGTTGGCAGTAGGCAGACACTGCACTGATTTCTGCCATGCTGAAATAGCCTAGACTGACTCTAAGGTCAGGGAGCAGCAGAAAGGCCATGAAGTCACTTCATTACATTTTCAAGTCTTGTGCAGAACAGAAAGGAATCAGAAAAAATCAAACATATGCTGAACACAACCTTGAGTTACTTTTCACCTTTTGTTAATGGCCCAAGTATAAATAAGAGCTCTATCTTTCTAACAAGAACTATCAAGCCAAATTCATCTAGCCACTCTCCTTTTAATTTTATATGGTTTTGAAGCAATGAGGGGAAATACTATATCCACACGTGCACCCTGCTGCCACTAAGCTATGTCTCACTTCCTAGCAGCTTTAGCACAATTCCATTGATCTTTAAGACAAGGGAAAAGAAGCAACCTGGTGTTATTATTCAGTAATGAGCTTCAGCAAGAGGTAACATCACAAAGGATAAACAATTCAGCATAAAAAATGAAGTTCAAGCTGTGGCACTGCTAAATCACAGCAGTGAAAAGAGGAAGGTTCTCCCCGAGCAATGGGAGTATTGCATCACAACCCTACTGACATGAGGGCCAGTTAATAGCAGTTTATGATTCACAAGGAGAGACTAGGCGGTTTTGCCTGACTCACCCTTCACCGGTTTGTTTGATGCAGGCTATTTCTGCAGTATGTTCTCGGGGGTTTTCTATAACCTAGTTTTCAGTCCCAGTAAAGTCTGCTAGGTGTCCCTGGGGAGATTATTACAGATTTATCCTGGGGGATCTCATAGATCAGAGAGGAGCTCTCTTCCACCGCTTTTTACTGGATGTGGCTTGATTTCCCACTGCCTTGAACTCTGGGCTGTTGCACATGTTGGTGTGTAGTGGACAGGTACAGTTACACAGCCAGACCTGTACAACCTTGACATTTCACATTCACTTTGCACTTTGTTGAACTAGGTGTAAAAGGTGACAAAAAAAGCAGGTGAGAATTCAGGGCATCGAGGTAAAATGTTCTGCACCCTGGTTGAGGAACAACAGCATGCCATCCCAAGTGGTCAAATTTCCATCTGTTTAAAGCTGCCCCTTCAGAACATGCAAGCATTGTGAGGCCTCAACCAGAAAGATCAGATTGCCCATGTCCACCCTCAATGGAGAGAACAAACAAGTGGCACTGACTTATCCCTTAAGATGGACCTGGACCAAGGCAGCAGAAAGATGCCCTGGGAGACATCACAAAATAGGAAAGTTGAAGTAAGAGAGGACAAAGAGGATAGGGACCCTATTCACTACCTGGCAGCTATGCACAGATATCATCAGCTGGTCTTCTCACCCTGCTCCCCCTTTCCAATTACTGAAGATAAACATGGCATTTTTGAGGCTATTAACTGAACCTCTGAGGGCTGCTTCAAAAGTGATGGCTCATATTTGGCCTAGGACATGAGAGGTGGATGTTGGTGGTTTGGCATGATCCTACATGCCAAACTCAACAAGATCTGCACCAGTAAAGGTGCCCCAATGCTTTTTTTTGTCACTGCTGAAACACCACCCACTGCTTCACTGTGCTCACATCCACTCTTTGGACTTCAGAAATGTTCAGACATTGTCAGTGAATGTCAATGGACAAACCTCAGGCTGTGACCATGCAAGTGCTTCAGGGATAGGGCTGTTTGATGGGAGGGACTGAAATGTGCTTGCTTCCCAGCTTAAGGGCCCTGTCTTGACAGTTGCCTCATACCTAGAGCTTGAACTGGAACCTGACTGGGAATTTTAAGTGCTTTGTCCGTGGGAGAGAAATGATACATAAATAAACTACAGATCCTTGCTGAAATAGGGTCTTAGGGAGCTTCTGCCCCTCAGCACTCTATTTATTTCCTGGAAAGGATGAGAATCATATCCATAAGCTCTGCAAGCAAACATCTTGAACATATGCAGCTCTGGATGCTGTGGAGCCGCAGCAGGAGTGCAGGCAACAGCATGGCTGGAAGGTGGCACCTCCAGCTGCCTTTGCCTGTGCTGCACTCTAATGACTGAGCATGCAGGCTTCTCTCCAAGTCTTCCCAGTGCCTTACATTAGTGAAATTAGGTTGAATGGATTTCCGGGTAAAATACTGTCTCTTGGGACCTGCCCAGCTCCCATCCGACTTGCCAAGATTAATTAAATCAGAGCAGACATCAGTTTATGACCAGAGTAGCAGTAACCTCTCTGCTGATCATTTCTTTTGTGGCTGGTGGCTTGGGTTTTGTTTTCCTTTTCCTTTCTGTTCCATTGTAGATCTTCAAATTACCACAGCTGATGCCAAAATAAAAGAAATTGCACAAACACTCTGGGACTCTACTACAGATGCAGGAATTTTGCTTCTGCTGCTTTCCCACTGTTTGCATAATTATTGCTGATATTGATTGTGTGGCTTGAACATGTCTGCGTGCTAACGCATCGCCCATCCCTCCTCAACATCTGTTCTCTCTCAAGCATTGGCCACAATGTGGGTCCATTTGCCATACTCATTCCTTTTTCTCTCTGCCCTCTGCCAGATACAGCTTGGCCAGAAATGGGAGTGAAAGCCTGCACCTTGTCTGGTGTCCTCTTTGCTTCCAAATATTAATCAGTGTTTTGCTGCCCTGTTATAAGCAGCCCTCGTTTACCCCAGAGAGGGGCATTTTTTGGAAGGCAAGGAATACAGGGAGGCCCCATTTGAAATTTGTGACCTAAGCATCTCCTAGTTTTAATGACATTTGGGTCCAGATTTAGATCCAGGCTTCACAGCTTGATTCATCTGTCCCGATCCATCTGTCCTTCTTGCCAGCCAGAAGCTGCTTCCAGGCAGTCTATGGTAGGTCTGAAATTGCTGAAATCAGATGCAGCTCGGGTTCAGAGCTGTTGCTTATACAGCTCCCTTCCTGATCCAAGTTAGCCTATTGCAGTCAGCCCTGCTATGCACCATACACAGTGCTAAAATCCTACGCCCTGTCCGCTCACTGCTTCTGTAGATTGACAAATCTATGCTGGGAAGTGAAGAGCTGCGGAACTCGGAGGAGTGACTGTTCCTGTTCCAGGGAAAGGGGTTGAGAGACTTTTCCCAGAAGCCTAGGGAATCCCTTGCTCACTACGGGCAGACCTAAGGCAAAGCAGCAGGGAAGTAGAATGTGTTGTGTTCATAGATCCTACTGGTAAAGGAGGCACATGGCATGCTGGAGAGGGGGTGAAGGTTAGAACAAAAAGGTGAATGTGGCCACAACACATGGCATTTTTGGCCTCCCACTCCTGCACCACATTACCTCTGTTTCAGCCTCGTGTATGCCAACCCCAGTTGTACCAGCAGAGAGAGGAAAAGCCACTTCTGCCAGTGCCACAGCTGATGACTGCGAGCCCAACTTGGGCAGTCTTCTCCTTCCACTTCAGCTCAATCCTCAGAGGACAGCCAGCCCCAGATCTGTCGTCTCAGCCGCCTTTGAGCTTTGTCAGGCTGCCCAGCTCGTGGCTTAGGGATTTCCCCTCCTTCCCTTTCTTCCCTAGCACCACCGAAATCCCACCCTGCGTCGGCATCTGTGCGTGCAGGAGGTGGGAAGGGAGGAGTGGGTGATGGGCTCAGGGAGGGGCTGCGAAGGGCCTGCAGCTTCATGGCCCAGCATCTCTCCCAGAGTCTAGACACCAGCTGCCGGGTTGCCATGGAAACGCTCAACTTGGGCGGATGGGCAGAAGCTGCGGGGTCTCCAGAGAAAAGGGAGTGGTGCAGCGTGAGGGTGGGGAGAGAAAAGGGGAGATGCTCTTCGCAAATGGGAGGTGTTAACCCTGTTACAGCTACGTTTGCAAATACTGGAAAAGGAGCGGCTGTCCTTTCTTCTGCTGCTGTTTCCTTCCCACACACATAGGCATCCAAACCTGAAGGCTGAGACAAATGACATGCCAGCTGCTGGCAGGTGTGTGATCACTGCCTATTGACAGCACTTTGGGCCCACATACAGCACCTCTGGCAGGGCCATTGCAGTCAGCTACAATGGGAAGAAGCCTACAGCCTACCAAAGTGGCTAGGTTTTTCAGTCATAGTTCTCTCTCAGCTTCCATCACAGCTACAGCAAATGCAGTCCAAGAGTGACACAGTAGTTGAAGGGGAGGCAAAGGAGCCTTTTTTGGTGTGAGAGTGCCTCAGAGGCAGATGGCTGGCAATGAGGTCTCCCCAGAGCCTTTTCCTCTCCAAGCTAAGCAAGCCCAAATCTCTCAACCTTTCTTCATATGAGAAGTGCTCCAGGCTTTTGACCATTTTTGTGCCCCTCCTCTGAGATCCAGACAACTCCAACAGCTCCACATCTTTCCTGTGCTGGGGACCCCAGGCCTCGATGCAGTATACCATATGGAACTTCAGAAGGGCAGAGAAGAGGGGGAACAATCACCTCCTTTTCCCTACTCCTCTTTTGATGCAGCCCACGATACTGTTGGCCTTCTAGGCTTCAAGCATATACTGCTGGCTCATGTCCAGTTTTTCATCCACCAAGACACCTAACTCCTCTGCAGGGCTGTTCTCAATAAATTCTTCTCCCAGTTTGTACACATTTCTGGGATTGCCTCTTGCACATGGTTTTGTTGAACCTCATTAGATTAATGTGGGGCCAATTTCAAGCCTGTCCAGGTTCCTCCGGATGGCATCCCTTTCTTCTATTACGTCAACTATACCACCAGCAAACTTGATAATGGTACACTCCATCCCACTGTCTATGTCATTCATAAGGATGCTGAAGAGCACCAGTCCCAAGATAGACCCCTGGAGTCACCACTCATCACCAGTCTCCACTTGAACAAAGAACCATTGACCAGAACCCTCTGACTGTGACCATCCAACTAACTTTTTATCTACCAAATAGTCTAGCTTCCAAATCCATATTTTTCCAATTCAGGGACAAGGATGTGGTTCAAGATCATGTTGAAAACCTTGCACAAGTCCATGCAGATGACATCAGCTGCATTTCTTTTGTCCACTAATGCCCTCATTTCATGGTAGAAAGCCACCAGATTGGTCAGGCATGATCTGCCCTTGGTGAAAACATGCTGGCTGTTTCAGTTCACTGTCTTACTCACATGTGCTTTAACATCTCTTCCAGGAGGATCTGTTCCATGATCCTCAAGAGATGAGGCTCACCTTTCTTAACAATGGGAGAGATGTTTCCCTTTTTCCAGTCAACAGGGACTTCATCTGACAGACATGACATTTCAAGTATGATGGAAAATGGCTTGGCAACAACATCAGCCAATTCCTTCAGGACTCTGGCATGCATGTTGTCTAACTCCATCGACTTGTACACACAACAGGTATGGAAAGCATGACTGTCAGTGAAGACCAAGGCAAAGAACTTGTTTACTGCCTCAGCCTTTTCCATATCTGCTGAAGCAAGATCTCCCTTCTCATTTATCAGAGGAGATATACCCTCCTTTGCCTGTCTTTTCTGATGCATGTATCTAAAAGATCCCTTCCTGTTACTTTTCATGTCTTGCCATCTTCAGTTCCATCCGCACATTGGCTTTCCTGATCCCATCTCTGCATGTCTGAATGGCATCCCTGTATTCTCTCCTGGTCACTCATCCTTGCTTCCAGTGAATGTACATTTCCATCTTTTCCCTCAGTTTGTCCAGTAGATCCTTGCTCAACCATCCCAGTTTCCTGCCTCCTCTGCTTGATGTCTTATGCTGAGGGATGGAGAGCTCTTACACTCTCAGAAAGGTGTCCTTAAAGAGCTGACAGCTCTGTTCCACTCCTTTGTTCCTAAGGACAGTTTCCCAGGAGATCTCATCCAATGACTCCTGAAACATTCAGAATTTCACTCCTGACTCTGCTCTTTGCCAGGCCCGCACTGCTCAATCTCACGCACTTGACCACGCCATGGTCACTACAGTCCAGACTGCCTCTAATCTTAACATCTTTAATTATATCTGCTGCGCTGGTGAGCACCAAGTCCAGTAATGCTTTACCTCTGTCTGGTCAGTCCAATGTCTGGACAAAAAGTTATCCTTAACAAAACCCAGGAGTATCCTGGATTGCTTGCAGCTTGCTATGTTGTTTCCCAGAAGACATTTGGGTGGTTGAAGTCCCTCATTAGTATGAGAGCCTGCGAGTGATGTCTCTTGTAGCTGAATCAAGAAAACCTAGTCAACAGGCTCCCTCTGATCAAGCAGAGTGTAGTAGACCCTGACTACCAGGCCGAAATTGGAAGTGCAGCAATCACAGCAATATTACCAGCCAGCCATCACAAGACAGCAGGCAGAGGAACAGCATTCATAACCCACAAACTCTCAGTCTGGTCAGGGCTGTTTCTCAGAGGTAGCTCTTTGCAGTCTATCCACTTCTTAACATAGAGTGCCACTCCCGCACCACTCCTACTTGGCCTATCCCTTCTAAAAAAATCTTATTTTGTAAGATATGATACCTAAATCATACATTTATGACACACCCGGATCTATGTGAAACTTGAGCCCTCTCCATTGTGAACTTCCCAGATTTCTACAGGCAGACAGCAACATATTTATGTGATCTTTGTCACCATAACAATGACCTAACTCGCAATCATGGTGATATTTAATTATTGTGTCCTCCCACTGGGGACACAGGGGCTTTTATCTGCATTTTAGAGACAAAGTATGAGGAGCTGGGATGTGGTCACACAAGAGCCTGTGGTATTCCCCTGTGGCTGAGTCTCCTCTTCCAGCAGTACTTTCATAGGGGCAGCAACTTGGTCCTGGTGCTCAGAAAAAGGCCTGTGATTTCTGAAATTCCCCAGGGCCCTAATTTCAGGCTAAAACTGGAAGTGCATCAATCTCAGCAATATTACCAGCCAGCCATCACAAGACAGCAGGCAGAAGAACAGCATTCATGACTTTACCTCTCTGAAATTGGAATACCTGAGAAGAAATAACCCAGCAGTTATTCTTTGCTCTCCACATTCACTACTCCAGTAGATTTCACAAAGGTCCTGCACACCACAAAGGCAGCTCTTTTTAATTAATTAAATACCTTGTGATTTAAACAGCTTGAATACAGAGGTTTTTACTGGCTTCCAGCTGTGGAATGTAACACTTGGCAGCTGCTCTTGGCATGTGCATTGAAAAACAAGATGTCCCCGTCTCATCATACAAGAGTACTCTTTTGTGTCACCCATCTTTTCCTCCTAAGTTGGATTAAATGCTGGAGAACAGTTTGGAAACAGGGAATGTGAATGGAAAGAGTACCGAGGTCTTCTCAAGATGCATCCATTTATTCTTTAGCCTCTCTACTGTTGTTGCCCTGTGAGATCATAGAGGAGAAAACAGAGGAAAGATATGAGGGAATGGAAATACTCAGAGCTGATCATGGGCAAGTGAGCCAAAAGTAGCCTGACTGAAGTGATTGCTAGTGATTCCTGTACAACCAGGACAATCCCAGAAAAGTAATTAATTCAGGGAATGAAGCTTACAGCACTTTGGAGATGGAGGTGCACATTTGGAGAGTCCTGGCAGATGCACAGAGAGTGACAGCTCTGCTGATCAGCCTGGCAATTGTGGTAGGATCAGTAGGGGAGAAAAATGAACCCAAAACAGTGGCAGCCTGCTGGCATTCATGCACTGCTGATCCTGAAATAACAAGGGCTCAGGAGAGGAAGGAAACATGCAGTGCTGGAGCCTTTGGGTCTCAGTCTTCAGCTCCCACCCACCTTGTCACATGGGACAGGCTGTGAGGTTGCTCTCCTCCCCTACTTTGGCAATATTGGCAAGGGAAAAGAGGCCAGAAGAGGAAATTTTCTGTAATTGCAGCAAAAAGGTCTAGAAATTCCTTTGGTGCATCCAGAATTAATGTGCTGCTCCTCCTGCTCCTCCCCTTGTTCTCCTCCCTTTTCAGCTGTCACTGACAGGAAAACAAATTACTGCAGCCCTTACTACAAGCCACACTCCCGCCTCCCTTCCCCCAGTCCAAAAGACATGTGCCATTCATAAGCTGCCTGACTGCTAGTCTCC
The DNA here is from genome assembly GCA_037305975.1 of Chrysolophus pictus. Classification (NCBI taxonomy): domain Eukaryota; kingdom Metazoa; phylum Chordata; class Aves; order Galliformes; family Phasianidae; genus Chrysolophus; species Chrysolophus pictus. The sequence continues at coordinate 113,509,964 of CM074576.1, read as the reverse complement.
ATTATTAAACCCTGGAAGGCTGATAAATTGGGGATTCATGGAGCCTGCAAGCCTCCAACAACTCAGATTGCCATGGAAACCAGAGGCAGACTCCATCTCCAGCAGAAATGATATTGATCTAGCTGAAGGCAGGGAATTACAATCAAGGAGAGGAAATAAAATGTCTCTTTTTCTTCCTTTTGCCATCCTCCAATTTTGTGCTGAAGCAAAAGGGAAATTTCATTTGGAGATCATTAGTTTGTTTCAAGGCTCTGCAAATTTGATGCTAAAATGAATTAAATACTTGTTGTCAAGCCTTGCACAGCCATTTTGTTGATAACTGCCCCCAGCAGTTGCAACGTCACCAACATGAGCTCTTTGCATCAAAGGTGTAAATATTTCCCATATGCTGACTTGTAGGGTCCCAATGTGTTTTGTGCAGAATAGGCATCAAAACACATCCACAGCTCTCTGGGAGGCAGTTTGGGATTAATAATATTCCCACTGAAATTATTGGGAGCCTTTGCAATTCTTTTCAAGGGGAAGAGGTCTTCACATGCATTGTGACAGTCTGGACACAGGAAAAGACACTGAGAACCAAGTTGTCTGCTAGGGAAATCCTCATCTGGAGAGAGAACATGAAGTGGCATTGCTGGTGCAGAATACCCTTCCTCTCAAATCCAAATCCCTTCTTTGGGACCGCTTAATCACGGCCCTCCATGGCAGGAAAGAGCAGGAATAACAGCGCCCATCCCAAAAAGGTGAATGGGTAATGACACTTTTTCATCTAACCCTGCAAAGGCCTGATCCTCCCTGGTTAGGGACCTCTTTCCTTGGGTGCCTATGAAAATGTCTCAAGGTTGTGATGTGAGAGAACCCAGCTTATCTTACAGCAGAAGGCCAGGCAGTAAGTATACTTGCCTCATGGCTGTTACTGGCAAAGTTGAAGCTCGTTTGTATGGTTCGTGCACTCTTATCTGAGGCATAAACTTGACCAGGTCTGAGCCGCTCAGAAATTGCAGTGAAGCAGAGACAGTGGCCACCTCTCTGTGCTCATGTTGTCTCCCTTGGTCCTCTGGCTGATGTTTTTCCTTGCAAAGGTTCTTGGCTCAGGTCCTGCATGCTGGTCATAGAGTGGTGTTGTGGGATATCCATGTGAATGAACATGCCTCTCTCGCTCTTCCTCTCCTACTAGAGCTGTTCCACTTCCATAAGTCATTAAATATTCATTAGGCCAGAGAAAAAGATTGATTCTGTAGTCTGGTAGTAAGGACACTCATCTGGAAAGGAGGAGATCGAGCTCCACCTCTTGGTCCCAATAAATAATAAATAATTTATACAAAGTAGAACAACTGCAGCAAGAGGCATCGAGGGAAACATCCAGCACAGCCAACAGCCCGATGTCTTCCCTGCTAAGCTTACTGGATTTCATTTTTCTGATGTAAGGCACGGACCCATATTGTTTTCTGCCACTTCAGGGAGTACCTGATCCTCACATGCTTCTTACTATAAAAGCAGACAAAGGTTTCTCTTACTACTTTCATCCAGAAATCCCACAGTTCCTGATTCTGGTGTGTTACTTTCATTTTGACAAATTCATAGAATCATAGAATGGCCTGGGTTGAAAAGGACCACAATGATCATCTAGTTTCAACTACCCCTGCTATATGCAACCACCCTCCAGACCAGGCTGCCCAGAGCCACATCCAGCCTGGCCTTGAATGCCTCCAGGGATGGGGCATCCACAGCCTCCTTGGGCAACCAGTGTTCCAGTGTGTCACCACCCTCTGAGTGAAAAACTTCCTCTTAATATCTAACCTAAACCTCCCTTGCCTCCATTTAAATCCATTCCCCCTTGTCCTATCACTATCCACCCTTGTAATCAGTCTTTCCCTCTCCTGTTTATATGCTCCCTTCAAATTTTGGAAGACCACAACGAGGTCACTCTGGAACCTTCTCTTCTTCAGGCTGAACAATCCCAGTTCCCTTCATAGGAGAGGTGCTCCAGCCCTCTGATCATCCCAGTGGCCCTCCTCTGGACCCGTTCCACGAGTTCCATGTCTTTTTTGTTCTGGGGGCTCCAGGCCTGGATGCAGTACTCCAGATGGGGCCTTACAAGAGCTGAGTAGAGAGACAATCATCTCCCTCTCCCTGCTGGCCATTCCTCTTCTAACAGCCCAGAACACAGTTGGCTTTCTGGGCAGCAAGCGCACACTGCTGGCTTGCCCGGCTTCTCGTCTACCAGAACTCCCAAGTCTTTCTCTGCAGGGCTGCTTTCAAGGAGATCTTCTCCCAGTTTGTATAAATATCTGGGATTTCCTTGGCCCAAATGCAGCACGTTGAACTTGGCCTTGTTGAACCTCATTAGGTTCTTATGGGCCCACTTCTCCAGCCTGTCCAGGTTCCTCTGGATGGCTTCCCTTCCCCCTACTGTATCAACTGCACCGCTCAGCTTGGTGTCATCTGCGAACTTGCTGAGGGTGCACTCCATGCCATCATCTATGTAATTGAAGAAGATGTTGAAATTAAAGGGATCTTTAATGAAAACAAGTTTCACTGAAAAAATTAGAGCCTGGCATGACTCAGAAGCTCTGCGTAAAGGCAGTCTAAACTGCAGTAAGGCTCAGGCCCTCTGTTTGACAGAAACACGTGTACTTGTTTTGCTAGAAATGAGGACTAGAACCATGCTACATCACTCAGGAATGACTGGAATTTTCTCCTTGTTCCCTCAGGTAGACATCAGTGACTCCATCCATCTTTCTCAGTCATTTGGCTTCAGCCGTGAAGGTTTCTAGCCTAAGGCAGAAAGAAACATTTTATTTCTCATTCTGTGTGTCTTTATTGAGTGCAGTGAACAGTACTGGGTTAGTATCTCTTGAGACCAAATCTAGCCATTCACTCACAGCACTGGTGCTGTACAGTGGCAGTGCTGTGTGTTTCTCCCCAGTGCCTTGCTGCTGGGCTGTAGGTGCATTAGGAGAGGTTGTGTCATGGACAGGAGATGAAGTTTAGTCCCTGTGCCTGGCACTGTGTTTGGCCACACTGTTAGGTCTCCAAACAAAGAACTGACAGTAATGAAGGGAAGGGTCTGTGCAATACTACCTTCATGCACACAAAAAAAGCTTAAGGATGTGCCAAAACCATTTACATTGCTGACGGATCTTACCAGTCCCACTGGCTTGCCAACCTGCAGCACTCTGTGAATGCAGCAAAGTTGCCACTTTCTGCCACAAGTGAAAGCAGAAGGCCAGTATTCATAGAATCACAAAATCATATAATCACTGAATGGCAGTTGGAAGGGTCTCAAGGATCACCACATTCCAGTCCCCATCTCCCCCACTCCCTCCACAGGAAGTGTTTCCAACAACTAGATCAAGTACTAGATTAGATTGCCCAGGGCCCCATACAACCTGGGCTTGAACACCTCCAGGGATGGGGCATCCACAACCTCACTGAGCAAACTGTTCCAGCACCTCACCACTCCCTCAGTGAAAAACTTTCCCCTGACATCTAACCTAAATCTTCCTTCCTTTAGTTTAAAAACATTTCCCCTTGTCCTATCATTCACTTCCAACACCCTGCCACGGGCAGAGTTGACAGTAACTAGATCAAGCTGCCCAGGATTCCATCCAACCCAACCTTGAATGCCTCCAGGGATGGGACATGCACAGCTTCTCTGGGTAGCCCATGCCAGTGCCTCACTATGCTCTGAGTAAATAATTTCCTCTTAACTTGTAACTTAAATCTCCTCTCTTTTAGTTTAAAACCATTCCTCCTTGTCCTATCACTAAGAGACCATGTAAAATGTTGGTCTCCATCTTGTTTATAAGATCCCCTCAAGTATTGAAAGGGCCACAATGAGGTCTCCGTGGAGCCTTCTCTTCTCCAGGCTGAACAAGTCCAGCTTCCTCAGCCTTTCTTCACAGTCAAGGTGCCCTCTGATCATCTTTGTGGCCCTCCTTTGGATCTGCTCCAACAGCTCCATGTCCTTGCGTTGGAGTTCCCAGGCCTGAATGTAGTACTTCAGATTGAGCCTCAGGAAAGCAGACTAGAGGGGGACAGCCACCTCCCTCACCCTGCTGGCTGTCCCTCTTTTTTATTATAATAGTGCACTGAGCATGTCACAATGGAAGAAACAAATAGATACTCTGCAAGCAGATCTGAGATTAAGACCAAAGATTTCCTCAACTCAATTTTCTTTCAGAAGTGCAGCAGAGCAGACTCCAGCCTAGGGCTGGATCTCCAATGGTTTCTGTCTTGTTTAGCATTGGTGAAGATTATTCTGCATCTCTTACAACACCGATTTTAAAATAACAGGTGAAATCCTAGCCTTACTTAAATTGGTGAGGTTTATACTTCAGCCCTGTAGCTGCATCTGCCATTGGTGAGTGTTGCTTCCAAACAGGCTGTAAAAGATGGAAGTAAGGAAGGAGGAAGAACAGGAGCTTGAAGAGAAATTTTGGGATAGGCAACACAGGTTGTCAGTGCTAGAATATATACTGTTTTATGCCTAAAGCCAGACAGAATGTGGGGAAAAAGTATTAAAATTCATCAAAATACTAGGCAGTTATGGACTTCATCCATACAAGCTTGCATTCAAACCTTCCTCCTCCTTCTTAGAGGTCTGCATCATTTCCAAATCAACAGGTGTTCAAATCCCTTCAGAACCACAAAGGGTATTCTAAAAGTACTTTGCACCACCTCAGTTCTAATTACTTTTATCCCATTTTCCATGTCTTCCATCAGCTATCTAGTAAGATCTTTGAAACGTTTTTCACAGCTGCTAAGACAGTTGTGCCAAAGTCAGCAGCAGTGGGGAATGCTATTGCACACCAGCCTGCTCTCACTCCTGCCCTCTCATCCCTTTCTCTGTACATGAAATGTGTTGTCAGTTCTGGTTCTGCAGTACTGCACAGCTTTAACATAGGGATTGGGATGCTCTTCCAAATGTTTGAGAAATTTTCTTCTTCATTAAGCCTTGTAGGTTACAGGTAATGTCCAGTCATCATTAATAGCATTTCCAATTACTGTGTCTTGCTGGAGGAAAATGAAGAGGTTGAATAGTGTCTGTTTTCTTTCATAATGAAAAGAGGACTCGTTTGCTATTGCCTTAAGGTACAGCTGGAAAGCGTATGGTCATTTGAACACTGGCTAATTGGGACCTTATGACCTCTATCCAAGGCTTATTTACATGAAGCCTTGAGTCTCACTGTTCCTATCATTAGGATACCAACATTTTCCTTTGCATCTCTTGTCCTTGTCCAGTTCTTTATTTCTTTCCCTGAATACTCTGCAGTCCAGCAAAGGGCCAATGTCCAGCATGGGCACCTGGCTGCCAGAACCTCAGCTGAGATTTTAAGCTCTGGTCCAATGTTGCATGCTGACAGTGATATTACAAAGGCCACAGAAAGGAAGAAGCAGCATTTCCACAGACCACATATTCACAGTTGAAGATGATAAAGCCAAAGCTCTTTGTATGATATTAGAGCTAAAGGATATGCAAAGGGATCCTCTAGTTGGGAAGAAAATCACAGTTCTACTTGCCTGCAAAATCAAATTCCCCTTCAGAGGAAAGCTAGCAGCACTCTTTATTACTTAATTTTTTTCCGATACATTATCATTAACCATCTCCTCTACTTTCTGCCTGAAAAACGTTCAATACCAACAGAGAGAAAAGGTAGGGAATTAGGAAGTTCTCCTTTATGTCTGCCTGCAGCAATAATGTAGCCTCGAGAAATACACTGTGCTTAGAGATGCTCAAATTGAACTTGCATGAGTTGGGGTTTTGGACAATCTATTGGAAGTTCAGAACTGGAGGTGGAGCCTACCCACAAAGCCAACTCCAGTAGCTGTCTTCACTGACTTGTAGGTCTCCTGCAACTACTTCCATTTCTTTGGTTCTCTTGACCACTGCCCGTTCTCACAGACTGCTATATGGCTGAATATATTTGTGCTGTGCTTTTACAAAAAGGCCACCTTTCAAGTATAAAATGGATCTGCATGTCATTGCAGTCATCCATGATCATTGAGCGGCTGTGTTCAAAAAAAAAAAAGATGTTAGTGTGTAAAAGGGCTAGAATGAAGAGAAACACAGAAGAAATACTGCCTTTTTGGAAATACATAACAAGTACAGCCTTTTCTGGACTAATGTATATAGTGTTTGTCACCCTGTTTCACAAAGAACGTTTGTAGATTTAAGGGGAGTTCAGAGAAAGCAACAAAGCCTAGAAATTCTTTCACATAAAAAGCAACTGAAAACACTGTGTTTTTGTCAGAAAAGAGTGAAATAGCAAGGTCTGTGGTACTGTGCCATCTGTGCATATGAATATAGAATACACTATATACCATAAGCAACAGCATAATGTAGGGCCATCAGAAGCTTTTGTTCTCTCTGTGATAAACACAGGTAAAGAAAGATATTTCAGGCAATGATGTCCAATTCATTGGTAATCTTTCCAGACATGATACAGTTGGTTGGAGTTGGGAAAGCTGTTGACACTTAGTTAATCAGATACTGTGTATTTTTATATACGTCGCATAAAGCCCTAGTTATAATTAGTATTGAAAGAGATGACACATCACACTTCAGGTGTTAAGTCAAATTCTAAGTGGCAGAGGACAGGGATGGGTCCTAGCTGTAGAGAGGCAGTTTATGCCACATCTGCCTATAGCAGCATTTGGTGCTGGCCGCAGCTATAGAAGTACTGTAAATGAATGTTAGGTCTGACTTGTCTTGGCAGCTCTCATGTCCTTCTGCAGTTATTCTATAATTTCACCCTGCTAGACTCCATGGAGCTGCTGCAGGGATTGGAAGCGATCGCTGAACTGCCACTGGTAATCCAGTATTAATGCACCTATTATGCAGCACTCAAGGAATGTTGAACTAATCTGATCCCTCTGACCTGCTGAACCTTCCCAGTCCCATTTCTTTCTGCAGTTATCTATACCACTGAGTCAGTACTGATACCTCTAGAGTGACACTTCTTGGATCTGTAAATCCCAGCTGATACTCTGCAAGCTCATATCTGTCTGCAAAGTTCAGCCTACTTGATCCCAGTGTAAAGAGATGACACTGGTGGTGCTGCAGAGCACAGCTGGGAGCTACAGCAAACAGCTGCCATTTAAATTTCATTGTCTGTCTGCTCTGTCCAAGAGTCTGCTATTGGAAACTTCCTACACTAAAAATTTAGCTACCATTTATGGCAGAGGGGATTCTTTCCATGTGGGGATTTTGGAGCATCTTCTGAAGATGGTCTGTTCCAGGTCACTGCAGAAGGCATTGTAACAAGAACACAGTGATTGAAAGCATGACCTAGGCAGTTTAACCATGGACTTTGGCTGTAGAGACCTGTGTTAGTGTGAGTGACCACTATGCAATACACATGACATCAGTATGTATTGCCTTCAACTGCATCTGCATGTACTGCTTGCAAGAGCTCTTTCCTATAGAGGTCTGTAGAAGTATAATGCTCTCAGCAAACCTCACTGTATGCATCACCTAGAAAGTTCAGTACTGCACATGTCCAAGACTTTGTCCACTTGTGGGAATGCAATATAGATGTAAACAACAGTGAGGTTGTTGTTTACAACCTCCCCACGGACAGGAAATCCATGCAGTTTGCCATGATCAGTGAGGAGTGGCTCACCTGATACTGCAACAGCTGTATTTCTCAGCATTAAAAGGTGTCATCTTTCCTATAATTTCCATCCTTCACAAAATAAACCAGTTAACCACTCTTTCTAACTGAGGCCTCCTTGGCCTAAACCAGTGATTAATCTGCTTTCCTTTGGAGGCATTTTCCAGAGTCATCCCACACGGTATCAGTAAATATGCTTAATGCCACCTAGAATTTCATTAAAAACGGTCAGGTCTTTTATACTGCCCACACGTATACTGGGCAAGCAGTATCTCGTCTCAAAATGGCAAATTTAACACATACATGGTACCAGAGATAATTCACTCTGCAACAGAGGAGGAAATCTGCATCTATTACAGGTGATATGTAAGTTTCCTATTGTCTGGAAAACTTTGCTCCTCACAGGACTGCAATCCACATACCCATCTAGGCAAAATTTTCAGATCAGCTGAGGACTAGGCACATACTTTGTCACCCTGAACCATGTTGCAGGTAATAACCTAAATTGCATTTATATTCTTACTTTTTTGCTTGAGTAATACTACAGACAGGAAAATTCTGGTACGCTTGCTTAGAGTTGTTCCCTCTGGGGCACTCATGGGAGGACTAGTGCATTTGCATTGTGTTCCTCAGCTGCCAGGTGTAGCAGCAGAGATAAGCTCCAGCGAAATAGGAATGTCAGTGAGGTTGTTCTGTCTTCTGCCAGCTACCCACAAGCCAAGACTAAAATTCCAGTTATACAACTGCAATCCTCTTGCATAGCGCAGGCTGTACTCCCTAGCTCCTGCATGACAATGGACAGTCTTCCCTTCCAAACCTTTATACAGCCAGTGCTCTCTAGATGCAGCAACTATACACTGATTGAGCTATAAACAAAGAACTTATTCAGCTATAAACCATGAAAAAGGATCTGTAGGGACTTGCTGCCTCTAAGGAAGTGAAGATGGTGCCTCCCTGTGTTCCTTGCTGGCAGGGTACAGGGCCCCAGGGAGAACTGTGGGCTTGCACGCATGCAAGACAATTGACATCTAGCTGATTTTTCATTTCAGCCGTGAAACTACCTCATTGTAAAGCTGTTTCATCAAGCAGGAGAAAGCATTCTTCACTGCTCAACAAAAGACCAATTTGTTTCCTTAGGCACAATTTACTCTTTCACATTTCTGGGCTTTGTTGTATCCTTACCTACAACTTGAGAATGTTTTTGAAGTGAGAGCTAGCCAAGTTTGGAGATGAGCCTTGAAAACCTGGTAGATTACAAAGAGAATCTAACATTGTGTGATATTCACCTCTTGTCCTCATGAGGTTCATAGTATCCCTTCTTCTATAATTTGCTGTGCTGGACACTGATCTCACTTCAAAGCTGTACTAATGTAGATTCTTTCCAATGACTCTGATGGACACTCTCCACATTTATGTTAGTGCAGCCTAGATTTAATGCCTCACCTCTCCATCCATATGTAAGGTATAACTTCCTTCCAGTCACTTTTGAATTTTGACCTCTTGAGTAATTGTCATTTAAAGCAATTTCTCTAAGCATAATTCCAACACCAAGGGGGAAAAAATTTGGATCATAACTAGAAAGTCAACAAAAATAAGTCTTGGCAAGAAAGCTCAAGTAAGAGAATACCTTTCTGACATGCAAGTCATCCACCAGTCATGAAGAGAACAGAAAGATGTCCTTCTTACATCAGTCCTCCATAGCCACTGAACAAAGTCCACTGACTTATTTCATCATTTCCTCAGATTGGAATCTACCTAATTTTCTTAGAGACAATTCACTGAGGATTGCTTAAAAACTGTCCTACTTTACAATTGAGAATGCCCACAATATGAGAACAACTAATACTGGATGCAGGACAGTTGGTTGAAGTCATTTTCTAAGCCACCACCAATATACAGGTCAAGTACATGGAACTGAATAACAAAGAGGGTTGAGGTCCGTCAGGGGAAGTAGAGGAGTGTATGAAAAATCACCCAGCCTCCATCCCATTCCAGAAACATTAAATATTAAGCATTTAAAAATCATGCAGTTCTCTTTATCCATTTATTAGTCTTTTCCTCTCTTCCTGTCTTCTTTGTCCTGCCTTCTGATAAAGATTAAAAAATCTCCTTGACTGTTTCTTGTGTTTGTCCGCGGAAGATATCCACAGATAACACGATATAGCCTGTATCTACAGCCTGTAGTAAAATTCAAGGCAGATGAACACGACTGCACAAAAGTAGCACGGTCGGCATGCCTCACGCTAGTAGCAGCCAAGCATGCTATGGCAACCAGCCAACCAATGACACTGGCGAGGAGCCAATTTGATTTATTTTTGGCAGCCTGAGACTGCATTCTACTACTGTGCCAGTCTTCGATCACAGAAACGATAAGAGAATGACCTTTGAAAGCCAAGGGGACAACTTCTGGGAGAAGGGAACTGATGAAGCTGAAACAGGGTCTGTCCCCAGGCTAGCAGAGTACCAGAGTGGCAGATGTTTGGTAGCCCTCCCTCTTTCAAGAACAATCAACTAGTTCAATCATGCCAGCAACCATCAGTGAATGATATGTTTACTGGGTGAAGACTGGGAGAAAGGTCGAGACACAGTACATGTCTTTAAGACTATGAAAGGTGTAAGTGCCAAGAGAGAGAAAAAGAGAGGTTTAAAGAGATGAGAGGGAATAATAGAATGAAAATAAGCAAAAGAGAATTTAGGCATCCTAACATGAAATATTTTCTGTCTGTGGGATCTTTGATACTGAGATGATGCTCTTCTGTGGAAGAGGCTATGAAGAGAGAGCTGCTTCTTACTACTCTGGACATTGTGTTATAGAGCATGTTGCAGAGCACAACCTAGCATCCTCAAAGAAACAGACAAGAAGGCCTATTTAATCTGTTTTGTTTTTTTTTTTTTCATTTCCTTCTTGCATTGCTCTGGGGGCATTTACCCAGCTGTTTGACTTTGTGACTGGAAGGCTGATACCATCCTTTAATAGGAATTTAAAAAAAATCTATATTCATTAACATTTTAAAGAGAATATCAGTTTAACTGTGGCCACACACCTTCCATGTTTGCTTTCTGCAAACATTTGTCAGCTTGAGTATTACTGCATGCATATTAAGTGAGTCTGAATAGATGCACATACTGGCCTTGAACAATCAAATAATCACTGAAAGCTCATTTTTAAACACATATTTGATTGTAGATTTTGTAACTTACTCCATTGGCTAGTTATTTACATAAGCAGCAGTATCATGTGCAAATGTGTATTAAATTGTAATGTTCTCATTTCAAATGATGTTAAGGGCAACAAGACCATAGGGAAGATATCTGCAAATGACTCAGAATATTGAGTACAAAAAAAAAACATTATTTGATTACTGATCATTGAAAACAGGTAAAATTAAGCAAGTGAAATATCTTAATGCTATGAATTGCCTATCTCTATCCATTACAGAATATTACACTGAATAAAAATAGGATGTTAATTCACAGCAGAATAACTATTCTTATTTAGGAATAAGGCACTCCAAATCTTAACCAAAAGTTAATTTGCACTCATTATTCTGTGTACAAAACCTTCCAAAATACTGAATTACTCTGTTCTGTTCTTACCAGTGGTGTTTATACCTTTGCTCGTGTATAAATACAACACAAGTACAGCATGCAACATACCAAATTAGATTTCTCAAATCATATACCATTTATTTTGCCACTCAACTCATCATATAAAGTGAAAGACAGAAGGGATGGAGACCACAAAGAGCCAACATGGTTGAATGCAAATTCAAGATTTATCTCTAGAAATGCTTAAATGAAAGGAGGTAAAATAAGCATCCCTTTCCTATTATGTACTTTCAGGTTAGAGTCACACTCCTCAAAGCAGTTCCCCTTGTCCCCACATTAAAACAGAATTATTTTGCACAAGCTCTTCTCTGAGTACTTATCTGTCCTTTTGGATAAGTACTTCCTTATCTTTCCACTTTGCTGAATAGGTGCAGTCACCTGAAGCTCTGAGTTAGCCATGAAGCTTGGAAGCCTAACTGTAGAATTGGATTTGTCATTTCGGAAGAGAAGTTATTCAAACAAATGGAATGAGGAAAAAACATCAATGAGTGCAAGTCTGGATGAAGATGCTCTCTAACATTTACGTAAGGCTGTTTATGAAAATCAAGATGATACACTACATTTTTTTCCTCAACAAGCTATTGATCACAGTTGAGTGCCTCATGAATGTGGAGGCCAGTTATACTTTGCACTGCCTCTTGATCAACTTTCATGTGGTGCCTGCCTCTGATGTACTGTTTCTTTTATTTATGTTGTTTTTCTTTGATAATTTACAGAAAGTAAAGAGCAAAAACGTCCTCAGGTCTTAGATGTGTTTTCTTTTCTACCTATCTCAGTATCATAATTCAGCAACAGCTCTTCATTATGGTTTGCAAACAATATGCTACTGCCAAAAAGGTTCACTTTTGCTACTCCAAACTTTTGACTTCTTCCCAGGGGAACTAGTTAAACAGACCTGCAGCTTGGTTAGGAGAAAGAACTGGAAAACACCTCCTAGACTGACTGTTTGCATTCAGCTCCCTCTCTCTCCGGTCCTCATTCATTGAGCTGTCAGGGCCTTTAATCTCCCCTTTCTTACCTGATCCTATTATCAGCTGACTGACCTTCTCCCACCACCATGCAGAAAAGAACTAGATGGCACATCCACCTACCTAGAGGAACAAGAGCTTGAAGAGAAGATGCATTTTTTCCAAAAGATGTTGGGAAGCAGAGGAGAGAGTGTTAAGAAAGAGCATGCACATCCACCACCCACAAAACCTATCAAAGGCATTCCGTCTTTAACTCTCACTCTGATTCCCGTGATGGAATCAGAGATTTCAGAGGCATCTGTATGAGAACAAGACGGGCACCCATTTCTGGAGAGGACCACTCCCTACCGAGGCGCTCACTCACCTGTCTTCTCTTCGGTTTGGCTGCTCTCCACTGTCTCCATTTGGGGTTGCGCTGTTGCCTTGGCAGTAGCATCCTCTGCGGCAGGGGTGGTGGTGGCAGTGGTGTCAGCAGCAGGCACATCGGCTTGTTTAGGCTCCTCTTTGTCTTGGGCTTCGTCAGCCTTCAAGGATGGCGAGTTATCAGTGGAAGCTTTAGTGGCACTTTCCGTCTCGGCGGCGGCAGCGGATTTTTCCTCCGAGGAGGCGGCAGGAGTGGCAGCCTGCGGGGCTGGCTGCTCTGAGCCCGTGTCAGCGGCTCCATTTGCTTTTTTCTCCTCTGCTGGCGCGCTGCTGTCTTTGCTGCCCTCATCCAGCTGGGCACTGTCGGCGGCGCTGGCCTCTGTGGCAGCAGAAGCCTCACTCTCTTTGTTCTCAGCCGCTCCGCCAGCAGGGCCTTCATCCTTCTTGTCGGCGGCCTCAGACTCGGATGCGGGGGCATCTGCCTTCTTCTCTCCCTTGAGCTTTTTCCTTGTTATGTGTCCACGGAAGCTGGCCTGGATTTTGGTGGCTGCCTTATGAGCTTTATCTTCTGGTTTGATGCCATCTTGCTCAATCTTTTGGTCCCCGTCCTCATTTTTTTCAACCTTAGAAGAAGAACAAGGAAGGAGGGCAGAGGAGAAAACAGGGTAGTACGGTTAGGTTGCGGTTGGACTTGGTCTTTAAGGTCCTTTCCAATCTGAGTGATTCTATGATTCTATGATTAGGTAAGTTAAGACTTCTCCAGACACAGCCCAGACTCTGCTTTAATTGGGAAATTCCCACCTCCCCTCCCAACAGGTGACAAGTTTGGAAGCAGCCATTCCATTTGGTATGGGTTTGAGGCCAGTGGCTCTGATTTCATCCTACGGCTGGGCAGACGCAGGGGATTGGCAAAAAATTTAAAGCACCCCATCATCTCTGCTAGCAATGCTAGAGCAACTTGCCTGCATGGAAAGGCTTGCACTAGCTGGACTGTCACTGCTGGCATGATTTATTTTCCCATCCATTTTGAAATTTTTCAGTTTTTTCCCCCAGTCATTTTCAAAACACTCTCCCACAGAGGTGTTCCATAGTCTTTCCAGACCCTCTTATGCCTTCAAATCTTTGTTCCTTTTTAATGAAACTTTGATTCACAGGTGTGTGACTCTAGCTACATCAAGTATTTCATGCTTTATAGCTTTTTGACTCAGATTTGCCTGCAGAGACCATTACTGCCACCCGCCCTGCCACAGATGCATGCTGTTACACACGCACACATATCCTCCTCACAAATGGCCTGCCTGCAAGCACTCTGAGCCCTTTTTCTCTGCTCCCCACTCTTGGTTTCATTGTAAAAATAATGGACAGATAGATATCAGTATTTCCAATTTCAGCAGATTATGACTATTTCTCTGATTTGGGTAGAATACAGCTTTACAACAAAGAACAAGCATTCCTCCTGTTTTTTAGACATAAGCCATGCATTAAAGACTTAAATGGAACCAAAACAGAGCCCATACTTCATGCTGGTCTGCTGCAGACAGATAATGCTCAGTTTGTAAAATCCTACTGAATTTACAGGTCATACCATTCTTCACCCCAATAACTTTAGCTGCTCTTGGGCAAGTAACAGCTCAGCTGCATACTGATGAAAGGACACAGTTCTATTAATATTCCCAATGGGAAGCATTCAAAAGAGCTACTCAGAAGCAGAGGCACCGGCCTCTTTGCTGTCTGTGCCTGGTTTCCAATGCTGGCTCAGGTCACAAAAGAAAGAAAATGAGCTGGCTGAGAAAGATAGCAAGTGTTTATTTCTGCAAGGGAAGAAGAAACTATTCCTCAGGCCACTGCAACTGAGAGATGCCATCTGGGGAAAGGACCAGAACCAGAAGTTCATAAATACGCCCAAAAGACTGCAGCTGGAATAAGGGAGGAGACACTGCTGTATCAACACATGATGCTGGAAACACTGTGTGTGAGGAGGGTGACAGTGGACTGGCTACAGTCAGCAGTCACTGAGAAACAGACTGTAAGGGATCGTTCCCATGCAGAATGAAAACATTGATGTGAGACAGATGGGCATGTGAACAAAGCAGTGCCAGCAAACCCAATATTTGGCCATCAGTAAGCATGAAGTACTACCCACCACATCCTTCTGGGGCCACCAATGAGGACAAGGTCCCCTGTCCTGGTGTCCAAGCAGGATAGTTCCCCAGATAAATAGGGATGAACTTCAAGAGAGATGGTGGCCGAGGAGCCAGCAGCCCCAAATGATCATGGAAAAGAGCTGCTCAGCACAACTGTGCAGGGTTGAGAATGGGTCTGAATGCACCAGCACAGCTAATGTTGCATTGTGATCCAGAGTTCTGCACAAGTTCACCTACCCTGTTCTTCAGGAAAGCTTTGCAGTTTGTACTAAGTCCTGTGTTGCAGCAGCAACATTACTACTAATGTGTAGACAAGTTGGTTTAAAAAGAGCTTGAATATATCTGCATTATACTGAAGCCAGAGCAGCACAGACACAGACTCAGGTACACAGACGTAGATATTCCTTTCTAGCACCAAATAACAAATGCCCTAGCTTTGACACTCACAAAGGTCTGTGATCAGTTTCAAACAGCAGCATGATTGGGAAACTGGAAAAATAACTACAAGATCCTAAAGATCCGGTACTATATTTCTGATTCCTGTCAAACCAATAGTGAACATGACAAAATTTCAGTCCTTGGACAACTATTGCTTGAATTGAAGAAAGAGAACTCTTGCCACTAGGACAACTGTGATGAAATGTAGCCTTGCTGCATACCTTGGTGACAGCTTCCTCCAGAGCAGATACCCTGTCACCAGGGCTATGCAGTTCTGTAAGAGCTTCTCTCCCTCCTGCTGCAGGGTGGATTCTCCTGACAGGAGAGCTGTGATCAAGGTGCATGCAGTGCTCACTGGCCAACCACCCTTTACCTGACCAAGAGTGGGAGAGTGCTTTTCCTCTTCTGGGATGTCAGACTGGAACCTCACACCCACAACTACTGTATTACAGAGCTAAAAGCCTCACTATTCCAATGACATCATTGTCCCCTTATCCCAATTGGGATGACATCAGCTTGAGTTCCTGCCAGACTGCAAGGTTCACAATTGCAGAATGTATTTCCAGCAGGGCACTTACAGCATCAATTCAGATATAAAAGATAAGGAACATGAGGCTGGGTCAGAGATGGGTTTTAAGGTCGTGAATTAAAACAGTGTTCTAATAGTTGGACTGTTTCAACTCAAATGGCTCTTAGTGGCCCTCAGGAATCCCACTTCTATTCAGTTTTTCTCCACTGCCACATCCTAGGTATTTGAAATGACTTATTTTGAGGCTACTGGCCTGAAGCTACTTCTGGGGTAGGACACGATATCCATCTAGTATGTATGTCATGTTGTGTAACAATGGGTTGGGTAAGAAGCAGATTGTTTGGAGGTAAACTTCTGTTCTCACAAAAAAAAATGAGGGCTCTTCATCTGTAGATTACGCACACAACAGATAAGGTTTAATTAAGGAAGCTGCTCAGAAATAACCTGTACACAATGAAACTCCTGGAAAGCAATTTGTCTTCCTTTGAAAGCTGAAAGGGTGAGTCAGCCTTGCCAGGATGTATTCAAAAGCATTGCAGTGGAAAACAAGAAATCTATCTGTCTTATCTATCCGCCATGCATGTTTGACATCTTGGTCGTACTATTGTGGTATTCTGGTATAAAAGTGACAATTATTATTAGTGTTTGTACAGACTCAGGAGCCTCTAGCCAAAAAAAACAGACCTGGTAAGGAGAGTTTTCATGTATTATTATTCAGTCATGCACCCCCTTCATCTATAAATTTATGTATAAACTCATACTAATACTTAATATTGAAATATTCAGGATATTGTTAATGTGCATGGAACTTGAAAATACTAAGGCTGGTTCATATATAGGGACATACAAATCCAAACATGTCCTTCTTCATTTAGACCATCCCCATATACCCTCTGAAGCCAATGTACAAAGCTTTGCCTTCATGAAACATACTGGTAGGGTTTTATGTCTCTATCTGCACCAATCCTGGAAAGATGATCCTCTCACCATCTCAATCTGCTTGTCTGCCACACCTCCAGCTTTCTAGGACATTCCTTCCCAGGCAGACAGTTCTTGTAAGTGAGACTTTCCTTGCTGTCACATAGCTGAGAGTAGTAGATGAGAAATGAATGCTTAGAACATAGACAGGATAGAGGTTAGTTTGTAGATAAGAATGTGGAAATTTCATTGACCCAAGACTCCAAGATTTCTAATCTCTGGCTACCTTTCTACCTTCTATCTCCAGAGCTTACAGAAGCATCAAAGCATAAAAAATAATGAAGAAAGCTCTGTTTTAACCTCCAGGACCATATAAATGGAAAAGGGAAATATATTACTCTCATCTTAAAAACAAACAAACAAAAAGAAAACAACCTTGTACTTAGTGAAAAGATATAAGGACCTCAAGTAATTCCATTTTCATGACACCTGCACTGAGGTACATGTGGAAATCTTTCCTTCGGTTGACTGGGTGAAACAGTACTGAATCAGCTAATCATTGGTGGTATTTGTGGGGTGAATTATAGAATGGCTTGGGTTAGAAGGGACCTCAAAGCCCATCCAGTTCCAAGCCCCTGCTGTGGGCAGGACTTCCACCCACCAGCTCAGGCTGCCTGGGGCCCCATCCAACCTAGCCTTAAACACCTGCAGGGATCAGACATCCACAACCTCTCTGGGCAGCCTTTTTCACCATCCTCTAAGTGAAAAAATTCATCCTTGTCTTATCACTATTTGCCTGTGTAAAAAGTCAGTCTACCTCTAGTTTGTAAGTTCTCTTACTGGAAAGCTGCAATGAGGTCTCCCCAAAGTCTTCTCTTCCTCAGGCTGAACCTGTCCAGCTCCCTCAGCCTTTCTTCGTCAGCCCTCTGAGGAAGATACACATCAGCCCATGATGCTCTAATCTTGACTACTGTACAACATATATTCCACTGACATCATTCAACTGATTTGTAATGAGATCTAGGCACCTGACTCTCACTGATTTCACAGGATTGAGTCACCTCAAAGCTTTTGTGGGCCTGGCTCTGCATGACCTGATTTGTCTCAGATACAGCATTTAAGGAACACAGTGCATTAAAAAAAAAAATACCATCTGTCTCCCCAGAAGGAGTGAAACATGGACACGTGAGAGAGAGAGAGAGAAAGACTTTCACATCTTGTGAAGTGAGGAAGCAATTTAGCACAGAGAACAGCTTTTTTTTTTAACCCAGTTAAATGGTGTGAAGACACCTGGATAGGGGATGGCACCTCTTAGCACAACCTGTCTGCAAGGCGAGGAAACAAACAGAGTTTCTTTTATTCCCAGGATGGCAATGGTGATGGTGACAAAACGCCCCAGAAAGAGAAAAGGTTAGTTTGTGTCTCCAGAGGCTATGCAAGATGGTTCCCCAGTGTATAACAAGCAGGGCACCAGCTCTTCAGCTTTAATACTTGAGCAATTACTGGGTTTCCATTATTTTCCCTATGCGATTCTCTCACACGTGAAATTTCCCCTCTATTTTATGATACCCGAAATGGAACAGGCTTATGATAGTCAGGCAATAGATGGATGTTATACACTTGTGTATGGTGACTGAGAAGTGATGTAGAAAATAACCTAAACTAGATCTATGTAACTATTTTCAGTGTGCCTTCTCAATAAATCCACTACACCTTCCACCTTGGTGTAATCTACTACCTTGATCTCCTCATAGTTCCAGTGCTTAAAGTGAGAAAGGCATCGTAAATGCCTACACTGCTTTTGCAGACTGAGTCAGAGAAGGAAAAGCCTTGTACCTGAAGCTTATGCAAAGTGCCCGATGTCCAACACTCAGACTTTTTGGAGCAGAATGGCCTTGAGATGTCTGTGGGAAATAGCATTTGGCTTTGCTGCTGTGGCACAGGATGCATTCACTCATCTTCCAGCGCCAAGTGCCCAAACACAAGAGGACCCAATCACAAGAGAAACACATACAGCACACCAAAATGATGCTTTTGCAGTGTAATGTCAAGGAAGTATGTTTACCCTGAGGGCTTATGTGTGTGAGGGCACCTGAGAACACAAGGTCTGTGTGGACTGTGTTGAAGGTTTTAAGTGCTTGCCATAATCAGCATCTATGCTCTTGTTCTAGGTTGGATCCTGGCACATGCCATGCTACCAGCTGTGCCTAGTCTTCTTTTTGGAAGGAAATACCTGTGTTGCTTCAGAAGGAGCCAGCCAGCAGGTGTTCAAGTCAAGGGACAAAACCTTTTAAAGTAACACCTTTACATGAAGCAGTAGCTTGTATTCTGCAGCACTTACTCATCCCCTCTGTGGGAACACGGGTCTGCATCAAGCTCTGCTGAAGGGAAGTGTCCCTGCTTCTCCCCAACCTAAGCAAACTGCAGGCAGGGATACCACAAGTCCTTCCACTGCTGGTCTCTGGGGTTCACTTGACCCTTACTAGGTTGTACCAAGGAATTATGAGGCATTTTGTGCTGACACCCACAAAGCATGAGCAACCAGGCTGAGGCTTCACACACTAGCTTCACACACAATATTGCTCCCTGCTAATTTGCCCAGGGTTTTTGCAGCCAGCAGAATGATAGTGAAAGGCTCAAGCCCCAAGACCATCCAATCCCTAACCCTTCTTCTTAACCTGCTCGTTAGTCTTAGATTTCCTCTGGTACCTATGACAGTAACTCTTCAAACTAATCACTCAACCTTGTGAAGAGAGAGAATAGAGCATCAAGTAGCTCCCTCCCTGCTTGATAATAAGCATGGGGCTGTATTTGTTATTTTTACTATTATTATTTTAATTTGCATCATTGAAAATGGGGGCAAAAATCTGAGAAAGCATTCACAGGTTTGTTGAAGTCCAACAAACATCTCAAGCAATTAGGGAAAGCAAAGAGCATATTAATTCCCCATGGCTTGGGAATATGCTCAGAGGGTGGGCTCTGCCAATGAAGCAGTAAGCTCCCCTCCCAGCACAGCCCCAGGCCTTGCCACTGTCTGGTTGAGCAGGGAAGTTGTGGAGATGAAGCCCACAGTGAAAAGAAGGGGCTCTGCACAGGGCTGGTCTGGTAAGAGAGAAGGCTAGGGAAGTGAGATGTCAGAGCTTGAGAAGGAGAGGGAGAAAGAAATGAGAGGACTGGGAAGTGCCAAAGAATTAAACTGGGAAGAGAAAAGGAAAGGAGAAGAAGTAAAACCTTGTCAGAACCAAGCCACTTCATTCAGCGCAGACCACCCCATCAGCCATGCTCACCTCATCAACCGTGCTCACATCAACCAGGGCTTCAGTGAGGAAAACTCTTTGGCTGTGCAATAGCCTCCCTTGCCTTCCCCAGACTGCTCTACAGTAAACTGCTCTATGAGATGATGCTCCTATAAGACGCTACATCCCCCCCTGCTTTATACCTAGGACCTGCCCAAAGAAGAAAAGGTCTCTCTCCTCCTCAACTTCAGCTATTGATAGGGTGATAGTCTATACCTGCTTCCTGTGCCCACAGCCATGATGGGTGGCATGGGGGTGCTGCATCCCACTGAAATTAATGGCAGACCCAAAGAAGTCACAACCAAGATTCTTGATCAGGATCTGGCAAGGACAGTCAATATTGCTTTTCTTACCGTTCATTATCCACCCGGTCAGACTTTTGTCTTTTGTTTTTCTAATCTCCCAAAAGTGAGCCTGAGCCATGGGACCACCTTCAGCGGTGTTGCCTAACCCTGTTAACACCAGCCCTACTTCCACTAAGACTGCAGTGAGCTTTGTATCTGGATGGCAGTGTTGAGTGCTGGCTCTGATTTTCATGGCACCTCCATTTATTGATTTGTGTTGTGGCTCTTCATGGTAATTTGGGATTCTCTTCAACCACACAGATGCATTTTTTTGTTTCTGGCTTGCCTCGGCCTTTCTCTCCACCCACCCTTAATTCAGTGGTACCATTGGTGGTCATGTTTGCGCCACAGACTTTCTGCAGTGAAGCAAATAGGGCTCTCACTACAGTATGCATATGGACTGGCTACAAGTAATGGTAAGATACCACCTCTTATGGATCTGAATTTTTCCAACCAACAGCATGTCTTGGATACCAGCGACCTTAAAGGAAACCTTATGTGAAATTATTCTTGGCTACTTTTTTTTCTTTTCATTCCTTTTATGTGTTTAAAATACAAGCAGAGAAAGGAGGGAGATCTGTATCTCCTCCCTACTTACCCTCATCTTAGTTGAAGTAAGGATGGAAAGAATAAAACTTACTCTTGAAATATCATAGAGGAGAATGGGTCCTTGGGCCCACTATAAGCTCTTAGATATTGCTGACACAGAAAAGCGTGAGAAGACCTGGACCTTATCTCTCAATTTCTTCTAGCCCAAAGTTTGTACAGCTCACTAACAAACAGTTGCACTGAGATCATATTGGAAATTCAAAGCCAAATGCAATGTTGGCTGGCTAAAGTGGGGTGTAATTCTATTGATTTCAATGTAATTTTCACCTGAGATAATATTCATAAGTCCTTTGTGGTCTGCTACTCCAAACTGCTTGGGAAAGATGACATTGCTATGTTCCAAAAGGACTCTGATCCTAATTGAGTTAGCATTTGTAGTGCTGTGAGAGCCTCAAATGCATGGTGTTGTAGCAAGACAAAGTATTGTGCAATATTTAAGCTTTGCTCTTATCTATTCCCTTCTGTGAGCGTAGGATAAGAACATCCTGAAAGGAGGGATGAGAGTCTGTCAGAACCTGAAAAGGCCTCCAGAGGGGACCTGTATGACACATCTTCTTTCACTCAAGTATTTGGGCTTGACTGACTGAGACCATGCACCATTTGTGTTACTTTAATGCTTTGCAGGGTGCATAAAGCTGAAGAATCAAACCCGTGATTGCAGCTGTCACTCCTGGTGGCATAGTGCCCACGGCTTAATGCTGTCCTTACCCCTCTCCTGTCCTTCAGGCAGGGTTGTCACCAGAGCATAGACAGGGCTTTGATGGGAACTTTCCTTTGGGGCCACAGGCAGAAAACGTGACACAGAGCAGCCTCAGGGCTTAATCACTTATTCTAGAGACTGGCACTGAGCTATGGGAAATGCACATGTGGCTTCAAGCCATTTTGTTTCCTACTTTGCTCCTCTACTGTACACAACTCTATTGAAAAAGGAGGAGGGAAGGCAAGCCTGCAGTGCATGCTGAGATAGACCCTTTGTGGACACTTTTGAGTTAATGCTGTAAAGACTTCCAGCCAAAAGGAACATGTTGAATAGATGTTGGGAAAAAAAGCCTAAGTGTTTGGATCTGCCTCTCATAAAGGCTAGTATGCCACAGACATATGTAAAAAGTCTCTCAGAGCTTCCCCTAAGCTTCCTGCTGTAGGTGAGCTCTTCTGTCTTGCTCTTCTGGATATCCCATTGTTACGTAGAGTTTATAAGAGAGCTTCAAATGGCTTTAAATATCTTGGTCCTAAAGCCTTCTGTTTTTGGTTTGTTTTTTTTCCATTCTTCACTCAGGAAACATGGTAGTAGTCTCAACACAAGTATGCGTTGCAATGTGTTTTCTCCAGGAGTGCAGTCACTCTGTATCTGGTGATGCAGCCCAATGAACAGGCATACTGTCATCCAGACATCCCTGGAGCCCTCCCTGTGCAGGGTTTTACTCAACAGCCTGCTTGGCAGACCACTAAGGGACAAGAAGGCCATTGGAGAGATGAGATGATGGCTGGACAGGCAGAATACACAAAGCTCCTTCTACTTCTTTGTGTTCTGCTGTGGATGTGTTATGAGAAGTGAGTTTTCATCATGAGCAGAACCTGTGAGGCTTCTTCTCTCATGAGCCAGTGCAAAGACAGGCAGAAAGCAATGGCATGCACGTGTAGACTGTCTAACATCAGGAAATTGTGTGTTCAGTCTTCCAGGAAGAGCCAGCATACATAGAGTGCCCAGCTTTGTCACAGAATGAAAAGCAAATAGAAAGCACTGAAAGCCAGCTAGATGCTCTCCAGGGTCCTCTCAGCCCTCTCTGTGCACTGCAGCAGGCTGATTTTGTTCATATTTAACCAACTCTGTAAGACCAGCACCTATACCATTATTCATTCATTTCCCCCAAAGATGATTCTCTGGGTTTCTCTGACAGCTTATTCATTTGGTAAACTAAAAACTTCCTTCCCAGAGTTTCAATCAGCCCCTTGCTTCTTGTCCATGTTGAGGACAGCTTGTTTCTGCTTTCTTAGTAACATTCCTTTATAAACCAATAGCTCTCACCTCTCATACCACTTTTTCTTACCAGATCATTCTTCCTACCAGTCTTAACCCCAACTCAGAGATCCTACTTTTCTTACTTACTGAATTCACACTTCTTCTGCTGAGAAATGACTAAAACATCACCTCAGCTTTAATGAATAACGAAACACTATACTCACGAAAATAATAATTAGCAATGTAGCTAAAAATACATCAGTGTGTGGATCAGACTCCCAAAGGCAGTAAGAAAAGCCGCAGCCACGAACATAGATGGTGATGAAAATAGCTCAGAAAAAAAAGAAAAAAAGAAAAAAAGAAAGACTTTAGGGGAACTTAGGAATGGCTGAGTATCCTATAGATAGATAGCAATCTATGCAGACCGTTCAACACAGTCCTAAGTCTGACTGCTCCATTTCCTGTCAGCCTTTCCCAAATGCCATTCAGCACATTTAGGAGTTTTCTGAGGATGTCAAGAGGTTGGATAGCTGAAGCTGGCTAGGACAAATAAGATGGAGTGGAAGGAAGCCAGCCACTTTTCAGAGGTTCTTAGAGTTTTCATCCGGGCTCCTATTGTACTAACAGTGAGCTTCCAGATGAAGGGAGAGGTGCCTGCTGTGAGAAGAGCCAAATGCAGGAGGATTTATGATGATGACGATGGTTATTATTTCTATATCCTTGGGATATATTTCCCTTGTGGTGCTGGGAAAGGAAGCAAAGAAGCAAGCAACAGAAGTCAAGACAATGGGAGTGTGTTGAATACAAGAAAGTTCACAGGCAGCACGCTGGTTTAAAGAGGAAAGAAAACTGAGATACTGTAGGGACCAGCTTGCTTTCTTAGAGCACCATCTAAAAGACAGAGCCTTTTTTTTTTTTTTTTTTTTTTTGCAAAAAAGACTTAATTTCTGCTTCTTTGGGAAATCACAGGACAAAGCTGGCTCTTGTCAGTCCAATTTGTTGATTCATCAACAGTAACAACATTTAGTCCTTCATAAGACATGCAACTGGAATTAGGCAAATTGCAGGTCTGCTCAAATGAAGCAAAAATTATGGTATGCAAAGATTACGGTCTATATTATGTGGAGGTTACATCAGCAATTATATTCCACTTTTCAGATGAACTGTTGGCTTAGCCATGAAAATAGTCACAAATCCCACATATACTATTACAGTGAATGATTACTGTATCAGATATTTTAGCCTTGGAATCTGCTTGTTTTGTTATTTGTGGGTTGCTGTTTGGTTTTTGTTCATTTGAACCTTTTATTTTCCTTCTCTTCAGTGAGAAAGAGGAAACTATCATTGGAGTATCACAGACTGCATGTCACAAACACACACATATATATAAATAGAGGACTACATCAATAATACGGGAGCAATCTACTGCCTGAATTCAGTTGGCATAACCTATTCACTAAATCCTGCAGGAATAAAATCAGAAATGAAGCACAGACACAGAATGTTTCCAAACAGAATAAATTCCACAAGGGTTCTTTGAGCCCTTCAAGAAACAACAAGTTCAAATGCAAGAATGCTTTCTGTACTCTTCCAAACTAGTCTCTAGCTCAGGGTTTCACGATCTGACTAATCCCTAGTAATACCTAACAGCATTGAATGTAGATGTGAAGACTCTGTTGGGGCTTTCAGATACTTAACATTTTGATTTCAGCGTAATGCAAAGGACAATTTCCACCTGTTTCTTGCTTTGGTGAAGAAACTTTTACTTCAAAGCCTCAGGAAAATATAACGCATCCTCCTCTCTCCTCATCAAGATGCTCACTTTCCAGATTGCACTTTATAGACATTAATAAATTGCTGACATTTTAGTACGCATTTATATGCTTTAGATCTAGTAGGTCAGTATAAACTTGATTCAATGAAGAATTAAAGGGTCAAGCCTTAAGGAACAAGTGGTGGGCTTTTCACAAATGCCTCCTTGCCTTAATCCTGCTAAAACCAGTGAGAATTAAGCACCAAGGCTCTTCGAAAAACCTCCTGGGCTCCTGCCTATATAAATCTAATTTGTCAGGACAGTTCTGTAAATTACCCAATGCCATCTTGCTACCGTTGGAAAGCAGCACAGTAAATATCTGCTGAAAGACTGCAAAGTAAAACAAAGGAGCTTAAATAAGACTTAACGCTTGAGAGGGAATTCTGGATATTTGAAGCTCAGGAAACTCAGGGGTATAAAAGGATTACAGTACAATCTTGGTCCTGATTTTTGCAGTCAGAAGGTGGAAAGTGAAAATGCAGGAGGCAGACAAACTCCTACAGCCCTGCTCTACCTTTGCAGAAGTCTTCTGTTAGACTGGCCCAGGATTTTCACAGGGCAACTCCTAGTTGCATGTCTGTCACCTTTGATTAGCTGGCTTTAGATGCTTCGAGTCTGATTCAGAGCAGTGCTGAGCTCTCAGAGCTGCAGCTGAGATCAAAGGGAAATGTTTTTAGATATGTGCAAAAGAAAATAAAAGCCAGTAGTAAAAGTCATGTCTTTTCTCAGAACTGGCACCTGAAATTAGGGAATCCAATTGGCCAAACTCTCTCTTTGTGCCTCAGTTGTCCATCTGCAAAAACAGAATAAAATATTCAGTTATCCCACATAGGTGTCACAAAGATTAACTAAGTAATGTCAGGGAAGTTCACAGAATCACAAGGCAGACCAGGAGAAAATTAGTATTTCTGATTTCAGAGCAGAATCTGAAGAGTGTTTATTGAATATAGCTGTGGGGTCGCATGCTGACTTATTATGAGTGAACAAAATATTGAATAACTGCTCATTAAGTGAGCGCTGGCCATTCTGTGACCTGAATGTGGCAGGAATCCCTGGATAGAAAAATAAGATGTACTCCTGCTATTAGATGTGTATTAAAATGCATACACAAGAGGAGACCGTTCTGAGTTTCTCTGCGGTCTTTTTCACATGTACACTACCTCACATTGCATCTAAAATCTAAATATATTTCCACTCCTAATAATGCAGGATAATTCCATTTCTACCCTGATTTCACCTTCTAAAATGCTGAGAACTGCATCATGGGAGTTCAAACCTCCTGGTCTACAAAAACACCTGCCAATGTTTGGGCAGGTTCTAGGCTCCATCAGTTTGGAGAAGAGAAGGCACCTCATTGCAGCCTTCCAGTATTTGAGGCAAGCTTATAAGCAGGAGAAGGAACAACTTTCTACACGACCTACAGTGATAGGACAAGGGGGAATGGTTTTAAACTGAGACGGGAGGTTTAGGTTAGATATTAGGAGGAAGTTTTTCACACAGAGGGTGCTGATACACTGGAACAGGTTGCCCAAGGGGGTTGTGGATGCCCCATCCCTGGAGGCATTCAAGGCCAGGCTGGATGTGGCTCTGGGCAGCCTGGTCTGGTGGTTGTTGACCCTGCACATAGCAGGGGGGGTTGAAACTAGATGGTCTTTGAGGACCTTTTCAAGCTGTTCCATGATTCTATAAGATCACAAGACTGTCCTCCTGTATGGGAATGCCTATTGAAAAGTAGCCCTAGCACCACCAAAGTGTGCTGTCAGTAATCTGATGTATCTCCATAGTAGGAGCCACACTTCAATTCCTCAGTATCCGTGTGTGGCTTAGAAGCCACAGATTGGCCACAGTCAAATTAGGAAAGGCAGAATTATCAGTGGAAAATGAGATATTTTTCTTAGCAAAAAAATAAATTAATGGAAAGTAAGCCTTATCTGGCAATTTAATGAATGCACAATTACTGCATCAGGGAAAAGCCCCCTGAAGATTTCACTATTTAATATGTACAAAAAGCTACTACTGAACAGAGAATTACTTTGTTCAAAGGATCACTTATATCCTTGCCTAGTTTCCAGCAACTCAGTGGCTATCCTGCAGTATCAGAACTGGAACAGCAAAGGTGCTGCAGGGCAAGAGCACGGGATGCTGATAAAAGTAGAACAATGGAATGGCAGAAATCCTGCTCAGCATTTTTCTCTGCTCTGTATAACTGAGTGCTATTTCACTGCCACTGGCAGCAAACTGACCTCCTGTTCACACCGCAGTACTTGAAAATCGTGTTTTTTAGAAACTGTGCCCATCTCCAATTGTGATTTATTTCTCAAGGCATTTCTGCGATGCTCAGAGTTTTCACAAATAGATTTCCAAACAGCAGAGTCGCTCTGTACTCCAAAGAGGTACTCAGCATACTCTGGTGTTTGCTGCACCTGACAGCAGGAAAAGCTTAGAGGCAAGTACCCAAGAGAGAAGTTGAAACATTACAGGTTGGAGATATCAGTATCGATGCTACCATGCTGTGTGAAGCTGAGATGCAATGAATTATATGTGAAAGGTAGAGCTGGATGGGGCTGGATATGAGGAGGCAGAGCAATGAGAAACATGTTATTCTTTCTGTGGGACCAGGTCATAACCACAGAAGAAAAAGAGAAAAAACAGACCTGCCAGTGGGACCAATCACTGTACTTGGCAAGATAGGAAGGCTAATCTCAGTGTGGGAAGACCCATTCAGCTGTAGAGCATTTCTGTGCTGTGGCAGTGGATATGCTTTGGTGACCAAAAAATGGAACTGGAGTTGCTCCAGGATGAAATCCCATCTGATCTGAAAGAAGTGAGAACTACAAGATGCCCACCACCTCATAAATGCTAACACAAGACCTGCATTTTCATTACCTCTGGCAAGCATGCATCTAGTTTTGCCAGATTCACTTTGCAGCAAGGCCTTTTTCTTCTCTACACTGATAGCTTCTCCACTTCCACTCCTAACTGGCCAAGGAGGGGGATCCTGCCTCCAGACTTCACATCAAAACCTTCTCTTATAGCCACCTCCACAAAGTGTCTCTCCAGAGCACTCAGCCCTGGCCAACGAGTCTGCAAAAATCTTGACAGTGAGAGGACTGACTAGAGGAGCAGTGTCTTAAGATGCCATGATGGGCAGTCTTGCCAGAAGGTACTCAAAACAGGAGACAGGGTGCCCTCATAAGGCACAGGCTTCATAACTACTAGTTAGATTTGTCAGGTTTACAGTGTCATGCCATGCTGACACATCTCAAGAGAACAGAGGTACAAGTCTTCTTCTATGCATGGAGTGCAGGAGAATTGCTTTTGTTCAAAGACTTCTGAATTTGTGCATTGGAATTTCTCTATTTCCATTTCAGCCTCTCTTAAGACAAAACTGTTCCCTGTTAGGAACAGGGAATGTTAGGTTGCTTTGTGCCCTGGTGGAACAGGAATCTAAACTTAATGAGAACAGCACCAAGGTTGGGACATAGAACCCACAGTGCCATAGACCAGCCTGCTTTCTTGCTTGTCAAACCTAGGCCTCCCTCAGGAGATCCTCCCACACAATCCTACAGACAGATGCATGCTCCATTCCCACAGGTACCTGCATAAAATGACCAGAAACCAATCAAATAAATGGTTTACATTACTCAAGCCACATCTTCCAGGTGCAAGGGAAAGGAAGAGGAGAAGAAAAGTATGTTTCCCATTATTTCTAGATTAGTTCACAGAAGGAATGTAAATACTAGTTTAAATGCTATTGATGGTACACAGAGGAGAAAACAGGCAGACTTTTGCTGGTGATTCCACTTTCTTCTGTGCATCAGTTTCCTCACTCACAAAGGGAATAAAAACAAGAGTGGTCCAGGCTTGATCTAGGATGATACTATGGAAAAGGGTAGTATTAGTTTCAGTGACAAAATATTTGGCCCATTTTTGTCCAGTAATTTTGTAACCCCTTATTCACAGGCACAAGTACACAGTAGTGTGACTCATGCATTATATAAAAAGCCTGTCCTACAATCATCTTTATGGGCACATGCTAAAAGCTGATGTAGAAAATGTAAAATGGAGACTTACTCTGAAACTTGGCTTTCACACCCTTTTGAGTATGCCCTATGATAATTTTTATCATGTCATTTATTTTTTTCTGCAAGTCCTCCCCACCCCCAGCTACTATAAAGGATAGGCAAAGCTCACTGAGTGGGTGGCTATTCAGTATTTCCCTTTATCCTAATTTCAGGCATGGCAAAGTGCCTTATTTGCCATACATCATTCAAAGCCAGGACTGAATACAGAATTACTAATTACCTCACAGCCTTTTCTAGGGTACAGTTTTGCCACAGTATCTCAGTGCTCCATGAGCCTTAACAGATGTTCTCACCAGGGAGGTAGGTGGGGTTGTTATCTCTACTTTACAGACACTGAAATCAGACACAAAGAGGGTAAGGTGAAAAAGTCCGCAGCATTTGCTGATTTTGGATCCCTAATTTGAGACCTTGGATTAGCATTTCCCCAGCTCTGTGAGCATACTGGGAGCAGAACTCCACACAATACCAGCTCTGCACTTCTGCCTGTCAGAGCCCAGGTGTCTCAGATGGAGAAACCAGAAAATGAGAACACACCAATTAGCGGCCACCCCTGGAAATCTCATTTATAGGCATTTTCACTATCACACAGAAACCTGTGGCAGGAGACAGGAAAAATTCAAGAGCAGAATTCAATTGCCATACCATGAGACCATTCTTCTGCTTTCAAACAGCCCTCTGCTCAGTTCAATGCACAACCTTCATCGCTGGCAATAAATGAAACAGGAGACTATAGAAAACACCTTTGTTCATGGCAAAACTCATTCAGTCCCTAAGTATATCTCATTTTGTGCACTGAATGATCCCAGTAAAAAATTAACCCACCCAACCTTCCCCTCCCCCCCCCCCCCCCAAAAAAAAGATCAACACGCTATTTGACCATATAATTAAGGACCAAACCATTATGCCTGTATATACGAGAGAGGGCAAATTTGAGAAGGAAGGAATGACAACTCTTTAATTAATTATTTACATTCAAAGTGTCTGGCTTTGAAAACTCAACATTTGCTTTAAGAAGTGTTTAATTTCCTATTTAAAAAATGCAAATGAAAAAGAAAGGAAATAATAGGAAATTCCATCATTTGAAACTATAATGGCATTATGTTTCCTTGTGTTTTAAAGCTACAGTTGTTGCTTATTAAATGGTTGCAAAACTCTTACACTTTTTCTTCTAATATCAACTTCAGACACAGCCAAACAAACAAACAAACAAAATAATAAAATAAAAAATCACAATATGTTTTTGAAGAAGATACCTACCGAGGAACTTCTTGTCCAAACAGGAAAAATTCAGCAAAATTCCATGTAGTTGAAAAGATCATCTTTGATTGTTACAATTTATCTCATCCCCTAAAAGCTGAGTAATCCTGACTACAGGGAAGATGTTTTGTTCCTGCTTTTCTGTTTTGTAAAGGCTTTGGAAGATCCTAAGAAAAGGATATCTTGCTGAGGGTTGTATGGACTCAGCACATGATAATAGAAGATACTACAGGTCAGCTTTATTTCTTCCATAATCTCATGCAGCAGTATTTCTTCTGCTGTAGAAGAATTTATCCAAAGAAAGTGAAATCCCCTCAATATTACATCTCAGCATGTTTTATTTAAGTACTCCCAGCAACCGCTGGGCACATCATAATGGGAATAGAGGAGAATAAGCACTAAAGGTGGGTGCTAGTAGGGGTACAACACTCCAGTTGGGAATTCCTGAGTGACTGCCATATAAATGCTTTGAGATAATTCATGTCAGACAGGTAGAAGAAGTCACTAACTGATAAATCCCTACTAATCCTCTCCTGAGGGTGATGAAAAGGAAATATCAGTGTGGAGTTCCAGCAGATGACCAAGTTCTGAACACAGATGTTACATCTAGGATGAAACGACTTGCAGAAATCACAGCTTTAAGGCCACCAGAAAATATGTGCAGAACTAGACACCTCATTATCACAATACACCAAATGAATGTCTTCTGAACCTATATGCTCATGCTAAAAGCAGAAGACAGAGTGACATCTAAACTGTCAGAATTTAGGCATCTTGATCCGGTTATCAGTGAAGCATCATCTGTTTTGGACTCCAATCCCTGAATCTCTGCTCAAAAAGGGATGTAACTACAGTCGTCTCTGACAGCATGCAATTTATAGGCTTTTAGGTAGTTAACTCAGTGCTCAAATTACGGTGCCAACATCATGGGAGATATGCCCCAGTTCTCTACTCTACCTGGAAGGATCTCAAGTCTTACTCTTCCTACTATAGAAGACTGTTTAGAGTAAGGTACTTCTAGCTTTTCCTGCTTAATATATTAGGCTTTTTTTTTTTTTTTTTCATGGAAGAATTAAATTAGCTTGAGACCAGAGACAGCACAGAATTAAATCTAGCTCTACAGTCCAGTGGCTAAGCACTCTTCTGCAAAGGGGCAGATTGGGTCCAGTTCTTGCTTCAGTGAATATTTGATACTAATCATAGAAAATCCTCCACATGAGATCACTTAGTTCATCTCATGGTTCAGCAATACCTCAAGAGCCCTACAGTGACTGGAGCTGCTGCCATAGCTTTCTCAGACAATCTACCCACTGCATCAGTATCTTTTCTGTGAGAAAACTCTTCCTAAACCCTAGTCTGAATCACTCTCATAGCCCATTAAAGACCTTTACTCCCTGTTTTATCCACTCTGGACATGAAGAAGAGATTATTCTCATTTTATTGCGCTTGTTTCCTATGCATTTGAAAACTCTCTGCCTTACTCCTTTTAAGTTAAAAACAAACTAATTATTTCAATCTTTCCTCACAAATTACATTTCCCTTGACCTCCAGCAATTCTCACTGTCCCATTTCGCACCCTCCCTTACCGGACCAGACTTTCTTAGAGCATGATGAAGAATAAAGCATGGCATTTCAGCTGAGACTTACATGTCCTCATCAGAGCAGAAGGCGTATTATATGCATCTTACAGCCTCTACTCCTATTTACACAACCTGATAAGATGAACTTCTGGTCATGTAGAGATGCTGTCTCCCCTCCTGAAGGATAACTGGTTGTTGTGTTGGCCTCCATGGATAGCTGGGTGCAATTTATTAATCCTGCCCATGCAGAGCACCTTGGATTCATTCTGATGCTTTTCAGACTGAGTCATTGATTTGACAAGATTGCCTTGAATTCCAGTAAATTTCACCAACAGATACCTGGGTCACATTATCTATATTTTTTAAAAAAAACTTCTTTTAGCCAGTCTTACAAGTTGAAATTAAAATATAAAGTATAATGTACTTAATGAAAACAATTAAGCACTAACAGACCACAGCTCAAGCTGTGGCAATCTGCTCAATACAGTCTTCTATTTCGATAGAAAATCAGTAAAAGTTACTCATTGAGTAGGATTATCTACATCAGTTATGCATCTCTGTTGTAATGTTTTCCTTTGGACCATGCTCCTTTGCTTCACTTACGATAAAAGCTTGTGAGATAATGTCAAAATCCTTAAAAATGACAAGGTATGACAACTACTTCCCTTGTATCCACAAGGCTTGTTATAGAAGAAAGCTAAATTAGTTTGACATGATCTATTCTTGACAGATCTGTGCTGGTTCCTAATCATCTTCTTTATTAGATTATTTCCACCATTTTTTTTTTCCAGGAATGAAGTTAGACTGAGTAGTCTGTAATTTCTTATCTCCTCCTTGTTCTTTTTCAGCTTTCAGACACTTCACCCAGCCCTCACAAGTTTTCAAAGCACTCAGAGCTTCACAGATTGCTTCCACCAGCTTCATAAACAACTCAGGATGGTTTGAATCAACCATATTACATCACTACATTCTGATCTGTTCTTACCCTTTCCTACATCTTGACCTTCTTCCTTTGGCTACACATAATTTTAGCCATCTACCAGCAGTTGACCATGCTACTGAAGACATGCAAAATAAGCATTAAATACTTCAGCAAACATGATGTAAAGTCCTAACTGAAGGACTCTTCCCTCCCCTCAATGAATATTGTAAACACCAAGGTAGAGAGTAATGATGACATTCCTTTACTTCCTTCCTCTGTCCCAAACAATATTTGATTCTTCCATGCAACAAATGATCATTGTGTCCAAGAAACACTGGGATAAATGGGTCCCTGCATAATGTTTAATATAGTCTAATAGCACATTCTCCTTGGAGATGGGTTTTCAGATTACCCTGGGAGTAATGGTATATTTACCGCATTTCTGGGTGAATACTTCAACCAAAGTGTTTCTGGATTACAGGAAGGTAGTAAATTCTCTTCCTCTTGAATGCACTCTGCAGAGACTTCATCTGACAAACTTACCCATTTTGGCTGTGCAGGGAAAGCAACTGGAAGAACACTTTTGGGTTTGTTGATCCCAAGGTAGCTTAGCTGTTAAGTAGGTACTGAGGTGATTAATGTTTATAAAACTAAGATTATTTAGGGATTCTAGTAAGAAATCTTTCAGTGTTTAGGGAGACCTACAGGTATATGTATAATTACCTCAGGACTTGAGTTACCTCCATATTCGGAAAGGAAACAAGATCTAAAATTCTCCTATGTCAGTAGTAGTCAGTAGTCAGTACTACACCTCTAAGAAGGTAGTTGAACTTAGAACAGCATAAATCACTGACTTCTGACTTCAGAACAATGGTAAATACTTGATATATTTTGGACTCCTCTTTCCAGCCACGCCCGAATTACAAAGGAATGAAATTCTACAAGATAAGGCACTGTCTTATAGTATCTTTTCCTGCCTTGTAGAATCCCATAACTCAAAGGAAGAAAACAAAGATCATAAAACAGAAATAACTGAACTTTAAAGGAAGATTTGCTAATCCTATACGCCCTTTGGGCTCATTTTTTACTAATTTGTCAGTTCTTTTATCTTCCAAGAGTCATATACACTGGCATCATTATGGAAGGTTCTTTTTGCTGCATGTCTAGTTTTATCCTATAAGAGGGTATTGATTCACATTAACTTTTCTAACTATGCTCTGCAAATGATCTAAATTCTGTTTGCTCCATAGAAGTTTTTGGTTAGCTTCAATTCTGTTACTTTGAGGGAGTATCTTTCTTCCTTGCTCCATTCTTCCTTCCCTCCAGACTGAATCTCTTCTAGCCAGTATTTCTGACTGGGCTTTGGAAACATAGGAAAGGTCCTTTAGCAGATCCTGCACTTCAGGTGGGACTGGCTGCATCCCTGTCATGCTTCTTACTGTATTTTTAAAGGTCCTGCCATCATTAAACATCAATTTTCTGTTGTGGATGTCTGTCCTCAAAACTCTTCACAGGGCTCCCCCTGGGTCTTCCAGTGGAAATGCAAAGAGCAGGAAGGGTTAAAAATACTGTACTTCATCCTTGATCAGGCAGAGTCTCCATTCTGACAGGTTCTGACTCAGCCTGTGCTATCCAGCCCTTTGCAAACTGCCATTCTGACTACTCCAATGAAACAAGTTAAGAAGGAAATAGTAACACTAAAATGTTTCTGGTTCTGAGGAACATAAAATGCATTTCATTGTAGCCCTCTAGTCTACAGTGAAATGTCCCTGCTGAGCACAAACCCTTGGGTCAGCTTGTAAAAGCCCCTTTACATCAGTTCCTTGTTGTTCCATTTCCCCAAAGTTCCAGCGCAGCCTTCCACCCACACCATGCCCTGCTCAAGTGGAGCAGATGATGCTCTCCAGGCATTTTCTCAGCAGTGGATTTCACTCTTATATGAAAATAAATGCCTGCAAGTTTTACTTCAGCAAATCAACAAGTCACACTAGTTCTACATTTCAAAACACAGATAAATTTAATGAAATTCTTGTTAAGTCTACCACTGAATAACTTATTCCTAAATCTGTGGGTAAACAAAAGAGGAAAGCATGGTACCATACTGCTCCAATATCCTCAGCCTGGATACTTAACATTGAAGATTTATAAGCTCATTGGATACTATTGATAAAATAAATAGATTAGATTCTATTCGATATTGTGATGAACTGGATGCCAATTGATAGGTCTTAATTATAAGAGTAATCGAAACTAAATTATTCTAAACATCATCAATTATTAGAAGCTATCCCAAATGATGAAAACTAGAAGTTCCTGGGACTACAGTTTCACTCCTAGGAAATTACAAGAAGATTGGAATAAAACCAGCTTCAGAGCTGGGTCCAGATCCAAACACACTCCTCTGACTGATTAAATTTTAGGGGCATTCAAACCAAGCGAGTAAGATTTCTTCAGAGTCTGTTAGCTTTACTAATTACCAGCCTTCAGAGATACATTGAAAATGTTTAAATATTATGAGATGTCCCAGTTTTCTATAAATATATACCATGATTATAGCTGGAATTAATTCAAGAAACTTCAGAAGTAAGATGAGTAATGAATGAGACTGACATTTATTGGTTATAATTTGAAAGAAGATAAGTACATCCTGGCTTCCTTTTCGAAGAATCAAAGCCAATCAGCCCTGCTGGGAAGAAGGCAATCTCTGGACACACTTTTGACTAACAAGACAGCTAGAACACACCTTGACACCTAAGAGTGGCATCAGCAGCTGAGGGAGAGGCCCAGAGGAAGCATGAGCCATCAGGAAAGCAGGAACTGATAGAACTGATACTAGCATGTACTGTATGAACTGCTTTTATGGCAGCCATACTCCTCCCCAGCTCCTTGCTGGAATTGGGCAGTTTTTCACCTATGCTGACAGCAATGAAATAGGTGAGAATGAACCACTCTGCTGTCTCTGCCTATAGGCATTCATTTTCTTCAGCTGCAACACCTACCAAAGTGGAGGAGGCCTGGGGATGCTACAAATGCCAACTGGAAGCACAAAGGAAAAACTTTTGTATTTTCTCCTAGTAGTTTCCCTGCTCATACCAGAGCCAGGAGGGTGAAGGGAAATGCCCATGATGGTAGTAGAGAATGCTGCTGCCAGCAGGACTTCCCAAGAAGCATAGACTAATGCAGGGCTGGTAGGTACCCAGCTGGAGGAGAGAGGCTGCAGCAGGAGGACTGCATGGTCAAGGGAGCAGGAAGGAGGGAAGAGCAGAAGAGACAAAACAAATAACAGGAGGAGTCACCAGGATCAATGTAACTCCAAAAGCACAAATTCACTTTTTTATATGGAAAACAAACCAGTATTTTCATCAGTATTTCCACCCCACATACTTTCTGTAGGTTGCACAGGCTAGTGCATTGTGACAGTAGAAGACGACTAGCATAATGATGAAAGGCAGGGGGAAGTTTAAGTTGTAACCTTCTCTCAGACTCTGGTTCATCATGGTTAAAAATGAGTCTGGGGAGAAATTCAGTGCTTTATGTTAGAGGAACACAAGTGGCTAATAAACATCCCAGCATGGGCTGAGGACAGATACGGCAATGCTTTGCCTGTTTACATCACCTTTCACCTGAAGGCATCTGAATCCCTTTTTTTCCCCCATATACTAATTATTTAGATCCCATTTTAAAGCAGCATCTTGCAGAGAGGGCCATGATAGCCAGAAAAACTATGCCTCCATCAAGTCAGAAAACAGGTTAATAGTGCTGTTAGAATCAGCTAATTCAGAAATCAGCTCTCCCCAAACACATTCCTGTATACTAACTACCGGCCTGTGGTGCTTGCAACCATGAAAAGCCATGGAGTTTTACACACACACACTCAGCAGGTAATAGAGAGAGCCCTAAGGATATATAAACACCTTCTCCACATGAGGCCATCAGAACTCTGAGGTTACACGTTGCCGCCCAGCATGCTCAGGAAGATCTTGGAATTAGAGATGAAATGACTGCGAATGGACTTTAAACTTTGGACTTCAGTACCTGCTTCCAGGATACCTGCTCTGCTATTTTGGTATTTCCACTAGCAAGGCCCATTCATCTTTCACTCAGCCTTTCTAAATGGCCAACCTCCTCTCAGCAGCCTAGTATTACCCTGGATGGAGCTATTGGGCTGTGGTTGTTGCCTTACAGTTGGAAATTGGTTCTTCATAGCTCAGATGCAGCCAGATGTGGACTGCTGCCTAATGCCTCCCTGAGACTTGCCAGCCTCAATGCAAATGGGTAATGAAATGCACAGTGCCTTCCAAAGGGCATCAGCACAGAGGGCTGCCATCAAAAGGTTTCCCATCCTCAGGTGGCTTTAGCCTGGATCTGTCATCAGAGCTTTCATTCATTCTCAAATCCAAATAAAGCCCTCCCTGTATAAGGAAGAAGCCTGAAGCAATGAAACAGCAAGGGACAAGAGGGGAGTTATACAAAGGAAAGGATACAAGGGCCAGCAACACATGGACTGAGAAAATGGCAATCAGTAATGCACCACCAGCAGTAATGCACCACTGGGAGCATGAGAGAACTCAGGTTATACATACTTGGTGTAAAAGCAAGCTTTTGCTTCATACTACCTCACCCAAAAGCTAAGGTAGTCCCTGGGTTATGCCTGCTGGTAACACCTCAGCATGCATGTACTTGCTTTGTACAGACCAGGCTGAGCCCAGATATGCCCCACATTCTCTGCATGTGGAGCCAACAAGTTGCTTAGGGGGGCACACGTCCCTATGTGTGAGGCCATTGAACCCAAACAGGTATACACATCCCTGATTTACATCACACAAGTCTATCAGCCTGCTTTTATCCTGCTGTGGGCAAAGGGCCAAGTTCACCTTCCCACTAGCACAAGAAGGCTTGGCAGTATGGCAGATGTCACAGTGGGGCATTCTCCCTCCACAGTGTCTCTGGGAAATGGGGAGGGAGAAATGAAGTGTCTGTGTAGGGCAGCTCCTAGATCACAGAGTCCATGACAGCTGGCCTGAAATGAGAGCAGACTTCAGGAGGAATCTCTGTGCACTTTCATCTTCATGTCAGTGAGAGCCATACAACAGCAGGAGAGCTCCCTGTCAGATCAAGCTTTAAGCAGGAGAAGACTCAAGTGTGCCAGGCCACAGCCTGTAGGTACCAGAGGTACTGCCTGGCTGCACGAAGCTGGGGATTCCAACTCAGGAGCAAGGGGCAAAAAGCAATTTCAATCAACAGACTGGTATCTCTATTGAGCATTACGGCTGTCCTCTCCCTGGCAACTCTGCCTGCACTTGCTGAGGAAGGGGCTTGTCTGCACCATTAAGAACCTTTACTTTATGCGATTGAGGAGAAATCAATGCCTCTAATTGTCAGCAATGGCAGCGGAGGAGGATGGGGTGATGGGAGGGGTGTTTCTCTGGAGACACACTTCTCAGGAGAAATCCCAGTGGTATTGTCCTAGGAAAAGAAATAGTAAGGACCTGAAGTAATTAAACTTCCAGGCAGCAATTGTCTACTGGAAGCAGCACAGAAATGGCTCTGAGCCTCATAGAAAGGCAGGGCAGCGGCTTGGCTCTTCCAGGGTGCAGATGCCCCTGCCCTGAAGTCAATGGCTGGAGGTGATTTACGTCACGTTGGTGAGTGGAGAAAGGAGGGATGTGGATAGTCCCTTGCCTGTACTTTTCCTTTTGCTTTCCCTTCCTCTTCCCCCCTCCATCTCGGTGTTTAAAGGCATGACCATCCCTCACAAGTTCAGAAGCATCCACATCGTGCGGCATAATCAAGTTATTCTAAATGAGATCTGAGACATTTTAATACCTCGAGGCCACACACCCTTAAATCCGCGTGCATCTTCCTCTCTCTCTTTTTCTCCATTTCCTCCTTCCCGCACACCTCTGCAGTTCCTGGAATGACAAGACACCTCGCCGGCTGGCTGCAATTGCTAAAACACTCCCTAATGCTTTCTCCGATTGCATTAAGCAGCTTCTTCAGAGATACAGCCCTGTTTATTCATGCTGCTCGTGTGGAAGGGGAAAGAAATGCAGACTGCCTCTCCCCCTCCCTCCTTTGATTCGATGGGTGTGGCAGGTTTAAACCTTTGCAGCCGCGGCTCGCCAGCACTGGGCGCGGAGCGGAGGACGGAGCGGGAGGGAAGCCGTCGGATATGGCTGGTGATGAATGAGACTCATCTCACCCACAAGTGGGAAACCTGCTTGCGGGTTATTGTTTAATCACTCATGCAATCCAATACTGAGCACATACCCCCATCACGCCCATCTGTTCCAGTATGCGGTGCGTACAACACTCGCGTTTCTAGACACCTATCTAACTACCCAGCCCTGCAAATTACTGACCGCATCTCTTGCCAGAAGGAAAGGTTACGTTCAATTTTTCAGAAACTGCCTGACACAGCCCTTACGTTATGCCTCTTTTTAGCTGAATATTTTGCGGGCACGGATTCAGAGGTGCAATTGGCTGTGGGCAGAAATGACAACGCCGAGCTATCTACATCTCTCACGGGTGTGCAGTTAGATACCTCGCTCCTCACGTTGGCATTGCACCCACAAGAAAGAATCATCTGCAAACTGCAAGTGTGTGAACGTATTTGTCTTTAACGGGCGGGAGAACAGACGCATACAGGCACACCTAGACACAAATGTGAAGAGATTCCTTCCACGCCCAAGCCTGTAATTTCAGTGTTTTGCTCTTTTGCTGCCAGAAAGGCGGGACACTGGGGGTTTCCCCCAAAAAATAATATGAGCTGTCCTTATTTTCTGGGGTGGAAGCTCTGATCTGTCCTGATAACTCATTCCCTTTTTGTCCTTCCATGAAAGATTTGGGTGGGGACAGAGGAAGAGCACAAGCTGAAAACTGCGATCTTTTTCTTCTCCAAATTAAATATGCCTCTAATGTATCACCAGCATCGCTGACCGCATTGCTATATTGCCAGTTTGGCAATTTCAGTGTATATTCAGGTATAGGAATGGGCTCCAAGCCCAGAAACATCCATGGAATATGCACAGGCAGGCACATTCAGGATGTATGGCCGCATAACGATGAGAAAGCATGTGCAAACGAGAGCATGTGTGCTGGTGCATATATGTGTAGTACGGTTGCGAGCGATCAGAGAGCGCGGATGGGTGCTGCACATGCACGCGCAAAGGGGTGTGTACCATGCGGTGGATTAATGTACAGGGCAGGGGGAGAGGACCGCGTGTGATCCAGATACCTGCATGCCATGCATTTCTTAATATGTTAGAATACAAAGTGATGTTAGAATACAAGGAGTGGATGCACACAGATGTAAAGAACAGCACACTGCAGTTTGAATCAGGAGCGTAAATGCTCAGCCTGTGAAAGCGTAGGCAAAATTATTCCCCAACAGCTTTTTTTCTGACTCCAAAAGACCCCAACGCTACTTACTTCATCTTAAAATTTGCCATGAACCTCTGCACTCTGCCTCTCTGTCTGCCTGCCTTTCCCTCCTCTGCTCTTTTCATCCCATATCTGCCAGCTGAACATGCTCTGCTGCCTGGCTGCAGCGTGATCCCCGCTCCCCTCAGCCATCACCCCCTCCCTCCAGATTTTACCAAATGTATCATTAATTGCAGAGCATTTGAAACCTGCATGGGGAAAAACACAAGATGACGCAGGGTCCCTTTCCAACCTGCTTGCCTGCCCCTCCCCATTATTCTACAAAATCACTCCTTCATCTGATAACACACGTTTCTCCATTCAGAAACACACCTTTCCCTGGATTTTTTTTAAGCACTGCACTGTTCTACAGTATGGGAGCTTCTTGCATCAGTGTGCTAAGCTATGGCTTGAGAGTGCTGCAGTGCTATATTATAAGGGATATATCAATGTGTGCATATATAAAGTAACCGCTGTGGTTCCACACCCACGACTGAGTTGAGCTTTGCTCTCAGAACAAGGATTCAAGCTCTTTGTCATTACCTCTGAACCTATAATTAGGGGAAGTTTCCCAAATGCCTCATAAAGATATCAGGGGGCAGCTCTTCCTCCAAGTTCTATCTGAATAAATCCAACATCCTCCCAAGAAAGTCCAAGCAGCTCCATGAAAATAGGCTCTTTTAACAAGGAGCAGGTTTGGGCTTTCATACAAATAAAAAACAGGGAAGGTGAGAATGAATTATATAGCTTTTTTTTTTTTTTTTCATTCAAAAATATCATTTTAGATATGAAAATTTCATCGCTGACAATCAGCCACCACCCGAATTTCCTTATCAACCCGATTTCCTGACAGGAAAAGCCAAGAGGAACCAGTGAAGAGAATGAACTGGTTTCCAACAGGTTCACACTGAGAGCATCTCTTATCCCACCCGAGTTCGGAGCTGGCAGAGGCGTGGTCCTCTGTCTCCTCACCAGCTGGTGCACAGTTGTCTAACTGGTTGTACTATGAAGGGTACCGCAAAGAGGGTGCATCTCCCCTCTCCTGGCCAATGATTTTGTTATTAATTAATTACACTTTTCATTATACCATAGGTTGGAAGAAGGGGAAAAAAAAAAAAAAAAAAAAGCTTCAAGTTAATTCCTGCTCAGATTGTTGTAAGACAAAAAAAAAAAAAAAAAAAAAAAAAAAAAAAAAAGCACCTGTTCTCCGAGCCACCTCACAGCACATGCCAGTAAAGCATCTCCCATTCATCAGAGCCAGGAGCAATAGAAAGCACTCTGACCAGGGATCAAGGCTCACCGGGCATCCTTTCTTTTCTTGGCATATGATGAAGAATCGCTTCCTTTATCTCCAAGGTAGAGCCAGATCTCATCACGCTTCCTGCCAGCCTCCCCCCCCCCCGCCCCCCACCCTACATCCACACCCTCAGAACCACCGAGAGAAAATCCCAGGCAATGCATCTGATCACAATTAAAGCAAAAAATAATACTAATAGTGATGGGGAGATGCTAGTAGCTCCCCAAATGTGGACACAGGCCACCCCCCTCCCCACATCAGCAGCCCCGGAAAAGCAAAGCAGTCACGCTGAAGGGTGTGAAAAGAGCCTTCAGTCGCAAGATGCTAAAGAATTGCAAAAGAGACATCTGCTGAAAGCAGCTGAAATGTCCTCCCCCTTGCCCCAGCCCCTACCCAAGCCCCTCACACATGCGGGCAGACACACACCCCACGGGCAACCAAGAGCCTGGGAGATTTCTTAGCAGAAAGAAATATAAAAATCTGCAGTTCTACCTGTTTTGTTCTTCTCATACAGCACAGCATGATCGTATTGTCCCCTTCCTTCCTTCTTCTTCCTTCCTTCTCCTCTCTCCTTTTCCTCTTCTCTCTCTTATCTCTCCCCCCCACCCTCTCCGCTCCCTCCCTCCCTCCCTCCCTCTCTCTCCTCTCTCGCACACGCACACACGCACACACGCACACACACCAGGGCAGCGAGCAGTGACTGGAAGGTCCACAGCCACCGCTCGTCGCACATGCACCCGCCGCCTCTCCCTATACCCTGCCCAGAATTGTTCCCCGGCGCTCCCCGACTCGTCCCCTCCCCGGCCCACCCCACGCCCAGCCCCGCAGCCCCCCCAGGTCCCTTGGCCAGCCTCATGAATAATTAACGTTTCCAATCTGGACCCAATTACCCAACGCCTTTCCCACCGTACAGAGGCTACTGGGAAGAGGGGACGCGGAGGGAGCCCCCGGCCCCGCTCCCACCCGAGCCCCCGGCCACGGTCGGGAGTGGGATTTATACGTGGAGGAGCACGGGGTGGGCACGGAGGGGAGACGAAGGAGCGGGGTTCTTGCCGCCGCATGCCGTGTGCTTCATGCACAGGTGACGTACCGTAGGTGGGAGCTGTCAGCTAAACGGGAGTTGGAAAATATGTTAAAATGGCTGTTTGAAGCCCCCCTCCCCCTCCCTGCACACCCGCAAACATATATGCACACGCTGCCGTCTCCATACGTGCAGGCACAAACCCCCGTGGCAATGTCCTGTTGTCCCTACAACGGGACAACTTTCCCTCTTGTCCCCTTAGTCCATCCTATAGACTTCGCGTAGGCACAGAAAATGATACCCCTGCAACAGATTTATTATTATTTTTTTTTATTTAAATAGCACTACAGAAGTCATCTGTCTTCCTTCTCTATAGTTCTATATTAATTTCCCCGCCTAAGTGATTTCTGCATCTATTGATCTCAGCCAGCAAATTTCTGTAAATTGTGGTAAGGGAGATGTGCATGTTCACACACAATCATCCCTATGCAGACGTTGGGGCAAAAATGTATGGGTCTGCATGCATGGCAGATCATGGCAATGAGTGAGTTGGAGTGAACATTAATGCACACACACACCTCCAAGCACACATCTTGAAAGTTTTAGCATGGTGTTTTCTCGGAATATATATGAGCAGGGTAGCTATATCTGTCATTCTGAAAAAATATTCCAGACAATGTTTAAAGCAAAGCATGAGAATGTTGAGCATGTGAAAAATATA
The DNA here is from genome assembly GCA_037305975.1 of Chrysolophus pictus. NCBI lineage: Eukaryota > Metazoa > Chordata > Aves > Galliformes > Phasianidae > Chrysolophus > Chrysolophus pictus. The sequence goes on along the minus strand of CM074576.1, from coordinate 113,467,052 downwards.
AAAAGACTGCTGGATTTTTAGGATTTCATCTACCAAAATTCAAATTTAGCTTATTTAATTTACTGTGTCTAGGAGGCACAGTCAAATGCTGTTCTCTTTCATAGTACTAATGTCACTACATCAACTTCTCAGCTACACCATGGAGTTACTCCTAATTTACTGTAATGTGAAACTGCTCACAAAAAAGAAAAAAGAGTCTTAGGTTATTAGTAAGTGTAAATATAGCTAAGCAGATTATGAATACAAATATTCACACACATACAAATAAATACAGATATAGTTTCTGAAATACCCCTCAGCGCAAACTCCTGCATAATCACATTCAGTTGCTATGACATCATTGCAATTCCCAGCACCCCATATTTTTTTAAGGAAAGTAATTCAGCATTTCAAAGAGAATCTATCTAGCTACATCTGTGTGCAGTTTAAGGGAAGTGCCTTTTAGAGTTAAACAGGTATAAATATTACTTCTGGATTTATCATCTAGAAAAGGGAAACCATTGCATGGTAATGACATGCAGAGAAGATACTAAACTGGGAAGAGTTGTGAGCACCAGCTGACAGCAAAGTAGACCAAGGGATTAAATAACAAAAATTAGATTCATCTTCAGAAGATGCGTGCAGAGGAAAAGAAGGCAAACCATGCAATCGTAAAAGAAGTGAAAAGTGGATCTGCAGAAAACGATTGGCATCAGATCAGAGGAAGGGATGTTGGTGGCGTAAACCATTGATGGCAACTCCATGTCAAGGCAACGAGAAACAAGGCTACAGCATTTTGGAATACGCCTATGGGGCTTACGAGTCTCTGCCCCAGCTTCAGATGATGCTGGGGCTCATCTTCTCAACAAAACTAGTGTGTCATGAGCTCAGATCTGCTTGCTACCCCACACAACATGTGCCCTTGGGATACAGAACTCACCCTGTTCAAGCACGCATGTCTCTGTCTACGAATATAGCCCTGGACTCACTTTGGAGACAATGAAGAGGAATGGGAACTTCTAGGATGTGATTCAGATCATCCTATAGCAGAAGCCTAAACTGGGTCAGATGAATCACACTTCAGAAGTGTTTCAGAAGCTCATGTTCTTCCCACTGAAAAGGCCTTTTTAGGGAACCTCCCTGCTGTAGGGAGCCCTGGCGAGGAAAGCCTGCCTGGCCCCCACTTTTCCCGACACCCACTCAAACAAGGAGCAGGCTGGCAGCTGAATGACTGCATAGGTACAGCCAGTGAAGGCAAATCCAATGTCCTTTATGCACTTGGGGTTGCTATTCACTCCCTGAAGTCAGAGCCAAAGTCAGAGCCACTTTGCTTCACATCCAGCCCAATGGGCACTCAACACTCTTGCCCACTGCAAACCATTTCTGTCACAAAGACAAAAGTCCTTAGTGAGTTTGCCGTGCATGTGGAGTTAGTGGTGGTCAGCCAGACCACTGTAGAGTCACATCTGAGTTCCCTCTGAATTAATCTTCTCATGTAGAAGAGCCATATACAGTGACCCGAGTTAGCACCTATTTTAGTTCCTGACACCTTCTTCTTTAAAAATCAGGACCCCTTAAGTACTTTTAAAAGTGGTACTTTACATTCTTTACCCAGTTGTGTGGTTTGACAATGACAAACACAAAAACAGTTATGTGTTTGATAATTGTATACGAGGAGGAAGTATCATGACGGCCTACAGCTCCTCACAGGGAGCGGAGGGGCAGCGCTGAGCTCTGCTCTTTGTGACAGCGGCAGGGCCCGAGGGAACGGCATGGAGCTGTGTCAGGGGAGGGCAGCTGGGGGTGAGGGACAGGGTCTGCAGTGGGCATGGAACAGGCTGCCTAGGGCAGTGGGCATGACCCTGATCTGCTGGAGTTCAAGGAGCATTTGGATAATGCTCATAGACATAGGGTTTGAATTTTGTGTGGTGCTGTGTGCGGCCAGGTGTTGGACTCGATGAACCTCGTGGGACTCTTCTATGGGTTTATGATATCACAATACATGCTGTCCTGACATTTTGGCTATGTCATCACCTCAACTTGTAGGGCAAATTATCTGATTACCACATAGAAACAAACAAACAAACAAAAAAAAAGGATGAGTCCACAGCAATTAAAGAGAAGTTGAAGAGAATGAGGAATTTGAGTATGAAGTTAAAGACACACACTTCAGCCAAGGTATTACTGAATATCAGAAGCAAAACTCAAGGAAAGAAGTAGAGGTGAATCCCCATTTCTCAGCGTCGCTAAGTCAAGATAGGATGCTTTATCCAAATGACTCTTTCATCTCTCCACTGTGCTGCCAATGCTGGCTCATTCACCACTCCTTCAGAGTTTCTGGATAACACTGCACTATGCAGTGCAGACATGCCCTGGAAGGCTCCTTTGACCTTGGCTTTTGAACCTACACAAGTAAAAGGAAGAGCAGTTCCAGAGAACAACATGAACGGGAACTGGGGAAGAGGGCTGGCAAGAGGGGATGAACAATGAGTATAGATTTTAAATGCTTCATTTGTGAGACTTGACTAAATGACACCTGAGGAGGTGGAGAAGTATGATATTTTCAAAAGCTGAAAGCCTCAAGAAGGGAAAAGAATTATATGGAGTGATATATAGCTTACTGTTTGGTGTATGCTGCACATTCCTCCTCTGCGAAGGAAGGTTTGGATAATGTAAAATAATTATTAAGATAACTTCTTTAATTCAAAGCCATGTTTTCAGTTTAAAAGACTCCAGATCATTTAAAAGTAATGACACGTATTGGTGGTTGTTGCAACATTGGGTGGAGGGATCTGAGAAATGCAAACCAATGCTGCTTCCCTATTGACTTCTCTCACAAGGATTATCAGTGCCTGAAGTTACCCCAGTAGCTCATGGTCCATACTGGTTCAAAGAAGAACCATCTTCTGTTCAGCTGCAAATCTAGGTGCTATATTAATAGCTCATCTTCAGTTTTGGTTTAAAGAATCACCTAGTTTGAACCAGTTTCTGTGACTATCATCAGGCTGATCTCCTGGCCAGAAGAAGTTAAATAAAAGCGAGTTAAAGAAAGACAATTTGCCTATAGGAACCATCCTAGTGGTAAGCAAGCTGAGCTGAAGAGGCGTCTTTTCAAGAGAAGCACTGTGAAAGTCCTGTTACTAAGGATATTTAAAGCTTCAGTATAAACAGAACTGAAGTGAACGACTTGCTTTCGTTGCAAGATAGATTGGATTTTCTCTTTATTCATATGTTCCACATATAGTGGTAGCCTTGCCTTTTGTTAGCCAAATTTCATACTGAAGGGAAAAAAGCCAATTTTACAAAGATTTTTTAGGATCCTCATTTGAATAGGCATTCCTGAAAATCCCTCTGTTGGCCATTTGCATTTTTAGTCCTCAGGAGCTATCCAACTCTGGTCTCATTTGGCCTCAATTTCAGTCATCTAAAGTCTATTGACACAAAATAGTGTAGTGTACCACTATGAGCAAACTCCTTTTTTAGCCTGATTTAGATATATTCAGGAATCTCCCTGGGGGAGTGTGGTTTCCAGTATAAGGATTACTAATGCTACCTTATATTTCAGTTAATCCTCAGTTTAAAAGTTAAAAAAGGAGAGTCTGGTTTATTTTGACAAGACTGTCCATGTTCATCAAGTTGAAATAAATGGCTTTGAAACCCTGATTTTTAATAGTCACAATGTCAATGTGGTATTGAATCCTTTAAATTCTGATACCTTATCTGGAAGGCTTCCAAAAATGCCAGTCCAGGAATGCTCTATTTCATTCAGTGTTTTTAACAACTGCTTGGTAGCTCATCCTCTACAACAGTGAATACACATGACATTTATAACTGTTGCCAACTCACAGGTGCTCTGCACTTATTCCCAGTGAATTCCACTTTTCTTCCCGTACCTGCACAGCTGGGTCAAAGTACTGAAAACACATGACTTTACAATTGGAAACATAGTAAGAAATGGCCTCAAAAATTTCCATGTTTTTTATTATTAGAGAAAAAATGTGTTTTCTGTAACTTGTGTGGCATATTCAAACTCAAATATTTGGGTGGAACCAAGAGTGGAAAGATTTTAACATGCACAAAGAATGGTCCTTACAACTCCCAGGTCATTATTAATTATTTTTGGCTTCAGAATCATAAAAAATGCAAACACAATAGTTAAATACCAGAACAGCTTAATGCTGAATATCATAACTCTTCAATAAAATGAAATCTCATCTGTTTATCTGTCAACAAGAAAAATGTCTTAATGGAGAGCAGACAGCCTATCCACTATTATTCTCCATGTAGTAACAGTCTGCCATTGAGAACACAATACATTACAAGCCAAACCAAATATGTGGCAGGATGACACAGGAAGCCCCTTCTTTCTTCTTCAGGGACCTTTCAATCAGTGCTGTTGGGTCCACACAGCAGTCCCTTGTGCTGTAGCACAGACTCAGGAAAGCAAGCTTTGAACAAGAACCAGCTGTAACCCAGATGGACCACCTATTTCTCAAGTTGGCCCCATCATTTACTCCAAGTTATAGAATCATAGAATGGTTCGGGTTGGAATGGACCTCAAGGACCATCAAGTTCCAATTCCCTGCCACAGGCAGGGTTGCCAGCTGCTAGACCAAGTACTAGATCAGACTGCCCAGGGCGCCATCCAACCTGGCCTTAAATGTCTCCAGGGATGGGACATCCACAATGTCTCCAGGCAACCTGTTCCAGCACCTCACCACTCTCTCAGTGAAAAACTTCCCCCTGACATCCAATCTAAAGCCTCCCTCATTTATTCTCCCTTATCCTATCACTATCTACCCGTGTAAAAATTTGATTTCCGTCGTGTTTATAAACTCCCTTGAAATACTGGAAGGTTGCAGTGAGGTCTCCTTGCAGCCTTCACTTTTCCAGGCTGATCAAGCCCAGTGCCTTCATCCTATCTTCATAAGAAATGTGCTCCAGTCCTTGGGTCATCTTTGCAGCACTCCTCTCAACCCTCTCCAAAAGCTCCACATCTTTCCTTTGTTGAGAGCCCCAAATTTGAATGCAGTATTCCAGCTGGGGCCTCATGAGGGCAGAGTAGAGGGGGAATAATCACCTCCCTCACCCTGCTGGCCATTCCTCTTCTGATTGAACCCAGGGTGCCATTGGCATTCTGGGCTGCAAGTATGCAATGCTGACCTATGTTAAGTTTTTCATCAACCATAACCTCTAAGTCTTTCTCAGCAGGACTACTCTCAAGGAGTTCTTCTCCCAGTTTGTATAGATATATGGGATCACCTCAACCCAAGTGCAAAACCTTGCACTTTGCTTTGTTGAAGCTCATGAGGTTCATAAGGGTACACCTTTTGAGCTTATTAAGGTCCCTCTGGATGGCATCCCTTCCTTCTGCTGTATCAACGACACCACTCAGCTGGGTGTTATCAGCAAATTTGCTGAAAATGCACTCAATCCCATCATCAGTGTCATTTATAAAGATGTTAAAGAGTACCAGCCCCAAGATGGATCCCTAGGGGACACTGCTCATTACTGGTCTCCATCTGGACATAGAGCCATTGACCACATCCCTCTGGCTGCAGTCTGCCAACCAACTCCTTACCCAGTGAATTCATCCACCCTTAAAATCCATATCCCTCCAACATAGATAAAAGGATGTGATGGGGGACCATGTCAAAGACCTTGCAGAAATCCAGGTAGATGACATCAGTTGCCTTTCCTTTGTCTAGTGATGCTGTCACTCCATCACTGAAGGCCACCAGGCTGGTCAGTCATGAATTCCCCTTGATGAAGCCATGCTGGCTGTCTCAGACCCCCTGATCATCCCTCATGTGCCTTAACATATCTTCCAAGAGGATCTGTTCCATGATCTTCTCAGGCACAAAGGTGAGGTTCATCAGCCTGTAGTTCCCTGGGTCTTCCTTAATCCCTTTTTCCAGTCACTGGGGACTTTGCCTGACAGCCATGACTTTTCAAATATGATGGAGAGTGGCTCAGCAACCACATCAGCCAGCTTCCCAGCTCCCCACTTCCCACCCAGAGGTTCAGGTTCAGGGCTGTGAGGTTCAGGGACATGAGAATCCTAACTGCCAGTGAAGACTGAGGCAAAGAACTCCTTGAGTACCTTAGCCTTCTCTATATCTATTGTAGCCAAGTCATGCAGTGTCGTGGCTAAGTTGCTGCCAGCATCCAGGCTGGTCACCTTACAGTGCCATGCAAGTGATGTCCATGCTGCTTCCTGCTTTAGGGTGTGATGGGACTGGGACAGAGATGTGAGTCCTGCTCTAACTTCATAGCACGAGAAAAGTAAGAGGATTCCAACCCAGTGCTGTTTCAATCCCTTCTTGACTTCTTCACTGATACATTGCCATTCCCCTAACACTACAGTGCTGCATGTGGGAGCTGCATTCGATAGATCAGATCTTACCTAACCTTCAGACCTTTAGGAAACAGCATTAAGAATTTCTGACTGTGGCCATGCTTCAGTCACAGGCATGGATGACCAGGCCATGTATTGACCAGGATCACAGCAGCAGGCTCCAGAAACCACAGAGAGGGTTTTTAAAAGAGTGCTTGTATTGTGAGGTGCTGGACTGAACTGATAGGATATTTTCACCTGTTTTCACATTTCCAGAGCTATAGAAGGAGATAGTAGAACAGTTTCTTCTGTTTATTCAGTTTCTACTGGGAGTTAAATGGCCAGGAAGACTGTAAACATCCACATGATTAGAATCACTGCGGTTCTTTCAGAAATAAAGGCTAAAGCATTTTAAACACCCACTGCCCTAAAAAGCAGCTCTCCCCATTGTGACTTCATTCAGATTGGACACAAGATATAGAAAGAAGAAAGTCCATGTCCCTCAGTTTGTCCAACAGGCATGGCACATGCAAAGGGTTTGTTCCCTTGCAGTGAGCTTCACGGCACAAACCTCACTGTGTCCAATTAAAGTAGAAGAGTCCCTTACCCAAAATACTGAGCACAGGGCTTGATCAGCCAACTGGTGTGTAGTTAGGCCTTATCATAGCCTGATTTTGTTAGAGTACCCAAAAAGTAGGCCTGCTTGAAGCCAGAGATGGACCACCAGTGATTTTTAAGAAATCCAGCATCAGACCTATATGAATTGCAGATAGGGACTGTGACACTTTTACAGGATAGAAGTGCTCAGTTTGGTCTATAAAATTATCAGTATTGGAGAACGGAAATCCCCAGTTAAGAATCCCACAGCTCAGCTTCCTCATCACCTCACTCCAATGGCATCAGAGCTCTGCCTTGGCATGTGTGTGCATTAAAAAAGATTTATCTTATACTGACAGAGGTACACCATGCACAGCCCTCACAGTAGTGCCCTGGTATAGAGATTATTGTTTGCTTTCCAGGACCCCACTGTTAGCCAAAAGAATTCACCCCGGAGGGCAGGAAACACAGATGGAATTTTATTAAGAGTCCAGGACTGTGCAGGCAGGGATCCAAACCTGCTGCCCTGTGGATGGAAACTGCGTTGCAGGGAAAGGCCCTGTTTTAGCTCAGCTCCACGGGACACAGAGCCATGTTTCTGGAGCCTGTCTTACTGGAGATTTAGAAGCAGCTCCAAGCATAACAGTGAATTTTCTTACTGTGTAAATCCAGGGGATTAGCTCCTTCCACAAGTGATTCTGGTGGCAAGGAGAAAGAGAAGCCTTCTGGGGTGAGGCATCTTAATCTCCCAGGCTGCCATCCAGTCCCCCTCACTACTTGACAGAACTGTGTTATACAACATTAGTGACATAAAATGTGCCTAGCACTGCTACACACTAGAGGACTTAGTCCTGCTTCACTCCTGCTTCATTCTTTGCCCTACAACCTGCATTCACAGTTCACCCGGGTTTTCCTATCCTCCTGGAGTAGCTGCCATCCACAGCTGCCAGTCCTCTCTATCCAGTAGGTGAGGCACAACTAGATGTGGGCTGAGGTCAGAGAGAGGGAAATGCTATCCTGAAAAATGCAGTGAGAAGGAGCAAGAGAGGTGACAAGGACCTGCACCCAAGTGAACAGGGATTTTTATGGAACAAAATAGCACAGGAAATGCAGTACTCAGTGGAGGTGGAAAGATCTCCTTCAGCTTGAGGGAGAAAGGAGAAAAGCATTCATCTACCGCCTGCATCAGAGAAGATAAGTATGCTGATCTTCACAATCTTCTCATGTGTGTTCATCTCAGCAGGGAAAAGTTAAAATTTATTTTATTACTGTATGCTGTAAAGTATGAAAGGTAATTCTATCCTAATTTATTCAGCAGAGAGGAGGAAATGGTTCATTCTCTGTTTGTTATGAAAGCTAAACCCAGGTATGAACAATGTTCCATAGTAAATGACAGAGAGTTTGAAAATCTTATCTGTATCATATGATCATCTATTGAAAGGTTCTATTGTTAAGGATAGATACGAGGGAATACAATTTCAGCTGCTTCAGGAACTGTAATTCTGAGCTTCCTCAATTTTTAGAGTTCTCCACAGTCAGGAATCTGTGTTTTCTCAGCACAGCTTTTTGCATGCTATTTCCTTGGGTACTTTCTAAACTGGAAATAAGTCTTTGTAACATTAGAAAAGCCAACTTTGTATGTCCTGCTTTCTCAAAGTTAGTCACAGCATAAAGATAAGACTCGAATAGCCTTCTGTTCAAGAACAATTCTGAGTTCAGTCAAAAACTTTAAATGTTACTAATCCCTTCTTAAGGACAAAAGCTTAAAAAAAAAAAAAAAAGATCAGAGAAAACAAAACATCACAGGCAACACCAAGAAAAAAGAGGAAAAGATGCTACAGTGTCAGGTAATCTCCATTACACAACACACTCTAGTTTAACTATTAGCCTCTAACATTGAACGGAGTGCAGCATGGTCATTTTTGCTCTCGCATTAAGTTCCAACAGTTAGCAAGACATGGCTTGAGGCACTGTGATGCCCTCTAGGTCTTCCAACCTTCCTGCAACGACAGGGAATTAATAAACCAAGGCTGAACCCAATAGAGAAAGGGAAGTTGCTGAAACACATTGCACATTAGCACTGTTGCCTGAAAGCCAGCAAAGATTATTAATTCTTAGACCTTTGGCAAGTACTGCCACCTTCTATGTTTATTCATCCAGGAAATCAAATGGTCTCCCAAGGGTTGTTTAGCTACTGTCTTATTTAATCTTGACTACCAAAAATATCAGGACTTTGCTGAATCTACCTTTTTACCATCTCGTCAAACTCCTGCAATCTCTTGCTAGATCTTCTTCACACACAGTTCCATCTCACTGGCCTGAAATTTGTCTTGCTATTTCCCAGGAAATCTAAGAGAAATCTACACCCTTCTGTGTAAGTACACTGGTCTCACATCCCAGGAAAATGAGAGGATGATTTTGTACTTTGAAAACATAAGGCATACTCAGCATTGGACTACAACTCTATTCCTTTGCATGTAAAAATTTTAGGAAGCATTTGTTTTATCTTTGTCGATCTTATAACTGATTTCAAATCCTACCTTTCCTGTCACTTCCTTCAACACATGCAATAGATTGTATGAGACTTCCTGCCTGTCTCACAACAGTAAGGTCATCTACGTATCAAAGAAATTAGTGCAGGACATATCATTTCACTTAATTCTGAGAATTTCACAGCAGTTTTAGCAAATATATTATTAAAAACCATAAGAGATGGTAAACCTTTCTGCTCTCTCCTGCAGTGTTACTAAGTGGAACAGATTCTACTCTGTAGTCACCACTTTTTGAACTACAAAATGCAAAATTGTCCTACCTTAATAACTTTATTGAGGATTTTAAACTCTTTATTTATATCCAATGCAATCGTGTTTTTGTAAAATCTTTGCAAATATTCTAGTCATAATCTCATGTCTTTTCAATTTCTTTCGATTTGCTGGTAAGTTTTTGGATCTGTTGTGAATTATTTCTCAAATTCTTATTCCTCCTTCCAAGGGATTAAAGCCATAGAAGGATCAAAGATAGGATTCTGCAGACTGACGAAAATGCTTTGATAAACATTAGTTTGCCTGCCTTTTTCAAATTTGGATGCAGAACCACTTGCTCTCATTTAAAAAAAAAAATTCTTTGCAACATCCCATCCTCAACTTTGAGAACATATCTTTCTGTTCTCCATCACCCAGTTTGGGACCCAACAGAATTTGTTGCTTTATTCTGACCCCAGCACTCAACTGCTCTTTGCATTTCTTCCAATTTTGGTTCTTTCACCAATGTTTCAGTTCTTTGAAATATAATGAGTTAACATACTTAAGTAAAGCTCCAGGTAAAGCAAAACCACCTCCTTACATTCTGACAATGTAGAATGCCAGCACTTTGGGTACGTGTCTTTGATAATGCAGTGCAGTTTTGATATAATTTTCTCTACTGGTAGGTTTCCAAATCAGTACAGCATTTCAGACCCATCAGAAGCTATTTCTACATCAGCTGGCTGCAAACATATTTCTTCTGCAATTTCTGGACTTCTCAACTGTTATTGGGCAGCAGTATTAAAGCAAATGTTGCGTTGTATGGTTCATTTAACCAGTGGTGTTTGTGATGCCTGTGGTGCAAAGGATGGCTTTGAGCTGCAGCGATATTAGGAATAACAACGCTTTTCTAGGCTTTCCCACTCAGCAGGAAGAAGTTGCACAGCCATGCAAGTAAATTATAGGCTTATCATTCCTCATCAAGCATCAGCACTGACATTCAGCAGAATCCGCGTGTCCTTGCAGCAAGACCACAGGAAAGTAGTAGTTTGAACTGTACTGTGCGCTTGTGCTTCCCCTTATTTATTGCCCCTGCTCTGTGACTTTGCTGCATGGTTATTCAACAGTTGCCCTTTGAATAAGAAGCATGTGGCACAGACATGACTAGAAGGCAAGGCTGTAGAAAAGAGCAACATAGGAAGAAGTTGCATAGGGCTTATTATAAAGGGCAACTAACTGATTCATCCATGCCCTCCCGAGCAAACCATGCCATATAAATGCTATTTTGAAATTAGCATTGTGGTATAAGAAGGATTAGTTGGCAATGATACGCATGCTTGAAGTGTGAATATGTAATGTCTTTTCTCCCTAAAGAAAGACAATTTTTTTCCCCCCGACTGCATGGTTTCACTCAATTTACAATGTGTGCCCCAAGGCCATTTTTGCAGCCAATTCTAATTTAAGAGAATTAGCAGGATTTTCATTCTCTAGCATTGGAGTAGCATTCTGGCTCTGACTCTCATTGAATATTGGAGAAAGAAGGCAAAAGAAATGTTGTAACCCAGCATAACAAGATACTGCCATAGGAAGGGATAGGAACCAGAGTTGCTGCCTCTTGGAGGTCTTGCAAGGAAAAACAGCAAATTTGCCAGGCTACAGATTCTGTGTTAGCATGCAGTGAGGTTGAAAGAGCATATGGCAGAAATGGCTGCCTGGCTGTGATGCACCTATTGCCAGCCCCGTCATTCAGGGCTGTGGAGACAAGATAAAGGTTTATTTTAGTGCCCTGACAGCTGACAGGAATGTATTGCAGAAGCTGCTGAATCTCAGTCAAGGAGAAGGAGAGGCAGGGAAGAGAAGTCAAAATCAATCATATACTTGGTGTGTGCCAGTCTAATCTCCTGGGGCAAAAGATAGGGTGAGAACTCTTGTGTATTCTGTGTGTACAGCACATTCCATGAAAGGGTGCTAACAAATGCAAAAAGCAGTCAGCAAAAGGAGCTAGAAGAATCTGAACTTTATTTTATGTTGTACTCACATTTCAAATATCACGGAGAAAACTATTGCTCTTGTCTATGAGGAAAGCTGATCTGACTGTCCAAAATGGAGAGGAACTTCAGCCAGCAATATCCTCCTTGCAATGCAGTATTCCTGGTAGGTTTCCACAGTTCCACAGTTCTGGACACCTGAAATGAGAAGGAATGGCAGAAGGAAGAGGTTGTTATTTTTTAGGGAGCATTTTGAGTCTTCCTACAAAATCAGTAACAATTTGTAGACTGAGGAAAAAAAAAAAACACGCACACACACAAAAACCATGGCAATGTTTAGTTTAAAACTTTCTGCAGAGATTAAATACTAAATACTGGACGTAACTAAATACTGGATATAACTAAAAAATAATAATAATCCCACAGTTCTGCCTAAATTGTTGAGGATGCTCCCCCCACCTCACCCCACATCTTCCTCTCTGTTTAGTTTAGACACATGATTCTAGATACATTCCCTCTAACGTGTCACAGAATCACAGTATTGCATGGGTTGGAAGGGACCTCAAGAAATCATCGAGTCCAACTCCCCCACTAAAGCAGGTTCCCTAGCTGCTCCATCTTTACTGTTCTCCTGTCTTCACTGTTGATACCAATTAGTTCTTCACATAATGTTTTTAAGCTAGAGTACTGCTATGTTACTTCCACTTCCAGTGAACATACAGCCTTTTTCCTGACCAAAGTTTTCGAATGGTGTTCTGCACCTTGTCACGCCTATAGGCTCCTAGTTCCTTGCAGCAGGAGACATCCTTTAGACAACACCAGGTACAATGCTGAACAAACTGCAGAAGCTAGGTAGATGTGTCAGTTTTTTTATGTTTTAATACAAGTCCAAATAAAAAGAAACTTTGGACCTGAATTTCAGTGGCAGTCAGGAATAAACTTTGAATTCAGATTCAATAAGCAAGGCATTTGAGTCAGATTTATGTGCTTGCTTTGGAACAGAACGTCCCTAAAACAGAGCCTGGATTTACTCCTTCTCATTGTCATAATGTGTAGATGACACATCTTAACATGCCTCTGGTGTCTGATTGTTCCTCATGATTCCTCTCACTTCATGAAATAAAACACCTTTTAAACAAGCACCTTGCCATTTTGGAGCAGAATAATCTCAGTCTGTGCTTGAATTGCTGAAGGAGTGTAGGAAAGAAGGCAAAAGAAATCTGCCAGCATGGCTGAGAGAGAAGCTTATCTTGCCTTGGCTGGGTTCACTTTGGTTTCCCTCTTCAGCTTCTTTCCGTCAATCGCCGTACTAATGTATCCCCAAAGGTGCTGATCCCAGAACAATATGCTACAAAGATGATTACAGTCTAAAAAAGAAAAGAAAACCCTGTCACCATGGATGTTGTAGGTTTCAGCTTTTCACATTTAATCCTTTAATTGGTCTTTCTGGCAAGAAGAATTTGATACTTGGCTTTATTGCTGCATGGATGAGCTCTATTGCAAATCCCATTGGGATGAAGTTACAGTCATTTGGCAGTAAGAAGATCCTTAGCAACTTCTCAAAAGCCTACCCAGAGGGTTCCTTGTTGACATCAGAGTTTTTGTGTGATGTCATAAAGCCTCCTAGGAAACAACAAAAAAAATAGCTGTAGAACCTTTGGATATCTGATGAGACTGTAGCAAGCCCTTATTCTGCTACGTGTGTGTGTCAAGAGCTACACTAAAGGAGTGCTTGGGTCTTGGCTTGTAGCCAGAACATTGATGAATGCAGAATACAAAGCAACAGCTGAACAGGCTGTATGCATGATGAAAACAAATACTGTAAAGATATTGAGTGCGTAGGACAACGGGGAGAGAGAGCCTTGTACCAAGGTGTTTGGGGAGGATTAATCTATATATGTTGACAGTTTACTATTATTTTATGAACAGTTCTATAGGCTATCTGCCTGCTGTTGGGCAAATCCAAACAAAGGCTGAGTAATCTGAGTAACAGACTTTTTGGAGGAGAAAGTTATGTCTTTTGGGAGTGCACAAGTAAAGTACCTTGTAATCTCCCACACCCCAGCTCAAAAGCAAATAGCAGCTTCTTCAAATTCTAAATGATCAGCTCTTCAGCTCTTGAGGTAAGAAAGAGAGAAACTACTCAGTTTAGAATACGATGAAACTTAGGAACTGTGATTCACATCCGATTCATTAACGACTGGTAACTCTTTCTTCTCAAAGAGAAGGGGAAAGACTTAAGTCATTGTAACAAGTGCCTCTTCAAGACAGGAGTATACTATAAGTTTAAAAGTTGCTGAACTAAAACTTGAAGATTTAAACCTAAAAGCCCCTCAAGTCAGACAATTTTTGCTGATGTAACTAATGAGGTATCTGGATCTTACGACCCATTGTCGTGGCATATATGCAATGAAAAAAGAGCAGATTAACAGCTATCAAGCTAAAAATAAAAGCATCACCTCAGATGTTGGGCCTACTGTGCTTATTGCAACGGGTGGGGTAGGATTGGTAGAGCTGTGCGTCCATCGTGGATGTCACCATGGCACACCCACGCCAACATCTCCACGGAGACACAGCACATTTCTAGCTCCTGCATCACCAACTTGTTGCCAAGGAAACAAGAGGATGCAAAAAGAAAAAAAAAAAAAAGAAGAAGAAAAAAATCTCAATGACATTCAATTTTGAGACAGTCAAGAAAACCCTGAAAGGGATTTTTAAAGTGCCTGAGAAGGAAATGGAAATTGGGCTTCTAATTACAGATTCTCAACCAACTCCTCTTTATTCTCCGGTTATTCTGTCTGCGCACGTCACTGTCTTCCTGCCATTCTCTGTCTACAGAGGTACGAATGCCAGACATCAGTGAAAAGAGAATCAAAAAGAGCTTTCCTGGAGTGAAGGAGGAGATGAGGGAGGGAGAGCGGGGGAGAAGGTTACTCAGTACAAGCAATAGTGGAGATTCCAGAACTCCGGGAAAGGTGGTGGACAGAAGCTGCAGCAGGGGAAACATGTGAAAGAAAGGCAGAGTGGGAGCAAAGGTTTCTGTGAGAAGAGGATGTATGCAGTTGGCAGGTGAGGGAGTACACATGCATCTCTACACCCAAATGCATCTGTATTTTTATGTATGCAGCTGAAAAGGTATGTCTAAATCCAGACTTAACAGTCCAGAACCTGTTTTGTACTCCTCCGAAAAAATCAAGTTGACTGAGAAATCAAGCAATTAAACATGGAAAAATTTCCTTCCTTCCTTCCTTCCTTCCTTCCTTCCTTCCTTCCTTCCTTCCTTCCTTCCTTCCTTCCTTCCTTCCTTCCTTCCTTCCTCCCTCCCTCCCTCCCTCCCTCCTTCCTCTTTCTTTCTTTCTTTCTTTCTTTCTTTCTTTCTTTCTTTCTTTCTTTCTTTCTTTCTTTCTTTCTTTCTTTCTTTCTTTCTTTCCTTCTTTCCTTCTTTCCTTCTTTCCTTCTTTCCTTCTTTCCTTCTTTCCTTCTTTCTTTCCTTCTTTCTTTCCTTCTTTCTTTCTTTCCTTCTTTCCTTCTTTCTTTCTTTCCTTCTTCCTTCCTTCCTTCCTTCCTTCCTTCCTTCCTTCCTTCCTTCCTTCCTTCCTTCCTTCCTTCCTTCCTTCCTCCCTCCCTCCCTCCCTCCCTCCCTCCTCCCTCCTTCCTTCTTTCTTTCTTTCTTTCTTTCTTTCTTTCTTTCTTTCTTTCTTTCTTTCTTTCTTTCTTTCTTTCTTTCTTTCTTTCTTTTCTTTCTTTCTTTCCTTCTTTCCTTCTTTCCTTCTTTCCTTCTTTCCTTCTTTCTTTCCTTCTTTCTTTCTTTCCTTCTTTCCTTCTTTCTTTCTTTCCTTCTTTCCTTCTTTCTTTCTTTCCTTCTTCCTTCCTTCCTTCCTTCCTTCCTTCCTTCCTTCCTTCCTTCCTTCCTTCCTTCCTTCCTTCCTTCCTTCCTTCCTTCCTTCCTTCCTTCCTTCCTTCCTTCCTTCCTTCCTTCCTTCCTTCCTTCCTTCCTTCCTTCCTTCCTTCCTTCCTTCTTTCTCTTTCTTTCTCTTTTAATACACTCTAGCACTACATTTAAAGGCTTTCTCCACAACCACAACCCGATTTGCATCCTTTTTTAAATGACAGCCAGCACTTTCATTCAGCTGCCTGACTATAGGAGCTCAGGCTGTACAGAAAAGTAACAAATATGACGAGAAAGATAAAAAGGTGCTGAAAGATGGCAGTACACTTAAGCGCAAGAGCACACAAGAGGAACAGCAGATAAGTTTACTACAAAGTGGATGAGTGTGTATAAAGAGGAGGACTTGTTGGGTGTTATTGCAGAGAGACGTGGCCATCAAGACAACCTGTAGATGTGCTGTCAAATAGTAGTGGAGCCAGATTTCAACAGCACTGAAACTAACATGGTCCACAATTAGCTATCTTGGGGGATGAGCATAGAGGAGATTAACTGTTTGAGTAAATGTGTGCCTATCATCTTACTTGAGCATGGGACATAGAGAAGGTTTCATTATATGATAGCATGAAGTGGCACAGATGTTTAATGGTTATCCGCCATGGCTAGCAGTATCACTTGCATTTGTGTTAATGCTGAAACAGATGAAAGTGCTCTGTCTTCAAGTTCTTTTCAATACCTCACCACTTGCAGTCTCACTCTTCTTCACGCTCAAAACTGTCATCAAATTTGCAGCCTGAAGTGAGATTGCTATAGGCCAAAAAGGCAAACGTACTCTCAGAAGTTAATTATTGCAATGAAATACCTACAGAATGGCACTGGGGGATCCCCATTAAAACCTAAGGAGTTTTTCAAGGCTGGATATCCAAGGAATTCATGCTATGGCGGCTAATACTAAAAGGGTGCCATCAGTAAGGTTTGTACTCCATACCACATAGAGAAGCAGCAATCTGGCCATATCAAAATACCCCTCATGCCATTCACAAACTTCCACCTGCCCCTTGCATATACTTTTTAAGGATTGAGAAGCCCTCTACTAAGGCAGATTGCCTTCCCCTTGCTAGAAGCAGGCATGAAGGAGGATGTCAAGCACCCCTCTCCAAACCTGTGTAGTGATTGATAGCCTTGGAGTCCAACAGCTTTTCCCAAGGTTCCCATGACATGGAAGAGTTGAGCCCATGAATCACTGTTGTGGAGAACACCAGCCTACATGCAGATGCTGTGTTCAGATTAGCAGAAGCAAGTCCTCCATTGCTTACTGCATTAAGCGTTTTAATGTATCCAGTAACAACAGCAGCTGAGACAATTTGGATCGTTCAGCCTGGAGAAGATGGAGGGGAGGCCTGATGGCAGCTGCAGCTCCTCACAGGGAGCGGAGGAGCAGCGCTGAGCTCTGCTCTGTGTGACAGCGACAGGGCCCGAGGGAACGGCATGGAGCTGTGTCAGGGGAGGGCAGCTGGGGGTGAGGGACAGGGTCTGCACCACAGGGCGGTGGGCGTGGAACGGGCTGCACAGGGCAGCGGACACAGCTCCGAGTGCTGGAGTTCAAGTAGCATTTGAACACCATTCTTAGAATTAGGCTTTGAATTTTGCGTGGTGCTGTGTGCGGCCAGGAGTTGGACTTGATGATTCCTGTGGGTCCCTTCCAACTCAGAATATTCTAAGATCCTATTCTATAATTCTTTGAAATGATGAAGCCAAGATCAGATTAAAACATTTTAAGCAGTTGTCAATGGCCACTTCAACCTTTTTCTTGGATAAGGTGATGATAGGTAGAACAACTAAAGTGAAGGCCGTAGAAAGTTGTGTCTCTGCTTTTTCTGCCCCAGTGTTGGGCTGCCTTGTAGACTCAGCCCTTGTCCACAAAGACAGAACACAGCGTGGGTAGATCCAGAGCGGCCCTCTCATCCCACTAAAGCCGTAATGACAAGGAGTTTCTGGTGCTGAGAGCTAAATATGTGTAAGAAATAGGGAAGCAGAAGCATTGCTGTCAAGATGCAGGGGAGGTCTGAGTCAGGGAGAAGTCTTTTCTCTCTTCACAGATGAAAAGGATTTCTTACTTCTCCATCATAAGGCTCGATCATACTTTTTCTATAACATAGCCAAAACATTAATTTTTCTCAACAGAGAAACACTATTCAGATGATTATTTTCTGAATATTAAAAAAAAAAAAAAGGTGCTTGTAGCAGGTAATTAAAATGAACAAACTACTTGTGGAAAAAAAAAAAGATAAAATGCATTCTTTTAAAAAAGGTATATTTATTTCACAACTTCTAGCTTCTGAATCACCGATGACATGTTCATCTTTCCTAGAGGGAAGAATGTTTTTCTGGTAACTTGCTGTTTAGAATGGATTTGTCATAAAATACCAAACAAGTGTCATTAAAATTTGCTTAGGACAAAATACAACTTCTGATGATTTTTGATTTTTCTGTTAGCTCCAAGCGTTGTTTATCAATGAACCAAACAATTGCTCCAGTTGACTCTTCTAAGGCTGGAATTTTATAAGTTGCATATCCCTAGGTATCATTTTGAATCTTCAACAAGCATTTTAATTGTAACTATTAAAAGCCTAAGTGCTTTGAGTGAAAAAGTGAAAAAAAAGTCCAGGACATTCCACAATTTTGAAAAAATGTTTCTAAACCTCTACAGTGATTTCTATTGTAAAAAAAAAAAATTGCAATAGAATTTTAAAATTATCTAAAATACATATGAACTTGTATGCATATATACAAGCTATGTTATTTTATACTTACACATTTTCATTTTGTGTAATAGACACACACTGTCTTTCTTCTTTTTAATAAGCACAATGCAGGCTCTCTCTTTTATATACACACATGCACGTGTGCATACTATATAACACACTGCATTCACAAAATGCATGTACACAGCATAATCTCACCCTCTCTAGAAACACAAATAAATATTTCTCAGCAAAAGCACAGGTACAAACGTCTGCACAATGAAATCTTTGAAACACAGAGGCCCTGAAAACACGATTTTATCTCTCTCTAATACGTACTGTTGTTCCTTTTCCTAACACAATGTAATCTCTGTCACGCTCACTTTCTTTCATACACACAGACACACAAACGTACACATACAGTGTAATCTCTCTCAGATTCAACTACAGTGTCTACATTATTTTCAGAATTACTTTCCGCCCGATATTTTCATTCGTAGACTCCATCACTCACAACTACTCAAATGCTTGCAGAGGTGGAAGGATGTGGATGGAAGGGAGTCCTTGAGCATGCAGATGCCTATGTGCTCACACAAAGAAGCCTTTTCTGGGAAGACTTTCTTTTACAAAGAATAAGTTTTAAGTAACACTTTCACTTTGGATGCAGTATTGGTTATGCAGTGTTTCTTGTGATGGTATTACTCCACTAACAAATGAAACTCAAACAACTTGATAAAAAAAAAAGGCTGCTAGATCATAAAAACATATTATTTCCATGTTCCTACCACTGTCACATATTTCATTGATACACTGAACGACACTTGCTGCAAGCAAATTACAATATGCAGTTACACCGATATTCCCTGTGACATATCACACAGTGTAGGCCCTAGATACCAAAAGAAAAAAAAGAAAGATGTATAGAGGAGGTTCCACCTCCACTTAAGCTATTATTTCTACAACAAAAGTCTACACTTAAATCACTTGTATTAGCAGGATTGTTCTAATGGGAATATTAGATGAATGTCTGCCTTTGTGAGCTTCTTTACACAATGGAGACTGATAACAGTAAGAATTAGGGGATGCAGCGCTGAGCAGTTCTCTTGTATGTCAATGATTCAGAGATGGGGAGTTTGATGATAGCTTTGGGGGGAACTCAGCAAAAGTGAGTTTCATATCCTTATTCTGATTTCCAGTCACTAAATTACGCTATAACCAAAACAAACACTAAAACAAAACCACTGTAAAAGGATCAGGAGTTCATCAGTAATGCTAAAGACTAGCAAAAGAGGAAGTTTTGCAGGGCTATATTGGGCTGCCAGTAATTTTATTACCTCCATAGGGGAAGTTATAAAGGAAAACTGAAGAGGAATAGAAAATATTAAATAAATAAATAAATAAATCGGGAAACCAGCTTCAAAGGTATTGTCTTAGCTTTATATATGCACTTTTGGTCACTAACATGCAGTAACTTGATAAAATCCCTGGGAAAATGTTACTTCTAGGCCATAAGGGGGATTTTGGCCGAGAATTTGGGCCAAAGGATCAAAAAGCATCTCCTTGGAGATATAGGAAAGGGAGTACCTTCGTGGAGCTGAAACACATAGAAGACAGGCTCCACTGAGTGCTTGGATGAGTAAAAATATCTGTCATATTACCAGAAGAGGATAGACAAGAGGTTTTCCTTTCATAGTTTATGATTGTGTTCAAATTAACAATATCTTGCTTTGAGAACCTGTTATCAGAGCAGAACCATACAGCTCCCAACAGGAAGCCTGCTGAGCCAGAACCAACTGTGATCACAGGCAACTGGAGTGGATGGATGTAGGCAAATAATAGGAGACACTGGATCCCATTTTAAAGGTGTGAAAGCCCAGAGCTTGAAGAATTGCACTCAGGTGTGATGGGAATGTGGTATCTCCAGCTCCTGGCAATGAGACCTGCAGATAGTACATGTACATTAGCAGCACTAAACAGGGCATGTGAAACACCCATGCCTTGCAGTCTTTTGGCCTTTGTTAGTCTGTAGTCCTACGGAAAGTCTAAAGTAGTGGTTTTCTAACAGCATCAGCCCAGCATTCAGCTAACCCACAAATATCTAAACCCAAGCATATGACAAAACTGGACTATGTCTAACCACTTTTGACAAGACAGAAATTGACTCTAATCTACTGCAGGAAGCACACATCACCACAGAGCTTGCAAAATCCATACAGTGAGCGTTAATGTCAGCCTCTTTCTGTCCACAGAATTGACAGAGCAGGAGCAGATGCGCTGCAAACTTCCCCCACACACCACATACTCATGCCCTCTGAAATAGATGCCAAGTGACCACGATCCTGTCTGTAAGGCTGTTTATAAAACTAGTGTGCATTAGGGGATAAGAGAGCACTTCATAAGCAAGACCCAAGCTCACTCAGCCCCTGAAGGGCAGCATCACTAAGTCCCTTTCTACAATGAGAAATTCAGCTGTTGCATATAGCAAATACAAGCGTAACATGGCACAAAAACTTCTGACACTGTGGCCTATGCTGTCCTGTCCCCTTTCTTGAGATATCTGATAGCCACCTGGTATCTGCCACATAGAAAATATTCCCCACAAAACAGACCAAGAGACTAGCTCTGCTGCTCTCAGCAGCTGCAGACTTTTCTCCTTCTCCCTGACAACATCAAATATCCTGACACTGGGGATCCTTGTTATTTTGAATGTTATTTAGATGTCATTTCTGCTGCTCTGCCACTGAACTTAAAACCCTACATGCTGATCGTGAGAGATATTTATTTCTCAGAATCACCTTCACAGTGCTAAGTCTCTGAGGACCTGCAGAAGAAAGTCACTTGTGGGCTAGTCAGCTCAGCTGAAAGCTGTCTGCTTAGCATCTCCTTGTGATGTCTTGGCCAATGGTTTGTCACTAGGAACAAACCATTTCTGTGCATAGCTGATTAGAGTTTGCCACAGGTCGCTTGGTCAGTGGAGCTGTTGTCACTGCCATATTCCTCTCAGTTGCTTCCTGACCTTGCTGTTCCTCCAAGACTGAGCAGAGGCCTCACTGTCAAACTTTCTAGATAGAGCTCAATGTGGTTTCCTGCAGTTCTTTTACCTTTATCTCTAATGAGATTGACCCAAAGAGGCCATTCCATTGGTATTCAGGAAAAAGCCACTAATCAAGCTGACAGAAAGCCAAGTGACAAAGATTCTCCCTCGCTGTCTCTCTATGTTCCATACTTTCTTCTTTTCTGACGAATCAACCTAGTTATCTATCTTTCTGTCACAATAGCAGTTAAGCAGCACTTCAATATTTCTGAAATAGAAACAAACGACATCCTCCTTTCTTTTTTCTCTTCCAAGGCTGTAGGAGGAATTGTTCAATTAGTTTTTAGGTGCCGTGATTTGTTTGCTTGTTTATAAGCATATATGTGAGTGGGTGTTTTATAGATGTGTGTGAAGAGCTCAATGGATGGGGCTATGCTGAAGAGCCAAGCCAGATTTTTATTAAGGAGAGTGGCGAGTTGCGTGACCTTCCATGGCTGATGTAGTAAATACCTCCACAGCACAGCCCGTGTCAGCAATCCAATCTGTCTCCTGCTTTTAATTCAGTCCCACCAACAAATCTGGGCAGTTGCCATGGAAGGAGGAAACTTAATGGGGGACGGAAGAAGAAAGAGCAGTAATTATTTCTGACTTGGTTACTTCAAGATTTCTGGCCATGGATAAACAAGATAGCCCCCCTTGCTAACTGAACATCAAAAAGGAGGCAAACAATGTAGAGAGTGTCAGTACCATTTATGAGGCCAAAATCTATGGATGAGGAAGAAAAGAGCTCTGGGACACACAGGGTTCTCTTGGGTTTGAAGCAGCAGTGGAGTGAAACACTGTGTAGAACTTTGCAGAAACTTTTGACATTGCCAGTGCTCTGAGATATAACAGAAGCAATTTCTTGGACAGTTTGCTCTTTCAAAAAATACTTTTTACAAAACTTCTCTAAAAAAAACCATTTATGCCATCAAGTACAAATATCCCAAAATATTTTGCTCCCATCAATGACATACTCCAATGGCTCCTAACAACCACATCTAGTGAAACAGCTTTCATCTTTTTAACAGCTCTTCCTTTCTCCATGTGCCATATGTTGTGCGCAGATTCCATAAATAGAGAGAGCCGAAGGCAATATTGAGGGTCTCCTGCCATTTTTTGAAGCTAACTACTACTCAAGGGATAAAATAGTATCAAACATGATGTCAGGACTTCTGCAGTAACAGGACATGGCAAAGGAAAGCATTTAAGTTGGGAGAAGATATTTCCAGCATCGATTCACTGGGAGTGTTACCCCTATCCAGATTGCACGGCCATTTGGGGACTTCATATAATTTAGGGATGACTGTTTTGAGATTTTACAGTAACTGCTATGAGAAGAAAAAAGTCTCTTTGTTCACCCCAAGGCAGTCTGTGTCTAAGTTTGTCCAACTGCCTACCAGTCTTTTGGCAATGACTTCTGACAGATTTTGTCTCTAGTTGCTACTAGAAGAGTAGTGGAGTCATTACGGTAAAGACCTTGCTTAAATGTATGTGTACATGGAGCTGGAACAGAAGGGAGAGGCAAAGGTGAGGTACAGGGTACAGAAGACTCCTGCATTCCTACTATGCTCATTTTGCAAGAATATGATATGAAAAGAAAAGGAAGATGAGGGAATTGCTGACCTAGCTAGATGCACATTTTAGGTGCCCTCAAGACAAAAAGACTTCCTCCTTAGAAGTAACAGCTGATTTAAGAAGTGCTTAACTTCAGAAAGCAGAAGGGAAGAAAACGTATGCTCCAGCTGTAGCACAGCTGCAATGAACCATTCTGAAGTCATTATAGTGCCTCAGCATCAAGACATCAGTGGAAAATCATTGCATCTCTGCATGAGATTGGCTTCAAAATCAAGCAGTGCAAAACACATATATGTAAATATGTATGTATGTATGTATGTATGCATATTTATAATCTCCATTCTTTTAATTTCCTTGCTGGGTTTTGAGTCCTCAGATTTCATACGGCTCATTCTTTTAGTGTTGTTTGAAACTCTGAAAACTAGAAGTTCATATTTACAAAAATGAAATCTTCTATTATCATGTAATCCCATGATTCTAGTGGCTGGGGATTTTAAGAAACAGCTGAAGTATCATGTAATGCACAATGGTTGACACTGCTGTTCCGAGCATAAGTCTGTTACAATCTTTCTGTTAATGCACACTTTCCCTTCTATATATCATAGCCTTCCTTAAAAGTGTGGATTCCTGGAACTGCTGAGCTACTGCTCTGTAATGTGGGTGTAATGTTAGATCTGAAGCCATGTCAAAGTTACTTCCCTACAGGGTAGACCAGAAGCGATGGAAAAGCAGCAGGAGTTTCATCCAGCATTTGTCTCAAAGATAGACCTTTATGCCAGCACTGGATGACATACTTCCCAAATGGCACATGCCACAGGGTCTCTACTGTCCCTTCCCAAGGAAAGCAATGCTCCCTTAAGGAGAAGGTTTCTCTTTCTCCTCCTGTTTTGCTTCAGTAAGAGAAAAGGCTGCATTTTCCACCAGTTAAGCTTGCAAATTCCTTGGCAGACAACAGACAGATCTCTCTGTTTGCTGGCCCTTCTGTGACCAACTCAAAGAATACAAACAAGAGATGAGGCAGATGCCAAAGATGGTAAGACAGTACAATGTAAACAAAGGCTCTTGTGGGATGATGACAGCACCACCACTTAACTACTGCAGACCAAAAGGCAGAAGTGAGAACAGAATGGCTCTTTCCCTATCCCACTTGGATTCCCCAGGTAAATGCTTCATAGAATAATAGAAGCATAGAATTGCTCAGGTTGGAAAAGACCTTAAAGACTACCAAGTCCAATCACGACCTAACCATACTACCCTAATTCTAACAACCCTCTGCTAAATCATGTCCCTGAGCACCACATCCAAACTGTTTTTAAACACATCCAGGGATGGTGACTCAACCATCTCCCTGGGGAGCTTATTACAGTGCTTAACAACCCTTTCAGTAAAGAAGTTCTTCTTAAAACCCAACCTAAACCTCCTCTGGTGCAACTTGAGGCCATTTCCCCTCATCCTGTCACCTGTCACCAGTGAGAAGAGACCAGCCCCACTCTCACTGCAATCACCTTTCAGGTATTGGAAGAGAGCAATAAGGTCTCCCCTCAGCCTCCTCATCTCCTGAAAGAATAGCTCCAGTTCCTTCAGTTGCTCTTCATAGGGCATATTCTCCATGCCCTTCATAAGCCTTGTTGCCATTCTTTGGATCTGCTCCAGCATCTCAATGCCCCTTCTGCACTGAGGTGCCCAAAACTGAACACATTACTTGAGGTGAGGCCTCACCAGAGCCTCACATGTACATGTGTATATGAGATTCATAAAGCACAGCAACACCTCTCCTCTGAGTATCCAACTGTTACAAAGACCAAAAAGCTGTGAGTCTAGACCGGATCACTAGTATTCACCTGGATGTTTGATCTTCACTATTTGCAGCAAAAGCAAACAATGTGAGACGATGAGGCAGCAGACCTCTTGAAAAGCATGTATGTCCAGCTCCCTGTAACCCCAGAGTAGGGAGAAAGTCAGAAAGCAGGCACGATAGCTGAGTGGAGCGCTGCCTACATCTCCACTTCCCTTCCTTTCCCAAGCGGCAACCAAAGGAGGGCAAGTGCTTGGAAGAAAGCAGACTGGCTCCCTGATGTGAGAGCCCTGCTCATAAAACTCAATTAAGTGGATTACAGATGAGCTCATTCCCAACGGTGGGTCACATTCCATTAGAGGTAGGCTCGATGCCAGGCGGACTCAGCTCTGCTTGGATGGCAGGGCAGTCTGCCCCGCCGTTTACCGACTCTGCCTCTGACCTCACCACAGCTTGCAGGATTTCCTGCACCATGTCCTACCACCAAATGGCTGGCTCATTGCTCACCCCTGCTCACTGTGCCTGTGAGATAATCAGAGCTAGCATTAGGTCATGAGGAAAGATGGGGGTGGGCAAGCTCTCTGAACCCATGTGGTCTTGGAGAGTAGTGTGGGAAGGAAAAAGCAGAGGGAGAAAGAGTGAAGAGGAAGATGAGGAGAAAGGGGAGGTGTCCCTGAAGAAGCAGGGGAATACAGAAAGCACCAGCCCCATAAACTGGATCAGTGGTATTTTATGTAAAAGTGAGAGTAATCAGAGCTCTCAGCTCACTAATCCCAAAGGATTTTTCCCAGCATAGGTGTAAGATTACAGCATAGTCTGCTGTATGAATGTATATATTCCACCCACAGACACTGCACTCCAGCATTCATTAATGGGTGTGTGTTTGTATATTGGGAACAAAGAGTGTCAGAGGTGAATTTATGTGTGGGAATAACTGTTTGGAAGCGAAAGCAGGGAAGGGGGAAGAGAAGGTGAATGAACCTGTGAAGGGTGAGCATGTGTGGGCGTGAGGGCAAGAGAAAGATGGATGAATGAGTGTGTGGGTGTGTAATATATGGGATGCAGTAAGTCAAATGTTATAAGTACCTGCAGGCATTTTGCCAGATTTGAGACCTATTTTGACTTGCCTTGTGCATCCCACTTTCCTGTTCACTGTTTGCAAACGTTCCTGGCAGTGCAGCTTAATTTGTACAAATAGCAACCGACCGACAGAGAGCCAAATATGTTGTGAAATAGGCAGAGGAAGAAGCAGTTTTCTGTGCAGATCCAAGCAGCAGGGGCTTGGTACCATCTGGAACCTACATACCAAGTCCCAGGAAAAGACCTAAAAGGGAGATCGATTTAGTTATCTCTCCACCACTTGCCATCCCACGTGAGGAACAAATACTTCAGATAAGTTGCAGAGTGAGACATGCTGTCTGGACAGTGATCCACATAGGACATGGGACCCACACAGCGCAAGCATCTGCTATCCTGGCAAAGGAGACCTCAGTATCCTCAGAGAAAGCTTTTTGCTTTATCTCAGAAAGGCTGAGAGGAAGACAGCAGCCTTATGTTTCCTTACCTTGTATGTGACAAGTGAATTCCATTTGGCAGTGGGAGGCACCAGGTTTCCTATCTGTTCTACCACCAGTTTACTGGGCAGTCTTGGACAACTCTGCTCACCTTCTGCACATCTGTTTCCTAAGCTAAAAAACCCAAAAAATAACAAAAAAACAAACAAAAAACAACCAAAATCTAGCAGTAATGATGTGGGCGTGAGATTTCTTGATGAAAAGCGCTGTGTAAGGCTCAGGTGGTACTGTTCTGCACTAACAGAAAGTGATTACTAAATCTCTTGTGGCTCCTTGGCAGCAGTATCCAACTCTGAATTCCGGAATCTCTAACTCTAGGTTCTCTAATCCTGCTGCTCCCTTTAGCAGATCATGACATGGGTTCTGGGTTTCTCAGGACTTCCAGTGTAACAGGTAGAGACCATAAGAGATAGCAAGAGATCGCTCAGTCCCTTTTGCGTGTCCCAGATTGTGCTTGCTACTCTCCCTTTGGCAATATCACCACTGGTTGCATGTTGTGTATATTAGAGCCCAGAATAGATGGGACACCACAATACTGTGGCTACACCCTTTCTCTCCCTACCATTGCTCCAGGAGAATATAGAGTGATGTAGAGCAGCCAAGAAGTCAGATCCGCTGTCTTTTAATTCTGCTTTTCCCTTACTTTCTGATGGGCTTTTCTTTACCAGCATCATTCTATCAGTTAACCTTGACACAAAGGTTTGCTCCAAAGTGCTGTGTGAACTGTTTAGAGCTGCCTTGCTCCAGCTGGTCTTGCTGCAGGTTCCTGTAATGGCTGACAGTACAGTGCTATATGCTCCTGCCTGTGTGCATGAATTAGCCAGTCTTTTCATTTCACCTGCAACAGAAACAGTGACCTATCAATGCAAACAGCCCCCTCTCCCTTTAAGTAGAGGGAAGACAATACATTGCCTCTCCAGGGAGAAAGAGAAAATCAGAGATGCTATCTGGGTGCCAAAGCACTATGTATTAAAAGCCTTTTTCACCCTAATAGTATATCAGGTCCTGTTCCAAAAGCTACTTTTGAACCACAGCCAGAAATGATGTGGTTCTATCCAGCATGTTTTTCTTCTGTTTCCACCCCTGGCCTACCCCAGCACTTTTTGCTCCACGAATGTATTTCATTCAATGAAATGGCTTAAGGAACTGCTTGCAAAGAAGATCTTTTGTGAAATACCACAGACCTGCCTTCTAAACCTTTCAGCTGAATGAAAATAACTGCTGTGGTTGCCACAGCATAAGCTACACAAATATGATGCTTGTGTTTAATTACATTGAGTGGCTGAGGCCACTGCCTTACTTTGCTCTGGGATATGTTCTTCTGAAAAGCAGCCAGGTAATTCAGCTGCTGCTGCCATTCCCGTAGTGCCTTGGGAAGGGAACAGGGTTGACAGGGAGTGAAATTTCGGCACGGTTAACGACAGCAAGCAAACCTGAGCTGAGGGTCTCGAAAGATGTGGCTACATCAGACAGTATAGAGGTGGAGTGCCAGCTGTGGTTGGTGAATTCTAAGGAGTGAACGTAAAGTTCAGTTGTGAAGTAAGGATTTGAGGGACTAGTCCTGTGCAAGAAGAGGAAACAGAAAGAAAAAGAAAATGGACTTGGAAGGGAAAGAAGATTATGAGATGCCAGTAACCTCAGCCCTCATAAATTTACACATCTTGGCCCTTCTCTGAGTGATGCTGCCAGCCTGGCTTTCCATTACTCTGACAGGGTTGACACTAGTGTCAGAGGCATTTCATTACCTCATGCAGCTACTGCCTAATTTGTATGTGCCTAGAGTTGGCCATGGATAGTTCTGCCCCATATAACTCCAGAACTGGAAAAAATAGAACCACCTGTGCACAGATTGGAACCCCTATGAATTCTACTCAGGAACAAAGTTGATTAACTTCAATGCCATGCTATGTTAATATGGCTAATTTCTTTCCACAGTTCTTGTCCCTGCATGGGTAAACACAAATATACCAGCTCATCTGGTGCACACTGATGTACCCACAGTACAGCACACTGATGTACCCACAGTACTGATCTGCCTATATGAACATGCCTTGTGTAGCCTATTCATGAGTGATGTTTTTGCAGTGCAAGCAGTTCTTGAACTCAAAACCTCTCTCATCTTCAACAAATTCCTCTCAGAATGCTTCAGAAATCTTCCACTACTGAAGCTTGGCTAAAATCAGCCAACCTTCACGTGCCTCTAGGGAGACCTGAATAAAAGAGAATCCAAAGGGTTGGGTATTTTTTGCTTGGTTTGATTTTCTTCCCTCCCAGTTCAGGATGCTTGTATGAGAACTGGTGAATAGTGAGTCTACGCTACAGCTAGAGCTCCCTGCTGCTGCATCCAATTTTACAAGACTCTTTTTGGAAGACACCGCCTGCAGTGGACACCAGTGTGCACTTGTGGTGTCTATCTTCTTTATGTATAGCTAACGGGTAGACACTTGTCTGATTTGAACTTGTTCATTTCATGGACATATATACAATTCTCACACAAATTGTGATCCTTGGCTTCAAAAGGTAAAGACAGCTGCATTTAACCCACTGGCCACACACAGCAGATCCCTGGGCCTGGCGCTTTCATTTCCCAGGAAGATGCTGCATTGCTCGGTCACCATGGTGATGAACACTTTTCTATATGGTAACAACTGTTCTGAACTCTGGAACTTACTCCAGTCTGAAGACTGTATTGACACAGGCAGTCTGTTTTGCCTGTGAATCCCAGCCGCAGCTCTGCAGCATCTCAGCCTCTGCTGTTTAGTCAAGCACCTTCCTGCACCCCATCACATTTCTGAGAATACCTGGCGCACCCTTCGGGCACCGTGGGGGCTGCCACCAGAGGAAGCAGCTGGGCTGACCTCCTAAATATTTGATAAGGAGAAGCTTGTGTCTTTACCAAGCCGGCCGCATGACAGCTCCTTGGAGGATGCACTGCCTCCGCCCTGCGCCGCCATCCCTCCACCATCTCTCCCCGCCCCCATTCTCCCTCGCGTCTCCGCAGACGACTCCCCTTCCCCCGCCGCAATCGCCATGGAAACCGGCCCCGATCAGCTGCCGGCTGCGGCCCGGCCGCCGCGGCGCCTCCGGAGAAGGTGGTGGAGAGAAGCGATGGCCGCAGCGGCTGCGCGACCTGCCCGCGGGGCGGCCATTTTCTGCCCGGTCAGCGAGAGGGGCAGCGGATCCAGTACTCCTGTGTGAGCAGGCTGGCCTTGGCCTTGGTGGGTCTGGGGGGGATGGAGCAGTGGCATTACACTGCAGCCTGTGCTTGCGTGGTAGCCCCAGTTCAAGTCGTGAGAGAGGAGGCTTAGGTGTGTCCCTTGTGGGGAATGGACTCTTAATGGTGATCTAGTCCAACTCCCTGCAATGAATGTGGACAACTACAGCTAGGTCTGGTTGCTCAGAGCTCGATTCAGCTTGACCTTGAAGGTCTCCATGGGTGCCTGCATCCACCATCTCTCTGGGCAACCTGTGCCAGTGCTTCAGTGCCCTTATTGTAAAGAGCTTTTTCCTCAGATCCAGGCTAAATCTGTCCTCGTTTAATTTGAAACTATTTTCCCTTGGCCTGTCACCAGGCACCCTGCTAAAGAGTCTATCCTTCTTTCTTTTCAGCCCCTCTTTGGGTACTGAAAGACTCTCCCCATAACCTTCTCTTTTCCAGGCTGAACAGCCCCGGCTCTCTCAGCCTGTCCTTGTAGGAGTGGTGTTCCATCCCTTGGATCACTGTTGTGGCCCTCCTTATGGGAGGATTGCGTAGCACACCCTCTTCATTGCAAAAGTTGTCAGCAGCCCACTCAAGCCCCTCTCAACCTTAGTTCCCTTCACGCAGTTCCCATGTGCTCCCTCACAGACAAATCTGATCAAAGCTTCCAAAGCAAGAGTTGTGCCACGCAGCAGAAATGGGAAGTGGCTCTGGAAGCCCTCACAAAACCCACAGCAGATCCTGTAGCAAATCAACAGGTCCTCCAGTAGACTCCTATAGAACTAGCCTAGTGATGCAAATGTATCTCAAATTATGTCCTGAAAGTGGGAATAATATAAATAGGAATAAAATAGGAAATTCAGCTTTCCTGTCTGAGTGTACCTTTTTTCCACCTTTCTCCCAGTTACACCTTCCTGGCTAGCAAAACATCATCTCCAGTTTCAGCTCTGAGAGATTCATGGCAACTGGAAGGTCAGAGTATATTCCTAATTTTGGATTTATCCATAATCCTATCTTGATCTAGCCCTAAACATATCTTCTTCCCTAAGAAGCTCTCTTGGATCTCATCCTCTTCTCAGTCATGTCCCTAATTATGTGGTTGCTGAAATCTTTCTGCCCAATTTCGCTGTAATATTTCACATTGTCCCCAACTAGCAATTATATGCCAGAGATCAAAAGGAGCATTTCCTCATACCCGTACACTCTGGCTGAGACTAAGATTTTGCCTGGGTATGTGAGGCAGTCCTATTGTCTCAGCTTTTCTAAATCAAACTGGTGTTGGCTGCCTCTTGTCCGCCAGCTTTCCCTCCCTGCATTTTCCCTATAATGATCTCTGCCTTTTACCTTTCTCCAGCATTGACTGCAGCTCAGGATCTCTTTTTTTGCTGTTGTCGTCCCATGCCTCAACACCAAGAGTTCACTCCCCAGTATGACACAGTACAGACACGGCAGATGCTGTTTAGCTTCACCCAAGGAATGTCTCCTTGACACTACTGTTAGTAAATTATGAGATCTGATGTGATCTAATATGCCTGTTAGATGCAAACCCCCTCAGCTGTAAAATGCTAGGTGTAGTTGCTAGCAGCTCTCTATTTTCTGCTCCTCTCATATTTTCATATTACACTAAATAAATATGACCCTTCCTTCTTCCCTACTAGAACATCCCATTTATCCAACGCTTAAATATATAAGTAATGAAGGTGATAGAAGTGCATGCTAATGGAGCATTAAGGCTGTAATTTAAATACACGCAGAGCCTAGGCTATTCACTCCTTGTTACGTGCTAGGCCAGTTCTCTAGCACCATGGACCAGAGGAACAATACACATCACAGGGAGGTGAGTGCTGGGAGTTGCACTGAAGTCTTCAAGTCTGTCGGTCATAAAAATTGCTACTGAGGTTTAGATACGTATCTCAACCTCATTCTACTTCGTCTAATCACAACTGCTGCACCTCTTTCTTTGGAATGTGCTCTTCAACAAGGCATCTGTGCTTTTATGACTCTCCCAGCTGACCACAATAATGAAACCGCCATTGCCAGAAGAAGCTCTGGTTGACTCAACTGCAACACTCATCTGGAAGCCACCCAGCTGTGTAGCAGCTATGTAACTAGCTAAACAACATATCACCTCTAGACAACAGACTTCATATACCAGTACTGCTAGAATCTACCATGAAGTTCATTCTTCAGCTTATCAACAAATAGAGGAACGAAGTACAGCGTGAAAAGATAGAGGAGGAAATTGACTGGGGGTGAATGAAATTAGATTCTGGTTGGCCCTCAGTAGCCATTAGGATGATGAGGGAATGTGCAAAGAAAAAATCAACCAATTACAGAGAATAAGAATGGTAAATGAAAGTAAACCTGTTCTCCATTTCCACATGCAGTTTTTGCAACTACACCCTAATGTGTATGCTAGACTATCTCTGTCCCTTGAAAGAGTTGGCATGTATACCATAACTAAACTTGTGCTTCCCAGCACCTTTAACTGCCACTCCATTAATTCCAAAATCTGAGAAAACAGGGTTCAACGGGATACCAATACACCTTGTCTGCTTTTCCTGCCACTACCCAGGATCAGCTACCAAGAAATGCCCACAGTGGTAACTGGCATTGTTTTCTTCATTATAAGTGTACCATCTGACAATCTGGGTGATGGGATTTATCCCAAGTGTTTGCACTTAAAAGAATGAAATATCTCCTTCAGGGACTTGGAACCTCGCCTATTTTCAGGCTTAATTTGCCTTCAGCCTACTGCAGGGAAGGGAAGTCTAGGATGATGTTTTACCTCTTCAGACAGGTTAGCTGTGTTATTCCGTCACTTGTGAGTTTGGAATCCTCCATACTTTGTACCCAAAGATTAAAATTAGCACAAAGCAAACCTCTGTTTTTGCTTTGTACAGACTAAATCTGAAGAAGTGAAATCAATAAGTACAATGCCTAAATTAAGCCACCTACATTAATGTTTACCTGGCCTGCATGTACCTTAAATAGTGGGAAAGTGCAATAGTCTCCTACTGCTAAACTTTGTGGGGTAAGGAAGGAGATGAAAATTGGGTTAAGAGGCAGAGAAGGCCACAGGTTGCTTAATAAGGGTCTTCTCACAGGAATGGGGTCAGCCATAAGAATGAAGGTTGGGTTGGCTTCAGGGCTTTGGGACAGCAGTCCTGGCAGAAGCAAACTAGGGGCAGAAGATGGATGGGTCCCACCACCATTTCACAAGCAGCTCCTTCTCAAAATTCAGAATCAGCAGGAACAAAAGTTAGCATACACCCATTTTTAATTAAAATTGTGTTGGATTATCTCTTTTTTACAGCAAGCTCCGTCTCAGTTGCAAAACAGGTTTAGACTTCAAAAGTAACACAGTGACACCCGGAACAGAATATACTACAGAGACCAATCTTTGCTTTCAGTGGTGATTCACGGGGGCAAATGAGGACAAAATTAATATATGTAGGGGAGAAAAACTGACATTGCTGTGGAAACCATTTCATTTCATGACATTTTAAGTTTAAAGTGTAAATTCCTGACAATGAATCAATGTACTTTTGTGTTATTCTACTGTTGCAGCCAACCCAGAGTGGGCCTTGATGACAAATACCTTCCGTGCTATCTCCATGCAGCAGAAGTCCCTACTGTTTCAGCCAAAATGCCTGTAGTGGCAGTATATGCTTTTTGTGGTTCAGCTAGGACTGGGAAACTTGATCTCATAAACTTTGTCAGCATGAATTATGATTTTATTATATTAAATTGTTTCTTGGCGTTTGCCCATACACCACATGACAGCCTGAGCAAACATGTAGTACAAGTCCCTCTGCCAGAACATGCAAGCACAGGGGCAAAGTTATGGTTGTTGTGAGACCTCTTATCTCTGAGCCTGTCCAATTTGGTCATGATTGACATCTCAGCTGTCATGTTTCATCACTGTAAGTCCCCCCTTCCCTACCTCATTCTTCAGCCTTCAGAAGGTTGGTGCTCGGTCCTCTGTCTGTTCAGAGGAAGCGCCATGACCTACACGTCTGTCCCTGACCTTTAGCCTGATCAATAAAACTACAAATTGGTCTTTTCTTATCCTCGGCACTTTAGTCATAAAATCCCTATTGAGATGGAATGAAACACTGAACTTTATGTCTCAGCATCATGAACATATTTCGAGGCGGGGGAGAGAGACTGGCAGTATTTCAGCCATTAAATATACAACCCTCTTTCATTCACTCACTCTCAGTGCAGCAATCTTGCATTTTATATTTGAAACTTGTAGAACATCCCTGTCAGTTCAATATTTTTATATTTTCCTAAATATTCAGGAACGGAGAAAATCCTACATCCTTTACCAACTCTTCTTTCCACCATATTCTTTCCCCCCTTTCTTGACTGTCCCCACTTAATGTTGCTGTGAATAGGGATGACTGGCTTAGGGTCCCTGTAAAGCATCCTGTTGGGCATAGGGTGCATCT
Organism: Chrysolophus pictus; assembly: GCA_037305975.1. Lineage (NCBI taxonomy): Eukaryota > Metazoa > Chordata > Aves > Galliformes > Phasianidae > Chrysolophus > Chrysolophus pictus. The sequence goes on along the minus strand of CM074576.1, from coordinate 113,433,104 downwards.
CCATTGCATAGAGCAGGGTATTCATGGGGAAAAGAGGGATAATTTATCTCTGTGAGAAGAAGGTTTGAAAGGAGGGCAAATAAAAAAAAAAAACAACAACACACCAAACAGAAATGTTTAACCCCAATTTTGATGCACTGTTGTTGCTATTATTTCTACTATCAGATATTTTGCCACGGTCACTGCCTAAACTAAATCAGGCAGCACGCATGGATGTTGGAGAGCACAACCCAGTGTGCTCATCTCATTAGACACTGCAGCAGTGTCAGCAGACCTGAGCTTGCGCTTGCACTTCTGCAATAAACAGCACTGAATCTCAGGGAGTTGAGCCCGAAGAAATACATAAGGACTCATTTTTAAATACCAAGAGCCTTTATCAGAAAATCAGAGGAATCCTAACGTGGTGATAGAGGTGTTTAGTGTCATTTTACACTCACTGCAGAGCAGTACAGTGGAGGGAAGGAGGCTGTACTGTGCAGTTTTGCGCACAGCTTTATCTATTCCATTCTCTTTACAGTGAAAAGGCTGGTGGAGCCACATGACTTCTTCATGCTGGTGAGACAGTCATGTGTCAGCATGCACAGCTGACAGTAAGACTGGAAACCATACTTTCTACTCAGCTGCCTCGCCATGGAATGGCCCTGAATAACCTCCTGTGTCACTTCAGGGCTTTAGCTTACAAAATGAAACATGACTGTGAATCAGAGGAAGGAAGAAAATCATAGCAGGCTCTTTTTGGATTCTTTTTTTATAGTTGGACCACTCCTTATGCCAGGAATACTTGGCATCATGACCATCCATCCTGAAAAACAGAAAGCCAGATGCGGTCAAAGGGTGAACTGGAAGACCAGAAGCCTTTCAGTCACTGAAAACTCAGGAGAAGTGGTATGAAAATAGCATCACCTCCAATGCACATCATCCACACTAATGTGTGTTAAATAATACTGCCGAGTTTGCAAAAAATATGGTTTCCTGCACATAAGCTTGGAGAAGAGGGCAGAAATGCTGTATTGGAATCACAGCACAGCTCATGTGCAAGGCAGGCAGGTGACATGTTCAAAATGGAGAGAAGAAACAGCTCCTTTACATAATGTGCTCTGGAGTACCTTTCCTCCGAATTTTATGGATGCTCAAGTTCTTTTGAGTTCCCAAAGTAATCAGATACCATCCTGGAAGAAACAAACATCTGAAGCTACCTGATGTAGTTCTTCTGCTGGATTATACAGGGAATTTTTAAGCCAAAATTTGCTGGATACTGAGAGAGAGAGTATACAAGAAAAGGGTTGTTACATGCTGGCCCTGCTTCATACTCTTAGCAGGGCATCATGTTGGCTACTACTGGGGGCTCTTTTTCAGGGTATCCTGAATGATTTCTTTTGCTATTGTGCTTATGATATATTCTTATGTAGCACAGGCTGAGACCAGAGTCTTCTGTGTTTACACATTTGGCAGGGAAATCCCAGCTCTGGGAAGCAGGCTTTTTCCAAGTCTTCAAGTCACATCAGCTTTAGTGACATCTGATCTCTGTGTATCATTGCAGACATGACACTTCAATCTTCATCCCTGTTTACCCTTTATTTTGCCTGCCATGTGATCTTAGTGCCACAACAGAGCCTGGGTGTTTAATGTACACTGTGATACCTTGTAACAGAAGAGGAGTTTTTCCTCAGAAAAGCTGGATGCTGAAAAAAAAATAGACAAAAAGAACTACAGAACAGACAGTGAGAAGAAGCTAGGAAGAAGTCACTCCTGCTGGAGCTGCTGGAAAAAGCAGTTCACTACTCTTAATGTCAGGACCTATGCATGCTGTGTCACTCAGTCCAGTCCCAGGCTTTTTTATGTCATACCTCTGAATAGTTTTTTTGCTGTTTTCTTAAATGCTTCCTGATATCAGATGAGTGTCCCTTCTTCTAACAAAAAGCATGAGGATCCAATGATGGACAACACATCAACTTTTGGTGGTGGTTATAGCTGTGTATCACTGTGTTCATCTTCCCTTCTGCAAGGGAAGGCCATAGGAGGTAAATATTTGGAAGATAATACACCTTTAGGGATCAGTCTGAGCTGCAAAGTACATTTCAAACATACCAATGTCCACCCACTGGTTTCCTCTGTAGTCTATTCTTTCCAGACGATGCCAGGACTGATATAGCTGAGGACTTTCAGATAACAAACTACTGAAACAGTGGCATGACTACATTATGATTTAGTAGAACCAGGACTTCATACTCCAGCTTCTCAGTATGTTGGCTGATAGTGCATTTGAGCATATAACTTGAAGTACTCCATATGACATACGCTACTCTGCATACCAACAATTTTTTGTTGGAATCGGTTTAGTCATTCTGAGATCTTTATTTGTATGGTTGAGCTGTGCAAGGAATAAATGTTTCTAGTACCAAATTCAAAAAGAATATATTTTATTGTAGACTAGAAGGTTTTCTTTGGTAGCAGTGCTAGGGATTTATAGCAGTTTACCAAATGCACAAACTGTGTGTGTGTTTTAATCTCTTATCGCTATACTAAACTGCTTCCATAAATCTTAGGCCTAATGCTGCTTTTCAGTTACACCAACACAAAAGCAGTAGCTTCTATAGTATTTTAAAACAGATAAATTACAGAAGAATCTGTTCCCTTATAGTCTCAGTATTTCTGAATGTTCATCATATCTATGAGTAGAACATATACGCACTCCAGATTAGTACTTGACCAAGTTTGGCCTTGCTGGAATGCAACTGGTAGTCACTGACTATAACCAAGAAGGGCAAATTCTAAAGATCCATTATTTGAGATTATTTATGTGACAGTTATTGTGGTGGGTTTGTGGTGTTTGCTTGTTTTTACAGTATATTGCTGGTCAACTCACAATATCTGCTATAGTCAGAGCTGTGAATAAAATAGCAAGTTCACAGAGGCAAAGTAAGAAAAGAATTTACACTTCATTCATTTTTTTGTCTCTGCTGCTTTTAATATTCAAATGCCAAAATATGTTTATTGTATCCTAATCTACATCAAACTGTCTTACAGGAATATTCATTATTCTTTTATTGTCAGCAAAACACATTGAAAGAGGCATATTAAACATCTGGCCAACATACGTTTATGTGGCCCAAATGGCATATTTAAGTTCTGCAGAATGTAAGAATTCCTTTGGAAAAAAAAAGTCTTTGGTTTGGGAGAGAACCCATTGAATACAATCTGATAAAACTAAGGCAACGGTCTCTGCATGAGACAATGGATAGCTTAAAACAATGCCTGAGTAGTGCAAACTCCTGTACTCAGCCATTAATCTCAGATTAAGTCTAATGAGTGCACTTAGACAGTCAGAATTAACTAGCTTGCTGCCAAGCTCCAGTAACTGATAAAGAGACATGCTTGAGTGAAAACTGAATATGGCCAAAAGTAGGAAATGCAAAAGAAGTGAAAGGAGAAGGGAGTAGAAGAAAAAACACAGATATTTGGGAGGGATAAAAAATAAAGGAAGTGGGCATGTTTTCATCCCCATAGAGATCTCTCAGCAAAGGATGCAGTTGGTGGGGTGATATTTGCAGCTCACAGACGTGTGAGAGCAGCCACAGCTCTTGTGAGGTTGGTGTGAGGCTGCCTGGGAGGTAAATTCCCGGGCATCAGGTCGCAGCCCTGTCAGCTTGGGTTTTCAGCCTTGGACAATTTTCCTGCTGTCAGTATGTTTTAGGGTGAGAATGGTAAGGTCTGCAACAGTGCAGAAGGAGAAGGAAGGAGGTCCCAAAAGCTGAAAAGAAGGGGAGCAGGGAAAGGATTGTTAGTACTGTGGGCAGCATCAGCGTGACGGAAAGGATAATAGATTTCAGGAGGAGTGTGAGCAAGAGAGGGTGGCAGTAGGATTTTGAAATCTGTGAGAGACCACAAGCAGGCAGTGGGGTTTTGTCTTGTCTCTTCCGGTTCACTCACCACCTCTCCTCCTGGTGCCCTTTACTCCGTGGATTACATGGGCTCCATTTCCAACTTGCTCCATTTCCTACATCCCACAAACACCTCTCTCTACCTGAGCATCCTTCTACTCACATATAGTTTCTCTGTCCTATTTATCATTCATCCCGCTGAGCACAGTGGTTCCTGTGGCAGAGACTGCTGCACAGGGCCAGAACTAGGAAGACAGAAATGGTGGTGGAAGGTGAAGGGGTTGCAAGTGCAAATGATTGCACCATTGCTGTCAGTGTAGAGGGTAGCAAAGGCAACATATAAACAAGGGAGCCCAGGCACCTAGTTATCCTTCATAAGTCTTCGCCTTAATACTACCATCTAACTTACAGGGGTCTTAAATCATTTTAATATGTCAAGCGATGTGGCAATTGACAGGGGAAGGTCTGTTCCTACAGAAAACACAGTTCATGGGGCATATGTGAGTGTGGGAGTACCTTAGCAGTCAAATTCCCCATAGCAGCTGCCACCTTTCCTGCAGGAGAGCCTGCTGTGAGACCCCAGCCTTGGGCACAGCTGTCTGGCAGACAGGCAGGGTGCAAAGGGGAGAGTGCTGGGAGTGCTGAGCAGGCAAGGAGGGAGATGCAGTGGCTGTGCCAGGTGGCAGGAGGTGGGGTGAAGCAGTGGGGAACTGATGTGTTGCACGCAGAAGGTGCACCAGCTGGCAGGGATGACAAGTCCTGGTCTTACCAGGCTGAGCAAAGCACAGACAAACCAACACAGTGGAAAGGGACAAGAATGAGATTGAGGTCATATTCACAGCACAGACATGTAATTTCCACCACATGTGACAGTTCTGCACTTTTATTCAATGTAAGAGTTAAAAGACTTGGAAATAATCAGCAAGAATAAACCTTGGATCACAAGCATCAGGGAGCACCCAATGAGAAAAGCACTGTTCACTTGTTTTCTTTGATAGTAGAGGAAATCTTGTCTTATTTTAAACTGAAATGGTAATACTGTGGGTCTTGTCACATGCTTTAATCTCTTGGCTATGTAAATTTCTACAGGTGTGTGCCCACTTTACAAATTTAACTAGCGCACTAGTCTGTTCTGGACTAACTAAATATTGCAGTGTTGAGTTTGGGTCTGATTTTCAAAAGCCCCACCAAATGGCTTAAAAGGTTGCATCATATTTTCCAGAGTAACTTCAGCACTTTGAGATCAAATTTTATCAGTAGTCAATTTCTATTGGGCTCTCAAATCACCCTCTGTACTTTAGTAGGGTTTGTTTTGTATTTCAGAAGCATTATAGCCTAAGTTAAGAATGGGGAGGTCTCAGAGTGGAGGAGTCTCAGATGGGAGAAGTCAATGGGTGGTGAGAGAATGGCTGCTACAGAAAGAAGCACAGGACATGCTAGGTTTGGTTTCTGTGGGACAAATTAAAAGGGGAATACAATGATGATAACAATAATAAGAGTAACAACAGCACCAATAACAAGGGGAGGGTGAGCTTGCTGTCAGATGAGCTCTGGTAACTTGAACAGTGGTGCTGCTGCCCTCAGCTGCTCACCATCTCCTCTGCCAAAGCAAAGCTGATGGAAGGGAAGCATGCCTGGATCAGCAGCTGTCCCTGTGCAGCCCACAATGGGCTGCAGCTCACACATGCTATGATGAAGCGCTGCTGTCGAGCTGCAAGCGTGCATTTCCTAGTTCTGCTCCAGCTGGCAGACGGGCTGGGCAGGAAGGGCACTAATATCCCATCGAACCCATAAAAATCAGAGCTCTTATTTTGATCCACATGAATGAGGAGCCCTGTGTCATGCCTGACTATGTGACTCTCCCATAGGATTGTCACACTGATGGCATCTGAGAGGCTCTTGGTTGGGCAAAGCCTAGCACAAATAAACATTTTCAATGAAACAGAACGAGCAACATTGTGTTAACCTAGAAGAATAGGGCAAGTGTGTTAAGTGTTGTGCTGTCTCAGGTCGTAACCCTAGGCTGGCGCAGTGATGATGTGTTGCACCCTGTCCTGGGGACAGCCATCAACCCTGTCCTAGGGACACTCTTCCCCAGCAGCTGAGGTTAAGCCCTGCCCATTGCCATGCCTGCAACATGTCCACTGCTCTTCCTCTCCACTGAAGCAGCTGTTGCTAGGGAACTGCTTAAAGTTCAAAAGACAGTGCAGGATGAGAGGCGAGCAGCGACTGAAGGATGACAGGCCAGAGTCTGGCGGATGGAAGGGGCAGAGGAAGGGAGCAGGGGGTTCTGGAGAGAAGGAGTAGAGGGTGGGGTGGGAATTCCTTCTCCCCGTGCCACAGAGCAACAACTCCCTGCCCCTTGCAGCTGCCCTGGGTTTTAATATACCTGGAAAGGGGCAGGTTTTGTTTCATTCTTTTGATTTAGTGTGCTTTCACATTATATGTTGTACTTAATTTAATTATCACCCCTTCTTCCATCACTTTCCTCTTTTAATTAAAAGAGAAAATGTTATTTTCACCTTTCCTTTACTCTTACAGATCATTATTCTTTTCCACTGAGGCACTTAAGCTGTGGAATCACTTCATTTTATAAATTCTGACAAAAACAAAACAACAGCTTTTTTTTCTCTTCATGCTCTAAATTTTCCTTTTTCTTGGAGATTTCTTCTTCCTGGGAGCTGACAGTAATCTGACTGTGAAGCATCAGGGTTATACAACTATTCACCATCCAGAGCTACCTAAGCTCGAGTCAAGATCTGCTTTGTTCATCTAAAAGGTGTTTTTCAAAGCCAGCTGAACCCAGTGGCAGGTCATCTTCACATGAAACTCTCTCTGCTTTAAGCTTCTTACTGCTAAAGCACTACAAATCGCTGCTGGCCTGCAGCTCACCTGTAAGAGATGTGGCTCACATTTGCATCCTGTGACATCTGACTGTCCAGCAAAGCGACCGAACACTGTTAGAGTTGGTATGGATCTCTGCATGGGTCCAAACCACGGTTCAAACACCAGCATTAAGTACTCACAAAGATGCTTCAAGGTCCCTGTGACCGCAACTGCCTATTGTGTGGGTTGGAGTGTGGTAAGTGATGGCGTTTGAATTTGAGAGAGCTCTAACTGTGGGAAGTACTGTCTGAATAGTGAACAACTGCATCTAAATAAAGAATAAGATTATATAGTTCATTGCCAAACAGAAACAGAAACAAAATATTCTCAGCAATTAAAAAAATAATAACATCATGTGAATAAAAGGGTAGGTAATAAGATATATATTTATAAAGTCATTGAAGAAAATAAAGTAAGCTATGTGCAAAGTTTCCAAACTCAACTGTGGTTGCAATAACTTCCAAAGAAAGCCACAGCTTATAATAAAAAGCTCTGTTTTATTGGCTTCAAATACTACAATGTGTAACTGACTTATAGCAGGGGCTGCTCATCCAATTGGTAGTATTTCACTTAAAGCATCTGGTCCAAAATCAGCCTTGGTTAGCAGTGATTGAATATTGTTTTGTCGGTCTTTGGCGGAACCAATGAAATAAGTTGGAGGTTTCATAGCACTTTCTACTGGACAGGTGCCCACACCACTGAAACCACAGCTCTTTGGGAGCTGGCTGCATCCACTCTCATTGGCAATCTCAGCGAAGAGGCTCACTGCTGAATGGAGTGAGGAGCAGTTTCCACGCTGATATTTCTTCCTGCAGAAAAGGTCCCCAGCCCTGTGCTGAAACACTGTAAGGAAAATATTGGGCTCAGTGGCTTCAGAGACCAGAGCAAGAAAGTTGCTTTCAGAGTTTGGACCAAAGGGGATAGGGGAAGATTACCAAACTTGCAGGGTTTTGTTTTCCCATTTTTCCAGGAGAGAAAGGAGTGATGGTGCAAGCCCTACATTAGTGGGATGGAAATTCTGTTTGCTTTGATCTTTAGCGATCTCTGCATCACTAAAGGAGTCCTGGTGTTGGCTGGGTTCCTCTGTAGTGTCTGCAGTTCTTCATGGCCAGAGATGTGGTTACCAGGAAGTCCATGAGTCACCCCTAAGGATGCACAGAATAAAATGGCTGGATAGGAACCATGTTATTTTCTGAACTTGGAAAGCTCACTCCATTCTCACAGCTCAGTGACAGGCAGGAGGACTGACCACTGGAAACGAAGGCTCTTTGGCACGTCGGGTTTGGTCTTTAGAGGCTATTCACAGTGCTCTATAGCTCATTTTTCTGACTGACATATAAATTTAACATATTGCTTTCACTTCATCTCCCACCTCCTGTTGCTTCTTGGCAGGCTAATAAATCCACCTGGCTTTTGATGGCTGCCTGTCAGGCTGCTTCACCCAACCGTCTCCAGGTCCTGTTCATTTCCCTCGGCAAGTATGTACATCTTCTACTTTGCTCCTATATTTATTTGCCACTTGGCCTTGCAGTATCTGCCAGACTGTCGCTATCCTCAGCAGACTGTATTAGGTGGCTTTTTCATTAACCTCTTTGCTGATGGAGGAGAAATGCATGGTAGAAGGGCCTCACAAAGGCAGGGTGAAAACATGGCCAGCAGAGTTGGGAGAGAAGGACCACCCAGCAGCTGCTGTGCTCAGGAATTCCCTTTTGCCATGAAAATCCTGAATAACTCATGCACCAGATGCTGGACTGCAACCAAAAGACACCGATGTGCTAACGCTCAGGGGAATCTTTTATTCAGAGAAACATTTGCACGTAAAGCTAGCTGCAGGCCAGACCTGTGGCTGCAGACCAGTTTTCTGGGTGCCTTCTCCAGCCTCCTCCTACATCCCAAGCAATAAATATGCTTTGAATCTTCCCTCTGAAGGAGCCCTCCTGCTTCATTAACAAGCCACATTGGGTAGACGAGCTTTCTACCCTATACTTTCATCTAATGCTGAGAGATATCTCTGACAGATAGAAGGGGAATCATTCATAGACACCTGTGTTTCCCCACTGATTATAGAGCGAGTCTGAATACGTGCTTATACCAGATGTCTGGTTTTTAGATGCTTAAACTCAGCTGCAATAAACCTCATGCTTCATAGTCTCAAGATAACAAACAATAAATGATTGGAAGTGAAGTCATCTGAAGTTAGAGTTGTCTTCAATATTTCCTGAAAGTAACAAATAAACACCAATATTCTACAGCTGGTCAAATTTATTACATAACATAAAAGACAAGTGAAACCAGAATAGGATGTTTCATGTCCAGAAGTGGTTTCTTGGGACCACAGAGTTTGAGTGAAAGAACTGAGTTGTTATTAATTGACTAATTGCCTTTGGCCTGAGCAGATAGAAAAACGCAGCTGTAGTTGCTATGGGTAGGAAACAACAGCACAGTCATTGGAGTATAAAGCAGTGAATGATTAAAGGTTTATTCATGCTACCTGATAGCCCAACTAGCAGAACAGTGGTGGTTTGATCAGGTGTGGTTGAGAGGAGAGCTCATGTATCAAGAACAGCGTTGCCCGGCCAGAACAATTGGGGCTGGAGAAGGAAGGGGACAGGCCCTGGAGAACGGCACTGCTGACGAGGTAATATTTCATAAGAGGAAAGATCAGCAAGGCATAGCCTCAGCACTGAACCCAAAACAACTACGCATGATTCACTGAGAGCAAAGTTGTCTCTGCTGCCTTCCCTGTATGGAGAGACTGATACCAGGGGATTTATGAAGAAGTTGTAGGAAGGGCTTTACAATATCCAAATATAAATGGCAATTCTTGACACGTGGGGAGAAAAAATCTGTGTCTGCAGAATCCTCTTCCCAGTCCAAACAGTTTTCTCTGTGTGTTTTTAATAGAGAACAAGGACAAGAAAATGCATTTAGGATGCAGTGGTGTCAAAAGTGGTTGTGTGGTTTGCCACATTGCAAATACTGCAACATAATAGGAATGGAGTTCTAAAGAAAAACAGCTGGTACTGAGGATTTGATGTCTACATTGCACACATTTTGGAGGGTTTAGCTTGGTCTGGATGGATTCTGATTCCATGGGCTGAATGTTCATTAGTAAACACATTTCTGAAACATGATTTTCCATTTAAAAGGGAAAGTAAAATAAATGGGACACAACGAGAAGATTCACTACAGAAGTGCACCTTTGGTACAAAATAAAATTATTTACACACATGGTATGTAACCCTAAGTATGCCTCCCCTTCTATAAAATAGAATGGATTATGTTCATCTGCCCCAAGAAGGAGGATATTATTATCCAGAGTCCATTTATCTGTTGGAAGAGTAGTGCATTAGCAGCTGAGGATGAATACTGCGTATTTAAAAACATTAACACTTGGAAAGTGTATAGGAATGCCCTAAAAAGAAACATACCCTATGTTAGCTATACTCTCTGTGCTTTAATGATCCACCCACATCCCGAATGTTGCCTCCCTCTTTTTCAATCCTTCTTTGGCCTCGTGCCACATTTATTTGCACAAAGTAGTTTTTTTCTTTGCATTGCGTGTTACTGAGAGCCCCTTGTGAAATGCTGAGAACCCTCAACGCCTGCTGACTCTGGTGAAAACTGATGGCACTCAACACTCTGTAAAAGAGCACACAGTCTCCTGCCTGTTAGCAAAGGATGTAGAGGGCAAATGGCTGTGTGGGTGTGAGCATGTCCACAGGGAAAAGAGGAAAGCAGCTGTGTGTGAGAAAAAAAAGAATGACCAAGGAGAAGAGTTGTGTGTATGTGATAGGGGGAGACTAATACAGTTAAAATTGAAGTGATAAATCATACCTGAGATTCCTCCTGAGACCTATAAATAGGAAACTGAAAAGCATTTCCTTCTATTTATTTTATAAGTGCTATAAACTTTATCAGCTTTTAGTATTGGAGACTCGTGCAGTATTTATGGGCTGTTTACTTTAGAAGTTATTCAGAGGTTAGCGTCAGGAGGCTAATGAAAAAGAAAATTGGGATGGGTAAAGGAAAAGAGTGCTTTTTCCTACAGCCCCATAGTAATAAATGCATCACATTTAAGTTGCTTGGCCCTCTTCCCAATGTCCTTTGCTCCAGGGATGCCTGTATTTCTCTAGCAGGTACTTACCCTGAGCTTCACGGCTCCACAGGGGATCACAAAGAGCATCACTTATTGGTAAAAATGAAGAAGAACACGTGCTGGAATTCCTCTGAGAAGACTCGGAACTGCACAATGGAACTTGCAAAGACCGCATGCCTCAGAAGGTGTTTCTGATGCTTGGACAGATGAAGGTATGTAAAGGTCTTCTAAATAGGCCAGAACCCAAGGTCTGCCTCGGGTAGTCTCAATTGCAATACAGAGGGAGGCCACTGCAGGAATGTCCTTTTCCAATGAGTAAGATGAGGGCAGTATTTTTGGATGGATTAGTAATTCTAACTAAATAAGGACCTTTTTATCCCTCACAGAATTTCACACCAAACACAGTCCAAATGCCTAATTTGTTTCTGAGTGTTTGGAAACTTAATTTTAACTTTATGTGCTTATGCTTTTTCAGAGATTGCTTTTCTGTGCTCTTTCCTTTCAAATAGAGACAATTATTTTCAAAGTTTTTGAGAGAAAGATAAAATTTCTTCAAATTTATAGCTGGAAGAAAAGCATTCCAAAACCTGCTTTTATGTAGAACCTTCTCTTGATAACAGTTGCAGATTATTCACATAAGGAAATATGAACATACAGTGACAACTGGGCCCTGTTATGAAAAGAAATTCCCTTCAAAGAAAAGGCTGTAAATACAAACCAAAACAACTCTGAAGAGCACATCTTACAAGTAGGATGGGTGAATGAGTCCCAAATGGGGGAGAGATGGACACCAGACATGGCATCAGCAAAACGCAAGGCTTTTGTGCAGCTTGGTTGTTTCCGTACACAGCCATAGTATGAACACTGAGCTAAGAAGAGAACATAAAGAGAGGCAGCTTGCTCATCTCAAAGGCAGGGAGAGTAGTATATAAAAAACTTAATTTGTTTTCCATATCAAAGAGGAGACCAAGGGTTGTCCAATTTATCATTTATGAATACCTTAAGAGAAGTTCCCAGTGTGTAGTAGGTCTTTAGTATGGGAGAGAAAATTCAGACCATGAACACATAGTGGGAAGCTAGATACAGACATTCATACAAGAAAAGAGACCTGCTTTTTTTTAACTGTAGAAAAAGTTATTTGGCGTAAATAAACCACAATACATGTCTCCTAAGACTTTATGTCTAGACCAGAAAGTTAGTTATGGAATAACAAAAGGGAGAAAGAAGAGAAAAAGAAGGTGTGGTCAAAGGGTACACAGCCAGCACTGTACCTAGCAAAGACTGAAAGAAAAATAATGATGACCCATGGTTCAGCTAATACAACACAAAAGTTCAGAGAGGGGAAAAGGCCTGAATTACTGGAAAGAAAATGATGAAATGATTCTGCTCTTTACTAGCCTAAGGAAGATGTAAGTGAATATGTTACCACTGAAACCAGACACAAGACAGAGATGAGGAACAGTCCTTTCTGGCAGACAGTTTTAGCCACAACATAAATGCTGATGTGCCAGAAGATTAAATCAATAAAAGGCTACATTTTTGTAAGTGTAGTATATGCACACTATTAACTGAAACAATATGATGCAGCTGTCATTCTTGAATATCATGCATTTAAATTCATAGGAAACTTCTCACTTTCGCTTCAAGGAGTGATATAGAGGAGTAAATATTTATTTTTATTTCAGATCCTAGGTGAAGAAAGGAGAGCTGCGCAACCCCAGACCTACGAGGTGTCTTTGAATCGCAGAATCACAGAATGGTTTGGGTTGGAAGGGACCTTAACAATCATCCAGTTCCAAGCCCCTTGCCATGGGCAGGGTTGCCACCCACATTAGGCTACCCAGGATCCCATCCAACCTTGTCTTGAATGCTGTCAGGGGGACAACCTGTGCCAGTGGCTTACCACTCTCCACATGAAGAACTTCTAACATCTAAACCAAATCTCCCCTCTTTTAGTTTGAAGTCATTCCTCTTTGTCCTGTCACTATCAGAGAGTGTAAAAAGTTGGTCCCCCTCCTGCTTATAAGATCCTGTCAAGTACAGGAAGGCTGTAATGAGATCTCTCCAGGGCCTTCTCTTCTCTGGGCTGAACAAGCCCAACTTCCTCAACCTTTCTTCATAGGAGAGGTCCTTCTTGTTCATCTTTGTACTCTGAAATAAATCATCATGTGTAGGAGTTAGTCATACTTTGTCCAGATGTATACATGATATCAGAAGGGTCCAGTTGGCAGACCAAGGACCAGAACCAGCCTTCCTTTCAGCCCACCATGTCTCCTGTGAGGAAGTGAAGAACAGCTGCCTGGGTAGCACACTTGGACCTAAGAATCAAGCACCTTCCCTCAGGGTTGAGAAGATATTGATGGTTAGAGTTGCACGTGCAAGAAGAAATGGCATCAAGCATTTTCCTTCATTCAGAGACTCCTGCCAGCAACCTGGCATCTCTTCTGAAAGATTTCTGGATCTCATCCTCCCAGTTGTGGAAGTAGGTGACCTGTTATGCTGAAGGGGTGAGCAATATTGAAGAAATCCTGAAACAAAAAGCAAAATCATAAAAATAAACAAGGAAACAAACAAATCCAATGCCCAAAAGAAACACAAACAAACAAAAAGGAAAATGAAAGACACTAAAGACAGCAGAGGAAAGACTATGATCTAATTACTTAAGTCTTCAGTGATGGGAGGTGTTGTTGATTTTGCCTTTAAGATGATACAAACATATATCTGACCACGACCCATCACAAATGAATGCATCAGTAAACACAGAGCCACGTACCTTCAGTGTAGAATAGTTATTACTTAGGAATAAAGCAAATGGGTCCATAAACACTACAACTACTGAAGCACAGTTTGCTTCCCATCTGTGACCTAGCATCCTGTGACTGAGAAGATTGTTCTGTATCTGGGATGCCTTCAAGAGCTCCTTTTAGTTTCTGATGTGCAGCAAGGGGTGAGATCACATCTTCATCCTTTCCTTGCTAGCTGCTGAGATGGTCTCTCATCTGCCTGAACAGTGTACAAAGCTTGTTGTCAAAACCTGCAGTCCTCACAAAAACAGCCAACAGGTTCAAGTGCCAGAGGAAAGAGTGACCAAAATGCAGTGCTAAGAGAAAGCAAAAGTAAGCAAGTAGAGAGCAGGGAGACTTTGGATCCTTTGCAGTAGTCTACAGCACTCAGAGGAATGAAATGGCTGCTGTCTGTGAACACAAACTCCTCTTAAGTCCCTGGAAGAGCACAGGTACAGTTCTTCAAAAGCAATGCTGTAATGCTGTACAAGCCCACTCTGCTGCTGGCTTGAGCTTTGTTCAGTGATGTTTGCCTGCTCAAAGGGCAAGAAAATCCATCCAGGGAAGGTTTATTCATTTGAAAAGATTATGACTTTGAAGTGAAAGAATCAGACCCACTGTGATGAAAGAAGTGGCGGTTTTGAGGTGACAATGGCTTTCTCACCAGGTGACAAGACCATAAATGTCAATGGGCATTTCATTAGAGGGAAGGAAGGAATGTATAGACTAATAAAAGGCATGATGCTGACAGCAGCTTCTCCTCAGCAAACATTTCCGGCCCACTCATCTGTCATACAAGCAAAATTTATTGCCTCTACGGAATGCATTAACCCTTAATACGTTGGCTAGGGTCCAGGGAACAGCCATTTCTATACAAGGTATGTCCAGCAATAGAAATACAAGATTTGGCTTCGGGGAAAAGTCTAGTTATATCCTTCCACTCTGCCAGAGATCATAGAATCATAGAATAACTAAGGTTGGTAAAGATCTCTAAGATCATCCGCTCTAACTGTCCATCTTTCACCAACACTTCTGACTAAACCATGTCCTTCAGTACAACACCTAAATGTTTCTTCAACACCTCCAGGGTTGGTAACTCCAACACTTCCCTGGGCAACCTATTCCAGTGCCTGACCACTCTCTTGGAGAAGAATTATTTCATAATGTCCAACCTGAATCTCCCCTGGTGCAATTTGAGGCCATTCCCTCTAGTCCTACTGCTAGTTACATAGGAGAAGAGGCTGACTCCCACCTCACCACAACCTCCCTTCTGGTAGTTCTAGAGACAATAAGGTCTCCCCTGAGTCTCCTCTTCTCCAAACTGAACAATCCCAGCTCCCTCAGCTGCTCCTCATAAGACTTGTGCTCCAGACCCCACACAGCTTCATTGCCCTTCTCTGGACACACTTCAGGGCCTCGGTGTCTTTCTTGTACTGAGGCGCACAAAACTGAACACAATGCATCGAGATGTGACTTCACCAGTGCTGAGTGCTTCTCCTGCTGGCAACTCTATTTCTGATACAAGCCAGGATGCCATTTGCCTTCTTGGCCACCTTGGCACACTGCATCTTTCTTCACCTGATCACTAACACAATGCAATTTCTCCTGTCCATACTTATTTTTGTATCCTGCAAGCCTACAGTCAGTTCTTTCATCAGAAAAGGTGGTCCTAGTCTTCACTCCGAGACTCTCACTGCAATCTCTGATAATGCACCGGCTCCTCCCTTGCCCTGTTTTCCAGCTTGGTCTGAATACTCACTCAGGGTGGCCCTTGAGCAATTTTTCAGACGCTGCACTGTGAATGAAGATGAGTGAGGTAATCAGTACGAAGACCTCATAGCCTAAAGGCAACCATGCTTTAAGCACATGATGATCTATGGACTTGGGAACTCTTAATATTTGGAACAAGAAAAGTCTTTCATTACCATCTTTTCTTTCATTAATTGCAACTGCTCCTATTTTTCTTGGTGGACTTCCAGAAGATCTCCCAGTGCAGAGTATCCACAGATGTAACAGGGATACATCCATTAGAAAATCTATTCCAGTTTGTGCTTTTTGCTCCTTGTTTCAACATTCCCCTCCTCCCCAGGGGCTTCGTGTCTCCCCCTCTCCCACTGCCCTGGGGAAATGCTGAAGCCAGCTCCTAATTAAAGTGCTCACAATTCCCCACTGCAGCACTGGCGCCAGGCCCTGAAACCATCCTGCATCCGCATCCCTTAGAGACACTCAGCCACGCTCAGACACCTCGCTGCTCACTCCTCCTGTCACAGAACTCCCCAGATTGGCTCCAGCGGGTATCTTCTGTGTTTTCTCATCTGTGCTAATCTCTCGCCAGTGCAGCAGACAGGGGATGGGGAGGTCACTTGGCAAATGGAGTGAAGATCTCCCCGCCCTGAAAAAAATGAAAGGGGAAGAGCTGTGAGGGGAGGTGAGAAGGGCTGGAGCAGTGATACAACTCCGCCTTGTGCTGCTTCACGGTGACAGCATTTCCATTTGACTTGCTGTTGTCCTTTGCTGGGGTCTGATGCACTGCACAATGCATGCCACCCAAATGACACTGAGCGTGTAATCCACTTACTGCCCAGATTAGTGCTTTACAGGCACCGTGTCTACACTCACACAGCCAATATGCACACAACGGATGGCCCACCCCACAAAGCAGCACGAACAAGTCCTGTCCCATGCCTCTCCCCATGCATGCTCTGCCCACCACAGGCACACTCATGACCCCCCACCAGCAAAGTATATATTTGTGAGGGTATCTTTTGTGCAGCATGGAAACGCTGCTGCTGAATGTACCATGAAACTAACACACACACACATCCCTACTGCAGCCAGTGCCCACCACACAGTGGTGCTACGAATAATAATAATGCATATTATAATGCTCTGTGTGGAAATACACACCTCAAGTGTCCTTTGGAACTCTATTCATACTCATCCTGGGAAGACTGTAGCTGTCTCATGCACCAGCATCACTTACAATACATGATAAATGATCACATCATTTATGATGTCCAGCCCAGGAAATGCACTAAAGGAGCTGTAAGTTGAATCAGGCAGAGCCCCTCTTCATCTGGCGTGTCATGCTTTATTTTTGCAATGAGAGCTGTTCCTTATTGGGCAATACAGGAGACAGAGTCATAGCACCTCTGTTCTCTGAACTAAGCAGAACTCCACTACAGGGAGGCCTTTCCTGATACATCTGGGACTATGTGCCATAGTATGTATTACAGTCCCAGTACTATACTAAAGCATTATGTACGTTTCAAACCTTCTATGTAAATCGTCATCGGTTGTGAATAAGTAAGCACCAACTTGACAAAATCATACTCATATACAAATGCACATGTGAAACATTTATTCTTCCCATCAGCCACACATATAAGTTCTCTGGAAGTGCCAGCTAAGGTCAGTTGGTGAAAAACAAGATATGCCTCACAACCAGTCAAACTACACTGTATCGTTATGGAAAATTCAGTGGTAGGACTAATGTGTTCTACAGTAATGTTTTCACAGGTATATGAGTGACTTAAGAGCCTAAATCTTATTTGTACAAGGAAAGCAGACCTTACACGGCTGAACCTCCTGCACCAGCAGGTGAAGTTCAATTTTGCCACCTCGTGAGAGGCAGCAGTGGTGGGCACTTGTTGCCTGGGGAGGGCAAGCAGGGAGTAGAAGCCATCCTCAGGGCTTGGCCGCAGGATGGGCAGGGAGTTCTGCTTCCAGGGAGACAACGCACACTCAGGCACAGCCCCTGGCTCTCACCCCTTGGCCTGTGGGCAGGCAGCCTCCTTTCCCCTGGCTCTGAGACAGAAAAGCAGCAGAGGGACAGCGACTGTTTGCTGCCACCAGAAGTCTGCTGCCCTAGGCAACTGCCTGCTTCAGCTGTATGTAAGGCTGGCACTAATCACACCTGGCCTTGAATGAGGCTTAGGCTCAGGGGACTTGGCTGTTTTGGAAATTGTTAGCCTGTATTTCTCTTTCAGCTGTGGCAGATGAGGAGACAACGGGGCAAAGAGACCAAGAAAAGCCAGTATAGCTGGAGTTGCCCAAAAGTTTTTATGCAATATATGAGAAATTGCTATGGGAAGGTGGAAACATCTACTTAAAGATTCAGCCTAGCAATGTCGGAAAATTGCTATCAGGTGTTCTGAGAGAAAATCTCTGTGAAAAGAGAAAAATAGAAAATAATTTAATCAAAATGTTCAGTGAAGCGAGTTGAATTTTCCTTATCGATTACTGCAAATCAAACTATTTCATCCCAGAATAAAAATGGTCTGGTTGACAGTAACGAAATGTTGAGTTTGTTGTGCCATTATGGCGTCTTGTAAGAATCATGGCATGAAGTGACTTGTGCTCCTGTTTCACGTTGTGTGCTGGGGTCTTCAGGTGGAGTGTGCCTCTCACAAGACCCACCAATGTCAATCAGTAAGTGGATTCTATCATTGCTGCAGCTGTGTGCTGCAGTGCATCACGAGCCATGATGTCTGGCAGGGGTGCTTGGCTCTTAAGGGAAATGAAACAGCCTCCAGCTCTCTCACAAAAAGGAAAACAAATAGAAAAGACGAGTGCAGGAATACATTGAAAGCAACAGGCATGTGAAAATCCTTTCAATTATAATCTCTAGGGCTGGAGGCTTACATACTATTTTCTTAGCTGATGAGTGAGTTTGCAGCCAAATACTGACCCCATTAGACTGGAACCATCAGCGAGTCTATGAAAATAATATAGTGTTAACCAAAAGGCTAAACAATAGTTTATGGTTGAAGTCATTATAGATAAACAAACTTGACTATCAACAATCCTACCAATGAGAGGCACTTAAAGAACAATTAGTCATTGTTTTATCCAATAAAGAATCACTAGAATTGTCAGATTTAGATAGAAGTAACTCTTTAAAATAGTTCTTAAATAAACATATATCTTTCTGGTATAAGAAGTTGTACAGACCAAGAACAGAAATGGATTCAGACAGGGAATAAGCAGTCTCACTGCTGGTGACGATGGAACGTTAGAGTCTCTCTGTGATATTTAATTTCCTTACTTGCTAATGGTTGAGAGCTGGGAAGGTTTGTTTAGAAAAGACTGGTCATTATTTATTTCCTCTCTTCCCTGTAGTTTTTCCTCAGCACTTAGAATTGGACACATTGGAAACACACAAACAAACGAGGTGCTCTTACTGCCCAGCACTGAGATTTCAGTCTTTAGGTTCCTACTACCCAGCAGGGCACCAGCACGCAACATGTGCTGTGTTACACTGGAGTGAAAATGTCATCCAGCATCAGCTCAGCCACATGCAGCCGTCTGATTGTAAGAAATGCTGTGTGTTTCCAATAATTCCCGTCTCTGTTCTCATCAAGGAATAACTATCATCTCTCCCCAAATCAAAACATAATCTGCTCAATAGGAAGCTAATAAAAGAAGTGCCATTCTGAGGGGAAGAATGACAGGGAAATTTTTAGGCACATAAATTATTAATAAAAAAGCCTGTTATTGTTCAAAAATAGTCCAAGCTGCTAATACATCATTTGGAGTTGCTTTCTGGACAACAACCAAAGCAGGCTGTCTAGGAAGGGGATTGCAAACCTCATGCTTTCATTAAAGATGTGAGTAAGACTCATGCCAGAGGCTGCAACAGTCTTGTTACCTTCTTCTGTGTGAAGCTACACAGAATGAAATTCCACTTAGTTACTGAATAAGTAGTCAAAAAGAACCAGATTTCTTCTGAAAAGATAGTCTTCCTCCTATGCAGATCATCACTAGTCTCAACAATCTACAATCAGTGAAGAAGGTGGCTTTCATCCAGCATGCTAAAATACCTCAAAATAAGCAGTTTGGACTGTTACTGCTCCTGGGTGTCCATTACTGGAGCTACTTCTATTTGCAGATGTCTAAAGCAGAGACATGTCTAAGGAAAACAGACTGACATCCCCAACCTGATGTGTCTGTCTCCAGTTTCCTGCTAATCTTGTGCAAAAATCTACAAGAAGCAAAAAGGATTAAATTTCTAGTCTCTGTAGCAAAGCATATGCGACCAAATAATCCCCCAAACTCTTTCTCTCACATTGCCATGCTGCCAGTCATGACCAGCCTCTAAAGGCAGAACCCACTCTATCCTAGGAAAGCATTGTCTTCAGCACTGATTTCACCACTGTTTTTTGTTGCTTTTTTTTTTTTCCCAACAATATTGACCAGGTCCATCAGCACTGCAGCACCTTTTGAATGAAAAGCCCCAACAAGCTGCAGAATTCACAGCTAATTTACAGCTAAGCAAAAGTACCCAGAAACCTCAGTGCTGGTGCTCAAAGACTGTAGCAACCACCAACGCCCCAGATACCTTCAGAGCTGGGATCTGATTTGGCCCTAGACAGCCCATCTTAAGCTATCACCATGGAAACCATGTTCCTGGGCACCAGGCCACCTTTTCTTGGGACAGTCTGGTTTTCTTGAAGCTCAGCTAGAAGTGGTTATTCTCACACCAAAAGGGGGTATTACTCTAAGTAACAACATACAGACTACAAACAAATTCCTCCTGTATTTCAAGGAAGCTTTCTGAGATTTGATGGCCATTGTCAAGAGGAAAAATAGTGGGCTGGCCTGCTGAGACATGGGCACCTTGTGGGAATGTTGCCCTTTCCACTTCTCACCAGACCTGGGGCCAGCGAAATGGCAAAGATAATACCTTCTAATAGTAGGTACAGGGAGAGGCATAACTAGATAAAAAATATCCCATACAGCAATATGCTCTGCGGCCATTTTGTTGACAAGGCTGAGCTGTGTGTGCCTTTCTCACACAGAGACATACCATATGTTTTTTGCAACCAATTATCTTCTCCACAGCTAGAACACATTCCCCTGCTAAGGCAAAACCTGCAACTTCTGCTCCCCATCAGAGTCCCAGAATGAGCAGTTCACTGACAATTTTGTCCCCCAGGGCCAGGTATCTAAGCCCAAGAGACTGGAAAACACCCACACAGCACCAGTGAAAACACCAAATCAAACAAACCTGGAAGGAGGGGAGAGCTGCCAGCTCCTCAGAAACACTAACAAGAAAAGCAAAGCAAGGAAGCATGCTCCCTCCTCGCAGCTTCCAGTTAGAGTGTGCCATGACTTCAGCTACCAAGATGGAAGAGCAGGTTCAGAGCCTGGCTCTGCATTACCTGGCAGTCCCGCACCATCAGGATGTGCCAGTCCCACTGGTCACCTGGAGATGAAAGCACTCTCTCTCAAGAAATTGCCAGAAGGCTCCTTTTAGTTCTCCATTTTGGAAACAAAGCTAATTTTTAAGACATTTCTGTGAAATGGAACAGGCAAAACAACGGCTGCAGGAGAGGCACAAAAGTACCCAAGATCAGAAGTGTTCTGCTTTACAGAGATAAAGACCTTCCAAACATCAAAAAACATTCCTAATTTTGAAACAGGATTGCAGGATTATTTTCTGCCAGTGCTGAAAGAAAGAAAAACAGACAAACCTATGCACAGAAAGACTGAGACAGACAGAGAGAGAGGAGTTAAGTCCTTCTCCCTATGTTCCCCATGCCCATCCCTGCATCAGTAACAAGCAGCCTCAGGAGCCCAGGACAGGAGAAGGAGAATGGTGGCCAGGAACACTGAAGGAGGCATTGGCATTGATGGCTCATGCAAGGCAATGTGGATACTGAGCAGGTTGCAAAGAGCTGATGTGCCATCCAACACACCACAGAGGACAGCTTTGAACTACCAGTTGTAATGACATGTTGCAATTTACTTGCAAGTCTTGTGTGGTTCAGATAGGATAGAAGCTTTGCCACCGCAGTCAGTGCAAGTAGGAACAGCCCTAGGGAGACTTGGCAGAGAAATCCTATTGTTACAGGGTCACCTGTACAGGGACACCAGAGAGGTGTCAGGCATAAACTCTGTGAGTATGGCTGCCATCTTCTGAACTGCTTTTCTGCAGGTGCTTGGGAGGAAGCAGATTGCTCCAAGGGGCAAACAAGGCTGGAGCTAAAAAAAGATAGATCCAAGTGCTAACACAAACCAAGATGAAAGGGCAAGGGTTTATTTTTGATTTGTATGCTCTCCACTGATCTGTGACCCACTCTGACCTCTCCCTCTGACCCCTCACCTCCAGCAGTTAGGGGGACAATTAGTCACTCTAACTAAGGACACAGTCCCTACAACTGAGGTCTGTGCAAGTTTCCTTAGGATTAGGGGACTGTAATTCCCTGCAGCATATGCTGTAGGTCACAGTCCTCCTCCTGTTGGTCGTCCATCTTCCATGGTTACTCATCAGGAAGCCTTTTTTTGATGAATTTGTTGAAGGGTGCTCATTTCAGAATTGATCTTGGCACTACAATAGGAACCTAGGTTGTCACTTCTGAGCTGGCTGCCCTGTTATTGCCTCATTTTTCCTAATGAGCAGCAGAAATAGTGAGTCAAGTTTTGCAAGCCTGATACTCCATTAATGCTGCTGAAAGGGTGAGACACTGCCCATGAGTTGCTTAGGGTATGCAGAGCTTCAGAAATTTTGCTCTGTCTTATGACTGAGCTTTGACTGGACCAAACATAGCTGGGATGAAATGACTGACTTCTTACTAAACAAGAAGTTAATCTCATTGGAGGACTCGATCAAAAAAGGTGGACTGCATTTCCTCAGGGCCTGCCCTGGTCCCATGGGAGGGACAGCAGGGACAAAGAATTGAAATGGATGGCTTGCTCCCACTGCGGCCTCCCCAGATTTGCAATTCAATTCAATAAAAGGTGGAGCAGGCTGCTGAGCTGCCTTTGAAAGGGTCAGAGGGTTCAGAAGCAGCAGGAGGGAAATGGAGGCAGGATGCAAGCAAGAGAAGGGACAACATTATTCTTCTTCACTCCAGAGTGAACGCTTTGCCCCAGGGGCAGGAGAAAGAGAACCTCTCTGATTGAATTACCAGCAGGACCAGAAGAATAAGCAAGTGCTGGATGGCTGACACCCATAGCATTTGGCAAGCATAGATGTGACGCAAACCAGGGTGAGCAGCATCTTACAGTAAGAAAACATTTGCTGAGGGTACTGGAAACAACATTTCTACTCTTGTGTCCACATCCCTGTTCTGCCACCTTCCAAACATTCATAACTTTCCATGTTACAGCAAAGGACGGAGGGAGTGTGTTATACCCAAGCACATAGTAAGACAGATTAATTTTTTCCTGAATTGCAAGAGGCTACTGAGACCGGCCCAGAAATATGTACTGAAGTGTGCTAGGAGACTACTTTAGCTTAACCCCTTGCCTCTAATCCCTGGAGAGGGTGAGGTATTGTAGTAGGCAGCACTGCCTAAGAGCTGAGCGGCTAGCATGAATTACAGCACAGTGATGAGAGCAATTTAGTACACAGACAGAAGAGGACCTGAAAAGGTCGTGGAGAAAATCCCTTGATTTAACCACTAAAATGCACAGAATTATTAGTAAGCAGATTTGTTTCCTTAAAGTTTCAGTTTCTCATTCTCGCTCAAATTCAGACTATACTATTCATGGGAAGTTAACATATCTAAATCAGTCAGTACAGTGCATTAGCTTGCAGTGCAGTCCTGTCCCAAATTTTTGAGGACAGAACCAGAGCTAAGGATTGTCAGCACCGAACAAGTACTCACCTGGATGATAAGGAATTTTAAAATCATACACTTTTGCTCATCTACGCATCTCTGGATCAGGCAGGAGGTTGCTGGACGTGGCTCCTTGCCTGCTGTTGGAAAGGGTGTCAGGTAGGATGATACAAATAGGTCTTTCCAGCCTTCAGAACTCAATTTTCCACACGTTCATTTCTTTCTCATTCATTATTTCTCTCATTTTATATTTTTATTTTCTTCTGACAGAATTATCTGCTGTCCAGCACTGGATGTCTTCAGGTAGCATTGCATACAACTCTTTTCTGTAAATCTTTCTTAGGATAAAGTGATGGTCACAAGAAGCAGACATATCAGTGTCACTGTCTCCCAGCTCCATTTTTCAATAGTGGCCTGTTCAAAAAGAGTATAGAAGAACTAAGTGTGGAGCTTCAAACTAAAGTTTAGCATGAGAGAGCAAGCTGCAGAATGCAATTCTGTAGTAAAAATTGCAATTCTGTGGTAAAAGCTAGAGCAGGTATAAACTCAAACAGTTTACAGAAAAGGGGAAAAGTAAATTTAAGACTAGTCTTTACCTTGCTTGCTTTTATAGTACCTCCAAATGGCAACAGTCTTACACAGTCCTTTACCTACTCCCCCTAGGAAGGATAACGCATGTTTTCTGCCTTTATCTTCAGAGCTTAGCAAGGCAATTTCTTGATTTCTTCACCACTCCCTAGGGTGAGCCTGGAAGCTTTTTAAACCAGATTACAGACAGCAGTGCTTAGCTTCCGCTAAAATGGCACTTCCAGACTAAACTAGTCATCTTATGGAGTTTGATCTCTCCTAAATCATTTTTCTATTCAACATCCAAGCAGGAAATACGTTTTTCTCATCTTTCTCCTATGCACTGATTTACCCACTTCTAATGTATTTCACAGCAGTCTGTATCCAAATATTTAGTGAGTAGGATTCACATGTATTGCAAATCATATAAGAAAGCAAGCCATCTTTGCCTAGGATCAAGGCCAAAGTCAGAACCTCTTCATTCTTCTCCATTCATCAGGATTTAACAGGCAGCCTCAGCAAAGTACAAATTCCAGCTGCTCTGATCTTACAGATTCAAAACTCAAATATTCCCATTTTCATGGGTACATGCTTCCCATACTTTGAACTTGCTTTGAACTTTGGGTTTGAACAAACTTAGGTCATAATCAGTGAGATTTCATCTAGTGGGGGAAAAAAGAGGGGGAGGGGGGGACAAAGGGGGAAGAAAGAAAAAGTATGTTCTTTATGCATCAGACAGAAAATCAGCCTTGGGTTCAATCAAAAAGGTCAGATGAATTTCCTAATGAGTCCTGCCTATGTTTTAAGCTCACACTGACAGTTGCAGCCAGTCAAATTTCAGTCCATTTCAGGTTTCATTTTGAATGTTTCATGCACCTCTAGACCTTACCATTTTCAAAATATATAACTTGGTTATTACTCCTGATTTAAAGAGTAGATATAAATCATATCACAAAAGAAGATGGCCAGACTGTTAAATCTCTTCTCAATTGCTGAACTTTGAGAAGGCCATTTTTTCCATAATATGCTGAGGTTTTTTCACAGGGAGGTAAAGAAGAAGCCACAGATGTCTGTATGGTAAAACTGTTTCAGCTGGGTCTTGATCTTGAAGGTTCCTGCATATGGAGGGCCCTTGGTTTGGTGGAAGTTGCTGTAGGTACCCACAGGTGCTGGGACCTACCTGTAGTGTGAGACTTCTGGTTTCACTGACTTCTGCCCCACACTACCAAACATGCTGCTTCTTGGGCAGCAGCACATCCATCCTCAGAGCCTGTGCTGCCACAGAATGCTGGATGAGTTTCAGTGCATGATATGAGAGATTGACTATGAATGTGGTCACCTGAAAGGAAAGCAGCTCAAGGGCTTGCACTCACAAGGCAAGGAAGCTGTGGTTGTCTGATGCCAGCAGCATTCCAACTTCCTGTGTGCTGCTGTTCTTCCTGGTCAAGAAAGCCTTTTCTACCATTATTCCTCCCTTGTCTTTTGCTACTTTCTAGTTGTATGAGTCCATTATAGTACAGCTTTCTAGTCTTTCTTTGACAGGTTCAATCGAAGTATTTCTTCTTCTCTTCCTGGAGGCAATTGCATGTGATCACTTGAGTAGACTGCGTGTGTTTCTCTGAAACCTGAATGATGCTTATGCAGTAAAGAGAGATCAAAATCCAAACTGCTTCTCCAGTTTGCTTCAAGCTGATGGATGGAGAGAGATAAGTGTGACACAACAAATCAGGTGCCAGCGCTTCAACCAATGCAACTTCAGTCCTGTTCAGACCACGTTTGCAAACTGAGTTGCCTTCTGCTTTTCCCAATAGATCAAAGCAGGTGCACAAAGAGAAGTGGGGTAATATCCATCCATGGAGATATTCGCAACTTGCCTAGTGTTGTGAATATCTCCATGGAATCAGATGGACACCTGAGCAACCTGGTCTGACTGGCTCTACTTTGAGCAGAAGGTGGGAGTAGAAACCTCTAGAGGTCTGTTCCCACCTCCATTATTTTCTGATTCAATCATCTTTCCAGTTGTTTGGCTGACATATTTTTGGGCAAGAAAAGAATTGGAATGCACACTGTTCATTATAAACATACATATATCAATACGTAAAAATAGATATATTCTCCTGTATAACAAACCTTAGTCTTTTTTTTTTTTTTTTCTCTAGAAGAGAAATATGAATTCAATTTTAGCTGAAGCTAATGCATCTCTCTTCTGCTTATACAAATTGGGTAAAAATATTCTACTATGTCTCATGTCTATCTATTTTTTTTTCTCACATTTTTTAGCTCTCAAAACAATTCAACTATACCATAGGTCTGAAGTTCAGCTTCAACTTGGATATTATTGGTATTATCACCTAAGACTTCTGAAACAGAAAGGGTGAAGGAATTGGAAAGAAGAAAATTCCAATTAAAAGTAGGAAGTAGAGTACAAAGAGAGATTGTGAAATGATGACGAATGAGTACAGGAAAGACAAGCAGAGACTGTCAAATAAGCAGCAGGAATGCAAGGAGAAAGGGATTTTAATTTTAAAAAACTTGATAACTATAGCTAGCCAGAAACTATTTTTTTTTCCTCTGGAAACATTTTTACAAAAGTATGAATTGCTAGGATTTTTTTTTTTTTAAAGACTCAAGAAAACAAGCTTTCATCAAAGACAAACCATTTTCAATACAAATAGGAAAAAATATCTTTTCAAGTGTTTTCAATTTCTTTTATTTTATTAATAAAATATGAAGGAAAGATAAATTATATAACTATTATAAGAATCACAGAACCATAGAATGTCTTGGATTGGAAGGGACCTAAAAGACCATCCAGTTCCAACCCACCTACTGTGGGAAGGGTTGCCACCCACCAGATCAGGCTGCCCAGGGCTCCATCCAACCTATTATTGAATGCCTCCAGGGGAGCAGCCTGTCCCAGTGCTTCACCACCCTAGAGTTAATATCGTCCAGTTCCATAGACTTGTACAGCCTCACGAGGTAGTCTCAACTTGCTCTGCTCTTCTGGTGGGAAACATTTAGCTCCCTTGACCCCCACCTAGAATTTCAGGGCCATGAGAGGCGTTGGAAGCCTGACTGTCAATGAAGACCAAGGCAAAGAACTCATTGAGTACCTTGGTCTTCTCCATGTCTGTTGAAGCCAATCCTCCCTTCTCATTTATCAGAGGGGGTACACCCTCCTTTGCCTGTCTCTTCTGACCAATGTATTTAAAGAAATCCTTCTTGTTATTTTTCATGTTCTTCACCATGTTCAGTTCCATCTGCACGTTGGCTTTCCTGATTCCATCACTGCATGTTCAGATGGCATCCCTGTATTCTTCCCAGGCCACCTATCCCTGTTTCCACTGCCTGTACTTTTTGTTCTTTTCCCTCAGTTTGGCCAGAAGGTCCTTGCTCAGCCATGCCAGTTTCCTGCCTCCTCTGCTTGATTTCTTCTGCTGGGGAATGGAGAGCTCTTATGCTTTCAGAAAGGTGTCCTGATGGACCTGCCAGCTCTGTTCCACTCCTTTGTTCCTAAAGACAGTTTCCCACGGGATATCATCAGATAATTCCTTAGATAGTCCTAAGATTGCTCTCTTGAAGTTCAGGGTCCTGACTCTGCTCTTTGCCAGGCCCACATTCCTCGAGATCATGAACTTGACCAGGGCACAGTCACTACAACCCAGACTGCCTCCAGTCTTAGCCTCTTTAATGATTTCATCTGCACTGGTGAGCATCAGGTCCAGTAAAACTTCACTTCTGGTGGATCTGCCCAATACCTGGACCAGGAAGTTATCCTCAACAGATTCCAGGATTCCTCTGGATTGCTTGCAGCCCACTATGTTTTCTTCTCAGCAGACATCTCAGTGTGAGAGCCTGCGAGTGTGGCATCTCTTATAGCTGATGCAAGAAGGCCTCATCAACAGACTTTCCTTGGTCAGGTGGTCTGCAGTAGACCCTGACCATCAGATGTCCTTTATTGGTCCAGTCCCTAATTTTAAGCCATAAGCTCTCAGCCTGGTCATGGCTGCTTCTCAGAGGCAGTTCTTTGCAGTCTATCCAACTTTTAACATAGAGTGCAATTGTCCCACTCCTCATGCCTTGCTTATCCCTTCTAAAAAGCTTGTAGCCTCTGACTGTAGTATTCTAGTTGTGCAGTTCATCCCACCACATTTATTCAGTCATAGTTTTTAATTGATCCATGATTTCCAACTTCTCCTTATTTCCCATGCAGTGTGCATTGGTACAGAGGCACTTCAGCTGGGCTATTGGCCACATTACCTTCCTGAAGGAGCCTGTTGCCAAACTACTTCAATAAATCTGAAGTTTTCCCCTTCTGCTTCCTAAAGTGACAATGTTCTCCGGCTTTTTTCTGTCTCTCAGCAGTACATTCAATTCCTTCATCAAATCTAGTTTAAAGCCCTGCTTATCAGGCTAGTCAGTTTGCTATTCAATATACTCTTGCTCCTCCTGGTCAGTTGTGTCCCATCCAGTGTTGATGTGCCTGATCTATTGACTGTCCTAGATCATAGAACTTAAAGCTCTACACCATCTACGCAGCTGTTCATTCAACTGGTCTGTTCTCCTGCCTGGATCCCAATCTCCAGCTGGGAAGATGGAAGAGAATGCTACCTGTGCTCCCAATCCATTCAACATTTTTCTTTTAATATTTTGTAATTTCCTAGTTTCAGCCAGCTTAAAAGAACAGAAACAGATAGTAGTCTTCCCGTACCATACCTGGTAGTATGGTCCTCCAGTACCATACCTCTTATGGTATACCTCTTCCTCAAGTCCTGAATGCAGGACTCTGGCAGGCAGCAAATCTCTTTCGAGAGGTTATCCACATGTCAAATGGGTGCCACAGTGTCCCTTAGAGTGGAATTTCCAATAACTAAGATCCTTTGCCTTTCTTTGGTGGCACTGGTTCTGACTTGGGTCCTCGGTTAAACCATCTTGACATGGTTGTCCCTTTCTGGTTCTGAATCACTATCTTCATCCTCTTCCCCTTTCATCCCCAGTGCTTCATATACGATGCTTCAGGAGCAAGGGAAAGGTTCCCTCTTCTGCTCTGAGCAGAGACCAGGGTCCTGTCTCTCTCATCTTGAATGTTTTTGCTATTTGCCTCCTCGTGGTTGGTAGCTTGCTTAGCTTCTTCCCCCTGCAGGAACTTAAGACAACTTTGTTGGTCAGCCTATATCACTGCACAATAGCACGCATCAACCTCTCTCTCTGATTGCTGGATACTTCTCAGCCTGGCAGTCTACTCACAATCTACTCACCTGCTCAAAAAGTTCATCAGCTCAGCACGCTTCTTCCCCTGAATCTTCCACTGAAGAAAAATTTCAGATATGGAGTAATGTCAGCTTAGGGCAGCTTGGCTGTTGTCAAAGCATGATCCAGCATTGCTCTTTCACATTTGATTGTAAGAATTTTACACATATTTAGTATATCTTAGGAGGAAAAAAGAAAACAAAGCAAAGCAAAATAAGAAACAACACAACCAGATTACAAGGAGAAAATGATTTAACATCTGAAAAGATAACTGCATAGATCTACAAAGCTACAAATACCTTGAGATCAAACTTCTTCCTATTGTCTCCCTCCCTCTCCCAGCAAATTGTTCTCAGCTTTCTCTTGTGTTTTCTGCAGCCATTAACAAAGTCTTTCTTCCTACACTACTGTCAGCTGAGCTCTTCTACGCAAAGTAGCTGGGG
This sequence comes from Chrysolophus pictus, assembly GCA_037305975.1. Classification (NCBI taxonomy): domain Eukaryota; kingdom Metazoa; phylum Chordata; class Aves; order Galliformes; family Phasianidae; genus Chrysolophus; species Chrysolophus pictus. The sequence continues at coordinate 113,403,629 of CM074576.1, read as the reverse complement.
CAAATAATCCATCATCTGGCCCCTCTGCAATTCATGAAATACTCAGCACCAGACAGCTTTACAATGCAAAATGCTGACTTTTTACTTCTTCCTAACATAAGGCTGTGGATGTAGAGGATGAGGTTAAAATCATTTATTCAGAATATTTGCTGAAGAGCTATTTTGGGAGAGAGAAAATCCAGACTAACCCAAGATCCTAAGACACATCAAAAGCCCCAGTTTTTAAGAGTTACTGATCAAGCTAATTGGTGTTATCTGGAGTAGGAGGGGAATACATGAAATGAAGATCCATCTTGAGCCTGAGTTCCCTCCCTCTGCTCCATATTCTCTGCTCTTTTTCTTGCATTAGTTTTCTTTATCATTATGCTATTAAGGCATGGCAGCCTAAGGGAATGCCCGGAGCAAACACACAGATTCTTCTTACATTTTTGCAGGATCATACACCAAAGATGTGCTTCCCATCTTTGTCTATGGGACTCTTTATTAAAATGCTTTCCAGGATTATTCCTGCAGGTTTTTTTGTTTTGTTTTGTTTTGTTTTTCTGGGGTTTTGTTCTTCTCATGAGGAGAAAGTCAGTTGGAGAAGCTGGCATCATGCAGTTCTCAAAATATTTCTGTTTCCAGAAGGGAGTGCAGCAGAGACTACAAACAATGACTGTGGGGAGGAGGAGGGAGAGGAATGGATTTGCTCATACACTTTGCTTCCACATGGCTCAGCCTTACTCTCCAGTTGTTGTGACACCTTTGTGCCACACACCCTAAGTCTGCATAGTCCTCCTATGCTGCCTCACCCTCCCTTATCCACCATTTGCTGCTCTGAGCCATTGTATCTCGCTTCCAGCAGGACTATGTGGAGAACTATTGTTGCTGTTTGACAGATGAACATGAAAAAGGAAAAGACAAAACATTGTAGTAGTTGTGATCCGAGCCAGAATTCAAATGCTTAGGGGAATTTCTTTGCCAAATCAGTGAACAAACAAACAAACAAACAATCTCTCTCTCTCTCTCTCTCTCTCTCTTTTTTTTTTTTTTTTTCTTTTTTTTTCTTTTTTGCTTATTTTGGCTCAGGGAAAACATTTCATTCAGTTTGAAATGAAAAAAAATTCCTTTCCATTTTCAGTACGCTTCGCAATGAATGACTGCAGGCAGATACTGCTTTATTCAGTAGCACAGTGCTAAGACACACAAAGCACAGAGGGGCAGCATTTGCCATCTCTGGAGACTGGAATACTCAGGTTTTCCCATTTTAGGTCTACGTCCTCTGCCACAGAACTTTCTTAAGCAATTTAAGGTCAGTCTTCACATTGCTCTGCTCTGTACTACACATGCAATGCATGTAGCCAATCTCTTTATAAATCCAACAGGAGAAGGATTTAAATATGTTATAGGAAAGTGGAACAGCTCCAGTAGGAGGGTATAAAAGAGATTTACTTCACAAAATCTCAGGTTGAAATATAGTTTCAAGCCATTGAGGCAGAGTCTGTCTCTTCATCAGCATGAGTAAATGAATGGAACAGGCAGCCAGGTTAACACGGGCCCTTCCTCATCAGCCTCTACTTGAGGAATATTAGGCAGGGAGAAATGAGAGGAGGAAAGAACTGTTTATCTATTCATCAGATTTGGTTATAATTACTGTATGGTCGCGACTGATTTCATGATCATTAAGAGATAGTATATTTACCAAAAACACTTGGTTTTGCTTCATTATGAGTTACGTGCAAAGCTCTTTGAACCAGGGACAGCACTTCTCACATTCAATACTGTATTGCACAGTGGCACACTAAAACCCAAAACTTCATCAAGAACTCTTGACACTACATGGATACCACATCTAACAGTGAAAATGCTTTAAAAAAAAAAGAGAGAGAGAGAAAGAAGAAAAACCTCAAACCAGATCACTCATGTCCTAAAGAAGAGTTCTTCCCAGTCTGTTTATTCCAAGATTTTTCATTTTGTAGTTAGTCCATATGATACTGACATCTCATAAATGTGGGTTCACTCATTTCCTAAAACTCCAATGAAAATCTCAGCCTTAGGGGAAGGGAAAGGCAAAAATGTTCACCCTGGGAGACTTCAGCAATATTAAGATGGGCATCCTGAGGCACTGCAAGTGGTTGGGGAGGTGAATAGTAAGAGCAGCATTTCAAACACAGTTTATCAGCAACCAAGGGGCAAAAACTCTGAAAAAGTAAATAAGCCACTTCTCAATATGGCATCAAGGCTAACAGGAAACTGCTTTGCCTCCCATTCAGACACTGCAGACCCTTGTGAATCTATTTGTTTCCCCATTTACCCTTCTGTTGACAGGATGCAGTCTGAGTATGAACCATCCCAGTTGTGCCAGGTACCTCAGAAGGCAAATGGGCAGCCCAATATAGATTGTCCTCTGCCTCTGGAGCAGGTGGATGTTGTCGGTTCATTCACTGCATCACTTTCAGTCAGGCTGCAAATGAACTCCATTTCAGTATTGCTTATAAACGCTTTGTCTTCACATTGCCATTGTTCCCCAGGAATCTGGCTCTCCTTATGGCACTTTGTTCTTTAATGACTTTTTTTTCCTGGAATTTAAAAATAATAGTAATTACAGAAAAGGTCTTGCTATGCTGTTCTGAATAAATGAAGACCCTTTGAGAAGAACTGTTAGCAAAAATGAAATGAAGATGTCTTCTGCCATGCTGCCCACACCCCTGTCGTATCCAATCTATAGTATGAACTTTCTATAGAGCAGAGATTTTAACAGGACAAAAACTGGTCCTGTTAAATTATGCAACACTCGCTATCTGATATGTGCACTCCACATCTTTAAATCTCCAATGGTATGACAGGAAAGATGTACGTGTTGAACTTCGATATAAACTTGAATGTTCTTTTCTGTCCTTCCTATACGAGTTAAATTAAAAGCCATTAAGCATGCTTTTTGCATACAAGGAAATACAGCAAGATGTGGGGCTGTACGGTAAGCGTGTGTGCAATTGCTGTATGGGGAGTAATTGAATCAATGAAACCTGCTTGCAACACTCAGTCTGCACATGCAAGGATGCTGACTGAATTTTGAGAATGAAAGGTGAATGACCGGGAATGCCAGCCCTGCGACCCACGCATGTGGAATGGTGCAAGCTTCAAGCTGTGCAAGAAGCAGCTCTTCCCAAATCTAATTTCAAGCACAGAACTCCTTAGAAAGCAAAAGAGAATTTCATTTTGCAGGACTGAAGTGCTCCCTGAGCTCCTTACTGATACTGGCAAGCAGGCTGAAATATTGCCAGTAGATTTTAGCTTGGTTTCTAAGGAAACAAGGCCTTTGTGATTGCACAGGAGCGTGTGTGTCCATGTGCGTGTACGTTAGCCTCTCAAATGCCCTTCACCTCCAATACCTTTTGAGCTCATCAACCAATCTCAAGCCAACCTTGCTGAAGGATATGAGCATTGGAGATACAGTGTTCTTACAAGTGTCATGAAAATATGTGCTCGCAGAAAAGATGTGCTGTTCATTCTGCCGCTGACAAGTAAAGCTAACAAACTTGCCCTTTTCAGACTTCAGGGAACCCAGGATACTGGAGACCGTATTCCATTATTTCTGCAGCTTGTGAACGTGTTTGTTTCATCTTGTTGAGGCATAATCTGACATCTGCTGGACTGAGCCCACTGAAAGGGGATGATCAGCAGCCATTGTCCAGGGATCCATGCTGGATGCAAGGTGATGCTGACAAAGGGTCCCTGAATTTTCTAGTGCATCAGGTCTTGATGACTAAAGTCCCCTCTCATGTGAGGGGACTTTGGGCCATTGGACTCCCTCACCTGGTATTATTTGACCAAAGTGTCCCAAATTCCCTTGGCTTCGGTGCTTTTCTTGTTGCTTTTCATCCCCATGCTGACTCTGCTCTCTCTAAATGTATCCAGAGAGCATCTCTAGGAGGGAGGGAACACAGGCACCAACGAAGCGGAGATGTGCTTAATGCAGGCACCATTAATAAATCACTGATAGTTAAGATATAGATTGGGTGATGGGTGGCAGATGGGAAGGAGGAATGTCAAATTGCTTTTCTCATATAGATTATTGGATTAACAAGGAAGCAGCGGGCGTGTGGCAAACCGGTGTAACAAATTACTATCATAAAAAAAAAAAATGGAACTCATCGCGAGCTGGTAATAATGCCATGTCGGCCATTAGCTCTCTGCAGAGGTACTCAGCGCTCAACATCCGTCTTCTGGAAAAGAGACGGCCGCTGGACCACCAGGGTGAAGAAGGGCCCCATTTGCTTTCCCTTTCCCCTCCCCCTGCCTCCTTGCTCAGAGCTCACGCTGTAAAACAGGGTGGCCAACAGCAGCAGTAATGAATAATTGTCAGAGCTTTTAATAAGCACTGCTAATTATTCCCCCCTGCCTTTGACCGGGCTCCTGCACTCCCCTGCACCAATGCAGACGATATTGGCGTGAGATCAGTAGGCAAACAGCAAACTGCCAAGCTGACTCTGATCTTGGGTTTCAATCTTGCTCCATCTGAAAGCAATGACTAAAATCCTGTTTGCCTTTAACAGAAGCAGATCGAGTCTTAATTCTCCTGCTGTTCCAGCTGCCCAGCACACGCTCCTAGCCTGCAGTTCAAGAGTTGCATACCGCCATTATGCTGCAAACAATTCCTCCTGATACATGCTCAGTGCTTCAAGAGAAGCCTCAAGCTGGCTTTTTTCCCTTCTGTCAGAGTCCCCGTCGCCTACCACCAGCAGTGAGGTACGCCAGCAAGAAGAGAGCCAGCACAGCGGGAGAACTACAGTCTACAGGTGTTGTGGGAATAATAAGCATATCTTCTAAAATGTATACATTCAGTAATGGTGAAGCTGTGAAAATCCTATGTGGAGAAGAGAAGGAATGAATAGAATAGAATGGCACAGCACAATGTAGCACAGCCCAGTTTGATCACTGGTCTGTTCTTATGGGTTCAGTCACTCGGTTCCACAAATCTCTGGTTCAGCTTAGGCTGGGTAGAATCATGTTTTTCTTCCATCCACCCACTATGTCTCTGTGTTTGGCCACCTGTCCTTCATACGGTAGGGGCTGCACCCCTCACATTAACCCCCAGCTGGTCTGTCCCTGCGTGCTGCATCCAAACCACGCAGTCAATGCATGTGAAAAAGGCTCTGCCCAATCCTCATGGTCCAGACTCAAATAGCAAGCACCATTTTTCTGCTTCCCACACCACTCCCTCCCTTCCTTGTCAGCCTCATTTAATTGCTCTGGAGACAGCAGAAGCCAGAAATCAATGTCCAAACATTATCAGACTATTTCTCTTAGCCTTACAACTTGCTAGAGCTATAGAGCAGGCTAAATAACACTGTGAGACCTTCCTCTCACTTGAATGCCTTTCTCATGTGAGCAGAGAGCACTATTGCAGCAGAAGTCAGCTGCTGACCTGTGCAGAGTGCCTGCCTGCAGGCACTGAACACCTTTCTGCATCAGTCTCCTGCACAGGCAGTGAGGTCAGACTGTGCTGCTGCAAGACTAAGCCCACTTAATACGTAAAATCAAAAGCAAGCTGTTTGCCCAGGCAGTTGGGCTCTCTAAAATCCCTGTGATTTTGTTTAGCTGCTGATCTTTCCAGTCCAGGCTCATTTTGGCCAGAGGACTTGGAGAGCAGTCTGCAGAAGGGCCAGAGAAAGAACCAGCAGTTTCTTTATTTTCAGTGGTCAGCCTCCACATCAGAAAAAAACAGTGGCTTTGTTTGTCATCAAAGGCCTTGTCGGTCATTTTCCTGAAGAGGTCAAGGAATAATTAGGCTGTGGAGGTTGGGACATCACAGGCAGACTTGACAAGGACACCAAGGGCCTCCTGGTTCATATCAGCTCAAATCTTGTACATGATCCGTGATCAATTGGCTTCCATTTCTAGAGCTATTATCTGGCACTTCCCCACACAAAATTACCATTTAAAACTCTGTTGTAGATGTAGTGTTGGCATGTGCACGTATGTGTTCCTCTGTGTGCATGTTGGTGTGTCCATGGGTGTCTCGGGGCTGATGGGAACAGGTTTGGGCTGTCGTTATAGCCAAGCCACAAACTAGCCACAGCTCTCCATGGAAACTCTAATCCCTGTGAAATAGGATCTTTGTTTGTTTTTGTTTTTAAGAAACCCATAAAAAATAGCTGAGAGATTGTAAGGCTAGATAGAAAGATTGAAGAGGACAAGAAAACCATTATCTTATCTCACAGACTGCCCCAGCCCCAAAACAGTCAAGTGGTTTTTAGGACTTGCTTCTGGTGATACCAGCTATTTATGTTTTCCACCCTCCTCTGTGTCAACACGTACCTCATCTGTTGTCTCTCCTTTGTCGGTTTAAAAAAAAAATCAACAACAAAAAACCAAACAGATAAAAATAGAGGACAATTTCATCTCCTACACATCTTCCCCCATATAATTTATCCTGGATAGATGAATAGAAACAATGAAAGTGGTTTAAATGTGAAGTGGAGAAGTTGTTTGTCCATCATATGCTTAAGGAAAAAAAAATAGCAACAACACCCACTGATTATGCAGACAATATTACAACCTTACAATATACTGCTGAGTGGAATGGATATAGGAATGACAGTATCATGACATACCAGTTGGGTTTTCATTTACAGCTAATCTATAGCTCCAATCATTACTCACAACACTCACAAAGCAGAGAAAGCCCCAACACAGACAGAATTTTACTGTCTTTGTTGTGGCATTTGAGCCACAGTTTTAGAGCTGAAATAACAAACTCTAGGTTTCCATTTCCTGCCTAGAGCTTCAAGTCCAGTCTATTCAAGAAACTGCTCACCTGCAAAGGACTTGGTGCTTTCAGTTCCCTATCCAAGGGGACCGACCTGCTACCAGTGATGTCACTTGCTGTTACCCAGTGCAGTGATGCCATCACAGGGCTAGGTGCTCTCAGCAGACATTGGGCAGTGAACAGATGGAGTGCTCAAGTACTAAATTAGACCTGAATTAAAGGGGGGGAAAAAAAACAAAGCAAAAACCAGACCCAGAATAATCCCAATTCAGTGCTCCAAGGGTAATGGCATGTTTTCATCTCCTGAGGTGCATAGAGAGCACAGCACACAGTGTGTGAATGGTTGTGGGGAGAAAGGAGCTAAAAGATGGGCATTTCTGTTTCCCATGAGATGCTGCTCCTGTACAGGGGGAAACACAGAACAAAGAAAAGTTGGAGGTGGAGGAAGGTTTCAATCGACCCAGACACTTCTGCTTTTTTGAGAGAAAACGAGGTGTTTTCCTGCTGAAAATCCTCTCTGTGGTAAACTCCCATTTTCTGACTGAAGAATGTTTTTATCTGAAGTATACGGGTGCATTTGCTCTAAGGTCACTTTCTCGGTGAGAAAAATGTCCTGTTTTGAAAGGGAATCGGTGCCCTGAGGCTTAAGGCAAAGATTGTGTAGCATATGGATTCCTGAATTTCAGGCCAGTGCAAAATGGCCCATTTGCAGCACAGAGCAGCAGACATCATACAAGAAACAGTAAAGCACCACTAAAAAACATTTGATTTCTGTAATTAAATAGATGAGTTTATCAAGCCTCTGAGGTATGTATGAAAGTATGAGGTCATGCCAAGTATATAGGAAGTCTGTTTTCTAACACACAGGCAGGTTTCAAACAAAGACTGCAGCAGCAGAATCTCTAAAAAAGAACATCAACTGCTCTAAGCATTCTTTGAAAACTGCTCATCCATCTGTGGATCATGGTTACCCTTGCCACTGGGGCAGGTGTCTTTAGACCAGAGAGTCTTCCACCATACCTGTGGCCCAGAGACAACCAGCCCAGGTGGCTTCTTCCCAGTTAAAAGTGCCAGATGTACCTGCAGGACTTAAAATGTATAGGTTTTCAGGCAGAAAGCTGATCTTTTGAATCTGTTAATTAACTGGATGCCAACTGGAGAGTGCAGGTGTTTGGCAGTTTCATGAGACATGCCACAGAGTCAGCAGCTGCCGTTGTATTGCCTGAACCTGCCAAATGTTCTTTGCTTGTGGCCCAACACAGAGGGCCTGTACTGGGGGTAACTCAAAGCTATGACTTTCTGTGTTGCAATGAGATTCTGGTCAGTCCTAGCCATGGAGGAGGACAAAATCTCAAACTGATGAGCCCCAGCAGATCTCTCCATTTGGTTTACGATACTGTGGTCTCAGCTGTCTTTCTACCTGAGATTCAACATGACCACAGAGATACACCATGGAACATTTGCCAACAACTCTGCCCCCATGGAGCTGGTGAGCTGGGGAAGAGGGCAGGCTGGAGATTGTACCAAAGTCTCAGAACCCCAGAGATTCCCCTACCCTGGTGTTAGAGGTGCTTCAAGTGGGTTATGGTACTGTGGGGGGGAACAATGGTCATTCACCCTTCACAGACTAATGCAGAGATCTGCAAAGTGGCACAGCATCCTTACACCCCATCCTCATTCCTGTCAGGGCTCTGTGTTTGAACGAAGTTTTGGCAGCCCATGAGGGAGGTAGCAATGGGACAAGTGAGAAACATCACATTCTCTTGAAAACTCCTGAACCTTCTAAAATTTGTATCACAGGTAACCTTAATCTTACCATTCTTTGGAATACTTGACTGTAGTTTTAATAATATTCTTTTCATTATATATGATTTGCTACAGAAGAAAAAAAGGAAAAAACAAACATTTCTGTCATTGTATTTGACAGCATTGGAATGATGTAAACACATTCAGATTGGATATTAGGAAAAGTTTCTTCTCCAAAAGAGTGGTCAGGTGCTGGAACAGGTTGGAGGTGGTTGAGTCACTGTCCCTGGAGGTGTTCAAGAACTGTGGAGATGTGGTACTAAGGGACATGATTTAGTGAAGAAATATCAGCGGTAAGTAGATAGTTGAACTGGCTGATCTTGGAGCTCTTTTGCAACCTTGGTGATTCTGTGATTCAATGATTCTTTAAGAGATGGGGACAGACCTGAATGCCACTGCTCCAGTAGCACTGAGTCCAGGAACTGGACAGCCATGAGTGACTGCAAGTGAACCAAAAGTTTTAACACAAGCAGCTCTCTTTTCTGAGAGCCCTCTCCCCAGTCTGTCTTCTCTTTCTTGGTTCTGTCTGCAGTGGATGTTCTGGTCTGCAGCTGGCAGATAGCTGCTGGGGACTGCAAAATGGACCCATTTATAGACCTTTACACTGCTTCTGCTACCTCTACAAATAGCTTTAAAAGGAATGGTCTTGAAAATGGTGTAACAGATTACCAGAATTCCTCATTGCTCTGTCATTAGCATAGAAAAGCTATGATCGCATTTGAGAGGAAGCAGCAGTGCAAAGCCAAGAGGATATACAGTGAGCATCATGGCTTGATCTTTCAAGGGAGACTTAGGAGAATAGTCCATCTCTCCCTGAGCTCCTCTGAAAACCCATAGCTCCTGTCAGGGATGATATCTAGCATACATCCACCTAGTTTGTCTGCAGGAGGCTACAAAGTGCCTGACGTAGGCACAGAGCTGACAGAACAGCAGGGTTCCCTGGCGAGGCCACCAGAGCAGTGAACAGACAGCAAGGTCTCCTTTCCCCCACCCCCTAGCTGATTAGCATGCTCAAGAAAGGTTTTGGGTGTGCAAGATATCTGTAAGGCCTGCTGCCAGCTTTTTTGCAGAAGCACTGATTTTTCATGATGTGAGTTATCGCTTTCTTCTAGTAATTATTGATAATGCTCTTGGATGAATTACAGACATTTAAAAATGAATTAGATTGCCTGTGTGTCTGTCTCTCCCGTCCCCTTTCTTTTTCACCACCACAGGATCTCCGGCTTTGAAATGTTGATACATATTCATTGCAGCTTCTAAGACTTGAAAGGCATAGCTAAAGGGAGAGCTCTGATCAACAAGAATGTGAAAGCAGCAACGAAAGCAGGATACATGGATGCAAGCTCAGTGAGTAAGCAGCATTTGAACAGTTAGCACAGTGAATGAGGCAACGGGAGATCTGAATTCTGGTTCTGGTTCTGCTGTCTCTGATGGCTGCAGACAAGACCGTGTGCCTCAGCTCCTCTAGCTGCAGGATATATGCAGCAGCAAAGCTTCAGCAGTCTGAAGCATCATGCTAATAAATGCAGTCTGAAACTGGTGACAGATTAATCCAGCTATCACCTTTCTTGTCACTTCCACTTGTCAGACTGACGAATCCAGTGAGAAATCATTGGGGAAAAAAAACCCAAGCAGTTAGCAAAATCACAGGTGAAAGCCTCTTCTGTTCACAGTATCCAGAGCAGCATCCCCGTGGCATGTGGTATGCATCCACTTTCAGACAATCATGCATGTGCACACATGAATACATGCTCTGTACTTGCACAGAGCTAAGTTTTGTTCTATCTTGTGTTGAAGAGTTCCTAAACTAGAATTTAAAACAATGATGAAAAGATGTTTAGGGGGATCTTCCAGATCTGTTCCTGCAGACTTGGATGTAGTGAGAAAATGTAGGTGAAATATGAGCTTGTGTTTCTTTGGGCCACTGCAGCCGTGTGGGTGTGAAAAGTGAAGCAAGTTGCCTTTGTGCCAGTGGAGGAGCATAATACTGGCACGCTCATTTGGATCTTTCCTCCTTTTTGACTGAGTTTCTTGTGTGCATTCCTTTGATGTGAAATTGCGTCCAGCATCAGAAGGGTTTTGGTTAGAGGTCTCCATTTAGGGCATAAGACAGAGAATCACACTAACTAAGGATTCAGTTATTAATCTGAAAAAATCCTTCCTAAACAAAGCTTCATCAGAACTAGTGAGAAACTTTGGCTTTTAGCAAGCTGGCAATTTTCTGTTAAAATCATTGTGGTTGAAAAAGGCTGGCTGTGACATCTGAGCAGTTCTACCTCTCCTTGGCACAGCTTCAGAATGCAAAACTGTTGCATTTGGGACATCTTCAAGCTCGTGTGTGGAAGCTCACTCACCTGTTAAAGCTGCCTAGCCTATTCATTTTACGCCCTTGCAATTCAAACACCACTTGCAATTCTTCTCTTTCTTCATGAGGATCTCTTTATGCTTATGCTAAATATGAAGCTGGTAAAAAGTATCCAAGTAACAGCAACAAGCCTCTAAGCAGAGCAGGTTTAATGCTAGCAATGCTTGAGTAAGCTTTTTTCTTACAGCTCCCAGTGTTAATACATTTCAGATATTTTCCCCAGAGAAGAAAGAGTAGCTTGCAGCTCGTTCAATTTCTAGCCTTTCTGCCAGGCTTGCCAGTGAAAAAGGGAGACAGTTTCCAGCAGTAGTGGTATTTCTGACATTCACTGATCAAGTAGGAAATGGACTGGGACTAGGTTCGTTTCCTATCAGCTGACAGCCAGTCAGCACTTGATAGAAATTTGCAGTTCCTGCTGGGTGTGGGTTGGACTCATATTGGCAAACTCCACATGAAAAGGCTGTCTAACCCATTACTAAACTGTTGATCCCCCATCTCCTGTGAGGATTCATTTTACAGTCTTTATGAGTAGCTCTTGATGTAAAATGGTTGGGACTACAAAGATACTAAAACAGAAAAAGCATATATGAGAGAAAGCATAGCTCTTTGTTTCTAGAAGCACAAAGATCCATTCCTGAACTCCTGAAATATGCAGGTTGGATAATGAACAAAATTTGATTTATGAAGGAGATGTTCTTTTGTCACCTGCAGAAATGTCATACCTGGAACATACAGGCTTTAATCATCACATGCAAAGATGGATGCAGAGCAGGTTTCCAGGAACTCCAACCAGCTGCAGTCCCCAAGGGCATGCCATGAAGTTGCAAAGAATTGGGATTTTTTTTCAGTTAAAGTGGGAGTCCCTCCTTCCCCTCATGTACCCAGAAGAGAGGTCAGGTGAGAAGTAATTCTCAGGCAAGCAAATTGTCATACACAAAAGCATTTGGGCTGAGCACTTTGCTTGTCCATAGGAAAGCAATCTGACCCACTTTATCATGAACCCCTATCAACCCTGAGGGAAGACATCACTGGAAATTTAATAACCCCATCACAGAGCAGAAATCATGTGGTGTAAATCCCAATCTCTGTTTTCCTCTGAGTTTCTCTTGGAGGTTTCCTCTGCCCCTGCTCTGCAGATCCTTCTTCCCAGGGTAGAGCTGGCAAGATCTGTCTGCTAACACAAATCAAACCCAAGGCACTGGCCAAATACTCAGCAGCAAAAGCCAACTTAGTACCACAAGGCTAATGGCTCTATGTCAGTTTTACACCAGAAGACAGCATGGCTCAAGTGCATTGTTAGGTATATTATGAAATTTGTTGCTTGATTTACACATATGTTGACAATGTATTGTCTGTTTGGAATGTCATTCCTTGATCTGTCCAAGAGGCAGCAGCCAGGGCAAAGGAACAGTGATTTGGAGAGGGAATCCTGCTACCTAACCGCTGGATGCCCTTAAGGCAATATCACCTTCGTTTCCCCCACACAAGACTCAGAACACATATTTAGGCATCCTTTGTTGAAGGGGACTAACCATGCCCCCAGTGTTATTACAGATGCTCCTTATTGAGGTCATGCCTGTGGCAGCTGATGCTCCTTCATAAACGATCACAAGTAAATCAGTGTCTTTGACTTACAGTGGCAAGATAGTTCTGTTTGATGACAGACTGCTTTAATGTGTCTTTTATCAGTGCCTTTCTCTCAAGATAAGGAGACTGTCAGAAAGATACCAGCAGTGGTTTAGCGAGAGCCTGCTGCTGTTCTAAATTAACAGCAGGACAGCCTCCATATACATCTCTTGGTGGGAGGTGCTAAAGGAAGCTTGGCCACAAGGACTGTGTTACTCATGGCACCAGTGTATATGCTCCTAACTACCAACTGTATTATCTCTGCCAAGTTATTTTCTGAGGGTGGATTAAACTCCAAGTAGGCTGCATATTCCGTTCTGATAACAGGCTACCTCATCTCACATCACCTAGGTCTGCAAATACTGACGGGCTCAGATCACTGTGAAGAAAAGAAACCCTAATCTGGAGCAAGGGAGAGTGTAAATGAATATACAGTTGTGGGTCTAAAAAAAAACCCTCTGGATTCACATAGCAGATCACAGCTGAGTAGTGTACAAAGTACTGGAGCTGGCGTGGACCATCAAAGTAGAACATGATCTCCCTCTATATTCTTGTAAGACCCCACTTGGAGTCCAGTTCTGGGGGCCCCCACTACAACAAGGACATTGAGCTGTGGGAGTGGGTCCAGAGGAGGGCCACAAATGATCAGAGGGCTGGAGAACCTCCCCTACAGGGACGGGCTGAGAGAGTAGGGGCTCCTCAGCCTGGAAAAGAGAAAGGTCTGGAGGAATCTTATAGCGGCCTTCCAGTACCTGAAGGGGATCTACAGGAAAGCTGGGGAGGGACTGCATAAGGACATGTAGTGACAAGACAAGGGAAAATGGTTTTCAACTGGAAAAAGGTAGATTTAGACTAGATATCAGGAAGCAGTTCTTTACAGTGAGGGAGGGAGACACTGGAAGAGGTTGCCCAGTGGGGTTGTGGATGCCCCCTACCTGGAAGCATTCAAGGCCAGGCTGGATGGGGCTTTGAGCAACCTGGTCTAGTGTGAGGTGTCCCTGCCTATAGCAGGAGGTTGGAACTAGGTGATCTTAAAAGTCCCTTCCAATCCAAACCATTCTATGATTCTACAATTTTCCAGGTCCTAATAGACTAGGGTCCACAGAGAGCAGTGCAGGGTACCAAAAGACTTAATTCGTACTTAAAACCACAGTGTGGATCCTTGTTGATGTTGGGGGAAGTAGGAACACTGAAGATGGGAGTGTTAATTCCAGGCCACTGGGAAGAAGGATAGTAAAGTCCCAAGCTAGTAATTAAAGGAACTAGTTACATGTTGTTATGGATGCTGTGATACGGTATAGCCATGGACCAAGAGAAGTGGCATGGGAAATGGTTAAATAAATCTATACGAAAAGAGTATTGTCCATGTGAGAATGCATGCATATGCCAGAGCCTGGATCTGTGCTTCTGGCTGCCTTCCCAAACCAGTGCACAAGGCAAAAGGGGAATTATGAATCTATTTCCCCAACATTATGGTGAGGGTAGACAAAACGGACATAATTTTTTCCTCAGAAGGGAGAGGCTAGCATGTTTTCTTTTATCCATTCAGAAAGTCATGAAAGCAAACAAGAGGGTAGTCTTTTCTCACCTGAACAATATGGCTTTCTACTTGCAGTGCCAAGCCTCTGGCAGGCTGCCCCAGAGGCTCATAAACCTGAGCTGAGAAGCTAAGACTGTCAGTGCTTCTTCTTCATATCACCTCATTTCAGCTATGCAAGAAGATGTCAGAAGGTATCTGAGCTTGATCTCCTTTCAGTTCAACTGGTGTGCCTCACTCTATGTGCACTAGTATGCAGACATGTTGTCACCAGCCCCAGCCTCAGGCAACAAGAAGTTTGTCCCTGTTGGCAAAGACTGTACTACCAAAATGCTGAAAGATGACTCCAGTGGCTTCTGCAGGTTCCTTCTTTTCCATTCTCCTGCAGAGGGAAAATGCCTTCACTGACCAAGTCACAAGCGTTCTCCATCATTGAGGTCCATCCTCCTGTGATTGCAGCTACCTGAGAAAAAGTGAGTCTACCTGGCTCCTTTCAAACTTCAGTGTGGTGCATGAGGCAGCCTTTAAACTATGCCCACATCTCTCCATTTTCATAATTCGAGATAGGTCTCCTTCCTTTTCTTCTCTGGGGAGGAACAGAAGGCTAAGCTGTTATCTCTGTGTTTAATTCATTCATATATGTAATAGCTGTTCCTTTGAATTGCTGACTCAAGACCCATTGTGATTATATTAAACAGAAAGTTTCTCATCCTTATTCTCACTTTTAATATTAGACACAATTAATACTTACGTTCACTGACTTTGGGCAAGAAAGTCGTCAGCAAAGCAGCAGAGGATCATGAATATATATGTATGCATATACATATACATCTTGTCTGTGTGTGCATGCATGCGCTTCACCTCTGAAAAATGAAATCCTTCTGTATGCTAATTTTTCTCATTGAGTTTCCAAGACAACGGTAGTTGCACTGGTCTGATTTTTTGGTCTGATTTTTAGATGGTCTTGTGTGGAGCCAGGAGATGGACTTGATGAGTCCATTCCAATTCAGGATATTCTGTGATTCTCTGATTCACTCTACGCTGTCCCCATCTAACTCCCTGGTCCCATCTTCAGAGCCAGCTTTACAGTCTGTAAACAAATTGTGTTTAGTTTTTTTACATTTCTGTATCTTTTTCACATGTTTCTAATCAACTATACTGGACAGCCCTGCTACATGAATCAGGATGAATGCCAGCCCACAGAGAAGTTAGCTCAGAATAAGTTACATGTGAACTTGCAGAGTACATCAACCACTCTGGAGTGATGGCTGTGTGATTTTTTTTTCTCCATGTTGCATGTGGAGTCACTTATCCCATTTATTTTGCGAAATAAACAACCTCACTTTGGTAAGGGTAAAAGCACGTCCCTGACTTTCAGACTGTCCTCTTCACTATTGCCTCCTTCATTTCATAGAATCATAGAATCATAGAATGGCCTGGGTTGAAAAGGACCATAATGATCATCTAGTTTCAACCCCTCTGCCGTGGGCAGGATCACCAACCACCAGACCAGGCTGCCCAGAGCCACATCCAGCCTTTCCACTGTGTCAGTCCAGCTCCTTTCTTCCTTAGCTGAAAACCCAGATTATTTACCAATTGCATCATTCTCCTTCCATTTATCTTCTTTTCTGTCCTGCAGCAAATGTTACCATGACCATGAAAACTATCAATTCATAGAGTTTAGGAAGATGCAGCAGGAAATCAGGGAGAAAACAAAATGTCTAGATATTATTACAAGGTAGCTGCTCAGACTTCAGATTTGAAGGAAGCTTCTTCTCCACCTTCTCTCATTGTTTGTAGCTCTCATTTCTTATCAGTCCAGAAGATCAGACTCACTCACAGGGCACGTGAGTACTGGCAGAATATAATCAGGTGCCTATGAAAGCAGCCAATTCCTGTGGTGTTACAAGAAAGCATGAGAGAGTAATGGAATACTCTCTGGAAATATTCTGCACGGAAGCTGTGAATCAGATGTTTCTGCTTATCTCTTATCAGGCTTTATTTTTCAGCTCTTTAAAAGAAGTTTGTACTGAAAAGCAACGGAAAAGCAAACCCCAGGTCCAAGCTTTGTTTAGAACTGTTTGGATTTGGTGGATTCAAAAACCTGTTCAAGTTTGATAGGAATACATGCAGGTCTGAGAAATCCCTTGGGAAACGCAATCTTCCCTGCAGAAAGCTGGAAAAAGTGTCCATATTTAGTGATGGGGGAAAGTAAACAAAAACACAGATGCTCCAAAATACTGCCCAAAGGTTATTTCTGTATGCAGCTGTGGAAGAATAACAAGCAGCAGTGCGAAACGTTGGGATTCAGGGAGAACAAAGATTTGGAGAACAACACATACATGCTCATTGGCTGCTACAGAAAATAACTGCAGAAATGTCCAGCACCCTGACACATCCCAGATCTAGTACAATAATCAGAAGCACCCATGCAGTCCCTCAGTTTCCAGCTCTGCCAGATGCAAGACCGACAGCAAAATGGCTTTCTTTACAGGATCATGCCTGGGTATCACACATCACAAATCTTCTCCCTAGCCTAATTTTTGACTGTGTATATTCAAAAAGCACAGGAGATCAAATACAAAGAGGAAGATAAATAATAGCAAATAAAAATGAAATAAAACACGGACCCAACTGATGCAAAGTTGTGCTGCTTGTGAGTGGCTGCCCTTACCATCCTTGAAGGAAGATAGCTGAGGAGGTCAGAAAGAGGACTGCTTGACTCTCATCTTCCAAGAAACTTCTCAGCTATAGCTATTTGCTTGAGAAACAAAGATGCAGATGAAAAGCTCCATCCTAAAGAAGGCAAAGCCTAGTCTGAAGACACTCCTTCTATCAACACAAATTTGCCTGCTTTCTGTATCCCTGTGACTTTATGTGGAGCATCAGCTTTTATGGAGCATTGGTCTTATGTCAACGAAAGAGTCAATTTTTTAAGCATCAGACTCAAATTTTACAAGAACTAGTGATTTTTATGCAACCTCTTATGGCTCTTTTTAGAGTTCAAGAGATTAAACTGCCCTATAGATACAGACAATGCTTTGTTTTGGCTGGATATTGTCTAATCACACTTCAGAATAGGGTCAGGCACAATCCAAGTCTTCTGACAGTTCCATTCACACCTAGTTGTCACTAGTGAGTGTAGAGGTCTTCAACAACACTATCAGCTGAGGGAGGAAACAATACACAGTGAAAAATGGCTCACAGTGAGTCACTTGCTGCTACATGTACAACTGGCAGCCTCAAAAAGGAAGAATGTGCTTGTTGCTTGATCCTGAATTTACTGCTATGAATTAAATTTTTCCCTACTGGTGCCCAAAATTAGATTTGCAATACAATTTGAAGATCTCTTTTATAAATTGTTGCCTGTAATAACTGAAAAGATAAAAATCATTAAAGACTAGTTGAGTTGTGGATGAGAATTTTAACACATTTTACACATGAGATTTTATATCTAGAGCGTATTTTTTCAGTCTCTCTTTAGAAATCCCAAGTGAAGTTTTCACTCAGCTAAACATAACAGTGTTGACTTTTACCCAAAGCATCAAATTGTGCCAGCATTTCTGATACACTAATTACAGATAAGGCTGACATAAGAATTCAATGTCAGCCGTGCTGGGTTATATCAAAGGTCCATCTAACCAGGACCCTATGTCCTGCAGTGACTGGAATGACATACTTGGAAAGTGCTTTTTCTTAAAAGAACAAATATAATATGTATATCTGGAACATCCATAATGTTCTGACATTTGGTTGCCTCCTGGTTCTCATGGCAGAGAGCAACCATTCCCCATGCCATCTGTGAAAAGGCAGAAAGAGCCCTGTGTCACCATTGGGTACATATCTCATGGTAGGTACAGAAAGCCTCTTAACTGGACACACTCATCTCAATCCCAGAAGCTCACTTAAGCACTAAGTCATATCTAAGCCCAAGGAATGTGGACATTAAGCAAGGGCAAAGTCAGCATACCCTTCAGGATATCTGCGTTCTCATTGCTGAGAGCAATGTTCATTGCAATTGTTGACAGTCTCCGTTGGTTGACCCCTACTTCATTTACCTGCTTTGGCAGCCTATCTAACTCCTGCAGGAGTCCAGAGTCCTAGGGCCCAAAGCACATGCCCACTATCTTGAGGGATCCTGGTGCCAGCCAATCTTCGTATTCTTCAAAGTCAAAGGCCCAAAGATCTTTGTCTTTGCCCCGTGTTTCCTTTCAGTTCCAACATGCTCTTGATTTGCACTAAAGGATTTTCACTGGGAACCAAGGGGAGAGGCATTCAGCTAGACCAGAAAAGACAGGGTAAGCAAGACACGTCCTGCATGAGTAAATAACAAGAGGGATGCTGGAAATGCTTCAGTAAGCTCTGAGGCCAAGTAAGGTGAGCTGAGTGCTGAGCAATGACCATCTCTGTCCATCTCTACTCACAGATCAGCCCAACAGGTATCCAGTATCTACTGTTCTGGGATAATCTTAAACCTAATTTTAAGGGTGGTGAAGGAAAGAGCTGTGATCAGATTCTCTGAACAATTTAAACCTTTCTCTATTGAGCTTAGCTCCTTCTTCCATATCACGTCTCTCCTGTTAAACTAAGGTTAAAATAAAGTCAGCATAAGGTAATTGTTTGTTGGAAAAGAGAAGAAAACAACATTCTTGAGGTGGTATCTGCCAGCTCCTCTCACACAAACGCTAGCAGCATCCACATGCACTCACACACACACAAATACATACACAGAGTCTACTTCAAAGAAGGGAGCTGTTTGAAAAGGTCAGCATTCTGTATTCATTTTCTGTCCTAAGAACCACAGAAAATACTCATTTAGACCATCTTCTGCCCTGGAGAAGAATTAATATTTGTATAAACATATGAGTGCTTTACCTATTCTGAAATACCTCCAGTGCTGGCAATTCCCACAGTCTCCCTAGACCATCTATTCCTGACCTCATATACCTTTTCTTTAGCTTAAAAATTTGCTCAAGCATTTAGTTTAAGTCTCCTTTATAGCAGTATAAGAAGAGAATAGTTTATTTCATTTCTCCCAGTAGAAATTTCTTATATTTCTAAAGACTTACATTTTCCTATGCCTTCCCTCCAACGGCAGTCTTTTCTAGTTGAAACAACCACGTATCTTTCAGTCTTCCCTCACAAGTTGTGTTTTCTAGACCACAGATCATTTTTATTCCTCTTCTTTGCTGTCCAAATAAAATAGCCAAATATTTCTTTTCATGCTGCATGCAAAACTGGATGCAGTGCTTCAGCAAGGCTTTACCCGCACAGAGCAGAATATGGCTTCCAATGTTATCTGACTTTTTTAAATAGCTTGATATGATGTCTGTCTTTTTTTTTTTTTTTTTTGTGACAGTTCAGCATTTATAGAATACGAATAGGTACCTTCAAGTCTTATTAGGGACTTATTAGATGGGACAAACAATTCATACTTTAAGATGAAGAGATGACAAGGTACAGCAGTCAAATAGGAAAATAGGCAGACCTTATAGACTTATGTCTTGAACTGGAGAAATGACAGGTTTTTTGAACAACATTCTGGCACAACTAGAACATTGGGCTGGATTTTGAACGTTTTATTGTATTTTGGATACTGAAAACCAGAGAAAGATTCAAAGAGAAATTCATAGAAGGACAAAAAAAATAATCAAGAGGTTACATCAAGAAAAGCAACAAAAAAAAGTCATTCTCTGTAATTTAATCAAGTAATAATTTCAGGGGAGTATTATAGGATTAAACGAGTATCAAAGATGGAAACACAAACAATGCAATGACTTAGAGTATTAAAGGACAAGAAGCAGATGGTCACGAACAAATGCACTGACATGAAATTAATGAAAATATCATTTCAGTGTAAACTTGCATAGAATGGGCTTTATCAGGCAGTAGAATAGTTCTCACAAAAAGTGATGGAAGCCCCACAGATTTCTGCATTTGAAGCCAGCCTGGACAAAAGAAATATTAGTGGACAGCAAGGGAAAGGTCTGTGGAGCAGTCAGGTCTGGATTTTTTTTTCAAGGACTTACCATTCCTTTTTTCAAAGAAGAAAATGTAAAGATTAAACATATATGAAGAGAAAGACCACGCTACTGTATCTTTGGCCTGACTGATAGAAAGTTCATACAAGAGATTATGGGGATAACTTGGGAAGGAGGGAGACTGATCTGCAGCCCAGTGAGATCAGCAAGCAACCCTCTTCTGACTTTGATGGAATTAGGGAAAACCTTGAGAAAGTTACCTCGGATTGCTAAAGCAGATATCAGCTTTTGTGTTATGTCTAAGCTTGTCACAGACACAAAGAATTTGCTACTGATCCATCAGGGACTGAGTAGAGCAAGTATGACAGCAATGAGACAGGTGAATTCTTTTGTCTGTTTCTGCTGAATCATTTGTATCCCATGAGCTGTAGTTTCTGGGATGGCGAAATGATGGGCAAATTCAAGCTGATGTGAAGTGAGAGTAATGAGAAGACAGAAGCTGTTGGTGTCAGCAAGATTATTTCAGCCCTCTACACGAGGAGTTTGAACCCAAATTGTTCTCACTCCCAAAAGCATGGCCAAACCACCAGGCTAGAATCCTCTGAACCAGGCCACTGCCAGTTGCTCCAGTTGTAGATGCCTTGCTTTGCAATGACATACTGAGAGGAAGAAAATAAACATCTTGTCACTTGGCCCTCTTGCAACAAAACTGTTTGACAACAAGGTACTCGTTAAGGGGTGGCCAGCAGTGAGAGGGAGGTGATTGCCCTCTTCTACTCTGCTCTCATGAGGCCCCATCTGGAGTACTGCACCCAAGTCTGGGGCCCTCAGTACAGGAGGGATGTGGAGCTGGAGAAAATGACGGCAGAAAGCTGCATGTCCAGCAGTTGCCTTGGCCCCTCATACCATGAACCCTGGTGGCATGGGATGCTGTTGGAGATAGTTGCTATACATCTCAAGGCATTGAATGCTTTGCATTCCTCCTTCATGGGGTCAGTGGCCTGGCTTTCCTCCAGATCATGCAGCCTGCCTCCAAGACACGATGTGACCACCATCCAGTTCAAGTGAAATGCTTTTGTGTTAAGATGACAAGGAAAATTCCAATTTCCTGAGGAAAACCCCAACCCCTGCTACTCCAAGCTGTATAAAAGAAAGCTGTGCAGGTTCACATGCATGCCATTCATTCTAAGGCCTGCAGTGAATCCTGAGCTTCAGGGTAGCAGCCCCACAGAGACCAGCCCCGCAGACCAGAGCAGAACATGGAGCTCTGTGGGCCCAGCTGCTAGGCAGTGTCACACTCAATTTCACAGACAGCGGCAGGGCTTCTTCACAGCTCACACCAGGCAGCAGCTCTCAGGTCTCAGACATTTATGTCCTGAACAAGCCAGCTCATTTAGCTTTTGTCACAAGTGGTTTTTGTGTGGTTTTTTTTTTTTTTTTTTGCAAGATCTGCTAGAGTAAAACGCTGTTTGCACATCAGCAGGCTTGTCATGGCCTCCCTGTCACATCTATCAGAGGATGTCCGTGGATTCAGGCTGAACACCTCATGTTGCAGTGCTGGAACAGAAAGTCCTTTCCCTTCTTGTGTGTGCGGGGGCAGCGGGCTGCTCTCCCACACCACAGGACAGTGGGGGACAGGAGCCACCAGGCCCCATTAAACAAGGGAGGAGCTCGAGACCTTGAAGAACAACAGAGCTAGTCAAGCCATGTCCTTTATTATGCCTGGATTTGTAATCAAGGCTGACTCCAGACAGCAAAATTAATCCATGCTCCCTGAATCTCAGCTGGAAGAAAATGGATTTGCTTTACTGACTCTGCCGAAGCTGAAGCAATTTACCCTGGCTGAGGATCTGATTCTTATCCCTGCCTCAGGTTACGATGTGTGTTTCAGCATACAGCACAATACCATGATCTTCCAACTGACCAGAGGTCAACCATGGCTTCCAGGCTGGAGGGCCACAGCAGAACTGAATCCAGGCAGTATGGTGTGAGAAACACAGTGCTGGGTAAAATGAAAATCCTATAGTAACACCTTGTGTGATAAATAACCCCACCTCCCACCCCAGCACCAGCAGCTGAGGTGCCTTTCCCACAGACTCAAGGGGGCCAGTAGCCCCTTTATGCAGGCAGGCCAGCATTGTTCCTGGCCTTGGGGGGGTGATGATAAGCAGTACTGCAGGACACACTGCAGGGAATGAGAGAGGCTGTAAACAAAGGTCTTCCTAATTAGAAGATAGTCAGAAGCACACACAGATTCCTCGTCCAGGATAAGCTGCTCCGCTGTAAGTTTAAGGTGACATTAAACGGTAAACATAGGAAATAACAGAGGATGTGCCAATGGATGAAGCAGCAGGTGTGTGCAGGTCACTGCCAGCAGCACAAAGGCATGAATAAGGGCCAAAGAAAAGGTAAGAGTCTGAGAAAGGCAGAAAGAGGCAATTCTGAATCATAAGCACAGATGACTAGTAAGCAAAACAACATTTCAGAATATTTGTGATTTGTTAGCATGCTGTAAGTCTGCATAGCTGGGATTCCATGGAACAGAAAAGTGCAGTAGTTGGGAAAGGAAAGGTACAGCCTGTAATATCTCAGTGGGTCATGGCCCTGTGGCAGAGGACAAAGAAGTGGAATTACGGATCCTGTGACTCCTAGCTAGCGGTGAAGTTCTAAACTAAACTAAATGCCTTGGAGGATTAAAATTAAACCATTGTAAGCCCACAGTTTCAGCTGCAAGGGCAAATATGTTTTCTGAATACCTGAAGTTCTGCTGCAGGAAGAATACGACTGTATTGGTAGTGAAGGACTCTTGACGGATCTCCCTTGACGGCCTTACTTGAGTATCCTGTGGCAAAGTGATGGCTATGATGCTGCACCCTCTCCACACTGTGGCAGAATGCAACCCTTATAAGAACATACACAGAGAAAAAGAGAAAAGCAGAAGTCTCATGGGAGATGGGGGGATATCCTGTAACATAAAACTGCATTGGATAAAGTATTCAAAAGTGTTTGATAGGAAAAGACCAAATAGCACCTAGTAATATTCTCTTAATGAGGCAATTTAACTGCCTGTAATTCTGTCCTATGCATTGTGCTCTCCCAGCACGGGAGTTCAAAGAGTTGTCACAACAGGCCATCAAAGGAGAGTTTTTATAATGAGTAGTATTTCTTAGGGACTCAGTATGGGGCAGATGTGCTGAGGAGAGCAGGAAAGAGAAAAATAGAGGTTACACTGAAAAACTGGTCATCAAACTCTACAGTCACTGAGCCATCTTGCTGGTTAGTGTAAAGCGGCACTAAAATCAGTAGAGCATTTCCATACACTCTGGTCAGTTTTTGTTTAAGAGTGGATACACTTCAAATTCAGTTTGACATCTTTACTAAAGAGACTTCAGAGGGTTTCACCTGTTTGGTTCCCCCATGAGCAACTGCTTCCCTGCTGCTAGAGGAAAATAAAGCTTTCCCAGCACATCTCAAAGGGAAGGCCTGGATTCAATTAACTGGCAGAGAAAATGCTTTTCTCTCTCTCTCTTTCCTTAAGACAGTGGCTGTCCTTACTTGTGAAGGTCACCCGCAGCATGTTCTTCAGGGGAAAGGTAGAAAGCAGGGGAAGCTCACACTGTGGCAGCTGCCACCTTGGTAACCTCCACAAATACAAACATCAATTGTGCAGAGAATGGTAACTGTTTTAAATAGGTTAAAAAATAAAGCCTGGTTATTTAATTTAGTGTACATGCTAGGTGGGTCAATATCTATCACTCTCTCCCCGTCCTTCTTCCCCACCCCTCAGGTCTCTGAGGGCAGAGGTTTAACTCCCAGCTGAGGAAGCAGAGCATGCTTCATTTAGTAGCACCGCAGCAGGGCTGTTGGGGATGTCATGCTTCTGATGAGACATTAAATCAAGGTAAATACTAATCTCGTGGGCATCTCCGCTTAAGAAGCACAGGAAGAAAAAAATAACAAAACCTTCATGGCTCTTGTGCTTTGACCTCTTAGTACAGTGAAATTCCTCAAAGCAAGGAAGCCCAACTGTATGTGGTACAGGAGGTATCAAAGTTTCTGACTGCTTAGTTGTGCTTCTTTTGTTTGCTCTAGGGGGTGATTTATAGCAAATAAAAGGATTCTATTAAAAGTAAAAAACAACAACAAACCACATAATTTTCATCAACAAAAGCAGGTAGATACTGTACCAAGACCCTGGTTAGCACTCAGGCCACAAAATCGTCCTCTCTATTCCTTTGTACCTCTTACTCCCTTCCTCCCTGCTGTAAAACCTACCTCTCCCCTTACACCATTACAGCACACATACACTCTTTCATCCTATGCCACAAGTGATGTGGGCCATTTTCCCTGCCTAATGGATTCAAACGCTACTAGAAGGCCAGCAGCTCAGGTCAAGCCAAACCTGCACAGCAGTACCACAACATTTCTTTTACGGGTAAGAAACAACAGGTAAGACAGCTGCAGTATTTCAGTCTCTTCTTCCCTTCTTCCCAACCGACTCCAAGGACCTCTCACTGAAGATGCATGATTTTCTCTTTGAAATAATCATGATGCGACTGGTAGTTGCTGGAGATCCTAAGTGTAATTGTTCAAGAAAAAAATAGCTTTTTTTTTTTCATAAGCAGCTACTTTACAGTAATTCTTGTTGAATAAAAATGCTGCACAGGTGGCACAGGGAAGGAGGGAGCTGTGGTTTCACAGGGTGAGTGAAGAACATGTCCAGCCCTCATTTGTACAGTGGAGATGGTTGAGAGATAAAGGCAAGTTACCACACAAGGCCCCAGCTCTGCAGCAAGTACATGCACTGAGACAGGGCAGAAGTATGCCCATCATATGTGACAGAGGTCTGAGGTCCAGTGCAGGGGCAGCTATAGCTTGCCACAAGCATCACCCTGATGATGGGCAGGGAGAGATTTCCTCTAAGGAAGCAGGAGGAGTACAGAGGGAAGGAGGGAAAAAAATACACCTTTTTATTATTTGGGGTTATTGTTTTTGGTGGGTAAGAAAGAACTAAAAAGTGTTTGATAGCATCGCTTTGTGAAGAACAAACAATTCCCTTCATTCTTCCTCTGTCATGTGGAATTAACAGATAGAGCTAAAGCCAAAGCTACTGATTTCATTAGGCGTACACTAGGGATGAAGTTCTCCCTGCATACCAAGCATGTCATTGTACATGTTTAAAACTTTCCTCTGACCATGTCTTCTCAATTACTTTCCCATCTCCACACCTCCCTAAACTCTTTGAGCAAGCAGACTATTAAACTCCAGAGAGCCTCAGACTCACTCTTCAAGCCCCTCCATCTGGATTTCCTCTCTTCAGCTCCTCATCCAGAAATCTTACTGGGGATATTTCCTGACTCGCTGTTGTCTTCTCCCTGAAGCCTTGCTGCCACCCCAGGTGCTGCTGTTCATTTCTTTCTGACAGCTTTTCTCTGCTGGAGCTCTCACAGCTCAGACCTTCATTCTGCTCTTTTTTTTTTAATCTAACCTGCAGAAAATCTTCATGCACACACATGATCCCATTCAAGGAACTCTGAAAGAGCTTTTGCTATTCTACGATCTTTATTCTTACATCTTTGAATCCTAATACCTCATAAGAATGGCAGCCCACCCCAAAATCTTCTCCATTATTTGCATTACTTACCTTTGCTATTAAGCATTCTCTGCTCTCATTATCTGAGTCTGACACTTGAGAGTCATTCTCAGCCTTTTTCCTTCACAAAATGTGGCTAATTTCTTCATTGCCATCCTTTATTCTTTTGCACCTGTCACTTTCATATTGCTCCCATCAGCCACATCAACACACACCCAGCAGTGAAATTATTTCCCATCTTGATGAATCATCCCTCCAGTCACCCCAGTTTGTCTGAAATCAGCTCTAGTGCATCCCCCTGTGCACTACCAGTGCAAGACGGTGGCTAGAAGAGCCAGGCAGAAGACAGGCTGATGTGATTCTCTGGCAAGCTCAAAAAACCCTAGAGAAAGTTTTATGAACTCCCCCTGGGAGATCAGGGCAGCTTTTTGCATCCTTTTGATGTCTCCTCCTGCCAGACTGAGCAGTCAGGCATTTGGTTCAGGAGAAGTACCAACCTGGGGAACCGTGCCCTGGTCTCTCAGGACAGGGCTTTGGCTGATGTTGGTCCAAGGATGCCCAAGTGCAGAATTCCCGTTCCCTCTTCCCCACCCGCCTCTGCCTGAGAAGGAGATTGTGAAAAGGTTTTGTCTGTACTGCTGAAATCTTTGTAATAGCAAGATTTAGAACAGCAAACTTAGCGCTGAGGCTTGTAAGCCCCGTGGGGACTCAGGTGCCTTTCAGGCATTACGTGTACCAGTGGCTCTCTTTGTACTAACCGAGGATGACAGAGGAGCGGGCTCAGTGCACTCACGCATACCTACACGACGTGAACCTGCTCTCCCCGTGCCCATGTGGGCAACGAAAAAGCGCTGGCTGCAGCCTCCGAGCATCCCTACTCCTGCACACCCCCACGGCACACCCACACCCCGCTCCGCTTCTGCTCTCCTGACAGTTTCCAATGCCCACAGACACGCTCCCTGCGCACAGAGCTCTCCTTTTCTTGCGGGCACACCCACCCTCCGCACGCCGCTCCCTTTGTCTACCCTTTCACGTCCACGGAAACCTCCTCCTAAAACCGCACACACACACATCCCAACTGGAACCGGCCATGGGATGGAAGGAGCTGGCTCCTACCTAGGAAGAATGTTACTAGTGAGAAAATAAATACCGATCTATACATTTCTTGCTCTGAAAGGAGGGGGCTGGGAACGCCCTACGGTGCGTCTGCACCAGACGATGCGCCCGCAGCGAGGCTGTCGAGAATGATTTTTCCCCTGCAGAGTAGCGGACCCTTTGGTGAAAGATCAGGATCCTCGGTGGGGGAAACAGCGAGACAGCCTTCGTCACCGCACCGCAGCGGGGAGGGAGCGAAACGGGGCTCTCGGAGCCCTTTTCTGCTACGAGAGAAAAATAGCGGCAGCACTGCCTCCCGAGGGCTTCGGATGCAGTTGCCACAGCAACGCTACATCTGAGTCAGAACTATTAGGGATCACCATGGCAACAAGTGTCTCACTTGCCATTTCCAGAAAGCTGGCGGCTTTGGGCTGCAACCATCGCAGGGGCAGGGCTGGGCACCCACCCTTCTGGGGCAGACCTGCTCCAGGTGACTCCTTGCGGAGTCCCCGGTCCCCGGGGCCCCGAGCCCACATCTGTCAGGCTGGATGGAGCCTCAGCCCTGGTGCCACAGCCCCGGATAGCTCTGCGAAGCCTCCGAAACGAACAGATTCTTTTAACCTGTGAACTCCAGACAAAGGAGGAGACAAAGCTCCTCGTTGTCTGCCGGCTCTCGCCCTCCCCTCCACGCAGGAGCCTTCATGCTCCTGTGAATATTGAGTGGAGACAGCAGTCCCCGAGGGATTTGCGTTTCACACTTGCCAGCAAATGAGCAACAGGAAGAGCACACCGAGACGCCAGCACGGTGCTGTTACCAATATGCGCATTAGGCATGCACTCACTGCAGAGCCTGAAATTGCTCCTTTCTTTCTTTATGCTTTTGTGGTCACAGTGTCAGCGCCGTCAGTGCCTTGGGTCCTGCACCCATCAGAATACAGGCACACCTGCACGCTGGATCAAACCTCTGAATGTGCCATATTCATGTAGTCAGACGCACGTGTGCATGCAGAGCACAGCTCTGTCTTTTACACAGTGCGCTGGCTGGTGGTTCAGGCTCATGCAGGCAACAGGATAGATGCTCTCTGGAAATGTGTGCAAAGCTTTTAGCACCTCCATGTTTGTCTGTGGAGAGTTAGGTGCAAGAAGAAAAGACTCCAGCCTGCAGGGGAGGGAGGAAAGCGTCCACAGCATGTCTACATTGCCGTTCTATTCCCTACAGTGTCCAAAGTAACTCTCAGTACCATCCTGCTGTAGAACTATCTGAGATGCTGGCAACGTAGCTCCTGCAGAAAACACATGGGAATCTCAATGCCCCGTGTGAGGCATTAGGTAGCTAGGACTTTGGCTTACTTGCCTTTCCTGCTCAGTAATCTCCACACAAACTACCCAAAATGGCCAATGGACACCAGAGAGAGGCTGCTAGAAAATATGCTAGTATTTGAAGGGCAGATGAGGCATAGATTTACTTGATAAGGACTTCATGTTGCACAGGGTCTCACACCAGCTTAGCAAACTGGTAGAAGCACCTGCACATTCCTGCATCCCATGTTCAAGAGAGCACATACTGGCACATCCATTTAGAGTGGTGAGGCACTGGCACAGGCTGCCCAGAAAAGCTGTGGACGCCCCATTCCTGAAGGCATTCAAAAGCAGGTTGGATGGGATCCTGGGCATCCTGATCTGGTGGGTGGAAGTTCTGCCCATGCCATGGGATTGGAACTGGATGATCTTTTAAGTCCCTTCCAACCCAAGCCATTCTATGATTCTATCCTGCTGAAGGACATCCTTCATCTTCTATTCGCTGTCACCTCCCAGGGAAGGAGATACCATTTCCAACATGCCAGAGCCAGATGTTGATGGGTCCCCAATAATGGGACTGTGCCAGGCCACCTCTCACTGCATCCCAAACCACTGGGACAAGCACGGCCCAGGGTATGCTGCTGAGCAGGAGGCATGCGGCTTTTTGCAGGATGAGGTTTTGTGACCCTTGCACCCCTGGTGTCACTTCTTTTTGGTAACTCACACAAACCTAAGTGGCCCACACAAACATGCTCTGTTGGAAAAGCCCTTTTCATCGTTTAGCAATGGCTGAAGCAATCATGAGGCAGCGTGAGGTGCTTGTTGCTCCCTGTTTGTCACCACCGAACCCGCCTTTACCTCTGAGCTCTTTCAAACTGAGCTGTAAATGCAGCTCCCTGCTGGCAGCCCACTTGCCTGGAGCTATTGCAATTTGAACGAGCCAATCTTTTGAAATATTTTTATACTGCGGTAACTAAATTAACAGGGCAGTAACAAAGCCATATCCGCTGCAGATCAGAGGGCTGATGGGAAATACCAGTAACAAACACTCACCTGCAAGCAGGAAGACTCCCTTCCCACTTGGGGCTTTGAAAATGGATGTGTGGTTACACGCAATCACAATTGCTACTAAATGGATAGGAAGCAGGTCTTTATGGTCCTGGAAAGACTGCAGCCGACTTTTTCTTCAGGACAAGCTTTAGGAATAAGCAGCCAAGGTGCCAGGGGACTTCCATCTTCCACACCGTTTATCCGTGTGTTCAGCCAGTGTCATGGATCAAATAAGGCAAGATCAAAATTACCCACTGTTTTTGCCAGAAATAATGAAATAGTTCCCCCAGAAAAAATAACTGGTGTGCATGCCGCTGGCTATAGAACTAGTTCTTTCTGGATATGTGTTTCAGTTCTCATTGAAACCAGCCCAAACCAAAATCTCTACCTCAAAAACTAAGGAAAAAAAATCCTATGATGAAATTTTTATAAGTACATTGATAAGTAGACTTTAAAAAATGGATCTGAAACTCCCAAGTCGCTTCAGAAAAAAAAATATCTCTTCATAAACAAGCTTCCCTTCAGCCGGGCAATGGAGAGACATATTTTCTAGATAAGGAGATGTTTGGTTTTTTTTTCACAGAACTGTTATCATTAGTCCCCAGAGTGAACACGCCTATGGTGTTGACTCAAGGCCATTCACAATTCACTCTTTCTCTGAGATTTCATTTCAAGTAATTTTTCTGCTGACCATGCTGTGCCCAGCAGTACCCCATAAGACCATTCACACCATTCTTTAAATATCAGCACACACACGCTGCCATATTAGATCCATGAAACACCATCTTCTTTCTTTTTAATAGGAGAAGGATCTGCTGCAGGCAGCTGTGACTAAAGGCACATGCATGGCAAACTGGTCCCTGCTAATTACTGAATGAGGATAGTCTCACGTATCAGTCACCTATTTTTTCAAATACGTTCCTCATTTGTGGCTTTTTTTTGATTTAGAGAAATAACAGCAAACCTGCTGGTCAGAAAGCTCACTGCCTGTCCACAGCCCTGAGATGGGCCTGGCTTGCTCAGAACCCTGCTGTTCATTGAGTTGGCCTCAGGACCTTTTGACAAGCTGCAAAAAGTTGGGTTGGGTCTAAGAGCAGCAAAAGATGTTGTCTCACCCCAAGGCCTGCATTTGGAGCTGGACTTCAATGGTGTGAGTGTCTAGGGGCAGTAGGAGTGGCAGCTCAGTTTTTCTGCTTTCAGATGTTTCTCCCCTCAAATGCTTACCTCACTCAGCTCCCGACAAGAGATGAAATACCACAGGGACCAACTGCATTCTCCCACTCTTCCACGGACACAGCCACACAAAAAGTGATTTCACGTACCCATGCAGGGACAGCAAAAGGCTACACAAGGGCTCTCTGAAACCTCTTCCCCCACTTCAGTCTCAGGGCAACTTGACAAGGACACAAAATAGCACAAGTTTGGGCTGGTCCTTTACCTCAGCTTCACGTCTTTGGTCCACGTTCAACCCTGCAGATATCCCCTCTGGCAGAAGGATACTCCTGTCTGTGATCAGACACCTATGAGGTTGCCAGCAGCTCCAGAATTCTGCTGCAAAGAGATTCCTGTGCATCTGTTCAGCTAAAACAGCCCTGGGAAAGGGATGAATTACGACCCTTCTGTCTCAGGTTTTTTTCTGTGTGAAAGAGAATGGGAAAGGCAAGGAAAATGTGCTAACTGTTGGATAGTTTTTGCTGCTGTTGCTGAGTTCTTGTTAAGTACTGACTAAAGCAAGCAAGCTGGAGGATTTAAAAAGGATTTTCCATTAAAATTAGTGTACAAAAGCTTTATTACTAGTCCCAAATGCTGGAAATCACATCAGGTCTCATCAAAATCATGACAGTGGCTTAAATCACAAGATTAAAAATAGATGTGTTGGCTTATTATTATTTGTTTTATGGTTTTTGAATCATTATGTTAAACTGGCATCAAGCTCTTAGTATTCTTGCATGCCAAAAGCTCAAAAAACTCACTCTAAAAATATTAATAAAACCCCTGACATTCTTGACTTGTCATGTTCATCCAGGGTCTCAGTCATCATGGGGAAAAAAAAACAAAACTGTCATAAGATCCCTGCTAAAACCATAAGATCAGCAAGCTTCTTTCTTCTCCTCAGGGTTTCCAAATATATGTTTCATTTGCTCTTTTCTGACAATAAATACAATTGGTGACTAAGCAGCACAAAGGCCAGGTTTAGTTTCAGGAGAAAGTAACACTTTCCAGTTATTTAGGCGTTGGCAGAAAGCCTGCAGTCATTGTTGATAACCCAGCTATCAACTAACTTCCACGCTACCACATTGCTTGCACATTGCATAGAATCAGCCTTTTGAAATAGATCCAATTGATTATGACCCTGGCTGCAGTCACGGGGGCATGCAGCCCTAAGTGTGACCACAGCCCTCACCTTTTGGCAGCCCACACTAACACATACAGCACCCTCTAGCACCATTTGAAGGTAACAGGTCATATTTAATTAGATCAATGGGCACCTCTACTTTCTACTACTCCTGGAGCTACTGTGCTGTGCTTCTGTTATTCATGGTCAGCCCTGAAAAAGAGCTTTTCCAGCCAGAACAAATGAAAGTCCCATTCAGGTATATGGCAGTGGCAGGGATGGAAGGGGGAACAGAAAGAAGGTGCAGAAAGGCACGGACAGTGGGCACCAAGCCATGACCCCACTTCCTTCATGACCAGGTAAGTCTCTGGCAGAGATTCAGGCAAGTCTCTAGTAACCGGCTCCCAGCAAATCCAAACCCCAGGGGTTTGCAGCTTTGCTCTGCCCTCTGAGCTGCCCTAGCCTTCCTGAGGGCTGAGGAGCTTTGGGAAAGGCCAGCCAGGCTTTTTCTGCAGCAGTGGTGCAGTCCCCAGCAGATGTCAGACTCACACCTCGGTCTTGAGGGGAAATTTCAGGGCTGGGACTGAGCAGCCAGGCCAGTAGTTAACTCGTGCTCAGCCAAGTTTTCTGCAAAGCATGGAAATATGAATGCATCTGGACATGCCAATTAGTTGTGCTCCCTTACGGGCTCAGTGGCCATTTATTTTTAAACCAGTTCTCTTAACTATTTAAAGTAGGAGAGAGACAAATCACAGATAACCTTTCAGACATAGGCAACCTGATCTCTTTGTGTGCTATGTGGGACCTGCATGGCAGAGATCAGGGATGTGCCACCAGCACTCGCAGAGCAGGAGATCTCAGCATCACAGGCAGCTCTGCAGGAAGGACCCCAAGATGCCAGAAGGGTTGAGAGGTATAGCCAGAAGATGCAAACACTGGGAGAGAAGAAATGCTGAGCGAGACAGCTGGAGGGGGGGGCTGACAACGCCTGCCTGTCAGGGGAGCAATCTGACAGGCAGACAGCCGGAGGAGGGGAAAAAACAGCTCACTCTGGTCTACGGACCCATAACTGGGTTATGGAGCTATGTAATCCACTTAAGCTCTAAGATCGTCCTGCCTCCCTCCCCCAGCCTTTACTCTTCTCTCCTATGCCTCTAATATTCAGAAATGTTTCCTCGAAGCTTCACAGGAAGTCTTGACAGCGGTTCAATTTGATTAGAGCTCACTGCAGAGTTTTCCCAGAGGATGGCGGGAATTGCAGAGCTACATACCCCCCAGAAACCTGCAGGGTATTGACGTGTTCATACGGTATCTGCAGCACAGAAGAGACCTGCTCTGTAAGAAAGGCACACGTGCAGCAGAGAGGCTTGGTTGCTGCTTTTATTTTTTTTTTTTTTTAACCTGCATTAGGAATTATATGTGGACACTTAATGCAGTTTATTCTAAAACAGCT
The DNA here is from genome assembly GCA_037305975.1 of Chrysolophus pictus. NCBI lineage: Eukaryota > Metazoa > Chordata > Aves > Galliformes > Phasianidae > Chrysolophus > Chrysolophus pictus. The sequence continues at coordinate 113,370,738 of CM074576.1, read as the reverse complement.
GTCTTTTCCATTATGCTTCATTTACCCTGAGAGAGATTGGAGGAGCGCAAGAAGCGAAAGGCCTCTTAGATCATCTAGCCCATCACCCCACAAATGAAGAATTAATCCCATTAAGGGCCACTGTCGGCTTCAGGATTTGGTCCTAATTGCACAAACACAAAGCCATTATAAGATTGCAGTCTGACAGAGGAACTTTCTCGGTTTTTAGGGTATATGAGTTTTTAATTAAAGGGGCTTATCCGCATGCTAATAATTAGGAAATTATTGTCCACTTCTGTTCTCATTTCATTCCTAAATCCTGATGTGCTGGAGGCAGGGGGTGAGAATGTGCAAACATGCATATGTACTACAAGATCAACAATGCACAGGTATATCAAAAAGACAGGTCCTTACCCATGAGAGGATTATAACCTAATTTATTATATTGATTGCAGCAGCACATTCTAAACAAAAGAAAAATCATTTTATAGGAAGGATCAAGATTGCAGCAAGAAACCCTGATCAAAAAAGGAGGAATCCACGCTGATTTTCACATGTTTTGGGTCAGGAAAACACAACAGCTGAACACGTTGTTAGCAAGAATTTTCACCCTTGTATTAAGTAGGATTTGTCTATACATGTTTTGGACCCCAATGACAGGTTGTATGGGGCCCTGGGCAACCTGATCTAGTGCCTGACTAAGTGGTTGGCACCCTTGCCCATGGCAGGGAGTTTGGAACCAGATGATCTTTGAAGTACCTTCCAACCCAAGTCATTCTATGATTTTATGTACAAATTTTGTTTGCTCTCTACTTATTAATTTAGAAAGGATGTTCAGTCAGGGAGGGGACTGGGTGATAAATTTCCCTGGAAAAAAATGAACGATGAGGGTTATATGGAATGATGGTGACAGAGTCGAGAAGGTTGTCCCCAGCAGATAGGTACAGAGGGAGCAGGAGGAAGACAGCATCAAGGGCACAATTCGTGATGGACCACAGGGTAGGAAACTGCCCATTAAAGAAGACCAAAAATTTCAATAGGAAAATAAAACGCAAAATTCAGAGAAGAAATAGTGTAACTGAGGAATCCAGCTATCCCTGCTCTTTCTTCATCTTTCTGCATATTGTGGATGACAACTAAGAGCTCAAAGCCTTTGCATAACTTAATTATAAAATAATATCAACAGTACAAGAGTAGCAAAAGATTAGTTGAATTTGCAAATTTTCATTTTGTTTTGGACTGAATGAATTTGTGCTTTATTTTTTCAGATAAACCACACGCTTTGGACATCTTCTGTAATAAAAGTGTGTCCAACAGTTGAACAGTGCTAACGGATTTTAATAAAGGCTAATTAAGTAATGCTACAAGATTGGATAGAGCATAAGCCATGTCCCCAGCAAGCCCTAGAGCCAATCTGAGGGGAAAGGAGAAAGGGGTCTTATCCTTGTGAAGCTACAGGGGATTATTTCACCTACTGCAATTTTTAATAAGACTATCAATCAGCCAGGAGGGATGTTTACCCCCCAACATATCATACAAAGACATTCATTCCCTGGACACAAACAAATAATGAATTGTTCTTCGAACCAAGAAGAAGATGAGACCCACCGAGGTACCACCTCAATCAAAACAGAAAGCACCGAGTCAGAAATATAACCCTAGGCAAGACAGGGTAGGAAACCAGACTAAATGGATGCATAAATGTTTGTATATTATAGAAAGCGGGACTGGAGCAAAAGAATAAATTGTAGCAAGCCTTAAAAGAAATTTCTCGGATATGTTAATGGTACAGATAGAGAAATTGTAACTGACACCTTCATTTCTACTGAACATCAGCATAGCAGGTAGAGCAAGAAGTGGGGAGCCAAGACTCCAAAAATCAAAGTTCTCTGCTATCTCACACTACCTGAACAAAGAGATTAAAGTAGACTCAAAGCTTTACTTTAAAAAAAGTCTCTGTCTTTCCAGGTTGTAGATGAAAGCTTGGAAACACAAAGCAATTACACCCTAAAGGAAAGTGAAATGAACTCAAACCTTGTTATTTTAAAATACATTATTAGATTAAAACTCTCAGGACAGATATATGTGGGGACAGTCTCCTGTTCTATGAATGCTTAGGACTGCAAAAAGCTGCTTAGAGAAGGGGAAAAGAAGATTTCTTTCACATGCCACCTAGAAAAGATGAAGAGGACAAACACAAGACATTTTTCAACATTGTTTTGGCTTTTTTCTATGTTTTCCTTTCTACATGGCACTCTCTATGTGAGGTTATATCCCCTGAAAGATCTGCAGTACCTTACACATATATGTACATATGTGTGTGATATTGCACATTGCATCACTATTCAGAAGCTTCTACATGTGTTACAGAATCATAGAATCATTTGGGCAGGAAAAGACCTCTAAGACCATCAAGTCCAACCATACTATATTCAGTACTGTACTAATTCTGTAGTAACTTCATCAAAGTTTGGCTTATTATTGAATTTGTTAATGTTATTACCTGACTTAAAGGCAAAAACTCCGTCACTTTCATTTACAGAGTAAAATATGATGAAGAAAAACATGATATTTTAGAAGCTTAGAATAGAGTCATTGCAATAACAGAAGAGATAATTGTGGTAGTCTAAGAAAAATAGCAAGAGAAGCTGCTGGGAAAAGTATTATCTTTAGTCAGACCAGTTGATACGGTTAGAAAAAATGATAAAGTTTTTTGCACACAAGCATTCTTTCTTGTCCTTCCTCCCCACTCTGCCAAATATATCAGCCAGTCTAATAAGAGATGCTGCAACTCCTTACAAACCTTGCTTCATTTATAGAGAGATGAGCGTGTGATCAGGTGAGATGTGACAAGCAGAATCAGCCATGCATGCAAACAGGATCTTGAATTATTGAATGGCAACCATGTGGCTGCCACTCTAGCAAACAGAGTTTAACAATAAGAGAGGAAATCTGAGGAGCAGTGTTTATGGCCATTTGTGTTTCACCCCCCAGATATCTATCTTTCATTTGTATCCATGTTTTTTAATGGCTTAATGAAAAAGATCTCCTATATACTTAGCTTCACATGCACTATCTCTGTGCATGGGCTCACTCCCCCTTACTTTCTACTGTCTGTCTTTCAAATTAGCAATATCCAAGGAAAATATAATGGAGAATCAGCCAGGATTTGTCCAGTGTTCCTGCCCATGTCTCTGGATTCGACCTCAGGATGATGTAAACCAATGGAGCTCCCTGTGAACTCGCAGAGTTCTGATGACTCATGCCAGCAAAGCATCCAACTTGTTTACTTATTAGCTGTTTATATCTTACATGATAAATTGTTCCTATACTGACAGTTAATAAAAGATATCTTTATGTAAATGAGAGAGAGAGCGAGCACAATTTCTCCAGCGTTACGCCAGACAGCAGTTGAATTGTAAAGGATTTTTCTCTCTACAAAAATATCGGTTACAAAACAGACAACAGACAGACAGACAGACAGATGCCATGTTTGTTTTGAGATATTGGGGCTCTAGTTAAACACAAAAAACACAAAAGCTCTATTTTTTTCACAACAAATGTAAACTTGTTATAAAAACAGAATTTCCATTTGGCGACACAGTTGTTTTTTCAGGTTCTGCTGGAAAGCATTCAGCCTGAAGAAGGTCTTGGATTCCCAAAGGCTCTTCTGTTGTCTTGGTTTTTTTTTTCCCTCAAAATATGTGTCAGTTCATCCACTATAAGAGATTTTCCGGCCTAAAAACCTTGCCTCACTTACACCTTGAGACACTCCTACTACAACAGCTTAGATCCACCATTCGTTAATGCTGGCTTTCTATCTTCAGATACATGAGAATTACATATGTGTGCTGCAAAAAGAGAACTTGTAAGACCAACATGTGTTCCTCCCTAAAAGGGAAACTATGAATCAGTCACAATATACATCTGCAGCAAAACAATAGCTATTGTCCTTTCATTTTCTCTGACAACTGGAACACAGACATAGAACAGCAGGACAATGGAGTTGTGTCAACATGCAGGAGGGTTTTAGAATGCTTACAGATATGAGTCATCTTAATCTGCTATTGAACACTAGAATTTTGGCGTTCCAAAACTTTCTCAGTGGTTTGATTCTCTTTATTTTTGTCTTAATTACTTTTCCCCATCACTTTAGATGATGTGAATGGAATGCATTCAGGGCTTGCAGGAAAAAAAATAAAATAAAATAAAAAATCTCTCAGGACTGGGGAGAATGGTTTTCACCAGAATGGGGAGAATTTTCACCAGACATTCTCATTTGACTTAATAACTCTTGCTTCATGACATACAGATCCCATATCCAAATATAAATATCCATAACCCCATATCCAAATATAAAACCTCTTGCATTACAGATGAGAAAAATGTTGTCAAGATATAGCAGGAGAAAAGCCTTTGGGCTTTCTTATAGGTATATACAGGCAAAAGCACCTGCCATGGCTAATGCTTTCCAATATGTTTAGAGTTTCACATAAATTTCTCTGTTGCTGGTTATTCTGCAGTGCCCCCTTTCTTTCCTTGCAAGGCACTTTTCCATTATTGTCTTTTAGCAGAACATCTTTGTCTCTTCTCATCATTAGCAGAAATACTTTTCTCTTGTCTTTTGGGACTTGAATGAGAAAGTGTCGCCCTACTTTTTTTCTCCATTGTTACTGAAGGTGTGCAGTCATCGTCTCTAAATGCAGTTTAAGATCACTGATTCTGTATTTGGTAACAATCTGGCAGAATTTGGCATGCTACACTGGGGTGAGGTCATTTGATAAAGCAGAGACTCTTTGTGGAGATCTGAGGCTGTCTTGCTTATTATAATCTGTTCCTCCCGAGAACTCTTCTGCTGTTTTAACTTTTTATCTAACAAATATGTTGAGTACCATTCTATCTCTGGAGAGATTATTTGCTCCATGGTCCTAAATACTGATATTACAGTCTGAACAATTTGATGGGCTGGAGAATGGGATTGTGCTTTCATATGGAGCACATGCAGCTCTTAATGGTGAGCTTAATGGTAGCTAGCAACATTTGCAGCACTATTCAGATTGGTACCACGTTGCAACATCCTTCCCTGTACATTGATAATTCTCCCTCCCACCCATTCACCTCATATACTGCTCATCTGTTTTATCCAGCTAACAATCTCAAAGCACCTCCTGCCCTGATCATGACCCCCTGTATTTAAGTCATTACAGCCAAGCTCTTGGAACACACTGGGGATACGGTGAAAGCTGATCCCACAAGAAATACAGCAATCATTCTGCAGCCAACTCTGCCTAGGTCCCCACTCCACTTTTATTTGAGCCCCTGCCATGGGAAGTATCGAACTGGACTAATGCACAGCAGAAAGTAAATGCATATTGAAGAACTGTTCAAATTTTACCCAGCCACATATTAAATGATCTTGAATTTGGGGAATAGATGGGCTAGGGAAGAAAACAAAGCAACAAATGATCTGTTGGACACGGCTTTGGAACTGAATCAAATCTCCATGCTTATGTATGCATGTGATGAGGGGAGAGGGGAGTGCACAAAGGGAGGGAAGCCAGGCAATGGGAATATCTCAGTATGAGCTAATCTGTTCTTGCTTTCCTCCTCCCCTCCCTATCGCTTTTTTTCTCCCTTTCTCTCCTGGGGGATGACTCACACCTGCTCTGCCCTGATACTACCATTTCCCATCAGAAGCACACAGTCACTCTGATGTCATCCAAGCTGTTCTGTGTTAGATCCCTGCATTACTGACATCTGTTCTTTGGTGCACAGGATTCAAATGTAGAGGCAAATGCTGTGATGGAGAACAAGCTCGTAACTAAGCAGGGACTCCTGAAATCCAGCCATGCACCTATGACATGTTGATAATGCCTTGATGGCATTGCAAGTTTCTGAGGGCTTCAGACTACTGGGAACTCCATTTCATGACAGTTCACTGAGCCTTTCCTTTGTCTGGTCTTTGTGAGAGCCGCTGGCAAAACATTCACTGGTTGACATGAGGTCCTCAGACTACTGACTTTTCAGATGCAAAGATCTGAGTCATTTCATCTGCATCTGACCTTATCCCATGTATATCTCCTGCACATACTTTCTCACCTGTGTATAAACAATCATACCAGCATTCTCTAATGCTTTCTACTTTGGTTTCCAAGCTCTGAAAACACTAATGGATAAAAAAACAGGACCTCAATACAGTGACAGCAACCATTGTTTTAATTTACATTATAGGGAGCCAAAGGCACAAAGTAAATCAAGAACTTACCCAAAGCTATATAAAGATTTAGGGACAGAAAATTGGAAAAGAATGAGGCAGTATAATCTCTAGTACTGTTTTTGAGAGTCAAGATTGCTCTTCAGTGCAGTTAAAGGTTTGTGCAGGCTCTTAAAATCAGTTAGTTCTGCAAAGTTTCGCATCTCAGAGCTTCTCTGAGAGTTTCAGGTTTGGGCAAGCCTGTATACTTTAGGGACATTCAATAATACTAGTTGATGTTGATCTCCTTTATGGCTCAAAGCAAGGCTATGGACCGAACCAAAGCTCAGGAAACCACTGAGAGTTATGGGTCTCCACGCCCACTGAAATAGCGCACAGGAAAAGCTGCATGTTATTCTGAATATGACTGAGGAGGTATTATTCGCTTATTATCCTGTGATTTATTTTCATCTTTGATGGGTACAGCAGAAATACACATCAGGGTAGTATCCACTGTTCTTTGCAGACCTTTCAGATGTGGGAGACATAGTCTGACTATGAGCTGTCAGAAGGAAGTTCTCTGTGTGCATAGATACCGTACTTATCCAGCATATACCTCTTCAGCAGACAGCTAGAATTATCCGAGGAATGTGACAAATGAAGGCGTGATGCTTTCCTGACCTAGGAAGATGTTTTCCTTCAGACGTGATCCCTGTACTGCACTCTGACAGTTGCAAGCTTAAGGTTGATCTCCAGGAGAAGCCAGACGTGAGCCTTTCACTGTCGCAGTTAAAAGCCCTGGAAGAGACCTGCTGGGAATATGAGCATCCTCTTCAGTCACAGCTGTCACACCAGAAATAAGGGACAGAGTGGGCAAACCAGCTGCCCATCACAGCACATATGACCTAATTTTTGGAAGTGCTGTGGACTTTAACTGACATGAACCCAGACTTGCAAACAATCCAGAGGAAAAGGAATTTCCTTTCTCCTTAACACGAGAGAAGCAGCCACCCTTTTACAATTAAAATAATCATGAGCATATGTCTGGCTGCTTGCATAAGGCAGTAAAACTACATCCACAGTTACAAAAACTCTCGTTTTCTTTGGGAAATGTGATACTGAAATAGTGCCTTGGCTTTTCCCAGTGATAATTTCCCTTTTCTCCTATAGGGCAGATAAAATAACAAAAAGAGTTCAGCACAGGTTTCCCAAAGGGCTTTCACATTTATATACAAGGGATACATATGCTACTTTCTAGAAATTTTTATCTGGTTCATCTACTCATTGTTTCAGGTGTCACTGGAAGTCACAATAGGCCTATTTTATATAAACTCCAGAGCTCTTTTGCAGTTTACTAGTCCCTCACTGAGCCTCTGGATTTATGCTCTGCCTCTCCTGAATGTCTTATCTTCTTCCTCCTATTAATTTGTCCAAGCTATTGCCTACCTACCACAGCCTTCTTTCCCTTGTTTTCTTCGATTCATCAGTTTCTGCTTCATCTTTCACTCTGACAGTGATCAGCAGGGGAACTGAGGACCACGAAGCCTGCCTGATCCCTCCAGTTGGGTACTGATCACAGTTAGCAGGAAGTCTTGTAGCCCCATGTGCCTGGCTGCCTCAAAACGTGATGCAGAAGCAGTCACGCACCATCTTTCATTGACTTATCTGCTTGTGATTGCAGAGACAGAATATGACAGCCAGGAAAATAGCCCTTTGTAGTCCTGGCTTCCAACCACAGAGACTGTCAGTGCAAGTGTGGTTTCCTGTTCAGATTGGTGTGAATGTGCACCACCTGTGTATCTCCCTTATCTCCCACCCTCTTGCTCCTGTTATACTGAGCTCTAGAAGGTGCCATCCTGCTTTGCTGTGTCACTGAAGCTGCACTGTCCAGTAGCAAGACAGTCCCAGTCTCTCCACTGCCTCATCTGATGCTGCCAAGCCTTACTAGCTACCTGCTGTGCCCATACTCTCAGATCCTCTAAACTTCTAATAAAATGCAATTAATTAACATTTAAATGCTAACACAAAATCCTTCAGTGATACTCACTTACACTGATCAATATTTCCAAGAAACCTAAAGTTCCAGCTCACTGAACGTGGAGCCTCGCCTTTGACAGGTGATTCCTCATTCTGTATCATGTCTTCTTTGGATCAACATCTCCAGTTAGCATCCCTGGGGCTCCAGCAGGCAGCTGGGCTGCACTCACTCCCACTTTGATGACCCGAGCAGGAATGAAAGAACTGGTCAGGAAGCACAGAGAGAAAAATCGAGTGTTCTTAGATTTGTCAGGGATGAATAATATATTTCCAGTTGGATGAAAAATAAGGGTTCTGATTGTATTCAAAAAAGAAATGTTTAATTGGAAAGCTAAGTGCTTTCTGCTGAGTAACTACCTCCCTTTGATGTTATAGGGCTAATAGAGTATTTGTGTTTTCTGAAGATGCAGAGCTTTCTGGCAGTCCATGCCTGAAATTTCCCCTAGAAAATCCACAGTTTTTTGGTATTGTCTTTAGTACCTGCTAACCTTTCTATCTCACCATTTATCTCCATTTGCAGGCTGCTACTCCTGTCAGCTAGCAGCTGCACTCACATGATTCTTCCAGTAGGATTCATGAAACAAAAGTAAGAGAACACATTGCATTGAATGTGTACACATGGCCCTTACCTTTCAAAACTGATTCATTAGTATACATTTCTTCTGGAAGTTTTATTCCAGAGACTGGCAGCCTGAAATGGCTGAAAATGTTAGAACTTGCTGGGAGAGAAACAAAGGAAAAAATGTAGAAATTCTCAGGTTACCGTAGAAGCCCATCATTTCTACTCCCCATCTCAGGAGGGGACACAGCAGAGCTGGGAGAGGTTCAAGACAGCAAAGATATACAGAAAAATTCACATACCAACTATGTCTAAGTGACTGAGGAATCTTCAGCCTAGAGATCATAAAACCGTAAGTGCCGTGAAGATTCTGGGCACACACTTACTGAAGGGATACCTTCAGAAAGGAGAACCTTGAGCACCAGACGAAGCTAGTAAGCAGTTGGTTCAAAGCAGACAAAGGAGATTATTTTTTCTTACAACACTCAGTTGAACAGCAGAGGTTACTGTCACAAGGCATTGCTGTGAACTTAGATTCAGAGGGGTGTTGGGTAAAGAAATTCCATGGTACCAAAATGAATCCTGGTTTAGGATGTCCCTGAGTTGGAAACAGAGCTTCACGTATACTCAGAGGAAGTGCTTCCTACACATGCTTTTTTCTGACATGCTTTTCTAGGTATCCAACAGCAAAGACTGCATACTGGGGCAGTAAAAACATTGCTCTGACCCAATACTGCTTAAAAAAGAAAAAGAAAAGCTTCACTTTGCTGGAAAGGAAGAGGATAAGCATCCATATCATAGAAAAGCACACACTTCTATTGGTAGTAACTTTAGTTGCAGCTCCATGGAAGAAACCAGGACCTGGAAGTGTTTGGAAAGAAATCTTCAGCTCAATATAAGAATCCCTGAAGCTAGGAAGGCCAGTCTGTGATAAACCACTTGGGTGCCACTTGGTACTTCCAAGAGGCTGAAGGGAGAGTGGCTTAATGGCTTTTGCTTCACATTTGCTTTGCATTAATTTCATGTGTTTGTATTCCTCTGCTTGCTTGTCTGGCCAAGTATAGGAATTTTCCCCTTACTTTGAAACATAACTTGTCTTCAGGATGGGAAAAACATTAGATGGGTCACAACGAGTTGAGCATGCTGGCCTTCCTACTGGCACTGCTTTTTTTCTCACGGAATATTTTCCACTGTTCAGACTGCTGAAAACCACTTGGTGTGGTGTCTTTGTTTCTTTTCCTTAAGTTTTGAGTGCTTTTGTTTGCCTGTTTGTTTTCTGAGTGGTTCTTTTTTAAAACGAATACCCCATTGTATCAGCAATATAGCGTATTAATGTCCCTCCTGTCATCTTCCATGGAACATTTTTGTGAGCTGAACACAGGTCCTATGTTAGGCCATAAGTTTGTTGAAAGCATTTATATTATGGGTGTGAGCAGAGCAGATGTTTTATAAAACTTTCTGAACTGGATCCTTAAGGCATGCTGGTCCTTCCTCAGCTGTGTTTCTGGGAACAAAAGCATTCCTCTCATATTCAAGGACAGCTTATTTGTGTCCTCATGGAGGCATGGCGATGGCAAACCATGGAGAATCGTGCTGTACATTGCAGTGATGTTTTAGGGACTTATGCTGGCAGGGGAAAGAGCAGGTTTCTGTAGGTGTCCTGAGCTTGTCCTTCAGAACAAAATGGAAAAGCTTTGGTTTGCATCCACGCTCACACATTTCATACTGCTTCTTTATTGTGCTTGCCATTCAACATGGAAACTAGCACTCGTCAATCTTTTCCAAAGGCCTCAGCATAACTCCTAACTGATTTGTATTTACTCACAGTGCTCAGAATAGAGAAATTCATTTGTGAAGCTAAGTGCTATCAAAGGGGAAGGTCTTCTGTCTCACAGCTCCTCATATCCTTGATCTCTGTAGAGACCCTGGCTGCATGCCGGAGGTCAGGCCTGACCCAACACAGCCAAAACTGAAAACATTCAGACCCAAATGTGGTTGAACTGGGCAAACTCTGCAGTGCATCACAGCTCTTGCTACCTGCCATTAGCCGGGAAGGCCACCCGTGTTCCTTCCTTTCTTATTTACATACAACAGGTCAGGATCAAAATGCTCACTGTTCCTACATCCTCTCATTTGTGACTCAAGTCTCAAAACCTCCTTTTATGTTGGAGGAGGCTATAATCAGAAATGGAGAAAAGAGAGGCCATTTAAAATCTGTAAGGCTGAAGTCCTCTCTCCTTTTAACTGAGTACAGAGGCAGCACGTGCTGTCTTTGTAGATTCCTCTAAACAACCACAAATCTCATTCCAGGAGCTGCGCTTGGCTTCAACCTCATGCTCCTTTTCAGCCACTAGGCTTCCCTCCTTTCCCTTTGATTTTTCCATTATCTCTTGTGTATTCTCTGTGCGCTGGCCACTCCTTCAATTGAAAACCATTACTCTGCTTCCTGAGATTCAAACAGGCTGCCACCTTTCATCAATAACAATTTCCCTTTTTTTCCCTCCAGAAAGAAATGCCTGTCTAGCAGACAAAGGAAAGCACCTCTCACATAAAAGTGGAGCAGAACTAACGTATTTACTGTATTTGCCTATTTTATTATTCCTTGGAGATGTATTAGTTTAACAGGTTTATTTATGGTACGTGAAAAGTTAAATATTCCTTTGTCCTTGGGATTTACATAAACTGGTGCAGTGTGAGATTCTGGTGTTTTTAATGAGGTATTTGTCAAAATACTCTCACTGGTAGATTTTTTTTAATACCCTTGAGACCATAAAGAATCATTTTACTACAATACACCGCTTCTATTGGAGCCTGTGTGAGTGGCTTGTAATATCCTGCAGATGTATTCTCTTTAGACTGTTGACTTCTCTTTGGAGCAATAAAGGAGAGAGAAGCAGAGCCTGGAGGATGCATTGCAGACCCTCTCCTGAGCCAGGACAGAGTGGAGCAGCAGAAGCAGCAGCTTCATACACTCTGCATAGCTCTCTAGCAGGGACCCTGAGGATGCTGCAGAGCCCTTCCAGTGGTCACAGACGCCCATGTTTGGAGTTAAGACATTCAATAAGCTGTTAGTGTAAAACCCTCCAGGCCAGGGAGTCTCCTCTCTCTGCTCCTTTCTTCTTAGGAGAATGAAGAGAAGCAGCTTAATGTCAAAAAAAGATCTGGAGGAAAATTGTGGCACATGATAATTGTCCTGAATAGTCAATGTGTGATATCCCAGACTCTCAGCACCCAGGATCATTCTTATCTTTACTCTTACTGTCCATAAGAACTGGGCATTACCATGAGGGTATTATCACAGGAGCTGTGTCCAACCAACCCATTGCTTCTGTGCATTTTAGCATCAGCAAAAATGATCAGCCAAGAGGCACAGGTCAAAGTGAAGAATGTATTTGGTGACAGTGATCGTTTCAGTGCTGTGTTAACCTGCTAACACTCAGCAGTGCCAGCTATTTACTTATGATGGTCTTTATGGGTTGACGCTAAAAACACAGCAGGGACTGAACAGAGAGCTCAGGTCCTGGTGCTCAGAGCCTGATCCAGGGGTGATCAAGCATCACTCTATGGGCAGAAGAGGTCCCTTTCTGGCCACAGAACAAGGTGGACAAGTGAGAAAGAAGCTGGTTCCAAGCACAGAGAGCGGGATCAGTCCTGATATTCCAGGCAGAAGGGAAACAGGAGTGGGTTATGTAACTCGTGTGGATCTCTCCCTTTAAGGACACAGATGGAGACAGACAGGAGACAATTATATAATAGCTTTATTTACAGGTTTGGCAAATTTCTTTGCAACTTCCACTTTTCCTTTATTGTGCAAAGCAAGCCAGACGGAAAATGAAAATTAGAGTTAGTTAGGGATACCTTCATTAATTCATTTTTACTTAAGTAATTCTTCTGAAAATTAGAAAGCTCTGAAAGTTCTTTTAAAAGAAAAAAATCCACAGGGGAAAAAAAAAAAAAAAAGAGGCTGCACCAGAAAATAAACTAATCCCTAATTATCAACTTAGTGGAGTGAATCAATATTTATTTCAAAACATGGTAACTATATATATAAACACAGCCTCATTCTTCCCCAGTTTGTGTGGGTGTTGATTTCCGGCTGCAGCACAGTAAGCACAACCTGGATAGTACTTAATTCTTCTTGATCCCAGGAAGAGACAACATGAGCTCAGTTTGCACCACAAGTCAGCACTAAATCCTGTCAAATCTCCATGCACGGTGACTGGCACAGAAGCACTAGGTATAGGTTAATTCTAACATGAAGTGTGATACCTAAAGATATGCAGAAAAAGGCTTCTCAGTCAAGGCACATGGTTAGGATGGGTAGTTCCCTTACAGGCCTTGTTTTCAACTTATGTAGAGAAATCATCACACACAAGGCTGTCAGAATTAGGAATAACCTAAAGACATTTCTTCGTCATGGTTTCTTTGCCAGGTATGTATGGATTCCTTTCTAGCAAACTGATCAAGAGTCCACTGAAGATGCTTAGTCCTTCCATTGGCTTTAATAGGCTTTCTATCAAGACCCACAAGATAAATTCTATAAAGTATTAACTAATTCTGAGTGCCCTCAATTCTCATTGAAATGCCAGCAGTCAGCAACTCCAGAGGGGCTCTAGATCCTGTGTGACAGGCCATGAGTAATTTATTTGTTTTTTAAGGTGACACTTCCAAGGTCATCTGAACCATGCATGATTGGATGTCCATCTCTACGGACACAAATGCCTCCGTATCCTCACGTCGGCAAGAGAGGCAGGATCGATCAGGAATGTCACACAGTGATAGACAACTACCAAAAAAATTGGGTGCAACATTACAGAGTAAGGTTGCTATTTACTGTAGGGCTGTTACAGCTCCTAAAATATTCATTCAATTTTTAATAGGTTATCTGTTAAGCGAAAGGAAAAAAAAAATGAGTGCAGTTCTCTGAAACTAAATAAACACTTTTGCTGAATGGAACCTTTAAATTTCAGAGTACATAGCTAGCTTTAAAAGCTGAAGTGCAGTCATTCATTATTTATAACCACTTATAAATTTTGAGTAATCTGCTAAGAGTTATTACCTAACACTTTCTTTTCAGTGTCCAAAACATACTTACTGCATGCAGTGAGATTCAACGAGGTGAAGGAATGAAAGTGCCCTGTAGGTGGACTCAGCTCTTTTGAGCATCAGGGCTCCTGTTGGCTGTCCCTGTAACAGAGATATGGTGCTTCTCACAGCATTCAATCCTCTCCTGCCTGGAGGGTTTGCAGCCTGGAAGCAAGACACATCTAAACTGTCCCCTAGGTGTATCTGCCAAAGACACAGAGATAAAGAAAGCATCTCTTGAGGTAATTCATCCTTTCCTAGGGGAAATTGAGAGAATTAGTCAGGATGGGATCTTCCATCTCCTTCTGTTAATTCTCAGGAAAGCCTAGATGGCTCTTTAGGTAGCTGAAGTCAGGTAAGATTTGCCCATTTATAGCCTGCTCCAAGTTGTATTTTTAGCAAAGACAAAGGCAAAAGGATTACATTTTAAAGGACCCCCAAAAAACTTCACAGTAGGGATGGCATTCATCCAAAGATATTAAATATCACAGCCTCCATGTTTCATGGAGGTTTATGTTACATATTAAGAAGTTTTTCACACAGAGGGTGGTGACACACTGGAACAGGTTGTACAAGGAGGTTGTGGATGCCCCATCCCTGGAGGCATTCAAGGCCAGACTGGATGTGGCTCTGGGCAGCCTGGTCTGCTGGTTGGTGACCCTGCTCATAGCAGGGGGGTTGAAACCTAGATGATCATTGTGGTCCTTTTCAGCCTAGGTCATTCTATGATTCTGTATGATTCTGTGATTCACGCTGGTCAAGGCACAAGTTGAACTGCCCAGGAGAAAGGACTGCCCTGGACTTGGGCTTTTGCAGACTCTTCCAGTCTTCTTCATATTTCACTCACTTCTTTGGCTGAGGGCAGTGCTGACATTTCCAAGTGTAAGTTCTTTGTTCAAGGGGGAAGATGGAACCATATCTTGTGCTAGGTGCAGCAGTAAACACCTCAGGGGAATCAGCACAGGTATGGTGGGAACTAGAAGCCACAGTCACATATTCTAACATCCTCCTGGATGCATTTGTGCACATTGTCTTTTCCTTTGCTGAAAGAACAGCAGAGTTGTGGCTGCAAGAGTGTATGTGCTGGGTGAGACAAAAGGTTCACTGGGGAGGTATTTAGTGCTCAGTAAGGCAAAAGCACAGCCTAGAAGTAAGGTACTTCAATCCAGACACCTTTATCCTCCTCAGGTTCCCATTTAATTCTCATAAGTATAAACAATATTATCTCCAAAACTAAGTTTAAGGAATGAGGATAATCTCTCTCTCTCTCACATGCTTGCTCCCTGCCATTGCTTTTTGCCTCCTTCAAAAATCCAAAAGCAAGCTTGAAATGCTAAAGAGAAGCAGCTGCACTAATGTCAGAGCTTCTCTGAGGACATTTCCCAACAGGCCTGGAAAAGGATTACACTGTAGCTGGTAACAGTAGGGGATGTTGATTTCCAAATCCCTTTTATTCAGCATTTGTGTCAGCGTTTTCATGCGTGTTACCGCTGGGCTGAGCCAGACGTAAATCTGTTCTTACTGGTCCTCTCATTAGCATGCATGAAACACACATTAGCGGAGTGGGCATCCACACTGAGTGACAGCAATCCATTTGAATGGCTCTGGGAGGTGGATGGGAGGCAGCGAGCAGCAGGGTCTGGCAAGCAGACACAGGAAGGCTGCTGCTGTGCCCGCATTGGTGTCAGCACACTGTGTGATATGGGCTGGGGCTGTCTGCAAGGCAGGGCGTGTGGCAGTCAGCGTGGGCAGCTCTAGGTGCTGTGGGTTTAGCCTTGGAAAGCAGGGGAGGTCCTTTATCCATTAGTGGAAAGAAATATATATTTCTTGCCAGGTTTGTCATCTGCTTCTACATCAAAAAAACAGAGAACAAGCGTTCTGACCTTTTCATTTTTCAGCCATGGGCTCAAATCATTCCCACAGGGAAAGGGTCCCAGATTTTTTCTTTTACTGCCCTTAATGGTGACTGACTTCTGTATTTAGAATACAGTGATGACTTAGCTCCTCAAAGGCAGCAGCAAAATAGCCAACATGGAGTAACAAGTTCCTCTGCTGTATAAAATCCATGATTTGTGCAGCTAATCCAATGTTGTTTCATAATGTTTGCTCTGCTCTGGTGCGGCCTCACCTCAAGTACTTGTGCATTTTTGAGCACTGCAATAATGGAAAGACATAAAACTATGAGAGAGCGTCCAAAGGAGGGCTAAAAAGAATGTGAAGGTTCTGGAGGGCAAGGTGTGTGAGGAGCAGCTGAGGTCCCGTGTGTGCTCAGCCCAGAGCAAAGGAGCTGAGAGGAGGCCTGATGGCAGCTGCAGCTCCTCACAGGGAGCGGAGGGGCAGCGCTGAGCTCTGCTCTGTGTGACAGCGACAGGGCCCGAGGGAACGGCATGGAGCTGTGTCAGGGGAGGGCAGCTGGGGGTGAGGGACAGGGTCTGCACCACAGGGCAGTGGGCATGGAACGGGCTGCACAGGGCAGTAGGCACGGCTCTGAGCTGTGAGAGTTCAAGGAGTGTTTGGACACCGTTCTTGGACATAGGGCTTGGATTTTGGGTGGTGCTGTGTGGGGTCAGGAGTTGGACTTGATGATCCCTGTGGGTTCCTTCCAGCTGAGGATATTCTTTGATTCTATGATAGTATAAGTTACTATAGTCTAAGTTTAGGCACATGTGAACATAAATTCTGCATTTGTGGTGAAGCTGAAGCACACACCATTCACATGTGCCTCCAACTGTGGCAACTGGATTCTCTTTTTGTGCACGAAATCTGCAAACGAGGCATAGGAGCAGACTCCACGGCAGATTCCACATTGCTAATGACACTGGAAGACTGAGAAACTGGTGCCTATCAATAATCTCGTGTGTTAAATTAATGACATGTACCAGAAGCAATGGAAGAATATTGTTGTCTTGGTTCCATCTGGGTCCTTTGCTGCAGAAGCAGAAAATGATGGAGCTTTCCAGGGATAAACATGTTCTCCAGCCAATCTTCTTCTTTTTTTTTTTTTTACTTTTTTTTTTTTTTAAATAAATCACAGCATCAAGCCCTTGTTGCTTTCCAGTTCTCCAATCCTCTAGTGAATTTCTCTGCTCAAGAAACAAAGTACCTTGCAAAGAATGTTTCTTTGACATGAAAAGCACAGTGTTTTCCACAGCTGACTTCAGCACATGGAAGTAGGATGACCTTAGTCCTGTTCTTTAGAGAGGTAAGAATCTGTATATCAGTGGAAAATGCTGAAAATCTAGCATATCAGTGCAGAAGTTACCCTCAGCTTACCTGGAGAACTATCACAAGTATTTCTGCCTGGATCTTGATGTCTTCGTAACTCCAAAAACCTTGAAGAGAGGCAATACAACAAGATGCTAGGGCATTCCTACAGATCCTTTCAGTGCAGTGAACAACACTGGAGTACTCCATCAAAATGAGGACAGGAGAATCCATCAACCAGCTGACAGCTTCTTTGCTCAGCTTCTGCCTGAGGTGAACATTGAGCCCCTCAGGGGTGTAATCTAAAGCTTCTTCTACAGATGCCAGCATTTGAGGCTTTATCTAGAGTAATGCCATCTTCACGTGCCCAACAGCAAATGAAAACCTCCTAATTCAGATTGCCTTTTTAAAAGCAGCCAGACACACCTGACCCTTGATGCTACTAGCTGCTGAAACAGATACACCTTAGCTTCATTAACTCCCTGAGCAAACAGGTTTGTATGTTATGTTTTTTGATTAACTTATTTAATAGACCTTCTGTGTTAGGGATGCAGCACAGTCTTCCCACAACACTTTTCAGCCAAATCAGCAGTTTAGCTTCCCTCTATCCAGAAGCTGAGCACAGAGCTCTGCCCTTCAATACCTGAACAGATTCCCAATTACCTTGCACTCAGAAATATGAATTCATCCAGCACAGCTATGCAGTACTTTGTGGGAACAAACTTCCCTTATCCCTCCAAAATGGTATTTCTGGAGAAATATAAGCCCTCAGGCTAGCAGGGCGGCCAGCACACCATCAGCATCAGCCTTCTCAGAAGAGGGTACTCTCTATACCTAAAAACTACCACAAACAGCACTGTGATGCTAACCGTTTTGCCATGTTATTGCCAAGAATTATCTTTGAGACCTTTTCCTCTTTGTTATTTCCACATCAAAGTCTATGGCAAAAGACAGGAAAAAATTCTACGCAAATCTTGTGCACAACTCACCTTTTTTTCCATCCATCCCTCTTGAGCGGGTAGGTGAGTTGGCCATTCCCAGAGATGAGCAAACAAAAATTGCCTTGACCTGAAGAAAGAAGAAAAAAGAGGGAGTCTGCATTTCCTATAACTTCTGATATTACTTTTTCTAAATTGTGAATTGCGTGTGTTCCCATCTTCCTAAGAAATTCAGCTGAATGACAGGGAACCAGGATGTCCAAGCGTGCATGTAGTGTGATGGTCCGGGTCGTTGTCCCTCAAAGTGTGCATGTGGCACTGGGGAAAAAATGTGTGCACTCCATGTTTTCTTTCTCCTTTTGTTCTCTTGCTAAGAAAAGCAAAGCAGCACAGCACCAATCTACTGGGGGGTGTTTGTCAGTTGTAGGGTATTTTTCTGAAAGGCAGGAATAGGACCTCACCGTATATTTGGTGCCATCCCTTAATACTATAGTTACAGGACCTCTTACTATAGGAAATTGCCCAGCATCCCATGACGTGCTGCTTTAAGTCAAAGCTGAGTGGATTTGGATTTCAACAGCTGAATATAACTGCTGGTGCACTGATGGTAGGAAACCTCAAACTCTTTTTCCTTGATAAAAAATAAATGATTTAGATGGACATCACATACTACATTTCTTATCATGGTTTTCTGGCTTCCTAGCACAGATGGCCACTTTTCAGTAACTTAATTGGTCAGTGAGATCAGCTTGTATTTCTCTCACTTACAAATTATTCTCTTCTTTGCACAGTAAGTACATTCATTGCTCGGGACACGTTTACACTGAGACTTCAAGACCAATTTGTTTTACAAAACTGAGCTAGATGCTGAGAGCATTTAGAGCCTCTGCAAAAAGGTGCATTCTGCCCCTGCACCAGAAGCCTTTCAGAAAAGGCAATGCAAAAAACTGTAAATGGCTTTAGTTGCTCTAAAAACAGGCTGCTGAGAAAAGGGGCACCCTTACCCCCTTCTACCTCCGTTTTTCCCATTGTTGTCACAGGTGTTCATGGGGCACAAGGTAAGCTGGACCACAGCACTGGAAGTCAGCCCAAGCAAATATAAAAGCTGGATGTACATCTGCATGGATGCTCATGCTGGCACAAGGCATGGCTGGAAACATGCTGTCAGGGTGATGTGGAGGGAGGGCTTAGCACCAGAACCAAGGTGGGAACAGAAGACTTTTATTAAATACTGAAAAGCAAATCCCAGAGTAGCCTCTGCTCACTCCTCTAGCTGCAAAGATAAGCTAGATGCTTCACACTGTCATAAATATCTTAAATAATCGGGTACATTTGCCTTCTAAGAGCAGTGGCATTGCCTCATTCAGCCATCTTGTGTGAGCTGTTTAGGTATTTAGGTACACCTGCAAGGTCAGGACACAACAGCTGAGTATTGACTCATTTGTAATCCCAGTCCAGAGCCAAGGGTTAAAAGAATCATTGAGAAGATCCCTGCCTTTGGGTTTATGACCTGGGCAGTAGAGACTTGGTGCTGGTGGGACCACTGATAGGTTGTGCAACTAAAGTAAATGCAAGGTTGAAAAAAAACACCTGTGGGAACTGAGTAGTGAGTTAAGGTATGGAAGTTTACTTTGTGAATATTGCTTGTTCTGATTAGTTTATTAACTCTGCTTTAGGATTTAACAGGCTGCTCAGAGAGGCTGCGGATGCCACGCCTCTGGAGGTACTTCAAGGCCAGGTTGGATGGGACCCTGGGCAGTCTGAGCTGGTGGGAGGCAACTCTGCCCATGGCAAGGGGTTGGAACTGAGAGAGCTGTAAGATCCCTTCCAAACCAAGATCTTCTGTGATTTTAAAAAATTTTACAGCTGAAAATGTTTGACTATTACCTGTGGTATCTAGCAAGCAAAAATTAATGCAATACCTGTCTAGCAGATTTAAACTCTTCACCTTTTCCTGCTTCTGATGCTAGTGCAGGTATAGGTGTATGCTCAGGGTTTTTGATTAGAAGGGGGGGAGAGAAAAATCAATTTTGGATTAAACAGGAAACATATTTGGTTTACTTGGCATTAGATTTCCGAGTTTCTTTTCCTGGCTGACTCTATTTTCTGTTTCCTGTGTCATAGTGAAATATCAATCTGCTCATAATGAAGAGTATGAGTTTTTCTTCAGTTAAATTAATAAATTTCTGTTAATCAAAATGGAAACAAAAATACCTCTTCTAATATTAATGCTTATAATCTACCTTTAAAAATACATCCGTGCCCTCCTACATACACCCCCTCCTGATTCTAAATTAATTGCTGGTGCTAACAGTGCCATCTCTTGCATGAAACCTAAAATGGAGTTTCTGACCATTTATAGTCATCGTGATTCCTGTAGCACTCACATGAAGCACTGGCACTATAAAATCTGATGTCTAGCCACAATTTCTGTTCCACTTCAACTAGATATCAACTTATTTGCCTGCTTCTAACTGAAGATTTATAGTCTCAGGCTCTGTTAATTAAGTGTATTCTGCTTCAGAAGTAATCTGCTGTAAGGTGAGCAATATGGCTTC
This sequence comes from Chrysolophus pictus, assembly GCA_037305975.1. Taxonomy (NCBI): domain Eukaryota; kingdom Metazoa; phylum Chordata; class Aves; order Galliformes; family Phasianidae; genus Chrysolophus; species Chrysolophus pictus. Next base: position 113,350,185 of record CM074576.1, on the reverse strand, counting down.
CTATAGAAGTCCACAGAAAATTTAGGGGTGGGGATTGTGAGGGATGACACTGTATAAACAATAATTATTCACTAAAAATATCTACTGAAGAATAGCAGGAGTATTCCTGCTTGCAATTATTGAACCTCCATAAAAACAGATACCCTATTTTTAATGCAAACTTGTGTAATTACAATGAAAGATGAGGCAAAGAGAAAGCAGTGTGTAAAGAAATGCTACTAAATAGGAGACTGCAGAGCGCTGATAATGTTAAATGCCAGGAGCACTCATTGAGAAAATAGCCTTCTCTTTTAAGAGTTAAATGCGCTTAAGTGGTAAACCATCGATGTCCTTTTTGTCTGTGAGTATCAGTTAATAACACAAGATGTCAATATTGGAATTGGCAGTGGAAACCAGTGCCCAAGCCTGTGCTTAATCACCAGACTGTGGCTCCCTGCTGTGCAGAGCAAGATGCAGCGGGGATCTGGGTGCTGCAATGCTCAACTGCCAGGGCCCTTAGGGGTCAGCCCAGACACAAGGAGAGACTTAGGCTCCTTATGCGTACCCGAGAAATGGTAAAAAGCTCAGAAAGAGATCTACAGAAACCAGCCCATTGAACATGGGTCAGTAGACAACCTCTACGCAGAATATACAGCTCCTGAAGGTGTGTTGGCTTAAGGATTGGCTGGTTTGTGTCAGTCAGAAAACAAGAATGCCTTGGAGTGGAAGAGAGGCACAGACTCTAAAAGACATGTAAATAGTACCCACATCTGGATCCCTGTAGTTGATCTATTCTACACATGCATTGCCATTAATGCTCTGCAGCATCCAAGTGTATGTTGCTATCTATACAAAGAATGCGAGCAATTGTTTGTCTCCTTCAGTATAACCAAAGGAGATTCTCCATAAAGGATTACCTGTACGGTCACAGAAATTGTCCATGACAGAGGAGGATTCAGGCTTGAAGGGTATTTACGTAGAGAACATATCACTTTATGTCAAGCTGAGGCAGGAGCAAAATAAAGGTGCTCCAGTCAAGCACACAGGCTGAAATTAAACTTGGAAATCTGTAATGTTCAAGCTCAGGTGTCACTCATGTAGAGATGCAGCTGTTGTTCTAATTCCTCATCCCTTCTTTGGAAAAAGCAGTGGGATGGATTTGTCTTTGGGGAGAGTTTATTTTTGCCTGTTACTTTGTAGAAGCTGCACTATGAATATCTTGGTTTTGGTGAATGGGGTTAAAGGCAAGTTTGAGCTCTGGAGGGAAGTGAAGACACTGGGGAGCAATGATGAGAGAGTAGGAGTACTGAGCTGCATTTTTAGGCCTATAGACTTCTAACTCCTGGCCTACAACTGGATCTGCCTAGTCCTGACTCTCTGCACTGCAAGTGTTTTACAGCTCTTCCATGTTCTGTAAAAAGCTTACTGGATATTAATGTGCCTTCCTTTGGCTTGAATGAACCAAGTCCCTTTAGTACTTTTAAGAAATACAGGAAATCCACCAATCCCATTTGCTTTCAGCATACTTTACATCTTTACTTTCCACTGAAATAAGTCTGAGAGCTGCAGATCCTCACACTACTGCCAGTGCTTCACTGGAGACAAGTATATCAGATAACCTCCACTCTGACCATTGCCACAATCGGTACAAAAATTAATTATTGGGTGTGGTATGTCTCTTCTATCTTTCTGCTAAATCCAGTCAGGATTAGGGCTTTAGGTAAAGACAAATAGCTGCATATGGGGTCTTCTCCCTCCCTGCCAGGAGTACGGGGCACATCCAGCATCCTCTGCAGCCCTGGCAGGCACAGATTGCTTGAAAAGCACTCTACTATTCTGCTCAGATCCAGCTCCACATGAGACCAAGCTCTGAATGTTTCTGGCTGCTTCATCAATAGGTCTGGTCAACAGATCAAGCCAAGCTTTTGCTGAACTCTCACTTCTTGGCTTCCAGCTCAGTGACAGGTTTGTTGTACAGTGACTGTAAAGACCTCTGTCCTAGATAGTTGACCTTTTTTTTCTTCATCCTTCAACCCAGCAACCAATGTCATGGTGATAGTGAAGCTGACAGCCAAGATTGTTATACCAAATGAAAGTGGAAGCGTAGCACATGCTCCCATTGTAATGCTTGTGTTTTGGCATGAGTGTCTGGCTGTAGGGGAGATTAGATTTTAAGAGCCAACATAAAATCACAGAATATCCTGAGCTGGAAGGGACTCACAAAGATCATGGAGTCCAGCTCCTGCCTCCACACAGCACCACCCAAAATTCAAACCCTGAGAGCATTGTTCAGTTGCTTCTTGAACTCTGGCAGCTTGGGGCCGTGCCCACTGCCCTGGGCAGCCTGTTCCATGCCCACCACTCTCTGGTGAAGAACATTTTCCCATGCTGCCCCTCCCCTGACAGCTCCATGCTATCCCCTCAGGCCCTGTCAGTGCTGCTGTTCCACTCCTGTTGTGAGGAACTGTAGGCCACCATGAGGTCTCCCCTCCACTCTAGGCTGGATGAGAAACCAGAGTACAAACTGGTTTTTGGCCTTTTGGCACACAGTCTAGTGGATAATACTTATGCCTTTCCATAATGTATTTTCACTGCTCTTTGGATCCATACAGCTGTCAAGGTTTGACTCCCATGGGTATGAAGATAGGAGTTCTGCTCATTTTCCATTTATCAACTAGACACTGTCCTCAAGTATATTTAGACAGAGGAATTGGTCAGCTTTCATCTGATTAATACAAATTTAGTTGGCTTTCACTGTGTGTCATCAGGGATGATGTTCTTCCCTGTGGCTTAGGGAAGGACTGAACTGAGCCAGAGAATGACTTAGTGAACTGTGCAGTGTTCGAGCTTTGCTTTTCTTTGAAATTCTTCTAGTGGAACAGGTAAAAGCACTTGCAAACTTAAATATTGCAGTGCTCAAAATTTGAAGGATATGTACTTCTAGCAATCTTCTGTCATCCTAGCAGATAGAGCAAAATTAAGCATATGCAGCTTGAATGTATCTCAAGGCCCTACAAAGAGAAGGCATTCCCCTTTTTGAACAAGGCTGGTAGAAGGGCAGGGTGAAATGGCTTGTTGTCAGGTTGGTAGAGGGGCTGGCAGTAAGTATTAGGTTCTCAGCAAGCTACCCTCACCTACTGCTGTAGTTAAATTCAACCTCAGTGAGAAACTCATTCTTAAATGTTTGCAACAGTTTAAGCAGTGTGCTGTATTAGGACTGTAAATCAAACACTGTTCTGAAATTATTTCAAGCAAAAGCTTCTGCTTTTTTTTCCAGCATGATCTAAAAGCGTTATTGATGTCCTGTCTACCATCTGTTTTACATATGAACCTTATGACTCCTAGTCTTTCAAGCTCATTAATTAGGACAATAATAAGCATACCACAGCAGTTCTGAAGTACAGCTCTGAAGCAAAAAGCTGGTGGCACATCACTGCTAGCATGGGCTTGTTCTTTTTTCCCTTCAAGTCTATGAGTGAGTGCTAGCTCCCTGGATGGGAAAACCTTCTGTGATCAGTCATTCTCTTTGCTTACAGGAGTAGTGCAGCAATAGTTCTTTGTATTTCCTCTTGCATTCTTACTTGTTGCAGGTGGAACCTGAGCAGAGGAAAGCTTTTGAATATTTTCTTCCTTGCAGCAACAAAGGCCAAACAGCAGGATTTTTCAGCAGCACCATGCTTCCACTGAGCTCATCAGAAGCTCAGTGCCTGAAGGCTGCCAATAGTACAGCGTGGGTCTCCATGGGCATGCGCCTCAGTGGTTCTTGTAGAGGGGCTGTTTGAAGGAGATGTAGCTCTGGAAACCAGAGGCCTCCATTTGGCATGCAAGCCACTGCTAAATGCTGAAGTCCTCTATTTCCAGTCACTGGCTGCTTTCTGATGTCTCAATATAAGCATTATTTATGTATGAATGTAAGACAGTAACAAATGTAGAGCACCTAGCTAACTACTTTTGCAACGTCTTCCCCTCTACCACCACCTCATAGTGTAAAGCTAAATGTATTACTCCTGGCTCAAAAGAAATGCAGTCACTTTTGCTTCTCTTTCCCACCTGGGCAGGGATGTTCCCTCACAGAAGACTGCTGTACCTTCTCACTGGGACAGAGGTGGGCATGGGCAGCTGCAGGTGGCACACTGAGGGTAGGCTTGGGTTTTATTTATAGGTGTGTGATAAACTGTCCCTAGCAACTCCAAGGTATAAATTGGTTGGTATCTCTATAAACAGATGCACAAAGTCCTGAAACGACTGTTTGTTCTAAAATGCCATCTGATAAAGCTCGCCTTTTCCTAGAAAGAGACATGTGGCCAGGCAGCTTCCTCCTCCTCCGCCTTCTCAGCTGAGGGAGGATGCTGCCCTCTCTTGGCTTTGGAGATAAGCAAGGTTTGCCACCAAAAACTACCCCCCAGGAGCTGGTATGTTTGGAGGCCAAAATTAGCCTGTAACCTCTGGCTGCAGAAGACGGTGATTGGCAGGAAGCCTGGGCACAGCATCAGGATATAGGTTCCCTGCTCTGAAGTGTTACAGTCTGGGCAGATCACCTGGTGTACAGCATAGGGCTGCAGCAGGGTGTGGTACCCAACATGTTTTGGCAGGTTTGGATCCAAAGTGGTCAGTGCAAAAGCATTTAAACAGAAATCCTAAGATTGAATTCTTGGGGTAGGAAGAAAAGTCCATATCCTCCACTTCTCCAGGAATGCCTAGGCTGAAATCTGAGCCCAGAGCCAGGGATGAAGTCTGCACCAGCTGTTCTCTTCCTATAGGGTGGACACTGGGGCTGGGATTCAGCTCAGGTCTACTGGATGTGGTTGTGCTCTGTATAGACTGTTCAGTGTGAGGGCTGAATTTTTCATATGCCTTCCCCTAATGAAGGCAAGAAGGGGCTGAGCACAGGTGTTGCACTGAGCAGCAGACACTGCTCTGCCATGCATGTGAGCATGTTGTTTGGGCTTCTCAAGAATTTATTGCCAGGGAAGTGGCTATACCATCCATTTTCCAGCAGGGCCTAAGGTGGCAGGACTTCTGTCATTCAGCCATTTGGGATCTCTTTAACACTGATATCAAATTTCACTCCTAAATGATTACTTTCTACAACTTTTCTGCCTTATGAGTAGCAGCCAAACCAGGCAGCAAACACTGCTTTAATTTTCTTGTTTCCTATTCTGAGCTGCTCTCAGCCCTCATTTCTTCAAGATCAGCTGAAGAGTGCAGTTCCCCCTGGAGCCGATTCTTCTCCTAAAAGCACAGCTGCAGAATGGCTTGAAGCTTCCCTTTGGGGACAAAAGGGGGCAGAACTGTGTAGTGGATACAGCTGGCTAAAATTAAATTTCTCACTAGATGTGAGCAATGCTAATGAACATGTCAAGAACCCTCTGTGAGTGGACAGAGCAAGTTTAAATACAAGACAATGCTATAGAAATGGTTTTACTCTCCGTGTCTCCCAACTTCCAGTTTAATGCAGTTTTGCCTTAGGTGAGGCTGATTCTGAGCAGCCCAGCATCTCAGAGTAAAAATATCCTTGGTTACATACTGGAAAGCCAGTTTTTTCTTTTAATTTTCAAATTCACATTCATACATCAAGGAACCACCTTCTATTCCAAAGACACCCAAATATCAATGCAACAGATCAAAGCTTGTACTGAGGTAGCTGCTGAAGGAGGTCAAGCAATATATGTGCTCCGTGCTCCCGAAACACAGTTTATCTTTAGATTCAGTGCTAACTCTGAGAGCTTGACAGCAAGAAGCAATTGTAGACAACTAGTGGTGAGGAAGACTTTCCAAGAAGCGACAGCAGAAAGGAGGCAAGCAAAAAGGATGCGATTTTCTATCTCAGAAGCGGAAATCCAGATTTTGGTTGGATAGCCTGGAACTGGCAATGCCAACACATGTTAGGGTCTTGCTTTCGGAGTGTGGTGATCATGGTGGAGCAGTGGCTCGGTAATGATTCAGAAGGAACACTGCCATCTAGTGCGCTTTGAATAGAGCATTTTTGTACCACTGAAAATAATGTGGTTTGGCACTGTGCATAGAAAGGCTGAAGGCAATGATCAATGGGAGAAAGCATGTATTTTTATGTTATGTCACTTACTGATTTAACTTACTGGTAATCCAACTCCACTCCATGGAACCAGAGATGCTACTTCTAGCTCATTTTCATGAGCAATCCTTTAGCTGGAATCTGCTGTTGATCTACAAAATAAGTTTCCACAAGCTCTGTGGATGCATGCTTGGCCTGCACTGCCTTAACAATGTGATCCCTTGCCTGCAGTGAATGACTGCTGGAATGGAGGGACCAACACCCACCTTATGCCCACTTGCCCCTAAGCTGGTCTGTGAAACTAGGATAGATCATGCATTTCTTAGAGGAAGCCTGATGGGGTCTTTTGAAATAAATAATGGAGTAGAAACTTTCTGCAGCCCTCTATCTGTTGAGGACTGACTTTCTTTCATCCTAGCACATGCTGAGATGTGGGGTGGGAAACACCTACCTGGGGGTGCTAAATAAAAACTGCACAGATCTCTGCACTATGTGGCTCCTCAACAAAGAGCTGTGCAGGCTTATCATATCATACCTGTTAGAAATCCCTCCTTTTTCTTCAGTATAAGGCAAAACAATCTGTACAGATACAGGGATGACTGATTCTTCTGATGCAAGATTTGTCATAATTTGTCAAACGTGACAATTAGCCTGATAGCAAACAATTCCTTCTTTTTTTTTTTTTTTTTTTTTTAATTTGTGAATGTGTCCTTCTTTCAGTGAAGGAGAACCTAACAGGTTTTGTCTCTGCAGCCTCTTCCAAGTAGGAAGGAGTGATCTCTCACTCTCATCCTTCATTCTACTGTGAAGTAGTTGAAAGTTCTTCTATGATGGATCATGACCCTTACGGAGGTTGTAGAAGTATTCAAAGGGAACTGCAGAGTGTTTATGCTAGCTTCCAAATAGCTAATTAGTTTTAATTGCTGGCAGCAGCTCAGAGACTGCAGCTGTTTCTCACGTTCCTGCCCTGGAGCAGCAAAGCTGTTGCCTGCAGCCGGGGTAGCTGGTTGTTCCTTCCTAGTGCAAATGTCTTCAGCCAGTTTTTACATAGCCAAGGAAAAGGGCGTGGCTCTTTTGAGCTGACAGGAAGTGTTGAAAACAGCAGTATTTGTGTGGGGCAAGGGAAGAGCCTGAAAAGATGTCAGCAAAGTAATAGATTCCTCACTTCCCCATTACTGGCAGGTAATGAAGCACTGCTGCAGAGCTGGCTTTCTTTGATCTCTCCTAAACTGAGCATTAGATTGTCTTCCTGGCTGTGTCTTCCGGTACAGCTATAGCTACTGGACATCAGTGTAAATTTGCAGCCTTTTTTTCATGTCAAGGAGCGCACCCAGTTCATCCTGCATCAGGTCAGGTCAGTGCATGAGTAAGTTGTGTAGATTGCTTACATCCTGACGGGGCTGGTAGCTGTGTTCCTCCAGTCACCGTGGAAGTATGTACTTACTTAGCAACAAGCAGCTGATGAATTAATCTGATCCCTCCACTAGATGGGATGGCAGCACCATGATTTCTAAGTGCTTCTGATTAAAATGTGAAGTTCCAACACAGCTTGCTCAATATGATGGGTTCTCATGCCAGATACTGCTAGCCAGCGGCTGTGAAAGGTAAAAGCACTTATTTTCCAGATCCTCCCCCCTAGAAAGGGCAGAAAAAAGGAAATGAATCAGTGCCCTAGAGGCATGATACATAGATGATTGGGGCTGACATCATCCAGTAATCAGGCAACATGGTGGCCCTACAACCCTGTAGGTTATGTCCTAATGTGAACACGAGGGAGTGAGTAGAGGCTGAGAGCTGTCACTTCTGCATTGTCACTATAAGCAGCAGGTGCTGTTAGCTGTTCAGAGAAGGCAGACAAGCTTATTCTGGGAAGCAGTATGAAAGCTAACGCTTATCTACCCCTAGCCTTAATATTCAGTACAACATTATTCCATTGCCGCTACTACAGTAATAGTCGCTCTGCCCATAATTGCAATTCTCATTGTTTATCCTGGAGTAATGATAGCTGATAGCATGAGTAACATCTCTACTCTTGCTTTATGCTTTTAACTGGGGGCAGAAGTTTTAAATGTCACCAGTCTGTGTGAAGAATAAGTTGACAGCACAACAAAGCAGTACCTGCATGTCCTGCTTCCCAGCCTCTTGAACAATATTCTGCATTATCAGGGCCCCTCATCACCATAAACTTCTCAGGAAACTAGACACAGTCCCTTTAGAAAACCCCTTGGATTTTTACCTTTATGATGCAGCAGACTGGACATTGATTGTCTTGATTGTCATTTTTAAGGCATGTTATTACTGAAAAGGTTACATATTATATTTTTATAATCAAATTTTGTTTAATTTTTAACTTTAAATTTTCAGAATGCCCTGATGCCTCTTAGAAGGGTTCATGTACCCAAACTGGAAGGTTGAGTAGAAGCCAACAGGGATTTGTGGGACTGGGGAAAGTGTGAGGAACAAGCAAGGCTTCTAGTACAAGCATGAGTTGATTAGCAGTGAAAAGATTGTATGCTTTGTAATTTAATGCCTACCATTATGTTCCAAAGTTAATGTCCCCTGGAGAGGAACTGAATATTTGTAATTCCTCTAAGATAAAGCCTCAGAGGCCACAGAGACAGTCAGGCAATACCACATCAGGTATGTTCAACTAATGCTTTAGTGCTTCCTTAGTTACCCCAAGGACTTGCATTCTGAAGCACAGTTTCATGGCAAAAGATGAATGCTATTCCCAGAAAATCAGGCAATACCCTGGTCCCTTTAGTTTGCATTTATTTTGAGCTAAGGGCCTCTCATCTTCAATCTGGTACAGCTTTGAGTTTCAGTTCATGGTGTGTGTTGCAACCACTGTTTGAAAAACAGCAGTATCTGTGTATAAATAGGCTGAGAGCACTGTCACATATCGGATACGATGGAGAAGGAAAAAAAAAACCCTCTGTTCTACACTTATTGTCTGCCCTACAGTATAAAATCCACTATTGAAATTTCTTTGTGTATAGAAGACACCTCCATTCCTGTAGGACAGAAAAAATACTACAGGGTCAGAAATGCAGCTACGAGTCCCCTGAACATCCCCTTGATGTGCTGTAATTGTTCACGTTTAGTGATAAAGAAAGCAACTGAAAGGGCTAACTCTAATATCTGTACTACATAGCTTTACTATGCTTGGATACAGCACAATTTCACTTCTGCATTGGACTATACTTGCTTCAGTTCCCAGCTGTCCATCTCAGAAGGTCTACAGGTCACATTTGTGTGCTGCTATTCTAGTTATCGCTTTTTGTGATGTATACCATTTATGCTTTTAGGATTTTTGGCTTTCATGTTTTGCCAGAGTCGGTACTTTTCTAAGGGAGCAGCTTTTTATTCCCATTGCAGGCCCACTTCCCCTGGATCAGGAAATATCCACCCTGCCTGTGCTGGACCAGATAAGATAGATGCTGGCCACCTTGCCTGTTGATGGTATTTGTCTAATGGTGATGTTCAGAAACTGTATTTCACAATGAAGGCCTCATTTAATAGGCAGCAACACACAGATAGTTCCCACCCACAGAGCTCACTGCCTAGGGTTATGGAAAAGTATATCAAGCAGAGGTCAAAGAATTGTAAAGGGCAGTAATGCAACATGGGCCTCTTGCCTCAGGCACGACAGTCAACCTTGCCTGCATACAACCAGCTGTCTTTCTTAATACATACACACATACGCTTACACATGCAGGCTGCATAAATTAAACAGCCTTTGGAGTGCAAACAAACATCAAATGCTAAATTCAAGCCAGATGTGATTCACTCCCTAAACACCAGCAAAACAGTTTCAGACTGGAGCTCCATGCTGTTGGAGGTAACTTAGAAAGCAGGCCTGGTGGGAAGGCTCCAACACTTGAAACACAATAGGCCCCTCTAAGGTCTCACTTTTCCTCCAGCTTAACAGACTTCCTGGATGCAGGGTATCACCTGAAGGGGAGAAAGTCTTAAACCATATAGCTTTTGGAAGAAAATAGGTGAAGGGCTTTTATGTGACATGGATTATATTCTACTAGGATGTTTGGAAAACAAATATGTATAAGCCTTTAAAGTGCGACAATATAGAGGATCCCAGTCCTATGTGTCCTATTCTGTGCAGGCATCTTTCAGAGTCTTTGTAGATCCAGGCTTTTCTCATTAATATTGGCTCTGAGTCTCATTGTAGTACATGACCGAATCAATGCAGAGCTGAGCAGCTGAACACCTTTGTGGGTTGCAAGATGCAATAGGAAGCCTCCTGCAAAGCATCCTGCTCCATGGCTTCACGATGGGCAGTGAACCTGGGAAAACGTAAGTGGACTTGGCACTGAGAATGAATGCTTGTGGGAAAGGAACAATTGGAATGGACTTGTGGCTTAGGAAATCTTTTGTGAATAAACTCAAAGTTGCCCTTGAAATTACTTCTTCAATTTCAAAAGACTGCTTCTGAATTTTCACTCTTGATTAACTAAGAATTGCATCAGCATCTCCATTATTATTACTAAACAAAACTGTGTTTGAGTTTCAGTCCATAAAGTTTGATCAAATGCATTTTACTATTGCTGTCTAAACATTTCGTCTGGTTAATGTCTAACTACAAGTATTTTTAATATTTGTACTTACTAAATTATTCGGAGAGAAGCTACTGATCGTAGGCCAAGTGCTGATGTCATTTACACCAACAATTAGCCTAACATTGCTCAACCTCTGTCAGGTGCTGCCAGGGTTTGAGGCTCTCATGTTCTCCCTCCTTTCTCCCAACAGGTGGCAGCCTCTTGACTTTTTTCCCCTGTCTCAGATTTTAGGTAATAGGCAACATAGAAAACATCCCTACTGTACCTTTGACTTGAACAAGATTTTTGCCTCCCTTGATTTAACCTTTGCTTTTGAAATTAACAGCAGTGGGGGCAAAAGTCAGTCCCTGAAGCCCAGAGAAAGAGAAGAGTGGATTTCACGTTAATACATGAAAAAAACAAGGATGGCTTCACAGTCACATATGTCATGAAACAGCTGTCAGATAAGTCTGAGTCAAATACGGTGTGAAAGTTTACAGTAAAGGGAAGCAAATCCAGCTAAACTCCTCTGCTATTGAATATTCTGAGGCAGAGCTACCTTTTACAAGCACTTTTTAGAAACTGGGAAAAAAAAGTGAGTAGCTAAAAAGAACCTTGGCACCTTTCACACAGGCTTTGTAAAGCCCTGTTACTGACATGAATTAAGGCTCAACAGCCCTGCAAGGTATGAACTACAAGTCTTTTGCATCTGGGGAAGCTGAGACACCAGAGGTGGTCTATGCACAATACTAGCACTTATATCCATAAGTATTTCTGTGAGGGCTGAAATCATTTTATCTTGGTGTTATAACAGTCCATTGCCCACTGTGCCAGCAGTTATAATGGTACAAAGGTACATTATACCGACAAGATTATTCCCTTTGCCCAACATGAACGTATTATTCTGATAAAAGTACTTTAATACCAATATAGTTTTGTTAATACTAGTTTGCACGGCTTTACTGAACTGGTACAGTCAAAGCAGTACAACCTTGGCATGTAGATAAGGACTAAGTATCTTATCCAAATATATGGAGCAAGTAAATGACTGATCTGGGAATAGTACACAGCAGTCTTCCCTCCCAAACTGCTTTTCAGATTGCCTGAAACAATTCTGTTCACATTTCTTTTTATTAAAGGATAACACAAAGCATCATTGTTTGTCAAAATGTCACGGTTTAAAAAGAGATGCCACCCTCTTGTTTATAAAACCAAGTGAAACAAAACATTCAGAAGTATTTGTTTTCTTTCCATCTTCCTTCCAATGATACCTGACATTTGTTGGGTCTGACAGTACAGATATTTGCAAAGAATTCCTTGTGATGTTCATATACATGTATATATAAAATGAATCAATATCCATTCTGAGTAGATGGTCTAAAAAATGAAAAGGATAAAAGAAGCTCCTATCCAACTCTATGACCTTTGCTTTGTATTTCACTTATGATCTACCCTGACCTCAGGCTTAGAATTTCAGTGGTTCTGCTCATGACATGCAGAGTACTAGAAACAGCTCTGTTCCTAAGGTGTCTCACGAAGCCTCATATCTCACAGGTTTCCTTTCTCTTCTGGTATTGGATTTGACTTGCTGAGCCATACAGTGGTGACAGCCCAAGTATGTTGGCCAACAAGGAGGAACATGGCCCTCAACTTGAAGGGCGGAGAAGGCAAGGAGTAGAGGTAGAGGAGAGGCCTGGTAGAGCTGTGCGTGCTGCGCGTGCTGTATCATCCAACACTGTAGTGGGATGTGTAGCAGTACCAAATGAGAAAGCAGTGGGTCCTTATGAATGAAGAGATAGGACAGGTTTAGCCACTTTAGTATCCATTCAAGTTGCTTTGTTTCTGATTCTGTATCATCCAAGCCACTGTGTCTTCCTCTGTTGTAGTGGTTCAGATAATGCTCGCTTGTGTTATTGTCCCCCAATAAATGAGAATTTCTGAGAGGTCTTTCTTCATATACGTTAAACCAAAATCTTTCTTCCTTCACCACTGAAGAGTTTATAGGCAATGTGGACTAGACATGGATTTGGTTTCTCCAGAGACAACAGAGAAAGCTCCCAGAGCATTGACAGTATAAGGGCTGATAGAGGCAGATGGAACAGTCACAGATTACTGAGAGCCAGACTGGAAGATTTCAGGCCAACTTAAATATTTCTAAAGTTCGAGATAATTTTTAGCTTCACTTTTTGTGGAGGGGGAAAAAAAAAAAAAAAAAGAAAAAGAAAAAAAAAGAAAAAAAAAAATCAACCCTACTAATTCAGTATTTCAGGACAAAAATTAATTTTGAATCATCTGGATTTCCCTTGGGAGGGAAATTTTGCTTTTCAATGAGCTGGAAGTGATGTATCTTAAAAATCCCAGGCAACAATCTCATATTGGTATTTTTAATTCTGAAGACCATTCCCATGAGTTTCTAGTGTTTTTAAAGTAGGTCAAATTTTGAACACAAAAAAACCTTAAGAGTTATGCCCCTTTCATCTTTTCTTAGGAGCAATAAGCCTTTTTGGTATTATTGCTGGCTTAAATATTAAACAGGAAGCAAATTACATTTCCAGTCATTAAAGTACAATAGCACAGCTCTATTGTCTGAATCAGGGCAATATTAGGCCAGATTGTCACAAAATGCTCAAAAATGAAGTCATATTGTAAGAATGTAATGAAATAAGCTTTTCATGCTTTTACTGTGAGTTCTGCCTGATGAGGGATTACTTCTTCATTCCTGCCAGTGAAGGTATGAAATTCAGGCCTCCAAACTGGAACTCAGCAAGCAATTAATTATGTACAATTTGACATTCACATGGATAGTTACTGCAAAAATGTAACCCATTCTAACTTTGTTGTTTACAAGATTACAAACTTACAAATCTTTCTACTATGTGACTGGACAACTTATTAAGATTTCTTTGAAATGACTCTATAAATTGAGGCATTTGCTTGCAACTCAGTTGGCTTGAAAGGAGCATACTCCATAGGGCTTTAGCCCAAAGGTAAGCTGAAGGTGTGAAGGTACAAAGTGCCCACTGCTCAAACACCTGCTCATAACAATGTAGCGTTAGGAAAGACCTGAAAGACCTTGCAGGAACCCTAACTGACAGTATCGGACAACCATTGCCTGGTAGCCTCCCAGAAGATTAGCCCTGACTATTTACTACCTCCAAATAGATATTAAGCCTGCCAAGAAAGCTAAGCACAAGATGGAAAATGCTGCTTCTTGGAGCAGCAATATGTTCCCATTGAGTTTTCTGGTGGAGTCTTGTCTCTAGCTAAAGCAGGAGTTGTCTGCTTTTGCTGAAAGATAAGAATTTTGGGTTATGTTCTCTTAGTGTTGCAGTTCCCAGCCTGTCCCAGCAAGGTAGTGTGCCACTCACGACCTTCCTACTTTGCTTTGGACAACTGTCTCAAAGGTGGCTGGCCCTGACATTATGCAGCTTTATAACCATTCAGTCCTGGGGACTCTGGGGCTGCCAAGGATGCTGTTACAGGGCTGAACTTTTAAAGGTTTTTCTGACACCTAAACTAAAATCTTTGAGAGTAATCTGTCTTTTGCAGTAATTTTATTTAATGCAGAAACTTTGTGATGTTCATCTCTTCCTCCCCTTTTCTAAATAGAACAAATTCAATTCCCTTGCTGTTTTTTTCATGTCATGTTTTCCAAGACTCTTACTATTCTTGCTTCAAACCCTTTGGTCTTTAATCCTCAGAATCTCTTCTAAATGCCATGTTAGGAACTGAACAGAGTATTCCAACTGAGGCTTTCTTGACACTGAGTACAAAACTCTCTTCTTGGGCTGACATTCCTGTTTGCACACCCTTGAATGAGATGTGCCCATTTCACCTTTGAGCTGTATTTCATTTGTGATCTGGCCTCATCTCTTGGATCCTTTCTGGGAGTACTTCCTGCCTCTGTAGTTATTCCTCTTTCAGGAGGAGATTCCTCAGCTGTTCCTGTAGTTGATTTGTTTCTATACCACTCTTAGTCTTGTATTTCATAGAAATGTTGTTGGTTGCATTGCTTCCTCCATTTAATGCAATTGGCTTGTATTCTAATCAAGTCCTCTCTGAAATTTGTAATATTTTCAAGCATGATTGCTCAATGAAAATTTTAAAACTGTACTATCATTAATGACAGCATTAAATAGAAGCAGACTCACACACTGCTGGAAATGTTCTCCACAGTTGTGTCAGCAAATCAACAGTATCTTTCTGGGCATCTAATATAGCTGTCGTTCCTACTAGAAACACATCCTCAGATGGACAACAAGTGCTGTCCAAGAGGAATCTCTTCCTCTGCATCCCCTTAAAATTCCCTATCCATCTGTAGAGTGCCCTTTAATTATATGTCTGTATATTGTCACTCATACTTGCTGTTAGCTCAAGTTACTAGCTGGGAGGTATCTGCTCTAACGGTCATATAATTTCTCATTTAATAAAATAATTCAGCTAGATGAACCTCCAGCTCATTCTAGATACTTAGTTACAGACTGTGAAAGATTTATGTATATGAAGTGTGCTCAGTTTTACTGTCATGCGCCATTGTTTTGACAGCCCAGATGAAGTTCCAGGTATGACATTATCAAACAGAGTATGCCCTAGAGAAATTATTTTTTTTTTCTGAGAGTTTTACTCCACACTCTCTCAGTTTAAAAATGCAGAACAGGCCACAGGAAAATGGAAAGAAAATTAAGGCTTTGATTCAGCAAAGAACCTTGACGCCTGCTTACATTTAAGTAGTTATACAGTCACGACAATTATGCTAGTGTTTAAAATCCAAGTGCTTCAGTAAAACACCGAGCCAAGCTTGATGGAGCTCCTTACCTTCTTTTAATACCACTTATAGTTTGCTTACTTATTACTCCTGTCACATTTAGAACAAATGAACCTTCAAAACAAAAAAAAGGTTACACAGACTAAAAAATTAAGGGCGTGTACAGTAGAGCTTCAGAGGGGTGACCCATATGACTGGAATACAAATATAAAGGTAACCCCTTGTTCAGGGAGTGTAATGAGGGGCTGGGGCAAATAGATGGCCTTTTTTAGTTTTCAGAACTGATGTAGAACAGTGTGCTAAGGGACTGTGGGCTGCCTGAAGTCTTGGGAATGATGAAAGGAGAAAAGGAGCTGAGTGAGCACGCCCAGTGAGTATCTGCTACAAGACCAAGCATGAGAGACAGAAGGCTTTCTAAAAGCCAACAGAATCACCCGTACTGATGGTAATGGGGGACTCGGTTGTTTAGGAAGGAACCCAGCAGGGATCACTTTCAGGAAAACACTGTTGGTCAGCTTTGACACGAAAGAGGAAGGAACCAATGGTCATGGGAGCTCCATGCACATGTGGTGGCTCCAACGGACTGGATCAACCAGTCACGATACGACTGTGGGAGGAAACGTGGGTTGAGCTGTTAACCTCAGATTGGGTGATCCATGCAAAAGGAAGGATGGAAATTTGGCAAAACTATGAAGTTGTCTTTGACTGAAAAAAAAAAAAAAAAGAAAGAAAAAGAAAAGAAAAAAAAGAAGAAAAAAAAAAGAAAAGAAAAGAAGGGAAGCAAACAGAAAGGATGGCAGGTCAGATGGGCGGTTCTGAAGCACGATCACGGCCAAAAACAGTGACAAAAGTGCAAAAAGGGCAGCGTCAGCCTGAAGGAACACGCAGCAAGCACCGTTCGCGTTACAGAACGAGGGCGAGCCGAGAAAAAATCCGCTGCGGCGCGCGGAAAGCTTCCCTCGGACGCGGGAGGTTGGGAAAACGCAAGGCAAAACGCCGTATGAAAGGGATGAGTTCACCCGCTCAGTTCCTGCGTGTCACTCGAGGAAGGAAACAATTATGTGTCCCTTCCTCCCACACCCGCGCTGGGCCCTAGCCGGCCGGCGCCTCTGCCTGAAGACAGCGAGCGGCACCCCACAGCCCTCCCTCACCGCGTCGCCGCCTCAGGGCTAACGGTCGCACTACGCACCACGGCCGTTGTCCCAACCCCCCCCACTCCGCGCGCCAAAAGACCCCCGCCTGGCACGGGCCGCGGTGGTCCGGCGGGGGTGGAGGGCGCCGCACGATTGGCCGGCTGCGAGCCAAGCGCAGCCCGCTCGCTGGGCGCCTATTGGTTGAGGCAAGTTGGGGCCACGCCCCCTCCTTCTTTTCCATTGGTCGCCTATATCCGTCGGGCCCCGCCTTGCCCCCCGCCCCTCCGGGGTCATTTAAGTTTATGAGGAAAATAAATAAATAAAGCGGGAAATAGAAATGCGTAGAAGCGGGGGGGGGAGGGAGGAGGGAGGAAGGAGGGGTGAAGCACAACCTAACCTGCTGATCGGGGGCGGAGGCGCTTGCGGTGGCCAATAGGCATTCGGCTGCCGGGAGAGAGTGACGTCTCCACTTAACCAATTGAAGAGCTGGGCGGGGGAAGGCGGGCGCGATCTTTGCACCGCTGACCAATGGGAGAAGTCATTCCTTTGACCAACAGCTGCGCGCCCCTATAGGACGGCCGTATAGCGGGCCGGCGAGCGCCGATTCACCTATAGGAAATTCGCCGTGAGTCGTGCGGAGGGGGGCGGGCCCGGGGGAGTGGGCGTGACTCAGCTAGGAGTGGCGGGGCTCGTAGCCAATGGGGGCAGGGCAACGGGAGGGCCGGGGTCCAATGAGGAGATCGGCGCGGCGGCGGCGGCCGCCTGTGAAAGCGCCGAGCCGGTGCGCTAGGGGCAGGGGGAAGATGAGAGAGGTACCGCGTTTCCGGGGTCAGCGGGGGGTTAGGGGCGGGGCCAGGCGAGGCTCCGCCTATCGGGGGTGGGGTCGCAACGCGAGCTGGCGGCGGGGTGCCGGGGGTGATGCTGGGTGCGCGCTGCGAGCTGTTGCGTCCCGACCGCCGTCCCGAGGCGTGAGGAGATCCCCGGGGAGGTTCGCTCCTCGGCTGTGTGCCACCCGCCGTGATTTACAGCTGTGTAACAGCCCTGAAGTCCGAACGCCTCGCGAGTTGTCTGTGTGCCCAGGCTGTGCTCTCGTGTAGGATGCTGCAAGTACAGCGTTAGAGCTGACCGAAGGATCCTGCCCTCCCCGATGCTATTTGTGAAGTAGCAGTTTTCTGCGGGGAAGTTCCAGTTTTACTGGGAAAAAAACCAAACCAAACCAAAACAAAAAAAAACATTAAAAGCTGGATTTTTTTAATTATTATTATTATTTTTTTTCTGATCAGAAAACTAAAGTGATGGTTGGTGGCTACCTGCCTTGAAGACTTCTTCTGCCAGTTCTGCTTTCTGCTTCCAGGGAGAGAAAAAGATAACAAATAACAAAAAGATAACAGATAACAAAACCTTTCCCTGAGAGAGCTTCACTTTATAACAACCCCCCTGCCCCCCCATCTTCCACTCCTGTAAAGGAATTGCTCAGAATTTTTATTCCACAAAGCACGCGAGAGCTTTACTTTGTATCCTGAAACACACAGCAGAGTGTGCTTTTTTTTTTTTTTTTTTTTTTTTTTTTTTTTTTTTGCATGGGATGAAAATTCTGGTATTTGGCCAGCCTGAATCAAAACTTCTGGAAACTTGGGGCCAAATCTTTGGCTTGTACAAACTGGCTGGCTCCATTGTGTTTAGTCCACAGAGGAATTGGCCCTGGTTTAATTAATGGTTCACCCGAGGTCATGCAGGGAGTTGATTTTAAAGCCATGAGCTGAATCCGGAGCTGTTATTATTCAGCCTCGTCATATATCTTGAAGTTTACTGCAAAACATTGTATTTTTCTTCGACGAGTTGGGTTAATGAGAGCCAGAATCCACGAGACTGTGATTGCAGCTCTCTCTTAAAAATCATGCTCTGAAAATCTATTCAATTGCGATCTTACCAGAAAAGAGAGTAAATATGTTGTAATTAGTGCATAGGTGACACTGACTACCGAGGGAGAGAGAGGCCCCGAAAAACTGCTTTTGTTATTTAAACCTTTCTTTCAAAGTACAAAAGCATTTGATTGGCACTTCACTGATTTAATAGTCCATTTGTAATGCAGGAAGAACATTACAGAAGATTTTAGCATTATTTTAAATCTCGTCATTTAATCTGTAGGTGTTTTAAAAAAAAATCCTCATTTCTAGTTGAAGGAAAGTTTTTGATAGTATGTAGATTCTGTGACTAGTCACTTGTTAAAGGTACGCAAGTCTTACGTTTTCCAAAATAAAATGGTTTATGGTCTTAAAGTAGAACTGAGCTTGTTTGTTGCGTTAGCACACAAAGAATCCTTCTGACCCAGGGTTTTGTGGCTGCTGTGGATACACTGCAGTGTTAGGAATGGCTTCCTGATTCCCTTACTTAAAAATCAGGGAGTTTCCAGCACTTCACCTAAACTAGAGAGCAGACCTGATCCTTTGCAGCAGTTGTACCATATGTATGAACTACCTGCTAGTTCATCCGATATTCTGAATTTGCAGAGGCAGTCTTCCAGCTGTACTTGCATAAATATGCTTTGTCAAGTTTGACTTTTTTTTTTTTTCCTTCTAATTTACACATGGGGAAGATACAAAGGAAACAAATCCAGATTCCCTCCCTTTGTTTCTATTTGAGAGTGGAAAAGAAGACTTCATAAAGCACACGAGGGCTCGTCTTTGCCTTCCAAATGTTTAAGGGGTGACTTCATGGCTCCAGTATTATATGCTAGAAAGACCCTGAGTTAAACAGCAGTGAAATGACTTGCCAATGTCAAAGAGCAGTCAGTGACAGCGTTGTTACAGGCCCTCTGCCTCCCAGGCCACAGCTGCACCTATTGGCTTCATTGTCCCATCCCTCCTACGCACATGCATGCCTGGCGTTGTTTTGGAAATACAGCAGAAACTTGATAATTCAAACTGATGACTGGGGGAGCCACTTGTGGAATTAATTTATTGGGTAAATTAGTGACTACATGTGCTGGCAATTTGTAATTTTTTTTTTTTTTAAGAGATGCTGTGTCATAGTGTATGATTTGTTCAGTTACTTCAAACAGTCTGGTTTAATTGTCACTGCATTAATTTAGTATCCTGGAACGGTTTTTGCTCAGTATTTTAATAGTAAAGTGTTAAAAGATCTCAGCATAGTTCTACCCTTGTTTTTTAAATCTTTGA
The DNA here is from genome assembly GCA_037305975.1 of Chrysolophus pictus. Taxonomy (NCBI): domain Eukaryota; kingdom Metazoa; phylum Chordata; class Aves; order Galliformes; family Phasianidae; genus Chrysolophus; species Chrysolophus pictus. The sequence continues at coordinate 113,330,539 of CM074576.1, read as the reverse complement.
GGAGAATTGGGTTTTCAGTACTTCAACAGGAGGTTATAATTCGGGATTAGAAATTAATCCATCGCACCTATTTTATGGTGCAGAATTTATGACATGCCTCAGAGGTTAAACCATCGCCCCAGTATACTGATCTGTGCTGTAGGCTGATTTGATTTCAGCAGGACTGCTTGACTAAGACAAATAGGATTTGATCCTTGCTGGGTAACTTTGGTTGGATTCCAGGTGGCCCTTAAGACTTACGATTTTCATCTCAGTATTAGAAAATAAATGTGTTCTTTTTTGTTTATTTTTCACAGGACCCCGGTATTGTTCAGTATAGTTTGTCATGTGAGGCTGTAAATCCCTTCAAGCGAAGTGGGATTTTAGATTTACAAACTGTTCCTAAAAGTGATTACACACGTAGTGTGAAGGAAAGGGCTGTCCTCTAGCCAAGCGAGGGCAGAACTCAGGATGCTTAACTCATTTAGATTCCAGAGCAACCGGAATTACTAATACGGAATATGCTAAGGAGAAAAATAATTATTTTTTTATTTGTTTAAAGTAGCACGTTAATGTTAAATAAATGTAATTGTGTGTAATGTAAAATAAATGTAAATGTTAAATAAGCAAAATGCATACGTAATTGCATGCATAGTAGCCCAAGTGAACTTAGCAGCTGCTCTGAAGCAGCAGGCTATTGCAGAAAGCCTGCACGAGTCATTATGGTATGAAGAACAAAACAAAAACAAGGTAGTGCCCCAAAGTGGCAGTTTTTAGTAAACTTTACATGTTTACCCTTCCATAGTCACACTGACCCTTGGTCTTAGAGCAACACAAACAAAATGAAATCAATTTCTTTAATTTTGATGAGCAGCAAATACTGTGATGAATCATTGCGTGATTGGGAAGCAAAAAAAAAAAACAAAAACAAACAAAAAAAACCCCCTGAGTTGTTGACAGGATTTCACAACCATAGGTGATTTTGGAACCTCAGAGTTGCTCTGTGAAGTTCCACACCTTGTGGCTTCAGTAGAACTCTCTATAAAGAGTTCAGGATGTAGGTTGTTCTGTTCCTATCGATATCACTGAATACCAGATTCTACTCTGATTTTTACAGATACTCACAAAAGGTGGCCTGAGAAATAAGAAAATATAACCATCTGTGGTCAGATTTTCTCATCAAGGAAAGTTCTCAGTCCGATTCTTTTGCTGTTTATTTGAATAAAAAATTATTCCTTCAAATTTTCCTTTTTTTTTTTTTTTTAATAAAATAAAATATGGGATTCAACTCAATTGTTGCTTCTTATATTTTCATGAAAGCATAGTGAAGGCTGAGTACTTTGTTACTGATTTTGGTTTCTGGCTTAAGATGTGGGACCCCGAAACTCTCTGCTCTGCCACAAATAGCATATTTGACTTTAGGGAAAATTGCTTTGTCTTTGTTTCCCATCTGTGTAATAGGAATAATATTCATGTGCTGTCATCACAAATACTTGTGAAGGTATACACTCAGAGAATTCTGAAATGATGTTGTTATGGTTATATATTATATCACAAGTAATAATTTCAGATACTAGGTGCCAATTATTCCGTTGGCTATTTGGTTTGACGGTAAATGCCAGTGTTAGTAACTTCATAAACTTCAGCGTTGTTATTCTGGGTTTGCATCAGAAAACAGAACGTGGCTTAGACATGAATTTCCTCTTTGAAATAACTGAAGTGACATCAGTGGAATTATACAGGAATGATTTTGGCATCGATATTGCTGCAGGACATAGTGCTGAGTGCTTTGGCCTCATACAGAGTGAGCTGTCTTCACTGTGCAGGAGTTCAAAGCTTCTTTGGAGTTGCTGTATCCTCTTTACCATTTTAAGTTTTCCAGCGTTGCAGCTACAAAGTAGTGTTACTGGAAGCACCAGCAGGATTTAAAAGTGTGCTTGTCTCACACCCAGTGCTGGTTACACAAATGACTTAATCCCTCAACCACCTCTGTGTAACAGAGAAATGAAACTTAGGAACTTCAAAGTTTTAAAAAATTTTAATGACAAACTGCGATGAGAAATCTGGACTGTTCTTCTTATACATAGCACTTCTTATTTCCAGACAATGCAAATTGCCTTCTGAAAGTCTCCATGTCACTTTATGGAAGAAGGAAACAGAAAATACGCACAGTTTCAAAAATTGGTGATTTCTATTTTTGCGTGTATTGCACTGTATGTATTTTTCTGCTGGAATCCTGAAGCTTCATTCCCACCTGCAGCACTCCTCGTTCGGTGCATGGCCCTCTCCCATTGAGGCTGGGGACAAGCTGCCATCAGGAAGCGTAATTGCCTCAAGTTAGATACTGAACACCCTCAGAACTAGCATGGAAGTTACTTTCAGGAATAGTGAAACAGCAGCAAAACTTTTCATAACAGTTTGGTGCTTAGGCAGCTTGAAAAGTTGTTGTTTTTCAGTAGTTTTAAGTGCAATCAAATGAAGTTTGGGACTGAAATAGCAGGTCTGCTGTTCTGTTCAAACGTCAGTGTCTGTTTTGTTTAGCAATTTCCCGTTTCATGGCTGTAAAACAGACCAATCAACCCTTTCGTGCTGCTTAGGTGGGATTTAAAGGGTGGGTCCAGCTTCTCTCCAAAACATTCGTAGGACTTCTCCCCCATTGTAGTATATGAATAACAGCCGCTGAACTCAACGCGAGGTTTTTGTATCATGTGGCTGAAAAGAAGAGCCCCTATTTATAGCATTCAGACATTGGCAGGTGCAAGACTGGGGAGAAACTTTAGTCTCACACATCCCAAACGCTTGTTCGGGAGAGTTTTCTGCGTGGTTGAGGCTGCTCCGAGGTGGGCCACAAGAATCAACAGCCGCGTCGGAGGCTGCCGTCTTGTTGAGAGCAATCAGCTTCTGTCTCCTGGAGGGTGTGCGACGAAGAAGGGCCTGATGGTGCTGATTGCAGTCGTATACTTAGCTATGGCAGCTTTAGCTATTATTTATAGAAGTGCTAATTATATCAATAGAAATAGCAATATTAATACTGGTAAGTGTCAGAATCTACGCTTGACAGCATGAACTAAACGCAGCTCCTGTGAAACGAAGCAGCCAGCTTGTCTCCCTTGTCAAACCACCAAGATGCATTTCAGGAAAGTACACACCCACCTTAATTGCTCGGGGTCTCAACGTTTTTGCTCATCTTGTTATATCACTATCATTTCAAGCTGGCAACTCACAGGGCCGGCTGTTCTTATGAAATGTAGACTGTATCCTCAGTCAGTCCAGAACGCTCAAACTGTGACTGAAATGTAGCAGTGGGTTCCAGTTTAAAGCTGTTGTTCTGCAATGCTGAAAACTGAGAAGCCTCTCGAAGTTCAGATTCTGACCCAAACTTTTTTTTTTTTTCTTTGAGTCTGTACTCTACCACTTCTTGTTTACAAAATAGTTGGTGAAAACTCACGTAGCTCTCAATACCCACAGTTACGTGCAGACTACGTTATAACCAGCCTTAATTGGCATCTTTTAAAGGGCAGAAATCATATTACCAAAAAAATAAACAAAACTAAAGGAAAACAAGAGCATATTGAGACTCATTTTCTGGCTGCTTTTTTAACATTTAAAATGTGCTTGATTTCCTGTCATAGCTCTTGTTACTTCTGCCTGCCTCTTGTGACAGCGTTTTAGACTGACTTCCCACAGGAGCTTACAAATCAAGCAGGTTAATGTCTTCATTAAAACTGAATAACAGTTTACTTTGGGAAAAAAACATATTAAATATTTCAGGATATTGAACACCAAACTACTATTAAGCTTTAACTAATGCATTTACTTTGCTGACACTTGCTCTCCGATGGGACGTGTAGCTCAAGCTAATGTCACTAGAAGTGATGTTTAAGGCTTCATGAGAAAGTGTTTCCAACCCCTCCTAGATGATTTTACTCTAATTCTATCACTCTGTACTTGAGAAAAAGTTTTAAATAAGTTATTTCAGCAACTTGCCATCCTTATTTTGGAAATGTACTGGGCATAAATGTCCCCTTTAAGGACTTAAATAACCCTTTCTGTGTCCCAGATCTATGTGGTACACTGTGTAAAGAAAGTGACGGCCTCTTGGCCTTCGGACACATAGTGTCCTCAGTATACTTTGCCCTTGGAAGCAAAATAGAAAGATTGTCACAAATGGGGCAGGCTGGAATTCTGTCAGCCATGGCTGTAAACCTTTCTCAAGGTGTGACTGATGTGGTACAAATGGACCAGCAGAATAGAAATAAAGGCACATAGCCGATAAGTTAAGGCTTCTCAACTGGCAACGGGTGGTATTTTGCGTGGGCTGCTATTGCTGTAAGTCTGCGTGCTTGTATCTTTCCCCTACTATGCAGAAACCATTTGCAGTGATGTCATGTGGGACACGGACATCCCATCAGTAATAGGAAAGGGGTTTATTTGGGTTTCTTTTGCTTGTTACACTGCTAATTCTGTTGGTGTAACTTGCTTTAGCGACCTTCCTTCCTTCCTTCCTTCCTTCCTTCCTTCCTTCCTTCCTTCCTTCCTTCCTTCCTTCCTTCCTTCCTTCCTTCCTTCCTTCCTTCCTTCCTTCCTTCTTTCTTTTTATTTTCTTTTGACCCCTTTATTTGGCAGTCCTGTGGTTTACTTATCTGTTATCATCAGAGCCATGTCAGACTGAGGTGCGTCATTCTTTCTGGATCCAACTGCAGCAGCATCAGTACATGAAGCAATCTGACAACATTCTCTGGCAAACTTAAACCAATCCCTTTGAAGTTTGTTAATTTGTAAAATAAGTAAGTCAACAAATAAATCAAAACAAGTTTCAGTTCTGTGCAGAAATAACACTGGTGTTCTGTTATGCTGTCTTCTATCATTGGTCTGTGGTAACCCGGGAACTTTCCTGACATCTCTTTAAGCAGGTGATCTGTGAGTAAATCTCCCCAAGGAATTGCAAACTTTCTTGAATTATTTACATCTACTGTAGGAATTCTCGTATCGCGTACTGGGCAATATGAACTGTATAATGGGAAAAGAAAGAGGATATGCTTGGCACATAAAGGTACATGTAAGTCTTATGCATATTATGCATACATTATATCAAAATTCCTTCTGTCATGCTGATGGCTTTACTGGGGTTAAGTTGAGGAAAAAAACTTCTTGCCCACAAAACTGAGATTCTTGGTTATGGCCATGGTTGTTGAGGTGGATGAATGGTTTAGAGCATTATTTATGCGGTAGGACTGAAGTACAAAGCCCAGTTTAACTGCTAGCAGTGTCTGATAGACGTCATCAATCAGCAGCTACGTTCTAAAGCATACTGAGCCCTATCCTCATGATGTTTGGCACATTTGGTACTTCCTGATAGGATAGTAGGTAATTAAGGAGTACACTTGGGATAGAAATTATTTTTCATCTTTACTTACAGTCATATTGTATTTAAGCTCAGTAGAGTTGATAAAATAATTCTCATTTTTATTTACATAGCTCTGTGGAGCACTCTACTTTTTGAGTCTTTTTTGCCTTGAATTTACTTGTCATGCACATTTATTCACTGTATTGTCATTCTTGTCATTTGAATGGTTGCACGTTAGATTTTTGAGATTTTTACTTTTACTGTTTGAGAATTAAAATCATGTTGTCCAGTCTTGACATGCAGGATACATGAACCAGAACTGGTTTTGCTACCATAGTGGCTCAGTGCACATACTCTTGTGGTGCAAATACATGTTCAGATTCAGATTTGTTTTCTGAAAGGCCTTATGCACTTACATTTAGTTTTCATTTCCCAGGAACGTTTGTTCTGGTAGAATGTTATGTTTAAGTCAAAGAATGTACAGGGTGGTACAGGTTGGCCCAAAGTGAAGTCACTGGAAATCAAATATGGAAATGAAAAGGATTGCTAATCCCACAGTTCACCCTACAGACCACGTTCCTGGTGCCAGGTGAAAGGCATTTTCCTGCCCTGCATCTGCTCTATGAATGCCAATATCTTTGCCTGTTCATCTGGCAGTTTTTTACCAATGTAGTACTCCTAGAAAGCACGAAAACCTGAGCTTTGAGAAAACTATTTAAATTTATACCATCCAGATTCCCAGGTTAGTATTAACACTCTGTGTGTGTATGCAATGTAATAGAACTAGGAGTCCCGGACGAGATCAGGGCTCCGTCACTGTTGCAGGTGTTTTACATACTGTAAAATAGAATTGCTATCTTGGGAAGCTTATAGTTAAATGGGCAAGTCGAGCAAAAGGTGAGAGGAACAAAACACAATTCCCACCATAGTGATTGCAGGCTAAGGCACAGAAAGGCTTCGTGACTTGATCAAGATAATCCAGAGAAAGAGAAGAGCAGTTTTCAGAGGTAACTAACTCCCACTAAAGCAAGCAAGGCAGTGATGTGCCAACCTGCCATTTGTGCCTTTAAAAATTTCCCCGGGGAGTCCATTGTAGAGTCAAGCACTGAACTCTGATCTTCAGTCCCCCACCAGACAATCCCTCTTTTCTGCTTTAAATGATTTTAATTGAAAAATACCATCTGAACAGTATCTGTAAAGAATTACTTTTCCTCAGAACCTCCAAAAGAAAAGGAAAATGATGTGCTGTGGCAATAAACTAACCCACGATCAAAATAAAAACCACAGTCTTGTTATGAAAACCAGAACTGATGGGTAAATACTGTGAATTTATGATGCCACTGAAAAAAAACCTACTTTGGTAAATGTTAACGCTATTAGAACTAAAGAAGTTTTTAATTACTAAACTATTCCAAACTCTTCTTAACAGACTTTCAATGCAAAAGCTACTAAAATAAAAGAAAAAAAAAGCAGAAGTTCGCCCCTTGCTTTTCTGCAGGCACTATTTATATCTGTGTTGGTGTTTGTTCCAGAGAAGAGAATAAAACTGAAGCCCACATGACCCTATCTTATTCTCCCTGAACAGCAATAACACCTCTCCTTTTTTTTTTTTTAAAGAATTGTATGTATGTTAGCTCACACATTCTCATTGCTTCATGAGGAGGTAGACACTCTCCTGGTTTTACAGTTTGGAAAACAATGGCAGAATTCAAGGTTATCCCAGTCCAGAGAAACTGTTAAGAGTCAGATTACACTGCTGGAGTGACCCATGTTCAGGCCACTCCAACACGTCCCCAAATAATATTTTACAAGCAGGAGCCATCTGTGTGTGATGAGATCAGACGTAAGGAAGTCTGTAGTTGCCAAGAGCATTTGAGTGAGTGAAACTGTACAACTACAAAGAAATCCTACAGCATCAACAGAGGAAGCTAAGAGAAATATTCCCACTGAGCTCTTTTGGACTATTTTAATCTGACTGTTTGTTCTTGTAGTATTTTAAGGAATCTTTCTTCCTTTTGCACACCTAACTGTTGCTGATGGTATTGCAACCTTCATGTTCGTTATTAGTAGTCTCCAAAATTGACAGTCCCATGTTTTCTGAGAAAAAGAGCAAAGTATGACTTCTGCTGTGCATCCCTGCACACCTGTTGGGGTTAGCCAGCCTTTCTGACCTGGCTGTATCATAACTCACCTTTCCTCCCATCACAAACACACACAAAAGTACCCCCCCAAATACCCCTACTAGAATTCTCTATCCACTTCTGACCGCGGGGTTCTGACCGTGTGCGGACCTTAAAGGTATGATGGAATGGGCTCATTGCTTATGCCTTCCTGCTTTTATTTGTTTTATGAAGTATTTCACAAAAGCAAATAAATAACAAAGGATAGGATTTTCAAAAGCTCTCAGCATCAGTCTAGCGCTTCTCCCTTTGAAGACAACGGGGACTTGACTTGACTGGAGATGGAATTAAGCCAACACTGAGCATTTTCAACAATTCCAGTCATAGCCTCTCCCCAGAGAACTTAGGATCTAACAAAAAGCATTAATTGATTAATGCTCATGCTGCCCAATGGATATTAATCTTTAGCTCTAAAGAACAACTCTGATTTTGGAACAAAAAGTCTCCTGAGTTTTTGTTTTGATTACTGTGAGTTAAGTTTCCTCCCAGTTTGTTTTATTAGAAAATAGTATTTATTTGACTGCGGTACGCTACCTAAAATTGTTATAATTTGTTTCTTTATTTCCATAAACATAACTGTGTTTATTTTGGAAGGATGATTACTTAAAAAAAACACAAAGTAATCTAAAAAATATATTGGTTATCTCCCATATTTAATCTTCTCTTGTGGTCGCTATATATAATTTTTCTATCGTGCCAATTAAAAAAAAAAAAAAAAAAAGAAGAGAGGAGGGACATTTGAATCTATTTTCAAGATGGCATATCAGACCACACGCACTTATGGGGTAGAGCACATTTGTTATTTTGGGCAGTACTGTGGAATTTATGAGAAGCTTTCTTTTTTTATACAAAGTTAGTTCAGAGTAGATTAAAGTTTATTTCAAACTCAGCATATTTGACCTCAAGCATCATAAGAGTCATGTAGAATTGGCTCATGCTATTAAATTCCTACAGCGAACTCCATAATAATGATTAATTTCTTTCATAAACTCTTTTCATAATTAATACAGGTTTCATTGTGGGCACTGCTATCCTCATATTGATTATCTCTACAATTTAGATTGGCCTCGTGAAATGATGGCTTTGTTTACTCTGATGACCAGACATTTATTTTATTTGAATAACTCTCATCATTTGCAAGTTGAACTGGGGATATCGCTGCCGTAGATATTACAAATACTTCAGAGCTGTTTCATGCAAGAGAAGGGATAATTTTTTGGCACCTGAGATTAATAATACTTTGGTGTTCTCTGATGCCTCTCATCTGAGAATGTGAGTTCTTTATGAACATCAATTAATTAAGCTTTAAGACACCCTTCTGAAATAGGGAGGCATTAGTAGCCTTTTGCACTCAGATTCAGAGATGCAGACTGACTAAGTCAAAATCGCCTGGCAAATTATCACAAATATAACCCAGATTTGTTGATTACCAGTCTTTCCATTATGAGGGATTCCTTTATCCTGGCATGGTAATTTCTGATGTGGTGCAGTTGCTTCTGGCAAAAATAGGTTTTTGAAAAACAGTTACAGTGACTGAGGATGTTTTAGCTGCCTGAAGAAGAATGGACCTTTCTCGATGCTTGTTTCTTCTGAAAAATAAGCTAACTTTACAGGATTTTCTCATAAACTGCAGTCAATATCAGTAAATTTTTCAGATTCTCACAATCTCCTATGGAAAAAGGGGATTTTCGTATGTCTGGCAGGTTTCAGAAGCACCTTCAGGGAAAAAGCAGAAAATATTGAATGACGAAACTGTGAGATTTGAGTGTATCAAAGGAAGAAGCCACAAAGCAGGTTTTGTAACATCACAGCATACTGTACAGTGTTATGCAACAGGTGAACCTTCCTCTTGGTCACTCTTGTGTGCTAACAGTATAAATCCCCCTTATCCAGGAAAACTTCCATATATCTCCCGTCCTCAGAGAGCTCAAATATGGGGGCAGTATATTTTATGCAGTTGTTGCCCAGGCTTTAAGTCTCCTGAGCCCCTCAGCGTTGCTGAACTGTCTTTGTTTTTTGAATTTCAGAGGGTGCTGGGAGAAGTTGCGGCAACTGACAGAAAGCAATCTGCAAAAGAGCACTAAGAGAAATGGGAATTCCCATTTTTGAGCTGAATTCAGCAACCCTGCTGCTGCCAGACCAACAGGCAGGGATAGGAGACGTGGATGGAAGAGGCAGCACGTATAGCAGAATTAGTGCTTTTGGTATGACATCCCCGTGCCTGAGGACAGGGAGTGCAGCTAAGGACATGGTAGAGTTTACAAGAGTACCTCACGTGTTGAGATGCTTTATAGTCCCCCCTGTGACTAGCCTAGCAAAAACCATATGTGAAATATAAATATACTGGGACTTAAAAATTGAGTTGTATTCCAGCCTTTTAAGTTAATTTTATAACATGCCGCATCCGGGGGCTTAATGTGTGCTGTAATGTGGTGCTAGCTGAGAAGCACCACGTGAATGTGGTGTGTACTGGAGGCACTAGAGAGGCTGATGGAAGATATGGGAAAGAGAAAGGTAGATGGTGGAAATAACATATTTTAGTGAAAGAAGGAATCCAGTTTAAACCAACTGGCTTCTTGCTTCCTTCAGCCCAATGCAACAATGAACTCCTGTTGTCATGCTGAGTCAGTTGGCAGTGACTCATTTTATCAGTCTCAAAATTGTCCAGCATTTCATCAGAACTGGATTACACAATGGGTTTTTCCTTTTCCCCCTCTTTTTTTTTCCCAATACACTTGTAATATTAATAGGCACATAAATCATCTGATGTTAACATGTTTCCTCATTAACTTTTACTTTTTTAATTATAAGATTGGTAATCATGCAACTTCCCAAAGAGGGAAATACGGAAATCCCAAATCTGACTTGAAATTGTAAAGTACGAACTTTCTTAGTTATTCACTTCTCTCAGTTAAAAATAAATTAAAGCCCTTTGTTTCTTTCCACAGGATACTGGCATAGCTAACATATGCTCACAATTGTTCAGCTGAGGTATGTGTTCTCTATTGGGTGTGGAGAGAAAATTTGTATGTGGCAACAGCAGCCAATGTGTCAGGGATGATTTTTGTCCTCAGCAGGGCTTTTTCGGCCATTTCTGCAAAAGCCTCTTGGAGAAAGCACTCAAATGTGGTATTTTATTCACTGAAACACTGCACATGCGATGTGATTTATTTATGGGCATATTTATTCCTTAAACACACATAAAAAAACATGTTATGTAAAATATAAAGAGAGTGGTTCTGTAATTAAAGCTTAAGAACATTCTTCTGGTCTTCATAGTCTGAAAATGTTAGGTCTTTCAGGTTTATAACTAACTCACCCTATCAGTGCACTTCACCAGATTCTTTGATTTTAGCACCTATGCTGTTACACAGTTTCAATCACAGTGCTATGAATAAATTGAAAATGTGTAAAAAGTGATGCTGAGTTGGCTGGACAGCGATGCATCTGTTCTAAAATCCAACATTTCTAAGTCAACCATCTTGTCTGCCCTAACATAACATCTGTATTTTCCACTCACATGATTAAATTAATTGTGTTCAAATCCACTTTCTAATTGTAGATTTAGGGCAAAAGGTGGATTTTAATCTGAGAAAATCTGAACTATTGGAATATGCTCCGTTTCTCTCCCAACCTATACACCCTATTCTGGGCTTAATCCCATCTGTCTGTGTTTGGACTCGGTCCTGATGGCTGGGAAATGGAAAGCTTCCAAGTGTCTTTGAATAATTTTTTAATTTTGTTCTTCAGTGGTTCTAGTTCTTTGTTGTTAATTAGATCAAACAGTGTCTCCACCGAGGATGTAACGGTAGTGTCATCAGCCTGTAATCTGTCAGGTCCCTCTGAAACCTCCTTCAACTGCTTTTGTAAATTTAGTACCTCTCTGTAAAGTTCCTCTCTGAGTAAAATGTGTGCTATTTTTTTGATCAAAGTCCTTCTTGTTCTCAGTGCAAATTTCAGCCTACTTGTTGATGCAGACGTAAAGGCGTGTGTTCTTGAGAGCAGCAGAAGCAGAAGAAATTGGTTTAAATAGCTTTGTTTTAACTTTGTTTCTTGCTGTCTAACAAGTAAAGACATTGTGCTCAGGTATTTCATCTTTGTTCTTGGATAGTAACTTCACTAGCACTTTACCAATAGTGTGGTTTTCATTTTGCTACAGAATAAATAGCAGCACACAAGGGCACGCGTTTCACTGTCTGCATGCTAGTGGCCATCAAGATGTCATTTATCATGTTCACCTACCTCTCCTGCACTGTTCAGTGCTGTTACTTTTTCTTGTCTTCTGCCTCCATTTCTTCACTTGGAGATTCTTGTAGTGGACAGTTGAATTTACAAGTCTCTAAAATAAATGTTTCAATCATTGCCATCAATTGCTCCTTTTGTGTTCCTTTGAAGGCAATATCATTAACAAAAAGAAAAAAAAAGATTGCATCTGTCTTGCTAAGTAGAGATTTTCTTTATAGAATAATCAACTAGTAAGCTCATTTTTGGGTCTTCAAGGCACAAAGGTGTCTAATGTTGAAGAGCATCTAGGAGGTTTGGAACACAGATTTAAATTGTCATTGCAGCTTTGTATGATAATGATAGCACTAAAAACATCTCACTTTCAGGATCATCAGACTCATCAGAGTTCTGCTTCAGTAGTTTCACTTAGAGGAACATCTCACCTTGAAGAGTCGGCAGAAACAAATTGTCTGTGCTTTTTGAGATGGATGTGAATTCATCTCAACTTCTTTATTCTTTAAATTTTTGACAATGGCTAGAGTATACTGCTTAAGAATTATGTCACGTTTTGTATCGCTTTAGTACATGAACTCACTTATTTCCTGTTGCTTTCTGCAACTTTAAGAGAAGTCAAATAAATTAATTTTCTTATGCGTGTTAGGGATTAAGTTCCAGTTTTTAACACTGCTATGTATAATATTAAGATATTAACTGTATTAATGTTTTTAATATTAGTAGAACAAAAAAACAGCTCTCTAGATTTAATAGTTAGCAGTGAAAATCTGGGTGAGGCAGTTGGCTTTCCTTGGAACCTTGTTACAGAATACTCTGATGACTTAATGGCAGCTTTTAGAACCTAAAAATATCTTAAAGATCATGTTCAAAACCTGACCCATTTACTACTTTCTTTTTAGCATCTGATGACAAATGATTCCATCAACTAGCAGCATCTCTCATCAGCCCTGATAGCATTGTGTTTCCCCATGTAAGTAGGTAGGCAGAAGTACATGTTTTTTTCTGTCTTTGGCAAGGGTCACTGTACTCTTATCACGGAATCACAGAATCACAGAATCGCCAGGGTTGGAAGGGACCTCAAGGATCATGAATCTCCAACCCCCCTGCCACATGCGGGGCCACCAACCTTCCCACCTAATGCTAGACCAGGCTGCCCAGGGCCCCATCCAATCTGGCCTTGAACACCTCCAGGGATGGGGCATCCGCAACCTCTCTGGGCAGCTGTTCCAGCACCTCACCACTCTCTCTGTAAAGAATTTACCCCTGACATCCAACCTAAATCTCCCCTCCCTCAACTTAAAACCATTTCCCCTTGTCCTGCTATCGCTCACCCTTTCAAAGAGTTGATTCCCCTCCTGCTTGTAGGCTCCCTTTAGGTACTGAAAGGCTGCAATGAGGTCACCCCGCAGCCTTCTTTTCTCCAGGCTGAACAAGCCCAGCTCCTTCAGCCTGTCCTCATAGGGGAGGTGCTCCAGTCCCCTGATCATCTTTGTGGCCCTCCTCTGGACCCTCTCCAACAGTTCCCTGTCTTTCTTGTACTGCAGGCTCCAGACCTGGACGCAGTACTCCAGATGGGGCCTCACAAGAGCAAAGTAGAGGGCAGCAATCACCTCCCTGTCCCTGCTGGCCACCCCTCTCTTGATGGAGCCCAGGATACCATTTGCCTTCTGAGCCGCAAGGGCACACTGCTGGCTCATATTAAGTTTTTCATCTATCAAGACCCCCCTATTAAGTTTTAAAATGTTTAATTTTTTGATTTTCAGATTGAAATTAGACCCTAATATTTCAGGTATCACATTTCCATTCTGTTTTGTTTTCATAGAAGCATTTCTAAGTGACAGATCCTAAATAGACAGCACTAATAGAAAAATGCTACCGGATTGTTCCTGTGCCTGACATTGTACATATAGGTATCATGACTCATGGGCTCTTGGCCAAACTCGATATAAGCAGCAGCAGCAAAATGTAATAACATTTCCCTTGGGACCATTGTGTAGTGCTTGAGGAGTGTTCTGCTGTCACTGTGTTGTCTGTATTCTCAGTGCTCCTTTACGGTTTGTGCTATTGAAAAATTAGATGCAGACCTGGTATCTTGGGTCAGATGTGTTTCTGCTTTTTAAACCATCTGTGGATTTGCCTGTTGGGATTCCATCTCATCAATCATGCCTGTGTGAGTTTTATTTTGGTGTTTAAAGTTGAGAAAGTATAGGGAGCATCTCTCTAGAAGCTAGTGTTCCTCGGATGCTTTCAACTGCTGAAAAGATATTCTACTTTACTAGTGTAAATACTGTTTTTGCTGCTTAGTCCATATTTGTTATTGGCATATTTAGTAGTTCTCTATAGCTTAGTGTTGTTGGTGGTGATTTTTTGTTTATTTGTTTCTGTTTTTTAAAACTCTCTCTGGTGGCTGCCAAGTAGTCTGCACCTATGTGCCAGTGTTACTCCCTCTGCATGATTTTAGACACAGAAGTGCAGAATCACAGAATTGCAGGGGTTGGAAGGGACCTCAAGAGATCACTGACTCCAACCCCTTGTTAAAGCAGGATCCCTACAATAGGTCGCACAGGTAGGCGTCCAGCTGAATCTTGAATATCTCCATAGGAGACTCCACAACCTCTCACTCAGAGAGTTGTGGTCGACAGCTCAGTGTCCCAAGTGGAAACTGGTGACGAGTGGAGTTTCTCAGGGATCGGTGCTGGGATCAGTGTTATTTAACATCTTTGTAGGCAACCTGGAGAGTGGGATCGAGTGCACCCTCAGCAAGTTTGCAGATGACACCATGCTGAGCAGTGCAGTTGAAATGCTAGAGGGAAGGGATGCCATCCAGAAGGACCTGGACAGGCTTGAGAGGTGGGCCCATGCCAACCTCATGAAGTTCAGCAAGGCCAAATGCAAGGTCCTGCACCTGGATCGGGATAATCCCAAGCACAGATACAGATTGGGCAGAGAATGGCTTGTCAGCAGCCCTGAGGAAAAGGATTTGGGGATGTCAGTTGATCACAGACTCAAAATGAGCTGGCAACGTGTGCTTGCAGCCTGGAACGCCAACCATATCCTGGGTTGCATCAAGAGAAGCGTGACCAGCAGGTTGAGGGGAGGTGATTCTGTCCCTCTAATCTGCCCTTGTGAGACCCCACCTGGAGTACTGCATCCAGTTCTGGGGCTCCCAACACAAGAAAGACATGGAACTGTTGGAGCAGGTCCAGAGGAGGGCCACAGAGATGATCAGAGGACTGGAGCACCTCCCCTAAGAGGACAATAGAAACACAAAACCATGAAGTTAAGGGTGCTTATGCCCGCTCCTAAAACGTAGAAGTGCTCCTGACCATTTATGGTCACAGTGGGGTAATTCAAGTTATGATATTTTACTCCCAAAATTTAGAGTCTGCATTTGCTACAATTTTCAATGTGCTTCCTACTCTTTAATCTACCCTGTAGTTAGCTGCTAGAAAACAAATTGAAAGTATCATCTTTTACTCAGGTATGGAGGTTTTTTTTTACACTCCTTGAGGGGAATGAGATAACTCTATGCACTTTTCCCTTATTTTATTCCCCGTTTTGCCTGTCTGCTCCTTGATGGCTTTCACTCTTCGATCAATTCCATCAGTGTTAATTGGAATTTTTTTTCCCATCTTCTCTCGTGATAAGAATATATTTTCATGTAATCTGTTTCTTTGAGCCCAGTGGTAAAAGGTCTGTCTTTGGGAATTCGGACATCTATTTTCCATTAAAATGAATGGAAAGTATTTGAGCACCTTTGAGCTATTGTGAAGCAAATATTCTTGTTCCCCTGAAAGGGATCTCTTGCAGTGAATGACAACAGATAATCTTGAGCTTTGAGACACGTGCTGAAAGTCTGTAAGTAAGCCTTGTCGTTTTATTTGCCTTTCACATAACTTTTCTGTTCTCAGAGGAGTAGCCTTTAAAGTAATCCCAAAGAACTTCCCTCGTCATTAAATACCTGACATCCAAAACACACCAACATTGTTATGTTGCTGCTTCTCCAGAAAATGATGTAAATTTGTGTCCTTCATATTTTGAGGCAGAGATCCGACTGAGCTGACTTTTGGCAGTATGGAAAACCATTGTTTTTTTCCCCAGTGGTTTACTTTCTGTGCTCCAAAATTACAGCTTTAATTTAGGAGGTAAAAAGCTCATAGCCTCTCTGACTGTGAACTTCTAATTAAAGATTGCACTAGATGTGAGCTGACACTTGGTTATTTGCAGTCAGCTTCCTAATACATGAAGTCTTGGATGCTTGAAGTTGTGCTGACTTCGAAGACTACTGAAAAACATTCAAATGGTAAAATTATTTATTTATTTTTTTAAAACCATTTTTTCAAGAAATAAGCAGGAAAAGAGGTAATCCTATTATGGAGACTTTGTTGCTCTTCAATACTTTGAGCTCTGAATAGATCAAAACATCAGCTTGGTAGAGTAATGCTCCGCGCATTCTAACCCTACCTTTCTCAGAGCGGTTTTCCAACTGAATGATTACTAGCACTAGATGGGTGCATGAGCTGGATATGATGCCAGAGCAGCTAGCCCCAGCTTTCATGACTGATGGTGTGCTGCACCAAGTAGCCATTGGCGTGGCACTTCCAGCTGTCTGCCCACCCCATAAACCCATCTGATAGCCCCCAGTGAAATTTTATGGTGTGTTACAGCTTTACTATATGAATCTCCAGGAATTCCAGACTGACGTTCAGCTTTTCTTATTCAATTGGATGGATGATGGATAGCTTGATATTTCTGTTGGATTTCTATTCAGATGTGATGTTTCTCTCTTGCCTGGTGCTTGGCCCACAAATGGTCCATTGAACCTGACCGAGGCTTTCATTTCACTGTTGTGGTAATACCTTTGTTTCTGAAATAGAAAGCTTTAAGGTGTAGCAACGTTTACGATTCTAAAATTGCAATGTTATCACGATATGGTAAAAACAAATGTTGATTCATTTCAAGACCACAGCGGGGTTTCTTTAAAAGCCATGCTTATGTCCTGATTTTTACTCATTCTTTGTTGGCTTCTGGAAAGCTCAACAAAAAGGAACAGTGGGGACAGTAAAATATCAGTTAATACAGAGTTATTTTTATTCCAACTTCTGTTCATTTATTATTATTATTATTATTTAGTTTGTTACATACTATCAAATGGTTTCAGAATGTGACCCCTGATTTTGAAGCGAAATAAATTAAATGTTAGTTAGTACTGATCAGTGGAATATTAACATGGATTTTTTTATTTACTAAAAAATCAGGAAATTAAAGTTCCCCTGGCAAACTTAATTATGTGTAATTGCACAGATATTACAATGGGGATCTCATTATATGATCATCCTTGTAGCAGTACTAAATATGACCATCCTTGTAGCAGTACTAAATATTACAGTCCTTACTAATAATTGCAAGGCAAGTCACAGGAAAGGAGCCATTTGACCATAAAATAGTATCTGACTCAAGCTCTTCACAAAACCTGATGGAAGGGTAGCGTTGAAGTTGGTACACTTCATTTCCATTATATCATTTTGAAAATATTATGTCACCTTGTTCGGTATGTTCCAGTTCTGTAATGAAAGACCATTTTGTTCAAATACAGCTAAAATAAAAGAGCTGTTTGTCTATAGGATACCTAATCTTATTTCTGTCAGGCTTACAGGATGACATCAATGCCAACCTCACCAGATCTCCCAATTTTTGATAGATTTCTTTGAAAGAAAGGCTCTTATCTCTATTCTTGAGTAAATAAGACCTGAGGCTTAATTTTGAGTTAATAAAACTTTTTACTTTTAATTTCTCTGGCTTTAAATAATAAACGCTTTCATCTTTTCCTTCCAAAATGAATTTCAATTAATATTTAAAAAAAAAGTACCCCCAAAAACATCCTTTAAAACAGCTGAGCAAACTGTGTTCAGATTACCCCAAAATATTCTCCTTTAGGCCAAAACTGGAACCAGTCTTGCCTAGTTTTTCCAAGCGAATTTAGCTTATGTAAAATAAAATAATATTCAGACCGGGACATTCCTTTTCCCTATTACATCTAGTATGTCTATCTTTTTTATTCTTCAATTCTTCAAGAACATCTTGGACTCAAAGATCATGAATAGTAAATCCTGCCCATCTGCATACAAAAATAAGCCTGCTGAGATGGTCTACAGATGGGTAAGTTGTGTGAAAGGGAAGCTTGTGTACTTAGTTTTGATGTTATTAGTGCTAATATAACATTTGCATCCTTACTAGTGTTTCCACTTGATATGGAGGTCACCACGTCATCATTTAGTGGGTTTTTTATTTTTCTTACAGTGGGTTTTTCAGACAAAAAGGACAAATCTTTGATGTTTTACTCATTCTCATTTTCTTTTTCTCCCTGCTCTCTGTAGTATTTCTTTGCCCAGGGAGATAAGAAACAGAATCAGGCTCTTCTGTAGACTGTCCAGGTCAGCCTGTTACCCTAAACACCCCTCAAGTTCCTTTGTCTGACATTTCCTGTTACATGGCTATGAGATTTTAAGGGAATATATCCAGAAACTCTAAGCATAGGGACTTAGCAGGAATTTGGACCATCTGAATTTGGGCCCTAGGGTTAATTTTGTGCTGAGCTGCTTACAGGTGTCATACAAGCCACATGGCCCCAAGAGTCATGCCATTTCAGTAACACAGAGTTCCAGTCTATTTGACAAATGCATTGATTTACCCTTGCCTGGTATATATGGAGAAAGATCTTATATAGGAGTTTTCACACTGTGCCTATATTTGAGGAAAAAAAATCCTACGTCATCTGAAGGGATTTCATGGTGAACTGTTAGATGAATAATGGCATTTAGCATTGTTCCTTTCAGAACTTACAGCATTATTGCACATGATGGACCTTCTTTTGGTGTTGGTTGCACAGCCTGAGATTTAAGGAAATTAATAAATAATTTTTCAGTTTCAAAATTTTATAGAAATACTTAAAAATACTTGGGAAAAAGTATGAAAAAGCTAAAAAATAATAATCTGATATCAGTTAAGACACTTGCATAACTTTAGGCTTACTCAAGGGTTTTGAATATTTGAAGTTTCAGTACTGTCTGTCTCTTTTCTCTAGAGGTGGTGTTTGTCCCAATCAAGTCAATCAAATAAATGTTAAAGCGTGGAATTTTTCTTTATCCATCTGACACACAAATTTTAATTTTTTTTTTCTTTAAGTAGCTACTCATTTAGAGGGCAACAGTCTCATATGCAATATTCTAAACTAGAAGATAATTACTTCTTGAAAGAGTACCGTCTATGAAAATGGTGACATAAATATTTTCCAGGTAGAAAAGGATTCACACCCATAAGCTTGTGTGCATACACCAATTCACTCACACTCAGAGGGTTCCAAGTCGCTTTTAAAATGTAGCTGGTGACACTTTTCACTTTTTTTTCCCCATCTAGATCAGATCTTTGTCAACAATAAAATCAGTGCATCTGACCTGATATGTCTGGAATCACAGAATTTCTTTTCAGACTATTTAAAGGAGGTAAAAATGAACTGATGACAAACCTACAGCTTCAGCATTTTCCGTGGTCCTTATCATAGCTATCTACAATTATTATGACAGAAATCATATCCTCCTTCATGCTCCCTAAATTTCTGGGACAAAAATAGAAATCTTTGATAGTTCATTGTAGTTATGTGGTGGAAGAGAGTGATGGATGTGCATCCTGACTTGTGTGTCACCATAGCGTTCTTCTGATGATAAAACTACTTTTTACCATTTGCTGATCAGCTTCTAAGGGATTTCCTGAAGTGAAATATCAAATTTCTAGTTCTTTAAATCCTGACTGAACTGCAATATGATACTTAATAATTAAATTATAGATAACCTTTGGGAAGCGAATAGTTATATAATAGAGGGTGTACAATACAATGCAGTAGGGTACGTAACAGGATCCGATTCCATTGTAACTCCATGGCTTGGATGAGGGCCTTACACATTAGCTCAACAGCTAAATTGGTCACAAATTGCCTGCTGATGCAAATAAAGTTGATATCCCAGCACTCTGTAAATGGAGAGGACAAATACAGATGGATCAGAGGCTGCATGCTTAGCTACAGGTTGTTATATGTTGAATAATCACAACATAATCCATACATTCAAAATATAAAGTTCACATGTGACAGCTCAAGTATGTATATGAACTTGTGTGGAGAGATGGAGATATAGAGTATGTGGGAGTTTGAGGACTGCTATGGATTTTTGTTCTTTTTATTGCAGAATGGCATTGTGGTCTGATATCGATCTTCTGGACTCTGTTTTATTAGGATTCTTAGTCCCTGTAGTATAAAAAGCAAGGAATAGTCTGTGTTTGAACAGAATTTCTTACGCTGCGTAGATCTCACTATCACAGCTCATTGATGTAGCAGCTATATTTACCCCACGCAGTACTGGAGTAATGCAGCACTATTGCATCTGATATGGAATGACTGTACAGGCTAAACATCATTTTGCAGCTTTTGTGCAAGGTGGCCCAAGTGCTATAAAGGCACAGCCACTGTTCCTTTGCCAACATGCTGATAGTGTCATCATAAAAGAAAGTGGGCATTTATGGTACATCGTGACTTGGAGGCAGATTTTCACAAAGCCATTGAAACAGTTGGAGACGTATCAGCTTTGCATCTGATCTATTATTCACTACATTCCTGGATTACAAACAAAACAAGACAAAACAAACAAAAACAATAGAAAAGCCAGTTCTTGTTCAGCAAATGTGCCCCAGCCTTGCCAATCAATTGGGCTGTCTGAGAGCCTGATCTATAAAGGCAACATAGCCTGAACTGACCAGGAAAGTCTGACATCACAGTCTCACGTTTGTTTTCAGCAGAATGGTTAACTCTTTCCATTTAGCTTTTACTATCTGCAAAATGAGAATAGCAGTAGCTTTTTACCAAAGGAAATTGTGAGATTTGATTTGTTGATAGGTATGTGCAAAAGGACAGTGGAATCATGGATCAAAGCTGCTAAATTAAAGGAAAATATTGCTTATTTGGAGTTCTGGCAGTAAGGAATGACTGCTGAGCTGGGGAAACAGTTGAGATTCTTTGAGTATTGAAAAACTCCAGGAGAGCGCAGTATTCCTTTCTCTCTGTCTTCAGCATCTTCACCAGTAAATGTGCAGGGGTAAAGAGCATCCGCATGGTTCTTCTGCATTTTTGTTGACCCCTGCTGCTGTAAATCAAACACGCTGTCCTCCTGTTATCTTCAGATTTAGAAAACCTATTTTAATCACTTCATACAGGTACCTAATTTGAATCAGCCTGCCAAGCTGCAGGGCTCTTGTGCTTTTTTAATTGGCGTCTTTCTCGTTACATTTGAGCATAGTTGTAAAGACACCGCAGAACATGAACAGAGAAAACTAAATCACCATTCCTGTTGGACTGGCAACGTGATTGTGTGTATAGCAGGGGAGGCTGGAGGAAATGAACGTGTTCTGAAGGGGACTACAATGGAGGCAACCAAGTTCAGATATGTTGGCATGAGTGTTTCAATAGCCCATACTATCTACCAAAGAGCTGCAGCAGAAATTTGTCTGGAATTTTTAACACCAGTATGGTATCCTTATGTTAAGCCTCAGAACCATGTAAGTTATTGCAATATATGGGATCAGGTGTTTTCACTTGGAATCAGTCAAACAACCTATCTATAATATCTATAATATCTATAAGATCACCAAGAACCTCAAACTGTGTTACTGATCTACTCTTTCTGGATCAGCTGGAAGCTACAAGCTGGTTTACAAGAACAATTCTTGGTATTCTAGTAAAGCAGAGTCCCTGAAGGTGGTGATGAAACTGTGATGGGGTAGATATGTGGAGTACATAAAAAATAATGAGTTAGCCCATCACAAGGATGAGCCTGGTTCAGGTTCATTGAGTCAGTCTTGCTTAAATGTCTGTAGTACTTGAAAACCAGTGTTTATGAAGCTGCTGAAAGGCCGAATTCTTTCAAATGAAGCAGATCATAGCCTCAGGTGTGGTTATACAACACCTCTTCCAGTTGTGGTTGCCTATAAGATTTGTCTAAACTCACCAAGCTGGTGAGCCTGGGAACATAAAAAGGAGAGGAGAGAACAGGGCACTACAGAGCATGTTATTTGGCACTGAAACACATTCCTTCCCTCTCAGTCTGTCATCCAGAATCTTGTCATGTGCAACAAAGACTTGCACAGCCGTATCAGGTCTGAGAGACAGTTTGGCTTTCCCTGTTTTCCACTTGCTCTTGAAGATCAGCATGTTCTTAGGGCTCTGAGCTGAAAAGACAGGCTTACAGAGGAAGAAAAGCAAGAATGTTATCTTTCAGGAGGCCTGAGGTATAGCAAGAACACAACCCAACCTCTGCTGTCCCTGTGGTATGACAGGCATATTCTTGAGCACACACCATGTGCTGTGCATGGCCAAATGCAGGCTAGCTACTTATTCTTTCCTCTTCCTGCAGGTGAACCAAGTGCACTGGCACCAATCAATACTTGAGAGGAAGAGTTGTGGAAATGAGGTGATGGTGAGCAGGCTCTCTCCAAATCTGTTATTTTGAATCAAACAAATGGGCAGATACTTGCACAGACATTCTTACATCGTGAATCTCCGTTCACATGCTCCACTCTTGATTGCTTAGGTAGGCTAAATAGGTTTATACAGCAACAGAAAATCAGGGCATGGATGGTTTGTATCCATTCAGACAGGCACATGGGCAAGGAACCAGTTGTACAGATCACAACTTGAGGGGTTTATCACTGAGATCAGGTAAATATTTTAGATTTTATAAAAATTAACACTAACTGCACTTATTTCTGAATGAGGGCCAAAACTAGCTTATGTTGGAATCTACTTTGTACTTGCTTTCAAACTTGATGTTTGATGTGCACCTAAACCCACACAACTTTGGAAGGGTTTGTTTCAGGTCCCATTTTAGGTCTGGTTCTAAATGTCCCCATATCAGCATGGAATCATACTCAGTTCTGGGGTTCTTACTGAGGTTCCGAGTTCCTCAGAATATGTGGAAATGTAACCAATGTAATCTGTGATCCTGTTTAGGTATGCTTATGAAATTTCTAGAAAGTTACAGGAAGGAAGGATCTAGATGCCTCCCAAATTCAAGGGTTTGGGTTTGGATCAAAAACAAACCTGAACACTGTTAAAACATAAGTGGTTCCAAATTAGTAGACATACTTCAACCTGAATGTCTGTTAATTATGAAAAGTTCAAATCTGTATTTTATAAGAACTTGGTAAATTTTGGATCTCTCTTCAGATTTTAATCTCTGAGGTGAGTAGGATCGCAGAGTGAATGTTAGCTTGAATGGTAAGAATTCTGGAGTACTAAGACATTCTTACAATATCCTCGCTTTGGAGTAAACCTAATTTTTAAAATTGGAATTCAGAGACTGTTCATATTATTTAAACTAAATAGCAGTGTCTTGTGATTTTCATCAGTTGGCTTTGATACAGACAACTCTTGATAAAGTATCTCTATTTTTCCCATAACATTCCCCATCATATAACTCTGAGATTGGAAAACAAAGCACTGCATATGTTTATGGTGCTACTTGCCCATGGAACTACTGTCGGGTTCATTTTACAGATGGAAATACTGAGGCAGTGAGTGATCATTGGTCATTTGGCACCTCTACAGCCAGAGCGAATTATATAGAGTCCCACAATTAGAAAGAAAGTCTCCTGGAGCACTTTCTGCTTTCCTAACCTTACATACCCTTCAATAAGGTGAATATGGTCATAAGTTCCAGACAAACAGATATATAATGAGGCTAAGTTTTGCTGTATTTGGAGTAACTTAACTTGTAGAGCTGTTTCCATGTACTCCAGATGTGCATTTAGCTAAATCTTACTGAAGGAGTTTAACTAAGTCACCTAATAGAGCTTTTTGCTCTTTGTATTTTATTCTAAGGTAAGAAAGGCAGTGTTTTGATGAAGGTGTTAAAGAAAGTTAACTATTTGAAAAAAAATTGCTTCATTTTTTTCTGTATTTACTGTGTATCTATATGAAAATGGGCTGTTTCTAAGCAAAATACAAAAATGTGTAGCAGCTAGCAGTGAACAAAACTAATCGAATTCACCAGTCACCAGGCTGGTTAATATTATAAAGCCTGAGCATGAATCATGACTATACGGCCAGCCTCAGGGTACAAATCCATGAGTCTAGGGGGTTTACCTGTCTCTTTTAGTAAGTAGGCTATCCCTTTTCAATCACTACAATTTAGGCATAATAAATAAATAGTAATAAATGTGATAATAAAAATGCATTTGGGGAAGTAGGATGTTGTAATAGAACTTTGGATCAAAAACAGATTAGTTTTCCTTAATTTTAGCCATCCTCCAGCTCACTGCCTCACCTCGTCATGTTCTGTAGGCTCCCTCCTCATCTAGGGACATGGGGAGCTGGGTGGAAGGGCTTTTTGGGGGTGCCCGTCTCTCCGCCAACAACGGGGAGAGCCTACACAACTGCTTCAGATGGGACGCTTAGCTTTTAGTTGACTGTGAGTTACTCGAGGTAAATTCCCTCTTAAGCATCAAGAGATTTGGATCCTCATTTGTTTGTCCACTGATTTTCCACATCCCTGGAGGCGTTCAAGGCCAGGTTGGATGGGGCCCTGGGCAGCCTGAACTGGTGGGGGGCAGCCCTGCTTACGGCACGGCATTGAAACTGGTGGACTTCCAGGTCCCTTTCAACCAAACATTCTGTGATTCTATGACTGTGATTCTGTGAATCTCTGATTCATAGCATAGCCATGGCAATATCACTTAACTTTTTTTTTTTTTTTTTTTTTTCCCCTTTGGACTCAGTTTCTCCAAGTAAAATAATAATTCCCTGCTGATGAAGTTGTTGGAGGAGCTTTGTCCGAGGGCAAAATTTGAGCACAAAAAACCTTGTTTTGCCACTTTCATCATAACAATCAACAGAATTCCTGTGACGACGTAAGTTTACGTATGACAAGAGGCAGGGCTGGGTGAAAATTATTTTGAAAGCAGTGTAGATATGAGAGCGTATTGTAAAAATGAATGAAGATGTAGCAGCGGGTGATTGCATGCGTTGGCTCCCCGGTCTTTTGTCTGTGCACCTTGCTCCCAGCCTTTCTCCATCCAAAGAACACGAGGAGTGGGGTGAGCGTGTGCGAAGCCAGCCCTCTATTTTAACTACCCTTGGCCTGTTTGGGAGAGCGTCGTGAGAGATTTATGTCTGCTCACGGAACACCGCGCGCTGGTTGCGTTGCACCTGTTCAGACATAAGCACGCTATTACAGATGCTGGGGAAAAGGTTCCCGATGCACGCGGGGACGTATTTGGGGAGGGGGTGTCCGATTGTTTACAGGGTCCCTCCTCTCCGAGCCCCGCCGTCCCCTATTGTCTAGGGAGCCGAGCTCCGCGCCCGGCCCCGCCGCGCACCTCCCTGCCCGCAGCGAGCGCAGCCGGCGGGCGGCGGGGAGAAAGGTGCGGCGGGGCCGCCCCGGAGCCCAACCTGTTGCTGCGGCGGCCGAGCGGGGAAGGAGGGCCGTCGGCCGCCCCGGAGGAGGGCTTTGTCTGCGCCCGGCTCCGCTCCCCCCCGCCGCCGCTCCCGCTCCCTCTGCCCGCCCGCTCTCGCTCTCGCTCTCCCTCTCGCTGTGGTTTTTGTAAGGTAGGTTGCAGCGCGTGTGTGTGTACACAACATCGAGAGCAGGAAAATGGACTCATTAGGGAGGCAGGCGGTCGGGAGCGCTCGCGCTGTAGTGCCGGGGAGACGGAGGCTATGAGGAGGCAAACTGAGGACGGGGGAACAAGGTAGGCCAGCCAACTTTTGGAAAAAAAAAGGGGGGGAGAGAGGGGGGAAAGCCCGAGCCCCGCTCCGCTGCGCCCGGCGGCACTTCTTTCTCCGGCCCCCCCACCCGGGCTTTAATTTAGAGATGCAAGTTTGGCAGAGCCCAGTGCCAGCCCGCGGCCGGGACCACCGCGCCGAGGCCTGACCCCTGGAAACGTGCTTCCCCCCTCCACTTATCTCAGGGTGTGCCCCCTACGATTCACTTTAATCACTTTCTCTTTTTTTTTTCTTTTTTTTTTCTTTCTTTCTTTTTTTTTTTTTTTCCCCGATGGCGAAGGAAACAAATGCGTTTGTTTTCCAACACCGCTTCCAAGTAAATCAATATCTCGCACTCCTGTGAGCAGCCCTCCCCGCCCGGCTCGCCGCTTTCCTCCTCTGTTTATGCACTTCCATCTGTCCGTCCATATATCATCTCCTCCTTATTTACCGCTAAATGGGTTTTATTACTATTTGCCGACGACTTCTGCCCGCAGCGCCGGCGACGGGGGTGAATGGGGACTCTTTGTTGTGTGGCTATCTGTCGGCTATAAGTTTGAAGTCCAGGCTCGTCATGCGTTAAAATAAAAGCAGAAAAGAGAAAGCGGAGAAAGCAGGTTCCACTCCTCCTGACAGGGCTTTATCCGGAGGTTTTGTTGTTTGTCTGTTTGCCTGCGGGGGCGGAGGGGGTTAATTCGGGTGATCGTACATCGACTTTTTCCTCTCGGGTATTTTTAACGTCTATTTTTCATTATTAGTATTTTTCCAGTTTCCTTTCCTGGGCAGAAAGGAGACGCAGATCCCAACTTTTGTCTCTCGGAGCTGATGTCACGTTATGGAGGCATCGCCGGGTTCGGAAGGACCCAAACTTTGGCGGAGGAGTTGGTATCCTCAGCTGCCCCCCACCCTCCGCTCCGCGCTTCCGTCCGTGCCGGCGGGGACGGCAGGGGGAAGGGAGGGGATATTTTTTACAGCGGTGGCAAATTATGAAATCTGTCGAGCCATTTTGTCCAGCACGAGTAACTATTTATTTACCTTTTTTTTTTTTTTCTTTGAGCAAATATTCCTGCTTATTTGTCATTTCAAACCTTGAAGCTTTCCTCTGAATTAATCCCTATTATATTTTATTTTATTTTTGTGGTTGGGGAGGGATGTGTGATGCATTTCGTCGCCCACTGAGCACTGTCGAGTTTTGGAGCCCAGATTTACTGTGGGTTCTCAGGGCTGCTCGCAGTGATCCATTCGAAATGGTCCTTTTATGTGAGCTCCTGTCAGTGCTGGCGGAGGGCTGAGCTGCTGCTCTGCCGGTGACGGAGAGAGAGGAAAAAGGACAGAGGCAGCCGTGGAAGTGAGTTACATAAAATGTTCTGGAGAACCCGAAGTAATTATGTAAAATGGACGCTGATCGGTGGAGGTCTCTCCACAACAACAATCACCTTTTTAAAGAGAAAATTATTTATTTAATAGCGAGAGGCTGACTTCTTAAAAAAAAAAAAAAAAAATGCATTAGGCCTTCCTCTTAGCACAAAGAAGTGCATAGAGCAGTATTCCCAACCCACCTGGGGACTGCCTCAGAGATCCTCCGAAACCTTCAAATCCTTTAAAATATTTCTTAAAAATCCCTCTTTTATTTTATTTTATTATTATTATTATTTTTTTTTTTGCAGCCAGTGCAAACTTCTGCTGCCAACAGGTTTTTGTGGCTGTTGTTGCGCTGTTTTTCTCGCTGTCCTTTAACTTGCAGCTCCCCAGTTGCAGCTGAAGTGCCTCCCCGCTGAACAAACTAAGTTAATTGAAATCCAGAGCAGCAGATCTATTCACTGGCACGACAACCGCACAAACTACTTGCTCCATTTTATCCAAAGCTTTATTCCAGGACCTGAGCGAAACTTTTCAAGGTTTTCTCTATCACTGTGCCAAGAACTGGTGGCTCGTCTCTTAGCTGGGGAATGGCATTCATTGATTGCTTCCCCCACCCCCCACCCCCCCCCTTTTTTTTTTCTTTCTCTTTTTTTTCTTTTCTTTTCTGCTTTTCACTCGGGCTTCTACATTAATACTTTGTTGATAGAATTCCAGTGCACTCTTTGCACTGCCTCTCCTCCCAGAGCTCAGAGCTTGAGCTCTGAAGCTGGGACATGGGGTCCCGAAGCCACTGTGGTCACCTGCAGAGGGACAGCTGATGTGGCCCCAGGAGGGGTGGCTTTGGGTTCTCTGGGGATGCCCCCGGGAGGGTGGCTGTGCTTTTGGGCTCCCGGTGCATCTTCTGGACTTGCGCAGGTGGGCAGCATCCCACTGGAGGGCAGCAATCCTGGCCTTGGGGGTCTCACCCCTTAGCAGAAGTCCAGCCTCACCTTAATGTTTCAAACAGCTTTTAGAATGACTGTGATGTACCTCTGCATTTTAGGATACCCCTAGGAAAGAAGCATTTGGGCGTAGAAAGAGTTGGAATGGGAGAAATGTTTTTTCTGTATGCAGCAAGGTCTCTTTAGTCTTAAAAACTTTTTCAGTAGAAGAAATCGATTTACTTTGAAATGGCATATTCTAAAAAAAAAAAAAAAATCTTCACCCTTTTGATGGCACAAAGTCCAGCTGCAAACTGGGTACAACGGCAAAGGCTGCAGCATGCTTCAGTAAACTTCAAACCAATGTGCGATGCTGGGGCTGGCACCCAGCAAGCCAAACCCTGGGACGGTGTGGTCTGCAGGGCCGGTGCCCCTGGAGCTGCCCGGCTCTGGGTGTGCATTGTGCGGTGCAGAACAGACAGTGATCCAGCACCCCCACTCCAAAGTAGTGCCCCGGAGTGGTGGTTTTGTGCCCCTGTGGCCGGAGTCAGCTTGGAGCGGGGCTGCGTGTGTGCTCCTGTGAGACAGAGCGAGGCAGCTGGGGCTGTGTGTGTGTCGGTTTGGGCCGCTGTTTGTTGTGGGTTTGTTGGTTGTTTTTTTTTTTTTCCCCAAATGAGGCCAAAAATGGGGAATAAGGCGGTCAGATCCAAATACCAAACAAATAGCGAGCCAAATTAATTTTAATAGTGGAGGATTTTGCTTTTCTCTTACGGGAGGAAAAAAATACGGGGTTTGTTTATTTTGATAAAGGCAGTTGTAGCAATTTCCTGAGTTGGATATATCATTATTGTAAATATTGCTCATGGTTCTCCTATTTTCACATTTTCTTCATAGGCCCGGCTTATTCATAAGGGAAAACAGCTGCAGAAAATTAGAAAAATGTATTATTATTTATATAAAACTTTGATGTAAATAGGGAACAGTGTCCCCCGCTACAGATTTCTGTGGATGGCTTACAAATCCCATACAAGAAAGATTACGGTCTTAGATAAATTGTTATTTAAATCATTTCAAGAGAACCCCGTTCGTTTTTGCAGGCCATATGAGTCTTTAGCAGCATGGTTTGAATAGAACTTCTGTTTAGAAATGGATAGCATGCTGCGGCCCTACAGATCTGAGCCGGTTTCACTCCTGTCCCATTTTATAGGGCCCTTTTACAGGGTGATCCGTGTGGTAAAGAGCTCCTCCTGAAAGAGATTTGTAAATGTTAATGGAAAATTAAATACTGAAATTTAACTTCAAGTTACTTTGTCAGTTTGGTTTGGTTTTGTTTTTTTCTTTAGCAAAACTTTCAGGAAACCCAAGCCCTTTGTAAACGCTTTTTAAGATTTTTTTTGATGAAATAATGCACTGGAAATAGTTGTTTTTAAACTACAACTTGTTCCCTCCGTAAGGTCGGCAAGTTCAGTCCGTGCTGCAGAGAGAAAAGGATGGTAAATCAAAGTGAAACTGACTTCATTGATTGCTTGAGGGTGGCCCACGAAAATTCTGAAAGTAAACAAACAGCATCATCTATGGAAAATAAATTGGCTTTTTATTCATCTGGCCATTCTGATAATCCCAGATCCTCATGGTAAAGAGCAGTGCGTAACTGTGCACCAAGTTTGAAAGTATTGTGGTAATATTTGTACAGTCTTAACTTGAGCAGATTTACATGGGTTGTTCAGAATTTCAGTAAGGAGTGAATAAAGGCAAAAGCTTTCGTCTGGGACAGTTTTTGCTCTGACAGTGTTGCCTGTGTTCCTTGCTATTATTTCTCCTACAAGTTAGCAGTTGGTTCTGACAGCAGCAATCCAGTCCTCTTTAATAGGTAAGTGGCATTTTGGAATGCTTACTTCCACTCCACATTTCCACACTCGTATGGCTCAGATGTCCTGTTTCCCCATGTCCCGTGAAAGCTTTTTGCCTGTCTATACTGATTGCAGCTCAGTCTGGGAGCTGCTGTGCTGGAGCAGTCACTGGGGTGGACATGACGTAGGTGAGACGCTGCTGGTGGCCCCACATCTCCAGCGGGGTGGGAAGGAAACAAGCCCAGCTTCTGCCCCATACGTAGCAGCCTCCGTGTCTTGAATAGTTAAAATACAGCAGCGAGGGATTGGGCTGGTTAGATAGGACTGCGCTTAAAAAATATGCTGTTCCTATGATGGCTGGGGTTCGGCTTTGGTGAGGCGAGCGCGTCGGGCCGCAGCCTGCCCTGTGGGGCAGATGCTCACCGTAGGAAAAAGCAAGCCTGTAGCGGAGCCGGCACTAGGTGGCACTATGGAAAGAGAGGCCACGGAGTGTGCAAGCACAAAGAGCGAAATGTGGTGGTGCCAAGCAGGGGTCCCTTCCCACCAGCCCCGGGAAAGGCAGGTGTTAGGGCTGCTAGGGCTGCAGTCTGACCTCGCTTGCTCTGCTGCAACCCGGCTCTGCTCCTCAAAGCCCCTTAGCAAAAAGAGGCATTCCACGAGAAGCAAGTTCTGCCAATTCAAGCACTGGCAGCGTCTTCAGCACTTCATTCTTAGTGCCATGCTGTACACCTTTCCTTGTGCTGTTGTGAAGTGAGCACAGATTCCATTCTCCAGCCAGTTTGCGTGAGTGTTAACAGCAGTACAAAAGCTGAGCCCAAACCAGCACGTTCTTCCTCCAGTTTGCCATTATATACAGTTGCATTAAAAATCCTTCATGACTGCAGTGAAGAGGAAGGGAGACCTGAAGGGGCAGGGCAGGGTGTGTGACCCTTTGCAGAGCATCTGTGCTCTATCTGTTGGAAACATTTGGCAGGACAGAAGTATTGCCATTCTGTAAGTCACGTCTGTAGATGACCTCTTAATGTTATGCTTCCGTAGTAAATTTATCTTGGGGTTGTGGTGGAGCTAAAAATGCAGGCAGTATGGTGCCATTTGATTCTGAGGTAAACATAGCATGGAAAGTACTGGCTTTTTTTTTTTTTTTTTTCTTTTTTTTCCCCCAACCAAAAGACCGAGTTTCTAATATCTTACTTCTCTGATCATTGACAGCTGAAAGTATGATCCATCTCTTGCAGATATAGAAGTGAGACTGTGAAAGTTGCCTTATGGACTTCAGAGTTTTCCTTTCAGCCAACTGAAAGTTAATTATTGATTTCTCTTCCCTCTCCAGGGATCCCTATGCCGTTTACTCTGGCTAGAAAGTTGGTGGTCACGGTGCTGGAATCTGGGAGTCATGGCTATGTGGCAACATGGGACTTTGCGTTCAGGCAGTCAGGAACAGATTAGATGGAGGCTGATATGGGGAAGAGCAAAAAAAAGATGTAGGTAAAACTTCTCTATGGTTTTATGCAGGGTTGACATAGACCCTTCATGGCTTTGGCTCCTAGAAATTTGATAGCTAAGTGAGTCACTGGCATTAGTGACAGAGAGGAATGTTGACAATAAAGCAAAACCAAACAAGCTAACGACCCCCCAAACTCATTGTTTAGGCTCAGACACAAGAAAACCATGTTTAACTGCTAATGTGCTCCCTCTGCTGGCCCTGCGAAACGAACGAATGCAATTCCCAGGAGACTCAGCCACGCCCGGCAGGACAGCACCCTGCAAAAACTGGGGTTAAGTAAGAAGTAAGCTTCAAGCTCTCTCCTTCTCCTGTATTAGCAGGAGAAGCCTTCGTACAAAGTGTGCTACAGCCTTATTATATACTTGGCATGACACACTGAGCATGGTCATGAAATCTCAATCCACTAACTCAGACTTCTTTTGCTTTGTTTCCAGTCTCGCTTGTATTTGATAGGCAATTTTTTTTCTGCCGTTCCCAAAAGTTTGAATTTTCCATTTTGTTGCTGCTTCCTCTAGGATTCTTCCCATCTGAAGGAGTTTTAAGTATGTTCTTGTCGGTGCTTTTATCATCCACTACAGTGCATGTAGGATCTGAAGAAGCCTGGGTGCAGCTAAGGCTTTGGCTGCTTCCAACTCTCTCTGTCCCAGTTAAATCTGCCTGTCAGCTCTGTACCGCTGTGCCCACTTCATCCTGGCCTTTGGCGTGAATAGCGGCTGTTTTTTCGGGATGCTCTCGAACATCCTTCCTCGTTGTGATGCATCTGTATTTCTTTTCCAAACATAGACCCAATTGTTTCATATGTTGCCTGCACAGTGCGTTTTCCCCAGTAGATCTATTTTTAAAATCCAGCATTTTGTACTTTCATACTATGAAACATTTTGAAGTTCTGGGTAAGGCTGAGTGTTGGAGAAAAAGCTGGAGAAGGCTTTATTAATTCCATTAGAATATTTGGAATGTGTGGAAGTTTCCTGACACAGTAATTATATAGTGAAATACTGTCCTGTATTTCCCATATTTTCCATCCCTGAGGACTGTCATAATAAAGAACCTCATCTTGCAGCCATTGGCACGTTGGTGGGAGTTGGCCATGCTGAGTTGCAGCAGGACTGGGCTCGAGTTCTCCATGTAGAACAGTGAAAAGTTTCCTCTCTGTGAGTCTCACGCTGCCCATCTAGGTGACTGCTTATTAAATCCTTACCCAATAGGGACAATAAACCAAACAGCCTGGTGGGTAGCTAATTGGCTGGAGTGACTCAAGCCACATATAAATCTCATTTGTACTCAGAACATTGACTCTCTCTGGCCTCATCGGTCTTCCTAGTATTCATTCATTTGGAGATGGCCAGAATAGAATACAAAGAAAATCATCCCTTGCTCTTCTTTCTCAGCGTGTCTCTTAGGGTGCACATGGGATGATTCTCCGTTATTTCCCTTTCATAGACCCTGCAGTTTAGGAACCCATCCTCCTGAAACATAAAGCAAGGAGCTGGGCCCCATGTGGGCAGCCACAGCAGAGACATCAGGAAAGCGAAGCAGCGCCGAGAGCAGCTCACCCTCCTGTCACCAGGTCCCTTGCCATGAGGAATCGTAGCAGGGGTTGGTATGGAGATGGCTTGCCCTCCTGCTGTACCTGCTTTGGGGATAAATAGAGAATTCAGCGCCTGGGGCTACCAATCTGGCACCTTTTGCTAGTACTAAGCTAATGATGTGATTAGGACCAATACACGTTTTCAGCAAAGGCCCGGCCTCTGCTGACTCACCGCGAACTGCTTGAAGCCCAAACACTGTTTTGTTTTTTCCAGCATTTCATAAAAACGCTGCTTTTATTTCCCTCTCCGAGCCACGGCCAAGTTCTGAAAGCTTCAAAACCTGCTCCAACCAGATAGTAAAAGTGCGTTTTTAAGATACTGACGTTTCCTAAATGAGTTGGTCTTTTCTGAGCTATATCAACTTCAAATCATTTATCCACTAAGTCAGTCGAGCTCAGCCTGAAACATTTTGCTGCTGTGAAAGCAGCTGCTCCTGAATGAGGTTAAAAGCCAGTTGTGCTCCTGCAGTACATTTGGCTTTGCTGCTCGGCAAGAGAAAGCTCAGGCTTTTTCTCTGGTGCAGGGCTTTTTTTTTCCTGCTAATCTCTGAGTCCCTTTTTACAGGAGACAGGGTGCCATTCAAAGCTTTTCATAATAGTTTTTAGGCAATTTTTTTAACCTATGTACAAAAATGTTAAATATTTTATTCAGCACCGAGGCACGGAGCAGCATGAGAAATGGCAATGAGACTGCAGTGTAGTAGCTATAGCAATGTATGTGAGTACATAGGTACTAGAAAGGATAACCGCTGATGATGGACGCAGAAGCCTTATTTTGGTTATAGTTTCTTTTCTAATTTTCAACAAGACTCTTCATTTCTCAGTTTCTCAGTTCCACATCTTCAAGATAGGGATAATGACATTTATTTATTTCTGAGAACAGTTGGGAGATCGGTAGCTACAGCTTTATCAACTAGTTTTAACATTGCAATAATCTTTCCCTCTCTACTTTTTGTCCTATCGCCCTGAGAGTGCAGCCTCTTTCTTTATGTTAATGGGGTTTCCTTTGACAGTCAAGTTTTTGAACGTGTAGTCTTTCTCATAGAATCATAGAATGGCCTGGGTTGAAAAGGACCGCAGTGATCATCTTGTTTCAACCCCCCTGCTATGTGCAGGGTCTCCAACCACCAGACCAGGCTGCCCAGAGCCACATCCAGCCTGGCCTTGAATGCCTCCAGGGATGGGGCATCCACAACCTCCTTGGGCAGCCTGGAGGTTCTCTGACATGTCCAAGCAGAACGTACACCTGAGGTCCTACTCATTTTATTTTGGAGAAGTTTTCTCCACATGGAGACAAGTGTCAGCATTTGCTTCAGTGGTAGAGATGGCAGTAACTGTTTAGCCATAGGCATGCAGACTGTACCATCTCAGGTGAATTTTGAATGAGTTGTGAGCCATATATTGCTACTGCAGTCATCCCTAGATTGCCCTTACCAACCTGTTGTTAGCAACAGAACCTGCCCAGGTACTCTGTGGTGGAGTGAGAGCCATCTTGTCTAGATCACTTCTGTATCCACCAGCCACAGGGAAGTTCATTCTGCTACCAAATAATTTTCATTTCACATCTTTTCTTTTTTTTTTTTTTTTTCTTTTTCCTTTTTTAGGGAAAAAAAAAAGGAAAATAAAAAGGAAATGAGTTAAAATGAACATTTCTGGAGTTCTCTGGTTGAGACTGGTTGTTTAGGAGCACTGTGGACTGAAAGCTGCTTTAAAGGGTTATTGAAATCTGGTTGAGTGATGTTACTATGGAACACTGGCTTCTATATGGGAGAAGGATACAAGTGGAGCATTTAGGAAAGGGGGTTGGGACAATGTGAGCAATAAGAAATAAAAACTGAGACACAGGCAGGGGGCAGAGCTGCTCAAAGAAAACGAGGACAAAAAGTCTGAAGTTCATGCAAAAAGAGGGGCTATCTTGGTCCCACTGGCAGGAAAGGAAGAAAATGTTAGCAGAGGGATTTGGTTTGATGTGAATCAGAGTGGGGTGGAATGAGGCCACGGCTCTTCCCTTCTCCCTCAAAGGAGCGGTGAGCTGGAATAATCATCATACAACAGTTATCTCGAAAGGACCGTGCTCTTGGGATAAGGAATTCCATGTGAAAGTTCTGAATGTCTGTGTATCTACTCAAAAGTTTATGGTTCATGTTTTGCCTTAAGTTATGTTTGTGTAAAAGTGGAGTAATTGCTTAAAAATTAGAAGGATCAGCACTGAGCTGAGAGCCAAATTTACCTTAGTATTTCTAGCTTACTGTCTGTAGTTGGCATCCATCTGAAGCAGTAAAGATGATGCATGTTACTCTACAAATGATTGTGGCCAGGAGACGAGCTTTCTCTGGGACAACGCTGCTGAATTTGACCTCATTTTAGCTGTTTTCAATACTGTTTCCTTTATGGCAGCATGCATAGGTGTATTAAAAAGATTCTTACCAGATTGTTCCTTGAAATTCAAGCTTACAAGGTCTGATGAAAATGCTTGCTTTCAGGTGTTGGTGATTATTCTCATCATACCCAGGCAAAGCCTGCAAACAATTTAAGATCCACAAGATGCCTTTTTGTTGTTGTTGTTGATCATTTTGTTGTTGCGAAAGCTTAAACCTAAAGCCTCATGTGATTGTTCTTTTATTTTTTGTTTTGTTTCGCTTTTTTCTCATTGCCCAGAGAAGAGAAGTGCCAGTTCTGTCTAAGTCATTCCTGGGCTTTTTAGGTAAAGGAGTGCCACCGGTAGTTCCCAACAGTGAGCAGTGAGCAGCTGAGTTCATCCGGGGAAGGGAATGCCTACATAAGATTCCAGGACAGTTTAGCCACATATAGCTGCTGATATGGATGAATAACACTTGATGTTTCTGAAGAAACTTATTCAAATATATCACAGTATTCAACAAAAGTAATTAGTTTAGTTTTGCTTAGCTCCCGTAGCTGAGTCAATTTTATGATTTCTATTTCTTAAATCAGGAACTACCCAGGCACGGAGAGAAAGAGGAAGTGATGCCTTCCTTCCTTCCTCAGTTCATTGTACAAGCAGATAGGACCTGGAAAAGTAAAGACCATGTTCCATGGACAAAGGAAGCTCAAATGAATCTTGACCATATTAAAACTGTTAATACTTTTTTTTACATCACTGTGGTATCATAATGCATATGCAACTTCTTTGCCATAGAAGTCTTGTACTTTCAGAGTGAGATAAAAAGACCCTACTTTAACTGGAAATCACACATTTAACATGCCCATTTAACATGCACATTTAAAATGTCTTACTTTTAACAATGGAATTTAAAAAATATATGTTATTTGTTTGCTTATTGTATTATTATTTATTATTACTCTGTTAGCTCAGTTAGTATAACTTCAAAGACTTGTAAGAAACAAGTAACTTTTGTTTTCCAATTGGCTTTCCCACATTGAGATCTGTCCCGGTGAGGTACTGAGTTAGATTTGAGCCAATTCTGCCCAAGAAAGAGGTGTTTGAAAACTGTACCAATACGTCACCTCTATTTGTACATCAGTAATTATAGGGTAAGATTGTACCTTGCTGAAATAAACAGTGGTGTTGCTGGGTTCATGAAACAGTCGTAAGAAGGAAGCTGAAGCTCTGTACTGCAAATAAAGACAAAAGTACTGCCCAACAGTCATGTTGTTCTGGGCTTCTTGTGTGTATAGCTGCTTGTCTGCATCACTGCTGGTAAGCTCTATGGGAGCTGCAGTAAGTAAAAGAGAGGATAGCCCCTCAGGGTTCTTTGGACACACATATTTGAAGAGGATTGTTACTTGACTGTGTAAACTGTCAGTGGAAACGAGGCATATGCAAGTAATAATGGAAGCTTGCAAGTACTGGATTTGGGCAGAGCACAGATGTATTACTGCTGAGGCATTTGTGAGGGAAAGAACAGAGCTGTTTGTACATTCAACCTGAAAAGTGTGCAGCAAATAGCTGCATTTAACTTTTTGTTTCCTCAGAATGAGATTCAGATCTGAATTCTTGAAAAACTTGCAAGTTTTCATTTTGTCCTTCTTTCCCACATCCCAAATGCCAAATTTAATGTTTATTGATTGGAAAGATGGCAACAGAAAGTTTTATTAGCCAGCACAATTAATACTTGCTCCTTTTGAGAGCCAAATTCATCTAGTTTAGTATGTTTACAGAAGAAAAGGCTGGAATGCACAGCAAGGTTTTTTCTTTATCAGACACATGTGGACTTACCATCACTGGCTATATTTGTGAGATGCTCTAACAAAGAACACTCCTCAGGCATGTCTCATATTTCAAGAATCAAAGGGCAAAGAATGAATGTCCCTTCTAGGAAATGGATGAACCAGCTTTTTAATATGCAATCTCCAATTGCAGTAATCCTCAAGAAGATTGTAAAAGCCAGGATGGAGTCAAAAACCTCCTCTTATTAACCTCCAGAAGGACACAAAGAGCTTTGGATCTCAAGGCTGGTCTGGATGCCAAGTGCACTCCTTAAGTACTCTCAGATTGTCTCAGTGTGCCATAACTTTTGGTAGACACAATATGGTTCATCCAGGAGATGAAGAGACCAGGTTTATTGGGATAATTCCCACTCAAGAGAGGCTGATCAAGCTGCTTTGTACAGGGAAGCCAATAAATGCCTGGTTTGTTTGTTTGTTTTCTCTCACTGGAGATTTTTCCCTGCTATCCTTTCATTTATGCATAATGACCCGTTTCATAGATTGAATGGTCTCTGAGATTTGTTTGCCTCTGCTTGTAAGCATTGGTCCTATGAGAGACGTTCCTCAAGACAATTGCATTTGAATGCTCATACTTTTAGGACACACAGATCCGGTTTACCTTCTGAACTCAGGGGTAGGGAAATTCTGCAGATTACATGCTTGCCTCTGCTTGCTACTATCTCAATAAAAATCAGCAACTTTGTTTCCTCATTGAGCATTTCCACCGTTATACATTTACTTACATAATTG
Organism: Chrysolophus pictus; assembly: GCA_037305975.1. Taxonomy (NCBI): domain Eukaryota; kingdom Metazoa; phylum Chordata; class Aves; order Galliformes; family Phasianidae; genus Chrysolophus; species Chrysolophus pictus. The sequence goes on along the minus strand of CM074576.1, from coordinate 113,292,828 downwards.
AGCTTCTACATTATTGTTTGTATGTTTCTTTCTTTCTTCCTTTCTTTCTCTAATTTGCTGAGATACAACACTTGCTGTATATAATTAGGGCACGTGTATTCTTCACAACTCCAAAGCAGTGCTTTATACGGCATTCCATTTTTCCTTTGAGTTGCTATGAATCATATATATCTACCTGGGTTTTGGGAAAAGGTGGATTAAAGAGTCAATGGCTATGTAAACGTTAAGTTAGCAAACCCAATGGATACTTATTTTTTAACCATTTTAGTGAAGTCATCTTTTTGTAGCCCTTCCTCCTACCATGATGGGACTAACTGATGTGCTTAGGGGGAAGTTCTCTGGCTCTTCTCTTTTTCAAAGCTTCAAACATACTTAGAGATCAACAAGGCAAGAGCATCTTGGGAACTTGAAGAAAGATTGTCAGGGCATTCCTTCTGAATGTTTGGGAAGCCTGAGTGTGTGAGCTGCATTTATACTGGCTGAATCAGTGTTAACAAGAATGGGTGAGACTGTGTCTGCTCGGAAGTGCTCTCAGTTTAGTTCTGTGGGGAGAGACCAGGAAAGGAGCAATGCAGGAAACATGTAGGCAAATGCCCACTTTGCCAAGTGCAAAAAACTACTGTTTCAAATCTTTTTTTGCTCTCTGCTTATTTTACAAAGTTTTTGCTTTTCTGTATCTTCTCTTTTGACATCTGTATATTTGACTTTAACAAAAGCAGCGCAGTAAGCTGAGCGAATGGAATGGTGTTCAATTTGCTTGCCTATTTTCAGCCTGAGCATATCATGTACCTGCTCCTTGTGGCAGAAAGGGCCATATGCCCCGGCTCCTTCTGTGATGTGTGATCTTGTTGTGCATGCACAACAGAATGGAGCTGGGCAGAATTCAGTCGCGGTGCGCCGAATTTTCTCATGTGATACAGATGTGATGTCCATGCTCAGGAGCTCCAAAGCTTCACAGAATCACTGAATTTACTGTGAATGCACCAGAACTGATTGGGTTAGTTGATGTGCATCCTACATGACCTAGCCTTTCTTGGCTGCATCCATGTTAATCGTGCGCTCACAGGGGATTAGGTCTTGCTGGGTGAGTGTCATCAGGAATAGGTCATGAGTGAGATCAATTGTCCATAAACAAAGGCCAAGTGTGCTTAGCACAATCTTCAAACACTGATTTTTAAATATTTTTTAATCAGGTACTGTTTATATTGACCTTAAATAGTGCGTCTGGAAGAAGTGAAAATGTGAGTAATGTAAATAAACTGACTTTTTAGTCCTTGTTACTCATCTAGGTGCTTCACCCCTCTGTTCCCCAGCTCTAAAGTGGAGTGACGAGAGAACCTTCTTCATGCCTTGAAGCTTAGCAAACATTTTGCCAGGCGCTCAGAAATCTTTAGGTGAAAAAGGCTGGTGATGAAACAGTGATTATTGCCACATTTACCTTCTCTTAGTCTGGCAGGAACAAGCAGAAAACTCAAACACTTGTGTTACCATGAGAAACGGAGACATGTTCCTTTCAAAACTTTCCCGGTGAGGTGGGAAGCCTTTCATGCTGTCTGGAAGTTTCTCCACAGAAATGTCTTCTAAAGCTGTAAACCTTTCCCTCCATATAGTGTTTTGCCTGATCACCTCATCAGTGGAAGAATACAGAAGTGAAACAAAGGAGGGAAGTACTAAAAGCAAATTCTGACTACTTCAAACCTTGTGTTCCACCGAGACCTATGGAAGTTTGAATGCCAACCCAGGGTTGCAGTTAGCTTTCTGGGTAGCAGGGAATGAGCAGAGGTTGCGGTATGGGTAGAGAGGAAAATGAGATGAGCAAGTAGCAAGTGTGTTTGGACTGTGGAGGAGATGTATGTAGTTGGCAGTGTGGAAACATGGCTGTGTCACGATGAGGGACGTCGCTGTGTTTGTACCTTACCTCCTGACAGAGGGGCAGGATTTAGGGCAGCAGTAATCTAAGTAAGATGGAGACAAAGATTGGGAAGGAAGTGGAAGGTCCTGTGCTATGGCAGCCACCGTTGGGGTGCCTGTGTTTATTCTTGAGTTCGTGGCGGTGCTGAATATCATTGGGGCAGTGCCGTGTGGAGTGTTCTCGGTATAAATAGAATCCATAAATAGTTTTGCAGAGAGTCGGGATTTTATTTTGCTTGTGAAGTTGGACTTACTGTGACTCTTGGCTCTGCCATTTCTTTCCTTACCTTATTGCTGGGATAAAGTTTATATTGCTTAGCCTGAATTCGCGTATATATTAATACGCTTTCATCTCTTTCTCTGTTGCTTTGTTTATCTGTCTCTGTCTATCTCTGTGTGCGCCTGCTGCTTGTCTGCCTGCCAGTTTTTTCTTTGTCTCTATCACTTCATCATTGAACCCATCTGTGTAGAAAATGGGATATTTGGCTGTCTTGTATTTTTTTTTATTATTTTTTTTATTCGTGTCATTTTGTTCCCTCAGACTTACGAGGATAAAACTCGCACTCCTGGGGGTGCCAGGCGTTTCAGATCTTGCGTTTAGGAGGAGCTGTGATGCTTTTTGTGTCTGTTTGTCTGTCCATCTGTCTGCCGGTCTATAATAAGCTGTGCAGCGAGACAGCAGCTTACTATCTGTGTGTGTGAAATTAGCTAATTGGTGTTAGCAGCAATATTTTCACATGTTTTATAAGCAAAGTGCAGCAAGGTATATAAATGTAGATATGATCCAGAGACACACACACATACACACACGCGCGCGCGCACGCAAGCCTGTCGCTGCTCATGCATAGACGCTCAGAAGTAATTAATGTTAATAAGATTTTAATGTGCTTGTGAGATCATAATGAGGAGAAATGAATGCTGTGATTAGAAAAAGGTAACTGTGTGTGTGTTTTGGCTTAGAACAAGATTTCCCCTCTTTTTTTATAAATCACAATTTCAGAACTTGTTTGTGATTGCATCAATCGGTTCTTATTTTCAAATTAGAGGTCTGTTCAGCCATTTGAATGATTAGCCAAATAAATGGGGAAAATCCTGATCGTAAGGAACAGTGCAGATTGGGAGATTTTTTTTTCCCTCTTAGAAAGCAATACTAGTATGTGACAGGGCTGGGCACCCTCATCCTTCTAGCATTACGGGGTTTTTTTTGATGCTGCTTTTAAAGCCTCATCAGAAACTGCTCCCAGAGACGGCGCTCATTTTTTACAAATAGAGATGTTTATCTATAGGTGTCTGCAGTGCATAATCAACCACTGAAACTATTGTGCCAAGGCACATTCCCGTTCATCAGTAATGATGAATCCTCTGAGTCCAGATGATCACATGATACCTTGATAATATTTTGAAATAATTAGTTTAAGAAAGAAGAACCGTATACGTTTATTTTTTAGTTTAATCAGTCGCCTTCTAAAGAAGTCAGATAGGAAAGTGCTTGCAGGAAATATTTTCCAAGCTAAATGTTCTTTCATCCTGGATGCTGCACAGCCACCAGACCGAGGCTGGCTGGAATCCAGATGGACACTAGGGGTCCTTCTCCCCAGCAAATCGGTGAAAATATTGTCCAGAGGGCTTTGCTTTCATTTGCATTCTTATTGTTGTTATTATTTTGAGTCATAAAAGCTATCAAAATATTAAAAAGTTCTTACCTGATGGCACTGCACAAATCACTTCAAGATTGGGGATATTTTTTTTATTAACTGATGCTGAGAGATTAAATATTCTGTTTTAAAAAGGTACAGTGTCTGCACTGTGTGCTTCCCACTTCTTTCTTTTGGTGGTGCCTGGCTCTATTGGTGTTCAAAAATATTAATCTGAGTTTGAATTCACAGATTATAATTAATTTTCAGAAATTGCTGGGGTAGCACAACAGAGTTTGGGATGAGAAATGGTAGAATGCGGTGATCTGATTGCAGTTTCCAAAATTGTGATGAATGAAACCAAGTGCCGGTGGGTACAACTGTGACATGACGTGAGGTCTCCAAAGAAGATGATCTGACAGTTCATTTGAAAAAATGAATTATTCTGGGGCGAAGAAACATCAGGCATTTTGTATATTTGTTATTCCTCTAAACGCTCCCTTCAGCGAGCTGCTTTAATTCAGGAGTAAATTAGTCTTAGGACAATGTAGCTTAACTGAATAAGGAGCTACAGGGAGCTTTGCTGCTGAATTAGAGCATCCACTCACAGCTTCAAGACAGTTAAACGTGTGGATACTGAAGTTAAACATTTGGTTGATTTGCCTTAACTTTCTGAACATCTCCGTGCAAGCTTGACATTAGAGACAGATAAACTGTCCCAAGAAATTCATTTGATACTGGGGCCCCCAGAACAAAGCAAATTTCAATAGTTCCTTTGCTCTGAGGAAAATATTCTGCCACCCAATTACTGCACTGTTCTTGTTAGAGTACTGCTTGTCCAGCCAGTCCTTGGATACTGGTGTTTTTCCAACAACTGCAGTTGTTGGAGGATCCACAGATAATGATGGTTATTTTTTCTTAGAGTTACTGTACATGCATAGGCTCCTTTTTTGGGAGTAAAACATGATGAAAGTAGAAGTACCGTATGCTTACAGTGACTTCTAGAATTACTAAAAGAAAGGAAAGTGTATTCACAAGTTCTGTTTCCTTTTGGCATCTTGCTTATATTTGGCTACTCTGGTTAGGGTTAGCTCAAAGTTGACAGAGGGATCTGCATTTTTCTTTGGCTGTTCTGAGAGAATATGTTGGGAGCGTAGCAATGGCAAGCCATCTTGGGAGAGACTCATTTTCTCTTAAAGAGGCCTATGTACCCTGTGAAAATAGGAGCTCATAACTGTATGTTCAGATTGTGCCCTGAAGAATGTTTTAGAGCACGTTTGCCAGCCTTACTTGTATTGCATCTGTTTAATTTGACTTTATTCCTAAGTGCACATATAAGGTTAAAATGCTATTGATTAAAGTTTATAATTGACAAACTGTGAGTTAGCTGAATAGAATCTCCATGCTAAGCAACATGAGATTTGTCCATGTAACTTGCACAGTGAAAACTTCTATGTATGCATGGATTTTAAAGAATATCTGCTTGTTCTAGCTTTGCCAGGCCAGCAGAAAAAGTGATCAACTTGAAGGTTTTTTTGAAAGTAGTCATCTGCTAGCCTCAAAATGGGTGTGTTTGTTCAAGTATACTAGCTGATCTTAGGTTTATCGTACGGTATGGAGACAAAGAAAGCATACATTCTGAAACTGTGAAGACTGAAGTTTAAAAAAAATCATGAATTATCTCATCTTACTTGCCCAGTTCCATAGTTACGCTTCTAAATAAGCAGCTACTTTTTCAAAGTGCTTAATACCAAGAAACCCCTGCAGAATATGCTGGATGCACAGAACTTTTAGTAGCATGTGGATTTGAAAGAGCCCATCTATATGCCAGTTTTGAAAATGCTGTCCAGAAGTCTTAGGGATCAAGATGAACTTAGAAATTCCAGATAAAAGGTACTTCTGACAAAAACGTTATTTCGAATGGTTTTGTAATTGTAGTGTACATATGGGTACGTATGGGTGTCCGTAGGAAAAGAGCTGCTGAAAAAATCAAATAAATTGTTCATAGGCTCTGTCTCTTCTGCTTCTCAAAGTGTTAGAAACTTCTGAGATAAATAAGGAAAGTCTTCTAATGAACAAGTAAACTGTCCATGGAGTAAGCTCCTACCTTGCTCTGCCATGGGATAATTCACCAAGTATTTGAACAGTGTGTGTACAAGTTTTCTACTTGATTAGAGTTCTGTTTGATGTTATAATGGATATTCATACTAGCCACGTAAAATTTCTTTTTTTATTTTTCTTTTTTTCCTTTTTTTTTTTTTTTCTTTATGTAAGCTCTTGATCTGTGTTGCTTTGCTGTGGGTATCATGTGATCTACAGGTTGGTTCACACATGAAAGAACTAGCTTAATTTTTCTGAAATGTTGTGTGTGAAAGATATTTGGAAAATTGAAGTTTAAAGTAATGTAAAAGCACTGAGCAACTAGATGGAGTCAGAAACACGAACCACTGTAGTATGAATTTACTTCTTGGTATCTCAACTTTATTATCTGGGGAACATGTGTCTCCAGAATTCCAGTGGCTTCATGACTACAGCCGTGACAGAAATATACAAAATAGGTTAGGTATGTTTACATATGTGCTAAGCCATACACTTATGCCTGTGTTCACAAGTAGTGCATTTAGAAAGAGTTGGAATGTACAAGAAGTATTTGAATAAGAAGTTTGGGGAATGGTTCAGCTTGTTTGGAAAATGTTGAAACTTAATCTTGTTCCCATCCCCAGTTCTGCCACTGAGATTGAGAGAATCAGGCTTTTTTACCTACGCCTGCATAAGTTATTCAAGAAAATTGCAAACATCCTGAGTTTCCTCCAGCAAAGAGGTATTATGTATCTATTACCTCAGTTTACCCATTAATATGATAGGATAAATATTTATATAGATTTTTATAACTCCCAATTGAACAGGTGGAATTTAACTGAAGGCGAGAGCCTTTGTTCTGTCATGTGAAGACCTTTCACATCTGCTAGGCACTGTACATTGTGTCAGGGACTCACTCATTTGTCAGTCTCTACATTACACTTCCTAGTGATGCGAGTCTTTGCAATTCACATTGGCCAACACATCACAGCTGTGGGACTCCATGTTCCTGATGCGTCTGGCCATCCTGCTGGCCACATCTGTCTTCTGCATGTGATTCTGCCTGTGAAGCAGGCAGAGATCATTGTGTTAGCTAGCAATATCTGCAGGGCTTAATATCTTCAAGCCCTGAGCAGAAGAGGCTCTGCTAGCAGGCATAATCTGTAGTTACAGCCCAGGTAATGGGAACTACAACGTGAGTTGCTGTGTGAAGTCTTATTCCTTGGGCCAGATGAGGTCTTCTTGGCAGGCAGAAAGCTGTGAAATCTGATTCAGGAGAAAAATCTCTGTAGCTCTCTTTTGTGATACATGCTAAAGACTGGACTAATCCATTGAGTGCATGAGCCACTCAAATGCCCAGTGTCTCCCAGCTCTGCACAGGTGGACATTCTTACCTGACCACATGATAAATGTCTTTCCTTCAATAATAGTCTGGGTCATCTCAACAGCACTTAAGGCAAGTCATGTGGCATGTGGCCTTGGTAAAACAACCTGTTCTGCTCATGAAACACTGTCGGTCTCTGTTCAAGATTGGGGAGAAGGTCTGAGGCAGCATGGGGCAGGGAACATGGGTAAGGTGTGTAGAGAGTGGGATGGAGAGCTGAAAGGCTTGGGCTTTGCTTCTGTGGAAGAGAGAAAAGCAGGGAGGGAGTGAAGCAGGGAACAGTACTGCGGGGTGGGCTTTGATGGAAGGGCACAGAAAGTGAATTCTATAAAAGCGGTTTTAAGTGCAATATGTGTTAGAAGTATGGGGAGGTGAGGGAATGGAGAAAAGATGAGAAGCAACATTACAGACTGTTGCTACCTGTGCACACTTGGAGGTCATCAGAACTGTGAGATGCTGTTGCCAGTGCACTGCTACCATAAGAAACTTCTTGACTTTTGGAAAGTCTTGAAAATATTAAAAATAAATATAGTTGAGGCCCACTCTTTGTTGGATTTTCTGTTCTTCCTTCGTAATATAATAGCCTACTTTTGATGAATGCACTGTTAGCACCCCCAGTAGAATCGCTTTTCAGCATTCTACCTTTGCTTCTTCTTTCATGATATTTCCTAACTTATCTTCCTTTTTCTGCCCCTGATAGCAAGTGACAGTAAGTGGTTAAATTTACTGCTGCCACTTTACTGTGACTTGGTGCTGAAACAGACCAGCTGTAAGGCCTAGCAGGTATAGGCTTATGTTCTAAAGACTGTGTAGTCTTTGAACACAATGGATTTAGTTGTAAGCAATGTAGTGCGTGCTGGAACCTAAGGGGTTGACAGTCCTGGTGTAATGAGGCTATCTCAAAGGATTGTAAGAGACATTACCAATTACTTCCGGCCTAGAGAACTTGTTCAAATACATATCTTTCTGAAATCCGAGCATGAAGGCAATCGCTTTATGGGCCGAAATTTTGTAATCCTAAGGTAAGTGATAATTTTGTAATGCTTGGTAGTTCTTGTCCCTCATATATGTCTTTCTTTCTTTTGGAGGAATTTTCTTTCAATACTTGTCTATGATTTTAGCCATTCTAGAACTTTAAAAACAAACAAACAAAAAGCCTAAGGAACACATGTAGTCTTCTTCACTGTCCAAAAGAGGATAGACTGTATGTTTTGTTGTTTCTGATAAATATTTGTCCAGACTGTTGTGAATACTACTTCAAGTGATCTATTCTAGTACCTCATTTTTCTTACCATCAGAAAGACTTTCTTGTTGCCTAACCTAAATCTTCCTTGGTGTAATGTACTTCACTCTTTTCTTTTTCAATTATTCACATTTCCTTTGCAACAGCTTTTTATGCCCAGGAAATTTGGGTAACGTAGTTATTTTTTTGCATTTTTTTTCCTACTCTCTGATATCTGTATTTATGTTCATTCATGCCTTTTTTCTAGGTATTCCTCTGCTGTTTCTTGAACAGCTGTCTCCATATTTGGACAGTTTGCATCTTGAAACTTCCCAAAACTGAGTAGAGTTGAAGGCTTACTTCCTGTATCCTCTGGGCTACATGTCTGCTTTGATAAAGCCAAAAATGACAAATGACCTTGTGCTTCACCAGGATATTGCAAACTTATATCAGGTTTATAGTTCACCATAGCCTTAGATCCTTTTCTGAAAAGCTGCTGTCGTCTCACTTATATGCTATTTTGTATTTGTGTCATTAATTATTTCTGCCTAGGTACAGTACTTCACCCATATTCCTTTTGGATTTTATCCACTGTCTCTAGACCATTGCTTTTATTTGCCAAGGACATTTAGAATTCAGTGCCTTTTCATATTCAAGTTGTTTGCAAGTCTGATAAACTTTTTTTTCCCATCATCTACATTATTAATGAAAAAGTCAAATAATAATAATAATAATAATTAAAAAAACTCTCCAAGGCAACAACCCAGTTGTGGTAGTCTTATATTTTAATAATTGTTGGACTCCCATAACCAAGTGGTTTTTTATCTGTACAATACTGAGACTATGCTTGCTTTTTTCTGAGTTAGCATGTAAGAATATTACATAAAACTGTCGAAAGGCCAAAATGAAGTCAAGGTACATGACACTGGCTGTTTTCCACAAGGCTTCTTATCCTATTGTGGAAGGAAATTAGGTTGTTGACATGATTTGTTTTCAAATCAGTGTTGATTGCTACTCATCTTTTATAGTTAAGTGCTTGCAAGCTGTTCTGATTCATTGTTCAAGAATTTTCTGGAAATTAAGCTCAAGTTGACTGGTCAAGAATTCCTTTGTTCTTTCTGTTCTCTTTTTTCTTGCTTTTCATGGTAGATACTGTATTAATTTGTCCAGACTTTACCTGTCTTTCTCAAAGTTTCAAAGACTGTTTCAGGCACTTCTTTAGGTATACTGGGATGAAATTCATCAGGACCAAATGGCTTGAAAAATGTCTAATTTTGCTAAGTACTCTCTAATCTGTTTTGCTCTTCTGGAGTAAGACTATACGACCATATCCCTCTTCATGAGTATTAAGTGAATTATCCATGTCTCTTCATGAGAAATTTTGAATGAAAGGTGACATAAAAAGGATGTTAAGCACTTCAGCCTACTCACATCATCTGTCAGTTGATCTTCCTCTCCATTGATTTACAGATCCACATTTTCCTTCATCTACCTAATGTACTAATAGAATGGTATCTTATTATTCTTGATGTCCCTAGTTAGTTTTGTGCTTTGTGCTTTGAGCATAATGATTTTGCCCCTTCATGTTTGTACTATTCTTCTACTCCTCATCATATATTCTGATACCTTGCTATTTTCTTTGGGCTTTTTATCTCCTGTCTTGATAGCAGTAAAGAGCTCGTAATTTGGTGATGTTAAAACCCTACTACTCTTCTTTATTCCCCTCTATTGGGATAGTTTGTGTTTATGATTTTATTATAGTTTCTCGGAAGAACAGGTGTATCTCCTTAACTTCCTTATTCTGCAGACTTTCTCTGAGACTTCATTCAACACTCTCTGCATTGCACTTACTCAGTTTGTTCACCCATACTGGCTAGAGCCCGGCCTAGAAAAAGTGTCCATTTAGTCTTTTAATTACTTTCTATTGTACTAATTAAGTCTCAATCTTGGTGATGTGTTAAGGTTTCTAGTTTATTTTTCTATTCGTCGAACTTGTTCTTCTCTCAGTTCTTCTTGTAAATAATCTTCTTTTCTTAGGAGCTTTTTTGCACGTTTTGCAGATGAGTGCCATTGCAACTATATGTTTCCCCATAGTTGTCCTTTAAAATTAATATTTGTCTAGTTTTTGTCCCACTGTTGTGCAAGTCTTCTCTGTTGCCAGACTTTGTTCATGCTCATTTGCCATTTCAACTTGTTGGAAACTAAAAGAAAGCTAAATGCTCTTTCTTTAATCTTAATAGTTAATAGCTATTTCAGAGAGTTTGAACTGAACATCTTAAGGCAATGACAGATTGTACTGAACTTGTCATGTTGCAACTACTGTTAGCAAACTTGCTTGGGAGGAAATCTTCTACACAGGAGAAGTCAGTAGTTCTTGGCTTACTACTTGGAAGGATTAAAGGACATCTTAACACGGATCTACAGGTTTTTTCTTCTTTTTTCTTTTTTCTTTTTATAACAAATAGTTGGAGAATTCCAGAGAATCTGAAATTAGATTTGTACAATCTAATTTCTTATGTTAGCTTGTTCAGAGATTGACATTTTAAAATAATGATTGTGTACAGGTTACTAAATATCAGTCATTTTAAAGGAAAATGCAGTCAAGGCAGCTATTTAGTGTCCCTCTGTTATCAGCGGAGAGGAGGAGAAATACCCTTGGAGTCTTACCCATCCTAAATATGTTTGAGTTTTAGGACTCTCTGGAGAGTATTATGATGACTTCAGTTAGATACCTAACTTTTAGATAGTTAATATATTATGTGCATCCCATGCCTGATCGGATTTATCTGAAGAAAATTCTGTTCAATTATACAACACAGAATGCTACCATCCTTTGTCTTATTTTGGAGAGATTTTGTATATTGGAATTTTCCAGAGTTTCAAAAGGCTTATATTCATTTTAAAAAATTGCCTTTTTTGAAGAACTTTGCATCATCTTCCTTGCTTTTTGATTGTAACTTTCTCCCCAGTTTGCGTTGTGGTGAAGAAAGTGTCCAGATTCTTTATTTTGGTGTGGTTTCTTTTTGATGGATCGTTTCTCTCCCCCAGGTATTTGCTCTTCAACGCTGCAGGTAAATACTGTTCCATATTACCTTCCCCACAGGTGACACGCAGATTAGTTAACATTTGCACATAGTACTGAGTATGTTAATCTCTCTTTATAAGCTATTACATATTTTTGAAGACTATTTTTACTTGTATTTAGGAGCAAACCACTCAAAATAAATGACCCTGAACAACAGATTAAACATATTTGTTGTTTTCTGGGGAAGAGTTAATGTCATTTTGGTGCTGCATAAGTTTTCCTCTTTATTTTTGTACAGCCGTAAGGTGCCCATGACACTATTATTTTGGCCACTCTCTTGCCAAAAAATTGTCAAGAAATTAGTGGAGAATTCAGAGAAGAGCAACAGAAGTTAAGAGGCTGAAGAGATTGAAATATGAGCAAAGATTACAAGAATTTAATATGTACAGTTTGGACTAAATGATGACTAAGACATATGATAACAATCTACAAGTATTTGAAGGGTGTAAAATATTAGGGAAAAAAAAAAAAAAAAGGATTATTTTAAGATCTTCAAAGGGGTAAAATGCAGTTAGGAAAAATTTCAGTGTGAACCACAAAGACTTCCAGAGAACTACACGTGCTGGCTTCATGGAATGGAGCCTATAAGAAAGTGGTAAGAAGCCTGTAGTTCCATGCAGGCCTGGGATCGCACACAACAGCGCACTGGTCTGGCTGAATAGCTGGGTTTGCCTGCTCCCCAAATCTTGTTTTCCTGGGGCTTCTGAAGAGAGAGCTGCAGCACAGAGGGTTCCTTCCAGTAGCAGCAGCCTGCCTTCAGCTGCTATTTTTGTGGATCAGCCCTTTTCTATCATATGGCTGTACGTGTACCAGTCCATTTGAGAAGCGTAGGCAGAATCAAGCTATCGCCAATGGATTAATTAATCTAATTTTCAACTCACTCCCTGCTGAGGTGTGAGAAATACCCAAGGAAGAGTAGGACTGAGGGGACATTGCAGAACTGGTCTGTTGGTGATGGTTTGCCCTTGGCAGCTGTCTTTCCCACACACACTCCTGACCTGGAACCAGAGTAATTTCACAGGTGAAGTACAATGTAGGCCTGTAGCAAATTTGGTCATGTAGCTGTCAGAAGGTCTTACATGCTTCTAATATTGGAAGAAAACAAATGGCCCATCCAGAAAGGAAACTGAACATCACTTAACAGGACAGTTCTTTAGAAACTAGACTGACGCAGGCAGAAGATCAAGGAAATGAAATAAGAATAGAATTTTACAGTATCTTGGCAAAGGACTGAAATGACATCTTAGGTGTTTTTCTTTAACTTTTGTCTTCCTCTTTCATTTCTCTAAGTTAGTGCAATCACATGAAAAACTGTTTCCACGTAGATTTTTTTACCCATAACCTGAGAGCACTCAACAACTATTTGTTCATTCCAGTAAAGGCTGCAGGTTGACACGGAATGCTTAGATTAATTAGCAGGTCTTCTACCATCCTAGTGAATCATAATGGACGAGTTTAAGCCTAAAAATATTTAACTGTCCTGACCACTATTAACTGGTTGGTATTTTTGCTTAGTAAGGGCTTCTTCACTGTTTACAGCTTGTTTCGCGCTCTTAATAGATATTGACAGGAGGAGTGAGGAATACAGCTCTTGCTCCCTCTTCTGCCCTCTGTTCCTCGTTTTTATTTTTGTGCGTATGCAAAACCATCATGCATGCCAGCTTGGGAAGCTGGCATCCCTCCTGTTAAGACCAAACTTACTCTCTGTTGCAGTATAAATAGTGCTTGCTTCCAACTTCAGAGCAGTACCCGTGTTGCACGCATTTTGTAGCTGGCTGGGAAGCAGGAGCTGTATTAAAGAGTTTTCCATGTATGTAAGGATTTTATATTTGTAGCTTTACATTTTCTGACTGACTCAGAGCACACATCTGGGGATAGGCCTTTAAGCTTTTGTGATATTAGGGGGCTGGAGCATTTCAATTTTGGAGTGGTTCAGTTTAAGAAAGTCCTTCTTCACTGGCATGTGCAGGAGAAAGAAAAGCAAATGCCATTCTTTATAATACTCCAGATATAAACCTGGGAGCACTCCCAGCTTTGGCAATCCTACATTATCTGTAAATCACTGGAAGAAGAAGGGGAAATTACACCAGGTGAACCAGATGTACTTGGAAATGTCATTTAGTTTGCTAGTCTGGGTTTTTTGATTTGATAAAAACACGTTGTTCTGCTTTGTAAAAGTACCTGGCTAGGCAAAACTAAGACCATTTGGTCACACAAAGGACACAGAGGAAGGAAGCTAAAGGGAGGTTTAAGGGAGGACATTCTGAGTTACAGAGGTAAAGAGCCACTGCAGACTTTGCTGTACGTATGTGAAGTTGTGAAGTTTTACCATCAGCAATTAGTCCTTGGGCTTTTGGAAAATGTTCTCTTAAAGTTACACGATAGAAAGAGATAGCTGTTTTCCTTAGACCCACTAGAACTGTTGTCTTCCCAATGGAAAGTGCTGATCTGTCTGCCCCAGTTATCCCCTTGGGAAGTGCCTTGCCTCCCCTTGGCTCTCTGGGATTCATGGCCAGCTAAATCTTGGAGAAAAGGAATTACTTTATCCTTTTGTCTGTTGCATTTCGGTTTTGGAGTTGGGATGGTCTGCTGGACACACTCAAGCAAATCTTGCCAAGAGGGATGCTGGGTTTTAGGGTTGTGCTGTGTTGCTACAGATCATGTCACGTCCATGGGTAAACAGTCCAAAAATAAAAGCAGTAAATGATACAAAAAGGAATCCAGTTATATTTTTATATCTCATTAAGTTTCGCTCCTCCTTCTGGTTTTATTGGCAGAGGTGTAAGGGGAGTATAAATCTCCATCTGAGAAGAGGTGAAAAGAGTTGCACTGTTTGGGTGAGCAGACAAATTTTTTTGCCCCCCTCCTTTTTTTTTTTTCTGCTGTGGGGATTAAATGGGAGCAGGTTTAGGCTCTCATTTGTGGACATCCTTGTTTTATGATGTATAGAAAACACCTGTTGATTTAAGAGTAGTTACTAATATCCTACTGAAGGGTTCTTTATTTAGGTACACAGCTGAAAGAGCTGCTGCCCCAAGTTGTCATTTAACAGAGCAGATTACTTACTATTGCTGTGAGCCAAAGTTATAGGGTATAGGTGGCTGGACTTGTTTTTGAACCCTGAACTTTCCCTGTGTGGTAGTGACAGATGAGTAGGGTGGAAAACAGGCAAGGATCCACAGACACCAATCTTGTGTCACCGTGTGCCTGTCACCAGAGCTGTGCATTAGCTGCAGAACACTGGCTACAAGAGTTGTCCTCTATTTAATGTGAGGCTAATAGCTAATTTATAATATTATAGGGTGGTCCTTGACTGCCTACTTTACAGGAAATAGCTAAGATGTGGTTGGACAATTGTGTTGGAAGTTGACTGGAGAACAGAAGGCTCCAGAGAGACCTCACTGTTGCCTTCCAATACTTGAAGGGAGCGTATAAACAGGAGGGAGAAAGACTGTTTACAAGGGTGGATAGTGATAGGACAAGGGAGAATGGTTTTAAACCGAGAGAGGGGAGGTCTAGGTTAGATGTTAGGAGGAAGTTTTTCACACAGAGGTGCTGACACACTGGAACAGGTTGCCCAAGGAGGCTGTGGATGCCCCATCCCTGGAGGCATTCAAGGCCAGGCTGGATGTGGCTCTGGGCAGCCTGGTCTGGTGGTTGGTGACCCTGCTCATAGCAGGGGGGCTGAAACTGGATGATCATTGTGGTCCTTTTCAACCCAGGCCATTTTATGACCCTATGATTCTATGATTCTATGATTCTATGATTCTATGATTCTATGATTGTGTGATACTATGATTCTATGACTGTTCTGTCCATCCAAACACCCAGGGCAGTCCAGGGCAGGAGAGGAGATGGGGGAGGTTATTGAGGGCCTTTGGGTTTTGTACACACAGATGCACTGAGGAATTCCTGCTATGTGTGTTTCTTTTTTTTTTTTTTTCTTCTTTTTTTTTTTTCCCTCGCTTTGTGCTGGAATCTTCCAGCGTGCTCAGCACCTAGGTTGTTAATGGCTTCTGGAAGTGAGTTATGGCTGCTAGGAGTGCTAAAGGCCCACCTCAGATTTGTTCCCACATCATATGTAAGATATTACTGGGTTCTGGTCCAGCAAACTTTTCAGTCTTTAAATTGGAGTAGTGAACCTTTTTCATAGGTTCATCCATAGTGATTATCTTAGTTCTGCCGGATTTTGATCTTGAAAATAATTATTTTTCAGACAGAAGCTACGGGTTTGATAGAATGGAAGACAGAACTCTTTTTATAGCCATAATCCTGTGCTTTAAGAATTCTGTTTGTCTCATGTCCCTTACTTAGGATTTCTGTGTAGTTATTTATACCATTCTTATTGCATGCAGTAAGGGGCATGACTCCCCAGTGCGGATCTGCAAACATGATGATGCATGGGAAATTTCACTTAGTATTTAATGAACTTCTTCATATATTCAGTACGAGGACATTGCTGAGGATGCAAGCCTTGGCAAGTACAAGTATCAACTGTTTTGTTTTGTTGGGATATTTTTTTTTTTTCTTTTTTTCCTACTTAAAGCACTGAACTTAAGCACACTTGAACTAGGAGCTAGAGAAAATAAATGATTTCTTAAATTCATTTCTGGAAGTTAGTATTGTAAGATGGCCTTGCAAAGGCAAAGAATGAGGTATTCCCAGTGAAAGTGTTAAACAAAAAAATCTTAATTAAAGTATGTACGAGTTATGACTATTCTTCCTGTGAAAACACCAGTGTTTCTATCACTTCACTAAAGGTCTTTTTGTACAGTAGACAAAGGTCCGTAAGGAAAACAAAAGACTTTGTATCTAGGAATTAAAAAAGGAGTATTTTCTTTGTTCCAAGTAACCTATACTGTTAATTCTAGAAATGAAATAGAATATTTTTCTAAAAGCTTAGCATGCAGCTCGAGCATTTCCATGGAATGTCCTTTACTATTCACTGACTCACTCCCTATTCATTTATAGTTAATATATGGCACTTTTATTGTGGTTTCTAAAGTATGGAGGTTATGTGAGTCAGATGCAATTTAGAATAGAGATTATCTTTAAATAATCAAAAACATACTTTGCCAAAAATACTTAAAAAAAAAAAAAAAGATAGAAAGCATTGAGTGTTCTCAAAATGAGAAGTGGCTTTTAAAAAATAGTTTTTTCAATAAATAAGGGGGAAGAAGTGTTATGTAAACCGAAGTGCTTAGCAGACATCCGTTTACTTCCTCCAAGGAGACAAGGGGTTTTAAGATTTTCAGAGCTCATGAGAAAGACACAGCCTTGAGTATTTGCACCAAGGACACGATGGAAGCATTTTTCCTTGAAAATTTGTAGTGTGAACACAAAAGGTTAGAGGGGGAACAGATGATAAATTTCTTGAAGATTTTAATCAGGGGCGTTTTGGAGAATCAGTGGACTTTTGGATCTCTCCACGAAAACAGAAGAGAAAAAAAAAGCCTCCCAAACAAGCACCTCCCTTTCTGCCCTTTCTTTTTTCACTTCTTTCTTCTTCTTATGTCGATTATGGTTTTCATAAAGTTTTTCATTAATGATATGGTGTTAGTAAGGGCAATTGTTGGTTTTTCTGCTGTGACTTTGAAGTCTCTTTGTTGTGACAGCTGTTAGGCTGGCATTTCCTGGACATCAGTGGTGTATTATGATAGCTTGCCTGCTTTCCTTCTTTCTGATGGATTTTCTCAGAAAGGATAGCAGGCTGGCAGACTCAGATTCCTGTATTATAAAACCAGGAGGCAGATTGTAGTGCACTGCAGTTGAGAGAAATGTGGGGATCCAAAGACTTAGCAGCTTCTTTATAATGTAGTTAGCAATGTGATCTGTAGACAGAATGAAAGGGATCTCAAAGTTAGACACGTGCATGCATCCTTTTGCTATTTGTTTTTAAATTTAGTGCAGCAACAAATACTGCTGGACTATCAAATTGATACTGAATGTAAATAGAAGCCACATTATAATAAATGCATATTTTCTGCTGTCACAAAAAAAACATACAGTTGGCTTAAAAAAAGTCTAAACAGCCCTGCAGAGATGACGTATTTTCAACCATACATTAAGTCTTCTGTTTTTCAATGACAACAGGACTTTTTTCCTCTGCTGATTTTTTTTTTTTATAGTAACCAAAGGAACAAATATATTTTGGTTTTCAGCTTTATTCTGGTGCTCTGTGTACTCTGATGACCTCCTAATCACACTCTCTGTGACATGTCAATCTACTGCTATGGAAAGTGGGTGATTCGGGCTGCCATGAATGTGATGATATGCTCATATATCTTGTGCACTTAGGACAGAAAAGTTCAAAGAAATGCATTAACCAAATGAATGAAATGTTATGGGAGCCCATAATTCAGCTACAGAGTGTCTCTCCCAGTTCATGAGTAGTTCTTTATCTGTGTTGTGACTTTAAATGTGAGCACCAGGTGTGAAGATTTCTGTTTATCTTTATTTCAGCAAAAACAAACACAACAAAAATTCAGAGCTGATGCAGATGATGAAATGTAAAGATGTGTGATGGGTTTAGTAAATAGTCATGGTGCATATGTCTAAACAAGGAAGGAGATTGTGGAATGTGGTATTAGTTTATAATGCTCTCCTTTCATTACTATAGAACCATCTGCTTCTCTGGCATGTTCCTTAAATTTTTACACTTCAGTTTAAACCTTCAACATTGCTGTGGTGTTTCCTCCGTTGAGTTAGTGGAATCATCTACATCACAAGATAAATACCGTCAACATCTACAGCAAATTATTCTTCATCCAAACTGTAAGATATAATCGACCTTTTTTATTAAATGAAGAAACCATTCTAGTATGTAATTTGAGAGGTGTGATGCAAATGTGAGTTTTGGGGCAAGGGTATACTCCTCTTGGCACCGATATCAGTTCCTCTGTGATCTTAGATGCATTGCCCAAACGTTCTACAAGGAATCTCCCATCTGTAAAGTGCGGATAATGCTACCTGCCTCTCTGGTGAGGATTACCATGGTTAGTTAATGTTTGTAAAGTTCTGTGAAAATAGAAAGTGTTTTATTGAAAAATAAATTAATTGATAAAAATTTTGTCCCTGCTGCATGTCCTTAATACATTGAAGTCTGTGTTAGTAAATGTTTTCACCTTCACAATCCAGCACCTTTTAGATGTGGAATTGTGGTTGTTTGAGAAATGCACGGTCCAACATCATAAATGCACGTTTCTTGTTTTCTTCAAAGAATATCGTCATCATTTAACACTTATTACTGAGCTTTTCTTCTGAAAGTTTATTCTAAGGTTTATCTTCATCTGTTCAGTTTGATCAAATGGTAAGGAGATTTAGATTTGTAGGGCTGCCTTTCAATCCACCCCAGCTTGCTAGGAATCCTGGAGCAAGTCAGTTTGACACCTTAAGAATGACTCTTGACAGATTCTGTTGGATGTGCCCGATGTACTGAATATTGTGATGAAGAACAGAGAAACTTGTCCATGGATACAGACTTAGAATCTCTGTTCAGCATTTGTAATCTATAAATTGGTACAAGGTTCGGAACAGATCTGTGATCCGTTGTGTGCTTGTAAAACATGCAAAAATACAGTGCTTTAATTATTGGCTTGTTTCAGTGAATATGAGATGATGGTTTTAGAAGTGGTAAATGTTTCTTTTGATGCATGGTTTTGAATGAAGGGTTAAAAGATTAGAAAGTCCAAACTCAGTTTATTAGGTCTCTTGGGTGTTTTCTTTTTGTTTGGTTGGTTGGTTGGTTTTGTTTAAATTATAAATACTTTATGAAGAAAAGGAACTTGAAGCTCCTTCCCTAGGCTGATCTTCAGTTGTGGTGTGGATACTTTGAGGGTATAAACCACAGAGGAAGTTGGGATAAAACAGCTACTTAAAAAGAGATTAAGGGATTTACTTCATTGCCTCTATGGGATTTGATTTAAAGGGAGAAGAACCCACTTTTTCGTATCACAGATACTTTTATTGGCTATAGGTTTTAACCTCTTGGAAAGTTTCTCACATCTTTCTATCAGCCAATTTTGGCAGTTAATCCAGACGAGTCAACAGAATTGTACATTGCACTTGATTTCTTGCTAATTTTAAGAGCCTTCAGTGTCTTCTCTGACAGCGTAACTCTCTAGCCTTTTGGCACAGATGGCATGGATGTGCATGGACAATAGATAACTGTACTTAAACATTATTTTCCAGAGACAAAAGAAATTGAAAGTTGAGGTGTGGAGGGAAGAAGGCATTACATAAAAAGAATTGAACAGAGTATGATGACTCCAGTTCAAACGACTTGTTAAACTCTCTGTGGTTAGTTAATTTTTTCCCCTGTAGAGTTATATTTGGGACAGAATCTGAACTTTGTCTTCCAACTTGCTTGCCAGCTACAATCAGTGGGGACACAGTACTTTTAAACTGTTCAAGTTTGCTGACACCCTCAGAATTTTACAGTCACAGTACTCAATAGTGTATTTTTTAGAAGTTTTTGGTAATCTTTCATGGCAACTGATTTCTATGTAGCAGTTTAAGATGGTATGATTTGGGGCACTTGAGATGGGAAGCTCAGCTCTGTTACCACTTTCAGTAGGTGGAGGTTTTTTCTGTAGTTCTAAAACAGCATTATATGCCAGTTAGATGTTGTGATTGAAAAGGTGTTCTCAGCTGGCTCTTATTCACCTATGTCTGCCTATCCTGTATGATAAAAATTTCAAGCTGCTTATATTTTCTTTCCCAAAAGCTTGACTCTAGATTTGTTGTCTGTTTGTGCACATTTATTTTATCTTTATCAAATGTCAGCTCAGTATTTCAATAATAGATCCAGTCATGCCTGAAGTTCTTACAATCCATTTTTGGTAGTGGATCATCCAATTAGGAGAAGTGCCTTCTGCACTTCTGCAAAGCTTGATTTATTTTAGGATTAGAAGTATGCGAAGTCACGTTTGAGGAAAAGTTACTGATGCCTACATAACTTTCTTTAAAAAAGTCAAGTATTGGAAATTGTATATTGCGACTGATTTGTTCTTCTAAATTAAAGATGACCAGGCGGTGAGTTTGAACATCTTACTCTTGATCATCCATGCAGTTCATTTGCTAGCTCTCTGTGTGGTTGTGCTTTGAACTTTCTTAAGTAATTCTGTCCAAGACCTGTCTGTTGTAGACAGAAATTAGCTCTCTGCAGTGTGAATTTGAGCTAGGCATTGTCATGTAGGCTTAGGAATTGAGATTGGTCTCAGGTTCTTTTGTTTTAAAGTCTTCTGTTATTGTGTAAACATTGCCCCTGTGACCCAAATGTTAGTCTGGAGAAGAGGAGGGTCAGCTTATAGCTCTCTATACCTACCTGAAAGAAGGTTATGGCAAGGTGGGGGTCTGCCTTTTCTCCTGAGTAACAGTGATGAGAGGGAATGCGTCAAGGGAGGTTCAGGTTGAATAGAAGGAAAAATTTCTTCTCCAAAAGAGTGGAAAGGCACTGGAATGGGCTGCCCAGGCGGGTGGTTGAGTCACTGTCCCTGGAGGTGTTCAAGAAGTGTGTTGATGTGGTACTAAGAGACATGGTTTAGTGAGCAACATTGGTGGTAGGTGGACAGTTGGACTAGATGATCTTGGAGGTCTTTTCCAACCTTAATGATTCTGTGATTCTATGATTAACTGATACAGAAGACTGAGGTAGTTAAAATGGTTTAGGCTTTGCTGACAACTCTTAAGATGCTGTTGAAGTGAAAATAGTAACCTGTTCTCTTCTGTGCCTAATATGAATTTAGAATTGGCATTCTAATACACTGGTTTATTTTGCTGTGTTCCTTCACTAAGAAGGCATAACAGCAGCAGGTCTCGTTGACTTTAAAGATGCATGTGATTCAATTTCATGCTACTGAGACAGAACCATTTTGGGATACTCTACTGAAATTAAATGAAAATTTGAGGACTTCTCTGTTGAAAAGGGTACAATGCACCACTGAATTTGTGAACAAGTGGAAGCTCTCCTTTTCTTTCTGGACTTTCTGATTCCAGCATCAGTCAAGACAAAGCAGATGGCTAAAAAACCAGATGTTTGTTATCAATCTGGCTTCATGGTTTGTGATGATATATGCTTGCTAAGAATCTGCCTGATAAAGCTGAATCAGAATACGAGGTTTCTGTGCTCGCTGTGGCACTTCACTTTTGTTTATGGTCTTGGTCTTGCCTATGAAAAGGCAAAGAGAATTTGATTAATGCTGTGATCATGGCTGCCTTTTTACTTGTCATGTTTCTGGTTCTTAGTCTAGGTTGAGCATTTGTTAATAGGTTCCTTTGGAAGACATTCAGTGTTAATAACGTTCTCTATCTTTGGAAGTGTTTAAGAAATGTTAATAAAAAATCAATGCAATCCAACCCCCAGTGGTTTCTATCATGTAGCTTTTTCTCATTTATAAAATTTTATTGTTGTTGCTTTTAACCAAAACCAGCCAGTTTTAAGTCTACATATTAAGCCTTCGTATTTTTGGTCTAGAGTTTGGAAAGAGAAGTGTCTGATACCCAGAGCAACATATAATTTTTTTTTTCCCCTGTGTAAATCAAACCCAACTTGATGGATTAGGTGTTTTTGGTTTTTATATGTGGGATAGTAGTGGTGTTGGAAGGAAAACAAGTGAAAAGGACAAAACCTGTGAATTCAGACTGGCAGTCAATGTTCCAGAAACCTTGAAGTACTCTTTGAAACTTCTGGAAGGTTTAGCTCCGAAGATTAGGGCTCAAAAATGCAAATAAAAAAATGAATGTAGAAATATTTCAGGTTAAATCTTTTCAATCTGTTTTTCTCCATGCTGCCTTCCAGCATCCTGTGTTTTCTCTTTGCATTCCATTCCCTGAAAACCTTTTCTACTTTAAGAAACTGTTGAAATTCTTATTTATGATCAGCATAGTATTCAAGATTCTCCAGCTTTTGAGGCACTGAAACCGGTGCTATGCCCTTCATTTCTAGCCCTACAGTTCCCTAAAACACTGATAGACATAAAGATGAGAAAAGTTGCTCCTGTGCGCATACCCTGTAGTTTTTGTTCAATATGCCATAAATGTAATCCAAAACCACTCTGTTTTTTAAACACAAAAAGCATTTTAAAATGCTCATCAGGACTGACAGCTTGTATGAAGATTCCATCCCTGCATAATTTAAAGCATCAGCTGTATCTTCCCCTCTTCCCTCACCCCAAGTTACCTGGAAATGAGTTTTGTAATGAGTTTTATAACTTTAAACAGAGAGTTGCTGGATATTGCCATAAATTTTGTTCCATATATTAAAAAAAATTATATATTTTAAACTAGAACTATTTTTTAAACACAATTAAGCCAAATGCATTTGAATAATATAAGTAGAGATAAATAAACTAGCTTAGCTGGAGCACTTGGTCTCGTATTTACTATCAGAACTTTAACAATGGTTTCTTGTGCAATGCTGACACGGAGTTATAGAAATAACAAAAAAGAGAAACAAAAATAGTATCTAAGACATGAAATTAGAGCATGGTTGTTGCTTGCTAACTGTAACAGCGTATGTGCAGTCTGTGGGTCTACTGATCATTCTCTTATGACAAACTCATACCGCATGTGCCAAGTTATTGGGAAGAGCTCTATCTCAGCCAGTTAGAAAATCTTTTATGCTTTTCTCTTGTGCTCAGGGGAAAAGAATAGAAAATCTTAAGTCTTATCTGCATTAAAGTGGAGTTTCTTTGTTTATACATCAAAGTATCACCTGTTTACCTAGTGGAACTTGACAAGAGTCCTTGAATGGACTAAGATTTGAACTTCGTGGATCCAAATTTTACCTTTAAAGAACCCCTTTTGACCAAACATCTTCTTGAGTAAAAATATGCCATGGACTTACTGGAAAAATGGAAAATACAGAGACTGGGAATGGTTATTTCCTGCTGACATGTCATCTGGAGGGCAGTTTAGAAACATAGTTGGTCACTGCTTTTGGGGTTACCTTTTGGCAGTGAAAGAAGAGGGGAAATAGGTAATATGAAGAAATCACCAACTGTGAGTGCAGAAGTCGGGACAAAATGCAGTGAAGCTCAGAAGACAGCAAAAGAACTTGCAAACAATTGTGTGCAAATACATCAGAGAAAATTATATTTAATCATCGTACACTATTACGTTGATTACATTTGGTTTTAGAATTTTTAAAGGGTTTTACCAGATTTTACTAACAGTTTCCTGGGCTTTATAGCATTCATAAAAAATGCCTGATCAAAGCAACAGAGAACCTCAGAGAATACTTTCAGAATGTTCACTTGCCTTATGTCAAGTTACTTTACACAAGATGAAGAACAGCCATGTTTAAGTCCTTTTTTTGAATAAGGTCTTGTCCCCGAGCCTCACATGTCTCAGATGAAAGACTGTGCTGTTTTAACCTTTTTAGTTTTTTATAAAAAAGGATTTGTTTGTTGGTTTGTTTGTTTCTGATGCAAAATGGTAAAAAATGAAATTGTGAAGTTTTGTGGAACAGGAAAAATCAACTCCTCTAGAAGATGCTGAAACTATGCTTTCAATATTAAAGTAAAGAATACTTGCTAAAATGACTATATTTAAGAACATAGGAAAGAATCCCAGCTTCTTCTGTACCGCTCAGTATAAGTGTGATCAAAACTCTTTAAACAGCAAAATTGTTGTAAGTAAGGACTTTTGTTTCCTACAGTACTAAATTACAAGGACCTGGTAAGCAAGGGAGAAAGTAGCTAAGCTCTTAACCTTATACAAATTTCTTGAGGAGGAATCTTTATAGAGGACTCTAATAGTTTCTGATCAGCCACATATGAGTGCAAAGTGCAAGGATAGGGATTTGCCTGCAGGATTGGGACTTCCCAACTTCCTGGGGAATAGCAAAGCCTTTCATTCCATGAAGCTGTGAAGTGCACATGCACTGCAAATTGGGTAATGTTTTCCCCAGTCGTACTTTTCAGTGCTGTTACTGTTGACTGTATAAGTACAAAAAACTGCAGACAATTGCAGTTTGTTTTTTTTTCAAGTGAAAGTCATCTCTTTATAAGAGGTTTCCATTCATGTTAATAATCTACTTCTTAAGTGTTGCTCACCTTGCTGGCCTTCCGTGGTCTGAAAACGTGGCAGTGCAGTTCTCTGAGAGGGAATTTTACTTACATTCAATTCCTGCAGGCTTAACACTGCTGTCCTTCCTTTCCACTCTGAAGTACCTGGTAGAACGGTGCTTTTGGCTTGCTTGCAGTGGGGCTTTGAGAGGATTGTGGGTCCATTGAGATCCTGAATTAGGAACTAAAGGGAGAAAATTATCGTTCAATAATTTTCCATGTTTTAAGTCTGTAATAGAGCCCTCAAAGTTTCAGAGCAGTGTTCTCTCAGCCATACCCTGACCTATATTTAATGTATGGCAGCTAGAGCTGAAAAAACTGGTACGGGGCTAGTGCTGTAGCAGGCAAACAGTGGTATACTGGTCCAGTCCCAAACACAGGGCTGTGCCACCTCCTGTACATATTCAGCTGAGCTTGGGGGTTCGTTTGCAAAAGCTGTTATGAACTTTGAGCTCTTGCCTTTAGGCCTCTGTTCAGTTTTAATACTGTTCCTCTGTTCCCTACTCTGTCTTTCCTACCTGTAGAAACAATGAAAAATACTCAATACACAAAAAGAAAAGTTGTAACTAGATTTTGGGCATTCAGTGCTGATCAGCATCCTATTCGTGGCTACATAGATTGCAGTACTGAAAACTGTGGTGAGACATCTACATACTTCAGAACAGATCTGACTCTTACTCCATTTTCTTTTCCTAGTGTTCATTTCATAATGACTACGAGCAAAGGCACTGTTATGCTTCTTCAATTACATTTATTTGATTCTAATTAAGTAGGATTTCAGTCTTTTTTTTTTGAAACCACTGTCTGTACTGAAGGAACATGAATTTGGAAAGAGGAGTGAAATAATATAACAATATCCCTTGATCTTACAAAGTAGAAAATAACCCAGCTAAGCACTGTTTAGTGCTTTTTTTTTTCTTGCTTTTTTTTTTTTTTCCTTTTCACTTTGTTAAGGTGTGCCTTAACTCTATTCAAAAATACAATTAAGAGATTGTTAGAGTTGTGATGAGAAGCATTCAGAATTATAGGACTAGAAAAGTCAAGACTGAACATTTTATTTCGAAGGGGAGACTGGCAGTTTAAAGCCCTCACTTTTCTTTCTTACTGTTGTTATCTGTGTACAGTGCTTTCATAGCTGAATGCTGAAGGAAAAATCTATGTATTTTGTATGTGTGATAAGCTTTCGGTTGAGGCACTTTGTCTCCCTGGTATATGTATTTCACATTGTATGTTGATGCCTCACACAGCAATTGAAAAAGGAAAAAGCAATGAGGAAAGGGATCAAATAATGGTTGTGAGGGGAAAAAAATGAAGACTGTGAACATTTGTAGAATATCTTTGGAGAAGCAGTAAAACCCAGATCTCTGCCCTGCTGATTTAAAAAAAAAAGGACTAGATTTTACATGGGTGGTTCATCAGTTGCCTGTATATTATGACTTAAATGGGTGCTGGAGGGATGTGTAATATCTTATAATGGCAGAGGAATATGTATTAGACCTTTTATTTCTGCATATGCTAGTGTTTTTGTCATAGGTATTGAGTTTATCTTGGCTGACCCACAAGTTTTAAACAAGAGTGTGTTTGAGCTTTCTTCTTATAAACAGAAACACGTTTCTGATGAAATTATATTGCTCTACTACTCAGGATTTTTAGATTCAGAAAAAGGAAAGCATAAACTAAATGAAAAAGACATATGGGTTGTCTCATGTTAAACTTTCAGAGCTCTATTTTACCCTGTATTGTGATTCAAAGGCTTTTGGAATCTTTCCGAGAAACTGTTATTGCTATACCTGCTTATTTATGCAGTTGGTACTGTGCATTTCAGTGTCTCGTCTGTCCACAAGGCATCCAGAGCAGTAGCCATCTTGCAGAAAGTCTACAACTTCCATTTCTGTGGGTATAATCCATGTTGGGAAGCAAGAATGGGAGGAGAAGGAGAAGAAAGGCTGGTACATACTCAGATTTCACTTTGATTTGGAGTTGAGGTGTTGTGTTGAGTGTTCCCTTAGGAAGTGAAATGAAGACCTACAACTTCTTCACTGTAACTCCTTTCTCTGTGACCCTGCTTGACGAGTCTGATCTTCTATGATGGAGTGATCTGCCTGGTGGGTGAGGGAGAGGCTTTTACCGTTGCCTATCTAGACTTCAGCAAAGTCTTCAACACTGTTTCCCACAGTTTTCTCCTGGTGAGGCTGCACCTTGACTACTGTGTTCAGTTTTGGGTCCCTCACTACAAGAAAGACATTGAGGCCTGAAGTGTGTTCAGAGAAGGGCAGCTAAGCTGGTGAGGGGTCTGGAGCACAAGTCTTATGGGGAGCGGCTGAGGGAGCAGGGATTGTTCAGTCTGGAGAAGAGGATGCTCAAGGGTGACTTTATCGCTCTCTATAACTATCTGAAGGGAGGTTGTGATGAGGTGGAAGTCAGCATCTTCTCTCATGTAACTACCAATAGGATTAAAGGGAATGGCCTCGATTTGCACCAGGGGAGATTTAGGCTGGATGTTAGGCAGTACTTCTCTGAGAAAGCGGTCAGACTGCCCAGGAAGGTGGGGGATTCACCGACCTGGAGTTGTTCAAGAAACATTTAAATGTTGTACTGAGGGACATGGTTTAGTGAGAAATATTGGTGATAGGTGGATGATTGGACTGGATGATCTTGGAGGTCTTTTCCAACCTTGGTGATTCAATGATTCTGTGATTCCAACACTGGCTTTTGGGAATGAGCCAGTGTGAAGCAGAGCATTCAGTGAAGAGCTCCTGAAACAGCATCCAGCCTCTGAGACAAGATACTTGCCACCTATATGACACATCTCATACATATGACCTAGTTCTTCTGAAAGCAATGACAGAGTAGACTTTATCTTCATTACATCTCAGAGCCAAGTCCTGTGCATGACTTTGGAGGATTTGTCTTCATGCTGAGCTTCCTTTCCTTGGGTGCTGACTTCCTGTCTACCTTGCACCCGCTGAGCAGGCCTCATGGAAGCTTTCGTCATGCATTTGCCACCTCCCTCTGTTTACCTCACTACTACCCCAAAAGCAAAAGCCTAATTTCATTGATATTATTGAGTGGGTGGCCCATTATTAAATACTTTTTTTTTTTTTTTTTTTTTTTGAAGGCCCATTATTCATTGTGGGTAGAGAAGTTTGCCCTCAGTCACATTTATCTACCTATGTCCGTGTTTCAAGAATTTCCACTTTATTGATGTTTCCATTAGAGGAATTTGAAGAATGTTCAATTACACAGAGGCCATGAAACATATTTACTTTTTTGTTTTTAATAGTCTGCCAACTGTTCCCAGCCAAACTTTAAACTGGACTTATGACTCGTAGATTTTTTTTTTTATTTATAACTGCTTTATTGTAATATATACAAGTAGTGTGCACACAAATAAAAGCTCATACCATAGCTTTAGAACACAGTGCTAGATTTTATCTGGAGGATTATGGCAGGCCTGTTTCTAATTTATATAATGTTTTCATTAATAGCAGTACCTTTTTAAAATGCCCAATAAAATGGTGTAGCATTAGTTTAAATAGAAATTTCAGTCATTTTAGATATCCCCCCATTGTAACAGGTCAGGCTTTTAACAGATGTCTCAATAACTTTGCTATTAGCAGGAATATTTCATGAATTAAAATCAGGCCTCTTTGTCTCTGTCACTCATTTAAATGACCTACATATTTGGCAGATGGAGAGGACTTGCTTGTGCATTAGTACTGATGGGTAGGGTTTTTTCAGTTGTGTATTTTTGGAGGAGAAGGGTTTAACATAAGTTAACGTCGTTTATTTTTTATTAATATCATACTTCAGTTTCGCTTTACAGAAATATCTTATTAGGCACATCTTGCCTTTTAGGCATAGGCAACATCTAGGACATTTCTCTTGGGCACCAGCCTTCTGTCTTACTGTAAACCTTTCAGTGAAGCAGTGGACAACTTTTTTGCAAGTGTATGCGCTAATGGAGTTGAAATAGGAGGTGTAATAATTCAGTAATTGAATAGGTTCTAGATAAAGTCTGAGACCTGGGCCTTCCCGGGCCTTTGTGGCTGTAGATTTGCCTGCTAATGTCTTCTTATTTCTTCTCTTCCTGGCACAGTGAGAGTTTCAGCATTATGCTAAGGGTCTCGCTTAAAACAGCTCACTGACATGTTGTTATGCCAGCACCTGTTCCTGTGTCCTTTGAAGAATCAAAAAGGACTTCTTGAGTTGAAGATTTTGTTGACTCTCATGATGACAGCAGAGCTTAAGGCATGCTGTGAAGAGTCAAACTACAGGGAGAGATTTGGTTGTAGGTTCGGTCTGTTTGTCTGTGCAAAATCACTGTCTGGTGTCCTGTGAACTAGTAAATACAGAAGTGATTGCTTATTATTTTTGCTGTACGTTTGATTGGAATGTAATTAGTTACACAAGCAATTAGAAAAGCTCCACACCTAAATGTGCTGCCTGAGGAAGCAATATATCCCACAGTCATTAATCAAGAGATAAAAAATGCAATGCAATAGAGTGAAGTTACTTGAGAGATACTAATCTGCTCCTCCTCCCCTCCTTTTTTTTCCTGGAGTGTACTACTGGGGTAAGTGATAGAGATGCTAAGCTTCTGTCAATGATTTCCATTGACATCATTGAGAGCTGCAAGTTCTTAACATTTCTTCAAATCAGACTATTTGAACTCAAGTGTATCAATATGGTCTGATCAAATTCAGTGCCATTTGTCCAACAAATTCACAGAATAGGTAGTGATGGGCACTGAATTGATATTTTGTTGCTGAAGATTCTCCTTATTTACACAGAAGTTTAACTTTTTCTTGCCTGTGAGAACAGTCTCCATGTTAGCAAACGGGAGAGCTTTCCCAGTGATTCCAAACCATAAGAATATTCCTGGGATTGAAAGCAGAAATCGTAAGTGGTGTTATGTTATCTTAAGTTTGCCCTTTCCCAAATTCTCTGCTGCTCTTGTGAGGGGAAATATGGCTGAAATTCTTATGTGATGGTGTTGATGATACTACTCATAATAATGAGAAGAAATATACAGTGTTGATGATATTAGTATTAACTAGAAGAAGAAATACTGCAAATTTCAAAACTAAACTAATTGTTCAGGATAATATAAATAGATGCATACAAGGTTTTGTCTTAGAACTTCAGGTCTTTTTGTACTTAATTAAGATAGAAGCTGAAGTCTGTCTGGTGGCCTAGTTCATTTTAAGACATAGTATTTTAAGGAGCTTCCAGTGTTTGAGGAACTGCCATCATTCTGCTTGGCCTGCTATTCTATGTGCTTTACACCTATGTAATATCAGAGGAAAGAGTCTGAAGAGAGAGCATATACCTTCTCAAAAGAAAAACATAACTGTTGAGGTAAAACAGTAAGTCATGGGGTTAATCATAATCTCTCTGCGTATCACTGTTCTCTCTTAAATGGAAAAGGAGATTTTTGATTTATTAGAGGTTTTCCTGTAACAGGAATTGGAAACACAGTCCCACAGAACACTGGATGTTTATTATTTATGTTAAAAGTTAAAAAAAAAAAAAAAAAGCAATTATACCCTTTTAGCATTATCTTTTAACTCTTTTTCTTCTTATACTAAAAATGACCTTAAGGAGTGAGAAAGACACTTAGGCAGAGACAACAGGGGAAGGGATGTGGTACATCCTGCTCCCATTAACACTGTCAATTAGCACCATTTATCTTGAAATTTGTCCAGCTTGGAACACAAAGAATGTACGTCAGGGTTTGGGCCAGACAGAAACATAGAAAATGATGGTATTTGTGGAGACAGTAGCCAATGTAGGGGAGAGAGCAAAGGCACACAGTAATTCTAAAAAGAGCTGCATTTTTTATGTGTGGAAATTTGCTTATAAGATGATTCTTTCAACATAAACACAATTCTCTAAGGACTTATTAATGCTTCAGTAGCATAGTGGAGAGACACTAGTGCAGTCCGCTTTAATAGCTTTCTGGCTTGAACCCCAATACATAATGTTCTAGTAATAGTTTATGGGTGACTACAATAAATTGGTAGCAAGTGTTTTCCATTTTTTGGCTCTTCTTATCAGATCTGCTGGTGGAACATTTTGTTCTGAGAATATTGCAAAGGCAATTGATCTGCTTTGGATGTGTGCTCAAGAGTTTTGTGTCTTTTAAAATATATGTATATATGAGCTTTTTTGTCCTGTTCTGAGATGTACAGTATGAAGCTGGGGGCCAGTAAAATGTTACAGGGGATCTGAACAGTTGGTTAAACCCAGCAGGACTCCACCTACCCTAAGTAGTGTTCCGTGAGTACTGCCAAAAAGGCAGTTTTCCTTCCCCCCCGCCACTTCTCTTCCCAATACTGCCATTGTTCTGGTCTTTCCATGCAACAGTGGAAAACTTGTTTGTGTCCATGAAGGAATGAAGATCTTTCACACAAGTTCATTTTCAACCCAAATGGCTTTTTGAAGTAGAAAGAAACATGGGATTTTTTTGCACTTCATGATGAGGGAAAGAACCATCTGATTAGAGATGGACCTAATGATCACCTTTGATTTCTATTTGACATGGGGCTGAACTTAACTGTAATTACAGAGTGAGACACCGTGGCCTCTATTATGCAAGAACTGTCCCTCTTGGTCTTCAATTAATTCACAGCTCCAGATCACCTCTATGGCAAGCCTAATTGAAATACGCTGCTTTCATCTCCGCTCCCACAACTAGAAGATGAGTCTGGTAGCTGAACCCAGACCAGTAATGTCTAGCGAGTTTCTGTCTGCGGGAGGCCAAACAAGAGCTGTCAGCCCTATTGCCTCTGGATTTTAATCCTCTGGATGTGACAAAAGAAGTCAGAGGTACAGAGTGTTGAGCAGAAAGCAAACATTGCCTACGAGCTGTTGAGTTGCGCCACTGAACATCCAGCACTCATTCTTAGCTCCATTTCCTTTCTGTAAGCAGCAGGCGTGCTCAATCACCCAGCATAGTTTGTGGATGAGACTCAAAATGAAAATGGGTACATTTCTCTCAGGTAACATTAAACACATGCAAAATTAAAGGACAGCCAAATACCTCCTTCATTCCTTTACGTACTGGAACATTTGTTTTATATAAACGTTATATTAGAAAAACACTGGGCTTGGGGCAAAAATCAAGCCTTAAAGAATGTAAACTAAAGTCTGGTGATCTCAAAAGCACAGAGTGAATACATACTTGAGAAATATTTGAAGTAACAGAATGTGGACTTTGCCTAGTTAATGTTAAAAGTATCCCAGATGACGGCAGGGGAGTCAGTTTTGTTGTCACATAAAACTGCAGAGAGAGCTGGAGATGAACAGAGAGTTCTGAAAACCTGGCCCTGGGACAGGAAATGGAAGTGCAAAGTGATTGAGAGTGTGAATTGATGAAGGAAGTTAGAAACAGAGAAGTGCAAAATGACGATTGCCATGCCAGAACCATTTGTATTGGTTATTATACTGTCATAAGCCTAATAAATGTGGATATTTGTTCTCTGATAAGTACTTGACTTGTTATAAAAGCATGTTATGGACTTACTGAGGGAAAAGAGAGTCTTAGTAAAAGGACATTCGAGGCGGACTCTGTCCACAGTGGTTGAGTGCTAGTTTTAAACAGATCCCATCCACTGGGTCTGTTCTGCTTTTACTGTCCATTGTGAACAGGGAATTTTTTTTTTAGCTTTCTTTCTTTTTATTTTTTTATCTGAGTAAGATCACGCCATCATCACCTTGGGGGCACTGCTCTGTATCAGTTGGGTCTTCTTATTTTCCTAGGGAAAAACCAACAACTCGTAATCTGTTGCATATTGCATCTGTGGAAGCACTGCAGTTTTCTGTCTTTCATTCTCAAAAACAGAGAGGAGGCTTCAGGCAGCCTGCGAACAATGCGTGAGCTTTCTGTTTCTCTCTGCAAACAGAAATATATCCCATTTCCTGTTGGGGATTCTAGGCAGAATCATCCAACAGATAATTTCCTGTAGTAAACATTGCAATAATTAGAGTTACCGTTCCAGAGCACTGAACTTTAAGTATCTTTTATTATTGCACTGCAGAAAGCGTACAAGAAGCAACCCCCAGTCAGATGTGGCTATTGTTGATCATTTCAATTGTGTTATGGCAAATATACGACCTGAAGAACGTCCTTAAAATATATGTGCAAGACCAAGCGTGCAACTCAAGGCAGAATCTGAAGAGGCTAATTCAGCAAGAACAGTTAAAACTCATTTTCTTTAAAAAATAAAAAGCTTTCTTGTGCTTCTCTTCTTTGTGAAGCAATTTAATTATTTTTATTTACCGAGGAGCAGTCTTTTTAAAATAACTTTAGCAAAATATTCACATTACAGACAGCCAGTAAAGTCTTGTATAATAGTTAATGCTAAAGTGAGCATCATATTTGAACTCAGGAATGTGGTGTTGTTGAGAATGCCCTGTAAGAAGAGTCAGTGAGATTTGGTTCAGATTATCTGCCCTGGTTAATAGAGGACAATATTTCAGTCATTTTATTTTGGATAGGTCTGAAGCAGAGAATTAGAGGGAGAGTGTTTATTAAAAAAAAAAAGAACAACAACAAAAAACCTGAAAGTACAAAAAGAAATTGTTGAGGCATACTTTTTACATTTAGTGTATTTCTTCACTGTGTAAAGTGTTCTACTTACAGTGCTGTTATGTGTTTGGAATAAACAGTAGAGTGCTATATTTCACTGTAGGGTCTGTCCATAGAACGTGCTGGCTCTTGGCTCAGCTGTTTACATTTTTTTGAAAAAGCTCCCATCTGTTACATCAAACTTGTTAATATAGGTCTACAGGATATAATAACATTAATGCTCTAAGTATCCAAATGAAATGTCAGAGTCCGGCTGCATACACTGAATTCAAATGTGGCAGTGTCCTGAAGCCACCCCTTCTGCTAACAGGCCATTTAATAATCCATGTAAGTATCTATAGATGTCTAAGTCTTCGAAGGTCTGTCAGGGGCCAGATGTACAAACACGGTTACAACATCAAATCCTCACAAAAAGCTTTTCTACCATGATAGCATGACCATATAAAATGTGGCCTTGAATTTTTTTTTTTTTTTTTTTGGCTCTGAAGCTACAGCACCATCAAGACCTATTTAAAATAAAAATAGGCTTGGTAAAGGAATTCTCGGAGCTTTATGCTGTTCCCAGTAAAGTTAAAGGCAAATGGGCGTATGAAAAAAGTTACACCACACTTCCATATATGTTTTGCCATTCATTAGACAAATGAACAAAAAACCAAACCAGAATCAACAACAAAGGAAGCCAACACTTCGTGATTTGTTGTTTTTTTTTCTATTTCTTTTTTTTTTTTTTTTTTTGGTCTTGGTTTGCTTTGTTTCAATTTAATACATAACCGAGTCCTTGATATTTTTATTTCTTGTACGAGCTACTGTAATTTATTCTTATAGTGGCCATCTGACCAGAATGAAGATGTATGCCCCCTGTTTTGATCCTTGTAATGATGGAGGGTGAAATGTAAGTTTGTTATATTACCTTTCTTGTTTCTACTCCTTTGTATCCAGGGTTTTTTAATTTACATTGCATTGTGAATGAAAACCCTTATCTTCTGCTGTTTTTTTTTTCCTGCCACTCAAATTTTGCATCAACACAAAAGGTTTGTTCTTCAGTTCGTGTTTAGTATTTGGTCACGTTCATTATGAGGTACATCTAGAATACACAGATCACATAATATACATAAAATATCATTTCTCACTGCTTTTTCCTTGATATCTTGTTATTAAAAGCTATTTTTTTTAGTAGATAGAAACCCAGCCTATGCATAAAACTGCCTCCAAATGAGCTTTGCACATCTAATCATATGTATTTTTATTCCCAAATGCTTGGTGATCAACAGTAATTTCAAGTAGAATGGTTATAAATCATATTACTCATAAACACAATGCAACTGGCTAAATAGAAACAAGCAGAGGGTTAATAGTCCAATAATAATTAAAATAATCCTCTTCAATTCAGTAATAACTTTGGCCACCTGCCTTCATCCAACCCCCAGCACCACCCTCAGTACTCCTTACAAAAATATTCACATTACAGACAATCTTGTGTAACAGATTAACATAACATATCTGGAACATTACTCAGATTTTTGGGCAATGGCAATCTGAATATGTTCCTAAGTTCAGCTTTTTTCCTCAGACAACATCCTGCTGTTAACTCTTGACTTTTTTTAAATCAGTGGGGCCTGGTGTAACTGGAATGCACTGCCTGTGGTATCACATGGAGGATTTGTGTGAGTGTGTGTGTTGGAGCAGAAATACCACGTTACAAGAGCTGCTAAGCTCTTACAATACAGACAGTATTGTAAGACTGGTTTTCTGTCTTTGCTTTCTGATTGGAATGGCTGCAATGCCTATCTGATGTTTGATTTTAGTCACGATAGTGGGTGATACAGAGCCGGATGCGCAGTTGGATGTGTGAGGTAAATTTCAAAAATGCAAGGTTTTTTTCATTGAAAAAAGGGGAAAATGAATCTCATAGGTTCGGAAACAGTAATGTGATCATCCAAGCACAAGGCTGGAAGTCAGGAAGCTTTTTTTTTTTTTTTTTTTTGTTCTTCATCTAACCTGAAGTTGTTTTTCAGGTAAGTTTTTCTTGCTTGTAGGTCTGGAATCCTGCCAGGGACATTTGTGATGGAAAACATTTGGGACACCATTGTTGTAGTATGATACAGTTTTCAGTCATTGTTCCTCATTGTTCCTCATTTTAGGTAACCAGACCTAGAAACAAAATAACTCTGTTCTAACTTAACATTTAAGTCCCATTTTTTGTTACAGATTTCATCTTGTCCATTGCTAAAGTAATTGGCCTCTGTAAATAAGTGCTAAGTAAACTGTCGAGCAATTTTTGCTGGTACATATTGTAATTCTCATTTTTAAATCACCTAATAAAGATTGCCTTTTAAGTAGAGCTATTTGGATATATCAGGGGCATGTTGTACTAAACAAAAAAGAAAAAAAGGAAAAAGAAAATTAAAAAAAGTCTCTGTCATTTGAAAGAGACTGTTTAGCTTTTGAATATATTTGCTCCACACTAAATAATAGATGTTATTCTGAGACAAATAGAACATGGTCTATATCCTCCTATTGGAAACTGTTTTCTCTTGTCTGAATACTTCACCCACTCCAACTGCCTGCCCCCTTAACAACAAACAGATTTGGCTAATATGCATTGTAGGTAAATTTTAGGGCTGTAATATAAATTATTAATTTAATAAGGTTAATATTTAAATAACTTTTTAATCATTAACAAAAGTGGAAAGTTCAGAGTTAAGATATTCTTTTTCCTCCCTGCAAAAATAAACATTAACAAATCAGTCTAATTCCTGTGCATGATGTAGGTTGGTCTGGTTTGGATAGTTCACTTGCAGTAGCAGATGACTAGGAAGATGTTGCTGTGGCACAGCATTATGATTACTTTCATGCCCTTAAAAAATTGTACAGAAGTGCTATTGACAAGTTAGTACCTGAAGTAAGAACTATTATCATTATTAGCAAATGGGTTCTTAAAAGATGCTTGTCATTGAGTCAACGGTTTGTTTTCTCATCACCTTATCTTGAGGAAGAGTAGAGGCCATGGAGTGTTTTTCTAGTAAGTTTTGTTTGTTAAGCATAGCTCTTTCTGGAAAAAGCAGATCAGGTCAACATATTGTGCATGCATAGAAGAAGGTTCAGCTGTGATTCTAGAAAAGGCTGTTGCTCTTCTTTGGCTGTAGAAGGTCCTTCTACTCTTAAATAAGTGAGCTGATTGACTGGTCATCGCAGACATGTTGCAGGATGCAGCAAGAGTCTGTGTTTGAATCCTAACATTGCCCCAGCCATAAGGCATGAGCACTGGTCTGCAGCTGCTGCTGTGGTTATCAATCTTCACGACTGATAGCATAACCATTCCCAATGGCAATACCAGTACTATTGTGGGAGCTGGTAGCTTGTAACTTTCATTTGAAACAGAGACCTGCTAAATTGTGAAGCAGCAGCCTGACAGTAAGACCCCCACATCCACTCTGGGTTTACAGAGACAATGATATAAGGATTTCTGTTCTTTAAAGGTTATTTCAGCCACAGTCACATTCATTTTTTGCTGGGATTCAGAGGTACTTCCTTTTCTGAATGCTAGGATTTGTGATGGCAGTCTGATAGCAGACTGTTACGACCTTTCTTTGAAAAATCTCATTTTGATGTTTGATGTGAGTTTTATTTATAGCCATTACTTATACCGTCAGCACCTTGAGTATTCCTGTTGGAGTTCTGCCCTGTGCTCAGTGCTACACCAGTCTCAGTTAGATGCAGCAATTTAGTGCCATTTGCTCACAATGTTAGCAGCTGAAGAAATGGTGGCCAACATTTAGCATGCCCAGAAGCTAAGAAGCAACAGAGTTCTGACTGTCTGAATTGTCAGAACATTATCTGTTCTAGCAGTATGCACATAACTTTCCATGTGTGCACTATCTTTTCAACATTGATAGACCTTGGCCTGCCCTGGCTTTGCATCTGAAAAAAAGATATCAACGGAACTCCAAGGAGATCTACTTTATGCTATTGATAGGGATATACATTTCACTTACTTTTAACAGCTGGCACTTAGTCATGGCTTCTAGACTATCTCTATTGACAAAGGAAAAGGAGAGGCTTCTCTGGAGATTGACTTAGCCATTCGTACGATATGAGAAGGAATTGCACTCTTGAGATGGGTCACCTCATTCCAGTAGTGGAAGAAGAAGCCTATACAACAGTCTGTTGGATGGCCAAAGTTAAGTGAGATTGTTTTACTCTTAATCCCTCTGTGTTGGTTTGTTTGGTTGTTTTTAACTGCTTTGAAAGGAAGAATAATATAGTTCTATTTGGTTTTGCTCCATCCTGTACAGTACCTTGCAATTCTTAATGCTAGAATTATGCAAATGCAAAGCAGTCTGATGTTTGGAAATGCTGAGTTAATGTGGCAGATTAATACTGGGATTTTTGTTGTGCCCTTCGTATTAATTAATAGATAAGAAGGAAGGCTTTGTTGTTAAAGCAGTGGAATGTAACTTGTGATGAAAGTTCAGCACTCTGTCACTGATTTCCTGAATAATTTTAAGCCAGCCGCTCCATCCTCTGTGTCTCAACACATCTGAAAAAGTAGTCCCCGCTCTTTCACTCTTGGCCTGTCTCATCAGGAGAGTTCTTTCAAGTGACGACTGTCTCACAGTCTGTATTGCTGCAATGCCTAGAACGTTGGTCTTGCTGGAACCTGTAAACGTTGCTGTAATATAAATAATTTATTAACTGGAAAACTGTTTTTTATGATGTATTTCAGAAATTTGTCTAATTTACCATAAGAGTACAAAAACCCGGATAATCCATTGACCTGCGTTAAATAGGGAAAAAAATTAAGATCTTTTTGGGTATGTTTGAGGAAAATATAGAGAAAAGCCATATTGTAGGTCATGTGCATATATGTAATGAAATAATAGTGCAAAATGGATCACATGTTTTGAGGGCTAGAACTTCAAGAAACATATCTTTACCATGTAGACTATTTGTGCTCATAATTTAAATACTATACAGCATAATAAGCATAAGTCTTTAATACGAATGACTTGAAATAATTTTTGACTCTGATTGATTTAGGTAAAATTACAGTAAAGATTACTTTGATCTCAAAATATCCATTCACTTTTACTGGGGACTCTTCAACTTAAATATAAAGTCTCTTTTGAATTGTTTCCTTCAGACCTTAATTTATACAAACTTCATTCTATATGATAAGTGGCATTCTCATAATGGAGTTATCTACTATCTTGCAGTAGAGCTTCCAACATGGTTTTAATCCAAATACTGTGTACTGATATATTTCAGCTAAGATTTTTACTAAATCAAACTGTCCTGATGTCCTTAAAGCAGGATGAATGTTAGAACTAAAAATGTCCTACTGATCTGAATATCTCAGTCTTCGTATTGATTAATCTCATAGTTATTTTTGTAAAAATATTAATTTTTTATTAGATCCATTCTTACTACTTGGTCTCTATGTACCAATTTTTATGTGTTAATCATTATAAAAAATAAATACTGTATCTGTAACAGATTATAGAAATTGTAGGAAAAAATAAATGAAAAAGTGATATAAGGATTGGAGCTGTATTGTGGGCGTTAGTACTGTTTCAAGTGCATACTTATAACTCCTCTTACATTTAGACCAGCCTAAGGAACTAGTTTGTGTCCATAAGTCATTGTAAAGTGGCAAATATTGAATTTTTAATGTCCCTCACTGAATATATCTGAGAAAAGATACATTTTCAAAGATTTTTTTTTTTTCATAGAGGAAACATGAACTGAGATTCTGTATTGTGTTTTCGGATGTCAGTGTTGTACGTGCATTGGAATAATTTTGAAGAATTCAGCAAAGTGCAAGAATAAAAAGAATGTGAAATAGGCTCCATTTTGTTTTTGTTTTGTTTCAAAATAAAAAATGGTTTTGAATGTCACTTCACAAAACATCAACTGAAAAAAGTTAGAAAAGCTTTGGAACTAATATTTTGTCAGGAATGACAATAAACAGCAAGGGTCCTTTGAAATAATACTGAAAATACTTCACCAGTAGAAAAAATGCTTTTGCTGAGATCATATACTTTTGCAGAAGACGAGTCTTGTATTTTCTAAAACCTAAGTGTCTGTCTTAGCTATCTCATTATAAAGGATTTATAGATATATTGACAAAATGGACAACAACAGAAGTATAAAAAAAACTAAAACACATTGATTACTTAGAATATTCCTGACTTTTTGATGAAGTTTCTCTGATTCACTGGAGTGCTGTGGGCTTCAGAGGCACATGGAGACATCCCTTGCTGGAAGGTTATCATCCTGGGAGGGGTCACTATTCTGGTTTATTTCAAGGGCAGTAAAAAGAGACATCGTTACCTGAAGCGATTCAAGTAACTTGAAAGTTAAGAAAAGCTGAAGCCATTAGCCCAAATCCATTCTTCATGCACTTCCAAGGTAGTAAGAATTGCATTGGAACTGCTTTATGGGTCCTTTCATGTAGGCCTAACTTAGATGAGGCTGAGGAATTCTCTTTACATGGCCCTTGCAAATGCCTGTAGGAGTACCTTTGATTCACTCTTTAAATAGAGAATGAAAACGAGGATGCTAAGAGATGAAGATGGACTAAAACTCCTTTCCAGTTGTAAGTTCTGGACATTAGTACCTCCAAAACAGGCATCTCTATAGCTAGATAGTTGGCTGCCTTACTCAGAACTGCTTTCATAGAATCATGGAATCATAGAACAGCCTGGGTTGAAAAGGACCACAGTGATCATCTAGTTACAACCCCCCTGCTATGTGCAGGGTTGCCAACCACCCAGGCTGCCCAGAGCCACATCCAGCCTGGCCTTGAATGCCTCCAGGGATGGGGCATCCACAGCCTCTCTGGGCAACCTGTTTCAGTGTGTCACCACCTCTGTGTGAAAAACTTCCTCCTAATATCTAAGTGAAATCTCCCCTCTCTCAGTTTAAAACCATTCCCCCTTGTCTTATCACTATCCACTCTTGTAAACAGTCGTTCCCCCTCCTGTTTATATGCTCCCTTCAAGTACTGGAAGGCTGTGATGAGGTCTCCCCAGAGCCTTCTCCAAGCTAAATAAGCCCCATTCCCTCAACCTTTCATCATAGGAGAGATGCTCCAGCCTTCTGATCATCTTTGCCTTCTCTTGACCCACTCCAAGAACTCCACATCCTTCCTATACTGGGGGCCTCAGGCCTGGACACAGTAATCCAGATGGGGCCTCACAAGAGCTGAGTAGAGGGGGACAATCACCTTCTTCTCCCTGCTGGCCACCCCTTTTTTAATGCAGCCCAGAACACAGTTGGTCTTCTGGGCTTTCCAGCTGTTCCAGGAAAACTTCAGTCTTCTTTGGCTGTCATTTGGAATGACCTACTGCTCACACAGAGTACATCTTTCACTGGGGCTTCTAGCTAACATTGCTTAAGAACACACTGGGAAGGGGCTGCATAATATAAAAATAATTCATGAGGATGTACACAGTTAATCTACCCATCTAGTGAAAAAGTGGAAGTGCTGATAAACAGACAAAAATCCTACTTTTTCTTTGTGGGTCTGGTAAAATACGAGAGGCTTGGGGGACATTTTCTGTGTTGTCTCCACTGAAAGGCTTCAGCAAGCAAGTTCTCTTTTCCTTTAGCTAGGCAGCTTCCAAGGCCTCCAGAGGAAGATTTGAAATCAAAAGCTAAAGGGGAGGACATTGTGCATATATCCCCAATTCTGCCTCTTTTGTCCAGACATTGTAAGCTAATTTTTAACTCCATTATCATATATTTTTTTTATTTTCTCCTCATTTCTGATGCTTGTCCTTATTTTCTTATAGTGGTAGGTACATCTAGAAATACACATATTACTTATATATATATTTTTTCTTTATGTGTCAAACAGAGTTTGTTAAGTCATTTGTGTGAGCAGTACACAGTAAACCGTTTTCTCACAATACACTAAATATTAGAGTATAACGTGCTAATAAAACGTTGCTAATGTAGGTAGGCCACCTAAATTGGAGGATATGACAGTTCTGTGATTAAGTGCCTCATCTCCTGAATTGAACCTTTGGAAGGCTTTGGTAGGCAGAGTAAAGCATAGTACATAAATATTGATAAAATTATTAAGACCTAAAACCAGCAACAAATAACAAGGAGACAAATTAGGGTGGACCGTGATGGTCATTAGGAGTAGAGGATATAACATATTCTATTTGTACAGGTTTGTAGAAGTATAGCAGAAATGCTGAGTCACAGCTTGAAGCAGTGATTGAGCAGCTGGTGGAAAGGCAGGGCCAACCCAGGGGAGCTCAGGTGCAAGCAATGCTCTTGATTGACCAGAAGGATGGGGGAGGATCCACTGTTTCCCAGACCTCATTTAAGGGTTGGCAGGGGGGGAGGTATAAGTCTTTTGCTGGAGATCCTTGTGTATTTGAAGGCCTTTTTAGGGTAAGCAGTTCTTTTTTTTTTTTTTTTTTTCCCTTTGTTTCTGTGTCAATGGCTGTTTCATTTAGGCTTATCCTCATTTACTATAACCTGGGATTTTGCTGCTCTGCTATCTTTGCTGTACTTTCCATTGTGTTATATTAATCAATGAATGATCAGTGGTCTGTTAGCACCTTCTAAATATTATCTTAATATCCTTGTGAAAATGTCTGGTTGTGTCTGAAAACTTGTCTGGTTGTGTGTGAAAACTTTAGAGTAGATTTTGAGTGGCTTGTCTCACATATGGAGTTTCAGTGTGTGTTTCTATATCTTTCTTAATCCAGAGCTTTTCCTAATCAGTATTATGAAATTGTTCCCAAAGAAAAGGTATTCAAGAAAAATTGTCTGAGATTCACAACCATGTTTATTCTGTGTTAATGATTTGTCATTTTTCTGGATGATAGTAACTGTATGATAGCCTGAGGTTACAGAGATGGAGGTAGCATTGTTCTACACAGCTGACTGCTGGAGACTTGAAAGGGTATGCTCCAACTTGGTCACGTGCAGAACTGTCTCTGCTTTAGCACACCTCCAGGAAGGAACTTGGACCTTTCCTTATATCCAATGTGTCACAGGATACCAACATGATGCAGGATACACTGCATCAAGTTAGCACTGAGTTAGTTAGGGTCAACAATATATAGGAAGAAGAAGGTACATAGGAATGGTCAGGTATGGACCAGTTGCTTGCAGGGTCATCATGGACCAGTGATGTTCTCTTTTATTAGAGGTGCAGACAGAATTTGATTCAGTGTCTTTACTGAGTAGAGAAAACGGGCTTTTTCCTGACACGGTGTTATCTTTCACTGCAACATTTCTGACTGGAATCTTGACCAGCTTGCCTCTTACTCCTGCTCCCTTTCAGCAGATCTGCAGAAACAGGAGATGGTGCGTATACCTCACATAAATGTCATTTTCACTCAATTGCAAGTTAGAAACAAGTCAGCTCATTCACTGGTGAACACATGAATACAGGATCTCTATACTAAAACTTTTATTTCTGTATTTAAAGTTCTATCAGGGTTCAGTGAGAGGAAGGTATTTTGGGGTTATAAGAAGTGTGTATTCTTCAAAACAGCCCCACCTCAGAAAATACAAGTCCACACAGGCTTAAAAAATATCTGTGTTGTGTCCTAGAATAAAACATGTATTTCATGCTCTAAAAGTCTGAGGTTTGTAGTTGAAAAAGATTAAGTAAATAATTCAGAATTTGTTGTGTTTACCTGTTAATAATTAAGCAGGTTAGTCTGTGTACTTTTTATAGATGTTGAGCTTTATTTATTTTTATACTTGGCTCATGTTCTGACTTTTAAATTTGAAGATGTTTCTGCCAAGGAGGAGATAAGAGAAGTCATCAAGGAGTTAAGTGTTGTTGTGGTGGTTTCACCCTGATGGGTAACTAAACTCTACCACATTGCCCTCTCACTTCCCCCACTTAAAGGAAGAGTGGAAGAAAATATGATGGAAAAAGGCT
The DNA here is from genome assembly GCA_037305975.1 of Chrysolophus pictus. Taxonomy (NCBI): domain Eukaryota; kingdom Metazoa; phylum Chordata; class Aves; order Galliformes; family Phasianidae; genus Chrysolophus; species Chrysolophus pictus. The sequence continues at coordinate 113,249,934 of CM074576.1, read as the reverse complement.
CAAGGAATGTGAGGAGGATGGGGAGATCATTCACCAATTACCATCACAGAGAAAACAGGCTCATTGTAGGGAGACTGATGTCATTTATTGCCTGTAACTAACCAGCTACTAACCAATCTCTTATCTCTGGGGAGAGAGGAGAATTCATCTTTATCTTCCCTTTTACTTTCCATTTATTTCCAGTGCTTTGAGGGAATTAATTTTTAAGGGTGATAACAATTTTTTGGATGAAGGCAGGTACCTTTGGTTCCTACTTTCTGATGCATGAAACTAGGGACAGAGGAGTCTCTTGTTATAATGTGGCTTTTGGTTGACCTCAATCAAGGAAAAGTTTCAGCCTCTTTCTGTTTTAGAAATACAACAAAAATGTGGAGGACAGAAATAAGGAACAGGTACATCACATTTCTGTTTTCTTGAATTGTGAATTAGTTACATTCTGGTGAAAAGTGCTAAGCTGACAGCTCTGAAGTCTGAAATCATCTTTGCCATTTGAGTAGGTATGGAGGGGCCAGCAGCAGTGTGAGTTTCTCTCATGAATATATTTAGAACTGTTCTTTGTGGGACTGCATCCTGTGGCAGGTGATAGTTCAATTGAGTGGATCTGTCAGAGCATCTTTGCTTTCAGTGGTCACGATCAGGCCAGTAATTTCCCACTTTCCTCTTGAATCTCTTGTCTGTTTCTTGGGGGTGGTGGTGAAGTAAACAATAACAAGAAAACATGATTAGCAACCAAATTACTGTTTTAAACTCAGTAGTTCTCTGTTGCTGTCTACATAGCCCAGACCTTAGCATAGATTGAAACAGAATAAGATTTGGGTTTCTTTTTTTTTTTCCCTGCTGCTAGGCAAGAATTCACCCCACTGTTGATAACATTCCCTCCCCACCTTAAGCAAAGTCATCGCCTAATTTTTGGAATGTTTGAAGTGTTTCTCTGGTCTTGGCAGTGTAAGATACCATTTGATATTTTCACTCCCCTTTTCCAAGGGTGAGAGAAAGCACAGGGTATAAGAAAAGTCCGTTGAAATGATTGGCATTAAAAGACAAAAGCTGCTGAAATGTGAGAGTGATCTTTGGTCTACATATTAAAAATCAAAGATGAAGAAAGACTGTTTATGTGAGAATTAATAGCCTGATTTTGTTGACAACTGAAATCTTCATCTGTTACCATGGCATGTTTTAATTCACTGTCTGCATTGGTATTTCCTTCTGAAGAATTATATATGCTAGTTACTAGTACCACCAGTATTAAAAAATAACATTTGTCTCTCATGTTCCAGGCAATGTTTTCTGTTTGAGTTAAATACAGTTAAGAGGAGATTAAGCTGGGAGACAGTGTTACAGAATGCTCTACTACTTCCCTTTCTCCATTGCATTAATTGCCTTCAAGGGTCATTTTGTTCTTGGGCTGGACAGTTAATCTAAGTCTTCTGTGTAGGTAAATGTGGGCAAATAGTTCTCTTTAAATAGAATTTAGAAGTGCACAGAGAACTTGAGTTGTTTTTGAGAAGACTTTATCCTACATTAACAGTGGGACTGTAAATTGAGTATTCTTTAAAACTCATCACTGCCAAAAAGCCAGTTCTTATCCAGTTTATTTTATAGTCACAGATCCAGTCAGTGGTCTGTTTTTGGCACTTTTCATGTAGAAATTTTCTAGACTTTATGAAGGAAGTTTAATGCTGGTCATTTGATTTATCTTTTTCCCTCCAGACAAACAAGCTTGTGTAGTGAAACAAGTTATAGGGATTCCAAGTCTAGATCTCAGTAGACAGAAGTCCATATCACAAAAGACTTTACTACAGTCAGTAGTAACTGGTTGGGAGTTGTAAGTCCAATGGAAGAGACTGAACAAGCCACAAAATCTCTCTACAGTCCCTCGGTTCAAGGCAGAGGGACAGCAATAAGCCTGTGTCAGTGAATCTTCTGCTTACAGTACTCTCCTAGAAATGAGAGGAGTTGAAACTTCAAGCTTGGCAGATTAACTTTTTTCATAAGCAGTACATTCATACGAGTCTTTTTTCAAAGAGAGCATTGCTGTGATGCATTGTCCATTTTGTTAAGGGCATACTTTACCCAATGTTCATTGCCAGGTTGACTGAACCTAAAAAGACCAAGAGATTTACTGGTAGTCTCACAGTGAATCATTGTTTGAAATTCTTTTGGCTGCTATATTCTTAGCATTAATCACAGTGACTCCTTTCATCTACGTGCTACCAGAGTTTAGTTTGCATATATGATGACTGTGTTTGGGAATAATTGAATTGGAATAATGCTAATATAATTTATCTTATTCTTTGAATGTTACTGTTTGTACAAGAATCTTCTCTTTTTAAGGCTCTATATACAATTGTCATCCTGTATCTTCTATCCCCTTGGGGAAAGCTCTGTAAGCAAGAGAAATGTAAATAAAATTTATGCATACTTTACGTATTATTGAATGGAATGTATTTATCTTAGTTTTACTTAATTTGTTGATAATTCACTGAATAGGATTTTTTTCATTCACAGCAAAGTCAAAAGGCCATGCTCCTCATATGGTATTATCATAAAGAAATGGACGAATATATATGGTTCTTTCTTGCTAGAATTTATGTAATGTTACTGTAGAAGCAACTGGCATAGCGGAAGAAGCATTTCTAATTCAGAACTGTTTATGTTGTACATTTCTGTATTTCTTATCTTTATGGTATATCTCTTACTAATATACTTCATCCTTGAAAACACATTTTTTTTAGAAAACTATCTCAAGACTGAGGATTGTGATACATTTTGTGACCTTGAGGCCAGTAAGACTGTCCTAAGCCCGTGCTGCAGAATATTCACTTTTGCTTGATACATAAAGCTTATATTTCCAGTGGAGCTGAAGCTTATTTCCTGAACTGTGTGCATAGTTTTTCATGATGTCAGATTTAGACGGTATTATCTGAAATAATTTGAGTCACCAATAAGCTGTTGCTCCAACTGAAACCATTAAATGTAAACATGGAGATTGGAATTTAAAACAAAATGAACAGCTTGTAATTTTAGATATGATATGCTCTGTTAGCATATTAGTCCAACAAATGACTACCTCAAGTGTAAGTCTTGATTAACTTAAATACTTAAATCTCATATAAAAGTAGTTTTAAAAACTATGTGACGGAAATGTTATCAGTTACTAAACTCAGACATACAGAAATTTGGAAAGGATTAATTATAAATAGTGAAAATCAAGATAACATACATCAAGATAACATAACAATTACACTGACTTCTGTGTGGTGTTTTCTGGCAAGAATTTTAACTATGAAAAGGATAGGTGTTTGTCATGGTTGTACAAAATTTGAAATTGCTGTAGACCGGAGAAGACCCGAGACTTTTGATTGAAGAGATTGAGGAGATATTATCTAAGTATCGCTGCAGGCCCAACTGATCAATGAGTTTAAAATAAAGAAGATTTTCCTTCCCCTTGTGATCAATTTTCCTATGCTTTTTTCTGCTTTTCATCAATTTTGAATTCTCCAGCATAATGCACTCTTCCTGGGCTCACCCAGCACACTGTAGAGAGATTCAAGCCATCTCTCACTGCAGCACATAGTTTGTCAGCCAGTACAGAGCGCTTTAGTTGTTAGATGAGTTAGACAACAAAGCAAACAGTACAGTTTCATACCTGCTAGTATCACTTAAACCAAACAGACCCTTGTGCAACACATCTAACAGCATCTAAAGGTCAAAATCTGATCTTCATTACTCGATATTTTAGGCCTTCTGTTTTGCTTTATGCATTGTCAGTGCAGAACTGTCAGATGATTAGAGATTGTGGTTGTGTGATGTTGGAAAGTGCTACCAGCTGCCATCCAGTGTGTCTGTTCAGGCAGTGACAGACCTTATGAAAGCTAAAGCACATGCTGCACAGCCTTAGTTCGAGCAAAATAAATCTTCCCTGTAAACAGTGAAAGACTCCATACAGCAGCTGATGCTGTGGATGCTGATGACTGACCCATGTAGGCTGGGGAAGTGTCTTCAAGTGATGAGCTTAGGGCGTGGTTTGTTTGTTATGAATAGAGGTAGAAAGCTCCCAGAAAACAAAGGGAAGGCTGCAGATATGCAAAGTTGTGAGTGTGAAAGCAGGAAGGGAACAGAAGCACCTCTGTAGTAGCAAGAGAGTGGTGGGAAGTCAGGCCTGGAAATGATGAACTGGAAGGCCTGCATCATCTTCGCTTTGAGTAAGCAATGCTTTGCATCCTTTCCTTCCTTACAAACTAGGTTGCTTCAAAGAGCAGTTCTTTTCTGTAGCAGTTTACTTTTAGCAGGTAGTAGATCATGTGTCCATTAATACAGCAAATCATCTGAGATCTGGGCAAACAAGTTCATGGCAAATAATTGCTGTTGAATCAGTTCTGTAGTGTGACAAAGGGGTCAAAATCTCAGTGATTAAAATGTCTCTTTGTGTAGCTTTGTAAACTGCTCACCAGTGAAGGATTATGGAATACCAGTAAGCTTAGTTAGCCCATTTCTGTTGTGGTTGAGCTGGTAATTAGGTTGGCCATGCGTTCCTAGGTGGAAGTTCAGTACTTGGGGGTGATGAATAGATCTAGCTGCTCCTGTGAGAAAGCATGAAGCCTGGCTGGACTGGGCTTGGGAATTGTAATCTGAGTGAGCCTCTTATAACAGAATTTGAAAATTATGCTGGTTAGGTCCTTAGGCCTTATTCTGAACTGGTGGAAGTGGAGTGCCCAAGTCTAATTTCTGACATCAGAATACTCCTGTTTGGTATCCAGTTCTGAACACTTTGTCAATTAGTGTTATATAGTACTAAATCTGCTTTTAATTCTTTCTCAGAAAGCAGTCTATAGAGAGATTTTTCTGATCATTTTAGTCTCTAAGGCCAATTATAGCTATGACAGATGGAAGGATATCATACACATTTTTTTAAGGAAAATAAAAGAACCACTTTAAACTCTTGAACTTCTAGAGTATTTACTTGTAACTTTTTCCACAAATGCACTTGAACATAAAGCAAGTGGCAAAACTTTAGTTGTGGCACACATTTGTTTTTATCCCTAGCTGGAGTAAAACTACACTTAATGGAAAAAAAAATAAGTGGTGTCTTTTTAAGCATGAAGTCATACGAATTGGTCCCTACTGGATTGGGGTTCAGTTGTATAAGTTTTCTCTCTGAAGTATGCATAGAATGTGACGCATTGTGTGCTAGCACATTTAGTTTATTTGTTTGTCACCTGTGTGCTAAATGTGAATGTGTAAGACTGCTTTGTTTCCTTCAGGTAGTTGTGTGTTGATATATATATACAATATTCCGCTCACTTCCCCCACTGACTCCTAGTTACTTGACTGTTATGAAAACTCAAGGTGTTTTGTGTGCAAATCTTGAAACATAAGCTTTAATAAGTTTCTTTTTTTTTTTACAGCAGCATAAAAAAGAAGTGTTGAGAGCTGCTCTTAACCCTTTTGGAGTCCGAAGTCAAAAGGTAAAATTAAATGCTACTTTTTTGGTGTTCTGAAGATGTTGATAGTGCAATTGTTTGGAAATGCTATTTCCCTATCACATTTGAACTGAGATTTCCCGTAGGAAAAAAGCAGGGGTACAATAACAAGACTCAAAATATTATTAGATCTCGTTAAGTGCACCGGCATATCTGGGCCTACATTATGCAGGTAAGTAACAATTGGTAAACTGCAATTATCTGTTTTACTTAATATAAAAACATTGGCATTGGGAGTCAGTGGGACTTTCAGTACAGTTTAATATTGCTAAGGATTTAATGATTTTTTTGTCTCACTATAACTTGATAGTTTTTATGATATATGAAGTTTTTTCAAATTACACTAAGACAAATCCTGTAGCTCTTTTCTCAGGCAAGAATCCCTCAATGGGAGTTTTGCCTGACTGAGAACTGAATGAGGTCTAAATAATTAGCAATTAAAATATTCAGTTATTGTGCTACTGTATATAACAAAGCACTGGAGGTATTAAAAATTGCTAATCTCCTCCTTATTAAAATGTTAACTGCTAAGCATAATACAGCTTTGCATTTTCTATCATTTGTTCATGCAGTTCATTAGTAGAGGTGAAATGTTTGTGACAAATACTCATTTGAACTTTTAAGGGATTGACTTTGTTGAGCAGAAGTGTGTGTTGAAGCCATGATTTTTAGTTAAACACTAAATAATGTACAGAGTAACTTTGTGTAGAACTTCTGAATATTTACAGAGCGAACTAGGTGGTAAGCTACTTGTCAGTAGGTGGAACTAAACAGTTTGGGTATTGAATTAGTATTTGTTTTCATCAGCAGCTTCTTGTAATGAACTCAAATAAAGAAAGTACAGATTAAAGATTGTCCATAGAGTATACTGGGCAAGTAATCTGCACTGAGAGGGTTGAGAGACTAGCATGTGAACAATTCAGTAATAGGTTAAGAAGGAGAGTTGGTGCGTTTGTTCAACTGTGCATCCAGCTCAGTTAAAATTAGCATGTGAACTGTTTATTACTGAGCTAGTCAAAATGAGGACTAGACTGCTCTCTAACCCTATGTTACTGCACAAAAGAATAAAAATGTCTATCCTGTCTCTTTTGGCACAAAGCAGCTGTAGCAAGATGTGATGGAGAATGAGAAAGGAGTGGTGAGAGAAGGTGATAACTAGTCAATGAAAAAAGTGAATATAGTATTACTGGACTAATTTGGTGATGGTGAATTTCCCAAGGGAGGACAATCCCCTGAATACTGTTCCTCCCATAGCTTCTTCCTGGAGTAGATTTTTGTTACCTCTTATGCCTAAAGATTTCTTCTAATCTTTCTGAAGAGCCATTCTAGGCCTGGGCATTTAATTGTTCCATGTAATGCTGTTGACAATTCAGGCCATGACTCTGCAAGGATTTACACATGTATTTCACTTACAGCATTATGAGTAATCTTATTGAAGTAGATGAGATTAATTGCAGGACATAAAGCTAAGCATGTATATTAGTCATAGCAGTAAAAGAGGTGTAGCTTTATGTATTAGTTTGTGTTGAGTGTGGAAAACTTTTTAAAGATATATAAATGTATTGGATTTTCTACCATTTGTGTAGCAGTTCAAGAGGAAGTAGATTGTAACAAACTAAGCTTTTCTGCTTGTTCACAAAATCCACAATTTTGTCAGGTTCTCAGCTGTAAAGTGTGAAAAAGAATAGGCTGCTTTCATTTTCCTTTTTACATGCACAGTTAAACCTCCATCTAGAATGAGAAGATCTTACAATTTATTACAGAGGAGTGAAGAGGACAGAAATCAAACAGGAAGATGTGTGCTTGTGTGGACTCTTGTTTATAATTTCATCACATTGGTACACACCTCAGACATTTTATTTAGTGATAAGATATGCAAATTATTCTGGAGCCAGCAGCAATACTTTCACCTGAATGTCAAAACTGACAGGGATTTTTAAATCAAGCTTCAACAACAACTTGTATTTTAAAGCAACTATTCTGAAGATATAACCAAGTGCAGGTCAGTAAGTGCAGAATTGTTTTCATACTTTACTTCATACTGTTGATTTCCTTCCCTCATGGAGTTAGAGAGTTGTGGGTTTACCTGTAAAGCAGGATGTAACTATGGGCAACAGTGCAGAGGAGCTATAAATTTATATGAAAGTATGCACTACAAACAGGAACGCATAGTGAAAGTGAGAAGACTTAAAAATGAGATTTACCAGAGATGATATTTCCTGGTTTTCCAGATGCCTGTATCAAACCTTCCATACCTTCATTTTTGTCTCTTTCTTCTCTCTTTGGTTTTAGTTTTATTGCATCTTCAGTTTTATTGTGTTCTTAGTTCAGAATGTGACCACAGAAGCCTGTGGATACAGTGGAAAGTTTGGGTGATAGCTCTTCCTTGGGACTGAGGGCTGAAGTTGCTCAAAGCTGTAGGTGTTAGCTGGAGTTTTGTTTTTGAGCTTGCATATAATCATAGGAGGAAGGGTACCACTGAAAATACAGCTTGGGATTTAAATGTTAATGTGTTTATTTTTGGAATCTTAGTTCAAGTCAAAGTCCACAACTTATGATGAGATAATGGCTGAATCCTGCGTGTTTTCCTCAGCCTTAGTTCCTCTTCTTCCTCCTGTGAATGTCTGCACATAAATGCATCTAAGCTCTTCCATCTGAAGTTTGCCAAGGGCTTTTACTTAGAGCTTGTTTTCTTCTTTTTGTTCAACTAATGATGTGTATTTATTAACCAGAAGGATATCTGGGCTGTAAACACTTAAAGGACAAAAACTCTTGCATTCCTGTTACAGTTTGAGTGTATATGTGGTTGCACGTGAGAGAAAGAGATTATGATAGATTACAATTTGCTTTTGATTACGTGCCTAGTTGAGTTTGTTGTTTGGGTACTGTGTCTGACTAAATCCTCATGTATTTCCCACTCTGGTCTGCACTGGTGGGGCCTCACCTCACTGTGGTGTTATGAGCACCATCATATAAGAAGGACATAAAAGTATAAGGGAGTGCCCTAAGGAGGGCTCCAAGGATGGTGACGGGTCTGGAGGACAAGGAGTGTGAGGAGTGTCTGACGTCCTATGGTGTGCTCAGCCCAGAGCAGAGGAGCTGAGGGGAGGCCTGATGGCGGCTGCAGCTCCTCACAGGGAGCGGAGGGGCAGCGCTGAGCTCTGCTCTGTGTGACAGCGACAGGGCCCGAGGGAACGGCATGGAGCTGTGTCAGGGGAGGGCAGCTGGGGGTGAGGGACAGGGTCTGCACCACAGGGCAGTGGGCATGGAACGGGCTGCACAGGGCACTGGGCATGGACCCAAGTGCTGGAGTTCAAGGAGCATTTGGACACTGCTCTCAGACATAGTTTGGATTTGGGCTGGTGCTGTGCAGGGCCAGGAGTTGGACTCAGTGATCCTTGTGTCTCTTCCAATTCAAGGTTTTCCATGATTCAGTGATGGGTGAAAATGTCTTGTCAGTTGCTGTGATTGGCATCAGCCACTTACTGGTGAGATTTAGCTTTCTTCATTGAAATATTAGCAACATTCTTGTTCTTGTACAAGATGGAAGGAAGGATTTACATATGCATTTGTGATTAGAGAGATGAGCTGTCTATGTGGTGTAAGTACTATAACATATCCTTTGAGAACTGATTCCCATAGGTCATGGGGTCCCCAGAAGTACTCCTTGTGGAAAAGGACTTCCCAAATTGTCAAGACTTCCTACTTAGCAGATTTAGGTCACTGAAGAACATTTTGTTTATAACATCTAGCACTAGGACCTACATTGATGTTGTGGATACTTAATTCCTACTGATGTGAGCAGAGGCACTTGAAAATAATTAAAGTAAATGAAAAATCCGTACACAGCAAAGCCTTTCAGGGAGAAAGTGAATTTATTGAAAGAAAGATTTTGCTGCTTTTTTTTTTTTTTTGCTAAATACTTTCTTTCAAGGTCTTAAATAAGCAGTAAATGCTCTTGTTGGAAATAAAAACTGAAGATCAAACTTTGATTTTGTTTTCTGCCATGGCTGAAGAAGTTTCTTCGTCGATAGGTAGAAAAGGCTGAATTTAGTTTACCAAAGCTGATAACATGAGATAATGTATTGTTTCACTGCAAAATGCTGAGTGAGGTATCAGTGAGAGAAATAGAGTGGGTATTATATGTTCACCCTTGATGGACTGCTTGAAAACAATTTGTAGGATATAGTAGAATTCTGAAAGAATTTCTGGAGGGCTGCAAGGTAAGGCACCAATGGAGGGGGAACAGCTCTGATTCTGAATTTTTTCCCTTGATTGGCTAGAGGGATACTGATGGTTTAGTCTTTCAACTAGATGAATGCCCTTTAACCATCTGATCCAGTATTATACCATGACTGCTTCTAACAACACTGATACTTGCCAGTTGCCATTAAAGTTGTTTACTTCACGCTGTATAGAAAATAATTGCCTATAGCTGATACCAATAACCTTATTAGCTTTACCAAAAACTGTGGTGCATATTTGATAAACAGTGATATTTGTCATGTTCATTCAACATCAAGCTTAACAGAATATCTTTTCTCTTGCAAGTTTCTTTCTTAAATGCCAAGTCCAGGAGGGTAAATTCATCTAGTTTCTTGTGTTGGCATTAGAGTAGCTGTCGTATTTTTTTTCTGTGCTGAGTTTGATTCCAACAGCATTCCAGAAGGAGAGAAGAGAGCAGCATCACAGACTGCACTGCTGCTGCTCTACCTACCATGAATAATAGCCCACTGGGCTAGTTAATCATTACACTAGCTTTCCTGTTCCTTCATAGCTGATTGCTGCCCAGAGGACGTGGGTTTCAACAGTCCTGCTGTCAACACAAAATTCAGTAGTGTGTGTATTTGTTTACCTGCATGTATATGCACTATGTTTTGCAGCAGATATTATGGTAAAACTAACAATGCAAGGTCAGTGTGTATATTATTCTATACGAAAATAAAAGGAGAGAATGTTTTATTTTGGTAAAGACATTTGCAGTGTATCTAATCAGCATGCTAACAGAATGTGTCCTCATTTAGTGCTATATGAGTGAAATTGCAGGTTGTTAAAACTTTTGTTCTTCAGTGACTTGGGTAGATGAGAGATGAATTGTAAAAGGGAGTGAGTGGTAAATCTGGTGGCGCAAGATTTCCTCTTCAAAATGTTACTGTCTCACAAAGTTCTACAGGTATATCTTTCACTAAGTAGTATGCTGTAATCCTTTTTAATCTCCTTCCCTCCTTCTTTGCCTTTCTTTTTCATCTTCTCTTTCACTCTCTCCTCTGTCTCAACGTCTCCTTTTTCTCCCTACCCCTTCTTTCTATAAATGGACATATATTTGTTAGAGCTGATACAAATGTTTGTATGGTGATGTTATGGTGGGGCCACTGATCAACTTTCTGTATGCCTTGTTCAAGTTTGCAAACTGTCCAGCTGAGACAATGCAAGTTAGGCAATACTATCAATAGCAGAGCAGCAGTGTTATTGAGTAGTTCAGTATTATCAGCAGCGTGAACCAAACCCCTCTTTTTCCTTTACCAGCAAATTAAATGGCAGACAACAAAATGAGAGACAGCAAGACATGAACAGTAGTGTGCTTGCTGCTGCCATGTAAATGGTCCAGCTCACATTTTAGTGCCAAGTAGATGATACAGACAATTCTGACTGAAAAACAGCTCTGAGCCCATTTTAGCCATTCCCTCTGGTTGTCTTCAGTCAAACCTGTATCATTCTTATTGATACTAATAGGATTTTGGGATCATACAGGTCCGTTTGCCTTCAGAAGGGCTTGTCTTCAGGATGGCAGAGAGAATTCACACAGGTAGGCAGTGTCTCTTCTGAGAGACAAGAAGGTGGAACTTGTGTTCTTTTCTGCAAGAAATCAATAGTGAAGAAAACAATCAAGAAACATTGCTACTCAGTCACTCGTGAAGCATTTTCAATTCATTGGGAATTTTCACTTTTAAATAATCTCAATTGTGGTCATTTGCGGAATGGACCAAAAACATTTTTTGTCCTCTGAATTAAAATGTTTACGGTGATGTTTATAGGCATATGCAAATGTTCTTTATGAGATGGCATTGTCCCAAGATCTCAGTACCCATTTATAAGAATTTCTTGTTAGTTATGTTCTAATGATTTGATTGGTAGGTGGTTAAAACACAATGCTTGAACCCTGAATGCTTGCCTGGCATGTGAACTAAAAGTGAGCTGTTTCAGTATATACCTTAAGTATATACCTTGAGATTCTGGAGGCTGCCAAACTGTAGGCTAGCTCCTCAACCAGGAACAGAGAAACTCATTTACATCACTGGTCTTCAAGGGAGAATGCCTTCATCTCTGAGACAGAGAAGCAGAGATTCTTGAAATCATTTGGAGGTAACTGAGTCTTTGTAGATCCTGGGTGGGAGGGAGGGGATGATGATGATGACCATGACCCACCATGTAAGCAATCTCACCTTCCTCCAGGGCTCTTCAGGAAAGTCTGTGGGGCTTTATCCGGCCAGGTGTTTGGGGAAGGGAACTACACAGATTTTTGTAATAATGCACACATCCGTCTTTCAGTGAAGGATATCTGATTCCAATGGTTTGGAGATCTCTCTGTTGAGTTTTGAGGAGACAATTATACTTGTACGTACACTGAACATCAGTGGCTTGCAGGTAATCTTTTTATCTCTAATTCTAGGACTTTAGTATAAAGTAGGCTCAGTTACCCAAACTTTTTTTATTACATTAACTGAAACTCAGTGGTAGGTGAGAAGCAATGTGAATCTGCATTTTCCTGGCATTGACAACTTGCATTAAGTGCATTTGTGTTCTGTTTAATTTTTTCATAGTATATACTTGAAATCTAATTGCTTAAATTTTCCAGATCTTTAGAGTTCTGTTGGTTTTTTAACTCATGAAGTTAAACTACCTGCTGGATTCTATATTTGGTAAAATGGTAAAATGACCCTTCCTACTTCTACTCCTTTCTTTGATAGAAATCTTCCTCAGTTCTCTGAAAAATATGTGCATGTAAATAACTTTCATCTCATAGTGAAGTCCATGTTTTTTCTGAATATCTGTCTTAAATGGCAAAGAATATACTGTCACTTTGAAAGCAGATATCTTGCTTTTACTTTTGCAGCGTGGTTAGGCTTGTGTTTAAATGTTTATATCACTTTTTTTTTTTTTTTTTTGGAACTCATTGAGAGGGAAAGACCTCAGTTACAAAATCTTTTCCCTATTAAAATCCTTATTCTGAATGTTGAGTAACATCAGTGCTGAGGTTATATTTTTACCCAATGTAGATTAATACGTGTAAGCCTTAACAAAGAGACCTGAACTTAGGTTTTGAAATCTCTACACTCAGCATGTTGATCTGGATCTAGCTTCCAGAATCAGAGTTTTGCCTTTGGATAAAATCATACTTCAGTTACTAATACTTTGACATTCAAATAATTAGGTGTTTTTTAAAAGCAAGGAATGTGATTTAAGCTCAAGGTTTCCCTCCCCCCCCCTTTTTTTTTTTTAACAATTTTCTAACTGGAGATTTTTTCTTGAAGTCTTGCCAATGGCAAAAAATAAGGAGGGAATGTGTGGACTCATGCAGAGTGCTCCCTAGGCCAGAAAAGAAAACTAAAAAGAACAACTCTCCTAAGCTATGTCTAAGTAAACTTCGCATTTCTCTGATATGAACAGAATGCAAGGTTTGCTTCTTACTGCTTTAGAAAAATCAAAAGAACTAACCTTTCCATTTACAGAACAATTTCTGTGTGTTCTAGTTCTGTTTCTCACTGGAAATCAAACTGCTCTTTTTATTTTTTTAGTGCATGCTTAGTCCTTCATGTACACACAAAAGCACACAAATTCATGAATCCTAGGGAATTGAAGACTTAGGAAGGTACAGTTTTCATAGGTTGTTATAAATATGTATAAAAATTTCCCATCGCATGAATTTCCCAAGGGGTAATTCATGAAATCACAAAGGAAAATGCTACAGCAAAAAGTAATGAAGTAAACTAAGATCTGGATTATCCTTTTAGGACGTTACAGGCTTGAGTATCAGCATGACACAGAAATGAAAAATGGAGGAGTGGGAATCTAGCAGTGTTTGGATCTGAAGTTTTGTTTTTGATGTTCTTCTAGCATGAAGCTGTAGTATGATATTGGCACAGTCTCCAATTGTCTCTTGAATCTTCATAGGTCTGGAAAATACCTGCTCGTTAAACACAAGTGAGATGAGAAGTCTTCATTGTTTTGCTTAACTTCCTTTTAAAGCATTATTTGTTAATGCAGCTTTAGATGCGCTGAACAAATGTAATCACTCCTGGGTATGATCTCTTCAAACTGGGAACAAGAGCTTTTTTTTTTTATTTAACAATTTTTAGCTAAGAGGAGGGGCTTAGGGAATGTCTGTTATTCATTTTTTTCCATCTAATATACTGCATACACTAAAATACCAGATGGTAGAACTTTCTCCTAACACAATGCTATTGTTTCAAGACTGTTCTACTCCCACAGAATCTGTGTTGAAACAGGTGCCTCACTTGCTTGGCTCTCCTGGAGCACTTTTATGCATTAAAGCACTGCACATACAGTGCACAGTGGCACTATTAACAGTGTAGAATGAGGCTGGGAGAAAAACTCATATAGGGGCTGCACACCTAGGTGCACTTAGTAAACAGAAACAGTTATCCTCATTAAGCATAATTAAACCTAATATTGACTGTAAACTGTTACTTACCTTAAACTTCTCTGCAGACATTGTGGAAAAGGGATTAACTTAGCAGATAGGTACACTAATTACTACCTTCTTCACATTAAAGTTACCATCAGGAAGGCCTATATTCATAAATAAAACATAGTAGGGGATGAGAGACTGAGAAATATGTAAATTCATTTGCAGAAAAAAGACCAAATTAAAAAAAGAAAGTTGAGTGATGCTACTGGAAGCAAAATGGCACTCTAGCTAATTACCATGAAAAGTATGATAAATCATGGACGTGTATCCTTGACTTCTGACTGATAGAGCCTGCAGAGTGCAATCTCTCATGCGTAGCTGCCTCTGACTGATTTAAACCCATACCACTATCGAGTTTGATGGGAAAGCACAAAAGTGTGTTATTTTATTTCCTTGGGTATTGTTGCTACCTCTTTTTCCTAGAAATGACTTGCAATTATTGTGAAAATACAGTCTGATTTCTTGTCTGCGGAATTGTTGTTTGATGCAATTGACAAACAAAGGCTCCGAAGATGGTCGAGTTATGTTTTAATAGCTATATTTTCAAATGCAATTGATCTGGTATATTGAGACAATTGGAGAAATAAAATGTCAAGGGAGGGGCTGCCTCTGCTTTGGCGTATTTATTCTCAGGAAAGAGATCGTGTCTCTTGCAGCCAAGATCAAGAGTTAGAAACAATTTTATTTATGAATTTGTTTATTTTTCTGTAGAATTTTAAGTGAGTCACACCACTTCATGTTTTTGATCTTTCTTTCCAAATTTCATAGTCTTCTGCACTTTACAACCCCTGCGAATGGCTGAATGCATTTATGTAGGATTACACAGATGAGAGAGGCTTCCAGGATGCGGCCATACTATGTGCTGTCATGTCACTGCTGCTACTGTCTAATCCCGTAAACACTCTGTTTGAATACATAATAATTACATGATTGCTATTTGTGGGGTATCTTCTATTTTCCTACTGTATCTGTCCAGAATACTTTCTGCTCAGGTTGTTTCAGAATAAAAGTCTGTTCTGCTGGGTTAGTTCATGATAGAATAATGGGAGTACAGACCTAACTTTATGAGCCAATGCTTAAGCCCCATGTACAGGGAAAAGTTGAGTATGCCGATGTTTCAGACTCAAGGTGGAAATCTGTCATCACACTGGCATTCTTAAGTGGATATTTTAACACAATTATTATTGGCATCTATTATCCTTTAGCTTTTTATGAACTTGCATCACTGGGCACACCAGAGAATAAATCTAATATCTGTGATGTTCATAGTTTTACTGAAAGAAGTGTGATAAGCTAATTTACTAGCTGAAGATCTGCAGCTACTACACAGTGAGTACCTTATTTTAGTTGTTTTTTCTTTGTTTCCTTTCCTCTTTTTGGTTTCTTTTCTTCTAGAAAGATTTATTCCCTGTAATATTAATGAGGTGTGCATGTAGGAATGTGTGCTTTCCGGATACTGGTATTATGCTTCAAGAAACAATACTGAATAATAAACAGTATTTTCCTGCTCTGGTAACCCTTATTCTTCCTCTATAGTTCTATATAGCCAGCTGCAGCATGTGCTGATGGTATCTTTTCCTTTCAGTAGTTTCACTGAGTTTTGACAGAATAGGTTTCAAAAATGTATCAGAATTACAACTTAGGGCTGTGGATTTATGTAGCCACACTCTGTAGTGATGTGTACAGATGTAAGTTTGTTATGACAGATAGTAAATACAAGGGGTACCCTGTGAGCAGTAGTGTCAAATCATTACCACATAGAAAAATCAAAAGCTAAAGGAAGAACAATTTGCTAGAGTAAACAGAAGTTTTAGAGGCTGGGTTGTTCCAGCAAAAGGAATATCTGCCTCTTTTCTTGTTCAAAACTATGGAAATGTATGAAGCTTTCACCTGGGATTCACTTTTGAGGAGCCATTTTCTGTCTGCTTCGTTGGAAAGATTCAGAACAATTCTGTGAGTTGTTGCTTTTTTTTCCCTGTTTCCCTTCCACATCTTTTCAAAGGTAGAAAAGAGGACTCGGAGAGGGGAAAAAAAGAAACTTGAGATGTGAAAGTTGCAAGGCTGCTTAGTCTGCATATGTATTTTCATTATCAGGTTTCCTGGCTAGATTTCTCCAGACTTATTTTGATCTCGGGGAAATCTTGGTCCTACTGCATCTGTAACATTGGACAGTCTAAATGCTGAGTGAGGATTTTACAATTTGGCCTGTTAGTAACAGCTGCATGCTTTTTATAAATGGAAATAAAAATTGGGTTTATCAGCTTTCTGGGGAAATGTTCGAAACTAATATTTTTGATAAATAATAAATCTTAGAAAAGTTTCATTAGCATAAGAAATGGGAATATAAATGCCAACCATGCTTTTGGGATGGAAAGAAACTATTCTACTTATTATATTAGTACCCTAAAACAAAATGGATTAATTCCTTTTCATCACATACAGCTGATGTCCACTGGACAATTTACGTTCACTGGACACAATAATAATTGATCTCTTTGATCTCTTGTCCAGCTCATTCCCTTCAGTCTTTTTAATTGTGCGCTTGATGATTCTAGCAAAACAATTATCTAAGTAATATGCTTGAATCCCAGTCATCTGCAAAGGATAGGCCAAATTCTTTGAATCCATACTCAAACAAAATTTCCACTGAAGTCAAAATTAGATGCTTTGTTTCTTTGCAGATTTTTTTTTTCACAGAAATTTCCTACTTAAATTTTTCCACTGTGGTAAGGATGACTAAACACATTTGTGGATGGTTGTAAAAGTTGGATACAGATAATCCATTTAAAAAAGGCAGATATCTTTTGAAGTTTTTTTATTCTAGGGAAAGACGCATCTCATTTGAGCAATAATATTTCTTAAATAATAGCCAAATGAAGTATTTCAAGATCTAAATTTCCATTTTCCTCACAGCTGGGTCCTAGGACAGACTCAAGGCAAAATGACAGTAGACATATCTCTGCCAAGTATAATATGCAGAGACTGGGGGTCGGACTTTTAAAGATGGATAGTACCCTTCGTGTGAGTTTAAGACATTCTTAATCAACCAGTTTAATTTTATTTGAATTAAGCAGAATGTGTCTGTTTAAAATTCTCCTACATTTTCTACTGGATATGTAATAGGTTTTGAACCTTTTTATCATGTGGATCATATCTGCCACAAAAGATATGCTCAGCTCTGAGAAAGTCCATCACTACTTTTCTTCATCCGAACTTGTTCCCTGTGGAATGCTCTCAGGAATGATAGTAACAGAGCTTCCATCACTTCCTTCGTTTGTAATATCAGAACTTGTAGCAAGTGTGTTAGGCTGCTAAGATATTTCCTCACAGAGGGATTCTTAAAGATTCTGAGCACACTTTACCAGTATCCTGGCATCTTCCCTGTGTGTAAACAGGCACCTTGAGGGAAATTCAGCTATCATGTGACTCCTTAATTCTCAGTTGTGAATTTTGCTCCTCCGTGGGTCAGTTCAGCAAGTTTCTGAAAGAAATTCCTTGTTGACCTAGGGCCTAAGAGTGAGAGAAGAGAGGCTGCTACTGTTTTTTTTTCCATTACTAGCAAGGGGGAAAAAAATGGTTTCTTCTCATCAACAAGCTGTTTTAATGAGAGCTAGAGGGAGTCATGCTATGAGTGGGGGAAAGATTGTAAGAGAAAGTTGAAAACTACCGTTTTGGAATGGATGAAGAAAGGAACTTACAGAAACTCCTCCTCCAAATAAGGACAGAATTTCATTGTTATTTTAAGTATATTCAGCTACTTGTCTGTTGGCATGTTAAGTACCACTAAGTATTGAGCAGAGAAATTTGAAGTCAGTCCTTTAAAAGCCTTACAAATCAGTGTGTCCACTGCTGCTTCTGTTCCCTATTCATCCCCTTACATTTTCCTGTTTACGGTTATCCTTCCCCCATATGTTGTCTTGTGTTTCCTTCTCTCATTGTTTTAATCATTTCTTTGTTTCCTGTTTCTTCTCTTTTGTGGCTAAATCCCCACGTTTCTTGGTAAATCCCCACATTTCTTGGTTTGTCCTTACTCAAGCAAAACTCCTGTTGAGCTTGACCAAGCCAAGGGCTCATCTTCCCATGGTTTAGCCTTTGCTTGATAACAGGTAATTCTATTATATCCATTGCAAACTCTTTGTATTTTGAGACATACACTTCAGCCAGTAAAAGGCTACTTCATGTACACTTACTTCTAGAAATGTCACTGAATCACAGATTAGAATCTTTTACCTATTTAAAGACAAAGATGGGAGTTCGCTTGTTTAATGTTCAGTAGGATCTTTCAGTAGGATCTCAGTGTTGAGTGTCCAGGGAGTATGAAGTGCTTAAAGCAAATAACTTAGAAACTGAGAAGGTAATTATATATGAGAGGGAATATGGAAAGGAAAGAATGTAAATGCAAACAGGCCAAGACTGACTGAGTGCCACTGAATAATTCCTCATTTGCCCCCTCTCAAACACACAGATAATAACCTTCAATAACCTATTTGCATTAAGAAACATTTTGATGTATCTAAAATGTTGATGGAATTGATGATTACTTTTAGCAGATGTTTGAGTGTCTGAGCCCATCCTTGGTCTTCAAGATGTCAACCTACACTCTTTTGTGTTGAGTAGAAAGTAGGAAATAATGTTTAATTAGTGTAGAGTGGGTTTTATTTGGGCATACAGATATTCCTGTAAAGGTTATTTCTGCAGTGCAATGGAGTAGATATGGATTTTATACAAACCATATGAACTGTGAGCATTGGGCTGCTGTAAAAGAGTAGTCAAAACCAAAGTGGTGTTGTCCATAATGAGTCTGACGTACTGTTTCTCCCTTTCCTGAAGCTAAAAATGATCACTCCATCAGGAGATCGTGAAGTGGGCAATGTTGGTGTGTGAGGCAAAATTCTCAGTATGGTGTCAGAAGTCCAGTCCCCCTATTCAAACTGACTATAGAAATGTATCTTACTGTGGCTTAGATCCACTGAAGGCAACAAAATGTGATGCCAACTTTGTACCAGTTGAGGATCTGGCCTGCAGTTATAAGATAAAAAGATTAAAAAAAAAAAAGTCTGTTTAGCCGTAGAGTGTCCACAGTGAAACTCGAGCAATGAACAAAAGTGCTAATATGGAAATATGAAGATAATGTTTTGAATTCTGTCACTATCTCTCTGGACCTTGAAAAGGTTACTGCCTTTCTCTACACACTGTCATGGAAAAATTCTACTACTGTAGAACTCTTTGGAATTGTTACAAGTAAAAACATATATAATCGTTGGACTTGATGTCTGTGAAAGTCTTTTCCAGCATCTAAATGATCCAATGATTGTATGACTTAGATTTGCAGGTATAATCTAATATTTTTGAGTTTGTATTTCTGGCATTCTATTAGTCTGTAGTAGAGTGCTTCACTGCTGGCAATAGGACTGAGAATTGTTAATGAAACGGATTTTTGTCTTGTCCGCTATGCCATCTTCATGTTAGATCATTGCATTTTTGATGCAGTAGCTTGTGGCATTTTGTGGATACAGTATAGCTACCAGGTGCTTTGGGGTTAACAACTTTAAGTATTTTAATCAGATAAGAAAAATGAGAAATCTTGTATTCTGTGTTTGGAATGACTACCAGTGACTTGTGGAATTGAATGAAAATAGATGCTAGTAGCTATTCAGCCATCAGGGTGAGCTTGGATTGCCAACTGACTCTCACTTTCTATGGTGAATGGTGACTCTAAACAAGAAATCTTTCCACCCCTGCCTTGAGGTTTTGAGATCTGGATATCTAGTAATTAATACCACGGTATCATTTTTTTTAACTGCTACAGAAATGCAAAATCAGATGCTCAGATGGCTTCCGTTGGCTTAGCTCCACTGAAGGCAACAAAATGTGATGCCAACTTGTACCAGCTGAGGATCTGGCCCACAGTTAAAAGATAAAAAAAAAAAAAAAGGGACAGGCTGCCAATATGGCAGGGAACATATTGAGATTTATGGTAGTGACTTAATCAGTAAAAAGTTCTGCTGGAAATGATTATCTCTTTCTGCTCATTCACATTAGTCACTTGAGCTGGAGACATTCAAAGCTGGAGCACTACCTGCATTGTCACGTTCCTACTTTGCACCCTCTCCTATGCTCTGTGTTGTGGAACACTGAGAGCATCCCACCTCATCTGCTGTGTTCTGGTTGGCTCCGTTTTCACAGGTCTATCTCACGTTATTGATGTCTGAAAAAAGAAAATAATAATCTTTTGGGCCCAGCAGTTTCCTCACTTGGTCCCATCTGCAGCATAGGTTAATCTGGCGATCTGTGACTCGTTGTAATGTGAAGTTGAGGAAAAAGCTCTCTTCTGCTCTGAAGTGTTTGCCTACACAACTAACTGATCGATGACTTGAAATTTGACCTATAATGTGTATATCCAGCTGCTTTTGTATGACACCCTAAAAGTACACATTTAAGAAGGATAAACTTTTAGAAGTAGAATTGTTTAAATATCTAAAGCCTGCAAAGTGTGTTGAGTTTTAAACATGTAATGAATTTGCTTTTCTGTGCTCTAAAAAAAAAAAAAATAAACTAATCATTAAAACATCTCCAGATGTAAAGCTCAGCTGCAGTTTTCAAGAAGCTTCAAAGGAAGCTTTGAATGACAGTCAATCTCTTACCAGGGTATATTTTCCTGCATTTTAAAGTAAGAGTGAGTCTTCTGTGGCATCTGTATCATGTAGGTGCTGAAAATAATGGTGGGGAGGCAGGACACAATGTTCCTCTCTTTTTGTCTTTGATGTTTCTAATTATTGTGTATTCCAAGGAATGCAATACCTTAAGTGAAAAATTGTTGTCTGTGTTACAAAGAAATACAGAGCTCTGTCCATTTCTTACTGAGGTCAGTAAAAAGATTCCTGTTGCAAATTTAAACTAAAAGCATGTAGTATCTTCAAATTCAGCATACTGTAAGTATGATAATTGTAGCTGATTCACTTAAACAGTACATGGAAACACTTAAGCATAATGCAAAGTGCTTATAAGAAAGGTATGACTTGTATTAACACATGGCAATAAACCTTTCAAGCAATACTTATTCTTATATTCTCAGTATTTTTCAGATCTTCCAAAGCACTTTAAAAGTTTCCAAAATGGAAATATATTTTTCTAAAGAACCTTAGAGTTGTTATACAAAGTATCATTATCCCCATGTGATAGATGGGGAAACTGAAACACAGAACATTAAGTAACTTGCTCAAGGTTGTAGAATAATTCATTGCCAAGCTGGGGATAGATTGTTTCTTGACATTGAGTGTTCCCTGCACTATTCTATGGCTTCTTGGTGTTTAAAAAAAAAAAAAAAAAATGCTACCATGCTTTTATGATAAAATTTAAAAAAGCAGCTGAACTAGTTGTCTCATCTTTGCAAGTCTCTTGAAAAAGCACTGAGACAGTTGAACATCTCTATTTGCTGACATGACCCTGTATAAGAAAACCGTGTCTTTACACACACATAAATACATACAGGAGAAGACCAAATGCCATCTTGGACTTGCCTGGGACTGCAGTCACAAACAGAGGGCAGATTTGGGCTGAAAAAATATTGAGTTGATATTCTTATAAATGTACTTTACCCTTCCAAATACTGTTCCCTGTATCTTGGACCAGAACAGAAGGTTAGTAGGAGATGGATGTCCCTAGTTATAAATAATTGTGACAACAACTAGCAGTACAGTGCACTTGAAAGAACAGCTAAGTCTTGCTGCAAAACAAATCCTAACTACAGAAATGACAGCCTGCACGAAAGTGATCTTATGTTTCTCATTCAGGTATTATTTCTTAAATAATCGCAGTAGGTGTAAGAAGACCTAGTTGATAAGAAATCTAAAGTCAGATTATAGCACCTCTGGGGCAGGGTATAAAATCAATTTTTTTAAATTACAGTAGCTTTTACCTTACACTGGAGTATTGGTATGTTTGTGGTCTGGTTGGCACCAGTAGGTTGGCACCAGTAAAGCCTATAGTTAATCCAGTTTCTTATTTTACTGAAGCCACTGCAGGAAAGGATACGTTCTCTTTCAGATTCTTTGAAGCTTAGCTGAGGCTCAGTGCCTTGATGTAATTTTAAGGGTAAAGTTATCCTCTTCTTCCTAAGATTGTTGCCAAAATACTCACTTCTGGCAGTTTCTAGAATCCCTGCTTAAAGTTTAAATATTTTTTTTAGATTGACTTTTGTCATTAATCTCCATCACAGTGAGTACTTTGTCCTTTGACAACCTAAGAAATGTCTTTGTCCACATTTGGTCAGTAGCAACTGTGGAGGCAAATCTGAGCTGCAATTTACTTTATGATCCTTCCTAAGTGCTTTCACTGTTGCCATGTCAGTGTTGGCCTTAAAGTGGGCATTCTCTTGGGCCAAAGACCCAGTTTGCCCTAGCATCTGATGCCCCGTTATTACTTCTGGTGAGGAGTAACATTAACCTTGTCAAAATACAACATATACTTGTCAACTTGGTCCTTGTAGCTGAATATATTTACATCTGGAATGAATAGGCACTTTCTTTTGAGAGTTTCATTCTTTTTTAAATGGGAGATGGTTTTGTTGTCACTACGTCTTTATCAGAGGTCCGTGTTTATTTGCCATGCAATGTGATGCATTGGGTATTGTCAGCCTGATTCCTATAGTGTCTTGTCAATAGGCACTTCATGCTTGCACATCTTTAGAACTGGAGGTACATTAGGGGGAATCAAAAGCTCGCCTCTGTGTGTGTCACCTGCAGATGCTGTATCATTGCAGGCACAGAGATGGAAAGATTGCACCCTGCACTTAGCACAGAGAAACCTGAAGTAACTTGTGTTACTGTCTCATGATCTTGGAATCACATGAATAAAGCTGAAGTGGCAGTAAGTAAAATGTCTTCTTGGAACTTCATTACTGTGTATGCTTTCTGAAGTCTATGCAGACAAAAGAGATAAGAAGCTTTGCTGCCATTGACTTTTTTTTTGCTGAAAGAATTGGTTTACCAAGTCAAGAAGAAAGTAGCTTAAAAGAAGCTGATAAATGAGCTTGTGTTAAACATTTCCATAGAGTTTATAGTATTATGCTCCCAGCCTCTTGCCTTTGCTAGAATTGCCTATGGCTTACCTGATGGGAAATAAACCTGAGACCTGTAGTGTGAAGTGGGCTTCCTTGTACTCTTACTATTGAGCTCTGACAGTGGATAACCTGTGGCAATGCTGTCCACAATAATTATGTGCTACCAACAGCTATCTTGAGGATGAGTTTAAGAAGAGAGCAGTTGCTTTGCCCAGGGAAATTTAGATTAGATGCAAAATTGAATTTTTCATAAGGCCTTGTTTTTACCTAGCTACGAATGTTTCCTTAGCACAAGTGAAAACTTTACACATTTTAGCTCAAACTGTACTCTACTAAGCCTCCTACATTTATACCCATCTTCTTGGCAGTCATCCCAAAATATGTTTGGGTTGAGGCATTACACATTACATTTGGTGAAGCTTTAGCATTCCCTGTTGCTCACATCAATCCTTATTTCTGTTTGCTCTTGTAATTTACAGTTAATGAAAATTCTGAGTTTACCTTTGTTTTTGTTGGCGTCTGTACAAGAGAACTCTTTAGCCTTTTCAGCTTCTCATCCAAATGGAAAGCTGAATTCAAAATGGAAGGTAAAGTCTATCTGAGCAGTTTCATTTTAGGCAGAAGTCCTTAGCATGCATGTCAGCACTGTAACATTTTTTGAACAGACAGCAAGAGAGCCTTGCTCAAGGCTTGACCTCTTGCGAGCAGCTTGCTAAGTAGCAGACTTAGCAAGTCTAGAAAACTAGACTAGTAGTTGATCATAACATTAGTGAGCCAGATCCTAATGGCCTTAATCAATTCCTGCTCTCTTCCAATTCAGGGAAGATTCTGCCCGAAATTAACAGGACTTTGCCTGATAACCAACACGGGAACATGGCTAATAAACCCATACAGATGACCTTAACATAGTGTAGGCAGTATTGACAAAACAAACTGGGAGTTATTGCAATCTTTTCTAACAAGCTGATTAGACACAATTTGTGTAATTTTGTTAGATTTTCAATTCAGGAAACACATTTTCTGTCTACCTATAGTACCACCCATGCATTGAGCTGTGTATTTGCAATATTATAGTGGTAAACAATGGGCTGTAAACATGTGGGATGTATCTAATTTCTATATGTTCCCTAAGCTGGATAATTTTTTTATTTATATTATACCTATGAAGACACTTAATGTATAATTTTAGGCCACAAAAATTCCTATACTGGTATAAAATTATTTTAAACTAAACTTTTAAATACACTTTTTTTCACTTGTTATTGGTATCTATGCATTCTGAAACATTACTGTTTAAAAAAAAAAAAAATCTTTTCCAGATGAGAAATGCTAATAAACTCTGGAAGAAATCATAAGCTGAAGTTACAGTGCGGCTCTGTATATTTCTGGGGAAAAAACTTTACAAAGGCAATCATGACCAGGCCTTGCTGTATCTGTACTGCTAGGTACAAGCCATTTTTCTCATGTCGTGAAAGTGTAGCTTTGTTGGTAAGAATCCTTATCATATTCTAAAACTTCATTTACTGCTTTCTGGTTCTTCTCATGCTGCCACTGCAGGGCTGTGCAGTCTGGCATAGTGGAGGACCAGGCATGGGAGAAAAGCACTGTTTGCACCTGTTTAAAATCTCCAGTGCTTTGTGTGGTTCCTGGGCAACAGACAGGAATCCTGAAAAGCTAGGCTGCACTTACTCAATTGTTGCTGGCAGCTGTGACTTTGAGAGAACACATAGCAGCTCATTAGCAGCTTGCTTGTGTTATGTGACATGCACTGAGCATGGGAAACTCGTGGTTGAGCTTCCTCCCTACGCTGCTTATGAGCAAGACGGGGTTGTCTGGGGTTGCAGACTTGGCCGAGGAAAGCCTCATGGAGCACTAAGGTGAGTTTCTTATTGGTAAGGGGCAAGGAGGTGAGGCAGGTAGAAGTGAATCCATGTTTTGTGATTAGAAAAGAGGAACAACATCATAGGTTCTCTGTACCGCTGGATACTAATTTCCTTTAGCAGTTATGGTTTTTTTTTTAGAGTGTATTTGCAGTTGTATGATGTAGGTGGTAACATTGAGTGTAATGTATGTGGATGTGTGCATGCACACATCACATGGGAATTGCAGTGTGGAAATAGAGGATGACTTCATGAGAGCTGTAAATTTTGTTACGAACTTTGATTTCTGGCTCTTGTTTGCTCTGAAGAACTGGAATTAAATCAGTCTTTGCAACCTTGATCTTGGCCTACTTAGGCAGCATCTTAGCAGCAGATGCAGTCACAGTGCATGTCTGATTGGCAATTTCAGACCATTTCATCTTCATACCTACTGAGTTTATGCCACTTGGCTTAAATTAAGTATTTCTGTGCTCTTTTAAAAGGAACTTAGTATGCTATGAATCTATTTAAACAAAGTGTAAAGCTACAGCATTGTTATGATCTGTTGAAATCCTTACCATGAGACAGGAACAGACCTGCCATTGCCATGAGGTCCATTTACATTCTACAGTAGGTTAGCCAAGGAGGAGTGATCTATAGACTAGTCTCTTCCTCATATTTGTATCAGAGAGATCCTTTCTGCAGCACTAGAAAGTCTCCTTTGATATGCAGTGTAAATATTGACAACAGAAGTCATTATGTAGGATGAAGAAAAACAAGAAGGAAGTCTGTGAGGCAAATTAGATATACTTGTGAAATAAGTCCATCAAGGTGTGTGAATGCAAAGGTAAGAATATAACCACTTGTGCAAGACATCTGTAACCAGCCGATTGCCAGCAACTGGAAAGGTTTAGTCAAGGGCAGCAAGTCTCCTGCTTTGCCTTGCCCACAGCTCCATTGTATAAGTAACTGCCCTGGCCAGTGCCAAGGACCTGTGTTGAGCATGTGCAGCTGTCTGTATGATCAGGAAGAAGAGGTTATGTGGACCTGGTAGATTTGCAGTTATCATGTTTCGAATGCACATACTCTGGTACCTGTGTATTGCTGCTGATTTCTTTAGCTGAATAAAATAAAGCAGTAATTGTTAGGTACTAAGAGTACCTAATGCGTTATCACATTTACTTGTGATAAAGCAAGTGGGAACCAGAGTATGCCATGAACTTGGACCCTTGATTTATTTTGTGCTCAAGATCTGGGCTTTTTGTTTCCTCATGTAGAGAATAACTGGGGATAGTTGCTGTTTGTATGTCATATACAAAAGCAGCATATTGTAAACTTTCTTTTTATTGTCATTTTGTCTTCATCTGCTATCACTTCCTTTACAGCCTTAAATGTGGGTTATACTCTTATTTCATCACAGAGGGCCTTCAGAATTCAATATCTGAGATTAACCTAAGATATTTGACTATCAAATAGTGGAATAAATGGAGATGTCTTTAGAACTGTGTGTGTTTTTACTGTCTTTTGTCATGCAGTCTGAAAACTAGACCGCGCTTAAGTTGTTAGCAACTTGTATATTGGCATCACTTTAGTCAGGGCATGGTTTTTATTTGAGGGCATTTGAACACATTTGGTATTTATTCCTTAGAAAAATACTCGTGATCCTTTGGTTGGCCTTGTTTAGTGCCTTCTTGATACCATCTCCTCACTACAGGCTACCTCCTCCTCTGCAGGTACAGGGAACACAAAAACTTGTCAGATGCGTCTGAATCCTGCTCCACTGTTCCAAAAATTCTCAGAAATTAGCTCTATAAGATTTCTTCTGTTAGTGTAGGGCATGCTGTTAGCTGGTAATAATAACTGCTGCATAGTACACACTAGCCATGGATTGGGTGCTTATGAAACACATGATAATAGGTGTTGTGTTTTATGCACTGATTCATTTTACACAGACCATGTAATACCAAAACCACCGACTCACAAATAAAATGCAGTAGAGAAATGACATTCAAATGTTAAAGGTATGGCTTAAATTCTCACAACCAAGGACAATAAAGTTGAGAAACTCATTCTGTTTATAGATCGCGCTGTTTTCTCAGGCATTCCAGCTCATCTAGTCAAAAGGACTCCCAGTCAGAGGATTATGTAAGATTCTACTTGTAGATACAGGAAGGTGGTTGGATATAGTAGCATCAAGTTTTAATAGAGATGTTTTTGACAAGTCTGTTTTTAATTTCTTACTTGGGACCCCCATGGTTTAGTTCATGTTATAAATTACTCTCATGTCTTCAATATTCTCAGGGGCTGACAGCCTTGAAAATAAAACGTCCCCTATTTCAGGGGGACATTCTTGCTTTGTTATTGTAGAGTAGTACATCTGCATTCATATGCCATGCCAGATCTTTCACCATTTCCTCATGAACAGAATTGCAGCAGGAAGATGTGCTTGTAGGGGCGCTTTGCTATACAAGCGTAACACGGATTATTCAGAAATATCAGCGAGCCTGTAGGCTTTATGGACATAATTCTGAGCTACCAAATATACTTTGATCAAGATAGTGTGACAGAAGGTAGCTCTGAGGTGGCTATAGTATTGGTTAGAAAACCTAATGGGTTTAGTGACTTTGAAATGGATCATGTCTGAACACGTTTTTGGAGGGAGGAGAGAGGGAAAAAGAGTTTGTCTTGAGGATTGTAAGCATGGGCAGAGCTTTCACTCTGGAGTCTGTGGTTTTTTTTTGCCTTGTTTTGCATGCTGCGCCTTCCATGTGTCCAGACAGGGAAATGCAAAGGCTCTTCAGAGGCTGCTGTTCATTCTACTCTATAAGTTCAACCATCTGAGCAGGTACTGAGTGATGCATTTTGTCATACTTGTGGTTTTTAAGATTAGTCAGTGCATAGTAGAAGTCCACTTCAGTGCTTGCTAGCCATTTTTGGCTTCTGCCTTTGAAGTGGCTTGTTGATACATGTCAAATGGAAGATGAGGAAAAGCAGAGGGGCAAAAGAAAGATGTAGAATTATTTAATATACCTAACGTTGACAGATGGTATGTAACATACATAACAAAATCAAATAGAAGCTGAATTTTCCTTCCAAAGTGCAGAGCCCTTCCTTCCCAGGCTCTCAAGTAGTCAGCCTGTTTCATGACTGGACTTCCTTGTCAGCATTCCAAAGCACGTACAGCTCTAGGTAGCATTTTTATTTTACTCTTTGCTGTGTGTCTTACAGGTTGTCTGCTCTGCATAATTACTGAGGGGCATGTCTTCAAGGGTCCATCAAGCATACCTGTCTGCATTGTCACTGCTTTAAGGGAAAGCATCGTCCAAGCACACACTGGAGCACATAAATTTTTCTTCTGTTAAAAGAATGATAAAATCATAACATCTGGGCTATGTTTACTAGCATTTGTTATGTTAATATTCTCCTGCATGTGGTTATCCTGTTGCTTTGCACAGAAACTTAGCAGCAAAAAGTTATGTTAAAAAAAAAAAAGATTAAGAACGAGATTTGCATGAGGTAATCTTATTGTCCTTATTAATCGTGGCTTCAGCTTTCTTTTCAAAATTATTTTTTATTTTTTTCCAGTGTTAGCTCAACTAAATTGAAATTAACTCAGAGAGGGTAAGGCTAATTTTCATAATTTATACAAGTGGGCCCAGATGGGGATAGTTAGAGCCTGAGACTGGCCAGGTGGTACGGGCAAAAAACCTTCCAGAATTTGAGATCTGCTATTGTAATGAAGAGGCTGATGGCATCAAAGATTGTGAAGTTCTTGTAGTATGGTTTTCTTCCTTTGATTTCTGCATGAGTTGTTGTATGATGTAAGTTTGATTTGTGGGTTTTCATATATTGGAGGAGATGTGTGAAGGAGAGTGGTTACATTAAAGAAAAAGCTTTCTTTTAAAGAGAAAACACTGTCTAGTTACTCTAGCATTGTAGCTCTAGTTGATCATGAAATAGCAGCATGCTTCTCAGTGTGGAAGGATAAACAAGGCTCACCTATGAGTTGGAACTGTATGGAAGAGTCACTAACTGAAGATTTCCTTGCAAAGGAGAACACAGGATTGTGTTGTGCTTTTGCTAGGCTGTAGATCTGAAGTGAAGGCTTTGACAATACTAAAAAGATGTGCAAAGGGAAATCTTTCTTTAACGGGGAACTTGTTCATTGGTATGGTTAAAACAAACTTGGAAACCTTTGAAGGTTTATTTTTTTGTGTAGTGGTGGCAGAATATTATACTCTTCTAACAAGCATATATCATTTCATTGCTATTTACACTGTTCCTTGATCATCCTTCTCCATTCTTGAACTATCTTTATGTATGTAGCTGTCACAGAAGACTTCCATTTGCTCCCTTGCATCTGACAAAGACTCTAAGCAGGACAGATTCTGATTGTTGACTCTGAAAGTAGATTTTAGCCCAATTTACATAGATCAGATTTGGCGCGTTATCCTATCCCAAGTGAAAAACATGCAATTCTCTGTTCTTCCTGTTGTTTTGTTTGCCAGCAGCCTGGCAAGCAAAACTCTTTTCAAGTCCTGACCTGGCCGATGGCTATTTGAGGGCATAGAAAAAGGAAAAATAAATGGCAGTTAGTGGTTTTTGGACAAGTCTAATTGTACAAGGATTGAGAGTTATATGCTGCAATTCATTACCACATTGAAGAAGAGCATTGAACTAACCACCACACCTTTTCTATAACTGTGGGGTAAAGGCTTCATTTCTGTCCGTAGGGGGAAGCATTTCCTCAAGAAGGGCAATAAGATTGTTAAAAGATGTGGGAGTAGGTCAGCCAGTGCCTACTATTGGACCTGTAGCCATAAGAGTCTTTCTTTCACTTTATAGTGATCTGGCTGTAGTATTGTTGTGTGAAACCCATGCTGATGCTAAAAGCAGTGTGAATCATATACATCTTGTATATCAGTTTCACTGTCTTAAAAAAATGAAGAGTTTTTTTTCTTTTTCCCCTTCCTTTGAAGTTTTAAAGCAGAACTTGCTGGTGACCCACTTTTGCTAACAGTTCTCTTAACTAACCCCTGTACTCGCTTATACTTTTTTTTCTCTTCCACCCACTGTCTGTCTAGCCTGGTTTAAAATTTTTAT
This sequence comes from Chrysolophus pictus, assembly GCA_037305975.1. Classification (NCBI taxonomy): domain Eukaryota; kingdom Metazoa; phylum Chordata; class Aves; order Galliformes; family Phasianidae; genus Chrysolophus; species Chrysolophus pictus. The sequence goes on along the minus strand of CM074576.1, from coordinate 113,219,718 downwards.
ATATGTACTTTTAAAAAATTGATTAGTTGGAGAGCTGCCCGTTCTTCTGCGCTGTATAATAAGGATTTAAAAACTGCACGCTGAATTCTGTATAGTGTAATTAAAACTGACCCAGATTTGGACCTGAGAACACCAGGACTTAGCCAAACTTGCCATGAGCTGAGTTCTGATGGCAGATGGGAGCTAATGAGGACACACTACACTCCAGAATTTCCCAGCTGCTTGGCCCCTTTTTGTACAAACAAGGTTTGGAGTGAAGTCCCAATCCCAAGAGCATGTTCAAGCAAATGTACTGCACCCAGTGTTTTGGGAAACAAGGCAGTGCTGTCAGGCTGTTTCAGAAAAATGTTAAGGCATTATTTCCAAAGGGCTTTTACTGCGTATTCGAGTGTTATGCATATGCTGTCTTCCAGCTTCCATGTTATCGTAGGCTGTGTATGACCATGTGATTCATAGTCTGCCTGAATATCCTCTCCTGAATTCTGCTAGGGAACTTCCACCTTAATTTAATGGAGTGTTAAAATCCCAAAGTACTGGGTCTCCATTTAACCTGTGGTACTCTTCATTGGGTTCAATGTCCTGGGACTGTTTAGGCAGATGTAATTGATTCAGTTTGAAGCAGCTGTAGCAGGCATGTGGTCTCTCAGATTGCTAGCACCTGCTTGGGTATTTTTTTTAAGTTGTGTTTTTTGTTTGTTTGTTGGTGAATGGAAGTAGTGCCAAAACCAGCGTTGGTCTTGGAGCTGATAAAGCATTAGAGGTCTGTATCTCACTCCCCTCCTAGTCTAGCCACCTCATTACTGGTGCCTGCTGTAATGTTGGTGGCAGTGAGCACAAACAGCTTTATGTCTCTCCTTCAAGCCAATGCCCTGCCACTACAGACTCTCTTCTTCATAATCAGTGAGACTTAATTGTGCTCAGGTGTGCGGAGTGTTTGTGCACTCCTTAGAAAATTGGGTAGCCCATGGTTTGCTGTATTGTATGCATGTACCAAATCTATCTACTGCTTAGTCCAACAGTAACTGCTGGCACAGCAAAGTTACTATTCATGTCTAACAAATGACCAAATAGTCCCGGGATATGCTCTTCAATATTTCTGTTCCCTTCCTCTGGTGTAGTGTCCCTAGACATTGGTTAAAATGTTGCTTCTACAGTCAAATTTTAATAGGGTAAGATTTCAAAAGGGACTGTGAATCACTTGGTTGCCTTCCTGTATCATGTGATTTATCATAATCAAAGTTCAAATTAAACACGATGGTGCACTTGGTCAAATACAGTAACACACAGCGGTGTGGTTTTCAATATGATATTACAAGATGGCATATTGAAACATTAATTTTTCTAATATATCCCTCCACTGACTTCCCCTCACTTTGTGCATAAAGTTTATGTGCCTTTTGTCTTGTCTCTCTGCGGTCCTGCTGGAGAGATAAGGGCTGTATTAAGGTTCTTAATTCTGTCTGTTTTTGTCTTCTCTGTTTTCCCCACAGCTCTTTTCTTGCTCTTTGCTTTCACAAGTTTAGTTTCTGTTTCAAGGCTGCAGTTCTGCACTTTGTCTTGAAAGGTGCTACTCCACTGTGGGGTTCTGACAGTGGAAAAGAGTGAATTTCTTAATACAAGTGTAATTATGAACTCCTACTTTGTTTATTTGGAACAGCTCTGAAAGCTGCTATTGCATGCAATTAGAAGTTGAAAGCTGATTTTTTTTTCTCTCCTTTTAACCTGCATCTCTTATTTGTATCAAATATGAGGAGATGATGCAATATGGATATCTGTGATAGAAGCAAAGTCTTTCCTTTTCTGGAATGGTCCATGGTTAAGGCATCAGTTTGCAGGTCTCTTCATTTTGGTGAACTGAGGCATTTGAGGGGTCTTGTAGTGACTTCCGTCAGGGTCTGATATATGCTTCCCTTTCAGCAGAAGGGAAATGGCAGTTGAAATCTATAAAACATTTTTTTCCCCACTTTTTCAATGAGCGTAGCACAGAGCAGATGCTCCTCTTTGTTTTTAAAGCACAGAAGACAACTACTTCAGATTTAGTGAAATTTACTTTTAAGTTGGTTTTGTTTGTGATTAGGTACAGGTAATACAGGGTAGTTTATCACCATGTCTGTGAAAGTGGTGCTGCTGAACATCTTTGAACATTGCCAAGTAAAGGTACAAAGGGAGATGAATACTAGAATTCCAGTTGATCCCAAATCACTTTTACAAATACAGTAAGATGGTGTCTCACCTTGATTTTTTGATGTCCTGTGGTGATCTGTTGCATTTTGTTTGAGCGCTTGCTTTGTTTTCACCCATGTTCCCACTTTGCTACTCCATTCAGGTTACTAAAAAATGCCTACCAATAAAAACATCCGTTCACAGTGGTAGCACTTGTTGTCTGGAAGTGACCCAACTAACAAAGCTTGAGCCACCAATACTAGAGGAGAAGCTAGCTGTTTCTTAATTTAAGCCTTAGTAAGGACTGTGGCCCTCAAGGTTTGGGAATGTTGTTGTAAAGCATTTTTGCTATAAGCAGCTACTCTTGTGAATAAAATGATGGAGAATAAATATGAAGTATTTATTTCAGGAGTTTTGAGTGCCCAGCATTCTTGTTAAGATTAGTAGTAATATGGAAGGGAAGCACCACAGTGAATACAGCACTCATAGATTTGTACGTAAAGAGCAATAGAAAGTCAGAAAGTGTTGTTTCTATGCAAAAAAATATATTTTATTGGTAACAAAAATTAACAATTACAGAAAAAAAACACGTGCAAAGGCTGAACATGCAAGCAGCTGTCTTAGGATTTCTTGGTACCTTTTACAGCTAGACAGAACAGGAAATCTTCTTCCACTCTTACAATTGTCTTTAAAATAAATATAATTTTAGATCAGTAGCTATTGATAGCTGATATCTTATTCCCAGAACACTTTATTTCATGTATTAATACTTACTTCACTGTTGTAGGCACTAAATAATTGTGAATTCTACACTAAGTACAAATAGTACAAGAAAATAAACAGTATTTATGTTCCTATGAAATCTGTGTGGCAAAGATGAAAAGTGTTTAGTAATTTTTCTTTCCCCAGCCTACTAACGTCCCAGACACAAGTTACAAACTAAGTATTGTTTACAGTGCTGAACCATCTTTTCTTATATCTTTAAGTTTTTAGTTTAGAGACTGTACATCCTTTATTTGGATACAGTTAGCTGATCAATTTTATGTGAAGGATGCTCACTTCTTGTGCTCATGGTGTAGAACACTTTCAAAACTAAGATCTATTAGTGACTAGCACAGTTGGATGACAGAAAGGACAACAAAGGAAGTTAATAAATTGATAATGAAGTGGGATTATAGAGGATTGAGCGTGGATATTAGAACTATTCCAGACTTGCTTCTTAATCACTACTACTCTGCTTTGATTCTGTGTATTGGCTTTCTAATGGCACCACCCTGAAATGTATTGTTGAGTTTTTGGAAAAAGACCACTCGACTTGTCACTTATTGGCAAGCATGTCTGCATCCTTGACAGAGGCCAGTGGGTTAAATGGATGACAGAGACAAGATTCTTCTGTTAGCCATGTGGTTGGTCCCTCTGGAAGACACTTAAAATAAGTTGACAAAAATATTTTGAAGCTTGCAGTACCCTGTCTGATCTATGTACAAAGATTTTGTTTTCTGGGCTTGTCATTCCATCAGCGAACTCCTACGAAATCAAGCAATCAGTGACGGATTTAACACTGAATTGAATAAAGAAACTAGCATATTATGATTCTGACTAACAAATAAAATCATGTAAGATAAACTAATTTCAAGTACAGACAAAGAAGTGCTTGGGAACAGAGAATCAGCTCTTAATCTCACTGACTGTTTCGGAGAAGAAATCGTAGCCTGTATCTCTCAGTCATGTCAACCAAGCAGGTTCTTGCCAGAAGAGTGAACTGTAGTGTATGCTGCACACAGCTCCTGGGCACTTCCCAGAGCTTCATTCTCCCCATACGCTGTGCTTGATGACTGGACAGAAGGCTGTGCTGAGCTAAATTTTATTGTTCGGTTGTTCCCCATCTATTTGCAATGCACATAAACAGGAATTCAGCTATGTCCCAGGAATCTTGTTTAACCTAATGAGAGCAAATGGCAATGGGTGTTCCTTACTTGGGACAGCAGTGCCAACGTTTCTGCTTAATTGAGATGCATTTGGCTGGTTCTGGTGCTTCAAGTGGTTTTTAAACAGGTGTGTAATGGGTGCTGAATTCTGAAGCCTGCCTTTTTAATATGGAAGTTGCCAAGTAAAGATCAACAGAAATAAAGATATGTATTGCAGGATAAATATTTTTCTTTGTATATTTATTCAGCATAATCTTTACCTTAACTCGAGTCACAGGTGAATGGAGAGGTGTTCCTTCTCATAATTGAGAAAGTCCATTAAAGAGAACAACAGGATGTCTAACAAGGTGTCCTAATTAAAATTACCCTGTAATTTGAGCAAAACATTCATTTATATGTAGCTAAGGTTGACCTAAAACCTATCTAAATCAGGATGATGATTATACACTTTTTCCCATTGAAAATGGAACTTAGCATTCTGACACTAAACAGCACAATTCTGTTATTGTATTCAAGAGCAAGGGCTTTCTCTTCAGTGTTTAAAAAAAAAAACCTTTTACGAAAATTTAAAAATGAGTTTCTCTTCTACCCCCTCACTTTGATAGCATTCATGTGTGGTTGCATTTCTGCAGTGTTTTGAAAGCGGTCCCGGTGTTGCTCTGTGCGTGCTGCAAGCCAATCTGAAACCTTTGGTCGTGGTTAGTGTGCTGGTGAACTAATAAGCAACTGAGATAGCAGCTGCTTAGCAGGACTGATTGGCTCCGGCTTGACTTCACTATCTGCGACTACGCAGTTTGTGACTGGCTTGGTTTGCAAGCTGAGTAATTTTGTTATCTCGGGGAGTGTGGGCTTGCATACATAATCTGCACTATATACACGACTGGATAGATTTTAGTGTTGTGTATAAAAATGACCTATTCATGCTCTAGCTATCATGTTTTAAAATACTGATGAGGCAAATTGTATTTAATATAATTTATCAAATCAAAATGAATGCTTGAAAGAATTTGCTAGCTTCAGAAATATTGTTTGTATTTAGAAGGGAATTCTCAGCATCTTTAACTTGACAGAATTGTACAAGCTGCAACTTGTTGCTACCCAGGCACAAGCTGGTGGAATTCTTTGTGCTGTACTTCTGTTTCTCCCCATTTTCTACACAGGCTGGGAAGAGGGAGGATTTTCAAAAACATTTGGCACGGGTGCTGCTGATAGATTCAACTAGAACTATTTCCCCATAATTCTAGTGGAAAGAGAATCATGCTGTTGCTCTTTCTGATAATCCCACCCATGAGGTCTAATGCAAAATGTAAGGAGACAGCTATGGCTGTTGAGCTGATGACTATCAGGTGTCCACACTGACTCTTTTAATTTTCTGAGTTATTGTGTCTTCCGGTTACAGTGAATCATCTATGGTTGTTACCTGACTAGTGAAGCTGTTCATTAGTGACTCCTTCTCCTGAAGAAATTGTAGATGATGGTGCTGGGTGATTATTTACTGCCATAGGATCTCTCTAGTGTAGAGATTAAATGCTCCAAATTGTCTATTATCCTTAGAGCAAGCAAAGGATGAGATCTGGCCCACAGTGTCTTCTGTATTCATCTGAAACCCAGAGTTACGTCCTGCAGCTTCCTGCACAACTGCTAGGGCAGAGTGACTTTGGAAATGGTGGTGGTTAGAAAGCTTAGATCCCACTCTGGCCAGAATTAATGCGTGTACTCTGGGAAAAAATAGCAAAAGGGATGCTTAATATCATAACTGCAGAGACGTAAAAGAAAAGTCCTGCTCTTTATTTCCAAATGTATTTTCTGAAGTCTTTGAAGGATTTTCAGGAGCTTCTGAATGTCCTGGTAACAGTGGTTCTTAATCGTGCGCTTTATCATTTGCCTTTGGCAAGAAAGCTCCATTCTTTCCTTTTCAATGTGGGACCTTGCCTTATTGCCTCAGGGAAGCATTACTGTAATGCATGTCACTTGAGGCTAATTCAATCTGCCACTTGGAAATTGCCCCTGGTGCAGATTGTAGCAGTGCACCATTATCTCAAGCTATTTTTCATCAAAGCAGACTGCATCTGTTCTGCATGATCTGTATAGCCCGTCAGTTTATTTTAGGTTAGCATGTGAGGTGATGGCTTTTCTTTAAACCTGTAAAACCATGATTGCTTTGGTTTCCAGTGATGTGATAGGAACCTTTCTTTTTACCAAAGCAATCTGAGACATCTCAAGATGTAGGTCCATGGAATCTTAAATTGACTGATGTTGAAGCCTCTCTGTTGCTGTCCCTTCACGTGTGCATTTTTGCAGCCTCCTTAGCTCTAACCCCAGAATTTCGCGACTGGAAGTTGATTTGTCTGAAAAAAAAAAAAAAAAAAAAGAAAAGAAAAGAAAAAAAAAAAAAAAAAAGAAAAAAAGAAATTTCATTCAGGTGAAAGTTCCCTGGACTAGAAAATTATCTGATTCTGGCTCAAGAATGGGGTCAGGCATGTGCGTCAGAGGAAAGAGGCAAGAGAAAGGTGCTGCAAAGGATTGTTGCAGCAATTTAAATTAACTTAAATTGCAGTTGGTACGGTACTGGAACTAGTAACCCAATGGTGTCAGCAGCATAAGCTGTAAATACGGTATGTGACAGCTAAATGAACTTTGGCTTTGAAATTTACTTTCTTCACTGTTTGCTAAAACCTGCGTTTTGGTATGCATGACAAACTCTGAAGATGACACCTCAACCTTTCTATCCTTGAAAAAGGGAACATATGAAGGCTTGATTAATTTCTTTTATGAGGTTTGGTTGCTATACACCATTAGAAGCTGAACAGACAGGAGGGGGGAAAAAGGGAAGAAAACATTTTTGTAAGCAGTAGGGAATTCTCCCCTTTGAAAAACAGCTACAACTTCATTAACATTTCAACCAGCTTTAAATTAAAATTTGTGTCTGCAAGTAATCTATAATGTATTTTGAGTGCCAGTGAGGTACATCAGGGAAGCGCTAGCACATGTTTCCTCTAGGTACAGCTTGCAGTGCAGATCTCCTGCCAGTGTTCCTTTTGTAGCGAGGCCTCTGTGAGAAGGCCTGCCACCCCAACCCTGGGCCCGCTGCCTGGCCTGCACAGCCAGTGTGACTGGGATGAGCAGGACCGAGCAGATGATTGCAGAGTGCAAAATACCACACCTTGGGTGGTATTGCAGTTGGGTGATGAAGCTAGCAGCTCCGCTACGTAGGCAGCAACAAATGGCAGGTGGTTCTGCATCTCTAGTTTTCACGCATTTGATGGGATATGGGGATGTGCAGCATGCAGCTTGCAATCCTGCTTTTTTTTCTTGCAGCACTTTTATGTCACTTCCACATGGATTAGAACCGCAGCCATTCTCTACAGTTGGTTCTCCAACTGCAAAGCCTTTGGAGAAAAAGCTTTTGCTGATGTATCACGCTTTTGATGGGCTTGTATTGGAGCTTCTGCTAAGTGTTTCTAAAATTTTTTGTCTTTTGCATTTGTGAGATCTTAAAGATCCTTTTCTCCTCTTCTTGTAGGGAACTAGAGGGCTTGACACATCCCTTGCATCTTCCATTTACTCTGACCACAGTCCCTCCCTGTTCTCACAAGTGGAGCTAAGCCCTGCTTCCCTTCCTCTTGATTCCCAGACAGCTACATGGTAAGTTTTCATTATCCCTGTACTTGTTGCCACAAGGTAAAATTCTGGCAGACTCGCTCTAAAATCCATTAGCACTGGGCATTGAGGGCAGACTACTTCATGTCCATCAGTGATCATTCAGTCCTGTTCCAGGCTGACTGTAAGGAAAGGAAGATAGTATTGAATTAGCATTGGAGCTGAACTTCAGCATAGATTGTTATAGGAATAAAATATGAAGTAAAATATGTGACAGAATTAAATCCGTCAGTTCTAATAAAGGAAACAGAAGAAAGCAAAGAAATCTTGGACCCTTAAATCCCATTAACCAGGCCAGAGAGAGAATGTGTTAAAAGAGAGCTGTGCTGTATCTTTTTTCATTGTTTGATGAAATAATCTTTTCTCACCCTTTAAGTGGTGTGTTTAAAAATCCTGGTATTTCTGAAACAAAGAGAATACACAGCCACCGAGCTAGCTGGTTTTTATACCTTCCTTTTCTGAGTATTGTCCTTCAGTACAATACAGAGCCATTTCTTTGTTCTCACAAGCTAGCAGTTAAATTGTATGTAAATGTATGCAAATTAGATGCTGTCTAATAAAGAGAGTCATTAGATGGAAGAAATATTTAGTTTAGGGGGGAAAAAAGAAAGAAAAGAAAGCAGGTGTATTTTGCAATAGAAAATGTAAGATTGCAAAACCCCCTCAAACTTTGGGTGAAGGCTTTTTGTAAAACCATTAAAACATTTTCTAAGACTTGCCCTATTCTTGGTCCTTTCTTCTATGCATTTTTATGTGTGTATGTGTGTATACTTCTGTGGCCTTTTCCACAGAACTCACATGGCTGTGCTGTGTGTATATGTATGTATTTGAAACGATATGTAAATACTGTATTCATAAATAATGTTTATGATTACTTTAAACCATATAGCTATGAATTTACGTGCATGTACTTTGTGTTAGGATGTGTTTTTGATTTCTGAGTCGTACAGGTGGAATCCATGTGGTAAATTTTACTCTCATGGATTGATTTATTCATTATATGCCTTGGCTGTGTACATTATGCTCCCTAAATCATCTATATCAATTTTATAAACCCCTCTCTTTTATTTTTTTCTTCACTTTGTTCACTGAACCTCAATGTTGGGTACATTTGCAGTCTTTTGCTGGAATTTTCTACCAAGTAATTCTTTTTTAAATATGGATCTGATTCAAGTCTGAAGTAGAGTGACTTTTCTGAATGTGACAAAGCTGCAGCCTGGAGCACTAAAGTGCTAGGGACGTGTCCTTAAAGGCTGGAGATCCCACGCCTATGGGTGGAGCGCTCAGCATCCATCTATGCTCTGAAAGATTTAAAATTGATGAACCTCACATTCTTGCCACTTCTAAGGAGCAAATAATTAAGACTTTAATCTCTGTACCTTAGCATCTGTAGTTCTGATCTGTCAGTTCTTCTGTCTGGAGAGAGTAGTGAACATAGATGACATGGCTTAATTATTATGAAGTCATTATTGTTTTTTGTTTCTGATGGTCAGTTGTCATAATTCAGAGTGGGGAGCCAATACCTGTACTTTGGGCATATTCTTTCAGTTGCATTTTTGCAAGTCTGGAAGCCTAAAGACATATATGTATATGTGTATAAAATGTAAGTATATAAAAAATAATGTTGTTTAAATATTTACATATAAAGCCAAGAGATTGGCTTCCTTCCCAGAATTACTGGAACTACCTTCCCCAGGAACATTTGGACTTGAAAAATCTCTACAGAAACACTTTTCTTCAAAAACTAAACAACTTGTGAAATGAGGGACTAGCTCTGCACCCTTAGCTGTTCATATTGGTTCTGTTGTTTGGGGTGATGGAATGAGAGGGGGGAGAGGCTCCTCTGCATGAGCAACAGATTTCCAGTTAATTATGACAAGATGTTCTTTTATTACTCTTTCCATCCAGTTTCTTATTGATTTATTTTATGAGGGAGTATTTACGAAAAAAAAATGTAGCTCAATGGGGATTTTTTTCATTGTTCTAGAACAGGTCCATGCAGTGGAGTGCATCTGGGCCACATTTAGTCCAGAGGCAGCAGTTCCTGTCCAAGCAGCTGCAGTGCAGATGAACTGATCACTCAGAGCTTCACTCTCTGTTTATCCCTTGTCCAAACTGTATTTGTTGAGCTATCAGCAGAGAAACCACATTGCGAGTCTTCTGCCTGATGGGGAAGTGTAGACAACATCATTGTAAGGATACTGTGGAAGACTGGCAATGAATATTTCACATATAGAGGAAGGATACTTTATTCTGCTCAAGTTATTCTTGAATATGCATGGTATTCTTGGAGGAGAATACCTCACATAGGAGATGTAAGGTGAGGATGGGAGTGCAAGAAGAATCTGAACTTTAATATGAGGATGCTAGAGAAAGATGAAGTTAATAAAGTATGTCAAAACACAGGGCATAGTGGTGAGAGGGAGGTATGAAGTAACATCAGCAAACAGAAAATGTTAACGATTTGCTCACTTGGGACACTGCTGTTCTAGCTTGTCTGGAGGGAACTTAGAGCTGAGTCACTAGTAATGCAGACATTTAATACAGATGTTTTTGCAGTTTGCAGTTCATACATGTAACTTCAGCTACCTCTCAGAATCTGAAAACGTGTGTTCTGAGACACTAACCAGGGATATTCCTACTGAAGGCAGGACAAGCTAGTTGTCGAAGACAGTACTTTGTCTCCCAAAAGTAGATTCCTCAAGAAGAACTCAAAACACCTAGGCATTCAAGAACATGTTCATACAGGGGAAGAGCAATGCAGGATTAGGTGCAGAAGTATGATTAACTCCATGTTCCTCTCCAGACTTCCTCTGTTCGATGACTATGTACTTCTGAGGATACACGTGTCTCTACCTTGCCCAGCTTGATAATAAGGGTAATACAGCTTTCTACTGTATAATATATTGTGGGGATACATGTTATCCTGAGACATGTTAAAAAAGGGTGCAGCCAGCACTTTGAGGGAGGTGATCTTCCCCCTCTACTCTGCTTTGCTGAGACCACATCTGGAGTTATGTGTCCAGTTCTGGGCTCTCCAGTTTAAAAAGGACAGGGATCTCCTAGAAACAGTTCAGTGAAGGGTAACAAAGACGATTAAGGGCCTGGAGCATCTCCCCTGTGAGGAATGGATGGACTCTTCAGTCTGGAGAAGGGAAGTCAGGAAGGGGATCTCATTATCTGCAATGAGGGTGTCAAGTCAATAGGAGTAGACTCTTCAGTGGCAAGCAACAACAGAACAAGGGACAATATGCACAAACTGGGATACAGGAAGTTCCATACAAGCACAAGGAAGAACTTCTTTATTGTCAGAGTGGCGGAGCACTCTGCATAGGCTGCTCAGAGAGATGTTGGAGTCTCTTTCTGTGGAGATATTCAGGACCTGTCTGGATGCCTTCCTGTGCAACCTGCCATAGGGAATACTGCTTTAGCAGGGGGGCTGGATTCTATGATCTCTAAAGGTCCCTTTCAACCCCTGCAATTCTGTGGTCTTTCTATTATATGTCTTCAGCAGTAGCACAGAGAGCTACAAGGAATCTGAAGTCGTGATGTGGAACAACCAGTATTTTCACTGATGATCTGAAAATAAATGATAATTTTTTAACTTGTATTCCTCAAGAGCTTGTGCCTCTTAAAAAAAAAAAAAAAAAAAGTTGCAAAAAATAACGTATGCCACAGTAAACTATTCCTAGAGCTAACGAACAGGCAATGGGACTAGCAGCTTTTGCTATTACCTACTGCTTATTATTGTTATTATTATTATTTCTTTTTAATTATGCAAAGTGCTAATCAGTTTGATTATGCACAGTGCTAATCAGGTTAATTATGCAAAGTGCTAATCAGTTGTTCTCTAAGCACACGAGGAGAGCAGAGGTGCTGGCAGTGAATGGTGGTTCTAGATGGGGGTAGTCACGGCAGTCATTCCTTATTAAAAGAGTAGGTGAGATGACAGGGGTTTTTGCTTCCATTAAAAAATAAATAAAAAGAAGATAAAAGCAATGAGAGTGATAGTTCTGGTGGAGTAATGTCTTCTTTCACAGCAAGGCAGACTTTTATTCCAAGCTGGCTCATGCTGTTGGATAATTTCTGCTGGAGTTCGAGTGCACTGATTTGGGCAAATATATTGCAGAGGGGTCTTGTAATGGGTGGGATACAAGTACCCCCACTAGAGAAATTGAGATGCAAAACCAGAAAATCACAAATTAGAGGACTTTTACAATCTAATGAGCACTCAACTTTTAGGCACTGGTAACTAGAACATCAATAATGTAACATGGATGGCACTTCTTCATGTATATGTAGGGTTGAATGCGTGAGTATTCATGTACTGCATGAACATTCAAATTGTATTTCAGTGTAATACCTTTACAAACTGTGGGAATGTAGGGTGCCTTATCATTGGGAGTGTATGTTAAGCTGCCTTTGCTCTTTCTCCTTGGTGCTAAATTATAAATTAAAATTTTGTGTTCCGGTGAAATTGGATCTCTCTTCAATAAGCTGTGTTCTTCTGACAATTACTGAAGATTCAGTGTGCCCATTTTGCTGTGCTCAGTGTCTAATATCTAGCCAGTATTCCTTATTTGATTATGTTTCACTGTTGGTGTGGGATACATAAGCACCACTTTTTACAGTTAGTAATGGAGATGACATTCCCAGAGCAGAGAGCAACTCGCTCATAAAAAGTCGTGGGTAAAGGATCATAAGAGATGATTTTGAAGTCATTAATAGAAAAGATTAGTCTTCTGTAAGGCCTTCAGTGGTAGAAGGTTATTGCATCAAGTGCAAAAGAAGTTTTCCTTGAAAAAGAAATCATTGTGGATGGTTGGCTAAGGGAAGTCATGGAAAAATTTGAAGTATATTTAAGGCAAGAGGTGAAGCATGAGTACAGCTTAAACCAAAGCCTAAAAACTAATAATATTGCCTTCTTGGCATTGTGACTACTCCATGAGACAGAAGACACTCAAAACAAGTTTACTTCCAAGTGTATGGGCACAATTGCTCATCTGTTTTCATAGGTTTATTCTGGTTTTAGAAAGCTAAACCAATGGTATGCTCTCAAGTCCAGTGCCCTATAGTTGGAATAGAAGAGTACGTGATCTGAGTGCTCAAAGCGATGTGCACAAGAAGCTGAGGTCTCAAATCTGCAGATGCTTTTCTCTGTGATTAGAATCCTCCGAAGCTAATGCAAAGCTTTGCATACACTAACAGTGAATCAGTTTGCTATTACTCAAGATGCTGCTCTAGAAGAGCTCAGCCTGTTGGCCTCAGATCTGGATTTGATGTGTAGTAGCCCAGACTGCAAGCAGTTTCCAAAGAATCACTGTTCTGCTTTCATTTGTTGTCAGTGGCCCTGTTTACTTTTTCAGTACACTCTACTCCTCCCTCATAGCTCTTTGATGAGGCACAATGGGAGAGTGTGTACAGTCAACTGTAGTTGGCGAAAAAACCTCTGACTTCTTTATGTGATCTCTTGGCATCATACAGCCTTCCGTGAGGCAGATCCTTGCTTTGATTGCTATACCCACAGAAATACAGTTACACACATATCTTTTTTAATTACTATTATTATTATTTTTGTCTTTTGGAGGCTGGGCTCTAAAATTGCACCAGGAGGAAGAGCATTTGTTTGAAAGGTATTGTGCTGCTTCAGGCATTTTCTTTGTTATCAGCCAGATATTTTCAAATGGGAGTTTTATCCTTTGGAAATAAAGCCTCACATATTTTATGCTAGTATTAGTTATTTCCCCATCTCCCCTATCTTCTACTAATTCAAAAGTTGCTGTATAGTTAGATGATACTTGCAAAGCCATTAGCATAAACCACATGTTGTAGTATTTGTGTGGTACAGCTGTAAATCCACGCAAAGCATAATCATAAGCTGTGTTGCATTCCGCTATTTCAGACGACTGGGCTTCTGGTGGATTGCGGAGCTAGTCAGAAAAATCACATTCTGCTCCAATTTTTTCTACCTTCTTTGTAACCCTGCTAAATTGTGTTATCTTACTCTGCTTCTCTTTTCCTTGATAGTGAAACAAGGATAATGATACGGACCTAACATAGGATGTGGGAGGAGTGTTAGAAGGCAAATGTATTATTTGCAAAGTGCTTTGATATCTCTGGATTAAAGGAGTTATAGAAGTGTGATGTATTATGGAGAGTTATCTGTGTTATTATGGAGCATCAGCAAATCTTGTGATCTTGAGTAAATTTGTGCAAGATAACACAAAAATATTTTGTGTCTCCCTAAAAAGTGAAGCAAGTGGATGGAGGAAGCTCAGTTGCCTTGGCATTAGGGTAATAGGTTAGCAACAGATGACAAAATCCAAGTAAAGAAATCTGTGCCTCCTGTGATTTAAAAAGCAGGTCTCAAGTGAATTGAGGATTCACCTGTCTGTATGGCGGTGTTGTTGCTGCAAAACTCCTTTTGCATCTTTTGAGGACCTGACCTTCAGAGGTGCACAGTAGCTGCTCTGTGGCTCACTAGAAGATGTCTGCTCGTGGCATTCACAGGACTGGGAGCTGAGGGGATTAATGACATAAAAATCTAAAACGTTCACTCTGACCTTTTAAAGTTACTGACCTGCATTCAGGTTACAAATGTACAGAACTTCTCTCTTGAACTACAAAGGTTCTAAGTCAGTAACTCCATCAGACTGGCACTTCCTTGTGCCCAGCTGCCATGACTGGAATGAAGGAGCAAGAAAACTCACTGTGCACACGATTGCCTTATGGCGACACAAGTACGTGGAAGAAACCCCGCTGACATAAACTAACACACTCACACTGTGTTTGAAAAGTTGTTTTGAATGTCTTCTCCTATTGAGCTTATGCAACGAAGATTAAAAAAAAACACCATGTGTGGTGCAGTCAGGCTGAGTATTTTTGCTCCTACAAATGTTTATACATTCTCTGGTGGTTGTTTGTATTGCTGTTTGTTGACTGTAAATTCCAGACCTAGATGTTTATAATGTATACATTTGTAGGCGAGAGGTGCATGTTGGGGAATATGGTGAAGGTAGTACTTTTTATGAACACAACCAGATGAATAGTGGTTGGGTTTTTTCTACTTCCAATGTGGTGAATTAATCTTTGTGCTCACAGTGAAAGAGAAGGCTGCTGCAGCAGGAGCTGTACCTAAGCATGACGTTTTCTGCTCTAATAAAGGCAGAGAGTTGTACAAGAAAGACCACCTCAGATCTGTCAGGAAGGAATCTAGCTAGGTTATCTTTGCTTCCAATTAATAATCAAGTCTGTTTTGCTCTCAGTTTCACTGGTGATGATGATGATGTGTGTTGTTACTGACGACAAAATTCCTAATAGCAGAGACCTCTGCTTTTGGCTCAGTTTCTCTCCATGGCCTTTCAGCAAACTTTTCCGTCTTTCACAACTGCTGTTGTCAGCATCTCAGTATCTTGAGTAGTGGGAACGTGTAGAAAATTTTGGGAGCTCATGAATGCATTTCTGTCTTCTAAACTGAAAGGGCATAGCTTCCGAAATGTAGTATTACATTAAGAAAGAGCTCAGCTTAATCAGTCACCGTTTTTTGGATGAGATGTGATTTTCCTTCAAATCCTGTTTCTGTTGTATTTGTGCAAGTCAAAATGATGTGTTTCTGATGCTCCAAACTGCTTAAAGCCTATGGAATGCTTTCCTTTTTGCTCCATCTCATGCATGTTCTCTCCCTTTGTTAGAGGCAGTTACTGTTACAGCAGCCTTTCTCATTTGCTTAGAAGTTTGACTGAGTTTTAACCATTTGTAATTAATGTTATTAGCTTTAAACGTAACTTTCAGTGAGGACTTCCACTATGAGCTCGCCGTTCAGAGGTCTGATACCAATCATTTTGCCCTTTCTAAAATAGTATAATAGCACCTTCTAAGACTTCTTAGGCCTTCATGTTTTGTTCAAAATGAAGCTTTGAAAAGAATCAATGACCTTTGTGTGGATTTTTTTTCCCCCCTTTCTTGTCAGTTGTGTATCTTGCAACCCTAATAATAGCTGTTTTGTGAAAATAAGGAGAGTTCTACTACCATTATCAGTTTCATAATGAACTTGAGAGAAAGAGGTCTGTCAAGGGAGTCTGAAGGTTGTCAACCTGTTGATGATCACAGAGCACTGATATGTTAGAGTATAGTACATTCTTGTTTCAGTTATGTACTTAAAAATCCAGGGAATTAAATACACTAGCTAAGCAAGGTGGAAGAATATTTCACTTATCTGAAGTCAAATCTGTGAATGCTAGAATTGAAGTTGACTGAGCAGCCTTAATTTGACTTCCCTCTGCTTCTGCGCTCGTTAATTATATGATCGCATTCTATTTTCTGTGGGAACCAGTCTTCTCTTACTACACCTAATGGATGTGGCTGAGAAAGAATATAGGTTCCTTAGTGGGAGGCTGTTTTCTATAAGATCAATTGCCTTACTTGCTGCAAACATTGGAAAATGTTTAATAAGTGTGGCAGGAGAAAGCTGAGAAAGAACAGATTCTTAAGATTATGGTGAGTTTGCATATGCTTGAAGAAAAAGTGCTTGAATTGAGTTGCTTATAAAATCAGACATCTGTAGGTGGGCTACAAATAAACCTAGTGTTTGTGTTCTCTTATGAGTTTACTGGGGCTCCTTTTAACTTTTCTACTTCAATCCTTTTAAAACATTCTGTTTATTTCCCTAAGAAGTAGGGGAAAAAAATAAGAGGTAGTAGCAGCCTGCGATGAGATTGTGTACTTGCAAAATGAGAGAGAAGGTAAATGACACTCCCTTGCCAAAATAGCAGTTCCCAAGATTTTGGCTTTCATTTGGTAGAAAATACACTGTGTTCCACGTTACTCACTAAGAAAAGTGGGCACAACTCTCTCTTCCTGACACTTCAGCAATTGTGCTGGCGATGCTGCTCTATGTAGAACTGGGCCAGGTTAGTTCTCTAAGCACTGGGAATTTAGCTGTTTTCTTGTGCATTCTTCTTTTCATATTTTATTACCATAAGGAGAACACAAAGAGTGCTTGTTTCTTTCCTTCTCTCTTTTTTTTTTTTTTTCTCTCTAGTTGACACAATCAGTGTTATTTGAAGGAAAAAAAAATTGCACTCAGAATGGGAAATAGGGTGGGAAAATGTAATAGGATCTGCAAATCTTTTCTGTCTTGTCTGAGTAAATGGGAGCTGATGAGAGATGCAGCACAATGAGGGCTAGGGAATGCTAACTGAACTGGTATATAAAGATTGTTTCATTTTGCTTCATTTCATTTCACTGTATTGAATTTGAAAAGGAAAATTGCGACGGACATGAAAGTTTGCAGTGGAAACACCTCGGGTTGCTGTACCCTTGACATGAACCTGGGCAAACATGAAAATGAACGTTAAATAAAGTGATGCATGAATTTTGTAGGTGCGCTTCTGAAGCTACTTTTTGAAGAGTGCCCTTTCAGAAACAGCAACTCTGCCTCTGGGTTATTGTGCTGCTTCTGTTCTTAATCTCTTTTATTGTCCACTTAAGTTACCAATTAAGGAAAGGTGTGAGGTTTTTGGTATCCTTCTGTTTTGTTTTTCTTTGTTTTAATGAGCCAAAACCGTGCTGATTCTCAGACGTGTATTTTGCAGGATTATGTGAAGGCATCGTTTTTTTTTTTTTCACGCAGGCTTTCAGGAAGACAAGAATGGGATTCTTTACCACTTTTTACCCATATGTAAGGTTCATCTTGAATTTCTACATCAATTTAGTGCAGGCTAGGGGAGAACTTTGAGGAATTCAGTCCTAGGTGTGATACTACTACAGCGATGCACTCATCACTAGACAAATTTTACTTTCTGTGTTAAAAGCTGTAGTGTTTTTATCTAACTGGAGTGGGTGCACATTGCTTGCTGATGGGAAGAGCTGTAGTTAAAATCATATGCAAGTCAGTTCAGTCTGAAAAGTTGTCTTTTGCATACTATTATGCTGCTTTAGGCATGGATGATTTTGAAAAAACTGTGAGGGTAGCATTTCTGGATTTTTTTCCTAAGTCAAAGTCTGTCGTGGAGATCTGAAATAATGTAGCATGAACAAATATTTCTGCATAAAATTTCCAGCAGCACAGATTATAAGATTTGAGTCTTGTTTAGGAGCCACAACTCTGGGAAACATCTTTGATGATAAAAACATTTAAAGTTTTTGGTTTTTTTTTTTCCTGATCTGTTTTTAAATAAGTGAATCAATGTTCAAAATTAGGATTCAACACTCTGGCTTCAGAGTCCACCTGATGTGATCCCAAGGCAGGTCCATGTCATGAGCAGATTTAAGCCGTTGCCTTAAAAAAAATTATAACTTAAGTAATTTTATGAGATAGTCATGCTTAGCAAGTGTTTACCTGGTGATCAGTTTGCTTTTGATGCTAATTTCCTTACCAGTGTCCCCAAGGCTGAAGTAGCATTGGTGGGCAAGGGAAGAGAACTGAAGGAGATTGATTTTGCTTTTCTTCCAGTAAAAAAGAATGGTTCAACGGTATTGTATAGTAAAGTTTCTGCCACTCTGATGGCAAGGGAGAGATTGTGTTGTTTGGTTGTTTTTTTTTTTTCCTTCTCCTAGCCATTACTAGACAATGCCACTCCCTTGTTAACTGAGATCTGGCAAATGGCAAGGGTAGCTATAGGGAAATGACTCTTTCTGGGTGAGACTCATTCCAAAGAGCATCTCTTGAGCTCAGTATCTAAAATCTGTGTGTCATCAATTGCTGTAGATTCATGTGGCCTATTTTTGTTTCGTTTTTCCCTGGTTGCAGTTTTGAAAGTGGAAGGATTTCCCACTCTATAGACACGAACAGTTAAATCTCAGATACCAGAAGAAGAGTGAAGGAAAAAGGTTCTCCTCTTTTCTGTGAGTGAGTATCCTATGGAAGAGGAGGCAGTGTTCCCACTGTGATGAGAAGGTGTAATGGCTAGACAACTGTAGGGACGGATCCGAGAATTTAAAAGCTTGCTGAAATCCAAAAAGGTTTGGTGTTTCTTAGGGGGTGGGATGAGGAAGGATGCTGTGTAGCAACCAATCTTTTCTACCAATTATTTTAGTCTAAATCTTTATCCTGTGCAGTCTGAATAGCTATCCTATTTCATATCCAATAGTAATTCAAGGAATATTCTTTTTAGCAGAATAAACAAATTTTTTCTGCTTGACATGGAAATGCTTGTACTAGTAAATTTCACAGGCAGCTTATTCTCCCCTCCCCCCAATATTGTTTTGTCTGATTATACAACCTTGAAAGTTTAAAATTGACTGGTTTACTGTAAGAAGCATTAAGTAAATGCAATCTCTCTGTTTTTAATAACACTAGCTCAAATTTCATGTGAGATCACACTAGTCCTCCAGTGTAATTAAGTTTATAGTTTTCTTATGCACTTCAAATGCCTGTGATGTGCAGTTAATAGTATTTTTCAGACAAGTATTAGGACACCTCGGCAGCGATGCCAATGTGGGCTGGTGTCTATCAGCAGTGCAGACACCACAAAGTAATGGAAATTGCAAGACACTCTGCTATAATTTGTCTAAAAATATGCATGACAGCAAAGCTTTTTTTTTTTTTTTTACCTGAGTTGAGAAAGTGGTAAGGCTCTGAAATAGAGTGAAGCTTCATAAATGAGTTGGGCATGAAACAAGATTTTCAAGTTTGGCTTGAAGTCCAGCATTTATCGAGTCTGAAGTATCTGAAGTATGGCTGAATATCAGAGATCTAATGCCTCTTGGATTTTGTATCGTGACTGTACCAGAAATCTGATTTCTGCTTCATAAATTTGAACTTTAAGCTAATAGAAGGCTGTATAGGGAATTTTGGAATAAAAGATTCTATGAACTTTTCCTCAGCAAGTGTATATATGTATGTATGTGTGTGTGTGTATATATATATATATATATATATATAAAAACATATAAAGGAATCAATATATTCAGCACAAAGGCATTCTTTTCTATTTCTAAAGAAACAAAATTATAGTAAAGATACCTAAGTACTCCAGTGAAATGGGCTGAAGTTATTGAAACAAAAAAAAAGTTGTGTTCCTTCCCTCCCATTAAAGCAGTTTGATTTTTATTTTCAAATACTTTGAATGATAAAGGCCAACAGTTGAAATTTTAAGGAGCTTTTTTTGTTGTTGATGTTACTCCAATCTGGCACACTTGTCGAATGCTGTGCGTTACAGTCATACTCTGGACGTAGAATTGGATCTGAGCCTGCAGCGTGTGCCACAGTGCTGTACATTAGAAGAGCACCCAATTGTTCTGGTATCTTAGAAAGTCTGGGTCTAAGCCTACAGCACCAGGGATTTGGGAGTTGTGAGACTCCCATGCACTTGGTTGTGCGTAGAAATGTTGGAACTGAGCTCCTGGTCATCTTCTGAAATGACTGCCTCTTTTACATCAGGGCTTTGAGGAGTCTCTGTATTCATGCTAAAGTTCACACTGATAAACACGCTCTCCTCCTCCAGCAAGCTGAAGTAGAGCTTGCTTCAGCAAAGTTTTTAAAGGCATAGCTAAGACCAATAGTAGTGTGTGGGGCAGCTTCTCAGTGGCTGCCTTTTAAGTTCATGAGCTAACTCCTATGCAATGCTTAGCCAAGCTGTGTGCTGTGGGGACTGCAGATCTGTGTAATCTCTGGCAGGGAGCCATAAACTAGCCGTTCCCTTCCTTTCCTGAAACAGCACATGCAAATGCTATCCAACTGTTTATTTTGTTCATGCAAATTTTTGCCCATGCAAATTTAAGCTGCAGGTTTTATTCGTTACACGTAAAGAGGCTGGAATGTTCTTTGAAATGGGGAATAATAACAGTGAGAGTTAAGCAGCACCGTCTCTTTCTGTTTTCTCCTTAATCAAAGTAACGTGGCACAGACTTCAGTGAGGCTGCTACTTCAGTGAGGACTGCAGGATTTGGCCCAACAGGTACTAACCCATATCAATCTTCCGGGAGCTTTCTTTGCCTGGTGTGTCTGCCTTTTAGGAGGACTGCTGAGGGCAGGAAATGAAGTGAATAGGACAGGCTATTGGAGAACCTGCTGTGGCATCAACTGCCCATCGCTGGCTGGGAACTGTGAGCTGACATTTGAGAGAACGTGCTTTATATGAGAAAGTGATGAGTGAATAGAAATTAAAACAAAAGGATTGAAAACAGAGCTGTAATCAATCTATCCCAGTATCTCAATAAACCAGGGGCGTTTTTTCACGGCAAATTTGGGGCAGATATCACAGCAAGTGCCACAATGCCAGGGTCTTCCCCCTCTCTCCCTCCCCTTACATTATATCTACATTTGGAAGGTGGATGGTGCTGACTCATAAATTAAATTGGAGTAGTACATACAGTGTATATATATTTCTGTCACTTTGTCTCAAATTAAACACGAACCTTCTCCCCTGACAAGATGATAGAAAAGTTAATTGCTCGCCCTGGCTTTAAATTGGAATTTGAATTTGCAAAATGCTAAAGGTTTATGAGATCTAAATCATGAGGAGCTTAAATTACATTCCTGTGATAAAATATTAATAAATCAATTAAAACATAAGCCGAGTATAATATTACTTTTTTTGTAGGAACCTCGAACACAATAATTCATTAGAGTGTGCAGTAACAATTATTGTATCTTTTTTAATTTTCTTTTTTATTAGGTTTTTTTTTTTAATGGGGGAAACAGCAACATCAGATGGGAAAGCACCACACAATGGTGGAATATTATCCTGATGCCACATCTAGCCATCTCCTAGTAACAATGCACATGCTTACAGAGGCATCTAAGTACCCCTCACTACATACAATTTATATTGTGGCTCCCACATAACAAGATGCATCCCCTACAAGTCGGGGGCTATTTCCCCCTTTTGCAGCGTGGAAAAGAAGGGTGGCCGTATAGAAAAAAGGGAAGTGATCATACTGCTCCTGCTTTTTTTTCCTTTTTCTTTTTCCAGACTCTTTCCTTACCATTTTATTATTCTCTTCCTATTTTCCTTTCCCTTTCTGGGTCTGAGATGGATAAGATTTCAGTGTGAAAAAAACTGAAAAAATGCACAGGTCTTTCTGTAAAGCTGGCCTGAGTTTTGTGCAGGGGAAGCCTAGGCTGCGATGGATTTTGTTACTAGCTTTTCAGTTACATTACGAACAGCTCTCACAGCTCTAATCTTTACATAACCCATTTCTGCGTACTATATAAAGAGCACTTCAGGCACAGTATGAAACTTAGTTATTATTTGAGGAAGGAGGTGTTATGCTAGCTCAGCATGCATTTCTTATATGCAAACATTAATACACAAGGAATGCAATTATTATATATACCTGCACACCTCTAGTGCCTGTCAAGGTGCAGATTCCTTAGTCAAGTGCTTTTTACCTTCTGAGAAATGACTGGACTGCACGGTTTATACAGCTCTGCTTGGTAAAGGGTCTAATTGCTATCATTACATTATTTGTGTTGCATTCTTGAAACGTTATTTAGTACAAATTACATGGTAGTGCCAAATTGGCAGCTCAGCGGACTGATGCCTGCTGCATACATTCATAGCATAGGTGCTGTGGACCCTGCCTGCCCTGTGCCCAGGCTTTGTTCGTGCTGGCAAATTGACCACGTAGCCCCCTGGTTTTGCTCCTGTGGGCTGCTGGACTTCTCCTTGGTGCGCTTTCTCCTCCCTTTGTGTGAAGGCAGAGGGGTTTCTGACTAGATGAGAGGGATTGAGCAGAAGCTCACGTTGGGCTCTGCGCTTAGGGCAAGCAGCCTGTGGAGGAAGCCTGTGGATGAGAAGGAAGGAGTGCATAGCTGCTGTCCCCCTCTGCCTGCTAGCAGCCTGCAGACGTCTCGCTTCCAGCAGCGGGGCAGCTGCTGTTGGCCAGCTGAAGACAGTTAAGGCTGGAGTACGCAGCCAGAGGAGATCCAGGAGCAGGTGGCTGTTGCTCCTGGCCACCTGTCTAAGGAATGCTTTCTGGTGCTGCCCTGAAGCCATGCAGGCACTGGTTTGCCCAAGGTATGGGATTCCACACAACACTCAGGGCCATCCCTGTGGGGAGAAGGGAACTGGGCATTCTGGAGCCTACTTTACTATGTTCCTGCCTGTCCTTGCCTGGGGGTGACTTCATCTGGTAATTAACCTCAGGTTTCTACAGACTTCTGCATTTGCCGTCCCTCTGCTGACGAGGCCAGTTGGGGTCTGTTGTAATGACACAGGCTGTAATAAATCTTTGTGTTTCTCAGCACGTGTACTGTGTCACTACTGCTAAGCACTTCATCGATATTGAAGACCCACTTGTTAGTTTTCATATCCATTGTTTTTCATTATCCGTTCTTAAGAAGGGGACAAGGGAAAAGTTGCTTCCCACCAGCTCTCAGGGCAGCACAGTAGGCTGGTAGTGAAGACCCCATTAGCCTGTATGTTTTCTAGCAGCCCACCCTCTGAACCTCACCAGAATCAGAGGAATGCCAAAGATAACTACTCCTGTCCACAGGAAAGTAGAAGGAGATTGTTTAAGCTTGTTTTTGTAAGCTGTTGAACAGCTATCAGGTGTGATTAGGTTTTTGCGTTTACTGAGGTCAGCTAGCATTTAAATCACAAAGCTGCAACTGAGGGCTTGCTATCACTAGGATGGTCTGATCTTTATTATGATTTCTTTAGCAGTAAACTATTGAGAACTCACCTGGTGTTGACTCACCGCATATGATAATTACATTTACTCAATAGTTTCCATACTTTACAACTACTGGTTTAGAGTGTGGCTGAATTTTTGTGAGCATTTCTGTAAACATATATATTTCTTTATTGATCTGTGGAAGTTGGTGTTGGGTGTAGGGAGATGTTGCAGACTTTTATTGCATATAGAGGTGGTTTCCAACAGTAGCTAATGGAGCTTTTAATGCCATCTTCTTTGTCAGTGATATCTTTCTGCTCATGAAAGAACTTGCAGTGGGACAGTGCTTTCTTGTGTCATGCCATCCTTGCTGGTTAGAAAACAGACTGGATACTTGAAAAGGTGAATTGATGCTTATGAATCAGCTCCTAAAATGGGGAGGAAGGGCATGAACTGGTCAGTGACAATGCAGATGATAGACTATACAGCTTTGTCTCGTCACAATTTGTTTTTTGCTTCTGCCTCGGGAAGACTTCCATCCTTCTGGATGGCAGCTCTTGTCAGTTTCTATGTCTGCTGGGGGCACCAAGGTTCTTGCAGACTATGGTAAACACGATTTGGCTCCCGAGCGCTCATAATCAGGCTTACTTGTGCTGAGACAGAGATTGCTCTATTGCAGTGCCAGGCCTCTAGCAATACCAACTGTTAAATAATAAACAGGCCCTGCTTCTTGGCAGCGCCTGCCTGCCCTGCTGCCCTCGCCAAACGCTGGGCTTGTTTCTGGGTCTACCTGCCCACCTGCCTCCTGAAGCGCAGCCCTGGTGTTTGGTGGGGGTGGAAGCGGTGCAGAGACATCAGTCTGTGTCTAATCTGCTTGCTTTATTATTCTTCTAGGACCTCGGGTGATGTAGCAAACATGCAGTGCTCTGGCAGCACTAACAATGGCTTTGCTGTTGTTCTAGATAATATTACAGACTTTACCTGATGCATGGGATGTTTTTCCTCTCTCTGTTCATCTGCCTGTTCTGTAAGTTGTTTTTTTTGGGGGGGGTTGGGGTGGGAGGGCGGAATACTAGGGCTGCTGGGAAGGACTAATTGCTCCTTAATCAGCTTTGTTTTTTCCTGTGAATCAAAAATAAAGTGGCTTGTTCTCCTGGTGACAGAATGGTGTTTATCATTTTACTACATTGAGAAGTATTACCTAACACTTTTCCTGTTCTTTATGATTAGAATGGGCACTGGAATGAAGGACTTTTCTTTTTTGTCCTTTGTGAATTAAGGGACTCCATTAGGAAAAACAATCTGCCAGTGGGGGAGAAAAAAATATTGCGTCAAATAAGCCCGTATTCTTCTTTTTTGAGGATTTTTGTAGTTTTCCTTTGATTTTGTTCTTATTGTGTACACGGTGCACGTGGAAGATGGTATGTCCTATTTTATGCAGAGGAGAAGTTTGAGAGCTTGGAGATAAGTTAAGAAAAATATTATGATACTGTGAAGAGGAAGAGATTATATTGCAGAGTTAAAATATAACTGCATGAATAGATTAGAATGTACATATTAATTTCCCCTTCGTTCTCTAAAACCTTGGGTGGAACACAAGCCAGAATTTTCACTTGGTGGGATAATGATATATATTTTTTAAATCCATATATGAAATGAATTTTAAACATAATCTTATTTTTCCCTTCGTATAATTAAAAATCCCTATATTTTCAGTCAGCTGAAAACTTTTCATGTTTTTGCACACATAGCCCATATCTGAGGGAATTTTCTGAACTGTAGATTAACTATGGCATGGATGCTGAGGAAAAAAATTCCTTTTTTTTTTTTTTTTTTTTCCCCAACAAATTTTGCATTATGAAAACTAGTATTTCCTAAAAGTCTGGAGGGAATTCTATCATATAATTTCCTGTCAGCTCTCTTTGAAACTCCACCCTTCTATGGTAATTATGGCAGGTGGCAAATAGAGGGAAGCAAATGTAATTAGTAACCAGACCTGGGAGCACTGCCCTGTCACTAGATTTTCTTAGCAGTTGCTTTGCCATTACAGGTCTCAGAACTCTTTAAAGCCTTTGCATTATCTGTGTTGAGTTTAAAATAAATGCAAGAGGGTAAGGTCTGTGGATCACTGATGCTGATCTCTCTTAAAATATGGAATGCTTTATATCCATATTGATTATGGATATTGAAAGTGGATATCTATAACTAGAGATATATATAATAGGTAAATAAATATAAATGACTGTCAGAGGTCAATCACTGAGTCATGTTAAATACTACAGAATAAGGTGGAAAAACTCAAGCTTAATAGAATTTTCAAAATGCCTAAATGTACTCTTGTCTTATTGTGATACATTTGATCATTTCTGATGTTTTTTTTAAAATTATTATTATATATGTGTTTGTTTGTTTTTAATTATCCCTGGAGCGTTTGGTTGTTTGATGTGATCTGTATTGAGACTTCAGCAAAGTCTTCTGCTATGAGTCATTCACTTGAGTAGGAGCAGGTCTTTATGGACAATCATTTGATTTATTCTTAATGGGAATAAGTTGGAGTTCAGTGCTTCTGAACGTCTTCAGAATATGGGAGAAAGAGTAGATAATGAAATTCTTGGTTGAGTTTTTTTTCTGAAATGTGTAATATTTGCATAGTTTGAGACTTCTTTTTTTCATAAGAATGTTGAAGCAATGCCAACAGATAATTTTTAGGAGGCTAAAGCAGGGCAGCTACAGGTATGCAGGGAGAGGCACTCAGGAGATTAATGAAGCGCCTTTGCAGCTGCTATTGTAGAAGCTGGAAACCTTGTTTCATTAAGCAGAAAAATAAACTACAGAAACAGAAGACTCCCTCTCCTTCTTTCTGAAAGTGTTTCCTTTCTTAAAATGCACATTTTACTCCAGTGGGAAGAGTCTTTTCTTACTGCTGACACACTCTTTAAATCATATTGTTTTCAGGCAGTAGATGAGAGTGAGTAGATGAGTGACATTTGCTGGTAACTGTAACTAAAACATAGTTTTAGTGACATCAAAAAAAAAAATTATTGCATTTATGAGCCGAACCATTTACTGCAGGTAGAAGGAAAATTCAAAACTGGCGTTAGCAACAGAACCTCTCTTATTTCTTGCACTGCCTGCAGCTGTACCATCTTAGGATGGGATTTATTTAGCAAAAACGGATTTCATCCAAAGAGGTGTCTGCTGAGTAACTGGTCAAGAGAATTGCTTCTGCTAAATATGGGCTGCAGGGAGCTGTGGAAGAGGTTCAGTAGGTGGTGCTGTTCCCTTGAAGCCAGTTCTGATGCTGTGCCTGGCAGAATGTATAAGGGGTACATATTCCAAAGATCCAGCCTTCAGGTAGAACCTGAAAAGCTAGCAATTTGTTGCCATAAAAACCTTGTTTATGCTTTTTGTTAGCTGTAGTGGTGTTGGAGGCATATTTAAACTTTTGGGAGCGTGGGGATAGGAAATAAAGTACAGGATAAAATGCAGTGCTATCTTATATATACTTGAACCTGAAGCTTGAAGAAAATTTCAAGGTCTGTGAGTTCTAGGAGTCGTAACTGGAAGAGGAGGGAAAAAGCAAAAGGAAATAAAAAAAGAAAGGTTGAGTGTAACAAACCAGTGACTATGAACTGAGAGATTTTTCATAGCTGTGTGAAAAGCATTCTTTCAGGTTGCACCGAATTTGGCCAAGAACAAGACAGGGTTGAATCTAGAAGCAGACCCAGTGAGAAATGCAAACATTCCAGAGCTAGGAGTTGTTTGACTGTGAGCTCTCAGCGATGGCTTTTCACTGAGCTATGTGCTAGTGGAATAAATAACAAAGAAAGCAATGCATTTTTTCAGAAGATACAACCAGTATATTTCCAAGATAGTAGAATTCTTTCTGTCAGAAATCTTCAGAATCATTGAAACTGGTTGCACAGTGCTGGATGTACGCGTATCTTCTGTGAGAGGACCCTTTGTTAGGGTTGCTCAGAAAGAACATTCTAATTAGTTTTGGAGGTAACATAAAATGTAACACCAGAAACTTCCTTTCGTATGGTTTGAGGTCAGAAAGGACCGTTGGATCATCTGTTTTGACATTTTCTGTGTCACAAGCTGTTATTTTTGCCCAGTCATCCCTATTTTGAACATGGTTATGCAGAGACAGCATCTCTCCATCTTGAAGCTATCAGGAGGTTAAAGCTCCTCCCTTCCATTGGTAATTTTGTTCTAGTGGCTAATTCTCTTGCTGTTCAAAAATGTGGGATTTGTTTCTGGTTTGATTTGACTTTTTCTTTCTTTCTTTCTTGGCATCATGTTCCAGACTTTGGTTCTTGTTATGCCTTTCTTCACCCGATTGAAGATCCCTTCAGAAAACAATGCAAAAAAGAAAAGTAAGAATGCCTTCCCAAGCCTACCCACTACCTCCTGTTTATGCCTCCAGGGATTGCATTAGCCATCCTCACCACACTGGTGCTGGGTGTTCTCCTGCAGTTGTTTACTTGTTGTGACCTCTAACTCCTTTTCAGAATCACTCTTTTCCAGGATGTAGCACACTCCCCACACCCAATCCTGTAGATACAACGTGCTCCTTTTTCTTTGGCATGTGCCATGCTAAAAAGCGTTTCAATCGAAGGAACTGCACTTTGTGCAAATGACTGATTGTTCACACCCACAGGTGCCCTGTTCTCCTGATCTTTTATCAGTCTACCTGTTTTTGCGTCACCTGGAAATTTTTATCAGCAGTGCTTTTATAGCTTACGAGTCATTGCTTTAAAATGCTGAATAATGTTGGGGCTTATTACAGTTTAACCTCAATCTTACTCTGGGTTCCTCTCATTGAAGATTCTTTAAGTAGCATTTCTTCTGAAGGTTTCCATTAGCTGGTAAGCCATTCAACATGTGCTTTCACTGACAGAGATGGAATGTTATGCAGTTGGTGCTAAGTTAAGTGCTTATAGAACTGTAAAGGGTATTACATGTATACCTCTACGTTCAGTAAATATATGTGCTTAACAGAAAATGAAATCAGGTTTGTAACTTCCATGTGGCTGTGAATAAAATGCAGTAGCCCTGGTGACCTCGGGCAGAGTGGGGAAGGTCTCCAAATGGAACTTTAAGAAGTCCCACATGCATTTTAGTGGATTACAGGAGTTAACACTGGTTCTGAATTGTTCTTGTATCTTACATAGAGCATATGTATATGCTCTGTGGGCATTGACACTGTACTCCCACAGTCTTCTCTTGTTTGTACTAAAGCTCAAAGTAAAGCTTGATTTTCCTCAGCTGGTCTCCTCCTTTCATTTTTTAAAGTTGACAGGCTGAACCTAGAGGGGAAATCCTCAAAGTACAGCAGAATTGTAGGTATGATGAGATGACAATGAAGAAGCTGTGCTGTTGTGGATGTGGGAGGTTGATGACTCCTATAAACATCTCAGTGTTTCTTTCTGATAGCTCAAGACATTTTTTTTTCCCTATGAGCTCTTAAGATATTTTGCACATTAAACAAAAACTCTATTTTGTCTAGTAAGCCTGAAACATCTGCCTTTTATATTAGTCTCCAGATGACAAATGTTGAAGGGTTCTGCAAGCAAGACACATGGGTGACTGCAGTTGCGTCTGCCTAGTATATAGAACTTTGTAAGGTATGGATGGATGAGAGTTGTGTGTATAAATATATTTTAATTGCATGTAAAATGAATGTGTGGATTTTGTTTTGTCCCTAGAGCACGTAGAATTCACCAAAATTTGGCTGTAATGGATTGCGGGGGGAAAAAGGAGGGGAAAAAAAAGAATTAGAGTATACAAGAGTGACCTAATTAAAAAATTAAATTTGAAAAAGCAGACTAATGGCTTGTAGCTATGGGATAATGGAATTTGGGACACCGGTGACTACACTTCATCCTAATCTTGCATTTAATTGGCAACAGACATGTTTGTGCTTTATTATGGAAGGACTTTGCGATCAACATACCTTTGTTGTTGTGAAACATTCTTTTTATGAAGCTGTTGAAAAAAAAAATATATAAATAGGATTCTTATGTCCAGGGCTAAGATTTTCACTTGGATCTATTTGTATTTTATTCTGAGGAAAATTAGCTGTGACTTAAAAATTATTTTAAGAAAAAATCGCCTCCCTCAAAAGATGCATACTTGACATCAAAACACTTAAACTTCTTCCCGTTTGATGTACAACAAAGTGAGGAGCAATATTTCTAATGAACATTGTGTGACAAGTTAATGTTATTTCTCGTAAAAATATTTAGGGTTGGAACTCTTTCTTCCTGCGTAGAGCAAGAGATTGTTTTGCTTTTTTTTTTTTTTTTAATCTAACCCTTTGGACATGACAAATAATTGAATTACCATCATGTGTGGGTTGGAGAAGTTGAAACTGAACTTAAGTGATTTCGGTGTTGTAATGACAGATAAAATTCATGAGTCCCAAGCTCGCTCTCAGCTTGACAACTGAGCAAAGTAACTGGAGTGTTACTTCACGTAGCAGCCGTGATCTGAAACTCGTTCAGGAGAAGATTCCTTTACAAGGCAGCGCTTAATGATAAACCATTCGAAACGGGTTTTTTGTTGGTTTTTATTTGTTGGTTTGTTGGGGTTTTTTTGATTACTGTATTTTTTTTTCACTCTAATTTATTACCATTTTCTCATTCTTCTTGATGAAAGTGGCATTATATGTCTTAGCAGTTCATCTGTAAATTCAGTCCGTAAGCCCCTCCACCTTAAAAGTTCATATTAGATTTGGTGTGATACCATGTGCCTTGGGGAGCCTGAATGATTTATTAAAATCCCCACCCTTCATCCCCTTCCAAATACGACAGTCAGAATTCAAAGTGAGAATAATTACAGCTATGCAGTTACAGCCGTTCTGAAAGACAGGGTAATATGAAGACTCCAGAGGAAATGTTAACAATTCTAATAGTTTTTCATGAAAGACAGAGAGACACTGTCAAACCAGAGGTTTAAACAAAGAATAGGTTGTTAAAAATAAAATATAAAAAAGACTTAAAGGCCATCAAGGGCCAGCTGAGCTGTAATACTGAGCGTAAGCATCCCAAATACTCCTTGTCTAAAACACTGATATCTTGCTAGCAAAAAAAGGCATGTCTATTATCTGCCCCACTAGATAAGTCATAGGGGGACAGCGAGGAAAGAAATAAATCTTTCACTACCTCTCTCTGAAATACTACATTAAGGTTAGTGGCCGCGTTTGACAAAGGAAAAGCGTTTTGTCTGTGTTGCATGTAGTGAACTGTTAGTACGGCTGCTGCATTTATACAAACCGAATGGCACGCTATTGTCCGTCATCTTTTTCTTTCCTTTTTTTTTTTTTTTATCCTCGTTTTGAATAATGCATGAAAAAAAATGATCACTTCATAATGCCACAAACTCGCAGCAGGCAAAACTAATTCTACATTATATGAAAACAGATTTTATTTATTTAAGAGTAATATTTAAAGAGAACAACAACTTTTTTTGACACCAGCTGCTGGGAAATAAATAGAATATTTTATGACAGGAAAAAAAATCCGAATGTGTTAAAAGCTGTTCCCGAGAGATGGATTGGAAAAATAAAACATAGAAATTGGGCAGATAAATTTAAACTTATCGGTCACTGATGTAATTGGAATCCTTAAGAGAGTGAAGGATAGTTTTCAAGAGAAAAAGAAAGTTAGGAGGAGTGGGAAGTTGTGCGGGAGACAGTTTTTGGATGGCTGGTCTCCATGTGCCACTCAGGTGTCAGCCCTTTTCTGTCCTCCAGACCAGATGTCTTATTTCAAGTGCTGTTACATAAAGAGCCAGACTCCTTTCTTTTCTTTTTTCTTTTTTTTTTTTTTTTTGGCTATTTTTTCCATATCTGACCTCCAGTTGTAAGTGGGAGGAAATTTCGAAGGGCTGGGATACAAGGTAAAGCTGTAGCTTTCTTTTTCTCAAGGTGGATTGCGAGTGCTTCAAGAAGTATTCTGGAGGAGGAGATAAAAAAAAAAAGGGGGGGAAAAAAAATTTGTTCTTCACCACGTGCTGCTTTTCCCCTCTGTGTAATCCTGTAACTGGACCTGGCTTGGGGATGGAATGGGTTCCTTGGGCTTAATGCAGCAAGCATGAAAGTCCAAGGATCTGTCCCTCCCGTGGCTCTTGTGGCAAAAGGAGGAAGGGATGGGGAGCAGGAGAAAGCCTATGCCATTGTTGTAGCTGAAAAGCATTGGGAACAAATGCCATCAGAATATAAATGCTGTTTATTGCATTTTCATTTAAAATTGTTTAACTTAAAAACTCTTAGTGACAGAGGGAATGTAAATCTGAGGCTGAGAGCCTGAGTCACCAGCAGAAGTTTATTATTGCTCCTGATAACAGCTGAATTCCAGCCTTCCTGTGTGCTGTAAAATGGGGCAGTTTTGTCTGTTAGTGGCACCATGTGCACTGCTACCCTTATGGGTTTGTCAGCAGTTCAACTCTGAGCCCCTCTTGCCATGGGTTTGTAACTCAACTGTTAAAACTGTACTCTGAGATGACACTTAACGTGTGAGATGAGATCTCAGCTAGTTATGCTAAAAGTTAGGCTGTCCTCACGCAGCTTCGTGATGTTCAGATACAGCAGGTGTGGGTATGGCTCCATTCAAGAGGCAAGGAGGAGGGAGGACTGTGCCCAGTGTTCTGGGCCCTTGGTAGAAAATGGTGTGTGAGGTGCTGAGTGGCTTTATTGGGAGGGCTGCCAGATGCCTCTCAACACTCTCACATTCATCTCAGGTTATTCAAAGTTATATAACTCATCTGTTCTCATTTGTGCTACTTTTATGTGTAAAGAAATCTATCAAGCCCTTTCTGTGCGTTAGTTTTAATGGGTTAAGTGCACTGTTGTTCTGCTGCAACTCAGGGTTTAAATACCATTCCCCTTAATTAGTTAATTTTGTATAGAGCTTGGGCAATATAAAACGCTCAAAGTATATGAAGTATATTGTTATTTAATACTGCTAGTAAAATTTTCCAAGAGGTGGATTTCAAGGCTGTAACATAGTTGTAACCACTGGGTGATTATACTGATGCGACCTTTGCTCTAACCCAACGTAGTTTGGTACAAAGCATGCTGTAATCATGTGAAGAGCACTGTTTGGCAGTTCTGTGTGCTCCACTTCATCAAGGTATGTGCATCAGCAATTTATTTTCCTTATTTATTTTTGATGGAGTGTTGATTTTCAAATTGTTCAGAAGCTTTCATGGGGTGGCCATCTTGAAAATAATGCCATCAGGTTATTTTTGACTTTGTAACTGGTCAAGGTGATCAAAGAGTACCTTTCCTACTGGAAATTGTTGAAAATCCTTTAAACAAAGCAAGAAAATAGTGCTAACAGGTTTATGTAGCTTTATAAGTAGAGAGATCCAGCCATGACATAAAAGTTATTTTGGGAAAATGAACCTTTCTGTACATCAGATTCAATGGCATGGGCAAAGGATTTACAAGAAAAAACGGTCTGTTCAGGGTACAACAAGAGGCAAAGGATAAAAGCCATCATTAGTGGGTTAAAATTCAGATCCTGAGCTGTATGAAAAATGTTACAGAAAAATGTCTTTTTCTGTAATGAATAAATACAAATGTCTGTTTGAAGGAAAATTTGTCCAAGCTTTGCACATTCAATTCTGTACGTATTTTTCAGTACTTGTTCTGTTGGGCATTTCATGCTTTGTTTCAATGCAGTGATTAAAGAATGGCATTAGAGGTGAAATTTGTCCAGTGAAACAAATTATTGTCTTATGCAGTCACAAGTTGGGAATAACTCTAGATTTTCATGCAGATTTCAGTGTTCTGGTTTTGCACTACGTATGTCTAGGATCAAAATATGGCCAGCAACCTAAAATCAGGGAGTTTAACTTTGTGTTGAAAGGTAGCAGTTCATTGGCTTAGACATTCCTTTGCTGAGGTCATCAGATCTGTCTATCCTTGCCTACAAAAAAAAAAAAAAATCTTAAAATCCACCATTCTTGGTACATGACTCTCATAGCTAATCATGATTATCTCAGGGAAAATAGTTAAATATGGTCACATGGGGATTTGCTACCAAATATTTAAATGTCGTACTGCAGCAGAGATAGAAAATCCATGTAGCAAATGAGCAAGGAGGCTGAGTTCCATCATCTGGAACTAACTTTTTGCTAAACTTTATATGAATTTAGACACTGTTAGCAGAGCATGTGAAAGGTTAAGGGGGTGCATAACTGATAGAGTTCTGCTCGATCAGTCTTTGAGGTCTCAGTTTAAAAAGCATCATTAACTCAGTGTTACCTTTCAGTGCCATTCTAAAATCTTTCATTTTAGACGAAAGGCCTGTGTGCAGAATTTAAGAGGCTTATTCTCTTACACAGAAATAATGCTGCTAAGCTGCTAGAAATCTCAGCAGCTTAATATAAATGTTCAAATAAAAAGTTAGTATTTTAACTGTATAACCTTCAAATATAATTAATAATGAAATCCTAAGCAGGAGCCTAGGGGAAAGCATTTGGATTCTTTCTATTTGTGGAATAGGTGCAGGTCTCTAGTGTGCAGTTGAAAATAGGGACTAAATATGAGCTGATGATTTTGGAAATCACTGTGTGCTGCTGAATGCAGAGTTGGGAAATAAAGTAGAACACAGGAGAAGATGAAAACAGAAAGGCCTGGGCCACCAACTTCATACTCAAAATTCCAAACTTTTGTACCAGTTGGAAGTACTCAGATGCTTTTAGCCTCGGGATTGAAGTGTGTTATTCTGCCAGCGCAGGAGCCAGTTATTTTATTTGTCTTCATACCCCTATCAGTGCCACCCAAATTACCACTACTGTATAAGTATGGGAAACAAAAATCACAGTAAGAGGGTGTATCGTGACCACCTGTTGCACTACCCTGTTAATACTTCTGTCACAGAAAGATGCTTTCCAGAGAAACTGCCTCCCAGAGCAAGAAGGTGTTGTTGGGAGCTGATCCAAAGGTTGTGGTCAGATTTTAACTCGGAAAAGGCAGAACGAAACCATCAGCTAATCAAGGGCCTTCTCAAAAGAGGCATGTGTTCTTCAGTACAGTCAAAATATGATTTCTCTTTTGGCACTTGCTGGATTTGGAGTCTGTGAACCACTTTCACACTTGAAGAATGCATGAGAGGGCCACCAGTTTGCTCCTTGATATTGGTACTTAAGCTCTGCTTCAGTGTTAGTTATGAACAAGAACTAGTTGATCGTGTGCCAAAATTTTGGCCTCAGTAAGGAAATAAGCAGAGAGGAAAACTGCAGGTACTTTAAGCATAAGGGATGTCCGAACTGTATTCTTCTGAAGTGCAGGTGGAAAAGGCAGATGCCCTCGAAATGACTGGTTATTTTCATTTTATTTTATTTTCTAGCTCTTTAGATAGCTTGCAGCACATGCTGCAGGCAGGATTAAGGTATAAATGAGGGTCAACTTGTGGGTTACTGCACTGAAATCTCTGGAGTCACATGATTGTAAAAAAGATGTGAGTGGAAAATGAAGTTCTGTGTATCCAGTAATCAGTGTTTACACGTTGCTGTCGCATCATGAGACCTGAGGTATTGTAGTTATTTCCTAGATAGGCTGCCATTTTGATGAGAGCTTCTGGAGAAATGATGGTACTTGCTAATAGAGCAATCATTCCACTTGTTGGAAAAGAAAAATATTTATAGACTTTCCATAAAAGACAAATGTCTGAAATGGCTGATGGTGCCTTCAGGTTGCTTATAGTCCTAAGATCTTCTAAGCAACCCTTCCCAAATGATGGTGACATCTAAGTGTGCCTGATGCAATTAACATGTTTTTACTCTTTGATTTTTGAAGCTAGTAGCTGACCACTGTGAAGCAATAGAAACTGAAATAAACTTCCAATTGATTTTTCTCTTTAGTCCAGATTGAGAATAATGTCCTTGAAATTTTAAGATGCTAGCAAAATACTGGATATCTAGAATGCTAGCAGATTACCCTCACAATGTACTTGAGTTTCATTTGAGAACTTTCCTTAGCAAAGTTTGTTAAAGCTCATTAGGACATGCAGATTGTTCATTTTGGCCAAAATCAGATCTGGAATGCAGCTCGAGTCTTCTGACCTATTTAGCTTTGATGAAAAAGCAGAAGACTATTTATTTATTTATCTATTTATTGTCAATATGGTGCTTCTTGGTGATGTATTCTCTCTCACCTCAGGAAGAGTTCTACTCAGAAACTTTTTTTTTTTTTAATCAAGACTGCAGAAGGAAGGAAAATAATGCTTTTTCAAGAATTTGCAAGAAATAATTTGTTCAGAGAGCACAGGAATTCATGAATCTACTCACTGTACCAGTCTACTACTGGTTAGTGTTGTGATCGAGTGACTGGCTTGTTTAAGAAGTTACAAGCTGTCACTGAAGCTTTTTTTTGTGTGTGTGTATTTGAGCTGTTTCTAAACCCATTTGTGTGCTGCTTCAGCTGTGAACTGCTACCAACCGGTACTGCAGTTCTTGTCTTGGGAAATTTGCATTGTTTGTTGTTCTTGTTTTTTTTGTTGTTGTTGTTCTTTCTTTTTTTTTTTTTTTCTTTAATGAAGCCTGTAGGACTCAGCTTTCTTTATTCAGAGTTATACTCCTCTAGCATATTTGGTTGAAATTGGGAAATGTATTTAAAGTATTACTAGGAACAAGATATTTCCAGAGAGCACACATTTTTAGCCTTAAGGAAGCCAAGAGAAAAAAAACTGATATACAGAGATAGATATCCTTAGTTATTCCAGGTTTAACCAATGATTTGCTCTATGACCTTTGGCAAACCACTATTCTCTTTATGCTTCGTAAAAGATGATTGATTGAATTGATCTGCTCATGGGATGAGGGCCATTTTCAGATTCCTGACTGAGGATATCAGGGTTCTTTGTTGCCAAATAATGAGAAGGTAGAAAGTAATGATAAACAGGCTGTCAGTATTTTCTTAAGATATGCTAAGATATATCTTGATAATGAGTCATACTGGACGGTTTGAGCGGGTTCTTCTGGTTCAGTAATGCAGATGAAAATGTTTCCTGAATTAAGGAGAGCTTGGAGTATGTGCTGAACAGTCTGAAGAAAGGAGACCTAAGGGCTGCTGCAGATTTTGAGAGGTTTACTTGAACGTTAGCTTCCCATTAATAAAAAGATCTTCCAGAAATAAGGAGAGATTTAATTCATTATGTGCTAGCTATGACTTACTGCCAACTGAAATCCACCATAAGAGAAATAGACTATGTAAGTTTACTTCCTTGGGATATAGTGGGGTGTTTTTTATGATTTTTCTTTCTTTCCTTACATTGACAGATCTGAAAAATAAAGCATCAAGAGCATCAAGGCATCCTTTTCATTCCTTTTACCTATTTGTAAGGTATTCTAGAGCCAATTCTTTCCGTGCCCCTTTTTTAAAAATTAATTTTATTATTATTGATAATGAGATGCAGCGTGGGATCAGTGTAGTGAGAAGTTGTGTGTCAGCATTAGATATAGCAAAATCAATTTCTCCTCATGTTTTTACTGCCCAGACTATTGTTTCCACTTTATTTCTAGATTAGAAAAGCCTGTAAATTACTTGCTGATCCACTGTAGGGCTTGCCTTACAGCTTTCCAGCTGATACTCTAAGGGGGGAGGGGATGTCAGCAACTTGTCCTGCTTCCCTGAAGCTGAGTATGTGCATGTAGCAGGGAATGGAACGTTACTGTGATGAGAGTGTTATGGTAAATCAGGACAATTTAAAGCTTAAAAGCAAATCTTAGACACTGACATTCATCAACAATGTATATGGGCAATGATTAGTTTTTAGTTACTATTGACTATCACTAGATATTCAAACAATTGGTTCTTAACAACCGTATCCTACGTTAGCTACAAGTGTGCAGTACCACATAGTTCCTTGTGGTTGGTTGTTCTGCAGCCCCAAGTGGTCTTAGTCAACAAGCTGAGGTCATCAAAGCTTAGAGCTCTTCCATGAAGGAAGTGGCTTCTTCATTCCTTATCTTCACTTGCTCTTCCTTGAGGTTTTTATGCTTCTCAGCCCTCTTCCCATCCAAAAGGGGGGGTAGTCTCATCTGCTCTCAACATTACCTTATTTTTAGGGCTAGCACTTTCCCTCTCTGGATTAATTTTCAGGATCACTCTGGTTGCAGCAGATAATCTTTCCTGCCTGCTCAGTGTCATTTTTCTCATCTTACCAATTTTAGTACCCTTCACGTGTTTTGCTGTAACCTCTTTTCTGCAACCATAACATGAGTATCTGGCCTTTCATAGTTACATCTTACCTACATAAAGGTGCCTAGCTGTATTACAAAATACTTGTGTGTTGTGCCCAGTTTTCCTTGTTGGTGTTATGGTCTTATGAAATACTTGTATAATTATTTCAGTGACTGATTCCAGTGTACTTAGTCTGAGTTCAAGGCAAGCAAATATTTATATCCAGCCCAGCATACTTCTTATTTAGGTGTGCAACAGCCTCTCCTTTGGCTTTCCCAAAAGGCAGAGCTTTCTGCTTCAGTCATGCCCTTTCATAGTATTTGTTTGATTTCTTCATGGTGGTGTGGAATTCATCTTCATTGATGCCTCTCAGTACAGAACAGTGGCAGGACAGTGAGAATAACATGTAGAGTTCTGCACAGAAGATGACTTTTTGTTCATGGCTTTTATGAGGACATTGTGTAACCTCCCAGAGCTCATAGTGATTCTGATTAACCGAGTTTGTTATCCAAGTTAAAAGGTCACAGGTGTTAATTGCTCATGCAGTGCTCAGTTTCTGTATGAGCAGCAGGTATGAAGCTGAGCATTTGATATATCATGAATTTCACATTCCTTGATTATGCAATGAAAGGCCTGGCACTTTCAGAATTTGTTGTAGTGCTTTGTAAGAAGGAGATAGTGTTTTGTTTGCTTTGTTGTTTTCTGTTTTCGTTGTTGCTGTTCTGTGGTATGGAAAGCGGAGATGAAGGTGTTCCCCGTACAGGGCTCTGTGATGCTACCAACTTTTGCCCAGTTACTACTTGCCATGTATGCTTTTCTATACTCTCTGATCCCCTCTATTCTGGGGAGTGAATATAAGCCAGCAAGCATACTGCAAGAAATGTCTGGGGTCGTCAACTGGAAGATACACTTGACCATGCCGCATTACATTTAATGATCTTTGTTGTTGGTGCTTTTTTTTTTTTTTATTCAGCTCAAGACCCTGCTTTATTTTTACCAAGTTAATAACAGAAGGCTAACTTGCCCCTTTGTCAAATGATGGTGGTTGGATTACATGTTCTTGGAGATCTTTTCCATCCTTGGTGGGAGACTGAAGTGTTACAGTGATCATGTTAGGATGTCTCCAAAAGTAAGGTGTGAGGTATTGACATGGGAGGCGCTTTCTTGCAGTGAGGAAAAATAGAACGATGCTTGTCTGAGCATGTCTATGGAAAGGAGCAGGGTGGATAGGTGGGTGTGACAGGTGAGTTCACTACTGTGTGGTTCTCATAGTATTGCCTACACATTGTCACTGTGCCATGATGCCTTTCTTAAATACGGAATGTAGTAAGAGGTGGTTAAAAACTATAGAAGTTTTAGTTTGTAAAGGATTCTAGACTGTATTTAAATGTCTTTGCATGGTTGTTTGTTGTAGGCCAAGCAGAAAAAAAACTGCTGTTTTGGTTCTCAGTGTACATCCCAGTTGGCATGGCATTATGTAACATAATGAAGAACCATGCTGCTTGATTGCAAGAAGAGATCTGCAGTGATGATTCACTTCATTGTATTGCTTCTCTTCACCCTTGGCTCTAAACCTGAAATGTATTGTTTTAGCTTTTGATCTTCCATTAATGGCACTGGTATTCTAGGGTGAGTGATTGTCACAGTTATCTGTAGGTGTTTCCCTGTCTGTAGCACTATTTTAATTCTCCTCGGAGAGATGTGAGCTCTGTTTGAGATCTCTGCACTTTAATCTTCCTTTGAGAGAGTTTGGTATGATGAGAAAAGAAAGATCAGATTGTCATTCTCCTCAAAATTCTTTGTCCAGTCTGGCTTATCTGCCTGTCTCTCCATCAAGTAATGACTATGACAGAATAATTTTTATTTTACTAAAGGAGCTCATGAGATCCTTAAATGAGATGAGACACCATTTCAATTCCATACTGAAAGTTCTGTTGTTTCTCTTATCAAGATACGTCTTTTTTCTGAGTATTTCTTGAGAACTTTCAGAAACTTAACAAACATTATTTTGAACTCCTGGAAGAGAAAAAAGCAGTTTCCTGTTTAATGCTTCCAACTACAAAATTTAATATAATTGACCCATGTATTGTTTCCAACAACTCAGAAGTTGTCCACATACCTTTCAAGAAAATTGCATCACAGCATTCAAAATGTGAGGATACAATAGAGATATAAAATAAGGAATCATTTTAAAAAGTTTTTACTTAAGGAAACTGTTACAGCATTATAAGCTCAGCTGTGACTTTCAAGTTGCCATTTGCATGAAATCTGCATTAAAAGAACAGCAAAATTTATGTTTGGTACGGGCCATATGCATCAGAGATGCGTACAGGCAGGTGAAAAAAAAGGAGCACATGCATTTCCTTTATGTATTGTATATAATATATGTAAATAACAACAACAAAAAAGTAGAAGTCTAGTTTCTTTTCACTTTTTTTCTTCTCCCATCCCTGCTGTACTTACTCTTTTCTGCCTCTTTTTTTTTTTTCCTCTTTACAATATATTGCAGAAATTGAAAAAGACACACATTTTAATTTTTAGTGTTGTAGACTATCTTTAAGATTCTTTCCACTTTAGTACCTCTAGCTTCATGCTTTCAAAAAATTGCCATTTTACCTAAAAGGGCAACGTGTTTACAGACTGTATGTGAAATCACTTTTGAAGGTAATGCGTTTCCTGAATATCTCTATTTTTAGCACAGTGATAGCTCAAAGCTAAGAACCCTTCCCAATTGGCACCGTACTTGTGGGAACTTAAAGATAGGGTTGTTAATTTTTTCCTGATGCGAACACGTTTTAATGTGAGAGCCATTGTAGGAAATCTGAGACGATCTTCCTCTTATTTGTTGCTGTGAGGCTTTGCTTCCCTCCAGGTTGGAGGGATCCAATCACAACTGATTTCAGTGCAAAGTCAAATGTTGAGTGCATTTTTGGTTGTCTTCCCACTGCCTCAAATGCAGTTTAGCAACTGGGAATAAGGTGAACCAGAGCATTGTGACTAGCCAGTTTTCTGCAGGCCATCAGCAGGAGTCCACCAGCAGTACATGAACTAGCAAGCTTCTCTATGAGAAATGGTGGTAGTACTTTACCCTTCTGAAGTGTACTACAAGTTAACACTGACCTGGAACGTTTATTTGGTGTTTTACTAAATATAACAAAACAGATTTAATGGGCTAATATGTTTAAGTGGCCTTGGTACCATTTTACTTAACGCAGTGAGATTTTCTACAACATACAGAGGTAGTTCTGTACACATTTACTTTGTAGAACTTCCTCCTTTTGGACTTTATGTGGCTTAGAACAAAGATGAAACAACTTTCTTCCTGTAATTCATCAATACAGTTACTTAGAGGGATCTTTAATTGTCTCCCTGGATGTCAGGCCCCTACTGTACTGGCTCTTTTTGTTAATGCAGACTTCTACTCATTGTAGGCAGAGACAGCTAGCTACCTACAGTTCTGAGCTTTTTTGCATCATGGCTCAGGAGATGCTAAGTTCCTCTTTTTCCCAAACATGCACTCCAGGCATAATTAGGAAATATAAAGCTATTAACCTTGTAGAGCATTGTTAAAAAATACAAGCTTAAACTGGAAAACAGAAATGCATAAGGGAAAGTCTCATGTCGGAGGATTGCTACAGAGGACCTGGCAGCCTGACTTCTGAGTTCTGCTCCAGCATCTCTCGGTCTGCTGAGAGATATATGTATCTGTAGTCAGTGTTATTGTATTTGTTCATGGGAAAAGAAGAGTGTTTCAAAACTGTTTCGAGGTTCAGGGGAAAAAGGCTGAATATATTTGGAAATTTCTGCCTAGTCATTGTACAAAGTATAGAAACATTAGATGTAGTCAAAAACAAGCCTCCATTCAGCTGACATTAAATAATGCAGTATCTTATGTACCACATACAATTCTTAAACTCTTGTTCTTTCTCTTACAACTATTGCTCCCAAATTGGGATTCTTTTTACATTTGTTTTTTTCTGCTTCCATACACAACAACAATCTTTAAAGAGACCGCCACAGTGTGGAACAACATTAGGAGTTTTGTTTCCTGGTAAGCTCAATATATTTTTGCAAGCACGTTTACTGTGAAAGACAACAGTTCAGATTTAGTTCCTTATGCGTTGCATAAGCTATGCATTGCTACTATCTTTGGGGGAAAGAGTGTGTAGTGCTCATATACATCATTTCAAATAGAGTTCTTCAGCAAAAGGAACTAGAAGAGAAGCAACTATTCCATGATACATTTCCCTCGTGTAATATTTGTAGAGAATATGTTTTGGGAGCACTGAGATCTTTGGGAATGTGGTGCAGCAGGGAGGAGAAAGCTTTTTGGCCTAAGAAGAAGATTACTTGCAAGTTCCACTTAGTAAGTACAGATACATTTCAGAATTGTGACGATGAAATGTCTTGAAGAATCTCTGGTTTTATTCCCTTTAAGGTATAGTGAAGAACTTCTATTTTTTTTTTTATTTGTGAATATTATTTTCACTGTCTTAATAACTGGCCCTGAAATATTTTTTTCTGGGCTTAGTGGCAATGCAAAGGCATTAGATCAAGAATGTTCCAAGATTCAGACTGGCTGGTATTTGCTTATATCACTGCAACTGAATGTTACCAGTTTTAAAATGCTTTTTTTGTTGTTCAGGAAATTTTAAAACAGCTTTGATTTCAAACATGAAACTTGGCAAGTGACTGATCCATAATGTGTTTTAATCACTTCTGGTATTTTGGAAAAGACTTGAAAATATTCAGTTATTAGTTTATTAGAAATCTAGTTGCCAATTGTGTATCTGAACTTTTCTTCCTCTTTACCTGACGCAACACTGGAAGATAATTAGCATATGGTCATGTAGTCTTTTCCCCAGTGTTAATGTTAACATGATGGAATTCAATTTTGCACTTTGCTATACATGGGATTTTTTTTTTTTTAGTGTTAAAAAACTTTTTAGAGCTATTTCAATTCTGTAGTTTTGTTGACCACCAGGGGGGTGCATTTGATTTCATCTGTTTTATTTAAACAGATTCTAGAACAGGTTGAATACCCAAACTTTTTCTAATGATAATAATTTCCTGCCTATTGGGGGTGGGTGAGTTTTTTGTTTTGGAGATTGTTGTTAGTTTTATTTTGTTTTTATTATTATTTTTATCTTCTTTGATGCAAATGGAGCCAGAATGAATTGTCGTCTTGGAACTTTGAATAATTCAATCATTGCAGAAGCCCTGCTATTCTGAGCTCATGCATAGCATATACTCTTTATCACATGTATTTGGTGCTAAATATTGCATTAGATATAAGTGTGTGAATGCTATAGTCCCTGGAATAACTACAAAGGTAATCTGTATTGGACCAGCCCAACAGGATGCTTTGAATCCAGTCCTGCAGCATACTTACATATACTTTGCCCCCAGAAAAAAAGTATCCATTCTTTTTACACATTCATTTTAAACTTATTTAGTAATTATGCTGATGCTTTAATTGTTGTTTTTGTAGGATGTGGCTTGCTACATAAAACTTTTTTGTTGTTTTTACTAATAGTGAAAGTGAATGGAAGGCTTTTTTCCGTTCTTTCAAATATTATTTCCTGTTCTGATGGAGTGATCAGTTTGAATCATTGCTGATATGTTTTTTTTTTTTTTTTTACTGCATTGTTTCAAGAGAAAAAAATGGGATAGAGCTTTCCCAAATCATAATGCAGGAGCTAAATTTTCTTGAACTTTTTTTATAGTCTCAGCTTGGTCTCACTTCTCATAGGACGATATCTGATTAAGCAAGTATTGTGTGTGTTGACTTCTCTGGGACATGCCTGAAAGCTCACAGTAGTGTTACATTTAAGCAGCAGGTTTACGATACAGTCTGAAGGTCTCAAAGTCCTTTGGTGTTAAATTTCCAAGATTTTGGAGGTGAATGAAACTGGAGAGAGGTTAGTAGCATTGTTCCTGGAACTTTGAATCTTAATAGAGTGTACTATAAGGTATTGTTCAGTATCTTCCTTAGGCCTTGAGCTTAATATGGCAGTTGCATAAACTGAAATGATGCGAAATTTCTCGGCATAGTTTGTGTGTGACATTGTGCAAGATGAAGCTGGTTTTGGACTTCAGGTCAACGGCCTACTGGCAAAAGTACGTAATGTGCCTGAGTAAAAGCTTGTATTGATTTTTGTTTGTACACGTGATAGGATAAACTTACTCTGTGCATAATCTGGAAGAGTCCTGATACTACTAGTGTTGCACCTGCTTGTGTGAATTCCTCACTTCACTTTCTATTACCTGTACTTTCCAGTAAAAGATAACATGCCCCACCTTATGTGTCAAAATCCCAAGATGTTTCC
Source organism: Chrysolophus pictus (assembly GCA_037305975.1). Taxonomy (NCBI): domain Eukaryota; kingdom Metazoa; phylum Chordata; class Aves; order Galliformes; family Phasianidae; genus Chrysolophus; species Chrysolophus pictus. The sequence continues at coordinate 113,175,880 of CM074576.1, read as the reverse complement.
AAGATGCTTGGTAGGAAGTTCAAAGGAGGTTCTGCAGACGCATTGCTTGCTGTTGCTACTCTGGAGGGTAACAGAAGGGTAGTGCCACTTCTCATTCTCTCTATTCCTCCAGCATCAAGGAGAACTACAAATTCAGGTCTCTGTTGCTACCACTGCCCTCCTTGTCTTTTTCTCTTTTTTGAGGATTGTCCCACCTTCATCCAAACTCCCTGTGCAGCAAAGGAGGGGGAATGGAAGCTCTGCAGATGGGTTACAAAAGGTGGATTGTTACAGGGCAGATAGGGCAGCTGTTTGAGGGAAGAAGGATTATTAAATCCTGAGCGAAGAACAAAGACCCCAAAAACATAGGTGATGGGATGTTGAAAATCGTCCTGCAAGATGCAGTCTGATGACATCTGATTGCCTGGTAATGGACCATTAAAGAGAAGTTAAGAGTGGGAATCAACAGTTTTCCAAAGTTTCTTAGAGTGGAAAACATATAACCTTTACTCATTCAGTTTGTTGTTGTTGCCTCAGGAAGGATGACATAACAAAAAAATAACAGAAGTTAGTTTGCCTTCATTCTTGGAGCGGCACAAGTAATTCGGAGCTGTGTTATCTATGCTAGTAATTCCTGCATTACTAAGAGACGAAAGATATAGTGAACTGCATGCCTTGCTGCTATTATGGAGTTTGTCCTGCAAATATTCAACTGGCACCTTTAGTTGCTCAATTCTTAGAGATATTACAAATTCAGAAAGAAGAATTATCACTTTGATCTCCTCTGTCATATGCCCAATGAAAAGAAAAACCACATGGCAATACACATATATTTCATCTCAGTATAATGCCTTTCATCCAAGATCTTGCCCTTTCATGGATAAGGGTCAGACTGAACTTCTTCAAGGCAAGTCATTGATGGAAGCAAAGAGGAGAGGAAGTTCCCCATTACACAGCAAATGCTATGTGCACATGGTGTCTCAGTGGGGACAGCTCAGTGTTGCATCTTGTACCACAAATCAGCAATGAAAAGGCTTTGACTGTTCAGGGGGATGAAAATTCAAGATGACGGTTGAGGAAGTACCGTGTTTACAAAGAAGAATTTAATTCTGTGTGATTACTTTAAGCTTTAAATTTTAATCATTAGAACTAATATCCCTACTGTAAGAAAAGAAGCTAAATGATCTTGCTTGTCCACAGTGGCTGCAGCTTGGTTTTTAGTTTGCTTTGTAAGGGAATAAGTTTTGCAACTAAACCAAAGTAATGTGACATAGTCATATATTCACACAATGAAAACTTTGTATTTCTGACTTTAAAACCAAATTTTATGTGAGTATTCAATAACGTTTTTGAATGTTAAGATACATTAATACTGCATTGCTCTGGCTAGTGCAAATCTTCATTATTTGGACCTTGCAATTTTGATCATTAAAACCCCTTCACACTGGACATACATCTTATTTCTGAATCATCCATTTTGAATGCTGTCAACATTTACATTCTTTTTTCTGTTTCTTAATGAATCTGTTTAAGGATAATAATCCTAGCCTCATTGCAAGGCGTCAGAGTAGATTCTCCTTTCTATTCTTATCTAATACCATTGATTAATAACTCATTGCTTCCTATCTGTCAGACAGTTCTTATCCACCTCATTGTATTATTATCCAGACCATAATTCTCTAGTCTCTCTATGAGCTTCCTGTGTGGTACTGTGTCAAAGGCCTTGCTAAAATCCAAACAAATTATATCCGCCACATTTCCTTTATCCGCCCAGTTTGTCACTGCACTGAAATACCTATCACAATGAAACATTTATTGATGTAAGTTTCTGTGTTAAACCAGAATAAATGTGAAGGTTCTGCTGTGATTATATGATAGAGCCTGCTTCTTAACAGGTATTATCATTTTATGCACTAAAGATAATTTGAGCCAAGGGAGACGATACCATTCAACAGGAGCAGTGAGGCTGTGCAGATCAAAGCATTATGAACCTTGAAAAGAACTGGGAGAAGCTTATATGCTACAATAACTTGCAAAGGGTGTAAGCAAAGTCCTTGAGCTGTATTCCAAATGATCAGCGAATGTCAGCTCCAGTTCTAAGAAGACAGGGATCTCTTGGAAGAACTCCAGCAGAGGGCCACAAAGATGATGAAGGGCCTGGAGCATCTCTTGTATGAGGAAAGGCTGAGTAACCTGGGTCTGTTCAGCCTGGGGAAAAGAAGACTGAGAGGGGATCTGATAAATGTTAATAAATATCTGAAGGAAGGTGGGAGGCAAATGGATGAGGCCAGGCTCCTCTTGGTGGTACATAGTGATAAAACAAGGAGCAGTGGCCTAAAACTTGAGCACAGCATGTTCCATACAAACACCTGGAACAACTTCTTTATAGTAAGGATGATGGAGCACTGGGACAGGTTGCCCAGAGAGGTTGTGGAGTTTTCTTCTATGAAGATAGGCAAGACCTGTCTGGACACCTACCTTGCGACCTATTATAGGGCACCTGCTTCAGCAGGGGGGTTGGACTTGATGATCGGTCGAGGTACCTTCCAACCTCTGAAATTCTGTGATTTAGAGCTGCTTCACAAGAAGCTGTATCTTTAGAGAAAAAATTATTTGGGCAAGGCCTCAGGCAAGCTGCGTGCTGTCACTGTTCCTGTTCCTTGAGAACATAAACAGGATTTAAGGACAGCTTGTGCAAGAAAACAGTTGGAATAGGGAATATCATCATTTTCAGCAGCAAACTTGATTACCATCATCACTGCTAGCTAGGAGGAAAGCTTCTTGAGATATTTTGAAGGATGCTGGGTCCCACCTGGCTCTAACATAACCACCAGTGAAACTGCACTTCAGGAGTCCAGGTCAGGTCTTAAGTGCAGTTATAAGGAGACTAACTCTTCACTGGGTTGACAAGTTCAGCTACTAACATGCTTTTACAGCTGGGTTTCTCAAGTACTTCTTGCTTACTTTGTTAGCACTAGGAATTAAATTAAAGGGGTGGACTGTGCTATTAAAGAATCCAATGTGTTTAGCAGTTACGAGAGCACTTGAAGTGAAATTGCATTGAATTTTGAAGTTACCAGTAGGGTTGATCATGTATCACAGCTTCTATGTGTTTGAGTCTCGAAATTTCTGAAACCTGAATTTCAAGGAGTGTTAGACTTATCCTGTGAGCAGTATTTTTCATACTTAAATGAAAACAAAGTTCAAATGCTTTTTGGGGCAGGGGAAATGACTCTTTGGAATAGTATCAATTGAAGGACATTCACTTTGAAAAGCAGAAGTTATATAATGCTGTATCTACATTATTAAGGTTTATACTTCTGCATTACTAATGAGCCTAGACAGACCTTTGTGCTGATGTGCCTATACCAGTTCCAGTTTCAAAGTTTGCTTGTTTGTTGTTACATGGTGAGCCTATACAGCATAGATCTTCTCTGATTGCTGTGACAAAGTCAGTCCATGACTTTGTGTTTCCAGATATAAAAGGCCAGAAAGTAATCTGGACCATACCCTAAGCCATCATTTGGATTCTGAAATTGGAATGAGTTCTCTTGACTGGTATTTGAGCTTATTTGAAAATTCTCTTAAAATTAATGGGTTTTATTTTCTTTTCTTCTTTTCTTTCTTTGGTTCTTGAAAGGGGCTTTCTTAATATAATACGTGATTTTTTTTCAGTGAGTAAGGGCATTCATATTTCACTTTTTGTGAGTAGTTATTTGGGATACCTTCTTCATCATTGATTTGCAGTTCTAGAAGTGAGAACAATGATATGATCCAGTACTTTGAAAATGATCAATCGATTGATGTTGTAAATTCTATGTAGAAAATGGAAAAGATGTCAATAAATGTTGCCCTTTTATTTTCTCCTACCCTTTTCTCTTTTCTCTTCCCATAACTAATCCACTGCATGTGATTCTCATTAACCTCCTCCAGTTGACATCAGGTATTCAAGACAAATCAAGCCCTTACAGAACTTCCTTGCTGCCAAGAAGCGGTTTGCAAAAGGCTAAAAAGTTCTGAAATGTTTTCAAATTGTAACAAATTATTTTTTTTCTTTACTTAATTTTTACATTGAGTGAATGTGGCCCTTCCAAAACTGGTGAACTAGATCACCATTGCCAGACAGACACAGCAGGGCTAGGTACCTATACTTCATGGAATATTGCTGACGTGACTTCAGCCATGTCCAGTCGATAGCTTTGCTCTCATGTTTTTTAGGCTCTGCATAAATTTACTGGCAAGCAAAAATCATGAAAAAAAAAAGCCTATCAAAACATGTTTACCTTTCTGTGATTTGTTTTTGAAGCATTTACTGAGAGCCAACACTTGCCCTCCTGTTAACACTCCATTAGTGTAGCTCATTTTCATACTCATCATTCCTATAATTCCAGTTCTTGGGCTTCTCCCAAGCAGAAGTTCACCAGCAGTTCTAAAGCCAGGTTCCTTGCTTTTCTCAAGGGGTTCAGGGCTCTCCTTTAAGACAGGAGAGCTGACCTGTGCTAGCCATCTGGCTAAGAAGCCACCTCCTTTTCAACCTCCTGCTCATATGTACTTGTCTAAGTTATTCATCTTGAGACCATGAATTTCTTAGATTGTGAACTGAAAGATATGATTAAGATGGCAGTGATTGGTATTCTGTGTTTAATGGAGCTTTCTGTAGGTTGTGCTTTGGGTTCAACTCCAACCTGTAGCTGAAGCAGCTCCTTGCAGCACTCTGGCTGTGAGTGCTATATGTAGGATGTTGTGTTAACTCCAGTTTTTTCACTCCAGTTTTTCAAGATGGCAGCTGAAACAGTCTCATGAGGCTCCATTTCCTTTAGTTGGTGGCTCGTAGTTGTGTGCCAGCTATGCCTGCCTCAAGGAGAGCGAGAGCTACATCTGCAAGCGCTGTGCCCTGCTGCTCAGCTCAAATGGCAACACTACATGTTGCCTTCCCTTGTTTTCCTTTTCAATTAGAAGAACGTGCACAGAGCAGGAGGGATTTTGGAGTAATGCTGCTTGGAGAACACGCTGATCAACAGCTGTCAGGAGAGAGAAGGGGCTGCACCTTCATGGTTTCATAGGAGAGGGCAAAATGCTTCCTCATTCTCTACGAGAAAAATGGTTATTTTGGACAAAATTCGCTGTGATTAAGTCCAAGCACCAATTTATTCCTATTTAGGTCACCAGAAAAGGGCTTCAGTGGTGCAGTTTGTATTCTGGCTCTCTGTACGAGGATGCATTTCACCCTCTGCTGAATGCTCTTTGTTTTCTCAGTTGAGGTCAGTTTTTCATTGCATTCATTAAAATAAATAGCTTTGGATTACAAATACCACTGCCCCTGTCCTTCCCAGCTGGCAAGCCAGCATTAGGGTCCGTAAGATTTTAGGAAAGGGGGTAAAATTGAAAGGGGAAGGAAAAGAAAAATGGAAATTCAGAGGCTGAAGCTGTTATCACTCATTTGATGGTTGTGCTGTTGCCTGGTTTGGACGGACTTGCAATTTCTTTGGCTGGATCTCTTCCCCATTCCTCTGTGTGGCTTCCTAGGTGCTGATCAGAAGAGAGAGAAGGGAAGTTATGTAACGTAAAGATTGCATAGGGAACAAGGAACTTGTTTGTCAGATGATTCATCTTGCCAAGACACTTTGAGAAACGTTTCATGCAAGATTGTGCTGTGCAGGTGTTGCCCTAGGAAATCTGGGTGTGAAATCTTGTTCCTTTCAGTTCAGTGCTAACGGTTTCATTCACTGTGGATGAGATTTGGTGATACTTGTGCTCTCCCCTTCAATGTTGCCTGCTTGAATTCTGTTTTGACAGAGTTAAGCCTAACAATAACTGAGCTCACTTGTGTTTGTAGGATACACGTATGTATGAGCATGTTTGCACAGCAGCGTATCACACGATAGAGCATGTTTCTTGCTAACATTTGTGGAGAAGGAATGGGGAGGATTATATAACACTGAAGCCTGAAGAGCTGTTTTGTGTTTATGTTGGGTTTGGTTTTGGTTTGCTTTTTGTTTTACTCATGGGGGATCAAAAATAAAACTTTGGTGAGGAATTTCTCCCAGACTGTGGGACGTTTGAAATCAGTACTAGATTTGTGTCCAGAATTTATTCGCAGCTCACTCTCAAAACAGTGAGGAAAACAGCTTTGACATTGAATGGGGCAAATTAGGAAAGTTCTGCTGTCATCTTTTTAAAATAAAATTTGAGCAAGTTTTGATTTGTTCCTTTAATGAGTTGCTGCTACGTTGTGTGTGTCTGTGTATATAGCTATATGGTTTGTTATTATGAGGTCAAATCCTGACAACTTACTGCAAAATAGTTTTAATTTATTATTAATATTTTTTGTTATTCTCACTTCTCCTGGTTTTGGAACCTTTATAATTAGATATAATTAAAACCACAGGTTTATAATTCCAGTCTAACATTTAAACTCATATTTATGGTGTAACCCCCGGAGTTTCATTGTCATTCCAACTGTATTTTGAAAAAATAAAAATAAAAAAATGTTTTTTGCATTTATTCAAATGCTTTGTCTATAACTACCACTTCTTAATCATTTGTTTTGCACGGTAAAATGACATTTTGTTTTACTTGATACGAAGCCTTACAGGTTTGAGAGTAGCTATTTCACATCCCTTAACAAATGAGTGCAAGGGACCTTTTGCCTTGCGCACTTTAAAAACAGCTTTCCTCTTTTGGAACTTGTCTTTCTTCTCCTCCATGAAACAGTCTGAAGTGCTACATGCTGAAGAGCTGATTTTTAAAAAATGTTGGCTGGCATTATATAAAACCACATTTTCCCTTTTGGTGCGTATGTTCTGGTCCTAGCAGTGTCCTTGTTTTATAGAAATTAATGTTTTTCCCTTCACAATCATTGATATGTGGTGGTGTTTTTCTGTCATCTTTAATTGTGATGCCTTTTTTTTTTTTTTTTCCTTTTTACATTAATATAAGGTTGATTGTTAAAATTAAGTGGCAGAAGGCTTCTTTCCAACTTATTCAGATTTTTTTTTTTTTTCCTGTAGAAATATATTTTGCTACTCTCAATTGCCTTTTTCCCCTTCTTCTTTTATTGTAAAATACTCCGGGAAGAGCTTCTTTTAACAAAAAAAAAAAAAAAAAAAAAAAAAAGAAAAAAAAAAAAAGGCTACGCTTGACTGATAATGCATTGCTTTGGATGGTGAAACATTATGAAAGTTTAATTTTTAATTAAATCTGAAATACCAATTATAACTGAAAGAGATTTTAACCTGTTTCTTTTCAGACTGCCTGAAGTTACATTGTAGATGCTGAAATCACTGCACCTTAAAAACAAAAAGATTAAGCTGCACTGCATTCTTGTAAGTAAAAGCTTTTCCGGTACCTTTTGTCAGTATTTTTCCTCAATATACATCCAAAGTGTTAGCACAGTAACTGCTCTTGGATAAAGGTCAAATTCCCCTTGAATAGGATTTAGAAGTTCAAAGGATGTTTTATTTGAAAATTAGAACCAAACTTAAATCTTTCAGATCTTTAATTTCAGACCCCTGAATAGATCTTTCTTTTTTGCTTTGATTATTATTAGGAAGAGTGTGTGTCTGTTGACGTATGGTTCCTGTGGCTTTGTCAGTGAGGATTTCTGCACTTTGGAGTAGAGATAATAGAAAATAGCAGAAGGTTCCTCATAGCATAAAATATAGTTTATTCTCTTTTTTTGCTGTCGTTATAAATTTTTGTCCCTTATATAAGAAAAAGATGGAACATCTTTCTAATGACATCACAGGAGGCTTCAGCTGCATTAGGACATAGATGAAGGCAAAGATGCCTTATTCATCTGTGCTGCGATACAACAAAACAGTCAAAATTATGTCTTGTGTCTCTCGGTAAGAAAGAAGCCTCTTTTAAGGGCATAGCTATTCCATAAATGCAATGCAGATTGTACATGTACCCTTATTTAGAATGTGTTTACTGAATATGTTTGGGTAAATAATTAAGATTTGGAACTTCTGTGGATGGAGAACAAGCAAGTAAAAGAGGACTGGGAAATGCTGTAGATTCAGATACTCTGAATTTAACAAAATAATATATGAGTAAAAATCCAAGAATTTGAAGATAGTAAGAAAGAATTGATTTTTTAGTTTGACAGTGCAAAGCTGTGGAATATGACAAAGCAAAGTCAGTTTGTTTTCTTCTCTGAGATCAAAATGTACAGTCTGTAATGAAATCCAGCGTCTTTCCCCAAAGTAATACTTTTGTACTTCAATATTGAAATATTTTAAATATTCCATGGTTGTTTTTTTTAACTCTGTCCCCCCAACATTTTTTTTTTTTTTTTTTTTCCCTTCAAATTGTATTTTAATGATTTAGTTTAAACTAGCTGAAGGGTACAGTACACTGTGGGCAGCTAATGCATGCCCCCTTCCAGCGTGGAACACCAAGCATGACTCAGGCAGGCAGACTGTGCCATTCTGGCTCGACTCCATTGTGTTTTTACATTACTGGCAAGGGCCATGCCATTGTGTTGCTTAAATATTGTGCATTAACTGCAGGCTGTGGCTAGTAAATCGTATTTAACATTTTCTCCTCATCATGACTGAATATCTGCCACGAGCAGCTGCCCTGGCCATGAGAAGTTAATCTTGCAATTTAAGGGTGACCTGAACTGAGAACACTGGTGGATTTGTTGGGTCCAGCAACAATTTAAAGGGAGGTGTTAGGAGCAAAGGGGAAAGTTATGGGACATTTGTGAATCTGGGAGTACTGAGTATCAAAGCTGTCTTTCTATTTTGTGTGAATAACCAAGAGAAATTTTACTGGAAACCAATAGTAATTCTCTTTCTAAAATGTAACAGCAGAGTAAGGACTGAATTAAGGCATGTTGTTTGAATCCTTAGAATTCAGATGGTCAGTAAGTCCTGCGTGGAAAGTCCTAATGCAAAATGCCAGGTAGTGATATATGGGCCTCATAGATGATGCTGGAATGGGCTTTTTCAGTTAGGGAAGAGATGGGAATCTAGGAGGAGGAATAACTACACAAGTGCAGAAATCACATGCAGGGAAAAAAAAAAAAATAACATTTATAGGGTGGCAAGCAAATCAAGGCAGAAATACTGTAGAGCTTGGTCCAGATCAGAGTAAATCAAGGGCTGAACTAGAAATGGAGCAGGGGATCATGACTCTAGCTCTTTTCTGTTCGGTTCTTCTTTACATTCCCTGAGGTAGAGATCCAAGCATCTAATCTTTGAATTTTTTGTTTCATTTGCTTTATTTCCCCAATAATACCCCATCTGTAAACTCCTAGCTGCTCTTAAATTGTGTAGCCTTGGCATACAGCTTGTAATAGAGACAAATAAGTTGGGGGAACTTTCTGTGTATGCAGATGTATGCTGTAAAATGAGACTGTGATTGTTGCTATACCTTGTGTTCATGTAATTATAGGGGGACCCTTGTTATAGACAATAATACGCTTTAAGAATTTTTCTTTTTTTTCAGATATATGTTTACTATTATCAGGTGTCTCTAATTCTGAGATCTTTAATGAAGTAAACTTTCAAGTATGACTTTCCTGTGTTAACATGAAAACAGTAAAAGAAAAAAAATAAAAATGCAAGCCACGCTTTGCTAGTTTTCTACTAGAGAACAGGATTGTTTTAATTGAAGGGTGGAACCTTGTTTTAGGTAGAAATATCCTTAAAATAAGTCATTAGTAGAAAAAGGGGCCAAATTTTCAGCTGTTATAAAATGACTTGACTTAAATGGCGCTACAGGAGAATACAGATTCACAACACGTGAACATCTGGCAGGCAGCTGCACAAGAACACAGCCTTGTAAATGTAGTGCAGGCATGCTCTTAATGGGAAAGGCCTGTGCGTTTGATTCTTTTTATGTTGGGTGGTCAGATCAGCTATGTACTAAAATTATGTGGATTAATAGGCAAGTAGATCCACTGAGAACCACGAATCTTCTCAAATACTTAACTTTAAAGATATGCTTAAGTACTTCACTATTTGCAATTAACCCAAAATAGGATTAAGTCCAGTAAGAAGAGTTAGTTACCTCTGCTGACATTCAACATGTGTTTGATTTTAGTACTGGACAGTGGGGAAAACATGTTATCTGTGGAAGAAAATAAATTCTGTACTCACAGTCTGAAGACTTATACAAGAGATGCACTGAATGTGCTTTAAAAGTAATGGTTTTAGTTACAGCTGACTGATTTTAGGTGTCATTGGCTGAGGCCAACAGGAACATACAATACATTAAAAAAAAAAAAAAAAAGAGAGGTTTTTTTTCTGTTTCAATCTTACATGGCCTTGTGGTCTGATTACTGACCAAGAGGTCTGGAGTTTGAGTTTTGGTGGATGGTGGCTCATTGAGTGGCTCTGGACAAATCATTTAACCTCTCTGCACCTTGTTTAGAAGATCAGTTTTTCAATCTGGTTACAACTTCAGTACTGATACAGCTCTGTGAACATTATTGAGTTTGTTTTTGCAGAGCTCTTAGAGGAGAAATAGTAACCATTGTTATCATTAATAAGTGCATTGTGTAGACAAAACATGAGGGACAGAGATACAGTCACTCACAGAGGTGATCTTTCACAACTCACTTGTGCCTTTGTTTAATTCCATCACTCAAAGGTATCAAGGCCAACTCCAATTTATAGAAGTATTTCTCATGTCACTCTCCCCACTGTTGAGTATTTTATTGTTTGTGTTCTCTCTCCATCTGTTTTTTTTTTTTTTTTTTGCTGCTTTCCTCCATGCTGAATTAACCTTGCATACCAAACCTTATTCCCCTTTTTTTGTATTATACAGCAGAGACACTCATATAGCCTCAAAATTACAGAGAACAAATTCATTTTGTCTACTGATTGTTTGCTGATGATGTATGAAACAGACAGAAGACAGTTTGAATTTTCATAAGTTCAATTGAGCTTGCAGGCTTAAGGAAGGGAACAGGCAGAACCCAAGCCAATGTGACACAGTAAGCTGGCATCCCAGAGTGTATGCAGCATGTGTAGCGTCAGGATGTCAAGGCTATACAGGGCTTCGTCCATCAGAGCAGTGCTTTTAAATGAAGGGAGAATTTTGAAGCAACAAACAAGCTACCCCACCGTGTTCTTCACAACACAGGGGTCCTTGTGTTTCCTGATGGATACGGGATCTTTCCTTTCCCTTCTATACCTTGCAGTTTTAACTAGAATTGCATGTCTAATGTTAGTGTTGTTGAGCCTTGTACATTCCTAGTTGCTATTCCTCTGACAAAATTTGAACCCTGAATAGCTCACTAAGACCTTTTTGGATGCAGAAACAGTAGCCGTGCTGGAGAAGACGTCTGAATGTGAAATAAGTATATAAGTATGCTTCTTTGAAGAAAGATAAGTGTCTTGGGGCTGGCTGTCACTGAGGAATTGTGTTAGCACTAACAAAGAGAATTAATTTTGCCTTTTCTCCCCTCCTATACCAAGGCATTAATCTAGAAACTCATGGGGATAAATTCTGCCCTGATTTTTACCTGTGGAACCCCAGTGGAAACAGAGAGAGGTCATAAATGTTTGTCAAAGCAAAAATTGTCCTACTGTTAAAATTGTTGAGAAAGTAGAAACTGGTTGATTGTTACCTGGTCTAGGGGCATGATGGTACGTAGAAGCCCTACATGGCATCTTATGCTTTCAAAAACGTTGTTTTTATTGTATACATTAAGCAGGAAAAAAAAATATCTAGTGGGTAAAAAGTTATAACCAGGAGCACAGTGATTAATTGTTCTTCATGTCCTCTGGGAGAAAGACCTGGAGAAATCAGTTCAGTGAGCAGTGAAAATTATCAGGGTACATTTTAAAAACCATGTTCTGCCAATGTAGGCAGTAAAATCGTGGGATACACTACCTCTAGGTACTGTGGAAACAGGGGAAGTTTATTTTGAAGGAATGGGTTGGAAAACCACCTCAAGAGTAGGCTGAGGTGGACTGGAGTAGGTGAGGATAAGACTGGTCTAGATGAGTTTTGTTTTATTCCCTTGCATTTCTCTAATTCAGCATACCATTTGGAAATGTTGGTATGTGGCTAATACATTCCTGATTAATAAAGCTTAATGTTCGCAAAAATCCCCAGGGTTCTCATTTTTCCATCCTCTCATAACTAAAACCATACTGTCTCTTCAAAGATTTCAGTTGGACTGCCAGCATTTTGTTTTGACCCTTCTTTTTTTAGAGAAAAGACAGGGGAGGGAATCATACACACACCAGAGGACAGATGTGTGGTTGCTGTGCATCTGTATGGTTTCTTGACAGCCAGTGTACTAATCCTGATTAGATTCAGTTCCTGTTTTGAAAATTTGCATGAATGGAAACGGTCCAGGTATAGTCTGGTACGAAGGCCTGTGACAAAGATTATGGAGATAGCTTAAAAGTGCAAGTATGTAATGGGGCTCGAGTAAAGCTTTGTGCAAAAAGCAATTTCTCAGGAGATAATGAGCTTTCAGTTTTCTGAATTTTCATGCAAACATCCCTGAAAGATATTTTCACTTTGTGAAACTGCCAATCTCAGAATGCAGTTGGCCAGATAACATTTCTAGTTCTCAGATAGGTTTTAATCAGTCCTGTTCACAACGTAGCACAGAGAAGAGTTGGGAATGATTGTCAGTCAAGTCTATCACCTTTTTTTTTTTGTTGTTGTTATTTTGCAAAAATGATGGGGTGGAGCTTTTTCTAGTTCTGTATGTTGAGACCATCAATTATAGTGTGCAGAAGAATAGAACTCTGACTTTTATTGCATGTGGCAGCTCTTGTTTTTGCAGAATAGTGGCCACAATAGATGAAGATAGGAAAATAGCTCTCTAGTGTCTGGTTGTTTTGGTATATAAAGGAGCATGGTTGTGATTTACTCACATTAAAAAGACAAGGGAATATCAGCACTGATTCCCTGAGTAGCAATACTGCAGTAAGTTGTAAAACACTTCAGTATTTCAGCACCTGAACATGTAGGAGTGGAAAATCTCTAACTCCATTTATCGAAGCACTTGCTGATCCAACTTCAAGACAAAGGGGAGACCACAGATCATTGAGCACATACCAAGATTATGAAGACACTATTATAAAGATTATAAAGAGTAGAGATTGTCATTTAACAAGCTACAAAAGGGGAAAAAGAACAACATAGGCCTGGCCTTTTCTGATTCCTGGTGCTCTGATTTTCTTCTATCCAAAATGAGATTCTTCAGCTAAATCAGTATATAACGGGAGGAACTCCAAAGAAAAGCATTGTGGTTATTCCATATTTACATCAGTGCCCTTGGGGAGACTCTCACTGAATCATTTTAAATTCCAGCATCTGATGTAGGGCAGTCTGATGAACGTAAGATACCAAAAAATTCTGATCTGTTTTCTTCATTAGTGTAAGTGGTCTAGCACTGAGTTTTACGATCGAGTATCTGGTTCTTCTTATTGCCCTCTTTCCCGTCATTGCCCCTACATCTAAATAATAGATTAGAACAGATTTTAATTTCAGTTGTGTCAAAATTGATCTATTGTTTTCAACAGTTTCCACTGGCACAGAAGAGATCAGAATATTTTTAATTTATTATTTTATTTATTTAAATAAATCATCTGCAGAAGTGCACTGCTGACATGCTCGTTGCTTTGGTGCCAATGCATGCTCTGGAGGGTCTTCACAATTCTGACAGGACGTGCTGTGATTCCATATCTGTTTTAGCAGTTCTGTGTTTCCTCATGACAAAAGAATCATTTTTTTTGTGCATGTAATCATCCTACAGCCTTCTGGTGATCCTGTGTCTTAAAAAGACCTAGTTCTTGCTCCTTCCCTCTTCTTTTTGTACCTCTCTCCTTTAGAAACATTCAGGAGATGGCAGCAAGATAGCCAGGTTGGAGGTAATGAGCACTTGACAGGGAAATCTATGCTTTTAAAGGCCATTGGAAAAATATCTGGCTTTGCAATATGCTTGTGTTAGTAATACTGATGGCATCTCTGAGTCAAAGATACATTTATGAACCCACTAGTTTCCTTGGCAGTTGAGTTTGGTTGGTTGTTTTTTTGAGTCTTTTTCATTATGTTTCTGAAGAATTTATTTCGGCTCATATACTGTTAATATGGGAATTTTGAATAATGAAAATATTTAGTAAAGTGGAAGACTTATGGTAATGGTAATAAGTGATATAATAAGAATAGTAATAAGTGATGGAGTCCTGTGACTCTTAAGAGAAGAAACTTTTCATGGAATTGCTTGTATATTTTCCAGGATGGCTGGATTTGTGCAACCAGATTACTGCATATCCTCTCTCAATATGAACCAGTTTAGATATTGAAGTTCCAGTTTATGTAAGCTATAGTGGCACATTCCCCATGAATGTAGGCTGCAAGATCAGACCTCCAATAGGAAAAATTGCCAAACACCCTTGTCAGAGTCTGAGCCAGAGAGATGAAACTTGATGGAAAATACAACATAATTAGAAATGAGAAATCCTTGACTCAACAGATAGAGTCCTGCATATACTGATTTATGCTCACGAATGGCACCTGAGTGTGCAGTTGAATTTGTTATGGTGCTTCATGGCTATACGATACTGACCCCAAGAATGATACTATTTACTCTTTTTTCCTGTGGTGCAACCTGGCATGTTAGTAATTCTTGGCCTTTCTTTTCCTTGTGTGTGCAGTTAAGGAAATACTGTTCTACACTGCTACCTCTGCCCTTATTCTGATCTTGCTTGCAATTCAAGAAGATGTTTGCTGTGATATACAAGTCTGTCATAGGAACTTTAAAGCTAGCTGTAGTAACGTTTAGATGCTTGGCTCTAAGGGGATTTGAAAGCCCAGAAGTAGCGTCTTTGTCTAGTGCTTGGGAAGTGCTGAGGGCAAAGGGAAGAATCTCGCTGGGTGAAGTGCTGCCTAGAGGATAAAGTTTTGGTGATCCTTCCATGGGTGCGGTTTCTTACCAGCAATTATACTGAGGTAGAAAGGATCGTATCCTCGTTTCAATCATTAGTGTCCTGGAGAATTTCAGATGTGATAGGCAAATTTTACTCTATGAAGTTATCAGCTGTTAAAACACATTTTATATCTCCCAATCCTTTCAGCAGCAGGAGAAAGACATAGATTTCCTGTGGCTTCTGATAGTGGAAAGCATTTCTGATGTCCCCGCATTGTCAGACTGTCAGAGGCACAGCTATGTGATTATCGTTATTGTGATTTAATTACATTTAAAAGCATTTACTTTCTAAAAATCTTTTACACTCTCTCTGTCATAATGTTTAGAATGTATCTATACCATACAGTGGTTATTCTTTAAGGCTCCTTATACCTAGAAAATCTTGTAAAAAAAAAAAATTTGGTACAGGAAAGTAGACGTTATTTGATGTTGAACTAATTCTTTGAGCTGCATTGTGATTATACATGGAGGCACTTGTGGAAGTCTAGAAGGGATGATGGACTTTTTCTCCTGACTTTTCCCTGATGAGATCATAGGAATCATAGACATCTGTCTTGTATACACCGAGTCTCACTGCCATGGCTCCTTGAGCTTTATCCCACTGTCTGAATGGGATAGGACTTTACCTGTAACTCAATCCCTCCTGCTACCCAGAGATAGTGGTAGGTGAGTGAAATTTGGGGTGCCAGGTAAGCCATGTGACAAAACAATTTTCTTTGTAGCGTCCTGAGAAGTTATGCAAGCGTGAAATCTCCAGAATCGCCTTCAGAATTCTGCACACCATTTCTTTAGTGAGTACAATCATTTTCAGATCTCTAGTCTTACAGATGAAGTGAGACCCTGACCCCAATAGAGTCGGTATGATTTTTCCAGATTCCCTTCAGTGTTGCCAGGTTATGTTGCCAATGCCTGTGCTTGAGCTGCCCAACTCCATAGGGTAGGTTCTGGTAAGCCTGGTGCATTGCATGCACAGATTTTCCCACCTCTCCAGCTGTGCTGCCTGGATGGATGGGTGCTTACTCTGCTGTGTTGTTGGCCTAGTTGAGGCAGAGGAAATGTTCACAGCAGAAAAATACGTGATGCCTTCTTTAGAGATAAGTTGGGTTTTTGCGTGTATGTGTGTGTCTTGTTTTTTGTTGTTTTTGAAGCAAGTAGATTTAGATGTTGTTTAATAATAAAAAAGACAAAAATTATCATATACATATTTTAGCCCAATAGTGGTCAAATGAAGGTTTGTTTTGTTTTTAATCTCCTAATTTTACATTGTTTGGAATTCTTTTGTGAAGGTTCCTAAGACTATATTGGTTAGAAATTATTCCCCTTTCTCACCTTATCTATCTTTAATATTATCTAATGAAACAGTTTTCTTCTGTGGAGCTGAGGAAAAACTGGCAAATTCCATGTGCAGTTCAGACAAACTGGTCCTCTGCGAGGCTGAGCTGTGCTCCCGCTAGTGATGAAACCAGGTGTAAAATCCCCTGTCCCTGCCTCAGTCTGTTTTTTCTGCTCCTCTTAACACTGATCTGCAAGTGGAGACTCCCGTGCTGATAATTTCAGTGTTGAGCTTTCAAAACTGAGTGTGTGCTGGCCTATCTTTGTTTAAATTTAGAAAAATTGACGGAGCTCATTCCGCACTGAAATCCCAGTCTTCACGCTTATAACTAGCTCAAGCATTCATGTGCCTGAATTGACAATAAAGATATATGATATCTATTGTTCTTTAAGTAGGGCCTCCCATTATTTCAGTGGATTTTTTGCTACTTTCTGCCTTTTTCTCTGATTTGCTCTTATCTCTCTAATGCTAAGCTTCTTCTGTAGTTCATTCCTTAATGGCCACTTCCTGAATCACTTTAGGTTGTGGTAAGACTGCAGTTGAACAGAAAGCAATGAGCTGTAACAGAAACTAAACAGAAAATGTTAATGCAAATCTTACCTAGTGCAAATTACAGGGACTGGTGTTGCACACAGCTTCCTCTACTGCTAGGCTTACCATCACTGAACAGTTTACTAGTTCAGGCTAAAATGAGCTCTTCACTGCCCTGCAGGTCTCTACCAGAAGCGAAGAAAACAAGTTGTGTCCTCTTACCTTTCTGCTCTCCCTACTTCATAACTACAACCCCAATTATCTTGTCAAAGAGAAAAAGAGAAGTGGGTTTTTTTTGTTTTGTTTTGTTTTTTAATGGGAAAATCTTCTGAACATAGCTCTTGCCTGAGGATTTGGTGTAACACAGAAGGGTCATGTTTTACCTTCAGGCCCTGTACAAACAGAAGTAGCTTGCACAGTGAGATAGCAAAATGTGAAATTAAAGAGGGGCAAATGTACATTTACTTTATATATAGTCACTTTATTCAGGCATATTATTTTTCTTTGGACTGTTAAAATAAAAGTTGTATCAATTAAAAATTTGTGAAGAGAAAATCAGAGGTTTTGTTTGTTTTGTTTTCTATCTATTATGTGGTCTTGTTATTTTTTGCTTAATTTCATTACCTATAAATAATAGTGATGCATGACACTGCATGTTAATCTGTTTCTTGGAATGGAAGGGGCACAGGTTTAGGAAAGGTAGAGGTTCAGTAGGTACTAAGGTAATGCTTAGTGACTGAGCTTCAATGATACAGAACGTAGTCTTTCTACAGGGACAAGTAATAATGCAAATACAGAAATATAAAACAATATAAGGGCTTACTTGGAAACCTTGGTGGATTCATTTTTGACTTTTCAATTCTGTGGAAAAGCTCAGCGTTGCTTCTTTTTAAATTCTGAATTTGAAAGGAAACAAGAAGTCAAACTTTGTGATTTCACTTGTATCTCTAAAATGTAACAAAGAGCTTATTAGCTTACTAGCAGAAGTAAAGGAAATGCCCAAATTTTAAACCTCTAGTCTCATTAAAAAGAAAAAAAAGAAAGAAAGAAAAGAAAATATCTGGAATCTGTTGCACGTATAAATGCTGCAAGGATGAATTTTGCCATACTACAAACTGCATCTCTCTCTGGTTTCCCGACATTGTTCTTGTATCCACGTACATCTGATTTTCTGTGTTCTGTTAGACTTCAAACAGAATTAAGGTGATCACCTCTCTTTTTGCTGACAAAGGCTGCTATAATAGATAGATGAGTATTTGTTGTGGGTGCCAGGAGGAATGACTGTTTTGCGGACAGATATTGTAGTAGACGGAAGTATTGATTGGGTTTCATTGTAGTAAACATCGCCAGATGTTATCTCAGTGTGTACTGTTTATGTTAGTAAATAAATAAATCCTCCAGAGCACAATTATTCTCTATAATGTTTTTTTTTCAAAAGTTTACTATTGTCTCTTTTTATATGTCTAAGTGAACTTCCTCTGCTCTCTGTGCAGCTTGAGAAACTAATTAGAACATGTGAAACTGATTGTAAAATACAAATCCTGATCTAGACTCAGATACCATGTCAAGGCTGGGGCTGGGATCTGTACATGCTGGCATGCTGTCTTTGGGTACTCTTTCTTCATCTGAAACCTTCTCTCGTAGGAAATATATGAACTCCCCCTTTCCCCCTAACTGCTTATGTTACCAGCCATGCTGGTAAACACCTTGTCATGGTTAACACTGAGTTCTCTGACTCTTGGCAGACTCTCAAAACTGATGGGTCACTTGCTACACAGAATGATGATGAGGTTCCAACATGGGTGAAGTCACTGAAGAAGACCATTAAATCCCAGTGCTTATAAGCTCAATATGCTAGTTATTAAATAAGTAAAACCAGCTCTCAGAAAGGACCTCAGCTTCCTCAGAGGTTAAGACTCATGAGAGCCAAGGTTTACTCTTCGGACTGGAGATGGACAGCATCACATTGCATAGTAGTTCAGTGTGAGAGATGTGCAGAGCTCCTGCTTCTGTGCTTTTCTAGCACTTCCTTTTTTCTTGCAAGTGGCATGGCAGATTGAAGCATATTTCGGTTTTGCGTTCTCTTGATCACTGGTATAATCTGCTCTCCCAAAAACACCAAGCAAGTTCACAAGAGGTTTTTAAAGTTAGTTAGTACCCATAAAACTTCATGTTAAATGAGAGCTGAAATTATCTACTGGGTATTCTAAGAGTGAGGGTGTTTTTTTTTAATTTTTGGTGGAATCCTGTTGGGCTGAAGTACTGTTTCCCTGCTTCAGTAGATTTAGCCATCTTGTAATTTATGACTTCAAGTAATGTGTATTTCCACAGACATCCAGGTTCCCTTGGCAAATTGGTTCACTCTGGAGACTCCCCAGAACAGACTTCAAACAGCTTCTGTAGGTTTAAAAAGATGTAGTGTGTATATGAATTCTCTGCTGTGGACCAGCATTAATAACTTTGCATCTCCTAAGTAAAATAACCTCTATATCAGATCTTAAGTTTAAATTCGTATAGAAGATGTGCTTTCCCCAAGTTCTTAATAGCATTACTGGCTGTTGTTTCTTTTTCTCCCAGTTTATCAGCTGAATTTACCTGTATTTAGGTACCTTTAGAATTCTCTCATTCATTTTACTAGAGCTCCTGTGATGGAAGCATAAACAAGTTGTATGCTTGTTTATATATTCACAGGTATCCTTATAAAACGTTGGCTATTCCTTTTAAAGTATTTTGTGATTGTGGAAAAAGACCATCAAACCCACATTTGTTCAATTAGAAAAAATGAGTAGATAGCAAAGGAAGAAGAAAACGTCTCAACTTCTCACCTATTATTTCACATTGAATTTGTGAGTACTTTCACATGAGTGAAAACATTGAAGAGAACTACTTGTTTCCCCAGGTCCCTGTGTAGCATGAGGAATACTTGTCCGCTTAAAATGCAATTCTGCTCCTCATCTCACTTCCCTTTGCATAAAGTGCACGTCCAAGCAACATCCACTGAAGGAACAATTTCAAGCTGCATGCAAACATGTCTCATCAGCTGTGCATTTTTCCTGTTTCTAAGGAATAAAGATCATAAGTTGAAATGAAACATAACAGGGAGGCACTGGAGTGCAGATCTGAAGGTAGAATTTGCATTGGCTACACTTCAGCACAGATGGTAGGAAATCTTAAATCTACTCTTGAGTCCTGAGACCTTTAGCCCCTCAGGTTAGCAAACATATCTGAGGGAGGAAACTGGAGTAAGTAGTTCCTGAGGGATTCTGATGATTTATGCTCCCTAGAAGAAAGAGCCACAGGGAATATGCCTGAGCATCACTGTTTTGCTGGCTGTAGTAGGATTTTTGTTCAGTGCAACAGCTTTCCTAATCATCGGTTAACCAGTCATGTCCATAATAAAGTAAAAGGTGCAACACAACCCTCCTCAGTGTTGGTGTTCTGCGAAATTAAATGCCTCGATTGTTCCTCCCATCTAGGCAGGAGAAATAGACCAAAGAATAACTAGAGCTTGCAGTTACTGCCTGTGTCCCTTTTGATTTTAAGGGGTAAGGAATGCATAAGCTTGCTGTGCATCCTCCTCAGTAATTGTGATAGAAAGCATCTGTGTAATTCTCCTGACCTCTGCTCTTGGCTCTGAAGTGATACAGGGACTTTGTATCAAACCAGAAGCTCTGAGGAAAATTTAAGACTCCTGATCTCTTGGAGAAACAGTTCTCATTTCAGGTAAATGGTACAACTCTTAGCTGATTTGACTACAGGGAGATTAGTTTGTTTTCTGTTTGATAGAGAGAAGGAGGTGTACTTCTCTGTTCGTGCTGCACATTTGTATGAGCCAACCTTGTCCTTTAATGGCAAGTTCCCACAATAAGGTGGGAACTCTTTCTCATGGACCAGTTTAGTTTTCTGGCATCTCCTGTATAGTTTTTTGGCATCTCCTGTGTAGTGATGCTATTTAATGCTCGTTGAAGCAGTAGGTTTGTGATTCTAGTTTTTGGCCTAAAGTGGATTGAGATTCATAAAAAAATAATCTCAAATCACAAAGCCACCGTGGGAGTTTCATAGCTTCTGTGACTATCTCACTTGGGCTAGATTTGAATCAGCAATCAGGAGGTGAACGGTTTTGTTCTTATCCCACTGCCAATTTTCTCATCTAACATAATCTGTATGTGTGTGTGTGTGTTACAAAATTTTATTTTCCAATTGAATGCGTCCATCTTTTAAAAATAGGTTAAAAAACAAAAGACAAAATGTAAAGGAAATTTACCTTCCAAAAAATACAGAGCAGTTTTCAGGACTTTAAAATATACGTAAACATCAATTCCTGCCAAGTTAGTCATTACTAAGAGTTAACAGCACGGGGGATTGATTGAGAGAATGATTGTTGCTGTAGAATGATGATTTAATAAGAGAATATCTGATAGATTTGACATGCTACATAAAATGTGCAGAACAGTTATTCTTTGGTAAATTGCAACTTTCGTTTGTACCCCTTACAGCCGTGTTTGTTCTGTGCCTTGCCACATTTACCTTCTTCCCTGTTATTCTCTTTCATTACTATAAATCATTAGCATTCACCATTGTTAGACATGTCAGAAAAAAGGCACACACCATTTCCCTTCCCCTTCTTGCCTTCTCTTACACCTTCACCCGGTTTGTTTTCCCATAGTCACCTACCAGCTTTGTTGTTCTGCAGGGCACTGCCAAATGTCTTGCTCCCCATTTTGAAAAGATGGCTACTGAGAACTCGATTTTATTGCCTCTTGCTTCTGCTTTCTTCATACGTACCCACTTCTCACTGTTCTGACTGATTGCTATCTATCCATTGCTTCGTCCTAGCAACATGCTTGGCGCTTTGTAAGTCAGAAAATAAAGGCTGTCTGAGCTCTAGGTTGTTGTTTTGCAGGACGACTAGATGAAAAAGCCCTTCTATTGTTCCCATCTTTACGGAGGAGCCGGGCCCTGTCCTAATTTTCAGGAATAATTTATGAGAGGTTACTTTTTTTGAAATGCCCACTACCTCTGTCAGGATCCTATTGCAAGCGTTGCCAGCACGCTTAGTCTTTTGTAAAGCCTGATGGTGTATGCAGGCCACGCTCAGGTAATAGGAATCACCTTGACCTAAGCTTTTATACCCTTTTGCAGCATATAGGGTATGCTGAAGTCAGAGTCTGGGCAAAAAATGGTCTTCTACTTGCTTCAGAAAAATGTGGGGCTAACCTTGCTGTTTGTACTGTATGAATAATAATAATTAAAAAAATAATCCTAGAGTCTGATTACAACAAATAAATTCCATAACACCCTCTGCACTATTTCTGTTGTTGTGCCAAAGAGCATAACATAAAATGACTGAGAATAACATCAATTCAAAACAACAGCACACAATAGAGTAATTTGACCCTAAGCACATTTAAAAAAAAAAAAAAAATGGTTTAAAAGAAGCAGGAAGAAAAAGGCAAAAATGGGGCTGTGGACTGGCATTACAAACAGTGTCATGAAACTACAGCCAGAGGTATAAGCCTAGTAGAAAGAAAAAGAGAAGGGGGTTGGGGGGGCGAGTTACTTATGAATCAGTACAACTGTGCTTTGTTCTGCATGAGTGTTTTAATAGAGCAAGTGTAATATAAGGATCAGGTGGGCTCGTGGGAATGGAACAAAAGGTTTTGTAAAATTAAAGCAAAATAATTATAGCTCTAGGTGTAGAGTGAGCACACTCCAGCAGTTGATAGCAGGAACCTGTTCAGAATGGAGAAGGGAGGAGGGAGAAAGATGCAGTTAGAAAGCTGTTTTGGGTTTTTTTTTTTTAATTTTTATTTTTTAGTATTTTTGTAAACATACATACACGCATGCATAAACGTACCTAAAATAAACAGATGTGTATATGGATGTTAGCAAAGACTTTTTATCTGTGACAGTTGCAAACAACTTTAGGAGTGATTAATAATACCCTCACACAAAAATGCATTAAATGAAAATTTAAGGAATAGTCTCAAATGAATTAATTAGCAACAGAAAAAAAATAAATCACAGCAGATCCCTGTCTTTTTAGTGGAATAGAGGACTAGAGTCTAAAACAGATGCCGATCCTATGACATGAGATACAAGTATGTTCTTCTTGTAAAAACCCAGCGAGGAATATATAGAAAGTGCTAAGTGCACCAATTAATTAAGCTCAATGTTACAGAAGTGGACGTGATCTTCTGGGTGCCACAGGAAGGATTTCAGCAATACATAGTGTTAAAGGATCTTCCGCATTTGGGCAAAGCATTCTTGCAGCTCTCTTGCAGAAGAGCTGTTTCCTACCTGAATTTAAGAGCAGTTTTACCTGTAAGATGGCAGCTTGGTTGATCCTAAGGTGACTTCGATGTGTCTGGATTTTAGCTTTTACTTTCCTTTACCATCTGTGTATGTAAGTATAGGACGCTGTGTAAAGGTAACTCTCTCCCTAAAAGAACTTCTGCCCCATGACCACAGACCTTTTCGAGTTGTTGGTTGTCTTCAATGATGTGACAAAAGAAATACTGGAAAGACAGTACGGGTGTGCATCTCTCTACATAAATCATGTTAGGTTCAAAATGTTTGGAATCTATTCCAGTTGTGGGGAGTGACTTCCAAACAAATATCTTACTTTTCTTTGTGAGTATATGAAAAGGATTAGCGAACACCAGTTGCCTTGACTCTACATGGCACCTGTGAGTGAGGATGGGCTCCTTCCTTCCTGTATGCTGTTATGTAGAGTGCTACAAGGAAAGCAGGCATAAATCGGTGCATATGTCCTGTGGAAAGGATCTGGTTTTGTCACAGAGCCACAACAGCTTCCCCCTGTGGTGGAAGGCTTGTGACGGGCACAGCTATTCCCACCTGTCCGCGCCGCGAGAGGCAGGCAGGCTGCAGGAGGGAGGTTGTGAGGCGGCCATGAGCTGTGGTAGCAGGCCCAGCTACTACAGATGGCTGGCGCGTGAGATAAGGCACTGGCAAGGAAGGGGGCCGATCAGCCCACCTCCCACCACATTTCCACTTCTTCTGTCATCAGATTTCCCTCATTCAGAGTTTGCTCAGGGTAATTGTTCACAGACAATATATTTTTGTGCTCACGCTGTAATCAGAGGCTGTTGTCAGTTGGAGCAGAGCACATCTCTTAGGTGGTGCTTTCTGCCAGAACGTGGAGGCTGAGATCAGAGTGAAGCTTTACGAGCTCCATTTGGTGCTTTTTACTTCCGTCTTGTTTCTCTCTCTGCAGGGGATGTGAAACTAGATTTGTCCTGTTTCCACAGCAGGGTTTTGGTTTATTTTGTTTTTCCATAGCATTTCATTCGGTGGCGCAAATCCAGAGGAGAGTGTGTTGCAGAGATGGATTTGAATGTCAGACAGAAAGAGTTGTGTTTAATAAACTCTTTGTTGTAAATTATAGAAACTAGAGAGCAGGAGGCCTGTGTTTAATACAAACATTCTGTGGTTAAATTATCACTTTTAGCGTTTACCCCATAACATAAAGAGCGATGAAAAAAGGAAACTTTGCTAGAGGGGTTTCTGAAGGGTATGAAGCTGAAGACTGAAATTCCTTAGTTATGGGTAGTCATCTCTAACTCCCTCTGCCTTCTGTCTTTTATTTCCTCTGAAACATAAATTGATTATCATATAATCCACCCTGAAATTGAGTTCCTAAATCTCCTCTTTGTTCCTATAAGAGGTCTATGGTAATAGGAAAGATCGGGAGTGTTTAAGAGTAACCAAAAATCCCATTTACCCCCGATTGTTCAGTATTGTGTCCCACTTATATTCCTGCTTCTGTCTTTCATCTTAGAGGTGGCAGCCTAACAGAATTTGAGTGACAGTATGGGACTACTTAAAAGAAAAAGGCAAAAATATAAACAAACCCCAAAACTGTTGTAGGCTTTCAGGAAAAAAGTAAAATAAAATAAAAGATGCTTTAGCATTATAATACGGTACCTGAAGATGACAGCCCAACATGCAAACAGTTGAATGTGCAGCTCCCCTTATACATAATGACTTCTGTTTATCTCCTGTGCTCACCAGCTTTTGAAAACTCTTTTCTGTTTCTATCGTAGCATGAAGTACATATCTGCATTGATCTCATTTCAGAGTGATTTGTCAACATGAACCTATTATGAAATTAAAGGTCAGTAGCAGGCCAGGCTTTTGACAGGGTAGGTAATGCACACTGGAAAGGAAGAGGTCAAGAATAACACATCAAATCCCAAATCTTCAGATGTGCCTCGTGAGTTGCTCGTTTTGCTGTTTAGGAACAGAGATGCTTCAGAGTGGAGCTCCCATTCACAGCAAGACAATATGCCAGTATCTGTCACAGTCCAAGTCCTTGCAACACTACTGAACTCAGAGAATTCAAGTCCCAAATTCTTTGATTCTTTTAAGATCGGTTCATTTTCCTTCTTGCTATTCCGGTAAATCCAGCATACAAACATGCATACGCATACACATATAGATGTACTGATTTGTGTTTTCCAAAGCATGGTCATAAAGTAATAAAAATAAAGCAAAATAATGTTTTTTGTTTTTTGTTTTTTTTTCCTTTGTCCTTTTGTTTTCTGGTAAAAGGTACTTCATAAATAGTTTATATTCCAGCTTCCATTCACTCTCTGCTAGGAACAAAGTCTAAAGGATTAAGACGGAAACAACCATGTATTATATAATTCAACAAATACGCAAAAACTGTTCCAAATTGCACTTAAAAAAAAAAAAAAAATTAACATTTCCACTTCTGCTCAGTAAGAACTGATGCAATGCTATTCACATTTCCCTGCTTTCCTTCCATCTATTTTGGAATTCAATGAGCAGTAACATACAGACAACAGTAAAGACTGCTATCCTTTTCTTTGTTCTTTCATCTGATTCTCCTGCTCCCAGTCTGTAGGAGAATGAATCTAGTCAGGCTAGAGAATTTGCACCTTGCTTTTCTCACAAGGAAGATGAAGTTTTTTAGATAACAGTAGGGACAATTTCTGGTCTCATTGAAGTCATTGGCAGTTTTCCAGATGATTTGTTATGAGATTTGGCCTTGAGAAAAAGGATCAGTCACACTCATCTCCTTTTTATTCTGAACTAGAATGACCCATATCACTGCTCAGTGATGGCTGCCTAGGATACTAGCAGTGAATTTTTGGAAAATGATCAAAAGTTCAAATATATGCAAGAATGCATGAAACCCACTGTCTAAGAGACCAGAGAGAATGCAGTCGGCCTCAGCAAAAAATACATGATTAAATAGAACCAAATAAAGCTGCAAGCTTGTTATGAAAGATCATCTATATCCATTTTATTATTTGTCTGTAAAATATTATGTTAGGATGAGGCCTGGAACAGTCATTTCGAACCTAAATGTAAGTATGCATCTTCCTGCATTCTCTGAAATTTTTTGGTTGCAGAGCACTATAAATGGTGCAAAACAAAGTCTCTTTTCCAAGTTCCCTACAGTGAACAACTTAAGAACATTTAGTTTTAGCTGGTTTTAGGACTTTATGTCCTCAGAGAATAAATACTGCCCCTTTGATCTCCAGATATAAAAGTCACCATTTCCCAGGAGCTGGAGAGGATCTGGGGCCTCGGAGCAGAGACAGAGACACAAAATGAGAGCCTGGCAGCTCTGGTCCATTCCCAGCATTACTGCTGACTCCAATAATTGGAAAAAAAACTATCAGTGATGCCCAGTAATCCCTATTTCTACAATGAATTTAAGAGTACTCATTTGTTTTAGCAACATTCATTAAGGAAGGAAACAAAGTAATATCAAATAAATAGTAATACTCTCTGACCTCACCATTAACTTTTTTCATGTTTTTATGAAAGCAGGTAGTCTGCAAAGTAAATTCACAGGCACCTGATTTTGTGTGTCTGTGTCCTTTGCGGTGCCCTTTCCTATGGGAGAGAAGATGAAAAACAATACTTGAATCCAACAGTTTTCCCTGTGTATTCGAGGGGAGACGCAGAATGAGGGATGGCAGGTCAAAGAGAATATAAGATTGCATTACAATACAGCTGTGTCTGCATTTGAAAGCATTTCACTAACATGTTGTTATCCAGAGTTTTCCCTTTCAACATTTCTTGTAGGAGGTGAATTTTCCAGTTGGTTTGACTTTGCTGTCAAAAAAGTCAAGCTAATTTTTTTCTTTCTTCTGATTAAGTGAATAAAATGTTAACAGTAATTAAGCCAAGGATCTGGGTTTTTTTCCTCTTTAATTTCTAACCCAATAAACAAACTGTTTGTATCCATCTTTACAGAGAGATTTTAAAACCACTACTGAAAGTACACTGTAAAAACACTTTCTCACTTGAGAGACAAAATCGCTTTGATGACCCTCAAACCTCGTGTGTTAAACTCACAAGTAGAAATCATGTTTTTCATTATTCCTGTTACCTCAAGGTTACTCCAGGGCTAAGGTTTCCTGTGAAGATCAAACAAGAGTTGTGTGGGTTTTTTTTTCATCCTGTCTTGCACATCCTCACTTATGTCCAGATTATGCCCTCTGAAAGTACTAAGCGGCAGTCTCCGTGGCCTTGGAGCTGGAGGGAGGATTGTTTGGTATTTAAAATGCTCTGATCAGCAGACCAACAGAAATCTGGTTCTTTTCTCATTTCTGGCTCTGTAACCTTGGAAAAGTCAATATGTCTCTGCCTGTATTCCCCAGCTGCAAAGGGCAGGGGGATGATATTTCCTTGCTGCATAGGTCCTTTGAAGATGAACCTGCTCTTGGAAATTGATAATAAGCACCAAAAAATGCATACGTTGATCTGCATGTGCCCTGGGTGAGGATGTTTTCCTTCCATTGCCTAGTTCTGGATATCTACCATGCTTGAAAGCATTCACATAGGGCCTCTGCGTTCATTCCTGTGTGTGCCTTGTCAGTGGCTGCTTTAGGAAACCTCTGCTTCTCCCTCCACTCTTTCCCCAGCTGTTGAATAGGGCTGTTGACATACAGGAGAGTTCTGCATGCTCCTCTTGTGCTTGAGGGTGGTCTTGCCCAACCTGACTTAGTAGTTCAGAGTTTTTGATCCCCTTTGTAGGGAGAAAGGAGTTGTTTTAAAGCTCTAATGTAACATTTTTCCGTTATTTATTTTCTGCAAATGTTCGTGTTCCTGATGAACTTGTTTTTGAAATCTTTTGCTGGAGCCTTATCCACATAGGCTGATCATATGTGCCCCAGATATAAACAGGAAGAAAAGGTTTCCAGTTCCATCTGCTCCAGTCTAGAACAATTTTATCCGCCATTTGCTGAGGGAAAGCAATTCTGATTTAAAGGGCATGTAAGCTGTGTTATTACTCTGATAGGATAATGTATTACATTCTTTTTTCCTGTTGGATTTTTAAACCTGAACTGAAAATAAGAGCAATGCATGAGCTGTAAGTAAAGATGTAAAAAACTAAAAAAAAAAAAACAAAAAAACATCAGAGCTGGAATTCACATTAATAACATAAACTGAGCACCTGGACAGTTGGTTAAAATCCTTCCAGAAAGAAACTTTGACCAAACACCCAGCCAGCTCTTTTCCAGCAACTTTCAGCAGAGGTAAATGGGAAACCCCACCAAAAAAACCAGCCAGTTCAAGAATACTACTGCGTCACTAGGACCCCAAATTCCTTTACCACTTGGTAACAGTGTAGACCGCCCAAGTGGCTCCTACTGCTCACCAACCAACTGAAGCTCTCTCTCCTCGAGCTGGGCTGCTTACAGTCCCACCTTTGTAAATTTGGTGTTGGTAACAGTGGATTCTGACAGCAGGAGCTCAGGTTTGTGTCAGGGTCAGCAGCTGGCCTGTGGATTTCAGTAGGTATTTACTGGATAAAGGCACAGCATCTAGCACCTGAATTTTAGTTCTCCTGGGCCATGGAATCCTTTGTTACTCACTTATTCCTAAACATAGATGGCATTTGCTGGATGTGTTTGCCTTTTTTTCGAAATTAGCATTTTCTTTAAGTTTCCTACTTCGAGGTGTGTTTTACTCTTTTGTAGCAGCTGTAAGTGCCCAGCTATAGCTGGCACGTGGCGGTGACCCATTGTGTGTAGTGCTGAGAGCCAGAACAGTGAGGAGATGGGTTGAAGGTGCCCGTACCGCCAGCCTTTGTGGCCCTCCAGAAAGCACCAAAGCGTGCTGAGAGGCGTGCTGAGAGGCGAGCTGAGAGAGATGTTTCTTGCAAGAAACCACCAGAGGAAGTCTGTCTAGTTTCAGAAAATTAAAGTACCTTTGAAACTGAAAGCAAACAGGAGCTTCCACCGGAGAGAAAACCAAAAGTGCATTTAAAAAGTTACAGACATCACGTATCCATTTGTCTGTCCGTTCCAAATTCAGAAGTGGTTTCTTGCCAAAAAGCACCCGTCAAGAGGCAGGGCCGCACAGAGCCCCGCTGCCAAAGCACAATGCCAGGCAGAGAGGAGGGGTGGCCGTGCTCCGCTGTCGTCCCCCAGGGGATGGCTGTGAAGGAAGGAAGCAGATCACAGTGTGTGAAGTCTGAGAAGTGACAGCGTTTTGCACTCAAGGCAACTGCACGAGGTTACCTGAGGACAGTGTCTGGCTCTACTAGCTGATTGCTTTGAGCCTTCAAAAATCCAGTTAATGGGGGCACCTCCGAAGCAAACCAGATATCCCTTTTACCATGCAGTCCCTGTTGAGAAGAGTATAATTTTACATTAATTACACTGGATAAGTAAGAATTTGTTATGTTCCGACTTGATCCAGTAAATTCCCATTTAACCCAGTTGTCCCTATTAAGTGTGTCAGCTCTCCTTTCAAAAGCTCTGCTGTGCAAAGACAAATTAGTGTATTAATGTGAAAATACGTACTTTGAGACAACAAAAATTAGGAAACCCTTATCCTCTCTTTTTCAGAAAGAATTATTTATTATGGAATTTTACAACGAACTCTGATTGCTTACAGTTGTTTATAAAAATCGAATTTATTTTTCTTCATGCTTTTTATTTTCTCACTTCTAAGCCTTAACAGAATTCCACTTGTCACTTTCGTTTTCATTAATGTACTTTCATTTTCTCTAACGTACTTTCATTTTGTTTAAAGTTGATCTAAAGTTGCGTTTTCAGTTTCTCACATAAATATTGAAAAAAAAATTGACCTGAAAGTACCTCCTAAGACTCATCTGCTCTTTTCTGCTCTCCTTAAATTATACATAGCATATACTAGACAATAGCCGGATCTATTCTAAAATACTTCGTCAGTTTAAGTTAAAGCCTAGGGGAAAACCATCCGTTTATCTTGCACACAGTTAGTATGTAACTCCATTCAACCAAAGCTGAGTGTGTTTTCCAAGACCTTCCCATTGGAGCATAGGTCCACTGTCATCTTATTGAAAACAAGGAGAACTGTCTTTTTTCTGTCCATGGATAAGTGATGGGTCCTAAGTGGACACCTAGAAGTTCTCCTGCTTTTAGGAGTATTAACCATCAAGTGTATTTTATGTTTTTAGAATTTTCACTGGAGAGTCGGACTTAGGGAAGAACGGAGCGGTAGGGTTTTAGTGTTTTGTGTGTGTGTCTGTTTGTTTATTTTTGACCTTTCACATGCTACTTATTTTGTCATCCATGTCATACTTATTTTGTTAAATGTGCAGGAGGTGGTCTCAGAGCTCAAAGATCTCCTTGCAGTTAGGTAGGTATGTTTGGAGAGGAAAGTTGAATAATTTCTGATGTGAAATAACAATCAATTTGGGCATATGGCATTTTGAGATATGTGTACAATAATCTCAGAGATGTCTGGATTGCTTAAGCATGTTATTCACTTGTTGCTCTTTAGCGTCTGATACATGGGATACACGCAAAATAAATGCATTATTTGCACAAAATAAATGCCTTTTATTAAGAATGTTTGATAGCTCTGGTGCTGTTCATGCTCAGAATGTGATATTTTAGAGTGCATATTTGTATGCAAGGGATTATTGTTGCATTTTATCATGCTATGGTTAGAATATGTGGAAAATGTTTTTCTGCAATATTACTACATCATATAAAACACACGTGGTAATTCTAAATGTAGTAAAGTGACCATGACATGATGTTCATCGTCAGTCTTTGGCCCACCAGTTGTTTTCACTCATGTAAGAAGTAACCAGACCCAAACTGACTTTGAAAGGTGATCCATTTCTATCTTAAAATGGGTTTAAATGGAATCTTTCTCATGCCTTTCAGTCCCAAGTGGGTCTTTTTTTTTTTTTTTTTCCTGCTGCTCCCTACAAGTGTACTCTTGTTTTGTAT
The DNA here is from genome assembly GCA_037305975.1 of Chrysolophus pictus. Lineage (NCBI taxonomy): Eukaryota > Metazoa > Chordata > Aves > Galliformes > Phasianidae > Chrysolophus > Chrysolophus pictus. The sequence continues at coordinate 113,144,895 of CM074576.1, read as the reverse complement.
TTCAGAACTGGATTTTCATTTAGCAATTAATGTGGGTGATTCAAGTCACTCCTTCTGTATTTTATTAATTTTTGCCAAATATAGTATTTCTCAGCCTACTATTGATTGAGCAGAATGGGGCTTGCCTACACAAAATTTCTTAGGAAATACAATTTGCACATCCAGATTTTTAACTACACCCACTCTCCCCATTATTGCAAGGTGTTAATCTAGTTGTATGATGCTGCCTGCACAGATGCATACCCTCTTTAAAAATAGGTTATGTGCCTAAATCCTTTAGAGAGCTCGAATACTGATTTTTTCTAGGTCTTGGTGCTCACCGAATATTTAGCTCTTGTGGTTACTGTATCAGTTTTTGTGAAGGTTTTTCCATGCTTTTTAAAGGTGCTTTTACTAATTAGTTTAATCCTAAAGTGCAGCTGAGTTCTTTTGCAGTAAAAGCAACTACTAATTTTAAAAGTAATTTTAAATTTACACATATCCATTTTAACAGTACATTTGACTTGAGTACTTCTTTTCCAGAAATCTACCCTGGAGAAAATGTTTTTAATCAGGTTAAAATGGAGGCAAGATAGAAAAAAAAATGTTTGCTATGGCTTGACTGCAGCAGTGCTAATGAGCTCTGCTCTAATACATGGAGGAACATATGGCCCCCATCTGAATGCAAACTGGACACAAAGCAGTAATTCAGCTGAGATGTCCTGAATATTGTAAACTGGGTGAATGTGGTTGAAGGTGTTTATAAACGGTGGCTGAATCCCACACACTGACTCACTGCCTTCTAATGTCCGGGGCTCAAGGTGCTGTTTGTAAGAGTATAGAAAATGACCAGAGGAGGGAATTCTTAATTAATGCTAACAAAATAGCTAACTGGAGTGTTATGTTACGAAGAAAAGACTTCTTGTGCTCATGACGCAGCAAGAGACGGATTATGGAGAGGGCGAGTTAGGAGAAGAAAAATCACAGGACAAGCAAATTGAGTATTTACTGGCAAATAATTGCTCTCTTAAGCTGTGGCTCTCTTCCTAAATTCTCGGCATTCCTGAGTGCTAGAACTGTATTTTTAAAAATGCATCGCTGCAGAGTAGATGCAAAAAAACCCTCAAAGGCTGATATTACAGGCTTGTGCAGGTAAGACTGTGTGTTACTGCCTATATTTCTTCTGAAGCTTTAGACTGACCGTTGCTTATGGATAGAATACTGCTTTTTTTTTCTGTTTCCAAGGAACTGATATTTTGGTTTCACAGCTATATTCTGTCTGAAAGTTAGGGAAATGGAGATAGTCCTCTAGATTGTAGTGCATGCTTTTGTGTCAGTTCGGATATGCCGATGTACATAAAAACAAAACAAGCTTTTAGGAGTCCAATTTTGTTTAATTTAATTGGGTTCTGGCTTTTCTAGAAGTGCCTCTACTTAAAAAAATCTATACAGCAACTGAGTGTGGGCAGAAACATGCCTCTGTGTGCTTGCATTTCGATACGATTTGATTTCCACAAAGGAGGGCTTGGAAGACTGTACAGGGACAGAACTTTTCTAGAATAACTCTCTGAGTCTGCCCACATCCATATGTATCCCCTAGGTGTGGCTCCCCAAGGAAATGAGATTTCTGGAAACCCCTCTGTTTGCATACCTGTCTGCGATTCCTTTAATCTTTTGATTATAGCCACTTTCAGCCAACTTTGATGGGTAAAAGTGTCCAAGATACTAAAGCTTCCACATGTTTCGTAGAAGTGGGCAGCTCTTTAAAGGAGAAAAGCTCTTTTAATGACACCGCTGAGGGAAAGGCTGCCTCACCATTTTACCCGAAATTATGCATCAGAGACCCCACATGGACAGAAATCCAGAAGACAGCAGATACTTTTGGCTACCTGTGAATTGGCTCAGCTTCATGGAGAATTTGATTTTCTGTTTATTCCACGTGTAAACTTCATTTTCTAGTACTGAAAAGATCTGTTAGCCTGTGGGGATCTGTAGATGGTTAGGAATACTCTGTCTTATATGGTTCTTTTTCACATCTTAATCACCAAATGACAAAACAGTATCATTAGCATTTTTTTGTCATGCCTACAAACTGTTCTTCCTTTCTGCCCCCACTTCATGATGCACATTAAAAGGAATGGCCAAAACTATTTCGCTTTCCACAAGTAAATAAAAATAGTGCGTACCCATGAAGAACAGAAATGTATTCTCTTTTACAGAGATGTGATTTTAGTTGTGCCAGCCCTATGGTATGGGGTATCCCAGCTGAACACTTGACTGATGAGCTCTCAAACTCACCACTCTAGAAAGCCACGCTGTAAGCATTACAGAACCCAATATCTGGTCCTTCAAGAACAAATTGCTAAGTTCCCGGTGAGGAGTAACAGTGATTTAACCTTTTCCACAGGGGTGGTTTCTCCTTTGCGTGCATCAAACTGAAGTTGGCTTATGTCTTTAAACACAGGCAGTTTTCAGCCCTCATACTTTATTGTACCACAGTTGTAGATATTCTGTTTATTGACTGTTATGCCAAATATTTCTGTAATTACGTTTATCATTATTGTAATGGTTCTTTATTATTGTTATTATTATTATGTCAGTAATTAGTCCTTTTTAAACTCTCAAAACCTCTTGGCCCTTGTGATGTCTTAGTGCAGAGTCCTGCAAGTAAATTATGTATTACATGGATAAAAAATAATAATCCTTTTATTGGTTTTAATGTTCTGTCTTTTAGTTTTAATGTCTATTTCCTCTTTTCTTGGTAGGTCAGATTTATTTTCTTTTCTCCGTGCGGTTACATTTATATCACATCTCCTCTGTTCAGTCTTTTTCATTTTCATTGCCAGTTCGAAGCTAGCTAAACTTTTTTTGCATATGGAAAGCTCTTGGGGGTTTTAATGAGTCTTTTTACTCTCTGAACGCTTTTTGTTTCTTTTACAACATATTTGAGGAAAGGTGATCAGGGTTGACAGCAAAATCCGGAGGGATGGCATAACACTAACTTACGTATCAGCATTTATAGTATTCTTGAAAGAATTTCCTTTGGAGCACCAGTCTGCATGAGGTGCTGAATGATCCCCAAAATTTCTGTTTCCCATGTCTGAGATGAATTCTCTGAACTCATCATGTGTTACAAGATGAAAGCAAAGCGAGTTATTTCTTTATCTCTGATATTAGGAAAGGCTAACTACAGAATCCTGTGAAAAGTTTTTTAAAGTCAAAAGAAAGATCTGTAGAGAAGGATCATTGTACCTTGTGTATTGTAAACTGGAAGGATTCCACAAGATGATGATGGCTGACATCTAAAGGAAGTACAGCTTGTTCTGTGACTTCTAGACCATCTGCAACTGACGTGGAAGAGATGAGAGGATGCCAAACAATAGCACGATTGTGATATAGTGGAAGTATGAATCAGGCATTGGTCTACCCTTCCTGGAAAACACAGTCGAAGCCTGAGACTGTTCCTAGGAAGGCACGCAGAGTCTTCATTTGTTTGAAAGAGATAAATTTCAGGCACCAATTCAAGACCAGCAATCACATTAAAATGTCTGGATCGAGCTTTTTCCAGGTTGGATTGTCAAATTTTATCTTTTTATTTCTGCAGATGTATAGAGGCATGTTATAGAAATATGTATTAAGAAGTCCCTGGGTCCTAGGAGAAAGTATCAAGTTGACTCTGGCTAGAAGCAAGTGAGTTTTATTCCCATTCCTTTCACTTCATTCACCTCTTTTCCATTCTCTTCTTGCCACCTCCTGTCTTTCACCTGATTTTTCTTTTCCTTGTTAAAAATTCTGACTGACCTGGTACATTTTAATATGATATAGATGATAATATTCATCATGAAGGTGATAAAGCATACTTAAGTGCCTTCTCACTTGTCCAAGAGATAACATAGGTTTCAAAAAGCAGACTAGAGAGCCCTGAGATATCACAAAGCTAACAGGTGCAGCTACCAATTCAGCTTCTGCAGTGCAAAGAATTCATATTTCCCATAAAAATCAGAAAAAAAAAGAGAAATAGTGAAAGAGTGAACTCAAAGAGTCCGAATGCATACATTTTAAAATTGTATTTATGGTAGATGATGCAAGGAAAGCATTTGTATGCCAGAACTAGCAATCCATTGCTAAGAAGGTAAGTTTCATGGCTAAAGCAGAGTGCTGAAGGGTAGAGACTGCACTGAATTCTTGTGGTCATTGACCAGCTGAGTAATTTGTACAACATTCCTAAGGTCTGTTTCCCACACCAAAGCAAAACTTTGTATAGGAAAAGATAAAAAAGGAAAGGTGTATTACTGCTGAAATGCTGAATACTGGAGTGGCTCAAAATGTGTTTCCAAAATGTGTTTAATGCATCGAGCAAAACAACATGTGTAGGTCATTAAGAAAAATCACACCACTACCAATACCTCTTTCTTGCCATCTTTCCCTTTTCTTACAGGTTTAATATGAGATAGCCAGCATACCAGTGGTTAAGAAGCTATGTCCACACTTTTTCAGTTCTTTATATTTTGACAGAAGTGGGCTTCTCTGAGCTATTGATAACTTCAGATGCAGTTTATTTGCATTTTTATTCATACTACCATAAATCCCAATCTGGAATGACAATGGCTAAGGAATCTAAATACGTCATTACTAATAATATCATTAATAAAGTCGTTAAGCTTTAATTTTGTGATTTTAAGCTTGAGGTGTCCAACTGAAATCTGTGGTGTGTGCTTACTGAATCAGTGCCATAGTGCAGGACTGGGAGCCCTTCATTGTCACAGGTGGCTTTAAATCTTAACACTCAATCTTGGGATACCAGAGGACTTTGAAGTGGTGTTGCCTTTCCCTAGAAATCAGTAGAGTTATCCTTGCAAAAGCAAGTAGCTTATGCAGTATGATAAAATGACTGTTACATTGCTGGTGGAGGAAAAGATAAAGATCTTAACTACTAACTTTCTGGTATGAGTACTAGAAAATAAGGTCTTTGAATTCACGGCAAAATCAAGGTGAGGGAAACCAAGAGGATAACTATTCAGAATTTTAGCTAGTAAAGAGAAATTAGGCTAGGGCAAATAATGAACACAATCCTTACTGCCCAGGCATCGAAGTCCTTAAATTTTAGATTGCAATGAAAGTGTCTCTACATTTGTTCTATTAGGAAAAAAAAATCACAGTAATTCCAGACACATTTTTAAAAGCAATGAGTGCAGGTATGAGAGAGTATTATAGGTAAATTATCCGATACAGAAGTTTTTCTTAGAGTTACAAAATATGTTATGTCATATTCACAGTTTTTCCATAAAAAGATTTTTCCGTTAGTCATCAGGTTGGAACAACATTTATAGAACTTGGAAAAACAAGTCATAATACCTATAAAACATTTTGAAAAGTTAAAATGAAAACTTTCCGAGCAGTTGATAGAAAAGAAAGTAATGGGGAGATTTTTTTCTGCTTTTGTGTAAAAGGTGGGAGTGTTGACTGGAGAATAGTATAGCCAACTGCAAATATATGAAACTGTTAGAGAAAAGATTTCTCTTCTCCTGTTCCTATTTTCAGACAAATTACCTTCGTGGTCCTGGTCCTTTCGTTCCACACAATTATCGACTGAGCTGAAGGAGATCTCCCTATAGCTGTGAGTAGTAATGAGGCTTTAGCATTTCTTTGCACATTGCTGCTAGAGAGTGACCTCTCTCTCTAGAAGGCTCACCTTTTCATTACAAAGGTGTTACTTCTTTTCTGCATATTTAAAGCACTGCTTGTGTTACTATGCAATCCCTTCACTGTAGAGTAACAGAAAAATTCAAGCTGACATAAGTTCCAACAAGCTTCTTTAACCTTGAAAGTGAAAGGTGTCCAGTAACAGGCAGGAGCTTTGAAAGACAGCGGAAGAATAGATTCATTTTGGATTGTACTCAGAATGTTGTATAAATGATCCAAGAAACTCAGAGAGATGCCACAAACACCCCATTAAGGAGATACCAGTGACAGAATGAGAGCTACTGTCCAAAACTGCTTGAGTTTTGACAGCATTACATGATGGCATCTGAGATGTATGTAGATGTCAGCCAGTGATAGTGTCCTTTGGTGAAGTCATTTATTCATCTGACACTGATTTTTCCCCTTGTACCAGTGCATGTACTCTCTTTGTGCGACAGAATTGATGTGATCTTATGAAATTCCAAGAAAAGCAGAAATCGGGTAGACAAAATAGATGCTACTACCAAGAAAACTCTACTCAGTACTCTTAGAAGTAAAAGATATGGTGATGTGAGTCAGTCCTCACAACACAGCACTTCAAGGGAGATTGATAAACGGTGATTGGGCACAACTCACAGCTCTAAGTGCTACGAGGAGGTGATATCATGTGGCATATTTACCTGGGATTTTTGTGCTGGCAGAGAGTCGGGGAAGGAAATCTTTTTATGATCAAGCAGTATAGCTCAAAGCAGCATTGGTTTTATGAATGTGAATGATAGACAGTGGTGAATCAGAGTACAGCTGAATCCTAAACCAAGTGATTATGATGGGGCAAATTACAGGGGAATTTATGCAAGGATCTCTGCTGCTATAGCTCAGATGATTCGTCTGTGCTGTTTTTCGCTCACTCTTTTCCAAGTTTATTTTGTATTATATATCATTCCTGTAATTGTGTTCTTTGTTGTTTCTCTCCTGACATGTTAAATCCCACAACACAGTCTAGTCATGATGTTTTCCTTCTCTTTCAAAGAGTCCCAAGAGAGAGAAACAGGGAAGGTAGATGTATTTGACTTTGGAAAATGAGTTGATGCCAGTTGCAAAGGAAATAAAATATATCATAGGGGTCTGCTAAGGGGAGGGGAGTGAAAATATTTCTTGTTTGTGACAAAAGATTGCCTTGAAGATTGCTTCAGCTTGATCAGTCTGAAGTCCATGTCTCACTGTTTCCATTACAAAGGCTTTAATGTTCCTGTTTCTTTTGGAAAAGGACTTCATCTATTTTGAAATAAGTCCAAGGCTCCCCAAATGTACTGTTTGCTTTCAGACTCAAAGCATGAGACCTATGCATTGGTGTCTCATTCTAGAGGGGCTAGAAAATATTACATGATTTAAGTCATGGGCCAGGATAGCCAAGGAGTCAGCATATGAGCAGCTCCATGGCAGCTGAGGATCATAGAATCCACAGCCTTATGCTGATACAATGAGCACTACTTCTGCAAGGACTTCGAGTATGAAGATATTTGAGCACAGAACAGGGCCATGGCTTTCTCATGCTCTGGGCAATAGATGCAAGCAATATGCTTAGCAGACAGGAGAACAAGCTGTCAAGCTATGCCTGGCACAAGGACCACAGGATGGGAGAGGAACTGAAGTACTCTGCTGTGCAGGGAGTCTGTACTGTGGTGGGTCACTGCAGGGCTGTAATTAGATAAGAAAATCTCAGCCAGAATGAGTGAAACCCAGTAGACCTTTTTTTTACATACAATTTGTCTGGTTTGCACGTAGGAGGCTGGACTTCAGGACCTGTATTATGAAGGCAGAGTACTATTCATATGATACTTTCTTGGTATCAAGCCTGTAAACCGATGCAATTCATTCCTTCAGAGGATCCCAGTCAGGATGTTCACTGGGGTTGATCATTACAGAGCTGTAGTACATTAATTCAAGTCCTTAGCAAACAGTGGCTCAGTATCCTCCCCAAGCTTCCCACGACTTCCTGTTGTGAGAACATAGCTTTCTGCTGTTTTTCCTTTGTCTGCTCTTGAGATGTCCCTAATCTCTTCTGAGCATCAGCCCCCATTCTTCTGTTTGCAGCAGAGAACTTTTTCAGTGCACACCTGTGAAGCTCATTCCTAACCTGTCGTTTTCATAGTAGCAGTTTAACCAGGTTTTAAAATACAGCTCCATCCTGATACATACATACAGAGGAAGAAAATAAATGCACCCTCTGGAAAGAGATGATATGTTCTCAAAATTAGTGGCAGCCATCCCTCATAGTGTGTGATATGTTTTAAAGTTTAAGGTCTTTTTTTTTTTTTTTTTTTAGTATGTTCAACTATTAGCATCAACTGCTGATACATTTACCTCAGGCTTTTTTCTTTACAAATCCTACAACCTTTTTGGAAATTCCATTCCTTCTCCACTCGGCTCTTAATTTTTTTTTTTTTTTCTTTTTAAAGTGAAAGCAACTCTTATGTCAGATGAGCACAAGTGAGCTGCCAGAGGTAAATTCTCTGTCCTGTAAGCAGGCTTCTGTTTTACATGGGATAGCCACTGTGGAATGCAACAACTCTGAACAACAGATCATGAGTCCAGAAAAATACAAATGAAGTGACAGCAGTGTTTACAGTGCCAAGTCACTTAAATGAGAAGATACCTTATTTTGAAGTGACTACTGTCCTCCTTTGTTAACTTGAAACCATCTGGTTCTGAACATGTTTGACAGAAGGATAGAGGCTACAAGGAGACTGAATCCTACCAGTTTTATGACAATCAAAAGCAGGAAAAAGGCAAAACTTCCTCCTGCCCTGCAGGAGAGCCTGCAGCATGCACTCAAGATACATGCAAGGGTTAGGGTTAGGGTTAGGGTTCTCCACTAGGACAAGCCTCCCTTTTTCCATCTCTAGTAGATAACAGACTGAACACCAGTGTCCAGTGCCAGTGCTCAGCCAGCAGGGTGGACATCACTCGCAAAGTGGCTTGGCAGCTGGCAGATGTGCTCCTCAACATGTGTTCTGGGTGTCCTGCAACTAGGAAAGGAGGGAGGGAGCTGGAGGTGCTGCAGGTAATGGCCAGGGGTAAGCACAGAGAACTCTGGAGGGTCCTAGCCGAAATGTTCTGGAGGGGGAGAACACAAAGCAAAAGAGAGCCAAGCCTGTTGCTTGTGGGATGACTTGTTTAATTCAGATACACTCTGATCTGTCAGCAGATCCAGAGGTATTTCAACAGTGAAGCATTGCTTTAAGGTTAAAGACTGCAACTAAGGGGGGAAAGACAGAAGTTCTGTTCTTTATCTAGGAGGTGTGAACTTGATGAACCGATTATAACGTCTGTGTCTCATATTCTTTCTCTCTGAGAGAAGGATAGAAATACATGTGTGCTTCAGAGGGGAGCTGAGGTGCTTCATCCGTTTGGAAATGATTTTTCTCCTTTAGGAGACAGATGCTTTACCTTTTCCATGAAAAGCTGTAAATGTTTCAGAAACAATTAAAGAAGCTTCCTGTCATTCTCTTGGGTGAGGAAATATGATTGCTGTGGGAAAACTGAGGCAAAGAATCTATCATGTGAATATTTTATTTTAATAGTTAATGAACAGGGAAAAAGAAAGCATTACTATAAAACACATGAGCAAGATTGTGGAAAACTTTGGCAGAGAAAGGGACTGATAAATTCTGTCTTGATTGACATCTCTTGAAGGTCAAAGTGTCTACCCAGTGTATGAGGCAGTGTTAAATTTGCTCATGATGTATATATATAAAATCAGAAGACCTTGCCTCTTAGTATACTTAATTTCAGAATACATGTACTGCATAAGGCTGGCTGGTAGAGTAGAAGTAAATATTTTGAAAAGTGAATACATAAAAAGATAAGCTTTTGGTTTGACATCAGCAATAACTATTAATATTTTTTACATGAAAACCTCAAATTATTTTATGAACAATACCTAATCACCAGATAGCATGCCTCTTCAGGAGATCTCCAAATGTCTCCCTCATCCCAAGAGCCAAGGCATCAAATCAGTTCCTCTAGGCTAGTGTCAGTTCTCCACTAGGACAAGGCTCCCTTTTTCCATCTCTAGTAGATTACAGACTGAACACATACCAAGTAGCATTTCACATTATGGCAGATTATAACTATTAACTCTGATACCTGTGGCAGTTGCTTTCCCCCACTAGACTTCTGTACATTTATATCGTTGTATAAATGCATCTGTAAATCAAGCATTCTATGAAAGAAAAGAGAAACTTCAGCTGGTAGGAGATTAAAAATTTATGGTGAGAAAAGACAGGGCCACCCGTAAGTATCAGGTATTCACTGACACTAAATGATTATTTTTGATTTGTTTTCATGTTTGTTTTTAGCTCAAGTTTCTCAGAAATCAGCAGTGCCTTTATTTGATTGAACTGAACTCAATGTGAGGTTTACCATACATTTAAGCTGAAATATGCCAGCACTGGATATTGTGAAAATCTCACTCCTACACATACCCACTTTCACTTTTGTGTTCTTGAATCATATTTGGGTAGTAAATGAACAGAAATGGGCATTATTACATATCCCAGGAGAGCTAGTGCTTTCCAGAATGCTGTCTGTATTTCAGAACTGCTGTGCTTTTAATTGTCTTGAAGCCCAGCTTGTCTTTGTATCCAGTGGGTTTCCTCTCTGGCCTTGTAAAATCCATAAATTTGTGAAGTATACTAGACAAGAACCCTTTGCTCTTGCCTGTGCCATTCCTAACTTGTGACACAAACAGAAACAAGACTAATTCTGTAAGATTCTCCTGAGGGAGGAAGGTATGTGAGAAGAACACTGTCTAGCCTTCTGAGGTCTGAAGTCTTAGGCTTGTTTCTTGGATTTAATTCCTTAACTGTGTCACAAGTTTTGGACTGCTCAGTTTCTCTCCCTGGGCCATCTACTCCAATTTTGAAATCATCTAGATTCTCTGTGTTAAATGTTTATGGTTTTCTTTGTCACTTAGAGTGTGAATTGTCCCTTATTTTGTAGAAGGGAAATTCACTTCCTAGTTGTGCTGACAGCAGAAATATATGAACTGTCCACTTCCATTATGGTCATGATGAGGTCTAGATTCACCACTAACCATATCAAAAGGAGGCTTAAGATGGAGAATATATGATGACCAACTGCCCTTTACTCCTAAGAAATAGGCACTTGCATTCTTTGTATCCTGGAAGGAGTATCATCATTCTGAATGCCATGCTTATTCTCAGCATGATGTGCATGATGAAGAAGGCACTCAAAGAAAGAATTAAAGCTAGGATGACATCAAAGCAATTCTCCCTTCCATGGTGGATTAATTACAACAGAATGAAACACCAGCTAACTTGAAAATAAAAGCCCATGTATGTAAGTAGACTATGGCAGTTTATTCTAAAAATAAATTCTTCTGTCATTCCTCAAACTACAGCTCCAACAACATAATCCACTACTTTGCTCTCTTTGACACACCTTCTCAAATTTGCTGGCCAGCTCATATTGTTGCTTTGAGATTTTTGCTGTTCTGTGTCACTTGGTTGACTTTCAGAGCTGTAATAGATAATTGCTGGACCTAGTGTCTACTGATACTACATTGTGCTTGGCATGTGATATGAAGGGATGTTTCTTCAGTGCTCCAAACCTCTCAGTAGACTTTGAGATAAAAAGTTCAAACAGTGTCCCAGCTGAGCACTCAACACACATAGTGGTTACATAAGAAAATGGGAAGAAAGAGCTTTTCAAGCAGGAGTCTAAGGAGACAATCTCAGTCTATGTCCTTCTTAGAATGGACACTATCCTATACATTAAAAAAAAAAAAAAAAAAAAGTGTGACTAATCTTTTTTTTTTTCCTTCATTTTATATGTTACTTTATCTTACAGTGACTTACCCTTACCCTATCTGGTGCTGTTCAGCATCCAAACATTGCAGATGAGTACAGTCCCAAGCTCCAACAAACTGTTCCCTCAGCCAGATAGTGCTGACTTCTGCCTCAGGACACAGTAGAACAGTCACGACACTGAACTGCATTCAGCTGGTGAAACTATTGGGGAAAATAAGTAAAAGAGAGTAAAGAGAGTAAGTAGATGAGTTCTCAAATAACAATCAAAGTAAAACGTGTGCACAAAAGGGAAGTAAGACTCAAATCCCAAGCATGTAATGTGGAAACCAATTTGTAATCAATGGCTTTCTTTTCACATGTTCAGTGAGGAAATACTTGTTTTCCCAGCTCTATGCATCATAAGGCAAGGTGGACTGCTGTTTGAAGCATATTTTGTGCTTGTGACTTTTTCTCTAGTCTTGGGCAAGTTAGTGATTTTGTGTGATTTCTGATAGCTGGAAACAGTGGTACTGATTTCTGCCATAAACAGCTTGTAAAAATGTTGATATATTAGGGGATCAGAACAGAGTGATCTGAGTAATACATTTGTCTGGTACATTAGTAACATCTTTGTGAGCTCTACTTGTTTTCTTTCCCAAAGAAAATGTACTTGCATACAAACAAAACTACATTTTCAACTTTTATTTCAGTGCGCTAACATGAAGACAGAAGAGAGACATGCAGTTGCACAGTTGTGCTAAATATGTCCTCCATTATTTGAGACAAAATTAGCTTTTGGACCCTACTGATTAGAACAAGACAGAGAGTTATTGCTGAGAATATCAGTGATAGGAGAGAAACATTCTCTGAGCTTTATACCACACTCCCCATTCTTTTGTCAGCTTACATTATAAATAAATAACAAAGCAATTTGACACATGCCCATTGATTAAAAATAAAAGTTGTCAGAGTGAGAGGAGAAAGACAAAAATATGAATTATTAATAACAATATTAAGCAATGCAAAAAAGATGCTTAACATGCAGGAAAGTCCCTGAAAAGTCACTTAGTGAAGGGGAAGAAAAGGACAGCCACAGAGACCTTGCCTCCACTACTTTGTGGCTACTTCCTCACTACCTAGTCTAGCAACTTGATCCTTGAAGGTCAGGGTGGCCATGTGAGAAAGAAGGGTGATTCTGTTAATTTGTGTTATCTTGTTTACCTCCTCTCTACTATTTCTAACATGCACTACCAGCAAGCATGAAGACTTCATGTAAGGTATGGAGTAAATTTAAACTGATCATATTCATGACTGAATTGACTATCTTGTGTTTCTGAGCAATCTTCTTGCCAGCGAGATTTGAACAACGGATTGATGAAACTGACGCTTTTGTGGCAGAAGCTAGGCTAATTTAAACTCTTTCTAACTTGGTATATCACAGGTACCTGGGATTTAGTAAACGGTAGTAAGGCATGCAAAAGTACTGTTACTGCTAGTTGTAGTCTGTGTTCTGTGTACTACAGTGTATTGCCCCAGTTGATGTATCAAACTCTAGCTGGAATAATTATGCATTTTTTTCCCCACCTTCTGTTGCTTATTTTGGTTGTATCTATTTCAGTGCTTTCATTGATCAGACCAGTTTGAATGGCTACTGGGTATGCTGACCATCCTAGCAGCACTTAATTTTCTATCTACAGAGATCAGATTTTTTTTTTTTTTTCACTGAAGTGGAAAGGAAGAAAAAGTATACTTGCAAAGAGCAAAAAGAGTAACTACGTGACTTCTCTGAAATCTGTAGAATCTCAATTAGTGACAGTCCTGCTTGCTGAAAAATTACAGTGCTCTGAGCACATGATACTGCATGCTATCACAATAGAAGAACTAATCAGAAAGTTTTCCTGGTCAGGTAGAACCAAAGGTCCTACTGTGGTTAAAATGATGGCGTTTGTAGTGGAGCATCGTATATTTCACTTCTTCATGTCCAGTCTGAAGATTACATTATGTGTAACTGGAGAGATGATATCATAAAGAAAATGACTGCAGGAGTAGTAAAGCTCCTCGTCTGTGCTTATGATGTTAATGTTTTGAATTAACAAACTGTTAATGAATTCACAACATGATCTCCTATTTATTGTGTTTTAACTCTGGAAAGCTCCCTTTTAAGCATCTTTGGTTCAAGTAAGGGCTAAGCACTTGTAGCTTTTATGGGTTTCATTAAGAGTCAGAAATGCTCAGAGCTTCTGAAAATGAGGTCAAATGATCTTCTCTCTAGCATTTTGTTGCATATGGTACAGGTATCTCCATCTTATCTCCTTATTTCAGCTTCAATTGCAGTTAGCTGGAGAATAGTAGGTACTTAGAGGTGTGATTCACCCTATCACAGTGAAAGGCATCCAAAATACTCTTGTGTAAATGCCCACTTCTGTTCACAGACTGTAAAGAAAGTCTGGATGAAGCAGTTAAAAAGTTAACCAAGATTCTTGTGTGTGTGTACCTTGAGCTGAGTAACTGAAATTAGGGAATTGTTCTAGAAATGTTAGGCTTGGCTTTTCTGGTTCTGTCTGTTAAATTGTTATGTATGTTGTGAGAAAATCATAGAATTGCAGAAATGGTTTGGGCTGGACTGGAAAGGACTTTAAAGACCTTCTAATTACAACCCACCTCCCACTAGAGCAGGTCGCCCAAAGCCTCATCCAGTCTGGATGAACACCTCCAGAGATGAGACATCCAAAGCTTCTCTAGGCATCCTGTGCTAGGGCCTCTCAACCCTCTAAATAAAGAATTTCTTCTTAATGTCTTATTTAATTCTGCCCTTTTATTTTAAAGCCACTACCTTCTGTCCTATCACTGTACTCTCTGTTAGAGGATCCCTCTCCAGCTTCTTGTAGAACTCCTTCAGGTACTGGAAGGATGCAGTGAGGTCTCCCTGGAGCCTTTCCTTCTGCAGTCTGAACAAGCCCAGCTTGCTCAGCCCCTCTTCACAGGAGAGGTGCTCCAGCCCTTTGAGTATCTTTGTGGCCTCCTTTGGACAGTGTCCAACAACTGCATGCTTGGGGTCCTAGAGTAGGATGCAGCATTGCAAGTGGAGACTCATGAGAGCAAAGTAGAGGTAATTAGTTCCCTCTATCTGCTAGCCACGCTTCTTTTGGTGCAACCTGGAATACAGTTGGCTTTCTGGGCTCCAAACACGTGTTGTCGGTTGATATCAAGCTTTTAATCCACTGGTATCCCTAGGTCCTTCTCTACAGGGCTGTTCTCAATCCATTGTCTCCCAGCCTGTATTTATGCTTGGCATTGTCCCTACCTGGAAGCAGGACCATGCACTTGGCCTTGTTGAACCTCGTAAAGCTCTCACGGGCCCACCTCAATCCTACTGAGGTCTGTCTCAATGGCATCCCTTCCCTCCATTGCACTGATTGCACCACTCAGCTTGCTATCATCTGCAAACATGCTGAGGATGCACTCAATCCCCTTGTTCATGTCACCAACAAAGCTGGTGAATAGTACTGGTAAGATGGACTTCTCTTATTTGGTACTCTATGTATAGAGGTGGAGAGTTCTTTTTAGCTCCTGAATGGTTTTCATTTACTTTTTGTGAGTTCTTTCTACTTTTACATGTAGTGTGAGTAAACTTTAGCACCGAGTGATTGTGTCACTTGGTCTCAGCATGAGTACCACACACTATTGCTAAATTTGGCTTCGTATGAATTATTGGTCTCTCTTAAATAATTAGTACTTCTAATCTGCTAGATCTGGTCCTCAGGGTTTTGGTGAACATTAATTTGTACATTAAAAGACTGAATTTAAGATAATGTTATTGGTTTGGAAAAGTTCTACAAACCAATATTTGCTTAGCAGAGCCCAAGCGCAGAACAAACTGAATGAAACAGAATGGCTTCTGTGGCAGAAGTGAGGTGGAGAAGGAAACAGCTATCCTTTCTCACACGTACCCAGAACTGTAGCTGAAGTCAAATAAAGACATGTAAAGAGATACTAGCATGCTATGCCTAGCTCCCCTGGGACTAGAAGGCAATCATTTTATAAATCTACTGGTACCATATTTAGCCTTATTCTAAAATCTTTTTCAAATGTCTGCAAGGAAATCTTTAGATGTTTAAAGAATTTTGTCCTCTGATGAGGAGATTCTTAAGAAAATGAGTTGGCTTTAAAATTAAGCAAAGAGAGTTAAGAGAACCTTTGATAAGGAATTTTAAGAATCTGGGAGAAAGCACTTTAATAATACTGCTATAGTAATTTTCATCAGTCTTACTACACCCATGTGCAGTATTTCTACTCTGTAAACTGAAGCATATTTATTTAAATGATTTGCCAAATATCTTATCATGGGTAAGTGGCAAGCTGCAAATGGAACCCAGGAGTCCTAATTTGATTTCTTGTTGAATTCAAAGACAGTATTCAAAGCCTCTGAAAGAAAAACACTCAAGAATTCAACAGTAACACTCTGCATGAGGAGTCTCCCATTTCAATAAATGTGTGGTTATGATATGTCTGTTCTTCACTGACCAAGGTCCCTGAGGTTGCTTTCAATCCAAACCCATGTCTCCTTTGTGGGTGCACATTGCACTACCAGATCTTTCAGTGCTCTGAACCAAAAGTCTTGTTCTTAATGGACATACTGGGGAAAATACAGCCATCTAAAAACACCACTATTGCCAGTGAAAAAAAGCAAGCATGAGTGAAATAAAATCTGTAGAGTCATATGAATACAAGTTGCAGCTTGAATGCTTCTATCAGTGCTGAGTTTTGGGGTTTTTTTTAGAGAAGTGAAGATCAGACAGCAGAGGATATTATTTATCTTAAAACTCTGTTCTATCTATTTGCCATCTCTGTGAGATCTTGAATAAATATAGATAAGTCTCTGTATTTTAAAATTTGTATTTTGAATTTGACAGCACACTGGATGAGCTTTACAGAGAGGTATTTCAGTGGGAGGTTTTTGAGAGAAGGCTCTTCCCATCAGCTTGTCTTCCCAGTATATTTTCTAGTACCTGACGACAAAAGGTGAGAGCAAGAGCAAACAATAACCATCCCAGAAAATCTCAGTAAACATTTGAAATCAGTAGGTTAAGTTGGCTGGTGTAAAAGTCTTGCGTACATCTAGTCCATAAAATCAAATCTCATAATCTTAAAAGGAAAATTCAAGAGTCAGGGAAAATGCAGTTCAACTTGATTTGCACAGTTAGGACTTTTGTTTGTGAACTTCTGTCAGGGCTGATCTCGGTATTTATATAAAATATAAAACTGATGTTCTTTAGAATTCCAGTTTCTGCCAGAGTCAGAAGAAATGTTGTGTGTTACAGCCCGTTTACTTTGCAGAGATAGAGTATGAATTTCCTCAGCCGAGACATGGAGAGAATAAAGAGGAATTCCACGAACGGTTTCTCATTAATATCTAATTTTGTGTGTGTTTGGCCAGAAACAGAAGGAATTTGATTTTCTTACATTTGTGCTGAGAATAAGGTCTGAAGAATAGATGGAAAGGTACAGCTTAATACACATGCACTAGCTGTCTGTACAGTAAGTACTCAGTGCATTTGCTTAAACATAAATATTTGGTACAACTTGATGCATCTTCTGACCTCTTGCTGCTTTTCCCAAAAGCCAGGTATCTCAGAAGTGGCAAGTCATATTTGCTAGCTGTGTCCAAATATGTTGAAGCCTGTAAGGCTTTTGCAATGGCACTTGAAAGCTATGTTTAAGCAAATTATTTGAGCCCTAAAAATAAAACTTTGCATATTTGTAACCACCTCTGGCACATGATTTAGTGATGACAGTGCTACCATGTGATGGTCCAGGAGAAATCCTTTTTCTAGCAGCTGTTAGAGGTGAAAATACAGATGATAGTTGTAGACCCATTGATTTTATTAATGATTACTTGATTACATTGGTGATCCATTTTAGGTCAGCACTTAGGCCAGGATTTTTACCTATAAATAATCATTCTGCATATAATATATGCAGTGGGCGTGATGGACAGTTAAAAGTAATTAGTATACAGTTTTACTTAGCTGACATGCTTATGCTGAGTGGTGTGAATATGATTTGAGTTCTCAGATTGCCATGCATTCATGCTTACTATTGGTAGAAAAAAAAATCTAGAAGTTAAGAAGTTAAGTTGTATTGTAAATTCTGTATTAATCACAGTGTCTGTGTAACAGAGGTTTTTAAAAAGTGAGAACTTAAGTCCATGTTATTGTAGTTTGTGCAGGTTAAGAAGATGTACTAAATATCTGCAGTTTATTAAATTCTCTAGCATAAAGGAAAAATACATGTTATCTGAAGTTACTCAAAGGAGTATATGTTGTGTGTTTTAAGACATCAGATTCTAATTCTAGGTAACACATAATGCATATTGATCTTGCCATAATTTTGCAGGTGTCATTAGTTGCATTGTTTCTTTTTAGCTGATACAAGGCTATATATCATGTCAGATATCAGTAATTATATGACACCACCAGTTTGGTTTTCTGAGCCTTTTTTTTTTTTTAAGATACAGTCCTTATTAGAAGTAACACTGTGAAGTATGAATCTTTTTCTTCTATTTCCTGCAGTAGTACTCTTCTACAGCTATTTTGTATCATGAAAATAAGCATAATAACTTCCAGAAACTTACTCCTTTGCCCTTATTCCAGCAAACCTCCCATTGACTTCTGTAAGTATTTTACCCAAGTGGAGTCCAAATCAAGAGTTAGCAAGATACTTCAGGATTTTATGCTCTATTTAAAGGAACTTGAAAGGATAAATTTCTTCAGTGATGAAATCTGAGGAGCTCTTAAATACTGTCAACTGTTTCTTAACCTTTTCCAGAAAGCAATCCATAGATACTTTCTGCAGAAACCTGTATTTTGTTGATCAGGTCTGAAGGATTTTGCTTCGTGAAACTTCACCTAGAACCAGACCTGGAGAAAAGAGATTACTGAGATCAATTTGTTTATTTTCTTCTCTGATGTGTTAGTGTTCCATACTAGACAGTTACATTTGCTGCCTTTAATATTTGCTTTCATTTGCTCTACCTTGATAAAGACAAAGTTTATGGTCTTTGCTTACACTGTGAGATGTATTTTGATTGTGCACAGTATTCAGTGAATTTGGTGAAGACTCTATCCATTAATTTCATGACTTAATGATTTATTTTCTGGTCAATATTCAGGAGAGGAGATAAAAAGACTCAGGTTCACATCCCCTATTGTCCTTGGGTCATAGTGTGGACTCTGGCCAACTATTTCTGATGCAGAGGGTTTAGTAACTTTGATTAATTCATGATCACAGAGTGCTTTGGGCTCCTGGGATAAAAAGCAAAATAGAAGTGCAAAGCGTTATTAATGGAAAGTACGCTTGACATGCTTAGTATACTATATTAAATATCATTTGGGGTTGAGTACATTGTAAAAGTGCAAGTAACTCAGCTGAAGGTAGTTAGGGTGATGTCTCTAATTGAGAGAAACAGATTCTTAATCAGTGTATCACAACTACAGCCTTCACGGTAACTTCGTGGTTAGGTTTATGGATCGATTTTAATCATCTGAATAACATATGGCCTAGGAACTAGGTGCTGACAGCATCTTCTGAGTTTGGGGAACATATGCAGTTACTTCTGGTATTGATGTCTGGGAATTTCTCTTCCTCTCCTGTCTGGACTTAACAAGCCTTCAGCTGCCATTTAATTTCAAAGAGCAACACCATTCAATGAAGCATGTATTCTCCCCTTCTCCTAGCGGTTGGTAGTAGAAATTTCTGTTTCTTTAGGAACTCTGTAAAATATAACGTGAATTCTGGATCTATTTACACTGGGACAAATCTTGTTTTGACTTATAGTAATACAAGATTTTCCACTGTGTCCCATAGCCAGGATTCAGCATTTTAGAGTCTGTTCCTATGTTGTAGGAAGCACTGATGGAGGAGCGCTCAGTGAAATCATGGGTATGTTACAGCATCAACTTTTCTTCAGAGCAGCTCAGCTACAAAGCTCTATTAGTGGAATTTCAGTGTTTATGCATAATGTGAGATCCAGAGGGATGTGCACATCTACATTAATATTTTGCTTTGCTGGCAATAGTTGCAGTTTTAATGAAAGTGTCATAAGACCTGGTGTTTTCCTTAAAAATTCCACTCTTGAAGTAAACAGATAATGTCAAGAACCTCAGTTTTTGTTTGTAAAAGTTTCTAGTCCTCTTGATTGGAAAGAAGACACTGAATCATGATCAAAGCATAACACAGAGACTTAGAAATGAGAAAAAATATAAATATAAAGCCTGGTACTTATTAGATTGGTTAAAAATTTTTTTAAAACATGTTTAGAGTTTTCAGGGGGAGAATGGTGAAAGACGGAAGGGAAACAGTATGAGATCAGCATTGGCGGATCTCATTTGCACTTCATTTTGAGTTTGGTCTGAGAAATAGTTTCATGGTCTGAATACCAGCACTGAAATCCCTGTGCAAGTTGAGTATCAGCAGCATGACCTGGAATAAAATTCACACCTTCACACCTCTATAAAGAACTACAACAGTGGGGTTTTACTGCATATTTTGCTAGCCATTCAAACAAAGATTGCTTGAATTATGTTCTGTCTGTGCCTGTGTCCATTCACAGAAATATTTGTGTTACTTATCAGTGTTTTTATTAGTTGACCAAGAGGTGCACTATCGTCATTCATTTGTATGGTGTTTCTGCTTCTCTGCCTGTTTCTTTGGCTGGGTTTCTTCTTCTCTCCACACTCACAAGTGCTTGGGCAGTGAAAGTACTAGTTAAAATAAATTTCAAAAGCATTATTTTGTTATATTGTGCTGGTAATTCTTTAAATTGAGACAGTATGTATTGGTAAAAGGTACCTACCCATTCAGACTCTAGTTGTTAGGATTGCTGTAGGAATTACTGGATGAAAATCTGTGTCCTTTATTGTAAGAGAACTGTACTGCAAGATGCTGAGGGTCTTCTGTGGCTTTGAAAGCTATGAAACAGCTTTCAAGATTTAAAATGAGTGTTTATGAATTTTTTTCTCTCCAAATTCCATTACAAAAATAACAATAACAATAAAACTTCAAATAAAATAGTTCATTTGCCTAGGGAATTGTTTAGTTTGTTATTTGGATTGTAGTAGTGCCCCAGTTCCCAAACAGAATTAGGATCTGTTTGTAGTAAATGTTTGAGTAGAAATTAAGAGATTGCCCTGCTTTAGGTCTTCATAATCTACATCAGAGATTCATACAAATGAGAGGAGACATTGCTATAGGCAAAATGTCAAAGGACATTTTGGAGGTAATCCTGTTGCAGAGATGGGCCAAGCTATTCCAAGGCAGATTTGAATCATGCAGACTGTGGTCGGCACAGTACCTGTTCTGTGCATGAAACAAAACTGTGGAAAGTGAGATTCTTTCCTTTCCTTTTCCCTTTTCCCTTTTCCCTTTTCCCTTTTCACTTTTTTTCCCTTTTCCCTTTTCTTTTCTCTTTTCCCTTTTCCCTTTTCCCTCTCTCCTCTCTCCTTTTCCTTTTTCCTTTCCTTTCTCCATCCTTTCTCCTTTCCTGTTTCCCCTTTCTCCATCCTTTCTCATTTCCTGTTTCCGCTTTTCCTTTCCCTTTCCCTTTTCTTTTCCCTTTCCCTTTTCCTTTTCCTTCCCCTTTCCTTTCCCCCTTCTTTTCCCCTTCCCTTTCCTCTTTTCTTTCCTTCTTTCCTTTGCTCCTTTATTTTTTTAAATGGTGAAGATCTTGAATTCTGCTGAAAAATTGACTGTCAGAGAGAATATTTCTGATATTCAGCTGACAGTTTTGCATTTTAAAAAAATTCGTAATGCTGTCAGTAAAAGAAATTTTTTGCAAAACAAAAAAAAAATCCCATTCAGCTGCAAATAGATTGAATTTTTCACACACACACACATATATATTTTAATTAGCCTTTGTTGGGGAAAAAGTTGGAACCTAGTAATAATGCCTGTGACTCATCAGTTTCTTTAACTGACATGGCTTGAAAACTTTTTGAAAAGAACCTAAAAATGCATATCAGTTTCTAAGGGTAAATACAAGTCACCCTCCATACTCTTTTTCAAACTTTTGGCATTCCTACTGGGGAGACCCCCCTGGATCTGACCAGAAACAGTGTTTTCTGCAGCAGGCCATAGGTGGAGATTATGTCCAGAATTTGAAGTCAGATCCTAACTGTTTTGCAGATGGGAGGGAGAAGCAGCACTTTTGTTTCTCTTACATTTGATTTTTTTCCATTTCCTAAATAGAACCGTTCCTTGCAGGAGAAAATCCAAAGAGAGATCCAGTTCTTCTCCCTGCCTTCCACCTCTAGATAATCTCCTGTGAGTAAATTAGGGCATATGCCAGGAGTGCTGCTTCCCCAGCCAGCAGCATAAGGAAAATGTCTGGCTATGCAGAGCCAGATTTTTCATTTCTGTGTTTATTAAAGTTAGAAGGAGAAATAAGAGCTTTGGAATCTTAAAAAATAAAATGAAAACAAACAAACAAACAAATGCATCAGCTGGCACTTGGTGCTAGGAATTTTATATAATGGTGACACAGAAACAAGGTCTTCAGCTTGTGTTTTCATCCAGTAAATATTATAACTCCTTGAAAACTTGAAACTCTTTAAACTTCATTTGCTAGACCACCTTAGAGCAGTTATGAAGCTACTATCTTTTTCCTAAGATCAGGTGGATGTTTTTGGACCCTGGAGGATAACAGCGAAGCTACGGAGAAATTGTACAGTCTTCCAAATAGTTACGGTGCAGTTTAGGATGAAGGGAGCTGTATGCTAACAGCTCTTAAATAATAATCTTCATACTGCCACAGAAAGACACAGAATATTTAAATCAATCTGAAATCCTTCCAGTTAAAAATAAAATAAAGGGAATGGTGCATCTTGGCGAATGCATCTTGACCTCATGCTATTTTTACAAGTCAGACAGATGTGCAGCCACTGATAAGCTGGTACCCAGGACTAGATATCAAATCAGAAATCTGTGGACTCACTCTTCAAATCCCAGTACTAATCGCAATGATAAAGAGCTACCTTTCGATTAATCCTGCCCTGGACTTTAGACGAAAGATACTGCAGTTTAATTACTGAGCGAAATCCACTTTGTCTGATCTGCCAGTCTGCACTGTAATGTCATAATATAATCAGCTTCACCCCTGTCTGAAGCTCCAGGGCTGTGAAGTCCAAGGACTTGTTTGATTGGAAGAAATAAAACGATGTTCAAACAACCACCAGCCACAGTGCTGTAATTACCAAAATCTTGTTTGCATCTGTCTGTCATTTTTGCCATTGGTTTTTTATGACACTGAAAGGCAAGGAGAGATTGTGGTGGATAAGAACAGCGACCTGACAGATGACAAATAAGATGTGGGAAGGTTTGCTTGGAGAAAATAATCATTGTAAAATATTCAGGCTAATTAAACTGGGTCTCTTTCTTATATATTTCCCATCGGCTTCAGTGACACATGCAAGTTCAAGCAAAGCCAGCCATTGGTACTGTCATCTCATAATTAAAACCTGTAACTGATCTGGGAGTGTCTCCAGCAGAGGTTCCATTGAGGGGACAGAACACGTCAGTGAGCGAGAAATACATTTTTACCCATGTGAGAGCTGCAGCAGGGCTGCCAATGGGTGCAGTGTCCCCTACCTCTGCCAGCAGCGGGCACTGGCCGTGACTTGAAGTGACCATTTCTTCAGATAGAGGTCCTGGCTTACTGGTAGGAATCATCGAATGAATCTTGAGCAGATGTAGGTTTCAGCTCCCACAGCAGTATGGGACCACATAACGAGTTCCACTAGAAGCAAAGGGAGGGTTTAGGGTGCTTCTGCTCACTTAGTATCTTGCCTTTCAGCGTCTTTCTCCCTGACCTCCTTTGTTAGGAGTGCCTCCAAGGCGTGTTGGTAGCAATTTCTTTTCAGTGGACCATAGAGAAGTTCATTACCTGCTTCAGACTTGTTTCAGCAGTGCTCAGCATGTACCAATTGGGCAGCAGTAATGTACTGTTACCTCTAACCACAGCTGTACTGGGTCACTAAAAGAAGGTGAGAAGATTTAAGTTTTCTAACAAATGCTTTGTTTGGATACCTTTCTGGCAATTCAGGGAGGTTATGACAATGGTATGGAAAGAAGTTGGCAAAGCTCTCAAAAATAGTTTGCACTCAGTTTATTGCTAAGATAGAGATGATAATGACTAGAGAAGGAAACAAAGCTTTCATCTAGCTGCCCTTTAGGGAGAGCACTCCATCCTGTGCTGACTGATTTTCTTATTGTCTTTTGACCACTCAAGCTTTCTTCCCCCAGCCACCTTCAAGAACCTGATTTATCTCAAATAATTTTCTTATTGTTCTACATTCTTTGCTTTCCCTTTTGCATCTGTCTTGGCTATTTCTAGCTAGATCTTCCTTTTCTCACGTGATCTATTCCCTACAACCTATGTCATCTGATTTGCAATGATTCTTTCTTCCACCCTTCTAGCACGGAAATCGCATCCTTTCACTCTTCTCCCAGCTCCACTCCCCTAAAAAACACTTGCAATTTCCATCTCTATCTGTTTCCGTAGAGTGAGCTACTAGACTATCAGAATCACAACCACAGCTCGATTAAGGTCCATGTGCCACTTCCTCATCAAAGGGGTGTCTTGTTCAGCGCCTATGACTAAAGAGGCCAAGCACAGGATACCTCCAGGTATTCTGGAGTTATAGCCCGTGGGTGGGTTTCTGTGCAAAGACCAGTTCTCTTCTGTACTGCAAAATCAGAGCAATGTCTTAGGGCAAAGACTGGGGATGAGGAAGAATAACAGACAGCAGTTGCTAGCTGTATGTGTCTCTGTCTTAAACTTGCAATGCATTTACTTTCTTCCTCTTTCTTTTGTACCCTGTAGCTGACAGCGGTGCCTAGCATCGCCTGTCAGCAGGGATGGCATGCAGGGTGTTTTGCAATGGAAATCTGGCTTTAAACCTAACTGGGTTTGTCACTGGCGTTTTAACTTCTGAATAGTATTTAAACATTTCAGTCTATGGACTGAGTTTCAGCAGGATCTATCCAGAAGAGGCTGTCTAGAGAATCATCTCTGAACCAGCTTTGACCAGCAGCAATGACCCCAAGTGCTTTATTTGTACGGTACTTTTGGCCTCAGTCTAATCCTTTACCTTAGAAAAAGAAATGTCAGAAGGAAGATGTGCACAGCTTCCTTTAAATCTCAGGAGACTACTTTTCAGCACAAAGGAGTCCATCTAGTTACATGGCCTTGCTAATACCAGCACACTGCACTGATATTCTTGTTTCCCAGGGGAAAAATAGCAAGGGAACCTGAAAAATAGTTGTATGGACAGTAACAACAGAAATTATTTCTTTTGCAAATAAGAGGATAACGGAGGGCACAGGATAGTGCGTGATGGCACTTTAAAAGGAAGGAAGAAATTAGTGTGTATTGATGAGAATATTCTTTCACCACTGGAGAAGGATTTATGTGGGGGAGTGTATGTAAATAGTCAGATGTTTGGTATGCTTACAAGCATGAAGATGGAAGTCTTAACGTATTGTCTGTCATATACTTTGGTGAGGTATGTGCAGTTTTGCGTCCATGACACCATGCAGCAGCCTGATTAAAACTTTGGGGCTTTCTGCATAGGTATGGCAGGTTATGAGGGTAGCTTACAGCTACCACCACATTATCAGGACTGCCACTAGCACTTCTCAGAAGGCCTGACTTAGGGTGTTCCTTGCTGTATATGTTGTTTGAGCCTCTTACCTCCTCTAGGAAAAATAGTTTCTCTCTCTTCGCTCTCCATCTCAATGATACTTGTAGGTCCCAGTTGTCTTAGAATAAGTTCCCTGACGTCTTCTAAGAAACCATGCTTCTATTAGGCTCTAGTACTGTGTGAATTAATGTGTGAGGTTTTTTGCTGTGCAAAATCCAAGCAGTGATGATCTATACTTAAAGGACATAGCAGAGGTGGGAGACCAGGAGAAACGGGAGGAGCAAGGAGAGGAGTAATTTGAGGATGGATAGAAGACAAAAAGGGTTAGGTTCATATCCCATCCTTCATGGCCCAGTGATGTCATCAGTTCTGGTTCTTCAGTATTTATATTCCTCAGCCCCCAAACTGTTTGCTTATCATAACAAATTAGAATTGTTTGAGTTGGAAGGGACCTTTAAAGGTCATCTGGCCCATCTTCCCTGCAATGAACAGGGACACCTACGACTAGGTCAGGTTGCTCAGAGCCTCCATCCAGCCTCACCTTGAGCATCTCCAGGGATGGGGCATCCACCACCCCTTTGGGAAACCTGTGCCAGTGCTTCAATACCCTTATAACAAAAGACCTTTTCCTTTTACCCTATCTAAAAGACTTATTCATGGCCTTGTACTCATGCTTATAAGCCTTACCACTTAGGAATCCACATGCATGTGGCTCACAAAATCACGTTTACGAGCATGTTTTCCCAGCTGATTCTCAGTTCCAGCTACCCAAATTCATGTCCAGTTACCAAGACATCTTTTATTCATTCAGGAGCATTTTATTTCTGCAGAAATGAAAGCAGAATTTAATTTAGAAAAAATGATAAATTTAGAAAAGATTAGGTGATGAATTGAAAGGATACAAAGTACAATCACAATTTCCTGGGCCCCAAGCGGCATAAAAAACTTTACTGAAAGTAGGGTGATATTTGTAAATATCAGGAGCAATTTCACTCAAATATGTGAATCAAATCGAACTTCTGGAGAACCAGGAGCAAGAGCTGGATCTTAAGGGCGCTCCTTGGTTGTACACTCATTTTCTAATTTAAAACTGCATCATTGTGTTACTGTATTAGTTCTAGAACTATCAACAATGTGTCATTTCATCGTAATATCCTCTTTCTGCTTTACACAAAGACTTCAATGAAGAGAATTTTCTGTTCACTTTTGATGGCAGAGGTTTCCATCTCTCTAGGGAGAGATGCTGCTCAGAGGGCACTGGGGAGGAGAGAAGCCACATTCCCTGCTGAACATATGGAGCTGTGCAACAGCACAGGCTAGCTTCTTATGAAGGCACTATAGGGTTCCCTGATATGATGGGGCCACCAGCTTTGGGACTGACTAGAAAGCCCATCTAGGTTCATACTGCTTTCTAAATGGAAGCTAAAGGGAGACTGAATTTAAGCCCACGACATTCTGCAAGAGCAAGCAGAGAGTTAATATTTTTGGTCTCTGGTCCTTCCAATGCCACTAACAATATTTTGAGGGCAGAAGGCAACTACTAATTGTGATGTAACTTGAATGATTTCATCGCCCTACTCCTCTCACTCAGTTGGGACATTCATCAGCTTTCCAGTCACTGCTGACCTGGGATGCCAGAAATCTGGCAATCCTATACAGCAGCTTAGCCAACCTGGAGATGATTTATCTACTCTGGTTCATTTCTGTAAATATATACATATTTTATTCATGTATGTGCAGAGCACACTCATGTTTATAATTGTGTGGGGACTTTCAATTTTGGTGTGCTTTGTATGTATACATACTTAACAAAACAAAACAAACAACAACAAAAACACGACTGAACTACATCATGTCAAAGATGAGGGAAAAAAAACTCATTTTAACATCTTGTTGCCAATCCCCTAATCTATACATTTTTCTCTAAGCGCACTTCTCTAGAAAATAATAAAATATCGTTCTGGGGAATGTTATCGGTGGTAGAATCTTTCTCTCCTTTAGCATGAAGAGTAGCTGAGAAACCAGAGGGGCAACTTGCGTGGCTGTCGGAGCCTCAATTGAATTCATGCACAGGTCTAAAGAGATCAAAATTGTTTGAATTGATCCTTTCTGTTGCTCCTGTGAAGAGAAATCCCTTAAGCCTTTTGCTTTCTTGTCATGTACAGTCTCCCTTTGTCAGTTCATGTCCAAGGTCCCCGTTTTCATTTTTCTTAGGGATAGCAGGAGCTCTAGCAATATCTGTCTTTATAATGTCTGCAGTTAGAGAGTAAGAGACCGAGTGTGAGGCTATGGGGAGAAGGATAAAATACACACGGTGAGCATCTGACCCCTGAGAACCTTGCACTGTCTCTGAGAACCACAACCTTATCAGGCATCACAGTTGTGGCATCCTCTGTGGCAGAGGATGACAACAAAAGCAACTTTGCCCACCACAATTATTATTCAGATTTGAGACCTGGGTTTTAAAACAAATGCATTTGGAGCAGAGATGTGGAAAGAAAGAGAAACACAAGTGCTGCTTATTGGGGGCCCTGCAGACAGAAAATTATTGTGTTTCTAACACTATTGATTTTGTGCAGCAGCTGATATTTCAATCTGGGTGCAGCATGTCTGAGAGTCTACGCACACTGTCAAGAAGAAATATGATAGTGTCTTAAAAGATTAATAATATCGCTGGTCCTCAGGAGGCTTGTCTTAATTCACTGGCCTGTTCCTTGGCATGTACTGTAATTTATCTAGTCTGATTTGAATAGCAAATGGCAATCGGCTGCCATTAGGGAAATAGGCATCAGTCTTATTGATCCAGGATGGGCTGGATTTTATTTAAGGAGAGCTGCAAAATGTTATTAACTTCCGGATGAGAGGCTGCAGGTGGAGAATTTTTTTTGCAGTGTTCCAAGGAAGGGAAATTGCACTGAGTCTTGAAAGTCCTGAAATGGATAGGAAGAGGGGAGGATGTGGAAAGTGGGGCATCAATTGCTACCCATTTGTTTCCAAAGATACCTATTATTTCCAACACAAATATTTGTTTTTCAGGGCTTTTTGTATGATTTTGTCAGTGAGGGACTGAGTTATCTATGAGTGAAAGCATTTGGTGAGAAGAAAGTCTGGTGGTTGATTTTCCATATTGATTGAGATACAGCTGGAGCTGCGTAAATGGTTTGTTTTCCAGTCCCCCTCACTGTGCTTAATAAGAGCTACACAATTAATCTCCAGACATCACGCTGAATATGTACTCCTTCTTACAGTGTGCTATCTGTGTGTTTAGAGTTACCACCAGTGCTACCTAAGGAGAGTGGCTGGTGTGACTGAGAGGGAGGTATTACCTCACAGCTATTGTTAAGGTTTGGTCATGGTTTTCCTGTTCATACCAGTCCTCGTCTGAACCAACTGTAAGGGACAGAAGCCACTGTCTTTGGATAATCTCTTGCTGCAAATATTATAGGTACTTTTTTTCAGTGCATGTCATTGTTAAATATCATGCTAGAGCCATGAATGTGAGGAAAACAGAACTGGTGCAATTCCAGACTCTAGAAAAAAAACAAATTGCTTGGCATTGTGGGGATCCTGAAAACTAAGTTCAAAGCAGTAAAATTACACTGAATACTTTGGTTAACGTCCAGCCTCACGACATGTCACAGTGAGATAACCTCCCCAGGGAAGTAGAGAATGCCCAGCTATTTGACACGCTTTCAAGTTAGACTAAGTAGAACGTCAGGAAAAAAAAGCGTAAGGAATACCCATACTCAGGAGGGAGGATGGAGGGAATGATTAAATACCATAGGTCTCTGCAACTTTAATTGCTGTACTTCTTTGATACCTCACAGTCTCCCAGCAGGAATCACCAGAAAGGAAGATTCAGGAGTGCCGTCTATTAAAAAGCTTATAGATACTTCAGTTCCAGCAGGAGGTACTTTAAGGAACAGTGGAGGAGTGTCGTGTGGAGGGACTTCAAACCTCCCCTTCAGTCTGGTCTCCTGGGAAGCCAGCACTCTAGGGAGCGGTGCTGGAATGGCAGCTCCTAGTCCCGGTGCCAGGCTCTGCAGGAGGCACCAGGCAGGAATCAGTCTTTCAGAAGATGGGAAGTACGTAATGGAGAAAGGGTTGAGGCAGGGAGGATGTCCACAGCTGGTCAGTGTTAGCTTTTCCCTTTGAGAAGCTTCTCGAGGCTTACAGGGCAATGTCACAGCATTTTCCACCAGCAGTCACAACAAACAAAAAAAGGTGTGGGAACATTTCAGAAAATTAGCTCCTTGTTTCATGCACTTCTTTTGCACCTAAAATATGGGCATAGACAATAAAATGCTACAGGAAATGGCCAAGCACAAAAGCAATAAAATAAATTGGAACTGACTTTGGGTTTTTCTTTTTTGAGCAGCAGTAATTGCTATACATTGTGATGTTTGCATAAGAAATTAGTTAATGTGTAGGAGAATGACATGTGATACATTTTGTTTGCCCGATGACTGTAGTCTCTGAGTGAATGACTTATTAAGGTTAATAAAAAAATTTTTGCTTGTGACTTGTAATAATACAATTGCTAGAAATTTAACCTCCCCTCATGCATAGTTGCCTAAAGGGGGGAAACTAAATTACACATACGTTCTAATGACCGACTGGCTATGCTTTTATTTATTTCTTAATGGCGATTTGAGAACAAACAATGTGTTCTAAATCGTTGGTCTGTCTGTCTTTCTGCCTGCCTGGGCAGGAACGTTATGGCTTTCTTAATTCTCCTGTGTGATTTATCATCTCCAATTCATTGTTTTGCATAACTCTGCTCAAAATGAAGAAATGTCATTATTTTGCAGTGAAAAAGTTGTCATTTGCATAATGCCTGCCATTAATTATTGTGAGACTAATGCAGTTGTTGATATTTTTAGGGCACAGTGGTACATCCTGCACCTTGTATAATGTCATTCTGAAAACATTGGTAGTTAATAGGTGCCACAACACTGCACAAATGCAAGAAAAGAGTAGGCAAAAAAGAAAGGAAGGGCACAGAATGGAACAGGCTGTGATCTTCACTTAGGTTTTTTGTTTCCTGAAGTACTTGGTGGGAGATGGCTACAAACAGATGCAAGAGATAGGAAGCTGTGACACCCAAGAGGATGAGGGAATGAAGAAAGTGAAATGCTCCCTTCTGCACATGTTAGTTGAGATGGACATAACTAAAACTGCCTCGTGCTGGTGATCCCTGGAATATGAGAAAATTCATGGAGGTAGTTAGTGACTGTTATCCCATAGCTGGCATTTTCCCCCTCAGAGAAGCCTTTTGTTATTTGTTTTAGTGGCTTATTTATTTTTACATTGGAGTTATTTTATGATTTTCATTTCAAACATATAAAGTGAAAATCCCTGCATATACATAACAAATATTATTTTATAATGTCCTCTGAGTCTGTGAGGGGAGAACAAAACAAACAGATCTGACCCCTATTAAGAATTTAATAAATCTAGTTATTGAAGTATAGTTCTTGATTTCATTTTTGCAGATGAAGTTCACTGCTATTTGAAAGGGTCTCTTGATGCCAACCACCAGTAGCTGGAGAAAAATATCCTTTCCCAGTTAGAATCGCACATGGCCACAGGAAAACATCTTTTTCATTACTTTTTCACTGTACAGTTAGCTGATTTGGCCTACAGATATTGGAAGTGGGAAGAGAGAAGAGCAACTTTCTAGGCATCCATAAATTCTGTACATTGAGAACACGAAACTGGACCTTTTCCAGTGCTCTTTCCAAGAACTTCTGTTGCTCCTGAAGTACTTAAGATGTCATGTTTTTTTGAGTAACGTGCATAGTAAATATAAATCATAATAATCAAGTGAAGCAAACACTTGAATCTCAGGCTGACAGAAGCTTTCCTACATGTCTTGTTCAACTAATACTGCTGCTGCAAGATAGTTCAAATGCAATAGGCATTCTTCTATGCCTTTTTTTTCCTTTTTGGCCCTTAACAAAGAATGTTAGTGAGCAGTGTGTTAACCTATAGCAGTGGTTGCATGCTAATGGAGAGAAGCTTGTTAAGAAGGCCTATATCATCATAGCTACGGTTTATAGTATATTTAGCAGGAAATAAAAAGCCCTAGGATCCTTTGCTATTCTATAAGATTGCTAGGTCCTCTCTTTGCTGACGTCTTAAAATTCCAGAAAGAGAAAAAATGGCTATTTACTCCTCAGATACTGCATTTCACTGCCTCTAAAGGGATGTTGTTTCTTCTGTTTTCTGCCATTAGAATTAAAACAACAAAGAAAATTAAACCGCAGAAGTTCAAATAATGCTAGAGTCTAACTGAAACCCACAAAGAGCAGGAAATTCATCTCCAAACACTGCCAGTCTGTCCTCAGCTCACCCTATTGTCACAGAGAACTGAAAGTTGTTCCTACAGTGGGTGATCTTACCGACCGCAAGTGCTGCAATTTGTAGTCACAATAGAAAACAATAGAAGAACTGAGATGGAGCTTTACTCATGGTTTCTTGGCTTCAGTAAGCATGAAACAGACTCCTAATGTACATTAGGGTAGTTTTCTGTGTATTTTAATGTGCTTAGAGCACAAGTACAGTGTATAAAGTGTATTTCATAAAGTTGTAATTCATAGTCACGAACTAAATCCCGACAATAAATTGCAATCTTTAACATTACAGAAATAATCCACGTGTCAGTTGTTAGTATCTCATACTCATACATACCACTGCCCCTGTTTTTTAGAAAATATAATATAAAATACCTCATGTTGGTAAGAATACAACGGATAACCAATCAGGAGGAGAAATTTTGGCAAAACATTGTAAAAACTAAGTGCTAAAACTGATAATCATCTGAATACTCCAAGGGCTTTGCAAATCGCACAGTTTTTAATCCCTAGAGCAGTTTTTCCCACTTGGTCTGTCCTGGTATCCCTACCCTATTGAAGAACTTCTTTGCTGTGGACAAGCTGCAGGTCTGTTGGAAGAGCACAAATCTTAAGAGTGCTCCTTCTGTAGATAAGTTCAATAGATGCTTGGCCCTCTTTTGAATGAGATCTAAATTGCCTTCCTGTCTTTGATATAGACTTCCCGTTGGCCACAAAGAAGTCACATCATTTCTCTCATAATTTTCTTAAATGATGAATTATAATCATTCCAGACATCTAAGGATACATTGTGAGGATTAATTCACAAAGATGGTTGAGATATTCAGACACTGTAGTGATGAGTACCACAGAAAAGCCAGAAACAAAAAGCATCTTATTTCATGAAAGACTTGGATGCCACTCAGTAAACACGGCTTGGGGCCACACACTGAACAGGGAGGATAAAAAAAGAACATTTGAATTATTCTCATGCCCTGGATGCTATCCATTATACAGAACACAAAATGTATAATCGTAACATGTAAGACTGTACTGTAACAGTGCAGTTGTTGTGACTGACTTCATCTTGATATTTTCTTACTTTTGAATGCTTTCTTCTGTGACCTTAATGTTTCAAGTTAGTTTTTAAAAGATGTTTTGGGGTATATGATGGGCAGTAGATTAACTGCAGATCCTATCATGTGACTCCATCATGTGACTGTTGAATACCCATTAGAACCAAAGAGGCTATCGCTGGTGACTAATTAAGGTACTGGTTTTTAAGTTAGGAATGAATTCCACCAACTGGAAAACCAGCCAGCAAGGAAAACTTGCTGTATCCATGTCACAAGTTTCCTGACAGAATACCTTGTTCTCTAAACATTGCTCTTGCTGTTTCATTCTTAGGCCTTTGTTCTTAGCAGAGAGTTTAGCTATAATTGTACCTGGGGAAGGTATTAATCAATATTCAGCAAGTTGACAATGCAATTGTAAATCATCACTTCCATCCCTAATCCGTGTGCTCCATAAATTCATTGTAAAGCCAGAATCCCTGTGATCTATGTGTTAGCTATCTTGAGGCTTAGCTGCTCTCTGATAAATTTGTCAGACTGGTTTGCTGTTTAGAAAGTGGCAGAAGAGCCTTCAGTTCATTGTGCAAAGTAATGTCTTCTGCTTTTAGATCTTTATATTTAAAAGCCCTGGTAGATCTTTCTGTTAAGATTTTGTCCAATTGCTTTTAGAAACCATTTTTGCTTTCAGCATTGAAAACATCCCATGCGAGTGAATTCCACAATTTATTTTCTTATTATGTGACAAAGCACTTGCTTTTGTTTGTCTTGAACCTGGTACTTGATAACTTCTTTGACTGCTTCCTAGAAATATGTAATTAGAATTTGGGAGCAGTTATTAACTGTTCACATTGTTCTTATTTGTCATGAGTTTATAAATCTCCTCTGTATTTTCCTAAATAATTTATTTTCCAGGGCAAAGAATCCAACTCTTTTTCATCTTTGCTTGTGCAGAAGTTTTTCAATACTTTGAATATTTTTGCACTTTTCTCCATTATTTTAGGTTGCTTACATCCGGTTTTGCAGTAGAAACTCAAGCCTACATATAATATTCCATATGTGAATCTTTATGGATTTATCTGAAGGGCGTAATTATCAATTAAGTTTTATTTTCTATTTCTGTCTCAATATTTCCCAGTCTTATCCTAAACCTTTGCGATCAATGTTGAGTATTGAGCTGGTGCTTTCATAGGCATATCCACAAGGATTCCCTACTCTCTTTCCTATGTAGTAGTCGCTAATTTAGATTCTATTGTGCTCTATGAATATGCGGGGACATTTTCCCCATGGATGTTACTGTGCGTTATTGACATTAATTTTCATTTTTCACTTTGTTGTGTAGTTTCTCAGTGTTACCAGGTCTTTTTACAACGTTTCAGTTTTAGCTTTTGCTGTATTTTTCTGTATGAAGCGCAAAGTTTGTTGTATCAGTAGTCCTGTTCTTTCCCCAGTCGTTTATGAGCATGTTGAACACAACGGGTCTTAATGCAAACTGCTGTGGGATTCTGATAGAAGTTGCCTTCCATTGCAAGAATTGAATGTTTACTGCTTCTACTTGTTGTGCATCTTTGAAACAGTTATTAATCTGAGAGGCTCTTTTCTCCTATGTCATGATATCTCTCTTTTAGAGTCTTTTGTGAGGCTTTTCAATTGTTTTTGCTTTTCTTTTTTTAGCAAATACCACTACTTGAATCTCTTGCAGATGTGCCCATTGAATCCTCTTGAAAACTCTGTAAATTCGTGAAACAGGAACATCTCCCTGAAAAAAACTTATGTTGTATCTTCCCTTTTTTAATCTGCCCGAATGTGTGTTATTTATTATGTTTTTTTACTGTTTCTGTGTTGTACTTTATAGACTTTCTGAACTATGTGGGTCTTCCTAAAATGCTTTTTTAAAATTGGCATTAAATCACTTTCTGTTCTTTTAGTACCCACCCCGACTTTGTGCAAGAGTTACTAGTTAAGTTCTTTCGTGTATGACTTCCTTTATAACTGGTAGATTGGAACCATTTTTTCTTTCTGTTGCGTATTTTCTCAGACTTTTCCTTTCAGAGAAAGGGTTTCACTTGCAAGCCTTTATAAACTTTTCCGTAATGAAAACATGTCCAGAAAATTTGAGCTTTTGTTCTGTGAACATATTTTTCACCTCATCGTTGGCCTTACAGATCATGTGCAGGACATTTGGGAAAGTTGTTAATGGCATCTTCAGTATTTGCTTGGGCCTGGTTATTCTACAAAAGCTTTATTAAAAAATAATAATTTTAAAAAGCACTCTTTATTCATTAAATATTACTTCCCTTCTTTGGATAGTAGCTTTTTACTTCTAATAAACCCTTTCATTAGACTCATTTTAAAAAAAATCCTATTAGAGATGTTCTTTCACAGGTGATTATGTATTTGTTTTGTGAGTTCAGAGTAATGACTATAAATGCATTACCATAGGGCAACTTGAAAAGTTCCTGCATCTGAAGATGTATCGTGATTCTCTCCTGGAGATTTTTGCCCCCTTGCAAAGTATTTTCATCTCAAGTGGCAATCAAATTATGACAGTTTACAACCTAGCATAGTCAGGTAAATCAAAACTGTTTCTGGATTTCTTTAGTACCTCAGGCTGTAATTTGTTGCGCCTGCCAGACAAACTGCTGAGATGTTCCTCGCAATGATTGAGGCAGACAACTGGGGGGTCAGGATTATTACAGCTATTCTAAGGTGAGGCTTTCCTGTTACATGTAAGAGACCTGAATCTCTGATAACACATCTTCTAACAGTAACATCTTAAAGCATTTTTCTCCTAATTTCTTTTTAATTTCTCTTTTATTTTGAATAGATTTTTATTTTTTTTTCTGAAATTACATATTGCCACAGTGGATTTTGCTGTTATTTTTTCATTCCTATAGATAAATGATTTTACTTGCATTGTGACCATAATTGCAAGAGGAGCTTTAATATGCAAATTAAAGTAGGTTTAGTGTTCTTAGCACTGAATTAAACTTGTTCCTTCTTTCTAACTAGCTGCTGCTTCTCAAATCTTCCTTTTTACATTTCATGGTCACTGTCGACATTTGGTGGGATGTTGCATAGTATGATTCTAATCCCTTCTTTTTGGGCATGGAATTAAAAAACACAGTATTTCTTTCTTTTTTTTTTCCATTTTATTTATATACACTTTCTTTAATTCATAGCACCTGTGCATTTTACTTAGTCATTACAAAGTGCAACACACGATGTCTGAAGCATTACAATCTCTCACATATTCTTTTTAAGCCTACAATAGTTGGAACCACTCACATCCTTTGTAAGATCCCTCCCATTTAAATGAATCTTCAGCTAAGCTTCTCCTCCCTTGAAAGGAGATCAACTGTAATAATGAGTTTAACACAATATCTAACTTGCTAGCATCCTATTCAATCACTTACTCAAGGTAACATACTGCTGGAATCAGAAATTGTCAGAATGTCCTCAAAAAATGTTTTAACATTTGTTTTACATATTGGCTGACACACTTCCCTGTCTTTTGGCTTGTCAAGAGTGCTGTGTCCCACAGTCCTGGGGATACCTCTACCCCAGAGGATGTACAAGACCTGGAAGCTCTCCCAATAATACATTGTAAAAAATATTTTAAATGGTTTTCAGAGTACATCAGAATCACAACTATCTGAAAAACATGGGAAAAACACTGAATAGAGCTCAATAATCGCGTTTGTGAGTAACCAAAATGCTCTGCATGCCCACGGATCTGTGGAAATAATTAGTAATAGAAGCAATTTACCATTTAATTAATAAATGACAAGGGGCAAAACCTTGTCTGGGTTCACTGAATTTGGATAATTGAAGCTCCACTGTATTTTAGAATCTGAAATATTAACCATTATTCTGTGTGCTTGAGATAATAATCATTTTAAAAATGTGCAAATAACAGGATCTAAGTCTAGTTGTACTGTTTCTACATAGAGTAAGAATATCATATAGTGCCCTATACAAAGTTTGTTGTATTTGATTGGTTTTTGTAGTGTCCAGAGTCTGTTTCCCATAATATATAGATCTGTGTAAGCTTTGAACCTTTAACTACATTCCAGTGCCAGTGAAGGGTTTCACAAGGCAGTGAATAACCTTTCACTGAGAGAAGGAAGAATGGGTGCAGCAGAACATCTTGAAACTGGTTCTTATTTCAGCAGCCCACAAAGCAAGATTGATGGAGATAAAATGTTGAGATTGATGGAGATGAATTTTTTTAATGAAATGAGAAGGAGGTAATAATTGTGCTCTGTTAGAAATATCCATTCAGAATGTGCAGTAGCAAGTGGAAGGCTGGGACTAAAGAAAGGCATTCTTGGTTATAGCGTATTCCAGTGGCCTTAACTGCCATAAACCTACCTGGTTTGCAACCAAATACAAGTCACTGAAAAGAGTTACAGACTTCTGCTTTCCTCTGCTTTGCCTGTGTCTCTTGCCATCTCACATGTTTAATAGCACCTAATGAGGCATCGTAGCAGCACGGCTAAGGAACAGGGATAGAACCCCAAAAAGGCAGTAGCTTTAGAATCATTCTCGAGCTATCAAAATGCAATGCACTTTCCTTCTCTTCTCTCCAGCATATTGTTTGTTGTATTCTATATTTTTATCTCTCAGATCTTCTTAATTCTGGCATCATCCAGAAATATACTCGACAAGAAAATAGGTGTGGTCAAAAATGAGACCTCACATTTCAATCTGTAAGGACAATGGGTTGAGTCTAATCTCCTGCAGTTGAGCTGTCTATTGCTAGTAACCTGTTGCTGGAAACACTGTTGTACCCAGGAGACTTAATTCAGTTCAGTTTGTTCTATACTTTCCAAGTATATAATAATTGTCTGAGGATAGGCAGTCCTTGCAGAAGCTTAATTCCAACCCCACCTCAGTATTTTATTCACAAGGAATTGGAGGAATGTGCAATTAAACTGCTATGAAGTCCTATTTGTGCAGGTTCTGTCTGCTGCTTTCAAAGAGGTAAAAAGAAAATTGGTCATTTCATTCAAGTTTTTATTGTACTTGTGTCAAGAGTACTGCAGAATTTAGCATGTACAGAGGTCTCTGCTCTTCAAGGGATCCATTACTGCAAAAGCTGGGAGCCTGTTGTGTCAGAAATGATGAGTTGGCACCATTCATGGTGGTAAGGGAAGCTTGCTTATGCAATGAGCCACATCCTGCCCTCCTAACTCTGTGAGTAACTCTATTGAAGTCAGTGGTAATTACATCTATTAAAATCAGTGGAACTATTTGCATCAATAAGATAAGTAGGATTTGGCCCAAAGGTTGGTTAATATCAATGTTTTTAATCTCTCGTTTTCATAAATGCTATATTCATTCAGCAATATAAAGTGAGATGAATAAAGAACATTCTGTGCTTTGAATAGTTTGGCATCATATGCAGACAGGGCATGTGATTAATACCATATTATTGGCTTTGTTCTTTGCTTTTCAGTTGTGGCTGGCAATGTCCTTTTCATAACTGCTGGTATCCCCATGAGCCTATATAATCACTCTCTACAGCTTTTCTACGATGCCCTTAGATATTTCCTGCACTCAGTGCAACATGTTTTTGTATTCACTTGTCCTCCCACCAGAACCTTAAAATGTTTCTGATGTACTACTCTGACGTAGTCAGACCTGACATGGGGCAGTGTGTTCACCTGATGAAGTTTCCAACCCAGACACTTTGTCTGTGTTTTCATGGACATAATCATCACACTACAAAGTCATGCCTTGTGGTTGTGCCTCTGGGAAAATCTGTAGAACTGCAGCACACTGCTTCAGTTGGCAGTGTCAGATAGGAAATTGTGCTTGGATTTGAGATAGTGTACTTTACTTGGCTACCAAAGACAGAATTAGGGGTAAATGATAAAAAATCCTGTTCTCATCATAGATTTACAAAGATAGATGCTTTGATGGAAGCTGACAGTCTTGATACTTTCTCCTGAAAACAGCCAATTTATGATGCTAATATTAAAGTAGAATTTTGATTCATGTAGAAATGTGACCCAGGAATCAAATCACTGAAGTTATCTTCTTGTTTCAGTGTTGTTAAAATTACATAATTAAAGATATAAGCTTATTGGAAAAAAAAAAAAAAAAAAAAAGTTCAGTAGATAACATCTAGTGTGTTTCTTTTCCTCCAGTGAATTTCCTGATGGTATTTAACTTCTTGGATGGACATTTATTGTTACCAGGAAACTTCTTTTGTAAAGCAGACCGTAAGGACTGGTGGTTGTCTGTGCTATTTAGCGTGTGTCAGTGAAGTGAAAGCCTTACCACAGTCAGAAAAGATTCATTAATGTGCCATGAAATTCTGCACTGCCTTCTCACAAGAGATTTCTGTTTTGTTATGTTCTCACTTATGTGACATTCAAGACCAGATTCTGCTTTCAAAGAGATTTGAGGTCATTTGACTGACATTAAAGGATTTTTACTGACTTAACAGCAGAATACATAATTTATGACTACACATGAAGTCAGAAATACTGTCAATATTATAATTGTTACATGGGTAAAACCTACATGCATTTATAGTAATAATCCATTCATTTATTTATTAGTGTTGAGTTTTCAAAGGAAACTAGAAAATTCCCCTATATATCCACTCCATGGAAGACTCAGTGGAATTTCCTACAAGTTGTTAAATATCTGACAGGATTCAGCTCCTTACTTATACTGTAGGAGTTGGCAGTCCATATGTCACTATGGGTGCAATCTAGTCAGTTTTCCTGGATGTCTGAGATATCTGCAGGTACCGTGCAGGCAGGGAAGATAAGATTTGGATCAGCAGCTGAGGGATGTGAAGGATTCATCCTTGTGAAGACAGAATACTATTACTCAAGTCTTTGCACAATGAAGTATTACGTGTGTTTACAGGTGCTGTAAATAG
Organism: Chrysolophus pictus; assembly: GCA_037305975.1. Classification (NCBI taxonomy): domain Eukaryota; kingdom Metazoa; phylum Chordata; class Aves; order Galliformes; family Phasianidae; genus Chrysolophus; species Chrysolophus pictus. The sequence continues at coordinate 113,105,418 of CM074576.1, read as the reverse complement.
TAGCTTCCTAGCAAGTTGTATCTTGCATTATTTATCCAGCTACACTTATGTTCATAATACACTTCATAAACAGTCCATAAAAACTAATATATGATCTATCAATATTTTAAGAATATTTTTATATGGTTAGTACATATTATACATTTTGTAAGCATATCACAGGTGGATCTATAGGTTATAAACATCAATTAGTTTGTTAAACTCAGTCCTTTCTAAAAGTTAGTAAGCTGTTTATTGAATCTTTTATTGATTATCTTCTAGTCATGGTATCAGTATTATCACCTGTTCATGTAAGAAGTTTAAAGGTTCTGAGCTGAGAGTAGAAGATAGACAGGCCAAATGAAATTCTTCTTAACACAGAATTGGACAGTAATAATAAAAACTCTTTTGAATTACACTGCTATTCAAACATTCCTTCTAATCAATTGTTATAGAGCCTATCTTTTAGCAATCATATCCAAAAAGATTCTCACTTGTATATATTTAGAGAAATCTCAAGAAGGCAAATTAATTTTAATCCTGAACAGGTGAAAATTCAGTAGCACTGAATTCTAGTTAAAAGCCTGGGAACATTGTTATGTCTGAGAACAATATCTTTCAAAATAAGCATCTTGTAGACTGGTGAGAATCCAAAGGGTTCTGATTCTGTTGTTACATTTACCCATTACTGGTTTTTCCCATATTTCTGAAATCGGATTTGTGATCTCAGAAATATGAGGACCAAAGGTCACAAGTGAGAAATGAAACTGGATTTTGTTGTGTTCCTGTCCATTACTTTGTCATCCATGACTAGTTTTAATTCTTAAGGATGTAGGTAGCTCTATATGCATCCAATTGAAGCCATATAGATTTAGGTATTCTAGCTAAGATTTCTAGTTTCTAGGCTTTGAAGCCTGAATAGAATGACTATTGCTTCATCTCTTTCTGTGCTGAAATTACTGTGACTTTCTCTAGGGTTGTTTTGTTGTTTGTTTGTTTTTTTTTTACCAAACAAAGGGAAATAACTGAACAATATTTAAGAATTTTATTTCTATTTTAACTTGTAAATAACCACATTTCAGAAATTAGAGTGAGGGAAGGTAAGGGAATCATCATATTAGTATTAATGATGTAAGTCAGTTGGGCAGGATCTCTTCATTCATGTATTAGAGTTTCAGAAGAGTCTGTTAGCCTAGAAAAATATATTTGGTGGAATAGTACAGAAGGCCATCACTTCCTTCCCAGAGTTATTTCCACCAGATGGATGAAGAAGTGGTTAGGCTTTGTTGAAATGCAGAATGAAGATTTGATTTCAGTAATGTAGAGAGGAAGGTGACATGTCAAGATAGGGAGAACTGATCATGTATAGATTATGGTAACCTGACTATCTGTCTCCAGCAGTTTTCATAAACAAAGTATGTGATATAGGATGTAACTTTCATTCCTCACATTATGTTTTTTGTGCAAGCTGAGTCTTCTACCTGTTAATTTTACAGGACGTAAAGGCAAGCTTTTTTTGTCTGAGCAAGACCAAGTCAAATAAAGCTGTACATGGGGAAATATTTCAGTACGTTTCAATGTAACTCCTGAATTAATATCTCATAAGAAAATTTGACGGAATCGTTGATGTTGGAAGGGATCATTTTTGATTATTTACTCTAATTCAAGTTAATAGTGATACAATTAAAGTTTCCTAAGGTTTTTGCCAGCATTCTGTTTGTTGATGTCTTTCATTATTTTTGTGAAGATGATCTACAGAGCTAAACTTTTTTTTTTTTTTTTCCTTTTATTTCAAGTACCTTTTTCTGCTGGCTTCCGAAATGGAATAAGGTGATTTTCTGTGTTCAAAGAATCACAGAAATATTTGAATGTAATAAAAAACCTAGAAGCTCTGGAAAAGATACATCAAACTCAGTGCTAAAACCCTGTAGCATTGCCATTTGGGAAGGCCCTTTATAAAATTTTGAAATTCATCTGTTGATATTTCAGTTTCAAGAGCTTATTTTGTTCTTAAATCATTTGTAGTATCTGGGGGTTCAAGAAAGAAAGAACTCTGTGCTGTGCTGAGCTAGGGAGGCATTCCTGCAGCCTTCAAATTTTAGAACAACTTCAATGTTTCTCTTTCTGAATTTTCTAAGTAAACTTCTAGACTTCTGCAGTGGTTATGGGTTAAATTGTTGCGATATTGCTGTAATGGCACATTTCAGGAAGCGTGCTGCCTACTCTTTTTCCATGTTTTATTTGCTGTTGGCTATCTAGGAGAGCTTCTTTTGTGCAGAGAAATGATAATGGTACCAGTTTGTAGTTGTATATCTTCAGTTTCAGTTTTTGTTTGTTAGAAGATGCTACTGATCAGCTGTTGCTGATGAGCTTTCAGCCTCTTTTAAGATGAGCTGCTCATCAGACTCGGTCAGTTTGCTGTATGCATGTCATTATTTGAGTTTGTCCCACTAGACAAAATAATTCAATTTTTTAACTTTTCCTTACTGTTTGCCTGTTGAGAAATCAAACAATTATTTTCTTTTTCTTTCTTTTTTTTTTTAATCTTCAGATAAGCATTGTTGGTCTCTGAAATTCTGATTCTACTTGTTCGTGCGTGGCTTATGTGTCTTGCTTCATGTCGAACTTATTTGGGGCAGCTTCAGCTTTGTTGAGATTAGTCAGGAAACATGTATTTACCACTTTGTCTTACGTGGTTTCAGACATCAACTATAGCTTAGTATGTGCATAGATTTTACACTAATGTAATTGTTCTGATTAAATAGATTGATGTTTTTAATGAAGTAATTACACTAGATCAACTTCATGCATGGATATAGTTTACTAATATAAGATTGAGTTATATACCCATTCAGCTGCAAGAGCATAAAGCAATATGACTGTTTTCTTGAGGCAAAGAGATGCCCTAGGTTTTTATATTTTATTTGAAAGTAAAGGGTTGCTTTATCTAGTTTCAATTTTACATACCATTAAATCTTCCTCAAGAAATTATGTAGTATATTACTAAATCTAATGGAAGGAGTCCTAAGAAGGGATAGACGTATGTCAGACAATGTGCCAAGAATTGAGGGGTATTTATGTGTTCACATAACAGTTTCCTTTAAGCAATGTAAGATGTATTAGCTGTTTGTCCCAGCATATATTTTCTCAGTGCATTGTATATGGAGGAAGGTAGATGCATTTCTTATACTCTGGTAATATTCACTGTCTTTGTCACAAGAAGGAGGGATTTTGCATTAAACAGATCCCTTTTATGTTCTACCTACAGAATTTCAAAGAACGCCGAACAAATGAGGTAGGAGTTTATACTTTTGTGCATCAAAGAAATGCTTAAGTAGTTTCTTATATGTCTAAAGGCACAATGTAGGGCACAGCTTCTCAAAGAGGAACTATATTCTGTAATCAGTCTGTTGTTACCTCAAGAATTAAATAATACTTTTCACTTTGGAGATGCTCTTCAACATGCTAAAACTATAAAATACCCTGCTGAGAAATAAAAGTGAATGGACACTGCTAAGAATAGCATAAATGTAGGCTCATTACAGTCATCACAAGACTGTTATTTTTAGCAGTATGGTAGTATTTTCTTAATAGACACTTCCAGATCGAGGGAGCCCAGATAACGCATAGATTAACCTAAAATTCTTTCTTTTCTCTTTCAAATTGGTATTTCATTTCTAGATATATAAACTTTTCAAGTACTGTTGTCCTCATGTTATTCTGTATGTTGTGCAGTTAAAAAAAATAGCAAGCTAAGAGGATTAATGATTTTTTTAAATATAATTTTAAAATAGTTGTGTAAGTCATCAGTAGATAAAAAGTAACTTTAAAAGTGAGGAAAACACGAACAGAATTTTGTTCGATAGCTGCAGTTGATCAAGAAATGGGAATATGGAGACCAAAAATAAATCAAGTGATGATATGTGAAATAATTGTCTGCATAGAAAATATATATGTATTATATTTAAATGCTTTCTTGTTTGTAGATTATCTTAAAGCCCCTTCAGTTGGACCATCAAATACTGATTAAGCATCAAATTAATACAGGTCCAGTTTCTCAGGATGTTGAAGTGAATGAAAGAGCAACCATCCATAAGTGTTTGTTTCAGAAGTTTCAGAAGTAGTATTTTTAGATAGCCACACAATCTTGGCACAAAAGGTCTTTATGAGGGTGTTTTTGTTCTTCTTGACTGTGAGTTAAAGGATATTTTAGAACTTCTCTGTGATTTTTAAAATACCCTATTCATTTCTTTGTCCATTCAGTTATAGTTAATTTATAATGTTAATATAATATAAATAGGTTTTAATAAATATTTAAATACATTAGTTAAATATATTTCAACTATTATAATCAATGATAAGTATTATAGGTTAAACATTATAAGTAATGATGATCACAGTGAATGTATAATAATAGAGTACATTAAATATAAGGCAAATAAATAAAAATATATAAGTGTGCAGTTATTACCTGGATTTCAGTGTAGACTTTCTTAGACTTGAACACAGTTTTTCACTCCTGTAAAAAGATGAGCTATGTTGTATGGCCAGTATTGAGGTTTTGCAGGCTTGCGTGAAGGTTATAGCTAGGGCTGCCTTTTTCAACTGCCCTTCATAACCAGTGGATTTTATTTCTATTTGTATCTTATGTCTTTCAAAAACCCAGTAGTTTTTGGTTTAGGGGTTCCTACTCCTTTCAGACAGCCCGTGAGTGATGTGTTGAATCGGCAGTTCATTTTCACTGTCTTATGAACAACTGGAAAACTGAAATAGAGCTTCTGCAAAGAAGGACACGCAAACCTCCCAAGTGACTTGTTGCTTAGCTTCGCAATTATCTTGTGGAACCTCCTCCTCCAACACCCCTCTGAGCTGATATGATGTGAATGAATAAAATACTGAATTAGGACATTAAGATGATCCAGTGGAAACATGCTATAATCTGTTTCCAGAACTGGCCTAATGCAGGCTTTATCACACTACAACATCACAGAGACCTTTGTATCACAGCATAAAGTTTAGTCAGCTTCTTTTGCAGTTCTAATAGACTTAGCAGAAGCCCAGCTAACAGCGAAAAAACAAGGCTGAGACAGACCTAGTCCTGACTGTGGCGACAGGACAGAGCAGCTGGAAGCCTACCTGGTGACGTGGGGAAGGGCGGCACGCTAATTCTGCTAACAAGAAGGTGAATACTCCTGTTTATCCTTTGGTAATGTGGGAAAATGCTGTTTATTCTTAAAGCCTGGGGAAATGCACGACTAACGCTTGGCCTTAAAATTGCCAGATTGACCTGGATCTGGAGTCGCACCTTGTTCGTTCCCTCTAGGGGTTTGTCTCCTGAACTGGCACAGGGTGGCTCAGCCCTGGCCTTTTTAATGAATAGCCTGAGGGAAGCTGCTAGTGGTACCATCAGGGAACCAGGCTGCAGACAGGCTGGCAGTGATTGCACAGCTGTGCCAAGCAAACTTACACGGAAAAACTCCAGGCAAAATAACAGTCAAAATTGTGGCTGCCTGCGAAGCTACGGCAACAGAGGAATGTAAGAGAAACTAATTGTACACAGTCCTCTTTATGCAGCCCACTGAATAACAAACCTTCCTACAGCCAGCCAGGCGTATTCATGTAATTGTTTGGTTTTCGTTGTGTATCTGTCTTCATTTAAGTTGTGTATGCTGCATATGTTTATATTTATACAAACCTTACTGTTGAACAGAAGCCTACTGTAAGTATGCATATTTTTGGTTATACCCGTATGTGTGTTTATATGTCTGTATATTTGTGTGCACGCACATGTGTGCGTGTATATATGTCTGTGTGTTTGAGAAACAGATGCACTGTAGGCAGATAAGGCAGATAAATATAGATTCAAATAGAAGCATAAGCCTATAAATATAGGCACAATATAGAGTGAAGGCAAGCGGATCAGCACACTTTCATTATTACTTTCGTTCGTATAATGAACGAGTAGCTGACATTGAAATTACTGAAGGGATGACACTGTTGGCTTTCAGCAAATGTAGTGAAAAGGTAAGAAAACTTTTCAATATGAGCAGTAATTAAGGCGGAAGACTTACCATCTTCACTTATTTGCTTAATACAATTTATCATATAATTTTTACCGGAGCTGAAAACAGAGAATGAATGCGTAATGTTTCTAATATTACCTTAAAATAAGTAAATAAACATAAAAATCCTGACCCACAGACTGAGAAACTGCTACCTCTAGTTTCTGTTTTTACAGTAAACCTTGTGCGCAGTGTTTGTCAACTTTCTGCTTCTGCTGCTGTACAGATCTTCTTTGCTTCAAGTCCTACGGTCTCTCCAAATGGTTTTGAGAGGCAGAGTATTGGGAAAACATTTAAATTTGTGACTAAATTAACTTAAAGAAGCAATGTGAGTGTGTATGAGTGTATATATGTATCAAATCCTTCTTTTTGCAAATCTCTGATGTCAGTTCTTGCATTTTTTCTCTCTTGTAGCAGTTTCACTTTGTCCGGTCCACAGCTATAGAATAATTAGTTTAGTCAAAAAGGTTTTAATCTTACTAGATATAAAGAAAACACTGTAGTTATTCAGGATGGCCTGGAAAGTCAATTATTTTTTCTTTTAATTCCACAGCATTTTGATGAGAGTGATCACATTAATCAGCAACCAAGAGTCAGGCATTCTGTTTCCAACTCTGCTTCTTGCTTAGTGTGGAATCTTACCCAAATTGTGTACTTGTTTCACCATTTGTGAGTAGAATGGGTAGCAATTATGTCACAGGGTTAGGTAACCGAATAGTATCCTGTTTTGTTAAGAGGTCTCATGATTTCATTGAAACTACTCATGGAACAAGGTTTTTAATATCTCCTCATACAACGGAGAGAAAAAATAAAAATATAAGAGTACAAAATGCTATTGCTGTTTTGCACTGAGCCACAAACAATCCCCTTATTTTTAATTTCTTTGATTGTTTTCAAAATACACCATTAGCTGATGTGGATTGACAAGTTTCTTTATTCCAAAGAACACAGTGCAAAGTAGAAGAGAGGTAAATGCCACCATACATTCAGATATGCACACGCTCAGACCAACAATGCTCAGTAGGACAAAACATAACCAAAGTCAGAAAATTAAAATGTCAAGAGGTGGAAAGCTTGGTGTCTTATTCATGTAACTGTAAAAGAGGCAGCTCAGAGCATCTAGGTTTTTTTTACACGGGTTGCTGCAAGCCACTTCTTTCTCATCTTTTTTTATTTTTATACCTTAAAACAAGCTCTTCCGGGTATACATCAACATTTAGATATCTGGGTTAGATCCCGATTTAAAATCACTTATGTGCTTTTAAAAAGAATTTCATTTTTGTGTCATGTGAAGTACCCTGTGAAGGTGCTAATTTTTTGCTCTATCTTTTGAGATACGTGAATTAAACACAAAGAGGAGTCAGAAATTTTATAGGTATGAATAGTGAAAACCACTGGGGAAATCTGCCACAGGAGACACTGGCACTTTTGCATTTCCTTGATCTAGTAGAAGAGTTTTGTAAAGCATGCTGGCTTTGTCCAGGTGCTGTTTCTAGTGGGGCCCATGGCAGAAGCAGTCGCAGATCCTCAGACATGCAACCTGCTGTTGGTCTGAACATCCCTGAGTTACTCAGACTCCCCTAGCATCAAACCTGTAGAATAAGAGTGATATTTGAGAGGATCAAAGTGAGCTAATATAATGAAGTGCAGTACTTTAAAAGTTAAGAAGCACTACTGCCTATTCCATAAACTCTTTTGAGTTCCTCCTAGTCTATTCCTATTCTAATACATATTATGGCATCCAGAGTAGCTTCAAAATTGGATTTTGCTTCTAGGGACCAAAACAAATATTAAGGTTTTTTGGGGTAGGGACTACACTGAGCCCCCAGTTACTATAGAGATATGATCTTTTCAAAATCTTGTAGGGAATACCTGCTATGAAAGTTATTCTATCCCAGAGCATCATATATATCCCCCATATCACAGGGATTTCTGTATTTTGTCTTCTGCATTCCTCCTCCTTTCTCTTTCTAATTCTGATCCATTAAATTGATAATTCCTCACCAGATTAAATTATAATGCCATATTGTGTTTTCAGTAGAAAAAATAACTTAGATATATCTACATATTTATATAAATATTTTTATGTAGAAATAAATTTCTACATGATCTAAGTCCTTGTATGTGTTGATTTCAGTCTGGATCAGATAATTGTAGCTGAGTTACAGAGTCTTAAAAAATGAGGTTTATTATGGAAACACTGACATAACCTCACTTATTTTGGTTTTGGCAGACACGACAATAATATCCAGAGACCTTTTTTCTGACTCTACTCTTTGCTAGTCTCCTTGGATTTTATTTTCTGAGTCTTTGCCAATTTTACTGCCATTCATTTTGACTAAAACCATCTCAGAAATATGTCAGTCTGCAGGAACCATTAGGAAATATATCATTGCACGTGTTTGGTTGGCAGGTTGGGAGGTGGGGAAAATTAAGTAACTTCTGCTGTGTCATGGTCATTTCCAAAATGGTGGAATCCAAGAGGTTCATGTGAAACAGCAGCCTATGGGGAAAAAAAATCAAAGTAAATTGCCAGGAAAAACATATTTCTTTCACTGCAAGGAAATACATGTTGCAAGAGGCCTGCAAAAGGTTTATTGATTATTTAACTAGCAAGAAGAGTTAGCAGGCATCTCTAATGTGTTTATTTTTTGTCTCTATCATTTTAATATTTTTTCATTATTCATTTTGCCATTAGAAGTCCATGGCAACCTAGCACTATGCTTTTCTCCTCCTACAGTCATTAAAAAGACAGAAACTGCACTGAAAAACATTAAGCTTACATGCAAAATCATGAAATTCTAGAGTGATAACTTGTTTATAACCTTAGTGTCTCCCTTATGATAGTCTTTTCTGAAAAGTCACGTTGCTTTTTAGCAAATGCACAGCTATAGAATCTTTGATACATACAAATAGTATCTAAAATTAATGTTTTTCTCTAATCAAAAACTAACAACAAAAAAATCCCAAGCTCCAAACCACTCACTTACCTGTTCTAGTGAAAAATAAGACTACTTTGCGGATGTGTTGTGGGGAAAACATGCATCAAAAATGAAAAGCAGTAATATACCATGATGCAAAAAAAAGCAGCAGTTAGTACTGCTGACATTTATTTTAGGATTTTCTGGCCTAAGCATTTCTCCATGATGCCCTTGCTAAAATATTTGGTAGAATTTCATAATTGAGTGGATTTTTAAAGCTTATAAAACTTTTTTCTTGAAACGTGAAACTAGCCAGTATTCACTTTTTAAGCTTTGAGTCTACCCATATTTTTCATTTTTAATGCTTTTTACAATAGATAGTTTAATCCTTTCTTTATTTCCAATTCTGTTAAGTCTCTAGATGTTCTTTTTTTTTCCATGTTCCCTATGTGCAAAACAGATGAACTTTTGTTTATTCAAGATCTCATGAAATTGCATATGAGGTAAACATTAAAAATAGAAAATTTGCACAGCAGTTTCCAACATTTTTTGAATGATTGAAGGCAAGCTGATTTTAATGGAAACTTCTGTCAGCTCCAGTTGACAGCCTCTCAAGTACAACATTCATGAGAACTGAACTCCATAATTTGTGTCCCCATATTTTTAGGGGATTTGGATCTCTCTTTGAACCTTTTCTGTACAGTACTATTGCTCATAAGCTAATGCTCAAACTAGTGTTTAAATACATATCTCGTCTGGATGTTGGAAAAGCAAACATAGCACTGTTGGAACTGCTTTTAGTGTCATGAGAGCTTGCTTTCCCACTCCTGAGTGTTCTCTATTTTCTCTATGAATCTCTCTTACATACTGTATCATGAGGTTAATACATTTTATGTTTCTGCTCTGCATCCAATAGGATGAGGACGTATAACATTCTGTGGACTAACTTAAAGTGTATTAACTGGTGCCGAAAATTTCCTCTTCACATGCATTAAAGAACAAAGGGATTGTTTGGCTTTTTTGCTTCTTTTTTTTCTTTTTTTAATGTTTGTTCTATGGGTCAGTCTTCCAGAGACACTCACCTTCTATAGCATCACTTACAGTTCGATCGTTGAGCATAATTTCTTTGGACACCAATACAGTCAGGTAGAGCTGGAATTTGTGGTAGACTTCTGTGTCTCATTTCTTTATCCCAGTATTCTCCTCGTCAACAGAGGAGAAAGTACTTGGACACATTTTTTGTTGGCCTGACCGATCACTAAAGAGTGCTAACTTGAGAATGCATGCCCAGCTCTCTCCATCCTGTTCTTTTTTCTCTAAGAGTCAGTTTAATTTTAAGAAAAATCAGACTAGTTAGGCCACACATGATTTTGTGTATAAAACACTTCTGGGGTTATTTCAATGCAGTTTCAGTTTTGTGCAAACAAAATGAATAAGCATGTGTAAGACTGTGAATTACTGTTTTCCTTTTCTCTCTAACCTAAAATCCCAACAGAGATTCTGAATGCATGCCGGCTGGTAGTATCATAGTTAATGATAGTAGATGTGGATCTGAAAAAAAAGATCAACAGAACAATCAAAGACTTTGTACAGCTGTTGAATTTCCCTAAAATAGGATCTACCTTTTCTATAATGACGTGGGTTTTCTGTTTGCTTGACCTAAAAAGAAAAGCATGCTGTCCATTATATGGAGCCGGAAGAGAACAACATGTGAAATGCATGTCTTCCAGCAAAGATAATGCAAATGAAGCCTTAAGGGCATTGGTAGTTATGGGCTTTGTACATTTTGGTTTTGGATGTTTGGTTTTTGTAATCAGCATACTCCTTTTTTTTTCTTTTTTTTTTTGACACTAGGCTAAGTGCCTGTTGTGGACTGCAATAAGCCTGCTACTTTCAGTCTTCCAATTTGTCAGTATGCTTTAGAGATTTTATTAACACCCTCTACATTCACATTGACATTATTAGCAAAATCCCCAACCCAGTATGTGAATAAATAAATTGGTGCCCAGTGTTTCAGAGTTGTGCCAGTCTGGTGATGGCAGAGTGCTTTGTAGGACCCAGAGTCAAGTAGGAACAGGTAGAATTTGGAAACCCATGTCTTGTGTTGGAGACAAAGGATTCAGCAATGTGGTGGGCATTCAGCTGTGGGAATGGGAGAATTTCAGCCTATTGAATTAATATGCTTCTCTTTATAGAGTTAGGGTCATGCCAGTGTCTAAGTCGAGGACTCTAGATGTGTGTTTGCCTGCAAGAGAAAATAACAGGAGTATTTTGGCAGTCCTAATGGATGAGCAGAGCAGACTGTGTTTCTTCTTTCTGTTATCCAGTTCCCATATTACCACATTACCCTAACATCTCGAAAAATGCCAGGCTTTATAGTCCATAGTGTGAATCATGCCTTTAACTTAAGTAGACCTACAGGCCAGCAGATTCTGAAGGAGTGAGTCAAAAGTTGATCTAAAGTATTGCTAAAGGAATATTTTTCTTAACAATAACCCTCATGGCTGAAAATGAGTTTCCTTTGCATCTTTATACTGGAGTGCCGCAATGACATCAGTAGCATTTTTCTGGAGTTTATAATGAGATTTAAGTGGTCGGTGTGGGAGGGAAGCCCCACTTCTTGCTGGTGAGACTGGTCACTGAGCATCTGCTTTGCTGAAGGCCTGGCAAAGGGCACGAAAACACAGAGGATGGGAAAAGTGCTTGGTTCAGAAAAACAGAATTCTGATCCTGAATACTTCGCTCCCCTCTTTCCACGGGGCCACTGTTCACACATACCTTACATCCCCACCTCACTCCTCTGCCTTCCTCTGTGCGCAGCTCTCGCCGAGCTCTGAATGCATTGTAGGGAGCAGTGTAAATCAATAGTAACTGCTGACCGCCCACTCGGGGCTCCGTTACGCAATATCGCATACCGTGTACGCTGAGACAAAAAGGGAAAAAGCTCACACAGGCTTTACATTCAAAAGCTCTTGCATAATTTTGCTTTTCTACAGCCAAAAAAAAAAAAAAAAAAAAGGGAAATAACAGATGGGGAGCCTTGCAGTTTTTTTCCCTTTTCTCAGGCTTTACCGAAGGGAGTTCCTTTAACATCCATGGTCATTTTCAGTGCCCTGTGCTGCAGATAAGCAAGCCGTACTTGCTCATGCATTAGAATAAGGCTTTCTTCCACCTTCCATGATGTGGTGCACTTCTCAGGTAATACAGAAAAACTATTACAAAACGTTTAAGGCTGAATTGGTTATTTGTTTAGCCTCAACAGAAAAAGGAAAAGAAAAACCTCCCTTGAACTGCTCGCCTGCATGTTACAAAACGAAAGAGGGACAAGGAGTACGGGAGGTTGGACTGAATTCTCTTGTGTCTTTTAATATCTTTTTTTTTTTTTTCCTTTCTGAAAAGCAAAATACTCTCGCTGCAATATTTATGCAAAAAGCCAGTTATGTAACTCTTGCCTGCCTTTCGCTTTTGCTACCTCTCCGGACTGTAAGGCTCCACTGTTTTTCCTCCCGACAGATTGCATTAAGACCTGCAAATCCCGATGAAAGAAAGGAGCGACTGGGTGCCTGCAGCACAGGCTTTAATTTCAAGCCTTTTTAAGGGCTTCAGACTGGAAGACAATGGATCTATTTACGATCTTTTTTTGGCTGCTGGAATTCCTATTGAGTACTTTCCTGTCACAGTGTGCTCTGGAACATCCGTGGCTTCTGCACTGTGCTGTGCTCTCCCCCCCCCTTTCTTTCTCTGCTTTTTTCCCCTCCAAACTTCAAATATATGCAGTGGAAGTGTCAGATCACTCTTCACTTAACAGCAGCAAGTGCAGAAGCAGAGTAGAATCTTATTTTGCTCTAAACTTTACTTATTCATTTTTATTGCATTTAAGTGATTGATAGCCATAGAAATGAGAAATTCCTTTAATAAGGATGAGTTGGGATATTTTTAATTGATTTCAGTCAAATGTAAATGAAAAATATATAACCCTGCTAATTGGAGGATTTAAAAAAAAAATAAAGAGAAGACAAGTGACTGTACTAAGAACATTTCATACTTTTGGATAACATTTCAGGAGGAAAACGTGCCTATATTGCAATCAATTTATTCATAGCTTTATCGTCTGAGGATCTGACCTGTTTGTGGTTGCGAGTATTGTGTCGGGTTTGTTTTCTTTTGCCCTTTACAAATAGTTCTTGTCTGTGTACACATTCTTGGACAGATTCTTCCCTAGTGTAATGCTGCTAATTTTGTTGACATTACATCAGGGTGTATAAGGTCAATTAACAAGTTATAGGGCTTGATTCGTGGTTATTTTAAAGTGTTGTCCTGGCAATGTAAAGGAGTCATAAAGTGGGCATAATTTATGTTTATGCCCATGTCAGGATGACATGATCATCTTTCGATAATGATTTCTGAGGCAAGTTTTGAATTAATAAAGGCTTTCTGAAAACAGGAAGTGGAACATTTGAAGCTGTATCTTATGTAAGTATGACGTATTGTAAGTATATTGTATAGGCTACATTTCAGAAAATTGCTGGGCAGTACATAGATCTTCAGAGGTGTATGAGAACACCTGAATTCTCTGCCTGGTTCTGAAACCAACTCTTGCTTTAGCTTTGCGCAACTAAAACTTCTGCCTTCATTTCTGTCTCAGTACAAACCTCATAGGGATTATTGTAGATACTTGCTTTATTGTGCCCTACAGAAGTTTTCTCAAATTATTTTACTGATGTTCATAAGGTGGATTTAAATGCAAAGGCAAAAGGTGTTGAAATAATTTGGAGAGATTATAAAAGCCGTTTACACTTCTGGCCAGTGTTGCCACAAAGACCAAGTTGCAGGCACTAACTGTAAATAAATGCTAGCTGTTGATCAGAAGAATTGTCAGAGGATTCTGCCCTATAGGAATACCAGGGCCTTGAAAACTCTGTAGTTGAAAAGATGGAGCTGAATCAACTTATCAGTTGCATTTTATGACATGGTTGTATAAAGTGGAGGTGACTAACCTGCCTTATCTTGACAATCCTTCATCCAGGTGTCCCTAATAGCTGTCAACCCTTTATAAAATGCTTAGAAGATGTGTATGTGATGAGTATGATTTCAATGTATAACTTAATCAAAAGAATGGTCATATGTCTTTGAAAGAAAATTGCTTTCTGTCATTCTTCTCAGAGGTTTATTCTGTAAGTTTTTTGTCTGCCCTAATTATAATGGAAGACTTGTTTGAAACAGTTTACAAAACGTGATAACTTTTAGTGGTAGAGAAGTAGAATTCACTCTTAAAGGCATTTTCATGCTTTTCAATTACCAAGAAATTTCTTTTTATACCACTAGGTTCTTTCTGACTTCCCAAGTCTCAAGTTCCCAGTTTCAATTTGTAGGCTTACATGGACTTGTAATGAGGCACTATTCTTTCTGAATGGTCCAATGCATACTTAATTATTTTCTGAGTAATTACTAATTAAACAAGATGAAAAACCATGGCAATACCTGCTGCTAAAAGTTTAGTTATTTATGTGCAATCGAATAGCAACCAGAATTGTGGAACTCTGTTTTCTGCAAAATATAAAATTTGATTTATATTTGTAGGGGAGAGTGTGACTTGACTTGACCAGACTTTAGACATTCAATCCATGTAGGAAAACTCTGCTTCCATAAATCCATAGAAAAAAGGGAAAAGTGATGGTTCAAGCAGCTTCTGGAATGGGATTCTAATATTCAGTTTTACTGAATTTCATTTCATAACTTAAGAAAACTGTAGTATTTAGACCTAAGCTCTTTGAGTCCTACCACTATATAGATCTGCACCTTATTTTTCTTAAAACCAAGGTTGTTAATTTAGGGAAAAAGTTAAACATGAGCACAATAGAGTTAAAAACAGCAACAGCAACAACAAGGGCTCGACATTAAATTTATTTTGAATTTTCATTATTTTTATTCCCTGACACATGCTTGGTGTTGAGTATATTGGAAAAAAAAAGCTAGTATGTTTTTGCTATATCCAGCAATGTCCTGACTTAACTACAAGCTCTTTTTTTCTTTTATCAATTTTTTTTGCAAGGTTAACCCCCTCTGGTTCTTCAAAATAGATTTTTTTTTTGCAAGTCTGACACTTCAGTTTAGATTTATTACAGTTTTGTGTCCTACACTGTCAACAATTCCCTGCCAATACAGTCAATACCGTCATGTTTTGTTTTGTTTTGTTTTGTTTTGTTTTGTTTTGTTTTACTTACAGGAGTCCCTCAGAGATGATGCTAGAAAGAATACTTGCAGGGTGGTTGTAACAAATGTATCAGATTCTTTTCTCCCATCACCAAACCTCTGTATGCTTGTTTTGCTGTTAAATCTGGTTCAGACAGGTGGGCCCTGGCACCTGCAGGGAGAAATCGTTGAAGTCCAGCAGTGTGGAGAGGTTCTCAGCATGGGCACAGTGCCTGTGGCAGAGGCTCTTTGGAGAGGTGGACACATGGATGCTCTTGTTCTCTCCTCAGGACAGTTGTTAATATTTTAGATATTAGGAGTAAATTCTTTAGTCAGAGAGCGCTGAGGCTCTCACACAGACTGCCAGTAGAATCTGTGGATGCCCAATCCCTGGAGGTGTTCAAAGCCAGGTTGGATGGGTCCCTGATTAAGTTGAATGTGTCCCTGCCCACAGTAGAGAATTGGAACTAGGTGATCTTTAATGTCCCTTCCAACCCATACTGTGATTCTATGGTTCTATGATTTTCCTCGTTACGAAACACAGTGTGTTCTGTTAGAACTTAATGCCTGTTCAGAGCTAGCCCAATGAGAGAACAGACCATGCTTGGAAAAGGTGTAAATCCTCATTTCATCCTCTGCTTTCATCCCTAGCAATTATTTTCTGCTAGTGTCTAGGGTAGGGAACGTGGCAAAAGTCTTTTCACCTTACAGATTAGGAAGCTTTAAAAGCGCTCTTTAAGACATGACTCTCAGCCATTTAGAGAAATTCTTGCAGGGACAAGATGCACCAAGAGTTCACCAGCGTAGGGATGAGAGAGAGGATTTTTTGCCCCAAAGGTTTTGCTGATTTATCTGTGATTTATTTGGGTTAGATAGACTCACTTTACATTAACTGTATTGTGAACAAGAGCAAAACAAACTTGGTAAGTTTTGCAATCAAAACAAATAAAAATGTCTTTCATGGAAAGATTTTGTGGAACGATGTTAATAGAAAATGGTGCAAGAAACATCTCTGCCCCTAGATTCGGCTGCATATATTTCTTAAACTTTTTTTTTTTTTTTTTTTTTTTTGCTTAAAGGCTCTATTCAGTATCCTGATAGCCTTGTGCTCTTTTCATCACTTTAGAAAAAAGATCACAAAGCTTCAACCTCATCTTCTGGGATATGTCTTTTTGGCTTACAAAGAGTCAATGGCAGCTGAGGCTGGAAATGGTCTGTTCTGCTTGGAGAAAGGGAGGGGCAGGTCCATGATGGTTGTTCGGTCGTTTCTGAGAATCAGCTGCTTTTTCTTTATACTGCAAAGATTAAACAAAGAATGTTAAACATTTCCCAATTTAGCATTTATAATGGAAAGCGGCTGTAGGGCCACAGCTCGCTGCTGCAAGGGCAGGCTTCATATTTGGAGTTGTTGAAAAAGGCTTTTATTTTCTTTGAAGACTTCTCCGTTCCTCTTCCAGCCTGGTTGCAGCACTTTGCAGTCAGGTGGAGGCAGCTTTAGATTTGTTACATTCATTTAAGTAGGAGCTGATTTACTTTTGGAAGTTAGAGCAGCCCAGCTATCTGCAAAGTGGAGGAGGAGGCACTGTATTCCTTTAACTTTTCAAATGTCTGTGATTTTATTTCACACCAACGGGCAAGCAAAAATTGCCTTCCTTAGCTCCTGTTAGTAATAATATGTAGTATTAATGATCTAACGTCTTAGCTTCAACTCTTCATCTCAGTTTCTAGAAAAAATATCTGTTGGCTTTGTTCAGTCATCTTTATAGTTGCATCCAGCTCAGAACCTTTGAAGTAAAATGTTGGAGTTTAATTCTTGAGTGCAGCAGAACGACATTTTTGACCTACTGACAGCACAGCTTTTTCCATAGCATTTCTGTAGTGATTACATGGGGAACTGTGACTTTCTGTTCCTCATAGCAAAGGGAAAGAACTCCCGAGGATGGCTGCGAATGAAAAACAAACAAAACCAAAAAAAGGAGGGGGTGGATTTTGACTTGTTAGTGTTAAATATGGTTTTCTTGTTTTAGTTATTTGTTATCCTTTCTTCTTTTGTCTTACTTGAAGAATCCATAGTCGAAAGAAATACCTACCTCACGCTTTCTTAGTTGAAGCTGAGGGGAATTCCAGCTTTATGCAAATACATGTTTTACTCTGCTGGAGTGAAATAAGTGTTAATAAAGTTAGTTTTTAAGAAAGCAGCTAAAAATGTCCTTCGTCTCTCAATTGGCCAGATTTCAGAAATTCAGCAGTTTTCTGTCATCACATGTGGACAAAATCTAAACATCTCATATAATTAAAACATTTTCAGAAAAAATATTTCTGGTTTCTTTTATAAATTGTAAGCTCTATAAAAATCAGATATCCATTTTCTGCCTTCTCTAGCTTGTCTGCAAGTAGGTTTTGTCTAAACAAAATAGCCTTGCACTCAGAGCTCACAAACATTTGTGTATTACTTAGGTATAGACATGAGTAATTCTATTTCCCTCTTATAATAGCTTGAATAGATTTGTAAATATTTGCTCATCTTTCTGTTTCTTAAGGGAAGCTTTTCAAAAAAACTTTTTTTTTTTTTTTAATTTGGAATAAGTCAAAGTGATTGCATTTCTTACAGAATGTTGGAATTTTTGGACTGTTCATCTGTTTAAGCACGTGGAAAAAGACAAGACTGAGATCATGTAAGTCATGATACTAAGGTTGAATAATCCATACTTTGTTCTCTCGCCATTTGTACAATTTATATCCAGATGCAAGTAATAAACCAAAAAAGAAAAAGAAAGAAAAAAAAAAACTAGTTTGCATGTATTTTTAAAGTGATTAATGAAAAGCAAAGTTCAAATGAGGCCACAAATCCTGGTGGTGCACAATGGGTTGATTTATTTTGTAAATAGACCATGGATAATTAACCATAAAACAAAACTTTTTTTTTTTTTTTTTTTTTAAACTTGCATAATGACACTGGTTTCTTTTAGTTGCTGCGAGTCGCACAGAGGGAGAACAACTTATTCACAACTGGTTGCAACTGGTTACAGCCAAGAAAGGAAAAATCCCAGAGCTGTTAGCGGAAAAAGGCCATTAAAACCCTGCTGCACTTGTAGTTTTACAGTGACGCATTTGCTAACGGTTACAGGGTGGGTGAAGTTGCCCTTGTACGATAACATAAAGAGAAGATACACGTGCTCTGATGGCGCTTGCTGTGTTACCCTGTGCTTTGGCTTAAAACACATTAGCAAAAGACAGGCCTTGCAGCTGGCCTTGTGGTCGGCAAATTTATAATATTCACATCTAAATAACATGACTTTATGCTGTGATATAAGCTTCTCTGATGACTATATCCTTACTTCTCTGGCAGTGGGGAAGAGTCCTCCAGGTAGTCAAAATAGTCTGTCTTGCTGCCAAATCCCCTTGTGAGCCAGACAGTGATGGTAGTTTTTCAGATATGTGATACGAGAAAACTGCCTGCCCAATGCCCCCCAGATTTGCGTCTTCACATTCTGAAGTCATCTGTGGAAGAGATCTCTCATTCCCAAGAAGGAGAAGGTCCAATTTGTTGTGTGAGCACATTCATTACTAATCAAAACTGCCAGCTGGGGTTATAGCACTGGAGAATGTAAATAAACTGGAGCATGAGATGTTCAGACAACAATATGGCAACTTTTGTGGTGATTTCTAGTAGTTGTCCGTATTCAAGTTTACTTGTCTCTTGCCAGCTTATTAAAATGATGAGAGAATTTCTGTAGGTAATGGTCAAGTTGCAAGAGATTGGATTCGCCACAAAGGCTGTATCTATATGAACACCTTAGGCTGCTTTTACGTTCTACACTGTGCCTTAAAATTCATTTGTCCAAGTACATAATCTTTGAGGTTTGCATGGAGCTGAGATTTGATTGTGCAGCGTTTGTGTGAAAGTTGGCTATGTGTGCGAATGGGCTGCATTTCACAGACAGTTTAAGGTACTTGCAATGAGACCCGTTCATTCACAGCTGTTGCTTGGCTAGACAGAAGTAGTGAGTAAAAATGATTAAAATCAGCACAGTTTTACATGTGTTTAACCAGTTTATTGTAAGAGTGTTACACGCCAGTGTTTGCAAGACTTCTGTGTCTTAAATTGATCTGTAGGCATTAGTTCTCTTCTGTAAATAAGACACTGTAGAAACTGAGAAGAGGAGCAAGGCATTAGTGTCAGGCTATCACATGCTTTCTCCATGAGCTTAATGTAGATAACAGGGTAAAATGATTGCACGTGGAATTTTTAGTCTAGATCCCAGATGCAAGGCACGATCTTAAATTGGCTCTTTGAACTTCTAACAAGAAAACTCCTGAGTTCCCACTGCATGCTAATACCAGCAACTACAACACATGGGCTGCCACTTCTAATTTTTTTTTTAGGATGAAAGGTCAGTTTGAAGTAGCACTTAATTTGAGCAAGAGACTCCTGTTTGTGGGTGGGAGTCACACTGCAGGCAACATGAGCATTCTATTTTCAAGTGGCATCACAGTGAAGACAAGACCCCAAATGTCGGTTAACTCTACTGTCTTTGGCTTCTGCTGAAGTCCTTCTGGAAAGGAAGCCAGTGAGAAAACACTTTGATAATGTTAAGTGGATGTGATTGTCCTGTGGGCTTTCCCTTGAAACTGTTATTCCTCAGACTTTTACTTATGGAATTTGTAGTGACGTGAGGAATCTGCTGCATACTGTTTATAAGTTTCAACTTGGTTTTATTGACTGAATGCTTTTATTTTGTGACGGTCTTTTTCTGTGCTCTACATCATGCCAAAGAGACAGAGGAGTGGTGTTGGCATATCATTGTATGAATAGGTCTGTCATTAAATATTTGAAATAGAAACATCTGAAATAGATCTTGCCTGAGAAGAACAATGGGGTAACTAGAGAAAGCCAGTTTTCTCCAAATTCACTTTTGGGGGCTGGAGTATTTTGCAAATGAAAAAAAAAAAAAAAAAAGAACAAAGAGATTAGGTATTAGCACAGGGCCTTAAAAACATTGAAGCCTCAGCGGCTTGAAGTGAGATGCAGAGGAAGCTGAGAGATGAGAGGGAAGAGGTATGATTAGCAGAGGGAGCTTTTTTTTTCTTCTTTTTTCCTTTTTTCCTTTGTCCTTGTATCTCTAAGATCAAGTAAGGAAAAGAGAAGCTGATAATAGGAAAGTGAGAGTCCCTCATTTTGGAAAGGCAATTTGTATAGGAAATAGAAGTTTTTTACCATAATGTTGACCTAAGCCCAAGGACCATCCACTGCTAGTACTGAAGATGCTGAAGGATGAAGTTGTTTATGGGTGTTTTGTGTTTTCTCTGGTCTCTAAATTTTGTGGTTTTGTTTTGTGGAGGTGAAGGGTGAGTGAGTCAGTCATATTCCTGAGGCAGGGCAGCAAGGCTCTGAAATCTCGCTGCTAGGAAGGGGTTACAGGCAGCTTGAGCTGAAGAAACGTGCAGGATGAAGGAGAGCGTGTTCAATTCATTTCAGACTGTGGAAGCTGTCAGCCCATGGACCCAGTGTGCTGGAGGTACATTCAATAGTCCGCTTGATGTGGGGCAGGGAAAGCTCTGTTAGAGATGTGACAGAAGTAATTGTAGCTCAGGCAGTTGAGCAAGCCTTTGTATTTCTCTCATATGGTAATGACCTGTTTGAAAAGATCTACAATCCGAACTCTCTGTTTTGCCCCTTTGCTACTCTCTTCCCATGTAGCGTTCCCCAGATCTAATACTTGAAATAAAGAAACACGGGAGAGGTAATCCCAATTCTCCCTGAGACTTTCCCTATCTTCGCTTTGCAAAGTGTGACATCAGTATTTCAGGAGGTAGGTTCAAGTCAGAACTGCTTTCATGGGGGACTAAGTAGTATAGTTGTTTGAATCCTTGGATTTCTGCTCCAAGCACTGCATTTAGCAATAAACTTTATAACAAACAAATTATTTGGTTCTTAATGAGATTCTGTTCATGTTACAAAAAGCCCTTCACCAAACAGCACAGGGGGCAACCACTTCTCAAAAGCATCTCAACACTGAAAAATATCCAGGGGTTGCCAATCACTGAGAATGATGTCATCATTTCAGGCCAAGCCGAACTTCAACTCTCTTCTCATCTTCCTAACAGATTGCTTTATATGTTGGGGTTCTTGCTGCTGCCTGGTCGAGGGGAAATCTCTGAATTCCTCCTGCTGTAGGCCAAGATTTATCTTGCAGCTTCAATCAACTTTGCACGGCTCTGTGGTATCTTGCTTGTTATTCATTTGTAAATGCATGAGCAGTGGGCAAGAATTGTAGTGGCTGAAGAAAAAGGAATTCCTGGGTACTAAAGATCATCTTAATTTCAATTAATCTTGTATTTCTCTATACATCAAATTTAAAGATACAAGAACAAACCAGAAAGAACTAACATTATCCTTACTTCTCACTCACAGTTCTTCTGTAGGACTCTCTGTGACTGCATGTGCCTCTTAATCCTGGTCAGAACAGGTTTTGATATTTTCCCGAATGGCAATAGTAATTAAGGGTACTTGACCTAACAAGATTTGTGCTAGCAGTTACATAAATGATTGTCTGAGAAAGCCTCTTGCTTTTCATACATCAGTAAGCCCTGCTGGTCTAAGAGTAGACAAGAACAATATACAAGCTAGATTATTAATAATAGTTAGATTGTCACTGATATGCTGATAGAATTTTAAAGTTATTACAAGCTTCTGAGGTGCATTAAAGACTACTGAAGGACAGGGTTAAAATCAGTTACAAATATCTGATGGAATTCTCTTCTGAGGGAAGTATTTGTATACTTGCTAATAAATAAAAAATAAAAACAAAAAGTAAGTAAGGAAGAAAGAAATAAATACTGCCAGGACTCAATTTATTTTCATTATCTATATTTCCAGATAAAGCTTTTTTGCATTAGTGAAACAGAAATGCTTGTTTCAAATTTTTCTTTAAAAAATGTATTCTATCTTCTAATATAAAATTTAAATCAAAACTGAAAGCAACAATCAAAACAAAATTATTTTGTCAAAACAAAACATTCAATTGATTGAAATGATTTTTTTATTTTCTTTTTTGTTTGTTTCATGGGCAATTTTACAGTACACTGTTTAATTCAACTGTGAAACAAAAGCAAATTTCAAAGTCTGTATCTATCGTGTAAAGCAGAAATGTTGGATTGTGTTTAGAGGAGTAATTCACCAGAACTCTGTAAAACCTGTTTAAAAAAAAATCCGCAAAATCTCTCATTCTATCAAGACAGCAAAGTTTTTTAAATGTGTGAGGACCCTTAGACTTCATGGAGGTCATGATTGATGTCATTTGGAGCAATGAACTTCAAGTACACCCCGTATTCTTGAAATGTTTTTATTGTCAATTTGACTTTCTGGGGATGTTCATAACATTACGATAACAATCCCATGGATCATGTGAGATTCTGTTATGGGACTTGCTTTCTCTGCAACAGTTGATCAGAATATGTATCTTCAATTATATGTAGATCCCCCTTGGAAATATATTGTCTTTCTGTCTGTAAACTGGGAAGCTTTTATTACCTTTTCAACTCTACTGGCTTCCTTCTCTGTTGAGTGGCTGTGGACCAAATTTTTCAAACTCTGGACGTGGTAAAATTGCTTGCAAAATCCATGTGTTTTCCTCTACATTTCACTTTCTCGTGGAAGATCAGTATACTTAAACACTGCAGTTCTTGACCAGTGCCACAATATGTGATGTGCCTTGGAAGCGTATCCCATTAAGTTATGGTTTTCACTAATCTGAAATTCTTCGGAACTGGCCTAAATCCAGCTCAGTGGGAGCACTCTACAAAAGAACAACATGAGTTTAAAGGGGATATTTTTGACTGAGCTGAGGGCTGAGGGTAACGATTAAAAGCGAAGCACAGATTTAAGGATTGCTCTGTTGCTGGAAAGACTATTGCACATGGAATGTGAAGCACCTGACCTTGTCACAATATTGTGAGGAGTGCTGTTTTCTGAACAAGGACAGGCATACTAGCCGACTCACACAGTACCTCAGTTATTCTGGCGTGGCTTCTTTAAATTTGGCTAGATACAATATCCTATTCTTAAATTTTTGTTCCTGTTTCTTGGGCCTGTTAAGGGATATTTTGTCATACAGAACTGTGGGAATACAAGAAAGACTATTCAGAGCAGAAGCTGCGGAGCAAGATAAACAGCACAGAACACCTGCTTTTAAATAAATATGTGTTCTTAGGACAGCAGTGTAGTTCATTCAGTATTTCTCAGTTACCAACCAGTGACAGGATAGGCAGGAATATGTGCTTTGTCTAACAGCTGTCTCCTGTAATCATTGGCTATTTTTTTAATGTAACAAAGCATGTAACATGCTGTATCGGTAAGCACTGAATTTAGTGTTAAGGAAGCTGATTTAGCCTGTAGAATATGTTTTGCACTGGTCTTGGACACGAAGAGCTGGAATATTGAGTGTAAAGGCTTTTAAAAGTGTAAAAACAAAAGCTCCACCACTCCAAAGATCTATAGATATATATTTTTTTAAGTTTATGTTGCAGACATGCTCTCAATATTTCCTGCATGCTAGTAGAGCATTGCATATCAAAAAGATAAGAATGTAAGCAGTAAAATATCCCAAGCAAACAGAAAGCATCTGTAGGTCTTGCTTAGCTGATTAATGTTATTGGGATGGTTCTTTTTAGCTTAACATACCATTAATGCTTTGCAAACTTATATATACGTGCTGAGGGTTGTCCAGGAGTTCCCTTCTAATGGTTACATTCAACTTCTGCATGGCGCCTGGGTGCTTACAGACATGTAAGAGGACAGGAAAGGTACACAAGAAGCTGTTAGCTGTGCAGGATCTGGTCTACCAGCTTTAGTCATAGGAGAACGTAGTGTGCTATAAACAGGATGTAAAGAAATATTTGTAAAGGTACTTGGTGAAATCCTGAAGTGTTTGTTAGCTGTTGTCCTAGGATTAATGGTCCATGTCCCTTTGTTGTTTTGCTCTCTTTAATAAATAACACACCAGACTCAGAGGTATGATTTAACTGGAAAGATTTGTATCATTAAAAACTTGTAACAGATGTAGAGAGAAAGCTATTCTGCCTCCCCTTCTTTTTCAGTGCCTTTTCTTTCCCCCACTGTGATAGCTGAATTCTGACACATCTCTCTAAGCCTTCTCTTCTAGCCTGCTATTTACTTGCCAGTCTGTCTTCAGAAAGTCAGTCGTTTCTGTGGTATACAGGACAGAATACTTAGCAGTATGGACAAGAAGGTGTAGTCACTTGAATAAGTCCCCTCTTGCAGTATAAGTCTGGAGATTTCCTGATGTGCTCACATACTCTTTCCATCCTGTCTAGAGGCATGTTTTTTCTGGACAATTGAGATTGTAAGCATTAATCTAAGAGTTCCCAACTGGAGGATGTTGCCAACACTGTTACCGAAGCCTTCCTCAAAAGACAGGATTCCTTTCAGAATCAAATCTTTAGGTTTGTACAGTCTTTTAGAAGTCTTGACAATCTGTTGTCACCAGAGATTCTATTTCTCATAGCATTGCTTCCAGTGGTAGTTCCTAGGCAAGAGGGATGAGTTTTTCCCAGTATGGCACCCACAAAGACATTAGCAGTACAGTAAACATGGAATTGATTTAACCTGTCTCTGCTGTGTAACTCAAGTTCATTTTGGATTCCCTTTTCAGATCCAACTGTTTTGTAGCACTGTATCATGAAAAATGGCTGATTTCTGTTGTCGCAGACAACAAATTGTACAGTATGTTCTTAAATTCTTTCTTCTATAGCAGTTTGTAAAGCGGGTTCATTTCCATAGCCTTCTACTATTCAGCGTGAAATCAATTTAGGATTAGGGTCCTTCGGTAAGAAGAAGTCCTTCGTTCACTCTTTTGTATGAGAATTTAGGATTCTTATGCTTTAACGTTCAATATAAATATGAAACTATCATATTTATGGAGAAATCCTGATTCAGATTTGCCATTATGTGAAGCACAGAAGAGATTGTGAAATATCTTTGAAGCTGAAACAATGGGAAGCTGCTTACCTCATGATTTAATAAGATAAAATAAGGTCATGAAAAAAGTCACATTTGCAAATTCAGCAATAGAGCTGAATGAATTATTACCAAAAAGTAATTTGGTTGCCAAATATAGCATTATTATCCAATCAAATATCCACAAGTTGATATCAGTCTCTTTGATTCAGGAATCACTGGAATTTATTTGATGGCTATCTTCAACATTTGTATTCTATGGACTCTCTGTCAGTGGAGGTGGAAGAGAGATGGCTGTGGTTTTAATGCTATTTAGCAAAAGCCTATTCCGCAATTTTCCCCTCTGGCATCTATCTTGTTAATTTAAGAGTCTTTAATGTTGATGAAAGAGGCTAACAAGTTTAGCATTCATACAACAAAAGTTAACAATAGCATACAGGAGATTTCACACAAGTTCACTGTGGCAAGGAGATAGAGCTTGATGACCCTTGAGGTCCCTTCCAACACAAGCCATTCTATGATTCTGTGATTCACGAATTCTCATGCATCCTTCACATTACATTTATATTATTAGCCCTATGATTTAAATGGTGGAAAGAACAAACAAACAAAAAGGTTAGAGCAGGTTTAGTGCTGCATGAGTGAGGTGGGGAACAGGATGTTCCATCATTTCATTGGCTTAGAAGACCAGAGTGAAGCTCAGTGCACATGTAAGCAAAAACATGTCAGAAGCTGCTGCAGGTGGTGCTGTATTTGGAAAGGCAGCGTTGAACCTGTTCACTTTCCAGCCACCATCTAGTAGAAGAAAGGTGCCACACTGCAGACCTCTGTTACTGTGTTTGCTTCTCTACCTCTGTTCCCAAGAGGTTTGGAATAGGTACTGGCAAGTGCATGTGGCAGTCATTGTTTTTGACTATGCTTCAGCATGTCCCACTGACTTTAAAGAGCCAAAATTTGGCCCTCTGTAAGTTAACCAACATACACAAAGAACTCTGAGTTAAACGGCTGGGAACAAAACTCAGTTCCTACTTTCCTGCCTATTAACTCAGTACATATCTAATTTGAAATCTGTTTACTACATACACTTGCGTCCATATTCCTTGGCACATGTGCTTCTTGCCATTATGGGGCAGATCCCATAGATTTTCTGCGTCATTAGTAGAAAGAGCCAGTCATTTAAAAAAAAAAAGGAAATCTTATTTGCCTGAGTCGTTAAGATTTTTTCTCACAGTTCTGCCTGTGGCGCCTGTCACTAGCAGTCAAATAAGGACAATTTTACCATTCTCTCCTGCTGCTCTAATTTTTTTTTTCAGTGCCAGTACATGTATTTGTTATTCTTTATAACTCCCTTTGAAGTTGGGAATCCAAGGGGAATCTAAAACCGACCAGATGTTTCTGCTGCTGGAGACACAGAAAGACAGCAAGGATTAACTTTAACTGAAACTTAGCACTCTACAAAGCCCATTACAGTTAGAATATTCTTCTTCGGGTAGATTTATTTATTATTTATATTTGCACTTGCCATCCTGGGTAGGTGATACCTCAAGTCATCTTGCCCGGGAGGAAAATGGATGATTTATCCAAGTAAACAGTGTATCAGCAGCTGCCTGCGTTGATTTCCCTTATGGGGTTTCAGTTCCATTACACTGCATATTTCCCACCCACACTCTTCATCCAGCATTTCATGTTGAGGAAAATCATTCCCGTCTCCTTAGCTCCAGAGGACAGACATGTGGCAGCATCCAGCGGGAGGGCAGTGTCACTCGTGTGTGGGGACAGGTGGTACATGTGGGAAGGTACCGGCTGGAAAGCAGCACTATGTTTTAGCTCCTTCTCGCTGTTGGAAGGTGGGGGAAGGGAATAGAAGCAGGCACAGGATAGTGGCTGTGGGAAGAATGGGATACGTCAACTTCATAGATGGGAGGCAGAAAGATCTCTCGTGTGAGAAGGCACAGAAAGAAAAACTTTTATTGACATCTGAATGCCATTGGATGCTTTTGACGGTGCAAGACAAGAGGAAAAAAATCTTTTAAACAAGAATTCTTACAGGGTGTCCATGTCCAAGTTCTGCCCAAGTTCTGGCAGATTCTACTGATCTGTGCCTGCAGTCATGGAAATAGCATGGTCAGACTTTGTGGAGGTTAGGATGGGTAGCAGCGAACAGAGCACGGCTTTGGTCTCTCTGCTAGGCATACACTTACACTACAGTTCAGATCCACCTCCAGATTTCAGAAACACTCCAGATTTCTGGAGAAGTTTGTTGCCAAGTTATCTCATATGAGTTTATGGCACTGACTGTCCCTCTGCCTGTATGTCCCACCCGTATGTAACTTTGAAGCGCAGTGACCATTTTCAGCCAAGTATGAAAGAACTTGAAAGATAATTCATTTTCTACAAAACGGATATCGAAAGAGAGGAGGAAAAACTCAAACCAGTGCCCCTGCTGAGGGAAAGAATAGCAGAACTTATCAGTGGAGCAAGCCTAGGAAGCACAACTGGCTGGCCAGCACATGCCTTGCTCCTGAGCAGCCACAGCACGTTGTCTTTTGCTCACTGAGAACTTTATCTTTCTTGTGGGAGAGGAGAGCTGCGATAACTGTTCTCATGTTGTGTAGAGCTTGCAAGCTCCAATCAGGAATCTGTAGGAAGACAAGCTTTGTTAGTATTTCTTTCATGTCTCAGCTGTTTTGTTTTTGTTACAGTCCAGCTCTCCTTTTTGCTGGTAAATCAAGGCACATCTCAGGCGTCTTCACATTCCTCTCTTCTGTGGGATTACATCTTTTCCCTGCTTTTCTCTGTATAGATTGACTGTGTTGTTTCACAGTAACCATCAGGTCTCGATGTTGCAGCCACCATAATTGAGAAATAGTGTTGGGCTCTGCCTAAGTCACTCTTTAATTGGCCAGATAGATTGCTAATGCCTTCACCAAGGCACTGCCCTCCATCATTAGCTGTTGGATTTGCTTCCTAATATTCCAAGGCCCTGTACAACACCCTAATTTGTTTTTAAACAGGGGAATCAGAACCTTGGTAATTACATAGAACCTCCTAATAAACATCAGGTGAAAACAAATGTACGATAACAAGCACTTTTCAGAACAGCAAAAGGATGTGGAATTCAAATTTGCCAGTGACTCCACGTACTTAAAGCTACTTTTTCTGATTTTAAAATACAAAAAAAAATCAAGCCGTAGAAACACTGGGTGGCTTAGGGTGTTCTGTTTGTTTCTGAAGAAAGATAAAAAGAAAATAATCACATTTTCATTTTATATTCTTAGAATCTGAGTTCCCAGCTTTATATTAAAGGACTACAAGTTAAAAATCATGGAATTTGAGTTCGACATATTTTCTCTTCTGTATTTTTTTGTTAAGGCATTGAGGTAGATGGTATGAAAGGCATTTATATTGGTCTCTCTGCTGATGAAGCTTAACCTAATAATCCAGGACTTGGATCTGGCTGCTTCGATAAAAACACTTTCTGAGAGATTTTTCCATTCAGCAAACAAGGAGAAGTTGTTTAATTGACGACATCAGAAATTAGTATCCTGCCAAGCCTACATTTCTTTGCATCTTATTACTTAGAACAAAAAAATTAATATATACTCATTCTGAATTTTCAATATTTTTTTCCTAAATTAACCCAAATACAAAGTGAAAAGGTCTACCACAGGATTGTGAGAGAATGGGGAAAGTCCCAGTTACTTGCCAGTTATTACTTTGTCCTAGTTTAAACACTTGACTCGCTTCTGGTGATTGCTCCATTTTCTTGTTTTTTATAGCATGCCTGATACTTTGAAATCTGCAGACATAGCTCAGTCTTTGAAAGGAAGAAATCCTCGCTCTGAAAATGCCAAATTAAGCTGTGATTCAGAATTCCCCTTAATTGTTAGTAACTTCATGTACAGAAAAAGCCACCACTTTTCTGGGGTTTTCCTTCATTCAGATTTAGTCTAAATTTCTTCTTCTATCTTCTTTCCAGTTTATGAGGCAAACTGAAAGGAACAAAGCCAACCTAAAAGAAAATAACATGATTCATGTCTAAAATTTGGAGTTCAGGTCTGTGTGGTCTCCTCCCCTTCATTTTGATATTTCTGTACATATGTGTGAGTAAGATATTGCATTTAAAATATATACAGGAAACTGCCTAAGAAGTGTACAACTTGTAAACATTTTTCTGTGTATATTTCGAAGGAATGGCAAGGAAAGCAAAGGTGTGGATTTTAAAAATGTTTTTATGCTTTCATAATACATCCACGGTCCATTTGAGACTGTTCTCATTAAACATAGGTATTCAGATACAGCATAGAAGTTAGCAAATAATTAAACAGATCCTGCTGAATTGTGATGTTAACACTCCAAAGCAGCCCATCCAAGTGGACCTGCAAGAATCTTGCTTACTTTTGCCAGTTTGTGGGTTTTTTTCCAGCTGCTATACAGTGGCTTAAAAATTACTTCTTGTGTCTTTTACAATGGTATTCTTTTATAGAGTAGCACTGCAAGGGAGAGTATATGGTGGAAAGGATTTATTGTGGCAGTGGCAGGTGCAAAGGTATGGCTTATCTATTGTCTGTGACATATTGTCTTATAAAGTCAAACAGGAATCCCTTTTTGTCTCTTGCAGTTGGGTATTAGAGTGTACACAATGAGTCCAAACCAACCAGGAGCCAGAAGGCAGATTGCATATCTGACTGTGATAGTCACCATCAGGCCAAGAGCTCAATCAAGCCAGTTGTAAAAGCATCTAGTTTCTCAGAGGTAGGACTGGACTTATTTTCTGCCCAGAATGCTCATTTAGAGAGAGAGAATTAGGTAGCCCATAATACTGCTGCGGATACTCTCAAACACCAAGCAATTACTAGTGCTTCCTGCTGTACTCACTCTCTGAAGGTGCCAAATGTGTAGATGAGGTGGGGTCATGGACACGGCTTCAGTCTCCCCAGACCAGCTGAATTATCCCAGCAAAGTAGTCCGGACCTCAGTGGAGCATGTTCTTGACTTATTCATATAGTTTTGTGTTCTGATAGACGTGGAATCAGAGGAATTATGCCTCCTGTGATCTCTTCCTCAAACAATGCTCCTCCTTCCCTCGTGATTTAACAGCTGTCTTGCAGCTGTGGTTCTTAGATCTACCGTTCTTAGATGTGCACTTTGCCCCGTGGCCTCTTTCATCCTCCTTTCTCAGAGCCCTGGTCAGACTCCTACTAGCTGTTGCTTTGTATCTGCCCTCACACTGCTGGTGCTGATGTTCTGACAGCCTACCCAAATCCTTCTCTGCTCAGAGGAAATAATAACTCTCATTCAGTTGCTTTCTTAGCATTTATTGTGACATCCAAAGACAAATGCAAACTCATCTCTAGAATCATTATTCTCTTTGAAGAACAACGGATTGTCAGGGGAGGCATTTTTTTTGTGTGGATTCACTTAGAAGTTCTGTCCCCCAGTGTGGTTCTCCAGCTGCCCCTGTCATATCCTCAGTTGTTGTTTATCCAACTTTTAATAATTTCCTTTTCATGCTAGAAAGGCCCACATAATTTTCTCTGTGTGTGCATGTATTTGTATTTACTTCATGTTTCTTTATATCCTTAGATTTATGACATATAAAGTATATAGAAAAAGCATCTATTGCACAAGATAAATGAGTTATGTATGCATAAATTTTACATGCATATATAATTTCATAAAATGCATATGGATCTTGTGTGTTTACATTTTAAGTGCACTATTACAGTCTTTCAGGTATCTTAATCACCTCACATCACAACTAATATTTGGAAGAAACATACTGATACATGAATAGCTACACTGTGCCCTATTTCTATGCAGAAACGAATTGAGAGAATACTTCTTTGTACTACTGAAAGAAATGAAGACTAGATATTGTTTCTCTTACTCAAAAGAGAGAACATCACTTAGTACGTTAGTGGCAGCATTGCTTGCTACACCTGGGCATCAGCAATTTATGAAGGTATGTTTTCAGGATCACCAAAGGTACCTTGAGGTACCTGTATAATGCTGGACTGGCTTTGATTAATGGATTCTTATTTTGACTAATGTCCATTTCCAGTAAAGATGAGAGTTCAGGCCTGGATTGGAACCAGCCCAAAGTGGCCTGAAAATCCCTAGCTTAATTTGTTCTATTAACATAAGCTTTCACCTAGAAGTGTTAAGATGAGATCAGCACAAGGCTTGCCATTACAGAAGCGTGCGCAAATACGAGGGTGGAAAATTGCTCAGAGAAATTGTCATTCAAGTTCTCTGGGTTAGGTAGGAATATTGTTTATTTTCCTCTGAGTAACAGTGGCACCTTTACTTGTAGCAAAAGAAATGGGAAGAAGCAGCTGAGAGACCATTCTTCCGTCATGACTTTTGGTTTGATTGTCTCCAGTGAAGTTGATGTTTAAGTGTTGGCTAGCATTCTCAAAAACAGGTGATGATTTGCAAATAAAAAGATACAACATTACTGTCATAATGGGGGTACTGTTGTAATGGTAGGAATAGAGGAAGCACAGAATAGGGGGGCAAATCAAGAGGGAATATCAGAAATGCAGCCCTTGCCCCACAGGAGTGAGTAGGATTTTTACTGAGATCTTTTTTTTTTTCAGTTCTGTGTCTGTCAAAAAAAACCTTGCAGCCTGCATTTGAGAGAAAACAGTTAAATTGCAAGGTGCTAACGTGAAGTGCAGAAGCCCTGGGCTCTTTCCCTTGCTTCATCACAGCTCTCCAGAGGTCCCGAGGGAAGCCATGTGGGCATTGCAGTTCTTTCTGCCTCCTGGTGAGGCTGGGGTAGAGGTGCTGGAAGTCAAGCAAAGCCCTGACACTTAGGGGTGACGGAAGCCTTCAAGGAACTTGATATGGAAACCAAGACTTGATCTGAGGAATGGGATTCATTGAACTGCTGGAAAATGATTCCTTGTACAGGGATCTGTTGTGAGTGTGCCACATGCATGCATGGCTGCAAACTGCACACAACTTTTCTTTCTGTGTTTCTTTTAAGATGTACACAATAAAAGAGTAGTGTAGTGCTGTTTTTCCACCCTGTGTTAAAATAAGGGTAATCTATCGTATTTATAAAATGAGGGTTTTACAGGAATGAAGGACTTCCATCCTGTGTTACATAAACGTAGGTGAGTTTGGTTCCTTTTTCCTCCTTTTCCCGAGTTATGTGTATCGTACAAAGAAATTATTAAAGCAGGTGAGATTTATGGAGATTTATCTTTAATCTGCACAGGACTTTAAAACCTTTTTTCACGTCACAACTTATTTAACTACCACTTTAAAGACAAAGAGGAGCTCTGTGGCTGGGAGCTGAGGAATATGAAAGCTTTAGTTGCCTTCCTGTGAGAGGAATATGATAATATTCCCTGACAGAGAAACTATAAGGAACAATTATCCCAAGCTGTGTCTTTCAGACAATGCTGTCAGATTTTCCACTTCCTTGAGCGCAGCTGGGCATGTGGTGCCAGGATGAGAAATTCCACAGTGGCTGGAAGCTGAGCACACTGGGTGCAGGGCTGCCCTTCAGCACTGGATTTGGGAGCAGACACTAGAGAGAGGAGGAGGATGACTTTCTCAAGCTTTGAAATTGGAAAGGAAATCCAGTTTGGTAGTGTAAGGAAGGAGTCTTTCAAAGGTCCCCTTCCCAGGCTTTGCTTCTCAAAGAGTTTTATGTTGGGATTCAGACTCTTAACATACCTGCATTGCCTTTACAAAACGCATGCCACCTACGTCCAACTAAGTGTTTGGTTTTGGGCAAACTTTCTGAAAGGTTTGATGTTTTTTTTAGCTTGTTTTCTTCTATAATGCTGGTGCCTGAAGTAAGCTATTGGATGTGGGGATAGTGGTTTGGTTTATTTGTTTTCTGTTAGCTTTGTTTTGTTTTACTTTTGTAATTGAAGTACTTGCTCAGTATTAGCTAACTGAGTCTGGGAGACAGGTAAGAAAGTGATCCAGGTCAAACTCCGGTGGGCATTCAAATCAGAGGTCTCTTTGAATGAAGAGTTTGAGTCCCACTTGCTTCACGTGGGGTCGGACAACAATGTTGACTCCATCTCTGACTTTTACGTGTGGAGAACAGTGTGTGTATGTTAGCTAAACTTCAACTGATAAAGTTGGCTGCATACATACCCAGGCAAAGGGGTGAAGCGATTCCAAACAAGCAGAGATGGTGAACTCTTGATCTGTTACTGTGTCTCCTATATACATTAGATTTTGTTTGATGTTCTGTTTGAAATATTAAATGATTAAGCAAATGTTTCATCTCCTGTTTTGATCAGTGTGTGCTGGTTTTGATAACTTCTCAGGTTTCTAGCTTTTGAAGAATGGTTTGCTGAATACTTGAGTTAGAAAAACTTTGGGACTCCTCTTAGATTACCTTCTTAAATTATCATTTAGATTGCTCGTTACATCAGATTACTTTGACTTTTACCTGCTGCTTTGTCTTAGTGCTCGGAAGGAATGTCTCTTTTCTCATTCTTCGTGCAAGATTTTTCATAGAGCTTTTCCCTGGCCTACCTTTTTAATGTTTTCTAATTTCTCCATTGAAAACTTGGGAATTCTGGATAATTCCCTAGCTAGTAAGACTGCTCAAATAATGGACCACAAAATGTAGGCTGTTAATTATTTTTCTGTGCAATGGCAATGTAATGTGTGACAACGGAGCTTTTTGGTAACCAGTGAAATCATTTTGGACTTACTGAAGTCTAGGATGATTAGCACTTAAATAACACCATGCTTCTGAGGATATCAAAACACTTTTGTGGCATTTAATGAAGGAGGCCTTCCTTCCAGACCCAAAGGATATGCTTTGCTACTTCTAGCTGTCTTCATGGGGAAGAGAGGAAACTGGTTCATGGAGAGGTGAGGGACTAGACAATGTTATAATTAGCAGCTGTATTGCCTGATCACGGTCTCAGTCAAATGTGAACTGAAAGGAACTGCCTTTCAGTCCTTTGTGTGCACCCTACTGGAGCCCACTGTCAGCAGGGAAGTCTTTCAGGAACTGTGGCATTGCTGAAGCTCTCTGCAAGCAGACAAATTGGTCATGCTGGGGGAGAAGATCCTGCTGCCAGCTGGTGTGGTGACAAGAGAGAAGGGAGAACATGAACATCTATAAAATCATTCTGGCTTTTTCTAAGGAAGAAGTTTTTTATTCAGAGGGTGTTGAGGCTCTGGCACAGGCTGCCCACAGAGGCTGTGGATGCCCCATCCCTGGAGGCATTCAAGGCCAAGTTGAATGGGGCCCTGGGCATCTTGAGCTGATAGGTGACAACCTTGCTCATGGCAGGGGATTGGAACTGGGTGGGCTTCAAAGTTCCTTCCAACCCAAGCCATTCTACAGTTCTAAAATAATAGATAGATAGCTGCTTCCAGAGGGAGAAACTAGATGAGTGCAAGAGTAAAAAAGAAGTAGGAAGTGAAAGATTGTGTGTGAGAGAGACTGATCAAGAGAATGAATGTGCTCAAAGCATGTTGGACAAAGAAGAGAAAGGTGTGGAATACTAACATATATTTGCTTTCTGTGTAAACAGCACTATGTAGTGTAATGTAGAACATTTTGTAGTTTATGTTCAGCTCTGAAAAATCAGGATGTCTAACTGTATTTTCCAACACCTTTGAACTGTACACATGTAATAAATATCACCATGACGTATCCAAACAGGACTGTTTTATGATAATGGTCAACTTGAAATTTTTACCTTTCATGTGAAAAGAGATGAGGTCCTTGAGTCATAGTTGCTGTGGCTAATCGTTCTTGCAGTGTAAGAGTACTGTGATGATCTTCTTTGTGTACTCAGCCTGTCCATGAGATGAGGATATCAGACACCAGACACTGTGTTAAATTATTTTCTAAATAGGTACCGCTGATTTTCAATTATTTTTGCCTCAGTAATTACAGCAAAAATGTACTCTATCTTGTCTGAGTGTAGTGGTGGTTTGGTTTGTTTGTTTTCATTTGTTTACTTTGCAGCAGTATTTTTAAATTGCGGTACTAAGGATATATTTTTAAGTTCAAGAGAGAACCTTCTAGGCATAAAAGTACAGGATTAAATTTCCACTATGGACAGTGACTTAACGCCTTCAGATTCCTTATCACTGGAATTCCTCAAGGCCAGATTGGATAAGTCTTTGAGCAACCTGCTCTAATCGGAGGTATCCCTCCTGTGACACGGGTGTGAACTGAATGATCTCCAAGGTCCCTTCCAACATGTCTTCCACAAGATAAGTTAAGAAAATGAAACATCAACGATATGAAAAACTTGGTTAAATTTTTAACCCATTTCAACCTCCACCAGCCCAAAAAGCTTAGTAGTTGGCAGTGTATCTCCTGGAACTGATGTCTGAGCAGTGAACCATTAAAAAGCAAAGTGAAAGGTAAAACTCCTTTTGGTTTGCATAGCAGGAGCTGTTGGGTTGCAAGTGAACACCCATTTTGCTGATCATTCTACCTAGGGATCTGAGGAAAGAGAAGGATTTTCTTTCTAAGCAAATACACCTATTGGAAGCCAACAACCTCTCTTCCTTGCTGCATTAGCTGGTAGGAACACGACTGAAAAGTAGCTTTTTGTGTTCTTCATATGACAAATGTTGAAATATCAGGAAGATTCCAAGTAGCTTAGTGAGGAGTGAATGGTGCAGATATATCCATATTTTGGCTTTATCATTGAATCACTGCATGAATTTGATCATTTAATATCTGTGTCTCAGTTTTCCCTGCTATTTAGTGCAGGTTACAAAAATGCATACTGCAGTCTTTCTTTGATGCTACAGTTTATTTCTGTAGATTCCAAGAGACCCAAGAGTGCTTTAGGTAACGTGTACCCATGCAGTGTATGCTTCAATAACTTACAGTTTAACCAAACTGTGACTGGTAGAAACTTCATTATGCTAACTTTCCCCATCACAACCAAATCTCTGTTTTAAGCCTCTGTGAAGCAACAGCACATTTCTGGATATTGGAAAAGGCTCAGATATACTTGAATGGATTTATTAATGAAGTATTCCCTCACAACAAACAGATTTGTGCTCTCCTATAATTAAACAGTACAGCAGTAGTACTTCTCACCTTCCTTTTAGAGAAAGTGAAAACAAGCACTATGCAATTTTAGATAGTTTTCTCCAAAATGAAAGTTTTCTTGCTTTTGAATTCTTGCGAGTATTGTATTATCATAAACATGTTTTATTTTCTTCTATGTTAATATATTTTTTTGTTTGCATTCAAATGTTCTCCTGAAGAAAGAGCGTTGTTCACACATGAAAATCTTAAATGAGACTAACTTGAAACAGAAGAAAAGCTAGCACATCTGTTTTAATATCTCAGAAAGTAAACCAGCTGTGTATATATGATATATACATGCCAGGGTGGATGTTAAATTAGATTTTAAGAATTTGTTTCAGCTTAATAGCTTAAAATGTTATTAGTAACATAGGTAAGGAAATTACTTAATAAAAAATATATGATTTTTAACCTGACAGTGTCCTTCTTAATTAAGTTATGAGATCCTTAGATGAATGATGTTATAAAAGTACAGTGTGTAGCTTCTATTATTTATAACAGAATGCCAAAGAGCTAGCTCATGGCGATTAAAGAAAGGAAAATCTCATTGAAATTTGCCATTCTGCGTCAGTGAATGGTGAATATTTCTAGAGAGTTCATAAAGCCTTATCTCAAACATAGCACACATCTAGCTCCTTTTGATGCAGGAATTACACATGTTGGGAAAATAATGGTGATACTATTAAATTAATAACAAGAATATTCCTAGCAGAATCAGGAATGTGATGAAAAATACAAATATTTCAATTGTGTTGCCTGATGAAATTTGAATTAGAACTGTGGATACCCTCACCTAATTTACAAAGTAGGAATCGCACAGATTTTATTGGTTTATTTATAAGATCTTCAAGTTTTCCTAATAGTCAGCTAATTGAGCTCCCCTGTGGGAATTATTTCCTCCTGCACTAAGCTGGTCCGGGATGTCTATCCTTCAGCACGGCAAGCAGTATAGAGCTGCAGCTCTTTAATCTTCAGATCTCCTAATGATGATTTGGGGTTTTCAAGCTTGACTCTTGACTTGTTGCAGGGCTAAGGAGGGATGATGTATGATCCACAACAGAGCTGTGCTGGCACAGGGCAGTGCTGAATCATTTCCGTCCTTCATAGCAGGGTGGGAAGAGATTCATCAGGGACTGCAGAATCAAACCTTAGCAACTCACCCAGGATCCAGCTGCAAGCTAGTCCAGCTCAACTGTACAGTAAAACAGCAGGACCCTTGAGAAAGTTTGTTATCACTTACTTCTCAACTGCTGTTGGAGGTCCCCGACCTCAGTTCTTTCTTTGTCTGAGGCATGTGTCTTCTGGCTTACAGCACTATAGAGATCCCATGTGGTAAATGGCTTTAAGAGAATGAAGCATAAGAGAGTCAAGAGGGTGACTATTCATTTTGTTGGTGTTTAACTTTTCATTAGTGAACTTTTACCTCTGCTAACTTGTTGTAGCAATTAGGTACTTTGGAAATTAAATTATCTACAGTTTAAGCATGTAAGAAAGCTAAAGTATTGAAATCAATGGTAAATTTTTGTTCTGTTTTCTGAGAGGGCTTTTTTGTTCATTTTTATTATTTTTTTTCTTTGATGTTAAGTGGTCAAGTCATTGAGGTAGAGTTGAGTTGATTAGTATCTCTTAATTTCTCTTTCCATTGTCTATCACTCTCTTTAGGGCTATAAAAATAATATACAGAATTTCAATCAAAATGTATGCGGTATAAGCAGACTACAGAGAAGATCTTGTAATGTATTTGAAACATAGTCTGCCTTCAGAAAACTCCTAAACAACACAAATAGTGAAGTAATTCGTGTCAAAGGACTCAAAAGACAGAACTCCTAAGCACATCTTCAAGAAAGTACATGTTATACCTTAACATGATTATCATTTTAAGCCAGTTTTCTATAGCAGTTCAAGCTATAACTGATAGAATATAATCAAGTCTTATGATGATCATGCTTGGCATGGAAAATGAATGTCCGCAAGGCTTTGGCTTAGATTAACCATGTTCACAGATGTGTTCAATGCATTTCCTGTTTTGCTTTATAAGCACCCCCTGTCCAATCCTTTAGAGACATTTTTATCTGCTAATAAGCATAATTACAGTAATTCCCACTGTCATTTATAAAATTATAAGGCATTTCTGTAGTTAGTTGTGGAGTTGAAGACTGCTGAGGTTCTCTGACCAGGGAAGTTCTACTGAATTTCTTAGAAGTCACTGGCACATCTAGTCTGGCAGTGCTTTTTCTACTAGATCATTAATCTTTTGTGAACCTTTGACTGCACAGAGATTTCCGCCAGATAGATGAGAAGTTCTGATTCTCACCTGTGACCCCTCTGTGCCATTTAATACTGGATAGAGAGTGTCTGATTTTCCTGAATGTTGCAGTTTTGAATCTTTACTGGTTGCACTGAAAGCTTCATCATTGTGCATTTCCGCAGGCCTATAGCATTTAAACCCAATGTGGTGAGGGGTCTTGTAAATCTGACCATCTGCAGAGAGTTTTCAGGAGCACTGCAGAGGGAGGGAAGTGCTCTGATGCAACTCCACTGTAAATGGTGTGCTTTGAGGGACCTTGAGATAGGGAGGCTGTCCTGAAGACCTTCTGGCGCTCATTGCAGCTAACTGTGTTATATCTAACTTCAGCCATCCTTTCCCCTGTTGAGAAACTCCTTTGCCATGTTTTTAAGATACAATCAATCCCACAATTTAGAAACCTAATATTATTCTCCAGGACAAGAGTGTTTTTTGTGGACATTCATGACAACAGAAAATCGTGTCAATTATCAGCTTTTCATCTTTCTGTGGTTTTCAAAAATCTTGCCTCAGATAGCAAACAGGTTTCACTCTTCCTGGCTCCGCGGGCAATGAATAGGTGTCTTGCACTGTCTTCTTAAGCACTGGACATCTGCAAGTCAATGGTATAAATATCTAACTGATTCTTCTTGTATGAAGGAGTCACAGGCTTCATGTGTTTAAAGTCATCCTACTTAGTTATTCAATATAGTACCATGATGTTGACAAGACGTGAAGTAGTCAGGTGACTGGACACTTGAACACATCCAGAGACTGGACTTTGATTATGTATAACAGTGGTACTTATGAAGTGTCTGATACATTTCCCTATTACAAGAGTTCAGCATGTCCTTTTAAACTGGTAGGAGTTTTGCCATTGACTTGAATTTAAATTGTGAAAGGATTTTTGTTTTGAGAAAAGATATCTAAAAGTTCCAGAACACGCACATCTGTTAGCCAGACGTCACTTCAAAACCCTAAGCTCAGTAGAAAGTTTTAGAGGCTTTGTGGAAAATAATGGACTGCTCTGGGGAACTGTGGAATATTGAGATTAATCATCTAGACAGAAGTTTGTGAGTCTAGGGACTATTCAGCACAGGAATGCTGAAGTCACTAGCAAAATGTTCTGGTAGGTCACTCAGCCCTACTGAAAAGGAGTATTGACCTGTGAAATCCTGCTATCTAAAGGTGGGTTGGAGTACAATAGTTCAGACAGGAACAGCACTGATAAAAACTGTGACTGATACTAATTTCACCCTCACTGGTATTTCTTCCATGCAACTGCTATTTCCTCTTCCTAATTCACATTATAGTGAGGTTTTTTGTTTATCCATATGAGTAGACTAGCTCATGAAATAGTCTCAAGCAGCAAATGGCTTTGGAAACCAGACAAAGTGAACTAATCTCCAGTTTATAAACGTATTGCGATGCTGAAAGAGCAAATGTTTCAGCAAGCAGCTTTAAAGAGGAATTGGGGTGTGGAGTTTCTGAAGGAATGCAGTTGGAGGTGACAGCATACAGGAAGGCCTAAGCTCAATGGCAGACTGACTAGAGAAATTTGGTTACATGAAGAGGGATAACGGATGAATCAACTGGAAAAACAGACACCAGAGAGATCAGGCAGAATAGAAGAAAAGAAGCATTTGACTGTAGGAAAATAAAACCAAGCAAATTGAGCGGTTTCCTACAAGCCAGTCTTTGAAACTGAATGAGGCACGTGAGATTTTTTAAATATCATTTATTTTTCAGACTGCTGGGGACGGGACCCAACAAGAGAAGAAGTGACTGCTCCCACACAGCTCAAACTGCTTCAAAGTCTGTCCTGTGTAATGAGTGGTGCAGAGCATCTCACCATCTCTGGATCAAAGTCACGAGACTAAGTACAAAAATTTGTTCAAAGGGCAACTCCAGCAGTCCTTAACCCCAGTGACAAAACTGCCAGTGTTCCATACATGAATGTCAGGAAAAAGAGGATACAGGGGCATTGAGCCAACTGTTCTTCTTTTTTGACTTTATTGTAGAAAACGCTTTGCAGGATGAGAAAGGGAGGGGTTACCCTCTGGTCATGCAGGGCTCAGTAGATTCTCCACTGCTCTTTCCACCTGCCCCCAGTTTGCCTTATTCTTTGCTTTATTCAGCCGAGGCCGATCTTCCAGCCTGAAAGGAAGACTTTCCAGTAAGTTAAGGGCAAGCAGTCTGAATGGGAACTGTTCTTCAAACTTAATTATAACATTTGTAGTTAAATGCAAACTAGTAACAGTGCGGTGGGATTAGCTGCGTTCAGTGAGAGGCCAGGTACAAATGCTTTAGTTAGTTGTATCTGAATTTGAATGAGACGCCTATCAGCATTTAAAAGAAACATTCTCACCTCTGGTTCAGGATATAGTCCTCATTTTTTTTCCTTTTTTTCCCCTTGTCTGTGTGTACAATAAAATCATAGTCAAAGCAAAGCAAACAACTATGTTTGGTTCTCCTTAGGGCTATATTGAAATCAATGAAGCATCTTTGTGATCTGTTGTTCTTAAAAATGTATGCGCTGAGTCACTCCCTCAGCATCTTCTTCTTGCAGTCCACAATAGGATTTCACCTCGGGTTTCAGTGATTGCTTGGGAGGCAGAGGGGAATTGTGGATGCTTTAACTTTGCTCACGAGCTGGCTTTCCTACCAACGTTAGCCTCTGCAATTGCTGACTGGTAACAGAGGTGGTTATTGCGTGCCGTTTCCTTTCAGGTATTGAAGTCACTGTGAGTTTGAAAAGGCTCAGCAGAGTGCCAGGCACAGTGCAGAGACTTCATGCTGCACTATGTCGGCAGGCAAGCTCTTGCTGGAGTTGTTTGAGCTTTTCCCTATGTGACAAATGAGTTAAAAAGCTGAGGCAAGATTCTGATCTTTTACCCAGGCACAACTCCAGCAACTTTGAAAGAGTTACTTTTGACTTACAGTGTTATAACACAGATCAGAGTCTGGGCTTCGATCAGGGCTTCAGCATTTGGCCTTGCTTCTGTGTAGGTTTTTATTAATTTATTTATTTTAGAAAAATGGACAATTACATTGACTTTAATAACCCTTACCTCAAAGTTCACATGAAAGAAAACTTTTTATTTAAAGGGGGGGGGAAAAAAAAAAACTCTAAAAATAAAAAAATAATAATAAAAAAAATGTTTAGCTATGGTCAGCCAGGGTGGGAAATTCCATTGTGGCTGCAAGCCCATGGCAGGTAGAGTGGAATTTAATGAAGGAAACTGCTGTGTTTTTGTGTCTTTCTGTATGTTTTTCCTTTAAAACCAAGAGCTGGGCAGGCTTCCCATTTGACCTGATGTGACCCAAGCAAATTGCTTCTTATATAAAAACAACTGCAGACTTGGAGAATGTGAAAATGCACTGTATCCTTTTTCCAACTCAGGGAAAATGAAAGCCTGAGAAACAGGACGGCCCTGTCAATACTCGTTGAGCAAAACTATCACTCAAACCCGATAAAGAGAGATTAGAACAGGCTTCCTTATGCCGGAGGGATTGAGTGTAAGTTAGATCTCTTTATGTCTTGCGTTGGTTTTTTTAAACAGACACGCTTACCGTCAGTAAGGGAAAAATCCATTTTTTCAGATACTGTTTTTTTGTAAAGAGAGGAGAAAAGGAGCACTTGTAAAGGAGGAGAGGGAGGGAAAGGGGGCAAAAAAACCCCAAAACTTTAAGTAATACACCCAAACTAAAAGACAGAAATTGATAATTGCTAAAACGTAGGCAAAAAGCCCAGGTTTTAGCTTTTGCTGTAAGTTGGGAGAGCGCAGGCACAGGGATTGAGGGTGTGTCTGCTGATATTGTATTCAGATGTGTTGCCTTGGCATGTGTACTGACGGATTTACTTAAAAAACAAAACAAAAAAAAAAGCATTGTGTGCTCGTGAAATGACTTCATAAAATCCTTCCCTTTATGAATTATTTTGATCACAGGGCTTGTTGTTTAAATTTCTAAAGTACGGCGTTTTTTTTTTTTTTAATTGCCTTCTTTTCAGAACTGTCTGTTCTAAAGTTGGCACCTTCTGCATAACAGCGTGCAGTGATTAAAGGAGAGAGGAGGGAGAGGAGCTGGGGGGGCTGCCATCAGACCAAGGGGTGGCACGGTTCATAAATCAAACCCACCTCTGCTGAGGGTCACTGCTGAAACAAGTTCTGAGCTCTCAGCCCTCTGTCTGCTGTGGAAAAGCGTAATCTTCAGTGGAGTGAAGAGCAAATACTCGACACGTCGCGTGTTGCCATGTTGCAGAAGGCAGAATAGACTTCTGTTTGCTGTGCGTTGCTTAAAATGGAGGTGAAGGACTTCTTAAGCAGGGAGGAAAGATGCTGTGATACAAGCTCGGTCCAGCGGAGTCTGCCTTTCCAAAAAACGGGTTTTGCTTATGCTCAGTGAGCTTCTGGCTGCTGGTTGGGGTGTTTTCCTCCCATGGCTTATGAACACAGCCAATACACTCTATAAGCACTCCAGGATTGCACACTAAAGGGGCAGACGTACAGAAGGACATTTTTTTTTAGACAGTTTTGCCCTAAATATTGTGTTAGGGACCTGCAAAGTCAGTATGAGCAACCAAGATCTACCGTCATCATCATATAGATCCTGTATTTATCCTGAAGTTTCAAAGGTACTTTCAGAGTAGGCATGAAAATCAGAATGTTTTACTGGATTAAGCTTTTGTACCAGGGATCAGGGAAGCTGGAGTTCCCTTGCTGTTTCTTTTCATTTGCCGGGGAACATTTACAAGGTCCCTAGTATTTTTTTTAATTTCTTTATTCATTTCAGACCTCTTGTTGAGGTCTGAAGGAAGGTCGTGCTTGTGTCTGCTCTCCAAGACTATTTCTGCATATGCAAAGAAGGAAGTCAGAATAGTCCTTACCTGAAAAGTGGTGAGAGCTCTTTATTTAAGTTTGTATACGGAATGTTAGAATTTCTGGAGAAAGCTGGATATTTTTTTCTGTGGGGAATGCTTGTATTTTCAGAAGGTTGTATGCAGAGCCATGAGCCTGGCACTGATCTGAGGATAGGAATAATAGTTTTATGCTATGTTTATTGATTTATTTGATTCTCTTCTCATTGCACTGTCTGCTAGGCAGACAGATTACTGCTATACATGTGTAAGATTATGACAATGATTTAGGGTTCTAGATTGTGATAAGGAAGATGCTGATTTCCACGTAAGCAAAGAATCCTTGCTTGGCTGACACAATGTTAGAGCAAAATACATTTTACTTTTTGCTGCAGGGAATTTTTCTGGTAGCAGAGCTTTCAGGTCCTGGCCGATATGCTTTTAACTATGCACAGGAAAGCTTCCAGAGGAAAAGAGCGGAAACCCTATTACTTTATTCTAGAGAGTTTGTCTCTTGATTTAGAGATACTTTGTTCTCAGAACCTCATTCCACAGCCTAGTATATCTTAATTCTTATATAAAAAATGTGGCTGTACGTGGAAATTTTTTGTTAACTTCAGTCCCTTTCCCTTTTCAGATTAGACATCACTCCAATCTACAAAACTTTAGGCAACAGGAGATGAGTGCCGTTCAGCCAGATCCCTTGCTGGCATCTCTTCTTGTTCCTTAGTGAGGAGAGTCTATTAAATGTCACATGGTGGAGTTTATATAGCATTATACTGATCTAAAAGTGCTTTTTAACTTCCTATGCATAAATACTAGTGCCATTTTGGGTCTCTTCCATTATGAGTCAGACTCTAAAGCTGACCGTATACCTAACATGAATTGTGGTTTGTAAATCTCTGCTGCTCATGCATTTGGCTTTAATGGTCTTTTTGAGGAAGAGTCAAATCCTCCACACAAATATTTTCAATTGCACAATTTCTGTAGCATCTAGTGAAAAGTAAGATATGTATGTCAACAAAATGTAACATTCTTATCATGCAAAATTTGGGGAGAATTCCTGCTTTTAAGAACTTGCTGAGGCACACAAATATTTCTATGGAACATCTTACTTTCTTTAACAAAAGGTATAAGTAACCCACTCCAGTTTTAGGTTAGTCTTACTGTTTCCCATGAGTGCTTCAAAATGTATAATTTTAGCAGTGGAATGTTGCAGCACCTAGGATGGCAGTGCTTGTGGATTCAACACCAGATTTTTATGTTAGACCTATTCGTTTCTTAGTTAATGTCAAGCCTAGAACTATCACTGACTTCAATGTAATT
The DNA here is from genome assembly GCA_037305975.1 of Chrysolophus pictus. Lineage (NCBI taxonomy): Eukaryota > Metazoa > Chordata > Aves > Galliformes > Phasianidae > Chrysolophus > Chrysolophus pictus. Next base: position 113,060,764 of record CM074576.1, on the reverse strand, counting down.
ATTCATACAGATGCAGGAGCTTTCTCAGTAAGAGTGCACTGAGGGCCATTTAGCTAAGTGGAAATACTTCTGGGGAATGTCCATATGCCTTGGTCTGGACTCTATATACAGAATGTAGTAACAACAGAAAAAGCTACTGATGGAATTATAAAAATTATATGATGGCTATTGCAATTTGTAATACATAAAGGCTCAGAAAACTGATTTATTCATTATGGAATTTGAGAATGTCATTGGTTTTTGGGGTGTGTCGCTTCTACTGGAATCTCTATTTGTAAATATTGCAATATTTTCACTACGTACTCATTTTACTTTATGTATTTGTTACATTTTTCAGAACAGTGACGGTAATATAAACACTGGTCTTAGTATCATGAATTTATATTTCTCTGAAAAAATTCTAAAGAAATGTATAAACTTAGGTCTTGCTCTTGTGAATGCTTATCAGTACTTACTTAATTTTAATTGTATGACTTATCCTGTAGGGCTAAAAATTCAGAGGAATAGCTAACCAGATGTAAGCTGAGTATATCTGTACATGTTTTTGTAATTAGGGTTTTGCATTTTTAAAGAAACTGCACAGAAATCTTATCATCTGGTTTTTAAAACAACAAAAAACAATCACTTTTGGAATAAGAAATGAGAGCGCTATTCACTAACTTCGACAGCAAAGCATACAACTTAGGCTTTGATACTGCAAAATGGACTTAAAATAGAAAATTGTATTTATCAAATTTGAAATGTAACAAGCATTTTCTTTTCTCGTATACAAAGACTTGCAGGATTTGAGTTCGGTCTAAAGTCAAAATAATTAGGATACCTCACTCAAGTTGTACTTGCTTCATTTACTTAAGAATGCATGTATAGCATTTTACAGAGTAGAGTGGTATTTTATTTGGTTAAATTAGGGATTGAAGTTTGTGTAGTTTAAACTCATTCCGCTTCTAAGAATGATAAAGGACAGGAACACTATAATCATCTCGTTATACGAGGCCAGAACAGGTGCAGGATATGGAAGAATGAATGTTCTTTCTCCTCACATCTGTTCTCTGATGAACTATTTAACTCTTCTTGCAGGAATCTGTTTAAAAGCTTTTCGTAAGGCTTCTCTGTAGGCAGACAGTTCATTGCAGCACCCACATGCAGCACTTTGGACACCCTGGAAGTAACATATGCACGTGTCCTTCCTGTTTCTCAGTATGGAATGAGAAACACAGGAACGTATGCTGAGGGAATCTCTCTGTACCTTCCTTCCAGGTACAGCAGACATAGACAAGACTGAAAAGCAGTATCATTATCTGTTTCTGCTAGTGGGAATAACACTGTTTTCTGTTGTGTTTAAAAGAATGGTTAGAACTGGGTTGCTTTACCTCCTGTATGAGCATCTATCAGTTATTCCAGCTTTGGTTTTTGAATAACCAAACAAATGATAAAGGAAAGCGAAACCTCATAAATGTTTAACTTGAATTTCTTTCTGCTTCTGCATCAACAACTTGAGTTTCTTATCATACTAGATGTCCTCTTGCGGGGAAAATAAACTGTGCTACAGTCTTCGCCTCTTTATTTATCTCTGTGATAGAGATGCCCAGAAGTCTGAGCTTTTTTTTTTTTTTTTTTTTAATCAAGAGGCATAGTCTCAGTGCAGTTTTCTTCATGATACTAATGGTGATTTTAATGGGATCCATACATAAATCTCTTTTGTAGAGGAAAGGGTCTTAAATGTTTTGTTTTTCCCATCTGCATATTGGAAATGTCATCTGACGAGAAGGATGAAAAGAGTGCCAGCTTACAGCAGAAAAGTATTAGAGGAATTTCTGCCACACACACTTTCCCTGCAGTGAAATAGAAGCATATGCTTACAGGAGAAGACTATAAAATTTGGTGTGAGCTTCAACTTTCCCCAAGCCTTGAAATGCTGGAATCCAGCATAGGGGTCCAGCCCATCACTGCCTTGTGAGCTCATACAGTTGAAATCTCAACTATGAGAAAATGGCTGGATGACTGTGAAGAGGAAAGGGACGTGGGGGTGTTGGTTGATGCTCGGCTGAACATGAGCCGACAGTGTGCCCAGGTGGCCAAGAGGGCCAATGGCATCCTGGCCTGCACTAGAAACAGTGTGACCAGCAGGAGCAGGGAGGTGATCATCCCCCTGTACTCAGCACTGGTGAGGCCGCACCTCGAGTATTGTGTTCAGTTTTGGGCCCCTCACTACAAAAAAGACATTGAGGCCCTGGAGCGTGTCCAGAGAAGGATTCTTCTGTCTGGAGGAGGCTCAGAGGAGACCTTATTGCACTCTACAACTTCCTGAAGGGAGGTTGTGGTGAAGAGGGGTTTGGCCTCTTATCCCAGGCAACAAACAGGACCTAGGGAAATGGCCGCAAGTTGTACCAGAGGAGGTTTAGGTTAGACATGAGGAAAAACTTTTTCTCTCAGAGTGGTCAGGCACTGGAATGGCCTGCCAAGGGAGGTGGTGGAGTCGCCGTCTCTGGCAGTGTTCAAGAGGCATCTGGATGAGGAGCTATGAGATATGGTTTAGTAGCTTGTGGTAGCAGTGGTAATGGGAGGACGGTTTGACTAGATGATCATGCAGGTCCTTTCCAACCTTGTGATTTTATGATTTTATGATTCTATGACTCCTTCCTACTTAACCGGGGAAATGTGAAAGTCAGGATTTCAGATTTTTCTCTAAAATAACTGAAAATAAACCTTATAAGACGGTGATTTAGAATTCTTGGACCGACTTCTTACAAAGGGATAAACTTCTCTTTGAAGACGCCTGTCTGTATTCTGACTAAATGCAGAATTTACAGACAGTTAAAAAAAGGGAGATGAAATCTACCTATTGGTGGGTTTTCATGTCTGTAGAAAAAATGATAGCATTTCTAATTTGACCTTTGCAGTTGAGTGTTCCATGAGCTGACACTGATCAGTTGAAATGGATCTCTACCTCAGAGAGAAATCTGACACATGGAAAGATTTGAATGCAGGGAAATCATCCATATTTCCAAGGTCTTGCCATTTTATACCTATTCCCCAAAACCTTTGTATCTCTGAAAAATGAATACCAGGCTGCAGTCGCGCACATGCATGTTGCCATTAGATACTGAACTACCAATCCGATCCACTTTTAGTGGAAGTTAATCCAGGAGAGATGAGAAGACTGGGCACTAGGTGTACCCTGCACAGTTTAGCAGAGAACCCAAGTCAGCAGTGAATGAACTGCCTTTAGGAACAAGACCAACAAAAGTCTGACAGAGTGGCACTCTATCCAAACTAATAAGAGCTGCAAAGTATTGATTTGTTCAGGTGATGCTTTTTCTGCTTTACAGATCTAGGTTTGATTATCCATGTTCTGCTGTGCTTTGGTTATACATTCCTTTTCAGATTGGTATTGGGGCTAGCCATAGCAAAAAGCTCAGTTAGGTATTCACTGTTCACAAAGCTGTTTTTGAATATAACAATGTAATGTGTTTATAGTTGTGTTTGTGTTTGTTGCCACTTTTGTTTTGGGTTACTATTTTTACCTGTTGAGTTCAACCCCACCTGCAGGTATAATAAGTACATATACAAGCTCATGAACTAGACTAGTGATGGGAAAGAGAATATTCTGGGAAGATATCACAAGAGGCTTGCTTTCTTTTTCTATCTTTCATGCTAGATGCACACTCTTGGACTCCACTGGAGATGGGAGACTGGGCTAAATGGAGCATCTGCTCTCTTATATCAACATGTGGTTTTCAGAAGACTTTACATATATATGTTTACCTGAATATATACATAGGTGCACAGCAAGCCTTTCAGTCTCCAAGGCGTAGTAATTAATTATTTTTATCTTCTCCTGTGACTTGTTTAGCAGGTTTAATTAATATTAAAGATTAATATGAGAGGAGGGAGTGCAGCTGCCAGTATTCCTGCCTAGATGACAGGAGTGCTGCTTTCCTGCTTTCCAGTTGTTCTTGATTAAGTCTGGTAGAGAATGAACTGAGCTTGCTTCATGGGACAAGTTCTGGGAACGCAGTGCTGCCACCATATCAGATAATTATGTGTTAAATATGTTGTGTGTCTGTGTGTTCAAATACTTATAGATGTATGTATGGTTTATTTATAAATACATAAAAATATACAAATGTAACTGCATGCATTCAGGGGAAACACTGCATTTAGTACTTCCAGCTCTAATGGCTTAAGCTATAAATGTAATTTGAACATCCATAGCTGTCCTTCTCTGGAACAGGACCTCATGTTACTTGTCTTTCTTGCAAACTTATATCTAGGCACTTCTGTATGATATGATCAGCACTTTGTTTGTCTTAAAGAAGTACAGATGATCTAAGCTGCTCGTTGTATGATAATGACAGCGTATTTTAGACACAAGAGAGCTCTGGTGATTCAAGTTTCTAACAGTATTGTCTGATACTGATTTCCTATTGTGGTTTGGGGTAGATCACATTATCCCTTTGCCAGTGTCTTCCCATCCCAAAGGCCACTGCAAGCCTTGAGTAAGTAATATTTGGAAGGATCTTTGCAAATGGAAGCTAAATGTGAAAATGCATGAATAAAAAAAATAAATAGTATGGTCTATAGGCATTCTGATGAACTTCATCTGAAACTTAGCTCTTTACCCTTAAGCTTTAAAAGGCAGAGGAGATATCTGTAGTAGCACATTGAGTTTTATTCACTAAAGAGGTTTTTGAAATATATTTTTCTGTTTTGTTCAGCAAGCATTCACAAGTTGAGTGGGCTTTTTTATGAGACTAAAGCGCAACACAGGAGAAAATATTCTATTTTTCTTTTCCAGTTTTTGCATTTTGACCTGACATTTATGTATATTGCATAAAGCAAACTCTGAATGCTGCAGCTTCACTTACCTGGGGAACTGACAAATATTTCTTGTCATTTTTACCTTCTTTTTGTAATTTTCTAGCAGGCTAAACATACTGTACTGTGCAGCTCTTTCCAGGTAGCATAGAAGGGCTTTGTTGGTGTGGTCAGAGGAGGCTACGCTTTGTTTGTATATGTTCAACTTTTCAATATAAAAACAACGTGTACCTACATTTAACAGAAATTGTTGTGTCTACCTGATTGTATCATCTTTAGAAGCCAAATAATCTAAGCTATGCATGGTTGGATAGACTCAGCATATAAAAACTTCCTTTAAATTAGTCAGATCTTTGATTCAAGAGTCACAGTTGAAATGAGTCAGTTTTCTTTTTTCTGGCACTGGGAAATTTAAGAAGAAAAGCAAAAGAATTCTTGCAGCATAACAATACCCTCCATTGTAACTCAGTGCCAGCCAGAGATACCAGGAAGCCAGGAGCTAGGCCAAATCAGCACTTATTTGTTAATTCCAGGAATGCTTCAAATATTTGAGGGCAGTTTCCGGACAGAGCGATGATGGCAGAGGGTTCTGGCATTGCAATTTGTTGAGGCATGATGGATCTTATGTTTGGATCTGTTCACATTTGGGCACACATTTCACTGCACTTTAAGTGATTGTCCTTCATGCTGTTCCAGCAAGAGTGGCAAAAAAACTGTATGGATGAATAAAGCAAACAGCCCTTCATCAGAGTTCCATCTGGAGACCAAGTTCATTTTTCCTTTCTCTTTTCGGAACAGAATTTTGCATCAAGCCAGAGGTCAAAATTCAGGCATCGCAATTGCGGTGCACTCACCTAACAAGTATGTATTGCAATTACTACATTTTTAGGTCATTTTTAGGTATAAAGGGAATTTGTCTTTCTCCTTCCTTATTTCCTTGCTTGTCCTAGTGCTTTCCTCACTGTATTTGTGTTACAGATTTATCAGGTCTTTTTGCAAGTACCTCCAACTCGTACAGCCAACTATTTTTTTTTCAAGCAGTCCTCTGCCTTTGTTACATCTGCATAACTCGCGGTTATTCTCCCATGCCAGGTCTAGCTCTCATTTCCTTGGTTTCTTTTCTGGTTTTTATTGTGGGTTGTTTTTTTTTTTTTTTTTTTTTTTTTAACTTCCATTCTCACAATGTGAATAAATCTCTCACCCTATGATTTGAATGCAGACATAACGAAGTGAGATTCTATGGCTTGTATTCCTTAGGTAAAAGCATGCTACTTGGGAAGACTGTTGGAGCTGTAAATTCTTTAATTTGTTTGTTTTGATTCCACTGACATATGTTTCCTTCTGACCTCTGTAGTTGCATTCAGACTCTTGTATGAGCAGTGCTTTACATCTTTTTGTTCAAACAAAATGCATACACATCAGTGAGTTCCCAAACTTGGTAGCACAAATTTACACAGGAAGGAAAAAAAGAAAAAGAGTAATCTAACAAACAGTAAATTGCAAGGAAAAAAAAATCAGTTTGAAAAGAAAAATGTAATTTTCTATTTTCTAGATTATTTTTCTGTAGTAGTAGTTTTTAATCACATCTCAAAAATCTCACTAGGCAATGCTGCTAATATCTGTCAAAAATGCATGGTCTTTGGCTTCTGGATTTCCTGATCCAGCTGTGTAATATGGTAACCAGCTTACTGCTCTTTTGTCAGAGTCACCATGCCTTTTCCATTTCTTTTTCTAAGCTAATAACTTCTTATAACTTCTTATGATATGTCCTATTTACTCACTTGTATTAGTTTTTTCCCTAATTTAGTGAATGTAGGTCTAGCATAAATCTGAATTTCTTTAAAACAACCTTTCTGCCATGGTTATAAGCAATATTCTTTGTTCACTTTTGGGGCATTCCTAGGGCCAGACTCACAGACTCATCATTCTTCAGACCTGGATGAGCAATGCTTATTGTAACCGATAGCAAATTGCAAATTATTGTAACCTGAGCAAATTGCCTCCTGCTTTTTTTTTTTTCCCCTCCAAAATCTTAATGGTATTTGTACTTTGTTCCACAAGCAGTGATCAAGGATGACTATTTCCCACTTGCCAACCTGGTCTTGTCTACTACACTTCTCCCATTTCAGCCATCAAGTGTTTCTCCAACAGCAGACTGGATTGCCAAATAAGATACCAGAGATAAATACAGCTTCCTTCACGCTCACAAAATGACTTGATATTAGAATAATGCAGTTCCAAGAAGAAGGCTCTTCAGCAAGTTCTGAGTGGCTGTAGAACTGGCCAAAAATGGTGAATACAGTGAATCCATTCGGATACAGAAAATAGTTCCAGGGAAAAAAAAAAAAGAATTAGTTAAAATGGAGAGCAGCTATTCACATTTGGGGACTGGTGGGAAAACAATGGATATTCTTCATTAGTAGAGTGTTAGTTCAATAAAATGTAGGGATTCGCTCTGAATTTATTCAGAGGTCAGACTTGGCTGGCTTTCTTATTTCGCACTTTTTATTTTATTAACTGAGTGTGTAAGAAATAAAAAAGAACATGCAACAAGCAGCATTTGCTTTCTGCAACCTTGCAGTGCACTAGCAGAGAGAAGGTACGCATTCCGGAGAACAGGCCATTTTTATACTCTTATCTGATGAGCACTGTAGTTACATCTTCAATTAGTAAATGTATGTTTTTAATATGTACATCTATATACACACGTGCACATATACATATACATAATTTAAATAAATAACTCTGAAAAGGTGGAGAAGTAGTTATAAAAATAAGCATTCTGAACAACAAACGAGTTTAGTGTACATCTAGAGGAGACTTGAAAGAGGCAGGCCTTCATGAAGGAATAACATTGTTGAAACCATATGTTTTCCATGTACTGGAGAGACTGTTTTAATAGATTACAAATGCATATAACCACAGAAGGTCTAAAATTAGTCAGGGTTTTAAAGAACTAAAGATTGATACAAGTCATTCCAGACAGTAGAGCACTTCTTTTCATCCAGATCCAGTGAATAAACTTATGTGACTGAGCTGAAGGAAGTATTGGAGGGGTATGGTATACCTCCAGCTGCTGAACAGAGTTATACAAAACTTTGTTGCTAATTTATAGTATCCAGGAGAAAAATTTTTGTCAGACATTGTGCTTCACAAGTACTCTGGTGGACTAGACCACAAGTAACCACAGTTCTGTCCCTTCTCTGCCACTGTCATGCTAAAAGGTCTGGAACAAGGCATTCCTCCTCCTTGTACTTTGAGAGACCATCATAGAATAGCAAATCTCTGTAGACCAGACTACTCTGGAAACTGCTGATGAAAGATGGTGGCAAGGAGTTGTATTTTGCCAACCTTTACTCCCAAATTTGTTTGAACTTAGTCACCTAGAGCAAAATTCAAGTGAATTTGTGCTAAAGTTCTACAAAACGTTGTGTACCACATGTTTTCATTTCAACAGCTCTGGGGCTACTCTGAGCTGAGCCCACCTTCATTGAAGAGGTTTGTAAATCTCAGCAAAACCTTAATCATCTGATCTGAATTAGGAAATGAAATCAAGATCTTCTGTTGGGCTGTAATGATTCTATCAGTCTGTGTAGCACCGTCTACACAAAAGTGTAGTTCTCTTGCAGCAGGGCTCACATGGAAGCTCTGCTCTGCTCCACACCCTGCTCAGTCTCCTGCTGGTCTAGCTGAACTTCATGATATGACTTCATCCTTCATCAGTTCTGGAATGTGTATGACAACTGAGACACTAGTGATGTCGCCCGGTTCTGTGATATCACAGGCCTCAATTGAACATGATCTGGTTTCCTTCATCCATGATACCTTATTCTCAAATGCAATGTGAGGGTGACCATCCAACCCACATGGACACCTTTCTCATTGGGACAGCTATTTGCATTGTGTCTTGAGATACTTAGAAAGAGAGCTAAGTCACAGAGCTAGCTGGGAACATCACTCACTGAAAAGTGTTTGAGCATGGCTACTACTACAGCTAGCCATGTAGTGGCTCTATGCTAACTTCACAGACTTTCATCCCAGTGATGTTTTTATAGGGGGTTTCAAGTCTGCAAGGAACTCATTTCTATTTTAGCAGCACTCTATACGGTTCTTAGTAGGAGGAAGCTTAAGAAAAAGAGATGTACGCAGGAGAAGAAAGGAAAGTAATTTTGGCCTACAGTAGACAGGCTTGGTGCTTCATCAGACTTTTGGACCACATCTCTGTGCTTTTTTTTTTTTTTCTCCTGTGGCGAAAATGTATTAACGCAAAGCCACAAACAGAAAAATCTTACTAGAACTTCTGAATTATTAGAAATCTTCTCTAAGACTTTTACTTTAAAAATTGTCAAGATATATCTAAGAAAAAGTCTGTTGCTCTATTAACTTCTTTAATGAAGTATTACTTTCGATGTCTGTCAAAAATAGACACATGGAAATCACTGAACAAAAATTTGAAATGTTAAAAGAACAGAACTCTCCAGGGAATAAATTATTTTTACAACTGGCCAATATAACATAATACAGCACAAGTCTCTTAAAGTAGGAAATAATAAAGGAATAAAACTGCTAAAAGAGTTTATCCTTCTTTCTCCGAAGCTAACTGTGTAACAGCACTCAGCAGCATTTCATCTCCAAGGGCCTCAGGAAAGGCGCAAAGGTGAACGTAGCTTAGAATCAGTAAGAGGGAACTTTCATGAGGCCTGCGCTACCTGCTGCTGGTCGTCAACAGCCGTGTTGCAGCACCACACCTGCTCATTCCGCACCACCACTGTTTGCCATCCTGAGCCTTTTTCAAAATCTGGTGGTAAGCTGATAATTCTCAGGGCATCCCTGTGAAATGGTAAAGCGTGATTCTTCCGGTGTGGCACATGGGGAAACTGAGGTACGGCGAGGATAAAGCCTTGGCCTCTTTGCTCTGACAGGTAACATGGTTGTGAAGGCCTCCATCTTACTGCAGCATTTTAATGTGTTCCAACTGTGATTTCCCTGTATGCTACAAAACAGGACTGCCTTTGAATTACATCTGTATTTTAGCTTTGGGATATCCCTGAATCTCAAAATGGAAGCAAAGCATCAACTTTATCTTAGCGGCTGCCTGATTAAAAAACTCTTTCAATACACTGTAAAGCTCTATGAGCGGACTTCAAAGGCTTACTTTACAGGGCGAAAAGGAGAGCATCCCAAGGGAGATACAGTTCTCCACTACATTGCTGGACTGTGATTCTTGTTTACTTTAGAAATTGGTCTATCCCAGAAAAACTTTATAGTTTTTCGTGGAGGAAAAAAGGCCTTTTTTTTTAATTATTTTTTATTTTCATTTGGTAAATACAGAGAGATTCTTGGAGAAAAAAAGCAGAGAAAAAGTGGAGATTTGGGAGAAAGCATATAAATGACATTTCAAATAAGCTTGTTGTGTTTTGGTAGTTCTTTGAGAGACCAAGTGATGTCAGTTCATGCAGGCTTTATCCAGTGATGTCCTCTCTCTGAGTTCTCTTCCTGTTTTTCCGTCCACTGTTCAGACAATCTGCCCTGCAGCACTTATTTGTTCTTCTGAGATCAGTCACACTGAAGCAGTTGTATGGAATTAGGCTTTTTTTTTTTTTTTTTTACTGTATCTGTCAACTAGCTTTTGGTTTGCTGGGTTTTTTTCTTTCCTCCCTATTTCTCTCCTCCCAGTGTAAACTCATTCCCTATTAGTTTAATCAGAAGGCCAAGAACATTCATCTGAATAGTCTCAAATTTGGGGTATACTTTAAAATGTAACCCCTTTTTTTTTTATATAAAACATGCAAAACTGTCTTCATTTAATAGCACTTACTTGTAAAACTCTTCACTCAATTGTAATAAGCTTTAAAGATGCTTGAAATCTAGAAATGGGACTACATTTTGCAACATTTCTGGTTTTGGTATTCTCTAACCATGGGAATAACTGGCTCTTTCTTTTTACTTTGTTCAGTCATAGAGATTATGCTAGAAATTTTGGATTAAAACTGTGGGTAAAAGTAACAGAAGGTAAATGTGCTTTCAAAAATTAAAAAACTTTAGAAAGCCCTGCACCATGCATATCCTATGGCCTTGCATCTTGGAGTATACATGTTCTCCTGGTGTGTTCATTGTAAACAGACTGCATTAATTTCAGAAATAGTGGCATATTTTTATCTACACAGTGGAGATTGCTTCCTTTTATAATTCATGTTATCAGTTATAATTTTCTCTCACTAATTATTTTAGGATTGAAATTGTTATATTTTCTTTGAGACCTGGGAAGATGAAATTACAGGAGGAAAAAAAGGCTTTAGTATTTTTTTTTTAATGGTGATTTTGAGAATATAGAAAGAAATGGGGAAAGAATGAGAATAAATTACAGTATTTCTAACATACTCAATAATATATTTTGTTTCTGCCTCATTTCCAAATTACCCAAATGAATGTTGTTTAAATTTTGCTTGTTGTAGATACCCTAGAGAACCTGGTAATAAATCAAATGCCAAGCAAGTTAGTTCAGTAGTTCTAAAGTGGTCTGTATGCATAACATATGTAGACTGAACATCATTTGTGCCTGCACCTCACTATTTTTCTCTGTTGAGATCTCTCCCTATTCTCATGGAAACCAACCACTGATTGACAGTAATGCTGTGAACTTCCATTTATTAGCTAATGCATTTTTACTGACTTTTCATGAAAATAGGAGCAGAGTGGAGCGCTATGGAATATTCATGGAACAAAATTCCAGAAAAAGAGGTCTTAGGGTCAGGAGAAGGGAGGGAATGGGAAACAGATGCCAGATTGCCTGTAGAGAATCCAAGCATGTGTTTTTGTTTGTAGCAATGATGCACATGCTTTTTGCGGGTGCAATTATTGCTTCTGCCTTTGAAAGTTTCACCATAAATCTGTTTCTCAATCTCCCTTCATTTTTGACCCAAATTAACCTCTTTTCAGTACAGTTACTTAACCTTATTTTCTCTTGGGAATATCTGTGCACCACCATGTTGTAGGTGTTCTTTCTTAAATGCTGGAGATCACTCTGAATTGAAATCCCTTTCTGGACAGATTTAATTCATCAAATATTTCTATCTTCTCATAATCTGCATGCCCTGGATTTTATATTTCACTGAGTCACTGCAATGAACAACACCACATGCGTGAAAAAAGACATTCACCCTTTCTTTTTCATCCCTGCCTACCATCCAGCTTTAAGCAAAGGCATACGATCTGTAAGTAGCTGAAAACTGGGACCTGAGGTATTTGAATATCCATTTAACATATCGTGACACTTTCCTTCTAATCTATCAAACACTTAAAATTCTGATTTCTCTTGTTCTGGCAATAGCTTGTCTCATTTGAGTGACACCTCAGGTCTAATGAAGCTGACTGCAGGTGACTCACAGCTAACTGCAACAGATGTGGGGTGAAAGCTTTTAGCAGCCGCACACCTCCATGTGGGAATTCCCAGCCCATTGTACCCGTGACACTGACACTCTTCTACTTTCCCACATCAGACTCAGGCTTTAGCCTCGACCTGACAGATTTAAAGTCACATAAGCTGTGTCTCATCACAGAGTATTTTATATAAGAGGGAGTTAAGTGTGTTAGCATTTTTTAATTTTGTTTGGGAAATGGACAAAGAACTGTATCTTAATATTCCTGTACTCTGGGGAGCTTTGAGCCTTCTATGAGTTTTCTAACTTTAGTTTAATCTATAGTCTGAGATGCTAGCAAGTGTTTCAGCTTGCTGCCAGGTAGTTTCAGCTGCTGGTTGTACTGTACCTTACTGAATAGAATATGCACTGGTTTGAAATGTAATGTAAGTTGCCATGAAGAGCCAAGTACCAGAATACAGAGCCACATTATACTGCATACAGAGTGAGAAACTTTCATGCTCTCTCCTGAAAAGAGGACTCTGGTATCTCGAGAGCCTGTTTGCAACAGAACTAGCATATTGCCTATGGTTTTCTTCACATGCTTGAATTGAGTTTCCTGTAGTACATCCTGCATGGGACTGATGCTGGGAGAGTGAGAGCTGTGAGACAGCTTATACACGTGAGCCCTGCAGTGCTGGATAGGTTAAGGAGAATCAGTTGAATCAGCAGAGTTTGAGAATTTCTAATGTTCTGCTCATAGCAGTTTGAAGTAACTGCAGATCATATCAGGTCTTTCAAAGCTGAGTGGTAGACTTCACCCCACTTGGTGCAACCAACCAAATGGGACGCTTTCTTGGGATGGCTGTTGTGTATAGATGCTTTTGTCCTAAAGGCACCATGAACTTATTGATGCCAGTAGCTCTCTGTGATGCTATATTTCAAGAAAGCCATTATTCTGAGCTAGAGGTGTGTATCTGGGCCCTCAAAATAGAAGCTATTTAAATGCATATATATGTATTTTTATTTATTTTATATTATATGGGGCGAAGTTGCCTGAAGCCTGTTTATTAGTTAATAACCACCTCCAGGTTACCGTCTCTAATCTCATAATGAAATTGAGTTAATAAATCCAAGATATTATTAAATAAAGTAAGTATTTAATATTACTTGTCCTCTTTGAATCCAAGTCGCAATACAACAGAATTACATTTTATAAATAACACCTTTCGTGCTAGCACCACGGGGCATGATTCAAAAGAATCTAAATAGAACATGAATGCTGTAATCAAATGCAGACCCCGGGAAGGCAAATTAAAAAGGCATGTTGCTGGTTAGCGCAGCAGACGGGGTAAGTATAGCGGGTCACAGGAGAAAAGCTAGTTACAAAAACAAGGGCACAATCGAATGAAAATTGTTTGCTTGCCCACTCCAAACCATGACTGGCTGCTTCTCTGTCCGTGACCTATTTTTTTAATAAAGGAATATTTATAGAGGCTCTTACATTTTAATTGCTTTATACTAAACAAGAAAACAACAAAAAAACTCAACCCCGTGTTTGCATCTGGAGGACAATACTGGATTATCTATTTATAGAGAGTGAAACTACATCTGGAGAAGACTTTTCCAGTAGTTTATCTCATCTCTCTCTGTTTGTCTCTCATCTGGTCTGTTTCTCTTTGCATCCACTGCCATAGCTCATGCATCTCTTCCTACATTGAGGATCATATAGTGGAGGGGAAAGTTGACGGGAAGTGCCGTGAAGCTTACCTTGCAGAGATCCTGCAAGTTTTCAGTTCAGAGGACAGGATTGGCAGGCGTGAAGGAAACTTTCCTCCAGGTCCTCAGAAGCCCAGTGTCAGAGACAGCCTTACCACAGTACAACTCTCCTTGCAGTGTATGCCTGGCTCTGTTGCCTATATCATCTTGCTATCTCTCCTCCCTAAGTGGGTTACAAAGGTGGAGCAGAGGTTAAGCAGAGGTTAATGGAGCAAAAAACAGAATTAACCTCCACGGATTTATTGGTGGCTGCTACCAAGGTGGCCTCTGCTGCATGGGGAGAAGAAAGGAGAAAAGCCCCTATCTCCGAGACTCTGCTGGGTCTCTTCCTCTTTCTTTGTGAAGGTGTGGGAGAGCATCAGCCCCTCAGGGGCTTGTCCTTTCTTGGGCTATTTAAGGAAGGCAGAGAAACCCATAGGATGTACTGTTGTTCTGAAAAGGATTATGGCCAACTCTGAATTTTGTGTGTGACTGTGTAGAACAGCAACAAAACACATTTAGCATTCAAGAGCTAATAGCCAACTCAGGAGGTAGAAATGAAACGATGATGGTTTTCTTTTTATATACATGTGCATGTACATATGTATACATCTATATTTGTATAGGGTGAATATTAAAAAAATATGACCTAGAGAAACATATTTTAGATGCCACCAAATTAAAACCCATAATTGTTTGAATACAGGTCCCAAAAAAGAAAGTTCAGTTACAGCATCAAGCTACGTAGAGTGACAGTATTTCTGTGTGCAGTCAGTTACTTGTACTACAATAGGTAGGATCAGAGCAGCCTAATGCAATATAACAAATCACAAAAACTGGCCTGTAAACATTCCTATGGAAAGAAAAATAAAATAAATAAAACCTTCTGGAGTGGTCTGCTGTGTTCAAGGTAAATGAAATATTTAGCGACGGCAGCAGCAGAAAGAAAAAGAAATATGAGATCTTGCATCTCAAGTTATTAGTGACCTGTTACAATACAGGCTGACAGGTGCCTTTGCCAGATTAAAACTTTGAAAAAGGGCACAAATGGGAAATGTCAAACCAAAAAATCAGTAGAAAATGACCATCCTTCTGGCTCTCACTGTTTTGCAGTTCTTAGGCAATAGCCACTGTTAACAAGAGCGAAACAAGAGTGGCATGACTCTGAGGCTGTCTTGATGCCTGTAATGGAAATAGGCCACGCTGACACGCAGACAGTTGAAATTTGCTGAGATTTTGATCACAACTGCGTGATCTGTTCACTGCTTGTGTTGTTTTGTTTAGTCTAATTTTCAGAAACCTCAGAGACTTTCTTCTTTTTTTTTAATAGATTTCATTTGGTTCTTTGCTCCCCATTTTTATAGTACAGGCATCCCTAATGATTAACGATACTAAATAATCAGAATGCCAGTGTTTAATTTAGTGTCTGCTATTGATCTCTGGACTGTTTAGTAAATGACTTCTTAAACACACAGGACTGCTTTTACTTTCATCTATGTAAAGGCAGCTAAGTTATTGAGAGCCTAAGGTCAGTTGATCAGTTTGCTGTTTAGAAATGTGGAAGGTTTTACTGGGCATGAGTAGTTAGAGGTGAATGATGAGTAAATCCAATAAATGAGCAAAGCAGTTCTAGTGAGACAGATCTACCAATGCCTGCTCAAACTTCTCAAGCTTCTTAGATCTTCTCCCTTTTTGGAGAATGGAGTCAGCTACGATACTGCCTTAAAGCACTTCACATGGTGCTGGGAAGTGGGCAAATACCTGTTCATGAATCCCTGTGAGCTGAACATGTGCTGTGGATTAGTAATGCCCTTACCGAGCTTCTCCTTGAGGATTTTTATTGAAATACCCAAGCAAAGAAAACAAGTAGCTATAAAAGTGCTAAAATAACCTTGGACTTAAGTCGATCATTTCTGTGAATAGCATTTGAGAGAGAGAATATTTGGACTCAGATTACACATTTTTAATTGTTTGGTATTAGCATGTATGACCAGATGGTCAGCTTTACAGTTTACCAGTCAGTCTGCTATAATCAAGTTGAGTTCCTTCCTTCCAACAGCTCCTCAGGTGTTGTATGGGTGTTGTTGCTTTGATTATTCTGTACTGGGAAAATTGGGTCTTAAAAATTCTTTTGTTTTATGAAGATCACCTTGGTACCGTAGATTTAGAAATGCTTTAACAGTGGTTTCCCCAAAAGGTGTAAACCTGAAAGAGCTGTGATTTACTATAAATTTTGCATTAAAAACTCTCAAGTTTTCCTTCCAATCTTTCTTCAATCTTAAGCATATCTGCCTCATCCACCTGCATTCATAGACTGATTGTTGCTAACAAGAATCAGTGACAGCATTGCTTCGCCAGCAATAACACGCAGGTGTAAAGCTAATTAGTTTAAAAACATGTTTTCATTTGTAACCTTGTGCATACAGGAACAACAGACTATGCAGTTTTTTGAGATTCAGGATGCTGAGATTTGAGACAGGTAGGGATAAGCATCACACTCACAAGGAAGGAATTGCAGCTCTTTCTCAAATGAGAGTCCCATAGAAACAAAGTGTAAATTGGGACTGCCAAGGCGTTTTCAGTATCTCATGATCTTTCAGTCTTTTCTCTGACTTCTCCCCTGAAGTAACTCCTTTCCGGCGGTACTCTGCTTTTCTAGTCATGACCCAAAATGCAGCATTGCCAAGCGTCTCGGCTCCCATCAGCAATCCATGATCTTCTAATGTTGTACATGCCAGACAGATTTAATAAGCTCCCTAATAATGACTTGTAGCATACTGGTTTCTCATCGAGTCAGGCCATCCCCCCATTCTAGGTCTCAAATATGCTTGATAAATTATTTGAATTATGCATTCTGTTACCATCTGTGGTTCCTCATAAAGAGATTGCTATTTGCCGTGCATTGTGCCAAATCATGCAATAGTTTTTGCAGAGCCAGAGACTGGACTGAAATCACCAAACTCATGTCACTTGTGACCCACAGAGCAACTAGATGTGAGCTTTAAGTTGACTGCAGTTTTAGTTTTTCGAGATGAGAACGAATGCATAAAGTCTCCAGCCCGTAAATCTCAAAGATTCTAGGGAGGTCTGGGAGAAGTTGCACATCTTTTTTAAAAAAAAAAATACCTATATGAAATGATCTAATAGCTATGCTTTACAAAACACATAAAATGCTGTTATGTATATAAATGCACAGATATGCACAGACATGTATACACACACACATACATGTACTGTGACCTTCTCCTCCTTCCCCTTGCCTTGAACTTCCTCCCTGAATCTGTGCGAATGGCGGAGCGATGAGCATTTCTAAAGAAATGTAGCCCTGTGTGAAACCTTGGAATAGTGACATCTGTTGAATTTGGACAGTTTTGTTTGTCTACTGGGAAATCTCATGAGCTTCCCAATATTTTTTTCTGAGTTGGCGTTGCCCTCCATCCCTCCCTCCCGGAAAGGGAGGGTGGCTTCAGGAGACATGGCTGCTTTCTCGTGTTCTGGTGCGGTGTAAAGTTTTCCGTCGAGAGACAATAATGTACATTCCTCTGGCAGGACGAGATGGATTTTTTTGTTTCTCTTGCTGTTGTTTATTTATAAGACATTTCCTCTTGCTTAGTGGAAGTTTGATCATAAGAGGCTCCAGTGATTTTCCTTCCCACCTCTCCCCTCCCTAATTTCTCTGCCTCGGCACTCGCTCTGGAACACAGTGAACTCAAAAAGCCCATCGGCGCGGGGCACGCTTAGCAGCCAAGCCTTGCCACTCTCCAGAGACTGTGAGGTGATTCTCCTTCGTCACCGCTTGGACCAGGAACCACAGCCCTGGTGAGTGGTGAGCTCCCAGAATTTGATGCGTCAAGGCTTCTATTCTCGGTGCTGCCGAGGCAAAGCAGGAAATAAAGGGTTTTTTGTTGTTGTTGTTGTGTTTTGTTTTGTTGGTTGGGGGTTGTGGGTTTTTTTTTTTCTTTCTTTCTTTCTTTCCTTTTTTTTTTTTCTTTCCTTTTAAAAAAAGAATCAGCAACAACCACAGAGGAATATGGAGCTGGGAGCAGCCACTGCTGAGCAGAGAGAAGGCAGCTCCACGCTGCAGGGCTGCACCCGGTCTCCCCTGCCTTGTGTCCTTGTGTCCCTCTGCCCTGTGTCCCTGTGGGGCTGGGCTCAGCAGCAGCTCCGAGGGGCCAGGGTGGGGGGATGAGAGGGCCAGGCAAGCTGGGAAGGGGATGGCATGGGAGTGGGTCGAAATGTTAATCCCTTACTTGGAGTTTCTGTCTGGCAAGTTTTCATGCCTCTGTGTTGTGAGCATTTACATTATGCTCTGAATACCTGATTGCCCAGCCAAGCAGAAAAGAAACTCTACAGTGGATGCATAGTAAAAGAAAATGCTTCTGTGGAAGTCACCTCTGGGAATAGGAAGAACTGGTTGGTTTATAGGCTGCTGGTCCATTTGAGGGGGGGAGGGAAAGGTTGCATTTATTTTATTTATTAATTAACTCTCTCATTTCCCTTTTTTTTTTTTTTTCTTGGTATGGGGAAATGGGAATCAGAAAAAAAAGTGTATTTTGGAGAACTTCATATATGAAATTCTGGATACTAAAGAACTAAGTGTCTCAACCAACACTGAGGCACTTAAGCAGAGTTATTCCCAGCTGATGGATAGGGAAGCTGAGGCACAAGGCTGCATGGGGAAGCCAGTGAAAGAAAAAGGAATAGGATGTGCATCTATAGTTTCAAGCCCAGATTACTCAGGGTGTCCTTTTGTCCTCTCCTGCCTGGCTAAATGTATCGCTTCTGTTAATCTTACGCTGCTGTAATGCTAAAGAAGGCCAGGGCAGTGCGTGGGTTGTTCCATTCATCTTTTATCATCTCTCATGTTATCTGAGTTGAAGAAATGAATCATCTCTTGACTAACATTTTCTACTGTTAACAAAGTAGGCACATAAGAAACACAGAGTAGCAGTCAAAATATTTTTATTTTGAGGTGTTATCCTGTTCTTTGAAACATGTTGTCCCTGGCAAAAGAACAAAATGTTTAACGGCACCAATGTATCTCACATGGGATATTAATTAGGAAGCATTCTTCTCCAAGTTATCTTTTGAGTTTGATTCATTTAGGAAGTGTATCAACATACGTCTCTGACCCACATGGTAATACCTACCTCTTCAAACACTGCCGTTCACCTGTGATGCATAGAGGAAGTCAAGTCACCATTCCCTGGTTTCATGTCCAGTGTAATTTGGAAGGACAGCACACAATGACTGGCATTGGCCAGGTTTTCACTGGAGCTGTCAGTGGCTTTGCCGTTGATTTCAAAACTGACCTAAATGTCAAATCAAATGCAACCCAAGTTAAAGAACTTGCTATTTCATATAACCGATAAATAAAGCCATTGCAAGGGTTGGTGGTTTTACTGCTTGGCAATTTTTGCAAATATTTTATTTGGTCCTGATCCATTTGGGGCTCCCAGTCCCTCCCAATGATTCAGTTTCAGTCTGAAGTTTGACTAAGCCCTAGAAACAGATGGAGCATAGATTAAGCCTCTGAGTGTCCTCTGGGCTTATTTTAGAACCACGGAGAACTGCAAACTCCTCTTTTTTTTCATCTATGGAGCCTTGACTGTAGACTTCCATCAGCACTGTGCAGTGAGGGTTGGTTATTTCTCACAGTGCACTGCAGTTGCGGAACCTCTCCCTGAACCTAAACTAAATAACTAGTTCTTAACAAAACCCACAATTAGGCTGGCTTATTCTCTCAGTAAAGAGTCATATACACACACAGAATAATCTTTACGTCCATCAAAGCCCTAATCCAAATGGTCCCAGCTTTTGAATAAATGGATGGTAAGATCCAAAGTTGGCATTTGCATCACCTTTCTGCAGTGTACTCAAAGAAGCTGACAGATCAGAACATCCCAAACTTTCAGGCAGTTCACATCACAGGCAGAAATATAATGGATTTTTTCTTTTCTCTAAATGGGCTACACTGAACTCCCACACACGCTTTTTGGTCTGATCTTTGAAACTTATCTCTGATTTACTTTCTCCCTCCAGGCAGTGTAAGTCTGAAAGACGTAAGTACTTCTGAAATGGCAAGTTCTTAAAGCACAGTGCAAAATGTCTGAAACTTCTAACTTCTGCCTGTGTAACATTTGTTCTCTGGATAGACTGTAGTCAAGGGCTGTCACTCTGGTGACTTCCACCAAGAAGGCAAAACAATGTTGAATTTCTTTTTTAAGAGTCTCTGTGTTGTTCTAAACCTCTTGGTGTTTAAATTATTTAATTAATCTATTTATTCTGCAAGTCTCTGCAGTAGTAAAAGAACTTGTCTTCACTGGTATTTACATACAACAATGTGGAGAAAATCAACAGTCTTTCTTATTATGGTATAAGCTGCTTATTGACTCTAGTCCAAGGTTATAATGGTTTGTCTATGGTCTAAAATCATTAGGGTGAAAATCTGCAATTTGAAATCATATTTTAACTGTCTGTTTAAACACTCTGGGACAGTAAGATGATAAACTGTCTCATTAGTGGTAACTTCTTTGCTTAGCACGTAGTGTATTTTGCCATAGCTTCTTTAAAAAATCAAAATGAATGCATACAGCTGCTCTTTTATAAATGCCCTGTTTACTTCTCTGGGGAGACATTTCAGTTGCACCATCCCTTCCAACTGGAAATCCCAAAGTGCTATAGAAATGCAGCAGAATTAAACCTCCTGGTGCTACCCGTAGGTGAAGTGGAGAAAGTATAATCTCCTGTCCGACACAATCAAAGAGCAAATGGTAGTCTTTCACTTGCATTTAAACCAGCAGTTTGTGCTTTGGAGAAGAGAATATATGTTTATATAGTAGAATCCACAGCATAGTATTCAGCACACCGATTCTGTTTGATGTGATATATGTTTTGTTCTGTTAACTGCATCAGCTGAGAACAAAGCACAGAAAAGGTGGTAATTATAAAGATGCACAGACTCATAGGTACTGGGACATTTATAAAGTACAAGAACTTAAGCCATACTGAGAATCAGTTTTCACAGTAAAAGCAAATGCTTCATTTCAAGTACCTTTCCTCTTTTAAGGTACTGTAAATGTTTTATTAATTTATTTATTTTTGCCCCAGAGATTGAACAATGGCTTATTTCCCAGGGTCACAACAATGAAACAACACTATTTTTATTTTCCCCTTCTGTAAATCAGAAGAGAAAGTGAAACTTGAAGTCATATAAGAGGGAAAGTTATGAAAGTGAAAGGAATTTGGCGGATTGGAGCTGGATGACCTTTAAGGTCCCTTTCAACTCAAACATCTGATAATTCTGTTATTTGCAGTAATAATTCTGTTATTTGTTTCCTGGTAAAGCGGCAACTAACTGCTGATCACTAATTATCAGCTGCAAAGTTGTGTTGTGATGTGGAACATTTGAACAGTTAACTCGTGATCTCAGCTGAAGGATAAAGGAATAACAAGGTGCAGGAGCTGTAAAATGAAGGCTTTTCTTACTGTCCTGGGTGGGGAAAAGAAGGATGGATAAATAACATGATGAACGTGAAAGGAAATATAATAGTCCCTGGCAGACCTGAACCTCTGCTGCAGATCCGTCACTGTGTGGTCTTTTTCTACATCTCACTTGCCCTTCTATAAAATGGAAACAGGTTTTTTTTTCTGTCCACACAGGACTGCAGCGCAGGAAAACAACTTCACGTTTAGCAAGGCTCAAACACGCTTAAAACTCCTTTAAATGCAGTGCATAGATCACACCACTGCTGCATAGTTTGTTTTTCCCTCCGTGTGTGTTTCAAGTTCCTAGAATCGATGCAAGTTCCAGAGCTAGCATGGGTTTGTGCTGCTGGCAAAACAAAGCAGGTGCAAATTACGGTGGAAATGAAATAGCTAGTGCTTGGAGGCGGTGGAGTGCCCAGTTCACCTCAGGGTATGTGTCTGAGTTCACAAAACATGACTATCATGCATACCCTGATTCATTAGATGTGTTATCCAGCAAACAAGAAGCCTAATCATATTTGAGTGGGAACATTCTTATGATAAACTCTGCTTTAGTGAAACTCCATATATAGTGCAATTTCTCCCGGCCGCGTATATTACACGGTGAAGAAAAGCTACCCTGCTGCGTATCAGAAGGCTGTAATTTCATTTAGGGGGTCTATTGACATCGTAAACTGCAAGAGCAGAGCTCAAGTGGCTATTTAAGTCATAGGAACTTCAGACTGAAATTACTGCCTGGCAGTAATTGCCCCTCCCCGGCGGGCATGCGGGCCCCTATGTACGTACTTAATGTTTTCAGCCATGTGCCTATAAATAATAAATCTCTTCCGTGGCCTCCGAAGAGAGCAAATCCAAAATACCGGTGTTATTTGCCACTGTTGTCATGGGGCACGGCCCTCGGGGTAGGACTGAGCATCTCGAGCCAAGGCGGTGGCACTTGGCGATGTGACATGATGACCGATGCTCCAGAGCCGGTCCTCTGCTGGACCCGGAGGTGTACGCACATGGTGAGCAGTGAGAGGTGAACGTGCCTGTGCTGGCTGCCAGGGCTGTTTGTTGCCATCATAGCTGACACGTCTGACCTTTCCCACTTGTGTGTTGTAGACATCCAGCCTGGCACACGCAAAGATAAATGTGTCGTGCCACTTGTGGTCCCCAAGGCTACAGCGCATCTCCTATTTATACTGCACCTCCCTCCGATCACTGCCTGCAGCACTGGGGCTGGCATGCTGCTGGAAAGGGGCGGTGGAGGGGAGAGGGCTCAGTGCTGCCCTGAATCTGTGAAATTTGGAAGCAAATCCGGATCCACCAGCAGCATCACCCAGTGCACCTGAACAAGAATTTCCCCCTTTTGGTTTTTTTAATACACAGAGAGCTTCATCTAAATTGACAGAATTTTGTGTATTTCACCCTCATGGGTTTGTTTCCAGAAAAGAATGAAGTCAGAGAATATTTGAGTTTTATCAGGAAAGTGAGGTTAACTGTTCATTATAGCTTGTCAAGAAACCTCAAATCTAAGCCAGGCACAGGAAGAGACTTTCAGTAGGGCTCTGGACGAGAATCATTAGGACTGTCTGCCTTATATGCCAATGTAGGCATTTTAATTTGGACATCTGAAAACTCAAGTGTGTCAACTTCATGTAAATTTTGATCTTTGTTTCTCTTATCCTCTTTTTTTTTTCTTTTTTTTTTTTTTTTTCCAGATAGTGAGAAAATAAGTATTTTTTGTACTCAGTGTTTCTCAGACCTTGGGGTGCAAGATAGGTGTCAAATTGCCAGTGGGAACAGAAACTGTATTTATTTCTTTTCTCTGAACTGGTGTCCTAGTTTCAGCCGAGACTACTAGTCTGGCCATTCTTACATTTCGTTTAACAGAACGATGGTTCACCATGTGAAAATTATACAGAGTGTTTGGTCATAGCATTAGTATTTTCATTCTTCATAAAGAAAACCTTATTTTGATTTTGAAGCTGGCTGTTTTTTTTTTCTGGAAAATCAATTAAACCACTGCCTCTCCCTCTTAAATGCCACCATCCTGTGATTCCTGTGACAGTGGTATGGCTCACAGTGACACAGCAGCATGGAAAGTAAATAAGCAAGGTTTGTGTAGCTATTAGCCATGGTAGTCAGCAGTAGCAGAGCAAACTTTTCTGGTCTGAGGGGAAGCTGTTCACGCTTGCATTTCATCTGAGTTTGAGCAATAAACTACATTTCTTCATTTGGATAGACTGCTAATCTAGAGAATACGCTGAATATTCCTCACAGGTCTGTGACAGCACCGTGTAACATGGAGTAAATGGGAGAAGTGAATTTTGATTTCTGTGTTGCTGACTGTGGGGATCACGGGTGTAGGTATCAGTAGCATCTCTGCTTTTTCTCCTTGTGTCAGCAACTAGCCAGGTCTTTTTGTTCCATCCCTTACCCACTTTACTTCCACTTTACTGGCTTCTGAACCTCATTATGACTGATGTTATTGTGCTGTCTGTGAGAATAAAATGAAGTCCACAAACTGTGGATAACGGCAAATCCCACAATACAGTGAAATCAAAATAGGACGTCGGATGCCAAGACTTAGAGTTCTCATGGTCCTTATCTCTGTATGGAATAACTGGAAGTGGTTACAGTTTCCTTCGTTTAGTATAACAGAATGTATTGAAGGTTGCATATCTTCAGTGAGATATTGACTGCCTGATGGCATGTGTCCTAGTTCTGGGACGTGATGTCCTGGCGTGAAGATAGGGTAGCCTTTTGTCCCGCTGAATCTCAAGTGCCTGAAATCTAAAGCTATGTTACTGTATTGGTGTCTGTCCAACAAAGATGTGTGTTCTACTTGTACCATGTGGAAAAATGAATAAAATATCTAAAGTTAAAAAACAATTCATAAACACCATATGCACATACATACTGCATGCACAACTTCTCTTTGAAAATATTACAATGGGACACCCTTCCAGATTCTGGTTGCAAAATACTGTAACTTAATTTCTTCTACAGGTTTTTAGTCAAGAAATACTGCTACAGAGTCTGTTTGCTGTCAAATCTGCAAAAGTATAATAGAATAGACTGTTCTTTAAAATGAAACACCGATCTATCTGTCTAATGTAGAGTGTTTCTAAAGCTATCATTCTCTGTACTGATAGGCAACAAAAAGTAATTCACATTTGGCAAACTAACTTATCTGACACCATGCTCTGATGGAGTCCACCTGACCCCAAGTCCTGTGCTGTAGCTACTACTTAGGTTAGCTTGCCAGAGAGCTGATGTGGTCTTTATGGGAATGTGGGAGCAGTGGACACTGCAGGTCTCTGAGTCATGTCACGGGGAAGGAGTATCCTTTGGATCCCAAGGTCTTAGATGGGAGAAAAAGGACTTTTTCCGTATGTGCAGCACCAAACTTCTCGTGCTGTATAGCTTCTGGAGGTGGCATCGGTGCTTCTGCTGAATCTCTGGCTCACCAAAAAGACCAACGAGTGGTTTGACTGCTCCTTTGGTCCCGTCTCCAGTTTGCCTGCTACAGCTGCATCATCATTTGTTTTGCTGGCACAGCTCTACAGTTTCTTTATAAAACTGGAGAGAAGCTGTGGAACTGAGTTAGAAATGAGATGGATGACTGCTGCAGCAAGGAAAGAAGAGAGAGTATGTGACATACTCATTCTTCCCAATGAAATCTGCATCTGGATTTAATATTAGATAGGATCGCTGAGGATAATTGTGGTTGGCAATTTTTACTTTTTAATGACTTAAAATGACCTGTGATGTATTAGGCTCAGCAGTGTCATTCCCAAGCATGGCTTCACTGTGAGACTTCCTGCTTTCATGCGGAGTGGAGCAAACAGGGCCACTTCATCCATATTGGTGCTTTCAGTGTGTGGTATACTGTGGTGTAGAGAATGCTACAGCTGCTTTTACTCCAGAAATACTAGTAGACTTTGATATTATATTAGAGGGACTTGCTGCTTCTTAGAATTGACTGCTCTGTAGAGCAAAGAACACAAGTACAAGGGCACACGTAGTCACTAGCTGTATTTAGATGTGTTTTTGCATACTTTTGTGAGGAAAGATGTGTAGTTGACAGGAGGAAAGCTAATTCTTCTCTGTCAGTCAGTGGAAGGCAGAAAGTTTGGTGAGAAGAGATCAGATGGGCTTGAATGAATTTTGTAATTCTGAACGTATCTAGGAAATAGAGCTGAATGATGTATAGAGAACTCCTCTGTCAGTGTGGAAAATTAGAGATTTGAACAAGATGAGTTTAATACTGAAATGAAATGAGAAGAAGTTTATGATTAATAGGGTCTGGCAGAGACAGCATACTTATATATAATTTTGGAGGGTTAGGAAATTATCCATGAGCTGATGTGAATCTGAGGGTTTAGGGGAGAGAGGTAGCACCACAAAGAACCCCAGCTGGCTTGTCTGTTTTCAGAGAAAGTTCCAAAAGTCTTCTGCAGGAAGAGGAAAATGAAAGAGCAGAATCTCTGATTTCAGAAATCCTAAGCAGCTCTTAAAATATTTTATGAGATTGAAAAGATAAATTAGGAAGAAATTGTTTATTGAGCATAAAACAGGTTGTTGGTTCATCTTATAATTAGTCCTGCATCTGAAGGTTACTTCAGGGGAAGGCAGTTTCTCTCCGGATACTGCATCTTCCCAACCAAGCAATTCTGGACGTAGAGGCCAGGTTCTTCCTGCCCCTGCAATGATCAGCATGCCATCCTGAAGCATCAGTTAGCTACGTTAATTTATAAATTGCAAAATATGCTGATAGATTAAATTTGCCTTGTCTTACATAGCCACAGATGTAGCTCATAATCATTAAAATTACTCATTCGTCTGTGAGGAAAATAAAGAAAATTATTTCAGAGAAGCTAACAGAAAAGGATAAGATTCACAGCTCTCTCGTTATCATCTTTATTTTAGGTAAATAATTTGTGCTTTTATTACATTCTAAAGAACTTTAGAAACTTGGATTGTATCCCCCTCCAGGACATGCTGAAATTCTATGTATTTTGCCTTGCACGCTCTTATTTTGAAATGTTCCTTCAGAGCAACCATTCCTTCTCCTTTAAAATTCTCCCTGTGCAAGAGAAAAGCCTTGTATTTTCATACTGATGTTTTCTATCTTATAATTATCCTCCTAAAGTCAGAAAACGCAGATTAATTACTTCTAAAGCAGAATTCTCAATAAGCAAGTTTTGTTGGAAGTGAAGAAACTGCAACTTG
The DNA here is from genome assembly GCA_037305975.1 of Chrysolophus pictus. NCBI lineage: Eukaryota > Metazoa > Chordata > Aves > Galliformes > Phasianidae > Chrysolophus > Chrysolophus pictus. Next base: position 113,034,122 of record CM074576.1, on the reverse strand, counting down.
TATCTTTGCCTGCCTCTCTCCAGAGCCCCTTCCTTGTGCACTTTCCTTTAGGTGGCACTCCCACATTAACTTGTGTACGAGCTGAACAGCTGTTTGTGATCTGTCATTGATGTCTTGAAATATGATGGAGAGACTTAGAAATTGTATTAATTGTGGTGTCCACATCCTCTCTTCATTAAAAGTTGAAAATTGCTGTTCAAATATTTCATAATCAAAAATTAATCCCAGTCTACCTGTTCCAAATCATATATTACATCCTCTGGGGATGAATCCCAAATCCCCATTACAATTTGGATGTTCTCTCCTCTGGGTATTGATTACAAATTCTGGTTATTGTTCACATACTTTGTCATAGGGGGAATTAATCTCAAGTTCCTGTCTACTGTTCTGGGATTGAAAGCTATCTATAATTAAGATTTTTCTATTAAATGGATATCGAAAATGAGCTTTTCTGTCTACATTTTTTGGGTTATCTTTTGGCAAGAAAACTGAGTCTCAGCTCAAAGAGAGATTATTAATACTGAATATTGGACCACCAGCTTGTAGTCCACTGAGTTCAGGCATTTTGCAGGAGTCAGTGGCATAGCTGTAGTGTTCTCTAATGCTGACATTTGGGAAGAAAATGTGAAAATTTTCACAGGACTTAGCAGAGTGAAGCAAATACGATGGCTGAATAGAATCAGATGCATTGCATCAAAATTGTAGAGGAATATATGAGTGTGTGTTTAGCAATCGTGAAGCACCCTACTGTTGCAAACCAGTTTCCACGTGAAATCAAAACAATCTTAGTTGTGTGGAAGGGAAAAATAATGTGTGCTCATTTTCAGCAGTGGATAGAATGAGAACGAACATTCTGTGGTGAGAAGTAGCAGTACAAAACCACCAGAGAGGCTGTATTTTTGATGTGTGAATCCGTGTTCTGATTTGCGGCTTTGCCTGTAAAAACAGCTGCTATATTTTTACATAGGTATAGTCTTCTGTGTGTAACGATGCAGAGAATAAAAGTTTTCAGTTCCACAGCTGTGTAGATCCCTGGTTTTCTTTCTTTCTATATATATATATATATATAATTTTTTTTTACAGAAGAAAATCAGATCAAAACAGCCCTGAATGTAGAAAAAGTTGGAATCTGGACCTGCACTTTCTTGTTTCAGACCCACTGCTGCTACTAATAGACATGGTGTTTCCAGTGGCAACAGTTGTCTCATGCATTCTTTCACACTTCAGAAGATATCCCTGTTTCCCTTTTTTTTCTTCTTCTTTAGCAGTGGGCAGCCCTGCAACCTTTTGATCATGCCGACTTTGTACATTACATGACTGAACTCAGCTATGCCAAACATCCTTTTAGAAAGTTGACATTTATGCCATTTGAAAAAAGAGAGGGAGAGAGAAGGGGAGAGGTAGAAGAATGAATCCTGACTGTTTCCTCCTGCCCTTTTGATTAGGAGAGCAGTAAGTCAGCAGAAAAGGTGGGACTTTTAACAAGCAGGGGTGCGTGCAAGCTGGTTGTGGTCTGTGATGTGTGCACACACGTGAAAGAAAGAAGAGGATGAAAGTTAGACAACAGCAATCAGAAATGATTACAATGAATTAATGGATAGAAAGTATAAGGAGACAATCAAAGAGACTAGATTAGAACAAGGAGGTGGCCTTTGATACTTTCCTAAACTAAACAAAGGAATTTGAATTCAAGAAACTTTCAAGGACCCTTTCAAACGTAATAATTGTGATTGTGTAATGTCTTTTATCTGTTCTTTCATTTTCAATTAATATTTTGCATTCATTTGTTATTAATTTTATTTTATGTAGTCTTTAATACTTCCACTTCTTCCAGATTTCTTCCCACCTTTGTCTTGGAGATAACACTGAGTCTATGGGACCAAAACGGCTCTTGTTAACATGCATAGCATACAAAGAAAACAGGGACAATGAGACTTAGCTGTACTAGTGTTTGCAAAGGAAGGCAGGGAGAGAAGCATCTTGCATAACTTCAGACAAGTCACATGACTTTGTTATGTCTAACTCGATCCCTTCATTTAGTTAAAATGCCAAAACCTCATTAAAAAAAACGTATCCATTCCTGCAGTAAGTTAGACAGTTGCCCCACTTGCTCCCTTTCCAACATGTTCACTTAGAATTTTGCATTCTAAAAGCATTAGATTGCTATTTCAATTCTTCCAGAAAATAGACAGATTTCCACAGACAGTGCTGGCTTTTGCTGAAGGTGAGCTACTGGGCTGAGTGAACCACTGGGTCAGTGCTTTGTGACGGCTCCTCATTTACTTTTTAAAGCAGGAGAGGAAGAATGAAGAATGGAAAAGGAGTGTGTGTGAAGGGAGAGAAGGCCAGAAGGGGCTGTAACATTAGACAGACCCTTTAGAAACCTTAAAAACCTTTAAAAGTAAGTTTGCAATGGTGTGTAAAATAGTTCCCATTGTAAAAATCTATATTGATTTTTTTCTTTGTTTGTCTACAGATTATTCTCAGAATAGAAAGCCTTTGACATTTTGCCTTCTTGTATATTTAAATCAGTCATTTGTGTCATCCACTCTCACATGCATGTGTGTTCTGCCTGACCTGCAGAGGATGACTTCTTGCTGCTTCCTCCAGATCATTTGTAGAGTGGATAACTGGTTGGAGAGCCTCCTGCAAGACTGGCTATTGTGGGATGTCTGATGGCAGGGAAGATCTGCTTTAGGTGATGACCAGAGTGGGTTAATGCTAATGGCTGGGTGTTGTAATCTAGGATGCAATTGATTGCCATGAGTGTCAACCTGCAGGAGTCTGATGGCTTTCAAAACTTAAAGCTTTCTATGTTGTTAGGAGCTTCGGAGTCCCTGTCCTCATTTGCAGTCAGAAAATTGACTTTGTCTTTTGATTGTTTTTTTTTTTAAAATTCTTATTTATTTGATTTGGTGATGGTAGTCCCAAATAACCTGCCTGACAAAATGATGTGGAAACAAGCTCCTCTTGAGCATTCCTTGCGCTTATTTTATAGCTGCTGGGGTCAGCAAAGGGTTGTATGGTCAGAGACAGAGGGTACTTACAAGAACTTTGGGGCGGGGGGAAGAATGTTGACTATTCTGCATCAAAAATGTAAGTGAAAAACCACAGAGTCCTGCTCAGCTGCTAAGCTGAAGGACCCTTTGCAGCACATGTGCAGCCTACCTCACTGAGCTGACCCCAAACACCAAGGCTGTGTTGTGCATGGCTCCTGCTCCATAGTACTCCCACGCCACAGTGCGCTGGCCTGCACAGGGGGCAGCTAGGCCTTATAGGAATCAATTGCCCAAGGGCAATGAAGCAAGTGGCACGTGGATCCCAGTGGCTGTGTGCAGACAGGCTTGCCAAAACCATATTTTTAAGAGCTGCCTATAAATGGCCCATTTATACCTTTCCATACATCATCCCTTCACCTCCTTCCTTTTTAAGTGATGTCTTATGCATAGATTTCTCCAACTGCATTTTGCATTATTACAGTTTAATGATATTTGAAGCTCTTTCATACATATTTGAGTTCACTGATGTAAATGAAAAAAGATAAATAATCAGCATGCTTGGTTTATCTGATGACATGAAGATGTTCTGTCATAAGTTTGCCACTTTCTTGGATAAGATCAAGAACAATATCAAGTACAAGGAGGGGGTCCAAGTACTATCAGAATGATTCTAGAGTCCTTCAACATCCCTCCTTTGTAGCTTGGCCCCATTTGTGCCTCAAAATATGAACCATTTAACCAGTTCAACCCCTTAAACTGTGTCACTTATAGGTTTGGTTAAAATGAAAAAGATCCGAGTGCCTCCTGACTCTTTTTTTTTTTTTTTTTTTTTTTCTGAGAATGATCATCTCTCATTTTGGCTTTGTCTGAGGATGCTCTGCATGATCTCGAGGGTGTCACCTCCTCGACCCCGCATCTACTGCTGACTTACGTTCTGTTACAATCTATTAGGAATCTTGAGGCTCGAGGGCAGAATTTTGTGTAGGGATAAAAAATGCTTTCATGTTGGTGCTGTGGGATATATATTTTTTTTTTTAATTCTTTCTCTCATTCTCCATTTCATGAAAATTCATTAATCTGTGACATTTAAAGACTCTGTCTGAGAGGTGTCTGGAGCAGCGGCCGGCTGCATACATCAATAGTTTCTCAGAGTCTGGCACTCTGTCAATATTTGGGGGCCTCGGTAACAGCACTTAAATGCACTGCCTGCCAGCCGTCACGCTCTTAGCATGTCTGTAAGAGTCTGAATGAGCGGATATTAGCACGTCAAGTCCTTTCACAACTGGCAACACTTTAGAGACAAACTGCTTGGTAGGTATCTCTCCTCTTCCCTCCCCTCCTGTTTTCTGGCATGCTTTCTTTGTTTATCTGATATGATTTATGTATTTACACACAAATATGCATCCTGCAAGGAGGCATTATAAATCCCGAAGCTGGAGGTGGTATTATGGCATAATCTATATAACAGTGGAAATGGGCTGAAGCTGGATTTGGACCCAGGACCAGATTAAGCTTGAGTTGACTCCTGGGCCAGTTGAGTCAGGAATGGAGTTTTGTTTGGATTTCACAGTGCCAAAATCTTTAGAGTTTAATTCCAAATAATGAGAATCTTGGACAAAAATTGTACAGGAAGTGCTACTGTGGCAATATTTCAACCAGCTCCAAACCAGAAGTGGAAAACAAGCCATTTCAAGACTTGGGTTGTATTCAAATCAAAGCTGTTAGAGCAGGTTCAGAATCCAGACCTTCTGTTCCTTTTTTAATCCTATCCCACTGCATAAATTGGATTCACAGCTGAATATTACTCTAGAATACCCATGAAACCTCCCTGTTTAGTGGAAAAAATCAGGGAAGCAAAATACAGCTTTTTCTTTTTTCCCTGTGTGGTAAGCACAGTAAAAGAATTTTGATTCACAAATATTCATTGTGCTCCTCCCCTGCCCTCTTTTATTTTATTGAATATTATGATCAGAGAGTGATCAGTGCTTTTTATGATGCATTCATGATTATTTTCTCTTCACCCATTGTTTGCCACCTTTTGCTTGTTATGTCGCTGAGGTTGGGGCTCTGAAACTGTGCTGTCTAGAGATGTGAGTGCCTACAGTGTCTGTGAATTTAAGTTGGCTTCTGATAGCTGAAGTTTAGGCAGAAGGCAGCCCATGAAACTCCATCTGAATGTTTCTAAATATCCTCTTTGTAATATTCTTTTTCATTCGCATCTCACGCCACATACACCAAAAGGAGATGAAAGGATGGCTGCAGAGTGAGCCCTCCAGTAGGAACATATCCATGACTGAACTTCAGGAACAAATTCTTTGAAGAATGAATATGAACTTGGGAGCACTCTGAAATCACATCCTTATCATTCCTTCTTTACCACGTCCAGTAACACCAGCCAGTGCCCCTCAGCTGTGACCTTCAGCACATCCTTCAGTGCTAGCTTGAATCAACAGCTTCTTAATCCTTTTCCAATAACATCTACAAACTTTTTTTCAATAAACTGCCAACCTTCACCCAGTAACACCTGCCAAAATTTGGCATGATAACAAAATAGACAAAATTATTCTGCTAGAACTATTTTGCAGGAGTAAGTCAGCAATATATATATATATAAATATATATATATATTTAACTACCCCTTCTCAAACATTTCTCTGCTCTTTTTAGCATTCTCTTATCTGCTGTCTTTATCTTGAATTTTCCTTTCTTCAGCCACAGCTGTGTCTGATCTCCATTTTCCTGTTTGTGTCCCCAGAGCACCTGCACTCATACAGTATTTTGTCACCTGTTGAAAAAATAAAAGGAAACCCCTGTGAAAGTTTACAAATCTCTCCACTGAGGTAGTAAGTAACAAGGGAGGCATTTATCCCTGCTTCGGGCCGGCAGCAAAGGGAAAATAAACAGGCTGAAGGCTTCCGTTAATATTGGTGATGCTTCTGGCTAGATGGCAGCAATGGCCAGTAAGTACAATCAACAGAGAGAAGGATTTATTTTTAATTATAATAATGCTTCTTTAGCATGGCATGGAGGGGAAGCAGGGGCATTAGCGTGCGGGCAGGAATCGCTGACTGCAGATGTGGCCCTTGGACAGAACACAATCGTGTTGATGCCTAGCAGCAGGGCCTGGAAGGCTTTAGTGGTCCCCTTGCAGGAGGCTGTGGATAAGGCTCAGCCTCACAGATGAGCAGGCTGCGAGATGGCAGCGGTATGTTTTTGCCTGTTAAAGAGCAGTAGTCAGAAGGATGGAGAGAAACTGTATTCCAAGATACCTGAGGTGAACAGAACTGGGCCCATACAGCAAATATGATCACACAGTTATTCTTTCTCAGTCTGCACTTTGTTCTGCCTTTTACGGTCTCAGCAAATTAGCACACGAGCTCACAGTAACCCACGCACCTTTTGTAACCAGGGAGTACATCTTATGACATAATGGGGCACATTTTCAACTCTGTCCCCAGTGTTTTAAAAACGTGACTGATTTTATTGTCTGTGACAGCCCCGTATGCTCTGAAAAACCTCCCCACCCCCAGCCCTCAGCACTGCACATCAAAGTTGAAGAGTTCGTCATTTTGCATTAGTTTCTAGATTATTTATTTTCTAAGAAATTCTAGCCACCTTCTGGGTAAGCAAGTGGGCCCTATAGGTGGTATGGGGTCTCCAAAGCAGAGGCACTCTGACCTCTTTCTTCCAGCCTCACAGACTGCTTCTACCTCTTTACAGATATGCCCTAGGACTGCATTAGGAGCTTGCATTTCCCATTCATACCAGTTGCAATATTATGGCCAAACCTCATAAGAAGAAGTAGAGGTTACCTGCTTGGTATTTCAGCAAGCAGCTTTAAAGCCACCTGTCTTGCCCTTCCTGAAGGGCTGAATGGGTTTTTCCCCAAAAAATGGGGACATAAAAGTGCCAAGGGGATCCAGTGCTTCAGACTTCATTTATTACACGTCCCTTTTGGTTCCTAGAAGCAGTAAATGAGTTGCTTTCTTTTACCACTGGAACTGATGAAACAGGAAAAATCTAGACTTGCCATCCATTCATATTTTACCTCTATTAATAAGTAATTAATTAAAAAAGAAAATGATGGTCCCATGATGGGCCACTAAGTATATGCAAGTGAAACTGTTGGCATTAAAAAGAGATTTGATTGCAGTCAAGCAGTTATTTATATTATAATAAATCATGCAGACTCCAGTTAAAATAAGCAATCTATTATGTTAGATGCCATTCAGACACACTTCAGGAGGTGTATCTAACGCTTAAATTTGCTTAGAGACAGCAGAGGTGAAGGATGGACAGACAGACAATCATAAAGAAGTGAAATAACTAACCTTGGATGCACAAGCAGGGGCTGAACCAAAACCAGAAAGCAAATCCCCCACCTTCCTGGTCAAATTCATTAGCACTGGTCAAGTGAGCTTATTCACTGCTGTGTGTATCTGACCCATACTGTCTCCTCCCATGTTGAATGAATATTATAGAAGACTAGCGCCAGTGCTGGTTTGCACTGCTACACTTGAAGAAGGGCCGTCAGAAATAGTGCTAGAGAAGTCAGGAGGACTTGTAGTTTAGCCCTTAGATTTAGATTTGGGTAAAACTGTTGAACATAATGTTTTCTGTGCCAAAATCTGCTTGCCTCAGATACAAGTTAGCCAAACCTATGGAAAGTAAATAATCTGAGAAAAAAAATTAAAAGAAATGATTTGTAAAGCAAAAAAAATTTTGTCTTTTGTGTCTAAACAAGATTTCTGGCTTTGTTTTGAAACAAAACCTACTTTAATTGAAATGTATCTAACACGAACAAATAGCTACCCCATTTTATAAAACTCCTAGGTGGTGTTGTTTTCTTTCTTTCAGTGTTCGCAGTTTGGTCAGCTACTCAAATAAATCAGTTATTTGCACAAGTCTAATTCTTAACTAGAACGTAGGACCCTGGGGACTTGGACTGTATATTTTCAATATAGTACATATTTATAATGCCAAGTACCCTGCATGGTACTCCATATACAGTAATAGCAAGCAGTCCAGTACCCTGGAGAGATGGGGGCACTGGGGAAGACTCAGTGCATTTTAGCTCTTCATTTTTTATTTTCAGTTGTAGTAATATTTTGGAAGGTATTGCTTACAAGATAAAATTTGCATTTATTTGAGCTACTTACAAATGGGATTCACTGCAAAGCTATCATTAAAGGGAAATAAAGCAGAAGAACAAAAAATGCATTCTCAGCAAAGTTTGATATGTAGTCACTTTCAGAGAACGTTGGTGCCACAGGAAAAATGTCATCATCTCACTCTAACACATCCTCTCTCCCAAAATGCTGAAAAACAAGCAAATATAGAGGTTATTTGTGAAGTACTGAGATGCAGATACCAACCAACTATGTTGTTGACTATTTCCAGTGTTTCTATAATTTAGCTTTTTCCTATGTGATCATTCCTATCTAGAAACAGTTTCACTGAATGCAAAACCCAGTGCCTGTTTATCTGTGACTGACTTTCAAGGAGAGGGTACTCTGTGCGTGTTATATGTAGCTGGTAGAAACTGAAGGAGTCACTTCAAGTTTCTCTGTATGTTGCTTTTGTTCTTTTTTTAACCAATGTGGTTTCTTTTCCATTTTTTTTTTCTGCATTTTTGTGTGGTGATATACAACTTCATAACCATTTTAGAGAAAGGCTCACAGGACAGAGTAAGGTTCTGTTTGCTCAGTGTGATCAGTCTCATTCATCTTGCTCTTGCAGAAGTGCCCCTCAGCATGAGCTGACATCCACAAAGCATTCTGCAGTGCTGCAGCCTGGGTTCTGGTAGTAATGATGCTCTCTCCAGCTGAAGTTTTTTACAGTGTGTGGGGCTGATGCAGTTTTTGGCGCTGCCCCAGTTTCAGTTGAGAGGCTAAGGCATATGGCCCTTGTGGTCTTCCTGTAATGAAATTAATTTTTTCCTATGGACCCAACTGCCTCTCTTAGTTAATGATGGAGAAAGATGCCTGTAGAGTTGCTTGGCCTTGTTTGCAAAGTCCTTGAAGATTATGGCCAGGCTTTTTGATGGAGAGTTCTTTAGCGTTCACTTCTCACGACTGAATAATTTTAACTGTAGAAAACACTAGTACAGGTGACTGATCCAGTGACTACCAAATAGGGAGCTAGGGTTAAAATATAAGAAAGTAGGTTTGTCCAAGCACTCTCCAGCTTCCCACTTATACTCCTAGCTGACTAAGTCAGCTCTGTGCATGTTTCTGGAAATTTTTCTTGACATCTGTGAAGACGCTGTGTCCTTACTTCCAAAAATCAGGGGCACTGCTGGACAAAGCAGGAGTGATCCCCAAGCTGTCAGATTTCTCTCTCACTTCCATTGCCTTACAGCTGCTACATTTAAAACTACCTGCTGACTGGTGCCATGTGATCCAAGGTAACTTGAAGTGTGGTAGGAAAAAAGAGTAGATAAGTCGAGAGAAACGGGAGAATTGCATGAAGGAGCTGAGAGTATCCTGTAGAAGCGTGCAGGAGATCAGGCAAGTGTTTTTGCTGAGTACATGTGCATGTAGGGAGCTACCTTCAGTAGTCTTCATTTGTTCAGGATTTCTGCTGTTATATTTTGGCAGTCCTACATCATTAGTCTCACCCTAATGTTCAAAATATTCATATAGGATTATTGTGCCTCTGCAACTTGAACCTTCAGCAAGTGAGATACAGGAGCACACATTCTCTTGCAGTTACAGTCAGTGCCTTAGTGTAGAAAAATTTGGAAAAGTGGAATTCTTACTGCTAGTGGTTGCAGTTTTCTTTGTGCACCGACTACTCCTGTACCAAGCAAAAGCTTGTCTACAACAGAGCACAGGGCTACTTACTATCCTCATAATCCATTTCCTTTTACAAACAGCAGTGACTGATCTGAATAAGTCAGGAGGGAACATTCACATCATATGTAGCCTCTTTTCTATGAACTTCATTAAGCCTTGGACCATTAGCTCAAGATATGTGATTATTTTGTTTGTTCAAACAGCTAGACGAGCCGAGTCTCCTCTGAGTGTTTCTTTCAAGCAAACCAGCATGACTGAAATCTGGGACCTTGCCAGAAAATGTTACGTGAAATAGTAGTGGCAGGTTCATCTTAGTGTGGGCGGAGAGAAAACTGTACCCTCTATCTTACTACTTCAAACGTGCAGTGCCCATATGCCATAGATGAGCTGGTTTATGGATGGAGCATGAAGGCTACTACTTGATCTATTTCATGCAAACAGTGTGTGTGCTGTAGATATAGTGTCTTGTGGATATGATTATCAGCTGTTGATGCAGTGTAAACACACAGCATCAATATTCAATATGCTATAGACAATCTCATTTTTCTCCTTTATATTTAGTGTTAGTACACAGAGCCAAATACTAAAAAAAAAAAAAAGGCAGAGGGGGTCACATGATTAAATTAATTCCATTAATTATTTAGAAACAATCAAAGGAAATACAAGACATCTGGCTTTAAGCCCAAACAACTCATGGCACTGCTGTTGCCTTGTAACCTCATCAGCTCTTAGTCCAGTCATCTCTCTTCTTCTTTCATTAAGGACACAGGAGATGGCCCCCCTTCTTTCCTGCCTTATTTCTGGCAGCTTGGAACACAGATCACAAGACTGGGCTATACAGTTGTCTGATTCTGTGTATTAAATCTGATTAGTTTTATGATGAAAAGACATCCCCCAGCATCCCCATGGTATACAATAGTGTTGCAGCCATAGGTTGTGTTTTTCTCAGTATAAGGAGCTAGCTAATATAGGAAGGAAAATACTGTTATTGCGGTGCTCAAAGTCCTTAAACATGTGTATTATATTGTGCAGCATACAGCATATAGTAAGAGATGGTTCCTGTCCTGAAGGGTGCACAGCCAGGAGAGGAAAGGGATTGTCCCACTCTCTGCTGTGTAGCCTCAGCTCAAGCACTGTTGCAGGCTTAGTTGCCGCAACATCTAGACATAAAACTACTAGAGAGTGTCCAAAGGAGGGCTACAAAGATGGGGAAAGGTCTGGAGGGCAAAATGTGTGAGGTGCAGCTGAGGTCCCGTGGTGTGCTCAGCCCAGAGCACAGGAGCTGAGGGGAGGCCTGATGGCGGCTGCAGCTCCTGACAGGGAGCGGAGGGGCAGCGCTGAGCTCTGCTCTGTGTGACAGCGACAGGGCCCGAGGGAACGGCATGGAGCTGTGTCAGGGGAGGGCAGCTGGGGGTGAGGGACAGGGTCTGCACCACAGGGCGGTGGGCATGGAACGGGCTGCACAGGGCACTGGGCATGGCACTGAGCTGTGAGAGTTCAAGGAGTGTTTGGCCATTGTTACCAGACACAGGGTATAAATTTTGTGTGGTGCTGTGTGAGGCCAGGAATTTTACTCAGTGATCCTTGTAGGTCCCTTGCAACTCAGGATGCCTTGTGATTCCGTAACAGAAAGGCTGGAGAAGAAACAGCATCACAAGGAATGGAAGCAATTTGCCCAAGATTGTGTAAGAAGACCGTGGCAGAACCAGAAATAGAGCCTGGGACTTACCCAGTCCACTGGTCTTGGCATACTTCTTTCCCCAGCTGAGGGCAGTGGTCCTGCCCTTTGTAGACGTGGCCAGGCATTTTCCATTTGAATAATTTTTCAGCAGAAATTCTTTTTCTTGAAATACAAAATTTCCTTGGGAATAACTGTTTTACTCAAGAAAAGTCAAAACAAGTATGTCCCAGCTGCTCATTCTGGAAGGCTCTTTTTCTCGGTTTTCTAGCTAGTGTACAGAAAATTTCCACATTAGTTATCTCAGGTGGATTTTTCTAGAAGCACTTTCTCATGGGGAAAGAAGATCCACTTTTGTTTTCACTTCCCAGCTTAGGAGTTTTTGCTCCCAGCCATCGTGATTACATCCCCATGATAAGAAAGTGCTGTTTTCTGTTCAACTCTGATCATGTGTTTTATTAGTACAGGTAACTTAATGCAGTTTAATCATGCAATTCTCATGTTCTGTAGCTAACTTAGTATATTCAACTTTCTAGAACAATTTTACTGGAGCAAAACAAAGGATCTCGCTGATCATTAGGATTCTACTTTTCTGCATACTGGTGAATGTGAACCCATTTTGATTAGTAGCAAATGTGTTGAAGACATTCTCATTACTTTTACCGTTAGTTGAAGGGTACTGACTTCTTGCATTAATCCAAGGAGCATACTTTCACTGGCTGCTGTTCTCTTAATGGTTGCTAAGAGTTGGATTGAAGAACTCTTTTTTGTTGTTGTTGTTGTTGTTGTTTTTCTTAATGAAAAGTGTTCAAAAATTCTATCACTGTAAGGTTGGCAGTCTTTTACTTATTCTTTACTACTGTTTTGAAGATGCACATTCCCAATTATCCATTTTAAAAGTTCTCCTGAAATGAAACAAGCTTCCTTGATTCTGAAAAGTTTGAGTCTACTGCTCTTTATCACTTGTGCTATTCCATAGCCTACACTTGTCCTCAGAGAATGATGGCATCAGATGAACATATTGGCTGTGATTTTTCAAAGTATGCAGTTAACCACATTTGATTCCCACTGCATTTGATGCATGTTAACACTACCTTCAACAAAGGCAATGTTAGGCCCATGTAGAAGGCTTTAAAAAATAAAAAACAAACGCCACCTCTAGCACCCTGGGCTATTTGCAGGCAAGAACATATGTTGTAAGTGCTTATACTGCGTTACAGGGTGTTTGAAGGGACTTAACCTGCTTTATAAGTATTAGCGTAGTGCATTTGATGCTACAGTAGGTATGTTTCTCTAATGTTGTCCCTTTAGGTTTATCATATGTTTTCAAAATATTGTATCCTTTGAAACTGATTTCAGAGAGGTATTCTCCATATCCAATAACTCGCAGCTGATATTCCAAGGTTTAATGTATTTGTTTATTTCCTCATGCTGAAGCCAATGCTTTTTATTTTGTTGTCCTCAAATGTAGTCATTATGTGTAGCTTGTTGTTTATGTAAAACTTATATTTTTCTTTCTTTTTTTTTTCTCTTCCTTTACTTTGCCTTTTCTTAACATCTACGTGGCATGTTGATGGCAAGAGCAGCAGTGGTTGGCAGTTTTCCTCAACTCCGTGAGAGAGAGAGAGAGAAATTTGGTTGGAATGAAACCTTGCTCTTCGTACAGTCTGATTGAGATGCAGCTTTGAAAGGTATGATTCCATTTTCTGTCTTGAAACCAAAGATGAAAACCACTAACAGGTAGAAATTTCAATGCCAAACCACCTGTTAATTCACTACAGAAAAGCCCTTTGGCAATTTGATTTTCACTGTATCCACTTGGAACATTTGTGAGGCAAATAACCACAGTATCTGTCTGTACCTGTGTTTTTGGTAAAGAAGCTAAGTTGACTGGGAGTGTTTGGACTGAAATTTAGAGACAGATAAAGACTTTTATTATCTTGGTCTTGCTTTTTGACTGGAGTAGCATTCATCACTCATGTAATTGAGACTAATACTGAAAGTACTAATCCTGAAGTAATATGCTCTAGATGGGAAAGTAAAGGAGATTCATTTGAAGTTCTGTGTATGGAGAGTCCAGATCTGCTTCATATCCTGGTAGTCAGAAGTGAGGTGTATGGTGAAACTGTGAAAATGAAAGCTGTGAGATACTCTGTCGGTAGTAGTAATGCTTACCTTTTGAGAGTACTACAATTCAGAAAATCATTTCAAATTGAGTTAAAATGTTATCCTTGGAGTGCTATACAAATGCTCCTTCTGAACCGTGCTTTGCAAAAACAGCCACTGTTTGTTAATATGGCATTAAAATTTTGGACTCCACCCACAAAAATTAATAACATTTTTGAAATAAAAGTGATGTAGGATACTGACACATTTATGTCCATATGTTCTTGGACGTGTGTCCTCCAGTGCATGATAAAACTAGAAATACCAGATATTCTTATTTTTCTTATTTCCTGTAAAGCCGTACTGAGAAAGTGGGAGAATGTAAATGATGGCAGATTGACAGGCTTTGGCCCAAGGATAATTGTACAGCAGTACCATATTTTATATTTTTGTATCCTCTTATCTATTCTGTTATACTAGTAGTAGTACTAGTTGACTTCCGTGAATAAATGTAATTTAGAGCAGACTTGGGCCATGCTATTTATATTTGTGCAGACTGCTCCATGCTTGTGCAACAGTTATTTCCCGTGGATCTGCAGCGTTGTCCAGTGTCATGCAGTGCTTTCTATGTATTTATGACATGAAAAGTGTTTTGAAACAACATGACAACAGTAAAAGCTGCATAGTAACGGGGTTACCCTTGGCTGTCCATATAATATCCAATTAATGTGGTTACTGTGCTCTGAAGCCCTTCCAAAGCTGGATAAGATATTCTGAAATCTGGTTAAATACATTTTTTTTTCCAATTTTCCTGAAGATTTCCATTTCAGATGCTACAATGATAAGAGGACACTGTAATACATGTCTTCAGCAGCAGTAATAATGAAGGATGTGAAGTATATCCCCAAAATCTAAAGGTGTGAATTCTAATCAGCAGTGAACTCTGTGAGAATTCCATGTAGTAAAACCTAATTCTGTGCTGAAGGGGAACACTGTGAACATCCAGCATAAAATAAAAGATGTTCTGTTCTCTGCTGCGCTATCTTGAGCCAAACTCGGGATCTAAAAGTGAAGCAGGGTTCTTTCATCACCAGTCATAAAGATGCTGTAAGTCAGATTGTTCCCCTAGGCTATATTTGACAACTTAGTAAATCGAGCTTTAGGAACTTTCTACAAGATCGAGAACTCTGCCACCTCAAAACATAGAGCATAGATCCATTATAAATTCATTCTTTCTCGTGCAGTTTTTGAAAATGTTTTGATGCTTTGACTTCATGCTTGCAAACTGCATACTTTATTGGGTATCTTGTGTCCCTTACTGCTATCATTAAAACATGGAAGAGGTGGCAGAAATGTGATCTTATGCCCTTGCATGATCCAGATGAAATCTGCACTTTGGAGATATCCACTAGTGCATGGTATGTTAATGTCGATTATGATCAAGCACTATCAGCTATTTGTTACTCCCCTGCATTTTGTCATCTTCCCATTGTGTCTTTATTACTCCAGTCTTCCCAGAATGTTGCACAGGCAACTGTAAGAGCAAAATCTGATCTGTGTTCAGACTGGGATCAGAAAATAAGCTAGATTTTGTGTATATGTATCAACACCTCCAATTCAGTGAGCAGTGTTGAGAAGAGTGAAAAAAGCTAAGTCTTGTTTCTTTCCCTAAATGAAGCTAGAGTGGTACTGGAAGAGTACAAGGACAAATTCTTTTTTATATAAACTCTAGAGAAACTAATGGACAGACAAAGCTTCAGAGTTTTGATTTTAGGATGAGTTTGAACAGAATTAAAATTCATCTAAAATTCTTATTGTTTTTCTGTGCCCTCTTGCCCTTTGCTTTTCTGTGTTGTGTGATGAATGCGTCATGCCCAGATTTTGCAATTGCAGCTTTGTGCTTAAAAGCCACATTGACACAATGAATGTCCTTACTAAATTATGTTTCTGAACTCTTGCAGGGATTTTGTAGTTTGGAAAGACAGAGCTGCATGCAAAGCTTTTCACTTCAGAAATGTTGTGTACTTGGACCTGTACAATTTCCTTCCTTCTTGGTCCAATGATTTTGGTCTCTGGGAAAGAAAAAGAGAGGCAGAAGAGGGAAGAACTTTCCAATGATATTGTTGATACAGCTATTTTTAAAACCTATTATTTGGAATTTGGAGAAGTTTTTGACTTGTTTTCCTTCTTTCTCTGACCTAATTAATTTCATAGGACCTCCCCATGGACATAATTTATATGACAAATGAATTACATTAAAATTTGCTGTCATGGTATAAAACCTCTTGTTTGTGGTAAATTTAATATGTTTTTGTTGACTTTCCTCTGTAAATACTGAGGTACCAGCGATAGTTTGTTTTCTTTATTTTTAAAATAATTTTGAATATATAGCAACTTATTGTCAGTATTAAAAATATTTGAAAACATAAATAATTAGGAGAAACATTGTAATTCAGCTGTGTTTAACAAAAAGCTTCTAAAGTGGCACTAGCTTTTCCTTTTTAAAAATACAGATTATTGTAGAAAAGAGTCAAATAATAACTAGTATTCAAGTGTACTCACCAATTCCAGCTTATTCTAGAGTAAAAACATTGACTACCAGTCAATGCACTGTGTTGTAGGAAGGAAGAACATATACCATGTTTCCATACCATTTCAGGACTGTCATATCTGCAGCATTAGTATCACCTTTTGAAGCCCATGGATCTTTTGGTCGGCTGCTCATGCCAACCCATTTTCATATCTACTCAGTCTACTGACTTCACTAAGATAATACACACATTAAAATATTTTCTTCCAAGGCTGCACTCACTTTTCTGAAGGGCTAAGGAGACGTGAGAGTGTGCAGATCCTTGTGAAAACAGCCAGCAATTTACTGACAAGAGCAGAAGGTAGTTTGCTGTTATTTAGGGCCAAATACAAGTTTGGAATTTATATGGATTTTAAAAAATCTTCGGTTACACTGCAGCGAGGTACTTATTCTTAGGTTGGAAAATGATATTAAGTTTCCTTTTCTATAGAGAATAAAATGCAGAAAATAGTTTAAATGGGGATAAAATTATGCACAGTAAATCTTTAATAATTTATGTTTTGATTATATAGAATAATCCAAGGAAAGGAATTCCTTTGGTAAAAATGCAAAATAAAGACAGCAAAATATCCTAATGTTAATTCAGAAAAATATTCAAACCAGTGCTTAAGGTTAAGGCTGTGCACCAGCACTGCATGGGTGAGGGACGCCTGTGCCCTATCACAGGTTTTTGTCCAAATGTGGCAGGGCTGCAGCGGCCAGCCAGCATCCAGAGCAGGATTCGAGGAACATCCTCTGTTAACTGAGAGGAGTGGCAGAGCTGGTAAATTTGCCTCAGGGGATGATAGCAGGGAAAGGCTATTGTGCCTAGAATGTATTTTGAAACACTGGATGCACTTTTTTTTTTTTTAGTTTTCTATTTCCATCCCACATTCCCTGCTTTTATAAAGGACTCCTAAGTAATTTCCAAATTAAATTACCTCTCTAGCAGTTTTGTAACCCTCATAAATATGATAAAGACAGACTCTCTGTCTCACTTTTTCTCGTGGCACTTAACCATCCTATGGCATGCTAAAAATCTTCTTTCAGCATCAAGATAGCATATTTCTTTGGTTAAAGTTCAGAGGCAAATATAAAATAGTTATTTATGTTAGGTCTGCTCTAACTCTGACTTTTTTGTGGTGATAATTTATTTTCCTTTCTTCAGACGGATTATAGAGAACATGGTGTTGTCCCACAGTCCCCAGCTTTAATATGAAAATGGATCAAGTTCAGGTTCTGACACACTTGGCAGAGGACCATCGTTTCTCTACCCCTCCCTCAATCTGGGCCATAATTGTGGATATCCTGTGGACGGCAGCCCAGAGACTGCCAGTACTGGGAGCATACGGAAAGGAAGAGATGATGGCAATAGCTGTGTTGCTTGACCTGACATTTGCCTCATTTCTCAGCCACAGAGCGTGATGAAGGGAGCAGAGGGTCTAGTGTGAACTGCATGCAAGAGGTCATGGTGTTTAGGAGCAGTCCCCCCCACCTAACTCAGATACTGTTACTAGGTGCTGTCTATGTACATATAAATAAGGGCTATTTTGCATAAAGAGAAAGAATGCAAAAATAGGTAAAATTGTACTCCAGGTAATTCCACTGCTTACAATTAAGTTGCACTGGAGATAGATGTTAACCCCATAAAATCCCTGGGTCACAGACCACCTTACAATAGACCTCGACAGCTTTGTGGAGACAGATTATGTCAAGCCCTCAAATTTGGAAGTGTAGCAATTCCTCTGTAGTAAGATTGCAAATGAACACCCATTCGGAGATTGCCAACATTATCACAGTTTGTCAGGGTGATCTCACAGCCCACAAAGCGCCGTAAGAGATTGCTTTACAAGTTCTGAAAGATTAGAGTGTTGAAGTATGTGACACCAGAATGATGCTTTGATGCCTGGCTTTGTCAGTCAGCCAGACAAATAAATAATATCCGCTGTTTTTATTAGTGTAAAGCATAACAGGTAATGGAAAAGTATAGAGAAACATTTCCTTGTCATGGCTACACAGAGCACTAAAATATAGGCTGAACAAAAATTGGATGCGTTAATGTCAAATCCTTAGAACAGGCAGTTGTGTACCTACGTGGGTCAGTAACTGCAGAATGGTATTTATGTCTATTTCAGCAGCTAGTACTTTAAAGCATTAGCATTATGGCATGGCTAAATGAAACAGCAAAAATCGGCAGTCTTGGGGTTTGGTCATTTACTGAAGCATGAAAACATATTGTAGTGAATGAGGGATGGAGTTCTGGCTAGCAAGGAGCAAAAGGTCTGCGGTATGGAAACCATGGGTTCCTCTCCCAGCCTTGGAACAGGCCAACACAGGTACAGCCACAATGTGGCATGGAAGTAAACAGCAGAAGAGTATGAAATTCAGCATTTCTTTCCATGTGGAAATGTTTTGATGTAACATGGAGACAGAGTTTTGTTACGAGTTTCAGGTATTTAAAACTTTAGACATCAAAATAAGAATAATCTCAAAGCATATAATTGCTTTTTTTTTTTTTTTTTTAAACTTTCTGTCAAAATTGAACTTAATAGTCTACCTTTCTTCTAGATTTGTTCAACATTCAGCCCAGGCTTCAATAAATGATGCGTGGTCTGAAAACCATTTGTGGAGCCTCAGATGGGAACCATTTATGTTGTAAAGAGTTCCAAAGAAGGCAAATTCATCAGTTTTTGTGCTTTAATACAAACTACTGGTATATTTTTATATATACTGGAGTTCTACCAAGGTTTAGCCATAGATCTGATTTATGCCAATCCAGCCTTTAAGTTTTGTGGAACAGAAGCTCTGAACTGCACATTTGTTGTTCATTCTTCGGGTGCCATTACATTGGAGGAACTCAAGATCAGATGCAAATTTATGTATCACTGATCCACCTACAGGTAGAAAACCTGTAAGGTAGAAAACCTGTACAGGTAGAAAAGCCTTGACACCAAATCATTATTTATCCTTGACCTTGCAGAGTTTTTGTGCCTAATTCTCCATCCCCAGGAGCAGCAGAGAACTTGCAAGTAGCCAAGCATCAGTTAACAGTTGTTTACACAAACTCTGAGACGCTTGGATGAAAGACCCTGTGCAAGGGCATAGAATTATTATGACTATTATTAACTGAATGCCTAAACCTAGACAATGTATTTGCACATGTAAGTAATTATGATGCACTTCAAGGCATTCTGTTTGTAATGCTTTGTAATGCTTTGCTCTCCATTTCCTACAAATCAAATTACTGAGGGATAGATTTGATTTCCACATCATTTTGAAAATATTTTCTTTTTCTTTTTTTAATTTCCTTTGTATTAATTTTTTTCAAAGTTCAAAACACAACCAACTGTGACTAAATGCATAAAATCAAACAAAACCCCCTTAAAGTATAACAAAATTAAGACAGCCTAAGATGATATGCAGCAAACAATGTAAATCATACCTAACAAACATGGTTGTAATAATATACCTTATCCATGTCTGATCCACTAATAACAAATACTTATTCAGAGAACAAATAACTCATTCTTCTTCTTAGTGAGAGAGAGGCAAGCCCCAAATTCAAATTATATCTTGCAGTCTCAACAAATATGAAAAACCTGCCAAATCTTCTTATAGAAATCCCAACAATCTTCCATTTTCATTGTATCTCTTGGGAACAATGAGATTGGGAGGAGGAGAAAAAAGGGCAGTTTTTACTGGAAACGTGGGGCTGGGTCTTGTGCCTTTTCCATGAGAATTCCTTACTGCCTTCTGTTGAAACGTTTCTGTTGTGGGTACTGGGTTCAGGCCAAAACCAGAAGACATAAGCTGGTGTTGTTTTTAAGAATTAGGGATTTTTCCCTTCCCCTCATGAGAAACTTCTCCAGAAGTGTAGGCTCGACAAGATTGTTATGAGAATAAAGATTGCTACTAGACTATAATTAATATTTTCCTCTCTGCAACATGGCCAAATAGATTTCTGCCATCTTCCCATTTCCTTTCTGGTTGCAGAAAAGATTATTATTTGTTTAACAGAGCAGCAGCATCCTCTCTGTCCTACAGTCAGGGAGCATCACCCTCTTCCTCAGTTCCTGCTGCCCTTCCCTGATCTGTATTTGCTTCAGTGGAGTTCTGGCCACACTGATGGCATGGTTATCTGCAAAAGGGGAAGAAGGCAGATTTTCAGGTATCCTCCCAGCTGTAGTATACCTTATGTGCCATGCATTGCTTATTTGTCATTTGTGACCAGGTCCTGACTTGTCTCTGATGTCAGCATTCCTGTTCCTGTTTCCCCTTGCAATTTTTGCCTCATTACCTTCCAGTGAGATCTCATTTCTAATACGTTTTAAAGAACTCTAAGAAAGATCTGCTCTGCCCTTTCCTTGGGGTAGAAAATACCTGTATTTCTCATAGCTCTTCTGTTGCCATTTCATGCTTTGTACTCACCACCCTTTCCCTGTGGGCTGAGGTTTCTGGCTTGGTGAGAGTCTCATCTCTGCATTTCTGCACCAGTGAAGCTGCCAGCGGCTGCTGAGGCTCTGTGCAGGGAGGTGTAGCAGGATACCTCTGTGCATCTTTTGACTTTCCCCAAAGCCCTTTGTGCCCCCAAAACCAGCCCCTTTGCCTCTTGCCACCTCTCCCATGTGTCCCCTTAGCTGATGCTCTACCCAAAATAACTCCATGCCATCTCTCATACAGGGTATTTCTCCTGCAGATGTGTGAGCTGGAGGTACCATTGGGCTTAGCAGTGACTCAGTGAATGAGAGAAGGCAGGGAGATACATGGTGTTGGTTCAGCTGAGATCACTGCTCCCACAGCCGCTTTTTATTGGCTCTGTGCTCCTTCCCTAGCCTTTAGGTTGGAAGTAGGAAAAAAGTCTTTTACAGTGAGGGTGGTGAGGCACTGGAACAGAGATTGCCCAGAGAGCTGGTGGATGCCCCATACCAGGAGACTTTCAAGGTCAGGCTGGATGGGGTTCTGAGCAACCTGATCTAGATGTGCATGTCCCTGTTCATTGCAGTGGAGTTGGACTGGATGACCTTTAAAGGTACCTTCCAACTCTGAGGATTCTGTGATTCTGTTCTATGATTCTACGCTAATGAATTTTATAGTTTCCAAGTGATTTCTCTTCTTACCATTATTATTGCTTGCTTTAAAAAGTACCATAGTTGCATGGTGCACTGCATCTATCGAAAGAGTGTGGGCTGCTTCTTGCAGCTGATACACACAGGTAACATCAGTACGTAATGCTACACCACTCTAGTGATCCTACTTGTGTCCCATACATTAAGAAAGCATTTTTGGTTCTTCTCATGTTATGTTTTGTGTCTTGAACTTAAATTATATCAACATCCATTTCCATTTAAAATCAAAGCCACGGAAATTTCTCAACTACGTAGCAAGAGATTTGCCTTTAAAATGTGACCCAGGCTGAGTTGTTATAATATCATGTCCTAGTGTTTAAGAATCCAAATTATTTATTTATTTATTTTTAATTAAGAAATCCAATTCTATCAAAATACGATTTCCAAAAACATGTTCATGTTTTCCTTTCATGCTTAAAGAAAAGAAAAAAAAAAAAAAAAGGACCTTATTAGCTAGAACGTAAAATATAAGAGAGAAATGGCGGTATCTACAGAAGCAGAAATGCCAGCCTCACAGAGCAATCTCATAGCAATGGACGAGTAGTCCTCGCTCCCTTTTGATTGCCAGGAAGAAATTCTTAATGTGCTTTGTGTATGTTATCTTTGAGATTCTTATTAAATGTCAGATATGTAGCCTCTTCCCCATGCGTCTTTATAAAGCCCTGACAGAAGAAAGAACACTTTAAGAAGGATTTGGAAAAACGTAAGGATGTTTATGGCATATGTTCTGTGAGGCTGTAGAAGGTGAATTGACCTCCATTGTGGGTGGACTTGGTGAGGAAGGAGATGAAAACATAAATTCAGGTATAGGCAGAGCCTCACAGATCAGAAATTAGAATTTGTCTTTATGTTCTGACTTTCCATTGCAAAATTATCTGCTTTCTGAAGCAAAAGCCTGGGTAAACCTACAGTGTTTTTGTAAGAATGTCCTTTTTGTAAGAATTACCACAGAGACAAAATGCCCAGAATATAGTTTAGTGAAGGGAGAACATATCATTTACATCTCAGTTGTACTTTCTTCCTTTTTAATTTTTTCTTTGCACCCACAGACCAAAATTCTTTGTATTTAAGTGAAAATTAATTATTTTCTATACTTTTGTGATTCTTTGATGAAGAGAACTAGAGCTCTGGACTTAAGCTTATAGTGCCTGCCTTAGTCAAAATGGCCGAAGCAACAAAGAGGCTCCTGGATTTAGTCTGCAGCACAGCTGTGCTGCCCTACAAGATGAGAACTGAGTCGCTGACTGAAAACATGGTTCAGAAATTGAACTGATGGCATGCTGGTGTGGTGTGATCTAAGCTGCACTGACACCTGCAGTTAATCTTTCCGAATCAGGGTAGTAATTTACGTGTCTCCATTCACATCCAGAGTCTTGTCTGGTGTTTATATCTCTCTCAGCTTGTCCATATTTTTGTTGCTTAAATGCTTGTGGGTTTTCACCTTGTTGGATCTTCCTTGTGAAAGCTCCATTTATTTATTCAGGGTGAAGATGGTGAGTCTGCTGGAGCCTGACACGATTTTTCACTTGTGGCTACTTTTTGAATTCTTACAGGGAAATGGCTGCATGCATAGTCACTGGTACATTCCATGGTAGCAGGAAGAGTTTGCTTATGTGCTGTAGGACTGAGGTGAGACCTGAAGGTGCAAGACCTGCAGAGCAGCTGAAATCCTGTATTCTCCCCAGAAGGCAGCAGTAGCAGATGTTTGTGAATGGCAGCACCTATCCTGTAACATGACCAGAAAAATAATTCACTATGGAAATTCCACTTAAATGTCCTGAAGTGAAACACAGTTTATTGATGCAACTGAAGAATTTTACACTCTGTTGTGTTTTGGATATAGAAGAGTAGTAAAACAGTTTTCACTTAGCACATTATCAGTACAGCCATCAGTTCTAGGGAATTCTCTCATGCATAGTGCCTTCAGAACAGGGAAAGTAAACTTCTACGGTACTTAACATAGTCTTCAAATTCTCTGCACACACATCTAAGGTGTGCAACAATTCCCCAAGTTATGGTCTAGTGTGAAGACAAGCATTTACAACTGCTTCCTTTAATCTTGCTGATGGGCAGCTAGAATAGACATACAAAATCTTCATAAGGCATCAAAATAAACATACAGATGTTCTCCATCTCTTTCTTCTTGCAGTCACCATGTATCACACAATACACATATGGTAATAGATCGTATGTCAGGGGAAAACACAGACTACACCCCATGCAGCCATCACACCTTGAAAATAGACATAAAATGGTAAGTCAATATGAATACACAGCTCCTAACAGCCTAATAGAATAGATCGCACCACAGCCAGGTACATCTGTTCTCAGCACTAACCATTATCATTAGTTTAAAACACTTAAAATCACTGAGCTTCCGCAGGTCTGGGGACAGATTATACCAGAAAGAATCTGCTAAATAGATTTAGCAATGTAGCAAAGGGGGACCTTGGCTACATTAAAACAGTACATTTTGCATCTCAAAGGCTGTAGGCTGTTTTCAGAGGAGCAGTCTGAATGAGAAATGATGCTAACACCATATAGCAATTTCTTTATCACCATTTAAATATAGAGCTTGAAAGTCTTGGACAAACAATTGTGCCAAACTGCAAAACAATTTATTTGTGAAAAATCAGCCTTGCTTTCTCTAGGAAGCCATCAGCTGTCCTGTAGCATGTGTTCTCATCAGACTAATGCATGAGATACAAATATCTAACTGTGACTGGACTAGAGTGTGAGTCTGACAGAAAGAATAAATCTCTGTTAGGTAGGAGAAGAAACAGGGAAAGAGAAAAAATAACAGATTTCTCCATATCTCTCTGTCTTCCCAGTCTGGTATCTGACTGCTCTGAAGTGTGAGATACAGGTTCTTGCACAGATATTGAAGTCAGTCAAGTTATGAAGGCTTCAGGGGAGGCTTCAAAAACAAACAAAAAAGAAGTCTTGATATACATGCATCAATGATTGCTGAAGTACCATGCTATTGCTTGTTTCAGACTTGCTGTAGAGAGGTTTTTGAAGGAATGTGTATGACTAATTCAATAGGAACAGAGATGTCTGATTCTTCAAAAGAGGTGGAAGTGAAACTAGGCAAAATGGTGGTGATAAATGTATGAAATACTGGTTTTGGTAATGAAAAAGGACAGAAAGATGTGGAAAAAAATCCATGTATGGATGTATGTTTTGTGTATTAGTGGATAACAGGTCCAGGGAAATAGATAAAAAAGCTTTAGCTTCTTTTCTTATAGATTTTGTCAAGGTAATAAAGAAAAATGTTTCAACTTTATGAATAACAGTGGGAGACAAATGCATGTATCTTCTCCCAGACTCAGAATTCCCCAAGAATGCTCCTGCTATTAAGAGAAAAAGCAATTACAGATATACATGGAAGGACATCCTTTTTTTTTTTTTTCCAAGCTCACTCCTTATTGCATCTTTAATAGAAGACTGAGATCCACTGTTTCCACAGCACCATCTTTTTCATATCTCTCCCATTACTCATACTGCAATTAAAGAAGAGTAAAGGCTGGCCCAGCCATCAGTTCTATATTTCTCCACCACAGAATGGGCTGGCTGTGATGTCTGTTGCCAGCATGAGAACCTATCTTTGGTATTTGACAGTTTGACCTACAGTTTGGTAAGCTGCTTTAATTGTTTCTTAAAGGCCACCCTTCCCTTTCAAAGTCCTGAGAACGATTCTTGATGAGGAAGGTGCTGCACTGGAGACTTGAAGGATTCTTTTCAGGGAGTCTTCTTTGAGCAAGAGGAGTTTGAAGAGTCATACATTTTTGAGGCAATATGAACACCTTTGTGGAAAGAAGATAAGCAGATATGCAAGATGTAACTAAACTCCATCAGTTTCCAGAAAGTTCAGCATTGTCTTTGTGCAGAACATGCCTCTGGTGCAGTACAGTAGCAGCACAAATAAGCTTCTATATTCCTAGCTTTATCTTCCAGCTGTCTTTGAATTTTTTGAATAGCACTTCCTCTACTTACTCTTTACCAAATCCTGGAAGTCTGTAGTGTAAATAAAAAGGAATTTGGTGTCAAAGGTGTGCAGTACATAGCGTAGATGTCTTTATGAAGCAGAAGATCACACACAAAACATCATAGGGTACCACTTTCTAAGCAATTCTGGATGCTAAATGTATCTATCTCATCTTAATGGACAGTACTTTTTGAGGTTCATTCCTTTTCTGCTCAGCATAGTGTAATTAGGCATGAAAACTTTAGGACTTAAAAACTCTGCCTAGGAAAACACCAGGTTGTGTGTGCTTGGGAGCATGGATTGTGGTTAAAAAACAAACAAACAAAAAAACCAACAACCCACCAAGAACGACAAAGAAAAACCCTACTGGATATTAATACTGCTTTCCTATATAGGTTACATCAAATCCTGCATATAATGCATGGAGTTCAGAATATTACTGTGACAATTCTGTTTCTCTGGCACAATCAGCCTGTCTGTGCTAAAGGACAATCTGTAATTTTCTCAGGAGGCAGTCTGAGCCTGTGCACTTAATTCCCTGAGGAATATGGTTAGCATATATCTCACCACTCTCTGCTTCCCATGGAAAAGGTACATCTTTCATTATGTCTCCTTAAATACAAATACAGGGCATCAAGCACATTGAAATGCCCCACCAGATCAGGAAACCATATTGCACCCACTTCTAACTCTGGAGAAAGAAGAGGGGAAGAAATAATTCATAGTAGATATGTGAGATAACACACTCACGGCAGTATCTGGATGGTGCTCTGGCAGCATGGCGATGGTCAGGGAATTAAAAGTTGAATAGAATAGGTGAAAAGCACGAGCTCTGGCAGGAGGAAAGGGCAGCTTGTGGCAAGAAATAACCCACAGCATACGCCTGTTTGTTCAGCCCAAGCAAGAGGATAGGTGGGATATAATCTTTGTAAGAAAAAACAACTAATAAAGTTGCCAAGAACAGATATTTTATAATCTGTGCTAAATCTCTGCTGGAAAACATGAACAGCAATGAAACTGAGAAGACACTAAAAGAAATTCGGGGCAAAGTGCCAGACGCCCAGACGGAAGCAGAATGTGGACCAAAAAGCTTGCGACAATTGGGTAATTATGGTTTATGAATTTCAGCTTTAATCTGTAGTTCAGTGAGTCCTGATTAAATATCTGTTAAACACAATTAAAGTTTGTTTTTGTATTTCACCGTCTTGATCAGAATAATTAGAGACTGCGTGTTTCATGTCAAAAGTAGCAAGAGGAATTTTAGTGAATGAACATCGTTTTTAAAAGCCATTTGTAGCACCAGCTGTTGGCATTATTTTATATTTTAGTGTTATCAGCATAAAGACGGGTCCTCTCAATGCTGAATGCTTTCCAGCAGGGCTAAGATGCTGGGAGAGGCGTGATACAGCAGGAACCGTGCCTGGCCATAGGACTATGCAGAACGCCTCAGATGAAGCTCTCCAAGCTACAGCGTAAGACCGTGCACTGAAGTGGCAGAGGGCAAGAAGTGGTGTAAGCGGGTCATGTAGCACCCAGCCTGTGTTTCTCTGCCGAAGATGTTTCAGATAGCAAGTGTGACAGATGTTAGGAAAAATTGCTGGTTGGGATAGATATCTGATGAGCTGAATTTGGATTTTTTCATTGCAGGGTCTTGTCAGAAGCTCCACGTGTCCCGAGGGTTAAATGTTGGAGTGTCAACCCAGAATGATAATTGTGGTAGCATTACAAACACTCTTGGGAAGGAACCCATAAACTGTGCTAGTAGTACCTTAGCAAAGGCAGCAGACTTCAGGAATGACCTATGTGGATACTGAAAAGGATAGGTATGCATATTCCAGTTTCTGCAGGGACTTCCTAAGTGGATTCGTCTCCATTTATAGCTGTTTCAATTAAGTGATGAGAGGAGAAAAGGTCCTTTAAGCTTTTTCTCTAAAGAAGAGGAAATGAAAAGGGTTTAGTGGGAGGAAAGTGGGATAGCTTTGAGTAAAGACACACTGAGATGCAACTTCCATGGATAGAATATATTTTTTCAGGAACCTGAAATGTATCCAAATGTCACCTGAACATGGTTAGGGCGTGTAAATAAATCCTAGGGGGTATGTGTGTGCATGTATGGCTGACCTGTTTTTAGCCTTCGTCTGTCTCTTTATCCCAGTGAAGATGAATCTTCAGTCACATTTAGTGATGCCTAGGGAGGAGGAGTAAATCTCAAATAGAATAAGCTAAAAATTGAAAATGCCTACTAAAGACACTTGAAAGACAACTCCAGTTTCTCCTCTTGAGTAAGTGTTCTACTGCCTGTGTGTCTAGTTTACTTCAAATAATGTAGTTCCTTTGACCTTTTCAGTTTCTGTCTCTTTGATGAGTGTCAAAAGAAGAGGCACGCAGCTCTCGTATGTGGAGGAGATTATATCTTCAAGCATGGGACTGAGACGACAGTCCTACTGCAGTCTCATCCTTCAGTAACAGCTTTTGGTCACCAGTGACCTAGAGAAAGGGGTCTGTGTGGTTCATTACCATCATGCAGAACCATTTCATTTGCTGGCAGTTTAATCATTCACTTGTGCTATAACCTTGAAAACTCAAGAAAAATATTAGCTTGTCTATAGCTTCATTTTTTTCCAACGCTGGTCAGCTTTTTATACTTTTTCACCTACTTTTCCAAGTAAGAGGGAGTGAAATAGTACCAGAATTCCTAAATTAGCTTTCCAAGGAAACTATAGGTCTATTAATTCCTAAGTGAAATCAAGGTTAATGGTGAAAGAGTTGAACAGAACTTAAAAATCAAAGATAGTTTGGAAGACAACATCAAAGGCGTATCAAAAATATGGTGGTCTTTTTATAAGCTGCAAGCCCTGAAGAGATGGTGCCCCTAATAGAGCTGAGGGAGAAAGGATCAAAGTGATGATCATATGCGTCTTTAAAGTAGAACGAATATCTGGAGTGAATCTATGAAGAGACAGGTTTTGGATGAAACTTTCATAGCACTGGGATTGTTTATCAAGTTTTTATGCCTGGGTACAGTACAAATGATCAGATTTCACCAGGGACAGAGGGAAAGAATACTTGGCTCAGAACAGGAAAACTAAGACCAGTTGTTGTCTGTGGAATGACAATATCTGTGTTTAAATGTGTGTGTATTTATACGTACGTTACAAGAAGTATCTTTTTAAGATGCTTATTTTATTAATTTGGACCATATCCTCTTTCTTCAAGAGAAATTTATTCTGGTGGGAATAAGAGGACATCCCTGGCATTTGGCTAAGTATGTGATTTTTTATTTTCACTTCATAAAGTTAGGAGGAGAAGGGAAATGGAGTTAGGGCTTTTCTTTGTCTTCTCTTGCATTTCTGAATTTCTCTGATTTTCCCTCAAAACCACCTGCTGAAGTGTATATCATCAACTGCCTGAGCTTGTCCAAATCCACTACCCTTATGTCTGAGATAAATAAAATCGGGACAACATGTAAGTCTCTAATACAAGTTCCTTTATATGGGGATGGGAAGGGAAATGGAAATCCTGACTTATAATTCTGTATGTGTAGGACTTTCACATTGTGTGTATAAGCCCAGAGGAGGGTAAAATTAAAAAAAAAAAAAAAAAGGAAAAAAAAAAGGAACTATTTCTTCTTTTGGCAATAGTATACATAGTTCTTCCACAGAGTTTTATACTATGCCTGAGGGTCATTTCTCTTTTAAAAGAAGCACTGACAGCTGTGATGAATGGCATTACCTGGGAAGAGGGAATATCTAGATGTTTAAACAGATCAAGTTTCTTCTTATAGCACAGTAAACATCAGGTCACAAATCAAGCTGTTCTACTTTCATGGGCAATCAGGATCAATTCTACGCTACTTAAATGTGAACTGGAAAGACTTAAGTATAGCCGCATGCTGACATTAACAGAGGATGGTGGTTTATAACCTGTGTACATTGTCACAGCTATCCTTTTACATGAAGTCATGGATGAATGCCATGTGCCCATGTAGAGTTGCCTCCTTGTCAGCAGGCAAGATTGCCCGTCCATCACTATTATCTGCAACGAGGCTCATTACCTGCCAGCCAGTAAACATCTCACTCTCACCATCTGCAGTGAATTACAAAGTGACTGGAAGAATCAGGATCAGTTTGCCTTGCAGAATGATTGTCAAGTTCGTTTTCATCTTTGGAGGCCCTTTGGAAATGGAAAAGATGGTGACTTGGATGGGAAAAAGGATGATGTCCATTTACCCTCAGGCAAACAAGCTGACTGATGCTATTCTTACATACCTTCCATTTTACCAAGTGCAGGTGGCTGAAAATTTTCACAGCATGCAGGTGAAACAGTATCTTTTATTTTTTAATGGCTCTATCATTTGTGGTGTATAGCGATGCCATTTTCACATGAGCAGTAATATCTGATTCAGGAAAGTTTTTAAAAAAATATTAATTGTACTCAGTACAAAGGGATGTCCCACTGACAAAGCTGATGCCCAGCCCATCAGGACCTACTTAAGAAAGAGGATAGCGTACCACAGTAGTTTTTGCTGTAAACATTTTGCCCATCAGTATTTTTTTTTTTAAGGCCACCAGGTAATTTGATAATGATTGTAAATTTTAGCATCACTGCATGGGCATAGAACTAATTCTGGGCATCTGCTCTAGGGAAGACAGAATCTATTTTGTAAACCTTTCAAGGGAAAACGTAACCAGAGGCAAATGAAGAGTGTGATACATTCTTGATAAAGGAGCTGCTGGTGATAGACAGATAGATTAGAGATTCTGCTGTGGATAGCAAGAAGGCAGGCAGAGAAATGGGAGTATTAGGGAGCAAAGATTATTCTTATGGTTTCTTCTTCCTCTGGCCTCCAGTACCCACGTAGTGTAGAACCTGGCCTTGGGCTTGGATGTCTGTCCTTTCTCTTTGGCCTCTCTCCCAGGAAAATGCAGAGTTAAAAAAAAATAAAAATGAAGTGATATGTGTTTGGTATGTCAGCCAGTGGCCACATGTGCAGTGAGGAAATTTTCTCTGAGAGCTCCCAAAGCTCATAATCATTGTGCAAGACATAATTATACTCTTTAGAAATCCAGATCAGTCCATAGTAAGGGGAGGACGGAAGGGAGTGTTGCAGACAGATTTTAACAAGTGTATGTGTCTCCTTTCTGCAACAATTTTGGTCTTAAGTGCACTTGGCTAAATTCTCATTCTCCCTTGGGAGGGTTACTGGAGGGATTTCCAGGCTTTTCTGTCTGCCTTCAGCAGGCTCATGGGGAGCAGAAGTGATGACTACCAATCGTTGCACCTGCTTCAGAGAGGGGCAGCGCGTGCTCCCAGATGCTTGCCTCAGGGTGCCAGCAGGAACAGGGGAGTAGGAAGAGGCTGGCACTGCTGGTTAAACAGACAGTCCTCCCTCCCGGGAGCTATGGAGTGCCAGTGGGCATGCTATAACCAGGTCTTTGGAGCTGAGCGAATGCTAATGGCAGCATTTTGCCTGCTCCTCGTCGGATAAATAGAGAGGCTTAGAGGACGATGCTTTCCTGAGCGCTTGCTTCACTCTCACAGCGCTTCAGAGGTAGCTAGTGTTCCGTTCTCTATATGAAAAAAGCTTTGAGCTGCTACTTCAGAGAGCAAAATCAAATTAAGCTGGAGAGCAACGTGATTTCTAACTGTTTTTAACCATGTGCTCATCCAACCTAATCTGTGTTGTTAAGCTTTGTCTTTGTTTGCTGAGGTGGAGAACCTGCTTAGGTCTTGTGACTTCTTAAACATCACTAAAGATTTTCTGAGCAGTGATTTGTTCATAAAACGGGGCTTCAAAATGGCCTACCATTCTGCTTGTTTGTGGTACACAGACATCTGACTGACTACAGATGTTTCATCATTCTCAGATTTGCCATATTTTGCAACTGGAAAATAATGCTTTAATAAAGCAAATGAAAAATACCCTCTGAACTCTTGAAGTGAATGTGGATTTTGCCTGGGGCAGTGGTGTCTGGAGGTTCGCAGGCATCCTTGCATTCTACCAAAGCAAAATAGTTTGCACTTAGTTCTTGAGAGCAGCGTTTTGCGTGCAAGGATGATCAGATCCTCGAACCAGACAGAGGATTGCCATGTATTAGTGTAACCTCTCTAGATCGCACCTCAGTATTTGGGATGAGAGTGGAATGTCAGCCACATGGCGTTTCCTATGTTGTGTTTGGCTACAAGTGTTGTCACTTTTTCCACTGACAGAGACACTGCAATGG
This sequence comes from Chrysolophus pictus, assembly GCA_037305975.1. Lineage (NCBI taxonomy): Eukaryota > Metazoa > Chordata > Aves > Galliformes > Phasianidae > Chrysolophus > Chrysolophus pictus. The sequence continues at coordinate 113,002,635 of CM074576.1, read as the reverse complement.
AGGGATCTAGTTGTCAGATGTCAGATTATCAAAACTGTGTAGGTGCTTAAAGGTGTGACTGATTGCCAGAAGGTATTTTCAAAACCACCTTAGCCAGTTAAGGTATGTTCTATTGACGCTGGATGTTTCAAGTTCTGTTTGCTGCCTGCTGTTATGTTGGATTATAGCAGTTCCTCTTAAGATCTTTTTTATCACTGCCAAGGCTTGCCGGCTCTCCCACCAGAGGATTTTGGAATACCCTTTAGCTTCCGTAGGAAGCATGTCGGGGGTGATGATGTGACTCCAGTCTGCTGCTTTGAAACCAAAGTGGCAGCTTTGGTTGAAGTTGCTGGGGGAGGGGAGAGGGACATTGTGGTACAGCAGGGAAGATTTATATCTTAGGAACATACTGAAGAAACCTGGGTCACTGAGAAGTTGACTCTAGAAACTAGGCAGGAGAAAGACAGAATAAAAGTATTGAGAGTTAAAGGGCATAAATAAGAGGAAAGTAAAAAAAAAAAAAAGAGAGAGAGAAATTTCAACTGTAAAGCATAGAGAAATCTTGTAGAATGAGTATTGCAGTGTAAGCCACAACAGCACAAATGTTGTCATTACGCCTTGTTTTCTGAGTGAGGAATAGATAAACCTGAAGGATGGCAGGCTTGGCGGGCATCTCGTTCACAATGAAATACAGAACAGACAAATCAGCTGCAAGGGAGACTTCAGCCATTTTGCAGTAAGCACAGCTTGGCTTGATAAACAGCCTCTCAGAAGAAGATACTTACGTCATGAGTCCAGGCTTAGAGAAAAGCTAGTGACTGCAGCTCTCCTTTATGTTATATTTTGTCTATTATGTGCTTCCAAATGGTACTTTTAGTGATATCAGTAGAGAAAAGATGACTGTAAGTATCAAGCAAGAAGGAAATGATAAAAAAGAAGCTGTAGAAAGAGTTTATCAAGAAACCAGAAAGAATGTCTGGCCACTTTTTTAGATGCTGTAAAACCAGAATGATTGTTTAGATCTTAGTTGAAGCCTACTAAATTTACTTGCAAAATATCCAGCCCTTTGTTTCAGATAATTCATGTAAACAAGAGCTTTATTCCTGTGTAGGTTAATGTTTCAATAGGGATGTTGATATTCTGAAACATAAAACACAGATTTTTAAACTGAATTAAAATTAATAACTCCTAGTTAGAGGTGTCAGTCTTCAGGAGTTTTGAATCGTGAAAAGAAAGGCCTGAGATAAACACAAATCTACAAATTGTGAAAGCTCAGATATCCTAATTCCAGCAAGTCAAGCATAAAGTACAGAGATTGTCCAGCAGAACAGCTGTGCCAAATAGAAGTACTTGCAGTTCCACGAAGAGGAATTCAACACACTTGATATGTTGTTATAATAATTTAGGAATTTGTGTTACTTGAGAAGTGTTTTGGAAGTGCTTTAGATAGCACACTCTAGAAGCAGAGAAAAATTGAAATGAGAAATATATAATGATTTCATAAATATCTTTTTACTTAATGTCATTTTTCAGAAGGTCCAGATAAAGACTCGTTAGAGTTGATAGAGAAATTCCCACTGAGTTCTGTGTGCCTTGAATCAGACTTTTGGCAACTCAACGCCCTGAAAACCAGCAGGAAAAATGTTTTGGAAACCTTTGATTTGGGAAAGTGTGATCACAACATAAGAATTAAATTACTGTTCTTCCTTGTCATTGTTTGACAGTTAGTCCAGCTCTCACAATTCTCCATAAAACTTATTTAGAAAGAGATAAGAGTGGTATTTTACACCAAGTGTATGGTGGGATTAATTATATGAGGTGAAGTTTGTGGGATTTTAGCTAGTGAAACACTTGCAAAGTGCTGCTTAGAGGTAGGATTTAAGGAAGACCTTGATTGAACTAAAGCTCTATTGGTTTAATGTTTAAATAACTGTGGCACTGTTTGCAATTGCAACATTCATTAAGGCGATTGTGGATTATTGTGTTGTTTGCTTCCTTTCCTTTTGTGCAATGTACTTAGTTCAGCAGAATGGGTATAAAGAAATGATGATCCAGTGTCCTTAATAGCATCTTTGTTGTGAAGACTGAGATGGTACAAGCATTCCAGTGATGCGATCTTCTCATCTTTTCCTCATTCAGATCTTTCACTGTCTAGAAAGCATAAATATCAACTGTGAGACTGAGTTCTAATTCCCTTTCATTTGCAATTTCACAAGTTGAACAACTTATAGCTCATCAGAATTGGGAATATGTATGATTTTGATAGTTTATTTTGTCAGAAAACTTCATGAAATCTAGGCAGCTGAGGAAGAAACAGCATGCCCATCAGTTGCCAAATCCTCCTCAGGCAGTGCCTTAGGACATGGTTGGCCATGTTTTAATTTACGTATCATGTTCCAGAGCTGAACCAAAAGGCCATGCTGAAGTATGGATGTGGCTGGTTACCAAGGCAGAGTCAGTGGTCATTTGGAAGCTTTTCTTGTCATTTTCTGTCTACATATCTAGAGCCAAAATTATATGAGATTAGTTCTCTCAAGATTTCTCCATAGTATTTTATTTTTCAAGTAAGATTGTTGGAGGAAAATTGTAGTGGTATCTAGATAACACTAGAAAATGCACACATTCTGGTTATTTATAGGGGAAATTTGAATCCAGTTATAAATAATTCTACTCTTTACTAAAGAACTTTTGAGACTGCATCTGCATGCGTATACACAGAGACTTGTGATTATGTCACAGATGATAAAGGTGTTTGAAAGCAGTTTTGGTATTTGAAAGTGGGGACAGTCTTAATCTGGTAGGAATAACTGGGCAGTCTTCATCATCCAGAAATCTGTCTGAGCATCATATGGCAGAATTTATAACCTCTAAAACCAGCGTGCTTTTATATCCAAACCAAGTAATTAGAAACTTCCTTCTCTTTTTTATTTGCCATGTTATCAAATGTCCATTTTATTGGTTGTGCGGTTCTAGAGCACAAAGACATGATGTGTAGAGAGAATAATGCTGCAGATATGTAAATGTACCCCAAGGTGTTTAACATAGAAGTTAATGGGGTGCCACACAAAGAGTTGCCACTGTGAATACAATATCTGTGTGTATGAATCGGTAGATTCGTACACATTGAGCATGGGAGGTTTTGGAAGAGAAGGAAGGTAGGATCTTATCACAATTTCAGTTAAAGGTTACCAGTGAGGGTAATTGTGGTAATATATAAGCTTCAATACATCATTATTGTTTGCGGGCATTGGATACAACTGCATTTAACAGAGGGAGAGGTTTTCTTCACTTGAAAATGTAGCAGTACTGCTTTGGGATCCTGAGGTCCTTCACTCATTCTTCTGCTGAGAAGAATTCTCCAGAAAGAAGGATAATCCTTCGTGTGACATTTACTCACTCGATTACCTTCCTGTATTTTGTGCAGGCCACTTCAGGCTTTTCAAATTTTGTTTGTTCTTGCCAGACCGCATTTATTCATTAGCTGTATTTATTGTAGTTATGGTTGAGACAGCACTTTCATTGTAAGGCCCCAATCTTTGGTGGTTTTTAACTTTCTGAAACAATTACCTTTTTGGCTGAAATTTCTCAAGCTTGTTCTAAGCTCGGAGGTGAATAATGTTTCAATAAGTTTGAAAAAAATCCATTAAGCCATTTATGAGGACTAGACGTTCCAATAAACGTAGGCGCATTTATTTTTTGATGACCTACTTATTCCAATAAAGTACATTATTATTCTGTTTTCTCCTGTTTTAATTTATGTTGTCTTTTAAAAGAGAATGAGGACATTTTATACTGGGTTTTCAGACAGGCTTCAGCTGAGGTTTGTTGACATGCAGTTCTGCACAGGGAGGCATGCTTGCTGGCTGTGCTTAGCTCAGAAGCAGGACTGTTTATGGGTGCAAAGGGTTTTGGGTTTACTGTCTTTCTTTATGGGAAAACAACTCAGTCCCTTGTGCTTGTAGTGGATATTTGACAGAGTGCATATGCAACTCAACTGTGCAGTGCAAGGCTAGAGGGAAAAAAACAGGTCCATCTTTGGAACGTGCATCTTTGGTTGTGCTATGATGTTAGTGCAGTGTGAAGATTCAGCTATTGCTTGTGCAAAAGTGCAGTCAATATACGTCTGCTGTCTGGCAGGCACGGGCTACAGTTTTTTATGACAATGTCCTGAACAGTGTGAACTAATTTGACAAATGATGAAGTCTCATGTGATTGAAAAAAGAGTGTTGTTTGGTTTTTTTTTGCACTGAACTTTTGCACAGACTGTAAGTAAATTCCATGTGCTTTGTCTTGTGTCTACAGCATTCTTTTTAAAACGTGTAGTGTTTTCTATTGTATGGCTTATATGTTGTCTTGCATGCACTGAGAGGAAGTGGAATCAACTTCTGCCTTCCTTATGCTAGCATGATGCTAATAGAATTCTACTTAATAAAAGAAAGATGTTCTAAGTTTATGCCAGTGTAACCGAGAGCAGAATTTGACCCAATATGATTAATTGTACTGATGAACTTTGACGCCAAACTCCATGCCCTTTGCACAATTAAAATCTCAACTTTAACATTGCATTAACCCAGCTTTTCATTTAATTATACGTATTTAGTTGAAAGCTCCAAAAATGTTAATATTTTAAGTCTCTTCTCCTGTTTATAATTGAACTTTTTTGTGTGATTGTTTTCTGCAGTAATCAACAGGACATTAGCATGGACAGGAAATGAATCTGGAACTCTAGAGATTAATATTAATCTGCTAATGTCCTGTCCTGATGTTCTCAGGAATCCTTTCTTCTCCAGCACATTATGGTACTTTAGTAATCAGTAATTAGGGTAAGGTTTTCTCATGCCTGAACTATGTCCTCGTATATCTTTCATTTTCTGATTGCTGTGGGAATGATGGTTTTTCCCCCCCATGGAATCAGAGCAAAATGTAATGTTTCTTCTTCACTAGCCACACTGCTTAGACAAATGCAGGGTTTGAGGCATAGCATATTATCAATGAGGAGATTTGGGGGTTAGTATTCTGGAATTTAACCTCAGGTTATATTTCTGTATGGCCCCCATGTTTTGAAATACTGATCTTAGTCCTCGTGCCAACTACATCAGTAACCATGTACTTTGTAGTAGTGCTTTAGGAAACACAGAGCCATCAAGAGCTGATCCAGGCACTTAGGAGCCTGGGCCATGCTGAAATGCATGTTGTGAGGGACATTCTCATCCTTTGACTATGTAGTCCAGCAAGGTTTTTTCAGATCCAGTTTCTCAGTGTGGGGCAAAAAGGCAGTGTAACCTTGATGTATCCAGCAGCTTCAGTATCTCCCTTAATATTCATCACTTCTCAGCCCATCTTGTCATCCCAGCCCACAAACTGACTGATGCCACTGCATTCATTATTTGTAGCCTTAGGTCTACAGTGGGCTCCACTGATACTGCTTCCTTCTGTATGCACAGGAGTTAGCCAGGATATCCTGAGTAGAAAACTGCTCAGTGAGCCATACTACTTGTTCCTTGTCATTTTCTCTTCTTACCATACCCCAGATGGTCCTGGAACACTGTACCTTTGCAGCACCTAGGAAATGCAGACCTATCTCCGTGAATACCACTTCATTTGCATAACAAAGCTGAACCGATTTTTATTTATTTTAGGATGTATGCAGAACTGAGATAATTAGTTTTCAGGTTTTCAGAGAGTTGTAGGATTTGGGGAAGGGGAAGACAAGAAGAGCATGTTTGTTTTTTTGTTTTTCTTTTCTGGCATAAGTGCTTGTGGTTTTGATCCAGAAAAAAAAAAAAAAAAAGAATTGATATTCATCAAAAGCTCAATGCATTTATTCTGACTTCAATTTTTATTTTTATTTTTTATTCTTTAACTCGATCTGAATAATAAAAACTCCTCTAAAAGGTGCAGTATTGAGATGCAGTATTGACTTGATTGTAGCAGATCATTCTACTTTAAAAAAAAAAAAGTCATTGAAATTGTTGTGTTTTCAGTGTTTCACTTTTGAGAAATCGGCATCTTCCATTGGCCATATGTTCTATTGGAAAAATCTCAAGTAGTCTTAGTTGTAGGCACCCAGATGATACTTCATTTCATGATATGTTCCATCGTATGGTATTTAGTACAAAAAAAAAGAAAACAAGAAAGTGATAGTGGAAATGACACCAAGGGCTGTCTTCAGAATAACCAGTTTTGAGTCAAAGCATTGCTTACAGCTTAAATTTCAGTAATATTTATTTTAATATAGGATACTTCCATTTTATCTCAGATTGGGCCATGTCCTTTATGGCCAATTTGTTCCCATTAAAAATTCCTAGATTATCTGAGCCTTTGACTAGCTAATTACTTATTAGTGGTTTTGCATGATATTCTGGTAAATGAGCTTCTGCTGTTCTTAGAAGATGAAGTGAATGATAAAGTTGGTTTGAGTGGAACAAGTTGACACTGTTAAACATAGCAGAATCTTTATGAAGAAAATGGTCAACAGTTAGTGCAAGCATGCAATTTCTGGTAAGTCTGGAATGTCACAGTCTCTTCCCCACCTTGTACCCCATAACTATATACCCAGGTCTTAAGCCAAAAGCTGAATTCAGCTATTCTATCATTTTCCTCCTTGACCACCAGCAGGAGGAAAGGTTCCATTTCAGCACCTAGCTCCCATTTTAGTGCTGAATGTCTGTAGTAGTTACAAGGAAATCAATAAAAATACGATTTTAGACTTCAGCCATGTTTTTTTTTTTTGTGCCACCACTTCCCACCTGTATGTGCAAGCATCTAATTTATAATGGGTACTTAAGAGATACTTATGGCAAGAACAGAGAACTGCTCAGCGTGGGCAGTACAAGTACTTAAAAAGATAAAGGAAATGAGCTCCAAAATCTGTTGAGAGGGTCAGGGGAAGCCCAGGTTCCTCTGGCTGTACAGCTTCTGCTCGGGCACTGAAGCTCAAAGGTGAGAGATTAACTTCAGGTGAGCAGAAAACCCGAGAGTTTTGACTCATGAGTGGAGAGAGCTTGCACTGGTGTGATAAACAGTTATCACTCCAAGTTATTTGCTCTGTCCCATCTCTTCGAACATCTGAGCTTGTTCTGAAGCATCCCCTGAACCATCACGTTTTATCACCCAGCATTTTAAATAATGCTTTTTTAGACTTCTTTAATTTGCCTAGGCTATAGTCTAGAATTGTGAGCAATAGCATTTCAAAAATCTGCTTCATGAACATGTCAGGCATTGCTCTAGCAGCGGTGAAGAGCTGGGGCTGGGCAACACTAGACATCCCAGTACCCAGGACTGGTTCTAAGTTATACCAATTCCTTGTACTCTAGCTTTGAGGCCAGGTTCCTTCTCCATCTGTCTTCCATCTGCTCAGCAGGAATGCTGATCTGATGTTCTGTACCTAATGTAGTGTGCCTACCTTTCTATTAGATTTGAAAAACACAAAATGCTCTGAGAAAATCCATAATATATACGTAGTTTTGAAAGCTTGGCTAGAAACATTTAAACTTCATGCTTCGATCAGGGGAGTTGAAGCAAGCAAGATCTTTTTTAAACTCCCTTCAGAGCCCTTGTTTTTGGTATTGATCCAGTTTTGCTTTTCCAAAGGAGTCCTGGCTCTCAGAATTACAAGTAGGAGATAAAAGAAGCTCACTACAGGCACAGCCTTTATGCTAAGGCTCTCAATATCTTCCTGAGATGTTGAAGGTCTTGAGGCCAATGGAATTTCATCGTTTCTCCTCTCTTTGAACTGTCATAGGTATACAGAGTCTTTCCTTTTGATGGTGATGTATTGTCTTTTAAGAACAAAAGTTCATTTTATAGCTGAAGTTTTTCCTTGGTGGCAAGGGGAAACTGAGGCAGGAAATGACTAGATAGCACAAGGGAGCACAGAATGATTTTGATGAGACCAGACTTTCTGCAGATATTGCTAGACTCCTCATCTGTTTTCTGTTCATTTGACTTTCCTCTCAGTGCTAGTAGCTAAAGGACTGGGAAGATCAGTTCATCTAAGTATACAGAATGGTAGAAACCCCTTTGGATTTTGGTTTTCAATTGCAAAACTCAACTAGAAGTTTAAGGGCTGTGCTAAACAGAGTGTTTTTTCACTTAGTGTCATAAGCTTAGCAACATGCACTGTACATCTAAACGATGTTTTTAATAATAAAAGACTGAATAATGCCGTCAGTGCTTTTCTTAATTTGTATAAAATTCAAAGTCCAAATGTGCAACAATTCCCATAACAAAGTGCCTGGTACCTTTGTTGTTCGTTCCCAAACTGGAATGGTTAAAGGATTAGTTACTCAGCAGCACTCTGTGTAAAAGATCAGACTGGTTTGCATTTTTTTCTAAGGCAATTCACCCTTCCCCATGGCAGAAAAGGACAGTTGTATTTATACTGACAAGAACTGTAAATCAGACTTAGAATAAACGTTGACACTGGTTCTTTATTATTTGTGGGAGTTGGGATCAGGTATGCCTTACATTAATGTCCCAGCTCTAAAAGGCCACAGAGTACTTTCCAAAAACTAAACAATACACATGTCCATTTTTTGGATTTCAGCTAAAGTACATTGCAGCCCACTGCTCAAACATCTGTTAAAGGAATGGGCCCATTAAAAGAACACTGTGTTGCTGTGATGTGGTGATGCATTTTAATAGTCTCTTGCTGTACTTTTTCATGCTTTTGTAGTTCTGTGAAAAAACAAGTTCTCCTCCAGCCTTTTAGCAGCGTTTACATGAACTTACTTGCCCTGGGGTTTACTGTGGGTTCCCCTTAAAGAAATAGGGTTACTGCTCAGGTATTCTTCTTTCTTAGCATTGTGTTCTAAACAAGTCTTGCAAAGTCTCAATTTTCTGCCAGATGCAAGGACATGAGGGCTTTGCTGGGTTGTTAATGGAGGGCTTAAAAGATCTCTGTTTCCAATGTGATTCATCACTCAGTAGTGTCAGATAGTCGTGGCAGGATAACTGCTCTTACATAGTTATTTGCCTTGGGCTAGTAGAATTTCATGATAATTTTTCAAAACCTCACTAGCCCCTTCCTTGCCCATGCTTTCTTCTCTACGTTCACTTAAAGATTTGGTTGTGACTAAAGTGCTTGCATATTTTATTGCAAACCATCTTGTTTTCTCAAGCATTTATAGGTTTGAGTCACAACTTTCCCATTTCTGGCAGCAAATAATGATTTGAGAATGGAAGACTGACCACTCCCTTGATCAAATTAAGATATTTTTTTCTTTGTACAATGCTCCAGCTGGAAATGACTCCTTTTTTCCCAGCATGACCCTGCTCTTCTACCCAGAGAGAAGCTTCCATATGTGCTTAAAGATTAACTGAAGCTAGGGGACTTGCACTATTGCTTTATTATTATCATTGTTTTATTAAGCAAAAGTGTGAATTTTATTCTATTTTTTACAGGTGAGGATAATTTCTGAAATTCAAAGCCTAGAAGCTCAAAATACAGGTGACTCTTTCCGCATGATACGCTGCTGGGCAACCACAACTTTAGCAAGAGCTCTAGGGTCTCCTAGGGTCAGCCATCTAAGACCTTTTGAACCAAATTCTGACTTTAGCTACAAAACATACACGATTTATATAATTGTGACTGTAAATGAAGGCATATTTCAGCCTCTTGTCTTGCTAACATTGTTACAGCTAGTTGTATTCTGAAGGCTGAATGTCCCACTTCTCCTTTGGTATTGAACAAATCTCACAGATGCTTTATCTGAAGTACAATGTTAGGTATGGATACATACCTAATAAATAACAACGATTTGCCACAGTGTGTGTTTTCTGCTGTGGGAAGTCCTCAAGAAGGGGTTAATGTTGTATGAACATTTTATTTCATCACCACTTTCTCTATGCATTCTAAAAATATTTTCAAGATTTGGCCAAGACCAGGAGCTGGACTCAAAAACAAGTGCTGTATCTTTGTAGTCCTGGTGTAGCTCCTCAGTTCAGGGATGATGACAACATATCGCTTGGTCACTCCTAGATTAAAGTTATGGGCACAGAGGAATAGTTAAGCTCGGACTGGGTCTTGCTAGGCCTAAAGCAAAGGCTTTTACCAAACTGAATCCAACCTTTGCTTCCATTAAAATGATGTGAAAAGCAGCAAGCCTATTGCAAGTGCTTGGCAGAGCAAAGCCATGGTTTAGTGCTGCTGTGAGAGATGGCCTCTTGAGACCTGAAGCTTCAGACCTTCGAAGTCAGGAACTTAATATAAACAAAGAGTATAAAGAATAGCACTGCATGTGCCTGTATAAATAGTGTACAAATCCGATTGTAATGAGACATTCCTGAAGTGATTTCTAAACTCTCTCATCTCAGACAGGCAAATTCCCTGTATGTTACACCACTGGGGGCCATGGGCTAGAGCAGGAATCACCAATGATGTGTTTCTTAGGCCTCATGGTTGCAGAAGCGTGACAGGGAGAAACATCTACAGATGTCTGGGTTGTACAGAAGAAACAGAGAGAATGGCTAAGGCCACCGAATGTGGATAGTTTATTGTGGCCCTATTGTAACTTTACTTATATCATGAGGGATTTGATATCTTCTGCTGACTTTATAGTCCTGGGACCTGCCTTCTGGCTATGATTTATTTTTCTAGTTAAGTCATTGTTCATCATTATGAACTGAGATTATTTTTCTGTGTATATTTGACAGAAAAGCATTCTTCAAGTTACACACATTTTTAATTTTCAAACAACAACAACCCCCCTTTGCCCTCCTATAATTATGGTACTAAGTAATTATAACTCTTTACCCTTTGGTCTTCACAGCATTCTTGTCAGATTAGTACAGAGATAGGCTTAAATCAGATTGCTGCCTCTGAGGCATGCAACCAGCCCTGTGCTATCAAGAGCTGTTTAAATCTGCATCCAAATGCAGTCCTGTCTGAACACCAGGAAGTTAATGCAGAAACATGCCACTAAAGCAAGGCCGTACAGTCACCAGATGCAGAAGTAATTGCGTTGTTATTGCTAAGGCTAAAATCCTAAAGGAGCAAAACTTAGTTGAGGAACCTGTTGAAGGGGAAAGAAAGAGGCTGTTAGTTGACCTGGACAGATGTCAGGTGAAGGAATGCAACTGACTCTTAAGAAGATTTGGAAGATTATTTGGGCAATCCTTCCAGGCCACCCAAAATTTGGCCTGAAGTGAAGAGCAGGTGCACCCAAGCACATGAGAGGATGTTCCACCTCTCCTGAAGTTGTGGGGTTGTGACTGCTTGGGCTTTCAACATCCAGATGCTTTTCAGAGGGGAAGAAGACACACAGCGAAGGATGAGGTAGCACTTGCACATACGAGGGTTTGAAAGGCTGAGAACTCCTTTTCTGACTTTTCAGTGACAGCAAATCTTGTACAGTGGTCATTTTTCTCACAATTAGAATTTTCCTTATACTTGCTTAAGTGCAATAGTCTTTTAGCTAAAGCAAAACTTGATATGTGGTAAAGAACGACCCAAAAGCTGAGTAGATAAAGGAGTGTTTAATTGTCTTTCAGAATTCTTCCCTTCATGCTATTTAGCAGACTTTTGCTACTGCTCAGTACATCTCTTTGTTCCATATATTTTTTAAGCAACCCCCAAAAGCTCCCTAACTTTGGTTGCTTCTTGTTTAAAAGTCTTTGTGGATATATTTGCACCTCTCTTCTCACTCACCCCCTCCTTTCCCTTCCCTTTGCTATCCACATATAAGCTTATTATTCTTTCTATGGGTAAGGAATCCTGGTTGTCTTTGTCTCATATTTTGAGGTCCACTGAAGGGGGAAGGGGTAGAAGCTTAGAATGACTCATTATTCTTGGCGTCTTGAATGCTGGAATCATCTTCAAAGGAAGTCTTAATTTGGGGGCAGTTGCACACATGAATCCCAAACCTTTGTAAGTTCTTCCCTTTCCTCCTCCTCTCTCCTCATGTAGTCCTAACAGATTTGGCAATTTCAGTTAAGCACGTCTGTGCAGTTTTTTAAAATCCATTACATAAGTTTGTTAGTTTAAGACTCTCTTTTTCAACATATGAGCCTAAAATGGCTTTGATTTAAAAATGGAACTTGGCAGGGAATTTGTTCATATGGTAAGATTATTTTTTTTTTAGTTTAGTTTAGTTTATAATATGTTTTAATCATTTTTGGTGTTTTCAAAACAAATGGTGAAATATGTTTTTTTCCCTTCTATTTTTGGCTACCCTGCTCAGAAAGGCCTTACTTCTTTCTTGTGTGTTTAATTTGGTGCTTTAAGAAGCCTTTTTAGATACAGGGGCCTTATGCTGCAAAATTTAGACTTAAACATCCCTATGAAGTGGGAAAATGTGGAGATAGATCCTGCTGTCCACGACTTTGCAACTCAGGGCTTTTCTCTGATGCCAAGCACAGGGTCACTAGCTGGGGCTCAGAGTATGTACAAACATAGAAAGAAAATGGAATATGAGGAGGAGAGGGAGGGAAGGAAGTTTCTATTTTCATGATCAGTGCCTCCTAGTTATCTGAGCAATTATTATTTTAAGGACATTTTTTTCACACTCTGAGATGCAGCCAAGCAGATTGCCACCAACAAAACTTTTTCTCCTATTCCCTAAACACAGGGACTCTGCATTTCCTGATTGACCCTAATTCCCCTGAATTATCTTTATACAGAAATTGTCTTTTATGGTCTTCTTGACACAAGAAATAACTCATAGAAGTGGTTTTTGCACTTCAGTCGATGGTTCAAACCATGCTTCTTGTTAAAATCTGTGCACTGGAACTGGCTCCTAATTTTTCAAGGGATCTTCTCTTCATATAACCAAGGTCCCAACTCTGTAGGAAGTGGACGAGCAGGATGTGAATTGAAACCTCCATGCCCAAGGCAAGTGCCGTCATCCTGGGACCTCAGAATAAGTTCTTTCAAAGAAATGGAAAGCTCATCACTTGGCCTGCCAGTTGTGTCCAGTTATGCAGGAGGACCTAGCATATGTTTCCAGCCAGATTAGCTGAAACAGAATGCATTCCGTTTCTGCAAAGGATAGCAGCAGTGAGGAGCAATATCAGCCTGAGAAACAGCCCTTTGTTGAAGCAAAAGAAGAGATGATCACCCAAAAAAGGTGTGATGGAGGAAAAAGAAGTTGAAATAGCACTTCAGCTTGGTTAAGGTAAAGGGAGAAATGTTTTAGGATCCAAGATGGGCTTTGGAAGATTAACCTGAAATAAACACTCACAAAAATAAGAAAGCAGAAGGCGTGGGTGGTTATGGGGATTAGTACTGACATATGGAAGTTATCAGCTTGAAGTTACACATTTATATCTGACCTAGATCACTCATGTTCCAAAAGTCATTACTGTCAGACAGCTGTTGGGTGGCCTCTGTGAAGTGACTTAGGGGTGTGAGCCCAGATTCTGGTGGCAGGTGTCCACACTGCACAAAATCAATCTATATTAATTGGCGCCCTATATCTTAGAATGTTAAGCAGAAAGATCAAGTAGTAATTGTTCACCGCAGAGACCATGCTGTAATATTTTATCTTGGATGTTCCTTCAAGGAAAGGGTTGAGAAACTTTGGCAGAAGTATCATAGGAAAAGGCAACACAGCTCTTTGTGTGCCTGTTCTGTGGTCAAAGTCAGGCCATCAGTTTTTCATATCTCTTGGACCGGCAGATTTCACTAGCACTGCATTTACTCTTACAGTATGCAGAAAGAAAGTATTACATAGCTGTCAGCTCATGCAATGTTGAATATACATCCATTTGATTTCTACTTTTGGATCATAATAATATAAACAGGAAAACTACATTTTGAATTCATTAAGTTTTTCCTCCGCTGTTTATAAAAGATAAAAACTTCTCTCTCTTTTTTTTTTAAGGATTGATTGGTGTCATGTACATATTCGTTCACTTCTGTTTATGCAAGATAATAAGAGTATTAACATGGAGGTGGAATAATGGTGTTTATAATTCCATCACCACTGTTTATATAAGATAAAAACAGTTAAAAAAAAAAAAAAAACAGAAAAAAAAACAGTGAGAGAACATTTGCTGTTATGTACATATATTATTTTTTTCCTCCTCTGTTTGTAAAGAGTATGAAAGGAAAGAACGTGTAACAAGTTGAAGAGGAGTTGGTTTTGTTTATAATATTTCTGGGCTGTTTACCTAAGATAAATTAATTTATAGTTGATGTAGCCCGGGAGAAGAGAATTGGGGTGAAAGAGTGACTAGTGGGGTTGTGCCTGCTATTCTTAGTACATTGTAATCCTCTCCTTTATTGAGAAATGTGAAAGATGTGTGCTGAACCTTTCTAGTGGGAATACGGTACCACCTGTGAGGCAGGGGACATGTGGTGATGTCGTGCCAGCTAACACGGCAAGCGCTGCCAAGGGGTAAGGCGTGCTCTCGGGGAGGAGGATTCTGAGAACAGCGACAGTAGTCTGAAAAGATCTCGTGAACGTTAAACCCCTTGGTATCATCGTCTGTGGACTCAGTCCAATAATTGTGTGTCTGTATGACTCCTTTTTGTTCTGCAGCTTTGAAGTCTAATCCTAATTCCTTAAGGAAGAAAGGCTTGTAAAATGCCTGCATTTCACAGAGACAGGGAATGTTACCTTTGATACAAGATTTTGTTGTCAGCCCTGCATCATAATTAGGAGTCACCCTTGCTCATACTCTGGACATAGACATATTGACAGAGCAGGGAGGCTGGCGGACGTATTTCCTTGGGATGAACGCTGATACACAGTTTCTCAGTGTCAACCAGAAAGGCCATTTATAGCTAATAAAAGAACAACCGTGTGGACATTAACACATGCACACATAAAAAGTCCATGAGTATTCGCTTACTTTTACAAATGAGTTTGCTCCGGCTGCCGTCACACCCTCCATGTGTTTGCTTTGCGCAAACATTCGAGCGGGCAGGCTTTACTCTAGTGAAGGCAAAAGGCCCACTTTGGAGTCACATGCTCCTATTCTCTTTGATAGTGAACTATCAGCTCATGCATGTATTTACTCTGCGAGTGGTAAGTGCTGTGAGATGTGGCTTTGCACACATTTCTCACCTCCATTGTGCAGTCAAAGTAAGCAGCTCAGGAGCTGTCCTGACCTTCTGCAAATGGCAATGGACATACATATGTGACTAGCTTTAGTAAAAACAGCAAGAGAAAATTAAACTGCATCCCTAACCAGGAAGCTACAGAGGGTTGGTAAATCTTGAGAGTATCACATAAAAAATGCTTTCTTTCTCAAAAGAATTCACTTTTAGAATTCCATAATACCATTTCTCTAATCCCGAATGAATCCAAATCCTAGTGACGTCTTCATCTCTTCTTCCCAATTCCTACTTCAGCTCAATAAATTGTCTCTGCAAAGCAAGCCATTTAAGCACATGCATGGGTCCACTTCTACTAAATAAAACCTGAAGTAAAGGTTAAATTTTAATTACATGCTGGAATCCCATTGCATTCACACGTTTGAAGTTAAGCACAGGCTTGAGTACATGGTTTCAGGGCTCAAGGGTTTAACATTAATCCAGTCAGGAGGCAAAAACAATGCTGTTCATCTATTGTGTGATATGGTCGATTGCATTGGTTGATCCTACCTCTGCACCCTTGTTCCAAATGTCAAGTTACTTGAAGCAGACTACTGACGCTTAGTGAACAGCAATGCTCAAGGTAGATAAAAAAAAACCCATAGGCTGCATTGAAAAAAGAAAGTATTGCAATCTGCTGATGGATGTTCCAAAAGCAAAGGAGGACATGAATGAGCCAAGGAAATGATTCCTTGAAATTCTCTCTCTACTTAATCCCTACTTTCCCAAGTGCTGACATTGAGATGGATGCAAAGAACCGGGATGCATTTGTCAGCTATGGAGAGAGCTAAAAGGGGGTGCAATCAGAAACTTTTATTTTTTAGGTGAACGTAAATTGTCACAGGTACAAAACGTCATTTCCTGAACCAAAGGCTACTGTCATTGCTATCTCAGAGCATTCCAACACACAATAATAAGTATCTTAATTATGGGGTTTCAGCGCAAAAGGCACAGAAATCTTACTTTTCAGAGTTGTATAATCAAGTTGCTCCACCTTGCTATTAGGCATGAATGGCAGTAAGTGCTCCAGGGAAGCCTGGAATTGAAAGAACAGCAGGTGGGGAGCAGTGGGGTCAGGATGGGTATGCATTTAGGAGAGCTGTGTGGGGAGTCCAGAACTAAAATAGCGGGAAGTGCTGTAAATTGGATTGAACACATCGCTAGTGGACAGGGTGAAAGATTATACAGCATTTGTCTGTGTGACCATAATGAGCTTCTTTCCCATAAAAGATTTGGGGAGAAAGTACTGTGTATGAATAGGGTCCCCTTAAGAAGCACTTTTAAAAGAGCTCATTTTCGATTCCAATCATGTATATGCCTCAGCAAGACTGTAGCCAGATGCTTGCAGATCTGAAGAAAACAGCCCAACCCTTTTCTTATCATCTACCAGAGATGACAGACTCTAAAAACTCAATGGCACTTTCGATAACTTCTAACAAGAGCTGGGACTTGCCTGGCTCCATTTGTCTGGTCAAGGCTGTATTTCTGTGATTTATCCCATGGAGGTTTTCAGCAGAACCTTACACTTAGTGTCTAAATTAATGATATTCCTTCCTTTTTGCCATGACAAAAACCACTCTGCACTATATACTTTATGCTAAAGTTTTTGTCATGGACATATTCTGTAAAAGCTTTTTCAGCTTCATCATTTTGACAAGCTGATTCCATTAAATCCTTCACGGTGATCGCTTTCGTATGGTGCGGGTGGGAGATACTGTTTGCTTGTGTGATTTTCCCTTCTTTGGAACAAGAAAACAGTGATCAACTGCAAGGTTACGTGGTATAGCTTATCTCTGTCCTTTCCAGAGGAAAATATATTTTGAGGAAATACAAGCATTTCAGATAGAGCAATCTTAGCAATTGCCCTGTGGTTATTAGTATAGTCCAGAACTTTTCCTGGAGGCTCTTTCAGGATGTAGACACAAACTTAACAGGTTGGTTTGTTAATATCTGTGTCTATTAAAGAGCTCAGGCCACAGGAGACATTTCTCCCCACTGCGTTTCTCACTGTTTCACCTGCACTGGCGTGGTGGTGTCCTTTTGACAAAGGACAACCTTCTTAGTTGTTCTCAAGTACGTGATTAACTCAAAATCCTCTGGTGAAATTTCACCACAGTGTGGCAATATCTTTGTCAGATACGTTATGCTATCTGAGGTACCAAATGAGAGTCTGGACAAATACAGCTGGCTCTGCCCCTGCCATACTGCTAGATATTGGTGGTAAAAGCTACAGATGATAAATTAGAGGTGTGATAATGAAAGAAAAAGATTGTTTATTTTTAAATTCATCCCCTCACAACATACCAGGTGAGGAAGTGAGTTATTTTAACCTCAGGTTTGTGGCATGAGAAAACTAAGGTTTTGTGACTAAAGTGAAGAGGGAGTTTAGGTGAGGGACCAGATCCCACAAAATCTGCCCCAAGCACCAAGGTGTGCTTTTTATCTGCCCTTGCTGCAGACTGACACAGCACCTCTTTGCTCTGTTTCTAATGAAGCCTGTAGAGGTTTTCATACTGACCTCAGTGATGGGCATGACCACTGGTCTTTTCAAGCTAACTGTCAGAGCAGAATAGCATTGCATACAGCCAGCTTTTGCATAAAAAGAAAAAAGAAATCTCAGTAGGCTGCCAAGGGTATTCAAGCATCTCAGATTCCTTAATGTATTTATCCTTGCCACAAACAAAAAGCAAATTTTAAAGCCTTTTTTTTTTTTTTTTTCTTGCCACCTGCTAATAGCTGCACCATCCTTCCTTTTCCAGAGCATTTCCACAGATACTCATATTTCTCAGGCTGACAGCTTTCTGATCCCCAACACTGAATAGCTGGTTATCTCAGCTTCCCATCTTATGTAGAGTTTATCTCCCTCATTTAAAACAGAAAAAGCACTGTCCGCATGCACAGACTATTATCCTGGTTGGGTTGTTAAAGTTACTGTAATGCTGACTTTATTTTCTGTAACAGTTCTGAACAAAATGTTTCCTTTGAAAGGTCTCAGACCTCTATCCTCCCAACTCCTAATCACAGTAATAACCAACCTCAAGGAGTCATTAGTGAAGACTCAAACAATATCCCGTAACAAGTCAGCTATGAAGAAATTGGCATAGTTTATCTCTTTGATTCATGTTCTTATGAAAATAATGGGTTGCAAAATAAAGCTAGCATTGCTCTTGTGCTACACAGTATCCCTTCGATCTGATTCTTTCATCCTCCACCCACTGATCTCCCAAACTAACGTGGAATATAACTCTGCAATAGCTTTACAAGATAGTGTTTGTCTATAGACGTGATATGTTCTTACACTATAATGCCAGTTTATTGTGCTCCTTCTTAAACTGACTCACCTGTGAACCTTCTTTTAATTTCTGTAACTTGTTGCAGTTTTAAATAAGCTGGGAAGATGTTATAATGATTATATTCAAGCCCAACCTGTATAGAAAGGTTTAGTTTTCTGAAGCATTTAGATGCAACAAACTATATAAACTGAATTTGGATAAGTTCTTGGAATTGTTTGCTTTTGATTTTGTCTTTGTGAAATAGACACTTATGCTTTGTAGGGAAGCTGATAAATAATGTAAACTATGGCTTGCCACTAAGAGACTGTAAAATCTTTGTATCTGCTGTTCGGTTTGGCTTCAGTAATCAAAGAGATCAGCTTTTCTTCATTGAAAGCAGTAGGCAGATGGCTTTTCAGGTTTCTTTAAGGACTTTTATTCTCACTTGATGTGGTTCAAACTGTAAACTGGATAGGAAAAGATAAGAGACCATTTTTCAGTTTTGCTTTATAGATTAGAATAGTTTGATTAGAAGGGACTGATATGGCTGAAGTCCAACTGCCTGACCAACTTAGGACTAATTGAAAACTAAAGCATATTTTTGAGGGTATTGTCCAAATGCCTCCTGAACACTGACATCATGGGATGTCAACCGCCTCCCTAGGAAGCCTGTTCTAGCATTTCACCACTCTCAAAGTAAATCAGTTTTTCCTAATGTCCAGTCTGAATCTTCCCTGGCACAGCTTTGTGCCATTCTCATGCATCCTATCATTTAGTATTGAATCAACTTCCCTTGTTTCATTTATTCATTTCCCATGAAATGGGAATAAGGACAATTCCTCCTGTATAACAAAAGGTAACATTAATCTCGGTGAATTTTTTTTTATAAATCAAGCTCATGAGATATTCATACCTAACTCCAAGAGCTTCAAGTCATATTAGTTCCCCTCTGAATGAGCTGTATTGATTTGGCTGACCTATACTGACTTTTAGATAACTGGAAAGCTTGGAAAAATATTCTTGAAGATCATCCCATCATTTTATAATGGTGGTGGTGGTCCAAAGGTAATGCCTCCTATTTATTTCCTTGAAAACTACAACAGATAGTTGTAGTGACCTGCTGTCGCTACTGCTGAAACACACCACCTATCACTTTACTGTGCTCACATCCACTGTTTCGTCTCATCAGTGTTCAGCAAGCATTGATGAATGTCAATGGGTGCAACTACTTCTACATGGAGGAATTCAATCCCATACCTTTATTTGATGCCATTTTGTCAGACTGCCCCTCTGCTGCCATCTGTCACACAGCAACAAAATGTAAGGGAATATTGGGTCAGCCTCTACTGCCATACCACCAACGTTAGCCTCTGATATTGTGGGCCAACATAATAACATAGGAGGCATTACTTTCGGAGCGCCCCTTTTATTATTCCACTTGTTGCTTGGGTCAGCAAATGAAATTGCTCGGCTGAGATACTTGAAGATGGCTTGGTGTCTTATGAAAAAGAAGTTCAGGGCTGGAACAGTGTCATTTCAGAGAATGAAACCTTTTGGAAAAGGTGCTAGAGACTTACAGTGTGGTTTCTTTTATATTACGTCTGACAAAAACATATACCTTTTGTTTTCAATTACATTTTGTAATATTTTGTAATAATTTTGATTCAATCAAAAGTCTAGTGTTTGTTCTCTATTTGTATTATCAAATGGTTTCTCCAGTTAAGGTCAAAGTTTAGTGGCCAGCTGAGCCACCTGGCTATCAGTACTCAAATCCCCCTTTCTGTAGGGCGTGAGGGTCATAGAGAGAGAGGTGTGATCAAACAAGGAATGAAGGAGGGAGGTGATTTAGATAAATTAGCAGTAGCACTTAAGTTTAGGGACAGGATCAGATGCAGTGGTAAGAGGATCAGACTCTGATTAGAGACTGCCTTCTTACTTCTTCTGCCACTCATCCCCATCTAAAGAAAAAAAAGAATGAAAAATTTAATTCTCCTGAAACTCAGTTTTCAGGGCACGTGTCACAAAACTAACTGCATGCTATAGAGCACATTGTTCTCATACCAAATATAAAATGGAAAGCATTGTTCCCAGGAGCTGTTTTAGTGGATCTTTATAAGATAGTTTTGATTTACTTTAATAAGCAGAGAACAAAAAGAAGTGAGTGAAAAATAAATTTCCAAGTATTGATTATGGCATCTTCGAAAAAAAAAGTTGGTGGTTCTTCTGGAAAAATCAGAAAGGGCACATATTTAACCTATCTTTATAGGCGCTGAGGGCTTAATGCTTCACACACTGGTGCAGCTGCATAACCCTGGTGACTTCAGTGGGTCTGCAGGGGTTTACGTGGGAATGACATGCTTTTTGTCTAGTTCCAAGTATTTGTGTTTAAAGCAGTACAACTGTAAAAAAAAAAAAAAAAAAAAAAAAAAGAGACAGCACAAATCATATGATTATGCATTTGACATCGTTACATTTTTCCAAAATGATCTCGCTGCTGCTTTGCTCCCGATTTAACAGTCACCCTCATATTCAAGTCCTAAAACACTGCACAGAGTACGCAGATCTCTCCAAAAAGAACAAGCCAGATTTTTCAAGTGCAGTGTAAGAGCAGCCTGAGGCCTGCCAGAGCTCTGCATTACCCCCACCCAGCTCCCCTGCAGCTCCCCAGCCAGGCTTAGCAGTACCCCCCACTCCATCCCACTGTGTTAGCTCAGCTTTGTGATGCTTACAAAATCAGTGCCCTTTAGTTCTGATCTGCAGTGCCTTCAGGGAAAAATGATATATCGGAGTAGTTATGTCCCAAATTGAATGTTAGTCAAATGTTAAAATGAAAGAAATATTATGGAAAGTCAGCATGTCTCACTTTGGAAATAAATTACGTAAAGTACACTGAAGTGTCATGGCTCTTGGGACCATGTATGATCCAAAGATAGCATTTAGAGGAGTGATCACAACATTGCTGGATTTATCAGATGATCATAGAGGAACATTAATACCCAGAAAGAAAATAACAATTAGTAATAGAAAGCTCCCAACCAATAACTTAAACTCATTTTCCAGGGTCAATTCCTCATATTAGTAACCTATTTATATGTATCACTAGAGTTTATAGCAATTATCTCGTTATTAATAGAAGACAACAAACTCAACTTTCACTAATTGCTTTACTTAATACAGATGCATTTGGTTCATAGAACCGTGCTTTTTCAACTTAGCATTTCAGTTAACTTAAATGTAGTCTAATTAAATGGTATGGTGTTATGTGATGGTACTTTCTTATTCTGTGTAGTCTGACTTGTTTGGCATTGCTGAGTTGAGTATGGGTATCTGAGTGTAGGTTAAGGGAATGTGGACCGTAGACCAGATCTGCAAACCTCCAAGCGGGGAAGTAGAAGATCTGCTTCTCTGTGTATCCTGCAGAAAGGGGAGCATGACTTGATGTGGCTCTAGTTTGCAACAAGGGATCCAGCTTGTTAGCTGCCAGACTGACCACATGCCTCAGAACAGCAAATTGACTTACAGCCATGTGCAGAGCTAATATCTTAGGATGCAATTAATACCTTTAGGGTATGATACTGAAAGACACATAACCTTTAGGTAGATATCCTTGCATATTTAGGTAGACAGGTGTTATATTTTCTTCTATCTAAGGTTTCCATCTGTTTAGAGACTGTTGCTGGTGGGGGCCTTCCTTCTGCTGGTAGGCCGTGCTGTGTGAGGCTGCAGCTGTGACATAGCTGCCAACCAACCAAACCTCCTGGTTTACCTTATTTTTACAAATTCTTCAGATGTAGTCAGTTGTTACAGTTACTGAATGTTACATGTAATACCATTTCATGCCAACTTGAACTCAAGATCCAGGCTTAAAATTCTATGTTTAAAATATAAAACAAGAATGTATTCAACCCCACTTTTTTTTTTTTTTTTTTTTTTTTTTTTTTGGCTTTTTGCTCATTTAGCTCTCATTTTGCTGAACCTTTTACAGCAACTGCTGTTAAAGCTGTAACGTGCTGTTGCTTCCGAGAGTTCTCCTGCTCTTCTTTGAAAGAAGTTTTCCTCAGAGGTGCTCTGTATAGAGACTTTTCTTGTCTGAAGTTCTTCTTAGGGAGCTGGAGACCTCCAATGGATGTTAATTAGAGTTCAGTCTGCAGATGTAAGAGATTCCTTTTCTTATTTCATCTACCTCATTGCTTTCACTGAGAACAGCTGGTAGGACTTACTTCGGGCTGAGTTACCTGAGGAATGAATCAACTCCTTGATGGCTTTTTGATTTAGCTCACAGAAACATGAAAGTTTAATTTTCGATTGAATTATTTTTTTGTCTTATCAGAACATAATATTATCCATCCTTGTTGGCAAACAGTGTGTGTTGAAAAATCTATTCCATCAAGAATTTTCTTATGTATTTTCTAGTTAAGAGTCTGCAAAGTTGTTTGTTGTTTTGTTTTTTTTTTAATGTATTTGTGTGTGTGTGTGCATGTATAGCACTTATTTGAAGTATCCTTTTCCCCCTGCGTACTTCTAAACTTGAAAAAAACAAGGCTAACATTTTAGCTATCCTTAACTGAAAAACAAACAACAAAAAACCCCCCTCCTTTTATTACACTTTCTAGTCCAGGTTTAATAATCTTAAGTAATAAATTATATACCAATTAAAGAAAACATTAGATATATATTCATAACCCACAATAATATGTAATAAGATAAACCACAGGTTTTTCTGTCTTCAAGTTTAAGAGTGAAATAAAAAGTCAGTTACCCTTTCTTCTGTCAAGCAAACTGTCTTTGGAAGATGAGTAATGGGCATATTCTCATTAATTACATTTCAAAATTTTTCTCAGATCATTGTTGCATTCTTAATACAACCACTAGTTTCTTATTTATTTCATTAGGAGTATACATGCCTGTAGAATCAAGTTTTTTAGTGATACATAACCAAAGTACATGTGAAAGTATGTTCCAGTGTATAGCAACATACCTTAATTCTAACATGTACAAAAACTCCTTAACATTTCTAAAGATCATTTTATTTTGATTCTTCTGAATAGTAAGCTAAGACTTGATATATGGCCATAAAACTGTCCCTCAAGCTCAACTCGCAGTATTGTCTTCCATTTGTGCTTTTTCACTGGAATAAGCTGTCAATTGTAAAACCATCTCAGTTCATCACTTTCCTAGCTCTAACTAAACAGAGTGATGTTTATTTCCTTTCTTACTAGATAGAGCAGCCAGCCCTTTTCTTAATACTTGTATGAATGAATGAATTCACAACTATGAGGTCTGCACAGTGGCATTGTCCCTGTTCTCATAGGCACACAGAAGTAAAGATGCCTAATTAATCCTTTGAGAAAACTATTGATTTCAAAGAGAGCAGGATTGGGCTTCTGAGGAGGTCAGGATTTGCAGAATCCTGAATTTCTACCTGAATTTTCAGGTAGAAGCAGGTCTTCTGGCCTGTTCCCATACTTTAGCACACTGCTAAAGTAGATGTCATTGTCAGTCCCCAAGCAGATACCATTGTGCAATGAGGACTGTTAATATAGAGGAAAATGAAATTCTAGATACTTGGTAGTTAAAATAGGCATCACCTCAAGAAGCATGACTACATTAAAAAAAAAAAAAAAAAAGTTAAAGTTCCTTCATGTGTTGCCATGTAACTTTGGCTGATGTGGTTCCCTACCTCACGTGATGTCAGAGGGTAAAGTGTTCTCATATGTCTGGTATCATAGTATGAAAGAATGGTTTGCATTGGAAGGGACCTTAAATACCATTTAGATTCAACCTCCTGCAGTGGGCAGAGACACTTCCTGCTGGTCCAGGTTGCCCAAAGCCACATCCAACCTGTCCTTGAATACCTCCAGAGATGGGCATCCTCAACTTGCATTGCACAGCCTGTGCCAGTGCCTCACCACTCTCTGACTAAAGAATTTCTTCCTAAAATGTAATCTGTATCTACCCTCTTTTTGTTTAAGACCTATCGCTACAGACCCGAGTAAAAACTCTCTATCTTTCTTATAAGCTCCTTTAAGTTTTGAAAGACCACCTGTGAAGTCTCCCCTGGGAGAGCCTCTTCTCTAGGCTGAACAAGACCAGCTCCGTTAGCCTTTCTTAGAAGGAGAGATTCTCTAGTCCTCTGATCATCCTTGTGGCTTCCTCTGGACACACTCCAACATTGCCATGTCTTTCTTTGCTGTGGACACCAGAGCTGTATGCTATGGTAACATTTAACTGCCTTCCTGTGTATTTTTATAATTAAATCCTAATACTAAAGCAATTTGCATTTCTGGATTCCTCAGCAAGATGATTGAAAGGTGATTTAATTGCACAGCATTGCCAAGGTGATTGTTGGCTGTAGCATGAGTTAATGTGGAAGTAATAGGAGATATCACAGGGACTAAGATTTTTCTGGCCATTAGCAAAGGTGACTTCAAAAAGCAAATGATAATTAGCATGGGTTTCACTGAACCAAGTTTCCATCTGCTGCTATTCACTGGATTTTGAGCTGCTCCCCTTTGCTCTCCTATTAAAGATTTGCATGTATTTTCTTGTATTCCCAACGAAAAGAACACTTAGGGGAAAAGGATATAAATCAACAAATAACAATGTAACCTGCAGAAATATAAATCTATGTAGATTAATCCACGTTTCCTAAATTGCATACTGGATTGTAATTCAATCAAAGGGTATGGGTCTTGTGACGTTTATGAACATTTATGGATAGCATGAGTGCTCAGATTAAAATGTCAAACCTGGTACTCAGTTTAGAAACACATATTATTGTTGTTCATTAATATATAAAAACAACAATTATATCCACTGAAATCCTCAATTTAATTTTGTTGTAATCTGTCTGCTTTGTCAGAGATGCAGTGTAGCTTCTCTGCCCCCTCAGATCATTTTCAGGGCTCCACTGAATTTCAGATGGAAGTCTCCCATTCCACTGTTTTTTCGCAGCACAGCACTGGCTCACTTTGGCCTCCTTTGAACTGAGGGGCTCTCTAGTAACTAAATTTTTGTCTTCATCCACCACTAGGTCTGAATTGTAGTTTATATACAGAGAAGGTATAGTGCCTCCAGGAGGAGAGGTGTGGCCAGACTCTACATCTTAGATTCAGTACGCTTAGTAGGTGGCATGTGATAAAGCTCTCCCCTTTGCCAGTTCCACATTGGTAAAGAGTGAAGTTGTTCTGAGGTAAAAACACTCGGGTTGGAATTATCTGAATCCATCTGCAGTTCTTCCTGTTTGAAGTGGTCCATAATTTATAAAGCTGTTGAATGAATAACATTTCTCATCTTGGTAGTGTTACATCTGAGAGATCCTGAATCGTTTTCACAAATGGAGCAGAATCGCTGTTCTGATGGTTAACTCAAGCCATTTAGTGAATAAATTGTTAGACGCAACTAGATTCAGATTTCAGAAACAACTCTGGCAGCTAAGATGTTAATTCCCTTGAAAGTAAGTGGTACTTTTGCTAACAAAGGTTAAAAAATTTCAAGTCCTCAGGTGGTTTACAGCCAAAATTTTACCAACTTCCAATAAAATTTGACACAAACAACAAAGTCTCCTTGAAAATTATATTTAGATTCATAAATCAATTACCTACTTCCATAGCATAACTCATATGACTGGATTTTACCATCTAACTACCCATAAGTAGAAATTCTTCAGCATTTAGGAGACTAATTCTTATTAAAATCATTGAGAGATTCCTAACTATCCTTAAGGTTTATGTCTTACTTGTCTTTTTGCCTTTGTGATTTAAATGGCATATATTCACACAGCAGAGAAAGAGAAAGTGGGCAGAATCTGCCCACAATGAATCAAGAGCAGATTTAAGATTAGCCGCTGGCTATCCTGTCCAATGGCCAAAACAGCTTCCAAGTAATAATGATTAATTAACACAAGGAACTGAATATGAAAAAGATCAGTGGATTCCTTTTGTCTACCCCATGAAATAGAGCAATACTGGGTGAAAAATAAATGGCATAGAGACTGGTACTTGTTCTGCCTATAATACAGAGAACTAAGAAAAATAGTCAGCTTTCTCATACTTCATTTTTTATGTATTATGCAATAGTATATATTGAAGAAATTCACTGTGTTAATATAATGTAATTAGGTTAAGTATGTCTCTGGTGACAAACAGTGTCGTATGATGAAAAGTTTCAACCCAGCATTTTAATGGTTCAGGTTCTGCTCATGGTTTCAATTAAGTCTGAAAGATTGCAGGGGGCACTGAGAAGAGAATTTGGCCCACTTATCTGCAGCATACGTGTGCTACAGTTATCTAACCTGGAGCAAAACATAGTTTCCTCAGACACATTTTGTTTTTCAAATACTTTACATGGAAAGTTTTGGGTTTTTTATATGTTCTTAAAACAAAACTTGTAATCAAGTATCTAAACCAATTATGATCATTTAAAAAATTATGGTGTTTCAGTTCTGGTGATTTGCCAGATTCTAGTTTGCAGATTCCAGTATGTTCTGCCTGTCCAGGCTTACCCTACAGTTTTAATTGGGTATGACAGTCTTGTTCATTCCTTACAGCAAATTCTATGGTAATGTTGGTGTAAGTCATTACTCAGCACCTCCAGAGTCTCAGGCCATAATTTGTAGAATTCTTTGGCATCCTTGTCTTTAAAGTTGCTTGACGCTTTCCCTTAAGAGAACTTGTTTTATATCGCTTATAATACAGCCAAAGTCTAACCACTGGGCTAAAATTTTCCATTCTGCGTTTTTTTTCCCATGCTGGATGCCTCCCACTTTTTTTTTTTCTTTTTTGCTCTGGGGCTCCAAGGCACATTCTTTGGCTCAGACCTCTTGTCTAAGGTTCTTCCATGGTGCAGCTCACTGTCCCAGCTGCCCAAAACCCTGAAAAAATTAATTCCCAGCTACCAGCCACTGCAGTCCTTTGCATGCAGTTGTGTCTGTGGGCTTCATGCTTAAATCTCCAGGAGCATTCTAAAAGGAAAATAAGGGATGCATGCTTAGCAAAGCAGGGTTTTTTCCACCAGAATTTCCCTGTTAATTTTCATCAGAGTTATGGATTTTTGAAAAATAACAGTGATGTGCTCTCCCCCATACTGATCATGTCCATCTTATTTCATCTTGGGGCACTTCAGCTTTTCAGTGGGCAGCATCCATCTTCTCATCTGTCTCATGCAAATTTTTGAAATGCGTGGGAATAATCAGTTCCCTCTCTTCTTTAAAGAGAAACTTTGCAGTTAAGCAGAGCCTCTCTGGGTGGCCTATCCAATAAATGCTATACGCATCTTGTTTGCTGCCTTGCAGTTCTTATGATTCTCTCTGTTCTTTGCTGTATTTCTTCCACCACTACTGCTGGATGACCTAACATTAGATAAGCATACATGCTTTCTCTTGCACTCACCTCTACCACGCCCATAATTCCCACAAATAATAGCTACAGCTCCAAAGAAATTTTCTATTTGCTTTCCTTCTTTCTCTCCTGTGACAGCTACTCCTTTTTCTTCACTATCTCAACTTAGGTTTGTACTTCTGTGAACATTTTTAATTGCTTTGAGTAATGAGCTAATCTCCTTGCAATTGGCAGGAGACGATAGATGAGGGCCACGGCTTGACTTAAGTACTAAAGTGCACCATAAGGATCCCATGGTCTTTGTACACTGTGCTCCTGGTACCCTGCTCAGCAATCTGTTGGAGAATGCAGTCTGTTCTGACTGCCGGAATTTCTTTCAGCTTGGAAGGCAGAACCAGACTGATTCGTAGCCTTTGTCAAATAGGAGTGTATCTTCTTGTTACAATTCAGAGCATTAGGCTTTGATTCATTTTGTCCATTGCTTCATCCCGTGTTAATATGTTTTGCACAGTTGTTGGCAGTAAAGCTTAGATATTCCTTTGTAGGCTTTGGAAACCAGACCTTTCGTCTACCAAAAGTTTGCAATCCCTTAGCCTTTCTGTTTTGATGCATCCGTTCTCTTCTTGGGGGTCTCAGGGTAACAAATCTGTCAAGTCCAAAAGATGCTGTGTTGACAGAAGGAACTAAGACAACACAATTTTCCTGTGCAGCTATCAGCTGTAATGTAAGCATCCTCAGCCCTAATAATATGCCTAACCCCTCTTCTGTGAAGGTCAGGATCAAGAAGACGAGTTCTGTTTTAGAGTCCTGTATCATCTGGCATGGCTGCTAAGAAGGATGCCATTCAAATCTGGCAGTGTTTTTGTGATAAGAGCATTTGTCCATAGGAGCCACAAGCCTATTTCACGGAGGCTGTTGAACAGCCACCAGAGGATATTTAGTCTCTGCTGGCTTGGAATTATCCCAGGACTGAAAAACTCCTTGGCCATTGCCAGTTTTCTCAGCTATATAGTTTTGGGGTCAGGTAATTTCAAAACTTCCAAGATTTATGCAGTTTAAAAATTTTAAACACTTTTTTTTTTTTTTCTCTCCTGTGGGAACTGCTACCATCTGTGAGGCTCCTCGATCCCTCTTTTATTTTGGTATCGTTTAGAGTGCTTATTATCACTTAATTTCATAATTTCCTTTTTTCTCCCTTTTCTTTGCAGATCACTCACATTCAATTTGTGGCCTTCCTCTGAAGGAACCTTTCCTGACTCTTGTAAGTATTTATTACCAAACATTTTACACTTTTATTGATTAAAGTTGTACATTTTGTTCAAGTTCCATTCAAATCAGTACAAAGCATTTGGGAATTCCTCTGTTGTTCCGTATGGCCACAAGATTCAGTACTGAGATGCTGTACTGATGCAGTAGCCCAGAATTTTAATGCAGCATCAGCTTCTGGGACTCATGCTTAGTAACACTGTGTGATCAATTGATCTGGAATTGATACGTGCATTTTTGGCTGAGAGTACGTACTTATCAATTTGGGGATATACTTGTTGTACAAGGTATTACTCTGCTGAACTCAGATAGTATATAGTATTCCATGCTGTGCAAGAGCTAGGCAAGTGTAAGAAACAGTCAACTAGCATTTCAACCCATCCCTGATGGATACTGTCCTGGTGCCAAGGAACCCTTCCTTATCCCAGTCCAGTGTACCTTCCCATCTAGTAGTAATCTACACTTCTTATCTGGGTAGGTTAAATATATTGCATTCACTTGACACCTAACAGTATCAGAATTAAAAACTTGTTAGTAGTTTATTTGGAAAATGTTATGTAAGGGTCTTCTATTTGGAAAATGTTATGTAGGGTTCTTTTCTTGCCTGTTCTCATTCACTTGGTTTGGTTGCTGCTATGTAATTTATCAGAATAGTGGCTTTCTTCGTTGGAGAAAATACTACATAAATCCACGTAATTGTGTTATTAAGACTTAGAACAGGAAGAATTAAAATTTTAATGGTTTGAGGTTTTTTGGTTGTTGTGGGGGTTTTTTGTTTGTTTTTGAGGGGAATAAGAGATTGAATTTTTGAGAGAGTTTGCTTTTTCCTTCTTTTTTAATTTGCCAAGCTCTAAGCCATGTGATGGTTTTGTGTACTTAGGACAAAAGTTTGCACTTTGCTGAGAGTCTTTAATACATATTGGCAATGAAATCTACTGTATTACAACAATGAAACTTTTTGTTGTGAGATAAGGGTAAATATAGCACTACCATATCATAATATTTACTATAATTAAGTAAAGACAGACCAAAGTTTTCCAGTCCACCAGCCTATTAAGCATTGTTTTCAGGTATTTAAGCTGTATTTAGTGATTGCCAAAAATAATGAGGATTTTTTAATTTAGGATTAGAACTTCATGTCCAAATATGCCTGGACTTTGTGTTACCTCAGATCTCCATTTCACAATTTAAATTCATTCCTACAACCTGCTCAGAGAGGAAAGTAGATGGCTGTTAATATGCTGCCTGGAATTAAAGGAAAAAAACATAGCACAGGGAGAAAAATAGCTCTTTCATATTTGGAAGAGGAATTAAACCTGCAAATTTATGTTCAAGTTTAGTTCTGGTTGTTGAAATATCTTCAAAGGAATGCTGAAGTGCAAAGGGATATTCTGATTTTTTTCAGGTGTGTGCTGAAACAAAGAGCTTTCTTTTGCTGATAGAAAACCTAAATTATGTGTCTTTAACATTTAAAGTTGACTTGGTAGTTTTGACATGCACAAAGAAATGGCACACTTGCTTCTCCCTCACCCTATGGGCACAAACATGAGCTATGCTTTAGTGACTGCCAAAGGTGGGATGACAATGCCAGCTACCACCGAGATGTATTTGAGCTGACCTCTCATGCCAGTGGTGGCCCCATATTTCTTTCTGTTCCCCTTTTCCTTTCATTATGAGGTGTCCCAAATCTGTAATTTACAGCACACTGTTCCCGTTTTGCTCTGATATATTTGCTGCAAATAAGTAGGAGTCTATGCGCGTGCATAGCTCCCCATGGCAGTGTCAGGCCTGTGAGACGAGGGGAGCAGAGGCCCCTACAGAATACAACACGGCTTACGTCTAATGTGACATTTATTTGACTCAGAAAGGCAATTGATTAAAGTCCCATCAGACCTTTGCCATCATGTATTATGTATTTATCCAGCAGGGGCGGTTCATAACAGCCCCTGACAAATCCTATTATTTTTGTTGCAGAACTTCATAATATCGATAAAAACTGTTAATGATGCTCAGGCCCTCGAAGTGCACACTGCTTGTGTTAACACTTCCTGCAGCAGCAACGAGGCCATTTATGTCTGTGGCAGGGACTGGGTGCTATGAGCATTGGTACAAGCACATCAGTATCCATGCTCTGCCTCAGCAGCGTGAGGAACTGTGTACAAGGCTGTTTGGATGGAAGCAATGAACAAGCTTCATGTTGCATTTGCGCATGGAAATCCAGAGCCAAAATCCATCTCAGACAGTGCTTTGCTGTGTGACCACAAATAAATCATTTCTCTGATGTCTGCCTTTGTTTCCTTACCTGTAAAGCAAGACTCACACACCTTCTTGCTCCTTTAAGTCAGGTTTATTCTACAGTTGAGGGCTTCCTTGTGCTTTTCCATTCCCAACTCAACAAGCTCCGTAGGATCCTCAGTTTATTTCAGGCATGTGTGTAAGTTTGTCCTGTTTATACTGGCTCTCTCCTTTCTCTTTATAAGGTAGGTCCTTCAGGTCTCTGATCTTTTAAGTTCTTTTTCATAACAGAAAAAAATCAAATCAGACGTGTTTGCATTTGAAGCTGTTAATGGTACCTATCAAGCATATTTCTGATCTGTAGATAATAATGGATTTGTTCTGTATTCTGCCTCATTTTCAATTGCTTGACTTCCTTCACGTATCTCTACCTACAACTTGATGATTATTCATTCTTCCTCCAGGTTATGTACCTGTCTGTTTATCTGTATGTCATCTGGTTTTCAGAGGTGGAGGGATTTCATGTTTCTCTCTCCTAGGCAGTATTTCCATTTAAGAGGCATATGATTAATCTCTGCTTCACTAGAATGTCTTCAGGAGTTTAAAAGAAGCAGCTAGATTCTTTGTTGGAAATAGACCTTTTCATGGAAGAAAGTCATCCAATCACACTTGAGCCTTTCTATCATACTGTCTATGATACATAACAGCTATTGACAATACTAAGGTGCTTTGCAGTAAGATAGCTACTAAAAAGAGAGGATACTCTTTTTACTTCTTGAGCACTACCCATTCAGGTGGAACCCATACAATATTGAAGAGTTATCCACTGTTAGCTTTGGGTAAGTGCTTGGAAGAAAGTGATCCAGATACAGAGAAGTTGCTTGTCATGTTAACCTAATTCCATGAACATCTGTTCATTTCCTTCAAATAAGTTTCTGATGTAACTGGGGTGAACTCCAACATTATTCCTATTAGATTCTGCACTGATTCCGATTCTCTTGCTTTGACATCCTGTTTAAAAAAAAAAAGTGCCATTTGTTCTTCAGCTTCATGAAGACATATTCGGTCAAGTAATGATGACCTAAGGGAAGATGAGCAGCATCTTACTGATCTCATCATAGTTATGAGAACCATCCATCATATGATCAGCGATTCGTGTGTCAAAAGACACCCAGCAGTGTTCCAGCCTACCAATTGCCAGTTTTTGAGAGTACGTGTTCACTTTATCAGACACCATGATGCTTGAATAGTTTTTGCTATCTATATACATGCTCTTGCTGTTGGTACTTGTTCATCAGCAAACTGTTATCTGTTAGCACTCTGAACCATCATTGTGAAATATCTGCTAATTAGTAGCATTTGAACCCCTATACTTGGTTTGTGTGCTTAGTGTTGTTTAGCAGATGAGGAACTTGAGAACAGCAACAGTGAACAGGAACAGGGAGGAGGCATCTTTTCTGTTCTCAAGTTTCTTAAGAAGCTCTCCGTTACTTCAGAGGAGAATAATAACCTCCAGGTCAAGCTTATTCATGAATCAAAAATGAACATTTGCAAAATGCCAAAAAAAGTCTAGATGTAATAAGCCTCATATTTACAACAGCTTTCAAGAGCTAGCATTTTTCAAGAATTATCATACTTAATGTAATAAATTGACATGCAAGTTGTCCAGAAGAATCAGCTTATCCACTCAAGAAAATAAGGAGTTGTTCAAAGGGAATGGTCACCTACACAGTGATTTGAGACAGGAAAGGGATAGTACTTTCCCAGCTACTGTATATCTCCTGAAGAAAAGGAATTCTCCAAAAAAGAAAGAACATGAGCAAAGGCCCTATATTTGGCATTTGTAAGTGAGAGAAACGGTGAAACAAGCTAGAAATAGAAGTGGAGGAGAAATTCTATTCTGAAGTGTTTATAGAAATCAAACTGTGTAACTGAGAATCACTCTGGGATGAATGTTCTTATACAAGTGCCAGAACTTCAACCTTGATTCTTTATCTGAAGACAACCATCAAATGGACCTAAGCAAAAGACTTGCATTAAAAAAAAAAAAAAAGCTGTCTTCTTTGAAATGACTCTGATAAAGTTCATGTTTTTGTTCTAAAATATTTAGATTCTTAACAAAAATAGATTATTTCCTGAAAATGATAGAATTATCTGGGAAAGGAAAAAAGGGCAAAACCTGGTGCAAGTTTTTTGTTTAAGCATTATTTTAAGTTAAAGTTCAATTTATTTAACAAATAATAATGACTATCCATAGCTGTGAAGCCTGTGTGGATTATGACAGGGGAATGTAAGCAAGCTGTCTGTAATTGCAGTAACTACAAAATATCCTCTGATGCTGAATGAGATTGAATTTGAGATTGGCTAGCATGACAACTGAAAATGTCACCCTCTTCTGCAATTATACTTATTGGAGATCCTTTTGTTCTGAGTTATTTTTCATCTAATTAGTGTAATATAACGTATTGAGTGCTAGCTTTCCTTGAAATGTAACAAATTCAAGAGGTTACCACAGAAAAATTGGACTTTAAAATAGAAATTTCTGGAAGCATAGTATTTTAGGTTTAGCTAGAAAAAATGAAAGTGACAGAAAGAAAATGCAGTTGGCTGATGCACTTTTTCTTTTTTTAACTTCACATAGGCATCATTTAATCTATTAGGGTAGGAAAAAACACCTTGCTGAAGCAGTAGCAGCACTGCCTACAGCAGTTTGAACATCAACCATCCAAATATTAAGACGGTCCAGTTTGTTAGGTCTGAAATCACTGTGCAAAATGGCACAGTGACAGACTGTAGCAGAGCTTTTCAGAATAATTTCTTTGCAGTTACGGTAAATTATCTTCCAACTTGGGCAAGTGTGTTGCTGTTCTGCAGTTATACCATCACATGTCTCTCTTTTTTTCGGAAAAGTGCTGTTAGTCCTTCTCCTTACCTAAAAATTCTCTTTGATGCACTGAACTTTAACATTATGCTGTTTACCTGTCTCCTTAAAATGTACAACAGATATAAGGCAGGAGAAAAAAAGTGCTAAAAGCAAGTAGCACTAGAGGAGTGGTTATTATGAAACCAGGTATCCAGAAATAGATGGTTTCCCAAAAGCCACCTCTTTATCAAAAGGTCAAAAATTTGACTGTTGAGACTGTCACTGAAATACTAGTACTCACAGATGTCTAAATGCCAGACCAAGTCTCCAAATGTATGCTAAATGTCCTATGTATAGGACACCGTGATTGAAAATGAGCTTTTCGGAGTATCTCATGCATTTCCTTATTCTCTCCACCTCTCACTTAAAAAACAAATGGAAGCCATCTACTATAGAGTTTTCCTGTGGGCCATTGCACAGCTGTACATGTCAAAACATAGAATCATAGAATCCTTAGAGTTGGAAGGGATCTGTAAAGGTCATCTGGTCCAGCTCCCCTGCAATGAACAGGGACATGCACAGCTAGATCAGGTTGCCCAGAGACTGATCCAGCCTCGCCTTCAAAGTCTCCAGGAACGGGGCATCCAGCACATCTGTGGGCATCCTGTTCCAGTGCCTCACCACCCTCCCTGTAAGAGACCTTCTCCTTATATTCAACCTAAATCTACCCTCTTTAAGTTTGAAGCCATTTCCCCTTGTTCTGTCACCGCAGACCTTGTTGAAGACTCTGTCCCATTCTTCCTTATTAGCTCCCCTTTAGATTCTGAAAGGCTGCTCATGGAAGACCATTGATTAGTCTTCAGGCCATGCTTCATGAAAACTAGTTTACCTCTTGATGGGAATAGGAAATCTTAGATATAAAAGATTCCTAGCATATTAAGAAATAATGCTTTCTTCCTCTGAAGTTCTTGCTCTCTGCTGCATCCATCATTCTGGATAATATCATGCTGAATATAATTCACAAATAGAGTCCCCCAGGTAATATTTTCATATGTTTGCATGCTCAAAGTATTAGATTTTTTGACCCAACTGAAAGCAAATGCTTTTGGATTTGAATAGGTCTTGCTCTCCTCTTTCAACCAGATTGAGTTTTAAATTTAATAGAGTAGCTGTATCAGTTTTCCAAATGCTGTTTTCTAGTGTCTTAATTTCTTAAGGATATGCAAAATGACTTGAGAGCCATTCAGAGGCAAAATGAGGATTCCAACTTCAAATACCTACAATTTAAGTTATTTTTTCTTTAACCAATCACAAAAGTAAGGATCAGTTGCAACATTTGGACCTGGATATGTGTTTAAATCTGCCTTCACTTATCCTTGATGCCTGTAAAAGGGATTACTAGAATTTTGCTTCTTGCAGTAAACTCTGTTTTAGATAAAAGACAGAAATTAATATGT
Source organism: Chrysolophus pictus (assembly GCA_037305975.1). Classification (NCBI taxonomy): domain Eukaryota; kingdom Metazoa; phylum Chordata; class Aves; order Galliformes; family Phasianidae; genus Chrysolophus; species Chrysolophus pictus. The sequence continues at coordinate 112,967,185 of CM074576.1, read as the reverse complement.
TACAGTCTGGATGCTCTGCAATATGCAGTGAAGGGTGTGAAGAATACCTACAATATATGATCAGTATATAACCAACCTCAAAGAATAGTATGTTTCACAAATTGTTTTTCAATTATTGCACTTAAAACCTTCAAGTTTTAATGCTTGGTGTGAATTTCTTGCTGTGAATGTCCATGCATGCGTAGCATGATCTAGAAATTAAATTTAGAAATTAAGAAATTAAATTCTGCCACAGAAGAATAAAAGAGAAATGCAGCTTTTCTTCTTTACTTCCAATGAACTTTAATGGGAAGGTAACATTTTTTTGTCATTGGATTACCTGTAGACTGAGGCATGCCTCAGGGAAGATTGTCAAGCTTGTTGAAAATAAGCTGCCAGATCATTTCTTTTGGAGCCTGCAACTTAACCTCATATCGATACCTTCTAATGTGACTTTTGTGGTATTGTCTTCACTTTCCATCTTTGCCTACCTATGTTTTGATGCATGTCATCGTGGCACAGATTATGCCAGCACGATATTGTAGCTTTGCTACTGGTCAACCCAGTTTGCCCTAATGAAGAAATTCATAAAATATCATAGCCTGAATAGATCAAGAAAAGCATGCAAGTAGTTCAAGGAGAAGCAGTGCTTTTTTTTTTTTTTTGTGTGTGTGTGTGTGTGTGTCTGTGTGTGTGTGTGTGTGTGTGTGTGTAGTTCTTCTATTCACATAATATTTTTCCCCACCTCATCTTATTCAAGCAGCATTTTGCTGTAAGGCAAGGTCCAGTCTTTAAGCAAGAGACCTAGGCATTCAGCTAAGGAGATCTGTAGCAGAAGCTGCTTCCTGTTCTGGGAATAAAAGTGCTTCAAAAGCACAGAATTGATCTAGATGCTTAATGCACAAGTAAACTGCTGAGAGATCTGTAGCTCGCTCCCAAAGGACAAAACTGTAGAAATAACATGGAAACGTCACCAAAAATTTATTATTGCACAAGTGAATAATGCCTAAATATTGCTAATGACAAGTTTACTAAAGCTGATAGATCCTTTATGGCTGCTTAGCATGCTCCCTCTTTTTCCTCTTTCTCGTCCCCTCCTTTTGAGGGGTCTCAGACAGCAAAAATTGTGGAATTACTCCTCCCAACCTTTTAAATTTAGAAAATGCTATTTTTTAAAAAACTAATAATTGTGGAAATATAGCCTTCATCTTGCCCGATAATTCTGTTTTCAACACTCCCCTTCAGGTAAGCATTTGCTCATTTTACAATCCTTTTGCTAATCTTCATTTTACCTCATAATTTCCCTTGTGATACCGTATCAAATGCTTTACTGATAGATTTAATTTACTGCATTTCCTTTGTCTGAATAATCAGTTATCTTATCAAAGAAACTTATCAGGTTAGTTTACTACAATCTACCTTTGGCAAACTTATGTTACATTTTATCCCATTTTCCATTTGCCTGTATGCCTTTCCCTTTTTTGCTTGAACATTTGCTATGGTTGTGCTATTGAAGCTCCTGATGTTACATCAACATCAAACAGATGTGAGATCCGAATCAGTTTCAATAGACTGTAGCAGTCTTGTAGAATCCTATTCTTTCTCACACCTTCAAAGTGTTAAGTTCTCATCTGTCAGACAAATAAAAATATCATCTATTATTTTTCATTGTCATAACAGCAAAGGGCAGGTGAGCTGATTTTGAGCCTTGGCAGGTGAATGTTCATGGTGATTTGCAAAAGGTTTTGTAGAGATAGAATCAGAGACATCTACCTGTGCATGAGAGTGCTTGGGCACTTGCATTAGCAATACCTTAATGTATGTATCAGTAATGAAAATCTTAATTAAGAATGCTGCATCATTGTCCATGAACAGTCTTTCTTTCTCTGTATGTGAAGTCCTTTGTGTATTGCAGCATCTACCTGCTCCAGACAGACAGAGCTCTTGAAGAGTGCATCTGGCAGATCTTGTGATTATTAAAAACCAGCAAATGGCAAACTCTTACTCTTCTTTTGTCTCAGCACTGATGCTTAGAATAGTGGGGCATACAGTATAACTTACAGTTTGTTTATTTTTTATTTCTTTTTCCACTTTGTCATCATATTGGTTGGTTTCAGAATCCAGTAGCATTGATTAGAACTGAACGATGTAGCTTATAGTTACCAAAATGTGCACAGGCACCTATCTACCCAACAATATACTTTTTCCTTTAGAAACAATGCACTTGCCTAGGCCATGTTCTGTATGCACAAAAAATATGCTAATGTGATGTGAAGACTGAGATTTTAATCTCTGTAAATTCAGGAAATTTAGAGTTAATGTTCCCACAGCAACCTTACCTCTGCCCCTTTCTTACAATTGAGTCTTTTACTGCACGATCCTTAGCTGTGGGTTTACTCAGGCAATGCAGTACCCAGAGAAGAAAATGTGATGGGTAGGAGCTGCTGAGTTTTTCCCCGTAATTATATTACAATCACATTTTGTTTGTTGAGCACTGTCTATATGTGTGATGTGATTTGAAACAGATTCAGAAAGCCTCTCAAAAATAATGGACATGAGTTACAGATGTGCAGATAAAAGCACAAATAGTGTAAGGTGAGGAAGGATACACGCATGCACATATGCACACATTTCTCTGCGTGAAAGCCAATCAGAGTTGTGTCTTTTGCTTTCAGATGAGTCAGGCTGTCATCTCAGATTCACTGTCATGTCACTGACATTGATAGCTTCTCTGGACTCACACCTGCATAGTGGGAGAATATGTGCCAGAAGGGATGAGAGTAAAGTACTGCTATTTTCTTGAAATGAGAAGTAGCTATGGAGTTCCTTCTTGGCTGTACAAATCCACAGAGTTTAGCCCTATACAAAAAGCTGCACGTGCAGTGACTTTCCTTTTGCACAGAAAGAGTTACAGCAACCTAACCAGAGAATGCTTGCTGAGGCCATAGGTTTGCATGAGGCAGAAAAGTCACATATGCCTTTACATCATCATATGAGAAAATAGTTTTGAGAGTGAAGTCTCTGTAATCCAATAATCAATCAAACTGCAGCTCCTGTTCCAGCCACCATTAATATTCTCAGAACCAATATTTACTTCACTAAGGCATCAAAAACTGAAATACCTCAGATTAAATGAAATGTTTAAATAAATGACTGCTTGATATCATGTCACTGCACTTTTATCTGGGCAGAATATAAGCGAAGAATCTTCTCCAATCTGATTGCAAGGATGCTATAATTAAAACTGCAGGAGTATGCAATGGTAAATTGAATTCACAACCCTTATGGAAAGCTATTGCCAGCACAGTGAGGGCTGTATGTTATGGTAAGGGGAACAATGCAGTGTCCTTGTCTACCGTAAGTAACAATTTTGAACTTTTGGAGAGCAGATAACCATATGTCTAGAGCAAGAAGACAGTGCCAGAGATACAGTAGTTCTCCTTAAAATTGTTTGTATATACAGAGTGAACTATAGGAAGGCCAGAGCTTGCCAGTCTCCTGTATTGCATCTTACTTAGACTTACTTAGATGGCAAGAATAGTGACTCTTTTTCTTCATTTTTGGCGCTTGGTCTTGTTTTTTGTTTTTTGTTTTTTTTTTTGTTATTTATAAAGCTGAGAAGTTTCAGTGGTGTCCACAGTTAAAAAACTGTAGCTTAAACTCTGGTAGAATCTTTAGGAAAAGAAAGATATTTTAATGTGATAATAGCCTTATTATTTCTAAACCAAATGATTTTGAACATGGCAGTGTTGCTACTTCTCTTTCAGGACTATGTACGTGTCAAGTTTGATGTTTTAAAACAAAGCTGTGTTATAATTATACAAGCATGTTTGAGGAAAAAAAAAAAAGGCTTATGGAAAACTTAACAGCTGGAAACTGTTTTTTGCATACTTGGATGACTCAAAAACAGCTGAATGAGTTTTTGCAAAGCTTTACCAAAAATGTCACTTCTGGATTGAGACAAGGCATGAGAAATTTCTGCTGAAAAGGTAACAGTTTCAGAAAGATATAAGCAAATATAGACAGAGATTATTTAATTCATCAACTTCGACTGTACAGTCCTTAATGTAATGCTAGAAAAATAAAAGAATTCATATTTATCTGGTTTTTCAAAGATTTCAAAGATCTGTACTAGAATTTAAGGAACTAAGCTTTGTAGCTGTGAGTTAATCAAATATTAATATTTATATTTCATTTGAATATCACATATTCAAACAGGAAAACAAAGACACAGAGAAAGGTGCAGGGCTTGCCAAAGTTTGTGTAGGAAGGAGATGTGAGCATGTTTAGCACCCCCATGCCTTCAGATTGCTCAGCTTTTGAAGTGCAGCTGCTCCCAGGCGTGCTTGGCACTGGGGAGCCCAGGGCTCGTCCCTCTCCAGCTCCCATAGCAGGTGAAGAAAGAGTCTCACCCACACTAGGTACCCCGCTTGCCTCTTTCTGACTCCCACCTCAGTACCAAAGGTGAATCCTGCCCCATTCTGCCCCTGTGATCGTGACACTGAGTTCAGGTATTTTCCCCAGCCAAACTCCTCCTCCTCTAGGAGATGGTGACAGAGGTGACAGGGCTGCCACTGGCAATGTATTCTGGGGTCTTATTCAGGAAACAGTCCAATCTGTAGCTCAGCAACAATCATTTTACTGTTTGAAACCTCGGTTGGTGAATAAATGCCATTTTATTGCTGCTTAGTTTGGATGTTGAGCTGTGTTGGAGGAAACTGCTCTTCTTTCATACTGAATTTTGTTTTAGGGTGGTGTGTGTGAAAAATAACACAAATAGGAGTATTTTTGGATGACCATACTGAACAGTCAGCAAGAAGAAAAGTACAGTATGGTGCAGGGAAATCTGTTTGTAGTAAAAGCAATTTGAGCTTGTGGCTTGCAATTGGGATCAAAACGTGGGTTTTCGCTTGAGCCCTAGCAGAAAAGCTCCTTCTGATGCTGAGAGAATCTCATGCTTTCCTGTCATTGCACCTTCATTTCTCCCTCTGCATATTAGCAGTAATAATGACCCAGCTCTCCAGAATGCTGTTCCGTCTAGAAGCTCAGCTGTTATCAGCAGTTTTGTAGAAATGCTGTTCTCATCTAAGAAACCCTCTCCTTGTTGAAGCACAGAATGCTGTTGCCTTACTTTGCCCATCATACAGGCTTCATGGTGCTCCCTCTTATAGCTCTGCACGATGGCTGATGCTGAGATTTAGAGTGTTGCTCGGCACTGCCTTGTGCATTATGCAGCAAATTTCCAGCAGCAACCCCAGGTTAAGGATTCAGTGCTGATATTTCATTGGGCCATAAATATAATTCCATTTTCGAAGCTGATCTGAGGTCCTTGTGAAATAATAATAATGAGGGAGACTTCAGCTTGCCATTTTACAGGCACATTTGCAGCAGCCCCAGAATTAGTTAGATTTAATCTGCTCACCTAAACTATGGATTCATATGAAGAAATAAATTGTATCTAGCCAGCTAGGAACACCTATCCAAACACATCCCCCCAGAACAGCCAGCCACCACTGATCTTCCCTAAGCTTTTTGAAAGCTTCGTCAGAGTGCCCTGTGTATTGACCGTCTTGCTCATGAAGGGCCTCCATTTTGTTTACTCTTCATCTTTTGCCCTTTTGAGGTGACTGGTGTTTTCAGGGCTTCTAGCAACAAGCCAACCTTGTTCTCCTGCCAGCAACAATCTGCTGCCTGTGCACCCAGAAGCACTGATGTGCTTCTCCCATCCTGCTTTACTGAGCTGCAGCCAACTGCTCTGTGCCTCTTCTGGTGCTCCTCATGAAATCCCAAACATCAGGATGTTGATTTTGGGGCACCACGGTATAAGAGGAACAATGGAATGCTATGAAGATGGGGAAGGGTCTGGAGGGCAAGCTGTATAAGAAACAGCTGAGGGCTCAGTGCAGAGCAGAGGAGCTGAGGGAAGGCCTGATGGCGGCTGCGGCTCCTCACAGGGAGCGGAGGGGCAGCGCTGAGCTCTGCTCTGTGTGACAGCGACAGGGCCCGAGGGAACGGCATGGAGCTGTGTCAGGGGAGGGCAGCTGGGGGTGAGGGACAGGGTCTGCACCACAGTGGGCATGGAACGGGCTGCCCAGAGCAGTGGGCATGGCACCATGGCTGGATTTCAAGGAGAGTTTGGACAACGCATTCAGAAATAGTGTTTTGATTTGGGCTGGTGCTTTATGGAGCCAGGAGATAAATTTGCTGATCCTTCTGGGATTCTTCCAACTCAGGATATTCTGTGATTCTCAAATAAATTGACCACTTGAACCACCCTTTAGCCGAGCATTTGGAGGAAATTATGCTCTTCAAATTTACTAGCAGCTTTGTTTTCTCTGAAATAATGCAAATAATTTTTCTGGTCCAAAACATTTCCACTATTGCATTTAAATGTTTTCTGATTTTCATACAAAAACAAGTCAAATGCTGAGCAGCATTGTTCCACATCTCTCCTTCTTGTACATCTACACTCCATGCAGCAGGAATTTTCAGGTTCTTGGCTATTTTTGCCAGGACTCATTTGTTCTTGCTTTCCCAAGTCATCTTTTAGATTGTATGATTTTAAAATATTTGTTGATCAGAGGTGATACGTTGAGATGACTAGATAGAGAAAAGAGGAGAAGGAGTAGTAGAAGGCAGAAGTCAGTGAGCCCCGCTGTTGGAGATAAATACTTACCTGGAGAAAGAGCCACATCCTGTAAGGCCCAGAGCAGTGTCAGTAGAATGGAGTTGCAGGCTGGCAAATTCTGTGCTTTTCTACTAACTATTATGAACAACACTTAAAAAAAAAAAACACAACAGACCTTTGAATACAGTTGCATTGAAACCCTGTCTGAAGCAAACTAAAACCCAGTAAGCAAAATCTTAAAAAAGATATTTCCAATGACAATAGTTTGAATACAACAGCTGACATCACTTAAAACAGCACAGGTGCATATGGGACGCATGTCAGAAGCAACAGAAATTCTGCATCCTCTGTGCAATCCCTCCACTTAAACAATTATGGCTTAGCATGGCTTCCTGTGCATCCCCAGCTCTCACCTTTTTGGATTCTTTCTTTTCAAGCTTTGTTAGGATTGATTCAAAAAGAAATATGGAAGGAAAACAATGAACATTTTTGGTTTTCTTGCCTACTCGAAACAGCAAAATTAATTGCTATTTTGGAATGAGAGGCAAGTATAACCTCTCAACTTCAGCAACATTACTGGTTTGCAACCCATTTTGAACAAACAGAGCCATGAGCACAGGCAGAAAAGACTGTAAGAGCAACAGGCAGCAATGCAAAGCATTCTGTTGTGTGTCTTTAACAGCAATATGACCCTTTGCTACTGTTTATGCACGAAGTCATGTTGAGCTTGCACAGCAAGGTTGTGCTAGCAATGCATGCATAACTCACCTGCATGTGCATGCTCTTTGTGAATCGTTCTGTCAGCCCATTTGCAGTTTGCCCTGGGATTTTGCAGTTGTGCAGTCTTGAAGATCTCTGGCTTGTCAGAAAGACCGATAAATTGAATTGGTTTGTATGGCAACAGGGTTGGTAGGAGGATCAAAGCCTTGGTATAAAATAAAAGTAGCTACTTGGCTTCTACTTGCCTGAATGTTTCTATTTCTCTCATATTTTTTTTCATTAGTATTTCCATCTCAAAGTATTGAATTCTCCAGTAGTTAGCAAAATACTGTACCAACATGGTTACTAAATAAAGGATTACCTCTTTAGTTACTGTGAGAAGGAGAACGTGTCACTTGTATGAAGGGTCTCAGAAACTGTGTTTTTCTAAGGTTGATCAACATTTCATTTTAAGTTCACAGAGGCAGGCACCTAGACGGCATCACATACCTGATAATTCCAGCTTACCCTGAGAAGTCTGTGGTCAGCTAGAAATTTGGCAGGTTGTCTCTCAGGTCAGGAAGTAGCTCTGGTTTACAGATTTAAAAGCCAAAATCTGTTTTAGTATTTCTTAAATGTCAAAACAACCCTCTGACCTTGAAAATGACTTTTTCTGTATACTTTCTGTGCTTTTAAGTGAAAAACAGGCCTTTTTCTTAGTGAAATAGCGTAGCCTGGTAGTTGTCAAATCTGAGAATTGAGGGAAGAAAAAGTGACGTTAACTCATCTATTCCTTCCCTTTGCCAGCACAAGAATGAGCATCATTCGTATGGCAGCTGGAAAGGAGAAGTCTTACTAACTGCTAATGCTGCTTCCAGTTTATTTCTATAATGTACACTCCATCTTCTGTCTGTATTATTTCAGATCTTATAATAACAATACACAGGAGGACAAGATTTTCTGTTGTAAATCAGAAGAGCCCTCCTCTTCCCCCATTTCAGTTTGTACTCTTCTAAGTGTTACAGGAAGGAAAAGGCTGTATTTAATGCCAAATGCATACTTCTCTAGTCCAGACTGATGATTCCTGACTCTTAATATGACTACTTGCATTTAAATATGACATTTGAGCAGTCCATTTAGTTTACGTATCTCCAGTATTCTCATTTCCTATAGAGTCCCTTTGCCACTTCTGAATGTTTTGTGGTTTTACTTCCTCTGAAAATGTGCCCTCTTTTCATCCTTCCTCCTTCTTTTCCTCACTTTTTGCTCACTCCTCCGGTTCTGTTACGGTGAATCACCAAACTTTCTATAAGGTGAACTCTAGTCCTTTTCTACCTCAGTTATTGGTAGTATCTAATGTGACAGCATTTTCCAACACTTTCTGCCTGAGGGGTTCCTGTGGGTAACTGTTAACGAATTAGCTCTCTTTGGGGTTCCCTGAGCAGATAAATCATATTTTCACCATTTAGTTGAAGAGGAAACTGAAGGATAGTTCTTGATTTGACAGAACGCCTAAACGCATATTTCTTTTATTATAAGGGTCATTTTTAAGAGACTTTCTGTGAAATCATTAGAAATGTCTATTTCAAGTTGTCTGCTGAAATGCATCTTTAGGTGTGGTCTTTATCGCAATCAATTCATTAGGTAATATTGTTATGTAGAGGTGAGGAAACAGAAGTATAGCATTTTCTTGAAATCATCCAACCTGAGTGCTGATGCTCACAGAGATAAACAGCTTTCTTCTTCATCTTTTGTGGTTCCATTCTTCACTTTCTTCCTGGAGCTGGTCATTTGAAAGATTGAACTCTTTATAGACTCTTCGGAGAAGAGATTGAATTTGGAGGTATTAGCTTTAGCATTCTGAGGTGATGGTTATTCAGCCATTTTACAATGTAATGTTAATAATTATTGAGTACACTGAAGCATTAAAAAGTAATACCTGTCAACTTAATATAGAGTGGTATGCCAACTTAATATAGAGTAAACACCTACTACTGGCCTGTAGTTTAATTATTTAATCTTGACCTAATCCACCGTTTAAACCAGTTTCAAAATGAAGTGGTTGTATCGCTGAAAGTAATTGTTTGTTCCAATCTATAGGGCTAAATTCAGAAGTGGCATCAGTAATAGGAGAGAATTACAAATTGCACACAGGTGTGAGGAAAATAAGTGACAAAAAAATATACTCTTGTATATTGCCACAGCTCTCTTTTTTCCTGCTATCGCTCACCCCTGTTGGTAGCCATTTCTGCTGACCTGGCTTTGCCCCACCTCCTGCCTCCAACTATCAAGTTTCAGCAGTATACAGCAGTATCTCAGATGGAAAGTTTACATTTTCTCTGCCCTGAATTCACATTTGCATCCATCCCGTGATCTGGTGTAGAGCTGAAACCACAGTGGGTTCCACTGAACATTTTCGGTCAGTTGACTTGACCTTGCACTGAGTGAGGGTCACAGGATGCCGGAGCACATCTAGTGACCTCAGTGGAATTGCTACTGAATCACTCTGATGTAAATATGAGCAGATCTCAAGTCAACAGCCCTCAGTGATGAAATGTTTCCAGCATCTCGTTTCAGGAAAAACAGTGAGCCCCTTTGAAGAAAAATACCTCCCTCTTTTTTTTTCCCTCTCTCTCTCTGAACGCCTCCACAAGACAACATGGGAGAGAGGAGGAGAAGAGCAAATATTCAACAGGAAATTTTTCATTTTTCTTCAGACTTTTTGAGAAAAACTTCCCTCTCAATCAAAGTCCCCAAAGACAGAGCCTGGAGACCTAACTGCTGGCTTGAAAAAATAAGGAGAAGGAAGGGAAGAAGCCTGGTCTTGTACCAGGCATTCCGCACAGTACTTGTAGCACTGTGGTGTGATGCTGAAAGCTGCAGGGGACCTGGAGCAAGTGTTACAGATGCAGCAAGAACTCTCATGAAGACGAGCCTCTTAGCAGTATCTTGAGCTGGTCTGCCTTGACCTCAGGAAATCCCCCTGGCTAGATGGGGCTTTTTCATCCACTACATTGCTCTGACTCAAACAGAAATCTCATCTAACCTCCCTGACCAGAATTTGAGCATACACACAGGGTGCAGTGTAAGATTTTGCAATTTCCTTATTTTTGGTTAGTTATTTCCCACCTCCCTCTCTGAAGAAGCCTGTCCTACCTTCCTTTGCTGTTCCATTGCTCTTAGCATGCAAGGACCAATCCTGCCAACACGAGGCACATCCTCCCTCATCCTGCTTCCTGCCATCCTTCCGTTGTGGTCACATCCCCAGCTGATGTAAACTGGCATAGGGCCACTGACTTGAGTATTTTCCCTGGTGGAACACTTGGCCCTTTGATTCTCAGAGAACTTCTCATTTTTAGTGGCACCACAACTGGCACTACTTGTTTACAGGCTTGGGACCATCTACAAGCAAATGCTTGCGTATTAATTACAACAAAGAGCAAATCTACTTGACATTTGATTTTGTTTTTCTTGTTTCCTTGCAAGCTTGAAAATGAGCTGCTTTTGGCAAAATAAATAAATAAATAAATAAATATGCATTTCACACTTTTTTTTTTTTTTTTTTTTTTTACTTGAAATAGGCCCCTTGAAAAATCTGACATGTTAAACACCACCAAGAAAATGATTATTTGGACATATGGCTCTTCTTCCTGAACTTTGCGGAGAGGTTAGATAACGCTTTTTCACATCTTAAAAAACTACACCCCTGCTACAGCACTAACATATTCTTATGTAATAATCCAGCACTGACAATGTTTTATTCAGTCCTGGTAATATAAGGCTCATTTCTGGTTTGGACAGGTATGAGGGACTGGGTTTTTCACAAATTATCTTTAATTTGTTTTGTTTTTTTTTGCTTACTCTCTCCTAAGCTAGAGTATAGGATAGAGTAAATCACACACAAAAATACTTTGTGGCTTTCTTTTAATAGGATTTTGCATTTTTGTATTGCTTGTATTAAACATCGCCCATTCAATGCAAAAGTAAAAATAAATTTAAAACCTCCACCCTTACATGCAGACAGACCCATCCAAATCCATCCAATTTCTTTTCAGAAAAGCTGTTTGATAAGGCTGCAAAAATTACAAGAATCAAAGAAAAGTGCTAAACTACCTGAAATAGTGAAGTTTCACAGGAGAATTACGAGCTTTGCCACAACTGATGTTAGCATTCATGTACAGGCTTCAGGCATTTGCAGAATGCATGGACATACAGGAAAACTGTCCAGGAAACAGCAGTTCCCCACAGCGAAAACATCTGAAGTTTTGAAGTATGCTTTTGTCTTGGCACAGGAACTTCTTCATAAAGAATTTTCAAAACTCTCTGAAAACTCAGGAGAGCCAGTGGCTCAGCTGCCCACAGCTGCTCCCCGCATGGGTGAGACCCATCCAGGTTTCATATCACAGCCTCAACCACCAGGCTCTGAAGTCACTCTCTTTCTCCTTGCCGGAGCCAGAGTTTCCATCTTGGACTTAAGAAACTTCTCTAATAGTATTTTCATTGAAGCGCATTGGATAGTTTTAGATTCTTTCACTTGTAAGCAGAAACTCTTGGTCAGAAGCTGTCTTGAGCAAGAACAGAAGTAACTGCTTTATGGCCACTCTCCAGCCTATTTCTTATGCTGTACATAGTTTGTTCCTTTAAGACCATTTTGTTTAGTGACAGTGGGTTGGAAAGGCTTATACATGCTCACTCCCTAAGTCATAAAATAGGAGTAAGAATTGACATTGTCTGTGCCTAGACTGGACCCCCTTCCTGCATGGAGCAGGGACCCTAATTCTGCTGCCCTGAGTGTACTGCTGCTCTCTGTTGCACACAGGGTGCTCAGCTGGATGGAGAAATGGTTTAATCTGATATGACAGCTCCTACATTTTTATCTTTTCAGTGCTTTACTTACATGAATTAATTCTGAAAACACTCTTGTGACGTTACTCATTGTTATGATTCCCATTTTAGAGACCCTGTGTCTAATTCTTAATTATATTAATTCTTCCCTATGCTGGTGAGGTTCCAGATCTGTGAAAGGGTCTCCCAACTCAGGGAAATGGATTGCAGGAATGTCAAGGGCAAAATGAGAGTTCGTTGCCCTATAGCAATTCTCTGTTTCTCTAAGGTCAGAGAGAAATATCAGAAGAAGAATATAAAAGAGGCTCTGTTGATTTGTGCTACAGGCTATACAGGAGCGTGAATCGCTCAACCCATAAGAGGTGTTGTATTGGCCAAAATGACATTACTGAGATTTCTGGCATACTGTCTTCAGTGTGGCCACAACTTCAAGAAAGTGAAAGTTGCATCTTCTTTTCTTTTTACTAGAGCATGTTATCAGAGCATTGACACACACACACACCCCAGTAAAAACAGAGGGGGAGGCAGTGAGCTGGAAGGAAGAGGAAGAGTTTGAGACTTGCCCAAGAAGGCAAGCCATTTCAAAGTAGGCATGGTGTGCTGAAACCAGGATTGTTTATAAAACTAATGATAAACTGTTTTCCAAGATAATTAGGATCAAACAGGCAGGAAAAATGAGTGATGAACTACTCTTGATTTCTTCCTGAGCTGGTTTTGTTCCAGTCACCTTGTAAGCAGCAGCTGTCAGTGGTGAGAAGGAGATGGCAGTCAGCCCTATTAGGGTCTTCTTTTCTCGTATCCCCAGGATATGATGGACAATCCTCTCTGCAACACAAAAGAGACAGAACACTACACTCTCCTCTAACCCTTTGGCTTCCTCCTTCTCTCATATCAAAATCTAAGAAAGAAAATGGTATACACAGAGTAGGGACCCTTGCATCTGGGGATATGTTCCAGAAATCGCCAAGGGGATTGGAGAGAGAGCATGTAGGAAGTCATGCCAAGGCAGAGCTGGTTGAGAGGGTATGTTGAGTAGTTTCAGAAAAAAACTGATTGTTGGACAGAAAAGTCAGAGTCAGAGTGAGATCAGTATTCCCCTACTGAAGTTGGAGTTGTTGGCAATATTGATTTCATTGTGTCATTCTGAGAGCAAGAAAAGTTATAAAAAGAAGGACAAGTGTAGTTTTAGAAATCAGTCTTGTGACTTTGGTGGGATTCTCATAAATTTGGCATGCTGAGGCTGTCCTAAGACTATTAACAATACTGTTGTTCTTACAAAGTTTTTGTCCTGTATGAGGGATACAAAAATAATTAATATTTCTACTCAGCACTGAGCCTACGGAAAAGCCTTCCTGTCCTCCTACGTAAGTATGAGAGAAAATTAAGCCACCTGGCACCCCTAAATTCTCCTCTCAGAAAATCACAGAATAGAATACAACCAAACAGAACAACATGAGTGAATTGAATATAACACGCAGTGCTTTTGATTTTGGAGCAGAGATACAGTCTGGTAACAGCATGGATGACAGAGGATGGTAGAGTGAGATTGAGAGCTAATGTCTTCATTGTTTAAAAGGTTTCTGAGGCCTCACAATAAACAGTCACAGAATCATATAGAAAACATGTTTCCTACAAAAAGTGACCTCTCTATTTATCTGGTTTTTAAGCAGTGACGGGTTTTCCTTCATTCATAAGAAAATGCGTGTATTCCTTTCCAGCTTGTTGTAGCTGAAGAAAGGTGGGAGGGAGTCTTGCTCTTCTCCTGTCTCCTTAACCAGATGTTTTATGGAGCTACCCTAGGCAAGCACTGTTGCTTTTCCAGTGAAGGCAGATTGCACTGGTGCCTGTCAGAGCATGGATCACTTTTCAGCATCATACTGCTGGTGGTAATGTGCAAAAAAGAACAACAATGTCTCTCTCAGCCCGATTTGCAGTATTTTAATTTCTCATTCCACAGAGTAGAGCATTATATTTGTTTTGTTTAAAAGATAAAAAATATGGAGCGTCTCTGATGTTCCCCTTATATTTCCTTCTTGTCATCAACTCTCTGAAGGGAAGTGCCTTGGGAGTTGCCTGGTGTCAGTGCTAGGTGCTTTAGGAACCTGTCCTGGACATTTGGCAGAGTTTTAATACACAACTCTGGTAATCAACACAACAGGGAATAGACTTGCTTTTTTTCCCCTGAAAAATCAAATTGTATACAAGACACAAATGAACGATGCTGCAAAGCAGGGCAGCTTTCTCACCTTAGCATACAAAGCTATCTAACATGCATAGGGGTGTGTGTTAGCAATGATTGCATACCCAGAAGATCTTCCCATGAGCAAGGATGAGACTTTCTAACAAGTGGACTTTTCAGTCTTTTTTTTTCTGATTTCTGTTGTATGGGTTGGTAATCGTATATTCACCCTCTCCAACATGCTGTACTGGTTTACATCTCTAAACAAAAAGAAGAGACTCACAGATGCTTGTGGGGATAAGCCAATAAAACTAAAGAAATATATTTAAGCAACTTATCCTGAGATTACATAGTTACACCCTCTTTTCAGGTAGATGGAGCTCTTCACTATCCTTCATTACAGAGCACTTCATTCTCTGCAGAGCCAAATTCTCCGCTGTGCCACCAGATCTCTTGATTTCCCATTAACGTCAGCTCATGTCAGCTGAGTTGCACAGCGGAGTGTTTCATATACATTAAAGGAATGAGGGCTGTGTCATTTCCAGGTCCTTCCCTGTCTGCTGCTGTTCTGTGTCCTCCTTTTGGCTGCCGTTGTGTAATACAAGTAGAAGTCAGAAAGCAAGGAGCTGTTCTGGTGGCTTTGCCTTTCATAAATCCTGCCATTTGCCAGTGGCAAATGCATTTTACAGTTCTCATATTTAAACATCTATTCCAATTCTATTGCCACATTGCCTTCCTACAGGCTGAGTATCGTGCAGGAGAGACGGAAAGCTTGCTGCAGCGCTGACTGCCTTTCCCAAAGGAAACAGCAAACTTTATTCAACTGGTCAGATCAAGCTTTCAATTCTCACTTCTTTGGTGGAACTTTCTTGATGTATGCAGTGATTTTTATGAAGGGCAGGTACGCTAGGGGGTGCAATGCAAAGAGAGAAATCATCATCGTGGACATTAATGTAAAACTGTGATGAAATCTCAGGAGGGGAAGATGTTGTGCATTTCTGGAGCTGCTCTTGGCCTTTTGCATTTAGATTCCAGATCTGTGCTTGAAATGCTGGCAGAAATCAGGAGGTCTTTGACTTGTGTAGCTTCTGGTAGGAGGGGACCTTCTAAGAGAAGAACTTAGCAGCAGCACTTTCTACATTAAATGCTACAGGAGATTTGGGGATCGGTGTACCAGGAAGACATGCTAATAAAATATGTGCCACATAGTAGAAACTCACCTGGGTGAAATGCTGCTCCTTCTGATATCAATGGAAATTTCCTTTTGACCAGGGGTTGCTATGGCAGCAAGCACTGGAAATGAGAACAAGGACATTTTGATATGTCTACACTGTGGATTGCAAATTATGATACCCGAATTAGTTTTAAACAGTCTTGCAAGAAGTGGTCTAGTTAAGGCAGCCTGGAACGTCACATGGCCTCATTTACCACTAAGCAGCATGCTGTGCCGCACTCAGTGTCCAACCTGCCTGGGGCGGAGGAGAGGCAAAGAGGTATTTGAGGGAACTCTCATTCTTGTGCAATGGGATGGGGAACAGACTGCGACAAGGAGCAGTGTAGGAAAGAAGAAAACAGGAGGAACATAAGTCCAGGGAGTCACCTGAATGGAGGGAATGGAAGCAAGATGGCGGTGTTAAAAGTACCAGTACACTTCCCTTGGTTCCATGGCATTCAGTGTAGGGCTGCTGAATCTCAGCATTTCCAGTGTCAGGCAAATACTCTCTGAGCCATGGAGGAAGTGTCACTGCTGCTTGCTGCTTGCTTACCAGCAGGTTTGTCTGGCAAATCTCTGTCTTAGAGCTCTGCAGGTGCTCCTGCTCCACGGAATGACATTCTGCTTTCAAGTTTGCTTTAAGAGAATACCCTGAGAAATTATAGTGAAAACACATTACTGTAACGTTAATGTTACTAAGTCAAGCACTTAAAAGTTAGGAAATGCCACAGTTAATGTTGCCTGTGCAACCTTACTGAGGGCCCCTTGTACCATTACGGTAGCATGTAATTACATGGATGTTTCACTGTTTCTTGCAGTGAACTCCCGCATCAAGTGGTCACAGCATCTTTCATTAGAAACACAGTCCAGGGCTGTTTTGCACCCTGATGGATTATTAGTCTGGTACTGACCCAGAGAAGAGAAAACTACCTGTCTGTGTCACTGTGCTCTGCAAAATCTCCTAGTCTGGAAGGTGGTTGAGGCCTTTGATGGCACTGTGTTCCTCTGAAATCTGCTTTAGTGGTGCTTTTGGTAGTGCCTTTCCACTCATAATCCTGCTAGAGTACTGCACATTTTGGGTGGCAGCAATTCATATTTTGGAGAGACAACTCGTAAGTAGCATTTAACATTGCATACGCAAATGAGTCCTGCGACCCATTTGCGTATGCAATGTGTCTCTCCTCTGCCAAACCCAGTTGGTTCTTCCTCCTGTCTCTGCCGTGCCACTCAGGACACTGCATTTTAAATGGAAGAAAGTTGCAGGAACCCACCTTTTCCTGCATAAGAGTCTGAGAGAGGGGATTAATAATTTTGATGTCCCCTGTCAGCTCTCTGTGGACAGTGAAATACATAAAAACTGCTGCTAACTATGCCTGGAGATGTGCATAGAAGAGACAGCTGAATTAATGTAGAGAAGTTGCTAAGGCTTCTGTCTGTTATTTTTTTTCCTATCTTTTTTTAAGCAGCTGTACCCAAAATGTGAAGTGAGAGGGAATCCCTGAGCACACTCCTGAAGACCAGCAGTCAGCCGAGTTTTACACTCCTTCCCTACTTTCTTCTCAGATTTAGAGCAATGCTTGCAGGTTAGCCAAGCCCATTTCAAACTTTATGTACAGCTCAGCTCGTAGAGCTGACTGTGAATTTCTGGATTAGTGCTGTGGCAGTACAGTGGATGTGTTTGACACATAGGTAAGATGCCTGTGTCTCACAATAAATTCACCCCTTGCTGTCCTTTTAGAGAAGGGTATGCATGTACCCCAAAGCCCTGAGCAAGTCCCCAGCCCCTGACAAGGGACAGCTCTTGGGGAGTGAGGGGACAGTGCTCAGCAGGTTGCATTAAGCTGCAATTCCACAGTGCTGGAGTAATGCTTCTCTCCACTGCCTGCTGTGGGGCAGGGGCTGCCCAGCCGCACCTTTCCAAAGGGACCTGTGAAAGTGCTATAGGCTAAACCTGGCTCTTCAGGCTGGACAGGGCTCTGAGCAACCTGATCTAGCTGTGGGTGTCCCTGTTCATTGCAGGGAGTTGGACTAGATGACCTTTAAGGTTCTCTTCCAAACTCAAACAATTGTACGATTCTATTCTACGTTTCCAGGTACCCCCTGCCTGGCACGCAGCTCTGCCGTGTTTGTTGCCAGGATTAGTTCATTCGAGCTGCATTTCAGTTCACAACCTGGGGCAGAACGAATAGATTGCTTTGCCACCTATTTTTAGGTAGAGCTTTTTTTCATCCCTGGTGCCTGGGACTTGTCTATCCTAATAGCTGGCAGTGCCTTTTTACAGCATCCCCATGCGGATCCAGCAAACACTCGATTTGCCGGTGTGTATGTAGACACATCCGTAGCACAGATACGCTCTCAGATCTCGTGTAGTTCCAGAATAAGAAATTGTCACTGATCCACCAGGAGAATGTGGCTGAGCGGCCCCACACTCCTGCAGTATGGGACCAGGGACGGCAGGGACCCAAACCCTTTTCTACCCAGGACGGGTGGCCGTGGGGCTCCAGGACTGCACGTAGCTGCTTCGGTGGAACCTCCCGTGGCACAGCATAGGGCAAGGGAAGGGACCGTCCGGCTTTTGGGAGAGGGCCCCCGTGCAACGCCGTCTGACTCGGTACTTTTTGTTTGGTGGTAAGTTTTAATAGTTATCCTTGGAGGATTTTCCAGGCGAGCTTATCTGAATACACCAACAGTCTTTTTTGTAATATTCGCATTTCCCCTTTGGTTCAGCCGAGCCCACTGACAGATCATTCAAATTCAATTGTTTTATGTCTAAGCCGAACAGCTAATTAAAGTAGGGATGATTAACCTGACTGGCAGTGTCGCTCTCCCTCCCTCCCTCCTCCCTCCCTCCCTCCTGTTCCAATCAGTCTTTTTCTCACACTCTCTCCCTCTCTCTCCCTCTCTCTGTCTTTTGCTCTACTGTTTTTTTTCCTCCCTCCTAAACGTGGTCTGCTTGCTGATGGCAGAATGGCACTCGGAGATTTGTGCATTGTGTCTGGTTTCCTACGGGCAGGCTGACCCAGTGCCTCTAGGGACTTATCAATAGACCACTCAGAAGAGACAGAGACAGGAGAAAGGAGGAGGGGTGGGGGGGTGGGGGGGAGAGAAAGAGAGAGAGAAAGAGGGAGAGAGAGAGAATCAATATCAAGAATAGAAGGAGCTCCGAAGCCATTTTTTTTTTTTTTTTAAAGAAGTATCAGGACTTGGGAAGAGGGTGACAAAGAAGGTTTTTCAAAGAGGCAGTGGAGGAGGTTCTAATAAATTTGGAAGGAAACAGTTCCCTGTCTTGGGAAAAAAGGAGAACTCCTGGCTGATTAGCATTCACACCAGGTATGAGATGTTCCCTACCCCTTATCACTGTCGCAACCGAGATGGGAAAAGCTTTTTTTTTTTTTTTTGCTTTTTTTTTTGCTTTTTTTTCTTTTTCCTTTTTTTTTTTTTTCCTTTTTCTTTTCTTTTTTTCTTTTTCTTTTTCTTTTTCTTTTTTTTTTTTTACCCCCCATCTCTGCTCTTTAAGGAGCTGGAGCGAGCGTGTATTTTGGTATGTCTGTCGCTGGTGGCAGGGGGAGAGGAGCTGTGGGCATTGGTGTGCCGGGAGCAGAGAATGGAAGCAGGGCAGCGGGGAGGGGGCGCGGAGCGCGGCGCGGGGGCTCCTCTTTGTGCACCCCCGGGGGCTGCCCAAGTTCATTGCCAGCAGGTGGATTTAGGCAGGGAGTTACTTAACGCTTGACCGCCAGTTTTGAAAAAAAAAAAAAAAAAAGAAATAAAGAAAGAAAGAGAGAAAGAAAAAAAAAAAAAGACCTGCTTCCTATGTCTATTAAAGGAAGCTCCAATTTTTTCCCTCTCTCTCTCCTCTCTCTCCGCTTCCCTCTCTTCCTAACCAGACAGCGGGAGGGTTCCTGGCTCCCAGCCAGCCCAAAAGCCTCTAAGTGTTTTGCACTTGTTTCAGGGAGCCCGGGGTTTTTTCAGCATTTTCACTAGAGAACAAAGAGTTCTTTACAAAGGAAGGGGGAGAGCGAGCTTAATGCCGGAGATATGTTTTTCTATTTTTATTAGGATGTTTTTTGTGTTTGTTTTTTTCCCCTCCTAAAAAGAAAGAGGCAGAAGCAAGGCACAGAATGTGTGGCAGCAGCAAAATAGATTGAAAGGAAATTCAGTTCCCTTACCTCCAAATTATAATTTGGAATTAATAAGAGCAGGAATGGAAGGGGGACGAGACCAAGTGAGTTTGATATGTCGTTCTTTTCTCCCCTTTTTCACTCTCTCTTTAAATCTGATTGCTGTTTTGCCAACTTACCTAGTCCTTTTTTTTTTTTTTCTTTTTCTTTTTCTTTTTTGGCATAAAAGTTATACCGTGAGCAGTTTCTGTTTACTTAAAAAATCAAACAACAAATTCTTACTGGGGAGGGGGGGGAAAAAAAGGAAACGGGGTGGTTTCGGTGAAACATAAATACGTTGGTGGGAACAGAAATCTTTCACTTTCTGTCACTTAGAAAAAAAGTTGGTAATGGCTTGTTGGAGCTGGGATCCTAAAATACAGATGGGGCACCGGCGTCTGTGCCCACAGCCCCAGATTTTCTCTGACCATCTGTCCAGAAGTCACCTCTCATTGGCAGCCTAAATGATCAGTCGGAGCTCAGGGATTTTTTGTTTGTTTGTTTGTTTGTTCCTCCTGGTGGATGGGACCCCCTCTCAGAGATTTCCATTTCTCCTTCTGAGTTGGGTTCTCTTGTAGAGCCCCAAATTGAGGATTTGGGGACAGACCTCCTAGAGGTCCGAGGGATAAATCTGAGGGGTTTTTTTGTTCTTCTGGCTGTGTTTGTCATATATACACTCTTTGTGTATTCGCGTGTGGAAAAGGCATAGATCTTTTCCCACACCATATAGAGAGGAATAATGCATCATGTTTAGGGAGATGGTTAGACTGGAAATTTATTACATCTGGTATATAACATACATGATATCTTCTCTTTGCTGCTTGCTGTACAATGGGTAGGATGTTTGAGAATATGTACCACTGCAAATCCAGTAGCTGGAGGAAGAGCTGTATTTAGCCAAATTCTGCCTTCTCTCCTTTATTGATTTGTATTTTCCTGGCATTGACAAATTACCTATCTCAGAGCCGCAATATATATCAGTTGTACAGCAAACAAGAGAGGAAACCATGCATTATATCCACACCGTAAGCAGGAGAAGTACACGCTGTATAGGACTAGACAAAATGATGGGAGAGTTACAGTGATCGTTCCTAGATATGGAGCATTATTACTACAATACCTTGATTTTTATATTCATGCTGCGGGCTTCCCTCAGAAGAGATCGCCTGTAAGAGCTAGACAGGTACTGCAGCTGTATCTGTGGCACAACGTCTCTGTGTGGTATGAGTGTTTGCTGAGAATTAGTGCCTTTGCAGTCTTCGTAGGATAAAAGAGGGAAACCGTGTCCTTTGGCTCTGCCTGAACTGCTGTGGGAACACCGCTGTGCTGTAGGAGAAAAAGTCCTGGTGGACGAAGCCCGTCCCTTCAGAAGTGAAGTAAAACCAGCCATGACCAGTATGGATTTTGCACGGGCTCCCTGGACTCTGCTGGACATGGCTGTGATGGCAGAAGGACGTAGCCAAATGTCCCAACCCTCAGTCCCAGCCCGGTCCCTTCCCAACAGGTGATCGCGACGCCTCGAATTAACGGGGACCGCAGCCTCAAGTCCAAACAGTTTGTGGGCTCAGTGGGGTAATGTGAAAGGCTTGGCAGAGCCACCAAAACCTGCTCATTGCTCTGCTGACAAACATAATGAATAGGCAAACTTTTGGCAAATTGCTAATTCCTCTCTTTTATTTGAAATCCTCCCTTTCCTCCTTCCTCCAGAGAGTTTTCCCAACTCCGGGTGGTTTTCATGGTCTCAGTGTTTTCACTGACTTTTCTGTCCTGCTCCCTCACTCCTGAAAAAGGGAAAAAAGAGAAAAAAATCAGATGAAAAGTAAACAAAAGAGCACTGAAACGAGACTTGGCCTTTGAAGTTTTCCATAAGATAAGCAGTCTCTATGTTTTTCCTGCCCGGATCTTTTTTCCTTCTCTCTTTTTCCCTTTTTTTTCCAATACAAGATGTTTTTGTGAGCATTTTGTGTCTGAACCATAGAGCTGGTGACAGAGGAGAGAGGGCAGACAGGTCTGAAGTCTGGAGTTATCCCCTCAGTCTCAAGCAGAAGGCATCTTCCAGCCACTGTCTGTGCTCCCAGAAGTTCAGAGAAAGGCGATCACTGCCTATCAAGGACTCCTCGTGGATCTGACCTGAGAGTCACACATTCACAGTATGGGAGAAAAGAGAGAGAGGGCAAAAAAAAAATTAAAAAGAGGAAAGAAAAGCTCTTTGAGCAGTCACACACTGGCTCTTTCTTCCTGCAGGCAATCCGCTCCAGCTCCTGGCGATGTGTCCTGCACTATCAGATATCATATGACTCTTTATTTGGACTCCCGTTAGCAGTATGGGCCTGCAAGGAGTCTGTTTGTTTTCTTTTTCTTTCATTTCCTTCTCCCCAGTTTCCCCCCAGTTTTATGTGCAAGTGTATTCCTTTTATAATCCCTCTTTTTGTGCTGAAGCTTTAGAGAAAAGGAAAAAAAAAAAAAAAAGAAAAAAACCCTTAATTATTTCCAAGGGCTGTTTTTTATCCTCTGCCAAAATTGGAGTTCATTGTCAAGTTGAAAAAACAACGCACACCTTTCTGTTCTATTTCTCCCTTCTCCTTCTTCCCCCTCCCTTCCTCTCACCCCTCTCTGTCCATCCATATGTGCATCCCTCTGGCTTTGCTGCTGGAGTTAGAGTGTACCTGTGTCAGTTCCAGCAGGAATGCAGAGCTGGGACAGCCCTCACTGACCAGCACCATTCGTGTCACTCCCGTAAACTTTTTGCTGTTTGCCTGTTTAATCTGGGTACTTCTACCCACTGACTTTAACAAGCTGCTGGGTAGTCATCCCTTCGCCGGGCTTTCCTGCATTTAGCTGAGCAGCAGTAAGTTAGGGCTGTCAGAAAATTAAATATTGTGCTCCAGGAACGTAGTTTAGGCCAGGGGTGTGTATCATAGCTGCTTCGTGCATGCTATCCCCAGAAGTTGCTGTACTGGAGTGCTGGTGCCTAAGAATAGGCTGGGGAGAGCCAGACAGCAGTGAGAGTCGGAGGTGGGCAGCCAAACAAACAGCAGTGTTTGTGATCCTGAGTTCCCTCTTTAGTTCAGTGCAATGACTTCTCTTTTCAGTGTTGGCTTGGGCTAAACACTGTTAGAAAACTTGTTGCCTAAAAATGCAATATCACATCAGCAGAAACAATTAGTTGCTATAAAACATGAAATTATTGCAAAAGAAAAAGTCTGTCTCCCCCAAACAGAGGTAATGTTTTGTTTTGGTACTTTCCTATGCGATGTTTTCATTTCTGCTTTTAAACTAAAGGTTTATTTTGACAATTAGTAAGAACTGATTTTTAAAGGAAAGGGATGAAATCCTTAAAGACATTTAAAAACAAGCAGGTTCAGAAGGGGAAAAATTTAGATTGTTTGTGAGGAACTCAGAGTGTTTGTTTCAGTTTCGTGCGACCTGAATTGTAATGCACTTTGGCAAGCAAACCGGCAGACGAGCTTTTCACACAACTTTGCTCCCTCTGTGATTCCTGCTGGATTTTTTTGTGAAGCTCCGTGCTTTTCCCGTCTGAGTTTGGTCAGAGCCGAAATCCCGTTGGCTCCGCAGTGACACAAAGGAGCCGGTGACACTTCTGTGGGAGGTGTTTTGGTTACAGAGTGCCATGCACTGGGCCTGGGCCATTGCCCCGCTGTGCTGCACCAGGAAGGGGCATGCATGGCCTGCACATGGCCTGTGCTGGTGCTCACCTCAGTGGGGCTGAAGATCTATAAGTTTCAGCATTTCCTCCCCGGTGAATGCTTAGGCCAGCGTACAAAAACAGTCTTGTATGTGAGGCAAATATGAGCTACGGATTTTTTGTTGTGAATCGAGAAACAACTTTGTTTCACTCCCAGTGTGCTGAACCACATCTAGGTCTGCCTGCTAGGTGGTAGTGTTTCTTTTCCCTTATCAAGCTGAGGCACCTTCCTACCGAAGCCAAAGCAGGTTTTCCTGAGAAGAAGCTAATTAAAAGCAGAGCTGAAACACTGGGATTTCAGGTGATCCACTCAAACTGGAAACCAGAAACTGCAGTGTCACACTGCAAGGCACTGCGTGTTGGACTTGAGGTACACGCGAGCTGAGATGACTCCTGCATTCCCAAACTTTGTTGTTATATATCTCCAGTTCTGACAGAAAATTATGAACAGGCTGAAATATCTCTTATTCGCTCTCAATAGCAGGGCCTTCCTTTTTTCCAGTGATCTGAATAAGAAGTAAGAAAATCTTTGACCGCAGGCAATATTTTGAGTCTTCTTGCCTTTTCTTTCTTACTCAGGCAACTTGAAACCAGCTTTCCTTTAACATCTTGTGCTCAGACACACTCGTGGTCCCAAGGCAGGAATTAGGGGCTTTTCTGAAAGAAATTTGGTTTTGAAATCAGTGTTACAAATGTTTAAAAACTGCATGCTGTTTGTGCACAACTCATTGTGTTCCCTGGTACTCCACGTATGCTCTGGCCCTCTGAACCATTGTAGTTGCTGATATTTATTTGTGAGCTCATTCTCAAAGCCACCTATGAATTTGGGTGACTTGACAATCATCAAGAGCTCAGCATCAAGGCTGAAGCTCAAGGGCAGCAGGCCTGCAAGGCAGAAGGCAGCTCTCAAGCTTATGGCCATTTTTGCAGCTTTAGTTACAGAAATAATCATTCTTCTCAAACTTTTGGAATTTTGCAGAGAGATTGTTCTATCTCAGAGTTTTTCTAAGCTAAAATAATGATGAAATGCATATTTAGCTGCCTTTTTATATAAATACAGTGAAGAGCTGCAGGAACTTTAAAGCCAAATGCCACAGCTGATGTTTGCAAGCATGGCTCTAGTATGGGCAGAGTAGGCCAGATCCCCCATGCTAACGAAGTTTTGTTAGCATAGTTTGGAATCAGTGGAATTGCACCAAAGCTGTACTTTGGCTTGGCTTAATTTCCCTGCTTTCATCTGACTTTTTTTTTTTTTTTTTCACAAGCCAGCCCAGTCCGGATCTATTCAGTGCCTGGGAGTGTGTTAGCCAAGAGACAAAACAGCTTGTCTGACACACGTCTCTTTAGTGCACCAGTGTGTGGCTCATGGGGCCTCAGACTGGATCACCACCATCAAAATATGTTTTCCTACAGCATAATAAGTCATCCTGCTGCCTTCCAAGGTTAGGGATCCCCGGTCCAGCTTGTGGTGAAAAAGTCTGCTTGCAGAAGGCATTTCACTTTCATTTGACGTTTCATTAGGGAAAAATTCATGTCAATCTGATGTGGCCAGTGTAAGGAACAAATTCAGGCTAATTTTTGCCAGGATGCATGTTTTTATTCTGTGTCTCCATTAGTGTTATGGCAAGATGATATTTCAACCTAGACACCAACTTCGGTGGTTTACCACCAAAAAGCAAATTGAGTTGAAACTCAAAGGTAAAGCTCATGTTATTTTGGAAAATCTGAAGAAAGTCATGGTAATTTTTTTCTTTTATTCTTTTTTTTTTTTCCCCGTATGTGTTGGACAGTCACGATAAGACAGGAACATTTTCTGATTAACTAATTACTGAAGCCTATTAATTTTTCCACTCTCATTCTATTTTCAATTTTTAGTGTTTCTTCAAATACAAAATGAAAATTATAAAGATCTATTTTTTTTTAAAGAAATTAGACTTAGAATTTTTAATCTCATAAAACCTAGGAAATTCCAAGCAATGTTTTTTTGTAACTCTGCCATGTTGCACATGCCTCTCTTCTCTTTTAAACCTTTGTACTGGCCTTCAAAAAATCCTGAGAAAACACTGAAAGTTTGCCTGAACCAGCCTTGTTGATTCAAACTGTCCTGAACTTCTGGCATTTTTAGGCATCCACATCCAGATTTTGTGATTTGAGCTCATCTCATTTGAAAATAACAACATAGAATTTCCAGACATTTCTTTGTATGAACTTAAAATTTAAATGAAAATTTATAAATCAGTGTGATTTTGTTTCCACTGAAGCCAGCAGAAGCAAAAGCCGCATCTTTTGGGTGACTGACACTTCCCAAAACATGACTTTTGGCCTTTTTGGTTTTGACCATCTGGAGAGCAGTAAGTTACATAGAATATTCTTTATGTAGTCCTTCGAATGAGACACATAAAACTCTGTGACCTGTTAATGTTAACTACATATCCCATAAAGCCTAAAGGGCTAGAGTGAGAAATAATTTTCGTTCCCTCCTTCCAGAAAAGAAGGGTTTTATGATGATTTCTTTGGCTGAAAAATCAGGAAATACCAAGGAAAACTGAGTAGGAAGATGCCAGAATCTTCTTCAGTGAGATCAGATGTTCTTTTTTTATGTACTTATCCATCCATCTATCCATCCGTATATATATATATATATAAATAAACCCAAAAACTATGTATCTATACCTGTATATCTGTCTGTCTGTCTGTCTATCTGTCTATCTATCCTTATGTTGTTTTTTGTTGTGTTTTTTTTTTTTTTTTCCCTACAACTCCTGTTTACATGAAATAGTCGCCACTATGAAATCTGTGTCTGGAAAGCATGGCAAAAACAGAGCTTTTTAGAATAGAGTCTCTGCTACCAATATAGTTATAAATTCAACCTATCGTTCATACAAAAAAAAAAAAAAAGTTGTATAGCAGAATGCATAAGGAAACATTAATCTTGCAGCCTCTTCGTTTTGTGTTGTCAGACAGTGTAAGATCATTTTGATTCTTGCTTTGGAGAACTTTCATGAAACTCTGTAGAGCTGTACAAAGCAGAGGCAGAGGGTGAGAATCTCTCTTGTTTCTGATCAAAATGAAGTGATGTGCCAACTAATGATGACAGAAACCTGGAGAGCTGTAGGTGCTCCCTTTTGTGGGAGATATAAAATAGAGATTCAGACCGCCGTTACAGATTGCATAATGTCCTGGCTAAATTTCAATTAAGGTAATTATATTTGGCTTTCCTGAATTCCCTTTGAAGCGTCAGTTGGGCACAGTGATATTCAGCTCCTGGCCTGAACTCTATCACTGTGATACCAGGCATTGTTACGCAGCTGCCTTGTTCCATTCTGTGCTGAGTAACCACCTTGGAATTTGGTCATAGTAGCATTAGCAAACACTACTCTTCCATACCTTCATTTGTCTCAAAATGTTTGTTATAGAAAGTAATGACTTGAGCGTCTTCTCCTGTGCTGCTTGTTGGTATTTGTAAGAATTATCTCCGTTTTGCAGATGAGGAAACTGAGGCATAGAGATTCTGAGTGACTTTTCTAAGTGCACAAAGCAAGTCAGTGGTAGAGCCAGGAAGATAACCTGGGAGTGCTGGATCCCAGTGCCATGCGCTAACAGCTAAGAAACACTACCCCCCTGAATGTAAGTTATTGTTATTAAGATGCGGTTTATCTTTCATGTGAGTTGCCATCTGTTATATTGCCTACTTGCTATTAGTTACGAAAGCTATTCACATTTTAAATTGTTTTGCATTCTCCCAGCTACTTAAGTCCGCAGTAGACTTTTTGACAACAGTAACAGCACTTCTCTTGTTAAAGCACTGGACAAATATCAACTCATGTTTTTTTAGTAAATTTTTGCAATGTCATAAATGCGCAGTTTAGAATGAATTTAAACAGATTTTGAAAAGTCCACTGTTTTTGTGATAGTTGGTTCCATATCTGTTAGTTGTACCATAGTTAAAACATGACTTTCATAGTTATGATGATGAAGATAAATTTCCAAATGGTAATTGAATGCAAATTGAGACATTGATAACTCTATGTGTCTTGGGCCTAGCAGCTCTGTGGCTGCTAAGATCTTTCTAAGATGTAGTAGAAAAAAAATTATTAATCTTGAGCTCTTACTGACGTTTCTGGGGATCTGAATAGCCCAGGAAAACTAGGTCAGTTTAATTGGAGGCAGACTGGAAAAGTCACGAGTA
Source organism: Chrysolophus pictus (assembly GCA_037305975.1). Classification (NCBI taxonomy): domain Eukaryota; kingdom Metazoa; phylum Chordata; class Aves; order Galliformes; family Phasianidae; genus Chrysolophus; species Chrysolophus pictus. The sequence goes on along the minus strand of CM074576.1, from coordinate 112,939,590 downwards.
GAAGCTGGGACAGGGACTGGAGCTGTGAAATGAGAGAAGACTCTTGAAAAGTAAACATTGTTCTGTTTTTCTTTCTGCGTATGGATGGACAGTAGTGGAACGCATTTGTTTTGATTAATCACCATTTTCAAGGCAGCCAGGAAGCCCTGGCTTGGGAAGGGAAACCTCAGCAAAAATGGAGAAATGTCCTTGTAATTAAAGAGGAAAGTAGTTGTTCCAAACTACTCAACATGTACTAGCAGGTGGGAACAATGTGTGAGACTGCCTAACAAAGTCAGAGGGAGCTTGAATTCTGATCCTTTTCATCTCTGAAGATGGTCAAGCAGCAAGGACCTTTGTGATAAGTCTCATCTGTTTCTCTTCATGTGATAAAGCCCACTGCATTTCTTGAAACTTTTATCTTCTAGTGAGCCGGAGCATATATTTCAGAAAGATAAGTAAGCTTAATCTTTAAGTAGAGAATGACCACATTTAAGTCAATTCTTCTAAACATTTCAACATCCAGTTCACTTTTGAATCTGAATTTGTCTAACTTCAGCCTTGGTCTGATGCATAACGGAGCCTTCTTCTGTCAGTAGTCTTCTTGCCATACTTGTTACTAAGAAATTCTGCTGGTCAGGCTTGTTGATTGTGAATTTTTGGCAATGACAGTACAGTTTGAATATAGGGGCTACAGAGAAGTGGAATTTGAAGGGCGAGGGAGTACCTGGTTTCAGAAGAAATGGTGAAACAGAGAAGAAAAGCTTATACAGGGGCAGTGGTTTTCTTTCAGAGTAGGTGAGGAAAAATGAAAGAAATACATAGGTAAATACGAAGAACAGGTTATAAAGAGGAAAACAGGCTAAAACAAGAGTGAGGGTCTTTAGAATGGACACAGAAAATAGTATGAAGAGTGAAGCATCATAATGGTATTAAAGAACAGAAAAGAGAAACAAACATAGTTGGTGATGGTCAGTAAGATCCGGACAAACGGGGAAATAGCAGATTATGTGAAGAAAGTAACAAAAAATAGTGGTAATTCATCTGTGGTAGTATGGACTAGGGCTTCGAAGTCAGTCGATAGTTCCCTGTCTCACAGGATACCAACGAGCTTAGCTCATTATAGCTTTGAAAATGTAATGCTTAATCTTCAGGTTAGTGAGGAGCTGGTATGGTTTTAAAGCATCTGAATGCCTTCAAACTCTGTGAAAAAAAACTGACCAAATTTTCTGCCCAAGAACCCTCCGTGTTCAGGATTAAAACTCCGGTGTTCAGAGTATAACAAAAGGGAGGCCTAATTAGGTGAGAGAAAGCTCTTTCTACATACATACTTGTTTTTTCTTGGTTGTTTTTTTTTTTTTTTCCCTAATGACAGAAGAACAAAGAACAGGGTAAAACTTTCTGAGGGTAACTGTACTTTTGGTTTTCTCAAGTTTGCTCTGTCTCAGCCTCCTCTGCAGTGGGACCACTCCTCGTGCCAGGACCTGGAGCACAAGGGGTTGGACCTGTTCCTCATTTCTGCTCCCTTTCGCAGTGCAGCCTTGGACAAGTCGCTTAGCACCCTTGTTCCAAATAGCTCCAAACCACTCCAAAACTAAGCCAGTGGTTTCCTGCCTCAGGGCTGCTGAGAAGATTGATTCAATGCAGTCTGAAAAAATGCTACAAAGTCATCAGGTGCAAGCAGCAAGGTTGCATTTATCTTTGGTTTTCACTGTAGTCAGTGTAAAGAGTTGATGCATCTTTACCTCACATTTTGTGTCATTTCTGTCGTCTTTCTTCACCTGTGAAATAATTCTGATAAAGTTTGCCACTGGTGCTACAAAAGGTGTGTCTTAGAGTGTAACAAATTCACTGCACTTTGAAGATGTCTGTGTTCTCAAACCTTGATAAAATTATATGGATAAGGTAAAATTCTGGTTGATTTCTATTAAGACAGATATTTTTATTTCTAAAGGACTTTGATTTTCTTTTCAAAATATGCCTAGTGCTCATCAGTCCGAGAAAATAGGGTGAGACAAAAGATAGTTTCTAAGTTGCCATTTTTTTTCAGGCCAAGCACTGAAATGCTGCCAATCTGGATTGGTCAGATTAGCTTTTATCAAGATGATATATGCTTTTATTGTATGCTTGAAGATTAAAAAAAAAAAAAAAAAAAAAGCCAATCCTTCAAACTGGCTTTGTATGGCTGACCTGTTGCTGGTTTGATGGAAGTGCATGGAAGTAAACTCCGTCACACACACTACCTGCTAGAAACACTTACCTGGGTATTGTTGACTGATCGATCAATGAGGGTTGTACTCTGACTGATATCTTTCAAACAAGGCTATCCTTTTGCATTTGTACGAGAAGAGAAAAAAAAAAATTACTCAGAAGGAGAAAAAAAGAAACAAAAACTGTTGGAAATATGAAAGTAATTTCTAAAGCCATTTCTGCCTGTCACTGGTGTGAGAAGAATTTTCATTCTCTTTAAGGCTGTTTAAAATATACTTTGGGGCTAAAATAACAGAGAAGACGATCCAATCCATTCTTAGTCCTGAAACCACAATGGGTAACAGATCCTTCTTGCCACATCACGTCCAATGAGATAGCTTACTGGAAGAATTGGTCAGAAAACTTCATTAGTGATTGCAAAAAAAGAAAAGTAAGAGAAATGAAAATGTTCTCTTTTCCCTTCCTTTTTTTTTTTTTTTTTTTCCCAAGGCAGAACAACAACAAATAAGTCAACAATGTTTGTATTGTTTAATTAAAGATAACTCGGTTTTTTAGGTTTTCCAATGTCTGTGAAACTTATTTCTTCCTATTTTTTTTTCATGAGATGAAGTACCAGAAAACTGTGAAAGCAGTTAAAATTTTCATTAAAATTTTGCATTTTTAATTTGGTATAAAAGATTATTTTCTCACTTTCTGCTGCCCTCCTGCCTCTCTGTTCCATATTCATGCACAGACTCCTGGCTGGCTCTGAATGGCACTTAACCATTCACTCCTTAGAATGAGCAAGTGGCGACTCCATAAATTTGTTGATTAAAGGTGAGATCATGGTAGGGACCACCCTGGATTCTGGAAATTGCACTGCTCCTTGAAGGTACTCTTTGTGAAGCGAGTAAGGAATATGATAGCATCACTTCTAATCAGAATGAATATCATTGCAGTTAGCAGTAGTTGTCACAAGCTGTATGGGTACATCAGGAATCTGACGTTAAAGCTTTCATGTTATAATGTTTCTGTCACCTACTTGATGCATAATTTCTTACTTCTCTGTTTTGACTTTTTTCCCGCATTAGGACATCCTGGCATGGGTAATAAACCTAAATTCTTTCATTTCTTTGAGAGGTTAGTTAAGGAGTTATGTGTGTGGTGGCACCAATATTTGGAGTTGTTCCTGTTGAAAGACCAGTGCTGCTGGCTTGGTGTGAACTAACATTTTTTTCCCTGCTGAAGGCACACCTTTTTTCCAAAGCATTAAAAGACAACAGTAGAATTAGGATACTCTGTGATGATGAAATTAAAAATCATCATTTTAGAATAGATGTTAATATTGCTTCTCTGTCCACCTGTAGCACTGTTTAAATGAGCTGAATGGAATGACAGAAGCATGAAGGAGGAAAACTAAATGGGCATTATTGAGCAGATGGGTGCATCTGCTTTGTTACTTTCTCACTGTTTTGTATTTGAGCTGTTTATTTTCACTCTCTGGCTGTCAGACATAACATGAATTAGAACTGAAAGACTCTTTCCCTGAAGTAGGACCTAAAGTCAGGAGTCGACCAGTCTCCTTGGTCACTCTGCCATTTTGTTGTCTTCTGTAGTTTGTCTTGCAAAAAAAAGAGTTCTGCAAATTGGGATTGCAGTTGAATTTACTTCCAAGATACAGCAGATAAAAGAGAGGAAGAAATTTGTCCCACTGGTAAACCTTGAGTGATCTGACCCAGTCAACAAATGTCAGGAAACATTGCCACTTGTGGAAAAGTTGATGCTTCATTATTGCTCATAGACAGATATACCTCCATAAAACACCTGGAAGTGGTCCACAGACCACAGACAGAGTGTCACTAAGGCTAATTTTTTTTAAAAAAATGGAAAGAGAGAGCAGTTTTTAAGAGATAAATTGATCATCAGCTGGGGTGAGGAAGTAATCCATCACAGTTGTGTCTCATGTAGAAACCCAGCATGTTATAGGGTCACAGTCCCTTTTATCAGATGTTGACCACTGTAAGGGGAAGGCTATCAGACAGCCTGAACCATTACTTTGATGAGAGGAGCTCACAGGAGAGAAACATTACTTGTGGTGAGACTGAAGGTGAGTGAGGCAACCACAGAGTACACTGTAAGAATGTGGATTGTGGAAAGCACTGCTTATAGGAGGAAGACAGATGGATTGATATTGGCAGTACCAAGGACTAGCTATTCTCTTTCACCATCCTGGAGTGAGGTGAAACCTGCTGCAAGTAGTAACGGAGAATAGTTGATACAGATCAGACTCCACCAAAGTAACAGTATTGGCATTGAGAGCAGAAAGTTTTGCAGATTTCTCTGTGTGTGCACTTGCTACTGGTGTTCCTGGTGGGTGGCTGAATCATCCTGATGGCATTCAACAGGAACCAGCTGCTGAGAATATTAAAATGCAAGCATTTATTCCTCTAGAGAGACAGTAGCATCTGCAAAGTTTTCCTGTCTTGATAGTACAGATAATCCCAGGGAGTATTCTCTAGTAGTTTTTAACTCTCAATTCATTTATGCATTTTCTTTAAAGCCGTACGCGCTTTGTGTCTGCTTGGAGAGACAAGTCTAGTCTTAGAACTGAGGCCTCCACAAGTCTCAGGCAGGTAGTTTGCAAGCCCTCTGTTCAGGCTGAGGAACCTTTCGTGGGAAAAGGAATCCAAGCTTTCTCTCCTTCCTTCACCAACCATTTTTTCATCCTCTTTTTCTTGGGAAGGATGCCTTGGAGGCTGCTATGGAACAGAGCATGAGCCCTCTGCCAGGCCGCGGTTCTGTGAGTTGCATATCAGTGTGAGGTTTGGCTTAAAATTCATTGTGGCAGTGATTACAAGAAATGGTAAAAATTGCAAGAAGGCAATTTACTGATATGTTAGATAGGATGTTAAGCATGCCCATTACTATTTGTATTTGCTGTCATTAACCCCGTCAGGAGCAGAGAAGTATTCAGAACCCTGTCAAGAGCAGGCTTTAAGTCAGACAGCTGTAACACACAAAGTCATAACCAGAACGTCCGAGGAAAGGGGTAAAGAAGGCAGTAGCAACAGTCTTTTGCTCAACTCCTCACATCTTTCTGCTTTCCTTACAACATGTTCTCATGTTAATAGTTTGTGAATTCACATACTAACGATATTCATAGGAAGGGAATGGCAGAGATTCTTCCCGTGACATATGATGTGAGAAAAGGTGCAGGATTGTTTTACAGAGAGAGGGAAATGGAGTTCTTACAAGTGCAGCTGCAGTGTTGGCACAAGGGGAAACAAGCTGTAGCCAGCCAGAGCTGTGTGGCAAAAGCAAGGGTGAGGATTGTGGGTTTGTTTAAAAAGCAGAATAATTTGGTGTGCTCATCAGTGTAGCATTGTATTAAAGTATTTTAGCCTTATCTAAACAGGCTTGCATAAAATACCTGTCTACCTGCAAGGCAGTGAATAGTTTGAGCCTGTTTTTCCAAGCTGAAGTATTAGCATGTATTAGGTAAAAGAACAGATTCTCTCCGCACAGCAAACCTCCGCTCCTAGGGTCCACCTTTCGTCATCCTCAGAGTCTGGCAGGATATGTCAACAAATCAAGGTTTTGACAGGATCTTACAGACGCAACAAGTGGGACTACAAACACCACTCTTCAGAGTTTATTGATAGCCTCTCTCATGATGTGACAGGCCAAGGAAAGCTGTCGTAGGAGAGGTGACAGCAACAGCAACGTTTTATAGCCGATCTGATTTCAGCTTTGCCTTGGAAAGAGCTGCTGAAACCTCTTAGCAATGTTAAGACATATAGTTTAATCTCAGTGAAGCATCACAGTGATGATGCATACATCAAAGACTCTGTTGTGCTTCCCCCTTTTGTGTGAATTATGTTTGCTCATTTGTTTTAAAAAAAAATAGCATAATGATTTCAACTCTAAGAGGCTTAAGCCCAAAGCTTTGAAAAGTCTTAACAAAGAATGATTTAATGAACTGGCTATTGTGTTTATTGTTATGCTCAGCTACTTAAGTATGTCATAGGCTCTGCAATACAAACAATTAATGGTCAAGCTTCTGAGCTCAAGTGCTAAGGTCTTCTGCTTTTAGAAAGGGAGAAGTAGTATTTGAAGTCTGTTCCCACTTAAGCAGTAGTGCAATAAAACTGCACTGGGTTTAGATGTAAAGGCTTGGGGTTGGATTTGTTGTTTGTTTGTTGGTACAACAAAATGACATAGAACTAACTCCTGAAAAACAGCAGCACTAGAAAATTTCAGAAAATACTGAATGATACTCAGCTTTCTTTCTCCCCAGCATTTCCTCTAAAGAAAATTTTCTCTGTTAAAATAGTCGTAGGGAAAAAAGCAATTCTTGAGCTTTGCCTCAGTAGTGTTGGAGATACGAAGAGTGTTGCACTGGGAGAGTCATCCTCATCAAACTTAGAGAGAGGTCTGATCCATACTGCGTACCATGAGACATCATGTTTTTAGTCTTCAGGGCATCAGGAAGCTCTTAATCCAGCTCAGCTGACAGCATGAGGTTGGTATGCAACTCAGAAGCAGTAAACTATATTTCCCAACAACTCCTGGAGAGCTGGGTTCTCTGGTGCAATGAAGGCTATGAGTAATGTGAAGAAGATTCCCATTTCTTTAATTCTTTATATTTTGTCATGGGTACTTCATAATTTTACTGCTTTACTGCGCTTCATATTTACCATGAATAATGAGGAGATGGGGGTTAAAGAGAAATAATTATTTTTTTAAGATGTTTATTGTGCTCAAATAGCATGGGTCCTCCAGGGCAATACCCCCCATCTAGTCAAAGCAGCCAGCAGAAAGAAATCTGGACACAGATTCAGCCACCAAGAGTGAAGTCAGACTCAGAGCTATGATAACAAATTCCATCCTGAGAAGAAAGGAAAGTCTGAGGCTGCCAATGGAGCAACTGGTTTGGAGCCATCTGCAGAGCTATGACTTGGTTCTCCCTTTGCCATCCTGTGGCTGAAATAAAACTACGTCTGTGAGTTATTTACCTCTTTTGCCACAGGAAAATAGCGAGCCTGAAATTCCCGCCAGTGCTGCCCGCATAGCTGCCCTGTTTTAACCTCAGGATACTATGTGACACCTGAGTGGTGAGCTACGCTAATGCTGTGGTAAATACATCACTTACTCCAAAAGTAATGCCTCCTGTTTATTTCTGTGGAAACTACAACAAAGGGCACAATAACAATAATGGATGGAGAAGATTCTCAGCTACAAAAACCTATTTTTCAGCATAGTCACCATCCAATTCCTCAGTGTGCTCACATCCACTGTTTGGTCTCTACATACATTCAACAAGCATTGATGAATGTCCATGGGTGCCATTTTTCCAGATGGAGGAATTCAGTGATACGCCTTTGCTTCATCTGCACTTCCATGTCATATGGCATTCTGCCAGACTGCCCCTCAGCTGACGTGGCAGCAACATGTATCAGGTTATTGGTGGAAAGGTTCAGTCTCTACTGCCATTCCACCAACTGCTTTTGACGTTGTGGGCCATCGTAATAAAATAGGAGGCATTACTGTCAGAGCATCCCTCATATCATGGTAGTAGTTACTACTGTGTTATGTTTTGTTAGGAATTCTTTATGCAGCTATTTGGGTCAAGGCTTGTGCTTTCTCCACTCCATTTTGGTCGATGGATGTTTCCCCTGACTGCTTTCTATTCTGTCAGGTAGTTTCTGTGAGTGGCAAAACTGAAACCCAGGGCCAAAGTAGTTGAGAGTTCAAGTTGCCCATTTTGGGATACTGTTGTATTCTATCTCTGGTTGGGAAAAGGAAATGTAAATCCCAGAGCAAATACAATTGAAGCTGTTTGAAATCTAGCATTTCAGATTGAGACCGCTGTGGAAGTTTAGTAAGCTCCTACACGAGGCAAATGGAAGTGAGTACTGAGGACTGGGGCAAAGTAATGTTTGTCATTAACCGTTGTAGGGAAATCTGAGTTATCCTTCACGCAGGTTTTGCAGAGGACTGAAGGTTCCATGAAACATAGAAGAGTTTTTGGCTTCTTGTAGTCTCTGATGTCCGAGTGCACAGAACACTGAGGAAGAAAGAACAGTAAAAAAGATATCTCTTCTCCCATAATCTTTCTGTAAATCTCAGCCACCCTATAGGGTAACTTCTCCATTAGTAGCTTTCACTTCCAGCCACAAGCACTGGAACCACAAAGACAGGCATTCATTCAAAGATGATGAAGACTTCATTATGTTTAGAAAGTTCATCACAACACATTTACTTGTATGCTGTAAAGTAGTTTCACAAATTAAACCTAAGCGGTTGTCAAAATAAATGAGCAGAGTGTGCTTTGTGATGCTTTATCCTTTATTTATTTATATTTTGTATTGTCTGTTCAAGTGTTTTCTAATTTGAAAAATTCAGTTATTTGTGATAGGTCAGCATCCTTGCTACTAACTTCAATTAGGCAGCTCATATTATTTTTCTGACTAGATACCCTCCTAATAGCAAAAGCATTAGCTGAAAGACTTTTATGTTTGGGCTGGAAGACCATGGTCACTGCAGATAATCCAAAGGATTACTTCATAAGGGATTATCCTAAATTAGTGCTTTCCCAAACTGCCTGCTCTGTCACAGGTTGTGTCGCTTCTGTGCTAGACTCTGCAACAAGCCACATTTCAGTGTTTGCAAGAGGAGAGGTTCCAAAAGAAAGTGACGGAGGTGGCAGAACTGGGTGACATGTGGTAGGCATGTCAGCGAAGGGAACGGCATGCCACGCACCTGCTTTGTGGCTCTGCCATGCCACAAGTTAACATTTTGATGAGCAATTTCCATTCTGTTGTTTTCTCTCAACACATGGGGTTCAAAAAACAGTTAAAGGAAAACTGTACCCATTTGCTCATCCCCAAAGCCTACAATTTCAGAAGTCTGCCAGATTAATTTTCACATATACAGTATTTCAGAGTTGAAGTACATATAGGAGTGCAGTTTATCTTTTGAAATTGTAGTGTGATGGCTAAAGAATAGGTGTGCATTGCTCTAACTTTGTGAAATGCCTCTGATTGATGGTTTATAATTTAAAAAAAGAAAAATCTTTCTTTTCATATAATCAAAACTTTCAGAAGTTTCTCAAGTCTGTGTAATAATCATGAATACCAACCCCTACAGAAAGACTTTTTTTCTCAACAGCTATGTACAAAAACTAGGGAAACACAACAATCCTTTTTCTGGCTACATTTCTGTAAAGAACCTGCTTTTTATAATCACCATACTTAAACTAGGCTGCACATTAAACCTGCACTAGGATGATATAATATCATCTATTGATCTACTATGCTAAAACATTTCATTTTTGTCAATGTTTGCTCCTTAGCACCTTCTGTGTTAGGGAGGTGGGGGAATGACTGCAGAACTAGATGGCATTGAGGTGCAGTAAATGATGTGGTATCACAAAAATGTGTTGTGTTGGCCACATATTTTAGTCAGAAATAGGCTAACCCTTTGCTAATTTACCCTGAGAAGTAACTGCCACATGACTGAGGAAGGAATTAGACACGTACTTTCTAGTTAAACCTCTAATCTGATACTCATGGAGCAGATTTGGTAGCAAATTTTGGCTACTGAAAAGTGTCTGGCTAGTGGTAGGTCTGTATCTGTGTAATTGGAAAACAGAAGAGATTCTCTCACTTTAATCTGACGCTTATCTCCATCCTCCTTAAGGCAGGAGGAAAGCCAAGGGATTTAGCATCTTCCTTCTTTTCTTGCAACCTACTGAGACTAACTGGTTAGAAGCTCCTCTTGATGCATTTTATGGCAGGATGTCCACGCTGCTAGAAGCCTTTTGTTGCTGAAGTCTGAAGCATTAAATCATTCAATAGCCCCTTATTTTTGTCTTCCAGGAGAGCGTCAGCTTGTAAAAAGTGACATGATCAGCACAAAAGTCAGCCTTTGACATGCCCTTCCACCTGCAGGTCATGTTCATGCACTCACTACTAGAGCAGTTTAAAGGTTTTCAGTAACCTTTTAATAGAGGAAATTTCACCGATCCCTTTCAAGGGGTCCACTTGATTATATATCAGTAAGGAGAGATGGTATTTGAGAACAGTTGATATGCTCACAATTTTTGTAAGCAAAGACCTTGACAAGTTCCTCCGCAGTCAATCTCTTTGGGCTAAAATTTCAACCTATTACATGGGGATTTAGCCACTCGTTTCCCATAAACATCAATGGGAGTCATGTGGCTAAATCCCTGTGCAACACATTGAAAATGTATTCCCTTATGTTTAAACTCATTTTGATGCAGATGTTTTCTTCTGCAGGAAACAAGTGAAACGAAGAAGCCATTTATTTCTTTTCATTTGTGTCTGCCCCAGATCACCAAACGCCTAAATTATCTTCTCTTCTGCCTAGGTACCAGAGTGTTCTGTAGGATGTGCTGAATGTATGTATGACACTAAGTTAAGAGAGCAAGCTTCAAGACGTTAGGACAATGGATGCTAATTTGTATTTATTACCTACTCGTGTGTGGGAAAAATTGCACAGATGACAGGCTGTCTCTTCACCCATAAGAACAGGATTTCTCATTTCTCTCAGTTCTCCATCACCTGCTGTATTACATATTAAAGGAGGGACAACATGCTCTTTTTGAGGGATTTAACTAGTGATCTTTGAATGGAAGTTGCAGTGTAGGACCCACTACTTGCCTCTTGGTTGATGTATGTTTACAGTACTCTCTTACAAGTTTAATGGATCTGCTGTGATCACAATACAGAGTTCTGCTTTACAAATTTCCTTATTGAAGATGAGAAAGATCTTTTAGGCCAAATATTGGAGGGAGGGGAAGTGAACGGCTATCAGGATGTTGGCACAAATGTGAATATACTATTTCAAAATCATCACGTATAACTTTCAATAATGGCACGTGTGTGCTAAGATGCAATTTTGTGCCTGCAAAGAATTGTGTTCATAATAAATGGCAGGTGCTTTTAAAGTATTTAAATATTGCATTTTCTATTTCCACCTGCACTTCCACCCAGGTAACTGGGTATTAATATGCTCCTACTTGAGCCCATGATTCATTGCAGGTGCAGTGCTCTGGAAATCAAGGATTGCATTGAGGTCCTGATGAAAATCATGCCCTCAGGCACATCTGATCTCCATTTTGATCAACAAGCCAAAAATAAGACTTTTACTTCAATTACAGTTCATCTGATTTTGAACTTAATGATGCAACTCAAAGTCTATTGGCTTAGCTCCTGAGACCCAGGAAGGAGGATGTCTGGGACCTTGTCTATTCAGTGGAATAGAGGTTCCCATTAAATTCACTCTGATCTCATTACATGTCTTTTATTTGTTCAGAAGCTCTATTTTTGCTCTTCCTGGCCTTATTGAATCTGTTGTTGATTCATTGTGCAGCCTTGGTATTAATGAAAAAGACTGCCTCACTCAGGTCTCTCCGGAGGGTGAGGTTTTCCATAGCCCTGTGTCTGTACAACGCATTGGAAGCACAGAATCCGATGGCTTGCCTTGTGAAACTAGATTTGAGCACAGCTTTATTAATAGGCTGATGAGATGTACCAGCTTGGCTGGGCTGTCTGCCTCCATAATGAGCGAGGGCTGCATTTTTCTTTCTTTAACGATCAGAAAAAATCCTCAGTTATGCCTTTCCTGTCCCCCTGCTCTCCACATTCCTATTTCAAAGGCCTCTTTAAAGGTCTCTATTATCTCAGCTGCCTTTAGGTGTCACTCGAAGCTTTGGGTTCCTCCTGTTCACCCGGCCCTTTGTATATTTAGTTTTGCCCTCCCTGCCATTCAACTGCTCTGGCAGCTGGGGACCCCTGGTCACCCCGCCTCTACTCCATTCTCCATTGCCCCACTTGTCCATACTCACCGCATGCTTACTGCTGCTAATGGAACATTTTGATTCACATGGTTTGGTGCTTATGTAGGGCACTTAGTTGAAGGAAAAAAAAGTGTTTCATTTTGGTGGCTTTTCTCATTTTAAGGATTGCTAAGTGTCAAAGGCTGGGTCTGTATTGCTGGATTTGAAACTCTACTGCAGGAGAGCACTGTTGTCCTGCAATTTGTAGCAGATGGTAGACTTGTATTTTTAACTTTCAGAAGAGTGGAAGGGCTGCCTTCTGTCCTGCTTTTGTCAGGCACTGTCAGGCTGTCCCAGCTCCTTTCACTACAAGACTTCAGGAACTGTTAATCTGGTCTTTTCCATTTCGAGGCTGATCTGAACATTTTAGAGTGGGCCAAGTACTTTCTTGGCCTTCTGACTAAGCTTAGGTGGCTCATATGGTAATTCATTAATTTGGAGACTGTGTTCTGCCTTTGCTGGGAGTTAAGAATGGTGTTCTAATAGCTTCCTTCCATCTGGAACAGTCATAAACCAGATGGATAAAGGATTGGCACCACTTATTTTGACTCTACCCAACTCACCCCATGTAAAGAGACCTCGCAATATTTCCCAGACAATTGTTGCATGTATCCAGAATAGCAAGCAAAAAAATATCAAGATCGGATGTGTGGGCTGCCATTTGGGGAGAGCATTGGAAAGGTGAGCAATACAATTATCCCTTCCTTTGCAGTGCTATGTTGGAATCCATTGTTAGAAACCACATATAAGATGGTTTTGAACCTAAAAATTATTTTAAAATTTTATTACCTAGTTTCAGTTCTAAAGATTAGAGTACTTAGGGTGAAGACAGTTCAGTGTGGGATTTGTTTCTTAAATAGAATGGCAAAAGGTAAGTTTTCAAGGTTGTTGTGTACAAAGATCTTGGCAACTTGTCTAACTAGATCCATTCTCTTCCTCCCTGTTTTCATGAAAATAAATTCATCATCATGCTACATTTCACTGCATTCCTTTAATATGATTTAATAAGAATGAGAAAATTGCCAGAGACTAAAAGTAGCACCTACATCTACTTATTTGGTTAAATTAAAAATAATAATATTTAATTAAGGAATGGCTAGAAGGAAGCAACCTTGATGTGTTGTAAATAACGTGTCTAACGTGTCTTTATAGAACTGGTCTTTGGTCCAGGCCTGCATTGTAGTACTGGGAAAGTTTCAGAAACAATTCTGATTCTGCTGAATACCAGAACAGATACATAATGGTAGCCTACTTTATTTTTTGCTTAAAGAAATATGAAAGGGAAGACTGTAAAATTCAAGTAGCATAATAAAAGGATTCACAAAAGCTCCTTAAGCAGATCAGAGAAGTCATGTAGATGTGCATTGCAAAGTGCAGGGAGGTGAGTCTACCTAAATGCGGAAAGGTACAGGAGGCTGTTGAAGCCAAACAAGTGCTTTTCCCTCAGTGGAAGTCAAAGCAGAACCATCAGAAAGATTGAAAACCTCAGATATAATTTACAGAAAAAAAGGACTCAACTGTGACTGAAAAAGTGTACCCATACAAAGACAGAGGTTCTGTACTTCAACTTGGGAGGAGAAATAGGCAGGGTTACTGTTAGAGAAGAAAAGGGAACATTTAATGGTAGGAAGGCTGCAACATTGTAAAGATTTTCTTTTCATTTATCATTATTGTACTTATCAAAGGCCTTTATGACTTTCCACTGATTAAGATCCTTTTAGACCACTTTCAGAAGAGGATGCATGAAAGAAGAAACAAACGTAAATTGTGATGTATCATTCAGACTCATGCTGCATATGAATCCTAGAGTCAGGGAACTGAAAAGAAGGTGTTGGAGCTCCTAGCCAAAAAAATTTAATCTGCTCTTTAGCTGGGGATGCAAGGAGTTTCAAGGGTTTCTCTAATATTTTGAAAGACCAGGAATTAAATGGATTTTGTAAATTTTGCTTCACTAGTTTGTAAATAATTTACCACTCCAGATAAAAATGTCAACAGTTTTTGTAGGCTTGTAAGTCTTCACTGGTTGTTTCCACTTGCTTGGAAGAGCCTGTCAATGCCAGAGTGCTTAAATGCCTACTGATTCCTCTTGTGAAGAGGAGAGCCCTCCGCTCCTGGCTGTCATACCATGGAAGGCACCTTTTGAAGCACTGAATGCAAGGATATTCCTGCTACCAGCTAGATTCTTTCTGAGAAGCACTCGCTGGCAGCTGGTACTGTGTATTGAGTCCAGCATCCATTTCCTGGGATAGCCACAAAGATAGGAGAGAGATGGGGGACATGTTATCACTACAGAAGTTAATAATTGAGTCCAGTCTGTCTTTGTGGTTTTGTGATAAGGAGTATATTAGAAGAGCCAGTTCCTTTTAACAGTTTCTGCCTGAAATGTGCTGGAATGTGAAGTGCTCAGATGAAATCCTTCCTGCCAGCACCTCTCGTTCTTCATCTTCTGCCATTCCCAAATAACAAATTTCTCTCAAGAAAGATGCTAAATTGAGGTGTTGGGTCAAAAAAATGTGTCCCTTTGAGTGACTCATCAGCTTAACATACAGCTGTGCTTCTCATTATAAAATCAAGTTAAACTGAATAATAAGAAAACGAAAGCACCGCAGTAATAATCAGAACATATTGGCTTTCAGTGTTGTTTCACCTGACCTTCAAAATGTGGAAATCCGCTGTCTGATCAGTTATTTACAAACTCCAGAAGAGAAAGCAACCTGTTAACGGCAGTAGTCCAGCTTCTCTATTGCCATGTTGGTAGCACTGCTACACGGTCCAGCAAGTAAAATTTACACTTGCACATACTATTTGCTGCTAACTCCTTACATTGGTGCTGAGTGAGTGCCAAAAACTCTGCTTGAAAAAGGGACCAGCAGGAAATCAGCAGCTTCTGTCTCTTAAAACACCAGAGCTGTAGAAACTGCCTAGCAAATACCATGGGTGTCAGCTTTCTGAAAGCACATAGGCTATTTTTCATTATTCATCCTAATTGTTCACGGTATTAAAGTTACATTAGACTGGTCTTGCTTTCTGCCATTTTGGTTCAGTACGTCTTCAGTCAGCTGTTGCAAACTAGAAAAGCTGGAAACAAAAGGCCTGATCCTGCTCAGAGGGTCGGTGTCAGTGATGTTAGTGAGACTACCAAAATAAGAAAGACCTGTGAGGATTAGGCTCTCAGTGCTCATACCAGCTGAAAATAGGTTGGGACCCAGTTCAAATCATCAGGCAGTGGTGGCAGCTAGAACTGCTTGATTCTGAAATCTGACATCTTGCGACCTGCCTGTGCTGGAGGCACTTCTGCGGCCTTGTAGCAAAGCTTTGAAGGCCAGCAAATCGTTCCAGCACCAGTCCCAGATTATGATCTAAGTAAATAAATAAATAAAAAGACAATTCTCTCTGTCCTCAGCGCAACAAAACAGTGCATAAATACAGTCTTGTGAAATGACATCTGCTGTTCAGAAGAACAAAAGGCAGGAACCGAGAAGGTCGTCATTTTGGCTTCTCTTACTTGTGCTTCCCTGAATTCTAACCGTAGCATTATTAACGTAAAATGTAGCTGCTCTGCTTTCTGTGAGCTTTTTTGTTATCTCTAATAAATTAACACCTTACAGAGGAGTGCTCTTAGCTCGCCATAACGGCCGATATGTTAGAAGTATTGATCTCAAAATACGGATTACTGATGCGATCATTTGCCCCAGTTGCAACCTTTTGTGATAACCTCTAATGCAACAGGCATTAAAAAATACAGCATGTGATAACGGGGGCTGCTTAGCTACTCCCTAGCAGAGCCAGGAAGAACTCTGTATTTTCACTTTGCAAACCTTGGCAAAGACATAATGCTGTATATGCCAAATTTTCAAAAATGATGGAATTTTGCTTTCATGCCCAGGAATAAAATAGCCTAAGGTACCAACCAATAGAAAAATTGATTGGGAGGGGGAATATCCCAACTGTCTTGGATGCTGTTTTTTTATAGACTTCAGACACTGGCAAATACTGCCTAATTACTACAGCAGGACAAAGGGTTCTCTAGACTTTTTTCTCTGAGATCTACAAAAATAAACATCTGACATTAAATACAGCAATAAAAATACCTCTGCATTCTGTATCCCGATTCGACAAATCTCAGCTGTAAGTAAATGAAATAGCTGAAATGTCAGCCTTGACAGAAAAGAAGAGAGTACAATGAAAAAAGAAAAAAAATATGTATATAATCTAGGTTAATAACTGCTTTCTCTGTTATTAAAATTGAGAGAGCAAGTTAGTTTATCACTGAATCATTCAGTTGTTAACTTACTGAATAGACCAATGCAGAAGTTTTCCAAATTTCTCTCCATTTTACAAAACACTAGTTCATAGCTGCAACCTGGAGTGAAGCTGTTTACAGCTCTGTGCTAAGTAGAAAGTTCAAATCAATTATTGTCCATTAGAGTTAGGTATAACTGATGAAATATCCCCAGAGGAGTATTGTAAATGTATCAAGATGTCCTCCCCCATTACAGAAATGGGGAGGCATGGTAAATTACTTACCTTCTCTCTTACACTTAATGTTTCTGAAATGCTGCCAGGCAGAAAAGGCTTATCTCGTCTCACTGGATTTAAGAGAGGTCTACACTGTAGTCTGGGATATAAGGGAAGGAAAAAAGGTACTAGAAGAGGGCAGATCCACATTAGGCTTTATTCCCAGATGGGACTTAGAACACAGAAATGGAGAAAAGGTGCTTAATAACCAACAGTGGATTCAAAATACATGCAGAAGATACCTGATCCAAAAGTCAGGAGAAGGGTTTTTTTATAATATAACTGAAATCTTTGTGCAGTGAGCTATGTAATAAATGCACTCATTAAAACATACACTGCGATAGCATTGGGCCAGAACATACAAACACATCCGTGCTTAAGGTTGTCTCCTACTGCTGAAGCAGAGTGAGCATAGTATTGAAAGTAACTAGTATTCGTGATTTGTTTCCATCAGGATCTTTTCCTTTAGCAGCCATTAGCCTGCTTCTCACTTGTTATCTATCTGGATCCAGGACTGTACAGGACATTGTAAAGAAATATGGAAAGAAAAGGTTCTTGCATGCAGGGAGCGTTATTTTGTGTAAGGCCTTTGCTAGGGATGTAATGAAGTTTGTTACTGCAAGACGTACTTTTCTGACACCTGATTGTAATGTTCTCAGACTACTGTTGTATCTCTGCTGGTATACAAGATCTCTTTGTGATAAAATGTGCGTGATCTCTGTTGAATGTGACCATCAGCACCACTGAGCACAAGACATTACAGATAGGGGAGAAACACTGTCTTGGGTTCAACCACTCTGAGATAGAAAAGAGCAGTAAGAACATCCTGGCAGAGAATGGGGGAAAGGAGGTACTGTGTTGGTGAACAGCCATGTTCCTAAAGAGTCTGTGAAAGTGAATCTTGACCTAATCAATGAGTTCAGGTGTATGAAAGACTTAATAGGTGTCCAGTGTTCTCTGAGCATCCAAAATGGAAATGGAAAATGCACAGTGCAATAGGAAGAAGTGTGCATCCCTCCTTAACATTGCCAGAAAACATTGCCAAAAGAAATTATAGCTGATGCTGCCCATGGAGAAGCTCAGACTCAAGCTTTGCAAAATATTTGGAATGTGTGGAATGTTTAGCAATTCAGTGAAGCAACAGGAGAAGGTAGGGTCAAAAGTTAAAAATCATGTGGGAGTGGTTCCTGACTCTTTGGGACTTTCGGCACTGCAGCCTCTGCCTATCTCAGCTGCAATAAGAAACAACAAAGCTGCAAGATCAGATTCAATGATGTAGGAGTACAAGAGAAAAGTGGTCTTGAAGGTCTTTAATTCTGAGGTGGACAGCCACAACACAACTATTTCAATTGTTACAACATCACTGACATGGAATTCCAAAGCCTGGTTTTCAGATTTCTACATATTTAGGATTTCTTATGTGACTCTTAGACAAGTAACTTGACCTCTCCAAGCTTTCATTTCTAACCCTGTAAATAGGAATGCTAACACGTTAGTAATCATAGAATCAGAGTCATAGAATCATAGAATCCTTAGAGTTGGAAAAGATCGCTAAAGGTCGTATAGTCCAGCTTCTCTGCAGTGAACAGGGACAATCACAGCTAGATCAGGTTTCCCAGAGGCTGATCCAGCCTCATCTTAAAAGTCTCCAGAGACAGGGCATCAACCACATCTGCGGGCAACCTGTTCCAGTGCCTCACCACACTTACTATAAAAGATTTTTTCCTTATATCTAACCTAAATCTACTGTCTTTGAGCTTTCCCCTTGTTCTTTCATGACAGACCCTGCTAAAGAGTCTGTCCCCTTCTCTCCTATAGCTCCCCTTTAGATACTGAAAAGCTGCTATCGGGTCACCTTGGAGCTGAACAGTCCCAGCTCTCTCAGCCTGTCCTCATTGGAGAGGTGTTCCATCCCTTGGATCATTTTTGTGGCCCTCCTCTGAACGTGCTCCAATAGGTCTATGTCTCTCCTGTACTGGCCGTGCTTGTTTTGATGTAGCCCAGGATACAGCTGGCTTTCTGGGCTGTGAGGGCACATTGCAGGCTCATGTCTAGCTTGCCATCCACCAATACCCCCAGGTCTTTTACTGCAGGGAAATTTACAAGGATTTTATGAGACGATATAATATATTGAAGGTTTTGAGATGAGCTGATGCTACAAGTATATGATTCACATAAGTAGCCAGGAAATAAAGAAATGTTGGGAATGCAGATCTAATGGAATGAGGGCACAGTAATTTGGCCACAGTAAAGTATAGATCTGTTTGTACAAAATCTTCCATCATAATTATAAGATGTATGGTAAGATCCAGCTCTCTCTTCTCAGTCTTAATTTTCAAAGCATTTTGCAAGGGAGGTAGCTTTGTCATTCATATCAGAATGCATTAATCATATCTCTGGTTGTTGGAACCTAGTGGATACTGGGCTGTGCACAAATTTCTATTGATATCAGTGGTATATGATCTCAGCATCTCATATAATCAGAAGAAATCATTATTGACGGCTTTTGGAGTTTATCTTCTCCATTTTTCTCCCTGACTTTCCCTGCAAGCTACAGTGATTAAAATAAGCTATTGTTGAGAGTCACAGCCAGTAAGTAGTGGGTGCAGCACACTCAGAGGTTGGAACTAGCTGGTCTTTAAGCCCAATCTGTTCTATGACCCTATGACTTTCCCTCTTGCTCCATTCATGGGTGTCATGGCCAGCTATGCTAAGGTTCAAAAGGAGCTGCCTCTTTGACAGCTATGCTCTTGGAGTAGTGAAAGGACATAACACAATTGAGCTCAAAGGCTTCTTTCTAAGAAGACCAAGAAGTGGAGGTTTAAGTTCCCTGCACTTTTCTGCTGCCATTGACACCATGTGCTACCATAGAAATCTGTTCTCTGGGAAGAGAGAGCTGTATGTGGCTCTCAACCGGTAATCAGATTTGGTACCTCTGCTTCTCCCCCACTCATTTTGAATGGAGAAGCTCAAGGCCTGAAGTGGGATTATCAGGAGACAACAAACTGCAATCACAAGCTAAATTGAGTAAGAACTGGAAGCTGGACAATGTTTGACACTTGGCATAATGTCTTTAAAGGCACAGGTTTGGAGGGATCTCTTTCCCAGAAAGTAGTGAATTCTATGACAAGTTAGTAAAATAAACATTTCCATATGAATTTAACACATTCTGTAATTCCTGACATGCAACTCTTGGTAAAATAAAACCATTTACAGAAATATTATAACACATAATATAGAGTTTCCTATTTCAGTTGTTGGTACTCTTTTTCCATCTTTAAAATGTCTTCAATCTCAGGCCTGGCAAAACATCACAAAGTGGTATCTGTTCATATTTGTTCAGATAGTGCTTTATGCTGTAGTTCTCTCCTAATTAATATTTCAAAAATGTACTAGTGAAGACTTTTATGATTATGTATGCTTATGCATCATTTGGAATCTATCGTCCTGTCTGTGAAGTCTGTCATTTGGTTAAAAACAGAAAGTATATGACATAAATGACCAGACACGTGGTATAAATAACAAGGAAAAAATATGAATCATAGTATAAATAACATGGTAAAAAGTGTGAGTCCTTCATATATCACCAATGGGATGTAAACCAATTATCCCACATGTTTAGTATACACACAAATGAATAACAATGTAATTAAAAAAAAAAAAAAGTCTTGGGTTACAGAAATAAGAAGTCAAATATTTCCATTCTGAATCACTTGTTCACTCAACTCTACCAGTCCTTCATGACTGATCTTAGAGATAGAGAATAACTGTAAACAGATTGTAGAATAATTTGAAAACTACATCTGTGTGGCTGTTTTGTACATAGTGTTGCTATATATAGTGTTGCTGATATCTCAGGACTCCAACCCAGTTCTGTGTATCCTGTGTACAAATGGAGGGATTGCCTTGCAGATACAGAATTCCCTTATTTCTTATTGCAAAATTCATACCTTGTATTCGTCATTATTCCAGGAATCAAAATTACCTTTCAAGGGCTTTGGACCACTTAAATTCATGGTCAGATATTCCACAAGTGATGAAAGAAAAAATACGTATATGCAATTGTTAAGATTTATACGGGGAAAGGAAGAAGAAAAATTAATTTGGGAACAGGAAGAGAGGTAGTTTTCTTTGTAAGCATGAAGAAACTCAAGGTACTAGAAATCACACTGTGGAGGCAGATTTGTGACCTACAGTCTCTGCTGCAACTCCTATTAGGGAGAGTGCCATGGTAGAGATGATATTCATGTATTCGTGATACAATACAGACAGTGTTATTGACATGAGCCTAGGATAGTCTTAATCTCCATTTCCAAGTGGTTCTGCTCATCCTAAATAAAAGAAGATGCAGGGAAAGTGTTTTGTGTTCTTTAAGATACAGATATTAGAGAAAATATTTTAGGTAAGCTTTAGGCATGCTCTTTCCTTAAGTACAGGGGTAATTCGTCTTATCTGTTCATCTTCAGCCAGATACTTCAGATATCACAAAAGATACAGCACAAAACTTGGGAAGTATTTAATGAGTATAAAATGCTTACAGGTCGTGCATATGAGTGTATGTATTGAGGTATAAATATATATTCATACATACCCGTGAATATATATATGTAAAAATAAGATTAAATAGTTTTTTATTTATATGCAAGTACAAGTATGTGTTGTTGGAATTCTATGTGTGTGTGTGTAGACATAAATTTGGGTATTTATATATGAAATATGTATATAGCCACTAATATATATATAGCCACTAATTTTGGTCTTATAACAGAGGTCAAAAATAAGCACAGCATGTCTGTTTATGAAATCTGCTGTCTTTTCTGAACCAGTGATGTTCTCCTCCTTCCAAGGCAAGGCAGAGATTACAGATTAATATAAAGATAACATTTTGAATGAAGACTAGACTGTAGGCTGCTGCAGTTTTAAAGAGGAATATTATATCTGAACCAGAGAAGAAAAACCTGTTTCATTGGATGGGAAGAGGCAGTTGTTTGAAATACATGGATTGGAGAACTGTTAATCTAATTCTTGGGGGGAAAGGTTAGCCAGCAGGAGACGCAAATGTAGGACACTTAAAATTACTGCTGTGAAAAATAAATGTAGAATGCACATGTATGATTTGTTACATACATATCCTTTCCACAGATGTATCATACGATGCTTTCAGAAACAGGTATTAGTAGGAAATGAAATTAACTGGCTGAGAAAGGTTGTGGATTTATAGATCTCATTCTAGCAGTTTTGAGCTTTGAAAGTAGGCTCTCTAAAGACATTACCCTTTTCAAACAACTAATTTCTGGGGAGAATAGCAAGAGTTTGTACCATAAACCCTAGGTATGCAGGAATACTTGTTCCCCATCCATTGGGCCTTGTATCATCTTGGGGCAGGTGGGTTCTTGCTGTGATCATAACACAACAAATGTTCTTGCTGATGTATTTCATCAAAGCCTTCTCTGACCTGGCATTCTCCCTCTTGCCCTGGGTACGCATATACGCTGGAAGGCAAAGTGAAGGGAGCTGGAGTTTTCATGGCTTTGTGCTGAGGGTGAAAAGCCTCTTTCTGGGTGTTCAGAAAGGAGACCTGGTGTATCCTTGGGTCAGCTCTGTGCCATTATAAATAGGCTGCTGTAAACAAGAGGACAAATTACTCTGACTTGTTCCAGACAGACATACAGTACGTGCAGCTTAGCAGGCAGCATTCTGAGTCACTGTATGCAAAATAAGCTTCCCAGGAGACTCTGCGATAAAAAAGAAGAAAGCAATTTGTTGTTATTTCAGTCATCATGACCAATGAGCTGCATAGACCATGGCTACCCACAGAGCCACCCATGACCAAGCAGTTGGACAGTTTGTGGCTTCTGCCTTCCCTCAGGTCGTTAAACATACTGGGGTTCCCAAGTGTTTCTGGGCCACCTTGACATAGTCAACTTTTGTGTTTGGTTAGACTTGAAAAATGTATAGAGCAGTCTGTTGTGTACAATCAAAGGAGAACTTAACCACTTTTGATGCCGAGTCCATCCTGGCTGCTGCTGTGCGCTCCTGTCTGGATTGCCTGGCTGCTGAAGGACAACTCACTGCTTAAATACCAAACCTCTTCTCATCATCTTGCTTTAACAGAAGAGGGAGTAGCAGAGGAGTTATTAACTGAGGAAATATCATTGAAAGTGACGCGTGATGCCTTGCATCTCAGCACGGAGCAGTCAGAAGAGTCTGAACAGACAGCCCTGCACCAAGAAAGGGCTCCAGTCTGACTGTGCAGATAAAGGAACGAGCTCTTTCTACAAATCCAAGATACTGCCATCCAGGATAGATGTATCCAACGGAGGGGACATGGTACATGAAGTTGCAGGAATCGTTTGAGAAAGTGCTATCACTGATAAATGTAATGAATTTCCTTTTCTCTCTTTTCTCTTTGTCGTTTTCCCTATCCGTACAAAGCCACAGTTTATCTTTCTGTCCTCGGGAACAAGGAAGCTGCCAGGCAGAAATTGAAGAGCCCGCACTAGCACAGAATGGAGCAAAGAATTCTCCATCACCGCTACAGATCTGACCAGCCTGTATTTAAGGTTTCCTTTTTTCTCTGTGCAGGCACAAATGCAATTAGGAAACCTGTGATTTCTCCTGAGTCTTGCCAGTCTGACAGCTTGGGAGAAGAAAGTGAGGAGAATGCAGGGAGTCACTGAGCTAACAATGATCGGCAGCCGCTCTCAGAACATCTCTCCAATCAAGGAGGGCGTATCGGGCACCAAGGTCTCACTTCATTCTGCAAACTGTGGCATCTTGGCACTTGCAGGCAGGGTGCACATTGTCAATCACACTGTGGCAGTCAGCACTGCCTCCACGAGCACTTAATTCCCCCTCCTGCCTTTCCTGGAGTGGTATGAACTGAAGAGGGTAGGAAATCAGAGCTAACGAAAGGTGACGGTGAGAGACTGAGAGAGTTTATCATAATAAATGCAAGGTAAAGGTAAACACACAACTTACAGTCCAGATTCTGTGCTCATGTATGACACTGACAGCGCCAGGGATGATGAGTAGGAACAGCAGAAAAAAAGATGTGTATCAGAGGATACTGCAAAATATATGCCTGAAAGTGGAAAGCAAGCATAAGGCTAAGGGAAAGGCTAGAAATGAAGACAGAGAGACAAGTATAAACAGTAGATAAAAGAACAGACAGAAAGAAAGGAGTGCAGTGGAAGAGATGGGTACAACTTACAGTGCATCCTCTCCTGAGACTGTCTGCCCAAAAAAGGTGGGTAGGATCTTTGAAACCTTTGAAAGAGATTAAACTCACAGTTTACCTTGAAATAAAGAGGATTGTGAATGTAACACGCTCAGCTGGTCTTAAAATATTTCTGCATTCTTGGCAGCATCCAGTAACACCAGCAGGAGCAGCATGACTTAAAGCCCTACAAATGAAAGTTAGCATGCACCCCAAACACTTCATTAAACACTAATGCATATACTGTGCAATGTGAGTGTGCACTGAAAGGGTAGGTATTTTTTCTCAGAGCATTTATGGGTGTATGTGTTGCCTACATGCTCTAGAAGACTTTACACAGATGAAGTAGCTTGAAATTGTCCATTCTAAGATTTAACTTCAGCAACCTATTACTTTTCAGCCTTCACCCTGGAAGCACCCATGGTTCTAAACACATTTATGCTTCGACGTAAAGACCTCCACAATCTAGTTAGAGGTATTTCAGTTCGGTGCCTGCAATTAGTGGATAGTTGTTATTTTGATTTTTCCTTGTTTCTCTGCAAAATGTGTGGCTCTGCTGCCTTATCTCAGAGATATTCTGAAGACTAAGGAATGAGATTTTAAAATGAAAAGCTGTTTGGCTACAGAGCAATGCATAACAAAGGATCATTGGAAGCTTTAGGTAGTGAGGTATTCCAACGATGTTCCTGATGTCCCTCCTCTGAAACCGGAGGTTTGTTCTGTGCAGCCAGGGTTGATGCTTGCTTATCTGTGACTGAGCTGCTAAAACCAAAGCTGTGTTTACCTTCCTCTGCCCTGCAGATCTGAAACGTAGCAGAACTGTTAGCAGCAATGCAAGGAGATCTACGTGCATGCGTGTAGTGGTATATCAGACAATGGGCCCTGAAGTACTGCTTTGGGAGGTGACAAGGAGATGTAAATACACTCTGCTCTGTCAAAAATGAATAACACTTTGGATGGGAAAAGGTGCATCAGAAAAATGTCAAAAGGACTATTACAGCAAGGATCAATAGAGAACCATGAACAAAATCTGCCAGATTTAACAGAACATTAATTTAACATCTTAAGCTTTAAAACCAAGCTTTTCTTTAGCTGATTTTGCAGGAATATTAGTGAATAATGTAAATCAGATCCCAGCTGATGAGTCTGGGCATCTGTGACTTGATTTATTTTTGTAAATGTAAATAGTAAAACGACTGTTCAGCAAAAACTAACCTGTTTTAGAATAGCCCCTTTTTAGAACCAGCTTTTCTAATATATAGCATATGGGTTTCCATTAGCATCATCGGGATGACCTCATGCATATCCTGGGGCAAGTTTTGGCCCCGGATGTTCTATAATTAAGTTCTAGTGGCTCACACTGCAAGCTTGTGTTTTGGATAACTTACTTAAGGCTGCTAGCATTTGAATGGCCACAACTGGGGCCTTCGTGTTAATGCCCCATTAATCCCTCTGCTCTGGGATCAGGTTTTCCTGCTTTAACATCTGTTGCACCAGCAGTCGGTGCACCTACGCTGTCAGCATGCAGAAGGTCAGAGGCACAGGGGAGGCCGTGCGGATCTCTGCTAAAGGGACAGTTTCAACAGGACCACAGTTTGCATTGCATGCAGCCACGTTTGCTGCTCCTGCCTGAAAAAGCATCTTTATGTCTCATTGCCCGCCCAAACTGGTGTTAGCTATGGGGTTTCTTGAAATGTCCCAGCCTCCTGTTTGGATCCACCAGCATCTCTTATTTTAGTAGGAGCTGAATCAGCCATAAATTAGTGATTAGATATTCTAGCACCTAATACCTTATGTGCCAGAAAAAAAATCCTAATTCATCCTTCACATGCTAAGTTACTTGTAAATGGAAATTAAGACCTGCTTGCATTTGACTGGCTTTTGTTGCTCTGGTCTTAGAAATCTTAGAAGCCTTGTCAGAGATGTAGATGCTTTCTGAATATAGAAGCACGGTGTTGTTTACATTAGTATTTGGTGGGGAATTGTAACAAGATCTTTCTCGTTGTGGATCTTACTATGATTATCTATGTGGGGGATGGTTTAAAAACTTCAGCTCATGCATGTACAGGGCAACTTCTTGCTTACGTGCAGTATATTTTCTGCCACAAAATTTGATATATTGCTGCTCTCTGGATGGCACTGACTTCCGTGTTGTTCTCAGACACGATCTGAGGAATGCTTTTGGGCCTTCAAGGAGCTTCGTGGGTTTTGATTAGTTTGGACACTGATTCACTCACACTCCTTGTCCCACTGGTTACCACATTCCTGCCTCTCCATTCTTTCTCTCTCTCCAAATAGTTTTATTTGTGGGGAGAGCCCTGTCTGTTTCCCACACTTTGGGAAAAATGGAAGTGGGAAAGTGAACTATATGAGGAGTGAACATGTGGCTATGCAAACTGAGGGAAGAAGATCTGGACTTGTTTCTGTAAGAGGAGAGACCTTTTTTAATGTTGATATAAGACACAATCAGACTGCTCTTTGTGATTTTAAAGATCAGTTTACGTACACACATCAAACTTTCAAAAGGGCTTATTTTACAAATCTTAGCAAATTTTAAAAATCCCTTTATGCTCTTAGAAAATTGTTGTGTTATCAAAGTGATAGAAAGCACACCATTTTAAGCAGTTTGATTACTAGTGACTGCAATGCTCTGCTTGCTGTTCAGAAAAGCTATCAGCTGTCAGTCACGTCAGCAGAACCCATGGGGTTAGGAGTGCTGGTTTGGCCAGGCTGAAGGTCATTAAAGCATCCTATCTATATGGACTTACAGTATTAACTTTAAAATTAGCTTGCTCTTGGGGGAGTGAGCAGCATTGTGTTTCCTCCTCATATTTAAGTGTTATCCTAGCCATAATGGCTGTCAGAAGCATTTTGTCTGTCAGCTGCTTGGAAGGTCCACAGTGACGTACATGGGGTTTTAGGATACAAGGCCTGTCGAAGCTGAGGTAAGGAATGAAATATTGCATGTGTCTTATAAGTGCAGAGCACCAGTTATCAATGTATATCAGCTGGAAGATGAACACACAGCTTCAAGCCTGCAGCACCAGGCAGACACATGGTAGCCTTGTCTTCTATTAAACTTAGCAGGGATTTCTTTCTGTTCTTTCAAAAGGAGCTATATTTGGTTTTGCAGATAGACAGGTACATACAATTAGTTAGTGGGGAACTGTGGAAAGTTAATAAGCTGTCCAGGCTGGGATTTGACAATACATGGGATGCAGGGACCAAATCAGTTCAACAGATTTCCCTCTTGGGCTGCTCAGGCTTGCCAATATATTGCAGTTCCTTAGTCCCCCACTTGTGCCAACACAGCTGTTAGTGGCGTTGCGCTACGAAGGGAGACAACTAATCTTTCTTTAAATCGTGGATTTTTTTGCAGGGATTGCAATGTCCTGGGGAGTAATGAGAATATCTTATCTGATATTGCTTCTGAAATCACTGTTTTGTTGGACCTTCAGCTTCAGGGCATGATTTGCAAAGTAATTAGTACTGCATTTATGTCCAGCATTTTGTGCAGGAAGTACCATTGCTAGTGCAAACAGCTCAATATCTCCAAAAAATCCAAAATTTAATGAGATTTTTTACTTCGCCTCATGAAAGGATCCCATAGTAGTGCTGTACACCTAGAGCTTAGGTGGTGCCAGGAGATGCTGCATCGTCAGCTATCTGAGGCAGCACCTCCTGTGCAAGACTACAGGGAGTTAAATCAGTGTCTTTGGTCCCAAGAGGGTTTGTGTTTTTCCCTTGGTTCAAAAATACATGCAAAGAGGAACGGATGACACTCAAATAGATATACTGCTAACCTAATTTTTGTCTTCAACAACACCGCTGGTGTAAAGTTCATCCTTCTTGCTGAAAATAATCAGTAAAATCAAGTTTATTCCTCTGTCTCTACCTTTTCCTTGCTTCACACCAGTTAGCTCTTTGCTTTCCAGTTTTAAAAGCTAAGAAGGCTGAAAACAGCTGATACCGGGTCCCAAGTTTAGCTGGTGGCTTTTTCTTCTGCTGTCCTTTGCTGTCGCAGGTTATGGATGGGAAGTGACAGGATCATTTAATCTCATCATTTTCTGACACCTGCCTGCCTTCCACTGCCACCCCCTGCATGGTTCTGTGATGGATTTTGTCTTGTGCAACTTTTTTCAGTGTTTTAATACTTAAGTAAGAGGTGTATTACTTTTTCTCTTATAAGCTTATATCTGCTGTTCAGTAGTGTGGCAGAGTGCAAGGCTCAATCTTTCTGTCATTGTCTTTACAAAAAGACCAGCTCCCTTTTGCACTGTCAGGTTTCTGGGTTTGTGATACACTTCCCCTTTAGCAGCTGATTGACTCACAGGTCAGAAGGTCACATACCCTTTTAAGTCATTTCCTCCCTGTTATTGTCACTTCTGTTGTTTGATTCATACATGCTGCTCTCTCTTTATGCAGTGGATTATCCACTCCTCTTGTGTGACCATTCCTTGTCATGCCATCCAGAGCTGAAAGAGCCATCTCCTCTTTTGCTCCTTGCTGATCTGCTCCTTTCCTCTTACACATCTCCATCTCACTCATAGTGTTCTTCATCGACAGTAATTTTAGTCTCCTTCTGGTTAATCATCATCTGGCCTGCCAAAGTGTGTTTCATGGATTTCCATATTTTTCAAGGATGGCTTTTAGGCCAGAAAAACACGGTGTACTTTGGAGTCATCAAACTGGAAAAACAATCAGGACCTGCTCAGCCCATCTCCCCAGGGCCAATGGAGAATTGTGTGTGCATCACATGTTCAGTGTTTTGTCTCAAGGAGTTTGCAGCACAGTCAGCCTTCAGTTCCTTCCCTAAGGAGACTGCTCTTCAGTCTTGGGCTGGAATTGATGTTACTGCTCTTGATTTTATCCATATACCTTTTATTAGTAGCTTTTTTTTTTTTTTTTGCATTTGCATTTGCATTTGCATTTGCACCTTTTAATTATACACACCTTGGTTTCATGCCTTTCTCTTTATCTGCTAGCCATTGTCATGTAACTGGGCTATGCAGATGTAGCACTTTAGCTCTTCTTTCCTTTTTTATTTTTTTCGTACCACCCTGGTCATTTTATGTACCTCTTCTCTGAACTCTCCAATCACTCTGATGAGAAGGTGTCCAGAAACGAATGTCAGATTCCAGGTGATTTCACCTCAGAGCACAGACAGAGAGACTGTTGCTATATCTCACTGTTATGTGATGTGATGTGATCACTTAGCTTCTAATGCTGCTGATTTGTCTTGACTTCTGTGTGTGTGTTAGGTCTAGACTGGAGCCATCATCTGTGGCTCTTAAAAATGAACTTTTTAGCAGGACTCAGGCTGATTCTATTTATCTGATTTTGTTAATCTTCCTTTTGGGCTCCCTCAGCCTCCTTGCTCTCCCTTTTTCCGGGAGTGTAAGACTGTAAGCCTCTCATGTTACAAGTGTTTCAGTTACTGCAGCTTACTGCTACCCCTGCTTTCTGAGCAAGTCCTGTGGGCTAGGACTTCAGGGTCACCACCTCCTATGTGTAGCACATACCTTTAGTATTCTAAGCCTGTCCAAAGCAAAGGCATATGCTTCCTTAAGGATGCTGGGGGAAGGGAATCACGTTGCCTGTAGTGAATCTTTGTGAGACTAGGTCATAAAGTAACATCAGCCTGGAGCAAAACATTTGGTCAAGGCACTTCTCCCCACTTGTCAGGTGGTTTGAACCCAGGTGTTACGGATGCATAGAGAGAAAGAACCAAGGAGAAATACATTGAGATAACATGAAATTTTTTGAGGTATTTTTATTCCAATAGATGTTTTCCCCTAGCCCTTGCAGTCAGCTGCAGATTCAAGTAAACAAATAATCTGAGCAGCTTCTTAAAATGCATGAAATGTAAAAGGCAAGATTTTGTTTCTCTCCACAGTGCTCACCACCAGGTAAATCTACTTTGTCCATCTGGCAGTTAGATATTTTGATCACTGATACGCTTAGGAACACTGTTATTCTCATTCTCATGCTGTTTGTTCCTTAAATATTTACTTCTGGCATGTGTATATGCAGACGTACCAAAGCTTATACCTTTCCATATGCCAAGAACGCTTTGGGCTCATGCTCAGCTCTGGTGTGGAACCTCCTGCGTAGCCGTGCTGCAGTGACCTTTGTGCTAACTGCAGTGTCACGGCCTCTGTGCTAATTGCAGTTCGGTATTGAAAAGGCAGAATTTATGTCCTTGTTAGTGAAGCCTTTTCAGGATAAGATAAGGAAAAGATGCATACCTCTCCCCTGTCTGCTAATGTTGATAGTGCAAGATGAGAAAAATGTGTAGAGTACAGTAGAAGGCGTATGCTGTAAACAAGAAGCTGTAAACATAGTTGTGTTGAAATGCACTGTCCAGTGGGTGAACGTGGTTGTGCTGGTCTTTTTGAATTGTTAACATACCACTACTTGAGTTTTTTGGTAGACTGAATTCTTAATCAGTAAACTGGTTCATGTTTGGGCAGTTCTGACTCTTGGCTTCTTTCTTTACAATTAACTCGCAGCAAGAGTTGGGACAATGACTAACCAAAACGTTGATGGATGGATTTCTACTGCAAATCTGTCACATTATAACCTGGCAGCTTCTGTTCATCATTTACATCTCAGTAAAATGATCTGGAAAGTTTGCATCAAATCAGAATCATTTTGTTTTGTTCTTATAGCTCTCTTGATTTTAGTATGCTCATTTTGCATCTCTTTTTCTTTATTTCTAACCTACTTTATGGATTTAATCTACTAAGGGCTATCCATCTATTATTACAATACCAAAAAGTTTTAGAAAGCCAGATCTGTTTTAAACACAAGAGAATCACGTAGTTGCCTAAAGTCAAGGACTGGTGGGCTCCCTATCACCTCTTGTTTGCTGATTCTTCATCTATTTGAGAGGGGAGGCAATGCTGGGGAACGTGCTGAGAATGATGCCCCTTTGGCTGAGAAGCTTTAAACTTCCTTTGGAAATAAAATCCAGAAAGGAAGTGATTTGTTCTTTTCCTGCAATTTCCAGGAAACAGTTGAGTTATGCAGTTTCTTTTATTTATTATTACCCGAATCATTGCATTTCTTTTTGTCTCTCCTTCCTCATAATAGTTTCTACATAAAGATCTCAAAGTGTTTTCTCAACGTTCATGATTTAAGCCTTATAAATCGCTTGTGAAGTCAATCTGTTTTTAAGATGATTGGCCTTACAGAGAAGCTGAAGCACAGAGCACTGAAATATCTTTCTCAAGGCCGGGCAGAGATTCCCCAGAAGAGGTGTAAGTAGGACCCAGATTTCCCGATTCCTAGTGCTGTTCTTTAAAATAAATCAAATTCCCTTTTGAATTCTGAAGATGCTCTTTGATGGTGGTGATGGCAGTGTAGCAAGCCTTGTTTCATATTTGTAAAACTTTGTATTTTCCCTTTTGATCTCACATCCTTTAAACCTTATTATTATTATTTTTACTGATGCCGGCTCTAATCTATTTCTATTTTTATTTTGGCAGCCCTGAGTTTTCCATCAAATTGGTGGAACTGTCGCTTCCTAAACTACTTCATAATATTAAAATTGATGAGATTGACTTGAAGCTGCTTTTACTTTTCGTTCCTTTTTTCTTGCTCTTTTAATAAAGGCAAATCAAACTGATATGTTCCACATTTAAACCTGTACATTCTTTCACTTGGTATATTCTGATTGATGGCTCTGTTTCTTACTACTCCTTTTCTATTATCATGCGTATCCATTTGTAGTAAAATACCTAGCTATCTTCACTGTTGTATTTTCATACTCCAGTCAAAAAGCTCACTGCCTCTCAGTAACCGATTGCAAACCCTTTTCTTTTCCATCCTTTTCAGGTGCTTTGTGTGGCAGCTCAGTCCTGCTGCAGACTAAACCCCTTGCTTCTTTTTTCTTTGCTTCTTGTACCGTGAAGTCATGTGTGAAGTCAGTGACATCACAGTGGGCTGCTGTGGGAAATCTTGTGATATCTGAAGGAGAGGATTATAAGTAGGTTAACAAAGCCATGGCAAGACTGGAATGATAAAGGTGTTTATCATACCATAAAGCATCTCAGTAATTAGAAATTTAAGCACAGACATTTTCTGTTTTTTGAGGGAGAGCTGGAATTTTATCTGCTTTTCTGTTGCTTCATCAAGGAAGTTCACGTTTATAAGCAAGAATTGAAGCTGCACTTTGTTTTTCATGCAGTAAGAGGGAAGGGAGAATAGTCAGGCAGGCTTGGTCTATAACATTGATTTGTAACCAACAAAGGAAATGTCTACTTATGAGACACAAATCAATGTAACCAGATTGTGAAAGTGCAAACAGAGATGTGAGAAAATTGTTTGATCATTACTCTTGCTTTGGAAAAGAGAGGGGGCCAGATTCTGCTCTCATTTATGAGGGTGTAAATGCCATAAAAGCCAGAGACTGACCAGAATAATTATGAAGGAGATTTCATTTAGTGTCCTTCTGATGGCTGGAGGTGTAAGGCATTAGAATCAGGAAGGAGGCTAAGTGGCAATGGGAGGCAGAGAAAGGATGCTGTAGCAAAGAAGATATGAACCAGGTTTTGTTATTAATGAGTTGTAGGTACAGAAAATATATTGATGTACCTTCCCATGGAGAGATGGCCTATGTGAACTGTGCACCTGCTTAATTCAGTGGAAATCATAAAACAGTTTGCTTTAACTTCAGACTTTTTTTGCCACAGGGTGAGATATTTCCTTAGAAATGAACTGCTCTCTTGAGAATAATCTAGTCCTGCAGGTTCTAGCCTGCAGGGTCCGTTATCTAGGAAAAACACATATTAGCAACAAAACTCACCATATTTTGAAGATAATAAGAGAATTCAGTGGTTTCAGTCCATTTGGCCTGTTGGCGCTACTAGATGCTGATTTGGAAGCAAACCCCTTTATTCTTTGCATGGGTAGGCTTTACAAGGACTTTATACTCTGTAGAGGGATACGGTTAGTTGTGCCAATGCCAAATCTCTGGGGTAAACAGCTTCTGAAGCTGTGGTTTGGTGGATCTGGGTCCTAATACACCATCAAAAACACTGTAGCCGCATAACACGAAGTGTTGATTTAGGATAAACTTGCATACCGGTTCAAATGTTTTCAGAACAAATGGATTAACTTCATATGGCAGGCTTTTTGCCAGATCAGATATCACCTGTCTGCGCCACTCTGACTTCAGGCTAGATTATATATCGTCTGTTCTCCCACAGCAACATCAACTCTTGCCAATTTGATAGTAACGTGATCATGTGCCCATACCCAAAGCAGGTCAGATCTATATTGTTGAGTGATCCAGTGTTAAGGGCTGTGGGCTGATAGTCTGAGTCTGTTCATTAGTGGGGAAACTTCCTCTTAACTTCAGCCCACCAAGGCTGAAGCAAACCCTCCTTCCTTCAGTTGAGCATCTGGCTTCATTTTATGTTTCAGTCATCCTCTTCCATCAGCAGATCCCAGTGCTCATAGTGACAGTAGGCTTTCCTCAGATGTTCCCATTCAGTTCCATCAGAGAAGCAGGTCAATGTGTGCATACATACCTGCCCAGCTGAAAGGTGTGGAAACCCAGTCAGAGATAGATATTTTTATTCTGGTTAAACTACTCTCATTCCTATGGTTATTGTTTTATTTATGTCACAATACAAGATTAAATCAGGCCATGGCTTCCCAACAGGCAAACAAGGCGAGTCTGAACAAATGATGTTTTCAAAAGTTTTTGGGATAAGAATAATTCTGAATCTAAAATGTGTGAAAGGAACATTCAGTATTTGTTACAAGTTAAACTTCCCTTTAAAGAAGGAGATGCAACAAGTTCTTTCATCTAACATTGTAAATAAATTTTAAAAAGTCCTCTTTTTAGTTTTTTCTAACTTTTAAACTGTATTGGGCTTTGAGATGGAGGCAAAACTCTCCATGTTACTTGCCCCAACTCTCACATACAGTGAATATTTACCTTCGAGTGCTCCTTGCATCATGATATTTTAAAGTAAATGTCTTTTTGTCAGGGATGGCTCTTATATAATACATGTTGTCATCTGGAGTGAGGCACAGTTGTGCATATTTAGCTGGTTTACTTTGTAATGCGTCATTACAAGTGACCAAAAACATGATACAGGAAGTTGTTTGTGTGCTTTTTTTTTTATTGCTTATGCAACTCCCAAGCTGAAAATGTTCTAGAGAGCAGATGGTACAGAACAGTCAACTGCAAACTCCATTTTCCAGATGCATAGATGTTTAATGTCTACTTGAAACCAGTTCAGATGGTTTTGTAAATTTGAGACCAACTATTGTTTAACCCTTTGCTGTGCCACCGGTGAAAGTTTCCTATGGAAGCTTCAGTCCTAATAAAATAATCTAAACGCACAAGATATGTAGTGTTCCCAGATGCTTAACTGGAATATGGGGCCATGCTGTGATAGGCAACTCAAATATTAATCCTGTTTTTCTAGAAGGGATATTGCAAGTTGAGCAACTCATGCATGGTCCGTGGTTTCTATTCCTTTCTCTTTCTTTCAATTTTCTAAATAGTACACTGTAACACTATGGCCAATATCTGAATTTCTTACTGCTTGACAAGGGGATTACTAGATAGTGAAAACAAATTAATTTGACTTCCTACAGAAAAGGTAAGAACTTCTTACCCTACGGCAGTAACACAGTCAGCTCATCGTGACTGCATGATACTGATAAACTACAGTTTACAACTCAGCAGGTTTCTTGTTTGATTTGTTTTTTTCACTTGCTTGGGTCTTTGGACTTTTCACAGTAGGCTTGTGGCTGCTCAGCCATCAGTTTTTATTTGATAATAAATAAAAGTACTAGTCCAATTTTTTCCCCAGTTGTACTCAAAGAAATCTCTCTGAGATCATATGAGTACTACAGACTAACTTATTTGGAGGTTATCCAGGAAAGCCAGTGTGCAGTTGTGGACCAGTCCAATCAATTTATGTGTTCAAACACAATTTAGCTTTAGTTCAGTTCTGACTTTACTGTCAGGCAGTTGGTGGATCCAGGATTGTAATAAGTGAGGCACTGGATCTCACAGTACAAAACTGTTGATGAATGTCCACAGAATTTGAAACAGGCAAATAACAGTTCCTTCAAAGATATTTCCTGGTTATATGGTAAAACTTGGTCAGAAGTAGACATAGAACCAGAGTATCACATCTGATCCATTCAGCCTTACTGTTTTCACATACTTCCAACAAACTTTAAAGAAAGATTATCTAAGCTGACAATAGCTTTAGAAATAAAAGCTGAAGAGAAACATTTTTCTTTATTACCCATTCAGTTTTTAACTATTTGTTACATTCTCTGAATGTGAAGAGATGGACCTAGACTGAACTCACAATTCTGAAGAATCCTG
This sequence comes from Chrysolophus pictus, assembly GCA_037305975.1. Classification (NCBI taxonomy): domain Eukaryota; kingdom Metazoa; phylum Chordata; class Aves; order Galliformes; family Phasianidae; genus Chrysolophus; species Chrysolophus pictus. The sequence continues at coordinate 112,904,460 of CM074576.1, read as the reverse complement.
AGGTCAAACTGACTTTCCAAATCTCTGACTATGATCCATCTCTTAAACCAAGAGAATGTAGTAGTCTGGAATGGCTGAAGTCTGGCTCTTATGTTGGTAATACTGTATAATCCAAACTTAGATGCCAAAGTATCTGGTTGATGGTAAGAGAGGTCAGAAGGAACTCGTTTCGTTGGAAAACTTTATAAAACAGCTTGGAACCTGTTCATCTTCATTTTTCTCTTCCTTTGAAGAGTTTTGAGTTATTTATTAAGCTGAGTCATGATGCTACAATTGATGTACCTGAGAGCACATTTCTCTACTACAAAGGTTTGTCCCATTTGGCAAGAGGACAGACAGTTCAATGTCTCAATGAATAGCACCAAAGTTACTGGAGATAATTTCTTCTTTGGCCTCCTACTGAAAATGTAGAATTTCTGTGAGGCCAGTATAATCTTTAGAAACTCCTCCTTTAAGCAAACCACCTGTGGACTACAATATAAATAGTATTTTCAAGATACAGAATTTTTATTGGAAGATCTCATTATTGATTTGCAACATTTCCTATTAGCCTTACAGTAATGAATGAGTTTCATATTTTCCTTCACTCTACCAAGGAGAGAACAGAGGATAGAAAAACATAATGGTTTGTCAGAACCGTGGAAATTAACAGTTTTATTAAAATGTATGCCTTTTCTAAGAGACAGATGGAGAGTTCATGTCTAGCAAGAGTTAAGCTTTCCAGTCAGACTCCAGTGGTGGTCTTTGCCATTTAATGCTCTTTCAAAACCAAATGCTGCTGTTGCGTTTTCTTTCTCTCCCTCTTGCTGCTTGGGCTGTGAAGCAAATTGTATGTACTGAACTGGTTTCTCAAGGCAATAAGTGAAAAAAATGGCATTTTAAAATAATAGTTGCCAGGTCCTGCAGCTCAGAACTGTCATATTGCATGTTAAAAGCTCTCTCCTTCCCAGAAGTGAGGTGTAAAAAGTAATATGAATATTTGTGTGTGAGTGCATGTGTCTGGGTCTGGGACACAGACAGATTCCCTACCTGGAAATGGCTTGCTATTATTAGATATTCAGTTACCAGGGGTTATGTAAGACAATTGAAGCTCTGTTTTTTAACAGAGACATGATTCATGCTACTTGTAGTAACACTAACCACCTCCAAACGAGACAGAAAGCAGACACAGACAAAAGGCTGAAGAAATCAATGCTGGCTGAACACAGCCATTCTCCTGATACCTTCTCCGTCTTCAGCAGCCCTCAGGTTATCGGCAGCAGAGTTTAATGCTAATTCTGAAGTCACCTGGAATTATCAAGCTGGTGCACCCATATCCATAGCCTTTGCAAGGAGCAGCTGAGGCTGTAGGAGATGGGACAGGAGACAGTGCTGGATATGCTTTGCCATATTCCCAGCAGTGTCTCTGGTGTTCTGCAGGATGCTGAGGGAGCTGTGAGAAGAACTAACACTCCTACTCTATTTTCTCAGTTACTCCAGCTGGGAAGGTTGGAACCAAAACAACTTTTGGCTTCTCTGCCATTAACACTTCTGCAGTCATTTTTATAGTAATGTGGAGGGAGAGTCAAGACCTGGAGTAGCTTTGAACTTCTGCCAGTATTCTTCATTAGAGCAAACTGTGAAATCTTATCGAACTAGAATAACTCTGAGCTCCCCTGCAGCTAACGTTCCTGATCCATTTCCTATGGTACTTCTTGCTGGTCATGAAGGAGATTAGAATATCTGCAAGCTCCTTTTTGATTTTGTTCAATGGAGCGGTTTTTGTATGACAGTTTCTGTTGGGAGATAGCAGGAGTAAGGTAGCTGCCAGATTGTCTACAGTTAAAGATCCAGTCTCTTTCTTACAGAGAAAAAAAATGGGGTTAGGTTCAGGACACCAAAGTGAACACTGATGGGGTGTTTATCTACAGCATGTATCTTTTCAGAAATAAAAGGTGGGGAAGTTGTTGCGAGGTCTCCTCCAGCCACTGCCATTCCCTACTCTGTATGCTCTTGGAAGACTGAATCTTCTGTAATATTTCATTTCAGCAACATCTAAATCATCCTGTATAGTAACTTCTGCTGTCAAGGAGGAAGTTTGCTAAAGATTTGGAAATGGTCTTCTTAGCTCACTGGAGACAGCCCTCCTACGTTAGCAGATCTTATCAAGCGAAAGAGCCAACTGCCTTCAGTTTCATTCAAGAAAGTTTTGAAATAACCAGAGAAATAGCCTTGAAGAGGTTCAGAGGAGAGCTGAATTCAAATACATTCCAAGAGTTCATCATTTGCTAGTACTGCAATAAGAAAAACAAATATTACTGATACGTTATTTTCCTTAATGTGTTATGTTATATATACCGTTGAGAGCAGAAACCACTTCAGCAGCTGTTAATGTTGGTAATCGTTCTCCATCAGCCACACTGCATAAAGTTTTAGGAGAAAAGCATGCTTTAAAAATGTCATGTAGTCATGTCTCTGACCTTTCCTGGCTCTGGGTATTTAAAACCTGGATCAGGTGGCACTGACATCTCTACATTTCAGATAAAATAAAGAAAAATCCTTTTTTGATGCAGCTGATAACTAACTTAAAAAAGCAAATAATTATCACAAATATGTATCACACCTCAGGACACATTGCTGTCAGTGACTTGACATTTCAAATGATGAGTTTCACAAATGTGCATAACCATCAGATTTGATTGAACAATGTTTTAGAATAATTCACATGTTCATCTAGAACTTTTTTTCATTGTGTTTTGGCACTGAAGCATGAAACAAGAAATCTACAGTGGGTTTCTCTTTGCTTTTGAGGAAGCAAACGCTTTGATCAGTTCTACGTACTCCAAGGCTGCAGTCAGTTATTCCTCAATGGATAATGAAACCAAAACCCAGAGTGGCTCTGTTTCTCTGTGGATCCCGTGTGATATTTTATATATAGTTTTTGACATAAATCAAACAAGCTTTCATTTGTACAGTTTGAGGCCAGAGGCAGCAAGCACACAGGAAGAATGGTATGCATATTTGGGAAAACATGTTCAGGTTCTTTTTACCTAGTCTTTTCACTTTGTTGGTTACTGGCTCTTTAATGATTGACTTGCAAGGAAAATCTTCAGAGACTAGAGACAGTCAGCCAAAACATCAACAAAAAACTTGAAATCATTTGAGTATTTTTTTCCTGACTGTCAGTAACATCATTGTTTAGCTCTGCATTTAGGCAGTGATGAATCTTAAAACTTAAGGAAGATTCCTTGTCTCAAACATGATCTTTAATCACAGAATCACAGAACTGCAGGGGTTGGAAAGGACCTCAAGAGATCGTTGAGTCCAGCCCCCCTGTTAAACCAAGTTCCCTACAATAGGTCTCACAGGTTGGCATCCAGATGGGTCTTGAATATCTCCATAAAAGACTCCACAGCCTCTTTGGGCAACCTGTTCCAGTGCTCCATCACCCTTACCATAAAGAAGCTCTTCTGCATGTCTGTATGGAACTTACAGTGTTCAAGTTTTAGTCCATTACTCCTTGTCCTATTTCTGCACACCACCAAGAAGAGCCTAGCCTTGTCAATTTGCCTCCCACCTCCCTTTAGATATTTATAAACATTAATGAGATCCCTCTTAAGTATTCTTTTCTCCAGGCTAAACAAACCGAGGTTACTCAGCCTTTCCTCACACGGGAGATACTTCAGGCCCTTCATCATCTTTGTGGCTCTCTGCTGGACTTCTTCCTGGAGATCCCTGGTTTTTTGAACTGAGGACCCCAGAACTGGATACAGTATTGTAAATGTGGCCTCACCAAGTCAGAGTAGAGGGAGAGGATCACTTCCCTTGACCTGCTGGCCACGCTCTTTTTAACGCACCCCAGGATACCACTGGCCGTCTTGGCCACAAGGGCACACTGCTGGCTCGTGGCCAACCTGTTGTCCAGCAGGACCCCCAGATCCTTCTCTGCAGAGCTCCTCTCCAGCATGTCAGCTCCTAACCTGTACAGATGCATGTGGTTATTCCTCCCCAGGTGCAAGACTCTACACTTGCTCTTGTTAAAGCTCATCAGATTCCTTCCTGCCCAATATAAATATAATATAAATCTTCCTCTAGCAAAGGCATCAGTATGATAAGTAGCAAGTTTCTTCTTTTCCTTCTAAAACAAGTATCATAATAAGTGAAAGAGGAGAATTTCACTTATATGATTCTTATTGGGGGGGGAGGGGTAAGTCATCCCATCTTTTTGCTTATCCATTCAATAACTTGATTCTTGCTGCTTGAGAAAATTAGATCTATGAGTAGAAGTTTCATTTACTACTTTATATTGTTCTTGGTTGTTTTTTGTTTTTTGGTTGTTTTTTTTTTTGTGTGACAAATGAATAAAATCCACTTAAATTTTATATCTGGCATTATTCTATTGGCCTACATGGAATTATACCATGAATTAATCTAAATACTGTCTCATAGTTTCTGCAAACAACAAGCGTTGAAGGAGCAGAATCTGATTGCTATGATTTTTATCAGTTACCATTTTGTATCACCTTCCAAAATTACAGCAATGCAGTTCAGATTTGTGATTGATAAGAAATACAGATATGGTAGCCAGGCATTGGATACATCAAATGCTGTAGTACTTAGACCATGAGGGAAGTGGTTTCCACTTGTTAGAACCAGTGCCAGTAGTGTAAAGAATGTAACACAATTGTGCTCACAAAATCTCACAATTGTGAGATTTATTGTCTTCTTCAATATCTTTATTGATGACCTGGATGAGGGCATTGAGTGACCCTCAGTAAGTTTGCAAATGACACCAAGTTGGCAGGAAGTGTCAATCTGCCTGAGGGTAGAAAGGCTGTACAGACGGATCTGGACAGGTTGGATCACTGGGGTGAAGCCAATGGAATGAGGTTCAGCAAGGCCAAGTACTGGGTCCTGCACTTTGGCCACAGCAGCCCCGGGCAACATTACAGGCTTGGGGCAGAGTGGCTGGAAGACTGTGTAAGGAAAACAGACCTGGAGGTATTGATTGATGCTCAAATGAACATGAGCCAGCAGTGTGCCCAGTTGGCCAAGAAAGCCAATGGCATCCTGGCCTGCATCAGAAACAGTATTCCCAGCAGGAGCATGGAGGTAATTAATACAAAGGTCCCTCTGTACTCAGCACAGTTGAGTCCTCCCCTTGAGTACTGCGTTCAGTTTTGGGCCCCCACTGCAAGAAAGACATCAGGGTCCAGGGTCCTGGAGTGTGTCCAGAGAAGGGCAACGAAGCTTGTGAGGGGTCTGGAGCACAAGTCTTATGAGGAGTGACTGAAGGAGCTGGGATTGTTCAGTCTGGAGAAGAGGAGGCTCAGGGGAGATCTTATTGCTGTCCTGAAGGGAGGTTGTAATGAGCTGGGGGTCAGCCTCCTCTGTTGTGTAACTAGTGACAGGGCTAGAGGGAATGGCCTCAAATCATGCCAGGGGGGATTCAGGCTGGATGTTAGAAAATACTGCTTTTCTGAAAGAGTAGTCAGGTGCTGGAATGGGATGCTCAGGGAGATTCACAACTCTGGAAGTGTCCAAGGAATATTTAGACATTGTGTTGAGGGACGTGGTTTAATGAGAACAATTGGTGATAGGTGAACGGTTAGACTGGATGAGTAGGTCTTTTCCAACCTGGTGATTCTATGATTCTATGATTCTGTGATTATGCAGTCCCTGCAGGTGAAAGTACATTATATATTTGCAATTCTGGTTGTTGAAACCTTTTTTTGTGGACATTCAGTACTTCCTTCAGTTCACCAACATCTATGGGAATAAGAGTTTCAGAGTTTATGCTAAAGTATTTGCAAGGACAGCAGTCAATCAAACCACAGCAGTGTGTAAGGGAGGAGGAAAAAACTCAGCTCATTCTCTTCATATGCTTTCATTGTTTTTGTTCTTCCTGAAAAATAATGTCCTTTCAGATTTCGTTTGACATCTCCATGATGTTGAACAGATTCGGAGAAATCACCAATATTTTGACAGGGTTCCTTGGCAATGAAATGCTCATGAAGCTCATCTGTCATGAGCTAATCTGGCTCATCTAGCCAAAGCAGTAGCTTAGGCAGATATATTACTGTAACAATTTAATTTCTACACATTTTCTTCATCTCGGTGATTGCAGTGATGGCAACTCATATTTCAGTAGCAGAAACATTGGCAATAACTGCAGCACAACAATACCTTTGTTTTTCTTGTAAGAACCTTACTCAAGTGGAGCAGTACAGTATCATGTTGTCCAAGCACCTTTTTCTTGGTGTATGTGCTGACAATCTTCAGTGTTCATGGCTTTAAAACCTCTTACATTCACCCCCTCCCATCAACCTTTTGAATTTCATAGCGTAGAGCTCATGGATTGTAACTCACAGCAAAAACATGGAGCTTCTTATAGAATCACAGAATCCTTAGATTTGGAGAGGATCTTTAAAGGTCATCTAGTCCAAGTCTCCTGCAATGAACAGGGACATGCACAGCTAGATCAGTGCCCAGGTTGCCCAGGGCCTGATCCAGTCTCACCTTGAAAGTCTCCAGGGATGGGGCATCCACCACATCTGTGGGCTACCTGTATCTACCTGTTAGATATAACCTATATCTAACCTAAATCTACCCTCTTTAACCTTGAAACCATTTCCCCTTGTTCTATCACCACAGACCTGCTAGAGTCTGTCCCCTTCTTTCCTGTAGCTCCTCTATAATACTGAAAGGCCATTATAGGGTCACCTTGGTGCCTTCTCTTCTCCAAGCTGAACAGTCTGTCCTCATATGGGAGGTGTTCCATCCCTTGGAACATTTTTGCGGCCCTCCTCTGGACGCACTCCAACAGGTCTTTGTCTCTCCTGTACTGAGGACTCCACATCTGGACACAGTTCTCCAGGTAAGGCCTCTGGTGTGTGACCCCACAGCTTGGTGTCAAAGCAAACTTTCTGAGGATGCACTCAACCCCGCTGTTGATGTCACTGATGAAGATATTGAAGAGTATCGATGCCAGCACTGACCCTTGCAGAACACTACTTATCTCTGATCTCCATCCAGACATTGAGGCACTGACCATCATTCTCTGAACTCAAAACTGCAGCCAGTTTTTTGTCCATTGAACAGTCCAACCATCAAATCTGTATCTTTCCAATTTGAAGAGGAAGATGTCAAAGGCTGTGTCAAAAGCTTTACTGAAGTCCAGATAGATGACATCAGTGGCTCTTCCCTTGTCTATTAATGCAGTGACGCTATCATAAAAGGCCACTAAATTGGTCAAGCAGGATTTGCCCTTGGTGAAGCCATGCTAGTTCTCCTGTATCACCTTCCTGTATTCCATGTGTCTTAGCATAGCTTACAGGAGGATATGCTCCATGATTTCTCCTGGCACATAGGTGAGACTAATGGGTCAGTGGTTCCTGGGGTCATCCTTTTTACCCTTCTTAAAAATGGGTGTGATGTTGCCTTTTTTCTAGTCACCAGGCACTTCACCTGATTGCCACGACATTTCTGATATCACTGAGAGTTGCTCAAACTACTTCTATTAATAGTAGGTATCTGGAAAATGAGTGCTTAAAACTCAACAACACTAGCACCGTACAAGGACCACCCAGAAATCAGTCTGTTCCCTGGAACATTTATGTAGGTGCAGTCCCACTGAGCACAGAAGGTTTACTGTGAATTTAAAACTAGTATCAGTAAATTCACTGTCTTACATATTTGCCTCAGTCATGCCCCGCTTTAGTGAATTGTTTTGGAAAGCATGCAGTTTCTTTGAGCATTAAGATATAGTTGTGATGGCTCTGTTGTAGGAATATAGAGAATTCTGTGTTATTATACACAACAATATTTTGTCAGAATAGTTTAAAAATAATAACCATGTAGGTAACTATGCAGACATCCACATATATATGGTTGCCATGTATACGTATACCAATCTATGTGTACAGCATCATTCTTTTTAACACTAGTGAAAAGACAGCTCATGGTCTGACACACTGTCATGGTTCAGTCTGACACTGTAGATTTTTTTGTTCATGTGGATGTCTGCCATAGTGTTACATTGGCCTTGCACTGATCTGCTTCCGCTCTGATTATGTCTTCCACCTACTGACAAAACATTGCCTTTTCCAGCTGCAGTTTTCTTCACCATTTCAAATCAGGCATGCAAAGTCCCAGTAGATACCTAACACTACTTTTCTAATTAGCAACAAGGAAGAGTTCAGGAGGGCCCCCCTTCCTCTCTTGGTTCTTTCTGGTGAGGCAGAAGAAGCATCCATTGACTCTGCTCTCTGGTCTCTGAGGTTTGGCTCCACATAGGTACCATCTAACTCACTTCTCTGCAAGAGTTAGGTTTATACACCTGACACAACAAGCACAATGAGATCTTCACTAGTGAGAAAATATGCAGCACTTCAATATATTTGTTAAATGGGAGAGAAGAGTTTCTCAGAGTTCACAGTTGAGGCTTTGTATGACAGCCTAGGGCAGGAGAGGCCATTCAGCACAGGGAGCAGAGGGGAAGGTTCATAGAAGAGTTGTTTGTCCTTTTGGACCTTAGCTCTTAAGAGTAGCTAGCTGTTGCATTAACAGCACCACTTGCAAAATAGCAAGAAATCTCAGCAAGAATCAGCAGATGAAAGTGATACCTAGAAAATGCCTTTTCCAAAGTGCCAAATTCAAACTGAAGAAAAGAGTTGCATGTTAAGGGAAGAGGAATTTTATACTCTCAGATAAAAGGGAGTGAGAGAAGGGAAAAAGAAACAGATACAGAAAAGTCATACAGAGTGTGTGAGACAAACATTGGAAACATGATGTAGGCATTGCTACAAACTACACTGCGGTTCCAGAATTCAGTAAAAACCCCAGGGGCTTCAGGGAGAGGTTTTTTCTTTAGTACTTTTGAAAATATGCCTTTATGGGAAATTGGCCTTCACTAGGCTAGAGCAGTCCAGCCTCTTTAAACAGACGTTCTGTGGATGTCTAATCCATTAACAATATAATTTCTGGATTTCAGACCTAATTACAGATAGTGGATATACAGTGTTTCCAGCAGAGTACAGCAATGAACAGTTTCCTCTCGAAGATGAAGGTCTGACTGTTGAGAAAAAATTGTGCTATTCTGACAGTGTGACCTGTACTGGTAAATGTTTCTGCTTTCTGTGGCATGCCTCCTTTGGGAAGGTGTTTTGTGAACAATCACGCATCTTGATATCTGCTTAAGACACTGAAGTTGGATATCTACAGGTAGCTGACATCCTACCTTTTTCACTTAACATAAATGCTGCAGTCTGCCCTAGGCAAAGGATGTGCTTTCTTTTGAGAAAGAATCGGGACTCACCTGTCTCATGCAGCAAGTTGACTTCTGAATCACACTTGTTGATGGCTAGCACTGCTGCTCACATCTTTTCCTTCTTGTTGCTGCTTTAAAAGTATCACATAAAATGCTACTCCTGGAGAGAAAAAGTGGCCACAAAAGAATTGCATTTATCCTAGGCAGCTTAGTCTGAAAATATATCCATGATTGTGAAAGCGTCATTTAGAATTGACCCCACCCTACTCAAGAGACCTGTACAATATGTGGATTAAGATCAAACGTGCTTACTTCTGTAGCAATAGCAAGTTCTTATTTTTCTTTGCCTCTTGATAGACTGTGCTGTGCCAGTGCAGCAAATAATAATGAGAAATAAGCTCACAAGAAGCTCATCTTTTAATTTTTTCATTACTAGGAATCACACAGAAAGCAGAAAGGAGCAGACTTTCCCTGAAGATATCAGAGAAAAAAAGTATTACGGGGATAAAATAAATAGCAATTAACTAAAATACTGAGCCTTCTTGATCAGGAATCGCCAAGAGAAAGTAACAGAAGTCTGGTGCCAGGTCTCAAGTCCATGCACAACGAGAAAGAGCTGTTTCACTGATTGTATTGTGCCTATCAGACATACGGCTGCTCCTAACAAATATGGAATAATGAGAGTTTGGTGATATATCTGAGTGGAAGGAGTGGAGTTAGGAACAGAGACAGAAATGCCCTACAAAGAATAAACCTGGAAAAAGCATATTTCAGGACTGAGCACCAGCAGGAAATTGATGTTTATAGTATTTCAGTCAACTGTAAAGGAAATATTGTGGTGGTGTGTTGCATAAAGATCAGAGTCAGGCCACTGCTTGCTTATGTGTGTTTTAAGTAATAGAATATGACAGACCACATCAGATCAATGGTGCTGATTAATGAACAACTATGGAAAGGTAGAAAATGAGATGAAAGAGTCAAGACAAGTTTGAGGAGGGAGGAGGAGGAGGGCCAATGCATCAGAATATAGAGTTATGGTTTGGGACCCCATTAACCATTAGCGTTATTATGTAAAGTACCATATTTTCTGCTGACATTGTGCCCACTGCATCTCCACTGAAGCTACTATAGAAATTGAGCTAAAGTATGCATCTTAAATTACAATCTGCAGTACATCGAAACCATCATAAAATAGATATTCCTTAATAAAAATAGTAATATGTTACTAACACCCTCTATATTAGTTAAAACTTAGGAAGAATAAGGTGGAATGTATGTGAAGATACATAAAATGCTGAAGTTAGTATCATTCACGAAAATATTAAAGAGATAACAGTCTGCTCTTCTGGAATGCATTCATCCAGAAAAATTATCCTCTAAGATCTTAATTAAGAACACAATACCTCATGGAGCAGAGAAGTTAATGTTTTCCTTTTCTGAATAGAGAAGCACAGTCAGATCGGGGAAAAGTGACTTAACCCAGTGTCACACATCCCATTCCTCTGCTGTCCTGTTTGTGTCCCTTTTTACCCAGTCTTCTCATGGTCAAAAACTATTTTCCTCTAATTTTTCTGTAACTAGATTATGCCTTTTAGAACATGTTGAAGTGTTTCCTTGTCTGTTAAGCTTCTCATGTCTTACAAAGCAGCATCAGCAGTGCTGATTTTATGTGCTTAAAATGAACCTAAGAACCGTGGATGATCTCAGTGCTTTCTGTTCATCACATCGGAGGAAAAGAGATGCATCTTCCCAAGCCATAGAAAAAATGATGGAGAAAAATGGAGATATTCTTAGTGCTTATTTCCACATGGAGTTTGGTGTGCAGATTTTATAGAAGACTTTGAACAGCCCATCTCTAACAACTTGTCTCTCTGACCCTTGATGTCAAGCCAGATTGAGTGCTAGGCAGCACTGCAACAGAGAGCCACTTGGATTGGAATCCCAGCGATTGGAAGAAAAACAAATGACACACAAAGAGAGATGTGACAAAATATGCAGGATTAGTACATTCGGTTCCTTAGACTTCTCTTGTGTGAAATTAGGAGTGAAGTGAGCAGGAGTTCTGCTGAAGTAAAGACTAAAGACCTGATCCTGTGATTTTTCTGCTTCTAGTGCAAGTTAAAAATGCACATTGACTGAAGTTGTGGGCAGTCTTAAAGCCATGCAGGATTTATGCTTTAAAAAGAGGAGGAATACTCAGATAAAAGACAGACTGATGTGTGCAAAGTGGATACAAGAAGTGAGGTCAGCGTTAACAGAAAAGGTGGAGCACATATGGAAGTGGAAAGGAGAGTCTGAAAGTAAGCCATGCTGAGTGTTAGCAAGAGCTTCAATCTGCAGAATCGTTGAGTGTTACTGCACCTTTGAAATTCAAACCTTTGTGCTGGTCAAAGGTGTCACTGTTTCATGAAGTTCTTTTGAGCTAACCTGATGCTGGCATATGGTTCCACTCCAAGCTCCGGAGAAAGTCAGAGGTCCAGGCTGAGCTGAGGATTTTTTTTTCTGTTTAAATTTTCTAAATCTGCAATTCAAAGCAGGCTTCAAAAAGGGAGAGTCCAAGAAAACTGGAATCAATGAAAATGTTTTTTGAGCCCCTGTGAAGTGTGGTTGCCAGGTTTTGTGTACCTGTTGAAATGAATATGTAGCATATATCTCAGTTCCCATTAAATATCATCATTACAAAATATGTAAATTGAACATAAAACTGAATGTATATTTTGTGAAGCACATTATTACAGTGTCATCTAAAATCCTTCATTGTGTCTGCTGGCACTCATTCCAATGTTCCTGCTGCATTAATAGTGGGGGTTTTTTTATTGTGTTGTATTTATGGCCATAAATTCCAGCTTGCACAATGACATTAACTACCTGTGAAATAACAATTACATCTCTTATCATTTTTTGTTCACCTTCCTGATTTCATTGATAAAGCAAATATTTGTTTTTCTTGTCTGATCAGAGGAGGCAAAATTATTTATTCATGGAAATAGCACCACTGGCTTCACTGTGGGTAGGACTGAATATGCTGATGTCCCAGGAGTTCCTTGCATAAGTGAAGTGAGCAGGATTTCATTCTGTCTCTGGATGTTAACTTCAGAAATACTTCCAACATCCACAACGAGCCACCCAAAGATTATAAGAAGTTAGCAAAGGAGGAGTTCTGTTAGTCTAGCAAAGGATTCAGGTCCCCCCAAAGATGTAAATACTCCCAAAAACTCCCTATCACCCTGTAATAAATATTGGAGCTGAGGTTTCTCTTCAGATTCATTTCTGTATTAGTCCATTGAGTCCAACTCCCTCTATAGCTCAGAAGATTTCATCCATAAAGCTGTTCCTGACCTGAACCTTCACTGGAAGGCTGACAATAAGATATTTCACTGCTCTCACTGCAGTGGACCTGATGGGAGATGAGTGGGGATTTTGTTTTGATATGAGCCATCACTTTTGTGATACAAAGACAGCAAAAGAAGTGAAGGACTTTTTTTCTTCCTTTTCCTACCTTTTAGTTTTGAGGAAGTGTTCGTCGCTGCTCTGAACAGGACTAGCCTTGTTCTGATGAGATGCATTTTAGTGCCAAGTCTGTGCTAACTCTCCACTGCTTTTCCGTGCTCACGCCATCAAAGTGAGCAACTTCTTAGCAAAGAATCCTGCTGATAGCATTTTGCTGGCTAGCCCTCCCTGTCCCAGCTTCACCAGAATAGGTCGCATGGACAGCCTTTGGAAGCTGGGAGCCGATTCTGTTGTCATGTACAGCTGGGGCTGGAGAGACTGAACAAGGCTCCAGCCAGCTGTACTGACAGTGGAGAATGCCAGTTATCATTGCAACGAGTTTTCTTGCTCTCAATAAATAATTATTATTTCCCCCCTGACCTTTCCTTTTGGTTTTCTGTTGCAGACACAGCCTCTCTCTGTTCCCTGCCCCAATGAACGTGTGCACTAAGTCCAAGGCTTGGAGTAATTTACCTGAGGAGTGATACCATTTGGAAACCACTGTAAGTATATTTTATCTCTTATAAAAGACTGCTTGTTTCAGCAAAAGAAGAAAAAAAAAAAAAGGACGGATTTAAAAAATAAAACAAAAACAAACTGCAGCACCTGTGAGCATTACTGATGAGAGTAAACTGAGTTTTTGCTTTTGAAATTTACAAGGAAATATGTGGGCAAAAAATATGTCAATAAAAGACTTTTAAATATTTAAGTCATAGCCTCAGAGCATAGTTCAGCAGTGGCTGATGTGCTTGTGTCTCTTAGTTTGGCAGGTTCTACTTGCTTACTGATCTAGTTTATGTTGTTCTAGTCGGTTCATCCATGTTTGTCTTCAGAGTGTTTATCTTCTTTTTATTCTTATTACTTTTTAATGAGACACCTTTCCTCTTGCTGGTGTTTCATGCATTGTGGATTGAATTTATTCCAACTCCTTAAAGGTTTAAGTTATTTTTTTCCAGGCTCAAGTCATTTCTAATTTGGGCTGGAGTTTCTTTAGGCCATTGCAATTTGGTAAATTTGGCTGGATTATGTAAGTAGAGTTGCCTGAGATTGTAAACAATTTTGACTTTGTGTTGTGGTTTTATTATACTCTGAAATGATCAACTTCCTGTTATCTGAATTGTTAGTTTTCCCTGTAGATCTCTGATTTGTTGTGATGCCTATATTGTGGCAGTGTTGCTGTGGCCAAGGTGCTCTGAGGGTAGAGGCAAGTTTTATAGGCAAGGAGTAACTTTTTTGAGGTTTGTGGTTTAGGTGGAGAAATGGACAAGCTGGGGGGGCATATCAGCCTCACTTCAGGTCTGAAAAAGACTCAGCAAATTTCAGTCTAAGTTTAACTTAATCTCTGAGTTTAACTTAATTATGTTAATCAGTCTCCTGTAAGGGATTTTGGAGTTTATTTCACTTTTCTATGTTGATTAAATTTTCCAGGCTTTTATTGCATGAGAACATTGGGCCTCTCTTGTCAGCTCTCCATGCCTCCTATTCTTGCCTTTCAGTGTTCTGCTGGGATTTCCCTTTCATATTACATTTTATGTGATGTTTTCAGGAGTTTGTGTTTTCCACTGTATGACACAAACTTGCAGTCAGAGATTTTAAACAAACTGCCAGTCATGTAGCTATAACAGCATGAAGATCAATGTGGCTGCAAAATCATCAGATAAACCGTGTGAATATTCAGGCAGTCAGTCTGTGCAGGACTTCTTACTGCTGAAGCAACACTTCTGGCAGGAAAATTGGGATGGCTTAGGTTGTTTTAAAGCAAGCTTGTCTGCAGAAGTTTCACTCGTGGTTCTTCTCTTCAGTCACCCTGAATTTTGATGTGAGGGCTCTGGGCAGACATAGTACTTCTGTTGGGTGTTTTTTCTTTTTCTTTTCCTTTTTCTTTTTTCTTTTAATGTATATATTCAGTAATTATACTCATCTCTCTCTCTTTCACTCTGTCAGTTTCTAAATATGTATTGTCAATGTCACGTCTGGAAGAGACACAACACTGGCAGTGATAAGCACTGATATCAAGAGCTGTGTTAGTCGTGTACAGACAGAGGAAGAATGTGCAGCACAACACACGGGGAAAAATACTGCTTAAAACCAAACGTGAACTGTTTTCACACCTTTATATTTTTAGGATCTGAAAAGCTAGGGTTTTAAAATTATAGATAGTCTGTGTGAATTACTAAGATTAGAGACACCAGTGAGTTAAGTACCTGGCCTGGGCACTAAAGGTATCTCTGACCTGAGGGCAGTTACTGGAAGGTGACATCATATCTGCTAAGAGAAATAATGCCAGGGACATGGATGGGCAAACTCAACCAGCAGCAACAGTTGTAACATCAGCAACCTTATGGCATGTTCCCTCCGTGCTCTTTAGTGTGCGATGAACAAAGGTCTGGTTAGTGACCCAGCCCTCCCTATATTCAGAGGCTGAAAACTGCCTCATTATTGTTCATTATGTAGCATTATTCTCATACAGTCACATTATCATAGCTTTCCCTGAGAGCCAGGATACTACTGTGTGTTCTTCACAGCTACACAGGATCCAAGACCTGAGCTAATTTGTTCATTGCTAACCTGGTGTCTCAGCAGGACGGAAAACTGCCCTCTCTGCAAGGGCAGGTTCAAGCATTAGTGGTAGCCACCCTATGAAAAGCACTTGCAGTTCTACAACATAGGTTGCCTGTTTTAGGAGGTTTGGACCTGATTTAGGGGTTTAGCTGTGAAAACATGGTAACCCATCACAGGGAAATCCATTCTAAGCTCAAGCAATGGTTACAAGGGCAATGCAATCGTGTGCAGAGCAAGTGGAGGACTGGGTGCAAGAAGGTTGCATACATGAGTGGCAGCAAGAAAAGGTAAGGTTAGCAGGGGTTTTAAAGGCATTCCAAAACTCAGTGATGGCAATATTTCCAGATAGCTCTGAGGCTAGGATATCCAAAACATTACATTCTGCCTTCAAATTAAGCAGAAAGGATCCTGTCCTATTTTGCAGCCAATGCCATCACTGCAGTAAATGTCACACTGTTATTTGTCACCCATCTGAGACCTCAGTGTGTGATACTGTAGCATTGAGGTAGATGTAAAGGAGGAAATGCCTCACTGCAGTGGAGACAAGTGACAGAGAAGTTTTGGGAAACAGAAATAAAAAGCTAGGAAGGATTCCTGTTTTACACAAGATCTAGAAATCACTAATGCACACAGTTTAGTTCAGGGATGTAAGTGGCTGCAGTTAGGCTCATATTGAGTGTTAAAGAGCATGCAGTTAAGAAAGAAAATGTATTTTAGATGGTGTAAGTGAGCATAATGAGAAGTAACGCAGTAAAAACAAAGGAATGCTGAAAATGAATACCAACAAAAGAAAAGTACCTGAACATAGGATGTAATTTAAAGAGATGAGTAGGTTGGATGTTTAGAACTGCTGGATAAACTTCTTATAAATCAGCAGTAAATAAGAAATCTGTAGTGACTCTTCAGATTCAGATTATCTTGGAATGGTCAGTATCATTTCTGTCCTTGACTTCTGGGAGTCTTTCCACCAGCTTCATATACAGATGTGCCCTTCCTTTCTTTTCCATGTTGGCCTTCTGCTGTCCTCCACAAGAAGCAAAGATGATATACAGCCTTCTGATGGTTTTCAGGAGGAGCGCAGTATTTGGAAGGGCTTGTAGTGAACCTAAGTGTGGAGAAGGAGCTCAGAGATAACTGAAGGTTAGACCAGATTTCTGTGCTCCAAAGGCAAATTCCCAAGTTTTTTGCAAGTATTTTCAACTTTTATTGCCCCAAGCAACAAGTATATTGCAAACTTCTTGTTTGGATTAGTCTGTAGAGGAGGACGTACTCAGATGAACTCAAGTAACAAGGTAGGCAGGCTTTCACAACAGAAATAATCACACAAGGTTGACAATTGGTGAAGTCCAAGGATAAGTAGTTATACTTTGGGAAGGCTCCACAATTAATATTTATTGCATGCTTCATTCTCATGCCTTTTCCTGTGCTTTTGTTTTTATATTTTTTTCACATAGCTAAGACAAGTCATACTCTTCCACAGTTAGTGTCCCATTTTACCTCTGGAACACAGAGATTTATTAGAGAGCTCACTGATGGAAGTGTTCATAGAAGAACTGTGCAATCAGAGAAGAAATTAGGTTGGAAGGGTCCTCTGGAGGTCCCTAGCCCAATTCCCTGCTCAGAGCAGGGCTGACTTCCAAGTTGGATCAGGTTACTCAGGGCCTAGTTCAATTAAGTTTTGAAAATCTCCAAGGATGGAAATGCCACAACCTGTCTTGTCAGCCTGATCCAGTGCTTAACAACTCTCCCTGTAAAGAATGTAGCAATAAGATAGCAATATAGACTTTGTAAATGAATGCATGAATGTTTAATTATAACATATAGGTGAAGATCATAGCAATAGGAGCTTTTTGTAAGAGAGATAAGGCAGAACAAAAGGATAACAATATACTTAGAGCAATTGGAGCTTTTTTCTGGTTTTACCTATTTTCTTTAGCTGTCAACTGCAGTCTGACATTGCAGACTGCAGAGGAAGAACCACATCTGAGTTTCTTCATAAGCTCTTTTCCTTACTGAAATTTCCTCATGTGGAGGCCTGCATTCCCTTCAGGTAGTATTGAGGTGCAGTGCATGTCTAAATGAAGAGAAATGGAGTGCTGCTGTGGAAAGGTATTACGTTTAGTGTCATTCAGCAACACTGCTTCTCCTCCCATCCTGTTGAGCACAAGTTACCATGCTACAGGGCTCTAATGTGGAAAAGTGATGGTGCAAGACCATCTGGAGTAGGTTTGGAATATGTAGGTTTGGAAAGGAAGAAGCAGGAGATGCTGTGCATAACCTCAATGGTGTCATTTTTGTTTCAACTATAAGCGAGTTCTGGGAGGCAGATGCAGGATCAGAATGGATTAAAGGTCAGCCTTGGTCAGTGTTAGGTCT
The DNA here is from genome assembly GCA_037305975.1 of Chrysolophus pictus. Taxonomy (NCBI): domain Eukaryota; kingdom Metazoa; phylum Chordata; class Aves; order Galliformes; family Phasianidae; genus Chrysolophus; species Chrysolophus pictus. The sequence continues at coordinate 112,886,786 of CM074576.1, read as the reverse complement.
AACAATACATTGTGGCTGTGCTAGCAGCCTACAAGCAGTGCTTGCTCAGGCTGAGCCCCTACCCTACAAATAACAGCACAGTCCTTGTCAAGGGAAGCAGCTTTGTGTGGGGATCAAGCTGGAGCCAGAGGCCGTACTCCAAGTGTACAATTTGAGCTAACCCTGGACTGAAAACAGACCTTAAATACGGGAGCTGAGCTTCCAAATGCAATCAGAGTCTAACTCTGTGTATGTTCTTTGCTGCCTGGACAAAAGCCATGCTATCTAAAAGCCTCTTGGGTAGCAATGCTGTAAAAAAACACTGATTTATACACACTGCAGTATCCAGCATGTGCTGGGTGCACATGGGGAAGTCATGGGGTCAGAACATGGTACGTGTGAGGGCGTGCAGTGGAAGTCACCAGAGTTAGTATGCCAAGGAGCTACACAAACTGCTATGAACAAAACACAAGCAGTCTGTGTGCTTTAAAATATACATGTTCATGTGCAAGTTGTGCATCTCATGCATGCTCGGCTATGTAGCAAGAGGTGGATCTTGGTGACAGGATGGGAAACAGACGGAGGGATGCCAGAGCTTGGATTGACAAAAAATGCTATGTTTACTCTTCATGAAAAACATGCTTTTAAATGCTTTCATTTTCCTTCTGTTCAAGATAAATTAATCCGGTTCAACCCTTAGCTGTACCTTTGCAATTTTAAGTGAGGTCCACTTTGTCATCTCCTATTTGTTACCGTTTAAATCTGATTTGGTGTTGGCCCATCTTGTTTTGAGCATATTGATTATATATGTGGAGAATGTAGCAGCCTGTGCCCGCTGTCTGTGGTACATCTGCTGCGAGGAATTTTAGCCCCATTACTCCAGAACACATCGAGGCTTTGTCGGTCAGCTTTGTTTTCCCTAAAATCTCTGTTGCAAGACCTAAAAGCAGACTTTCCTGACAAGAGGGAGCACTTGGAGTCGTTTGGACAGCTTAGGGATCCCGCCGCTGTGTGCACATCGCCCTTAACTCATGCAGTGCCTCAGTTTCCCCCCTTTTTTTTTAACTCCCCTATTTTCCTTCACCTTTTCACCTATTCTGCTCGACCTGTGGGTTGTTACAGGCAGGGGACGTGGTTTGTTTATTTCTTTCATGCTCGTTTAACTTTTGTTTTCTCCTCCTTTCCTTTCTTCCCCGAGCTTCGGCCGAAGTGACACCGCCGGGCACGGCAGCTGCTGCCCCCCGACGGCGGCCGAAGGGAAATGGCGGCGGGTCCCGGCCCTGCCCCTGGCCCTGCCCCCGGCCGGGCGTGCCCCCCTTATATAACGCCCTTATGTAAGCGCCCGCGGGCTGAAAAACTCCGGGTTCTGGCGTGTCGGCCACAGGCTGTCCTAGGTGGGATATGGAGAGCAGAGCGTGTGTGGGGAAGGAGCCCCTGTATGTCCATGCGGAAGACCTGCTGTGTGAATCAAAGCCTGCCACATCCCTTCTTTGTGCCTCAGTTTCCCCAACTGTGAAATGGATGCAGCAGTCACTACCTGCTTACAGCTTCTAATTCCCCGTGTTTACAAAATGCTGCGAAGAAGGAGGGCTTGCATGCGTTGTGCTCATAGTACGTCGTTTCAGGCTCCAAAACAACGCTTTACTGAGATGACCTCTGCATCTCAAAATTACTTCAGTGCTTTTTTCTACAAAACAAATCTTTTCTCTGATTTGTGTTGAACTGGAAACTTGCATATTTGTTTGCTTTTCAGACAAATCTGTTACGTTTCTGTATAACTCTATTCAGAACGCTACAGCCTTGGTTAATATTTGTCAAACGGAGCTCCGACTGTCTAAACCACTGGGACGAGTTTCGCTTTATATGTCATCAGTAGGGGCAGAATGAGGAGCTTCGTGCTTGGCCTCTTTGCTGTAATACAGTCTCAGGGCCATTGCATCAGAGTCAAAACAAGGAGCAGCTTGTTTCCAAACAAGAAGCATGGAGGAAAGTCTTCTCTGCCTCCCTCCCTGCAAGGGAAAGGAGAGGAGGGAGGGGGGTGAGAGGGGGAAAAAGAAAGTTATCTTTAACAGATTCTAAAAATGCCTTTTCCCAAATATGCAGCCAGTCCCTTCAAAGGTCTCTTTGTTTATTTTCAGGAAGAAACCCAAGACAGCTGAAAACCAGAAGGCGTCTGAGGAGAATGAGATTACTCAGACGGGTGCATGCAGCGCCAAGCCAGGCCTTCCCTGCCTGAACCTTGAAGCTGTTCCGTCTCTGAGCCCGGCCCTCATCCACTCACCACATTCACCAACAAACCTACACGCACACACAGGGTCATCTGATTGTGAGTACACCAACGCACTGCTGGGTTGCACTGGGGTTCCTGAAAGCACGTTCCTTACTGTAGACCAGGCTTTCAAGCCAGTTGGATGTTCTTTCCATAATGGCTCAAGCAACACTTCCTCAGATTTTACTTCTTCCCTGTGGGAATTACCTTTGAAAAAAGAGTGTTTTGTGATAAGGTCATGATAATGCAGTCAGACAGAGGAAGCTGAGAACATGTTGATGGGTCAAGTTGCTGACTGCTCCAACTTCTTACAAAGCAAAAAGGGGAAGATCCTTTGAGCATGACTCCTTCTAACTAGAACTGTACTTAATTCTCTCCAGATAGTCACATACTTCTCATTACCCAAGCTCATCTACTGACTGGAATTTTCAGCCTATTATTGTATTGCTCTAACATGCTGCCTTGTAAAGAATTTCTACTTTGACAGGGAGGAGTGTTTCTATGGGTGGAATCAGATTCAATATGTGAGAGACTGGGAGATCTTTGTAGACCTGTGTGATTGTACCAGTTTAAGGCCCATGTTTTCAGTGCACTCACTTTCAGATTACCCAGTATGGGATAATCAGCTTTTTAAAAAATGTTCATTTTGTTCTTCCCCCTTCTTCTTCCCCACTTCCAGCCCTCTTCCCTCTGCCCCACCTACTCCCCCCCAAAAAAGAGGAAATGATTAAAACTGGATTTTGGAATGTCAGCATTTAGCCTGTCAGGTGTTCAAACAGTGTCATTTCACAAAGGTCCATACCTGAAAGTCTCTTGAACAGGAACATAGAGGGTGTTGTCAACCCTATCATTCACTAGTTATATAAAACACAGCTAACCTCTTCTGTGGTGGCTTTAGGACACCGTAAAACTTAACAAGGGGGAAGAAAGGAGAAGGAATCATAGAATCATAGGAAAATGATGATGCCGGGTTTCAAGAGCTCAGAAGCCAATCAGAATTTGCAAAGGCCTATAAAAAAATCAGGGCATGACAATAAAAAATCAGATTAAAAAGTAGTATATTCTTTTTTCTTTTTTCTTTTTTTTTAATTTAAAAATCTTGCCTCAAGGCCAAGCTTGGAAGCAGCTGGGTTATAGGGATCATCACTATCAAAATCACTTTAGCTGCAATTCATTCCTGCTGGCTTCTGACTGTATTCATTATGAGCTTCTTCTGGAGATCTTGATTTTAATAGAATTGATAAAAACATTGGGGAGAATTTCCTGAATCTCACCTACTGATCTGAGGAGAAGGAAGAAGTGTGAAGCAGTTGAGCAGCAGGCAGTATGCAATTTGCTATATGTAAGAATTCTCTTCAAATTGGTGATGTCAAACACTTTGTTAAAGCTGGGGTACAGTTTTGTCTTGTAATGTTTTCTAAAAACAAAAGTCCTGTAAGAAGATGCAAAAATGAGCAGAATAACAAGAAAAAATATCCTTATTTTCAAACAAAGATTCTCTTTATCCCATTCACAAAGATGAAAGAGTTCATTAGTAAATGGGATTTGAAACCTCACACTGATGGTTTTTGACAGCATAAATAGAAACCCATGAAAGCAACCTTAGGACAGAGGCCAGCAGGAATTGTAGAAAACTCAGAGAATGAACTGCTTTTGCTTTCTGAGGTGGCCAAGTTCAGGGCTGAGGAATATTGGTGGAGGGCAGCATGAAGAGGTGGAGCATGCAACTCTTCATACTCTTGTTTCATGGACAAGCAATCCTTTAGACACCCAAGATTTTAATGTCCACAAATCACTTTCCACTCCTGCTAAATTCACAGTGTCAATTTGAAAGAAAAACTTCAAACCTAGACTAGATGTTCCTTTCACATTGAAGTCAGTTTTTGAAAAAGGATGTTTAATAATATTTTCAGCATTAAAATTGTTCTATCTCGGAAGCTGTTGAAATCTAGTTCCCAAAATACAGTTAGAGTCCTACAAAAATTCAAGAAATGCTAAAAACCTCTTATGGTGTTGATCTGTTAGTTGATTCCTTGTGCTCTGAAACCGTTGGAAAAGCTCTCTCGCTATTTATGATGGGTTATAACCTTCATCAGGCTGTATTTGTTTGGGGCAGTATGCCTATAATTAATGTTTGGCATGTTCTTGCAAAATATCAATGCCAGTTTCTGACATGAAGATAAAATGAGGCAGGATGAATTTATGCTTGCGTATTTACTATAGCTGTTTAACATGGTATGCATATTTTTTTAAATGTTGTTTCAGTCCCTACTGCTGGAACACATTGATTGACCCAAGCGATTGGCGTCTGTAGTTCCCAATACATAAAAGTAGGCTCTCTGTCATTACAAACTCCTTTCCTTTATCTCTTGCCTTCCCTGTCTTTTGGACTGGTTCTTTCCTCTCGCACTAGAACTCCTCCTTTTGCCCTTTTCTCTCCCTCCTCTCAGAATTATGTTGTCATACCTCTTTTTTCTCTTCAGCTTTTGGACCTGCAATTATGTCTTCCTTCTTTGGGCCAGCAGCACTTCCCATCCTTCCCTATGCCTTCTTGACAGTACAGCACTGTTTCTTATCCCTTTTGCCCAGACCAGTATCCAGCCTCTAGCCTTGTGACTGAGCAGATTATATTTCATTCTCAAATGGACACTTTTTACTCTAGTGGGATGTTTTCTAGAGGATGGCTAATATTCTATTTATAAACTGGAATTAGACATGGAATTAGGACGGGAATTGTTTCATGCAAAATATCAAAAACATCCACAAAAAGTCAGCATGTAGGGTATTTCCATTCTTGGAGAAGTGTACTGATGTCCAGATGGCTCCGTAAGTCCTCATTTATGTATCTGGAAAAAAGTCTTTGATTTTATGGACCACCTATTCAAATCAGCTTGAAATCTTCACTGACCATTTTGCATGCACAATCACTAGTGCTTGGCAGAAAACATCACCACATTTATTATGAGAAATGTTCATAAGCCAATCTACTTTGAAAAATCAGGGTGCTTTTGGAATGATGCAAACCAAAATACTTTTTCCAAGCATAGAAAATAAAAACTGTGATAGCCATCTGCTCCTCAGCTGTAAAGGCAGAGGTGAAGAAAGCCTAAGCAGTAGACTGAATGTCAGTCTTACTGAATTGAGTTCTTAGTGGGGAAAAACATATATATGTAAAAGTTGTGTGTGATACACAATATAATATAGAGCTTAAGGCAGTGTATTCTGCATGCTGCCTCTTGTGCTACTTCTTCACGATGAAACAGGATCGTTTCTGACCATTTTAGGACTTTGGATTTGATTATAATATATTTTCAGTGCAGCTGAACCCTTGAAGCGAAATCCAGAACTCGAGAGACATTGTGTCCATTCCCAGCTTTTTCAGTCTTAGGAAATGCATGGTCAGGCAATGCAGTTGTAGAAAGAGGTCACAGGAAGAGGTACTTCCTGAGGTAACTGTTTCCATGTGGGACTTGGCAGATAGAAGTCACCACTTTGAATTAGTCTGGAATCAAATCATAGACTGAGCTGATAGAGCTCCAAATACCTCTAGCTACTCAGCTGTCACAAACAGATGTAGCTGCTTGCTCAGAAGAAAGGTGTTCGTGCAAAAAAACTACAAAGACAAGCAAAGAGGGAGGAAAAGGGTTCTGGAAAAGTTACAAAGAAGCCTCATATACGAGAGCAGTGTTGTTTGCAACTTTCCACTCTCTTTCTTGCTCGTGGGCAGAGCATGCATAAACTTGGTACTGCCCTAGTTCTGAAGGCTGAGCTCCCTCAGGTAAAGCTTTTAAAGATTTTCCTGAGAGGAAAATCGGTCCATCAGGACTTGGCTCTCTGTTTAAACTGATTTGGTTTGTATAGGCCACTTATTTCAGGAGCCCTTCAAAAAGCATCTATCACTATATACGTTTTGCAAGTGCCAAGAGATAAGATCATTTTGGCAGAAACTTTCACAAATGCTAAGAGATACAATCAGACAAAAACTTCATTCAGACTCTGATGCATGCATCTTAACAGATGTGTCCAAACTCAAAGAAATCCCATGGGAACAGTGCAACTGAATCTCTTTGTCTCTATTGATAGTTGAAAGAGTTATTCTTAGATATTGGATGGTCCATCTGCCTAGGAATTTGTTCCAGACAAGGGAAAAGCAGCATCTTAGCAAAGAGTTTCCATGGGGCTGAGAAGCAGATTGGACAGTCATTGGAAAAACTGCTGAAGAATTTTTTATGATTTTGGAGAACACAAAATTCTTGGAGATCTGAGACTCTGATAGGGAATGAAAGTTGCAAAGAAAAGGGAGGCATGGGTATCTTTTTTAAAAAATATATGAAACAATCATTGACAAGTTATTGCAATGGGGAACGACTTCTTTAAGTCACATCTCAGCAATGGGCTGGAGAGTTCTTGAGAAATAGAATGCAGTTTGTAATAAACACTTCTGATGATGGACCAGATGAAAACCACTTGTCCATACATGCTCAAGTGCTGTGGCTGACTTGGTCTGATTCCAGCTTTTTTTTTTCTTTTCTTTTCTTTTTTTTTTTTTTATCTTTCACAGGATGAGAACTTTGAGGCCATCTATTTTCGTTTTCTTTTTCTAAATTCTGGTTTTGGTATCTTGATAGCCTTCCAGCACAATGGGAAAAGGCAGAGAGGGAACCTCGGAAGGTTTCTGAACAGAGCATTGAGAGAGGGCTTAAAACTCTAGTTTTTCATTTTCTTGAGCAGCTAGAGGGATCATCCATTTCTTTCCCATAAATCAACAGGCTTGATTTGCCCATTGCTAATGTAGAGGCTAGATGGATCAGAAGGTGGTTTGGCCTCATCTTTATGTTTTAGGTTTCCTGTGTTTCTCTTTGAGGTTCTGTGGCAGGAAGAGAATGGTTATATGCCCTTATGGTCTTCCCGCTTTGCCTCTGGAAATGTGTGATTATGATTACCTAATAACTGCTCTGGAGCTTTGAAATGGTTTCCACCCTGAGGGGAGAAGGAGGATCCTGATTCCTTCTTTACAGAGACAGACAGTATGTTAATAGTCATTTCATCTGTATTTTTGCTAATCTGAGTATGGTATGTGCTAGCTAATGCTGAATATTTTTAGATTGTTTTTGGTGACCTAAGAAATGATGTATGTTTAGATATCTATTTTAGACAATATAATAATGATATAGGCCTTCTCTGCAGCAACTAAGCTGAAAGATACCCATAGTTCTCAAATACTGAATCTCACAAGACTTAGCTATTTGTTTATCTTGCAGAACATTCCAATATTTGTTTAGTAAATACTTTGGTTCTTAGCAGTCATAGGTGGTTTCTGCATCCTCTAAATTTATATTTTTGCTCGTAATATTATCAAAGAAACGTCAGCCAAGAATGACTTGTGTTTTCACAGAAGCAGACGTATGTTGCTTGAATTTTGTAGAGTCGGAAATAAATATAAGTAAAGATATGTAAAACTATAAGCTGAGCTCACTCTACCTCTGTTGAAAAAGCTGTTGCTATACACCAAAGTGCTAGTGATATTATACTACTGATCAGAACTGGTCTCTATATATTCCTACGTACCTAAGTGAGTTTTGTCAGGTTGGTCTCTTGGGCTTTTCTTCTCTTGAGAAATGACTAAAAACATATGGTACTTCAGTTATAGAGTTGATGAGTATGTTTTCAGAAACAACTATGTGACTTTGGAACTTAACTTTTACTGATGCTTAAATCACGGGTAAAGTTACTTAAAGGCTTTTTAAAAATTTGTCTGTTTATCTTTAATGGTGATTCTCTTATTAGATGAGCCTGTACTACTGACTTGATGCTAGCTTGTCAGTCATTGTGGCATTCTTTTCTTACCGGTCTCCCCTTTGAGAACTGTAAGTGATCACATGCATAACTTCAGCTTTGATCTGAAAAAGCCACGAGAGTGTCTAGCTTTCATGGTTTCAGGGGAGAGCTTGAAGATATGTCCCCAGCATATGTATTACTTCTAAGTACAAGGAATAAGAATAAAAAACGTATTACTCTATAAAATTCTAAATTTTCTATTCTTAGGATTTTGAGGTTGATAATACAGTAGTATTTGTAAGTTTGCTGAAACACTGAGATATACTGTAACTGTCCAGTAAAACACCGGTAGTCTGTATCTGAGTCCACCTGTTCATGCCTTCAGAGTCTACTCCCACAGATTTTTGTTACCATTAAGTTACAAGCCTTTTTGTAAATCCCTCCCTTAAATGAGACTTTCAACTATATCACTCACTAAGTGAGCATTGAATAATATGCAACTCTCAAGTGTTTATCACTGTTTATAAAGACATAGTAATACTCCTTTGCTGGTTTTGGTTTCTCGTTCGTTGGTTGGTCTGGTTTTTTGTTTTTTTTTTTTTTAATTATGGTTTTGTTGTTGGCTTTTTTTGTTGTGATATGGTTTTCCATTTTTTTCGATAACTGTCTCCAGGACAGTGCTTTCTTCTTATTCCCCTTGAGGTAGCTTAACTTCTCCCATCATCCTCCATTCTGAAAATTAAAGCAAAATTTCACTGCATAATTTCTGTAACCTCCTTGATTACTTTTATTGCTTTCATAAATCTGTAGTCCAGCCAACCCACTGACTCTGCTCCTTGCCTGTTTAATCTATCAAACTACATCATCTAAGGTACTTCTTAGGTACCAGTCATTGTCCTGTAAGCTTTCTTTATCTGATGTGTTTAAAGAATATTTTATTATAGTATTTGTTTTTATACTCCTAGCTGTTTTTCTTTAAATTTCCCCTTTGTCCTGCCTAATCTTTGTTTTACATCTAGCCTGCAACAGTTTATGCTCTGTTCTATTAGTGTCACTTGGGCATGATTTCCTTGTTTGGAAAGATACATTTTCAGCTTTGATGAGCTCTTATACTTCATTATTTAACCATTGTATTGTTTTTCTTTTTTCTTTATATTTGTTGTCGTTGTTGTCCTTGCATATGGAGTCTAATATCAGTGTTATTAAGGCCACCTTCCTGCTGATCTTATGGATTTAAATTCCTTCTCTTTTCCTTTAAGACCCTTTCTAACTTCCTCTTTTTTGTTGTTTTTCTTTTACTAGTTGTCCCTTCTGAAGATCACAGGGTCAAAGAACCATAAAGGTTGGAAGGGACCTCTGGGGATCATCTAGTCCAACCCCTCTGCTAAAGCAGGTTCCCTGGAGTAGATTGCACAGAAATGCGTTCAGGCAGGTTTGGAATATCTCCAGAGGAGACTCCATAACCTCTCTGGGCAGCCTGTTCCACTGCTCTGTCACCATCAAAGTAATGAAGTTTTTTCTCCTGTTCAGAGAATGTGAGCAGTCTTACAGCTAATAGTACAAAAGGAAACAGGAGAATACTGTAGAAATGATCGTGCCAATAGTTGCTATTTCGTATCTTAATCATGCATGCTTATACTGTCATCTCCTCAGTCCTAATCAGTTGAGATGACTGAACTAAACGTACCATTTCCTTAGCGTGGTCCACAGAGGGACACTTCATGTAGCGGTCAAACACAAATGATTTTCCTGTGTTTGACAGGTGACTCTTCCTAAAAGAAAGCTGAAACTGCCACATCTACCATCTTTTGTTCTACTGTGTGTTGTTGAAACCCTGTGTAACTCAGTGCTTCTATGTCTCTTGGTTTGTTCTTGTATGCTGTGAGGAGACACCTTCCGTGCTTGGGGAAGCATTGTCTGGCACATTACTTGTCAGGTTTGTTACAACTACACAACTTCAAATCTACAAATGTGAAAATAGACTTGGTCACCTTCTGTTCCTTTTCATCGCTGTGACTTGTTTAGCACTAGAGCTTTTTGCTCTTTTCATCTCAGTTTCCGTGGTCATTTTTTTCTCTTTTCTCTTGTTTAGCCATGGTAGAACAGCCATATAATCCTTGTGCCATGATCCCACTCAATAACTTTAGAACAAGGTAGGGCCGGAGCAGTATTCAAATAAAATAACAAAATAAAACAAAAACGGAACGATTACTTTATTGTTCGTGTCTGACCAAAGGGAGCTCATTCATTCCAAACACTTTTGAATTGCAGTCTTAGCATGGTACTGGGAGAGAACCTGAGAAATAAAAGCAAGATACTGCTTAATACTGCCTACTAATGTTTATAAAATGTGCTAGGGGATACTACAGGGGGGAGGAATCACCTGTTTCCACAAGAAATGTCATGTTTGATCTATTCCATAGGTAAAAATCAGTTATAAGCCATGTGAGTGCTGTTAAACTCCTTTCTTGCTATCAAAGCATTTGTTCTGGCAGCCACGTGAATGTATGGTAGAACACAACAGTGTGTTCTTGTTGGCCAAGAACTATACTTGGTTCCAGAGTGCACTAAGTATTATTGTTTCTTAAAAGAATGCTATCATGCCATCTTTTTGTTTTCTATGTATGTTTTCATTGTCCATGAAGTCATTTACAAGACTAAAATAACACAAGATCTAGTTTTGCGCATCTCCCACTCAGTAACTGGAATATAAAGAGAATTCAAGATATCTAGTTAATCTGTCAGCACAAAGAGCTCCTCAATGAATTAACTGTGCTTATGAAAAAGAAAAAAAAGAAAGAAAAAGAAAAAGAAAAGAAGAAGAAGAAAAAAAAGAAGAAAAAATAAATTAAAAAAAAATGGATAAACAAATTCTAGAAATCCTACTCATACTAGGTTTGTTGTGTTAAACACTGAAAGGAGCTCTGCCCAGTTGGGATGAGCAATATATACTCTGTATCAATCTGTGACATGTGGTGAAATGCTTCTTCTTGAAAACCCAGGAGAGAGAAGTAGTATAAATTAAGAGTAATCTCCCTACAGCTATTTCTGAGTTCTTAACCAGTGAAAATGTAAGTGTAGCAATATTGTGCATCTATTAAAAATCTTGAAAGGCTCTTTATAACTAGATGATAGGAGTGATAACGTGTAATTTATTGATGTTACACAGAGAAAAAAAAACACACACAAAGTAGCAATTTTTGTGTGAAAAGGGGTATGATAGAGGAAATAAAAACAGAGCAAGGGACTTCTCCCCAGAGCTTCATGCCTGTATGTGTGGCCATGTCAACTTCAACAAAAATACCTTGTGCTTTGATCCCATGTAGTGTTTCAAAAGAAGGCATAGCCCTCCCTGCATTCAAAAGTAAAACCCCTAGATGTTATCTCTAATGTCTTTTGGCTGAGTTGAGGGTAAAATGTGCCTGAAGGCAGACCTGAGAAATAACTCTTAAGCACAACAGTAGTCTCACCTGTTAGTGTCTGTATGCATGTGTTTACCTGTAATTCCCTAGTCTTTTCCCTATAGAGAAAAAATATATATATATCAGAACTGACAGTGTACATTTAATGGTACAGACCTATCTGATTATGTCAAGTCATCCATGAAAGCTGTGTTCTTTTTTATTACTGTCATCTATTAGTTTAGAGCATTCTGTCCTACATTGTTCTTCCTACCAAACAAGCAGGTGGTTTTGGAATGTGCATGTTCCCCAGGATTGCAGAGGTCTCACTGAGGACAGAGATTTTCCCTGTGGCTTTCAGCATCATTGACATGAGCTTCCCACTGGTTTTTGAATCTGAATTAGAAGCAGGCCTGAACGCTTACCCCCTAAACTCAAAATAAAGAAGCCACAGTCTAGCACAGTATGAATATCTGTCTCACAATATTTCTAAGTTGAGATATTCACCAAAGCACCCAGTTGTACTAGTTAACAATTACTCTTTCACTAACAGATAAAAAAGATAAATGGAAAAAAATAACCAAGTAAAATGTAGCTTTTTTCGTGTGATAGCTTTCCTCTAGCCAGGACTGAGTGAGGCACAGCCACTGGAAGATACAAAAGAGTCTTTTTCCCAGTCATGGGGACTGGCATTTACAGCTTCTCCTCCATTCCTTGTTTCTCCCATCAACCACTATGTCTGTGACCAGAAAAATTCTCCTACATTTAAAGGCCTTTCTCTGGAAATGTGTAGGATATAAGCAGACTGCAGTTCTCCCACCAAAGCCAACCATTTCTGTTCGACTGCACCCTTTTCCTAACAGACTGCTACTACAACTCCCCACAGAAGATTTTAGCTTCAATAGAAACCTTCTAAACAGTTAATTATCTTAAGAGGTTTTAATCTATATTTTCCTTTTAACCAAAGCCCATAGGCTTTCAGGCTTACTGTATTTAACCACGCTCAAACTGATAAGCTTTTGCTCCTTGTCTCTCTGCCTGGGGGAAAACCTAACAATACAGCGCAAATCTGAAAAGGTTCATGGAATAGCAATTGTCTCTTTTGGAGACACATTTTAATATATTTTAACTATTAGCCCTTGAATTCCTTCCTCCTCCACACTCAGATCCCACCCTCAGCCCTTTCTCCTCCCAGTGTTTCTGAGAGAGGACATACATTTCTAGAATCCAACACAGAGAGATGACCGAAGGGGACTCCCCATTCACTGTTCTTACATGTTTGCAATCTGAAATACATTATTAGGATTTATGCAAAAACCTTTAAATTAGGCAAAAACATTCTGAATTAATACAGTAAGCTTTTAATATGGACCACTGAGTATCAAAATACATCACCATGGTTGCCTGTATTTTTCTAAAGTTTATTCTTTTTCTCAAGAAACGTCCCTCATCCTTTGTTTAAATTAGGAGTATTTCTGCTTAATTCCATGGGCATTGTTGGCCTATCTTACTTCTGTCCTAATCGGTGGCTCTTTTGCAGCATACCCACTGGTGCACAATGCCTTCTGAGTGAAAGCACCTGGCACTGCTGAGGAAAACCAGCAATACACGTATGCACCTAGGTTTTTAAAGAGCCCAAATGCCTTAAACTTATAGCCAATTAGAACAGTTGGGCCATGCTGGGCCTTGGCATAATCGTGCATGAGCTCTCTGGGAACAAGCGAATGCAGTTGAAACAGTTTTCATTTGGAATATTAAAATGTTCCCTAACGAAGAGGAGACCAGCGCAGCCTGGTTTCTCTTCCTAGGAAATGGTGCCATCATGTGGCCACGTTACTTTCTCTGTTTCCTATTGCAAGAGGGTGATTTTCTCACTTTCTGTTTTCAGTGGTTTGCTGATCCCACCTTTTGCTAATGAAAATTGGTTACAAGTGGTCAGGGCACAAGAATTAGCACCCATATCATGAGATTGCCATCCAGGTGCAATACCTGTCAGTGCAGCTATGGCAACAGCCCTGGTGGTTCTTCTGTTGACATTGTGGATGTGCAGTTGTAAGTAATATGTTCAGCATAAAGAGGTATAAAAGAATCAAGGCACTGGAGCAGGACAGAGGAAATCTTGATTTTGTAAGCCTGGAGAACAAAATCTTATGGGACTTCTGGGATTAATTCTTGATCTTTCTCTACTGCTCTTCACAAGTTGTTCTGCATTTCTTGAATAAAGATTAATTGAGGCATCCAGTCCTTCTGCAGAACTGGGCACATGATGCTATCCCTCTTACATGCAAACTGAGGCACAGACATTGCTGCCCTGCAGATGAGGAGTAAATGGGGTTATGGCTAATGGACTCTTCCTGCAGACTTCCAGGCAAAGCACAGGGAAGTTATTCACTGCCTGCACCCCAAACATCTTGCTTGAAATAGAGGCTTTTGTGCTCAGCGTTGAGGATCTAGATCCGCTGGATATAGAAGCAATTTTATGTGCAGAACACCTATGGTTTAGTCTTCTGTTTGATGAAAAATGGATATCTCATCACTGCGGATGCTGAAAAGAACGGGGCAATTAGCTAAATAAATCATCCGTAGGACATTTGCTGAACATTGCTTAGCCTGCAGAAAAAGCCTGTCTTCTCAAAAAAGTTTAAACAAACTCTTATTAGCCATCTACTCTATATGTTTACTCCTTGGAGAATAAGGTTGTGTTTGTGTGTGCATGCATTTCTGTCTTTCAAATAAACGTAGTTATTAGACTATGAAATTTAGAGAAGTTTGACAGCTTTCAGAACACAGTGATTCTTTTTTTCCATAGATTTTATTACTGACACATTAATAGATGTTGTGCTGGTAAAAATACAGTACTTCCTGTTAAATGTAGACTGCTACATATTTTGATTCTAACAACAATCTGGTAGGGTTAGGGCAATTCGTGTAGTGTCATCTGGTGTTTGTTTTGGATAGATATTATAGAAGGAGATACTGATTTTCAAGATGTTCAAGCAGATGATTGGGTGAAAACTCCAGCAAACCTTTAAAGCAACAGAAAGCAAGAGCTGATCCTGGTCAGATCTCCTGCTGAGGATACAAATGTTCTTCCTGTGTTCCTGAAACTCCATACAGGCTTTACGCCTTGAAGGCCCCTTTTCAGAATGAGGCCAAATATTCAGAAGAATCAGTCTGAACAGAATTGGATAAATCGGTCTCTCTGGCATCATTGGGATGCACTAACAAGTCAGCCACTACCAGGTCTTCAGGATTTTAAATTCAGGTCACTTCTTTGAGTGGAAAAGTGTCCTTCTGTTAAATGCAGTCTCAGAGAGTTGAAACCTGATGTAGGACTAATTTTGTCAATGGCAACACCAGATATGAATTTTTACTCCATTAATGCAGTTTTATTTTAGAATAACTAATTTCAGAACAACAGAACATAAAATTTCATCACTAGGGATAAATCAGGTCATTGGAGCTGAAGAATGCACCCGTGGTTTTTGATTACTAAGGTTGGAACAGGAGATGCTGATGTATGGAAATGAGAAAAACTTCCTATGGTAATTGTGGGGCTTTCATATGTTGTGATAGAAATGCTGTATTTCTAATGAACTGCCATGTTTATGCAAGACTTCAGATTTTTCATTCCAAATTAAGCATTCTTTACTGAGACGTGCATTTTTATTTTTTTATTTATTTTTTTTTTTTTAAGGAAAATCTGTAGAGTTTCATTGTGATAACAGGGCTTTATTTGCTTGATTGTATTTATTCTGTAAGGTATTTGAACAGTATTGTATCTGAGGTGCCTCAGGCAAGTGTTTCATTCACATTGTTACTGAACAGAAACTCCAGTCTCAAAAATGACTCCTTAAGAGCAATGTGGGTTTTAATAAAGCAGGCATTCTCTATTGTGGTGCTGGATGCACAGGGTTAGGGTATACATGTTATGTGCACGGAAAGTCTTCAGATTATATACATTTTACTCAATACATTTAAAGCTGCATAAGCATTACTGATTGATTGTTACAAACTGTTTGGTACAATCTGGATTAAAGCCATTTGATGAGTTTTGTTTGGCTATACATTGGGCTGGCAAATCTAGTGGCTAATGTTTAGTTGTTACTGTTCTTTACTTCCCTACCGACGTGCTACCTTCAAGAGGCTACAAAATGTAGATAGCACAAGACGTTGCAAAATATATCACAAGACACAATGCAGACATGAAAATATACATTGTGACTTAGTGGTATAATCATTACAACATCAGTCAGCTAGAATACCTAACCTGCTTTAGGGCAGTGCATTTTTAAGTGAAAGAAGGACAAATGGAGTATAAGATGGAAGAAGACAAGAATGAGGAGATTATGTATATCCATTGAGTGTGATGGGGAGAACAGAGTTTGGATTTTCTAGGAAAGACAGGCTTAAAGAAGACAGTATGTGGGAGGCTGCTATAGAAAGGAAAATAGTCAACACTTCTCTATGTCTCTTGGAGAAAAGGATGATTAATTGATTTCCAAGTAGAATACTAGGAAAACTTTCTTATTATAAAGATGGTAGACAGTCTGTCTGAGGAGAGAGTGGAAATCCCACGCATTTGTGGTTTTTGCAAATGTCTTAGGCAAATTTCTCAGTGCGTAGCGTAACTAAATTGTTCCCACCATGAGGAATAGGAGTAAACTTGATAACTGTATGAAGAACTTAACACATCCTTTTGCTACAGCCAGCAGGCTGTGATCCTCCAGCACTTGATTTGGAGAGCAAAGGTTAGAGATAACCGAAACAAACCACTGCTAGGACAGAGAGTAAAGAGTAGATGATTATGCTGGTCTCCAGCAGCAGCAGGTTAATTTAGTTTGTGGTGCTTCCAGGAACTGGATGACAGGTGCACATATTCTATAGGAGATAAAATGCCTCCTTCATAAAATGCCTGCTTTTCTTCAGTCACTCAGAGTGGGAGATCTTCTCAATGCAAGGCCTGAGAAGCTCGTCAGGAAGACAAGCTTCAGCAGCAATATCAAAATAGTTCTAGTTAACTTGTCTAAGTATCAGTGAGATGAATTGCCAAACAATTTTCTGAATGCTTCTGCAGAAAATTGAGGCCAAAACTCAATCCATTTATGTTTCAATAGGCCTACCAGCTCTGAAGTATATGAGGTGACTATTTCACCCTTGCAGTATGAAGTAAGAGTAGAGCCTTTGGAGTTCTCCCTGCTAAGTTAATCCTGTGAAAGACCACACAATAAGTTTCAAAAAAAGAGCCTGGATTCCAGCAACACTGGCAGCTTGTTCCAGGTGAAGGCCATGCACTGAGCTGCTGCTGGCTTACAGCAGCTGTGGTGGTTTCTTCATCACTGTTTCTAGGAACGGTCAGTCGTCACTGTGCAGTATGCTTTGAGAGACTGTGATTTTGAAGGGCAATAGAGAAAATCAAATTCTGTGATAACTTACAGTTATGAGCTTTAAAGCAACAAATGCTGGCTTTGCAGAAAGGGACATCTAGTGGCTATACAAAAAACCCTTGCATTTTAAAACATACAGCGTAGCCATTTGAGTATGACCAGCAGTCTTCAGCATTCTGTACAACTTTGTAACTGTGCTACATCATGCAATTTGCTAGGATCATTCTCTAAGTTTCTGACAAAAAAGTCACTTTTGTGAGCTGTATCTTTCCACTTCTGTGAAGATCTATGTATTGTAGCTTTAATGTATAGAAATCTTCCTTGAAGCTATACTTGGTGTATCTCACGGCTTTACTTCCACATATTTTAAAACATCTTCCACAGAGTCCACTGCCTGCTGTTTCCTTCTGCCTTTGTACCCACAGTACCCTCTGGCACTGTACTTGGAAAGATTGTCGCTGTCATTGTCATGGTAAAAATCTGCCTTCCTTCGAACACCCTTAGCATAAAAGTCAGCAGGAGGGGTGGAAGAGATTCAAGAAAACACTAATCTGAGCACTCAGTCATGTATTACACAACAAAAGTTTTTCCCTTTCCCATCCATGTTGTGCTCCTTCTTACTGGCTGAGGATGAATTCCATGCATGTTTCCGTGAATAGCCTGACAGTTTAATCGGTACATTTGCATATGGGGAAACGGAGCTTTTTTCAAAGTTGCACAGTAATATGTTTCACCTTTATGCCATGCCAGCTTCAAATTGCATCTCAGGAGGATTGCAAATGTGCATAATCTGTGCTGTTGACTGGGCTTTTTTGCCCCTTTTTTCTTCCTCTTTTTTCTTTCTCTCTCTCTCTCTCTCTCTCTCTTTTTTTTTTTTTTAAAAAACTGCCCAAACGCCTATTCATTGCCCATCTGAGTAAGAATGGCCTTTGCGTTTTCAAACCTATTCTTTCCTATATGGTTTGTGAATACCCCTCCAATCAGAACTTGCTTCATAGAAAGGGGACAAAACCATTTTACAGGAGTTTCTTAGAATGAGTCCATTGGGATCTCTACATCATATTTACTGGACAAAAAAAGGGGGAGAGGCGGGGAGGCACTTAACAAAGGCCACTTGAATTTCACAGAAAGTTTCCCACTGTCTCATGTTTAAAAGAGTGGCAGGCCTGAGCAGAGCCTGAGACAGTAGTCTTTTTCCTGAGCCAGGCATTCTGTAGGTGAGTGACTGAGTGAGTGTGTGTGTGTGTGTGTATGTGTGTGCACATATGCACCCACATGTGGGTGTTGCTGGATCTTGTGACGAACTGGTACACTCTGAGACATGCTGAAAGAACTGATACCAGCTTGGGCTTGCCTAAGATTCTAGTATTCTTTGTCAGAATATCATATTTACTTTAGAGTTAAACCTAGCAAGTCCAGCTCTTATGGGAAATATCACCTTTGGACTTTCTGCTTAGAACAATATAGAGTAAGGGACAATTGCAGAACTTGAATCTGGACATAGTTCCCTGCAGAAGGGGAGAGACTGCGTTCAACAGAGCAATCTTTAGAACTTGCTAGAGTGAACTATTGCTTCTTTTATGCTACTGTGGTTTATGTACTAGCTTCTCTAACATAACCATTGCAAGTACTTTGAATGGGTATGGTTTTCAGTGTTGAAAATCAAGGAAGATAGCTTGGGAAAATCATCCTCAAAATCTGCATGAGATTGTGTTGGTTTTGTTTTTTACCATTCATTATGTGTCTCTTTCATGCACCACTCTTCTTTCGTCCTTTAGGAGTGAATTTCAGTTGTTTCTCTGTTGAAGTAGTGAAGATGTTTCAATTTCACTTGAAGAAGTAAAGAGACTAGATGAGGCTTTTTTTAAGAGACAGCTCTGTTTATACCAGGCACAACCAAAATACCTTTGCCTTACATGGAGTGACTCAAATTGTCACAATTATATCAATATGTCATGATGTATATTTTAATGTCTACATTGTGTTTTGCTATATATTTTATAATGTGTCTTGTGCTACTTATGTTTTACGACACTTTGAGTAATCATGGTGGTAAACCATAAGGAAATGAGGCAGCAGATAGATAGGCAAGTAAAGAAGATTAACAACTAAACACTAGCCACTAGATTTGCCAAATGTGTAGCCAAACGAAACTCACCGAGCAGCCTTAATCCAATCAGATTGTACCAAATAGTTTGTAGCATCCATTCAGTAATGCTTATGCAGTTTTAAATGTATTAAGTAGAATGTATATTATCTGGAGACTTTTTATGCTGGGCATGCATATTAAATAGAGTGATCCACCATGGATCCAGTGTCACAATAAAAAATGCTTGCTCTTTAATACCACATTGGTCTTAAGGAGTTATCTTTCAGACTGGCATTTCTGTTCAGTAACAAAATGACTTTGAGTCCAGTTCATACACCTCAAGGAATTTAGTGTCCTAGATCAGTTCCTATTAGAGAGCTATTCACATCAGTCTCTTGTGAGCACACACACCTCTTTTTCTTAGCCTTGTTTAACCCTGACTGGTGATTTTCATTAGTAGCTAATGACCAAATGCATTGCAGCAGAGAAGGCTGCTGAAACATGCAGATAATCCCCGTTTTTCCTTCCTTCTGTACATGATATGTGAACAGGTGTTGAGATTCACTTTTCTGATTTCTTGATGCAGATCACAGTGAAAAGGAGCTGAGGATGCATTCTGGGGAGAATTTAACTCACAAAATTAATGCATTCTGCCAAGGTTCATATGAACAAGGTAGAATTCTTTTTGGATCAAGCCTAGCCAGCATGAATTCATGAAAGGCAGGTCCTGTTTGATCTACCTGTTCTTGACCCACCTGTTGATTGAGGGAAATGCTGTGGATGTAATTAATCTACCTAGACTTTAGTAAAATCTTTGAAAAATCTGTGAAAAAGTGGCTAGACGGCCGGGCCCAGTGAGTGGTGATGAATGGAGTTGAATCCAGCTGACAACTGGTCACTAGTGATGTACTTCAGAGGTCAGTACTGGGCCTGTCCTGTTTAATATCTCTATAGATATGGACTGTGCACCCTCAGTACGTATTCAGATGATATCAAGGTGGAAGGAAGTGATGACCTTCCTAAGGGTAGAAAGGCCCTACAGAAGAATCTGGATAAGCTGGAACAATGGGCTGAGTCCAATTGTATGAGCTTTAACAAGGCCAAGCTCCAAGTCCTGCATTTCAGTCACAACAACTGCATGCATCGCTACAACTGCCTGAAAGGAGGTTGTGATGAGGTGGGGGTCAGCCTCTTCTCCCAGGTAGTTAGCAATAGGACAAGAAGTAATGGCCTTAAGTTAAGCCAAGGGAGGTTAAGGTTAGATAGCAGGAAAAAATTATTTTCAGAAAGAGTGGTGATGTAATGGAACAAACTGCCCAAGGAGGTGGTGGAGTCACCGTGCTTGGAGATTTTCAAGGAAAGAGTAGATGTGGCACCGAGGAACACTGTGTATAGTGGACACAAGTGTGGTTTGATGGTTGTACTAGGTGATCTCTATGGTCTTTTCCAACCTTTATGATTCTAGGATTCTGTATCTCTTCTTATTATCAAATTCCCCATTTGATAAAACAGAGGATAAACTAGATGTCATTCTCTTTTTCAGGAGGACATCTTAAATACCTATTCTCATGAAGGGGAATAGGGTCAAACCAAGTAGTGAACAATATTTTATGATGGAAGCATACTGATAGGCTGACATTCCAAAGGAGATAAAGATAAATGGATATCTATGGAATAACTTGCTATGGCCTACTGTAAGTCTTGAGAAGGTCCTCTGTTTTTCACTAATCCTCCATCTATCTGTTTCTCCACCAGCACAAAGCTTTTACAAAGTTCTTTTCCTTTCAAATCAAGGATATCTATTTTTTAAAAAAATGTGCGTTTTCCGTACTTGTGGTCTGACATGCTAGGAAGGAAAGCATCTGGAACTATCTTGGAGGCCTCTGGAGAATAACTGTCTGGGTGGAGTAATTCATACATTATTTTGTTTAATAGTAATTGCGGTGTCTATGAAGAAAAGGCTCCAAATTGCTAAGACATTTTTCCAATCCTGATGATCCAGATCATCAGAGGAAGAAGTTCAGGTTTCCCAGCAAAGCTTATAACCAAGACAGAAGTAATTCACAACACCCATGATATTGTTAGTAGTTTTCTCCTTGTTACAGTTATCGGGGCATCCCCTTAGTGCTCTGACTTCACATCTTCTGATACTGTCTAGTTCACGTCTGTTAGCATCAAACTTCTTCAGACAACTTGGCCTCATCAGGATTTTCAATTCCTGACCTTTATGCTTCTTTTTATCATCATCATCTTCACAGAATTAAAATGACAACCTTGTCCAAGGAGATTTCTCTATGAAGCACCAAAAGAAAAGAAGCTTGAGATAGCAGGAGTAGATAAATGAGAAGGAAACAGTGGAAGAGGGAAAACTCCACGTTTTCCTGCAAATTGTAATACATAATAAATATTCTATAGCTTGCATATGAGATATAAGACATCCATTAGGCCGGACCAGAGGGTCACTGTTGGGTTAAAAAGCATGTGTATGAAACCACTTTTAATGCCATTTATTTGCTCTTTGTATTTCTCTTAAAGCAGACAGTGGCAGTAAGCTTGTTTAATTTACTCATACTTCTCCATCAAATTCCACTTTTAGATTCTCACACACTAGCTGTGCAAAACGTGCTGTAACTTTGGTGGGAATATTCAAGAAGAAATGTTCCATAATACTGGTAGTGATTTAGAAGATGAAAAAGTAGTTTCTGCCATCAAAACCTAATTAGATGAAAAATGAATAAAGAACATGAAAAGAAATAAAAAAGCATTAATCCAAAGAATGCAGGTTGGACATAGGGAAAAGTGAATCAGCAGTTTAAGAAGTTAGATATGAAGGTTAATTTTGAAGGATACGTTTGCTTTGTACCTATATCAGTTAGATGCCTTTCTAAACTATTCCCTATTTAGATTATTCAGCCAAACTAAGACTAAGTCTTAGAGAAAATGCCTGTAATTTTCCAGTTTCTGTCAAGTAAATAACAGCAGGAGAACATTTGTTTATATGATGGCATTCTGGTGCCAATCAGAACTTGGGATATGCTATAAACTAAAGGGGACAGCTCATGTTAACTTCTTTGCTTTGGGTTCTTAAAGAGGACTGTTTGTCACTGTTGGGTAGCAAATGTTCTCAACCACAACCCCAGACAAAACTGTGCGTGGGATTTTAGGAACATTTACAGTATAAATCTTGATATCTTGGGAAGTGAACGCCAACTTTTTGTACAAGTAGCTGTAGCATAAAAACCAGCATGCAAATTCCTTGAAATGACATTCTAGATAGAAACCACATTTTCATGTAGACTCTTTGCATTAACAAGTTGATGTAAAGGGTAATTAAAGTACGAATTTGATCATTTCTGGAGTAGATCCACATTCATACAGCTTAAAACCCAACTCAGTGCTTACAGTTGTCTGGCTCTAGTATTTTAAAGCCATGTAAGCTGGTAGGAAGTTTGAGGCCCAGAAATGTGGTTGAAACATTGACCAGCTACATTTTCTTTGCCTCCCTTTGTTCTCAACTCTGCAAAAGAGTTGTATAATTTTACTCCTATCCCTAAAAGGGCGATATCTTGTTATTAGTGCCTTTGTTTGTGACTTTTATGGTACAATCTCTTTTGTTTACCCAGTGGGCACTCACCTTTGTCAATGTCCTGTCTGCAGAGGAAAAGACCCAATCTCCTCTTTTCTTTTTTTTTTTTGTCACCTGCTTTGCTACAGGTAACATCAGTTGCAAGGGGATGACAGAGCGCATTCATAGCATCAACCTTCACAACTTCAGCAATTCTGTGCTCGAGACCCTCAACGAGCAGCGCAACCGTGGCCACTTCTGTGACGTGACGGTCCGCATCCACGGGAGCATGCTACGCGCCCACCGCTGCGTGCTGGCGGCTGGCAGCCCCTTCTTCCAAGACAAGCTGCTGCTGGGCTACAGTGACATCGAGATTCCCTCAGTGGTGTCAGTCCAGTCTGTGCAAAAGCTCATTGACTTCATGTACAGTGGGGTGCTGCGGGTCTCGCAATCAGAGGCCCTCCAAATCCTCACAGCTGCCAGCATCCTGCAGATCAAGACTGTGATTGATGAGTGCACAAGGATTGTCTCGCAAAATGTAGGAGAGGTCTACCCGGTGATTCAGGATTCTGGCCAGGAGACACCCAGAGGAACACCCGAATCAGGCACCTCGGGGCAGAGCACCGACACAGAGTCTGGCTACCTGCAGAGCCACTCACAGCACAGTGTGGACAGGATCTACTCAGCCCTCTATGCCTGTTCCATGCAAAATGGCAGTGGGGAGCGCTCCTTCTATAGTGGGGCTGTGGTCAGCCACCATGAAACCGCCCTGGGTCTCCCTAGGGACCATCACATGGAAGACCCCAGCTGGATTACCAGGATCCATGAACGGTCACAGCAGATGGAGCGGTACCTCTCTACTACTCCAGAAACCACACATTGCCGCAAGCAACCACGCCCTGTCCGAATTCAAACCTTGATGGGCAACATACATATTAAGCAGGAGATGGAGGATGACTATGACTACTATGGCCAACAGAGGGTGCAGATCCTTGAGCGCAATGAGTCTGAGGAATGCACTGAGGACACTGACCAAGCAGAAGGCACTGAGAGTGAACCCAAAGGGGAGAGTTTTGATTCGGGAGTCAGTTCCTCCATTGGTACTGAGCCTGATTCTGTGGAGCAGCAGTTTATGACTGGTCTGGGCAGGGATGGGCAGCAAGAACCTTCTCAAGCAGATCAAAATGATATCCCTGCTGATGGCAGTCAGCCTCAGCAGCAGCAGCAGCAGCATGTGGATGCCAACTCTTCCTCGCCAGAGAGAAGCAATGACGTTGAAATGGACAGCAAAGTGCTCACAGTCAATAACAGCACCGAAAAGGGGGCTTTGCAGCCTTCTGTCAACACAACTGTTGCCCAACCGTTGCCAACCACACAGATCTACTTACGCCAGACAGAATCCCTCACCAGCAATCTGAGGATGCCACTGACTCTGACCAGCAACACTCAGGTCATTGGCACAGCTGGCAACACGTACCTGCCTGCCCTTTTCACCACACAGTCTGCTGGCAGTGGCCCTAAGCCTTTTCTCTTCAGCCTGCCCCAGCCCATAGCTGGCCAACAGACACAGTTTGTGACAGTGTCCCAGCCTGGCCTATCAACTTTCACTGCTCAACTGCCAGCCCCTCAGCCCTTAGCCCCATCTGCGGGCCACAGCACAGCAGGTGGGCAAGGCGAAAAAAAGCCTTACGAGTGCACTCTCTGTAACAAGACTTTCACCGCCAAACAGAACTACGTCAAGCACATGTTTGTACACACAGGTAAGAGTTTGTCCTATCGGCTTACACATGAAGCCAGGGAAAATCCTTTACAAACAAGGACTTAAGTTCTGTTTCCCAACCTGACAGCCCTCAGCACAAACAGAAGGGAGAGGCTACCCAGGGAGCTGGTATCACTGAACACTAAGCTGACTGCATTGAAGTTGAGCCCCTGTGGACACACGTAGGTCCCACACAGGGGTCTAACTGTGCATGGTGCAGAAACAAGCTCTTTTTGCTTGGAGTAAAAGGTGTCCTGCATCCATACAAGGAAATGGTAAGCACTTGTTTTCCTCTGCTAGCTGGCCAGGCAACACTTAAGTGGCATGACAGAATTATGATAGGGTCATCAAAAGAAGAATGCATCTACTGTGGAAAAGCTTCCCAATGCTACAGCTGTAGGGGTTTAGGTTCAAATGGTGATTACTGGAATGACGTGAGGGCATGTTCATTCCTGGTGGAGTTGCAGCACTAGTCCAGGCCTGGGTGTTAAACACAATGCACGTATTTTCTAAATCTCAAATACATTTGGAGTTTTTTAGGAAGTTTTTTTCTGTACTTCTGTACTACTTTTTCGTAAATGTTTCACTTGCTAGGACTACAGAAACATGGGACTCAGAAAAAAAATTAATGAATGTAGAACACATACCAGCAGCACCCTTCTTCTTTAAAAAATATTTTTAGTATACAATCTTTTGAGGCAAGGTAGGTGACTGCTTTTACTACTAATCCAAAGCTACCTTTTCTAGCTTTGTTTAGTTATAAGATTTTAAATCAAGGATATTGTATCTACCTACCAATCTGTCGGTCATGGAGAAGTTGTCTGGGGTTTAGGACTAAATTTTGCTTTCTTTATCCCTCATCTCATTTTGATTTTGGAAAGAAATTCCAGTTTAGAGAAAGAATAAATATTTCTCTCACCAACCAGTCTTTTTGTTAACATGAGATCTTAAAATAAATGTTTGGGCTGTGATATATAGCGTAGAACCTGGAGAAATTGCCTAAGGTATGGAAAGAATGTAAATCATGCCTCCCTACTGTATCAAATAAATTTCACTTTCATGTAAGTAAACTTCTAACTACTATTTATGTATAAGCATTACCTAAATTAAAAAATCCTTTAGAAATCTAAGGCAATCATGTACATGTACATACAATTTACAGGAAGGTTCACTTCTCATGACTGATAAAAAATGTATGGTTGCAAAGATCAAGAATCCTGTGTCCCAAGATTATCTTTTTGTGTTTGTTTATGTTCTCTATCTTTCTGCTCTGGATAAGTGACTAAAATACTATGTAGATAATGTTGTCTTTTTCAGGAAAATATCCCATTAAAAAGACAGTTCTATCTCCCTGCATCCTTGTTCTAAAAGCTAGAAAGGCTTTTCTCTTTTTTTTTACAAGTAATTTCACTGAGATCAGGTGATTTACCTTCCCCAGTTTCAACTATGCACTGCATGCAGTGTTTGGAGTCAGATAAAGGGTAACACTGAAACACCTGTCTTAAAGGATTTCTAGGTACTACACACAGTCAACCAAGGTGACTAAGAAACAATAGCACCTTGAGCAACTGAGGGCAGAGCTTCCAAAAAACATTCTGAAAATAAGCTTTTTATGCACAGTCTTGAAGAAGGCATGTCTGCTGCTTGCCCATGATATGGCTCTTGTGAGGATCCAAGGAAAATGAGAAAGATTTGGGAGATGCAAGTGTTTGAATTTGTCTTGCTCTCAAAAGGATTCATGAAGTATCTACTCGTAAACCAGAATTCAACAACCCTAAGATCTCCCAATCTCTATATGTTTTTAAGGTTCCAAGACCAATATTCTGATGCAACTTTTCATGCAATGAAAGGCCTATAATGTAGACACAAACCTACCTCCTTTTCTTCTTTCACATGGTGTTCCATGTGAACTGGTGTAAATGTATCTCATGATGTTCTCAGAAGTTATTGTTCTGGAAACACAGTGCTAGAACATTTGCAGTGACCTGCACCTTATAAACCATCATTGCCTTCTCCCATATGCTACACATTAATATTGAGTAACTTTCTCATGTTATTGGCTAAAAGCAGTCAAATATAAAGTAAAGAACCAAAAGGAAGAACATATACATCTAATTGATGGAACACCTGATTTCAAGAGGAAGAATCATGGGAATAAAGAATCTACAGTGGGAAAAGGCAACAAAGTGATGACTTAAGACATACATAAATTGACATACAAAAAAGAAAATCTAAAAAGTTTTAAGATTTTTAGGAAAGAACTCCCAGGAAGGCTTTAAAGCTAAGATTAGAAAAAAGCCAGAACCCAGCATATCTTAGAAATATGTGCAGGCAAAAATGGGGGTGTTTTTATAGCATAATCTTAACAAGGTCTAGAGCAGAGGAGACTGACTTATTACAAACTCTGGGAGATATGTTGCCTAAGGCAAAAATGAGCGCTGTAAATGTAATCAGTCTCTTGTAAATTAGCCTGACATGATTATAGCTGACATACTATCGTTTTCTACATAACACGTCAAGTATATTGGCCTGTCTATGCTCACCACACTACTGTGTTCAACAAAGCCAAGAAATTTAATTTTTTTTATACCAAGTATCTTTGACCAAGTCAGGACAAAATCATCGTTGCTACACAGACATGGAGCTCGTGGATTCTATCCACAGATGTTGCCATCATATGTGCAAGCTGTGAAATAATGAGAATCAAAAACTCAGAAGTGACAAGAAAAGTGGATCCTTCCCATCCAACCCATATGAATCATGCTTCCTGAAAACTGAATGTACCTCAGTGCACAAAGAGTAAATAATATATTACCACAGGAATGCGACGGTCCCTGAAAATTGACTCTTCAAGATTTAAAGCAGTCCTAGGCAGACTGTAAAAGGGAGAAAGTAGGATGTGAAGGAAAAGGATATCTGTTAGACAGGAAATTGCAGAATAATCAAAGGAAAATTATTTTTCAGTAAGCAAAACAGAGGATGACTGTGACAGTTTCAGAGTTATGGGAATGTCTCTCTCCCTGGTAGGCTTGGGGCTGATGATTTGCCACATCTGAAATATACAACAAGAGATTTAAAAAGATTTGAAAGCAGCTTTTGATGCGATATTTGGGTTGTTGGATGTTGTCTGTGTTATCAATTTGCTACATATTTGTATTATGGAATACACAGTAATCCATATTTCAGATATTAGATTTGACCAGAAAAAGGGGCAGCAAATGTAAACTCTCATAAAAAAGCTTGGTTCTCTTGGCAATCTTTAGCACTTATCTTCCTAGAAATCTAAAGCAATTTGACAGAAAAGAGAGTATTACAGGTCAGCTGTCTGGTCAATCATGTTTTTATTGCATACAGGTAGGGAAATGGAGGCACTTAAAAACATAAAATAACCTGACCAAGACCTTCCTAAGAAGAAGTGAAAGAGAACAGGACAGAAACAGTGTTCCCTCTCCTGCCCAGGGCAGCAGAGGCTGTGCCATTGAAGCTGAGCATAGATGACAGAAACTTTTATCTCCGCTCCTGTCTTTGCAATTGTTTGTTCTAGAGCTCACATAAGCTCCATTTTACAGTGTGTAAATTGGGAGTATCTATAGCCTCCATTGTAAAGCATCGTGAATCCTCTGATCAAACAAGGTTTTGTGTATCAAAACACAGTTATTAACAGAATTACTCTTTCTTAGACAGAGTGTCTCTCCAGAGACCCCTGTGGGGTTCACCATTCATTTACTGCAAAGCATCATAATTCTGTTACCTTTTTTTATTTTATTTTTTTTTCCCCCCATCTAATTTTCTTTTTCTCTCTCTTTGGTAATGAGCAGGTGAGAAACCTCACCAGTGCAGCATCTGTTGGCGCTCCTTCTCTCTAAAGGATTACCTAATCAAACACATGGTGACGCACACCGGCGTGAGGGCCTACCAGTGCAGCATCTGCAACAAGCGCTTCACCCAGAAGAGCTCCCTGAATGTGCACATGCGCCTGCACCGCGGGGAGAAGTCCTATGAGTGCTATATCTGCAAGAAGAAGTTCTCCCACAAGACCCTGCTGGAGAGGCATGTGGCTCTGCACAGTGCCACCAACGGCACGCCTGGAGCCACCGGCACCGGCGCGAGGGCCGTCCCCGCCGGGGTGGTGGCCTGCACAGAGGGGACCACGTACGTCTGCTCTGTCTGTCCAGCTAAGTTTGACCAAATTGAGCATTTCAACGACCACATGAGGATGCATGTGTCAGACGGATAAGTAGAATCTCTCTCTCTCTTTGTTGTGAACAAAAAATAGAAACAACAACAACAACAAAAAGCTATGGCACTAGAATTTAAGAAATGATTTTTGTTTCATTTTTACCTTTATTTTCCTCCTTTTTTTTGGGTTCGTTTCGTTTTGTTGTTTTTGTACTACATGAAGAACTGTTTTTTGCCTGCTGGTACATTACATTTCCGGAGGCTGGGTGAATAATAATTTTCCCAGCCTCCCTTGGATGGTGGCCTTAAGGCCAGGTAGTGCTTCACGAGCTCCACTGGTTGGATCTCTAACTACTGGCCTCTAAATACAACCCTTCTTTACTACAAAAAACAAACAAACAAACAAAAAAAATCATAAAAAATCAAAAAACAGACAGAAAAAATAAAAAAAAAAAGATTTCTTTTTTCTCACTTGTGAAGAGCACTACAAAAAAAAAAAAAGAAACAAAATATATTACAAAATCTACAAGGCCTACTGTCGTTATAAGTACACCGCTCGCAGTGTTTCAATGGACATAATTCACAATGCTGACCGCTTTTGGACTTCACAGTATCCAGTTAGAACTGTGGAATATTTTACTTCTGGTTGAGCAGCAACCAGAGGAACCAAGGCCCTGCTGGTCTCCACCACGTGTCTGCTTTCTCACTCACATGCACCCACAAACACACGAAAGGGCTGAGGGGAGTGCAAGGCAGTGTGGCTTGGATAGTGTGGAGTCCCTGCAGGATGAGGAGAAAGAATCAGAGGTTCCTCACCTGGATTCTGCTCCATCCCACGCTCTCTGGCTCACCCTCCCCGCTGCTTTTCCCATATCATCACCACCTTACAGCAGAAACCAAGAAGATTCAGACAACGAGCAACGGTGGCTTTTTGTAATTTATTCAGTGTCTTCGCTGAGCCCAGGGCCTCAGCACAATCAAGAGGGACTTTCACAGAAGGCAAAGAGAAACACAGAGGAAAATCAAAGATATCAGAGGTTGCAACCTATGGATCTAGGTACAAGAGAAGGGTTAGTTCCCACAATCTTTGCAAAAAAAAAAAAAAAAGTTGCATCAGGATTTATTCTTGTGGAAGAAGGAGGAATAGAGGGTGGGCGGGGAGGGGAATAATTAAAAAAAAAAAAGTTATTGGGACTTTTTTTAATTCAAAATTTTATAGAGGGGCAAAAGTGACGTTTACCAGATAGAATGCTGATTTTTTTAATATATTTACAACAGTATTTGTGTAAAAAAAAAAAAACAAAAAGTGAGATTGTTAAAAGTAATTTTTTCTTTGTTTTCTTTTTTGTTTTGCGTACACTGCCACTAATATCTTCTCTTTTATTATATATATGAATATATATATAAATATATATTTTATTTTAAATTGAGACTGTTAAGGTTAGCTAACCTGCTTCCAGATAGAGGGGGGAGGGGAGATGATCTTGATTTTTATTTTAAAAAAGAGGAAGGATGTTTCCTAATTTTTTTTTCCGAGTATTATTTCTCTCTCTTTCTCTCTCTCTCTCTTTTCTAATGGAATCAAGAATTACCTGGGTCGATGAGGGGCTCTGTGAAGTCATCTGTGGGTTTATCTACTAGAGTTTGTGCGTCCTGCAGTATCATTTATACTTCTACTTTGTTTTTGAGTTATGTGGTTCTCTTTTGGCTCTTACCAATGTTCTGTTGTTTCTTATTTTGGTTCCATTTCAAAATTTATTTCCACTGAAGGGAGATTCCTTTGGAGAAAGAGATTTTCTCTCAATGTTCCCTTGGTTTTGGGGATGATAGAATTTGTAGTCTTTTTTTTTTTGTCTTTCTTCATTTTTGCAAATGTAATGAAACTTTTGCAAGTGTGTAATAACTAGGATTCCCCTTCTTTTTGGTCACTGGACGAGAATACACTGCATTGTTCTCTCATCCCTGCCTGAAGCTTGTTAGAGAGCTTCCATATTTGTATGGGAATCTGATCCTGCCCCTGGTAGTTTGTGCTGATGCCAAAATGACTTAAAATGTTACCATTGCATATGACCTTCCCTTCTTCATTTGCAAAAATGTCTAACTTAAGGGCCACATCCCACATTCTCTGCATATGCAAAGCTATGCAAGGAATGTAGGATCACTGTGAAAGGTTGATTCCTGATCTGCATATATGTGTTGGTGTTTTGTATTTTGGTTTATTGTATTTGAGCTAGTGTTCTCCCTAGTCATCTTCTGTGCATCCTTGTGAGAATTTTCCCCCAAAGCCAACTCCCAAAGTACATGGGTCCTTAGTTCAGTTGGATCAGTGTCTGACACTGTCTTTGTCTTGCTTGAAATCCATAGCTAGGATTTGCACCAGCTGCACTCTGGACTTTATATTTTAGGCAAAGAAGAAGCACCTAACAAAATATGCAAAAAGGAAAAAAAAAAAAGAAAAACTGCTAGTTTAGCTTTTACTTGTGTCTATACTTAAATTAAGCTTTCTTAAGTTTACGAAACTTTGCTTGTGAACACTTAGCATTTCACATGAGACATTCTTTTATGCTGGACAACTTTCTAAATACTGAATCAATAGGACTACACATGAAATGTGTGTTCTTTATACCCGCAGCTTCTGTATTCAGAACAAGTATCCCCATTGCTACCTTCTAGACCTTTTCCATTTCTGATTTTTTATAGGGAAAAAAATGACAGATACTTCAGTCTCGGAATCTTTCAGTAACCTGCAAGGTATTGTTCAGCAGATCCTAAGTGTCCAAGGCCTGATTCTCACTTGCACAGCATAAAGAGACTTTGAGATGAGTGCCAGGGCAAATGAACTTTCTATATGGTAACGTCTTTTTTGTCACCAGTTTATTTGGATAGTTGAAGGATTTTCAAAAAGTATCTACATTAGTTTGGCAAGTTAAAAATACATTGTTTTCATAACTGCGCTGGTAAGATCAATGCTGACCTGTAAAGCTAGAAGTGAAAAGACTAAGCCTATGACAAAGGCAGGAAGAACTAGTATCTGCTGTGTGAAGGCACACTAAATCTGAAAATTCAGGTTGTAGAGACCAGGGTGGGTAAGAGAATAGAATAATGAGCGTATACAAAATGATTTAAAGTCGTTTCCATGAGGAAAGTAGGTGGGTTGTTTCTGTTTTTGTTTTCTGAGATCTTTAGTATTGAAATGTTTCATGTTCTCCTGTTCGAAGAATTCATGAATTTTGCCTGGCTTAAAAATCTGTAGCTGTTCATTTGCCATCTGAGGTCTGGGGAAAAGCTGTTTAATTTGCCACTGTTCAATCTGGTCTACTGTAGTCGAAACGTAGCATATTCTGAAATATGATTCTGATACCAGAAGAGGTGCCCGTACACAGGAAATAAGAATCAAGGTTTACATCCACCTAAATCCTAATAATAGTTTAGAGTGAGAAATCCTATACAAATTTTAATTATTCAATTTTCAACCTTTCTTAAATGAAAAAAAAAGCATCATCTCTGAAATGCAAATTTATTACAAGGCATAATCAATTTAAAGTGAATTAAAGATCAGTTACAAATGAGTGAATGTTGGCAATTAAAAGTAAACTTCTTAAAGTAAAGCTAAGGCATATAAATTGAATTCTAAATCACTCGACAGAGAAGTTAGGCCAAGGTCTTCACAAACAGAAATACAAACAGATTTTGTCAAATGTCTAGGCTCAAAAAGTAGTGGGTAGATTTTGTAAAACATGGAGCAACTTTCAGCATTCCTGCAAATGTTGCTGAAAATGCTCATCAGGTCACTTACGCATTTAAGCGCCCTTCTGTGAACTTAGGAGCTCAAACATAGATTCCTTTGTCTTTTAAAATGTTAAATTATTTTTAGTAATGCTTCCTCCTGACCATAGAAATATTTGTATACTATGTGGAAACAACTACAATAGCTGACTTTTGCAAGTATTATTCAGCTTCGTGTATTGCTAGGCCCAGTGATCTACAAACTTCTGTTGGCAGTGTTTGAGTACATCTGCCTCAGTATGTTCAAAAGGTTTCCTTCAAAACACTTAATGAAATTACATAGATGAGCAAGAGTGGACAGTAGCACACATCCCTATGATGCATGAAGCACACAACATCCTGCATTCCTTGAACCTGATTCTCACTTTCTCTAAAGCTATTCTTATTTTGCTTCAAGCAATGGAAAACAGCATCAAATGGAGCACAAATTCAAAAGTAGAAATAAAGGCTTCTCTACACGGCAAAAGTGGAAGGAAGCCTTGGGGTAAATGAGAGGGAAGTGCCTTCTCGTACTGCTGCTGAGGCTAATGAAGTCAATTGAAAATATAGGGACAGCCACAGATTCACCCTGTGCTCCACCTCTCTTGGTGTTCTGTCTCTAAGACCCATGTTGGATAATTACAAAGTAGTAAGCCTATGGGAAAAGATTTATTGTAGTCCCTATTAGATACGTATCTGCTTATAACCTGAAGATGTAATAATTGATGGCCTTAACCTTTTATCCCATATAAAAATTGTATATTGTGGCAGATAATTCTCACTATCCTATAAAGATCTAGCTTATCAATTGATAGATGGCCCCACTGCTATCCTATGGAAGTGAGTTGCTCTGTGTAATTACTGCCTTATAGAAAAAAATCATTTTCTGGTTAAATTGGTTGCTGTTCATTGAAACACCATTGTTCTTGTATCCCATGAAAACATAAATCAGATGACCAAAATTTGTCTTTTCTTGCCCATTCCCCTGAAGCCTGCCTCTCTTTGGGAAATCTGAATCCACAAGGAATGCAGGATCACGAGATCAGTGTTTAGTGGTCAGAAAGTAGAGAACAGCTAGCAACTGCGTGTGTGTGTGCATGTTGGGCATGTGCATCAGTGAGGTTCTCCTTCAAGATTTCTTGCAGAAGCACGGAAAGTACAGCTTTTACATAATCAGAAAATAAGAAAGTATACCTGTATTTAGAAATTGTAATATGAGCACTTTGAGCTTGTCACTTCTTTCACAAAACCCCCAATAATCGTCTCTCATAGGGAAGACAAACATAGATGTGTTGCAGGAGCTGCTTGGAACAATAACTGTCTTGTTGCCAGTAGGCCCACTTCTGGCCCATTCAGTTAGATATTTTCAAAACCAGCCCAAATTCACCATAAGCTAACAGAGAAAAGTATCGTTTAATGCGCTAAGACAATATGATTTCCGTTTGCTCTTAATCAATCCTCCCCTACAAAGACAGGCTGAGGGAGCTGGGCTTGTTCAGCCTAAAAAAGAGAAGGCTGCGGAGTGACCTCATTGCAGCCTTCCAGTACCTAAAGGGAGCCTACAAACAGGAGGGGAGTCAAGTCTTCGAAAGGGTAGATAATGGCTGGACAAGGGGAAGTGGTTTTAAGTTGAAGGAGGGAAGATTTAGGTTGGATATCATTGGGAAGTTCTTTACCAACAGAGTGGTGAGTGCTGGAACAGGCTGCCCAGAGAGACTGTGGATGCCCCGTTCCTGGAGGTATTCAAGGCCAGATTGGATGGGGCCCTGGGCAGCCTGGTATTAAATATAGAGATTGGCAGCCACCTGCAGGAGGGGGCTTGGAGTTTGATGATCCTTGAGGTCCCTTTCAACCCAAGCCATTCTGTGATTCTGTGTTAAGTGATGCCCATTTTTCTGATTTCTTTTCATATAAAGAAAAGTTGAATAATAACCCTCATCAGCCCCCTCACTTCTTACTGACCCCAAACTGACTGATTTCAGTCATCCTTAAGCTGCTCAGGTAATGCTGGATTGTTCACATGGTGGAATAACAGATCTCTTGCCTTTAGTATTATTGTAGCATGTTCTGCCTCTCTTAGTATAGAAAACAAACCTTGCAGGGGGAAGGCACAGAACATACTCTTTGCATAAGCACTGAGCCCAATCCAAAAACATTTCAAACATAACCAGATCTCCAGTGTGCTTATGACTATGACCCTTTCAACAGTCTTATGGTAAGGTAATCCTGCAGCTCTCATTGCTCAAGATGACTTGCTACTTAAAAAGAAGTATAATATCAATTTAGTACCTGGTGGCTGTTCTCTCAAGAAAAACTAGACCTGATAATCCCACCCTTTCAATTCTGCATCCAACTCCTCTGATCTGTTGAAAGAAACCTGATAGAAATGAATCAGCATGCAACCTAACTGAAACAGCATCTCAGCAGCCTAAAGCAAAATAGCTACCTTTCACATTCTTTGATTTGTTGTTATGCTAGCTGTGACAATTTGTGAAGGAGGTGCAACCTGATGAACTTGACTTGGAGAGGTTCTGAGCCTCCTCAGCTCCCAAGGGGCTTGTCACTCAGTGGGATTTAGCCCCTAAGTGATCGCAACCCTGCTAAAGAAAGACTTAGGAAAGAAACCACACAAAATTTTACATCTGTAGTCTTGACTTTGTAGATGTAGTGAAAACCCTTGCTAGTGCAATACAAGCAGTAAGTAAGCTGAAATAAGGAGAATAAAATAAGGAGAAAAAAAATAAGAAGCATAACATTGAGGGTGGAAAGGTCTTCCAAAAACGTGGTGAATTTGGATTTTAGCCTCCCGATTTGCACATCTGTCCTTAGCTATTTTTCAAAAAGCAAAGAGCAGTGAAATACTTCTTTGGGAAATGAAAACACTATAGCTTCAAATACAATTGCTTAAAACAGAAATGCATCTGAGCAGTATAGTGTACTTAAGTTTTGTATACGTAGCAGAGTTCTATACAAAACATTCTCTTCATATGAAATGTATTGTTTTGTGTTTTCTTGTATAAGAGGGAAGCAAAGAAGTAAAGAAGTGATTCCTGGTATTCTCCTTACGCTGGATGGTGTTTCCAGCTGTTTCTTACCTTTTCTTACATCTACAGGTTTGGTCCTCTTCCAAAGTGATCCTGTCTTTATTGAGTTGGTTGGCATCAGCTCCCTGTAAAACAGTGGAGAATAAATCTTGCTCCTCCACCAAATTAGTAACATGAGCAAAAAGCTGCATACTTCATTCATATGACTTTGTGGTGATTTTTATCATGTTCTGCTGCAACAGAACAACTGAGGAAAGTGCAGAGCTTTGTTAAATACATGCTGTAGTGCTCAGCTGTCTGTTTCTGCAGCGTCCCGTTCTTACAAAATGGATAGACACGTTTCTGAGGTCTGTACATCTAGCTAGGCATCTTTTCTGTTTTAACTTTGCTCCTTTTCTTTTTGCCACCTGGATATTTCCATGTTCTTTGTTGACAACTGCAGAGTTCCCTAAAAGTATCCCATGTGGAAGATCTACTGTTTGACTAGAGAAGAGCAGTGCATTGAGGAATAAGGACTACAGTCATGCAACTGCCTGGAAACACAACACAGCTTTTTTCTTATTCTTCCCCAAAAGTCTTTTTCTTGGTTTTCGTTTGTTGCATAGTTGTTGGTATCTATGGGATCTCTGAATAAAACCAAATTATATGTCCTCCGTGCACATGTGCATGCAAGTAGATGTGTGAGTGTGCATGTGTATGTGTGCATGTGCAGGTAGCTAGCTAGCTAGATCTGGATTGGGGAAGGATTCCAATGAAACAGCAATTACAATATTAACTGTGGAACACTGACATGAATCTGTAGTACACTGCTTAAACAGTATACATGCACACATATATTCATCAAATGCACTTGGTTGGCCAAATGCACTTAACTACATATTTCCCAAATCAAATGTTTGCCTCTGTTCAAAACTTGAACAGAGTTCCCAGAACTGGCCCAGTGTATTTTTGTTAGTACCGGAAGGGAAAGTTGAAGTGTACCTCTTGGACAGAATTTAGCTACAATATAAATAAAGTTGTGTTGCTCAGCAGGTTTTGCTGGCTGAAGTGAACAGCCAGGGGACTAGAAACTCTAGGGCTGTATTGTTGAGCGCAGTCCCTCATTTTCACTGAATTTCATGTTCACCTGAGAGGGGAATAAAATGCAAAAAAAAAAAAAAAAGAAAGAAAAGAAAAGAAAGCCCCAAACAAAACATAATGTAACATTCGTCTTGCCCACATTAAAAAGGATAGTAAAAAATTATCAGGTCATTAAACAGTTAGCAATACAGTGTATTGATGGGCTCTAAAATAACCTCTTGTATCCAGAGACCCATATCAAACAGCTCTTTCCCCGCCTCATATACTCTGCAACATGTTGGCTATGATTATTTTTGAAATAATATGAATAAGGTAATCAGAATGTACAGCCACTAATAATTAACTTTCCTCTGGTCTTTACCAAAGCTTTTTCAGGAACATCTTTAATGTGTCAAGAAGACTGGTAGATTATCAGAAGGAGAAGGAAATGGTTGGTGAGCGTAGTCAGCATGTATTCCACGAGAAGTGAAGGATCTCTGGAACGCATTTTGCTCTCATTTCATTAGCAGGATGAATCAGTATGTTAAGCTACAGCTGCCTACTTTGGTATTGTGTGGCCCTAAAGTAGTTTTTTATTCTTTTTATTCTGGAATTCTTTTTTCATTGTCACAGAAAGGGTAATTGATGATTTGGGGTGTGTTGGTCTTTTTTTTTTCCCCCCTTTCATTTTCACTCATACAAAGTTGAGTAAATGTTATTCCTTTTCTTATATTGGTGGCATTTCCCTTCCTCGTTTGAGTAAGATGATAAATGCAACAGTTTTGGCTGTATGATTTTAGGGTGAGGTTTTTATTTTGGTTTGGGGTTTTCCTTTGGTTAAATGTACATTGTCTCTCTATAGTCAAAATGTCTGTGACTGTAACAGTATGTATTTCTTTTACTGGAGAAAATAGACTTTTTGGTTTTTGTTAACAGTACTAGTGACTTTGTGGAAAATGACAAGTTGCTATTTAGATCTGCTTAGTAAGTACAGTACACTACAATACAGTATTTCTGAAAGCTAGAACATACAGTACACAATATATATAGCAATTCTATATCAATATATATACATAGTATAATCATTTAACTTTTGCATCTGCCTATGATCATAGAAAAAAATATTTTCACATTTATCATTCACAACCCAATCAACTGCTGCAGCTACTTGAAGCATTTAACAATCATTATTACAGCTCTATTGTGCTTTTTCATATTATTTGCTTCTTTATTGTCTTTACAAGTATTTTTTTTCAGGCTTTTAAAAATCTCTATGTAGCAGAATGTAGGAAAATAATTTTTTATGAAAAGGTAAAACAGTATTAGGTTCTACAAAAAGTTAGATGTTGTTCCCTGATACCCTTCTCATATCAGAAGAACAATTAATCAAAACGATTATCTATTTGCTCTCTTCAAAGATGTCCTGTTGTTTCATTTGCAAAAGCATCTGTCAGACTTTCCTCTTCCACTACCACTAGCCTTGGAGAAAAATGCCAGAAGTGATCCTTCACTCTTTCCAAATTCTATTTCTTTGAAGTTTTACGATTTCCTAAAATTCTTCCCTAAACCAAGAAGAAGAAATATGATTGTTTTTTACAGTCATTCTGAATGTGGCCAGTGGATTTTGACAGGAATTGGATACAAAATACCTCCATCCACCGCTATTAATATATTCCAATTAGATTTTCCATATCCACTTGAACATTTCTTTTTCAAAGGACAACACCTCCCTGAAGTTGGAGTTTTGGTTGGAAAGTTTTCCAGTGTTGAGTGTTGCCTTTGTTACCTTCCAGTTGGTTCTGAGCTTTGAGTCAGACCTGTTAGGATTTCACCATGGAGCTGCTGAAAAAATGTCACTAGGAATATATCAACATCTGAATAACCCAGAAGAAACTGATCAACACCCAAACCTAATGCCTTGAGGTTGCACTCTCATTTTGCAGCAGATCACCCAGGCAGCAAGTCTAGATCCAGACTTTGTACAAGTCCAAACTTATGAGAGCTTGGAAATTTGTTTGCTTTTCCAGTTTGCTTATATCTCAGGTGATCTTTATTCTTTTGGTCAACAGCATATTAATTTGAGATGAAAATGTGCAAAATCAAGTGGATGAGAGTTGTGGAGGAGGTGTTCATTGTATCTTAATTCTTCTAACTGTAAAGACTGGAAGAAATGAGAAATGGTCACACTGATTATGAACCGTGCTTTCATTGAGAATGAGAAAATCTGTGTCATTGCAAATCAGTAAACTTAAAGGTGATTTTGGAGTGAGAGAAGAGGGAAAGATTTATCTATGCCACCTCTTGGGATAATAGCATGAGAACTTCAAGCACGGTAGTCACAGGAGCTGGCAGTCCTTACAGACTCCTGTCATCTGCCATTTGCACTTACGTGGAGGCCACTACCACATCCTTTTTCTTTTTACACGCAGTGTAAAAGTCATGGTCTTCCAGCAGTGATTTCTAACTCTGGCTTGTCTTTATTCTGTGTATATCCATTTGTGAGGGAAGGAAGAGACTACTAATTTGCCCTATTACATAAAAGATTATTTTGGTCCCTTAAACCACAAAGGTGCCATTTTTCCGAATTAATTCCAATTAGCTGCTGCGACAGAGTGCTGATTCAGTGGTCCACAATTTCTGACCATGGTCTTTGCCTTTTCCTTTGACTCAGTGCTAAATCATACATATTTTAGTACAGAGTGTTCTCCCTTCACTGAGAACGTCTGCTCATTTAAATGGCTGCATACCCATTCCATGCTTCCCCTGCTAATCCTTTGTAAGGTTCAGTAATTCATTTAGGATAATGACTAGTTAGTATGTTTCTTGATTTAACTTCCTTGTTGCCTTCTATTTTTCCTAGTGCTTTTTAAAGCACCACCGCTCATTTTGCATCTTATACAGTTTACAGTTTATATTTTTAGGCTAAGAAGTGGTTTTACAAACAGGATGGTACCAAACAGGTAGATTATCCACACTAGAGATTGTACTTTTAGAATGCAGTGTGTACAGATACAATTGCCTAAGGGAAAGTGAAACTAACAAAATAATCAGCTGGTGAACACTATTTTAACATATATTTTACATAAACAACAGTCAGTCATTTGTGAATCCAGAAATCTTGCTTTTTTGAACATGTATCCTTTCTTTTTCATTCTCTGAAGAAACGCTAACCTTGAGAATTGTTATGTTCTACAAAACTTGTATGTGCATGTTTTCTGTTTTTCTGAAGAGAGAGAAAACAGAAGGTGATACTGGCTTTACAGTTTTCTAGTCTTGTGTTGGAGACTTTTCTTGAATGGCATAAACATTAAGGGAAGACTCTATCCAAGTATTAGCTTTATCCTATTATATGGTTTTCACTGTTGTTTTCTGTTTTCATCTCCTCACTGACCAAGTAGGCCTCCTGGGCTAATGCAAGCCATATTTCTGCAGATGATAGCATTACTATCCAGCTCCCTTCTGCACTTCTTTTCTGTTTAATACGGCTTTCGAGGAATGCAACAGTGGAAGTAGGTAACACTGTCACCGCAAGAGGGAGAACCTTGTACTAAGAGAGCATTACCCTGTACTGCTGTGCAGGGACAGTAAGGGATTCTAAAGCTCAAATCTGCAAGGCTGAATAAGAGGAGGGTCCCTCTGCCTTGGGGGAGCTTGTGACAAAGACTGGGAGATCTTCCAAGAGAAAGGAATCTTTGAACTCCATACAAGGGACTTGCTCTTCACCCACTCCACTTAAAGACTGAATCGTCAGCGTCTGCTGCTGCTCTTTTTTTATTCATATATGACTATCTTTAGCTTTTTAAGATGTATAGTTCCTATTTATTGATGGAAGAGATGTCACTGTTTCAGTTTTTGGTGTCAGAACTAAGTTAGTTCACAAGTATTTTCAGCAAGTTTCATTGTCTTTTGAGGTGTGTCCTTTTTCCCTTGACATAATACCAGAATGTAGACTGGATTTCTGTGAAACTTCTGTGAAACTCAGGATCCTTTAAATCTTTCATTGATTCCCAGTTCCATATATATTGAGCATTCAGTCCCTTGGATCCTAGCTCCAAAGTTCAGATTCAAAGAAACTCTTACACTGCAATGGCACAAAAAAATCAGTGGTTTTCCCTATGCTCCACCCATAATCAGGTTTTGTTGCCAAATGTAAGATAGAAAGGCTGTTTAGCTCAGGCTGGATGTCCTTCATAACCCTCTTGTCAGCATCAGAGAGGGCTGTACTTAATCCCAAAAACAGAACAGACCAATGCTTTCTGGGCCAAATCCTGCAGACGTGACTTACAGACTCTTTTGTTGACTTTGTGCATCCTCTCAGACTGCAAAAGCATATGTAGTCCTACCGAAGATCATAGTCCTAAGAACTAATTTCATATACATCCTTTAAGATGTCACAAGACTGTTCCCCATAACTTAGAATGTTCTTGCCCAAGGTTTTCACTCTTCCTAAAACTGACTTAAGATTTGATTTCATTCTACCAAGCAGATTTTGCCATTTTTAAGGGCTCTACGATTAAAGGGACTACTGCTTACTGAGAGGCTTAAACAGTCATAAGAATTACAGAATACAGGGCAGGACAACAACTTCCCAGTAGCCTTGAGTCCTTCATTCCAAAAGTGCACAAGTACATAGCCTCTTTTGATTGGTGATAGCATATTAATCTTAAATAATTAAATAGGGGGCCACAGCAGCTAACGTAGATATATGATGCACAGCAACTGTTTTTCCCTAATTTACAGCATTGCTGTGACACTTTTCTATTACTAGAACAATGTACAAGCGTTTGGGGTGTAAATGAGAGCTATGACCCTGGGACATTGCAGCAGTGATATGTGGAATTAAATGATTCTACATTTCTGGCTATTTTATCAGGAGGCTTTCTTGCAGTACCTTGTTTTGTAATCATTTGGATGAAATAAAATTGTTTATTTGAAATGTCTGATTAAAATAACCCAAAATTCAGAGAATACATCATGTTTTTCTTTAGACTTCCTTTAAAAAACATACGATTGCATCTTGTGTGCAGGAGAATGGATGGGAGACCACATAGTTTTTCATGAGCTTGGCATTTTTGCGAACAGGACACCCTCAAAGTACAGTCAATAGAGAAAAAATTATTGCTGATGGTTATATTGGCTAAATTGATGTTTATAGACCCTACAGAAGAGCTAGCGAGCGTTACCTGTTTTGTGTCTTGTGGATGCTTTGACATGGGACACATTGCTGCAGCTCTGTTTCTCACAGAAACCCAGAGACAGAGGGTTTAGGTGCTTGGCCCCTTCCCATAGTTAGCAATTCAGTTTCAGTCTCCATTTTTTCTGACATCCTCATTGCTAAAAATAAATAGCAAATGTTCTCGTGGCCTGCATTTTTCTGCTTTGGAGATGAATATTCAGGATCCCCATACCGTTAATTAGACTCCTCTTTGGTTCCTTGCTTCTTTCTGTGCACTTGAAGGCCTCTTAATCTTTAGACCAAAACAGAGTGTATCTGTGCATCTGACTCGAGGGCATGGTTCTTATTTTTCTGCAAGAGAAAGAAAAAGGAGGAACTTGTTTCTCATTTATGCTTTGGTTTATTTGCTGGTGTTTGCTTTTGTTTACGTTCTAGGTAGGCTGCAATTTTCAACAAGGGATTGGGAATGGGAGAAAAGGGAGAAGACACGAGAAAGCATGTGCCTGAGCCTAGATGAAGCGTCATGCAATATTCCTCTACATACTAAGCAATTGAAGACAGACTTGTATAGCAGCAGCAGGATTGCCCTAGTATGTTTCTCTTTTTATACATTTCCCTTTCTTCCTCTTCCTCCCCCACTGTGGCCTCTTACACTATTTTAGAGGTTCCCCACACTCCTTTCTCATTGTTATGAGTGCTAGATGGAAGCTCTTGTGGCTGTCCAAACCGACATTAATCTCCAAGTACTGATGAAACCCCCATGGTCTTTATTATGTTTTTCCAAGTGATACTTTAGTGAGTGGCAAGCCCTGGCAGATGTTGTTTTATTGAAACAGATCAATAAACTAGGGGAGGCATAGGCTGATCGGGATCCGGTAACCTCCTTGTCTTTGTTGCTAGTGAGCTTCATAATATTTTCCTATGTATTTTCAGTTTTAGGTACGTAAAAGCTTATATGCCTGTCATTAAAATTCCTGCTTCTGCCACCATAGCTCTAGAAGACCTATGAAAAAAATCCTTTATATATACTGCTTGTGTATTTGAAAAGTGAGGGAGGGAACTTTCCATGCACGTGTGACTGCGTGCGAGGGAGAAAACTGAAGTTAGTGTTGATCTGTCCATTTGTTTTAGGGTGGCCAGAGAGCTGCCACTTTGAGAAGTTGATTGCACTACAGAACCTTAGCTTGGGCACTGTTGAAGACTGTATATTGGGAACAGGGAAGATTTTTGGTTTTTTATCCACACTTACACATGTCCTTTGCAAGGTGTACCCTTGCAGATTTTGCATCTGACAAGTTTGTGTAAAACCACTACTGACCTTTTTGCTGTATCCATTTAGTTCTCTCTTCTTTCTGCAGCCCCTAGAAAATGCTGTCTCCTTTCCATTTTCAGTCATTTGGTTTCTTATGTTTTCGATAATTATCCCATCTACTAATGAGATCTCTGTATTGAGCAGGAGGAGGAGAGAAATTGAGGCATGTGAAAGTGTGGCTGGGAGACTGCAAATCCCCCTTTGTTTGGGGGCATTCGTATACTTTTACTGAGAGCTGATTTCTTGGGGTTGGGTGGGGTGGGGAGGGAGTTTGTGCTTTTTTGGTCTGGGTAAGGCTTTTTATTTTTGCACTAAGTATGACTGCACTGCACTGCATTGCACTACTGAAATGTATTTACATGTGGTGGGATTGGAAGGGGCCAATTAAGCAGGAAGGGAAAGGAGAAAGGGACGGGCACAGAAATCAGATGTATCACAGACTTGACCAAGTTGAAAGAGAACTGGGGCTACCTTTACTTTAAGCAACTAGTCAGACACTGAGATAGCTGTACTGGATAGCTTCTGTAAAAAAAATAAAATAAAATAAAAAAAATAAGAGTAACAAAAAGCACTATAACAGAAACAGAAAAGGCATCACAGAATTCAAAGTGCTATGGATCTTTTTCCCCCCATTTTCCTAGAGAGTGTTCTTTGTGGCTGTGAGAGAGTTAAGGGAACTACTTAGCATAAATCCAGAGTAAGGCATCAATATGAAAATATCAATTTCTAGTTCAAAATCTGCTCAGGATCTGCCTTGTCAGATGGGATCTCTTCAGAGAGATTTGGCTGTGATTAGTATCCCTTGGGTGTAAGTATGATCTCCCAGCTCAAGAAGTGAAGCCACAGAATAGGCTTACCAAAGGGGAAGGTCACTGAAAAAAAAGCTCTTTTTTCAAAGGTTGTTATGGGAATGGTGCAATAAAGTCATTCTGAACACTCAACCAGAAGTGTTGCAGTCAAGCCTTAGGGACAGAAGGAGCAGGCAGGACTAGTGGACAAGAAAGCGTGATGTGGAATTCAGGAATATTCCTGCTTGGACAAAGATACTCTCTGGCATTTTTTGATCTTCAATCTGATTTCTCTACTCAAACAAATAGTAAAGCATGGGAAAGGCTTCTGGCTGGAAACAAATGGAATTCATAGCATAATGTTTTTACAATCATGATTCATGGTGGCCTATGTCTTGGTCATCGGCCCTGTAGCAAGGATAATAGAAGAAAAAAGAAAGCAATGGCAATGTGCAGCAAGGTCCATCTTTGCTGTAGCTCTTTGTGATCTTTAAACTCTCAAAAGTTTGTGTTGATCTCTTCAGTAAAATTATAATTACAACTTTTGCCAGAAGATAAAGTAGAATCATGAATAATGCTCTGTATAACAACTAGGAGAGAAGTGTAAAATATGAGGGCATCTGCAGTGCAGGGGCCACCTGTCTAAAGTGCACAGAGGTTTCATGAACAAAGGAGGGGAGGTAAGCATCCAATTCCTAAGGAAAGCCTACAGTAATTGGGTGTTCAAAAGTCTACTCATGCCCTGAGTTTCTCTGTAGGCCTGAAGCTAAGACCTTTTGGCATCATTAGTATCAAGTAGTGCAGGCCTTACACAGAGCTGCACATTGCAGAGTTAATTGTTGCTGGTCATTGTTGGGCTGCCTCAT
Source organism: Chrysolophus pictus (assembly GCA_037305975.1). Classification (NCBI taxonomy): domain Eukaryota; kingdom Metazoa; phylum Chordata; class Aves; order Galliformes; family Phasianidae; genus Chrysolophus; species Chrysolophus pictus. Next base: position 112,842,370 of record CM074576.1, on the reverse strand, counting down.
TCAAGAAAAGTAGCAGGAACTGGAGTAGAAATAATACCTGAGGCTGGTGAGATGAGCATGCCTGTCTGGAAGCAGAAGAAACTTAATAGTTAGGAATGTGTCTGTCTAAGAAACTCTGAGATTTCCATTTTTTGTTAGATTTCATCTATCCTGGCTTGGAAGTGCCGGAAGAGAACTGGAGATAACCCCTGATATGGTGCCAGGTGAACTACTGAATGGCTCTTCTGTCAAGAGCAGGCAATTCAGTGGAACACATGGTCTCTTTCCAAGCCATCTGTGGGAATCCTGGAAGGTCTTCTTCCAGTAATGAGGCAGAGGTCACCCAACAAAAGCACAGTTCGTTTGAGAGCCAGCATAATATGGAGGCTGGAGAGCACATTTCATTTGTAAAGTGGCATTTACTTCCATGTGAGTAGTTATAGCTACAGGTTCATGATATGGGAGGGAATAGAGTCTGTCTACTGAAGTTAGTTCTGGTTATGAGCCAATACTCCCCCTTTTAGTTTAGGTAAGTTTTTGTTTTATTTTCTTGTATAAAACAGCTGCATTTATTGCTACTGTCAGAGTGGATTTGCATTGTCAAAGAGGAATAGTGGACTACTCCCCCAGAAAAATGAAGCTGAGGATTTACTGAGCCTGCTGTGTCCAGAGTGCCTTTCCTGCTGTGGTAAAATAAAGAACTTCTGTAGTTTGAGCTGTTCTGGCTGACTGATTGCTGCATATTCCTCCCTTGTGGGGTACCTGATGTCAGCCGTGTTTGGACAAGGAGAGGAACACTGCATGCTTGCAATGCTGTGATAAGATGCCATTTGCACTAGTTTTTTTTTTTTTAAGTACTGCGACCTGAAGAAGTGGGCTTTGAGCCATGCACCCCAACAGGGCTTGAATTCAGCCTGTTTAAACGTGATTCCTTCTGACTCAGTTTCAATAAAACCAATCCCATCTATGTAAAGAAGAACCAAACCATTTTTAAAAGCCACATTCCAGCCTCTGTTCTTGCTTGGTTACAGTGCTCAACCAGATCAGTTCCTGGATGTATAGTCGTACAGTGATTGTACAGCTTTAAATGGCTTTTAAACAGGTTGTTCCTTTTTACATGGTCAGTCTGAGACTAATTTAACAGAAAATGCATTTAAATATAGCACAAACTCAATTTTTTCAGCATGGTACTAAAGCCCCACGTAGACAGTGCTTGACTGAGAAACCAAGGATAACTTGAGGTTCATTTTTAGAAGCCAAAACATATGTTGCTGATTAGAGATGCCACATAACTTAATGTCCTATTTTTTTCTCCAGATGCAGAAAAACTAACTTCCATAATTCTCCTCCATTTGTCATCCTGCTTCATTGTTGCACCTTTTCTCTTGAATGAAAATCACTTTGGCCAGTGGGCTAGATCCAAAACAGAATTCCCTTTGCTGTTTGATAGCTACTTTCTGTATGTTCCTTTGCTAGACACTGACAAACACTACTGAGGATCAGCTTGAGAATTTGCTGGGACTGCGTGGCTTAATTACAGTTCAGTAAGATTCTAGTGATGTTTTCAATGTTATAGTAAGTGTATAGCTTAGCCTTTAAGAAAATATTATGTTTCAGAAGTTCCAGTGGGAAAAAATAAAAATAAAAAAACCAGGAATTATGATGAAGCTTCAGTCACAGTGCTATGGCTAAGTTTGTAGTGAACATGCTTCTGGTGGCTGGTGATGCTGACATTTACAAAGATGATTCTAAAGCAATAGAGAATGTATGCCTTCTCATCCCTGTTGAACTTAGAGAGTTTTTGCTAACAGAATGATCCCAGACTATCCTGTTAGAGTTCATCACTTTTTTCCCCAGTGGAGAAGGCTAAGCAATCTGTCACTTCAACTTCAGCAGTCTGAGTTTGACTCTAGACTACTCCTAAACGGCCAGCCAGCCAGGTGCCCTCCCTGACTTATCCCACTTCTATGCTAGCTGGTGGTTTGTCAGATCAGCCAAGGTGACTATGTCACAACCTTGGCCCCAGATAGGAGTCTTGTACCTTTTCCTTTTTGGTTTCCATCAAACTAGGAGTGCAATTAGCAGTGAGTGGATGTCAGGTCAGCCTTTGCTCCAGGTGACAAGTATGGCAAAGCTGGGCAGCAAATTGAGCTACTGTTGTCCTTTAGGACACTGGTAAAGGCAAGAGGCTGGGCTCTGGTTGCTGGTGTAGTTGCAGACCTACAGCATCTGCTCCAAACTTGTTCTGATCAACTATGCTGTTGCCCTCAAATATGCTTTGTGTGTGAAAAACTGAATGCAGTTGTTCCGTTGTCTGTCTCCTCAATTCTGCATCATGGATGTGGCACCAACTTACTCTCACAATGAACTTGGGTGTTGTTTTGCTGTTGTTATTAACATGTAATTCTACTGTAGACCAAAAAATATGAAAAAGAAAAAAAAATCAGTTTCAAGACATAGAAGAACAGTGAGTGAAAGGTGAAAAATACAGGAAGCAAAGGTGTGAGAGAAGCAGTGGTTAACTGTGCTAAGTTAAAAATCTCAGAATAGCCTTACCTATTTCTTAACCAATGCTTACCAATCATCCAGTAGTGGGGTTAGGTAGCTTTCTTGGCTCATTCATACCTGTATCCTAATATATATAATTTTTGTTTCTTTGGTATTGCTGTTGCACATCATGTTGTCTTTTATAATGCCTGATTTTATTGTATTGTATGGTCCGGTTTGTTTTTGTTTTTTCATTTTGAAGGATGGGAAAAATAATGTTTCCTTTTTGTTTTGAATTCATGAGAAAGAAATGCACTGGAAGTAAACACAAACAATTTTTGCCATTTGAAAACTGAAAAAAGAAAAAAAAAGGAAAACACACAGCCACACAGTGGAAAAAGCTAAGAAAAAGCTCCCCTCTTCTTCCTTACAATGGAAGCATCCTCTAAAATATATGCTAGAAGGAAAACAATCAATCTCAAACAAAGGAAGGGAGAAGCCTCTTTGATCCCAGCTCTGCAATCTGGAATATTTAAGCACAATGTTTTTGCAGGGCTGGGCTTCTACTTGACCAACGGTCATAAAATCCAGAACCACATGGGGCAAATTTATCCCTTGTGCAAGCAGATGCAATTGCAATGAAATCAAAGGAGGTACAAAAAAGATGGATTTAGCCACGCGTGCGAGGTACAGCTGCCTTTCCTATTGTACCTACTGCTAGATGTTACTGATGTCGGTCTTTTGGCTGTGTTAATCACGTAATACACATTAAACCGTGTTTGAGGTAGCAAAACACTTTCCCACTGAATAAGTCAGTTCTGGATGCACCTTTGCGTGACACTTACTGCCTACCAGCTTTCCACTGTTACCTGCTCCCAGCCGTGAGCCAATCTGATTGACCCTGGTCAAAGAGCCCTGCCTTTGCCAGAAAATGGACTTGACTTGTAAGCGTAGTAAAACATTGCGTATTTAACTACTATAATCCAGAAATTGCCCTTGCACTTTTAAGGCATATGGAAAGATCCTCTCTGTCTTTCAAAATGGCTCTGGTTCTTTTGCGAGTAAAACACACACACGTGCATACAATCCAGGGGCTCCACACCCCAAATTCTTCCCTGGTCCCATACTCGGCTGTGTCCTGTCTCCCAGTGCCTGGCCATTTGAGCCCAGCGGGACAGATGCGCATTGGAATAAATGCAAAGAGCATGCCTTTTAAAAGGCAGATGATTTTCCCGTTATGCCAGCATCTTTCAATCCCCATATCAGCTGATGATTTTCCTAGCCCGATGGCATTCAATCAGTCGTTGAAACATTGGCTTTCTCTGTTTTGTTTTCTAAGGAGGGAATGTGGGGTGGGGAGAATAATGTGTTGTTTTTTGTAACTTCACAGTCCTGATAGTTGGTTTGTATCTTCCATATTTTATGCAAAAACAGACATTATAAGTCAATAAATACTTGTGCCCTAGGTTGAAAGTTAAGTGTTCAGGAAAAGAAAAAAAATGGTTGGCATTTTTCTACATTTTTGTGAAGACTCTTTTGGAAAGGAAGGGTACATATTTTTGTTGTGTAGTATTTTCTATTTTTGAATGCATTTTCTTGGTACAAGACTGTTTTGTGGAATTTTTTTTTCTTTTTGGTGAACACATTATTTAAAAAAAAAAAAAAAAGAAAAAAAGAAAAGAAAGAAAAAAAAACTAATTGAAAAGTTTGCCCTTAAGGATATGCTGCAGTTTTGAGGTTTAAAAAAAAATAAAACATTCAAGGCGCGTGTTAAAAGTTGGGGGATTGTATTGTTGGGAGTTTTTTTGTAATTGTTACGAGAAGAAGTTTGTAGCCACTGCTGTTTATTTTGTTTCAGATGAGTAAGTAAAGGGATTGTTCTTGTGTTATTCTTTTTTTAAAAAAAAAAAGTTATTTATGAAATGTCACAAACACTGGACTGTGAGTTTGTGTGGAAGCATTTTACCACCCTGTGTCTTCATAGAGCTGTTGGTGATCCTACTTCTCATTACTCTGCCTTATGATTTCCTGAGCAAATCTGGGGGGAATGGTGGGAAGGAGAGAAACTAGATGCATTTTTGAGACAGAAAAATACAAACAATGTTTTGGAAATCTCATATATGGACCGTCAGCTCTACTTCTTCTCATTTGTACCACAGGAAAGAGAAGGGCTTGCAGGTGAAGAAAACCTTTTGGTACAGTAGACTTGGCAATGTGCAAGGGGCTAAGCAACTGAGAGCTGAGATGCTCATGATGACCTCTGTAAATGGCATCCCAGTTCCTCAGTAAGCAGCTCCCCTAGCTTGCTCATCCTCAAAACAGCGGCTTTTGGGACAGCTTCACCAACCCAAGCCAACCAAAACCTTGGGGATAGTTTGTCCTTACAGTTGCCAGCGAGCTTTTTTGGCATCCCATCAGTGGGCAGAGCAGCAGGGAGCTCAGTATGATCAGTGGTTCTGGATCTGAGGAGAAGTAGAGGCTGAAAGTGGCCGGAGGGGTGTGTGGTGTACACAGTTTGGAAGAATATTCTTAATAAGATTGAAGAGCAGTGCTCCAGGCACTCATGGGACCAGAGAAAAGGGAAAGAGGAAGACACCAACAGCCATAACAAAAAACTGGAGATATGTAACTGGGCTATATACTAGACCAACCAGACTCTTCCTTCCTGGACAATAATGCAGCCAAATCTTGAGACTGTCAAGCAGACAGAAAGCTGAATGTGGCCTTCATTTCTCCTGCCTTTCCTTTTTATTGTCCCTCTTCCTTTGCCCTGAGATTTCTTCTCAGTGAGCATCTGCTCCACTGAGCACTTTTTTTGCCCTCCGCCTAAACTGCCCTTGCTTTCAAAATGTGGGTTCAGTCAGGACTGAGTAAAATCATGTGCCTTCTTTTTCCAGTTTTGTACTTATGCCAACCTTCTCCCCTTCCCCACCTTACACACGCAAGATGCAGAAGGAGGCTGTTAAGGAGTGCTGCTTGTCTGCAGGCATCCAGCAAAACATCGAGGTGGTGGTGAGGAGAAGGGGAGCAGAGAGAGCTATTAACTCCTTTCCCTTTCAACAAATAGCACGTCTTCCCTGGCAGAGGGTGGCAGAGGAGACACCCTCTGCCACCACCTCCTCTGATGGTCCCCTCTCCTATGAATTAGTCCTAGCAGGCATGGGATGGCTTTTCACTCTGGTTCCTGTCCTGGCTGAGTGAAACGCTCACTCTTTTGGGGTTCATGTCATTCACAAGCAGTTATATCGAGGAAACCAATGCAGTTTGTGGCCTTATCAAGATGACTTTTAAACCACTACAAGACAAAAAGGCAACTCAATTCCTGCCCAAGGTTTGTGTCACTTTCTAAAAACCCAGTCCTCAGTAGTTTAGATTCCTTTAACCTCAGTCGATTTTAATGATGGTGGCTCAACTGACCAGCCAAGCAGTGAAGTACTAGACTGTCTGGTCTCATGCTTTCTTTGCTATAATCCCCACTGTCTGCTTGCTTTTCTTACTTTCTCTGTATTCTCTGCTTTACAAGCAACCCTATTGTTTGCTAAAAGGTGAGAGGAGCCAGTGAGATCCTGGCTCAGGGAAAGGAGTTGATGGATCATTTTTCAGTGTTTTAGCAGAAGAAGGATACACCAGCTGCCACAGCACATGCATGTTATGATGGACAGGCTACAGTATTTTTAGGGCCAAGAAATCCCACTCTGTTATTGGAGCATGGCTTATTCCCAGGTCAAAACTATGGATAGGAAATAGCACTTTAGCACTGAAAAAAGTGGCTTGCCACCCACAGCTGCTCTTGTGCACATGAGGCCAGGTTGGAAAGACATGGAACCAGCTGCCCCTGCCCTCTCTGCAGACTTGCCTGCTGCATTGCGGAGGCTTTTCCTAGTTTTAAGAATCAGTGTCAAAGCAGCCTCAGATTGTGCCCACCCAGCAGGAGGACCATCTACCCATGCTGCTGAGTGATGGCAAAGAAACGTCCTTTCATCGTTTCCATCGAGGAGCCAGTAAATGAAGATGCTGTGGATGAGGGACTAGGAATTACTCTGTAGGTCAGGCTCTAGGGACAATGAGGAGTAGCAGGGTAGCAATGGGTGTATCTCATTAATGGTCTGCACATGTGCATGCATATTCAGAGGAAGGGTGTAATCCAACCAACCTTTGGTGCTGACGGACTTAAGATATTTGTCCAAGGCCTTTTGACACACTATACACTTAGTATAAACTACATCACATGCAATATTTCAAAAAAAAAAAAAAAAAGAAAAAGAAAAGAGAGAGGGAGGGAGGAAAGCATTGCGGGCAGTTGGGATTGTTAGGGTTGCATTATTTTGCATCTTTTGTAAAACTGTAAATTCAGCAGTGCCTTACTCCTAATAGATGCTGGCACTTGGGACACACACACGGAAGTATCGATGACAGCCAGAGCTAGGGAGAGTCAGACGTATGCACCTGTAAGACAGAGGTCAGTGATCACCACAGTGGAAGCTGTACTGGGAATGACATAGCTATGTCCGACATTCAAATGCTCAAGCTCTCAAGCAATTTCCCTTCTGCCACCTCCTGCCTTCCCTCCTTGCCAATGGTGCTGCCCAAGAATAGCTGCCTACACTGAGGCCTGTCACTGCCCCATTTGCTTTTGGTGTTGTCGAGTCAAGGAGTTCCGCATAGTTGAGCTTTCCACCACTATCGTGTTTTCCATGGGGCATGTGAATGCCAGTTATTTTGCTTTAAATGCACTTTAAAAAAAAAAAAATCAAATCAAAGCTCCAGACTGTTTCAAATGCATAGGGGAAGCTAGTGCATATGTGTTTGAACCCAGTTCACCTTATCTCCAGTTGAAATGTACTCCATGCAGTGTGTATGTATAGAACAATGTGTATACGTACGAGCACACACGTCAACCTTAACTATCAGCAGTTATAACTATAATCTTTCTCCTTAAGCTCATGAAACCAGATGCTACACAAACACAGCAGCAGCAGAGGAATTATGTTGGGCTCTTGAAACAGATCACAAAAAACAAAAGCAACTACTTGGTCCTTTCTGTATATACAATAATTACAGGAGGAATTGGGTTGTAACCGGAATAAAAAGGAACGGTGCTAACTGAGTGAATGGGCAAAACCAACAGAAACAAAAAAAAAACTCAGCCCAATAACACAGTTTGACTTTTACACTAATTCTTACATTGGGTTGTTTGGTTATGTTGTTTTTTGTTTTGTTTTATATGAAAGAAAAAAAAATTGCATCTAAATTGATCCACCTGCAAAAGAAAAAACAAAGTGAAATGCATCCTGCCCTGAGGAAGCTTTTGTTTATGGAGGATGTCAGAAGTCTCAAAACTCTCGGCCTTGCTCTCACGTACCACATGCTCGATCAGTCCTTTTTTTAAAAATGTCTGAAACTGAAAAAAAAAAAAGAAAAAAAAAAAAAAGAAAAAACAAGAAAAAGCAAGAAAAAAAAAGAAAAAAAAAACCTTTTTGAAGCACCTTACGTGGCTTTCCCATGCCAAGAGTGCAAGAGTGGGAGCCACCTTTTTTTCTTTGAGCACCTTACTGATGTGTTAATGCTATCTGCTGTCTTTTTGTTACCCATGGGCTGAGCAGTGGCTGCCAGTGGAGATGTGCGGGCGTGTGGGGCCACTCTGCACAACGTGGCACAGGACTGAGCATGCAACCATCACCTTCCACTTCCTCATGGCATCAGCGGGGACCTGGGTGGAAACTTCTGGGTCGGTCTTTGCTCTGTTTCATGGAGGGAGAAAAGGGAAAGGCAAAACTGGTGAGCAGTGGAGGGGAACAAATGGGGCGCTTTCGTTTTGAGGAAAATTCCCAACAGTCAGAGTGGAATGAATGGGAAGCTGCACCTCAGGCTGCATCCCAGGGTCTCCACGCCAGCAACTCCCTGCATTCAGCAGCGGCCTTGCCTGCATGGAGACCCGTGGATGTGGTCCCACTGAGCCCCATTCGCTCACATTGCTGCTCGCCTGCCCGCCACGCTCCACACATGCACCGCAATACGGACATCTCTGGAGAAACATGGTTTGTGATGATGTGAAGAGCAGGTCAACAGTTTTGAGGGGTTAAGTTCCTTTTTTTTCTCTCATTATACTCTGTAAATGGTATGTCAGTTATCAAAAACAAGCAAATAGAAAATTGTTAAAAAAAAAAATAAATACCTTGCATACGCCTTTTCTATCAAGTGCTTTAAAATATAGAATAAATACACACATCCTGCCAGTTTTTTCTTACAGTGAGAGTATCCTTACCTGCCATTTAATATTAGCCTCGTATTTTTCTCACGTATATTTACCTGTGACTTGTATTTGTTATTTAAAACAGGAAAAAAAAAAATAAAAAAAGAAAATTAACTGTAGCGCTTCATTATACTATATTATTATTATTATTATTGTGACATTTTGGAATACTGTGAAGTTTTATCTCTTGCATATACTTTATACGGAAGTATTACGCCTTAAAAAAATACGGAAATAAATTTTACAAGGTTTCTGTTTTGTGTGGAAGAGTAATTGATGTTGCTAAGAATGATGTTTGTTTTTTTGTTTTTTTTTTTTTAATGTTACCAGCACTTTTTTTGTAAGTTTCACTTTCTGAGGTATTGTACAAGTTCACACTGTTTGTGAAGTTTGAATATGAAGGAATAATTAAAAAAAAAAAAAAAAAGACAAAAGAACGTGACGGGTGTCTTTGTGCATTTGTTTTTCTCTGGGGGATCCCAGTGTGATTGCCGTTAAGTCTGACCGTCACCAGGAATGGCTGCTGGGGCCGTGTGCTTGGAAGGCTGGATTGTGGTGTTTGAGTTTGCTGTAGATGAAATGAGTTTTGGATGTGGTCCTGGGCACCCTGCTCTGGGTGGCCCTGCTTGAGTTGGATTGAAACAACCAACACTGGGTTGGACCAGATGGACCCTGCCAAACTCAGCCGTGTGATGAAGGACTTCCCACTCCGCTAACTGTAAGGGATTTGCACTAGACCCATCACTTCCCAGCCCACCCCAAATGCCTGAAACAGATTCTACCTGTTCATTCACATTGAAAGAGTGAAGTTCTCCCTGGGACTGGTGGGATCTGTACTCATTCTGAAGGGCCTTTGGTGGTTTTCTTGGGATTTACTTTTATTCACAATGACTAGTCCTCAGTCCTTTTGTTTGGCTGTATAAAAAAAGTAAATAAAGATCCCTTACTCTCCCGAAGCATGTATGGGTTCATGCTGTTCACCAAAGATTTTTGCTACAGAACTGAACTTAGAATGGTCAAAATCATACAGACACTGCACGCAACGGAGAAGTGGTTGAATAGAACGGAACAGTGTTACAATACAGCAGCTTTAAAAAACAAATTTTTAAGTGATGCAAATTTTGTTAAATACTACATTTTAAAAATGACAAAAGATGTCAACAGCACCATTGAGCCCTACTGTTCAGCACTGCCGATTGAGCCCTGCTGTTTTCATAGCAATGTCATTCTTAACTTTTTATACTGCTCCTACATCATTCCCTGCAGTACCAATTCACCCATGAGTTGCAATATCCTAAGACTCTGGGCAGACTCGTTTAGTGATTGGCAACCTGCCCGTGGCAGGGGGGTTGATACTAGATGAATCTTTAAGGTCCTTTTCAACCCAGGCCATTCTGTGATTCTATGATTAAGACTGATGACTTTGATTAAACACATTCAGTAGGCAAGGCCCACTAAGCTCACTGTGAACTCACTCTTGAACCAATGCTATAAAACTACAGAATAAGTTTCTTCAAATTACACCCAGAATGATCTAAAAACAGGGTGTGGGCATTGCCAGTGAGCAACTGAGGCTGAGAATAAGAATTATTGTACAAACCAGAATTAGAAATGCAGACATAAGCTAAGTTCCTACTCGCTTCCTGAGCACTGTTTCTCACTGAAGTCTGCTCTCTCTTAACCAAAACCATATGGGACCAGGAAAAATCTCTAATTTTGCTGCAAACAGCTTGGTTCTATTTACCAGCTTTCCACATGAAGCAGATTGAGAGCTCCAAGAAGAGACTAAGGTCTCCTGTCCTAACTTCCTCTTGGTGAAATTTAGGTCCATTTTGTCAACTCGTTTTCGACTGCATGCACTGCACATGAAACAATTGTCTTCTCCGTTTTCCATAATGCAATGAAGGATCACTGTCTCCACACTCCTACAATGTCTGTGTGCTAGAAAAGAAGGGATTCTCCCACCACGAATAAGTCTCTCCACAAAGGCTCAGAGGAGTATTTTGGCATGGAACTAGCATCCTGTTTCTCACCTACCATCAGCAGAGATCCAAATCCACCTCACATCTAATGCCTGACACCTCCCTCTAAGAGGCTGTGGGCATACAGCAGTTCACTCTTGTGCAGCTCAGGCAGGAGGCTGAAGCCTGGAAGGTTCCTGTGGCACAACAAATCCATCTTATTATTCAGCAAAGTCCCCGCCACACTGCTTGCAAACAAAGTGCAGCATGCTCAGTTCCTCTCACAGACATCATGTCTGATCTGCATTCGCAGTGACTGAGGGTGAGGGATCACTTCTAGGCACTGCAGCTCAGTGTGTCGCCAGTGGCCCAAGCCACAACTTTCTGAGCATATTCCCTGTGTGCCACTGGCAGTGACAACCCTGAAGTGGGTTGGAATGACAAGATGCTGCAATTGGTCCTACCTGGGTCTTGCCCAAGAGACCTTGCTGTCCCTGTCCCTCATTATGAGTGATGATCCCTCATGATGAGTGACGGTCACCTAGCTTCTCACCCTCACTATAAGGTGTGAGCCCTCACAGCAGGGCACTCACTGCTAGCTTTGCTGGTCTTTTTCCAATGAATTCTAGCAGGAACATTTGCAGAAGCCTATTCAGAAGTGCAAAACTAATTAGGAAAAGCCTCACAAGAAATAGGGCAGAAGAGAAGCACGGATTTCTTATCAGTGCTTCAGTGCCTCCATTCACACCACATCGATCCATAGCAAGCACTAGGGCCATCTCTAGGCCCAGCTGTCTAGAATTTTGTCATGGGCTATATCTGTCAACACTTGCAAAATTCTGCCTGCCAGATAAAGGTCTGTTTACCTTTCACCCAGCCCCACAACAGTTTCACTGATTTCCACCAAGCAGCCCATTCTCATGCCTCTGCCACAGCTCCTCTCCCAAACTGGCTCACCTTTTACAGATCTGGGAGAAACAGGGGAGCCCAAGAGACCCAAGTGATGCTGTCAATGACAGGACTATCTCAGAATCACACACACCTTCCAGCCTTCACCACCTCCCACTTTGTCAAGTCATCTCTTTTTTATTGCAATGCTTATGCTGCTGACATGGCCCAGAGCAGAGGAGCTGAGGGGAGGCCTGATGGCGGCTGCAGCTGCTCACAGGGAGCGGAGGGGCAGCGCTGAGCTCTGCTCTGTGTGACAGCGACAGGGCCCGAGGGAACGGCATGGAGCTGTGTCAGGGGAAGGGCAGCTGGGGGTGAGGGAAACGTTCTTCATCTTTTCCTAAGAGTGGTGGGCATGGAACAGACTGCCTAGGGAAGTGGGCATGGCCCCAAGCTGATAGATTGTTTGGACACTGATGGAGTGGTTGGACACTGTTCTCAGACATAGGGTTTTTTATTTTTTGTTTAGTTCTGTGTAGGGTCAAGAGTTGGGCAACCCTTGTGGGTCCCTTCCAACTCAGGATATTCTATAATTCTATGATTCCTACATATCATTAAACCAAGGAATTACAAGTGTTTGTGGAAACACAGCTGCGCAGTATTAGACTCAATGATGTCCGGAGGTCCAATCCAACCCCCCTGAGCCAGTGAGCTGTCCTACTCACACAGAATCACAGAATTACAGAATTGCCAAGGTTGGAAGGGACCTCAAGGATCATGAATCTCCAACCCCCCTGCCACATGCAGGGCCACCAGTCATCCCACCTAATGCTAGACCAGGCTGCCCAGGGCCCCATCCAATCTGGCCTTGAACACCTCCAGGGATGGGGCATCCACAACCTCTCTGGGCAGCCTGTTCCAGCACCTCACCACTCTCTCTGTAAAGAATTTCCCCCTGACATCCAACCTAAATCTCCCTTCCCTCAACTTAAAACCATTTCCCCTTGTCCTGCTGTCACTCACCCTTTCAAAGAGTTGATTCCCCTCCTCTCTGTAGGCTCCCTTTAGGTACTGAAAGGCTGCAATGAGGTCACCCCTCAGCCTTCTTTTCTCCAGGCTGAACAAGCCCAGCTCCTTCAACCTGTCCTCATAGGGGAGGTGCTCCAGTCCCCTGATCATCTTTGTGGCCCTCCTCTGGACCCTCTCCAACAGTTTCCTGTCTTTCTTGTACTGGGGGCTCCAGACTTGGACTCATGGACATCTATTTAGTGTGGCCCCTTCCTTGTGCTTTCAGCAATCTGGATGAGGCAGTGAGTTAGGAGCTTTCTCACATGCAGTGGTACAGTACTGACAAGCCCACACAAAGAGCGTTTTGCTAGGTGTACTATGACAGAATCTCACTACCCTGGCACTGAGTGTGGGCCATGACTGAGAACATGTATGACACCAGCACTTTTGCTGACCGCCATCCCATCTTGGCTCATTGAAATAAGCAAATGAAGAAGAATCTAGTTATTCAGGCAAGTTCTGTTTTCCATAAAGCCATTTCAGCCATCATTAATTAGCCTGATGAATGAGGCAGAGTCAGCTGCCTGGAAGAGACTGAAAACAAAGCAATGAAAGGGAAAAAGAAAATAAACAAACAATCAATCAAACAATGGGATCCCAACTTCCCAGGCAACAGCATAACCCTTTTTTTTTTCCTTGCATCTTTTTGGAGGCCAGCAGCACTTCAGGAAGAACTGAATGATAAAAGCAACTTGCCCATGCTGCAGATGAGCATTTCAGACAAACCTCAAGACTTCTCACTCCCTGCCCGAACCACAGGAGAGCCACCATAATTCAGTGCCCTCCTAGGACTGTACCTAGACCAGAGACGCTAGTTACCCACCCGAGCAGCATCATGGTGGGAGCAGCCTGGCCATGCTGCCACCAACCCATGACAGCCTTGGGTCAGCACCTTGGGAAACAGACTGGGCAGCAAAAAACACAGCTTTGCAGGAAGCTCTAAAGGAGGAAGAGTGAAAGAGAGAAGAAAGGGCTGAGAAGGAGATTGTGACATGACAAAGAAACGCTGTACAGCAACATAAGATTTCTGTCTGTATCCAAATCACTCCATAACCCATAGCTCCATAGTCATGTTAACCACTGCTGGGTTTCCTCCTTATGTGTATGTATGTGAAAGACATGAATATGACTGGCAGCAAAGCCAGCAACTCATGGGTAAACATACCATCTCTGGGACTTCATCTGAAATGGAACAGGGTCAGACAACAGGACAAGGGAAAGCAGCATCCCAGCAGCATCTCTGGCCTGCCATGTTGTCACATTTAAACATCAGCCAAATAATAGAAGCAGAATACTAGGCCATAGGCAAGCATTGGCAGCCTGCTACCTTCAGGAATATTGACATGATACTTACACAGATAGCAATATGCAGCATGGCCTGTGCTATCAGCCATGACAATGTCCATGGGTTGCTGCCCAAGCCTACACATGATAAAAGTACTTGGTCCTTATGCTGATACTGGTTGGTTTCCCAACAGAAGGTCCCTGTTTTAAGCCCTATAGTTTTCATCATCAAGAGATTTCTGTTTTCTTCAACACACTTCAGAATATAACTCAGCAAAGCTAATAGGTTCATTAGCACAACTAAGATATCTGTACTTCCCTGGCAAAGGATCTTTGGTCTTGTCATGGCCTAAAACAGGTTTATCCACCCCTCTGATGACCAATAACCAGGTACGTATTGTTACAGCCTTGAGGCCTCTGGTATCACCCAGTGCTTCTACTTTGAAGATCTCCACTCTCATCCTATGCCTGTGTTCCTGAGGCTTCATCTATTCACCCTATATTAACTTTGCTAGTGCTGCCATATAACCTGGTGCACCAGGTGCCCCAGGGTGACCAGAAGAAAACACATAAGTCGCTAACAAATAATAGCACTCGCAGTTCCTGCTCCATACTTCAACAGTGGCAGATCTCACGAGAAGGAATGTCTGTCAGTCTGATATATCCTTGTTCTCTGAAATTTAAGATCTATGCACACTATGCCAAGATGCCTGTATGATGCCTGTGGGGAGCTCTCTTATCTGTAGAATAGCAACAGAAGATGAGGCCTTTATCAATAGTTACCATCATCAAAAAAACACACGAGGCAAGGTTAGATGGCTACATGCCTGTCCTTTCTCCCACATATTCTGAGGACATGTCAAAAGTGATTTTGTTCTCTACTAGGAACTCTGAGATGCAGACCATAACTATGAAAACCACAAGTATTCCATCAGTTTTTTCTGCTCTCCTGGTGCTGACTTCCTGACAGCACTGAAATAACTATGATCAAGACCTCAGAAAAGATCAGAAGGATTTTATTCCTGCCCTGCCCCAGAAGCCAGTGGAGCTGAGCGTGGGTCAGTTTTGGGGTCTCTAACTCTCTGCCCATAGAGGCTGCTCACTGCCTCCTCATCTCAGTCCCACACGGTACCACTGTACCAAAATTTCACCTACTCTTAATTTTAGGTCTTCTCTCTGCTTGTCTTCTCCAAATGCCTTTTAAAAACCAATTTACTGCCCAGAGTGAGGAGGTCAACAGCCTGACTTCACAGTTGCTCTTTGCTTTGAGGATGTTTTACTTTTCATGATGGCTCTGGTCTGCCAGTATGGGTCCTGTCATTGCGTCTTTGCCCAGAAGTGCATTAGTGATCTGGGTTGGCTATAAATACAAGTTGATGGTCTTAAAGACCTCATGCATAAAAGCAACTTTAAGGCATTTTATGCTCATTTCCTTCCCCCTCCTCCTCTAGATTTTGGATAACGTCTACCTGAATCTATATGTCTTCTCTCTCTCCCCTTTTCATCAGACGCTTCTTTGGTCTATCTGCTATCTGCTTACATGTCTTTTGGGAAGATATTTTAAAGACTGTGTTTCATCACAGTGCCGAGGCTTATTTGGGTTTATGTCTTTGGATAGCTTCCAAAGGACTTTATCCAAGGGACTTAATTAGTCACCATTAATAAAGTGTATAAACAGCTGCTTAGGAGAAAAAAACAGATCATAAAATCAAGTATTTTAACAAGGCCACTAGGCTGCAATTATATGCGAGAAAGAAAAATGCTACCAGACCACCCTGTGCCAGCCTTGGATGACATTTGAAAAAATGCCAGGGAAATTTAATTTCTGGCACCCTTCTAAGTCCTGGCAGCAGTGTTGGAACTGCAGAGCAGCTGCACTCCTTAGAGCCCTCTACTCCTTTTCTCTCCTGAGGATGAGCACAGGCAACCAAGGGTGGGAAGCAGGCACGTCCCCAATACATATGGCCACTAAATCATGGACCCTGTAAGGTCTGTCCTAAAACCATTTTTTGAATAATGTGACTGTGTGAACATGCTCTTGAGCTGACATTTTGTGAAAGACCACCAGGAAATATATCTCCCTTTGTGTCTACACGTGACGTGGCATCTAGCAAAAACAGCTATGTAACTATATGGCTGAACTTAAACAGTGATGACTGATGTGTGTATTGGCCTGGGACCAAAGCTCTTCTGACAGCAACAGGAACCACTGCTGCACAGAGGAGCAGCTGAGGGAACTGGGGATGTTCAGTCTGGAGAAGAGGAGGCTGTGAGGAGGCCTCATCATTCTATACAACAATCTGAAAGGGATCTGCAGTCAGGAAGTGTAGGTCTCTTTTCTCAGGTCACAAGCACTGGTATGCAAGAAAATGGCCTCAAGTTGTTCCATGAGAGGTTTAAATTGGATATCAGGAAGTATTTCTTCATGGAGATGGTTGTCTAGGCTGCACAGTGAGGTGGTGGAGCTCCCATCCCTGTAGTTTTTAAGAGATGTATGGATGTGACATATGATGCAGTCTAACAGTGCAACTTAGTTGATGGCTGGACATGATGATCCTGAATGTCTTGAACCTAGATGATTCTTTGATTCAATTGTTCTAATTTAGTATGTTACTTTGCAAAATATCAAGAGATATTAAAATGTTCTTTCTAAAAACTACTTGAACACTTTGGAGATTTGAAGGAAAGGAAGGGAAAGGGAAAGGGAAAGGAATTTTGTTTCCGGATCAAGAGATAAAAGAATAAGGACAACCAACCTCCCTTGGGTGTTCATTCCTGAATCCCTCTGAGTGGGATATGGGAATGAGAGGGCATTCTCACTCCAACTGAAAGTTCAGGGCCAAGTGAATGGGCCAACCTAAGCCTAAAACTGAAGGGCAATTTCAGATTTTCCTTCAAGGAAGCTTACAGTCAGGGAGGGCATGCTGGTTGGCAAGTCTCTGGGGAAGGTAGGAAGGAGTAGCTGAGGGGACATCAGCACAAGAGGAACTCTCCAGGGACCTCATGGCACAAAGAGGTCAGGCTCTACCAACACGAAAAGAAAAAGCTGAAGTATCATATAGTGGGGCCCATGCATAGCGAAAGTTAGCAATCATCCAAATCAGTGCACGAATACACCTAATGGTGGTGAAGAAAGTCACTGGTGGGATTCTGCAGGGCTTCTTTTTAGTGCTAGGTCTTTTTAATGCTTTTATCAAAGACTTCAATAAAAGTTTCAAAGATATACTAAGTAAGGTTGTGGATGACACTGAATTGCAGAGAGGTCTTGCAGAGAGACATTGGCAGGGCTGGACAATCACCAATTGCATGAAGTTCAACAAGAGCAGTGCAATGGGAAAGGACCTGGAGTTTTGGCTGATGGCAAGTTAAATATGAGTCAGCAGAGTGCCCTGGCAGTCCAAAGGGCCAGCCATACCCTGGGGTGCACCAGGTCCAGCACTGCCAGTCAGGTGAGGGAAGGAGATGTCTCACTCTGCTCTGTGCTGTGCGGCCTCACTTTGACCGCTGGGTGCATCTATGGATGCCACAATATGAGAAGGACATAAAGCTATTAGAAAGCGTCCAAAGAAGGGCTATAAATATAGGGAAGGGTTTGGAGGGTGAGGTGTATGAGGAGTGGCTGAGATTCCCTGTTATCTATAGCACAGAGCAGAGGAGCTGAGGGGAGGCCTGATGGCGGCTGCAGCTCCTGACAGGGAGCGGAGGGGAAGTGCTGAGCTCTGCTCTGTGTGACAGAGACAGGGCCCGAGGGAACGGCATGGAGCTGTGTCAGTGGGGTCAGGTTGGGTCCCTTCCAACTCGGAATATTTTCTTTTATTAACTCCTCGTTTCCCACTGGCTTGTTTTAGCAGAAATAAGTAAATTACCCCATAGCTGAATAAAGATTGTGCCCTGCAGATGGTTCTGATTAAGCTGCTATTTTCTCCTTCAGGAAAAAACACTTAATGTAAGATCTTAAGACCTGAGCAGCATGCAAACTGCAGTGAAATAGGAAGACGCAGCTAGATATGACACCTTAGATTGTTCTTTGACTTCTAATGCCCTTCAGAGACACAGAATGGAAAAACAAAGAGCCAGCTGTAAATCTCACCATTTTCTGTCCCAGGAGGCAGCCTAGAAGTTTGCACTGAAAAGTTCTCAATAAACTAAAGCAGATTTTGGTGAGGTAGGCAGAGGTACATGATTTATGGCAGGTGTTTGATGATGCAGGAGAGAAAAGGGAGGTCTGCAAGGGGGAAGCACAAAAAGAGATGTCAGTTCACAGCCAGGGAACTGTCCAAATCCGCAACAGTAATTTTCACTTGATGTATCTGTATACAGCAGCTAAATCATTGAATAAAATAAGCTAGATTAGAAAAGGCCTTCAAGATCCACAAGTTCAATCTTCAACCTGACCTACCAAGCCCCATCGCTAAACCATATGCAACATCTGTATGTCTCTTAAATATCTCCAGGGATGGGGACTCCACCACTTCTCTGGACAGCATCTACCAATGCCTGACCGATGCTTCTATGAAGAAATTATTCCTGACATCCGATTTAAACATCTCATAGTGCAACTGGAGGCCATTTCCTTATGTCCTATCATATGTCTCCCGAGAAAAGAATCCAACAGTCTTCTCATTACAACTTCATCTCTGGCAGTTGTAGAGAGCAATGAGGTCTCCCCTCAATCTCCTCCAAGCTGAACAGCTCCTGTTCCGTCAGCTGCTCCTTATGTGTCATATGTTCTAGAATCTTCACCTGCATCTTAGCTCTTCTCTGCCTGCACTTGAACAATTCAGACTTCTTCTTATGGTGATGATCTCAAAACTGAACCCAATATTCAAGGTGTGGTCTCACCCCTGAAAGATATAATGAGAATACAGTGTAATTTCTTGTCTCGCTCTTTGGGGTGTAATTTTATATGTCTAGCTGTCTGTCCTCAGTTTAATGTTCTCAGTGTTTTAAGTCAAAATGACTCAGAAACTTTTGAACCTTATTGGTCTTTAGGATGGAAAAGGTAGGCAGGAATAAGAGAGCTGCAAGCAATTCAGGATGGTTGCATGGGCTTTTTAGCTAAGGCAAAATTCTGTTTGCTGGAAAGCACCAGGCTGAGGGAAGGGTTGAGGGAAGGAAGGATGCTGACCTAAAGAGCACCTGTAAGGTTAGCACTTGGATTTGGGTCATGAAATCCCCTCCTCAAGCCCAAAATGAGCAACCTGCCTCTGGCTTCGCTCCATCAACTCTGGAGAGCCTTCCCATGTAGAATGGGACACTGTTCCCTCAGGAAAAACACCACTACTCCCTGTCTCCAAGTGTGGTATCAAATGGGGTGCTCAGGGGTAACCATTCTTTAGAGTTTGAGCTTTGGCAGGTGCTTTGGCAGCCCCAGCTTTTGGAAGAATGTGCCTCACAGCAGAATGTGAGGGATCCCTATCAGCTTATTCCATCTCATTTTTCAGAGCAGGAGGGAGGTTCAGCCTCTTAGCTCCTCGGCTTCTCTGCAGGAGAACATGAACTTCTCCCTGAAGACCATAACAGTATTTATGAACGCTGTTGCCCTTTTTCTTGCCTTTTTACTGGGCCTTGGACATTTTTCCTCCTGTGCCTACAGAACATTCTCTTTACTGCATGTCCCATTGTTTCATCCTTAACCTTCCTGGTCCCCTAAATGCTCCTCTGTGCAGCACTTATATTATGACTTATTCTTGTCATAATATTATTTTGCTGTATAAATTCATCTGTGGATGCAATTTCTCTGACAAACATTCCCTTCTAGAATGCAGATTCAGGATGCAGCCCCTCTGCTCAGACTAGAAAAAAAGGAACAGGGAAGGTAAAGGGTGAATGGAAAGGAATTGACTGTCCTGTAAATCCCATTTGATGTGAGCTGCAGTGGTTTCCCTCAGTTTCTCCAAGGAGCCTGTACAGGTTCTGCAAGCTGCTGTGCTTATGTTACTCTGAAGCTGCCTGACTTCCATGTTAGGTAGCTGCTGCAAAATCAAGTAAGTTTTGTAAAATATTTGAAGTGGCTAAAGCTGAATAGGCACATTATGCTTAGATGGTGGGTATGAACTGAAGTTTAATTAGAAATTTGTGTGTTGTGTTGCCCAAGAAAGCTCTGTTTACATCCATTCAGCAAGCCACAGTTAGAGTTCAGGACTTTATGCAGCCAGGTCTTAGAAAACCCTGAGGTTAAAATGCAGAGCTTTTTAACAGTGTTCGTCCTGGCTGGCAGAGAAAGCAATGAAAGTTGTATTCCACCTGAGCAGTGTATATTGGACTCTGACTGTAGTGAGAATGAGCAAGGCATGAAAGCACAGCCAGTAACAGTGAAAAACCCTCTGTTGGTGGTTTGTTTTGTGGAGGTTTTTTGCCCTTTTCTGGGCAGTGGGGGACAAGAAACCCAGAGACAGGTTGCAAGGTGAAGGGTGAGGAGCTTGGGAGCATGGCAGGGAGGGACAAACTAACAGGAAGAATCTATCTGAGGCCCAGGAGCTGGGTAAAGTGCTGAAGCTAGGGCTGTAAATTGAAGGAAGGAACACAGCATAGACTGGTAAGAAAGGAAGGAGAATGCACAAACAGCCCCTGGAGAGACAGCACCAGAAAATATTAAGGCTGGCAGAATGGGCAGGAAGATGGGGGTAAAAATAAGAGATAACACTAAGATTTATCCAAATTATTTGAAATCTTTCCCAAAAAGCTTTGGGGACAAGTGTGACTGACAAGAAGGGGGCAATGTTAGAGGTTGGGGAATAAAAACAGACCAGAGGGATTTAGAGGAAATGGGCCAGGCCTGGGAGTAGTGGCCTCCCTCAGTCTAATGGACTCCTATGATGGAGCTGGAGAGCCAGGAGTTTGACCCCACCCTTGTAGTTAGCATATAGCTGTGACATCCTATCACGTGCAGCTTCCTGCATCTCATTACCGATCTACTGCTGCAGTCGTACCATGTCATCACCTCCAACGGATTCACCCTGTCCAATATGTAAGTGGGGCCATGTGCCACATACTTGATTTTGGGGTAGGGAGAAAGAGAAAAGTAAATCAGAATGGCATTGCACTAAACCAGGAATATCCAACCTTTTGGCTTGCCTGGGCTGCACTGAGTGAAGAGGAATTGTCTTGAGCCACATAGGTTGCTCTGAAAGTAATGCCTCCTATTTATTTCCATGGAAATTACAACAAGGAGCACAAGAGCACTTGATTGAGCAAATTCTCAGCTACAAAACATGTTTTTTTCCACATAGTCACCACCACTAGCTATGCATTTTTTGCCAGGGATGAACAAGAGCCTGCATGCTGCGCTTGTAAAAATCAGTACTGTGGAGGTGATCCACTGCTGCTGTTGCCACTGATAAAACGCACCACCCACCACCTCACTGTGCTCACATCCACTTTTCGGTCTCTGCAAACATTCAGCAAGCATTGAAGAATGTCAAGGTGCCATTTTTTCCACACCTTTGCTTCATCTGCACTTCCACATCAGATGCCATTCTGTCAGACTGCTCGTCTGCTGCCATCTGTCACACAGCAACAACGTGTAAGGGAATGCTGGTGGGAAGGCTCTACCCCTACTGTCATCCCACTAACATCATCGTCTGATGTTGCAGGCCAACATAATAACACAAGAAACATTATTTTTGGAGCAGATCTCATTAAATATATAACATAGTTGATGTATATAATGTAACAAAACTTATTTTAATTTTTAATGTATTTTATTAAAATGTATACAAAAAAGAGTAACAAAACCATAAAATTAGTGGGATACGTGACCTTGTTTGTGTCAAACCAATGCCTCGGGCTGGTTCGATGGCAGTGACTGCAATCCTCAGTGAGCTCTCAAGCTGTCTGTCAGAGATTTTTGATGAAATTTTACTCTTCCTGTGTTTAATCTTTAAAAACAGTTGTTCGAAAATGTACATACTGCCAAAAGCAATGACACAAATAAGGTGTGACTGTGAAGTGAAGGGTATTTCTCTCTGGTAATGAGGTCTGATCTAAGTTTGGTGAAGAGACATGATCAAATTTTTAATTGCAACTTATACATTCCATTTGAAAATTCACAGATGTACTTACATTGATTGAAAATGGAACTGCAAATAAACTAAAAATTTGATGGTTTTTTCAGCAATCTTGAAACGCATTCTCAAATCCCCGTATCAAAACAGAAGCGTGGCTGTTCACAGGACCGTGCTCGCCCAGTGTAACAAACTGCATAACCTCACTGGCCACCACTTGAGATGGCACCGCACTGCACCCCATGTCCCTGTCTCAGCCCGGATGGGGCCACAGCGCACCGATGTCCCGCTGGTGCTGAGGGGCCGGGCCGCTCGGCGGGAAGAGCCGCCGCCATCACGGTGTGGGGCAGAGAATGGCTGCACACAGCTGTGCGAGGCTGTGTGCGGGCTGTGGGCGGGACATGCCTGCACTGAGGACTGTATTAATGAATGTATAAAATTAAAAAAACTCCTAGCAACTATCGCAATTGAGATTCCCAGCATGATTTAATTCAGTCCTGCCTCTGTGTGTGGTACAATCTTATCTAAATTAAATAATCACATGGATTGTTATCTTGCTCCACTAGACCACTGCCACAGAGCAGACACAAGGTAGTCATTGGGTTTGTATCCCGGACGGTGCTTAGGCTCAGGGAAACCATGGGCATGAACAGAACCACACTGGTGTGGAGTATGCAAAAGAGCTTACACAGAGCAGCAACAAGGTCGGTTAGATTTTTATATTTTTCTCAAGACAGTGTAATATTAAGAACAGAGATAAGAAGGAGCAGAGGTGGTTACAGGGCTGTGGTGAGGGACAGCTGGGACAAAGAGGTGAGGAGGTGCTGGAAGAGGGACCACCAGAGATCTACTAACATAGGAGCAAATGTGCTAGGGAAGGGTTTAATACTGAGACTCTGCAAGGTGGGGATCTAGGTGAGAGCAGCAATGCCTATGGGTGAAGAGTTGCATTTCTGCTGTAGAAGAACAAGAAACATCCCTGTCTCAGAGGAGGGCAACAGGTGTGAGGACACATCTCTTTATTGATTCTTGGTTATCCATTATACATTGAACAGATAACACGAATTAAGCAAATTGCAGTCGCACCTTGTGAGATCTAAAGTGTCCTAGAGCTGACACAAACACCTTGCTGGCTACACTCCTTAAGGAACCACATACAAATAAACTGCATTTAAAAATGCTAAAATCAAGCAATGTTGTATCCAGCACTTGGCAGCTTCTTCCCCACTGCACAGAGCTGCATTCTCCAGACATTTGCACCCAGCCTGCCACTCCCACAGCCCTCGCTTGACAGAGGAAGCATCATGGCATGCCCTTCTCCCTCCAGTTTTAAGCACAGTCTGGGACTGTTTCCAAGCTCATAGCTACATAGCGGCGACAAGAGGGCTTCCCCTCAACTACTCCATGCACAGTTTGCTTACACATCTCCATGACAGTGGGCAGTAGAGGATGGATGACAGCTGGAGTTGATTGGACACATAAAAGAGTGGTCAGCGCAGTCCATGTCACACCATTCCAGGGCCCTCAAGCATGCTGTAGACTCCTTCATGGGTTGTTCATCCTACAGCCTGACAGTGAAGCCCTCCACCAAGAATACCTGTGAACACGTCACCTGTAGAGACTGAACAGGCTCGTTGTGGTCACTCAGCACTATTTGTCAGATTGCCCTGGGGCAGGGCTGGATGTGAGCTTACAGGTTTGGTGCTGATCATGGCAACACTGAGCCCTGTGGGGCATTTCACACTTCCAGTTTCCCCAGACAGGCTAAAGCTGGTGTTTGGGCATTGGAACAGCTAGCTGAAGGAGGGGGAGCTCAGGTGATGTTTTCCTTGATCCCTTCAGTAGTAAGGAAAATTACTGAGAGGAACAGGAAAGCCCATCTCACAAACACATGGCTAAGAGGCTGGTGCCATCAAAGGAATTTTTTTATTATTATTTTATTTTTTTTATCATAGGGCAGTTTATTCAGCACCAGGCTTGCTGGTGACAAATGTCTCAACAGGGGAAAAGAATTCTCACCCAGGAGTCTGTGGGGCTTATTGAGAGGGATTAAAATTAGGTTTGAAGGTAGAAGGGGATAAAATGAAACTTGCTAAAGATGAGCTTAGGAGCAGCATGCCAGGGTTAGGGGTGAGACCAATAGCCCACCTGAAATACATCTACACCAATGCACACGGAAGGAACAACAAACAGGAGGAGCTAGAAGCCATTCTGTGGGAGCAAAACTATGACTTAATCATCACTGAAGTGCTGCCATGGATAAGCTCTTTAGGAAGGACAGGTAAGGAAGGAGGGGCTGTGAAGTGGCTCTCTGTATTAGGGAGTGTTTTGAGGAACTCAGTACTAGGAATGATGATATCAAGTCCTTATGGGTAAGGAACAGGGGAAAGGCCAACAAGGCTAGCATTCTGGTGGAAATCTGTTATAGACTGCCCAACCAGGATGAATGGTTGGACTAGATGATCTTAGTGGTGTTTTCCAAACATGATTCTCTGATTCTTGCCCAGAGAGGTTGTGGATGCCCCATCCCTGGAGGTGTTCAAAGTCAGATTGGATGGGGCCATGGGCAACCTGGTCTAGTATTAAATGGGGAGGTTAGTGGCCCTGCATGTGGCAGGGGAGTTGGAGATTCATGATCCTTGAGGTCCCTTCCAACTCTGGCCATTCTGTGATTCTGTGATTCTCTTGTTCTCAAAACACCCACTTCTAGTAGCAATGTGTGCTCTCCATATCTTGTCTCTCTTATCACCCTTACTTACAAAGAGATTGTCCTGGATATCTACTATCCAGCCATGGTCCCAACGTATATTCATCAAAGTTACTCATTTTTTTTTAAATACTGCTTTCTGCAGTGCCTCCTCTCCTTCTTGCCCACCACAAGTCAGCATGTGGCCACAGATGCATGAAGGTTGTTCCCCATGACGGTGTTAGGGGAACACCCTGTTGTGCTGTGCTGCAGTGGGTCATGGGTACTGCCCAGTCCCATCGGGTCCACTTGGAGCTTCAGGGCCAACCCAGACACTGCACTGCAGGGCCATACAGACCCCATCTCACACCTCGGGAAGCATCTTCGAGGCGCTCAGGATACTTCTCCAACACCAACCTGCCATTCAGCTTTCCCTCCACTTGCAATCTTCCATCCCAGCTTTAAAGCAGATTTCTGTAACTCTCTCCTTTGTAAAATCCCTCTCTCCTTTGATCTTTTAACTAACGATTTTTCAGTTCCACGCCCCAGCTGCGATCCCACCACCCCACGTTCCCACTCACCGAACCCCCAGAACGGCTTTGGCCCCCACGGACCGCCGCCTCTCCCGCCCCTCCGCCACCGCGGGTCCCCGCCCGCCCCCGGGGCCGGGCCGGGGCGGGGAGAGGCGGCACCGAGCCCGAGCCCGAGCCCCGCTCGGCCGCGACGGCGGGGCGCAGTGGGCAGGGGTAAGTCTCACTCGCCGCCGGCCCCTTCCCCTCCCCGGGCCCCCCTAGTCGCCCTCACCCCCCGCACCCCGATAAGAGATGGGAGGGAGAGAGAACGGCGGGGATGGGGGCAGCGGCGCTCTCCTGGCGGAAGGGGATATGATAGCGATTTGGGTTGCGATGAGGTACGGGAGGGACCCCTTATCAAACTGCGCAGCACGAAAGCCGTGTGCCTTTCGTTCGTTTTCTCGGGTGGCTGTGCTTATGGGCTAGGCAGCTGCTTCCAGTGCTACGGACCTCGCCTTTCGTGGCCCTAGACAGTGGAGCCGTCTCGGTGTACAACGAGCCCGACTTGGGTGGCTGCAGCGGGACTGCTCTGTGGAACGCCGTTCCTGGGCTCAGCAGCAATGCTGGCTGCACTGGAAATGAATTCTTCACATCCAGCGGGGGTCTTAACTTCTTGGTCGGATCAGGCAGAAGAAAGACAGAGGGGAGGCAAGTACAAGCACTTGTAGGTGAAATGCTCATGGTAGGAGATGGGTTCACCCTGTCCTGAAGGATGTCTGTGTTGGTGAAATGGGAAGATCAGCTGCCATCTCGTTCAGCCCTCATCCTCTCACAGCGACAGGCTGGCATGGGTAGTTTAGTTTGAAGGATGCTTCTATGAAAGGGATTGGAGCAATTATCACCTATTACACAGCTACAAGTGCATACACTGTGGATGTTCTCTTCAGTGGTAAGGTGGAGCAAGGAGTATTATTTATAGTGCTGGCATTGCAATCTTCTGTCCTTGCCTTTCGTACTTGTCATGCTGATAGTGAGTTTAGCAATGGGAGCACTAGTAAAAAAAAAATAAAATAGTAAAAAAAATCAGATAAAAGGGATTGAATGCCGTAGGACAACCCTGGGACAGCAGCCTTCGTATACCTTGAAAAAATTAGCATCCTAAATCAGGAGAAAATCAGCCTCCCGAATCAAAAAAGGGCAGGTTCCCGAGCACAATCACAAGCCCATTGTAAGAAAAAAAAATGCAGACCTTACTTCATGCATCCTTCCATTATTCCATCCCAAATGACAAGTTGATTTGCTCTTCAGCACAGGAAGTGTATCTTCCAGCCAAGCATGGAATACACAGAGCACAGTATGGATGAGATGGGGGCTGCACTGAAAAATTTGGCATGCTAAGCAGGGTTGAAGCTGAGCATCATTTGAACAGAAGGCTTGGGACGAGAACACATTGTAGGAGAGGAGTAATTCAGCCTGTGGTGCTCACTGTGAGGCTGTCAGGGTTCAAGAGCCTTCTTGAGCAGTGCAGGTGCGATCTCTGCCAGGCTGCTGAGATCTCAACTGCATGAAGATATTAAAGAGTTTTTTAATGAGGGAAGAAGGAGAGTGCTTCCCAGGGAAAAGATAGGAGCTTCAAACTCCCATTTGGGTAAATGTGTTGGGTCTTCTAAGTGTGATGGACTGCTTTGTTTCAGACCGCACTTATGCCCATCTGGCCTAAGTGGTAGTGTGGTGTGATTTTGGTGCAAGCTGAAACTACTGCTGTTTTCCTCAGCTGTATTCGTTGGTAAGATGAACTATTTGGATGAACATAGTTGAATATGAAAAGCTGAAAGTTGAATGTGAGTCAGCGGAGTGTCCTGTCAGACCAAAGGGCCAGCCATACACTGGGGTGCAGCAGGCCCAGCACTGCCAGCGGGGCAGGGGGAGAGGTTGTCTCACTCTGCTCTGTGCTATGTGGCCTCACCTCCTGCACTGGGTGCAGCTGTGGGTGCCGCAGAATGAGACGGACACGCTATTAGAGAGCATCCAAAGGAGGGCAGTGAAGATAGGGAAGGGTCGGGAGGGCAAGGGGTTTGGAGAGAAGCTGAGGTCCCGTGATGTGCTCAGCCCGGGGCAGAGGAGCTGAGGGGAGGCCTCATGGTGGCCTACAGCTTCTCACAAGGGGAGCAGAGGGGCAGCGCTGAGCTCTGCTCTGTGTGACAGCGACAGGGCCCGAGGGAACGGCATGGAGCTGTGTCAGGGGAGGGCAGCTGGGGATGAGGGACAGGGTCTGCACCACAGGGCGGTGGGCATGGAATGGGCTGCCCAGGGCAGTGGGCACGGCCCCAATCTGACAAAGTTCAAGGAGCATTTGGACAGCGCTCTTAGACATAGGGTTTGGATTTGGAGTGGTGCTGTATGGAGCAGGGGGTTGCACTCGATGATCCCTGTGGGTCCCCTCCAACTCGGGATAGTCTATAATTCTATTGTTCCATGATAGGAAGTGAAATATTGCATTCTTCTTTTGGCTTAGATTCAATGAAAAACAAACCAAGACAAACTAGACTGTAAAATAAAGCTCTGCCTTTATTTGAGCAGAATAAAGACCTCTGAATTTGACTTGAAGTAGCATCACAAATGAAATATGACAGACATATACCATCTACCAAAACGTGTCATTCTCCAGAATTATTGTATGGCTCAGTTTTCACTCTTTTTCTCTGTGCAGCAGCATCCCCATGGCACTCTTCACAAGAGCCAGCATCCATCTTAACACCACCAGCTCTGTTCCCTGTGGAGCAGGTAACACAACAGAACCTGACCTGCCACGCTCACACGCCTACTATGCCCTCTGTTACTGCATCCTGATTTTGGCTATCATCTTTGGGAATGTGCTGGTCTGCTTAGCTGTGCTGAGGGAGCGCACCTTGCAAACCACCACAAACTACCTTGTGGTAAGCCTGGCAGTGGCGGACTTGCTGGTGGCTACTTTAGTGATGCCATGGGTGGTGTACCTGGAGGTGAGTACATCTTGGAAAAGTGAAACAGCATTGAACCGAGTACAAGTTAACTGGCATGACTGTGCATT
Organism: Chrysolophus pictus; assembly: GCA_037305975.1. Classification (NCBI taxonomy): domain Eukaryota; kingdom Metazoa; phylum Chordata; class Aves; order Galliformes; family Phasianidae; genus Chrysolophus; species Chrysolophus pictus. The sequence continues at coordinate 112,814,176 of CM074576.1, read as the reverse complement.
CGGGATAGGCAAGTTCTGGGACAGATAATGCCTGTTATCATTTCAGCCTCCCAGCTAGCTCTGGAGCACTTGTGGTGTGTGTGGTGGCCCACGGGTGGCCCTAGGAGACCATAGTCAAGCTGGAAAAGTACACCCCACCAGCACATATCCTGAGCCCACCTCTTTCTGGCACAGCTCTTTTAGTTCAAATGGTAACTGGGCTACCTCCACTGATGTCAGCTTTGGGTCTCAGTTTGCTAACAACATTTAATTTGGGTGTCCTTGAAGCTGCTACTACCAGCCAGTAGGGTTGCCAGTGGGCGCTATGATGGATTAGGAATGACAGGGGGAGGCAAGGGGGTGGAAATATCTTAAAGGAACTCATCTCAGAGTACAGATCAATCCCTGCCTGCTGGCAAGAAAACAAAAGAATGGTCAAATCCTCATTTCTTGTGGAGCTTCAGAGCCTTAATGTCTGTGATGATAGCTCCAAATAACATTACCTAAGCAGGCTCACAAAGAGATGAAGCTAAGGATCATGCTCTAAAATCTCTTTAAGCCAAGTGAGGGTTTTCACAATAACTTCAAAGGATTCATCAAGCCCTCAGGGTCTTATTCTCACTTTCCCAAGTTTTGCACATTGGGCTGGTGTAAATTTATAGTAGCGTGACAGTGACAATATGAAGAACATTGTCAGATACAGGGTAGTAAAGATGAACTCCAAATTCCCCCCACAGTGGCAAAATCCTGAATTACTGAAGCCACTCCAGCAGTAAATATTTTTGCTACAGTAAATACAGGAAAACACACTACAGCTGGCATTTATATCTGTTCTCTTTAGCATTTTCATGCTAACTCAAGTAAATTGGTAGATCCAGAAAAATTAGAGTGAATGCCTATGAGCCATAAGCTTTCAGCTGTGCCCTGTCAGCCCTGTTCCCATGATAACAGAGACAAAACAAGCCTCTGAGCTATGATCTCTACGAAGTCTTCTGCTCCTTCTCTAAGGAGCAAGGTGGGATCAGGCCAGAGGGTGGGTAAAGCATTCTGGTGACAGCTGCCCACCTTTGGCTGACCTCCTTCCCGCAAAGCAAAGCAGCAACAGAGAGGGATTTTAACTTGTGTGTATAGGCTATACAGTGCATGAATAGAAAGTAGGACAATACAGGACAACTCCAGCGAATGCCAAACCAGCTGTGCATGTGCAAGGATATCTGATCAAGCAGCAGTGGAATGGCAGTGGTCTGCAGCCATCGTCTGTCAACAGGGCACTATGAAATAACTAAAGTTTGGCACTGAGTGCAGGCATTTCCCTCATGTTAAACCAAGCCTTTCCCAAACTGTATCTGCTGCAATATCAGCAAGACCACGATTAAAAGAAATGAAGGGTCTGTTCTGTGTACAAGCATCATTAATTAGTAAGGGTATTGATGGTTAATTATTTATGTATAGCATCACTGTGGAATGAAAGAACAAAGCATCATAATCCTGCTTGTGTGATCACGTTCCTAATGAAGTTAATAGTGATATTTGGACTAATCTGTGTGGAACAGTCCTGGAGCTGCTCTGCAGGACATGTGTCCCTCGGTGGTGTTACCTCATGGGGTAGAAAGGGGTGTTGGAGAGATGGAGGCAATAAAAAAGGGAAGAACAATAAAAAGCAAGAAATAAGGAGAGGAAAGACAACCCAATTAAAAAGAAAATAGAGTATGCATTTTGATTAAAGCTAAAAAGTATTATTAAAATCAAATTTAATTTCAGACTGCTCATACAGGAATATTCCATTAACTCAAACATAATTCCAGACTCGAAAGAAATCACAATATGCATCGCATTAGAAAAGACTTACCAGTTGCTATTGCTGCGGAGTGTGTGCGCAGGGACACATCTGTGGAGCAGCCTCTGCCCCCAGCAGTTTCCCACTTGTCAGCCGGCCTGTCTGAACGCATGCTTTTAGTTTCTCTGGCCATGCAAAAGCAAAAGTGGGATTTCTCAGTTGCAGGGTGCTAATGGCATCCCCAAAAAGAACTTTCTCTTAAATACAAAACTCTTTAAGTGATCATGCTTAGAGGCACAGCTGCTTACAAACCTGATGCAACTTTGTGTTCATGCTTAATTTATTCCTATCCACGCATCATTTTTTTAATACGATTTACAGATTCCTTTGTTTATTTTTAGGGATTCAGGAGAGTGATGAATTTGCATAAGTTTATGAATGCACAAAAATGATTTTTAGATTGGAAGACTTCCCAAATTTAAAAATAATAACGCAGCAGTGTTGTGGATAAAGCAGGCTGGTCACCATATAGGACAAGGTGAGAGCCTGACCTGAATGGTCCACAGGAAGCATTAGCTGTTCTGTCTTTGACAGAACCAGGATTTCATCCTGGACTCTGTTCTCAGTTCTGTTGTACACACACTGAGTAGTAATGAGAGATTGTATCGGCTCATCTCTATGAGATTTGCTCTCATCATCTATAAGAGGAGAATATTATTTAACCATCCACCTCATCCATGCAGTTGTGAGGTGACATTCAATTAATTCCTGCAATGTGCTTTGAGATTCCTGGATAAAAGACTCCAGAGGGATAAAGAATAGGTGCCCTGCCAGCATATGAAAACCATGGCAAGTTATTGCTTCTGTAACAAAGATGAGTGGAACAAAAAAATAAAGAGCAGAAATAAAATTTGAAAGTATGAACAAGGCCTATAATAAAAAGGCACTTCTTTGTTCAATTCTGGAATAAATTCTGTATTCTCATGTATGTAAACATCAGCTTCTTCACCGACTTCTGTGGGGCTGGCCCTCATTTTAATTCTGACTGGTGGAAGCTGGAATGGGTTTTAAGCCCAACATTTTGATCTGCCAAGCATCCCCTGAATACAAGCAGCAGCTTAATATACAAGTGATGTGATCTGAATACATCATCCTGAGAGGGTTCACTTCACAGCCATTCCCACCATCGGCTTCTTCAGTTTTAATGGTCCACATTCCCAGAGCTCCTCTTTGGGCTCTGTGTTCAAATATGCTCAGGACCTTAGAAACTCCTTCCATTAAGTGCTTGCACATCTGCTAGGGTATAGCAGCAGCTGGCTTCATGCAAACACCTGCCAGCAATTCCTGGTGAGATATTCTTCAGACTTCACAGATCTCTCTCTCTCACACACACACACAAACACACACACACACACACACACACACACACACACACACACACTCTCACACACACACATTGCATTGTATTTTGCCTCATACTACAGAAGCATCCTTTATTAGGTCCCACTGCAAAGATTTCCAGCATTTATAATTACTAGATGTTTTCAAGTGAGCAAGCAGGTCTCAAAATCTGCAGCTAATGCACAAATGATGTGGGATTTCCTTAAAAAATGAACCTATCTGATCAAGTCTCTGAGGGGCAGCCTTCAGTTTGTACATCTAGTAGCTTTCTAATTGTGCAGAAAATCTCTAAGGTAGGTTTTGATTTTCTTCTTTCTTTTTGCTTGCTGTTTTTGAAAAGGAAACAAAAACACCCCAAAAGCACTAGAAAATTTATAAAAAAACAGAAGATGAAAGCACAGTTCTTTTCTGCGTTTTGTAGGCCGATTTCCTTTTCTCTCCCATGCATCCATTCAGTACTAGGGGATCTAATGTTCCTCTGGCAGTCGGTTCAGTGCCTGACTTCTGACATACAGCAGCTGGGCCCAGCAGAGAACACCCTGAAGGCAGAGCTCACCTCAGCAAGTTTCTGTGCCCGTGTGCAGGAGTGGTGGCACAGGAACAGTCAAAAACATGACAGTTTCTCAGGGTGATTTCTTGAACAACCTTGAAAAAAAAATCCATACAGAGTGCATCAGTGTTTTTTCTCTCTGCAGTGAGCTGCACCCCTCTCAGGTACCGATGCTTGTCACAGTGTTGACCCATTGACCTACAAGAAAAGGGCACCCCTTGTGGCACCATCTCCAGCCTGTCCTGGTATGGGAATTTTCAAGTGTCTAGCTCTTGTCTTAGACATCATCAAAGACATAATAGACATCATAGAATGGCTTAGGTTGGAAAAGAACTGCCACCAACCAGATCAGGCTGCCCAGGGCCCCATCCAACCTGGCCTTGAACACCTGCAGGGGTCAGACATCCACAACCTCTCTGGGCAACCCGTTCCAGCACCTCATCACCCTCTCCCCATTTCATCTGATACAAATCTCCCAAGAGAGATAGGATACAATAAATGACATAAGCTAACATCAGTGATGTAGATGGGGGAACGGGCTGAAGGAGGAGCACACACCCATTCTAAGAAAAATCATTTGTAGGAAGTTGTTACACCTTTCATGTCTCATCAGCTTTTTTCTAAGCTGCAGGGCCCCAGAGTCCTGACAGGTAGGTTGCTGGCATATATTCACAAGATCACAGGACAATTCTGGGGGCCTCTAGTCCCACTCTAACCTGAGCCAGGGCCAACCATGAGGTCAGAACAGGCTGTTCAGGGTTCTATCCAATTGCTTCTTGAAAACCTCGAAGGATGGAGCCTGCACAGCCTCTCCAGGAAATCTGCTCCAGTGCTTCATTATCACTTTGAACCTCTCTTCATTCGGTGAATGCCTGTTGTCTCTTATTTTTCCTACCACACACTGCTGAGAAAAGCCTAGCTTTTCAGTAATCTGGCTCCAACTCTGTTAATACCTCCCATTACATACTGAGGGGCTGTTGCTAGGTCCCCACAAAGTCACTTCTCCTCCAGGCTGATCAAGGCCTGTTCCCTTAGCTTCTCACAAGACAAGTGCTTCAGCCCCTCAGGACCATCTCAGTGACCCACTGCTGGACTTAGTCAGTTCATCAGTGTCTTTCCTATGCTGGGCCCCTACATGCACTACATGCACTACTTCAGATCTTAGCTGTATTCATTCATTAGGCTTATCTGTTTTAGAGCAAGATGCTTTCTTGTTCATCTCCTGCAAGGAGCAGGTGCTCCTTGACCACCTCCCTTAGAGCCAGGCTGCTATTGCAGCCTCGAGGAGAGCTGACCCATGCACAGCACTGCCACACAGTGTTTGGAGCATGCTGTTGTCAGATGAAAATGTCAATTGCGAAGATCTCAACACCTGGGCCAAAAATGTATTTCTCCATCACAAAGATTGGCCACAGCTAAGCTTTCCTGATTAAAAATTCAAAGCAAGCAGAACAAAAGCTAGACAAGGTGGTGACCCAAAACCCTTTATCTGAATAGCTTTTGATTCTCATTCAGATCTAATAATCGAAATCTGTAAATGAGATAAGAATCCAGATGAGGTTCTGGAGAAGCCTCGGGTCTCAGGTCTTTGCTTCATGCATAAATGCATAAGATTTTCAGCGTTTTTCAAGCTCAATGGCTACAAAAGAACTCCAATAGAGCTCCAACAGCTAAATTGAGGAACACTTTTAGCCCCTAGATTTCCTCAGATCATTCTTTATCAGAGAATGTATACAGTAATATCATATTTAATTCAATTTATCATGCTAAGCCATAAGAAAATGGACAGCTGCTGTCTATTTCTGCACACTGCCTCCATCTGTAAGAGTAAGTAAAGCAGTTAAATTCAGCTCCTGTATTTTCTGTGACTCACCACATGTTATCCAGAACATAATGTAGATGCATAAGTTTCGCCCTGAGCATCACAGTGAATACAAATTCATCTTGATGTTGAGGTGCTTGGAGGAGAGCACCCTCTTATACATAACTTTTTAGAACTTGATGAAGAAGAGGGCTGACAGCTTTGTGATTCCTGATGCAGGTAACTGGGGGAGTCTGGACTTTCAGCCGCATCTGTTGTGATGTCTTTGTCACCATGGATGTCATGATGTGCACAGCCAGCATTTTAAACCTCTGTGCCATCAGCATTGACAGGTGAGTACCAGGTACATACAGGAGAATAGACGGGGGGGTGTAGGCCCCAGATAACCATGTAAGGGATTTGGATGTGGGATTTGCACAGGTAGCACCAGCATCCTCAGGAACATAAGCTTTCCATCAGATCTGTCACTGTCTCTACAGCTATGAATATGGCTTAACCCACTGTGTGCTAGAAGATGTCTTCACTTAAGAAAAGGTGGAGATACACAAGCAATAAAGCATTATGCATTGACAGCCACATCCTCATTCCTTCTGAAGGTAGAAACCAGAATCAATCATCTAGTTCCCACTGAGTAGAGATATTTCCCCAGGAAGATATACTAAAGGAAGTCCTGCCATATACATACAGAGGGGAGAAGATTATTGCTGCATAATCTTCAGCCCTGTCCTGTTTTTCTGTGTCTTAAAATTTAGCTTTTCCTAGGCAGCAGTGAGAGCTGGGAGCCAAGACCTTGGCACATGTGGTCGAGCTAGGCCCTAAACTTCCTCCTTACGGGGATCAGAAGGGGAAGGAAGAAGCACAATATACTGTACCTTTGTAATTTCTGGTTCAAAGCTAAACGAAAGAGGGAGCTCTCAGCAATGGGCTGGACCACTGTTTCTCCATAGGAGCATCTTTCCCCATTTCAGTTCAGTTCTGGCACTGGGTGATCCTCAAGCCAAGACTCGTGAGCTTTCCAAATCTCAGCTTTGTGGAACTGTTTTCTAGGGCACCCTGGCACCCAAATGTTCCTGAATACACACTGGTGGGCAATCATCTGGCTGTCCACATGACCAACACCAGGGAGGGCAGCTGAGGCACAGGAGAACAGGCCATGGTTGCTCCAGAGAGTGCTCCTTCCCAGCAGTGCACATGTAACCCTGGGGGGCTGAGGGGCCCATCTGGTACCACAAATCTTGTAGCTTCACACCAGTAGTTCTGCATGCATTTCTCCACAGTGCTGCCAACTAACTCTGTTTTCTTTTGTTCCTCCCCACAATACCCTGCTTATCATTTCTGCAAACTGCTGATCCATCATCTGTTCTTCTTTTCTCTTCCATCTCTTCATCACTTCTACCATCCCATTTCCTATGTTGCTTTCCTTCCTCCTTTTAAAACCTGATGCTTTTACTCCCGCCATTCTTACCTCTCCTTTTTCTGGAGCTGGTTTGATTCACAGATACACTGCAGTGGTAAAACCAGTGCAGTACCAGTACAACACTGGGCAGAGCTCCTGCAGGAGGGTCTCTCTCATGATCGTAGTAGTCTGGATGCTGGCATTCGCAGTGTCATGCCCTCTCCTCTTTGGCTTCAATACTACAGGTAAGTGACATCCTGAACAATAGCACACAGGGTGGGGCTGGCAGCGGGGCTGCCGTTTATATGGCCAGGTCATTTAGCATGTAACCTGCAGGTGTTTGAAGCTATAGGAGATTTTAGAGAATTAGAAAGAGCATCTTGGAAGATGTCAGGAATGGGAGAAAGGACAAAGGAGAAAGGACTTTCTGAGGAAGAATGGAAATTGAAGTGAGAGAAGCGGGCACAGCTGTTGGCCAGAAGAACAAGTAGATGCATGATGGGTTGTGCTAGATGGTCTGAGGCAGAGCTGGTTTTAAACACCGTTTAGGTGACTGGCTTGGCCACAGTATAATTTGCAATAAAGGAGACTGGAGATGCTTGCGCTCCTTAGACTACCCTTGTCTCTCAGCCAGCATATTACCTGCTTTGCCAATACACCAGGGCCTCCTTCCAATAAACTGAAGCAGCTCAGCCATTCCTCTCTCTTTTTTCTCCTCCCCAGGGGATCCCAGTGTCTGTTCAATATCCAATCCTGTTTTCATAATCTACTCCTCTTTGGTATCCTTCTACCTCCCCTTCATGGTGACCCTTCTGCTCTATGTCCGGATTTACCTTGTGCTAAGACAAAGGCAAAAGAAGAGAACCCTCACTCGGCAGTGCAGCTACAACGCCAGCACCAAACCATGTTTTACACACAAAGTAAGATCCACATGAACACAGTAGGAACTGTCAAAAAGGACAGGGCATTTATCATCTCTTCAGAGGGTCAAAGCACAGAATGGAAAGCACAAAGAAGGGATATGACATCTTCTCATCCCATCCTTCATACACCATGGTATTTGAGTTGCAGAAGCTTTGGTTAAGTTCTTTTTTAGCACTCTGGAAATGAGATATCCCAAATGTATCTCTGTCTCTGGATCCAGGCAACTGGAAAAGAGCACAGCCTACACCACTGTTCCTTCTGAGCTGTCCTTTCTCTGCCAATGAAACTGATTTATTCATTTATTGAATTTTACTCTATGAAGTTTCATTCTTGAGGCTTCACAGACTTTAATGACCTAGATTATTAATAAAAAATCTTTATTCATCACACTTAAGAGTTCAAAATGCTCAAGGGAACCAACACAGTAATTTGAAAGGGATCACCTGGTCATGCAAGCCCATTTGTTTTAACCATTTTCTCAGAGCGAAGCTACATTAGGAAAGGGTCAGGATGTTTAGGATATCAAGGCCAATACAGCACAACAAGTGAGATGTTAGCAGAGCAGGTGGTTCAACTCTTCTTGTTCTTGTTGGCAGGATAGAGGCAGAGAGCTGTCACACTATAGTTCATCCTTCTGATAAGTTAAGGCCAGTCCCGATCACTAGATTTTGTGCCATCCCAGAGATTAGTCTTAGCACCCAATAAATGATACAGGCTAAGGATAACTCCTACAACTCTTCTCATCATCCTTTGACCCAATGAACAGATGAGATGGTTCCAAGCTCCTCTGTGGCATCCTCTTTTGCAGGAACACATCAAGAGGAAAACTTTGCCAAAGAGAAGCCAGGGCCCATTTTCCCCTTGTCTCCAGCTCAAATGCTCAGACCACGAGATGTCTACCAAAAGAAAGTTGCTGACTGCCTTCAGCCTCCAGCAATACCGCAGCTTCTGCCAAGATAGATCTCTCAGCAAGACACCTGGGACTCCACAACACAACAGGCTGGAAGAGAGGAGAAAGAGTAAGAATCCTGGCCTGGAGGTACAGAGGCTCAGTAATGGCAAAACCGTCAGCTCTCTGAAGCTAGCGCACCAGCAGCCCCGGCTGATCCAGCTTCGGGAGAGGAAGGCTACACAGATGCTGGCTATTGTTCTGGGTGAGTGAGAGCCAGTTCCCCTCATTAACTGAGTACTAACAGGGAAATAAAGCAGCCTCATCATAACTCTCTAAAATAGCTAAGGCAGTAGTCTTTCCTCCTAAGTTTTGGCCACTGTCAGCAGGCCACATCTAAAGTACTGTTCATTCACATAACTGACTCAGAGGAACCTGAATTCTTGCAAAGTCCCTCTCCATCAGGAATTAATGTCACCTGCATTTACCGAAGGCAGACAGGTGTACCGGGCTGCAGGGAAATAGTGAAAGGGTCAGGGATGAGGGCACATGTGTAGCCCTCTTTCCAAGTTGTTGATTCTCTCTGAAGTCAGAGTTTGTTTTCTTTCTTTAAACTCAGGGACATTCATAGTCTGCTGGATGCCATTCTTCTTGATTCACATCCTCAACACCCACTGCCTGGCCTGCCATGTGCCCCCAGGGCTGTACAGTGCCAGCACCTGGCTTGGTTATGTCAACAGCGCCCTCAATCCCATCATCTACACCACCTTCAACACTGACTTCCGCAGAGCCTTCCTCAAGATCCTCTGCTGTTGATGGAAGGGCCAGCATTTCTGGTTGTTCGGGAATGCACTGAACCTCATCCAAAGCACGACCAGAATAAGGATTCATCCTGACTGCTGCAATACCTGCTCTCACAGCACTGCCCTGGGGAAACGGTTTTGATAACATCCCTTCGATAAGAAATAACTAGTACCTCAGGCCAGCTCATCAGTCCCCTTGTCAACCCAGATGTCAGCACGCAGGCTGGCTCAGTTTCCCACAGCTGTTCTGGAGCAGTACTTCCATGGTCTCCTTTCCTTGTGGTATTCACAAATCCTTCTCCAATAGTTCCTAGGTCAAAACACCAGATGAGTCCTGCTAGGCCATGTCAGCTGGTCTCATGCCAGAGCAGTCTAATGCTCTTCTCCCTGTACAGAAAAACACATCCTGGGACAGTCCTGATGTTTCTCCCGTTTTCCCCTCTCACTGTACAGGATCCAGAGAGACTCACCAGGGGCCCCAGCTCTTTCTCCCAAGCTTCGGCTTAGTGGTGCTGCTAGCCACGCTTGTTTGACAGCTTTGGGCATAACTACAAGTCATCTATGCCTTCTACACCTTGGCTCCTCCATTCAGGCAGTGCTTGCTTTTCTAATACAAAGCCAAAACATTGTCCTTCTCTTGTTTGATGGGTTTTGGGGTGGGACACTAGTGGACAGCATGTATAGTTTGCGTGGAGAGATGCTCTTCATACTGTATTGTAACTGCATTAATCCAATAAAACACATATCTAATTGGAAGTTTTGGTGCTTTTGTGGGATCTGTTTGCCACATTTGCCATAAGACTTTTCTCACTGGTAGCCCTCTCAGCACTTTCCCTCTGTGAAGCTATCATCCTCGCAGGCACCCACACAAGGTCATTATTAGTGCTTGCCTTTTACTAATTCAGAACAAAGCAGGGAAGTGTTTCTCCAGGCCTCACACAGTGAAACACTAGTGAAACTGGGAAAGAAATCAATGCCTGTTGCAAACACCTCCTGCAGACAAATTCTGAAAATGTGGTAAATTCATTTCTCAGCTATGCTAAACAGGCATGTGGTAGTGTTAATCCATCTGCTTAGAGGTGCTGGAGTGCATAGGAGGCACTCAGGATATGTTGGCGATAAATCCAGTGAATCAACCTGTGGAAAGATTGCTGCCCCAGTAATTCTCATTAAGATGCTGTCATAACACAGACCACCAGAGACCAGCTTTGGTTTCTTTACATAGAGTTGACACAAAGGTGGAAAACAAAAAAAAGATCTTTTAAAGGGTGACTGAGTCCATTTTGGACACTGGCCTAGCATTTCTCAGTTCTTATGTTCAGTCCAATTTTACTTGAATCTGAACCTTTTCCTTAAGCAAAACCCATCACAAAATCCACCCACAGTCACAAAAATTCAGCACCAAAATAAAACAGTGACTTTTTCCCTCCCTCAAATACTGCTTGAGTTCTGTGCCTCAGTCTTACCAAGGCAGTAAGAACACAAGAGGCCTTGCAGGAAAGTCCAAGGAGTAGAATCAAGTGAAAGTGCTGTGAGCTGTTGGATTCCTTGCTCCTCCAGCATCAGCCCTTGGAAGATGCAGAAGCTCGTCTCCCACAGAGGTAAAGAGGAAACCTAGGGCCTACCACAGGCTGCACATAATTCACAGAACTAGGAAGCCTGCACTGCTGGCATGGCACAACAGATATGTGGCATAGCCAGGTACTGCGCAGTCTATGCCCACCCTCACTGTGCTCCACATGGTAGCAGGGATAGGATACTAAAGGTCCCCTGTGCTAGACACCATTTGTGATCAAGTGAGCAGGCAGAAGAGCCAGAAAACATCTCTGTGATGGTTTTAAAGAGAGTTAAGAACCTCTGGAGACAGAAGGGAGCTGGCAAAACCCAAACCCATAGGGAACAAGAGCAGTTTGCCCAGTAAGGCAAGAGGAAGACATCCAAGCACTGCCTGTCTAGACATAACTGGGAGCAGTGGCACAGCACACATGAAAAAATTGACTGAAAAACACCATTTACTCCTTTCTCCACCATTTCTCCTGGCAGACATTAGTCCCAACCCACAAAAGGCTGCGATTAAGCCGCTGCAGCCCACATACTGCCATGCCTTCTTCAGGCAGAACCTGTCTTCCAAGGCGCCTCTCAATCTGTGACCTCTCCTCAGGCTGCTGTGTGGCAGCCATCATGCTCTGCCAGTGCCCATGCTCAGCTACCATGCTCCAGCTGTAGGACATGTCATCTTCACAGTCTCCAATACAGTCATATTTGAAAATAAACCATTGTTAAGGCTACAGTTAGGACAAAACCATGCAAAGCCTTGCAGAAAGTCTCTCTTCCCCACAATGACTCCTTAAAGGACAGGCAGGCCAGCTATTCAGCTGCACCTTGCTATGGGTCGAAGCACAAGCAACTCCTGCTTGGGCGAAGAACACCTGGAGACTGCTGTATTTCAGCCGTTGCAAGGGAAGTCAGGGTGGCAACTGCACTTCTATTTCCCCAAGGCTGGGGACAGCTGGGGTCAGCACAACCCACTCAGACCAGCAGCTACTCTGGCAGGGCAGCCTTACATAAGGTAGAGCTTTGTTTAAGCTCAGTGCAAACCAAAGCGCTGCTTCAGACGCTACTTATCTGACAGCTTTTGAAAAACCCAGTCAATCGCTGCCAGCATTTGGAAGAAGGACCAGTGGGCTGCAGGCTACTAATACTAGTGATATACAGAAAACTAGGAGCAGGAACTGTGGACAGTCAGAGAACATGTGTGAAGGTCCGCTCACGATATGATGACAGGCTCTAGCAGCCTGCAAATACTCTCGACCTGTGTGGTGTCACATGTCCCACGGAGAGAGCAGGAATGCCAGTTCTGCTTCAGACCAATACAAGTATCCCAGATCTGAATTACCCGTCTAGTGAACAACTGAAGCGAACTTCTCCTAACAACGACAATGCCTTTAAAGCCAGCATCAGCTCCTATGACACTGAATAGGAGTTAGACTCATAGAATCACAGAACAACCAGAGTTAAAAGAGACCCATAAGGATCACTGAGTCCAGCTCCTGGCACCACACAGGAACACCCAAAATCCAAACCCTATGTCTGAGCACAGTGTACAAACACTCCTTGAACTCCAGCAGCTTGGGGCCATGGCGCCCACTGCCCTTGGCAGGCCGTTCCATGCCCACTGCCCCCTGGTGCAGAACCTGTCCCTAACCCCCAGCTGCCCCTCCCCTGACACAGCTCCATGCTGTTGCCTTGAGCCCTGTCACTGTCACAGAGAGCAGAGCTCAGTGCTGCTCCTCTGCTCCCTTCGTGAGAAGCTGTAGGTTGCCATGGGGCCTCCCCTTGGCCCGTTCTGCACTGGGTTAAAGAAGACATTTCTCACATCAAACATCGCTTTGGTTTCACTCAGTCTCAGCTGCCAGAACTGCAGCCCATCAGCCATGCCTCTCTCCAGTCGGTATGCTCTGCCCCCAGGCCCAGGCAAAGAGTTCTCCTGAGCCTCCCTCATGATTCTGACTGCATATCAGCAAGTCCCATCTTGCTAGACACTGTTCTCAGCTCGTCCCTAAAATGCCTCTAGAAATGTGAAACAAAAAAACAGAAAGCCTCTAGAGCCAAAGCAGAAAATGAGCAAAATTAAAAATTAATTTCAGAGTAATGATTTAAGCATCTTGGCAAGACAAGCACCAGCCGGCTCTATGCTTGGTGATGTGGGAGAGACCTTTCCGGTTCACTGCCCTGGGGACTCTTGTCAGTTTTAATAAGATTTACCCTGCAGCTGTGAGCAGTGCCAATTAAACAGCACAATAAGGACTACTCTTCACTGGGCAGAAGCTTGCTTGCTATGGGACTGTGTGTCTCTGCCATCCTGTGCCTCTGCCAAGGGGCCATGATGCAGGTAGACTGCTCACCTTGCTTTGCCCCAGCAGAGAGGCAGTAGCATTCCTATCTGCCCATGCTGAGGGAGGTGGGCAAACGGTGAGTTCCACAGTGCTAACATCTTGTTAGCTGTATCTCTGTGGTGCAACTATTAGGGTGAGGCCAGCACCCCAGAGCCTCAGGTGTGAAGTCCACCAGCATCACTCCTCAGCCTTTTGCTTCCTGGTGAGCAGGAGGATAGCAGCCATGGCTGAATTTTCTGAACAGCAAGATGATTGTTCCTCCTCAAGATATGCATGAAACAAAGGATGTAAAAGGTTTCATGCCAGTGTCTTCTGCAGCTCAGTGTTGCCAATGCTCTGGATATCATGCACAGTTCCTGCTACTCTCTTTGCTGGCCTTGCCAAGTGCTAATCATCTTGTTTGCCTCTGCTTCATCTTCCACTCCCCCTTCCCTGAAGATTCTGCATCTCTTTGAAGGCTTCAGATGCCTGCCAGCCTCCTGTGATCTGCCCCCAGCCCAGCTCACCTGGCTTTCCTGAACATCTGCCTTTCCTAAGGGTTGGTTTCCCCAGCTGTTTTTTAGCACATAATGACATTAAATGTGACATCATATTGCATACGGCTCCATTCTGGGCTGAGAAGGGTAATACAGGTAATAACTTCCTGACTTGAGTAACCCACCAGGGGGGATGCAATACTGAACATGTTGTTCATCAATGCAAATGAACTGATTGGTAACATCAGGATTGGAGGCTGCCTGGGCTGTAGTGACCATGCTATGGTTGAGCTCGTGCTCCAGAGAGATATGAGACAGGCAAAGAGTAAAATTAGGAAGCTAAACTTTAGGAAAGCTAACTTCCAGCTCTTCGGGGAGTTAGTAACAAAACCTGACCCTGGGAAAGAGTCCTCATGGGCAAAGGTCTGGAACAGGGCTGGCAGATCATAAAGGTGGCTTTCCTCAAGGCACAAGAGCTCTCCATTCCCACCTGTAGGAAGTTGGGAAAGGAAGGCAAGAGATCAGCATGGCTGAGCTGGGACCTGCTGGTCAAACTGAAGAGCAAAAAGAAAATGCACAGGCAGAGGAAACAGGGATAGGTACTGTACTATAGATCCTTAGCATTAAAACCTCCTCAGTAAAGAAAAAAAGGCAGGTTGTTGTTGGTGGTGATTCACTGCTGAAGGGAGCAGAAGGCCTAATATGCAGACCAGACCCACTACGCAGGGAGGTCTGCTGCCTTCTGGGGCCCTGAGTTAAAGATGTAAGGAAGAATCTTCCTTCCTTAGTACAGCCCTCAGATTATTATCCGCTCTTGTTGTTTCAGGTAGGCAGTGATGAAATAGGAAGAACTTACCTAAGGACTATGAAGAAGGACTTTGAAGCCTTGTGGCAACTGATCAGGGTTCAGGAACACAAGTTGTGCTCTCCTCTATCCCTCCAGTTGTAGGGAATGATGAGGGACTAAACATGATGGGCCAACAGATAAATACTTGGCTCCGAGCCTGATGTCCCCAGCAGGGATTTGGGTTTTTTGACCTCAGCTCAATTTACATGAGACCAGGCCTGCTTATAGGAATAGCTTATTTCAGTGGTGGAAAAGGAGTTGGCAGGGTTCAGTGATAGAGCTTTAAACTACGTATGAAGGAGGTTGGGGCTGAAACTGGGGTCACTGGAAAGGAGCCTGAATGTAACATGCCAGCACGTGTGGGAGGAGGATGTGCTAGCAAGATCCCACAGTCTTGTGTCTTGGTGAAGGAGGAGGATGACACCATTTTTCAGGAAGAATACAAGGCTTGGTGTGAGGCTGGTTACTATGGAAACACCTGAGTATGGTCTAGGGGGTATTAGGGCTTCTCCCACCTAAAAGGTGGCCCAGCTTAGATTCATTTTCACTAATGCATACAGCATGGGTAACAAACAGGAGGAGCTGGAGGTAATTGTGCGGTTGGAAAACTATGATGTAGTCGCCATCACAGAAACGTGGTGGGATGACTCGCAGCTGAAGTTCTGTGATTGATGACTACCAACTTCTCAAAAGAGATGGACAAGGCAG
The DNA here is from genome assembly GCA_037305975.1 of Chrysolophus pictus. Taxonomy (NCBI): domain Eukaryota; kingdom Metazoa; phylum Chordata; class Aves; order Galliformes; family Phasianidae; genus Chrysolophus; species Chrysolophus pictus. The sequence continues at coordinate 112,798,708 of CM074576.1, read as the reverse complement.
GAAAGGTGGTGGTGTGGCCCTTTTATGTTAATAAAAAATGCGAATGTCTGAAAACTAATGATGGTAATGATAGGGGTGGGAGCTTAGGGGTCAGAATCAAAGGGAGGGCCAATAAGACTGACATTATTGTGGGAGTCTGCTATAGGCCACCCAACCAGGATGAAGAGGTGGACAAGACACTTTATAGATGGTTGGATAGAAATTACAAGACCTCACCCTTTGTTCTTGTGGGGGACTTCAACTTCCCAGACATCTGAAAGGGAACAGTCCTAGAGATTCCTAGACTGTGTGGCAGATAACTTCCTGACGCAGCTGGTGAAGGAGCCAGCAAGGGGAAGCAAACTCCTGGACCTGCTGCTTCTTAACAGATAAGGTCTTGTGGGGGACATAAAAGTTGGAGGCCATGTGGGGCAAAGGGATCATGAAGTGAGAGATCTGTCCCTCCTTGTTGAAGCATGGAGGGGAGTTAGCAGACCTACTACCTTGGACTTCCAAAGGGCAGACTTTGGTCTCTTTCAGACGACGGTTGAGAGAGTTCCTTGGGAGGTAGTTCCGGAGGGCATGGCAGTCCAGGAAGGCTGGAAGTTAAGGAAGTTATTTTAAAGATGCGGGAGCTGAGCATCCTCAAGTCACAGAAGATGATCTGATGGGAAAGGAGATGAGCCTGGCTGAACAGAGACCTTTGGATCTCTTTGGATCTCTTTGGATCTCTTTGGATCTCTTTGGATCTCTTTGGATCTCTTTGGATCTCTTTGGATCTCTTTGGATCTCTTTGGATCGAACTCAGGAACAAAAGGAAAGTTTATGGTCTTTGGAAGAGAGGGCAAGCAGCTTACAAGGCTTACAAATGTGCAGTGAAGCTGTGCAGGAAGAAAATGAGAAGAGGAGGCTCAGGGGAGACCTCATTGCACTCTACAACTTCCTGAAGGGAGGTTGTGGTGAAGAGGGGTTTGGCCTCTTCTCCCAGGCAACGACCAGGACCTGGGGGAATGGCCACAAGTTGTATCAGAAGAGGTTTAGGTTAGACTTAAGGAAGAACTTCTTCTCTCAGAGAGTGGTCAGACACTGGAATGGCCTGCCAAGGGAGGTGGTGGAGTCGCCATCTCTGGCAGTGTTCAAGAGGCGTCTGGACGAGGAGCTGCGAGATATGGTTTAGTAGATTGTGGTAGCAGTGGCAGTGTGAAGATGGTTGGACTAGATGATCTTATAGGTCGTTTCCAACCTTGTGATTCTATGATTCATTCTATAAGGCCAAAGCCCAGCTAGAGATGAACTTGGCCACTAAGGTGAAAGACAATGATATGTATTTCTATAAATACATCAAAAGAGGAGGGCTAGGGAGAATCTCCATCCCTTGTTGGACGCAGAGGGAAACATGGTGACCAAGGATCCAGATAAGGCTGAGGTACTTAATGCCTTTTTTGCCTCAGTCTTCAATAGTAAGACTAGTTGTTCCCTGGGTGCACAGCCCCTTGTGCTGGAAGATAGGGATGGGGAACAGAATAGGCCATGCATAATCCATGATGGGATGGTTTTGGACGTGCTTTGAAAGCTGGACACTCACAAGTCCACAGGGCCAGATGGATTGCACCCTCGAGTGCTGATGGAGTTGGCAGATTTGGTTGCCAAGCCACTGTCTGACATCCTTCCCCAGTTGTGGCTAACTGGGGATGTCCTGGTGGACTGGAGACTGACAAATCTGATGCCCATCTTCAAAAAGGGCTGGAAAGATGATCCTGGTAGCTTCAGGCTTAGACTCACTGCAGTGCCAGGGAAGTTTATGGAAGAGAGAATCTTGGGAACCATCATGGATCAATTAAAAGTCAACAAGGGGATCAGGCCCAGTTGGCATGGGTTCATGAATGGTAGATCCTTCTCGACAAACTTGATTTTGTTCTATGACAGGGTGACCTGCTTAAGGTAAGGCTGTTGATGTGGTCTACCTGGACTTCAGTAAAGCCTTTGACACTGTCCCCCACAACATCCTCATGGAGAAGCTGGCTGCCTATGTTTTGGATGGGCATATGCTCTGCTGGGTGAAGCACTGGCTGGATGGCCAGGCCCAAAGAGTTGTGGTCAGTGGACTTAAATCCAGTTGGTGGCCGGTCACAATTGGTGTCCCCTAGGGGTCGGTACAGGGGCCACTCTTATTTAACATCTTCATTAATGATCTTGATGAGGGGAGTGAATATAGCCTCACTAACTTTGCAGACTACACCAAGTTGGGAAGGAGTGTTGATCTGCCAGAGGTGCTACAGAGGGACCTGGATAGGCTGTATCAATGGGCAAAGGTAAACTGTGTGAGTTTCAGTAGGGCCAAGTGTCAAGTCCTGCATTTTGGTCACAGCAACCCTACAGGCCTGGGGAGGAGTGGCTGGAAAGCTGCCTGACAGAAAGATACCTTGGCGTACTGATGGACAGTTGGCTGAGTATGAGCCAGCAGTGTGCCCAGGTGGTCAAGAAGGTCAGTGGCATCCTGGCTTGTATCTGGAATTGTGTGGTCAGCAGGACTAGGGAAGTCATCCTGCCCCTGTACTCAGCCCCATGCCAAGTAGGGTTTTGGGCATGTTAGTACAGAAGGGACCTGCTGGAGCAGGTCCAAAGAAGGGCAACAAGGCTTGTAAAGGGCTTGGAGAGTATACCCTATGGAGAGCAACTGAAGGAACTGGGGCTGTTTAGTCTGGGGATAAGGAGTCTGAGGGGAGACCTTACTGTTGTCTTCCAATACCTGAAAGGTGATTGCAGTGAGAGCGGGGTTGGACTCTTCTCACTTGTAACAGGTGACAGGACGAGGGGAAATGGCCTCAAGTTGTGCCAGGGTAAGTTTAGGTTGGATATCAGGAAACACTTCTTCAAAAAGGGTTGTTAAGCACTGTAATAGGCTCCCCAGGGGAGTGGTTGAGTCACCATCCCTGGATATGTTTAAAACTGTTTGGATGTGGTGCTCAGAGACATGATTTAGTGGGTTTTTAGAGTTAGGGTAGTGTGGTTAGATTGTGGTTAGAGTTGATGATCTTTAGGGTCTAACCAACCTGATCAATTCTATGATTCCATGATCTTAGTGACCTTTTATGATGGAGTCACTGCATCAGCGGACAAGGGAAGAGCCACTGATGTAATCTATCTGGACTTCAGTAAGGCTTTTGACACAGTACTCCACAACAACCTTCTCTCCAAATTTGAAACATGGATTTGATGATAGGACTGTTCAATGGATGAAGAACTGGCTGCAGGATTGAGTTCAGAATGTAGTGGCTGAGATGGGGATCAGTAATGAGTGGTGTCCCGCAGGGGTCAGTGCTGGAGCCAGTACTCTTTAATATCTTCATCAATGACATTGACAGTGGGGTGCAGTTGATGCACCAGGGGGATGGGATGCCACCCTGTGGGGCTTAGACAGGTTTGAGCAGTGGGCCCAGGTAACCTCATGAGGTTTAACAGATCCAAATGCATGGTCTTGTGCCTGGGACAAGGCAACCCCCACTACCAACGCAAGCTTAGGGGTTGAATGGATTGAGTGCATCCCTTCTGAAAAAGAGCTGGGAGGTACTGATGGGTGGCAGCTGGACATGAGCCAGCAATGTGCCCTTGCGGCCCAGACAGCCAACCATATTCTGGGGTACATCAAAAGAAGCATGGCCAGCAGGAAGAGGGACGTGATCCTGCCCCTCAGCTCTGTGCTACTGAGGCCTCACTGGTGAACTGCGTCCAGATGTGGAGTCCTCAGTACAGGAGAGATATAGACCTGGAGCATGTCCAGAGGAGGACTGTAAAGATCCAAGGGATGGAATGCATCCCCTATGAAGACAGGCTGAGAGAGCTGGGGCTGTTCAGCCTGGAGAAGAGAATGCTCCGAGGTGACCTGATAATGGCCTTTCAGTATCTAAAGAGGAGCTACAGGAAAGAAGGGGGCAGACTCTTTAGCAAGGTCTGTGGTGACAGAACGAGGAGAAATGGTTTCAAGCTTAAAGAGGGTAGGTTTAGGTTAGATATAGGGAAAAGGTCTTTTACAGTGAGGCTGGTGAGGAACTGGAACAGGTTGCCCACAGATGTGGTTGATATCCTGTCCTTGGAGACTTTCGAGGTGAGCCTGAATCAGGCCCTGGGCAACCTGATCTAGTTGTGCATGTGTGTGTTCATTGCAGGGGAACTGGACTAGATAACGTTGAGAGGACCCTTCCACCTCTAAGGATTCTATGATTCTGTGAGAAGGTGTGTCAGAAGCACAGCAGGGCATTGCACAGTATTGCACATTCACCTTCCCAGTTTAATTACATAGTAGGAATGACAGATGTAGAAATAGCCAGGCTGTTCATCATCACCTCACTGTGATGTGGGGAATGCATTGCCTTTCCTATTCAGTATGCCCCAGGGGAGGACAAAGCATACTCTGACAGAAGCCATTCACACTAACACCATTTGAGGAGAAGCAGCATTTTGCTGCAGGAAGAAGTTAACCACTTTTGTGCCAGTACTGACTTGGCCAGTTCAGCTTCTCAGGAAGATTTAACTTCATTCTCTTTATGTTTGGAAATTCCTGTCATGCCAACAGCACGTGCTTAAGGATAGTAATGTGCTTGAACATTTGTAATTGTGAGAAGGAGCTCATGCCAGAAGTGCATTAGCAGAACAGAGATTAAGTATGTAGTGAATTATGTAGATCATGACAGGTTACTGTAAATAGGAATGTGGAACAGGCCTGCACTTGTCATGTATTTTGTGTATGTCCTGTCTATCACAGAGGAGGCTTCTTTGAAATTATTGAGATAAAGGCTTAAACGTTTTATTAGAACAGGCCCTTTGCCTGCCAACTCAGGTTATGAATCAAAAATCAGAGTTCAGGGACTGAAAAAACACAACACAAAACCCACAAAAAACGGCTACACAATGCTTAAGAGCACTGCTGAAACAAGTCTGGAATCAATTTTTCTATGTATAAAAGTTCCATGATCTGAAAGCCATCTGGGCCTCAGAGGTTTAGAAATAAATGGAACGCCCTGCTGGAACACTTTCAGACTGCAACAGCTCCTGCAGTCCTGCAGAGCCATGGAACAGCAGGCCTAGAAACTGTTAGACAAGGCTTGGTACAACCTGTAATGGTCAGTGTCTAGCAATTTACAGGATGGAGGGGGTTGAATGTCCAGGAAAAGGAACGTCATACCTGGAGGGACGTGGAAAACCTTTGGTAGACCAAATTTGATTTTTTTTTTTTCCTTAATACATTTTAAGGCATACCTTTGAAGCTGCTAAAGAGTCTGCAATATTAAAATAGCTCTGAAATGAGTAAGTTACTGAGCAGAATACTGATAAAGTGGTCAGAGAGACACAGAACTTAACACATCATATGGGCCTGCTGATTATTCTCATCAGAAATAGAGGAGCACAGGTTTTTTTCATGGAGAGGAAAGTTACACTAGAAGTTGCTAGTTTAATGTTTTTGTAACACACCACCTCTTCTGTACTCTGCTCTGCTCTTCTGTATTCGTTTTGTATTCTGCCATCTGGGAATGGAAGGCAGTCAAGGATGTTGTTGTAGAGTTTTCTGTGCTATGTAAAGTTAGTTAAGAGCAGGGAATTTTCTACTCTTTATTCATTTTAATTTTTGCTTCTCTGTGGAAGGTGGAGAAGGAAAGTGTGTTCAAGCAAGAATTCTGTTTTTGAAATAAATTACTTCTCTGCTTGGAAATAAAATTTCCAATTTGGCATTAGAAATGTTGCTTAATTTTTACAATTTGAATTAAAAGCACTGATAGAATGACAGCATGTAAACATAACGCATCAGGGTTGTTGCAGAGTTAGTGCTGTTCATTACTGTGTTAAATAAGGAGCAGATGTAGGTGACCAAATGCAGTTTTGCCCAATATGAATGAGCATCACTGGAAAATTAACAGGAACAGAGCAACATGGAATGACTGGAAGGTGAGGAGGAAGAGCAGAAGTGTTATAAGATTGGCATGTTATTGGCACTTAGATTGGTCACAAAGATCCCAGCACACAGCTTGTCAGCACACTCAGGGTGGTGGACAAAGGAAATGAGAACAACGTAAATCACAGAGGTGGGACAGGATGAGAAGACTGATCAGAGCTCATTCCCAAAGGGCACAAAAGGACACTTCTTAAACTTAAAAATGTGGCAGCCAACTCAAGAACAATGCGGGTAACATGACAAGAACAAAGTAGGTAGCATTCCTTGTCATCCAGGGTGTTGCAGAGCATTCCTGACAGATCTCCTCCATACAGGCATCATGGTGCCTGAATGCTGAGCACGCATGTATCTTGCTTATTTTGAGTATGTGCCGAGGGGTGTGAGTGAAATGAGGAAATTTTAATAGCCACTGTTCTCTGCTATAAAGTTTCCCAATGACATATGCAGCACTGTGCAAACTGACACTGCAGAAACAAGCACTGCAATATCCCAACATTACTGTCATTTCCTACTTTGGTCCTGAAAGAAGCATAATGCTTTTTTGTACTTTGGTGAAACAGTCAAGAGCATAAGACTGCAGATTAATACTTAATTGCTTTAAAATCGGCACCTGCAATATTTTTCTAAACCTCAGTAGAGGGGTAGGTGTCTTCAACGTTTTCAGGCCTTTTATGGCTCCTTCTGCAGCAAGCAGTGCAGATCCCTGCTCAATGACAGTATCCTAATCCCAGGTGGGTCATTGTTCTCTGTCAGGCTGCTAGTTTGTGTTCCCAGGAGATACCACCTTGAGTGCTGCACTCAAACTGCCTTGTTCCTCAAGGTGTGATGGAGATGATGTACCAGTGGAATTAAAAAAAAAAAAAATTTATTGTTGCTTTGCAATATAAAATGAATAAATCCATAATTACAAAGTCAGAGGCATAAAAGAGCTGAATAAGAGGAATGTGACATAACAAAGCAAAATCTTAAAATAAGAAACCACCAGAATCTTGTCTAAACGCCTTTTCTTATGATACACCCCTTCCCCAGCTCCATCTCAAACTGGCATTAATGGAGCCTGCTATAAGTCCAGTGCTAGGACAGCTAGAAAGAATGGTACATGATCATTTATATGCCAGTAAAGGACTGAAATTTTAATCTATACAGATGTAAAGGATACAGAGTAAAAAGGGCTGAAGTGGAGAGCCCAGAGAACATTCTGCACTGCAGAGTAACAGAAGTATGGGTATGGTGTCTTTGTGCCACTAAATACAGCAGCACTTCCAACCACTTCTTGGGAACATGGATGCTGGCAGTGTGGTAGGCTGAGGCAGGATCTCACAAGGAGCTGCATGAAGGGACAACCGCATCACTAGCATTTTTGGGGGAAAAGAGGCAAAAGACCCAAACAGCTGCTGAACTTCCACTTAGAGTTCTCCCACATGGAAAGCCACCAACAAATAACTGAAAACAAAGCTGTCCATATTGGTTTTATGAACTGTTCAGGCTATTCTATAACCTGAGAATGCACCAAGCCAATTAACTTCAAGGGATGTTTGAGTAACATCTTCCTTCCCTGCCTGGAAGTGAGATCTTAAAGCATCCCTTTATAGTTCCTCCAGGAAAGGAGGCATTTTAGAACCTAACAGGTCATTCTGCTAGCAGTGAAGTTTCAACAGTCCCAGTGGGTAGGGATGTAAGCTGTGACCTCCTCTATTTTCTCTGAACTCACTGGTCTATCTTTGCATTTTCTGGGCCTTGCAGTGCCTGACTGAAGATGAGCTTTTTCAGCTGATCCAATTTGTCATCTCTTAAAGCATCTCGTATGGTGCTGAAGAAGCTGAAGTAGTGCTGAAAGTTGTGCATCATGAGCAGGACACCAGCCAGAAGCTCATTGCTCACAAGGAGGTGATGGAGGTATGCGCGAGTGTGCCTCTGACAACAGTAACAGGTACATCCTTCCAGCAAAGGACGAAAATCATCATAGTATCTAAGGAGGAAGACACATTTGGTTACATCAAAAGTAAGAAGACCCACTCAGGTAACAAAAACTATCTAGTTACTCTATGGCCTCTACAGGGACCTGAGCCCTGAGGGCTGGAATCTAGTTTCTTTAAGATGCGTTGCATCTAAGCCCAGCACAAAGGACTCTTAAGAACATTCAGGAACTCACTATGGAGCCAAGAAGCCACACAATTAAGTCAGAAGATAATTTTGACTGCATAATTTTGACTGCATCACCATTAACAGTAGCAGGAAGGCTTATCTGCACCCTCCCTCACAGAAAAGCTGCAGCTCAAGACTCACCTTGTCAGCTATTAAACAGTCTACAAAGAAGGAAGCTACCAAAAACAAAGACTCACAGAATAGTATTCCCTGCTACTGTGAGATGCACTATGCTCACAAAGCGGGGAGAGAATGGAACAAATCAACACAGTTGACTAATAAGCTGTAAAAAACAAACAAAAAAACCAGTTGAAAAATAGTGTTTCATAGCTGAGAATTTGCTCTATCAGTGTTATTCTGCTTCCTGTATCTGTTGTAGTTTCCATGAAAATAAATAGGAGGCATTACTTTTGGAGTGACCTATGTACCTTCTGAAAATGACTCAAGTTAGTTAGACGCAGAAGAACAAAATGATCCCCAGGCAGCTTTTGTCAAACTAGTTTTCCAGCTGGAACATTGCTGTGGCCACAGTATTTCTGCTCGATAAGCAATCTGAAAATCTCTGCCTTTAGATCAGGGAAATGATAGCACTTTCAGCCATACACTGCTCTGTACATCAAGCTAGAATGACTACCTGACACTTAATTCAATGTCTAGGTCTACTTTACTTCCTTCAATGGTTTTGCGTTTTATGAAGTTTCCCCTCCAGCTACTAACCACATGAAAATATAGAGGACAAATACAGAGGACAAAAACCATAGTATTTTCTGGTACAGCTGCAGGTTCCTTCCTCACAAACACAAATACCTTTTCTCCTTCAGAAATATCTCAAATGGTGTCATTTCTGGGTCAGCTTTGACAACCTCCTCCTTGTCTTCTTCAGTACCATTTTTCTCCAGGTCCTGGGCCCCATCTTGTTTTAAAACTGCTATGAAACAAAAAGACAACAGCATTTTATCAAGAGTCAGCAAGGGCACAGGAAGGGTTGTAATATCCTACATTAGAGTATTTCTGCCACTCTCTTGCCAAAAGAAAAAACTCTTGCCACAAGTTTCCACTTCCTTCCTAAGACAAGCAACCATTTTTCTTTAATTATCATAGGTTAGTTAACAAAAATAGAATTTTAGATTAAAACAGCAAGAGACAAGTGAAAACTCATCTATCAGACTTAATGAAGAGTTAGAGCTGAAATAACAGCACAACTTTTTGCTGCTCTGCTGAACTGAATTCTTAATAAAATATTTCCAGTCTGAACAGCATGCTGACTAGAATGCAGTCACCTGAACAAATTGATTTTATTGGGATTTTGTTGGAATAAACAGGCTACTGATCTGCATTCAATCATTCTACTTTCCATTCTGTCATCCAACGCAAAGATTTAGATTTTTTTTTTCTTAAACAATTGAAATAAAAGAAGCTGATAGCACTGACGCAGGAGATGTAGACTCCATATGTGTATATTCAGTAGTCTACCTTAAAAATAAAAACCACCCCATAATTTTGTAGGTTGGCATTTCTGTTGTTGAGCAGGAGATGTTTCTGGAAACATCAATAATATTATTTTTTGCACAATCCACATCTAGTGAGTGTTGCATAGGAACAGAACAAAGAGGTTATTCCTACCCATAATTTCTTTTGGTTTAATAATAAGATGAGATGAGGTAAACAACAACAAACAAAGAGAAGGGTTTAAAAAAAAAAATGACAGCAAGCAGAAGGAAACAAGATGTTCTGTTCTATTTATCTGGTTTTGAATTATCCAGGCATGAAAAGAAACCAAGTTCAACCTAGGAAGAAAAATGTAAAATGTTTTTTTTTTCCATATTAAAAACATTTACTGAGTCCAAAACAAGACAACTGCTTGAAGGATGTTTAACAGATACTTTAATGGTTGCTATGCTTGCTCCCCTCTCACAGCCCAATGAGGTAATGCATTATGAACATCTTGGTTCTGTTCTCATATGAATACACAAACTGAGAGGAAAGTTACCCAGAGAAACAGCATCCCTAACTTTGGTCAGCTATAAAGGAAAAGGACTTCAAAACATATACTAAAAACAAACAAACACATATTTAGTTAAATGTAGAAATTGAGTATCATAGTAGAACTCCATATAAATTTGCCCAGCCTGCACTGCTAGCACTAACAGAAAAAATTTAAATGGTGTCAAACAGAGGACAGATACACAGTTCAGTCTACAGAAACAACTATTCAGTGTTAGAGAAATCATTAAACACATTTTGCCTAACCAGACATTCAAATTTTGGCTGAGATTTCATGTTCCCCTCAATAAGTTTCACACCAAAACAGACCACTTTCAAAAGCAACAATGGATAGTTGAAATGCAGGTTTTCCAGTGGTTGTTGCACTTCAATCAAGGACAAAAAAACCCTCAAACACATGCTTTGAAAGAATCTTTCAAAGCATGAGTTATGCTTGCCACACTACCAGCTGATACGGCAGCCTACCTGCTGCTTTGGGATCTGAATTGTAATCATAGCCAAACACCAAGGCACAGCCTCGCTCTGTCACCTGGAAGGGAAAGAAGCTCTCAAAGATGTCCACTCCCCTTTCAATGCACTCAAGCACCTCATCTGGTTTGCCCACACCATGAATGATTCTGTAAGAGATGCATAAGAAGATACATTTTAGAATATCCCAAGCAGAAGCAAACAGATACCTCAAGGAAAAGAGGCATGTGGGACACATGTGGGTTAACCCTGGAACTGCTAAACACAAGTCAAGCGCATACAACAGTCTATCACTCCAAGCTCTGCACAATTCTATTTTCACATCCCTAACCAATCTGGTACACAAGAGGCTTTTCCTCCTTTGCCATTCGGAAGACAGCACAATCACTCATTTACCAAGAAAAATCTCATTCCGCTCATGTTTGAAGTGATTTAGTTTCTCTCACAGTCACAAATACATTTACAAAATTCACCTAACAGCTATGTTTTAGAACAGATGTTTTCCTTAGTCATATTTCTGCCCTAAATAACTACCAGGTACCAGATACAATGATCTCTTTACTTGGTAACTGCTGAGGAGACGGTCTGAAAGGACTTGGCCTAGACCAGCAGAAACAGCAGTAGATGTTTCTAGCTGTATACAGTTCTCTAGCATTTGAAGAACTGCCTCGAGCAAAATGCACTAAGGAGAAATGTAACTGGAAATAGAAAGAAGTTCCTTGCTTTTTTCTTCCTTCCGCTCCACACTCTTCCTAGTCAAGCCTGCCTTTTCACCCTCACTGATACCCTTTATTCTATAAATGTCTCTGATTCACCAAAACAAATGACTTGGTCAAAAAATTGGGCTGTAGCATCCACTGGGATACAATATGAGCCAGGAACAGCCCAGCTGGATTGCCATCAGTGGTAATAGGAATCCTGCTGTTAGCCAAATTTAGCTGGCAGCTTCCTTGAGGGCTGGTGAAGCAGAGGAGAACAGAGTGGTTCCTGCTCTCCTGCAGGTGCATGGCTGGGCTGACGGCAGTAAAAGCTAATGTAGGGCAGTGATCTAAACAGATAATTAGAAAAATACACAGGGGCTGATAAACGAAGTCACAAGGTGCCATTTTTAGTCACTTTTCTAAGTACTTGAATTAAATTGGTGAGCAAAGAATATGGATGGGGAAAGATTTACTGCGGGAGCGTTTTCTGCTTCAGGCTCTTATGAAAGGGAGAAAATAACGTTCAGTAGTTAAAGCAGTAGTTCTGCATGTGTGATCAAAACCCTTGCTAGAATTTAACTTTATAAAGATAAGAACAAAAGTTTGTTCTTGCAAGGGTTCCACCCCTACTAGAAAAAAAGAGTAAGAGATTTCTACAACCTTAGGTTCCTGAAAGGATCCTAAAGATCACATTCATAAGATCATTTCACTAACACAAAAAGCAGTTCCTTCTCAGGTGAGGAATAGTGTTTGGCTTCTGGAGAATTTCACATTGGAGTGGAACACAGCTGCAAAACAGCTTCTCCAGCCAGAACAGCAAGGGTGAAAGCAGGACTGTCTGACACTCATTCAAGGTATTTACAAGACCCCTAAGGCTAACCAGCTTTCTTCTTACATAGGGGTCACAAATACTTGTCTTACTCAGACAAGCAAACTATTTGACAGATGAAACAGATGCTCTGGTAGCCACTGAGGTTACCTGAGCAGATTGGACTTAATGCTCTCATGGGATCTTTTTAAGTATTTAAACCAGACAAGATGGCAACAACACAGCAAGGCTTCTAACTGTCAGGGAAATTCAAATCTTGGGCACCCCTTAGCATGAACAAGCTGCAGCACCAGACAACACTTTCACATTTTCCTTTCTTTTGAACACACCACCTGTTCAAACCAATGCACAGATAGCAGAGGACACCACAGCTACAGAAAAACTAAGGGGCCCTTGTCATTCCCTTCATGAAATGATGAAAGAAGCCCCCATACAAGAGCAGCAGCAAGAGAGGAACAACCCAGAACTCATACAAAAGTTAGCAAACTCAACACAGTTCTAAGAAATCCCTCCACATTTGAACCACTAGTAAGTATTAGCATATCTTTTCTGGAAGCCTTTAGTTACTGTTAGTGATTGGGAAGAGTCAAGAATGCTGAAACCACTGGGTAGACACTGACATGGATCAATCAGATGGGCATAACCAACCACATAGAATATACTACAGTTCTCACTATGCCAATCCAGAGAATGCAATTTCTCTTGGCCAGGCTGAACGAGTTCTGGTAATTTACAGGCTCAGCACCTTAGGTACTAGGTCAGAGCCTGCTGGTCATGTAAGCATTTAACTGATTCTGTCAACACCCCTCTACTCTTCTCCAGCTTAGCCTGTATAGAACTGCAAACCTGACCTTTTTTCTTAGAAAAGGTCCCTGTAGAATAAGTTGATAATTTTTGTTCTAGCTGAACCTACAGTAAACCATGGCATCAGAGGCCAAATGCAAACAAGTTCAGACAATAGCCTAGACATATCCCATCTTTAATTTTTCCTCAAGAAAGCAAAGAAGCCCTGAACTCAAATTTGACTACTCTCTAAATGCGGGGAATGCTCATAGCTAGAACGTGAGCACAGCTTGGTGTCAGTTGCAACTAAAAATTGAAACAGCAGTTGAAGTCTACAGTCTGACAGTGGCCTGGCACACACACACAGCACTGTGCAAGACAGTGACTATTTCTCACGATGATATTGCACAGCAGCCTTGTAAAAAGTTGGGTGAACTTCTTGGGATGTCACCCATATAACTTACCTTGGTTTATCCTCTGGCAGCTCTGCTGTCACAGAAGAAATCAGGTTCAATTTGGTCTCCTTTGCCATGGCATGTCCCTGGAAGCCATCTAACAGAAAGCCACCCACAGGTCTCTTAGCAGTCTCTCTGGCTGATCTGAGCCTCTCTTCCAAGACATCTCCACCTTCAATTGTCCCAAACATTACACTTCCTTGTAGTTCCTGGCCCAGAAGAAAGCTACAAGTGTTAGAGAGTTCTGCCAAAGACATGCAAGATCTCACAGCACAGACTACAGATGCTTGCTACCTAAACCATGTATTCACAGGAACTTGGAAGAGCCACAGTGATTCATCCTATGTAAGATGAACCCTCAAATGACACTGTGAAGTCCAACTGGGAGGTAGAAAGGGATTAGGAGAGAAAAGATTCTGTTTCCAGCCTCAACATTAACTCACTGAGAATTTCAGAGCCATTCTTACACCTCCCCGCAGAAAGTAATAACAACAGATGATCTTTGTACACAGCTTTTTGTAGGTGTCTCCTCAGCACTCCATGGCAGTGCAGAATACAAAGTATGTTCAACCATCTTGGCTGCCAGACAACAGAGCTCACATTCTATTGCCCTTCAGGAGGTGTCAGTATTGGTTCCTGCACCCAACTTTCCTTTGTAATGCACACCTGGATAATTTGTTCCCTTTCACTAAAAGGGAAGGAAGTTTTAAACCATCTGGAGAAAATAAATGATAAAACTGTCAAATTCTAGCAAGTCCTCCTTCACCTGGAATTGAACAGATTTCAGAGAAAAAAAAGACTTGTCTCAATCTGAGTGAGAAGATCCTACTTTGCCAGTGTACATAGCATGAAGGAAATTGAAAAGAAATGCACTACAGTCCAAAAGCAGAATAATATAAAAAATAGAATTCTCTCAAACTAGTAGAAATTGTTATTCTGTAGCTGGAGACAAGTTATTAAGAGATGAGTGTTACTGATCTTACCTCCTCCAGGACCATCACCTGCACATCCTCTGATATGTACGTGTGACAAGATCTCCTACTAAATCACATCCTGGAACTGACCCACATTGAAGCACAGGCCAAAAAGCAGCTGCAATGCTACAGTCTGGACATCTTTGGGACCTTACCGGTGCCTTTTCCAGCAGCTGAAGGCATGCATCCAGGAAGGAAAGCGATCTGTCCACTGACTTCTTGGCCCTTTTTTTAGAAACTTCTCCAGAAATAGTGTCTCCATCAGCAATGCACTGGAACCAGTCCGGCTGGATAGCCCGCTGTATGTCCATGAACTTGGAAGCTGTCATTTCCATGCGTCCTGAGCTACCCCACAGGGACACTGTCTGCCAAGAAAAAAATAGAGATGAAAGACCATGCAAAGGTTAACAGATCTCAAGTGTCAAAGGAGAGAAGTCTGGAGAAACATCGGATACTGGAAAGACACTGAAGGGATAAGTTCTAGAGTAGCATGGCTCAGATATTCAGTTGCCCTTGATACCCAATGAGTGAATGACAAATGACCAAGTTGAGACTTCCAGGATACTCTTTCATGAAACCATCAAACACATGCAGCATAGCAACTTCTCAAGGTGTTTGGAAGTCTCTGAGATGGAACAGCTAGCCTTATCACTCAAATTAGTGGCAGAATTGGAAAAAAAAAATATGAAAAGAATTATAGATTTAGGTAATTCCTTTCCTGGACAGGGAGAGGACTCAGGCTGGTTCCAACAGCAAAGAATACGCAGTGCAAAAAACTACAATGTGAAAGCTTATCCTGCCATTCATGATAAGTTTTTATATCCAAGCAGGATCCAGAACTGACCATATTTAAGCAGGTACCAGAAATTGTCCCTACAGGCCAGTGCCACAGCAACCAGCACGTACCGTATGCACTGATTGGGAAATTGGCACATCTCTAGGATGGATCTGGCAAAGGCTCACAAGACTCCTGGGTTATTGACATCTCTTTCTGCAGAAATACTATGTTCTTTCCCTTTGTGGGTTTGTATCAGACTACAACTACAAAGACAGAGTTGCAGGTTTACTGCTAATCAGTGGCATCACTGCAAGCCTGTTCAGCACATAAGCCAAAATGCATGTTTTTTCCAATACTGCCATACTAACATAACAGCACAAGATTCCAGAGATCTTTGTCCTATCTGAATCATCACTTAACTGTTCAGGAAAGACACTTCCAGTAAAAAAATATCCAGATTTATTTAGTTGGAGGTATGAGCATGCAAGTGACACTTTTCTAAATAAGAGAGTTCTTTTTCTATATAGTGCATGAATATCATCTTGTTGCTTTCCAGACACACCCATACAGATGTTGGGACAGACTGGCAGCTCTTGTTTGGGAACTTTATGTGGATTCTTTCAAGCCCTTACAGTTACTGTACCTTGTTGGTGTTGTAGCCAGAAGGACAGGGAGCAACTGGATCTTGAAGGGAGCAGTACAGCACTGTATCTGGCATACCTGGGAGCAAAGCAACAGAGCAGAGCTTCATGAACCAAAACAAGGCTAAGATAAAGAAAAATATTGCTCAATTAATCTCTCAGTACCAAAGAAGGTAGCCAGACTTCTTCCTCAGCTCTACCAGCTGCAGGGAACAGAGCACAGTACTGGGATGAAACAGGAAACAACAGCCATTGTTTCTGCAAGCTGCACAGCCCCTTAGATTTTTTTTTATTATTATTTCTTCTTGATTAACACATCCAATACTAAAATTTGCCAGACAGAGTAGCCACCTCACTTGACAGGTACACTGGGAGACATCTGAAAATCTAAACAGAGTAACAGCCTCAAGCCTAATACTGTAAAGAAAAGACAACATATTGTGGGAGATCAACTATAGAAATGAGAGCCTCATCTCTGCTAGACCAGAGGTTTCTAATGTCGTACATAAAGTTCGTATGTCTTAACGCCACGGTTTTCTCTTCACAGACAGGCACTGAAATTGGTAAAGACTCCAAGAAGTTTAAGATAGAAGGGACTTACAATTTTTCTTGATGAAATAAGCAGTCCCAAGGCAATTATCAAAAGCCGCGTGTAAATCTCCTTTGGAAATCCAAGCCAAAGCTTTGCTTATGTAATGAAATAAATATGTTCAAAATCTTGAAGTACTTTTTTTTAAAAAAAAAAAACAAACAAATTCTGTCCAATAGATTTCTATCTTAACAACTGTCAATGTTACTGAAACTAAATAGACATTCCACCACTTCAGCAGGATTTACCACATAGCCATTATAGCCTTAGATACCTGGACAGAGCATCCCTATAAGCCTGTTGACCTGGCTGACCATCCTACCATTCTTTGAGCTACCTCCCCAAATAGAAATACTGACTATGAATAGAAATGTTCATTCAAGATACCAACTCTGCTTTCACTGCGCTCTCAGGTTCCTATATTACCTGAACCCAAAAATAGTGATCTTGGTGATGCATTGCATGTGGGCAGTCCTTTACCAGTCACTAATGACTGACAGGGAAGAAACCTAGGACTGTTGCACACACGCAAACCATGGCTTTGCTCACTCTTAGCACCATGCTAAAGGTTTCATTCATGAACTGCTTCAATAATAGAGTACAGGGACTGATAAAAACTACAGAGGGTAGGGTGTTTTGTCCGTTCCTCATACTGGATGAAGATTTTAAAATTTTCTTCCTTAATTATCCTTCATGCTGGATTAAGACTTTCTGTTGGCTTAAATAAAACCAATTGCATTATGATAACCAAAAATGTGTTTATTAGAAGATGGATACTTTCAGAGAATCATTTAGACAGCTGTAGGAGGTTATTTTCAAGGCAATGTTCTCTTCACGTGACTAGTTAGACATTGCACTTAGCAAGATCCTTTTGTAGTTCCCCCACTGACAGGGGCTACTGTAACTTCTCTCTCAGTTCTAGTCGCAAATTGTGATTTAAGCTCATTCTAGTCAGTGTTGAAAATTCTTAGGCAAAGGTTAGGGAAGGAAAAAGTTGTGCTCTGTTTGATGGATTTCTGGCCCTGCAGTTGATAACAAAATATTTTAAGTCCTCCTTAGATTCACTTTGACTGAGAAAAAGCATAAATGTGGAAAGCCTGCACCTAGGTGTTCACACCTAAAGACACACCAGTTAGATCCATCTCTCTCCAGACATGCATTGTCCCTCATTAGGGACTGGGTCTGTACATGTGGCTTGTAAGCACGCAAAGTCGGAATTCACATGAAAGCTTCCATTTTAATTCTGTGCTGAACTACGAGCCTGGCAAGCCTCCATAAAGCAAGTGCACCCCTGAGTCTTTACACACCGCTGTTTACTGAACTTTCCCTCTCTGCAGTTTCTAATTGGTTACTCTGTTCTGTCTATTTTGCTTCACCCAGGTAACTAGTGATATGATGGGAGAATGGCCTCAAGTTGCACCAGGACTGGTTCGGGCTGGATATGAGGAAACTTTTGAGGAGTGGTGAGGCGGTGGCACAGGCTGCCCAGGGAGGTGGTGGAGTGACCATCCCTGGAGGTGTTCGAGAGCCGTGTGGATGTGGCGTTGAGAGATGTTTTAGTGGGCACGGTGGGGACAGGCTGACGGCTGAACTAGATGATCTTACTGGTCTTCTCCAAACTTAATGATTCCGGGATTCCAAAGGTCAGCTATCGGGCATTTCCCCTCACCTGCTGCTGACAGCAGTTTATCACACCGGACAAGCTTGTGTCATACTGCTGCCTTCTCACACACATTCGTATCGTTTCTACTTCCTCGTCCACGCAGACTCCAAGCTCCCGGCTGCTGTAAGCAGCAAACACCCGCACTTTACCTATAAACTTCGCCGCTCCCTCCTTGTACTCCTCCAGGACGTCGTGCAGCTCGGCCCTGCAGCCAGACACAGAGACGCATTAGGCAACGCAGGGCGCTGCGGCAGAGGCAGGCGCGGAGCCGCGCGTCCCGCCGCCGTTACTCACATGGTGGGCAGCGTGAGCTGTGCCACGGCAGGCACGCCGCCGACCTCGCGCAGCGTGTCGCGGGTGAGGTGCGGCGCCGTGCCGGTCCGCGTGTACAGCAGGCAGCCGGGCAGCGCCAAGGCGGCCGTCCCGCTCCGGCCCAGCCCCGCCAGCGTGCCCAGCCGCCCGCCCGCCGCCCCGCACAGCTTCACCCGCATCCCGAGAAGCCGCAGCCGGCGGACGGAGGAAGGAAGACGCGAGCCTCGCCGCTTCCCCCGCTCTCCCCAATCGCCTCCCGCCACGGCATCGGCGAGCGACGGCGGGCGGGCGCCGAGTTGCCATGGCGGCGCCGCGGAGCACTGTGGGCCGGCGGGCGGCCATGGCGCTGGCGGGACGGAGGTCGCGGCTGTTCCGCTGGCGGCGCGCGGCTGCCCCGACCGGCCCGCAGGTAATGGGCAGCGGACGTCGCCGCCGGGCGGCCGCCGCCGCCGAGCCGGGGCGGAGCGCGTTGGAGCGGCGGCGGCCAATCAGAGCGGGGAGCGGCGCGGGGACCGCCGGGGGGCGCCACGGCGCCGGGTGGCCGAGGGGCCGCGCCAACAATTCTAACGGGCGGGGCGGGGTCAGTGCTCGTGGCGGGCAGGTGACGCGCTTCGTAGTTTGATGACTTTAAGGTTTGTTTTATCTCGTTTCCAGGCCAGGTTTGACTCCGACAGCGCGGAATACTGGATGAAGGTGCAGTAACTCGGCTGCCTTCCGCGGGAGCTCACCCTTAAGTGGGGTTGCCCCGGCTCCACGCCGAGCTGTGGGTCAGGCAGAGCCGGCTGCTGAGCAGCAGTGCAGGTAGAAGTGGCACCTGGAGCCTTTCTGTGGCCACCTGATACCGAGGAGGATTGTGTGAACTCTTCCTGGCCGGTACTGGCTGTGATAAAAGTTTCGTTGCTGGTTGCAGGGCGGTAACACAGCGAGTCCTCGTTCGACCCCCGGGGGGCTGGGTGTTTGCATTCCCCCAAAGCGTTCTCCGATGGCTGTGATTGGCGGTAATTGCCAAATGAGCGCTTGGCGCTTAATCGTTTCTGAGTGAAATTTCTCCGCTCAATCAAGAGCAGCTGGAGAAACGTGTTGCAAAAGAAATCTCTTCATTTTAACGGCCACGCTGCCTTGTGTGACAGTCCCACTGATGCTTGTTCTCTCTTGATGAATATACATCAACCCTTAGAAATGTTTGCCTTTCTTTAATTTAAAGAGAGTGGAGCAAGCCTCTGAGTATGCTGTTTCTGAAGCTTTTTCCCTTCAAAAGCTGAGGTACCCGCAAGGGCTTTGTGATACTGCCGTGAGGCTGGAAACGGTGGAACAGCTGCAAGAGCACGATGAGGCCTGTATGGAAGGTGAGCCATATGCTGCCTAGGATGAACCCCTCTTGATCCAACACCCTGCTCTGGTGTGGACAGACTGTTAGAAAGCTGTCGACCAAGAGAAACAGTTGACAGTAAAGATCTGAACTTTTCATCTAAGGAAAAAAGGCACAAAAGGATAATTTGGTAGAGTTTAACATAGTTCAGTTAGCAGACTTAGAAGAGTGATGAACTCTCCACCTCCTGGAATTTTCAGATCGAGACAGGGGTGAATGCTGCCTTTGAAGATCTGGTCGAATACAAGTTACTGGCCCACAGGAAACTGGATGAACTTAGCTGGCATATTCTTGACAGCAGGCCAAATGTGAAAATGGATTGGCCCTGTGTAACTTCCACATCTATGAATAATTGTGTGGGCTTGCTTTAATTCCCATGAAGCATTTTGCTTACTAATTAACTAACTAAACACTCCCTTTGCAATGTCTGCAGCCACAAGTGCTTACTGACATTTAAAATTAAAACTGTGGTACATTATAAAATGATTTCCCATCAATAGTGGAAATATATCTGCAGTGTAAAGAGCTGGTAGCGATCTTGCTTTCCTCCTGTTTCTTTATTATTTTTATTTGTCCCTCTATGCTCATTTTGCTAGGTTTTTTCTTTTTTAAAATAGCTACCAACCTCACAGGATTGTTCCAAGCACAACTGAAAGCCATTTATCTAGAGTCTGTTATTAGAGTAATTAACAGTATTATCTACATGTATCTCACTTTGCAAAGAAAGGTACAGAAAAAAATAAAGTGCTGAACTCATTTACTCTGGTTATGAGAAGCTTATATTTCCCAGTCAAAAAAATAACTCCTCTGAGTGATAAGCAGTTTTTCTCTCTTCTTTCTCATATCAGATATATTTCCTTGTTCCTGAGCTGGAATGATAGATTATAAGAGAAAACAAAAGTGATTTGAAGGACAATAAACATAGGATTTTTTTTTTCTTAAAAAAAAAAAAAGAAAAAAATTTTTAAGAAAGTCTAAAAAAGCATTTTTGCCTTTGAATGAGAAAGGTTTGCTTGGAATATCACCATTTTGAGTTAGAACTAGAGATTTAGAGCATCTGCTTCCTCCTTTTACACGCCTGTTATAGGTGTGACTTAGACTGCAGCAGCTGGCAAGATTCCTGCCCTTTGCACATCCTCACCACAGTTTCACTAATGCAACTGCTCCTGATGCCTTGTGGTTTACTGTGTTCTGCTTCAGGAACAGCCCAGCCACCCATGCAGTGAGAACAGGTGGCTTGTTGAGGCAGCACTCACATTAACTGTCCTTACTTCGACTAGGAGTTCTGAAAAAAGGATGTTTTAGATTTTTTCCCACAGGAATGGAGATGCAGATAAAGTCTGCAGAAGAGCTTTATACCCATTGTGTATTTGGCATCTCAGTGAGGAACAGCAAATCCATCATGGATGCATCCCTGTAGTTAAGTTGCAGTCTTCTCAGTAAAGACAGTCCCTGCTGAAGCTTGCCACATGACAGATTTTTAATCTAGACTTAACAGATGTTACTGGAGCTGTGGTATTTGCAAAAGTTAACCTGTACACTTGGAGCAAATATTTGTCCCAGCAGTGATTCTTTTTTTTATTTAATGTATGACAACATTGGCTGTACACATGGAAAAAATCTTAAGTGCCTGCAAGTGCAGTGGTGAAACACTGTAAAGCTGTCTGAGTTATGAATTACTTTGTGTGCATTTTCTCTCCTTGATAAATGGTATTATGATCACTGGGGTGATCTAGATGTCCAAAGAATCTGGTAGGAAAAAATGAGGTGCAGAAGAATTCATTTGTGATCCATGTGACAGGGAAGAAGTTTGCCACCATCCTATTCTTTTATAGATCAAGAATATGAGAACAGAATTATTAGTCCTATTTCATTTTCTGTTGTAGATCAGCTTCCAGTCATTTTAGAATGTTTTCCGAGCATGTGATATAACTGTCCCAGAGAAAGAGTTTTGCTAGTCGGCACTTACCTGTATATTTTTAAAGTCATCAATCTCTTTCTTTGTGATAGCTCGAGAGCTGCTCAGTAGCTGGACTAAGTCCAAACTGCAACTGCAGCTGACAAGTGATGGAGAAGCGGAAGTTGGCTCTGTCCCGGAAAATCCTACAGGCCTTTTGAAGTATAAGCGCTTTGATGGTGAGAGCACAGCAAAATAGCTCTTGGCTCATTTGTAGAGGATGTACTGGGGAAGGGAGATGGGCCTCGTGGCTTTCGGACTGACAGGTGCAAGTCACATTATGGGTGAAGATTTTTCTCTCCCAGCTCTTAAAGCAGCTGGCCTTAGGGCTGCCCAATTGTACCTCATAAACATGTGATGTCTCCCTTGTAAAAGAGAAATTATATTTCTGTTGTTTGTGGGTATGTTCAAGGCCTGACAGATTTATACAGCAATTTGAGATGCTTGGAGGCAAGGCAGTAAAAAATGGACAAAATGTTGTTATTGCTGTAGTGCATTCAGTGGAATACACTAGATTAATCCTCACTGGGATACGTGGAGTGCAGTCGGTATGTCTGCTTTCATCAGAAATGCATTCACAGTCTGGGAAAAGTGATCCCTTTAATTATATTAAGCTTTGTAATCTGATGCAGGGATTTATTCATTTCAGACTAGCTTGAGATAATCTGAATTCCTCATTTCAGACTTGTACAACTATCTGGAACATGAATTGGAAAGTTCTTCTGTCCAAGAGTACCTACAGCATCTTTTGCAGAGTGAAGTTGTGAACTGTGGGATAGTGGAAAACCTTAGACTTGAAGACATCAAGGGAAAACAAAAACCTGCAGATCCACGAATAACCATGGAGCTCAGACACAAGCAGGTGTGCATGCAAAGCAGCACAGTTAAAAGGGATAAGACTGAAGATTATAGGATTAGAGTAAATGCTCAGTGACACTTGTTAGGTAGTCTCTCCCAGACCACAGAAATCCCTGACTTGGAGGCAAATGCACTACAATACTCTTCCAGGATTTAGCTGAACAGTTACTGTGCTTCAGCTTGCATGTTAGCCATTCATAGTAGCATTCATGTCAGCTTTCACTGTTCAAGTGAACTTTCACTATTTCATCTATTCAGGTTTTCCTCCTTTCTGAAGACTGACAGGAGAAGTCAGCATGACTCGCTTCTGAGTATGCTCCCAACAAGTAATGCTGGTTTAATACCACTCTCTTGAACTGAGTTTTTTGGTGATCTCAAAACAACCACTGCCAGCTACAGATAGCGTAGCGTGCTTCCCACCCTGTTTATTTGCACTGAAGCTCATATTCTTGAGGCCTTCTCACCTGTTTTGTTTTTTCCAGGTAAAAGAAAATCGACTGAGGCGTCAGAAGGCATTAGAGCTTCAGAGACAAGAAAAGGCTCTGAGGAAAGCCATTCTGTGTGAGGCCAAGCTTCAAATACAAGAGGAGGACAGAAGGAAGGCCCTGAAGGCAAAAAAGGAGGAGGAAGAGATCCGGAGGGAAATGGTGAAGTTACGAAAGGAAATGGCTGAGAAGAGGCAAATTATGGCAGAAGCATGGAGAATGTAAGAGCTGGGGGAGGGGTGTGTGGGAGTGGGAGAGGGCTTAGAAAGCACCTGGAAAGAATATGGAAGAGCAACTCTTTTTAGTTTCTTCGGGTAAATGTAAGAGAAGTCATGGTCCCAAAGGAAACAGTTTTAAGTGCTCTGTCTTCAAACGCTCCCCCCACCTTTTATCCCTCTGTTACTTCAGTGGCAGAATTTATCATTAGAGAGAAGATGGGCTAAAGATGTTGTTAGACTCCCTCCAGCCATTACCGTTATGTAGACTGAAGCACAAAGCAGGAGTGTGTTTGCAATACCATGCATTCTCTCCATCAATTTCACAGCCATAGCCAGCCTTATTAGTGTTTGATACACCATGAAAGCCAGTATACTAAAGTAAATGAATGAAATGCTGGCCTACCTAGAATAGTCTATGTTGAAAGCCTATCCTTAATAGACTTCTTCTCCTGTAAAAGTATAAATTACGTTCTTGGCTAAGAATTCTGCAGAGAGAGGTTCTTTGCTTCAGCTGAGCTTGGATTGCCACAGAGATATGACCTGTAGAGATGCCATTTATTTACTCAGGCAGCCCTAACATCCTAATTCTTCTCATATGGTTCCGTTTTTGAGCTCTTTTTAGTTTCTTCTTCATGTTTTATTTTGGAAATGCTCCAGACTGCATAATCACTGAGATCCCAAACCTTGACTGGCGCTGTTCTCTATGAAGACTGAGTTAAATAGCTTTCTAAGTGCTACTGGTCACTTTCTTCAATCGTCAGATTGACAAAAAGTGGAGTAAGACCTGTACTATAGTATTTTCTTCATTGTATTAGATCTCAATATTTACTCACTTTGCAGAGAACAGAAAAGGGAACAAGAAAAAAGCCAGAAACTGTCAATGCAGGAGGTATCTATTAACGTGTCACCACCCATGGACCTGAAGAAAGAAGACCAAGGAAAGGAGAAAAAGAAGAAGGTTCAGGAGCTGCTGAGCAGAATTCATACCAGTAAACAGAGAGTAAGCACCACCATCCTTTTATCTAAGGCTCTGAACTACCTGCCTTCAGCTACTCTTTGCAAAATTGAAATAAAAAGTTCTGGTTATCAAATCTCTTTTTACTTTTCCCAAGTTCTGCTTGTGATATCAAAAAAGTAGAAAACCAGGGCGAGAAGTAAGACTAGGAGCAAGAAATCTTGACCCCCCCCCCCATACCCACTGCGTCTGGCTCTCAAGTGTACCCTGTGGGAGATTTTGCTTAGAACTGTGGAAAAGATGTCACATCCAAAACAGCTTCAGGAAGGAAGTAAAAGGAGGGGGAGTAGTGGTGCAAAAGGGAATGAGAAGATACTTTAAAGATTGCCTTGAAAACCCTAGTACAAGAACAAGGAGTAGGAAAGAGAAGTACTGATGGTTTAGGCTGACTTGAGCTGTGTCTCTAAGAGTTGAAGCGTGCCACTGTATCTAGAGTAATGGCTTCTTTGAGGATCCACTCCCACTAGGGTCACGAAGATATTCTGCAATATTGCAACAGCTTGGGACAATCATGCAGAGTTCAATAATCCTTAGTAGGAAGCTATTTCTTTTACCCTTGTTATTGACTGTTAATACCCTATTTTCAAAAATATCTCAAAACTGAAGGGAAATAAAAACACAAGTCTCCCAGAATCCTTAACCCATCAACCTGCGATTGGGAGATTAAAGAAACTGATTGGATGAAAAACCATAGTAACTCCCTTCAGCGGTAGCTAAACCGTAGGAGTGCTTTCCATCTGAAATCAACTACACTGTCTTACCAAGATAGGTATATTGGGATTTCCAGCATTCTCCTTTGCATTACTCAATGTCATCATCCTGAGAGTTTTTAAAAAAGGAACAGGGATGCACCTGCTCATTTGTGATATTGCAGCCAGCTGTGGGTTAAATATCTACTTGTATCACATCCTTGCAATCCAAGAGATATTTTTGTACTGAATAATCTTATATGGATAGTTTAGCAAAGGAGATAAACTTTCCCATGTTCAGGTGTGAATGCCATCCACCATGAAACATTCTTAATTAAAAGAGCAGTCATAATTAACATCATCTATTTTTTTCTCCCACAATCAAAGAATCCCATAGCATTTATAGCGATTATCCCCCAGCTTGCTTCATCTACCCATGCAACAACTTCAAGCTTGGCTGCTGTTTAGCAGTACACAGTCTCCTTCCAGCACAGTTGAAGTTGTGAAGATAAGCCTAAATGAAACTGCAGAACAATTTAGAGCTGGCATAATGTGAAAAGCCATTGTTTAGCTGAGCTAAGCAGTAGCGATTCTGATTATTTTCTTACAGCAGAAAGAAATAGCTAATGCATTGACATTTTGTCCTTTTTCTAAGTCTCCATTTGGAGATTTCAGTGACCAAGAAGAATGCAATTAATGCAAGGCATTATCACAAAAGAGGAACAGCTGAGTCCTGTGACTTGACCCACTTGGAGGATCAAAATGAGCAGTGTCTGCAGTGGCAGGGCTAGAATTATGGAGAGATTAGATAGCAAATTTCTATTCTGTACAACGTAAATCACCCCCAGAGGCAGAGACTCTAATTACACAATAGAGGAATGGTTTTGCTTCCTTCTGGAACAAAGGTGAGCTTAGGTCATGTTATAAATCTATACTAGGAAGTATCTCGATTTTCGTCTAAGTTAAAAAAAAAATCAAATATATCCATGGACTAGTTGCTGAATGCTTTCAGATGCACCCTTGCCTACAGAATCTTTGACATTTTCTAAATATTTAAACATCTGTCTTGTTTCTAGAAATTGTTTCCATATTCCTTACTCATTTTATTCCTTTACATTTCGTGAACCGAGAGCATTTCACTCAAAAGCATTGAGCCCCATGATATTTTTAGCCCACTTTTTGCATTAGACTACATCTGTTCTGCATTATTTACATTTACCCTCAAGGTATTTGTAGGAAGTGGGAATTATTTAAAGAAATCTCAAAAGCAAAGTCAGATAAGGGGAATGATGGAAAAAGGATTGGCATTCGTGTTGGTCAATATCTTGCTCACTGTTCATTTTTTTTTTAAACTTTCCCATGCAGTGCATGCAGCGGCATTTCTCTGCTTGGTTCAGACTCATTCTGGAGCACAGAATTAAAATGGAGAAAGCCAGAGCTCTTGCTGACTGGAAATGCCAACAGAAGGTCCTGCGAGCATGGAGAAACTACACATGGGCCCAGAAAGTAGAGCGGGAGACACAGCAATTTGAAGTTCATCTGCAAGATCAAAACAGGTAGTGACCGTACACTGAAATTCCTCCTACTGCAAGTATTCCAGGTCAGAGGGTTGTTAGGCAACAGGAGGAAAACAGCAGTTTGTTGAGAAAATTTCTGCATTGCCTTCTACAGTCTTCTAGAGGCCCTGTGGCACAGATGCAAAGGAAAGCAGAGAAAAAAAAAAGCACTGTTCAACACGTCTGCAACTCTCTAGGTATCTTTCCTGGAAATCTCACTCTGGCTGGCTCAGGGCCCCAGCTAATATGAAAAATATATTAATCAGGAATAAATATGGCTTATCTCCTACTTCAGTGGTATTAGAGTCAAAATCATTTTGCCCAGTACCTTTCATTAAGGAGGCTGTTGGATGAATTCCCTGTCAGCAGGGGAAAATTCTGTTCTTGCAGAGGCTCTGGGAGGCTGTGTGGCAAAGCACTGGTGCTTCCCCCTCTCTGCAGCTGGCAGGAAAACAGAATGCCTCTTTAGCACCTATTCTGCTGCCCAAGGATGACAGGAAAACGCAAAATGCCAGGGAGGGAGATTTACTTCAAAGTAATGGGCATTACCTCTGCTCTCCCATTCCTCCTTGGAGAAAGAGCACAACCTTGGAAGGCCTTCAGAGTTAAATAACAAAAAGACTCAGGAGCCTGATGACATGGCCTGGCCTGCTGTACTCGTTGTTCCAGGTGGGCTTTGGCAGATGCCTCACTCCTATCATAACACAAATGCTTTCTCATTCAGGAAGAACCAACTGTCTGCAGAGCATAACCAGCGGCGCCTTTTGCGCTGCTGCTTTCTGGCATGGCAGCACTGGAGCCAAGCAGAGGCAGAAAGGCGAGAGCTGCAGCTCAAGAGAGAGGAGACGAAGAGGAAGATGGCACAGCTGTTGGAGGCAGTGTCACTGGGGAAGAGTGGCTTGAACAGAACACTGGAGGTTAGCAAGTCTGAGACAGCAAAAGTAAACCAGCATCAAGTTTTGCAGCAAGATGAGGTAAAGTCTTGTGTGTAATTTTGTCTGTTGGCATTCCAGTACATTCACAAAGTACTTCTGTGCAATCTGAAATAAAAAGCACACTGTTCCAGAGGAAGGCTTCTTGTCCAGGGTGACCTCCCAGTACCTACCTACAACTGTTCAGGAGGGAAGCTGTTAAAGAGCAGAGGCAACTGTGAAGGACAGTGGATGAGTTTTAAAAATAACTAATTTCTTATGCTGCCAGAGAACAACCCTTCATGTACTGTGAGTCGCAGTCCCACCCCCAGATCACTTTTGCTGAGAGATTAGTTACATCTTTAATGCCTGCTTAGACTGAAAAAGAATAACACTTGACTGCATGACAAGAGATTTTTGTCATGTCAGTACAGCGCTCTGGCTTTTCAGAAGCGTGGGGGAAAAAAAGGTGTCAGTGAGTATCTAAGGGTAATGCACATCGCAAGGAGATGGGAGGATCAGAGGTTGCTTCCTTAAATTTCTCTTTTGTTGGATCAGAGCCTGCCTTTCCTTTCTGTCTGTAAAACTATAGGGCAGGACCCATATGCAAGCTGACACATTCACACATTTTACAAGTCAAGCCTTTCATTTGCTTGAGTGTCAGTGAAATCTGATTTTCTATTGTGTTTATATTATCAGAGTAGATCATTACTTTCCTTTGGATGCTTGTATAAAGGTTGTGCTGGAAGGATTGGACCAAATTTGGAGTCTGACCTAGAAATCACTAAGCACATCAGGTATCTCATGCCTCTTCTGAATAAAAACAGGTGCCAGAGGAGGCACAGCCTGATTCCCCCCCATGCACCAGTTTCATGGTAATATTTTATCAAATCTGGAGAAGAGGCAAGATATAGCTGCCCTTTGTAGACTATTCTCCCATCTGAAAGGGAGCTGTCAAGTAGATCAGCCTTGTAGATCACTTGTGTTTCATTTTCAACAACTGTTTTGCCTCAGTCTGAGCACTGAAAAGAGACAGCAAAGTCCAAAAGGGAGTGTGGTAATTGAGAGATGAGCTAACCCCTGAGAAATCAGTTGTCCCACACTGTGTTCCCTAACAAAATAGAGATATATTCCTGCCAGAGCTCTTCCCTGATCGGGATTTCCTCCTTGCAGAGAAATGGCATGGACCTTCTTAAAATATTTTTTCCCAACATCCTCCTATTTTTTGCATAACCAGGCCCCTCTGCCCTGGCTAGGAACTAGATAAAGATTGCATAGCTGAGATTGTTCTACTCAGGAATCTTGCTAGATTTTCATTAAAGTAATACTGTGTATCACAGGCAGAAGAAAGCTTGCTTTTAATTAATGCCAAATCTTCCTTCTTGTTTTTTTTTTTTTTTCTCACCCCCTTCCCCAGCCACCTAAAACATGCCTCATGCAGGAAGAACCTGACCAGACCAGAGACCACTCTTGTGGGGATACTGCTCACACATCTCATTCTTATAGAAAACCCAAGTTTGCCTGGCAGATCACCCTCAAACATGCAGCCCTGAGTGCCCAGGACCAGGTTACATACAGGAATGAAATAGCTGGTCTTCCCAAGCAGTTTCAAGCACCCAGCCCAAAGACAGCTCCTGCTTACGGTAGCTGTTTTGAGTACCGTCACGCCTTCCAGCAACATCTGATTGAGGAGCAGAAGCGGCAGCTTCAGAAACAGCAAGAGCTGATCCTTGTACTGCAAGAAAATCAGAGGCTGAGCAGAGCAAAAGAAGAGGCAGTGCAAGCCACAGCGGCAACCCAAGCACTTGACTCTGCTTCACAAACCAGGGAGAAAAAACTGAAAAGCAGAAAACAATCCAGATGCCAGAATACAACCCTTTTGAGGTATAGATCCTAGATAAAGCAGGCTCAATTAGTCATCATGTCTCATCCCTACTCAAGTAGAAACACAAATTGACAGGAATATTTCCATCATATTAGTGCTATCTGCTGTTTCTCTTTGCAGTGATAGCCTCAAGCAGTATCAGTCCGGCCACAATTCTCCATCCTCTGTTTTTGCAATTGCTTAACAGCACAAGATCTGTACAAGGTCTATTTAGAAGAAGCAACACTAGTGTTACACACAGTAGCAGCATGGATTTATTTAGTTAGGAGAGAGATTGTCATACTCAGTATTTCAGAATACACAGGAGCTCTGGGTACTCATCTCTTTTGTAAGAATGCATCGTTAATCACATCTGGGGCAGAAGAAAGGTATATCAGGGACCTACAATGAAAATGCAGAACAAAGGAGAATAGAAATTATAAGGCCTGTATCTCAGTCATAGGTGGTAGGCTTGAGACAACATTTGACCATATTTATTGATGAATTTCTTTACTCTTTCTTTTCATAGTCTACATGTTTCATGTGAGCCAGAGAACACAAAGGCAGCGACGCAAGGCAAGAGGTCAGCTCATCCCATAGTGAAAGGTATTTTTCTAGGCAGCAAAGACCATTCTAGGCTACTTTTTTCAAAAACTCGTGTAAACTTGTGTTTATTTACCTCAACTTTGCTGGTTGAGAACAATATGCAAGTAAAACTCAACACTGTTTTCTAGCCTGGCCACCCCTGGGGGAGAGTAAGCTGTTTTCATGGCTAAGTCAGGCATCTGTAGAACTTAGGCTACTGCAAGCCCTTGCTCAGTATGCTGTAGCAGCTGTTACCTAACACCTGAGTCTTGTCAGACTAGAAACAATCACTTGAAAGAAGCTCTACAAGTTATTTTGCTATCATTCCCTTCACTGCACATTCAAGTAACACTTACGCTAACTGCTCATTCTAACTTAACTTTGACACAAGCACTAAGAATTTCCAGGGAAATTAAGTACCTACCTAAAATTTTGAGAGACAACAGTAGGCTGGAGAAGAAGCACCAGATTCCTGTCTTCTTTGAGTTATCTCCCCATCTCTGGCCATACTGGAACAGCATGCACACGTTAAACATGCAACACGGCCTTTCATAGGGTATATGAAGATCAGATTCTGCTATGTCCTTAACTTATCTTTTTCCATATTAATCTAGGGGTGGTCACAGTCTGCAGAAAAGATTGTTTGGTATGTGATGTTTCAACAGTCTTGAGAATCTCCAGAGCAATTTTGGCTATGATAATTAGGCGTTAATAGATACCTTTCATTACAGCTGACTGTGTTCAGTTCCCATGCTTCTTAGTGCAAACAATCACTCTGATTTCTTTGAGCTCTGTACAGCTTGAGGACAGTAAGAGTATTTCCAAAGCACTCAAGTGCTTTTCTTTAGAGATCCATAAGTAGTTAGGGGCAAAGTTGTTACTAGATATTTTCCGTTGGCAGAGAAACCTGGCACAGCTGATAGGAAAAAAGAACTTGAGGTAACCTGTCCACACAATTATGGACTGCTCCAGCCTATGCTTTGTTTGTGACTACAAGGGAAGAGAGCACAGGTTCTAAGCTCCACTGCATGTTCTGTGATATAATGTCAGACTAACATCACTGATAGCCAGCAACACTGCTGCACTGCAACTTACCTTCCAGAAGAATTAAGCAGTAGTTTCACACTAATGGGACTGAGTACCTGTGTGGCAGAGGCACTTTCCTATAATGCAGTCACTCTTTAAATAAGCAACTGGAGTTTCCTGGAGACCTTGCTGTGACTGCTGTTAAATAGGTGCCTTGATCTTTGGCCCTCAAACAGGAAATACTGGATGAAACTTCTGGACACAGCTCCTTTCATAATCCAGCCTCATTGCTGTGACTTCAACGAAGGAAGGTGGAGTGACACTATTTGGGGCAGTCCTGAGTCTTATACAGATTTATGGGTTCCTTTCTCGTAACACTGAGAGCTTTAAGGGGCAGCTGAAAACAAGTTCTTTAGTGCTGGCATTGCCAGGTCAAGAGGGAACCTGGCAGCATAGGGGTCATCCTCTATGTTCACCAAACTTGTACCATTACCCAATAGCTCATTTGTGTTATGTCCTGTTTCCATTTCTGTAGCTATGGAGGAGAGAGCAATTCAGCGGGCAGAACGGAGGAGGAAACTAGAAGAAGCTAAACAACAAAGAGAAGAGGAAAAAATGGTATGAACAGTGGGAAAAATGAAAGACTTTCACACTATTCCAGTGACAAGAAATGCTTTTCTAACCTCAAAAACCCAGGGAGCAAGAAAAATCCCTTTAGTATCTAAATGGAGTTTTACAGCTTGTCAGGAAGCAGATGTAGCATACATAAAAAAATATTCCTGCTACACTTGTATTCAGGGAACCCACTAGCCTTTCCATATCACGTATCACTTTGCGTTGATGCAGCTGCAATTCTAGAAGCAGTCTCCCTCGCCACCCTCCAGCACTTTTTCACACTTACCTTATGACCTTAACTGTCCTTGCCAAGGATGGGAAGAATGCAAAGATCTGCTTGATTGGACCTGGTAAATGATGGGTGTTCCTTTTCCCTGCTTTTCCTTTCTGGTCACATGCAGCTTGAAGACATGCAGTCTAACCTAGTAAAAATCCTGCACCTTGGTTTCTAGCAAATCTCTGCTGAAAGGAGAGGATACTGATAATGTTTACATAGTTAATATAGAAATTCCATGATACACATCTAACAGAGGAGCCTTCTTAGCTTCAAGACATTAATTAAATCTGTTACTGAGAGCATTAATACTAATTTGCATTAGGAATAGAAAGCTAAGAACCAGGGTCCTAAAACAACCAGTGCTTCTTTCTTCTCCAGGCAAGAAGGATGCACATAAGTATACCTGGAAACTTAAGCAAGCATTAGATATTGCTTTAACCATAGGGTGGGCAGACAAGGTTTAGCTTAGGTTTCTTCAGCTACTGCTGTTGTGATCGTAGAGATTAGAGGAAGCACAGTGATTGCAATCATGCATGGTGGTATGGGTTTTAGATCTGTGATGCATATGCCAAGAGCAAGAGCTTTGTGGAATGAAAGCAGGTTGAGACAGACAAGGGTCATAGGTGAATATTAACCTAGGGCTAAGAAAGATTGCAACATATGGGTAATAGAAAGAACATTCCTTCCTCTCTCTTCCACACAGTTCTTTGTCCAGCATGCATCATATCTAATATGTGACAAAGTCTTCTTCTTTCTGGAGTCTCAGATACTAGTCAGTACTAGAAGAATACTGCCTGTCTAGGGGAAGTTTAGAGGCCTGTGTTCTCTGAAGAGGTCACGTACACTGAACTAAGTTGTATCTATTTATGTGTTCCAAGGCCCAGCTGAAGGCTGAAGAGGAAGCACGTCAGAGGAAGGAGGCTGAGGAAAAGGAAGCTCAGCAAGAGAAAAGACGAGAGGAGAAGAGGCAGCAGAAGCTGGTGATCAAACATGTCATCTGTCTCCCCAACTTCAGCAGGATAGGGAAAAAGAGCCGTTACTCACTTGCACTCAGTCAGCAGCCAGTGGTGTGAA
Organism: Chrysolophus pictus; assembly: GCA_037305975.1. NCBI lineage: Eukaryota > Metazoa > Chordata > Aves > Galliformes > Phasianidae > Chrysolophus > Chrysolophus pictus. Next base: position 112,765,941 of record CM074576.1, on the reverse strand, counting down.
CTAAAGATCTTTGTTAGTAGAGAAGCATTCCACAGCACCAAATGCATCAACTCACCACCATCTCCCTTTCTAGCAACTTTAGAAGGGCTGTTGGCCAAATGCGTGAGGTATATACTGTCCCCATCTTTGCAGCCAGACTAGAGGTCCCACATGGTGAACATCCAGTGCTGAGCTATGGCCATGTAACCCCCAAAGAGGGTGTGTTCCTTCCAATTGTAGGCTCCTCCAGCAACATAACAATACCAGTCACAAATACACAATTTAGAAGTAAACAAGCCTGACAGATGTATGAAGGGCAACCTTCCATCCAAAGAATGAGAAGCATCCCCTTCTTGGAGCAAGCAATATTCAGCAACCTAGGAATAGCCCCACATCAATCTTGTTACTTACAAACGAGCTGCCCTAGTAACCCAAACAGCGCCACACTTGAAATCCCACAGGAATCCAATCTATAAATACTGTTCTACTTGGACCATTTTAGAATGTTTGACCTTTAACTCTGCATCTCAAGCAAAAGTAATACTGTACAGTTATGTAATACCCACATACCTTCCCTATTCTTCTATTCTTCTGTGTTTAAGCTAGATTAAGTGATGGATAAAACAATCATTTTTGTACAGGTTTCCGGTCTAGTTTCATAAACACAGGTAGCTACACTTTGAGCTCACCAAAGCACCCCTCTTCACATTGATGAAGGCCCAGCAGAAGGAGGTTCTTGTTACCTCAGTGCTGCTGGCAGCCACAGATTATACAGAGTGTTACTGTAACACCAAACTGCAGTGATGCGGGAAGGCCCTGTGTTCACATGCGGCCCAAGGAAATGTCTAGGTATATCATCTTCTTCCATGAGGATTTTCAAGACAGCTTGCTTTCTTCTACTGGTTCATGTCTAGTTTGCACTGCTAAAGATAATACAGACCCTTACTTCCTGTCAGGAACTCCAGCTCCAACACAACAACCTTAATGTTCATGTCATCCAGACTGAATTAAAACTATTGCTCTTCATATTGTAGAAAGAGCTGGAGAAACAGAGAAGGCTGGAGAAAGAGCAACAGCTCCAGAAAAAGGCCAGAGATCACTATGAGAAGGCCCTACTGAGAAAACTGGGAATGGTGCCATGGAAGAAGCTAAGGGAACAGGCCAAGGAAAACATGATGGTAAGCGCTGTGGATAAAGAAAAGGTCTGGTGCCATGGGAGGAAGGGAAAAAGAACAGATGTAGCAGAAACCTTAATGGGCTTTTAGGACAAAGCAAAAATTCTTGCACACTCTGCCCTACACTGGGGCTTTAAATGAACTCATATGACAATAATCATGAAAGGTCATCACGCTTGTGGGGTTTTTTTTATGTCCTCATTTATAGCTGGTTAAACAGAAGCCGAGAGGAGAGTGAAAAGGATGAATCTCAATCCAATGAAAAGTCATCTTTTGTTAGCTTACACTTGCCTGCAATATTAACTGCCACTTAACTCAATGCCAGTAACACAGTAGAAGTTAGTTTAGCCCCCTCCCCCCCCAAAAAAAGCAAAAAAATAAAATAAAATTGAAGTCTCATGATTTGAGCCTGTCAGTTCTTTCGCACCACAGATCACAGCAAAGCTAGTTAGTAAGATACTGCCAAACCATTGTATTTAGTTAATGCCAGCCCATCACTAGGAGTTTCATTCTCCCTGGCAGCAGTGCTGGCACAGTGTGGGGCACTGCTTGAGGTAAGACACAAGTGATAATTCAAGTGACCAAAAGTCACCTCTTCTAGCCTTGCCACACCTTCAGTGCAGAATAACTAGTAGCTTCTGAGATCCTGACACATACATCTTGATAATGAAACATTTCTGTATGTGACTGAGTTGGCATGCCTCATCAGTGGTAGACTAATAACACTCAACTGTGTCCTGAAGATTTAGCCAAAGCCCAGGGCTAAACTGGCAAGCTTCCGTTTTAAGTCACAGGGGCTACTTATAGCATTCAACCCAATTCACATAGGTGTCCAGCTGGGAAGAAGCAGAGGGATAGCAGATGCTCTGAAAGTTTATCCTGCTGTTCAGCATTAAGGATTGGGTTAGACTAAATTGCTAGGCAGTGCCTCTGCTCCACAACAGGTCAAACTGTGTATCAAATTCAAAAGGATTTTATCTAGGAAAGACTCAGCATTCCCTGCTTTTGGGAACTTACCACGCAAGTTGCTCCAGTTGTCAGACAACTGCATTTTAGGGTTCCCCAAAAGCTGGGCTAATATAATATTGTATCTGGTTTTCAGAACACACACATTGTTCCAAGTAACCAGCTGCCTTTTCTGTTACCTTTGTTCAGGTGGCCCAAAGGCACTACTGCTCAAGTCTGCAGAGGAAATGCCTGATGACTTGGTTCCAACACACCCAGGACAGACTCACGGAGAAAGTGTCTCAGGCTGAGGACTTCTTCTCCCACACATTGATCAGATGGTGCTTCAAGAACTGGCTAAAGGTTTACTTTCTCCACTATAGAGAAACACCAAGGGAGCCTGCTGCTACCATACTTTCTCATCATCATACACTTGCTTACAGGCCTGCAGCCCAGCCTTTGCTGGGTTATGCTGTCCTCATTCCAGCACCACCATTCCCTTCCTCAGAGACCTTCTTTCAGCTCTACACTCCCCATCATTCTCTTCAGTTTAGGACACTCCTACACTCCCCACATCCACCTTTACACGCTCTATCCCTGTTACCCACTGATTTCCATCCAACTCCTGTTCCTGTTACCTTTTACAGTCACTGTCTCAGTGCTGCTCTGTGTGTGCTTATTGGGATGGGGAATTGGGAAGAAGCTGCCATTCTTACCTCCTTCTGTCTTCCTTCCCCAGTACAAAGATTACCTCTCCACTCTGGAGAAGAAAGCAAGTGCTCTCCATGCAGTCTGCCTCAAGAGGAAGTGTTTCTGGGCATGGTTTGATCTGATCATGGAGGAAAAAAGCACCTTAAGGGAGAAGCTGAAGATTGCTACTGAACACCGTAACAAGTAAGCACATTCCCTTACCAGTAGTTTTTTCATACACAGGTTTAATTCCACCCCACAGAATATTTTAGGGACTCTGCTTTTGATGGGGCAATGATCTTTTCCCCAAGATTATGTGAAGTGGGTTATATACTGCTGGTATTTTGTTTCTGTGATATGAACAGACAACAGCAGAGATTAATAGTAAAAAAAAAAAAAAAAAAAAAAAAAAAGTCCATACAGCCCAGAAAAGGAAGTTTAGTCATATCCTTTGCAGGACTTTTAAACCTGCTGGAAAAAAATACAGCGAAAGCAGTTAAGTGGCTGAAACTTTCTAAGCTAATTAGCAGATTGGGCCATGCAGCTTCCTCTAAACTCAGAAAATCTCTAAGTACAGTTATACCAAGCGGTGATTGTGCAGGAATTACATTATATTGTTTTGTCCACAGTGAATGATTTGGTTTACAAACCCAGAGTTGATTAACTAGAAACCCCACTTAGGGAATCATTCTGTTTCTGCCATCATGATCCTAATTTGACAGGAAAAAACACAGCAAACAGTTCTACTGATCACAATTGGAGCTAGATGCAGCCATTTCATTCATTGTCCCACAACTGCATCAACTGTGCATTTTAACAGGAAGAAAAGAACTACTGTCAGAGTTCAGCAGAAAACAGAAACGTGCTCACCTATCTGACCACGAACGTATGTCAGCCACACAGTCACGGATGGGAATGTACTTGTGTACATCTTTCCATTCATGCTTCTCCTGAATAAGTTGCTTTAGGAGACCCTGTTTATTCTTATTCTTTAAGAAACATCTTTTGTCTTCAGAGCACTGAGCACACACAAGCTAATGATTCTTGTCAGAGAGAAGAACAAAATCCTTGCGGGAGAGGGATGGAGAATGGCAATGTGTTATTTTTCTCTGGGATGACTGACATATTAATGAAATGATATACATGTACACATTCAAGGTGTCACAGTTCTAACTAGCTGCAGAAAGGTCGAATCCCACAGGTATTTCAGGGGAATTTCCCCTCAAATAGAGGTCATCCTTTATCTGGTCCTCTAAGCACACATTTAGGGACTCTGTTCTTTATGTTCCTAATTTCTTTCAGGAGACTCATGCTTGATGCATTCAAGGCTTGGAGGCAGTACCCACTACTGATGAAAAAGGAAAGAGAGAGAGAGGAAAGGAGGAACCAGCTACGAAGGAGGGTAGCTGAAATTCTTCCTGACTTCCAAACATGACAGAAGAAACTGAAAGGAGACTGGGAAAATGGACAAGAGGTCTCATTCTGTTCAATGTTATCTTTCTTCCAGCTGAAACAGATTCAAGATGAAGTTCTGTTCAGTGCAAATGGTAGTCTTACAGCCAAAGCAAGTTCCCTGGGGCCAAACCAAGTGTATATGGAACCTAGTTTGATTTTTTTACTTTGGACTTGAAGGAGAGTTCTTCCCCATGAGATTCTCCCATGACAAATTCTCCATAGGGATTTATGGGCTGGTAGCAGCAAGGCCGAGGTAGCCATAGCATTTCAGGCTGAGACCATTTCTGCACACAAAAGCTGCAGCCCTGACGTTAATCCACCCCCATCTCAGGAAGTAAGCACAGAACTGAGATGTACCTATTAAGCATGAACCGTGGTGCTTTTCCATTGCCAGTACTCCACAGAACGACAAATTGACTAGAGAGCAAACAGACTTGACTGTCAGCTGATTCCTGCTAACCACTGCTGTGAACTTGGCCACACAAAGAACAGATTTTAGCTAATTGTGCCAGGGAAGTTTGGATGGGAGAAGGAGGAGGAGCTGTTTGTGCAAATCCTGTTTACTAACAGACTAGGTCACAGCATCACATATGGATAGTCTAAAACCTGGACTTTCACAGTGACTGTCCAGTTTGTAGCGTTGTCCAGTTCAGAGGCACGGTGCTTTGATCTTGGTGGCAAGCGGTTATTCCAGGCTTATGAACCTCTTACGATAGAATGGCTTAGGTTAGAGGGGATCTTAAAGATCATCTAGTTCCAACCCCCTGTCAACCGTCACATCTGTCTGCTAAGAATCCTAGCCAACCTGGCCCTGTATATCTCCAGAGATGGGGCATCCACAATCTCTCTGGGCAGCCTGTGCCAGTGCACCTCACCACCCTCTGAGTAAAATAATTCTTCCTACCACCTAACCTGAATCTACCCTCTTTTAGTTTAAAGCCATTACCCCTTGTCCTATCACTATCAGACTGTGTAAAAAGTCAGTCTCCCTCCTGCTTCTAAGCTTCCTTCCTGGAAGAGCACAAGGAAGTCTCCCCTTCTCTGCTCCGAGCTAAACAAGCCAAACTCCCTCAACCTTCTTTCATAGGAGAGGTGCTCCAGCCATTTGATTATCTTCATGGCCCTCCTCAGGACCTGCTCCAACAGCTCCACATCCTTCTTATACTAGGGACTCCAGGCTTGGACACAGTACTGCAGATGGGCCTCATGAGTGTACAGTAGAGGGGAACAATCCCCTTCCTCTCTCTACTGGCCATTCCTCTTTTGGTGCAGCCCAGGATTCCATTGGCCTTTTAGGCTGCAAGCACACATTGATGGCTCATGTCCAGCCTTTTGTCCATCAGGACTCCCAAGTCCTTCTTCACAGGGCTGCTCTTAATGAGTTCTTCTCCTAGTCTGTACTTGTATATGGGATTGCCTCCCTCCAAGTGCAAAACGTCACACTTGGCCTTGTTAAATCTCCTTAGATTCTCATTTGCCTACTTCTCTCAAGCATGCCTAGGTCCCTCAGGGTGACATCCCTGCCTTCTATTGTGTCCTCTTGCTTCATGTCTGTCACATAAACATTTTCCAGGCTGGTTCACTGTAATATTTAAAGATTCATTGTGCAGGTGTGTCTAGGCCCTTTCACTTGACCTATACCTCAAACAAGAAAAATACTGACTGTTTTTACATAAGCTAAAACTGACATAATCAAAAGGAAGGTTTTTCATAACTCTAGCCTTAACCTGCAGCATAGTGCAGATACAGTAATGCAGCTAAGGTACAGTATGTCTTTTCTCAGCAGTAGCATACGGGAGGAATCTGGAAATGCTTTCCCCCCCTCACGAGATAGGTGAAGTTGTCTCCAAAATAGCTTGGCAATATGGAAAATACCAGGGCAAAGCAAGGAAGGTGGCAGTTTATTGTTACCCATTGTACTGGATAATTTTCTTAATCCTGTATATGCATTGAACGTTTTCAATAAACCCAAATCTGAAATGAGTGTAACCAGGTTTTCAGTGTCAACGTGACAAAAGCTGACTGAATGGCACTAGACTGGAGTCGGTGTCTAGGGAACATGGACCAGAGCTAAGCACCAGTGATTAAGCAGTGTAGGATAGGTCAGCTTCCGAAGCTCAGGAAACTTTAGTTTCAGGAGATAGTCTGTCCAGAGAGCCTTCCCTCTCACACAAGCTGTGCTGCCCAACTGTCTGTCAGTGTCTTTCTGAAGATGTCTGCTATGTCTGGGCTGCCTCCCTCCCAGAAATGTTAACATCTACTACTCTCCCCACGGCAGATGACAGACCTGACCACCAGCAGGTCAGATGAGCTTGCTATCCAAGTGCAGGGAGCTGAAGGTGCCCACACAGAGTGTGGGCGAGTACAGACCATCTGGCTGCATTAAAAGCAGATTGTGAGAGGAAGCTACAAGCTGAGAGGGTTGAATAACTCATCTTGCAGAGGGGGAAATAGGCACTGCAGAAGGGTGGTATATCTTGCAAAGGACTGAGCCAAGGATGCTAGCCATAGTCTAAGCAGAGCTAAATCTCTCACATGTTAAAAGGGTACTGCATAGCACCAGCTGCTCAGGAGTGCATCTAGTTTACTGAACTGTGGATTCTTCCTCCAACAATGCCATAGTTGTGCGTTTTGTGCCCACTCACCAGCCATGAAAATAATGCTGCTTCTGTAGAGCATGACTGTACTTCAGGTGGGGGGGGGGGGAAGAAGGGTGAGTCAGCACTTGCTTTTGAAGAGTATTGAAGACAAAGACCAGTCTTATCTTCTGGGGTTTTCTTCTATTCTTAGTAGTTCTGACCAAGATTCTCCCACTGTCCCAAGATGCTCTTCTGTTGTATTGTTGTAGCAGCAAAAAGCCAAAAGAAGATCCAGGAAGGTGTACTTCAGCACCTGTTTTGTCATTGCTGCAGCTAATCCCATAGAAAAAGGCATTTTCACTTTGGTATAACAGCAAATTCAGAACCATAATCTGATCACAAGCTGCCCTACTCCTTATCCCCATTCAACACCTGCCCTGCTGAGTTCTTTCATGTCTTCCCAAAAATTCTTGACTACACCCAACACAAGTCTGGCTACTGCTGCTGAAAAATCTTCGTTGTCAGCAAGCACAAAGCAGTCTTCAAAGAGAAACTGCTAAACAGCTGAAAGAAGTGCCACCAGGCAAATCAAAGCAGAGCTCTGGGAACAATCAAAGGCACCTGTTACTCTATTCATCAAAAGTCATCTTGCCTTTCAAGAGATGTGTCATTTGATCCTTTTGGTATCTTGGGACATGTCTTCCCACTATCTGCACAAAGAATATCCATGTCATTTCCAAGCATGGCTTAGAAAAGAGTTTAAAGGAAAAAACTATTCCTTTTCAGGGTTCTAGATGCACTGCAAGGGCAGGTACAGGAGAGAAAGCAAGACATTGGATGGCACTACTCTAAATTCAAGGCCCTGGTTCAAATTCCTACTGGAGGGAGTATTCCTAACTTCTATGGTGGTGAGAAGTGCCAGCCAAGTCTGTTTCATCCCAACGTGAAAAGACCTGAATGTCAATAGTTGAAGAACTGCAAGAATATCTATTTCTAAATGCCTCCTTAGCTTGCTGCTCCCTTGTTCCTATGCCCACTTCACAGCTAAGTAGCCAGGAGATGGTGGCACTTTTTGGATGTTTGACCTGGCTGTGTGCATTGGCATAAATCAACAGGCAACTTCACAGATGATTTCTGATAATTTATTTTGATTTATAATTGCATCTATTTGAAATCATTGGATACAGTATACTATAGACACACACACACACGCACACACACCAATCCTTTCAACAAAGCTCACAAATGTTTCATGAAATTCTTCCTAAAGCTTTGGCAGGGGGGAAAGAAAAACCAAAACAGAAACAAGAAGATCTCACAAGACACACTCTACTCCCCAAGGCAGACAGTTCTTCCAGAGCATGTCATTCTTAGTACTGTAATTAAATGCAGTTCATGAAGATTCTGGGAGGCTGAATTTCCACATTTCAGAAAGAACCTCACCTATCCAAAGATTTCTGCTGTACAAACCGTAGTAGTGGAAGAAAATCTTAATAAAACAAGAGTTCTTCATTGAAAGCAATATAGGAAAACATCCATAATCACACACACTTTCTGCCCTAATGAGGCAATATACATTCATATAGAAGGAAAACATCAAGCATATTATTAAGACATTAGGCAATGAGGCAGTATCCATTTTAACTGTAGAAGAACTTTTATAGCAAATGGTTTCCATTAAGACACTTGAAAGCAACCTACTTCAGAAAAGCACCATCATAGCATGAAGGTTAAGTATGATAAGAAATCACAAGCAGCACCAACTTGGGCTCACCAGTGACTCTTGCCATCTGAAGACAAGTTATATGGAGAAACAGTCTATGTGGGGACCTGTGACTTGTCTACAGTAAGCAGCTCAGTTTAAGATGACAAAGTTAAGAATGCCAAGCCACCATTTACACAGTGTATCTAATGGTGTACAGCTTTAGTACAGTTAGCAAACAACAGGGTGCTAGTATTTGTACACAGGGGGCTTAACACTAGGACAGCAGCAACATTAGAACCCTGGCCCTTCTATAAAACCAAACCAGTCATGAAACAACAAAAGGTCATGGTTAAAGCAAGATCCACCCATTTCTAAGTCTGGGTGAAGAAACATCAAGGCTAGATACCATTCAAATACTTCCCTGCTTCTTATTATCCCTGGGTACTCTCACACAGAGAACTCTGAAATTACCAGCAGCGTACTGTTTTCTTATTACCACACTGATGCATGCTGTTTTACTGGTTTTACAGAGTGACTCTCCAGCCCTACCAGGCTGCACTAGTTTTTAACATTTTCCTCCTAGCGCAGCCAACATTGAGCTCAGCAATAAAATTTAAAACAAAAATTGCCCTTTCGTGCACAAAGCATATCACAGCAGTCTGCCTACATTATAAATGAAACAGGAAACATTGTCCTTTAGGGTCTTCTTAATTCTGAAGGCTATTAAAAAGGAGAGCTCCAGTGCATACATCTGAAGCTTTCAACACTTCCACCCTTATAGACAGGGACGTATCATACTTTCCATCTCCAAAGGTATTCACAAGGTAAATCCTCTCAGCAAGAAGCCAGGAGGATAAACAAAAGCCATGTCCTTAAAGAAAAAGCCACCACTGCTATGCAGATTACAGTGATGTGAGCTTCCTGCTCACTGGAAAGTCACCACTGTGCTCTCCTCATACAAAAATCCGGTCTTGCAAGCATTATATTGTCCTGAATGATTCTGACTCCCTCTGGATAGATGCAAAAATAGAACTTAGTTTAAGCACTTTACCCTATATACTGGAGTGGGCTTGATCAAGCATGGCAGGGTTACAATAGTCCAAGGTCCTTGATTCCTAATTTGCACTCAAGTTCACACTGACAATTCCACTGAGAAAGCCTTGGTATAAGTAGTTTAAATTTTCCCACACCAGAGCTCATTAAAAAACAAGGGACAAGGCTACACCGATGTGCAGGCTGCAAACAATGAAAATCCACCCATGGTAGAGAATGAGTTCAGCAGGGTCAGGCAACTGCCAGGGGAATTAATCTGTCACCTGCCCAGCTCTGCTTCCTCCCAGCCCAGAGCTGAACTCTGAGAAACCACTTATCACAAATCTGTGAGCACTCCCAGAGCTTGCTCAGTTCACAGGCGTGATTGATGTCTGTGCGTGTAACTCAGAGGAGCAGAAAGGTTGGCTACCTTCACAGCAGGGGGTTTAGACCAGGTGCTCATTCTGGCTTCATCTTCCCACATGGCAGCAGAACAAGATTTTTTGGGAAGATCACAAGCCAGCTAACCCTGGCTCCAGGGTTGCCAAGCTTCAGCTCATCTCAGCAGGCACTGCAAAATGCATATGTTCCACAGAAGCATTTACAGACAACTCACACGGAGGAGAGATCTTTGTATAAAGCTAAACTTCTAGGGTCAGACTCCAGATCCAAACAATTAGATCATGCTTAGCTGCCAGAGAAATAGCAGAGTCCAGTTGAGTATCTTTAACTTCACACTAGTGCCAGGGAAGTTGTCAGAAATCTAAGTGTGTTAGACAAGAGGCAGGAAGCACAAGGGGTGCCTCCTTTACTTCCTTTAAAGAGCTGCTCGCTGGTTGAAAAGGGGTAAGAAATAAAGGACGCTCAGTAAATCAGTAGCTGTTTCTGAACAGCCACATTCCAAGTGCAGCTGTTCCTTGGTTATCTGCTGGTTATAGAAATTGTAGGTGCCATTTGAGGAAACCAAACAGTGCAAAGAGGTGCATGCCCTTTACCTTAAACTGGGACACATACTCAGGAGCATACACACCAAATATGGCAGGGATCTCAAGGAACAGTCCCAGTTCTGCTGTCCCTTAGCACCATGTACCATCTATTCTTTAGAGAATATGTACAACAGCGCACACTGAATTTGCATCACACAAGCAACACCCCCTAATTGCCTACCACACAAGCAGAAGCTGGGCAAGTTTGATCTGTGAAAATTGCACACGTATCCAAAGGCATCGTTAACTAAGATGAAGCTCTTACAACTGCTTCTGCATCTTAGGCTCACGCCATAACTCTCATGCCACAGTCCCAGGCTTTTCCTGCCAGACCTTTCTGCAGGGCCAACACACAGAAAGGATTTAAAATGAAAAACAACAAAAAGCACACCCCCAAGAGGGTAGAAGCCATCACCACTAAAACCTTATGATTTCAGCTGAAGCTCAAGTCTAGGCAATAATACAGTTGTAGGCTGCTGAAGGACACGCAGTCTTCTTGTACAACAGAATTAATACATTCATCTACATGCCACTGTGGGTCACCTACCCCAAAAGCTGCCAGCTCCAAAGCATTCTCTCCAACTCTCTACATAAGCAGACACCAAACTGTTCCTCATCTTCCTGGTTTGAGAAAACCACAGTCAGGCACCAGGGCAACTCCCCAGTGACTGGGTTCAGAAAAGACCACATCATTCTTATTAGCAACACAACTAATCAAAACGTTGCTTACCAAAACCGTTAGCAACAAAGTCAATTCTCCCACAGATTCCCTCCTCCTTGAGAGGGAGGGAGTAGGGCAGTTCCTGTAAAGCAACAGCATCAGGCAGCAGTCTGTTCTCCCCTCACAGTCAAACGTCATGTGTTTCTTCAAAATATTTTCCTTCTTACTCTGTATATTTACACCTGCTGTCTCATGTCAGAATCCATAATCAGAGCAGAAATATTTTGAGGGAGATGAGACAAGCCATCAAACCAACACAAACTCAGCTTACAAAAAAGAATGATGAGATCAAAGATGACACTCTTCTCACCCAGTCAGAGAGACAGGTCAAGTGACAAGAGGATCTTACAATACCCTACAGGAATGTTGCTCACAAAGGCACTTAATACAAGCAATAGCATGTATACAGCTGGATGGGATAGAAGAAAAAGAAAAATGCACCAGAGATGATGGAGCACTCAGCAACTGCCTGAGCAGTCTTTTTTTTTTTCTTTCAACTAAACAGCATGGCTTCTGCACCAGTCCATCTGTTTTCTATATTAAAAGTTCGCTCTTCTAACAACACTGAAGCGTTGCACGTAGGTACAAGCCAGAGAGTCCTTAGGCTGCAAAAAACAGCGTACAGTCTGAAATCCAACAGCAGGTTCCCGTTGATGCCAGAGTTCACACCTAATGAAAACTCAAGTTTTTATAACCTTGTGCTCTTCTTCCTGCTGAGCTGCACAAAGTTTCCCACAGTGCAAAGAGACAGCGGGTTCCCGCTCTCCAGGTTTGTGCATATGGCTTACTGCTTTCCACATCCTATTGCTGGCTGATGGCACACAAAGAATCATTTTTGCTTGGGAAAGCCTCTGATGTCTGCGATGGGATGGGCAGCCCATACACCAACCACAAAGGAAAGGTGTAGAGGAGGAAGTTCTAATGGAAGGGGCCATTCCCCTGCTAAGGAAAGTCAGTCAACGTCATCTGCAGAAAAAAGGGTGTCACACAATGTCTTCAGCAGAGCGCTGCTGGTGGGGAGAGCCCAGGCTCAAGAAATGGCCCCAGTTGCATAGAAAGCCCCTGTTATATTGGCCAGTGTCTATCACTAACCCACCCAGGAGCCTGCGCCCAGCGTTGTCCCGCAGAGCCAGCCGAGCTTCCCTCTCAGTCACGTTGTAGCTGATGTTCAACAGCTGGATAAGGAGGATGTATCCCATGCCAATTGTTACAATAGCACAGTACCACACACAGGTGAACGACAGAGCAGAGCTGGCAGCAGGGAAAAAGATGGGAAGGAAGCCATTTAGTTTTGGAGCAGCTGCTTTACAGTGACTTTCCCTGGTAATCACTAGCCTTTCAAATCCCTGTCTACATCTGCCACAGTGATCTCACTTTGCTGCTTTCGTCACATAATCCTTGAAGGCTTTCTCAAAATTAAAGCTTTGTGGCATATTTAATGACAGCTTTTAGCGATACCAGAGCTACTCTTGCACATTCTTTTGGTACTACCTAGTGCTTCGCTCTTACTGCTGTAAAGTCCTTACTTAAGGAAACAATAGCACTCAGGCTTGACAGATGATGAAGTACAGAAGAAGGCAGAGTCACTCGTGCTGCTGTACTCTATACAGCAGTGGTAGAACGAGTCTCTGAACATGTGTTTGAAGCTCCTCACCCTGCTCCCAGCCAGACAAAGCATGTTAACGCTGTATGAGCAGATAACTTGAAGTGACAAAGCCATTAGACAAATGCCATCTCCTTCCTCAGTGAGACAGCATACCGAATCCAGACTGTTGGACTATTGGCATTAACTGCCAACAAACATCTAAAGTGTCTGTCTACACAGGACACTAAATAAAGATTTTTAAGTCCCAGCTTCTCCACCAATTTGCTCAAACTGTGAGCTCTCTCACAGGCTCCCATTCTTGGCAAAAGCAGAGGTGCATCCCTGCTTTCCAGAGCCATTTAAGGAGCACATCTAGATCAGGTCTGACAGCCAATAGCACTGGTCCTGAGAACACACTGAAGAATAGCTAAGAAGCTAAGCTGCCTGGTCAGGTCCAAGTTCCCTACCCAGTTCTCTCACCTGTAGTCAGAATAGGCCCCCGGGCAGTAGAACAACGCTGTGAATGGGGTTCGTCCCCTGCAGATGGTGTCCAGAGTCAACATAATCCCATACAGAGAGGTGAGCATGAAGAAGAACAATGCAAGGATGAATGCTTGGTGGTTCTGCTCCCCTACACAGCTGTTAATCCTCCAAAAAGGAAAGAAAAAAAAGATTACTTTAAGGGGAAAAAAAATAAGCTGGCTTCTCTTTCCTCCTCCTTCCCCCAGTCATCAGAGAATCTGATTTCTAAGGTCTCGCTGCAACACAGGCAGCTTCAAAGCAGCTTTATAGCTTTTTATAGAAAGCTTATAGGCACAAATCAATAGACCAGTAAGGCAGGAGTGGTGAACTATGTACCCCAGGAACTTTCAGGTATCCATAGCTGAAACATTCATACCCTGCTGCTCCATGGTTACAATGCTGTGGTGATAACAGCTTTGGTTTCCCTTCACACATGAAAAGCAACCCCATTTCATAGGGTCTGGGAGAAAAAAAAAAAAAAAAAAAGCTAACTTAAAAGGAAGAAAAGAAACAGAAAACACACATCTTCAGCAACGCCAAACATACCAGACACAGTGATGATCCAGTCTCCTCACACACCTGCCACACAGCCGGCAGTGCCCTGCTCGGGCCGGCCTGACCAGCTGGCATTTGGCACACCAGTCCATTTTCACACCTTCCCGCTCCTCAGCCAGCACTCTGGAGTATCCTTTGGTCTCCCCATTCACAGAATGGCCACTGGCAGCAGCTCCATGGAGCCCATTGGAGCTCCCTCGAACGTTCTTGTTGGGAAAAGCCTGCTGGGATGGCCTGTCATCACCCGCCGAGATGGGAAGGTAGCCAGGGTCTTTCTTGGCTCGCGACAAAGCCGCAAGCATAAGAATGAGCCCACAGGTGAGAAGCGTCACTTGGGAATACCCCACGTGGCCTCGAGGAACCACCTCCTGGAGAAAAACATAGTACATGTAGGCCAGGGAGAACAGTCCCAGGCTCAGGAAGAAGAGAGTCCGCTCCTTCCTCCTGTGGGTGAGGTAGTAATACCACAGCACCACGGCGGGAAGCGATGTCAGCACCACCAGCCCCAGCAGGAAGTGCAGAGCTGCGATATGCAGGAAGACGGGGAGCAGGACCATGGGCGGCACGAGGCTGACGTTAATCTTCACGGCCCCGGCAAACCAAGGGACGCGGCACCGGTCCGCGACGGTGTCGGCGATTCTCTCCAACGCTCCTGGGGGCAGGGATCTGCAGGTCAGCCACCTGTTCGGGAAAAGCGTCGCTAGTGAGCGGGCAGACGTGTATACGTACCTCTGCGGCGTTCCCTTCGCCCCCATCCCGTCCCATCGCGGGGTCCGCCACCGCGCACCCGGCCCATCCGGCTCCCCGCCGACTCACGGCCGTTCGCCCCTCGTTTCCTCCTTCATCGCAGGGGGCCGCAAAGTTCCCCGACGGCCGCTGAGAGCCGAGCCCCCGCTCCACACCCGCCTCCCCCGGCGCCTCGGCCGCGCGGAAGGCAGCCCCGTACGCAGAAGGAAGGAGAGGGGCTCCCGGCCGTCTGCTCCCGCGCCCCGCGGGGCTGCCGGAACCCCGAGGGCGCCCAACGGCCGCTGTTTGAGGAGCAGCGCGCGGGGCCGCTACCTGTCGCAGCCCTCGTCCAGCTCCTCGCAGTCGCAGCAGCACGCCGCCAGGTGGTTCCGCTCACCCCTCCGGTCCACGTACTCGCAGCAGCACAGCGGCTCCTCCATCTCCGCCCGCCTCGCCCCGGCCCGAGGGCGCGGAGCCGACGGAGGGAAACGGACGGGGAGGGGAGAGGAGGGGCGCGGCCGCACCTCTCCCGCCCCTCCGCCGCAGGTGCCTCGCGCCCGCCCCCGCCTCCTGCCCGGCGGCCCCGCCCCCTCCCGCCGAGCCCCCCCCCGATTGGCCGCCCGCTGCCCCGGCCCCTCCCCGGCGCGGAGGCGGGGGGTGAGGGACCCCCCTTCCCTCAGGGCCCATCCACCTGACGGCGCGGCGGCCCAATGCCGGCGCGGGAGGGGCGGGGCCGCCGTGACGTGACGGCACCTGGCTTAAAGAGACAGCGCAACAGGTGGCGGCCGCGGCACGGCGTGCCGAAGGGCGGAAGGCGGGCGTCCCTCTTCACACACGGGAAGCGAAGGGCGGCAAAGCGTGGCTAGGAAACCTCCCATGGGGACAGGGAAAGCCTCCGAGGAAGGAAAGGGCTCAAAGAAGGTAGGGTTGTCGACATTACAGAACAGTAGGGAGTGGAAGGGACCTCCAGAGATCATCTGATCCAACCCTCCTCCTTCCTGCTCGGTTAATTCATTAGAGAAATACTCATCCTTGGAGATGGCGATTTCTTCTTACAGGCTCCACCTGTCTGAAAAGGGATATCAATAACCTGTGGGTGTGAAACCGCTACCTGCTCCTCTCCTTCAAAGCACTTCTGGTTGGCCATGGCCCAGGCTGACACCACTGTGACTTCTCCAGCACAAAGGCAGCACTGCTGAGGATCCTCCTTCTCCTCAGCACAGCTGCCCTCTGAGTGTCTGCTACCCACAGATCTTGCTTTGAGCACAGGGCTGGCAGTGAAGGCCAATTACTGAGCTACAGGAGCGCGGAGCCCAACTTACTTCTTCTAGAAACCTTTATTCCGTGAAGCTTTTGAGCCAAAATAGAAAAAAAAAAGAGTCCGAAGATGGTTACAATCCCTACTCCACAAGTCCTTAAACACACATCTTCTCTTCTGAGGTCCTGATTCTCAAGCTGCCGTGGGCATTAACTCTCAGTCTTGCTGCTCTGTGTCTTGTTCAAGTGATCAAAGCTTCTTTGGAGCATAGAAAGGGAGAGCTTGAGCTGTGAAAAGAAATAATTGGGGAGCACAATGTGTTAAGTCTGTCTGCTGCAAGGGTCAGGAGCATTGGGAAATTCATGTCTCCCTGCTTCTTTCCTTTTAAGGATTTCACGTGATTTCCTTCTCTCTCTTCCTGTAAAGAGCTTAAGAGCTGCTGTAGTGTGCTTTCTTAACAGCTATGCTCTGTGCAGTTTATAATTACTAACAGTACAGCGTGATGAATCTTAACACCCCACTAGACAGTAGCCCCACTCATTTTCAGTCACAGCTGATGCTCATGGAACATCAACTTTCATATTTTCATACCCAGCCCTCCCAGTGCATTTTGCTGCAATTCGATTACTGACACCTCCAAGAAAATAAGGTAACAAAACAGTAATATGTCACAACTTCCTAACATGTTATTTGGGATGAAAAAGGTGGCTGAGATTTCACTCCATCTTTTAGAGATTTTCATGCTATGCCTGCATTCAAAAAGGCTGATGCTTCAGAATCTGGAATCGTTTGGGTAGCAGGCAAAGAAACCCAAAAGGGCAAGGAAACCAGGAAATTCATTTCTACAGTGAAGCAGCCAGCACTGGAAGCATTTGAAGCTGTGATCAAAATGGTTAACAGAGTAATAGCAATTTTGTGTCAGAGACATGTCTAAACAAGAAATAGAAAAAAAAAAAGCGTTTTTCTCTACCCTCCTGTAGTGTGTGGGAGAACACAGAGCCAACTCTGCTGATGGATAGAGGTACATGTGAACTCCTCCACAGCTTCCCTAATCTAATAATTTCTTCTGCCACATTTTAAGATTTATTAAAAGAACTAAAAACTGGAATATTCACAGGTTGTAAATACAAACAACGTATGCATTTACTGTCCTTCACTTGCTGAACTGCAATTTCAGCCAAGGGGTTTAAAGCTGTCTTGAACTTCAGGATCAGAGACTCACAGCAATGCTCACCCCACAGCTTATCTGCAGTTTTTATACAGCGTTTGTAGTACAAGAGCCTGGAAATGTAAGTCATTGGCAAAAAGGATCAACTCCATAGCTATGGAGCCTCCCAGAAATATATAGTCTGGAGAATTTTTTTAGAAACATTTCACCGAAGCTTTGTGGCTCTTTGATACCAAGATTAAACAAAAGTTCTCACCAACAGCGGGAAGGAAAAGCTCAGACTAGCCTGCATGAAGAAACCCAGTGATGAGGTGAGCAAGTAGTTATGTTCTGAAACTTGAGAAAAGATGATCTGTTTTGAATAATTCCAATCTTGCTTTGTCATGATTCAGAACTGCATCAGACCTCATCAATAAAGGCACTTTACAGGTTTAAGTTGATATGAACATTTAATTTTAGTCCAAAGATAAACCCATCAGAAACGTGAACATTTCCTTCGCACCAGATTCAAGCACAGGACAAAACTGAGGCCAAGGGGGCATGGACTTCAGTTAGTATCAGAAAACATTAAAAGAAAAGCTATTCTGGCATGAGGGAAAAAACTTGAGGTATTGAAAAAATGAGCATCACAAGGAAAGCTGGGCAGACTTACCTGCTCAAGCATTTCAATTGAGTCTCTTAGTACTCCCTTCACATGTTTAACCTGTTCCTTATCATATTGAGGGATCTCCTCTTTTGATCCCATTTCTGGGGATATGCTGGAAGAGATTGAGAACGCATCAGAAACATGAAACAAGCACCTCTGTGCCTTCCTATCCAAAAAGAATTGCTCTGTTACCATTACTGTGACATTGCCAAAAAACATTTTTTCCAAAAGCCACAGAAAAAGGTGTCAGCAATTGATTTTCAGTTCCTTTTGAGTTGAAGATACTGCCTCAGACCTTTGCAGACAACAGCACCAGAAACAAATGTGCTCACATAATGTCTGCATATCTTTCTATGAAAGAAGTTACTCCTATCAGTTCTGAGATCTTTGCAATGGGAGATCACTACACTGTCTCCATACTCAAGACCAGGTTATAATTTATGGATGTAGTATATGCAAATAAATAACAAGCAGCAATATCTGAGCCTATTCCATGTGCTTGAAAATAAAAGGCATCTAACACGAAATTAGAAGGGGAGAGGGAATTTTGCACAAAAGCAGAAGCTAAGAAGCTAAGTGAATCTTCATATTTGAGATCATGGTGGTTCACACAGGATGAAGCAAGTAATTCAGTTTTATGTTCAGCAATACGATATTCACAGAAGATGAATCTCAACAAGGTGATAAATGCAAGCTAAGGTTAACACTCCCCCCCCAAAAAATAAGGAAAAACATCTTTTCTTTAACAAGGAAAATGCTGACATGTTACTTTTCTGTAGTCTGTGTGGATATCTAGTGACAAGTCATAGCAGCTTTTGAAAACTCACCACCAAGATTCACTGTTTGAAATTTATTTCTTTCTATCAGATTCTGCAATAAACTGAGAAAGAACGAAAACTAAGATTGTGAATTCAACTTACTTCAAAGAGCTCTCTTCCTGAAGCTGGACATGATAGAGGGACTGAGCTGCATGCTCTATCTTTGACAGCTTGAGAAACAGTGTTATATTGAGCAAAACCAAGAGCAGCAAACTGTAGAGACCAGAAACATGAAGTCAGAAAGTTTATATTATTACTGTTACAGTGCTACAGAAGGAAGAGCTGGGCTACAAACATCTAGGAAAAGAAAATCCTTCTGGGGCAAAAATAACTGCGCCAGCACTATACTGAAGGTAAAGATTTATCTAGATAATTCTTAGCAATTAGCTTTAAGTTGCAACCTGTAGGAAGTGACAATAGTGCCTCCTCTTGGACCTTTCAGAGGTAGGAACGAATAAATTTTAAGAATTTTTTGTAGGCTCAAACATACAGAGACCTGAAAAGTAGGCCAGTTTGACAAATCAGCATTTTAATTTTGCATGTCCTTTCTGAAGTCAATCCATCCCTCTCTTTTACCCACAAGCTCCTGTATTTACACTCCATATAGGTTAGGATTGGTCATGCTACATGGAACGTCAACATGCAGGTGAGGTAGGTACAGGCAAATAAAAACCAAGATAAGCTCGAGTTAAGCCATGTTTTAATGCAAGTAAGTACTTACAAGACACTCATTACTACAATGATGGTAGTGGTCCTACTAATAGCATCTCTTTTCCTTCCTATAGGGCATGGAAGAGAAGGTGGTTAAAAAGTACTGAAGAACATTTCTAATGCATGTCTGCATATGCACATTAGTGTTCAGAATTTTATACAGAGTACTGTGACATAACAGATCACTTGGGTGCACAAGAGTCTCTCCAGAATTCACTTGATGCACCTACTCACTTCTGTAGCCATCTCAGACAAGTCAGCTAGACATGCTCTTTTATTAGGAAGAAGATTCCCTTACTTCAGTATGCTGCAGAGAACAGCTCTAGGATAGGTTAACATCAAACCCAGGTAGCCTGAGAATGCTACAGTCCACCCATTGCTGTCATTCAGCACATACACCCTTAGTCACACACATTAGTAGAGATGGTCTGCAACAAGGCTCTCCTCTAATTGTTCTCCTGGCCATATTAGTCTTTCTGCCAAGTAATGCAAAATCAAATTCTCCTGTAACTTGTCTAGTCTGGGCCAGCTACATTTATGTGCTGACCTGATGACAGATCTTGAGAAGGCAGGCTGTCAGACAATGTTTATCTAAAGCTAATGAGAACAGGAGGTGTGTGTGTCCTCTCCAAGCCGAGTAGCAGTCACCTTCTTATGTGAGCAGGTTGATTTTTAAGTTTAATTACTTGATCTCCTAAACAGTTCCTTACATTGATATTTCCTGTCCTAAATGAGGGGCATATATCAAAGCTGTTGCAGCATACACTGAGACACACAGTCACCTTAAAAGTTGGAGCAGGAGTGGCAAAATTAAGCTTTCAGGAAGTAATCTCAGCTGAGGAAAGAGGCCGCCACATCTGCTGTTGAACCAAATGCTCTCTTGCTGCTACATCAGCATTGTCTTTCCACTCTAGGAAACAGCATTTGCTCCTGCTTCAGTGTTTACAATTAACTTGTGTCATGAAATCCACCATTCCCTGGTACGCATAAGTGAACCAGATGTTCCTCATCTCTTTAGGTGTAGCTAATATTGTAAATGCCTGTACAATACAGAGGCTAAATCTGTCACGCTTAGTGGCAAAAGTACTCCAAGAAATGCTTCAGTGACCCAGAAGTTACAGGAAGAGACAGGAGATGGACTCTCTAACATTACCAAAAAATGTAAATATGAAGTGATAGGATCAAGAGGTAATCAATATTGAATCATCTAATGACTTGGATGTGCAACTTGAAGAAATTACGCATAGCAATTTTTCAGCAACTTAGCAAAATTCAGATTACATTTCTCATTCCATCTCATTTTCAATACTGTGCAGGGACAGTGCAACATTTTAGAATTTCAATCCATTTTCATAAGACAGAAGGTAGGATTAAGTTTGATTTCATGACATATAACAACATAATAGTGACTACGTGTGTTTTTGGTCTGTTTTACACAAGGCTGAACAGTCTACGCATTTTCTGTCATGCCAGTTAGATAAAGATGAGAGCAGCATATGCACAAGCACTGATCTTGCATTATTATAAAAGTTAAACTTTCTTGAACACACCTTATTGAAAGTAATGAATGTAAGAATTCCTACCTATGATGCTACCCTGGGACTCTAGCCCCATGTCACCAGAGGAGTGCTGGGAAGAGCGTTTGGGAAGTGATTCTGCCAGACTCCGGTGTAAAGTGCGTCGTCTTCGTCTCAGGGCAACTAATTTTCCAGAGTCTTCTATGGACTGATTAATTGCATACTCCTCCATTAGCAGTTCTGATTCTGTAGTGGAAAAATAAGGTTTCTGAACTTCAAAAAGGAATGTTGAAAAGCCTAGCACTAACGACTTACATTGCAAGTGACATATTTGTGGTGGTAATAAGAAAAAGCACATCTACCACACCCTAACCTACACTGTCTGTCCTCTTTGCTATATGGCACTTGTATGCTTTTCAGATATGATGTATACGCAGTCTCTGCAAGATTGTTTAATGACATATTAAGCAGCAGTTGGAAGAACACATCAAGACACTGTTAGACTGAGACCAGGAATTGTGTTAGACTGCGAGCCAGCAGCCAGAGCTGGCCAGGCTGTTAACAGACATAACCAAGGAGCCTGCCAAGTGCCACTACTCTTCTCATACCCACAAGCAAGGAAATACTTGTGTTAAAGACAGAGGCACGCAGTTGAGAGTAACAGCTTTTCTCCCGCTCCTCATGCATCCTCCAGAAAGCAATTGCTGACAAGGTATACAGGAGTTCTTGGCTACCAGGATTATTGATTTATTTATTTTTACACACTCCAGAATTGAAAAGTATATTGATGACAGGAGATTCTTCTGAGTGCTGCCTTCCTTTCAAACCATTATTTAAGGAATCAAGTTTGATATACACGAAAACATACAAAGGAAAAAAGATAGCCTCCTTACTTCAGTAAAAAGAAGAAAATGCCTCACCAAGTTGTTTGAAGTTCTCTTGTATCCCTCCCCAGGTGTTCTTCTCGATTACAGATTTGACAAGGCCCCAAGGCTGCTTTTTGTACTTTACTTCTGCAGAAACCCTAATAAACAGAATGCAATAGTGAAGAAAGGAAGAAAAAGAATGAAAAACAATAGTGCTGTGTTAGGACAGCACAGCAATAGTAGAAATCTCTCATCAGAGGGAAGCCTCCAGCTTACATCCATAGCCTGAAATACCAACTGGAACTGCCTCAACTTTCCACCTGAGTAGCTCTTAGACTGAACTGAGGCAAGAAACAGATGCACGCAAAGACAACATATCCAGTTAAAGCCTCAGGAGATGTGAATGTCCAAATCACTGGAAAGAAATTTTGTTTTTTCTTCAGGCTCAGAGGAACAGGGAATTTCTCTTCTGTGAACTGTTCTGATTTTAACAAGCATTTGAAATAGCCTTATGAAGTCCTGCTTTTTGCTCTGTATGCGCACTCATGATATAATACATGAGGCACAGCAATGTAAGCATGTGAAACTCATCACTACCAACTATGCATCCAATACTAAGAACCTACCTTGAGCAGATAAATTGTCTTTTAGGAAGCACAGAGAGGAAATGGCATTCCTGTCTTGTGTTTCCCAGGTTATGCTAGTCAATATTGCTTCTAGAATGGAAAGGTACTCAGCTAGAAGCAGTCATCTGCAGGGTTCTAACAACTGAATGAATCCCAAAGCTCTTCATAAAGATAAAAGGACAATGATAGTGCACAATTTTTATTTATTAAAATCAAGAACACTAACCTTACTGGAATGCACACTTCCCTCCAACTTTTTCACATAATCATCCCAATCAGCATATGCATGCCAAACTCCTACTCTAACAAAACAGCATATTTCAATTAATTTTTGAACCATTTCAAACTGTGTAAAGCCAGCTGTAATACCAGCATGCACGTTCTGTTCTATATAAGCATGCTACAAAGACTGTAGTCAAACCCTGGCTTTTGCACTTATTCTAGGGTTGTCTTGTTTCTCAGATAAAACAAATACAGCCATCAAAAAGAATGAATGACTCACTCACTCAGCCAGAGTGGCTGTTCAAGGACTTTTCCTTTTTCCACCCAGTGAGGGAGGGAGTCTTCAGTACTTTTATAGCCCAAGATAAGCCAGAAGGAAAATTAGGCTTGCATACCTTTCCTTACCTTATGTTCTGATGAAATTTGAAATAAAAGGACTTAAGAAAAACTACCAAAGATTACACAGTCTGTCACACAAATGCAGTGGACAAGTAACTTCACCACTTCAGGTGTTTCCAACAAATGGGAGAAGTGAAGGAAGTATATTAAGACTCCTCCATCTACCCTGATGGTAACAACAAAGCCTGATCTGCTTGAATAGCCTCTCTGTAACAGTGAGTATGCTTCTTCACCTTGTAATATCGTTCTCCCCTGCAGGCCCTTAGCAAGGGTATCTCAGGAACTTTGTTACAAAACATCTGGCATAGTTCTGATTTATCCCAGTTACATGACTGCACTTGAAAACATAAGGCTGGGCAGGACCAGCCCACAGCCCCGGAGATGAGCTCTGTATCAGTGTAAAAGTTCACGTCTCACTGAATTATTCAGATCCAAGTACAGTAGTCATATGACAGGAGATAAACCAAGCTTATTTTTTTCAGAAGAGATTTCCAACTTCAATAGAAAACAAACCTTTTCCGTGCTGCAGGCAGATCTTTTGGTAAGCACATTTCAGCAACCTGCTTCCTCCCCTCCCACTGCACACCCCTCAGGCTCACCGTAATCGACATTTGTGACTGGACGTGCGGCTGATGTAGTATCGGTTCACAGTGTAGAAATAATCATGGTAGGGGACATCGTGGGTCAGTACCTCAGCATCCACCTGATAAGACTGACCTTTCTGGCTCTGCTTGTGAAGGATCTACCACAAGAGATAACAGAAATGGATAGGTACATTCTATATTCATGGAGTCCGATAATTTTTCTTAATTTCAGACCAAACTGCTTAGGTTGAATCAGCCAACTCCAAGTGAACTGGAATAGGTTGAAAGACTGAACGATTGACAGAAATCAATTAAGAATGGTAAAGTAGTGGAGGTGGGATGTCTCCAGCCAGAGCCAACAGGAGGTAATAGTATACCATTCCTCTTCTCTGCCTTTCCTCTTCTCCAAGATTTCGGATACCAAATGCAAGACTGGCCACTGACTCTTGACCACAGTCCTTTGGAATTGAGCTGTGAGATCTTTCCCAAACCACAGTCACAGAAATATTAAGTTTAGATCTGGTCCGAGCCACCTGCTCAAGCAGGGACACCAGGACTGCTCAAGCAGGGACACCAGGACTATGTCCATGCAGCTTCTGAAGATCCCCAAGAAAAGACAAATAACTCTAACCTCTTTAAGAAACACGTCAGTGCCTGGCAACACAGTAAAAAGACTGCTTCCTGATGTTCAAAAGGAACCTCTTGTATTCCAGTTTGTGTCCAGTGCCTTTTGGTTTGGCACTGGGCACCACTGAAAAGAACCTGGCTCCATCTTCTTACCACTCTTCCCTCAGGTATTTATGTACCTCAGTAAGATCCTATTTGAGCCCTCTCTTCCAAAGGCTGACCAATCCTGGCCCTCTCAACCTTTTTTTCATAGAATTAATGTTCCAATCCTTTATCTTCTAGCTCTTCACTGGACACTTCCCGGTAGCACCACCCTGTCTTGTACTGGGGAGCCCAGAACTGGACACTTGAAAGCACTTCCATTTTTTCTGACCGTTCTAATTCATACAAATGATGAATACTACTCTCCCCAGAGTCTTCAGTAGAAGTTCAGCTATGTTGAAATTCAAAAGCCCCTTTGATTTCATGAGCACTTACTCAGTAATAGTGAAAGGGGTGGAAGAACGCTTTCTGAGATCCCGCGTTTGAATTGGAGATCCACATTCAGCTCAATGAACTCCAGCCCATGGTCAGATCTGACAGACTGTACAGCTCTCCCTTCCTTTAAATGGCACCAAACAGACACACATACAGACAGGTACCTGCTTTTCAGTTGCAGTTGTAAACTTCCCACAGAGTGGATTGTTAATTGTTACAGTGTATGTCAAAGTCCTCAACTGATTGCCACTGGAATCTCTATTCCAAGGAGTTGATACAGCATCTAAATAACAAATAATGCAAAATCTCACATGCAGGTTACCTGAAAGGCATCATCTCTGCCCTGTCATATCTTAAACTGCAGTTTAAGAACAGTGCAGAGAGAAAAAAACAGACTCCAAGCAGTTGGGATTTTTTTTTTTCCCCCAGAAAAAGGGAAAACTAGTTCACTAACTGAGCAAAAAGTGAGGCAGTAAGTAGCTGCATCTAAATCTACTGAAAGACTCAAGGGTGCAGAGAAGAGTAAGCAAATAAATGAAAACGTGCTTTTTCCCATCTGCTTAAAAGTTGAATAGATTCACTTAGTGATATTCAAAAGCTTTTGCAACTTTGCCTTCCAAGCTAATACTGAATAAATATTACCCTTTTAACTTAGTTTTCTTACCTTATTATCTCAATGAATAAAGCTTACTCATCCGGAAAATTAAAGCCTGCAAGTGCCGTTTAGGAGGCTGCAATAATTTCATCTGTGCACCAGCTCTACAGATTTCACTATTTCTGGGACACAATGGAATCAGAAATACCCCACAGAATACAACATTTTAATATCTTACTCAAAATTCAGGCATCAAGTGAAGGTTTTTTTGTTGTTTTTTTTTTTTAAAAAACAGCATTAAATGAAGTTCTTATTCAGAAAGATGATCTACAGAAACAAGCTAGCTTTCAATGCCTACTTTCACAGAGAAAATATAGAGCTTCAAAATTCTTATAAAGCAGAAGGAACAAAATTCAACTCAGTTCTCTTTAACATTTCTTAGAGGTTGAAATTCTCAAGGTAAATTGCAACACAGAAGGAAGAAGAGTACATTACCTACTATACTCCTGGAATTGAGAAACCTCTGCATGAAGAGAGAATTGGTGAAGAGGATTTCAAACATCTTGTCTGCAGTGATGTGGAAAACTCTGTTTATAAAAAGTCTCCCATAGAGATCATTCTCAGAGGCAGTCTCCTTCACTGCTAAAGAAAGGCAGAGGGATCAGGTTAAAAAAAAAATAACATTATGAAGTTTCTTCATAGCATTAAACTTTATTACAGCTCAAATCCTTTCTAATCTTGCATCAGTAATTGCTTCTTATTCCCAGAAACTCAGAAGTGACAGCAACTCATCATTTTGTAATAAGATGGCTTTCAGGAGCAAAGTCAAGAGCTGGTTTTCTAGACCCAGTCTCACTATTTCCTTGTTCAAATGACTTGATAAAGCAATAATGCAATGTCTCATCACTTGGAGGAACCTTTTACCTTCAGGATCCTACAAGAAGCATTGGAGAAGACAGTGTTACCACAGTCCTCATTTAATGCGTGCCTCTTGTGTGAAGGACGTGCATAGCAAAGGGGACAGTGAAACCACACTAGCATTCCTTTTAACTTGTGGCTAGTTTCAAAATTCTGCTTTTAAAGTCTATTATGCCAGCAGCATCCACATTCTAAGAGTCCAGGTACAGACTCTCAAACACCTTTCCTCAAACTGTTCCTCCCCCAGTAACTATTACAAGGGAAGCACAAGCGGTACCTTGTTCTATTTTGCAGTCCTGACAAATGCACTGAGGTGCTTTATCATCCTCCCTTATTTCAAACTACCAACAAGCACTCAAAAGCTGTTCTGTGGTACAGCACTGAGCTTTGCTATTTCTGCTGCTTGATGGTTCCTGAATGGCTCTGCTTTGTGGCTGTTTCAGCCACTCTCACAAGACATATGGAACAGAATTGTTATCCTGGAAGGAAAGCAGTTTCCTATGCCAACCCCAACTCAGTTTGCTTGTGTTTTAGGAAAAAAGTCCATCCTCAGCTATCAGGGAAAAAAAAAAGCCAAACAGAACCTGAAAACCCATCCAAGCCCTACCAAAAAGCCTGAAAATAAATCTCATGGAAGCAACAGAAAGATAGGACACCTAACCTTTCAATTGATACAAATAAATGCTCAGAGCTAGCAAAAAGTCATTGCCAGCACACAATGCAAAGGTAGTTTGAATATCATGCTACAGTTCACAAAGTGCCCGTAGGCTAAGGTTACAGCACTTAAATCATTATTATTTGGTAGCAGTCAGTATTGATAAATGCAAGTACATCAGGTAAATACCAGAACAGAACTCCTCAGTGAAAACAAGATCTGACTGTGAGCAGACTTCTGCTCTAGCACTGCTTCTAGCCTGCTAGAAGTCCCCATTACACATATACACGTCCCCAGAAAAGTTCTTTGACCCAGCAGGCTACATTATACAACCCCAAAAGTGAAGCATGAGCGAAAACTTTATGCCTGCACAAGAGATGTACTTCCTGTGCTAGGTTCTGCTTATATAATTGCAAAGTGGAACAAGTAGCAAGCACATATTTTAAGACCTATTGAACCAACCAATAATTATTTGCTAGACTACAAATTCAGCTGTACTGAAACATTCTAGCAGATAGCTAGAAGTTCAGCTTCAGTTTTCAATTTATGTTCAGAGACTTTCCTTTCACAGCTGAACCTACCAAAACACAAAACAAACTTGTCTGTCTGACCTCAGCTAACAAGGCTCCAACGCTGCAAAACTTCCTACCACAAAAAGTATTCCCCACTTCCCATCCTCTGCTAAGAAGGAGGGGAAGCTTCAGATATTCTTATGCTGACACCTCCTTTGACTGCTGTGCATCAGCTAATTAATATGGATCCAGACAGGAGAAAATCCAAAGACCGTGTGTTATTACTTTAAGATCTGTACCTTGCTACTGAAATATTTTTCTCTTCAAGCATGAATCTCTCCTCTTATACTAAGGCTCAAGTTCAAGAGCATCCATAGGTCTTGTAATGTTTACAATTATGGATGGATTCCTGTTAGCTGATTTCCCTAAACATTTTAAAAATCTATTCCTTATAAGTCATGACTAGCGAATGAGGTGCCAAGTACATGGAAATACCTACTGAGGGATGCTCTTCTTTACAATCTCTTTCAGTTCTTGGAAAACTGATGGCGTTATCACACAAAACAACATTTTCAGAAAACCCAAGCTGGAACTAGGCTGATTTATCTGGCTAATTAGCTACTTAGATGCTAGGATTCAAACAGCCATTTTTCAGGAAGCCTGGACACCCTTCAAATGTGAGGCCTGCAACATGCATGCATTAACACCCCAATTCCACACCAGCAGAAGCTGGTCAGTGCAGGTACTGAGAGCTTGACAAGTCACTTTCATCTGGGCTACTCAAAGCATCTACAGAAATCCTACACGAAGCAGTGAGCACAAACAGTAACATAACTAAAGAATAAGCATACATATTACACACTTGCAATTTGGACAGAACAGGAAGCTTGAAAGCTTACCTTTGCTACAAGTAGAAATGAATGTTTGTCTGTTTCCTTTGGTTTAACTCACAGGTAAGCATACCTACTTTTTACTTATCACAATTCTAAGGCAGCATCAAGCAATTTACCTAGAATTGGCTTAGAAATATATTTATAAAAAAATGTTTATCTTGTAAAAATATTGGTCTAATCCCTTAGCTTTTAGTGCTGTTCTACCCCCTTAGCAGAACGCAATTACCAGCTGCTACCTCTCAGTATGAAAACATTTATAGATGAATTGGAGATACTGTCTGATAAAAGACTATGAAATTACTGTGACTTTGGGTTAGGACCCTCGGGGACATAAAAATCCAGAAGCAAGTATTACCCTGAGTATCCTCATTCTACATAAAGGCAGCAAGCCTGCTCCCTCCCCCACTACTGCCTTGCACTTTATAAGGTCATTTCCATCACTGCAAAGCAAGCTGTGAAATACTGTTTGCAGATAACACCGTTACGCACCAGTGATTGCAGAGGTTTGAAAACATCTGCAGTGCGAGACAAGGAAGAGCCAGAAAACCAGAGGGGAGCAGGGGGAAAAGGGCCCAGGAAAGAAAATCCTGGTCTTTAAATTCCCACTCATAACCTACAGCTCATGAAGCTAAATACATGCTGCAAGCAAATTAAAGGAGTTGAACCAGTAAGAAAGAGGCTATCTGACAAATTACTAAGACTTTTGATTTTTTCCACTCAATGGAGATGAGGGAGGGTCAGGGGAAAAAAATAAAGTATATACACAGCTCTTGGCACTGCCTGGGATTTCTGTGCCACTGGGAATAGGGAGAAAATTGCACACTACGTGAATAATACGCAGGTCAGAGACTTAAAACAGATGCACTTCAAAATAAGTCAATAAGACCAATTCTTAGACAGAGCATTTTCCAGACACCACCTATTTAAAGATTGCACAGCAGTGTTTGCCATTATAGTAGAATTCTACTATATTTTAAAAGACCAAAGTGTTAAATTAACTTAGCGGATGTACTGAAAAATATTGTTATTTTCTTGCTCACAAGACAAAACTTAAACCTCTCGTCTTTAGATAATTCAGGACAGATAACTCTCCAAATGCATAAGCAACAGATTATTGGTAGCTATACATTTAACAGAACATGTGCTGTCATGATTTTGATTAAAATGTCAACAAGGCAACATAGCTACCATTCTGTATGTAAGGCTGTATATCCAGAATTTCACCTCTTGAGAAGAACAGGGCTGAAATAATTTCAACCAAACTATTTCCACCATTTTCTGCATCATATATCCCTATCTACAGGATAAGTCCAACTACAATTGTACCCATCTCACAGTAGGAGCAGTTATGCTCTCCTCTCAAATGCAGACCATGCATGTGAGGTGGTTATTAATACACACAGAAACAAAACAGCATTAAAGTTGTTCAAGAAGATCAGGAATTTATGATGTCCCCATACACAGTAAAGTTTTCTACCACAAAAGACTGTTTTCCAGCATCTTATTTCTCCCTTCTTTGTATGAAGTATTTTATGCTGCTGAGCATTGTAGCCGCACATATAAACTATACATACAAAAAAGTCCTTTGAGGAAACTCAGAATCTGCTGCTTCTATTTTGGGAATACATATTCTGTGCTTGAACTAAAATTTATCTTCTGAAATTTATAATTGAGACTGTAGATATTACTTTCTAGTTCAGCCTAGAGTTTGTCATGACTCAAACTTTATCATACTAACCTAGGAAACCAAACAAAAGCACCAAGATGCAGGTAGAGAAGCTAGTAGTTTACAGGAAGAGACTCCCTTCCCTAGTATGCAGTGTGAAAATTGCCTAGGACAAGGGAGCTACTTGCCAAGGCTCTGGCATTCCAGCTTTGGATGTCAGGTGTGCCTGGAGTAAGAGAATGACAGCCTTGAATTTGCCCCTCACCTTATTTGCCAGGACACAAGAGAGATTAACTGCATGGGTAAACCTTTGCCGTGTGGGTAAGCTAATTTCATCTGCATGAAGGAATTCACCTTGTAAAAGTATAGGGCAACTGCAATAGGAAACAGACAGGAAAAAATTCTAAGCATGAAGAAGGGAACCTGTGAGAAAAGACTGATGCTGTGTGACTAGAAAATCCTGCTCTGAATAAAAAAGATTTATCCTGGGGCTGGGTGGAGAAATAAAAGCAGCGTAAGTTCAGTTCTCTTTTAAAGAGACACCTCCATTTAATATGCTCTCTTTGCTC
This sequence comes from Chrysolophus pictus, assembly GCA_037305975.1. Taxonomy (NCBI): domain Eukaryota; kingdom Metazoa; phylum Chordata; class Aves; order Galliformes; family Phasianidae; genus Chrysolophus; species Chrysolophus pictus. Next base: position 112,735,559 of record CM074576.1, on the reverse strand, counting down.
AGCATCAGTTGCAGGGATGACAGTTGTTATTTGCTGGTATCACTTAGGCACACAGCAGCATGAAGACAACAGGCCTATTTTCAGTCCATTTCATTGGATACCTTTACTACCAAAGGCTGAAAGAGGCAATACAAAGAGAACAGGAAAACTGCAAAATCTCTCAACACCAGAAGGCTGAAGCTTTCTGCAGCTTTACAGGATACAATTAAGATTGAGTAAACAATCTGTAAAGCTTGTTAAACATGTACAGGATTAAGCAGCAAATTGCACAAATATGCAGACTCACAAAAATGATACAGCTTGATACGTATTGAGTTGAATTTGAACTCAAGAAAACAGAAGCAGTACTGGTGAGCAAAAGGAAAGCTAACTAAAATATAAATATATCCTCAGGCAAAGATCACAACTTGCAAGTGGTGAATTCAATCGATCACTTTGAATGCTTTCCTAGACACTCCAGTGATCCCAGTCTAACAGCATCTACAAGCACCTTCAATTGCCAACTCTGAAAAGACAGATTAAGAGCTGGCCTCAAACTCAACTTCTCTGCTCCTGCCAACAAGTGAAAGTTCTTTCTCTGTGTATGAAAGAAAATCAGCAGTGTATTCAGAAGTTGAGCTTTTCTGTCCTTCATTTGCACATGTGTCACTATCATTCAGTCCAGGTGCAAGGCACACTCTGGCCTTACTCTCTCCCTAGGACATGCAAAACCTCTCATGCCCATGAAAGCATGAGAAGTGAACATCACGTTGTCAAAAAGTTTTTAATTTAAGATATTAGCAACTTTTTACCCACCAAAGGGAAAAAAGTATAATTAAAATTTTCACTTTAAACACCTCCAACAATTTTTTTCTCCTCCCAGCATAAGACATTTTTGCTTCAACTCTGTGAAATACTGAAAAGGCTTAACAAAATCAAAAAGGTCTCCAACTTACTCTACAAGTGAAAGGGGACAAGAATAAGGCAGTCTTATGGATTCCAAACAGTGAAAAGAAATTACCTTCTTCACTATCAGAGGCACTGCTCTTCTCTTGGAGATTTTCATTCTCATTCAGATCCAAGGACTTTTCTAAAGATCTGCTTCTGACTAGCTTAACAGATTTTCTTTCTGAAGATGGAAGGGGGCTCTTTATTTGTTTCTCACTTAGAGACTCTTCCACCTAAAAAAAAAAAAGCAATAGGAAAAAAAATCATCAATAATCATAGACCACTGAAAAAAGAAAAGCAATAAAAACAAAGCCAGAAATTCTACCTGCTCAGTTACCACACAGTCAAACACTGATTTCCTCCACCTCAGCCAGCCTCCCTTACTCTTTATCTCAGACTTTCACTTTACCTTTGTAACAAGACTTGTTTATCAGCTTTTCTTACCAAGAGCCACCTTAAAGAGGCAGTTTACTCCCTATCACAGTTCCTTTCCCTGCATCAATGCTGGCATTTACAAACTCATTAATCTAAAGCAGCAATTCACTTCTCATTGGTCAGATTCGTTTTTATACCATTTTAGAAGAGTCCAACAATCCTAAGGGGAAGCACAATGAAGCAGGCAGAGCATCCCTTTTTCACTAACATTTGGTCACCTCAGTTGAATATTTGAAAAATGTTCTTACTCTGTATGGCTTCATCACCTTTTAACAATGCAAAAAAAATAAAATAAAAGAAAGACAAACAATAACACTGCATAGAGTCATGTTATCTGTAAAATGCTACTTCTAGAAGTAAAGCAATGGAGTATCATCTACCATCTCCAGTACAGAAGCAGAGCATGCCCCACAGCACCAGTCATTGACTCAACGATGCAGCTCTGAATCATGAACTACAGTTTCTGGGCATTAAGCTTGCACACACCTTGAGAAGAAATTGCTAGTGAAACCACATACACAAGGTTTGTGCATTTCAAACTGCCACTTAAAACACTTGTTTAAGAGTTCTCGTTTTCACGCTAAGCCTTCCCTTAAAGCTCCCATTGCATTCAGTGAAAGAACTGGGATCAAGAACAGTAAAGTCCCCATAGGCAGTAGCGCACAGATGGTATTAAATGAGGTTTCCTTAACTGAGTAGCTCCAATTAATTGCAGTACCATCATCCTTAAAGATTATTCAGCAGTGACTTAAAACCAAAAGCATCCGCTGCTTGAATAATCATCATGTTCTTCCTGTACTACTTGACTTTTCTCAAAAGAAAGACTATTTACTATTTTGTGCAACAGAGAACCATTAGCAGAAGCTGCATGGCTGGAAAACAGACAAATGCAAATTCAATCACAGTATAAGTGAGCAAAAATATTCCCCAAAGGTAAATATATATATATATATATATATATATATATATTGCATCAGCAAAGACAACCAATTAACAAATGCTCCTATTAAAAAGAGCTACATGCCTGAAGTTATACTGATACACAATGGAAATGAGGATAATAACCAACATTTCAACGATAATGTTCTATCAACACATGTAGAAAGGAGTTAGTAGTGGTGAAGTGTCCAGTACTGCTGAGCTTTGTACCCATGTTTTTGACCTGCTAACAGAAGGCTACATGATAGGGAAAACCTTACAGAGCCTTCTAAAGAGGAGCAGAAGAAGGAAGGTGGTTTCCATACAGAGATGACCTGCACTTAGAGAAGCAGACATGCCACAATTGGTATTACACAGACTTCATTTAAGCAACCACAGACAGCTATTGATAATAGCTTTTTCCAAGACAGCCCAAGTGATGCCAGCCAACCCCTTCATTAGTTCAGATCTCTTTCTGAAGTGAGCTTGTGGATTTCTTTTGTCTGTCAAAGCAGTAAGGAAGGAGTTAAGCCTTTTTCTCTCCAGCCTCTGGAAGGCAATTATGCTGTGCATCATCAGTGCAATGATATTTGATAAAAGCTTTCTAAGCACTGCCCTCTCCTCTTACTGCCCTTGTGCTTCTACAGTATCTGCTATAATCCTAGGCTGTGGGGAGAGCATTGGCATTCTTTAGAAACACCAAATGTTTAACACAAACATTATGTATTTTAGCTACACTAAAACAGTGAACACATTTATCAAGATTGCTGTTTTACATTATAATTAAAGAACTTTTTTGAAGGGTGACTACTCAAAAAAAAAAAAAAAAAATCATAGAATTTAACCCTGCTCACAGATCAAATCCCTGGACATTTCTGCTTACCTAAATGCCCAATTAGATTTAGCACCTGCAACTAACATCTCTGGGAGCAACACCTACTAGGTAAACAAAACACTTTTCTACACAGAGCCATTACTTTAAAATGACTCGTTCTTGTGCAAATAAGATTTAAACAAGATTTAATCAAGGCTCCCTGGGTAATTTTACTTACTCTAAAAAGTCAGAATTCCCACAGCATCCAGTCTTTCCAAGCCTCCCTTTCAGCTTTCCAAAAAATCTTGTTCTAGATTCCCAGGACTCAGGGACACCAATCTTTGTAGTAACTAAGCTTCCAAACTAGCACCAGTTTTGTTCACTGGGTATCAGTCTCTAGCCACTCGCATTTCCACTGAACTATTTAAAGCCTACTTAAAGTCCAAACAAGTTTTACCAAGTAACAAAAGCCAAAAGACCTTAACGATAGTAAGGACTGTTACAAGCATCTCCTTTCTTCCCTCTGAATTTTTTCAAAGCTGAAACAGCAACTAAGTAGCTGATCTGAGAATAGCGAAAAGCTTTGGCGCTCTGTTTGCTTTTCTTTCCCTTGGGGTATCTATTAACCAAGAGAAAATGCCTGTAACCTTTTAGGACTATAACTGCACATAGTAGCCCCAGGAACCACGCTAAACGCTGTGCACAACTCAGATACCATTACTAAAGCATTTGCCCTCTCAAATAGAGAATTACACTTACAAATTCATTCAACACCACAAAACACCCATGTTTGTTCAGTTTTTATTAACTGAAAGGAAGGGGAAAACTCAACCTAACCAATGGTGTTTTTGTTTTTTGGGTTTTTTGTTTGTTTATTTTTAATTTCCTGCTTTCTAAATGATCTCTGCAAGTTTAATTAAGCAGGAGTAAAGTGGAAGAAAAGAGGTTTCATATATTCACAACAGAAGACTAACTGAACACCGAAGGCAGGGATACATAGCATAACTCACCCTCTAATAATCCTCATGTATAGCAGGCAAAAGAGCCTTGAGGAGATTTTTTAAATAGAAATAGCAGAAGCAAAAACGCATTGGAAGTTAACACAAGTACTACTTTCATAAAGTACTTACATAAAAAGGCACAGGATACATAGGAAAGTGGATAAAACATGACCAGTTTTGTTTCTACAGCTGGGAAGACCAAGGCCTAAACCTCAGCATTATGCAGTGAATTAGAAACTCACACCAACGATGTTATCTTATCCTGAAGTTTGCTTCCCAAATATATTCTTGAAACCTGACAGTATTCATATCCAATTTCTGATGTGAAAACCTTTTACGCTACCATGAACTCCCAATGAATTTCACAAATTACAATTCCCATGCATTTTATATTTACAGATAGAGAAGTTCAGCATATTTCTTATCAGTTATGAATAGCAAGAAAGACTGAGTCAGCACTTACACCTGACAACACGTGTCTATTGAGTGACTCTCCTTCTGTTTGAAGTGTGGATTCCCGAACTAAACCAGCTGTTTTAGGTAGTTTGTCATCCCTTTCTCCAGGTTCATCACAAATGCTGGATCTGTCCAAAGGAAGAAATGAGATATATTTGAAGCCACATATGTATCTGTAAGTAAATAAGCTTGGCTTTGTAAAACTGAACAGTGCAATTCACATCTCCTTTTTAAGCTTTTAATGAGCAATTTCTGCACTCACACAATAGTTATTCTGCTAGTATTAACAGCTACCAGCTAATTCCTCCCACATCTACCTCGTTAACCTCTCAAGCCACGTTTCTCACCATAACCACCTCAATAAATCCAGCTTTTGCCTATGTTGTTAGTAAAAACAAAGCACAAGTGAGATAGAAAGCATCCACTCTGCAGAGAAACAGAGGTAGCCTTGAGTGAATTTAGAAAGAAAATATCTGAAGAAACTTTGAGAGTTTTTTCCTGCATCCATTATTCCTGAGTTGCAAAGTACTGCATTTATTATTATTATTTTTTAAAAACACATAAAACCCAAGAAATACTTAACGGGACACTTTTTGAAGCCTGCAGTGAACTATTTTCTCTTCCTATTACACATACTCAATAACGCAGGAATGAAAAAAGAGATGCTAGTTACATTGTTCAATTTTACAAAGTCATTTACATACAGCTATAAAATTAAAACTCCACTGTTAGAATTACACTGACTGTTCATAAGATAGAGGTCATATTTATTCCAAGAAATCAATAAAACTGTTCCAGAAAGATATCTATATATAGTTTTCTTCTAATTCAACCTAAGTATCATATGTAAAATAAGGTAAGACCTGATACATAGGGACAACAAAGCAAGTATTTCAGTCTCCATGGAGTGAGGAAAAGCATTTGAACAGCAGATATAGCTCTATTCCATTCAGCCCTTCCAAACTGTTGAAGGGCATATAGATCCTGACTAAACAAAAAACACTATTAGGAGAAAAAGTTGATATTTAAGCTATCCTGCCCTCCCCCAGGCAGATCCAGGGGCAGCAAGGTCTTCCTATCTCCCTCTGTAAGGGGCTTCAGTGGTGTTCCTCTTTTAAACAATGAACACAATTAAGTTTTTATGCATATTCAGTTTATGCAGTTCAGTTCTCTGCATCATTTTCCTCTAGCTTAACCTTTCAGGAAGGCTATGGCAGCACTTTGGAAAACAGTTTCTAAAAAAAGAGAACATTACTTCCCCATGAGTATATCAATAAGCTTTATAGTCTCCACTTACCGACACTGTCCATTGTCCTCAGATGATGAGTGGAAGCTCTCCATCTCCTCGGTGTTCAGGCCCAGCTCAGAGCCATAGCTCTGGTGCACCAGCTGCCAGAATTCCTGCTTGGTCAGCCTCTGAAAGAAAGCGAGCTAGTCAAGAACTATGTTATGGAGTAAGGCACAGTAGGTAAAACAGTAAGAAGTTTGAATTACGCCACAGCCTTTAACCTTGCTTCTGACAAGGTCTGCAAGCATTCAGGTATCACATTTCAAGATTAGATTTCAGCATTTTGGGGAACTGAACTCCCATCTACTTCATGTTCCCAACCCATCACTGTTCAACCAATAATACTAGATGTTAAAAAAACTAGCATTTCAAGAAAAAAAAAATGCTTGTAGTTGCATCTTCATTTGTCACCAGCGTTTTCAGAAATATCTTCAAAGCATCCCCCTCCTGAGTTTCACAAGACATGGCACAAAACCAGTAGCTAGCAGACAGCCAGTCACTCCCTCCCCCTTGGATCCCAGACAAACTTTACAGATCTATGCCTGTTTCCTTGGGATGTTCGGACCACTCTACCAGCAGAGAGAAACTAGCACTTCAGTCACTGCAGACATTAGTGCTAGCTCAGCCAGCAGTCCATCTCACCAAGGCGGGGCAGCAGGTGGGACACTGCCACAAGCTCCATAGGTATAATAATACCTTGTCTCACAGCTGGCCGCTCTTCTCTTTCCCTATAAGCTCCATGAGTTCCACGTTCTCTCTGACCATCAGGAAAGCTAGGGAAGTGAGTGCTACAACCAACTCATATCAGCAAAGTAAGCAACTAGTTTCAAAGTCCACTTTTTTCTGGCAGGAAAGGGCCAAACCAGGAAAAAAAAAAAAAGGAAATGCAGTAATGCAGTAATATTGTTTGTGTATTTAGTCAAAGAAGACAGGCATCGCACTGGAAAATGTGCCGCAGTCACGATCCATATTGATCAAGGGAACAGAACCATGCTAATGAGGCAGTAACACAGGTCTGCTTACTATTTGCATGAAATGATCACATTAAATACTCGTGCATTATTTAAAGGGCTTTTAAGCGATCCTCTCCACCTCTTTGCTCTGCCTGCAGTGTTACACTACCTACAATTTCAGCCACCCAAAAAAGGCCGCTCCACAGGCACCAAGGTAAACGCTCACCTACACACGGTCGGTTCCTCACGCCGGGTGGCGGCCCCGCTCCATACGCTCTCCCCGCCCAACACGCACACGGACACACACAGCCCGACACTTTCTCCTCTCACCCTCCGGGCCCGCAGTCGCCGGCCGGCTCCTCCCCGTCGCTCCCGGGCCACCCCGGCCCGTTCCCACTTCCTGCTCGGCGGCAGGGCCCGGCCCCACAGCCGCAGGGGCTGCCCCGGGCCGGCGCCGCACGGCCCCTCTCCCTCCTCCCTCACGGGGAGGCGCGAAGCCACGGGCGGCCTCGGCTGCTCTCTGAGGGGACGGACGTCGGGCGCCCCGCTGGCACAGATCGCTCCCTTTACTTGCACCGGGGACAAAGGAAGCGTTACAACACTGAACGCGCACCTAGAGAGCACGGATCCTAACAGTTAGCACCAGCCTCCACGGCCCCGTGAGGTTTCCTGCGGGGCACCGCGGTGCTCAGCATGCACCAAACGCACAGCTGCCTCACCTTCCTTTCAGGGACGCTCTGTGTGCTTCAGCTTTCTCTTTAAGTGTCTGAATACACCCTTAGAGCCCGCCTGTTTAAATGGCAGGCAGAAGGCTGCCTTCATTCTGTTGCCCAGTACTTCCCCAGCTTTTTTTTCCAGTCGTAAGAGACAACGGCTAAGCACCACTACGCTCATCAGCACGGCCTGCCATCAGTCTGCGGGCATATCAGCCTGCCCTCGTACAGGGAACTCAGTGGTTCACAGAAAGAAGAAAAACTACAAGCTGTGCATTTTAGGAATCTATGAAGTTGCTTCTTGTGGTTTTTAAAAAGTCAATATTACTAACTTCTGTTTCTAGAGCCAGGATTCTTGCAATCTGCTCAATTATTTCTAGCTCAGCTAGATACAGTAAGTCATTAACTGTCAGCCCAGCTTAAAATCAGACTTGCTGTACTGTAATCAGAAAAGATTAGTTCTAAAGGCAAAGAGGGCATGACTTTTCTGGCTCAGATTTCTGTCTCTGAGCAGCAGCAGTCTGGAGTAGCTCTGAAACTTGTAAAGCTGAAACTAAACCCAGATTACTCTGCCCACTCAAGGTGATGGTCTGTGCTATATTATTTCTCAGTTCTTTGTATTCAAAAGAAAAAAAAAAAAAAAAGACTACAAGCAGCAGTGGTGCACATTTTTGTTCTGGAACACAGTATCAATACTTCATGTCACACCAGTCAAAGTGGTGGCATCAAACAGGCTGTCCTACAAAATACCATAAGCAAAGCTACTGATTTTTACCCCCATGGACAGGTGCAAAAGTAAAGACAAGATACTTAGATGTACAAGATACATAGATGTTTAATCCAGAGACACCCTGCACACATAAACACACTCTCAAACCAAGCAACTCTAACATGGAATGTTGCCCAATTTCTTGATTACAATGGCAAAGGGTAACAGTGAAAACTTGGTTCAGTTAAAACTGCCTGATCATGAAGGTCAAAATCGACCTGAGCCCTCTTTGATCTCTAAAACAACCTTTTCTGAATGCAAAGGTGCAACAAGTCTTTTTCAAAACCTTGTCTTAGAATCTGGTTGATTTGCTGCCCCACGGGATGTTTGCACAAGAACCCCAGTTCGACTGAAGTTCTGGTCCCTTCTCACACCCCCAGACTTATCTGCTTCAGCACCTGGAGACTGGTGCAAATCTCTACCAAGCAAAGCAAAGAAATAAAAGGAAAATAATTCAACTCTAAGGACAAGGACTCACAGGAATTGAGACTGAGTTAAGATCTTGTTCTATTAGAAATAAGGAACACTGTGTTTGTTTGGAATTTGAATAATCTGCTTAATTATATTCTAATTTGTTCTTTCTCTTTCAAACTGGAGGGATATTTGACATCCATGAACTTCAGGAGAATAAAGCAATAGTATAAATGCCATTGCTCTTTCTATCATTGGCAATCATGACTAAAGTTGTTTCTGCCAATTTGGAAAGCCTGTTGAAAAGCAGGAATCATGGCTGATTTAATAAACTGATGCATTATTTAAAGTCTCGGTGGATGGGAAAGCTGCTATCTGTTTTATCAAGGTTGGTGTCATGTCTCTTCCAGACCTACATTAATGATTCCTTATTTTCCATGATGCTTCCCTTCCAAACAGAAGCATTTCAAAAACAATGGCATGGTAAAAAGCTAGAAGGTTCACTTTGACTACCTTTTGCAATGGGAATTAATTAAACGTGGATTTTTTTTCCCCTCAAGCAGAAGTCTTTACATGGACATTTTAAAAAGAAAAGTGCCATCTCAAGAGGAGGCTACCCACTGGTTCTAGTTCTAAAAGGAACCAAAGTTGAAGGGCATCAAGTACAGAGAAGCTATAGCTGAGCTGCAATTCTGTAGCTCAAAGGCATCCTTGCCAGACCATGAAAAAGTTAGAGGACAGCATGTTGGCCTAATTAAGCTTAGAGTAAATGGCTACATGCTATTTCATGTCTTTCTCCTACACAATGCAATTTCTAATCAAAAAGGCAGAGTTCACAGAAGGCTACTTGTTGAACTGTCTATGACCATGACACTTAAGTACAAGGCAAAACGGCCACAAGATGGAGATCTGGTAAAGAGCATGCTGACCCCCCTGAGAAGTTCAGCAGGGGGTAAAAGCTTAGAGTATACCGAGTAAAACAGGTAAGTCACTCTTCATCAGAAGTGAGACCATGTAATATAAACTCAACAGCTAGGAAGTTCTGAAGAGGCCACAGATAGCATTTGAACTTGACGGTTGTGCTAAAATGATTTGAAGCACATGCAATTCCAACCCCAGGATCAAAGTCTGCAACTCTGGGATTATCTACCAACAGGTGGTGCAAACTAACACTGTGACAGTTGCTTACAGTTTCCTTCTGACAAGACATGAATAACTTTATTTCATAATTTAACAGTACCATGTCATTGCCTAGACTGGTAGATACATTTCAGTGAATAATTAAATTATCCATAGGGTTTAAAACATTCAGCTGCTAACAGAAGGAACATTAAAACCAGCTCCTTTTGGAAATGGTTCCAGGGAGATCATTATGTTGTCACAAACATCACAGATTCTGACAGGATCTCTTTGACAACTACATCCCAGAAACACCAGACTCACAGCACTGCATACCACACCAGAGCCTCAGAGGTAAGACATACCTTTCAAATGTATACTGTCCCTGTGATGAGGGCATGTGCTCATCTACTTGGTGTCCCTCTGTAACTTGATCTAGTTTGAATAAGCAGTCAAGATTTTCATAAACAGATTAATTTTGCCTTAATTGGCACTTTCCTTTATTTTCAGCTTTTGGTTATAGAAGTGCCTCTGGGTTGCCTTAACACTCATTTAACCAAAAATGTCTGTAGCAACTGCGTAAGTACTGCAACAGCTTTAAGCCTTTGGGTACCACTGCACTACAGAGTTTATATAGAGATATTTCAGTATTCAACTGCAAATATGTTGGAATATTTAAACAATGAGAGCCATAAACAGGAAGGAGATGGTTTTCAAAAATTGCATTACTTACACTGATGTTCTGCAACAAAATTGTCAGTACATTTTTAGAAAGATTAGCTTATGTGCCCACAAATTGAAACATAAATCAACCTAACAAACAAGAGTTGCCAAAATATACTCCCATATCATTCAGCCTACTTTTGTTGCGTTTATTCAAGGTCAGGGGAATTTTAATGAATGGCTGGCAGAGGTTCTACTAACTTATCTGAGAAGGTGACTTTTGGCTTTTTTTTTTTTCTTAAAAGGAAAAGAAAGTTTTCACTGAAAAAGACACTTGATTACAAGTTAGCTATAGAAATCTTGAAGGAAATACATACGAATACCTGCTTAAGTTAGTTTAGAGAAGCATGCAACCTATCTTCAAAAATAACCAGCAAAGCTATACACAGCAGTATAAAGATAAAAAGGATAGGAAGCTTATTTGTCATCTGAAGCACAAGGAGGCAAAGGAGACCACAAGGTTAGAATTCTGTGTCAAGACGGAGTTAATTTTTTCTTCAGGAAAGTCTTTCATCCTCTCAAGGTGCATCTCCATATATTACAAAAGATTCTTTTGTTATTTAACCACAGGCACCAGCACTTAGAAGCTTACCTTATCCAACAACACATTCTGCCATAAGCGAAAGATACTGAGGTAGCTTCTGTCTCTTGCACTGAACGATGTGAAGAAAAACTGCAGAAAAAAAAAGTATGAAAAGCTCACTTGTAGGTATTTAAGAAAACCACAATGCTTCCTTATACCTTAAATATACTAAGGTTTTCAGTCACTGCATGCTCCTCTCATATTTCTCATGCTGAACACTTTTTATCACTTTTAATAAGCAAGAATTAGATCTCCAATAGTCAGAGTAAATAAAAAATCTTGCTTGTCTGGACATTCAATTGCAACCATTTGTACCCCTCAACTAAATACATAGTTAAAGTCTTTCGCCCACTTCCAAATGGGAAGTGGAACAAATCAGATGTAAGAGCCTATTTCTTAAAGGCCACAGCCCTTTCCATCCTACTTCTACATACTCCTTTTATTAAATCACAGAATCATCAAGGTTGGAAAAGACCTTCAAGATCATCCAGTCCAACCATCCACCTATCAGCAATAGTACTCACTAAACCACGTCCCTCAACACAAAATCCAACCGTTCCTTGAACACCTCCAGGGTCAGTGACTCTACCACCTCCCTGGGCAGCCCATTTCAGTGCTTGACCACTCTTTCAGAAAAGTAGTATTTCCTAACATCCAGCCTAAATCTCCCCTGGCACAGCTTGAAGCCATTCCTTCTAGTTCTATCACCAGTTACATGAGAGAAGAGGCTGACACCCAGCTCATCACAACCTCCCTTCAGGTAGTTATAGAGAGCAATAAGGTGTCCCCTGAGCCTCCTCTTCTCCAGGCTGAACAACCCCAGCTCTTTCAGCCGCTCCTCATAAGGGCTGTGCTCCAGTCCCCTCAACAGTTTTGTCACCCTTCTTTGAACCCGCTCCAGGGTCTCAATGTCTTTCTTGCAGTGAGGGGCCCAGAACTGGACACAGTACTCGAGGTGTGGCCTCACCAGAGTTGAGTACAGGGTGACAATCACTTCTCTGTTCCTGCTGGCAACACCGTTTCTGATGCAAGCCAGGATGCCATTGGCCTTCTTGGCCACCCAGGTACACTGCTGGCTCATGTTCAGCCCAGCATCAATCAATATCCCCAGGTCCATTTCCTCTACGCAGTCTTCCAGCCATTCTGCCCCAAGCCTGTAGCATTGCCTGGGGCTGTTGCGGCCAAAGTGCAGGACCCAGCCTTCGGCCTTGTTGAATCTCATCCCGTTGGCTTCCGCCCTGCTATCCAGCCTGTCCAGATCTGTCTGTAGGGCCTTGCTACCCCCAAGCAGACCAACACTTCCAGCCAACTTGGTGACATCCACAAGCTTACTGAGGGTGCACTCGATGCCCTCATCCAGGTCATCAATAAAGATATTGAAGAGGACAGGCCCCAGCACCGACCCCTGGGGAACACCATTCGCGACAGGTTGCCAGCTGGATTTAGCTCCATTCACTACCACTCTCTGGGCCCAGCCTTCCAGACAGTTCCTTATCCAGCCAAGAGTGTACCCGTCCAAGCCACGGGCTGTCAGCTTCTGCAGGAGAATACTGTGGGATACAGTGTCAAAGGCCTTGCTGAAGTCTAGGAAGACTACATCAACAGCCTTTCCCTCATCTACCAGATGGGTCATTAGATCATAGGAGATCAGGTTGGTCAAGCAGGACCTGCCCTTTGTAAACCCATGCTGGCTAGGCCTGATCCCCCAGCTGTCCCGCACATGCCACGTGATCTCTCTCAAGACAATCAGCTCCATAACCTTCCATGGCACCAAGGTCAGGCTAACAGGCCGCATTCTCTTTACAACCCTTCTTATAGATGGAGTTACATTGGCAAGCCTCCAGTCTTCCGGGACCTCACCAGTCAACAAAGAGCGCTGACAGATAATGGTGAGCAGCTTAACTATCACCTCCGCCAGTTCCCTCAGCACTCTAAGGTGAATCCCATCCAGCCTCATAGACTTGTGACAGTCCAGCTGGAGTAATAGGTCTCCAACTGCATCCTTCCAAATTGCAGGGGGTTCTGTCCGTCCTCCACCTGAGACTACCAAGCCAGACAGCGGAGTACCCTGAGGATTAACTGGTGTGATCTTTAAAGACAGATGTAAAGAAGGCATTCAGAACCTCTGCCTTTTCCTTATCCTCAGTGGTCACATTCCCAACCTCATCCAGTAAAGAATGAAGATTCTCCTGAGTCCTCCTCTTACCATTGATGCATTTGTAGAAAGGTTTCTTGTTCCTTTTAACCCCAGAGGCCAGATTGAGTTCAAGCTGGGTTTTTGCCTTTCTGATTTTCTCTCTACACATCTTAACAACTTCTCTGCACTCTTTGAGTCACCCATCCCTTCTTCCACAGGAGGTAAATTCTCTTTTTCTCCTGGAGCCTCAAGAATAGCTCCCTGTTCATCCATGCTGGTCTTCCCCGATGGCTCATTAAGCGGCTTAGGGGGACAGACAGCTCCTGCACCTTTAAGACTTCCTTCTTGAAGAGACCAGCCATCTTGGATCATTTAACTCTCTAAGACTGAAACCCAGGGGATTCTCCCTACAAGCCTTCTGAATAATTGAGTCCACCCTCCCAATGTCCAAGGTAGCAGTTTTGCTGTTCCCCCTCCTGGCTCCACCAAGAATCAAGAACTCTACCATTTCATGGTCACTCTGTCCAAGACAGCCCCTGACCTCCACATCTCCCACCAGACCTTCTGTTTGCAAACAGCGGGTCAAGCGGGGCAGCTCCTCCATTGGCTCTCCCATGTGAAATCTTTTCACATGGGATGTGAAATTACAATAATTAAGATAGGATATCAAATTAATGTGTCATTTGTAGTTTTAAACTATTTAGAAGTTGGTTCAGTAGAGAAAAAAATATCTTCCTTGATGAAAGAAATTAATCTTTTTAGAAGAACTTGAGAGGGAGCAGCCAAATGTGGAACAACAGGAATCATAGCCCCTTCAGAGAGAATAGTTCCAGAATCATCCTAGAAAATTATCTTCTGTATCCAGTCAAGAAGTCTCATTTTTGAGGCATTGCCAGAGGTATCATGAAATACACATTGGACAAGAGCATTTTGCATCACACTTTTCAGTTTCATCCCAATTCAAGTCCCAGAAAACAACTACTTCCACCATATAAAATTGGGTAGTTTACATGTAGATTTCTCCATGACTCAAAGCCCATGTATCACAGTTCTTTCACTCTCAGCAATTTCTTATGGAACATTTAAATCTGATGAGAACACAAAAATAACAAATTCAAAGACATTCTGAATTCATTTCCTGTATTTTTAGTTTTTAAGTAGACTTTGATAACCAGTAGGACAAGAATTCCCCTTTCTGGTTACTGCATCAGTGTTAGCAGTGGGGTCTGTAATCAAGCTAGAGTTGATAGTTTGGTCTCTGTGCACATCAGCTTTCAAGTCCGCCTTCTAATTCTAGTGACGTTTAAAAACTTGACAGGGAAAGCTACTTATTCAAAACCAGAAGTGCTCAGTTCTGGAAATTATCATTTAAAAAGACAAATGTATTTAGATTCAGGTTTTCACCTTCTCTCCTTTTGTTGCTATCTGTATGGCATTCGGAATGAGCCGAGCAGTCTTTTCCTTTGTCATGAAAGTGATATCCTTCAAAGCAATAGAAATCTAAGCAGAAAGAGAATAAATAAATTTTTTAGATTTAAGTTATTTTCCATTTACAGAGTCATAGAACACAAAAGAAGAACTCAAACTTTAATCCCAAACACCAAGATGAAATACAAATAAGATTTTGAAGGCAGTTGTCTCCATTTGCTAATCTTCACAACAAGCACTCCAAATTTGGAGCAAATTAAGTTGATTTAAGAGCGATTTCCTCTTCTTTCATATTAGGATTGGAGAAGGAAGTTGTTCTCTCTCTTCTTTCCTTTCACCCTTGCAGCAGCACTCCACAATGAAGGGCAAAATATCAACTATATAAAACCATACAGGCTGTGATTTCAAAAGGATTTTTTTTTTTTTAAATATCATGTCTACAAGATAATTTCATCCATCTGATGAAATTATCATGATGAAATCTGATTTTTAAGTGAGCATTTACATGTCTTCTTAAGTATGCAAACTATTTGTTGCCTGCACTGTATACATCAAAGCAGATAGAATTCAAGAGCTGCATGTTTTGATACATCACCATCACCTGTAACTAGGCTACCTTCCATTTCTCTTCACTTCTTTATGCTATTTCTTCAGCAGGTGCTTCCATGAAGACTTAACTCACTAAGCTAATTTCACAGAAAGAGAGCCAACGTGTCACGAATATCTACTTCTGCTTATACTGATCAAAAGCTACAAACCACAATGTGAGAACTTGTATCGAAGCTTTTTTTCAGACTGCCTATAGTTATTCTTACATGTTGATACTTTGTATATACACATATATATGGCAAGGCAAATCATTAAAGAACTGTAAAAATCAGCTTCAAGATACAAGAAGAAAACAATTGCCAAATGTCTTCCTATACTGAATGACTGAGCAGGCTTATTTCTGCACACACATCTCCAAGACTACTCTCATTTTATGGTACAACAGATTTGCATTTCCACTCAGGGATATAGGCTCAGCATGAGATAGACAGGATAAGAGTCCCTCAAACCAATCTTACATCCTGATACTACAAGAACAAAGAAATGGACTTCAAGTACACTAAGAAATCTTACTGTAGTCTCCCATCGGAAAATGTTGCTGTGGAAACAGAGCCAGTTTTCAGAGAGATACAAGCGTCCTTGCAGCAGGATATCCTTCTGGAGTGCACAAGCATAATCTACGTATAGAGAGAAAAAGCAAGTTTACTCACTTATTACAGTTCAGTAGACCCAAGCATGTTAACTTAAAATGAGATAATGGTATTACAATACAAATCAAAATCCATTTCTTTCACTCTTTTCAACTCTGGTGGCAGACTTGCATTGGGTTGCACCCAGATCATTGTTCTGGGAACACCTCAAGGTCAGAATCAATGGAAATACCTGTATAAAAGACAATATTCCATATACTGACCCTCTGTGCCTTATCCTATGTTTTCAGTGAAGTAGTAAGAATACATAGGAGAAATACTCACAAACATTAGTCAAGCATTAGAGAGCCTAAATAAAACAATACACAGACAATTTATAGTATAACAGATTATACCACCAACTCCTACGTAACAATAGTTCATATACTGTCGTTCAGCAATAATTTTCTACTACAGCAATAGTTTTCCACTGAACAGATCCTATCACTAGCTAAAGCTATCTGCAGAGTAAGACATTAAAGACAGCTTGAAGCAATCCAGTTCTTTAGGCAGGGAATATTTTCATCACTTGACTGTCGTTTTTATTATGATACTGCCTCAGGCTGAAACATCCCTACTAAGGAATATTTTTCATCTGGAATGCAATTACTCATCATCAGATACCTGCTGATCAAAACTGAGATATAAGGATTTGCTTGCACTTTTAAATCTTTGAGAGAATTTTCATGAAGAGCCTGAAGAGTCAAACACTTCCAGAAGCACTCAGTACTAAAGTGAGCGTATGGAAATAAATGTCAAAGTTCCCTTCAGTCATACAGAAAGAAAGTTAAGTCTGAAAGCTCCAACTTAGAGGTTATGTTATGTTTCTTTCTGTACATAATAAGCATCTGTTCACACAGAACTTTAATTTCAGATTTCAACTGTAGAAGTATCAAAGTGTTTCTCCCTTTTTTATTTTGAAAAACACTTTGTTCTTTTTCAAGTTATCATTTTTATTTTGTATGCATCAAAAAGATGAATAAGTTCTTGTCCAATCTGCAAGAAGTTCAGAAGTCTCTCACCATACTAACTTAATGGTAAATATGCATCTGCAAAGTTTTCACTACAATTTTAAAAATTCTCCTGAATTTTCCCTCAAATGAGTAGAAATAAAGTTTCTCACAAGATGCATGAAACATACGTACAAGCCCAAACAATTTCATGAACTTAAATTCCAAATGAATAAAATTTCAAGTGCACGTTTAAAATTCAAGAAGAGTCCAAAACCAAAGTGCTGGAGAGATAGAGAAGGCAGCAAGAGTCTGAGGTTAAGGACTTCCAGAAACTAATTCCAAAACTTTTCCATCTAACTTCTATGTTTGGAAGACTGGCACTTATTTAAACCTATAAGTACTGTCTAGCACTTTATGGGACCATCTTACTACTTTTTTCTCATCCACATACTAGCCAGATACCCATACTAGAAACGATATAAAAAAAAAAAAGATACTCCTCTTTTCTTGCAGAGCTAGCACAAAATTACTTCCCTGGGAGGCTTAGGCAAGTGACAAGCAACACCGTAACCTAGCTACAAAAGACAATGTCAAAACAAAGGAAGAGGTTAGCATTTCTCCTTTTGTGTTATCAGATCCAGTAACTTATGATGCTACCTATAAACAACAATTTTCAGACAAATTAAAGTTAGTGGCACTCCTTTAAACTCCCATTTTGAAAGTCTAAACCTTTTATTGTCATAGAATTATTTAACATGATCTTTGAAAGTAGGTTGCTCCAAAAGTAATGCTTCCTATTTATTTCCATGAACATTACAACAGCTACAAAGCACAACAGCACTTTGATACAGCAAGTTCCCAGCTACAAAACACTACTGCTCAGCACAGTCACCAGTTAGCTATGCATTTTCGTTAGCTAAGAACAAGAGCCTGCATGCTGCACTCAAAAATCTGCATCAAGGAGATGGCTTGCTGTTTCACATGTTCTGTGGTAGCATTGTTACTAGGAAAACATTGTCCATGTCAATGTGGACAGATGAAAGTTGGAAGGTGCCAAATCTGTAGATTTGACTATACAGACTATACAGTGGATGTGACAAAATGGTCCAGCCAAGACTGGCAACATGCTCCACAGTCTTCAAACTGGTATGAGGCCTGATGTTACAATGTTGCAAGAGAAAGGGTGTCTTCTTTTCTGGCCTGACTCTTCAATCAGAGCCTTCAGCTTAGTCAGCACCAACAGTTTGTTCAGTTTCCACGATATCCAGAAGGATTATCCCTCTCCTACCCTAGAAGAGGGTACATACAGTACTCACAGTACTCATCACTTTACTCACCAGAAACTGCATCTTGAACTTTTTCCTTCAACGGGGAATTCATATGTCACCACCCTACAAACTGTAGTTCTGACTCCGGCTTATAGTGGGAACACCAATATCTCATACACCAGTAATGATGCAACCCAGGAACTCACTTTCAGCCTCATATTGGTTCAACAGGTCCTGACAAATTGCTTACAGTGTTCTTTCTGTTCTGGATGAACACTCATGGGATTCACCTGGTGCAAACTTCGTGATATTCTAACATTGCCACCATGGTTTCTAATACATTGAAGCCGATATTCAGCTCTACATAATTTCCTGGTCACAATCCATTGATTCACATGGATGAGTTGATCCAGAACACGGACCATATTTCATGTTGCAGTCACTACTGCTGAAATGCACCACCCACTGCCTCATTGTGCCTCACATTCACTGTTTAGTCTCAAAACAAAGCCAGTACAACTACAGAAGTCCTACCTTCTCTCACAGCATCTATAACAACTAATTCAACCATAATTAATTTCCTCTTCAAAGAGATACAGAGGACTCTTCACACACTCAAAGGATAGAAAATGAGTTAATTACAATGCTTCAAGAGTTACCAAGTCAGTCATTCACACTGAAAAGAACATAAAACAAATCCACTGCTCTTAGGATTTAATTCTACCTCTGTTCTCACACTTACATTGCACAATTCAATACAAGTATATTACACTCACAGACTAAGTGCTCACCATGATCCTGCAGAGTAACTCCTTCCCAGCTTGTCAGCTAACATGCACCAGTCACACCTTCATCATTTCCAGTGGGTATTTTGTCACTCAGTAAAAAGTAGCAGTAGCAAAAGAAATCAAGAAGCTTTCACCCAATATATGGATGAACCAGATGATTCTGTATATTTTTCTTCACCTCTCAACTCAAACAACATTCTGTCTTTTTCAAAAGTAGGCAGTACACAAAAGGACTTTGGGCCTGGCTTTCCCTACAGGCATTTGATAGTAGTTTAGAGATAGGAGAACAGAAAATTCTCAGCTACAGATTGAATACGCCATTAAAAAAAAGCCTTGGTATAGCTGCAGTCGGAAATTATCAGCCTAACAAAAGAGCTTTTGGTGTCATTGTCTTACCTACTATGAGTCTCTCTGAGTCTGGCAGATGAGAAAACTGCCTCTTGAATTCCTCACTCCTATATTTGTAAGTGGAACTTGAGAGCTGCAACAAAGAATGGCAAAAGGTTAAGCAAACAGATTTATTTTCAGCCATTAACTGTCTTCGTACTAGATCTGTAACTTTATCTTAAAGACCAAATTAACATCAAAGGAGCAATAAGGAATAGGTGGTATCTAAATGTGACAATGTCTCAGCCACAATCTTCACTTATGCAATACTGTGCTCCCAGAATTTAGGATAGGATGATCCATGCTGTACGAGGCCAGATGCCAGTTATAAGGCATTACAGCTGCTTGACGTCAACCTATTCCACTCAAGAAACACAAGACAGCCTTTGCAGGGCTAAGTCTCTTCTAGCATGGACTCAGTGAAGAGAGAGCAAAACCACAGCATGAGAAGGGACAGAGCAGATGAGGTCCTCACGCAGGCCACCAGTTGGACAGAAGGATACCACCTACAACATCATTTTCTAATTAGAGTGCCACTGAAGAAAAATGTTACTATAGAAGGGATTTTTGCTAGTTGCTATAACTAAACCTGTTCTTCTGTATGTACAATCATCAGCACCACTATCACTTCTTGATTTCCTGACCTGAGTTACTTCACCATGCATTTTAAAATAAGATCAAAATCTAGGGTTCGTGGTAAACTCACAGCAGAGCACATTCATCCAGGTGGCCCTTAACTTCTCATTCTTATAAACCAATGTCCCTGCTCCCTTTCAAATGAAAAAAAACCTCCACACGTTCTCCCGGAACAACTCTGCTGTAAAAGCCCTATTTTTCATTGTACAGTAATAATGAGGTCTCATTTTTTCCCTAATAGACGTTCACCACTTCTTCTAAGGGCCTCACTGATGAAATGTTGCATAAGTCAGCATTTCAGTCAAATTATAGCTAAGACAGGAAGAAGTCACTCTCAAGCAATACAAGATTTTTTTTTTAGTTAGTTTTTTTTTTTTTAATAGTCTGATTTTTGTTAAGCTTTTCTGAAAATCTTAACAGTATACGGCTGCTATTCTTCCCCAGAGCACCTTTCTCATTCTAGAACTTGGCATATATCTTAAACTCATTTCTGTTAAAAGATCACTGGCTATTTATTTTCTGGATGGGGGAAGAAGGGTGGCAGAAGAACCACTTTTGACCATATAGCCTTACAGTATATTTACTAGAAGACACTCAGTTTTGCAACACTCCAACATCAGTTGGTCAGTAACCTTTAGATACATCCATGGTTGCTTTTATAGTTCAGAATGCAACTCTTAAGCCACAAGTATGGATGTTTAAGTGAATAAAATACACCAAGGATGAAGTTTCCAACACAGTTTAGCTTTAAAAAGATACTGAGTTCCTAAACATTACCTCATATTACCTCTCATAACAGAAAGTCTTTGTGTCTGACCTCAAGAGAGCACACACTTGCTGTCCACTAGTATTTTGAGCACTGCAAATGAAAAAGGCAGTGAGGGAGGCAGAGAAAATAGGTACTTCTCCCAGAAGGGGAGAGAAGGAAGAATGAATGCTTTAGGTGCAACCAACAGGGCTATCTTGGACATGCCCTCTAAGCTGTATGCTTACACCGTTTTGTTACAGCTATTTCTGAAGTTACAAGTGTTTTATTATTCGAGTACATGTCATCTGTTAATGTAGATGAGCTGTGGTTTCTTGGCCTTGTCGTGTCATACTATGAAGCACACGCTTTTCACTGATCATCTGAAACAGATATTCAATGACTGCATCCCATCAAGAAAGAGTTGTTTCCAATTATTCTAAAGAAAAAAAAAAAAAACATGGGAAAGAATTAAAAGCTACCTTGAATTTGTGAAGTTTCTGCCTATAGTTGCAGACACATTACATAGCCACGACTGTCAGACTGAAGTCTGAACCTACTCAATAAAACTAACTCGATAACACTACTTTAAATATGAGAGGAGAAAAAGAACTCATCTGCCATGAGAACAGAAGAAAATTGAAAGTCTTCCAGTCTGACATATGTAGCCATACTTTAAAGGAAGACGAACTTTCTCAGAACTGAGAAATACTGAACAGAACTGAGCTATATTGAAATCGACCATTTCTTTGGTTACAAGACAAAAGGAATCAGGAAGAGAGAATCAAAATGTTACAGAATCACAAACACTTTTATACCAGTGCCTGAATCAGCCAGTTCAAGAGCTACAAGAATCCAAACCTCAAGAATCTTGAGTTTTACTTAGAAATGGAATTTCTTTAGAGCATAAAACCTGCTGCAACTTGTCTGAAAATCCCTTACTGCCACTGATGAGTGTTCTTTGTCACATGATAAGCAATAAGAAACACTCTTATTAATTGTACTTTTCTATGAAGCTCTTAGAATGTTTATGAAGAACCTGCTCCAAATCCTTATCTAATCAGCAGAAGAAAAATGAGCACATTGAAGCTTTTTAACCTTATCTTTTCCTTATTTTGTATGAAGAGTAGCTCACTTAGATTTGTAATTATTACGCGCTCAGCATGTGGCTTGGTGATTAAGACATCAGTCAACGGACTCTGGAAACAAAAGGAGCATTTTTAATACAACTGGGAATACCAATTTCCTTCAAAAGAAGAAAACAGACATCTGCATTTATGTGAATATAGCATCTCTCATATCACCATTAAAATATTCATAACACAGCAGTGTTTCAGGCAGGTTGCCACCCCTCCAGGTTACAAAACTTACCATTAAATATTAAAACAAGAAAAGCTGACATTAGGCTGCACTATAGAGCTTAACAGAGGAAAACAGCCGTTTTTAATACATGCACATTTCTAAGTTTAATTATAAGTCATCAGGAAAACACTTTGCCTCAGGATAATCTTAGGCATTTCTGGGCACGCTATATTTGATCACTAAGCAAAACATTAAGTCCAGTCAACAACATACTAGTATTCTTTATCTGAAGCCACAAAGTACACCAGACATCTGTAAAACAACATAAGCAGAAAAACCTCTTCAGCATCATCCAGGAAGTTTTATAAAGGCAGGTACTTAAGAATCAGGTACTACCTGAAGACACTGAACCAAAAGATTAACATGCCTTGTTTAGAAATGGACCAGAGTCCAACTATATAAAGTCAACTTCCAGAAATAAGGTCAACTTAAATAGGACTAACCTGAGTTTATTTATACGATGAAAGCTTGTTAAAAAACAGTGTCCTTTCACACTTAAAACATCAAAGTATGGACAATGCAAATAATTTGAGCCACTTAGCAAACCATGGAGGAAAATTAAGCTAAACCCTCTCCCAAAGGTACCACAAAAAAAACTACCTGTCAGGAAATAGTTTGATTGCACATATTGCTAAGCATGCAAATAGTCAACCTCAGCAGAATTGTGTACATTTTTAAAGCTTACTAAAAACAGTAATAATTTTGCATATGCTTTGTTAACATTT
The DNA here is from genome assembly GCA_037305975.1 of Chrysolophus pictus. NCBI lineage: Eukaryota > Metazoa > Chordata > Aves > Galliformes > Phasianidae > Chrysolophus > Chrysolophus pictus. The sequence goes on along the minus strand of CM074576.1, from coordinate 112,712,782 downwards.
TGCCCTTGTTTTGAGACAACACAAAACTACACATTACCAGGCAATTTGCAGTATTTTTGACATGCAGAAGAAAATACAAAAAGCTGAGAGCACAGGTCAGATTGTATTACTCACGAAGAGTAATACAACTTGGACATCACCTGATTTTAAGAGATTCACACAAGCCTCCAATGAACTTCACAGTCCTGGAAACAGTTATTGTCATGTGCTTGAGGTCATACATCCAAATAAGCCTGTGAACAAGCTGCCTGACTTTCTCCTTTTATGTTCAGAAGCCTCACTTAAACATTAAAACATGGCCAATGAAAACACTGCTTTTGCTCTCCAGCCCACAAGCAAGGAGATTTAATGCTGTTCACCTCTCTTAAAGACCATCTGCTATGCTATTCCCCAAATACAGACAAACTTGACCTACACTTTCCAATTAAGTTTCAAGGTGTGGCTGAAAATAAATTACTTTTTAATCCTACATTAGCACATTAAAAGAGCCATTAATTACCCTTGGTAAAATATTTGCATTCTTAAACAATGTACCTTTTCCTCTTCCACTATATCTAAAATTCTACTTAATAACAAGAGTTAAAGTATCCAGGAGGACAACACACAGTGGGAAAGGAGTTGAATTTTATACAAAGAGCGCTTTAAGTCAGAAGTATTTTTGAAACGTATCTGTAGAGGGAGAAATGTAAAAAGCAATCCAACACTAAACTTTCCAAGTCTAAAGTTTCATTAGGCTATGGGAGACCTACCTATGTCAACAGCCATGAACAAAAGTCTCATTTAGCAGTAGAAGGCAAGCAAACTAGGACTTCACTTCCTCCAAAGCAGATACAGGCAAAACTTACCTTTAAAAAAAAAATGGAACAATTCCCATAGAACATTTGGGCAGTGTCCCTCCACTGAGGCTAACAAGCATTTTCATCTATGAAGCACTGCTCCCACTACAGTCATTTCTTCAGTCTAGAAAGCTTCATTAGAACCATCCAATCTAACCTACAAAGCACAAGCCACACTTATACTGCGTTAAAACCCCTGCTTTAAAATTGGAGCTGTGATTATTAAATTTCCTCTTGGGAAAGAAAAAAAATTACACGCTCACTTTATCTTCTTGATATAAAAAGTATCACCACTGATGGAGAATCTATCCTAGCTATAAATTGAATGTTACCTTCATCTTGTGAACTCTGCAAGCAAGCTACCCTCTATCTTCTTTTGGAAGACATTAAGTTTCTCAAAGCTATTGCCAGGAAGACTTTTTTTCAGACTTGTTTACATGCTCTACTGAATTCTCTCTTACTTTCAGTTTACTTCTTTAGCTATAAGCTACTGAAATATATACAACATTGCAGGAGTCATGTCAAACACATATATCCAGGGCTCATGTTTGCTATTAGGCACAGCAACACAGTGGAAGCTCACGTTCACATGACGACTAGACTCTCTTGTATTTCCAGGATCCTAGGACAGTTTTCTATTTCTTCTGAAAATGAGTGCAAGGCTGTTCTTTGGATGTCAGACTTGTTCTATATTAACCCTATCAAGGGCAAACAGACAGATCCACTCCTTTACAGTGATCCAGTTATACTAATCAGACTTTAGCAGAATCACAGACAAATCTTGGGTTAGAAATAACTTCCAATTATCGAGTGCTCTAAGCTTTACTAGCAGTAACCTGCTGCTAACAAAGACATTAAACCTGCACAGTGAAAGGACTAGTCACAGGACTTCAGGTGACTTACTGTGAAGTGTACAGTACACTGTGCACTTTGGGACTCAATGTGTACAGAGTCTACTTTTTTTTTTTAAGTAAGGAACTATTTGATCTTACCTCATTATCCACACAGTTGTATTTAATTAATAGGTCATATGATTCATATCAAATAAGAAAAGCAAGTTGCTAGGACACCTCAACCATTGTAATTTATAGGAATCTGCTCTCCACAAAATCCCATGCTCTCAAGGAAACAGAAACTAGCTTGATCACAGTGGGAAGGAAGAATATAAGGAGCCCAAACTATTTCACTTGCATTCATTTTATGCTCTTCTTCACTCACTCAACTTCTCTGGCAAGAAGAGTTTCCTAAGCACACAGCATTCTTTTTTTGAGCTACTGGCAGACACACAGCCCTGCACTGGGTTGTTACGTCCCCTTCTGTGGACCAGCCCTATTCTTATTTGCAGAGGCAGAAGGAGAAAGAGGTTTTAAAATTTCTTAGTGCCTGAGCAGAGAACAAATCACTGTCAGTCTTGTCCTTCCATAGCATCTGAGTATAGGCAGAGAAATTTACTGAGCTGTATGCATCTTCTGTTGGAAATACACCATGTAACATCTCAAAGAAGTAATATTAAAAGAGATCATGAACAAGTACTCAAATTTTTTTTAAAGCAAAAAACCTAGAAAATAAACAACTAAGATACCACAAGCAAGGCTAAAGGCAGTACCTAGTTCCCCATAAAATAAGTGTTAGTAATACAAAGTAGTTTCTAGAGAAGTATAAGACAGGCACAGGAAGAACGTAAGACAGATCATTAATTTCTTCTGCTTAATATGAGTAACTTCCAAAATTCCACATAGCAAGAAAATTGAGGCATTTCATTATGGAGAGTTTCCATGATATTGGACAAACTCTCAAGAAGTATTTGAAAAATATCCAGTGTCATTAAACTGGCTGAATTAGGTACTTCTGGAGTGAGACTAAAAACTGAGTCAAGTACACTAGAAGCTCTGTGTCATGTTTCCCAGCCTCCAGAGTTTACCCACTTATGCCCCACATTTCAAACAGCAGTCCAGCCCTCACCAGCTCCACTGCAGGCATCAAGCCCTTTTTGTCCTGATGCAGATAAAGCATCAGATTTCTGAAAAGCAGCTCTGCTTGACTACTGAAGAGGAAGGCTGTATCACAACTGTTTACCAAGTGGTGTGATATGAACACAGCTGGCTTGGAATCCTGTTCACAAAGGGCTGATTGTCTCTTGTATTTCACCAGTCACCTTCTCCTTTCAAGAGCAAGACAGAAGGTTTCATGCTTGATCGGTGCCTATACAATATAAATATCAGATCATGTTGGAGTACAGCTTGGAAAACAGTCTATGAAGTCCAAAACCAAAGTTATCGCAACTACAGTTCTCACAGACAAGAAAATTTAGCTCTATACAAGTTATGCAAACTGCATTGCTAATGCCAGGCTATACAATTAAAAATAAATCAAAGCTGCAATTTTAGTAAAAAATAAAAATTGAAACCTGGCTTCCCTCCAAAGGAGAAAGGTAACTCAAAAGGTTTAATATTAAGAGATGGGGGACAAAAGATCTTCACAGATGCACATCTGTAAGATGCACAGCCAGCTAAAGATAAGTTTTTACTTCTCCTCCTCCTCCCTCCTGACCCCCAACAACCACTAAAGAACAGTAGGAAGAATCTTGAAACAAAGTGTCTCAGTTTACAACTTGTGAAGACCTCTGCAAAGTTCCTCCTTCAGGACTCCTTTTCAGAATCAGCTCACTTTCACAAGCCACTATGTACCAGGGAATCAGGACTCAGCAAAAAGCTACTCTAACAAGGTCTATATTTAACCTTATGGGGCTCTATTCTCTGCTCAATAAAGTAGCAATGTAACTATGCACGTTACCAGACCAGAGCCTAGTTTTCACAAGAGCCTGCTTTCCAGAGGGAACAGTGCCTACTGAATAATGCATCTTGCCAACACAAAAGGAAATACACTTCAAGCACACGAAAAACAAAGCCTGCTGGGAACACATTACAGATGGAAATGCCTTCTTATCAATATGAGAAAGCCTCTTATCATAAGGAACACTATAAACTTCTTCTTGGGAAAAAAAGAACAAAACAAACACAACCATACCGTTTGGATTGAAAATATCCCCTGCTTACTCTGAAGCACTTGCTTTGCAGTATTTAGTATTTTCTTTATGCAAGGAAGTGTCCCGAACCATTTCTAAATGGCAATATACTTTCCTAAGCCAATGTACTTTCATAACTACTCTGATTTGGATGCAAAGTCTCAAGTCTGACATGTACAGCGTGGAGCAAAGCATATGTTCAATTTCAGAAATAAAGCTGACTGAAGCATGAAGCTAATGTAAAGGCAGAAGAAGTGCATGCCTACACATACCTCCTCCTCTAGCTAACTGCAGCCCAATCCAGTCCACGCAAGTCCTGGCCAACACTCAGGCAGCCTCTGCAGCTCTCCTCTCCTCACCCACTCTTTCAGAGCCAGTGCTGGACACCAGCCAGCAGCACCAGTTAGCTTTCTGCCAGGCTCTGCTCACACACCAGCAGGGAAAATGGGCAGAAACACACCGGCTTTGCAGAACTAGCACACAAATGCTACAGAAAGAAGTCAAATCTTAAGGGGAGTGGGGCAGCAGAGGGGATTCACGTAAAGCTACTCAGCTCCAACCTGAAATGACCATAATCTTAAATAGACTTTGGAATGCAGACTAAAGTTACATAGGTCACTTCAAGTTCACAGAAGTCCCAAGGGGGACAGCAGAGGAAACTACCATCACCAAGGAAACATCAACTCTGAAAGGAGCACTTGGTCCTCAGTGCATCAGACAGCTACAGTCCCTGCACCAGCTGCACACAACTCTTAAAGACAAACCATGTCTACACCACTGAAATTAGTATGCGACCAAACCTAACTTAGTATGTGCCAACCTAGGTTGGCACAACACCTAGTCTTTGCCTGCTTCTTTAAGTCTTCAAACCCTTGCTAAGAAACCTCCTCAGGCAGAGCTCCAGAAGATCAGAGGAGAAGACTGAGGCATACTTCACACGGGGCCAAGCTGCCAAAATGAGTACACTGCTGCCTGGAGCTCAGCTCTTCACAGGCACAGAACAGCTGCTGTGAAATTATAGGATTCTGCATACCCGACAGGACTCTCCACCTGCTCCCAAAGGGGAACAGTAGGCCCACAACTACTCTATTTCCTTTGTGCTCCCTACACTTTTCTGCCTGTCCCATCTAGGACCTGCCTGTTGCATTTCTGCAAGTAATGATGTGAAGTCAGGCTTTGACACCCTCTGCAGAGGGACATTGTGGAAGCACAACCCAACTGTGGAGAAAAGCATGAGCTGCTTGTGAGCATCACTTGCTGCCAGCAAGCCACTGAAGTATGGGGAGTCTGCACATACCTTTTCAGCTACATATCAGCCATGCATCCCCAGCTTCAACATTCTGTCCGAAAAGCTACTGTAATACTCATAAGGTTTCAAAGATACGAGAGAAGAGGCAGATGACTTTGTGACACTGTGTAGGAGGCTAGGCTGTGAGTGTGCAGATACCCTTCAGCAGCTGGCTAAAGATGCAGCTAATGACTCACGGAAGTGAGATCCCTCTCCTACTACAGTACTACTGAGGGAACTGAGAGGAAAAAAAATTGATCTCAGCACATTTTTATCACTCTAACAACCAGATTGAAATCTAAATGCCTGCAGGAGAAGACAACTGAATACAATGGGCCCGTATTTCCAGTCATTTTACAAACCACAGATACACACTGCTCTTAAGCACTCATCTTTGTGCGCCTACTAGGGTGGTGATGCTTTGGATGGCACACAGTCCCCTTGTCAAGATCAGCTGCATGAGTAAATAACATGAACTGGTTTCACCAGAAAAACAAGGCAACTCTTCTGCCTTCCCAAGGCAAAGATAAGACACATCACAGGGAACCTCAAGGTTCTATAAGAGCAGCAGGGCACTGAGAGGAAAAGCTATAAAGGAAAATATTTGCTGGCAATTTGTTTCTCATAGGAAGACAGGAGGACCTAAGATGATCTCAGAAAGGTATTGCCAAATACTGGATACCAGTGTGATTCAGATCTCAGAAGCATGAGTACAAAGAAATTTAAGGGCATTCATTTCCTGTTGATAAAGTGAAGTCATCATCTGATTAAACACCTAAGTATGGAAGTTTGACCCACTTCACAACAATGCTGGGAATCTCAGTTTCAACTATTATTATTAGTTATTATATAACTACTACAAAACATCTGAGGTCAGATGAAACAAACAGTCTGATTTCTAAAGATAAAGGTTAAGCAAAGGGTTCAAGAGATTTGGACTCTTCCATAGAAAAAAATACCTCTGCCAGCTGTGAAAAGAAACCCAACGTGTTTTTAGCTTCCAGGAGGCAAGATCTGATTTATTCAGCATCCTCATCAACACACTGCATTGACTGGCAATGACTTCTTCAGATCTGGTAGTAAAGTTATGCCTATAATGTTTCTTCTAGAGACCATATTTCACATTGTCTCCCCCCATACACCAATAAAAGTCAAATTGTCAAGGGTCTTAAGTGCCTATCCTCTTTTTGGTTTAGGAGAAGTTTGTCAGTCTGTACATTTTCCTGATTACAAAGATGTAATTAAAAGATTCAAGTAATCCTTTCCCCCTCATACTTCAGTTGCTCTTTTCCACCCTCACTTTGCCAGAACTGGACTCTGGCACTTATAATTGGTACACAAGTTCAGCTGTAGTCCCAAAATACAAGTCAGAAAAAAAGGTGATGACTTCTCAAAAGATTAATTCTGCTTTCCTTTAGCACAGATGCATTAACTGACCTTTGTCATTTGTTTTTCAGCAAATCATAGAAGGATATATAAATATTTTGGGTCAGGACAATAGTGAGAGATTGCAGAAGTGTATTAGACTATGTAAATTGCTGTAGTTTATGCTATAGTGAATGCAGAATACTACATGAATTATGATGGTGTAAATTACACCGGTCATCTCATTTAGCCAATGAGTAGCCCTACTGCATCTGAAGTTGTATGAAAAATAACACTGAATTAACCCTAAAAATATTTTTCATATATCTAATTTGACTTCCTTTTCTGCCTCATAAACCAAATGCAGATTCTACCCATTGCTACATTAAGAGCTGCAACTGGATTTGATCGAATCACTCTCATCAGGAGAGAACACAGTTTTTCAACTTTATATAAAATGGAATGTAAAGGATCAGCTATCAGGAGACATTTTTGTCAGTATAAGCTAAGCAGAGCTACGTAAGCTTATGTATGATCACAATTTATGATCACAGACTTCCACGCACTCTAAACAAGGGCTGATATCTTGAGTCCTGATGGGCAGAAACAGCAGAAAAAAGGAGGGGCTGACAAGTTCTACAAGCAAGCTGAAGTTCTGAATGACTCTCATTTCCTTGAATTTCAGGGAAAGTGGGGATGGAAGGGAGGGGAGGAGAACAGGTGTGTTGTGATCAGATTGCGTACCTGTTACTACATTATCAAACTTAAAATCTGTGAAAGAAAATCCCTATTTACTGACTTCACAAGCAATTTTAATCCATGCAATTTCTAAAATATGGCTGATATCACTAACGAGTCTTTACATAAAGAGACATAACCATCTGTTACATAGGATGAGACAAAGTATGACTTTCAGAATCATCATTAACACCAAAACCGTTTACTCATCTTGAACATTTTTATGCTTTTAGAAAGGAAAGTATGTGTCCCAAATCATCTAAACATGAGATTCCAGATTGATTTTTTTTCTTAAACACTTCCTAGAGATTTTTTCCACTAGTCGCTGCTAATGACTTAAGCGTAGCACTACACAACCACATGCTATGTAGTTCTGTTCATCTGTCCTCTTCCCTTTCAAAAGGATCCTAGAAGAGCTTCTGTCTCTTAGAGCTCTTTTAAAGCCTTCACTCCTCAAACTGTAAGGCTCCTTTTCATTAAAAAGATATGATAATTCAACCAACACTATATTGATTTTCTAAATGACGCTGCACTTCCAATTGTTTTGTTTGTAGTGACCTAATAAATAAATCGCATGAATCTGAAGTATTTTCTTCCTGATCTGTTAACTATGCTGTTAATTCTTCGGATGAATGTAACAATATATGTTGGATATAGCTTTAAACCACTGTAGCTGGGGAAGGCATATTTGAACAGGGTACTAACTGCCAGACTTTGTTCGGAACAGGCTGAAACTCCTTGGCAGACAGATCTATTCTAGTGCTTGTTTTGGAGCTACATCAACAACAAAGAGCGATTCCCAGGATGAAAATAAGCAATGTGGGGGAACAACCACCAAACAAACCCCAAAACCTAATAAACAATGTTCAAGGGCTAGTTAGAAATACAATTGGTCTTTTCCTCGCTCTTTTAAAATGTTGCCTCTGTATAAGCAGTGTTATCACAGGGTTAAAAGCATCTATTCTAGAGATTCCAGGTAAGTCAACACAACTAAAAGGGCTAGAAGTAAAGCAAAAGCATTACGGCACTTCAGAAGAAAACAGCATAAGCTTAACATTTTTTTATTCTCTTCAGAGATCTACAGCTAATTCTTATTCTCCTCACCAGAATGCTTCATACCAGCAAATAATGAGTCGACTAAAAATCCTCCCCTGCTGTCACAAGCAGAGATGTCTCTTCTTCATAAGCCAAGCATTCAGAAGTATGGATGAACAGAAAGCTTTATTTAGAAAAAGAAAGTATCATGTGAAGTACACAACACTGGAGATGAAGTGACTAGAGGACCTTAAGTATGGGACTGCCAAAATATATTTACTGATACAACAAGCCCAATAATCCATCCCTAGGGTGAACATGAGTCTGCATAGAGAGGAATATTAAAGTATTTTTTGCATCTCTAGTTACCTCATCTAACTCTTACTAGTTGCAGGCCCCAAAGTATATCAGTGGACATCTGTGCTGCAACACATTATCATTTGGATGTTATGTATGTATTTGCATCCCTCCTGTACAGGTTTGAGTTTTGTTTACTGTATTCTTGGGAACATATGTGCACACTCCCATAAATTAGCTCCTTGTATCAACTACATCCACGCTTGCCAAATTTCAAAATCCTTTTCCAAGTCTTGCGCAACCTTGCTTGTTCTGGTATCATGAGAAATAAAAGATTTCCTGTTTTAACTTTTCCCTGCATCACTTATTTGCTACTGCTGTCACACGCCTTCACACTGACCATCTCGTTAAACATTATATTGCATTCAAGTTTTCTGCTTCAAAACATCTTTTACTACTTTTCTTTACAACACCTCTCTTGCACTCACATTTCCAAGCTCTTAAACAAGCCTCCCATATAAAAGCTTTTCCCAGAGAGATGCCTATTTGATTTCAACAACTCTTTCTACCAAACATTTTGTGACAAAGGACTTACTTTTTTATTCCTTCTTTCCACTGGCATTCTTCTTATGATATACATATGAACTTTCTTTGACTGCTTATTAATAGAAAACAGAGTTCCCAGACAGAATATGCTCACTTTGGATGCAACAATCCTTTTCACTAGTTTCCTTGTCCATCTTTATTTTTTTGTTCATCACAATAGGAAGAGTCAAGACTTCCACAGATTTCTTCTTCCAAGGATGTTAAACTTAATTATATTTCAGCGTGAAGAATGTAAAAAGGGTGGAAAAAATTCACTCTTGAGATAAAACTTCCAGATGATGACAATGAAAGAGTCTTTGGAAGTTAAGTTTCATTTCTACCTGTGGATGCCAGAACCACATAATCAAAAATAGATGCAAGTCTTACAGGTTCCAGTGAAGAGGGAAAATCCTCAGATGAAACTTCCAAGTGAGCTTTTTTCTTACTCCATGAGATTACAAAAGTCTAGCTGGGGAACAGACTCCTGTCCCCCCTCCAAAAAAAAAAAAAAAACCCAACACCATATATATATTCTCAAAACAACATTTTAAAAGGTATTTATGAAAATGATATCCTCAAAGAAGCACTGCAGGCACTACTAAATGCTGTAAATCTTGTAGAAAGGATTCAAAGTGCTGCTAATTTAAGAATTGCCTACAGTAACAGGGAAAATTCATTCTCGCATTTTTTCCAATAAGGCTGTTCAGACTGTTCTTGTTTTGGAGGGGGGAAAAAAAAGTCAGCCATAATAGAGTGACTTTGTTCTGTTCTCTTCTTTCCCGCTACTCTTCCTTCTCCCCACTCACCATAGTCAGGAGAGAGAGATTATAACCCAGAGGCTCCCATCAGAGTCTGCTGTTAACTGCATGTACTCACAGCACATACAGAGAATTAATGATACCCGGCCTGACTTTCAGAGGCATGGCACAACAGTTCACTCCCACTCAAATCCATGAAAAATTGAAGTCAAACCAGTTAGGCTTTAACACTGACATTTGGCTTCCATCATAGAAGCAACAGTACATACTCAGGAAAAGAAAAAAAAAAAGTGTCTGAAAGCAAACAAGACAGGCAACAAAGCTGATAGCTGGGCACTACCATAGGCTATTCCTGCTATTGTAACAATTTCTTAGTTTTACTGACTCAAAGGTAGGAATGAGAGTAATAAATCCAAACCTGCCACATGACACTAAGATCATCCATAGTAAAGTGTTAATGACACACACACAGCCCACTGCAGCAAGCTGCCTTCCCTGCTATCACCTACACATCAACTGTGATTCAGTATTCAGGGAGTTTTAATGGTTTGTTTGTATACTTAAGCAGCTGATCATCAACTATGCAAATTATTAAAACACATTTTCCGTCTAGAAGAGCAGGGAAAGATGCAAATGACATAAGTTTTAATTAGAAGATGCAGACACTTTTTTTTGCCTTCCTTTTGCAACATTCTAACAGTCTAATGCTACTTCTAAGTCCCCTTGAGAATAAGAAAATGAGTAGCACTGCTTCCTATAAACAGATCAATAGAGGTCTTCTAGAACTAATCAGTGCCATAAACAGCACTGTTAGAAGTTTACAAGCCACAGCACTGCCTTACAAGAGAATTGTGTCAATATCTGCCTCTTAAGTACAAGGTCATATTTATCTATCCAGATAAACATGAACTTCAAACAAATACCGAGGCCTTCAAGTATAAAACTTAAGCAGATGGCAACCTTTTAAACACACCAGAGAACACTTCCCACTTCTTCTTGTGGCTGCCAGAGCACTAAAGAATCCAGATCTCCACAGAAGCTGTGGGCAGGCAGAAAATGGCACTGTGAGGACACAATGTACCGAGTGCAAAATACGTGCCTAAAAGTTCCACTCAAAGAAACCTCAAGTTTAGTATATACTGGCATCTGAAATGTGAAATCAGTGTTCTCACCATGAGAACATCCACTCAGTTTGAAAAGAAGCAACAAAAAGACACAAATTAGATTGATTAAAAAAGAGTTAGAAAACTAATCTCACTGGTCACAGCTCTGCTACTGACTCCCTATGGCCTTTAATCTTTCACCTGCTTTGCACAATGAACACTTTGATGACCTCATCAGGACAACGATGTGAAGGTCCAGCAGATGTCCCTGTGCACAAGCTGAGGCACATCAATTCACTCTGGGGTCACCTGATGCAAAACCTGAGTCACACAGTCAGATCTCGGAGGAAGGGAATCCAAACATCTTGCAAGATCAGGCGTCACCACACCTGTTGCTGCATACAACATACAGGGCTCCCCCTTCCTATCCAAAAACCACCCATCCATTAAACTAACAGTAAAAGACATTGTTAAGTCCACAATTACAAGTTTACCTTCTGTCAAGATACTGGGGGGGAAAAAAAAAAAAACAAACACAAAAAACCACCAAAAGCACAGACAGAGTCTTAAAGACAGCGTTTCTTATTACATTCTCCACTGAAGCAGCACCCTGAAGAAGAACAAGAGAAATCCCCCCATCTGCTCCCTTTTGCCCTTCCTACTCACAAATTCCTTTTCTACAGATTAAGCTTACTTTCATGAAAAACACATGCTTATCCAGCAAGAAACGGACACATAGGAAGCTTATCTTATCCAAGACTAAGCATCAACAGTACCTTTCTAAAGGCATAGGGACATTGGATAGACTTATGAACCATGCAAGGAACTGGGAGACAGGACTGGGCACAGAGGTCTGAAGTCCTGTCACTAACTTGATACATGACATCAGGTAAACAACCTCATTCCCTCTCAGTGTCAGCTTACACTTTAGTAAACTGATAATGACAAATTATCTACCTCACTACATAGGTGGAGAACACTTCACTAATTCATGACTACAAAGCAACCTGAGAAGAAGGGGCATAAAGCTAGTACATAAACACATGGATATAGATAAAGGAACAAATTGGGAAAAAACATTACCCAAAAGCTCCAGTCAGCACTCCAGCTATACTGAGCAGGAACCTGCATCTTCTCTGTGCACGAGCTGTGAGTCTCCTGTGAGTCTGTAACCAGCTGGCTAGTAACACCATGATCCACTTCATCAACTTCCTGTGAACAAGGAAGCAAGCAATGTCATTGGACAATGGAAGAGAATGGTCCTGAAATAAGATGTTTAACTCATATGAGAGCTGTGCATTAAACAAAACTTGACATGCCAGATTTACCTAAGTGAGTGGCATGGAAACACTCCCAACTGACAGGCTTTTAATTGTTTTTACAGAGTACGCTGTATTTAATTATTACTTACATTGTTATCAGAGCATATTATTTCCTCAGCAGCACCTCAACCAACACACTGAAGCCACACAGGCATGTAACACCAGAATAATATTAACACAAGACACCAGCACATAACATACAGAGCATCTGTAAGATCTGAAGGGCCTCTGAGTGAGTGAGAAAAGCCATGGAAAATCACAGAATCACTGAGGATGGAAATGATCTCTATGATCACCAAGACCAACTATCATTTCATCTCCACCATGCCCACTAAACTATGTCCCCCGGTGCCACATCTACACAGCTCTTGAACGCCTTCAGAGATGGTGACTCCACCATCTCCCTGAGCAGCCTATGCCACTGCCTCATCACTCTTGCTGAGAAGAAATGTTTCCTAATATCCAACTTGAACATCCCCTGGTGCAATCTGAAGCCATTACCCCTCATCCTACCACTATTTACCTGGGACAAGAATGCCACCCAGCCCCCCTCCCCCCCCACACCTTGCTACAATGAGATGCAGAGCTTCAGAGGTAGACAGTTCTACCTGCATCACTTATTACAAAAATAAGCACACTTTTGACAACGTTCTTCACTGGGGAGGTCACTTTTATTTCACGAAAGGAAGCTGAGCCTCAGAAAGGGGAAGACACTTGCCCCAAGCCCAACGGGGAACCGGAGCAGAAGGAACCACCGCCCATAGCGGTGATCTAGAGAGGCAACGGAAAAGGCAAAGCCGCGTTCTCAGCCCAGAGGGAGCCCAGTCTCACCACGACCTCCAGCAGCTGTCCCGCGCCACCACCCCACGCCGCAGGCAGAGATCTTAACGCCGCAGAGAGACTTCCCGACCCGCTCTATAATTAAGTTAAGCCCCGGGCACCCCGCAGCCACTCCGCGGGCGGCCGGCGCCTCCCCGCGCAGCCCCGAGAAGAGGCCGAAGCCGCAGCGGGGGGCAGAAAGCCGCGGGCCCCCTCCTCCCCGCGCCCGCCCCCAAAAACTTTCCGGAAGGGCGGAGGCGTCCCCCAGGGAAGGACCCTCGCCGCCCCTACCTGCGCAGCCCGGGGGGGCCGGCGGGATAGCGGGCCGACGGCCGGGGCACGGAGCCCGCCGGCGGGGCCGCAGAAGAGCAAGAGCGAGCCGGCGGGGAGGGCGCGGAGCGCGGCGCTTACCATGGAGAGGGGCGAGAGCGGCGCGGCGCCCGCGAACTGCCTGAGCGGGGCGCACGGCGGGGCCGCGGCCGCCATTTAAAGGGGCAGGCGCCGGCCGGGCCGCGGGGCGAGGACCCGGACGGGAGGCGGTTGCCAGGGAAGAGCGGCTCGGCGGGAGGCCGCTCGGGGGCCGCCCGCGTCGGGGGGCTGCCGGGGTGGGCGGAGAGGGTCTGCGCTCCCCTCCGCCCACACACGCACGGGTCGGGGTCAGCCTCACCGACGCTTTTAGGGAGCTTAGCGAGGGCTGCGCGGAGTCGGGAAGTGTTTAGGAGTGCGGCCGGGGCGGATGCGGGTGGGCCGCGGCTGCCTCTTCTCCTGACAGCAGGAGGCCCCGGGGGCGACGGGCGGAGCCGGACCCGCGCCCCGCTTGTGGGTAACGGCCGGAGCGGGGCTGTGCGTTAAACGGCCAGCTCGCTCCAGGGGGACACCTACAGGGGGAGAGGGGTAGCCGGGGTGGAAGAAGTCCCTGCGACGGACATCCCCTCCCAGCCCTGGGGCCTGGACAGGAGAGCTGTGCGCTGCCAGCAGAGTCTCCAAAGTGTACAAGGAGGTGTAATAAAGAACGCATTGTTTAGTTCTCTTTTGTTGTTTGCTTTCTTAGTTTGGACAGCCGAAATCCACATTTTCCAAACTCTTCTCAATGTCAGCCAGGGGACGATCTTTCCTTTTCATCCAAAAGTTGAAATTCTCTCTTAATCTTACTGGGTTATCCCATGTGAGAAGCTTCACATTGAACTGATAGCTGCCAGCAGCACCGAGAGCACTTTGAATTCCCTTACGACTGGCCAGCCTGACAGCTTTGCTCAGTCACATCCTATTAAAGGGTGGATTCACAGCAGAATTACTGTCACAGGATAAAATGAACACAAACACCATTTGCAGAAACAACAGTAGAACATCCACCACAACACACTTAAGGAGTTTTTTTTTTAGAAGCATACCACGTACTTGAATTTATATCAGATGGAGTCTTGAATCTCTTTGATCCATCTATGTCTTCCCACATCTTCTCTGCCATGCAGCCATGGCTGGTAGCTTTGCCCCAGCTGCTCTATGTCTGCCAAGTGCCTCTGACTTTGCTCACTACTCAGTCTTCTTAGATTTTGACCCCTCTTAATTCCTTGTACTCCAGCACTTGGGTCCATGCCCAGTGCCCTGTGCAGCCCGTTCCATGCCCACCGCCCTGTGGTGCAGACCCTGTCCCCAACCCCCAGCTGCCCTCCCCTGACACAGCTCCATGCCGTTCCCTCGGGCCCTGTCGCTGTCACACAGAGCAGAGCTCAGCGCTGCCCCTCCGCTCCCTGTGAGGACCTGCAGCTGCCATCAGGCCTCCCCTCAGCTCCTCTGCCTGGGGCTGAGCACACCACGGGACCTCAGCTGCTCTCCATACACCTTGCCCTCCAGACCCTTTCGCATCTTCATAGCCCTCCATTGGACACTCTCTAATAGCTTTATGTTCTTCCCATACTGTGGTATCCACGCCCGCACCCAGTGCAGGAGGTGAGGCCACACAGCACAGAGCAGAGTGGAACAACTCCTCCCTTCGCCTGACTGGCAGTTCTGGGTCTGATGCACTTCAGGGTATGGTTGGTTCTCTGGGCTGCCAGGGTGCTCTGCCGACTCACATTCAATTTGCCATCAGCCAGAACCCCCAGATCTCTTTCTGCAGGTCTGCTCTCCAGCCTCTCACTCACACTGTCTGTATATAGATCCATCTCAGCTGCAAAATCCATCACTTACCATGTTAAACTTCATGTGGTTGATGATTACCCAGCCCAGAAATTTGCCAAGATCTCTGTAAGGGAGTCAACAGCTCTTCCTAATTTACTATCATCCACAAACTTACTTAGTATACCTTCGAGCCCTGTATCCAAGTTGCTAATGAAAACAAAGAGAACTGGTCCTAAAATTGAGCCTTTCAGAAGCCCACCAGTGACTTGCCACCAGCCTGATATAACGCAGTTTACTACTATAACCCTTTATGCCAAATCTGTCAGCTGGTTCTTCACCCACTACATTATGTTTTTGTCTAGCTATATACTGCACATTTGTTAGAAAGATACTGTGAGAAACACAGTTCTTTACTGAAATAATCATCTGGTTCTGCTTGGCTAGCTAGCTGGGTAAACTTATAAAAGGAGATTAAGTTTGTCAGTCAGATCTTTCCCATTGTCAACCTATGTTGTTAGTGATCAATGGCTGCATTGTTTTTCAGGTATTTTTCTATATCTCCCAGAATAATCTTCTCCGTAATTTTGCCAGGCATTGAAGTGAGACCAACTATTCTGTAAACACCAGGATGTTCTTTCTTGCCCTTCTTGAAAACTGTGACAGCACTTATCAGCTTCAGGTTGACTGGAACCTCTCCAGATTTCCAAGACCTGATCCTTTCTTGATATTTTCTTTGATCTCTAGCACTTAGTTAATACTTTTTTCAGAAGAGCCTTGCAATCTAGCTTTCACTGTGTACAGCTAAGTGCTGTGTTGTTCTGCACAAAGACCCAGCTCCCTTCTTTAAAAATATTATACTTCGGAAAAATTCCTACCTGGTAATTCCAGGTCTTCCTACTCTCCCAACCAATTTAAAGCACAGAAGAAATACTTGCTCCTGGGTTCTTCAGCCATTCTGTATTCTCCCCTTTTTGTTGATACAGGTGTATCACATGAAAATTAGATATTTTTCCTCCTGATGTTGTTTGGTCAGCAAGTTTTTGCAAGTCAGATGCTGAATTTCTCAAAACAGTTATTGTGGACCATCCGCATACAACAATGCAAATCAAAGAATTTATCAGAATAATTCTCATGAAAGCCATAGCATTAGGACAATTTTCCTCATGGAGTGGTAGGGTCTTTTAGTCACGTGTGGGTTGCTTTGCTTTTTTTTGGGGGGGAGAGGATAGGGGGAGATTTTTCCTTTGTCATTTTTGCTTCAAAATATAAGAAAAGCAGTGATCCTGGTGCCTCTCTTAGCAGAAATATGCTGTGTGTGTGTTTTGATTGGTGTGGAACTGAGTTTTTAATGGATATTCAAGTACAGTTCCATTATCTGAAGAGTCCTAAAGATAAACAAAATCATTAGATGAGTGTACTTCTGAACAGGTGCACTGTGAGAGGTGTCAGCCAACTAACTGGAGTGACATATGCTCCATACAGCTGCTGTGCTGCTGGCCATGCTGAGTGTTACAGGTGGGGCTTTGGGGCTGCTGGCACGCTTCCCACACAGTAGTGTTGTGCATTTGTCTTTCTGCAAGCTCAGATTTCCACTTCCAGAGTACAGCAGTAGTTTTGGATGCAGGTAGGCCAATCGTTTTACCAGTATTCCCTTCCATCTGGTGACATGGACAAGCTACAAGCTTTGCTTAAATAGAGTTGAAGTAATGAACTTTTCGATAGCACTGGAGGAGAGAAAAAAAAAAAAAGGTAGTATATTTTACCTGTGAGTATGTATGTATCCTCAAAAAATACTAATTTCCCATAACTTCATTTCATGATGAATAAGGATGCTTATTTTTCAGCTGCTCAAAAAATCAATCCAATTGCTCTCTCTACTCACCTCTGCTATGAAGGAGTTCAGTCAAAGAGAGATCTCCTTTGGAACATCTGCATATTCTGTAAGCTCAAACTTCTGGTTAAACGACATCAAAGCAATTTAAAAAAAAAAAGAAAAAAAAAAGATCATCTTCCCACTGCTCTCTGAGCATTTTCAGCATCTTTTCTAGGACAGATGAGGACAGCCCCCAGGAAGTCATTGTTGTGACTTCAGACATGGCTGCTATCCAGGCAGCAGGCAGAGAGCTGTGGTAACTTTAGTAAGTGTGACATTCACTGGGCAGAATGTGAGGTCCTGTTGCAATAACATACACATATTTATTTGCCCACACTACCCGTGCTGCTTTTTTGCCTACTAGCAAGATCATATATTTCAGCAGCTATGAGCCAGCACTATGGATCTGCAGTGACTTTGTTACTTGTCTTCCTCCTGGTGGGTGAGTACTAAAATGCCTTCCTTCATTAGAAGAAATATTCCTAGAGCTTGACTTGGAAGCTTCTCTTCCTTTTTTTCAGAAAGTCACTCTCCTCTAAGGGCTCTCTCAGGATGCAGGAAATCTATATCCAGTGTTGGACACTGCATTAAAACATGTTTTTTTAACGTGTTGCTTTTCAGTTAATAGGTGTTTATGTCAATATGTGTTTGAATTTGACCCCCAGGATAGAATTCTTTCTGGAAATCTTTACAGAAAGAGTAGGTTTGCCTGTCTTTTTCTAGAAGAAAGGTTGCGTATCATCATTGTTAGAAGTTTTATTTCTATTTTTGGTTCTCTGATGTATCAGTTGTCTTCGCAAGGTAGTTATTCACATCCACTTGTGAAGATCAATCTTAGCGCAGAGCAGAAGTCATATAAATTGAGATAAGCTATGAACAGTCGTTGATTGCTTAATCACAGAGAACTGGGAACTAGTTAGAGCTTCTAAAGCACTCTTATGGTACCAGCAGAGTATGAAGTTGAGCTCTAAAGCCGACAAAACCACCCAAAATATGGTCATTCTAGGGTGTGAGGATTTTTATGTGTTTTGGAAGTCCTGTTTGCCCTCTTCTCTATCTGTTGAGTGTGAACAAAGGAAAGGAGGCACAACAAGAAATGTCATATTGTGCACTGACCTCCAGCCTCCATTTGCTTCCTTGATGCCGTCAGCAGTTAGCAAGCAAAGCTTGCACCGTTGCTCTGGCATACTCCAGGAAGCAAGGAGTAAATCAGAGGTTTCAGGACTAGAAGAGAGAATGGATATATTTTAATCACTTCTTTTGTAATTCCTCCTCCTATCACCATACTTTGTGTATTTTGCAGTTACAGCCAAGATATGACCCTACATGGGAAAGTATGAACCTGTGGATTGCGTAAAGGGTAGGCTGGCAGATTAGTAGGTGCCCTGTTGTGACTACAGGGAAAATGTGGAGCACGTTGTCACATTGCAGGAAGTTCCAGAGAGCTTTCACCCCTTTGGTTGAAAACTGGCCATGAATTAATGACTTTGTATTACAGTGACCTATTAGATCATCTAATCATTTTTCAAGGTCTTGACGGGATCATTCATGCCACAGGTACTCTGCCTAGCTTAAATGCTTTCACCAAAAAGCCTTGCATTTCTCTCCGTGGGGGATTGAGTCCTATAACCCACTTGACAGGAGACCCACACATCATTCTGCTAATGAAGCAACCAACTTAAAAAGAGCTTTGAAGCAGACTCAACAAGGCATTTGGCATTAGTATACTGCCAGATGCCAATATGATAAAGGCATTGTATATTTAAATACCAGTGAACTAACATGTTCCTGATTTGCAACCTTACAAAAGAAAAACATGGAAGAAAGGTAGAAAAATAGAAGCTGTGCTGTGGCCTTCCTATTGAACCCACCCAGAGCTGGGACTAAATGATAGAGCTTCCTCCTTTTGCATTCTGATTTTCCCAATAAGCTGTAGGTTACCCGATATTTATTGAATCAAAGATGTGGGGTAACACAGATGACAAGGTCAGTTTTTTCGTAAAGGTAGTGTAAATAAAATTCACGATGAACAGAGACACCATCAAAGTACATTGTTCCTGTACTGTTATGATATCTGTAGCACTATTTCTGTGTCTAACTGAACAGGGAATGTCTGGACCACCTATTACTCTGAATAATTCCAGTGTGCTCATGGGTAAGATAATGCACAGATATGAGGATAATATTTCATCCAGTCTTTTTAATAAGGACTACTTGTTTTAAGAGACTCACAAATACATTAGTGTTTGGGTTCCTGCTTCTCAGGCTGCAATTGCCACTGATCAGTGATACAGGTACTAGATCAAAATTTCAATTTGACTTAAAAGCACGAAGCACCATACATCTCTGAAGTTTTCTCAGGATGTCTATTTCTTTTACTTGCACAAATTGCTCAGACAGGTGTGTAGGTGATGCCCTCCCTCAGGATTATGCCCTCCTAGCACACCAGGTCTGGCATACTGCGAGGTGAGCCAGGCTGAGTCATCAGCTGGTCCCATCCCTTTTTCCCTGTCTATTTGTAATGAACCCAAAACACTCAGAATGTAGTTAAACTGAATTATTTGCTTTCCAACCACTCAGGAATTTGATGAGTTTCATCTCTTCTCCCTCTTGTTCGTGCTTTGATCAACACCTGGAGCTGAAACCCATTCCTGACCAAAGGGTTTTGGAAACTGTTACTGTTTCACAAAATCGCTCTGTGAAAATTGTCTTTTTTTTCTCTTCTGGGCCTTATGGTGTGGGGTTTCCTCACACAACTTGTCATCTTATGTGGGCAGCTCTTGTAAGCCATTCTAGGAGAACAGAAGCATCACACATGCGTTTTTGCCACCAAATTTCTTAGCTAGCTTGTATTTTCTATATTTTTGCATCAGTGAGTTAACTGTTATCCAATAACTAAACTGTGAATGCTGTACATCATCCTTTTATAAGGCACATAGAACTACAATGCTCTGCCTTCTGACAGAAATTGTCTGTCCTACTTTATGATTATACAAGTCATAAACGACAATAGCTACGAATACAACTGTAATTTTCTGCCCAAGCATGCCTGGAGGAGCCATTCAAGCAGTTCTCAAACCGACCATCAGTGGAGTTGGTTTTCCATTGCCGTGAGACATTTGTCACTGAAGTACAGAGATTATTGTCATTGAGAAGTCCTAACAGACCTAGACAACAACATTTCACATCATTTTCATAGCACTGAACAACTCCAGGTGCTGGGGAATCCAGACCTTCACCTAGAATGGTCTGCAGTGATCAGGAGGGAGGGCATTGACTTGAGTAAAGAAAACAAAACAACAGAAAAAACTTTTTCCAAAAATTGGTTTGCATTTTTTTCTTGGCTAATGCTGTTGGTTTATTGTTAAGAGTTTGTTTTTCCTTCTTTTTTGTTCCAGCTTGGGATTTGAGACAGCAACTATTCCTCTCACCTTCTCGGTCCAGGCTTGGTTCCAGAAATGAGATCTACTTGCATTGTTCCTAGCTCAAGCCTGCTTGATAATATGATTAGCAGTTGTGTGAAAGAAGGCAGATTTAAATCTCTATTACAGGCATATCATCTATATTTTTATAACAAAGAGCAGCAGGATAAAGTAATCCCTTCACAGAGAATAGATGTCAGCCAGTGACAGGAGTCTTCTTAATTAAAAATATTATAAAACAGCAGTGTCTTCAGGTGTGCCTTCTATGTGTTTCAGGATGTTGGTTGTCAAAATGGAGTTGGCTATTTCATATAGTGAGTGTTTTCACAACAGCTCAAAACTTGTACGTTGAGACCAACATGACAAAACTCATAGTAGCTCTAAGTTGTTGGAAAATAGTTACAGAAAGTGGACTACCCAGGCAGAATGGCTTAATTAACTTCCTGCTAGGCAAACAAATAATCAAGTCCCATCTTTGTACTTTCCTGCCCTATTTGTAAAATAGACGTATAATACACTTCAGTCAGCACCTCTCACCACCAGCTTCCCTTGGCTCACCAGGTCATATGTTCTCCTCCCTTTAATTCTCCCTCTGACATCAGCTTTCTATATTCTCATACAGGCATTTCAGCAAGGACTTTATTTTCACACTTGCTCAGAGCCTGCTGACTTCTCAATTTTGGCCTCTTTGAATATCTTCTCTTCAAATTGATTAAACTTTGTCTTTAGGAATTACTGTGTTATAAAATCTTTGTGTTCTGTGAGCAAAGCATGTAACCATTCTAGAAAAACTCATTCACACCAATATTTTCAGTATCGATACCTGCAGCATACTAAGATGCCATCCCCAGGGTTGCTGATAGCATTGATTGAGAGTTCAGTCCCTAACAAAGGAGATTTCTTCCTCTGGTCCTAAGATTTCCTATCTTAAAACTGGAAGTGCATGCTGAAACCCCTAAGAACTTCATGTTATGTTTTGGGATGCAGACATTCAGGCACACACACATTCACTGTACTTGTCAAAACAGAACTGCCTGTGTATAATGGAACATACATTTCTCTCTGAAATGTATGAAATGAAATACATTACTTTTCTGAAAGAGTGGTCAAGCACTGGAATGGGCTGCCCAGGGAGGTGGTGGAGTCACCGACTCCAGGTTGGACTGGATGATCTTGAAGGTCTTTTCCAACCTTGGTGATTCTGTGATTCTGAGATTCTGCACCTTGAAAACAGTTGAGATCCTGAGACTTTTAAGAGCAAAAAGTGGGAGGTTAAAATTCCAGGCCAGACTTCTGAATAAATTCTAACTTTCATCCGAAGCCATTGGACAATGACAATAATACTCCCCAAGCATAGCAGGAAATGAGGATCATTCATATCTACACATATGAACATAATCTTAGCAGGAACCAGGGAAAGAAATGCTATTGCCATAACAGTGACTACTCTTAGGTCCTAATTCCAGGAGGCATTCCTCTCCATGATCATGGGTCCGGAACAAACAACTATTATCCTATTGCCCTCAACCCTCTTCTTTTCTCTTTTTTCTGATGCAGATGTTGGTGTTAGTGATGGAAACACAAGCAAAGAGAATGCAACTGTATCTCACAGGAAAACACAGGCTCTACTGTTGACAGCACCTGAGCCATCGCAATTTTTCGTGACTCAAACACCAGCTAAGGAAAAAGCCAAAGAGGGTGAAACTGTGGTCTTAAATTGTCACTTTAGCAGCCCACAGCATCCTTCCCTGACTGGTCTGCCAGTGAGGTGGTACAAAGAAGATGAAAAGGGACAGACAGACCTGCTAAAAAGCAATGTGACCATGTTGCCAAATAATTCTAGAGTTTTCATGAGCAGAGACCTGTCCCAAGGAATTGTCTCCCTGGTGATCCTCAATGTTACAACCAGTGACCACGGTATCTATTTCTGTGAAGTTACACTTCCAAATGGAAAAGTGATGAAAGGAGATGGGACAAAGCTGAGGATCAAGAGGGCTCTAGGTAATATTTGATGTTATTTGTATATTCTTTTTTCTCCCTCTTCCTCCTCCAAAACTAGTCTACGCACTTACAGAAGGAGCAAAATTAGTCTGCTTGGTTTCTAGGAGATATGGCCTAGTGTAATGGAATGTCCCCACATAGTTGCATCTCCCATTATTTTTGTCAGGCTAGCTAATTTTGATTGGCTTACTTCTAGAAACAATCAGACAAGTATTATTGTAACAAGGATCATTTACAAGTAAAAAGGGAATAAATAGTTCTGTCACTAAAATTAGTGAGTACTAACAACAAAACTGTCAGAAAAGTTCTCTTGTGTACACATCCCTCTTTGTCAGAACCCCTCTGAGTGGCTGATACCAGGATATCACCTCAGGAAACAGCTGCCAAGTCTTTTCTTTTGACATTATTTCTCTCCAACGCACTAATCTGCATATTCATTCCTTAACTCTGGATGACATAAATAATCTCATAGTGAAGCACAAGGATCACGTTATATCAGTTCTGCTTAACTTCAGTCCCATTAAAATCAAAGTAGCTATAAAACTGCCATGCTATATTTTCTTAGCATCACAAAGATACACTAGGCATATTAAGTAGGGAGATAGCTTGTTTTGCCTTTATCAGTTGGAAATGTCAAAGCAGCTCTCCTTTTTATAAAGGCTAAATACATTTCAGTCCCAACAAATCAACACATCAAAAGATTCATTATCTCATTATCTAACTAAAAAAAAGTATCACCTTCTGTGTCAAGAGCATATCATGCAAGTGCCATTTCCCCACTATTTATTATTAAAACTTCTAACTCACTGAGATTCACTAGGCCTTTGCCCTTTTGAGCCTGAATTCTTCCCTTACTAATTTTTACGTAACTACACGATTTAAAACATGACTAACAAGGCAAGGCGTGCATGAGGACCTGACCATGTATCTTATGAGGTCTCCCACTGGCTTGATCTCATATTATCTGTAGTGCATGTTACTATTGCAGTGTCTGCTCCGTGGTCAATGTAATTGCCTTTCTGTGTTCCTGAGAAGATGAAATGCATCATTTCTGCACTACACCTAAATTAAGGGGACAAGAGAACATGAGAAATATAATTCACAATAAATGAATTGTGCCACAGATCAAGATAGCCCCCCAGTTTATCTAAAATGAAAAGGAGAAATTAGATGACAATGTTAAATTCTCTATTACATGAAGCAA
Source organism: Chrysolophus pictus (assembly GCA_037305975.1). Taxonomy (NCBI): domain Eukaryota; kingdom Metazoa; phylum Chordata; class Aves; order Galliformes; family Phasianidae; genus Chrysolophus; species Chrysolophus pictus. The sequence continues at coordinate 112,688,990 of CM074576.1, read as the reverse complement.
ATGACATATATTTTGAAGTGAAGAAAGCAATGGTTCTATAGCACCATTGTTCTTCCAATTAAACAAGCAGTCACAAAAATGAACTTTAACTGCAGGACACCTCTCTGTAGGTGGGAAGAAGGGGCTGGATTTTTACTGGTGAGCTACAGCTCACTCACTGGTGAGCAGCTGACTGTTCATCTATTCATCAAGGTAGCAGAGAGTAGCAGCTTCTCCTGTGAATGGGTGAACAGATGTTTGGAAATATGTGCAATAGGTTTCATTTCTGGTTATGAATGGTGATTGGGCACGCAGCTATAGTTATTGGTGGGTCTGTCTTAAGCATATGCATGAAGACAAGGGTCATCAGAACAGTTGGATCTTTTCTGTACAGACTCCTGCTTCTTCTCTGTCTTCCCTGTGCAACTTGGTGGTAGGTGTCCTGAGTTAGACTAATTAAGTGCTGATTAAAACTGATGAAAGATTTCAGGATTTGTCTTTTAGTCACATTAGAAATGCTATCCAATTTTTCTCCTCAAGCTTAAATGCAACTAGTTTGACATATATCATGAACACCTGATTGTATTCTAATTGCAAATGAAACTGAAAGGCTTTAATTTATTCTTTTATTATCCTTCTTGGATGAGGCACAATGAGTACCACAGGGCAGTCACTTAAAATCTGATCAGATCAGATCAGTCTTTTGTGCCATTGCCCCGCCAGTTCCCTCTCTCTACAAGTACACTCTTCCTCTAGCAGACTCTACCATTGGGCAGGTGCTCCTCACAGTACATTCCATAATCCTTGTCGAAGTCCATTCTAGTGTGCTAAACTAACCAATGGCTCTTCCCAAATCATCCTTCAGTTTGAACAAATAACAAAGGTAGAATTCCCGTGTGTATTTATCTCAGAGAAAATGGGATAATTCTATCCCTGCCGTGAAATAGTGCCAAATAACAGCAAATAAAAGAAAGGACTGCAGCAGAGCTCTGCACACCTTCTGATGCTGTAGTACTTGACTGTTAAGGGAAACTGTCCTATCACTAACTTCCCAGAAAACATAGCAGCTTCCTACTAAGGAATGAAAAAAATCAACTCCACTGTGCAATACGTTCTCTCCTGCGTGGAAGCCAGCAATGTCATGTCAGGCAAGACATCTGCGTAATCAATATTATAGTAAGTAGCTTCCCTATTGACACTGCAGAAATTGTGCTAGCTGCATTGTGTGTGCTTGCCTGAAAGACACCTTACATTGCTCTCTGCCTTTTTTTGTCCCTCAGGCTTGTTTGGTATAGAAGAATCTATTGGAACAATCATCGGGGTTGTGGCAGCTGGCATTGGAGGCCTAGGAGTTCTAATTATCATTTTAACCCCACAACTAAGGAGATGCATCCTCTGCATGAAACGAGGCTCTCAACAAGGTATGAAGCACAAAACAAAACCTGGCATAATTTGCTAGAAAGTTACTTGTTTCCAAAGATGCCTTTTTAAACTTAGGTTGGAATTAGACATTTACTTACCACTAGCCAGAGGTCACCTGAGGAGAGTCTGGTGTACCCAAAAGCTTACCTATATTTTCCAGGTCTGTCATCTGGTCTAATAATAGTAAGCTGACACCAAAGACTGGATTTCAAAACAAGTTTAGTTGCTCTTTTGTGCAAACCAAGGCGTGGTCTGCATTTAAGAACGAGCTCAGCTCACTGGAAACTTTGCTAAACAGGACTCTTGAAAAACTCATTTTCATTTTCTCTTTTCCTAACGCTAAAAAATCTGATTCAACCTGCTGAAAACAAACCAAACCAAGGCACAAAAGCCACGCAGAGCCGCGCTCGCTCCTCACTGGAGCGCTGCCGCCCTCTGATGGCCATTGTAGTGCAGACGTGGACACAGGCGCGGCCAGGAGCTCTGCTCCCTCTCCCCCCAGCCTTACTGAGCACAGCGTTGTCCACTTCTGCCCACAAAGCATCAGCCCCTTGCAAAAACACTGAGAAAACGGAGTTCACAACACACTAGCTTGTCAGAGTTTGTTGTGCTGTACTAACTGCTCTTTTTCTTTTTACTCAGCATAGTTTGATCTGCAGAGCTACAGGAAACACCAGAAGATACAAAGGATAAACACAAAGTAATTTATGATGCCCTGTAAGCCAAAAAGGAAGCTCTAGATGTAATAAAAGCTTTTGCCTCAGCATATGTTGTCTTTGGCATTTTCAATATGTTTATTTTCCCACAGCCTTGACAGCCACAGTGGCATATTCAATAGTCTTCTGCTGTGAAGAGCAAAACAACCTTTTTAAAAGGAATTTGTACTGTTATGTACTGAGGGCCTACTCAATCTGGCCACCTATCCCTTTGTCTGGACTCTGATGGATTAGTTCAGATCTTTCCCTACAATTACATATTATCTCAAAAGTACTCCAAGTTTGCCAGCACTGCTTCAAAATGAACAGAATGAAAGCTTCCATATGCTAACACCTGCCCAGGGGCATCCCTGTTTACCTGCCCAGACTTTTGTGTGACTTCTGGGGTGTTCTCATCTCCCTAGGAACTTTCCCATCTTGGTGCAGAGGCTCTTGTCCTGCTGGCTTGCTCTAGCCTACAGTTCTGCAACAAACAGGCAAAGGATCACTTGAACGCTACCTCAGGCTGAAAAAATGGAGTTTAGTTTTACTCTTCCAGCAGGAAACACAGTGTTTGTATATAAACCTTAAGAAAGAGATATCATCAAGGTTTGCTTGATGTAAATGATGTTCTCTACAGCCTCAGTCTCCTGACATAACGGTAATCGGTCCCCAGGAGGTCAGTGGCAGGGGACTGTGCCAATAACTGCACAGCAGAGCTGCACATCAGTGACTGAAGCATGCACATGTGACGTGTGCCATGTGAGGAACATGCTCTTTTTCACAAAGTGTAGGTATTCCTCCTGGTAAAAGTCAGAAACCCATGCTGGCCTTGCACCAGAAATGTCCCAGTACTTCAACGCTGGCATGCCCCGGCTCTTCAAAATCATCTCTTTTTACAGAGATTTTTTTTTCCTCTCTCTTTTTTCTTTTTTTTTTTTTTAAATAAGTCCAGCAGAAATCTCTACCTATTTTCCAATTTATGTACAAATGTGTGGGAGCCGAAGATCAGGTGCTGTGAAAGGACAAAAAAGCCATTTGGTGACAGGCAATACGTTCTAACGTGTTTTTGGAAAAAAGATGTTAGAAGATGCATGTATCTTACCCTATTCTTCCTTCCCATAAATCAAGGCCTAACAGAAGTTTTCTCACACTATTGTTAGCTCTGATAGAAGAGGTAAAATTTTATTCCAGTGTGTTCAGATTCAAAGGATTAGAAGAAAGTTCCTTAAAAAACTATTTCGATCCTCCATATCTGAAATGGCAAGTTGGATGAGTCTGCCCACATAGAAAGTCTGGCCAGAGGATGAACTGTGGGTTGTAAGGGGCTGTTCCCCAACATTTTGCTGCTTCTTGGTCACACAGGCACACCATTTTTTCACATGGGTCTGTCAGGTTATCTGCAAAAGAAAATGAACAAAGGATGAAAGATTCTATATTGGATCAAGGGGATAAGCAGTTGTAAGAGCAAGCAAGACTCTAATAGGGAATACAGGTCACAGGAGAAGGCAGAGGAGCCAAGTAACTCAGCAGCAGGGTTAGCTATCTGATTTCTTTGAGTCAAAATCTACAGAAGCTGATCCAAATCATATATATGATGCTATATATAATGTAATAATATAATGGTTGGACTGGATGATCCTGTGGGTCTTTTCCAACCTTAGTGATTCTATGATTCTAATAAAACTGCATGACTAGGTAAGGACCACAAGGAACACAGAAGCAACTAGCTCATGTGGATGCATTGCAAATGACTGATTTTCATTTAACAAATCCCATCCCACCTATAGGTATCTTAAAGCCATTAAGCTGATATTACCTAAAAGCACAGTGCTCCATTTATTTGAATCTGGTCCTATAGATTATCTAACACCCTCCAAAGTCTGCACTAGGCAAAGTTTAAAGTGCAATTTCATGCCAGTGTGCACAGGTTTTGCTCCAAAACTAACTCTAATGAGTAGAAATTTTTCCAGATTTCACTGGACTTAGATGGATCAACACTGTGTCTGATAAATACACAGAGTTCCTGTTTTTAAAGATTTTCTGAGGAGAATCATGTGTCTACAGCTAAAGTGTTTTAATGGGCCCATTCACAAGGAGTCAGCAGTAAGTCCATTTCTTAATTAGCTGCCAACACCACCTGTTTTTTTCCCTGCCCTCTGCTTCTTGAGGTCTTTCTGTGCTATGCCAATCACTAAAGCCTAATGTCAGTCTGAGAGTCTGGCTTGGCAGCCAGTTTGAGAGCACAGTGTTGTTTTTTTTTTTTTTTTTTGAGCAGACCCCACAGCTCAAAGCTTTTTTTTTGTATTCCAGATATTTACCATATTGAATTCACTTATGTGTGATGGCCTATCTGGACTTTTTTTTTTTTCCATTTCACAAGCAAAACTGCACAGCAGTAGCAAAAGATGGAGAGAAGTCCCAGGTAAAAAGAGTTTCTGTTTAATTTACCTGAAAATATGTGGTTAGGATACAGTGCCAAGCCACAGGCATTTAATTTCCTCTTTCATAGCATGTACAGTGAAAGCAATTCTGCTTGTAATTTCTCTGGATATCATTCCTCTAGGTTCAGTGAATGTGCCTCAAAATATAACACTTCATTTGTTTTGTCTGAATTGGATAAGACGTCACACCTTCACACCTCAGTGAAACCTGCTGTAGCCTGAGGTAGGAAATGTCCCTTCAGAGAACATTTCCATTGTTCCTCTCCATCATGGATGTAAGAGAAAGTGAAGCTTGTTGGTTATTCAGGGAGAACAGTTGTCAGTTGCTCATGGAGCCTTGCTTGGACATCAGATAAGGAATACAGGGCATTTATTTAACTAACACTTATGAAGCAGGCTGGAACAAGTGCAGCCCATTCTTACGGGATGGCATTTCATGTCTCATGTGTTTGATGGTAAGCTTTACATCTGCAATCAGGATTGTTCCCTCACATCAAAAATGAATAGTTACATACTGAAATAGCTAGCAGAAAATATCAGTTAGCTACAAAAGTACAGAATGGATAAATCAGAGGGAGAGCAGTTATGTCCAGCAAAATATTCCTTAGCCAGTACCTAGTTTAATAAATTGTTCTTGAACTGGGAAAGGATATATTGCAAATGTGTTGTGCCACACCCTCTGTCTGCTGGCAGATTTTCAACTGCTCGGGGAGGCTGGGAATTGTACTAGAAGAATATGATCTTCTAGCAAGGTAGAAATAATTCAGTTTTCAAGCGAGTAGCTTTGATAGCATGGGGACAGGTTTTACTCTCACACATGCCTTTTCAAACTTTCAAAGAGCTATACAAAAGATTTTACCATCAGGGACTTTTGGAAGACTTCAAAATAGAAGTGACAAATTCTAAGACTCAAATCATCTGGTGCATGTCAAAACAAACTGGTGTGTACTACTGACGGGCTGCTACTGTGCAATTCAAGACCTCTTTGACTGGTACCAGCTGTAGAGCTGAGCAAGCCTACACACACTGTGTGTGCCTGTGGCACTTGAAATCACTCAACTCCGAAAGCCTCAAAATCCCCACCTCTGAGGCACACGAAACTTTTGTGTTAGTCTGTGTTTCTGTGGAGGAAGGATGGAACTAACACAGGCTACCGTGTCCTTACCACACCGCACGGTCTTCTGCTCGCACACCCACTGGTAGCTCTGTGCCTTTGGACTGCAGCCCTCTCTCTCTGCCTTGTCGTAGCAGCAGTCATGCCTGTGGCAGCACCTTAGGGAAAACAAAAGGCAGAGCTTGGGCTTGGGCATCCTGCATACTTTGCTCACTGGTGTTTTCAGGCACTGCAAGGTTACTCCACTCACACACACTGCTAATTACAGCTCTGTCAATGAATCAACAAACGGAATATTATGGCATTTCTGAGTGCTCACTTGTCTTACGGAGCACATTAATGCCATATTTGTCCCCATGAATACCACATTTCTCCTTTCTCTAAGATTTTGTCTTCAGAAAAACAGGTGTGGCCAATCCCCAAATCATGGTAATCTGCCATACTGAAAGGAGCTGAAACATTATGATGAGGTGCGTGACCATGGCTCACCAGCTGAGGTTCAGATCATCTCAGAATCTGGTGTCAGGATGTTTTTCACCTTCCTTGGCATCAGTCTAGCAGCTGGCTACAAACTCATCATCCTCAGAAGTAGGATTCATAGCAGTTGACTTCACAACTGTAAGCATAAAGGGACACAAGGGACTGATCTACGCTCCCTTCACACATATCAAGAGCACAGTTCACATTATCATATTGCAGGGATCTAACATGGGTGAAAAACATCACATTTGAAAGTACTGATCGCTTTTCACTGACCATAGAGAGGGCAGAAGGTGGCTAGCTCAGCTGTTGTCTGTACTACAAGACTACTCAGGAAGAAAATTTGCTCTGCCAAATACTTCAGAATACACAGGAAAACTTCATCCCACTTGAATTTTATTCCAGTAGTTTAGTGAAAGATTCAGCAGTTGAAGAAGTTCTATGATGGTTAACAAGGTTTGTTTCAGCAAGAGCGATAGGTCAAATGCTGGAGCTAGGGAAGAGCCATCTCCTGATTCCAGAAGCTGGAATCAGCTTCTGGAATGGGCACACTATGGAGGAACAACTCTAATAACTGGGAAGTGTTGAAGAAGGCTGGTCTTAGGGGAAAACAAGGACAGGAAGGATTTTACAGAAGCTCCTAAGTCCTAGAGGCAAACCTCTTCATGACTTTCATGAGCTGGCAACAGAGAGCAGAGCTGCCCATAGGTTACCAAATCCAGTTGAAGACCTTGCTTGCTTCACGGCCTGAGGCCAATGTACCTGAAAGCAATGCACTCTGAGGTACACCATTATAACCCTCTGGAAAAAAGACAAAAACAAAACAATCCTGCAAGAAGAATAAAGCTCCCTGTGATCCACCACCAATGCATATTCTAATAAAATCACTGTGACTAGGTCAGGTAAATCTGAAAGAAACAAGAGTGTCAGACCAGCCAGATCAAACTCAGCTTTTGTGTAAACCCTGTGCTTATACACACGCTGAATTTAGAGTGCTATGCTTTCCCTAATGACCAGAATGTTTAGCGGTTAAAGCAGCAATTTCATCCCACTGTTGAGTCTGCAAACTGAATGCTGCTTTTTCCTTCTCAGTTTGAAAAGACAAAATCAGTGCGATGATTAGATTGTGCTACTCACCGCACTGTGAAACCTAGAAATGTAAGTTAGCAGCAGCAGACTCATATCTACCTCTGTGCCATCTCCTCAAAGAACTTCAGAATGGAAATCAGCCTTACTGGATATAAATACCAACAGGTTTTCCTGTGAAGAGTGACAACAATTTCTGTAATTTAGCAGGTAACCTTATTCAGCCCACAGAACCAGCTCTGTTGGGCTGGATGGCAGTAACAGGATGTGGTTCAGATCTCTGTTGGTCCAGGAGAGCCTCACTCCTGGGCTTGTCCTGAAGATGCTGAAAAGGAGAAAAGAATTCACTGCCCTATGGAAAGCTTGGAAGTCTCAGCTTTCTTCAACCCAAGGGAATAGAATTGCCTTTCAGGGAAAGCAAGAAGGAATAAACAGGAAAAAATTTACAGAGAGATAGATCTTTGAAACGAGATCTTATTGGAGGTGGAGATTGTCTATAAATCAGGCACAGACAACAAAAGGAAAGCAGAAGAGGTGAGCCAGCTAGCAGTGAGAGCCAGCTGCTCCTTAGCTTCTAGTGAAAGTCAGGGCAGTTACATTAATTCTGCAGGGCCATAAGAACTGGGGCACAATTCTGCTTCCATTAACACTGTTTCCTCTTGCAGAGAGTGATACCAACACAAAGTGAGAAGACTTTTACTCATATTTTAGCTGCTTTGAAAAGACCGTCAAAGTATGAACAGTGAGAAAACCTATCATCCTTTTGCCATCTTCAGACATCTTTTCTATCTGGAAATGCCCTTTCCTGCACCTGGGTCAGAATGTGGTGTTGAACTATTAATAGCCTGCTAATGCTCAGACAAACACAAACAATGCCAGCCAACAGTATGGCAGAGCACTGGTCAATAATTATAAAAGACAAAAACAACTGGGTTCATCTAGTTAACAAACAACTAATACATCACCTGGTGGGATCAGACAGCCCTAGTGGCTACAGACAACTCTACTGACCCAATCTGACCCCTGCAGTGAGCACAACTGCCTTTAAGGTAAGGATTTGTCACATTGTGTTTGTCATGTAAACAGCTCAGCCATTCCCATGGTGCTTTAACCCAAAAAACAGAGAGGAAATCTCTGTGAGTTTGCCAGGACTTAGATGAGCCACATATGCCACCTTGCCCCTCATGTCACTGATGCTTTCAGGGAGATTCTGAGCACTTTTGGGTCCTGCTCAGCAAAATGAGTTTTGCCTAAATACCTTTCCTTGGGGTTTCTATGGATTTGCTTTGCTTAAATGGGAATGTGGATGCTTCTTTCTGGGAAATCTCAAGCAGAAGGGTGGTGCCATGTCCATGCTGTGCACTAAGTCCTGTGCACCACGTTTCTAGGAGAAAAAAATAAAGCCACAAGCCCAGGGAAATGCAGACATTATGGCAGCACTCCTTTCAGTTGTGATGCAGCAATGCAAGGAACAGAACTGGGAAGGAGAAACAAAACTATCAACATTATGGAAAAGAAATGCCATCATGACTTGAAGTGAAGAGACCATGGAACAAAAGGAAAAACTGGCAACGCCGCATTGAAGTCGGAGTGTGGAATAAACTTATAAAACGATTACCCACTCAACAGCACCTTTTTTCCTCCATGAAAGAGGGATGCTGAAAAGCATTCTAGCCCTGTCTAGACAGACTGACTGAATTACTCACAAGCAAATCACTCCTAGGTTTATTACTGAGACTCTTAAAACAGACATGACGAGGTGAGTCATTTCCAACTGTATGTGTCCTTCAAGGCCTGTAGCTCTGCCACTCCACATCTTTCTTCTCTAGAATTGCAAATATGGAAAATAATGTGGTCACTGTAACTGGCATGGGATACTCAGCCACAATGATTTTTGCAGTATCAGAAGATTCCTCTGGTGAACACAGCCCGGAAACATTTATAACTAAATGTGGTGTGTCATTGCTGATTCTTCCTAGCTAAGAATCAAACTAAAAAAAAAATCTTTCTTGTTTTCACCAAGCATTTCTGCTATGCAACAATAATGAGTGCTCTTAGAGCATCAAGCTTCCTAAATACCTAACTCTCTGGTATTTAGAGGCATTTCCATTTGCAGAGTTACCTTTTTCTGTCATTAGGACAAAATCTACATCCCACGGAAATCAAAGGCAGCAGAAACATCCACCAACAAATACCTGATCAGATGTTGCCCTCTATTTTTCAGAAGTATTGAGCACTTGCATCACCCAGAGTCATCTAAACCTGGTATCAGTGAGTGCCTGTGGAAAACAGCTTCTAGGTGACTCCATTTGGGCCGTCAGCAAATGAAGCATTCAAATTAGTGAAGTCATGTTTTACTTTAAAGAGTTGACTGTAAGAGTCTTAATGATGAGAGATTATAAAGGCAAACAAAAATGATGTACATGTTTACAATCACAGCTGTAGATGGTTACAAGCATATCAAGAGATACTATTAAAGATTAACAATAATCTCTAGGCCTGAAACCTAGGACACATCATTGCCAGCTACTTGTTTTTTTTCTAAGTCTTGTACTATTTCATAGATAGCACCCATAAACCAAAGATGTGAAAAAATGGCTTTGGGAGGGAAACTTTCCCCTGCATTAATTAAGAGAGATGCATTAATTTAAATGGCTCCTTACTCCTTTATGCCCACAGAGGAACTGGCCATTAGCCCAGGCATCTTCTCTTACTTTTTTTTTTTTTATGCAATGTCTCCAGGAGCTGGGCACCCTGAAAAGCTCACTCAGTCAATTTCCTTTCCAGTGAGCTATGCATTGCCTTCCATTCTGAGAAAAGCTGCTCTAGTGTGTGGATAACACCTGACTTGCTGACTGCAGATAAAAGCAGATAGAATTGTGTGCTCTGCCTTTGAGGTTTTAAACCAGACCAGAGTGCATATAAAGGGCTCAGAGCACACCAAAGTCCATCACATTAAAGATTTACATGTATGGTAACTGCAAAGTATAAGAAGCCTTTCATTGTAACATCAATTCATTTTTATTCTTGGAAATAAAAAGCACAGCATTCAGCAAGGAAAAGGAAGTTTTAGTTAGTTCTAGATAGTTCTAGTTTTAGTTAGTTCATGATAGTTCTCAAACTATCATGTTCTAGACTGTTGTTTTTCTTGTCTGATTTGCTTTAAACAGACAGGTGATGAAGACAAGTTTGATTAACTCCTTGCAAAATTCTAGATCCCTCCTGATGACCAGTAATATTCCCATCACTGCCATTTTCAGAATGAAGTGAAATGATCATTCAAACCTTTTAATCACTCCTATCTCTTCAGGTAGGGCTTGCTTTCTATGAATAAGATGTACTATTTAATGAGCTCATATCCTGGTTTCTTCCTTGCCCTCCACCCACATAGTACAAGGTCCCAGGAGCTCTGCTCTCATCCAGGAGGTGGCAAAGCCCTCATTCAAACACCAGATGGTACATGGCTCCTTGCTCATAGTTGACAAATATTAAATTTCTTCAGTAGTGAGTTTTTAGAGGCACAGGAGTACAGATAGGGAAGAATATGGAGATCTACACTGCTTTTGGACACACAGTTAAGGTTCTTCTTACCAGTCTGTTTTATCTTTAGGCCAGCCTCGTCCTCCCAGTCCACAGTAACATCCATAGCCAATATATGCCAAGGGAGACCGTCCCGTGCCACATGATATAGCTCCTGCCAATTCAATGAGTCCTCGGGTGCGTAGTGAATGGGATTTTCCCAAAGCACTTTTCCAAACTGCAAAGACAGGACGTGGTTTCACACAAGGATTAAAAACACGCTGATTTTCTTAAAACCTTTACAGGGAGATTATTGGCCTTGACTAGTTATTTAGATGGAGCCCTGACAATCTAACTGGCCATTATGTTCACCCTGCAGAGGAAACTAATACACAAACATACTCCACATAGGCAGCTCAGATAAGCCAGACTTCCTTGCTCTGGTGCACCAGTGTGTGACTGTAGCTAGATTGCATCTGTGGCTAGCTTGCAATTTGAAGCTACATGCCCAGATTTGCACATTATAGAGTCTGAGAAGTTCATCTTGGTTGGGGTTACGCAAGCTCCATGCAGAGTCAACTAGGGTTCACTGCACCATAGAGTTCCCAACCTGGCAGAGCATATTGGCTGAGCCAGGATTCCAGGTGCATTGTGAAGCAGCAGAGAGCCAGCATACTGCCTGACTGCACCCAGATTCCACAGAAAAAAAATGAGGTTTCTCTGTTGCCCAACACACCTTGTATTATTTATGCTTTTCCTACATTCATATTTTAACTTGTTTTCCAGATCATACACAGCTGACAGTACTACTAATTCTCATCCAGAAACAGCTGCAAGTCCTCAGGCCTGCAAGGCATACGTTGTCCAAGACAGAGGGCCTAAGATAGCTAGGATATGTGGATAATGGCTTTCTTGTGAGTATTTTGAAGTGCTGGCGACACGTACATTCGCTTCTGTTACTACAGTCCATTTAAGTCATAATGCTAAGTTGACTGCATGAATATGGGAAAAAAAACAGGAAAAAACAAGAAATTCTTTGTTACTTGTAGTTCAGACAGCCACCTAAGCCAGTCTGGAGTTTTTTGAGTTACAGGTCTTTCAAATAATATCGTGATTTCAAATGTTTAAGAAAATTTTTTTTTTTTAAAAGCACCACTGACTCAGTTGCAGAAACTGTTACAGAAACCAAGAGTCTCTGCCACAAACACATAAATCACTTTGAAGCTTGATAGGAGTTTTGATGCTTATCACAATAACAATGGCAACAAACAGCAGTGATTAGTGATTACCCTCCTGGGCTCACAATGAACTACAAAGTGTACTTTGGGCTCTACCAAAATGCACCACAGACCATCCCCATTAAGGCTGAGCTACTTACTGCTGGCACCAAACCCCTTGGGGGTGCTGCCAGGTTCCCCAGCATTGGCCCCACTGCCCCCTGGCTGTGGGATTTCCTGAGCATAGGATGGGGCTCTCAGCATTTTGGGGCCTGAAGGAGCTCACACCACAGAGCAGGGCTTTGACCCTGAGCTTGACCTCTTCATAGTGCTGTACAAACACAGGCTAATTAATCCCCTAAACCACTCGGGGACTCAATACTATTATTGAAACTGTTACTTTCCTTTTAAAACCCAGCCATCTAATCCCCTCTCTCGGGCCTCTCCCCTCTTGTACTCCAGCTCACTTCCTGGGCTTGATCCAAACCCCTCTGAAGGCAATGTGGGTCTGTCCCCATTACTTTCAATCCATCCATTTGCTCCTCTCTGCTAATGGTGGGCTTGCAGCCCAGCCCCCAGTGCTTCTGTCATTATTCTAGCCCAGCAGCTGGCTGCAGCCAGCTCAGAAGGGAGCAAAGCCCCTGTCTCAGGCCTTCACACAGCCTCCTTATGTTTCCAGTGCACTCCTCAGGGATTAAATGCACATTCCTGAAAAAATAACAGCTCCCCTCACCTGAACACTACTTGAGTGTTCAGTTTTTGTGCTAAAAACATATTAAACCCATGTTGTTTGAAACTGAAGTGGTAGCCTGTTTCCCTTGTCCAAACAGTGGACACTTCAGTCAGCAGCAAGCTGCAGGTCTGCTACAGGTAATGCCACCAAAACTGCTGAACTGCTCTGGATTTCAGGCAAAAAAAATTGCACTTCTACAACCTGCTTTAGATTGCAGACCTAAAAGTGTTCCAACAGAAACAGATGTCTTTGTAGGCGTTCAACCTTCTTCCTGAGAAGGAGCTTGGTTTATTTTTCAGCCATCTTTCCTGACGTTTTAAGGTGGGACCACTCAGCCTGGAAACAGAGGCTGGTGTAAGGTAACTGTGCCTCACCCAGAAGAAAGACCATTCTTCTTTTGGGGATATCTCTGAGGATCAAGGAACTGTAATTACAGCACAGAGCTAGTTATGAAAGCAGAGAAAAAGACCCAGAGGGAATTGAGTCCAGAAGAAAGCCTTAGGCTTTGCTCCTTGAGAGTTTGACATAATTGAGATATTCAGGCAACATCTGAAGTTTCTGCCTTATCCTTTGAAATCTGGGTGGGCTTTGAGCTGGCAGCGAGATACTCTAGCTGATGGTTGGCCTTAGAAAGCACATTTCACTATCCAAGTGTTCAGCTAATAACTGGAGCAGAACCAAAACTGCATCTTCTATGCTGGGCAGCTAAACCAATTGTGGAATCCGGAGAGAGCCCAAGTCTCTCCAGCAGCCTGAAATCAGCCACATCCCCCCATTAAAGTATGGTCTATCATTACCTGTACAATGAATGGGGAACCTCAGCAGGGAGCATATCTCCAAGGAGATGAGAGGAGGTAGGTCTGACAACTTAAATCTGCTATTTCCTTTTGAGACAAGCAGCCTTTGTTGTAGATTAAGGCAATGTTGTTCGTTTGATTTTAAAACGGTGCTACAGATATAGCCCACCAAAGACAAGAAAGTAGACATAACAGTCTCAAAAGGTGGAAATTCTAGTTTGCCAAGCACAAGGAAGTATAAACATTTGATCACAGATATGCAAAAAATGAGTGAGAAAGAAACAATTTAGCCACAAGTATGGCAAACATATAATGACATGTTGATATAAAAAAAGAAGGATGAGAAAGTGTCCTATAAATTACTTTTTGGTTTCTTTAAGGCATAACTGCATACTAAAAAAAAATACACCTATCATCATGGAGACAAGATTAAAGTAGATCTATAGCCCTCCACTCCATAATATACATTCCCAGTATATTACAGCTGAAATGTAGTAATCAATTAGGTACTGTGAAGAAAAATGTTTTGTTTTGTTTTTTTTTAACAGCTATGTGTAAATAACCTCAGTTCCATTCAAGATGTACTTGCTTTGCAAAGGATCACCAGGCACCTAATTCTGTGCAGAATTAAAATAGAGGCCCTTGTGTAAATTCTGTCTGTGTGTGCTTATGGGCATGAACCCCAACAGGGATAGCACAGGTAGAACCTCAGACAATTTACTGTCATGCTGCTATTGCATGTGAGGTCTTTATGTTAGCAAGACATTCATTGCTTTTCTTAAAGGACTTTTTATTTTTTTTTTTTTTATTTTGTATGAAAGGAAGGCCATGTTGGATGGGGCCCTGGGTAGCCTGATCCATCCTGCCTGATCCCTAGTGGGTGGCAACCCTGCCTACAGTAAGGGGCTGAAACTGGGTGGGCCTTGAAGCCCCTTCCAATCCAACCATTCTGTGATTCTATGAAGACGGCTCACTCGGCAGAAACTGGTATAGGAAGAAGGCACTTCTGCAAAGAAACACCAACACCAGCAACCTTGTAGCAGAAAACTATCCTCAAAAGAAAGGGATCTGTGTTTTTGCTACTGAAACCACCATGGAAACAAAACAGGCACACAACTTGCTTACACAGTCTGACACTACGAAGTTGAATAGGAAAAAAAAAGGCAGTTCTTTTTACTCTGCCAAATACTATGAGTGAAGTAGGCAAAGCTGGCAGCAAGGGAAGAAGCTGCCCAGGGTAGGGGTTGCAGGAGGGGGGAGAAAGGATGAAGGGATGAAGTGTGGATGCAGCACTCACCTGCCTGCAGCAGAAGCAGTAGCAGCAGCTGCCAGCCCATTGGCAGAGCTCCTCGGTACCGGTATGATGCCGTACTGGTGTTCAGCAGCCCAGTGCTGCCAAGCAAACGGAGGTGTGGGCGCGTTCAACAGCCCTCCTCTTCCAGGGTTTTTATGCATATACATCTGCCTGCGTCCGCCTGCAAGAGAGAAACACTCCCTCCTGCGACTTCTCTCAGTCCCAGCCCAGTCACAGACCTCCCCAAAGGGCTCCCTGCCGTGCCGCTGAGGAAAAGGGCTGCCCCTGTATCCGTGCCAGTGGCTCCAGGAGGGGCTGGCATCCCCGAGGCAGCCCCAGCATTAAGCTGCGTTCCTTCACTAAGCTGTTTTCTTACAGACCCTGGTTAACCTCTGAGTGGCTTCGGAAAAGGGAAGCTTACCACTGCCCTGCCTGTGGCTTGGGCTTTTCTGCTGCAGCATCCAGCTGACAAGGATTCTCCCTTTTCATAGATCATTCTTTCAGGGTATATATATAATCTTTTTATATATTTATATAAAAACTATTTTTCATATTTAAAAAAGAAAACTATAAACATCTAACAGAAAAATAATCCTGTTAGATACAAATATCTAATTATAAACTGACCAACACAGCTAATTCTGAGCTTCTCCTGAGGCAAAAATACCCACTATTGCTGCACCTATTACTGCACCTGACCAATACCAACCAATTTCCTGAACACTCCCCAGTGTGTGGGTCCCAACCACAGACAGCGGTTAGGATCGGGTCCTAAGGGCTGAGCTGGCATATACTGAGTTCACGCCAGTTGCTGCAGGCAGCCTGACTGCAGAGGCAGTGGCTGCAACAGGCTGCTCCACTGGGAGAGGGAGAGAAAAAGAAAGCTGTCAGCCTGTCCCTGAGGCACCCCTTGATGACATTCACTGTGGTAAAGCTGTGCCTCCCTGCTTAATGGTGTGCTTCTAAATGTTTGCTTGCTAAACATTGGCATTTGAATCAAAGGTCAGTGGCAAGTGGCTTATTTGGGCTTCCTTTTTCTGAGCACAGTCTGGCTGCAGCTGCAATCTTTTCTGGGCAAGTTTTCAGGACATGGTTGTATACTGGGTGCCTATTGTGACACAGGGCTGAGACAACAGAGGTAGGCAAAATAGGCACAGCAACAGAAATGCAGGGCATGGACTTCACCAGTCATGCAACTCTTCTTCACTCAGAGCTTGGATGGGTGAATACAATCCTGCAGTGACTGTGAGCCTGAAATCTCACCTGAAGGCCCACCACCATCTCTGCTGTGGGCCGTATGCTTGCACCAGGAAAGGGATGAAAGCCATGGGAGGACAGCACCCAACCACATGGTCACGTGCAGTCTCAAAATGCCCAAGAGTAGCCGTGCAGCTTATTCTTCCTTCCTTGGAAACTCCCTCAAGTAATTAGACTGAAGTGGTAATTTGAAATCCTAGTTGAGCTACTGCTGGCTAATATTTAACCTCACAGTTAAATAAGGAAGGAGGATGTTAAAGGTTTGGTGTCCCTAACTCCTAGGACTTTACGGATGCAGATCATCAAAACAGGAAGCGCAAATAGGGTAGAAGCTCTAAAGAATCATGTGGAGGCAGACTGAACAAGGCAGCCATTAGAGTGAGTTCCAGTGGCAGACACCTGAGAGGTCACCATCTTCAGTGGGGACCAAAGGAGTGGTGTGGCAGATTACTTACTGGATTCTCAGGGTTCCTAAGCCAGGAGATGAACTAGGAACTGCACAGTGCCTAAATAACTGAGAAAAATACAGACTGCATGTCATATCTTGTCCTGGTATCTTAGAAGCTCCTTGTCTACGTGGCCCGTTGTTTGGTTTGCACTCTATCTCCAGTCTGCAACACAAAAGTTGACTTTCTAAACAAGGAGATCAGGGACCAGGATAAATAGTAGCCAACACTCACTTGTTAAAATAGTTGTGCACACCCAAAGGGGAGCTCCACTGAGCCTCCGGCAGAAAAATGAACTCAGACAGTAACCTGCTGCTGAACCCTGATGGACTGTCCGTCACCGTAAGCAATCTGCAAAGCCAGTTTGAGTGCTCAAACCATCTACTCTATGGCTTGGACATATTTGAGTCATTTAGGTTTGAAATGTACATTTAATGTTTTTATTTCAAAGACTTCCTGAATTACAAACCTGATCAAAAAGGCATTATAACATCCAGATCACAGTTTCATTCTATTCTTCACTTTCTCATACTCCCCTCCTCCGGAAATATTATTGTTTTTCCCCAGATCAGCAATAAACACAAAATAAAGAAATACAGACTCCTCTGACAGCCAAATGTATTTGCCATGATTTCAGAAGAATTAAAGTATTGTTTCCTTGTGATTACTTCACATTGCAGATTGGTTGAATTTGTTATCTGTACAATTATTGATTGCTGTTGCCAAAGTTAATTAACATATGAACAAAGAGTATCAAATTAAGTGCTAATCATGGTCTCACCATGCTATAGTAAGCACACTGGGATCATTCAGACATTTTTATAATTGCTTAGGGAAAATAAATGAATTCCCTTGTTTCACTTTCTTCATGTGTATTTTGTACTTTACTCTGCTTGAACCTTGCTAGTAACAGAAGGTAGCACACGAGGGTATTGGTTATCATCTCAATAAACTGAGCTATACAGACAGGTCACCAGTTCTCCAAAACTGCATATAGAATAAATTCACCATGAGTTTCAGTTGACTTACTCGGGTTAATTAGTCTACACAATCTGAGAGCTATTCAGGTGAAATAGCTCCATAGGAAGAAAATAGAAATCCACTGGTTTGCACCATCAAAGCAGCTGGCCCTCTATTTCTTTGTGGGTGCAGGGATGAAACTATTACATGCTCTTGAGCTTCTTGTTATTGAAAATGATTAGAGATAGTCTTCATATAAAGGGATGAAAAAAATTACAAGGACTACACAATATTTAATGATATTTACCTGATGATTTTTGAGATGTATGTTCTTGTAGAAGCAAGGCTGTCCTTTATCCCATACAGACCGCTCTTCAGATGAAATACCAAGCCATTTCTGTGGGTTTCAGCATCAATGGCAAGGCGAGGCCTCTGCAATGCTGAGGTTTCTTCAATGCAATATATATTAGCGATTCTGTCCCTCCAAAGTATTGGTGTATAGGAGCATAACAGAAGAGACTCAGAAACAGAGAGCAACAGGTTTGTGTAGTGGCAGTGTATAATCAAAGAATATTGATATGTTATAATTATGAAATAAACAAAAGAGTTAGGCAAAGCAGGTTATAATAACAAAAAGAGAATAGACAGGATGCTTACCCGTATCCTGGGCTCACTTATGAAAATCCAGCAGAGTGGATCTCTAAAAGAGATAATTTCCCACTGGTTGTCAGCTCTTAAATGATCTAGGAGAGGTCGAGCCAGGCTCCACGCCTTCCAGCACAGGTGAACTGCCTTCACCTGTGCTCCCATGGCTGACTCATTGCTTGCCTCAAGAGATCAATCAGGGGTTCAGGCCATGACTCAGCAGTTCCCATACAGACAATTAGAAGATGAAGCCAGCTATAGAGTGAAACAAGCTCCTATTAAGAGGGAGAAGAAAAACTTCTACGACTGCCATAAAGTTCGTGGTGGGAAGTTAGGCAGTAGAGTTAATATAGCAACATAATAAACATTGTCTAATATGTTTGTTGAATGAAAGGTCTGCTCATGATTTATTGACAATACAACATTCTCAGATTTAGATGAAGGCAGAATTATTATTGTTTCCAGGTTACAACTGAGACACAAAAGAAATTTTTTACAGTGTCTACTGATCTGTGAGTGCCAGATGTGCAGCACCTAAGGCTTCACTGCTACAGTGTTCTGGGGTCTTACCTTCATGGTGATATCTCCAAAAAGAGAAGCTTGAGAAGCGCAGAAGGGAGAAATGCTGTAAGACAGGCTAGCTCAGAGAAGAGACTCATGCACTCCAGAAACTGTCAGGGTTTGGGGAACACTGCCTAACCTAGAGAAACTGTCAGGGCAAAGGGGTCATATTCCCCCAGAAGATTTAAGGCTGAAACAACATTTAGCCACAGGTTGCCAGGATATCAGAAATGCAGCATGCACAATGCAATGTAGCTTATGCTAGAAAATAACGGAAATAACAGAAATAAAGGAATTCCCGAGTGATCCAGCCTCAACCTCACATGCCAGCTGACAAAGTAAGAGAACAAAAACATGTAATGGGCATAACGGACATAACCAACTTCATCTCCAGGGTGAGGTAACGGCAGTACAACAAATCAACTGACAAAATAAGATAATAACGGAAACAACAAGAACAACAGAAATAACCTCCCGCATTCAGCGTCAGCCTGATACGTCCCTTGGCAAAGGAAGAAAGCAAAAGTAACTAACATAAGGAACGTAAGCTTCACAGTAAACCAATGAGAGTCAGACACTTCAGATGACAAAGTAAAAAAAATAATTAAAATAACAGAAAAGAAATAACAGAAACAACTAAGCTACAGAGAGAACCAGTGGCATTCCACTGCTTTAGTGGAAAGAGACAGAAAATAATGGAAAAGAAAACATGAAACTAACAGAAAACAGAATCTTTAAAGTTGGAAGGCACTTGGAAGGCTATCAAGTCAAAGGCCCCTGCAACAAACAGGGACACCACAGCTGGATCACGTTTCCCAGAGCCTGACCCAGAGTCACCTTGAAATACACCAGGGATGGGGCATCCACCACATCTGTGGGCAAACTGTTCAAGTCCTCACCACTCTCACTATTTCAGACTTATTCCTCATATCTCACCTACAAGTACTCCCTTGGAGCTCAAAACCATTTTCCCTCGTTCTATCACTGCAGATCCTGCTATAATGAGTCTGCCCCCTTCTTTCCTGTGGCTTCACTTAATATACAGAAAGGCCATGAGCAGGTCCTCAGGGCCTCTCTTATATTTCCCACTCTACACTGAAGAGCAACTGCATACCCAGCCTATCCTCACAGCAACAGTCTACCATTCTAAGAGGATTTCTGCAGCCCACTCCAGGAAGGACATAACGGACATAACGGACATAACGGACATAACGGACATAACGGACATAACGGACATAACGGACATAACGGACATAACGGACATAACGGACATAACGGACATAACGGACATAACGGACATAACGGACATAACGGACATAACGGACATAACGGACATAACGGACATAACGGACATAACGGACATAACGGACATAACGGACATAACGGACATAACGGACATAACGGAAATAACGGAAATAACGGAAATAACGGAAATAACGGAAATAACGGAAATAACGGAAATAACGGAAATAACGGAAATAACGGAAATAACGGAAATAACGGAAATAACGGAAATAACGGAAATAACGGAAATAACGGAAATAACGGAAATAACGGAAATAACGGAAATAACGGAAATAACGGAAATAACGGAAATAACGGAAATAACGGAAATAACGGAAATAACGGAAATAACGGAAATAACGGAAATAACGGAAATAACGGAAATAACGGAAATAACGGAAATAACGGAAATAACGGAAATAACGGAAATAACGGAAATAACGGAAATAACGGAAATAACGGAAATAACGGAAATAACGGAAATAACGGAAATAACGGAAATAACGGAAATAACGGAAATAACGGAAATAACGGAAATAACGGAAATAACGGAAATAACGGAAATAACGGAAATAACGGAAATAACGGAAATAACGGAAATAACGGAAATAACGGAAATAACGGAAATAACGGAAATAACGGAAATAACGGAAATAACGGAAATAACGGAAATAACGGAAATAACGGAAATAACGGAAATAACGGAAATAACGGAAATAACGGAAATAACGGAAATAACGGAAATAACGGAAATAACGGAAATAACGGAAATAACGGAAATAACGGAAATAACGGAAATAACGGAAATAACGGAAATAACGGAAATAACGGAAATAACGGAAATAACGGAAATAACGGAAATAACGGAAATAACGGAAATAACGGAAATAACGGAAATAACGGAAATAACGGAAATAACGGAAATAACGGAAATAACGGAAATAACGGAAATAACGGAAATAACGGAAATAACGGAAATAACGGAAATAACGGAAATAACGGAAATAACGGAAATAACGGAAATAACGGAAATAACGGAAATAACGGAAATAACGGAAATAACGGAAATAACGGAAATAACGGAAATAACGGAAATAACGGAAATAACGGAAATAACGGAAATAACGGAAATAACGGAAATAACGGAAATAACGGAAATAACGGAAATAACGGAAATAACGGAAATAACGGAAATAACGGAAATAACGGAAATAACGGAAATAACGGAAATAACGGAAATAACGGAAATAACGGAAATAACGGAAATAACGGAAATAACGGAAATAACGGAAATAACGGAAATAACGGAAATAACGGAAATAACGGAAATAACGGAAATAACGGAAATAACGGAAATAACGGAAATAACGGAAATAACGGAAATAACGGAAATAACGGAAATAACGGAAATAACGGAAATAACGGAAATAACGGAAATAACGGAAATAACGGAAATAACGGAAATAACGGAAATAACGGAAATAACGGAAATAACGGAAATAACGGAAATAACGGAAATAACGGAAATAACGGAAATAACGGAAATAACGGAAATAACGGAAATAACGGAAATAACGGAAATAACGGAAATAACGGAAATAACGGAAATAACGGAAATAACGGAAATAACGGAAATAACGGAAATAACGGAAATAACGGAAATAACGGAAATAACGGAAATAACGGAAATAACGGAAATAACGGAAATAACGGAAATAACGGAAATAACGGAAATAACGGAAATAACGGAAATAACGGAAATAACGGAAATAACGGAAATAACGGAAATAACGGAAATAACGGAAATAACGGAAATAACGGAAATAACGGAAATAACGGAAATAACGGAAATAACGGAAATAACGGAAATAACGGAAATAACGGAAATAACGGAAATAACGGAAATAACGGAAATAACGGAAATAACGGAAATAACGGAAATAACGGAAATAACGGAAATAACGGAAATAACGGAAATAACGGAAATAACGGAAATAACGGAAATAACGGAAATAACGGAAATAACGGAAATAACGGAAATAACGGAAATAACGGAAATAACGGAAATAACGGAAATAACGGAAATAACGGAAATAACGGAAATAACGGAAATAACGGAAATAACGGAAATAACGGAAATAACGGAAATAACGGAAATAACGGAAATAACGGAAATAACGGAAATAACGGAAATAACGGAAATAACGGAAATAACGGAAATAACGGAAATAACGGAAATAACGGAAATAACGGAAATAACGGAAATAACGGAAATAACGGAAATAACGGAAATAACGGAAATAACGGAAATAACGGAAATAACGGAAATAACGGAAATAACGGAAATAACGGAAATAACGGAAATAACGGAAATAACGGAAATAACGGAAATAACGGAAATAACGGAAATAACGGAAATAACGGAAATAACGGATCACCCAGCCTATCCTCACAGCAACAGTCTTCCATTCTATGATGATGTTAAGATGAATTCTGCAGCCTGCTCTGGACATGGTCCAACAAATCTGTAGCTCACCTATACTGAGCAAACCACGGCTGCATGCTGTATACTAGCTGAGGCCTCACCAGCACAGAGAAGGAAAGCAGGAGCACCTCCCTTGCCCTTCTGCCCATACTGATTTAATGGACGGCTGGTTCCAGACAGAAATAAAGCTAGAAGCATCCAGGGAAAAGAAATGTAAGTCTAGCAGATCAGAAAACATATGAAAACCAAATACACAGAGAAGAAATCACAGAAATAACATGGAAATAACCTCCAGAGGGCAGGAATAGCAGTTAAGATGACAAACTACGAAAAGCAACGCGAGGAACTGCAGTTCCAATGACCTGACTAACAAAATCATAGAAATGAAGGAGGTAATAGAGGCAACCTACCTACAGAAGTAATGGCGATGCCGCTCTTGGCAGCAACACGGCAGCAACACGGCAGCAACACGGCAGCAACACGGCAGCAACACGGCAGCAACACGGCAGCAACACGGCAGCAACACGGCAGCAACACGGCAGCAACACGGCAGCAACACGGCAGCAACACGGCAGCAACACGGCAGCAACACGGCAGCAACACGGCAGCAACACGGCAGCAACACGGCAGCAACACGGCAGCAACACGGCAGCAACACGGCAGCAACACGGCAGCAACACGGCAGCCAGACTAAGTAAAGTAACAGCAACTGCACAGCAACTGCTTCCAGGGAGTAGTTATTGAAGTCCTGCACTTCAGCTGACAGTCTAAGAGAAATTACACCATCCACATGCTGAATGAAATAGTTCACAAATTTAATAAGAAATCCAACAAAATATATTTGGTTTTGGTCATACTTCCCTGAGTACAGAGAGATGCGTAGTTTCCCTCCCACTCTCCCCCCCCAGTCATTCTAGTACACTCCTTCCCTATCCCAACAAATCCACACAACATCAGAAGTTTCTGAGGACTGTTTTATTTCACTTAACCAATAGATCTGGGACAAGGTGGGAATTGAGCAGCACCTTTTTTAAAAGAAAACAAACCCTGTTATGTGCTACATAAGTAAAATAAGAGCATTTTACAAAATTTTATATTATGTACATATACACAAATACACTAAATCAAATTCAAAGTGAAAAAGGTTGTAAAAGGTTTGCCTTCAATACAACAGGAGTTAGGAAAGCCTTATTTCACAACAAGTACAAGATTAGAGCACACAACCACAGGTAGTGCAGGTACCTGGAAGCAGCATACCTAGTGTAGTACAAAGCTCCACATAGGGAAACTTCTCCTTTTCCACAGCAAAAGCAGCACAGATTCTCTGTTCAGCAAAGTGTGCTGTGCAATCACTCCCAGGCCAGCTGCTCTGTCTACATCAGTTTTGGTGGAAGCCATAGAAATTAACAATCTAGCAAGAATAAGAGACCCAAAGCTAAGCTACAGCACTGATTTAACTACAGTATTTCCATTAGATAGGTTCCTCTTTTTCCACATCTCATCTCCTCTATGGCCTCTATGGCACTATGGAGAGTGCCCAAATTGTGATTATTTGTAATTTGCACTCTGCGGTTCCCATTCTTGCCTACCTGCATCTTTTCCTATCTCACCTCCACATCACAATGCCTTCCCTATTTCCTCTGTCAGTCTGATAGGGTAATAAAATTAAGAATAAATAAACATTTAACTAAGGGGATATTCAAAGAAAATCAACTAAAGAAAACTTAAAAGTATATATATTAAAAAACATTTTTAATGATTCTGCGGACTTCTGGTAAAGTTTGGTCATTTAGCCCAAAGGTCTTTGTCTTCAGGGCCTGCAGGCTATACTGTATCAACTGGCAAGAAGAAAGCAGTACGAGGCCAAATTTCTGTCTAAAAGAACAATGAAAGTAATAAGGGTTGAGGGGAGTCTGTTACATGGAAACCTAACACTTGGGTAGCAGCACTTACTATGCTACACGGTATGCTTTCAAGAGAGTGAATTCCTTTCTATTGGTACGAGCCGCCCAGATGAAAAGAGCAGCTGCCATAAACTGCAAAGGTGCTGAGACACAGGCTAGGCAGAAGGACCAGCCAAATTCACCCCTCACATCACCAGGTAGGGGCAGCTTCTTATGAAGGAGCTCAATCCCAGCTACATAGCAGCCAACCAGGCCCAGCGTACAAAGTCCTGGAGAAAACAGAAGAAAGTGCAGTTAGTTCACTGGTGAAGCGCTCTGGCTATCACTAAGAGCTTATAGAGGAGGGTGAATAAGTGATGGATGGCAGAAGACCTACCTGCAAGAAAGTGGAGGACTCCAGTGGCAATGGCAGGGTATAGGCTGCGACAGGCGCATGCACAGAGCCCAATCAGAGCTCCAAAGCACATGAGACCAAGGCTGACAAATGGCAGGAGAAACTGCAATCGCCAGAGATCTGCACATTAAAGAAACATACAAGCCAGGTTTATTGAACTGACCTTCTCCACCATGCTGTGCTCCTCTCTACCCACACTCCTTCATTGGTTTATTTAAAAAGGACAAAAGGCTCTGAAGTAGAAAGAACTTTAAACTTCCAAATTCCCATAGAACACCTAAGCTTTCCTTTAAAGCTCTGACGTACTACTTACACTACTGTAAAAAAAAAAAAAAGCATCAACAAACTGCAGAGCAAGATGCAGATGTTGTCTCATCAGCAACTGCATTTGGGAAATTTTTTTTTTTTAAATCTCACTATTTTTACCTGCAAGATGTGAAAGACACTTACAAGTCCTATTCAAATCTGTGCCACTGTTGTGATTTCCAGGCTCTATGTACTTCTCCATAAACTGATCAGAGAGGGAAAAACTGATGCAGTTTGTTGTCATATCAGTTTCTGGAACAAAAGAAAACAAAACAACACCACAGACAATTGTCATTAGTTTTTTTCCAACTCCCCTTCTCCAATTCTCCTAAGCATTTAAACTGGAAAGCTCCCCCATGTAAAATTTTAGACTAAAAAAAAAAACATCCTACAAAACTGCTTTGGGAAATCTCAACAGTAAGGATAATGTAGTTAGTACAACAAGGCATAGCATTATATATGCAGAATTTCCACCAGCTTCTTTATAGCAACCAACATTTGTCAAAATCAACTAATATCTGTCAAAATTGAAGTCATTCTATATCCAACAGCTCCAAATTCTGCTGATGTCACAGTGGAGTATTTGTGACATGAGGAAAACAAATAACCATCTCTAAAGGAGCAAGTGTTGCCTTGACAAAGTAGTTGTCTTGGTCACCCCCCCCCCCCCCCTTTGATCTCACCTAGGGTGAAGATAACTGGCAGAGCCATAGTACTATATCACCTGTCGTGCAGCAAATGCAAAAAAACCCACACAACAACCCAAGTTACACCAGACTAAATTTAGATCAAATACAATATACCAAATTCAGATTCTGTAGCATTGACAGGCACAGATCATTTCTCATATCACTTCTTTAGACGTTTACATTGCCATTACTAAAAAGCAAACACATGTTAGAAATAAGCTTCCCAGGTGAAGAAAGTACCACTTTAGGCAAAGCTATGAAGAGTTAATTAATCCAGAGATACCTGGTGGGCTGTACCAGTGAGAATTTTTGGGTACAGTGATGCACCTCCTCCACAACCCAACTGTGCCATTGCACCGGAAGAGTGCATCTGTGTAGGTCTTCTCATCTGCCTCTTCACTGACAAATTCCTCCCAGATGCTCCTGCCAGCTTCAGTAATGTTCTCAGCAGGGGACAGAGTGTGGTACTCATACCAAAAATCAGTGCCCAAGGAAGCTGCCATATATATGGTGGAGATGAGGCTGAGAACACACGCAATTACCAGTGCTGTAGCAAAACGGTTATCCATCATTGCTGCTGAAATAAAAGAGAACGTCCAAGTGAGTAACTCCTCTGATGTTAAACACAAAGTTATCTTAGCAGTGTCAGCCTCCACACATCATTCTTATAATGCAATGTTTCTTTAGGATATGCATCTTTTTCTTTTCCAAGATGCCAGAAGTACAGAAATGCTAAGTCCGCATTACTCCATGCTCACTGGAAACGTGAATTCAAAGTACACGTATCACTCTTATCCCAGCCTCTATACATCACCCGAGAGAGCAATAGCAATTCTGTCCCCAAAGCAGATGGCACAGCTCACTTGCACTTCTGTTCTTGACTGTAAGCAACCACAGAAAGCAGAGAATCCAACTACATCACTCAGCCAGAAGATTTACCTTTCCTTAAAGAGATTAGCAAGGGTAGAAGCTATTTTTAGCCTGCCACTCCATATGGCTTTCACATCTTGTGTTTACAGCAAAGGTAAGAACCACACATATGCCAGAAAGCCTTTTCCAGACTGTTCACAAGGGGCAGCCATGGCAAAATACTGGAATGCCTTTTAGGAAACTGTGAAGCGTATCTAGGCACTAGAGACAGAACACAAAGAAAGCAAGGAAGGACAAGTATGAAATTACAATAAATTCTGAGATAGTGCCACAGCATATGCAGAGGCATTTCTGAAGAACAAAAATATTGCCAAGGGAATGCCCTGTTTCATGGGCACTTGATGACAATAGCTTCCAAAACTGGAATACCTTCATGTACCACCAGGGGGACCTTGTTCTGGCTTCCTGTAAGAGGCAATTAAGGCCTTCCTTCACAGGCCCACATCAGATCACAAACTCAGAGGTAAAGGCAGCACAGGAGAAAACTGATATGGCATGCATTTAGATTTGGACAATACTGTGTTTGTTATGAGCAACTGATTGCTAATACACAACATCTTGTAGATACTGCAATATGTCAGATGACTTTGAAATGTTTGTCATGTGTTTGCAGTACTCAAGTTTATGGATTACAATAAATAGGGCTTCATGCTCTTGCCAAATGAAATGCCAACTGAAGCCACTTCTGCAGCTAGAGCTGTTCTTGTGTTATGAGCTACCAGACATTCTAATCAGTTCTTCTGTACTATTCGTTTTACCTTCCTTCCCCTGCAGATCTTGATCAATTTTTTTTATTTTAGTCTAGCTCCTTTGAAGTTGAATGAATTGGAAACAACAAATGCCTAAACACACAACATTCACAAGGAAAAAAGAGTGCTCAAGTCAGATGTGCCAATACAAGTCTCTAAACTATGAAACAAGGTGCAAAATAAGCAGGGAGTTTCAAAGGCATTAATAGCTGTTGCTAACTATGCCCTTGTCATTTCTTTCCCCTGCTCCTCTACTGGTTCAAATCTGCTAATGGAGTTGAGAGAGACAGATTATGTATACACGTATCATCCAAAGTCATGCACTTTGATACACTGACTGAACATAATAGTTCTGTGAACAGAGAAAATATGCAGTCATGCTTTCCATTTAGATAAAGAAATTGGAGAATAGGTTTCAAGATCAAAAAACATCAATTCCTTCATACATTTATGAAAATTTTCAGGTGACAAATGCATCTACCTGCAAATTTTCAAATTGAATGTACAGATGCACTCAAGTATTCAACTCAAAAAATCTGACCATCTCTCTCTACTGGACTTATATAAGCCCTCCATTAACAGAGGAAAAATATCCCTCACTTCACAGTCACACCTTATTCATTTCATTGCTTTTTGCTACTACGGACATTAGTGAACAACCATGATGAAGCACAAAGAGAGTAAAATTCCATTAAAAATATCTCTGACAAGGACCTTGAGAACTAAGAATTCCAGCCATTGTCACTGAACTATATTTGTTTTAGTTTTACAAAACCAAGGTCAAATATCACACTAGTTTTGTGCTTTTATTGCTCATTTTTTGATGTTTTAATTAAAAAAAATAAAGTTTTGTGGCTTATATACTATAACTAAGATAACTGTATTACATACTAGTGCTGCTTTGGAAGTAACACCTCCTATTTTATTATGTTGGCTTACAAAAGAGGCAGATGGTGGTGGTATGGCAGTAGAGGCTGAATCTTCCCGACAGTACTTAGCCACATTTTGATGCTGCGTGATATGGCAGCAGAGGGGCAGTCAGACAAAGTGGTACTTGACATGGCAGTGCAGACAAAGCAGAAGTTAGATTGAATTCTTCCATGAGGAAAAAAATTGCACCTACTGACCTTCACTGATGCTTGCCGAACATTTGCAGAGACCAAACATGCACGTGAGCACAGCGAGGCAGTGGATGGTGCATTTCAGCAGCATAACAGTGACACTGAATCACCTCTGTTGGTACGAGTTTCTACAAATGGGCATGCTGGTTCTTGTTCATCACTGGCAAAAATGCACAGCTAATGGTGGGGAAGAATAGTGCTTCGTAGCTGAGAATTTGCTCTACTGAGTAGTATTATTGTATTCTTTGTATCAATTGTAGTTCCCATGGAAATAAATAGGAAGGATTAGTTTCAGAGATATCTACATATATGCAGCCTAAGACGATTCCTCACTGAATGCAGCCCAGGCAAGACAAAAGGTTGGACACATATGATGTACTGCACAGCTTTGGAGATAGACAGAAACAGCTGAAGTGGCTACTAGTCCCTAAAAATATCAGCAGGTGGCTTTCTGTTGGTTTCTTCTGTGAAGAACATACGTAGATTTGCAGAATAGACAAGACAGCGCCAGAGCAAGAGCACACACCCTTATTAACAGTCCTTAATGCTTCTGTCTAGCACTTTAAGTACTTAAAGAAAATACAATTACAGGAGGGATGAATAACTCAACAGCACTTCAGGACAACTCTGAACTAGAAATTCTCCATGCCACAGACACTGACAGCAACTTGGCCAGTTCGCTCATTTGCAAAGTATCTTCACTAGCAGGAAAGGCTCATCCATCTAAAGAAGGTGTCCTCTGCTCAAGACAGAATCAAGCTTTCAGCCTCAGGCAGGACTCAATGGGAGTAGTAAGCATTATCAGTGAAATGAGTTACCAGAAAGCTGTGCAAAAAAAAAAAGTGTGGGAGACACTTTTACATGAGACTACTTACAGAAAAAAAAATCAACTAAAAAAACACTGCTAAAGATGACAACAGTTACAGAGACAAAGATTAATGTTAAATCGATGTAACTTTTCTCTTTATAGGCTGTCAGCAAGAACCTTAATTGTTTTTAAAAAGTTAAGTTCACAGGCACCACCAGCATATTTCATTCTAGTAGCACAAACTACTTCAAATAGGTTATGGCTGAAAGTAAACTGGGCAGTGAACATAAACAACACAAGGCAGTGGCATACAGGCACTCAAGCATAAGTGCTTCACAGGACATAGTTACACTTTTTCTTAGAACAAGAAGCAAGACACGTAAGAGTTTCACAACGTAAAAGGAGAAGACCAAACCAACAGCAACGCTTGAAGGAATACAAAGATATACATACTTCCCATAAGGGGAGAAAAGGACAAGTCAGTAGAGCTGAAAATGGAAAAAAACCAACACAGAATAGCACAAAAGCAAGTGCTCTGTAAGCAACCAAGCACAGGACGAGGGTGTGGATAAGCATTTTATGAAATCACTGTTCCACAGCAGAAAGGAATACAGAAATTTGTCTCTGGTTACAGGAATTGCTGCCATGAGCCAGCAGGCCATCACATATAGGAAACTCCTTCTATCCAGCATCACAAAATCGTAAGGCTGCAAGCATAACCTAATGAGTTCCAGCACTTTCTCAAAAAAAACCAAACAAACACACTTGTAATTAGGCTGCTATGAAGGAAAACAGGCAGAAGACCTGAAAAATTAAGTGTGGGGATGTGGCCAGCAAAATTTTCAAACACGCTCCTCCTTTTGATACTCCGGGCAATACAGGATTAGGAAGCAATGCTGCTCTAGCCTTCTTACCTTACTGCTCCTCAGATCCAGCAGCACACACAGTTCCAGCGGTTCCAGGTGACTTCAGAGACACTGTGCTACCGGCGTCCTGCAGTAAGCCAGAAGCACACACCGCCAACCGCCTGCCGGCGCTAACCGCTCCATTCATACCGCTCCCGCAATGCATCGGCGCACAAGCAGCAGCCTGGAAGGAGACGAAAAAACGAAGAGTTCGCAACCGCCATAGCAGCAACCCGCCGGTGTCAGTCAGCGTACGGCGAAAACGATAGAGAACGAAGGGGAGAAACTTGAAGCAAGAGCCCTCGGGACCGCACCACCGCCCGCAGCCCACGCGGCACACAACCGGCAGGACGGGCCCGCGCCCCGCACCGCGCCGCCATCCGAGGAGCTGCCGACGCCCCGCCCGCCTCGCCTCTCCGCCGGGCCGAGGGCCGGGCAGGCCGGCAGACCGCGAGCCCGCAACGCGAACCGCCTCTCCCTCCGAGGCCGCCCGTCCGCCCTCCAAGAGCCGCAACCGCCGCGGAGCGCGGCACTCACCGCAGCGGATCACCTCCATTCCCAGCCCCGCGAGCCGCTTCCGCCCCGCAACTGCCCACGGGCCAGGGCTACGCCCCGCCCCCAGCCGTACGGCACCACGGGAGCTACCGTCCCAACAACCGCCTTCTGAAGCCGCGTCGCCTCGGCGCTCATAAGGCCGCACACCGCCCCGCCCCCCCGGCCCCTCCCCTTCCGGCGCCGTCGCGGTGCTGCTGGGTGCTGTTGTCACCCGGCGCCTCCGCGGCTCGTCTCAAAATCGTCTTTCTGCTTTAGGTTAAATATCAGGAGGAAGTTTTCCACACAGAGGGTGGTGACACACTGGAACAGGTTGCCCAAGGAGGCTGTGGATGCCCCATCCCTGCAGGCATTCAAGGCCAGGCTGGATGTGGCTCTGGGCAGCCTGGTCTGCTGGTTGGCGACCCTGCACGTAGCGAGGGGGTTGGAACTAGATGGTCATTGTGGTCCTTTTCAACGACGTTCACCGGTGGCATCGCGGTCCTGGCGTCGCCAAACGTCCCCTCCCTGTCTTAAAATCCACAAAAATACGAAATGCCTTGTGAGCATCGAGTGGCAGCCCTGTCTCTTCTGCAGCTGTCATTACACGATCTCCCCTTGCGGTCATAAAGGCTCACGCTTTGTTCTTTTTCGCTCGATTGCCTGTAAAAATGGTGACACAATATCCCAGCTAAGTGACTTTCAAACCTTCCCCTCCCACCAAAAAAAAAAAAAAAAAAAAAAAAAAAGTGAAAAATGCAAAAATCCCCCCACTCCTGGTGCCCTGCCCACACAAGCGAATCCAGGACTCCCACCGGTGGCTACCAGTTACCTGTGGGCAGATCTCCACACCCAGTTTTGATTTTAGCAACCAACAAAAGTGCAAAAACACCCAGGGATACCCACAGTTTTCATTTCTCTGGGTACTGCAGGGGAAATAATTTCTAGGTAAGAAACCCCTCCCAGGACAGCCCACCTTTTGTTATCATGGAATTGGCTCACCAGCACCACATAACTTGGAACAAAGGAGGATTTGGGGGTCTGAAATATTTAAATTTTGTATCGATACGCTGGAAGAAAGCAGACGACCATCACTGATAAAACTTCACAGGTGGCACAAAGCCTGAAGGAAGGGTAAATAATTAAACGGAAAGGGGACTGGTACAGGGTGACCTGCTCGTTGGGAAGCTGGGGGCAAGCAAATATGTGTGTCAATAGAGTCATCAATGAGCTCATTCATTTAAGAGCACCAAGGAGAGGTACATGGCAGAAGATTTTATCCTGGGAAGCAGAAAAGGGGAAGAACAAACAGGTGATGGTGGGTTACCAGCTGCTAAGATGCAACCGTGGCCAAAAACCCATATCCCTGCAACCTCGGGTGTATGAAGAGGGAAAGCACAAGAAGGACAGAAGCTAGTGGTCCTCCAGGGGAAGACTACTAAGATGATCAGAGGGCTGGAGCACTTCTCCTGTGAAGAAAGGTTGAGGGAACTGGGCTTGTTTAGCTTGGAAAAGAGAAGGCTCTGGGGAGACCTCATTGTGGCCTTCTAGTACTTGAAGGGAGCTTATAAACAGGAGGGGGAACAGCTATTTATATGCATGGATAGCGATAGGACAAGGGGGAATGGTCTTAAAGTGAGACAGAGGAGGTTTAGGTTAGATATTAGGAGGAAGTTTTTCACACAGAAGGAGGTGGCACGCTGGAACAGGTTGCCCAAGGAGGCTGTGGATGCCCCATCCCTGGAGGCATTCAAGGCCAGGCTGGATGTGGCTCTGGGCAGCCTGGTCTGCTGGTTGGCAACCCTGCAATAGCAGGGGGGTTGAAACTAGATGATCACTGTGGTCCTTTTCAACCCAGGCCATTCTGTGATTCTATGAAAAAGAGTTTCAAAGACTGTCCATTCTTCCCAGTAACACTAGCTGATTTTCTACAAGACACTGCCTCTCTCAAATCTCTCTGTAATAATAAAAATGGTGACTTTAGTTTTTCATAAGCATTTCACACAGATAGTGCAGCAGAAATCCCCCAGATTCCCCTCAAACCTTTTTATTGTCTCCCTGGTTTTATTTTTGCCTTCTGTATTTCTCTATCTATGGCACAGAAGAGTTAAGGCTAATTTTCACACAGAGAAGACTTTCCACATGCACTTCTTCCAAATCTATTGAGCAGAACCAATTTGCTTTAATGACATCCACTCATCCAAACAGGCCCCTGATCTAGTGGGTGGCAACCCTGCCCAGGGGAGGGGGGTTGGAACTGGATGGGCTTTAAGGTCCCTTCCAACTCACTCATCCAAACTTTTTTGACCGTGCCCTTCAATCAGAGAAAAACATTTGAGCATGCACTCTATTATGTGTATATTTATTTATAAATAATATACACTCACTACTGTAATAATATATTATAAAACAAGCGCAAAAATAAAAATTAAAAAGGGATGGGAAAAAAAGGGAAAATAAACACTATTTCAAAAAATATTTTTATTTACTTATTGTACCAAAAGTATTTTCTTCCCATACTTCACGTTGGAGATTGTTGCTCCAGATAGGAAACTATTTCAGCCCATCTCAGTGTATTGATTCAAATTCTGTTGGTAGGCACTCATCTGGTTTCCTCTGAGCCTGCCTCCACCATGGCCGCAGCATACTAGGGCAGTTTCAGCCAATCTTTTTTTATTGGCCAAATCTTTGTTCTTTACAAAAGGTTTTTGAAGCACAATCATTTAGAAACTACTACACTTTCTTTTATGGCCAAATGAAGCTGTGTTCCTTCTCAGCATTTATTGTCTTCAATACTTTACTGATGCATACCTCATCTGATCTAAATGCCTGTGCTTACATAAGAGCACTTTCTGTATATATAGCTCTGCTGTGCGTCTTTTACTCACTTTGCCATAGCACTAGAAGGCTACCATAACATGTGTCACAGGCTTTACCCATCTGAGAACAGTCATGTGAAATGTTCTCCCTTGCTACTGCCAGAAAAACTGCTGAGGCTTTATGAGAGTAGGATTATATATATTTTAATTTCTCCTATTGTACCGATCTAGCAGTTGCCTCCAGTAAAATGACCCTAGGAAGGTTTAAGAAAATGGTGCAAACACTGACACAACATGCTTCACAAGTGCATTTCAGAAAAGCAGATGAGCATGAGAGCAGATGTGCTGAAGCAGGACAGACCACATGCATGGCCACAGCTGCAGCACCTGTCACAAGTTTGCAATCACAAAAGCTTCAGGTTCATTCTCACATTCAAAACAACTCAGCATCCGGTGGCTGCATGTTTCTCATTGCCTCAATGGGACTATAGCAAAGGTTGGAAAAGATGAGTGCCTTGACTGGAGAAAAATACACCAAAGCCAAGCTGGAGGCTGCTGCTTCAGTAAAGCGCTTTGTCCAGGAAAAAGGCAGACACTCATCTGGGGAGAAGTGGGAGAAGGAGGAAAGTACTGTAGACATCTACAGTAGGATTGGTGTGTAGTAGGAAGGGGGTGAGAAGAGAGTGTAGGCTGTCCTGGTGACACCACATTTTGCTGCATTTCTGGGATCTTGGCGCATCATGTGCTGAGCTTTCTGAATTATCTGTGCAGCAGAGTTGTGAGGGGAGCTTCTTTGTGCTGAGTGTTCATGAGAACTTAGCTCTCCTTCAGGGAAACGAACACTGGAAGAGGCAGACCCTTCACTGC
Source organism: Chrysolophus pictus (assembly GCA_037305975.1). Classification (NCBI taxonomy): domain Eukaryota; kingdom Metazoa; phylum Chordata; class Aves; order Galliformes; family Phasianidae; genus Chrysolophus; species Chrysolophus pictus. The sequence goes on along the minus strand of CM074576.1, from coordinate 112,654,549 downwards.
ATGAAGATAAGCTGCATGCAAATCATTAGCACACACACACAAAGACAAGGCTTACAGACTACTCTGAAATGTGTCTGCTGCTGCTTCACTTGGACAGTTACAGATGGCTTCACAGTTACAGATGGCTTCATCATTCATGACACATCACAGTATCTTTGCAAATGGTCTGCCCAGATGAGGCAGTGTCTGTAAAATGGCAAGTCACAGCAACAGCCACAACTCTCTTCAGAGCATTCAGAAAGTACAGAGCACACTCCAGAGAACAGAGCTGATCCCATCCAATTTTTTTGTTTTGTTTTGTTAAGTAGAATCACAGAATTCTTTGAGTTGGAAAGGACCCTTAAAAGTCATCTAGTCCAACTTCCCCGCAATGAACAGGGACATCTACAACTTGACCAGGTTGCTCAGAGCCCCATCCAGCCTGACCTTGAATGTCTTCAGGGACAGGGCATCCACCACCTCCCTAGCCAACATGTTGCAGTGCCTCACCACCCTTACCATAAAAAAACTTCCTTATATCAAACCTAAATCTCTCCCTTTTTAGTTTCAAACCATTTCCCCTTGTCTCATCACAACAGATCCTGCTAAAGAATTTCTCCTCTTTTTTCTTATATCTCTCCTTTACAGCAAAGTGAGGAACCACAAGCACAAGCATAGATGACATACATACTCTTAACTCCATGGTTACACTAAATTTCTTTAAAAGTCTTTTTTTTTTTTTTTTTTTTTTGGAGTACTCTGAGATTAAGAGGGGGTGAAGTCAATTTCAAGGAGTACCTAGAGATGTGAGGTGGAGGGAGAGAAGTTTATGCCTGATGTATAACTCTTGTGACTGCATGTAAGATGCTAGCATCTAAGTGCAGAGTAGAATAACAAATGCCCATGACTACAAGTGAGGAAAAACTATTATACACAGACTGAAAGGTTCAATTTATCTTCTACTCCAGCACAGATAAAAAGAAAATGTCTCTACCATATCACTTCTCAGATCTTCTTGGAATTATAAAACTGAAGCACATTTCTCAATGTAGAAATAAGTAAAGATGATTACAAAAGCATCTCTGCAATAAATCCATCAAGAATCATTTCTATAAACTGTAAGACATTTGGGCACTTTTATGTAATCCCAGTTGAAAAGTAGGCATACCTTTTGTTATCTTCAGATGCTTGGCAAAGACAACCAGAAGATGACTTTTAGCCTGTTCAGGTTTACAGTATACAAACAGGTAATGTAAGCCAGTCTCTTTTTATACACCTTGATCTTTTCTCACGGAGGCTTCTGATGGGTGAACAACACTCAGATAATTAAATTCTTACTCATTCCATGAAAGGCCATCAGCAAGAGTTAATTAGTGCCCCACTGATAGTGTATAAAACTGGTTGTTGTATATAATTAGTTCCTTATTAATCATCAGCATATACACACATGCGAATGCCCGTCTAAATATCTCTCGATCTGACAACCATTCATATAACAGCAGCTGGCTGCTTGTCCAGGCACCTGGAAGTCTACCAAGAACCCAGCACACTGGAGCACATAACCTCAGCACTGGCAGATTGATCCTGAGGGCATCCATAGTGCACTGGATGAGACTGATTTGCTCCCTGTGCGATAGAGTTGCTTTCAGCCTATGGAGACGTGTACATGTACGTGGATGTGACCCACGCGGCTGGGACTGGACAACTATTCAGGAAGCAGTTTGCTTAAAGTTTGAAAATCCCCAAATACATGACAGGTCTGTGAACATGCAGGTGGGAGGGGAAGGAGAAAATGAATTGATGTGCAGAAGAAAGGATGATGTAGACCAGAAAATGTTTGAAATTAGTACGCACCGACAAAGCCGTGATAAATTCAGTACTTCAAAAAGGGAAAATTTTCATTTGCGTTTTGCAACGCTGAGAGAGCTGACTGTAAGGTAAGCCAAAGCTGGAGTAGTGGGTGAAACTGTGAATGAAAGATGGAGAAAACTGGGGCTCTTTGGAAAAGAGCGCCATAGCTAATAATGGCACAAAGATGTGGAGGCTTCATAGGCAGGAGGAGCAGGACCATGCCACCATTCAGCAGACCAAGCTAGGGTTTGAAATGCAGAAGAAATCACAGCACATCAACAAACTGTCCTCTAAATATCAAACAGTCTGGTAAATCTGAGTGTGGGAGTGCCTGGGGTGAGGGATCCGGGGGGCTGAGGGACTGCAGGGGACACTGGCAGGGCAGCATGAGCCTGGGACTGATACCAAACAAGTACAGGAGACCACAGTTTTAAATATTTTTGCCTAAGCACATTCATATGACAGAATTACTCTCAACAGAAAACAATCATAAATGAATAAAGAAAATATAAATGCCTCCAAGCCTCAGAAAAGCTGAGTTTGCAAGGAAAGATAAAGAAAGTAGAGCCTAAATTCACCACTCCCTGATTTCTTCTGAGCAGGTATAATCTCTAACCTGAAAACAAGTAATATCCTGTCCTAAAAATTTAAAACTTCAGAATCTTGAAAACAACTTTCCTTCCCCCAAAATAAAAGCAAAACCCAAGACCAGATTGCTTCTACAAGCAAATATAAAATACAGATAAAATCAGACCTGACTTTAAAAAAAGCAGCAGCTCCTTGTTCTGAAGATGGGGTTTTGACTAATCAGAGATGCTCATCGCTTGTCTGTTTCCTACATGATTGGCTAAAAGGGTAAGATTTACACCCCAAAACCACTTTTCTCCTCCTCCCCCACTCCTCCCCCTTACACACTAGCATGTTTTTAAAGAAGACCACGAGGGGAAGGGAAGAGGGGAGCTCAGAGCCTTCAACAGCCTCAAGATGAGGACAGCTGGGCCAGAAATGGATCTCATTCAGCTTTCGCCTGTGACTACGGTCACTTTCAGCTACGATGACTACTACTACGAGGACAGCTGCCAGTATGAGCAGCTACAACATATGACTGCTTTCCTCCCTGTCCTGCCTGTCCTGTATGCTGCCGTGTTCTTGGTGGGCATTCTTGGCAACTCCATCCTGATCGTAGCCTTAGTCTTCAAGCGACGGGTCCAGAGGCTGATTGACATCTTCATCATCAACCTCGCTGCTTCAGACTTCATCTTCCTCATCACGCTGCCATTCTGGGTGGACAAGGAGGCATCAGATGGGATATGGAGGGTAGGATCTTTCCTCTGTAAAGCTAGTTCTTACATCATCTCAGTCAACATGTACTGCAGCATCCTCCTCCTCACTTGTATGAGTGCAGACCGGTACCTTGCCATCATGTACCCCTCCGTTGCTAGAAGGGTCCGAACCAGATCCTATTCCAGCGGACTTTGCTTCTGCGTCTGGTTGTTATCCTGCTGCTTAGGGATACCAACCCTTTTGTCCAGAAAACTGAATGAGCGCTACGGCAAGACGTACTGCACAGACGATGATGTGACAGAATCCAAACAGATCACATCACTGATGATTTTAATCCTGGCCTTCTTCTTCCCACTGTTGAGCATTCTGAGCTTCTACTGCTCCATTACAAAGAGACTCTGTGTCCATTACCAGAGATCTGGGAAACGTGATAAGAAACTGAGAAAATCTATCAAGATCGTCTTCATTGTGGTGGCTGCTTTTGTCATCTCTTGGGTGCCCTTCAACCTCTTCAAGCTTATGTCCATCCTGTTGGGACTGCAGAAGCTGCCTGACTGTTTCCTTGAGATGGTTGCCCAGGTGGGCATGGTGGTGAGCAGCCCCTTTGCCTTTGCCAACAGTTGTGCCAACCCTTTCATTTACTACTGCTTTGACAATTACATCCGCAGAGCCATGCTCAGGTGCCTGTGTCCGTGGGTGAAAACCAGCAGCAGCAACACCGTCTCCGACACCTTGGACACTCGCCTGAGCCACTCCTTATCCAATTTCATCACAGGGGAGTACACTGCGAGGAAGAGGAAGCGCTCGGTGTCCCTCTGACTGGGAGCCAGGACCATGGTGGAAGGGACCTCTCTTTCCAAAGGTGGCAGGGAAAGAATAAAGCAAATAAAGGGGCAAAAAAGAAATAAGCCGCAGAGGCAGAGCTGCAACTGTAGCACTTCAGGCTGGTGGTACAGCACTTCCCTTTAAACACAGGTATATTGAATAAGAAACTTTAACCACAGAGCTACAGTTCACAGAGATCACTGTGTCACTGCGCAGCGCAAGCCTGAAACTGCTGTGCTGAGAGACATCCACCTAGGCTGGTGCTGGAACTGCAGCCCGGGTGCTACCAGCTGAGAGCAAAGTCAGGCCATCAGCCAAAGCCGCCTCAAAGCAATCTTTGAACTTAAACGCATAGGTTTTCATTCTGCTCAGAGCAAGACAAAGCAACAGAAGTACTTCTTCTCTCTGGTTCCTAGCTTTCTTACAAAAACACTGCAATGTCTTGTGAAAAAAAACACCTGATGAATTCCCCTTTTTTTGGAGATTTTCTGTATTTAGAAATGCAATGTTTTAATGAATTTGTGTTACTTGCTCTTGTAACTTGAGTCTTGTGCATTTTTCTTGAAGTTTCAGCTTCTCGATTAAGAGATTAAATATGTTTTAATCAAAGGAATTAAAGTCAGTTACTAGCCCCTGTGGTTTCCAAAAGAAAAAAAAAAAAAAAGAAAAAAGACAGCTTGAAGGCAGAGAAACCAGAAGACAAGCAAAAGAAACTGCATTTAACCATTTTCTTAACAGCAAACAACCAAAAAAAAAAAAAGAAAAGAGAACACCTTCACACTTTTTAAGATGGTTTGGGGAGTTGTGACACAATTTCTGATTGCTTGGCTTGTCTAATGCTGCAACACTGTGTGTCATTCAAAGTGTACATTTGCTTTGTTTAGGTGCAATCACTTCATGTTAAGATGCAAGCAAAGTCAAAATGCCTGAAAAGCAAAATTAGCCAAAGTTTCACACATGTTTGACTGAAACAGAGAATGCTGAGAAACCCTGGGTGCTGGAACACTCACAGAAAAGGAATTCAAAAGTAAAACTGTTTAAGTTCATTCGTAGAGTTAAACTCTATAAATAATTAATAATAATAAAAGCTCTGTGAAATTGTCTCCATCCTGTCCAGCAATCTGTGGGAAATGTAGAAATCTTACATTTCATATACTGTAGAGGAGATACCGCTAACCCAACTGTTGGTAAGTCTGACAGTAAATGGGAAACAGAGAAAGCTCCCTATTTTTAACAGCTATGATACCTCTTAGAATTACAAACTGAACAAATAAGGAGTTAAGCAGCTCATTAGAAAACTGCTACGAGACTTCTGCTTCTAAATGCTAATGACAGAAATGTGTGCTTAAAAGAAACCAGAGTGCAATGTTTTAAGGTACCCAGTTAAAAGAAGCATTAGACTTCCAACAGTGCTGCCACCGCGGGTATGCTGCAACATCTCAGATTCTGTTGGGCCTTTTGAAAAATGTTTAGCTTAATATATTACTGCCTGTCATATTGTAATAAAATAATACTATAAAGTATCCAGATTGTGTTACGTGATAAAGTAAAAAAACTGTTAGAAAATTTCCTTCTGCATTTCCTGATTTTTCAGGATTTCTATTTCTCTTTTTTTGCATTTAGCCCTTAAAGCTTTTGAACGAGCTCGCACAAAACCCACAAAAGGTCTTGACTTCAGTGGCAGAAGTCATCTTATCACAATGTGATAAAATAACATATGTGGAAACAAATCTTGAACTGCAGTAAGTAAAAGATCTTTAATGATACTTACGGGCTTGTAAGATAAACCACATTCAACTCTGCCAATGAGAAAGAAAAAAGTTCAGCAAATATATATCTTCAGGTCTACTTTTTAACAATAAGCTGGTACTTCCACACAGTGCTATAGAGTGAACCCCTCCCCACTTTACCAGGCAGAAGTTTAAAGCTAAAACTACTGTCTCAATTGGTTCCTATCAACAATCCATTTTACTCCTTCTACTTTACTTGCATGTGATGAGTGGCTTATTTTTTTGTAATTGTAGAAAGAAAGAAAGAAAGAAAGAAAGAAAGAAAGAAAGAAAGAAAGAAAGAAAGAAAGAAAGAAAGAAAGAAAGAAAGAAAGAAAGAAAGAAAGAAAGAAAGGGAGAAAGGGAGAGAGAAAGAAAGAGAGAAAGAGAGAAAGAGAGAAAGAGAGAGAAAGAAAGAAAAGGAATCTGTGAGTTGCATTTCAAATAACTTGTGATCCTTATTACTGAAAAAAATCACATCTTGTTTTTAAAGAGTGTTTCCTCAGTAAATCAGACTCCTTATTTCCTTCAGTCTCTATCCCCACCCACAGCAGAACAATCTCTTTGGAACATAATTAATCTACAATAATTTCAGGTATTTGAAGTTAAGGCTGCTAGATTCTTTTTTTTTTTTTTTTTCTTTCTAATGCTTCAAAATACCAGTTCAACTTGGAAAAACGACCTGGATAATCTACTTGGATCTCCTTCCATTGCCTTAAGTTTCCATACTAGCCCCGGGAAAAAAATAAAAGCCAAATTAACTTGCTACATATTGCAAAGCTTGAAGAAAATCAGATTTAACACCACAGCAAATGTTTCACACAAAGGAAAAAAGTATAAAGGAAGCAACTAATTAAACAAAGCAATGTAACAGACTGCGTGTTTCATCCATGTTAAAAGAGTCTGATGACTGCAAAGTCCTTCACTCTGTGTTATGGAAGTGATGCAATTCTAACATGCCACTTGCCTTGCTAAGTAATTTGGACTTTTTAAAGTAAATCTGAGATAACTACATCTACCAAATGTAGATTTTGTTGGGCTTTTTTTGCCTGTTTTTATCTAAGTTTTCCGTTCATTGTCATGAAAATGTAGCAAGCATTACTAGAAAAACTGTCTGCTGATATGTGTGGGAACATGTACATCTGCCCATCTCACAAAGCTTTTCATGATTTCAGAGATATTTTTGTAGTGCCTTGGAATGAAATCAAGACCTTTGAGGTTTTGCATGAAAACAACTACAAACAAAATAAACAATCTAGAGGTTAGTGCTCTTTCCTGAGATGTACACAATTAAAGTTTAAGTGCTTCTACTTCTTGATATAAGTTTAGACCTAGTCAGATGGACCTGTTGGTCTCCGTTCTGGCTTCAATGAATCAACATTTGATGAATGTTGTATCTTAACACAAAGGAAAATTGTACCCAGAATCAATGTCTATTTAAAAGGGCAAGGAATTTAAGCAGCCTTCATCTCAGCAGCAGATGTGCCAACATGAACAGCTGCACAAAGACACTGATACATCCAAAAAAAAAAAGTGCTGATCACTGCGCAGGAACTGTAAGCTCATTGAGAAGAAAAGGGGTTTTCATGAGTGCTAGTAAAGCATATAGGACAAAGATGCCAGCTCATGAATGCTTATGTGCATTTTCAGAAGTTATATACATTGCTGGAATATCAATTTGTTGTTCTGGGATGATTATTTACAATCATGAGGTCAACAGAGATTTATGAGTAGATCTGCAGGCACTCAACACAAATCATTACATGCTCCAAAATTTCTAATTGAAAAATAATTTCAGCTTTTCCCATGTTTAAAAGGTTTCACCCAGTTAAGGACCCTATTTAAGATAAAGACCTGGCAAATGAAGAACAGGAAGAAGTTACCACAAATGGCTTAAAGCCAGTTTTACAAGGGGAAATAGATCCACACAGACATGTTACCCAATATGTCAGCATTCTGCATGCAATCAGAGAAACCATTCACAGGAATGAGGAAAGAGCTACCTAAATCGATGATCTGTGGAAACATGCACTGATGATGTATTATGGACCCACATAATTACTGTGTTACCTAATGTCACCTACAGGGGTTGCCCTATAAGACCATAAACAGCCCATATGACCTAATCCATTTTAATATTTTACCATAAAACCTGCAACTAGTGCATTCTAGGCTTCAGTAAGAACTCGAGCACCTGCACAGGTTCCAGATGTAGATCTTCAGCATCCTGCTGGAGTATTGCTGCAAGTGACAGGAAATTTAGGAGAGCGCTCTAAAGGAACTGAGTAATCTATGCTCAGAAAAGGCCAGATGGAGTCTGGCCCCAAACATGTGGGTGTCTAATATGGGAGTTAATAGTAAAGTAAAAGAGTGTGATATACGGGAGATGAGAAAGTGGATTGTGGGTACCAACAGCCTTCAAGAAGAAAGGCAGCCTTCCACACATTACTCAGTAGAAAAGTCTTAGCAAAAGTCAGGCTGGTTGAGTTGTTATTTATTTTTAAATATGAATGGAATGGCAGGTTTTATTTTCCCAATTTACCTCTTCTGCATTTTCGTAACAGATTACAGCAGCTTTGGAAATAAAGGCTACATGTTATGATTGAGAGCACGCAACATTACCAGTATCAGTCATCTTAAATAATGCATTATAACCAAAATACATCTTTTCAAACTTCAAAACAGTTTCCTTATTAGTAAGAGATTGTATTCTTAGTCAGAAGCTCCCACTATGTCTAGTTAGTGAACTTACTTCCCCCACTTTTTACTTGTCACATTTTCTAAAGCTTGCGGAGTTTTACAAGAGGCATTCCAACAACAGATCTCAGAAAAGACTGATGATTCTCCAGAATTTTGGACTGCATTTTGCTGCTTTGGGTACCGAAGCAGGGCACAGGGTAGGTAAGCCAGGAATCTGTGTTCAAAGAAAACACTTCCCACATAGCGATAGTGACTTCTGAGGCTTTCATTTGAGGATGTCTAGCTTCAGATCCTCTGCAAAGCAATGATTTCCAGTACCCACTGCGTACCCACAGCTGCCACTTGAAGAATGCCCTTTCTTTTACCCTCCGTTTGAGGCAAAGCAAATCAGACTGTGAAACTGTGTGGTGCTTTGCTCAGAGAACGAAACTCGGACAGTGGTTTTAAAATCAAACCAAATTTTCAGTCTAGCTTTAAAATTGGTACGCAGAATGACCAGAAAGACAGAGCTAAAATGCAAAGAGCACCTTTTCCACTGAGGAAGTACATGTATAAATAAATACTCAGTAATTATTTAACTTATATAGCAGCATGCACCTGACGTGACCACTCTCTTGACTCCTCCATGTGCTACCTAAACACCTGCATGACCACACACCCTGAGCCCTCACCACCCATTTCCCCTGTAACCTACTCCTCACCCTCCCTCCCCTGGGAACCACAGAAACACTTACCCACGCCTCACACACAGCAAAACAGTTACACCACAAAAAAAAAAAAAAAAAAAAAAAAAAAAAGTAGAAGAAAAAAATTATTAACAAAAAGAAAAGGAGAGGGATGGGAAGGAAAAAGGGAAGGGAAACGGGAATGAAATTTGCTATAAGAAAATGCCCATGAGAAACTGCATATAAGAGGACATATCAGAGCAGACACCCTGCACAGAAAAGGGAAAAGATTTAGCATGAGGAAAGTAAAGAATAAAGCTGCAACAACCCTTATAATCCAACAGCTTCCAGGGCCCAAGCTTTGACAGAGTGAAGCGATGGTGATGCGGCACGGTCACATCTGTGCAATTACTTCAGAAATCCTTGCTGAAAGGCAATGGAACCCTCCCACTATTCTAATTTTTAAGACCTTGTGCAACCTGACTAATGATGCTTATAGGTCCCTACCTCTACTGCCACCTAAATAAATGTCAATGAAAGTTGGTGGGGAAACTCCCTTTTTCACTGAAATTATCTGGAGTTTTGTATGGCTAACTTCAGAAGAGCTGAGGTTTGGCTGAGTGATAAGACTGAAAGCCTGACTCCATTGACTACACAAACCCAGCAGTGATCTCAGCAGGATCAGCATGCCCTCTTTCAGAGTTCATGCTAATGATTCATCTCCAAACAATCCAAGGACCCACAGAGATCCTAAAATTACACGGTCCTAAAGATCCATATAGATAAGAATAGTGCTGCCAGACTTCCTGATACCATGAGGGGCACCTTCCTTAAATTGCCTTTCAGCTACTTGGGTAAGACGTAGGGCAGCATCATGGCATTTAGGCACAATTTAGCTCTCTGTTGAGGTATGTGTAGTGTACGCACCCAAAATCAGCTCAGGTTTCCAAGGTACCACGTGGCATGTGGCTACCACAGCTCTGGCAGCACCAAAGCCAGTGGTCCGTGTGTTTGCTTCATGTGTTTCAAGGCTGAGTCTCCTTTCTTGTGATGTCCTGGGACAGTGCTCACTTTAGCCAGACTTGAAAGCCAGAGATGGCAAGCGAAGCTAAGCATCTTAAAAAAAAACAACAAAAAAACACCAAAACTGTATTTGCCATAAGACTTGATAGGAAAGCATGTACCTTAAATCAGGTCTTGTGAAAAGGTCCAGGGGAAGTGAAAAAGGAAGATTACAATAAAAACAGGATTTCCAAAACACTGCACATAGAGAACAAGGACCAAAGTATACATTTTCAATCTTATAATTAAACTAAAACTGCAACAGCAAGCAGCTACCCATTCATCTTGCTCCGAATCCAGCCTTTGTATGGCACTGCATACAGTTTTATGAGATCGAAACCAAAGCATGGCCTCCTGCCCCACAGTGGGTAGGGTTTGTTTAGTGTGTGAGACACAGGTGGAGCAGAGGTGACAGATGTGGAGAAGGGCTCTTGTCGGATGACAGGACAACACATGACACACGGCCTTCCTTTTATTTTAACAAGGCCACTGTGTACTCTCACTCATGCTTTAAGGCAAGTGGCATTACCAGTGCAGCACAGCCAGAGGGGACCTCAGGGAGTCATTTCTATCAACAGCAAATACATGTCAACTATCTTTGACATGTATCTGTCGAAAAATATAAGCGTAGGCCATCATTTCTCCTCAGAAATTCCATTAAATGTATTGAAAATCATGAACTTCCATACAAATCTGTTGGGAGGATTCCTTTCATTGCTCTTCAACTCATTGGTTTACCCCCCAACCACATGTTGCTTTCTTTGCAAACAGGAGAGAAAAGAAATCTTTGTTCAAACAGCAAGCTGGTGAGCTCTGAAGCCCTACCACATGTACCACCAACCCGCCCGCTCACTGTGTTATGCCAGCTCTGTCATTTACCCCACCACAGCAATAAACCAAAAATCCCATGCACCCTGCAGAGTAGGACAGTACATTGAAACTGCAGCAGAAGCAGAACAGCCTGATAAGTAGGGACAAAACAAGAAAATGTATTTCCACGTGACATTGTTTTTAGAAAAATGACTGGAATCAGATGAAGGACTACTTTGGATGGAGAACTGCTTCTCAGTACATACTGCAGTATCAGATATTATGTGTGAGTGTTGATTTTATGTAACAGATTTTTGTTTTTCTGAGATATTGAACTATTACTTGGGAAAATGGATAAAAAATAAAACTAGCCCTCTCTCCTGCCAACAGTATCTACCAGAGTTGCTTTTTACATAATATGACTTCTTTTGGGCCATCTCTCTAAGATCACTAAAGGTTCCTTTTCAACCTAAAATCACTTACGTGCCAAAAAAAAAGTAAATGAGCTGTTTGCAGTGCTAAAACAGTGATATATGTACATAGCTCCAGCAATTTTTGACTCCCAAAAAGGAGAAATACGAGAGACTTCCCACAGCTTCACTGAACAAAGCAGCTCAGAGGCTACAAGCATGGGAACCTTAAAGTCGTGAACACAACTACAATAGCAGTTTAACCAAAGAAAGAAAAAAAAGAAAGAAGAAAGCATTGAGCTAAGAATATGAGTGACCTCAAACTATGAAGACTTCACTTTTTTATTCAGTTTACAAAACAAGAACTTTGCATTCTGCTTTCTGTAGCTGAAAACAGCCGGATCCTGAAGGTCACGGCATCATGCTGGTTGCCTTCCTCCTGTCCAGACTCCCTACACATGCCATTTTGTATACACCATGGGGCGAAGACAACCAAGGATCCCAACATTGCTGCCCAACAAGCAGTGTTCCACTGGCTCACAACTCATTGAGTCTCTTGAGAGCAGGGAGAGTGTTGCCGTTAGAGCAAAAATAAACCAACCCCTTAGTTTTTAAAGGTTGAAGTGCTTTAGCCTCCTCAGTGTCTCAAGCAGCCTCAAAAGCAATACCTGAACCAGGATGCTACTGCAAACCAGGAGACAAGAAATGGTAAAAATAGAAGATTTGAACTCTTAGCTGACACCACAGCTACACTAGTTTGTGTTTATGCTGCTGTAGTCGGTGCTGCTTAAAGTTGACAAGAAGTTCTCTACAGAATCATTTTCAGAGACGCATCCGGAGCAGCTTCTGTGAGATGTTGCCAGCCTTGGTGCTGTGATGGTGTGTGTGGTGCCAGGACGCGTTATGAAGTCAATCTGAACAGAGCTGCCATCAAGCAGTCCATTTCCGTAGGACTCAGTGATCTTTGTGGGTCCCTCCATTTTCTGATTTTCTGATTGTAATGCGGTTAGTTTGCACTTCCAGCTGCTAACACTGTAATTTTCTAAGTTTAAAGTAGCAAAACCAGAAGTGCTTTTTATAATTGTAGAATCACTGAATGGTTGGGTTGCACGGGACCTCAAAGCAATCCCCTGCTATGGGCAGGGCTGCCAGCTACTAGCTCAGGCTGCCCAGGGCCCCATCTAACCTGGCCTTGTACGCCTCCAGGGATGGGGCACCCACAGCTTCTCTGGACAGCCTGCGTCAGCACCTAAGCTTTTTTAAAGCCACCTAGCCCCACGTCCCCCAAAACCTAGGTGTAAAGCGGGATTCTGCAGGGTGGGACGGCATCCGTCGGACCACAGGGCGCTGCGCATCCCTCACCGCCCGCCAAGAGGCTCTCCCGCCCTACCACCACACACGCCCATAGGCAGGAGAGCGCAAGGCGAAAAACCGACATTCGGCGGGGCACGGAAGCGGCCACCCCACCCAGCACCACCCGGGCCACAGCTCCCCTCCATTCGGTCCATCAAGCGAGGATTTGCGGACGCGCATCCCGGACCACCCCCGTCGCAGCTTTCCAAAACCCAACACCCTATACGTCAACAAAGCGCAGCCGCCCGTCCGATCCCCCCAGCCCTACCTGGCCGGCCGGGCCGCTCTCGCCGCCGCCCCGCTCCGCCGAGGGTATGAGTGCGCCGGGGCCGAGCGCAGGCCCAGGAGCTGCAGCGGCCTCGCGTGCGAAGCACACGCGGCGGCGGTGCCGCTTTGAGTCAGGGCGGCCGCGGCGGCGGGGGAGCGCGGGCTGCGGGCGAAAGAGAGAGCGGTGCTGAGTGATCTCTGGCACCCGCCGGCCGGCGCGTGGCACGCAACGGCACCGGAGCCCCGCCATCAGCGAGGGGGAGCGCGGCTGAAGGCTTACAGTGTAGTTGCCAGCTGTAAATTATACATGATGTGCGGGACTTTTCCCCCCCCAGTTGTCGTGGCAGCTTCCTGCGATCAGAAAGCGTCGTGCTTGTAGGGGAGAAGTGCCTCGCCGTGAGGGTGGGGAGGCGTTGGGACAGACCTCCAGGGAAGCCACAAATGCCCGATTCCACGGTGTGCTCAAGGCCAGGCTGTACGGGGTGCAGGTCATTCAGCCTCATGGAGGAGATGGGCACGACCTGCAGTCCTGCCCCACGGCAGGGTAGTTGGGTTGGGTGAATTAGCACCACTCTGGGACCTAGTTTGTTGCTGCCAAAGGGCTCGTGCCATTGCCCAGCCTTCCCAGCACAGTCACCGCTGCACCAAGCACAGCACAGAATCACGGAATCATAGGATGGCTTAGCTTGGAAGGGACCTTAAAGCCCATCCAGTTCCAACCCTCTGCCACGGGCAGGGTTGCCACCCACCAGATCAGTCTGCCCTTCTTTGCATGTAACTTTTCCAAGTGTTTACCAGTTAAAGGGAGCTGGGATATGTAAAAGGCAAATGGCTCTGTGCCATTGACAGGCTGAGCAATAGAAACTGTGGAGTAGTCAGCGTAGCGGATGTTTTTTGAGAAAGGGTATTTTTGCCGACTTCAGGAACACGTGAGATGTTATTCATTCATCTCAGAAACAACAAAAAATTGACATTTCTCAACATTTTGTCTCAGTGGACTCAGTTGAACTGATTACACCACGAGCTTTCCCAAAGCTGGCAGTAAATGAATGATGATTTTTATAACAGAGGTAGTGAGGCAGTGGAACAGGCTGCCCGGAGAGATGGTGGACTCTCCATCCCTGGAGACATTCAAGGTCAGGCTGAACAGGGCTCTGAGCAACCTGGTCTAGCTGAAGGTGTCCTTATTCAATGCAGGGGAGTCAGACTAAATGAACTTTAATGATCCCTACCGTCTCAAACGATTCTATGATTCTGTGATTACTCACAAAGAAAGTTTCTGTAAAGTGATTATCACTGAAGCGAGCCCTTCCCCTACAACGCTTCTCCAAGAATCTTGGGGCCCACAGTAAACTTTCACAGACATCATTTGGGAAGTGATTTCCATCCCTATTTTACAAAGAAGTTACTGACGCAGTAAGATTAAACTGTTTATTCCTTCTGAACAATGGGAGGAGTTGTGAAACTGTTTAACTCAAAGTAAAATGCAAGACCTCTCATTACCAGTTCTGTGAGTTTACCCTAGGATCTCTTTTGGAATCCAACTTTATTATTGTTTTTTTTCGCCTGCCTGGTCCGAGCTTGCATACTGGTCCAGCTGCCAATTTCTGCTCTTAAAGAATTTCCAAATGATGATTCGTTCTTACAGTGTCGGGGTCACGAGGGACAGCAGCAGGCTTTTTGTTTTGTAGATTGCCCTACATTGTAGATTGTGCAAGCGGTTAGCCAAAGTGTTTATGCAGCATACAAATGCACAGATAAATCTGTGACTGTGAGTTTCAAAAGAATCAAGAACAGAGATCTACGTTTTGATTCAGTTTTATACTAAAACCGGTCAGACAGATAATCAGCATGTGGCTGGTTCAGATTTTCTGGAGATTACATTGCAGAAGAATGGAAGTGCTGTATCTAAGAGCATGTAACCAAACATCAAAATCTTCATTAAGTTTTAGCACGAAATTCACAGCGAGTGATGCTCACTCCAGATATGTCGTGATGCAGTAGAGTAATGCTGCTGAGCTGCATTAGTAAAGCCACACAGTGGACTCAAACACAATGAAATCCCTCTACTTCCCAAACTTCTCTCTACCTTATTTTAGCAGCACATATAAAGAAAAGTTTGAATTGCTGATTTCCAGAAGACCAAACTCTAAGGATGTATTCAGGCTCTTTTATATGACTTGTGAATTTCACTCCATAAAAAGGAAATACCTCTGGTGTTCCTAAGCAGTAAGAACAAGCCCTGTCCTGATAAAAAGTCCCAGGATGCCAAATGCTTCTCTGATACAGTAGATTTAAACTGGCAGGACTTTGCCTGCAAGGGTTACATTTGGGAAGGAGAGAGTCTGAGCAGATATGAGCAAAGCAGGCAGGTAGCAAATCATTTCTTCTGCAGAAAGGGCTGAAGTTTCTGTCTTTTTCATGTGGTAAATATGCTTGTCAGCCCAAACTTTTTGTGCTTTTCTGAATCTTCATTAAAGTCCAGGTGCATTTATGCAATACCTATGCATGTGTGTACTGATGTGTGACCAGGGTAGAGGAGCTAGTCTAAGCAGAACACACAGCAACAGAGAAATCTGCAACAGAGATTTGCAGAAGCAGTGAAGCAACGGAAGGTGGAAGAGTTTGCTGCTCTGCACAGTGCTTTACACATACAGCTGTATGTGGTACCAAGCACCCACGGAGACACAGAACTTGTGAAATGAACTTTTTTATGCAAGGCAATTTGTTAAGTGCGAATTTACATTGATAGCAGATCCCACTGGTAATTAGAAAGCAAACAAACAAACCAATCCTAATACATGAGAGTCTCATCTCTCCAAAGGAGCACTATCATGTGTTATTCACAGCCTATCAAACTGCTCCAAAAGAAGAACAGCTGGAACATGTCTATGTTATGACAAACTTCTCTCAGGAGGATAGCCCTTGGGAGAGGAAATTCAGAGCGGTCCATTAGGTCACTGGGGAATCGGGTACTGCTGGCAGTAAGTCTTTCTAACCATTAAGGAAGAAAGTGGACACACACATTTTCAGTATCCAGTGCTTCAAGCTGGAGGAAGCCTTCCTGCTCAATGAGAACTTTTTTCTCCCCATTATAATGTAGCCCAAGCAATACAAATACTGAAGCACATCAATGGCAATGCGTAGTCTCTTGAGATAGACAAACACCATTGTAAAGTGTGGAGTCCTGGTTAAAATACAAAGCTAGAAGTATGTGTATAGAGTTAGGACAGCTATCCCACTAGTGCTCATAGGAGGATGGCACTGAGATACTGGAAGAAATATAGCTGTTGACTGTTATTTAGCCTTTTGATGATGAAATAGAACAGATTTCTTTACCGATGTGAACATCTGAGATGGGGCACGGTTACAAAACGCTGTCAAGGACCTTTCAAGTCTTCATAGACCATTCTGAGCATAGGTGTCCCTCTCATAAATTGATCACCCTTCATCCTGAAGCTAAAGAGGGATTTTCCTTCCCTTCTCCTTTGGAAAGGCTGATCAGTAGACTCACTGCTTGGGTGATGAAATATGCTTTCAAAGTCCTGATCAAACTGATGCACACTTCCATTTACTGGCACTTCCCAAATGATCTGAAATCTTCAGATATTTGATACATGTGCACCTGCTTGTTTCTTACCTAACCAAGGAGAACAATTAGTGGGACTCAACATTTCATGGCCTTTCATAATGTGAGGTTATGGCTGCCCTACAGTGGTTGCCATACTGTGGTGACCCCAAAAGATGTTCAAGCTGTCATTCCATCCCATCCTCCCATCTGCCAAGAACCTGAGCTTAGTTAAATGTGCCTGTACTGTCAGGGTTTGCTCACATAGCCTGCAACAACTTCTTGTGAATCACAGCCACTTTCTCAGCAGAATGAGATGCAGAGTTGGATGTGATTTTATAACAGTCAATTCAAGTAGGAAACTGAAGAAAGTGTAACAACCGACATTTTTTTATTAGAGGGTTAATGGCCAAGTCATTCAGGAGGAATTAATTTTCAAGATTTGGCTACAGCAGAACTCTGCAATCTCATTACCTTCCTCAGTGCCCAGCAGCCTTTTTTTTTTTTTCTATTTTCTATTTTTTTTTTTTCCAGGGGAAACCTCAGCAGATGTCATCCATCCTTTGGTCTTTGATGCTGGGTTCCCTCTAGTCGCATTAACAGGAGCATCTATTCTTTGTTATTGACTGATCTTGGTCTGTAGTAGAGGCAAGGGGAAAGAGGACACTGCAGGATAATACCCACTCACTTAAGGGAACACTGACTTTTCTTCCAACTAGTAGTAGCCTAGCACTCTTGCCCACAGGTGCTTTATTTTTTCCATCAGCTGTTCTGCCATTATAGTGAGTTTAGTTGTTTCTCTGATGAGGAAGTTCCTGCAGGAGACAACAGCATACGTGGTGAGATATATACGTATGGGAGTGAGAGTAATCTCTGTCTGCAGTAGTTATCAAGCTATCCTTCTTTCACACTGCCTGTCACTGAGTGCAGAGCTCCTCCACAGTCCTAGAGGTGCTTTCCTCAGAAGGCAGGAGTAGGCAGTCTGTATTTGCTGTAAGTTAGGCAAAACTTTATCTCCTGAGTTGTCATGCTTTTCCTTTTGGAGGGAAACTCTTTCCCTCTCTTTAGGGAATACATATTTACAGATAGAGTGAATTTTATAATCTGAGTTGAGTGCCATTAGTGTTTGCTGGCACCTTCAGTACTCAGCTCCCCACAGCCAACACCGCAGCATCTGCTCAGCCTCTTCCAGGGGGCTGAAACTCTACCAGTCATTGTCCCCTACCCCACCCCTACCCATGCATTCACTGTCCCTTGGGACCCCTCATATAGATACTTGAGTAATCTGTTCTTTCTCCCACTCCTCCCTCTCCTTTTCCACCCATAGCTATGCAACACTAGCACAGAAATTTTTTCCATACCTGGTCACAGAAACTGCTGTAGTCTGGGAAACATCCAGCAAGAACTGAGCAACTCTAGGGGATATCTTGTTCACAACTTCGTAGGCGTAAATTGCAGCTGCATCAGGGACGGCCATCCAGTCACGACGGTCTCTGTCGATGGACTTTGAGTGCACTTCTGAGAAGGAGGAGACAAAAAAAACCATGAGGCTTCTCCAGTCACATGTCCCTCTGATATCTTCTACCAGGGATAGTGGGAAACGATGCAAAATTCTCAGGTTCAAAGAATTTGCTCAGCAAACAGTATCCAGCTAATTTTCACTACTAATTTCTGGGCACCTGAGTCACCTGACATGGCAGAGTATTTGCACCAGGTATTGATGATTTGCAAACCAAGCCCCTACTTTCACATTAGGAAGCAGTATGCGCTCATGATTTTGAACTGTGTTACTGAGTTTCTGTCCTACTTTGTGGATGGGATAGTCTTCTCTGAGGCAATGAGAACCCATCTCAAAAGCTGTTCAGACTTACCGGGGACAGTGGTGCTAAGGAGCAGAATCAGAGCTATCACCAGTGCCCTGTATTGCACCATGGTTTGTTGGTACCAGTTCAGCCCTGTACACCGAGAGACCTGCTGGAATAACCATACAATATTTTGTTTTTAGAAAAATATCCTGTCTGCTAAACATCAGGTTTGTGAGAAAAACCTAACCAATATATAATAATTCAAAAAAAAAAAAAAAAAGACAGGAAATACGATGCCCTTCTTAAGAAGTGAGGAAAATATAGCACAAAAATGAACATGTCCTTTTATTCATATAATCACAAATATCCACAGTGAATATTTGTGATTTCAGAGCTCCAAGAAATATGTGATGTCTAAAGTTATTTCTTTTGTAAGAGAGTTAAAATTCCTTGCTTCAGCATAGGAGCAAACACTGTGAACACTGTGGTCAGAAAAGGCTTCTTCCACACAGGGGTATAACTGAAATAGTCATGCTGCAGTTTTGTTTTTGTTGGTTTTTTTTTCTTGAATTTTTGTAAATGGCTGTAAAGAATCTTATGCTAGTCAATGCATCACATGCAGTGATCACCTGAATGACGCAGTGATCTGAGTACTTTGTCTTGCTCTAGTTGAGTAAAGACTCAACCAGGTTCTCTTGTCTCTTCCACACTGTGATAAGTGAAGCAGAGAGCAACCCAGGCAGAAAAAGTTATCAGAAGTAAATAAGTGCAAACTTCACCATCATCCAACATCCTTTTTACTGTCTATTGAAAAATTTGGAATTAGAGAAACTCTTGAAAAGTTGGTACATTGAAAGGATGACATTACATCTAAACAAACTTTTCAAATACTGTGCATTTAGAAAGATGTGTGCAAGTTAGAAGTTAAAATTGATTTATAGGCTGAACTACTGAGTTGCATCAGTCAGATCAACATGACGAAAACAGTGCTAGGAATTGCAATGGCAAAAAGAGCTGCACACCTATTCTGTATGAATACTTTGCTAAATCCTGTTCCAAGTAGTGGCACTAGCCAGCACTTCTTATTCCACAGTGAGGCAGTCTATATCTAGTTTTTTTCCTTTTATGCACAGATTACATCCCAAAATTACCACTCCATTTTCACTAGGAATTTGCTGACTAGCAGCACTTGCTCAGTTACTACCCTTCTTTGAATTTTAATCCTAGGTACAGTTTCTTCTTTTGTAGACAAAAGGCATAAATTTGCTTCCCAGGACTGTAAAGAGGGGATCTGACCTACTTTAAAGCCTGAAGCCGCTATGGGGCAGGGCAGCTGGGAAAAAGTCATGTATATTCCAACACTGCAACTCTGCAATTCCCTAACCATGGGTTTGACCCTGCTATGAGTGTCCTATGGAGCTTCCATCACTCAGCATCAGTCCACTCCCTCCCTCTTCCATTTCAGCAATATTCCATGCTGGGGAGCATGAGGAGGGTCCACGCTTTGTAAAAAGTGGAGCAGGCCGCCTTCACTCACTCGTCAATGTCCCAAGGTCCATACCACCCAGAGCAGAGAGTGCAGTTCTTACCTGTCCTGCTTTCTCTCTCCCAGGCTGAAGCTGAGGGTGATGCTCATCTGAGACACCAGCATTTATACAGAACTAATATAGAGATAATGAAGGGTCAAAGGTCCCGTTTTGTTTCCTCATTTGCTCTTTTGCAAGCAGATTCAGCTCAGCGGGAAGGACAAGAAGCTGTGTAGGACTCTGGACCTGTTGTTGGGATTTGGTAATGGAGGGTCAGTCTGACCTGAGCACAGGAGACGTGGAAGGCAGCTCCTGGGTCACTGAGCCCCCTACGTTTTCTGGCAACCATGTCACGGAGGACCCTTTCATAAACTGAGCAAATTCCACATTAACTGTAGCTTGAGCTGGACTGATTTTTGCTCCCACTGTTCCTGTGGGAAGGCTCATGTTCAAAGCTGATTGCTTTGACAGCAGCAAATTATTTGTGGCTATTATGCTCATTCATATTTCACCCTCTTTCCAACAAATGTATTAATCAACTGGTGCACACAGGTATATGCACCTCATGTGCTCTTGCCAGTCATTTTTCCCCATAGCCAAGCCTTTTTGCACAGGCTGACAAGATGAGTGCAGATCTCAGCCAGATGTCAAAATCTGCACGGGGGAAGCATAACTTCTCTCCAGACTGCCTGGGGAACTGCACCCACTCAGTTGTGCCATGCTGTGGAATGTGCATTTCCCATAGCTCAATCTCCGAGTGCCCATTAGGTCTTCAGTCAGGCCAACCGTCAGTATCTGGCACGTACAACCATTGAACATTGGAGGCAGAAAATTTGCAACATGGAGCAACAGATGGCATTAGCTGAGGAAGAGGTGTGGGCATGAGGTGTACATTAAACCTACAATGTGAGACCCAACAAAACTATCTTATGTCAGTGACATAAAGTAGTATTAGTCACCTACTAAGTCACTGACATGACTTTCAACTAACAGATGGACACTCCAAAAAGCTTAAACAGTATCTTTATCAGCCCAACACGTTCTTCTAAAAGACTTTTCTTCATGGAGCTTTGTGTATTGTAAACCAAACAGTAAGCATTTCCCTTTTACAGATATGGCAGCCAAATCAGTGATTGTAGCAGTGATACAACTGAGGTCACATTATTAAAGAAGACTGCCCATGGCCTCCCACACAATTTTTCCACTCTCTTGGTGAAGTATTTATTAAACGTATCTTCTTTTTTCAAAAAACAAAGAAAAGGCCGCCTGAAACATGAACATTGATCCAAAAAAATCCCTATGAAAGCAAAAAAAGACAGCTGAAAATTATTACTGATGTCTAACAAGGTTACTTCTAGAAGTCAGAACAAAGAACTTTCAGTTCCACTTCTCATGTAAACACTAAAAAGCAATTTATGGTCTAGGAAGAACACACAGGAACAACAAGAGTTTGAAGTTCTCTCATATTTTAATTACAGATTCTACAATCATTAGGAGACTCTACAGATCTACCGCCTACTTGTAAAGCTGAAGTAATGTTCAGAAGACCAGTAAAAGACACATTGTAGGCATTCAAGTTAACAGAAATAGCAATAGGCAGTCATTACTTGGGGGGTGAATTTAATATAACCTCAAGAGTCATCTCTCTTCTAAGTCAGGTCAACAAATGGCAGTCTTTGGCCATATTAAGGGTGTGTTTTAAAGTGATGTGCTGCCTGAGGTAGTAAAACAAAGGGAATTTAGCTGCCCTACGTAGTAATATGTACCTCTGAAGAGCTTCGTGTTATGGTAACTTTTATCCCTGCTAAGTTTGTCTAACTTTACCCAGTGCTGTCATGAATGCAATCCCATAGGTAGCAACAGGGCCTGTCAGTGCTTTCTACTGCCAAACAGGCAATTGCCAAGCCCAAATCGATGATTGCACAAGAAGCAGTCCTTGCCCTTCATTCCTGGAATGGCAGAGTGCTCTGCAAATAAGCAAGGAAGCCAGGTATTGCAATCTTTTTTTAATCAAATAAAAAAAAATACATAGTTCTTTTATCTTTCTTATGAATCTTTGGTTTGAGATGGAAAGCAGCTGACATTAGCAGCATGAATCTCCTCATCTATTCCATGTTCCATAGTCACCTATTCTTTATTTTAACATGGATAACTCCAGTGGCTATATAGAGACTTTCATACACAAAATTCATTCTTAGGTGCAAGGTATATTCCCTCATCTGCATAGCAGGAAGAAACAAAAGTCTAAAATAGCTCACAAATGAAATCATATTTATTTCTTTCATCACAAATGGGTGACACACAAACATCAGCCCTTTGGAATGGCTAAAAAATTAAAAATGAGTAAATTACAACCTAGAAAGAATGAAGCTTAACTATTTTCTACTGTTCTTTCATTGTGTAGTATTTAAGCTGTCAAATTTAATCTCTCTGTTTTAAAAAGTCAAAGGCCTTGTACTCTCACTGTTAAATAAAGTCTACATAGTATTGAGCAGTGCCATTGGAAAGGCTTTCATTTTTAACCAATTAAAAATAGAAATATGCATTCAAAGAGTAGCCTGTTTCCTTCCTACTTTTCTGTCTGCTTGCAGTTGCAAAGCATGTACATATATTTCCTTTTTAATTATTTCACAGACCACTAATCAGTGCTTTATGAACCACAGTGGTTTGTGGACCAGATCTTACCAAACTGGCAGCATTTCAGTTTTCCTGCTGGATAACCTAGTCTACTTCTGTCTGCAATTTTAAGTCACAGAATTAAGACTTAGATATAATCAGTTTTCCCTGAAGTGTTATGTTTAATGTTTCTATGAATATGAACAAAGTTATTGAAAGGGAGCTCAAACGTGATAAAGATAAAACTCTTCAGACTTCACACAGCACAACATGCACAGATTCACACAACCTACGGTAGTCATTCTGACTCAGTTATGGGAACCACAGTAATGAATGAAGATGGAGAGCTGTTACGTATGATTTAGATCAAAAAGTGCAACCTCTGCACTTAGCATGAATTGTAGAATCATAGAATGGCTTGGGTTGGAAGGGACCTCAAGGATCATCAAATTCCAACTCCCCTGCCACAGACAGGATTGCCAGCTGCTACATCAAGTACCAAATTAGGTTGCCCAGAGTCCCATCCAGCCTGCTCTTAAACACCTCCAGGGATGGGGCATCCTCTCCGGGCAATGTGCTCCAGCACCTCACCACTCTCTCAGTAAAAAGCTGCCCCCTTGACATCTAATCTAAATCTATCCTCCTTCAGTTTAGAACCATTCCCCCTTGTCCTATCACTGTTTACCTGTGTAAGAAGTTGATTTCCCTCACGTTTATGAACTTCTTTTAAATACTGGAAGGCCACAATTAAGTCTCCCCACAGCCTTCTCCTTTCCAGGCTGAACAAGCCCAGTTCCTTCAGCCTATCTTCATAGGAGATCATCTTCATGGCTCTCCACTGGACCCCCTCCAAAAGCTCCTCATCTTTCCTGTGCTGAGGGCCCTAGACTTGGATGCAGTACACAAGCTGGGGCCTCATGAGTGTAGAGTTGAAGAGGATAATCGCCAGCCCAGGATACCATTGCCTTTCTGGGCTGCAAGCACACACTGCTGATGTTATGTTTTCCATCAACCAGCACCCTTAAGTCCTTCTCAGCAGAACTACTCTCAAGGATTTCTCTTCCCAGTTTGTATATATATCTGGGATTATCTCAACTGAAGCACAAAATCTTGCTCTTTGCTTTGTTGAACTTCACCAGGTTCACAACGGCCCATCTTTCCAGTTTATCCAGGTCCCTCTGGATGACATGCTCATGCTACAACTGCTACTGCTGTTACATGCAGTTTTCTTGCTGTCTGAGAGAGTTCTTACTCTTGGGGAAACTTACTGGACTGTATTGAAACATGAAGGGAAAGCAAGTTCTTTTTCACGCTACCATCTTGGGATTTCAGCTATGGCACTGGCTGGGAAATAAGCTGGACAGTACAATAACTGACACTGGCCAGACTCTAGTGTCTCAGAGTTATAAAATAATTCACAAGATGCTCCTAAAGCTCCCTGTCAACAAATGAGTTTCTTGAATCCAAGAATGTCTTTGGCAAGCCTGTTTCCCGTGCATGCACCAAGCATATAACTGTAGCACCCAGAGAATATCAAGTTTTCCAGTACATTTTAAATGATCACAGTGGATGGATGAATCACATCAAGGAAAAATGGCAAGCTTTTCTCCTTTGCAGGTAGTCTTAAGGAATTCTGCATTCAAGTTGCAAGGGAAGGGATGAGAAAACCCTGCCATCTAGATAAGATCAGATACATCACGTATTCAGAATTGATTTGTGTCAGGATAAAGATCAAGAGAACAATAGTAAAAATTGTTAGGCCTCTTCAGAGCACTTTATCCCACCCCATGTATATAATACATGTTAGAGAGGGCAAAGGGAGAACATAAAATGAATATATGGCCCAGGAAACATACATCCATCAAAATTATGCTTCCTAGAGTTGAAGGAAGTTCTGGTCTACAGTACGAGAGATAGTAGTCATAACATGCTCAGTTCCTGTGGGGATGACCAAGCTTTGGTAAATCTAGCTCATTACATTTACAAATAAATTCAAGTCTGTGTTAAAGACTAGAACGAACATCTTTTAAGGTACTAAGTCTAAGCTTAATGCAGAGCAGGGTTTTCAGTCAGTATAGGGCAGAGAAGCTGGCTATTTGCAGACTGCAGTGAGCCCTTAGTAAGGCTTCTAAATTCTTCTAACACTGGAATTATGCTGTTTGGGATCAGGGACAAAGGAGAGGAACTGCTCACATTACACTGAATAGCCAGGCAGAAGCAGCAAGCATCAAATAATTCTGAAGTACAATAGAGGGCCTCAGAAAGGAAATGCTATGCCTCTCTACACCAACTTCTGAGGTGACTGGGTCAGATGAGCTCCAGAGGTGTCTTTCAACCTAAATTACTCTATTGTCCTGTGACTTTACATCTCTGTGATTATCTGAGCCCTTCTCCAGTAACTGGTGTGCAAAGGATCAGCATTCTATATACTGCCCTCCTTGTAGTGTCAGAGTACCTAACAAAAGCAACTGATATCTCTGGGAATACACTGTTTATTAAAAAAATTTGCTGTATCCAATAGCATGTTTTCTGCCCATCACAAACCTAAGTTTCCAAATCAAAGTAGGAACAAATATGGGTTATATATTGCTTTCACGTTCACTAGACATATCTTCTTCAAAAGCAGTTTCATCTTCTGTTTGTTTTTCTTTTGCTGGTTCAATCAAAAGCATCCCAACTATACAGTAAAAAAAGCTAAAAAGAGTCCAGTGTGAATCTTTGTTCTTTCAGTACTGGCATTAAATGACAATGCTTCTTGCACTATAGGAACTTCCTCTGTCCTGCAGGAGAAAATAAAAGATTCAGGAACAAGGAAAGATAGATGAAAATCAAGTGTCTTCCTACATATTCTGAGCACTGATACAAAACCATTCATACACATGCACATCATAGCTGGGACTAAAACTACGTTGCCTTCCAAAACTCAGAGGGGAAAACTGTAACATGCAAAATATGGCCCTGTGAGAAAACAGCTACTTGGTAAAATACTACATAGAGGTGATAATGGACACTTAATTCCGTTACTTTTGTTGTTTTTGAAAAACTCTATTTTTTAGGGAGGAACATACTGTCTAGCTTCAGGGCTATCAATTGGATACTATGATTTTCATGCATGGGACACTGCTTGAAATCTAGTCACAGTGTAAATTGATACGATGAGCTGTGAACAGCAACTCTTTACTCCCCATATAATGCATGTCCAGTCCTCAGGAGCTGCAGCTAGCAAGCCACCCTCTTCTAAGTGGCCTGAAAGAACATGCATTTCCCACAGTTTCCTAAGGTACTCAGTACTCTTTCCCTTCTTTTGAAAGAAAGACATCAGGCCACAAAAAGTAACTGACATTCACTGTCACCCCCAGAACCCATCTCTGCCCTGTGACTGCAAGAAAAAAGGCAGCTGACTCACCGAGCGTGGCCCTGCACCCTCTCTGTGCTTGCTGTCCCGATCTGGGATGATTTCTAGCGAGCGATAACTGGGAGGTTTATCTTCTGGCCATTCCCGAGACCGCTTGTGCCGCCTGCGGTTTGTCGCTGGGAGACGGATTTGCTCTTCTGAGGAGCTCCATGATCCCCGTCGAGATGGGGGAGAGTAGCTGTGCCGCCGGTGCCTTGAGTTGTTGCTGTTCCTGGTGTGCTGCTGGTACTCTCGCCTCACCGTAGGCTGCTGTCTCCGGCCACGATGGTGGCTGGAGTGCTCCTTGGCCTCTTCTGAATAGAAACTGCAGCTGCTGCTGCTGCTTTTTCCCCTCTCAGTCTGGCGGGTGGGCGACACATCCCGCCTGGAATGTTGGGGCCTGTGATCATAGCCACCTGTCCTCTGCCTTGGAGGATGGTCCTCTCGCTGCCTGTCCCAGGGTTCCCGACTGTAGCTGGAGCGAGAATCTTCACTGGAAGGCAAGGGCCACCTCCGATCTTCCCTCCTGTTCTCTGCTATGGAGTCCCAAGTTCTGGGGCTGCGGGTAGTTCTCTGTGGACGTGAGGAGTTGCTGCTCCCATGGGAGGAAGAAACGTGACCAGTGAGAGGAGGAAGACCATTTGTGCCACGCTGCATGATGTCGCTGCCCAGGGAGGACAGTAAGCTGGGCTGCACTGCCTGCTGCTGGTTGGAGGGTGGCCGGGGCTGTGATGGGTTAAAGTTTTGGATTTCAGATTCCAGATAGTCCAAAACACCCTTGTTAGGGGAAAGTCGAGCTTGTGGCTGCACCAGTGGAAGACTGTTCTGCAGAGACACATCTGAAGATTAAATAACAGGAGAATGCGGTAAGGAAAAACAAAAGAGCGAGCTTCTCTATGCTAATGGCCTTAGCTAAATCTCCTCTGAGTCTCACTTCTCTTCCTCACTGTAAGAGCTGCGCAAGTTTCAAGCACCACAACCACAAAAGGTAAGATGCAAAGTACAGAAACAAGTATGTTGCAGCCACAATTTGTGCTCTGACCAGCACATAGGTAAGAAATTAAGTCATCCAGCACACCAGGGAATGAGTATTTGGAGAGAGGAACATAAGTTTTCCCACACATTGATGGTTTTCTCATTTTTTTTTTACTCTAATATCTTACTGAACTGGAAATAATATGAATCAATATTACAAAAGAGGATTTTTTTTAAAATGCAAATGCATTATATATGTATACATATATATATATGTACAAATATAAGTAGAAAATGGTAAAATTTCTCCCCTGTGAAGCTGGTGCAGTTCTGGAACAGTTACCCAGAGAAATCATGGAATTTTTCTTCATCCTTGCAGGTTTCCACACCTCAGTTGGACAAAGCCACACTAACTGAAGTTAGTGATAGTCCTGCTTTGAGCAAGAGTGAGTACTAGACAACCTTAGAGTTCCCTTCCACTCAGCATCTCTAAAATTTCAAATATGTGACATGAATAAAGCTAAGTGACAGTCTAAGAAACTTAACTGTCCATTGCATTCTGACAGTGTGTCCATGTATTTCTTTGAGAAGTGCATTCCATCTTAACTGATGACAGCTCAGTCACAGATCTTTATAAAGTGAACCGAGGCCCTGACTAGGAAAAATAACCAACTGCCGAATTAACTGAAGAGTTAACAAATTATATACTCAAACACCTTGAATCTAACATTTAAGATGCTTACAAACTCCTCAAACAGTGGTTAAGACTGTAAACCTGTGACTGCAGTACAATGATGAAAAGCTAATTTCATACGAAAAAAATCCTGTATGAGAAGTCATGCTGAATTCTGCTATTGTTCTTGGGGGTGGTTAAATAATATTGCTGGTAATAATTTATTCTATTGCTTCTGTCTCTATGACTTCAGACATTCTATCTTCCTTATTCAATTAAACTCAAAAATATATACAACTAATACAAGTAATTTTGAGGCAGAATATCTAGCAAATTCTTCCAGATTTATTCTTTGCTGTATGTGTGCTGCACGTTGCACAGAAGGCAGTTTGCCCTCAATTGTATGAAGACCAGACATTTGATAAGAACTCAAACAAATTGCACCTCATTTCTCATGTCAGTTTTGGATATAAGGAGTTGACCGTGACCAGCACAGCAGAACAAAGACACAGTACCCTCTTCCACCCCATGAAATGAGATAAGCTGGGTATATTTACCCTGCAGTCACTGTGGCGTAGCACGAGATACACCTTAGTTAGCATTCAACTACTTCACCCAGCACTGAGCCTAGAGAGACACTTAAGATGTATATGCTGTATTCACCTACACAGGCAAGTCTAAAGTCTGTTGCAGATGAAGTAGAGCTGTCATGCTAGGACATGTAGTCACGCTAGGAACATCTTTCTCACTTTGTAGGAGAGAGGATAAAGATTCACTGCTGAAGCTCCCTGAGAAGTTACCTGCTTCTCTTTCCTATTTCTCTCTGAAATAATGACCGTAGTCTCACCTTGTTGCAGTAGAGGGTTCAGCTGATAAGAGGAAAGTTGTGAGTTCCTATCAGCACCTCCATAGAACATGTTAGGTAACATCCACGGTGCAAATGCCTGAGCCCGCTTCATGAATCGATGCCGTTCCAGTACTGTAAAAGAAGAAGAAAGCTTTGAGTAGCTATGCCTAGAGTACAGCTTGCAGAACACATACCCTTTTGCTTGATAGACTCTAACCTTTGAATGCGATCACAGAATGAGAAGCTCTCTCCAACTTATGACAAAGCTTACAAATAGAGCACAGGAAATTTTAACAAAAAAGTTGTACAGCTTCCAAAATGTACCTAAAACTGAAGAAAAGGGTTACTGCCTCGTACATTTCCAGGAACCAGGAACAAACAGCACTAGGATTACGTATACAGCACATAACCTACTGCGGTCTGCCATGTCACTATGAGTACAGATATGGCCAAGTGGAAAATGTTTCATACAGCAAAACATACCACAGTGTTTTCTTTCTTAAAACTTTCAGTTCATTAGTCCTTTCCTTGCAGTTAAACAAGACCTTTTTAGCTCCTCTCATGTAGGCTTTGTATAGATCTTCCACACCACACACAAAAACAGTTTCTTCTCTGTTCTACAAACAAGGCACTCAGAGATGCATTGTCCGCCTTCTTCCTATCTAGTCTTTCAGCTGCTCTTGTTGTCTCTCTCCTATTTACCTCTGCATGACTGCAAAAATTAAATCCCTTCAGACAATGTGGTCAAACTGGTGAACAAACTAAACGTCCTGTTCTCAACAGCAATGTCCAGTGTCCCAGAAGAGGAAACTCAGTGGAAATTTCCACTCTGTCACCATTTTTCCATCACTATTTCCAGCCTGCTACAAGTGGAGTCATGCTTCAATCCAACTTAATTTTTTTTGAGCACCTCCCCCCTACAAAGACAACATCACCATCTCTGCCTTAAAAACCATCACTCATTGCTGGCTCTTTTTTTTGAGAAAGCTAAAACATCTTAAAGAAAGCCTTACACTTTCTACCAGAGACAATCAAAACTGAAGTTTTACAAGTAAATTCTGCAAGTGGTTTGTCTTTCACCTTTGGTTGAAATGCTTCTGCAGCTGGGGCTTTTGCAAAAATTCTCTTACATGGCTTATCTAGAATCTCAAAAGAGGCAGTCTTTTACTGCAGTCACTTCCATAAGGCACTAACAGAACATTCTTGCCCATACATTTCAGCAGACAGTTAAGCATGTAATTGCCTTTGAGACACTTACCCCTCTAATAAATGTCTGAAGTTAGCTGATGAAATTAAAAGTTACTGAAGGGGAAGAGACTGGGGACACACAGGCTGGCTGCACAAGCCTTCTTTCTTTAAGAAACCTGGCTACAGCTAAGCTCCAATTAATTCTATCCCCTGAGTTAATCTGTAGCAAGCAGCATTTAGATTGAGTACTCTCAGGGTCTCAACTCTTCGGTTTCGTGTAGCACTCCATTTATTAAACAGATTGCATGTATGTACTCCTTTAACTGTTTCACTGAATTTACTCAGAGCACCATCTGTAGCACAACAGGGACTGACACTCCCTCTGAGCACATCCTTCCCTTTCTCCACAGCTCACACAGCTCCACTTTGTTCTCCACTCGATTCTTTCCCCAGTCTGGCTCCAAACATAGGGAACTACAAAGCTGGAGACTTCAGGAGTTTTAATCCTAATACACTGATTTTTTTTCCAAAGTGTTGTGGCCTGAGGTAGCAGTTTTCGAGCATTTAATGTAAAACATGCTTCATTATTTTCTTTCCAAGGAATTTTCCACCAGTTTAGCTTTTAAATTTGAAAGGAAAGGTGAAAAAAGACAACAAAGAGAGATAAAAATAAAGGCCCTATCTGCTCCTCTCCCATTCCTTTGGTTATCATCTTCAGAATGTCCTTGCACCTGTGGAATGCACAACCCTGACTTTTGAATGCAGTCCTACCTGAGCAGTGAGAGGGTCAGCGGTGAAAGGCACACTTACAGCACTACAGGCTCCTCTCTCTTTAATGTATGAAGGTAGCCACTAGCATCAGCCATCCTAAGCCTATGGTTCTCTGATCTATCCTTGTAGCTGAACAAATGCAGAATTATCCCTGGAATTTGGTATCCTCATCTTTTTTTTCCAATTCATTAATGGAAGAAGCGTGCAGGAGAAAAGGAACTAATAGAAACAGAAGGAGGTCATACATGTATTTACCACAATATCTATACTAGCAGGCTTTTTGCAGTTTTCCATGGGAAATGTAATTGGCTTGCCCCGTGGGGCATGCTTAATATTTCTGTAACACCAATTCTGAATTACCCAAACAATTCACTTCTATTACAAGGTTCAAAATCATGTTAGCTGATGACCTGACTTAAAACACGGAGTTACCCCGCCTCAGCATACCCTAAGCCCATTCAACAGATCTAGGCTACCCTCTAGTGGCGAGTAAGTGGGAAAAAATCATCCACATTACAACTCATGCTGTAATTCTACAATTTAATTGACGACTTTTGTCTTCTCTTCAATTACACGGAACTGTTATTCCTTAGAACTGCTTTTTAAGATGTTTACTGCCTCAGCCTTCTGTTTTGTAAGTCTCCAGTTCATTTCCTGGAGGCTAAAAAAGTCCATTGGAAGCAGGATGAAGTGAAGGTGAACCAGAGTAGGGGAGCAATCTCGCAAGGATTCCTTGCAAAGTGGATCAAAAGGGCAGGCAGCTAAGATGAAAATTATATTCACAGATTCCAGCAGCCAGCCAAGGAGGCTGAACGCTTCTGTACCTTCTCTTGTGAGCAGGCAGAGGTTCTGGGAATCCACAAGAATTTCTCCTATTTATCCTCAGCAGAAGGCAGGAAAGACAAAAGCAGCACTCTGGAAAGTGCCATTGCTACCTACAGCACAGAAATTCCTCTTAAAAAGTTAAAGCATTTTCAAAATCCTTTCTTCAATGAGAACTAGGAAGTCTGGAGGTGCAAATCTTTCATCTCCATTGCCTTCCTCAGAGA
The DNA here is from genome assembly GCA_037305975.1 of Chrysolophus pictus. Classification (NCBI taxonomy): domain Eukaryota; kingdom Metazoa; phylum Chordata; class Aves; order Galliformes; family Phasianidae; genus Chrysolophus; species Chrysolophus pictus. Next base: position 112,623,162 of record CM074576.1, on the reverse strand, counting down.
GCAAGCTCTCTGCCAAATGTTCATTGTATCCTCACTTCCATTCCATCCTCGGCACCACACAACCAAAAAATTCCAAGAAACTGTTGTGCTTGGGTTTGGCTTTAGCAAATGAGATGGTCTGTTTGCTCTCTGCAAAGGCTAAGCAGATTAAGCACAAAGCTAAAACTCTCATAGTAGCCTCTTTCAGCTGTTAGCGAGCTTACTAACACCCAAGGTAATCCAAATAATTCTAGTTGCAATTAAAAAGAAACACAGCTCCTGTTCACAAGTTCTCTCCTTGCGGCATCTACAGAAGAATCCAGCGATTTCAGTGATAGGTAAATGCATTTGATGAACTTTGTTCCTATCAAATTGTATAAAGCGTGTGTGTGTGTGGGGGGGGTATTCCACCTTGTGTCACTCCTAAATTACAGTTACAGGAACACAGAGATTAAACAACCACAGCAGTCAAAATTTAAATGCTATGCCTGGCTGGCCCTATTAACAGAACACTATCTGGCTACAGAATCTTTATTATTGCAAGAAATTGCATACAATAAAGTTTCTCTTGAGCCTCAAATCTTCAGAAAGTATTTGTAGTGTTGACCACTATGATAGGCCTTTTTCCTTTCTTTCTCACTTCCTCCCTCGCTCAAAAAAAAACCCAAAACCAAGCCCAAAGAGAGAAAACCTTTTTCCTGTGACAAGGGCAGCTCTAAAAATAATAAGATGGCACAGAAATCCAAATTTTATACAAGTACCTTTCAGAGCAACATACTTGAAGGTTAGGCCTTACAGTAACATCACTGTAACGACAAGGCATTCGCTTACTTGCTTCGCTTAAGTGCACAGGCCTAAGAACCACAATACAGGTTAAAAAACAGTCTTGAGCAACTTACACAAGGCCAGTGACTGTGCCCTGGAAGATGACATGTGAGAAGTTGGCAGTGAGATGTCAGTAGGGACAAATTTTTGAAAGTAGGACACATGGATGCAAAATGGAATCACATCCCCTTCTCTAATCTCAAGTAAGATTGTAAACGTAAGATCGTCACTCAAAGAAATGTTGCAGTCTATATGGACACTCAACTTGGAGGGAGAAAGTGGAACTCAAAATTGCATCAGGTTTTTGTTTTGACAGAAATCATGAATGGACACACATTTCCTTGCATCTCACCTTTCTCATTACAGCAGCACCGGGTTGGGCAGCAGACACATCGGATGTGGCAGCAGCAATGCTGGGGGCAGCACTGGCACCAACATATTCCAATCAGTAGGAGGAGGAGGAGGCCACCGAGGATGATGAGGAGTACTGTGAGCCAGTCTATGGGAGAAATGGAGAGAGAAAGAGGATCCTGGCATACCTGGTTACAGTAACTTACCAAGCACTTTTCCAGAACTGGAGAAATCTTGGGAGTGGGGCGGAAAAGAACAGGAGATATCTGCTGCCCAGGCAACAGGAACTTACGTAAAACAATTAGCTTAACTTCTTTGTCTGGATCCCCTGAGGTATCTCCTGGTGCTTCCACAGTGCAGTAGTATACACCATGGTCCCACCACATGACTTCACTGATAACAAGGTCTGCCCCTGTGGGAGAAGGACTGAGAGGTGAGCAGAATATTTGAAACTGACACTCCTTTCAGACCCTACTCTAAGAAGGCCCCTTGCCTGCAGACAATATCGAGTATTGCATATCCTCTTCCCAAGGGTAGCCATCACATTCAGACAATCCTCTTTAGGACCACTGACAAATTCTGTGAATAGCATTGACTGCCAGTCCTATTTCTCTTTGTGTTGCTGGAAGGCAACATTACTTAGAAGTGGGATTAGTGCTGTGTGCAATAAAACACTAGAGTGTTGCTGGGTCATGTATGTTAAAAAGCACTCTGCCAGCTGCCAGCACTGGTTTTGGAACACAAACTCCTGTAATCATTAGGCCAGACATCTCAGTAACTAACTCTCTTGCAGCAGCAACAGCTATGCTCCAAGGACAGCACAGAGCATATAACATACCTATAAAACTATGCTGTGTTTCTTAAAGGAAATAACTGTTTTCTGGCCTGTGAACATCTCAGCTGATCTATACTCTTCAGCAAAATGCTTGAGTATCCTCAACTCAGCCTTAACTTGTACTGCCTCCAACACCGTTAGGCCAGGTAGGGGACAGGGGACCTGGTCCTTCACACTCCTTTTTCACAAAATCACACACAGAGTCACTTGAGTTAGAAGGGACACCCAAAAGTCATCTAGTCCAATTCCCCTGCAATGAACAGGGACACCTACTAGATCAGGTTGCTCAGAGCCCCGCCCAGCCTTAACTTGAATGTCTCCAGGCACGGGGCATCCACCACCTCTGGGCAACTTGTGCCAGCGCTTCACTGTCCTTTATGCAAAAACCTCTTTCCTTGTACCCAATCTAAATCTCCCCTTTTAGTTTGAAATAATTCCCCTTGTCCTGTCACAACAGATCCTGCTAAGGAGCCTACCCCTTTCTTTCTAATAGCCCCCCTTTACATATTGAAAGGTTACTCTCAGGTTTCTGGGAAGAGACTTCTCCCAGCTGAACAGCCCCAGCTCTCTCAGCCTGTCCTCACAGGGGAGGTGCTCCATCCCTTGAATCATTTTTGTGGCCCTCCACCAGCAGATCTATGTCTCTCCTGTACTGAGGACTCCATATCTGGATGCAGTACTCCAGGTGAGGTCTCACCAGAGCAGTGCAGAGAGGCAGGATCACCTCCCTCCACCTGCTGGCCATGCTGCTTTTGATGCATTCCAGGATACAGCTGGCTTTCTGAGCTGTGAGAGCACGCTGCTTGCTCATGTCCAGACTGCCATCCACCAGTACTCCCATGTCTTTTTCGGCAGGGCTGTGATCAATTCTTTCATCTCCTAGCTTGTTTGGATAGCAGGGGGTGCTGTGACTCAGGTGCAAGACCTTGTACTTGGATTTGTTGAACATCATGATGTTCTCCTGGGCCCACTGCTAGACCTGCCTAGGTTTCCATTGCCACATCACAGAATACATAAGCCACAGATAACATTACCCATATTTATGCTTTCCTTTGCTTAGTAGGCCCACGTACTGGATAGTTCACTGCCTGCCTGTGAGGCCAAGTCACTTACGGTTCTGGATGGTGATCTTTCGTTGCCGGTAGTCAACACCCAGCACAGGCTCATTCTGCCCATATTTCTGGATGACAATGCGCACCTTTCGTTGGACGTCATTGCAGTCATCAGACGGGTCCTGGCCAAGAGCTAAACTGGCTTGATATGCTATAAGCAAACATCATCGAATGAGATGCAAAAAATTATTTCAAAGGGCCAATTTTTATCCCCTTGTAAGCAGCAGAGAACTCCTGAATGCACATGTGCACTTACTTTGTCAGTAAGACAAAGCACAGCTTCAGAAGAGAAAGGATAAGTTGCTTTGGAGTGCTTAAAAGCAAAAAAGAGGAAGGGCCACAGGAATGACAGAGATTTTGAGAGCAGTTTTGAGAGGAGCTCCTGTGCTCACAACTGAAAGAATAACAGCACAAAGAACCTAAGAAAGGTAAATGGAAGGGCAGGACCGTGTACAAAAACAAACTGCAAGGAAAAGAGTCACAGAACTCCAAGAATTACTGGAACAAAAGCAAAATTGTGTTTATTTAACAACAAAAAGTATCTCCAGACACATAAAAACCACTGTGGGATTGCCTCCCTCTCCTTTCTCTATTCCATTATATGTTGTGGGGCTCCTAAAGACAGGAAAACTCATCACCCAATTCCTGTACAAGACTATATTGTATAGAGACCCAATAACTCTAATGAAAGACTAGAGGCAATTTCTGTCTAATACTCTTACAAGAGATTCACAGTATAACCAAAGATTGAGTTGCCAGACATCTGGGAACTGAGATTTGTGGAGGCTACAGATACAGGCACTCAGCACTGTCTGTAAAGGACTTGCAATGAAGAGAAGACAGGACAAACCTTGTCAAAAACATGGTTGTGTTTACAATGGATCATGAAGAGCAGATCCACCTAAGCAAACACCATGACCTTTGTGCATTCTATCCTTGTCAGGGACTGTGAGTTTGAATCACATTACTCTGGGAACAGTAGAGCATCAGACCCACCTGTTTGCAGACTTGGCCATAGACTACATGCTTATTCAACCCATCTAGAGTTCAGAGATGGAATTTAAGCACCAAGACACCAAACAAGTCTAGGGTCCTCATTCTTAAATATGCAATTAAGCTAAGGCTGGCCAGTTTAAACACACCATCTTAAACACTCTTGAAACAAAGCAACAAGCACCAGAATATCTGCATATAAAGTCTTGCCACTAGTATTAAATACTATTGCTTGGAAGCCTTCCTGCACCCCAAAGAGCATCTTTCTGCCTAAGATCAGTAACAGTCACTGGTCTCCAGCTTCAAAACGAATGCCTCCCATGTAATCATTAAGTCTACATGTTGCAAGACCCTTGTTTTCAAATATGGGGCTGCCAAGTCTGAAACACATAAAACATGGTCGAATCTGTCTGCCTTCTGATCCGATGACAAGGAGGACAAACTGTTTTGGCTGGGATTTCTATGATACAGTACCATAAAGTCTTGACATTGCAAAGGAAATCACAGACACAATCTTGTTTTCTTGAATCCTGAGAAAACACCACTGCCTGACCTACTCTGTGGTCAGAAAAAAACAATATTCCCCAGTAAGTCTGCCTCCCTGTTCCTTTACATTTGTAGAGAGATCCCTTGGGAGACAAGCCTGATACTCACAGACTGAATAGTAATCAAAGATGGGGTCCTTGCAGAAGGATTTGAAGCGCCAGGTCACCACTACATCCTGCAGCTGGGCTGAAGTGCTGTAGTCACACTTGAGGGTAATACTGGCAAATAAGGTGGTGTAACGCTCAGTATCCTGCACTGTCACCAGCAGGGAGAGGCAACCTGCAAAAGAGAACACAGGAGGCAGTCAAGCAACAGTGGCAGACATCACAGCATAACTCTCACTCTGGATCAGACCAGCAACTGAAGTACACCTCCCATGGCCTCACACAGGATCTGCATCTATAGACCCTCTTTTTAATAAAGTTGTTACTGTGTATGTTTAGAACTCATCCATAACAACTTCCACGGCACTGTCTATCCAAACAGCTGCATACATCCGGTGAGGTTTTATGAAGTTTCTCATAAGCTATGCTTTATTTTAGCCACACTCAGAGACATCTCTATCTTGTTTAAACTTTGATAATACATTAATCCATACTTGTCATTAACAACAGAAAAGTTATCACCACTTGCTTTTGATAAGGCAATACAAATAGTGTGGAGTGAGTGTAGGAGATGCCCTGTCTGGAACATATCCCAGGAAACAGGAAAGGCTTGTGGTGCTGTGCTAGGTGCTTCCAGCCTGGGAGCATGAGAAACAGGGAAGGAGAGAAGGAAAAGGGAATGTCTGAAATTACCAAAAGGATTATGAGCTAGCATTTGTATTCCAAGTCTTTCCTTGTAATCTCATATTCAGGATGAGAACCAAGAACAAGGGAATATATAACATCTGGATCACACCTGCAAGCATCATCCTTTCAGTGCCCTCTTAAGCTGCATGGAGTATGCTCCTGACAAACATAAGCTCATCCAGTTTCCACCATACAGCTGCAGAGGTGCAGCATTGTCTCAACACGTATTTTTGCAGCTGGATACTGTTAATGCAGTACTTGCTTGGTTTCTGATTTGAGAAAAAACTTGTGACCAGCCAACTCAAAGCAGAGAAGAGCAAACTCTTTTGCTACTCATGGTAAACTCTGAGTCCAAGACTTTTGAAAAATAAAATACACACAGACTTAAACACAGAAATAGTAGCAATGGTGCAAAATTCTAACAAAATGAAGGCTGTTTTTTACTGTGCTGCAGTTAGACAGGGTCCAGACTAGTGACAGGTAGCTGCAGTGACTTTTACTTAATGGCACTGTACACTGACACATTTTGTTTCAGCTTTCATTGTGAAACAGCTCATACACAGGATCTTTCTGTGTGAAATCACAAGAAACCAAACCAAAATCCAAACCTTCAAGGCTGGCAAAACCTCGATCTCACTGTCAACCAAACAGATCTTTCCCATAAGAATTCTGATCTTCTGAACTTTTCTCTATGTTCTCCATAGCAGCAGCTCTCAGACAAGAATATTCCAACTGTGTGCTTTTCAGTTACAGAAACCAAAGTTCTTTTTGAAAGAGATCTTCTCTCATTAGCTCTGTCCTACACAAGAATTAGAGTTGAACAACAAGTTCCTTACTTTTTAATGACGTTAAAAACCCATTTTTCCCACTGGAGGACAGTCAGATGTCTCTGTACATCTGGTGTTTCATATAGCCTCCCAGCCAACGCCACACAAGACAACAGTGAAACTAAGATAGGTTCCTAGGGTTGAATGACACTCCTCTCCTGCATGATGCTCTCTTTTTCCTGCTTGGAAAGAACAAATCTGGGACTTCCAACCTAGCAAGCTACTGTTAACTCATATCTCTGACCTACTTTGAAAAAGATACTGACCTTTAGAACCGGTGAAGCCAATTTTTAGCTAGTACATCAAACAGAAATGCTGCTATCAAGCTAGACAATCAACTGGCATACCTCTGTATTTTTCACTTCATTCACTGGTTCCCTCTTTGGTGCTTAAAGCTACACCATCAGCAAATATACCATTGACTCAAGAAGCAAAACGATCAATGTGGTCCCTACAGGAGATCGGAAGCCATCAAGCAACCTGCAAAGCTTGGAAGAAAGGCCGCCTCTGGACACGGAGGGCAGCTCTGGTTTCCATGTAGGAGCACACCCAGCAGGTGCTGAAGCGGTGCAGTCACATCAGATCGTAACGCGGCTGGGGCACTTGTGGACAAGCCGGAGGGGACCGCTGTGTGTCTTCCCGCGCTCAGGCCCAAACCAACCTGGCAGTACACAGGCGACACGGGAGGCGGCCAGGAAGCAGGGGGCCACTTCCTCCTCGGCCAGACGCGGGCCTCACTCTCGGGGTAACGAAGCCACGCGCGGATCGGCCCGCCCGATGCTGCCTCGGGATAGCCCGGGCGAGGCGCAGGGCTGGGGCGGGCGCCTCAAAACCTGCCCCAGGGGGAAACGAGGCGTGCCACCGCAGTCGCTCGCCCGGCCCGGCGCCCCTTACCCCGGCCGCTCCCCTCGCCCTCACCCCGAGGGCTCCTCCTGGCCCCCGCTCCGTACAGGTGTCAAGGGGCGGGGACCGGCCCCGCTCCGCCGCGCGGTTTCACTCACCGGCCGGCAGGCAAGCCAGCAGTAGCCAGGCCAGCGGCGGCGCCCGCCCGCAGCGCCCGCACCGGGCCATGGCGCGGTCTCCTCCTCCCGCCCGGGGCCGTCGCGACGGGCCACCCCGCCGCGCCCACAGGCCCTCCTCTTCCCGTGGCACCTGTCCCACAGCCGGGCGCCGCCGCCCGCGGCAGTCCCCTCCCCTCGCTCCCTCTCTCCTCTCCCGGGCCCGTGGCGAGGCCTCTGCCGTGGGCAGGTGCGCCTTCCTGCCCTTCCACTCTCGTGCCCTGCTGCAAACGGGCAGGACGCCGCCTCCCAACTTCAGAAACCTGCTCCAGGATGAGTGTTTATCGGTAGACATGTAAACACGCACAGGTTGTGCGTGGCTGGCAGCCGCCCTGCCTGCCTATGCTCGGCTGGCAGGGCAGCTACCTGGAGGCTGGAAGGCGGCAGCGGGTGCGCTCAGCTTCACTCCCCAAGTACACAGAGGGGGACTTAGGTGAGGGTAAGGGCTCTGGCCCTTTGCCTTGTAGAGCAGGAGCCCTCCCTGACAACGGCAGCCCTGCATCACGACTCCAGTTTCTACTGGGGGGAACCACAGAAAATCCCAAGTTGTAAAGGACCCACAGGGATCGCCGAGCCCAGCTCCTGCCTCCACAGAGGATTACCCGAAATCCAAACCCTATGTCGTCTGACAGCGGTGTCCAAATGCTCCTTGAAACTCCAGCAGTTCGGGTCCGCGGTGTGCGCAGACATAAATACGCGATTTTGAGCGGGCTCTGTTGTTAGCGTTGGAAAAAACAACCCAAACATAACCCTCCCGCCCGTCTGATTTACGGCGGAATCGCTGCCGCCTCCACCCCAGGCGTTAAAAGGCGAAAAGCCTCCCCAACGCTCCAAACTACCGCTCCCAGAGTGCTCGGCGGAGCGGTTGCCTGGAGACCGGTAACGCCGCGCTGGATGTGGCCCCAGGTAAGCGGTGGGCTCCGGGCACGGCTCCGGCTTCAGCTTCATCACCCCTCACACAGACTGCTAGCCCCCCGGTGGCCCCTACGTGGCAGCCCCCCCTGAGGCCCTGCAGGGCTCCTTCGGGATCGCTTCCCTGCCTCGTAGCTCGCAGCCTGCCGCAGCGCCCTCCTGCCTGCCGGTGGCCGCGTCCTGGTGAGAGGCGGCCATGGAGAGGAGCGTTGTCATCGGGTCACGCTGCTGTCCGCCTCGCGGCACGGCCGCCGCCAACGCCCCTGCGTGCTTAAATGCTTAGCTTAGGGAAAGTAAAACAAAACAAATGTTCTGCGGCTGAGGCGGGCAATCCCTTATCTCTGAAACGTGGGACATGTTGGTTTTGCTGTACTGCGTGTGAGAAGGCCATTGTTTTTATTGCGTACGCGCTCTGTAGTTCATTTTTATGGCTTTCCTTTACGCTGTGTGTTAATAAGTAACTGTGGTGATACGGCCTGTTTCGTATCTTGCTTAACCGAAACCTGATTACTCACCTTCATCTGCACGGCAGGCTTTAATAGACTTAACGCTCTCACTTGCATGAGACAGAGCTGGGATGTCTGGGTCGTACAAAGGGCTGTTTTAGTTTGAAATTAGAGTTAGGTTTTATTTCTTCTGTTTTACTGGAAAATATTGCAACACGGCAATAGTCGTGTATGCAGGGCTCTGCTGTCCACTTCTTTTATCTCTCTGCTGGAGAACAAAAGACGGTGCCACGGTGGTGATATGTTTAGATCCTGCTTTGTAACTGTAGCCTTGCTGTCTCAGTCTCTGGCTAGTAAATATTTTATATGCATAACCTTAATTGCCACAAGAATTGATAATTTGTGTTAGTCTCCTCTCTCCTAAGTCCTCTATTTTACGAGACAGCAATATTCTCTGCTATGAAAAATTGTTTCCTAGGGATTCTGTGTTGATTGCCTAGAGCTGATTTTTAATACTAATTTTGTGGTAATGCAGACTGATGACACACAGACAGCACTATGCCAGCTATGCCTGATTTACAGTTGTATATTTTTCACTGTGTATATGAGCACTTAAATATTTTAATTTCATTTTGAGTGAAGTTTAGTTTTGCAGATCTCTGTTGTTTGCACATGTTGTGGCTACCGGCAGCCCAGTAAATTGCTGGCATACTGTGATGTGGTCTGAAAGCTAAAAGGAGTCCTTAGTTATTGAGTGGTGTGCTGTTTTTCATAAAGCGAGGGAAGAGCCAGAAAAAAACTACCGAGAGAACAGCAACTGAAGTTGAATTAAACAAGCACAGCTTGGCAAATGGTGAGAAATCTGACACTTCAAAGCAGAGCTAGACTGGAAAAAGCAAGCTGGGACAGATGGTTAGTGCCTAATTCCTCATGGCAAACACCTCTCTTAAAAGCCAAAAGTTTCAGCCCTTAGTTCAAGCCGATATTACCTCCTGGCCAGAAATAGCAGTGAGTAGCCCATAAATACTGTTCTAAAAGAAATCAGGATTGGAATTAATAAAAGAAAACAAAGTCCTGGGATCAGCTGAGTTTTTTTCATGTGGACTAAAGACAAGGAAAGGAACAACACAAAACAGTTTCTCATGAAGGAAAGAAAAAGTTACTGAAAGTACATTTTGAGTTTTGTTCAATACTCACTGGTGTAAAAGAAATTGCAAAATAATAACTACTAGATACGTTTGGTTTCTAAAGGATAACTGTTGGCCACATTTTAATCATTATTTAATTCAATGCTTTTTATGCTGTTGAGGCATCAGTCATGGGCTTTGTGAAGGCAAGCACTGCATTTTATGAAGCTTTACACATACCTCAGACGATTGTATCATGTATTCAAAATACAAGGAAAATTAAATCAAATGAGCATTTATTTGACATGACAAACAAATTCACTGAGATGGCACTGCCATCCCACATTTTTCCTCTTTCCAGAAAAAAAATATTTAAATGTGTAAAGGTTCATAAATGCAGTGCACAGGAAAAGAAAATCAGAACTCAGAGGGATTTTGTCACAGTGAACTTGCATGAAAGTTTTCTTGGATCAGTCAGTCCTTAAAACTGCAACAAAAGTAGACATCCTTCTCCTGAACCTCCTTAGAGTCTTAAAATTACATTATTTTTGGCACAGTCTTTGAATGCGATCATAGTAATATGTACAGTGAACATTACAGCAGCTTTCTGTGACTAGAACCCAGATAATGATGAAGGCAGAAATGTTCAGACCCTCTTTCAGCCCAAAGCGTTTTCCAGAGAGGAGTTAATTTATAATGAAAACTATGATAGACTTAATTTTTAGAAGATAAATGATTGGTAATTAGTTACAATAATTTGAAATGTTATAGCACTTTTCTCTATGGATATCAAAACACTTTGCTAAGATGGGTAAGTGTTATTATCTCATTTTTCACAAGAGATAACTGAGACAGCCAGAGGTGAAATGGCTGGTACAAACTGTACACATCATTACTGGGTTTTGAATTGGAGTTCAGGTCTCTGAAGACTCCACTGTATATTCATGCAACTAGTGTGAAACTTTCTTCAATAGTATCAGGTCTGTCATCTTACTAAAAACTCATAGATTTCATTTTAATATATTGAGATATATTGTAATTGTTTTGATTTGTTTTCTGAATTCAACATTTTCTGCATGTCTATTTTTGAGCACCCCTGAGGGGTAAATGCTCATTTTAATTCTTAAAAGAAATTATGCAGAAAATTCAGACTGACAAAACCTCAGAACCTTCAGATGAAGATTAAGTAGGGTAAGTTGACTGTATAATGGCATTAGTGGCACATCTATAAAATATTTCTTTGATTTCACTGTCTTTCTGGGGGGTGGCATCATTATGTTTGGACACTCTGCCTTTCCTGAAATACCTGAAAAGATCAAGGTGACACAAAATATTTTTTTCTCATACATATTGTGAGCTGATGTCAGAGAGAAGAAATGCATCCTTGGGTATTTATTCTTGCTTTTGAAGTCCAGCTTACACATACAAACCAATTCATTTTCATACTGGCTATATTTGTTATGCTGAATATTTAGGTTTCTTTATATTCAACTGATTAATTTCCTGAATTCTGTAGTATTTGTACATAATTGCTCCCGTGTCCATTTTGCTTTTTGTGAAATCTACCAGAAAAGTTTTCTCTCAAAAGAAAACTCACCCCAGTACACTAAAGAGAAGCCCAGAACATGCAAATCTCTCTTCTGCTTCCCCTGTTGCACAGTAATTAGATGACAGTCTTTCCGTAGCAATGTACACAGAGCTCAGAGGTCTGAAAACTGAACCAATTAATTCACCCTATAAAGTAGGACATATTCTTGGATTTCCATACTTGTAGTGTACAGGCAGATCATAAATATTATGTTTGGGAATCTCAGCATTGTGGAGTAAATGAAAATAGTCTAAATTTAGTCTAAACTGTTTGTTGCTAAAGGCAATAATACTAAAAGTTTCTCTTCACTGTCTTCAGGTAAAGAGGACATGTCATCTCCAAATGAACAGGAAGGAGCAGATGAGAAGGCAGCAGAAGGTACACAGGCAGATCACAGCAGTGTCCGTAAGTACTTTCTGCTGTTACAGTGATTCCAATAATAAACCTACAGTAGCTCCTGGCTTCTCACACTGCTCACACCTTCCTTTCTAGTATGAGTTCATCTTTGGTTACTGTTCTTAGTGTTGTCAAATTTTGTTTTGATTCTGGTCAAAGACGGCTTCTTCCAGAAATGTTCTGGGCTGACTGCTATGTCAGTAGTTCTTGTCATCCCGCAGCCTGCAAAGTCTCTCCCCTGACAAATCTTGCTGCTTAGATCTGTTTCCATAGCCATTACTGCAATCAATTTGCTTTAAAATATTCTTATTTGAAAGCAAACTTCTCCCTATGCTTAATGCTAAACAGCAAGAAGTCCACTGTTTGACAAGCTTTTTTTGTTTGTTTTGCTACAATGGAACTAAAAGTATAGATCTATATTTAACTTGATGTGTATAAATGTATTAGTCAAATTAATTCTTACGTAAGAGATCACAATTGTCCTTTACAGAAGAAAGCAAAAGTAGTCTTCCAGAGGAATCACCAGCTGGAGAGGAAGAGGAGGAAGATGTAGAGCACGTGGATACAGATACAGAGAGCATTGGTGGGTACTGCTATCCTCTGGGGGGATGATGGCATTAACTTAAAAATCCCACTGCTTTCTGGTTTTCATTTTTTTGTCTGTTGTTGTAATGAACAGCATCTCACACCAGTGCCATCATGCTACAGTTACAGAGTTTCACGGAATGCTTCCTGCTGGCTTACTTTGTGTACTTCTTTTCATTCTTTTTCCTTGCTGGTATTTGACCCCTTAGTTGGTTGAAGGGGAGAAAAAAAAATTAATAAAGGGTAAAAAGCTTGCAAAATGGGTAATGGAGATTGAGTTTGAGGTATCTAACTTGAATTCAGTTTTAACAAGTGCTTCTGACTAGCTGGAATTCAAGTTGACAATATTTTGCATTGCAGTCCAGTAAAGAACTTCACTTAGTAACACGTTAGCAATATGCATTTTCTGAGACAGTGTTTTAAGGTGATCAGCTGTGTGTGAAACAGCAAAGAGCACTTGCTTTTACTAGTAGTTTTGTGTGATGATGTGTATTCAGTAGCTGCTGGAAAGAGACATTTCAAATACTATTTTGTTTCTAAAGCTGAGACCTAAGCACCAAAGCTGAACTACTTTAGTATTCTAGGCTTTGAGTTTTAGAACTAATTTTTTTAAAATATTCTCATTTTTTCCTCCTCTAAATTCTTCAATTTTGAGTATTCACAGTAGAGCTCTTAAAAACAGGAGATTGTTCCAGGACAAGTTGTTACTAACACAGCATATCCCTGTGTTCAGCTATGGAGCACCTATTACTCTTTCAAAGGAGACAATGCACAAATCCCTCTCTTCTTCAGTTAAGTACAAATATCAGCAAGAAACTTAAGATTTATCCTAACTATAAATATTCTTTACATTCCCACTTCTGACATGCAGCGGATGATTTGGAAGAACAAGATAATATTGAAGTATCCCCAAAAGAAGAAAAAAGCTCTGAGAAGGAAGAAAAGAAAATCTCAGAAACTTTCTTCTATAGTTATGAAGATATATGTTCACGGCCATTTATCACTGAAGATTCAGGGATACCAATTAACCTTCTTACTCTTAAGTATCCTTTCTGCTGAGGCTGTGCAAATTTAAGGCTAGGTATTTCTTAATTTATGTTGATAAAATTGTACTTGTCTAGTTAGGAGTATCCAGTATGGCATTAGTGGGATATCCTTGGTTGAGGCATCCATAAGAATCCGGTAATGGTCCTGGATGAATTTAATCTTAAACCATTGCCTTGACCTTATGAACATTTCTTATTAGGCATAATTTTTACTTTCCTTAATGAATTGTTCTCAGATATTCTTTTGGATATGACTGTATCAGAAGTGTAAACCTGATGGTGATGGATAGTCAAAGCCTACTATATGTAGCAGGCAACCAAGTGGTGATTCTGGACCTGAAAACTAAATCTCAAAGTTACCTCCGGAGCAGCAGTGGAGGTGGAATTGGGTTTATTGCGGTATGCCTTTCTTCTTTTAGGATGTTAGTCCTTCTTATAAAGCAAAATGGTCACTTTGTTGCCTAATGGGAGATTTCCACAGCTGCACATGTAAGAAAGTATGGTACTGATTAAAGGAGTGTAGTGCACCATGCGGTACAGGCTAACTCAATCTCTCAGTATAACCAATAGAGCACAAATATCTGCATACTTGTCTCTGGCTCACATAACTTAAAGGACTGATAAGTGCTGGCTGAGATTCATTTCAGTATCTATTACATTCTTATTTAAATATTAGTACTCATTTCAGGTCTCTTTTTTCTTTCTCTCCCATTCTCAGCTAATACTGATACAGTATTTTGTCAGTGGTTAAAATTTAGAAAATTAGCAACCTGAATAAATGAAGAGAAAAAGTATCTGGTTTCACTCTAGTGAACTCCTATGAAAAGCTTGGAATCTCAAGTGCTTGATATGGTTTTGTGGCACCTTACCCTGTGAATAGCTCTGCCGTCTCTTAGTTGTACTCAATATGAGCAAAGCTTTCAGTATACCAGCCTCAGTTGTTCTGCTGATATAGGCAGCCTTTAATGGAGAATCATGGTGCATCTATCCATCTTCAGAAAAATGTAATTCAGGATTGCTTTTCTACATCTTTCTGTGTAGATGAATGCTGACCCAAATGGTGCATGTGGAAAGATCAGTGAGTTGAGTGAAGTAGGAAAAGTAAAAGAATGCACGATAAAGGAGCTTATTATACAGTTTCTCATGGCTCTGAAATATATATGTGTGATAATCCTGTTTTGTGTGCCTAGTAGTTTCACCGCTGTGTGCGTATAATGGCTTCGTTCAGGTATTGAGCAATAGACTGGCAGTTGTTCAGGAAAAACATACAGAAAAATGCAACTTAGTATTTACAGCAATATCTTTTGACTAATGAGTGAGCAAATACAATAACTTCACTAGTAGAATGGAGACAGAGGTGTCATTACATCATGAAACTGGACTTTTGCTTTTCAAGGCACACCCTACTAAGCAGTACTTTGCAGTGGGAGAAAAAGGAGAGAAACCAAACCTCATCATCTATGATTATCCTTCACTGAGGCCTTACAGAATACTACGAGGTAGTGTAAAAAGTACTATTTTCATTTTACATAAACGGGCGGTGTTCGTAGATTCCAATAGATGGAGTAGCAGCTCACTTTATAAGGAATTAAAAGTTTTTGGTATTCCATGCCAAGATAGAAAACACTAGTTTCCAGCTTTTTCATTACGAGAGTGGAGAAAGCTTTTATTTAGTAGAAATAGCCAACTTCTGTGAATATTGAGCTCCCCTTAAACAGTTTTTCCTATTGTTTCTTCCTTTTTTCCATGCATGTGTGGATTGGTTTGTTTCTCCAGGTGGAACAAAAAAAGGCTATGTTTTTGGTGATTTCAACCACACTGGCACTCTGCTAGCCAGTATTGGAAGCAGCCCTGACTACATGTTGACTATCTGGGACTGGAAACAAGAAAAGATTGTGTTAAGGTCAAAAGCTTTTTCACAGGATGTTTACAGAGTCACATTTTCTCCTGATAACGAAGAACAGCTAACTACAGCTGGAGTAGGACACATCAGGTAGGTTTACCAATTATGTTTAATATGTATCACTTCTAAAGGTATAGTACCTAGATGATGACTAGCAGGAACATATCATTAGCAAACACACATGAGTGGGGAATGCTATTTTACCTTGTCACTGCAATTACAAAGCCAAAAAGTCTTTCAGCTAGTCAGCAAAGTCTTTTAAACACCCTTGTTATCAAAAAGGGATGATGCTTGGTATTCAATATGTGTACTACTGGCTTCATTCTTGTAATTCCAACAAACACTGTGGAGAACTAATAAAAAATATGTATACATACCTATCTTGTAGGTGTTTACACAACATTCATGCCTCCTCAGCTTTCTACCAGTGATTTATTGAGCTCAGCTGCTGTTTGGGTAGCCAGTAGAACTGGTTGCCAAGTCATGGGTTAGAGAGTCACTGATACTACTGATACAAAAGCTGTGCTTCCATACACTCCCTTCTGTGCTAAGTTCACAGTTCTTTTTTACAATAAAAAAAATAAGTTATAGCTTTAAATTCTTTGGAACAGAGACTAACATTCTGATATGTGTTTATCCAGAGTTCAGCATTAGCACAGCAGGGACTTAAGATATGGCTTGGATGCTATCGTAACAGATACTTTTAAAATTGCAACACATCTAAAATGTCTTTGAATTTTATAGAGGAATCAGATCAAAATCTGAGATGTGCTCTATCTGAACAAAATCTGAGATGTGCTCTATAATTCGGTTGCAAAATGGGTCTGAAATAAGAAATTGCTTATTTAGACCCAGAGTGAAGGTGGTTTAGAATACATTATTTATGGAAGTCTGACAAAAAATCTCTTTTATAAACTTTCTTCTGAGCTAAGATATTGTGAATAAGCTCTGACATAGCTTTATAACACAGATATATATTATAGTCTTAACGCAAACATATTCAAATCCCAATTTCCAGAACTTAACTTCAATGTAATGTTTCCTGCACACACTGTGTACCATCCCTAATTGCAGTATATGTTTATTTTTCTGTAAAACAATAATTTAAAACAATATTTTATACTGCAAAAAATATAATGATTGACTAGGAATAGCTGTGAAGGTCTAGGGTAAAACTTTTTGCCCGCTGAGATTTTACAGTCACACTCAAGTCCATGGAGTTATTTGTATGAAAGTTAGAGAAGAACTTAGTCCCTTGGATTTACAGAGTTGAACATCATACACTAGAGATAGCAAGAGTAAAATAGACAAGTAGAAGTATGTGTATGGGTTGTATCTGGAAAGATATAGCTGATAATTTAACAGTTATTTGTTTTAAATAATAGTGTAACCTTCATTCAGCCCATGTTAAATTCTCCTGGGTTTTTCTTAGAGGTAATGTATGAGAAAGTTTGTATGTATGTATTACAAAGCTTTATCTCATTAAAACAAACAAACAAAAATGTCCAAGGTCTCCTGTGAAAAATAAGGAATGAACAAAATGGAATCCCTGGTAAGATAATTACAATGTCAGAGAGACTGAAGAGTATGTCTAGGAAATCTTGTATCAGAGAGGGATGTGCTTTCTTTACTCAGGTTCTGGAAGATGGCTCACACATTCACTGGTCTCAAGTTACAAGGAGCTTTGGGTAGGTTTGGAAAAACAGCAGTGACTGACATTATAGGGTATGTGGAGCTGCCCGATGGGAAGGTAAGTCGTAATAAGTTTAATTGATTTTGTGTTCCTTCTTGTGTTTTGATGAAAAGTTTATTGAGTAAGTTGGAGAGTTACTATTTACTTCTGAGTGATAGGAGTTAGACCCCCAGTGCACTGCTCTAATAAGCTAATATTGACAGTAATTTGCCAAGGAAAATTGCTTGCTTTGTAATAATTGAAAAGCACGTTTAATATTGTCTGGGAATTACAAAAGATCTTTATTGGTTTAGAAATGAGACTCCTCTTATAGCATGGTAAATATGTTCGTGTAAAGAAATGGAAAGTATGTTAGCCACAATCTTCAATCATTTCAGTGCAGGTAAATGATGTCATATTCCTTAAAAATTGAACCTTATCTTTCTTTACAACTTTTCTTGAAAATACCTGTGCATTGCTATTTATTTAATGCTTTTGTAGTAGGAAGCCGCAAAGTTAAGCAGATTCTTAACCATGCAGAAACATTGGTAAGTACAGTTGCTTGTGTGCTTCTCTCTGTTTGCACTGAAGGTTATCTCGGGGGCTGAGTGGGGCAACTTGCTGCTTTGGGAAGGGGGCCTCATCAAAGTAGAGCTCTGTCGAGCTGGACACAAGCCTTGTCACAATGGCCCTGTCAGCCAGATAGTTCTGGATGAAGGAGAACTTGTCACTGTTGGAAAAGATGGCTTCATTCGGGTGAGTTTTTTTTTTTGCTTTTGCTCTGCTTTTAGGTGTACAAATCAGCAGATAGATGTCACGTATTTTCTCTACCAGAGTTTATTTATGGAGACATCTTTGCATTGCAGCTGCTTTCTGAGAATTAATTTTTAGATGAGAATAAGGACACGTCTCCACAGTGTTTGAATCAGGTTGTGTTTATTCACATTCTGTTTCATTCTGGTAAATGTTTTTTCAAAGGATAAACAATGGCAACATTGAAATTAATTTTCTGGTTATTTTAATATTAGGTCATTTATACAAAAATTAATTAAATCTCAGAGATACATGCACTGAAATAGAGGAACAGTCAGAATAAAAAGTACTGGGTGTCCTGAAGTTAACACATAATTCTATAAATTAAAGTAAAAATGGTTTACTTATTCATACCAGTTTCTGATCTCATCCATCAATTATCAAGGATTTTGCAGTATTGTGTACCTGCTTTTTAAGGGGAGACAAGGTGTGTCTTCTCTTCATTTGTGAAAGACCCAGATAGCTAACAGGAAGCTGTTGTAGACAGCAGAAGGTTTCTAACACCCTGGTTTTTTTTTTTTTTTTTTTTTTTTTAATATTTCATAAATTGATCTTATCCCATTAGGAAAATTAACTTGTTTCTAAGGGTGCCAATTGACATTTTGTTGTCATACCACAGAGCAGAACCACGGGTATGTTACTCTTCCTATTTGTACTCCATGTTGCCTCAGTATGAGCAATGCTCACAGCAGTCAGATATCACTTACTTTCTATAACTAAGAGGTTGCTCTGCATTGTGCTACCAGTGCCAGGGCTGAGTTTAAGCTATTGTTATATCAGAATTGGACAGGAAACTTTTACATATACTTTGCATTGCACTCAAGTGTATGAGATGGTATTTGCTAATTGTCTCACTTTTCTAACTATAACCTGGAATACTGACGTGTGCTGTGTGTCATACTTTACCTGTAGAATCTATCCTCTCTTTGTTTGTCAAGATCTTGAATTTCCCTATTAATTGTATGTGAAAACATAATCTGACCTAATAAAAGCCAGGTCTCCTTTTTTTTTGTTTTCAATTCTTTGAAGGTATGGAACTTTGAGGCAGTAGATCCTGCTGATTCTGTGGATGAGACAGGGTTATTGGAGATGGAACCTATGAACGAACTTCGTGTTGGCAAAAATGTCAGTCTAAGTTTCATGTGTAAAATTCATGACTGTGGACAGCCCTTTTGGTATGCTCAGGTAAGATAGACTCAAAGTACATACACCTCTGTGCAGAAAATGAATGAGAGAGGCAGTGTTAATGAATAGCAGTAATACTTTATAATACTTTACAGGTTGGTGCATCTCTTTTCTGTAGAATCAATCTTTCGGATTTATATTTACTGTGTAGTAACATGTGAATCTATGGTTTGCAGAGCCAGAGCTGCCTAAGAGTAGGAGAGCTTCAGAATTTATTATTCAAGTTCTGTTGTGCTGGACTGATGGGTAGGATTGGTCAGACCAACATCACCACTTCAGTCATTTAATTCTTCGCAGTGATAATCATTAAGGAATTTTTAAAGGAGTTATTGTGGGCAGTTTTATATCCACATTGAGGTTTGAAAATATTCAGGTTACATGTTTTGGTTTTGCTTCTTCAGGATGCCAATGGAAAGATCTGGAAGCTAGATCTGACTTTTTCAAACATAGTAAGTTTATTTTCTTTTTTGATTTCTTCATTTCTTTTATAGAAACTTGTTTTAACTATGTGAGATGCATCTAAATGAAATTTGTGATTAGTGAAGTTGCAGAGCTGAAAATTTTTGCGTTGAAACAGATCTTTTTCTGAATATTTTTTTCCATAATATTATTGATAATCCTGCAGTCATTATAATCAGAAGTCATTATTGATTTTTGCTTCCTGAAGTATTGGCTGCTAAATTCAAATTATCTTAAACTGGAAATAAAAGTTGCATGTGTGCAGGAAATGAGTTCAAAGATTCCTTATATATTCTGTTTAGTTGGTGTATTTGAAACAATTGCTACTGTTACATAAAGAACTAGGAAAAACAAGGAGAACATATGCACTTCGTGTATTTTATCCAACTGACTTTCATTATTACTGCTGGAGGTGTTTCTGATGAAGGAATAGATGACAAAGGTAAAATGAAAGCATGTAATTTTTGCTCCAGAACATACTGAAGTTAATGGGAATATTCCCTTTGATTGGAATAAACTTTAGGGTAACACCTAAATAATGTTTCAAGAATTTCATTATTAGAAAGGATGATTAAAACATGCTGTAAAAAATAAGGTAAAGAATGGACAACAAAAATAGAATCAATCCCTTGGATGATAAAAAAATTTTCCAGGTATTACAAGCCCTAGACTTGACAGTATTTTCTCTGCCTATAGAGCAAAAACTTTTTGCTAAAAATGTTAATTCTAGGCTTAATGGAAGTGAGTATGCTATAGTTCCCTTTATTTTCACACTGAGAATGGTGGCATTCTAAATCAACTTAATGTTCTTGTACTGGTTTGCTCATGATCTTTTCATGAACATTTCAGTTAAAAAAAAAAAAAAAAAAAAAGTTGCCCATAGGCAACTCATGCCTGGCAAATTTTGTTCAAATTTTGCCTAGATTTTTCATGTTGACTGTAGCTATGGCTAGTAATAACTTCTAAGCACGGCTCCAGCACATAGCAAACTTCTGTTTTTCTGTTTCACACGGCAGACCCGTGATCCAGAGTGCCTCTGCACCTTTCACTCTAGAAGGATAGAGGCCATGAGTGTCTCTCCCATGACATACCTTGTGGCCACCACTGCTCTTGACCGTAAGTACACTATTCCTTTGTTCTTAAACCAATGTAGTCATTATTTTTTTCAGAGCAATGATGATTGGTTTGGAACTATTTTGTTTTGAACGAATTGTGTATTTGCTCTTCAAAAACCACTTTACAGACAACTGTTATTCCTGGGATTAGTTCTTTTACAGTTAGGACAAGTCATTAAAGTTTTGAAGTAATACTTTGGGATTGCCTCATCTTAAAAGCCTGGGGTTTTAATGGGAAAAGTTTTTAATGGTAAGCTTTGTAAATTGTTTGTTCTGAAGCAACAGCTGAAAAGATGAGACGTTTGGTTTGAATAACAGCATTCGTATTCAAGCCTCCAGACTGATAAATGTTGGGGTCTTTGTTTTGTAAAGAATTACTACATTTCTACCATTGTGTAAGTCATTGTGAATATTAATATTTGTGGCTTTCTTAGAAAAAGCAATAGCTATCTCACTCTCAACAACAGATAACATGTTAATTATAGATATTAATTTAAGTTATATAAATATTGCTATTTATGCCTCTTAGTGTTAGCCTTACCATAATTTGAAAGAAGAACCACAAGACAGAACATTAACAGTGTCATTTATTGTGCTTAGAAAATGCTACAAGATCTTTAACTCAATTATTGTCAGCTGTACCTTGTCATTTGTCTGTGTTATACAATATACATGCACTTCTAGCCTGAAGATAAACTTCTAACAACAGTTGAACAAATTACACTTAGGATATTTACCAGCTGGAATGGAATTTAATGCAAACCAATGTGTGACTACTAATGTACCTCTGGTGAAATTGGATTTTCTTTGGAAAATCTTCCATTTCCATCCACTTAAATATTTTCCTCCCTAGGCAATTCCAAGTAGTAGTTATCATCTTTTCGTATGTTGACAGTACAGATTTCCCTTAGAGTAGTCCACAGTTCTGCGATGACTCAAAAATTACACATAGTGGTCAGGGGACTTTTTATTACACCCCTCAGCCCTGACAACTCACGGGGGTGATTTAAAAGAGTGAAGTAAGCTTATGTTTTGTTGATGAGCACCATGCACCATGCTACTTTGTAACCATCAATTATGTCTTTCTAGGTGTATGTTCGATACTGAAAGAGAAGAATTAATAATTTTCCATACAGCTTTTTATTCAAATAAATAGAAATTTCTCCATTAATCTTAAACTGGAAGTGACATTGTAAGAAATAAATTCCTATTGTTTCCTTTGCATGCAGGGTCAGTGCGTATCTATGATTTCATCAGCAACAGTCAACAGAGTGAAATTCAGTTTAAACAAGGAGGAACAGCATTGTCATGGGCACCTGATGTTGTAAGTTTTTATTTGTGTGTTAACAAAAATTCGTAAAGGACCTACAAGTCAACAAGCATCAAGAAGAATCCTCACAATGCAAAATATTAAATAAGCTACTGTTAAGTTCATGCTGGAACTTAACATATTAGTATTTGGTATTAGTATGTATGTATAAACTTGTGCAGCAGTACGTATGTCTACAGTGCAGAGTTTGATTTTACTGTGAGTTGTCAGGTATCCAACTTTGTGAAATTTTAAAATCAGATCTCTGTGTGCGTTCTGGGAAGTAATGTTAGTTTATAGACTAACAACTTCTGTTGAATCCAAGCAGAGTAATCAGCAATTAACATAAATTAGTTAACACATGTCAAAATGACAGCCCAGAAAATCCACAAACATTTGGAGATTAATCATAAAAAATTGTTACCAGAAATGATCATTTGTAGACTGTGGAGTCTATCACTTTTAGACATATTTACTAATTTTAATTAAAATAGTAACTAATTATGTTCTTAAAGAAACGTAGCAAGCCTGGTGGCTTCATTACAGGCAGATTTATAGAGTGCTTTGGCTGAATTTCGAAGGTAAGGACAGCAGCACTGGGACAGTACACTTGTAACTGTAATTCCAGTCACACAGGCTTGCAGAAATTCTATTAGGTGATGACCAAAACATTCGCAGTGTCACCACAATAACTTGTACAGCATTACAGAACAAAATCAGATCAGTTTTACAAAAGTTGATACTAAACACAGACTGAAAAAGCAGGGATATTTAGTCTCCCTAGCTTCTCTTAAATTCTCATTAAATACTTGCATATAGATTGAGGTTCTTGAACGTATTTGAATATCTGCACTATTAATCTAAGAAAACACATGATTCCACATACTTCAGAGCATCTCTATCCCATTACATCTTCATAGTCAAGCTGACAAAATGGAAGTTAGGTAAGTGACATAGATATTAAACTCCTGAATGGCTGGTTCTCAGGGGGCAGTGATCAATAGATCAGTAGCACAACCTCCAGTTAGAGAGAAGACTCTAGTTGTGTACTCCAGCGGTCATTACATGGACAAATACTCCTCATTAATTACCTGAATACTGGGACAGAGTGCACCTTTGATAAATTTGGAGATGATAAATACTGAGAGGAGCAGCTGATAGGCCAGATGGTTGTGCCACCATTCAGAGGAACCTGATGTGCTGGAGAACTGGGCTGAGGAGAATCTCATGGAGTTTGACAAAGGAAAAATACAAAGTTCTGCATCTGGGTGGGAATACCAGAGATATCAGTACTTCCTGGGAACCCACCAGCTGAAAAGCAGATTCACGGAGAAGGATCTTGGGATCCTGATAGATGTCAAGCTGGTCATTAGCCAGCAATATACCCTCATTGCAAAGAAGGCCAACAGCATCCTTGGCTGCATTAGGAATGCTGTTGTTAGCTGGTCAGGGAGGTGATCCTTCGTCTTTACTCAGTGCTTGTGAGACCACATCTGGAGTACTGTGTCCAGTGCTGGGCTCCCCAGTAAAGATGCAGATTTACTGAAGGAAGTGAAGTGCAAGGTCACAGATCTGAAGACCATGAGTGACTGACTACTTTTGATCATCTAGTGAACAAAGTTGCCATACACCTGCTTATTACAGAGATGATTTTTAAGATATGGCAATATAGGCTCATGTCTCAAGATTAAAAAAAAAAAAAGCAGTTACACCTGGCTTCCTACAATAGCCTCCATAACAGTTTCATACATAGCACTATGCTTCTACCAGCTGCTCACCAATCTTATCCATTTACCCTTGTCTCTTCACACAGCAATCTTCATTTTAGTTTCATTTCTAGCATACATTAATGTTCACATTGTTACAGCTTGTACATAACATAATATATGTGATGGTGCAGTCTGCAACATATCTGAATTTGACTCAGCTTGTAAATCACTTCAAGATGCTACTGTATATGGCTGTTATCAGCTACATCTGTGAGTCCAGATAGATCCAGCTAAAACACAAGACTGTTTCTGCTAACTCTTCTCTCACAGTTTAAGTCTGTCTACATTTTTATCAATTGGATTACCCTCACACAAATTAGTTAAAGTCTCCATAACCTCACATTTCTGTCTCAAGTAGGTATCTCAAGTCCCTGTTGACAGTTGAACTTTCCATGGTCAGCCAGACACAATTTTATGCCTGCATCTCTTCAGATATCATACCCACATTCAATGCCAAATATTATATTCAGAATAGTATAATAATTATTTTTGAATTTCAAATCTTCTCCTTAGGAAGATACTGATACAGATGTCTATCTGTGTGAACGACCTTTTCCTCAATAGTTGTAACTACATCTTCACCAATGTTTCCAGTTTCAAAGCATGTCATCAATAAGTAAAATGAAAACAACAGACAAAAAAACTCAAACCAGTGAAATAATCTAACCACCCCTCACCACCACCTTTACTCAGTCCTACCCTTCCCTTTACGGTGACTTCTTAGAAAGAATAAACAAAATTTCCCTTGTCACATACATGTAAGATGAGTTACAAGTTAACAGCAGAACACGTGACATACAGATTATTATTCTAAACTCCCTGAAGTACACTATGATTTTTTTCTTCATTCTTCCACTCAAAGGTAAATCCTACAGGAAGTCTAATTGCTGTGGGGTTTGAAGATGGTGTTGTCCGCATAATTGAAGTTTATGATCCCAAAGGACTTCCCACTCTTGCAGAACGGCCCAATATAAGAAATGCAGAGATAAATCTGAAACAAGCTTTTAAACCTCATACTACTGCAGTTACAGCCTTGGCGTATGAACGAAACGGAGATGTCTTTGCCACGGGGGTATGTATCACTTCCATTGTTTATTTTTATTAAACAACAACTTCCAAGTTTATTTAAAGAGTTAAGACAAATTTTGGTCATTGGCAATGTAGTTATACTTCTGTTATTGCTGTTGATTGCTTCTTGTGCTTCTCAGTAGTGCAGGGGAAGAGAAGGATCTGTTTGCACATGCTTTGTTTCCTGAAGGAAAGCAATCATGCAGTACATACAATTTGTTTTTTGAATTACTGGATTGTTTAATGTGAATTCTGTAATCCCTTTTGAAGGTGCATTTGGCTTATTTTTGAATTAGTTTAGTAGTATCTTGCATCTAGTAAAAGCAAGTCCATTTGTACACCAGCTTGGTAGAACACCAGTAGATACCCAACACTGTTTTGCATTACAACAAGATCAACTGATCAGTTTGTCAGTGTGTCTGCTAGGCTTTGAAATGATTTCCAGTCAGAAAACTGGAAACAGGTAACAAGCCACATCAGAGATCAAAACAGGAAATCCACACAACAGTTTGGGAACATCAGAATACAAGGCTGTGAACAGGTATACCTCTGACATAGCTCACGTTAAGGCGGAAGACCTGAGCCTAACCTTCAAGTGAGTTCCTGGAGCAATGGGCAAAAGGTGCCTAAATTGAGATGCCAGGAGAGACTTGTAAGGGCAACTGAGACCTACAGCTCTATTCAGCAGCCTTGAGGAAGTTGAGCAGGATTATTATTCCCCCAAACTGTAATCATGAAAATCCAATTCTAATTTCTAAGGCACTTACGAATCCCTTCATCTAGCCAAAGAACATCTGAAGGATGTGTTTTACACAGTACTTAGAATTGTTCAGATGTTTTGTCAGCTTTCAATCAGTAATGATCTTTTTTTTCCTTTTTTTTTTTTTCCCTTCAGAGTAAAGACAAAACAGTTTTCTTTTTTGCTGTTGAAGACGAATACAAGCCAATAGGATTCATCCATGTCCCTGGGCCTGTGCAGGCATTACAGTGGTCTCCACCTTCTCATGTGAGTAATGCACGCTTGTTTTTTTTCTTTCTCTGCTATGTCAGAATGAAAACCAGCGAAGGTCCATCAATCTAGCTACGTTCTCTGTACACAGTGCAAAACATGTTTTGCTGCTTTTTTCTACACACCTTTAGAATGAAAGATAGATTTTGTGTAGCTGTACCTCTAGTTCAGTCACTTTGGATAAATGTTGGACTTTGCATAATCAAGAGCAGAAACATAGATAAGCCACAGAATTTTGTGCAGTACTTTGAGTACCTGCCTTGAACTAGCT
Organism: Chrysolophus pictus; assembly: GCA_037305975.1. Classification (NCBI taxonomy): domain Eukaryota; kingdom Metazoa; phylum Chordata; class Aves; order Galliformes; family Phasianidae; genus Chrysolophus; species Chrysolophus pictus. The sequence goes on along the minus strand of CM074576.1, from coordinate 112,597,172 downwards.
AGCCTGTGCCCTTTGCCAACATTAATACAATCATTTGGAGTTGTAGACAAAACTTTCAGAGCACATTAAGAAAATTTTTGTGTGTTTCTCTGAACTTATGCTAAGTATTCATTGTTATTCAGTGACATAAACAAATAGATTCTTGATAGTACTTTAGAAATTTGATGCGATTATGGTAACGTGAATTTTTTGCTGGTCCAGTATTGTTATTTAGAAGGAAGATAGTTCACTACATTTAATACTGACAAAGTGGTCACCAGGATGCATTATAATGCTTTACAATGGCAAACTTCAACTATTATTGATTGTTTTTTGAGAGCAGATAAAAACTGCGCTGGGAAAAGAGCTCTTGCTAGCATGAACTTTATCTTACAGCAGATCTGACAGGTTTTGGTCAAACAGTTACATTCTGGGTCCTTTGCTTGAGGACAAGATGCTTCTTACTACCAGAAAAGTACCCATCATGTTTTTGATGTGTCACATTCCTCCAAGTAATTTTTACTACAAGTAATAAGTCTCCACTGCTAGATGTGAATGCTTATTAAACATAATTCAAGCATCAGAGTGGTTGTTTTTTTTTTCTCTTTAAATAAGCACCTTGGTAATTAAACACTATACGTTTAATGAATGTGTTTTTAAGGATGAGATTTTATAGAAGATATGATTCCTCATTAAGGTTTCCATAGCAACTCTAATATATCCCCTGGCACATTTTTAGTGTTGGGTCAGATGGTAATCTCTCTGTTCTCCAGATAGCTTATGAAAATTGAAACTATGTACAGACTTGCATTATAAATTCTCAAAATACTAAATAATTATTACCCTCAACTTGTCTTTTCTTCCTGACCTGGCATTTTAAAGGAATCAGCATGTACCAACAATTAAAAAAAGCAAACAAACTTAAGCTAAATAGCATTTGGCAAGATTCCCAGGCCAGTCTTGAAGGTATTAAGGGATTTAAAATCATAGAAGTATACAAATTTTCAAGCATTTATCAAAACAAAAACTCAGCTCCTAACTTCTGGGCCAGATTTATCTTTAAATTTACCAGACTCCCAATATATTATGATTCTTCCTACTCGATGGTGTTCAGTATAATAGCCATTTTGTATAAGGCAAGGAGTTTTTCAGTTCCTTAGGTTTTTCTCGGATACATGTGTGGAGGTCACTACAAAATACCATCTTCTATTTATTTCTATGGAAAGTGTAACAGATAAAAAGAGCACAGTAACACTATTTGATAGAGCAAATTCTCAGCTATAAAACACTCTTTTGCAACATGATCACTGCCATTAGCCATGCATTTTCACCAGTGATGAACAAGAGGAAAAAAATCTACACTAGCAGAAGCAACCCAGTGTTTCATAGCCTCTATGACAGCACTGTTGCTAGGAAAATGTTGCCTATGCAGTCCATCTGTCATTGACCCAAACAGATGAAAGTCAGAAGGTGCCAAATCCAGACTATATGGTGGATGTGGTAGGACAGTCCAACTAAGGCTGGCAAATGTGCTCCGTGGTTTTCAAATTGGTATGAGGCCCGGTGTTAATGTGTTGCCAGAGAAAGAATGTCTTCTTCTCTAGCCTGACTCTGGAAGTTCGAGCCTTCAGTTTAGTCAGCATCACAATGAAGTGGTCAGAGTTCATGGTTTGTCTGGGTTCCAGGAAATCCAGGAGGATGACCCCTTTGCTATCCCAAAAGAGAGTGCACATCACTTTATTGGCTGAGGACTTTGACTTTTTCTTTGATGGGGAATTCACATCACCATTCCATGGACTGCTGTTTTGACTCCAGCTCATAGTGGTAACACTACATGTCATCACTGGTAATCATGCAGTATAGGAAATTGTCACCTTCAGCCTCACATTGGTTCAGTAGATCCTGTCAAGCTTGCATATAATTTTCTGTCTGTTGCAGTGTGAGCACTTGTGGGACCCATCTGGCTCAAACTTCGCGATGTTGCTACCACTATTTCCAACGTACTGAAGCTGATCTTCAGCTCTGTACACAGTTCCCTGATTGTAATCCTCTGATTCTCACAGATGAGCTAATCAAAACGCTCTTCATTTCATGATGTTCCATGTGGAACATGGCTCGTCTTTCATGTTGATGTCACCAGTGCTAAAATGCACTACTCATTGCCTCACTGTACACACATCCACTGTTTGGTCTCCATAAATGTTCAGCAAGTGCCAATGAATGCCAATGGGTGCCATTTTTTCCTCATGTAGGAATTCAGTTCCACACCTTTGCTTTACCCACACTTTCATGTTAGATCCCATAGCAACAAAATGTAAGGGAATATTAGTGGGAAGGTTCCACCTCTACTGCCATACCACCAACAGCCACTTCTGATGTCATGGGCCAACATAAGATAGGAGGTTTAGCTTTCAGAGCAGCCCTCATGTAAGAGAAGTTCACTGGTTTCTGGTGTCCATGTAAGAGTATCCAATCAAATAACAACACAGTTAAGACCTAATGTCTCCTGACTGGAGTTTGATTTTGAGAAGGTTCATCTACTTTACTGAATTTTTCCCATTTCTCTCAATTCCATTTATACACCTGCCCCATACTTGTATTTTTTGTATTTTTGTGTAGGTGGCGAGCATGCTTCTCATCCTTTGTGAGAATGGATATGTTCTCCAGGTTCCTGCCCCTCTCCCTGAGAAACAGGAAACAGCATCCACCTACCATATCAAAAACCTGCCAACACAGTACTTTCATTTTTATAGCATTAAATCCCGAATCAAGGTAAAGAAGTCTCCTTTGGAAAAATTCCATGTTTATGTTCAGAAGACAAAGCTTCCTCCAGTAGTTTCTACTCTGTGTATTGAAGTGCAGGATTTTGGCTAAGCTTCTTAGAAGGGAAAGCAAGGTGAAGTCCATTTCAACATTTGAAATTCAAGTTGTTTGTTCATTCAAATATAAAATGCATCACACTGAAAACATGTTGTGTGTTTTAATTAAACATTAGTGAAAGTGAAGTAAGCACATCAGTTTTTAAAAATATTTTTATTTTGGTAGTTTTTAGAAAAAGTATGTTTCTTTATTTGATGTTAGCCCTGCAGCAAATTCCTTTGAATAGTCATAAGGCACTTATGTGGTCACTTTGAGGCAAAAATGAAGCTTTTTTTTTATTGTCAGCAGTTATCTGTTTCCAATTCTTTATGTTATAAAAACTTAAAAGGGACATTTTTACCTTCCGTATTGAAATTTATGTATTTCTGAATAAAAACTAGCTCTTCAGAAGATGTGAAGAAACAAAAGTGTTATGCAACTTGTCAGCTATCTTTAATTTCAGGAAATTAGAAACAAAGTTGCTCTTAGGCTCAAGAGCACAACTGCAGTGAGCAGACTTTCAGTCCAGCTTTCAATCCACCATTATCCTAGCAGCCTATCTGGGTATGTTCTTCACCAGCTTTTACTGTTCACTGCTTCTGTATTCTGAGCAGTGCATTACTGAATGTCAGACAAAGTCTCATTTCTTGTTATAACTAGGAGGATGTCGACATTCAGGATAAAGATTCTATGGTAGTTTTCTCAATTAAGAACCACAAGATTAGCATACGTGTCTAAGAAAAGATTGAATGTATTGTGTGCTGAGTTTTTTTGCAGTTTTGTTTTAGTCAAAAGAGAACAATATAAATATAAATTTATACACATGTATAAGACACAGTAAGTCTTAGGAAAATAGAAAATGTCATCTCATTCCTCTGGGAGAATAGGTCAATAAGTTGCAACAAGAATGTTTTAGATAATATGTAAGGAAAGATGTAACAGTAAGGATGGTGCAGCACTGGAATAGTTTACGTAGACCATGGAATCACCATAGCAGGAGATTGATAAAGTGTAGATCAGACAAACATCAACACATACTAGAGTAGGTTCAACTTATGCTGCTCTGGGACAAAAGAACAATCTTTTGAGACCCTTTCCAGGCATTTCTCTATGACTTTCTATCAAATATTTTCTAGAACAGGAAAAACCTGTTCTAGACAATTTTTTGGTTATTTGTTTTTGCTCAAGGAGGCTTGAATGGAAAGGATGTTGTAAAGACTTTATGTGTGCTCCCTTCAGTTTTAAGAAGTCGAGTCCATTACAGTTTCTCTCTTTTACTGTGTGTACATCAGTGACATCTTAGAATCTAAAATCTGACTTCAGCTTTCCAGGCAGTTTTTATCATTTCCAGGAGGATTTCTGCATAAGTAGCATACTAACAGTGGTTCATATTGGGAATAACCCCTCTGAGGAAATGCTGAAGTCTGCTTCTTATGCAGAATGGCTTCTGTTTCCAAAGACCTGATTCAAACACTTTGGAGTGTTTAAATCCCACCTCCCATGAGGTTTGGTTGATTAGTTGAAGGAAAAGATATTTATCTTTCTGTGTATGTAATGCCAGAATCACCTTGAATTTTGTTTATGATACTACTTCAGTAGTAATTCATGAATTGTGTTGGTTTCATGTCTCTGTGTTTCACTGCTTGTTTTAACAGCTGGAAGAGGAGATTGCACTAAGGGAGAGAAAAAAGCAAGAGAAGGAAAAAGCAAAACTCGAATGGATAAAGCAGCTACAGGAGATGGGAAAGGAGGTGGAAGAAGAAGAAGAACCTGAAGAAGAAGAGCCATTGCCATCAATCTACATACCAGAGGAGCCCAGCCCCATTCTCTGTGGGTTTTATTCAGCACCTGGGAAATTTTGGCTTTCCTTGGTAAATCCTTTTTTTCTTTTTTTTTTTCTTTTTTTTTTTTAAAGTTGCTTGGATTGCAAGATATGGCAACATTCCACTCCCATCTGAGTGTCTTCAGAAAGTCATGATTTGAAGCCTGCAGTCTCTGGAATACAGAATTCCCATTGCAGTTGATGGTTTCAATGATCTTTTTGAAGTAAACCAGTAGTGTTAGTCCAATTCAGAAATTTTTCAGTTAGTGTTCTTCATGACACCTGAATGAGCAAAAAGACTAACCTGCTCCCTTTCTAGTAGGAAGTAGAATCTTAACATATTGGTAGGCTGGATTGTAATGCCAATCATAATTACAGATTTTCTCTGTGGGTATATAGGTTCTCTAGATGTGTTTTTTAAGCTATCCTTAAGAAAGAGAAATATTATACAGAAAATTGCATCCAGCTGTTTCAGTGTTCTTTTGTTACCATTTCTTTATGTTTTTTCACTTCAGGGTGGATATGACTCAGGTTTCCTTTATCACTGTGCATTCTCATCAGATGAGCACCAAGAAGACCCTGAAAACAGGCAAGATGAACCTTTTGAAGTGATTCCTATTGAGGACACTGATGACAACCCCATCCACCAGATCTCCTTCTGGTAAAACAGTTTAGTGTAAAAGATAACTTTGTTATTAAACTTGATACTTTTCAAGTGCTTGAAACTGCACTTGAAAAGGAGGAGAATACACCACTTGGTCCCTTTTCAATTGTGGGTCAATTCAAGTGTACAGGAACTCTTCCTAGTTCTTTTGGCACCAATTTTCACTTAATGATTACCGGAGAGCCATTAGAAGCCTCTGCTACCCTTCTGCTTGAATTGTAGATCACCATTGGTTCTCTTCACTAGTTAGCAAAGAAAGGACACAACTCTCAAGGAGAATATTGAGGGATCAGTCCATTTCCTTTGTCCAAAGAATACAGGCTTCTCAGGACATTCTGTGAATACTATGGATGAAAAGGGTGAGCTATTTTCAGAATCCCAGTGTTAGGGCTCCTTGTAAGGCTAAATATGATCTACATCTTAGGAGGCAGGTTTAGTTCAGACTTTAATCCACAGCTGTCTGTGTTCTACTTAGCCGCTATCTGCACAAGATGGAGATTGGGAAGGAAAACTGATTCTCTAACTCTGCACTAGCTATCTGCTACATTGCCCAATTTAGGGCTGAGACTTGTTCTGTGATACCCAGCAGATGCTAGAACATTACTGAGAAGCCAGCTGAAAAAAAGTATGTAGTAATACCACACATACTTTAAATTGTTCAAATGCTTTGCTGCCTGCTCACTAAGTTGGGAAGAGTCTATTTATTCAGCTAGATTATCTCTTCTTTAGAAGTACTGTGCTTGTTGCAAGTTACATTGTATTACTGTTCCTGGTTTCTTATTTGACAGTACCAGCAGACTACTGATGTTCTGTGGAATGCAGAATGGTGCCCTGCGTGTTTACCCTCTCCAAGATAAAGACCTCTCAGTGAACACCCTGAAGGCATACTGGTCATTCAGCGTACATGATAATGACTATGGCCAGATCCGGGGGATCTGCTGTAGTTATGATGATAGGTTTCTGATTACCTGTGGAGGAGATGGAAACATTTTTACCTTCAACATCTTGTCTCCAGAGGATGTTCAAGAAGAATTAAAAGCCAAAATCCCTCCTCCTAGGGTAAGTCACTAAATGAAAATCCCCCTAACTCATTTTTATTGTATGGATTGTTGCATCTCTGGTTTCAGAACAATTTTGAATACATGCCCAGCTAACTTATTTCAGTGAATTAGGCCTATGAAACTACTGCAAATGGCTATAATCCAGTTCAATAATTTGGCATCATAGATCTTTCACAGCAAAAGCTAAGATTTCCCAAACAATTTGGAAGAAGAGTTCTTGCAAAGCCTTTCCTAGTAAAAAGGCAATATGACTGCATTGCTCCTTCTCAACCTTTCATGTTTTTCTCCCAGTACACATAGTGTATGTGGCTCATATGTAATATTCTACTGTCTTTTTCTGACTTGAAAATGTAATCACAGGCATAACTAGAATGAAAAAAACACAAGGATATGGCATACTTAATGTCTCTCTTGGATTTTATTCCAGTAGAGTGTGATTCTGCTCTGTATGGGGATTCCAAAATTAGTACTGGGAAATGCCAATTGTATAGTTTCTCAATGCCTTTGGTATCATTAATATACAACTCACAAGTTGGACTTTTTAAAATTTGCAAAATAGCATAGCATGATGATGATCTTGTTCCTTTTTCAGTCATTCATAGCATTAGTAGTAATAATTTTGCAGATGTCCAGTAATCTCTGTGGAGCTGTTTACCTTTAGCAGGTTTGAAGAGATGACACCAGAACTTGATAACAAGTATTCTACTGATAATATGCAAAAAGAGAGACATATCAGCAACCACACATTTTAAAAATTTCTTGAATGCTTGAACGAAACAAAACTAACTTGAAAGAAGCAATTAAAACTTTGGAGTAAGGAAGTGCTATCATATGCAATTAATTTTGTAATGATTATGTATTCAGTATACCTTAAAAATATAAGTATCAGCATAAAACAAACTTTTAAATATTTTTAATATTAGTCAGTAACTACTGCTTGAAAGATTCTTAGTGAGGAGACAGAGAGGAAATTGGGATTTTAGTTATTTGGGTTATATTGTTCATGCTAGTGGAAATTCTTGACCTGTATTTGAAGAATATTTAGCACTGAAAATAGACTAAAAATTATTTTCTTAAACAAAGTGAATGATTGTAACCTGTGGTATCAGAGTTTTACTAGCCCCCATTTTACAAGTAGTAATTAATATACAATAATATTGCATATATAGTTTTAGCATTCCAAATGTATAAATAGCTCTATATAAAGATCTTTATGGTTAATTGCTATTGTGCAGGCTAGCAATGTTGCTTAATGACCATCCTAATAGGGAAGTAAATCTTCGTTAAGTATCTATTCGAGTTTTAAATCATGTGGAAGATATTTTAAATTCCATCATAATTAAACTTAATGAGATTCCTAGAGAATCAAATATAAGTCCTCTGAAACTAATCAAGTTAAATTACAGATCAATTTAGTACCGCTGTATTCACTGTAAAATGATAGGCCACCCTCATGCCTTAAAGCATGATTTCCTAAGGAAATGCGGCTTGTATGACTGCAGTGTCCATCCATCATTCCTAGCAGCTAACAATTGGGAACTCATTGCACAGTCAGCAGAAGCAAACCAGATGAATTGCACTTGTAACTTGGAATTAGCCTGGGATAGGATGTGTCTTGTCAGCCTGGCAGTTAGTGGGGACAGGAGAATTATATATAATTGCGGGGTCTGTGCAGTGAAGAACCAAAAATGTTATGGGACAGTGAATCTGGGACAAGCAGTGATGTAGGGGTTAATGTTGATGGGAAGAATATAGGACTTCTGCTCTGTCCCAAAGAACTCAGCTCCACTTGTTCTTTTACATGCAAACTAACTTAAAATTTTATCTCGTTCTTGAAAAGATACAACCTGTTACTTAAGACTACTATAGCAGCATTGATATGAAGATTTCTTTTGATTTTGTGAGGAAAAAATTGGAATTCTATCTTAATCTTTGTAAAAGCTTTATTGTCTGTTAAAACTATTATTGTTTGTTTAAAGGCAAGACATTTTTATTTCAGAGGGGTCTACTGAAGGAGAAGGCTGCTGAAGACATTGAGGATCCCAGTGCTTGCAAGTAAGAGACGTTTGAATAACGCTGAAAGAGATTTCCAAGCATTAGCAGCTCTTTCTTCAGACTACATTTCTCTTTTTGGCTGTTAAGAGAAGGGAGGAGTTGATCACTCTCAGTTTGGGTCATTTTCTCATTACACACAAAGTTTTTTCAGGTTTTTCCTCCATCTTCTACTTTTCTGTGGAAATAATTCAAGTATATCACTGAGACTTATGTAACTTCAGATAACACAGGGTCAAAGCCAAAGCGCTATGATGTTAAAAAAATGTAAGTATACAGTAAGTTGGCTTCTTTCTAAGTTACCTTCAGAGATATTGAGTCCCCTTGAAGTTTAAGGCTGTCAAGGAAATCTAAAAGGTTACATAAATTGTAATCTTTCTTCTATTCATTGTGATAATGCCATTTCCTTCTTGCATTTTCAGCATTGAGGAAGTCAAGCAGAAAAAAGAGTATGAACGGATCATGAAAGAAGCTGAAGACAAGAAAAGCAAGAAAAGAGAGGAGTTAATAGCACTAAGACAGGAGTTTCTTTTTCTGCTTCAAAAGAATCAGGAGTTACCAAAGCACATGCAACTGCAAAGAGAGGTTCAATTGCTTTTCTAAAGTCATCTGCTGTTAAAGAAACCCTCTAAAATGTTGATGCCTAATATGTTGGGGTCAAAGATGTCCGGTACTATGGGCTAGTATACTCAACTACATAATTTGTCAGGACTCTGAATCACGACTGATGATTTGTGCCATTTAAGAAGAGTATGGGGAAAAAATGTGGCTTTCTTTGGAGATCTGAATAGCTCTTGAAATAAAGGATTGTGTTAATGTTCATGAAACTCTTAACATCAGGGCAAAAATATTTGTTAGCAAAACCCAACTGTTAGGATAATGTGATGCTGGCTTTTCTGTGTTTCTACAGCAGTATGAGACGGACCGTAGGGTCTTTGAGGAGCTGAATAGGCAGACTGCACAAAGAATCCAAATAGTGGAAAAGGAACTAGCTTGGGAGCATGAGAAACACTTGATTGGACTGCAGAAATTACAGAATTGGTAAGTAGTGCTTTTTTCTACCTCTCCTGTTGACCTTGCCACGGGGCTTATTGTTGCACAAAGTAGAAAAATTTGGGTGTTGTTTTTTTTTCCTTACGGAGTCAAAATTTTTTTTCTTCTATTAATGATTCAGTCCTTATTTGACTTGAAAAATACACAAGAGTATATATTGATATTTGGATGTGCTTCCTTCTTTTGAATCTCTGGTCAAAATTCAGATATGCAAATCGAGGAAGTGTCTTAATTCCAGTTTATCTCTATGTGAAGAAAAACAGTCTTTTTTGGGGGGAGGCAATAAGTTTGCTTGGGATTTTGCCAGTAAGGTGAGTAAGACTCTGGAACTCTTATTGGAACTATGAAGACCAACCTATGAAATGAACCCATTTTTTAGGTATGCTGCATTCTGTCAGTGTCACTGCTAGAACAATGTTCTCTATACACCTTAAAGGTATAACATGAGCTTCCTCAAGAACACAAGTATAAGTGCAAGATTCATTTTTGGTCTATCTTCTTATGGCAAAAGATGAATTCATAACAGTAAATCCACAACAGAAATAATACACAATAATAAAGATACCTTAGTCACACTTAGTGTATGACTGCATAAGAGGTGAATGAATATATTTATTTGTAACCACCCTTTAATGAAAGATGACACTTATTCATGAAGAACCTGGTGTAAGTTTTGATATTGGGAACGGTGTTAATGCATTTGTTCTTGAGCATCTCTATTCCTAGACTGGATAAAAGTCAATAGATGATGTCACATGTCATCATGCTCTCACTTAGTCACTACATTGATATGTATTTATATGTAATAATTGTATATGTACTAAGTAAATTGCATTACTCAGGTCCTTTTCGTGAAGGAAAAATGGTAGGTTGCACCTACTGGCATCTGACAGTTTTGTCTAATTTGACTTTTTAGGTTTCGAGACTCACTGGAATTTGAAACTGTTGTTGTTCATGCTATTCAAAGCAATCATCAGATTTCCACCTATAGACTTGCAGCAGTCTCTGAGAAGTACTACCAAGATAAGGAACGTCCATCTTGGAAGAAGACAGTACTTAAACGGGCATGGAAAAAAGAGGAAAAAAAGGAGATCATCAGAGATAGAAAGCGTAAGCATAGGGCTTTTTGACCTTTTGCAGATTAACAGTAGTAAGTTTTTGTCTTTCATTTCTGTTCATTTTCCTGAGTCCAGGCTAAAGAAATGATAATTTCTCTAGGTACAGATAAAGAAATATAACTACGGTATGGTCTTTAGTACCTACATACATACAGTGCTTTCTACATTTAAGCCAATGTCAGCAATCGGTTATCAACCCAGTGGGAAGAACTTGACTGAGTCATCTCAGAGAACTTGAATGTGTTCAGAACATCCACTGCAGTGAACTGTCTTGATCAACACCAGCCTAACAGGAGCATTCCCAGGAGATTTCTGATAGTTTAGAATATACTATGTTGCATGATATTTACATCTTCACGTGATTATTTTTTGTTTCAAAAGCTAAAATTATCAAGGGGGAAGCTGATAAACTGATGTCAAAGGTCCAAAAGCCAACAACACGTTTCATAAAAAGAAAACGTGAGCAAATCAGAAGACTTACTGAGAAATCTGACAAGGAGAAAGCTAAGATAATGAAGAGGAAGGAGGAGTGGAAAAAACTGTGAGTCTTTAATTGGACTCTGAGTCCTTTTAGTTCTGCTTCTTGTCAGGTGTTCTTGTTTAGCTGTCATACAACACTATCATATCTCTGCCCAGTTTCCTATGTTCCTGATGGATGTAATTAAAATATATAAGTCTTTTTATACCTCAGAGTGTCAAGAGACAATTAAAACCTTTCAGTTATTTTCCATAGTTCTTCTAAAACATTTTAAAAATGAGTTCAGCTAGGTAAATGCATCTTCAGATAGGGCTTAAGAGGTCTAAATCAATCATGACCTAGTGAAATGTGAACTATTATCTTTCTCAGTTAACCCTTCTCTCACCATATATACCACACGCTGCAACAGCTGTGGGTTAAGTTAGTTGCACTTCAAGGCTGCTAGCAGAAAATGGAACCAATGTAAAGTCAGAGCACAAAGCTTTTAAGGTTACTGAAGATTTGATAACATAGGATCAGACATTCTGTGCTGCACACTGATAGACTTTAAGATAAAAAACATACAGATGTACAAAACAGGGCCATTTTGTACCTTCTGTCTTGAAGTTTGGCTTTCCTTTGTACCTACCAGATATGAAAGCAAGCCTAGTGATAACTATGAGGATCCCAGAGATGTTCAGGCCATCAAAGAAGCACAGGAAAACACGGGGTGTTACAAGCTGAAAACTGCCACTGATTACAGAGTCCCCCAGTACAGGTATATGAACACTGAAAAGAAGACGATGCAGCTTGCATCCCTGGAAGTGCTGGTATGTGAACTGTTTCACCAATGTTGGTATTTTTCTTTTTTCACAGGAGGGAGGATAGTTTAGTAGTCACTGAACCAATCCAGGATAACACTCAGCTAGCTCTTTTTAAGCAAAGAAGTCACCTTTTTCAGCTATTTTAGCAGGAACATGTATTCTTTAATTCTTAAAGTCTCACTATCTAGTGACCGATATGCTTTCCTTACAACACTGAGCTAAATAATCCCTATCATGAAATGTTTTTACAAAAACAGGGATGTGAGCAGGAGCAGGTCTTTTTAGAGTAATGTCTTGAACAATCAGTCATTGCTTCTAAATAAGAACTAAGTATTGGAATCTTCCTGGGAAATGGTGTTTTGGAGCCATCTTCCTGTATCAGGACTCCTACAGCTATTAATGTCTTTTCACCACAAAAGCCCAGTATCTCAGATGTTTAATGTATCATTATTGCTTTTCTTGTGACTTCTACTGCCCCCTTCTACTCGTAAGAACTGTTTTACATTGTACTGTGGTGACAATGTTACTGGATATCATAGAATCACAGAATGGCCTGGGTTGAAAAGGACCACAATGATCATCTAGTTTCAACCCCCCTGCTATGTGCAGGGTCACCAACCACCAGACCAGGCTGCCCAGAGCCACATCCAGCCTGACCTTGAATGCTTTCAGGGATGAGGCATCCACAGCCTCCTTGGGCAACCTGTTCCAGTGTTTTACCACCCTCTGAGTGAAAAACTTCCTCCTAATATCTAACCTAAACCTCCCCGTCTTAGTTTTAAACCATTCCCCCTTGTCCTATCACTATACACCCATGTAATCAGCCGTACCCCCTCCTGTTTATACACTCACTTCAAGTACTGGAAGGTCACAATGAGGTCTCCCTGGAGCCTTCTCTTCTCCAAGCTAAACAAGCCCAGTTCCCTCAACCTTTCCTCATAGGAGAGGTGCTCCAACCCTCTGATCATGTTAGTGGCCCTCCTCTGGACCTGTTCCAAGAGCTTCATGTCTTTCTTGTGCTGGGGCCTCCAGACCTGGACACAGTACTCCAGATGGGACCTCACAAAAACTGAGTAGAGGGGGACAATCACCTCCTTCTCCCTGCTGGCCACCCCTTTTTTAATGCAGCCCAGAGCACAGTTGGCCTTATGGGCTGCAAGTGCACACTGCTGGCTTGTCCAGCTTCTTGTCTATGAGGACCACCAAATCCTTCTCTGCAGGGCTGCTTTCAAGGAGATCTTCTCCCAGTTTGTATAAATACCTGGGATTTCCCTGGCCCAAATGCAGCACCTTGCACTTAGCCTTGTTAAACCTCATTAGGTTCTTATGGGCCCACTTCTCCAGCCTATCCAGGACCCTCTGGATGGCTTCTCTTTCCCCTGCTGTGTCAACTGCACCACTCAGCTTGGTGTCATCTGTGAACTTGCTGAGGGTGCACTCCATGCCATCATCTATGTCATTGATGAAGATGTTGAAGAGCACTGGACCCAAGAGCGACCTCTGGGGGACACCACTTGTGACTGGCCTCCACCCAGGCATGGAACCATTGATCACAACACTTTATCTGCATCCAGCCAACCAATTCTTAATCCACCAAACAGTCCATCCTTCAAATCCATACCTCTCCAATTTAGAGAGAAGGATGTGGTGAGGGACCATGTCAAAGGCTTTGCAGAAGTCCAGGAAGATGACATCCGTTGCTCTTCCATCATCCACCAAAGTCATCACTCCATCATAGAAGGCCACCAGATTGGTCAGGCAAGATCTGTCAGCAACCACATCAGCTATCTCTTTCAGAATGCTATCCCAGCTATCTCTGGGATGGATATCATCTGGCTGCATCTGGACTTATATACATTCAGTTTCATGAGGAGGTCTTGGACTTGTTTGAGTGTTACAGTGGGATGGAATCCACTCCCCACACACCAGATTCAGGGTTCTGGCAGATACGGGAAGCCTGACCACCAGTGAAAAGTGAGGCAGAACACTCACTGAGTACCTCAGCTTTTTCTGTATCTGAGGAAACCAGCTCTCCATTGCTTTTTATTGGAGGGGAAACACTCTCCTTGGCCTGTCTCCTCCCATCTATGTACCTGTAGAACCTCTTGTTATTTTTCATATTACTCGCCAAGTTCAGTTCCATCTGTGCCTTGGCTTTCCTAATCCTGTCTCTACACACACGAACAACAGCTCTGTATTCCTCCCAGGCTACACAACCCTGTTTCCACTTCCTGTACATTTCTCTCTTTTTCATCAGTTTAAGCTGCAGGTCCTTGCTCAGGCACGTAATTCCTTGAGCAGCCAGAAGTTTGCTCTCCTGAAACTCAGGCCTGCATTCTTCAAGATCACGAACTCCACCAGGACATGGTCACTACAGCCCAGGCTGCTTTCAATTTTCTTCTCTAATGCTTCTCTAATGCTCTCCTTCGCATTGGTGAGCACCAGATCCAGTAGGGCTCCACCTCAGGTTGGTCCATCTAATACCTGGACTAGTAAATTATCCTCAACAGACTCCAGGAATCTCCTGGGATACCATGCTGCTATCCCAGAAGATATCCAGGTCGTTTAAATCCCCCATCAGGACAAGAGCCTGGGAGCGTGACACTTCCTGCAGCTGAAACAAGAAGGCCTCGTCAACAGGTTCCCCCTGACCAGGTGGCTTGTAGCAGACCCCAACCACTAGATGCCATTTACTGAATGATCCTTGATTTTAACCCACAAGCTCTCAACCTGACTATGGCTGTTTCTCAGACACGGCTCTTTGCAATCTATCCACTTCCTAACATAGAAGGCAACTTCCCCACACCTCCTATCCTGTCTATCCCTTCTGAAAATCCTGTAGCTTTCAATCAGAGTATTCCAATTGTGGGGTTCATCCCACTATGTTTCCGTGATAGCCATTAGGTCATACTTTCCCAATTGCACCATGGTTTCTAGCTCCTCTTGTTTATTTCCCACACTGTGTACATTGGTATAGAGGTACTTCAGTTTGGCTGTTGGCCTCATTGAGTTCTCAGAGGAGCTTTCCCTAATACCTCCAGGACAAGTCTGGGTGGTTAACTCAGTAGGACTAGCCAATGCAAGTAAAAATGAATAATTCTAGTTATAAATCTAAGGTTTATATAGGTGAAGAATTCTAGTTACTTCAGATGATTGCTGTATAAGATTGTTGTTTTTTTATAATGATCAGAGAAGTTTCTGCCACATGTATTAATGTTAAATCTCATTCTATTATTATTTCATATGAAATGAGAAAATCAGTGCAGTGTCTCTATCACAGTAGAGTCACAGAATGGCTAAAGTTGGAAGGAACCTCTGAAGGTCATCCAATCCAACCCACCTGCTCAAGCAGGGACACCCAGAACAGGCTGTCCAAAATCATGTCAAAGTGGCTTTTGAAGATCTCCAAGGATAGGTGTCCACCATTTCTCCCAGTTTTATATTTTCAGGAAACTTGCTGAGGGAACACTGCCCAATCATGCAGATCACTGATGATGATGCTTAATGTAGTTATTATTACTGGATTCTGAATACAGAATGATTGAGGTTCTGCCTGCAGGAGAAGCAGGATGCAAAAAAACTGTCACAAGTTTTGCTGCACTTGGCAGTTTAATTCACAATTCTTACATGTAAATGTCACTTCTCACATTAGTGGATCTTCATCTTGAGTTGAGGAAAATTATTCAGCTAATGCCAAAGTTTTCTGAATTGACTTTGGTAATCTGGATTACTGTAAACTCTGGATAGGATTTGTTTTGAATTTACATTGGCTTTTTATTAAATCCAGAAGCATCTGACTTTCGCTTTCTTGTCTTTAATTTTGCTACCTATTCTACTTTGAAAATTCAGAACTTCACTGCAGTCAATTAAGAAAGGAATGGTTGTGATTTTGACATCACTTTCACATATTTTATTGACAAGGATTACATCTATATTGTAGAACCTACATTCATGAAGGACTACTTCAGTGTTCTTCATAAATGTTATGGAGTTATAAGAAAACTGCATTGTTGTAAGGATGATGTCAGAAGTCTAGATTTCTGTACAGCTGTTCATTTGTTAGTGTTACAATAAAGGTCTTAAATACAGTTCCTTTGTCTCTGTATACAATTTGTACACGTAAAGAGAGTCATGTATCAAAGCTGAGATGCTCTCTCAGCTTTTGATGTATTTAGTGAGAGACAGCCCCAATTACTGATCTTCTAACACCACAACTGATCTTCACTGCTTTCTGAACTACTTCAACATCTCTCGTCAAAGAAATTCATGATCAATTTAGAAGAGACAGGGGAAGCCTTTTCTCCTTTGCCTTTTCTGTGAAGAGTTAGAGAGAAGATTTTAAAACCAGAGATATTTCAAAATGCTCTTTTAAAAACACTAATTTGTGGAGATGTTATGGAAAAGAAAGCTAGTATGGAAAGAGAGAAAGTTGTATGACAAGCCTCTTCACTACTACTTGTGTTGGGGAAGACCACGTGTCACTGGGGAAATCCTACTAAAATTGTTTTTCCTTTGCAGATCTATAAGAAGAAAGTGAATATGAACAAACAGATTATGTCACTGAGGGACTTGAAGGTTTCTATTATTGAAGAAATCAAGTGTTTATTGCAAGAATTGAAATCCGTGCAGGCAGCATTAGATTTATCAGAATGTCTCCCTCTACCCCTGATTCCTCAATTACACCCAGAAGAATTTCCAGAAAAAAGATTTGAGTATGACCATGATATCCTACTGAAATTCAAAGAGGAGCAGGCAGCCAAGGCAAAGCTTCAAGAACAATTGGAAGAGTCTCCCTCATCTGTTGCATTTAGGCATAGTTTTAAGTCTTCCTATAAAGAAACTGGCTCTCTACAACAGACTGCAAGCTCACACACAATGAAAAGATCGTCGTCTATGGTCACAGAGCAGCAAAAGATTTTTGTAATTGAGAAAGCAGAGCCAACAGAAATAGAACTGGAAATTTTAAAGAAGGAGAAGATAAAAAACCTGTACTTGCAGAAGACCTTAATTAATAAGGTAGGAAAACAATTTTTTTTTTTTCATTTTGAACAATCTCACTCAGAAATAAAACCCCTTCCTTCTTTTTCAGAACTGCAGCTACACTGCTTATCAGAACTTCTGGAAAGTGCCGTCTAGTGTAAATCAGTATAAACTTGTAACCTCTGTTATCACTTGAAAAACAGCCCTTAGTTTTGTGAAATTCTGAACTCAGTGGCAAAAAAAAAAAAAAAAAAAGGAAAGTAAAATATAATTATTTCAAAAGTGATGAATAAAAAAAGTGAAATATCACTGCAACTTCATGGATTCGTGGATTCAGCTGTTCACAAACATGAGTTGTGTTGACCCTCTTGTTTCAGAAATGGTTTTAAACCTACAAGGGTCACAGGAAAGCTTCCTTAAAACACACATCTATGTGCAGAAGGCATAGCATGATTAAGTTGACTTGACAGAGAGAAATTTTCCCTTACGCTCCTTTCTGTAGCTTTATATGTTTAGCTCCAATCCTAACACCTTCCCTTTTACTCATTTGCCTCTCTTATGCTCCAGATCAATGCACTGATAACCAACTTTGATGCTGAACTTCGCTTTCTGCGACACAAGAAACTGCAGCTAGATGTGCAGATGAAATACGCTGACTTGAGCTACATCACTTGGTTTGAAGAGCTGCTTATCCTGAAGAATGCTGAGAAAAATGAGAACATTCTCCAGGAGCATGTTAACACCCTCCAGAGTGAGCAGGAGGCCATGCAAGTATGTAGATTACGTGTCTTTGCAAGTAACAGTACTGATAATTAGTGGCCTAAGCCAAAAGGAAGATGTAAAATAAACGGGAGCTTTTCTTTGCTTCCTTTTTGCGCTGATCCAGCATCTAGTGCCAAATTTTGGAAAACAAGAAACTCTCAATCATCAACCATGATAGTAGTTCTAAACTTTGAATCATTAATCTTTTCACAATCTTCATGATGTGGAATCAGTGACAAGTCATATTCATTAAGAAGATTCTTCTAAGTTTTGCTTGACTGGAGCGTGGGTTCAGAGTGATAATCAAGTGTAGCATCTCCAGATCTTCATTGATACGTTCTATCTACATTAAAGATAAAAGTTTGTGCCTTTTGACTAAAGAAGGTTTTTTTGTTGTTTAGTCAAAACTGAACAGCTGCCTTGCACAGATGGAGGATAAAAAGTCTGAGATTGTAAAACTTCAGGAATGTGAGAAAGCTCTTTATGCCAGCTTCCAGGCATCCCTTGGAGAAAACAATGAATTTGCCCACTTTTTGACCAAGGTTCTGATGAAAAAATTCAGCTCCATGAAAAAAAAAGTAGAAACAGGTTAGAGATAACTGTTCTTGTCTTTTGGATTGTTTGCAGATACTTCCATGCAGTAAAATAAATGTACCTCAGTCTATCTGGAGCCCTGGGTACTTGCAACGCTAAACACAGTTCAAAACACCAAATAGATTAGACCTACCCAAGTTCTGTTTTTGTACCAACCCATATTCTGTGGGAGCCATCCTGAATGATGACAATGGTAATTCAGTCTCTAATATAATTACATTTGGTCTGATCACAGCTCCTAGAATGTACTTGCTATATGTCAATACTGAGGATTGATAATTAGTATGAAGAAGAGGCAAAGCTTTAAATAGCTACTTCCTATGCTGAACCAATTGGAGCTAAGGAAAAATGATTAATCTGCCAAATTCATAACATTCTTCTTTAATCTGCCTATTGATTAATGAGAGATCATAGACCTAATCTGCAATAATCTATTAGTCACAAGACTAAACAAGTTATGAAAGGATTTAATTTATCTCAGGTTTTAATCTGTAAAGGCCTAAGCAGTCTAACTGAGTTAGAATGCCTTGGCTTTTGCTTTCACGTAGGACATGGTTACCAAAAAGCACAGACAACAGTTATGTTTTTGTGACAGTTTTGTGCTTCTGTGTATTTTGCTTGGTTTTTTAATCTCTATAGTAGAATGGTAAACCTACAAGGTTTAAATTCCAAATACTTAATACACATACAAAGAGGAAAAAATCATAGAAGAAAGTCCCCAGAATATGCCTATGTGTGTTAATGCATTTGGCACTACAAAGTGATCTCTCTCCCACACTTTTTTTTTTTATTTCTGTGAAATTATCAAATCAATGCCTTAGTTGAAAGGTGCCTGAATCTGTGTATTACTAAGGTGATCTTGTGTGTGGATTACTAGGGATGTGCTCACCAGCACATTCACATAATGCACAGCAAGTGGGTTTGGGGGCTATCCTACAAATCTGCAATACTGTCATTTTCTTCCAGATGAAAAAGATGAGAGTGAAGAGGAGAGTGATGAAGAGTCCAGCCTGGAGAGTGATGAAGAAGATTATGGATCTGAAGAGGAAATCTTTGATATCTCTGTTTGCCCAGAGAGTAGCTAAGCTGTCATTTCCTTGGGTTGACTACTTGTTCAGCTTTAGAGCAGTGCTGTGTTTTTAAAAAGGAATTTTTTCATTATTTTCTTCACATTAATGCCAAAAAGGGCCAGAATGTGTGCAGTCCTGGCTGCAGCACTTCTCCCCAGGAAATCTCAGTGAAGATAAGGAAAATGCTGATGGTATAGGGTATCATAATTAAAAAGTTTGGAAAAATAAATCTTAGCTAAGTGCTAAGAATTAATTATTTTGTGTAAAGAACCATTTGCCGTTTCACAGCTGTTTTCTGGGGAGAAGAGGCTCCTCGTAGGAGTAGAGCTGGAATGAGGCTGTAGTTGCTCTCTGGAAACCTGCTGCAAAAGCCTAGCTGGATCCCTGTTCAGGGAAGTTATGTGGGGACCCTACTGCAATGTTGAATTAAGCTCTTTGTTACCACCTTGTGGTTTTATGTAGGAATTGCCTGTTGCTAGGCTTCTCTCTATTTGAAAAAGTAATAACATTACTTTGCAAAAGTAATAACATTACTTTGCAATAACATTACTTTGCAAATCTTGACTCATTCATTCATACAGCAAAGGAAAGCAATCTCTTTTTTTATTTTTTAAGATCTTTGAGTGACATATTAGTGACCACTTAACAGCACTGCTTTATTTTCAGTTCAAATTTACCAGCAAGTTAACGGATCTTACTTTTTTTTTAAAAATAGAATAGAATGCCCATCTCTTTTCAATGCATTATTGGAAGTACAGCACTTTTACTTCTTACTGAAAAAATCCAAATTACTCATTTAATGGGGAAATGACATGTTGCATTAACCTCTTCGTATTTGTGTCTTTAAGTGTAATTCTTAGCCTTTATCGGACTTTTTTATTAGGAACTGATTAGTGTTTTGTGTTGACAGTGCTGAATTGACTGGTATGACAGACACCACTGCACCAACTAGAACTGTGCAGGTCCTATGAACCACAGCTTTCTTTACAAGTAGATCTAGATCCCCACAAGAAGATCACCACAGAAAGTCTATCATTTATAGTTAAAGATGCTATGGATAAATATCTACATGTTCACATAACTAAAGATTGTACTCTAAAATGTTAATTACTGGGACTAACTGCATTACAAAAACTAACTTTTGTTTTAATGCTGGCTTTGATGTGTTAAGTTTTACTTCTGAAAACAAAATGTCTTGACTGAATATAAAGAAAAAAGATCCATCCAAGACATTGGCCCCTTCACAGAGGAACTTAGTCCACAGGGCTTTTGTTTGAGAAAGCCTTAAGGAACCAAGGGCATTATAGAGAATGCTGGGCAACCTGCACTGTCAGGGAAGCTAGTAACTCAAGCTTGAATTGTACAGTTATAACAAAATTAAGCTATCTTCTGCTCCTTTCCTTCTCAGACTGTGATAAGGCACTCTTCCAAAACACCATCCAGCTCCGGGAAAAGCGGTTAGACATTAAGGAAGCTTTAACGAGGGAAAAGAAAGTTGCTGCTAAACTCAGAAAGGAATATGATGTCTTATTCGAAAAGGTATTGTAGTGTTTTGTTCTCAGCAAGCATCAACTGGCTCCAGTACAATGAAAATGTGCTATTGATTTTGTCTAAGACATAAAAACAGTCCGAACCTTTTAAGAGGCCTCTGTTTGGGGAGATATCTCCATGCTAGCACACAGGCAAGAGGCAGCTCACTATGGGTCGCCTGTCCTCCTGAAGAAGGCAAATGAAGTTCGTCTTAGCTACTAGGGGACTGGACCTAAGTTTTAGATTCCTCACCTAACAGAAGCCAGACTATGTGATTCAGGTGGCACACCTGGTGTAGCCTGCCCCCCCCTGTGTATATGTGATGGGGATGGAGAATATAAAGGGTCATACTAACTCAAATGCTTGCTAGAATACATGCATAAAAATGCTTCATTTCTATCTGTTTCTTTTACTTTTAGTTATTTTCTTCTGCTCTTTGTCATAGTAATTATTGAATAAACTCACTTGGTGCGAGTTTTCCTTTCAGCTTTTATGAGGTCCTGCCTTCGTCAAGACATTTGATTTATATTAAATCAAAAATATCTTAATTTAAAGGGCTTTCTGGGATAGAGAAAGAGTTCTGCCAAAATGCCATTGTGCAAGGCTTGCTTTTATTGTGTCTCAAAAATGTCCCATCAAATAAGCTTAACTTACAGCGCTTTTTTGTTTTGCTTTTAAAGACTTTCCTACGTGCCAGCTGCCACATATTCACCCTGGGGTCTGACATTTGATTCTGAATTGTTTCTCATGCAGAATCACATTTCCAGGCATAAAGCAATAAAAAATATCTTGCAGACACTGTTGATCTAGAAGCGTTTTGTATGTACATTAAACAAAACATCTGTCTCAATACAAAAGTAGCTTCACAAGTAAAAACATATTTATGAAGGTACCTGTGTAAATTATTCATCACAGAATTCTGTTTGAATACATAGATGAGCCTCATGTTAACCTATGAAACTCATCTACCATAATCTGTACAAAAAAAGAACATTTTTTTCCATGCTTCTTTTCCTTCAGGTCAAGGACTCTAACATAGAACCCTGTTGTCTGCATATTTGAATACTATAGGATTTTTGTTTGTCCACGATTTATCTTTCTGCAGGCAAAATCAATAGAATACAGTCTGAACACAGCAGAGAAGGAACTGGACATCTTTCAGTGGAAAAAGCAGCAGAAGCTGAATGACTTATATGTAGTTGTGCCTTTGAAACTCCACCAGGTAATTCAAGATTTTGTGTGTTTATCAGTTTTACCTTTGGCAGGTGCAAATGGCCTATGTATATCTAAACAGTGGTGTCACTGGCTTTTGAGGCCTTTGATTTCCTGATCCACTATTGTCTCCTTGGAATGACAATGCCATTAATTGAACTTCATGTTTCCTCTGGGTTTGTTTTTGCTCATATAAGGACAGGTAGAGTCAGTACACTGATGAAATGTGTGTAGCTTTCAAGTGTTTTACAGGTTTGGAATGGAATATTCCTTCAGGTCTATGCCTACGAATAATCTCTTGAGAAAAACAACAACAACAACAAAAATAACAACCAACACAATAGAAACAAGCAAACAAAAAAGCAACTATTGAAAGTAATGGAAGTTTTGTTCAATTCAAAAATGCTGGATTGCATGCAATGCATTCATCTATGCAGCTGTTATCCCAGGGATGATAAACAGAAAATGAAGGGGAAAACTCCAGACAATGCTTTAATTTCCTCTGGGTTGAATCTTGTCCTCAGAGAGATAGGCCTCTGCCTGTTGTGCACTTGTACGCTTCTGAGGCAAGCTCAGCATCTCTATCTTTGTTTTATCCACTCTCATTAAAATGTTCCTAAAAAAGACAGAAGAGCCCCAGACTCTCAACAGGAGTCCTCCACTCCATTTTTGTCCTCAGTGTTATAGAAGAGTAAACAGCTTCATACATAGGAAGCCCTTATAGCTCTAAGTAGTCTTTGAGCTCTGCTGTGTGGTAGTGATTCCCTGGCCCCAAACATGAGAGTTGTGCCCATGCTATTTCCTCATTCATTAGTTTACAAACTCTCACACATTTTTTATCCAGAACTATCAACAGCACTCTAAACAAATCAAGTCAGCCCTGCTTATGGCTTTTTCTGGCAGGTGGAGTACTTCTTTAATGGGGAGATACCCAGGGACTTCTCCCAGGCTCTGGTATTTACCAACCAGTCCCTAGAGTATCTGCAGAAGAGAATTATAGACTTACATCATGAAAAGCTAATGCAGAGAAAGATCTATAAGAAGGCCCAGAAGCAACATAAGCAGCTTGTCCAGGACAAAAAGGAGATGGAGATAACTATTCAACGTGAGTAACAGACTTCATACAGCACAGGTTTCTCATTTCTCACTGGCTGTGACTAAGTCAGCAGATCTGTCTTTATGCTCACCCAAATGTCACAGCTGGTTACTGCAGAAAAAGTGTATCAAGTGGACTGTTTGGGTGAAATACTGGTAGTTCTCCAGCACTGTAGAATCACTAAGCTGTGATATGTCAGCTTTAAAAGCATTTTCTTCCTCGTGTAACATAAGAAGAATTAAAAAACCTCTCCATTCAAAACATTTACATTCCCAAGAGCCAGACCCAGATATGTCGAGGTGTCTACAACCTCTGAACCTCCTCTGCCAGCCCCGCTGAGGCTTTGGTGTGGGGATGGCTCACTGGGATTGGCTGAATGTGGCTTAGTGATAACTCAGGTGTGGTCACAGGCAAGAACAAATAGCAGTATTCAGTTGTGAGCTTTATATGAATTCATGTGAGTTATTTATTATGGATCATATATGACAATGCTCAGGCAAAAAGTTGGGGATATGGAACAAATTCTTATTAACCCATGAAAAGCAGATCTGCCACTTGTGCCATGCCTCTCCTTTTAGATCTGGAAGAGAAATGCTATCAGCTGATGATGCTGAAGTTTGGCCGTGTGGTTGATTTTGAAGCAGTTCAAGCACGGTCTGTTAACATACGCTTAGAAGAGCTGGAATTGCAAATAATAGAGAAGGAATATGAGCACTCCCAGGAAATCAAAGAGTGTATGGTAAGGTACAAGAATGGGAGAAGGGTGTATGTGTGTTCTATTAAGTCTTCATTTGCCTGGGGCTGAATAACTACACTAAAGCTTTGTCAACATATTCATTTTTGTTTGTTTTTTTCACCTGTCACCAACAGGTGTCACCAAAATGTCCAACTTCCATGTCCCATCATGACTCCTACCTTTGCTCTCCTGCCGCTGCACATCTTATTTTCTTAAGATAATAAGATTATTATCTGGAGGCAGTTGATGACATCTTTATTTTTAAACTGTCCTCCAGTGCATTTTTCTGTTTCAGTCCCTGTGTGAGGTTGTCCCAGAGTGCTATCCTTCAGATTTCAGCTGGCAGTCAGTATCTATTGCCTGCTTCCATCATATTTGTTGATGAATTATTTGAGTACAGTGCACCTCTGGCTGATGCCTGGGACACTAGACTGTGCAGCATGAAAAGTGCATGTCTTCCTGCGATACCTAAGGCTCGGCTGCTATAGTGCAGGCAGGCAACAGTCCCAAGCTGTCCTTACAGAATGCTGTTCTTTTCTGACACTTTAAAAATATGTAGACAGAAAAATTAGAAAGCAAGAGTATCCCAGAAGAGCCAGAAAATATCTCTATGAGTGAGTATCATGCCTAATTTTAATTTGTTTGACTAATATTTCACCCCTACCCCTCCTAATAGGTTTTGTGATTTCTACTTCTTCCTGTTAATGTCAGTTGTCAACAAGCTTTGGGCTTACTTTTTGCTGTGGGAAATGCTCTGCTCCTTAGAAAAGTTAGTCTGGTATCCTTCAACACAGCATACATCTGGATATGTTGCAAGGTTTGCATGATGAACTCCAGAAAGTAGGTTTGTTTTGTAAGGAACTGTGCTGCCCACTCCCATGCATGTTTGCACAGCATAATACCTCACGAAAGGAGAATGTTCAGATTTGCAGTTCTTTGCTCTTCTGATTGTCTTGTGTTTGTAGCTATGCAAAGAACCCATGTCTTCCTCCTCGATTTGGGTAAGAAAGCTGCATTTCAAATTGGAAACTCATAGCCTTAGCCTCCTCTGATTTGTCATCTGTGCAGGCTTGTGGCAGGGGTAGGTGCCAGTTTGATACCTTACACACAAATGGATTACTATGTGCCTAACAGTCTTCCCTTTCCCATACTCTTGCCTAACTGCTTTGCCAAAATGCTTATTTTCAATACTAAGAACAAAAACAAACAAACAAACAAACAAAAAAACCCAAAACAGATTGTATGAAAGGTATCATAGGATCACTTATATGCAGGATCAGTTTGTTGTTTCCCTCTCTTCTATGATGCATATTCAGCCTAGCCCTCGTTCCCTATTTCATCCTTCTTATCCTCACTCATCCTAGTTGAACATTTTTTCTTTCTAGAAAAGAATCTCAGACTTACAACAGAAGCTAATGATGCTGACAAAAGAAAACACCATAAAGGTGAGGCAGCTGAACCAGTTCTGCCTTGAAAAGCAGCAGCTTGAAACGAAGTTGGATTCACTGAAGGATGATCTGGTAAATTTCTTAGCTACTGTACTACATGCAGGTTTGGGACTTTGAAAGCTGAAAGGGGTTCATCCAGTCCTCACCATCTCCCTGGTCAAAAATCCTGCTGTGCAGTCAGTCATTCAGGCTGATATTGCGTAGGGGCAAAGGCTGAATGGCTGCTCCAGGTCTTCTCCAGAGAGGAAGATGGATGAACTGATCCTGAAGTAGGCCACACTTTTAACTTCTCTGTTAATTTCTTAGCTGCTTTCTAATACTGAATCAAAGTCATCTTATTTTTAATTAGAAAATGTTTTGCAGAAAGTCAAAATTATTCCTCTGATACATGGAAACAGACAAATGAGTTGTTTTCTTTCTCTTTATTAGGGAATAAAGCAGCCATTGTTAACAGACTGAGCCAAAGATAAAGGCCGATTACTCTGTCTTCCAAGTAGTTCTGACTGAGGAATGAAGCAGTCGCTGTCCCACTTCTTGGAATGCTTCACTTTCCCAAATGAAATAAGTTCCACTGTTAATTCTTGCATTTTTTTTATAGGTGCAATTTTTTTCTCTCCTTACAGGGAGTAGAATTTCAGGACCCCCGAACTGCTGATATGAAAGAGAAGGCGAGGATGGAGTCACAGCTGAAATGTTTGGCTCATGATGAAGCCATCCTAAGAGAAGAAATCAATCTTCTAAGCAGAAAAGATGGGCGTTTAACTGAACAACTCAGTCTCTTAACTAGGAACAATCAGTTTCTACAACCTTCATCACCACAGGACTTGGAGGCACCAGATGAAATATTCCCTGTTCTTAAACCATGAAAGGTAACTAGCAGTTCAAGTGTCCCTTAAAAGCAGACATTGAACTATGGCAGTAGTAATACTTGTAAGTGTGAAATTTATAGTTTTGGTTATACAGGGGTCTCATTGTAAAGGATTAAATTTGTTTCCTTTATCCAAAAATGGCTGTAGTGGTGGGTAGGGAATTAAATGTGCAATTGCAACCAGTAAATGATGTTGTTGTCAGTTCATTGCAGAGCTCTGCACAAAAGAGATGCTCTGTGTATGTATGTGCACACGCCTGTTATTAGCTCTCAGTACAAAATGGCTTTTGAAGGCTGGAAATGAGAATGTTTCACGTGGCCAACTGTATCTATAGCATCTGGGTTCTCAGTAGTTGATACAGGAGGTCTGTCTTAAAGGTGTGTCTTGTTACTTGTTGAACATTCCCACTGCAATAGCAGTTCTCTCCTAACTGAATTAGGAATATTGTAGAAAGAGATGGGAAGCACTATGTTTGGGGAAAGCAAGGGGACCTTTTTCCTCAGGGCCTACAATGCTAGAAAGGTATGGCACTGGTGAGTCTTGACCCTGCTCTGTGGAGGTGGGAAACTGAACTCCAGTGCAGGATGCACCAGTTATTTGGAACAAGAAAACTATAGCAGATGTGAAGTCAGTCTGTAATTTCACTGGCTTGCATGCATTAGAGAGTAGAGCTAGTCTTTGTTTTATTGTTTTAACCTTTCTAATTTTTCCTCTTGCATTTGGGATGTTGACAGTGAGTGATCATCGATAGTGCTTACTTTGTCTCACGTGAAGTTTCTTTAACCTTCAAGTGGAGGGGTTCTGATGCAATGTTCTTCCATTGCAAAGTTTCTGACAGCACACAGAGCTTTGGGGTTGGCTGCTCTTTTTTAATTAAAAAGCTCAAACAACCTGCAGCTGGTCTTGCTTCTTCTGCCCTCTCCCTCCCTGGTCATTGCTTCTGTCTGGCTCACCTTCAGCCAGGATCCAGTTGTGTCCCAGCCAGGCACAAAAACTGCTGCTGTTGGCCCCATTACAGGCAAACAAACGGTATTTGTGCTGCCTGCCTTTTCAGTGAGTCACTGTGAAGGTGCAGACTGGGGGCAGATATTTGGGTGTCCTTCCAAAATCTCATATAGCTATCCTTAGATGTAAATGAAAATTTTCACTGGCTCTGCTCCCCATGAGAGGTTTTATATCACTTAGTTGGCATAGATAGCAGCCAGCCCTCTTCTCCTCAGCTCAGCATTGAAAAGTTTCACATAGATTAGAGGAAAACTATAACTGCAGGAAAGCGTCAACTTCCCTCAGGAGTCCTTTTTGCCATGTTTCCGCAAGGAAAAAGAACGTAGATTCATTCTGTGGAATGTCTTAGTACAACCAGCCACAGAAAACACGTAAGCCTTTATTTTAGTTGTTAAAGCATGGGTTTGTCTTTACAGATATGCAGCTGCAGATGGCGTCTATGTGAAAGTTCGTTTACGTTGATTAGGCAGAGTGCATAACTCCAGTCCACTCACAGGAGTGCGTTCTTGGGACATGCCTTCCTGTGGGCAAGGAGAAGCCCTCACCACAGGAGGCTGATTGATCTTGGTGGCGGCAGCTTCATTTGGACCCATGTCTTGCAATATCCCTTGTGCTGCTGTTTCTATCTTGTGCTCTGATGAACAGCCCAGTGCCACAGGTAGCTGCTGCTTTGTTTCTTGGGCCCTCCTGTTGCCTCGCTGAAGATGCCTTCTGTCTCCATAGCATTATAAAAGGCACATATACATCTATATACAAGTGCATAAATATATAAATAGAGGTGTTATACAAAAATAAATACCCATTCTTTTTTTCTCTTTAGAATAAGTCTTTTGCAATAGACAGCTTAGCCCCTAACTGATAGGAGAGTGAGTCTCTAAGGGCCTCAGCGATAGTGAGCTGCTGTTCAGATGTCCTGATAGGTCCTGACTCAAAGATGTGAGCACTGGAGCCTGGGGATGGAGGTCTCCTCTGGACTGGCAGCAGTCTAGTCTTTCTACCTCTTCCACTGGCACTAGGCCTAGGCAGAAAGGGCTTCCTGAAAGGCAGAGGAGCAAAAGAGAATTAAAATGTGTACAGAAATGAGAGATACTATGATAGCTTTCTAGTCAGCACTCCACTTTATGAGGATAGATAGTCTGATCAAGGCCAAGAACTGCATTCTAAAAGTCCTGGCTATAGGGGAGTTTACTCCTATGCTCACATGCAATGTGTTTGATCCACCCTACAGGAGGGATGGATCAATAGATCATATCCTAGTGGGATGGATTCACACAATTTTTCAGTGACCTCGGCGTTTGACCAGCCTGGAAGATGTAAGCTGAAGAAGGACTAAGTGATTATTCTCTGCAACTGCAGATGGGTATGCATCCTTCCCGCAGCATATATGCCATGCTTATGGAGAAATGAAAAATCTGTTGTTTAAAAGTGGCCCAGGCAATTTACAATCCCAACTGCTACTGTGGCCTTGTCATGCTATTCTAAGAGACAGTCCTTGCACCACAGAACTGAGCACAAACAAAAAGCCATCAAGCCTCCTCTACAGTGAAGTTTTCCTTCAAAACCAGCCCAAAACAAGGAGATGAAGCAAATACTGAATTTTTCAGACCACTGACCATGGTGGAACAGTGGATCTCGTCGAGGATCCAAACTAGGACCTCCCACTTTATTGCCTATTGCTGGATGATGCAGGCCAATGAAGTGCTCTTGAAGGTGTGGACAGTCATCTTGTGGCTGGAGAAGTTGGTGAGTGGAATCATCTGGGAGGCTGTACAGGAAAGAGCTGTCTTCTGGTCTTGAATTCGGCAATCTAGGGAGGCAGACAGACAAAGAAAGAAATTCAGCACTATTCACATATTTCCTCCTTGAAAGGTATGCTTCCTGCAACATCTCAGCCAGCTGCACTGATAAAATGACAAACCATTTCTAAACGAGGAGAAATATGGATATACTTGTGGAGTGGAAATGAGGTGATGCGAACTGGTATCTGTGATTCAAAACCTGGTGAGTGCCACAGAAGCTTGGAGGAGTTATGCCTCCTGGGGAGCATGGGAATAATGACATGGCATCTGAACATGAGACAGTAAGTGTCTGCAACTCACCAGATTCTGGACATCTGTTTATCAGCATCCAGCCACAGACATTAGTTTGTCTCATTGTACTTTCCAGTCTACGCTTAAGAGCACAAGGAGAAAATGGGAGAGCCATCTCTAAAGTGAAATCACCTCTTTCAAACCATTAGAGGAATGAGATGTGTGAAATGAGTTTAAACCAAAAAGGCTAATGCTGGAACATAGGTTTGTTTCCCAAGTGAACTGGAACAGACAAGGGCATGTTTGCACAAGCCATTCTAAACATGTATTTCAGTGGGCCCCACAGGATCGACTGTTTCATCCTTCCCCTTGGTAAGCCAGGACCAACCTGGTGGGCTGGTAGTCTCGCTGGGCATTCCCATTTTGCAGCACTCTCGCCTGCAGCAAGGCATTGGTCTCCTCATGTGACTGGAATGAGAGAACAGATCTTAGCAGAGCAATGACGTAAAGCAGCAGTAAGAGATGGGTGCTGATTTCTAGCAGAACCTGAACCACAAGCCAGAATGGTGAAGTTTTTACAACAGAAGGTGGAAAGAGCTGGAGCTGTTTCTTTTGTTACAGAGTAGAACGAAGCACTGAAAAACTCAGATTACTTATTGCTCTATCACTGGGTCATGATAACCGATTTATACTCTCTGTTGTGGACTGCATTTATTTTACTGTGTACATACAGAATACACAATATTGCCAGTCCCTGGGTGCTTTGCTCAGGAGAAACAGAAATTGTTTCCACTAGGAGTAGCCTTTGCTCACTGCCTCCTCCTGCCTGAGAGCTACTGCCCAGGATGCCACCTCATCAAAAGCCACTGGGAGACCTTCCTGCTCATCCCAGGTCTCATGTAACTTCACTGCAACAGGGAAACTTCAAAAAAGAGCCAGTTTTGGCACTTCTCTGTGCTGCAAAAAGTGTCAAGCGTGTCTGGAGAATTCCTCCCACTGCAACCATGGCCATGGCTCATGTCAAATCAGCTGTTAAATGTGGGTATGGACATACCTGCTGCATGTCATCTGGACTGTAATCTTGGGTCTTTGTGCTCACATAGTCCACTCCTGCAGAGGGGCAGATGCCGTTCAGATGTGCCCCACTGGCATAGGGCTGCCCATTAACATAGGGATGTCCATTGGCACGAGGAGCAGAAATGCCCCTCAGGGGCACCATTGTGTACTGGCAGGATGACACCAACAGTCCAGCTCCTGGGAAGCCCATGTCGATGGTTTGCTCTGCAGAAGGAAGAATAAGACAGTCTGAGCCAAAAGCAGAGGTAAAGCTGAGCTTCCTGAAGTGAACTATTGAAAATGATAGTGTTAGGCTGTCCTAAGACAGGTGTTTTGGCACACTAAGCATCCTCAGAAAAAAATGATACAAAAGGGAAGGCAGTGCCCCTTTCCACCTCTTCTAAGTCCCAGGGTTCCTTCTTAACAAGGTAAACAAGATAAGGGATGAATGTTGGCCTTTTATCTTGATGGGAGGGTTCCACTGGACATTTGGAACCTCTGCCACTCTTTCCCTGCTTCCCAGAATATGCAGGGTTCACGGTTTGGACATTTGATCCAATTACATCCAGGATCATATCTAACCCACAAGGTTATATCTTATAAATCAGCCCTCAAGAAAGGATCCTTACTCTGCTTGGACCAGGCTCTCCAAAGGCAAAAGGGGATGAAGGCCACAATGAGGAGTACAATAGAGCCCAGCACGACGCCTACGATCAAGTACGGTAGGTCGCTGGAACGGGCAACCATGGCTCCTGTCCCCAGGCCACTGTGTCCACCGCTAAGTGGGGGATGCTGCTGAGGGGCCACTGTTGAGGGTGGAAGACGACCCGGCAGACCAAGAGATTTTCGAGCTGTGAAAGGAAGAGACAGAGAATGAGAAACAGCCATGGCAGGAGGAAGAGTAGCACACTTAAGAAATACTGGTGTGGGTGTATGCACATATTGAGCAACAGCATAACCAAGCCTACCTGCCCTCTTCTGTCCCGTGCCAGAGCTTAGATGACATGCTGTCAGGCAGAGATGATTCCTGCCTTGCTGTGCTCTGGACAGCAGCAGGCAGCAGGGACAGAGTGCTAGGCTCCCACATGTGCCCTGCAAAGCTGCTCACCTTTGGTTTCACAGATCATCACGTTGCTGAACTCGCTTTCACCACCTTCATTGAAGCACTGCATCTTGATGTCATATGAGGTCTCTGGCTGCAAATGGCTGATGGAGTGCCAGTATCTATCTCCTGAGGAGAGAACACATTCACATGGTGCCCTTAGCTTCCTATGTGCAGACAACCCACCTATGCAGCAGTGCTAGGTGGAAAAAAAAAATCTAGCAGTAGCCTTATGTCTTTGGTACACAGGGCTCCTTCTGGGCACATCCTCTTACAGGAGGAACCAGCAGTTAGGACCAGTGTCCAAATATCTCCTACCTTCTACCACATCCTTCTTGTAGTCACTGTCATTGTCACTGTCTGTGGGGCGGTAGTAGATGTAAAAGCCATGGATGGGAGTGTTATTGTTGCTGGCTGGGATATACTGCAGAGGAAGAGCAGAAATTAGCAGAGATGTCTGTGTTGTCAAATCCATACTGTTCTGGATGAGGAGCAGTCAGGATAAATGGGATGGAACAGGAAGAAGTCCCAGCAGAGGATCTCTTCCTTGTCTTGCCACTGGTTTTCACAGTAAGTAAATTCCTTCCCAGAGATCACTGATGTTTTTTACACTCTCACATCTTGCTTTTGTTACATAGCACCATTAATTTGATCCTATCACCCTATCTATCATTTCTATACTCTGCTTCCATGATTTTTCTTCTCTGAAGCATCAGATGGTTTAGGTTGGAAGACACCTTTAAGATCTTCTAGTTCCAACTCCCCTGCTATAGGCAGGGACACCTCTCTCTAGACCAGGTTACTCAAAGCCCCATCCAGCCTGGCCTTGAATGCCTCCTAAGAGGAGGCATTCACACCTTCTCTGGGCAATCAGTTCTAGTGTCTCACCACCCTCACAGTAAAGAATTTCTTCCTAATATCTACTCTAAATCTATCCTCTTCCAGTTTAAAGCCATTTCTCCTCATCCTGTCGCTACATGCCCTTATAAAACATCCCTCCCCAGCTTTCCGGTAGGCCCCCTTCAGGTAGTGGCAGGTCCCCCCTGCTCAAGCCCTCTGACCATCTTCATGACCCTGCTCTGGCCCTCCTTTTCCTCAGCAAGTTACTCAGCTGGGCAAAGACAAACACACCATCACCCTGACTTCTACAAACTCACAGCATCCAGACAAAGTGCATCTATCTTGCTACGAACCAGTGACTGTAGAAGTCACATATTTCTGAAGACAACTCTGCTCCTCCCTCACCTGGGGCCACACTACCGCAGCTCCATGTGCTCTTGCAAGCTTTCATCTAGTATTTTATCAGCTAGTGTGTTTAAAATAACATCATTGCCCATCCTGCCCTGGAGCAATTTTGAATCAGATGTAGGGAGAGAAGAGTATGATGCATCCCTCTGAATAAGCTCTAAGCTGTTGAAAATACTTGGATCTGGGCTTCTGAGCCAAAATATCCTGCCCACTCCTAAAAGTCCTCAGGGCTGGACCGCTGTACATGATTACCAGCACTTAGAACTGCCGCTTAGCAAGTGAGAGTGAAGGACACATCTGCTGGAAAGTGGGGTAGACAGAGGTGCTAATAGATTCCAGGAATTTGGTCAGAAAAGCAAGCAGCCACCCCACGCATTGCTGAACCATGCTTGTTGGACAAAATGGTCAAGAACCTGAGGTTATCCACTGAAATGCCTCCTGTTTATAATGCTGGATTCGGATTAAAAGGTTTCCTAGGCTCTGACTTCCTGCACTTCTGCACGGCATAAGCTTAGTCCTCAACGCCTGTGACAACTCTAGGATCTCCAATCCATTTGTGCTACTGACAAGCTCCGGTATGGTAGCCTTGAAGATGTGTGAGCTGGGCAAGTAGCACCTACACATTTGCTTCCTGCAGAGATCCTTCTTTCTCCCCCACAAAGCTTACCATCCACTTCAGCATGATGGTGGTCTCATTAATGGCATCTGTGAAGGTGATGTATGGTCCAGCCACAGGGCGCTCATAGACTCGGTTGTTGTGCCCAGACACCACATATGGCCGAGATGCAGCACTGGGCTCACTTTCTCCCAGGATGTTCAGTGCTCGGACACGAAACTTATAGGAAAACCCTTGGGAAGAAATGGGGAATAAAAGAAGTTTCACTAAGACGGCACTGATGTATTTCAAGAGTTCTATTGTCAGCACAGGCCTGGCTGTGGTGAGGGGGCTTTGTCTTCTCCTGAAAGTGAAAAAAACTACAGAGATGTTTTGGTTGAAGTACAAACATATTTCAGCCATGTGATAGACAGAGTCTGCTTTTACTTGTCTCTCCCAGTTCCTGTCTTGTTAGTCTAGAAGTCAAGTAGCAGTTATGGGAGGTGGGGTAGATGGCTGGATTCAGAGATGCCTGAAATTTGCACTTACCCTAAAGCAGATATGGGATAGCATCCTTCCTCTATTGCATTGAAATTAGCTACATAAATCTCAGACAAAAGTTCTAAGCCTAAGCCATTTTAACTGGGACATCCTTTTTCTGCTTTTTAAGTATGGGTAGGTATTTTGCTTTTTAAAGCTGTCCCACACAACGATGCCTTTTTTTCTCATGTGAAGTTCAATGGGAACTGCATGCAAGCCCATCTGTCTTGCCTGTGGCTACAGAAAGAAAAGTTCTATCTAGTAAATTGCAAAAACAAGACGCTAATGCCTTTAGTAACTATGTCCCGTAATACAGAAAAGCATGCATGAGCCTCCCTGAAGGAGGTCAAATGTACGTTGGTCTCTGCAGCTGGAGAAATTGGAGAAGAATTTGCAGCATTTCCCCATACACCTAAGGCCGGAGCTGGGGAGGCTTTTTTCTGCTTACACATGCCAGGGCTGAGTGCGACGTGACAGATGGTTCACCAACTTACAGGGACTGCACAGCTTTCCTACAGACCCCAGGAAGCAGAGAGGAGAACACTTGCCTACCTTTTTCCAGGTCTGGGATTTCCACAGAGAGGCGAGAGGGAGGAATGTCACTGGTGGCCAGGACCCAGTCTCCGGACTTCTTCTGTTTCTTATATTCCACACGGAAAGACTGGATAGGAAATCCACCGTTCCCACGGGGGATCCAGGTCACATACACAGATGTCTCTGATGCCATGGAGATGGTTGGACGATCTGGTGCCTCTGGAGCTGCAAGAGGCATGGGTGGACATCAAGATACTTTTAACATGTCTGGAGGATGCTGTAGCTCAGAGGGATTTGGGTGAAGGATAGCCTACATCACACCCACCCACATGCTCTCTAAGTCCCAAGTGCTCTTCATTAGAGCTGGGACTCCCAGATCCTCACTCCTTTCAGTTTGTACTCTCCAAATATTTTTTACTGCTGTTTGTATCTCACTCAAGATACAGCTCAAGTAAGGTATGTGCACCCATCACAGAAGAGACATCAATGAGAAGCGTGGATGCGAGTCTGGAGATAGAATGGGAGGCCTCACTTATGTGGGAGCAGCGAGCAGTGGGAGATTGACAATGGGGACAGAAAAGGGACAGACAGGGGTAGGAGATGAAAACAGGAAGGGCCTTGCCCAGAGCCTTACGGGACAGCCGGCTGTTGTCAGACTGGTTGCTGCTCTGAGTGCTCGTGCCTGGGTCGTCCCTCTGGATTTGCTGTTCTTTGCTGGCAACAATCTCTGGTTTTGGGCGCCGGCCTGGTAGGATGGAGAGATAGCATCAGGGACACAGTGGTATGGGTGAGACTTAATTTTTGCTGTGATGAATAAAGAAAATACTCCTAGTCACAATGCTGATGTAAATGGTCTTTGGACTCAAACAGCCCTGAGGACTCAAAGTGTTCAAATTGCAGAGAGGAACTAAAGCAACACAAGCAGATTTGTTATACTGTTGATTTATTTTTGCCCCCACTAATATTTAATTTTCTGAAACTTTTTATTAGTTTTCTGAAAATCTTGTCACTAGATTTCTGCCTCAGTGGGAAGTAATCAGCTCAATGCAGAGCCTGAGAAGCTATGTGAGCAGCCCTCTCCACAGGGAAGGTTTCTATGAAGGGAATGCCATCTCCCACACTTTCTGGGGACAGGAAAAGCAGCATGGGGACAGGAGGACTGAGCTGAGACTTTTGGAGCATCCTTTTGGTGGCACAGGCAGCTTGGCACTAAGCAGACTGCTGGAAGGGAAGGCTTGGATCTTCTCTTAAGAACAGCTTAGAGAAACACCTGTCAGGAATAAATCCCAAAGGCAGATCCTTTCTCCAGGCAGGGGAAGGATTAAGCGACCTCCTGACATCCCTCCCAGGCCTATTTTCTGTGGTTCTGCAGGTGTCCAACTGAGACACCAAGAGAGGAATGAGGGCGCCCCAGTGCCTCAGAGCAAAATACCCCAAGACTGTTTTGACCTTTACCAGTCCGGAAGGTCACCATGGCCGTCTGTCCCTCGCCGGCGCAGTTGTGAGCAGCCATCTCTACCTCGTAGAGGCTTCCAGGATCCAGCCTGGTGAGTGTCAGGCGGTGCTGTGAGGCTGGCACATCTCTCACTGCCCAGCTGTCTGAGGAGTTGGCCACCTGCTAGGAGAATAACGCAGGCAATGGACAGAATTAAGGCTATGCAGCCTCACCTTGAGTAATTCTTGGCTGAACTATAATGCCCCCTGCAGAGAATGGATGCTATATGGCTGTGCCCTAAGAAAGACGTGGAAACATATTTTGTTTTTCAGTGATGTCCCACCACCCCATACAGAGCAGGAGGGAAGGTGGAATTCTCTGCCTTCTCCCCGGCTGCAAGGATAATATTATTGCAGGCAAACACACAGGATGCTGAGGTGACCCGGTGCCGAAAGCAGCATTAGCAATGCAGGCAACACGACAAAACGGAAATGCCAGGACTCAGCCGTATCATTCATCTTCTCCAGGCGTTTGACACTGACTGATTAATGCCTGCCTCATTTTATTTTTATTCCTGAGCCCACAGAGCTCTGAGGCCAGGGAGGGGAATCCTGAAGACTGCTAAGTATCCAGGAAAGAAAAAGTGAAATTCTTAAGAAACAAGGATAATAACTATATGGCATCTGACTGCTTGTGGGCTGCTGACATTTTAGGGTCAGTGTAGGAGCAGGGAGAAGAGACATCCGTAGATATTTTGCAGAGGAAAAACAGACCTTTGCCCAGACAGTTTTAAGCCTCCTGTCAGAAGGTTTTAGTTTCCTTGGCCATTTCTCACACAAAGAGCCTTTTCTTTTGTTGCTGAATTGATTCCATCCCTCTCCACACACATGCTTTTCCAGTCAGAGATGTTTAAACCAGATCATTATATAACTTGATCCTACAGATCTCTTATAGAAAGAGACTCTCTAAACAAGTTTGAGGGTTATTGGGACTAATTCCTTTCCACACAATCCTTCAGCATCTCAAGAAAGAGTCTCCAGCTGAGAATTTGGACTACACTGAAAACATATTACTGCAAACTGCAGTGACCCACGATGACCTCCACTACCCTACAGCCCCCTCCAGGTGAAGCACTGAAAAACAAGTAAAATATGGACAAACTCCAGCCTGCAAGCCAATATTGCATACAGAATTGCTTGTTACATGATACACCACTGGGGAACAAATCTCTTCTTGGCAGACTACTAGACCCTATGCAGTCTGGTGAGGCTTTTGGCATCTTTTGTTTTTGAAACTTGCCCCATTGTGTTCTTGTGTTGGCATCTTCTGCCTTTGCTTTAAAGAGTTATTTAAAGCAATAGCTAGCTGAAACCCTCAGCCTTCGTTTTGTTTAGAAAGAAATCAGCAACGTGGGGCTATTACCACAGCCTCCTGTTATACCAGTCAAACAATTTTGGGAAAAGAGATACATATATCCACATATAATCAAAAATGGTGGCTTGCAGTGACTGGGAATCCCAAACATACCAGAACTGAAATATAACTCAAAGCTCATTGCAAAACCAATCTTTCTGCTGCAAGCCATCTGCCTACCCAAAGGAAACACAGGCTTTTTCTCCCATGCTCCCAGTAAAATGACAAGAAGTACTCTATACCTCAGTAGTAGAATTTTCACCTCTATGGTGCTTTGCTTTGCTACTCAGAAAATCTGCTAGGTAATAGCTCTGCTCACACCCTGCCTGCTGGACTGAGAAGCACTGCAGAAGGCAGGAGCCTTCAGACTCAGTGGGGCTCAGCACTGCTCCATGCACCATGGCATGTCACCAGCAAGTGCTTTACAGTGCACTGCTTTTCAGCCTCCAGGATAAAACTATCAGAAAGTGGTCGTTTAGAAGCTTCCCAAAGGAGTTAGCATGGCTATGAGAGCCAGAAAGGCACAGGTGTGTGCACACGCTCTCTTCATTTTAAGGCTGACACACACACCCCTACCATCTTTTCTTGAATTTGCTCCACAGACCCACAATGCCAGTGAGCAGTGTGTGCCCACGCCCATGTCCCCAGTGCACTGTCCATAGGGCATGCAACAAGGCCACCAGCCAGCTGGAGAACAGCATGGAAGAGAGGTGGAGCAGGGCAAAACAGCAATACCTTGCGATGCTTCACCACATAGTAGAGGATCGGGGCCCTGCTGTCGGGTCGGGGTCTCCACACTAGGTCATAGC
The DNA here is from genome assembly GCA_037305975.1 of Chrysolophus pictus. Taxonomy (NCBI): domain Eukaryota; kingdom Metazoa; phylum Chordata; class Aves; order Galliformes; family Phasianidae; genus Chrysolophus; species Chrysolophus pictus. Next base: position 112,559,219 of record CM074576.1, on the reverse strand, counting down.
TGTCTGTTTTGGATGTCCGGGGAGAACTGAGGATGATGGGGGCCTCGGCTGGAGTCACCAGCTCCTTGTTGGCTGAGCACTGTGGAGACACTGTCAGTGGGGTGGTCACAGGCTTTGGTGGACTACCTTTATCCAGAGGCAGCTTTAAGGCACTGTCCATGGACGGCGGCGTTGGAGGCTGAGCTGAACCCAGCTGGGCATCTTGCCCAGGGTTGAGGGTAGCTCCTGAAAGACAAGACGCTGAGAGTAAATGAGTGGTGCAGGCAGGGTAAATGTGCGATCCAGGCTGCAGTGAAGACAGAGCTAAGAGAAGCCCCCTGAATACCCTTACAAGTCTGGAGCTATTCACCTGCTGCATCACTGATATCTTAGAGGTATCAGGTCCCAGGTGGTGCTGCCTACTGGACCTCTCCAAAAAGTGTTAGAAACAAATTTTCCTTCTCCTGGTACAAACATGACATGACTCACCGGAGCCTCTCCCAGAACAGGCCTGGGCCACAGAGGACTTCCTCTGAGAGCCCCTCTGACCCTTGGTAAGCTCAGCATGGTCCAAGGAGATAGCATCTCCAAAACCATTCACAGTGTAGGATGAAATAGAAGGAAGAGCACAGCAGCTCAAACCCAAGCAGGAGGGTTACACACCAATCTTCTCCTCCTCTCTGCTCTTTTGCTGTTCATTGGCCTCTAGCATTGAATGACCACAAGCTTCAATGGAAGGACTCACCTGGCTGGGCCGTCCTCAGCTGCACCATGGCTTGTGCACTTCCAACCTCATTCTCTGCCATGCACTGGTAAATGCCATCATCTTCAGGCCCCACACTGACCACCCGCAGCGCCCGGCGGGACAGCCGGAGCCGGTGGCTGGCAGAGAGGGGCACAGCATTGCGCAGCCACATGACTGAAGGCTGGGGGTTCCCTCGCACCTCGCAGGTGAACTTGGCACTCTGGCCCCAGGGAATGATCTGCTGGGACAGCTCCATAGTGACCTCTGGGGGCTCTGAGAGGGGAAAAGCACAAATAATGATGACTACTTGACAGGGAGCATGGCACAGTCTTGGCTTTGCACTCTCCTTTTTGGCAGGGATGAGGACGAAGGGATGGATTCTCAACCCTTTCTGCTAGTCCTGCTACCTTTATGGGGTCCCAGATGGATCTGGTTTATTACATCAGCACCCACATGAACCAAAAGGAGAGATGGCCTAAGGCCAGCTTCCCCTCTCAGTCACATAGTGACAGCAGGCACCTATGAGTCCCATTTTTCTTAGCTGAAACAGTACTCTGCAAAGGTTGCACTTGTGCCAACAACACTTTGACACCTAGATGACATGCAATCCACCAAAACATGGGCTTACCCTTCCTAAAGCTTGTAGGAAGGGGATGGATATGTGGTAGAAATACCTAAGGTGTGGTGTTCTTTCTATTTCTCACCCCACAAACAGCTTCCCTACCAAACAAAGTGAAAAGCAAGATTCTCTGATATCTTCCCTATACTAATCTCAAATATGTCTGAGAAAGAGCCAGTCCTCCACTAAAGAGCGTAGGAGCAAACCCAGTGACACAAGGGACAAGAGATGAGCTTCCCCAGGGAGGGGGAAACTCATGTTGGCAACCTGGAAGGAAGAACCTTTTGCCCTCAAGATAGAATTTATCCCATCTCCTAGAAACTGGAACCACAGGCATGGTGTGACTTACACTGTGGTTTAACCAGAGAGAGGAAAAGTACAGCAGCATTAATATTTTTCCCTGAAAACAGATGAGAAAGTCCCACCCCTCCTGAAACAAGAGCTACAGCTGCACTCACCAAACACCTGCACATTGTAGAAGATGAATGCTGCTCCAGCCTCACCAACCCCATTGTCAGCTGTGCAGCTGTAGGTGCCCGAGTCTTCCTCACTGGTGGGGTCAATCAGAAGGTTGCTGAGCAGGAACCGTGTCTTATTGTACGCTGAGACACTGGAGCCATCTTTGGCCCAGGTGACACGGGGCGGGGGGATCCCACTGGCCACACACTCCAGGATGAGACTTTGGCCTTTGGTAACGATGATGGTCTGAGCTTCAGGCGGGTAGATTATCCGAGCGGCCTCCGCTGTGGAGCCTGAGAGTAGAGGAGCAAGGAGGTAATAGGAAGGAAGGTGGCAAAGCAGAACAAGAAGGCTGTTCTTTAAAAGACGTGTGCATGCAGCAAGTGGTTTTGCTGACGGACTAAGGGCCTTTACTCATGTATCAACAAGAGTAAGTCCTGAAGAGGTATGGGAATCCTAAGGCTGTACACACAAACCCCGGGAGCAGACCCAGGGCAACTCTCCTGCAAGAAATGGGTTTTCTCAGCAGCTGTTAATGTCAGTTCACACCAAAACACAGCTAAAATAGCACTTTGTATATGCTTCCAGGACTGGAATGGCTAAGATGGTGACATGCAATGAAAGGAGAACAACGTACGTCTCACGCGGAGCCTCTCACTGGAGACTGAGGTTTTCACCTCCTGTGTCACGGGGTTGTAGGCAGCACATTTATAAGTCCCCTCATCCTCTTGGCTAGCATTGACAATCTGAAGGTTCCCGGATGGCATGATAAGGTAATTGTCTGTAGGGAGAGAAGAGGAGATGGCTTATGGCTCAAGATGTGGCATCTGAATGAAACAGTGCCCTAACAGAAAAGGTGGACAAGTCAGAAGGAAAAAAAACAGTGGGATAACAGAAACAGCACTGATATAAGCCCTTTTTGTTCACACATCAGGAGGAGATATGATGCAATTGTGGGAGGAAGAATGCCGCAGGTGAAGCTAGCTTGTAACAAATAATGTACAGTAGATAAGAGTGAAACTGCAGAATTTAGATCCAAATTTTAAAAATTCCCCCCAGCTCAGAATCATCTTTATCCACGGACTGGGCTGGAAGAATACTTCATGAACATACGGAGACGCTCAATGAAGAGTAATGTAGTTCATCACCTAATTCTACTTCCTTTCCCCAAGCTTCCTTCTGCATGCTGATGTTACACCTGACTCTTCACTTCCAGGCAGCAGGAACACACGGAGCCTTGTCAGAAACCCTCAAAGAGCCTGCGCTCAGATCAGCCAAAAAGAGTAAAACTGAGGCCATGGGGATGCAGTGGGATAGAGCTTTGTGGTGCTCACCTCGGGAGGACTCCAGCCACTCATGCTTCACGCTGTAGCGGACCTGGGCCTTGGGATGGCTTTCGGGCAGGTCACAGGCGATGACAGCCGTATTGCCTTCATCCACCTCAATCACGTGAGGGCCATCAAACTTGAAATCCTTGAGATCTGCAAAGGGAGCAAACAACAGGACATCTCAGCTGGCACAGCACCCCAGTTCATCCTTTCCCCACAGACGTGGGGCTGCTTTGCCGCTGTGCCAGCAGAGGTCTGCTCCATCCACAGCAGCCAGGGAAACTGGCCCCATATCAGAGCTGCATTTTTTTTCTTCTCCTTCCTACAAAGCATGTAAATTAAAACACAGCTTTGAGAGAAGCTGCCTGTTCCATGGCTGAGGAACTGGGTGCGAAAAATCCTGGCCTCAAAGTAAAAATGGAGCCAACTTACTGTAGCACTGAGGGGCAGCCAAAAGCCATCCTTCTACCGCCTCCTACTTCCAGCACAGCTGCCGTTCTGCTACTGAGCAGTCAATGCTTTAATCACCATTTTGAGATGCCTCAAGGGCGTGCAGACACTGGGTGGCAGGAGGCAAAAAGGTGGGATACCAGGGTGATCTTGAGGAAGGGAACCTTCTACACGCTCCTCATAGGCATCACCCCCAGCTCTGCGCATCACCACGACCTCTTCCACCACCTGAAGAGGAGGGCACTCATCCTCAAACCCTGTGCTATGGGGCATGATGAGGCCCCGCACTGTCAACAGCTCAGCCATCCCTTCTGATGGTATCCAGGTGCATGGTGCCAGTGCCCATGGGCAGTATGGGGGAACTGGGGAGCAGAAGGGCTTGTGGAGGGTGGACTCGGTGCAGCCTGCCCTTGGCAGCCAAGCCAGCAAAAAATGTGTTTTTGTTCTCTGCGAAAGAGAGCAGCGCTCCAAGAGAAAGAGACAACGCTGGCTCCGAGCTTCTCCCACCCACAGTCACGGAAAAGTGACATGAAATTTCTCAAGCAGACTTTCTGATTAAAGCAAGATCCTTTATGGGGTTTAAATAAAAACCAGCCCTCTTGGCAGGGTGGTGAGAAAGCCTCCCCGAAGGCGGCGTGGAGGGACTGTCGGGCGGCTGCTTGCGGAGCGAGTGTTCCCGTGCCCGGATTCAAGGGGAGGGGAGCGGGCCGAGCAGAGGAGGGGAGGTTTTGCAATGTCATAAAAATGATTTGCAGTGAACACGCTTCATACTTTTGGAATTTCTTGGCATCGTTCAATTAAAAAAAAAAATACTAAAAAGAAGGAATAAGGGTGAACTTCAGAAATGCCATTAATCCTTTAAGACAAGCTGAGGAGGGGAGCCATGTTTCCACTGGGTATTAAAGCCAGATGAAGATTAACTCTTAACTTGTGAAGAGCTGGCGGCAACCCGCTCTCTTCCAGCAAGGAAAGTTGCTGCCGGGGAGGGGAAGGGTGCCGGGTAGTTTCTCCTCTTCGCTTTCCTCCCCGATCAAGGAATAAAATAGCAGGAGCCACATAAATGGAAAGATGTGGAGAAGAGGCGAGAGCCCAGTGTCTGCCTGCACACATCACACATACTTCTCTGATCAACAAAATATAAACGAGCATCAGGAAAATTAATGTGCGCCTTGGTGGTCTGGATTCATCACAGCCAAATTAAGATTCTGGAGCCAAGGCATAGGCTCCAACAACTCTGGCAGGGATCTGCACATGCACACACGTATGCACACACACCAACCCCAGAAAGCAGCCCCACAGCTCTGCCAAGAGCTCCATCCCCATGTGGGGACCCCTGGGGTGGCCTCATGGAGGATGGCTGCAGGGGGGTCCTTTGCATGCAGCCCCCCAGCAGCTCACACAGCTGCAGATGCCCCTCAGAGGGGACCAGGACCTGTGGCTCTCCCTGCTTCCCTTGGGCCACTTGCAGAGAGGACGAAGAAATAGGGCCACAGGGCCCGATAGAGACATGGAGGGAGAATTAGGCAAAAGCATGAGAGATTTTCCAATATGCAGGCATAAAAGCTTCCTGCCAGACTATTGCCCTGAATTCTTGCTCCCTCACAGGGAATGAGCCAAGCTACTTGCCAGTGAGTTTTGCCTCCAGGTGGTCACAGTTCCCAACTAGTTCCCCCTCTGCCACATGCATCGTAGCAGGGCTACCTGACTGGACAGCAGCTTTACCCTGAGGGCTTCATGCAAGCAGCAAAAACTGCTTATCCTTTCCACGGCTGCAAATCCCGGCTGTGCTGGGATAACAGGATTTATTATTATTGTGATTTTCTTCTTGCATGTGGCAAAGAGTGCAAGCAAAGGCCACTTCTTGTCCATCTGTGGCCTGTGAGAAGGCACGAGGAGGGTCAACCCCACAGCTGCCAGCCGCTGTCATTGAGAGTGAAATCAGCTGAATCCTGAGCAGCAGGATGGGTGAGACAGATCGGATTAAATGAATGGGAGGCCATAAATAACTCTGAGAAGGAGCAGTAGTAAATAGAAAGCAGGCCCTCAAGGTGAAAGTTCTCTCACTGCCCTCTGGGCACACCCACACTGCCCTCCAGCCTCTGGCATCCTAAAACCCTGCTCTCCCTCAGCTCCCTATCACCCCCAGACATCTCACAGCCCTTATGCCAGCCCTCCAGAGGCTCACGGAGCCCCACCTGTGTTTTCCTTCTCTTACCTCCTCACACCACTTCTGCCCCCAGGGCTGGACCCCCTGAGCCGGCTCAGCAAATGCTTTTCCAACCTGCAAGAGGCCTCCTCCTTACCACACCTCTGGGGAGCTGTCATCAGAGAGGCCAAGGCAGAGGAAAATGAATGGGGCCAGTTTCAGCAAGCAGCTGCAAACTCCTCAGGGACCCCCAGCCCGACCCCGTGCAGGGTCGCTGCCCATGAGTGCTGCATCTCGGCTTTCCCCACGTGTGAGCCTCCCCATTGCATCCCAGGGTACACAAGCATTCCTCTCATCCCTGGCTGCTGGGTCATGCTTTGGGGATACGTTTTGGGGAAGCAGGTGCTTCCCTTTGCTTCACCCCAATTATTTTTTTTGTTTTAAATGTCATGACTATCCACTGCAGGATAGCTGTTGAGCTGAATGCGTGGATTTTTCCACGAATACTGTGAGTTGTTTGGCTTTTACTACCTCTGACTGCCTGCTTTGCCAGCCAAGCACTTCAGCATGCTTTTCCCTGTGAGTTACCCCAGGATCCAAGGAGACCCTGCAGAACTGGGCATGCAGGGCCTGGGACACTCTAAGGTGCTTCCTCCAAACGAGGAGAAAAAGGAGTGCACAGCCAAAAAGTTGGCCAGAAGATGTTACCTAAACCCCCTGAAATCTAGCAGGACACTTTCTCCAGTGACTTCAGATCTGCTTCCAAAATAAACCTAAGCCATAATCTCGAAAATACATTCTTTCCCTTCTGCTTTCATATTCACATTCCAATTTCACTCTTCTATCTCTGAAAGCAATTTCTGGATGAGGCTGAGACTTTCTGAGGGTGATCTGGAAGAAGCCCGAAGGACCAGTGGCAATGCTAACCTGCCAGGTCTTCCCTCTCCCTGCAGACCTTGGTCTCCCCCAAACCAGCTCACAGCAAGGCCCTATAGGTGAGGTCTGAAGCAGGCCTGACAGCCTGTGGTGCATGTGCTATCACAGCTATCCATCTCAGTCCCACCACAAATCGGTATCCCCTCTTATTTTAAACCACTGCAAAGCCACTGATGTGAGCAGTTTCTGTCTCATGGACATAAGCCTGGTTGTCTGAATCCCCTCAGAAGGTTTCTTTCCTATACCTCCAGCCCCATGTCTTTCCTGGGTCTGCCTGCACTCTCTTCACCCATAGATTTCCAAGCCTTGCCCATCCAAGGCTGCCATGGTGCATGGGACATGGCCCCTTTTTCCCTAGGACAGGGATCCACAGTGCCTAGCAAGAGCCCCTCTGGTGCTGTAGGACCTATCTGCTATTCACCCGTGATGCCAGACCCAAGGAGGCATATCAAACAGACATGCTTTGCTCGAGAAGACAGAGCTGCAAGTGGTGGGCTGGAGTGAAGAGAAAAAGAGAAAAGGAGAGCAGCCTAAGAATGAAATGATCAGGCTGAGGAGCTGTGCACACCCCGCTCTCCTAAATGCAAACCATGCCCTAGGTAATCCCATCCACCTCTCCCTCCTCTCCTTTCCTCTATCAGGCCACCAGTGCACACAACGCCCTTTCTGCTCTGGAATGTGTTCTCTGAAACTTAATCTCGGTGCAGAGCTCAGGCCAAATCCCCTAACATATTCAGCCCCGTGACAATCTCCTCCCACCCCACTTTGGAGCGCAGCAACTCTCCTTCACCTCCTCCTCCCACTCAGCCTGGCCTAAACATTTCACTTCTGATTAATGTATCAGTGACAAGCCAATAGCTCTTGGCTTTAAAGCCAAACCAGCCCCTACTTTGCACAAACATCTTCACTTCTGCACTTTCTTATGGCTTAGCCCCAGGCTCCCCCTGTGCCAGGAAGATGAAGCAGTGCTGTCACTGCTAAAGGATGGAGGTCTCTGTAGCACAGACCTGCTCCACCAAACACTGCACAGGACTCAGAGAGGACCAGCCTTCAAGTGCCCAAACAAGGGTGGCCCACACGGAGCCTCCCCAGGGAGCAGTGGTGAGGATCACATCAGAAATCCTGAAGCTCAGAAAGGAGGTGGCTCACAGTGACCAGGCCTCTGCGACCTTGCAGGGAGAGAAAAAAGCCCTAGGAATGAGAAGCCGGCAGAAGTTAAGTGATGAACAGCAACAGGTGCTTTCTGGAAACCTCAAGAAGTCAGCAACCAGATGGGGCAACACGGCAGTAAGGGAACCAACCACATGTCAGTTAGGTACTTCCAGCTCTTTATGATCATGTAGAAACTGTTGCTATGGGACAGGTGGGCCAATGAATTGCTTTGAAATGAATTGTAATGGAAAAATACTGAATATGTGTGTTAGAATATAAAATCCTTGCTTGGGAAAATAAAGGAAATCTTTGGCACGAGAATTTCGCACAAGAATTCTGTGTTGTGTTGCTAGCATGCGACAGTGGGCAGCCTACTATGCAGAAAGACTGCATAGGTTATGGCTGGGCCATGGCACGACAGCCAGTCCATGGTCTAAAGTGCAAAGAAATGGCCTGAAAAGTGAAAGGAGCCCTCCCTGCATGCCAGAGTGAACAAGTGAACTTAGATGAATCTCTCCAAATGGGTGAGTGGAGGCCTGAATAATGCAAAGAATGGCAGTGTTACTCACTAGCCAAGGTGACCACTGCAGGGACACTGGCAATGACTCCTTCGGGCACACGAGCAATGCACTGATATCGCCCCACAGTGTGGTTGTTGAGAGCTGTGATAATGAGTTTTCCTTGCTCGATGTGGATCCCCAGCACCTCGTCTGATCCATCCAGCTCCTTTCCATTCAGTCTCCAGGTGAGGTTCACTCCTGGGGGGTCCACGACACACCCCAGGCTGACTGGGCCCCCAGGCTTCTGGACAGTGGAGGCAGGCTGCACAGTAATTTGCAGAGATTCACCTGCACAGAGGAAAAGAAAGGGAAAGGAGAAAGCCCCATGAGTCTCAGCAAAAGAAAAGATAGAGGGAAAAAGTTGCAAAACTGCTGTACACCATAACTTCTATTTGTGCCTCATGCTCCCCTTGGCACCACACACACACACCCTAGTCCTTGAAAACGTACGTCCACACCATTTCTTCCTGGCACCACCAAGCAGTGATGTCCAGCTCCACCTGTAACCTCTTCTCCAAATGAGTGTCATCCTGCCAGGGATGTTCACCCCCTTCAGAATGTAATTGGACATTGCAGCATATCCCGTATGCACATGGGAGAAGTCAAGCTTTTCAGAAAGAAATGAGATCTTGGAAGCTCAGTTTGCCTCAAGACAAAGCATAAACAAAATGGAACAAATAGATAAAACAGAAACTCACTCAGTTTGGCAAAGCAGCTCGTGGCTGCGAGGAGGAGGCAAAGGATGGCGGACATGGGTCTCTTCTTTCCACGTGTCATTGCCATCCCATGCAGTGTCTCCTGGGGCAGAGTTGCCCAGAGAAGGGTCCCATAAGCTGCCTCAAGGGATGTAGGAGAGGTGTGGCAGCGGCTTCCTGCAGATGACAAGAGAGACAGCGGCATGAAACTCTCAGATTTCCCTCTGTTTTCCAGCCCTGACTCAGTACTCCTAAGATTCCAGAGATGCACCAAGCCCATGGCCTGAGCAGGCTGCAGACACTGATGCAAGGTGGCCCACACTAATTTAGAATCACACAGAGAATGGTGTCACACTGGAACAGGTTGCCCAAGGAGGTTGTGGATGCACCATTTCTGGAGCATTCAAAGCCAGGCTGGATGTGGCTCTGGGCAGCCTGCTCTAGTGGTTGGTGACCCAGCACATAGCAGGGGGGTTGAAACTAAATGATCATTGTGGTTCTTTTCAACCGAGGCCATTCTATCATTCTATGATCACACACTTTTATTCTAAACTAAGAAATCCAATATATAGAAAGATTTCAGATTAACTAGTTGGCCTAAAAAACACACAGCCTATTTTGAGTTTAACAACCCAGTTTGGAACAAGCACTAGATTCATATCTGAAGGCAACAACAATCTTCAAAACGTGAAGCCCAAAGCCACCCATCACAGCTTAGATTGCTGAGAGGAGTTGCACATTGCAGGAACTGTTAAGGAGAGAGTGCCACGAATGAATGCCAAAGCAGACTAGGGGGATTAAGAACCTAAGTGGTGCACCCACACACACCTCAGATGCCATACTGAAGTTATTTTCAATTAAAGGCTAAAGGCTAAAGTTGAGGAGAGATTTCCCCCTATAGACAAAATGGCAACAGGATTTTGAGCACCCTCCAGCCGTAGCACCAAGATGATGTCCTGTGTGTCCTGAAAGAGTTACAGAATTGTTCTTGTAGCGTGTCTACATTGGCAGAGGAGATGAGAGACTTGACTGACTACAGCAGCCAGCCCAAACAGCAACTGTCATATTGCCTGCTCCCCCTGCAGACACACAAGCTCTTTACTTGCAGTCACCATCCTCAAGAGCACCTGCAGAGCAGTGTTTCCTATTCTCACCAAGTCAATGTTTGAGCCATGAGCAGTTTGAGTGCTCCCACAAACTCCTGGTGAGATGCTCAGGGAGTCATTCAAGGTAAGCTCCATTTGCTGGCACACAACTCCTCTCACCAAGCCACTTTGCTGGTGGTTCCTAAAGGAAGCAAAGCCAAGCAAACTGGCCTGCAGCTGAAGTTTTGGGATCAGCTGAAGTCATATTGCAGCTACTGTAGCCCACAGCTCAGTTACATGTGGAAATCCACTGTGGGTTACCACCACTACCAAAGCGATAACACAACAATTTCCTTTCCATGTGCCTCAGCTTTCCCAGCATCACTCTACTCCTCCACGGAGGGAAGAAAGCTCAACAATTTGTCCTTGAGGAGTTTCCCCCACTAAACAGCACATGATGTGGTATGAGATCCTTTAGCTGTCATCTTGGAGAGCATCTGAGTCACTCAAGTTCTCCACCTAAAATAGCCACTAAAGAACCCTTAGTTACACCACAGCTGTCTCAGACAAGCTACCACTGACGAGGCCTGACGTGAATATGCACTGGTGTGCCACCATAGCCTAGAAAAAGCTTGAAAACTGGGTTTCTACTTCACTCTACAAGGTATTGTGGGGATTGATAGTCTTCCACCAAACCAGAAGAACCATTTTGGAGTAGACCTTAAGTCTTGCTCCTCAGCACTGGAAGCCTACAATGCAAAGCCGACTCACTTGCCGTATCCGGACGAGCTTGGCAGCAGGATGGAAAAATGTTGGACAGGAAAGAGTTGCTCCTTGGAGTCCATGCTGAGGGTGGGGGAAGGTAAAGAGGTTTCCAACCAGACCTCCCAGCAGCAATGCACTGCTCAGAGCCTCTGGCCAGAGAGAGAAAGCCAAAGGCGTAATGGACCCTTCACAAGCAAGGACCACCCATGCACATGGACGCCATGTCCGAACTGGCTGTCCCCTGTCTGTAGAAAGAAGAAGGGCAATAGGTGGGGAGAAAAAAAAGGGGAGATCACAAAATTTGGCCAAAGCGCCAGGCAGATTAAACAGTATTCAACAGAGGCCGAGGAGAGAAGGTGTGTTGCGACAAGTGTACGGTACCTCCCCAAACCTCCAGGCAGAACATGAGCTCTAAATAGGGACATGTGGCCATTTCTTTCACAGCTGAGTGAAGTACAAAAAGTAAATGGCCGGCATAAAAATAATGAGGAAAATGAATGAAAACATCAATTCCAAAAGGACTATTAGGATCCGGGGCCAGATTTCGAAATTCTCAGCTTCCACAATTGAAGCCAGATTTTCAAAAGCATTCAGTTCTTGACATGCTGAGCTCTCCTGAATAGGCAACCAACTTATTTCGACGCCTAAATGGGAGCTGACCTCTTTTGAAAGCGCTGCCCTTAAGCAGCCTGCAGTAGTGCAGAGCAAGGCACTTTATTAACCGGGCAGCTTGCGAGCTGCCGGCAGCCCCGCGCACGCCGGGAGTGGTGCGGAGCTGAGGTGACCCCCGTCTGCTGGCACTTCTGTGGTCACCCACACCTCCCACCTCTGCTTAACTGCTGCTTGGGAACAGAAAGGGTTAAAGGCACTGGAAGGGCTTCTCTGGGGAGGGGGGAATTATTTACTTATTTATTTTTAATTCTTTCCTGTCAGGTTAAAATAACAATTTCCTGTCAGGGGAGTGAAGGCTCTAAGTCTCTTTCAGACAGCCCAGTAAATCAAAGGAGGGGCCATTAGGAGAGCAAAATTAACGAGAGCTTTGTCAGATTGGGGGGTGTAAAATCTGTCGGCTTCGCTTCCCGCCCTGCACCGAAGGCCCCAAAGGTGGGAAGGGAAAGGCAGAGGTGAGGCCACGAGGGGGGAGAAAGGCACATGGGGGGGCAGAGGGAGAGAAGGCTGGAGAGGAAAAGGGACCTGAATTAGACACAGGCAGCGAGAGAGGTGTCTGCTGATTAGAAACTGAAGGTTTTACTGAGGAAATGCTGCCCACAGCCCCGAGCCCCCTCCTGCTTAACAAGGGCCGGGCCGGCAGCCCTCGTTACAGCCACACCACCCGTGATTTACAAGGCCCCAAATGGAAACCAGGCCCAGCCCGCTGCCCAGCTCCGCGAGGCAGGCAGCGAGGGCCTAGGGAATGCAGGCGGGGAGAGCACCGACACTGCAGGGCCGGGGGAGGGCTGCAGGGCTGGGGCCAGATGAGGACGTGCGGGTGACACTGGGGGATCGCCACAGCTGCTCCCAGCAGCAGGTCAGGCCGGGACAGTGGAGCTCCCAGCTCACTGCTCGGGCTTTGGGACTGGTGCTCTTCAGGAGAGGTGCCTTCCACAATACAGCAAACTAATGTTGCTTGTGATCGGTAGGTTTTAATATAAGACAGGATTTTTTAAGTCGTTCCATGGAGCTTAAAGCACTGAAAAGGAAAATGGAGAAGGAAGGAGAGCCACTGTACCCATTTGCTTCAGAAAAGACAAGACCTAGGAGTGAGCAGAGGAAGCCCACCTAGCGCAGGGGCACGCAGTGAAGGAGGGCTGGGACCCCTACACACCGACCACACCACCTCACGCCACTGTGCTGCACTGCTTCTGTGTGAGAGGATCTGGGAAAGGAGAGATGTGTGGCAGGAGATGCACTGACTGCTGTGAGGATCCCTCGGCTGTCCCCGCACTGGGCCCCGCGCTAGGCATGCAGGCCAGCCTCGCTGCTCCTCGATGTGCCCTGAAAACGGTTCTGGTTTTGAGAAGGCCAAACTCCCAGAGAGCAGGCGAGCCAAGCCGAGGCCTCTCTTCGCCATCACGCTCCCCCTATGCCCCGACACTTAATTTCCCTCCTCTCCCCCTGGTCCCCCCCTCTATTCTGAGTAAATTCAATTTGACAACCCTGCTAATTGGATAAACGCTGCTCCCCGCGCTCCTTTAAGGCAGTCCGCTTTTCTCTGCTCGTTTTCCGAGGGCGATTGTGGCTGTTCTTTAACACGAATTCCATCTGCTTTATTTCTCCTCTGCCCATTCACGGCCCCTCCTGCATATGTATGAGGGGCTGCCCCCCCTCAGCTCCCTCCCCCGGCCCCCCCACCCCTCTCCCTGCCCTCTCCCATTGCCCGGGACAATAACCCCCCAAATGCCCCCTTCTCCCACCCCGGCCCCTTTTTTCGCTTTAGATAAACACAGGCAGTGTCAAGTGTGAGGAGTGGGGGGGGGAATGGGGTTCAACTGCCAGTCAAGCCCCGGGCCCTCAATGAAGCCCGGAGGCCCATCCTAATCTGCTGCATGCTTGCCATATGGGAGCTGTGTTGCCCTGGGAAACACTAACAGGCAGAACGGAGCTTAATAGAGTCCATATTCATTGTAATGCAGTGAAATGGCTCGAGGGACTATTGCCCCTTGGGTCTGTTTTCATTCTTCTGCTCCCCCTCTTTCTTCTCTCCCCCTCTCCCTTTTCCTCCCCTCCCCACCCCACACCCCCTTTCCCTTTCTTCCTTTCAAAAAGCCCCTTCCCTGGAGAGCTCTAATCTGGAGAGGCTGGGGGCTCCCGGAGGGACGGCCTGGCCAGGGGGAAGGGGCTGGGGCTGGGGAAAGGCGCGGGCGAAGCAGCTGGCAGGACGCTGCACTCCCGCTCGGGGGGCAGGCGGTGGGCAGCCGGCCCTGCTGGCATGGGCTGCGGCCCTGGTTCCTCCGGCCTGGCTGGCAAAACGCGGCACCAGCAACACAACCCTGGGCGCAGATGGAGCGTGCTGCGCAGCCTCTTCAGAGACAAAGTGCACCCAACAAACAGATGTTGTTGCTGTGACATGCTGGCTGTTGTGCCGGGGAAGGCCGCCCTGCAGCAGTGATGGGGCCTCATGGGGTGCCCTGCCAAAACCCACAGCTGAGGCACCTTTGTGGTGGGGAACACCATAGAGGAAGCAGGACAGGTGTGACGTGCCAAACCTCGGAAGCTGGAATTTATGGCATCACACCACTCGCCTGTCAGCCCTAGCGCCCTATCCACGCCTCAAGACAACAATACCCACTTCAGCACGTCACCACTGCAGCAAGAGACCACTGTCAGGGCAGGCACAGCTGTGGACAGATGCTGCACAAAACAGAGCGAAACTCATTCCATACTCTAGGTACTTCAAACAACAGGCCAGGATCTCTTCTTTATTTAGGATGTTTGATGCAATGGATACCAAAATACATGCATCTACACCTTCTCCTTTGGAGAGGCTGGGTAGCATATTTGCCCGCCCATAGACCTCCGCTCAGGCATGCCCTACACGCTCTTGGCTCTTTCTCTCGTTGTCTCTATACAGACAGTGTTGTACAGAGCTGACACGGATTGCAGGGCTGCAAGAGCAACCCTTAGCAAGACACTGGGCTCCAACCGCCCCCCTCCACCACCAACCATGGGGAGTGGAGTGCTGCAAGGGACAGCAGTGCCCACCGGGAGCCGTCATCACGCCGGCACAGATGTGCCTGTGGCTAGTTTACACTAGTCAGGGCACTGCTTTTGTTTTCCCATTCTCATCCTCCCAAACAAAAAACAAAAACAAAAACAAAAAACCATCAGAACTCAGAGTCTGAGGTTGAGGCTTTAATTGCTGCTTGGGTTAGGGAGAGGTCAGCGAGGAGCAGGCCCAGCTGAAGCAGGGAAATAACCATGAGAGACACCAAAGGAAAGTGGGGACAGAGGTGGCAGAAAGCACAGAGCAGGAAAACTGAACAGAACTGAGCAAGTCAAGGGCAATCGCTTGGGGAGATCCAGGTAGGGAAACTACTGTGGCTCAGATGACAGCCAGCTGCTTCTTTGTGTTCTTAAACATGAACCTCCTTCCCAAACTCCAAATTTTTTAAAACATTCTTTGTCTAGAAACAATAGAAAAATCTTCACCGTGTCAAATTAGGTACAATAATAGAGTGAAAAAAACAAACAGAACCCCTAAACCAGAAAAGCCCGTGGAAACTGCCAGTGACAAACTGTGAAGCATTCCTTGGAGCAAGTCAAAATGGGAAGATCACCTGATGGAGCAGAGGGAACCCTCAGCGGATTTCCTGGCTTTAGAACCTGCGCCCAGGGCAGAGTGGGGAACGAGGGCACCTACAACAGCTGCAGTGTTAACAGCAAAAAACGGACTGAGCTTATGTGAAACACATGTCGGAACTACCTGCTAAAATACTGCATCCAGAAGGTCATAGCAGGGGATTTGATCTGGCCGCTTCCAAAACCAGTGTGATCTTTGCCATGACTTCAATGGGAGCAGGCCCAGAAATTGCATTAACAAGTGCAAGGCTCGTTTAACACAGTTGACATCAAAATCCAGAAGAGCATACAAAAGAGACAGGACAAAGTACTCGCCAGTACCGTCAATACAAAGTTTAATCCCCAGATGGCTGGCTTTAGAGGCATCCCCATCACCACCATAAAGAAAAACTGCCTTCTCGCTTGCACTCCTTTCAGCAGTGACTTGTTGCTGGGATGCAAAAGAGCACAAGCCCATTTTTCTCAGCCTTTGAAGATTGCATTTAAGAGGGTTGTTGTTTTTTTTTCCCCTCCTTTTTTAAAGTTTGGGAATAAATGGGAGTTTTTACTCTCCGTTGCTGTCACTTTAATACTTTTCACTACCAATAACCATGTTGGTAATTGGAGCAGGTCAAAAGCCTCTAGGACCCTCTGCTGGGACACATTTTCCCTGAAAGACATGTCACTACTCCAAAAAACACAAGAGGAAGCTCAAGGCCAGAGAAACAAAAGGACAGAGATGACTGCCTGCAGAAAACACCCTGGCAGTACCAAGTGCCTAGGTGGGGCATAGGGCTGCCTGAGGCCTGCCATGACTCTCCCAAACCTTGCATGGTGAGTGTCACCTGCAGCAGGGCAGCACTAAATGATGGACTGCCCTGTCCCAGAGAATGAAACTGCCTCACAGCATTTTTTATTTTTATTTTTGTTAAGGTAATATCTACATGCCTTTTGCCCCATTTATCATCCTGGGAATAAACACACCTTTCTGAAAATGATGGCACACGTGGGGACAGTGACCCATACACAGGCAGGGCCAGCACATGGTTTCTCTATCTCCAAAACAGGATGCTCCACAACAGAAGGACAACAGCTGGGGCAGGGAGGCTCACCTGCCCAGCTACCAGCATGATGCAGGCTCACTGTCAGCTCCCCATTCTGCATCCTTTTCCTTTCACACTTGCATTGAGAGGGTAGGCACGGCCTCCAAGCCACCTCCCCAGCCCCTTCACACAATGAGCACCAGCAGCAATTCCAGCTGCAAAGTTTGCTTTCCTTGACACACAGTTTACTTTCTCCATTCCCCCGCATCCCGCCCCTGCCACTTACCCCTCACTCCAAAAAGGCGCTCTCAAACAGGCTTAAGCTTTAAACAAATAAGGGTTTGGAAAGCAGCAGCCTGCTCCCGTTTCCCTCCCCACTGCCTCTGCTCTCCCCCCGCCTCCAGCTCGGAGCAAGGGCGCAAGCAGTGCTGGCAAGCGCCGCGCAGGCACAGAAAACAAACACGTGGAGCCGAGCCAGCTGTGAAGTTGGATTTGGCGCACGCTGTTTGCAAAAGAAATAAAAGCACATGGGAGAAGGGGGAAGAGGAAAAGGGGCAGAGCGGAGGGAGCTGGGGGTGCCCCGGCCCCGAGGGAAGACTGTGTCTTACAAAGGCCTGGCAAGCACATGGGTGGGTTTGGATGTAGGGATGTTCTGCTGCAACATGTGAAAAATAAACACGTTGTTACCTCCTGGTGCTTGCAGCCCTCCCCACTCGACCTGAGGCTTCCCTATTCCCCGGGGCTCACGGTGCAAGGGGGCCAGTGCAGGGATCACCAAGCCAACTTCCCCATAGCCTCAGCAGAGATTATGTGTGTTAAGGGCATGCATTCACCCTAATCCTCCTCATCAGCCTTTTTTCCTATCCCTTCTCCACTGTCCCTTTCTGAAAGGGCTGTAGACAAAATATTCCTCCTCTTACACCCCAGCTCCCTGGGGATGCCAGTGGGGGCATTATTCTGCTCTCACCAGTATGATCCAGCCGTGGGAACGGCACTTGCAAGTACTAGGAACAGAGTACATCGCTTTAGGGCAATGCCAGTCCTATGCCAGCTTTTCTCCACCTCTCTCTTATCAAGTGGAAACTAAACAGAAGCCCATGCCCTTTGCGTGGTTTGGGGTAGAATCTAGCAATTTGACACGGTTTGCCGGTGGTTTCCACCAAAAGCCATAAACCTTAGAGAGGGTTATGGCTCTCCAGGAGAGATCCTGAACAGCCCTAGCTCTCAGAAGGTCCCCATGTGCATTAGACAGGCCGGGTTGACCACCCAGCCCTCACAGGCAGGTTTCCATCAGCCTTGTCACCACCTCTGAAGTACAGCAGGGTCTTTCCCCTGTCCAGATCTGCCATGAACACTCGTCCCCCTGCATCGCTCCAATGTGACCCTAAGATACAATACTTTGTTATCATCCCTCCTGCAAACCATATTACTGACACCCTCTCACAGACAAGGAATGTTAACTTAGTTTGGAGAAATCTTGCAATTGCTTTTTTGTTCTCAGAATGAAATTACTGGGATGCCAAAATAGCCGTGGATCACTGCAAATAAAACCCTGTTTGAAACAACCCAACCCTTCCCTTTTGGGGACAAATTACATATAGCAAAGAGGGACAGAAACTCATAGTCTTGGAAGTTGACTGTGGAATCACTTCATCTTTTGGACAGAGCGTCATCCTACCTTGTGTATCAGCTTCCCAGGCTGCAAAAGCAGGAACAGCAAACCCCAGCTGGTATGAGTGGTACGCAGATGAACAGTACACACCAGATAGCTCTGGATTCTCAGGCAAGAGGTGCTAGACAGGTATGCAGTCTTATGATTTATACTGCTTTCTGGCAGCCCCAGGACTTCTGGATTATTAAGATACAGATGTCAGCATCCTGAGGGTACAGCTTCAGCAAGTTAACCAAGCAGGGAGGGGCAGGCTGATTACAACAAGAGAAGAAAACACAAATTTGCACCATACACAAAATATTGTGGTTAATGGAGACAACAAGCAAGAGATTATTGACAACAAGAGAACGGGATAACTCAGCAGAGTTTGTCAGACTAAACTTTCCGTAATCACAGACTTCAGGGAAATTTTTTGTCAAGCAAATATTCAAACATCCAGCTGCCAAGAACTAAGTAAACAGAGAAGGAGAAACAGCAGAGTCAATGTGCCACCATATGTAAATGCCCCATGACTGGGCACTGCAGCCCACCCAAGCCCATCAGCTGGCACTCCTGAAGCTCCAGGCTGAGCTGAGGCAGGAAGACCTACCACCAGGTTACTGAACAAGAAGCAATTCACACCTTCCAAATATCCTCACAGAGCCTGGCAGGTGTGGGTACAGCAGTTTCTGTGGGTTAGTGGATGCTTTCCTGCAGTATGCGCATACACATGCAACCACCTGGGTAAGTGAAATGGAGCCCAACTCCATACTGAAGGGCTCCAGGGCACTGAGTGACACCCAACATCTATTGGTATCACACACCCATTTTCAGTCTCCAAAGTCTGTGGTGGTCGTTACCATGCTTAAGAAGAGCCAGAGACCTGTGCCAAATCCACACAGATCCCAGACCTGAGGCCAGGGCTGCTGGTGGCACCAGCAAGCTGAAGCAAGCTACGCCTGGGGACGGTGCTGCCACAGTGTCCCTGTGCTGCACTCAAACACACCTGTGATGCTCCCAGGCCTAAGCAGGCAAACCAATAGAGCACCAAGCCATATAGATGGGCCAGCTGCAGGAAACCCTGTACTAAGTGTTGCAAGGCTGCACAAAGGCTGCAGCCACTCTACATGCTTTTTATTTACGTTGGCAAACACCAATGGGTGGGAGGAAAGCAAACCTTGAAGAGGCAAAGGAAATTTCTTTAAATCATGCAGAGAGTCAGCAGTATAGCAAGAAAGGGAAACATTGGTCTTCTGCCTCCCACCCAAGAGCTTGCACCTCGGTCAGTGCTTTCCACCCATGGTTCAGGAGACTGCTGAAAGGGACATGTGGATGACTTCAGGGGTCCAGGAAAAGGGATGAAAACATGCAAGTCCAGATTAACTGAGCAGTAAATTGTATATGTGCATCTACTACCTCCATGGGAAAGTATTCAAGAACACATATGTCAAAAAATAAAGCTGAAAACCAGCATGTGCAACCACACATGTGCTTCTTCTGACTGCCTGCCTCTATTTTCTTCTATCATATTATGACAGGTGAAACCAGGGTGGTTAT
This sequence comes from Chrysolophus pictus, assembly GCA_037305975.1. Classification (NCBI taxonomy): domain Eukaryota; kingdom Metazoa; phylum Chordata; class Aves; order Galliformes; family Phasianidae; genus Chrysolophus; species Chrysolophus pictus. The sequence continues at coordinate 112,539,771 of CM074576.1, read as the reverse complement.
ATATATTCATTTGCTTCAGATCAGACTTCTCTTGGTTGATAAGAAAGAAATGTGCAAGACATGAGGCATGTTCCAAGGGCAGCACTGGCTGCATCACTTTCCTGTTAGTCACTGGCAACCAATGCATACACAGTGGTGCTGCTGTAGACATCTTTTGGCACATCTGGGGCCAGTTGCACAAGTAAGAGACCAAAAATTTACACACTGCCGCCAAAACTGCTGGGGAGAGGAAGTGTATGGTCTCCAGACCAAAGTTACTGACACCTTTGGAGTTTGAGTTTGTGGTTAAGTTCAGGAGATTCAAAATGGGATTAGGAAAGCAGCTTTTCCCCTAGCTGAGCAAAAGGAGTTTTGAAAGACTGGAGGGTCAGGGAGTTTGTTGGTCTCCATCTTGCATGTTTGGTGGCTGTGGATAGTGACTCTGCCTGGGACTATACCGAGCATATTTACTTATTCTATCCATATAGCATTGGCCACGGTCTCCAAACCAACAAATTGCCGAGCAGCATAGATCAACTGCTGCAAGTACTTTCAACCACGAAAACACCTTAAAGTAACAAGATCTCTCCATTAACTTTCTCTTCTCTATATTCTCACCCTCAGGTTGCTACTGTAGAACAGCCTTGGGGCGATTAAATCAGCAGCCTACGCACCGTGCAATATTGGTGGCCCAAGGCAGTCACCAGGAGAGTAGAACATGCCTGAGTAGGCTTTCCATCTGCCATGCCCTCCAGCAACACAAATTTGTTGAACAGGAGGCTCCTTTGGATAGAGGCATCAAGGGACAAGATGCTTCCCAAGCATCTTACGCATGTCAAGGCTCCCTGATGGGAACAACTGAAGCAGAGTTCAGCAGCATCCCATATCACACCAGGTGTTTCTGGCAGGGCACGAAAATGGCACAGCAGTCCTGTCTCCCTGTGGGGAAAATGCTGATTTTGTTTTTCAAACAGCAACCACACTGGTTCTGGATCCTCGCTGATAAAAAACAGGCAGATTTTTCATCCACTCACTATAGCTTCCAGCAACTGGAACCTCAGGCTGCTGTTAGTACTCAGTCACAACAGTAGACTTTGTCTTGATACTGTTCAGATCACCTGGGCCACACAGCACAACACAGCCAGATTTTAGAACTATGACTTCGAAGCTTCCCTGCATGACAGAAGGGGAATGATAAAGGGTTAAAGCTGGTGTAACCTCAAAATCACTCTCTGCTTTCCAAAGCAAGAACATCTTTGGCAGGGTCCCCATCTGGGAAATGACATCCCTTCCCCCCCTCACTTCCCCTTCTTCTCCCCCTGAACTCAGAACAAAGCATTGCACTGCCCAACATGTTCCTCAACTGGTTTCATCTTGGTCCAAATGCTGCTTGTGTTTAAACTCTTGCCAAAAAGAAATGCCTTAAAAAATAATATTAAAAAAAAAAAGGCATGTGTGGGGCAGAGAGGGAGGAAGCAGAGAGAGTAGAGGGAAGTCATTAAAATTGAATCTTGCTTAGCTACCAGTGGAGAAGAAAGAAAACAGTGGGGAGAGGAGATTTTTCTCTTGTGATATGTCACATCATCTGGGAGCCAAAACCAACGGACCCAGAGGAGACAAGATTTCTCTGCACAATCTTTCACCTGGGCTCAAACCAACTTACTTTGCCTTTCCAGATCATTGCATGCCACCACACCATTATCAGAAGAAGCATCTTCTTCCTCAAAATACATTTTTCACTGCTCTCAGCTGTAGCTTTCTTGCACAGCAAGAAAACAGCATCCAGGGCTGATGGAGACCAAATGCTCTTCCCTTCTGCTCATCCTGGGGGCCACACTTCAAGCATTCTGTCCCAGCACGGTACCTCTTCTTGCTGCAAGGCCAAACCACCCCCTGAGCCATCATCAGCAGAGGGCTGGAAGACACAGCACAGCCTGCCTGCCCATGTTAGCCCTTCTGCCTTCTTACTAAACATGGAGGCTTGGCCACGGTAAAGCCATAGGGAATCCTAGAGGAAATACAGCCTGCAGATGGCTTGTGCGTGCTCTGTGGATAAGTTGGATGGGCCAAATGAAGAGCCTCAGACAGACTCTGTCTCCCAAACAGACACCCTCCAGCCAAAAATAAAAAAATACTCTAAAAAATCACATCAGTTAAAGAAGCATTTAAAAGCAAAAAAAAAAAAAGAAACAAAAAACAGTCCAGTTTAGAGAGTCTGCAAACGCTGAACTCAGAGACACGCAGAGGATGTTTTTTGTTCCCTCAAAAGGGAACAAAAGCCCTCGGTTTCCCCTCCTCCTCATTCCCGCGTCTCCCCATCAGGGCTGTCAGAGACAGTTCAAGGCTACCCAGCAGCAGTCAGAAACCAGGCCTTGCTGAAGGAGCCTGGGAGGGAGAGCTGGGGAGCCCCAGCAGCCTGAACTTGTTTCCCCTGGAGGGTGACTAAAGGGGAGCCTCTGTGGCATCCTATATCCCACTGCTTGCTGGTGCTTCCCTCTGGGGTTTGGCTTTCTCCACTGTGACTCTGGCTAGCAGGGCTGCGATGCTCCAGGACTTGCTGACACTACAATTAGGAACCCACAGCAGGTTGGAGAGGGAGAGAGATTAACTCCCTTTTTGTTAAGTATCTCATTACTGCTATATTTTTAAACACAGCTGGTCCAAAATTTTTTTCAGTGAAGCCATAAATAAATAAATACTTGAAGGAAAATTTCTGTGATCTGAAAACTTCACCTACTGGTCTAGCCTTAGTCAAACGGCATTCTCTCTCTGCTACACTTAAGCCTTATGTACTCCCTTTTTCTTTAAGAATGATATCCAATGATCTGTGTAAGGAAGTTTGAGATTTCACTGCCTTCACTATTAGAGGTTTTAACAACCAAGCACCCTCCTGGCCAGCATAGCAATCGGACGCTCGTTCTTGTCCTATCTGTTGAGCTTCCATTTGTCTTGTTAAAGGTGGTACTTTCCCTTAAGACCCAAAGATCCAGACACTGAAAACACATCCTATAGTCTCATTTGCAAAATATTTCTTTTCCTGCTCCTTGTGAGAGTACTACTTGGTGTCCTGGTCTGTCTTCCTTTTGCAGATCATCCCACCTGTCATCAGCTCTCACTTCTCCATCCTTCTGAACTTGTTTTAGAGAGTAATCTGTTTCTACAGCTGTGGAAAATATTCAAAACCATCACCTGTCACGACATCCTGCATAAAGCAGTAAGAACTACAACAATACTCACTACCTCCTATTAGCAATCTGTTAAGGAAAGCAAACAGACACCCACTTCTGAAGAAGACCGAGAGGGGAGCCAGTTTCTCTCCTCCAGCCCTTCCCCCGAGTACCAGATGCATATAAAACCCATGTCTGCGCAAGACTTCTCTGCTACGAAAATAGTAAATAATGTCTTGGGGGGTATCTGAAAAAAAAAAAAAAAAAGGCCCGCAGCCTGAGGCTTTGCACACAGAGCAATGGGAGATCTTGCCCCCAAAAGGCTGCCTTTCCATGGTACATCTCATCTGACCAGCCTGGAGCCCATTTAAACCTTGGGAAAGATGGTTTGGAGCTCGGGGCCTCTTCACCCAAATGCTAACCCACTTCATGCAGCCCAAAAAAGGAAACAAATTCATGACCAAATTGCTTCCAATATTTTTTTCCAAGCTATTGTTATGTGACTGCATTTGGAAGCAAGAGAGAAAAACAAATGCATAACTGTGGTCAGTGCCTGTTCTAGAATAGGGAAAAAAAACAAAACAAAAAAACCCCAACAAAATCCAATCCTTGTTTTATATGCTTAGTGACTTTTGGAGAAGATTGTACCTAATGAAGAGAGCAGGGAGAAGCAGTGACACAGCATAGCCAGCCACTGGACCATGAGAGACTGACCACGGGAGATGCAGAACAGATGGTAGCCTACCATCCTCTTATGAAAGTATACAGTTCAGCACTAGAAATTCTTAAAAGACACAGCAAACCTGGTATGTGCTCAGTTCTTTACGGGAAAACAAAACAGCAACAGAAAGATGACTTTTTGGGTTTTCCAAAGATCCTTACATTACCTGTCCAGTAAAGAAAAACAAGGAACATTTGATTACAGAGATTCTTTTAATATAACACTATTAGGTACTCTCCAAAACTGCAATAAAAAGACATCCTCTGCCTCAAGGAATGTATCCCTAATTGCTTACAGAGACTGTCAACGCTTTCTTTGAGATGGGAAGTCTGTGACTGTCCCAGAGCACCAAATACCCCTAGAAAAAAACTTTCACTGTTCAGTGAAACTGTAGAGCAGCTCAGTCAGTACCTACTCCAATACAATCCCCTCCAAATTATGTTAAATACTGTCAGCTGGCTATGGACCACATAGCCAATATTAGAAGTGGAAAGGAATAAGTACTTTGTCCCACCCCCTGAAACAACTGGGAAAACTCACCTGCACGCGAGAAATCCAACCTCAGAATCATCAATATCAACCATTTATTAACTTGAGCATCTGCCATACTTTATCCTGGGATGGGTGAAGGAAAGTATTCTGGTATAGTCTCATTTCCAACATGCTTCAGGAGTTAACAGTCTCTCACGAGAGACATAAGCTATATAAGCATTAACTGTAACAATGGGCTAAAAAACAGCTTCCAGAATTCCCTCTACAAGCCTAATAGGGAAACAATGACAATTTCCCTCTGTGCTTCTCACCAGCTGAAGCCTGTCTGTTTTCCAGCCCCCCTCGCTTTGCCGATAACAAACATCTGGTAGGAGCATCTTCCCTCATGTGAGAGGGAAACTGACCCATCGCAGCATCTGGAGCTCGGTACCTCAGAAAAGCCCTGGAGAGCCTCTGCTATAAAACCCACAGGGGAACTCTGCCTGTTTCATCTATTGACTGCAGAAGTGCTACATGGAAAATAAGGCTATTTTTTTTGCAGCCCCCAAGTAAGGGCCTCAGTAAAGACCTTCAGAAACAGCACACAAGGAGCCTGTGGTGGAGGCGATCTCCTGAAGTCCACCTCAGCTGTACCTTTCTTAGGATCTTTATTTTAGATTTCCCAGCCCTTCTCTACACCAGCTTTTACTTGTTCATCAACTCAGTAGAAAGCCCTCGAAGCCCAAGGCTGCAGGCTCCCAGATGAGGCTGCCTCACTGCATCTGACTGACATCCCCTGAGCTCTCTCACTCTGCTGGTGGCACTCCCCTTGCAGATGCTGGCACCCCACTGCATGCTGCAGGCACGTTTGTAGGCCTCACTAAGCTGCCTCCCCAGCCACCTCTAGGACATGAACCCCTCTGAACCCACTAAATATCACAAGATCAGAAACCTTGGTGGAGATCCATCTCTCTGAACCTCTAAACCCCAATTTGCCTGACAAGGGTGAGCAGTGGAAGCAAAGAGGTGGCTCTACTTTCAGAGAGGCTGGTTCACCTCCAAAACAACCTGCAGGGAGGCTGCAGCCCTGCCTGCCCGGGCAAGGGCTCCCAGAACCCGCTCTAACATGCCAGAGCCCTGCTCACTCTGGTCTGCTAGGGCTGGGAGCCTTGCTCCAGCAGCAGGGAGGCACTGCCAGCGGCTCCTCTGTGCCCTCCCCAAAACAAGTAAGGACAGGGGCCTTTGAGATTTCACCCAACAAGTCTATCTCAGCCCTGGCACAGGGACCTCAGGCAGAAGAGGGGAAGTTAAAGCCCAAAAATTGGGAATGAGGGAGATGCAAGGGCCCAGCTGTGGCCCTCAAATCCTTTAGGAGGCAGCACGCACGCAGGGAATGGATGCAGGACCCACTGTAATCCTATTCTCCCTCCCCACTGCAGAATTGAGAGGGATATGGATGCTGGAAGAAGTTATTTTCACTGAGAATGAAGACAGATAGGTGCCACAACATTTTTCGACACCTTCCCCACCCCCCAGCCTGCCAATCCAGTGTCTGTGGTCTTCACAGTCTCTTCACGGTCCTTCATCCACAAGGAACAAGCTGGTACCAAAAGACACCGAAGAAAACTTTTTATCTGTGCAGCTGTCTGGCATCTCCCACTACACTCATGCTTCAAAGGCATGTACTGAGCCACGGAGGAGCCATGAAGGCCCAAATACTGCATCAGTGACTCTCCTGCAATTAAATTACTTTGCTTGCAGAGGGCAGAATGAAATCCACTTGCAAAACAGAGGAGTCCTGCTTCAAACGGGCTCTCCACAGAGCAGGGGAAGGAGTCATCTTCACCCAGCCACAAAGAGCCTTTGGCAATATGATGCCATTAAAACATTTCAAAGCATTCCTCCATGCTAGAAGCCTCTGACTACAGCTGAGACTTTTGCTCACACACAGCAGGACATAGCCACGAGCAGCCCTCCAAGAGGGTTTGCCCACAGCTCTTCACAAACACACAGGTGCCAGAGGAGAATAAATATGCATCCCCACCTGCTCCCTAAAACTTAGCACTGCAAGTCGGCCAGGAAAGCAAGGGGGGAAGCAATCCAATCCTCTTTTGAGAGATAGTTCCCCATTTCCCCATCCAGCCAGGCTCTGCTCATGTCCCACGAGCAGTTAGCGTTTGGGCACTCCTGTACATTTTCATCTTGGGTACCAAGAGCCAGTACCTCCAGAGCATGGTCCCAGGACCCCAAGTAAGAAGGTACACAGCATTTATGTAATTAGATCATTTTGCTTGCAGTGTGCACATTTACTACACTGGCTCTTTGCTCTCCCAGCTGTCTTTCAAAGCACCATGCCATGGTGCTAACCATGGTGATAACCAGCTGATAGGAGAACTGAAGGCAGAACTGGCTCCTTTCCTTCCCCTTCAGCCATGCACTACTGCAGCTCTCCATAGCAGCAAGACACTACCAACACCAAGAGCCCAATGCGGGGCTACCAGGAAACATGGGGTCTGCATTAATCTCCAGCCCTGACGTGCTGAGTGACCCCAAGGCACACGTCCTTTTTCATGCTTTACTTTTATCTCTCGCCCTCCATTTGCCTTGCTGTTTTGAATGAAGATATAGGAACTGCCTCCCACTACAGGCTAGCAGCGTCTAACAGAGCTGGGTGCCAGTCTTGGTTAAACCTTTAGACCACTACTGCAATATGGCGGGGAGGGGAAGAAAGCATGGCAGGTCTTCCCCAGGCCTTCACCCAGAGAGCCAATGTTAAGAAAACTCTACTTATCTTCAGTGCTTAAGCTATGCAAAAACTGGGTTATACTCAAATTTTTGTGGCTGCTGAAATTTTTGCTTGTTTTCTTGGTCACTAGTTTGGGAAATTTTTGTAAAGGTGGTTCTTTGAAGTGGCTTGAAGGTCTGAAGCTATCCCAGGGGTCAGACTGTAGGGCAGAGTGCAAGTGAGGTGATCAGACATCAACACTAAATATGACTTGCCACTTTGCTCTTGACATTGTCTTCTTCATGCCTCTTTCTCCTCTCCAAATCTGCAGTCAAAGGAGATCACAAGGAAAACCCAATTGTTTATCTAGCAAGTTCTTTGCTGCCTATTTTAGTGCTTATGTAAAAAGTTGACTCGTGCTTGCACAGAAGTCAGCAGACTTCATGGGGCAATCAGTGGGGCTCCACAGGTTGTATTGTATATTTCTGTACCAGGCAAATGCAGCTAGCAATCACTGATAGACTGCTGCCTGCCTCACAAGACACAAGGTTGGCTGGTCTTCATCACATAGCTTCATATGTTAGTACTGACCCCTTTTCTCTAGCATCTTTCATCCCACCAAGCTAACGTGCTGCATGTGCATAACGAGCACAGCCGATCATCAGCTTGAGGCCTCTACTCTCTCTGCTGGCAAGGCAACCATATCTGAAGAACTTTTGAAGTAAAGATTACATTTCCATGTGAGAGTAGGTGTTTGGGAATGATTTGTACAGCTGCTACACTGGTGACAGTGGGACCATCCCACAGATGTGCCAACAGTGACTTTGTATTTAAAAGCAAGAGGAGAGCTGTCGAGTCCCTCAACGCTCACATCTCAGTAAGTATAATTAAGTCATCCCAGGTGTGTTTCAAAAATCCCACCCAGCATGTTTTTGAAAACCTCTCCTTCTACTGTGATTCAAACCCACCTCTTCAGGCTGACAGAGCTTGGGTTTGTTAAACAAGCAGCATTCATTGGGAAAATAAAATAAAAAAAAATCATATTTCCATCATCTTAGATTCAAGAGGCCCAAAGGAATCACTTGCTGACAGTGCCAGGCTCTGGAGAAGTGGGGCCAGCTCACCCTTTCTACCACCCACAGCTGAGGAACGTGCAGGCAAGCACTGCCATCCTGCCCCAGAGGGGGCTGCTATCCAGCAGAGGGCTGGAGCAGCGAGAAGGCTTCTCCATGTCAGCTGCAGCTTGGGGAGCAACTTGGAACAGAAGGCACTAGATGAAGTAAATTATTATTCGGCATCCAGAACTCCATTGGCTTCCAAATAATTGTCTATTTGTGTGCGTGCATGCACAAGAATCCTCGTTCCATGGTCTCTGCCAGCATATTCCCAGTGCTGTCACTCTTGGGGGACAAGGCCCATACTTGTATTCAATCTTGGCATTGGATCTTGAACACTAAAGTTTCAGATTTTGTTTTAAAAAACATTTTCTCTGGCAACTGGGCTGTTAATGGATTATGTTTTTGCTCTTGCCTCCTCCCCACCTTTAAAACCTTGGCACCAAAGGACTTCTTTGAAGATAAGGCCAAATTTGCAATTTAAGGGGTGGAACTTCATAAAGCTAGACGTGAAAGGATGGAGAGGAGGGGAAAAAAAAAAAAACAGGAGGCACTTTTCTCGTTGAGATATACACTGTACAGTACATAAGATTACAATGGCTTCTCTGTACCACTGCTGGCTGGAGTAATAAATTCACTGCAGCTGCAGTGCTGCTACCTACGCTAGACTCCCCAGGGGTCACGCTCAGAGAGCAGCTTGACACCAAGCCTACCCTCCTGACCAAAACCAGAGCCCACATCCACCCCGCATACACGGATGGATATCCCCCAGAGGTGACCGCAGAGCCTCCTATTGGGCTACCAACACCACAGGAGGTTCTCTGCTGAAACCAACAGTGGTCCTAACCAGACAGCTTTCTCAGCAGCCAGCAAAGCCATGGTGTCTCTGCATCTCTAGCAGATCTACTCTCAGCACCACCAGGAGGCAGGGAAGTGCCACTCACGGGTTCTGCAGGTGGAGAGCTGAGGCAAAGAGCAACTTGCCCCAACGTGGGCAAAAGTTTGCAAGGCAGAGAGCAGAACTCAGCTCTCTTCACCTCCCTACAGCAAAAGCATGGCTAAGCAAGGTAGCTGCTCTACCTAAATGCAGCAGAATAAATCATAGTGACATTGCCAGAGGCATGTGCCTTTTTCACATAAATGCTGTATTCCAGGCCAGTGTATCCACATTTGAGGTTTATTTCTTAAATACTACCTCTGTAGGTTTATATCTGTATAAGTTTTCTTAATACACTCAACATACTGATCCACAGGGCTCTGCCTAACCTATCTTTTTCAAAGCTGAAGACACAACACTAACAGGGATCTTCACACCCTTTCCCTCTCCACTCCTCTGATTAAAAGAAAACAACAACACAGGAGAGAGGCTCAATGTGCAGTCTTTAGACACACAAGCTTATTCAGATTCACTGATGTTGCAGCCAGTGAGTAACTCCTTGTATTTGGTAAGGCTGTAGGACCATGGCTCTACATAAGAGTAGGATTTGCTGGCTAATCTTACAGACTGCTGAAGAAAAATGGCATTGCCACCATAGGACTTGGGACTTACTGTCTATGCCTCAGAAGCTCGCAGCAAATGACTGGTTTCCAAGCCACCATCTGGCTTTCACAGACATATAGAGAGCCCACAGCCCCAGAACCCTGTGATCTCAACAACAGTGGGTTTTCACAGGGGCAACGTGCCGCTGCGTGGTTTGGACTTGGCCCAGCCAGCCTCCAACCCACTGCATGGACACAAGGTGCAGTCGCACTCCCCACGTCTATAGAGGGGGCTTAGGGGAGGCTTTGGCCACGGGTCAGCAGCTTCCCCAGAGCAGCCAAGCTGAAAGCGAGGGTAAAGTTTGGCTCTCACCTCTGTGCTGGCATGCTGCCCACAGAGAGGGCGAAGAAGCTTGAGCACGTCCCACACGCTCCCTGAAGCACATTTTCCTCCATAGGTCCCACCAGAGCCAAAATAAATTGGCTCTGGCTCTTACTGGAGCACTCTTGCAAGGCAGGAGAGCAGCCCCTCTCAGCACAGAGCCTCACTGCACCAGGTGCTCTGCTAACAACTCCATCGGGGCCAGCTGAGTCCCTCAGCCCGTTTGGCCTTTTTCAGGGACGAAAAGAGGCCATTCAATAAAGGGAGCATGCAGGCTCCTCAAGGCAGTGGTCTGTTCCTTGTTTGCGTACAAAACCCTTCAGAACCATGTGAGTGCTTTGGGCTTTTCCCCCACAACAACAGCTCTCTGAGCTCCTCAGCCAACTTGCTCCCACTGTACTCATACCATTTTTGCCTCCACTTTCCTCCAACACTCCTGCAGCTGTGTTGCTGGAGCCCACGCTCCTACAGAGGGGAGATTTTAAAAACTCTGAAGCGCAAATATGCACACAAAGCAAATTTTAAAGGCTTCCCATCCTGCAAGCGCTGCCTCCAGAAATGAAGCTCTGAGCGCTGCGTTCAGCCAACGAAGCAACGGAAACAATGCCGTATGATTCAGGGCCAAGAAGGATGAAACCAAAGAGCAGGAAATAAGAAAAAGACGTTTGCGATGAATTTTGTCAGACAGTCACCTAAAACACATTTAGAAAAATGGAAAGTGATCTTCACCAGGACCTGCAACTCCTTTATTTCTTACTCTCTTCAAACTGTCCTTGTGGCCTAGGCACTGTAAAAAGCCACAACCTTTTAAGCTGGTACTGACCACAGGAGCACCAGAGTACACAACAGCAGGTTTCTCCCTCAGGATGTTTTCAGTCTAACCAGAAACAGGAAGTCTGCAGAGGTTTTGCAAAAGAGCTTCTACATTGTGGGATACCCCATCCCAACAGCAGAGTCTGCAGCATAGAGTTTTTGGCCTGGAAGGCAATGGTTTCAAAGAGATCTGCAATCCCTGGTCCATAACATGCCAGCAGTAATGCACCGAAACATCCCTGTACATAAAAGAAGTCCAAGGGAATTGCTCCTCACTTTCCCTAGGCATTCAATGTCAGGCATTAGAATGACCAATCCACCATTATTTACGGCCCAAGAAACTTCTGTTAAGCCAGAGCTACACTGGCCTGCTGCTGCTCCAGCTTCTTGTGGGCTGAGTCACTGAGACTGACTGAGCTGAAGCTCTGCTCTGAGAGACACGAGAGCTGGTGCTGCTGGCTGGCATGATGGTTCCAATGACAGCCCCACTTCAGTTCTCACCCCCATCTGCACCATTTTCTGCGATGGGAGACTGAGGCATGGGGCTACAAAGGAAGCTGTTTAAGCTTGTGCAATGCACATGCAGTGGCTGTGGGCAGTCCAAGCAGCTCGACATTCAAACCTGTGCTTCCACCTGAAGAGTGTTCTTCTGCCTCTATTGCTCATCAGCCCAGGCAGAAGAAATAATTTGTCACGTAGGGTCTCAGCCTGTGCTTGTAAGGACACACAGTTAAGGAAGAGGCCAGGAAGCACTGACAGGTGGATTTGTTGGCATTTTAATCAAGCGTAGTCATCCAGTAACAATGAAGAGAAACTATAAAAAATCAGACCTGCTCTTCACAAAGGAAACGGAAGCATCCCCTCCAATCTCTGGGTAAGATGGGGACCACGTAGGCTACTCACTTTCCTGACCCCACCTGCATGCTCTGTGCTGAACAGGAGGCTCCACCAGCTCACAAAGAGCTGTTAGTTTTGAGAACAGAACAGAATTTCAAGAAGTAAGAGGGAGAGGGCAGTAATTAACCTATCTTCTGAAAAAGTGCAGTTCTGAGCTGTTGAGTCTTCTACTCAAAACGCTGGAAAACCTCAGCAGACATGGGGCACCCAGCCTCACTGTGCAGTGGTTTAGAGCCTCCCGCCCTGTGCTCATGGGCTATCATGACAGTACATGATACAGAAAAGCTGTATTTTCCAGTCCACAGGGATACAGAGCACCCGTAAGACATATATGCCATTTTGTAGCACATACATTCACCTGTAAAATTTCTTCTTTGTGCAAAGCAGAGATGTGTGTGGATTCAGCTACTTGTGCTGGGATTTCTCTCACAGAATGGTCCTATATGTATGCATGTGTATTAGAAAAGGAGAAAACAGGACTTGTTTTCCAAATCTGTAAGGATCTTTGCACACCCTTCAGATGAGCCTGCTTCATTTTTCCCTAATGGGAACTACACCAGCAGAGAGAACTGCTGACTCCAGCCCTCACAGCAAACACTTACTGAGATCTTGTCTGTGTTGTGCACAACAGATAAAGTCCTGCAATCGTATCTCAGGAATGGGTACATTAGAAAATGTACATAGAACAAAATTCTGTTTATTTCTTGTCAGAGAGTATCACGCACTCAGCGGGGAGCTCACAGCTCTCCCTAATTGTCCTATTTACTTTAGCAGGTCCCAAGATGACTCCTATTAGCAAAGGAAGTTATTTCACCTTCATTTCTTTTGGTCACTTAAATAAACAGCACAAATCGTCCTTGCAAATCTGTGAAATGTTTCTGCTTGAAATCCTTCCCAGAACTACAGACCTCAATATCCAACCCATTAAAAAAAGGTCTTGTCCATGTATGTATGTAGATATGCATATATATTTAAGAGCCCTCCACTAAACATAGGCACATCGAGGCAGTTAGTTTCAAAAGAGAAGAAAACTAAGTTAAAATCCTACTTGCAAAAAGCATCCATGTCCTCCTAATGTTTTCAGTGATTATTTTTTAGCGCATGGGAAAAGAAATTTAATGGCAGATTGCAAATGCATTTATCAAAAGGATAACATAGTAGCGATGTAGAAGTTAGAACTGGACACCAAGAAAATCTAACAGCTTAGGACACGCCTGGAATTACAGGCGGGCACACAGTGTGTGTGGAAGCCTGTTATCCCACTTGCATAATGCTGCAGAGAGGTCAAGAGAGTTTCTTTAAAGCAAACAAGAACAAAAAAAACCTTTAATAGACCTGAACTGTCTTTCCCACAATGCCAGTGAAATCACACTCGGGGTACCTGAATTAGTTGAGGAAGTGCTCAAAGACACACAGTTTCTATGAAATATCTTTTGCCCGCTGGGGCTATTGGGAAAAGCCTACTGTAATTTTTCAAAGTAAGCATCAGTATCTGTGGGGCATTTTAGAAAGTTTCATTTGGACACAGCTACCAATCCCTACACATCCCACTCTGCCCCCAGCACACCAGTGCCCTTTCCATTTGCAGTCACCACCAAGAGGACCTGCCAAAGTTAGAGCCCAAGCGGCCAGGAGACATATAGGCACAAGTCCCTCAGCATCCCACCACAGAGCAGAAAATCTCCACCCCAAACCCAAATCACTCCTCGTCCTTGCATCAGAGTTAAAAACCTACAATTGCACAAGAAAAGGACAGAAATTGTGCTCGCAGATTACCCACCCACGCTTTTCTCTGCATCAGCAGCACAACCCCTTCACACAGCACGCACCGAAACGACTCTACTGAGTCTTGCCTGCAAACTCCCATCTGCTTTTGACAAGAGCTGAAGCAACACGGCTTTTCGAACAGCTTTTCCCTCTCCCCCTCTCCACCACACGCTCCGTGATCAGTTGGTGGTAGGGATGGGGAGACACTGCAGACCCAGCTTTTGGGGAAGGTTTAAGCAAAGTGCCGGTGCAACACTGCATGTACACATTCTGGGCCCACCATTAAAGCCGCTTGGCCGAGGAGGAAGGTCTGGGAGGGGATGACCCGCTCCCCAAACCCACCTGCGCCAGCACAACCCCCATCCCCACATGGCAGGGGCTGGCGGGATGTCGTTCCTCTCTTGTCAGCTCCTTGGCGCGTCCGCTGACCCCTTCCCAGCATCCCGACAGCAACTTCCCCAACTCCAGCACAAAGCTTCACCACCACCACCACCGAGGCATGAGGAGGGGGGAAGCCCCGTGCCCCACGGCCGCCCCCAGCAGCCGCCCCCCAGCCCACTCCCGTCCGCTTCACTCACCGGGGGCTCGGGCCCAGCAGACGGGGGAGGGGGGAACGCGGCCGTGCCCGAAACGGAGAGAAGCAACAAAGAGGCTTAACTCCAGGAGCTGGGAACTTCCAGGCCGGATCTGCGGGGAATTCAGCACAGAGAGAGAGAGAGAGAGAGAAAGAGAAATAATAATAACGAGAGAAAAAGGGGAAAAAAAAAGGGGGGGGGGGAGAGAGAGAGAGAGAGAAAGGAAAAAAGCCTGATTTGGGGAGAAGGGGAGGGGAAGATGGGGGCCCTGGACTTGGGGTGCCGGCGGAGTTTTGCGCTGGTTATATGCAGAGCGGAGGCGCGGCGGGGAGAGCAGCGCGGGCGGAGGAGGAGGAGGAGGAGGAGGAGAAGAAGGAGGAGGAGGAGGAGGAGGAGGAGGAGGAGGGAAGGGGAGCTGGGGCACGGGGAGCCAGACCCTCCATACGGGTGACAGCTTTTGGATGACTGAACTCCCAAACAATTCCCTGCTCCAGCTACTCCTGCTCCTGAGCCTCCTCCCCTCCCCCTGAGGAGGAGGGAAGAAGAGGAGGAGCCAGAGGAGAGAGAAAATACCAAATAAACCCCCTTACCTAAAAAGCCGGGCAGCGGCCGCCAGCTCTCCCTTCCCCGGCGGTAACAATAACCGGCATCATCTGACCGTTGCCTACCCCGAACGGCAACCGCCGACACCCGCCGAGCCGCTCCCGCGCGGCCACCGCGCTCCTCCCGGCAGGCGGAAGCGGGAAAGTTGGGCCGAAAAGTTTGGTCTGAGCGGCAGGGAGGCCGCGGCGGCCGCTGGGGCAGCGGGGTGGCCTGTGGGATGAGGGCGGCGGGGCTCCCCGGCGCGGCGGGGGATGTGGCAGCCATGCCTCGCCGTCCCAGCCTGCGGCCAGGTGGAGTGGGCAGCGCCAACGGGCACTGCGGTCGTGAGGGAGGGAGCGGGATCCTGGGGTCACTGGGGGCAATGTTTGGGCTGTGAAAGCAGGCTGTAGATAAATACCAGTGGAGGTGTCGTGGAAGGCATTCTGAATGACCTTGCTGCTCTGCGGGGACCAAGCCTGAAAAGGAGTAGCGCCAAGCACCTGTTGAGCTTCCCAGGGAAGGACGGCTTTCCTGTGGTTTGCCAGATTCCAGCAGGCATCTGCTGAAGGGATGTAGAAGCAACCATGCACGCCTGGGGCTTCACAAGCTGGGTGACTTTAGCTGTCCGCACTCTTCAAGGGAGTTCATCAACACCAAGCCTTGCAGGACCGTTGTGTCACACCACTTCATGCCACGTCAGGATCTGCAGGAGAATTACATTCCTTCTCCTGGATCTGGCGATGGCACGCAGGGTGGGATCGGGCAGCTCCCTGTCGTCACCATGTGCCTCAGTTTCCCTGTTAGTGCAAATGGAGTTCAAACACATGCATATCTGCCCCACAGACATAACCAATGGTCGTGAAAGGATTGGAGGTCCTTCACTTGTCTGGTATCACCTACAGGCTCATTCACTCCTGGAGAGGATATCCCATTTGTGCTGCTTTGGGATTCATGGCAGACGATCTGGATGAGGATGTCAAGACATCTAAGACAAAAATGTAGGCGGAGAAAGAGGAAAAATGATGACTGTGTAGGAGGCAATGCTTTGCAGGTGAAATAAGATGAGCCCAACTGCTTATTTCAAAAACTGCTGCAGTTTTCCCCCAAAGTGCTGGGGTTAATATTTTACTAAATGAACACAGACTCTTCCAACAGAGGTCAACTATGTGTGATTCAGGCAGCTTGTCTCAAGGAAAGTGACTGACTCCCCTAGTCAGCCCATAAGTACAGCTTTTCTGAAAGTGATGTGAATGGAGAAAAGCAGGACAAGAAGGAGAAGAACTTTTCTCCCAACTGTCCCTGGCAGGTGCTTGGACTCCAGAAATCATCTCAGGCACACATTTTCAAAGGAAGCAACGACACCAATGCCTGAGATTACACCAAACCAACTCCTGCTCTCTGCCTCCCCCCATCCCAAAGGACATACAAATTCCCAAGCCCAACAACATACATACGAGTAAATTTAACCAAAGGTGCAGAGAAATCCTCAGTGTTTCAAAGCCCTTCGATAAAGGTCAGTTTAAAACAAATCTTCTGCTACTGCAAAGTCAGACTAGAATTGTTAACACCCTACGGTAAGGTTTCTCACACCTTTGTCCTGTGCAGAGCACAGATGATAAATGTGATTTGTAGTTTCTAAAAATGAAGTCCTTCAGTCAAAGGAAGTAAAAGAGAAAGATTATCTTCACTTTATCATTAGGTTTCAGAGTTATTCCTTTTCACCTGAACCTGTAGGAGGAATCTATACTCCTAGCTCACTCGTTTCTCATGAGTAAGGATGTTCTGAAGGACTTTTTGGTTGGCTTTTTTTTTTTTTTTTTTTGGATTTCTTTCTTTTATGACAAGGGTACTGAAAACGTCAAAACTGATTTTTCTGCAGGGTTTCTGGAGTTCCAAGGGAATACCTATCAACAGCTTTTCAGCTTGCACCCAAACGGGCACACTTATCAAGTTGAACACAAACTTCCTTCCTCCACGTTAACTTTGCTGTCTAATTATCTTCTAAAAACAGTTTCCTAGATTCCAAGATTTTCTTTTTGTTTCTCCGCAGCGCAGTCCTTAGGTGCTAAATCCATATGTAGACACCTCACTAAGTGGCCTAATTTTACAAGTGCTGAGACCTCTAGCACCTGTCTTGTCTGAAAAAAGGTGGTTTCCTAATTTAGAGCAGTCGTAAACTGTTCAAAATTAAAACAGGAATTGAATTAGGCCTGACGAGTTTTAGGCTTACAGAGGAGGAAAGAAAGAGAGGAGGGAGAAGAATTAAAGCTACCCTGTGCAAAGAATTGCCCTGGGGCTTGTTTAATGGTAGGGGAAAAAAAAAGGCTGGGATTGCAGCCCTGCAGGATTACTTTCACCATACATCCTTGTGGAGGAGGAAATGTGGGGTGCAGCAGCACCCTTCATTTACTGTTCTTCCCTTGAAGAAACTCCTAGAGGTTGGAGCAGAATGATGATTTGTGCAGCAGTGTCCCAAGTGAGCCCCCAGATGAGACAGCAGCAGTCCTGCTTGTGAACATCCACTCTCTCACTGTGCTGAGGATACTAGCTCTGGACTGGCACCCATTTATTTCAAACCACCCAGCAGAACTGCCCTCAGGGTGCCACTGACCTTGCTGAAGTTCAAAGCAGTGAGAAAGCCCAAACCCCCTCCTTTAGACCCACTCCCTGAAAGCTTTTTCCACAGGCGTGGCTTGCGGGGGGACTCATCCCCCTTGGGAGTTGCCAGAGCATCCTGATCCTCAGCCCCAACCCTCTGCAATCCCAGGCAAAATTCCCACTGTTGCTGCCATCATATGCAAAGGCTCCTCCTTGGGGCCGGAGGAGCTCCAGCTGTTTGACATTGTGCAGAGCAAGGCGGGGGGCACTGAGGGACTCCGCATGAAAGGGCGAGCTCAAAGGAAACCAGACCCTGGCATGTCGGTACGATACTCAGTGGGTAACAGGCTCAGTTAAGTTTGCTCATTCAGCCAGCTAAGAGGGAGAGTTTTCTCATCTGCCCTGTTTAATTCATCCACACATGCCTTCCAATTACGGATGGAATGATAAACAGAACAGGATGCTGGGGGTGGGGGGAGAGGACAGCCTACAGCCCCCAAGATTGAGCTCCCCGAAAACCTGTGACTTGCATGCTGCTGAGGGCTGTTGTCCTGGGGGGAGCCCATTGGCACTGCTGGCTCCAAGCTCTTCTACATTTTAGCCCAAACTCAAGCCTCTTTCTTTTCAGAAGCACATATTGCAGGTGGTGTGTGCACAGAGTGATGCTTCCACACCAGCCTCTGAGTCAGAAAAAACACCCAGCAAAAATTTATGCAGTATTCCTGCCTTCATCAGGACTCCCAGACTTGCACCCACATTTTCCTAGCTCTTAACCTTTGCAGAAATGGCATACTGATTGGAAGCATTGTACTACAGAACCAAAAGCAAGATGGAGAGGACTTTCTTTTGCAGAGTGAGCTCACAGCCATGTAACTGCCTTGCTGGAAACTCATAGTGACTCTGGTGAAGGAGGACAGGAGAACAAGGAAGCCATGAGTCTGCACTCCAGGAGCCAGCCGGTCCAAAGGCAGCAAGTTCCATTCAAAGTAGGGAAGTGAATGAAAGTCCCTGGTTCAAAGGAGTTTCAGCATGAGTTTTACTTTGTTTACCCTCTTGTAAAGCTATTTGTTACTTCGATAATCCATAGGAAGTGGGATCATTTCTCTCCCGGCATGTCAAATTAAATAAACAAATAAAACCTTGTTTGGTTGGTGAAAAGCTTAGAAAGAAAAGTGTATTTGTACAGGGATTGAGGATCTAAGCATCTTTCAGGAGCAGAAGATTAAGAAGGTAATCAGAGAAACAAAGAAGGAAACAATTCAGTCATCAAAACTCATCAGAGCCAAATTAAAGAAGGGGGTGGGACAGGGCAACAAGAGATAGGGCCTGGCTATATTAGGAAATCTTTGCTGGACTGAACTAAACCAGCTTGAGGTCAGCTTAGTTTCACCATTAGGGCCCAAGTCAGGGACATAGACTTGGATGTGAGTAGCTCACTGATGTCAGACATAGATATCTCACGTTCGCTGACATACTCTTTTCAAATACAAACAATTTCTGGTGTAATCTCAAGGGTAAACTGCGGATAGCTTCCAATTATAGAATCATTAAGGTTGGAAAAGACGACTAAGATCATCTAGTCCAATCGTTAACCCATCACCACCATGCCCACTAACCATGTGCCTCAGTGCTACATCTGCACTGTTCTTGAAAACCTCCAGGAACAGTGACTACACCACTTCTGTGGACAACCTGTTCCAGTGGTTGACCACTCTTTCTGAGAATAAATTTTTCCTAATATCCAACCTAACCTTCACCAGTGTAACTTGAGGCTATTACGTCTTGTCTTAGTTGGGAGAAAAGGCCGATTCCCATCTTGCTACAATCTCCTTTGCCTCATCTGGGAGACGGATTGGCAACAGCGTGGTTTTACAGGTACAATACCTGTATCAGACACAGCAAAACCAACAAGAAAGATGCCCCTGTGACAGTGTCATTCTCCCTTTGCACATTGATGGATATATTGGTAGAAATGGTGTTATATATGGTTACCATTGTGCCTACACTCTGAGTGTCACTGCATGCATATGGGGAACTTTCATAGGAAATACCGTTCTGTTGATAGTTGGTTCATTGACATGAAATATTTGGACAATTAGTGGACTCACTGGATGACCCAGTTCAGACCCATTTGTTTCTTTGTCTCAACTCGTTTAGAGATGTGTAGTTGTGGAGACCGTCTTGTATTTGGGGAATGACTTACAATGCCACTGAGTTTTTAAGGTGGAAGACAGGGTCTTCAAGAAAAAGTTTTATTAACTGGAAACTATCCAATGCAATAAGCAAAAAACTTTTGCTTGAGTAAGAAGCTCAGACAAACACCCCAAATAAATGCCTTTTTTTCCTAAGTTTGTATTTATCTTGGTCAGAACTTAGCAACAATTCTTCTACAGTTTAAAGCTCTTCATGCAATGAAAGGCAATGCAATCACATTAGCAATCATGACCACAGTGCAGTGCTGACACACTGGATGTGGGAATTCCTGAGTATGGACACAGTATGACACAGGAGCACCACAAACAGCTCATGGAAAATGAGGGGAGCACACCTTCATCTGGGAACCAACAGAAATTGTGAGATATTTGTGTGGTATTAGGTTAGCTGGGTTTTATCTGTTTCCCCTGCTATTCATTTTGCAGAGCTTTGTTGGAAAAAGGATTTATTTTTTTCTCATACTGGATGAACCATTTCTTTTCTCTGTGGAGATGCTATGTGGAAACCTGGTGCTACGGTAGTCTGTGAGAACCTAATACCCATCACTGCAGACTGCACTACGTTTAGGATTTCACACTCTTTACTGATTCTCTTAATCTGAAGTAAGTCATTTGGGGTTTACAGACATCAACAGTCAAGATAAGGAGGCATCCAAAAGGTGTTCCACGTTAATGCTGAAGGCTGAAAAGATCACTTTAGTTGTGGTATGGTCCCTGAGTAATTGCAGTGATTTTAAATAGCTACCTGTCATGTCTATCAGCAAGAGAGCTTACATTTTAAGGCATGCAGATCTCCCTTTACATTGCATTCTCTCTTTGTGGCAGTCCAGGTATTCAGCTATTATTTACCTATAATCTCTTCTCTTCTACCACTTTCCCACACACCTGTTGCCTTGCCTTCCTTCTTTTCATTGCTATGGATTGCTCTGCCTCTGCCTCAGGAAGAGCCCTCCAACAAGTCCTTATCTTCACTAGGTGGGAAGGCTGTGGATGCCCAGCCTGCCTGTCCCCATGCCCCTACCTTGTCATCATTCTTATCCCCAGCCTGAAAGCTGACAGATTAACCCACTGCAGAACAGACTCACTGTGGCGTGCAGAGCTGATAAAAGGCAGCTCTGATGGGCTCTGTCAGGGATCACAGAGAAACAGCCTGGAAGAAATCCCTGGAAAAATTCTGCAAGCCCACAGCCCAGCCTGCAGACCATGATGGGTCCCACTAAGGGTTCAGCCAGCCCCCATGCAGGTTCCCCTGAACTGTTCACCAGGAATATCAGTTGTGCCACCCTTCATAACCTGACCCTAGTTCATTATTCCTATTCCTTTTGTCTCACCCTCAGCAATATCCCGGGGGTTTAGACTTGCACACTCTGACTTCCAAACTTCTTCTTTAAGTGCCTTTCCTGTAAGTTTGTTTGGCTACACATTGCCTGTTTTCAGTCCCTTTGACACATTTCCCTCCCAAATGCTACTTCTTGTATGAAACTGAACACTGTTACCCTGCTGCAGTCTGCAAGCCTGCAAAGAGCCGCTCTTACAGCTCAGTGCCTCTGCGCATACACCCGGGTTTGTTCTCTTATTAGGCTTTGCACACGTGCACTTTCATTGCATTTTATGGAGCAAGAAAGCATTTCTTAGTAACTTCAGAAACCTCATTTTGAAAAGGAATCACAGCAGATACCAATGCCACAGTGCTCAGGAGCACACAGTTTTCAAGGACAAGGGCTGCATGAGCTTTAAAAGGTTACACAACTCAGTGTTCCTGATCCTTTTTTAATCCAGAGAACAAACTAACCTTTTGGGGGAGGAAAAAAAAAAAAAAAACTATCAAAAATCCACAGACTCCTTTGTGGAGCGATACCATGTAGCAGCCAGCATATGCAGCCAAATAAAGATCAGGCAAAGCTTTGAAATTCTGTGCTTTTTTTTTTTTTTTTTTTTTTTTTTTCATTCCTCCCAGCTGCTTTCATTCACCACCGTTTCATTTGGCTGCATGTGTTAGATATTGCGTGAGGCATGAGTGTGGGGTAACAGACTTGGAGGAGGATGCTGTACTCCGCTCACAGACCACCTCCTGAGGTCTCGCAAGCTCCCAGCACCCTCGAGAGCCATGCAACCCTTTCTTGCCATCCCATGGCTCCTCGTGGAAGCAGAACGGCTGTCATCTTTTCTGTGCAATTGGTGGTTTCCAGTTGTACACTGCCCACCTCATGACTTCTGGCCCTACTACTTCAGACCAGCCCTGCTTACTGTTTCCAGATCTTTCATCCTGCCTGTTGGTCAATCTCACTCTGGGCCCCATTCTGCCTCTGCTTCTCAGGCATAGGTGCTCTGAGTGCCCGCCGATATAGAATCAGTGTAACATGAGAAATGTGTGAGGCCCTTTCTTCTTCTGGCCTTCCCTCATAAATCAGCTCTTACAGCAGCACCTGAAGTCATTCTGGCGAGCCCAAAACATGCATTAAGAAGTTTGAGCAGTGAGACTGGGCAGATGGAATGGCCTCCACAGGTTTTCTGTTCCACACAGCCCTGCAGGCTGCTTGGCCAGGGTCACTGAGTGGTAGGTCTCTGAGTACTCATGAAGGGAGGGCATTAAGCCACCCATGTCTCTTGCATGAGCTTCAATAACAGTGGATCCCCCTCTCACCAGCGTGCAGGGCTTGTGCAGCTCCTTGCCTGTTTCTCTCGGCCTCCCAGCACAGAGGAGAGGTTACAGCGTGTCTGCAAATATGAGAAATGTGCCAGTGCCAGATTAGGGATACCTGTGCCCCAGGAAAATGGAGCAAAAGACAGCCCTGAGGTAGTCAGCATCTGCTTATACTACTGCCTCAGGTGTGTGTCTTTAGAATGTGAAATGTCACATTTTCTCATCTGGTGCCAAATCCTTCCTCCTAGGGTGCCTCTAAACCAACAGCCAGCCCCCAGTCCCTGCCACCTCCTGAATGCCCACTCAATGCTGCTTGGAAGGCAACAACCTTTCTGTGGGCAAGTGACTGGGTTTCCTGTAGAGAAGCATGAGATTAGTATCAAACAATGCCTGACCAGTTTTGTTCCTGCTACTCCCATTTCAATCACTGGAAAAATAAATACTTTTCTACCCAAGAGATACTGGTGTCAAAGCCTTTCTTTAAATACCTTTACAAAGGGTTAATATATTGGGAAAACCCGGAGGTTACCTGTTCTGATGGACAGATCTGGCCGGTGTCCTGTGACTTGCTGGGCTGGGATTTCCTAAGGACCCCAAAGCAGCTGAATTTCCTCATTGAAACTCAGTAGGAAATGAGGAGGGGGCTCTTCCCTTTCTCGCACACTCAGAGAAGCACTCCTCAGACATCTCTCTTCTGCTTGTCACTCTTCACCCTGTTTGTTTTTTTTTTGCACTTCTCACAGCCCAGACAAGGCAAACAGTCTATTGTTGGTGTGCATCTCTTTCACTGTAAGCTTTGTTTATGTCTTAGCACAGTGATGCAATATTTGGGTTGAACGCTTCAAGGGAAAATGTTTATAGAACTAAAAAAATATTTCCATTTGATTTGTTTATAGGAAGTTTTTTCTTGTGGTCTTTGGTTTTGAAAAGGCCTTCGCATGTTTTCTTTCCCAACCCCCCCTTCCCACTCCCCTGATTACCCCTCCACAGATCTGAAGTTTGGAGCCAAATTCAGCCATGATAACACCATGACTGACTCGTTAAGTATTTCCACCACACTCAGCACTGTGCCATTGGCATACTGTCCTCCCGGCTCTCCAGCCCTTCTTAACACTGCCATCTCCTCTATGTGCCCATGTTCCCCAAGCATGCTGCAAAATGGGGGCCTCTAGCCCTGGACCCTGCAGCAACTCTTTGCTCCTGAATTGTCCCTGCCCTGGGACGTTCCCTAGGCATGGCAAGAGACACCCCAAGGGAGCACTGGAAGAGTTAAATGGGAACGTCACTGGGAAGGGAAAACAAAAGAGTAATAGGAAAGGCATCTTTGTGTGACTGAAGGCTTAACTGAAACCAGGCCTTCTTCCTCCATCTCAGTCGGGAGCACAGGGAATGCGTGCAGCCAAAGGGTGAGCCTGCTCTACACACGGTTAGGCATGATCCTGCCCTGCACATCCCCTGCTGCCATCTCACCAACTTACCATACGCGTCTTTGCTGACAGAGAAACAAGAGAGCACACTGGCTGTACCAACACATCCCGAACTCCTTGAACCAACAAATATCAGCCCCCTGTGCTTCCCCCATGTGGCCCCATACCTCTGTCACCACTGTTTCGGCTGACAGCCCCTGAGCCCAGGTGCAGATCACTTTCCATGAGCTCACCAACCAGCAGGGCTCCGTTTGGCAGCAACCAGCCTAGGAAAAATTGCTCTGAGGTATGTGTTCAGCTACCTCCAGCTGCTGCCTGTGCAGGAATAACATGAGATCACTGTCTCAGAGGACGCCTTGGCTTTCCAGCCCCTGGCCATCAGCAGGTGGCCCTGGAAGGGAAAAAGCCTATGAGCTATGGCATGGGCTATCTGGCGCCCGGGCGGTGGGATCGCACCCAGGTGAGTAAATAGAATCCAGGCCCCTCGCCTTGCAGGCTAGCAGCTCTGCAGCATGAGAGAGTGAACAGTGTTTGGTTTTCTCCCAGCTCGACACGCGCCATTTCAGAAAACAGAGTGCCCTTTCTGAGAGCGTGACGGCTCCACTGTAAGTACTCTTGCCCTGTCCCTTCAGCTTAGGGCTGAGGCAGTCCAAAAGCCACAGCCTCCTGTGCATCCATCTACTCGAAGAAAACTGGTGAGGAGCAGGACTGGCCTTTGCCTCTGCTGAGAGCAATATCAGGGATTTCTTCCAAGTTATGTACAAGGCTGGGGGAAGAATACTGACACCATGACATGAACTGCTATCTCTGGCTTTTGGGACTACAACATACATACGTGCCATCACGACCAACATGTGCTGGTCTGTCTTGGCTCCTCGAGTGTAAGAGAGACACCACAGTATCATGCTGTGGGATTTTAGTACACTGAGAGCCAGGTGGAGCAGAGCACTACAGGAAGATGAGGACAAGTTAGGACAAAGTGCACTTACAGGTCTGAGGGAAAGCTAAGAGAGTCCTCACTCATAGACTGTGTCAGACTGCTCATCTCTGTGCTGTCTTGGCCTCTTCTTGGACCTCATAACCTCATCCTCCTGGCAGGACAGGTCTGTGAGGCATACCAGCGTGGTACAGCAGCTGAGCTCCCTGCTTATGGCAACTGTACGTCTGTGTGCTGCTGTTAGTTGCTAGATGGTGGTTCCTAAGAGGGGTAGAACTGGTTTATTTCTTCTGTTTGGCATCTATATCCATTCCCTCTTATTTCTCTCTTCTTCTCCCAATTCATAACCCCTTCCCCCAAAAGCCAAGCTAATGCCTTCCAGATGAGGTGCTAGAAGCTGCTAATTGCGCCCGGATCCGTCCTGATCTGTGCTTCAGTCAGCGAGGCACCTCGCTAATGGATCTGAGACTTGGCAGTGGGCCTGGGACCCGCGTCAAAGGAAATAGATGAGAGAGAAAGAGAGCAGAGCATTAGAGGGAGAGCTGGGAGACCCAGAAAGGAAAACAATCGCTCTTCCTCACAGTGAGGGGCTGAATCCTGATAAGGGTCTGTGGTTCTCCTCAGGCGAGGGGGTTGCAGCTGCCTTCTTCTTGAGGATACACACACTGCCTGCCCTGGCTGCTGTCCGTTCTGGGGAAGACACCTGTTTGTGGAGGCAGAGCTGCTGCACACCAGGCTGGAGATGCTGGAGCACCTGGGAGCCCTGGGGATGAAGACCTTCCTATCAATTATGTACCTTAAGGGTTTCTTCTTCAGTGGCTTATCAGGAGCTACCTGAGGTGCAGCCCAGTTTCTGGATGTGCAGACAACACAACACAAAGAGATTTGAGCAAAGTGCACAAGCACACGGGAGTAGGATAGGGCCTCTCCTGCAGGTCCCTGGTTGCACTCCATAGCACATTCCTGGTCATCTTGTAGAGGAAGTGCTAAGGCTGATGACACTGGGACTTTTTTTACTCAGTAGTTTTTCAAAATGTCTGCCACCTCTGTTTTGTCTGGCCAGAGAATCTGAAGGCTGCAGCCCCCAGGACCTCCATTTCTGCATCACAGCTAGGGGCTGGGGAAAGTTTGTTACTAAGTCTTTGGAGATTAGCTTGAGAATGGCATGAAGCAGCATCTTTTCTGTGTGCTGCAAGGCCCAGGAGACCACACTGTTTTTTCTCCAACACAAGATTCCCCTTCAACACTAAGCCCAGTGTCTTACCTAAAGCATTTATAAAAGGGAGTTTATTACATTCACTTTACAGATGGAGAAAATGAGGTTCAGAAGCAAAGTAACATTCTGTAGGATCCCATACGGACTCTGGGCTTCCCATGGAAGAGGACTTGTGGTTCTCAGCTAGTGGCTACCTTCACTGCTAGACCAAGTGCTGAAACCAGAAGAGCCATGAAGACATTAGAGAAGGAATGAAGGTTCAAGGGCAGAACTGTACCAGATAAAAAACTACCTGCTGAGGACAGAGAAGATGCTTAAACCCACACTGGCGATCTAGAGGGATGGGCACTTGGTCTTAATGAGTTCTCTTCACTGCAAAAAAGCAAACCTATGTGAAAGGAAACAGTCAGTGTGCAGCTCCCAGGAGGGCCCTGGAGATGCAGTAAGGCATCTGGAATGAACTTGATAATCCTGGGAACGACTGTCTGGGTGGAGGAGATGTGCCAGGCTGAACATGGAAACAGGACAACCAGAAGCAACCAACTGCAATGAGAACCCAGTTGGTTGGAACCAGTAAGGAACCATGCTAAATTCCATTTGGCTGTGAGTCCCATTTTCATCAACTTTGCGATTCTTGGCAAAGATCAGAGGGAGTTTCCACGAGACTGTGATTCATTTGGTGAAATCTGATCTTGGCCAGCAGGGAAGGGAAGCAGTCAGACAGACAGACTGACAGAGACACAGCGCAATATGAGCAGAGGCATGGCTGTCAAGCCCCTACAGAAGGGGCAGAAAGAGACCTGTTCTGTCTGATAGGGATCTCAGTGGGCAATCTGCTGGGGGAAGAGGTAAGGCAGTAGAAGAGCCAATAATTTATAGACATTGTGTATGTTTGTATGTGTCTACAGGCTGATTAGCTCATGTCTCCAAAGCATTTGGAGATGGAAACCAGTTAATTATCGTTATTAATTTTTCCCCTTTTGCGGTCCTGGTTATTTTTGGAGACCATTTTAAAAACAATGCACCACCCAGGTGCTGGCTGCCCCAAAGCCTGCTGGAATTCTCGACATGTCTTTTTCTTCCCTTACACAAAGGACAAAACCCAACAAGAATGATTCCCGCTTCTTGAAACAAGGACAAATCAAAGAAAAAAAAAAAAGTCAGGGAAAAATAACTTATCCCCAATGGCGTGCCTGCATCATATGACATGTGTCTGCTTCCCTGCCTGTAGGAGACAAAGACAAGGTGGCTGCCCATCTCTGCACTTGCCATGATCCTCGGATCTGTCAGATGGGTAACAGGGTACAGCAAAAACAAAAGCAAAATGATCATACAGCACAAAGAAGTCCTAGATTTAGTTCCTTTCTGATGTGACACCCACCAGAATACACTGAGGGAAATGCTAGCACGCTTCCTGAGACTTTTTCTAACAATGGAATTTCAGGCTTCTCTGGACAATAGGACATGCTATTTTCCAAGTCTACTCACAGAAAAACTTGGTTTTAAACTTCATCTGCCACTTAATTCCCATTTCCTGGATTCAAGTCAGCTTGGTGATGTGTGAAATTTTCTCTTATCGTTTGTGACCTGGTCACTTGGAGAACAAGGGAAGGAGCTGTGAAGCTCACTGATGTGAATGAGGGTGCTTTGGGATTGAGGACGTGGGGACTGACTATGCTCTTGCTTGTGCGGCCATTGGCAGTGGCATCAGGCAGCCTCTTCCTTCAGGGTCACCAGCCTCTCCTGGCTGGCTGTGTCCCATGTCCCAGGTACTCACCTCAGCCCTTAGCCACCTATTTTGGGGCACCTGGGCCGTTTTCAGAACTCTCCAGGAAAAAGTATGTGCTGCAGGGCTGGGGCTTCCTAGGCAACTCAGTTGGAGTCCCCGCGAAATGCTAGGAAAGGTCTGGCTGTGGAGCCATCTCTTTCTTTTCACTCCTTGTTGTGTCTTGCTGCCCTAAGCCAGAGCACTCCCTGGACAGCCAGGTGTGATGTTGCAGCCCAAGAACTGAAGATCCAGCAGTATTTCAGTGCCGTGCCAAGGTACTAAGCACTGGGATACCAGACTACGCACACCACGTTAAAATAAAAGGGATAGCTGAAGACTTCCAGACCATGACAGGTTTGATCTGGCTTGTTTATTTTTTGGCAGGAGGGACCAAAAGAGGCCAGGGTAGGGACTGAGCATGTGTTACATGTGCTGGAGAAAGCACGTCTCCTCCAAGTCAGCTGTCTTCTGTCTGCTTTCACATGTGTCTGTTCAGTCCCACTATGGTGCTGCACTTTGCCTGGTGGGTTGAATGAAGAAACATCTGCACCAGGTCCATTGCAATGTGATTTATGAATCCTCTCTGAGGTCTCATCTTATCCTCCTCCTCTTCCTTTCAGGGACTTGGGGATTTGGAAGTTTTGGGGGTTGTTTTATTTTTTAAAGAGCACTTCAATTGCATAGAAGGCAGAACCCCTTGATTTACTGTGCTTTGATTTCAGAAACAAAAGACTTCAGGGGGAAAAAAGAAGCCATTCAGGTCTTTTAGCAGTTCTTTCCTCTTATACCTCAGCCTCCCTGTGCAGATAGAAAACATGCCATTGTGCAAAACCTGTATTGGTGTAGCACTGGGAAGAACTTGATTCAGCCTGTGCCACCAATGATTGCTTAGAGAGGCCTGCTTTTTCAAGTGTGAAGTGAACTCTTCAAAAACTCAGATCTCTGTGCTGTACTGCTTCTATACAGCAGGGTATTTGCTGAGACCTTGCATCCCTCAAAGTCACATTATAGGATTTTGACAACACATCCAAGCAGTGGTGTTACCAATGCACAAAACAGTGTGAATAAATGTGATGGACAGCTATCAGTATAGGCAGACTTCTGTAACCCACTGATTCTAACGTTGCAGAAAGTATGCAGAACAAGAGTTGCCTTTCAACACCTCTCTCGCAGCATCACATCACTGTTGTTTCTGAATTACCATCGTCATGGTGAAACATTTGCACAAATTCACAGTTCTCGGGACATCTGCTCAGAAAAGCCCACTGCGGGCCAGAAGATACATAAGGCAAAACCTTGATATCTTTATGTCATTCATGTAACAAGGGGAGGACACAAGTGAGAGCAAGTGACAGGCACCCAGAGGCAGGCTCTGCCCCAAGGACTGCAAGGACTCTGCCCAAGCCTGTGCATATCTCCCTCCCAGCTGGTCACTGCTCCTAACTCCAGTTTCTGAAATAGCATTGCAATGCATTTCCATAGTTTATTCCCATTGTTTATTTGGGGTGTGTTTTTTGTTTGTTTGTTTGTTTTCTTGAAGCCTAGGTTTGTCTTAACTGAAAAGTACATCTATCTATTTCTTTCTGCTGCAACATATCCAAGTCTAAAATCTGTCATATCCACTCAAGACACCTTTTACAAGACAAAAAATGGAGTATTATAGAAGAGAGAGAGGGTCAGATACCTCTTAAATTAGAGAAAAAGCACACACTCACGTACATAGTTTTATTTGAGCCTCTCAATATCCTGTTGACAGGAACTCAGAGTGTTCAGGAAAGCATCACAGGAAAAATGCATGTGAATCTCTTGCTCTGTAAGAATACCACCAGATAAACAAAACCTTCTGCTAAAGCTATCCTGCGATACAGCCCAGAGTGCCTCACTGCACTGGGAAATCAGAGATACAGCTTTAAGAGTGCTACCAAATGACTCAAAACCTCAGGAGTAACTTTATACCTACAGTTCTGCAAGCAAGTATTGCATGTGTTACAGGAAGCAACAATAACTTCAGAACTGAGCGAGGCAGCTGACTCTGTAGCAGAACCAAGAAACCACTCCAAGTTAGAGTTGCATCCCACACAGCACTAGGGGATTGAAAGCTGACTCCGCTGGGAAAAGCAGTCTGTGCTTATGAAAAGCCCCATGTTGGACCTTCTGGCTGCTGTGGCACCAGCAGAAACCACAGCGCTACTCAGAACCCTTCCCTGAGCATAGGCTGTGGAGAAGGTCTACAGTTCCCATCCATGCTAGGAAGAGAATGGAGAAGACATAATCCAAGGCTAGCTGGATGGTCATGGAGGAGAGTGCTTATCACAGGATAGGAGACTGTTGATTTATTTTGCCCAGCAAAACTCAGGCTGAGAATGGATATGATTGTTCTTGGTAAACACATCAGAGGGATGAGAACCAGGGAGGGAGCAGAGCTATTTAAGCCTTGGAACAATGTTGGCAGCAGAACAAGTGGGCATTCTCTAGCCAGGAATAAATTGAGACTGGAAATAAGAAGAATGGTTTAAGCCTCAGAGCTGTCAAGCTCTGGAATAGCCTACTAATTGGGGTAGTGGGTGAAATCTTAAAACTTGTTAGGATTGTTTGGAGCTTCATATTTGCGAGAAAGATTGCATTATGTGATTGCTGACAATAGCAAGGGACGAGATGTGGTAAAATAGGAGATCCCTTCCAGCACTACATCCCTACTGCGAAGCACTCAGGATTGATTTCTTTCTCATGTGTCCATGCTAAGGCAGGAGAGCTGCAGGATTCCTTGCCATCCAGCCCTTCAGGGAAGCTGTTCACAAGCCAGCTGCAAGCCAGAGGACAAAGAGGACACTTTCTCAGATGGCTGAAGATGATATGACAGTTCCTACTAACAAGCTGTGAAGAGAAACGTGTCTCTTGTCCCAAGAGGAGCATTACGGACGCTGCACCAGGCCACAGTCAGTCAAAAAGATAAAAACAAGCAGCAGAGACAAATGGCTGGAATTCCAGAGAAGACCAAGTGCAGGCATTTTCTCATAGGAGAGCATGTGATTTTATGTCCCCTTTGTCTCCTCAAAGGCAGCAGAGGTTGAAAATGACCTATAAAAGAAAATGCGCATGTTCATTTCTGCCATTTGAGGTTGTGGCAGACCCAAGCACTAGGGCCACCTCACCTGTTAAAGCCCAGAATCAGTCCTAGCAAAATGGTGGTTTTATGCAGTCATACACTCTGTCTCTCTGCAAAAAGAAGCACAGCCACCCTGGTTACTAGCCAGCCAAAACCATATCCTCCTTTTTTACCACTCTGCTCTTTTCAGCATCTTCTTATGGAAACAGAACTGTGTATACTTTGATGATCCCACCTGGGGACTCAGAAGCAAAAACCAGAGTGTTCATGTTTGCTCCCCTTAACTTCCTGCCATGGGTAACCAGACCATTTTAACTCTTGGGATCATTTAATTGCACCCAAGCAGATGGAGAGGGATGGTGGGGTAAAACAGTGGCCTTTCTCATCCATGCAGATCCTACCTGAGGCGGGGGGGGGAAGGGGGGATGAAAAGATGAGGAGTAACTCCTTGGGCACTTTAGGGAGGGAATAAATGTTCCAGCTGTTTGATAACTCACAGGCACTCCACACAGGAGTGATAAGATCAAGCTTTAAATTCCATTTTAGTTCACTGCACTTACACTCCCCCTCTTCTCCTTAGGAACCGAGAGAAAGGAAAAGCAATAATAAAATATTTCAAATGAGAGAGAGAGAAAGAATTCTTCGTGATTGAGAACAGTTAATGGGAACCAGCTGCCGGAGTGAGACCAAAAGCTGGTCCTGCTGGGGTTTTGTTGACAGGGTCACTTTTCACAGGTACCTGCTGAGGAAGAGGGAGGGATGCTCAAGAGATGGGGCAAAGGAGGAGGAGGAGGAGGAATTTACAGGAATTATTGGTTTTACACTGTTTTACCTCAGTGCAACCCCAGCTCCCCCCTCTCCTCCAAGAAGCACCTCTTGGAGAAGAGCCACAGTGGGATGCAGCAGGAGTACGCATGGTATGAGCGTGTGGGTGGCTCTATCTGTGCAAAAGAGGTGGGTGGGAGAAAGGAAAGAGGGGGCTGAAATTTCAGCACATGAAATAGAAGCTAAGGCTGGCGTTGCACTCCCCTTCCCATCCTTCCTCACAGCCAGACAGCCACAATTAAGATGTAATTGATACACTGAGAGCTGCTCCCGTGCCTGCCTATCCAACACTGGTACTGCCCCAGTGCAAACCAGCTGTGTAGAGCAATGCCCAGTGTGGGATGGACATCATCCTGTCCCCTGCCCATCTTTGAGGTCCTGCTCTTTCAGGGATGCATGTAGCCGTGTCCTTGTCATCTTGCCCATGCTTAGCTCACAGGTTGGAGACCAACGTCGTAACTGATAGAGAACAGAAAGCTTGCCAGCTACCTGACCCCGAACAGCAGGCTTTGTGCTGTTCACTGCTTGGGATGTGCAGAGGGCCGGAGCTACCATTTTCACAGAGAACAAGATAAAAGCTTTAAGAAAAATGTTCCAGATCATAGAACCATAGAATCATTTGAGGTAGAAGGGAGTCTTACACGTCATCTAGTCCAACACTCCTGCAATGAACAGGGATACCTACAGCTAGATCAGGTTGCTCAGAAACCCACCCAGCCTGACCTTGAATGTCCCCTGGGACGGCATCCACCATATGAAAATAGATGTTACTTTGTGTTGGGTGATGTATTGTGGCACAGATATTGGCATGAAAACAGTGCTTCAATGGCTATCTAGCAATTCAGAAACAGTTGCTTCTTCCCTTTCTTCTTTATATGAAACTCACCTTTCAACTAGAAGAGGTAGCTCATATTGACAGTGTTTTTGCCCAGGTTTTCCTTATCTTTGTCCCTGATTTCTGCTTACAGTCTGTAATGGAGTTCTATCTCTACATGGTTTCCTCAAAACCCATGAGTCAGTATTCCCCAATTCCCTACTGATGAGTTCATCCTAACCACCATTATATATACACCCAAACCAGTGGGGGCTATGGTGCAAACTTCTAAGCAGCAGGGATTGGTACAGTAGAAAGTCCTACAGATCCAGCTGTCAGCAATGGAGTTTCAGCAGCACTAATGAGGTGGTAGGAGAGGCAATGCCACCTCCGTCATAGGTGAAGTTGTTGTGTGAACTGCAAAATTCAGCACAGCACTGGCTGTATCTGCAGCCTGGTGGCAGTGGCAGCTGTCACAAAGTGTCAGGTGATGAAGTAGCAATGGTTTGAAGGTTGGACTAGATGACCTAGTGGTTGGCGACCCTGCACATAGCAAGGGAGGTTGAAACTAGATGATCATTGTGGTCCTTTTCAACCTAAGGCCAATTCTGTGATTCTATGATTCTATGACCTTAGTGGTCTTTTCAAACATTAATTATTCTGTGATTCTATGAAGCTTGGGGGAGGAGAAGTCTGAGCAGCCTGAGGCCAAGGAGAAGGGACATACCAGTAAGAGGTGACATGGGTATGATTTCAATATCGATGTAGCAACTCAGAAGATGGTAAACCATCACTGAAACAGCTCACTAGCAGCCTAACATTTCCTCATGTTGCTCGCAAAGTGTGGAGAGCTCTCTGCAGAGTGAGGCCCACCAAGGGGGAGGCATGTGGCTGGATGTTTAGAAAGCAGCCCCTCAGCCCCTCCAGCAGCCCCTTCCCCTCACAAACACATCATTCTGCTTTCTTGGGTTCGCTGTGCTCACTACACCACAGAGGCAGGTGCTGCTCTCTGTTTACAAAGTATGAATGAATAATTCTCACTACATGGATTGTGATGGGACTGTTGGAAACAGCCATGCAAGCTTGGCCTCAGCAGGAGGCTTGGGGCAGAGCAGGTAAGCTGGGATCCTGTCACAGTCAGGCCATCTCTTTGCATGTCAGCTGTCTTACTGTAGGTCAGCTCCTCCTGCACTGAGTCCTCCCTCTTATCCTCCCATCCCAGCTTCCTTCTCTGTCAGTCAGGATTCCTGCGTGGGTTTCCAGGCTTTCTCTCTGCCTCGTCTCCCCTTTTTCCTGCCTTGCTTTGATGTTAATTGTCTGCAGGGCTGGAGCCCTCCTTGGATGATTAAGTCCAAGAGTCCTCCCCGGTTTTGTTGGCCCATGAATGGGGGCCTCTCCAGTGCTCAGTGGAGTGCGGGCTCCTCGCCCCTCCTCCTTCCCGGCCGGGCTGATGGATTAATCCCGCTGTGTGGAGGAGTGGAGGAGAGAGGGGTGGGAGGGAACCGAAAACACGGGAATGGAGAAGGAGGAAGAGAGCAGGCAGGAGGGCAAGATGGGAGCAGCATCTACAGTGAACACTCACCCACTTTGACTAAAATAATGGCATGTGCTGGAGCTCCTCGCCTTTTCAGCAGTGGCACAGCACAGAGCCAGGCATAGTGCAGGACCCATCTTCCTGCCACTGTTGCTTGCATGGGGTATCTGCAATGCTCTTGGTACAAAGATAGGCCTCCTGCTTCTTTATTATTTGTATTTTTTGAAATTATTTCTTTCATTCAGAGGTGAGATTGGAATGGCTGGGGCAAAAACAGCTCTGGCAGCATGGGCTGGCTGAGCAGACTGCCAGCTGTGCCAGACTTGCTCTTTCCTTCATCAGGGACATTCCAGGTACAAAATGTCACCCACACACCTCGGTACTTACTGCTGACTCACCTAGGGATGCCTCCACACCTTTTCAACAGGCACCAGGAGGCCAAGGGAACCATTTTTGGGGAAGCCCCATTGATCCTGCAGTTCGAGCTCCCTGTTCTGTCCTCCATACTGGTGTGGGCTGAGCTCCACAGCATTGGCCCCCTCCCTGGCCGCCTTCATATCCAATGCAGAAATGCAGGAAATGAAATCCTTTCCCCAAGGAGCCTTGTGTAATTTTTCCAGCCTCTCCCTCCTTCCCTGCTTCCCGTTCACCCCCCTTTCCCTGGCCCCATCTTTCTCTCACTGGTCACACAGAGGAGTCGATGATGTTGGCACTGTGCAGCCGGCTCCCTGGCACGCTCACCCGGTCATCCTGCCAGGCTTTTCAGGGCTCACTCTCGCTTTCCAGAGGCTGGAAGTGCAGTGCAAGAGACAAGCTCCCTTGGCAGCCTCACTGTTTCCAAACACTGAAAGGCAGAGAGAAAAGTCGGCTGCTCCCAGCTCACCAAAGCCACCACCAGCATGGATGCTGGCCAAGATGTCCTAATAATAACTGCGGTCCTACTGGACACATGTGCTCCATGGGGACAAAGGGGGACTGTGCACTGGGGCAACAGGGACTGAGCAGAGAAGGGAAAAAAAATGTTTTTTTTTTTTCCCATTGCTCTTCTCAGCAAATACAGGAGCCTATCTTGCCCCCAAAGTGCAAGACAAAAGACACACAGCTCTATTTCTTTGTTCCATGTGTGATCTTGGAGAAGCAACTCAGTTGCCTGGAGCCAAGCTCTCTTCCACCTCCACCTTCACCGCCATCTCCATG
Source organism: Chrysolophus pictus (assembly GCA_037305975.1). Taxonomy (NCBI): domain Eukaryota; kingdom Metazoa; phylum Chordata; class Aves; order Galliformes; family Phasianidae; genus Chrysolophus; species Chrysolophus pictus. The sequence continues at coordinate 112,504,819 of CM074576.1, read as the reverse complement.
CATGAGCTCGTCTGCCTGTCTCTTCAGCAGTACACGTGCAGGGGCACACCAGTACTTCCCACCTCCCTTTGTCCACTGCTGGTACAGACAGCAAGCCTGACAATAAAAGTAATTTCTGGGCTCCTCTCCAAATGCAGCAAAGATATACTGCGCTTGTGAAGATACCTGCCATATGTTTCTGTTTGGAATGGAGGATTGAGAGGAGATGTAAAACTAGATAGGTGATCCAGGATAGTCTCTTCCAACCCGCTATGGCCAAGATATCTCCCAGCTCTGGCTGGGGGTCAGCACGAACAACACATCCAAGTGCTTCTCTGGGGAGGATGGCCAGGATACCTGGAAAAGCAAAGCCATATTTTACCATCAGGAAAAATCAAAACCTGAATGTGCTAGAGCAGGCTACAATAGCTCAGGCTGTTCACAAAGCTGTAAGATGTCTTCTCTGCAGCCCAAGTCCTCATCAAATGTTTCTTAGCCGCAGAAAACTGGTTACAGCCAAAGGCAGAACAACAGTGTTGTCCAAGCCTGGTGGACCTATGGAGAAGCCTTGCAGAAACATGGCTGAGGGGCAATCAAGAGGGTAAGAGTTTCTCTTCCTGGCACACAAGGCTTCTTTCAGTCAGAAAATCAATGTGCGTTTGCTGAATGTTTCAGGTGACACAAATTTGAGAGGGTGGAGGGCACAAAAACACCTTACATGAAAAAGCCATGTAGTAATTTGCAGCAAATAAACAATTTGCCTTGGTCTAAATTTGAGAGGACTGGGTTTGGGTTTTTTGTTTTGGTTTGGTTTTTGGTTTTTTTTTTGGAGAGGGGAGGGGCTGTTTTTTTTTTTTTGTTTGGGTTTCTGGCTGATCTCTTTTATCTCTTTCTTTGTGGGAGGAAGAGAAGAGGGTTTAACAAGGGTTTGGCATAGCCAATCTTGGTCCCAGCAGATACATATTTGTTTGTCTATTTACAATCAGGACAATCTGAAACCATTAGCAGATGCAGCTGAGTTAAGGCATGAACATGAATTTAGAAAACAATATGACCCATCATTGTAAGAAAGGCTCAGAGGCAAAATCCAAGTGATCAGTCCTTCAGGACATTGTTGCAGGATGTTTGTCACCTCAGGAAAATCACAGCCACTGGCTTGCATGTCTGCACCTATTTTTGAGGCGTAACCATGGACATTCGTGCTTGAAAATGTTTGCGTATAAGTCAGGGCAGACACCATTTGGCATTTGTTCTGCTCCCGAGGTATTTCAAAGGGTAACTGCCAGATCTGTGAGAAACTGCTAAGTGCCAAAGCTCCAGTGAATGATGTTTTAATTTGGTCTGAGGGCTTTAAAGAACATCTTGAAAGACTTAGACAAGTCTTAAAAAGAGTATGAGAAAGAGACTTAAAACCAAACTATAAAAAAGCTATATCTGATGTAATAAGTTATTTAAATGAGGCATAAATTGAGCAAAGATGGTTTAATTGGTAATGTGGATAAAATGTTGAAATGTTTAACTCTGCAAAATAGCGTGGATCTGTGACAATTTATGGAGATGATAAGCTGTTCTTGACAAATTCATTCCAAATGGCAAGGGAGGGCTGGTTTTGCAAGGTGGCGAGTGTTTTTTTGTTTTTTGGTGGGTTTTTTTGTTGTTGTTCTTGGGTTTGTTTTTTTTGGTGGTTTTTTTGTTTGTTTGGTTGGTTTTTTGGTTTTTTTTCCTTCCCTATCATCCAGAAAAACACTGAAATACACACAGAGCCGTGCCAGCATGGCTGTGTCCTCCTGGGGCAGGATGCTATGTGAAGGCAAAGCAGAGGTCTCTTCCTGGTCCTCTGGCTTCACCACTTCACCACGCCTCCAGGGCTGACACAACTCCCTTTACCTTTAAGTCCATTTCCACTTCAAATCACTTCCCTCTGCCCTCCCAGAGTCCCCAGGTTGCTCCAAGCTGGCTTTCCTCTGAGCAGCCCATCACAAAGCTATCATCTTCTCCTCTTCACCCCTCCTCCTTAGCCCAGGTTGTAAAATAATGAGTTTCTTGTTATTCTTGTTATTGCTGAATGGCAGAGGTCTGGAGCCCTGTGAAAAGAAGGGGGCAGCCTAATTAGGGAAACAAGAGCCATCCTTAATGAGCACTCCTGACTAGGTGGGGATTTAAAGAAAGAGGCGGGGACAGGGGGGAGAGAGGTCAATTTGTGGGGCTTTCTCTTCCGTAGCCTCCCCCACTGCCTCGCCTGCCTGTAAACCTACCGCAGCTCAGGGTTTGAGCGAGGGGTCTCCTTGACATCATTGTTGTTATGATAAAACAATATTCTCCTCTTTTGCTCAGCTTCACAGGGCAAAACTCCATCCCCTTTGCTGATGTTATTCTGTGAGAGTTTGCTGAGCATGGGGCTGCTTCCAGCCCCAGTCCATAAAGCAGCAATCCATACATACAGCATACTCCAGCAAGGCCTAAGGACTGTGCAGGTGCCTGGACCGCCTACCTAAGCAAGAGCTGTGATTTTGGGTGGGGTGAGAGGATGCAGGAGATAGACAGGATGAGAGGTGATGGCCTCAAGTTGCACCAGGGGACATTCAGGTTGGATATTAGGAAAAACTTTTTATCTGAAAGAGTGCTCAAGCAGTGGCTCAGGCTGCCCAGGGAAGTGGTGGTGTCACCGTCCCAGGAGGTGTTCAAAAGCCATGTGAATGCAGTGCTGAGGGACGTGGTTAGTGGGCATGCTGGTGATGGGTTGGACTCGATGATCTTAGTGTTCTTTGCCAACTTTAATGATTCTATGACTCCATGATTCTATGCACCTTTGCAGTAGGCCTGTCAGAACCAGCATCTAAGACATCTTTGTCAGGAAGAATCATGAAGCAGAGCAGGCAGAAGGGCTGGACCATCAGTGCTTCAGGTGTCCCAGCTGGTACCCTATAACTCAGCGTTAGATGTTTGCTATGGCCTCCCTTAGCAGACATACGCCTCTCTGAGTTTCCCTGAGTTCATCCATCTTGTATGTACGTTGGCAGGAGCTGAAAGCCCCGTGTGTGGAAACTCACTCACAGAAGCTTTCTCATTCCACACCCACCCTCTTCAATTTCTCTCCCGTTCTGCTTTCGCTTGCCCTGGATGAGCGGTAACCAAATGCCTCCGGCCTTGGTGAGGCTTCAGCTCTCAGCATCTCTCCATGGATCAGAGCCCCATAGCTCCTAAGGGAGGAGGAAAAGCAGGTGGGGAGATGCACCCCAGCCCAGCATACCATGAGGAACATCTTTGGAGAGCCTGGTGCTCTGATAGAGCTGCAAGAGCACAAGGATCAATGCTCGTCAGCCTGGTCCTCCTCCATGTGCCCCAGGTCAGCATTAGGCAGTCACCTCTAGCAACTCCTGTGAAGTTTTCTGCAAAGATCTGTCAGAATCCTTGCCCAGTTAAATCAGCACATGCTGAAATGCTTAAACAGGCTTCCAAGGAGCAAGCTTGCAGCCAGAAGCGTGGGAGGAACGTAGTCTGACAGAAAGGAAATAAGCAGGGAACATTTTACCCATAAAAGCACTTTGCTTTCTCTTTGCTTCATAAATCAGCTTTCTCTGATCTCATCCAAAAGAAGGCAGTTAATTCTCCACTTCTCCCTGCCTGGGAGATGTATTCTTTTCTGTATTTGGATCTTGCCTCAGAGAAATTAAGAGACCTAATTGTTTCCACTGCTCTTTCCAAAATTAGGGAACCAAATAACATCAGGAATGAAGGCCGTGGGCCACACCTCCCAAGGTGCCAAGCTCCTTTGCTTTCCAAGGGCAGCCTTGAAACATTTGGATTGGGTGTCATAGCTGAAGGCCAGATTAGGCCGGAGGAGGAACCAGCTTCCCACCAGCTGGGCAGACAAGTATTCACCAGCAGGGGAGAAAGACATACTCAATTGGTGCTGTATCAGTCCTGGAGCCAAGGCCTGCTCTCAGCCATGCTGGTTCCTGCTGCACTTAACATTCCTCCAAGCCTACAAGCCAAGCTGCTCTTTATCAGATCTATTTTTCTCTCTTCTGTTTACAGTTTGAGGACGCCAGGGCGCCACTGGACTATGGTTTGAAGTCATTAGTGGTTTTCTCTGGGTGAATTTCTTGGATTAACAAGAGAATCTCAGCACAAGAGCCAGCTTCTTTCTACTCCTGCCCTGACATGTAAGCTCTTCGTGTGCTTTTCTAGCAACAATGACCACATGCATCTAGAGTGCTGCCTTGGCTTAACTACCACCTGCAATGACCGCTCAAAACAGGTTGAAGAGTGAAAACACAGCAAATTCAACCAGCACTGCTCGTTCCACAGAGCATGCTCTCTTAACGCATGAACCTCTAACTCTGCAGCATGTTCTCTAATCCTGATACATTCTGGCTTCTCCATTTTTTCCATTATCATAATTGAGTCTTAGGCACTGGTCTCCTCATAATTCTGATAATGAGATAAAATGAACAAAAGTGTTCAACTACTGATGAAACAATAATTCTTGTTTCTACTTCATCTGTACTGATCAAACTCCAAGTCATAGAATCATAGAATCATAGAATCATAGAATGGCCTGGGTTGGAAGCGACCTCAAGGATCATCAAATCAAAGCAAACTGGGTAGAAAAGATAACACCAAACCACATGCGTGGGGAAGAAAAAAATTCAAGGAAAACATGTAGAGAAGGGAAAACAGGGCGTTCCTAAACCAATGGTGTTTCAACAAGAGGCAATATGAGCCAGTGGCAATAGGTGGGCATTCCCAAAATGCTGTTAAACATGCTGAAGGAGCTGTGCCATGGCGCAGGCCTGGAAATAATAGAACCCATCTCTACTGCTTCTTCCCAGGAGTTATGTCACTGGGCCTGGAGTGCTCAAGGACAAGGCCCGGCACTGGTGCTGTCCTACACAGGATGCTCTCCTGAGGTCCTTCTGGCACTGCTGTGGTGCCCAGGTGTCAGGACATGCTTCCAAGGAGGCCAGGTGCACAAACCTGCTTCCATTGGCTGCTGGCTGGGCCCTGCAGCTCATGTTGTTCGTGTGGGAGAGTCCCACCAACAACGCGTTGCCCTTTGCACAGTGTTTGTCTAGCAAGAGAAAGTTTGCACAGCTTGCATGGAGGGATTTTAATAGAAAATTAAACCAGTTTGCTTCTTCATCCCAACGTGCAGTCACCAGGCCTCTCACCCTTTGGTTTCCTACCCTTTCTGAGCTATCGCAACACATATAAGAGTCTAGAAAATTTCTGCTGTGAGCCATTTTCTGTCCATTGTAACCAGAGAGAAGTATGGTGAGTGCAATGTTCACTACAAGGGACTTTTATGAGTGTGGTTGACCCTCCCTGAGGATAGGTTGGCGTATCGTGCTTTAAAAACACAGTGGATCAGGCACATACTGTTGGCAGTAGTTCTGTACAACCCTTTTGGCCCAAGAGCAACACGTCTGCTGTGGCTCCACTAGCAGGAGGTATACCAGTGTGTGGGGCCCACGGCAAATTTCCCATTTGCAAACCAAGCAGATGCAGCATTCAGGAATTACCTCACATATTCATTTCTTCTGCTGGACATTTTTCCCCCAGTGAAGGAAAAAAAAAAAAAAAGAAGACCTTAAAGGCTCATTTTCTCCCCAGCACAGAGTGAATCCCAAAAGCCAAACTTCAACATCCTTCTCAAAGCACAAGCCTTGCAGCCAGCTGAGGAGGGAGAGGAGCTGGACTGGGGCGTGCAGGTGCTGTGGGGTCAGGGGAGAGCTGCCTGCGACAGCAGGTGCGCAGCATGAATGTAGGACATTGGGGTATGTGACACACTTGCATGTGTGCATAAAGGTATGCACCACTACACTCACTGTGGTGAGCATTTGCCTGAGAGCTACCTGGGGTGCAGGTTGATGCAAAGCAGGGCTTGCAGAAGAGCTCTTCTGCAAATGTTGAGGCCTGGGGAGGGTCCCTGCCAAGCCTCATTTTCTGTGCTGAGACTTCCCGCATACTGAGCTATGAGCTCGTTCTGGGTCTCCCTGCTGTACCTGCTTGCAGACGCTGTTTTGCTTTATAACTTCGCTCAGTCCTTATTTGCTATTCCCTCCTTTCCCTCTTCCTGGCTCCCTTTTTGTTATTCCTTCTTCTCACATTTCCTCCCTCCACCATTCTTTGCGCCTCTCCTCTCTCTCCTTCCCCACTCCCAGTTCATGTACCCGGCTCTCTGTCCTCCTGCGCTGGCTTCCCCTCCATCCTCCATCTCCCTCTGCTCCCCTCTGCCCCATCTCCTGTAATACAGTACTTTGTTCCCCTCCTTGCCCCCTCCATTCGGCCTCTCCCCTGCTCTGGCCTCTCTACCAGCCTCACTCTTTCCCTTGCTGAGAGGCACAGCCCCATGCGAAGGCCCTGGCCACCGGCCAGACTCTGGCGAGATGAAGGGGTCCCTGGCACACGCTCAGCCTCGTGCTCCATAGGGCATTGTAACCGCTGGTACCAGGGCTGTAAAACCTTTCGCGTCTCCAAAAAAGACGACTGTAAATTCTTCAGAAGTCCCATTGCGGGTGTAAAGATTCCCCCCTCCTTCCCCGGGCCCCAATGAAAGGGGCTGTGTGAGTTGGACAAGGGGCTCACTCCCCCTTCTGCCTGCACCCTGGATCCTCTCAGTGTTTCAGGAGCGTGCCTCTTCCTGCGGAGAGGAGAGATTTCAGGTACCTCACTGGGCAGAGAAGCAGCTCTGGTAGCTCTTGGTCACTTAGGTATTTGACTTTATAAACATGATTTAAAATGCTAAGAAAGCTCTGGCGAGGGGGAGGCCTCCTCACTGCACACTGAGCAAACAGAAACACATGGAGCATTGTCAGACACTGAAGGACGAAGCAGCAAGGGACAGCGGCAGGATGCTAAAATGGCTCTCTCTTGCACATGATGGATTCACTTGATCAAGAGCCGAAAGACTTTTTTAACTACTATTCATCCTGGCGAGTCCCAAGTAGATCATCTCAAGGACTTCTAGGTGGGGATTCAACTGAGGCTTGGCAAATATTCCAGCCCCAGGGGTCTGTTTCCTAAGAGTCAGATCTGGTTACTGTCAGGTCAGCAGAGAGATGGGACCCAGACAAAGTCCTCAGAGATCAACGCGCTGGAGCGGAACAGGCCACAACAGCACTTATTATCTAAGGCATGAATTTTCTGGCAATGGAGATGGGAAGAGAGAGCACACAGCTGCCATGTCAGGAGCCACACAGACTGGACTCACCAGACACTCCTGCTTCCTGCTCTTTCCAAAGCACCTCTAGTACCACACACTGCTACAGCTCATTGGGCACATGTGAGGCTGATGTGGGGCAGCCTGAGCTGCATCCAGAGACTAGCTGTGCTCAAGGCTCAGAACACTGAAGGGTGGGTGCCTCTGAGCGAGGTCTTGCAATTCCAGTCACAAGTAGGGTATCTAGTTGGAGCTGCTGCAGAAGAAACCATGGTGACCACAGCAAACAGAATCCCAAAAGCCTAAAGTGGCTGAGGTGGGAAGGGACCTCTGGAGGTTCAACCCCTGCTCAAGCAGGGCCAACGAGAACAGGCTACCCAGGTTCATGTCCAGGCAGCTTTTGAAGAGGAAGGAAGAGTCAGACACACCAAGGCCAGCAGAAAGGATCTAGACGTGTCTGCACAGTTCTAGTTTTCAGCCTGAGCGACTCAATTGCTCTATGAACACCCTCTTGTGCTTTCTTATAGGATGCACTTCAGTGTATAGCAAGGGTAGCAAATTCCCTGAGGTTAGTGCTGGAGCCAGTGAACCAATCTGTGCCTTCTATAGACTATGAAATTTGAAAAAAAAATGAGGTTTTAACTAAATAGCATATATGAAAAACAGCAGAGAATTTCATAGATAAGGAGTGCTGTGAAGTTGGCAGAGCCTTGCAGAAGGCTGTTCCAGGGCACCTAGCTCCTTGGGTATCACTAGAATAGCAGATTTGCTCAAAATGGAGGAAAGCATTGAGGGAAAGTTGCATGGCTCTTTTGTTCTGCTGCTCCCTCCCACTTTCCTTTGCCAAGAACTGCTCCGTGCTGCTCCTGCTGAAGGACTGCAAGGCAGTTTTCCACCTCCCCACTTAGCTACATACAGCTCCTTCCATCTTCTGCTGCAGCCTTTGAGCATAATCAAGCCTCAGTGATGGTTGTTAACTCCAAGGCCACCTCTGAACTGTCAGACTTACTGAGCTGTTGTTTCCATGAGATCATGTGGGTCAGTTCCATTGGGTCAGCTTCAACATCTTTCACTTTGCAATAGGTGGAGGTGTTTGCTCAACTCTCTGGTGATCCGCTGGGTGATCCTGACGGGTACAGTAATGGGGTGGAAATCACAGGACCTAAGCTTTATTTCCAGCTAGGCCAGGTTTTAAAGGGTGATGTTTTGGATCGTCACATCATTTCTGCCACAGTCTACTCACATGTAAAAGAAGGTTATATACGCCAACTCTTTTGGCAACTGATCTCATGTCTGCTAATGGAAAGAGTTAGCTACTTACTTGGGCAGAAGTGTGGGACTCGTTTTCTACAGTTTTATAGAGCTGAGAGGATTTTCTAGAGTTTGAAGTGGAGAAGACCATATCTAAGAAGTCCTAGCTGTGCCAATCCAAGATAATGATGGGCAAGTGTGTGCCCAGGTATTTGCACCCATTCCTGCCCTATAGCTCAGCAAAGCAGGGCAGCACTACTGGGGACTGAAAAGAGGGGCTATGGGTTTCATTCATCTTCACCCTCAGTGCAAATACGTCTCTTGGGCACTCTCTGGGCTTCAAGATAACTTCATCAACACAGCCAGGAGATGCAGGGAGGGGGCATCCAGGTGGTGGTGTGTGTCTTGCATCCTCCCGGTAGCCCAAAACCCTCCAAAACTCATTTTTTCAATAGGCCACCAAAACAAGCAGTAGATGTTTAATGACTTTCGATCTCCCCTGCCCTAGACAGGCTTTGAAACAGTGGCTCAGATGCCAAAGTCCCAGTAGCAAAGTGGCTTTTTAATGACACGATTCTCACTCGAATTCCAGGCACAGGGGGAAGCTTTGACACTGTTGTTTGTTTTCTTATTGGAGAAGTTCAAGAGAAGCTCAAGGCTTAAAAGCAAACCCTTGAAAGCAAAGCATTCCTAATCACATAAAAGTGTCTGCACAGGCCAAGGCTGAAGAGGGGGCTTGTGACTTTAATCTTTGCATATCCCTTTCTTTCTTCAAGCATCTCTCCCGCTCCCTCTCACAGACACACACACGCACACAAAACTCTCCTCAGCGCCAGCAGCATAATGCTCCGGGAGAGGAAAGCGGAGGAAGAGGAGGAGGAGGAAGCCGGCCCGCCTGCCTGCCCCCATGCTGAGCCCAAGCAGACTTTGTGAGAAAGCTCCTCTCCATCTGCAGCCCAGCCCGGTGGGAGTCAATTAATTCTGAATAACCTAAACCGACAGAGGTATTTGCATTCACAACCTGACTGATGACCGTATAAAATTGATTTATGAATTGAAGTACTTTCCCTCCCCTTATCCCCGATTCAGGCCATAATTGATTATACGTGCTGCAGCGAAATTAAAGAAAAGAAAATTAAAAAAAGAAAAGAAAAAAGGGAGGCCCCACAGACGCTGCTCTATATTCTCAAGCTTTCCCGGGATTAGCCGATCTATTCATCACTTATTTTTTTTTTATTTAAAAAGTTGCTTCCTTTCCCCTCTCCACCAGTTCCTTCATTCCCCAGCCCCAGAGCTGAGGGGAGGTGCGGAACCCTCGGCACACAGCAGCGTTCCCACCACACTGGGGGCTTAGGGATGGCTGACCCAGCACCCATCCTCCCTGGGTACTGTGGACCCCTTTGAAAGCAGAGGGAGCATGAGCTGGAGGAGCTCAGACCTGTGGTGACCAAAGTTCATGCTTAACTTGCTGCCTTGTAATTGCCCCATTGTAGGTCATGGTGGGGTGGAGACTTCTCTTGGTCCTTCAAGCCAATCAAGCCATCCCTAATGAGAATAACACTCGTACAGTGCTTCCCATTTACCTACATAGAGGCATTTTGTCAAAGTGGGCACTGTTAGTAGCACAGGAAAGTGTCAAAGGGCAAGTCCCCACTGCTATATGACACAGCTCCCCAGAGCTCCTGTATATTAATATTGACCATGACATCCTTTTCTCTCATGATCCATCTACTCCGCCCTGTCTGTGATCCCATTTTGCTTATCTGCTTATAGTCCTTCTTCCCATTACACACACAGAGACACAGAGGAGCAGAGCGGTACTGGGACCTAAACAAAACCAAATATCTCATCCATGGGAGCATGCCAGACAGAACATAGGCCACCTGTTAGTCCTGTTTTCTTTCCTCTCTTCTTTCCAAACCCTTAAAACTCATTTTTTTAAGAAGGAGCATGCCCCTTTATTTCCTTTCACTTGAGTGCAAAGAGATGGATGAAAACATGGTGAAACTCAACTCGTATATGATTTCATCAAAAAACATTTGCCTCCTGTGTGCTGTAATGGTCACAGGCCTCTTAAGCACATAGGTCCAGCTTTGTGTCGCTTTGCACAGCTGTGATGTTTGTGGTTTCTTTTGTGTTACGGGAAGCTAAAATAGACGAAAGAAATTAGAATCATTCAAGCAGCTGGACACAGGATGGCAATGCCATCTGAGCACACTCCCCAGTGAAGAAAGGAAAACTGTGATCCAAGTGTATCAAAGCTGGGATTTTTACCTTGACCATTTTTAGTGCCTATAGGGCCAACACGAATAACTCATTTATTTCAACCCCCCTCAAAGTCATCTTGCTCAATTTGGATAATGCTGAGCAGAAGAAAAAGGTCTCAGTGCGTAAACATCAAATAAGACCCTCTCCCTCAACTGCTCAGAAAGGCTTTCAGCAAGGAGCTTGTCCCCTGCCTGGCAGCAGCAGTGCAGCAGGTGAGAAGCACATTGCTTGCTGCTGACAAATCTAAAGAGGGCCAAGAGGAGCAGTGTGGGGCCCCGCTGCCCACAAATGAGGAACAAAGCAGGAGGAACAAGTTCTGGGCTCCAGCTGGGCCTCCTCTGCTGCAGCTGCCTGCCTCCCACCTTTATCACGCACTGCGGTGACTATGCCCAAACTGGGGGCTTGCAGGTGCCTGACCTCATTGTGCTGGGTGAAGGGGGGGCTCCACATGGGTAATTAAAGCTGAAAACCCTGGATGGTGCCGGGAAGCTGAGTGTTAACTGGCAGCTCCAGTGGAGGCTCAGGATCGAGGCCGGAGGCACACTGAAGGCTTCAGAGGAGAATTCAGGAAATAACACTGAAGATTGTGGTGACCCAGGAGTCAGACTGAATTCAGAATAAAGCCCACATCTGGGCAAATAGTGCCCATATGTTGTAGCCTAGGACCTCATTTAGGAAAGAGCTGTATATCTCCTTCAAGAGTTTATAGGGCCATGCCCCTGGAAAACCATTCTGTGGACACCGTTGTTATTAGTCTGGTCTGGGATGCACTGTTGTGCTCTGTTATATTGCTACCTCTCCCTTCCCCCCCACCCATACCAATTGCCCTGGCTGTGGAGGTGTACCCCAAAACCTCCAATTTCAAACAGCAGCACTTCCAGTGCTCAGTGAAGGACATCATGCGTGTCCTGGGCTGGGCCCTTATGCAAGCTTCTGCTTTACTGGAAAAACAACTCTGGCATGTCATGATGGCTCAAAGCAAAGCCCATATCTGTCTTTGGTTCTACCCTAATAGTGTCTCTCAGGATGCTGTCATGAAAGTATGGTTTAGCTCCAAAGCAGAGCTTGTGAAAGTTCAACCTACACCTCCAATTAATCCAAGTCTTAAGTTCTTTACTATGAGAGTGCTGGAACAGGCTGCCCAAAGAAGTTGTGGATGCCCTGTCCCCGGAGGTGTCCAAGGCCAGGTTGGATGGGGCCCCGGGCAACCTGGTCTAGTATTAAATGGGGAGATTGGTGGTCCTGCCTGTGGCAGAAGGGTTGGAGATTCATGATCCTTGACATCCCTTCCAACACTGGCCATTTTGTGATTCTGTGAAGTCTTACCAAGAATGCCTGCCCAAATTAATACAAGCCTATGGCTAGAGGAGCTGATGGCAAGCCAAGTGAGCTGGTGAACCACCGAAAAACAGAGGGTGTAGACCCCATCCCGGCTCATGTTGTACCTGGTAGTTGGAGATCAACATCAGAAGGAGGCTTGCTGTTGGGTTTTCATCCCGGGCCAAGGCTCTTGGCTTTGGGAAGGGGCCCAGCAGTCTTGCAGACGTCAGCCCCCACAAAAGCAGACAAGTGGCAGGGATGTCAGTGCAGATTTACATCCCAAGGTCACCACGTCCTGAGTGGTAAATGGGTGGACAAAGAAGTTAATCGAGGAGTCAGAAAGGGCAAACTTGGAGAGGAGCGGCAGCTGGGAGTGGGAAGGCAGAAATCAAGGCAATTAGTAGGGGAAAAAAAAAAAGAGGAACAATCTTGCATGCCTTTCCAGTTTTTCCACATGGAAAGAACAGCACCTTATTGTCTGAAACCACATTATTTTTTACTGTCAGCTGAGAGAGAGAAAACAAGAGGTTTGGGCTGATGTCTCTATCTCTTTATGGCAGAGCAGTGCCCAGCTGCAAGCTGCAAAGCAATGCCAGCCCAATTTGCACCCTCACAGGGGGGGCTTGGCATTACATGTCTGCTGAGGTAATTAATATTACACATTAATACTGTACCACACAAAGTCTATGCTCTGCAGAGCCCTCAGTGCTACCATTACAAGTGGCAACAGGTGGATGCAGACTGCAGCCATGCTGGCATTTCTGAAGCACAGAACTAGGGCACATTCCTTTCTGAGCTGAGCCTTAACCATCTTTTCAATGAGCTCATGGGGAGATCAGCCTGGAGCTAGTGGCACTGGATATGCAGGCAGAGCTGCAATAGCTTTTGGATGTCTCGGACACAAGAAGGCAATCCAGCAGCAGCTTCAGTGAGGTGAGGCCAAAACAGTAAACATATTTTGCCAAGTGGCTGAGCGTTCTCAGCTGGCTGAGCCTATCCTTTTTGCCTTTTACCTGAACTCTGCAGATAAGTGATTGCAACAAAAAAAAAAAACCCACACATACCAGTAGCTACTGGTCAGATCCAAACTCAAAATGAGAGCAATTGTTTGCCATCGGAGCTCTTTGAAACATGGAAAGATCACACTGTATGGTCTAACGATCCCTTCTGTCCTTCAAATCTATGAACTCATGCCCCATCTTTCAGACACTCGTTTTCTCTCCCAAGGGCCAGGTACACAGCACAGATGTACCATGCTCCCCGCACTATGCTGTGAGCACTGGATGGCTGCTCTTCGCCCAAGGCATCAGTGCCTGTTTTTCCTACACTTGCCCAGCTTGACTGTTTTGGTTATTCAAACCACGGCATCAAAAACGTCGCCCAGACAATATTTTGCCTGCGATGCTGCTGCACAACTGCCTTCGCATTGGAGGGGAAGGCCCAGCAGAAATAAAACGGGGACCTGAGCGTAGGTGTCCACGTCCCCAGCACTGCAGCCCCCGCTCCCCGTCCCTCCGAAGCATCTCCCTCCTGCCCCGTCCCCTCGCCCCCCGGCCAGGCCCGCCGCAGCGCGGACGCACGGCCCCGCGGGCAGGCACAATGGCGCTGACAGGCGCCTTTATCCCCAGCGCCGCCCGCGCAGCCCCCGCGCCCGCGCTCGCCCGGCTCCCAAAGCCCCCATTGCTGCCAATTCGTTACGGGACGCCGCCGGGATTCAAGGCTGACAGCTCCGGCAAAGCAGGAGAAATGGGCTCAGTGGGGAGCGAGGAGGCCTGCCCTCTCTCTTCTCCCCCACCCTCGCCTTTTTATTTTTTCCGCCCCCCACAAGAAATACCTTTCTCAGCAAGGCTTTTTAAGGGCCCCCCGCGCCGCTGGCCGGCGCATGCACGGGGGCACCGAGGAAAGCCCGGGCAGGGGTCAGGGACGTCTCAGGAGAGTCTGTCAGCACCGCCTCGCTTTCCCCCCCGGCCCCCTCCATCTCCAGTGACAAGTCCCTGTCTCTCTGCCCGGGACAAGCGTGACATCTTACTTCCCCCCCCGCCGTCCCCACCCGCACTGGCTTTGTGAAAGCGGGAGGGATGCTGCTGCTGGGTGCAAGCAAAGCATGGCTCTTCTCTGAAACACATTTCCTCTCAGGATGTAGGGTGCAAAACACAGCTAGTCTTGGGATGTAGGGGCTGAACACAGCACACGGAGCTAAGCAGGAGCGGGAAGCTGATCCAGTGATCTGGAGGCAAACATTTGTGCTAGGATGTTTGGGAAAGAAACGGCGGCTGCAACGGCGTTTGGGAACGAGAGGGCTCATTATCCAGACCACGGAAATAAGATACACCTCAGGAGAAGGCATTCCCACACTTCCACCCCTGGGATAAAATCCACCTCAAGTTTTGGCTTTTGTTACCTAAGCAGGGTGTGTTTCAAGTGCACCCCAACTCTGGCAGCTCCGCTGAAAGCTCTTAGAAATGGGCTCTGCATTCTCCTAACTTGATCTCTGTTATCCATGTTTTTACAGTCAGTTTTTCGCTGAGCACGGAGGCTCTGGTCCACATCCAACTTTGCAAACCAGTCCCTGTGGGTCAGAGAGGGATAACAGAAGAGCATGATGATTGTTCCCTTGTCCCTGCTGCAGCCAGTTGGCATGCCCTTTGTCAAGTCCCCTTGTCACCTACCCACCCCAGTTATAAGCCCAGTGGCTCACAGCCTTGTTGCCTTCTGTCCGGAGGGAAAGCTACACCAGAGGGACAGCATTTCACATGCCCCTTTGGGCTAAAGCTGTTCTTTCGGCTGACACACTTCCCACTTGGAGATAAAGGCAGCTCAGATTCAGTTTCTTGGACAGAAAGTCTCTGCTGAAATTTGGATTCTGACTGGACCAAACCCAGAAAAAGAGCAGGAGGCTTTTGGTCTGGCTACATCTGAAGCATTTAGTGCGAGCCCACAGGGCCGAGCCTTGCACAAACAGCCCATCTTGGGAGAGCACTGCTTCCTGGAGAGATGAAATCTTTCAGAAATTGAGTGAGGAGAGGTTTCAAGTCCCCAGGAAAGAGCCTTTCCTCTCCACTCCCACCGATGGCTTGGCGTCAGCATGGAGCCATGAACCTCTACCCCATTCCAGATCAGATCAAGACAGCAAGCTCTGGGCTATCTCAGTGGGAACGCAGAAACTTAAAGCGTCCCTGGGAATGGAAAAATTCATGGATGTCTGTGAAGTGCTGGCCAGACCCAAGTGGCTTATTTACAATGAAGGCAGAGCACGGGGGGAGTCACACATTGCTTAAATTGGGTGAGCGTTATTATTTTCATGCTGTTGGTCGTGGGGAGCAGGCAAGTCTCGGTCTTACAAAGGGCAGAGGTGGTAAATAGTTTGCAAGAGAGGCTGACGGCCTTGTTGGGCCACCAGAGGAATAAGCTGTCCAAAGAAGAGCTTCTAAATGAAACAGCCTCTGTGCATTTTCTGCATTTGGACAAAGGAGAGGTTTATTTTGGATGTGCTAGCACAACTGCTGTCTACAACCCATAGGGTCACACAGTTAAGGTCTGGCTGCTGTCTGGTTGGGAAGCATTCCTCTCTCAGGGCCTCCTCTCTCAGCAAGCAATTGTAGGCCTAATAAGAACAAACAATATATTCACCATTTCCCACTGCAACGAGTGAACTTTATGCTACAGGATAAGTAGATTTCATTCTTCTAAGTAACAACATTCTCTGGAACCTGAGCAATCGATGATGGTTGAATGTTTGACAAATGTTGGCACACGAGAAATGAATAGATTGCATCCCATAGTACTTCCTCCTGCATATCAGGGCAGACTTACCATGATGGGCACTGGCTGGTGGTCTCATTGGCAGACCAGAAGAAAAGACAGTAACACACCTGAAAAAGTGAACTCACTTTTCTCACTGGGTTAAGATTCTGGTCCCTGTGGCTGCTCCCAGTAAGTTGTATGCTTACATCTAGCACAAGCAGTCACTGGTTTTCAGGAATGTTAATCCCCAACTTTTCACCTTTGTTGTTTTTCAAGCAGCCGCATACAATGATCACATTTCACCCTTTTGAAACTTCTCTGAAAATGTACCTTGCCAGAAAGAAAGAGCTGAAATGATTCTGTGTTTGGTACCTGAGTATTGAACTGCAGTGATGCTTATGCCATGGATCTAAGTGCGCCACGCAAAGGCTAAAAGGCAGTCAGAGACAGAACAAGAATGATTGAATTGGAAATGCCTTTTTTTTTTTTTTTTTTTCCCCAGAGATTTTTCATAAATAAAGGAAATGCACTGGTGGCACAAGGTGGGAATGGGGCAGGAGACTTTGGTGGGAATGGGGCAGGAGACTTTGGTCATATGCAGCCTAGTTGGTTAAAAGAGATGTCAAAGAGAGTCAGAAAAGTCAAATTAGCCATTTTAATTATCATCTCTAGAACCGATGAGACAAGAAGTCACCTCCGTTCTCCACTCCTCCACTGCCAGCTCCATAGGGCGCCTTGTACTGAAAACAGCCTCTGGTGAGAGATGCTTGTCACCATTTCCAAGTGTATTACTGACAGGGGCAAGTGGCTCAGCTCAACACCTCTAGGAGTGAGTGGGTAACAAACTGACAGGAGTTTCCTGCTGCGGACAGTGCTACAACAAAAAGGTAAAAGTAGTCTGCAGGATGAAGTCCTCCCAAAGTAGGCCCACCGAACAGCTGGCTCTCTTCCATCTTGCATGCTAATGCAGAAACATGAGTTTCTTGAACAGAGATGAAAGGAAAACATGTTCTCATATCACAAGGGGCCCTTGGGACTGAGATGTGGGGTAGGAGGATTTGAGGCAAGAAAGGAGATCTTTCTTCTGCTTTCTATTCCCATTAGCACTGAGCACCACACAGGAAGGAGGAGGTTTGATGTCTGAAGAGCCAACTGCTCTCCCTGCTTTTGCTGATGGAGATACAGGCCTGGTGGTGGATACATCCCACCAGCTGACACACCAGGGGGAATGGAGTTCCTCACTTGCCTTGCTTGGGCAGATTGAAGACATTTTTTCAATTAGCTTTAATTTGCACTGGGTAGAGGTTGAATTGGAGATTTTACAGAGCCCATAAAGAAATGAAATCCTTCTGAAAAGTGGATTTTAACACATCTTTGGAGAAAAGCTTTGTGGTCTGTATTTACCAGGGGTTGTCATGCTCCCTCCTGGGACACACTATGGATTTACCACCTGAGTTCAGAAGATAGAGAATAAAGATCTTTGCCCTCATCTTAAGACTTGTAGCTCTGCATAAAACATACAACTGTGTTTGTTTTAGATATGGAGTTACACAGGAAAGGCTGTCCAGGCAGTTCTTCCTTCTCCCTGTCCTGAAAGCTCTTGAGGAATGGCTTCTCCTGGGAGGTGGCTCAGTGATGAAGAAGCATAGCTAGAAAAAAAAGTTACAGGTTCCCCGGGCTGTTTCTCTAGCCAACGTTTGCTAAAGAGGTGCAATTACTCCTAGTTTTACAAACATTATGGAGAAAGAACTCAGACTCACTGAAACAGGGCAAGGACAAAAGTCAAGACCTACATGAACGCTGACAGCAGAAAAGTGATCAAATCTGGATGGAAACACACATACCATTCTGCATGAGTCTTCAGCTTAATAAATGCAGAAACAATACCATGCTGCAGAGCTTATAACAAAGTTAAAAAAAAAAAAAAAGTTGTAAAATGCAGTAGTATAGGGGAATAACATGGTTCTCTCTGCCATAGACACATATTTATTGCAAAGCTGAGTGAAGAGATACCTTCACTCTTGGTGAGCTTGAGGCTTCATTGAAAAGCTTTGTTCTGTTTGCATTACTATGACAAAAAGTGAAATTCTGAAAGCATGTTGTTGCAAACCAAACCTCAAAAGAGAATAAGGTTTCGTCTTAGGTTTGTCTGAAAATAATGTCTCCTATTTATTGTCATGGAAACTACAACAGAAACAAAGAGTACAATAGCAGTATTTGATAGAACAAATTCTCAGCTACAAAACACAATTTTTCAACATAGTCACCATCATTAGCTATACATTTTTGCCAGTAATGAATAAGAGCCTGCATGCCACACTCATAAAAATCTACATGACTATTTGAAACATGGTTTGTCTTTCATGATGCTGTCACCACTGCTGAAAGGCACCACCCATCGCCTCGCTGTGCTCACATCCCCTGTTTGGTCTCCATAAACATTTAGCAAGCATTGATGAATGTCAACGGGTGCCATTTTCTCTGCATGGAGGAATTCAGTGACACACCTTTGCTTCATCTGCACTCCCATGCCAGATGCTATTTTGTCAGACTGCCCCTCTGCTGTTGTCTGTCACACAGCAACAACATGTAAGGGAATATTGGTGGGAAGGTTCAGCCTCTACTGCCAGACCACCAACATCCATCTCTGACATAGTAAGCCAAAATGATAAAAAAAAAGGAAAGCATTACTTCTGGAGTAGCCCTCATAAAAATAAACCTTTTTTCCCACATACAAATTATTGTGACTAAACATCCTTTGTCCCAAGAGTTCACTCTGTTCCTCAAAGATTGGTAGCAAAAAACACTCTGGCCACTAACATCACTTGCCATGACTCACTTGGCATGCCATTACTTTTTCAGAAGCACAAAGGGCAGTGAATTTTGTTTTAACTGCTCATTTATATTGAGAAGCAGCACGCCCAGGACTCACAATGACCACCAGAGTTCCCCAGGTCTTGGTTCCTCCATCAGTGGGTGTATGACTGTGACCACATCTGCCTCAGCCGTAGGTGAACAGGCAGGAGCAGGTGCAGATGTCACAGGATATTTAACTCTGCGCAGTTCAATTGGGAAAGGTTTCGGCATGAGCTGCCAGAGAGGTGGGATTTGAAGTCTGGACAACCTGCCCTATTGTGTGCAATTTAAAAAGCACAGTCTCCTTGGTGCATTCAAGGAGTGATTTGATCTACCAGCACTTCAAGGGGAAGAGGAATTCCCGATATCAAAGAGCCCTTTAATCTGGCAGAAAAGGGGCATGATGAGGACCAGCTGCAGGGAGCTGAGGCCGGACAGCTTCAGGCTGTGAAATGAAGGTGCACTTTTTTAACTGTGAAAATAATTAATCTGAGGAGTACATTACCCATAAGGGCAGCCAGTAAATCAGGACCAGATGTTTTTCTGGAAAAGATGATATCACCTAGCCAGGGACTGCTCAAACTGCAAGGGGAAGAGTCCCAGTGGTCTCTGGGACTCTGGCTGTAAAGCCCACACTCCTCGCAGGTATATGTTTTATATACACACACATACATAAATATATATATATATATACATGTATGTATAGCTGTACACGTACACAAAGCCCCAGTTGGTACAGGCCAGCATCACCCCAAGCCAAAGGTCTCGTACAGCATAGCTTATTTACCCACCTCAGTTTTACAGCAATGCACAAGTGTATGGACTGGACTTGGATCCCTTTGGGAGTTCCAGAATATCTGCATCATCCTCTGCCTCAAAACGGCCATCTCATCAGCGAGGGATGCCACAGCCCTGCAAGTGCTTTTCTTCCAGCATTGCCCAGAGCCTCCATTGAGAATCACTGGGTTGGGCAAAATCCTGCATTCACCCTCCTTCCCCGCCCCCGGCTGCTCACCCAGACCTCACAAAAAAGAAAAAAAAGAGAGAAAACAACCCTCCACGCTGCCGACAACAGCAGCAACCGAGCCACAGGCCCTTTAATTGATGGCTGCAGTGGAGGGACCCCACTTGTCTGGCTGACTCCCTCACCCCCAGCTCTTCCATTCTCCTCCTCCCTACCCTTTTCTTTTTTCTGGTAGTTGTGGCCTCATCCTCCATCACATTTATTCCCTTTCTCATAAAATAAGGATACTTAAAAATTGTTTTTGCCATATGCATGCTGTTTATCTTTGGGCATGTCAGTATCTTTGCATGAGGGAACATGGACGGCTCACTGCCCAGAACAATGTCAATGCAGTGGGGAGGGGGGGTGAGTCACAGGGGGAATAATGTGAAAGGGAAACGCTGCCTCACACAGGGCAACACAGATGGACAAAGTGCAGCAAGGCAGCTTAGTTAAAGGGCTGCATTAAAATTAAACAGAGACAGTGCTCATTTTCCAAGGCGACAAGGCGTCTGCAGGAGGGCTTCCTGGCCTTCGCGTGCCTGGTGAAACAAAACCCAAGCAAACCTTTCCTCACCTCACGTCCCCAGAAAACCTCAACTGGGCAGCCCACTGTCTTCACTCCACCTGAGCCAGTGGAAGCTGGCACTGAGGGGATCCCAACCTCCCTCC
Organism: Chrysolophus pictus; assembly: GCA_037305975.1. NCBI lineage: Eukaryota > Metazoa > Chordata > Aves > Galliformes > Phasianidae > Chrysolophus > Chrysolophus pictus. The sequence goes on along the minus strand of CM074576.1, from coordinate 112,484,561 downwards.
CCTGCCATCAGCTCATGTCTGTTAAATAGTGGCCCTGGCAAAGGCTGGCCCGAGAAGCTGTGGGTGCCCCATCCCAGGAGGCATTCAAGGCTAGGCTGGATGGGGCCCTGGGCAACCTGAGCTGGTGGGTGGCAGCCCTCCCCACAGCAGGGGGGTTGGAACTCAGTAGGCTTAGAGGTCCCTTCCAACCCAAACCGTGCTATGCTCAGGGGCTCTGCTAAACAGAGGCCTTACACCTGAGGAGGGCGAATGGAAGATGTTACCAAAGTGGGATGGAAGAGCATCTCATTGGCAAGGAACCCTTTCAGGAAGCTGTTCATGGTTCTGCCTTTAATGGAGATGAATGAAAATCTGCATGTCTTGCTGCATAAAGATGGAGCCATCAACCTGGTAGACTCTACATAGCTACCCAAGGAAGGACAAAGAGCTGTGTGGTCTTATTTTATGTATCTTATTGTTGGATCTGCATACTCCTAAATCACTGACCAAGCTGTCAGTGCAGATCCAGAACATTTATACTGCTGTAAATACAAATTAACCAGGCTGTGTGGCAGGTGCTGGACTAGTAACTCTGAAACCCAGCATGACGTCCTGCAGGAAGACCTCTGGACCAGCCAGGGTGTCTTGTTGGGCACTGCAGGGTGTGGCGCCACAAGTAGGACGTGGGTGCTCATTCCAAACAGAGGCTAGAGGTCAAAGATTTCACTTCTCTTAATTCCCTTTGAACTACCAGGGTCGACATGATTGAGGATACATGCTAGAAACTCATTACGACAGACTTATGGATATTACCCATGCAGGGAACATAAATTATTGCACGTTTTCTACCTTTAGTATAAACAGTTCTTTCAGCTCAGCTTAACAGTTCTTCATTTCTGGAGCAAAGTATATTCAAAAATGTCTGTAGCTTGGAGATGAAAACAGAAAAGACAGCAGACCAGCTCCAAGGGTTGTCCTCAGACACAAGAGCCCCCCAAGCTCCTGCCTCACGTGACAGAGTTCTGCATGTGCATGGCAGGCTCACCAGCTGGGAGGAGCTGAAGCCACAAGGTGTGCAGAGGGGAAGGTAACAGTGGATTACAAAACTGTCCAGATAAATCAGAGAATTAGTCTGAAATCAGTGGGATGGAAATCACAGCAGAGCAAGCACAGAATGCCACAGCGAGGTGCTGGGATGCCAGTGCAAAGCAGGAACTAATTGGATAAAGAGCACTGCTGAGGGACGTGCTTCCAGTACCACAGACAAAAACTTTGCCAATGCTGTCATACTGTTTCAAAACAGACAATCTCTTGATGGAATCCATGAATAAGAGATTCATAGGACAGACATGGGAGAAAACAACCATGCTGCAGTTGGCACTGGAAGATGCTTCAGCTGGATGCTGGGCACAGCATTCTCCAAGGGTAAACAAACTGGAGAGTGCTCCGAAATGCAACAGCAAGCATGATAAAAGCTTTAGAAAACAGTCTTTCAGAGAAGATTGAAAGAATTGAGTTTGTTTAGTCTAGTGAAGAGACAACCAAGTGGGAACATAACAGCCTTTTAGTACATAAAGACTAAGGACTACAGAGTCTAAAAGAGAAGCATGAGGAGGACTGGGTTTGCAGTAAGTATGTAGGCCAACTGAGCTTTAATAGCAAGTCTTTGGAACTATGGATACTGCAGACACTCCTTCAAAGGCACACTTTAGGAAAGGACGTCTATGGGCCACCACCAAGCACCCAGAGGTGTGCTCCTTCCCTGCCTGCTTCCTACGTGACCTTGCAGCTTTACTTACATCCTCTCTGACTTCCAGCAAGGCAAGAGAATAAGGTGACCCCCAGAATTTGTTCATAAAGTGGTTGCCCATTGCCCTTGCCTCCTTGCTCTAACTCATCACCTCCCTGAGTCCCTCTGCACACTTGGTTCTCAGAAGACTTCCAAGACTGATTTGCACTCTCTATTTATCTGCAGCGGACTTGCAAGACCCTTGCAGTGAGATCCAGAGGAGGCCTCAAACTGTATGTACCAAACTGCATGTACCAAATAAAAACACCTGTCACAAAGACCATCCTGTCTAAATAGACAAGGCAGAGGAAAATTACTTCCCATGTCTTGAGGCTAGAGAGGACCTGTCAGATGCTAGTGAGAGAAATGGACCTGGAGCAGAGAAAGCTCAGGAGGACCTGCTTGCAGCCTTCAGTTACTTAAAGGAGGCTGCAGAGAAGGCAAGAGGCAAGCTCCGCTGGGAGGTGCAGGGTGCGACAAGAGGCAACAGGCACAGGTTGCAACAAGAGAAACGCTTCTGGAGTGAAGGAAAAAAATCCTGTCTGGTTCAGCATTGGCATATATTTCACAGAAAGGCTGCGAAATCCCCAGCCTTGGAGGTTTTTAGAACTCAGCTGAACAGAGACACTACAGTCTATTTTTGAAGGTAGCCTTGCATTTAGCAGGGGCACAAGGGTAGAGCCCTGCTGAGGTCCTGTCTCACGTGACCAGGAATATTAAGAGTATTCCAAATGGCACCTATGCCATTGGCAACTGCAACTGCACCACGCCACTGATACTTCATGCAGTACCCTCTCCACCACACCGGACTTTCTTCACATGGACATATGCCCCATGAGCCTTTCTTTGGTCTTTATGTTCTGCAAAGCTGGATCCCCACTGCTTGCATCAGGCTCCAACCCATTGTAAAGCACTATGTAATAACAACATTTCTTGATTGTGATTCCTAACAATAGCTACCACCCAAGTTCTTGGCTCAGGGCGCAGGCCAATATCTAACAGCATTCAGTTCAGCCCAATATTATCTGAATTCCCACCCCCTCCGATTCCAGCTCCAGAGCTTGGCCGGCTTGGAGCCCAAGCTGCTCCTGCCTGCAAACCCCAGACATTCTGAGCACTGCTCAGAATGGAGGGGGAGCACTCAGAGATGAACTTTTGACAGTGCAAATTCGAGCGAAGGCTGAAGTCCTTGCTTGTCTGCCACTGATTTATTGGTGACTCCCTAATTGCGGAATGCCAACCATACATGGAGATCTGCAGAAGGAAAGGACTTGGCTTGATGGAAAGAGAGGTCACCGCAGGCAAATCAGATACAAGCAACAAGAAATGTTTTGTTGTTCTTTTTTTTCTTTTCTACTGCACTGAATTTAATAAATGTGCATCTGCTGAGCTGTTTCTACAAACAGAGTTCTCCCTTGTTCCAGATTTGGCCTTAACTCTTGTTGGTAAGCTTGATCAACGGTGAACTACCTGCCTGCTGAGGGTATGCGTGTGTATGAATGAGAGGGAGAGCCAGTGAACATTTCCAAAGCAGACATTTTTCATCCTCTGCCAGCCATTTTTTTGGACAGAGGTATTTTTTTCTTTTTTTTTTTTTTTGGCCATAATGTAAGCATACATTTGAAAATCATCTGCAGAAGAAAGATTTAATAAGCTTACTCACATAGTAATGTGCCAAGGAAATTTAAAAAAAAGCAAAAATCACAGACCTTTTCTCTAGACCTTATCTACAAATATGTGTGGGGGTTTCATTTATAAGTTAATCTTTAGCAAACACTGGAGAACAACATATGTTCATTTCTGAGACAAAAATCTGCAATTGTTCCTCATGGGCCACTCTACCACACATCTCTGTGTACCCTCATCTCCAGTTCCCTCTGGTTTTATTCAGCAGCTGGCATCTGTCACTGATTACAGCAGCATAAGGTTTCACCTCCATGGAGCAGAGTGGGAACAGGCTGAGGTCCCTGCATCTAACTGCACACATTTCTCTGCTGGAATTTCACTCCTCTCATTGTCACTCTTTCCTTCTAGATCTGCTCTTCCAGACACCCTCACATCAGCCCTCTTCCCATTACCCTCTTACGTACACCATACCTGTGAGATGGAACCTGTGTTCTCATCCCAGCACCAGAGCTAAGGAGCACTGGTTGATGCCATCCTAGAGAAAACGTGCAGTCTACTTTACACTTTGGTTTAACCACACTGAGCACTTTGAATCTCCCTGCTGTGGCATGGCAGAACGTAGCATCTAAATTAGGCTCTGCAACAGACAAGCCGTTTCTGGGCTGAGGCTTCCAAGTCAACCTATGGAAGCGACACTCTCAGTAAAGCATTTTATTAATACTTTTGCTAGATAAATTTAACAGCCTAAATATGGCACTGCTTATAATGGCATATCTTGCAGCATGGGGTTATTTTGTCATGCACATGTCAAGCTGCTCACTCCTGCCCTGCTTGGTTACCACACTATAGCTTGGTTTACTGACAAAGGTTTCCACCAGTGCAGACACAACAGTTCAAGCCTCAGTTGTAGTTCAGATAGAGGCAAATGAGCTTACCAGAGTCAGAGGCAGAGAGAGCAGGTCACAGGCAGGCTGACCAAAGCAGAGAGCCAACACAGCTTTGGCATGAGCACAGCCAGCACTGAGGAGGGAAGATCTGCTCACTAGGCTGGAACGAGGAGCTCCAGGCTGTGTGTGGCAAGGTCTGTGCTGTGCAGCACCTTCCTGCGCCAAGCTTGGACCCCACGCCTGGAAACTTCATGCATTCCCCTGGCAACAGATTCACTTTCCAAAACAAAATGAACTAAAACAGAATCATTTCCTATGAACGAATTTGGGATGGAATATAAAGCACAGGCGGGGAAATATATATATGACATATTTGAAACAGAAGAGAGAAAGATTTCATCTAGCATGCAGCTGACTGCAAAAGAGAGTCAGCAGCCCCAAAAAGAAAGCCATAACACACAAACACATTTTATGCTGGCCAAGGTGAGAAAGGAAGAGCTGTAGGTACAGGAGTGACAGCTACTTTAGGATCAAAGGAGAAGGCTGAGAGGAAACTATAAAACTAACTTCAGATCTGGATGGGGGAGGCTGTGCGAAAGGGAAAAACTTAATTAAATGTGGCAAACAATGACTATTTTTTCTGGGAAAGGAACAGTGGTGATTCTACTTCCAACATACCACACCTGAGCAAACATTATCCAAAGATGGCCTGAGTTAGGACTTCATCGCCAGTGTGGAAATGCAGATCTAGCCTTCACTTCAGAGGCTAAGAAAAGTGATTGCATGGGAGGAACTGGCTTGCCATTGGTGCTCAGTATCAATCCCATCCCTTGCAGAGTACCTTGAATGGATAGCTGCTGGGCATTGCTGAAGATGCAAGCATTTCATTCCTCCATTTTTTAACCCCCAAAAAAGAAGAAAAAAAAAAAAAAAGGAAGAAGGAAAGAATTGAGGTACCACCAATGCTGAGGTGGGTGACCCAGATCACAGACTCACAGAATTGCAGGGGTTGGAAGGGACCTCAAGAGATCATGGAGTCCAATCCTCATACTCTACAATAGATCACACAGATAGGCATCTAGCTGAGTCTTGAATATCTCCATAGAAGGAGACGTCACATCCTCTCTGGGCAACCTGTTCCAGTGCTCCGTCACCATAAAGTAGTTCTTCTGCATGTTAGTACGGAACTTTCTGTGTTCAAGTTTTAGGACGCTACACTTTGCCCTATTGCAGCGCACACCGAGAAGAGCCTGGCCTCATCGACTTGCCTCTTACCTCTCTTTAGATATTTATAAACATTTATCAGATCCCCTCTCAGTCTTCTTTTCTCCAGCCTGAACAAACCCAGGTTACTCAGTCCTTCCTCATACAGGAGATGCTCCAGGCCCTTTATCATCTTTTTGGCCCTCTGCTGGACTTCTTCCTGGAGATCCCTGTCTTTTTTGAACTGTGGACCCCAGAACCGGACACAGCATTCTACATGTTGCCTCACCAGGGCAAAGTAGAGGGGGAGGATCACTTCCCTTGACTTGCTGGTCATGCTCTTTTTAATGCACCCCCAGGATAACATTGGCCTTCTTGGCCACAAGGACACACTGCTGACTCATGGACAACCTGTTGTTCACCAGGACCCTGAGGTGTTTCCACAGAGAGCTCCTCTCCAGCAGGTCAGCCCCTAACCTGTACTGATGCATTCAGTTATTCCTCCCCAGGTGCAAGACTCTACACTTGCTCTCGTTAAACCTCATCAGGTTCCTCCCTGCCCAGTTCTCCAGTCTGTCCAGGAAACAGATTGAATGGCAGCACAGCCTTCCAGTGTGTCAGCCAATCCTTCCAGCTTTGTATCATCAGCAAACTTGCTTCCAGATTGTTGATGAAGATGTTGAACAAGACTGGACCCAGCACCAACCCCTGGGGAACACAGCTAGGTACAGGCCTCCAATCAGACTCTGCACCACTGATGACAACCCTCTGAACTCTGTCAGTCAGCCACTTCTCAATCCACCTCACTGTCCCCTCACCTATCCCACATTTTCTAAGTTTCATAACAAGGGTGTTGCAGGAGATAGTGTCAAACACCTTGCTGAAGTTAAGGTATACAATATCCACTGAACATCCACTGCTCTCCCCCCATCTACCCAGTCAGTGATGACATCATAGAAGGCTATTAGGTTGGTCAAGTATGATTTCCCCTTGGTGAATACGTGTTGACTACTGATAACCTTCTTCTTAACTGGAGCATAGGAAGTTCCGCATAAATGTGCGCAAGAACTTCTTAAGGTGAGGGTGACGGAGCACTGGAACAGGCTGCCCAGGGAGGTTATGGAGTCTCCTTCTCTGGAGATATTCAAGACCTGCCTGGACACCTACTTGTGCGACCGGGTGTAGGGAACCTGCTTTGGCAGGGGGGTTGGACTCGATGATCTCTGGAGGTCCCTTCCAATCCCTATGATTCTGTGATTCTTTTCCAGTTGCTTGGAGATGGCATCCAGAATAAGTTGTTCCATCACTTTTCAGCTCGGTGGTGACGCTCACTTAGAGCATCTGCCAGGTGAAACACTGTTGTTAATATAACTCAGGGAGAAAACATGGGCATCAACAGTATAGGGTGGTCCGCAGGTCACCAGACGTAGGTTGCCCCCCATTGACAAGTACCCTGCAAACCATCAAGCCAGGAAGCAACAACAGATTCCAACCACAGCCCAGGGTTTTATAGTAAGAGGAGATCTTTTGCAGCCAGCTTGTTCCTGGGAGAAGAAAGTAGCAAGCTCTACACCAGTTCAGAGAAAGGAAAAGGAGTATAAGAAAAGGCCAGCTGTTGACCTCAAGAACAAGAAAGTTATGCATAGAGAGTGGAATCCAAGCTAGATTACTAAGAATTAGCATACAATTATAGCAAAAGCAAGGACAGCCAAAATCAGAAAGTCTATGGAAAAAAAAAAAAAAAGGAGCTGAGGAATTATAGACCAATGAATTGAATTTCATTTACAGGAAATAATTCTGGAATGAATAATAAAAAATCTATTTGTAAGAAACTGGAATGTAACAGGATGAGCAAAAACCAATATTAGCTTCACAGTCTAGTCTTGACAAACCCGTCTAATTTCCTTTTAAAAAAAGGAGACAGACCTCATAGGCCAGTAAGAAGAAGCAGATGTTAGTATTTTTATTTGTTAAGTCTTTAGACACTAGCTTGCCTGAAATTCTCATAAACCAGCAAGGAATGCGTGGTCTATTGATTGCAGAGCAAACACAGTATTGGTACCCAGATGGTTGAAAATAGGACTTTGCTCTCCAGTACAGAAACACATTGAATAGACATCCACAGGTTTCTCTCTGAGTCTGACTGCCATCAGTTAGGGTTATGGACTCTGAACTAGAAGAAAGATGATTAAATTCACCCAAAGCTGAAAGGATCTGCAAGTGCACTGAAGACAGGAACAGAACTCTTTTTTAAAACATTTTCATGAATTAGAGAGTCAGGGAGAAAAAAGAAAGGACACAGTAGGAATCCATGAAAGACTCTACACTAAGGAATAACTGACTACACAAATATAGATATGGAACTACTGGAGCTGAGGTTTAGAGCAGATTAAAATCTGAACTGTTTGTCATCATTGCTATACTCTTGGAAAAAAAAAAAAAAAGTGGCCTAATTAGATACAGTCTAGAAGGAAACAACTATAATAATCAGAGATCTAGAGAATATAATCTGTGAGAAAAACCTGAAAGAACTAGTGAAGTTTAGCTTCAAGAAAATAAGACCAACAAGAAGCACAAGATGTCTTAAGGTTGATACAAAGGGGGAAAGTGCTGGTCAGTTCAACTGGCCTATAATGGAAGTGTTAAGAAACAATAAGAGGTTTAAACTGTAAGAAGGATTCAGGGTTGATGTTATGAAACAAAATAGGGGCAAATAGATGGAAGCAATGCATGAAGTATCCAGCTGTGAAGCCTCTGTGAGTGGAATGCTTGAAGAACAGGCTGGATAGCTGACAGGAATGACATAAGTGTCCAGCCTTGGGGATCTGGAGGGAGAACAGAGATTTCAGTGCCTCTTCTGGGGGAGGCTGAGGACAGGGGCTGGGAAGGGTCGATCCAAAATGGAGGACCTTGCTATAAGCATTCAGTGAGTCTGGCAGGTAGGGAAGTACACTGAGAAGTTTCTCTTTGCCCTTCCTCAGCCTGCTCTCCATAAACATCCTTCCCCCTCTATGCACTTTCTCCCTGCATAGTCATATCACTACAGTAGGTTCCTCAGACCTTTTTGCACATCTGAAGAGTGGGGAGAGCCAGTGCAGACTACAGGGAGGTAAAGGAGGCAAGAGCAGGCCTGAGAGCACTACAAAAGCTGGAAAATAGGGCTTACTGCTCCCAGTGCCATTGGGTACGATGGGGTGGGTGAAAAAGCTCTTGCTGCTGCAAAAAGAAGCTCCCCATAGTCAGAACCACAAGTGGTGACAGAAGCAGTGGTTTATGCCCACAGGAGGTGAGAAAGGAGGAGGTTTGTATTCACATTTTTTCAGTAACCAGCACCCATTTCCTCTGGATGAAGCAAGGGGAAAGGTGGCAAGTCTGGAACCCAAGGCAAGCATCTATGTTGTGTACGCCTTACAGCATTGTGCAGATCCAGTGTGAGGTGTTTATTTTTATTTCTTTCTCACAACAGGCATTACAGTATATGTCAAAGACAATCTGCATCTCTAGTCTGATCTTTACAAGGTTCTTGCACTGGTTACAGGGCAGCAATGTAAACAGAAGATTACTGGTGACCACAAGGAGACACAGGCAGAATAAACTAAGAGCCAGTGAACTAAAAGCTATCCTGGTCCGCATGCACTGCTGTGTTACTTCTGTTCCAAGAAATACCTGCACTTATAAGTTCAGAATTGCACTACGGGGAACCACGCTTTTAAGACTAAAACATATTATAAACCTGCATATCATCCTTGGATGGTAGATTAGACGTTACTAAGTGTTCATATGCAAAAGCAGCTTGCAGGCATATCAGTGCAATCAGATGATCACCACTTTTTTTTCTGTATTCCCATCCCAAATTCAAACTGCAATCTATACTCTGCCCTGATAACCAAGCACTTCAGGACCTCTGAATTGTGCTTTCTGTTATTTGTGATCAAAAGGAAATTGCTCGCCACTGACATGATGGTAGAGACTCAGCATTTCAGATGGTAAGTGATAGCTGAATCTCTTTGAACTGAGAGCTACAACACTCTTAAAAGAAAACGATAAACTCAACCCCAACATTAAATAAGAAGCTAGCCCCTTAAACATTTAACATCAATAATGACCAACAGAAAATGTAGGGCAAAATATTCAGCTCACCTAAATTTAGGTTTCAATGAAGGCAAAAGTACTAGCACATCAACTATGAATGTATGTCAGCTAAGCAACCTGGCCCTACAAGCACACTGAGCTCTATCTGAATGACTTGCCTTCAATAGAAAAAAGATTAGTTTTAAGTGTTTTCCTGGCCTTCTGGGTGTTAACAGATCATTTGTTGAATAGTAGTCTCACATTTGTTGCTAATTATTTCTACTAATAATTTTGCCTTGCATTAGCAACTCATCAGAAATGCACATGAAAGCACAAGTCTTCTCTTTCCTTTCGTGTTTCCATTGGCAAAAAACCACCATCTCTGAATATTTACTTTCATTTGACTGAACCGTGGTGATGTGTACAGACCACGACAACCAAGGGACTTCGCAACACAATATGTGCAGCAGATTATATTCCTATAGGTCAAACCCTCTTCCAGCATTAACCAGAACTCCAGTTCCATAGCGGAGCAATGGTTTCACGTATGTAGGAGCTAGCTCAAATACCCTTTTTCTCCCACTTCTGCCTTACAAGCCACATCCAGAGCACGTCACAGTGCTGCACCTCCCGTTTCACCTTAGACATGAGCACAGTATGCTGCATTACTATACAAGTTGTTGACCTTGTCTCCTGTCGGGCCCTGTCTCCCCTGCAAGGATGCTCTCTCCCTATATACCAAGTGTTCACGTAAACAAGCACATTCAGCCAAACTGCAGTGCATCCAGGGGGAAATGACAAATGCTCTCTTTGTAGCAGAAGTGGCCCCATTGTCAGAAATCAGAAGAATCATTTCCCGGTTACAGTAGCCTTCAGATACATTGTTGATCCAACTTCAACTCCCAAATAAAGACGCTGAGAGTGATATATTGGCTATTCTCTTTCACTGACCGACCACTTGAGAGCAAGAATGCAGCTCTTGGAGGCTAAACACAAGGGCTTGAAGAGCTCGGCTGTATTTTCTTCCACTTAAAACTGGAAGAGGTGAATAGCTGGTGAAAGTGGGGAGGAGATTGATGGCTTTGGAAACTGCAAGGCCCTCTCCCTACATGGGACAGCTTTGGTACAGCCAGCCAGCTTTGAGTCTGACCTTGCCCTCTCTGACTTGACAGCAACCTCAACCCTGACCTTGGAAAGACCACCCTTCTCCTGGCAGAAGCACAGATTAGGGAATGAGGAAAAAAATCAAATGGGGATCAGGTCAAGATAATTCTATTCCACAGGAGAGGACAGTCTTTGAGGCATGTAGAAGGTGGGTGTCCTTCTCATGCTTTGGCACTCACTCATGATTCCCAGAACATGGTCTGAGACTGACTGACTCATCACAGTTGTGCTCAGTGCACCTTCTCACCTCCTCAGCTGAAAGCCCCTCTTCTCTGCATTGTGAATGCCGTGAGAGCAGTCAGACAACATCCCTGATGGAATGTTGAGCTCCTAATTCTCCAAAAGTCATAAAAAATCCCAAACAGGCTCTTTCCAGATCGAAATCTTTCAGTAGCATGAGCCCCAAATCCATCTTGTAACTCTCTGCTTCCCCCTGCAAGGAAACCAGCCCCTTTCCCAGGAGTTGCCTCCCTTCTGCTTTCCCTTTCCCATAACCAGCCATCCTTCACCCCCCTGTTTCTGTAAAACACTCAGTACACACAGCAGCTGGGGGGGGAGGGACCGAGGGGCTGGTGGAAGCCACTCAGATTTCACATTTATTTAATAGCCGTGGCTGTGCTTGTTTGATTTATCTTCACACATACGTTTGACAGATATGGTCTCATAAAAACTCCACAGAGTAAAAACACCAAAAAGGCCTGCAGCCATGCTTCAGTCTGCATGCAGTCTGGCTCTAGCTCTGGAGCAAAGCAGAGATCAAGCTTGCTACAGCTGGCAGCAGTACAGAAACAGAAAACTGTGGAGTCTGTAGCACCCAAAATGAAGCATGTTCAGCTGTAGCTGGACATGGGTTCCTCAGGTGGGGTTAGCATCTGCTCAGAAAATAGAAATTCCCAATTCCCTCTTATCTTGGAATATCCCACTGTACTTCATATAAATTGCTTCATTCAAATAAACATGCATTTTGGGGGGCTAATCTCATCCTACTTACAAATCTTGTGGGATACTGCTGTGTTCAGAATATCTCACGAAAGCTTATGATACTTACTGCACTTCAAAAAAACTTTCCCAAGCCACAGCACGGAAGAAGCTTGCTTTGCCCTTAACCTGTGAGGAACTTTAGAGCTTGCTGTGTTTGAATTGTTCCAAGAATTCTTTTAAAAATTTACGGTCTCATTTAGAAAGTTTCCTTCAAACTGACACAGTTCTGATAAATACATTTTCACTGGAGCGGAGCTGACTTCGTACAATTTGTGCACAGAGACTCTATTATATAGTTCAGGATACAGACTCTACAAAAGCACAACCTACTGTAAAATATGCATATTTCAGAGTATTTTTTGTTAAAGGGAAACACACCTGAAACTCTCATTCCGATCATCAAGAAAAGCAAAGTAAAATAACTGTAAATGAAGTCTCTGGAGTATTATTGTTGCTCAAAGGTAGGATTCCAGGTGCATTCAGGTGGTGTTTTATTATGCATATAAATAACAGGCCCTCCCCACCATGTCTCCAAGCTGGCAACACAGTCTGGAAGAAGGTGCTCAGGGCTGAGTGAAAGACCCTGTGTTCCAACCTGCTACTGCAATGGCTGCTCCTATTCTTTGTACACTACTCCCATGCATAAAATAACACTCTTAAGACTTACCAGTAGCAGGAACATAGCACAGCCCCTGGTCTGTTAACAAAAGCAAATGTAAAGACCTGGGTATCAGCCCCATAATTATCTCAGCTGGTGAAAACCACTGAAGAAAATTAGTGGTAAAAGCTGTGACTGTTTCTCTGTGGGCAGATAAGATACCTGTGGTTCCCCCTTTCATTAGAGACGGTTTTTCCTTAGCTACAGAAACATCATATTTTCTGTTTTAAGCAAATAACTAACAACTCGCAAGCATCCCTGCCTTCAGGACAGTTTCTTCTGCTTTCCAAGGACTTACTGCTATTAGACAGGGACTGTAGGGCTTTAGTGTTTTCTCCTCCTCTTGCTCTGTTGCTGACTGATGACAAATTTCAGACACCTTCATACATAATAAGGACACACTCTCACATAGAAGGCCAGCTCCCCACTGGATACCTTCCTTCATTTGGGCAGAGATCATCTGCCCCCAAAAAAATCACTGGGATCACCTAGTCCAACCATCAACCCGTAACCACCATGCCCACTAAACTATATCCAACACAGCTCCTTTCAGGAAGAAGCCAGCCATTATCAGAGGCAGTTCCTTCCTCATCCAGTGCCAGAACAGGGCAGAAGAATCTCCCTATGAAAGCTGTGGGTGACATGGAAGGGCATGGGCAGGCACTCAAATGACTGCACACAAGTTCAGGCTATCACAAGAACAGGGACTGTATCTCCCACGTACAGAGACAGGAAAGGAGGCTGCTCTCCCACTGAAGGCACAGGTACTGACTGGGCATTTCCATTCCTTCCTTTTCTTTTTGGATATGTATAGAGCCACAAGCGAAGTACTGACAAGCAGTCAACGAATTCAGTTGCTGGTTGGCTGTACAGGACTTTGGGAGCTGCGGGGTGAAAGTGATGCATGGAAATTAAGCTAATTTTAAACTGCAGGCAAGAGAAGAGACTTGCTAGCAGTTACTTAAGAGAAGCTGCTGACTGTTTGAATACCATTAAGAAGATTAATGTCAGCCCACAGAACCACTGAAAAATTAGGGCTGAAAGGGACCTCGAAAGGTCAGACCAGTCCATCCCTCTTACCCAAGGCAGGATCACCTAGGGCTCGGGCATCTCTGACAGATGTTGCCGAACTTGATCTTAGAGCTCTCCGCTCCCCAGGCAGTCTATTCTTTATTACCCCTGTCATTAGAAAGTTTTTCCTAACATCTAAATTGAGCCTTTCCTGCTGTGATTTAAGCCTTGTTTTTTTTTTTTTTTTTCTTTTTTTTCCTCCTCCACCACAAACGAAGAATAAAGATTGTGTGCTTTAATGTGCTTGTAGAGTTCAGTTCTCCCCTCCTTTGGGTTGGGTATTTCAGTTCTTTCAAGCTCTCGCGGCAGGTAATGGTTCCTTGGCTTCCAGCTGTTCTCCCTGCTCTCCTCTGGGCTGGATCCAATTACGCCACATCTCTTCTAATTTTCCATCACCTCAACACCGTGACATAGCCGACTCGCACTCGGCGTTTGATCCTTTTCCTGAAGAACTGCTTGTTAACCCAACACTTGCTCCTTGAGGAGCCGCGTTGCTGCTGCAGCGATCGGCTAACGGCTTCTTCCAGACCCTTTCCCCACTTTGCCCAAATAATTTTTAATTCTAATCCAGTCCAACAGTATATTTTCGTACGTGAAAATATCCCCTCCTCACCCCTTCTGATAGAAGACTAAAACGTAAGGCTAAACCCAGACGAACAGCACCCTGCGAGGCCCGCAGCGCCAACCCCCACGGCGGGGCGGGCGGCACGGCCCGAGGCTGCCCCCTGGCGAGGCGGCGGGACCCAAGGGCGAGCCCGCGCCGCCGCTGGAAGGCCGGCCGCTGCTGGAAGCTCGCCGCCGCCTTCAGCCTCAGAAGCCCTGTGCCTTGGGTAACAGGCCCTGAAGCGTCACTGGGCGGCTGCATTCAGCGCTAACCGTACTTCAGCTCTTTAGAAAAAGCTTCCCGCCTTTGCTAGGTATAGTAATTAGACCTCTTTCCCCACGATGGGGAATGCAGTCGTGCTTTAGGGGAATGCATGAAGGGACTCAATGTCAAAGCTTGGAAACGGAGAGCTTTCCGCAGCAGTGTGTAAGCACCAAAAGGTCCCCGTGTCCAAAGGTATGCGTCACTGGTACAGAACACTAACAACTAGAATCGTTAACTATGAGCAGGGAAAGGAAGCTCTAGTCTATACACTGAGAGGAACCAGTAAGAGACTAGAAAACAGATGAAGTCCTGCCTCATTCTTACAGGAATACATTCCTACAAACCATCAAATTCTGGGGCTCCCAAAAAAGAATGGCTTCTGTGATGTCACCTCCATCTCCCTCAGAAGCGCTGCTCTCAGTGCCCTTAAGTTTAGTTCCCAGGCCTGTTCCACCTGGTGTCTCCCACTCTGGCTTCAGGCTCCCTGTGTGCTCCACCCTGTAGCTCCCAGGTAAAGCCCAGGCAGCATTCCCTCCAAAGGGCTGCCTTGTTCAGGGAAAGGAAGAAGTACAGAGGGGATGGACAGTCTCCTCTCCTGCTGTGCTTGGGAAAAAAAAAAAAAAAAGGATATTTCCAGCATGCATGCTCCCACAAGATGTCATATTTTGTCATTGACAAGAACAGTGGTTGAAAGCCAAAATTCGTGGAGGTGTAGAGGTCACTCCTCTGCAGGGGAGAGGGGCTTTACTTGCCTTTCTGGGGGCAACACAACCATGAAAGTAGAGGAGTGATAAAAACTCAGGCCTTTCTAACAGTTCAGTAGATCAGGGTTGAGCAGCAAAGGTCACACAGCTTCAATCCCCCTCCTCCTTTGCCCATTTGCTCTGCCATGAGAGCATTTCACGACACTCATGATCACAAGGTAGTAAAAGGGTAAGTCAGTAAAAAGAGCACACACAGTGCTGCAACAGACATGCAAGAGACAGAACCCAGCACTGCCTTTACTGTTCTGATAAATCATCTGTATCAGTGCGATGGATGCTTTTTCCCCACACCCAGGCTCTGAGAGATTCTTTGAGCTTGCAGATTAATCAAAACAGGCTGATCTCAGCTCGTTTCTTGCTCTGCCTTAACTACCTCACTCAGCAGGCATCCAAGAGTACCTCATGCCCCCAGCCCCACTCTGTGCCCATTCTGCCAGCAAGCACAGCTGTGGCTTGGCTGCCGTTCCGTGCAGCCCGTAAGGAGCCCACCTGCCTGATAGGGATGTGCCTCCCAGCAGCAGCAATTAGCAGATGCAGTAGAGGACCTGGACAGGCAGGCTGCACCCCTCCTAATTGACTGAAAGAAGAACACTTGAACTTGCTCCAAAAGGAAGCACAAGCTTCAGCCTCTCTGCATTCATTTACTTGCAGAGCTTGTCCAAACCCGCATGTAGGCAGCAGCTTGCAGACAAGCAATTTAGAGGAAACAGAGTCAGGCCAGCACAAGTGAGTTGGAGATATTGACCCTTCTGGCACTTTGGAGGCACACCTTGAGCTCAGCTTAAACATGTCTTTCTTCCCCTCTCCGGGGGAACTGCCCTTCTTTTCCCCTTCTCAACCATTATTTTCTTTGGTATGACTCATTCTAGCTACAAGTCCATTGTATCCTTCAGCACTGTCTTTTCCAGGCTCTGCATACCACACCAGGTAGAATCCTGTGGAAAACAAATTGGACCACCTACATCCCCTTCCACACTGGCAATTCTTGAGGAGAAACATACTATCAAATATCTCATTTCTGGTTTTAACCAAATAAAGATTTCACCAATTTTTTTCCAGTGTTACACAGGTTGCAGTAGTTCCACTTAGCTTAGGACAAAGCAGTAGGTCAGTACAAGAAAAAAAAAAAATCAAGATTCTGTACAAAACAGCTATCCTCTCTCAGGCAACGATGACATCAAGATAGACCAGGTACTTCAGCAACCTGGAAAACTTTGCTGGCAAAGCATAGCTGGCACAAAGAAAAAAAAAAATCAAATCAGGAGCAATTCCAGAGCAAGCAGATTGAGCAGGCTGCTTTACAGTCATCACTACGATGGTACATGTATCACAAGAATGAGTTCAGGTGCTTTGTAGTGAGTTATCAGGAAGGAAGAAGTATTTGCAAAATGTACAGTGTTATGATCACGAGAGTTCCACTTCCAAGACTCTCACAAACAGAGGTTTTAGCTTAAAAGTTCCCAATATTCATGACAGAGGACAAAGACTGCTTAGCAATGAATGCAAACAGTGCCACAGAACAATGACAACTGCAGGTGCAAAGGAGGAATGCTAGAGGCATGATGGTGCTTCAACATTTATTTTCCCCCAAAGAAAAATAAAAGGATTAAAACAATTCTAAAAATTGCAATGCTTTATAATGCTTTACAATACATAAATACTAACTGTACTTCCCGCTTAGACTAAGCAGCAGGAAAGTCTTTTATTCAGGCCTTTATGTCAGTAAAGTGCATAAAGCTGTTTAATTTAATTCAGGTACAGAACAGGTGACAGGAAAAATATAAAGCAGAGTCATTCCAGTTTAGTCCAAGACTGGGAAATTCTCCTGAGTGGGATGTTCTGCTGCTGGTTGGAAGCCACATTCAACAAATAATGCTCACATTGAGTACAGATGTCTGCAGTCAGCCAGTGCGCCATGGTCCTTGTGTGACAGCACAGAGGCTGTGCTAGGCCACGGGGCTCCAAAATAACAGGTACACTGGAGCAGGAGAGGAAAGGAAAAGAAGGAAGGCAAGTAAATCAACCCAGGTATCTGTTGGAGGATACAGAACTTTTTCCATCCTTCCCCAAGACCTGATCCAACATTGCTAAATGATTTTAGCTAAGTGGATGGGTTCAATGAAGCAGTCAGCTCCACACTTGGGAAAGTTATTAAGCACCAGAACAACTTCATTCACTGAGACTTCTCTACTGACTAATAGTATTTCAACAGAAGGGCTAGCTAACAGATATCTGTGATTGATCAAAGGTTATGACTTACAGCATATGCTGTACAATGTTTCTTTGACATCTGGAAGTATGACAGTAACAGTCACACAGAACTCTTCAGCATCTGCATTGTGAGCCAGACTAAGGCACTGTCAGTGCTAGCATCTGTAGTAAACACTGCCTTGATTTTTGAACACTGAAGTGCAAGCATTTGAACCAGAAACTGCTGTGACTATTTTGGCTATATTAGAGAACAGTATCAGAGAAAGTAGATACCTGTTCACCCAGTACAGCATACACAAATATGGGTTTGGAAAGAGGAGAACAGTACATATGCTTCCAGTTCTAGATATTGCACTTATTCTCACAAGTTATTTTCTACCTGTCAAAAAATCATTTGGTAATAATTCCCCTTCCAGGGACAAAAAAAAAAAAAAAAAAAAAAATAGAAAAGGTGTCTGAATGCTTGAAGGAGGACTGAGAAAACCATCTGCTGCATTACTCTTCAGTCAGTTACACCTTAGACCTTTCAGATATTTATATTCTAGGTATAGATAGGGTACTCTTGGATTGCAGGGAAACACCCCCAGTGCTGTGGATATAGAACACAGTGAGAATTGGGAAATTCTTATACAAATGAGTCTTTCACAGGAATGTTCTGCATCTGACTGCAATACTTTCTGTGAACTGTAGATCAGTTAGACCAGTCATTCGGTATAACATTCAGAGATAAAAGAACGAGACTACATAAAGCAGCTGTATGCACAGGTAAACAAACCTGCTGACAAGTATCTGGTAACACTTTTCAAGATAAAAGCATAATACATCTGTCCTACCTTACCTATAACACTCCCAATGCTCTATTTCACGCAGCAACTCTGAGCTCTTCTGCTCTTGAGTAGCTGGGTCTTCTTCTCTGGAGAGTCTCAAAAGTTTTAAGAAGTGAAGTGGAAGATGTACGCACATTCTGAAGGGCATGGACATCTAGAATCACAACACAAGTCACCTGAGTTCTCAGGGAAACCCTTCTTTTTAGCAGGAAAGATTGCACAGCATGTAGTTGATTTATTACTGCACTTAGAAGATAAACATTAATGCAGTGAACTCCCTGACCCTTGCATAAATAGAGCACAGAGTAATCCCAAGAACTTTATACAGGATCAAAGAAAGAGGAACCAGAGGTGTTTCAGCCTTTCTTTCCTAGTTGTTTTTGCATCTTCTATTACCGCCTCTTTTCTTAGAAACAAGCTAGAGGGTAGATTTGAGGTACTAATGGGAAGAAGGAAAGCTTCCTATGAATAAATGAAGTGCAGAGAAAACAGAAAAGAAATAACATGTTTGTTGTAAAGACTAGACTTGCCTTGATGCAGCAGTCACAGCAGACGACACTAGGAAAAAGAAACACCCAGCATTATGTCTGAGAAAAGCTCAATAAACACAGGTGCTATACTTAAGGATGACTTATCTAGAGTCTTAGTTTGTGATTGCAAAGTCACTTGAAGGCAAAGTGAACAAGTCTAGAGTTCTCTGTTCAGTTTGCCAGCCCTCCTATGGTATTTATAGTACTTTCAGGTCATCTGAAGCACATCATCATTTGTAGCTTGAAGGCTTCAAACACAAGTGCCATTTTCACTAACAGCAGTTACTGAACTACCACTGGTTATTTAGTTATTGCTTGTATTCAACACGGCACTTCACTGCTGATTCAAATAGACTTAAATGATCCTGTGTGAGCCTGAAATTTCTCTGAAATTCCTCTCCTATGAAGAGAAAAACTGACAAATCAGTGGAAAATACTGGGTCCAAATCCTTTCCCAGTCACAAGGTCTGGAGCCCACTTCTCCAGTCCTGAATAGAAAGTTGTGTTGAAAAGGCTCTCTAGAACCTGCTCAAGCCCTTGACTGAAGTGAAATCCAACCTACAGAGCAAAATTAAGACAGCAATTGCTGAGAAGAATTGAGCGTTATGCTTGCACAGTAAATTTGGACATTGCTAGCTTACTACTAAGAGTTAATATTGAGATACCACTTCAGAGGTAAGTTTTCCCATGTGCTTCAGCCTAGCTTGTGTAGTAAGGCAGAGCTGAAAGGCTAAGGAACCCATTTCAATCCAAGGACTGCTACCATATGAATTCTGAGCATCTTCAGTGCTATTCTTTCACTCTTTTCTCCATCCTCATTCAGTCCTTTCATACCCACTCACCTGCTGCAGAGGTAACAGCTGTAAGGCCACTTAAGAAACATCTGCTTATGGCAGCTGAAACAGATCTGTGGAATGGAAAATGTGAATGCCAACAGGAAATATCTTTCTACCAACAGTATCACTGCCTGCCAAAGAGTGAGCGTATAAGCTAACTTTCTCAAGGCTTTAGATCCACACAGAATAACAGATCCATTGAAGAATAGCAGAGACACAGGAATTAAAAGCCAAAAAGGCAAAAGAGGCCTTATTTGTAACTCTGTGTTTTTATGATGCAGAGGTTTGGAGCAGCTGCCAGACAACAGGAGTTTAAAAAGAGGCTCTTGAACAAACAATAGCTGTATTGTGCAATAGCGTAACAGTAGCTAGTTGAGAGAGGGAAGAAGAGAGATTCTTTGAGGTAGACTGCAACAATCCCAAAGAGATTAAGTCAGGGCAACTTTGAATCCAATCCTGAAGCAATAAATGAGTCATAAGGAAGCTGATGAGTCTCTTGAACTTTATAAAAAGAACATTCATACACAGCTGGCAGTCAGAAGTGATATTATCTTGAGAAGCAGAGCTTGAGAAAGCTAAAAAAAAACTTCAACAGTGAGAACACAAAGGGGGTAAGTGAGCCATTTTAGAATAAGCAGAGAGAAAGCAAATTAAAGCAACATCGGTAAGTAAGGTGAGAAGGAAACAGGGATTCATGTGACAGGAGTGGAATTATCATAGCTGTGCTAGCAGAACTCTTCGCCTCTGTGTATACTGCTACTTAAGTGAGTAC
Organism: Chrysolophus pictus; assembly: GCA_037305975.1. Lineage (NCBI taxonomy): Eukaryota > Metazoa > Chordata > Aves > Galliformes > Phasianidae > Chrysolophus > Chrysolophus pictus. Next base: position 112,464,324 of record CM074576.1, on the reverse strand, counting down.
AAGAAGCTGACCCCAAAGCCTAGCAGCATGAAATTCCTCACATCTGTGTTGCAAAGGACTTGCTCTAAAGACATCTGCTCTTGAGGTGAAAGCAGGCCCTCTAGAACAGGCTGTGAATAAGTAAGCAGAGTGGACAGGCAACAGTCTTATGCTGTAGCATTCTCTACCTCCCTCATTTCTCCAGCCTTTACTTTCATCCCTCAGCAGGATGGTTTAGGTCAGTACAACTCAAATGTTAAGAGTCTGAATTAAAAGCCTTTGGTTCTGTGTACCAAATTTCAATCTATATCTTTGTGAATTCAGAGCTGGAACAACAAGAATGGCAATCAGCTGTACTAGCATAGAGAGAACAGATGAAATATTAAGTGAAGGCTAGGCTGCTACTTAGGGAATTTACACAGCCTAAGCTTGATTAAAAGCCATCACAGCACAAGTGTTAAAAGATCCTATACAGTCTAGGGACAAACTCAGATCAGCTGCATGAACAGGAAGAACTGAGGCAGAGTACCTCAGCAGTTCAACACTAAGACATGAAACCAGGCAGCTTCTATCAAGGCAAGGACAGCACTCTACAAGGAGAAGGAAACATACCTTTGCTCTTGGAAAGACACCATCACTCCCTCCTTGGGAAAAGCCTCCCCTTTTCAGCACTATCATTGCATATCTGGTTCCAATCAGTTCAGCAATGGTAGGTGATGGCCTTGCAGTAGGAAAATAAAAGTCCTGTCCAAAGACAGAAGTTAAGCATCAGAAAGAGCTAAATACACACACACTGTAAAAACTATTCTCAAAACTCAGCTCCAAGAAGCTCAGCAGCATTTATATCCAGAACTCACTTCTGCTGATGGGCTGTATATGTTGCTAGTAGAGCACACTTAAGGGAATACTGCTTTAGTTTTTGAGATTTTAGTCAAAAACTCAAGTAGTTTCCTGAACCTGCACTACGGAAGCATGTCCATTGGTCCCCAAAGCATTTAATCCCATCTCCAGAAAACTCTACTACCCTTGAATACAGACACAGCACAAATGGTACCTTTTCCGCTCCTCACGTATGGTACAGGTTCTCTTTCCACAGCACAATTGCTCTTGCCTTATCTTTTGCCAAAGACCCACTGGCCCCACACAAATAGCAGCTATTTTTGTTTTCCTTTTCAACAAGATCACCAGTTTTTATGTAGGTGGGGAGTCTAGCCCACCTGCATCCCCACTATGCTGCTGAACAAAGAGGTCAAGGTTATGATAAGATTAGAAGTTTATCCAGTGGTGGAGAAAGAGCAATGCAGATCCCTACAAGGACACTACAAGTTTTATACTGCCTCCAAGTAAAAAATAATATCCCAATGTAAGCTGAGCATACAATATGGCTTAAATAAAACCAACATAACATGCTCAATACATGTACACAAGGTTCAAGGTGCACACTGGAATCATCATCAGATATATTAGAACAGCTTGGCAGCTGATATGCCCGACTTACAAATTTCTTGCTTTGAAGGCCAGTGTCTAAAGATTTGGACCTTCCTCTGTAAGGATGCAGCTGCCGCTGGCCAACATTCAGGACACTGTTAGGCTGAAGGTCTCCTAGCATGGGTATGCTCATGGAAGGAAGTGTATGATCTGCAGCAAGACCTGGATAGAAAGTTTCAGACTGCAGAAAAAAAATGGGCTGGCAGCTTCTAAATGTTCCCCACAAAATTTGAACAGTCAAGAGCATGACACTGCCTTCTGAAGACAGGCCTGCATCTCTCCTTCTCAAACTCCATTAATTCAGATCATAAAAAGCAGAGATTACTGTAATTATGCTTGTCAGTAGGAAGTGATGAGCCTTCATTAGCACCATTTAGTTTAATAAAATCAAGTGTTCTACTTCAACATTCAAAAGGCTCATTAAGCTTTCACTGTGAATTCAATTATGCCTTTTGGGATATGCTATCATTGTTTTGAAGCTGCAGGAGATGTACAAGCATCAGTCAACTGCAGAGGAATGGTTTTCTAAGGACACCTCCCCAGACTCATGATTTAGTGTTGGAGCTTCTTCTGTCAAGTACCTTTAAGTGATCAGAGAGGTGCAGTACAGTAAGCCCTGAGTTAAGTTTATGGCAACAGCCATATAGCAGTAGGCCACTGACACTGACTGTACTTTGTCACCACCTGGTTTACACACATAGCAAAAACAGCACTGACCTGTGCTGCTGTAGGACACTACTGATGACCTGGCTGAGGCAAGCTGGGTGCTGGAAGACAGCTTTGGAATCATTTCCTGTAGACCAGAGGACAAGGTACTCTTAAGCTTGCTCAGACTAACTACTACTAAACAAAACCCAGGACTCGGAATCGACCAGAAACAGCACAAGGCTTAGTCAAAAGTAGAAGGAAGAAAGAAAACAACATAGAATATTTAGAAACTTAGTGTTCTAAGGAACAATTGCAAGTAAATTTCCTCCAAACAGGAAGCTCCAGTCAAGCCGGTTAAGTTTCAGATTCATCTGTTATCACATGAAACTATCAAGTTCAATGCTGATTTTGGTCCCAGATTTTCAATGGGTCAGCAACAAACTTCACTAGATTTTTTACAGCTTTCAGAATACTTTGCCATTTTTCTTAGTTCTGGCTCACATGTACCAATACTGGAAAAGAATTAAGTGTACTAATAACTTAGTTCAAACCCAATGCTGCATGTAGAGAGCATAGTTTCTAGCTTCTCTAGAAAAGCAGAACAAAGTTGCAGTCTCCATAGAGAAGGTCTTTCTAGTTCACAATAATACACCGATAGTTCTCAAACACTGAATATTCCTACAAGTAGCACATTCTCATGCAAATATAGCTAAGATTTTCTGCTTTCATTAATTCATATCCATTTTCCTCAGTTAAGCAAATGCATTTCAGACAAATGTTTACAGAAAACAGATTCCTGTTTGTTTGCCAGAGCATCTGTGCTAGGCATAATGTGTTAGGGTTTCAGTTCTGTTCCATAGAATTTCTGACTGTGCTCAGACTGAATCCCAGACCCACACAGTCAAGACCAGGCTATGGAATTAAAGAACCCAAATCCTGCATAGCACAGATTACTTAAAAATGGTGCTCCTTTAGTTGTTCCACAGGCAGAAGAGTGAAAATTCACCAGTAAAGTTGCTTCCTGTAATTAAATCACATGAAATGCAAATGCATCTAGCATCAGTTGCCTCACTGTAAGGTAAAAGTAGGAGTTTGGCTAATAAGGGCCAAAATTTTTCCTACGTGCATCAAAATTTTGAGAATACCTATTTTTAGTGACAAAAGCAGACCTTAGAGTTATAGGCCACACTCATGTCATAAAAGGAAGTGTTTAAACATCACATGTGTTTCTGTAGACTTGAGGACTCCAGTGAACAAAACAGTATCATGTTTTTTACTTTTGAAGAACAAGACTGCTCGCATTAAGATTGGAACCTGATATTCTAAGGTACATATCTGCACAGATACAATGTTTAGAATAGACTGTTTATACTTATTCAACTCTTTCATTTAAAGCCTTACCTGAACTCCTGATCTTGAATGCTGCGCTATTGCGTTGACAATCTGAAATGCTGCACTGGCATCTTGGGATGTTAAAAAACTATTATTCAGAGATTTCAAGGTAGTGTTTGGAATTACAGATATTTTTGGGTGGGTGAGGGAAGTGAAAGAAAGAATACAAGCACACGCAACAAGATATTACATAATGTTGTGGCAAGAAAGTAACAGATCTTATACCCGCATATCAGAGTTTTATATTTGCCCTGTTATTTAATATTTTAGTTTTAGGAAATTATTGAAATCCTGCTTTCTAAGTCAGTTGACAAATTCAAGTCTCTATTTAATAAATAATAATTTGAAACCATCTGCAAGACTTAATAAACCACAAAGAGATTTTCTAGAAATATTCTTATCATTTACAAACAAAGTTTGCATTCCCTCCTCCCTTACATTATATGTCATCCATTATTTTTATCAAGCATACAACTGAAGTCAATGATGACTTTGTAGCACATACCTTTAGGCCTGCTCCCACTTTCCCTTGCTGATGACGATTGAAGCTTCTGTGGTTGCTTAATTTCTGCCATGAGCTGTTTGTGTAAGGTAGGCTCTGATGGCACACACTCCTTCAGCTTCTGCTCCAGCACCTGCAGGCAGAGCATAGCACTGCAAAGAGCCAGTAGCTAAAGTGGGGAGACAGTAGTGACAGAACTAGACCTTCAGCAAGGGTACTGCTTTACAAGCACCTCTCACTCAAAAGAGCACTGAGCCCTCTATTTCTGTGCTTTCCATACCTCATTTATTGTTTTTTTGAGGCACTTGAGAGAAGATTTAGATAACGTGTTTGTTAAAGAACATTTCAGCAACTTTCAAATTTGAAACAAGGCTTGATCAAGTAGTATAGGATTACTTTAAGGACCACAAAATGTTCCAGGTAGAAGTAGCAACAGTGGAAATAGACTGCTCATCTTTCTCTGAAGATTTGCCACCTCCTATTTTCCTAAATCCACGTGTAGGCAGGGGGTTCTGCCCAACATTTAGTTACAATTTGCCCTCTCCTAAATACAAACCAGTAGTTAAAACATTAAAACCATATTCCCAGAAACCGTCCAGTCAACTTTGAAGTTATCTTGCTTTGCTATCATTAGATACAGCACCAAGTCACCTACAGGTTTTAGATGAGGCTTGGGAGCATCTACAGCATTGCTGGGGGTTCTGCATTTTTGCTTGATGATCACCTGAAAAAGCAGAAATTGTGCTTGAACAGTAAGTTTCTCCACAGCTTGTGCACCTTCCTATTCAGTGGCACAATGAATAACTCAAAAAAAAATTGAGAATAAGGAATGTGGAGAAGAAATTTAAAAAAAAAAAAGTAGGAAAATGTAGAATGATGAAGTTTGCTTAGAGTTTTTTTGTAGAGACAGCTTTCCCTATGGCAAGAGATAATCAGAAGCCCTGCACGACCCTTTGGAGCATGCATAGGAAGCAGACAGCATTCTAGTCCTAGCAGCTCAAAATGCTCTAGGAAGCCACTGAAAAAAATGTTGTAGTCATATTTTAATGTCAGGACTTGATCACAATACTTTCATCATTGATAACTCAGCTCCAAGGAGGAGAGTTGCTGAATGAGTTAATAAAACCATAACAAGAACTGTAGCAGCAGGCAGCTGTATGCATAAGCTAGAGTCCCAGAGACTGGTTTACAGCCCTACATAAACTAGGAACAATAGCAAGATAGAATTGCAGTGCAGGTATTCTTGTGAGGCAGACTGTTTCATCAAGGCCTATGCTTGCTGTAGAGAGGACAGGCAAAAAAAAGAAAAAGATATACAATGTACAACTTGACTTATCTGCCTTGTCCATTTATTCTTACTTTCAGGCTATGCCATTTTCTTTCCCTGTGTATACAATTGCAGAATACATGAGAGTGCAGGTAAAATACCACTAGCTGTGCTTTAATTAATTTGCAAATTAGACCACTGTTTGCTACAGGAACTTTAAAGTAGCTTTACGCATGGAGAAATCCTTGTTTAAGAGACTTCTCAAACAAAGGCTGAAACAGTAAGTACTCCTTTCCTTCTCCCAGTATTTTTGACAAATGCGCTTCAAATTGAAGCTTGTGCTTCTTGTCAACCACAGGGAATAAAAAAAGAAAAAAAAATCAAGAGCCAGTTCATCCTGCCACCTTCAGTTATGTTTCTGTACTGCATAGTGCTTTACAGTACATAACAGTATCAATGAAATGAGTAGTAGTAATGTATTTTCTCCTTCCCATTACTACTCATGCTTTTCTAAACAAATTAGTCTCCAGATAAGCGTTAAAGCCTTATCTGAAGGCTGGCGCCACAATCAAAAGTGAGAGTTAGGGTTTTATGAGGGTTCAGCTGAAGACTTGAATCCCCCGCACTCTAGGAGCACCAGCAAGGAGAGAAAAAATGTTGATGTCTAGCATGCTAAGCAAACTTTTCACTTTATAAAATATTGGTCTTTATTATAAGTGGAGTTGTCTCTCATCTTCTGCCAAGATGTCTGTTTGCAAAACACACCAATGCCACAAAGCCTTATGCCAGTTTTTTAGATCTGCTCATCATTCCCAGCTCAAGCTGCAGCAAGTAAACAGCATCACAAACCTTCAGAGGCACTCAGTCATTTTTATATCTGTGCATCTTCACCAATATCAACATTGCTGGAAGCCTTTACCACTTGAGTCAGCACCACAGCTGCCCTGAAAGCAGTTGAAGTTCTTTTTTTTCATCCTGCCTAAGCTCCTGCAGTAGCCCATATACACTACTAAAGGCCTCTGCCTTAGGCTGAGCAGAGCACTAACTCCATAGTGATTTTACACTTTCATACTTCTCACAGCAGCTAAGGCAAGAAATCTATTAAGAGGATGCCAAGCACTGCACAACTCAAGCAGCCTGTAAAGACAAGTGTCTTGAGTACAAAAGCATGAGCAGGCAAGAGTTTCTTTAATGGAGTTGTTTTGTGCAAGGCAGCTTAATTGCACCGGAGAAGGAACTGACTGACCCCTGGAGGGGAAACAAGTTTGCCATCCAGCTTCATAAAAAGTTTGGCTGCTCCAAATTAGAAAGATATGGAAATGAAGTGTTTGGTTGGATAAACATAGCAATCAAATACTGAGCTGTAGCTAAGAGGGAGCTGTAGCTAAGAGGATGTGCCTTTGAGAAGGACCTGAAGAGTGCCTTTCAGTCAAAACAAATACTGTTTGGAAACCAGGTGGTTTCAAAATTGTCCCCTGACTGTAGTCACTCACCTTCTGAAGTTTGTACCTCTTGTGCCGAATATCATCTAGAAGTAATTCATAAGGGGAGTAGGTACATTCTTTTAGAGGGACAGGACGCTGTGGTCGCTCAGTGGCCTTCCGCAGCTTTACACCATTCTTCAGTTCACAGATGACACTGGGCCACAGGGATGCCTAGGAGAACCCAATGAAAAACAAGTCAACAACGGCTAGAACTCACGGAAGAGCACTCTCTCCCTCTCTATTAATGGGACAAACTGAGTAACTGAAGTCTTGCAGAAATAAAGTGTGTTCTCAACAGTTCCCCTTAACTCACTTGAAGATTAGGGCATAGAACCAGGTTTATCCCTGATTTTTGTCATAAACTTTATGAATGTATTTCATCAAAACACAGTTTTTGTTACCAGGTATTTAAGACCCATCTCCTTAAAGTACTTTCTGCAAGCATTCCATGTACCAGAAGAGTTTTGGTTTTGGTTTCCCCCTCTTCTTTCCTTTATTGCATTCTAGGAAACACTGAGAATGAAATCCCAAGTCTTATGATTAAAATCCTCTGAACTTTTAGAAATCAAGGGTTGAAGAGCCCACAAACTCGAGGAAGACAAAGAGAAAGCAATATCTAACAGCAACTTATGTTAGTGGTTACAGCCTGGAGACATAAGCTGATAACTCATATCTTCTCATCCTGTTCCTGTTTCCTGTTTAATACCTGTTTCCACAGGATGCTCAGGCATGTAGGATAGCACAACAAAAGTTAAAGGCAGGAAAAAAAAAACCAACATAATCCACTCAATAGCCTGTTTAGACAACATTGTAATGGAAGAGCAAAGTCAACAGCTTATTTAGTTCCCAAAGGCAAACTGAATATGAAAGTGATTGTATTATAAACAGTAAAAAAGGAAGCAACATGTTTTAGAAAACTGCCTCAGAACAGAACTTCTGATTTAAATTCCTATCCATCTTCCATTTATAGGATGAAGTGTGTTCTCTCAAATTATGCCTTCAGATATCTCAGTATAATAGCAGAAAAATTTTACGTAAACTCTGACTGATAGGCTGCCTTCAAGGAAAAAGACATTTAATTGGATTGTTTTAGCTGAGTTTTGCAACAGCGGTATCTCACTTCCAGAAAAAAGAGCAGTCAGATGGTAGCCATATACTAACCATATCTCCTTGACTATCATAATTTATTGTGTAGGGGAACACACACATACAAATCTCTTAAAGTTCTACCAAAGAAAGAGCTAAGCAAATAGATTGGTGTTTGTCTCCTATTCAACACTAAGCACTTTCCATTCTGTTCAACCTCTTAAGTGGTAAGATAGCTGTTCCCAAGAGATCTTGGTGCTCAGATCTCAAGCGGAAGATTGTCTTGTGATGCATATGAATCAGCTCTGCTGAGACAAAACAACCCTGCATGATATCAGGTTGTGGTTATGTGTTTCAGAAAGACCATTTCATAGCAGTCAAGATGGAAGAGTGTAGTCCACAGACAGCATTAACTGCTTGGCACCACTTAAGGCATCAGCTCCAATCTGGAATCCCAGTGAGGTCAGCACCCTGGTTATTTTAAACTCAAGAGTTGGTCAGAGTGATGCTGTGAACTGGTCTTTAGGGACTTGGAAACTACAGGCAAAGGATTTGCAACAGACATCCTGCTTTTGGAATTCATGTCTCCTGAAGGAGCAGAGGCCAAATACACCGGCCTCCAGGCCACATGTCGAAGCCCATGTATTTATTCATGTATTCCCTGCAGAAAAGTGCTACAGCAGTTGATGAGTTTGTGGTTTAAGATAGTTTGCCAGCTTATTTTAATAGATCACAAATTTGAGCATATGCCCAAACACACATTTCACAAACATTTTCATACGAATAGTTTGAGCACGCTTCAAAGCAAGTGCTATTTAGACAAAAAGAGCAAGTCCACAAGTCTCTTGGGGCTTGCCATTTGTCTCCACAGACTCCAGACTACAGAGCATTTGTTTATGCTGGGCAGAGCTCCAGCCAGAAGACCTATTTGTTTCTGACTGAGCCCTGACTGTGTAGGGCCTTGGAAAAGAGTAGAATAAGTTGCTTTCTCTGCCCCAAACACATATTTCAAGATCTACAGAAGGACAGAACGGAAGGACAAGTAATATAGAAAACAGAAGGTAGGAGCAACATCTCCAGCCTCGCCCTCCTTCATGCCTTTGTTGAGCTGCTGGAGCTCCACAACCATAAGGATGGATGGAGTTACTTTCATCCCCTCCAGCCCTGAACTAGCACAGACTCCACACGATTAAAGTGATCTAGTCCACCTTACTCTGACCACCAACAGGAAGTCTTCTGGGAGTTGTCAATCCAACTACGGAAAGAAGCAGATTCCTTGTGACAGGTATCAATTCCTGCCAAGAGATGGAGTGTGGGACTCATTTCAGGAAGAAACAGCATGAGTAACTACTTGTGGACACTTATTCCAAAGAGTGCCTCCGATTTCACTTTTAGAAGTGCTTTAAGTTGAACCACAAAGAGGCTCTTTGTGCAGAAAAAGCACCCACATGAGGTAAACACATGAAATAGCTTAACTTCAAGTTCACATCCCAGCTTGTTTTGCAGACAAGTCTTTAACTACTTAAGTTCTTGAACAACCTAACAAGTGTAATTAATGTTCAAGCCCTATTTTTGTTTGTTTGTTTAAACAAAGGAGTCACTGGGAAGCCTCAGAGAGCAAGGGCAGACAAACAAGCCCAACCTCCTCTAACAAAGGAATTAAATCCCTTACCCACTGTTTTTCCTTCTTCTGCATGTGGGTTTCCAGCAAATCTTCCTCATCCATTTTTTTTAGACTCTAAGAAGTGAGCACAAGAGGTCATCACATTGCACTGTCCAGTGCTTTCCCATTTATCCAGTATAAATTATTAATGGTGACTCCAAAAGCTTAGAAGCCCCAAACATTCACAGTTTACAATAAAGTGCTAACGTGGTGCAGACAAATGTTTCATATCATGAAAACAGATCATCAGCTAGGGACTCCATTTCTAGTACAATGGGAAAATTACAGCTAGATCAATTTATGGAGGTAGAAGGCATAGTAGATAGGGGGTGATGTCAAATATACCTCTTTGGAGGTCTGGATGATGGACACAAGCTTCTGAAGTTCGATAAATTCAGTAAAAAGACTCTTACAGGTCATTTTGTAATGACTGGTAGCCTCAGAAGGCACGGACAGGTGATGCTCACAGGCCTGAAAGAAGTGGAACTGTTTAAAAGAAATCTCCTTGAAATAAAAACACATGAAGGTTGAAGAAAGCAAAATTCATTTTTTCCTCAATCTATGGTTAAAAATCATTTTTCTCATAGCTCCTTTGTATCTTTTTGTTTATTTTACTGTAGATGCAGAGGAGCAAAGAAGCAAAATGCCAAATCTTATATTTACAACAACTTCAGTTGTTGTGTGATTTACATATCCTGATCTCCACAAGCTGTGCTTTGAAATAAGTACCTGGAAGGGAAAGCTTCCAAACCACAACAAAACACAGCAGGTGGAGTCACTTGTCACCTCGTTTTGCCCCTTGGCACTCCACCTTGCTTGGACCAGGGCACAGATGGTTTCTTGTTTTCTTAAATTATGGCTGAGAGGAGGCTATTAGTTTGAGCTGTGACATTCAAATCCTCTTGCAGGAACCAAATATTATGGACAAGTGACTTGTTTCAATATCTGTAGTCTTCCAGGTATTGAACACTACTGTTGGAGACTACATACTGAAGGACCCTGTAGACATAGCTGTGAGAGCCATGTTCAGACTTCCTTCTTAGCTCTTTCCCATAGACTTTTGAGTGCACCTTAGATGTTTTACGCTTTCCACCTCTGAGAGAAAAGCCACACCATCCTCCCAACCAACAAACTGCCCTGCTACTCCCCAGAAACAGTCTGTCATCCTGGTTAATAGCATGATTAGCCATCAGCTCCTCTAAAGCAGCTGTGTTTATTGAGCAAGAAGAAAACCTTGATAACATCCTGCAGGGTGACTGTTGGCTTCATTCCCTCATCATCCAGTTTCAACATGAGGCAGAGCAGTTTATCCAGCGGATCACTCAGTTCCCGCTCAACGTGGCTGTCAATTCCCCAGTCCAGGGCTTCATAGATCACCACTCCCAGGTACTCTAGCAGCTGCAGACAGAAGCCAAGGAAGCAGTACAACTCCACAGCTCTCACTTCCCTATTGCTACTGCCCCACAGGGCTGAGCACATCTCTCAGGATGAGAAAGGCTCAAAAAGCAACTGGCTGCTCCTCAAGTAGCCTGGGCCATTCCCCAGTGAGCTATGTTAAGCTTTTAAATGGTCTTCTCTAGCACCTCTAAATGATGTTACCAGGACAAAAAGCCTATACACTATTCCACAGTAGCAGCACTGGTGCACGCTGTTTGTTTCCCAATTCCATAGTCTTACTGGAGCTCACTCCTAACATTTTATTTCATTTTTCAGATTACAGGGGACAGTCACGCCCACAGTACCCAGTAAATGTAAATACCTTTACAGTTTTAGGCAGGTAGATGCCTGCATCTCCCATGCTGGCTTTCTACATGGCAGGATTACATCTGCACGTATACAAAAGCGAAGACACAGGCTTACCTTGTCCTCTGACTGCTGAACGCTGCCAGCATCTGAAAGGGAAACAAGAGGAGGTAGGGCAGGATGATAACTGCACAGGCATTGATCAACAGTTTTTAGATAGATAGGCTTGTTTTTCGAGAATCCTGCCAAGCAATGCAAGATACCCTTTATTTACTGTGACCGTTAGCCCCAGCTTAAGTACTGCTGGTTAGTTTCTTTTCTTTGTTAGTACATATCTAATCACAAGGAAAGCAATGGATCTTTGCCTTCATTCTTTACTATCCGCTCTTGTCCCTGCAGAGTCAGCCTAGCAAGGAACTCCATAGTCAGAAAATTTTTATCAGAAAAATTGACAGGCATATCTGCATTACATCTTATGTATAAACATTTAGAATAAAGCATAGACAGAAGAGCAGTCTATACAGTAAGAACAACATGAGCATACAGAGAAGGGGAAAAACGAAAAGTTTTTATCCACTTTGTCCCTGAATTTCAACTCCTGCCATCCACAGCTACTTATGCTCTTACCAGACTTATGATACACCCGGAAGGAAACAGTGCCATCAGCATGAATAAAGATGCTCCCAGGACCTTTTATGAATACAGAATGGAGTGATGGGTACAGCCCTTGGGCTAATTCTTTCATTCTGCAGCAGCACTGAAAGCAAATAGCCCAGGCTTGCTCTTCGCTTATAGGGTGCTCAAAGCACCTCAGAATCTCAGCTAGAGAGACCTTTGCAGCCCTCTGCTCACAGCATGGAGACTCCATGTTCATTTTTACAACTCTTTACTAGACTAGGAAGCTTAACAGCCTTGTTCCCAGGACAAGAGAACACTCAGGCAGCAGCCTTTTATCAGTTCTGACTCAAGGTTTGTTCCCTCACACACTTTGCTCCACACAGGTGTGAACGCTAATGCCAATTTTACTCTAGCTTTTTAAAGGGACACCACTTAAATCTGCATTTGCACAAACCTCTTTGAAGGAAAAGCAGGAAGTGTTTAACAAATCAGATTCTAAAATAATGAGATGGGGCAAAATTTGAACTCAGTTTAATGCAGTTGTCCACAGCAAATACATTAATGGCAATGCTAGTAGGTGAGTGAACGTTTATCTTTGACTGAAGTGTGAGGAAATAGCGATAGGGCAAGGAGGAATGGTTTTAAACTGAGACAGGGGAGGTTTAGGTTAGATATTAGGAGGAAGTTTTTCACACAGAGGTGGTGACGCACTGGGACAGGTTGCCCAAGGAGGTTGTGGATGCCCCATCCCTGGAGGCATTCAAGGCCAGGCTGGATGTGGCTCTGGGCAGCCTGGTCTGGTGGTTGGCGACCCTGCACATAGCAGGGGGGTTGAAATAGATGATCATTGTGGTCCTTTTCAACCCAGGCCATTCTGTGATTCTATGAAATGCCTTGAGGTGCGGCCTCATCAGTGCTGCATACAGAGAGGCCATTACCTCCCTGCTACTGCTGGCTGCACAACTCCTGATACAAGCCAGGAGTGCAGCTGGCCTTGGCCATCTGGGCACACTGCTGGCTTACGTTCAGCTGCTTGTCAGCTAACAACTCCAAATCCTTTTCTGCAGCACAGCGTTCTAACCACTCTGCCCCAAGCCTTTAGCTTGGCATTGCAAAGGGGACCAGGGACTTGGGCTGGGACCGGGCACCCGAACGCATACTCAGTTCCTCTTCCCCGCTCCAAATGCCGACTGCTGCTCACGTGAAGCACATCGCGTGTTTTGTTTTGTGTTGTGGGATCTGGGCATTGCGCGATGGCAAGGGACAGCCTGACCGCAACGCCCATCACCCGGTGCACCCAGCCCTCCGAGCAGCCCAAACGGCAGCGCTCGATTCGCGCGGAGAACGCCGGGGGTGACCGAGTCCAGACCGCACCCCCGCCTGCACGTCCCGCCCCGCGCGGCGCCGCCCAGCACGGAGAAAGATGGCGGCGCCCGAGGCGGCGTGGAACCGCGTGGACGTGCCGTGGCCCGCTAGCAGCAGCACGGTGGCCGTGACCGCCCAGCACCCCGCAGGTCCCCGGCCCGGCCGCCGGGCCGCGCGGCCGGGATAGGGTGGGGAGGGGCGGAGGCACCGAAACCGGAGAGGCCGCAGGGCGGGCCGGGAGGTGGAAGGCGACCCTGGGCGTGCGGAGTCTCGGGCGGGGAGCGCGCGTGGGGAACGGCGGTGCGCGCGACGGTCGCTGAGTGCCTCCCGTTCGCAGTGAGCTGCCTGCCGGCCCTGCGGCGGCGCTGCGTTGGCGCCCTGAAGCGGCTGTCCTGGCCGGGCCTGGCCGCCGAGGGACGCGTCTTGCGGGCCCTGCTCTACGTCTTCCACAGCAGGCTGCTGCGCCACCGGCCCTACCTGGCTATGCAGCAGGTGAGCGGCGGGCAACCTGTCTTGAACACCTCCAGGGACGGGGCATCCACAGCCTCTCTGGGCAGCCTGTTCCAGCACCTCACCACTCTCACAGTAAAGAACTTCCCCCTGACATCCAACCTAAATCTTCCCTCCCTCAACTTAAAACCATTTCCCCTTGTCCTGCTGTTATCAACCCTTTCAAAGAGTTCATTTCCCTCCTGTTTGTAGGCTCCCTTTAGGTACTGAAAGGCTGCAATGAGGTCACCCCGCAGCCTTCTTTTCTCCAGGCTGAACAAGCCCAGCTCCCTCAGCCTGTCTTTGTAGGGGAGGTGCTCCAGTCCCCTGATCATCTTTGTGGCCCTCCTCTGGACCCTCTCTAACAGCTCCCTGTCTTTCTTGTACTGGGGGCTCCAGACCTGGACACAGTACTCCAGATGGGGCCTCACAAGAGCAGAGTAGAGGGGGACAATCACCTCCCTGTCCCTGATGGCCACCCCTCTTCCGATGGAGCCCAGGATACCATTTGCCTCCCAAGCCACAAGGGCACACTGCTGGCTCATGTTAAGCTTTTTATCCATCAGGACCCCCAGGTCCTTCTCTGTGGGGCTGCTCTCAAGGTCTGCTCTTTGATGCCTGGGATTCCTCCAGCCCAAGTGCAAAACCAGGGATGGTTTGTGCACGCCATGCACTGGTCCCAGAATGGGCCTAGGACATCGTGCAAAGCAGAGCTTTATTTCAGCTGGTGTGTCTTGAAGCCTCGTGCTATTTGATTCAGTTGGGAGGGGGGAGGTTTGTGTGTGGAAGAACAACTGCAGGCTGTTCTGCCTCTCCTAAGGCAGAAGCTGAACTCTTCAGCAGTTCTGTAGAAAAGGGGTTGCCATAGTCTTCAAATAAAACTGCTGAAATAAAACAGCGGTTGTTCTTACCTTCTTGATTCATTTGTTCTTTATCGTTTTTGAAAGACCGGTTAAATCCCAAACACATTCCATACATCCATTGTTAAGATTTCATTGTTAAGATTTCATTTCTCTGTCCTTTATCCCCATCATGCTGCATTATCACAGAGAAACAGAATATCATGAGTTGTAAGGGACCCATAAGGATCATTGAGTCCATCTCCTGGCTCCATGCAGAACCACCCAAAAATCAGACCGTATGCCTCAGAGCACTGTCTAAATAGTCCATTTCTGTGCTGCAGGAGAAACCATGCAGTGCCAAGGAACAGTGACCTGCTCCTGCTCTTAAGTCCCTATTCACAGTAAGGTGATAAAGGGGTCTCTTCTGCACAGTGCAGATATGGGACTGCATCACACAAACCTGCAATTTGCTATTAAGCTGATAAGGGGAAGGTGTCATTTAAAATAGTGATTGCTCTTAGACAAGGGCATTTGCATCTCTCAGAACACCAGCTGAAGGACTTTCCTTTTTTTTCTTCTTTTTTTTCCATTTTTTTTCCTAGGTGGAACAATGCTTGAAGCGCCTGTGGAAAATGAACTTGGTGGGCTGCATTGAAACCCTGGCAGAACTGATTCCCAGGTAAGCATTGCATACATGACCCTGTATGCAACCCTACCCATTGATCAGCCTACAGAACTGAAGGAGGAGATGCTAGATCACAGACATCTCCTCGTCCTTCTCTTGTCACAGGAAAAATAAAGCCCAGACCCAAGCAGAGTGCTTAGTTCCCAGCCAGCCTATGCTGGAAACGGTGGCCGTGAAGGTGCTGGGAGGCTGTAAGCTCATACTGCGTCTTCTAGACTGTTGCTGTAAAGCATTTCTGTATCCTTTTTTCACTATGTAAACATTCTTACAGTTCACCGGCAGCACTTCATGAGGCCAAAGTAAGGTCTGCTGTAGGCTCTGTGTTGCTGGTGGACTCCACTGTGCAATTCATTTGTGCATCTTGAAGATTCTTTAATAGCCAGGCATCTTATTTTCAAGTTATTAGGTAGGAACCTCAGGCTGTTGGCTGGCTACTGTTCCGCCCTTGAGCAACCCAAAGTTTGGATGCATATCTCCCAAATTATTCAGGATATTGCCTTGTGAATCGCCTGTAGTTGGTGTGCTCAGCACGTTTCATTACATACTGTTTATTCTTTAACCTTAACTGGTGTAATCTTCAGCTTGTCTGTTAAACATCTCTGTTCAGAAGAATTCATACTTTTGAACACCGTGGCTTCAGGCTTGTTGAGCCGGCTATGGTTTGTGCTTTTTAGAGTCGTTTGCTGTCTTTTTGACATGCCTGTCAGGGAGAAAGCTTGTGATTAGAGCATTGCTGCTGAGTGAGCTTTATTCAGCTAGGAGGAGAGAGGAAAAAGATCTTATAAATCAGACATCCCTCCATCCTTTTGGACTCGATTCTAGCACCTGACGAGTTGTGTGAGTGGAGAGTGCTGTTTTGGAAGGCTTTGTTCTTTGTTCACTGCAAGGTTTATGGAGTGCTAATAAAAACACAGCATTACTGCTAGCCTGCCAGACACTGACATCTGGTACTCTGCAGCAAGCAGTACATCTGCCTCATGCTGACATAGAAAGTCTGTGATAAAGTTGCTCACTAATACTGCTGAATTTTCCAGGAAAAATCATTGTTCTGGCCAGAGCAGCTCTAAGAAAGTAATTGCTGCCTGTAACTGAGGAATTAACAGGACTGTGCACAAGAACTCGCTAAAATTGTTTTTCACATAAGAAACCTCTTTTTCCCCAGCAAACACAGAGCGTCAGTGCTAGCACAACTGTCCTGAGTCCACATGCACTGCTTATTAGGAAGACCCCTTGTGAAATGATTTGTGCATGATGTGAGAGCCTGCACTCTACAAAGCTGTAGGACCAACCACATCCGTCCTGTGCTGTGGTCTTGAATGTGCCTGAAAGATGGAAGGTGTTTTGGCAGGAGAAGTTCAGGCTAGTTTTAAGGAAATTAAAGGAAAATGTGATAGAATGTAAAGAGAGGGGCCTCTACTGAAGTGAGAACAAAGGGAAAGGGCAGTTTGAAATGTTTTTTTTTTTTTTTTTAATCAGCTCTTTCCCTTGAGTTCAAGGCAGTTGTTCAGTGAGTATAAGCACAAGTTCTTGCTAGGGGAGAGTCTACACCTTTGTCTTCTCCCTTCAGGATTCAATACAGGTGTGTACTGCGGAGCCTCATCTCCCTGTATGGCGTGCTATCAACATCACTTCATCTGGTGTCTGAGACCCAGCAGATGCCTTACATCAAGGGATTTACCTTCCCTTCTGATATCAGTAGCTTTCTTGGAGTTAACCTTTCTTCTGAGGTGAAGAAACAAAAAGCTAAAATGCTTACAGCAAAAAGACCTACTGGCTGGCTGAAGAAGCTCTTCCCAACCACATCAGAGGCAGTGTCAAAGGTTGGGAGAAAGAGAAGTTTTGTGACCTCTGCGAGTGCTGTGAAAAACCACAGCATCCCTGTGGATGACATTGGAGAACCTGTACTGGCAACCAGAGATTGCAGAGGTAAAGCCTTTTGCCACAGCACTACTGGTTTCTGAGATCTGAGACTGGCTACAGCTTTGTCCAGCAGAGCCAAGCACTTCTGCTACCCACAGAGTGTGGTTCTGGTACAAACTCCCCTCTCTTGTCCTTGGAGGAGGAGGAGAATGCTACATGCACCCTTGATTTTATAAAGATGTAGATAATGTCAGAACTGGGGAAGAAGGGGAATTGTTTTTAAAAAACACAGCAAAGAGAGAAGCAGGTAATGAATGCTGTGTACAGGTCCTGTATTTTCTTGCTTCTGTATAGATGGGGCTGAAGTACAGCGAGGGATGCAAAGTCCACACAAGAATACGTAACATTATAATATAGGGGGTATGTAGCCCAGAACTAGCAGTCCTCTCTTGCAGTCAGGCTTATGGTTGGCAGTGACGGTCAGGTATCTGGATATGTGCATGAAGCTTTTATACATGCAAACTCACCCTTACAGTAAATCTGCATCTTCTTCATCTCTTGCTAGTTGCCGCACAGGATGATGAAATGCTTGGAAATGCTGAGTACAGGCATGAGTCTGCTGAGACAGTGGGAGAGCTGAGAGCTCAGCAGGGCAAAGCATTACAGTGTTTTTGTGCAAGGTCTTAAAACTCTTTGCTTAATGGGAACTTTCCTCTTTCTGTAGGGAACCACCTGTGGTTTGATGTGAAGAGTTTGCTTAGACCATCCAGACCTCCAGTACAAGGGGTTTGTATGCCATATTTTACACAAGTTTGCTTTTCTGGTTTTTTTATTAATTTGCTCTAAAGAGCCTAGCACCTGAAATGTGATACCTAAGTGATGGAAAACGTCCCCTTTTCTTGCCTTATGTTACTTGTCTAACAGGTCATTTTGTTACGAAAGCATTTGTTGGTATGTCAAGTGAAGTGACCAGAGAAGAAGTCAGTACACAGGAATATAAATGCTCATTGTGTGTCTCTCCTTAAGAAATGCAAAACGCAGTGCTTTGCTCCTCTCCAGCAGAGGATCAGGCACATCGTGTTTTTAGAAAACCAACTATTTTTGTTATTCTTTGTTTCAGGGTAGATGCATGACATCAAAACCTTTTAAAGAAACATCAGTGTCACTTTCCTCTTCTGTGGCAAAATTGCAGCATGCTGGGCCTCTCATACAGATGTTTCAAACAGCTGCATCTTTTGGTGAGCTGTCAGAGGCACTCAGAAAAGCTATTCTGTGGTGCAAAGGCAACAAACTCAAATCAGCAGCTTATTTTCTGCGCAGCAAGTTGTTGAAAAGCAATCGGCTGCACCACGTGGAGGCGCAAGGATGCAGGTATTTTTCCTGAGTCTGGGGGCTCTGGACCTGACTTTTTACAGTGTAACTTTACATGTTTTACTACAATGCAGAGAAATACTGTGGTCTAACCTATTTTTTCTGAGCTTGAGCACGATCACATCTTCAGGTCACTAGAACTGCTGATATGAATAATGTGTTTAGCTTCACTTGTGAGAGAATTTAAAAAGTTAGTAAGTGCATGAATACATAATAAAGAGGGGGGACGAAAATGCAGCTTAGATTGTGTGCGTGTATAATGGTGCTAGATGATTTAAAGGGCATCAGATTTCTTCAGAATGCTATGGCTGCCACTGTACAAGATGCTGTTGCATTCCTTGGGTATAACAAACAAAATGGTAGAGAATGCCTTTATCTACATCTCTGAAAACACCAGAAGTAATAGTAACGGCTGTTAAAGTTCTCTTTTGTACATCTTCCTTCTCTTAGCTTGCAGAAGAAACTGTGCTGTGTCAAAACAACGCTCTGTAAATACCTCCTGTGTGGCTCACAGAACACGCGCTGGCCAAGGCAGTACCGTGGGGCATGGTTCTTTCAAAGGAGGGTGAAATTCTCCAAGTGCTCAAAGAGAATTCTGAAGACTGTTCAGCAAAAGCATTCTGAGCTTTTCGGGGACCATGTGAGCAGTGTTTCACCCATTGTGAGGCCTTCAAGTTGGAAAGGATGTCCCATCATTCATACAGCCTCTGTCAAAGAAAGTACAGCAGGGACTCCTAAACAGCTGCTGTTAAAAGAAAGCCCCAAGTCTGCGCACAAAGATTCTGTGGATGTGGATATTGATTCTATTTTTGCAGCAATGGGTGTCTGATTCTGGACTGGGAAGAAGAAACATGTCTTGTTTTTCTAAGTAGAACTCGGAATGCCTCTAAGTGTCTCGGTACCTCATACACCGAGTTCTGCTAACAAAGGAATAAATATCTTAGTTTTGTAAAAGTTGTTTTTTTTTTTTCTTTTTTATGGAACAGCATTCAAAACAGATGAGTAATCTTTATCCTTTTACCCAGCCTTGTCCAGGGACTGCAGCTTTGAGTTACTTCCTACTCGGTGCCTTTTCTCTACTGCTGAGACCACCTGTTATTTGTGCTGTGCATTCAACAGCACTTAATTACCACCCAAGGCAGAAGGCTGCAGCTGATCACTTGCTGCTGCTCAGGCCTAAAGATCTGCCCCTTCTCCACAAAATGTTACACTCCTCTCTTGCTGTTTGTACAGACAACAGCCTTGACTTGCAGCCATTCTACGCTTCTTATCCTTGTCCTGAAAAGAAGTTAACCAAATCCTGCTGCTTCGGAAATAGGGTAAAGCACAGCCAGAGCCTGCAAGAATAAACCTACTTGTGAACAAGTCCTCCAGTGTCCTGAAGTCTTTTCAGTGTGCAATTTTTGCCTGCTTGGCAAAGCAAAGTGTAGCTATTCCAGCATATATTTATTGCTTGCTCTAACATCATTTCACATGCTTAGTGCTTTCCATCGGGCTCTTATTTGTAATTACCTGGTGATCCTGATCTTGGGGTTATTTATTTGAAAAACTTCTTTGAATGAAGTCAAATCAGCTTTATAGCGGAGCATCTGCCCAATAGGAGCAAAGAAGGGGTCTAAGTGCAAGTAAATCTGGAACAGGTAAATTTCAGTTCTCTAAACGTACAGTAGAAAACAGCAGAGCTGTGTCTACTAGGACAGAAACAGTGCTTCAGAGCCCATGAAATGCTAGAAGAGCCGGCATTTTTTTTATGTGCCCTGTGTTAATTGTTCAGTATAAGTTTAGTCTCTGAAGAGTGGGCACAGACTTGAGCTGCTTTATTCCAGGATTATATACAGAGCAGAATTTTTAATAGTTTGGGCTTGTAAACTTTGTCCAGTTAACTAAGATCTATTTTCCAGGTTTCTTGTCAACAGAATGCCTAGCAATAACCAAAGTAGAGAAGAACTTGTCATGGGCCTTCTAGATGCCCGATTCAACAGTCCTACTGCAAGCAGACTTCTCACCTTTAAAGAATCCTTAGAGCTCATTTTCTCAAATTCACAGAACGGTATAAACACATTAGGAATAACACATGCAATCAGGTAACACCTGGCTGCTTGAACGCCTACCACAAGAGGCTGAGAGATGGCAGATATCCCAGCAGCAATGATCCCCATCTCAAATAAACCCCTGAAAGCAATACACGTGACATTTCTTCTTCTTACATGAGCCCACAGCATGCCCCTGTGAAGCTGTACACAGCATCAAGATCCATAATTTGCTTCGTCAAAGGCCTTTCTGGCACGTTTCAGTTCTTCATTCATAGTCAGAAGGTCTTTAACTCTGGCAAACTTCCGGGGGTCCTTGCGGATTAGGAAGACAATGTCCTCAACCTGTACACGGCCCTGCCGTCCAATTGACATGGCCTTATGTGTCTGCAAGAGAGAAAAATCAGTGTTCCTCTGCCCCTTTTAGTTTTTTTCA
This sequence comes from Chrysolophus pictus, assembly GCA_037305975.1. Classification (NCBI taxonomy): domain Eukaryota; kingdom Metazoa; phylum Chordata; class Aves; order Galliformes; family Phasianidae; genus Chrysolophus; species Chrysolophus pictus. The sequence goes on along the minus strand of CM074576.1, from coordinate 112,443,376 downwards.
GATCTCAATCCCACTGTATTTCCCTTCATTTTTAACAGTCTAGAAGCAGCAAGTGCAGGATCTGGGCATTGCCATCCAACTCCCAGAAGAACTTACAAGTGCAGTACCTCATATGCATTGGGTACCACTCTACACACACTACAGGAATGCCTTTGGAACTGAAGCCGGACTAAGGAGGGGACACCTGCTTCAAAGTGCTTGAGAAACAACAGCATTAAGCAGAATCTGCATGCAGTATGCAATACCTGCATCAGAGGACAGTCTGTTCTGTTGAGGATAGGCAAGGCTAACTTCTCATGAGAAGGGATCCACTAACAATACCAATTTCCTGTTCTTTTTTATCACAGGTGCTCAAGTAGTATCCATGTGTCTGGATCAGTTTTAGGGCCCAGATGTCTGCATTTATTTTATGGCATGGGACTGAATTCCCATCTGTGTAAAGGCACTGAGAGAACACAAGAAGCGGACAAATTTTCAAAGCTGAGCCATTTGTCAGCAGAACACATAGTGATGCCACAGGGCACCTCAAAGTCAGCTGTGGATTTTTTCCCCTAACTGCTACTTAAAGGCTCCAAACGCTGCCCTAAATCCATGTGGAGTAAAATGCTTTAATTTTGTCTTAATATTCAAAGAGCAACATCCGAATTCAGATTTCTTCCTAGGAGCACCTGAGTTTTTGCCTGGGATAACGCTGTCATTGAAGCAGAGGGAGCCAAAGCAGGCACCCTAGACCAAGTTGCCCAGGTAGGAGTCCAGGTGGGCCCTGAACTTCTCCAGAGAAGGAAACTCCACAACCCCTCTAGGCAGCCTGTTCCAGTGCTCCGTCACCCTCACTGTGAAGAAGTTCTGTGCACATTTCTGCAGAAGCTCCTATGCTCCAGTTTGTGGCCATTTCCCTTTGTCCTATTGCCACGCACCATTGAAAGGAGTCTGGCCTTGTCTCTTTGCCTCCCACACCTTAGATATTTAAAGACATTGATCAGATCCCCTCTCAGTCTTCTTTTCTCAAAGCTCAACACACCCACCTTCAGTACACTGCCTATGGCTGACTTACCATTTCTGTGATAAATTCTATCACCAGGTCCTCAAGAATGTCCACAGATTCTGTGTAAGGGTTCTGGTCATCCCCAAATCCGTACATCATGCATCTTACTGCGGGAAGACACACAGTGTGAGGCCTCCGTCTGCTCAGCACATCAGCAACGCTCCCATGCTGAGCTCCCGCCCAGCCTCCGCAGCAGGACGGCACCCACTCCCGGCAGGCAGAAGTGCAGGGAACACGTAGGCAAAAGCCAACAAAACCCCAGCAGCGCGCACAGAACGGGATGTCAGACAGCAGCACGCTGGGCCGGCCCCGCGCCGAACGCCTTACCGGCCACGGAGCGGCTGGCACGGCGGGTAACGCACCGCCCGACAGCCCCCGCCTGCACTCACATTCTTTAGAGAAGAGCCTCTTCCTCTTGCCCTGCCCGCCGTCCAGTCCGCCGCCGGCTTCCTCGGAGTCCTCCTCGAACTGGAGAGACACAGCGGAGGAAGGAGGCCGTTAGACGAGGAGCTCCCTCCCGCCCTAGGGGTAGACGCGTGGCCGCTCGCCCCACGCAAACGACCCCCATCCCCGCCGCTCACCGGCGCATCCTCCTCCTCGTCAGCCATGGCCGCCGCAGCCCGCTACCGCTTCCGGCCGGGGCGAGAGACCTTCCGGTTGTGCCGTCACGCCTCCCGTGGGGGCTGCCATCTTGTTGTGCCGAACCATCCTCCTAGAGCGCTTTTTTCCCTGACCAGTTCTTGCACTTGGAGGATGCTCTCATTGAAGACCCGCCAGCTTTCCTGTGTTTATGCCCTTCAGAAACACTTTCCATGGGATCTCGCGTAGAGTTTTCTCAGTATCCTTATGTCATAGATTTGATGTCCAGGATCTGCTATGTTCCTTACACTCAGGATCCTTGCTGAATGGTCTGTAGCACTTGTATCGCAGTGCTACTCTTACTGGCCTCTTCCCTTGTCCCAGAGCTTGCAAAGAAGGCACATTTATCCCTGTAGGGAGTGATTAGGAGACTGCTAATAGAGCATCTGCCTTGTGACTTTCAGGTCACAAGCTGACAGTTCCTGTGCACTTGTAGTATCATAATGAGTATAAATCTAGGGATTCTGGAGATGAGAAAAGCAGTGGACACGCTAAATCAAATCTCAAAATCAATTTCAGTCTCTGACTTTCGTTTTAGGAAAAGTAGTGCTGGAATGTCAGTGGAGCTTTCTTGCTGGTAGCAAGGCATTGAAAGAGCGCAGGCCACTCTGTGACAAAGGTTTTATGGAAAAAAGGATCTTAAATAAATGCTTCAAATTCCTTTTCAGCATGTCAGTGACTTTGGCAAGAAGACACAAGCTTTTGCTGATGCCTAGGTCTGTCCAGGAAAGGCTGAAGATGAAATTTGACAATATAAGGTATGTGCAACAGTTACAGTACGTAGTTCCATGCCCTGCCAGGAAGAGGTTCTGCAGAGACCCACTGCTGCTTCTTCTTGACTCAGCATGACTTTGGGTAAATTCCTCCTCCTATATACATGGACCATGGCAGATTACTTGAATTTCAGCACTAAACAATGGGAGTTGTTGTGGAGAATGTCACTTTAAAACATCTTTAAGACTTTTCCTAAATGAGGGAGTATCTTGTGGAACATTGCCAGTTTTATTAAGCAATACGACAGTGAAAGTGGCTTTAGGTATTCCTAAATTTTTGGATTTAGTTTGCTAGGCTGTATCAGCCTCTGTGCTTGGAGATACCTTTCAGGCAACCTGTTGTGCTTAACAGAACAATTACAGTTTAGGAAAGAGTAATAGCTGCTCATTTTCATCATGGGGAACAATACCTTGGTAACTTAGGCTATTCAGAAGATTTTTCATTAGAAAGCTGAAGAAGAGGAAGAAAAAGTGCAGCTGAGGTAAAGACACTGGAGAAACAAAACCAGTGGACAGTAGAGTCAAGAAGATGGAGCACTGAAAGATCTCAAGAAGTAAATTCGAAGGAAGCGAATACATTGCTTTCAGGTGTCTGAGATGAAACAGTCTTCCCCAAGGCAGTCTGTGGCTGCTGCCATCTGGCGATACCACTTGCCTGAGGGGTGAGGGCAGCAGTTCAGCAGCATTGTGTTCATCACAGGAACCACTAGGGAACAGCATCGGTACAAATAGCCACATGGTGCACAAATGAACAGTGAATTATTAGAATACAAAAACATGGATTATCATCTTCCCTATTTAACTAAATAGTTGATGGCTGCTCAATAATTACTTTATTGAGCACAACAGTTTTCTATGCTTATGTAAGATGAGTAGCTATATCTGAAGTAGTTAAAAAAATCAAGTATTTAACAAATGTTTGAACAGTGTTAAATTAGTATTAAAATAGAACAGTGCATTCAGGCTTAACGTTTTGGCTAATTCAGTAAGAGACAAAGTAGTTAGCAAACCCACCATTAAAAATCACTTTTGCACCTAACAAAAGGACACTTCTTTTGGAGTTGATACAGCTGGCTGTAAATTGATGAGATAGCAATAAAATGGATGTTACATGGAATGGTTTCAGGATCTCTCCTTCTTCAGTTTGCTGCCAGGTCCACCACTAATTAGCAAGTGAACAAAAGAGAACTTGTGTCCACAGCCTCAGAAAATGCAGTTTTTCATTCAGCAACACAGTACACTCCTAAGAACTTGGCAAGAAAGTCTGCTTGCCAGTGTGTCACACCTGTTTAGCCAAAGTATGCACTAAAATGCCTGAACATGTAAGTCCTGCTTAATTTAACTTGATTTTATTTACTGTCATACCTGTCACAGAGGCATCGATTCTTGCACACAACAAACTGAGGCCTTGAAGATTACAGCTTTGACTATATTGATGCCTTTGAAAGATACTGATTTAAGATACTAACACACACTTATTCCGGAAATGTTGACTTGCACGTATTCCATCTCTCTAGATCTTACTGTATTTATTTCTAGAATCAAACACCCACAAGGCCACTTTGCTTTGGAGCATTCTGGGATTAGAAACAAAACAGTGGAGTATTACAGGCTTGATCTCTGCTTACATGTAGAAACTGGAAATCCACATCTCTCTACTGTATTCCTCACCTTGCCACTTCCTTCATATCCGCTGGAAACAAACTTTGCTTCAAGTCTAATCTGAGATTCACAAGAAATTCCTTAATGTAGCAAACAGTAGAAATACCACCTTCAAGCCTCAGAGTGGTTTATGAAAGAATTACCTTTTCTTGAGATTTAAACACTTAATGTAAGTTAACTTCAACAACTGCATACACAGAATCGGCAGTCTTAAGACAGGACGAGTGCCAGAGCGTGACACAGGCACTTACTAGCTTTGGTCTAAATTCCTATGTACAACTACTGCTATTTAATGGCAGTCCTTTTTGTAGATTCTGTACAAGCTCTGGTTTCCCCCACATTGTGCTCTTAGGTACAGCGGCTGTGGGACCTCAGTGTTGTGCTTCAACTCCCAGCACAGGACAGATGCAGTAATGGACCCATCTCTGATAACTCAGCTGAGGGCAGCTGCAAAACTTCAAGTGGGATTTAAACCAGAAGGTAGATGCAGCACTGAGAGATGATAAAGTGCAGGAGGAGAGAGTTCTGCTAGGTGTTGTTCATTTATCACCACTGTTTCAAGCCAACAGCCAACCAGAAGGCAGATCCCATAAAGTAGGTTTCCTTTTCCACATCCACCAGGAACAGGGACAACTGGATGTACACAAGCGAGGCATGCTATTGTGCTGAACCTATGGAATGCACAATGCAGAGGAGTTACAAAGGTGCAAAAATACAAGTTTCCAAAAAGCCTTTTGCAAACAAAGCGTTGACTGTTTTCACTCTGGATAGCCTTAGAGCAGGCAGGGTGCCCGTGTGCTAGTTTAAACTTCTAGCTGTCATTCAGCTCAACAATGCAAGTTTAGTTCACTAAACATACGGCCCTGTTTTTTTTTTTTCCATTTCTAAACTAAATGCTTTTTTATTAATAAGATTACTGGGCTATCTGTACGCTAAATACAGAAGAGCTTAGGTAGGCAGCAGTGAATTTTTGAACGTTTACCTGAAGGGAGATGGAATACTTCATTAAAACCTGGCTTCTCTCTGGAAGTTCTCTGATTATTTATTTTTCCTCCATTAACACAAATACATAAGTTTTGTGTAGTACCCAGGATTCATTCACAGTGCAAGTGTCCTGAATTAATGAGTTTATTAAACAAAAAGTCTATCTTAAAAAACATTACTTTAGCCAAAAATGTATACAAGCTTATCCAAAAATAATTTTGGTGCTTCAGGTTTTTACAACAAAATCCAGACCTCTAGTTTTGGTACCTTTTGTTCCAGATGAGCTGAGCAGATCAGGAGCCAGACTTTTCAGCTGGCCTCTACAGTAGGCAGGTTTCCAGTAACATGGGCTACAAAACACCTTAGCAAGTGGACTCCTGAGAACTCCACAGAACTGTGGAAACAAAGGGATGTTCAGTGCTATCTTGGAGCAAGACAAGCAAACTCAACCACTGGCTGCGTTAAATTTATCCCCACAGTGCAATACAACATCAATACAGAAAGCACTTCTAATGTAATCAGTTATAGCTTGCTACTGTTAACACAGCTCCAGACAAAGGTAGCTTGTCAGTGCAAATCATCATCCACAAGGAATTGCAGCAAGAAAAAAAAAAAAGCATTACCTGACTAGGAATAGTTGAGGAAAGCATCCCTGAGTTTTCTCCTTTACAAACTTCTGGATCCCCAGAACATTCTTTAACAACAGTCCCTTGGAAACTCGGTCAATTTTTGTTAACACCATCTGTATGGATCCAGAAAGACAAGACAGAGAGGAAAAGATGATTTTGCTGCTAACCTGGAACATCTGAAAGAGTTCCTGGGGCATTTTGCAAGACAGGCTGAAAATTCTGGGTCACAGCTAATTGGGAGAAGTGGTATAATACAGTTTACCACAACACTACCACAGCCTGCATAGGCCATAGATCTTTTCATGTTCCTTGACGTTTTTTCAGTGCTCAGCTCAATAAATAAATTTAAAAAATCACTCAGATGCCCCCAAACAAACTTATTTTATTATCAATAAAGAAGGTGGAGTGGATGGTATTACTAGTCAGGAAAGACAGCTTGCAAAAAACTCAGGTAGGAGGTACATTCCTTTATAGTTACATGTTAAAGGCAATCTAACACAAGTCAAGTTTTCATACTGCTTCTACCTTCTCAAGAACAAAGCATTACTCACCACATAAGGAATCCCAAACTCCTCCAGCATCTCTACTGCAATAAGATCTGTGCTCTGGATTCCTACCACAGCATCGACTAATAGAAAAGTCCTCTTCAAGCTGTCAGAAATACAGACAATAGTCAGCACCATTATTTTATCCTGCTGTGCTACTGCTAAAGTCATAAGCAAGAACAAGAAATGCAAGATTTGGAGAAAGAAAAGCCAAGAAAATCCATGCATGGCAGCTGAGAACTCAGCATGGAACAGCACCTCTGTCTCTTCTGCTGTTTTGATCTGTCTAAGCATGAGTGAGTGACTGAATGAGGGTCACACAAAGGTTCCCAGGAAACAACTTCAGGCTCATCAACATGATGACTGAAAGCTGCTACCTCCGTGGCATTTTATCATCTGATTACATAAATCTGCAAATTAGGCATTGATCTCTCATTGCTGCATTGAGGTATAGTGAAGTCCCTTACTTGTGCCGCTCCTGCAGATAAGCTTCCACCATATCCACGAAGTCTTTTGGGGCACGGTAGCCATACCCTGGCATATCCACCAAAGTGAAGTACTTCCCTACGTTGAAGAAATTCATCTTCTTTGTGTGGCCCTGGGGAGAGGATTTAGAAAAGAAGAGATGCTAAGATGGGCAGCTAGGAGATATCCTGAAAGCAGTCTCCGTTCCGTACATAAGCCATCATCTCCTCTTCTTTTCACAATCCTCTATGGTTCTATCTTTAAAATAATCAACTGAAAATACCTTTAGAGGTATCTTGGTTCTTTTACAAAGGGAACCACTCCACGTGCCACATGTGCTACGCACTAAGGCTGAGGAGTTACGCTGCCTGCTTTCCACCTTTCTCTTTGCAAAAGCCAGGCCAGTGCTGGCCTGCTCTCCTGCTACTCAAGTCTTTGCCTCTTCCTCAGCCACACCAGCAGCTTTTGGCCCACAGGTTCAGAAGTCAGAAACGGCACTTACTGGAGTTTTTGACACTCTGACCTCCACTTCTGGAGCCAGCGAGAACAAGGCCCGGATCAACGACGACTTGCCCACGTTGCTCCGGCCGATGAAGCACACCTGCGCTAGAGAAGAGCGAGCGCTTCCACACCGACCTTCAGCACGGGGCGGGCAGCACCCACCGCCGCTTTTGCAGCCGCACGGGGCACAGCGGGGACAAAACCACAGCGCTGCGGGCGCCGAGCCCGCCCCACCCGGCCTCCCCGCCGTCCCGGCCGCGTCCTGACCTCGGGCAGCGCGGGCTTCGGGGCGTGCTCCATGCGCACGGCGGAGCTCACGTAGTCGATGGCGTGACCGCGGCCGGAGGTGAAGAGCACCTCGGCGCGCTGCAGCGCGGGCAGCCCGGGCTGGAAGAGATTGAAGGCCGCCTCCTCTGCGCCGGGAGCCAGGTTGCGCGCCAGCCGCTGCAGCGGGAACATGACGCCGTCGCGGCGGCTCCGCTCCAGCTTCAACACCTGCGAGAGGGCGGCCAGCGGCAGAGGGGAGCTGCCACGCGGACCGCCGGTCCGGCTCCGCGCCGCCCGCAACAGCAGCATAGCGGCGGCAGTGCCCGGAAGGAGGCGGGCGGGGCGGGCTCGGCGCTACGCAGAGTTTAACCCGTCGGTGTCCGAGCTTTTGGTTTGCCTGGGCCACGCTGAGTGAAGGAGAGTTGTCTTGCACTGCATATACTTCGGTTGCTCCCAAAGTAACGCCTCCGAAGTATATTCGTGGAAACTACAACGGATACAATACATACAGTAGATATGTAGAGATATAAGTATTTCTATTGTCCCCAGCGATGCAAACAAATCATAGACTAACAGAAAAAGCTGAGGCTGCTGACCAGGCTGGCCGTGTGTGGATATGAAAGAACAGCTTTTAGGTGATCATAGAATCGCTCAGGTTGGAAAAGACCTTAGAGATCATCGAGTCCAACCACAACCTAACCATACTATCCTAACTGACTAAATCGTGCCCCTGAGCACCGCATCCAAATGGATTTTAAACACATCCAGGGATGGTGACTCAGCCACCGCCCTGGGGAACCTATTCCGGTGGAACAGACTCCATGGGCTGCCGATGACAGGCATACAGGCAGCAGTCCAACACTGCCCTTCTTAGCATTTGGGAGTTTCCGTGGTCATGGCATCCAGAGGCTGCGTGTAACATAATGCAGTGATGCTGAGGGCTCCGTGTGTCACAGTTCTGAGGTTCCCATTGTAAGAGCTGCCTCCTGTTTCTTGAAGATCTACAATGTGTTATGTAGAATTCTGTTGCGATCTGGACAGAAAACATGTCAGATGGAGATCCAGACCAAACGTTTATTTGGAAATGTATAAATCCAGTAATACTGGAAAGCAACAAAGGCCATTTGTGAAAGTAAAATGAAGTGGGTTTTTGGAACCAACCATCCTTTCATTCAGATAGAGCAGGCATGTCCCGCCCACAGCCCGCACACAGCCTCGCACAGCTGTGTGCAGCCATTCTCTGCCCCACACCGTGATGGCGGCGGCTCTTCCCGCCGAGCGTCCCGGCCCCTCAGCACCAGCGGGACATCGGTGCGCTGTGGCCCCATCCGGGCTGGGACTGGGACATGGGGTGCAGTGCGGTGCCGGCTCAAGTGGTGGCCAGTGAGGTTATGCAGTTTGTTACACTGGGCGAGCACGGTCCTGTGAACAGCCACGCTTCTGTTTTGATACGGGGATTTGAGAATGCGTTTCAAGATTGCTGAAAATATCATCAATTTTTTTTTTTTGTTTATTTGCAATTCCATTTTCAGTACATTATCTGTGAATTTTCAAATGGAATGTATAGAGTTGTAACTAAAAATCTGATCACGTCCACCACCAGACTTTTATTTACCCTTTTCTTCACAGTGACACCTTATTCATGTCATCGCTTTTTGGCGATATGTACATTTATGAACAATTATTTTCAAGGATGAAGCACAGGAGGAGTAAAATTTCACCAAAAATCCCTATTAAACACATGGAGAGCTCACTGAGAGTTGCAACCATCGAATCAGCCCAATGTGCTGGTTTCACGAAAACAAGGTCATATATCCCACTGGTTTTATGCTTTTGCTGCTCTCTTTTTTGATATGTTCTAATAAAAAACATTAAAAAATGAAAGAAGTTTTGTTATTTATGTTCATTAATTATATTATATATTTTATGATGGGCTCTCCAAAAATAATGCCTCTTATTTTATTATGTTGGCCAACAACACCAGAGGTGGATGTTGATGGTATGGCAGTAGAGGTGGAACCTTCCTGCCAGTATTTCCTTGTGTTTGGTTGCTGTGTGACAGATGGCAGCAGAGGGGCAGTCTGACAGAACGGCATCTGACACGGGAGTGTGGATGAAGCAAAGCTGTGTCACCGAGTTACTTCATGCAGAAAAAAATGGCAGCCACTCATATTCATTGATGCTTGCTGAACATTTGTGGAGATCAAACAGTGGATGTGAGCACAGTGAGGCAGTGGGTGGTGCATTTCAGTAGTGAAGACAGTGGGACACCTCCGCTGGTGCAGGTTTTGACGAGTGTGGTATGCAGGGCTCCTGTTCATTGCTTGCAAAAATACATAGCTAATGTGGTGACTATTTTGAAAACTTTGAAAACTAGTGTTTTGTTGCTGAGAATTTGCTCAATCAACTAGCGTTATTGTGCTCTTTGTATCTGTTGTAGTTTCCATGGATATAATTACGAGCCATTACTTTGTGAGCAACCGACGCAAACGTAGCCTGAAACAATTCCCCTCCATGCCGTGCAGACCAGGCGTTCCAAAAAGTCAGACTCTCATGTAATAGGAGGAGCTTCCCAAGTCGTTGCTGTTGCTCGCTATGCCCGCGAGATGGAGGTGAGGGTGCAGGCAGTGTGAACGTGAAAACGCCGTTACACGGACGGCGCTGGGTTCCCCGGGACTTGAGGAGGCATTTGCCATCTGCTGGCCGGAGGTGAGCCAGCCGCCGAGCAACTGCTTTGCAGTGCGCTTTGGAAAACCGGTAGCTAAAAACAGCCCTTGGAACATCACTAAGTGAGAGGAAGTGAGAAGGATAAGGCCACTGCTAGAGCATGATGCACGCACAAAGTCCCCCCCAGGACTCCTGCAGCATTGAAGAAATGACACAAAGGAAGAAGGACACCTGGCAGTGATTCACTATACTCTGCTACCATGAGTAAATCAGTCTCCCAAAACACAGAAGTCTGAGTCTGAGACAGAGGAAACAGTCTGAGGCTGAAGGACACTTAGAACCAGCTCCAAAGATGTGCTAAAAGCAGATGTAAAACAGCCCAGTCAGAAGCTCTGCTGCACACAGCAACTACCTGCAACACACCAATGATGCTCTTGCCACCATATTACCATGCTGTGTGGCTCCTCTGCTAAAGGACGACAGAGGCTGACCTTCCAAAACCTGAGAAAAAGCAGCCAGCGCAATCACTGGACCCTATCCATATTGCACCTGCACGGCCTTTCCCTTCATCACAGTCATGCAGTAACTTGCTGTGCTGTGAGCAGCTTGTAATTCAAACTGAAAAAACAAGACCTTAATTCAGAGAATGTGAACCTCAGTGCTTCCAGTTTTCATGGCTCAGGCCATATTTTCTGCCTCTGTCCTTTAGTGCTAAGCTCTGTCGCTCAAGAGGAGGAGGCTGAAGCTCCCACACTACAGGGATATCTGCGTCAGAGCATTAAATATGTTCATTTCATCTTGGGCTCATGTCTAAACATAGTAAACGCTTGTTGCGCATGACCTCCAAACCACACAGCAGAGGCTGCACTGACCAAGATAGCTGAAATTGCTTGTCAAATATTATGGAAATAAAACTGCAACAACGACAGAGATGAAATTTTAATGTAACACTACTGTTGGCTATTCTAAATATAGCAACTGTGAACAGTTGAAAGCCCAACTTACTTCTTGAACTTACCCAGATTCACCTTTGAGTTCAATGAGTGCTATGCCCCTTCTCAGCTAACCGTTAGTTACCTGCAATTTGGGGGGGGGGAGGGCGGTGATGAGATATCTGCCTTCTTGCCAATGGTTCCCTCATCTGTGGATGCTTTGAGTCTGTTTGACCAGAGGAACAAAGCCCTTTCAGGCAGGCACTTTTCAGCACAGCCATGGACATCCATAAAACAGCTGTGACTGCTGTGGGGCCAAGAGCTCTGTCCCCTTGGGAACAGGCAAAACAGGCAGCACCTCATTTCAGCCCGGTGGCTTCAAGGGTTGGGAAGGCGAACACTTTGGAGATAAAACTCCATTCATTGCATTAATTTCCAGAGAGGTACATCTTATAACAAGGGAAGGTACCTTGCTGGTATGACAGCAGGGTTAATCACGTGGACAGCCTCTACCTACCCACCTTCCCTGCCTGCAGGGGAGCAGGGACTGGCAGTACATTTTAGAGAAAAGGTCTTAGGCTGTTTGGTACATGGGGAAAAGAGAGTAGGCTGGAGGGGAAATGGGTTTTAAGAGGGTTTTATTTGGCTTTTTAATATGCCGAGCATCCTTGAAGCAGTAGGATAAGAATCACCTTCCCCCCATTCTTGATGATAAAATCCCCACTGTCGGATCAGAGCCAGACATAAAAGTCACTCTGCTTATACATTGTGCAACTTCTGCTACAGATATTATCTTCTCTTAGTAACATTATGCAAAAGTCCAGAAAGCAGAAAGCAAATACCAATACCATTTCCTTTACGTTGACCAACTCACTGCACAGGAAGAAGCTTCTTGATATGAATAACCATCAAGCTATAGCTACAGTCAGGGGTCTGTATGAGCACAGGAAGAGCAGTGGCTCTAAGTGCTGCAGATCCCTAGCAGGGGAAGATGGGGATCTCACAGCAAGCTGGCCGGTGCAAGAAGCCTGCATCAGCCATGAACATGAGAGCTGCCTTGGAAGTGGTCAGGAGCACCGCATGGACTGTTGTTCTGCTCACCAGCACCGCAGTCACAGGAGCTACAGGTAGTTCTGGCAGTATTTAGGGATCAAGTGTCTATTAAGGGCTGAGGAGGAAGGAGCAGTGCATCACAACGATCTTTTTTCCGAATTCTTCTTCTGACAGGAAAGAAAAAAAAACCCAAAAACTAGGGGAATGATCTTTAGAAATTGCCGAAGGGAAAACCAGTAACCTGTAAGAATTTAAGATTTACTGTGAAGGTACTTTCTCCTTCACAAATTCAGTTAAACACTTGAAGAAGCTAAGTTCCAAAAGTGTGGGATTGGAAAATATAGCAATAAGCTTTCTCCTCCTTACTATCCATTACATATGCAGATTCAAGTTGTTATTATTTTTTTTTGTCTTTGTTTTTATATGTTGTTTTTTGATGGGACCAGGTAGGACAGAGGGCTGTGGGGCAGCCCACAGCTCCTGAGTCTGTCAGGGGTTTCTCCATCTGTCAGAAAACAGGCATGTGTTTTCTTTTCAGCTAAAAGTTGTATTTACTCTTCTACTTTGTCACTTTTCATTTGACCAAGGAAATTGGTTCAAATAAGCTTGGGAGTGGCAGGAGAGAATTTGACTCTTGTGCTTGATCTGCTTAGGAGGGCTTCTCATATCTGCTACAAAACAGGAGTCAGTGTCTTCGTCCGTTCTTCTCCTGTACTAGGAAATGATGCTGAGGGAAGAGAACTGCCAGAGACCTTCCCACGCCAATGGGCTCAGCCAGCCTTTGCTTCCAGGTCATGTTACTTTTCCATTGGTTTAGGGATAGGGCTGTACACAGGACAGGACGAAAACCAAGAACCAACTTTAGCAAACACAGCCATGAATTTGACAATTGGTTTCTGTCTAAAAAGAGACACAGCGCTTGGGCTGGCAGAGACAAGACCTCACTTCAGAATGTAATGGTGCTGACATTTCCCCGTGAAGCACAGAAGAGAACTCCAAGGCCATACGTGGCATCCTTGGGCACCTTTTCATATCTCCCTCTCTTTCCTTGTCTCCTCCAGGAATTAACAGAGTGTCAGCACACCTGGGTCACAGCGCTGTGATGACCTGCCCTAACAAAACAAATATAACTTTTCTAACATGGAAAATAAGCCCCAAGACTGGAGTCCAATGCACCTTGGTATACTTGATTGATAAGAACAAGACAGAAAAATACAACTGCAGTGACAGAATAAACTGGAGATCCAGACCAGACTGGGATCATGCACTTGAGATCCAGCAAGTAGGAATGGCTGATGAGGGAAATTACACCTGCGAAGTGGTAAATGCGGATGGGAATTTCCACGACCTGTATCACCTGACTGTGCTAGGTAAGGGTCTCCTTCCTCATTTCACTGTTCTCCAGAGGACAGTGTCCAGTCCTGGGCAAACAAAGCTGCTCTCTTTGTGCACTGGAGGAAGTGTGCGGTAAGTAGGAGGAGATTTCTCATGGCGATAAAGGGTCATGCATTTCATTTAGAGTAACTCTGTTTCTTCCCTTTCCTTATTTGCCAAAATTCTCTTTCCTTCTGTTGCCGCTTTCTCCCTTCTAGAGTTATAAGTGATGAGCGTGAAGCAATTTCCCATACTCTAAGGGATTCTGAATGAGCACATTGTTATCCTGCAGTCACTCCGTAACAGCTGCTTGGGACAGTCCTGTATTCTTGGGAATTTCCTACCTCCATGTCCAGGATACCTCCTCTCAGGGCCTGTGGCTGTAGTAGCTCCCTTGAATATATGAGAATTGTCTAAAGTGAAAAAAGATACACCATCATTGCTTCCTGTGGCTTTGGAACACATTGCTGTGATGAGATGGCACTTCCACTTCTCTTCTCATGCTCCCTTTGGGTAGTCGATAAAACCTTCTATCCCACTGCAGCAACCCACATGCATCTCCCCCTTCCTCGTACTTTGCAGTTTCCCCAAGAATGGCTCTGTACTGCGATGACCATGGGAACCCTGTGTGCGAGGCAGAGACAGTGAAGCCGGCTGCCAAGATCTCGTGGGTTCCAGAGAGCAACTTCACACTCAGAACAGACAGTCACGATAACGGGACAGTGACAGTTCTCAGCAGGTTTGCAGCACAAAGCACCAGCGGGAGGAATCCTACCTGCATTGTGTCCCACGCAACCCTGAACGAGGCCAAGTCCATAGACTGCTCCTCACGTAAGCTTCCTTTGCGTGCTCAGTTTCCTGTTTAGCCCTCTGTTCGTGCATTAAGACATCAGTGACACTGGCATGACTGCAGCAGAAACCATGCAGCTGAGCTGAAGTTTCCAGTGAGGAATTTGTTGGGGTGGGGAAGGATAAACAAATGTGCTGTCAGAATTGAAGAGCGCTCTGTGAAATTCTAGGCAAGAAGATAAACATGCTATTCTCCCTTTCTAAAATTAAGGCTGAAATTAGTCTTATTCAGAAGTACACAGCAAATAATATTTTCTAGAAGGTGTGATTCTGTCAGAGGCATGCAGTAAGTGGTTTGTGAGGTGTACTTAAAATAACTGTTTCTCTTTAGACCGCACCGCCTGGTTTCTTCACTGTGTCATCGGCCTTGCTTGTGTGCTGGCCTCCTTTTTGCTTTTGGCGGTTCTTCACCTCTGCATATTCTGTGATGCCAGGTATGTGCAGGATGTGATACACATAACACCCCTCTGGTCACACCTAGAGAAGTTTACGAGGGCTTCTGCTGCTATTTCACATCACGTGCAGTCATCTCAGAATCTGTCACAAAGTTCAGCACATGCTCATGCGGGTTTACCAGAGATCTGTAACATCACAGCTGCTCTTAGAATTCATTCATTCATGCTAGAGACCCACCTCCTGCTGCCATACTTCTTCCAGCAGCAAAAATACAAAAGGAACGGTCAGTTCAGTTCCACTGATCAGATAGAAAAAACAGGCTTTCCAGGCCTGTTGATTTTTAAATGACAGCAGAATATCTCCCAGAGGCTGGGTACACACTTTTGGACAATCTTGTCTTTCTCAAACAAAGGTATGGAAGGCAGGGGCAATGCAGAAATGCAGGAAGTATTGCGCAAGATCAGAATCAGTCTGTAACTGTTCCAGGGTTCTGGCAGCAATCTGGCAGCATGGCCAGTTATCAGTTATATGCTGCAAGGTGCAACTGATGTCCAGAGTTACAGTACAAACAAGTACTGCAGAAACAAAAGAAAGTATACTCGTAACGTGAGGTTACAACTATGTATATTCACAGATATAAAGCTTCATGTTTCTGAAATTCCCTACCAAAAGAAATAAATAGGAGGAATTCTGTTCTTGCATTCCTACAGCCCAAAGTGCGTTCCTCAAAAAATCCTGGTCCTCACATTTACAGTACTGATGTCTTGTTTTCCAGAAAGAAGAGGAACCCATAAAAGCCAAGGCATATCCCATGTGCACAGCTGTCCAGGGCTATTCCTAACTCAGCACCTGAGTAGAGATGAAAGAAACTCCCTATATGCCTCAGTCAGCAATGTGAGATGCCACCGTGAATCACAGTGTCAAACATTCAGGCAGGTGAAGCAAACATCCATGAAGAAGCCAATGTAACTGTGCAAAATATGACACACAAGGCAGATCCTACCTGACCTTCCTCAGCTTTCTCTTTTATCCTATCCCTAAAGCAAAGACATCATCACCCATGCAAGTATCCTTTTTTTTTTTTAAATAAACATTAACAATCAAACATTTTAAAATAAAATAAATAAATAAAATGTAAAAAAGTAATTCATGTTATATAGAAGGAAGTCACTCCATTTTAAGTACATGACATCTTAGTATTCAAGTATCCTATTTTACTGGATCAGAAGAAATTTCCTTGCATACTAACAATAGCAACTTTCTCAAGATGGTTATACAGAATCACAGAATCAGAGAATGGCCAGGGTTGAAAGGGACCTCAAGGAACATGAATCTCCATCCCCCCTGCCACATTCAGGGCCACCAACCTCCACATTCAAAACTGGACCAGGCTGCCCAGGGCCCCATCCAATCTGGCCTTGAACACTCCCAGGGACAGGGCATCCACAACCTCTCTGGGCAGCCTGTTCCAACTCCTCACCACTCTCTCTATAAAGAATTTCCCCCAGACATGCAATCTAAATCTCCCCTCCCTCAACTTAAAACCATTTCCCCTTGTCCTGCAGTTATCAACCCTTACAAAGAGTTGATTCCCCTCCTGTTTGTAGGCTCCCTTTAGGTACTGAAAGGCTGCAATAAGGTCACCCCACAGCCTTCTTTTCTCCAGGCTGAACAAGCCCAAGTTATGCAGGACTGAAGATAAATCTGAGCAAATGTATTATTTTCACTGGAAGAATTCTGTATTCCAGTATAAGAATGACTTATCAGCATGATCTACAAAAAAAAAAAAAAAAAAAAAAAAGAAAAAATAAGAGGATAGAGAGTATTTGACCTTGAGCAGTTATTGCCACCTGAAGTATCAAAGATATTACAATCCTGAGATCTAAGCTTCACACTCTTATCTACCTCTGCATAATTCAGAGAGCTGCAACCCATGGAATACAGATATCAATATGAGTTTTTTTAAACACATCTTACTGGTCCTATCACAAAAGAGTCCTTGTGTGTAATCTTCCAGTTGATGATACACTGCCATGACTAGTGTTGTATAGATAATAGAATCATAAAATCGTTTGAGTTGGAAGGGACCATCAAAGGTCATCTAGTCCAACTCCTCTGCAATGAACAGGGACCCCTACAGCTACATCGGGTTGCTCAGAGCCCCATCCAGCCTGGCCTAGAATGTCTCCAGGGATGGGGCATCCACTGCCTCCCTGGGCAACCTGTTCCAGTGCCTCACCACCCTTATTCTAAAAAATTCTTCCTTATATCCAGTCTCTTATATCTCTCCTCTTTTAGTTTGAAACAGTTTCGCCTTGTCCTGTCACCACAGACCCTGCTGAAGAGTCTGTCCCCTTCTTTCTTATAGCTTCCATTTTAGATACTGAGAGGCCACTCTCAGGTCTCCGCAGAGTCTTCTCATTTCCAGGATGAACAGCCCCAGCTCTCTCAGCCTGTCCTCACATGGGAGGTGTTCCATCCCTTGGATCATTTTTGTGGCTCTCGTCTGGACACACTCTGGCAGGTCCATATCTGTCCTGTATTGAGGACTCCATATCTGGATGCAGTAGTCCAGGTGAGGCCTCACCAGCACAGAGTAGAGAGGCAGGATCACCTCCCTCAACCTGCTGGCCCTGCTTCTTTGGATGTAGCTCAGGATACAGTTGGCATTCTTTGCTGTGAAGGCACACTGCTGGCTCACGCCCAGCTTGCCATCTAACAGTACTCCCAGGTCCTTTCTGGCAGGGCTGTGCTCCATCCTTACATCCTCCAATTTGTGGGGGATATACTGATAGTGAGGGTTGCTGTACCAGGTGCAAAACCTTGCACTTTGATTTGTTGAACCTCATGAGTTTCACCTGGGCTCGCTGCTCAAACCTGTCTAGGTCCCTCGGGATGGTATCCACTCTCAGGAATGTCAACTGCACCACTCAGCTTGATGCCACCTGCAAACTTGCTAAGGGTGCACTGGATCCCAGTGCTGATGTCATTCATTAAGGTATTGAAGAGCAGCAGTTCCAGTACTGACCGCTGAGGGATACCACTCATCACTGATCTCCAGCTGGATATCGAGCCATTGATCACCACTCTCTGGGTATGATCTCACAGTCAGTTCCTTGTCCATCGGGTAGTCCACCCATGAAATCCATATCTTTCTGATGTGGATTAAAGGATGTTATGGGAGACCGTGTGAAAGGCCTTGCTGAAGTTCAGATAGATGACATCAGTGCTAGCTCTACCCTTGTCCACTGATGCAGTTCTGACATCATAAAAAGCAACCAGGTTGGTCAAGCAGCACCTGCTCTTGGTGTACCCATGCTGGTTGTCCCATATTACCTTCCTCTCTTCCATGTACCTTAGCATAGCTGCCACGACGATCTGCTCCATGATCTTCCCCTGCACAGAGATGAGGCTGACAGGTTGGTAGTTCCCTAGGTCATCCTTTCTACTCTTCTTAAAAATGGGTGTGACATTGCCTTTTTTCCAGTCACCAGCGACTTCACCTGACCCTTGATATCATCAAGAGTGGCTTGGTGACTGTGTCAGCCAGTTCCGATAGGACTCTGGGATGCATCTCATTGGGACCAACAGACTTATGGATGCTCAGGTTCCTCAGGTTGACACAAACTTCATATTTGCCTACAGTGTGAGGGGCATCACTGTTTGAGTTCCCACCTACTGAGCCATCCACTGAAGACTGTGTAGGAGGTGGCTGAAGCTCCCACACTACAGGGATATCTGCGTCAGAGCATTAAATATGTTCATTTCATCTTGGGCTCGTGTCTAAACATAGTAAATGCTTGTTGCGCATGACCTCCAAACCACACATCAGAGGCTGCACTGACCAAGATAGCTGAAATTGTTTGTCAAATATTTTGGAAATAAAACTGCAACAACGGCAGAGATGAAAATTTCAGTGTAACACTACTGTTGGCTATTTTAAATATAGCAACTGTGAACAGTTGAAAGCCCAACTTATTTCTTGAACTTACCCAGATTCACCTTTGAGTTCAATGAGTGCTATGCCCCTTCTCAGCTAACTGTTACCTGCAATTTGGGGGGGGGAGGGCGGTGATGAGATATCTGCCTTCTTGCCAATGGTTCCCTCATCTGTGGATGCTTTGAGTCTGTTTGACCAGAGGAACAAAGCCCTTTCAGGCAGGCACTTTTCAGCACAGCCATGGACATCCATAAAACAGCTGTGACTGCTGTGGGGCCAAGAGCTCTGTCCCCTTGGGAACAGGCAAAACAGGCAGCACCTCATTTCAGCCCGGTGGCTTCAAGGGTTGGGAAGGCGAACACTTTGGAGATAAAACTCCATTCATTGCATTAATTTCCAGAGAGGTACATTTTATAACAAGGGAAGGTACCTTGCTGGTATGACAGCAGGGTTAATCACGTGGACAGCCTCTACCTACCCACCTTCCCTGCCTGCAGGAGAGCAGGGACTGGCAGTACATTTTAGAGAAAAGGTCTTAGGCTGTTTGGTACATGGGGAAAAGAGAGTAAGCTGGAAGGGAAATGGGTTTTAAGAGGGTTTTATTTGGCTTTTTAATATGCCGAGCATCCTTGAAGCAGTAGGATAAGAATCACCTTCCCCCCATTCTTGATGATAAAATCCCCACTGTCGGATCAGAGCCAGACATAAAAGTCACTCTGCTTATACATTGTGCAACTTCTGCTACAGATATTATCTTCTCTTAGTAACATTATGCAAAAGTCCAGAAAGCAGAAAGCAAATACCAATACCATTTCCTTTACGTTGACCAACTCACTGCACAGGAAGAAGCTTCTTGATATGAATAACCATCAAGCTATAGCTACAGTCAGGGGTCTGTATGAGCACAGGAAGAGCAGTGGCTCTAAGTGCTGCAGATCCCTAGCAGGGGAAGATGGGGATCTCACAGCAAGCTGGCCGGTGCAAGAAGCCTGCATCAGCCATGAACATGAGAGCTGCCTTGGAAGTGGTCAGGAGCACCGCATGGACTGTTGTTCTGCTCACCAGCACCGCAGTCACAGGAGCTACAGGTAGTTCTGGCAGTATTTAGGGATCAAGTGTCTATTAAGGGCTGAGGAGGAAGGAGCAGTGCATCACAACGATCTTTTTTCCGAATTCTTCTTCTGACAGGAAAGAAAAAAAAACCCAAAAACTAGGGGAATGATCTTTAGAAATTGCCGAAGGGAAAACCAGTAACCTGTAAGAATTTAAGATTTACTGTGAAGGTACTTTCTCCTTCACAAATTCAGTTAAACACTTGAAGAAGCTAAGTTCCAAAAGTGTGGGATTGGAAAATATAGCAATAAGCTTTCTCCTCCTTACTATCCATTACATATGCAGATTCAAGTTGTTATTATTTTTTTTTGTCTTTGTTTTTATATGTTGTTTTTTGATGGGACCAGGTAGGACAGAGGGCTGTGGGGCAGCCCACAGCTCCTGAGTCTGTCAGGGGTTTCTCCATCTGTCAGAAAACAGGCATGTGTTTTCTTTTCAGCTAAAAGTTGTATTTACTCTTCTACTTTGTCACTTTTCATTTGACCAAGGAAATTGGTTCAAATAAGCTTGGGAGTGGCAGGAGAGAATTTGACTCTTGTGCTTGATCTGCTTAGGAGGGCTTCTCATATCTGCTACAAAACAGGAGTCAGTGTCTTCGTCCGTTCTTCTCCTGTACTAGGAAATGATGCTGAGGGAAGAGAACTGCCAGAGACCTTCCCACGCCAATGGGCTCAGCCAGCCTTTGCTTCCAGGTCATGTTACTTTTCCATTGGTTTAGGGATAGGGCTGTACACAGGACAGGACGAAAACCAAGAACCAACTTTAGCAAACACAGCCATGAATTTGACAATTGGTTTCTGTCTAAAAAGAGACACAGCGCTTGGGCTGGCAGAGACAAGACCTCACTTCAGAATGTAATGGTGCTGACATTTCCCCGTGAAGCACAGAAGAGAACTCCAAGGCCATACGTGGCATCCTTGGGCACCTTTTCATATCTCCCTCTCTTTCCTTGTCTCCTCCAGGAATTAACAGAGTGTCAGCACACCTGGGTCACAGCGCTGTGATGACCTGCCCTAACAAAACAAATATAACTTTTCTAACATGGAAAATAAGCCCCAAGACTGGAGTCCAATGCACCTTGGTATACTTGATTGATAAGAACAAGACAGAAAAATACAACTGCAGTGACAGAATAAACTGGAGATCCAGACCAGACTGGGATCATGCACTTGAGATCCAGCAAGTAGGAATGGCTGATGAGGGAAATTACACCTGCGAAGTGGTAAATGCGGATGGGAATTTCCACGACCTGTATCACCTGACTGTGCTAGGTAAGGGTCTCCTTCCTCATTTCACTGTTCTCCAGAGGACAGTGTCCAGTCCTGGGCAAACAAAGCTGCTCTCTTTGTGCACTGGAGGAAGTGTGCGGTAAGTAGGAGGAGATTTCTCATGGCGATAAAGGGTCATGCATTTCATTTAGAGTAACTCTGTTTCTTCCCTTTCCTTATTTGCCAAAATTCTCTTTCCTTCTGTTGCCGCTTTCTCCCTTCTAGAGTTATAAGTGATGAGCGTGAAGCAATTTCCCATACTCTAAGGGATTCTGAATGAGCACATTGTTATCCTGCAGTCACTCCGTAACAGCTGCTTGGGACAGTCCTGTATTCTTGGGAATTTCCTACCTCCATGTCCAGGATACCTCCTCTCAGGGCCTGTGGCTGTAGTAGCTCCCTTGAATATATGAGAATTGTCTAAAGTGAAAAAAGATACACCATCATTGCTTCCTGTGGCTTTGGAACACATTGCTGTGATGAGATGGCACTTCCACTTCTCTTCTCATGCTCCCTTTGGGTAGTCGATAAAACCTTCTATCCCACTGCAGCAACCCACATGCATCTCCCCCTTCCTCGTACTTTGCAGTTTCCCCAAGAATGGCTCTGTACTGCGATGACCATGGGAACCCTGTGTGCGAGGCAGAGACAGTGAAGCCGGCTGCCAAGATCTCGTGGGTTCCAGAGAGCAACTTCACACTCAGAACAGACAGTCACGATAACGGGACAGTGACAGTTCTCAGCAGGTTTGCAGCACAAAGCACCAGCGGGAGGAATCCTACCTGCATTGTGTCCCACGCAACCCTGAACGAGGCCAAGTCCATAGACTGCTCCTCACGTAAGCTTCCTTTGCGTGCTCAGTTTCCTGTTTAGCCCTCTGTTCGTGCATTAAGACATCAGTGACACTGGCATGACTGCAGCAGAAACCATGCAGCTGAGCTGAAGTTTCCAGTGAGGAATTTGTTGGGGTGGGGAAGGATAAACAAATGTGCTGTCAGAATTGAAGAGCGCTCTGTGAAATTCTAGGCAAGAAGATAAACATGCTATTCTCCCTTTCTAAAATTAAGGCTGAAATTAGTCTTATTCAGAAGTACACAGCAAATAATATTTTCTAGAAGGTGTGATTCTGTCAGAGGCATGCAGTAAGTGGTTTGTGAGGTGTACTTAAAATAACTGTTTCTCTTTAGACCGCACCGCCTGGTTTCTTCACTGTGTCATCGGCCTTGCTTGTGTGCTGGCCTCCTTTTTGCTTTTGGCGGTTCTTCACCTCTGCATATTCTGTGATGCCAGGTATGTGCAGGATGTGATACACATAACACCCCTCTGGTCACACCTAGAGAAGTTTACGAGGGCTTCTGCTGCTATTTCACATCACGTGCAGTCATCTCAGAATCTGTCACAAAGTTCAGCACATGCTCATGCGGGTTTACCAGAGATCTGTAACATCACAGCTGCTCTTAGAATTCATTCATTCATGCTAGAGACCCACCTCCTGCTGCCATACTTCTTCCAGCAGCAAAAATACAAAAGGAACGGTCAGTTCAGTTCCACTGATCAGATAGAAAAAACAGGCTTTCCAGGCCTGTTGATTTTTAAATGACAGCAGAATATCTCCCAGAGGCTGGGTACACACTTTTGGACAATCTTGTCTTTCTCAAACAAAGGTATGGAAGGCAGGGGCAATGCAGAAATGCAGGAAGTATTGCGCAAGATCAGAATCAGTCTGTAACTGTTCCAGGGTTCTGGCAGCAATCTGGCAGCATGGCCAGTTATCAGTTATATGCTGCAAGGTGCAACTGATGTCCAGAGTTACAGTACAAACAAGTACTGCAGAAACAAAAGAAAGTATACTCGTAACGTGAGGTTACAACTATGTATATTCACAGATATAAAGCTTCATGTTTCTGAAATTCCCTACCAAAAGAAATAAATAGGAGGAATTCTGTTCTTGCATTCCTACAGCCCAAAGTGCGTTCCTCAAAAAATCCTGGTCCTCACATTTACAGTACTGATGTCTTGTTTTCCAGAAAGAAGAGGAACCCATAAAAGCCAAGGCATATCCCATGTGCACAGCTGTCCAGGGCTATTCCTAACTCAGCACCTGAGTAGAGATGAAAGAAACTCCCTATATGCCTCAGTCAGCAATGTGAGATGCCACCGTGAATCACAGTGTCAAACATTCAGGCAGGTGAAGCAAACATCCATGAAGAAGCCAATGTAACTGTGCAAAATATGACACACAAGGCAGATCCTACCTGACCTTCCTCAGCTTTCTCTTTTATCCTATCCCTAAAGCAAAGACATCATCACCCATGCAAGTATCCTTTTTTTTTTTTAAATAAACATTAACAATCAAACATTTTAAAATAAAATAAATAAATAAAATGTAAAAAAGTAATTCATGTTATATAGAAGGAAGTCACTCCATTTTAAGTACATGACATCTTAGTATTCAAGTATCCTATTTTACTGGATCAGAAGAAATTTCCTTGCATACTAACAATAGCAACTTTCTCAAGATGGTTATACAGAATCACAGAATCAGAGAATGGCCAGGGTTGAAAGGGACCTCAAGGAACATGAATCTCCATCCCCCCTGCCACATTCAGGGCCACCAACCTCCACATTCAAAACTGGACCAGGCTGCCCAGGGCCCCATCCAATCTGGCCTTGAACACTCCCAGGGACAGGGCATCCACAACCTCTCTGGGCAGCCTGTTCCAACTCCTCACCACTCTCTCTATAAAGAATTTCCCCCAGACATGCAATCTAAATCTCCCCTCCCTCAACTTAAAACCATTTCCCCTTGTCCTGCAGTTATCAACCCTTACAAAGAGTTGATTCCCCTCCTGTTTGTAGGCTCCCTTTAGGTACTGAAAGGCTGCAATAAGGTCACCCCACAGCCTTCTTTTCTCCAGGCTGAACAAGCCCAAGTTATGCAGGACTGAAGATAAATCTGAGCAAATGTATTATTTTCACTGGAAGAATTCTGTATTCCAGTATAAGAATGACTTATCAGCATGATCTACAAAAAAAAAAAAAAAAAAAAAAAAGAAAAAATAAGAGGATAGAGAGTATTTGACCTTGAGCAGTTATTGCCACCTGAAGTATCAAAGATATTACAATCCTGAGATCTAAGCTTCACACTCTTATCTACCTCTGCATAATTCAGAGAGCTGCAACCCATGGAATACAGATATCAATATGAGTTTTTTTAAACACATCTTACTGGTCCTATCACAAAAGAGTCCTTGTGTGTAATCTTCCAGTTGATGATACACTGCCATGACTAGTGTTGTATAGATAATAGAATCATAAAATCGTTTGAGTTGGAAGGGACCATCAAAGGTCATCTAGTCCAACTCCTCTGCAATGAACAGGGACCCCTACAGCTACATCGGGTTGCTCAGAGCCCCATCCAGCCTGGCCTAGAATGTCTCCAGGGATGGGGCATCCACTGCCTCCCTGGGCAACCTGTTCCAGTGCCTCACCACCCTTATTCTAAAAAATTCTTCCTTATATCCAGTCTCTTATATCTCTCCTCTTTTAGTTTGAAACAGTTTCGCCTTGTCCTGTCACCACAGACCCTGCTGAAGAGTCTGTCCCCTTCTTTCTTATAGCTTCCATTTTAGATACTGAGAGGCCACTCTCAGGTCTCCGCAGAGTCTTCTCATTTCCAGGATGAACAGCCCCAGCTCTCTCAGCCTGTCCTCACATGGGAGGTGTTCCATCCCTTGGATCATTTTTGTGGCTCTCGTCTGGACACACTCTGGCAGGTCCATATCTGTCCTGTATTGAGGACTCCATATCTGGATGCAGTAGTCCAGGTGAGGCCTCACCAGCACAGAGTAGAGAGGCAGGATCACCTCCCTCAACCTGCTGGCCCTGCTTCTTTGGATGTAGCTCAGGATACAGTTGGCATTCTTTGCTGTGAAGGCACACTGCTGGCTCACGCCCAGCTTGCCATCTAACAGTACTCCCAGGTCCTTTCTGGCAGGGCTGTGCTCCATCCTTACATCCTCCAATTTGTGGGGGATATACTGATAGTGAGGGTTGCTGTACCAGGTGCAAAACCTTGCACTTTGATTTGTTGAACCTCATGAGTTTCACCTGGGCTCGCTGCTCAAACCTGTCTAGGTCCCTCGGGATGGTATCCACTCTCAGGAATGTCAACTGCACCACTCAGCTTGATGCCACCTGCAAACTTGCTAAGGGTGCACTGGATCCCAGTGCTGATGTCATTCATTAAGGTATTGAAGAGCAGCAGTTCCAGTACTGACCGCTGAGGGATACCACTCATCACTGATCTCCAGCTGGATATCGAGCCATTGATCACCACTCTCTGGGTATGATCTCACAGTCAGTTCCTTGTCCATCGGGTAGTCCACCCATGAAATCCATATCTTTCTGATGTGGATTAAAGGATGTTATGGGAGACCGTGTGAAAGGCCTTGCTGAAGTTCAGATAGATGACATCAGTGCTAGCTCTACCCTTGTCCACTGATGCAGTTCTGACATCATAAAAAGCAACCAGGTTGGTCAAGCAGCACCTGCTCTTGGTGTACCCATGCTGGTTGTCCCATATTACCTTCCTCTCTTCCATGTACCTTAGCATAGCTGCCACGACGATCTGCTCCATGATCTTCCCCTGCACAGAGATGAGGCTGACAGGTTGGTAGTTCCCTAGGTCATCCTTTCTACTCTTCTTAAAAATGGGTGTGACATTGCCTTTTTTCCAGTCACCAGCGACTTCACCTGACCCTTGATATCATCAAGAGTGGCTTGGTGACTGTGTCAGCCAGTTCCGATAGGACTCTGGGATGCATCTCATTGGGACCAACAGACTTATGGATGCTCAGGTTCCTCAGGTTGACACAAACTTCATATTTGCCTACAGTGTGAGGGGCATCACTGTTTGAGTTCCCACCTACTGAGCCATCCACTGAAGACTGTGTAGGAGGTGGCTGAAGCTCCCACACTACAGGGATATCTGCGTCAGAGCATTAAATATGTTCATTTCATCTTGGGCTCGTGTCTAAACATAGTAAATGCTTGTTGCGCATGACCTCCAAACCACACATCAGAGGCTGCACTGACCAAGATAGCTGAAATTGTTTGTCAAATATTTTGGAAATAAAACTGCAACAACGGCAGAGATGAAAATTTCAGTGTAACACTACTGTTGGCTATTTTAAATATAGCAACTGTGAACAGTTGAAAGCCCAACTTATTTCTTGAACTTACCCAGATTCACCTTTGAGTTCAATGAGTGCTATGCCCCTTCTCAGCTAACTGTTACCTGCAATTTGGGGGGGGGAGGGCGGTGATGAGATATCTGCCTTCTTGCCAATGGTTCCCTCATCTGTGGATGCTTTGAGTCTGTTTGACCAGAGGAACAAAGCCCTTTCAGGCAGGCACTTTTCAGCACAGCCATGGACATCCATAAAACAGCTGTGACTGCTGTGGGGCCAAGAGCTCTGTCCCCTTGGGAACAGGCAAAACAGGCAGCACCTCATTTCAGCCCGGTGGCTTCAAGGGTTGGGAAGGCGAACACTTTGGAGATAAAACTCCATTCATTGCATTAATTTCCAGAGAGGTACATTTTATAACAAGGGAAGGTACCTTGCTGGTATGACAGCAGGGTTAATCACGTGGACAGCCTCTACCTACCCACCTTCCCTGCCTGCAGGAGAGCAGGGACTGGCAGTACATTTTAGAGAAAAGGTCTTAGGCTGTTTGGTACATGGGGAAAAGAGAGTAAGCTGGAAGGGAAATGGGTTTTAAGAGGGTTTTATTTGGCTTTTTAATATGCCGAGCATCCTTGAAGCAGTAGGATAAGAATCACCTTCCCCCCATTCTTGATGATAAAATCCCCACTGTCGGATCAGAGCCAGACATAAAAGTCACTCTGCTTGTACTTTGTGCAACTTCTGCTACAGATATTATCTTCTCTTAGTAACATTATGCAAAAGTCCAGAAAGCAGAAAGCAAATACCAATACCATTTCCTTTACGTTGACCAACTCACTGCACAGGAAGAAGCTTCTTGATATGAATAACCATCAAGGTGTAGCTACAGTCTGGGGTCTATATAAACACAGGAAGACCAGCGGTTCTAAGTGCTGCAGATTCTTAGCAGGGGAAGATGGGGATCTCACAGCAAGCTGGCCGGTGCAAGAAGCCTGCATCAGCCGTGAACATGAGAGCTGCCTTGGAAGTGGTCAGGAGCACCGCATGGACTGTTGTTCTGCTCACCAGCACCGCAGTCACAGGAGCTACAGGTAGTTCTGGCGGTATTTAGGGATCAAGTGTCTATTAAGGGCTGAGGAGGAAGGAGCAGTGCATCACAACGATATCTTTTCCTCAATTCTTCTTCAGATGGAAAAAAAAACACCAAATAAAGCTAAGGGAAAGGATCTTTAGAAATTGCCGAAGGGAAAACCTGCAAGAGTTTAAGATTTACTGTGAAGGTACTTTCTCCTTCACAAATTCAGTTAAACACTTGAAGAAGCTAAGTTCCAAAAGTGTGGGATTGGAAAATATAGCAATAAGCTTTCTCCTCCTTACTATCCATTACATATGCAGATTCAAGTTGTTATTATTTTTTTTTGTCTTTGTTTTTATATGTTGTTTTTTGATGGGACCAGGTAGGACAGAGGGCTGTGGGGCAGCCCACAGCTCCTGAGTCTGTCAGGGGTTTCTCCATCTGTCAGAAAACAGGCATGTGTTTTCTTTTCAGCTAAAAGTTGTATTTACTCTTCTACTTTGTCACTTTTCATTTGACAGCGCTGTTATCAAGGAAATTGGTTCAAATAAGCTTGGGAGTGGCAGGAGAGAATTTGACTCTTGTGCTTGACCTGCTTAGGAGGGCTTTTCATATCTACTACAAAACAGGTGTTAATGTCTTGGTTCATTCTTCTCCTGTATTCGGCAATGATGCTGAGGGAAGAGAACTGCCAGAGACCTTCCCACGCCAATGGGCTCAGCCAGCCTTTGCTTCCAGGTCATGTAACTTTTCCAGGGGTTTAGGGATAGGGCTGTACACAGGACAGGACGAAAACCAAGAACCAACTTTAGCAAACACAGCCATGAATTTGGCAATTGGTTTTTGTCTAAAAGGAGATAAGCAGCTCTTGGAGAGACACAGTGCTTGGGCTGGCAGAGACAAGACCTCACTTCAGAATGTAATGGTACTGACATTTCCCCGTGAAGCACACAAGAGAACTCCAAGGCCATACGTGGCATCCTTGGGCACCTTTTCATACCTCCTTCTCTTTCCTTGTCTCCTCCAGGAATTAACAGAGTGTCAGCACACCTGGGTCACAGCACTGTGATGACCTGCTCTAACAAAACAAATATAACTATGGTAACATGGAAAACAAGCCCCAAGACTGGAGGCCAGTGTTTCTTGGCATACTTGATTGATAAGAACAAGACAGAAAAATACAACTGCAGTGACAGAATAAACTGGAGATCCAGACCAGACTGGGATCATGCACTTGAGATCCAGCAAGTAGAAATGGCTGATGAGGGAAATTACACCTGTGAAATGGTAAATGCGGATGGGAATTTCCACGACCTGTATCACCTGACTGTGCTAGGTAAGGGTCTCCTTCCTCATTTCACTGTTCTCCACAGGACAGTGTCCAGTCCTGGGCAAACAAAGCTGCTCTCTTTGTGCACTGGAGGAAGTGTGCGGTAAGTAGGAGGAGATTTCTCATGGCGATAAAGGGTCATGCATTTCATTTAGAGTAACTCTGTTTCTTCCCTTTTACTTATTTGTCAAATCTTTCTTTCCTTCTTTTGCTGTTTCTCCTCTGTAGAGTTATAAGTGATGAGCGTGAAGGAATTTAGAGTACTTTAAAAAAGGATTCTGATTGACCACACTGATATCCTGCAGTCACTCAGTAACAGCTGCTTGGGACAAGTCTTATTCAGCCCTGTATTCTTGGGAATTTCCTACTTCCATGCCCAGTGATACCTCCACTCAAGGCACGTGGCTGTAGTATCTCACTTGAATATAGGAGAATTGTCCAGAAGGATACACCATTGTTGTTTCCTGTGGCTTTGGAACACATTTCTGTAATGAGATGGCACTTCCACTTTTCCTCTTCTCATTTGGCTCCCTTTGGGTAGTCAGTACAAACCTTCTATCCCACTGCAGCAACCCACATGCATCTCCCCCTTCCTGGTACTTTGCAGTTTCCTCAAGAATAGCTCTGTACTGCAATGAGCATGGGATGAGATATCTGCCTTCTTGCCAATGGTTCCCTCATCTGTGGATGCTTTGAGTCTATTTGACCAGAGGAACAAAGCCCTTTCAGGCAGGCACTTTTCAGCACAGCCATGGACATCCATAATTGAAGAGCGCTCTGTGAAATTCTAGGCAAGAAGATAAACATGCTATTCTCCCTTTCTAAAATTAAGGCTGAAATTAGTCTTATTCAGAAGTACACAGCAAATAATATTTTCTAGAAGGTGTGATTCTGTCAGAGGCATGCAGTAAGTGGTTTGTGAGGTGTACTTAAAATAACTGTTTCTCTTTAGACCGCACCGCCTGGTTTCTTCACTGTGTCATCGGCCTTGCTTGTGTGCTGGCCTCCTTTTTGCTTTTGGCGGTTCTTCACCTCTGCATATTCTGTGATGCCAGGTATGTGCAGGATGTGATACACATAACACCCCTCTGGTCACACCTAGAGAAGTTTACGAGGGCTTCTGCTGCTATTTCACATCACGTGCAGTCATCTCAGAATCTGTCACAAGTGAGCCAGTTCAGCACATGCTCATGCGGGTTTACCAGAGATCTGTAACATCACAGCTGCTCTTAGAATTCATTCATTCATGCTAGAGACCCACCTCCTGCTGCCATACTTCTTCCAGCAGCAAAAATACAAAAGGAACGGTCAGTTCAGTTCCACTGATCAGATAGAAAAAACAGGCTTTCCAGGCCTGTTGATTTTTAAATGACAGCAAAATATCTCCCAGAGGCTGGGTACACACTTTTGGACAATCTTGTCTTTCTCAAACAAAGGTATGGAAGGCAGGGGCAATGCAGAAATGCAGGAAGTATTGCGCAAGATCAGAATCAGTCTGTAACTGTTCCAGGGTTCTGGCAGCAATCTGGCAGCATGGCCAGTTATCAGTTATATGCCGCAAGGTGCAACTGATGTCCAGAGTTACAGTACAAACAAGTACTGCAGAAACAAAAGAAAGTATACTCGTAACGTGAGGTTACAACTATGTATATTCACAGATATAAAGCTTCATGTTTCTGAAATTCCCCACCAAAAGAAATAAATAGGAGGAATTCTGTTCTTGCATTCCTAGTGCCCAAAACTGCATTCCTCAAAAAATCCTAGTCCTCACACTTACAGTACTGATGTCTTGTTTTCCGGAAAGATTAGGAATCCATAAAAGCCAAGGCATATCCCATGTGCTTAGCTGTCCAGGGCTATTCCTAACTCAGCACCTGAGCAGAGATGAAAGAAACTCCTACATGCCTCAGTCAGCAATGTGAGATGCCACCGTGAATCACAGTGTCAAACATTCAGGCAGATGAAGCAAACATCCATGAAGAAGCCAATGTAACTGTGCAAAATATGACATGCAAGGCAGATCCTGCCTGACCTTCGTCAGCTTTCTCTTTTATCCTATCCCTAAAGCAACCATAGTCATCATCACCCATGCAACTATCCTTTTTTTTTTTAAATAAACACAGTAAGGAGGTAATTCATGTTATATAGAAGGAAGTCACTCCATTTTAAGTACATGACATCTTAGTATTCAAGTATCCTATTTTACTGGATCAGAAGAAATTTTCTTGCATACTAACAATAGCAACTTTCTCAAGATGGTTATGCAGGACTGAAGCAAAATTTGAGCAGATTTATTATTTTCACTGGAAGAATTCTGTATTTCAGTATAAGAATGACCACATACTGAACCATCTACTGGAGGACTATGTAGAGCAGTCGCTAGTGAAGACTGAGGCCAAAATGCTGTTGAGTACTTCCGCCTTCTCCTTTTACGTTGTTACCAGCCTGCCTGTATTGTCCACTAGAGGGGGTACACCCTCCTGGACTTTTCCAGTTGATGTACCTACGGGAGCCCTTCTTACCCTTCTTTTGTCCCTTAACAAATCCACTTTCAGTTGGGCCTTGGCCTTTCTGACCTCATCCCTACACAGCCCAGCAGCATCCCTGTTACCAGTGCCTGTGCATTTTCTTCTTGCTCTCCAGTTTGACCAGCAGGTCCTGGTTCAGCCATGCTGGTTTCTTTCCTTCCTTTTCTGACTTCCTACACCTGGGGATGGAGAGCTCTTGTGCTCTCAGGAAAGCTTCCTTAAACATCTGTCAGCTCTGCTCCATTCCCTTGTCCTTGAGAACAGATTCCCACAGGATTTTGTTGACCATCTGCCTGATGAGCTGGAAGTTGGCCTTCCTAAAATTAGGCTTCCTGATTTTACTGTTTGTTTATCTGATATCCCTCAAGAGTGTGAACTCCATCCCTGCATGGTCACTAAGCCCCAGCAGCCTCCAATCCTGATGTCACCAATCAGTTCACTTTCATTGGTGAGCAACAGGTCCAGCACTGCAACTCCTCTGGTGGGGCTTTCCCTGGCCTTCCCTGGGTGTCAGACATGCCAAGTACATCTAGACAGATAAAAATAGATATAAACCATTTCAAGACACATAACTGCTTGCTCATAAATCCTAATAACTTGGAAGATGTATTGTTTTCTCCTTGAATAGCAAACTAGCTTGGCCTCCACTTCTTAGCTGAAATCACTAGTTTATTTACCACTACCTTGCTTCTCCTCACCTTTTTCTGGTGCAGCTGATAAAGTCCTATAAATCACTTCCTGGGCTGTTTCTGGCCGTGATACTTGATGAACACAGCTGATGATTCCATTCCATGCTCACAGACACAGCCCCATTGTGCCCATCTGCTGTCACATATGGCTGTTTGGTCACAGGAAGGCTTGAACTTTGACACACAATTCAAATGAACTTGGAGAAAGCAGAAGAATAAACACACTGCATTGCTAGCCAAATTACTGCTAATTCACTGTGGTAACCGAACTACCTTATCAAAAGCCAGCAGAAAACCACACTGACTTTGATATTTGTAGTTATCCTGGTAAGTTTCCACAGTGTGCATCAACTGATTGCATGCAAGTAGTATTCAGCTAAACCGCTTCTCTACAGCATCTGAACAAGCTCTGGGCATGTGTACACACAAACCCACATGCAGAGACACAGCTGCTCCATTATCGTAAGAAAACCTG
The DNA here is from genome assembly GCA_037305975.1 of Chrysolophus pictus. Classification (NCBI taxonomy): domain Eukaryota; kingdom Metazoa; phylum Chordata; class Aves; order Galliformes; family Phasianidae; genus Chrysolophus; species Chrysolophus pictus. The sequence continues at coordinate 112,410,988 of CM074576.1, read as the reverse complement.
CAGAGCTGCAACTCTGCTTGACTCTTACTTACTTAAATTACAAACAATACACAGTTAAGACTTCTCTTTCTTCTGTCTCTTCATCAACTGTAGGACAAGTCAACATTTCAGAGATGCCAACAAAGTTATCCCCTAGGTTAGCAGTATACAACCAGTGTCAGCAGAATGAAAGATGCGAATCTGAGACTTGCTGTATTGTTTGGGGCAGCATACGCTATTTGACTTTTGTCAGAAAGAAAAATAACTAGCATTCTTTGCTACAGTTTCCATTCAAACAGCTCAGAGTCTCTCTGTCCTTCTTCAGAAATGAAAGAGATCAAACTCTTACAGTAGAATCCACAGGATTATATGATCAACCTTGCCACAATTCCTTGATCTATTTATTCTCAAAGCCATCACAAATCCTTCTGCAGGAGTGAGGATAAAGCCACCCAAGCATTCTACATTGTGAGTTTCAGTCCTGTCTCCTGGGCAGCTATTGGAACAATCTGGAATGTTTTGTCCTTTATCTCACCAGATGCCAAATCTTCTCTTTGGCATGTTCACTACATAATGAGCTTCAGCAAGAAAAGACTGCTTGCCTTTTTTGATTGTCACTGGTTTTTAATATACCAGTTTTAAATTATTGTTCTTCTTATATGTAAAAAAAAAGAGGAAACAGTTCTAATAAATTCAGAGACCACACTAACTTTTCTCATTGCACCTTTACCCCTAAGTAAGAAGTAACTACTCTAAATATCAGTGTTTCTGCAGCACAGACACGCTACTGAGACCGCAAACTGACCACAGACTCTTTTTTTTGTTGCTTGGTGAGCCTATCCCAAAGTATTACATAAAGCCATCTCACATCCTGTTCACTTGCAAGAACTCTCAGAGAGCTCTCCAGCATCACCACTCTTCCATACTGCTAGTACTAAATTCCTAGTACAATTCTGCTCTTTTCCCTACTAATCTTGTTTCAGCATGGTTAATGGAACACTGGGAGACTGAAAGATATTCTCAGTTCCCCAGAGTATTTCTGAAGCTTGGCATGAGGATACAAACCCACGCCCATCTTGCTGACAAGCTCTCACACCAACCTGTAGAGTACCCTGCTTTTCTTCTGTGTGCTATGACTCATGCAACCTGTCTGATCTACCCCAAGATTGCCATAAGGGAGGAAGTACTACAGCTGTGGTGAGGAACAGCCAGGGAGGGGACAGGGCAAGTAAAGCAGAGGCTGCTTGGTTCTCTCAAATGCTGATGGTGCTCCAGCATGAAAGTGATGCTGTGTTCCAGTTGGAGGCAATTTCTCTTTATAGGGCAATGAAACTGCAGAGCAGACTGTGAGGGAAGGCATGACTAGATTAAAGGAGCTCTTCTTGTGTCTAAAGATGAATGAACAACAGACATTTCTACTTAACTCTGCTACTCAGAGGCTCCTCTATCTGGAACAGCTGCTTTCTCCAAAAGCAGTTTTAAATGCCCTGTTGTTAATTTTCCATCTTTGGACATGTTCAGGCACTCACAAAAGACCACGCTGTAAAGAAAAGATATCAGCTGATATTATTTTGAGAGAGGAATAAGCTGGGATCATGCCTGGACACTGATAGCACCTTGTCATTATTAGAGGAAGAACGTTTCCTCCTGTCCCCCAACATCTAATGCAAAATATATATTCACCCAGTTGTGTGCAAAAAAGGGACAAGCAGAAGCCACAGTCACTGTTATCTATTTCCACATGCTTTCCCATACTGTCAGCACAGGAGGCTTGGTGCTGTGAAGAGGGATCTCCAGCAAGGACCAAAGCTGACTACCTTCATGAGTATGTAGCTATTAATGCTGGACATCAGGAGAACATGCAACCATTTGCCTTTGCTGTCAGACTCAAGCTTAGGTAGCACATCCACATCAGACAGCAGCTTGAATGGAAAAAGGACAGAAGTACATTCACTGCAGGAATTACAGAAAAAATGAGACCAGGCAGGGATCTCTTGGAAAGAGTCCAGCGGAGAGCCACAAAGATGGTGCAGGGCCTGGAGCATCTCTCCTATGAGGAAAGGCTGAGTGAGCTGCGTCTGTTTAGCCTTGAGAAGAGAAGACTGAGAGGAGACCTGATCCAGGTCTATAAATATCTAAGGTGTGGGGGGCAGAGTGGCGAGGCCGGACTCTTTTCAGTGGTATGTGGATACAGGACAAGGGGAAATGGCTGAAAACTGCAGCATAGGAAGTTCCGCACAAATGTGCGCAAGAACTTCTTTATGGTGAGGGTGACGGAGCACTGGAACAGGCTGCCCAGGGGGCTTGCGGAGTCTCCTTCTCTGGAGATATTCAAGACCTGCCTGGACGCCTACTTGTGCGACCGGGTGTAGGGAACCAGCTTTGGCAGGGGGTTGGACTCGATGGGGAACCTGCTTTGGCAGGGGGTTGGACTCGATGATATCTAGAGGTCCCTTCCAACCCCTACGATTCTGTGATTCTGTGATTCTGAGTTTGCTCCCCCAGATTTCCTTTTCAGATGCCGGACAGCAAACTGGCAGTAGAGCATCTGCTTCGCTGCTGGGCTGGGCTGGGCTGGGGGAAGGAAACAGAGAAGGATGTGAGCTTCTGGTGGTGTTTTTTTTTTTTTCCTGTTTATTTTGTTGTTCTTGTTTGTTTTTTGGAGGTGAAAGATGTGTGGGAAGGAAGTGGCAGAGATCAGCTTAGGAAATGTTTAGCTTTTCTTAGGAAAACAGCTAACCCCAGACAAAAGGTTCCAAACAACACACCAACAAGTACTAGTTACTTTTGGGGGCTTTTTGGTCATTGGTATACTTTGATATTTTCCCTGTGTCTTGAAGGCAGGCTTCAAAACAGTTCAGATAGATTTTAAGGGAAAACACTGTGGTGGCAAGCTCACAGCTGAACCTACTCAAAGAAACGTGTAAAATAGTGCATCTTCCTGACACACAAGGCTGATAATGGGAGTCTGGTTTGAAGCAGATTGCAGATTCAAGCAGCTGCTTAGCCATCAAAGCACAGGGCAATGCACAGCCACCAAGACACCTTTACAAGGCATACCAGAACTGGACATCACCCAGAAGGACACTTTCTGGGTTAGGACAGTGAATACATTGACACAATTGCTCTCACTCATTAGGACAACATTTGTCACCATGATTGCCATATGACAAACCAAACCAAAGAAAATCCTAAGACCACTAAAATCCACACATTTAGCAGTTAGATGGTTCCCATATTTGGAGGAGAATAGCTGTGTGTGTGCTGTGGTTTTCGCAGCTATGCTTATACATCTATCATGGTGCTCTGTCCTCACACAAAAACTTGGCACCAAAGAAAACAGATATTCATGGACTGCAAATTCAGGGTTTAAACAAAATCAAACACAGCAGCAACAACAAACAAACAAACAAACAAAAATGAACAAAAAAACAAAACCAAAAACAAACCCCCCTCCCAAAAAAAAACAAACAAAAAACCAAAAATAAACACAATGCTGAAGAGACCAGAGAGGAATTCTGCACAGAGGGCAGAACTGAGAATATATTTATGATGGATGTTGAATTCATGAATATTTCAATTTGTTTCAGCCCAAAAGCTTCAGAATTAAATATTTAAATTTAACATGTAGAAGTCTACATCTTGACTGAAGTCTAGCAATACCAAAAAAAGGTGCACAGGAAATCCTCACAATGAATCAAGTGCTGTTTTGGCTCAGTGAAAACTCTCCTTTCATCCTAAAAGTTAAATGCTACTGTGTGCTTAACACATGAGTTGTTGATGAAAGAGTTGATAGTATATTTTAGAACTGTTGCCTTGGTTGTATATACAACAAGCAGATCAGAAAGAATATTAGCATGTCTGTACACTCCAAGATATGTGCACCAAGATATGAAAAAAAAACAGATAAAATATCTGAAGGTACAGCAAGAAATGTATTCACGTGGAAATGTATGAAAAATGGCATTTTCAGTCTAGATTTGAAAGAGAGCAATAACAATTTGAGGAAGAGACTCTGGAGGCAAACACCAGAGCTGGGGCTTGCAGTTGCCTGCATGCATTTCTGTGCCTTCACACAAAAGGTTTGGAGGAGAGAAGAGGAGACAGGTTCTCCCTTGATTCATTCACATTTGCATAGATGCTTAATTATTTTGCATGCCTGCTCATGTCACAGCAGCGAGATATTGTATTCATCTGACACCTGGCTATAATGCCAGGTGTCAAATGCTGGTGCTGCTGGTGAATGCAGTCCTGGGTGAGTTATGCTCTGCGTTTGCAGTCACTTGCAATACTCCTCTGAGTAACGGTACAGCCTCCAATACTTGAAGCACCTGAAATTGTCAAGTAACTCCAGAATCTAGGAGCTTATTTTAATTGGATCTTTATTTTTCTCTTTTTCAAATCCAAGTGTTTTCTCACTCTCATCTGCAACAATAAAAGAAACAACGGCTTATATACAAGAAAAGTAATTTTCTCCTATTCCTACATATTTTAATTGCAATTTTAAATTGGAATTATTTTTTTTTTCTGAAAGAAAAATATGTATTTTACTGTAATAGGGATAGTAAACATTTTCCTTTATGACAGAGGACACCAAACCTGTCCTATTCAGAGAAATTCAGTAGGAATCTCCCACTATAAAATCTGGACTGCAGGAAAATAGTACTACACAGCAAGCGTTTGCCTTTGGGTAGAGCTATGAGAAAATAAATGTATACCTACTATCCTGATGGAATCTGTTTGTCTATACCTTCCAGACATGAATGGACAGTATACTCGTTAACATCCAGAAGACTCGTTAACATCCAGTATTTCTGCCTGGATGGCTTTCACAGATTATGTATTTGTTAAGAATAATAGTTTATGGACAAAAATTTTTTGACAGAGCTAAGGAATGGAAGTTGGAGTGAGGTGAAGACAAGCATCTTTTTATTCATAAATGGATCTTTACAATTTCTCAAGTTTTTCTAACAAGCCACAGTTCTATTGGACAGAACTTATTTACTCTCATTCACTCTAGCAGTAAGTTTCTGAGTTCTGAGTTCAGCTGAGACAAGCTGAAAGCAGTTATCAGGGGAATAAGAGTTATATATCCCATAACTATTGGTCTTTACAAAAACTTGCTGAATTTAGCATCAGAAAATCTCTTGCTAAGCTTGTACAACTTAAGACTGAACATAAACATGGATTTCTGTGTAGAATATTTGTGCACAGTTACTTCAGTCAGTGAATCATTGTAATCTAACAAAGCAGGAAAAACTTGCAAATAAACCATAGGCATCAGAAAGGACTTCAGTTCAAATGTCTCTTTTAGGTTTGCTGCTATTGATTCATGGTAAGCAATCTGTATTAAAGCTACAAGAGGTTTAGGCACAGAAAACCACACTGACCCAGCTCACGTTTGTACTCAACACTAGTGAGTTTCCTCAGTTGAACAAACCTATCACAGTGGAAAGCACTCAACTGATTCAAATCAGTTGATCTTTGCATGCATTTATCAGGATACACCTCGCCAACAGGCATATTTACATCTCATTCAACTTTATGGAGGCCAAGCAACACTCTACATCCAAGTATCACTGATAGGCTAGGCCAGAATTCCACAAATGCCATAAAAAAGTTGCAGTGATCATTCTCCACCAGTGTCTCACAGCCTTAAAGCAGCAACCTTACTGCACTCTTGTGAGTGACCAGGCAGAGCATGAGAGAAAAGGAGCCAGCACCTTTTTTACCAATTCCTTTTTACATACCAAGCCACAGGTTTCACTCTCCTCGGCACCAGCAAAGCTCAGCATTACACTCAGGATACCACACAATCACAAGAAAACCAGTGGGTCTCCACATTCTGCAGATAATCCATTCCTGAACTCCCTTGGAGGAGATTAAAAAGATTAGAACCCAGAATGGCAGACACCACTCCAAGTTCCAGCACAGTGCCTATGTGTCAAGCAAGTGAAAAACAACCATACTGAGCTATCGCCAGCACTTCTAACACAGCTGGTCCTCCTGCAGTTTCTTTTCTCCTACATACCCAGCTTGTCTCAGCTGCAGTCCATGCAAGCATCTGCCCAGCCAAAGTTGGTCAAAATAATGACAGCCCTCGTTGGTTGTTTCTGGACAGCCTTTCCCTCTGGTCTGTATATGTGTCACATGGTCATTATGTGTAGATTGTAAAACAATGCACATAAGCTATGCAGTGCTTGTCAGGGCCTTTCCTTACATCTCCTGATGCCTTAATTTTCAAGCCAGTACGTTTTTAACATGATTCTCTTTGTCTTTTTTTTTTTTTTTCCTTTTCTTCTATTTGCTTTATTTCTCAATGTAATGCATACTAATGGTACAAAGTGAGCAAGAAGTAGGAAGAGCTTTTAGTGAGAAAACCAACCATTACTTCTAAATTTCCATTACCAAAACAGAGATCAGTAAGTTTCAAGTCTTCCTCTGCCACACATGCTTAGTTACAAGACAGCAAAACTGTGACCACAGGTTCTTTGTATTTTACTCATTGTATCTGTCCATCTGAGGATTATGAAAAATCCTCCCACGTCTCTCAGTATTTGAGCTCCCCAGCAACCTCAGTTCTACCTACCCCAGGTTAGGGGGTAGGTGCAGAAGCACCCCTTAATCTTCTGTGTGTGTTCTCTTCTATGTGTGTTACCCACACCATAACCCTTTGAATATGTATGTGCTTACAGTCAGGAAATTACAAGCAATTACCTGCTCAGCAGCAAACAGGAAGTCTGAAATCTGGAACAAAGCTGATCTGAGCTTGTGCTACAGACACAGTGGCACTTGAATCCGTAATTCCTTTCTTGCACGTGATATGACAATGAAATGGTTTAGCAACCTTTGGCAAATTCTCATTTTGGAAAAGGATTAAATAAAAAGAAGAGGCAAAATAGAGCCTAAATTATTTATCTAAAAATGAAATGCTTCAAATATACAAGTAGTTTACTTTGACCAAGCTATACTGCGGTGTTTCTTGTTTGCTTTTGTTCTGGTTTTTAGTTTTTGTGAGTGATCTCTATGTAACTACTGTGCAGAAGCACGGGTTGGTGCCTGTAAGCAGGAGTGGTAGGATCAGCTCTTAAGAGTATTTCTCAGATCCATTAAAGAATGTTTCCTACAATTTATTATATTGATAAATATTACAATTTTGAGCTGAGATTATCTGTGGTAGATGTCTGCCTCACGTCAATATTTGATTTTTTCCTTTAATTTTTCATTTAGATCAGTAACTCCCAAGAACATTTTGCTAACACCAGAAAGCGTGGGCAGCCTCTTATTTGAAAAGCTGTAGCAGAGACATATTTTACATCAAGGGATTGATATATGACAGCACTTGCTTTTCTGACAGTGCTGTGCTGTGCTGAGTCCCACCAGTGCTTGGTCACTCGCTCTCTTGTTAGCAGTCTAGTTGGAGAACAGCTGTGAGTCAGATTTGATACTGATGCAGTCTGTTAAAAGAGACTTCTGCACGGCCATATACATGTTTTCTTTTTGAAGAAAAGTTAGTTAAACCCACTGAAAGGTACCACTTAGACACACAGGTTTATATGTGTGGGCAGTACAGTTTCTACACAGTCTATACCATACAGAGCAGAAGTGTGGTGTAAAATACCCATCAGAGCAAAAACCCTTTTCTCCTTCTGAAAAATGAGAAACAGCACAAGAAGCATTTCACGTGAATAAACTGAGGGTGCTATTAGTTCTTTGCGGTAAGATAACTGAAAGCCACACAAGCAAAACATGTATTTTAAATTAACGTGAAGATCAAGTTCACAGAGTGAAAGTGATCCTGCTGCACTTGAAAGGTACTGGTTATTATAGAGCTGTCGTTGCAACACAGCAACCTGAGCTCACATCCACTCACGCAGGGTATGCACAGCTGGTATTGCTCATGTGCAGGTGGAGCCGTTCTCTGTTCACAGAAAGAAATTGACACTTCAAGACCTGCTTTCCCCTCTCTGACAAAAGTTACTAACAGAGTGCTCAAAGCAAAGGGCATACAGCTTATTTTATGATACCATTCTTCAGTGTTCTCAGACATGAGATTGTGGGCTTGGCCATGATTTTAGTTATTATCAGAGAAATATATTTTGTTTTCAGATAAATACTTAGCAGCTTCCTCTGAGTACTAGCCATATTTACATTCTAACCACAAACCTTATTTTATCATATACGTTTATTTCATGTGAATTAGTTTTCTCTGAACTGGGTGGCGAAGCAAACTGTAAGAAATGCATGGCAGACTTTTCCCTGAGAGATTCAGAGATTGCCTTCAGTCAACAAGCTTTGAGACTTAGGTGTTAACAGAAAGTTTTACTTAAGACACAGCAAACAACCAACTACAGACTTATTCATTATTATTACTGTAACTCATTAAAGCTTGCCAGCTTGTCCTAGGGCATTATGCAGAAATCCACCCACATCACCTTAATGTGCATGACACCCTCACAGAGGTAAGCTTTTTGCTGACCAAAGCCTAAGTAGTTCAGAAGTTATTTTTAATTTGGCATCTAACAACTGACTCTTCATCACTGAGATAATCAGGTGCTTTTGTCAGTACTTTAAAGATTGGGAGCAATGAATAGAAGCATAAGGTACTATGCAAAGCTTGGGAATAATTGACAATTGATAGAAGTCACAGTAGTAAAAAAAAACTCTCCACAAAATGGAGTTTTCTCCAGCAAAACTCCTCACTTAAGTAAGGATCCAATGGACAAGTAAGGCTGATATATGCTAGCTGCTCCCTCAGGCCCTGTGTTTATTCCTTGTCATGCTGGATGGATGGCATACACTAGGACATGCCAGATGGATGGCATACACTAGGACAGATTAGCACTAGAACAGAATTGGTACCAATTCCTATTGTACAAGGAGCATCTCCCTCTTTCTTCAGTTTCTCTTTGTATGTGGTTCAGAACTATGCTTCCAGTAATGGCCAAACAGCTCTTATCTGGAAGAAGGCATCAACAGTGCAAATGTAGAAAGACTTATTTTGTCAGCACTTTGCAGAAGACTTGGGGAGGGGCTGGTAAGACAGGAGCATTTTCAGTGCTCAATGAAGATATGTTTCTGCCACCAGCTCAGAAAAAGAATGCTCTCTTTGCGATGAAACAAGATAAGGAAAGACTCCTATCCCATCAGAGCTCTGCTGCAGGGGTTATCAACCACAAATCAGCCCCGTGACGAAAGGCTGAGCAAAGAAGGTACAGGAGGTCCAGCTCTGCAAGAAGGCATGGATTGGAAGCTCTCCAGCTTTAGCAACCTGACTGCAGCTGTGAAATGAGTCTAGAGTAAAGCAGCAGCATATCCAAGCTAGAGATCAAGTGGAAAGCAAAGGCCTAGGCTTGGATTTAAATGGGGGCTCCTGTCCCATTTGTGAGTAGAGGCTCAGTTGAGGCCAGTCAGGGCTCCTGATACCTGTTAATCTCCCTGAATCCAACCACTGCAAGGGGCAAACTAACTGCACAGGGATGAGCTTCATTAAGTCTGTTTAGAAGTCTGGTTCATTTGCTGCATCTAGATTTACATACAGTGCAGTCACTCTTAGGGACTTGTAATGTAGGCATATCTACAGAAGTGGGAGAGAGCAGATGGTGTGAGTCCTGCACCACTGTGGCAGCCACAAAATGGATTGTTTCTTGTAGGACTGTAAAACAGGCTGCATGTCACTCACAGCTACCACCAAGCAAGAATGTCTTGTTCTGGAAGGCAATGCTTACAATGAACACAATACTATAGTTTGCTTGCATCCAGATTTTCACTCATTCAAGATTGATTCTTGCATGTATTGGTTTGTTCTTCCCTAGGATAGTAATGAGCCTGGAAAGAGCCCTACAGAAATCCGTGAATAAATTAAAAATCTACAACTTCTAGTCTGCTCAACAGTGCAAAAATATCTACTAGTTGAAGTAATTTTGGTGATGGGGCACTGTCCAGTGCCAAATCCTCAGCCTAAAGTTGCAAATGTTCGCAATATAGCTGGTATAATGGCAAAATAAGTAGGGCTTGCTTAATCTTCACTTACTGCCACCTGTCTTCCCATCAAAAGGCTGACTGGACCTATGTTTATTGTTACTGCGTGTGGTATTTCCACTCATGCACATGAACTTTTTCCTATTAAGTAGTTTGCTTAACACTTGTGCATCAGAAGGTTATCTTACATTGCATCCAATACAGCTTATTCATTTCATGTGTTGCCTGGTGATGTCATCAAAATGCAACATGTTATGAAACTGGGCAAGCACAAGCAACACTCTAAACCAGTGAGTTTCAGGTCTTGCAAGTGGATAGCCCATTTCACTAGGAAAAATATTCAGTTATGAAACTCCTTTACATACTGCATCACAGTAATAATGCCTCAGAGGTGGATTTGAAAACCACATGGATTTGCAGTGTATGTGTAAGGGAGTATTTCTGTAAGAGGAAGAAAAAAGCATGAGAAGAACCTGAATGAGAAAGGTTGAGAGCCCATGCATGAATAGCAGTGCAGGATTATATTTATGTGAGGTACTGGTAAGGCCTTTGATGTTGTCCCCTGTCTACTTTCTATGATGTACCAGATGTATCAGCAAGTCAGTTGAGGAGTGTCACTGTCTATTTATCATGCATTTTACTCCAGACAAATAGCTTTGGTTCTTTTCAGGATCATAGACTGAAAAGAGTGAGAAATTACAAATAGAGGTGAAAATAATATTAGAATTGCTCATATTTTCTGTCATGTGGGCTACAAACAACCTCAGCAAAAAAATCCCTTTCTCCATGGAGTGGGGAAAACCTCAGCCCATTCATACACACTGCACTGAGAGGCAACTTTGAAGTCAGCTGAATATTGACTTTGAGGACAGTGAGTCAAATCACAGCTGTCAAGTTCATCCAAGATAACACAAGTACCTCCTTATAGCAAACTCAGTTTTGCTTATTTCACGTTTTGTGCCATGGCAGGAAGCAGTAATTCTCATGAATTGTCTTCTCTGATTTAATGAGGAAATTTCCTTAAAAAGTTTTTTCTCGTTTGTTTGCTCTTAGTTCTCAGATGAAGAATGTGTTTACTTTGAGACAAAAATGAATCTTTACAGCAGTCTAAATGCAGCAGGTACATTTTAATTAAATGTTTTTATTTAAATATTTTAAAATAAAACAACGATGACCAGTCATTATGCTATCCCTAATTCAAGTAATTACATTAGATAAAAGTCATATAGTACTGCAGACTTTCTCTTCAAGCTTTACAGGAAGTAGAACTTCAAAAATACTTTTAAAAATACAAACCTTGCTCCCCTGAACAAGTTAATCTTTCACTTTGTGGTGAATAACATATTTCTTTTCATCCTAAAACATTTTTCTGAAAGAGGGAAGTGTTATCTGCTTTGGCTGCAAGGCAGGGATGACTGACCAACTCATGTTCTCTTTTTTTTTAATCTACTGAAGTTACCCACAGGTTAAATGTACATCATCAAAAAGGTATAGTCTTACAGTGGACTGGACAGTGAGGAAAAATTAATAAGGATTATCTGACACTATGTTTTGAAACATCTGGAAAAGAAATAAAGCAGTAGAATGCTCAGTTTGCTGTGCATTCTAGATTAACCTGTGGGATGGAAAAGAGAAAAAGGGACAGTTTTTTCCTCTAGAGAAAAGCTAACACTTATCTCTTTCTGACAGAGTAGCTGAAAAAGTGAGGTGGACTGCAGGTAAATTCAGTGGGAGAACCACACAACACAAACAAGATATTCCTTGAAAAGTCACTTCAGGTCTGTCAGTGTTTCTGGTGAAACAAGATCTTATGACATGTTTAACAGCACAAGACATCAGCCAGGGAGAAAAGTAGGCTGATGGATTTGCATAAGAATTATTCCCCCAGATTGTATGGATGACCCACTTTATTAGGCAAAAAGTCCATTGTGAATGTGGCTAGCAATGCAGGAAGCCTTATTTGTTTTTGGTGATTTGGATCACAACAATGTATAACAAAATGATTTTTTGGGAAGAAAATTGCTGTACTTCTGCTTCAAGTTTACTGACAGAAATGACATTCATTAGTAAACTGCTTATCAGAAAAAAACAGATGCTCTTTACAGAGCTCCAGTTATAAGATACCATCATAATCAAAGGGCTCAAGATTTTGAAAACCATCCCCAAACAGAAAACTTAATACCTTCTTTTGGCTCATCAAAACTAGATTTGCATTTCCTGGATTTTAATGCTGTTTCATTCTACATCATGATTTCAGCTTTTTCTTCCCAAATAGCTGCTACAGCAGTTTCTAAAGAAAGAACAGAGCAGTGTGAGATAACATGTCATTTCTACTGCCCAAGTCATCATTTCTGAGCTTCTAACTCACTGCCTTATTCACATTGCACTGGAGAGATGCAAATTTCACATCATCATTTTTATTCATCAATATGTACATTAGAACCTCTGAGATGATAAAAACATAAAAACAAACTTACTGCAGCTACCAGAATACTATCTTGTTCTTTTTTTTCTTTTTTTTTTCACCTGAAATGTTCTCAGTAGTACTAAATTCCCATATGAAATGATATTTAGAGTTTCACCCCATCTTCTGTGCCTATCTATGCCTTGTTGATACAACAAGCAGGGCTGATTCCTATCCATGTATCAGCACCAGAAAAAGACGAACCTTTTAGATTAGCAAGTTTACTCACCCAAGAGAAGCAATTTGTTCTCAATTTCCAACACATGCACCTGAAACGCAACATCAGCATTATATGTATACAATGCATGTAGCCTGGGGAATTGGGCCTTTCTGCTGACACAAGCTGTTTTTACAGTCCACTGGCAAAAAACGGAAGGTCACAGATCTGCCAGTGGCAAAGTTGGAAGAGATATCTATACCTCCAGCCTGTCCTGATCCCTATAAATCAATCCTCTTCCCTTTCTCAAAAAGTGGCAAGAACAGCACCATGAAACTAGGAAAATCCATTCTGTACACTAAAAACATTATCAGGAAATTTATTCAATAAATAAATAAAGTGAGCTTTCTGAGGTTATAATAGGGATTCATTTAGACTTTGCTACCTCTCGATAAAATTAATTATAACTGAATGATTTTGCACCTAAAATGACTGTCATAGATTAGATTTAGCTAACAAATAGCCCACGTAGCTGCTCACTTACTCCCCTCACCCTGAGTGGGACAGGGGAAGAAAATAGAAGCACAGGAATGAGAAATCTCATGAGTCAGGAAAGAAACAAGAAGACGCCTTATGAATTACTGTCATGGGCAAAACAGACTCGACTTGGGAAAATTATTGTCAATTAATAAAAACATATGGCTAGTAGGAAACAGGAAGAAAATATTAAAAGAACAACATTTCTCCCCACTTTTCTATCCTCAACTTCATTGCTGACCCCTCAGCCCCCCTAGAGGCAAAGGAGGGATGTGGATTGCAGTCAGTAAAATACAGAGACAGCAGTGTGTCTCTGTATTTTGAACACACCTGATCTTCTGTAGACTTGAAAAAATTGAGTTTCTTTTTTTAATATAGTCTCCTTTTCCCATGTATAGCTCTCTGGTTTTGTTTTCATAGAATCACAGAATGGCCAGGGTTGGAAGGGATCTCAAGGATCATGAATCTCCAACCTCCCTGCCACATACAGGGCCACCAACCTCCTCATTTAATGCTAGACCAGGCTGCCCAGCACCCCATCCAGCCTGGCCTTGAACACCTCCAGGGACAGGGCATCCACGACCTCTCTGGGCAGCCTGTTCCAGCTCCTCAACACTCTCTCTGTAAAGAATTTTCCCTTGAAGTCCAACCTAAATCTCCCCTCCCTCGTCCTGCAGTTATCTACCCTTTCAAAGAGTTGATTCCTCTCCCCTCTGTAGGCTCCCTTTAGGTACTGGAAGGCTGCAATGAGGTCACCCCGCAGCCGCCTTTTCTCCAGGCTGAACAAGCCCCGTTCCCTCAGCCTGTCTTCACAGGGGAGGTGCTCCAGTCCCCTGATCATTTTTGTGGCCCTCCTCTGGACCCTTTCCAACAGCTCCCTGTCTTTCTTGTACTGGGGGCTCCACATTTAGATGCAGTATTCCAGATGGGGCTTCACAAGAGCAGAGTAGAGGGGAACAATCACCTCCCTGTCCCTGCTGGCCACCCCTCTTTTGATGGAGCCCAGGATACCATTTGCCTTCCGAGCCGCAAGGGCACACTGCTGGCTCATATTAAGTTTTTCATCTATCAAGACCCCCAGGTCGTTCTCCACAGGGCTGCTCTCAAGGACCGCTCCTTCCAGTCTGTATGGATGCCTGGGACTCCTCTGGCCCAAGTAAAAACTCTGCACTTTGCCGTGTTGAACCTCATCAGGTTCACCTGGGCCCACCTTTCTAGCCTCTCGAGGTTCCTCTGAATGGCATCCCTTCCTTCAACTGTGTCGACCGCACCACTCAGCTTGGTGTCGTCAGCAAACTTGCTGAGGGTGCACTCGATTCCGTCATCGATGTCATTGATAAAGATGTTACAGAGCACCGGTCCCAAGACAGACCTCTGGGGGACGCCACTCGTTACCGGCCTCCACCTGGACACAGAGCCATTGATGACCACCCTCTGTCTGCGGCCTTTCAACCTGTTTCTTATTCATCAAGTGGTCCACTCATCAAATCCACATTCCTCCAATTTGGAGATAAGGATGTGGTGGGGGACCATGTCAAAGGCCTTGCTCAAGTCCAGGTAAATGACATCGGTCGTCTTTCCCTTGTCCACCGATGCCGTCACTCCATCATAGAAGGCCACCAGATTCATCAAGCATGACCTTCCTCTGGTGAAGCCATGCTGGCTGTCACGGATCACACGTCCTTTCCCCATGTGATCAAGCATGTCATCCAGGATGATCTGTTCCATGATCTTCCCAGGCACAGAGGTGAGACTCACCGGCCTGCACTTCCCGGGTTCCTCCTTGCTCCCTTTCTTGTAAATGGGAGTGACATGACCCTTCCTCCAGTCATCTGGGACCGCACCTGACAGCCACGACTTTTCAAATATGATGGAGAGCGGCTCGTCGACCACCTCAGCCAGCTCCTTCAGAACCCTGGAATGCACGCCATCTGGCCCCATAGACTTGTACACATTCAGTCTCATGAGGCGGTCTCAGACCTGCTCTGTCCGAGCAGGGGGGGATTTACCACCCTGGTCCTCACCCAGAGGTTTAGGGATACAGGGCTCAGGGACGTGAGAAGTATTGGAATCCTGGCCGCCAGTGAAGACCGAGGCAAAGAACTCATTCAGTACCTCAGCTTTCTCTTCGTCCGTTGAAGCCATTCTCCTTTTACATTTACCAAAGGAGGTACACTCGCTTTGGCCTATTTCTTCTGGCCAGTGTACCTGTAGAAAGACTTCCTATTGTTTTTCAAGTCCCTCGCCAAGTTCAGTTCCACCTGCGCCTTGGCTTTCCTGATCCCACGTCAGATCAGGACGGCATCCCTGTATTCTTCTCAGGTGACACATCCTTGTTTTCAGAGCTTGTACGCACCTTTCTTCGCCCTCAGCACACCCAGCAGGTCCTTACTGAGCCACGCCAGCTTCCTACCTCCTCTGCCCGCTTTCTTGTTCAGAGGGACGGAGAGTTCTTGCGCTCTCAGGAAGGCATCCTTGAAGAGTAACCAGCTCTCCTCAACATCTTTGTTTTTAAAGACAGCATCCCAGGGGATCTCGGCCAACAGTCCATTGAACAGCTTAAAGTTCGCTCTTCCAAAGTTCAGGGTCCTGACACCACACTTCACTAGGCCCACATCCCTCGAGATCACGAACTCGACCAGAGCGTGGTCACTGCAACGCAGGCTGCCTCCAACCTTAACACCATTAATGATTTCCTCCGCATTGGTGAGCAGCAGGTCCAGCAACGCTTCACCTCTGGTCGGTCTGTCCAACACCTGGACCAGAAAGTTATCATCAACACATTCCAGAAGCCTCCTAGACCGCTTGCAACTTGTCATGTGGTCTTTCCAAGAGATATCTGGATGGTTGAAGTCCCCCATCAGGACAAGAGCCCGTGAGCACGAAGCCTCGCGCATCCAAAGCAAGAAAGCCTCGTCAACAGTCTCCTCTTGATCAGGTGGCCTGTATATACTCCTATCACCAGCTAGCCTTTGTTAGACCCATCCCTAATTCTAACCCACAGGCTCTCAACCTGATCCGGACTGTTTCTCAGAGGAAACTCCTCACAGTCTATCCATTCTTTGACATAAAGGGCAACTCCCCCACCCTTCCTGCCTACCCTATCTCTTCTAAAGAGCCGATAGCCCTCAATGGTGGTATTCCAGTTATGGGAGTCATCCCACCATGTTCCCGTGATAGCAACAAGGTCATAACTTTCTAAGCACATCACGGTTTCCAACTCGTCCTGCTTATTTCCCAGGCTGTGTGCGTTGGTATAAAGGCACTTCAGCTGGGCTTTCCATCTCACCACCTTTATAGAGGTTCTAGGTTCCCCTAGAACAGCAGCATCCCCAACACCCCCCTGCCCCAGTCCATCCCTTTGTACTTCACTGTCATCACCCATCAGGTTCGGTACGAGCCCTCAAATGACCTGCTCAACCCCAGCGGCCCTGATTTTGCCCCCTTCCCCCTTCATACCTAGTTTAAAGACCTGTCAATGAGTCCTGCTAGTTCCTCAGCTAAGATCCATTTATTTATGAGGTGGGTTTTTTGGTACCTCTCAGTATCCTGCCCTACCACTGAAGGTATAGAAGAAACCACATGCACACCCACTCCCTTGACTACCCGCCCCAGTCCCCTGAAGTATTTCTTGATAGCTCTGAGACTTTTCTCAGCAACTTCGCCATTGCCAGCCTGGACTATCAATGATGGGTAATAATCGGAAGGGCGAATCAGACCAGGAAGTCTCCTAGAAATGTCTCTGACCCGTGCTCCAGGGAGGCAGCTCACCTCCCTATGGGTAGGGTCAGGCCGACATATAGGGCCTTCTGTTCCTCTCAGCAGGGAGTCTCCTACAACAACCACCCTTCTGTCCTTCTGGGTGGAGGCAGTCTTGAGGCGTGGGGTTGACCGCTTTTCCTGAGGCAACCTCACGGGTTGATCTCCCTCCACACTCCCACTCACCTCTCTCTCGAGTTCCAGCGCATCAAACCTATTACTCAGAGGCACCTGGGGAGCTGAGGATGGTTGGGATGGGGGGCACCCACTTTGTCGAGCTGGTACGTGTTTCCACTCCTCCCCCTTTCTTGAATTGTTCAAAGGAGGAGGAGAGAACAGGAGGCTCACTGCAGCACCGTCAGCCCACTGGTTCCCCTCACCCACGTGCCGTTTTCCCTCTCCCACCTGTTTACGAGGCAGCGGGGGGGTGACATGCTCCACTTGGTGCCTCATCTATGCGCCAGGATCTCAGGGCCAATAGGGACTGGCACCACCAGTCAGTCTCCTTCTCACACTCGTAGAGAGGTCCTCAGCTCTCTACCTCCTCTTTCAGGTTGACCACAGGGCTGAGTAAGTCATGTAGTTGGTCACATCTTATACAACTACCACTGCCATCACCCAGCACTGCAAAGGCCAGGCTCTGGTGCTCATGACAGCCAGTGACCTGCATACTAGCATCTTGTGTTGGGGCCTCAGTCTGAGTCTCCACACTAGTCTTAGCATCAGCTATCCTTTCAAGCATGCACAGGGCATCAGTCTGGGTCTCCATGCTCATTTTGGCTGCAGTCTTTTTTCTGCGTGAGCATGGGACTTCCACCTGGGCCTTCAAAATTTTTGTTGTATTAAGTTTTCCTCTGGGGTGCAGCCATTGCCAAACAGCAGGCACACTAACAATACTAGATAGCCTTAATGAGGTGTGCCTGATCAGGCCTGCCCTGCTGCTGGTAGTGCTGGCTCTGCCCTCTCCCCGTATACGGGTTGTTAACAGGAGCCCCCACAATTATCACCGTCCTTGCTGGGGAGTCCCGTGTAGGAGTGGCTTACTGTTTCTCCTCGACAAGTCAGCCCAGGTGTTTTTCACACACACCTTCTCTGGTGGGCAAGCTCCCCGAGGCTTTTGTTTTGTTTTGTTTTGCTTTTCTGGAAAAATAAAGAGTAGCACAGAGTATCCTAAAGCTGAGAACACATAACTTCTCTTAATCATCTGCAGATTAGTTTCATCACTGCTACACCATTTACTACCGTGTTTAAATCTGATCCTGGGAGGAGTGTATAGATATGTATAAAGGGTGTTTCAAATGCCATGGGAAACTTCCTCTTCATCTAAAAAAGTGAGATACTGCCAATACTCATTCTCTGTGGCCAGAAAACCCAGGCTTCAGAGCACTTTTCTAAGAAGGCAGCTAGTTTTTAATCTGAAGACATTGAGGCATGGGAATCATCACTTCCTACAGTAGTTTGTTCCAACAAGTGAGTCATACTTGCTTTAAAAAAAAAAAAAAAACAACAACCATGTCTGATTTATGGTTTGAATTTGACTGGATGTAACTTGGTGGGTGTTGCTTCTTTTTCACTCAGTTAAAACATCCTTTTCCACCTGCACTTTTCCTTTGTATATGTTTCCCACATATTTGCATGTTGACATCAGATTAAATTTAATCTCCTGTGTTTCCACTTACATGGTTCTTTGTATGCTATTATAGTTATCTCACCAAAGGATTAGAGCTTCCAGAAAAGCATTTCTTGCTATAATTGAGGAAATGAATGTGCACAAGCCAGGACAACCTGATTATTTATTTTACAGAGGTTTCTTCATACCTTGAGATAAAATTCCAGTGAAACTAATGAATTTGACAACATACAGCTTGTAAAATTTGGCCTTTTCAGGATGAGATTTATTAGTAAATATTCTTGGTCACCTCAATGGCAGTGATCAGAAAGAAAGATAGAAAGGCTCCATCTCTTCTCCCCTGAAGTTCTACTTAACCCTGCCAAAAGTTTTAAAGCAAAGATGATTTTAGACAGATACCTGACAGGTTTTTGTTTTACAGAAAATTGACCAATTTCAAACTTCAGTGACTACTGATGAATGTCATGATGAATTTCAGTGGAATTTCCACAGTTTAAGAATGATTTTGAGCTGTGAGTTTACTGTGAATTTACCTGTGCTAAGTTGAACTTCACATAGGAGAGAGGCTATCCTAACAAACCAGAAGAACTGAGTGAAGTTTCCTCTCCAGTTTCCAAAGATACCATGCTGAAAATAACTGTTCTGAATGGCAAACTTGAGATTTTGCTAATTCTACATGGAAGTATAACTGGATTTGGGAAGCTTTTTTTAATTCAAAATCATGAGTCTAGCACAAATATTTAAACAATATTGTGACCACCCTGCACATGAAAAGTCCATTTGACTAACACTGTCTACAGACAGCAACAATATAGACTTCAGTAAGGCCTTTCACATAATCCCCCATAACATCCTTCTCATTAGAAAGATATGGATTTGGTGGGTGGACTATTTGATGGACAAGAAACTGACTGTGAGATCATACCCAGAGAGTGGTGGTCAATGGCTCAATGTCCAGATAAAGATCAGTGATGAGTGGTATCCCTCAGGGGTCAGTATTGGGACTGCTGCTTTTAATATCTTCATGAATTACATCATTGAGATCGAGTGTACCCTCAGCAAGTCTGCAGATGACATCAAGCCGAATGGTGTAGTCAGCATACCCAAAAGATGAGATGCTATGCAGAGAGACCCAGACAGGCTTGAGCAATGGGCCCAGGTTAACCTCATGATGTTCAACAAATTGAAGTGCAAGTTCGTGCACCTGGGTCATGGCAACCCCAACAATCACTATATTCCTCACAAGCTGGAGGTTGTAAGGATGGAGCACAGCTCTGCCAGAAAGGACCTGGGAGTACTGTTAGATGGCAAGCTGGGCGTGAGCCAGCAGTGTGCCCTCACAGCAAAGAAAGCCAACTGTATCCTGAGCTACATCCAAAGAAGCAGGGCCAGCAGGTTGAGGGAGGTGATCCTGCCTCTCTACTCTGTGCTGGTGAGGCCTCACCTGGACTACTGCATCCAGATATGGAGTCCCCAATACAGGACAGATATGGACCTGCCAGAGTGTGTCCAGACGAGAGCCACAAAAATGATCCAAGGGATGAAACACCTCCCATGTGAGGACAGGCTGAGAGAGCTGGGGCTGTTCATCCTGGAAATGAGAAGACTCTGCGGAGACCTGAGAGTGGCCTCTCAGTATCTAAAATGGAAGCTATAAGAAAGAAGGGGACAGACTCTTCAGCAGGGTCTGTGGTGACAGGACAAGGCGAAATGGTTTCAAACTAAAAGAGGAGAGATTTAGACTGGATATAAAGAAGAGTTTTTAGAATAAGGGTGGTGAGGCACTGAATTGCCCAGGGAGACAGTGGATGCCCCATCCCTGGAGACATTCTAGGCCAGGCTGGATGGGGCTCTGAGCAACCCGATGTAGCTGTAGGGGTCCCTGTTCATTGCAGAGGAGTTGGACTAGATGACCTTTGATGGTCCCTTCCAACTCAAACAATTTTATAGTTCTAAAATTGTATGAATATACACTCCCACACATACAAGGCTCACTTCTGCATGCCTTGACTGCATTGTGAAAAGACTAGCTTTCTAAAGGTACAAGAGATGTTCAGATCCAGCACCGCTTTCAGTTCTTTATCTTTTTCCAATTGCAGAGTGAAATACATTATGCATCAGAGTTCCTAATAAACTGTAGTCTATAATTTCAGAGTGGCCTTAAAAAAACTCTCATACATTAGCCACATGCCACCAACATCAGATACCTCAGACTTGAATCAAATGCTTCTCTTAGCTTCCTTTTTTCTTTCACCATGAAGTCATAATTTTCATTTACTTTCCTCCATAGCTATATAGATAGCTGGAATGCAAGACTGAAAAACAATCTAATCTCTCTTACAGGGACTACAACTTCAGACTAACATGCCAGAATGTACCAGGCCATGGCATTTGACTTTCTCCACAGTCCACTGATCTCTGATCTGTGTTTTTCTTGCTTTAGCCACCAACACTAGCCCTTGTGCAGCAGGAGGAAGGTAACAGAATAGCTTCCAGCTTTTAGTTTTCCTATGTTAAGAAGTTAAGAACCTAAATACTGTTAATGCTTAGTGTATGTGGATTTCTAAATTCCAAAACAGATTTTAATAATATGGTTTGCAAATTAAAAAGCAGTGGAAAAACTATCCACAAGAAGTCCAGAAATTGCCTGTCAAGTTTTTCTTCCCTAAGGAAATGAAGACATCAAGTTTCATTCTCCTCAAGTCCACACCTTTAACCAAAAACTCCCAACGTCACACTCACAGGACTGTATTATTTATATTTTTGTGACTCTGTCCACCAGAGCATTACACAGAGACTGAGATCTTGTTTGCATGCATGATTTCTTTAAATAGACAGCTATCTGGTATCAGTAGCCTTATCTGTCTGAGGTTAGGACTGTCGTTATCATGGAATATCACATTTCCCAGTGATACAGGTTCTGTCGCCATCCATCCAGATGGAAACCAAGGTGCACACAGTGCGAATCTCAGTTATTGCATTACACAGCAATGACCACCACAGCGGTGTCTTTCTCACCTGTCTCATTCCTCAAAAAGCTCTTGGTTCTAAATGGGACTCTTATTTTGTCAAAGGGCTGTGTGGCAGACAAGCAGACTCGTACCAAAGTATCTTCAGGCAAGAGGCAACCCCACAAGCCTAGAGACCTAAAATAGTGATATGGAAATGAAGTCCTCTGATCCAGATGGAGAAGAATAGAGTGAAAAATGCTCAGCATTTTAAGGAATCAGGGAAGTGAAACATCTTCCTGTTGAGAAAGCAGAGACTTAACAGTGACTTATTCCAGTACAACCTCTTGCAAGATTTTCCTCCTGACTAAAGAAAAGAAGGGCTGACTCCAGTTTTGGATCTCCAGCACAGAGGGGAGCTAGGGCTCATCTGCAAGTTCCTGCTCACCAAACATCTGTCTCATTTAATCCGGTCCTCTGAGTCACTTCCTCCCCACTTTTCAGTCATCCGCCCTCAGTGCACTTCTCCAACTAACCCAGTCTTCTTTGCACAATCTGGAGCAGGGTTCAAGGCAAGTCTTGCTGGGAGCTAGGCTACGATGTAACCAAAGTGTATCACAGGGTAAAACTCCGAGATATCTTTGCTTAGGCACGAATTTTGAGCTGGTGAGAATCACATGTTTTTAGGAATCTTAATGCTGAAAAAGAGCCACAACATTCCACATCAACAGAATTGTGCATATGTTAGTGATAGCAGAACTAACTCCAAGTAAGCTGACATGCCATTGCGTTGAACACTCATCTCCATGGGGCAGCAGTTAGTTGCACGAACAAGTTGCTCTGCCCTGGCGAGGTGCAGTGCTGCTGACTTGTCTGTACCTCTTCTTTCTAAAGCTAGCTCAAAGCCAGCTCAGGATGTTAGAAAGTGTGAAGCACAGACATTGCCCACAGATGGTTTTGAGACAGGAATCCAAGGAGACACAGGAAGCAGAATTTCAGACTAGGCTGCAGGGAAGTGGTTAGCGCACTTAGCTCCCCATACAGCACCCCTAGAAATACTTTGAAACCATAGGTAGAATTCTATTTACCTGCATGTGTGTAAAGTGGGAACAACAGCTCTGAACTCAGAGCCAGGCCTTGTAATTTCAGTCTTGCTATTCAATGCAAGCTTCCCTGAAGGGAGAAGGACTCTGGGAATGCGGGCTTCATCTCAGGTTCACCTATGCTTCAGTAGGTGTTATGTAAACGAAACCATATTCTCAGCAGGACTTTCAGGTGTGTGGGTGTTTCCAGGAATAAACAACACTCAACCACAGAACAACCAGGAAGCGGCTTTATAAGCATACCATGTCACTTTACTGCTACAAAATTTATAAATTTTATCTCCACAGCCAGCTATAGTGCCATTGACTTGCCTTGTGGTGGGCTAGGAGATTACCTTGGTGCACAGTATGCTGAAATGACAAAGCCTGCAATTGCAAGCATTCAGATGATCATATTTTGTGGAGGCCTGTCATACTCCAGATAGACTGGACAAACTCTGCTTACGTTCTAAAGCAGAATACTAGGAGGAACAGACATATGGAGTAAAGAGCATTTGCAAGGTGGATATAGAAGTTTTGCATCTGCCCATACAAGAAGTGAGGCTATCCAATACTTATGCTTGCTTTTTCACACACCCTTATATTCAAAATTAATGTATTTCGTTGTAGAGGATGCAAATAAAACAAAAGAAATTATTTTTCCTTCATTATAAATGTAACAAGTTCTAGGCTCTAAGACAGGTCATCAA
This sequence comes from Chrysolophus pictus, assembly GCA_037305975.1. Lineage (NCBI taxonomy): Eukaryota > Metazoa > Chordata > Aves > Galliformes > Phasianidae > Chrysolophus > Chrysolophus pictus. The sequence continues at coordinate 112,387,741 of CM074576.1, read as the reverse complement.
AAGGCAGGAAATTCAGTGACAAATGTGACATATATTGCTATCTTTGAAAGAATTGAAGCATTTTTGATGCCTTATACATTGGGTAAGGCTGCTATGTAACATATTCCAGCTTTGATTCCGCTTATTTGCCAAATTCCCAGACAAGACCATTGCATTTCATTGCCAGAATGTGTACTTAATCTGTAAGACAACTCTCTCAGTAGCACAGAGAATCCCAACACTTTTCCAGAACCACTCTGAGCTTCAGAGATAATTGGATTTTCCCATATATGTGCAGCCTATTGTGTTATGTGTACGGTTGCAAGATTTAGGGTCCTCAGCTGACACGGAAGGAGATACAACAGGGAGAATTCTCATGTGGAAAAAAACATGGAAGATCCACAAGAAGATGCAGGCCAGCATACCAGTTTATACCAGCTGAGGTTTCAGCACACTGATATTCATATCAGCACGGGGAATGAAATTCCTGAAAAAATTCCATTTCTGTCTGTAACTTGATAGTCATAATCCAGCTTTATACATCTCCATTTCTTATTGAACAAGTGATTGGTGTGGAATCTGCTGTCAGCAAGGACTTGAAGGCTGAGTAAAACCACTTCAAACAGAGCAGATCACAGACAGTGCCTTTGTCAAATAATATCTGATAACATTATGATAATTAACATAAAATGGTTCTGCAATAACCCACACTGAAAACCACAGGCAAAGCCCAAATGTTATGGTCTGTACATAAAAAACAGGGAATGTTCAGACGCAAGGAAGACTGCAGTGACTCCTCATGGCACCTTAAACAAATGAGCCTCTGCTGCTGTGTAGAAATGTGCATTCATTATAAGTGTCTTTATGTCTTAGGCTTCAGCCTCAGCTGTTACAATCGGTTTGTCCCCCTCTTTCTTCTCCTTTTCATCAAATACAACGATATTTCCAAACCAGCCAACCATTTCCAAATGCAGCCAGCAATCCCTGATACCTCTCCCCCACTTCCGAGCATTATTTTCCATCTAGGTCATCCTCTGTCCCACTCTGGCTTTTCTTGGGATTGATTCCTCTGTCATGGAATCCTGGCTTCCAATCTGTAACTGAGAGGACAGGAAGAAGAAATTAAGGATCCACCACTTCCTGTCATGAAATGATGTTTCCAATAACATCTCACTGCAGACTTTGCCGTCTCACATCCTATATTCTGTTGCCTATAGCAGTACTTTCACAAGAGTAAAAAAAGGCACTGTGACTTTAACTTCCAGCCTCTGTCATCATCAGATTTCTGTCCTAACTTCTCCTATGAGGCTCACTTGTTCCTGAACACCCAGGCTTGAAGCAGAAAGTTGTTCACAGGGCTTTCTAATGGCATCTTAAATGATACTTGCCTAGCAAAAGAATTCAGCTAATTTCTGGTTCCAAAGGAATTCCCGTAGGAATGGCAGAAATCTTTAACTGTGATAATTTAAACTAGGATTTTCATTATTAACAAGGTAGTTTGATCTCCTCTAAAATCTCATCTAACCCAATACATCTTTCATTCTTCAAGTATTTCTCTTCATGCAGCAATCATCCAGTTTGCCAAATATAGAATCATAACATTGTTTGAGTTAGAAGGGATCTTTAAAGGTCATATAGTCCAACTTTTCTGCAATGAATAGGGACATCTACAGCTAGACTAGGTTGCTCAGAGCCCAGTCCAGCTTCCACATTTACATCACTTCAGTTTCACTTGGCCTTTGCATCAAGTTTTATAATCGTTTATTTCACATTTAAGGCCTCGTACTGCTTGTATGTTGCCTAATTCCTTCTCCCACCTTATATCTTAATCTTAAATAAATGACTCCTCTTCCTCTCCAAGCCCTTGTCTAGAATACAGCTATGTGTTATCTAGTCACATTTCTAGATCAGTGTTGAACAGTCAAAAAATAAACCAGGGTGTTATTATGAATAGTGAAAACCTCAGCATAGTGAAAACCTCAGAATAGTGCAGAGAAATATCAGAATGTTAAACTGAATTTAAAAATCAAGTGGGAAAAATCTATAGAACTCCTTGCCAAACAAACTTGTAATCAATAGTAAGACTCTAGGAACAAGAAAAATGAACTTTTGCCTTGTCTGAATTTCTTTATATGGTCATTATCTGTTTTCTGTTTTTTTTTTTTTTTTTTACTTATTCACAAAAGACGTTGATGTCCAAAAGTGCTGTGCAGTCTTAGTTCCTGAAAACCTCAGTTTCTTGCTGACTTTGATCTGTTTTCTGCCCTTGCTGTTTTTGACTCTGTCCTCGGTGATAATTACTCAACTTGTAATTTTTGGCAGCTGAAATGCTCTCTGCTGCTGGCCCGCAGATGCCAGGGAAGTGCTGTAGCTTAAGGAAAAAAAATAAAGCTCTGAATCTGAAATGACTAAATCAGTGAGGAGGTGAAGAAACAGGAACAGTGTTATCAAGAGAAAAAATACTATTCTGAAAAAAAACCAAACCGTTTTCATTGAAAAATGTGGGTCAGCTAGAATTGGTGCAATTTCTGTTGAGAAATATGTAAAATAGTATCTCTTTCTTCTCACTCAGTTAGTTTCTCCTCCCAGGGTCTTGAAAGCCTTCTGTTGTTCTAACAGAAAGGGAGAAATCCTTAAGACAGGAGGAGTAGTTTTCTATAATGCAGTGTCGAAGAAGTGCCAGACATTTAGACTAGTGGTGTAGAGGTGATAAAGAGGACAAAAAAATTTCTTACTAGCTCTCCAAGACAAAGATTTTCTTTTTGATATTAAACTCAGGCTTGAATAATCTCCTCCATTTTTACCCCATCTGAGATCCGCTGCAGGGTTTATCTTTGCTCATCAGCCTCCTGAGGAGAGCCAATGAACGGAAGGCAGAGCTGCTTAGTATGTTTCCTCAGCGTTCGCCTAGGCACTCAGCACAGGAAGCCTAGTGCTCAGAAAAGTCAGAAGGAGGAACCTCTCCAGCATTGAGGAGTCAGGCGGTCAGGAGAGGAGTTGGGAGAGGAAAGAGTAAACACCAGCACTGGCTGCTGAGGATGCATGTGCAGTCAAGAAACACTCCCCATGACCACAGCTAGACTGGCAGCAAGAGCAATGGAGTGACGGAGCTGCCTGAGCCATGAAAGCAGGAGCTGATATGGAGATTGCTGGAAAGGCTGTGTGTGTCTTCATGCTGCTCACTATCATCAAGCTCAGAAGAACAGAGGGTGAGTTGAACTGGTCTCTGTAAGCAATCAGGTGTCAGGGTGGAAAAAAGGGAAATGTGTGCAGGTATTTTCTTCTCATAATGATTTCTGGTGAGGAGAGGTGGTAGGCACAGTTAAAAAAAGGCAGGGATCTCTTGCATCTTTCTGAGAAGTGGTGGAAGATCACTGGTATGCTGACAGTAGGGATCAGCTTCTGGAATTTTTCTCTAAGGTTAATAGGAATAACTGCAATCAAGCATGGGTAGGGCTTTGGTGCCAAACACAGTCACACTCCTAACCCTTTCTATCAGTGTCATCAACTTAAGTTTAATATATTCTAGCTATAGCAGTTAATGTCTTCCAGATACTGTTTATTTGCATTTGCAGAGTTTATGCTCTTCCAGACAGCACACAGTAGTCCTAAGATTCGGCCAGTGAATTAGGAATTCAAGCAGCAGTTCCAGAAACCTAAACTGTCAGCTGGAGACATCTCTGAATAACATGTAATATGCATGTGCCCATCACTCTTATGGACAGGTAGAATTAAGCTGCATGGTAATGAGTTATTTTATTCACTTGGCCAGAAAACAAGAGTAGCTCCTTGAAGATATTTTTAAGCAAAGTATATGCAGTCATTGCTAGGAGTAAGGGAACATCCTAGGTAATGCATTTGATAGATCAAACAAGGGATCTGAAATACTAACCTCAGTGCCACTACTTGGAAAAATTCAAAATACTTAACAAACTATTTAATTCTGTGGCACACAATAGGCACACCACAGGTAAAACAAAAACAAAACAGCTATCGGAAATGAAATTGTCTCAGAAGAATGCGAAGAACTGTCCTAAGATTGTGAATACAGATTATGATAGCATCAGAGACAGTCTACAGTTTTGAAAACAGCTGCCCAGAGAGCTGGGCACTTTAATATTGATGTGACAGTGCTAAGCAAGTTGTAGTGACGACGTTTTTCACTTAGAGATCCCAGGCCAAAAGTATTAAGATAATCTGGTATGTGTACTCTATTCAGAGAATTGAAATGCTGTGTGAAGCTCAGAGGGAATTGTGCTCCCTTTCTGAAGACCGACGCAAGATACTCCACGTGAAATAATGACATGCAAAAATTGTTATGCATAACCAGACCTTATCCGCATTTGTACTTTCCTTAACATTTCCTTAGCATGTTGCCTCATGTGGCTTTGGTCAGTTTCTACAAATAAGAAAAAGGGCAGCTCAGCAAATTCACTTCATGACTGTCATGTCTAAATCTGCACCTAAGTGGGGATGAACAATATGCTGCTGAAGCTGCTGGTGCATGATCTGTATGACTCTTCCTGAGAATCCTTGTAGCAGAAGCAGTGGAAATGACTCAGAATTAAAATCTTGCTGGCAAACTTTGTAGACTTTTCCTGGTTTAAAAGAACAAACATGGCACCTCAAATAGCTGTATGCACACATACTCCAAAGAAAAAGGATAAGGGAGGGCAAGTTTTTCTATGAGAGATTCACACAACTAAACTCTTTACTGGAGTAACATAAGCAGTGTTAACTTGTACAAGTCCTACATCTCCAGTACTACCATGTGACAATAGATATGACCTAGTGCTTCAGAGGAAGCTGCAATAAGTCCATTCTCAGGAATGAGATGTGATTCTCTATGGTTAGCTCAGTTCTAACATTAGCAAAGAAGTGAAACCAATTGCATTGGTGCTGGAATTAGAGTGTATGAAGTGAATAAAATTGAAATAGAACGTCAGACCAACCTGTCTAAAGTACAAGGTCGCCTACAAAAATTCTTGAATGCAACTGCTTTTAGCTTTCACTTAGCTTCTTTCTTTAACAAAACTTTTTAGTTCTCCTTTGCTAATATGATAGTGTTTTATTGCCTTGTTACTTCCACCGACTAGGTGTCTTCCCCATCCTTGTTGCCTCCTATTCTACTTTATACTGGAGTCCTGCTCCAAAAATAAAATCATAGGCTAAAAAAGTATTCTGGTAAATTTACATTTGGCTCTGTTTCATGACTGCTCTGCTGTTCCCTTGTTTCTATGTGCTGGTGTCACTTTGACTTCTTTTACAATAAAAACCTAAACCACCGTAACAAATTTTTCTTACCAAGATGCTTGAAACAGAACTCTGTACTACTAAATTAAGCAAAAAAAAAATTCTCAGAAGGTATCTAAATTGCCCTAACACAATCTTCAAAGCATGTTCATGTGACATAACAATTTACTTTGGTATAGTCTAAACACAACATTTGAAGGTGTCTAGTTTCATAACTACAGAAATAGAGAAGTTCAGTTTTGCAAGTTGACCACATATTCCATCACTACAAGTATATTTATTTTGGTAATGTTCTTACAGATGTACAGGCTACTTAAAACTCATAGGTAATGTATTTTATACACAGTGGTACAATCATTAAAAAAAATAAAGCATAGAGATTCTTCTTATGCTGCTTTGTTTATTCCTAAGTAAGAAAATGCTGGAAAAGCTGAAGCTGAATACTATGCAAGGTGTAACGGTGTAACTGAGATTTTAACCGTATAAAGATGAAGCTGTAAACCTGTTTTCACAGCAGCTCCTTATCTGCTCTTTGAAAAAAAAAAAAAAAAAAAAAAAAAAAAGGGAGCATACAACCCATCATTTGCTGTCAATGCTCTATTTTTGTTTGGAATAACAGGAAAATTACTCTTAAGCATTAGCAGTAAAACTATTTGTATTCTTCTCCTGGTGAGGAAGAGAGTAGAAGGTCAAGTCCAGCATGCAGAACAGAATATTAAACACTCTATATCTGTTTCTGTAGTAAAAAGAGTCCAGAGGGCATTTACAGTTTATTACAAATAATGTAATGTAATTACAAATTACATTATGAAAGAAATAATACCCAAACCACTTTGGCTTCCAGTGTAAAAGCTCTTTTCCTCTTATCCTTTCCAGCTCACATTCTGCAAAGATAAAGATCTATTGTATCTGCATACATAAGTTGCTATAGCAAGTTTAAAGATAATAGCCATAGTTGTATAAAACATGACAGCTTAAGTTCAGTGAAGATTTACTGATGATGGAAGATATGGGCAAAGGTGCTAATTCTGCAGGCTGGATGATGCCAACACATCACTTCAACACCAACTCCTCCATTAAAGAAGCATACTGATCGTTTTTTTTCTACAGAGGCATGTTGATATTGAGACATAGCTCTTTTACGTAAGAGTAGAAACAGCCTCAGAAAGGATCCCTAAATCACTGTACTGAATTGCCCTTTTTTACAGGCATTGTATCGTGAAACTGTTCTCACAAACAATTTGAGCACCAAAAAAAGAGAATGGAAAAGAACCCTAAACATGTTGAAAGGCTGCTTTTAATCCAGATCGAGGCAAGATACTCTATTCCAATTTCCAGCCTATATTTGTTGCACTTTTTGAATTGTTATTACATTTGGAGATGACAGATTTCAGTGCATATCTACTATTCCATCATGAATATTACCTTGCTTATTCTTCTGAGGTGTTTCTATAATACTATATACTTTCTGCTTTCAACAAATTTCCTCACAAACTCCAGATATAAATACCAATGCAATTATTAGAAATGTTACACAGAATTAGTAAAAAACTTGTCTGCTGAAAAACATTATTAGCAAGCTACCTTCAATATGACACTTCCTTTCAACACTATTTTTTACTTTCTGTCCTGGAAACAATTCTTTATCCATCATACATCCCTCCAACTGTTCCTCTTCTCATCAGCTTAACTTAGGATTTTTGAGAGGACACTGTATCAAACCTCTTTTCCAATGAGGTGAGATTTAACGTCTGTCCTTTGCCTACAAAATCAGCTGTCTTCAATGACTATTTGAAAGGATGTTGAAGAAAGCTAAAGAGTGTGAGGAAATCACAGAGACTTTAAGAACCAAGATTTGGCAACTGCAAAGTTACATTCTGGCTGGAATGTGAAAACTGAAACCTTTGTTTCTTTATTAAGTTCTGTCGGTGTACTTGTCTTTCTGCAAGATATACAATCACTCCCTGATATTAAAGTTTGCAATCTAAAAAAAATCCAGCCATGCTGCAGACAATTCATACTGTAAAAGCAGAGTTCACAGTGAAACAGCATAACTTTCTGGCTGTGTTTTAAATTTGCCACTAAATTTGGTAAGACAGCAGGAAAGAGATACATGCTGGAACTGACACAGTATTTGTGGTAGAAATGTGCTGCAAGAACAAAACAACAATTTGGGCGTAAGAATGAAATTTTTGAAGACAGGAAAAAGGCTTAAATAGAATGAAATGGGAAAAGGATACATTCAAGGAATAATGACAAAGATGGATAAAAGAGGGTTTGAGGGAACTTAATAATAAAGACTTCAGTCTTTTATTGTGTCAAATGCTGCTTATCTATAGATGTGTTGACACAGAAAAAGCTGCGATTGTAGCTGAAGTTCTGATGTGAACTGGTTCGTGTATTTCTATTGCAAGACTTACAGCATTCAAACTACTAACTGCTTACCCAGAATGCAGGGCAGGTTTTCAGTTTGCACTTTGTCTGTCCTATGTTGTTCTGGGTACACTGACAAAGTCATGAAGCTGCTATATAGAAAGTTCTGACAGTAATTTAGCAATTTATATCCTAGTACAAAGACCTTCCATTTGTTTATCTTTCACTTCATTCCAGATAAGACTTTCTAAGTGTCCACAGGCAGCCTCTGATGGTAGGAGAGGAAAATAGATGCAGAGCTCAGCCTATTGTACTTGGCCTCTTCCAAGCGTCTGGTACTGCCTTTTTGATCATAACTTGCTATGACTAATACAACGTATTCATTCCAAGATACAGTTAGTCATTTAATTGTGGCTTATCACTGTTTCAGTTCTTTTATGTCTAAATTTAATGTGTCATTATCACAGGGAGTGGGAAAGGTGGGAGGTTGGATGCTCCAAAACACGTTGCAGATTGTGACAGCAAGAAATGAAGATACAAATACACAAATAGGATTGTGCTTGAGAAATTAAAGTAATCTCCTCACAGTGTAAAAAACTCTTTAGCACCTGAATTTCTATAGAGGCTGTTATGAAACTTGAGTCATTCTGCGGGTAAGAAAAGGTTTTACCTGATGCAAAGAATAAGAGGCTGGAAATTTTTCCTACTTGAAAGGAATCGGAAGTGTTTTCAAGCTGATTAGCTGTCTTTGATTTTGCAGTGATTCCTCTGAAAAATTTAGTGGTTTCACATTCAAATTTTCCTGTTTTTAAAATATTTATTTCTCCTTCTACTGTGTGAAGTACTCTGAGAAACAAGAGAAATGACTAAGTGATACTGCAAAAGAACTGGCGTAACTAGTTATCCAGCAGAGCTGTCAAACAGACTACATAAACCATCTTAAAAAACAAGACAATTTGTTTCCCCAGTCTTTTTCAATTACGGTAATCTTAACGTGACAACAGTAACCAGTACGTTTCTGAAACACAAATACCAACTCCTCCTTTGAGTGTGTTTTTTCCTGAGTGAGGATATGTTCATTTTCAAATTGGAATTTCACAGAATCACAGAATGTCAGGGATTGGAAGGGACCTCAAAAGATCATCTAATCCAATGCCCCTGCTGGAGCAGGAGCACCTAGATCAGGTCACATAGGAATGCATCCAGGTGGGTTTTGAACATCTCCAGAGAAGGAGATCTCACAATCTCTCTAGGCAGCCTGTGCCAGTGTTCTGTTACCCTTAATTTGTCAGTGCATTGCAATGCACACTCGGTACACTGGAATAGAGCTCATGAACTTCCTCAAATATTGCTTAAAATCTATACAAGAGTCAAAGGGAGACACTGAAAGGATGACATAATGTTATTTGAATTTTAATAAGGTGAACTTCAGAGTCTGGAGTCAAATTGTAGGACTTTAGTCTGATCTTCAATCCCGTCTCCAACCTCATAACCTGTCAGAGGAGGCTCCGAAGTGAATACTGCTGACATGGGATTTGTGTCAATAACCAAATTTGGGTAGTTCAGCTTTGTGCTGTACAGATCTCTCTGAATCTCAATTGCCTTTTTTCTTCATCGGAACGATTGACAACATGTTCTCCAGGGCTCTGCACCTTCCAACAAACAGAAAAAAGTGATTGCCATTTTTCAGAGTTCACTCATCTTGAATGAGACTGAAAATGAGAAGTCATTTACAATAAATGTGTAGATATGTGATCCTTTATATAGTCTCTCTTGAATAGAATGAAATCATTAGCAGGGCTGACATTTAATTATCATTCTTCGTTATCACTGCAAAGAGACAAGTGTGACAGCTCACACCTCTTCAATTTTCTTTTTCTCTGCAGACCCACAGAGAGAGAGGCCTTTGCTAAACTGGTTATTCACTTTTTCAATTGGAGTAAGCTATCAGTCCAGCTCAGCTCAGTTATAACTGAGGGATTTCACCTTTTGAGAAGTAGCAGTGCAATGTACTGGCTTGATTCCAAGCCATCATTCAAATAGCTAAATGCTGATGTGTATGGCATATGTGTCCTGATACTGCAGGTCTTAAACCAATCAGCTATCACAGAGAAAACTTCAGCAACTGACTGTTTGCTATTTTACAGTATGAAAGCACCATTCCAGGAAACAATGGTGCAGTGATCAGTCTAAATTTTTATACCTACAGCATCAAACCTTTCCTCTTTAGCAGTGGAATAATTTTGTTTAGTTTGCCTGCAAAGAAGGTATACATCCTTTATGTTAATTAAATTTCTGGAGAGATGGCGATTGTGTCCTCCTCCAGAGTTGCTGAGCTCATACCCAAGAGTGCAGGCTGGGGCAGGCTAAGAAAACAAGGCTAAGAAAGGCAAAGAAAACAGACTGGGAGACAGAACCTCACAAAGGATTTGGTTGGAACAAATCTACAAGAAGACATAGAAATGATGGAAAAAGAAGACAAGTAGAAATTATGTGAAATCCATGCAGCCTGACAAGTCACTGAAAGCTGGTGGACTAGTAAAGAGGACTAGGGGAAAGAAGCCATTTTGTATGAGGCAGAGAGAGCGTTTTACTGATGAGTACAGCCAACAATTATAAGTTACCTGAAAAGCTATCACTTCCTTGCATATTGGTTTATATTCTAATGAAGAATATTTTTAGAGATAGAAGGCTTTTGGAATGCTCACTATAAAGAAAAGGTATGGCATGACCAACTGCAGCCCTTGATTAACAGGAGATCCTTTCAATACCTAGACACTAAAGTAAAGCTGTGTCTGACCAGAAAGAACAGGACAGGGATGAGGATAATTTTCATTCAAGAACTGCCTTTGTGTTGTTTGATCCCATAGCTCATGGATGTTCAAACTTTTGGCTTGTCCAGGCTGCACTGAGGGAAGAGGAACTATCTAGGGCTGCATATAAAATATATAGTATTGTTAATGTATATAAGTAACAAAACTTATTTTGTTTTATATTTTTTTATTAAAACATAAAAAGAACAAAAAAAGCCCCACATAAAATTAACGGGATATTTGATCTTTTTTGTGTGTGTGTGCGTGAAACTGATGTATCAGTCTGGTTCAGTAGCAGCGGTAGAAATTCTTACTGACTTCTCAAGATGTTTATCAGATTTTTGATGAAATTTTACTGTCCTATTGCTTCATCCTTGAAAATAGTTGATCACAAATGTATGTACTGCCAAAAAGTGATGACACAAATAAGATGTGGTTGTGAAGTGATGGTTATTTTTGTCTGGTAAGAGAGGGCTTATAAAGGTTTGGGAAAGAGACCTGATCAAAATTTTGACTTGAATATTTGATTACAACTCTATACACTCCATTTGAAATTTCACAGACAAATGCATTTATATCAACTGAAAATGGAGTTGCGAGTATAAAAAATGGATTTTTTTTGTAATCTTGGAACATTCTTCCGAATACCTTCATCAAAACGGAAAGCATGGCTGTATATCCTTCACTGATTACAGGACTGTGTTCAGCCAATGTACCAAAATGCGTAACATCTTGAGTCAGCACTGCACTGTGTCCCATGTCCTGCTTTCAGTCCAGACAGTGCTGCTTGCACAGCGCAGTGTGGTTGTTGTGAATGATGGGTGTGCAGTCAGGGCTGGGCTGCTTAGTGGGGCAGAGCTGTTGCCATGATGGTGTGGGGCAGGGGCAGGCCACAGGGTGGGATGGGCTGGGCAGTGGATGACCCACAGGCTGTGGGTAGGACATACCTGTCATAACTATTAGCAGACTAATTGCAGAGCATATATATGTTTTAGTCTGTGTTTAGATAAAGCTAATTCTGTGGTTATGAATAGAAAGTCTTAATATGTCATTAGACTATGTCTTAGCTTGAAACAGAAGGAAAGGCAAATCCTGTTTTTATCAGAAACTGTTAAGAAAATGTATGACATTGTTCTTTATAAGCTCTTGTTTTGTAAATTTTCATCAAGTGTTAACCATACAGTAGCACTGTACCTCCATGTGGCTGACAAGCAGAGCTAATGAGTAAAGGACTAGCAGAACCTGGCCACACTAGTTCTGGGTCTAGGTATTCATATTGGATAGGCCCTGCAGTTATGCCTTGCTCCTTCACCATTTTCTCCCTTTCTCTTTCAACTCAACAACAGACAGCCAGAGTTTTTGATAGCTTTAGGAGAATACTGACAGGGTCATAAGATATGATAAAACCTAGTAATATGTTTCTATTCTACAGAGGAAAAAACATCTTCCTTACTCCACTTTGGGAAGAGGTTTTCAGTCAATATAGAAATAGAAGTCAACCAAAACTTTAACCATTTTTGGCACACACATCCTTCTTCAGTAAAGGAAGTCTAAAGGTTATGATTCTAGCAACATACATGACAAAAGAAGAAAGGCAAGAAAGAATGTATACAACTTATGTTTATGTAAATGCCACTTACCTATACTCTAGTAATGAAAGAGGACACTAAAGTGAAAGCAGTTTAACAGTACGATATTTATATTTTAGTAGGCAGATGCATGTAAGAATAAGCAAATATATTTTTTACTAATTAATCTATTCTGGAGAAAAAGCATTTGTCATATTAAACAAGTTACAGGGGAAATCAGAACCCTTCTACAGATTTATCATCAACCTAAAATTGTACTTACATATGACCTAACAGATTTTAAGCTGACTCATGAGGCTTATCATTTCAAAATTATGGTACCTGACTAATTCTGGGGTGACTATGGCAGAAAGGCATAACAGAAAGCACTACTTTTGTTCCCTTTTTCTTTCCCGTCTTGAAGTATGCACACTCATTTTGGGGAAACTGCACAACACAATAGGCCACCTGGGAAATGCATAGTTGAAAGACCACTAAACTGATATTCCTATAGGATGTACATGAAAGTGTACACCATCATGCATGCACAAGATTGTCTTTCCTGGTACACATTGCAAACATTACCCAAAAAAAACCCCAACCACCTCAGCTCCAACATATAGTCTGTTTGAATGCATAGGTTTGCTTAGTCATTTTTAGATGAGGTCAGCTGTACTGATGACATGACTCAGAGTTCTGAGGCAATTGGCCTTGTTAAGCTGGCAGGGGAAACACATTGTTCTCCAGTTTTCAGAGGCATTCATAGAGCTCACATGCAGAAGCCATCCTGACAGAAAAGGCTTTTTTTTTCAGTTCCTTTTCTGGTAAAATAATCTGATTTTAAAACACGCACCTCACATTTTCTTGAAATGACATTTAGCAGAAAAAACTCATCATTTAAAACATCTTCAGTGTAACAGTGTATCAAAGAATACTAAATAACTGAATTAAGACAACAAGCATTTGTAGGGCTGGTGTATAATTTATGTGTCAGAAAACTGTGAATAATTAGCACTTTTCGTTTTCAGCAGTGCTTGGAAACAGTAGCTAATAAATTCCGGCAGTAATAAGCAGCCGAAAACTAAGTATTATTTCTATCATTTAATGAAAATTAGAAGTGGATGGTTTACTATCCCGCCCCACCAATTTGCCTCTTCTACCAGAAAAAAAAAAAAAATCCTATCAGAATTACATTCTGATTTATATATTATACTGCTGAATAACTAATACTTTACAGCATTGTAATGTAGTGTATTTATAAACATTGTAATGTACTGGAGGGCAATATTGCAGCTACATCTCCGATTAATCTACAGGAGATGGGTCTGGTTTGGAAAAGAATTTACCCAAAGGATACTTAATCCTCAAACTAAGAAGCAAAAACATTTAAGGGATTTTGTAAGTAAGATAAATACAGTGAATTGTGTTGATTTTGCAAGTTGGCAAATACTTTCCAAGAACTCAGCTAAACAGAAGGAAAAGTGATTGACCTGGAAATGATCATTCACTTAGATTCCAGAAGATAATGAGATATCAAACAATATTGTTAAGGTAGAACCATCTGTTGATTTCTCAAACAAGCTAATAGTAATGATCTGACTAATAACTTAAAGGTGGTGCTCATTAGGACCATTTCTTATAGCATGGTACATGTTGAAGAACTGGTCTTCATATTGTGTTGGCAGAGGTCACGGAATTCCAGCGCTAAGCAGGGGATTGAGAAACACAGAAAGGTCAAGTCTGGGGAAGACTTTGGCAATGGTCTGAATAATCAAGCACAAACTAGGTCTTCTAACTCTTTGCATTTAGAATAGAATAGTGTAGTACAGTTGGAAGAGACCTTCAGAGATCATCTAGTCCAACTTCATGGCTAACCAAAAGTTAAAGAATGTCACTGAGTACATTACCCAAATGTTCCCCGAATGCTGACAGGTATGGGGCATCAACCACCTCACAAGGAAGCTTGTTTCAGTGTTAGGCCACTCTCATGGTAAAGAAAGTTTTCCTAGTGTCCAGTCTGAGCCTCCTCCAGTGTAGCTTTGGACTGTTTCCTTGTGTTCTGTCAGCACCTAACCTAATTCTTCAGGAGTTTATTTATACATATAGATACACTGCTGATTTTTTGGGTTGTTTGGTTTCTCCTTCAGCAGGATCCAAAAAACAGAAAAGTCCCATCCCCTCTGCAGCTGTTTACGCTGTTTTACTACCTATGCCTTGGGATTTTGTCTTCTCTCAATCTTAGAAGTGCCTCACAGAGGAAGTGTGCTATGAATGTCATAACATATAAGGAACTAATCTTAAAGAAAGACAGATAACCTTTCTTTCATCTCTGAGTGCTTGTATATATGTTTTCTGTGAACAACACCCATCACATATTAACTTCACATATTAACAAAGAGAATGTTTCCATGCAAATGTGAAACAGAACACATGAACAAGACACAGTATTAGAGTCAACACAAGTTGCTATACCAGTTGAATAAAGCCTCATAAGCAAGAGGTATTGGGCACATTTTACACCTTCGTAGCCGCATGCATGAAGCAAAGATGGGTAGGACTTACATATATGCCCTATGTGGACTGCCGCCTGTCACAGCTTGAAAGCACACATGAGCACTGTGTACACACAGCATGAATGAGTATGTCCACAAAGACTCAGAAAGTAAAAAGACACCTCTCAGACATTAGACTTTCCTCTCGCACAAAGCTTCCTCATTGCTATCTGTGCTGCAATCATGTCTGAGAGATATAGTCAAGATCTTTGCCACAGTGCTGGATTTATTTTGCATGAATGCAGATATAAAAGTTGCTTACTTCCTTCGTAATAACAGTTCCAGAGCAAAGTCATGACCAGATGGTCAAATAAAAGGTGGTAGCCCCGAAGTGTTTAGGCACATTTTTACAAGGATGGGGGAAAAGGACACTGGTGAGACACCTATCTTCTGAATCACTAATTTTCGTGTGTGGGAAATACCTGTTTAGCTTGTCTGTTTCTCAAGCTTTGTCCTCCCACCCCTGGCAAATTTTGTCCTCTGATATGTAAAAAAAGAAGCCTCTTTTTAAAATTATTTTTATTTTTTATTTTTAATGTCCCAACCTGCAAAACTTGCTAAAAAGAAGAACAGCGAAAATGCGGAGATCATTTTTTTCTGACTTCCAGCCTGAACCTCCCTTGCTGCAATTTGAGGCTATATAAGAAACAAACCTACTTTACATATTTATTTATTTATTTATTTATTTTAAAAGCATAATATTTATTTATTTATTAAAGCATAAAAAATTGGGGCAGCAAATCATACAGTTAGCAAGTTGGACGTGTATAGTTTAACCCAAATAATGAATGTTACTTCTGCTCACTAGTGGAGGTGAGCCTTTCAGTGAAACCTCATTCAGTAGAACCTTCATTCCAGTGCTTAGTTTTAGGAATGTCCTACTGAAGTTCAATATTTTAGCATAAACAATGCTGTGAAAACATAGCTGGATCATGGCCATCATGCAGATCCATAATCACTGTATTTACCCACAGATACGGGCCATATTCCAAGAGCAGTTTCAAAGAGTAAACTACAATACTTAATTCCCACCTAAATCAGACAAAATTAATTTCCTTTGTAAGAAGATATCAGCATTGCGTTCTGGAATAATAGGCCTAAAGAACTACTAATCTCATCTGAATCAGAAGAGATCCAACAGATATAACCATGACCCACCACAAAGGCATCATTACTCTTATCCATCCATTTTCCCCAGGTATTTGTCTGACATGCTGTGATTCAGGTCATTTTATGACGCTGCACTACCTGTAGAGTCGCTCATTTTAAGAGAGAAAAAGAACTAAGAAATATCCTGGACTGGATCTAAATACTGTACAAATCATGAAGACTGAGAATAAGTTTTCTTTGCCTGCCATAGTATAGTCAGCAAATCCACGATACTAATTGTAGTAACTCAGCCATATTAAAAATATTCTTTTCTAAGTGTTGAATTTTTGTAGTGGTTCCATGATGGAAGAACTGTAGCAGGAAGCAGGAGAGCTGTAAGATAATCTCACATTTTTTAGGTGTCTAATAAGAGGATAAAGAATGTATTCAATTAAGGAAAAAAGATAAATCTATTTCCTGCGCTTCTCATGACAGTAGACAGTACCTTAGGAAAAGGGAATATCTCTTCCTCCAGCAAAGGAAAATGAGATCAGTTTGTATCCCTGCTACCTGTCAGGACAGTAGAAATCAAAGGCTTTCTTAGGAAAGATTGCCAGCAGAGAATCTGATCCAAGTGACATAAGCAAAGACAAAATAGTTTACAAACCTGGAAAAGTGGCAACTTCACAGAGATTCTGATAGAGAGAACAGAGACATATGGCTAACAAGAGGCAGGAAGCAATTAAATGAACACTACCAAAAAATGTTTAAGCAATGAGCAAAGAGTTGAATACAAATGAATAAGATATTGATCTTATGAAATCAATGTGCTGGAGCATGCTCTTCTTGCAGTATCTCTCTCATCCAATAAGATAAGTCCCAGTGGAAAACATGTTGATAGAGCAGACTGTAATAGCCCACTGGCTCCATAGTCCACAGCTGTAATAGCAGATGACAACTTATGGATAAGCAAAGGCAGGACCTCACTCCAGAATGTAACATTACTGAAATCTCCCCTTGAAGCACAGAAGAGAACTCCAAGGCCATACGTGGCATCCTTGGGCATCTTTTCATACCTCCCTCTCTTTCCTTGTCTCCTCCAGGAATTAACATAGTGTCAGCACACCTGGGTCACAGCGCTGTGTTGACCTGCCCTAACAAAACAAATATAACTATGGTAACATGGAAAACAAGCCCCAAAGCTGGAGTCCAATGCACCTTGGCATACTTGATTGATAAGAACAAGACAGAAAAAACCAACTGCAGTGACAGAATAAACTGGAGATCCAGACTAGACTGGGATCATGCACTTGAGATCCAGCAAGTAGAAATGGCTGATGAGGGAAATTACACCTGTGAAATGGTAAATGCGGATGGGAATTTCCACGAACTGAATCACCTGATTGTGCTAGGTAAGGGTCTCCTTCCTCATTTCACTGTTCTTCAAAGGACCGTGTCCAGGCCTGGATAAACAAAACTCCTCTCCTTGTGCATGGGAGGAAGTGTCTGGTAAGAAGAGGAGCTTTCTCATGCCAATAAAGGGTCATGCATTTCATTTACAGTAACTCTGCTTCTTTCCTCTCTTTATTTGCCGAAATTCTTCTCTCTTCTTCCTATAGAGTTACAAGTGACAGGTGTGAAGCAATTTTCAAGACACAAAAGAATTTTGCATGAGCAACATGTTATTTTGTAGTAACTCAGTAATACATTAATTTTTCTAAAGCATATAAGATAAATACCTGAGAGTACCAAGATATTCTATCAAACACATTATGTTAGTACTCAGATAGGAAGAACAGCATCATTTCCTCCTCAGTTGGCATTCCAATCCATCTTAAGCCATGACTGTGATGACTCTTGGGACAAAAGACTAATTCAGCCCTGTATTCTTGGGAATTCCCTACCTCCATGTCCAGGAATACCTTCTCTCAGGACACGTGGCCATGGTAACTCACTTGAATTTATGAGAATTGTCCAGAATGAAAAAAGATACACTATCTTTGTCTCCTGTGGCTTTGGAACACATTGCTGTGATGAGATGGCACTTCCACTTCTCCTCTTCTCATTTGGCTCCCTTTGGGTATTCAATAAAAACCTTCTATCCCACTGCAGCAACCCACATGCATCTCCCCCTTCCTCGTACTTTGCAGTTTCCCCAAGAATGGCTCTGTACTGCGATGACCATGGGAACCCTGTGTGCGAGGCAGAGACACTGAAGCCGGCTGCCGAAATCTCGTGGGTCCCAGGGAGCAACTCCACACTCAGAACAGACAGTCATGATAACAGGACAGTGACAGTTCTCAGCAGGTTTGCAGCATATAGCACCAGCGGGAGGAATCCTACCTGCATTGTGTCCCATGCAACTCTGAACGAGACCAAGTCCATAGACTGCTCCTCATGTAAGATTCCCTTTGTTTGCTCAGTGTTCAAAGTCCTATTTAGCCCTCTGTTCACATTCTTGCTCTACAGCTACAGAAACCTACAGTCAAATTCTATACAGATGAGTGACATCCCATACCACTTTTGCTCATAAACTTTGACAGTTTGTTTGCATTCCAGACACTACTTCCAAGTGGTTTCTTCCCTAAGAGGGAAGTTTTTTGATGCATTAGTGTTCTTCTGGTATTTGGAAAGATGTAGGAAGCAGCATCAGAGCAGACATGCTCTTAATGATAAAATGCAAATGATCTCCTGCTCGGATCATGGTGAGAGAGAGAAAGAGACCCAACTACCATATATCTAGCAGAAAAAAACAAATCACTTCATTCTAAGTTGTGAATATCTGACACAGTAAGATGTTTGGTTTCTGCTTTTTGGCTTGGATTTTTTTTCTTTAGTTGGACAACTGCATGTGAATTGCAATATGGAGGTATGCTGAGTCCTTGTGAGAGGCTCATCCACAACTTAGTGCATAAATGTCATGACTTGTCCACTGTGGAATTTGGGCCGGCTGCTTTTGTTTCTGACACAAACTATGTTTTTATTTCTCAGATAGCTTTCATTAATGACTTTCCTTTTTGCTAAAGAGGATTATATTTTACAAGCATGCTGAAAACGTACATGCTAAAGCAGCTTTAAACTTACACTGAAATATTAAAGAAACAGAGAAGTAAGAAGACATAACTAAGACTAATTCATTGTGTTTAGCACACAGATATCTTATCCTGTGTATAGCCATCGTTCTCGGTTTCCTGATCATCATCACCTCTGTGGCTGTCATGTACTATTTAAAGCTCCATGGTTACAGGTATGTACAATATGGGGCTAAGGAAAACTTATCTGGTGTTAGCAGAAAGCTTTAAATACTGTTTGTGTCTTGAAATCAAATGATTCTGTCTCTCTGTGCTGCTCATGGTAACCACTATGGGTGAATTAACTGTATCAAATATTTTGAATTTCTACTGCAGTAATTCTGCATTGCACACATCTTTACTGAATAATGCCACTGAATAAATCATAGATGGTTAGATGTTGGCAAGCGATACTCATTATACTGCATGGTGCACTGAATGGAAACTCTTCATTCTGTCAGGAAACTGGCTGAGTAAATCTATTCTTCAGGTACTGTGAGAGCCTGTCAGTGTCTCTCTTGTTCGGATCAGAGGATTGGTTTCTCTTCCACTGAGCTTTACCAAGTGCCAGAGGATTCATCAGTGCTATCCTGCCATATCAACTGATGGGACAGCAAATTTTATACATATTTTGAAGAAGCTGTCTGGGTGAAGCTGGACTCTACACCCTTTAGAATTTGGAGTGGAGAAGCAAGCAGTCCCATGGAAAAAGTATATAAAAACTATTTGTGCAGATAAAGGCTAATTAGCACTTGACTGAACACTCCTGATAAATTCTCTCTGTCTCCTATTCCCCCCCAAAAAAGTTGGCTTTTGTCCCAACTTTCTCCCAGAGATGAATAATTAGTTCAGTACAAATTCACTAAGGACAAATTGTGCACACTTCCAGAGGATTTTGATTTTAATCTGCTTCCACTTTGTGTTTAAGCTCTCAAAAACATCAGAATACACCTGTAAAGAAAGCCAGGGTGCTTCAATTTCAGGATCAAAAGTGAAGGACAGAAAGCATGAGAAGATTTTTTAGCTTTATTCTTGATGACAAGTAAGAAAAATGTTTTATAAACTTGTGATCAAAGAAGCTCAAAAACCCCTTCAGTCAAGCCTGCTATTGAGGAAGAAATTTGTTTTAATGCTTATTTTCTTTCTACAGATTCTGTCACACAACCAAACCACCTGATATTGTTCCTACATATTCCTTGCAGGTAAGGAGATTAGACCATCACTAAATCAGGGATCTTCTAATAGCCCTGAAAACATGGTCAAGTAAGGGAAACCATAAGATTTTTATTATTATTATTTTTTTTCAGTAGGTAATATTATGTCATATACTTTTGAATTTAGCTGTATGTCAGTACAAAATAGCCTATCATCACCATAATTCTGACATGGAGCAAATATAAGCAGCATGTTTCAACAGTAAAAACTCAACAACTGCCATCTTTTATTATTGTTCTTTATTATTCTTCGTTCCAGATGAAAAGCTTGCAGAGACTTGTCAAAATAAACTACTTCCTGTATTCACAATTGTTGGTTTTGTTTTACTAGGATGACACAGTGGAGGTGGAACCGTATACTACTTTTGTGCAGAAGGAAAACGTAATTTACAACTCAGTATCTGATCTGACATTGAGGCAGAATCTTCCACAAGGACACTCACCAGCAACATGACTGATTCAGCAACACTGGAAAGCGGAGAGACAATTTCTATTACTAAGACAAGTCACAGAAAGAAATTTCTCAAAGCATTTTGCCAAAGTGGGAGGCAACATAGCTCACTAGGTCTCTTTAAAGACCTGTGTTTATTGATGAGTCTGCATAGTTCTTTTTTTTTTCCCCTCTTTTTTGCCTTATTCCTTGGTAAAGGAAAGAGGTGTCCTTTTTTTCCTAGGGAAAATCTGACTGACCTCAAGACATAGTTTTTCCTGGAAAAAATATGCTACGATTTGTTTTCCCTTTGCTGTTCTTGCATTGGACATTCTAGTTTTGTTGGTCACTTCTAGGCATTACTTCGATACAGTTGACACTATGTTGCATACATTTGGGAGATGTGAAGAGTGTTTAAGTCAAACACCCTTCAGTTAGCAGCCACTTTTTTCTAATTGACAAATGAGTAACATGATGGCTCTGAGTACTCATCATCACAGAACATTTTGCCTAGCAAAAGGTACCGGTAGGGAAGACCTTCAATCTCTCTGTTCTGAAAATGGAAATGAGTCATGAATTTACAAGTTCATTCACTAAAAAAAGAGACATCACTAGCATGCTGACTTAACTCGTTAGGTTTATGTTCAGTATTTCCATAAACCTGTTCATTTGGTTAGTCAGATTATTGCTTTGATTACTTTTCTATAAGATTATCTGGAGGTGGGGTCTTCTTAAATGTGTTGGCATTAAGGTACTGTAAAAGAATTATGTTACTCAAATCTGGTAAGCTATTTTTTAACTGAAATTAACATCAAATATTTCACAATGAAAAGTTCAAATATACTATCTATAATTGTGCAATAATGTACTAAAAGGACAAAACTCCTGATGATTGTGGTATTTATTTTAAATACAACTGGAGATATTTTCACTCATATGTCTAGATCTTTCTTTCTTTCTTTCTTTCTTTTTTAATGTAACTGCAAGTCCACTTTCTTGTATGTAAATTAGCTTGTATATCTTAAGGTGTCTCACGTTAAGGTGATTTCTTCTCATCTTCCCAAAACATATTTTCAGAATAAGTAATATATATATATATCTAAATTAGCAGCTCTCAAGATTTTTTGATTCATGTCTTACTAGCTAAAGTATAAACTGGTTTACAGTAACAGTAAAAGGATTCATTTGTAAATTTCTGTTTACTGCCTTTTCTTTCACTATTTGAAATGAATTAGTAGCTGGCCTGATGGTAGGATCAGAAGAACTGGATTTTTCCTTTAGATAACAGAACTCTCCCACACACTGCTAGAGTTCTCTTTTGAGATAGTCTCCTGAGGGCTATGACACAGTGTTTAGAAAACAGACTTCTACATTGACTGAAGTTCTTTGAATGCGTTACTCATGTAAACTGATGTGATTATTAATTTTCACTCTATGAGATGTGAAACAGCCGCTTTTGTCCAAGTGTTCAGATGTATGCAAGTATTGCTTTTCTCCATTTCATTATGTCATTTTGAAATACAATGGATCAAAGCTGCAAAATGAATTTAGAGTACTGAAATATAAATCAGCTACAAACATAAAGGTCTAAATAAACTCAAATTTCCAGAGTCTTCCCAAAGGAGAGAACCAGTCAGTCACGGTCCTCTGAAATTTTCCACTTTAAATAGGTGTAATGCTGTCTGAGTGACCTTTCTTTGCATTGCAAACAACCACCACTTCTCAGATTTTTTCCTATGGACTGGAAAGTCGTTTATGTTGTTCAGTGTCCATAAAATGGGGTTCATCCTGTGGGGCAGCAGCTTTTCAAGGTAGATTCTTGCCAGTTTATATGCAATATATTAAATCTATCCAAGTACTAACTTGCTGTCCAGTTGCAGGGTTTTAAGATTCTTTACAGGTCCATTACACTGGACTAAACGTGTATGATTCAGACCTAGATTTTGCTAAGTTGCTAGGTGATTGATTATTTCCTTTGTCCTCTACTTTGTTCCACCATCAGGCCACACACTCTGAGGCAAGAGTTATGTAGGCTGTTGATGATGGCATGAATGTTTTCTAACCTGAAGCCCAGTGCAGCTAAGCAGCTAGAAGGCCCAATCAGTCAACACAGTAAATAATTTTGCCCTTTCATGTAGACAGCAAGGCACTTTTTGTGCCTAAATGATGAGCATAGTCGAAGATGCAGCCAGATTCTCTGCAGTAAGATGACAGAAAACAGACTTTTGCGCATATTTTGTGACTGTAATAAATGCATACAAGCGTCTCAGGTCCACATATGTATAAAATGATCTTTCTTCCAAGAAGCACCGAATCTTCCTTCCTCCATTCCTAATTCTCTATCAGGCTACTTGCTATTTCTCTTTGCAATGTACTGCTATTGTGCTACAGTCATCCTCCATACCAGAAGTTCTTTATCTATTAGTAGTCAGACAATTCTACCCTCTAAAACCCCCCAGCATGTTGCAGAGTCGAAAGAAAGTTAGCAGCTTTTCAACTGCTTTATAAACAAAAGCTTTGGTTTCCACCATGTTTATCAATGATGAATAACCTTGTGCTGCAACATTTACCTCTGCTTAATTTTATTTCCCACCTTAGCTGCTGTATTGTATTTACACATATGCAGTCCAGTCTCTTGCTAGTGTACAACTGCCATTCCTGCTCTAATCAGGCAGTTAATAATCATGGTTATCTTATGACTATAGAGAACCCTGAACACTGAGCTTACATGCACTGAAAGTCAGCAGGTGCTGTGACGCTCACTGAAGAACAGCAGCTTCCTTCAGAATAAGTGTCTATTTTTTAAGATGACACTGACAGTATGAAAGAATGGATGCACTATAAACCCTGCAACTGATGAAAGCTGCAAAACATCAGTTATTGGGGCTCTCTAACCAGAAATTATTTCATGGGTATGGAGTCAACCCCTCCACCACTCATTGCAGCAATATATAAAATTTCACTAAAACACAACTTTTAGCAGAGTAGTCATTATATTACCACTTAGCTGCTTCATACAGCTTTCCCAGCATGATCCATTAACTGTTCAGCACTCCATCAGGTTTCAGGACTTACAGCTCCTCTCTCTTACCAGTATCACCTCCTTGTACTTGTGGTTTACTATCCACAGTCTAGTTTTTAATGCTGACTTCCTTTCTGGGTTCACTTGTTCGGTGTGTGACTGCCCTGCTGTTCTTCTCAGCTTACTGCCAGATATGAATTAAAATGACTTCAACATCTTCTGTTTTCATCATTCTGGAAGATAAATTTAAGTTTTGACATTAGAGTTGGATGTCTTTCACATGAGCACTGACATGGGCACTTAAGTGCAGATATAGAAGGGACTTCCTTTTATATAGAGAAAGAATGACTGTATTTCCTTATACAAATCCAGGAAAATCTATTGGCAAGGGGCTGATAAATAAATAAGTTTCAAAAAAACATTTATTAAAAGAAATGCAAAAGTTCTGAAATCTTTATAAGCAGTGTAAGAAGCGACTCATATTCTACTGGTAGGGGAAGAGAAGTATGCAGTGCAGTTAGTCATAACTAGAAAGCAAAAACACAGTTAGAGAGGAGAAAACAAATTCACAGAAATTCCTAAGCAACAACTACGTTACATTACTGAGCATGTTTCACTAGTCATAACATCAGAAAGGCTTCCATAGCCTGTTCTGTTCTCCCTGACATTCACTATTGAGAAAGTATCTCTCTCTGGCAGACTAAAGGTGACAAATATTTTTAACCATACATTAAATTTAAAAATAGTTACACTTCCGCTTTTTCTCATTTAACCCAAAAGGGACATTCTTTGGCTAGGAAACTGCATAAACATTTAGAAAGTTACCTCAGTGTTTTCCTTCACACCCTAACCAGTGTCTTTGTGTAACTTCTGCAGTGACATCTGTTCATTAAAAATGACATTATTTAGAATATGGGCATACTGGAATTACTATTTACTGGACAGATCAGATTGCATTGTCATTCCTTTATGGTATTCAAAATCTGGCTTTGTCACCATGGCCCCTTGATATAGTTAAAACTGTAAGCATTACAAGGCAAATGCTATATTTAGGCCCTGAATTTGCAATCAGATTGTACAGAGGGATCCAAATTCAAAACAGGGACTGCAACACAGTGTGAAAATATGAATAACACAAAGAAGCTGCAAACTGAGCTAGAGGGGAAGTATGTTTGTCACATATTATGACTCACGCTATCCATTTTGCTCAAACACAGATCTTGTTTGCGTACAAGTTTCCTCACTGATCGGCACCATGAATCTCACCATACAAAAAATTTGAGAATTCACAGCTGTTTCTGTCAACCACAAATTCTGCTTGGAAATAGAACTGTTTCACATATACTGGATGCAGGTAGCACCTGTATCAGCAATGCTACATAACAACATTCTAGCTTGAGTCACCAAACTCAGAACACTGCTCTAATTGTTTTAATCTTTCTAAGAGTATATTCTTATCACACTGCATACCAGACTCACTTTTTTTCCCACAGTTTCTCTCTTAGCTTTGGTCATTATTGTGCAGGTGTTAGGATTAGCTTTACCAATCAGTAATCTGTAAAACATTAATTAATTAACAAGGCCTTGGTGGGCAGATGCACATAGTCAGCTTCTGTCTGGCAATATCAATACACTTGCTCTACAATAGCTGCACTCCAAGATCTAGGAGCCTGAGGCTGTGCCTGCTCAAGGTGCATGTAGACTGTTGATAAGTCCTTGTAGGTTTACTACAACTTATTGAAGTCAAGGCACATCAGAAGACCTACATCTCTACGCTGAAGGCTCTTCTCCCTTACAATCTGTGTTTGTCCAACTGAAAACACAGGCTTTGTGCTGATGCTGTAACAAAACCTTCTTCTGGGGTGAGTTAGAATAAAATGTTGCTGCTGTTAAGAGGAAATTTGAAACTCAGGCTGACCCACAAAATATAAAAAGGTCTAAAAAGAGAAGTTCTTTTGATGCCCTATTTTGTCATCAGGTATCTTGGTCTTCAGCCTCTCACCAGGAAGGCAGAAGCTCATGTGTCACTGTGGTAAATGATGGGATAGAGAGGAAAGAGTGAGTTCACAGCCCTGTTACACAATGTTATTAAACTTGATTCTTCTTGATCAAAAGTTCCAGAGTTTCTTCCCTTCCTCTCAAAGTCTCACTGATGTTTTTTTAATATTATTTTTTCCAGCTTAGCATTTTCAGGTGATATATCCTGGGAATAAGAAACATTCCAGCTATATCCAGATGAAAACAGCTATATGGAAAAATAAGTTAAAACCTATAATGACCACTAGATGACAGTTTCACCTCATCCTCTGAAAAACACTGCCACAGGAAAAATATTCTTTCTCCATATACTCTCTCATTGGATTTGGGATTCTAGTGATTCATTTTCTTATGTGTGGAGCTTCCTTTGTGGCATGGAGTTCTCACTTTAAAAAAACACATTTTCCTGAGGGTGACACAATAGTGCATATAAAACAATAGTGGCATATAAGGCAATTCTGAATGCAGCAAACACAGTATAATATTCACCAACAAGCTCATTCAGAATTGATTGGTGACATCCCTATGGTATATACAAAATCACAGTTTTGTAAGTAGCTTTTTTGTAGTGTTGTAAGTTCTGATGGGATAGAGAAGAGAATGGGGAAAAGCAGTGGGATATCTAGGGGTGGGGCATTAAAAGGCATATTGGGAGGATAGAGGAATTAATAAGAATTCAAAGGACTGCAGTTAAGGCCAGCAGGTTCTCTCCTTTTTCAGCACCCCATCTTCTCAGTGGGAAGGCTCCTATTCCTTTTTATTACAGGAATCCAAATCCATCTACAACCTGACACCCACTGGTCTCCTCTGACCCCACTGGTTCCCAAACCTCCTGGACTGCTCTTCTGGGAAAGAAAGCAGGTGGGTGTGAGGTCCCAGTGGAAAGGCAACAAAGGACAGAGGTTTATGGTCTAACTACTCCTGTGCTAATAGGATCAAAAAGGTAGATCATTGACCTCAGTGTAGATAGTAAAGCAGAATAGCATCTGCTTCAGTTGTTATTCAATTCAGACAATTGATGCTTATGTTCTAGGTAAAATAAACATCTGAAGTCAGCTTTGGCCAGATTTTCTACTCTTTTCTCTCAGCATACACCTGTAGCCCAGAACACCACACAACACATGAAGAGACTGAATCCTACTGTCGGATCTACTGGTACCATATGTGAGCTAAGCTTAATCTCCATCTTCCAGTTTGGGAAGAGGAAAAGGAGATGGGTAAGAAACCACTGCACACCAGCCCAGTGAATGAGAGTCATCAAAACCTGATAGAAAGCATGATGGAGAAAGTATGCAGAGGCCACATTTTCTGCCTCCATGAAAGATTAAACTGGAGAGGATCTTGAAAACTAAGGGGAGTTTATGCTGTCTTTTAATTGTAGGATCTAGGCATTCCCACACTGCTATGTGTGGTCTTTTTTTCTAAAGAAAACCCTATGAAACATGGCCAAGAATTTATATTCACAAGAAAACATAAGCATAAAAACCTGGTAGGAATATTTCTGTCACCAACCCTTTGCCCTTACATCTGTATCTTTCATGGCTCTCTTACACTGAGAACCATGAATCAAATATATATATATTTTTAAAAGTTTGCATCTTATTGCAGTCACATGTCAGCCCCCTTTATGTTTCTCCTGGGTAACCACCTCAATCCAAGCCACTGCCCCTGCTTTTTTTTCCTCTTTCCATTTTTCTGCATGCACTCAGACCTCTCAGTACTGAAATGCTGATAATAATATTAGAATTTTCATCAGCTTCCAAAATAAGGTTCCTATATCAAGTTTTGTTACAAATATATCACTAGGCACTGAAGATGTATGGTGTGAAAAGCTGTATATTCAAACACAAAACAAACAGATGACAGGGCATGGATGTATGTGATCCACCACACTCCTTGGCATGCTGTTTCAGGAAAGGGAAGTAGAAACATAGAATCATAGAATGATAGAATTGCTCAGGTTGGAAAAGACCTTAAAGATCATAAAGGTCCAAACGCAACCTAACTATACTACCCTAACTTTTTCTGATAGGATCGAGAGCATAGACCTGAAGTAGAAACCTTAGAAGAAGTTATATGGCAATGGCTTAGAGATTAATAACTGTAGGAACATGTGTTTTAGGAGTGTTTACTACTGCCAGCAGTTGCCCCTTCCCAACTCCAGAACACAAGGCAGAAGAATAACTCAACACATAACAGACCTGCTAACAAGCTGAACCTGATGTAGGGGATATCCAAACCAAAAGCATGGTACAAATGTAAGAGATGCCAGTGCCACAAGAGAGTAGCATGAGAGGTGATATGAAAGGTAGTTTTTTTGGGTTTTTTTGAAAAAAAAAAAGCTCTCTGCACCACATTCACGCAGTGAGGTTGATGAAAATAGGCACTCCTTGTTCTCTGGACTTAGTATTTAAAGAGCAGTCAGAATACTTTAGAATAGCAATAATACTGCCTGCCAGTAACAGTTTCTAGCCAAGGATTTTATAGCACTTCATCATTACTTATATGTTCAGTCTCATTGACCCCCTCTAAATCATCATTGGTATTTTAAATAGACAGAAACATGAAGGGTACAATAATCAGCATCCAGTCACACAGAACTACATTGTGCCCATTCAAAAATCACAGAATCAGAGAATGGTATGAGTTGGAAGAGACCTCAAGGATCATGAGTCTCCAACCCCACTGCCACATGCAGGGCCACCAACCTCCACATTTAATACAAGACCAGGTTGCCCAGGGCCCCATTCAACCTCGTCTTGAACACTTCCAGGGACAGGGCATCCACAACCTCTCTGGGCAGCTGTTCCAGCACCTCACCACTCTCACAGTAAAGAACTTCCCCCTGACATCCAATCTAAATCTTCCCTCTCTCAACTTAAAACCATTTCCCCTTGTCCTGCAGTTATCAACCCTTTCAAAGAGTTGATTCCCCTCCTGTTTGTAGGCTCCCTTTAGGTACTGAAAGGCTGCAATGAGGTCACCCCACAGCCTTCTTTTCTCCAGGCTGAAGAAGCCCAGCTCCCTCAGCCTGTCGTAGAGGAGGTTCTCCAGTCCCCCGATCATCTTTGTGGCTCTCCTCTGGACCCTCTCCAGAGGGTCTCTCTGTCTTTCTTGTACTGGGGGCTTCAGACCTGGACACAGTACTCCAGATGGGGCCTCACAAGAGCAGAGTAGAGGGGGACAATCACCTCCCTGTCCCTGCTGGCCACCCCTCTTTTGATGGAGCCCAGGATACTATTTGCTTTCCGAGCTGCAAGAGCACACTGCTGGCTCATGTTAAGCTTTTCATCCATCAGGACCCCCAGGTCCTTCTCCTCAGGGCTGCTCTCAAGGACCGCTCCTTCCAGTCTGTATGGATGCCAGGGATTCCCCCGGCTCAATTACAAAACCTTGCATTTTGCCATGTTGAACTTCATTAGGTTCACCCAGGCCCATCTTTCAAGGCTGTTGGGTCCCTCTGAATAGAAATCAGGAAAGATCAACTGCAATAGTAAAGAAAGATTGTTATAAGCACCCTCAAATCCATTTTTAAAAAGCTGACAATACCTCTAGTAAAAATGGGCATATTAATTCTAGAAATCCCACTTTTTCCTTACATAAAACAGGGCAATGATACTGAGCTACTTTGTGAACTGCATGGTCTTCTACTCATAATACTGTGTAGAAACTAAGCATCACCACTAGCATCAAAGTGCCTCCACACCAGAGCTTGACCATAGTTAACTGTGAATACTGCTAATCCATTTAAGAGAACAGAAAGTAAGAACTGTAATATCAAATTGAAATTGCTAAACTGAGGTCAAAAGGGGAAACTTTCCCTTCGCTCCCATCCCCCCATATTTCCACCATGTCATAGAAGTGCATATAACATTCTTACAGAGAATAGTGCTGAGTTTTTAAGGAATAACATTTTAAGGTCTTTTGGTATTTGATTTCAGATGCCACCTTGCTGCAAATCATTGTTTTTTCTCCATTTATTAAGTAATGCTTTCCACGGGACACTGGCTTTTATTTGCTTTTTTGTTTTCCTATGGTCTCTTCACTTCACACTGATCAGTGCTCAGCAGTGCTTGAGCTGTACAAGCTGATGAGCTCATGCCCTAAAGTGGAAAGGTTACACAAGACTCAGCTGCTAACACTCTGAAGGCTGAAATCTACAAACACTGCCACGTGTACGCAGGGATGGGAGGGTGGCTTTAAAAAGAGTGGGAAACAAACTGCAAAAACAATGTATAACATTGGGACTTTGGTTGGACGTCATCTGCTTTCATTTACCATTTCAAGCTCTACTGCACCAGCTGAAAGTAAACATTATTTCTACTCTTTATAACCATAATCATAACCATAAAACAGGACACAAAACTCACTTAGATGACTAAATGGGAGTGAAAGAGTCCAAGACACTAGATCTAAGGAACTAAAGTATAGTAGAATAACTCAAAAGAATTCTTAAATATTATTTCAGGAAGCTATTCCTTACTGCTCTACTCCTCTTGTCGTCAAAAGGAGAAAGAAATTTCTAGCTACTTTTAGGGGGTAGAAGAAAGAAAGTTTGTAAAAATTTCCGTGGTGGCTTTTCAGCTTATAGCCAGATTCCATTAACCTTATTCATTCCATAAAGGGAACAAATCTCAAGTCACATACAGTCCAACATATGATCTCTTAATTGCTTTTAATGCAGGAGGATTGTATTTCTCATGCCCTGGCTAAAGATCAAAAGAAAACTGTTAGGGCAGGAGGTAGACACCAAAATGTCTTTTGATGCCAGCTCTTTTTTTTTTCCTTTTTCAGACTTTCATCCAAAACATGCTTACTTTGGCAGCCAAACCATAGGGCCATGAAATCATAAAGAGCCACTGTCCAATTCTTACTTCTGCAAGACAGCAGACCCTGTTCTAATCCCTGAAAACTGCAGCTATTTTGATCAAAACTCTTTTGCCAAACTATGAAATCTTTTAAAATTGTTGCTGTTGCTGTTGTTCTGTCATCAGGATCTGGAGGTGTTCAGGAGACATATTTCTCCCAAAGGCTTTTGAGCTATTCTCTTTTGCCTGCCTTTTAATTACATAAAGAAAAAGGACTAAGGATTGCTGGAGAGAGGGGGAGAAAAATGACTTGTTCTGCTTAAGAACTTGCTTTCAAAAGACTGAATGAATGGCTCAGGGGATAATGAAGACTTACTTCTATGCCGCTGGCTCAAATCTGAGATGATTGAAGATCTTTGCTCTTTTATTACCTATGTATGCTATAGCAGTATCAAAATTGACAAAGATACAGTAAGCACTATATAAATACGGAGTTGCAGACAGTCTTTGATCTAAGAAACTTAGAATTTAAACATACACACCAGATACAGGAGAACAGGATATTATCAAGATGTTTGAAAGTGTATGCAATGTTGGCTGCACTTTCAGTGCTTTAATGCCCAGTTAGACCATCCTGGACTAAAGTGAAGATTTTCAAAAGCATACAGAGGTGTAAGAATTACAGATTTATTGAGAAGGCTCACCTCAAATGACCAACTCTGCAGGCTGATATACAGAGTTTCCATTTCTTTTGCAACATCCTGTTGAAAAAAATGTTAAATTATTATGCCGTTCAAGCAACAATAATAGCCTAAATAACTGTATGTCTCTGATCAAAAAAAGCAGAAACCAGCTCTTATGAGGACTTTTTTTGGCAGACATCAAAGCAGTTAAGTTGAATGTAAGACACCATACTCCTGCTGTGGAGAGAAGGTAGGCAGCAGATGGAATTCAAGGCATGAAATAAAGGACAGGAATTAATTAGAGGACAGAATAACTCAGAATTAGACTAGTAGGACAGAATTCATTTAGAGCAAGACTGATCATATTATCAATATTATCAGAAATCTAATAACTTCAGGCATAGTGAAACAGAACAGGAAATGCATAAACTCAAATAGCATAATTTCTGCAGTAATTCTCCATTGATCTTTGGATGCATTAAGCTCTCCCTTTTAATCACAGAAATTGCAGAATGGCCGAAGTGGGAAGGGACCTGAGGAGGACACCAGCTTCCAGCCCTGCTCACACAGGGACACCCAAAGCAGGCTGCCCAGGTCGATGTCCAGGTGGCTTCTGAAGATCTCCAAGGAGGATACTCCAGAGTTTCTTTGGGCAAGCTGTGCCAGTGCTCTGTCATCCACACAGTAAAGATGTGCTTCTCGAAGCTTAGATGGAAAAAGCTGAAGTGGTGTGGAAATATAGGCAGCAATTTAGGATAGGGAATGCTGTGCAGAAGTCACTTATGTAGGGACCAATACTGGATTTCTGTTCTCAGGGAGGTTTATGGACCTTTAATGTCATCATATTCAGATATTAATGCTCTATGAAGTCAAATTCTAGTCACTATAGTCTGCTAGGTGTTAACATATGATGCCGTAATGCATTATGAGTTAAATTCCTCTTTGATCTGCAATACAAAAACCTCCATCTCTCAGTAACGTCAGAATTTGATCTCACAGGAAAAATTAAGAACAGATTAGCTAAAACCTAAAACAAGTAAATAATGTCCTTTGGGGAATCATATCTGGCAGTTTACTAAGGAAATTCAAAAGTATAAATATTTACATTAGGAGGTACACAGACTTCTCGTAATATTATATAGCTGATTCCAATTTGGAATACATGCTGTTTTGCTTAAGTTTATTCCATCTGCTTTTGAAATCTGACCCATATCCCACATATAAACTTCATTATTTGCTCATCCTTTCTGTCCCTATCCCTGCTGGATTTTTTTTCTTTTTTTTCTCTCTCTCTTGGTTTTGTCTTTTATTGGGAATTCCATGTGCTTTTAAATTTTACCAAAGAATTGCTTTGATGAAAAGCTGTGAATAAAAAAAAAAGGCAGAATCCTAGATTGGTATTTACAAAATAGTTTCAACAGTTTCAAGCTGCATATTTATATATGAATATACAATATAATTTTACTATTATTTAATAGGATTACTGGACAATTTAGAAATGCTAGTGAAAACCAGGGATAAAATCCTCTTCTTTGTAGAATTTACAGTCTGAATAGTCAAAATAGACAGAGCGGAAGAAAAAACACCAAGCCTTCGTGCCAGACCTGTACTTTAAAGCTTTTCTACCTCACTCTTTTCCAGCATCTCAAAAGTAACTTGCAATTTCAGTAAGGTTTTATACCCATCAGTAAAAAAATGTGTAATATGCAGGGCCAAAAGAATGAAGCCATTGTCAGCACAGTGTGACACATCTGCACTGGGGGTTTGCAATAGCATTAGTGCACCAGGGCCCCTGCACTAGTGCAAAGAAGATCCTAATTAAAGCAATCTGTACAGCTCAAACTAGGGCTGGGCAGGCCCCAGACTATGCAGAGATTCCCAACAGCTTTTAAGCATGCAGATGCTGTCTGGGTCTTGCTGAATGAGCCCCATTCAGACATGTCTACCCTGTGTCTGCCCCTCTCATATAGTCAGGTTCCTGCAATGGTTTATCGCTTCCCATTTCCAAAGCAGAAGTAGGTTTATAATAAATTATTTGAAACTGACTTCTATCAGATCAGAAGAAGTTAACCTGAAGCTTGGAGCCCAGATTTCATCCAAAATATTTCGTCCTCCTTTATAAGGCTGTATCACAAGTTTCCAGTTCACAGTCTGAGAACCTGAATCTTTCACAGATGGATTCTCCTGAATCAATGCTTGATTATGCGAGGTAGGTGAAAATTGGAAAGAAAAAAGAAAAAAGAAAAAAAAAAAAAAAGAGAAGTTGGTCTCGCTATATAGTCTAAAGATGGGCATACAATGACATTCATCCTTGATTCACTGGATCTGGGAAACTAAGGGCACAGGATCAGTTCCAAATCTAACTTCACTGCTGGTAATAACTGGAGTGATAATGTGGTTTATTACACTGGAGCCCATGGATTAAACAGATAAACAGCAGAAAGTATACTTACAGTAGAAAGTTACAGTTACTTCTAGTGCTTGATACTTTTCTGAAGAGAATGTGCTGATGCTAAGCAGTACTAGAAAACATCTCATTCCTACTCTCTATAAGAAAATGACAAACCCCAGCACCACTAAAATTCCTTGAAAAAAAAATCACTTTTTACTAGCTTTGCACAGAAATGTTCAATGCCAGACACGGGTGAAAGTACACTCCAGGGTCAACATTTTGTTAGCTTTACTCAGTCTTAATGTACATAAGTTCTAAGGAGATGCATGGACTACTGGAAATGCCTCGAAAATGCACAGCCCTAATAGATTTGAATCAGGCCTCTATCTGAAGACCAGACATATAATCAAAATAGCAATGCTTTAACTAGGCATTAAGAAATAAAAAATGTGCCCTTGTCTTGGCCTCATCTTTATTTGAAAGTAATTTAACTGTTTCATTGGATAGATCCCTAGAGGGTTACCAAAGGATTTAAATAAGGTCATGTTATCCACTGAGGCTCTAAGGGTCTAGGAGTATAAGTAAAAACCTCACAGTTCTCTTTTAGTCAGTGAACCACTTCACTTTTGCCGATCTATCATCTTATGGGCCAGGCAGCTTCTGCTCTTCAGGTTCTATTTTAAAAAATGGTTTGCGGAGGAAACCACAGACAACAAAATCGTGAGGATTTACTTTTCAGGGCTGCATTATCATTAAAGTCTACAGAAACCTGCATCTGACAGGAAAGTGAAAGCAAATGGAGGGTCAGAAACATGCAACATGTTAATCCTGCTATTGTTTTCAGAGGAATACATATCTGGATCTTAAAAGTGGCTTTATTATTATAGATCCCATAAGGGTCCATATGGGTCCAAATTTCCTAGCCAGTCCAAATCTCTAAGTTGAGCCAAAGCTAATACAGATATTTTTGTGTTCTAGGTCATGTCCTATGTATATTCACATACAGAACAGAAAAGGCAGATTAACTGGTTGTCTCTGTGCACTGGGAGTTTTTCTGCAGAGAATTTAACCTTGTGCCAATTGATGACCCAAGACTAGAGTCGCAAAACCAGAGAGCTGAGTAGGTGGTTTCCAACTAACTACAGTGGTGTGTACAAGACCCCTCTGGACTTCTGCCAGATACAGTTTGGCAATCTGGAGAGCGTGGGCCAAGCTGTACAATGCAGGCCTGTGGTGGTTTAACACCCAAGGCACATGAATACTGCGAGGTTCAAAGGGATGCAGGGAAAAAAAGCATACAAAGCACAAAGCAGAATCTTTCTGTGGCTGCAAGATCTAGACTTAAAAGTTACTGCCTTGTCTCAGGGAATAACCTGGAGGCATAATCAGCTCTGATCTGTTTGTTTTTATCTCCTCCTGGGAACCATTATACGATATTAACAAAATAAATCAATTTTAAATAACTCAGTGTGTATACTCACTACAGAGCAGTTCTTTCTGGCATACCTCGGGGACGTTATGCAGTTCTCCACCATAATGAATGAATGAATGGGCCTTAGCTGTACTGCAATGGAGTAATTTGTTTTAATAATGTCTGAATATACACTGAGGTAATATTTGTGAAATCCCTAATAGTGTTCTCAGGGTAAAAAATCACATATTAAGGGAACAGTGATTATTTTCATTTAAAGAGCAGTTATGTGCAGAAAAGAGCCTCTAAAAATGACACCAGGAGAGTCATATTTACTCTGGTAAATGGTTTCAGTTCAGACTTGCCTGATGCACAAGTCATAGGTGTTTTCTTTCAAACGGCAGTTACAGAAACTTCACACAGGATTTGAAAGACATCTGCTTTTTATCCCCATACACACAAGGGAGAGCCTGCAACTATATTTAACTGAAGAGTTGGCAGCAAAGAGAGACACCAGATGCCCAGAATCTTCCTAATCCTTTACAAGAGAGTCCTCCTCCTTTTAGAAAAGGAACATTTTGGTTGGAGGTAGGTGGAAGTCGTATATGAACTAGAAACATCACAGAAAGAGCACTGTTTTAAGGGTGGGAGTCTCTCTTGGGAGTCTGTTTTCTAATATTAATTCCTTCTACCACTAAAAATGCCAGGATGTTCAAGAAGAGTATTGTAAGGTTTTCAAGAACGCCTTACTGGGGAAGATAAGACATGGATGAATCCAAGGATAAATCCTTTTTGGATTGGATAAAGACATGTCAGTGCCTTTAAGTCAGGTTAAGGACTGAATATTGCATGCTTGTCATTTTTTGATTTTCCACAAGTATCCAGGAATCAATGTCTCCTCTCAGTCAAATATTAAGCTGTTCTGAAGGTATTTCCTATCCTGACTTCTTTCTGCAGAGATTCTACCTGTTTCTTTTTAATTTATGATAGTTCTTTAGAGCTTTTAGTTCCAAGACCAAGAGAAAATATTTGTAAAATAACGGCTGAAATTTCATTAACAACACACAAAAATAAATTGCTGTAGGCCAATATTTGAAAGCCCAACTTCCCTATTAATAGCCAACTATTCACTGTCATTTGATAAAGCCTAACCTGCATTTAATTATGGCAGAACATCTTGTTTGGCTACAGGGTGTTTCTAATGATAAAAGATTAGCTGCTGAGATTTATGCAGTATATCTTTTTTTTTTTTTTTTTTTTTTTTTAAGGGATGCTGTTGACTGCTTTCTGTTCTCCAGGCTACCTGCTTACTAGACTATACCTTCCCTGATGTACACATTCATCACATTTTTTGTTGGAGTAATTCATTACATCATAAAGACAAGCTTGCGGCTTCTGGATTGCTGCTTCAACAGCAGTGGAGTTAAGAGCACTGCAAAAGCATGGTGCTGAAGATGAGACCGACAAGGAATTTCCAGGCTCAGCACTGCAATCAGTTACAGCCATCTCTCTCTTTCCAAACAACAATATCCCTTCTGGGCAACTGTTATTGATGTTTGGCTTTGACTCAGAAGCAAATCTTTGCAAGGATTGGAAAGTTTGAATGTAATCATTTGGCTGCCTTGCAGTTATCTCAAGTGAACAAAAATGTTTTTCATCTGTTAGGAACTTTGTTCAGCTCAAGGCAACTGAAACATCATCCCAACACTTCACAAACCTATACATTTCTCTCTTTAGTACTTTGTTTTTTCAGATTCAGGATCTAGACACTATAGAAACTGCTTAACAAAGTGAATAAAACCCAAATGCTTGGCACTGCTATAGAACTCTGTTTCATTGTGGGTGACAGCCCCATACTTTATTTGTACATGACAGATTCTGTTAAAGCTATGAGCTACAAATAAAAATTATTCTTGAGGAAGGAATTTAAATAACATGAGTATAAACCTTTGCTGGGAATCACTTAGAGACAGAGGTAAACTGTTCAACTGCCTATAGTCCAAGCTTCATGACTATCCACATGGCAATCTACATGATATAGCAGGTTTTCATTAATCCACATTTACAGGAATAGCTAAGAATTCATTAAAAAAAAAAAAGTTACTACATGAAAAGCACAGGATATAAACTAAGTTCACTCCTTTGAAAAAGGATTTTAGCATTCATTGCTAGGTTATTATAATACCCTAAATAATCATTCTTTACTTCATAACAGTAATAAAATCACATTTGGAAATCTTATCAGAAAACTATGAGCCTGACAAAAAAACCCCTTATGTTTACATCCTAATTAGGGAGTTTCCTCATGTACTTTAATTAGAACACAAGCATCATTCATATCTTTCAATTAGAAATAAGTCTATCTCAGTATATATTTCCTGGTGTGTTAGAAGAGACCATCGGAGGAATTGCATTATAAAACTGAAAGTTAATTGTTTTGGAATATTTTCAATCGCATGTTTGTGCATGGACAAAATCGCTGTATTTTCATTAAATAAAATAATATAGAAAGTCCTATTTATAAATAAAGATAGAAAGTAGCTGATGCCTACATCACTGCTGAAATCTGCCACTAAATTAGTTCGTCTGTGCAGAGGAAGTACCTGAAAACATATTCAGGAATACAACTACAGGTCAGTTAAATGTCTTCTAACGAAGAAGAGCAATGACAGCTTAAATTGGACAGTGCCAAGTGTCAGAAATCTTTAACTTGATTTAGTCAAAATAATGAAATAATGTGTACAAAGGCCTACTAAAAACAGCAGGTCCGACTTTGTTAACGCTGTTGCTAAAAAATTCTTCTATGAAGCTGCTTTAACAAAAAATAATTTTTTAAGCTTTTTTTGACAGTGATAAACTCATGCTTGGCCTGATTTAAAGGTGCACATGTCTTTCTTTAAGAGAAAAGTAAGTTAAGAGTATAAATAAACAGCTTACAGATTGTTTTCACAAAACTGAAGCAATGCTTGTTAGTGTGATGTTAGCAAATGTCAGAGTCTGAGCCAAAGATCACAGAAATAAAATGAAGCCTTTTCGGCTGACTCCAAGGTACAAACATATTATGATCTACTGATGATATATTTTGTCAGAACTACAGGCATCAGATGTTGCAGCCAGAGTGTTGGATATTTGCAGCCAGAGGGTTGTGGTCAATGGCTCTACGTCCAGGTGGAGTCCAGTCATGAGTGGTGATCCTCAAGATTCAGTCTTGGGACAGGTGCTCTTCAATATCTTTATCAAAGACATGGAGGGATCAGGTATACCCTCAGCAAGTTTGCTGATGACACTAAGCTGAGTGGTGCAGTTGACATGGTAGAAGGATGGGATGTTATCCAGAGGGACCTGCACAGGCTTGAGAAGTGAGCACGTGAGAACCTAATGAGATTCAGCAAAGCAAAGTGCATGATGTTGGACTTGGGCTTGGGCAATCCCAGATACATTTATAGACTGGGAAAAGAACTCACTGAGAGCAGCCCTGCAGAGAAGGACTTCAGGCTCTGGGGGGATGTGAAGCCAGTAGTGTGTGTGCTTGCACCCTGGAAGGCCAACAGTATCCTGAGCTGCATCAAAAGAGGGATGGCCACAGAGTGATGGAGGTGACTGTTTCTGTCCTTGTGAGGTCTCATCTGAAGTACTGCATTCAGGCCTGGAGGCCCCCAGTACAAGAAGGATGCAGAGCTGTTGGAGAGGGTCCAGAGGAGAGTCACAAAGATAATCAGAGGGTTGGAGCACCTCTTCTGTGAAGAAAGGTTGAGGGAGCTGGTGTTTCACTTGCAGAAAACAAACTTTTTACACAATCTGGTAGTGAGAGAACAAGGGAAAATGGTTTTAAATGGGGAGATTTCAATTAGATCTTAGGAAAGAAACCTTTACTCAGAGGGTATTGAGCTCTGGAGAAGCTGATGTCCCATCCCTAGAGGTGCCTAAGGCCAGGTTCGATGGGGTCCTGGACAACCTGATCTGATAGGTGGCAGCCCTTCCTATGGCTGTGGTTGGAACTGAGTGATCTTTACAATCCCTTCCAACCCAAACCATTCCATGATTCTGTGTAAAGATCCACCTGTGATCTGCTCAAGCACTTCTCTTCCAGGAAGAAAAGTGAATTCTAGAATATCAAGAACAACTGGAAACAAGCAAGACAGAGAGTGATATCCTTTAGCATGTCTTATTTTTGTGCGCTAAGGAAAAATGCTGCTTCATGCAATGAAGAAAGGGAAGTAGAGCAATATCAGTCTGCGCTTTGAAACAAACTGATTTGGGAAAGCATCATCTGCACCTCCCTTTTCTAAAGTTAGATATAAAGCTATCCTACCTCACTGGAAAAACAGATGTGTGATAATACACATGGCACACTGTATCTCCTTAGAACAAATCTTTTCTATTTTTCAGACATTTTAATATGTTTTGCAACTCCTGTGCGAAGTTACAGACCTCAAGCCTTTTTTGTTGTTGTTGTTGCTTTTGTGGTAGTTAAAACTGGCTTTGTTGTCTTGAGACATTCAACTTGAAGATTGTCCAACCTAGTCTTCACAGGCTATGCCTTCCTGTAAATAATATACAGGACGAAATATTTTAATTAAATGGCTGACTTTCCTATATATTTTCTTATATGGTTTAGTGACTTGTGGTAGCAAGGGTAATGGGAGGATGGTTGGACTAGATGATCTTGTAGGTCCTTTTTAACCTTGTGGTTCTATGATTCTGTGATTCTATCTTTTTCTCCTCCCTGTTTCCTTATGTTAAAGCATGTTTTGTCTGGCATTAAGTAACGAATGAGTCACTGTCAGCATTTGTACTGTCAGGTACTAATAAAATACTAGTAATATTCAGGAATAAAAATTCTGCAGGTCTGTTGGAGCTACAAAATTTGCACCTGAGACCAAACTTGCTGTAGTGTTTCAGCTCATGGGAACCACAGGAATTACTTTCAGCTCAACTTGATACATTGCATTTCATTACAATATTTTATGTAACTGGTGCTTATTTGTGTATTAGACAACAGAAGACAAAAACTCTGCTGGCTGCAAGGGCCAGTAACTATGTGCATTAAAGCCAGTGCAAGTACTGGAGACAAATCTTTTACATGGTACTACGCAGAGAGTACTACCTCCCATTTGGTCCTCCCCTCAAGCGAGTTTGAAGACAAAACTGACAAAATTAATCTCCAGAATTGTAGCAAGACTTTAACAGATGAGAATGGTACCATACAAAAGCAAACCTCAGTGACAAAGAGCCCCTGAAAAACAAACAAAAAACCAAACAAGTGATGTGTTCCAAGTTGTAATAAAAGGAATAATATTATTTAAGATTTCCAGTTTGCTAGGGGAAAAAAAAAAAAGCACTTGCAAATCTAGATCTGTTCCATCATTATTTTTATTTCTGTATGAAATTCTCAGAGAGCCTCAGTCCCAGACACTAAGTTAATTTGCACAAAAAAAAAAAAGTTACAGGTTGGATAAAGACTGTAGATACTTCAGAAGAGAGAGAGACAGTGTATTTGTGTACAAAACACCTGTTGCTGTAGGGCTCTGATTCTATCTGGAGGCTCTCTGTATTTCTGACAGAAATAATACTAGCAATCGTAATAATAGTTGAAAGCACATGCTGTTAGCTAAACTGGAGGCATCCATGTGTAAAACTAACAGTACAGTCAGGAAACCACAGAACCAAAATATTAACGTTGGAATGCTGGAGATGAAAGGACAAAGAACACAGGATGAGCACAAAGTCTGTGTTAGGAAACACTGCTCTGAACATGCAGACTTTGCAACAGGAAATAAAATCTCCTTCAAAACTTGGTTATTTTAGCAAAGCAATAGAGCAGACCGGCACGATTTTGCCCCAGGAAGAGTCCAAGGTACCACCTCAGATTTCTCTTGCTCTTTTTCTGATAATGGTTCAATATGCGTGTGACTGGATTGATGATTTCTCTGTGGTTATGAGGTAGAGCATAGCCTGCAATGCTCACTAGTACGATAACTATAATATCACTTTCAACACAGTATTTCCTGGTGGTAATGTATGACAAGGGACAGAAAAAGTTCAGCTGGGTTTTCAGGAAGAGCAGCACTTGCCTGTTTTATTTGGTCATGTGGACAAACAAACAAGAAGATATTTAATTCGGTCAGTCTCATTGGACAAGATGATGCTTTCTTCAGAGATGATGAAATCTTACAACATTTATTCTTACGATCTAAATTCTGTTCAGAAAGGCAGGTGCTCTGATACCCCTTTTGCAGAGTTTAACTGCTGGTTTTAAATAAACTTGGAGGTCTACATTAAAAGCTCTTGGTCTTCAGTAGAGCTTTGGTACTCACCAAGAGCTGCAGAAGAGTGGCTTCACTCTACGAAACGTGAAAATCTGCAAGATTATACAGTTGTAAACCAAAGGGCTCATACAATAATACACTCAATAGACCCTGTGGTCTCCAAACGTGCATTCAAGGATATTCAAACACTTTGGAATTACTGGGCTTGTACGAAGTGAAGCTAAAGCCATGCCCTTGACTTTAAGGTAAAAGTCGTCTAACTATCACCATCTCTGCTCTTCATTTCCATGAAGCTTTGCCAATGGAAATTCAGCTCAAGTTGAGCACCACCAGACATGGTGTCACTACTGTTGCTGGGCTGGTCCATGACAGTTAACTTTTCTGGGCCACTATGTGATGCAGAATGTGTGCTGGTACAGTAGAAATCCTTGCTGCTGGACTCTCAACTAAGTGTCAAGTCAGCTGTTGGATGAGGTGATGGAGCAGCCCCAGGGACACACATCTCTCTAAATCTGCAAAATGAGCCTTGATGTCTGCAGCTGCATTAGACAGATCTTGCCATCCGCTTCTGACATATCATCACACTGGCATACTAAAACCTTTCCAGAGCAAAATCGGAATTTTTTTGAGATTAACTCTTTTTCAGATTCAATGCAAGTAGAAGATGTTTTCACTTTTAATTATGATAGACACAGAAACTTAGTGTATGAAATCATGTTCACTTCTCAGATAAACATTTCAGTTTATCTTTTGGCTTATTTCACAGCTGACCACTTCTAAAACTGTTAGGGCATACACAAACACAAAAGGATTAAGGAAGCGCACTGGGATTTTAATGTGTATATATAGACATTGCCTTGCAAGGGAAAAACATTCTTGATTTGCAGTGGTGTTTTCAGCGCTGCTACAGTCCCACTCATCTTGCATTACTGAGCAAATTGGCAGCAAAAATTATTTCGATATCTATCGAGCAACAAATTTAAGGAAACTGAGCTATTCCACTGAGACTTTGTCAGAAAGTCAGATGAGAGATCCCAGTGTCTTTGCTAGGAAAGAAATAACAAAAATAATCTTCATGTGCTTAGAAGGGAAACCAGGGGCCCATGCTTTACAGTCATCTCACTACAGAGTTGTAAAAGGAATGCACTTTCAGTAAAGGAATGAACCAGTTTCCAGACAAGTTCTCCTTCCTCAGAGGCTGGAGATTGACAATACATCTATACTAACAGTGCTGGGAACTGCAAGTGTGAAGTGAAATGAAATATTTATGATGTTATTGCAAGTGCTACATACGTATAAACTTCAAGTTCCTGTGCCTTTCACTGGAGAGCCTGTTCTCTGCTCCACAGTGCAGGCTTATAAAATCTACAAGCTTCAAGGGCTATGTTTTAAACTCCAGAAAATAATCTTTCTGTCCTGAGATGGATAAAAGCATATGCAAGATAATGTCAATTTTCCTGTTACAAATTTAATGCTTGCTTGACAGTTCTAAAGATGAAGGTCTTATCTGGAAAAATAAAGCTTTGGCACACACAACTTCTACAGTGCAGCTCCCAAAGGCAGTGAGGAGAGCTGCCCACTCCTTCACTGCCTCATCTTATTCCTTTTTCCTGAGTGTGCGCTGCCCCTAACATACCACTGGTTCTTCTGGAAATGGGACTCAAGTGCTGCTTTCAGACACAGGTTTCAACTCCCACCTATTTGTCTCAACTGATTAGAGAGAAAAGTGTAATGGACAAAATTTCAAATTCATTTCCCAGTTCTTGTACTCATTTCAGAGCCCTGAAAATCTGGAAATTACCAGGTTGGGAAATTGTTCCTTTCTCTCCTGGCTCACAATGCAGCAGCCCCCTGACAGTACCCAGACAGTATGAGAAAGGTCAGAGCTCTGTAGCAAGAGCTGAGGCCCCAGCAAACCCCTAGGCTCAAGGCATTTGGAAAAGCTGCCCAGTACGAGGAATTCTGCAAGCTGAAAATCAATATGGGCATTTGGGAACTCCTCTAGGAGATCCTGTGGCAAGAATCTGCCTCATTTTTATTTTGTAATGTACAGAGCATATTTATGCATCTACAGACATATTTCCCCAACCACGAACACAAACTCTTCAGAACCTTTTGTTAAGTACTCTGTGTGATTTTCATAGAAAAGGGATGATAGTAGTTACAGTGCCTTCAGAGCTCATGAGCTAAACACTGGCAAAATGCATAAAAACATTTCTCATCTATCAAGGATAATAAACTGAATTTTCTCAGCACCTCACTTTCAGCCTCCACACCATAGTGATCACAACTTCTGAATGTATCTCATAAGAGAAAACAAGTAAATCTTCTGGGCATGTCAGTGTGACTGTGCATGCTCACAAGTAAACTGACTGGGAGACAGGGGAGGAATTTTTCTCCAAGTCAGGCTTATACAGCACTGAAGACATTTTCTTTCCCCCTGCATCAGTCATGCTTATTTGCCAGAGCTGATTGCAGTCACCAGCATCTGCTGCAACAGCATTCAGCAACAGTCTTCCTATTTTCAAAGTGCAGCTAAGGACAGTTAAAATTTCCAAACACACCAATGCTTGCAGCATATTTAATCTCAGCCTGAAGAACAACCTTTTACACAGGCAGAGGGTGAGAGGACAAGAGTGAACAGTTTAAAAGTAAAATATGGAAGTTTTATACTAGCTGTAAAAAAGAAATTCTTTACTGTGAGGATGGTGAGGTAATGGAGCAGGTTGCCCAGAAAAGCTGTAGATGTCCCATCC
Source organism: Chrysolophus pictus (assembly GCA_037305975.1). NCBI lineage: Eukaryota > Metazoa > Chordata > Aves > Galliformes > Phasianidae > Chrysolophus > Chrysolophus pictus. The sequence goes on along the minus strand of CM074576.1, from coordinate 112,344,021 downwards.
CTCTAAGTGCTCAGGGCCAGTCTGGATAGGGTCTGGGGCAACCTGGTCTAGGGGGAGGTAAACAGAGGTCTGGAACTGGATGATCTTTAAAGTCCCTTCCAACCCAAACTATTCTGTCAGTCTATAACGCGTATGGGCAATCCAACGCAATGGGCTTCATTGTAAAGGAGGAAAGATGAAGTGGTTTTATGGACTCAACAATGTTGGGTAATAAGCAGAAACTCTACTACAGTGACTAGCATTGATCTGTATAGACCAAAAGGGAAAAGTCACTTGTGCTTACTGACATCAAAAGACTTACAAGGAGAGGGCATGAGGAGCTACTGCAGAAATCTGAGCATCCATCCAAATGTAAGGTCTAAGGAAAATCATCCTAAAATCTAACCTCTGCCAATGAGGACTCTTATTTCCCACTGTGACAAAGGATTCATTTTAGTCATAAGCTTCATCAGATGCCATGCAGCAAGTGAAAATAGGTCACAGCTTAGAGGAAAAGCTGTCAGTAAATAACTGAAGTATTTTTAAGTCAAAAGAACGCTGTGAGTTGGTTTTCCCTCTTCTCTCCCACCCAGTCTTGTTTGTCATGATTTGGACTCAGAGATCACCTCCCAAAAAAGACCTGAAGAAACCTTTCATCATGATCTCTTCTCAAATTATATTTAATTCCTCAGCATAATGTCTGTGTGGTTGTTTTTCTTGTTTTGTTTTGTTTCCCATTTCTTGCTAAATAAAAACAATTTTAAAACCAGAGGGCTGCTTGCTTAATTTTTACATAACTGAGAGGTTGAGTTTTATTTCATGTGATCTCCAAGTGAAGTGTAGAGGGAAAACAGGATACTGTATCTGGCATCAAATATGTGGCAATCACACAAAGTAAACTCTTGATATGTCTGTAATCTCTTTGTTGGCTTATCCCTGATTCAATTTAAGGCCCTGGAAAAAGCCACCAAACCTCTTCATATAAAGTGTGAGATGGAATTTATTAGTCACAGCAATTTGCTTGTCATGGGACTCTGGTAATAAGAGAGGGTAGTGTAAGGAAAGGAAAAAACCTAGAGGTGTGATTCCTTTGTTTCTTAGTCCTACCTGTCAAAGAGAAGAGAGCTCCAGCTAGTTTAACACACAGAAGCTAGGCATAGTAAGGTACACCTAAGGGAAAGCTTGACTTTAAAACTTGTCTTCTCATTTCCTCAGCCCTTAGGATGCAAACAAATCCATATGCTTTAAAAACATAAAAACAGAAGGATGGAAAGGGATGTTGTAGATTGTTACAAGGATGTAATTTTGTAAGAGTACACAGCAGATGTATGCTCATCTTTCCACTAGATATCATTTTTCTTGCACCTTTTTCACATTCTTTTTTCATTTCAGTTCAGATGACATTATTCACTGAGAAAAATGGACTTATCTCTATTTACTTTCAAAAATCACATTGCCCACCCTATTCCTACCTCATTCTGAGGGATGAAAAAAACTTTTTCACAGGCAGGTAGTACGTGCTCCATGTTCTTACACACCCCATTCTCCTTTCCAAGAGAGGATATGAAAGACTTTCTAGGAAAGGTATGTTAGACAAATAAGAAAACTACCAAGGAGCGGAGAGCTTAAAAGAAGGAGCCAGAGGGAGCAGGAATTTCCTCCTCACATAAATACCCCAAGCTTCACCTAACTAATGTGAAGTACCCATGCAGCCTAGTGAAGAGCAGCTTGGAGACTGTGCACTGCTTTGTGCCTGCCATGATGGTACAAGATGGGAAAAGCAAATGGGGCCCTGGCTGTGCAGTGGTCCTCTGTTCCCTCAGGATTGTTCTGTTGATCTGTCTGGGGACAGAGCAGGAAAGTCACTAGAGAAATTTGTGAGGCAGGCCAGCAAAAAAGCAAATGGGAGTGGTTGGGTGGAAACAAAGGAAAGGAATTTAGTGGGATTTAGACTAGATATTAGGAAGAGATTTTTGCCCTCATTTTACTGTGAGAGTGGTGAGACATTGGAATAGGTTGTCCACTGAGGTTGTGAATGTCCCTTCCCTGGAAGCATTCAAGGCCAGGCTGGATTGGGCTCTGAGCAACCTGGTCTAGAGGAAGGAGTCCCTGCCTATAGCAGGGAATTGGAACAAGATGATTTTAAAGGCCCCTTCCAAACTAAACCATTCTATCAATTCCTCAGTGGAGAATTTCAAAAAGGGTGCAAGGGAGCCATACTACAGCAGGTGGAAAACATATCCAACAAACACAGATTGGGTACCCCCCTCTCACACCTTCACAATACCCCAAGGGACCCATAGCTCTTACCACCAGTGCTATGTGGAATCCAGGCTGCTCTGCAGCGGCCATCTCAGGAGGTGGGCTGTGCCCCAGGCCTCCCCTCACTCAGCTGCTTCCTGTGCCTACTACCCTCAGCTGCACTAGAATGTTCTGTGGCCCGTTACCAGAGGCCAGTTGCTAACGGCAACTGCCAATCACCAATTGCCAGCTCCTCACCTTCCCTTCCCAGTTTGCAAAACCTCACCTCTCCCTGAGGCTGTGCAGGGCAAGAGGCATTCTCCCAGCAGAAGTCACTTTGCAGGACTCCAGCATCTGACGCAGCCCCACAGAAATCACCCAAGCAGTAGGCTGCAATGATATGTGAGCAGAGTAATTGCCCTTCGCATGAGCCAGGAGGGTTAAGACAGGGTTTAACACAATGAGAAGGGGTGATTTTGCACAGAAATTCAGCAGTGATTGAAAACAGCCCTATTTTCTTCTGTGTCAGGCAGTCCAGCTCAGCACAGCGTGCTGCCAGCTACAGTGTTTGGGATACTGCTAACAACACCGCCTTAATGTAGTGACAAAAATAACCGAGAACTGAGTCATGTTTTCCTTTTCTTTTAACAGTTTTTCATCATAAATAAAATCAGGGTATTTCAGGGCATCCCTTTCAGGGCACGTCTGGGTAAAGAGAAAAGTGCTTCGTGCCCACCCATACACCCATCAACAGGAGGCCATTTTGTGGGGTGGAGGCGGTGGCTGGACTGGACTCATGTCCTTGCCTGGAGCCTCTTTCTCTGGGGCATACAACTCAATGCAACAGCAGCCATCCATCTCACTTCATGTCAACACATTTTGAGATGAAGAAAAGGCTTTTATAGAGATTTTCTTTTTCATAGTTTGAAGTTATTTACTGAAAAAGCAAACTCTTGTAAAGTTTCATCTTGTAAAGTTTTCTTGACCACCTTTTTACTTTCCTCCTTATTTTCTTCCTTTCTTTTCTTTAAAGGACGCTCAATTGTTTTTTCAAACCAACATTCACTTATTGGAAAAATAAAGGAAGAAACTGTGAGAAATTTCAAATTAAATGGAAAAAATATTTTTGGCAACTTTTAAGGAAAGCAATTCCAAACACTGACTGTTCTTTAAAGTGAAATCCTTTAGCTAATTTCCCTAGTTCTTTTTGTGAGTTATGAGACAAGTAAATGGATGAATGGAGGATTATTCTTGATGGTACTTAGAACATCTCTGTAAATTCTTAGTATCACAGAATCATAGTTATGTTTGGACCTCCAATTCTGCTTTTTCTTCCTTCTCCTCAGTTAAAAGGTTGCCAAACTGGGTCTCAAGGCAAATTCAGGATCCTGCTGAAAAAGTGGCCACAGCCTGTGCAGGAGTAGTGTTGGTTATGCACTATTTTACACTATACTTAGCAAAAATAAGACAGTCAGGGCAAGCCAATGCAGACTGCAGATAGTTAGGAAAGATACAATACATGATGAAGATGCTAGATCTCCCAAATTCCAAAATGAATCATAAAGACATATGTAATCTCACTTCAATCTGGGGGGAGCCCTTTGGATATTCCTATTGTGAGGGGATTTTGAGGTACTTAAGTATTACAGAGGAATCACAGTGGCACTGGCTGTTCTTTGCAGTTCTCTTGGAGGCATAGCAAGAGCCAGCCCCAGTATCCCCATCTTTCTAAGTAACCATAGGATTACTCCACTACCTCAGTAAATTCTATCTTCCTTAGTGACTCAAAAGGCAGTAAATACATATTGTGATGTTCTGATACAGGCTCACTCCAGACATCTTTGATTAAGAAGGAAACTGTTTTTTTCTTGTATCACTTCCCCTACCTTCCAGTTGCCTCACAATGTTTTTGTTCTTCCCGACAGAAGAAAAACACTGATCCACCTGTTCATGTCATCTCTCTTTCAGTCAGCTGCTTTACACGTTTGTTGATGGAGGGCTGAAAAATGGGCCAGAGCAACCGTCCTAAGCAAGAGAAAAGCTACCAGTACTTCTAGTTCATCAACATCACACATATTTTGGAGTGGGACTGATTAGGACTGCTGTTAGTAACAGGGAACTGTGTCAGAGGTGCTGTATTCTATAAATTAGTTTAAGGTGAGGTAATGTGTGTGCCAACATACACACAACAACATGTTTGCTAGTTCATCAGATCTGGTAGGCAAATGTCTGGGAGAAACAAGACCTGCAACACTTTCAAGTATTGATTCTAAGAGTTTTGTAAACCTTACAAAATGTCCAAACATAATTATATGCAGTTTCTTGAAACACTAAAAAACATTGCATTTTCTTCATACAGGAAAAAATACTGAGAAAAAAAAATTGGCATCCAGACTCAGTCTAGCTGGACAGCAAGAACAGCCTTGTTCTCAAAGTGTGGCATTTACCACTGGAAACTCCTAAATTTTAATTCACCCCATCTGCAACCTGTGTAGCACTCTTTAAAGTAATTTAATTCTAGTCCAGACAGCAAATCTTGTATGCTGCTGAGCAGATTAGTCATACAAGTGTATTTCTTTCTGTGGGACTACTCATGTGAGTAACTTCTGGGAGGTTTAGAGGCAAACCTGAGCCTCTGTATGGAGCCTCATAGAAGGAGAAAAATCTACCACAAATGTTAATTAGTTGGACCTCCATGGAGAAAGAAGTATTTATGGTAAAGCTAGAATAAATAGTAAGATAGAAAAATCTATTAAAAAAAACACAATAGTTTCCTAAGTAGCAGAGTCCTTATTAATTGCTTTAAATATCATTAAACTGGACTGTGGAATTGCAAATGTGGAGAATCAAATAGAAACACCTTGTTGAGGACACACAGAAAATGAGTCAGTAATGCTCTTCTGTTTGTAGTATCCATCATCTTTCAGCGGGTGATTATAACACCTGAGAGAAGAATACGATTGCTATGCAGCAAATCCTGATAAATGAATCCAACCACAAATCACTCAGAATTGTCATTTCTCTTTTGAACCAAAACCAGAGTGTTGTTCTATAGCCTTTGGGAACTTAAACTGGAACTGGACCCTCTTCAAACTTACTTTAGTTAATTATAAAGGAGAACTAACATTTTTTCTCCCTGAAGCTCCATTTCCACTTGAACTTTTCCAGCGCTGTGCTGTGAGTCAGTTCCAACTTACCAGGCTGGTTAACAAACAGTTAGTATCCCGTACTGAAACTGAGCAGGAACAATTTCAGTTCCAGATAAAACTGAACTGAGCTCCTGATATGACACATCCTTGCTTATGCTGGGATCACCTAATCATGTGGATTTGCTTAAGGAAAATCCAATCTGAAACAATCATTCTTTAGAAAACTGAGGTTTATGTACCACTTCAACTTCCTGTTACTGTCTGTGTCTTTACTACTTGCCTTTCTTCCACATGATCCCAAAATACTAGTTAAGTCTCTTGATTCCAGGGAGATACTGGTTTCTTCTTCCATAAGAAAATCAAGATGCTGTACAGAGCACTGAAAATAGGGTTGGAAGAAGGATATGGGAACCCTGGTGGCAATTTGTTTCCCTTGTCCTACAGTTCACTAAGCTGGTGGTGCTTTAGCTACTTGCAAAAGACTTCCTTTGCTCTATAAAATGCACAACAGACAGATTAGGAATAATGCAGCCCTCAAGAGGACTGACTCCAAAAGCACATGTTCCTGAGCCAGGCAACAGCCATATTTCATGCCAATGGCCATCTTCAAGTAAGATTTAATACTTTCTTCTTCTTTCTTTTTTTTTCTTTCCCCAAATAGGAATATTATGTAGATTTTCTGGATTTTGAATTGGAGTTGTCCAGATCTGAGTTGAGCCACAAAAATGTATTTAAACAGCAAAGTGTATAACTGAAATACTGCACAGATCAGCATCCCAGTGGTGGTTATATCTTGCATGAGATGACATTATGTGCTATTATCAGGTTTTGATTATGACATTTGGATGACTCATAACTGTAAGTTTGTTTTTTTTTTTTTTTTAATCTTCCTAGCCTCATACAGAGATTGGGGGGAAAAGCATGTGAAGGTGAACTCAGTGACTGCATACATTGCCCTGCACTGTGGAGAATAAAGCTCTCAGCTTGCTTGGAATTTACTAAAGTTACCAAATACTAGAGTATATGTACCATAATTTATTCATTCTTTCCATACCAGAGAGGCCTCCCTCTGAGCAGAGCTTATTCCATTTTCCATCTGGAAATATTCCCCTTTGAGAAGCCAGTGACTTGATAGAGTGGTTATTCTCACTCTGGGGGAAAGAAATGAAAACCTACATGAATTCCAAGGACTTAGCAGCACTGATGTGTTATATTATCCAGAATCAAAGGGATTATTTACTATTTACACTAAAGCCTTTAGCATTGCTGAGGCAGAAAATTATAGTTTACCCCGTACTCGCATATTCCTGCACTCATACACTGTCGAGAGCTTTAAGAAAGTGCCTTAGACTTAATAAAGTTGAAGTCTGCAGATTTTACAAGCATGTGCATGCTGGCAGCCCGTGTTCATGCCTTTTTTTCCAGCAGAGTATGTTTGCACCATCCGGACACCAAAATTAGCTCAGAAACAGTTGAGCTGTCTTAGTGTGGAAATTCACCTGGGATAATTGACCTCGCTGAGAAGATGAAACTCCCTCACACAGGACTGAGTTTAGCTAACAGCCAGCTCGGGTCTCTCTCCAACATACCACACTTAAGGTATGCTGCTTTATCCAGTCCAAACACAGATGGGGCCTGAGAGAGCTAATGTGCTGTAAATACTAAGTCACAGAAAGTTCACACAGGGATCCAACATATTCAGATACACAGCATGAAATTAACAAGTTACAAGAGACTGAAAAGTATAACTGAAAAAGCAGCTGCTGGGCAGCCTGTACACAGGGCTGTCCTTAACACTCAAGAGTGTTAGGCCTGCTTGGAATTTGCAGAGGAAAACTGAAGTTAAAGAGGGCAACAATCGCATGTTTTGTGCAGCGCTTGGCTGCATTGCCAATGAAAGGAAAAGCAGACTTGGGCTCATAAGCACTTTACTGATCCTTTGCTTTGTTTTCCCTTACCTCACCCTAACACCTTTCAAATTACCTTATTAACATAAGCAACTTGTTAAATTACACAGACGTTTCATATTTGCAGCAGTTTTAGGGAGGAGTGATAGTCACACAATGGCATCTGCAGCTGATTGTCATTTATTTATCCAACAGAGTTTTCAAATCTCTTGCCCAAAATCAGAACAGCAATCCTCACAGGGAATGCAGTGCCAAAAGCACACATACATGCGAGGCTGTCTGAAATTTTAATTGCACAAAGGTCAGGAAGTTCAGGCTGAAGGTTCCCACAGCAGCTCAAGCCCCTTTCCCCTGCATGTCACATTGGACAATGGGGTCTTTCACTACATAATCTCACAGAATGGGCAATTCAGCACGCTGCTCAACACATATAACCATCTCCTATGCTGCAGAGGACTTCCACTCCTCTTCTGTCATCTCAGAGGAACTCCTCTACCTCTTTCCATCCCTAGGAGTGCTAATCATGCTCCAGAAACCCCTACACAATCAGTTAGAAGGAAGCTTATGTATCTAAGTAAATACACAAATTCAACAAGGTGTCAAGTACATATATATCTTGTAGAACACTGTTGGATTCATTGATTAGTGTACAAGCTTCTATTTAGGCACATGTTTAAACAGTGGCTAGGTGAGTCTCAGAATCCTGAATGTGGAGGAGAAGACTGATTCCAAGTTCTTCTAATTCTTGCTGTGATAGACAGAAGCCAAAAAACATTAGTGATAACAAAAAGCTAAACTGTTTTAAGATGAATTTGAGTTCATGAGGAGCGTTAGAAAAACTAGGGGAAGAATGACAGCAAGAGACTAGGTTTAGAGAGTCTTCAAATCTTACCCAGCCCCATGGTCCTCTTTTCCTCTACACCGACTTTATATGCACTGCTGACTCGCTTCTGTATCAGCAGCTTAGGTGTATTGCCACCTTACAGCAATTCTGGACCAGCTGCAAAATCTCCGTAGATTTGAAAAGCTCTCACAAAAGATTTGTGTCATTTTCTGTGGGCAAATAACCAAAACCAGACTCTGCCCTTACTGACAGCTTCGGTAGGTCTGACTACTTCACCTGGAATTCATAGAATGCACAAGATGCTTGTATGAAGGCCTGAATGTGGAAAAGATTCTTATTTTTTCCATATGTTTATGTATGTGCTTATCTGGAGAAAAAGAGAATTAAGGGATTGTTCTCTGTACCAGTTTAAATTCTCCTAAAAGGACAGAACATTAAAAACAAACAAACAAAAGAACCCATGCTCAAATAAACAAAACAGAGAACAGATTCTTCTTAAGTCCCTTCAAATTATGATTATGTACAAAAATAAAATTTGACATCTTCTTTTCTTATTACAGTTCTCAGTTCTATTGTAGCTGAGCCTGCAAGCTGCAAATTAGCCATCATATTGTGCTGAATTCTCTAAACAGACAAGGAATGGGATAGTCCCAGTTAGCAGCACTAACACTATTTTGACAAGACAAGGGCCAGAAATTTTATAGATGGGAAAACGAAGTGTGAAGAGGGCAAGTGGTTTCTTTCAGGTCACACAAAAAGCCTGTGGCTGAGCAGGACCTGACACAAGATTTTCCCTACATTCAAGTAACTGCTTTAGCCAGTCTAAATACCCGCCCATCCATGCTGCATACAGTTCAGATTACTCCCCACATTTTTCAGGACAGAGCTAAATGCGTCTATGCTAGAGGAAGCCCAGGTACTACTGAGAATAGTTCATTCTATGTTCTCCAGAACATAGATTTTATTTTAGCTGGCATAGAAATAAACTGTAGATATAAACCATACCAAACAGTTCAGCTTTACAGCAGTACCTACTTCAGCGTGCTTTGCACTCTCAAACATTCTGACAAATCCTCACAGTACGTGCACAGCATGTAATTTATGCCACTGAATTCATCTGATAAAAACATCATCTCAGTGAGCTGCAACACATTTCTTGTTGTTGCAGGCATTTTAAATGGAAAAGGAAGATAATTTAAAATATTGATTATATCTAGGACTAGACAGCTGCCATGTAATTCTGGAAGAGGTGAGAAGGGATTCGGTATAAACACTGTCAACCTTTTCTTGAGCGGGTTGGTCTTGAGTATGGCTATAAGCAACACTATACCACCTGGACTGGGAAAGGTTGACATCTGACAGTGAGATGTATTTATATGACCAAGTAGAAGAATGTGAAAAAGCAAAAAAAAAAGCAAAACATTTATTCTCATTAAATTGATTAGGGTTGCATGTTAAAAAATGAGCTAAGAGGTAATCTACTTCAACCCAACCTGAGTAAGCCACCAGCTTTAATCAAAAGAAGTGTCCACTGATGCCAACTATGACTTACAGAGTTTGGATCCAAGATGCTTCTGCATAAAATGGAAATAACTTATGCTGAGTGAAAAGTAGAGTTAGTCTCCTAGTGCTAATTCTACAACACACTATAGCTCAAGCACTAAAGCAGGATTAACTCATAATACCCACTGATTAAAAAAGAGAAAAAGACCAGACCTTACATCACACAAAGCAAATGACTGGATACCAGCCAGATGTTTGAGTAAATGTCTACTTGCTCCACTAACATGTACTGCCTCTAAAATTCTCTGGGAAACTTTCCCTAATGGCACTGGTGTGGCAAAACAGATACTTAGTTTGTTCATTCTTCCCAATTTTGTCACTTACACCACACTCCTATGAGCTCTGATACACTTTCCCTATTTTCATCCAGAAGTCCTTTCAACATTTGTAGTGTTTGAGTGCTGCTTTTTGAAGAACTTGTAAGCAGATCTCAGGAAGATTTGAAATTTATGGCTTTCATATAACAATGTGCTTTTGCCCAAAACAGCACGTGGATAATCCTAGCAGAGAAGCTTCATGAGAACTCATGACTGGAAATTGTTGTTGGGGCAAATTCAGATAAATGTAATATGACAAAAATGAATATGAGGTAGATCAACCATTTGAATGTGGTAACTAGATATGTAACTGGCTCTCCCATAATTGAGAACTTTAGTCAGGATGCCTTTCTTGAATGCAAGTGCTAGATGAGTTGAAGAATCTAAAGAGATTCTTGTGAAATCTTAGGCTACATGGAATGGAAGACAAGTAATTAGCATTGTTTTTTTGTTTTTCTTTCTCAGCGTAACATCTATTTACTTAATTAACAGCTATACAGAATCTTAAGAGATTCTGTCTACAGAGGTCTACATGAATATAGATATTCTCACTTAAATGCCATATATAACACTGAGGCAGCTAATTATGAAGCATTCTGTGTGCAGGGAACTGGGAAAAAAATTGATCAAAACCTTCCGACTACAGTGCAGTGATTCATTTTTACCTGTATAATGACATTTTATTATTGTTATTTATTTATTTCTCACTTAGTAATTTCTTGCCAACAGGCCATTTGGACAGTCCAGGAAAACCATAATATGTGATTAGAACTCATTGTAATAGAAAACAGCTTTCTTCCCAGGAGAAGGGAGAGAAAAAGAGAAATTCAGCAAGTGCTGGTACAACTGCCTGTAGTTTGAATTACTAATGTATGATGTCATGTACCTTGGCTCTTCTTTCCAGCCTGAGCACAGTTCAGACTGCTGTTTCAGGCAGCAAACAGACAGAGCCGGTACCACACAAACATAAGCAAGCTCATACCCAGGGAGAAGTTGTGGCTGAGGTCAGGGCAACATTACAGACTCCACTACAGTATCTCTTTGTTAATCCCCATTTATCAGTGGTGTTGATCAACACTGTGGAACAGTATTCAGGTCTAGACTGTAACTCAGATAAGGTCAGACTCCACACACTCCTTCCTGACTTTCCTCTCTAAAGCAACCTCAAAATATTACACGTATGCCAAAGGCCAAAATCTCAGCTGAAAAATCTGACAACCACTTTGTAAAGCTGGAACCTGTATCGTGTTGGCCTTGAGCCTTCTGTAAGAGATCCCATGTTAATACACTTAAATCTTTCAGAGGCCTATGTCTAAATCCAGAAGAATTCAGGAGGTGTACACATGGGGCCAAGAATTCACACCTAAATAGCTAAGTAAGATCAGTAAGTGCATTCCTCTTCAATTTTGTTTAGCACTGGTCTGACAGCTTTTCATATGCTTTCTGTTATGAAAATTGTACAGGGGCAGTGTAAATCTGTACAAATGCTGCTTTTAAAATTAGTTTTAGGGTTCAGTTGTCTACAGGTCACACATAATCTGCCCTGCAGCTGGAGCTGGTAGCGCTTGCTATTATGCAGCTGCATACTGGAACTAGAAGGAGCACAAAACAATGAAAGAGACTAAAGAGTAGCCAACTTCTGTTTGTCATGTAGTTGAACTATTGACTTATTAGGTGAGAGGCTCCTTGTATTAGTCCTCATCCCTCTCATTACTCTTCCCTTTTGATAAAATGCTCTAGGAACCTTTTTTTTTTTTTTTTGTGAGTTTGTTTGTTTGTTTGTTTTGGTTTGTTTTGGTTTTTTTGTGTGTGTTTTTTTGGTGTGTGTGGTATTTCTGAAATCGTCTAGATGAATCCCATGTGTGTTGAGTGCAGAGTAGTTAGGGATTTAGCTGCAGAGAGCCTTCATAACCTCACCCTTTGGCAAAGTGAACAGTGAACTCTGGAGTTAATCCCTTCATATGATAAAGATAATAATGCTGTCAGAAAATAGAAGCATGAATGGAAATAAAGGAGAAGCAAGCCATTGGGGCATACTAGAAGTCTCGATGGATCTAAAACCCAGAATGAATGAACTGCAAATGAAAAAAATGGTCTTTTTTTGTGCACAATTTCTGTGATGGATGACTAAAAGATAGTGTTGCATTATCTGCCTGTCACCTAAAACTTAAAAAAAAAAAAATATATATATATATATATATATATAACATCAGAATGAGGAATAAGGCATTGAAAATTATGAAAGTGTTACATGAATTAATACTCCCCTGCAATACTTTACTGTCAACACATGTCAGAAGATCAGCCCAGTTCTGTGACTAATGGGGCAGGGAGACCCATGCCGCAGGAAAGAGGAAAGGGAAAAAGGGGAAAGGTAGGGAAATGGACCTAAAAACAAAACAGCGGCAATGATCTGAGGAAGAAAGCTAATTTACTAAAAAAAAAAGATATCAGAATGCAAGAGAACACAATATAATACCATATGATTGGAATTGAAGCTAATAAATCAAATAAAATGAGAGGGAGAGTCCAGCAAACCACAGGCCTTACTCTAATGCTGAAGGTGAGGCAAGTAGGGAGCATTCATTCTGCCGAGACAAGCAGAAAAGAGGAGTGAAGAAGAGGGAAACAGAGGCCTTTGAGATCAGAATGAAGATACTTAAGAAAAAATCAGGAAACGACTGGGTCATCATTAGATATTGGATCAGTAATCCACAGTCTGTGAAAATGTGTAGCACTGGTTTTGTGCAGCATTGAGTGAATGCTCTTGCTGCTGTATAAGTGCAATAATTTAGATGAATGTCAGAGTGGGGAAAAAGTGGCCCAGATTAACATCAAACTGAAGTATTAATCTGAAGAGAGAAAGTCCAGTTCACTTCTTGTAAAGGAAAAAAGAAGAATCTGGGCACTCACTGAGGGAGTCACTGAGGCCAGGAATTCAGTAGAGTGTAGGAAAGAAATAGAAATTTCCTAGGGAAAGAAAATACACCAGGGCAGAGGATGCAATTCACTGAAAATGCTTTGAAGGATATTGTGCTGGGCATAAGCAATTTTTCACAAGTTAAGAGAGGTGGAAGGAAGTAATTTCAATCAGCATTAAGTTATTTAATAAGTATTTGCTACTGAGACGTTTACAGCTTTCCTGAAGCAATTAATAGTGGCTATACATGAATGCAAAATACCAGAGTATCTAATTTCATGAGGCAATTCTTTTATTTTTGGAAGTAAAAAAAAGTAGGTTACAGAAGACAAATAAAGCATAACAACTAGATGAAAGAAATACATTTCTCAAGAGGACTGCCTAGGATGTCACAGATTATTTTGCAAGAATTCAAATAAACTAAAATTTAAGGCATTATAAGAATTGCTCAAAATCAGATAGGTCAAATTCTGTGTCCAGTTACATCAGTTCAAGCTTATGGTTTTCTCCTGTGGTACAGGTATGATTGAATGGAAAATAAACCTTGGTCCAGCAAAACTTACATCTTGACACCCTTCTCAGTAAATGTTTTACAAACTTTACCAGTAAAAACAAAAGGAAGAACCACTGCAGGGTGCATTTTATGAGAGAAAATAAAGTCTCTTTTGGAACAGTCACTGACAGAATTGGAATCAATTCAGCTGTAGTTCAAATGGGAATCCTTATTATAAAAGAAAACAGTGATCTACCGCCCAAACGCAGCTGAAAGGAACTCTTATATAGCGCACTGCATCATTCCCAGAGAGCCTGTGTAATTGTATCTATAGCTCCAGCCCTAAATATCAATGGCCCAAACTCTCCCATTTGTTACATGGCTTCAAGAGATTTTAAGTAGGAGAGATTTGGCCCAAAATAAGGTAAAACAGATGGCTTGACCATTTTGTCTCCTTCTGAAGTAAAGAAATAAATAAAATGTTCACTGCAAAGCAGCTGCCCCTCAAATGCCTATTCAGCTTAGAAGATCATACAGTAGTCTCATTCCTAGCCAGTGAAGTCAGGCTGTAACCAAGACAGCAGAGAGTGTAAATCTCCACTGTATGAAATGGCCCAGGCTGATAAAGCGGATTGTTGTGCAAGTACATCTGTGTCTGTGTCTAGGTAAAGTAAGAAAGCGTATGGCTTAGGGTCGGAGTTAGGGACAGGAAATAGCCCACCAAATCCTTTACCAGAGCAGCTGTGGGTGAGTTGCCAGTTGGATGAGCACTGCAGGCGGGCTGAAGCATGCTTCTGAGCATGGAGTGCGGGGGTCACAGGAACAGGAGGCAGACAGATGGGAAAGGATAATCCGGTAAAGGAAGATCACCCTGTGCCAACTGATTCTGGCATCATACAGTGATGCTATTCCTCAGGGGGAAAGTGCTCAATCCAGCCTGACCTCAGACTAATCATTACAGTTGGTGTGTAGAGAAGAGCTCAGAAAAAGACAGCTCTTTTGCTCCAGCCTGCACTCCTGACTTGACAGACTGGGGCCCATGAGCTGGCAGCACACAAATCTATAAAGATGGGGAAAATAACAGCTTCCCTTTAATCATTCTAAATCTGGCACTAGGTCAAGCTTTTCTTTATCATTTTCCAGTGAAACTGGGGCTTTTTTTCTTTCCTTTCATTAAAATAAACGAATGTATGATTGATGATCCTGCAGCCTGATATCTCCTGCACATAAAAAGATACAGGATAAGATACAGCAGTGGCAATTGCCAAAACAGCACATACTGATGTGTTCCAACTCTCATCTCCAGACACCCCTCAAAAGGGAGGAAGCCCATTTCCATGGCCTTGTGAGCCACTGGCTTCTCTGCTGCTGTGGAGGGAAAAACACAGGGGTGATCTTATAAAGAAGGGGCCTTAACCAAAAGGTTAAGTTGTGGCCAGTCTGCTTATCCTAGAGAGGTTGATGAGAGACAAGGGAGTAGTAACACTGACTTATGCAATAGTAATGCAGCAAAGCACAGCAGAATTGAAATGAAAATCAGCTGAGGAATTAAAATTCTTTCTCTTACCATCCAAGCACACTGGTACACTTGAGAATGGGCAGATCCTCCAGAGCTTAATTCCATTTTGGAAAGGCTGTTGAACTGAATCCAAACAGAAAATCAGTTTGAGCTGATATTTTCAATCTCAGACCACACAGGAACTTATCTTGATGATTTTGCTGATGCTGAGCCAGGATGAGCAAACTTCATTTTTTCTGGTTCCAAATAACAGCAGAATTTGACATTGGCACCAGGGACCTTCCTGTATGGGAACTGCTTGTGTCTAGTAGGGTCCAAACCTCATGCTTTAGACATTTATCAACTTTCCTGTCTCTCCCAGTATGTATTGCTCACCCAAATGTGCACTGTGATGGTGCTTTGCCATGCAAACCTTTGCAACAGGCTATTCACCAGAAAAACGTTTCACTAGCCTAAATTGATGCCCTCTCCCGAGAAACCAGCCAATTCCCTTTTCTGCTCTGTGTGAAGTGATCTAGGAGCTGCTGGGCCCCCAGCTCAAACTCCTGGATATACCCTTGAATACACCTTAGATCCCAGATGTGAATGTGCATGCTTATGCACTGTACAGGCACAGAGGAATCAGGAAGGAAATGTCCAGTCCTTCACACTGGCATCCCTTATTTTCCTTTCCCTTCCCTGCCAAAATACTGTAGCTACCCACCTTTGTGCTGCTTTTTTTTTTTTTTTTTTCTTTAAAGATATAGGTACAGAGTATAGATAGATAAGATAATAAGGTAAGATAGGTAAGATATAGAGAGGTAAAGATATAGAGAGGTACAGAGAAACTGAACTGCTGGAAATGTATCGCTGCACCCCTAGCAGAGAAGCAGATTAACAAATTCTTCTCTGTTCTTGAGTCTCAGCATGTGCATCCTCACGGCAACTGCTCACTAAAAGCTCCCAGTAACATTGGTGCCAGATGATAGATTTTTCTGTGAATGTCACAGAAAAATGCTGTGTTTTGCATCATCCTCTTCCTTACATGTAGAACTGCCCCACTGTGGTCACACACCTTCCTGGACTTTATCTATCCAAACAGATGATAAAAATGACGGTCTGAAAACCAATGAGCCACATTAAACCACAGGATCTCAATCTTTCTAGTTGCCTCCCCCAAGAAATTATCATTATATTCCTAATTCACTCAGACCTATGCATTCTGTATTGAAGCAGATACAGAACATCAAGTGGGCCACCTCCATGAGGCCCCCAAAAACCTAGAGATTTACATTTAAATGAACAATGGTTCATAGAAGATTCTGAAGGCTGAAAATCCCAGAAACAAAAGAACATGTTCAATCTGAGTCATGACTCCCACTTAAGTGCTTCTGGGATATTTCCTTCCTGTTCCCCTACAAAGACGGACAGGTTTTCTTTTAAGAAATTCACTCCTCCTCAGTTGGACTTTTTTACAATGAAAATTCAACAGGAGCACAAAGCTGGAGTTTGTGGGTAACTGGCAAGATCAAACTATGAGAGTTGTTTTAAAAGTTACTTGATACTTAATGAATTGCAAACTCAGTAGAGTACCAGCTGGAAACAGCTAAGCCATTAACCAGCAAGAGATGAGAAAGAATAATGATGAAATGAGTCAGTAACACAGATATCCTGGAGAAAATACTTCAGGCACTGCAGGGCAACATAAACAAGTGTGTTATATATAGAACTGGTCCTTGCTTCAACACACAGATCTTAAAGTTGACCCCAAACAGAAAGCTACTGCAGGTACAGAGAGAAATACGTAGGATGGCTGTGTGATTTGAAGCCTAGGCTGTGAGCCAGGAGTTTCCAGTTTCCCTTTTTCCCAGTTTAGCTTGTCTGCTTGTCCCCAGTCTTTGCAGGCAAACAGGCCGCAACACTGAGGAAGTTATGATCTGCAGGCAAATGATTTGCGGCTCTCTGTTAGCCAGCCAGGCCAGAAGCCCTGGGGTCCTTGTCCCAGACCACGTGTTCTTTGTAGTAGAGGCTGTGTCCTTGCTCTGGGAATGCTAACCTTGGTTGCACACACTCCCTAACAAGGATGAGTACCAGAAATTAAAGCATTTACCTTTTAGATCAAAAAGGAGCTGAAGGTTCTTTAATACTTCAGCTACAGGCCTTTAGTTACAGAGCTTTTTCTATGTTTATGGCCTAAAATCTCCACTAGATGCACCATTTTGCTCAAAAAATATTAGCTGCTTTTGTCTATACTAGATCATGGAGGATTAAGAAAGAATATGTAGGAGTGATTTATTTATGCAATGAGTGTTTTAACATTGGTCCAAAGCATTTGTTTTCTTTTTTGGTGGGGAGGATGGGCTGAATTCTCTGTTTCAGAGTCAACGTTGCTAACAGAGTGGGATTTTAAGTATGCCTCTTGGCAATATGGTTAGTCTGTAAAATAGAAATGTTTTTGGATTCAGTTCTGTACTTCACAAATTTATGATTTACCCTGGACAACAATCTTAAAAAAATGATGATAAGGTAACAAATTACTAATACTGGACCGAATGCTTTGTTTCTTAAGAACTATTTCCCACAGTCTTCTTTTAGGCTCCATTAAGAAAAAAGTTAAGGTGGCTCTCAGAATTTGTTGTTTCTCAATAAACAGTACATAAGAGTAGCAAAAGGACAGAATTCTTATCATATAATTCAGCTTGAGGAACAGCTGAATTTGAAAGAAAACAGTCTTGCACTGTGTTATATCTTTTTGTTCTCTGGATCCTGGATGGCAGCTTCTTTGCCAAGCTTCTCCTTGAAAGCTTAAACAAATTGGGTACAATTTACACCTCTAAAGATCCTTGCAAATTTTGTCAGATTTATTCCGTACTCTTTTGTATATCTAGGAAAAATGTGATTTTGAACAAAAATCAGTCCATCAGTTCTGAGACAGAAATACGCAGCTCCTAAGACAAAGAATAGGTAATTGTTATTCTCTACCTTTTCCTGGGGGCAGAGGAAAGTGTTAGCACTTTTCCAAAATTGTTTGATTCACATTGCCGAAAAATTGTAAAAAAAGATATTACTTGGTAAGACTTCAAAATAAGACTCTTTTTCCCTTGCTTAGTTGCAGCAAAGTAATTTCTACAGTCCCCACTATAAAGTGCTCACCTCTGTAAAAGAAAGAACATTGCAGATGAGATAAAATGTATAGACATTTCCGGCTTCCTGTCTCTCCTTTATGAAAGCAATACTTTGGACCTCTTCTCTCTTCTTAGCAACTGATTGCCACAAAAGTTGTAGGAATACAGTTATCTTCAAGATTTCCAGCAGTTTCAAGAACTGCTAGATGAAAATGAAAAGCAAGATTAGCCCACTAACAAAGTTGCAAAAAGAAAAGAGAAAAAAAAAGAGAAAAAAGTTCATGTTAAGAAAACACTATACTAGAGAGAATTTGTATGAGGAAATTAAAGCGAATGGGGGTAAGTTAGATACTTAACCACAGGATGCAAGTAACAGCCATTTTTTAAGTGCAGGAGGCAAGCCAATGAGGGCTTCCAAGTCCACATTCCCTGATGACATAATCTCTGCCATAGACAGATGCTCTGCTGATATTAAGCCCAAAATCAGCATTCTCCTTCTCAGATTTGGTTCATTCAGCTAAGGAGTATTTAGAGAGGTTAGCAATTTAGCTGGAAGTATTTCACCCAACATTGATATTCACAGTGAAGGTTTCATCCTTGGGGCTGTAATTTCTTCATGACTTCAAACCAAAATTATCTCAATTTACTACTGCACAAATAAAGGCAATGAAACCTAAGGATGTAGTGATGCCTTTTCACATGTCAAAATTAAATTCATTCCTTTTTTTTTCCAATTGGAATATTTCAAGCCACTGGAATGTTTTGTAGTCTAGATCTTTTGTGCATTTGGGATTAAAAACAGCCAAGATACTTCATTTTTTAAATAGTCTTCTGTATTGTAGAACTATTATTTTCCCCTTAATAAAAGTTAATTACAGTCTGCTGGATACAGCTGGATTCATTTCATAATGCAGAACAGCACGTGAAGCACAGTTCTACCACAAAAATTCTCAGTTCCCTCTGCTCCTTCTTTTTGTTTTGGCTTGGGTCACTTCAGTAAGGGAAACTTCATCATGTGAAATGCACAACAGGATAAATTCTGCACTCAGCCCTCTCTGTTCTCCCCCATCCAGCCACTTTCATTTCAAAGAAGTGCCCATATTTCACAAGGATGTTCCTCTCAAGCAAGCCAAACCTTCTGCTTTGGCACAGTCACACAAGAAATCTGGGTGATGAAGCCCAGAGCTGCACTGTGATCTCATACAATTTCTTGCTTTGAGATATTCAAGCCAGCTGTCCAGTGCTTGAGAAAGTTGACTTGGCAGAGGAGGAGGAGACACTTCATACCTCTGCCACCACCCAGACTGATTCACTCTCACTGACCTCGCTCACAAGAGAGTCCCCATGCAGGAAGGTGCAGCCCAAAGCCTGTTCAAACTGTGGCTGCTGTCAAAAGATGTCATGGAATGTGCTTGACAATCTGCATGACCTACACCAATGCCGCAACAAATTTCTCGTGATGCACTGACCAAATTCTCCACTAGCACTGGCAAAAGAGCATTTTTCAGTGTCAAATTCATCAAAGCCTCAACCTCACCTAACAGCAAAAATTGAGGGTCCTCTGTATTGTTCACGGCAGAATGGGCATGCATGACAAAGAAAATGTGTGTCTCATTCATCAGATATGAGCTTTACTTTCACAACTGAAGCATCACCATACCAGTCTGTTGAATATTTACATAGTGACCTTCATTTTTTTATCCTTAGATATCAAAGCAACTTACAAAGAGAAGAGTCAGTCTTTCTCAGATGTCAAGAACTTTTGCAGAGGAGGAAGTAGATACGTGCTGAGATAATGTAAAAAAGGTTAGCAGCGTAGGCAGAAAATTAGAGGCATGGTTCTGAGCAGCTGGCAAATCTCTTGAAGTGGAGTATTACATTCTAATTGTTTTGAAACTACAAGAACAGAAGAAATCTCCTATGTTTTTTTTTCTCACTAAACTCATCACAGGTCAATCTGTGCTTTCAGAACCTAAAAAAACCAGATCATCTGGTTCTTCATCAGCTGTGGAGTATGTACTATACTAGTTACTGTCATTTCCTAACTCTTCAAAGGATTTAGTACTCTCTTGTTCACTCTGCCCAAAAGAGAACAATAAGGCCTGTAGTGACAAATTATTCAACTACATAGTAGAGTTCCCACAATAAAAGACATCTGGTACTGCACAAAACAGCAAAGCTATAGATTAGCAAGATATTTGCAGTCCTGTGCTCTTGAGAAGCATATTGCTTTATTTAAACAGAGTGCAAATCAGCATGAGTAATGAGATGAGAAAATAAGATAATTAAGATATAGCCTTATGCAACCTTTTACATCTCCTTTGCTGAGGTTTAATTCCAGTGTGAGCAGTTGTACAGACTTAATTAGTCAGAGCTCTGCTTCTAGAGAGAGGCAGGTGACATACTGCATTTGAAGACACCTTGGACAAAGTACAGTCAAAAACTCTGTCTTGCATAAACACCATGCATACAAGCTTCACCATTTTTATGGAGCCAGACTGAGCCTTTTATTTAATTAAATACCGTGATATAGATACTACGTTATTTATCCCAAACTTAGAAAATAAGCAATGAACAAGATCAGTCCATTAATCTTATGAATGTAACTAGCAAGCTATCTGACCAAATATGAAAATAAGTGCTTTCTTCCCATATTATTTTTTTCCAAGAATATCCTGTGATGATTTCATTAGTATAAGAACAGGTGCTTTTTCTTTTTTAGAATAGAACAAAATCTATCTGTTCACATCCTGAAGTACAGTATATGGATCAGTTGGCTAGGAAACTCTAAACTTGGGTGACCCAACAGACCCTCTTTGTCTTATCTGTAACTTCTCCAGCAAGGCATTTTCACATTTCAGTTTTCACATTACTGAATTTACTGGGAAAAAAAAATACGGAACGCATGCTCCATGTAAGCTGAAGAGGAGATCTCTTAGCAGAGGGAGATCTGAAGCATGGTGAGTTGGGAATAGTTATATGAGCCCTGGGGAAAAAGATCATCTTCAATGGAAAACTAATGAAAGCCAAGCAAATTCATTTGGAATATGAATATGAAAATCACAGGACAACTTTGGGTAAATAGTGACGTCAGCAGGTGGCCAGGAGAGACGTGCCAATGTTCATTCTCAGCCCATAAATGATCACAACAAATAAATGCAAATGAAAGCTGAAGGTCACTTATTCATGTCTGTGCAGTAAGAGAATTAATGAAAGAGTATGACAAGAGTATCGTGTAAGGTTAGCCACACAGCTACTAATTATTGCTGAGGTTATTGCTTTCAAGAACACCTAGTTACAGTGCCCTGCTGTGACTGGCAAAAACGGGAACTTGTTCTGCAGATGTATTGACTGCAGCTTCATATCATGATATCAGTACCTTGGGTTCTTTAGAACAGGAAGCCAGCCAGCCTTCTTGTCATGAGAGATACTCCAGTTCTCTTTTCAGAAAATGAAAGAAATCTGCTTTACTGTTGTGACTGGAATCTGACCTGAGTGGCTGCACTCCATTCCAGCTTCTGTGGGAAGCCTGGTCTCTGGTCTCTGCTCCTCCAAACCACCAGAACTTGGCACTCAGATAAAATGCTTTAGACTATTGTTATCTCTTCTATAAGAAGTAGGTTTGGTTTAATGTCACAAAACCTCATCAGTTTTGGTTTTGTTCTGTTAGTTCAGACATGAGATTGTTCATAACAGAGTTCTTTTATAATTAAACCTCAGTGGTTAGATGGGTAAGATGGCAAATTCCAATCTTAGGCTACTGATATGAAACTAATTTGGGCTACTGAAGTTGTGGTAGAGCTTGTCTTGGTATGACTTTGAAGAACTCACTGTTGTTCTAAAATGGGAACTATATTCTCTGCTACTCAAATTTACCTTCTCAGGGTTTTCAAACAGCAGAATGTATAATGACTAATTTCTCTTCTTTGATTGGAACAAAAACATTTAGTGATGTATTATTTTCAATTTTCTGCTATGTAGAAAACATTCTTGAATTTCTCAGAGTAAGACTGCACTTGCAAGAAACTCGTCAAGATTCAATTATACATTAAAAAGTAGAGTATTTTATGATAGCAAAGGCAAGAGGTGTAGAGTCAGAATCCTTATAAGGCAGAAGTTCAGTGCAGTTAGCTGAACTATGCCACAAAGCTGTCCCGTCTTTAGAAAAGTTGTTGCAATCAAATAAAATATTTTCCAGCACATCCCAAGAAAAAGTTTTTTTAACCAGTGAAGTTTTCTTTCTTGTGGCAGGGCCTCGGGGCTTCTGTCAGCCAGTTTTGCAACCAAAACTACCCTATGGTTAGATTATATAAATACCAAGATTTAAAAAAAAGAAAAGCAGAAATAACTTTGAGGCTTGACTTTTCTATAAATATTCACCTAAGTTCTGTGCAGATATTTATAATACAGAGGAGACTGTTTTCACCAAATAGGTCCAGGAACTAGCAAATGATCAGATCAAAGATTCTCAAAAATTGCTCCCTGGCAACTTTTGCATTTGTCATTCTCTATGATTACTGAAAAAAAAAACCTTCTTAGAGATAACTTCCCTACCTCCTGACAGGTTCTTTCACAACACTGTTGACTCCGGGTACCATAGAAATGCCTCTGAATACTCAGATATGTTTAGTGTGTATAGCCAGGTTTTGATCTGTAGTGCTCAGCACGCTCACCAAAGAAAGAGCAGACTTTCATCATCCGGATGGGGAAGATTCTTATCACAGATTTTTACATCAAGCAAAGATCTTTTACTGCAGCTAGCTATCTTTTCTGTTGAGCAGTACTGCTCACTGTTTGCAAAGCAAAGCACTGTGTAATATGGGCGAGGGCACTGCAGTCTAACCAAGTGCAATTTGTTTAAGCTGATACAAATCTATAGAAGCCAAGTAGATGGATTCTTGAGAAAGGCAGCAAAAATGCTCAGAGCCAGAGAAATATTTTAAAAAGAGAATGTAGTGACTATGCAAATGGCTATTGAACTGAGAGAGCAGTTAAATAAAAAGAACAGATAGGACAGTGATGCCCAGAGCAGAGGGAATGAGATGCACTTCTCCTGCTGAAGCAAGGACATTGAATAGGCTGTAGTGAATACATTAGCATTAAATAGTGGACATTAGCATTAAAATTGTGAAAGTTATTTCCTCACCTCTTTACTGCTTTTGTGTCCCTGAAATGCCAGGTTTGGTGAATTTTGGGACTTGTTAAATTCTTGTTGAAGGAGTCAGGAACATAAATAAACATATTTTTAGTACAAACTTTTTAGTTAGAGAGGTTCCATTTCACTAGGCATAGGAAAATTACCAGTATGTTTCTTCCAACAGAAATGTTTGCTTAACCCCTTACTTGCTCCTACAGATAAACAGCATTCTCTTGGTCTCAATCACTCTTTAACGTATCTGTTTATTTTACTGCTTCCTCCTTCTCATCAGCACCATTTTTTTTTCCCTGCATTGGAAACCATATCGGATAAAATCCTTTCTTTAAGCCCAACTTGCTTCAGTAATGGACCTGACCAAAATACAGCTAAGCTGGTACCAGAGTAAGGCTTGGATCATGATACAGAAAGGTTCAGCTGGCTTGCTTTGACAAGAAGCATATTGTCTTTATATCTCTCATGTGTTAAGGTTTGCAATCTTTTCTACTTTCTTTCCTTCCTGCAAGAGACAGCCAGAACTACCCCTTTATCTTCCCAGACTTGATATTCTTATCTAACTTCCAGGAAGACTCAGTCACACAAAGTCATGCAAAGAGGAAAAAGAGAACTGCAAGAAATACTTAATAACATCTATGGAATGCAAAACACTGAACTGTGTAACATTGCTTTAGCTCAAGGATGTTATTTATCACTAGTCTGGGACAATACTTTTTCTTGGAAAAGAGCTGTCATTCTGCTGCAGATGGACTCTAGAAGATAAGCTGTGATCGTAGAATGATGCTGGTTTGTCCTCTTTTATCTCAACAGACCAGTAAATCAATGAATAGTCCAATTTTCAGACAGTCTGGTGCTCACTTCACAGTCAGCAGTCTTAATTTCCAGACGAACTGAAGTGCAGTGTCCCCCTACTGTATGACAGCCACGTTAGTGAGTAATTGCACTGTGAGCTAATATGAATTTTGCACAGGCTGCTGCTTCAGCAACACAAAGTGGAACAGTTAGATCAGATCAGGCTTCAGAGTAGGCAGGTGGCAGATGAGCCTGTGATAGTTAAGATACACCAGTGTACTATATGGGCACAGGTAGGACTCAACACCAATCAAATTAACACTGAAAGGAAGATGGGCAGATTTATGTTAGACGCAAGGAAGAAATTCTTTTCCATGAGGGTAGTGGGGTACTGGAATAGGTTGCCCAGAGAAGCTGTGGATGCCCCATCTCTGGAGGTGTTCAAGGCCAGGTTGGATGGGACTCTGGGTAACCTGATCTAGTGGGTGGTATCCTTGCCCATGGCAGGGGGTTGGAACTGGGTGATCTGTACAATCCCTTGCAACTCAGGCCATTCTATGATTCTATGATATCTTAGCAATGGCCACTTGTCTTCACCTGTAAAATGGATAGGAGTAGCACAGTAGTGGAGTTATTGGAAATAACACATTTATGTTTGTAAGTAAAAGTGTTTAGCTGCTGCAGGAATTATAGGACATGGTTAAGAGACTTGAAGATGACCAGCTAGCCAGTGCTAATTGCTGGATGGAACACAAGGTTGTTGGTAGGCAAGGAGTTGGGGTTTTTTTGCACAGTGATTTCTTTAGATACGTATTTTTCTTAGTTATGTCAGCATCTAGCCCAGAGATCTTTTTGGAAGTGAAAGGTTATAGCTTTTTTTTTTTTTCATTGTCTCTGTTCTGGCACATAGAAATTATGAATTTCACTAGCTGACAATATGTGTATTTATTGGCATTTTCTGCTGTTGACCCTGGGAAACAACATGACTTAGAAGTTTTCACACAGGGGTGAGGAAAGGAATATGACTCTCACTGAGCATTTTTAAAATAATCTCCCCCTATCATATCTCATTCCAAATAAATAGCGGAAAAATTATACTTTCCTTAGATCCTCAAACACAGTTTTGATTTTTGCTCAGATGTTATGAAGGAACTTCATCATTACAGAAGTAGAATTAGTTTACACACTTTCCTTTTTTTCTGAGGCATTGAAAATATTAACACTGGCTCTGCCTAAATAGCATTTAATGTCAGCATCTCGTCATTTCAGCCAAGTGCAATGCTGACTTTCAAAGGAGTCTGCAGTCTAAAAAGTGGCTCTGTAAAAGTGATACTGGGATACTTTATTTTTGCTCCCTATCAGAATGGATAAGGGCAGAGGCAATCACTTCATTTTTTATTTTTCATCTGCCAGTGTCTGGATATGAAAAATATCAGAAATTTTACCAGAAATAAACTAGAAGTCAGTTGACAGCTGATTGCTGAAGACGGAGGAGTGGCTGGATGTCACTAAAAGAGTAAAAACTTCTCAGTAGTACAGACTTCTCCTCATCAATCCAGAACGTCTCAATGTACAAACAAGAATCTCAAATTCAGTGCCACCTTTCCCAGCTAAGTAGCAATCAAAAGGTTTTCTTTTAAACAACTGTACAAGTGTTGCCTTTCACTTTTGCTCAGTCCTCTTCTTTTTACAGAGGAAGCCAGGACAAGCAGCTGTGTGCTACTTGTTACTTTATATGAGGTATATACATGGAGAAAGAAAGAACATGCAAAGTTTCAGATGAAAGAGTTATCCACTCACCACTAAACAAACTAAGAAGCAGTGGAAAGATACAGAGCATTTTTTTCACTTCTCTCAACGCACCATCAGAGAGCACAAAGGGCACAAACACCTTCTGCATAACAGGGTTTGGGCAGAGGCTTTTCATTCACCAGTTGTGAAAATGTGAACAACTTGCAAACATTTGGAGATCACCTTCAAAGATCGTGGTCATTGCTCGTTTCTGCTGTGTGAAACAGCAAAGAGAAAGGAAGTAAAACAGGAACGAAAATATTTGGTGGTGATGCTTCCTGAAATAAACTATTTACCTAAAAGGGCACAGTTAAATATTTTTAAACTAGCACCATCTAATTAAACAATTAAAGGTTGCAGAACTTGCCCTGGATATAAGATCAGGTGCTGAAAGACTCTTCTGTAAGTGCAGTAAACTGATGTGGCTACATGAAAAGTAAATTATATGTATGATCACAAGCCCTGAAAAACCAGTCCCATGTAAAGGACTTTCAGAAAAAAATTATGTATGTGCATTCAGCTTAAAAATCAGCCAGGAACAAATTCTTCTCTTACTTTTTGCAGGGTGGTTTTTTTTTTTTTTTTTTTTTTTTTTTTTTTTTTTTTTTTTCCCTGCCAATAGCAATAAGCTGAAAACTAAAGGGCTCTTTAAAGTAGTTTTTTTTCAGTTTTGCACCTATAATCCTAGGTGTGATAAAAGGCATGACTTCACATGGTACTTCCTCATCAAGGTGGCTGGAAAATAGAGTGAGAAGATCTGAGACCAAGTTACACAACTTGGCATGGGTAATGTGGTCTTTTACAATGGTAGTCAGAAACAGCTTGTTTTGTCACTCAGTTTGGATGCAAGAGAGAAGAGAATGAAAAGTCAACAACAACTTGAATTCCTAAATGAGAAGCATAATTGATCGTTCCTTATTGGGCTGCTCAAACTTTGGAATCAGATGATAGGAAATGTTGAACAAATAGAGGGGTCTGGTTAGGATAACTGGCTACTGTGTTGGAAAGAATGGAAAATGAAAATAAAGCAGCTGTATTAAAAGGACTTACTTACATACATGAGCAACAATTACAGATGTCTTAGCAACCTGTAGCAGCAGAATTTTAGACTGTGTAGGAATTGGCTTTTCTTGTTCCATGAACAACTTCAAAATATTTCCAATCTGCATAAATTGTCAACGGACCAAACGCTTTTCATCCACCAAAATTATTAACATATTTTCTATTTGAATCACCAAAACCTTTCATTATGATACCTGTTAAGTACTTTAATGGGATTTTGAGAATGTAGTTAAAAAAAAAAAGTACATATTTTGCTTACCTTTTCAAAGACAAGTTCTTTTGCATTTGAAAAATGTATTTTGTAGCTTTGAAACTTGCATTTTTACATTTTTTCCCGTAATGTGAGTCAAGAACTTTTGAAACTGATGCTTGCAAAGTTCTTACGAGAACTTGGGGATTTTCCAGCAAAACTAGACATTTAAATCAGGCCTCCCTGCAGGAGCAGATGCCTCCCACCATCATCATCCATGTTGCCTATTTTAACAAGACCATCCTCAGAGAAGAGGGTATTTTCCTTTCTACTCATGCAAGACCCAACAGAAATAAAGGATTCTTGAACCAGTTGTTTCTAAAACAATACAGGATACCTCTGATCTGGTTATCTAAGTGTGTCCTGTACTTCCTAGAACTGTAACTAAGCCAGGAGCGAGGTAGGCACAGTCCTTCCTTCTACACAGCTCACTGAACAGAGTTCTTTCTGCAGGGGCTTTTGTGCTGGACTTGAAATCCTGTCCCCTCTGCCCAAGTGCTAATGATCCCATGGTGTGTTTTTCAGAGTTTTCGGGGTTGTCCTTAAACAAAATCCCACTTCATTTTCCCTTTTCGGGCAGAAAGCCCGGAGCTAATTGGATGCATTCTCTCTCTTCTTCAGTGACTAAATGTAATGCTGATGTGTGCATATAATGTGGGAATCACGTTAATCATAGGCGCACAGATTTCAAAGCCAAGAGTGCTGGTTGTGATGACCTAGTCTGATCCACAGTGTAACACCAGGCATAGAATTTCTGCCAGTGATTCCTGCTGCAAGCCCATGATTTTGCACCTCAGTTCCCATCTGTATAAACCTAGTCGCAGCTTCCAGACACTGGGTTTGTTATGCCTCTCTCTGCTGCGTAAAAGAGTTCTTTGTTCCCAGAAACCTTCTACTACACTAAAGCCTTATGGGCTGTGATCAAGTCACCTCTTCACCTTCTCTTTGCTAAAATGAATAGATTAAGCCTCTTATATCTCTACCCTCAAGGTAAGGTTTCCAGGCTTTGAATTATCTATGAAAAGACCACATAGACCTATGCTCTTGGTATCTCACAAAAATCTTGAAGATATGAAGCTCCTGCAGTGTAGGCTCTTCAAAGGCTGCACAGCATTTTATTCAGAGGTTAGTCATTTCAGCCCTCCAGTTGGATCTACAGCCTTTGCTTTGAACCCAAGATTGTATGTTATGTCAATAGTTTTCTCATCACCTGGTATTTCTCAACTGATTAAAATCTGTAATTTTAAATGAATCCTAGTATCATTATTTAAGCAGAGTTACGGATTCATATTCAGGGTAAAGGCTTGGAATCTTCAATGGCACCCATAAGGAAAAAAACAGCTTAAAACAGAAGTGCTGATCAGTAAGGACGTAAGCTATTAGGTGAGATATCACATGAAGTCTTGGCTGTCCTGTTTGAGATGTAAATTTTTAGTTTGGCCTGTTATTATTGACTTGGTCCTTCAAAAAGAAAACTTGGCTGAAAGGGCTGCTTATAGTACTTCCTGTTACCCTGTATGACCTGCCATATGTGTATATACATCAAGTGCCAGCTTACCGAATGTGCTGTTCCTGTAATTACTAGCAAAAGCCCATGTAATCCATGACAAACCAGCCCTAATTTTCATGGCAAGATTCCCAGGTTTTGCAGCAATCTGATGACAGAGATATCTCAAGTATTTTGCACCCATTGAAAGATGAACTTAATAAATAATGCAGAACTTCCTTGCTCTAGTATCCTAGTATCTATCTTGGATAAATGTATACAGATATATACACACAAAACTTCAGTTTTCATAATTCTTACACCTGCATTGTGAAAATCAAAGATTTTAAGACAGCAAGTAAAATCTGGAGAGTTTAACAGATTATTAAGGACTAGATAAGTTGTTCAAACTGCCTAAGAACTTAAGCAGTCCATGCAAGATGCAAATCATAGGGAAAATGTCAACAAAACAGTCATCTATATTGCTCTGATCAAGATGAGAATTGAAAGTTCACTCTGTAAAATGAATTTCAAGTATTTGTTTTTTGATTTTTTTCAATACTCAACTTTACAATTCAGAGCTCTTTCTGACTGTTCATATTTACCGTATTAGTATTTTTTTAAACAGGAAGCAAAAGAAGGAAGGGAGGAACGTGGTAAATAGAGCAAGCAAAACGGGATCAACTTTTTTTCACTAAAAGTGGTTTCTCATAGACACCTTTTTCAACAAAATTTGTTTGTAAAAATACTGCCTATTTTTCATTTTATCATTGAAAATGCATCAAGTGTAAGTACAGTAAGTCATATATGCTGAAGCTGCTATTTCAAACTATCTGCAAACTCAGGAGAACCATTAAGGTTATTTTCACACACAATAGGACTAGAAAAAAATATTTTTCTTTTCTATATGTTCAGGGATTCTGAGGCCTCATTCGGTGGTAAGAGATGGAGTGTATCTTTGACATACAGAAATGTCACGTTACCCTAATGTTAGATTTTCTCCCGCAAAAGTCTGAGACACAGAATCCATTGTCTGACTCTGTAATGACTGTGAGGTAATGCTTACATCCACTGGTCAAGAAGAAACTTAGGAACCAGAGAGCTGCTTTTTCAGCACAGTTTAGCTGGTGTTTTCATTTTCAACATGTTTTGCATTAAACATCACTAAAGCCCTTTCACTAATTCCGATCTTGTGATTTTTGCCATTGAAGAACATGAGCAGAACCCAGTAGAGCAAAGTGATGTAGCATTAGGGTATTCTTTCAAAAGCAACATCCAAATGTGACGGCTGCTCTATTGTCTGGCTCTTTAAACCCAGCACAGGATTTTCCTTATGGGACAGTGCTCCAGCAAAATAAATAAATGGGCTGTAATCTAAACTCCAAAGCTCTCCATAAGATATTATTGTGTTCCAGGCTCTGAAATAATAGGAGAGACAGTACACTGTGGGCAAACATCTTCTGCACTTTTGGAAAGATCAAAGCTTGTCTGTCTGCAATAACTTTGGATAGATACAAGATAGCTTGAGCCAGCACGATCACACAGTAAGAGAAAATGCTATCAACACCCCACATTGTGATTTAAATCCCAATTTCTTCTCAATGCGTCAGCAAGAGAAAAGCCTGAAAAACAGCATACTTGCATGGCAGCTATTAAAGCCCCAGTGTTGGAGGTGGAAGAGCAAGTGAAGGATGAAGCACGATAGAAGTGCTTACAGCTCCAGAGGATGCTGTAGAATGGAGACAGAAAGAAAGCCATATGTTCAAGCTGAAATTGTTTAAAAAGGGCTTAATTACCAGAAGACAAGTGTCCCAAATTTTCAACAGATCAGCATTAGAACAAAAAAATTCCCCAGATCTTGACCCATGTTTTCACAAACAGGCATAATTTGGACAGGAGCATTTCAAGCCAACTGGAGCTGCCATCACCAAGTGTGAATGTAGGGCTAGATATATACCCACAGGTATTTGTGTGGAAGGAGATCAGTGCTCCCATTCTACACTGCCTCCAAACAACAACCAGCTATGGCAAGATACTGTGCTTGGCATGTTTTCCTCACCTGCTTTGCATTTTCTTCCACTGGCTTTGGCAGAAGTTGAGTTAGATGAAGGTTTGGGCTAATTATATCCCATCCTTGCTACAAATTCCATGTCTGGCCTGCAGATCCTTCCTCCACGCTCCTTACAGCAGTGGGTAGTTGGCAGAGCCAGGAGCAGAGCTGAACCAATGGGTTTACCCACAATCTGCCATGCACAGCACAGTGACATTGTAGCAGGCCGGAAACACCACCAGAGCGATTTCAGTGCCCCAGCTGAGTCTCAGAACCTTTTAAGATGGCATAACTCAGCTTGGATTTCTGAATTGTCCCAGCTTGAGGGTATTGGCTTTTGGACATGAACTCTGTCAGCTCAGCCCCTGCCATGCCAGGCATTGCTCAGCTGAAGAGCTAGACAGAGCCTGTCAGGCCACAGCATCCTGCAAGGGGCTGCAGCCCTAACAGGGTCAGTGCCCAAGCTCTGGAGGAGGTCACAGCTCGAAGGCTGAAAAGGAGGGGGATGCCAAGGAGGCCATGGGCTGTCTGCCCTTCTGTAGGCAGGGAGTGAGGAAGTCCTGGAGGGGTTTCCCAAGGGCTGCCAGCTTCTCCACAGGAAACTTTGGCTGTATTTCCTGCTATGCTGCATGTTGATGTGTGGGCTGTAAATCTGGATGTTAACACAGGAGCATTATGTTCCCCTGCATGGATGGAGGAGCAACTCAGCCCCTTCTTCCTCATTAGCCACTATAATGCTTCTTTAAAGTCAAGCACAAGATGACTGTGACTTGCTCAAAGCTACTGTCATTAAGCAGGACACATGATTCTCCTCCTATTGCCTGTAATGTGTTTCATTCAGGGCTGAAGGCTGATCTCACATAGTCTTTACAGGGTGCCAGTCTTGCCTCACTGGGCAGCTAATGTAGGCAACCTATCACATAAGGTCCAGTTGCATTACGTGTCTTCAGTCATTTCCTTTCAAGACAACGCGGTTACATTATCTCAAAACTGCAAAAATAAGTATGTATCACAATGTTTTCCCCCAAAGTATAAGATCCTACTGCTGACCTCTGGCAAATACTTCAAACACAACGAGTGTGTACTTCATGCAGCGTTAGGTAATCAGATGAAACACTTCATTCAGTTCAAAAAATCAAACATCCCAGTCTTGGTCAAGGGCAGCCACAGATACAGCCAGTATGTTTTTTGAAGACTGAGTATAACTATTATTACTGTATGTAGTAACTGACCTGCAGCAACCCTTAGAGTCCCAGTGCCAGACAAGAACCTTACTATGCTAGGCACTGTTCAGAAGTAGAGCAAGATTCTGACCTTTATTCCCCTGGGAGTGAGGGTAAATAAAGACAAAAGCATCATGCTCAAATTAACGTAATAAAGTTATAGAAATTGAGCTATTTGAGTCTACAGCCAGTTTTGATCTGGCAATATGAAATGGCATGAGAGAATAATGAAGGAGAGAGAAAAAAAAGTGGACTGCAGTTAGCTAAAAATGTTCAAGACTAAAAAGGAAATTTGTGTTGGTGGCGATACACAAAAATGTGACTGGAAACACAATGAAAGTTTGGGATCTAGTTTCTCCAATTTTCATCCCTCCAGCTCATTCTTATGAACGTCCTACATAAATAATTTTGCAGGTCTCTAGGTTGTCAGCACTCACCCATTCCTACAACTAGAAGTTTTGTTTTTTTTTCTTCCTTTTTGAAAGATCTAATACAAACCTTCTTTGCTGAACTTAGACATTTTTTAAGACTATCGTATTTCCAACCCCTGCTCCTGCCATATTCTCTTTTTCTAGACTAAACAAAACTGATTTTCTCAGCCTTTACTCACAAGTCATGCTTTCTAAGTCTCTTATCATTCTTGTTGCTCCAACAGCAACTTTTTCATGTCTGTCTACATCTTACTGACAATACAGTGCATCCTACAGAGAATGTTAGAGTTTGGAGTAGACTTCCAAAGAAGGGAGAATTTTCTTCTACTGTAAAAATTACAACAAATTAAATATCAGCAGGAGAGTAGTAGGAGTTATTCCATACTGTCAGAGATTGATTAGGTGACACCAAATATATTGTTTCTACTTTTGTTTCTTCTGGAGTGGAGGTAGATGGAAGTGGCTACAGTGGTGACTGTTTCATTAACTCATGCTTTCATGACAAAGTCATTACTAAGACTCTGGAAAGGGGTGAATACCGTTTCAGTACAAAACGTTGTAGTAGATCCAAGGAGACTGTGGCTCGTATGCTTTATGTTTAGTGGCACTAGAACACTTGTCTGATGCTGATGAAGAAGTAGGATGATATACCACAGGCACACACACTCAGTAAAGCAAGAATATATATACATAGCACCCTGTTCAAAGGAGCACATTGGAAAAGATCCCCAACTGGTATGTGCTCTGCTGGATCTGGAGCAGTCGGCAGTACTGTTATATTCAACATCTTTGTGGGAAAAAAAGGAAAGAATCTCTGTTATGCCATCCTTCAGGTCCACAAAAGGATGTTCCTTGTGCAGCTTTTCAGCCTTGCCTAGTGTAAACTCAGTTCAGCTTATGTTTATTTGAAAGTGGTGGGTTTGGAGTGGGATCTTGCAGAACAGAACCCCAATGGCAAATTATCAGCTAATCCACAGCTCATGAAAATTACTTACGATTTTTTTCCCCTGAGTGTTTTCTTTGTCTGTTACTCTATCTCTGACAGTGGTTGACCCCAGCTGAGGAAGGGGTCCCATTCCCCACTCTCATTTTCCCCTTGCAGAAAAATAAAAATAGTAATTATCACAGGCACACACCCAGCTATGCCCCATTCTACTGTGCAAGTTCACTGGGTCCCTCACTTAGGCCATTTATCAGCATCAACTCCAAGGAGGAAAGCCTGTTCTGTTTACAGAACAAGTTGGAAAACTACGAAAGATTGAGAGGTGGGGAAAAATGGACAAAGAATTCTACAATTCTTTTTTCTGTAAATTCTAGAGGAAAGTTTGAGCCTGCGGTTTGTTTATCATTTGATTTTATTCAACTTTAATGCAGGAAATAAGGAAGGAGAAAGCTAGGATTGTCTGGAATAGGCTTATAGCCAAACTACACTACTGAGAAAAGGAAAAATGGGCGGAGTTGCTACATGTAGATAACTAATTCCACCAATTCTTCACTTGATCACATCATCCCTCACTTTGTACACCTCAGTTACTGCCTCACCCGTTTCACACTGGGAATTATCCAGTGCTCCCAGAGGCTCAGCTTGATTTTCTGCTTCTCTGCTTCCTTAGGGATTTATACCAATTCCAAGAGTAAACAGAAGACTGTAAAGTCAAGAGCCAGAGCTTCATTTAGTGGAATTATTCATTATCATCAGCAGCATTACCAAGGTGGTGCTGGGGCTCTCTGCTATTGCACATCATTTTGTGGGACAGGATGCAGAGAAGGAGGCTTTGGGATTGTTTTCTAATCCCACCTTAGTTTGCCTGGACATGTATCAGCACTTTCCTGAATGTCCCTTCTCTCTGTCTCTCAATTCCCTTTTTTTTACTGTCTCTCCTCTGCATCTCCTGCCATCTCCAGCAACATTTGTAAAAGGACTGCCTTCTCACCTCTTCACCCTATAAAGGATTCTACCTCAGTGCCTGCTATTCATCGTGCGCCAAGGGAAGGAAAGTGTGCTTCAGGTTCTCCTCCTGCTTTGGTCTCATTCTGTGACCCATCACTTACAGGAAACCAAGCAAACAACAACAATGAAACACAAAATCTGCGCAGTACCACAGAAAGCTTAAGTAATAATACTATTACAAAATAGGTAAGTCTGTTCTTCCAGAATCTTTGTTTTAATCATTTACAGACGGAAAATATGGACATCTTTCTGCATATTATTTTTCCCACTGCATTTTATTTGGCAACTCAAAACCTTATAGCTGGAAGATGGCCGTATAATTTCAGGGTTCAGTTCAAGGCCTTGTGCTGTAGCAGATCATCTGGTGTTTGACCTTCACACAAGCTGAAAGCATTGGGAAGAACACCACCTTCAGATTTTAAGATCCGTTAACAAAATCAATAGATTTGTGGCTACTGTGCACATATATACTACATCTGAAACACACTAAGTTCAGGCCCTATCAGGGATTAGGACCCTAAATGACACCATCAACAAGCAGCAACAACAAGAAGCTGAAATTCCTACACAGACCATGCTCACTGACCAAACACAAGTCCATGTGACAGCTCAGGTTAATTAGTTGACATATGCCGGGCCTTTCACTGAATTTTGAGCTAAAACACAGTAATTAACAGTAATTAACAAGTGAGGCAGATTGAAGCAGTTATGGCAGCTCAACTGCTCTGAGATAATCAGGTAAATGGTGATAACTTGACCACCTGTCTGAGCCAGAAGGCATCTCAGTATGGCTCCATAGGGATGAATTTTAATATTATGAATTGAATTCATTCTCCCTACTGCACCTAGCCCTGTGCTCCTTATCTAGCTGGGGAATAAGTGTTTCCAAGGGCATTGTTTGTGATGTATGTGTAGAAAGCATCTACATCTGTGTTCATAACCTCCAAATCTGTTTCAGGCATTCACAGTTGATGCACATGCCACCTTCCTCTCTCCCAGGGACCCCAAGGATCACACATAATTGTCAGCCAACAAATGTTGTGTTTTTCTGTGGGGAAGTCTCTGGACTCTCAGGACGCGCTAGAGACATAACAGCACACCAATGTGGTTAAAAGCTATTAGTCTGCTTTATTGTTAAGCACTACTCTATTTATACATGTTAACAGAGCATTCTGCAAAACACCCTCCAACCGTTCACACAGGTGCTTAGCCAATCAGAGCCGTGAGATGTTCTTTCTTCTTCTGAAGGTGTCCTTGGTTCTCATGCCACTTATCTTGCTCCGCAGCTGCTGCTCCGTGCAGTTTTTTCTTACGTTCCCACATTTCCCCCTTTTTTGTTTATTAGCAAACTTCTACCATACTATAAAATAATAACACTAATTATATTAATAATGCAATCATTATAACTCAATCAAGGCCTCGATTGACAATACTATAAGTGTGAGAAAGGAAAGAAGGCAAACATAACATCATGACAAGAAATACTGTTAACCTACTAACAAGAACAAACACGTGTTTGGTCTGCAGCCCAACTTTCTGCAACCTGGAAATAAATCCCTGAGGGCCCCATTCTGTGCTAATCTCTAACTGCTTTGAAAGAGGTCTTCAACTTTTATGTATTCTGATATATTGATTTTGAAAAATCACTAAGATTTGTACAACAAATGCTTTTAGAGTGCTCATGATTGTGCCTTTGGGCTAATAGAAAATTAATAGTTGAGGAACTTTGCATGCCAGATAGAACTAGGGGCATTATTACTTACTGACCCTCGAGAAATAACAACCTGCAGAAAAAGGGTGATGAATGCGATAGGCAGTGCCAGCAGGGCGTCCCCTGCTTCAAGGTGCACTTTTCCTCTCTCACCCACCAGATTCTCTCTTTCTTTTATTCTTCTCAGGGTCTGAAGATATTTTTCATTTGTACACTGCATCCGCATGGCCAGTGCGTGATACAGAGGCCAAATGGAACACCTGCTTGCAGAATGAACTATCAAGGTTAACTCTCTTAGCGTGTGCCTTTGTCTCAGGTGCTGCATGATCATATTTTAAATTCCTGAATAGTGGGATGAAAGAGAGTTAATCATTCTATAATATAGGGTCATCCCTTTGCTTGGGATTCCTTTCCAGGTTTTGTCTTAGCGCTACTAATACATTAAAATAGCTCTCTCCGTAGATTTCAGCATTAGTAATATTAAATCCTGTTAATTCACATTCAATCTATTACTAAAAAAATAAAAAAAATAAAACCACACAACAACAATTACTACTCTGCTATTTGCAATACAACAAGTTACAAAGCAAAACCAAATAATAAGAAGCGCACAATCCCAATCATTATGAGTTCATGGTCGTTTCAAGCTTGGTTTCAGTCTTTCTCATTGTTTCACATCCTGACACCGTTCTTTTCGTGGGTTCCGTGAGCTGCAATGGGAGTACGCACAACCATTCCCCCTTTTTCCTTTTGTGCAAGCAAGACAGTAACGGACATTTTGTTAAGTAAGCATTTTACAATACGGATAACTATACTAATAGTTATAATGCCTATTCCCAACAACAGCCCCTGGTATAAGGACAGCGAATGCTACCCATGCGCTATGTTTAGAGTGGATGTCATGCATGTCCTGGAAAGTGAGAGAAAATACAGTGAATTTACCAATGTAACATGGACCCCCAAAAGCACTTCCTGGTATTTCCAAACATAAAACATGTTTTCTTCCATCCCTTAGATGTGCTAGCAATCTTTTGAGTTCCAAGAAGATTTAATTCCTGTGAGACCCAGGGTATAGTGGTATTGAGATTCCTGAGAAGCTTGAAAAAACAATCACCTGGAGTATCCAGTACATTGCAACTACCTGTGGAGTAAGCAGAAAAGTCAGAATCATTGAGAAACAGCATCCCTATAAAACAAGTTTGGAAGGGATCAGTGGCAGAAGCAAGTGCTAAGCAGAAGTCGGTCCGGCCTGTTGATTTACCCAGGTGACCCACATATTTTGCCACAAGTTGATTTGGTGCGGTTCAGGTAATGCATCTGCACAAAGGGTGAACATTGCAAGCAGGAATCCAAATAGGGCCATCATCTGTGGAAAGGCAAAAATAACCACTTTCCACAAGTATGATAGTACTTGGGCCCTTCCAATCTCCAGTCAATGGATCTTTGTAAGATACTTTTGCAGACTCAGATAGTATTCTCATACTAGTGCCTGAATGATGCAAAGTTACAGCAGGTATCGATGAGCCTCCTCGTACAAAAAGGAAGTTAAGGGAGAGAAGAGCACTCATGAAGCGATTTGGCACATCACGTATATCGCTCATTCGGTTTAGTTGTGTTTTTAGCATAGCATGTGCGCGTTCTATAATAGCCTGACCTGTAGGAGTATGTGGGATCCCGAACTTATGTTGAACTCCCCACTTTTGCAAAAAGGACTGTACTGACTGCGACTTATAGGCTGGCCCATTATCCATTTTAATTTGTTTTGAAACTCCCAAGATAGCAAGACATGCAATCCAATGTTTAATGATGTATTTAGCAGATTCACCCGCTAAAGGAGAAGCCCATATAAATCCAGACTTAGTGTCAATAGCAACATGAACACATCACAATCGACCAAACTCTGCAATATGGGTGATATCCGTTTGACACACTTCCAATGCTTTCAATCCTCGGGGATTAGTCCCCAGCCCAAGGCCACCGTTATGGTAACTGCACTGTGGACATGTTTGAACTATCAACCTTGCATCATTCACACAAATATTAAACTGTCTATGTAAACCATGGGCATTTTGATGAAACATTTCATGAGAGCTACGAGCAGCATCAAACAGATTAACAGGAGTCACCATAACCAATTTATCAGCAACAGCATTACTCTCCCCTAAACCAAGGGTGCTTAGGTGGCTGCGAATATGGATGACACAATATGGTTCCTTTCTTTGCCGTAATGCGTGTTTAAGACGTAAAAACAGAGAGATAAGGCACACATTTTTGTTGTCTCTAATGTGGGCATCCTCAATTCTTTGACATATGCCAGCCGCGTAGAGGGAATCAGTTACAACATTTAGAGGTTCATTTGGCCATGCAGTAAAGGCCCATAAAATTGCTTTTAGTTCCATAGTTTGTAAACTGTCTTGCAGCTCCGTTGGCACAAACTGATGCTTCCAGCTATTGTCCCACCACATACAGGCAGTTTTGTGGCTCCAGCATCCAGTGTCAGCATATACTGTGCGACCATCCACCGGTCATTTCGAATACCGAGGTATTCCAGTCCAGTCAGTTTTTTTTCCAGGAACTACGCTACTTGCTGATCTAGGCGTTCTAAATGAAACTGACCAGGGTACCCTTCTGAAGCGAACTGTAAGGAGAGGAAGTGACGGTACACCCACTATGCCCACAGCAAGGTAAAAGGTAAACTAATATTGTCAGGTTCTTGCCCTGCTATGCAGAGAACTCTCTTTATGCCCACATGAATCAGTTCAGCTACTATATTGATACGAGTCATCAAGGATGACCGAGGCTGAGCAGGGAGAAACAGCCATTTAACCAAAAAAAAAAAAAAAAAACACAGAAGGAGAAGTAGAAGATTGTTTAGTAGGCCTGTTTTGAGGAGAAATGTGTTTTTTTTTTGTTTGTTCGTTTGTTTGTTTGTTTTTGTTTTCATTGACAAATGACTGCGACAGCATGCTTCTCCTGGACATACAAGACAAGGGAGATGTTGTGATGTAAGGACTGACAATAGCTAGCTGCTGATTGAATTTGGGCGGTAATCTGAATTAGAGCCTGCTTAGCCTCAGGCATCAGTACGATCGCATCATTAGCACATCTCCCTCTTAACAACAACAGTTCTAATTGAACATTGGAAATGCCAACCGTTGGCCGTAGCCATTGTAAGTGACCTAAAAGAGTTTGTAAGTCGGTGAGTATGGAAATGTCAATTTTCAATTCTACAGTCTGAGGGCATATCATAGCATCTGATAATTTCCAACCCAGATTTAACATAGGAAAGGTGCGTTTCACTTTCTCCGGTGCCACTGTAAGGCCAAATTAAGAGAGATGGGAGATTAATTGCATTTCCCAGCTATTATCAAAAGGCTGTTCCTGATAGCACAGTATGCCATCCATGTAATAACAAATGATCAGATGAGGGTTTGCTTTACAAATAGGTTGCAAGGTGTGGCTACGAATAGCTGACACATAATTGGAGAATTCTTCATGCCTTGAGGCAGTACAACCCATTCATACCGAGAGGCTGGCTCCGCTTTATTGACAGATGGCACAGAGAAAGCAAAACACTTACAGTCTTTCTTGTGGTGTGTCTCCCATATTCCCCCTTTTTGTTTATTAAGAATGGATTTCAATGTTAGATGAGTATGATCAATGATAGCTTGTCCAGTGGGAGAATGAGGAATGCCTGTAATATATATAACACCCTATTCTTGGAGGAAAGTTCGAATGCTTTTAGAAATATAAGCAGGTCCGTTATTGGCTCTAAGTTACACGCAGGCTCCAGAGACGCAGCGTGAAGGGACGTAGGCGGGGTAGAGGAAAGCAGTGTCACCCCGAGCAACGGGGGTGGGACGGAGGGTGGGAGCGGGATGAACGCCAGGGGCGGAGCCGAGGGCAGCAGCGATGGAGGGGGGGAGGGGAACGGGGGGGGGTCGCGATTTCTATTCCCCGCGGTCAGGGGTGGTGTCGGAGCTGCGGATCGAATCCGGACCAGGGCTGCTTTCTGCACCGAGGGGTAGCGGCGGGGGTGGGAGGGAGGGCGATGGGGAATAATCGGAAGAAATTCTTCCTTGTCGAATTTGTTTAAGCCCTTCCATTATTTGGTTCC
The DNA here is from genome assembly GCA_037305975.1 of Chrysolophus pictus. NCBI lineage: Eukaryota > Metazoa > Chordata > Aves > Galliformes > Phasianidae > Chrysolophus > Chrysolophus pictus. The sequence continues at coordinate 112,303,969 of CM074576.1, read as the reverse complement.
AAACAGATAAAAGTTTAGCAGCCATGCTGTCATAGTAATAAAAAAAAACCTCCCGGAGTTTTGCGCCAATTTTGTCCCAAAACTCTCCATAGAAAGAGAATCTGGTTTTTGGAAATTTAGGAACATTTTTGCTTTACCATTTGAGAAAGGCAGCTAATGCCGAGGTAGATACAGGCTGATTCTGAAACGTTAGCTAACTGTAACGCTGCAAGATTTACCGGCTGCTCCCTCGCCAGTGAACTCCGCACAGACCCCGACCGCTCACCCCCTGTCCCGCAGAATGGTGCGGGCGCGCGCGAAACGAGCTCTCCGGAGTTCAGCCGGGCGACGCTGCCGGATGAGTCGGTGGAGCAAAAGGCACTATCGGTAGGTCAGGACCCGTAGAAGGCACTAGTTGAGAGCCTCGGTCAGGCCCCGTATCTCTTTTTTGCCACATACAGATTTCCAGATTACATAATCGCTCTGTTAATATTTCAACCTTGCAATCCAGTTTTTCTAATCCCTCACCCTCACCGACGCTCTCTGATTTTGCAGGAGGCTGCTCCTGGCAGTGTCCATCAGGGGTGATGTCAGATATAGCCTCTTTTTCCTGCTGCAATACTGCAGATGACTCAGTAGCAGTGTCATTTGAAAGATCAGGAGCTGCTGCCTCTACCGATGCTTTTACTTGACCCGCCAAGGAACACACAGGCTGTGCGATACCCCGAACAGGCACGTCAAACTCTGAAGCCCAATTAGTTGCTGTGCCGGCCAGTGCCTGCATAGCTGCAGTGGCTGCCTGTCGCTCGGCTTGCATAGCTTGCAAAGAGTTAATAATAGACCTCCACAAGGGGTCAAGGGGCCGCAATATTTTTTCTTCCTTTCCACCATTAATGACTGATTTCCACATGCAGTCCCCAATATCACACCATTCGTCGACGCTGAATATCAGCGCCACTTCTGACAAATGTCCCTTCTTCCGAGCCCAATGCACCAGGGTCTCGGTCATGCCTTTAGGAGATGACTGCTCCCCTCTCTTAGAGAGAATATTTAACGGCAGTTTCTCCGCAGCTTCCCACTCCATCGTGGATACAGAGGGCGGGTCGCGACCCCGCTTCCAGCTAACCGCAACACTTACGTCGGTGCCTAATCCAGCTACCGCAACACGGTGCCAACCTCTGTCGCGACCGTCCTGCCGTTGTCCACTTCCCCGAACCGTCCCACGAAGGGTCCCTGTTCGGGCGCCAAATGTGGGGAAGTCTCTGGACTCTCAGGACGCGCTAGAGACATAACAGCACACCAATGTGGTTAAAAGCTATTAGTCTGCTTTATTGTTAAGCACTACTCTATTTATACATGTTAACAGAGCATTCTGCAAAACACCCTCCAACCGTTCACACAGGTGCTTAGCCAATCAGAGCCGTGAGATGTTCTTTCTTCTTCTGAAGGTGTCCTTGGTTCTCATGCCACTTATCTTGCTCCGCAGCTGCTGCTCCGTGCAGTTTTTTCTTACGTTCCCACATTTTTCTACTTATATGAGCCAGAACTCTACCCCTGCCAACACTCATTCTTGTTTATTCTATATCTGTTTGTCTTTCTTGGCATCTTGTGTTGTAGTGCCTAAGAGAAAGCAAGGCACAAGCACTTGGAGGGATCAACTTATTTCATTCAGGTATCCAAACAGTCAGCAGGTGTGCAATGGATTTTGATCAAAAGCCATGCTAAGAAGGCAATGAAAAGGAAGGCTTCATGACCAGCTACAGAAATTAAAGTGCCCAGTCTTCAATTGAGACAAGATTTAATAAATCAAAATCTTAAAAATCAAATTCCTTGGGCACTAGAGAAATTCAGATCACACCTGGAGTTCAGGATTCACATTGTGACTCATTCTAGGTGGCATGGCATGCTTTTGTTCACTTACTTTCCTCAGAAGCAATCACTTGATGTTTTAGGATAAACATCTGTCAGGAAATAGATCATATCCTATAGGAACAGAAGGAGGAAACTAAGCTTTGTTCATGAAATGCTAAGAATGTATTTTTAACGACAGGGGCCTGGGGGAGTTTCCCATAATTAGTTTACAGGAGTATGTCAGAAAGTCTCTGGCAGGGTACACAGCACTCATAAATCTGCATGAGTGTAAAGTGTTCCAGGGTTCCTTCAAAGGGACTGGACCAGAGGCAAAAATAGCAGGATACCCTTCATGTGGTAATCTCAGGCACCGCATACCAGGAGGTATCGGGAATCTTAATGAGGAATCCACTCTCTGGAGACTTTTACCTCTAATCTGCACCACAGGCAAGGAGGGAATGAAGGAGGGAAGTAAATAAACAGAAGTGTGCTCACATTCTTTGACAGAGCCAAAATGGACTTCCAGACTCTTTAATGTTCCCTCGTTGCTGACCAGCGATGACCTGTAAGACAGAAGAAGTAAACATATTCATCATTAGAAATAAGGTCAAGTTCTCAGGCAAATTTAAATGCATCTCCACTGGTGTCACCTGCACTTTACAGTCAAAGACCTGCTTCAGTGAGGCAAACTCACCCTCCATCAGGCTTGCAGCATTTGAAAACACGTTGAGTAGGAAAGTATATGCTCATATACCCAAGAGGGAGAGGCTGGCTTCATCTCCAGGAAAGATCATTATTGTCCTAGTCCAGTGGTTTTGGAATGTGAAAGTGTTTTCTTCCCATGAAGACACAAACATTCATAAGGCAAATTTAAAAGCACAAAAATTAATTAATTTCACTTAACTTGGGGGCAGGTAGTTGTTTTGTTTTGTTGCCCACCTTCAGGAACAGTGGAGTGCAGGTTACTGTAACTGCTGTCTTTACAATCCCCCAACTCATGTTTTTTGCTTGTCTCTCAGAAAGATGTGAAAATATTTCCTCGTTCTCTGTTTGCCACTTCCTCAAAATGAAGATAAAAATCATTACAAATCCAAATAGAAGACTACATTATAATGAAACTACCATCTTTCCTGCTAATCTCCTTCAAACCTTGTATGCAGTGACCTTAAGAAACTTCACACAGCCCTGAAATTGATTATTGTGAGAAAAGCTTTTCAATACCCAAGTCTGCATGTTAACACTGAGGAGCTAAGAACTGGAATCACTGTATGAGAAATCAGATTTCCAAGCTATTACACAGTTATTCTCCTTAAACTAGCTGTCACATATTTCTTACCATTAAAAGTAAAGTGTTTTTCAAATTTCCAGAGAGAATTATTTATTTCATTCTTACATTTGAGTCGAAGCATGTACTTCATTCTTCAGCTGCTGTCATTCATCCGTTTTTTGTGATGAGACCAAATATTTTTGCTTTCTCCTTCTTGTGAGCTAGCAAAGTCCCAGTGCTTTTTCGGAATACAGCATGACATGGGACAAGGAGAGTAATTTAAATGTATTTAGTGAAATTCAAGGATGAAAATCCTTTTTGAAATCATCTCTTTAAATAAAGAGAACAAAGTTTGTGCTCAGCAGGCCATTTTAGAACATAGATAGAATGTATAATTTTAATTCCATTCTAAAGTACTTATCCAGAAGTAACACAGTCTGTGCATCAGAGCACACAAAGTACAGTCAGACTTCTTCAGTCTTTCATTTCTCCAGGCACTGTTTCCCACAGCATTCCCCTGGAGAAGCTGGCAGCTCGTGGCTTAGACAGGTGTGCTCTGAGTGAAAAACTGAATGTGGTGGTGAATGGAGTCAAATCCAGCTGGTGACCGGTCACGAGTGGTGTTCCCCAAGGGTCTGTACTGGGGCCTGTCCTGTTTAATACCTTTATTGATGGTCTGGATGAGGGGATTGGGTGTACCCTCAGTAAGTTTGCAGATAACGCTTCTCTATGCCTGAGAGAAGAAAGTCCCTGTAGAGGTATCTGGATAGGCTGGATCAATGGGCTGAGGACAATTGTATGAGGTTCAACAAGACCAAGTGCTGGGTCCTGCACTTTGATCAGAACAACCCCATGCAATGCTACGAGCTTGGGGCAGAGTGGCTGGATAGCTATGCAGTGGAACACTGAGGCACTGGAGCATGTTCAAAGAAGGGCAACGAAGCTGGTGAAGGGTCTGAAGCACAGGACTTAGGAGCAGTGACTGAGGGAACCAGGATTGTTCAGTCTAGAGAAGAGGAGACTTGGGAGACCTTATTGTTCTCTGCAGCCACCTGAAAGGAGGCTGTGGCAAGGTGGGAGTCTGCCTCTTCTCCCAGGTGAATAGCGATAGATCTAGAGGGAACGGCCTCAAGTTGTGCCAGGAGAGGTCCAGGTTGGTTATTAGGAAAAATTTCTTCTCAGATGGACTGGTGAGGCATTGGAACAAGCTGTCCATGAAGGTGGTTGAGTCACTGTCCTTGGAAATGTTCAAGAACCATGTAGATGTAGCACTGAGGGATATAGCTTAGTGGGCATGGTGTTGGTGGGTTGACAGTGGGACTAGAAAATCTTAGAGATCTTTTCCAACCTTAATGATTCTATGAAATTGTCATAGTTCAGTCACAGAGTCGCTGAGACTGCACTACTGACTCTGCAAATCAAAGAAGCTACACATAAGGATCTATACCAGGTTCAATAATGTTATCTGCCCCTCTCTTCTACCAGTTTTGCCTTCCACAAAATGAAAATACTTCTACTTTGAAAGTTACAGAAAAAAAAAAAGACTGAAAAGCAACAAATCATTCTCCAAATTACTTACCACTATACGGACTCCAGGAAATCAAGATCTGATCTAAGTAATGTCTGTGAATCTAATAGAAGGATTCATCTTTCAATCTGAGCCAAGGAAATCGTCTAATATTTTGCATTTACACCAGCTACAAACAGCTAAAACCAGCACTGAAGCTTGAGCAACCCTAGAAGACCACTGTCTTTAATTCTCATTATATGCAGAACGGCAGGGCCCAGCTGGGAAGGGCAATCTGCTAACATCTTACTAGCTGGCAATGAACAAAAACTAAGTGTGTGCATTGAGTGAGTGCTTCACTTCAGACGCTTGAATGAAGTAATGTTTTACAGTGCTAATGTAAATACAGTTCAATAGAGAGGATGCTGGCAGGAAGCCACTGTAAGGATATAAATTCATGATGCTGGAAGATTAGCTTGGCTTGGCTTGCAGAAGTAGTTTACAAAGAAATACAGCATCTCATATATATAAACATTTTATCCAGGTAGTAAACCAAGAGAAAGGCTGTATCTTTTTATCAGATACCACAATTAAACAGATGGTTCCACTTCCTCCACAACTTACCTTTATGCTGAAAAAGAACAAGTAAAATGGAAGAGACTCCCAGGTATGCATGTGTATTTCAGCTAGCCAGGTCAACTGAAAAGCATGCAAAGCAGATGAGAAGATATTCTCTTCATGCTCATTCTCACTTGCATCACTCGAAGTATTGATTAATACTGTCCCAAATTAGGAGATTTAGGCTGTGAATATGTATATTAATGGTTTCTCCAAAGAGGGGTAGCATTCCAACTGTTCCTTCAAAGAGAAGCCACTGAATCTTCTTAGATTATCATTTATTGTGTTTTTTTTCAGCCTTACTGTTTGCCTCATGTAATCTCTTTATAAAAATTAAATCTGACAAATACTTGGGAATCCATCCAATGCCCAGTTCAATTGTCATAGGAAGATCATTGGTAGTGGCTGAAGGCTGTAGGCATTTGCGCTTTCTGGCGACTGCAGATAGTCTGATGAGGGAAATTTGAACCCAGTGAAAGCAACACAAGGGGTTTCACTTTTTAGCTCCTGGCAAATCAAGTAGCTATACCTTCCAACATCAATAACGGATTATGCCATTGACTCAGCGTTGACACAGAGCAGGTCCTCAGTTTCCTTAACTATTTGTAGGCTGCTATTGAAACCTGCCAGTTTCAAGAGGCATGGGGCTATGCCTTTAAAGCTTTCCATTTCCTTCTTCAATTCCTTTATGAATCTGTAAGACTTCAGCTCTGTTATCCATCACCACTCTCACGTAACATGTCCTCATATTGTATTCCTGTGCTTCGCAGGGCCCATGGCAATTGCCTTCTCTTCTCCTGAATTCTGCCATAATGCTTTAGTCACCTCCTCTGCACTGTCCTGCTTCTCAGTGGTGAGCAATACTCAAGCACATCACTTCTAAATAACATCTTGTCCTAGGAGTTTCTTATCTATAACAGTCTCTGTTCTTAACTACATCATTCAAAATGGAGTTGCTGTGGATCATCAATAACATCAATACCAGGTTCCATTTCCCTCTAATCTTAGTTTTATGAGAGTGTTTGGGATCCCACTGTTTGTGACTGGATGTGGAAAATGACTGGGATGCCAGTGGGTGTACATGTGACAACTGTGTTGACTGCAGTAAGATGGCTGGTAGCCATGCTCAGCAGAGTGCATATGTGGAAAATCTCTATCACTGTCCACATCACCTCTCCCATATCAGCCACTAGCCAATGCTCCAGGCATGCAATTTGACCGTTAGCCTAGGTTCCTAAGCTTGTAAGGACCTCACAGTTTCTTCAGTTCCTAACCTAGATCCCAGGCAATCAGGCTTCCTAGTTCCAGTGCTCGGCTGTTTTTCTTTCATCCTGTGGCACCTGTTTATCGGAGATAAAAAAAACATGCCTGAATTTTGTCCACACAAACCTATTAGAATTATCTAGGCAGTGGGTCTAACTTTCTCGACTTACACTGGTTTCAGCAGTATACATATTGGTCCATACTAGTCAATCTCTCTGTCCTGCCTCCTTCAGTTCGAATGTATGCAAAACTCTGCACAAATAGCTGCTATGGTTTTATTCTGTCCCCTGAACAATTCTGTTCATGTTGATATTTTATGCTACTTTTATTAGGATTAGTTTTGGCCTCTCACAGTTTTTCAAATAAGCTGGAATCGCATGTTCCTCAACCCTTTTTGCCTTTAATTAGAGCATCTCTGTCTGAAGAGCTATCTGTGGCCACCAGAGCTGCATGTTCTAACATAATATAATTATGAATTCCTTCTTGCAGTTCCGCTTTTGGGGAAGAAAAAAAAAAATTCTCTCTCTTCTCAAATCATCTGATGTCACAGAGCCCTGTAGACACTGTCAGCACCCATCCCAGTGTTTTACACATATCCTGACATCCCCTGAGACAATGTTCAAAAACTAAGATATTACAAAGGAAAATGGAACAAGAAGCCTGCCCTGCCTATTCTGTAGGATGACATCTGGGACATTTGAGCTCAAGAGGAAGGTTGTGGGCACAGGGTCTCCACTTACATTTGGAGCTGACATACTGCAGTTCACAGTCTTTGTCTTCACCTTGGACTCAAATTGCACTCCTGGCCTAAATAATAATCTCTGTAAGTATCTGTGCAGACTCGTAGGTGTGACAAAATTTGGGCACTTTTACCACTAATATAATTCTCAGTATTATTTTTGAGAACATGAATCAAGAAGCAGATTTTATGTCAGGAATAATAGAATTAATAGCTAATACTATAGGTAATTAGCTATGAGATGCCATCACAAGGGGCCTTATCTGTCAAACATCTTCAAATGCACATTTATTGAACATAGATGAATGAAGAAAACATACTCAAGGCATTTCTGCAGTCAAAACAGATGTGAGCTCTTTCAGAAGTCATTCACTTAGGCCAGATCTCCAACATACTAATTCTCCTTTTCCTCATCAGAACTTCAAATTTGCCAACAGCTGAGATTGAAACGCTTGACTTTGAGTCTTTGGGTTCCTTATATTTGGGAATGTCATTGCCATCTCACATACGTTGGAAGAGAGGCAACACTGCATGCTGCAGGTGGTGATTTAAGATGTGGCTGTTGCAGAGGTGGAACTGAAATGGGCAAGAAAATTAACTTACTAGCCAGTCATAAACACTCCCACTCCCATGACAAAAAAAAAAAAAAAAAAAAAAAGCTGTTTACATTCACATTGAGAGTTAAAACTCATAGGGCATGGAGAGCAACATTTAAAACCAAATGAAGAGGATGCCCTTCTGAGAGTGCAAGAGCTCTCTGTCCATTGAAATAAAAAAGCAGGCACGGGAGGTAGGAAATCATCATGGCTTAGCAAGGACCTGCTGGTCAAACTGAGGGAAGAGTAAGTACTGACAGTGGAAGCAAGGACATATCACCTGAGAAGAATACAGGGATGCTGTCCAAACTTGCAGAGATGGGATTAGGAAAGTCAAGGCACAGATGGAACTGAACTTGGAGAGGGATGTTAAAAACAAGAAGGGATTCTACAGGTACACAAGACAAAAGAGACTGGCCAAAGAGAGCATACCTCCTCTGCTAAGTAGGAAAGGAGGACTGGCTACAACAGATATGGGGAAGGCTGGGGTCCTCAGTGAGTTCTTTGCCTCAGTCTTCACTAGCAGCCAGGATTCTCAGATCCCTGAACTTCACATCCCTGAACCTGAACCTCTGTGTGGGAACTGGGGGAGCAAACTCCACCCCACTATAAAGTCAGAGCAAGTCCGAGACAGACTCATGACACTGAATGTGTACAAGTCCATGGAGCCAAATGACATGCATCCCGGGGTCCTAAGGGAGCTGGCTGGTGTAGTTGCCAAGTCTCTCTCCATCATGTTTGGGAAAGTCCCTGGGGACTGGGAAATGGGAAACATCACTGCCACTAACAAGAAAGGGAGAAAGAAGGACCTGGGGAACTACAGGCAGTGAACCTCACATCTGTGCCTGGGAAGATCATAGAACAAATCCTTCTGGAAGACACATTAAGGCTCATGAGAGATGAGTGGGTAATCTGAGACAGTCAGCACAGCTTCATCAAGGGAAGGTTGTGCCTGTCCAATCTGGTGGCCTTCTATGACAAAGTGATAGCATAGGTGGGTAAAGGGAAGGCAAGTGATGTCATCTACCTGGATTTCTGCAAGGCCTTTGACATGGTCTCCCACCACATCCTTATCTCTAAATTGGAAAGAAATGAATTTGAAGGATGGACTGTTCAGAGGATAAGGAATTGGTTGGAAAGCCAATGAGGTTGTGGTCAATGGCTCTGTCTCCAAGTAGAACCGGGTAACAAGCAGTCCCCCAGGAGTCTTGAGTCTGGTTTTCTTTAACATCTTTGTCAGTGACATACGTGATAGCACTGAGTGCATCCCCAGCAAGTTTGCTGATGACACCAAGCTGAGCAGTGCTGTTGATACAGCAGAAGGAAGGGAAGCCATCCAGAGGGACCTTGATAAACTCAAATGGTAAGCCCGTGTGAACCTAATGAGCTTCAACAAAGCAAAGTGCAAGGTTTTGCACTTGGGTCAAGGTAATCCCAGATATGTTTACAAACTGAGAGAAGAAATATTTGAGAGTAGCCCTGCTAAGAAGGACTTAAGGGTCCTGGTTGATGAAAAACTTCTCATGAACCAACAATGTGTGCTTACAGCACAGAAGGCCAATGGTATCCCGGGTTCCATCAGAAGAGGGGTGGCCAGCAGGGAGAAGATGGTGACTGTCCCCTTCTACTCCGCCCTCCTGAGGCCCCGACTGGAATACTGCACCCAAGCCTGGGGCCCCTAACACAAGAAACATGTGGAGCTTTTGAAGAGGGTCTAGAAGAGGGCCATAAAAATGATCTAAGGGCTGAAGCATCTCTTCTATGAAGACAGGCTGAAGGAACTGGGCTTGTTCAGCCTGAAAAAGACAAGGCTGCAGGAAGACCTCATTGCGGCTTTCCAATATTTAAAGGGAGTTTATAAACACGAGGGAAATCAACCTTTTACACTGGTAGATGGTGACAGGACAAGAGGGAATGGTTTCAAATGAAAGGAAGGGAGATTTCGATTTAGTCAGTGGGAAGAAGAAAGGAAGGTTTAGTAGCAGGTTGTAATTTGTATCCTCCATCCTGTCATAAATTTCCAGTACACGGGCCAGTGTGTTTCTGCTTTGGTCAGCAAGGCAGCACTCTGTAAGCCCATGTTGCCTAGAAGCTGCCAGCTATCTCTGAAGCTTCCCCTCTGTTCTCCCCACTTCTTTCCTATCGTGATCTTAGATTTTCAGTATTTTTGGTTTGCCTGTTCCATTCACAGCTGCCTGCCCAGTTTGCTAAGTTCTAAAATCCTTTTATGACACCAGTGCTGCAGTTATGGCTCTCCATGCAACACACTTTTTCTCTGAAAGAGTGGTCAGGTGCTGGAATGGGCTGCGTAGAGTGGTGGTGATGTCACTGACCCTGGAGGTGTTGAAGAAACGATTAGATTGTTGTACTGAGGGACATGGTTTAGTGGGAAATATTGGTGATAGGTGGAAGGTTGAACTGGATGATCTTAGAGGTCTTTTCCAACGTTGGTGATTCTATGACTCTATGTTTAGGAAAAGAGAGCAGGACACTTTTGGATTGCTTTCTGTCGTGTATTCAACAGACAAATCCATAACTAAGGTTGTGCATTCCATGAGATGGAAAAATGACATGAATGAAAATCCTAACTTCTGTGGCTAAGAACAGAAAAGGCAGAAATACATAGATGAGGTGATGAGAAGCCCACCAGTAGCAGCAACAGAAAAGAATACATTTTAAAGATGAATCATACATTCCAGGGTTCAAAATATACAGTGTCGTAAGACTGGCTGCTTTTCGTGGGACATTATGGTTGTTTATAGGCTATGCATTTTACAATTAAAATTAAAATACTTGTGCCATATGCTTAGGAACTTTCCCAAGGTAACACACGAGATTTCAGTAACATCCAAATGTTCATTGATACAGTTCCTCCCGTCTCTGCATAGTCTGCTGTTTATTAATGAGAAGAGCTGAAAAAAGATACATCCATGTTCAAGAACAATAGCTCTGAGTCTGTGTCCTGTACAGACAGAAAGGGAAGGGGAGATGACATTGCTGATGTCTGTTCCGAATAGCAAACGACGCATCAAACCACTGAAATTTCCTATGCTTTTGTTTCCATATTTGCAAACTGAGGCTACCACAAAGGCTGTCATGAGGCATGTAGTTCAAAAGTGCCTTGAAGCCACTGATAGTAGAGACCTGGATATTGCTAAATGTCAGCTTTCAGTTTAGGATCTCAAATAGGAAATAATAGAAATAGACAACATTATCCTGTAAGATAGGCCACAATGTGTGAAACAAAAAAACCAGCACTGCCACAACAGCCCCTTTGTGAATGGCGCGACAGGGGCTGAGGTTTGTATTTATACAAGTCTGTACAGATCCCCGTATAAACACTGGCCCGAGATGGGTCAGTGAATGCACTAAATGAAGGCACCATGGCATTATTCTGCATTGTCCTACTGATTCCAATAAAAACACTTACCAATGCCTAGTCACATGTCTTTCTGACCTGCTAGATTGCATATTATTACACTTGCTTACTGGAATAACAGAAAGGGAACGCTTTCTACTGAAGTGGGTTTGTGGTCAGAGAGTTTAGTACTGAAATGGGTTTCTCAAACAAAAAGGCCTTCTTGTCCCTGTATCACACCCTTACTACTTTAGTTCAAGGAGCACCCAGCACGAAGCACAAGTAAGAGTGAATTCTCTTGGTCTTATTGTGCTCATTTTCCTCTCACATATGTACAGAGTGAGAAGTTTTTAAGCACCATTTTCCCCTGTATGAGTGAGACAGCCTCTGCCAGGTGCTCCTGAGAGAAGAGCGTATCCCTTCATGGCTCCATCCTCTGGCTGCAGTCAGCTAGCAAGAAGATGAAGGAAGAGACATCTGTTTCAGATTAAGGAATTGTTCCAAAACTTTCTGTTCAATGCAAAAACCATGCAAGCACCATGAAACAGCCAGAATCCTTCGAAAGGGAATGGATGGGGAGAACGCAGCAGATGCAAAGTAACTTCTTGCTATGACCTGTCCAAGGATGGCAAGAGGAGAACTACAGTAAAAACAGTCATTAGGGTGGAAATTAAGTTACAAGTTTGCCACAGGATAATAAGAGCTTTACCATTCCCCAGAATTAGTACATTTTTCAAACATAAGGTTTTCATTAATCTTTTTTTTTTTAAGTAGAGAAAAAAGTATGAGTACCAAAGTAAGAAAATGCAGCAACAATTCAACATTTTCCAAAATATTAAAGCTAAGAAGTATGAGGAAAAAATGATTTGTGCCTTTCTAGACAGCAAAGGATTACAGAAGGAGGTTATTGGCTTCTCTGGATTCTGAGTTGCTCTTTTTCCCTTCATTCCTCATAGATTTACAAAAGTTGGAAGCTTACTATGCAGCAGGCTCATCAAATGGTGAACTTGTCAGTAACTTCTCTGGAAGACTTCCATTTTAATAGGCATCTGATTAAAGGAGAGATTTTTTAATTTTGCTTTAAAATAAAAGCACAGATGTAATGTACATATTATGTTAATTTGGGGGGTATTTTGCATGAAACATAAATTGAACTAGTTGTTGTTGATGTTTTTAATTGATATTAAAAGCAGAGGAGCACTTGTGCATCACATGGGCTCCCACTGAGACCTGAAGTTGAACTGAACACTGCCTGGAAGCAGGTTATTGCAGACATTTTTATTTTTCATTTAGAATAACAAAACAACTCACATCCTATGCATCAAATGCTCCTTTCATATCTTCTGGTCTAATTCCACTGCTGATAAGTGTGAACATTTATTTTTTCTTGCAAAAATCACAGATGTTCAATTCAGTACAATAAAATAAGAGAAAAGCAGGAGTTTGAGGGGGTTTGAGGCATCTGTATATGTCACTAGATGGCGTTGCAAAACAGTTATGGTATAGCCTAATGGCAAATCACAAGGCTGTGAAAGTTGATTAATAAGCTGCTGTGCTCACATGTGATACTCTGGAGAACCTGCTCATCTACCACATTCACTGAACAAGGCTTAGGTGCCAGTTCCCAGTCAGAGATGCTACAGTGACAGACCATACAAATGACAAACACACACAAATGACCAGTTTTCTTTCTCTACAGCTGCCCCTACACAGTGATCTTGCAAGTGTAGTGAGATCCTCATTCCTACCAGACTAATTCATTGAAATCAGGGAGAGAAGCAAAGTTAGGGCTATTTTCATAGTGAACATGGTCCAGTCTTAGGAAATCTGTTGGGCATGCTTCCAGCTTTAAGCAGATGACTGACTGACTGCCCTTCCTTAAAGCCTGTGGTGTAGTTGTGCCTAAGAATGAGTTTCTAAAGTTGATATGAAGAGGTACTGTATATATTAATATGTATTTGAGATCAGCTCATCAGACTTTAACAGTTAAAAAAATAAATGCTCGGAGCCAACCTGCCACCCTCCTAGGAGCTCTGGGAATCAAGACAGTCATCTCACCTCCCACTTTACCCAGCCATTGCTCTCAGCTGAGTTTTGCTCCAAATTACAATTGCACTGCCACTTGCCTTCCAGACTGCCTACAGTTACAGCCATGTGGCTGCACTGGCAGCATTAGGACTGGCAGAGATGAGGCTCTGCCTTTGCAGTTCAGCTAAGAAGTCTGTTGATGATGCATGAGCTGTATCAGAGACCAGCTCTCATCCCCAGAGCTATGCCTGTTCTCCAGGGCTAGCAGGGACAGCATGAGACTTGTTTTTGTTATTAAAATCAGAAGACATTTATCTAACTCCCCAGGGAACCAGAACTAGAGGATCTGAAGGTCTCAGTGTAGGGTTGGAGAAGCACGTGAAGCTGGAGCTTCCTATTTTACTTGTTTCTGCACAGGATGTGTATGAGGATGAGTATTTATGCTCCAGGAACGGAATACTAGAACTGGATGGACAAGACACAAAATGCTGATGCAGTCACTTAAGACTTATTTCCCTGCTCATAAGATGTTCTCTCATGCTCTGCCCAGCTCACATTTAGGAAATTCAGATACAACAAGCACTTGCCACACCCCTTGGGAAGTTATTTGCAAAGTTTTAATACATCGACTTCCATGGCCTCTTATCCCTCATGCTAGCCTTGCCTTTGTCCAGTGATTCTATTGCCCCAGCCTTCCCTATAAAAAATCTCTTGTTCCCTGGTTCTTCATATCACAGCTCATTTTGGCTTATCATTTCCCCAAGCTTAATGTATATGCTTCTTTCATTCTCTCTTCATCAGTCAGTCTCTCAGTCTCTCTGTCACTTAAGCTTTTCTTCTCAAAGAGAATTAAATCTCTCCTTCTATAAATAGTGCTGGTTGGTGTTCCAGTCTGCTGCTGATCTTTCCATTACCAAAGCTTCTTGTCATTTTATAGCTTACCATCTGCTATGCGTGATGGCATGCAGATGTTAGTCACACAGATGTTAGACATTTCTGGCTACCAGTACAGCAATAAAGAAATATTCCTTTAACACAAAAACTTGAGAACTTGCCTTAAATGAACTAAGTAACAGAGGGTTAGTTCTGTCCCTTCGCTTCATATTGTTGATGAGCAAAATCACATTTTTTCAGTCACATTTGGGGAAAAAATGCTCATTCTTCTTCTTTATGATGTTCTTTAAAAACTCCCTATAAGGTTCCCTATGCTAAGATACTCCTACACCACTGATGACTGGCATGTATATGGCCATTCATGTCTAACACAACAGCCTCCTGCCTCTATTGCTTCATTGTTCCTTGAGGTCTTGTATTTGTCTGAATATAACCACCTATTGCCTTCAACAGACTGCAGTTTTCCTGAAGAACTTTTTTTGATGCTTCAGATCTTTGATTGCTGTTACAACAGCATCCTGGCAGCAGCCAGGCTACCAATAGCTACCATGGATGAAACCCATCTAGGACTAGATGATCTTTAAGGTCTCTCACAACCAAAGCCATTCTGTGAAATCATCAAGCTCTCTCTACTCTTTTAATTTATAGCAGTTAGCTAGAAAAAGTTCATATCAGATGTAATAATATATTTCCAAGGGTGAGATTAAGGGCAAACACTATTAGCATGTCAGTTGCAGTTTTAGCATCAGACAAAAATGAACTATGGATATTTGTAAAGAGTTTTTGAGAGGGAAGACATTACTGGAAATATGAAACTAGCATATTTCATTCAGTAGATAATTTTTGATAAATTGTAATGTTGTTACTCCATAACAGGATTTAGTTGCTTTCTGATTTCAGTGTTTTGGTTTTTTTTTCCCTCTGGTTGGGATGGCAACAATAATATGGTAATACAAACAAAAAAATGGAGAATAGAGTCTGTGAAAAAGGAACTTTAAATTAACTTTGTATCTGGTCACCAGTTTTGTTTCCTGCAGAAATGTGACAGATTCCAAACAGTTTTGGAGAGCACAGACATTTGGCTTCAGGCTTCCAAGGATTATAAAATCATTCACTATGGGAGCTGAATTGAGTTGGCTACTTCATAAGCATCAATATCATGTAACCATTTAATATTAACTGTCTATGTAGAAACAACAATGAAGAGAACTGGAGGCCTAAAACAGTGGGACTTCCAACATCAGTTGCTGTGTTGTGCCAGATACTTTCATAGCTAAAGGTGATATAAGAGTAAATTAGACTTCCTTACTCCAACAACATGACTTTCTAAAACACCTGCAGGAAATAAGACACCTAAATCATGTTTTAACCACACCTGCATCACTGTACACTTTTGTATGACTTGACACTTAAAACAATCTGTTCTTGACAAACAGTAATTTTCTGTTATTTGCTTTCCATTTTGAGTTTGTGGACACAAAATTTTATACTTGACTAAATGATGTTTGTTATATCTGGATTCTCTCAGTGCTGACACATTTGTGTAAAGCAGCTTTAGCAGTTCTGGTCATTTGTGTGTTAAAATTTCTATTATTACTGGAACAAAACCAGGTCACCTCCCCTCAGTGAAAGCAGGAGCTTGCTGTAGTAATTATGGAAAAACTAACAACATCCAGACATGAAAATTTGGACCAATTATTTCACCTGGGATCTCTTTCACAACATATTTACGTTCTCATTTCTTTCTCCCTCCTCTTTAATTGTTGGAAGGCTGTGATCTCCCTTAAGTTTTCAGTTTAATCATATCTTATAAATATGGGTAACATCCAAGAATTTTTGCTGATGACAGGAACTTTGCCATTGATTTCAAGGCAGCTGGTTCATATATCAGGAAAACGTGTGGGCCTGTCTTTAACAAGAAAATGAGAATGCAAAACCAGAAATGGAAATATCAGATTTAATTGTATATTTTCCTGAAAAAATCTACTGTACATGTTTCCCTCTTTCTTGTTTTGCTCATTTTGGAGATAACTGTCAGGGAGCTTTTATCGTTAATATAGATCTCTGAGCTTAGGTGTTAGGGAAGCAAAAGCATTTCTTCTGGTCCTCTTCTAGGTCTGCTTCCTGCTAAGAAGCACAAGCGTGTTGCTACTGCTTCTCTTCTAACAGCACATTCACTGCAATGAAATGCAGTGTTGACAGTATCAGACCTTTTTATTTGGAAAGAAGCTGTCTGGACTGGGATGTCATCCTCCACTCATACATTTCACAAAGAGGTACCAGATTCAGTGGCAACAACTTATTGCTTTATAGTTATATTAGTGCTTTTAGAACATGGGCAAAAACAGCTTGCAATAATGATCTACAGAAGGGCAGAGACAAAATGTCTCTGAAAGCTTAAAAATAGAAATTTACACAGTATCTGTATGTTGAAAGGGAACCAGATCCAAAAACAAACCTTGAAAAGCTATCTAGTATATAGCATATCAGATGCATCATTTCAGATGTGAGCCTCTATGGGAGTATAATCCAAGAACAGCAGCAATGTATTAATAAAACACGCTTCAACCACTTTTATTTTTTTTTCTGGCAGATAGTGCTTTTGCATTCTAGCCCAAGATATATAATGAACGCCAGATCTCACTAGTTGCTGGAATGTCCTTCGTCAATAACTGTGAAAAAATGTCTCTCTCTCACTCTGCAGTACAAAACTGAGCTGTGGAATTTATATGCGTAAGTTCTTCCACTCTTAAAATGCATTTTATATTCTGAATGAAAATACTGATGTTGCTTGTGCATGGCAGAGACCATTCCCTTCCTCTGCTCTGTATGCTAACCCCATCTGCAACTTTTTTGTTTATGTGAGTGTATTGCTTCTGAAGCAATCTCAGAAACCCAGCTTTTTCTTATTATCATTTGATTAAAAATTAATATCAGTATTACTGAATGGGAAAGAGATAAATGTGTACATGTCAGTGTAAGATACCATATCAGGGATTGGGATGCTTTTTTAATTGTTTGCTTTTCTTGGTAAGAAAACCACTTTAGGATTCAACTGCATTGTTGGTCTTCAGCTTTGTGGAAACTTATCCACAAGACATCAGTTTGGCTTTGGTTCCAAGCTGAGCTGAGTTTAAATCACTGGCCTAAAAAACTGCAAAATGTAATTCCCAAACCCTCTGGACCAATGTCATGTCTCAAGACTCCTCACACCATTTTGCACCCTCTTCGTATGTTTTCAGTTGAAAGGACCATAATAGTCAGCACTGTTGTATTGCCAGCTGCTGACCACTTGCCATTATCTCATGAATTATGGTTTAGGAACTCGCTGCCTATATCATTCTGCACATATTTCTGCTTCCAAAAGTAGTGCAGAAAGATGACTGATTTATGACCCTGTACACTGGTAGAATGATGAGATTAAGCAAATTAGCAATTCATCTCTTCTCCCAGGTGAGTAGTTTTTGCTCCTCCACAGCCACAAACTGAAGGATAATAAAATTCTGCAAGAACTGTATTCACCAGCCAAAGCGCACACCCAGAAGGCTGGCATGGCTCTTCTCAGAGAAAATGAAAACTCTTAAAGGAGGCTATAGATCCTCATCCTGCTCTAAATGACTCCAGAACTTTTGACAACATTTTCTAAATATTTGAGTTTAAGTAGATACTTGCCAATTCTGCTCTATCTCCAAGAGCATTCCTCCGCAGTTTTCACTTCCATCTTCAAAGGCCCATCTTCTCCTCCTGCATGGCTGGACATAGCTGGGCAGTAATAGACACTTGCGCTGGATTCAAGGAAAGAAATTAAGAGCCTTGGGATTCCAACTACTTGTATTCCTTTTCCTCATTTTTATGAACTGACCTACAGGTCTCTGGCTTCTGGGGCATCTGCTTATTTGATGGTCACACCTACAAACAGGTATCACCCTCCTCTATCACCCACTAAGAAAAGGTTCAAGAAGCAACCGGCAGAGAAGACTTAGTTCAGCCCAGAGGAGGCAAGGGATAGCCACAGGCTGTCCCTCAGCTAAACATAGTAGTATCTGATTCTCTTCATTCACATAAGGAGAAAAGAGTGAATTAACAGAAGATGAAATTTGGTAATGCTCCTGATAGCCAATTTTAAAAAAGGGCAATGAATGCCTGCAAGTGAGCATGAACAACCTGACAAAAAAGTGTGGTGCATTATCTACAGGCGATATTTCTGAATGTCACTTTCAGGCTTGAACTGTCTTCAGTTTGACCTAAAGAATAGGGATTGAATCATTAACTTCTTATTCCACTTTGGTTCCTTGCCTTGTCTTCCTTGCCTTCCATGCCCTTCCCTCTATAGAGCCACGAGAGTTACCAAAACGAGATGAAATGTCAGTATATGCTTAAATGCTCATCTGACTTAGAATCATAGGAAAATCTGAATCTTTGCTAGTAAAATGTTAGAACAAAAAATGTTTGCAGCCCTGTAACTAGTCATTTTTATATTCACCCATAAAGTTTTCTGACACGTAATCTCTGAGAGTAATCACTGAGCACAGCCCTGTTTTGGAAGGCTTTTCTTTTGCTAAACTGTAGCCCAGCCTGTTTTTTAAACAGGATCCTCCTTGATTCCAACCCCTTCAATTTTATAATCAAAACAAGTCTTTAAAAAAAGAAGGAACCAAAGAAATTTTTTACTTAAATTACAGGGTGAAAGAAAAAGGTTTACAAACCATAATATTTTAGGCTAGATAATAAGGCCCACAAATATCTAAGGATCAACCTCATCTGAATCAGTGGGCTGTTTTCCGGCAGAAATTCCTTCAAGTTCCTCTGCCAATGCAGAGGAGAGCTGAGCCTTTCCTGGTAAGTGAATTAGCTGATTGTATTGCAGGTCAATTTCTACTTGATCTGCTTCCACGTGTGCAAATCCATAAGCAGTTGCACTTGGACAAAACAGTTAACAGAGAAATCAGACCTGGGAGCTGAAGTCCCAGCATTTGTGCAAAGAAGTTGCATAAGCTCTAGCTTTCATCCTACTTAAATCTATTTCATACCACAAAGCAGAGCAGCAAGAGCGGGAGAGAATTTCCCCTCTATCGAGACGGGATTGACATAGGCAGGCTGTTCTCCAGACAAAGGAAGGGAGAAGAAAAAAGAAAGCTGGAGGGAGGAGGTGGCTAGGATCACTGCTCAGACCTGTGCCAGTATAACCTTCTGTTGTGCAGAGGTACAAATGTGGGAAAAGAAACCAGGCCCTTGCAGCTGGTGAGTTCACTGCCATAGCTGAATTCATGACCTAGGAGAGGTAACCACTGTGCTTCATGGGACAATTCTAAACCTCAGCATCATAAAATGCCTCAGTACAATTTCCCCATGGGGATACACTGCTCCAAGAGAGGAAAGTTGGCCTCACTCATTGATAAGAGCTCATGAAGTCTCCTTTTCCCAGTAACACCAAGAAAGGAGAGAACTATTTTTGTGACTGAAAGAATTCTGTACATCAGCAACTGTAATATCAAGAAACCAGCTGCAGCAGGCTGCAATGGCTCTGAGACTCCCAGTGGCTTGTGACTAGTAACACAGTTTGAAAGGCCGGCAGATGGCAATCTTCGTATTCATTTGCTCTCAATAAGCACTTTGGTCTCAGAGCACATAACATCAGTTGCATCAGTTTGGAATAGAATTTGTGTCTGTCCTGGCCAGAAGATGTTATGTTCTTCCTGGCTGACACTTCCATTCCAGATGTCAACCAGATGTAGAACAAGAAATGGGTCTATGTGAGAGCCTTTCTCTCACCAGGAGGCCCTGTAAACTGGGCAGAGGTGCTAAACTCAAGGTCACCCTGCACGCAGGCCAGTACTAATATCTAGTCATTAGAATTTCACTGCATCTCAAATAAAGCCCAAACCTATAGGGCTGCAGCCCTGTCAGTATCTTGAAGGCTTAACCTCAGAATTAAACATTTAAAGTTTGTAATGTAAGTGTCATATTGCATCACTGGTTTCTAAGCAACATTGCTGGAGGACTCTAAAGAAAAAAATGTACATTTTAATAGTGAAGGCTCCGTTGGGGCCTCCTGATTTATCAAAAGCGCCTTTCTATTTTAGGAGCTTGATCTGACTAACCAGGCACTGCTCTTTTTATTATGGGTCATTGCTTTTGCAAGCCTCCCTGTATTGACTCCTTTTCCTGCTTACATATAGGGGGCTGCAGCACAGGTCCACTGTGTACACTCTTAGTTGTTATTTCCCCAGCTGCTGGATGGGCTGTGACCCCAGGCACATCACTAATAATAGCTTCCTCCCTTCAGAGGAAAGCAGAGAGCCAGCAGAGTTCAAGAAACCTGCCCCTTTTCAGAGGAGCAACAATGTCTGCTTCCCAGGACTCAAACTCTGGTTCTCTGTTATCCAGTCACCCCCACTGGCATCCACAGGGGATCTCCACCTGCTCCTCTGGCTCCCAGCTTCCCAGCACAGAGCAGCTGATGCTGGTTTTCCCAAGCCCCTTCATCTCCCATCACCTTCCATGTAAACTCTCTGAAGGCTTCTCTGTTAATTCCTTAGCAGCTAAAATAGCGCAGTTGTGTGCACAGCCCTTCACACACTTTATATATATATATGTTTAATTCTGATACCTAAAGCAGGATATAGAAATAACCACAAAACAGTTATTCATAAGCAGATATATATTTCCCTTTTGTGGACACAGCATTAACTATCACTTCCTCATTAAAACCACTCTGAAGGCTACAAGATCTGCCTTGTAGCAACTCTACCTGTCTCAAATAGCAAGCTTGTGTTAGCAATAAGAACTGATTTCCATAAGTCTCCAAAGAGCCACACTCTTCAGGACTTGATGACATGTTGCTCTCAAACTTCCCATATTGATGAGTCCATAAGGATCTCTTTCCATCCTTTTGCCATGTCTTCTAGTCCACCTAAGATCTCCTACAGGCTTGATTTGAAGAAATGACAGCAGAAAACAACCATATTACTGGGGAAACTGTCTCAGGGATCAACAAAGATCACTAATAAAAAAAGTTGCAGTAATTGACAATTAGTTCAAGTCTGCATTTGTCAAGATTTAATTCCTAATCCTTTTGCCATCCTTTGATGGATTACAAAGCCATTTTCTTTCAAAGGACTTTTTCCTGTGTATGCATGCGGAGATCGTGCCCAAGGTGTGGCTGTGCCTTCTCTATGGTTAGCTTGACCTTTTCCCACCTCTGTTTGCATAAGATCATATCACTTTTGATCTTATCACTTTTTGAATCCCTTGCAACTCTTCAGAAAAGCTTGATATACATGGCAGGAACAGCCTTATGTATTAATTCCTAACTTCTCATTGGCACATGGGTAGATGTTTTCCTTGCTGCAGTATCAAAGCAGAAGCTTATTTCCAGTGGATTATCTACTCTGACCTTTAAGTTCTTTACAGAACAGCTGCATTCTAGGATATTTTTATTCATCTCATGCATATTTCACACATTTTTTGTTTCTTGCAGTATGACCTTGCATTGATCCTGTAAGACATAAGTTTGCTTTACTAGCAGTCCCACGTTGGCCTGTAAAAATTATTTACCTCCTATGAAATTCTGATGCCAAATATTTCCAGCAGTCATTTCAGGTTTCATTCCTCACCTCCAATAAAAATACCAGGAAGCATCAGCATTGGAAACAATTCCTGCAGTTCCAGCTCTTGCTGTGTGATAGTCTGTCCCTGCAGCTGCCTTACAATCTGTCACCTTTGGTGATCTGTCACCATTTGATAAGCTTAAAGGAAATTCTGAAGCACTTTTCAATAAAGTCCTCACAGAGATTATTTTGTGTATCTATAATTTGATAGGATAGACAGTAGAGAGAATCTCTGTTTCTTTCCTTCATTTTTATGTGCTAGATGTGTTTTTCTTGGCTTCGTTCAAGCTATGCAGATAAATGTTTTGCTTCTGTGTGAATTCAAACTATCACCTACAACAAGAAAATTGAAGTGATTTAGTGGGAAAAAAAAATCAATTGCTCCAAATTAAGCATTTGGCTTCAACTCTGTGATTTCTTTTTTATATCTTTGTAGTAAAACTGAAGGAAACATTGAAGTGGAAACCACTTCTGAAGCTAGAGTTTATTTACTTTTAAAAGTCACAATGAAATGAAACTGTTTAAAGACTTATTTTTCCTTGTCAAGATTAATAATCCAGCAGGTCTGCCACTAGTGTAAATTTAAATGGAAAATGTTACCCAATCCTTGCTTCACAGAACTCCACTTTTGTGGTCCTTCTGAGAGGTACAATCCTCCTATTTTGTAGCTGATGTGGGATATGATATTCTGGGAGGGGCTGATTGCATTCACATTAATGAAAGCACAGGCATGCACCATCCTCCCATACCTCCACACATACCACAGGCCATAGAATGCAAACAGTGCACACAAATTAGCGTGGAGCAAAAACACCACTAACGTTTACCAGTGCGTTTGATAACATAAAGTTAAAATTAAGCAGATAAGGAAAGAGAAAGGAGAGGAAGTGTTTTGACAGCAGGACAAGGGGAAATGGTTTTAAGTTGAGGGAAGGGAGATTTAGGTTGGACGTCAGGGGGAAATTCTTTACAGAGAGAGTGGTGAGGTACTGGAACAGGCTGCCTAGAGAGGTTGTGGATGCCCCATCCCTGGAGGTGTTCAAGGCCAGATTGGATGGGGCCCTGGGCAGCCTGGTCTAGTATTAGGTGGGATGATTGGTGGCCCTGCATGTGGCAGGGGGGTTGGAGATTCATGATCCTTGAGGTTCCTTCCAACCCTGGCAATTCTGTGATTCTGTGATTCTGTTTTATCTTTGAAACACTCCTTTCAAGGGACGAAGAAGGTACACCTTTGCCCTCCTCCACAGTAATTCAGATCAAATGCAGTACTTTATCACGATCACTAGAATGCAGCAGCATCTCCGTAAATAAGTGAGATTTTGGAAAACTATAAAAAGAATATTAAGATCTTGGTTGTTTTCAGTTGTTAACCATCAACCACAACTAAGTGGTGTTTTACACTAAAGGTTCATGACACACTGAAGCCAGTGTGAATCAGCTAAAGACCAGGTGCTGGCAGTGCAGCAGTGCCAATTTACGTCAGCTCAATAGAATGGTGTCATTTACCCCATGAACAGAGCAAAGGACATGACCCTGTCCTTAACCATGTCGCTTTAGGTATTTTTGCACTTTTTTTTTTTACTGCTAGTGTACATTCAAGGGAAATACATGTGATGCTATTTTTAGTACTATAATGCAATAAACATCTTAATCTCTTTAAAACTACAAATGAACAAACAGCCATGTGCATATATGTTTACAGAGCAGATTATAGTGACACATCCAAGAGGATCTGAAAGTGAAATTGACAGGAAAGTGAAGCAAAACAGGATTTTACTGGAAAACTCCCAGAAAACAAACAAACGTGGAAAAGGGGAGCAGGAGGCAGAAACAATAGGGTTACAAAGCAACTACTTTTAAAACAGCAGAGTGGTTTCTGACACAGATGGGGAAATACATTTCTCACGGGACTCTTTTTTATTCAGACTGTGTCTTTTTAATAGGAAGAAAGAGAAAGATGAGATTGGAGAGCGCAAGGGAGCTCGGAAGCGCAAAGGAAAGAGTTAAGGCTGGAGTCACCCTCTCTGAAGTGCGCTGTGATGCTGTGCAGTGTTTCAGCCCCCAGAGCCTTCCTCCTCCCTCCCTCCCTGTGTCAGAGTGGGGAGGAGGCGGGTTCTGCTGAGCTGTTAAATCCTGAGTGAAGTTTCCCCCATTTCCAGTGGCCACTGTTGTCTGAAGCTGGTTCTGAGCAGCGCTGGGGTTACCCTGACATTTCTGGGACCGTAAAGAGCCAAGAAGGGAAGGAGAAGAAAAGATTAAACTTATACAATTTGCTTTTGTCTAAAAGTGTGGAGAAAGGGGAAAGGGAAGCATCTGCTTTTTTTTCAACATCACATTCCTGTGTTTTTCTTCAGCCTGGAAAATATATTAATGCTTGTGCTTTCCTTTCTGGAAACAAAGGAACTAAGCTGGACTGAGGAAGCAAGGAGTGGGAAGGAGGCTTGAGGAAGTTTGAAAGAGAGAGACTCAGAGCAGCTGGGAGTTTCCTTTTCTTAAATGAAATCCCTGCCTGTGTGGGTAACTGGTGCAGAAAGAAGACAGACTTGCAGGTAAATGGAGAAGCAGAGATCCCAAAGGAAATTTCCGCTCACCTCATCCCGCTTGTCAAGAACGTGAAGAAAAAGAAAAAAAGGTAAAAGATACACACACAAGTGGACAGACGGCCTCTGGGACCTGCTGGGCTGTGTAAGGATAAATCACCGAGCTGCAGCAAAGCTGTATGGCATTTGTCTCCTTTTAAAGGAAAAAGACGTGAAACCTCGTCTCTGGAAGGGGAACTTCTGTGAGAGTGTAAGTCTCAAGTCTAATTCTTGGCTTTCTGCTCTATGTACCAGACCTATTCTCTCTGTGTGTTTGCATGTGTGGATGTGAAAGCGTGAGAGACTGAGAGAGTGAGAAGGATGTGGATCATGATGTCCTTTTCGATAGACAGAATTGTGTTACAGATGGGTGATGTCATTTTTTGATAAAATGATCCATTTTTTGCTTTTCCAAAAATAGCATTTAAACTCTACAAAACCACTGGGGCAATACTGAGGTGTAACCAGCACTCTTAAATCCCTAAAACTATCCAGCCTCTTTTTGTGGTTTTATTTAATCATCTGTGCAAATCATCATATTGTTAACACCTAACTTTTTCTCCTCCTTCCCACAAGCTGATTGCACAATGAACTGGAGGCCAGCTCTCAGCTTAGCCCTGCTGTGGACAGCATGGCTAGTTTGTGGCTCTGAGAAGACAGAGAGGTTAGCAGAAAGAGGGAGCCATGGAGTTAGGAAAGTGCCTCAGTCTCACAGGGCTGCAAGCAGCCTCCTGAGAAGGTCTGGAGCATCCCTAAAGAATCTGAGCCCGAATCCCCAACACCCCGTCACCAAGAGAGATTCTTCAGTACCTCCAAAGGCACCTGCCAACCTCCTGAAAGAGGAATCACGTTCCCAGCCCCGGAGCATAGGCACCAGAACAAGGCGGGTACAGAGACTCACAGCTGCAGCCAAATACTCCAAGTCTGAGATGATTAAGGATGAAGGGATATCTACCGCCTCACAGTCACGAGCAGTACGCTTCCCTTCGGGGTCAAGTTCCCCCAATGTCTTGGCCAGCTTTGCTGGGAAAAATCGGGTGTGGGTGATTTCTGCCCCCCATGCCTCAGAGGGCTACTACCGGCTCATGATGAGCCTGCTGAAAAATGATGTTTACTGTGAACTGGCTGAGAGACACATCCAGCAGATTGTGTTGTTCCATGAAGAAGGGGAAGAAGGAGGAAAAGTCAGAAGGATAACCAATGAAGGAAAAATCCTGGAACAGCCACTGGATCCTGCTCTCATCCCTAAGCTCATGAGCTTTCTGAAACTAGAAAAGGGGAAATTTGGCATGGTGCTGCTGAAGAAAACTCTACAGGTGGAGGAAAGGTACCCTTATCCTGTAAGGCTAGAGGCCATGTATGAGGTCATTGATCAGAACCCCATCAGAAAAATTGAGAAGATGAGACAGAAGGGATTCATACAGACTTGCAAAGCAGCTGGGGTGGAGGGACAGGTGGTTGAAGATGACAATAATGGGGGTAGCACCCAATCTACCCCTGGTGGTGGACATGTCCAAGTATCAGCAGGAGGGAGGAAGGAGGAACCAAGGAGGAGCAACAACCAGCCAACAAGGACCAAAACAATGAGAAAACCAGTGACAACCACTGTGGCTACTCCTCTGCCAACAGTAAGGACCACTACCCTCCCTACCACCACCACAGCCACCCGGGCCACCACCCGCACAGTGACAACAGCAAGCAGGCCTACAACAACAACTACACCCCTCCCCACCACACAGAGGACATGGACCACAAAGTCACATACCACCACAGAGTACCACAGGCTGCCAGCAGCTCCTGAGGCCACCACACCACGAATCATGGCCTCTGAGGATTTCTATTCTCCTGTGTGGAAGGCAAATCGCAGGGACCGGCAGCGAGGCCACCCAGAGAAACACCTGGCAGCCACACGGAAACCAAGCAAAGGTGGCCGTTATGAGAGCTTCACAGAAGTCCCAACAGCCCCCTCAGTGCACTACACAAAGGCAAGCATGAGTAGGTTTAAAGATAATCGAACAGACAGGAAGGACTATAACCACAGGGACCTGAATATCACGCCAGGGCAACACAAACCAACTAAGACTAAACCACCAAAAAAGAAGACGCAAGAGAAGATACTGAGTAATGAATATGAAGATAAATATGACCCAAGTAAGCCTGCTAGTCCCCACTTAGAGGAAGAGATTGCAGTGGGAAGTATTCCCCCAAAGAAAGGAAAAGAATCAAAGAAGCATGAGCGAATGGATAAACCTGAGAAGAAAAAGAAAAAGGATAGACCTGACAAGCTGCAGAAGAGTGAGAAGCAGTCCAAGAAGGACAAAGCTGAGAAAAAGAGCAAGCAGGATAAAGACCGTAGCAAAAAAAACAAGAAGGGGAGCAGAACAGAGAATGAGGATTTCCCCAAGCCCAACAAGAAGCCTTTCTTACAGCCTCCCAGGAAATCGGTGGCCAACCTCCTAGACTATTTTGAAGGCAAAAGGCGGCTCATTGTAAGTAACTTGTTCATCTGAATTCTATTTCATAAATGAACTGATGTCTCCATCCTAGTAGAACATGGGGAACAGAAAGTTTATGTTGCTTTTGTATTACTCTTTTTTGTTGATTTTGTTTAAGAGATCAGATCTCTAGATTTGGAGGATCATTTCCAACATGGAAGTTTCTGCAGCCTCGTGTAGGAAATCTTACGTATGGTACAAAAATCCATCAGACAGGAATTAGGTTAAAACCTCCCCCCGCTCACTTTCATGAGCCATCATACAGCCATCAGAATATTTTGTTTCCAATAGATACACAGGTATCAGGATCCCTACAACTATATTCAATAAAATGAAGTTCATGTGGATTTCAGTCATTGCTTTAGGGTACTTGCCAATGTCACTACATTTTGATGCTAAGCATGTCCTGCCAGCTGGCAAACCTGTTTTGTATTGGTGCTGGTGTCCTAAAACTGGAAGCAAGCCAGGTGTTTTTGGCAGTATTATGCACGCCTGACTAACGATATGCACAAAGGCATATGACAAGATTGCCCTGAGGTAGGACTGTTACATGTGCCATTATTTCTCGTGGGAATTTGGCATTCAGATCTCCTAGATATCTTCAGGGATCCCATACAAACTTTGTTCCCTTTTATTCTCCTGCTGTTTTTATTAAACAATAACTCTATGGTTAGTTTTCAAGTCTTAGAAACTCAGCACAATCTGGAGTTACTTCTCTCAGGGTTTAATAGTGTTGTATGTTTTTCCAACTACTTATCTAAAAAAACACTTCACCTGCAACAGGAAACAGTTTTAGCTGTAGTACAGATGTTTTTCCTGGCAGATGGCACATATCCTGAAAAGGCACACTTTGAAAAATAGTTCTTTAAAAATAGTATTATGGAAGCTGGTTTCTTGCAATTATTCCACTGCAAGCTGGCCTCTTTGACGGTTATTGTTCAACAGTCAGTGTCACAACACAGTTTTCACTTTGATGCCCCGTATTTCAATACAAATACCTAAGACGCCAAGCCAAGATTTCAACCACTGGAATGTAATTAATCATTCTGTTGATGATTCACAAACCTAAGGAGAGTCCAACTTTCTTATTCCCCTCCCCATTCTTCCAGCTTTAGGGCCTGTGCAGAGCTAGAAGAAGAACATTCCCTAGCATGTTGTGATTGAAGAAGAACAATCATATAGAATGGTTTGGGTTGGAAGGGACCTTTAAGATAGTCTAGTTTCAACTCCCTGCTATAGGCAGGGACTCCTCCCTCTAGACCAGGTTGCTCAAAGCCCCATCCAGCCTGGCCTTGAACGCTTCCAGGGAAGGGGGCATTCACAATCTCACTGGGCAACCTGTTCCAGTGTCTTATCACCCTCACAATACAGAATTTCTTCCTGATATCTAGTCTAAACCTACCTATTTCCAGTTTAAGGCCACTTCCCCTCATCCTGTTGCATAAATATCCTTATAAAAACTCTGTCCCCAGCTTTCCTGTAGACCCCCTTCAGGAACTCGAAGACCAGTATGAGGTCTCCTCAGTCTTCTCTTCCCCAGGCTGAAGAGCCCCAGCTCTCTCAGCCTGTCCTCATGGGAGAGGTTCTCCAGCTCTCTGATCATCTTCATGGCCTTCTTCTGGACCTGCTCCAACTGTTCCATGTCTTTCTTGTGTTGGGGGCTCCAGAACTGGACACAATACTCCAGGTGGGATCTCACGAGAACAGAGTAGAGAGGCAGAATCACCTCCCTCGACCTGCTGGTCACACTTCTCTTGATGTAGACCAGGGTATGGTTGGACTTCTGGGCAGCAAACACACACTGCCAGCTCATATTGAATCTCTCATTAATTGACACTCCCTATTCTTTCTCGCAGGGCTGCCCTTAAGCCATTCTCTGCCCCACCTGTGTTTGTACTTGAGATTGCCCCAACCCAGATGCAGGACCTTGCACTTGGCCTTATATTTAATCTATTTGCAATATATTTGAATAATATTCAAATATTATTCAATAATATTATTAGCAATATATTTGAAAAATTTTAACTTGAGTTAATTTTGCAAATAGTGCTTGTCAGTTACATGTTAACTACCAGTTAAGCAAACCAAGAGAGTTTGAGATCTTTGAAATTTGGTCATACATCTCAATGTTGTGGCTTCCAAGAACATGTCCAGCATCAAGACAAATAAAAACAAATTTGTAAAATATCAAAATCTGACCTTATGGATGTCAAACTGTTAATTCATTACATCAGCACAGTCCTGCCAACTTAAAGGCTGGTCTGAAATTTCAAACAGCTGATACCAGGCCACCTGTCAGCTGCATTTTCAATAAAAGAGCTGCACAATCTCAGGGTGTCAGGCCAGAACTCACTGAAGAGAAATGATTGTGCCATGTTCCACTGTATTTCTCCAGTATCTAATACTACCTTCGGCCTGCTTGCCCTGAAGTTTCTTGAAGGACAAGTTTGAGGTAATCAATAGTAAAAGCAATGGCTGAAGTCTGTTCTCTCTTTTCCATCCCCCGCACGTGGATAACAAAGAACTTTCCAAGCTTCATTAATCCATACACATGCATTTTTGCACTCCTTCCTATCAACTATTCAATTCACTTAGGCTAAGTCCTTCTAGCTGGTTAAACTCTACCATTCATGAGTCTTCAAACTCCTCTAAAGAATTAGCCCACACTTTAGAGAATTGGCTCTACCTGAGTAGAACTCTACTACATTGCTATGCTACTGTCTTTCAGTCACTTCAGTAGCCTGTCTCCCAAAGACATTGGTTCAGTCCTCTCCCAATACAAGAGATTTTTAAGAGAGTCACGGGCTTTTAAGATTTACACATCATTAAGGATTTCAGTTTGCAGGTTTCAGCATGCTTTTCAAACATAAAGAATTCTGAAGGCTAATCTGCGTTAAGTTCAATTAATGACAAACATAGGATCCACCAGTGAAAACTGAAAAAGCATATGGGTATTGAGGTCTGCAGCCCCCATCAGTTTACATTGAGGGTTTTGTTTCATTCTTAATAATATTGAGAAGTCTTGGCTTACTGAGTTTGGGTTTTCTGTTTATTTCCCTATGGTGATGAAGTGCAAGCTGACAGTTTATATAACAATTCATTTATACACACGTGCACATATATGAATACGTATATGCACATACACACACATGCATGAAAATGCAGGTAGATGTGATGTATTTTCTGTCTGGCTTAGAACAGTCCTAGAACAAAGCTTTGATGTAAAGATTGCTTTGTCTTTTAAATGTTCCCTGTTTCATTCTGCAAGATCTGATGAAGTACATCTAATTCAGACTTCAGCATGTGCTCTTACTTACAACTTCTAAAACTAAAAGTACAGTGCAAACCAATGGTCTGGTTTTGGTCTCAGTCCTCAAATCCTCTTGATGATCTTTTCTTAACTTGAAGCATTTCTGTGCAATTTAAAAACAATTCATTACTTGTAAATCAAACACTTTTTGTGTTTCATTCTCATTCACCCAGAGCTGTAGTTGTGCCAGGGAGTCTTTCTATAAACCAGTCAGATTTTACAAGCTGATAAATGCCCCCTACATTTCAATACAATGATTAACATTAATAATGAGTATATCATAAACATTAGCCTTCAGGCTCTATGAATGTGAGGTATATAGATGATTTTACCTGCTACAGACTGAACATAAGGTTGCGATTGAGGGATTCTGGAGAGTATTTTAATATATTGAATATATATATATATATATATATATGAATATATTTTAATATATTGAATCATAAAATTCAGATTCCAACTCCCTTTGTGATTGGAGGAGTGGTTGCAGGTACTTCAGCTGCACTGGCAGTGCTTAAATGATTACGTTGCTAGACTGGGGGCATTCCTCTCCAGACTTCTTCTGGAAACAGCTGCAAAGAACTAATGCATGCTGACCAGACCATTGGTTTCCACTGTCCTCTTAGTTTCAGAAGCCACGAGTAAGAACATACACTGAAGTCTGAATTAGACCTATATAATCAAACCTTGTAGAACGAAGCAGGGAACATTTAAGAGACAGACGTCCTTCCTGGGATGTCTGAATCCTAGTCACTGATGAAGGAACCAAGTTATGTGCTTTAAACTTCTTTAATCTTTTAATTGTTAGGAGACTTTGAAATGAATAGAGTAACATAAATTGTGGATAATTTTATACTTTTGCTTTTGTAACTGTTCTTCCTCCTGCTTTTCCTCCATAGCCATGCCTTCTAATCAAATAAAAGACCCGTATGACAGCAAAGTGACTTAAAACAAATATATGATAAATCTGATTTTCAGGTGAGGTAACAGTGGCCTTATTGAGTTTTCAAGGTCTTCTTATACAACCATCACTTATATAATTATTCAATAACCTCTAGTTGTAATTGCACTGTCATAGTTGAAACAGCCACAGGAGCTCTGCCTGGAGCATGAGATGACGATGGAGTAGCTGCCAGGCTGCCATGTTCCCAGTGCTCCTGCTGTGACTGGGTGGGAGGAATCCTAAATATGTTGCACCCCTGATGAGTGGGGGAAGATGTGGTAGGGCAAAGGATAATAAGAAGGTAAAGGGCTTCCTGTAAATTCCAGTGTCATTTTTCCTACTAATACTGTGGAAAGGCAATGGAAGAGCTGGTGCCACCATGCTTCCTATGTCTTTCCTGGGACTGGTTGGAGAGGACTGGTCTTAAGGGTATGCTACAGCCACAAGCAAAATAAAACTACAGAGGAGTCAATAGCTTTATGAAAAATAAATCCAAGGTTGCAGACAGTGACTAGTTCTCCTTCAGTGAAATAGTAATCTGCTTCATTTCTTATATTAAACAAGCTCTTTTGTCTCTGCCACCAACCAGCTGATTACAACCCCCAAGGCGGACAACACCATGTATGTTCAGCAGCGAGACGAATATCTGGAGAGCTTCTGCAAGATGGCAACAAGGAAAATCTCAGTCATTACAATTTTTGGCACCATGAACAACAGCAGCATGAAAATTGACCACTTCCAGCTAGGTTCCTTTTTTTTATATAATTTCTTTCCATTTTGTGGGCACATTACAGACAGCAAAGGGAGAAATTTCCCCAGCTTGGGTCAAGACCTAAGCAAGACCATCTGTTGTGGGATAGTAGGACTTTCAAACCCATTCCTCCTCCCTCCATACTGACTACTATCATTCTGTATTTATGTAAAGGCCTCTAATATTTTCCATGCTTAGGCTTCCAGTGCTGTAACTTCAGCTTTTTTTGTGGGAATTCATAAAGACAGCAAAATAGTGAAACAGAGAAAAGGTCTGAAAATTTGATGAGGGCATGGGAAATTGGGAAATGAGCCTCAGTTCTACCAGCATCATGAATACTAACCTCACTATCACAATGATTGTTCTAATATAGCTCCACCATTGTTTCTTTTCTAAACCATGGGCGGCTAGATATTTGCTAGCATGTTTTAAACATGGTTTAAAGAAACTGTCTGATGTCATAAAGGAGAGGAGATGGGGTACAGAAGAAGCTGAAGAGAATGTTTGAGATGATGATTCAAAACTTGGTCTAAGCTTATTCTGTTTTGAAGTTCAACACCGTTACCTTTCTGCCCTTGCATGTAAAATTTCTCATGCTTTTTCACTCCTCATGAGGCCATGGAAAAGGCTTAATTTTGCACAGGCATGCACTTACTGAACCAGGACTGTGAGAGAAGTGTGCCAGGTAGACTCCTTGAAGTGAGTTCTTTTCCTTCCCAAGATCAGCTTTTCTAGGCTTAACAGATGATTTTGAGATGTTTAAAGTGAGTACTTTCTACCACAGATGAGGTCCAGAACATTTTCCTCTCTCTGCTAGTAAAGAGATATAAATTTAGGAGATTTCATCCATGGCTTCTAAGTATGGGCAACCTTATATATTTGTACTAGCATACCTGATATTAAAAGGTTTATCATTTTAATTCTGATAGCCTCTCTTTGCCCATAAAGCAAGATACTCATCAGTGTGTCTGTTTATTGCTGGCTGTTAAGAGGTTAATCTTTGGAGGCACTATAAATCAGACTGTGCAGATCTTGTAAAGCACTTCGTTCAGCATTACCTAGTTCCACTTTCTTTATAGAGTTCCCATATCTGCAAGTGGCACTGGGCATCCAACTCTTAGGTAGTTTTTAAACAACAGGTGTCAGTGCTCAGATCCTGGGGAAATCCACCAAAGCCAGCAAGAACTTTTCCTTTAATTATGGTGGAATTTGGACAGAGACATCAAGTCGAGGTCCAGCAAAACACCTAAGCTTTGATGTCTCTTAAAGAAGGTAAGCAATCCTGTTGCTGTCTGCATCTACAGCTTCACACCAGTTTAAGTGTTTTGCTGAACCAAGGCAAAGCAATAGTATATAAACTAGTAGTTTTGCTTATAACTGTTCTTCAGAAGTTCATATGGTTTGGTTTTCCACACCTTAGAAGCAATGTCTGATGGAATGGAAAGCTCAGGACCACATGATGCTCCCATCACATGTCTCTTCGAGGGTATTTCAGATCTGGCATAAAACTGGTCAGAAAATGATGGAAAACTATGCTTGGCTTCCAGCCATGCCTCTGCTACTGTCAGAGAGTGGGGAGCTAGCTGGGGGCCAGCAGACTTGTCTCTGAACAGCAGGGACTCACATATCCAGACTGTCCATCCATGCACCTCTCTGGCAAATCTGGAGTGGTACAGAATTTTCCACATCAGACCAAGGTTACTCAAGGTCACTTTTTCTGTGCCTACACCATCTGTCTGTCAGTGGACTGTTTAGGAATATATTTAGCTCCAGTCTCGCTAATAAACAGACATTCATTCTGACATAGACCATACCCTTTCAGCCTCTTCCAAACTTAACTTACACCCAAACTTCTTCCAAACCACAAATGTGTATAACAGCTTAATTCTCATAGGAGGAATTAACTTGTTGAAGAAAAGCAGGAGACTTAGAAGGGTATAAGCTAACCTCACATGAGAAGCTCACCTTACATTTTTGCCCAAAACACCGAGTCTCCTGAGCTTTTTTCAAAAGTTTAAATAACACAAACATTTTTCTATTCTCCCTCCCCTTCTCCTCTACCCTTCTTGCTTGCATAGCCTCCTAATGGCACAGTCTCTGTCAGCATCAGACTCCTAACAAACATTTTGTTCACAGTATTTTGCCATAGTGAAAAGTCTTAGCAGCCAGCACGATGAATCTACTCACTATATCCTCGGACTTGCTGTGCTAGTGAATTATAAACGAGAAAAACAGAAAGATCCACAGAAAATACTTCTTCATCTGGAATTTCAAACATATTTAGAAGTAGTTAATCAAAGAGCTCATTAACACTTTTTGGCCTAGATTGATTTATGACGAAACCAAAGACTGTTTCCCATTGGAATGACAGAAAATCAGAATTCTTTTCACCTCAAGTTAGCCATTTGGTCTCTATCCCCCACATCCTGGAAACAGGGCTTCAGTGAACTAAACTGCAGTTCCAAGCTGTAACACAACCATCTTACAACCAAAGCCAGCATGTAACCTACTAGGCTACTATACTTCCACAGCAAAATACTGACATTCTTTGCTCAACTGAATTATTTGTAAAGAGTAACTTATCTTTCCAGCCTATCTGGCTGCTAAAGATGTACTGAGAAAAGATTTTACACTTTTTCAGTGACCTATTCAGAAACATCAAAGAGAATTTTGCTGGTGGTAGCAGACAGTCTCAACTGTATTGTTCTTCAGGCTGACCTGATGCTTTATGACAGTGGAGGCTGGGGACAAGTGGTGAACTGGAAAAAGGCTATCAGATTAACTTATATTTTCCTCTTCAAAAACCACTTCTAAATTTGCATAAGTTTGCAAGGCAAGTCAGTCCTTCTGGCTTTTTTCCCCAAAAAGCATTTTTCTGTATCACTTTTGTCATTTGTTTTACTTTAAATCGTAAGCTCTGAAAAGAAACATCCAAACAGTGAAACTCTAAAGTGCTATCTTCATGTTGGTATCTGCAGTCTTTGAAGCAAAACAGTGCTATGAGTCAGTTAGTCTAAGGTAATGTACCATTCAAGCTGTTTTCCACTAACCTCTCTTGCATTATTTTACCTCCGTACAGACCAATGAGATAGTGCTGATCTTGCTTTGGGATAAAAATGCAGGCATAAGTATGAATTTTGGTTTATGTTTTAAGAGTCATGCTTGACATTAGTAAGATGTAAATCTTGTTTATGAAGTATTAAAGCATGACTGAGCCATCTAACGGAGAATTTATAACATTACCTATAGTTCTTCACAAAACTTTGAAGTACATATAACCACATACAACCATTACAAATGTTGTCTGTAGAATGATTAGTATAACCAAATTATAACACTTGATGGTGTTTGTTTGTTTGTTTGTTTTCCCCAAGGTGTGAAGTTTATGTCAGGTTCTGATCCAAACATCTTCCCAGACATTTAATTTGTAAGTTTCAGTGAGTTTATTACAAAGATTGGATCTATTGCAAAATTTGAATCAGATTAATTTGCTCCAAGAGGTTATGGATGTTTATTGTTTAAATAGTCAACTATTTTCAAAATATACATTTGTTCGTGAATAAGTTTTTTCTGTTGCTGCACGTTGAAATCAGTTCATCTCATATCTGTTTGCTGGTGAATAACAATGAAGCAGGAGACAGTAAAGCTGAACCTCTGCACTGCAGCTCTTTACTGGCTGTGGCATCTCTGACTTCAGGCAAATCACTTAAGCCATAACTGAGATCGTTAAGTGATGATATGAGTATTTATGACCCAGTGCTGTCTTAGGGCATAAACAAGTAGCATTTGAAGACAGCTCTTTGGCCCCCAGGTGCTTTATTTCACTGTGTGTGTGACTTCCCTGGTTTTTACTTCCCAGGCCCTTAGCTGCATCTGGAGGCCTGTTCCAGCATTGTCGTAGTTGTATAGTGCTGTTCTGGATGCTGAGGATGAGCTGATGATATGGAGGCTTTCAGGATGCACTCTGGCTTAAGGAAATTAAGGATTCTCAGTATCTCCATGGGCTTGTCCTGTACATGTTTCAAATCTCTGTCACATGGATCTAACTTTGTAAATACATACCTAGAATTTCTTTTGGTACCTGTCATCAAATGATGATAAATCATTTGAAAATAGTGAAAAGGGTGAAACTTTTAGGTTGAAACTGGAAGCATCAAACTAGTCATTTTTCATGTTAAATATAAGAAAAGAAACATAAAGTTCTAAGGCGGGCATAAAGTTCCGAGTTAGTTAAAAATCTTTTTGAGTGTTTGGTTCTTTTCCATTTGAATAATTTGGACATTTAATAATTCTGCAAGTTTCAAAATGAAATCACTGTCTGCTTTTTTTTTTTCCTCCTCTTGCTTTTCTGAAAGTTTTCTTAGGGCAGAGCCAGTGAGTATGCATAAAATCATTCTCGGAACACCTTTTTTTCCCCACCAATGTACTAGAATGGGCAATTAACATCAGCAAGCACGTGGAAGAGTGCCACAGCATGGTATTCGTGCAGACCCAAAGAGCTAAAACCGCAGTATTCAAGATATGTTTAACAGTTTCTGGTTTCTTATAGTCACTAAACATTGCATGTAATTTTTTAAGACTGGAAGATATTGCAGAGTTCTGGACAGCCTCAAGCTCTTCTACCTATGTTTTACTGACTCAACTTCTCAGTGCTTTCCAGCCTCTGCAGGAAATTGTCAGACAGTTTCTATTTTCTATTGCAGAAGCAGCTGCATTTCAGGAGCTGCTGAAATGATTAATACACACATGAATGTATAAATATGTCTGAAAAAATCTCAAACCCCTTTCCAGAGAAGAGTAGGCAACCAAAATTTTTCAAAAGCAAGTAAAAATGCTTAATGTTGAAGTACATGAGACATAGGATAAACTCATTTTCCAAAAATACTGAGACAGAAAACTGGACAGTTAAAAGCCACAGTGGCATAGTATTTTTGAAGACCTTGCCAGTGCAGTGGGAAGAGGGCCAATGGAAGATGAACTTCCCCTTTTCTTGCAAGGTGTAACTGAAGACAGCTTGCTGTGCAATTCCATGACCATTTTTATTTCTCCTCCGTTTTGTATTAAGATAATGAAAAGCCCATGAAAGTGATAGAGGATGAAGATCTTGTGGATCAGCAGCTCATCAGTGAGTTGAGGAAAGAGTATGGGATGACCTACAATGATTTCTTCATGGTGCTGACAGACACTGACATGAAAGTCAAGGTGAGGATTTTGACTCTTGAAAAGAAAAGTTATTGAAAAATATGAAAAAAATAAATAGATGAAATTATAATATAGGCTTGCATTTCAGGCACATAAGAGACTGTCATTGCTAGATGACAAGAAGAAGGACAGTAAGAGAATATGTCAGGAATTAGATAATTATCTTCATAGTCTGCAGATGGGAGGATCTCAGGGATTGTGGCTCTCTGTGGGGATTGTGAGCTGACACTGTTGGGACAGGACAGCCTCTGGCAGGGATGTTTATGCAGTACCTGGTATTCTAAAACACAGTGTGATAACTCACCAAGATGTCAACATATTTTATATGACAACATCCTACAAAAGCATATATTGACAATGTGTTGCCTGCAATGGCCTGGTCTTAACACACTGGACAAATAATATGTCATTTCCAAGGAGCAGTCTGACTGCAAAAATAGGAAAATTACCATAGTTTAACATCTGTTTTAGGTCTTGTTACCTGTGTGCATAGGAGGATATTTGAATCTCTGCATACCCTACAGTGCTGTGATGCATGCAGAAAGAATGCTAATACGTGGACCATTTTTTAACTGCTCTTTTTGCTTGACAGCAATACTATGAAGTACCCATAGCAATGAAGTCTGTGTTTGATTTGATCGACACCTTCCAGTCACGAATTAAAGACATGGAAAGACAGAAAAAAGAGGGCATTGTCTGCAAAGAAGATAAAAAGCAATCCCTTGAGAGCTTCTTATCCAGGTATGACCTTCTGCTCTCAACTGCTGCTTGTCCTAGTAGTTACTGTCTTATAGAAAAATAACTATCCAACTACTTCTACAATTTTTAAAGAGATTTCTCAGTGCTATCAGTGTTAAGCAAAACAGAGATGTAGCCACAGCTGCATGTAGTCTTGCACAGAGAGTAAAAAGTCAGTGTGCATGTTATCGTTTCTGACTGAGTGTACATTTTTTGGACACTAACTTTCTGTATATCAGCCTCCCCCAACTTCCCCACCATCCCCCATGATATGAAGATAATAACACTGATTTGCATTAGAAGAGCAAATAAGGATTAATTCACAGATGTTAGTTCAGTATTTTGAATGTATAAAGTACAATATTGATGTTTCAACCACCAACCATCACAATCTCTTTAATCCCATTCTAATCCTTTCCATGTAGTTTGATTCACTAATTAATTAGCTGTAACTTCCTTCTTACACTGCTGGCCTTTGCCAGTATTAGTCATATTAGTCATGCATTAAAGATCTTGCAGATGTTTCTTGTAAAATACCTGAGAGACCTGTAGAAAGGCAGTTTTTGTTTGTGCAGTCTCTGTATGCTATGTTACTGCTCTCTACCTGGGAGACCTAAATACCTTGAAATAAACATCTGGATTGTGGAAAAATTCAGACCCAAAGAACAGCAGTACAGAAAAATTTACACGAAATTAGGGCTATTTCATCACTCTAGGCTTTAAGTGGTACTACTGCATTCTTCTCACCTACTATCAGAATCCATCCAGGTACACCTTTAATGCCAGAAGCCTATGCAAACAACTGGGACAGCATAATGTGTTATGACATGAGGGGGAATGGAGCAACAGGCAAATTGGTAGGTTGTTTGTTCATGAACATTTTAAAATCTTATGGCCACTTCTACAGAAAGAACCTTTAACAAGACGTACCCCACCCTCCTCACCACCTCCTGTTTAGATCTCAGTGATTCATCCTCAAGACCACCAAGAAGAACCACAGTTTGGAAGCAGCTGTTCAACACAAGAAAGAGCTTGTATGCTGAGAAGTGGCAGTTCCCAAATACTTCCTTGCTTGTGAACAGCCCTAGTAATAAATACACGCTAGAGAAACAGGCAGGAAAAATACAGAATGGTGCATCTATAAACAGAACTACTGCTGCACAGAATGTATCTGTTGTCTGTGGAATAGACATCAGGTTTAAGTATTGGGTGGACTTCATTAGCCACGATAACTGGTCAGATTCCCAGCAAGATTACTTTCAACTTTGTCCAAGATTATCTTTCCAGCTGAACAAGAGTCCTAGTGTTGCACATTTGGGAGGTCAGTTATACATAGGTCTCTCTGAAAGTAATGCCTCCTGTTTATTTCCGTGGAAACTATAACAGATACAAAGAGCACAACAGCACTATTTGATAGAGCAAGTTAGCAGCTACAAAACACCATTTTTCAATATAGGCACCACCATCACCTGTGCAATTTCACCAGTGATGAAAAAGAGCATGCATGCAGTACTCGTACAAATCTGCACTGGTGGAGGTGACCCACTGTTGCTGTTGTCACTGCTGAAAAGTCCTTCTTCCCCCACCCCACCCCACCTCACCTCACTGTGCATGCATCCACTCTCTGGTCTCCATATTCAGCAAGTGTTGATGAATGAGAGCGGGTGCCATTTTTTCTTCATGAAGGAATTCTGCAACACACCTTTTCTTCACTCACACTGCCATGTCAAACACCAATTTGTCAGACTGCCTCTCTGCTGCCATCTGTCACAGAGCAACAAAATTTAACAGAATACTGGTAGAAGATTCATCCTCTACTTCCATACAACCAACATAATAAAACAAGAGACATTACTCTTAGAGCAGCCCTTGTAAAATTGCAAATGTTGTTCTTTACAACTTTATCCAGTGTGAAAGAAGACCAAGAACCAGGGCTTCCTTAAGTAATTCTTAAAAACCACACATATTGACAAGAGATCCTTGAATTTCCTTGGGTCCCTGTAACACCGAGACACTGGCTGTGCTGCTTTCTGGGCTCATAAATCAGAATGAGAAGTAAACCAAGTTAGATGAGGAAGGCAGGGTGCACAAAGGGATGGGTCTGGCAGATTATTCAGGACAGGAATATCAGTCTGTGTTTCCCATGTCAGGAAAATAGGCAGAAATTTGTATATTAGTGTTTGTAAACCAACAGCTGTAAAGGACTAAATAAATTAATTTATTGGTTAGATGTGACTTCAAACAAGCACACTAGGTATAGGACTTGCCTGGGGTAGAAGAATTCACAACTCAAGTGACTGTTAATATTCTTTATCTCTATGCATCCAAAACAGATACTCAAAAATTAGTAAGTAATCACTAGAGTATCTTAAAGCAACTCAAAGGTAAGGTACTATACTCATTTATGCCCTAGACAAAATATGATCCAATGTTTCCATTCTCTGTCCTTGTTTATAGGCAGCCAAATGTTTTTGTTATACTAAGTATCACAGAAAAATGTCTACTATTTTCAGAAAAACAAGAAATTTCTACTCTTCTTTACATCATGTATATGATTAATACATCTTCTTCCCATTTGCACGCCTACATGCACATCTCACGTCTCCTATCTGTTCCTCCCAGGCAAGATTAAAACTGAGGTTTTGTTTCGTTTGTTTTTTTAATTTTTAATTATTAAAAAAAAAAAAAAAATCAGTCAGTCAACAAGACAAAGAATTAGGCAGGAGCATCCCCTGAATTCTCAGCAACTTCTGTGACTGAACAAATCCCA
This sequence comes from Chrysolophus pictus, assembly GCA_037305975.1. NCBI lineage: Eukaryota > Metazoa > Chordata > Aves > Galliformes > Phasianidae > Chrysolophus > Chrysolophus pictus. Next base: position 112,263,471 of record CM074576.1, on the reverse strand, counting down.
CAGCATTTTCTGCTTTGCTTTCTCAAGTGGAATAGTGTTGATCCATTGCATTAGCTTTAATTTTGAGATCTTCATGTGGTGCTGCAGAAAAGCAGACTATTATTGTAACAGAGTAACATCTGCATCCATTTAAAATATCATTTCCTGCTATAAAAATATCCCTGCAGCTCTGCAAATTCCTATAAATCTGATTTATTTAGGTTTCATGTAGAAGTACCTTTATTCAAAAAAGGGGTTGTTTGCAGAGTATTAAATAACTCTGTAGTTAGAATTTTTAAGGGTTTCAAGTGTCCCTATGGCATTCCCTTTCTCTGAGAGGACAATGAAAAGTGATCCTCAGTGCACAAGTTTTGTTAGATGAGACACCCCCTGTTAAAGAGAATTCCAAAATATATTCTGCTGCCCTATGGATGGCTCATGTAGCCACAGTCTCATACAGACATCTACATAAACAAGACTAGATTTAAGAGAATGTTAAAAGTATTCTGAGTGAGTGTGTGTGGTAAAGAAGAAAAAGAGATCAGTGATTATTTACATAGAAGCATGAGTTATGTCTGAAATGAAGATACACCCTAATTCTCAGACAGCCCTTGGACTGCAAAATAACAGAGCAGTTCCAGCAGCAAATGACACAGAAGCTAAAATGTCTAATGAGAAATTCTACAGGAATCTCTCTTGCACTTGAATATGCAGGTCTCGGCATTGTAATGTCCAGCAAAGGTGGCCTTCAGCAAAGATCTTAAGCTTTGTAGTGTTTATTTGGCTAAAGTGCAACAAAACTGCAAGAGTTTTTTTTTTTGTTTGTTTTGGAGCTTTACAATTCCAGATAGGCTTTATCCTCTCTCCACGATGAATGGAACTGGGAAGAACTCCCAGCCGCTGCTTCTTAGAAGTCGTGAAAGATATACATATCTCAGCCTAAAGAACAAAAATCCTCAAAGTACTCCAGTCATATGTCATGATGGTTCCCTGTTGCACTCCTTTTTGTTTCCAGGTTCCGATGGAGAAGGCGGCTAGTGGTGATCTCTGCTCCCAGTGATGAGGACTGGGCTTATTCCCAGCAGCTTGCTGCTCTCAGTGGACAGGCCTGTAATTTTGGTGAGTCAAAGGAAATTACACTCTTGCTCCCCGAAAACCACATCCTTCCTGGTAATGCGATGGATTCTTTTGCTCATGTCTGAAACTAGACAATCTGAGGAGTCTCACAACTGAAGCTTGTCGCTACTCCAAATACAAATGGAAAATACCATGATAAGCAGGTAGTACAGCACAGTCAGCTAATAACACTAAATCAAGTGTTCCCTAGAATCCTTTGCATTAGGCAGGAAAGGTTAGTGCTCTGAAGCTTCTCTTCCAGCTTATACTTCAGAAGATCTACCTTACTGCATGAATTAATGATGCAATGCCTTGGAAAAGTCAGATCCTTATATCCAGCTTAGAGCTAGGTCAGATATCAGGGAGATGCACGGGTACCAGTTGCTTTTTTTTTTTTTCCTGCTCCATTTCCTAAACCTGTAAAAAAATCTTAATGGAAGCTACTTCAATCCAGTAACAACCTTCTCAGCTCCATAACTAGGCACTTAAGATATTCACTAGAGAGATGGACTGTTCGACAAGGCAGTTGAGAGCAAGACTCAAAACGACCCTTCTCTCTATTACAAAAGCCTAGAGAGACTTGCTCCCTAACTTAGGTACCTAGCAATAAGAGTGTGATGCAAGGCCTAGACTTTACTCCTACAACAGAATGTAATAGGTCCCACTGAAAAGCCATTATTTCAGTACATTTCAACATTGTTACTGCTATACTGTCTTGTTTACTTATAATCACCTGGCTTTCATTTAGAGCATTAGCAACATCTTATTTGGTAACTCCCAAAGAGAACTGTGGCATGAACCACTGTAAACTCCTTTCAGAAGAACAGAATATGGCCATTCCTTCTGCCCCTTGCTAAGAATAGACTGAAGGAGATCTAGTGAGCTCCTAAAGGGTTTGTCTTCAATGTTTTTTCTTAACCAAGTGATGTCTCCAAGCATCTTATTCCACATTGTAAGAAGTTACATCAGAGATTTTGTAGATCATATAGACTCATATTTCATGAACAGGTTCTGCAGTCCCCTCCGACTTTCTTCAATGCTGAGGTAACAGCCCAAGCTTCTGCTCAGAGCAACTGAAAGAAGTGAATGCCTGTCCTAAGCCATACAGTACAGTGATCAGCAGTTTAACTGTTTGTTATGTCACCTCTAATTATGTTTCTGCTATATGACAAGAACTTTACCCATGAACAAAACAGTGCAGAGAGATTCTTAATTTTGGAGGTGGCCTCTGTGAGTTACTGGTATGTGAGTATGCTAGCTTATCTCCATGTTTGGGACCAGGTGATGTGACTGGCAGAGACTCCAGGGAAACTGGCAGTTCAGCTTCACAGAGGGCTGTTGAGACTGGCTGCTAATCTAGCTAGCATAGCTCTGGCTGAATTAACTGAAATTTGTCCAAGAACGTGCATAAAGAACTGGTCTCACTCAAAATCTCCTTCATTTCTTCCACAGGTCTGCGCCATATAACTATCCTCAAGTTGCTAGGAGTTGGAGAAGATATTGGTGGTGTCTTAGAGTTGTATCCAATTAATGGTAAGTGACTGTTTCCAGTTTGTTCACTACTATTCATGAAGAACATTCTGCAGTACTGTGTTTTTTTTTTCCCTGTAATTTCTTGAGAGGGATGGATATGATTGAATTACGTTTTTCTTTCCATTGCTTAAGAAAAAAGGTGGCAGAAAAGCAAACTTTCTTGATATACCTATGCTAAATTCCATATAGCTTCTGTAGGACAGAAAAGCCCAAAGATGATGTGGAAGACTCCTCACATCTTCATCTTCCACCAATATACACAGTCCTAGGTACAGTCTACACATATTGCTGTCATTGAGAAAGGGATCTACATGCTTAAGAATTTGTAAGGCTAATATCTAGCAGATTCTCTTATATGAATCCATCATCCATCATCTGTTCCATGTGCATCCCAGCAAGCTAATTCATTCTTAGGAGCACTAGCTGTCAAGAAACATTTCAAAAGCTAATTATTCTTCTATTACCTGATCCCAACAACTACATCTATCAGCGAAAAGATGGAAACAGGAAAGAGCTTATTTACTCCTCTGTCATTCTTACAGCACTGTACTAGAAAACATCCCTGTCCTTCTAGCTTCATAAAGACATAATTCCAGGCCTAAGAAAGAATAAAAGAGAAAGCAGGTTTTGTGCTTCCTTTTTCAACACCTTTGCAGACTCCAATTACTTTTCACTGAAGAACTTCATGAACTTGGTTACAGAATCATAGAATCACAGAGATTAGAAAAGACCTCTAAGATCATCTGGTCCAACAATCCATCACTATTTCCTACTAAACCATCTCCCTTAGTACCTCATCTAAACGTTTCATGATCACTTCCAGGGATGGTGACTACACCATGTCCATGGGCAGCCCACTCCAGCACTTGAGCACTGTTTCAGAGAAGAACTTTTTCATAACATCCAACCTAAATCTCCCCTGGTGCAACTTGAGGCCATTCCCTCTAGTCCTGTCGCTAATTATGCAGGAAAAGAGGCCAACCTCCACCTTGCCATAACCTCCTTTCAGAGTAATCGTAGAGAGTGATAAGGTCAGCCCTGACCCCCCTCTTCTACAGACTAAACAATTCCAGTTCCCTCAGCCACTCCCCATAAGACTTGTGCTCCAGACTCCTCACCAGCTTTGCTGACCTTCTCTGCTCCAGGGCATCAATATCTTTCCTGTAGTGAGAGAACCAAAACTGAACACAGTACTTGAGGTGCGGCCTCACCAGAGCGGAATACAGGGGACAATAACCTCCTTGCTCCTGCTGACTGCGTTATTTCCAATATAAGTCAGGATGCCATTTGCCTTTCTGGCCACCTGGGCACACTGTTGGTTCATGTTAACCAGCCTAGCATCAACCAACCTCCCTAAGTCCATTTCTTCCACACAGTCTTCCAGCCTTTCTGCCCCAAGCCTGTAGCATTGCCTGGGGTTGTTGTGCCCAGCGTGCAGGAGCTGGCACTTGGTCTTGCTGAACTTCATCCCACTGGCCTCAGCCCAGCTTTCTAGCATGTCCAGATTGCTCTGTAGGGCTTTTCTACCCCCAGGCAGATTGACACTTCCTGCCAACTTGGTGTTACGTGCAAACTTACTGAGGGTGCACTCATGCCCTTGTTCACATCATCAATAAAGATATTAAACAACACAGACCCAATACTGACCGCTAGGGAAAACCACTCATGACCAGTCACCAGCTGGATTTAACTCCAATCACCACTACTTTCTGGGCCCGGTCCTCCAGCCAGTTCTTTACACAGCAAAGACTGTATTTGTACAAACCATGGGCTGCCAGTTTCTCAGGAGAATAATGTGGGAGACAGCATCGAAGACTTGCTGAAGTCCAGGTAGGCGGCATCGAAGTCATCAAAGACTTTGTTGAAGTCTAGGAGCAGGGCACCATCTCTGGTAGACTCTCTTACAAGCTGCATCAGGAAGTTATCTTCCATACAGTCTATAAACTTCCCCAACTGCTTCTTCTGTGCTGTATTATATTTCCAAGATACATCAGGAAAGTTGAAGTCCCCCATGAAGACAAGGGCTGATGATCATGCAACTTCAGCCTGCTGCTTGTAGAATGCCTCATCTGTCTCTTTGCCCTGATTAGGTGATTTATAACAGAGTCCCAGCAGGATGTCTGCCTTGTTGGCCCTCCCTCTGATCCCTACCCCTAGAGATTCAATCTTATCATTCCCAGCCCAAAGCTCAATAACATCAAAACACTCTCTAACATAGAGAGCCATGCAACCACCTCTCTTTCCTCAACTGTCCCTTCCGAAGAACTTATAACCATCTATTGCAGCAGCACTATTGCAGCACCAATCCCACCATGTTTCCATAATGGCAATTAAGTCATAGTTTGTCTGCCACACAAACTCCAGCTCCTCCCGTTTCCCATGTTGCATGCATTGGTGTAGATGCACTTCAGCTGGGCCCCTTGCCTCACCCCCAATCCCATCATAATTTCTCTAGGCTTATCTTTAGCAAGCTTGGTTTTTAACCCCCCCCCCCCCCCCCCTTCACATCTAGTTTAAAGGCCTCTTAGCAGGCCCTACCAGTTCCTTGGCTAGGATCCATATCCTGCTTTAAAACAGATGAGACCCATCAGCAGATATCAGGCCAGAAACAGTGTAAACTGCCCCATAATCAAGAAAAAACAAAATTCTTGTGATTGCACGAGCCTCAACCATGTATTTATGAGATGGGTTTTCTCGCTTCTCTCAGAATACAACCCTGCCACTGACAGAGAAACATATAACCTGCACACCTGCTCTGTCCACTAACTGCCCCAGTCCCCTGAAGTTCTTTTTGATAATCCTCAGGCTTCTCTCAGCAATTTCACTGCTGCTGGCCTGAACTATCAATAAAGGATAACAATCAAAGGGGCAAGTCAGAAATTGTTATACATGCTATGTAGTTCTCAACAGACACCTTTAATGTGCTTGTCAAATCACCCTTTGATTTCATGTTAACTTTTAGTATCCATACTTCCCTCTGAGAAACTCCACAAATCTGCAGAGTAACTCTTATTTGTCCTAAACATGATTTTTAGGACTATAGGGCTATTTGATATCCCTTACCTTTTCTGTAATCCCTATCCATCCCTGCAGTAATATTCGCAATCGAGTAGATCTTCTCCAACCCACTGACAAACTTATGATCATCCTTATTGCCCTGGATTTTTTTCCAGTTTCAAGGTGAGAGAATCAGATGCGTATGTAGTGTTCAAGAGGGACACAATAGGTTTACATAGTGGCATAAGGATATTCTGTTTTCTTTTTGTATTATTGTCTTCATAGCTTCTAACATCTGTTTTGGCTTTTTGACCACTAGTGAGCAGAGGACAAGCCTTTTAAGTAACTCCCTTTCATAAACCTAAGCTCTAGTCTAGAACAGCACCAGTCCCAGCATAGACAACTGTGAACTTTACTGGTTACAGAATCACAGAATTGCAGGGGTTGGAAGGGACCTCAGGAGATCATTGAGTCCAACCTCCCTGCCAAAGCAGGTACCCTACAATAGGTCACACAACTTACCACCCTTCACTCTAGGAACTGATTATATATTATTCCTACCTTGTTTCTGCCTTCCAACCGTATTATCAAAGTTTATTTTGAAGCCTTCTAGTAACCTTCATTACCTGTATCAGCCTGACCACCCTCACCTACCCACTTACAGATCTCCTTTGGAGAATCTCACGAAGTTGGTAAGCAGGATGCCATTTCATGGAAGTCCTGTTAGTACATCAACTCTGCATATAGGTGTCCACTAGATCCTAGCTGTCTTATACTTTCTGTTCACTTAGTTAGTACAGGCTTCATATTTATAAGCCGAATTCAGATCAGCATGAGAACCTATTTTTTAAAGTCATCATGACATCGGCCACTTCTCAGATTTCATCCAGCATTCCAGCTCAAGAGCAAGTCTCTATACTGCCTTAGTGACCCAGCACATTCATCCTGCAATGCTTCACACTATCACATTTCTAGACTAGTGATTTCTTGCACTGTGACTATTTTTATGTGTGCCTTCTGCAGACATTAGCCATTACTCAAGCTGCATAAGAAACAAAGACACACTGCATCTCAGGTGAGGAAAAGGTGTGCCACACCACAGTAGCTTCAGTCTAGAGGATAAAGACAAATTTACTAACCCTTACAAAACTGTTAAAAATGCATCTTTGGTTCACAGTACAGCTGCCTTTCATTTCAGAACCAGGAAATACTACACTGCAAATGTCAAGAATATTACATTATCAAACACTGGGCTGTATCTTTTCTCACACTGCAAACTCACTGAGTTACTAACACTCATCACTGTTGCTTAAACAAAATGCCAATGCTGTTTTATGTGATCACTTTCTAGGAAGCGCTACTGTAGACCGAGAAGATATCCCAGCTAACTTGGTGAAAGACATTCGAAATTATTTCCAAATTAGCCCAGAGTATTTCTCCATGCTTCTAGTAGGGAAAGATGGAAACGTCAAATCCTGGTATCCTTCTCCAATGTGGTCTATGGCAATTGTGTATGATCTGATTGACTCCATGCAGCTTCGGCGACAGGAAATGACAATTCAGCAATCGCTCGGCATGCAGTGCCCAGAAGATGAGTATGGTGGGTATGGTTACCATAGCTATCATCAAGGATACCAGGAAGGTTACCAAGATGACTACCGTCACCACGGAAGTTACCACCATGGATATCCTTACTGAAAAGAGCAAGTTAGTCTCTGACTGCCCTGTGCCTGTCTTCTAATAGCTATCCAAGCAATATGTGGCCTGTTGCAGAGTTTTTCTAGGCCATTTAGATATCCACGCCTCCTTCTTGCACTGTTCAATCAAGGGATTTTGGTTATTTGCCTTCTCAAAAACGCAGAAGCCTTTTTACAGTGAAACAATTCAAAACTATAGTATTGAAGCTTTAAACAATAAAGACTCCTTTATATTTTTAATTCTAAAAACAAAGGGCATCAGCAGTTGCTATTTGTTTGTACTAAAACCAAACAAAAAGTCCCCACAGCCTCACGGACACTACTGTAGGGCAGGATATGAACAGTCGGACAAATATTGCAATGCTCTTTTTAGTATTTTTTCTAAGAAGGAAAAAAACCTATATTTATTGGAAAGTGAAAATTTTGCATTATGCTGATGAAGATAAGCAAAGAACTTCAAAACTTTCCCAAAAAAGGAAATGTTATGAAAGATGCATTTGACAAGTTCTTCAATAATAATTAAAAAAAATTCATTTGAAGTAACTTGTCTAAAAAACACAGCATCCCTTCTACAGTGCATCAGCATTGTAATTTGCTGACTTTGCCAATGAAAGCAAGAATTTTTGGTTCTGGCAGTACTTGTTCCAATGCTGAACAGTGTAAAGTTCTCTTAACAGCAAAGCTGGCTGCACACCATCTATTCTTTTGATTGGGGTCCCTGTTCTTTTAAGTCTTATGCACCTAGCAGTTAATTCTAAGTTAATGAGAGCTAAGTGAAAACACCAGCCATAGTCTTGTCTGAAATAAACTGAAAAGCATTATTCCTAATCAGAAAAAAAAAGAAAAACATTGTCATTCACATATTTTAAGTAAGTTGTACTAGCTCTCTATTGTAATGTTATGTAAACTATTGCTCTAAACTTCAGATTTCCTTCTACCTCTTCTCATATCCACCCCCTTGGAAAAAAAAAATCTGGATGAAATGTTTATAGAATTGTTTGGGTATAATTTGATTTGCTACTAAACCAGCTATATTTCTGCCACATTTTCTAAAATGGTTTTCCTTCTCACTGGTGTCTTCGGGCATTGAGTCCATTGTACAGCCTTATTCTGTTGAAGTCACTTGCAGAAACTCCTTGCATTGCTGTGTTTTCAATATCATTTGGGTTAGATTTCCAAACACTAAAGAGTCAGCAGCGAGATTCGGGAATATTCTGAAGTGAAGGCATCATGCAAATCTTCACAGTGGCACAGTAGTCTCATCTACTGTTTCAGGCACACCTAATCAGTGGCTTTTCTTTTTTATAATCTGTTACACAGAAGCATATGCCAGGTATGCATTCATGCCTTTCATGCATATGTGTAACAGGGCACTCATTAGTCATCACAGCAGTAGCATTGGAGTAGGTAGAAAGTACAACTCAAAACTGGACAGAGTATGCTCTACCATGGAGTGAGGGTTTTTGTTGGTGGTGGGTTTTTTTTTTTTTTTTTGGGGGGGGGGGGGGGGGGGGGAGGGGAGGTGTCATATCTTCCTTGCCCTTCTGAAAGGCACAGATGTCAAGAGGTCACAGGGCCTGGCCAGTTGTTCCTTTCCATTAGACCCAGTCACCTTCCAGGGCTGGCTGCCCTCTGCCACAAGGTCTAGCCAACACAGGATACTGCTTCTATCTTAAAAACTCTCAGGTTTGCATCTGGAGCTAAGTGGGCAGAGATAGACGTCTGACAGAACCATTCTGAAAGGACTAATGCCTGTAGAATACTTGCAAGCTTTCTCTTTACCTGCAGAACTTTTGGAGCTTAAAGCAGAGGACAGAGAAAAAACAAAACAAAGAGGACATTTAAAAAAAAAAAATTATAGAACTGAAAGTTTTCTAGAAAAAGAGATCAAATCCCATAGCTCAGGCTTAGAGAACAAGTACTGCACCAATGCATTGAGGTCAGATACCTAACCATCTTTGCCTAAAGCAAAAGCAGAGGAAAGCGTACCTAACAGCCACTGCCTGTCAACAAAAGGAGAAGCATCTCTGGAGTGTTTTCTTTCAGTTGTTCATTTCAACTTTCCTGTAATCTTATTTTTCATGCAAATGAAAAATAAAAGCCCTTTTAATTGACAGTACAAAACATGGAACCTAAACATCCTGTGCCAAGCAGGAGGAAGAAAAAGTAAACTTACAAAAGACAGGACTATGCCTAATCCAAGTTGTGCAAGTATCAAACCCAGTCTTGGCTGTGGAAGTTGCATTTTAAAAAGGCAACTCCAAATTGTTGTCTACTGATAAGGGAGGCTGGGATGTGCTCTTAACCAAAACCGCACATTTTAATATTTATAAAATCTGAGACACTCAGTATGATGCTACCTTCTGATGCCAATTTCTGCCTTCATTACAAACTGACTCAAAATTACTAACAACTTTTAGCAATGGTTTAAAATCCTGATTTTGCAACCTACCTCTCCCTGTGGAAAACTAAAAGCAAAAAGTAATCCTTTTAACAACAATATATATATATTTACCTCAAAGACTCCAAAAGTATCAGAGAGACAGACAACTCCAAACCAACACTTAATTGTGCCAAACACAAATCACATCAAAAATACTTCATCTGTCCCTGCAGCACCATTCTGAGGACAGGTTTATTGAGATTAAAGCCCTATTTCACAGTTCCGAGTATGAAGTTTCGACACAGTGAAGGAAAATTTCAAAACTTTTCTCTCATACATATTTCTGGGATTTGATTCAGCTCAAAGAAGCTGTTTAGTCCACAGGCTATCCTTCAAGCACAACAGCTCAGATTCTACTTTCACAAAGTAGCTGAAATTAACCAATAAAAATTACTTTAACAAACTTGTTATAAACAAGAGAAACATGAAGAGATCTCTCTTCCTTAGAGGTTTTATGAACTAATTCCTCCCATCCAAGGGAGGAACATAACATTCTAAGCAGTGATAAAGTTCAAACATTTGTGAATCTAGGCTCCAACTCACAACTTCGAAAGAGCTCTCAGTCCAACACTTTCATTAAGGAGTATGTGTCAAACTAATGCTGATCTCCAAAAAACTCCTAAAAAAATTCCTTACTGCCATTTGAGGAGTAAAATAGTAAGCTAGGAAAGAAAAAAAAAAAGTAAGCTTCCTGACACGGAGTAGGTGAAAGACACCACAGTGGAAGTACTTAACCACTGTTACTGCTGTAGGAGTCACATGATCTATTTGCAATGTGTAGTTCTACAGAACAGCCTCAATTGCTAACCAGAGTTGTGTTTTTCTGCTAACGTTTGTATATAGTCGCTTTCTCTAACAAATGTCATATACACACTACATCTGACTATCGTCATGAGCAGTATGACTGCACAGAATTGCATGGTCATATTTCTGAATTACTTATACACTTTTTATTGCTAAGTTTATATTAAGTCCTTACCCAGTTTTAGACAGTTAATGTTCCTGTTACTGCTGAGAGGATTCCAAGTTCTCTTCCATTATTAAAAGAAACCTGCCTGGCCAATCCAACAGCCTCATTCCAACCTGTTCACCTGAAGACAACAGAAAGATTTCCACATGTTAGACAGCACCTAACTCTACATGGAAAGTAAATCAGATAGATCAGTAAATCAGTGCACCAGCATACATTCACAGTTATATACCTGATATCTTTGTGCAATCAGAGTTCGGCAAAACAAGTCAAGCTTTACAACATCAGTGAAACTTAAAGAGGGAAGAAATGACTAAGGTTGACAAGAGCTGAATGCAATCCCAAATACACTTTATAAAATTTGCAGATCAGTCATTTCCAACTCTTATCTCTCTTAAGGCAGATAGTTCATGCAGGAAGGTCAAATAATGTTTTCAAGACATTCATTTACGGTTTGACACTCTGTCATTAGAGGTACGAAGCAGAATTCTATGCTCTGACTTAATGTAAGACAAAACTGTCTGCAAAAGTCAACGTATAGAGCTACCACTCTTAACAGCAGTCTAAAGCCAACAATACTTTATTTTTTCATGAAAATATCTGCTAAAAATGAGTAGCTGTGACTGGAAAAAAAAACAAAAACAAAAACAATGAACTCAGGCAAGTATATATTGCAAACCTGTATGCAGTGGAAAACAAAATGAAGCTGTCTTATTGCAAGCTAAGATCTCAAACAGTTTGAGGGTTTTTTTTGTTTCTTTTTTGACACTGAACTTTCATTTCCCAAATCAGGACATCATACACCAATGAAACCATGTGAAATTGACATTCAAATATACTTTCTTATTCATTCATGTATAGATTCAAACAACAAGGTTTTTTTTTGTTGAAAGCACAACAAGATCAGCTGTAAAACGTTTTTCAGCTCAATACTTCTTATAAGGTTACCTCATATAAACAAACCACAACGGTAATTTCTCTTCGTGTAATTATTCTTAATACATATTAGAAAAAACTTACACTTCGGGGGAAAAAAAACAGATTTCACATTCATCATCCAAAAAAACAGAAGTCAGAATGAGAATTTCATACATAGTTTCTGACAGACATTGGCCACAACTGAAAACAGGCTGCCCTTCTTGACGGATCAGTGACAGGAGGTATGCTAATTAATACAGCAGTGAGCATCAATACAGTATGTGTAAGTAAGCTGTTAGCACACACAGCCTGAAAACAGGGTAGCAGAGGGGAACAAAGACAGAACTGTCCGCAGTCCACAGAGAAATGCATTACTATATTCTGTGGTATGAGAGTTTGATGCTGAACTTATTGCATACTTCTTCAGGAATTCCTTTGACAGTATCTTTCCAAGAACACATTAATAACTCTTATCTGCATTCCTATTCACTTTATCCTTCAATTTTTAAGATTCACTGAATTACTTGGAACCTATTTTTCATCTCACTCAAAATACAAGCCAACAGTTATTCTGAGATCACCCTGCCTGGCACTCTGCAGAATAACTTTTCTCTCTATAAAAGGAATGCAAACCTTTAGCAGTCTGAGTTGGTGGAGCAACACCAAATGATTCCAACACCTGTACCCTCCTGCTTAGTGCTCCATGTACTTAGCACTACATGTTGTAGTGCCTCACTGTAGCTATGTAATATTCGCTTTCAGATGGTGGCCCCCGTGTAAAGTACATCTCTACATATATGCTTTCCACATGCAGAAAAGATCCTATGATACATTCAAACTGAATAACACACTTATTTTATTCAGGCTCTTTCAGTGTTAGGCCACATAAGTTGCATGTAAAATACACTGTTTTCTATAAAGGCATTCCATATTTAATTTTCCCCGAACACTGGGAAACAGGCACAAAGCAGTCTCATATAGAAATACGAGAGAGCTAGTGGCTGAAGTCACTGAAATCTATTCTGCTTCAGTCACATCAAAGAATCAAAAAGGACTCCACAGGAGCCAGTACAGAGTTACACTGATGTAGAACAAGAATGAAAATTAACTTAAAATCATTCAAACTGAAATCACACTCTAGAGATTCCTCTGTCTGAAGGATCCCTAACCCAAATTATCTGATTTGTTATACATTCACAAGTCAAGGTTTGATGAGATTGTTTCAAGGGGACTCTTTCACTCAGGTAGAGATGTTTCAATCTGATTTACCAAAATACAATAAAGCAGTCAATTTTATTTATAAGGTTATTAGTGCCAGCTTAATCAGAAGATGCTAATCAGTCCTCCTACCACTTCTGCACGATGAACAACAGTTTTATCACCTCTGTTTTGTTAACTAAGGAATGCATACAGGAATTTGCACCACTTCACAACAGTCAGCCAAAGTGATGAAAGACACTCTGGCATATTTGCAGCAAGGACTGCCTTCCAATACAGCACACATCACCCACACAACTGAGTCCAGCATCCAAGTCTCTTCTTGTTCACATCAATTATAACTTGGTTTATTTTAGTTTTTAAGCTCTTCATTTGCAGAGATGGTAAGAGGGAAAACAGCTTTCAAAAATGTGTGGCTCAAATTAAGAGTTTGAATGTTTTCCTCATCTGTCTCCGACATTTAGGCTCAAAGAAATCTCAATCATTCTGCAAAAAGGGAAAAAGGGAACATGAACATTCCCTCACTATGAGTAATAGCATTCTTCTCAGCCTGTTCCATTCTAGAGTGAATCTTCATCTGTATCAATGTCACTACTTGGTTTGTTCAGCCTCTCAAATTCTTCTCCATCCTGCAAGAACCAAATGCAGGAGAAAACAATGTGAACAAAAGTTAACTTGTTATCAATATATAAAGAAAGGAGATAAGAAGAAAGTCTATTTTTAAGCAATCTCTGTGATATCAACACCCAGTAATTTATCTCTTACAAGTGTATTCAAATCTTACTCTAGTACACATATGCTTATAAATGACAACCTCTTTATCTTTAATGCTTTTTTCTGTAGCTTGATCCCTGAAAAAGCTTGTAGCCCACCATCAGGAAACTTGCACACGTAGTATTCTTTGTTTTTACCACAGATGCTCACTTGTAAATGCTAAAATAGATAGTTTAAGGTACAAAAGAAAACCCCACACACTGTTTGTTAAACAAGCATCTAAAAAGGTCACCATTTGTAAGTTTCAGAAAATTTCAGAAAACGTCTATTGGAAGCTTAATGTTTCCTAGAATTAAATGGAGACAGCACTCTCTGCTGGTTGCAACATGTATTACAGACATACATCTGTCCACACAGAATGCAGAGATTAAGTCCTTCCCCCTTAGACTGACTTCTCAGCTCAGTCAATGAGCTAAGACTCTAAAGGGCAAGCTCTCTGGGCCATATTTGAGTTGTCTAGGTTACAGTTCAACTTAGGAAGGGAAAAAAAAAACACAAAAAAAACAAACAATACACAAAAGGCCCTGGAGAAAATGTTGTGTATGAAACAATATTAAAATGTCTACTCCAACGTTACTATTGTGTCTGCGGGTATCTTTGACTGTTATGACAGAAATAATCCTAATAACAAATATTAATTTCTTCATGATGTGGGCTCAGCTACACAAAAAATTTCAGTTCTACTTAAGTATTGTTAGTTTCCGGGCATCAATTCCAATTTCTGTATTCCCAGGGCCAGCAATACCCTCAACAGAGAACTTGTACAAAGCTGAAGTTGCTCACAGTAAAGTCACTGCAGAAAAGCACTGTTTATCTGGGATTTATGAATCAAAAAAGTGTAACATCCAAAGCAACACTCAATCACTTTTGAAGATTTTTAACAAATAGCAGGGAGTTTTGGTGTTTCAGCTGACGAATGATTTTGGTCCATATCCCATAGCGTAAATAGAGGGGAAATAAGAAAAAAAAAATCAGAGAAGACTAGTATGGAAAAGCCTTACCCCACTTGACCTCTCCCATGTATCTCCTTTGAAGAGCTTGCCCCTTTCCCTCATAGCAGCATATTCCAGGCCTCTTGTTTTACTGGCATTATAGATGAATATGGAGAGAAGCACTACTGGAGCTTCCAAAAAGAACTCTAAAGAAGGCCTGAAGTCAAAGATGACAAAAGACACAGTAGTGATGATGACAGTGGTGATCTGAGCTGTCATTACATGGAACATATTGTCTCGGAACTTCAAGATGAAGGCTACAGACAACCCCAGGAAAGCAGTGACAAATATGAGAGCCACTGAGAAGATGTTGTGCCCATAAAAGAAACCACAATTCTCTATCTGCCTCCGGTCCTTAGCCTGTAGGCCCAGCATCAGTCCATTGAACAACACTCCAAAGGCATACAGTTTGCTGTTCTGCGTGAAGATGCTTTCACCGAGCTGATCTCCATCTTTCAATATCTTTTCATTGTAGATGTTAGCCAGGGCAGAAATGAAACACTGCACTAGAATAAGCAGATGCCCCAGACTGAGTCGTAGAGGTTTCAATGCTCCTGCCATGGTACTTGTAACATTCCACCGGAAGGTGGGAAGGAATCTTGGTGCTCCACAGCTACCATTTTCCATGCACATTTCCTCTGGTCCATTAGAAAGAAGGCAGTGGTTAGATGGGCTGAAAAACATACTGTGATGGAACCCATGCACAGCCAAGCTTTGCTGACGGCCTCCAGTTCCTAGTGTCAGGGCGACGATGGATAAGAATAAGATAACCAGAGATGCCCACTGTACCCAAGAGAGTTTTCGCCTAGGAGTAGACAAAAAAAGCCACGAACTTTAGAAACACGGTCAAACAAATTAAATGAAAAGAGAACAAACCCTATAAAGCACACACAAGACATTATGCTTGACTACATTTCCTTATCTGTGGCATGATGAAAAATCTTGACTTTTCAGAATCGACAGGAAAATGCCAAAACATAACATACTTTTTTATGGCAAGGGGATCCCAACCTATTGATTACAGAAACACAGAATAGAGAATAAACCAACGTAGAGACAACATAAGGAAAATCTTTCAAGGTAAAGTCAGTTGTAGATGCTGGCTGCCTGACAACTAAAATCAACTGCTGTCCACATAATCACAGATTCGAAGGATTAAAAGGAAGTCAGACATTCCAATAATTCTCTGTCCGGTAAACCTTTACAACATTTCATTTTTTCCCCATGATTTTTGTACACTTTTAAAATACTTTATGATGGTAGAAATGTAATGCACGAGGCCTAATGGTCTTATCTATTGTAACTACTTTCTCACTCAAGCAAGTGAAACTAGTTTATTGTGGGGGGGGAAAAAAAAAAATCAGAAATTTGGAAGATTAAGCAGACTGTGACATCACAAGAGATATAAAACTAAAGAACTAAGAAAAAGCACTTCGGCCAAACTACTAGATGCTCTTTTGGAATATTAACTCCTATGGAAAATGCATCTTCGTTCAAAGCTCACCACAAATAACTCTTCAGGTAGCGTATGAAAGCTAATATTCTTTTCCCTATCACATGAATAACAAAGAAGATACTTACCCTATGCAGTTAACCAGAAACACATCAGGGCAGGAACAATATTACTGAAAACACCTATTTCACTCTCATGTATCTCATCCTTTCTTGCTAGATTACCTTTACATTCCATTAAGAGTTACATCGGACTGGAAAGAAGTACTACTCATCATTAAGTATGAGATTTAACGCACAAATGAAGATAAACAAACCAAACCTTAATTCTGATCATTCAACAGCTATCACTTGCAATCTGTCACAGGTGACCATACGTGGAGATACATAGGAGCCTCTGAAAAGCTATTCTTTCCAACACCTTCGTATGTAGAACATAAAGCCATTTCTCTAAGATGGTGGAATCGCAAGAAAACAGTATTACTGTTGCTATCAGACAAAGAAAGACTGTAGTGTAACCACTGTATCTAGGCTAGAAAGACAAAATTTAAAGTTTTGTTTACCTTATTAACTACTACTTACTTTAGCACTATCCTGAAGAGAAGAGCTGTTGTTATAATGACAAAATTTGAGAAAAGGACAGCCATTGCCTAGAAAAAGAAGAGGAACAAAGTTATAATTCATACATGTTGATACCAGCCCAACAACTTTCAGTGACACCTTAGAAGGGAGACTAGAGTGGAAAGCATCACTCTAGTACTGAACCTTCTTTCCTTAACAAAGTGGTAGGTTAGCATTACCCTAAAATAACATCAGAGGGTCATTTCAAAGTATCAAAGCAGACGATGTCAGTTGCCCTTCCTTTGTTCACTGTTGCTATAACTCCACTGTAGAAGTCCACCAGATTGGTGGAGCATGACCTGCTCTTGATGAAGCTGTGCTGGCTCCCTCAGATCACTACCTCATGAAACAGCATGACACAGGGTCTCAAGTAAGCTGACACATGACACACCTGCCTAAGAAATCACAGCTTCATTTTATGCTTCGTGAAATTACAACTCAGTTAAAAACTCATGGTAGGTGAAAATTATGGAAGAAGAAAACATTGAATGAACAGATGAAACTGGAGCTGGTAGAAACCACTCTGGAAGAAAGACTTAAAAATTCATGTACCAATGACGTGCAAAACAATGGCTGAGCTTTTGATTGAGACAGAAACACAGCATATATGGAACAACATCTCTGTTAACATTAATACAACCCAAATCTATGGAAGAATATTTAAAATGAATTAGTTTTGAGTTGCTTTATTCTGAGGCCACAGGGGACCTCTGTCTCACATAAGTATGAATTAGAAAAAAATTTACAAAAGGCCACCATGCTAGTGGCCTACATGCTACCAGCATTACAAGCAAAGCCTCTAAAAATAAGTCTTACCAGTAACATAAATTAAACACTGAAGAATAACCACAGTTACTGCTGAAGCTTCAAGAGAAAAGACCTCACCAAAGCAACTCTACACTCAAGATGCCTGCTCACCTAAGTATGACATTGTCCAAAATCTATTTAGTTTTAAAATTCACATGAAACGAAGTGTAGCCAGGCATGGCTGCCTTCTTTTGGGCATCTTGCATCTGCCTTTTCACTTTGAGGGCTCTGTATCAAGGCATTCTACCTTACAGGTATTTGGTTACTTCGTTTACTATTTCTGTCTGGTTAGTCATGATTGTGTTACAGTTTTATCTACCCATCAGGTAAAAGATAGAAGACACTAAGAATTCCAAAGAAAAGTAAGAGAGAAAAGTTTTACATGTAAACGCATGTGGGTGTGTGCATGCAACACAGAATCTGCAATGGACATTTAACAAAAGATTGCTCTAACTCAGCCAAATCAAACTGTTTAAGAAAGCAATAAGTATTCTGTAGCCTTTTAAATATCAGACTTTGCTATTATAAATGTTACAGCTGAATTTCCTTCCATCCCCCCAAAAAAGCAAAGAACACAAATAAAATAACATCTACTAATTTTAAAATACCAGATTACACAGAGTCACAGAATTGTAGGGGGATTATTCATTTTAATCTTTTTTTTTTTTTTTTTCAGCCAGGTCCTATTCTAGACTCTGTTCTGCCCCTACCAGAAATGCACATCTAAAAGGACATTATTTTAGAGAGGAAATCCTGAAAGAGAATGAACAGAAAGTTATACAGATTTTTAATAGTAAAAAAGAGTAGACAGTATCTTATAGCAAGCAGTAACCATTTGCTTCCACGAAATTTCAAACAGATTCTGAGCCAAAAGGTACTCTAGCATAAAGAGAGAGAGCACAATAAAACCATATTTCCCAAATATATGTAGATTCATTCAGAAGGCTGAATGTAGCTAGAAAAAAGTATAAATGAAATGTGTTTAAACATAATTAAGTCTAATATATTGTTACACAAAAATAAAAAGTAAAAAATTGAGAGCCAAACAGTTTTATTCCTTCCCTACTCACTTCCTATTACTCTTTTTTTCATTTCGGAGGATTACATTTATTTGATTTTCTTTGGAATTGTTGAGGAAAGAAAACAAGTCAACATGTGAAGTCATGTAAATAAAGTGGCAGAAGCCACACAGAAAAGGGCAACTCAAGCACCAGCAACATGTGCAAATGCATTGAGAGAGAAATACAGAACTGAAGAAGCCAAAGGTTGGAAAGCACAAAAAACCTGCCCCATACTTAGGAAATTCAGCCTATTCCTAAATCACTTAGGATAGAGAAAATGCACAGAACCATTTCTCTACTGAGAGCTGTAGAACTGAATCACTGGCAAGAGGAAGGATGGTCTAGCTGTTCAGATGATTCATTTACCTGCAAATCTTGTATTGTCAATGTAGCAACTGTAGATAGCCTACGGTCAGTCTTGTCAATTATTAACACATTGAAAGATACTTCTGTCAGTACATGCGTACTTACTGGCTGGAGGTAGGACAGCACATAGAAGACAATCAAGTTATCCAAAAAGTAAAGGAAGGCAGGAATTGACCATTTCATGGAATTACAGAAATTCTTCCAGGAAAGACAGCCGAATGGATGATCTAAGCAGCCCTCTGGAAGGAAAACAAATCAATAGGAAAAACAACTTTTGTATTATCAGAAGTCCATTTCGAAACCCTTTGAATAGGTACCACCGTTCTCCGGCAACACAGAGGACAGCCCCAAAGCAGAACACACAGCTAAAACAGAAATCTATTGTCTATAAGCATTCACATCCTTGCTTCACTAAGGAAACTATGAAGGAATCACAGAATTGTAGGGATTGGAAGGGACTTCTAGAGATCACCGAGTCCAACCTGCCTGCTAAAACTGCTAAAGTAGACTCCCTACAGCAAGTCACAAAGGCAGGCACCCAGACAAATCTTGAATATCACCGAAGGAGATTCCACAACTTCTCTAAGCAGATTTTGCTAACCTTCCACAAGACAGAAACCTGCATTAGGGTTTCTCAAATGGTTTCTCATGTGAGAACCAGGAGATAAAATCTGCAGTCTCTAGCTCTGGTCTCCTCTTTTTTTTTTTTCCTTTTGCCATTTTGTCTTGTTCTGTTCTAGGGCTGAACAGAAACAGCAGAAAAAATGCTTAGAGAATCCTTTAACCCTATCAGAGCGTTTATGGTGCAAAAATGCATCATAATCATTCTTTGAGGACCAAAAAGCACTCCAGAAAGCCCCCACACAATAGTCACATCAGTATTGGGTGATTATCAATCTCATCTACATTAGAAATAATGGCACAGATGTAGGATCTGTTCATTTAGCACCCAGAGGGTAGCCAGTAACAAGCTTCTTTTCAGTCACGTCTTCAGCGAGGCAACTTTTATTACCCTAGTCCAATGCTGTGCTAAAATTCAAAAAAAGATTAGATTGTCTTCATTACACTTTCTAACTCAACTCATTATCCTCATTTTAGCTATCATACAAACAACTTGAGAACATCTGAATTTAATGCACAGATTAGAGTTATAATAAGTACAGTTATAATTGTGTATCGAAAACATTATCCCAGAAAACATTACTGTCAGGACTTACTTCATGCCATTGCATGTGAATCTATTAGTGGGAAGGAAAAAAAAAAAAAAAAAGATATGAAGTATAATAAATCTTAGCAAGTCAACACATTTTAGTTACTTGAAAACATATGTACTCACCTTTTTTCTTAACCCATAGTGCCAATATCACGCACAGGAACAGTTTTACTACTTCAGAACATATGTTCACTGTTGTAGGAAGATAATCATACTTGTTATCTGTGGGATTCAGCAAATTGTAAAGAGATACACCATCAGATTTCTTTTGCATTCACAATTGGAAAAGGAAATACTTTAACCCTTTCAGTCAGAATTAGAGCCCCTGCTCATAAATACAAAGCATTAGCACTTCTATTACAAATACTCAGATTTTGACAAGTCAGTTGCCCTTCTGGGCTGAAACCTTTCCTCATTTGCTCTCAGTTTACAGTACATTTTTTTTTGAAGAACTAACCATCATTCTTAAAACAATAAAACCAGGAAATATTTTTCCCCACAGATGATACAGTATGTTTTCCTAGTAGGAGAAAACTTCCAGGATGACACAACCTACTTCGGGGATTTTAACTTTTCTTTGAGAGCATATTTTGCTCACGTTTGCAGAAAGGATAGCGGAATTTTCTAACATTTGCTGTAAGGTAGCACACTACTATTGCATCTTCGCCTAAAGATGTTGTGAAACAAATACATTGGTCATGCACCACTAACAGTGCTTGCACAGCTTAATATTTGAAAATCAGCTATAAAGTAATCTATTGTCTCATCTTTTGAGGCTAATCTTCAACTGGATCAGATATCTTGCAACCTCAAATTGTTGTTCTATCTTAGACACAATGAAATTTATGCCTCAGCTTATATAATGAAAAAACTAGGTGGAAAACTAGGTTTTGGGGTATCTGCTACACCTGAAATAACAACTCTTATTGAAGTTTATTATGTTTACTGTCTAACAATACCTTCATTAGCAGAATATTTCATCAGGAGGATTCGACTTGAGCCCAGAGCAATGAAGACTCCTCCAAGTAGAAAGGTGTAGATGGTTGTCTTGGAGCAAACTGCAGAGCGACGACAGCACTTGCTCTCCATTCTGCTGCCTTGCTGTCAGTGCCCTTTGGATGACACAACACACATATGCTATAAACAGCACTTCCAAAAGCTGATAAGGTGAAGTGAAACATGTGCCTTTTATTGCTTTATGTCAAACAAAATGGTTTGTGTTGAGAGCCATGATTGCATGCTACAGTCAACATTTTATTTCAAAGGGAAAAAGATGCGCTACAAGGATCAGCAAGGGGGGGAATTAACACCTCACATCCACAGTGATACCTATGGAATACTGACCAACTGAACAAGGTAAATAAATTACAGTGTTATTTCTCTATAGGATGTTTATGTTTGAATATACATGTACGTATACCACAGAATGGCTGGACTGAAAGGGACCTTAACGCCCACCCAGTTCCAACTCCCCGCTGCGAGCAGGGTTGCCACCCACCAGCCCAGGCTGCCCAGGGTTCCATCCAAGCCGTCCTCGATCTCTTTCACAAACAGCTCCTGTTCCCAATCGCAGCAGACACAGCTGCACAGGGCCGCCCGCGGCTCGTCCGCTACCACACGCGCTCCAGGCGGCTGGTTCCGCAGTTCGGCCGCCCGCTAACGAAAGACGGAAGGGCGGCGGCCCCGGCACCGCCAGGCACCGGCTGTCAACGGTCGCTCGCCTCGCGCCGTTCCGCCTCAGCGGCTGCGCCTCAGCCGCGCGGCTGCGCTCGCCGCTCCCTGCCACGTCTCCGCCGGGCCCGCAGAAGGCGGCCGCCGCCGAGACGGGGAACCGGCAAGGCGCACCCGACGCTCGGCTCTCCCCGTTCCGTTCCCGCCGCCCTCGGCCGTAGCCCGGCGCGGCTCCTCGCCCCGCCGCACGCAGCTGCCCGGCACCGGGCACGGCGACGCCGCCGTCAAACGCACCCGTCGCCGATGGGGAACGAAGACCGCGACTTCTCCCTATTCCCGCTCGCTCTTTCTCTCCCAGCGCTCATCCCCAGCACCTTCCCCCTCTCCCGCTCCCCCGCCGGCCTCACCTGCCGAGGCGGAGCCGTACGGGGCGGGTCCCTCCCCCAAGACGGGCGGCAGCGCGCGCCCCCTGACCGCCCCTCCTCCACCGCCTCATTCTCCATGACAACTGCCCACGTGACCCACGCTTAGTTCCGGATTTCTCCCCCCACCACGTGACGCTGACGTCTATTCTGGAGGACGCGTGCAAGAAAAGCCGCCGGCTTCCCGTTTGGCCTACGTCTGCGCATGCGCGCGTGGCACGCGTGTGCGCGACGGGGCTGGGCGGCGGGGAGCCGAGGGGAAGGGCGGCGGGTCACGTGGCCGGGGCAGGGGGCGGGGCTGCCGGTGCCGCCGTGACCGTTGGCTGCGGCGATCGTTCCCGTGGCCTTGCGGCGGCGGGATGCAGAACGTCATCAACACGGTGAAGGGGAAGGCCCTGGAGGTGGCCGAGTACCTGACTCCCGTCCTTAAGGTGCCGGCCTGCGCGGAGATCCCAACGTGTTCCCTTGCTAGGCGTTCCGGGAGGGGGGAGGGGTGGTCCTCTCTGTGAAGGCCGCGCTGACGGCCCGGGGGTCGTGAGGGAGCCGCCCCGCCTCTGCGATTTGGCTCTAAAGGAGGGAGCGGGCGGCTGCCTGCTTCCGTGGGGTTAAGCTGCGCTTTGCGTCCCGTCTGGGCTGGAGCATCCCCTGGGGGGTGAGGGGGGATGGCAGGTCTCGGGAGGCTGCGGGTTGCTGGGGGAACGGCTTGTCTGCTGTCATCGGCTTGTGCTGAAGTGGCTGAACGTTCGCCCGTGTGAGCAGGGATGGAAGCCAAGTGCGCTTGTGCAGTGGTAGGCTTGAGCGTGGTTTCAGGGGTGGGTTGCAGTAGGTCTTTTGGGTAAGAGTGCAGCTTTCTCAGCTGACAGAAAGAAACAAACTTGTCATGTCTCCGTTATGCGTGCAGATATAAAGCTGTGTAGCATGGCTGACTGTATCAGCATTGCTAAATAAATGGAAGCGTCTGCACAACGTAATAGCAAACAGTAGAAATTCTTAATTCTTCATGGTCTCCTCTAATAATGTGCTTATAAAGGTGTACAGCACATCTATTCCTGCTTGTTTAGGTAGGTAGGAAGTGATTTTTAAATTTTTTCTCCATTTTTCAACTCTGTAATATATTCTACCTTCTGTTTACCAATTTTCCTCTTCAAAACTCGACTTTGTATGGAAATATATAACTTCCCAGCAGTTCTCTCACTACTGACTTTCAGACTTTTTCCATGTTTTTATTAAAATACATCACTCTGAAAGTAATGCCTCCTATTTATTTCTGTGGAAACTACAACAGATGCAGTGAGTACAATAACACTATTTGACAGAGAAAATACTTGGCTACAAATCATGATTTCTCAATGTAGGCACCAGCATTAGCTGTGCTTTTTTTGCCAGTGATGAACAAGAGCCTGCATGCCACTCATCAAAATCTGCATCAGTGGAGATGACCAGCTACTGCCTCTGCTGAAACACACCACTCACCACCTTACCGTGTCCACATCAGAATCACAGAATCATAGGGATTGAAAGGGACCTCCAGAGATCATTGAATCCAACCCCCCTGCCAAAGCAGGTTCCCTACACCAGGTTGCACAAGTAGGTGTCCAGGTAGGTCTTGAATATCTTCAGAGAAGGAGAGCCCACAATCTCCCTACGCAGCCTGTTCCAGTGCTCTGTCACCCTCACCGTAAAGAAGGTCACCACATCCACTGTTTGCTCTCCAGAAATGCTCAGCAAGTGTCGATGAATGTCAGTGGCAGCCATTTTTTCTGCATGGAGGAATTCAGTGGCACATCTTTGTTTCATCCACACTCCTAGGTCAGACACCATTTTATCATACTTCCCCTCTGCTGCCATCTGTCACACGGCAACCAAATGGAATGGAATATTGGTGGGAAGGTTCAACCCCTACTGCCATATCACCTACATCTGCCTCTGATATTGTAGACCAACTTAATAAAATAGGAGGCATTACTTCTGGAGCAACCCTTGTATGTCTGCTGTAATTGCCTACAACAGCAAGCTCTCTGGCTTGCTGCGTGACCTTCTACATGACTTATACTGTGTAACCTGAATCCTTGGACAGAAGATGGTGATATGCAATTATTAATTGAACTTGTCCCTTTAAAGCAAATAACATGCTTCTGCCTGGATGGTGTGTCTCTGTAGTTTTCACCACCAGTGCAACCCATCTGCTGCTGTGAAGTTGTGTGGAAATGTGGCTTGTTCACTGTAGTATGGCTGTTGCACAACTGGTATTTTATTATGTGAATAGCGGAGGAGTTTTTATGCTCAGATGTGCTGGGAGGCTGTGGAACTTCTCATGAGTGGGAGGTGATGATAACATGTATGTATTCCCTTTGCAAGGGGATTTAAGCAATTATGATTTCTTGACTTCAGAAGTTAACTTTAGCTACTGTGTCTCATGCTAGGCTTGCATACTACAGGATGCACATAGATTAAAAAAAAATGAACTATTTACCCTCTGGGAACAAAGAGTGGTTATTTTACATTTTTCCTAATGTAATTCCAGAAGTACGAGCTCGTTCTTGTTGCATAATGTGTATGGATAATTTTGAGGTTAAATAGTAAGTAGACTGTAATGAGGTGTTGCATAATATGTTATCAGGAATTCTCAATTTTTACAGTAATCCAAATTGTTAAATTGTGGTTCTTTAGGTGTTTTTGATTTTTGTTAACTGCATATAGCAGTGCATATAGTGATGTTTGCACAACAACCAGTTTGTTTACCATTAATCATTCACTTAAATGTCTCTTCTTTAGAGACATAATGGGAGAGAAAGGAATTGGGTATTCATGAATACCTCCCCTGCCCAGGGAGGTGGTGGAGTTGCTGTCCCTGGCAATGTTCAAGAGACGTCTGGATGAGGAGCTGAGATATGGTTTAGTAGTTTGTGGTAGCAGTGGTAATGGGAGGATGGTTGGACTAGATGATTTTGTAGGTCCCTTCCAACCTTGTGATTCTATGATTCTATGAAATAGGTGTGCTTGTTTTCTTTTATATAGCACAGGTGGCAGTGTGCACCAGAGTCAAGTCAAGAAAGAACTAAGTTAAGCAGCAGCTGGTTTTCTTTAATGCTTTCCTAGTGACTGAACCTGCTGAAGTTGTAGCCAAACATAAAATCCTTTGTGTTTGCTGCTTTTAGTCTTGATGGAAAGAATCATGGGTTCTTTGGGGCAAGAAGTTATGTAGTAATTGATGACTTGAAAAGTGAGCTGTGCCATCCTTGAAATTTATGTCCTTTCAAAAGTTGTTCTTAAATAGCTGGAAAACAGTAGGTTTCCTTGAGGCTTTTCCGAATGAAAAAACATAAGTGAATCATAAACAGAAGACTCTCTCTCCAAATTTGATTATGCTGAAAATGTAGCCTTAAGCTTCATAGATGTTGTCTTTAATGCAAAAGTTCTTAATTTTTCTAGGCAAAATCACGTGGCCGTTTGCCATCTGTTGTAATCATAACTGATTCTATGGTGTGTATAATGAAGGCATCAAAACGGGTACAAAAAAAGCTAGTAACAGATTCATTGCAACTTTTCTTACCACAGGTGGAAGTTGGTTCAGTCCTTCATTTCATGACCTTTCTTACCTAGAAACCCACATATTGATGCATTACACTGTCATTCAGTGTTTTAAACAGTCTCAAAATTGTTATTCTAAAAATCATTATTTCCAGCTGCTTTTCTGTCTCTAACTGGTAAATGTAATAAAGTGTAAGGTGTCTTCTTTTTCTTATTTTCTTTTTCTTATTATTTTTATAATATATTTATTATTATTGACATAATGGACTGTATCAAAAGCAAAAAAGAATAAATTAAAAACCACTACCAACAAAACAACCTTGTAATCTTATCATGAACCTCGTTCCCCTCCCCCCCCAAGTCTGCTACAAAGTAATATTATCAGGCCTTATGTTATAGGATATGGAGCATAAGCAGAGGCTGCCTCCAAGCTGCTTTGCAGATATATGTGGACTGAGCAGATATTTTTGTCACCAGTAAAGTGAGTATGTTGATTTGCCAGCCAAGCTCAGAATCTCTATCTTTTCTTTATTGCAGGAGTCCAAATTTAAAGAAACTGGAGTCATTACACCTGAAGAAGTAAGTATTTAGAAGCTTTGAAATACATTTGGAAAGTGTGAAAGTACTGATGATTTTTACTCAAAGCGACTGTGCTCATCTCAAACAGTTTGCTTCTTTGTCAGTTAAGTATTCCTTCTTGAAACAGTTTCCACAATGTGAAAGCTCTAAATGGCCTTCTTACCCTACAGGTGAAGTAGATCAGCATCAGAATTCTTCTTGAGATCTGAATGTGGGATGTCTTTTCCTGTATTATGTCCTAAAACACTAGTAAGAAAGTTTTTGCTGGGTCAGCAGCTCCGTTTGTCTTGGGAGTTAACAGGAATATGTTTATTTCAAAGGCCTTTCCCATAAACATTTCATGAGATAAGTTATATTACTGTATCTCGTTTACCTCACTTTTGGTTCCTTCTAAGACTATATATATATATATAATCATTATATATTCTTGCCCACAGTAAGCATTTGAAGCTTTTATTTTTCTCTTTTTTTTTTTTTCCCCCTCTCTTAGGCTGCTTCATGCTGCCAAGCAATTGCAATTTTTAAAGAAGAAAAAAAAGAATTTTTCTAGAAAAAAGAAAAAAAAAACTGAATATACAGTGCTGTTTGGGCTCCCTGGTTTTGCTTCTTCTCACATTAAAATGCTACTGTTCTGAAAATACGTTGTCCTTACTGAACAGTGTTAGGTAGAATGAAAGAAAAATGTGATGACTTACAAATGTGAAGATGAAATTGAACCAACTGCAGCTAGTATGGGCAGGAGTGTTTTTCCTAATGTTGGTAGCTAATATTTTTCTGCTGTGTTATGAGACATGCAAGCATTTGTGCTCTCTGTCATCCAGAAGAGTAGTACTCAGAAGAACAGGCTTAGTAATGAAGTGTTCTGCTGTATTGATAACAGTATGTGTGTGTGTGTAGATGGTTATATATTTTACATACTAATATATTTATTTTCTCTATATAAAAAACGAGTATAACTTTACAGAGAAAGTGTAAATGAATGTACTAGTGCCTAATCCCTTCTTGATCTGAAGGAAGGAATTCTGTAGTAGAACTGAAAGAAGATAGTTTCTGTAGTGGCAAGAACCACTCTATGCTACATTAAGCTGTTTGCAGTATTTATGGGTCAGTAAAATAATGCAAATAATATGTATTATCTGTGTAAACACAGATACTGATAGGATGAAGAAATTGAATCTTTCAAAGCTGTACTCAAGAGAAATGGTTATCTAGCAAGACAAATTGTTTTCTTAAACTTTGGTGGGACTGAAGTGTGTATCTGCTTATTGTCTCTTTGACAGCCTTTTCTACTCACTGATGGTTTTGTTCTTTATAGAATAGTGATTGCTGAAGAGTTTAAGTCACCTGTGATGCTAGGATGTTATCTTTGAATTAGTTTGGGTTTCCCGAGTAATGAATTTCAATTTAACTTGTTTTTCTTGCATCATAGTCTGAGATACTCACCACTGTGGTAAATTTTGTGAGGAGGGACATGACTTAGTTGACATGGTGGGGATGAGTTGGGGTTGGACTGGATGATGTTATTGGTCTTTTCCAACCTTAGTGGTTCTATGATCTTGTGGCTTGTCTGTGAAGATGAATCTATTAGCAGTATTCAAGGCCAGGCTGGGTGAGGCTCTCAGCAGCCTGGTCTGGTGGGAGGGGTCCCTGTCTATAGCAGTGGGGTTGGAACTAGGTGATCTTAGACATCTCTTCCAACCCAAACCATTTTATTATAACACTAATGATGACTAATCAAATTCAACATTAGTACTCTTTCTCGGTATCTGTGTAATTGATTTAATTTTAGCAAGTTCTTGCCTGTCAGGTGTTCTTGTTAATTAATAACTCATAAAGATAGCCCTTTAAATTTCATATGTGAGCGTGGGCAAATCTTTAAAATCATTCTTTTCAAGAGTAGAAGTAAGATGTTGTCCTAAAATTGTTCTCTTGTCACTTTTGTGTTACCGGTTAAGGTGCGATAGCAGTAGCACAGTAGAAATAGAAAGTGAAACCACTTGATTTAATTATGCAGTCCAAGCTGAAGAAAAATGCAAGTGAAAGTTAGAGATTGTTTTAGATTTTTGCATTACAAGACCTGCAAAGAACCGTTTGAATTTTTTCATCTTAAATAATGTCTTTTAACAGTGGAGCTGCAAGTCTCTCTGTCACTGGACGGAGGATTTTAGATGATTCTGGAGTTCCATGTGGTATTTATTATTACATAAAGCCTAATGCTTGTATTTGTTGTTGTTGTTGTTGTTGTTGTTGTTTTTAATTTCCCTGTGTGTTGGAAGGGATTACTGTTTTCCTTAAATTGAAAATTTCACTTCAACTAGAGGCTTCTGTTGGAGAATGGTTGAAATGGTTCGCTTTTGCAGAGATCAGATCTGCTAACTCACATGCAGTACATGATCTGATGTTTTCCACTGTGCTCTGACCTTGCATTGGAAGGCACAATGAGAAAATGGCTGATGCTTATGCTACAAGCCTGCTGTGTCACCCCATAGCACCTTGTGGGCAGCTTACAAATATGTTGTTGTAAATTGGCATTCTAAGAGAAGAAAACAACTGTAGCATTAGGTGTGTACCTTCTTTTCAAATTGAATTAGTGCATGGAGCACAGAAATCATTATTCTTAAATGTGAATTTCCTTTTCAGTTTGTGCAGGAAAACTATGCCCAGTGGATTAGAATATGCTGGGTGTATTTTGAGTTGGTACAGTTTTTGCATGGTGAAATAGCTGTTATCTTTGATACTAAGAAAAAGTAGAGTAAAGATTTTTAAAAGTTATTTCTTTGGAACAAAGTTCTACGTAATTCAACCAGTAAAATGCCAATGGTGAAATATGGTGGTTGGTGTTCAGTTCTTAAAGCATATTGTTTACTCCTCTGTTGCTGTTCTCTTACTAATTCAATGAAGTAGTGACAGTCTCACTTTGTGTTCTTGCTGCAAAATTGCTGTGAACACTAGAAGAGAATTAAACTTTTTTTTTTTTTTTTTAGCTGAAACTCGAATAAATATACATAAAGTAGATAAAGTATAGTTGATTTTGGATGGAAAGCTTAAGTTCAGTTATTCATCTCATATTAATCTCTTCAGTGTCTTTGTAAAACATGAGGAGTAGCAAATAAAAATAATTTATTCTTCACAAAATCAATGATGTAACTTGGATTAGGAAACAATGATTAGTATACATTCAGGTGAAGTTGATTCAGTTTTGTAAGTCATTTTATGATTAGCTGAAAAATAGTTTAAAGAAAGCATCAAACTAAGTATAAACAGATTAACTATGTAATAAGTATCAGAGGAATATACAACTGAAATATAAATAGTATTGCAGGAATTGCACTTTGCTTTCTTACACTATATTTAACAGTTCTTTAATTTTTTCTTGCCTTAACAGTTTGTCGCAGCTGGCGATCACTTAGTTCACCACTGTCCTACTTGGCAATGGTAAGTAAATACAAAAGAATTGCATAAAGTTAGCATCCCTACCTATGCTTTGATGTGTTTCCATTGGATACAACAATTGTCTCATTTCAGAATAGTACTCTGACTCTTGCAGTACAATCTACTCTATCTCTATGATGAAGATATATGATAAGTCAAACAGGTCTTTTTTATTGTTCTTTGTAGCAATAGGGGAAATAAGGGTTTGTTTGTGGGTGGTTTTTTTTTGTTGTTATTGTTCTCCAAAGGCTCTGGTAGAAATTAACTTGTACGTACCATGCATGCTTTCAGTATTTAGCTGCAGTAGCAGTCAGTGTCTCTTCCCAAGTTTGTCTTTGGTGATTAAAAAAAAAGCAAAGGCCATGTCCAAACAGAATTGCTAAGAACAAGTTGTAATTGATATGTTTTAAGCAAGAGTTTGGTTAAATATTTTCAAGTTGACCCACACCAGGTTGCTTTGTGCTGTGCTTGTTCTGGGAAATCCCTTGTTATTCACAAACAGTGGGGGTGCAAATAAGTTACTTTCTTGCATTTTATTAGTATCTTGCATTATAAAACGAATCATTCTGTGCAGTTGGTATAGTGGACCATGAACAGATGAAGAATTGTTATACTTGAATCAATTTCTTGCCTTTTTTATTGTCTTCAGAAAAAATAAGATGTTGAATCATGTCTGTGCATAAGCTTTAAGCACAGAGTTTGCAGCAGGCTATTTAGAAGATTAGAAACCAAAAAGCAAGGAAGGTAAAAGAAAGCACTCTGAATAATGTGAGCTTAGCAAAATTACTGGAGCTCTGGTTACTATGGACAGGTTTTATAACTTCCATTTCTTTTTCTGAAATTGCTTTCTAGAGATGCTTGGTACTATGTTATTGCTGATTCTAGTATGTTTCTTATAGGCTAGATTGTTTTGTCAACCCATCTTTGCTTGGCTATCTCAAAGTGAAGGTGGTTGTTGAAGCAGAAAATATTTGTAATCCAAGACTTGAT
Source organism: Chrysolophus pictus (assembly GCA_037305975.1). Lineage (NCBI taxonomy): Eukaryota > Metazoa > Chordata > Aves > Galliformes > Phasianidae > Chrysolophus > Chrysolophus pictus. The sequence goes on along the minus strand of CM074576.1, from coordinate 112,232,689 downwards.
AGTTTAGGAATGGCCAACGTTTTTTGATCTCATACAGATATCAAAGTCTGTATATAGCCAAGGGCAAAGTCACAGCAAACAAATTCTGTGAAAAGTTCAAAAGGAGTACATAAAATACTCTTGATGTAGATTGAAAATAGAATTCTTTTGCTTGCGCGTCATCAAATTCCCAACCTTTTTGTGGTGCACTTTGTTTTGCAGGGCTTCAGGAGAAGAGCTAAAAGTCAAGGCTTATCTGCCAACAGACAAACAATTTTTGGTAACTAAAAATGGTAAGGCTGAAGTTTAAATACGAGTGTGTTTAGGACTGATAGCATGGTTGATTGTGCTGTCATTGTCTACTCGTTGCCTGTATTGACAATTGAAGCATATTTGGTCCTTGTGATATTAGAAGTTTTTCGTGCACATCTAAAATCTTTTTCTTTTATCTGTTGTTACCAAGACTTTATACCAGCACTGCAGTTTCTTTTGATGAAGTAAAAATGAAGCTTAAATTCTATAAACCTCCTTGTCTATCTCTTTTTTTTTCCCCCACCCTTCAGATCATAACTGGTTTTTAAACAGAAATATGTTTATTTCATTCCTTCTTTTGAAAATCGTGGGTTATTGACGTTCCCAGAACTGTCATACCAATGCTTCTAGTTGGAATACATAACTGATGTCACTGTTCCTTTCAATAACGATTACATAAGATACAATTTTAAATCCAGTTTTCATCAGATTCACAGTTGTGTCTATGTATAATATTTGTGATGACTATCTTTTTAATAAAATACAGGAGAAACCTGTACATTGTTGTACATTGGCACTACCATGGTAGAATTGTTTTCTTGAAAGATTTTGTATTAAAATGTGTCAAAGATAATGTAATTAGAAGTACCTGCAATACTATGAAGATCCTCAAAAGTTTTTTACTTGCAGGAAGTTGTATTTCATGCTTTGATGTCACTTGCAAGCTTTTGAAGTCTTGCAGGAAACTATAGGGAACTATCATATGAAGATGTTAGTGCTAGTGTTGGACAGATTTCAGTGAGATAGTCTTGATAGCTGACTGGCCAGGTGATCTACTTTGTTTATCTTTTCTACGCCTTCCAGAGTACCACATTGCTGTGAGCTTCTAGGTCAAATTTTAAAGCAATATATTCATGCTGTTTCTACTGGTAGTGACGCATTGGCCAAGCACCTGAGTTGAAGTTGTGGGCTAAGGGTGAAGCCAAAAGCCACTCTACAGGCGTCATCTTGGAAGTCTTTGGAGAACGTTTTTTCACTGTGACTTTCAAGCCCTCTTCTCTCTTTCTGAAAATTAACATTTTTGTTGTACTGCTTATTTATGCAATTGGAAAGAGTCTGCTTTGTCTTAACTGCATCTGCATTTTCTGTGACTGTTTTCTGAAAATTGTGTTTAAATGTGTACTTAAGTGGCAATATAATACATATGACTGAAGTTCCTTTATTAACATATTAATTCTAGCCTCTTCCAAACTTGTAGATGTTAATTAGTATGATAAATTAGGTATGTTTAACAGTAAATATCTGATATAAACTTTAAAAGAGTTCTAGAGACAAATCAGCTCAGTAAACTGACGGTAATATAGGCAAAGTTGTACTTGGACTAGAAATAGTTTAGCGTTTAGCAATAGTTTAGTTGTTAGCAAGTGAGTAGATAGCATAAAGACACACAAGAAGTTAATTTATTTCTGGTACTCGTGAGTTTGGGTAAAGTTCTAATTGTTAGAAGAAGAAAGAACTTGCAGCAAACTCAAACAAGTGATGCGTTGTAGTGAGATAAAACACCACTTACAGCACATCAACATAATTAATTTCATTTGAAATATGTATCTAGGATTCCTTAAATAAAGATATGAGCTAGCTATATTTCAGAAGACCTTGTAGAAAAATTAGTTGCATCGATCTGATTTTGTATAGGAATGGCTGCAGTCATCTTGTTTTGCAATTTTTTGCAGTACCGTGCTACAAAAGGTGCAAGCAGATGGAGTACTCAGATGAGCAGGAAGCAATTATAGAAGAAGATGATGGTGATGGGGGATGGGTAGACACCTTTCACAATGCAGGTATTCAGAGTCTTGCTTCAAACTTTGCATTTGGTAATCAATAAGATTATCAGTTTCCACTGTTAGAAAGTAAAATCTTTCTCATGCGGTTGACTGTGTATTAGTATCTAATCTGGAAGAAAGTATGTTACTGTGCCAGAAACCCACTTTGTGCTTTGTGTATGACTGCTTGTATCATGTATTTAACTGTATGCCTGTATGTGTCTGAAATAGGCTGCTTTTTAGAGATGTCAATGGTATTTTAGTTATTTTGGTATTCTCTTAGAAAAGTTCTAGGATGTTATTGGGAGAGGGGGAAGCTAAGAGCTGTGTACTGGCTCTTTCTTTAGCAAGGAGATCTTCTTTTAAAGAGAACAATGGTTTGAAATATATTTCAAGAACGTACTAAATTCTACTTTTAGTCAGATTGCACGTGAAGGATTTTGAGATCTAAATGATGATGCAAAGAGCCTTAATGATTGTAGTATTTTCCATTTTGTTAATTTGTTGGGTTTGAGTAAAAAGGGGACAACTAGAAAATAGCTCTTAGTATCTGATGTTATTTGAGGAGTTGAAAATATTGTTAAATAAGGTGGTCACTGTGAAAGATGATCTTTTTTTATTTTTAATAAGCTTGTGTCTAAAAATTATTGCTTACATGGATGTCTCATTATCAGACTTGTTCAGTTCAGCCTGGAGAAGAGAGGGCTGGAGAGTGACCTCATTGCAGCCTCCCAGTACCTAAAGGGAACTTACATACAGGAGGGGAGCCAACTCTTTACAAGGGTAGATAATGGCAGGACAAGGGGAAATAGTTTTAAGTTGAAGGAGGGAAGATTTAGGTTGGATATCAGGGGAAGTTCTTTACCAGCAAAGGGATGAGTGCTGGAACAGCTGTCCAGAGAGGCTGTGGATGCCCCACCCCTGGAGGTATTCAAGGCCAGGTTGGATGGAGCCCTGGGCAGCCTGGTCTAGTATTAGATAGGGAGGTGGGTGGCCCTGCCTGTGACAGGGATTTGGAGCTTGATGATCCTTGAGGTTCCTCCCATCCCAGGCCATTCTAGGATTCTGTGATTCTGTGATCCTGTCTAACACAGCTTCTTGTAAACTACATTGTCCTTTTCTGAGAAATGGCAGTTTTATTAGTTTTAATCCATTTCTTCTTGAGCTGTAATGAGTTAATTAAATTCAGTCTTTCAATTACATTGTCTTCTACTGCCTCCAAAGCTGGAATATATTTCAGTCAGCTTTACTTTTTTCATTGTTATTTCTTTTGCTGTATTCTGGCAAATCTTCTCTCATTAAATAATTTAGCCATACTGAGGAGAGCAGGGGTGCAAGAAGATGCTTTTGCTTCTGTAAATGTGTGTTTTTGATCACTGGAAATTCTTCACTGTATTGCTCTTCATAATTGAACATCTCTCCCCAAAGAAATGATGTGAGACATAGCTTTGTCGTATTCTTGAATTAAGTGTGCCTTCTCCTTCCCTGCTCTGTTGAGTTTTGGGTGTGGGTTTTTTTTTGTTTGTTTGTTTTATTTAGGTGAGGTTATTTGGGTTGACTGATTTGGTTTCTATGCTTTACTAGTACAGGTATAAGACTTCTAATTAGATCTAGCTGGGTCTCTGAACACTCATAAGAGATAAAAATTTATTTCCTTTCATCTGTATTGATAAGTTTTATAACAACACTTCTTGCGGGTGGGGCAAAACTGTGTGTAAACAATCACACTGCCACTAGAAATGCATTGTTTCTGAGCAGCATTCACCTGACATCCCTTTTCCCTAAACAGTTAAGGTCCATTTTTGCATTTCTGCAAGACAGTGACTTGATTTCAAGTTCATTCATTCATGATATAACTTCTCACCTGAGCAGTTAAGAAGATTCATTTACTGTTTCAAAGCAGAATGTTGTCATGTATCCCAAACAGGAGCAAATAAAACTAGGAATCAAATGGGGAGGCATTGAAATGTTGATACTGCTGTGATTTGGGGTGTTTTTGACTTCCACATCCTCTCAGCTGAAAGCATTGTATGCTACCATGTTACTGTTTTGTTGTCAACACTTTGCCTTCAAGATGCTTCGAAATAACTAATGAAGCTTGCCTTGCTTGTGAAGCTGAGAGAATACCCATCCTGAATTCATTCTTTGTGCCAATGATCCTTAAAATAAAAAATCCAAATTAGTTTGCAGTTGTTCCATCAACAAAATTTGTTAGCAGCATAAGAGCTGTGCTATTGTACTGTACATTACCAGCATGGTCTGTTTATGGATGTCCAGCTCCAAGCATGCTACCAACACCAAATAAACAACCTTTCAAATATTTCGAATTGTTGTGAGATGTAATAGGAATGATTACATGCTGCTTTCTGAGATGCATCATTCGTTGTAGTGTTCTGTAACAAAGAAGCAGGCTTCTTTAATGCAATCTTATTGTTCAATTAACAGGTATAGCGGGTGCAACAGAAGCAGTTAAGGAGATCACTCTAGACTGTAAGGTATTTGCTTTGGAATTTTTCTTTTCCTTTATTATTGGACATAAAGGTAATAGAAATCTTCCCTGTAGCAATCTAGTATTGCTTCTGAAAGTCTAGAATACTCTTTGTCACTAGGTGTGTTGCAGATATTCCTTGACCTTCATAGCTTGTGATAGTGATTTAAGCATGTGTATTTCTATATTATCATGTGTTTACCAGAGCGGTGTTCTTTTTAGGCTGTGTTTAACTAGTGTGCTCTTGTGCCAAACTTCTACAAACGGAAAATGCACCTGGATTTATGGTGATAACTCCCCTTGTTTCTCAAGAAACTGATGTTTGGTGATCCAATGTAATTTTTTTTTTTTTTTGTGGAAAAATAATGCAGGAATATGAAATATTTATTCATAATCTTTAAACTTTACTAGCAGTGGTATTTAAACTCTGTAAGTCCTGTTTGATGAACTCATGCCTTCACATTCGCTGACATACTAGCGCTGCTTAAATATCTTACAGAGTCATCAGTTTCTGTATGTTTCCAAAAAATCACTCGGTAGCAGGATCCAAATCTGAAACTTAAGGCCTCGTGAAACTGAAAACAGAAATTGAAATGGATATGTGTAATAGTTAATGTACTTAAGAGATGGGGAGAATGTCACAAGGTGCAAAATGATTTTAATGATGAACGCTCGAGTTGAGTTGTATTTGTGTCCTTTAAGAATGTGTGAAACCATCCAAGCACGAATCTTTTGATTCTGAAGATTAGATGGAAAGAGAACCGACAATTGTAAGCAACTCACACTCTGTTGATGTGATTAACTGTGAAATTCATCCAAGTGAAACTGTACTGAACACTGTAAAAATACTGCTTTTTGACAACTCAGTTACATAAAGGTAGAAAAAACACTCTTAAGAATCACCTAGAGATGACTGGCGTTTCTACAGAATGTAATTGTAGAACTTTATTGGATGTGTAACTGCTGTTGTGTTAATGATTTCACTTCTATTTTGTACTTAGAAAAAAAATCTGCTTGTAGAGTGCTTCATTTCTTGGAGCACAGGGCCAATCCAGAATGACACATCTTTTTCTGCTTATATACCGTTTGCCAAAGTACTCAGTGACATAGTTATGTACTGATTATGTTTTGTTTTGTTTTGTTTTACTGTGAGGAAACTTATAATTAGAGCAGCTCCTAATTCTAATCATTATTTTGAGTATTCTGTTGAAGTCTTCATGACATTGACATAAATTGAGGCCTCCCTCTCTGAACTTCTCTGGAATTGTCTGTTGGATTCAAATGTTATCCATAGGCACTTTGAGGGCTTGTTTGTGGTTAGTTTATAGAAAGTCTTAATCTACATGTCTGGTTGTAGGCTTTCATTTGAGGCAAGTAGTATTTGAAAATAAATTATGGCTGTGTAATACTGTGATTATTCTTTGCATATAAATAGAATCATTCTGAAATGATCTCTACAAAGTCAAAGGAGAAATTTTTAGTCAATTTTTAAAGCTAATATTTGAGTTCAGTATAGTCCTTGTTAGTATTGCAGATTTTAAAAAAAAATTTATTTATTTTTATTTTTATATTTTTTTGAATGGCTGTTTTGACTGGACCTAAATACTTGAGATTTGCTGGGGCTACTAGGCTATATAGATGCTTCTTAAATACAGCTGTCTTTAAAGCAGCGCTTTCAATTTTTACTTTTTATCTAAAGGATAATATAAAAATACCAGAGCGATCAGCATCCTGTGAAGATGATGACGAGGAAGATGAAGGAGAAGCTGCAGACATGGAAGGTATTTCCTTCATTGAATGGGATGCGCTTTGTTTCGGGCCTTTAGCTATAGTGGTACTCTTTAAGAGAATGCTACTTTCTTTTTACAGAATGCATGCTAACAATAATCAGCAGGCAGATCTCCTTTATTATCTTTTGTATGGTCTTATTGATGCATGTTTGATTTGTATGATGAAATCTTAATGATTATGACAGGCAAATAGGTTTGAGTAGCAACACAGAAGCAAAGAAAAATTAGGAATTTAGCATAGTTTCATTCCTGCTACATGGCTGCACCTAATCTGTCAACTAAAAACCACTTGTTTAAGCATTGTTTATCATGTACTTGTAGGCTTTGTCACATTCGTATTGAAAAGGCCTAGTCTGGCTTGGGGGTTGGGAAATCTATGTGAGTAAAACATATTTATATACATGTGACAATGAGAATGAGAAATATGACAACTAGCTATGAACTGAACACAGAATTTTATGGGTCTTCTTTTCAGAGTATGAAGAAAGTGGGCTATTGGAGACAGATGATGTGAGTGAACTGTTCCGTCTTGTCTGTTAAAATGCTTATCACCAGTATGAACACAAGCAAAGTAAAAATAAGGATGACAAGTGGCTCACATAAGGTTATTAAGAGCAGTGGGATTCCTGAGCTTGGTTTCCTATAGATTTGTCTCCTTCCTGACTACCTTAACTCTTAGGTCCTTAAAAATTTTGATCACAATAATTTTGCTTTCTTTGCTGTTCTGCTTTGCTTTGCATACATACTATGCTCAATTCACAAGAATTATAAAGTCTGATGTTTGTTCTAAAACTTGTATGTGGTGGACGGAGTGGCTTATAGGTTCAGTTAATTATATGCACACTCCAGAATCTAATAAGGGAAGACAGGGCATCATTACTTGGAGGTACTCTTCTGCGGTTTTCATGAAACCTGCATAATCTGAGACCTGCCTTGTGAATTTCATTGGGATTGTCTTTTTTGTTTAAAAGCTTTTTCCTGGAAGAAGGGAAGAGGGCGGGACAACATAGTTTTCTTGAGGAATCATGTCTTTAAAAAAAAAAAAAAAAAGTGGAGAGAAATTTATATTCCTCCTTTGAAGATTGAAAACAAAACCTAAAAGCCTGTATTTCTTAATATTCACTGAAGAACATTTATTTTGATCTTGCAGCCCTATCTAGCTGCATAGGGTGGGACAAGAGGGAATACAAACAAGACTATACTAATGTTATCATTTTCACCTTGAAAACCAGGCAACGCTTGACACAAGACAGATTGTAGAAGTTAACAAAGCTAAAGTTGATGTTGGAGGGGAAGATGCTATTCTACAGACTAGAACTTATGACCTCTACATCACTTACGACAAGTATTACCAAACTCCAAGGCTCTGGTTATTTGGATATGATGAGGTATAGCAATGTTTCTTTGTTTGTTTGTTTTCCCACTTCTGTGAAATGAGACCATGTCAGATAACAAGGCTACTTTGTTATTACTTTCTAAATCACAGTGCAGATTCAAAGGAAGAAATGGTGAGGAAGCCATTATGCAGTCAGGATTGCAGACAGGGCTTTTAGGATTGCAGGACACAGAAGTTATTTCACCGTAAAATTGTACTTGATAACTAAACATATTTGGAAAAAGGGGGATTGTGCACTATTATTTTTTAAGCTATTGCTCTACAGAGCTAAGAGAAATAACCCCTGTCAATTCAGACAACTAAACAGATGTGTTTTTGTGATAAAAAGATTAGATAAATCATTTCCCTTTTACTAGCTAAGTTTCTTGAATCAAACTTGATGAGGGCTTCTGACTCAGGTACATAGATGGGAACCAGGGCCTTGGTTATCATATATAGAATTTACCATTCACCTCATATACTATAAGCAAGGTAGTACTATTTCAACACCGTATGAATTTTAACACAATCTGTATTTTCAGTGTACTTTCAGAACTGTTGTACTTATGATTTATGGTACTACATATGTTCGTGATGCTAGAATTACTAAGAAGCAGTAAAAAATTCTATTTTAGTAATGCTTTTGATGGAATGTTCCTTTTTTCTTCGTAGCAACGGCAGCCCTTAACAGTAGAGCATATGTATGAAGACATTAGTCAAGATCATGTCAAGAAAACTGTGACCATTGAAAACCATCCTCACCTTCCTCCACCTCCCATGTGCTCAGTTCATCCATGCAGGTAAGTGTTTCTAGTGTGATGTGGGATGCAGACATAAGGCACTTGATTGTTCTTGTTAAGGTTTTGATTCAGGTTTTTCAGACTTATTTCCACACTTGGCTGCCACAATGGTCTCTTAGCTTCTGAGGGAATGTAAAATACAGATAATAGTTTTTCTCTGAGGTCATTCCACTGCTCATTGCTGCAGATGTATTATGCAGTTAAGAGTTCTCTTCTCTGTGCTTAACTTGCTTTTCCTCCACTTTCCCAGAAACTCCAGAAGATGGCAGACTACTAGAACTCTATAAAGCAAGTTCTGTGCTTTCATTTGCTGTTTTTTGGGGGAGTAGAAGTATAATATATGCTTTCAGAGCAGAAAAATGTTATTTTGATCTGAAATTCTTTTTCATTACTACCTTCTCCCCAAGATGTCTATTAAACTGCTAAGTAGAGGTCCTGTAATTGTCACACTGAAATACTATTTTGCACTTACGTTTAAAAAAAAATGTTTTCGGGATCTTTTCTGTTGCATTTCCACATTTCTCATCCAAAATACAAGTAGTCTGTAGTTAGACTAGCTGCACAGATATTTTTTCTAATATGTTTTTGAAGATGCCTTTTATCTTAGTTGTAGAGTGGTTCTTCAGCTTCTTGGTATTATCAAGATCTTGGAGATGTGAGTTTGAGCTTTCTCTCTCTTTTTTTTTTTTTACATCAACAAATAAAAAGGAAAAACATCCCGTATCATGTACACGCTTACTATACAAATAAATAGAAATTCTGATTGTTCCTCTCACTCACATAAGTTTTCTTATGCGAAAGAATATTTCTTATTCTTCAAGCACATAATCGTGCTTGAAGAAACAATTCTGGATTCTGTGTCACTAGCTGAGATGCCAAGTAAGTAGCATGTCATTGACAAGCTTGTGGTAACTTCTGCAGATTCAAAACATTCTTATTTCTAGGTTAGACATTGTTTGAACATACGGCTAGTTTTGGGAAGGGTGTACCATTCTGTATAGAGAATTGAAGCTTTGCACTGGTGGATGGCTGCTCTTGATCTTATGAGGATGTATATCCATGTACTTTGTAAATCTGTATCTTGTCTTCAAGATTTTGGTTCTTTAACCACTGCCTTACAATAGTCTCTGCTTTTAACAAGCACTCAAGTTTATGCCTGCACAATATTAAGCAGGGAATACATTTTACAAGTGGGAAATAGCTTTCTGCCCTGTTCAGCTGATGTAGAGAAATTCAAGTAATGAATTTCATTGTTGGTCTTTAAATGACCAGGTTTAAGTCTATAAAGACCTATCTAAACAATCCTTGGTACTCAAGAGTAGTATAGGAAGCAGGTACAACTTACAGAACTATTAGAAAAGGAATAAAGACTAGAACAGAAAACATTTTCTCCTGTTAATCTGTGGGATGACCCATATGTTGAATACAGCTGTTTTTATCTGTTCTGTAGTCTTTGAGATGAAGGAAGTAGTACAGATAGGGTGTCAGGAATAACTGCAGTTATGAAGCTTCTTCCAAATAAGAAATTATTTGAATAATCTGGGACCTTTCAGCTAGCAAAAGACAGCTGAGGAATGAGTTCTGATTTCAGTGACTTTTATCATGAAAGCTACAGAGGGACAATAGCCAGTAGGTGTTTCTTTTTATTTTTTTCCCCAGTAGTAAAGTGTGTATTATTGAATGGAACTCACTACTGATATGTTGAAAGTCAGAAAAAGGAGTAAGCTCTGCATGTATCTAAGAAACTTTAATATTAAAGTTAACGGAAGGAAAGTTGTCAAGAGTTGTCAAGTGTGGTTACTGTTTCAGAATTAGAAAGTCTCTGGTCTGCGTACTGCTGGAGTCTTGAAAAATTTGAGGGAAGAATTACTAAGTGCGTGCTCAGGCCTCTTATTTGAGCATGTACTATGAGTTTGTCAGGTAATGAAGAGAATGAAAAGGACCTTTTGCTGTAAGAAAGATTCGGGAAGAAAATAGCATATGCTGTTCTTTACTTCTGATGGTCGATCAGGTGGGATGAATGTGGGAAGGTTTAGCAGACTGAGTGGGAAGGCAATTAAAAGCAAGGAAGAAAACATTCCTGATGTGGCTTAATTTAGTGGACGCTGAAAGACCTGCTAATAAAAGGTTGTGAGGAAGCCTCTGATGGATGCATGTTGGAGCACAAAGATGACAAGATATTTGGGCATGACAACCCTTGCTGACTACTTAAAGCTGTGGGGTATATACCGGGCTGTGACTACAATATATCCTGTTTAATTTTGCAGATGACTTTATAGAATAAGAACCAATTTCCTATTAGCCTATGAATTTGGATTGAAATTTTTTCACAGAGGAGAGCTGTAAGTGTATGTGTTCTTCCACTGTTCTTTCAATGACTTTGTTACATAATTCACATCTAACCCTCGGAAAAATATGCTTGCATCATGAAACTTGTTGCAATTAGTCTTTTAAGAACAAAAAAGGAAGATTGATATTGTAGTGAGATCAGTTTGTCAGTAGTCTGAAACGTAGAGGAAGCTATGTAGCCGCCTCCAAAACAAGATGAGGTGAGCTAATTGACTGGCAACTGCTTGACATTGTGTAAGTTGGCAGGTGTTGTCCTGAGAGTGTGAAGAAAGTGACTGATAGTGTATCAAAAATGGTGGTTTAAAATGGAATTGTATGTAACTGCTAGGTACCAATGTTACAAAGGCCTTGACTAAATTAGGTTGCCTCATGCTTCTTGATTCTTAAAGCATTAAATATGTTCTCTTGCTATATGAGGCAAGCTATTCCATCTCCTTAATTTAATAAGGCTTATAGCTATGAAGATCTGGACTTCTGAGATGTTATTTATTTATTTATTTTAAAAGGTCAAAAATGTTTTGTTGTTAACTTAGTGTTTTTCTAGCTCTGCAGCTGTTGCTTCCCAACATATTGCATATATTGTGTAATGTAGGGTACTTGCGTGGTCCTAAACTCACTTGGCTGTTTCTTGCAATGCGTATGTCCTTTTGTCCTACGTCAGAGAACAGGAAGAAATGGGATGGTGGCGTGAGGGAGACTGCTACTTCTTGAGATTGCTTCTATTTTAAGTAGTTAGTTGAAAGTGTTCATCTTGCAGCTCTTCTGGAAGTTAGATTTCTTATCAGCATTTTTATCATACCAGCAGGAACACATTCAACTTCCTCATTAATTGCTGGAAACTGGTTTAACTACAGTTCTCACTATTTATATGGGTTTTATGAATGGTAATTTGATAGCAAACTACTTAACTACTAAACACATTTACAATTGGGTTTGAATTACATATACTAATTCCAAGAGCATATTTTCACAATTGGGTTTGAATTACATATACTAATTCCAAGAGCATATTTTCCTCTCTTTCAGAATGGATAATAATAGGCTTTTGAAGTCTTTTAACCTTACATAGTGTAAGCTATCAGCAGGGAAGTGATTGTAAGGCTAAGACTGAGTGAATTGTAGAGTTTATGGTCAACTGTCAAGATTATGCAGGTTTATACTAAAAATGGCACCTGTGTGCTTTTTTCCCACCAGTGTCTTTGTGTGAGCAGTTACAGACACTGAGTCATATTCATGGATAGTTTTCTCTTGAAAATACACTGTCCCTACAGAGTTTTAAATTCAGCTCTTTGTTCTAGAAGCTTATAGTTGTCCACTACACTGAAAGTCCTAAAGGCCTTTTACTGTTTACCGTGAATAATTGATCATTTCTGGTATTGCTGTTGTGTAATTTGTGGGTTGTGTTTTCCCCCAATAGCTTAGGATGGTTTTTATTGTATATATTTACTTTCCAGTGTGGTGATTTTCCCTTTCAGCTGATACTGAGAAATGTCAGTATGTCAACTGTGCTGAATTCCACTGTTAGATTGATTTTATTTATTTATTTACTTCTGAAAGATTTTAATTACTTCCAAGGGGAAATGGGCATAAACTGGAGCATAAGAAGTTCCATATGGTAAGAGTGACAGAGCACTGGAATGGGCAGCCCAGGTTGTGCAGTCTCCTTCTCTGGCAATATTCAAAACCTGTCTGGATGCCAACCTGTGCAACCTGCTGTAGGGGGCCTGCTTTGGCTGGAGAATTGAACTTGGTGATCTCTGGAGGTCCCTTCCAACCCCTACAGTTCTGTGATTCTCTTCAAAAGCAAAAACTTCTAACAAAGTAAAAACTTATGAGAGTGTAATCAATCTAAGAAATTGGCTTCTCTCAATTTATTTATTTATGGACTTAACTCTGTATGTATCTGTCTCAATTTCTTTTCAATATGAACAACAGTATTTTTTACTTAGAATATGAATGTTAACTCATATTACTTGAAGCACATCAAGAGTTAGTAATATACCAGTAAGTAAGTTGGTAGATTTTAGTAGATGTTTCAAATGTTTGATCTACTGATCTACTTGTTAGCTCAAGTGATATACAAACAGGCCTGAAACAAACATCAGTGAACACGTAGCATTTACGGTTACCTTGGGTTAAGGCAACCGGTTGTTCTGGGAGAACTAATATTCAGAAGTAAAGTAATAATAATAATCTTTGAGATTTCTAGATAGGGTTTTTCAAATTACACTTCTCCCAAAGTTATCTTGCTGCTTTAATTTTTAGGATACATATTCTTCATGTTGTCTTAACATTTGCTTGTAGAAGGAAACTAACTTTTGAAAGCTTCTAAGTCACAAAGTTTCTCATAGGTAACTGTAAGACTGTAAGAATGACCATTATGTGGCTGTTAGAGAATTCCAGTTATCTTTTACTAGTCATTAGAAAACTGGAAAGAACAGATCTCATTAAGATGTATGTACAGGCTGAGGGAGCTGGGCTTGTTCAGCCTGGAGAAGAGAGGGCTGGAGAGTGAACTCATTGCAGCCTCCCAGAACCTACAAACAGGAGGGGAGCCAACTCTTTACAAGGATAGATAATGGCAGGACAAAGGGAAATGGTTTTAAGTTGAGGGAGGGGAGATTTAGGTTGGATGTCAGGGGGAATTTCTTTACAGAGAGTGGTGAAGTGCTGGAACAGGCTGCCCAGAGAGGCTGTGGAAGCCCCATCCTATAGGTGTTCAAGGCCAGGTTGGATGGGGCTCTGGGCAGCCTGGTCTAGTATTAAATGGGGAGGTTGGTGGCCCTGTGTGTGTGGCAGTGGGGTTGGAGATTCATGATCCTTGAGGTCCCTTCCAACCCAGGCCGTTCTGTGATTCTGTATGAGGTTGAGCCAGTATCCTGTAAAAGACTTAAAATAGCTGTGTGGTGATTTACACTCTGTGCCACTACAAAAAATAACTCACCATTAACAGATGAGAGGATGAAACTTAAGTTGTAACAGAGGCCACATGCCTACAAAGAAGCACCTGGCCTAGTACCTGCGTGAGCATAAGTTCTGCACTGGCATCATGAGAATCCAGAATTGGAATCAACTGTGATGATTAGTTGGTTTCTAAGGACCAACAGCACAGTAAATGACAAATGCTGACCTTTATTATTTCCCAGACTTACATGTTCCTGTTTACAAAGTGTCTTGGTAACTTTACAACAACTTCCTTCCTTATGTTTGCAGTCACTGTCAGCATGAGTAACTTTAGAGATAATTACTGAATGCCACTATTACTCAGTTATTTAGGCTGTTTTGATTTGCATAATAATGTCAAAGGATGTTCAGTAAGTTATTCAGACTGTGCTTACCACTCTTCCTGGTTCTTACAAACACAGTTTGTTTCAGGATGAGTACTTAAACTGCTACTGTTGACTAACTTACACTGTTAGATGGGTGGGCATACACAACACCATGTGGCGTTTCTGGTCAGGACTGCCTACAGAATCATGAATTTAAAGTTGATGGATAGGTGAAAGTGACAACCTGTGAGTTTGGGTTAATAAGTTATAACTAAAACTTCAATTGACCATACAGTATTTTCCTCCTCTGAGTTGGTATGTTCTTCATTCCGTAGTTTATGAAACAGAAGAGCTATCTTGAACACAAGACCATTATTCCTGAATTGTAGCTGATCATTAAAAGATTTATAGCATTTCTTGTTGGAGGTATTCAAAACAAGATCAGACAGGGTCCTGAGCAATCAGTTCTAGCTTACTGTTCTTCTTGCAGGAAAGGCTGGACTTGGCAGTACTAGGCAATGACCAGAAACTTTCCTAACTTCAGATAGTTTGTGATTCCATTTTATATTCTTATAAAAAGTGTTTTATGTAGGTTTGGCTTACCCTGCATTTCCAAGGAAACTATGAATTACGTATTTGATATTTCTTAAGCATGCTGAAGATCACGAGAGGCAGCTGAAAACGCTGCAGTGAATTCTAGGTCACCTTCAGAGATCATCTGGGGACTTCTGCTGGCTTGCTGCTTCTAGTGAGGATTACCTTCTAGAGACTTTCCTGATGACTTTGTCATTTTACAATTAACAATTGTATAAGCAGCAAGGAAAATATACTGTCTTGCATTATGCCACTCAGTCTACACTGTAGCATAGAACATTCTTTTTTTCTTTGTCAATGTAAGAGGCTGGCAAATGTTATATTCCTCACTTCAATATTAATATTTTAGTCATTGTTGAGATTTCTCTGTTAATAAATTGCAAGTTTCGTCTTGCTGCTGTGGAGCCAAACATCCAAAACTTTTTAATTTGCACAAAATATGATTTTATTGAGATGAAGAAGGAGTTATTTTTTCTTTAAAATGTTTTTACTGTTTCTAATCTGTATTTCAGGCATGCGGAAGTGATGAAGAAAATAATAGAGACTGTTGCAGAAGGTGGAGGAGAACTTGGAGTTCACATGTATCCTTTTTTTTCCATTACTGCATGCTATTTGTAAGGATTTCTTTCAGTGTAGTGAGCTGTTACTTAAGGGTTCCTAAACTAGAATGCAATGGTGTGTGAGAGTAATAAACTACTGTTTGCAGTAGTACTTAATTAGAGTTCTGGGATGAGCTCCTTTTGTGTAACTGAACACTGCTACTCTGCTAGGGAGGGCGGAGGGCGGGTTAGAAACCAGAGTGGAAAACAAATAGTATCGAAGGGACAAGATTGAATGTTTGCATCTCAGTTAAGGAGGTAGCTGTGAGTATGCAATTGGGATCCTGGTGAAGGAGGATGTATCAAGAAGATAAGGCTGGAGTTACATAGACTTTGGCCAGAGTTGGCATATATTTAAGTGAAGTTTGAGAATCCATGCTTTGATATTACCACATAGTGAAGACTTGGAAATATTAGATGTACTACTTTTGTATTAGATTTGGCTCTGAGATTGTTTTTAGTGATTTATTTTACTTTTTGTTTCATTGTCTGCCTCAGTCACAAGTGGACAGACACCTCAGTTTGCAATTGTCCAGCATGCTCAACATTACAAACTTGGGACCAACAACTGTTTGAAGGTGTATCATACAGGGAAGACTAAGAAAATCTCCTATTCGAAGGCAAGCTTCTGAGCTTAGCAAAGCTAATTTATCCTTCCTTCATCAACAGCAAGGAGCCCTTCCAAAGGGTGTTTCAGAACAGCAGCTTATTTCTTGTCCTGATTGACTGAAACTGAGAAGAAGCCTGCTTTCCCTGCAGCTAGAGGAAGGTAGTTAGGAATTAGCCTTGCTAGGTTCAGTTCAGCTTGGCATTTGTTAATAACAAATGTTAAGTTGGTAAATGGCATTATATGTTTTTGTGTGATATTTGTAAAAGTTACTGAAAGTAACTTCTGGTTCTCTGCTTTATCTTGAAAAAGTAAGGCTTACATGTTTGGGCAAGCACCAGAGTCATTACTAGAGATCTGCTGTATTAATTTCCCAGTCTCTAACTGTATAATTTCTAAGTGCTGTTTTCCTGTTAGCAAGAAGAACAGTGGAACGAAATATTATATGTGACTTCTAGTTTCTTTTATGAGATTTCCAGTTTTTACAACTCTTCCTTAACGAGAAACTCAGGTACCTTCTTATTTTCTTGAAATTTGTACAGGCAGTCATTCCAACAATAGAATATGACTACACAAGGCACTTTACAATGTAACTAAGATGAAAGATCCTCTATCAAGTCTTTTTTTTAAGTAACCCATCCATGTGACATACATTATACACAATTTCTGTAATTAACCTTTTATCAAGCCGATAGATTAAAATAAAATGTTCCATTACCAGCCTTTTTAATAAAAGTTTTTGTGTGTAATAAATAAATCACTTTCATTCCTGTATACATACTGCAATAAGAAGTGGAATTTTTTTGTTCATAATTCTTTCAAAATGATTTCAACAGAAGATTATTTTTCCTCCCAAACATCACCCTGCAAGAGAATCTGAAGTTGGATACCTGTGGCTGTCTGAATTTACTGCTGAAGAAGGCTGGCATAAGGGAACCCTCTCTTGGCTGTCCTCTGTACCATGCTCTTACATGAGAGTCTGTAACCAATTCTTTCTTCTGTATTTAAATTAACTTTCCTCTTTTGATATCCATCTTCACTTCCTTCTTGGACAGAATTTAAGCAATGTCTGCGTAAATGAACAGTAATGCTGGCTGAAACATGATAAAAACCACACCCACTGAGTCATGCAGTAAGATTTCCTTATCAGATTCATTTAAAAGATGTTTTGGATTTTTTGGTAGCGGGTGAAATTGTTGTTCTTCACCCAGTGAATAGATTCTTTTTATTTTTTTTAATGAGGAGGGAACCAAAGAGATATTATGATTTAAAATTAACCAGCATTGATACATGATTTTGGAGTTTTGTTTCTTTGCTCTGCCAAAATGTTCTCGTTTAGGAAGGTAAATTAGTTTTTCACTGGTTTCCAATATATTGAGATAGTAATTGCGACTTTCTTCTTAGTCAGACTGTTGGTGAAAGTAAGTGGCATGATTTAAACTACTGAAGGCTTTTTTATCTGACCATTCAGATAAATAGGGAGCAACAGCACTGAAGCCAGCTAGCCAATGGCTTCCATCAGTACCATGATATTAAATATCTTATTGAATTTGTAGCACTAATATACTCTGAGTACCATAAAACCCGTCCCACACATGAAAATAAGCAGATACTTGGTGACTAGTATATGCAATGCTCTATTTGGCTGTATATAAGAGTGGCTGTAACTGACCTGAAAAGCTGATGTGTATGCTTCCAGCAGTTACATTGTATGTTTATATTTTTTTCTGTTTGGTACTAGTATTAAAAATTCCTTTTTAAGTGAAGATTGCTATTGTAGGATCTGCTATGAACTTAAGCAAATACAATAACTTCAGTTGTAGCTTTTAGCAAATCCTACATGGTCTGAATTTTTCTTCTACTTTAAAAAAGTTCCTGAGAAGTTCTGCTCTTCTGGAGTGCTTTTTCTGCTGCACATTTTATAGTTCCTATGGCTTTTTAATTGCCTTCTAGATCTCTATGTATCAGTCTTAGACTTTTCTGAGTACATCCTCATTTACAGGTACTGCAGTGGAAACCTGGGTAAAATTCTGATTCCATTGATTCTGAAGTTGTGGTTTTCTTTTTCTTTTTTTTTTTTGTTACTGGGTTTTGATGAAAAGGGACTAATCTTAGTGATACTAAAATAAAAGTGAAAAAAACATTTATTTATTTAGAATTTTGAAAGTTCAATTCATCTGTTCCTTGGAGCTGTGGGAAAGTGCAGCTGTTTTAACCAGCTTGGTAACAAACAGCCTAATCAGTTGCTAGAAAACTAGAATGCCCTGAATGTAGGTGTTATAAGTGCGTACATATGCAATTATTCTATAAGAAGTTTGGTTTTTTTGGAGTCCACTTTGAGCTCTATCAAGGGTTTGTGATTTAAAACTCTTTTAATCTTATGTCACCTGGTTAACATTAGTTTTGAGCACCTGTGTTCTTACCGCTTTTATTCTAAAGAGAAAGAAAGCCAAGATGGACATGCTGCTATGACTGACTTAGCATGAAGGCAGTTTGTCATGTTTAGCGAATCAGTTGTAAGACTGAACAAATAAAGAAATCCCAGTGCAGAAGTCAAACAGAAAAACAGAATACAAGAAGGACTGAGAGTAGGAACAAAATCCTTTGTGGAATCAGACTGAAAATTTTGGGGCAAAAATAAGTGTAAAAATTTTTGAGTATGTCATTACTAATGTCAATGGAAGGTAGGTTTTCTTCCTTAATGTGAACATTTTTCAGACCAAAAGGTAATAGTGTCAGACAAATATATTAAATATTTTTATTCTGCATTTTTGCTGTCCTGTAGTGTGTATGACCACAGATGTTATGTGGTCATCTAAGAGCTGCACAGAATGTGTTTTTAGATCTGTAAATTGTTCTCGGAAAGAAAGGTGAAGAGTTTCTGTATACTGTCCATTTTCACAGTATGCTCATGTGGCTTTCAACATAGTACATCTGCTTCAAATTTTCTAAAATTAGTCACTTTTTAACTTTTATTAGCTTTAGTGCATTCTTACAGATGTGAAGATATTTATTTGTTGGCTTCTCATATGAATTGTGCCTGGTAGATTTGGTAAGTGTCCCCTCCATCTTTTACCTGCATTCAAAATCATGTGTTTGCTGCTGATCAATAATTAACTCACTGTTTGCCCATAGAAGTCCTTTCACCCTTTGCTAAATGAAGTATTCTTACTGGGCACGTTGTGCTTTTGTTTGTGCTTGAATGAGAGAGGGAGAGATCTGTGTGAGGTTATTAATAGCAACCAATTCAATAATTGCTATGTAACATATTCTTTATGCTAGCTCCCTCTTTGTCACAGTAATGCAATTGTTAAAACTGACAGCAGCTTTTGAAATGTTGCTGCCTGGGAGCACTTAGGATAGTGTTTGTGATAAAGCAGAAAGAATTTTGTTATAGGTTCTAGTAATTTGTAGAAAGAGGAAAATAATTTCAGAGCTCTTTTTTGAAAAGTTATCCTTGATTGCACAGACTCAGTCTAGGCTATTCGGCCTGAAAAAATTTACAGTACTCATTTATTTTAAAGGTCTATCTACAGTGCCACCATTTCAGTATGTTTCTGTTTGTAGCATAACAAGTTCCAGGACCACAATTACTAGGTGTTGGAATAGACAATACATTTCCTCAGTAGGAAGTAGCCAGCTTTTATTATTAGAAAATACTGCTTATGCTTCCCTTTCCATGCTATGTGAATATCAATGCATCCCAAAAGTACTACATAGCTTTTGGGAACAACACTGAATGTCTTTTGTCAGAATGGACTGGATCCATGCAACCCCATGCATGGCTTTGCCCACAAGATCTTTTGATGTTGCTGATGTTGTTTAAAAATAAGGGCAAGCAATGAAGATGATAACAAAGCTGGAGAAGTTCTCCTTGGAGTTGCCAAGGAGAAGTTGTTAATACTTTATATATGTTTGTGTATAAACAATAAAATTGTAAAATTGCATGGTTTTGAAAGAACTGAACCTGAAAATGTATTTCTGCATCACTTGTAACATAATTTATTTTAGTATTTTGCAGACAACCAGTGCTAACTGAAAGAAAAAACAACTGTTGGCAGTTCATAGAAAAAAAAAAATAGGTTGAAAGAATCAGGGTCTTCAGGTTATTAATACTGATGTTCAAAACACTGAAACTTTCCAAAGTCTGGAGGACACAATGAGGTACAGAAAGTTTTTTTAAATTACTACCAAAAAAGAAACAGGCTAACCCAGATGACTTCAGGCTGCTCAACTTTACATGGATCTTATGAGATGGAAAAGATGAGGAGAAAATAGGTAAATAGCCAACATGGAACTTCTTGTTCTTAAAAGATTAGAGAAGGCTGATGCATGCTAATTATTGTAGCTTAAGGGAAGATTGATCTGGTCTATTTTGCTCACTCTTCTTTTAAAACTATTGATTTATCAGCCAGTTTGTAAAAAGCAATTTCACTGATATAATGCAGTTTTGATTCCTAATGTATTTGATCCCTTTTACTTTTTGATTACTTCTTCATGATTTGTTTTCTGAGAAATGTACTTCTGGAGATGAGGCGTAGTGACTTAAAAGTGAAGATGGTTTAGTTTTAACAGAATGTATTTCAGAAACAGCTGTTCTTCATCAGTTTTGTACGGATTGTTCATTTGCCCAGAAATTATTTTTTCATAAAATCCAAATTACAGGCATTTTTACACTGTCAAACTTTTAAACATTGGCACTGAAATAAATCCTTCGCCAGAGATAAGATTAGGACCAGAGCAGAAGTGAGACAAACATTATAATGAATTACTTTAAAATCATTGAAGCAGTTTGCTAAGGATTGTGGTGGATTTTTTAATCAAAACAATAATTATTTAATAATGAAATACTATTGGATTGTGTACCTAAGATTTTCTCCTCAACAGTAATGCATACATTGTAGTCCAACCTGGTTGTTGCTGGATTCTGGATTTTGAATCAAGTTCATGTATGAGTCAAAGCAGCTCTTGGGTACAACTAATTAGCTCCATGCAGGTGGAATAGGAGCTAACCTATTTTTCCATGCCTGTGGTCTTTTGCTCTACAAGTTGATTGTGATTTTTTTTTTTCCCAGGTTTAGGCACCGAACTATCCAGAAGTTTGGTAAGTGAACATTCAGAAATTAGTCATGTCTGATTTGTTTATTTTTTAACTGTTTCCCTATCTCTTCTAAGGCTATGTCATACTTGGTAGGATAGAGTTATCATAGAAGCTGCCAGTTAGGCCATTCTGCTGTTGAGCAAGGAATTGTTGAACCTGGAACTTAGCAGCTTTTGTTTTGAAGTAGTATAAAGTAATTTCATCCTTATTTTTGTCTGAGTCTGGAATGAAATTATTTTGACTTCTTTTTTAAGTATTTTTCTTGGAAACATCAGCAAGACATTCTTGTAGAAAAAAAAAAGTTGTAAATATGTATTCATGGAAAAAAAAATAGTGTTTTTTCTTTTTCTCCAATAATCCCAGTGCACAGAGATCAAATTTAACAATTTTCTTGTTGTTTTGGCACGTTTTTAAACACTAGCAAAACCAGGGAGACGCCTTTGTTGATATAGTTGACATTTGTGCTGAGCTTATCAAAAGGTACTTTCCTAATATTTTTTCCTTAGATAAATTACAACAAATCCTAATGAAGACTTGATTAGAAGGATTCTGATTGCAGACAAATCTTCAGGCTGGCCTGTGAGCTGCCAATGGGAAGCCATTTCATTATCCATTATCTGAGTTTCTTGAGAATGCTGTGAGAACAAAACTGAAGTTAACAACGTGTTTGGAAATTATGAATATTCAGTATGAGGTAACCTGAAGTAAACCTGAAATGTATTTAGCTCTGCATCCACTTCTAGTCCCTGTACCTAATCCCTCAGCATTTTGTCTCTCAAAAGGAATGATTCCTTAGGCTCTAGGAGATGTAAAATCTAACTGGGAAATTTCCACTATACTGACTATCTGCTGAGTTTTTTTTAATCTTCTTGGAAGATGGAATATGTGCCCCCTTCTTCCTAACCAAGTCAAACATCTTGTAATTGTAAGTAATCTAAGTATTGTTTCCTGCTTCTGATATCCTGCTGCTTCAGTAGACAATGACCCATCCACAGTCTGTAGGGGGGCTGAAGCAGCTTCTCTTTGGTGCATGTCTCTTCCTGAAAATGATGTGGAGGAGGGGAGTGAAGGTAGTTTAAACAGTTCTTTTTTTTTTTTTTTTATCTCTACTGGATCCCTGTCAGCAAGGGGAGGAGGAGGTGAAGAGCAGTGACCTGAGTGTAGCGAACAGTGTTACCCTCTTGCGTCAGGATTATTTCATTTCTGAGGGGAAGTTAGAAGCTGAAACAGCAATAAAAGCAGCAGTTTCTGCTTCATCTTCCAGAGCAGCGTAAGCAGGCATTCATACCATGACACTCCACTGCATGCATCTTTTTCTCTTGCTTCTGCTCAGTTCATGGTGGCCGGACTCAGAGAAGCACGTGGTGGGAGCTGTGAAGGTCAGGGAGCATTATATAGCTGCTCAGTTCACTGTTTGGACCTACAAACTGGAGTCTGAGGAAAAGTCCAGGTAACAAAGTACAAGATGGGAAGGGTGAAACTAGTCTGTCTTGTGACTGAAAGTGCTTTTAGTCTCCTATGGAATTTTAGAGACCAGGAATACTTCAGTTGGTTTTGGAGGACCTGTGCAATCTCAGCTAGAACCAATGAAGTATCAAAAGCTTTAATAAAATCATTTTTTATATTTTCAGAGCACTTTTCTTGCATATATTCCAGAACTTGCTTTTATCATCTTCTGTAACTCTACAGTGCTTTTTTTTGTTTTGTTTTGTTGGCTTGGGTTGTTTTGTCTTGTTTTGTTTTAGTGTCATTATTTTTAAATGTATGGATTTTGTGGATTGCTAGAATTAGCAGTAGATTGGTAATTCTGCAAAAGCTTTCAGACTTTAGGGAATAAATAGCTTCTAATTTGAGTACTCTTACTTTCACTTAAATCAGAGCCTGATGAACTTTGGAACTAGCTGATGTTGTTTCTGAGTTATTCAGTAGTTTCTGTGAAATGTTCATCCTGGGTTCTGCTGAGCAAAGGTTGTAGAATCAAATATTGCTATTGAAGTGAAAATACTATTTTCAAAATTCTTTTTTCTTATTGCATTGCAAGCTGATAATGCTACATGCACATGCAGATCGAGCATATAAGTTAGCTTCTTTGTTTTGACAAGATATGCTTGTGATAATAAACACTGCAAGTGCAATGCTGCAAATGACTTGCACCTTCTTTGGAATTGTCTAAATTATACTTTGTTCTTATACTATGTTCACTATATAGCCACAATACACAGCTTTTATTTGTTCATGAATTAGGGTGAAATAGTACAAATTACATGTTTTCTCTGATGCCGAAGGATGTATTTTAATACTACTGCATTTTTTTTTGTATCAGCGCATGACTGGTTTTCTTAGTCTGGTTTTGTGTGTGTGTAAATCTGAACTTCCAGGTCAGATTTCAGTTTTCTAAATATTTGTTTTTCAAGATTAATTCAAACAAAGTTTCTTTGATTATTCTTGTCTGCACTAAATGCATCAATATGAAGATTACCTACCATTTCATTAAACATCACATTTTGGATAGATTGTTTTCCTACAGTGGATAGGATATGCCTCAAACCTCAGTTTGAAGTTTTCACTCTATAATTATGTAAGACTTTTTCCATATGCAATGCCTATTGAAATAATATCATGTAAGTATTTAGAGCAACACAATATTGAGTGGATCTAATGAACTCTGTAGAACATCAGCTCAAAAAAAAACTTCTGGAAAAATATTTATAGCAGAAGGGCTAATGACTTGAATCCCAAAGGCATTTGAGTATGTAACTTGTTCTCTTTCAGCAGAAACCTGGTGCTTAAATGTAGAGTAAGAATCTGATTGTTTGCTTCTTAGAGTTCTAGGTAAATGATGATGCTGAAAATAAACTGGATTCTGCCAATTTTTTTCTTTAATCTATCTTCAAGATGTTTAGACTAAGGATACTTCTCTTCAGCACAGAATCATAGAATGGCTTGGTTTGGAAGGGACTGTACAGATCTCATAGTTCCAAACCACCCTCTGTGAGCAGGATTGTCACTCACCAGCTCCGGTTGCCCAGGGCCTCATCCAGTCTGAACGCCTCCAGGAACAGGGCATCAACAGCTTCTCTGGGCAACCTGTTCCAGCACCTCACTATCTTCTCAGTGAAAAACTTCCCCCTGACATCTAATCTAAATCTTCCCTCCTTAGTTTAAAACCATTACCCCTTGTCCCATCATTATCTACCCATGTAAAAAGTTGATTTATCTCCTGTTTAAAATTCCGTAATGACTAGTATATAAATATTAGAAGGCCGTAATGGTGTCTACCTGGAGCCTTCTCTTCTCTACAAGCCCAGTTCCTTCAGCTTGTCTTCATAGGAGGAGTGCTCCAGCCCTCTGATCATCTCTGTATTCCTCCTCTAAACCCTCCCTAGTAGCTCTGCATCTTTCCTGTGTTTGGGTCCCCACAGCACTTTAGGTGGGGCCTCACAATGGCAGAGTAGAGAGGGACAATCACCTCCCTCACCCTGCTGGCCACCCCTCTTCTGATGCAGCCCAGGGTACTGTTGGCCTTCCAGGCTACAAGGGCTCACTGTTGGTTCGTGTTAAGTTTTTCATCAATCAGGACCCGTAAATCCTTCTCAGCATGGCTGCTCTCAAAAAGTTCTTCTCCCCATCTGTATAAACATCTGGGATTACCCCAACCCAAGTGCAAAACCTTGCACTTTGCTTTGTTAAATTTCATTAGTTTCACATGGGCCCACCTTTTGAGTTTATTAAGGTCCCTCTATCGTTATAGAGGTTTGTAGATTACCGTGTATAAGTGAGATTTGTGAAGTATTGGTAACCCAATTATTTTGTTTCTTTTATCTGTACAGTTGGCATTGGTAAGTTTCTTTCTCCACCCCCACAGTCTTATGTACATGTTCTATTGAACACTGCCACATTAGGGCAGCACATCAATGAAGATCATGGATCATGCCCTTCTCCTTCAGAATGAAATTAAATTTTATCAGTGACTTCAAAGATTTGAAGCATAAACTGCTTCTGCCTGACTGCTGTTGCAAAAGTGTAAGAGAAGGATTTACAAAAATCTCTTCAAGAATAGATCTCCCCCATCTGGACCCAGAATGTCATTGAAGCCAGCTCATTTGATTATCTCTGCCCAGCCTGTCTGGGTGTGAGCAGCCCGTAAACTTCCTGCTATCAAAAGTGCCTTGCTTAACTGAGAGGGCATTACAAAAATAGCAAGCAGAAGTACTGTTGAATTCAGTCATGTACTAGGTATGTACTAGGAAATCAACCATAAATGTGAAACTAAGCACAAACTACTGTCCCTTTAACACTAGTTTCACCATTATTTTAATTCCAGAAGGCTTCTGTGCTGGTTTCCTTCTGCTTGCTTGTGCATTTGCTGAGAAAACAGTTTGTGGTCTACTTGGTGTGCATGTCATCTATGTAACAAGACTAAGAACTGCCAGATTTCCCAGAAAGCAGTCGTCTTAGTTGTTTATTTTTGTCATAGCTGCTACTGGTGCTTGTTATTTATGCTATCATAGAATCATTGTGATGAGCCTTAAAGAGAAATACAGGTTTCTCATAGTGTTGTGTCAGATGCTTTCCAGATAAAGATGGTCAGAACATCTTCCACTGTGTCTTAAACAGTGAAGAAAACAAAGACATCTTCATCACAAAATCAGGACTATAGAAACCACAAGCAAAATAAGGGGCAAACTGTGCTAGGTATTAAAATTGTATGTCTAATATGTATGAAATAGTTTAACTCAAAAATATCATAGGTATAGTAAAGTAAGAAGGAAAGAAAGACTGTACAAAGAGTTGGACTACATGGCCAGCCTTCAGCAAAATGTGGAAGTGATGAAATGTAATTCCAGAATTCATTTTCCAAGGTATCTGTTAAGCTGTAATGACATTTTTTTGAATCTTTATCCATTTAATTTTTTTGTAACTTTTGTGATTTCAGATTGACACATTTAGATCCTGTGTTTAAGAAAATTTCTTACAGAGAATATGAAGTGGATTTTAAAAAAGAAAAGCCAGCAGACAAGTCTACAGGTAAATGGAAAAGAAGATGCTTGTAGCTTGACTTAAAGCCAGTAACACACAATGATGACACTATAAATTCATGTACAATTTGCTCAAGGTCTGAGACTAAATATGTTTCTAATAGATCTCTGGAAAGGAAGAAATGAATTTTGAGGTCAAGTGTGAAAAAGTAACTCCTTGCCTTTGATGTCCTTTACTATTTCAAGGTGGTTTAGATGGATGGAGGCAAAGTCTCGTATTGATGGTATACATCGGTGTTATATTTTGATACTTATGCAGAGTAATTATATAGTCTGTTCTTCATATTAATGGAAAAAATAACTTCAGATGTTAAAAGTATCTAATTTCAAAGCAAACTTATGTTGGATTGGTGATACCAAATTGTTCCAAGTGAGCCTGAAAAATCTGATTTTTTTCCAAATGTGTTTTCCTCTTTTTTCTGAAAATTCTTATTTAACAGAGAAAGAAATTCACAAAGTGGCTTCCAATGAAGGAGACAAACAGGTGAAAGATTACTTAAGCAGGCTTTTTCCAGTGAGGTTTTTTTGTTGTTGTTGGTTCTGCAATATGAGAAAAGGTTTAAGGTCCTCCTAGAACCACTTGCAGGTTTTGCATAAAGAAATTTTCAACATGAAATTTTGAACTTTAGAATACATTTTTGGTACTTTTTGTTCTTTGACAGCTGCACTGAGAGTGCTACTTAAAAAAATATTTTAATGCCCTTGAAATCTCTTATTTTGCCTTCCTAAAAATATCTGATTAAATTGCATGTGAAGGAATGAATCTTAGAAATTCCCAATGAACCTCCAACAGAAACCTTTTGATAAATATGCAATATCTGAAAAATAGCCAGAGTGCTACTCACTCAGTTTTATAACATAACTGACTGTGAACTGCAGGTTTTGCAGCCTGATGTGCCTTTTTACAGGTAAATCTTTGCAGTGGTATTACATTCCTATCTATAGTTTGTGCAACTTGTACTTTGAGCGAGCTCTTATTTTCTGCTGGAGAAAGAATTCTTCCTTTCATTAAGCAAACTGTATTGTTCACAGTTTTTTCTCTCCTTATCTTGACAGGACTCCTTGGGCCAACCCTGCGTGCCGAAGTGGGAGATACTTTAATAGTTCACTTTAAAAATATGGCTGACAAGCCCATCAGTATTCATCCCCAAGGCTTAGTTTACAACAAAAAGGCAGAAGGTAAATGCTGTAAAATCCCCATGTTTTCTTCTTGTAGACTAGAGAGAGAATCAGACCAATGCTGACATCCTGGTGGGAGTCTTCATCTTCCACGATGAAGAGACAGACAAGGTGTTCTATGAGCAGCTGGCAGAAGTTGTGTGATTGCCAGCTCTTGTTCTCATGGGGGATTTCAACTTCCCCGATATATGCTGTAAATACAGTGCAAAGGAAGCAGTCTAGATGGTTTCTAGAGTGTGTGGAAGATAACTTTCCTGATGCAGCTAGTAAGAAAGCCTGCTAGAGGATGTGCCCCACCAGATCTGTTGTTCACAAACAGAGAAGGACTGGTGGGAGATGTGGAGAATGGGAGCTGTGTTGAGCAGAGTGACCACAAAATGGTAGGGTTCTCTATTCTTGGTGAGGTCAAGAAAGAGGGGCAGCAAAACTGCTACTTAGGACTTCCACAGGGCAGACTTTGAACTATTTAGGATGCTGGTAGGGAGGGTCTCTGGAGATTCAGTCCTGAAGGGTAAAGGTGACCAGGAAGGCTGGTCACTCCTGAAGAAGGAAGTCTCAGAGGTGTAGGAGTAGGCTGTCCCCTTGTGCTGTAAGATAAGCCAGGAGTGGAAGAAGACTTTTGTGGATGAGCAGGAGACTTTTTCTCCAGGAGGAAAAGAATCTACTTCCTGTGGAAGAAGGTACAGGCAGCTTTGTGAGAGTACAAAGAAGTTGTTAGGATATTAGGGAGAAAATTAGAAAGGCAAAAGCCCAGCTTGAATTGAAGTATCTGTAGTGAAAGAGAACAAAAAACTTTTTTACAAATATATTAACAGTAAAAGAAGAGCTAAGGAGAATCTCCATCCTTTAGTGTAAGCGGTGGTGAATGTGACCACTGAGGATAAGGAAAAGGCTGAGGTTCTCAATGCCTTCTTTACATCTGTCTTTAATAGTTAGACCAGTTATCCTCAGGAACTCTACTCCCTGACCTGGAAGTCTCAGATGGGGAGCAGAATTCAAGTGGATGCAGAATTCAAGTGGGAACAGTTAGAGACCTGCTACTCCTCTTAGATTGTCAGAAGTCCATGGGGCAGATGGCATCTACCGAGGGTGCAGAGAGAGCAGACAGAGGTGATTACCAGTGTTCCTGGTCATCCAGAGAGGTCCCAGAGGGCTGGAGGCTTGCCAATGTGACTCTCGTCTACAAGAAATGTTGCAAAGAGGATCTGGGGAGCTATAAGCCTGTCAGCCTGACCTTGGTGCCAGGAAAGGTTATGGAGCAGATCAGCATGTGCAGGACAACCAGGGGATCAGGCCCAGCCAGCGTGGGTTCATGAAAAGCAGGTTCTTCTTAACTAACCTGATCTCATTCTGTGATTGAGTGACCTGCCTGGTAAACGAGGGAAAAGCTGTTGATGTAGTCTACCTAGACTTCAGCAAAGTTTTTGATTCTGTCTCCCACATTATTTTCCTGAGAAACTGGCAGACTGTGGCTTTTACAGGTACACTCTGCTGGGTAAAGAACTGGCTCAAGGGCTGGGCCCAGAAAGTGGTGATGAATAGAGTTAAATGCACCTGATCACTGGTCATGAGTTGTGCTCCCCAGGGGTATGTGCTGGGGCCTGTCCTGTTTAATATTTGTATTGATGATGTGAACAAGAGCATGAGTGCACCCTCAGTAAGTTTGCACGTAACACCAAGCTGGCAGGAAGTGTCAATCTGCCTGGGGATAGGAAAGCCCTACAGAGCAATCTGGACATGCTGGAAAGCTGGGCTGAGGCCAGTGGGATGAAGTTCAAGAAGACCAAGTGCCAGCTCCTGCACGCTGGGCACAACAATCCCAGGCAATGCTACAGGCTTGGGGCAGAAAGGCTGGAAGACTGTGTGGAAGAAATGGACTTAGGGAGGTTGGTTGATGCTAGGCTGGTTAACATGAACCAACAGTGTGCCCAGGTGGCCAGAAAGGCAAATGGCATCCTGACTTATATCGGAAATAACGCAGTCAGCAGGAGCAAGGAGGTTATTGTCCCCTGTATTCCGCTCTGGTGAGGCCGCACCTCAAGTACTGTGTTCAGTTTTGGTTCTCTCACTACAGGAAAGACATTGATGCCCTGGAGCAGAGAAGGTCAGCAAAGCTGGTGAGGAGTCTGGAGCACAAGTCTTATGGGGAGTGGCTGAGAGAACTGGAATTGTTGAGTCTGTAGAAGAGGGGGGTCAGGACTGACCTTATCACTCTCTACAATTACTCTGAAAGGAGGTTATGGTAAGGTGGAGGTTGGCCTCTTTTCCCACATAATTAGCAACAGGACTAGAGGGAGTGGCCTCAAGTTGCACCAGGGGAGATTTAGGTTGGATGTTATGAAAAAGTTCTTCTCTGAAACAGTGCTCAAGTGCTGGAGTGGGCTGCCCATGGACGTGGTGCAGTCACCATCCCTGGAGGTGATCAAAAATCGTTTAGATGAGGTACTAAGGGAGATGATTTAGTGGGAAGTACTGGTGATAAGTGGCTAGATGATCTTGGAAATCTTTTCCAGCCTCCGTGATTCTATGAACGTTTGGGTTTATGTATAGCACAGATATCTGTTGATAGTGGATTAAAACTTCATACCTATTTTCAGCAATACTAGGAATATGAGTGTCTTCTGAAATGTACATTCTCCTGACCAGCTCCACTATCTGTGTGGTAGTACAGTTTGCACCTTAGGAACCTGAGGAAGTGAAGGGTATTGAGGGGTGAGAAGCTGTATTTCTCTGCAGAACCTGCATATATGCATTTGGATAACACAAATATAATCTAATGCTTTTCCAGGGTACAACAATGATTGGGCAGAACTAGCTTTTTTTTTTTTTTTTTTTTTTAATCACTCAACTTAATGCTGTCTGGCCATTTAAAACAATCTAACGATCGAAAATAGAACAGAATTTGATGTTAAGACAATTTTAAGGATAGTCAAGGAGACTGCAGAAAGCTGGAATTCACGTGGAAGTATAAAAAAAGGTGCAGTATTTGACTGGCCTTATAAAATTCATTAAGGCTATGAAGACAGTTTGAAGCAGGTAGAAAGACAAAGTTGCTAATTAAGAATCTAGCTCTTTCAGAATGAAGGAAAATTAGAGTCAAAACTGTGCTACAGAATATTTATTCATAAAAAGAGAAACATCTTCAACAGTGGTGACTTACGCAGCCTTTGTCCCCAGAAACCTGAAAATTACTGTAGATTTGAACTGGACAGAGCAAAGACATGAATCAAGTGCCCCTCTTCTCAAAGAGCTCTAGCTGTTGATATTTGAGCAAGGAAGAGACTGGCCCAGGAAAGTGTTGGGGCAAGGGCTTCTTAAGGTTTTTTGGACTTTTCTTTCTGGAGCAGATTTTGGTGAAAGAAGTGGAAGAGAGTAGATTCTAAACTGTAAGCTTTTCAGAACAACACTGATCTGGAATCACAGAAGCAAACATTGAAAAAGTTGTCCATGAATGGTTTTACAGACTACATGGAGGGTCTGATGATTTTGTGACATAATTGTTAGGAGTGGACACACGGTTTTTGGAGAATATTATCCCGCAAGTGCAAAATAATCTTCTTCCAGAATTGTAAACTCTTTTATACAGTTTATGATCTCTTGTTGATAGTGTCCAAACTGACATGTAAATTCCTGCTATACCATGGGATGAGTCTCTGTGATTGTCTGGGCTCCTTGGATTGCCTTGCCCTAGGTGCTGAATCAAAGTTTTGACTTGCTGTTTCCAAATTTATTCAAGGCTTTATTTGTTGTGCAGGTACAAAAGTTTTACTTTCATCTCCTGGGATATCACATAGGTATGATAGGTAATTCAGTTTCACTGTTCTATTAATGTGTCTTTTGCACCTAGAATTTTCATTTTCTGACTCCCCTTTTTCATATTGCATTTCTTTGGTTATTGTAGGCTTAGATATGAGACATTGCTGTTATTTAGATATGCATTGCACAAAAGCTCTAAAGCAGCAAGCCAATGCTAGCCTGCACTGCGGCTTTATGAGAAGTGATTAGAAAGCTGGCAAAGTGAGCAGAATTTCAACTTCTACTGAATATCAGTGAACAGAGGCTGAAGGTTCATGCCATCTTAACTGTGTTAATTTGAAGAGAGAGACCTTTTGACAGAGATGACAGTCTTAGAAAATCTTGAATCTGTAAGAAACGGGATAGTGAAATAGATACTTTCCTACTTGCTACTCCCCACAATGTAAGTGGAGCCATCAATCATCCCTGTGAAGTATCAAATAGATAAGAAAGATATCAAGCTTTTGGAATTGTTGTAGGAACTTCAATTAGTTCATACTTTAATTACTCAGTTTTCATGTCACCCTACTTTCTTTTCTTGACAGGCTCCCTGTATGATGACAGAACATCGTCTGTGGAAAAACAAGATGATGCTGTGCTTCCAGGCCAGGTCTACACATATGTGTGGGATATAACAGAAGAAGTTGGTCCAAGAGAAGCTGACCTTCCTTGTCTTACTTATGCGTATTATTCTCATGAGAACATGGTAACGGATTTTAACTCTGGTCTTATTGGAGCACTGCTTATCTGCAAGAAAGGTAATGAATATAGGAATGTTATAAAAAGGGACTTTTCAATTAAAGTACTGTCTAAGTTTTGTATGAGAAACAGATAAATTCCACTGTTGAGCTAAGACTCCTTTCTGCAAGAAAACAGGATTTTGTAGTCTCTTATAAAAGAATTACATTTAAGGCAGGTGCCTCATTCTAAGTAGAAAAAATCTGCATACTCCCAAAGTTTTTAGTTTCTGTAGTCCAAATGACATCTATTTTAGTCTTAAATGATGTACATTTATTGAAAGTAGCAATTGAATTTTTTTTTTTTTTTTTTTTTTTTTTTTATGTGAACAATCTGTAGAAAGAACCGTAATTCTGTGTGGCAGATACTTATGCCCAAAACGAATTCTACTTTTTGATAGAAATCTATGACGAACTCAACTTGATACTTTCTTATAACTGATCCAATTCTGAAGTATTTGTGAGTTTTTTGTATGCAGAAGTTTTATGCTTTTCAAAGGAGCTGATGACCACATGTGGATTTTGAAAAGGCAGCGTTCACACTGCAAATGGCACAGCCATCCTTCTCCTTGCCCTGTAGTCTCAGAAGAGAAGCCAAAGTCTGGTTGTGTTCAGAAGGCTGTTGGATATTAGACTTTTTGATTCCATGGTTACCTAAAGCAAAAAGCATTTTCGGAAATAAACTCACTTTATGATCATTCTTAAGATCCTTGTTTTTGGGGGCAGATTCAGGCAGCACATTGTAACAGAAGAAGCAAGTCAGTTAAATACATACACGTGCCATTACACTGGTATGGAAACTGCTTCACTTCTGCTTGAAATTAACACCTTTTATTTCTTTATTCTTCATAGGAAGCCTAAATGAGGATGGATCACAGAAACTTTTTGACAAGGAATATATACTAATGTTTGGTGTGTTTGATGAAAACAAGAGTTGGCAAAGATCAACATCACTTAAATACACAATTAATGGGTATGCTGATGGAACGTTACCAGGTACTGTACAAGCTTATGTGACATGTGATACATGTGACATACACATTAATGAAGATTGAATGTTGCCTCTGTTTGTTGTTTGGTTTTTTTTTTGTTGTTTGTTTGTTTTGTGCAGGAGAACAGGAATAGATGAGCGAGGTATAGCCTTTTTTAGAACATGTTTTTAATCACCTAATTCTGTGCTATATAAGTGCTATGCCATATTGCTATTAAGGAAAACAATTATTAACTTTAAAAACAAACCAAACCCTTTTTTTTTTTTTTTTACTTGGGTAATGGGGAAGTAGTGATGTAACTAGGTGAACTTCTGATTGTACAGCACATGGAATATCCCAGATGAAAAACTTCCTGGAAGTGAAAAATCAGTTACCATTAAATCAGAAAATTAAGTGAGAAGACCAAGATGGTGATAATAGGACTATTCTGTTAGCGTTCTCCCTTGTTCTCCTTTCTTATCTCTGTGCAGTCCATTGAGCAAATACAGAAGGCTGTTCAGGATATTGAGTTTTTATTAAACAAATAGTAGATAGGGTACTTAATTTCACTACCCATAGCCTTCATTCTTTAACTTGGGTCCTTCTCATTTCTTTCAAGTGAGGAGAGATTGGCTCTCAGAAAGAGGCTGCTGATTTTCTTCTTTCTTCCCCAGTTTGCTGTAAGTCAGATTGTCACTTGCATGCAAGATTTAACACCTTTTTCACTTCTCTTTCAGATTTAGAGGCTTGTATGTATGACAACATTAGCTGGCATTTGATAGGAATGAGTTCTAAGCCAGAAATTTTCTCCATTCATATAAATGGCCAGGTCATGGAGCAAAGACATCACCGAATTTCTACTGTAAACCTAGTGGGAGGAGCATCAACCACAGTGAACATGACAGTGAGCGAGGAAGGAAGGTGGCTGATATCTTCTCTTGTCCAAAAGCACTTGAAAGGCAAGGAAACGTCTATTTATTAAGCAACTCTGGAGTTTTCCTTTTCTTCTTTAAGTCCCCAAAAACTTCTGTCCTGCAATGGTACAGTAACCATACTTCAGATGGTTTTCATTTAATTAAGAAACCAATGGAAAATAGCCCATTCTGTTGAAATGAGAACTGCAAGATGAATTAAAAGTCATTCTTATCTGCATTTACATCTGCATGCAGATCACAGAGCATGCAGATCACAGAGCAGCAGTAAGTCAGAATTCAAGCTTCTAAGTCTCTGCAAGCTGTTCAGTTGATCACCATTTTAAAATGAGAGAGGAATCAACTATTTTCTGAGAAATGGGGCTCTTTCAGTTATGGAGCGCTTAATCTAGTAAGTGTAGTGAAAATATTTGCTGTTTATTGTTTGTTTGATAGTAGTGATCAAAGTTCTGTTTGAAAGACTGAGAAAAATCTCTCATAAGAGCTGAAAGATGTGTTTTGGGGAAAAATATAGGAAAAGAAAAAAAAAACAGGCAAAAACATAGCTTTTTATCAGTTGAGCTGATATTTCCAAGGACAACTAAGTGAGAGAGCTGTTGTATTCCATTTGATTACTACAGGCTCCTTGAAGGCTTCCCAACCCACATCGATGCAGCCTTTTTAAGCGTGAGAAAATAACAGTAATAAACAAAGCTTTGCAGGCTTAGGTAAAGAGAAATGAGAAATGTGATTCAGGTGGTCAGAGCTCATAAAATGAAAAATTACTGTGGTACTCTGTTTCTTTTCAATTAGCTGGAATGCATGGCTACCTTACTATAAGAGACTGTGGAGACAGACAGGTGAAGAAGAGTCGTCTCTCCCTTAAAGAACGTCGCATGATCAAGAACTGGGAATATTTCATTGCTGCAGAAGAAGTTGTTTGGGATTATGCCCCAACTATTCCAGACAGCCTTGATAAGTAAAATAATACTTTGTCAACATAATACGGAATGTTAATGTGAAATACAGAGTAGTTCAGGTTGGAGAGGACCTCTGAGGGTTGTCTCACCTGAATTTCTACACAAAGCAGTGTAAACTTAAAAATTCTATCCATCTGCAAAATTACACCAGGTTGGGCATCCCCTATCTGATTGAATTTTCATTGTTTGCACAGCTGGGGACCTCTTAGCCTTTCCTCATTGCCTTTTCAACCTCACAGTGAAAAAAGTTTTCCTTACATGTAATCAGGTGTTCTAATATTGAGACCTTTAGGTATTGCCACTCATACCATCGTTATGCAACTCTGAAGAAGTGTATGGTATCTCTCATTTCATACCTAAAGATAAAAATGAGATGCTTCCTTAACCCTTTCTTCTTACAACTGAGTAAGCCCATCCTTTCCTTGTAGGATGTTTTTTGTCCCCCTAATCACCTTGGTGACCCTCCACTGCACTCTCTTCATTGTGTCAGTGCCTTTCTTTTGCTGCAGTGCTTTTAAGAAAACTCTTTCTTTTACCTCTAAAGGGGAGCTTAAAACATGCAGGTAACAGGAAATGCAGAAGGTAGCATGCAAGCCTGCTTTCTAAATTGCTTTTCAACACGAATTCTGCTGAAATAAACAATCCTCAGAGGAGAAAGGCAGTATTTCTAGAGAATCAAGGTTTTAAAAATGTTAGCATGGTAAAAAAATATGGGACAGGGAGAGAGATTGCTCTATAAGTTACCTTTGCATGGCACCAAATAGATGACATAAGGTCATACTACATTAGCATATTTGGCTGTTCTGTTCAAGATAAATACAGGGAAATAAAAGGAATTCTGTAATATACTTGATGTCGTAGTGCACAGTGCTGCCAGTGCACTATAGGATCATACAGGGTCAGTGCTGATGTTGCAAGCTGATGCCCATAAGAACCTTTAAGGATTTAAGTAGAACAAGACAAATACCTTATCCTGTATGGGCCTGTATGTATGGGTCTATATACCTCCTTACAACATAGTTTTGACATAACTCTTAAGTATACCTTCTTCTTTGCTATCATTTGCTTCACTTCTCACTTGCTCACAAATTCCATGGGGCAAACTTGTCTCCTTTTTATCTCTTTCTCTGCTAGTTACATGGCATCCCTCAACTGCTACAGTGCTCTACCTTTTCTTCTTTTGTTTGGAATTTCAGCATTTGGCCCTGTTCAGTAGCCTTTTTTGAAGGGCTAGTGACCAGGACGAACATGTTATTCTATGTTGCTTAGAAATGTTTATCTTAGTTCTCCTCAGCATTATAATTCTCAATGTTTTTAAACATGGGTATTTCACAATTTGTTATACAATGCTTGATTGGGATTGAGGTTATCTGAGCACTGTTCCTGGCTACCTGAAGTGTTTGCTATTGTGAGCAGTGTTTCCCAAATTTGTCTATGCCCTTTTTAAAGAACATTATTTTCTGTTAATTTATCTTGAAAATGGAGGTGCTACTTCAATTTGTTTCTTTCTTGCATGTATTTTTTATTAAACTCAATGAAAGCCCTGATATTAATTGGTTGTAGGTGACCCTAAAACACAAATAGCACTGCAGCTTTTTCTTATCTGATATAGATTAAAACTTGGGGTGAGGACCATTAGATTAACTCTGGAGTTGAATTTTATTTCAAATAGTGAGATTTCTACTAGTTTCTTCAGTGCCAGTTCAGTAAATGGTGTCACTCTTCAAGTTTTGTTGATCCATTTGTCTTTTCTTTCCTTTTTAAGACACTATAAAGCTCAACATTTGGACAACTACTCAAATCTAATAGGTAAAAAGTATAAAAAGGCTATTTTTAGACAATATACTGATAGCAGCTTCACCAAACGTTTGGAAAATCCTCGTCCCAAGGAAACTGGGATTTTGGGTCCAGTTATAAGAGCTCAAATCAATGACAAAGTTAAAGTAAGTACTGTAAGCTCAGAGATTAGTACTATAGAATAATTTTCTATTGGATAGAGATATGTAAGAACTAGTTTGATTTGTTGATGGGTTTTTTGGTTGGTTGGTTTTATTGGTTTTCTGGTTGTGTTTTGGGTTTTTGTTTTTGTTTTTTTGCCAAATCTTCTAGCTAATTTAATAAATACTGGCCCTATTAAAAAGTATAATCACAAGTGACAGTCTTTAGGTTAAATTTTTCAATGTTCTGCCTATAATTTTCATGATTGTACTTTATTTTAATAACTTAATTCTTTTATACTTTTTTTGTATAGTATATTTGTATGTTGACACTGGTACACAGTGTAAAAAGCTAGATCAAGTTGGACTTCTAGGGAAATTTAGGTCAGAGGCTAAACCTGATGAGCTGCTCATTCCTGATGTTATTTTTTTCTGGCTGTTTTAGTCAGTGTTGCTCAGTTTTCAATAGTTAAATGTTCTTTCACGGACTTATTAAATGAAGCAACAAAATACTACAAGCTTGTGCTGCTGTTTTGTAGTGTCGCATCCTCTTGCCTTTCTGTTGTCACTTAGTGATGCATGAATTTATCAAAACATTTCTTTTTTTTCTGGTTTTATCATGTGTAGACAGGACGTCGTCTTTTCTAATCACTTCCCCCTTTTAGTCTTGGAATCAGGGAAAATATTTTCTTTTAAATTGGTTTTTCTTGTGCTAAAGGCTGTTAGGCATTTCAGTCAATAACTTAATATTTCCTGAGACAGTATATTCCTAGAAGCTGGAAGAACAAATGTGTTCTAGGCAGTAAGTGAGAAGCTGAAGTTCACAGTATGGGTTCTACAAGCCCAACAGAAGCAGGATCCCCCTAGGTACCAGCAGCATTTAGACAGTTTATACTGCAAAGCCATATATGAAGCATCCTTTTGCCTTTTCAGCTCTTCCAGGGCTGAAACTAGGCAAATTCTACTACAGTTGAAACTTGGTTATATGTTCAGACAGATTTTTAGAATACTAAATTTTCCTTTTTATTTCATCTATCAATACAGATTGTATTCAAAAATAAGGCCAGCAGACCCTACAGTATGTACTTCCATGGAGTGACGCTTTCAAAGAATGCAGAAGGAGCTAATTATCCGCAGGATCCCACAGGTAAGAAGTTGGTGGATCATGTTTTGAATATCATTGTGGAGGGTTCTACTGCTTTCAAAGAGACGCTGTCGGTCAGAATTCATGTCCTGAATTCTGTGCTCTGCCTCTGCTGACCTTTTGTGCTGCCTTATGGAGAAACCAAGGTAGTATCTGCAAAGCATTAACAAATAACCTTTCTTCAGAGTCTTGCTGGTGATTGTAGAACCAAAAGCTCTTGCTGAACTTCATTTACCTGAGAGGTAGCTTGAAATGACGTAAGTGCACCAATTTCATTAAAAGGTGCAGTCTGACACTAAATAAAGATCTGGCTCTAAGTTTGTATTATCTTTGTTCTTGCTGTTTGTTTTTCCTTAGGCAATGCCACCCAGAGTAAAGGAGTTCAACCAGGGAAGACCTACACATATGAATGGCAAATTGCTAAAACAGATCAACCCACTGCACAGGATGCACAGTGCATTACCCGGCTGTATCATAGTGCTGTAGATATTGAGAGAGATATAGCGTCTGGACTGATTGGCCCACTTCTGATCTGTAAAAGCGAAGCACTTTCTCAGAAGGGTGTGCAGGTAACGTCTCAGAGGGATTTTGCTCATTAATATTATTTGATCTCTAGTGAAATTTGGTTTTATTTTAATTTAGAGAAATGTCTTTGTATGGGAACTGCTGAATCATGGTCTGAACCTCTGGTTGATCACCTGAGGTGAGCAGTGAGTCAGCCATGGGAGCACAGGTGAAGGCAATTCACCTGTGCTGCCGAAAGGGGTGGAGCCTGGCTCCACTTCTCCTAGACCCATTTAAGAACTGACTACCAGTGGGGAAAGATCTCTTCTGGAGATCCGCTCTGCTAGAGTTTCATAAGTGAGCCCAAGATACAGGTGATCATCATACGAGCATCCTATCTATTCTCTTTTTGTTATAATAACCTGCTTTGCCTAACTCTCTTGTTTATTTCATAATTATAACATCTTAATATTCATTGATTATACAGTCTTATAGAGAGCAATCAAACCAATAAGTTCCTGAAGAAATTATTTGAAGATACAGTCTAACTGTCTGCAGAAGTAGAGGTATTTTATTTTGATTTTCTTAGCAAGAACAGCATTTCAACAAGAAGTCAGCCTGATTTGTGTGGCTGTTTCTAGACTTGGAAATAAACTTTCCTGCTGCTATTACACCTTCACACTTCTTCATTCAGATCTGAGCTGTTCTTTCTTTGTTACACATCTAACTCAACATGGTCTGCCAATCTCTGGCATCGCTGATTCTAGAACAACCCAGTGATATGGAAGAGTTCTGGGAGAATTTATTTGTCATCCACTGAAATCTTGCTTGGAAAAGATTAGAGCATCACTTCAGAGAAAAAATATCAAAAACTTCGTGCTTGGATCAAACCAGAAGGCTGGTCCATTTACTGAGAACCCATCTGGGTGTCAGTAGTGCTAGTAGCTTGCTCAAGGTTGCACCACACAGCTGATTGTTGGAGTAGAGTGTCACGCTGAAGTCCTGACCTCCAATTGCCTTTCATTTAGCCTTTGAATCGCACCATAACTGTATTGAAGCTTATGTCACTTACCTTGTAGGTAAGTAACATAGACCTGAGTCATTAGTGTCTCTGCTCGTAGAATGTAATTGTGTTTATGCTGATTGTCTTTCAGAAAAAGGCAGATGGGGAGCAGCATGCAATGTTTGCTGTGTTTGATGAAAATAAGAGCTGGTACATAGAAGACAATATCAAGGAGTACTGCAGTAATCCTGCCTCTGTCAGAAGGGATGACTTCAAGTTCTATAACTCAAACATAATGCACAGTGAGTGGGATAACAAACTGAAGATTATGAAAGTCATGTGAGACCAAGCGTTCAGTGATTGTAGTTCTAAGATGTAATGCAATTGGGTATTTTTCTAGCGGGGACTGGGCTGATTACGGGCCCTGAAGCAAAGGCAAGAGTTCTTTAATTTTAATACAGCATTCTGCTGATTTGGAGATACTGTTTCCAGAGCTGGAATTCCCATTCAAGTTGTATTGTGTTTTCAGCCCTGTGTCAGTCTCTCTCTGCCAAGTGTAGGCCCAGTAAACTAGACTGACATCAAAGAACAAGAGGCTTTAAAAGTCTTTCACTTTAGTTTTTGTATTGGTGAGGCATGAAAATACTAAGACCATCTTTATTTTGCTTTCATTTTAGCAATAAATGGCTATGTGTCTGACAGAAATGAAATCCTTGGATTTTGCCAAGATAATGTTGTTCAGTGGCACTTCTCCAGTGTTGGCACTCAGGACGAGATTGTCTCTATTCGCCTTTCTGGGCATGCTTTCCTGTATAGAGGAAAATATGAAGATGTGTTGAACCTTTTCCCAATGAGTGGAGAATCAGTCACAGTGGAAATGGACAATATTGGTAAGAGGCAAGATTGTAGTTTTCATTTGATGGCTCCTCTAAGATGTCTTTTAAGCCCCTGTCCATAAGAATTTACCAAAATAGAAAACCTTTTCAGATACACACAGTGCCAGGAAAATCTTGAATTGCTGTCCGTTGCAGCTGATGTGTATCAAGTTTTGTTAGCTGCACAGGCGCTTAGCACATATGTAATTATATGTGCTGATACTGAGGTTCTTTTAGTGGCTCTTTGTGTATTCAGGTTTTTTCCAATTCACAATTAGAATTGGGGTTAGCAACAGTCATTTTAAGGTATTAAAATTCATGTCCATAGTAATAGCCTGGGATCACCTCCGACGTTTTGATTCCCAACTGATTCCCAGCTTCTCCGTCTTAAGTAACTTAAAATAATGAAGACTCTCAAATTACTCTAGTCACTGTTGAACAAAGTGGCTACACGTTACCTCAGGTTATTGGTCATTTAGCAGCAGTAAAGTCTGCCAAGCTGGTCACTTGTCCACCAGTATCTATTTCAATATCTAACTGTGTTTAATACTAGACCTTGAAAAAATAATAATACAGTTCATGTAGTCTGCACTTGAGAAATTACCTGTGAAAGGACAGAAATTTATTCTTCGTTGAAGGCTCTGAGTGTCCAATGATTATCTTAGAATCCCATAGGATTTAGGTATCCTTATTCTGTTTAAAATATCAGTAAGCTTTTCGGTTGTGGTTTTTGTTTTTTTTTTTTAGATTTTTTCATGTATTTGGCTAGCTGGTTTTTTGTCCTCCAAGCTTGCTTTTTAATGATCTCACAGCCTCAAGAGCTTATCGGTTAAAAATATACATTGAAGGGATTTTTAATTATTGTTCAGGACAAGGGAGTCATTAAAAATTCATCAGACTTGATGACAACTTCCCCAGTAATGAATTGTATTTCTACTTGGTTGTGGTATGTGGTTTGTTTTTACCATCTAGGTCATGTAAATTTTTTGCTGTTAGAAATAGGGAAAACGATGTAGGTTGCAGTTTGTCTTTTTTCAGACTCTACCTTTCTGTATTCTGTCAGTTTTGCTGTAGTTTTGCAAGTATACAACAAGCAAAGAACTTGATGCCATTTAAGGAATTGGATTGTACTTTATTCTCTACAGATCCTAGTTTCAAATGGAAAACTTCATCTTCTAATTTGAAAGTTCCGGTAATTCCTCCAAAACCTAGTCATTTAGATGCTGAGGCTGACAGTTTGATGTTTGTGTACTAATTAGAAACTCAAATTACCTTATTCTTTTAAAGATGATCTTGTATGCATTCAAAAGCTTTTAAAATACCATGTTTGTCAAAGATTTGTCTACATTGTATTACAAAGTGCTTTGTTCAGGATCTTTACGTGCATGGCAATAGATATAATAACAAAGACTGATCAAAATTAATACTTAATCTCAAAAGATCAGAATCTTCGATCCAGCTCTAAGTATAGGATCTTTTTTTCTTTCTTTTTCATATCGATCTTTTTCATGGGATATGTTTTCACTCATGTCCAAGGTATACCTCAATCTTTGGAAAAGATCTCCAGTTCATGTTTCTTTCTTTCTTTATATGGGCTCCTATTTATCTACAAGTATTATTTTTCATTGCAGTGTAGCTCATAGGAAACTTATCTAAGGATTAACACTCTTCTATAGCAGGTGCTGTAGAAAAAAACCAGCAATTTTCCCTCACTGTTTACGTGATAGGTAGCATTCACTCCCATAAATACTGCATATTGGAAAAACATTTTTATTTTGCTTGCAGGCACTTGGCTCTTAGTATCCTGGGGTGCCACAGAGATGAGTTATGGCATGAGACTGAGATTCAGAGATGTCAGATGTGACTATGAGGATGATGGCTCGTTTGATGTTGTGGATCTCTCAAACACCAAGACTGATAAAAAGGCTCTTTCCACCTCAGTTGAAGAAGATGTGGAAGAAGAAGTAGATGAAGATGATTCAGAATATCAGGATCTGCTGGCTTCTTTTTATTCCATCCGAAGCTTAAGAAATACAGGAGAAACTGAAGAAACTCAAAACCTTACAGCATTGGCCTGGGGACAATCTGAAGACATCGATACTGCAAGTACTAAGGTGGCTGTTGACTCAGATTTGACAGTTACCAATGGTAGTAAATTGACAGAGTTCTTAGAAACTCGTACTGCTCCTCCTCTCCAAATTGAGACTGAAACGTTCCAGTCAAATTATACATCAGTCACAGCAGAAGAGTACTTACTTTTAGCTAGTGCGAGTGATGAAAAGCCTGACTTAATTTTTGAGAATAGAAGCCAAAGCAATTATGCAGTAAATCACAGTAATATGTCTGGAGGTGAGCACTTGCTGAGCAATGGAGAACCCCAGGTGAAAGATGCAGAAGAGCCTCCGACTGATAGAAAAGACAGTAATTTTTTTACTGAAGAATATCAAGAAAGCACAGGGAAAAGAAATAACAGCATTAATAGCAAAAGAAAAAAGCGAAGTTCGGTGGCTATTAAATTTTACTCTGTCCAAAAGATGAAAGCTCTTCTAAATCATGTAAGAAATAAGAATGTCTCATTTTCTGACAAGACAAATGCACCTAATTCTATGCAGCATACAGAGAACACATCCAGTACAGCCACAGTGGGAGATGACCAGCATCCAAGTGATTATGATGGTGATCTGGAAGAGGAAGAAACAAAGGGGGGCAATGCCATGCATGCAGGTAGTTTTTCACTTGAGTTGGAAGTCTCTGTAGAAGAAAATGAGTCTAATGCATCCAGCCTCTCTCAACTTGAGCTATACAAAGATAAACAAACAGATTCATTTTCTTTAGATCATACATTGGGTAATATAAGACCTAACTCAAGCCCTGCATTAGTGAAGAACTTTTTGGAAGCATCGTTGCCCAGGGCTGTGAAGTACTCATCTAAAATGACAGATGAGGAATGGAATTTGGTGTCTGCAAAGGGGATTCAGAAACTGGAGGAAAACTTAGACAAATCTGTTAGTGGTAAGTTGAATTACAGAGGCAGAAATGGTACAATATTGCTAAATAAGAAGCATATGAAGAAGGATGGAGGGTTCTCCCATCTAATGGAAGAAAAACAGAAAGGCAACCATAAGCACCCACCTCTGAAAAGAAAGGTGGGGAACAAGAATGATACTTTGAGTACATCTGGAACCTTTGTTAAGATCCGAAGGAAAAAGAAGGAATATCCAAAAACTACTCAATTTTTGAACCCAAGGAGTAAAAAGCCCCAGAAATTCACCAAACCTGCTGAAGAGCTTGGCCGCACGTTGTTTCCAGGTGGGGCCAACCACGTAACACTGCCGTGTTGCACTAACACCACAGAGTCACCCAGTAAGTCCAGCCACAGAGAATTGCCAGGTGATACGCAGCAGCTTAAGCCATCCATCGTCATTGGGCTTCCCCATGAAAATGGAAATTATGAATACACTTCAGGAGAATATTACAGAGAGGATACATCAGGTGATGAATATGAATACTATTATGTGAGCTTTGATGATCCATACATGACGGACCCAAAACTGAATGTCAATGAACAGCGTAACCCAGAAAACATTGCTGAACATTACCTGCGTAGCAGAGGAAATGAGAGGAGATACTACATTGCAGCTAAGGAAGTCTGCTGGAACTATGCAGGACATAAAAAAAGGTTTGGCTAAATCCTTTACTTTCATTTTACATGTTATTGACACTAACAAAGTGTTGATATGCATGCTGATGAATTGAAGAGCATCTGTAACCTGCGGTGTGATTTTTGACATTCCAGTTATACAACTCTAAGAATTTTCCATGGGAGGCTGGTAATCCTTTGCAGTCTTATTACAAACACTCTTTAAAACAAAAGTGGAAAAAAAACCTCTGTTGCTAACTTCCATTTAGCTTTGTTGTGCTTGAATGACCTGTTTTACATCCTCCTTGAGTTTTTAGATTCTGTAGTAGAGACTGGTCAAAGAAACCTCTCTGTATAAAGGCTTTCCAGGTACTAAATGACATGACTGATCTAAGAAAGACTGTGCTTATAGGCAGTATGAAAT
This sequence comes from Chrysolophus pictus, assembly GCA_037305975.1. Lineage (NCBI taxonomy): Eukaryota > Metazoa > Chordata > Aves > Galliformes > Phasianidae > Chrysolophus > Chrysolophus pictus. Next base: position 112,188,524 of record CM074576.1, on the reverse strand, counting down.
TGCACCATTTCTAGCACTGAAAAGAAATGGTTCTGGTGTTTCAATTCTCTTATAAAATTAAAGCACTTATGAGACCTAGCAATGAAAAATAAATGCAGAGTGCTTAATCGTGCAGGTGATGGAGAATGCCTTACATTTAAAGTGAAAATACAGCTGGATGAATTATTGCAGTGTTGTTCCTAGTGTGTAGAGAAATCACAAAATGACAGGATCACAAACCCTAACATTAGTTTTTGTTTTCTTTTTTTGACAGTGTCTCAATGCTACAACAAAAAACAGTATTTGTGACTCATGAGAGACTCCATACTAAAAATTTATTATCTTGATTTAACCAAATTAATGTCACTATTTATGCTACAATGCATAGAATTCCTAGTCATTTTTCATCCAAAGGCAGAACTTTGTGACTTTTGAAATGAAGACAACAACTATAACTTCAGTTTTCATCTGTCATTACAGAAAACTCAGCTCTGAAATACCTAACTCTTCAGGCTGAATTTCCTGGATTTATTTGAATGAATTCCTAGTACTTCTATTTAAAATCTAAATAGTGCTTCAAGTGCTTAAGAGCTAATTTGTTCTTACCATCTCTGTTTCCAGAGACTAGTTGTAGTTTTTGTCAGTGACAAATGGCCAAGTATTTGAAGAGTCTCCCAAACTGTAGAACTAGAAGTTTTTAAACAATGTAAGTTATGATTTTCAAAATCATCTGACACTTCTGTGTTTATTCTTTACGTTCTGAAATGTTTCTGTTATATGAGTACTAGACTTCATCAAAACTGTGTCCAATTCACTGTGTGTTTTCTGTTGGGGGTTTCCTTTCAGTACAATGATGTATGACAAAATCTGTAAAGATGGCAGCACAAAAAAGGTGATTTTTCAAAGGTACTCAGACAGTACCTTTACAGTTCTTCAGGATGAAGGCGAGTATGAAGAACATCTTGGCATCCTGGGGCCGGTTATCCGGGCTGAAGTGAATGATGTAATCCTGGTAAGTCACTGTTTTTTCCAATATGTGTACAAGATAGGATTTTTATGGTGATCTACAGTGTGACATAGAATGGATCTAAAAATGCACAAATTTTAAAAGATGATAGAGAAGGCACATTTTTCAGAGCTAGAAATTGCATAGTGGACAAAAGAACACAGTGATGTGTTATTTCATTGAAGGAGTAAGATTTTTGCTTTTATTCACTGTAAATTCACTTCTGTTTTTTTCTTGTTTTCCACCGTTGAATATCAGCTTAAAAAAACAGATTTACGTTTAGCATTAAAAAGTTTTCTTAGACCCAAACTGCACTGAAAGTATTACTTTTTATGTGAAAATGGATCATCTTACTAGTTGTAAGAAGAATTGAGAAAATTTGTATTCAAGATGAAAATATACGAACATATATGTTAAAAATCTGTATTTTCTTCTGAAAACTTTTGCTCTAAGTGGATCGGTTAGTTGTAAAACAAACAAGAATGGAGAGGAACTGTATTTCTGGCCACCCAGTAGTATACTTCCATTAAAAAGCATGCTGATGTAGTGCTTTCCTGCTTTCCTCACCCTTCCCCATCTATCTTCCAACACGCAAGCATGGACTGCATAGAGTAGATCTCACACCTTTCTGCTTATTTCTGTGGGTGATGTACAGTAGGAACACACTGAGCTATGTTAAAAATACAAGGAGGAAAGAATCTATTTTAGCTTGCAAACGTCATCTTTTAAAGGAGGTAAATATGGAATCTCCCTGTCTTTGTGCTTATCTGGGGCAAGTGTGACTGACATATGCTGAGATCTAATGTTATTATTTGGCTATCTTATGCCCTTTAATGTGACCATGCAGCTGAATGTAAGTAGAAGCTCTGTATCTCACTGCTTGCTGTAAATAAGCATTCCCAGGATTGAAGAGGAGCAGCAGCAGGAGCCTGGACCCAGTAGAAGGCAGGGAGGTTATCAACCAACATTGAAGAGTATGACACTACGTGGAGCTCTGAAAAGTTATTCTTACCAGCTTTGCTGTTGACAGTGTGGCCTGTGGTCATTATACAAATGTTGGCCCTGGTTTGAGGTTATTAGAAGGTATTACGCAGGACCTTTAGTTTAGGCCCAAAATTGCTCAACAGATTTTTTTCTTCTTTTTCTAGGTTCATTTTAAGAATCTGGCATCCAGACCATATTCCCTCCATGCCCATGGACTTTTTTATGAAAAGTCTTCTGAGGGAAGCATTTATGATGATGAGTCTAGTGATTGGTTTAAAGAAGATGATAAAGTTCAGCCAAATAGCAGCTATATATATGTATGGTATGCAAACAGGCGATCAGGACCAGTGCAGCCAGGAGCAGCTTGTCGTTCCTGGGTCTACTACTCCGATGTAAATCTGGTAAGGAAATCAAACTAGAAGTGATAGTATTGCTGCAATTTATCATATAATCATAGAGGTGTGGAAGGATCTCTTGATATTATCTAGTCCAGTCTCCCCTTGCCTGCTCTGGTAGGATCACCTAGAGCAGGTTGTCCTGGACTACACATCAAGTCAGATTTTTGATATCTCCAAATGATGTTATTGTACAGATGTGGAAATGTAAGGTGCTGAACACTTTTTAGATAGCTGTCCTGACTTCTGGGTGTGATGTTCTGACACGAAATTTAATCTCTTATATTCAGTTTAAAGAGGGAGTAAACTGTTGATTAATTTAGAATAGGAAACACTAGTAGATTGAGGTGACTAAAGACATAGAGCACTAGAAATTTCAGGACCCTTCTGCTCTATTTTTAGTGTCTTATGCATTTCCATAGAATGTTTTTGACATCTCTTAGGAAATCTATTCTTACGTTTAATAAGGGTTTACTACCTTGTAGGAGAAAGATACGCACTCAGGTTTGATTGGGCCAATACTGATCTGTGAAAAAGGAACCTTCAGTGCATCAGACAACAACAGCACAAACACTCGAGACTTTTTCTTGCTTTTTATGGTCTTTGATGAAGAAAAAAGCTGGTACTTTGACAAACGCTCTAGAAAGCCTTGTACTGAGAAGACCCGAGAAATGCAACAATGTCACAAATACTATGGTACTTATTTCCTTTTCTCAAGCATTTATGGAGGTAAAGGGAAAGAAAGGTGTTGAGGGAGTTATCTCAGTTCACTTTGCTTGTGAACAAACATAAATCCTGCACGTTAGTTATCTGAATGTTTTTTTTGCTGTTGCTGTTCTCCATTGTACCCATAACAGTCATAGTTTTGTAATAAAAGATTTGCATTGACTGGAAAATTGTTATTAAAATGCAGAAAGGATATTGACCTGAAACTTTAAAAAAGGCTTTTCAATTTAAACAAACAAACAAAAAAAAACATACAAAAAAAAAAGCCCACCAAACCACTCTTTTCGGTAAGAGGTTAATACTGTGGGAAGGTGAATCCTTTTGCAAGAAATATAAAAATACAATAATTTGGCAAATCAACTAGTTCTACTGAAAGAATTTTAAGCAGTTCTAGGACTTCGTGTACTTCTGTGTGGACACAGATTTTATTTACGTAGGGTGGAGTAAGAGGCTAAATGTTGAGAGGTAATCTTTTGTTCTCTTTGAAATAATTGATGGTACATAGATTGTAGTGTGCAGCACTTCAGATCAGAAAAAGTGATGTTTTTCCTGAGTATATTAAATATTTTGATAAATACTTCATTAAATATTTGACTTATTAAAATAACTACTTTCTCACATTTTTTAAGATCTGTTTTGTGAAGTGTTAACCATTCCAGCAATGTTTTTTTTTTTTTTTCAGCCATTAATGGAATTACCTGCGGTTTGCAAGGCCTGAGGATGTATGAAGGTGAACTTGTCCGATGGCATTTGCTTAATATGGGTGTGCCAAAAGACATTCATGTTGTTCATTTTCATGGACAGACGTTCACAGAACAACTGGAGCTCATGAAGTATCAGCTTGGTACATACACACTCCTTCCAGGTAAGTTTGAGAATAAATTCTAAGGGTTGATTAGTACAGTCATATCAATGTAAATGTGAACAGAAGTTGGCTTTGGGCACAGGGAGAAAGAATTTGAGGGTGCTAACTGTCCAGGTGCCAACAGTGGTCAGAAACTCATTATTTGCATCTCACTTAACATTTTGGGAGGTGAGAAATGAAAACATGAGAGATAAGCATAAAGTTGTGGTCAAAACATTTGTGTTTGGGCAAACGTTTTCCTCTCAGATGAATAGAGATGTATACAGAAAAGGAATATTAGTATGGTCCTACTAACACTTCTGATATGTTTTTTCTTCCATCTTTTCAAGGCTCATTTCAGACAGTTGAAATGAAACCACAGAGACCTGGCTGGTGGCTTTTAGACACTGAAGTGGGGGAATATCAGCAAGCAGGAATGCAGGCATCCTTTTTGGTTCTGGAGAAAGGTACTGAATTAAGGTATTTTTTTGGCTAGGGGAATCAAGCTATAAAGTCATCTCTGTCCTTTCAGGGTCACTGAAAATAAATTCGGTGGATTGCTCTGCAAAAGATCAAAATGTGCTTTCAAGGGAGTGGAGTGATTACTGCAAATTTATTCTAAAAGAACAAATGTTCGGCCTTTAGCATACCAGCTTTGAATTAATTGTTTTTCTCACCGTGACCATTAGATTAATTGATTGAAAGACACTGTAGAGATTTATTTGTTGTCTGGGAAAAGAATGGTGAAGTTAAAGTATTATTCAGAATTGCTCTGAGCAATGCCGTCTTAGAACATTCCAGAACATTCCATCAGGATATATGTTGAAGTTAAATCTTCCTTTTAACAACAAACTTATTGTGCTCTCCCCAGAGTGCAAGATTCCAATGGGTATGGCAAGTGGAGTTATACTTGATTCACAAATCAACGCTTCACATCATATAGGTGAGTTAATAGTTGAAAAGATCTGAGCATGATACTGAATGTCACCAGCAAAGTGCTGCAGTTCCATTTATTTTATTTTTACATCTAACAAGATCAGTTCAGTAATGAATTATCTGTCAGGTTAAAAAGCTCTCCAGTTTTTCAGAGACTGCTGTGAACTAGATAGCCCTCATCACTGAATTCAAACACTGTCATGGATCGTCTGTCAGCACTGTAAGCCTGAGAGTCAAGCAGACCTCTGTCGATGGCCTGCTGCATGACCTGTAACAAATATAATTTCATCTTTTTATCCTCTGGGTTCCCTGTTTGAAAATCAACATGAAGTGTTCAAAAAACTTTTGGAGTTTGCTTGTGATGTGAGCTGTCAAAGTGCAAAGTGCATTTGTATTGAAAGATCTGGGAAACTGGCATCCAGAATGATGACAGTTTTTGCTTTCATATAAAAAATTAATTTGGTAAAATGATACCATTTTCTAGAGAAATGGTTAGGATTCCACATAAACAGTAGCAAGTGAAGGTGTACATAAGTTGCACAAACAACCTTTTTTCCTTTTTCTTTTTTTTTCTCCCCAAGACAGATCTTAAAGGAACCAAAGTACTCCATGTTTTAAGCATATCTCTTTAAATTCTTCATATTTTTTTTCTGTAGACTACTGGGAACCTAAGCTAGCCCGATTAAATAATTCTGGAACATATAATGCTTGGAGTACAACAATGACAAATGATCTTCCTTGGATTCAGGTATATATTATGATATGTGTTTGGCCATCTAATGTATGGACGTGTCCATACAATCCTGTGTTGTGATTTTTTTGCAAGTAGTATTAGAAAATTAAGCTGCTTTTGTTGTTATAGAGCAAACTGCTGTTGAAAACAGAAGATGAATCAACTTTGTTTAGAGACGCCATAAACTGCCTACCTCTCTTGGTGTTAACCCAGTCTGTAGTACCAGTGAAGCCCAATGGCTCAACAGCATTGAGCCTTACAATTTAGACTGAAACCATTTGTTGGGCAATTATAGTCATTCTCTCCTCTACCTTTTTTTATGTTTACCTAACAGTATATATTTATTGTTATGTACATTTGTTGGGTGATCATTTAAAGTGTAATATTCTCAAGTAGTACTTAAGATAGTTTTGGAGAATATTTATTTTTATTGGATGCTTCTGTGTTCAGCTTGATGTATCACAGGCAGATGAAGCTGATAAAATTACGGCTTCAAGCACTGTACTCTTCAGGTGCCTCACTTCCATGTTTTTCTTCTATCCAATCACTTTTGCACCAGATGGCTAAGGTAAACCCATACCTATGATTTCTTTAAAATCTTGTGGAAATGACTAGCTGAGGGAAGAGAGAGACTCAAAGTAGTGTTGCAGCATAAGTTCAACAGGTAGCTGTTAACAAGCTGTTGGCTTGTTAATATTTGATATGCTAGCAAGTCAGTGAAGGTGAAGTAGGGGAGCTGTAAAAAAAAAAAAATGTTGAGAAGAGAAATAATTTGATAATGGCTATAGTAATGAGAAGTTGAGGTTATTGCAAGAGATCATGCAGTGGTGTGAATGGAAGGCATATCCCAGAGAATCAGTTCCTCTGCTGATAGGAGCATCTTGCTAATTTGTTCTTAAGTGCTAAGTGTTTGGATCCAGTATCAGAAGAAATGGGGTAGCTTTCCACCTCTTCAGAATAAAATATCCCTTTTTTCAGCCTGGATATACAAAACAAGAGGCAGCTTATGAAAATGTGAGCCTTGGATTTCTCTCTACTACTTTTGCCTATCTGCAAAATAGAGACAGCACTTTTGCCTAGTACAGACACAGATATTTTTGAAGTGCCTTTGTAGTGCTCTGGTGAACACTGGTAAAGTGACCTCTAAAGTAAATACACATGAAATTAGAGACAGTCCAATTCATTTGGACTCCGGCAACTGCTTGTTTTCCTCCTGGAGGTGTTATATTGTGGGTACCAAAATGCAGGGCTCAAAGAATACAACTTATATCATTGTGCATTTCCGACTTTATAAACATTTTTCTGTTCCCAGGTGGACTTTCAAAGACAAGTTCTATTAACTGGAATACAGACGCAGGGTGCCAGGCATTTTTTAAAGTCCTTCTACGTCCAGAAGTTCTTCATTGTTTACAGCAGAGACAAACGAAAGTGGAACACTTTCAGAGGAGACAGCTCTCCAGCAGAAAAGGTTTGTGCATACAATAGGGTAGGGATTGTGACAACCTAGGTGACCTCATTGGATGATACAGTGAGTTGATAACTTTATTTTATGTTAGAGATAATGGAAGAATTGGTGGTCTTCAGAGACTTTGAGTTTGAAACCTCAAAGATATTTACCAATCAAATTCAGACCAGAGAACAAATTGTAAGATAAACCTGCTAGACTGGGATTTAGATTGTCCATGTGACCTTTTCTGTAGAGTCTGGCTACTTCACAAGCATCTCTTCCTACTTTTATTTCCTAAGCCCACATCAACTTTTTGAAAGAAGCAGGAAGATGAACTAAAAATTAGACCCTATTTCATTAGGAACCAAATGCTTCTTCCTTTTTTGTCCTGTCACAACAATTGAATTTTAAACTATCTGAATTGCCTGCAGTAGGCATGTGTGACAAGTTTGGCCATACCCCATAAGAGGCTCCTTTTATACCCAAACACTCCAGCCCTGCCAAATACAGCTTCCTATGGTAGGACTCCCAGATCAAAGCACTTTCTCTTACCTCTCCTTTTGCATCTTTTCCAAGTTTTATATAGTGCATAGCAATGGTTTGCTTATTTGAACTGAAGCTTTTAGATGCTTCCAAATGTGCTAAGATGGGACCATGAAATAATACATGTTGCCCTGCATCATAAGATGCTCCATCATGGTGGAAAGGGCTAATGGCAAAAAAGACTTCCATAACAGAGCAGGCTTTCAGCATCCAAGCTTGTGTTTGCATTAAATGGACTGTATGTGGGTATTTTTTTAAATAGATTTTTGAAGGTAATTCTGATGCCTATGGTATAAAAGAGAACATCATTGATCCCCCTATTATGGCAAGATATATCAGAGTCTACCCAACACAGGCCTACAATGAACCTACTCTTCGCATGGAGCTCCTTGGCTGTGAAGTAGATGGTAAGAATGATTCGTGTGCTTGTGCTTCTTTTCTGGCAATTTTTGAACTTCTATGTTAAATGAAGCTAAAATTGTGAGTGTTCTCCAATTCCAGCTTTGTCACTTAAACTATGGCCACTTGGTTGAACATGGCACTTCTCTTAACAGGTTGCTCTTTGCCTCTTGGAATGGAAAATGGAGAGATCAAGAATACTCAGATAACAGCCTCATCTGTTAAGACATCCTGGTTTAGCACCTGGGAGCCTTCCCTCGCCCGTCTCAATCGGAAAGGAAAGATAAATGCCTGGCGAGCCAAGGTAACAAATGGAAAAAGAGGGACAAGAGCAGGAAAGCTCTAATAAACTTGTACTCTGTGCTCTTGTGCTTTCTGCACACTATGCCCAGTGCCAAACATGATAGGTTACCTCACAATTCTTTAACAACCTTGTGAGAAGAAACCGATTCAATTCTCACTAGAGAACTTGTTAAACTTTTGGCAACAGCAGTGAAATCATGTTTCGGAGAGATGGATGGTGCACTCGGATCCACAGCCTGCAGCACTTCCCTGCGGAAATCTCTCTCTTAATTTCACTAAATGAACACGTTTGAATATTTGGCTCCATGGAGCTAAGGAAACCCTTCCTGGACTGGCTTATTGTCAGTACAGCGTAATGGATCTGAGGCTGCAGATTTTGTGATTCATTCTGCCCCTGTTCTGCTGAAAATCTTCAACGAGGCAAGTGAATTGCATCTGCAAAATAGAACTGCATTTATTTATGAAGCACCTTCAGAATTGCTGGAAGCAAGCATTTGCTAGAAGTGTTTGGTAACGATGTTATGTACAAAGTACTTTGAAATTTGCTGGAAGCCACTGTTTTATATAAGCATTTGATATTAATATTATATATTGCATTTTAACATTGGAGATAAATCTATTATTGTGGTGGGTTGACTTAGGCTTTTTGCCTGGTTCCCACCAAGTCACTGTCTCACTCCTCCCCCTCCTCAGCAGAATGGGGAGAAAAAAGCTATGAAAAAACTCATGGATTGTGATAAAGGCAGGGAGATTGTTCACCAGCTAGCGTCACAAGGCAAAAACACTTGACTTTGGGAAGCTTAATTTAATTTATTGCTAACTCATTACAGAGCAGGAGAGTAAGAACAACAACAAGCTAAGAACACCTTTCCCCTCCACCTCTTCCCAGGCTCAACTTCACTTCTAACTCTCCTGCCTCCTCCTTGCCAAATGGCAATTGGTGACTTGGAGCTGTGGTCAGCGCACAGGCTTTCTCTTTGCTCCTTCTTCCTCTACTCCAGCATGGGTCCTTTACACAAGGTGGAGTCCTTTGGGAGTAAACTGCTCTAATGTAGGTTTGCCACAAGATTTAGTTCCTGTCCGGCAACCTGCTCCAGTGTGGGCACCTCTCCATGGGCTGCAGTTCCTGCCAGGAGCTTGCTCATGAGTAGGCTGTCCTTGGGCTACACTTTCTCTGGGGGGATGTCCACCTGCTGCAGCATGAGTATCTGTTCTGAGATAGCACATGATGGACTGCAGGGAACAGCTTGCTTCACCATGGTCTTCTCCATGGGCTGCAGTGGAATTTCCTCCTCTCCACTGACCTGAGTATTTGCAAAGTTGTTTCTCACATTTTCCTTCTCCTCCTCATTCATAGCTGTTGCATGTTTTTTATCTATTCCTAAATGTGGTATCAAAGAAACAAGCAGCATTGCTCATTGGCTTAGCTTTTTCCATCTCGAATCAGCTTTATCCAATACGAAACAGGCAGTTCCTGGTCTCATCTCACACAAACCACTTCTGCAGTTCCCCCACTATCAAAACCTTGCCATATAAATGTAATAGTTTATTTTCAATATTTATAAAAAAATACGTGAAAATCTTGAGATACCCATACACCACCTGCAATGAAGAAGTTAATTGTACTGGCCACAAAGTGTGCTAATGACTTTTGTTTTTGCTTTACTATTCTTTTCCTTTTTGCAGTTCTGATACAATCTTAACTACATTGGTTGCTCTGAAAGTAATACATCCTTTTTATTCTTATGGAAACTACAACAGATACAAAGAGCACAATAACACTATTTGACTGAGAAAATCCTCAGCTACAAAACAGTATTTTTCAGTGTAGTCACCACCATTAGCTGTGTATTTTCACCAGCAATGAACTGTATGCCACACTGGTAAGAAGTTACACCAGCAGAGGTGATCCAATGTCACTTTCCAAATGGTTGAATTCAGTTACACGCCTTTGCTTCATCTTCACTTCCACATCAGACTGTCCCTCTTCTGCCATCTGTCACACAGCAACAACATGTAATGGAATACTGATGGGAAGGTTCAGTCTCTGCAGCCATCCCATCAACATCTCTGACTCCTGGGCCAACATAATAACATAGGAGGCATTACCTTCAGAGCAGACCTTGTATCCTTCAATAGGAATTTTCACTTAAGCAAATAAAATGATATACATGTTTTCTTACGGGTAACCCTTCTTATCAATTACAGTCAAACAACAACCAGCAGTGGCTGCAAATTGATCTCCTCACAATTAAGAAGATAACTGCTATTGCTACCCAGGGGGTCAAGTCTGTATCAACCGAAAACTTTGTGAAAACCTATGTTATTCTCTACAGCAACCAAGGTTCGGAGTGGAAATCCTATACAGAAGGTTCAAGCTCAGTGGCAAAGGTATCATCTTCAGCTCAGACAGCTCTGATATTGCTGTGTTTTCTGAGCACAGTAAGGGCCCAAAGGCAGAGCACTCAGCCAAAAAGCTACTCTCTCAGAATTTAAAATGTTAGGGAGCTGGGGTCACCAAGATAATGTCGTAATATCAGTCTGATTTTTCACAGTACTTTACAGTAATAAAAGGGAAGAACACCAAATCCGTAGAGAATGCAGTCAACTTTGTGATAAAAGGAACTGATGATACTTGTAAAGAAAGACATTTCGTTTGAATGCACAAGGCCATTTAATCTTGATGAACAAAGGATTTTCAAGGGCCTCTTTCCAGCTTTTTTTTATTTTTGCCTTTAGTTTATGATATAAATCAATGAGCATTTATGTGTAACGCAGCTGGAGAGTTCTGGATGCCCAAGAGCTGGTGAAATACTTTATATTATTACCTCTATCACTTTACATCAGCCTGGCCCACGGGGGCAGATGGAGGTGAAATACGGGAAGTTTGGTTTTGTAATCCATTCAAATTAGAAAGGAACCTTTTGTGATGTGAATGGACAGCACAACAGAGGAGGTTGAAATGCTGATGGCCTGAAATAGTGTCAACCCAGCATTTCAAGAGGAAACTGCATTTTGCATAAAATCAGCATTGAGCTGGTCCATCTGCTCTGGGCTGCTGATGCAGTGGCTTAGAACCATTTTAAAAAGAAAAGAAGAAAAACCAGCTTATTTTAAAGTGCTGCCTTTTACCTAATACTGTATTCTGTATTTGCAGGTTTTCTCTGGTAATGAAAACAGTAACGGGCACGTCAAGCATTTCTTCCACCCACCTATCCTGTCCAGGTTTATCCGCATTGTTCCAAAAACGTGGTATAATGGTATTGCCCTTCGGGTGGAACTTTTTGGCTGTGATTTTGGTGGGGATCTGACTGCAAAAAGAACTGAGAAGTCTGAGAGCTCTTAACCTGTCTGCAATCATCACACAGAGAAACTTCTTAAGAAACAAACAACAAAAAAACCCCCCACAAAACCCAAACTCTTAAAGTGATCATACTTAATAGTCTAGATGTGTGCTTCATCAAAGGACCTAATGTGTTGCCAACAAGAATCGAGAGAGGGTTCTTTGGCATGCATCCCATTCCTATAAATACATGCTTCAGAAAGAAGCTTCTTTTCTGTGGAAATAAATAGCTGTCCCTTCTATTTTATATATTCTTCATCTTAACGAGTAGACTGTCTTACTTTGTACTTAATTTTATGTCTTTAAATATCTGCAATACTTCTGCAGCAGAGAGGAATAATAGAAAGCTACTGGTGGACATTCTCCACGTGTAGGGCTGAGAGGGAAAACCAGTGCAGACATGGAGCTGCCATTCTGCGTTCCAGCAATGACCTGTTAAGAAATTACTGTAGAGGATGAGCTCACCTCCACACACCTTTCATCTATGCTCTGACAAGGGTAGAAAGCATCCCAGCATCGAGGCATATGTATCCTCTCTTCTTTGAGAATGGGGGTTCACATTATTGATTTGGTACTTACACAAAAAGCACACTGAAAATGCTATGGATTTTAGATAAAATTTTATCTTCAGTGCCCAGGAATGGGGAGGTTAACCAGCAATATCTATTGCCCAAAAATGAGAAGGGAAGCGTATGTGCATTTCTCACAGGATGGCCACATTTAGTGACAACACCTATGCAGTCCATCGTTCCAGGATAGGTTCAGCTAAGCTTTCAGTAGTGCCATCATGCAGGATTCCATCCTGCAAATTAATTGCGGAACTTGCATTTATCACATGGTTTCCTTGAGAAATGTGGAATTTTTGAAGTTGTTTTTGAGCCTCATATGGCATTATCCAGCTTACTTCAGCAGTTTTTCAATCCTTAGTGCATGTTTCAAAATAAGGATGTAAAGCAGGAGTGTAAAGTAATTCTTTTTTCTTTTCAATTGTCAAAAACTGTTGTCATTTTTCACTAAAAATAAAGATAACACTGTAGCATGAAAAGCATCAACATTTTACTTTGTATATTTGCCTTTACAGTAGTACATCTTCACCAATAATTAGTGAAATTTCTATTGCAGAAGAAAAATTTTTTGCTGAATAGGAAATGTCAGTGCTAATTAAAATTAACTTCAAATTGTGGAATAGTATGAATTCAGTTTATATTATGCGTTAATTCAATATAATTTTTTCCTCTTGAAAGATTGGTTACTTAATATTTTATGGCGGTGCTTGATTTATTTTTGTTTGATACCTCTACTAAGTTGCATCACAAGCTGTATTCACTTAGATGAAAAAATTTTGAACTTTGGAGACACTGTTTACCCTAGAATACAAATATTAAATGCTTGTGAAGTTTGGCAGAACAAGAGTTTTGTTAAGAAGTACTACACAGTCTCTGCTTGGGGTTGGCCTCCCAGGTAACAGCAATGGGATGAGGGGTAATGGCCGTAAATTGCACAAGGGGAGGTTCAGGTTTGATATGAGAAAACATTTCTTCTCAGAAAGAGTGGTGCTGCAGTGGCACAGCTGCCCAGGGAGGTGGTGCAGTCACTGTCTGTGGAGGTGCTCAAGAACTGCGTAGATGTGTCACTGAGGGAAATGGTTGTGTGCATGGACTGACAGTTCATCTAAGTGACTTTAGTGGTCTTTTCCAGTCTTAACAATTATGCTTTAAGAAGGCTTTAAGAAGTGGTTTTTAAAGGTTCTAAATAAGTAATTATTTTATGTAAACTTAGACAGGTGCAGGAGCAGGACTCCATACATCTGCGTTGGTTTTCCAAGTTGGAAGCTCTGCTTATGCTTGCTAACAGATGGGACTTTGGTCAGTTTGAGCCAGCTGTCCTGGTTGTCCTCTTCCAACCTCTTGTGCACCCCAGCCTACAAGCTGGAGGGACAGAGTGGAAAAAATAGAAGACCTTGACACTGTGCAAATGCTGTTCTGCAATAGCTAAACCACTGTCAACATTGTATTAGCCACAAATCCAAAACTCAGCACCATCTCTGAGGAAAATCAGCTCCATCCCTTGCTAGACTCAGTACGATCTCACTCCTTAATCCACATCATTTACATCACACTCAGCTCTTACACTGTACAATACATCTTCAAGATCCTCACTAACCACCACCTCGTTTCTCATCCTTTGATGCATGCGTACACAGATATTATCTTCTGAGCCTGTGGTTCATTTCTGTGAAACATCCATTGAGTTCATAGTCCATGACTGGGGCTCCGTTTGCTAAGGTCGTTGCTTGGGAAGGGAGAAGTGTTGTATTGAGTTACTGGAGTTCCAGCACGTCCAGCACAGAAGCATTGCCCAAGCAGTCTGTCAGCCCGGGTACATGGCCAGTGTTCCTAGGCACAGCAGAGTAAGGTGATAAGTGCACTGAACAGCAAAAGCCAAAAACAGTCTCTAATAAGCACTAGACTCTAATTAAGGCTCAGGACCCTGCCTATTAGCAGCTAAACAGCTCAAATAGCAACAAATCCTCTGGCACAAATCCTCTGGCACTCTGATTAAATCTGCCATTATCTCAAACCCCTTTTTGGGCACCAAAAAGGACTGCGGCAGGGTGACTGCAGCCAGCAGGGAAGCCCCCACCCCTTTGCTTGCTCACTCCCCCTGACTAAAAGGGCAAAAGCGAGAAACATTTGCAGATCAGCATAAAGACAGTCTAATAAGCAAAACAAAGTAAGGTATTAATTTGCTACTTCCCAATGGCGGGCAGAAATCCAGCCACTTCCCGGAAATTAGGGCCTCAGTACGCCAAATGCCATGACCTTGAATATCCCTCCTTTTTGTGCTCTCACCCAGCTTTTATAGCTGAGCGTGATGCCACGTAGCACAGAATATCTCCGTGCTTAGTTTGCACTAGCTGCTGTGTTTTTTTGTCCTCTCAGCCTCTCACCTGCCCGCTTGCTGCAGGCCACAGTGGAAACAGAGAAGGCCTCGGCGCTGTGCAAGCAGTTTAGCAATAGCTGAACAATCAGTGCCCTGTTAATATGGTTTTAGTCACAGATTCAAAACAAAGCACCTGGGGGTTTCTGTGAAGAAAAATAACTCCATCCTAGTGAAACGAATTACACAGAATATTTCCATATGCAAATGGGGACAAATTCCTTCTGTTCACAGGAAGGGAGATGTGAAAACATGCCTGCATGGGATCTGCCAAACCAAACTGAAGGTAATCTATGCTTAGCGAGCACTCTGGTGGCTGGAAAAGAAAGAGTTTTCATCACCTGTATGAAGCAGTCAGCATAGATGGAATCTGCCAAGGCTTTAGAAGATGTGTAGTCAAAATGGTCAGACTGGCACTACCTTTTACACACCATGGAATAAATCCTGTGTATGTTGAAATGAATTGCAAAATACTTAAGGGGAGCAGGAATTCCTGCAGTTCTCTCAAAGCAGAGAATAAAGATGTGCATCAGAACATGAAGCAAACAAGCTGTTTTGGACTAAAGCAGAAATGTAGTTCTGGGCCTGGGAGTAGTTGCATCTCACCAGTAATGTTTCCCCTCAGTCTGAGGGTGCCTTGCACTGCCCTCCAGATCCAAAGCCCGAGAGCTAACTGTCTGTAGCCTCAAATGAATGATAACAGAATTGCTGCCCTCTAATGCTTGTTCCAGCTTCCAGGTGGCCTTGGGGGGCCCAAAGCATCTCCAGACGGTGGTATAGGGATAGCAGTGCACAAATCCCTGTGTTTTTCTCACTAAATGCCACTGAGTGTTCCCTTCTGCTTGCCAGAAGCAGTGGCCATGCTGTGTCACACAGAAATTGTGCAACTGGTTGTGGAAGTGAGGTGGACATACACGTAAACACAGCTGAGCAGTTCAGAATCAGATGTGCGAGCTCAGTATTCAGGCAGGTTTGTACTGACTGAAAAGTCTCGACGTGATTCAGGCAGCAGAGCAGCCTTCTTGCTCATAGAATAGATGAAGGCTCCATTTTCTGCTGGTTCATTGCTGGCATGCAATGCCAGCTTTGTTCTGGCCGTGCCTCACATGCTGCAAAGTGACTGCAGCTGAGCTGGCTCACCTCCACCAAGGCGTCCTGCTGTTTGCCAAGTGGGTGGTTCCCTTCACAACACAGGCAGAGCAAGGCCCAGTGGGAATACAAAGCTGCACATTACGCAGGAATCAGAGAAAACGTGGATTGTCTATCTCTCAAAATGTGCATGAAAATAGATGCAGAGGTGGATCTGGGCTTTGGGACACTTCACCTATTAGGGATGTCACTGAGTGTGTGTGGCAAAAGTAAGGCATGCCTGTGTGCCTTACTTGGTACTTCATGCCTGAAGTGCCAAGAAAACTCTATGGAAAAAGCATCAGGTAGCAATCTGGCAGATGTCCAGCCTTCAGCAGCGACCTGATACGGCCGTGAGCACAGATGGCTTAACCAGAATTATGGGACTGTGCCAAAGTGGCAAAACAATGGATTGCAACTTCATATGCAGTGATATGCAGGAAGTAAATTTCTGACAGGAAAAGATCTTTTGGAGACACGCCAAGGGAGGAAGAAGGTGTGAGGAAAGACTGTTTATTAACATGTTATTATCTATCGCCACAGAAATGAGATGAAACCCTATCTTGGGATAACCAATTGCTGTTTCCTATTAGTGAGTCATTCATTCCACTTAGTGAGCCCTTCTTGCTCTCACTCCTTTATTTTGTTAAGTTTATTCATGCTCATTGTATCTCATCCACCCAGTTTATCCACCCACACTTTCCTATCATTACTGTGCCCCGTTCTCCACTTCTTTATTACACCCAGTGTTTGTATTATGCTTTAATTACAATAACCACCATCTTCTTAGAAGTTCATGTAACACTTTCCAAAATGGGACGTGGAATCATTCTCAGGTGTACTGGGAACATCTGTGACACCATTCCTAATAGGAGAAATGCTATGCTGAGCCAACTGTGACCTAGATATGTCTAAAGGCACAAATTCAGAATGGTCCACATGCTTCTACATTTAATGAAAGCACTGGGTTTGTTCTAACTCTGCTTGATCCACTGCGTTCTTTTCCAGCACTCAGCATGAAAATTTGCACACTGGTATCCCCATCTGTGGCACACATAAGTGACTTTTCACTTTTTTCCCTGCAACTGACTGAAAAACATTTCAAAAATGTTCTGCCCAAAATGGAAATGTGTATTGCTGTGCAATGACTCATCTTAGACTAAGAGTTAATCTGAGATCTTGTGGCAACTGATTCCTCAGTGATTTCCCCATGCACAGCTTTCAGGATGTGTGGCCTACCAGTCATGTTGAACACAAGATCAAGCAAGATCAGAGGTGATGAACACAGCACTGGAGGAGACACATGGTGGAATAATGCAGTCACATGCTATATCACAAACTATGGGCAAAAAGCAGTGACATTTCAGAAAAAATAAAAATAAGATGAATTAGCATAGAAATACTGTGCTAAAATATCTTGGACTTCCAGATTGTGTTGTAATAAAACAGAAGCAGAAAATATTTGTCATTGTTCCCTGCAATAGAAAAGGGCTGTTGTATTCTTTTAGTGAAGGACATTTTCTTGCAATTCAAGGGCAATTGATCAGATTATAGCAAAATAGACATGGCAATGGTTGTTGACCCTTGCTTCATTTCTCTAAAAAACAAAATTGCAACATTCCTGCAGGAGTTTTCTGGCTCTCAAACAGCCAGAATGGTTCCAAAATGGCCATGGCATTGAAAGAATATCCTAGCAGAACTCAAGTAATCTTATTTTTTGAAGAGGGGAAAGAATTATGTAAGAGGAAAGGATCATGGTGCAGAAACAATTCTGTTCTTAATGCTTTTTTAAAATCACTGATTTACTGCTTGATGGGATAATGCTGTATTTGTCCCTCCAGTGAAATTTTTTTCTTTCATTTTTTTTAGATGCTGGGGAAACACATGTTCTGTGCTTATAGAACAAAGCTATTCTCTTGAATAGGGGAGAGACCTTCAGTGTCTGGAACTAACAAACCCCAGACACATAGGAGGTAAAAGAAATTAGTGCATCTGAGTAAAGATATTGATGTGAGTGCTTTTGAATTAACCCCTCATGGCTGTCAAATTTCTGTAATCTCCTGTTCAGAGCCCTCACATTATCAAGAGATCTGTGAGGAGGAAGTGGAAGAGGCCTTGTGGTAAACTAAGCATGCTTCATTTCAGAAATAATTTGGCCTTTTTCCATCTCTATTGCATTCCAACACATATACTAGTTAGTAACATCTATTTCCGCAGATTAATTAAACAGATATAATCGTGAAACCACAGAAATTAGTTGCTGCCCTTTGTCATACCTACGTGCTTTTGTTCTGTCCATGCTCAGCAAAGAAAACATCTGTTTTACTCCCTTGTTTTAACGAGTTCCTGAGTTATCTGGACCATCTTAGTACTCTCACATACTGGCTTTTCAAGAGGGCAGGAAGCTTTTAACATACAGAGGCTTTTCTCCAAACAGCTTGGTAAGACTTTAAGAGAACTTCCCTCACACATACATTTTACAAAATCCTACACAGCAAACTGTGGGCCAGAACTGGTTACCAGTACTCCCCTCTGATGCACATTTGTGTGAAACTTCTCCCTGTTTATAGTGCAGGTAAGGCGTGACTTGAAAATGTCATTGTCTTAGAACTGAACTGTCCATTCAGATGAGCTACTTGGAACCCATGCCCAACAAAGCATCTTCTAGGGGTGATAGTTCCAGCCTCACTTAAAACTAAAAGGGATTCTTAGTTGTTAGCATAAAGGAAAACAGCAGTAGTGCCTTTCTAAAGGGATTGATGTGATTCTTTTCTTCCAAAGTGCCAACAGCAATTTATGAGATTGCTCTGAAAATCTGAAATGTTCTGGGCAAGTACAGGTGGATTGCAAGCTTTGCTTGTCAACAGAGGAGTAGGAAACAGAGCTAGCATGTCCCCTGGCCTGCCAAAGAACTGGAGGTTATTTGAGGAAACTCATACACTGACAGCAGTTCTGAGTGATCAGGTAGCACAGCACAGAAGATGCCACCAAAGGAGAGGGCTGCATGAGGAACAAGTGGGCTTATGTCCAGGGAAACCCAGCAGGAAAGGCTTTTTGAGCTAGTGGGCACTGATCTGCAGCCATCAGGGTCAGTGGGATTCTCAGAGATTCATATTTACTCCATTGCATTTGCACTTCTTCATAGACGAGTTGAAGATAAGGACTTGCTTATTGCTACCCAAGTGACATTTATTTTAATGCAAATTGCATCACTGCATCCAAGATCAGACCAAGTTTTTAATGGATTCCCTATGGCTTTGGTTTCCTGAGAAAGCCTGGAGCACTTCAAACAATACTTTGCAGGTTCTTTTTCTTACACAGCGCTTGGAGGCCCAATCTAGATTCACTGACTGCTGTCTGTATCACCTAGGTACACACACTGAGCTGACATAACTTCTGCTCTGGCCTGCACCCTGGAAACCACAGCTCAGATCCAGTGGTGTAGCTCTGAGGCATGGACGTCCAACCTTTAGGCTTGCCTGGGCTGAATGAGTGAAGAGGAATTGTCTTGGGCCACACATATGTAGTTGTTCCAAAAGTAATGCCTCCTATTTATTTCCATGGAAATGACAACAGATCACAAGGAGCACAATAACACTGCTTAATTGATTGAGCAAATTCTCAACTACAAAACACGATTTTTTCACATAGTCACCATAGTCACCAGCTGTGCGTTTTTGCCAGGAATGAATAAGAGCCTGTGTGCCAGGCTTGTAAAAATATGTACCAGTGGAGATAACCCACTGTCACTGTTGCCACTGCTGAAACACACCACCCACCACCTCACTGTGCTCACGTCCACTGTTTGGTCTTCAGAAATCTTTCAGCAAGTGTCAGTGGACACCAATGGGTGCCATTTTTTCCTCACCGAGGAATTCAATGACACACCTTTGCTTCATCCACACCACCATGTCAGAAGCCATTCTGCCAGACTGTCCATCCCTCTGCTGCCATCTGTCACACGGCAACCAAGTGTAATGGAATATTTGCAGGAAGTTTAATCTCTACTGCTATACCGTTTACATCTGCCTTTGGCATTGTGGGCAACATGATAAAAAAGGAGGCATTAATTTCGGAGCAGATATAGATATATAGTTAATGTATGTAAGTAACAGGTGGGACATGCCTGCTCTAGGGGCTGCCATTTTAGGAAGGACAAAGGCCAATCATCAGATCCTGGGAGCAGCCTGGAAGCCGTGGGAAGTGCTGCCCCTAAGCAGGATGCACCATGGGACCCCCAAATGTTTAGCTGAGTTTTACACAGCTAAGTATTCTTATTGACCTAGAATACTTTGTATTTATATCTATTCAGGTACAATGATGGAGATGGTAATAAAAACCTGCAATTCAAGGAATCTATTCTGAGGCCAAGAAGAACATGTTCTTGCCTGCCTACTTGTGCATAACCAAATGCTTTTGAGGGCTTTTATTTTGCATCTTCATGCACTGAGCCTCAGCTAGGAGGAAGATATGCAATGGCAAAGGTGGGAGGCCCTTTTGCATACTTTCTGTGGCCTCAGCTAGTTTGGGGAACAAACCTTAGGTAGATAGAGTAGGAAGCCACAGCAGTGGTAGCAGTGTGGTGGAGATCAAGGGAATGCAGCACAGGATGAGGTAAAATAGGTGGATAGTAAACCAGTGTGGGATAGATCAAGTGGCAGAGCAACAAACAGTTTAGAGGGGGACTTGCAAAGCTTTCAGAGCAGCAGTCCTGGGTGATGCTTTAGATAACTGCTTTGAATGTAATAGTTTCATTTTCTTCTCTTATCCAGTATTTCCTCTGGCTGGACAACAAGGTATTGCTATTAGTGAACTACCGGAGTGCTTCCAGCTCTTTATCTTCCTAAATTGAAAAAAGTGGGGGAGATCAGTAGCTAAAGGAAAGAAAGAGCCAGCACAGCACAGCACAGCAGGGCAGCACAGTGCAGAGCGGCAGGTGGAGGCCCTGTTTGTTGAGCTGGTTTCCAGGCAAGGCTCGTGCCTGCCCTTGGAGAAGGGGGAGGTGGGGACCAGTTGGGGTAGAGCGGCAAGGGGAGGACTGCAACGGTAACACACTGAGTGAGTTTTCCTTCTGTCCATACACAAGAGGGGCATCAGTCTTCCTTTCAGTAATCAGTTCTGAATGCGTATTGTAAGCTGCACAACCAGAGGACCTCTCACTTACACTGTTCAGACATGGGATGCGATGCTCGGACTGAATCGTGTTCTCTAGTGGACTCTCGGTTACTGCCGTTTTGTATACATCTTTTCCTGAACTGATGCATTTTTCTGCTAATTTTTCAACGGGCAGGTGAACAGTTTTTGCACAGTTTTCTCCATCCTCTCCTTTCTCCCTTATTTCCCCTCCTTTCCCCTGCTCGCTCCCGGCCCCGGCCACCTCCCCCCACCAGTTTGCTACCCTACCTTCGTTCCCTGCGTTCCCCACCCGCCCGAGACCAGCGGTTCCGGGACCCCAGAGGCCGGCCGCGCCGCCCCCATCTCCCCCCATCCCACACACGTGCTCTTCTCCCGCCGTAGCCCTCCCACCTCCCGCTTCCCATTGGTCGGCCTGCCCGGGAGGAGGAGGTTTCGTCCAATGAGAAGGCGTCACGCAGCCCCGCCTCCGAAGCGCCAGCGAATGGGCTTTAAGAGCCGCGCGGCGGGCCGGCGGTTGGAGGTGCCTTTGGGGAGGGAGGTGACCTCTCAGCCTCCTGCGCCGGCATGGCGGGGCTGCGGGGGGCCCGGCCCGCGAGGAGTGGCCCCGGCTGCTGCTGGGCTCTGCCCACCGGGCTGCTGTGTGCCTACGGCTTCTTCTGCAGCGTGCGGCCCTCGGAGCCGTTTCTCACCCGGTACCTGCTGGGGCCGCTCAAAAACCTCACCGAGACGCAGGTACTGGGGTGCTCGGCACCGGGTGCCCGCTTTTTATTTCCATTCGCCGCGGGGTGACCGCCGTCTCTTCTCCTCCTCTTCTCCTCCCCCTTCAGGTGTTCAACGAGATCTACCCGGTGTGGACGTACTCGTACCTGGCACTGCTGTTCCCGGTGTTCCTGGCCACGGACTACCTGCGCTACAAGCCCGTGGTGCTGCTGCAGGGCCTGAGCCTCATCGTTACCTGGTTCTTGCTGCTCTACGCCCAAGGGCTGCGTGCCTTCCAGCTCCTCGAGTTCTTCTACGGGATGGGCACCGCCACAGACATTGCCTACTACTCCTATATCTACAGCGTGGTGGATGTGGATCTGTACCGCAAGGTCACCAGCTATTGCCGCAGTGCCACGCTGGTGGGCTACACGGTGGGCTCTGTGTGCGGGCAGCTTCTCGTGTCCCTGGCAGGGTGGTCCCTCTTCAGCCTCAATGTCATCTCCTTGACCTCCATCTCCGTTGCCTTTGGCACAGCGTGGTTCCTGCCGATGCCAAAGAAAAGCCTTTTCTTCCACCATGCTGCCACTCGGCCCTTCAGCTTGGAGATGAAGGTCATGGACTGTAAGAATGGGGCCATCGTGCAGGACCAGCCTGGCGTGCTAAGGGTGCCTGGATGGGAGGATGAGGTCAAAATGCCCTTAAACAGGGAGGGGCATTCAGCAGAGAAAAAGGTGAGCTCCATCCTCCTCGTATGTTTGTGTATGTACGTGTCCATAGGTGCAGTATCCAACAGCAAAAAGCATCCCTTCACCTATCCTGCTTCCTTAGTTATGGCAAGGCAAATCTTTTCCTGGTTTCCTCTCTCTGATAGAGCTCAATAGGCTACTCCTTGATTTTTCTGAAGTCACTCTGCACCTGTTACAGGGCTTTGGCTAGAGCTCTCTGGCTGTCAAATCCCTATCCAATGTTACAAGGTGTATCTCAGGGTACTGAAAATTCTGTGCTTGTCCAGATGCTGTGTTCACTTCTAGATATGCCTGTGAATCTCAGAGGCAAGAAACTGATTTTCCTGCACCCATGTCTTGAACGCTTTTGCTTCTTTGAATATTATGCAAACTGTGGTAATAAGCTATTGGTTTCTGTCTTATGATCCAGGGAACTGCTCCAGGAAGGGAGCTGTGGTAGTCCTGGAGAGCACTTACAGACTGGTGCTGGATATTTATGGGGGGGGGATAGAAATACAGATAAATTGCAGGGAATATCTTTGGTGTTTAGTTTAGTGCATCCTAGTTGTGCACCACAGTTGATGCCAGCAGTACCCTAGCTGCTGCAGACCTGTGACCTCCAGCACAGCCAGCGGGGGCTCCCAGCTGCTGCAGGCTGTTACACGTGTGTTTGCAGCTTGTTGAGATGTGTGAGAACCTGTGGTGGCACAGGGCAGGTTTGGGGTCCTGAGGAGGGTCAGCATTGCTCTCAGCTGTGAGGAGTGATGCTTCTTTTAGAACAGGGCATGAGGTAGGCGTGTCTGCTGCTTTGGGCAGCGGAGATGTGATTAATCTTGGCAAGCAAGCCAGGATCTGGAGTGAGAGGAATGGGGAGTTGGACTTATACTTATTTAATTTTGAGATGGGTTGTGTTATTCTTGTGTGTGTCAGGGCTGGGGTTTGCTCCCCAACAAGGGGGCTTTATGCCCTAGCAGCCAGGCAGCAGGTTTGGACACAACTTGCACATTCCCTATTGCTGAGTTGGCAGGGGAAAATGAAATGAGTCTTTTGTTTTCTTTTCTTAAAGGAGGGATGTATGTATCTTTATCTTGCTCTGTCTTATGTTGGAAAGGAAGGGCAGCAGCACGGCACTTCAGTGGTTTTTGCACGTGCTTCTGCAGATTTTCTGCTTTTAGGGCAGGAGTGGCTTTACTGAGGAGATTAAAAGCAAAAGTATTTATCCATGTTCTACTTGCCTGAGTATTTGTTAAACAGGACTGAAATTCAGTGCCAATAAATGACAGGATTAATATCACCTCTCTTCCCCTTCTATTTATCTGGCTCCCAGCCCCCACTGCCAGGGACAGGACTGCTCCAGAACTCGTGCTGGGGAAGGTGGGGGAGGGGGAAAGAATTCAGAACCAGCCTGGGGTTGGGTCACACCAGGTGCCAAAATCTGAGAGGCATTGCTGCCTGGCTGCAGCCTTAATTAAGGTAATGGCAACCATGTTTGATGAATGTACCATTATTTGCAGTATCACTAATGTACAGAAGCACCGCCAGGGGAGGGGGAGGAGCCTGTCTTGCTTATCAGGTACAAGTCTGTGTCAAGCTTGCAAATCAGAGTCTGCAGTGTGTGACGGTCACAGCTACTGTTTTTCCTGCACCTAAATGCATACTTTGTGTGGATGCTGACTTCTTCTCACTTTGTTCTGATGGACTTTGCAGAAGCAGCGTATGTGCAGAGTAAGCATCTTGCCTTTGGCAAAGCACTGAAGGGACCATGTGCTATTAAATAATGATGCTCAGAAATTGGTGGTACTTCAAGAAGTGTAAAAGGGGATCTCAGAGTGAGATCAGAGCCTTTATTGGGGATTTCAGTAGAGACATCTCAAAATGAGACTTGTGGTTTGAAGGGAAGCAGTGCTGTGCAGTGGCTGTGTGTGCAGAAGTTCACACCGACAGGTTTCCCTGCAGGGAGTTTCAGCTCCTAGGGGCTGGTGATGCAGCTGGGATCAGGGTCATGACTGAATCACATCCCATGTGAAGCAACTGCTGCTCGGGCTGATGTGAGAAGGGTGGACTTTGCAAGCAGCTATGGCTACAAAGTGAATGCATGCTTGCTTCCTCTGCTGATTTGGAACAAAATAGTGAGGAATGTTATCCCTAAGACTCATTACTTAAATTTTTTTTCAAACCACTTTGTGGGTCTTTTCCTCTTCCTTCTCCCTCTTGTGTTCTTTCTAGAAAGATCTGGAAGAGAAAGGTTCACTCCTGCCTCATTCCCTTTGTCAAAGAACTTCTATGTGCAAGAATTGTCGTTTGTGATGGTGTCTGAGGATCTAAAGAGAATGAAAGGTCCTTCCATCAGACAATATCTCTCTTCTAAGAGCACTGACTGACATTAACAGGGATAGAGAGTGGTGCAATGGTACCGCTTCTTTGAATTCTTAACCCCTGAATGCTGGTTCTAAGGACAATTGACTTTTATTTCTGAGGGGAAATATTTTTAAAAATACTGTTACTTGAACTCTTTCTATGCTGATCCAAATTCAATCAGACTTGCTAGGATTTAATAAATGAGCTGTCAGTGATGCTTTTGCCTTTGAGGAATGACTGACTTCTGATCTTGTTCCCTCAAAGTGGATGTTGTCCTTAGTCTCTTCTCCCTGTTACCTGTCAGTTGCTCATGTAATGCTTCTGGTAATCAGCAATTACTGCTCTGTAATGAAAGACAGAAATGGGGAGGGAGCGTGCTTGTGACTGAGACCTTCCATCCCATGTAAGGGGTCAGCCATTACGTTGGTTACCTGGTTAGGGCAGGGATCAGCTCCTGGGACCTCTGTGTGATGAGGAATCCTTCTTGTTCACTGCTTGGTGCAACTTTGTGTCTTAAATTGGTTCTGTTACTCCTCAGTGACCAGACCTCTTGGAAGCTGTAATTTTGTGGAGCAGCCTGAAGTATTTATAAACAGACTAACATTTATATCTCCCTCCCTCTCTAACTTCTGCAGGAACAGAAAATAGATGCCTTAAAAGTCCTCAAGGATCTCTGGCGGGACTTCCTGCAGTGCTATTCCTCTCGGACCATGCTGTGCTGGTCAGTCTGGTGGGCGCTGTCTACTTGTGGCTATTTCCAGGTCATCAATTATGCTCAGGGCCTGTGGGAGATGGTGCTGCCTTCTGAAAGCAGAGAGATCTACAATGGTGGTGTGGAAGCAGCCTCAACGTTGCTAGGTAAGCTGCTAATGTAGCTCCTGCTTTGCTGTGAGAAATGTCTTATGTCCCTGAATGTCACCAAAGCGCACTTTAGACATGTCTTATATTCACCTATGCGTGCAGGAGAGGGAATCTCTGCACTTAAGATGAGTCTTCCATGGCATGCATGGTGTTTGCACTGAGTTTGCTTTGTGAAGCTCTAATTCTTGTAATCCAGTGCATAGGCATTTAAAGGAGCATCCTGAGTCAGTTCTTCTGAAAGACTTGGCACAAGGCTCCAGGCATGTGGCTGCTCCTTCTTGGCTGTCACTGTAGCTACAGACTTAAAGCAGTTGGGGTGGCTGTTTTAGCCACTAAAAGCCAGGCTGAGGGTTCTTTACATTTACTGCTTTTTCTCTGGCAGTGTAGGGAACATATGAAAGTTTCCTGTACATATGCAGTCTGCAGTGAGCTGCCATATAGTCATTTCAACACTATTAAGAAGAAAGGCTATTTAAGATGAAGACTCTCTTGACTTGAAAGGGCCAGGTGGGTCAGACAACGCACAGATTGTCTTATAAGCTATTTAATACTGTTTCATTATCAGTAGTAGGACAATACCTTTTTAATGTAGCTAACTTATCCTTCCAGAGGCTTTTTAGATGTTGCTGCA
Source organism: Chrysolophus pictus (assembly GCA_037305975.1). NCBI lineage: Eukaryota > Metazoa > Chordata > Aves > Galliformes > Phasianidae > Chrysolophus > Chrysolophus pictus. The sequence goes on along the minus strand of CM074576.1, from coordinate 112,162,405 downwards.
GTATATTCCTTTTCTTTGATGGAGCATTGTTCTAACTATCTCCTGTGTGTGTTACCTTTTTGGGGACAGAAGAAACCATGGTATCCCAACAAACAAGGCTTGAAACCTGTCTTTACCATGTTCAGCCCTATCTTGGAGTTTAGTGGGAAGCTCTGTCTGTTTTATAGCTCTAAAATCTTATCTAACGTGTTTACTGGGTTTGAACCAGTCAGCAACTTAATTCTTGAGTTTTTGACCATTAAAGAGTTTTCTTTGAACGACACTTAAATAGCATGTGCTTAAATGCCTTCACAGCATGATATTGTAGCTCTTATTTTAGTTATTTTCATTTGGCTTCCTCTGCTATCCTGCCTTGGCCTCAGGAAGGAAGAGAATTGGTAACAAGGGAAAGAAGTTGCCAGTTCAGTCAGTGTCTGGGTGCAGAAATAATAGGTCACAATCATCTTCTTCAGCTGGAGAATGCTCTGTGAGGTAAAGACATCTTCAGGGGGAAGCTGAAGACGTCTTTTCTAAGTGTCGAAGTTTATTATGTGAAAGGGTTATAGGACTATTAAATGTAGGCAAATTTAAAAAAAATGTATAGTATAAATATGGAGGTAATTATTCTTCAAATCTTATTATCAAATCTTTGAGATCAAGATCCCAGGTGGCCAAGAGGGCCTGCATTAGAAATAGTGTGGCCAGCAGGAGCAGGGAGGTGATCATCCTCCTGTATTCAGCACTGGTGAGGCTGCAGCTCAAGTACTGTGTTCAGTTTTGGGCCCCTCACTACAAGAGAGACATTGAGGCCCTGGAGTCTAGAGAAGGGCAATGAAACTGGTGAGGGATCTGGAGCACAAATCTTATGAGGAGCAGCTGAGGGAGCTGGGATTGTTTAGTCTGGAGAAGAGGAGGCTCAGGGGAGACCTCATTGCACTCTACAACTTCCTGAAGGGAGGTTGTGATGAGGAGGGGTTTGGTCTCTTCTCCCAGGCAACAAACAGGACCTGAGGAAATGGCCGGAAGTTGTACCAGAGGAGGTTTAGGTTAGACATGAGGAAAAACTTTTTCTCTCAGAGAGTTGTCAGGCACTGGAATGGCTGCCCAGGGAGGTGGTGGAGTTGCCATCCCTGGCAGTGTTCAAGAGGTGCCTGAATGAGAAGCTACAAGATACAGTTTAGTGCTTGTGGCAGCAGTGGTGATGGGAGGATGGTTGGACTAGATGATCTTGCAGGTCCTTTCCAACCTTGTGATTCTATCCTTATCAAATCCTGTCAACAATGGCCTTGCTGGAAGAAAAGGTAGTTGACACTCAACTCAGGCAAAACTAAATTGTTTTTTCCTCTGATATCTGTTCTGCAAATGGTTGAGTCATTTCAGGTGATGCTTTCAGAAAATGAATTAGCTTCTCGCTTTGAACTACTCATAAAAGAGAACCAAAATTCTTCTGCTTGACACAGACTAAGTACTTGGAACAAGTGAAGATTAGTAATCTCAACAAAAAGCTTTCAGTAACCTAGACAGTGGGATTGAGTGCACACTCAGAAAGTGTGCAGGTGATGCCAAGCTGATTGATATGACAAAATAGAGGGATGCCATCCAGAGAGACCTGGACGAGCTTGAAAGGTGGGAGGATGTGTACCTAATGAGTTTCGATTAGGCCAAGTGCAAGGTGTTGCACTTGGGTCAGAGTAATCTCAAATATGTATACAGGCTGAGAGAAGAACTCACTCAGAGTAGCGCTGAGGAGAAAGATTTGAGGGTCTTGGTGAATGAAAAACTGGACAAATATGTGCTCGCAGCCCAAAAAGCCAACTGTATCTATGGGCTGCACCAAAAGAAGTGTGGCTAGCAGCATGAGGGAAGTGATTGTCCCCCTCTGCTCTGCCCTCATGAGGCCCCATCTGGAGTAGTGCATCCAGGGCCATGAAGTCCTGAGGGCTGGAGCACCTGTCTTGCAAAGACAAGCTAAGAAAGCTGGGCTTGTTCACCCTGGAGAAGAGAAGGCTCTAGGGAGACCTTGTTGTATCCTTCTAGTACTTGAGGAGTACTTAGAATCAAGAGGGAGACAGAGTTCTTCCATGGTTTGGTAGTGATGGAACAAGAGGGAATGGTTTTCCTCTAAAAGAGGGAAGATCTACATTAGGCGTTGGGGGAAGGTTTTTACTCAGAGGGTAGTAAGGCACTGGCACAAGCTGCTCAGAGAAGCTATGGATGCTCCATTCCTAGAGGTGTTTAAGGCCAGGCTGAACATGACCCTGGGCAACCTGATTTAGTGTCTGATTTGGTGGTTTGCAGCTGCCTACATCAGGAGGGTTGGAACTAGATGATCTACAAGATGATCTCTTCCAACCCAAGCCATTCTGTGATCTTATGTATAGTGGGACTGAAAGGAATCTGAGATGATTATCTAGTAACCTGACTTTCTAGGCAGTAATGCATATGCTCTCACTTCTGTTTTCCAGTTTGAATGTATTTATGAGCAGTACATTTATTTCTGACTTCACATAAAGGCTATGTTTTAGCCATAAGCTTCTCATTTTAGCCTATCTGTTGATGTTCTTTACCATGGGCCAGTGTTGCCAAGCTTTTGTACCTATTCTTTAGTAGATTTGAGCTCATCTCACTGGCCCCTCTTTGCACCACCTTTGCATCATATCTGATTTGTGTTGCATTCTTCTTGAAGATGGATGACCAGTGCTTGAATAAAGCACTCAGCTTTATTCAAGGAGCCCTTGATCTTGTAAAAGAACATGAGTGCACTTCGCTTCTCTCTCTTTAATGGAAATCTCTGATCTCTGTCCTGCTGCATCCCAGATTTCATCTGCTGTTGTCATGGATCTTAGTTATCCTGTGATCAGTTATGAGAAATGTCTGTTTACCTTCACATAACATGCTGCTGCTATCCCTGCCTGTACATGTGCTTCTCTGGAGCAGGATTTGAATAGAGCATAGTGACTTATATGGCTCTCAGCTTCCTGTCCTGTGCAACATAAATATTATTCTTTCTAGTCAGGTCAACTGTTTAGCCAAATCTATGTGGTTTCTTAGAGTCTTGGCAGACCTTCATCAGGCTGGGACATGAAAACACTGGATTAGCTATACGTGTCTAATTGCTGGACACAGGTTGTATATGTTATAATCAGGTACTGAACTGGTATAACCTTGAGCATTATTGGGAGTACAACTTTGAGTTGTTCCTAGATCCCCAGAATGGGACACCGAACGCCTCTTCCCAAATTTCAAGATTAATGAGATGATGGAAAGAAGGCTCTAGGACCTAGCTTCTTTTTGCATCTTAGTGTTTCTCTAATAGGGAGAGCCAGGCTTTCAGAGAGCAAAATGTCAGTCAGGTAGTATCACAGCAGGCACTGAGAAGAAGAGTTTGGGTTGGGGCGAATATGTTCTTTCTCCAAGGCAAAAAGAACTACCTCTTGTAGTCTGCAAGATTATTGTGAGATCTGACAGGATTGCAGGCTTATGCCCTGACAAAAAGAGCCTCTGTGTTTTGAGATATTTCTAAGAGAAGAGTCCAGTTGAGGGCTACAAAGCCTAGATGCTGCAATGTAGCACTTCTATACGGAGATCAAACGCTGAATACAATCCTGTTTTTCAGAGCTTTCCAGTAAGCCTCCCTTTATCAGTATGCTGTTTGTCTAGTTCACTGTAGTGACACAACAGCAACATTACGATATTGGTTGCTCTTTCACTTGTTTGCAAAACAAAGCCTACTTTGAATAGGAATTTTCTTGTAATAGATATCTTGGCTTCTTAGTAGTTACAGCTGTGACAGTGCATGAAATAGATCTTGCCCGCTGTTTGAGAATTGCATATTTTATGCCACCCATCTTGGGATCTGTCTTGTCCCAGCTCCACCTTTCTAAAATCCAGCAGGATCTACAGACCTGTTCTGGTTATAAAGGATTGTTTGTGCACCATCAGTAGTAAGATTTCTTTTTCTTTTTTATGGCCTCATTAGTTTGTAATGAAATTTTGTCCTTTTAGATCTGGGTTTGATCCCGTGCTCTCACTTAATGAGCCCAGTGGGAAGATGACAGTAAGTGTAGGTTTTCCTGCCTCCTAAATGAGAGTTCTAGCAGCTGCCTGACAAAGTGGGTATAAACCCAGTGAATGTAGACCCTAAAGCACCACAGCACTGTTAACAGAGTGCTTCTGTGAAGCAGTGTTTACATTTCTGTTGCCTAGTTGACAACACTTCTATGATCAGAGCAACTATGGTCTAAGTCATGAGGTTGCTGTGCTTATGACGCCAGGGAGGAGACTTCAGTAGGAGTCATCATTGACCTATTTTGTTTTTCCCCATAAGCATAAATAGGAGCTTAGATTCGCTAAGGTGTGTGCATTAGTATCTTCCATTTCACTCGTTTAGGTAGTAGAAGGCCATACAGCTAGTACTGTATTCAAATTATTCCAAGTGCAGTAACTAACAGTTATGCTTTCCTTCCCCTCACAGGAGCTGTTGCAGTATTTGTTGTGGGTCATATAAAAACATCCTGGGCCATGTGGGGTGAAGTGGCACTTGCCCTGTTCTCCTTTCTTATTGCTGCTGCTGTATATATTATGAACACTGTTCACAACATCTGGGTGTGCTATGCATCTTATGTTGTCTTCAGAATTATTTACATGCTGCTAATCACAATAGCGACGTAAGTATATGTATATCTTTTTAATATAGATTGCTCTCAAGACTACAACTGCTGTGAAAGCTGACTTATTTTCTGTGTAAGCAGTGTCTCACCCTGATTCAAGAAATCTGATTCAGGAAATCTGTTGCAAGGACTTGTGTTCTGATTGAAGTTGGAAACTGAGGCACAGTGGTGTGTTTTTTTACTGGAAGTGTGCCCAAGCTCAAATGGCTTTATTTTTAAAATATTTAAAAATATATTTTTCTAAATGGTTAAATATTAGTGCTTCTTGCCAAGGTGATCTATTTCTGTAAACATGGCAGGGGTGAAGCGTTAGCCATGAGGAGAGGACAATGCTTTATCTATATTATGGCGGTCAGTTTTTCCTAACATGTAACACTGAAGAAGTCTTCTCTAGTACTCTTTGCTTTGAGGAGGTAAACACAGCTGTTGTTGAGCTGTGTGACAGCCCAGGTACTTTGGAGGGGAGATGGTGAAACTGCAAAGGGATCCTGAACTCCTGTTCAGGATTGTGCAGGAGGTCATGGCCCGCACTGAGGTAGGTTTATGCTTAGAGGTTGCCAACAGTTTTTGAGATTAGAGGGCATTGTACCTGTTCAGACTGCATCAGACAGAGCTGCTTCAGTAAGACTGAAACCCACAGGCTTCCCAAAGTATCTGTAGCTTTTTAGATGTCTCTGGAGTCTCCACTAGTCTGTCCTGATCCTATTTAAATAAGTATACTACCAGTGCAAGCTAATTTAGCTGTAGAAAAAATGTAGCTCCTCAGGTTGCTTAGTCATCTTATACAGAGATGCTCCTCCTAGTCTTATGTTTCCCTTCTCCTTCCCCATCTTTATGTTTCTGTCCATCCCTCTCTCTCCAGGTTTCAGATTGCTACAAATCTCAGCGTGGAGCGGTACGCTCTGGTGTTTGGGGTCAACACATTCATTGCCTTAGCACTTCAGACTTTACTCACATTAATTGTTGTGGATGCCAGTGGGCTTGGATTGGACATCTTCACTCAGGTATGACAGACTTTTTTTCTTTACTGATGGGAGGGAGGGATGCAAAACAGGCTATGAAGTCTCTCAGCCACCAGTTTCTGGGGCAAGGGTTTGCTGATAAAGAAATGCGTACTAATTCCTGATCTTTAAGAATAAGGAAGCTCATGAATTAACCTTCTTGCATGCTTAGTAACTGTTTAGTCACTTTTTCCTTTTCTTCTCTGCAGTTCATGATTTATGCATCTTATTTTGCGGCTATCTCCCTGGTGTTCTTGGGCAGTGGCTTATACAGTATTATGAGAGCCCACAGAAGACAAGAGCAGGTGCAAAACAGGTCTCCTGAAAGCTGTTAGTGCACTACATGAAGACTCTGTGGCTACACATGAAGACAGAAGTCTATTTTTAATCTCTGCCTTTTCTTCCCAAGGCAGTCATCTTGATGGTACTTGATCCATATTTATACTATATTAGTAGTACACTTTAAAAGGTAAATGTATTAGGTCTTACGTAAGTAAGAACAAATATCTTCTTTCTAAAATGCCTTTTGTTCTTCTGTTGCATGTTTGGGATGTGCAATGAAGAACAAATTTCAAAAAAATGAAAGCCTTGGGATGTTTTAGTCTAAGGCTGTGCATCTGGAGGCTGCTGTAGGAAAGGCAGCTTTAGGATTGCCTGGTCAGCCACTACTCTTCTTGTTGTTAAGATGCTGCTGCATGAAGGGTGTGTTCATAGACTTCTTTCTGCAGAGACTTGGGCCCAGGAGAGGTGGTGGCCTTAGGCCTGTGCTCTGCAGCATGGTTCTCACCGTGCCTGCCCTGTGATGCTGGATACTCTGTTTTGAGGACTCTGACACTAAAGTTTCTGCATACGCACATGCTTCCTTCAGTTGTTTGTACTGTTTCTGCTGTTTGTCTCCTATCTCTGCTGTCAGATCTTTACTACAGCTGATAGTGTTACCTCTCCAAAAGCCTAACTGTGTCCTGAGGCAACTTGTGACAGCGCTGAATTGCTCTCAGTGATGCTCCTACTAGCTCCTACACAGCTACTTCTGCTGTGAAGGCCTGTCCCCAAGGGAATGTGAAGCTGTAGGGGAACCCTAGAGGGATCCATTTTCAATTGAACTATGTGCTAGTCTGCAGAACCACTTGATGTCCTTGCATTTGTCCTCTAGGGTTGCAAATTCTTGCAATTGTAGGAGTCGCTGATCCATAACCCTGATGGCTGGGCTATCTCAGTGGGATGGTGGATATGAGTGCATCATCGGAGGAGAAAGGTGACTTGCAAGATTTTAGACTGTTCTGTGTAACCTCAGAATTGTGACTGCAGTTACTGTATTTACTTCAGTTACTGTATTTAACAGAATGAACACTTGAGGTTTTGAAAAATACTGATTACTGCTCTGTCACTCCTTCCCATTTTAAAGAACCTTTGTTTCTGGTGGATCTGCCTCATCTTTCCACTTAAGCAAAAAGAAAAGAATATTTGTGGGAGAAATTGTTTTTTATTTTCTTTGGTCTGGGTAATTTGGGTCTTGCCTCATACCTGATTTTTAAAATAATTTATTTGTTCCAAATTGCTTCAGCACCGGTGAGGAGTTACACAGAGCTGTCCTAGACTTGGACACCTGGGTACTCAGGCACCATGACCAGCACAGCACTGTGGGCATGTCCTGTAAGTTGTCCCTATTGCTGTGCAGGTTGTGGTTTTAAGCATACGGGAGAACTGGCAAGGGAGAACATGTTGTACAGTCTGCTTCTTTTCCATGCCTACTCCTTGTGCAGCTGGAGTTATTCCAATCAGCCTGAAGAGGCAGCTTCATCTTATTGCCTGGTCTGTCTTGTGCTGTGGAGAACTCAGTTTTTCTCTCCTGGCTGGAAGAGGTACAGCCATTCTCATCATTTGTGTGAGCCTCAGTCTTAACCACACAAAGTAAATGACTAGCACATTTGAGATATGCTCTCTGGGGTCTCTGGAGCTCTTCCAGGCTGGCTGTGCAAGGAGATGCACTCTCCAGAGCTTAGTACAAGCAGCCCACCTCCTGAAGTGTCTTCAGGGCTCAGCTGTAGTGACACTGACATGCATAAATTTAACTGCCTTATCCTGAAACAGAAACTTGAAGCCACCTATGTATATATTCTGTTCTTTAATGTATTAAAAAAATCTGAAGCTGTGAAGTCTAGCTGACAGGCTGTCTTGAGAAAGGAGTAGAAAGAGCATCTCCTGTCCTTTGGACTCCTTGGCCTGATGGCAGCTGTGACATGAGATGAGGCATGGATACATAGCACTTGTATCAAGTGACTGAAAGAAGCAGCTCAATTTTACTGTTTTTATTACAGAGAATAAATGTTTGATGAGGAGCAACACAGTTATTTAAAAAAAAGTCAAATAGCTATGAGTTACAGCAGTAACAATTATTTTTTTTCCTACAAAAGTCATGAAATTGTAATAGAGCAGCATGCTACACTGTGTACATCTTCAGGCCTGTCAAAGTATGAAGGCTATGGATGTTCTTGTTGTGCTGCTGGTGTGGTGATGAAATGCCAGTGGTTAACTGCAGCTGTATACGGAATTACTGATGCCTATGAAATTCTGTAAGCATGTTGTTATTGTTGGTAGGACCCATTCACCTTGTTTCTAATCGAATAGGTATTTTTGTTAAATAAAAATTTTTCAAGATATCATGTGTGGTCAGTGTCTTTGTATTCTGATATCTTGCTAATCCATGGCATTGCTGCCATTAATGTTTGCAGTTTGTCTTGAGCATTTGTGCTACAAGGGGGAAAAAAATCTGGACAAACGATGCAAAGAGTCAACTATCATCTTGGTTCTGTTTTGTGTAGGTTTGCAGAACTCTGTGCGAGTGTCTTGCCTTGGGATTCCTTAATTGCTGAGCAGTTCAGAAATCCCATTTTGTAGTTCTAGTACAGAGTGATGCAGCTGAAGGAAAAACTTGGTGCAGGGTAACCCTGGTCAGCACAAGCTTGTGGGAAGCACAAGCCTCATTAAGGTTGATTGCAAGGGAAAGCAGGTGTGTTTACTGTGTGGGTGGACTGTTCTATTTACATCAACCAGATTACAAAATTGAGGTTCTAGGGAAGAAACACTACAGATTTCCTGTCCTGGTACATCCACACTTGATTACATTAGGAAGCTGTCCCTGTGTTGTACTTCTGGAAGAAATGACTGCTACCTGCTAGTGCAGGCTGGGCTGAAGGGGGGGGAAGTACTCTCTGGGCTGGCAGACTGTGGCTAAGTGTGGAGAGTAGCCAACAAGCCGCCTGAATTGCTTGTGAAGAGGAAAAAATAAGTGGCTGGGGAGAGTGTGTGTGTGTGCTAGGGAAAAAATGCAACTCTTGCGAATATTTCTTTGAGAGTCTTATTGCTGAGGCAGGATGGATGCAACTGTCAGTACGTCAGACGTGAATTTCATTCTCTGCCTTATCTGGGTGAATAGGGATGCCAGCATTAGCTTCTTGAATGTGCAGGGGATTAAAATCTACGCTTGCATAAAGCAGGGGACTAATTAATAGCTCAGATAGCATAATATTACATTTCAAGGCAGATTCAAGTGTTTGACATCTTGTGCTGATGAAAGGTGCTGTGACAAGAATCCTGATGCTGCTTCTCTTCTGTGAGCAAAGCAGGTCCACGTGAACTGTGGCAATCCCCCTTGCTCCTCCCATTGCACACTGCCACAGTGATAGCTGAGAAGGAACGTCAAGCTACTGCCACAAACTGGATTCCTGCCTTAGCAGCAGGTGTGGTTTGATAGGGACGAGAGAAATACCACGCGTGGCTGAGCTGCTTCCCTGGGACATGGTGGCTGGTATCCCATTCAGGTAAGTGTCAAAACTGAATCTGTGCATCCTGTGCTAGGTTTGCTGAGGTCATTGTTAGGGGGGGAGGCTTGCATTCAAAAGATAAGGGACAGTGGGAGCTGCTAGAGGACACAGTACAGCAGGCAGCACCCACTGCTGTGCTCCTGGGCTGTCATTGGCCTTGAGAGCCTGCCAGGGCACTACAGAGTTACGTTAAAATTTGCTGTGGCTGTGTGTGTGTGTAAAGCAGGGGCTGTTTTGGCTGTGCTTTCAGGGAAGGGCTCTGCACAGATATGATTACATTTTCTACTTTATTGGCACAAGTATAGCTGATTACTGAGAAGGAAAGAGAGACTTTAGTAATGAAGGAGGGCAGGGGGCTAGCAGCTCTGGTTCCTATTCCTAGTGACTTGTTACAGTGTCAACTGTCTCCTACTAAAGATGTGACAGTTCTAGTTCAGTGGTACTCTGTCGGTGTCATACAGCCTTCCTCTGGTAAGCATGCTTTTCCTGAATAAATTGGTGTTTCCTAAATGCAGTATTTGGTGCATTAGTGACACAAAAAAGAGCAACCAGCATGTAGGAAGCCTGGCCCTGGAGTGCTGCACTGCTCATCTATTGTTTCCATTGCATTTCTTCACAACCGTGTTGTGTTGTAGTTCCATCACAGAAAGGAACATCAGAAGACATAAACTTAATGACATACGGGTTCAAAAACATATGCGCGTTTTTAGATTCATCTTAAAATATAATTACATATTCATTATCAGGCATTAAAGCTTGATCTTCCAGCAGTTGAGTCTAATCCTTGTCTTAAAATCAGGCTGACTTGTAATTAGAAGAATAAAGCATCTCTGGTGAATGAAAAGGGCGGCACTGCTTTGTAAGATGAAGGGTGTGCTTGTAGTAGAAGAGCACAAAGAGAACTGGGGCAATATCAAAGCTTTATTTTAGATGCTGTGAACTTGTCTATGCCACCTGTCTGTAAATGTGGGGAACTGAAACTCCAAAGTGTCATCCTCACATACAGACTATCTGCCTGACCCTGCATGAGGCCAGTGACTGACGTTTTCACTACTGCAGCAGGGACCACCATCGGTAGGTAACATCTGAGGTAAATACTGGGGGGCCCTCCCTTCCCTCTGAGGCATTTGGCCTTCTGGCGTGGTTCTAGGCTGTCTAAGCTTTCTAAGCTTTGTTAGGCCTTTTTAAATCAAAACAGGGCTCTACTGCCGTGTTGGGAATAACGAGCTGCATGCCAGGACATCTCCTTGTCCCGTCCCTGTGCCCACTGTGCTGCTGTGGCCCCAGCCTCCATGCCAGCAGGAGCCCAGAGAAGGGACGTAGCCCGCAGTGAGGTGTGGGGAAGCACCATGCTCTGCACAGGGAAAACATTCCCATTCTTAGCGTGACCTGAGGGCAGCTGGGCCTGCAGCTTGTGAGGGGTGGGGATGAGCGCTCTCAGCTCAAAGGTCATTTTATTTAGGATTGTTTCTTAGTTCACATTTATTTCAAAGCTGTAGGAGCGATGTGTGATTATCACAGAGGGGCACCTCCCCAGCGGTGTAGCACTTAAAGACATTCCCGTTTTGACAACGGGGCATGAAGCTCCAGGCGGGCAAGCCGGAGCCAAACGGCACCAGAACGCCCGCGGGTGGACCCGACGGGCCTCCATACCGTCCTCACGGCGACGGGGCGGTGCCGCCCGGCGGCAGGGCTCGCGCCCGCCGTTGCCATAGCGACGGCCACGGGGGAGGGAGTTTGGCCCTCGGGGGCCACCATCGGCGGTGACCGTTGCTGCGGGGTGGGGGAGGCGCTGTTGCCATGGCAACGTTACCGCGCCGGGCCGAGCCGCGCTCTGTGCACCAGCGAGGCCCGGAGGGGTGGGCCTGAGGCCACAGGCGCCTCCATTGGTGGGACGAGGGGTAACAGCTTTAAATTAAATTTAGATGACGCGGTATGGAGAAATTTGTCACGCAGAGGGCGGTGAGGCCCTGGTACAGGCTGCCCGGAGAAGCCTGTGGGTGCCCCATCTCTGGGGGCGTTGAAGGCCGGGTTGGGTGGGGCCCTGGGCAGCCGTAGCTGGTGGGGGGGGGGGGGGGGGCGGGGGGTTGGACATGGATGGGGTTTAAGGTCCTTTCCAACCCAACCGTTCTATGGAACTGAAGATCTGAGATTCACTAAAAACTTCTGGTCCCTCCTGAAGCTGAGCGCTTTTAATTCTTACTTAGTAATTCCCTCAATGGATCAGGAGCTGATTCAAGATCTTCTGGAACAGGATTGTTAAGCTAAACTGACAGTACCTCTTCAGCCACAACTGCTTCATGCTATGATGGAAGAGGTTGAGCTTACACTATGCTCTTTTGTTATCTGCATCATTAAAAAAAAAAGAAGTACACTATTAAGCAGCAGAGGTTGTCATGACTGTGTTTTGTTAAAGGCACAATTCAGCTTTGTACCTTTTAAAACTGCTTAACCGTAATTATGAAGAAGTGTAGGAGGAATAGTTCTTTATGCTGAGTATGTCCTAGAGTAAGGTAACCTCTGTTAGGAACTTGGGTATGTGCCACTACCCAGAGCAAAGGAGTTTGTGAAGGAAGGAGCTTTTCCAATTGAAAAGATATTGTGTCTGTCATGAGAAGAGGTGCAGGTAAAACGTGAGGGGAAATAGATGTGGCATAGAAAGTCAAGAATCAGAACAAGTCTTGAAAATTTTAACTCAAGGGTAACCTGGTGTGAACAAGTGATTATCCCAGCAAGTGGTAGCTAAACAGAAAAGGAGAGCTGGGAATAAAAAAAATGTCCAGTTTTCCTTGAACTGAGTATGGTTTAAACAACAAGGAGCTTCCATAAAGGTTGTTTGTATACAAGTTTGCAATAAAAGTACCCAACCTTATAACTGTTCTTTCCTTGTAACTAAATCTTGACTAAATTTCGAGGCCTAAAAGAACAACACACTCGTCAAGCATGGAACAAAGAGTTGTGGGAGACAAAACTGTGTGTGAGCACGTAACTGAGAACTCCTTGATGCTCATCCGAATATAAAAGAAAAGGTTAAGCAGCAGTTTTTGGATGTTACAAAACATATGACAAGAAACTTAGGCAGAGTGGGAAGTCCAGGCACAGCCCTTCCTGCCTGGAACAGCAGGGCAGATCAAACAGCCAGAGCTATCCTACTGTTCTGGGGCCCTCCTGGCTCAGAGCTAATTTCTGTATCCCATGTTGTGCTGCCACGTGCTTACTCATATTGAGATCCTTTAGTGTATTGTGAGGATGCAAGGTAATAATAGGAGAGAGACAGGTGGAAGTGGCAACTTCCAGATTACAGCAAAGCGTGCAAAGAGGAAAGGAACTTTTGAACAGCTTCCTTTTATGTTGCTTCAATAAACAAGTAGAAACAAATTAGGGAGTGAATGATGAGTGGCTAAAGCTATAAAAAGAACAGAATCAACTGTCTGGTCTGTGTCTGTGCATACCTTCAACCCTTTTGTGTCTTTAGGTGGGAGTGAGTGATTCCAGGCAGGCACTCTGGCATCCAAACTGGAGCCATTGGCACCTATGTGCTGTGCAGTCCAAAGACTGTTTAAAACATTCTGTCTTTATGGTGGCTTATCTTCAGTTTTGTCATGAGTTTGACTATATCCAGCTTGATTAACTGGGTACATTAATTATTAATTATTTCCCATTATTACCCTTTTCATCCATTCAAACCAGAATGGAATCTTTTTTCCGGCAGTCTCACATGGTGTCTGTCTGACTTCCTGACTCCAAGTATTAGTGGAGATAACATGGTGTGAATGTTGGCTGCTTGTAGATGTTTGATGATGGTAGCAGAAGGCTCTTGCCCAGTCAGTGAATGTCTTCTCATTTTAATAGAAGCTTTTTGTTGTCTCCTCCTTTAAGCTGTGACGTAGATCTTCTAGAATCCCACAGCTTTGTAATGTAACTTAAAAATATTTAAAGGAGAAGGGGGCAAGCAGGTAGAGAACAACGCTTAGGATGTAAAATCCATCTGGGAGCATTGAAAGCTCATAACACTTCCAAAAATGAGAAAATGGCGATCTCTTTGTTAAATAAGGAGAATACCAGTTAGGAGGTTGTGTGTTCTTGTGTAAAGTCTGTAAGAGAGATGCTGAGTGTTTTGATTCAAATCTTCCTCCACTTAAATAGAGCTGGAAAGGCCAAAGCCATTCATATTTTTTAATCATCCTTAGTTCTGAGGTGCTGTGGCACTGCCTTACATGGTTGTACTGATTACTGCTCACACATTTGATGTGGGAGATAGCCGTGTTCTGTGCTGGAGTTTTAAAACACTTCTTCCTTCTTTCGTAGCATTACTTTACCATTGCACCAAAATGAGTGAAAATGAAGACCAAGGTAGTCTGGCAAACATGGATAATTTAACAGAAAAAGAAGAATATGAGGATGACTTTGAAAAAGACCTTGAATGGCTAATTAATGAAGAGGAAAAGGAAAACCTTGGTGAAAGAGAGGTATTTGTTAAATTAAATGTTAGTCTTCTTATTTAGAAGGCCAAAAGAGTATATATTAGGCATACTAAGCACTAAATTGAGTGTGGTTTGAGATGTGTGGGTGTGCTTGCTGAATTTTGACAAGGAAGGTTATTTGGAATGACAGCAGAAATTATTCCAGTGACCTGATTAGTTTGCTTTCAATTGTCTTAAAACAAAAAATTCAGTGTTCATTGAAAATGTGTTTGGTACAAAAGTACTTCTGGTTCCAGTGCAGGCTCCTTTGAGTACTTGTGCAGCACATTGCTCTGTTTTCACATTATCACTGATTGCTTCAGTGCTCGAGCCGTGGTTAGTTAAGCTTTGTGTAGATATATACATGGAGAAAATGTTATTAGTGCCAAAAAAGCTATTTGTTAACATGTTCTCTGTGTGATAGCCCCTTTTAAAATACACGTAGTTAGTACTGCTTTCCTCTTTCACTCTTTCTTTTCTGTTTCTTGGATACTATTCTTTGTTGAGAGAATAAATTGAGATAAATAGCTTATTTTTTCAGACTCCTGAAAAGAAAGAAGATGACATTGAGGGGAAAAATGTTAAAATCATGGCGACCTTTGAGGAAGACCATGAGAAAATGGAAAACAATCCAGATGAGCTTTCAGAAGGAGGCGTAGATGTGAAAGTGAAGCCTTGTGAGGAAGAAAGTTTGATGTCTGGATCTGACACGAAAGAGGGAGACCAGGTTTCTGATACTGACAGTGAATGCTCTATCCAGGAATCCAAGTTGGAAAACCAGGAGGAACTGGATGAAGAGGTAGATGAAGAAATAAAGCGTTATGTCTTGGAAAAGATTGAGGAAGCCAACAAACTGCTGGAGAATCAGGCTCCTGTGGGTGAGAACAGAGAACGGAAGTTAAAATTTAAGGATACTTTGGTGGATCTTGAAGTTCCTCCTCTTGAAGATGCTGAAGTTTATAAAACAGACCTTGCAGGAGGAGATGATGTTTCAACTAAGCTGTCTCAGTTGCATATTTCTAATGAAACGGGACCGGAAAGCGCATCACTTTCATTACCTGCTGGCAAGAATGAGGAACAGAAGAATGGTAAAGTCTTAGTGGAAAAAGATGGAAAGTTTGAACTCTTAAGTTTACGTGATATTGAAAGCCAGGGCTTTTTGCCCCCAATAAGTGTTTCTTTCACTGATATTGAAACCCAGCGTACATCTCCAAAATCCTCTCACCTCAGTTCTTCTGGCACTGTCTCTCGAATGAAGGAAGTACGTCCAGTAAGACCAGGCATACGTTCTTTTTCTCCTGCTGCAGAAGAGTGTGCCTTTTTGCCTAAGCCTCCATCTAACCCTAAACATCGTCCAAATTCTGCTATCAATGCTGCAAGAGGTCTGGGAAGACGGAAGACTCCGCCAAGAGCACAGTCTGCAAATGTGCCTTTGAGAAGTTCCACTTACTGCCTTTCTCCTAGACAAAAAGAACTACGGAAGCAGTTGGAACAAAGGAGGGAAAAACTGAGGAAAGAGGTAAAGATACAGAGGCAACAAGCAGATCACAATGACCATCGCATTCCTCTGCCTCATAAAGGCCACATGTTCACAGCATTTACTCTGTTCTTTCACGATAAAAGAGGCAGTAGTAATATTAATTCTCTGGAGTTTGCATAGAATCTCTTAAAATTCCTCTCATTTTCTTAAAACAAGCCAAAACCCAAGAGAATTACAGATAATGGCATAGGATTATACCTTGCTCACAGGAGAAACAAAATATTTATTTAATCAGCTCCTCATAAATAGACTTTCTTTTGCTTTATTGTACTTACAGCTTTTGTTTATTGACTCCCTCTAAATTCCATTGCAAACCCGTTATTTACTGAAACATTGTACACAATATCACATCTACACTGCAGTGTAATCTGTGGGGAAACCACAGTCATGCAGGTGCACGTTTGGGTGCTGATGAAGCAAGTAATAGACAACTCTCATATGGGACAGTGTTTAGTCATAAAATAAGATTTTACACAGGACAGTGACTGTGAGAACTGTGAACAAGAGTGCACATGTTTAAAATGTATGGAAGACTTCATAAGGAGCATGCCTTGTTGGTTGCATGAGATGCATGCAGGTAATATCACCTTGAATGATAATGCAAAAAAAAATTCCTTTTTTTTTAAAGAGCAACATTTCAATTCACAACTTTTTTTTTTTTCCTATATATATTTTGCATGGGTGACTGTTGTGGTAAATTTTCTTAATGAGTTTGTTGCAAAGTGGGACTTATTGGTTTTACCTGGTTGCTACACAGAGGACAAAAGGAAGAAAATATTCCCATGGCAGAGTTTGTTATTCTCGTGTCTATACAGGGCAGTCAAAAAAAGAGTGTATTTTAGAAAATCGAATCACTGTCTATTCAGGACATACATACCTTCAAAATTTAACTATTTCCTCAGCTTCTTATTCAGAAAAATATTTAATAGCAGAGTCAGCTTCTGACAGCTGCTAACAGGAGCTTCATAAATCTTTAGCAGAGTCTTTAAAAACAGAGCTGCTTTGCTTCACTTTGGCGATACAATTGGAGAAAGGAAAAAGATAACTTGTGATATGTTGCAACTTATTTTTCTACTTAAGAGTTAAATATTTCCTTTTTTTTTAAGAGCAACATTTCAATTCACAAATTCTATGTGAGCATAATAATGGTCACATTTAAAAATGTTCCTTCCAGACCTGACAGGTAGTATGGATTCTACCCAAACTGTTCACACTGTTCTAGGGTTCCAGTCAGGTGCTTTAAATATAAGGTCACTGAATAAAAAGGTTGTGGAACCGTCTACCAATTTGCTGTGCCATGATGTTCTAAAAGAGGTGGTTAAGTAATTTTGAAGGCCTTTCAATCCATGAAAATATCTGTAGCCTGCTTTTTTTGGAAAGTTTGCTGAGGCATAGATCAGTAACGAGAGGTATGAAATGTGAAGAGTTACTAATGATGTGTTAATTTTGTATGTGTTAATTTGTACACAGAAGACTAGATCTCTTGATCTCTTGACCACGTATTTCACACATTTAAAGTAAATAGTATGATGTCCATTCTTAGGCTAACAGTGTGCACTATATCTCTGTTGGCCAATTTATGAAGGACGTAAGAACGTACTTCATTTTTTCATTCTTGAAAGAGAACAAATGCATGATTGATTTCACAGGCACAAAACATTCTTGATGTTATTGGTATCCATCTGCCTTATTTTGGGTGGGTTTCTTTCAGCAAAGAAGCTGTGCATAGGTGGGAGGATATCATCCGTTTGCAAGAAGGCTATTGCAATGAATGGGGTTATCAAAATGCGGTAAATGTCCTCATCAGCTTTCTGAAGCATTGTTTGAAATCTTTTCCCCTGCTTGTACATACTTGTTAGCTAAAATGTGATTAGTAGCTAGAAGAAAGTTCTCAATTTTGTAAGTATCAATTCATTTTGTGAACTTTTGAATGGTGCTGAACTATTAATACATCCCTAAGAAAGCAGATTACAACTTCATGCCCAGAAGAAGTTCCCTATTAATAAGGTAGTGCCAGCATTCTAATAAGTAGTTAAATATCCTTTTGGATTTAGTGGTCTCTCAAGTCAGAGAGTTTCTTTAATTTTAAAAATGTATCAGTTACCTGTGATTGCCTTCAAATCAGCTCAACTGGGCAGATGTCCATTTGGAAGTTCTGACCTGTTGCTTTTGAAATGTTCATGAGATGTACCATGGAAATGATGGTAATCTCAAAAGGCAGTTAGACTGGGGGTATCTATATCTAACCTGAAACCGTAGGGAAGTGCTTGGACTAGCTTCTTCCTAAAGATTGTACCAAATAGCTACAGTCTGGTTATCCCCTTTTCATCAATATTTTTGTCAGAATATAATTCAAATTACTCACTTATTGTCTATTGTGACAATAAGGCCTTTGCAGATTAAGGCAATCGTTTTAACAAGTAAAGTTTTATTCGCTCTTAATTTCATACAAGGAAGAAGAAAGGAAAAAAGAGCAAGAAGAACAGAAGAGAAGAGAGAATGAGATGGTGTTTAGAGCTTGGTTACAGAAGAAAAAAGAACAAGTGCAAGAAGAAAAGAGAATTCGTCGTGCAAAGGAACTAGAAAACTTGAACAGCAAAGTAAGGTTACCCTAATGTAGGAGTGGGAGTCATACTGATCTGATTCCATTTATAAGCCTGGGTTCTTAGCTATGTGTATGAAAATGGGCAGTGATGGGAATTTTTTTTGGTCATACTGCATGCAGGGAAGAGCTAGATTGACTTGCAACTGCCTGGCAAGTTGGCTCTTGTCATACAGGCTCCATTTGTGAACTCATTCACAATTCACAGGAGAGACAGTGATGCCTTTTTTTTTTTTTTTAATCAAGTGGATGACTTGATTGAGCTCAGCTGTGAGCAAGCCAGAAAACCCTTTAACTTTATTCCTTACCATCAGAATTTGTTGGCAATCAGCTAATGCATGTGGCCTGACCAGAAAATGATGATTTAGATACTCTGAAGTTCTTCTGTGTTGCAACAATGAGCTGAAAAAGCTAAATTCTGTATTTTTTATAACATGCTGCTTTGAGTGCTTGCTCATGTATTTATTCCATGACATGTCAGCAAATGTCCAATGCTATAAGCTTCTCTAATGTCAATGGGAGATGTCAGTGGAGTTCCAAAATTATAAGAGTACAACTAATATAAAGGTTGTTTAATGATGACCACTGTGCATATGTTTTATTTAAATAGGAGAGAAACAGGAATCCAGAAGAAGCTTTCAAGTTA
This sequence comes from Chrysolophus pictus, assembly GCA_037305975.1. Classification (NCBI taxonomy): domain Eukaryota; kingdom Metazoa; phylum Chordata; class Aves; order Galliformes; family Phasianidae; genus Chrysolophus; species Chrysolophus pictus. The sequence goes on along the minus strand of CM074576.1, from coordinate 112,143,680 downwards.
TGGCTTAAAAAAAAGCACCAAGAACACATGAAAGAAAAACAAATAGAAATTTTGAGACGGCAGGAAGAGGGAATTACATTTTTTCCAAGGACAGAGGAATGCAACAGAGCTTTTAAAGAGTGAGTAGAATCCTCTGAAATCCATTTCATATGTCAGAATGACACCAGGAGTATTGGGATGAAGTAGTGCCTCCCGTGTTTGGGACAGATAGGCTTTTAGATTGGCTTGGCTGTAATACCTTTATCCTGGTGGCTCTATTTAAACGAGGCCAAACCTACTTTGACAGAATGAAATAAATTTTTCAGTTTTATTTTTATCTGTCAATCGTGTTTCTCTCTCTACAGATGGCTAAAAAGAAAGAGAGAAGAAAAGCGAGCAGAAGAACTGGCGGCTAAAGAGACAGCAAGGCAGCTTAGATTAGAAGCTAGAAGAGCAAAACAGATGCAGAACATCCACAGCATTAGTTCGGAGCCTAGATCTTTTCGCTTCAGAGACAATTACAGTTGAAAATTTGGAGGTAACCACTGAGTTCTTGGGGACAGCTCTCTTAATTTTTATGAGCTACTGCTCTTTATAGCTACCGACTTTGTGGTGTTTTTTTAAAGCTTTTTAGCAAATTCAGCAGTCCCCTTCATTGACAATGGTTTTGCTTATTTATAATTAATTTTGTTGAAAAGCCTGCTTTTATGCACAACTCAGGGATCTTCTTGGTTTGACCAAATCAAAATAAGAGTAAGATCTGTTTGCGAGGGTGGCAAATACATTTCCTTTTAAAAGGCACTTTATACTGAACTCCACCATGAATTCCTGGATGCAGGCTATTTTATTTTATTTTTTTGCTGGATTAATATTGCTATTTGCTGCTTGTGATGAGTGTACAACTTGTGGTGTTGGAAAATGCTTTTGGAATCTTTGCCACTTTGTATTGGCTTGCGGAGCAGCTGTTCCAGCCCAACTGTAAGACTTCTAACTCGGGGAACTGGTGACTAAAGGCTAATGTGTATGTGAACTTGCAAGTTTTTGGAACTTTATTTCTGTGAGTCAAACTGATGCATTCGTATTTAGTAATTTTCTATTCCATGAAATGAAAAATAACGTAAATTATGACCTTTACCAATATCAAGGAATCTGAATTCCTTGTGTACATTTCCATGTTTGCTACATTTATTAAAATATTACCACCACCTTGATATTGGGAACTCGTGATAGAGAATGTGCTGAAATGACTGATGAAATCAAAGTTATCTGCGGGGAACACAGGGTCTGAAATGAGCTGTATTAAATCCAAAATTGTAACTTGTAAGCAAAGAAAATTTATTGTATTCTTCATGCAAACCAAAGCATGCCCAAGAACAGCAAGAACTTGTAACTTCCAAATTCTGTTCATGGTATGAGACTTAAAAGAAAAAAAAAAAAAGGGTGAAAGCAGCTATTGTAGAAACCCTTTTCCTAAGCTAGACACTACCTATGATAAATCTAGGAGTTAAATTAAAATGCTTATTTGCATCCTCCTAATTTTCCTCCGTGTTTGCTCCTGTGTTTCCTCTATGTCCTGTCTTTGGATTTAGCAGATAAGCTGCAGGAATACTCATTTGAACTTGCATCACAGTAACAATATCATAAAGTAAAAAAATATTTTTTACTAATACTTGTGCAAAACTAGTGCTTATCTTCAGCCTCCCGTAACACCCAGGAAGACTGTGGGCAACAAACTTTAATGCTAGTTTAGCTTTCAACACTGCGTACTAAAGGAGGCGTATCTGTGTTTCTTTTCTGAGGATTGACTACTTAACAGCATGACTCTAGAAGACAAAAGAGAGGGAAAAGCCATTGTTTTACCTGTATGAAAATACAAGAATATCACTCCACAGTTTTCAAGAATCCATTTAAAACCAGTTAGCTACAACATATAAATAGTAGAGTTCATTTAAGTTCTTTTCCTCTCCTCCACATTTTTTCAGAATGTACAGCTATAAAGACTCATTGCATACACTCCTTATGACTAAATTTAAAAAACTGAACATAGACCTGAGGACAGTGCATTGTCTTGGATAATACTAAAGAACCGTGGAGCTGACTGTATCCTAATGACCTGCGATTACTATTATTTCCTATTTAAAAATATAGCACTTCCTTTGTTTTGGTATAGTTTATACTTTCGCTTCCCTCTAAAGATGATGAATTCATTAAGATTTGCTAATAAGATTGTCAAATTTAAATAGTCAGGGGGATCTCTATGCTCTAGAAATTGGACCAGCATAAAGTCTTTGGTTCTTGCCTTTGTCGAAGGAAGTAGCTTTTCAGACTGAAAAGTAGTAAAGTATCCCACAGAATAAGGAAATCCTATCAGTCCCTGGCTTCAAGAGGCACAGAAGCAGAAAATATAGGATTTCCAATTTTAAACCCACTTATATAGAAAGAAACAGGAAAAAGGGAAGCCTGCTGAACACCAACTAGTGGAATTCTTCAGAAAGAGTGCATGTGCGGTTATAAACATCAGCCATGTTTTTAAAGGGCTATCAGCTCTCCTTGACAGTGGTCGCAACAATTGAAAGTTATATCTTCATATCTTGTATACGGGTGAAACCTTCCAATATTCTTCTTTGTAGAAAGGAAGGAAGAGGGAGAAGTCTCAGAAAAAGAAGCTTCTGTTGATGTTTCTGTACGTGCTGCTGGATCCAGTACACGTAGCACCTAAGGGAGGAAAAGCTGAGAATGAAAATTTATCTACTAAGCTTAATAGGATTTATCCTTCTGTAACAGTGTGGAAGGTTTTCTGCTCAAAAGCAGTGTTTTTCAACTTGATTTCAAACAATACATATATTATTTATGTTGTGCTTATTCTTCCACGTTTTTGATTTTTAAACACCAGACAGCTCTATCCAGCATGTTTCCCCTGCAAATCATTTTTAAATACAATAATAAGCAGTTGCCACAAAGCAAGGCTTTTCTTTCTGAAAACATGATCCTGACCCTGTGCTGTAAGACTGAGTTATATGAAGGGTTCTTACCCTTTCAGCCATTTTCTCAGCAGGAGTATTGCAAAACTCCACAGCCGTTGAAGTCTTTTTTGGACTGCTAGTTCCCACATTTCCAAGAAGATGTGAGCTTACTGCTTTGGCTAGTTTACAGTTCACAGCTGCTAGCTCTGCTGTAGTGTAAGGCTGGGCACTGGGATAGTATGTCTGTTGTCTCCCCCACTGAAGAGAAACCATCAGTTCCTCCAGAAGCCTGCAGAGAGAGTGAATATTTAGAGGTTTTCATATTCCATACTATCAGCACACATGCTTCAGTGGAATCTTCCCAAAATTTGCTGTGCAAGTCAAATGTTAATCAAAAAAAGTTTAATTATTTAAAGCAAGGAGGCAAAACAGGTTACTCTCACTGACAAGGCTTCACCAATGCAGAATTTTAATACTGAAAAAAATTAAAAGACATTTGTCAGACTAAGCATTGAAAAGTCATTGTAGGTAAAAGAATCTGTTAGTTTTGGAAAGAGAGGATTCTTGAAGTTAAGACAGTAAGTGATTAACTATATATAGTCTGCAGCTATGAGAGATATTAGTTCCACCTTCATACCTTGAAGGTATATGACCTTCAAGAACTCACTCCTTTATGGAATACTGGGGAAAGAATTAATGCTACTTTGGCTTTCAAAGCTGAGAATGAAAAGCAGCTATACTAATCATCTGCATATCTGTTTTTTTCTTAAATATAACAGGAATAGGGGAAAGTTATTCAATTCTTCTCCAGCCCAGAATAAACCAATAGAAATGAGAAGTTTGTAGAGAGGTAATCTGGTTTAGGAAAAATCATACTTTTGTGTATGAATCATTTCTTGGCGGAACTGATCACGTTCATTCAACAGATCCTGGATTGCACTTTGTGCATCTCTGGTTTGACGCTGAAGAATTGCTCTGGTGTTGGTTAGCTCATCAGCCATAACCCTGCAAAAGACATATCCAATTAGTAATTTAAGTGAGCAGTTTGAAAGTCACCTTCATTCTATTGCAGACAGTATTTAATCAGCTCAGTCTTAGGATTAAGCTGCCGTTCCCCTTCCTTCCCCATGCAGAACCTGTCAACCTAATTACAAAGGACATGTATTAAGAGCAATTTCTATTCAACTACAATCAGTGCAAGTGCAAAACTACATTTCGACTTGCTGAGTTTAAACAATCTAATGCCACTCTATACAAATGGGTAAGTGAGCATGGTGGACAAACACGCTGACAAACAAAGCTAAATACATTTTGTTATTGATCAGGTTCTTGCAGGTACACTGTAATCACATCTTTTCACAATCATTTCTAAAGATAACAGCTATGGCTGCAGACTACATCCACTTCTCTGCTTCTCTCAGGGAGCAATACCTAGATGTTAAATGCTCCAGATACAAGCATGCGAGAGCTGCTTGTGATATTCTGCTCTTCTATGCCAACAGACCCCTGGAGCTGGTACTTCAATGCCTCAGATACTGCAATACCAAGAACAGAATGCACTTTAACAACTACCAGTAAGGAATCTGAGACTTGAATGAATGAGAATCTTACAATAGAAAAGGTGTTACTTTGATCACATCTCCACACTGTTAAAAGTGTTACTGGAAGAGGCTCCCTTCCAGTTATTTTAGGATTCATATTAATGCTGAAGAAACAAGTTAAACTAGGATAGTAATGCTTGCCTGGATGGTACTACCACAACTGCTTATCATTCACTCAATACATCAAAACTGCTGAATACCAGCAATTTAAATGGAGGAGATCATATATTCCTATTTCCTTGAAGCAGTAAGTCATTTTCATAATACGCATTAAGCATCACTAGTTAAAATGCAGTGAGTTATATATGAGTACAGTAGAAGGTTAAAATCCTATCACTATTTGCAGATCTGGTAGATCATCTACACTCAGCAAGTTAAAAGTCTAATCCCTTATCAAATGAGACTGACATTTAGACCAGCTTAAGATTTGCTCCTAACTTTTACAGTGTATTAGTTTATGAGTACAGAAGTAACCGTAGGGTTCCTAGCACTAACACAACCAGCATTTAATGAAAAGATCTCTCTATTCTTCCATTCTTAGTTGCTGGTTTTAGTAGATCCCTGAAAAATTAATGAACTTTTTTTTTACAAATTGGTGATTGTATCATACTTTCAGCTGTCCTGGAAGACATTTTTAAACCCTAAACTGGATACAGTTGATCAGAAATAAGTACTTCTCTTATGTTAACAATAACTGGAGTTAACATTTTAGGAGTATTAGGACCCACTCTGTTACTTTTGAAAGGCAGAACTATTCTATTGAGATTTACAAGGAGCTTATTTTCTTTTTACCTCTTCTACTGATTGAAACTAGTAAGTGTCTTACAATAGCTGTTGTGGCATATATATATATATATATATATATATATATATATATATATATATATATGTATATGCATGCAGAGGGCAATATATATATATTACATACACATTCCCAAGTGCTGGAGTGGGTGCACATAATAAAAGCCTACAGAAAAATGGTGCTTGAAGTGGGAATACCTGCTTGCTAGGAATTTGCTTCGCCACACATCACACTGTATAGACATGCGCTCCAGCTGTTCAGACAACTGAGACAGATTCCGGCCCAAGACTTCATTTTCCAGGATAAGCTGATTTTTCTCACGAGCCATCCGCTCAAAGTGATACTGCAGATCATCCCCAACAGAAGCAACAAGTAGTTTCTTCAGCTCCCGATTCACCTAGAATTAGACCAAACTATCTGATCATTACCAATATAGATTGAAACATTTCTACTTTTGTACGCAGTGCAATTTAGGCAATTTATTTTTTGACACGTGCAGTTTCTGTTTCCAGAATGGAATCCACCCAAAGGAGAGGATAATAAGCCTCACAATCCACTCCAGTGAGACAAACTTTTAAGACTAATGCACATTTAACACTTCTTTGTTTAAATTTTAACAGCATTCGAGGAGGAAGAATGAAAATCTGGTACACGAAACAAAGAAAGTTTCAGTCCTATTCAAGTCCTGACTCAATAAAATAGCAAAGGATTACATAAGACATTTGTAAGTTATGTTACACCTCTTTCTATGGCGTAACATTTTTTTACTAAGTGTTGGGTCATGAGAAAAGATCTTGCTCCTCAAAAGACATTTCCTTGCAGCCCTACAGTGTGTTTGTTTATCCCAGATTCATGCTTTGATATTTTTATCTGCTGACAGAGAAACACCAGAGTACTCTGATGCATTTTTACTCTCTATCTTGTAAGTTCAAAAAGAAAACAATTTGTTTCAAAGCTTCAGTGTCATAGCAGTTATCTTTGATTTTATTCACAAACTAAATGAACCAAAGCAGCTCAACTGTGTGAGAAAAAAACCCCTTTCACTTCTTACCTCTGTCTGTATACGTAGCTGATTAGAGAGACCTTCTTTATCCTGTAACAACCGCTTTTCTGAATTCTTCAGCTTTTCGATTGCATTTTTGAGCTCAGTCTGTTCTTTCTTGGGATCTGCAGTTCCATCTGACTGATGGAAAGCATCTCCTTTGTGTCCCGCTGATTTAGCTACTTTAGCATTTTTAGTTGCAACTACATGAGTGATAGCTGCTTTGGGGACTAATATACGCACGGCTTCAACTTCTATTGATTTATCAGCATGTATCTGCCCTAGCTGGAGAACTCCAGGACTCAGCGATGAGACTGCTTTTTTTTGTGGGCTGTGGTGGATGTGATGGTTTGTAGTGCTGGCTCCAGTAGTGCTTACTTCTACAGATTCACCCGTCTGCTCTGTTTCCATGCCATCTCCAGGTCCTCGGATGGGTGACGAGGCATAGTCAACTACAGTTCAGAAACAGCAGAGGAAGTTTACCATCTTAGTCTCATTGCAACACTTCCCTTCATTTATGTACTTCAGAAGTGAAAGTTTTAATTTTACACTGCATGCACAAAACAGTCCTTTGCAGCAGGAGCTATCAAGCACAAATTAGAATCTAGAAAGCCATTACTCAAGTGTGTGTTGCTAATTATGACACATTTGTTGATAAACTGTACTAGTTTCCATCACATAATATTGGGTAGATATGCAGATATAATCAAGAACTATTAAGGAGAAGAAAAACTGACAGTGTTACCTATGGACTGAGAGCGAACTTCAGCTTTTGGGAGCTGAAAAAAATCACAGCAGTCCTATTTAAAAATCACTGATACAAAGCTGCTATTAAGCTATACAACCACTAACACCATAAGAAGTTTAAGAGGTTGTAAGTACTACAACGTGTTTTGAGTTAATGATTTAAAAAAAGCCAACATATCAGTTGCACTTCATTTTTAGTTAATAGCCCCCAGTATTCCCAGTAAGGCTACATTCTCCTCTAGATTCCCAAATATGCCTGAAATTCATTTTGCTGAAGCTCATTAAGTTTTTGGCTGAGTTAAATGCTATCACAGCGGGCACGGCAGGAAAGCTTCTCTTCTGAGAAGCTACACTGCTACACATACTGCCATTATTTCTCATACTGCAGAGAATAACATGTGCCTGCATCCTCTGTCCAATTCCCAGTGCTGGATTTCAAAAAGACAATAGTGTTGCCATTACAGTGCTCTGTTTTCAGGATTCAGGCAACGCCAGCAATTTCTAAAGACCACAGAGAGCTATCAGACAAGGGTACAGACACGTAAACGCGCGAACCACAAACGTGCTTTTCCAGGCGAAACCACGTTAGGAGATCTAGTTCAATTAACTGCTCATTTCATGCAGTTAAAGAAATAAGACCTTAGAATTCAGGTTAAAGACCTTTTAATCCAGTCAGCTCAGATACCACACCAACCACCTACTTTTTTCTAGAGATGTCATTTTCTTGCTAGCAGTCAGCTCTTCTTAAGTACGTAATCCTGAGGAGGAAGGGAGGGAAAAACATCTTCAGCAAGTGAAGTTAATCAGCCTGTTTTCTAGTACAGCCTCTAAATTCAGTTCAGTGGCAAACTGATACACCATTTACTGTGAACTATAAGCTCTAAAGAAGGTAGAAAGCCCACACCAAAAAAAAAAAAAGAAATGAAAAAAAACAAACACGCCTCCGAAACCCGAGAAAAGTTAAAAGAAGGATCCGACACTTCTGGCACTTGCTGCTTCTCTCACTGAGGGCCGGGCTTCAACTTCCATCTCTTGCTCGTCCAGTTCCAGTTTCCATTCTTCAAATCACTCCTTCCAGTCTCCCTCCTTTTTGCAGAGCCCTCACCCCACCCTCTGCAACTCCATCACACTCCCTCCCGCCCGGCGCCGTTCTCGAACCCCGACCCCAACGCCCCCCATCCCCACCCCCACCGCCCCGCACAGCCCGCAGGCGTTACCAGCACACCAGCCCGCAGGCGTTACCAGCACACCAGCCCGCAGACGTTACCAGCACACCAGCCCGCACACCCTGCACCCGTCACCTCCGCCAGCGCCGCTGCCCACCTTCCGCTTCCGTCCGGAACAGCCTCACGCACAGCGCCGGGCGGGGCGTTCGTTGCCAGGGCCGCGGGAGGGGAGGCGAGGCGGCCGCCGCCATGGTGAGCGCCGGGGTTGGGGTCGGTTGGGTGGGCGCTTCGTTCGGGGTTAAAGCAACGGGGTGCCGCCCCCCCCCCCTCTTCAGAGGCACCGTGGTCTCTTGACGTAGGTCCGTGACTTAATGATGGTTTGTATAAGTCGCTGTTGTGTTTGTTTTTTTTTTTTTTCCTTACCGCAGGAGGTTAGCGGTTCGGTGCTTGATGGCTATAAACCGAATCCATGTGTGTCGCTTAGTCGCTAAAGAGCTTGGGATGATCACTTCACGGTTTTATTTCTCCCTCTTATTGCAGACACTCGTGCCCTGATATTTTCCTGTTCATTGTTCGTGCACGCTCAGATCTAGTCTTTGCTGTGTGGAATTTTCTCTCATTGCAGTATCCGAGCTGCATAACGTGTGCCAGCTGAGGTTTTGCTGCCTCTGAACAGAGCAGAATGCTTGTTTCTTGTGTCTCAGTTACTCATAGTGCCAAATGATCTCTCTTTTCTCCCGCTCCTGGCTGCCTTCTTCAATCTAACTGCAACCTCCTGCAATCTAACTCCAATCTCCTGCAATCTAACTCCAATCCACTGTAACCTTCAGGGATTTTTCCCTGTGTTTTTGCTGTTAGTTTTTCCCCGGATATTTGAATTTATTTTCTTGGTTGTCATTGTAATAATTTGCAGCCATCTCTACGGGATTACAGAATTTCAGACCATTTTTCTCAGATCGTCAAAATCACGTTGAGCTCTGCTTACCAAACTGCAGTCTCTCCCAGCTTAGTGTGAGCCTGGATTCTGAAAGTGCACTTCTCCGTTTCATTGCCAGCATGGCAATGAAATAAAACATGACATAAAACCAGGTGTGTGACAGAACATTTTGGAACCTCACTTGAAATTGACTCACAGCTTGCCAGAGAATTATTCCTAATTACTTCTGCATATGGTGGTTGTAACTGTGCTTTAATGTAGGTCACAGTTCCCTACCCCACATGCCAGAATGTGGGGTGTCTTAGATTGGAGGTCCTATCAAAGCCAAGTGTGTCACGTCAGTGCCTTCTCCCTTGCTTACTTAGCCCAGTTACCGTGTCTGAAAGGGAAAATGGTCATGACAGGATTTTTTCTTGTCACATTAACGTTATTAACTTTGTATAACCATTTGGTCTTCAGAGATGCTCATTGATTTTCTAATAACTCATCCTGTTATCTTCCAAAGCCTGCAGTTGAGTGAGCTGTCCCAGCCTTGTTCTCCTCCAGTCCAGGCCATTCTCTACAGGTGCTCAACAGTACGAGTGGGTTGAGGTTTCTGTGGCTGCTGTCCTTAGTGCATCAGAGAACATTTAATGTGCTGATGCAAGTATGTCTAACTTCTTTAAACTCTTCTTTCTTTCCTTGTTTTGTAGTTCTGTACTCTGGCTTAAACCAACTAAATTACCTCTCCAGTTGTAACCTGCTTATTTGCTTGTGTGAGTGCTGCAGTAAGAAGAAACTCTGTATTTCAATTTCCTCTGCATTGTCTGCTCACTTCCCCATAACACAGTGGACTAGTCTCTTCATTTTCTCTGACGTTTCATGTATTTTTGAATCCCATTTGATAATTCCATACCTACAGTGCAGCCAGTTTTCCTACTTATGCACTCTGCCTCCTGCCAGTTTTCCTAAAATACATTAAGAATGCTGTGGTAGCAGGAAGATGTTGGGAAGGCTGATGTTGTGGAACAGCATGCTACCCAGTGAGGAAGGTGCACAGCATCCTAGAAGTGGGATACTGTAGCCAAAATGCTGAGTTACAGCTTGAAGCAGTGATTGAGCACCTGGTAAGAAGGCAGGTGCATGAAATGTACCCGATTGACCAGAAGGGGTGGAGCCAGGATCTACCCCTTCCCAAACTCATTTAAGGGTTGGCAGTGGAGGTAAGGATATCTTGCTGGAGGTCCTTGTATTCTTGAGGCCTTATAATGGCAAGTATCTTTTTTCCTTTATTTCTGTGCCTACAGCTGTTGCATTTGTACTGATCCTTGCTTGTGTAGTCTAGGACCTTACTATTCTGCTGTTATTGCTGTGCTTTCCATTTTGCTATGGATATGTTTTTTTCTAAGGGTTTGACACTGCCTCTTAAAGCATTTGATCCAACTCATATGTTTTCTAAAACATCTCTTTCTCAGAAAGATGGAGTTAAAAAATAAATGACTCCTTCCTATGTATTCAATTTTTTTTCTGCGAGCCAGGATTAAACATTAGGAACCTAATAACATTCTTTAAGTAATGAATTTTCTGGTAGAGAGTTTGGCATGCTCATAGCACTGTGTTGCTTATAGTCAGTGCAAATTATGACTGTGTTAGTTGTAGTGTATATATCTACTCAGGGAAAAAAACAATAATCCTGTTACGAATCATGCTATCGCCATGGAAAGAAAAATGTAGTAACATATTGGAGCATCATCTTGAAAATGTTAAGTTTTTTTTATTCATGAGTTTGTTGTACTCTGTCACTTAAAAGCATTCCAGATGTGGAAATCCACCATTTACCTGGGAGAATAGCTTCTGTGTGCAAGCAGCTTGCCAGGCAGGTACAGAGCTTTATTGCACTCAGGCTGTCCATAGGTGCAGTTCTAAGCTTCTCTTTTCCTTTGTTCTTTAATACAAACATTCTTGTCACCACAGCTCTGATAACTGCAGAGTACATTACAAAGAATCTTTTTCCATCTTGCACGTAAAGAACAGGTGGCTTAGTCTAATAGAATGTCATTTGGGTTTGATTTTGTGGATGTGGAAGCACACAGTGGAATTTGAACTTCCAGCTTCCTCGGTTCTTTCTACAAAATCAGGAAAAACACCTGTGAAGTAGACTTTCCTGGGCTAGGTTGCCCAAGCTTGCAATCATGCCGCGTTGACCATGATCTTGAGTATAACTGGAGATGAGCAGTTCAGCACACTCCAACAAAGATTTTTGTAACGATTACGTTATACGTTTGTTATCTTCAGTTCATTGGTAAACCCCCAAAGCCTAGCTTAGTAAATACTAACACAGAAGTGCTTGGTTAAGATGGGGAAGAAAAATAAGTAATTTTCTTGTAAAACGAGTAATTATTTAAAATCAGTACTTTTTTAAAAACAGCTTTGATTCATCAGTGAAAGAGATTTACTTTGTGTTTTGGGAATGGATATTAGAAAATAAGTAGTAAATCAGCCATTCCTACAGCATAGCTGCAGAACCCTGGGTTGTTAACAGCCAGGGTGTCTTGCTGTGATCAGATTTTCAGCTGTAGGCATTATAGAGGCAGTACAGCTCACAGGCAGCTGTAGACTGCAGTTTCATTTGGGAACCAGTAATTTCAACCACAGTGGATTAGCTGGTAAAATGGATGTTTTGTGTGAAGAACTCTCATTCAGATATGATCATACAGACAGGCAAAACTTTCCCACTTCATAAAGATGAACAAGTGCACATTTGCAAATGACTAGAATTTATTTCATAAATTCTGTACCTTTTGTTGCAAAACTCTTGTACTTAAAAAAATGTTTGTTTTTTTTAAACTCTTCCTGAAAAAAGATGCAAAACCTTCCCTTGAGAACAACTTTCTTAATAGTTGCGAAGACTTGCTTTGTGGCCAAGAAACCAAGGCTGAGTTTCACTGCAGGTGACCACCCTGATTTTTTTCATCTGCAGAATAAGTGGCCCAAACCTTTCCATTACAAGCTGGCATGGCACAAACATGTTTCCTGACATAATGGCTAACTCTCATTTGCAGCATTTCATCACTGGGAAAGATAAAAAGAATTGCATGTTGAGTCTTATAAGCATCAGAATTATGATATGGTTTCTTTTTGAACTAATGTTTCCTAGTAGTGCTAGTTTTCTCTTGGGCAGGTAGGCTATGAATGTAGCAGAAGGTATATCTGATAAAATAACAATTTTTGGTCCTGTATGAACCAAATGAAAACTGCTAAAAGAATATAACTTTCCTGTGAGATGTATCTGATTCAGTAGTGGAAAACAGTGTTCCAGGAACTCATTTTGGGTTTGATACTGCCATCTTTATGACATGACTTGCTATATAAAATACCACTCTACATATATAAAGCTGACAGATTCGAAATCCATGGGATAAATTGCCTCCTACTCTAGCCAACTCTGAGCTGTGGCTTGCAGGAGCTGCCATCCCTAAAAGCAATTTTAGATGCAATGATAGCTCTTCTGACTGATGTCTGAAGTAGCTGATGGTATGAAAGGCAAAGTTATCTAGCATTACATAATGATAAATTCCATTTTAATCTCCTTTTATTACCCAGAATTGTCACTCAGGATCCCTCAGATTATAGGTGCAGTTTTTAATAACTTTAGCACATCTATTCTAATTGTATGGATTTGACTTTTTTTTTTTTCTTTCAGTACTGTCAGAAAGTGAAGAAATTCAGGAATTAATCAGTAAAGCATTGCCAGGAGCATAAAGAAAAGTTGCCAACTGAAAGTTTATGATTAAAAAAGAGATTTATTGACAGAGTCAGTGGTTATTTAAAGCATTGTTCCAAGCAGATTTCATATGGATAAAATTTATACTTAAGAATATTGTATTTGAGCTCTGAATTACTTTTAAAGCACCTCAGGTTACCATAAGAAGCCCACACATCTGTGTAGGATCTGGAGAAACTTAGAAGTTCTTTTGGATGTGACCCTTAGGCAAGAAGCAGCCAAACTGACAATGAAAACATTGTTTAGGCTGGGAGGGACTTGCCAAGGTAACCCAGTCTGACCCACCTTTCAAAATGGTTCTAATCAGCTCAAGTTGCTTTGGGCCACATCTGGGTGTATCCTAAACATATCAAAAGATGGAGATTCTGCTCCCCTGTGCAACCTGTCCTAGTGTTCATCCACCCTCTTGGTTAAAGAAAGGAATAATCAGATAAATCCTTACTGGAAATTCCCGTGTTTCAACTTGCGTCCTTTGCTTTTTTGCTTTGAGGCTCTGAGAAGGCTGGCCCCATCTTGGCAGTCAGGGAGCTGAAAGCTGTGGTCGCTCTCACTTTTCTTCCTCCCTGGCTGAGCAGGTCCTGCTCTCTCAGCTCCATCTTGCACGTCTTGTTCTATAGTCTGTGGTGGTTTTGCTGGCCAGTGGCAAAATGCTGAAAAGCAGAACGTTTTGCCTTTTTCTGTTCATTTAGTCTGTGAGAATAGTGAATTTCTGAAAAGGATTTTTGGCTGCTCAGTTAAATGTTTTAACTAAGTTCCTAAAAATAAATAAAAATTGCAGGGATCTATTGCATCCAGGTGGGATAATCTGTTAATCATTAGCTGACTGCTGAAAAAGGGAGGCTGTAAGGAACACCTGTTGCTGTGAGCCTGGAGGCCTGAGGCTTTTTCCATCAACACTGACCTTTATCTACAGCTGTGGCCACTGTGAATAATCACTAAAAGTACTATTCATGGGTGTAAGAACTGTGCTTGGCCTAATCCTCCAAAGCTATTTTGCCTACACCTGTGTCTTTATATAGATGGAAACCGGATGTGCTGTGGTGCCTAAGCAAGGTGCCATCCTCACCCTGTATGCTTCTTGGTGGGTGGAACTCAGGAGTTTTCTCCCAGTCAACAACATGGGGAGAAAAAAAAAGCATAAAGATTGAGAGGAGTAAATGTTCTACAGGCTGTTATTAAAGAGAGCCTAGCAAGTATTTGAATGTGTAACAAGAACATCTCCTGGTAAGGTGAGCATATAGAAAAGGTAGATTTTTTTTTCCCTCTTGGTGATATCTATAGATAAATACATTTCCAATAGGAGGTTAGTTCCTTGAGGTTGCCTTTGCAAGTTGTACTGGAGTAGGCAGTCCTGAAACTCCTCTAGCACACGTAGTATTGGCATTGAAGGAACTTTATCACCAAGACTGTGGTGATCCATGCTTTATAGCTTAGCCTCATTTTATATAATCTCGTTTTATCAGCTCACTTATTTTTGAGGCAGCGTATTTAAGAGTGATAGCAAACATAGGTGGTTTCTTACTGATCACTTTCAGAGGTTGATTATTGAGGTGGTTCACAGAATGGCCAGGGTTGGAAGGGGACTTCAAGGATCATGAAACTCCAACCCCCCTGCCTGCCACACACAGGGCCACCAACCTCCCCATTTTATACTAGACCAAGCTGCCCAGGGCCCATCCAGCCTGGCCTTCAACACCTCCAGGGACAGGGCATTCACAACCTCTCTGGGCAGCTGCTCCAGCACCTCACCACTCTCACAGTAAAGAACTTCCCCCTGACATCCAGTCTAAATCTTCCCTCCTTCAACTTAAAACCATTTCCCCTCGTCCTGCTGTTATCTACCCTTTGAAAGAGTTGATTCCCCTCCTGTTTGTAGGCTCCCTTTAGGTACTGAAATGCTGCAATGAGGTCACCCCGCAGCTGCCTTTTCTCCAAGGTGAACAAGCCCAGCTCCCTCAGCCTGTCTTCATAGGGAAGGTGCTCCAGTCCCCTGATCATCTTTGTGGCCCTCCTCTGGACCCTCTCCAACAGCTCTCTGTCTTTCTTGTACTGGGGGTCCAGACCTGGACACAGTACTCGAGATGGGGCCTCACAAGAGCAGAGTAGAGGGGGACAATCACCTCCCTGACCCTGCTGGTCAACCCTCTTCTGATGGAGCCCAAGGTACCATTTGCTTTTTACCATTTTTGCTTTTTTTCCTTTGAACACTAGATGGTGCTCCTACACTTTCAAATAAGTGGCTCTTGGAAATGTAGTCTTGAGAGCCTGTTATGTTCTCTATTTGCATGGGATTCTTTAACTGCCTTATTCATTAAAAAAAAGTCATGCTTTTTTCTGCAGAATATTCTAACGTGCTTGTAAAGAGAAGGTATACAGAGGTATAGAGATGGGAAGTGGGAAATGTGTGCATGCATACTTGAGGCTATGTGCAGATTCTTTCATATGAATGCTATGCATATTTAGGTCTTTCACTAAATTTAGTAACCCTTCTGTTTTTATCCTTTCTGTATATTCATTCACTTACTGAAGTTGTGGTTGTGGAGCAGGACTAAGTTAAGCAGTGTGTTTTCTAGTTACCTAATTACAATGCTGGCCTTAGTGTGTTTGATGTTCTCTGTTATGGCACACTTCTTAATTGATTGGGCTGCGGCCTCTCAGCCTGAACTTTCACAGCTTACTGGTGAGAAGACAGGAATTATAGAATTGTAGAATCATCAAGGTTGGAAAAGACCTCTAAAATCATGCAGTCCAACTGTCCTCTCACCACCAGTATTTCCCCACTAAACCACGTCCCTTAGAACAGCATCTAAATTTCTTAAATATTCTTAAATAAAACATTTCTTAAATACCTCCAGGGGCAGACACTCGCCCACCTCCCTGGGCACCCATTCCATTGCCTGGGGAGCTGTTGGACTAGCAGTGGTTGCTGGTGGCATCTGTGGAGTTGGCAGGCCATCAGAGCCCTGCTCTTCCTCCAAACTGTGGTGACAAAAGTTCTGCGTTCTGGGAAGAGAAGTGAATTTTTAAATTGCCAAACATTCATAAAATTGACCTGTAAAAGTTCATTAGAAATGGCAGAGTTTAAGAACAGGATTATAAGTACCCACTTTGCTTCCTTTACCCCACAGATGTTTTTACTTTTTGACAACTTCACTAATGGGAAGCTGCTGAATGTTTTTTTTTTTTTTTCATGACAAATTCTGTTCATGTTAATTGTCATTAAATTGACAGCAGAATATAGAATAAATGACCATGACAGCTGTGCTAGCTGAAACCTGGATTTAGTCCAGTTACATGAGAGTTAATATTTGACACAATTTAGGAGAAAAATAGTGTTTTAACTTCAACAGTTGGTTAAACAGTGGTGTAGACAAAGTACTTGTTTTAAGTGCCCACTGTAGTAAATAAGAAACCTGTCAGCAGAGTTGTTTGCCTACTTCAGTGGATCATGAATCTTTACTACACTGTTATGTGCTCTGAATGTTTGAGGTAGATGCAGCAGGTGTGGTCTTTGGAACGTTCACACAAACTCCTGGGTGTTAGTGCTTGATGGTATCGGTGGGCTGAAGGACACAAACTTCCTTAGCTGTGATTCCAAGGCAAACAGTCAGTTCTTGTTAAAAATGATTTTCAGAAGATTATTATGAGCTGAGATAATCTAAGGATGCTGTAGGCATTAGGTTAGGCTGAAGTGCTGTTGAGAACTTTCATTCAAGAATTGTAGGTGTTTTCTTTCAAATCTTTACTTCCAGTTGCTCATAGCTTTCTGCAGGTTTTTATTATTCTGTTTGAAATTTTCTATATAGCTTATACTGGGGGTTGCAAATTTAATGGAATAAGGATTTGTGGGAAACAAATTGAAACATTTGTCAGTCCCAAGAAATAAGTGAGTATACAGGTGTTTCTCCAAGAGCTTTTAACAGACAAGTAGTCATTGTAAAGGAAGACTACCTTTGAGTATTGCTGTCAACATTAATGTTTGGCCAAGCTTTGTCTTTCAAAAGTATACATGCAATACAGATGAAAGCATGTAATGCCATGCACATAAGCACCTCAAAGCATATATAGCCCTCTTGCCCTCTGGGGCCACATGCAGATGCTAGCCTCATTCCAGTGTGAGAGACCCAGCACTCAGTAGCTGGTCAGTGCAGTGTTGGTTCAGTGCAGGTTTTAGCCTGGAGAAAAGAAGGCTGCGGGGTGACCTCATTGCAGCATTTCAGTACCTAAAGGGAGCCTACAAACAGGAGGAGAATCAACTCTTTCAAAGGTAGATAACACAAGGACAAGGGGAAATGGTTTTAAGTTGAAGGAGGGAAGATTTAGACTGGATGTCAGGGGGAAGTTCTTTACTGTGAGAGTGGTGAGGTGCTGGAACAGCTGCCCAGAGAGGTCGTGGATGCCCCATCCCTGGAAGTGTTCAAGGCCAGATTGGATGGGGCCCTGGGCAGTCTGGTCTAGTATTAAATGGGGAGGTTGGTGGCCCTGTGTGTGGCAGGCAGGGGGGTTGGAGATTCATGATCCTTGAGGCCCCTTCCGACCTGGGTCATTCTGTGGTTCTGCCTCTTGTGATAAATTTTTCTAAGCACCTAAGCTGTATGCTCAAATGTTCCAAGTCTGTATGCAAATCTTCTAGGTCTGTGACATAACTTGTGTTATGGATGCTTTTCTGAGTCAGGGAAGTGCTCTGCTTTTACTACAGTCAGTGTCACACTCTTCCTGAGTTGGTGGAGGCAGACATTGTGCTGCAGAGCACTAACTGCTCTTAAGAGCAATTGTGAGGGTTGCTCCAGAAGTAATGCATCCTATTTTATTATGTTGGCCCATGACTTCAGAGGCAGATGGTTGTGGTACAGCAGAAGAAGATGAACATTCCCACTAGTATTCCCCTACATTTTGTTGCCATGCAACAGATGGCAGCAGAGAGGCAGTTGACAGAATGTCTGACACGGAAGTGTGGGTGAAGCAGAGGTGAGGAATTGAATTCCCCCATGTGGAAAAAAATGGCACCTGTTGCACTTCATTGATGCTTGCTGAGTATTTATGGAGATCAGACAGTGGATATAAGCACAGTGAGGTGTTGGGTGATGCGTTTCAGCAGCGACAGTAGCAACGTGAAAGACAGGTGATGTTCTGGACAGACGTGCACAGCTGTTACACCACAAAATGAAGAGTGTCTTGATCAGTTAATCAATGCAAATTGGCAGATTACAAGACAGAACTTGGTTTCAGTGCATTGGAAATGATGGTGGCAATGTTGGAATATTGCAAAGCTGAGTCCAAATGAATGGATGAGTACAGTGAATGCTTACACAGAAACTTGCATACACTGTTCTGTCTGTTCCCCAGGATCTAGTGAAGCCATGCTAGGCTAAAGGGGACAGTTTCCTGCATCTAATTGTTACCAGTGATGAGACGTAATATCTCCAGTACATGTTACAGTCAAAATGGCAGTCCATGGAGTGGCAACATGCAAATTCCTCATCACAGAAAAAGTTTAAGATGCAGCCCTCAGCAGGTAAAGTGATATGCACTGTCTTTTGGGATAGGAAAGGGGTAATCCTGGATTTTCTGGAACCCCTACCATCAACTCTGACCACTTCATTGTAATGCTGACTAAGCTGAAGGCTCTGGCTTGCAGAGTTAGGCCAGAGAAGACTACCTTTCTCCTGTAACACCATGTTTCCAGGCCCCATGCCAATTGGAAGATGGTGGAACACATTGTGATTTTGTCCACACAAACCATTGTGTGTATCACAACCATTGTATATAGCAACTTCTTATTCCTCTCTATTTGGGCCAATGAAACATGGACTGAATGGGTAATGTTTCACTAGCAATGATGCTGTCAAAACAGGTGTGAAACAGTGGATCACCTCCACTGTGGCAGATTTTGATGAGCCCAGTGCAGGCTCTTGTTCATCGCTGTGAGAATGCACAGCTAATGGTGGTGACTGTGTTGAAAAAAAGTGTTTTGTAGCTGAGAATTTGCTGTCAAATAGTGTTATTGTGCTCTTTGTATCTGTTGTAGTTTCCATGGAAAAAAATAGGAGGCATTATTTTTTGGAGTGACCCATGTACATATGACTGCATCATGGCTCATGCATTAAATGCGGAGCTGTTCCACGACAGACTTTGTTTTGCTGGACTTCTAAAGCTAGAATAGCAATACAGGATCCTGTGGCTGTTTTAGAGGAACTGCATTGCAACATCATTAGATAACATGAATCCTTTAATTAAGTACTTAATTGCATATGATTACAGAGGGTTAGAGTTAAATGTTGAGGATTTCAGTTCTTGATTCTCTTACGTGAGGGACAGGGAAAAAACTAGGGAATATCTTTCACTAATCATGCCTACAGGCTTCATACAAAGCCTGCAGGATTTGCATAGTCTAATAAAAGAGGATTTCTTCCTTAGTAAACTGACAGAAGAGCCGGATAACTTTGTTGTGAGGTAGCTATGCACATTCCTGAATCTGAGAAGAAAATTTTGTATCTTCAGCCTGCTAGAGCTGTGCTCATCAAGACCCCTGCGCATACGGAATCGTTTTGTTGAGCCAAAATCCAAGTCTAATATGGTTCACTTGGTCAAAATGGAGGCAGAAGTAACCCTGTTACTTCGCAGCAGATGGTCCAAGCAGCAAGTCATATAAGTGTATAGTCCAAAAGGCATCTGAGAAGCTGGGCTCTGGTGATATTGGGAGTTAAGAAACTGGAACTGAAGAAAATAGCAGCTGTTTATGGTAGGGTGAATGTTGTACATGCAGCTGTGTTTGATTCATATAATTTCCAGAGATATTAAGTATTTTAATAATATATCCACAGTTTCATAAAGTTGTCTAGAATTCATGTAAAATTTTCAATAGGTAGGATTTGCTTTATGCTGGGGAGGAAAAAAGAAGAGATGCTTTCAAAATTCACAGTGAACTTCTTAATTTGACATTCTGAGTGAGAATTGCTTGTAGTCAAGGCACTGTCATGGAATTTCAGTTTCCAGATGTTTCTCAATTCGAAAGTGATCTTTTTGACTCTCTGAAGAACAGCCTGTTGAGAAAGTGGGGGGAGGTGCAAGAGCAGTGAGGGGGCTGTTCTAAAAAATTATACCAGTTCTAAAAATTATACTGATGCCCATGTCAGAAACACGAACAAAGAGGAGGAGGAAAATGAGGTTTAGACAGAGCTAATTGAGAGCTCTATCTACGCAGTGCTGTGGTTCTAAGTTCTATCTGGAAGATATCCTGTACTGAAAGAACTGTGGAAGACTGAGATGGGTTGAATAACAGAATTTAATAAGCATGCGTTGCTGAGGATTTATTTTAGGATTTAAGGGTTATTACAATGCTGAAAATGAGAGCACTTTCTGCCACTCAGTATGCTATTTGCTAAATACCACCGCTATGTCTGAAACCTCTCATTTCTTGCAAAATGGTTGTTAGCATTTAATAGCTTAGCTACTTCTGCACTTTCTTTTTACTTTTTTGCATCTTTTTCTTTCACAAATTGATATTTCTATTTTAATGAAGTATCGATGATGAAAAATTACTTGTACTGTGTAAATAGAATTTTTTCACATAGCTGCTTTCAACCTGTTTGCCTGAGAGAAACAAAGCTTATGTCATCACAGTGTGCATGTGTGCCTCTGACTCCCATCTTCTGCCCTTGCTTTTCCCCTGATAAATTTGAGATTTACTGGCAGATGTCAAGTAGGTTTGACAGAGGTTCCTCTGATATTCCTCTGATGTTCCTCTGGGTGTCACAGGAATGGGGAGGGAACCTTCCAAGGCATTTTAAAGGAAGATTTGACTGTTGAGTGCAGCCCTGGTGACACTTCAGAGAATCCAGGTGAGCTTGAGCCTGTACTAGTACTTGAGCTGAAGAAAAGTTGTATTCAGAATGGTCAGGAGTGAGAAAGACCAGTGCAGGAAACCAGGCCTCATTCTTATGATTTCTTGCTATTTATTAATGTCAGGTGGCCTTATAGTAAGGCAGAGTGTAGTGATATAAAAGTGTATTTGCTTAATCTTCACTTAATATTGAAGTGAAGCGTACAGACCTTCTTATTTAATCAAACTGAAGAACATAGAGGACGTGGAAGGTACGAAGGCAGGCTTGTATAAATGAAACAGCAAGTCTGTGATAAAGCGACTCAATCCATTTTGCTGACTTTTCCTTTGCTGTCTGAGGAGCATCGTGCTGTAGCAGTTCAGGCATAGACTGCATTATAGGAAGCTATACTCTGTTTTATGTAAACTAAAATGGCTTTACAGTTCTTCTGATACAAATATCCTCTATTTACCAGTGCCCAGGGGAGGGCACGCCCTTCTAGAGTAAGGATTTTGTTGGAGGAAAAGAGGCACACAAGGTTAAGTTGACTTGCCGGAGGTAGCACAGGAAGTCCACGAAGAGCTGGAGCAGAGAAATCCCAGTTCTGTTTCCTGTCTTCCATCAACCTTCACTTAACAATCCAGAAGACATTTCATGACATTTTCCCACTCTCTTGGATGAAAACTTGTTGCACAAATGGAGCTGGACAACTCGTTAAGTATTTTGCCATCTTCTCATCTAATTTAGCTTGACATGTCTTGTTTGATGTTTCAAGTTCATCATTTTATATAACACTTTTGTAGAGATTCCGATTGTTTAAAATGGTTTTGATTTTTTTGGTCCTTCAGCTTCATGAATTTATCCGCAGGGGGCTCTCATATTTGAGATGTCCTTACGTAAAAGAAAAGCACTCCAAGCTCACTGGCAGAGACCTTCTTTAAAGCTAATTAAAGTGACACGTTTTGCCTGGATTCAGAAGCACACGGTGCTGCTTGTAAAGCCAGGTGTCCTATTGGACGTGCAGCTCCCTAGGCAGGCACATAAGTTGACTTCTTTGTGTTGGACTCAGCCTCATATCGTCACCTGAAAAGCTTTGAAATAATTTATATCTTTGACTTTTGATACCATCTTATTTTTTATTAAAAATATTCCTGCTCACCCAAAGTATGTCACACAGTGCCACCAGGTTGACATAGAAGGGACAAATTATTGCATTTTTCTGTAAGAACTGTTGCCAAAATGTTAGGAAGATTCAGGGCAGGCTTTCTGGAAAGTTTTCTTTATGAATTATGAGAAATACCCATTCGATGTGAGAATCATTCTTGTGCTGGCCCGATGTGCTCCCATTAATTTTTGTACAAGCAGCTTGACCATTAAAATCCATGCTTGAGCACACCTTTCCCTGTGACAGCACTGAGTTTTACAAAATACAGAATGCTGAGACCAAGATGGATCTTTCTGGCTCTGATTCAGCTTCTGCTGAGGTTTTTGCAGTCTTTTTATTGCTTCTCTGGGAGTTGATTCATGTGCTTTTATTCTCCTTCTGATCTGATTTCAGAATCACTGGAAAAATCGAAGGAGCAGCAGACATAAATCTACTGACTTAGAACAGTGATGTTATTTGTGACTCCCAAACTTTTAAATATGCGGGCAGCAGTCTGTGAGTCCATTTCATGCATGTTGAAGTTTCTGATAGCATGTGTAAACCCCAGTAGATTACTGATAGCATGTAAAGGTGGACTTCCTAGATACCTCAGGTCTCCTTTAATTCTAAGAACTATTTTGATAGTTCCATGTGAAATTTTCTTGAGTACTAAGCTGTAGGGGTTATGAAACATTGCAGGCTGGTAACTAATATATGTGTGGGTGGTTGCTTCTACTCGATTAGAGATCAGAGAGATTACAGCTGGAGATCAGGAACTGGCAAACGGATAGAAAAGTATTAAAATATTAATACTAACTGATATTAATATCAGGCTTACTGATGGAACAGAATTATCTGTATAATAATAAAAAGACATATGAAAGGCAATACCCTTGTAAAAAAAAAAAAAAAAAAAAAGTTACTTGTATATTAACACAGGGAATCATTTCAACTGCCCTTCTCTTAGGCTGTGATGAGCCAGAAAGTACATATGTCCAGTAGAAAACAGATTACTTAAGCACTTATTTCCTGTTTACTCCATTATAAGAAAAGCTCCAGGATGAAATTTCTAGTCAAAACTAGAGGAAGAGTATAAAAGTGTGCATCCCATAAGAATAAAGTGATGTGGCAGCCAGGAAGCATCAGAGTATGTTCTGCCTAGCTCGAATTCGAGGGATGTTAATTCTCCACCTTCTCATGCAAGTTCCTTAGTGCCTGAACTCTCCTGTTCCATCACTGTGTTCCTTCACCTGAGAATCTCTGAAAGCTCCACTTTTGTTTTACTGTTGAACAGAAGCCCTGTGGAAATTTAAGTTTTATACAGCAAGAGATCTTTTCCTTCCCAGCTTACTAAGCATTCTCCTTTCTGGTTATAGGCTTCATTGGCAGCTATGTTCCAGACAAACCATTTCCCTCTGCAGCATGAGTTTTTATGAACGCAGTTTTGTCATAAATGCTTTGATTTAGCTTCCAGAACGTAGCCCCATGCTAGCTGAGAGCTGCTGCTACTTACATCACTTTCAGTGCTATGCACAACATTTGATTTTTAAAAAAAATTCATCTGTATTTCAGTAAATGTTTCTCATATGCACAGAGCCATAGAAACCATACTTCCATTGCATATTCATACATAGAAATATAAAGTAAGAAAAGCCAAGCTAGCTAAATCTGCATGTGTATCAAAATGTTTTTCTCTGCAGCCCATGAAAGAAGAGAGAATTTTTTTCATCTTCACATTAGGTGAATTCCTGATGTCACTGATTTCTTATGCACTGGTTTTCACAATGAAGAGCCTGTAAAAACTGAACTTGAAGACAGCAACTTTAAAACTATTGGTACCTGAATACAAAGCAGGCAGTTACTTCTGGGTTTTCTGATGTTGGTATTTTTTCCGCTGATGTGAAAACTAAAGAAAATCAAGTTTTATTGCTTGTTTAGTAGCATAGCCATGAAGGAGGAAACTGTGTGTGGTTGTGATGAGTAGAGAGATGGAAATAAATGGGAGAAGTTTTTGTTATGATATGCCTAGATTGCCTTGTTCTGTTACTAGTCGAACTGTTCACACTGATGTGATTTTACTAACAACTGACACGTTTCAGCCATTTCCTAAAATGATGTCAGACTTCACTGTGATTGTTTTAGGAAACTACTAGCTCTACATGTTTTTCAGGTGTAAAATAGCAATCTGTTCAAACTTTTCTACTGATTCCATTGCTGTACATTGAGTATGTAGCTCAGTGGCGTTTTCCAAGACTAAGTAGCCTTTTTTGCCTTGGATTTGCTTGCCATCCTAAAAGAAGATAATACAGAATGGTCATTCAGCTAATACAACATATGTAAATTCAAAGCAAGCAACAGAGCTTGCTGAATAACAGAAATGAATAGCTCAGGCATTGAGTAAGATCTCAGAAAATGAACTTTGATGCAGTCTTCTGCATCAGAGGTCCTCTTCTGGAGTTAGTACTCCAGGAACAAGAACTGCTTTTCTTTTTAGACACTTCAGCAGACTATTGCTTCACTGTGGTTCCACAGAGCATGCATCCTTGATAAGAAGGTGGTCAAATTCATCAATCAAATGTTTTGTCTTGCCTTCCAGCAGTATGAGTGTATTTAAGAACGAGGTTGAAATTAGTCATTTATTATTATCTGTTAGCCCTCATTATTGTCAAGAACAGGCCTATATGGAAAACCTGAAGTGTGAGATTTGTCATAGGAAGGTATTTATTCTGGCTTACATTTATCTAGAATGATGGCAATAGCAATGAAAACACAAGCATGACTAACTTAACTAAGGATCAGAAACTAGGGTAAGTCTGCAGGGAATTTTTGTGCATCATTCTGTGCCTAAAAAATTTGCTTAAATAATGTCAAAGGCTGTAGTGTCTGCTGTAGAGATAACGCAAGTTACTTCTAAAGTAACTTGTGCAAATATTGAGTTCATTGCTGTATGAACTTCTGCATTTAGAAATAAGAGTTTTGCAGCCTTCACATGGCACTTAGTGAGTCTTTCTGATAGGATCCTGTATTTGTTTTGCAGCTTAGGGGCACCATAGGGGCTGACAGTAGGGCATGATGCTTTTAACTGCCTAGACTTAATTATCCATCACACTGTGAAATTCTGACATTATTCTTTATCTCATTCTTTCTCATTGCTACTTGTGCTCAGACTGTAACCTGCAAAAACTCTTAAGTCAGTTTTAAGCTGAAGATGTTGAAGCAAAAATGCACTTGACAACAAAAGCAATATCACAGATTTGTGGACTTGTTATCTTTTTATTTCTATAGGCTTCCACTCACCACAAAAGTGATTATGATTTTTTTTACCTACTTCCATAGTCATGGAAGCCGATGTGAAGTCTTTCTGTCCCATTTCTTAGTGGGAAGTCTTTGAAGCAACTAAAATGTTGCTGTTTTCTAAAATATGATGACAAAAAGGCCTAGTTGGCTGCAACCCCACCTAACAGCTATCAAATAGATGATATTGCAGTATCAATAGCTAACATAGGCCACTAAGAGGTGCTAGAGCTGCACATCCACATGGATTGCATCGTCTTCGTGCTTGCTTCCCTCAAGGGTGAGTGAGGGGGAACAAAGCGTGTAGCTACAGATCTAGAATTATTGTAGTCTGCCTTTCAAAGCACGCTTCTTAAGAGCAGAAAATAAGTTGTAAATGCATTCAGGTTGTTAATGCTTTATGTACATTTCAGGAGGTTAACTCATGAATCACACTACTGTCCTTAGTTCTGTTTATCTCAACATTAACAGAAGTTCAGATATCACAGCTCAGGAAGAAAGTGGTTTTCCTGTAAGCTGTGTGGGAAACATGACAAAATTCAGTATTTTAATTGGGAACAAGCACACTTCTTCAACAAATGAAAGTAAGTCTAATCTCTGACTCAGTGTAACAAAGTCTCACAAGAACTACTACAAAAGTCCAGATTTCATGGCTGGTGGAATCAGAATAAGTTTTGAGATTTCCTGGAAAACTGCCATATTGTTCTTATCTTCACTTAAAAGGTGATATGTAACAAGTGAAAAGGTGTCACCAGCTGTATTTATCAATTTATATCAAATGATGATATACAGGGTGCGCAAGTGCATTCAATAACAATTTTTACTTTTCTGATAATAAATTTGTACATCTTATTTATTCCATGTATGATTACTTCAGTAGCCCTCCCTTTTGTTTTTGCAGAGCCAAGATGACAGATTTGCTTTCACTGCTGAATGGTATGACCCAAATGCTTCACTCTTTCGGCGTTATGAGCTTCTGTATTATCCAAAAGATGGATCAGTTGAAATGGTAAGAATAAAAAACAGTCAGTAGTTTTAAATATAATAATTAAACTGCTTATAAAATGGAAAACCACTGCCAATTATTTTTTCCAGGTAATTAAGTTGTAGTTTAAGACATACTTTTCTCTGTTTCTCAAACTAGAAGAAAAGCAAGTGTGCTAGTTCACAGTGGAGCATGTGCAAGAGCTTCCATGTTAATGATTTTTGTCTTAAACTTGGAGAGTTTCATTTTCACAGATCTGTTTTCATTTAATCTCTTCTTGGATGTAAGTATTGGAATTCAGCAGCATCAACCTACTGCATGAGAAACACAAATTGAAGGCGATCCCTAACAAGAATAATTTTCAATTAGAATTCTAGAAGTCTCTGAAGCATTAGCTGTAAACAACTTCTACCAAAGTGAAGGAAACAGTGAACTAATTTGGTTTTAATGCAAGGAAGGATGTTTCTGAGAGTGGAATCCAAATTTTTCCATTATTGGTTCTTGCATGGACCTCTCTGATTTGTGGCATGTTTAACTAATACTCATTTTTAATTGATAGCAGGTTAAAACAAGCATATAGTACAGATAATCCTGTACTGACAATCCAGTAAAATAGCCAATGCTTTGTGCTTCTGTTTAGGAATGAATGAGTGACTCTTGACTCGATTTTTCTAGATTTTAATGAGGATCTAAAGGTCTGAGAATAGCCTAAATTTGAATATTCACATCTATTAATTTGAATAGATTTTTAAAATTTTCTTGCCTTAAACATCAAGCACAGAAATAACAGAACTATCAGAATCTACCTTTTCTTATCCAAACTACTATTTACTGAAACCACGGTACCCACCTGTGTGAAGAGATGCACTTTGCACTTTTTACTGATAATCTCTTGAAATAAACTCTACTGTGATGTTGTCTCTTTTAAGTTAGTTATTTGTATGATATATGTGTGCACAGTTGTCAAAACGTGAGGATTTTTTTTCCTTGAGACATCAGAGCTAATCAGTCAGGAGCCGTAATAATCTTCCTACACAACCATGTGTAGGCTGACAAAATTGTTGTTCATTTCTCCTAGATGTCTCAAAACCAAGAGCTTTCAAGGTGTTCTTGAGCTTTATGTATCAAACACCTATGACTTGGTAGGTTCTTACGTTTTGCCAGTGTGTTCTTAGGGTTGAGATAGTATTGTGTGTACGAAGTCATGAGTTTGCATGGACTGTGTGAGATGAATATAACAGCTAAAAAAGCAAAAATGCATATAGTATCTCTGCAGGAGGAATTCTGCAAGTTCAGTTTGGGGGTGAATTTACGGACAGAAATTACATTTAAGATGATTTTCTGGATTTATGGTTTTTAAAACTTACCTGGAGTCTAGTGATTCTTTTTTCATTACTGCAAAATTCTTGTGGATCTTTTGCATCTTCCCAAGGAGATGGCAGCTGCTCACTTTACCTCTAATGCATTGTCGGAGAAGAGAGGTAATGGATTCAAGCCAGCTTCCCTCTACTTATGAGAGAGCTGTCGCATCACCTTTCCCATCTCTGCAATGATAGCTCTCCTTTGTACATGCTTTAGCTGAGAGTGGAATAGAGCTGTTGAATGTTTATGTTATGTGAGGTTCTCCGCTTTCCATTTGTTTCTTACCTTTGTATTTTGCTCTTTTCCTGAAGGAAAAATACAGTGGAAATAATGTTACAAGTTTCCAGCTTCCTTTGCAGCCATTAAAAAGCAGCAAGGGTTTTTGTCCAAGGACAGCAAGCAACCATTTCTAATCAGACTGAGTACTTTGACAGAGACATCCCCAGCTATCCAAGTTTTCCATAGTTAATAACTCTCATGCAGAATTTTTGAATCCAAACAACTTCTCTTTCTAGAGGAGATTTCCTAAAATAGAGAAGAAATCTTTGAAAAGGACACATTCCTAGAGGGAATTATTGTGGACAATTTACCTTTTACATATACATAAGAGAAGGAAGAGAGAAAACAAACAAAAAATCAAAACTATCTTACATTTCTTCTGCTGTGACTTTTCATTTGTATTATAAAAAGATATTTTAAGCAGATCCAAAATTCCACTCTAAAGGATTCGTTAATACAGATAGATGCCTTTTTTTTTTCTTCCCTCTTCATCTTCTGCTTGAGAAGAGAGAAACAGGAGGAGCTGTGCCTTTCTAGAAACTGTGTTTCAATGAAGGTATGATCGAGCTTTTAGTTGAGATATTAAGAATTTTAATGCTTGATTCAATTAATGGGACTCTTCTTGAAAATAAAGAACACTGAGAGCATGTAGGTGAGGGCTAAGGATGTTTTTATCATGGAATTCTGCTTATAGAAGGAGGTATCAAAAAAAAAAAAAAGTTTGGCTGGAGAGGACAAAACTTTTCCTTCCCTAAGATTCTGTTTCTCCAAGAGACTGAAGAGATCTGTAATATTTACGTGTAGTAGAGAAGAAACTGTTCATGAGGTTGTCTTTTGTGCTTTAGCAGTCCACCCAGAAAACTGCACATTAATGTCTTCCTTCTTGCTCAGAATGTTGATACATAGCTGAATCGTCTTGACAGGCATTTGAGCTTGCAGCTCTAGGCAGTGAGAACTTCTCAACGTAGTGCTGCAGCCATCCATCCATCCCTAATTCAGAGTTTTATGCAGTCAAATAAAGCATAATATCACTGGAACAGTGCCCTGAAGAGGAGACCTGCCACAGCATGTATTATGGTCGCTACTGCTTCAAGCCATTGGCCCGCTAAACAGCACAGACCAGCTAGGGGGAATTCTCATTGAGGCTGGGCAGTTATCCACTAGGGACGTGAACCATTTACCATAGTTGGAATTAGCACAAGTAAGTAATAAAATAAAAACTGCAAAGACAGCCATCACCCTGAGACCACTTAAACAGAACAAATGTGTGGTTTTATCTTCTAAGCATTCCTGGTGCACGTGCAAGTTCAAAGGGCTAAAATTAAATCAATTTAATGATCACATTCAATCCCACAGAGCTATGGAAATTTTTGAAGGAAAAATAAGAATTATGTTGAGTTTGCCAACAGCTTAGATCTCTTGCTGTAGAAGGTTCTATTCTTCTTTTGTCTGCAGTATGATGTGAAGAACCATCGTACCTTTCTAAAGCGCACCAAGTATGAGAGCTTACACCTTGAGGATCTGTTTGTGGGCAACAAAATTACTGTGTTTTCTCGTCATCTTTCCTTAGTGGACTATGGGGATCAATATACAGCACGCAAGCTAGGCAGCCGCAAAGAGAGGTAAGAAAACCTGTTTTTTTGAAATCTTCCTTTATGACTGGAGTAATTATTTTTTGCTGGAAATGAGATAAGATTTCTGTACTGTGGGAAAAGGAGGAATTAGTCACAAGTCTGCATGAGGTTTGCAGTCATCTGGCATACTGATAGCTAGAGGGAAGAAGTTCCCTGCTTGTAGGCAAACCCACCATTATCCCTCCCACCTGATACATCTTCAAGGCCAGTTTATCCGTGGTGTCTGATGTTGCATTCTCCAGTTCTCTCTGAAGAGGAGAGGTAGAGGAGGAAAAGATGGGCTCCAGCTCAACTTTGTTACTCCTTGCAGGGCCGGTAGGAGTAGCATTCTTGTGATTTGTGGATTCTCTCAGGGCAGTAATGGTGTAGTAACCTTAATGGATACTGGGCCACAATCTTGCAAACCTGTCTCCTGCCTCTCTGCAATCTGTGCAGAAAACTAGCACCTTACCAAACACATCTACCCTGTATTATCAGTAGTAACGGAGCAATAAGAACTGGAGTGAGAGAGACCATTCCTATCCTCCACTGCTTTTCTCACTGTGAAGATTTTTCATCTGAGAATGTTTTCAGCATTTCATAAAATATGCATGCATGAGGATGAGAAGTGTGGAGTGGGAATGTCAATAAAACCTATGTGGTTGTATATTAAGACAAACTTAATCAGTAAAGGTAAGGCTCATCTTCTCTTTTCATTGGAAAGACATTAAGAGCCCATCCAAGAACAAAAGTGGTAGGAGAAACTTACAGTGACAATCAGATTACTTTAAGAGGAATTTAAATCTGATTTGCCTGTACTGCATGTAAATTCTGAATTCAGGAATTAGTGAATTTGGATCGTTTGCTCCAGCTTTTTTTTTTTTTTTTAAAGAAGTACATAGAGTATTTTCCTACCCCATGGTGTTGCAGTGAGCCTTGCTGAGTTTGTTTTCTTGCTCCCTTCCACTGTCTGGCATTAGTTTGAACTCGTTTTGAAGAAGCATATCTGGACACTTTGGAACAGCTGCAAGTTTTGGCATTTATCTTTGTCTTAACCTCACAAAAACAGTGCCTTGGAAATGACTGCCATAATAAGTTTCCATAAGAAGCTTCCAGAAGGATGACTTCTAGTGCTTTTTCTTCAATCTGGAGTTGGGAATGGTGGAAGAGTAGCAAAGAGGGCGGAGAATAGCAGAGAAGGACTTCTGTGTATGATACTGCTCTCTGTTTCTCATTGGAGTGTTGAGTAGTTTACATCTGTCTTGTTTATGGGTTTTATCTCAATGTAATTTTTTATTGCTGCATGTTTCATGCTCTGCCTAAACTTCCATAAGCCCTGGTGCTGATGCATTTATAATAAGAAAAGGTGGCTTGTGATAAAATGGTATGTTTTTCTCATAAGAGTAGCAGTATGTTTGTACAGCAACACTATATAGTCAGCAGCACCGTAGATGTGTCAGTGAGGTGGTCCTGGGAGAGGGGGTGTTCTACAAAAGGAAGAATTTATGACGTGAGCTATTTGGAAAACATTTTAGGAATGTCAGCTGAAAGATAACATAGATATGCAAGTGATGTTACATATTCAGAGTGGCCTTGGGGAACATAGTGAAAGGTGTCTTAACCAGGCAAGAGATCCTCAAAATCCAGTTTCTTCACAGAAGCTGGCTTTCACTGGGTAAACAGGTCATAGTAAAGGAATCCTTGTGCAAAATG
This sequence comes from Chrysolophus pictus, assembly GCA_037305975.1. NCBI lineage: Eukaryota > Metazoa > Chordata > Aves > Galliformes > Phasianidae > Chrysolophus > Chrysolophus pictus. Next base: position 112,112,467 of record CM074576.1, on the reverse strand, counting down.
GCTGCATATGGACTGTTTGTCTTTTTGGCCTGGTCCTCAGCATTTAAAGCAGTTATTAGTTAAGTATATATAGTAAGATTTCTGCAGCACTTAATTCCTAGAAATAATTTCTACTTGGAATGTAACTAATAATTTTGTGGATGCTGTATGAGGAAAAATATTCCTGTCTTTCCTTGCTATATATACTGTATATACTGTACAGGATAATCTGCTGTTTGTTTCAGCTTTGTAATTACATTCTTTGGCTGCTGAATATGCGTGCAGACAAAGCTCAGAAAAGACCTGCGAGGGGAAAGTACCTAAGAATGTACATAAGAAGAAAAAAGTGAATGTTTTGAATTAGGGGCCTTTGTTTTTGTCAGGAAAGCCAGCAAATGTCACTTTAGTTACATGAGGTGTGAAGCAGATGCTGGTCTAAGGAAATCATGATATGTAGGTAAGCATGTGTTTACTTAGAGCACACTGTGTAAGGAAACACTGGTTTAAAAAAGTGACTTCTGTTGTGTAGTCCTTCACTTGTGATCCTGGGCAGTTGTAACCTGAAGTAAACACTTGTATGAGCAATGTGTACTTTCTAAATACTCTGTACTCAAAGTCAGTTAATATCCATGATTTTGAAAATGGTATGAGAAAACTTGTCTCAACCAGAAATACTCAGTCTTTTTAAATGGGGTATGTTATTTGCATGCATTCCATCATTGACATAATCAGTATCTCTTCCCCTACAAGACAAAGGACTGTTGCACGTGCTGTGGCTTATTAAAAATAAGTAGCTCTCACAAGCATAGCGACAACATGAATTGTGCACCATTCCTTTACTCAGCTCCCATCTTCTGTTTTTTTAGTGCTCGTTGAAGTACTGTCAAACAGTCCTTCTGAAAATGTAAGCAACCAGGATGAATTTTCATTCTTTGTTCCTAGACCTAAAATTGTTTCAAAAAGTACTTTGCAGACTGCATCATGTAAAACCACAAAAATATATTGCTAATTAAAACTAAAAATAAGACACTTGGATCGATCCAATTTCAGGAACAGTCTTCAGCATCCTGAATTATTCTTTTTCTTGCCCTACTTGCTTCTGAAAAGCTTATACCGAGATGTTACAGTTTATACACTGATGCTAGATAAAAGGTTTTGTTAGATTTGCTCATTGCAATTTTTATTAGTGTCTTCCAGGTAAATTACTTCTCAAAGCAATGTTTCGTTACATTTTGCTAGGAATTTTACTTGAAATTAGAAGAGTAAGGGATTGTTTATTTCTAATTCTATTTCAGCACTTTGTGCTGAACAGCCTGTGTAATAGCATAGATTAAAAAAAAATCCTGAAGGAAATGTCAACCTCACTAGAGACTTTATTCAGTGATTTGATCCTTGGTGATCATGGTAAATGAGAAAGTTGAGTGTTTCTTAAGGCAGGGTGTACATCATGCATTGTGTGAAGGTATGCTTGTCATTGGCCTAGCACACAACTGCTCACCTTCATGTGCCTTGATGCACATGACACATCCTGTCATGTCACAAAATGAATTGGAGCTATTAAGTCCTTGGGAAAGACGTTGGTCAGGCTGTGGACCATATGAATTATGTTAGCACGCTTTCCTGAGGTCAGCCTTCCCTGGCCTGAAGACAGGGTTAAATCATTTTGGTCAATGTACTGAAGCACAGGCTCAGCTGACTACTCTAATGCAATTTCTTATAATTGCCTGCCTCCACCTTTAGTCCACAAGTGTTTCTGTGTTATGTTTCCCGACAGATTTGGGCCTGTGCTGATGTGTGTATGTAAGCCTTCTGATGCTTGCAGAAATCTTGTTGGTATCTGAGCCCTGAAGGTCATCTATGTCTCTCTCTTAATTTCACATGCAGTATTGCATGCATTCAAATTTCCCTCTTTATGTTTCCTGCTCTGACACCTCTCTTCCTTTCTGTTTGCTGTAAAAATAGATAGCCTGTTCATTCCCAAAGCATCTGGCAATCTCTGGTTGCTTAAGGTAAGGTAATAAAGTTAGTGGAAGTTCATCCATCTCCTGTATCCTCAGCATATTTGCTCTCGTTGGAATATACTGCTGCAAACCTGAGGGTTGCTTTTCATGCTTTTCATTTTTATGCTGCTAAATAAAAGGGGAAATTTGCAGTTATTTACCTGTCATTTATGGAGGCGCTGCATTAAAAAAATCTATCTTGAGTAGCCTTCGTTATTAGAAACAGTGTAAAAAGATGGAAAGAGCTCTTCTGGATTGTCAGAGACACAGTTTCAGAGATACAGGGTTGAATAAATCATCTGTTGATTTGTAAGCTGAGCACATTTGAAGCTGACTCACCACAAGATGAATGCAAATAGAAAATGCCATTTTACAGACCTTCTTTTTTTGCTTGTTACTTTTGATTAATAATATGTTTAGTGCTTGGTGTACTTGGTCTGATGCAAAGCACACTAATAAAACTGTCCTGGCCTTGGGGATGTACAGTATAAAAAGATAATAGTTGAAAAGATAGGATGTACTTGGAAACAAAAATGTGGGGGAGAGCATTGAGATTTTTTTTATTGGTCTCTCTTAGAATACAGATGTCAGTCAGTAACTAATATCTTATCTCCCAACATTTTATTGTGTCCATTATCAGCATCAGCTACCGTGGCACACAAACCATATACCGTTTGTACTGTATGAAGGAAAATTAGGCCCTCTTGTCACTGGGGCCTCCTAAACTTTTAAAGTAATAATAAAATAGTAATTTCATTTTGATTTTCATGGGAGAGGCATGTTTTTAAGTAATATTTCTAAATACAGAAGTTGATCAGCTTGATTTTTATGTATATAATGATTATGTAAGGGAAGAGTGTAGGGAAGGAGAAGGAAACAAATGACTTATGTTCTAACTCAAAGCAGGGAATGAGGAGCATAGAGAAACTAGCTACCTTTACAGCATGAGAGTGATGTGCTTCAAAAAATCTAATATGTATGTCATACTTCTTTCTGACTGAATATTTCTCATAGCTTTCGTGCTCCAGTAAAGTGTTCTTTTCTGTCTTGTTAAAGGTACAATTGTGCAACTATGAGGTTATCATTCTTGAATCTTTGAAACTGAAATCACTGAATAAAATCTCACAGACAGAATTGCTTAAAAAGCAATGTAGGTTTTAAATTGGATGGATTCTGTGGGAAGAATATCAGTTTGAGAATATCAGGAAACAAGCAAGTGTTGGGAATACAAGGAATTTCACGTGAAAGAGAAGAACCAAACTTTAGGAGCAGGCTGTGAACAGTTGCTGTGAGTTTGGGTTAGGAAAGGTAGCCGTTACTGTGGGTAGAGGTACACACCGCTTTAAGAAGTGATCAGATTATTTGCTCTCAGAGTGAGGGAAGAAGCTGATAAATAGGGACCAATGGAACGCTATGGGCTGACTTGGCTTAGAAAGCTGAGAAAATTGTAATAAGCAAAGCTTATTCTCATCAGAGTAATGCCTTGCACAGACATTCAAGAACAGCATAGAAATTGGTGAGACAGTGGGACTAGAATGCTTGACTGTGGCAGAATGTCTTTCTATGGTGCTTTTCCATCTGAGTATAAACTCAATATGCACACTAAATTCTTTAAGAAAAGTAATGTTGGCTGTATCTCTCTCCCTTTTCTTTCAGAACATTGGCTTTGATTAAACCTGATGCAACACCCAAGATTGGAGAACTAGTAGATATCATTATTAATGCAGGATTTACAATAACTAAGGCCAAAATGATGTTGCTTTCAAGGTAAGAAATTATAAGGTCAGCTCTATTGTATGTACTATTCGTGCAGTTCAGGCCATTCTCTGAAGTTTATCCCATGTTGTTCTACACATTAAATCCATTCCAGTGAGTAATAAAGGGAAGACTCATCTGTTTCATAACAATGTGTAGGTTTCTAAATACATGTCGAAAATTAAGTATTACAAAGCTTTGTGCAAAATGAGTATGGGTGATTAAATAAAGAATTTATGTGTGAATTCAAGGTGACTAGCATTACTTCAGCAGTTCTGTAGTGTTCACCAATGACTTCTCTGTATGTGCTCACCTTGTAACTTCATGATGAAGCCATATTCCAGATTATTACACAGTTGTCTTATAAGTACTTGGTTTCTTCACTCTCTGTAAATCCACTGTCTTAATTTGTGCTCCCAAAGCCAGAACTTGTTTGCTTTTTATTAACTAGGCAACCCAGGCAAAGCAGGTGATCTTTTGATCTCATTGCAGGGTTGGACAGGTGCATCTTCCTAAATTTCCCTCCCGCACCCTTTGCTGCTCTCCACCTGTCTCATTCAACCACAAGATTATGCTTTCCTCTGCAAAATGCTTTCCCATAAAGATGATTAATTTACCCTAGAACAGTTTTCCAAGATTATTATGGTATTTCTCAGTTGCTGCATTGCCAAGCCTGTTGATATGCAGCATCTTTTTGACAAGAAAAGCTACCCATATTAAATAGTACAATTTTCATGGGTCCTTGTGATTTCTCTGTGAGGTCAAGAACAATTTTATCCTACCTCAAAGTTCTTTTTGGCTTTCTGAAGTACTAATTAAAAAAAAAAAAAAAGTGAATACCTCCTCTTATTTCTGTGTTCATTGCTGCAGTGTTTGATGAGACTGGTCCCAGATGCTCTCTCAAACAACTCCAGTTCATGAGTTTAGTCAGGTTTACAATGCTGGTTTACAATTCAGTGTTTTTCAAGCCAGCGGTTTTTTTTGGCTTGCTTTCCTGCAGTCTGAGATATTTGATTCTCAAGTGTTGAGTGGTTCTTTATTTCAGTGTCAGTGAACTTGGAGAACTATTGAGCCAAGTCGTGTGACTTGAAGGAAATGGAAATTGACAATTAAACTTTTATTGCCTATTGCCTGTATAAAACTCTCTGCTTGTCTTTTAAAATTGAAAATGATTATTAAGTGTAAAATTGAGCCTCAGTACTAAATCTAGTTAAATGATGTATGAGTATTTGTAGTTTCTCTGCATAACATATACACTGTTTCTTGCTATTGCCATTTTAAAATGCTGGAACTGTGGCCTTGCCAAAATCTTCTACTAGATCTGGCATACTTGCTCAAACAAGCATCGTCATCTGTTGCTTTCAGTAAAGAAAATATTACTGACGTTCATCTGGCAATCCCTGTTAACTTGGTTTATGCCCTCTGTAAAAAAAAAAAAAAAAAAAAAAAACAAAACCACAAAGAAACTGTAGCCAAGATAGAAAAGTGAGGACAGATATCTGCTTTGATAGGTCAGCTATCTAGACTCTTAAGTTAATCAGACATGAGTTGAGTCTTCCTGGTGAACACTGTTTTCCTTTCTTTAAAAGCAGAACAGTAACAAGAGATGAAATGGAAAAAGGAGCTAAGTTATACAGCACAACCATAGTTTTGTATTTCTTGCAATAGGAATTCTTAACTGAGTAGTAGGCTTCAACCTGATACAGAAAAATATTCCAGAAGTATTTCTTCATATTCAGAAATGACAGTATGGAATCTGTTTGTGTATTTTTTCCCATTTGCTTTCCAAAGTTACTTGATGAATTAGTTTCAGGAGGGGATGTTCTGATGAAATAGTGAATTGTAAGCAAAAACTTATTTGGAGCTTGAGAGTGCAAGTATTCCTGTGACTAGCATTGTTTTTAAAGCAACAAACCAGGAACCGTTCAGTTCCAGTGGGCAGGCAGGTGTTTTGATTCCCCGAAGAAGAAATTTGTGACTGTTAAAATCTTTGTCGTTGTCAGGGAAATTAAATTATCTTTAGGTACTTCTTGAGGTTGTTTCTTGCCTCTGGCAATATCAGGCCTAAGTCTGGACTGCAAATGAAGAAAGAGAGATGTAAAAAGTTGCATTGCAGATGACAGTTACTGTGACTTGGTTCAGACTTGGAGCATATTTGAAATATATTCAGGTAGTGTCTTTCAGTAAAGGGGGCTGCTTGAAGTGAGTGAAACTGTGGAGACCGGAAAATTTCAGGAGACATTTTTTGCCTACAGAAACAGTTTTTCAGATGGGGATCTTTCGGTTTCTGTGCATCTCTGCTTTGATTGTGAGCTTTGTACACAGACTGGGGGATCAGCATTATTGCTTGCTTTCAACTACTAGTCTACTTGAAGAACTTATCCATCTCCACAAATTCCAGCTTCAGAACATGGTACGCACTGGGATTTGAAAACAAGCTAGGACCAAATCTGCACTTCTGAACTGGAGTTTTGAAGTTGCAGTTGTGAGATAACGACTAAACTTGAAAACTCTCATGGATTCTTCTAGCTGTTGTCATGCAGAAAAAGCAGTGAAGGTAGCAAGAGTTTGCATGAGGAGCTGTTTGGGAAAAAGGAGGAAGAAGGGTGGGCTGTCTAGCTCAGGAAATGGCAAGGTGAAAAGCTAAAGAGTGATGTTTCACAGGTGGATGGAAGGAGGGTCTGCACTGTGGATGCTGAAACTGAGCACAGTGCTACTAGAAGCATGGCTGTGGCAGTGCAGAGCTTGGGGATGGCCATCATCCTGTGTTAGTGATGAATATTCTGGCATTTAGCCTGCAGCATCTGTTGTGCTATCTTTGTACTTAGGTACTGTGACTAAATAACAGCTGCAGTACAGATACACTTTGTGTGCTTGCTGGCGTTTGTTTACCTGACAAAGTACTGAGCCCTGCTCATGGAAAGCCCTTGCTATGGGAAAAGACAGTGTGTAGTAACTGGAGTTTTCCCTGAGGGAAGTGCATGACCAAACTCAGTTTTCAAAGGGAAAAGTGTATGAGAAAGCGTGTTCTAATCTGGAGGGGTTGTGCTCCCTATTTGAATCATAACATTTGTGGATACGGAGTAGAAACCAGACTATGCAATATGCTGGTGTTCACTGTCATCAAACACTAGCCTCAATAAGGAAATAGGTTTCACTGAAGCAGATAAATTGTTTATTTATGCTTTAAAACCAGACTTCATTACCCAACATACACACTCAAGTTGAACTGAAAGATCAAAGCAATGTAACAGTGAATAGCTTGTGAAGAGGGTGTTTCTGCTGTGTTTGTTTCCCAACCTAAGAATATGGAGCCCATCAGTGACTTTGAAAATCGTAGTTAAAGGTTTTAGTGATGACTTCTTTCCCAGATCAGGATTGTAAAGAGGAGTCAATTACACCTCTAGCCATGCTAAATATGACAAAGTTAAATGTAAGAGTGCTGCTCCAAAAGTAATGCCTCCTGTTTTACTATGTGAGATGGTAGTGGAGACTGAACCTTCACACCAGTATTCCCTTACACATTGTTGCTGTGTGACAGATGGCAGCCGAGGGGCAGCCTGATAAAGTGGCATCCAACATGGGAATGCAGATGAAGCAAAGGTGTGTCACTGAATTCCTCCGTGTGGAAAGAATTGTGCCCATTGACATTCACTATTGCTCACTGAACATTTCTGGAGATCAAACAGTGAATGTGGGCACTGTGAGACAGTGGGTGGTGCATTTCAACACTGACAGCAATAGTGGGTCACCTCCACTGGTGCAGATTTTGATAAGAGTGGCATGCAGGCTCTGGTTTATCATTGGTGAAAATGCACAGCTAATGGAAGTAACCGTTGAAAAATACTATTTGTAGCTGAGATTTCTCTGTATCAAATAGTGTTATTGTACTCTTTGTATCTATTGTAGTTTCCATGGAAATAAATAGGAGGCATTACTTCTGGAGTGATCTTTGTAGTTTCTTTTACTGAGTATGAATGCCCCATAAATTTTCCAACTTGGGAAGGCATTATCTATAGAAAAATGTTGGTGAATGATAGTTTGTGTTCTCAGGGTTTATATATATGTATGAGTGTATATACATGTGTACATATAAATATATATATATATACATATACCCTGTGTGTATATATATATAAACCTGTATCTTTTACTCTTCCAGAAAAGAAGCAGTTGATTTCTACATAGATCATCAATCAAAACCTTTTTATAAGTAGGTACATCACTTTTAGCTTGACATGCGTGTTTATTGTTCTGCAAAAGCAACTGATGTATTGTGGGTCCAAACTCAAGCCCTTCAGTGAGACATGAGTACAGGCTATATCTGACTACGATGGAGATCAGAAGATCCGGAATTCCCTTTTTTTTTTTTCTGAGTAATTATGTTTGAATGTGTCGATAAAAAGCAAGAGTTTTGCCTGTGGTGTTCACAGATGTTTATCTATACTAATGATAGTTATCTGATGAACCTTAAGCTTTTGTCCACGCTTGCTTGGTCTTCCCTTCTCCAGTCTTATTCACTACATCTTCTATACAGGAATTTTCTCAGATTTAGAGACAAATAATTATAAATCATTTCAAATCAATGAGAAGAAAAATCTTTCTCAAAGCAGAGCTACTAAGTTAGGTTAGGTTGCTCAGGGCTTTGCTGAGTTGAGTTCTGAGCCTCTCTACTGGGTCATGTATTTTCGTTGGCTTTAATTTACAGCGTGGATCACCATATGCTGTTTCCATTTTGCAGTGAACTTCTCCAGTTTATAACAAGTGGTCCTGTTGTTGCTATGGAAATCTTACGGGATGATGCAGTTTGTAAATGGAAAACATTACTGGGGCCTGCAAATTCTGCAGTGGCTCGAACTGATGAACCAGACAGCATTAGAGCAAACTTTGGACATGATGGCATAAGAAATGCAGCTCATGGCCCAGATTCAGTTGCCTCAGCTGCTCGAGTAAGTTTTTGACTTTGTTTCTTAACTAGTTTTCTTATTAATTTAATTTGATAACACAACTGGTCAGGAATTCCTCATTTCTTTTTTTCCCATTTGAGTTCTGAATGAATAGATATTCTGTGTTACTCTTTTTTAGCATGGAAGAATAAACTGTCTGGAAACAGGAATCTTGTTTATATTTGTCATAAATTCAAGTCTTGGACGTTTTGATCAGTCTAAAAAGTGTAAAAACTCTTCTCCCATTGTGCATAACAAATATTTATGAAGACAGACCATTCTGTATTGCTTTGTGTTCTGAAAGGTAATACAGTGGGCCTGGCTTCTAGGAGTTCAGATCTCCTTTTCCTTTGTAGTCTGTATTTTCTTAGAATGTTAAGAAAAAACCCTAGGGCTGGGTGATGAAATATTACCAGCATTTCTATACAAAAGAAGTGTTTATGTACGCTGATAACCAATGGCTAGAATAAAGTTTACCTAACAGTTTTTCAGTACTGTGCTGTTATCTTAGCTCTAAACTAGCAGGGAAAAGTTAATCGTTGCTTCCTGGATCCTGGACTTTCCTCTCTTTACACTGGAACAGCTGCAGTAGCACAGCTTGAAAAAGGCCTGCTCTGGGATACTTCATAAACCGCCAGCTACTGTGTACTAGAAAATACGTGTAGCAATGATATACTAGTGGTGAGCGTAGAGTCAGCACCTTGTTGCAGCTGCTGTGGGTTTGCAGGGCACGGGAAACTCACTGTGAGGCCTGGGCATTGCTTGAGCACCAAGCTCAGGTGTCTGCGTGGTGCATGGCCTATGGGGCCTATCTGCACACCTCTAGTTTTGACAAGTCAACTTTTAGACTTCTTGTGGTGGCAAGTCTGTTGGAAATGGTGCATATCCAGAAAGAGTTTGGATGAAGTTGAATTCTTATAAAGGAGAATCTTAGTCAGACTAGTCTTTGTAATTCTGGTTAAGTAGACTGATGTCTTCATGCACAAAGGGGAAAGTTTCTGTGTGCTGCAGTGACTGCTGTGCCAGCTTTTCACCTGAGAGTGTGAGGGACGGTATCTATTAGCATAAGATTCTGATTGGAAATTTAAGTATGTGCTTTGACTTAAGTTTGTAGTTCTTTTTACATTTCAACAGTTTGAAGGCCCTGCTCATCTGTAGTATTTTTATGACCGAAATTATTATATTGCTGAACTTTTGCAGATGATGGCATCCTTGCGGTGTTACCGATACTGATACCAATCTCTGATAAGACAACTAAAATTGTGAATTTAATTGACCTCTACGTATTTTAACATAGTAGATGAAGTACTATATGCTTTTATAGCAGCTGCCATGGAAACTAGTTGGTTGCAGTTTGCAGAAGCTTTCCTGAAAAGAAATAGAAAATAGAGAGACTTAAATGAAATCTTCTGAAAGAAAACTGAAGTCCCAAATAAATCTATTGGATGTATTGTACACTGAGCAGTTAGAGTAGAACATTGCAATGACAAATGAAAGTAGGCCCCTGGTGTACTTTGAAGTTATTTCTCTTTCTGCAGGACATTTTTTTTCTTTTTCCATATTAGGCATAAATTAAAAATATTTTCTTTTTAAGGCATCACTTGGATTTTGTTTGGCATTTCATTATCCTACTCTTCAGCATTATTTAGATACTTTTCTCTTCTGGCATTTAATGGACCAGAGAAAGTGTTAGATGTTTTTAAGTATTTTGCTGTCTTTTTCCTGCTGCTGCTTTACTGAACATTAGTTAACAGAATGGGACAAGGTTGCTGAGGGATGCAGCATGTCACCAGAATAAGGATGCAGGAAACTAACTCTTATGGGCACTCAAAATAGGCATTGCTTGCTAGGAAGAAAAAAAAAAAATACAACAACAGAAAACAAAAACACTTCACCTTCCTTCCTGTTGAGAGATCCATGAGTGAAAACTGTAATTGTTCAAGTCGGGATTGCCAGAGAAACATGAGGAGAAGACTGAGAAAAAGTTAAGTTTATTCCATCTGAATTGAGCTAGTAAATTAAATGAGACAATTCCAGGAAATGGCCTTCAGCGCTCTCAGTGTTACACATGAAAAAATTAGATGGATTTGGTAGTAGTATCTCCAGGATATTATTATTTCCCTTAAATAGAAATTCATCAATTCTCTTACTTAATTTGACCAATAGGTCTTAAATGGAATCTGTGTTTTGAGCATTTGACTAATGTTTATTGGCAGATTGTATAAGCTATGTGAATAAATGGTATGGAAAAAGCATGAAGCTGGCAGTGAACAGTAAAAAAAAAAAAAAAAAAAAAAAAAAAAATCACTGAGGAAAGAAGCTTGGGTGTCAAGCTCACTGTAGTCTAAGACCAAATAATGATGGCAGGAGGAAAGGAAGTAACGGGAAACAAAGAAGTACTTTTGATTCTTCTCAGAAATCGGTGTAATTGAGTTCATCAGTTCATCATTTTCCATTCATGAAGACTGGGGGGAAGAAAAGGAGGGATAAGAGTCCGTAAGTCATGAGTATGGAGCCAACAATTTTAGGTGAAGATTGTTTAATGCAAAAGGAAAAAAAATAGTTGTAAACGGGTGGGATGGAGATCGGTTTTGTATAAGGAAAAACTGGATGCTCATTGTGTTATTGCTTAAGTGGAGGAAAATGTGTCGTGAAAAGAGGGAAGCTAAAATCTGTGTATGGGAGTAGACCTGGGAAAAATACTGAGGAAAGAGAATTTAGAAATCTGGGAATGTTTCCTCTGCCAAATGATTGTGGCAGCAGCACTTTGAGTGTTCTGAATGGAAATAGGTTGTATTGTGGAAGCAGAAAGGGAAAAAAAATTACAAATATTGGAATGATGTTTTTATGTAGCAATGTTGCCGGGGTTGAAAAGATATGTAGGATATTGCTAGGGAGAAGTATTTGTAGCACAAAAATCAGTAATTTTCTGTGACTATGAGTACTTTGGATGTTGTTATTTACGATGAAAGCTCACGCATGCAGCTAGATAAAACTAAAGTCAATTCAATTGCAATTGTTTTCAGGAGCTGGAGTTGTTCTTTCCCTCCAGTGGAGGTCGTGGACCAGCCAACAGCGCAAAATTCACAAACTGTACTTGTTGCATTATTAAGCCTCATGCAGTTAATGAAGGTAAGCAATATGAATAGTGGAGATGAAAACAAATTACACTTTGTTGTATCTTATGATCATTCCTGTGCCATTTTTTGTGAAAATGTGAAATTGCAGGAACGCAGAGTATTTCATTCTACTTGAAAGAGTATGCAAATCCTTTTTCTTATGCCTTTAGTATTTCTTCAGTTTACTTTCAAGGGTTGTGTGCTGTGTGGATACTTTTTAATTTCAGTATAAACAGTGAGAGACAGGAAAAAAAAAAAAAAAAAAAATTCAATGAATCTCATTTAAGCTGTGATAACTTAACCTTATTCCTATCTGTCTACCACACTACCAGAGGTTGGCTTCCTCATGGCAGAGTGAAAGCAGGACACCTGGTTATATTACAGGGTCTTCCATTTACACAGTAACATATTACATTAAAACTTCTCACAAAGGGAATTTTTTTCAGACATGAATCTTGTTCTGCTGACTACTGTGGGGATTGGAAGTAGCAAATATTTGTTGGACTCCATGGTTCTTTCTGTGCTGGAGCATATCTTGCAAACTTACTACATGAGCATCAGAAAAGTTTAATGGCCAATTGTTACCATGCTGAAATAATCTCCCTTTTGTATCATGTACTTCGATACAGGAGCATGAATAAGAGCAGAAAGTGCAGTCAAATATTTCAGTTCTGGCATTTCAACAATATTTGAGTGCAAAATAAATACTGTCATGTGAGCAGGTTGAGATTTTTTTTTGTAAGATGTGGCACAGTAGTTATTTCTCTATGGACAGCTAAAATAAAGATAGCAGAAATAGCCATGGCAGTTTCCAGACCTTTCACATCTCAAATGGGATATCTGGAGGGCTTGGCAAAAACAAACAAAAAAAAAACAAAAACAAACAAAACAAAGAAACAAAAAAACTTTTACAATAAAGAGTCATGCGCTCAGTGTTGATAAAATGCCTGTTATCTCTTGGAGGCCCTTCAAGTCATCTGCTCCTGATACATCTGCCTTGCAGCAAAGATAGAAAGATATTCCTCTTAAGAAAATATAGGCAGCAGCTAGAACTGTGAACTTAACTATTTAAACATTTGCAAAAGACAAACTTTATTGTGATAGGATTGTTAATGTCCTTAATTTTTCAAAATTCCCAAATGGATGGCTTGAACTGTGCTTTCTCATACTTAAGATACAATTTGTGTTATATGTGGGGGCTCAAACTCTTTCTTCGTGAGCAAAAGTTGTCCCTAATTTTAATCATCTTCGTTTCTGTAGATTCCTAGTGCCTTGTCCATTACTTTCATTTTTCCTGAACTTCTCTGGATTTTTCTGAATTGCCAGAGCTCAAATTCTGGCCCTGGCTGTACTCCGCTCTGTGTTGGAGAAAGAATTAGAGATGCAGATAAGCAGAAAATACAAGTTCAAACCCTGCTTTATAGCGTGAGAGCTGGAAAGACTGGTCAGAAGTCAAGCTTAGGTTCCACTACTGTAGTCCTCTCTCACACCCCAGGGAGCAGGAAAAGTAGACCACTGCTTTCAAACAATTAAAATTTGAAAGATAGTGTACCTTGTGTGTATGTTCTCCATCCACACTCTTTTTTTTTTGTTTTTGAATAGTTCTTTCAACAGAATGAAGGAAGCAACACTGCATTTTCTAAGCTAATAAAACTTTTTATCAATTTAAAATGATTATCAAGAGTGATGGAACTCAGAGATTGGCTATGCTTTTATCTTACTAAGTTTTGCTGTTCCTACCTGTTCTTTTTGTCATTACTTTGACTATTTCCAAAGCCACAGGTCCTCCACTTCTTAGAGATAATGAGACTGTGACAGTCTTGTTAATCTTTTCAGAAGCCTGACTTCTGACAAGGAGTGAATCTTAAGAAAGGGAAGAATCACTGTGGCTGGGCAGCAACCTCCCCCTTTGATATATCGCTTTATATTGCAGCTGGACTGGTTCCAGCTGGCAGTTAGTTATGAGAGGAATCCTTCTTCACAAAGGCTATGGGAACTCTCCTCCCAGTGGTCCAGGAGTGTCCCAGGGAGGAAGATTTTGTTATCTTAGCCTTTCTTCTTCTGTATTCCTTACTCATACTTCTCTTTAGCCTATTGCAGAGTGGCAACACTGCTGGTACGATTGGTCCTTCTTCCCCATAGAGATTGTTTTGGAGTCAGGTAGAAGTGTACTGAAGGAGTCTGGGAGACCCGTTCAGGCTCAGTGGTCTGCAACAGTAGAGGGAGGCTCTGCTCATCTCACCTCTCTTTTAACAGCTATTAGTAACTGTACTGGGTGATACCTGAGACTTCTCCTGTATCTCAATTAGAGTAGGTGCTATAGCAACTAATGAGCTTCCCCTCAGGCAAAATTGCTGGTAGGAGACTGTGTGGTATAAAAAATGAGCAATTTACTTTCCCCTCCTCCCCACCCCCTCCCAACAAAACAGTACTCCCTGCTATAGTTGTCCACTCCTGTTTTTTTTTCTGGCATGGAAAATGTAAGGTAAAATAAGGCATCTGGTGAGAGAGAAAATCCCATGTAGCCATCAGTACCAGGAGGTGGTCTGTCTGAGGCCCAGTGAGGAAAGTTATGTGGGTCAAAGCAGGAGAGTCTCTTATGCGCTGCAGATTTGATTTGTGCTCCACAAATTTTCAGTATTGAGTATCTAAAAATAAACCTTTTTGTAATTTCCTATGCACTGCTGAGGCTTTGAACTTATATAATTACCATGAATGTAATCTACTCATTACATGTGTATAATTACATGAAGTTTCTCTTACACATTTGAGCTTACTCAGAGCTTTAGTCTTTATTTCTGTAGGAATGTTTAACTGGATTTTGATTTGAATTTGACTCATTGACAGGTCTTTAAACTAGGTATGAAGGGGGAAGGGGGCAAAATCAGGGCCACTGGGGTTGAGCAGGTCGTTCGAGGGCTCGTACCAAACTTGATGGGTGATGACAGTGAAGTACAAAGGGATGGACTGGGGCGGGGGGGTGTTGGGGATGCTGCTGTTCTAGGGGAACCTAGAACCTCTATAAAGGCGGTAAGATGGAAAGCCCAGCTGAAGTGCCTTTATACCAACGCACACAGCCTGGGAAATAAGCAGGACGAGTTGGAAACTGTGATGTGCTTAGAAAGTTATGACCTTGTTGCTATCATGGAAACATGGTGGGATGACTCCCATAACTGGAATACCACCATTGAGGGCTATCGGCTCTTTAGAAGAGATAGGGTAGGCAGGAAGGGTGGGGGAGTTGCCCTCTATGTCAAAGAGTGGATAGACTGTGAGGAGCTTCCTCTGAGAAACAGTCCGGATCAGGTTGAGAGCCTGTGGGTTAGAATTAGGGATGGGTCTAACAAAGGCCAGCTGGTGATAGGAGTATATACAGGCCACCTGATCAAGAGGAGACTGTTGACGAGGCTTTCTTGCTTCAGATGCGGGACGCTTCATGCTCACGGGCTCTTGTCCTGATGGGGGACTTCAATCATCTCCATATCTCTTGGAAAGACCACATGGCGAGCTGCAAGAGGTCCAGGAGGCTCATGGAATGTGCTGATGATAACTTTCTGGTCCAGGTGTTGGACAGACTGACCAGAGGTGAAGCGTTGCTGGACCTGCTGCTCACCCATGCGGAGGAAATCATTCGAGGCATTAAGATTGGAGGCAGCCTGGGTTGCAGTGACCACACCCTGGTCAAGTTCGTGATCTCGAGCGA
This sequence comes from Chrysolophus pictus, assembly GCA_037305975.1. Taxonomy (NCBI): domain Eukaryota; kingdom Metazoa; phylum Chordata; class Aves; order Galliformes; family Phasianidae; genus Chrysolophus; species Chrysolophus pictus. Next base: position 112,096,965 of record CM074576.1, on the reverse strand, counting down.
TGTGGGCCTGGCAAAGAGTGGAATCAGGACCCTGAACTTTGGAAGAGCGAACTTTAAGCTGTTCAATGGACTGTTGACCGAGATCCCCTGGGATGCTGTCTTTAAAAACAAAGATGTTGAGGAGAGCTGGTTACTCTTCAAGGATGCCTTCCTGAGAGCGCAAGAACTATCCATCCCTCTGAACAAGAAAGCGGGCAGAGGAGGTAGGAAACCGGTGTAGCTCGGTAAGGACCTGCTGGGCATGCTGAGGGCGAAGAAAGGTGCGTACAAGCTCTGGAAACAAGGATGTGTCACCTGGGAAGAATGCAGGGATGCCGTCCAGACTTGCGGATGTGGGATCAGGAAAGCCAAGGCACAAGCGGAACTGAACTTGGCGAGGGACGTGAAAAACAATAGGAAGACTTTCTACAGGTACATTGGCCAGAAGAGACAGGCCAAAGCGAGTGTACCTCCTCTGGTAAATGTAAAAGGAGAATGGCTTCAACGGACGAAGAGAAGGCTGAGGTACTGAATGAGTTCTTTGCCTCGGTCTTCACTGGCGGCCAGGATTCCAATACTTCTCACGTCCCTGAGCCCTGCATCCTTAAACCTCTAGGTGAGGACCGGGGTGGTAAATCCCCTCCCGCTGTGAGGACAGAGCAGGTCTGAGACCGCCTCATGAGACTGAATGTGTACAAGTCTATGGGGCCGGATGGTGTGCATCCCAGGGTTCTGAAGGAGCTGGCTGAGGTGGTTGCCAAGCCATTCTCCATCATATTTGAAAAGTCGTGGCTGTCAGATGAGGTCCCAGATGACTGGAGGAAGGGTCACGTCACTCCCATTTACAAGAAAGGGAGCAAGGAGGACCCCGGGAATTACAGGCTGGTGAGTCTCACCTCTGTGCTTGGGAAGATGATGGGACAGATCGTCCTGGATGGCATGCTTGATCACATGAGTAAAGGGCGTGTGATCCATGACAGCCAGCATGGCTTCACCAGAGGAAGGTCATGCTTGACCAATCTGGTGGCCTTCTACGATGGAGTGACGGCATCGGTGGACAAGGGAAATGCGACCGATGTCATTTACCTGGACTTGAGCAAAGCTTTTTACATGGTCCCCCACCACATCCTTATCTTCAAATTGGAAGGATGTGGATTTGATGGGTGGACCACTCGATGGATAAGAAACTGGTTGAAAGGCCGCAGACAGAGGGTGGTCATCAATGTCCAGGTGGAGGCCAGTAACGAGTGGCGTCCCCCAGGGGTCTGTCTTGGGACCGATGCTCTTTAACATCTTTATCAATGACATCAATGACGGAATCAAGTTTGCTGATGACACCAAGCTGAGTGGTGCGGTCGACACGGTTGAAGGAAGGAAGGGATACCATTCAGAGGGACCTCGACAGGCTGGAAAGGTGGGCCTGGGTGAACCTGATGAAGTTCAACACAGCAAAGTGCAGAGTTGTGCACTTGGACTGGAGGAATCCCAGGCATCCATACAGACTGGAAGGAGCGGTCCTTGAGAGCAGCCCTGTGGAGAAGGACCAGGGGGTCTTGATAGATGAAAAACTTAACATGAGCCAGCACTGTGCTCTTGCGGCTCGGAAGGCAAATGGATCCTGGGCTCCATCAGAAGAGGGGTGGCCAACAGGGACAGGGAGGTGATTGTTCCCCTCTACTCTGCTCTTGTGAGGCCCCATCTCGAGTACTGTGTCCAGGTCTGGACCCCCAGTACAAGAAAGACAGAGAGACCCTCTGGAGAGGGTCCAGAGGAGAGCCACAAAGATGATCAGGGGACTGGAGCACCTCCCTTATGAAGACAGGCTGGGGGAGCTGGGCTTGTTCAGCCTGGAGAAAAGGCGGCTGCGGGGTGACCTCATTGCAGCCTTCCAGTACCTAAAGGGAGCCTACAAACAGGAGGGGAGTCAAGTCTTTGAAAGGGTTGATAACTGCAGGACAAGGGGAAATGGTTTTAAGTTGAAGGAGGGAAGATTTGGGTTGGATGTCAGAGGGAAATTCTTTACTGTGAGAGTGGTGAGGTGCTGGAACAGCTGCCCAGAGAGGTTGTGGATGCCCCGTCCCTGGAGGTGTTCAAGGCTAAATTGGATGGGGCCCTGGGCAGCCTGGTCTAGCATTAAGTGGGGAGATTGCTGGCCTTGCATGTGGCAGGGGAGTTGGAGATTCATGATGCTTGAGGTCCCCTTCCAACCCAGGCCATTCTGTGATTCTGTGAATTTTATTTCTTTTTCTTTTTCCAGTGTTTTTTTCTTTTTTTCCTGCAGAGTCCATTGCATGAATTGTTCTTAGAACGAAAAAATCTGCAATTTTTCCGATCCGGAAAAGGGTTTGCTTAGCCATAGGTAAGGAAAAAAGCTTTTCAGCTAGCTTCCCTTGCTATCAGAAGGCTGGATCTAATCTTTAGTTTACGCTGGTTAATTCAAGGACAGAGTCATTCTTAGAAGCTGGCTTTGATTACCATAGAGAGTTTACAGATTCCTGTCCAGTGCCAAAGCAGTGGAAAGTCACCATGAGTTTAATCTCTGGCCTTGCTGACCTGATCCTGACCGGTGCACAGAAACACCAGTTGCTAAGCAGCCCTGTACACAGCACAGGGCTCTGCCTGTGAACTCTGAAGAGGGTTTGCAAAAGCATTCCATTTCCTCTTTGTTGAAAAAACCAATCTGCTGCATGGAGCTGCATACTTGATCTGACCAGAAGTATATCTGAGGGTCACAGCCTGACTTGACCCCTCTGGAGTCTGCCATACTTTTCAGTGTCCTCTGGTTATCTCCTTCACTTCCTTCCTTCACTGGTCTTGGGGCCAGTTTTCAGCCAAGAAGGATGATAACTAGTGAGCACACATCTTTAGTACGTTAACTGGGATTTTAGGGCTTAATCAGTTAACAATTGGAGAGTTTTAGTGTTGCTCTGTTTTCCACTTGCTTTTTGTGTTAGGAACTTCTGATAATTCAGATATACAAGGTCACAACTCCAATCACTTAGACATTCTTTTTGTAACTCCCTTCATGTTATTAGGTCTAGAGGTATTACCAGTAGTGCTCAGAAGACAAAATTATAAATACACCAAAATATATGAACTTCAATTTAATGCTCCGATGACAGTTATGACTCAACTGGTTTGTCAGCTGAAACAGTGCTTTGTAAATCACTGGATGGAATTAACTTTAATTTATTATGTGTAATAGTTTAGTCATGTTTGCTGTAGGAATTAGAACTTGGTATTTCATGACTTTCTTAGTGTAAAGTTTCTTTAATATGACTTTTATTTTATTTCCTTGTAAAATGAGGGGGGGGGATGGAAGATGAAAATAGTAATGATCAGGATGGAAGAGGTTCAGAAGTGTTACATTTCATGTTTATAACAAAAACATATACATTTATATACATATGTACATATATACATATGTACATTTCATGTATATTTGTATATGTAGTTTACAGCACAGAGCTCAAGAGTTGAAATCCTGCCCTTTGTTTCTGCACTCGCAAGTTTGAGACATGAGTTCTGAAGTCAGAGTTTTCATGAAAATAGTTTTGAGGCTAAAACTGTGACATGAACTTGAAAAACAAAACCGTAATTGGGACTTTATTGGATCTGATGCAAACTGAAAAGCTTGCCTAAAGATACAGAAGCCTCTATGGCCTCAAGGACTGCTAGGTGCATGACTGTCTACGCGGACAGGTTTGTTCTTCTGGGATGTGTTAAGCTAGGTATTTTGTTCTAAGATTACTACTAAAATCTTATGCTTTTTTGTAATTAAAATTAAAAAAAAATACAGTAATTACAGTGCTGTCTTCCACGTTATTGTTCAACTAAGATTTAAGTCTCATAGAAAACAAAAGGAGCAGGACTGTTTTATCTTTTTTCCCAAATGGAAAAGATATTCAGTACAAATATCATTTTAACTCTATTCTGAATGGATAGTAAATCTTTGGGAGCTATCATCAGCTCTCTTAACTTAATACTTACTGGACTGCCTTAGCAAATCACAGAGTTTTATATTGATTGGCAAAATGCTACATGACAGCTCAGTGTAAGAATCATATTTCCTTATTTATACAAAGTCTAAGAAAAATTGTAATTGAGAGTAGTTCTTTGCTCATAAGACAAGTTTAACTTTGTCAAAAAGAGTAGCTAAGACAGCAGTTGACTGTAAAGCAAGTGCAGAAAAAGAGTGCACTCACATAAGACCTCAAATGAAGTTACTTTTTAAGACAGACTGGAGAGAGAACTAAAATCCAGCATTGCAGTAGTTTGTATGTCTGACTGCAAACAGGAGAACCGTTCCTGGCTTATGACAGACTTATTACCCTTTGAATGGGAGAAAGCAGCACTGTATAAATGTCCAATTCACTTCTGTAGTGTGATAAGTATAATTACATGTATGCGGTTAGGAAAGTAAATAAACTGGGAAAGAAGAGAAGATTTAATAGAGGAGGTGCAAATCTGTCATTGTTCTCAGATCACAGCATCTATCTCGTCTTTTAGGAAGATAATCTGTATACATTATGTCAGGTTTTGGGAAATTGTAAACAAGCTCTGGAAATCACTTACTCTCACCCTGATTTTTTAAACAAAGTCTGAGTAACTCATTTTTATTTCCAGAAGACTTCAGAAATAGAACAGGCTTCTCAGAAAGCTGTTTTCTTCTACTTGAGAAAGAAATAGGAATGCAGTTTTCTTTTAAGTAATCTGAAAGCATATTTTCTGTCTGTAAGTATGCATTATAGAAAGGTGAAAGGTAGATGCTGTGAACTTCACCTCACTGTAGACAGGACTTTTATCTTTTTTTGTGTCTTATCTAAAAGTTTGAGTGCAGAAAGGCATCAGTGATAAGCAGGATGAACACAAATCTTGGCAGGAACTTGAGAGATGTACAATAGATCACTTGAGTGTGACCTCTGGATAGTCTCACATGCAATATGTCAGTCTTAATGCTGCAGTCAAATGAAAACTACCCAGTAATGCACCATGCTTTCAGATGCAGGCACCTCTTTGCAGAAGGATTTACACTGAAAGAAGCATTAATGTAAAATTAAAAGCATTAAGATATTTATTGGATATGTTATAGTTAGGGTGTTGAGGTGTTCTGAAGTGTTGGTCTAGTGGTAATTTTCTTTTCTTATAGAGGAAGAATCACTTAAAAACAACTTTCTTTTCCACTTTAAAATTGAGAAAAAATTTTAGCCTCCACTAAAATGTCAGTCCATCCACTTCTTTTTTTTTCACTTTCTTTGCTGTAGTTGTAATAATAAATATTCTGTTCTTGGGATGTTTGTCTTTTGAAACTAAGCCTATGTTGTTTTTCATTTATTTCCTACATGAAGCTTTTGCAGCTTGGCATTGACTTCACAGCTTAGTCTGATTTTGGATTTCCCTGGAGGTGTTCAAGGCCAGATTGGATGGGGCCCTGGGCAGCCTGGTCTAGTATTAAATGTGGAGGTTGGTGGCCCTGCATGTGGCATGGGGGTTGGAGATTCATAATCCTTGAGGTCCCTTCCAACCCTGGCCATTCTGTGATTTCAGTGACTCCTGGGGAAATTACATTTATTTTTCCAAGTATGAAAAATACATTTGTATTAATAAGGTAGAGAGGAAGGTAGAAAGGATTTCCACATTCAATCTTTGAGATAGAATAGAAGAGAAGGAGCTATACTTCATAGAAAAAAATGATCAAAATGGCATCACTAATCTTTGCTGAAGCTCTTATCTCATACTACTGGAAAGAGTTTTCCAGTAGGGTTCACTTGAACATCCTTCTGTGTACATAAGACAGACTTAATGTTTTGTAAGCAAGACATTAAGAAGGAGTGTTTATTACTGCATTTGGGAATTTTCTTTCGTAATGTGTTAGTGAAAAGTTAATGCTGTAGTTAGATTTAATAGTTTCTAAGAGTGGTCCAGGGAATTTCAGGCTAATCACACTGCTTTAATACAAGGAAAACTGATGAGTCAAGAGTCTATAAATTAATTTAAACCACTTAGATAATGATGATATGATGGAAATTTACCAGCATGTCTCCTATAAAGGATAACGTGCTTTACTGGTCTGTGAGTTCTCTAAGTACACTTTACATAAAGAAAGATAAATCAGATCCAGATAGTTTAATTCACTTGAATACTGGGGCTTTCATTAGGGCCCCTTGGTGTTAGGAAACTGAAGTTTTCCTTTAGTGAAGTAATTTGTATGTTTAGATCTGTGCAGAATAAGCATCTGATTAGCTTTAAATCATTTTTCCCTAACACTCAACTGGAGAAATGAGCATGTGAAATTAAAGGGGCTTTACAAGTGAGGTCTTGGCATCCATCCTTGGGTTAGTTCTTGTCAATATTTTTATTAATGACTGGGATGGGAAAGGACAGAGGTACCATGCACCTACAATAGTTTTGGAGGACGTGATGAGAATTCAAAACATTCCTGATAAACTGCAGAGATAAAACAATGTGAAGATGAAAATGCAAACAACTTCATAGCACCGCAATGGAGGAAGGAAAATTAAAAGTACAAGTGTAAAATAGAGGAAGCACAAGTGTAAAATAAGAACAGGCTGGGTGTTGGTGAAAAGCCTGTAGAGAAGTGGTCAGAGATATATCATATGCACAATCAGCATTGTTAATGTTGGACACAGTTTAGTACTACTCAGTGCTGGTAAGGCTGCAACCTGTGTACCGCCTCCCATTTCTAGGCAATTTGTTTCACAAATAATGTTAACAGCTGGCAGCAAAAACAATATGAGTCAAAATACAGAATGCAGAAGTATGAGATGGTCTTTTGCCAAGGCAAAAATAAATGATAGAACTTACAGTACGTTTACTATTGATCTTGGGCAGTGAGTTGGCAAACTTTCCGCAGGAGGTAAAGTACAAAATTAGTATATTCTGGAACAGATTCTAGAGAATCTCTTGAGGGCTTTAACCTCTAGAGTTGAGTTTATTAATACTGCAACAGTAGATTAAAATTGCCATTTATAATTAAGGGCTAATGCAAACTGCAAGGAATAATTTTAACCACTTCCTCTTTGCAATTATAACCAGTCATGAACAGTCTTATGCACAATGTTTAGTGAGGAATAACAAAAACATATATTAATAAGCATGTGAATGGTTTGAATGATCATGTTAGATCCCATCACATAAATCAGTGGTGCAGTCTCAATTCAAATATCACGTTTAGTTTTGCTTTTACTCAGGAAAGAAGTAAATGAAAGTCATGACAACTGTGGGAACATTCTCCTAGCCAGGGTGCTTGAATGTATTATTTTCAAGGGAAAGTGTGATGCTTTGGTTTTTGTCTTTCCTTCTGTTTGCCTGATGTGGGTCACTCATAAGATCATCTTTCCCCCTGTAGCCCACTTTTTGCTGCTCCAGAATAAAACAAATAAAAAACATCTGGAGATACTTTTTCATACAGCACGCAGTGAGGCTGGAAGATCAGTAGCTGCAGGTTATCACTGTGACTGTAGCTTTGGGGTATTTAGAAATTATGCGTCTCCATATTGCTTAATAAGAATGCTCAGAGTTGCATAATTTTTCAGTAGAAAAGAAAAAGAGAGGGACCAGTAAACTTTGTTCTTTGGAGCATTGTTGACCGATAGCTGAAATACATTTCAAGAAGGCCCAGTTCTGAGTCCCCCTTTTTCTTCTTTTGAAATGAAAAAAAAAAAAAAAAGACTTTGGAGCCAAGCCTGATGATCCTCTAGAGCAGAACCTTAAACCTTGGCAGCAAAGAATAAGATAACCTTTTTCTTTTCATTATAATGTGAAGCAGAAATGCATTTCAAAATGTCAAAAAAACAGACACAAAATGAGTAGCTACTTGGTGCTAATTTAAGTGTATTGTATGGGTTGCCTCTGGAAACACGTTATTGGATTAGGTAGATCATTGATATCATTGCTGATGGCAGTTTATGTATTCCTGTGAAAAATCTTTTGTTGTTCCTGAGGAATTATTTTTAATTATTGGAAGGGTAATAAGTAAATGAAGTATAGAGACTGAGATGCCTGACTTGCTTTGAAGGCGGACTGTCTTCCTTAATAAGCTTTTAACAGTGGAGTGGTTACATTGGGAAATGGGCCAAGAACAAAGGGAAGAGAATGTAACGTCCTTAGTCATAGGGCTGGTGGTTGGTAGTGCCTGGGACTGGCAGATCCCAGGAACACAGCTGCTACATCCCATTAATTAAAGTGCTGTTAGGTTAAAAGTGACTTTTGTGAACTGTTTGATTTTTATTTTATTCCAACCCACAATTCTGCAAAAAGTTGTAGCATTTTTCAGTCTGATGTCTTCCCTGCTATTTTCTGCTCCTTAGTGGAGTACAATTTTCAAATATTGTGTTGCAGAGAAACAAATTGTTGAAGAAAAGTGTCACTGATGAGACCTTATCATTTCATCTGATTAAACTCTGTTGGAAGATTATTTGTCCAGTGTAATTTGCATAGTAACAATGCTTTCGAGGAGACTTAGTGCTCTATCTCTCTCTTTCTGTCATTTGTTAGGATTAGTATTAAATTCCCTAGTTGTATTTAGTAATACTTGTGATTCTTTTGTGTGTTGTGACTAAAAATTCATCATAATTAGTGCCTAATCTGCAGCTTTGATTTGGGTTCTTACTGTAATCGTATTTTAAACATGCACTGGCCCCGTTTGAAGGGTCCTTAAAAAGTTGAAAAAGTTGTTTTTCCATGACAGATCTGGATTTTAAAGTTGAAAACACATTGTGAAAAGCTGCTGAAATGACACTTTGTCTAATTAGTTCTTCTTTTCCTTGGCCTTATCTGTCCACAAAGGAGAGCATACGTCCCAGTTCAGTCATGTAATTGGCTGAAAGCCAGAAACATCTCAGGCTGAACCTTGAGCTTGTATTTTTCATCTGCTTCAGGATTGCCTTTGTTTTTTTGTTTCTATTTGAGGGGTAGAATTGAAAAAGAAGGCATCTCTGGGAGAAGTGCTGCATGTGTTGCCTAAACTGGGACAGTGGAGGCCAAGTGGAGGCTCGCAGCTCATGTATCCTCCTGTGCCTTGACTTCTGCCTTTGGGAAGTGGAGCTAACATCTTGTTTTGCAAACATAAATGAAATCTCATGACTCTCTTAAAGAGATTATATGATATATATATATTCATATAGAATCATAGAATGGCCTGGGTTGAAAAGGACTAAGGTGGTCATCTAGTTTCAACCCCCCCGCTACGTGCAGGGTCTCCAACCACTAGACTAAGTTGCCCAGAGCCACATCCATTCTGGCCTTGGATGCCTCCAGGGATGGAGTATCCACAACCTCCTTGGGCAACCTGTTCCAGTGTGCCACCTCCTTCTGTGTGAAAAACTTCCTCCTAATATCTAACCTAAACCTCCCCTGTCTCAGTTTAAAACCATTCACCCTTGTAAATATATGATAGATAAACAAAAAATTACATATAAATATATAAATAAGTATATATTATATAATTATATAAATACATAATAACAATATATAATTATATATAATACTTTATATATGTATATATATATTATAATCTTTATAATATATATTATAATATAGGTAATATATAAAAACCATTCCCCCTTTATATATATTTATATAGAGAGAGAGAGAGAGACATCTATCTGTGAGCAATGGTGACAATGATTTTTGTGGTTAAGCCTTTTTAGTGCTGCAGTCCTAAGTAGTTCTGGCACTCTTTGTCTTTGAGTGAGAGTGAAGTCAGAAATAAAGATACTGGACAATCTTGATAGGTTTATCACAGTTAAATATTAAACCAGTCTTGTATTAAAGACCATTTTGCGAATAATGTTCTTACTTTATTTGACTTCTGTCACTAAAGGAGCCTGTCCCATCTCTACAGAGAAGAAAAATCTTAACACTTCAGTGGAGAAGCAGCCCAGAAAGCTGAATATTTAAGTCTAAAAGAAGAATTTTGCTTACAGTGTGTAAAATTGCTGAGGATAAAAGTTCTATAAAAAGCAGATCTCCCTAGTACCTCAGAACCTGATACTTGATGAGTATTTTAGAGTTCTTGCCAGCTGTGAAGGCCTGTGCAAGTGGGCTGTTCTTTACTGATAGTGTAAAATGGAGAAGGGCAGCTGTTGGGCCAAGCAGCTTTCTCATATCAACGTAACCTTGACTGCCCTTTGCCTGGCACTGTCCCTTCTTCCGTCTTTGATTTCTCGTAAACCAGTGGCTGTTAACTGGAATATTGCATTTGAAGACTGAGAATGAGGAAATCCATGCTCTGCTGCAGATTACTTATTTATATCTTTATTTCCTGGAGGATTCCCAGGCTGGCCATTCATCTCTGAAGTCACAGTTATAGGCTTGCTGCTTCCCCGAGACCTTTGTGTAGATACACTGGGTTGGTCAACCTTTCCTATAGAGAGGACAAAAAGAAACTAGAGGTCTTTTTTTCCTTTTTTATATAGTCTTGTACTTCCTGTGTAAATTTCTTAGAGTCTCTTCATTTTGCTGCTGCAATTTCTTAAAAACTTCCTTTGAAAAACAGGGAAAAAATATTTTTCTAGCTTTACATGAGAGTTAAAAGGAAACTTTATCTGTGCAAGTGAGCCATGATGTAACAGTATATTTTGGCAGCAGGAATTGCACTCACCTCCACTTGTTCTGTAAGCCCCAAGAGCTGCATGCACTGAATACATACCCAGATCTCAAACTCTCCCTTTAGCAGTTTAGAGATTTTTTTGAAAAAAATATGTGCCATTTTATAGGGGAAAAGTGGTTTTACATGAGCCTTGATTTAAAAAATGCTGTGGTGAATACTTCAGGTATAAGTTTTTTCATTTTCGTTTCTAAACATACTTTTTTTAAAAGCTAAGATGATCAGAGGGCTGAAGCACCTCTTCTGTGAAAAAAGGTTGAGGGAACTGGATTTGTTTAGCTTGGAAAAGAGAAGGCTCTGGGGAGACCTCATTGTGGCCTTCCAGTACTTGAAGGGAGCTTATAAACAGGAGGGGGAATGGCTGTTTGTGTGCATGGATAGTGATAGGACAAGGGGGAATGGTCTTAAAGTGAGACAGGGGAGGTTTAGGTTAGATATTAGGAGAAAGTTTTTCACTCAGAGGGTGGTGATGCACTGGAACAGGTTGCCCAAGGAGGCTGTGGATGCCCCATCCCTGGAGGCATTCAAGGCCAGGCTGGATGTGGCTCTGGGCAGACTGGTCTGGTGATTGTTGACACTGCACATAGCAGGGGGGTTGAAATAGATGATCATTGTGGTCCTTTTCAACCCAGGCCATTCTGTGATTCTTTCAAGGTATCTATTTTATTTACTCAGAACTTTTCTGACCTTTTAATGTGTAGAAAGCTTACAATCGTGTGCTACAGGTATTAGCAGACAGCATACAAGTCAGGTCTTCAGTGTGCTAGGGCTTAGATGTCAGCTTTATTTTATTTTCATTTACTGAATTTACACAGTGTTATAAAAAACAAAAAAAAACAAAAAAAAACTTTCAGCTTAAAGACAAGTTAATAAAAGGATTCAATGACTAAGAGTCAAATTTTGCTGTTGTAATTCATCATAGAATATTCTGTTCTGAATCAATGTCCAGAAATTTGTAGTTGCTCACAGTTTGTACTAGAGGGCAGACGGTTTTGTTCTATAAAACCATGGATGCTCTACAACTCTCAAATAATAGAATATTGTGCTTAGCTGCCACAGTCTTTCAAATGGCATGATTAGTATAAGTGCAGGCAATCTGAAATGTGCATTCAGTGGAAAATCAGTGGTTCTTGTTCTCCTACATTAATATTTTATTACATTAATATTTTGTTTCTTTTCATTGTCATTCAGTCTTTGAGCATACATTCATAGCATAAAATAGTATGATTAGCAGTAACATGCTTGTGAGTTAGAACCTTGGAAGCTATTTTTCACTAATGTGCTTTTCACATAGTGGCATGAACTTCTGTGCTGATATTTATTATCGTCCTGCATTGTTTCTAGTTCAAAGTTGGATCCAGCTCTGGTGAACACCGTATAAGAGTGCAAAATAGGTAGCCTGTGCCCTGAATTGATTACTGTTTAAGCTACAAATATTGGTATTGGAATTTCACTACAAATATAAATCTTGATTTTGAAGTTACTGGGTATCTCAGAAAAGCAAAGACTTCACCAGCGACCTCTTTGGCTGGAACCTAATTAATCATTTTTCAGCAGTTGAATAGAATTTTGTTGTTCAAAATCATCACTGCATCATTTTAGATAGAGAATAAAAATATTATAAATTCATAAATGTAAATTTAGAGTATTTAGATAGGGAGCTTTGCCTCCTGCTTCTTTTCACAGCTTTACACAGACAGTGGCTTTTGTTTAAGTGTTATGGCAGCATAAATACTTTGGAATTCTAAATCCTTTTGTTTGAGTTCTGTACTTTGTATGTTTTTTCAGGACTAGCTGGAAAGATTATAAAAGCCATCATCAATGAAGGATTTCAGATCTCAGCTTTGCAGATGGTAGGTTTTCTTTTGTCTTTATCTTTTTGATAAACAGAAGCTGGAACTGTGCTATATGCACTCAACAGCAATGCAAAAGTGTCTTCCTGAAATACAAAACCCTTGTGCAGACTGTGTAGTTATGTTTTGGGATCAGTGCTGCCTTTGTTGTAGTTATATTTTCTTGTTTGACTGATCAGCTGATCAGTTTCCCCTTGCTGTTCGACCATGAGTGAAGAGACTTTATCTCTCTGTGTTTCAGTTTCACGTGGCTAGAAGGGGCGTAATGATACTGATGTTTTCTGGAACACTGAAGATATCTTTTGAAAATTGAACTAGTTAGGATTAGGAAAAAGACTGTTAACATCCTCCAAGTCTTTAAACTTATAATTAGTGTGAATTTATAGGAGAGTTTTTGAAGATACTTCAGGGATTGACATCCTCATGACCAGCAGAATTCAAAGGGAATTGGACAGAGATTGTTCCTGAGAGTAGCCCTATAAGAACTGCCTTTTGTGTTTTCTGAAAGTCTTAAGATCTGAAATCTCCTTGTGACTCAAACACCCTCCAGAAATGAAGAATAGTTCCTTCTCTTTCTTATGCAACAAACACATCCTCTTGTATATTTTAGTGGCATTAGCCAACTCTACAAATGAAGTACATTGTCTACTGATGCTTAAGGTAGAAGAAGGTACTCTATGCTCTTTTGCATGTGGGACCATTGGCTAAAAGGATGATAAACATATTACAGTTGTAAAGCCATTCCTTTTACTGGGTGGAACTTAAAATAGCATTCTGAATTCTTACTGGTTGAGAAGGGGTATCTATTTTTTTTTTTTTTTAATGCAAATGACTAACATTTTTTATTTTCGTAGTGCAACATGGAGCGTGCAAATGTGGAAGAATTTTATGAGATTTACAAAGGTGTTGTTGCTGAATATATGGTAAGCATAAATTTGAAAAGTCTCTATTTATAACTAAAACATGATTAAACATGGAAGTGGTCACATCTGCCCATCTTGAGACTGTGATAATACTTCCTCTGGGAACTTGGTTTTGTCCAATTCTACCTTGTTCTGAAATAAATGTATGTCATATCCAAAATTGTGCTGCCTATCTTGTAAGAAAGGAGCATCCTTTGTGGGAATTGTTGAGCCTAGAAATTTGTAAAATGCAACACAGAGAAAAAAGCCCTCAGGTAAATTATTTTATTGTGGTAGAACTATGTATCACACACACACACATTTTATTTATATATATACATATATATATAGCATATACATCTTTGGTCATTTTGATATTGCATTAGTAGCTTGTACTAGAATAAGTATGTATTGTTTTGTTTACAGTGGGGCTGTTCTGCTGGAATGTTTTCCTAGTGATATTCTGAGCTTTTCTTCAGTTTATTGATCTGACTTCTGTGGACCTTCAGAAAATTTAAGAAATAGTGTAATCCTAGAGGGCATCTAAGATCACGTATATTACTACGGTTTGTTGTATTGCAATATAAAACTTCCTAATGGCAGATAGAACAACGGGAATCAGGAAGACGACTTTATGTTTCTATACAACCTTTATTCATTTTACAAATAGTAATGATTTTCTTTTCACTGCCGTGCTATGTACCATGCAAATTACCCTTAATTTGTAAATGGTTAAGTTATTAAAAGATTTCTACTCAGTTACTTATATCATTCCAGACAATTACTAATAGTACTCTGACAGTGTGACTTTTTCTTTCCTTTATGATTGTTTAATCAACTTCAACAGGGTTTAGAAATTCCTCTTAAAATAGTTTAGGGACACTGTTCGCTGTCAGATTGATGAATACTTCCAAAATTTCCTCTACTAACATCCTTTGTGCCAGGAACCCATATAGGACTGTACAGGCAGACTTGGAGGTGAGTTACAGAACTCAAATATGGTAGTGCCTGACTGGTATTTCAAGACCCAGAGAATCCTCTGGTACTATAAAAATACAAATTGAACCAAATTTGATAGTCTCTGTCATTTTCTGCTGTTTGGTATATGCTCTGACCCTCAGATAAGTGGTAAAGTTATATACATTGACTGAAAAGTTACTCAGAAGGGAAGGTGACATTTAAACTGGATAAGTGAATAAAGAAATCTGTTTCAGATGGGATTTCAAGTGAGAATCTGGGGCTCCGTCCTGAAAGCCATATGTGCTTGACGCACTTAGTTGAAATTAATGGGATATCTTCATGCACTCAGCTTATTTGTGAAACAGGATAATGTGGGAAAGCTGATTGTGGTGGTGAAGACATCCAGAGAAGGCGCATATGGGAACAGCAGTAGATGTTGTCAGTGCAGGCCAAATAGGAAGAAGTACATTTTGAAATAAGGAACTGAAGAAAGAACATGACCTCTTATATCTGTGACTCAGAACAGTCTGTTTTGATCTGAATTTTATTTATCATTTTAAAATAACTCAATGCAGAAGTGGAAGATAGTTTTACCCACAAGTCTTCTTCAGAAAACATACTCCCATTTCTTCTGGTTACATCTTTACAGATAAAGGCTTGATGTTCTGTACATAAAACATGTATCTGTAAAATAAAAATGCTGAACAGTTGCTAAATTGAAAAAAAAAAAAATAGGTTTGTTGATATCTCCTCTAATCCATAGGTCCTAGGATTTTGCATACTGATGATTAGTTTTTGTGCTTTTGTGTTTTACTTTGTTTTCTGCTATAGCAAGACTATGAAATGGGAAAAAAGGAGGAAGATTATTTTGTGCTAGCTCCAAATCCACCTTATTAATCAAAAGTGCTTGAACTTCATCCAGTTCCAAGAATGGTCTTGGTTGACCACTAGCCATGTTATCTGATGAATAAATCATTTGCTAAAGAAAAATCAATTCAGCTGTAATTACAAGTCCTACCAAAGAGAGAAAGGTGATTAGGCCGTTCTTGGAAGGGAAGTACTTATTATTTTGTTATAAAGCATGAAACTACCCTGTACTCCACTCTCATGCTCTCAAGAATATTTCTACCTACATTTGCTAGGAGCAGGTTGATGATAGAGGCACTTGGCTAAAATTCTGTCATGTTCACTTCACAGTGCTAAGATGAAGCATGTGCTCTTAACATGATATTTATTACAAAGATAGCTACTCTTTGGAACAGTGTTGCTCGACTTGCAGTCTTTTGAGTATTTCATTTCCATCATACTTCATAAAACGCAGAAGTGGACTTCATTGTTTTCTTACTGCTTTTTGCCTGCTCTTGATGCTCTTGTTCTCTGCTGTAGCTCATCCTTGGCCTGTGCAGAGCTGGTGAGCTTGATTTTAGCACCTTGTGCATTATTCCCTATTCTCTCTGATTTCTTGTGAATGTTTTCGTCTTTTCTTTCCTCGCTGACTTTAGTTCTTTTAGTTGCCCTTATTTGTTCAAAACTTGCCTGCCCAAATTTCTGGACAAGAATGCAATTATAAAGGCATGGTTTTTGTTTTGTTTTGGTTTGGTTTTTTTAAATGAATTTAGACTACAGCATCAAAGTAGCATGTTTCTGCTTCTGAAATCTATGCCTCTACTTGACAAACTCTAAATTGATACTAATACCTGGAGATAGCTTAAGCTTCCAAAATCAAAAATGGTGTTTATCACCTACTGAGGACTCGAGGATATCTCTTTACACTTCAGGAGGCTCCAGCAAAAAGGTTTATTTCAGTGTAACTGAGATTCTGGCAACAGCACACACAAAAAATACTGCCAGATCAAGGATCTTTTTCCTGATATGATGTGCCATGCACTCCTTTCAATTTAAATTCCTGGTTCTATTGTCCTGTGTGTTTCAGCTTCCATAATACACTAAGAAATGACAGAACAAAAAGTCCCAAAGATGTTTTCTTGACTTTAAGCCATCAAATGTAGGCTGTGTCCTGTGCTTCCTATAGGAAATGTTGTTAAACATGATGTCTGTGGAACTTGCTCAACATGGTGTCATTTTTCAGACTTATGCCTAGCGAAGTGTTGCATTGATTCAGTTTAGACTGACAGGTTATGAGACAGTTCTTTGAAACGCAAGTCAGGATTAGTAAGAATGTACATGTAAAAAAATTTAAGGTATTGTGGATACTGTTGCATGTTGCTCAGTATCCCAGAGATAGAATATTCAATTGATCTCTATCTCCACCGTGTAAATTAAGTTACAAAATGTAAAACATATATATATATATTTTTAATGAATACTAATGATATCTTTGCTTCACATCTTTGCTTTCCTAAATACACCAGTATTTCTTTTTTTCTTTCCTATCTGGTATGTTTGGGTCAAGTTTTTTGGGGGAATGCAACCCTCCATAGTGCTCAAAGCTCAGATTTGTTTTGGTCTTTTTACTTTTCCAGGAGATGGTTACGGAGTTGTGCTCAGGCCCTTGCATAGCAATGGAGATTATACAGCCTGAGCCTCCAAAAGTGTTCAGAGACTTTTGTGGTCCTTCTGACCCTGTAAGTACTTGCTTGAGTGATAAGGAATGCTAAAAATAAATAAATAAAAAAATAAACTGATGCAATGTCTGTATGAATTGAAATCTATGTGAACTGAAATATCACAGTGTGGTATGACTGCCATATACTTGCTGCATTTCCTCAGAATGTGTGAGCATCATATTAATATGCAAGTGAAATGCTAGACTTTGGATCAGTTTGCAAATTCTCTCATGATTTCTTCAGTCTTACCTAAGCCAGATGATAAAATATTATGATGATATTTATGTGAAAATAAAGTTATCCAGAAATCACAGTTAAAGATTTTTAAGTATTCTAGCACAAGTCTTGAGAGCCCTGGAACAAATAGTTATTACTGTTGTATGCCACTGTAAATCAGTTGTTAGTGCACTGCAGTCTATAGCATTGTTCTAGGACAAAACTATAAAAGGAGAAACAGTTTCTGTGGCTTTGTAAGGAAACAAAAAAAGTGCAAATCTTACTGTAGCTGTTTGTTATGCTAATAGTTCCAGCTTTTATTTTTAATTTCTTGAGGTAAGTAATTGGATATGCATGATACTGTAAGCAGTCTGGAAGCAAGCGTAAAACAAGCATAAACACTGTCTCAAAGGGTTTGCCATTTTTTGTTAAATAACGAATACTAACGTACCACACAGAAGCCACAAAGAGTAATATCAAGATGGAGGCAATGAAATCACACTAGATATTATAATTTCATGTTTTAGTTGCAGACTGGGTGAGTTTAACAGTTTCCACAGGGGGAAAAAAAAATCACGAAGATTTATACTGGTACTCTAGAGTAATTTGTTTGGGATATATTTCTTTTCAGATCTGGAGAAGTATAAGCTAAAGGCATTATACAAACCTGTTTTCCCCTTCTTTTTGGTCACATTGAATGTTACAAATGTTCCTCTACTCAGATAGCATCTTGTAAACAGAGCATAACCTGCAACTTATGAATACCAGCTTCACAGCAGTTGCATTAACGTATGTTTGGAAGATAGGCAGCTGTGTTTAGTATTTCTGTATGGAGTTTTCTATCAGAATTTCAAGCTAGTTGACTCTTCAAGGACGTAAAGTGCATATGTAGTAACTGTGCTTGTTTTTTAAGAGTGATCTTTGCCTGAAATGTGTCTCTCTTCAGATTGTGTTACTGGCTTGTCCTTGAGGAAGAAGTGACTGAATTATCTCATGGCCTTCTGTCATTCATAACCTGTGTAGTCAGTGAAAGTCCCGAATGAAATTATGGTGAAAATATCTGTCTCAAATAAAGGTATCAGAAGCCACAATTGAGTTGCATTATGTAGCAAGGTTATCATAGAATTATAAAATCACCAAGGTTGGAAGAAACCATGATGGAGGGACCGTTAAGATACTGTGCACTTGTTGTTCTAGTGGTTAAAGTAAATGTAAGTGTCACGCAAATAATGTATCGTGACTAGGAGATCTGGATCTATCTGTGTTTTTTTTCATCCGTTTATATAAGCTAGGTCCTGATGTGTGTACAACCTATTTAGAAATATAAGTGAAGAAGTTTGTAGCTGTAGTACAGAATATATCTGGCTCCTGTTAAGTATTTTCCATTTAGTGGTATTGAGATCACAGTGATTACTTTCAAAGCAAAGTCCTGTTTAAAGTTAGTAAAGGAATTGGAATTTGACTTACGTAACAAATTGCTCTCAGTCACGTGTACTGTGAATTATATCTCAGATACGTAGCAAATGTAATAACCACTCTGTGGCAAGTCATATGTTGCAATTGGATCTGATTGTCAGCAGCACTCTAAGTCTGTTCTTGGATTTGCAGGGAGATGACTGGGGCATGCTTCTTTTATGAAAGGCATCCAAAGAGATGTGATCCATATTTTGCCAAATCAAAGCAAGATGTTGATTAGAAAAAGGTTCAGTTTTTGTCCAAGTCTCTGATTAAGGCTGAAAAAAGAATCAGAGTTGTTCCATTCTGAGCATTAGACTTTAATAAGCTAGCAATTTATACCAAGTGTACAATGCTAAAAATGAAGTGGAACTTTGTGCTATTTTCTACAACTGGGTAATGTTTTGTTAGCCCACAGGTCAGTAAGGCTCTCTGCCAAAAATATCCTTCGTTATAAAACAGCTTTTAAATTCTTTATTAAAACATCTTGGGTGGTAGTAGGGGAAGACTGCTAACCAAAAACCTATTCTGAGCTTCTTTGTAGGAGAATAAGAATAACCTATGAAATCTGGAAAGTTGGGTAAAGATATTTGTCTGTAATGAACTGTGCTATCTGTTCTTACTCTCAAAATTACTGTCCCTGACTTGATTGAAGGGATCTGTGTCACAGTTCGCACTGTCTTGGTGTGTGTGTCCCTGTTGGATAGTGATTGAACAATGAGAAATGCTTTTCTGCAGATCCTGCTGCTTCTTGCATTCTCATCTTACACTTGTACGTTTGCCGTACACTTGCCGTTGAATGGCAGTCTGGGCTGTTGCACTCTTGGTGAACTGTCAGAATCTTTAATCATACATAGCTTAGCCTTCTGCAGTACAGCCAGATTTTTTCTGGTCATGGTGGCCTTAGCTGAGGCCTCTCTGTACTCTCAGATCAGCTATGGTGGTTGTCTTATCTTCTGGTTGCAGGCCTGTTGTTTAGCCATTTTTGCAGCCAGACCTCAGACCGACCATATAGCTTGCTCTCGACATCCGTTTGCACCTTGATCTCTCTTTCCTGGAAGGCTTCTGTAGTCGGTGTGTAGGGCATAGAAATGGAAAACTCTCTCCACATCTGCTATCATAAATAAGTATTCATGCTTTACATATTGTTGCAGCAACCCTATAAAAAGCTAACAGGCTGTCCTGTTGCCTATCTTGAAAATACTGTTCTTTACAAAATTATCACATGCTGTTCAAAAAAAAAAAAAAAAAAGTCAGAATTTCACACCAGTCTTAAACTTCTCAAGGAAGCCCCAATCTCTCCTAAGACCCAAAAGTGAGGAGATGTGAGATATCAAGATCCTATAAGCAGTGGAGCACGTCTATTTAGATATTTGAATTCTGAGTAGGAATGGGATTTCTGAAATGACTGAGTTCCACAGATTTTCTATGGTTTCTGAATTGATTAAGCCCTTTTTCAAAATCATGCCACCTTATCAAATCTTGTTAAGTAGATTATCAAACTGTATATTGCATGGTGGGTGCTGCTATCTCACTCTCTTCACTGGCATGGTTCTGAAGTTGAGAGTTAAAAAAAATACATCTGTGGTAAAAAGGTAGCTGATCTAGAAAGCTGGTAGAAGGATTTGATAAGTCTTGAACTTCAGTGCACACTCGCTTGGAAATAAGAGTTGCTAACTGCAACCAGAGTTAAATAGAAAAGAAGTTATATTTCTTCTTGAGAAGTGGTAGTGCACCGTGGGGGTAAATGCAGCACAGCATGCCTTATCCAAAAACACCGAAAATTATTCCACACTGAGTTGAGGACAGGGAAGAAAATGTGGATGGGACTGCTGCAAATAGTGAAGGGCCTTTAGGTGTCTGTTGTCTCACGTGTAACAGGAAGCAAAGGTTAGAACTGAAAACCTCAGCTTTATAGCAGGGATAAACAGTCAAGGGGATTCTGTTACTGCTTGAGTTCAGTGGCATGAATGTTTCATCTGATTGGTGTTTGTATGGTTTTTTTTGGCCTGTGAAGCACTTAAAAGCCTTTTGCTAATACTTAGAATCTGAAGATACAGCTTTCATTTCACATCATCTTGTGTTGAATTAGCTGCTTGTAATGTTTTGTCATGGAATTGTCGAGGTGATTACTTTCTATTCATAAAACACTTGAAAAATACTGTAGAAATTGGATCTATTGCTTTTTTTTTGTTCTTGCCTTTCTTTTGAACTTCCTTCATGCACAAATGAAAAGGTTGGTTATAACATGTGATTGAAAGAATTTGTGTAAGCTACATGCTCCTGGCTGATTATGTAATTTATAGTAATCTTAACTCCTTTTAGTTAGGAGTGGCAGTACACTGAAAGTTACTGAAGTACCTTATGCTGTGAAATATTTTTAGCATGATGGGATGATGTGGTGCAGTATTTCTGCATCTGGTGTGCTGGGTCCAGTGGGGGGGTTTTCATATAGTTGGTTTTGATCCTAACCTGCGTTCTTTTTGTGTAGGGGATTTGCAATTTTAACTGTAACAGTGTATTAATAGTCTTTTGTAATTTTGCATCAGTGACAAAGAGCTGAAAGAGAGATTGGATGGTTTAAAGCAAAGCAGTGAACTGGAAGATTGGGAGTCTGCTTTAGCTCCATTCCTGACCTCTCTGTGTGACCTTGGACAAAAGGTTCAATATGTTTCTGCCTCAGTTATCACATCAGTTAAATAGGGATAGCAGTATAAGCCAAAGAGCATTATTGCTGTAAGATTTTTATCTGTATAGCCCTCCTGTGAACATCTAACACTGGAAATGATCTGTGTGCAAGACTAAGAAATGTTTATGTTCAGCCCGGTATTTGAAGCACAGTATTTTTTATTACAACACATAAGAATGAGTTCAGAGAAAAGTATAAAGAAATATAAAGGTTATTTTCAAGCTGCCAAGTATGTGTGTTCTGGTAATGCCTTCATATCTGTTTCAGTGTGGATCTCCCTGTATCCTGGTGAGCCTCGATCAGGGTGTTGACAATCAAATACACAATGTGTCTCAAGAGAAATAGGATTTATTAATCTAATTCTCTAATGAAGACTTTCATATCGTAAACTGCCTGCTCAGAGAGTCTGAGTCATGTAATAATAATAAAATTTTTCATTCAGCGCCAGACCATTATCAGCTAGAGCAGCAAACAGATCGATACGAGTTACGATATCCTGCTGTCTAAGCCTGCAATGGGAAAGACATGATTGAATTGCTTAGATGTTATCCAGGGTCAGTCATCTGACTCTGTCCTTTCAGTTTTTAATTTCCCCATCAAACTCTGCAGGTCTAATGAAAATGTGATACAGACAGTGCTGAGGCCTGCTAGTTGGTAATTTTTTTCTGAGAAAGAGGCCGCAGAGAGAGATTCTTTCCTGTGGTGTTTTGGTTGGGCAGGCGCTGCTGGTTCACACAGTTCAAAATAAGCTTAGGACTTGTACGTTCAGGGGGAGCAGGGGACCTATTAAGACACTGCCTAGAAGAAAGGAAGTGTTAAGACTGCTGTACGCTAATGGACCATGGCTGTAATGTGGCTATAGTAATGAGCTGCCACCAGTGCTTTAGACTATGCCAGATACACTGGTGTATGATGTGACATTTGCCTCCAAAAGTGTTACAACTTGTTGTCATTCAGGTCTTGTGGTTCCGTGGATGTCGAACCCCACATCTGTGGTAGTGGTTTGCTTTCCTTTGTTTAAAATGGATGGAGTCTGCACTGGTTGTACTGGAAAACAGACTTATACATAAATGTCATGTTTGTTTTTCTGTTCAAAGCAGTGTCGTAGCCTTAGGAGCAGCTGAGAATTAAGAATCTGATTAAAAATTTTACAGGTATGAGTGCAGTGTTCAGAGTTTTCCTGATGTGTCCTCGTGCTTCTGGATGGGTATCACAAAGGTCTGTCAACCCCCTGACACCTGGTTTTATCATATATATATGTTTTACGGCTGCAGGATGCACACTCTGGTTACAGTTTTGAGATGACTCAGCTCTCTTTATTTAATATTGACTTCTGAAAGTCACCTTTAATGGTCAACAGAATGTCCTCTGACAGGGAAAGGGACTTCAGCCTCACTGAAATAACGTCTTTGTGGGGAAATCAGAAAACTAGGAGTGGTGGCAGAGACTGTTGCTTTTAGATGCCGCTTTTAATGTTACTTAATATTGCCCAAAGATCACTGTCATATGATGACCATTTAGTGTCATGTGGAAAAGGAGTTTGTAGGCGCACGTTGATGATTGGCAGTTATCATCAGGAGACTAAATGCTAAAAGTCCTCAAGACTGAGCTCTGCCTTTAATCCAGTGTGACTGAGCTGTGTTGGCAAGGTTGCAGTTTGAACAGAACTTTCATCTGACACTCCTCATTTGATGCTCCAGAACTACAAGACTTGACAGTGTCAACAGTGTGACATTTTCTGCCTAAATAATGCTAGATCAGACGTTGTTGGACTTAGTTTTAGTCATCACAAATTGCAGTCATTTGATAAAATAGGTAATAGTAGATAATAAAAAGTATTGCCTAGTTTGGTATCAAGCCCACTACCACCTCAGAGGCATGACTGGGGGGCAGTCTGCTGCTTGCATCCACTGGAGAGAAGGTTCTGGGAGACAACTGAAAGTCGAGTATGTTTGCATCTTGTTTATGGTTGCTGTAATATTTTGTTATTTTATTTATCAGTTGCCAACAAAGTCTGTCTGGCCTATGTAGCAATTTTTTTTTTCCAGTTTCCTTTGCTGCCTGTCACTACGATGTTTTTGTATCCCATGACAATGAAGGCCCCTTAACTGAAATTTCTGGACACTTTGAGGAAGCTACCAACATTTTATCAAAGGTTCTGTATGACCTCCTAGAAATCAGCATCAGCTTTAGAAGCCTCAAGCCCATCAGCATCCCTGTATTTCCCTTATGTCAGACTTTGCTCTGGTCTCCTTGTATGTGGTCCCAGGCTGGAATAAATGGCTTGCATTTAGCAGGAGGAAGCTGAACATAAGACTAGAGACTGAAGGAAAACAAGGATGTGCCACAAGGCATTAACAGCATTGGTTATTGGTCTTCATAGAATCATTAAATGGATTTGGTTGGAAGGGACCTTAAGGATCACCAGGTTCCAACTCCTGTGCCACACGCAGGGTTACGAGCTGCTAGACCAAGTACTAGATCAGGCTGCTCAGGGCCCCATCCAACCTGGCCTTAAATGCCTCCAGGGATGGGGCATCCAACAGCCTTTCTGGGCAACCTGTTTCAGCACCTCATCACTCTCTCAGGAAAAAAAAAATTCCCCCTGAAGTCCAATCTAAATCTCCTTTCTTTTTGTTTAAAACCATTTCCCCTTGTCCTATCACTATCTACCCATGTAAAAGGTTGATTTTCCTCATGTTTATAAGTTCCCTTTAAAAACTGGAAGGCTGCAATGCGGTGAGCCCGCAGCCTTCTCTTTTCCAGACTGAACAAGCCCAGTTCCTTCAGCCTGTCTTCATAGGAGAGGTGCTCCAGCCCTTGAATCATCTTTGTGGCCCTTCCTTGTATCCAGTCCAGTAGTTCAGCATCCTTCTTATGTTGGGGTCCCCAGGCTTAGATGCAGTATGCCAGCTGGGGCCCCACAAGGGCAGGATAGAGGGAGACAGTTACCTCCTTTGCCCTACTGGCCATTCCTCCTCTGATGAAACCCAGGATACCATTGGCCTTCTGGGCTGCAGGCTCACACTTCTGGCTCACATTCAATTTTTCATCAACTCTTAAGTCCTTCTCAGCAGGGCTACTCGCAAGTTTATAAACATATCTGGGATTAC
Source organism: Chrysolophus pictus (assembly GCA_037305975.1). Lineage (NCBI taxonomy): Eukaryota > Metazoa > Chordata > Aves > Galliformes > Phasianidae > Chrysolophus > Chrysolophus pictus. The sequence continues at coordinate 112,072,601 of CM074576.1, read as the reverse complement.
CTTGACCCAAGTGCAAAATCTTGCACTTTGCTTTGTTGAAGCTCATTAGGTTCACACAGGCCCATCTTTTGAGTTTATCAAGGTCCTTCTGGATGGCATCCTTTCCTTCTGCTATATCAACAGCACCATTCAGCATGATGTCATCAGCAAGCTTGCTGAGGGTGCACTCAATGCTATCATCTATGTTGTAAGATACTAAATAGATATTAAAGAGTACCAGACCCAAAACAGACCCCTGGGGGACACTGCTTGTTACTGGCCTTCACTTAGATATAGAGCCATTGACCATTCTAGCTATGAAACTCCAAACAATTCCTTATGCACTGAACAATCCATCCTTGAAATCTATCTCTTTCTGATTTAGAGATAAGGATGTGGTGGGGAACCATGTCAAAAGCCTTGCAGAAATCCGGATAGATGGCATCTCTTGCCTTCCCTTTGTCCAGTGATGCCATCACTCTGTCATAGAATGCCACCAGCTTGGTCAGGCACACCCTTCCCTTGGTGAAGCCATGCTGACTATCTCAGATCACCCGCTTGTCCTACATGTGCCTTATCATGTCTTCCAGGAGGATTTGTTCCTTGATCTTCCTGGGCACAGAGGTAAGGGTCACCAGCCTGTAATTCCTTGGGTCCTCCTTCCTCCTTTTCTTGTAAATGGGAGCAATATCTTCCATTTTTCCAGTCCCGGAGGACTTTGCCATGACTTTTCAAACATGATGGAGATCAGTTTGGCAGTCACATCAGCCAGCTCCCTTAGGACTCCGAGATGCATGTCATCTGGCCTTGTGGACTTGTACACATTCAGTCTCATGAGTCTGTCTGACTTGCTCTGACCTTACAATGGGGTGGAGTTTGCTCCCCCAGTTCCCACACAGAGATTCAGGTTCAGGGATGTGAGGTTCAGGGATGCGAGAATCCTGGCTCACTGGGGACCTCAGCCTTCTCTGTATCTGTTGTAGCCAGTCCTCCTTTCCTACTTAGCAGAGGAGGTATGCTCTCTTTGGCCCATCTCTTCTGTGGGATCTACATACCTGTGGAATACCTTGCCAAGTTCAGTTCCATCTTCATTGACTTGCTGTACTGCCATAGAGACTTCCTAGGTATGCCCCAGTATGTGTAACATGCCAAAGAATGCTGAAGCTAGGTTTTCTAGACTTTTCCTTACAACACATCTTAGGCCTAACCATTTTATAAAGAATTAAACTATACTTAGAATATTTACTTTTAAGAAAACTTTATTTCTTGCTTAAGAACTTTTGTGATGTTCAGTAGGTGTTTCACAGATGAAGGTAAAGACATTCAGGCTGATCTGAAATCACAAAGACTAATTGTGTCTATCAGTAAGTGTGAAGGAAGTCTTAAAGATTGTCTTAGCGATTGTAAAGGCTCCCTTTACACTCAGACTATGTGCGTCTCAAAGCAATAGATGGGTGTTATTAAAAATATGGTATTTTAGGCTTCTGTGATGAACACAAGATACTTATAAATGTTGTGAGTCATATAAATTTGTCTACTCAGCCTTTAGGATCTGATTTTTTTTTTAATCATGAGGGATTTTGATTCTAACTCTCCATCTGTAAGTCTTTTTTAGAAAATTAATGTTTCCATGACCTTTTTGTACTTTATCTTTCTGTTTAGAGTCTCATTAAACTTTCACTGTATGCTGTATTTCAGAGAGCGATATTATGGATTTAGTATATACCAAGGCTGCTCTGAAAGTAGTGCTTCCTATTTTATGATGTTGGCCCACAGTCTCAAAGGCGGATGTTGTTGGTATGGCAGTAGAGGCTGAACCTTCCCATCAGTACCTCATGACATATTGCTGTCGTGTCACAGATGGCAGTAGAGAGGCAGTCTGACAGAATGGCATCTGGCAGGGAAGTGTGTATGAAGCAAAGATGTGGAACCGAATTCCTCCGTGAAGAAAAAATGACTCCCCTTGATGTTCATCAATGCTTGCTGAATATTTATAGATATCAAACAGTGGATGTAAGCACAGTGAAGCAGTGTGGGTGGTGCATTTCAGCAGTGGCAACAGCGATGTGAAAGACAAGCTGTGTTCTGGATGGCTGTGCACAGCTGTCACATCACAAAATGAAGAGTGTCTCAATCAGGTGCATATCAATATGACCATGGAACTGTGTACAGAGCTGAATATCATTTTCAACATGTTGAAAATGATAGTGGCAGTGTTGAATTATCACAAAGTTTGCACCAGGTGACTGCCCCAAATTCTCACACAGGAACAGACAGAAACAGGACCTATTGAACCAATATGAGATTGCAGGTGACATTTTCCTGGATCACATCATTACTGGTGATGAGATGTGGTGTCACCACTACGATCTGGGGTCAATGGCAGTCCATGGGCTGGCGACACGTGAATTTTCTATCAAAGAAAAAAGTTTAAGATATAGCCCTGAACAGGTGAAGTGATGTGCGCTGTCCTTTGGGATCTTGCTGCATTTCCTGGAACTTGTACAATCAACTTTGACCACTGCATCACAACAATGACTAAGCTGAAGGCTTGATCTTACAGTCAGGCCAGAGAAGAAGACAGTCTTTCCTCTGCGACAAGATATCGCTAAGGCCCACACCAGTTGGAAGGCAGTGATGCACACTGCCAATCTTGGCTGACTGTCCTACCACACCCACCCACTGTATAGTCTGAATTTCTGACTTCCATCTGTTTGGACCAATGAAAGATGGACGGACTGTGTGGGCAACGTTTTCATTGAAATGATGCTGTAGTAGTGATGTGAATAGTAATCATGTGAAACAGTGGGTCACCTCCACTGTGGCAGATTTTGATGAGTCCAGCAAGCAGATTCTTGTTCATCGCTGGTGAAAATGCACAGCTAATGGTAGTGACTGTGTTGAAAAAAGTGTTTTGTAGCTGAGAATTTGCTCTGTCAAATAGTGTTATTGTGTTCTTTGTATCTGATGTAGTTTCCATGAAAATAAATAGGAGACATTATTTTTGGAGCGACCTATGTAATATAGATGAACTGTATATTATTTCTGAAAGCAAGTAACTTTTTAAAAATGCTTCTCTTACCTAGTTTCATTTAGCATTTGTTTTGCTTTTTTTTTTTTTTTTTTTTTAAGGAAAAAAGCTAGCTAGTATCTTTCAAAATACAGTGTCTTAGTTGTCTCTCATTCCTTGAGTATTTTAGATGGATTAGGGAGAAATGTTTTATTTCTCACTACTGTAGAAAAAGAGGTAGGCTTTTAACATGCCAGATGATGGTGTGACATCAGCTTGATGCCAACAAATACACAATGTACTTTTATCACAGGCAGGCTGATCAAAAGTGACCTAAAGAATTCTCTCTCCAGGGCTGGTTTCTCCCTGCTAGACAGGGTTAAAATGTGATTACCTTGCCAACGGGAGGGTTAAAATACTCTATTCTAAAAATGAGAATATTCTTTCTCCTTGTGAATATACAGTCTTTGCCAGTAAGACACGAGTCTAGCCATCAGAATTCACAGGCTACAGTCTTCTCTTACAATCATGGGAGATCCACCTTCTTTGGTGATTGCCTTTTTTTTTTTTTTTTTTTAAACTTTTGACTTTGAAATACTCTGTGATGGTTTCTTCCCTAGTTCCTGGTGTTTCTGATTCATAGATTCATTGAAATATTCAGTCCATAAAAGCACGAGGTAAGAGCCTCCTTGAAAATGTGCTTGGTTCTGGGTTAGTTTCAGTCTAAGCTGTTGTTTTCTTTGTTTCCCCTGTGTTCTGTTTGGTTATAGTAGGCAGCAAATCATTCTTTTACACTGAACAGCAATATTTTTGAATATACAAAGCTGATCTCTGAAAAGAGGGACTGAAGTAAATAATAATAATAATAATAATAATAAAATTACATATGACCTTAGTCCTTTCTTGGAAAAAGGGAGCAGTGTTTTCAGAAGATATGGGAAATGCTGACGTCACTCTGTCTGGGGAAGAATATATTATTGCTATGCACTAAACAAAGGTTTTTTCCTTCTCTGGTTTCTTAGTGTAGAACAGATATACATCCTGGTCACAGTGACCTTGTGTTTTTGCAGAATCTTTGATTTGAACAGATTAAAAGCATTTGCCTTACATGCCTGATTCAGGCTTTTGTTGATTGTAGATAGGCTTGTCCTTCCCTTGAACTCTTCCTAACTGAAGGTTGGAACACGGTAGTTTTGTACTACTGTTATGTATACTTGAATTTATGAAGTAATATGAATTTTATCTCCAGTAAAAAACAATGTAAGAAAATAATACACCAAACTGGAATTTTGCCACACTGCAAGGGTTTTTTCCAGAGCACTGTAGAAGGCAGTTAGAGTTAGTGCACCAAGGTGCTCGTTGAAAATGTACAGCAGAGCAAATTACAAAAATGCAAGAAAAAGGCAGTAGTTGCCCTTACTTTTCCATATAACCGTGATAATGGTGTGAGGCTGTGTATCCTAGAGTTGACTGCAGCTGTCCCAAAAGATTTCATGTCTTTCAGCTGGCAACTTAGGAGCAGGCAATTCCTGGATGGCCATGACTTTTCTTTTTTCTTTTATTGAGATCTCTTGAAATAGATAGATGGAGAGGATGACCAGGTCTGTAAAAGCTCTTATCCCAGAGGAATGCTTATTCAAGCTCTGCGTGGTTAATAAATAGGTGGTAAAGCTAATCGTAACCAAACAGAAAAAAAAGTGCAGATCATAGTGTATTTTATGTACTCTTGGTGATAAATTGATCTTAGAGTACACAAAATAAATTGATCTGTGGGAGACTGATCACTGCTAGGAGGAGATATATCAGTTTCTCAGGTGGATTTCCCCAAAAATGGATTGGTTGCCTTTGTAGGTGGCATAAGTCATATCCTTAGACTAAACATTTCAACAAGGTGTATATGGACTGAAATTTTATAAGTGCTTTGTACGCCATTAAATTAATGTGAGATGTACATGCTGTGACCAGAACATATTTGAATTTACTTTCTGCTTGAGCTATATTATGATGGCTTTAAATTGGGTAAAAGTAAATCTGGGATCTCAGTCTTCCCTTCTGTAACAGAAATAAACAGTCTGGATTGACTTCTCTGATGATGATGGATATTTTATTGTTTTTATTACTTTTCTTTATATTCTCCTCTCTGCAATTGCTGACAGCTTTGAAACAGCTGCAGTCAGAGTTTTCAGTCTTTAGCACTGGTTTTATTGTCTCTGGGCAAACAAAAAAAAATGTTATTAACAAAAAAAAGATATTTAAGGAAACTGGATATAAAATGAGTAATTCAAATGCTGAGAACCTGAAGAATTTAGGGTTCTGTTTGCTGGTCTGTTTGGTTTAGGCTAACTCTGTTTTACTACACAGGGCCGCCTGTGCAGAATTTTTAACAGCTTCTTTCATTTACAGTGTGATGGCATGCATCTGATGTCCATATGCGACTTCTCTTGAATAGCTCTATCTAGAAGATTTTCCTTTCTCTGCACCCATTTTACTTACTGGTCTGAAGGGTAGAATGAGGTTGGGGTAGAAGATGCGTGAGCAAGAGTTCTTCATATTTGTGGGATAACCATGAGGCTCTGGGTATGGTAGGCAAGGGGTATGAAAAGATAGAAAAAGAGGAATCTATGTGTGTTCTCCCACTAAGGTCAGATGAACCAATACCCCATGTAGCAAGTGTAATGTCAAGACAGTGCTGCAAAGAAGCAACAGCAAGTTACAGTCAAAGGTGACTCCCTCGTGGAGGAAACAGAGGCTCCCATCTGCAGATCAGACCCTCTTTTCGGAAAAGTTTGCTGCCTCCCCAGGGTTTAGAACGTTTAGGTACAGAATTCATTCATCTTGATGGGGACCATGTTTCTTGGCTTGTAACTTGGCAGGACTAATTGAGAGGGCTTTGAACTAGGAGTGATGGAGAAAGAGTAGGATACTGTTAGGAACGCTGAAGCTAAGCCTTGGGATGGAACGATACCATCTGAAAGTGGCAAGGGTCATAGGAGCACTTGTGCTGCTCTAGGGAGCCCTGAGGCCTCAGGAGCACATCTGAAATGCTTATTTATCAACCGTAGGAGGAACAGATAGGATAAACTGGAAGCTCTGGTCCTTTCCCAGAGCTCTGACATGGAAATTAGTTAGACTTACTGCAATAAGTCCCATGACTGGAGTGCTGGAAAACTATCTAATGTCCAGGAGGGATAAGCAGGGCAAACAAAGTAAAGGTGTTTCACTGTGTGTAAGGGATAGTTTAGACTGTACTGGCATTGTTGTTAGGGATGACTCAGTAGAGAACCTGTGAATGAGAATTAAGGGGATGGATGACAAAGCAGATGTTGTCGTGGGTGCCTATAGATGACCGACACTGAAGAGTCACGCTATGGGCGATTAGGAGAAATGTCTGATCACGTGCCCTCATCTTTCTGGGAGATGTTTGAACTAGACCCCTTCCAGCAATTTACTGATAGTCTTGGGAGCCCATGGAGGATGATGATCTACAAGAAGGGCACAATGGAAGACCCAGGAAAGATTACAGTTCTGTTAGTCTAACCTAAGTCCTTGGAAAAGTTACAGAGTAGATTATCTTAGGTGTTACTGAAAGACATTTGAAGAACAAAGCTGTAATAAGATATTGTCATTGTGGGCTCATGAAGAAGTCTTGCCTTAGTAAACTGATCTCCTAAGATAAGGTCGCTCGCTTGGTGGATAAAAGAAAGGCACAGCATGTAATCTTTCCGGAACGTAGTAAGATTTTTGATACTGTCTCTCACAACATCTTTCTGGACAAATCAAGTTTTGAGATGCATTAAACACAGCACACCCAGCCAGTCAAAAGAGGCGATTCTCGCATTATATTTTGCATCAGTGCAGCCTCACCTTGAATACTTGAATCACCTTGAATACTCACCTTGAATTGAAGTTTCATATTCTGGGCTTCACAATATGAAAAAGATGTTAAGGTACTTGAAAGCATTCACTGAAGGGCCATAACCTTCCTAGACGGCTGGTGGATGCCCCATGCCTGTCAGTGTTCAAGAGTCATTATGAATCATGTTCTCAGTGACGTGCTTTAACTTTCAGTTAGCCCTAAATTGATCTGGCAGTTGGGTTAGATAATCTCTCAAGGTCCCTTCTAACTGAACAATGCTATGTTCCCATGGTAGCTCTCAGTTTTCCTTTGGTGACCTGAATGGTCTGGATTTCGCAGACTGTGACTTATCAACAGTGTGCTACACTGCAATTAAAGCAGCATTAAGTCAAGGAGAGGGAATAGTTGAGGAACTGAATTGGGAAGATCTGAGCTAAGAACCAGACATTGAACTTATGATGCTTGTGAAGTACGTATTTCTTTGTGCTTCTAGGAAATTGCTGTCTTCCTATTCCATTTTCCACATATTTTCTGTTCTTTGTGTCTGTTCGTATGGCAGGGTTTTCAGACCAGGAACTTGGTCTTTATAAGAATACTCACTAGTACAACTAGTCCTGAACACAGCAGGGGCTTTAGAGAATGTAGCTGTTACACGAAATAATGAGCGATTCTTCCATCTGAACAGGGCTGTTCGCAACTGTGTGGGAAGAGATGGCAGCAGTACTGCCTCCAAGGAGAAGCTGGCTGTTGGCTAGGAGAGACTTCAGGGCGCAGAGTGGAAGGGAAATCACTCTCTGTTGCTAAGCTCCGAGTGAGAAGGGTCTGCATGTTCTGTTGAAGTGGATGGTTCAAGTTGGGAAATCTTGGTAGAAGCTTAAAAGCAGTTTTCTCTGACCTGCAAAGCGCGAAGTTCAGATATCTGGACTGCTTTTGCAAATGTGAAAGTCTCTGTAATTTCTGAAAAAAAGTAATTTGCAATTATTCTTAGGGGGAAAAACTTAGCCAAGATATCTGCAGGCTAAAAATGTCTTGCAGTTTTATAGTGACTTTCACTGGAGACTCTCTGTATGTTTTGCTAACATGGATTAATATTGTAGAATATCCCCTGCAGCCTGGTATTTTTTTTTATCCTTGTTTTACATGTGAGTTAATAAATGGATGTAATTCTGGATGCATTGAAGGCGGTGGAAAAGGATCAGTAGGACCAATATTTCATCTTTAAAGCTTGAAGTAATGTAACTAATAATTCAGTTTACAGTTATACTGTATTTTCTGATGTCTTGTGGAGTTAGTTGCTTTTTAGTTACTAAATGCTTTTTCCAGTTTGTTGAGTAACGTATATAATATTTTATTCCACCCCGGTAGTAAAGCAAGATAACTAGGTATTTTATCTTTGTTCCTAATTTGTGGCCAACTAACACTTGGTACGTCAGTTATCCTCAAAACATCATCAAATCTAGCTTAGCCTTAACTCCAGGAAAGTGTGGCTTCTTACTCTTATCTAAATTAAGCCCATAAGCTGTGTCAGATATGCAAATAAATACAACAGTAAATAAATTTGAGCAAGGCGGTTATCATTGGAATTGCTCATACATCAATCGGTAGTGCTAGGACCAGCAAAAATGCTATCTCAGGCTGGCAAATGTGCCACGTTTGCTGCCCACAGAGAAGACTGTGGAGAGTTGGTGCGGCACCTTTGGGCCGCCAGTGAGGAGGCTCCGTAGGGAATGTGTGTGGGAGTGAAGTGGAGAGAGTTGATAGTGCCTCAAGGGGAGGCAGAGTGAGAAGCAGACAGTATAACAACTTCTGCAGACTTGTGAGCTTCAGAAAAACCTGCCAACACTGGAGTACAGAACATAATTTTAGGGCTGTTAACAAAAACTCCAGAAGATACTGGGCTGCAGAGTGCTTAGTTCAGAGGTAGGCTGAGTTTAAAGTAAACAGAAAAGCAGATGGATTTTTTTTACCCAAGCTAGCGTGGGCTTTTGTAACAAAATAAACTATGATTTGATTACTTGCTGTTACCATTGCAAAACTATTTGATTTCAGAAGACAAGTCTCTGACGCACTTTCTATAGCCTTGCAGCTGAAAACGTTGCTGTTGCCTGGCTCTGGTCATTGAGTTTGTTGAACAAACCTTTACAACCCACTACTTCAAAAATGTGACTGTATGCACACAGACTTTGCTCAATTAATGATGACATCCAGTAAGTGGTCGGGAACGTAAATATTTTATCATCCGTCAGGAGAAGACAGCTTGGATGTCTAGGTCATATGTGTAGTGCTCAGGTGATAAAAGGTTATGCTAAATTTTATAAAGAACTTCAGTGTTGCCTTTCTAGACTCTTGAGGATCTGTACATCAGTTCATTTTTTGAAAAAGATTAGGAGGTGAGGGTATGTGTATGTGTGTTCAGAGAGGATTGTTTTGGTTTAACTTTTTTATATGGTATGCAGAATATACAAAAGAGTTTCTGATAACACTGACTCCCCTAGTTGTGTGTATAAGGCCTTAGATACTGAGTCCATATATGTACATGACATTGCTGCAGCTCCTGTGGACAAAGAAAATGTATCAATCTGTCATCAAAAGTCTTGTGTTCTGGTTAGCTTTATAAAATGAAAGCTGAAGGATACCTGCTGCATTCTCTTTAACATTGACCTCGTTTTGTATTTAGAAAGTCTCTGAAGTACTTGTCAACAGAAGGGCCCCAGCTTTCAGAGCAAAATAGTTTCCTACTCAGTTACAGTGGTGACAGTACCATCTCCTTTAGGCTTTTCTCTCGGTAATGTATGTAGAAGGCTCAGCAGTGCATTTGCTGTGTTAAGCAGTCCTCAGATTTATGAACGAGCACGAAGATGTCACGTTCTTCTGCTCTGACTAATGTTGAGTATAAGGTGGCTCATTGCATGAAAATGGGGAATGTCAGCCAGGTCAGAGTTGAAGTTGTGATGGGGAAAACACCCCTATCAGAATGGTTGGCTAGAGTTTGGAGGAAGTATGTGTTGCAAAGAAGGCATACAAAGCAAGCTGAGGCAAGCTAGCCCTTGTGATATCATGTTCAAGGTCATCTTTGAACACAAATGTGATTTTGACAGCGTAGCCTTTGCCTTTGGGTGAGAGCTTCTGAGAAGGATGTCTCAGACTGATCAAGTGAAGTCGCTTCCACTGTAACAGTATTGTTCTGGTGTTTCTTCACTTGAATAACCATTACAGGAAACACTAGTCTAGCACTGCATTCTGCATAGCAGAGGCTATGCAGCTTTTTTATTTTATTTTTTGTGTCAGAATGACTGCTTTGTGCAGTTCCCTGCTGCAAACTGTGCTTGTATGACTGGTGCTAAAATCTGCCCAGTTGAGAGCCCACTGAAAAGCTGTGTTGATGGGAAGAGAAGACAGTTATCCTACCTGCCTTGCAAACTGTGCTGCAAAGGAATCTTTCTGAAGGGGCTTGTCACCCTTCACTCAGTACAGAGGAAGCTCAGTTGCCATCAGCTTTCAGATGACTAAAGTTACATCAGACAAATTCTACTGCAAGTACTGAAATTTACCTTATTCCTTGTTAATATGAGCTCTGTTCTCTTGAAAAAAGACATAGCTGGTCAGTAGAAGGAGAAGAGCACCTGTTTTATTTGCCTGGCTCTGGCTCCTGCCTTCTGAATCATACAGCACCCTCACAGGCCATCTCTTTCATGACAGTGGCTGAGCATGGAGAAGCAGAGAAGGAAGAAACTCCCTGAGTACAGAGTGGGAGACCAGGTCATCATAAAGCCTTTAGAAAGAGTGATGAATGAGGTATGCTGAGAGGAGCAAGGAGCCAGTGCATAGCTAGGGCTCAGAAGAAGGCAAACAGGATGTTTTGCTGAGTCTTAGAGGGGACTGTGCAGGCTTTCTTGCAGCACAAGAAGTCCTCTAAATGCTGCTGTCCTGAAAGCAAACCTAAAAGAATGAACCTGTTCTGGTAGCACACTGTAATAGGTGAGGAATGGAACGTGAGTTCTCTTATTTTGCTTCACTCAACAGAACTAGCAACGGATGGTCAAGGTTCCCTTGTTCCAGTTGGTGTTTAAGTGGAACACAGTTCTAGGCTATAAAAGTTTCTGAATGTGCTTTTGATACATTCAAGGTTTGTGTGGTTTCCTGGTGAGGAAGGAGGAAAGGGTTGCTACACAGAGCCAGTGACTGCAGCTTTGGTTTTAGCTTGAATGCTATTTAAACAACAATAAAGCATGCAGAAATGGTTAAGAACAGTGACCTTTCTGCCTTTCCAGATATCCAAATAAAGCAGATGCTTTAAAAAACAATCTGGCTAATTTACTTGAAATCTTCAGTTTTGGCTGGAATATATTTTAACATTTCACAGAATCACAGAATGGCCAGGGTTGGAAGGGACCTCAAGGATCATGAATCTCCAACCCCCCTGCCACATGCAGGGCCCCCAGCCTTCCCACCTAATGCTAGACCAGGCTGCCCAGGGCCCCATCTAATCTGGCCTTTCAAATAATAGCTTCCTCTCCAGCACATGAAAAATCGGTTGTTTGAAGGACAAGTGGTTCATGAGCCTTGCTCATGAAGTATGTTTATAATTTTTCAGTCTGGTTTTGACATATTACTCTGCCAATATCACTGGTGATTTTTTTTTCTTTCTGCTCATATAGAGATAGATTTTAGCACGTTCTAAGTATTTCATACAAGCAGTATTTTCATAGGGCAAAGTTGGATAGAAACATGAAATGTAGTGTCTGTAGCTTGTATAAGAGGATAAGGCTGTTCAAAGGGTTGGATGTAGATCAAAGCCCAGTCTGTAAGGTGTGATGAAATAACCTGCTGCATGAGATCCAAGAAGATGGAGCCTAACATGGCTTGGTTTGCTGCAGACATAATGTAGTTTTCATGGGAGAAGTGAGTTTGTAGCATTCTCATTTGCACACGTGCATGAAGTTCCCGCACACACATGTTCTTCCTCTCTTAGACATATAGTAGAACAGCTGGAGTTGCTCTTAACTCTTCCATCATTCTACCCTCACAGAATCATAAAATTATTTAGGTTAGAAAAGACTTTGAAGATTGTCAAGTCTAGCTATTCACCTAACACTACAAGTCTACTGCTAAACCATATCCCTAAGCACCACATCTCAAATACCTCCAGGAATGGTGACTCCACCACCTCCCTAGGCCTGTTCCAATGCCTGACCACCTTCTCCATAAAGAAATTCTTTCTGACATCCAGACCAAACTTGCTTTGGCACAACTTGAAGCCATTGCCTTAGCTCCTTTGAGAAAGTTTTTGAAAATGACTATGCAAAACATATTCCTAAAACTAGGCTCAGCAGCAAACTTATAAAAAATGGTTAAAAGGAAAAAAAAACACAAAAAACCCCACAACTATTATATTTGTGTCTCTCTTGTTGCATATAAGGCACTATAAATAAAGTGCTCAGCAAGCATCCTGTCATAGAGTTGAAGAGTGTATATTAAGATGTGCTGTAAGGATTAAATTCTCTAAGGAACTTTCTTCCCACCTCTCTGAAACATTCCCAAGATTTCCAACTATACATACATGCAAACACTTGTACATGGGCCTTATACAGCTGTTTGTATCCCTATACTTTACTGTTATTTTGTTTACTGGAGGTTTCTCAGTGTGTTATAAGGGAGATTAATAACACTTTGGAATTGATGCTTGTTTTCTTCTTCTGGCTATGTAATTGTAAATGGAGAATGTCCTACCTCTTGTTCTGCTTATTAACTGATGGCCAGAAAGGTTTATTTAGATTCTTTTTAATCAAGTGCTAACAACGTAAAGAGCTGCAGCACCTACCTTTGTCTCCTTCTAATCTAATCCAATGGCAGACAGAACAGAATCAGTCCCTGTTTGTGCAGGAAGGTTCATGAATTTCAAGGGAGCAGGAGAATGTGTCATATCCCATGTAGGAAAACTGGAGGAAGAAGAAGAGGTCATATACTGCAAAAGTGGGAGCTTTTGCCAGCCCTAGTGAGAGTGAGCTGAGTCCGAGTGAAGAACAAAAGCAGTCTTCTGGTGTGAAGTTGTAAAGCAGAAATGGGAGCTAAGGGCAAATGGTAAATGAAATGGCCAGTGCTGCTTTTAAAGAAAAAAAAAGAAAGCGAAAATGAGTCTTATGAGAAAGGAGGGAAAACTTGGGAAGGTTTCTTAAGAAGTATCATTTTTGGAGCTGTGGGAGGAGGGAACAGTTTCAGCCAAAGAGTTTGATAGATAGGAGATAAAGTTAGGTGTTTCATGTTCTGTTTAGCTTTTGAGATCTAAGCTATCTTTTACCGAAGTATTTCCAAACGTTCCTTGGCCACAAACATTTTTTTGTAATATTCCCAAACTTATTGCCAGCTTTCTGACATGTTAGTTCTTACTGGAATCAGCAGTTGTTTTAAAGAAGTGATAGATTGAAGTGTTACATAGCTGGTATGACTTCCATTTCTCCAGCACATTTTCTCATCACAAGGCTTTAGTGAGGAACATAAGGAGGTTTTTTGTTCACTTATTTGGTTTTTTTAATATCAAACCTTGAACCTTTAAAGAAAAATTTGCTTGATGTCAAGAGTATCTTATTGAAATATCCCCAGCATCCGTATTCAAAGATGTTGAATGATCAGTAATGTATATACGGTAGCAGTGGAGAACTGAAACTTTTACCATGTTAGACATGCTTCAGGTGTTGAAGCAGTTTGTCTTTTAGGTGTGTAGTAGATCAGCACTGGAAACAGAGCTAGATTTATTAGGTAATAGATTACTACAATTAATTATTATTACAGGAAAATAGCTAGGGCTTGCTGGGCTAAGAGAAAATCTTGCCCTTAAAGTCCAGTTGTCTTAATTTAGGAATGAGATGTGACAAATGAAAGAAGTTGGAAAGTAACTGAAGAGTGCTGGCAGATACACTCTCCTGAGTTCCTGTGGGACTCATTCAACTGCCTTCCCAGAAGAAAGCATGTGTCATACAGGTGGTTCTCATCTGTACCTGTGCACAGTTTACCAGGTCAGCCAGGAGCCATTATGAAGTTGCTTTGAACCCCCTTGACACAAAAACTTAAGGAATGCTTGGACAGTCCAGTCTGGTGATTTGGCTGTAGGGTCAGGAATGACCAGCTTGAGACACCAAAGCAAACACCTGGGAGGGGCACAGTAAAACTATGCTAGCCACTTCCAAAGTGATTACACTCTAATAATGCAGCGAGGACAGATCAGCAAGGTTTGGTGTGGTTGGCATAGGAAAAGGGTCAAAAGGTAAGTCTGCAAGGTGATAGTGCAAAGAAGTACAGCAGGGTTGCAGTATGCCTTGAAAGAAAGAGCATAGTGGGATTGAGAGCCAACAAAGGCAGTCCTGTGATGTATAAGGTGAGAAATTCACCATAGCAGAGATGGGAGAGGGTTGTTGTCATAAGATCTGAGCGGTATCTGCTATAATAATCAAATGTACTCTTGAAAGCCAAGAAGAAGTTTGGTACTATAGATAAAGAAAGAGGGTTGAAATGTCAAATACAAAGAACAGTGAAAACAGAGAGATGTAAAGAGTCTGGAGTGATAATGAGAAGGATCAAACCAAAGACAACATCCTTCCTTAGCTGAGAACCATTCTGGTGGTAGTCACAGGGTCACAGAAGCACAGCAGCATTGGATAGCTGAAACGCTGCTCAGTAGTTCACTGTCACCAATATCAGGTTCTGAGGAAGAGAGTACATTGTTCATGGAGGCAGTCTACAGGCCCTATGCTGGTGTCTGCTCACTAAATACTAGCACATTCTGTGCTCAGGAGCTGCAAAATTGTTAACGTAAGTTAACTATAATAATACAAATGCTAAGAAGGAGTATCTGTAATGTGGAAAATCCGACATTCCAACTAACCTGCCTCAATTGGCCCAGTTTCAAGCAGACAGTTTTCACAATTTTTGATCTTAACTTGTTCGCAATTGTCCCTGCGTAGTTCAGACTGAAATTACCCTCTTTGTTTTCTTTTCTGGTGCACCACATATGCTAGTACATCACAATAATGTTTTGCATTATAAGATCCTACTGCACCATGTAGTTCACAAAGTCTTTTGATTTTCTTGTGTTTAATAGGAAATAGCCCGTTGTCTCCGACCTGGAACTCTGCGCGCTGTCTTTGGGAAGAACAAGATTCAGAATGCTGTCCACTGCACAGATCTACCAGAAGATGGACTTCTGGAGGTAAGATTTGTTAGATAAACATATGCTTTTATATCATAGGAAATTTAAGGTGAAAAATTGCACTTCACACTGTTTTAAACTGTTGAAGTCTTTTATTTGTAGAGTAACTTTGCTGGATTCCATTGATCACTGAGAAACAAAAGCAAAACGTTTATAAAGAGCAATGAACTTATTTAATTCAGATGCTGTAAAAACTTGATCTATGCTCTTTTCTTGAGCACACATAATATGCTAGAATACTTAGTGAAATGAAAATTGAGTCTTCTGTTTGGCTGAATGTATCTTTTGAACTGGGCACCAACATCTAGCAGTGCTTCTGCAAGGACACCTTCATGGCCTCTGCTTGGATGACCACTATTACACCCAGTCTGGTATGTCCCACCAGAGAGCTTGTGACAGGCTTGGGATGTTTCAGGCACTAAAGGTTCAAATTCTTCACATAGGCACCAGTTTTATTGATACATGGGCATAATTATGCATATCATATGGAATTTCCCGTGTTTTATAGTAAATTACTAAGAGTTTGGCTTTGTATGCTTTCATTAAGTCCAATAAAATGGAAAAAAAATGAATTAAAGGAATTTGTAAAGGCAGAACAAGCTCAAGTCACCTAATGCCATGCCCCAAAAATGAGGTCTGGACAAGAGATGTTGAAGTAGTGTCAGTGTATCTTGGATGGATCTTTTCATCAATGCATATGTTTCTTCGGCACGTGCACAGCTTCTACCATACTTTCTACAAGCACTTATGAGTGGTTTGCTGTCAAACTATAGCAATGTGATGAAGCAGCAACAGTTTTCCTAGCTTGGATAACTTTATATGGCCAAAAGTGTTTTCCTTGAGGGAGGAAGAACAGCTAACTGCGTCATGATCTCCCATCATGAGGTAAAATTAGATGTGTGGGTTAAAGTGCTGTTTGACAGGAAATTGCCTCTAACTTAAAAAATAGCATAGTGTTAATTGAAAATTGCAGCCAACATCAACGAAGTCACAGCTTTTTAAACCATTTCCAAGCTGCCACTGAAAGTTGGCAACTTTTAATTTCTGTGCAAGGGGTCTGAATTTAAACAAGCAAGCAGGTATTTGTCATCCTGTGCCTAAGATCTATCAGTTATTTCTTTTAAATGGCAGTAGAAAAAACGACGTAATACACAAGAAAAAAGAGAATCTTGCCAACACTGATACAGCATTTTAGTACTTCAGCAGAATTCTCTCTTTCATATTCACTGTTGGTCTCCTGTATGCTGTTTGGTGGTGCAGAGCAACTATAACTCCATTTTGCTGATGATTTAAATTGAGTTTACAGCTAACATAGGCATAATTGTATACAGAATGTGGTTCTTCATGTTTCTAGTTTCTTCTATATAGTCCAGGCTAAAGCAGCAGTTGTAAAGGATGCCAGTTGAGTGAATGCTTAAATTTGATTAACAAATGAGCATTATATGGAAGCCTTTTACTGTCAGAACTGTACTTTATGGAGTTTCCTCAGATCTGTGTTTTGTAAGAAATGGAGGTGCCTGAAAATGTAGGTAAGCATCTGGATTTGTTTAAGCTTGTCATGAATTATGAAAAATAAATGATCCAGTGCACTCAGAGGTGATCCTTGGGAAAAAAACTTCCTCTATAAGCTTTTTGTACTTAAAATCAGTCACAGAGGTCTCACTTGCTTGGCAAGCAGAAGCCAGGCTTTCCCCTTGCCCATCCCCATTAACTGTAATAGTGCTGTATGTCCTGGGCAAAGTGATGCTGTGGCGTGCAGGATAACCACAGAAGAAAAGGCACTGGGCCAGGCTAACATTTACAGGAATGTTTTCAATGAATGGTGGAGAATGTTTTCATTCTGTAATGAGTAACTGAATATTTTAATATATTGAATTGAATAGAGTGATTAGCCTCAGAGGGGAAGAACCCAGGGATAGATAAAGCATTTGTAGAGGAGAACGACCTTGGCAGTCCTACCTTGGCTCCCTGTCCAAATGTAGCAGTGGGATTTGCTTCTTTCAGTGTAGTTTGTGTGCATTTGTTACGTCTGTGTCCTGGAAGATGTAACTGTTACTGAGATGTTAACGCTGCTGTTCTGATAAAAACTTTAGGGTATCCTTGTGGGACAGCTGATTAGTAGAGGGGGAGCTTGGAGTAAATGTACTGCTGTTATTCATTGACTGAAATTTCAGAAAGAAATCCGACCTACTAGGTTTACAGTACAAAGATGAACAATCCTTTTAAAAACCCCAAAGGAAAGCATGTAATCGCTAGCAGTCTCGTTCATTTCTTCAGGTGGCATTGTTTTTTTGTACCAGATTACTACTCTATTACATGTATCATCCAGTGTAGTTCAAAACCCCAAACCATATGCAAATTATTGCACTCCTTTTTGCTGTTTTAAGAGGTAAATTTGGCAACCTGAAATCAGGCACAAGAGCTAGGAACTTCAGAGTTTCATTTTTAACTCTGTTGCTGATTTTATGTGAGTTCGGCCAAAACCCTTTTCAAATTTTGGCGTGGAACTATTTGGCTCTCCTATTCTGTATGTAGATGTTCTGACTTAGTATTCCATTTTGGAGAAGGCAAAAATAAGTGCAACTAGTTTTAGAAAGCAAATTGCAGAATCATTATTGCAAATAATGACATTAAGTTGTTAAAACCTCCTTTTTTCTCTATTTTCTGCCACATACACCTTCTATATTCTATTTTAATTTGCAGAACAGGAAATGGTTTAATTTCTCTTCAGAATCCTGTCAGGTTTTGCACCACCCCTAAACCCGATAAGTATTTTTGGAAAGAGGATGCTGTGATGTAAGCTTTCTGAAACTCTTGGTCAGCCAGAGAGGTGGGCCTTAGCCAACCGTTGCAGCCCCAAAAGCAGACAGAGTCAATCTGATAGACAGTGAATAATGGTGTTTGCTACCTTTGATTCAGAGCTTCTGTGCAACCTTGACCATGCTTTATGGCTGAATCACCGTTTTCCAGATGCTCCCATTTCCAGTACTGCCTCGCCTTACAGGCTGAAGGGCCTGCAGAGTGGATTTTCCACAACCCTGAGCTTGCAGTGAGCCCTGTGGGTTTGTACAGAGAGCTGGCCAGCACATGGAGTACTTACACTGCTAATGTTAATGCAGTGTTTCAGGGATCCCTGCCACAATCCAGACTCTGTTGTGGTCACGTGTTTTGTGCACACATCTTCAGGATCAGCATTGCCCCTAGGAGCTGGGAGTCAAAGTGGACTGAATGGACTGTTGCTCTTGCCACTTAGTCGCTGGGAAGGTGAAGAGGTTGATGTATGTTAATTCTTCTGGGAATTTCTGATCTTCCAGAACAAAATGGGTATGGAAAGGGGAGATGCCTGGCTAACTCACTATCCCATTGTGTACCCAAAGTGCCTGGCATTTATCAAAGCACAATAAAGACGCATTCCTGTGTAGAAGGGAACAACATACCAGTGCTTTCTTGAGGACTCAGGTATCCTCAGTGCCAGATACTGTATATTTTAATACTTTCCCACTACCCTATGCAGTTTTCATCAGCCATGGCTGAAGATCTAGCTGAGATTTTAAAGGTGCTTAAAGTGACAACTGCTGGTTGATTGTCCATAAGTGGAGCAATGTCCTTTAACTGTTCAGTGAGATGGGATAGGTAGTTGAAGATCAGATGCTTTCTGACGTTAATATTCAGATTCTGGATGTCCTTGGTGGTTCATATACTCAGTGGTCAGTAGAAAGGGAAGGCAGTGAACTTTCTCCCCAAAATCATGATCAAGAAAGACATATGCTCGGGGAGGAAAGGGAGCAACACTCTCAGGAACAAGGGCTAATTAACTAAGTAAGGGTCAGCTTACCTGCGTAGTTTTAGAACACTATATTTAATTAATGTAGTGCAGTAGTTTTCCAGTGTTTTCTGTTGGTCCTCTTTTCCATGGACCTGGAAAAAGGAACATTCACTTTTTAATCTAAAAAACAAACAAACAAACAAGCCAAACCCTGAAAACCAAACACCAGCACTTACTCCCACTAGTTTGACCCTTAAGTCCTATCTTTGTTCTACCTTCTACTCCACGTTTTGGGCAGTGACTGAAACATATCAGAGAGTTAATGAATAACTCACTTGGGCTCCGCAGATGAGGGGTGATACAGTGAGTCTAAAATACAACTGGCCATGTGGAAAAACCAGTGTATTTTCAGTTGTAAAGCTCTAGCAGCTAGTGTTTTTATTAGTATGCTGATACAGGAGGAGCAAGCCCTGAAGCCACTTAGAAGAGCACTTTGACTTCCTGGGCCAGGCACTTTTTTATTGATTTCATGTACTTGTGTGTCCTTGTATCAGTACAAAATGTATTGTCATAAGTGACCACATATAGATACAAATAGCTCGGAACAGTCCATTTTCACAGTTCTCCTGTAAATCTTCCATTTGAATGGGCAGAGGAGAGAAAGGAGGAAGTAAGGAAAAAAAATCTGTTAGATGTGGAGTATTTATTAAATGTTGGAGTTTCACAGGTAATGGCTAAAACCTCAATTTCTTTATTTTTCAGGTGAACAGATAGTGTTCCTTAAGATATTCATTCAGAGCAGGCGTTTGCATTTGTTTCCCATATACAAAGCAGGTGCCAGTCTACATCTTGGCAGTTTTTTTCCATTTTCAAAAGCAGGCACTATTTCAACCACTCTGACAGTTACAGTGCTCACCTAGATTCACATTTTTTTTCTGAATCTGAGCAACATACCAGAGATGGTTTTGCATCTATTTCTTTCGTGTGCATGCAGTGAAAAGATTGCTCTGGCTCCACTCACCGTCTTGGACCTGAGAAACATTTCTGGTAAAAAAAAGTGCTGTTGAAATAGGTGTGATTGGCAAACCATCAGATCCAGTGAATCAGCATTCCCTGGACAAACAGCGTTCCTTGAAATTAGTCATTCCTGGTCTGTGTTTAGTTGAAGCACTCTAGAATGTGTTGTGGCTACCAGACTTCACAACTGATGTGCCCCCTTACAGAATGAAAGAAAATGAAAAATCAGTCTCTGAAAATCTCACGTCGCTGGAAGTACAATGAGTACAACTTTCCACAGGAGGTGGTGCTGTGCGCACACCTCAGTTCCTTGCAGCTCCACGAGGCAGAACACCTTCCAGATTATGCAGGAATCCACTCATCTACAGCCATTAAAAATCTGCTATCCTAAACTTGTAGTTATCACAAAACAAGTATTTCTAGGTTTTATCATGCTCTGCCTGTAAATTTTTACCCATGCCATCAGTTCAAGGTATTTTTGTGAGTGGTTCCTTAAGGGCATATGCACTGTAGCCAGACACTAGGGACAGTAGGTTACTCCAGCTGTGGGCTGTCTGAAAGGTCTCTCCACTCAGGTGCAGCCTGCCACATCCAGGCTGTCCCCTCAAGCTCTATGTTCCCGTGTCATGGTGTTTGGGTAGGGTCAGTCTCCTGCAGCTTCTTTGCATTATTGAAAAATGCCTAATAGTCATATGTTTCTATATGTACAAATAGGTAAGGGATGCTGCCATAAGTGAGATAAACAACAAAACGATTCAAAACAGAATCATAGAATCACCAAGCTTGGAAAAGACCTCTAAGATCTTTTAGTCCAGCTGTCCACCTACCACCAATACTTCCCCACTAAACCATGTCCCTTAGTGCATGAGTTCTGGGTGGGATAACCTTGCTTTTGCTGAGGGAGATATGTAATTAGATGACTAATTCTTCTAGTGGACGATTACACGGCATTTGCTGTGGGAGTATGTGTCTTCTAGGCTATGTATGAAACAGTAGAGCGGACTGAGGTGTCAAGCCAGTTTTTATGGAGAATGTGCCAGCTTTCTTCTTGGCCTTGTGCCTGCATCTGTGGATGCTCTTTCCACTGACTCCTCTTGGAGGATGTGTGTGTTTCCGTGTGGCTGCCAGTTGCCATCAGGCACTTCCTTCGGGGCACTGTGGAGGCAGATGGGTCAGCTTTTAGTGTCACAGGCAGCCTTCCAGCCAGGCAGTAGTGAGAACCTCCTCCAGGATCGTCTGCTGGCCTTCTCCCTTGCCTCTGAGCTATTTGTGCCTTCCACAGATACGAAAATAATTTATTGGGTGGGGGTGGTTTTGCTGTTATCAAGAAGAATGGGACGTGTTTGTCTTCTGAGAGATGATTTTTGGTTGGTTGGTTGATTGGTTGATGGTTTCTTTTCGAATAGGCTGCTCAGAGAAGCTGTGGGTGTCCCATTGCTGGAGCATTCAAGGCCAGCTTGGATGGGATGGGGCCCTGGGCAGCCTGAGCTGGTGAGTGGCAGCTCTAACCATGGCAGGAGCTGGAACTGGGTGGGCTTTGAGGTCCCTTGCAACCTACAGTTCTATTATTCTGTGTCATAACGGTGTGATGTTTTCCCCCCCATTACTTTAAATGTTGGCTGTGCAGGTAGTCTGTATTGCTGGAAGCTCTTTCTCCTGCCAGTGGGACTGGCTTGCTGTTTCTAAATACACACGTGGTATCAGCCAGCTGCACAAACTACTGGCAGAGACCTGGAGAACAGACTTGCCCACATTCTGGCACTAGGAAGTTCAGCTGGCTGAATCCAGCCTCAGGGCAGTGGGAGGCAATGACAGACAATAAGCAGTGACAGGAAGGGCCAGTTTACAGTTGGGCTTAGTCCACACCAATGTTGTGGGTGATGCAAACCAGCACTGCTTTCCTTAGGCTCTGCATTAAGTAAATGCTCTGAAGGGTTAAGAGCTGCCCTTGGGTTTTGATGCGGCATGCATTCCACCTGCTAGAAGCCAGCTGTACCTTGGTCTGGTGTTCCAAGCAGTGCCATGAGAAGCACGCCTTGTTCCTGCTTTCCCTTTGCATTTATTTGAGGAGGCAAGGAGGAGCGAGGTGATCTCATGAGCTATTCAGAGTGAATGAGGAGGCACTCACCTTGCAGCAGGGGGACATGACAAATGCTTCCCATAACCATTTCTGTCAGAACAGAGTCCTGTTACAGGAGCACTCTTGCTCTCTGCCAACCTGCCTTTTTTCTGCTTGCTCCTTTCCTTCCCGCTCACTGCCATTGTCTGTACGTGTGGGTGTGCTGCAGGGTGGAAATGCTGTTGTACCAGCCGTGAGCTGATCGCTGCCTTTTGGTTGTAACACAGCGGTTTAGGACAGAAGACGACATCGGAGGGATGAAGTTCTGTTAAACTCATCTTTTGGTGCACCAAGGTATAGTCCAAGCCATTTAATACAGCATGTCAATGAATAACTCTCAGAGGCGTCAATGTGCTTAGTGTGGAATTCGTGTGTGTCACATTCTGAACAAAGGTCTCCTGTATTGCTTGTTACCGATTAACTTGTCTGGCATTATGCAAGCTGCCTCTACCAGCTGAGAACTAACTCTCTCCATTCACAGGGCAGCGTGGCTTGTAAAACATTACACAGCAGAAGTGCATAGCATGGCAATG
Source organism: Chrysolophus pictus (assembly GCA_037305975.1). Classification (NCBI taxonomy): domain Eukaryota; kingdom Metazoa; phylum Chordata; class Aves; order Galliformes; family Phasianidae; genus Chrysolophus; species Chrysolophus pictus. The sequence goes on along the minus strand of CM074576.1, from coordinate 112,050,118 downwards.
AACCTTTCACTGAGGGCATTTCAGCTGTACAGCATTTCCCTCGGGAGCCTTTAAAATATTAATAAAGCAGCCATTGTTTCACTCAGTCATACGGCAGTTTTGCAATGAAGCCTTTTATTAGGGGCTCACACTGAGCTGCATAATCCAGAGTAAGGTGCTTTTAATCATCTCCAGTGAACAGAAATGAAAAATTGGAAGGTTTGGTTGTTGTTTCTTTTTGTGCAAATTTTCATCAAAGCAATAGCCATTTCTGGCCGCAGTTGGAGATTTTAGTCTCTCTGCTCTACAGTGAGTACTGTCAGGTAATGCTTGTTATGATTCCGAGTGCTTCTCCATTTTAACTTCATGACACTTTTTATCCAACAGCTGCAGGAACAGGTTGGAAAGAATCTGGAGTGTAGGAAAACTTCTTCTCATTCGGTGGTGTTTTTGCATATCAGAGAATGTTAGCACTGGAATTCTGTCTCCAAACATTTCCCGAGGCTGTATATACAGTTGTACAGCAAATTAAGTAAGCTTTTTCCATAGGCTTATAGAATCAAAGAATTAGAAAAGATCTCTAAAATCATCTAGTCAACCATTGACCCATCACCACCATGCCCACTAGATCATTATATGAAGAGAAAGGAAAATGTAAAATAACAATAGATGGATTTTGAACACGTTGTCGATGATCAATTTTTTTTTTCTTTTTTTCTTTCTTTTTTTTTAATGGTGATATTGGGTCACTTGCAGCCTAATTTTGAACATGAGCTGTATAATTATTATGCTTGTGGGCCAGACAGGAAAACTAAATTAGAATCTTGTTTAAACAGAGTAGTGAAATAGTTCAGCCCTTGTACTTCCTCTTGAGGGTGAGATGCAAGGTCTGGTTCCTCCTCATTCTGCCAGCCCAGAGCTCTCTGAGTGCTAGAGAAAAGCAGCCAGTGAGTGTCAATCAAGCAGCTCTTTGAGTCTCACCTTCTCCTGAAGGTAACCTGTGTGCACTTGGCTTTTGGCACCTGTCCACGTTGCACTGAGCAAGGTCATTTTGTGGAGGGGAGGTCAAGGCAGAGAGAAGGCATGATGCTTCTTTGTAACTCATCTGAGGCCCAGTTTGTGACTTTGAGTCAGCTGCTACCTTTGTTCCCTCATTTTGAGCCCAAAAGCCCAGGCCCTGCTTCCTTTAGCCCTCCATGTTCCTCCACCTGAAACACAACAGCAATTAAGCTGCAACTCAATGGCTCTTTGGCAGACTAAAGCAAGAATAGAAAAATCCTTGCCTACTACAGCAAAAGCAATAAGTGGGCACTGTTATTATGTAGAAGCTCAGAATCTCCTTTTATTTCTTAAGCACAGAGTCCTTCACCTTTTCTTGGTGTAATAGCAGTGCTGTTTTCCTGTGGCACATGGATGTGTGTTGCAAATATATTTTAACATGAATTCCTATTCCTGACCTTAACTAGCTGCACCTTCCAGCTCTGCCTCAGAGGTTAGATAGGCAGATGATCAGCTGTATTTGTACTTTCTTGGGTTAACCCCTTTTTTTTGTCAGTGATTGACTACTGTATACCAGCTGTAATTGAGAAAAGAATTCAAGTCATTCGTCTGCATGTATGTGTTGAAATTCATGTTGAAGCATGGAGGGTAGGAAACAAAGCTAAATTTGTGTTAATCTGGGAAGAAGACTGCGAATATGGTTTTTCTATCTAGCGTAGATACTAACAGCATGGACAGTCTTAAGAGTTATCAAGTTCTATAAACCAATTCTTCTTGCACAGTTAATAATAACCAATTTTTGAAAGTGTAGTGTCATACTAGTACTGATTTTGTGTTCTGTTATGGTAATACTGAGGGCTCAGGCCCTGTGTGATGATCCTGCAGCTGTGCAGATACAGAGCAGAATGAACAAAATGGTGGTGATCACCTGTAAGGGTATTGGCTGTTGTCATGGGCTCCTTGAAATCACCAGCCAGGGTAAAATTCTCCTTCTTCCTCTTCAACTCTTAAGTGCATTGGCATATAGATGGGGAGTGACCTATCTACAAGCGTATCTCATGGCTGTGTGGGTAAGATTTTCTGTGTTGACCTCAGTGGCATTTATTGCTGCTTTGTTGGGGAGGGACACTGCGCTGAGAATATCTGATCGCAATCTGGGAACTGAGGGCTTCCTGTGGCACTTATCATATACAGTTCAGCTGTTAAACAGGAGCGTGGTGATCCATTTGCCAGGAGCCTGGTCTAGATGTGGCAGCTCAGGGCTCAGCCTGTGGCAAGAGTGCTGTAATCAGTGAGGATTGCCGAGACTTGACATGAGCTCTTGGCCTCCCAACAATGACCTGTCTCAGAGGAGAAGGGAGCTTTCCATATCTACTGGCATTATACGGAAGGTGCTTTTTTTGGGTGCTGCACTGTCAACACAGAGCTACGGTCTGCACAGGAGTTATGACGGTGCCTGCGAGGCCACTGCTTGTGGACTGCCTGGTGTTTCTGTTTTGTTATTTTGCAGGATGTTATGTTACTGTCTTACGTGTCATAACATTTGTCCTGCTGCCAGGGGCAGCCTGTTGGGTCCCCTGGCTAAATGCAAAGCATCTGTGTTGCTTGGGAAGAGCTTTAATGGGTGGCTGCCTTTATTCATTATTTCATTTACGTACTTGCTGCTTTACACATTCTTGTCTTCTCTTTGCGACCACTTCCACCCTATTTGCATTAATTAGAAGAACTGTGACTTTCCATACTCTCAGAGTAGGCTGGAGAGCCGTAACTCACTATTGGCAAGAAGCCCCACTGGTGCCTGTGGCTTGTGAGAGTACATCCACACCCAGCACACCTGAGAAATCTCAGGTGCTTCTTCAGGGTTGCAGCTTGCACCAATACCTGTGATGCTGGGCTTAGTGTATTGTCTGCACCTGAGCTGCCTGGCTCCAGGGCATTGTAGGCACATTTGGGGCTGTTTAGTCTGGGGAAGAGGAGGCTGAGGGGAGACCTTACTGCTCTCTTCTAATACCTGAAAGGTGATTGCAGTGAGAGCGGGGTTGGTCTCTTCTCACTGCTGGCAGGTGACAAGAAGAGGGGAAATGGCCTCAAGTTGTTCCAGGGTAAGTTTAGGTTGGATATCAGGAAAAACTTCTTTACAGAAAGGGTTGTTAAGCACTGTAATAGGCTCCCCAGGGAGGTGGTTGAGTCACCATCCCTGGATGTGTTTAAAAACCATTTGGATGTGGTGCTGAGTGACATGATTTGGTGGAGGGTTGTTAGAGTTAGGGTAGTATGGTTAGGTTGTGGTTGGACTTGATGATCTTGAAGGTCTTTTCCAACCTGAATAATTCTATAATTCTGTGATTCACAAGAGTCTCCACCTTTACAGCAGGCCAGTGACCCTACAGACGTGTGTGATGCATAGAGGCAGTGGTTCTGGGGACTCAGTGAGTTACCTCGGATCCTTATGAAAGCAGTGCTTGCTGTCATGTTTTTGTTTTGCTTGTTTTCTTGTGCTGTTACATAGTAAATAGCATAAAACTCACTCTCTTTGTATTTTGGTTGTGGTCTTGTAGTGATTCTTTTACATTCTGCTTAAAGACCAGATTTCTCTAATGTACGGTAAAATTTCAAAATATGTATCTCCCATTGCCCTTCTCTTTCACCGTATTTTCTGAATTTATCTTAACCATACATGATGTTTGAGGTGGCTTTTATCAGCACACAACATAAAGCAGGATAGGCACTATGTTATTCAGTAGTCTTTCTTTATTAAAACCTTCCCTTACAAAGGTGTGGGGATTTTTTTGTGTGCATAGGGTCTTTTTTTCCAGCTGTACTTCAGACATTAATTTGGACACTTGAAGCACGTGTGTTCTGTCTCAGTCAGCCTGAGGAGCCTTATTTCTTACAGTGCTTGATGACTTAGAGAGAGGCAAGAGTGAGTGACTTTCAGTTTGAACAAACTTGGTAGGATGAAATTCTCTTCAGGTGTATGTGTGAAAATAATTCTTTATGGTCAGTGAATTAGATGCTCTTCTTTGACAACAGTTTTCATTTCTACACTGCTTTTGCCTGGAAAGACAGTAGGAATCTACACGTTTTGGGTGTGTTAACCTAACAATTTAGTGACGTGCTGAGTGAAGTGTAGCTGAAAGGCATTTTAGGCATTAGCAAATCATAGAATCACAGAATGGTTGGGTTGAAAGGGACCTCAAAGCCCACCCAGTTCCAACCCTGTGCTGTGGGCAGGGCTGGCAGCCCTGCCACCCACCAGCTCAGGCTGCTCATGGCCCCATCCAACCTGGCCTTGAGTGCCTGAAGGTATGCACTAAAGGCTCCAAGTTCATGTTGATGTTCAAAACAAAATTGACAAAGAAAAAGATCTTTGTTTCCTACTAGTGACCTCAAGATGAGATGACCTGTAAAAATTATAAGACTGAAGTGTTTTGGGAGAGTGGTACTTGTTAGTGATGCTGTAAACTGAAGTTAGCAAACATTCCCCTGGATCATGTTGCTGGATACCTACACTGAGTCAAGAAGGTGCAGTTTCACAGGGATTTCATGGAGAGGGTACTGATGAGTGTCTGGCTGCTTGAAAGGCACTGAGATGACTGATGGCTCTAAATTAATACAGGAATGAAAGCTTTCCATCTCATGGCTGCCAGTTCTGATTTGGCAGTGATGAAGAAGGACTGGAACTGCTGGCATGTTTTGAATGATGGATGTGACTTGAATCTGTGATCTCAGCATGTTTTTTACTGATGTGTCTCCTCATCAGTCTAATACTACTTGTCCAGAACTGACGGCCCAATGGTCAGCATGCATGGACCATGACTACTAAGGTACTCTTTAATTGCTAGGATTTTCTCTATGGCATAACAATTGCTGCATGTCTCATGTGCTGCTACTGTTCAAGGTGTGCCTTGCTTTGTCTCTGTGGCAAATCATAGGATACCCTGAGCTGGGAGAGACAGTGAGGAAAACGGAACAACAGCTCATGTCATCTGCCTGGACTTATGTGTTTGACACTGTGCTGCACAACATCCTTGTCTCTGAATTGGAGAAAGATGAATCTGATGCATAGACCATGAAGTAGAATAAGAAATTGGTTGGTTGGCTGCACAAAGAGTCTGGTGAACAGCTCAGTGTCCAGGGGGAGAGCGAAGTGCCTCAGGAGTCGATATTGGGACCAGAGCTGTTCAACAACTTTGTTGGCAGCACAGGCAAGGGTACAGAGCACACCTTCAGCAAGTTTGCAAGTGACAGCAAGCGGAGTGGTGCAGTTGATGTGTTGGAGGGAAGGGATGCCAGCCAGAGGCAGGCTTGCAAGGTGGGCCTGTGAGAACCTAATGAAGTTCACCAAGGCCAAGTTGTGAGGATCTGCTCCCATCCCAGAGGAGAGATGTGAAGATGATCAAGGGGCTGGAGCACCTCTCCTTTGATTACAGACTGAGGGAGTTGTGCTGTTCTCCTTTTTAGTGGGAAGTCTGGGTGGCCTTCCAGTACCCAAAGGGGGCTGCAGGAAAGATGAAGAAGCACTCTTTGTCAGGGATTGTAGTGATAGGACAAGGAGTAACATTTTTCAGCTAAAAGAGGGCAGGTTTTTATTAGGCATAAGGAAGACATTTTTTACTTGGTGGTGAGGCTCTGCCACAGCTACCCAGAGAAGCTGTGGGTGTCCCATCCCTGGAGGTGTTCAAGGCCAGGCTGGATGGGGCTCTGGGCAACCTGAGCTGGTGGGTGGCAGCCCTGCCCACAGCAGGGGGTTAGAACCACACAGTCTTTGAGGTCCCTTCCAACCCAAACCGTTCTGCCATTCTATGTCATTATTGAGCCAAGCTGTGTTTGGCCAACACCTGTCATCAGCACTGCTTTTTACTTTGTTTACTGAGTAAAAGTAGTAAATTGTAGGTGTCTGTACCACTTATGCTTGAATTCTTCAGGACATTTTGTGCCTGCATTGGGTCCTGGGTTATTACCAAGATCTGCTGCTCTCCCTTGGATGCCTCACTTGACTTCTTTCCTTTTTTCTTTTTTTTTCTGACTTTGCCTGTCTCTCCATGCTCCAGGCACACGTTGTTCAAATGATAATTACTTGTGCTCTGCCAGGGCATTAGACTGGATTTCATTATCGCCTTCCTTATTAACTACTGAAACTTTGCGGTGAAGTTTGGAAGCTTCCAGCGGGAGCGGCCGACCCCATCAGAGTGAGTTGTGCAATGTGTGTTTGTGATGGAAGCAAATCTTCAGGGAACTGAAGCAGCTCTCAGCTCCTCCTGGGTGAAGCAGTTTATAAGGTCAGAGCCAGAAAGTCGCAGTTATTCATCCCTGTTATTACTTCCTGAACATTATTGTTATTAGTCCCTCAGCAGGAACTGGAGCGGGCATAGCGGCATGCTGTAAAGCAGGTAGATGGTTTCTGGGATTTGCAAGGAGAGTGCTGATCTTAAATTTAATCCTCTTCCATCCCTGGGAAGGACTGAGCACACCTGAATATCAGCACTGTTTGAAGGTCATGGGATGGATTCAGTTGGTTTCAGACCAATCCCTGGTGTGTGCAGAGGTGAATTCCCCTACCACCTCTGCATCCTGTGAAGAAACCTGAGGCATGTGTGGATCATAGGAGCTGACCTTGCCTTGGGTCAAACGTGAGGTGTGCTGAGAGGCTTTATACACGCACAGCTGCTTTTTCTGTGGCTTATGCTGTTTGGACCCTGGGAATGAGAGTGGCTGCATTTCCTGGAATGTGGGGCATTGTGGAAAGCCTGACTTTGGCCAGAGGCTCAGTACAGGTACCTCCCAGCCCTGGCTCCCTTTGGGAGACGACTTGGTGCTTCTAGAGCTGGGCTCTTGGAGCTGTGACCTGTGACTGGGAAGGCATCCCCTGTCTCTTGGCAGTGCTGAAGTCTTTGGGCTTAGTTCTCATCTCCGCAAAGCGCCACATGCTTTGTCATGTGAGTGGGACAGCTGGCAGCTGTTGCCCTGTCTGGAGCTTCTCCCAAGGGTGAGGTTCTTGGGGTGAAGAGCCTTCCGTGTACCACAGCCGTTTCAGATGCTAATAGGTTTTAATGGGCACTGGGAGGCGGCTGACCCACATCATAATTATATACGAGGAGAACATAGTGGCCCTCATTTTCATGTTATACAATGCATAACTGCTCTGCTTGTTCTCATGTCTCCTGTAGGTCATAAGTAAGCTGAGGCTTTCAGCCAGGCTTGGGTGGATTGCCTGCCAAAAGTCAGGGTCAGTGAAGGACCCAAGGGGTCAGAGCAAACACTTCTGGTGCCAACAGATAGCGAGTGGGAGGCACTGGCTCAGCATCCTGCAGCAGCCTGGAGGGATGGGGCTGTCCAAAGGAGCGGTGGGAGCTGTAGTTTCCTTGCCTGAAGTTTGCCCACCTCTCACAGCCATGGGACCTGTGCTTCCTGCAGCTTTGTGAGCATGTCTGTCAGGGGCTCAGCCCAGCACCTGCAGCACCAGGCTTTGGCCATTGTAGCTCAGGTGTTTGGGGCCAAGTGGGCAGCACCAGTCCAAAAGTTCTCAGATTTGGCACTGTTAACACCGATTGCTGTTGAGTATTTGTGCAAGTGGTAGTGCTGGCACAGGCTTAAAGATGCCTGTCATTAAATGTGTCACTCTGCTATTTATTTTATTAGTATTTTTATGCATCTCTCTGTGTAACCCAGAAACACAGGTGCCCTGTATCAACACAGTGGGTGATAAAGTTCACGTTAATGGTTATAGTTGTACTTAACGGTGCTGAGCGAACCTGGCAGAAGGAACAGAGTGTTCAAGTGAGTGGGTGGTTTATAGGGTGATGTACTGCTGGGCGGTAAGGGAGACAGCCTGAAGAGAGCAGCTTTTACATAGGCAACACAACACAAAAAAAAAAAAAAAACCACACAAAAACAAAACAAAACAAAACAAAAACCCAAGAAAAGCAGCAGCCTGAAGACCACTGAACTCACTGTGGTTGGGGCCAGGAGCAGCCTGCTGGTAGCAGGGCTGTCATGGCACCTGCTGGTCCCCACGGTGGGAGGCTGACAGGAGTGTGGGTACCTCATCCATGGGTGATGTGAGGTCACTGAGTTGATGTGAGCTGAGGATAGGAGCTTGCAGCTGTATTATTTTATAGTGTATTAATCAGGGCGTATGCTACAAGTGCGTTGTGACACGTGCTCCCTGAAGGACGAACAGGTGCTCTAAGGTTTCTGTGATGTTAGACCAAACCCAGGAATAAGACATTATTTTTATTAGTAGGTCATGCTTGGACTTTGCTCTCACACGGTAAATTAGGAGATAAATTATCTGGATATCTCTTGGTGCTCTGAAAACAAAAGCTTTTTGTTTCTCTAATGCCATGCACACAGGGCGTGAATTGTAGGGGTGAGGCTGTGTCTAAGGAAACTGTGATCCATGCACCCCTGTGATTGATCGCAGTGTCAGCCCACTGACTGCTAGGCATGTTCCTTCTTAACGCTGTGCATTTGGCCTGCCTGCAGGGGAGAATTTTAGTGCTTCAATTACCGTGTCTTTGTTGAGCCCCAGCAGCACATCAAACAGCTGAAGGTGGTGTTCCAGGCTGCTCCTGCTCTGCGTTGGAGATGATCAGATGCTTATGCTAAATGCTGTAGCATGCAATAGCTGTGCTTGTCCTCCTAGCAGATGGCAAGAAGTTCAGCAGGCTGCTTTTTCATTATATTGCATTCCAATTATGAAGGCTTTTTCAAGAACTTGCTTTGGGATATCAATGTTTTGTTACTTCAGCACGAAGAAATTCCACCTGGCAATCCGCTTCACACAAAATGAAATGATGGTGACTCCAGCAGGACGCTGGCTGCCAAACCTAATCAGACCTCTGGGCAACCCTGCCAGGAGCATCCTGTGCTCAGTGCAGCACCCAGCCCAGCTCTCAGCCCTGCAGCTCCCTCCTCCTGCTGCTGTGAATTCACGCCCTCCCTGCTTCTGTGGCACTCACCTCTGGTAGCTGTTTCATGCTAAGGACACACCATTACTATCCAGTGGCTGGCACCCTAGGCTCAGAGAATGTGAAGTGAAGACAAAGGTGCCGAGCCTTTCAAAGGAGTGTTTGTTTGTGGAACAGCACAGTTGCAGGTTCTGCTGCAGCCTTTGAAGGAGCAGCTAGCTTAAAGAAAGGGAAGCCACTACTTCATCGTAGATCACTTTGTTCTAGAGCAGATGCGTAAGATTTGGTCAAAGGTGGCAGCAGCAGTTTATGACAATGACAATGGATGTTAAGGACGTTTTAACCCTCTCAAGCTCAGCTGGAAATGAGAACGATGTCTTTTATTTCTGAAACAGGTGCAGTACTTCTTCAAGATTCTGGACAACTGAGAGCCCCCACCCTCAAAGCAGAAGGCATGGGCACAGAGCAGTGTTCATTCATTTATTTGTCCAATATGTCAACCTGACTGAAATACAAGATCAACAAGAGCACTGTACTCCTGGCTAGTATTACATGTTAGAACATAGAGTTTTGCACTTCAGACAACATTTAACACCATTCTATGGGGTACTGCATTGCTTTTATAAAGTTTAAAATAAAGATTTATTTTCAAACATGTGACTTTGGTTTATTTCATACATTACACTTCCTTGCAGAAAAAATAAAATTGTACAACTGCATAAATATAAAATTCATCCACCATGAAAATGGTTAAAACATTCAATAAAGACATTAGCACCACAGTGTGCGATGCCTCCAGAAGGAAAAAAAAAAAAAAGGAAAATATACAAAGCAAAGAGTTGTGCCTATTACTGAGGACAGCAGTAGCCTGACCCAGGTCTCTCACAGACACACTGGGGGATGAGGGAAAAGGTGGAGAGAGAGACAGCATTCGCTACAAAGCACAGTACACACTCATCTATTCTCTTTAACCTCACTTAAGTTAGTTTAGCCTGCCACCCCTCCAAATAAAACATCCTAACACCACAGAAAAGTCAGAAGCCTTATGGAGTGCTGTTGAATAGAGTCTCACAGGTGGGCCTTTCTTTTCAAAGGAACAAAATAATGAGAAGTATCATGCCAGTTCTAGTCCCATTGAATATTTACACCTTGGACAGCAGAAGTCTTTGCTCACAAGAAGTAGAAAACAGATACGATACATGGCTTGAAAAATGACCAGAGTATGCACCTATAGTACTGTACACTAAATAAAATACACAAGGCAGCAATACTTAGGGGCCAGAAACACTGCTTACTACAAGTCAGTTATGGAATTATAATTTACAGTAAAAATGGGCATATCCCAAGGCTCAATTCTGTTTTCTTTTGTCATTTACAGTAGAATAAATATTTGTCGCTATTGCTACACTTGGTTTACATTCTAACCTAGTAAATGCGGAAAGCTAGTGTAAAGCATATAGATTACGTGTAGGTCCCATACGTATGACAGTTTGTTCAAGACTAGTAGGTTTTCTTTTTTGTTCTTTTTTTTTTTAAACCTTTTTTAAATGGCTAGGAGGAAGAGGGGGAGAGAGAGAGAGAGAGTTGTGCTTACAATCAGCTGCTTTTTATGTCAAATTTAATATCAAAGCGTCCCTGGAAGCGGTCTTTGTCGCTGTACTGGATGTTCTGCCCAAAGGCCCTGCATTCCACACGCACTTCCACGTCGTAGGTCAGGTTGGTGAACTGCACTGCCACCAGTGGCTGCAGGTAGCGTGGCTGCAGGAGCTTGCCATAGTACGGGTAATACTGCAGGGCAAAGCCTGGGTAACCACCCATCCCGTAGTACTCCACCGTGCCGACCTTGTCTGAGTCTTCATCCCTCTGAGATGGGGAAAAGAACAATGAAAATACCCATCTCGTGGCTGTGTTCTCTGGTTTATTTTATCAGTACCGTGCCCTCTCTCTGGTGACCACTGTTCCTCACATCAACAGCTTCACCAGGGCCTTCCCAACCCGAAGGGCACCAGGGAGCTGCCTACCCACCAGCTCCCAAGCTGGGCCTCCCAGCACGCGCAGCCAGGAAGAGCACTTTCTGTAATTCATTTATTTAAAAACTCACTCAACCACTTCTTTGTACATTCAGAAGTCAGCACAGCTTCTTGTGTGACCACTGTCTTTGGTTAAACAAAAAACAAAAAAGCCTCAAAAGCCTCTTCTGCTTCTCAGCAGCTTTAGCATTCTAAGTAAATATCTCTTCACCAGAGCCATTTCCCTGCCATCCTTGCTAAGAACTGCAGTACAACGCTCTGCAGCCCTACAGCCACTTCTGGCCTCACTCTCCTGGTGAGGGCACTGCTGTTGTTCATCACCAAGGGCACTTGAGAAGCTCCCATTACTGAGGAAAGAGCCCCCATGTGAGAGCCACCCCAACCACCTGCTGAAGGGCAGCAGGAGGTGGCTACTATTGGACAAGGACTCTGCCCGCCTCTCCTGCAGTTCCCCTCTCCATTGCTATATCTCACTTACCTTGGCAACACAGTGGACAGGGATGAGATAGGGGTTGTATTTTCCTGCAAGACCTGAGGGGAGGCTCTCATTTTCTGGTGCCTGGAAGAAACCCAAAAGAGGGCAATGTTAACGCACTGGATGATGCATCCTCACAGACTGGGGTACCTTCACAGCAGCAGAGCTCAGTGCCACCGAACCACAGCCAACAGGAACCCCTTTGGCTCAGTTCCTGAGGCCACAGCCATCGCTGGCAGTTCTTAGGACAGACAGGCAGCATGACACAACTGTGAGCACTGCAGTGCACCCAAGTAAAGCTGCTATCTGCCCCTACAGATATTTTCATTTCATGGAGTCACTGAAGAAAGCGTCTCATGTTTGCTTGTGCAAATGTCACCCAGTGGCAGAAGGAGATGCAGTGCTGGGAGGTTGCCAACCTGACCGCCAGGTGAGTGCAGTCAGGACTGGAAACACACGGCAAAGAACAATAGAGGTGGTCACACCCTGACAACGTTCCTGAACTTTGACATCACCCATGTGGAACGGCTCCAGGAAAGCTGGCAGTGCCAGCTGTGTGTGCAGAGCTCAGATCAGCCTGGCAAACACCATTCCCCACAGAAGAGCTGCAGGGCTTCTGCTGAAGCGTGGAACAGGGGAACAAATGAATACTGCCTCAGATACACATGCTTGAAGTCACACTGTGCCCAGACCCTGCTCTTCAATGCATACCAAACTCTCCTCTTCCTCAATCACACTGTGCGTCTTTACAGCACCCTGCAGCTGCCAAAGACTCAGCACAGGAAGTTCCTGCACACAAGTTTCCACCTGGGATCAGATAATTCAAGATGCAACTGATCTCTTGTAGCACAGGACAGCCTTCCTTTTGTAGAAACTTTTGCCTTCAGCCACACTAGTGAGCCAGCCTTTCCCCCTCCTCTCAACTACACCTACTGATGGTGATGCAGGCTGCCTGATGTACCAGCACATGGCTTTCCATCCAGGAGACGGAGCGGTGTGCTGAGCACTTTGCCTCATTCAATAACTTGCCCTCTGCCTTTGAGTTCTCGCAGAATTTACAGGCATCCCAATGGGCTGGGGAAAAAAATAAAGTAAAAGCAGTTCCTGCCCAGATTAACTTCCTTCAACAGTTGCCACAAACCTATCTCAGTGCAACACCAAGCATGGGGCAGAACAGCAGACACTCATGTTTTTCTGAGGCTGCATTCAGTAAGCCAGAGCTCACCTTGTTTTTCTTGCTGTGAGAGCTGTACCAAACTCCCAGATGTAGTTTACAGTTCATAGCCTAATACCTAATACAGCACTACTGCATTGAACTAAGTGGTTTTAGCAAGGCAGGCAGCTCTGCAGCACCTGGGGAAGGCATCTGAGGCGCAACACAACTGGCTGATCCTACTGCAGACACCATAGGTCTGGGACTGTCATGCAGCAGCACACAGGTAACGTGGGTTTTTGTCATTTGAAGAAAACATCTCATTGGAGTAATTCAGTTAGCAGGCTCTGCAAGTCACCAGAGTTGAGCAGGAGTCTGCACTGTGACAGCTTATGGCTACTTGCTGTGAACCTGCAGTATGCATTTTCTGTTGCTTTTTAATGAAACCATTTTTAAAGCTGGCCATGACTGGTCTCACAGTCTCTCCTTTGCAGAACGGGGTTAATACCGATTTTTCAACGAAGACAGAAAAGCAGGCATAAGCTGAAAGACTTTTCCAGACCCACAGCAAATCTGCAGCCAGCTTCCCATCCTCATCAGTAGCTTCAGTTACAAAGGGAGGAGGTACTTGCCTTAGGTTTGAAGCCGATAATTCTGTTGAGCTTGACGAGAATGCATGGTTTGCCTTCCTTGTACCCAAAGGTGTTATCCTGTAGCCCAGAGCAGTTTTCCAGCCATTCACGCTTGAACTTGCAGACCTTCTTCTGACCTTGGTCATCATTGTATGGTCCTCTCTCTTTGTAATCCATAGGTACATCTATCATGGGGGAGGAATGGAAAAACAACCACATGCAGTTTGACCTTCTTCTCATTAGGGACAGCCCTATTTCTGCATCACTGTACCCTCAGGATTTCCCACTCGCCCACATGGGCAACACCACCTCCAATACCACCTCTCAGATTTTACCTGCATGTGTTAAGAGCTTATCATCTCATTTCCCTCTAATACCTTCCAGATGTTTTGTTGAATTGCATCAACACTACTGACACTGGCCCCAGTAAAGTCACCAGTAAAACTTCCCATGGCTTTCAGGGAGGTTATAAAGTCAGTGCTATGTGGTGTGGAGAATCAGCTGCAATCTTCTCCAAGAGAAAGCCCCCAGCCACATATCCTTTGCAATAAGTTTCTGTTACATCCCTGGCCAGGTCCGGTCTGTCCAAACCCATCTTTAAATGAGCAGCTGACAGAACTGGAACTAAAGTCCACCAGTTAAAGTCTACCAGGTGGTGCTGGTATGAGGAAAGGGACAGATGAAGACAGAAAATGCCACCACTGACTCTCATGTGCCAATGGACCTGACAGAGGCACTGGTCAGAGCCCTCAATGTAGGAAATAACCAGAACTTACCTCCGCAGTCCTCAAATACCATGCTGTCAGTCTGCTCACCAGCACTGTACTTGCTTAAGAAGCCCTCCAGATTCTTCACATACGGGTCATAGCTTTTGGGATCGGAGACAGTAAAGGAAATTTCTGTCTTTTGTACCTGAGGGACTTGAGTCAGTCCTAAGGAAAACAAAATCAGGAAGAAAACGTTAAGTACGCTTGGGAGCTGCATGGCCTGCAGGCAGTACTACATACAGGAAGCACAAAGCAGTATTACTAATCTGTATTTTTCAGGCCTCACGACTCACAGAAAACAACTTAAGCTCACTAGAGGGGAGGTTCTGAAGGGCTCTTATCTCCAGTTTCCACCAAGAGTCTGGAATATTCGTCATGAGGTTTGCATCACTGCACAGATAAAATCACAGCCCCAGAAGGAAGGCTACAAGTCAAGGTTTTCCTCCAGAAAAACAGACAACTGCAGTCCCCTGCCTCCTCGCCAACAACAGCAGGAAGCTGCCTGCACCTGAGAGTAGCCACACCATGAGCTCCCAGGGACGCTGGCTCCTACACATGCAAATCTCACGGGGTGACCTGGAAAGCTGCAATGCTTCCCAAAGAGTTGGGAAACACCACTCCACCAGAGAGATGCTTCAGTGCTGTCCTATATCCTGGGCTGTCTGATTGGCTCCAGTTTTGACTTCAGGAGGACAAGTAGAAAAAGAATGCATGGAATAGATATAAGCAGTGCCCGTAGATGATGAAAAACACTAAGCCCTTTGTCTGTCAGTATAGGACTTGGAAATAGTTGCTCTTGCGTGAAGTTTAGGTCATGTTTTAATTGAATGCACTGATGCATGGCTAACACTTAAATTTAAAGCAATGGGAACTGGAATTCATGCTGCCTTTGTGGCTGCCACTGTAATTACTCAGGTCTCAACTTTTATTCAGTTTGCCATCTTCACTTTAGCAAGAACAAAAAAACGAGCAGGAGAGCAGCATTTGACAGCTCAGAAGAGGTCTGTTGCCAACAAGTCTCTCCAGCACAAGGCTCGGGCAGCTCAGCAGGCTGGCCCCAGCTGGCAGCAGCTTGTGACTCCAGCCGTTTTCCTAAAGCCACTCTTGTGCTTCTGCTCAGCCCCTGCTCACCACTCCCCCTACCCACGGAGGTGGAATTTGTAACCTGGGACAAAGATGAGCTTTGTTCCCCCTGAAGGCAGCTTCTGGTGGCTGAAGATAGTGAGACACCTGGAGAGCAGCTTGCAATTTCAGGTTTTATTCCAAGCAGCAGCTTTGCCCCCTCCAAGCTCCCTTTGGTACAAACTGCCCAGGCTCAGGATTACATATTCAGAAGCAATTCACCATTCCCTCAGCATAATTAAGTCTCACCCTTCAAAGTCAGTGGAGCTTTCAATCCCTTTTCAAGCAACTCCTTGCTTTCTTGTCCTATCAATCGTTATAAATGCATAAAATAAGTTGGGTTTGATTTTAGTAAAGGACTTCAACCTATCCTGGCAACTCTCCTCATGTTACTGATCCACCAGGAAGCAGTGAGTCCGGAGTTACTCAAAATGACTCTCTGAGCCTGCCTCTTCCAGAGTTCAAGTTACAGTTATCAGTTGAGTGAGTAAATATAACACTGAGGAAAGCTCGGCCAGGCTTGCTAAGTTTTGCTCAGGCCATTGAGCTGTTAGCTCACTCAGGCCTGCTAGCAGCAAGGAGGTCCCCACTTGCTTTTTATTGCACCCACAGCCACCCAGGCAGGCACAGCAAGGGTGAAGGGCAGAGCGAGCCCTGCAGCCCCTGTGAAAGCCCCGAGCTCGTTGCCAGGAGAGCCCAGAACCTATCTTCCACCCACCCACAAGACCTGGAGAACAGGCTCCCAGCCCATCCTGCAAACGTCTGCAGAGCAGCACAAGAACCCAAGCAGCACCTCGTGCAGCAGCTCCAAGAGAAAGCTCTTCCTGGCCACAGCCATCAGCCACAGCAAAGCTTGGCTGCCCTCAGCATTTCAGGGAATCGTGCTTTGGTGGCACAGGGGCTTGCTTTGTTCAGGACAAGAACAAAGCAGGAATCAGCCTTTCCACTTTGGAGGCAAACAAGTGAACCTATGTGAAGACAAAAGGTGCTGACTGAAAACCTATCAGTGGTTTCCACCACAACTTCCGTACTCACATGCACGTGACTGACTGCACACACAGCCCTAAGCACAGGCCTATCATTTATTTCCTTGTTATTCCTTCTGTGCCATCTGTATGTTCACACTCAAAAGAGCTTCAGTACTGTTACCAGAGTGGCACCGTAGGTAAACCCTTCCTGAGCAACTTTGTTGAAAAAGAACATGCTGATTTGGTAAGACAAGAGGGGGGAACCTCTCTAAAACATTCTGTGACCTTTATGAAAGCTTCTCATCCCTACTGGGAGAACTGAAACAGACATCAGGGTGGGGTACCTGCCAGGGGTTGGTGGGCAATAAGGAAGTATAAGGCTGCATAAGGCACTTATGGCCCATGAGGAAGCCATTCATCAGCAAGTTCTGGGAAACAGAAACGAAGCCCTGAGTGCTCCCACGGCCAGAAGTCCAAACAAAACTCTTTCCATTTTCAAACTACATGTGCGCCACAGGTCACCTCGTGTCATTACCAGTCATGTTTGGTGATGCTGCTCATAACATGTAAGAATCAAGGCACTCATTTCCAGGAAAACAGTGACAAAACTACTTTTGATTCTGACATACTATTTCTGTAATTGCCTCACAGAGTGCATTGCTAGGCAGTAAGATCACTGTTTTCACTTGACTGACACTGTCTGCACAAGAGATGAATGGTGCCTCGCCTCAGTAACAGACACCACCTTTCACTGGTTTCTAACTCCAAATGTACTAAAGTATCTCAAACCAGACAAGTCTGACAAGCCCCTAATTCTTTTTCCAGCCACAGCTCCACTCCCAGAATACTGCTGCAGATTACAAGTGCACTTAATCCATTTCATTTCCAACTGAACATTCCACGTGCTAGCATTCTAAGCTACAGGAGCACCACTTCAGAAAAAGCACTGTCCTGAAGGTAAAGGAGAAGAAACTAGAAGCAGTAGGTCAGGGCTGTTATTAGCAGTGGTTGTGCAAGTCTGTAGGAACTACAGTTGCTTCATCATGCAGTGCTCATTTCCCAGCACCGTGGTTCAGAATGAGTCTAAACACTACTTGGGTGACACAGATGACAAATTTAGCAACCACTACACCAGTCCTACTTCACACCCCACACACTAAGTAAGGGTGGGCTTTCAAAGCCTCCATGCTAACTGATGCCCTTCCAACCTCTAATCGCCCTCTATCTCATCCCAGAAGTGCAAAAAAGCAGGTGCAGGTTTTCTAGAAATGCAGTAAATCTGCTTGCCTTGAAGGCAGACAGTGTCCCTAGAGCTTGAGATTCAGATGTTTTTCATGCTTAGGTACTAAGATAAGAGACAGAAGCAGAAGTGTGACTCAACGGGAGGTGGTACAGGCCTCTTGGGGCTTTCCTATCACCCTGGCTTCCATCTTCCCGCTGCTATCTGAGCTGAATAAGCTGAGCGGAGAACGCACAGCAGAGCAGCCCTTCCCACCAGACACTGCCCAGGCAACATTTAACACAGCAGAGACATGAGCTCTCCCAACTGGAAAAGGCCACCTCTTTTTTGCCACCACTTCAAAGCACTGACTGCAGGGCACACCACGGTCCGCAGGAGCACCACGAGAAGGCAGGATACACAGCCCCATTTCCATTGGGAAAGAAGAAAATGGATTTCAAAAAAATAAACTTTGTGTTGAAGAGGCTCTTCCCTGCTCGCTAGGGCGAGCGCTGTGGCTAAAGCAGAATCCGAGGCACAGCATGCATGGAAGCCTACTGTACCTGCTGCCACAGCAGCAAGGCTGGACAAGAGGTGACCACACTGCCCCTTCTCCCAGCCCTGGAAGAGAGGAAAAAGCACCATGGAAGGTATGGCAGTCAGCTGCATCACATCCCTGTTGTGCTCAGCACACAAATGACATTTGGCTACAAACAGTGCTTTATGGCTATATTCCCATATCAGCAACTTGATGAAACATCCTGTATCATCCCGCTGCTGTTCGGAACCTTTCATATTGCAGAACTAGAAGGACATTATAGCAGCCTCTACAGCACTTTCTCCTGGAAACCTTGAAGGAGAGTCAAGTATTCACCGCTCCCAACCATATCGGATCACAAAATGGTTTTGCTCAAGGACAAAGGATTTAACAGGAACAATATGAGGTTTTCTAGCTTCCCAGGACATCTGGGACCTAACAAGCTGTCACCATACATACTTGGCTTGCAACTCCCCCTACAACAACCAGGAACTAGAATTGCATAACACTTTTCTTTTTTAAACATAGTTCATAGGCTGCAGGGTTGCCAGTTCACGGAAAATTAGAGTTAGATGCTCACCAAGCATGTGAGCGAACACGTGCTAACTGCCAGAGGTGCAGTTCTGTTAGCAATACAGGGAGACCTCCGCATACTACTGGAACACAGGGATTACTGACTGCCCACAGCATCCCCTGCACCTCATTACAAGGTCAGTCTCTATGAAAGCTTTATGATGCATTGTGGTCTAAGAGGTGCCATGCTGCAGAACAAGGAACAGACACCACAATAAGAGCCACCTTCCACCCATCCACATGTGGAGAAAAACATCAGATGATGCCTGGCAAAGGGCTGTGTTGTGTGCATATGCCATTACAGCTGTTCTTTAAACCTTTTCTATTGGGCTGCATACTGTCATTTGTTCAAAGAGTTGGATTTTCTCCTACTGCTTGATTTCAGTCCCAAAGCCCATTTCAAACTCAGAAAACCCCTTAGAGCCTTTTTATTTCTTCCTCCATTTCAATTTCTATAGTACACATTAAGACAGCATCTTGAAATTCATTTCCCTTTATTTGTTAAGAGAAGATAAAGCTCAGAGAAGCGGTGCAGTAGGCAATTAAGAGACAAATAACATCCTGCAGGCTGAAATCTTGCAAAGAAATTTTACTACAGAGTTGCTCTGCAATTAACTCTGTGTAACAGCAGTCTGTGATACTAACAGTTTACCTAGAATGAGTAATTAGGTGACATCAGGCTAAGCAGCAAGACTGTCTGGATGCGACCCAAGATCCACTTTTCTGCTCATTATTTCATGTCTGGGCTTCAACTGAGGAAAAACACATTTAAGAAATATCTATTCCCCATTAGCCATGTTTGTCTTTCAAATGCAGACAACAACTCTGGTCAGTGTCAGCAGTATGGAGTCCTTACCGCCAGCATCACAGCCTGACGCAGAGGTGAGAACAGCCTGCATCAGCGCTAAGGGCAGCGCTTACCCCAGCACCTTAATAACTGCCACGCACTGACAGCAGTTCCCTTCTCTATTCTCAAAGTGTTGGTGGAAAAGCAGTTATCCAAAAGAGATGATTTTTTGCTGAGATACTGTCACCATCTGGTGCAGGCAGCACTCCCTGCGTTGTTAGAGCAGGGAACAGTTACGGCACAGCCCTGCAGACAGCAGCGCTGTAAGACGCCGTGTGTGACACCAGAGCCAGCTTCTGTAGCCACAAGCCATCAGCCTCACAATTGTCACTTAAATACCACCGTTATTAAAAGCTGTTTTACAGAGCAACTGGAGACAGATCATTACCATACCCGGTGCCAAGCAGCCTCAAGGTCACCCGCGATATGGGAAGGCAGCAGTTGCGCAGCTCCCCCCACGCGCAGAGCTGCCGCAGGAGGCAGCAGGCAGAGCAGGGACCCTGCGGCAGAAGGCAGGCTGGGCACAACTCAAGCAGATACCTGCATTTCTGCCAGACCCCTGCTTGATCTAGCAGAGGAAAGCTGTGCATCAGGAGACACCAGACTTACCTCTGGATCCTCCCACTGCACATTTGCTGCTGCTATTGCCTCCCGGAGCTCACAACTTAGCGTTAACCAATGCGATTCACTAAGCATGTTCAGAACTGGATACCCCTTTCTCCTTGTGCAGCCCGCTTTCACTGACAAGCGTTTCACTTTTGTTCCCTCATTTTCCCCATGGGAACCTAGTGGCTATGAAAGAATCTGAACCCAAGCTCTTTGCACAGCTCATTCCCAAGTGAAGTCTGAACCTCACCCCAACCAGTTTAAGGGGAGAGCATTAATCCAGGTTCAAGCTTCTCTCAGACAGGAGGAACGCCTGATGTGCTGCAAGCCCCGAGCTCTAACAGAACTGCCTTCAAGCACCAGTGCTGCTCGCAGAAGGCTGGAGCATACCCACCCCCCTAGCAATATGCACTGCAGCAAGGAGATGCTGTTTTCATCCTCCTCCCTGAGGTGAGTAACTGAACTGCCCCCAGAACAGTCTGCACCAGCCATCACATGCCTCCATCCAGTTACCTGGGGGTGCCACGCGGTCCTGGTATTTGGGTTCAAATTCACTGACGGTGAGCAACATCACTTGGATGGTCCCAATGAAGATCCCTGCCAAGCAGCCGTAGAAGATGACATAGAAGAGGAGGATCTTAACTGCAAGAGAAGAACGGAAAGATGAATCAAGCCCCAAGACTCGGTATTCTGAAGTACAAAGGTTAAATTGTGTTCTTCCATATTTCCATGGATCACTCAGCTAATCAATGCCACCACAAGGTGACAGGCTTTGGTGGGACACAAGCCCAGCGCAGAGAAGACAGGCTGCACACAGTAGGTTTCTGAAGGACGCTCATTCCACATTTCTCCAAGTCTCAAAGCTGCTTCCAGGGAATCTTAAGGAGCCATCAGATTCTGGTTTATGAGCATTGGTAAAGTCTGACCTTCCCTAGTAATACAGAGCCTGGCTTCTATCCAAGAACAGGAGCAGGAATTGGGCACAAATCACTGATGCTTCATCTCAAATGTAGGGAAGGACTTACATGCATCAAAGCACTCCATATTTGCCAATCACTTACATCTATAAAGGCAGCCCAGCACTGTCAATGCCGATTAGAAAGAGTTCTGTAATAATGAAAGACTGAATTCAGTTTTGGTCTGAACAGAGATGACCAAAATAACCTCGGACACAGCGTAGCTCATACTCTGGGTATCGGTTACTGGTTTGCAGAGATTATCTCAACTGATTAACTGCACGGTAACATGCCGTACTAGGCATCACCAGGATAAGCCAGCCCATGCCAAGCAACTGTATGCTAATGGGGCCGCAGGGACAAGCCAGGCAGTGCAGCAGGCGCTGAGCACTTGATCCCAGTGCCCTGACCTTGCCGCAGGCCAGGGAGAAGAGAGACCTGTTTGGAGGTCTCAGGGTGAGCAGATACAAGGGGCAGGGGAGGACGCAGCAGGTGAAAGTATTCCTCCTCTCCCAAGCCCCAGCACAAAAGCCTCCATCAGCTGAGAAGCCTCTTGATTAACGCAGCTGTCTCTGGCTGGTTTTGTTTCTCATCTGCTAAAGAACCAGGAGCCGGGGGACTGCCAGCAATGGAGGCTGAGGGATGCGGTGAGCAGACACTCCATCCTCTTGTCCTCCTGGTGCGTACCACAGCCAGGGCTGGCAGGCAGAGCTCAGTGCAACAGTGCGGTTCTCCACGAGTTAAAAAACACTCTTTGGTATCCAGGCAGCGTAAAGCCAATGGCTGTGACGTCAGAAGCATTTGGAAATTTTTTCCAGAGCACGGTCATAGGAGGTGCTGTTGTAACAAACCAAACACTAACGCGGTTGTCTGCAGCGTAACGACGCCTTTGAGCTCTGTAACATCAAAAGGCCGGTGCTGGGAGGTAGCGCATTTAATCAGCTTCCCAGGCAGGATGCTCTTAGCACCAAAGGCACCTTAAAGGTCAAACTTTCAAAAAACACACAAGTCCGGGCCCAAGCACACGGCACCATATGAGAAAGCGGCCCGCAACAGGTCTGCACGTCCCTGGGCACAGGGCCAGCAGCCCCAGGAGCGACCCTGAAGCGGACACGGGCACCTGGCGGGCAATACAGGCGTGCCGCAGGGAAGGCACGGGGAGCGCTACCCGACATCACGCCGCCCCGCAGCCGCCACCAGGCTGCGACACCCGCGTCGCGCGTGCACGGGAAGCGGCAAAACCCTCTGAAGGGTCCGAAGGGCCGTTCGTGCGGCGCCCCGCGGGCAGACACGCGCTCCGGGAGGGAGGGCGAGCATCGCCGCACGGAGCCGCCTCGTCGTCCTCGCGGGCGCGCAAACGGACAGCCGTTTTCTCGAAGGCAGCTCGGCGTCCTTCCTCCGGAGAAGGATAGAGCGACAGAAGCGGGGCGCAGCCGGGAGGCCGCCCGCCCGCCCTCCGCGGCGATGCCGGGGAAGGCGCCCCAAGGACGAGGCGCCCTCGCCAAGGTCGGCCCACCCCGCCCCGCCCCGGCCCGCCCCACCTGCACGCCCGCCCCGCCGCGGTAGGCGCGCAGCCCCCGGCCCCGCCGCAGCCCCGCCGCAGGGGAGGGAGGCGTGGCGCTCCGCGCTGCAGTGCCCGCCGCCCCCGGCCCCGCACTCACACCAGCTGCCCCCGGTGCGGCCCAGCAGCTCCTTCTTCTCCGAGTTCCAGATGAACTTCTTCCAGTTGCCGTCGCCGTCCTTGGCCTTCCCGCGGGCCATGGTGAGCGGGCGGGGGGCGGCGGGAGAGAGCGAACGTCGGACCGGACAGGCCCCGGCCGGTACTCCGCGCCCCGGGCTCGACGAGGCGTGGGTGCTCCCGCCCGCGCTGAGGGGCGGCCGGCGGCGCTGGCCCGGCGGGGGACGCTACCGCGAGCTGCGGCGGCGGCGACGGGCGAAGGGGAAGCGAACGGAGCCCACCGGGCACGGAGCGGCCGCGCTCCCCGCCCGTCGCGCCCCTTCATATACACCGCCGGCTCCCGCCCCCCCGACGGCGCGGCCAATGGGAGCCGGCGGCGCGGCGCGAGGGCGGGGCGCGAGGCGGGCCGGGCGGGGCCCGGCGGGCGGAGCCGGGCTCGTGAGGGGCTCGTGCGGAGCTCGCGGCCGCGCTGGCGGGCGCGCGCGCAGGTGTGGTGCCGCGAGCGTGTAGCGGCCCCGCGCCTCCTCGCGCCGCGCTCGCGTGCGGGGAGCTCCGCGCAAAGCAGGCGCCGCCCCCGCCGCGCGGCACCTGCCGGCAGCTTCTTTTGTTTCCCCTTAAGGGGGGTGCGGGGCGCAGCCGCCCTGGCAAGGTGACCCGCGGGGGGGCTGCGGCAAGCGGCGGTGCGCGCGGGGCTGCGGCGCGGGGAGCAGGGGAGGGGCGAGGCGGGCGCTCATGCCGCGGGGTGGCCGTGCGGCGCAGAGGGCTGAGCGGGGAGCCCTTCCACGGGAGCCCCACCGGCTCAGCTGCCCACGGCCCCATCCAACCCGGCCTTGTGCGCCTCCAGGGATGGGGCACCGCTGCTCCTCTGGCAGCCCCTCACCGCCCTCTGAGTGAAAAATTTCTTCTAATCTAACCTAAATCTCCCCTCTTTTCGTTTAAAACTGCCTCCCCGTGTCCTAGCACCATCCGCCCGCTTAAGAAGTCAGTCTCCCTCCTGCTAATTAGCTCCCCACAAGTGCTGGAAGGCCACGTAATGAGGTCTCCCCGAAGCCTTCTCCAGGCTGAATAAAGCCAGCTCCCCCAGCCTTTCTTCACAGGTCCCATGGCCAAAGCACAGCCAAAGCCCCTGAGGCAACCAATACTGAGATGGTTTATGGGGCCTCGGCCTGCTGAGGCCGCATGGGGACAGACACCCTGATGGTGCTTCCCAAAGCCTCCCAGGCTCGTGTGCTAGAAGCGTCATGCAGGAGAATGGGGAGTTTGAGTGTGTTTAAGTGGGTGTGCCGCTTTGCTCAATGCTCCATGGCATGGTATCAGAGGAAGCCAGCTCCGTGGCACCTTATAGGTGATGGAAGGAGCCAGCGGCATGGACTTTTGTCCTAGGTGGGTTAGGGGAACTTGCTCCCAATGGCATTCAGACAGCTGGTTTTCCAAGGGGGAAGAGGCTGTGTGGCATCTCTCTTTTTCTCTGTGGTGTTTGTCAGAGCTCATCTTTAAAGAGACCTGCTGATGGTGGGCGATAACAAGAGCAAACACAGACAGCAGGATCTGATACCCAGTGAACATCGTGTGCCGTGTAGGGAGGAGTATCGGTTACGAGTTAAGAGGACTGTGATTACAATCAAGCCAATAAACAAGACACTGTGGGAAGAATAGCTGCCCATGTCCAGTGCACAGATCCCAGTGCTATAGCTATTGTAGCCAGCAAGGCAACTTCCTCAGCTGTGGGCCGCCCACTCTGCCTGGCTGCCTGTTAAGAAAACCAGCCCCCTCTGATATCCTGGATGGCCCCTGCCATTCTGGATATCCCCTCATGGCCTCAGCACCCTGCCCTGCAGCAGCCAGTGTGATGTTGCCACATAAGTGTGTTCATGAGGCAGCCTGTCTATGGATGCTGTGTCTGGCCATGGCTACAAGCCAAGAAAATCCCACGCAAGTTGGCTTAGGGCTGGTGGAATGGCAGCGACTAATGCAGCCCTCCCCTCCTTGCCTTCTGTCCAAGCAACAGGGATACCCAAAGTGAAAACAGCAGGTTTATGGCCGTTGAGAGTAAGTCTGGAGAAAGCAACTAAGATGAATGATCCATCTAACCTGAGCAGCCATATCACGGTTACAGAATAAATGGCCACTCGGAAACATGATCTTTCTCTGAGCACGTTCTCTCACTACCAGAACTGATGGTGCCTGTGGAAGCTGAGCTGCAGGAGAGCCTGGCTTCATTGCTGTTTGCTTAAGGATCACCAGGAAACTTCCTGCAAGAATCTGTATTTCTGGGCAAACACAGAAGCCCTTTTGGGTTGTCAGCAGCACCAAATCCCCATAACTGCACAGGACAGGGCATGCAGCGTCTGGGATGGGCAGAAGGCATTCCATGAGGGTTGTGCACCGTTTCTGCAAATCTTTTTCTGAAGCTGCCATCCCATGCACGTTCAAGACGTGCGCTTTGCTTGATGTCAGCACATTATCCTCCCTGAATCAGCAGAACTAATAGGCAACAGGGTGCCATATTTTATTCAGATTTACCATTTGTTTGGCTGCTCAGATATCAATCAGGCTGTCTCTAAGGCCACCAGTATATGATCTGATCTTTTGAGGTGATAAGGGCCTGAGGCAACTTTAGAAACTGCCAAGAACAAAGAACAAAATGTGCGAAGGCATCCACATCCAGATTAGCTGTGGGAGGAAGGACGGGGCTGGGGAGAGCTGTGCGGCAGCACCTAGGAAAGAAAAACCCGTGGGATGGACTTTGTTAGGGTTTATCTTTCCACCCTTTGGAGCTGGCTTGTGAAGAGCACTCTGGTTTCCTCCAGTGGGTTTGGCCATAGTTGTCCAACAAGGATATTCCTTGGGGTTTCCTGCATTAATGGGACTGGAAGAAAGCAAAGGTGTCCCACTGAAGGTCAGATGGAGGGCAGACATTTGATGCAGCAGCAACAGAGAAGGGATTGGCATAGAGCAGAGCAAAGCCATGGTTTGTCTAGCTTGGTGACTTGGGAAATGAGGCACTGTGGCTGATGGTCACGGGCAGAAAGCATAGGTAAAGTGTGAGAACCATCTCTGAAGGCAGCTGCGGTCTGTGCTATGACATGCCATGGAGGAAGAAGCAAGGCATGCTGTGAGGAGGGGCTCACAGGCTGTGGGACTGAGAGCTACTATAAGATGTCGGAACTGGGCAAAATGACATTAAACAGTTACTGCTCATAGGCTGCCACCAGCAACAAATGGGGCTAGGCCTCTTCAGGCTGGCATGCCTGGAGCTGGAAAAGGGCAGCTGCTCAAGAGCTTGGCACAGGGCCTGCAGCACACACAGCAGGTGAGAGGGGGTGAGGAACTGCATGGGCAGTGGAGCCCTGTAGCACACAACCCAGCCTCTCCTGCTGAAAGCCAGGGGCCAGGTGGCACACAGGCATTTTACAACTTCTTACAGCTCCCTGGTAGTTGAATGGGGCCTTGAGGGATGAGGAATGACCCTCAGGAATCACCCTCTGTCTCCCCAGGAGGGGAGTGCTAGTGTGTGGTTCCCACACAGCTTCCTGGTCCTGCATGGCACTGCCCTCTGATTTTCAGCCTCACATTGGTTCAGGTGGGACCTGTAGCGTCCCAGAGCATAGTATGGCAAAAATAGCTTCCAGGTCTTCCTCCTTGTTCCCCACAGATATGGGATCAAGAGGGATTAGTTTATAGACACACATGGTTGGTCCAATGAATGTGACAAATGCATTTGAACCGATTTGCCATGCAGAGCTATGTGAGCTAACAACGTTTAAAATGTTGTGGACCGGTAGACACTGGGAAAATAAGTAAATATAGAACAGAAAATTCAGCTGTGAGGCCGCTGTTCCTTTCTCTAATACCAGTTTTATGGCAGTGTGATGTTATTCGTGGGGGTGCCTGCACAGCTCACCCTTGGCAAGATGGTGTGGACAACAACAGCTGCTAAGACAGAAGTCAGCATAAACAGCACGCGTGAATGGAAAACCCAGAACTGTCTGAGAGGGCGTTTACCCCAAAATGATCTTGCTGGAGGGGGAAACAACCACTAGGGTAAAGAGGAAAATGACCATCAGCTGAATTAAGTGGTAAGCAAGAAATGACAAAGCACTGATCTGAAAGACACCATAAAGATGTAGAAAAGAAGCACACAAGCATGTATTGGAGTGGGGAGAAACTTCAAAGAGGGACAGAGCAGAAGTGAAAACCCATCCTGCGCTGGCAGCAGTTGCCCTGCTGGCATCATACTTGCCCACAGTAGGTGCATCTTGTCTGTGGGATGCTGGCAGCAGCCTAACCCAACGGGCAGGGTCCCACACGTTAGGTGCACATTGGTAACCTGCTGGGGTGCCTTCCCCAGCATCAGTGAAGTGCATCAGTAGGGAGCAGCATGAGCACCCCTGAAGCTGGAGCAGTTATAGCTCCAGCAGGAGCGGGATGTGAGTGGGAGAGACCTGCACTGCCAGAAATGACCCCATTTCTGAAGAGACTGGGGTGGGTGTCTGTGTGTGGGGGATGAAAACCTTTGGGCATTGGTTATAAAAGCTTGCCTAGGAACTTCTAGGAATTTATTCGTGTTTTCTAAGTGTCTTAACACTGTGGGTCAGCTGATGTATTGCTAATGTTGGTCTTGAATATACAGTTCACTGATAGTTAATCACATATCCTTAATAAATCAGTAAACCAACTCCAGTCTTGATTTGGTTTAACCCATGCAAGTTGAGCTGTTTTTCTGCAACCATGACCGACTGCTATAAGTTTTTCACCAACCCTGGCAGGCAAAGGCTCCTGTGCTTAGTCAGAGAAAAAACATTCACTTCATGATGATCTAGAGACCAGGTGCAGGACACCAGGTGGTTTCTGGAGTGGCCTGGCTGGCAGGAAAGTGGAGACAGGAAAGGGGGATGCGTGACAGACAGCATGCTGTGTGCCTGGTGTTTGATAACCGAGATAAATATCACTGGTGGACAGTACAGAGTCACCCTGTCTGAGCACACCCACTAGCAGCAGAACCTGCCAGCTATCAACACGGTTCTGATGGACGCAACAGCAACTTGTTAAGGCAGCAGAAGTCAAACCATATTGCCAGGATTTCTTCTTTTGGCTGAAGAGGGAAAAATTAATCTCTTCAGTGAAGATAATATGAAAATAATTTCCTGCAGGAAATCCACCCTGTTTTCACACAGGGAAGAAGTATTACCCAGGAACCAGCTATGAAGCTGGCAAGAACAGCACATATCCTGTGCCAACGGGCACCCGGAGCCCTTACTGGAGCGGCAGTCAGCTGTCTGGTAGCTGTCCACCAAGCTCCAGCAGCTACACCAGCTCCTGATTCACTCAGTGTCTGCACAGCTTGGGGAGATACGGAGCCCGCCACTCCAGAGGTCTGCTTCAGCCTCACCCCCTGCTGGTTGACACAAAATGGCCCCCGTTTGGCTCCTACTGAATAGAGCAGCAATACGCACCATTGAAACAGGCCATTGTTAGTTTTCTGTCTTGGCAGCAAGATCATAAGGCTTCAGTTCCTGCTCACTCCGGACAGGGCTTTCTGATGGCAGGTTGTATTTAGGCACCAGCTTGCTTGGTTGCCCCAGTGAGACCTGTGCTGACTCCAGGACTGGCCATTCTGGGACTGCCAGCACTAAACCAAGTCAGGGAACGAGAACTAAACAAACTCCAGAACTATTCTGAGGACTGCTCTAACACAGTTTAAAAAGTAAAACAAAAATCTGAGTGGAAAACATTTCTATTTTTAGCCATCAGGAGCAAGACTTATCTAAGCAGCCCCACACAGGAACTGGCAATCGGAATAGGAAAGTTAGGGTTCAACTTGTTCCTAAACAACTTGTTTTAATTGTTCTGTCAGGGCCACAGTGGGATGCTACATGATTTGCAGTGCTTGTCTGAGGCCTTTCTCCTCCTTCTCACAGGAGGTCCTTTCCCTAAAACAACCAACAAATGTCTGGTGTTGTTCACGCTGTAAGTTCTTACCGTATGAAGATAGCTCACTCTACCAACTGGAAAGCCTGCTGTTCTCTGTTGACTTCCTGTTGGCCTTTGCTTTGGTGTGGGTTGTTTGGTATGACTGCAGCATATTGTGATAATCACTGCACCCTGACCTGAAACATCGTAAATTAATACATGTTAAAAATGACCACATTTTGACTGGAGAATCTGTCTTCAGTCTTTCTTTGACATCCAGTTATTGTGACAGAGCACACTTCAGTTCTGTGATAGAAACGATCTGTCTTCATTCCCCTGGCTTAAGTTCAGTGCTGTAACCACACTTGAATCTGAAATCTTCTCTTTTAACTAGTCCTACACAGACCACAGCATGTCACGTAACCTCATTTCTGGTTGAGAAAGGCTCCATTTGAGAGTCGTTAGTACACAGGCCAATGGAGGCAAACATGTACCTAATAAGATTTTAAAAAGTGCTGAAGTCTTTCTCATTATAATCAGTGAAGATTAAGGGCCAGATCTAAGTGGAGCATTGGAAAAGTCAGACGGACCTCAGTTTGTATTTTTAGGTGCTTGTATACCTTGGAAGATCTGCTTTTGACTCCTGTGGTTCAGCCTTTCTGCTCATGTAGCTCAGCTACCTTTGACATGGACATTTGTGCCTGGCCCACAGCAAAGCTAATCTGTTCTACAAAGAAAGAGTAGGAGCTGGCACTTGTGTCTACAGATCCCTCTGCTCTTTTTCAGGAACTTCTTGTTGAATATGAAACCACAAGTTCTAGGCAGAGGGAAGTGAACACCATAAACAAGCCACTCCATCATGTCTGGTCTAACGATAGGTAAAGGAGGACAGTACATGTGCTGCTGCTGTTACTGACATGAGGTAACATCTTTGTTTTGCTGTAATTTAAACACTGTTTGTCAGTTGAATAATATAATTCATATAATTGTGAAAAGACAAAGGACCCCAGGACCCGGAGTTCTGAGTTGCACTATTTTCTTGCTGGAAACTCCCAAAATACGAAGTAGTACATAGTCTTCTGCATCTTAAGGTATTCCCCCAGCAACCAGGATTGGGAATTTAATGCAAATTCCCTTTCCTTCCCATCCGTATTTCCTTTTGAAAATGTCTCTACTGATAATCAAAGATCAGCTGTTATCAGCATATGTTCAAAGTGCTTCACAAATGAACACATTACCAAAACAGCCTCGTCTAGGCAGTTTTATCACAAGTTGGCCACGTCAATTTTATGGACATAAGACTGGACACATCAAAGTCCACTTAAGCCAGCTTCTTCCTCAGCTGTGGCCAGTAGCAAATAGTTCAAAGAAACTCCTAAGAGCAGGGCAAATGCAGAGTGACCGATCAGCCTCCCAGGTGCCAGCAGCTTAGGTTTCCCATGCCAGGGAGTACATTAACAGCTAAGAAGAATGGGTATAGTCCCAAACCTTGTCTGTTTTTCACTTCGGAGCAGCAGTTTGTATCTGCCACGCTCACCCTCACCCTCCAGCTCTGTGATGTGGCTGCAACCTCTCTATGTTCATCTGTGTAAACTTGAGAGACCAGCAGCTGTGTAGATGTGAGGGCAGGTCTCAGAGCTACACATGAGCAGCTACAGCCTCTGCTGGGCTTTGCACTGTTACCTATCATCACAGCTCATGCAGGAGTGTTTAAAGCTGTCTGTGATGTCACTATGTAAGCCATCATCAGTCTCAGGGTGCCCAGAGATCAGCCTTCCCGCAGACTGAGCAGTAAGAGGCACACTGTAGACACGTGCTAGTGTATCTGATGAGTGAGGTGCCTACCTGCACCTTCATCTTACTTTCACAATTGTGTTTGATCAGTCACCTAAACATCAACAACCCCAAAGAGCACACTAGCTGTAGCATAAGTGTATAAATGGTGAGCTCTGAATCTTTGAGTTTCTTCTTTGGACTCTCAGCACATACAAACTACTCTGCCTTTTGTTTTTCAGTTGAAGTGACCAATTGAGGTGGTTAACATGTTACCTGTGGTGGCACAATGGCTCTCCATCCTATCTGGTTGCACCACAAGAAGCAAGCCACACAGAATGACGCGCCGCTAGGCATACCGTTACTTTCTAAGTGCTAATTAATTGAATAATGGGTTGGTTAGTAAGGCCTCTCATCTATACTGTACTCAAAACACCATCTGGAAAAAGGCTGGTGAGGTTAGCAAGATGGATGCTCTGTTATATCTGATACCTTTGTAAAAGAATCTGTCCCAGCATAACTAATGAGACAGTATTTAAAAGCAAAGATGTGTATTTGTTCTCTGAGACAGCATTTGTGAGATGGCAAACATTTTCTTGATTGGGACGGTGATCACTGTGCTTCATTCTGTGACAAACAGCAGAATGAGTTTCCTGTTTAAAATGGAAAGCAAACAGTTTACTCAAAGAGCTTTAAATGTCATCAGTCTCTTAGAAAATGCATGCTAGCAGGCCGTGACTCTGAAAGCAGCGGAGCTGTTCAGTGTACCTTTTGCCTCCACCTAAGCCCACTGGATGCATATGGATGATGATGGCCAACAGCCCTATTTCAGGCCAGGGATCCTCTGACCTCCCTCTGAATTGAAAGTGTGAAGCTCTGGACAGATTTTGCTGTTTTGGTTCTTCCACATTTATCCCAGGGATCAGATTTCCAGGAATCTGCTGCAGTCGAGTTCCTGTAACAAAACGCCACAGGAAAACTCACCTGCATTAGGTGCTCACAACAGGCCTGCAAATCCTTCTCTCGCCTCTCCACTTTAAAGTACGCTGATGCTTTTGTAGCCCCTGTTAGAACAAGCAGGTACCTGAGGTCCCTGGAAGGAAGCTGGGGGCAGAAGAGCAAACAGAACTGGTGTTTTGTTGCCTCAGGTACAGCTCCGTGCAGGTGACAGCCACATCCCTTTAGCTAGCAGGCAGCTGCCCACAGCCTGCCTATGCTGGACCTGTGATTGAGAATGAGGTGCATCTTGCCTCGTGCCTCCCACACAGCAAAATGCTTTCCAGATATTAATGAACTCAGCCCAGCAGTACCGCTTTTCTAAGGCAGAAAGGTGACTGTTTCATCAGCGGGAGAGGCTATGGGTATGACTGCATGAAGATGGTCTGGAAACCTCATTTGAATGAAGTTTTGGCAAGCTAACAAAACTTGTAAACATAATTAAATCACATTAGAGCCCCACGTGGGCATTCTTACTTAGAGCGTGTTTATTCTCTACAGTATACTCCACCTCCAAAGCAAATTGAAGCAAATTAATTTAGACCACCATTTAACTCTTACTGAAGGTGTCCACTTTAATATGGTTAACTCACCTATTTGAAATTCACACTTTTAGTTCACTGAGATGACTTCTTCCTGAGCAATCTTTCGTAAAGAAGCCCTCCCACAGGGAGCAGAAGGGCCCTGTTTAGGATCATTCCAGAGTGCCAGGGTGGCCCACAGGTTTTCTGTGGATCTAGCCCTACTGTACTCTTTACCTACCCCACCACATTGCAGCAGACCCCAAGGGCAGAGGCAAGGCAGGAAGCACAAGCTAGCAGGAGTTTTGTCTGGCTGCAAGTAACACTGCATAGAAAATTCATGAAAATGCCACAGTTCTTCAGGACTGCAAAGTCTGGGGATCATTTGTTCTGCCCTTCCAGCATAACACAGACAGTATAATTTCATTCTATTACTTCTTCAGTCAGCCTGATAGCTTATCTTTGACTGAAGCATGAAGTCAGATATTTGCTGCAGTCAAATTGTTCCAGGCATTTTGTTGGATGCGTGTTTTCCATTGAAACCAATTTCTGCTTTTAGTAAACTACTTTTTTTTTTCTTTTTTTTTTTTTTTAAATAATATTTTCCCCTCTAACAGTCATGCTTCTCTCTGCAAATCTGTAGTCACTGCCTTCTTGGAAACGCAGCTCTGGTCTGTAGCAGCTTAAGAAAAAGGAGAACAGAAAGCCATTGCTTTTCTGCAGCCTGAAATTACTACACCAACATGAATGCTGATTTCTCCAAGTCTCAACACCTTTCTCATGACATTGCTGCTATATTTAAGTTCTTGAGGATGTACAGTTTGTCTCCCTCCCCATGTCAGCAGTGCAGCTGGAACAGAAGCACCAACACTTCAGGCTTTACAAGGTGGTCGCAGGCACAGGCATTCCACAGAAGTTCAAGGCAGCTCTGAGAGCCATAAATTTCATCTTCTCACCTATCCCAAAAGTGGGGTGAGGTGGAGCAGTGCAGAAAGATTCAAATGCACAGTGGAACAAAGCATAAAACTGAGCAAGTCAGAAATACATAGGATTGCCTCTACAGAATAGATAATTCACTCCTATAAATGTTTTTATCTTGCCAGACTAGGTTTAGCCACACAGCACTGGCTAAGCTGAGCCAGCATCCTGAGATCATTGGTAAAGCTCAGAATTATATGTGAAGTTTTCCAGTGCTGCATCTTATAATGGTAGTAAAGACAGGAAGCACTAAAGCTTACCTTTTCCTGAGGCAGAAACTGAGAGATGGGGAAATGTGACTCTACCTTGGTGACAATGGATGGATGTTTTCTAGGGAACTTGGAGCAATGCTTAGAAGTCAAATAATAGTTAATGCATGTTTGGCACCCTGATCCATAGACCTATCTGGCCAGAGCTCACAGGGACAACAGCAAAGCTGGATGTAGTGGCTAGGCTGAGATCTGCAGGCACAATCTGCTATAGCAATGCTAACAGATATCCACCCTCTGTATTACCAGGATCTCTTGAGCCCAGCCCTTTCCTCAGGCTTTCAGTCCTCTATGTGGAGAGCTACAGAGCTCTAACAAGCCCTGAAGAAACAACATTAGAGTCATTCAGTCATACAGTCGACCTGTCAGGGATATAAGCCCTCACCTTTATTATGGTGCCCTTACATGAGGCTGAGTAACACATGGGATATTCAACTGTCTTTGACAAATGCGTTGTGTTTGCCTGATTTTCTCATTTGCCACAGAAGAGATGGAATTATTCTTTCTGATCAAATTAGTTTTAGCTTTTCTCATTAGCTTTTCATAATCTTTAGTGTGCAGATTGGAAGGAAGGGACTTTCAGCAATTTTGGCTGAAAGCAAAATGACTAAAGGTTGAAACCAAGAGTAGGAGGCAATGGGAATGCACCACTGTTGCAGAGAAATTTCCAGCCTGATCTTGACTGCATGAGGAGTTTTAAAACAGCAAAAAATAATTACAAAAAAAAAAAAAAAAAAAAAGAAGAGCCCAAGAAATCCTCACTGAAGTAACAGAGTGGGCTGTTCAGGTCTGAGGGGCTGTTCAGGTCTGAGATTGTGACTCACATGGTTGATCTCATGTAAATAGCCCAATGAAGGGCTTATCTGAACTGGAACTGTCACTTTTAGCTTTGGTTGGGTCAGTTTAGATCACTCCAGTGATTTTACTTTATGGCAGCATCAGCACTGCAAACCCTTACATGTTCTAAGGATGACAGAAGGATGTATTATATAGCATGGTGCATCTCATGAACATGAATCTGTCATCTGACCTAAAGCATCACCCAGCCTCCTCCAAACCATTATATATTCTGCTGCAGAGTGCCCAGTATGATGGAATTGAAAGAAGCAGGGGTGAACAACCTCTGAGCCCACAGCTGCAATATCTCACTGATTAAAAGTCATAAATCGGAGGCAGGTCAGAAGGCTCTTGCACACCCTCCTCATGCCTAGACTTTGCAATAGGTGCATACCATCCCGAGGAGGTGCACCAAGGTCATCAGAGTAGGTTGAGTATCTGCCAGAACCACACAGACTGAGTCACCACCCAGCTGGACTGTGTAGCTGGGCATCTCTGCACTGCATGATTCTTGAAGTTCTTGTCTAGCCTAGATGATTCTGTGATCTGCTCCAGATGAGGCTTGCCAGTACCACAGTACAGCCACAGCTCAGAACAGCAACAGAATGCTTTCTCCAAAAGGAAGTCAGTTATCTGGACAAAAATGCTTTTTTGGTGACATAACTCTTGTCAACATCAGGGCTTTCACAAGCTTTGTTTTTTTCACACTCCTACCCAGCTCAGCTTTGACCAGCAAAACAGTGAAATGTAGGGCAAATGCTCCAAGACAGCTAATCTTTTTACTTACATAAGAGCAATCAACAATGTAAGATTGATCACAGGTAGCAGATGCTGCAACATTCAATAGCCCACAGGAGAAGGAAGCAGAACGCACTTCATTCTGAAGTATTTTCAGGGAAGTTTGCTTGTGTGCCGTGCCAAGAGTGGGCAGGGCTTTGGGAACCTGAAGGTCACCTTGGCACATGTCCTCACAGTGCTGCCTGCCCTGCCCTGCAGCTATGGGACACCAGCCCAGAGGACACTGCTGGTGACTCGTGCAAGGTGCACGAAGAGCTAGAGGGCAGCAGGGCAAGGAGCAGGACTGAAGGAAGATGATGCTACGTGTGGTGCATACCTATGGCAGACGACCTGTAATTCTTTGCACAATGCTAGAAACCGGGGGTGGCTTTTAAAGATATTTTCTGTGCTGGAGCTAAGAATGGCAGGTTTCACAATGAAGCTGTTGTTCAATTATACATGATTCAATGTGTTTGCAGATTTGACAGAGACAGGGAAGTAATAAAACAAAGATACAAAGACTTATCAGCAATTCTTGCCATTTCTTAATGCCACTTCTAATCTGTGCCTTTGACCCTTTGGTAATTCTACTTCATTTTGTGCTCCTATAACATTCAGCAAATGACTGAAAACTTTACGCCAGTCGCTAGCTTATCATGTTTGCTTTATGACAGCCCAAGACAAAGGCCAATACATCATAAAATAAAAGTCCAACTCCATAGTTAGACTCTTGAGTAGACAG
Source organism: Chrysolophus pictus (assembly GCA_037305975.1). NCBI lineage: Eukaryota > Metazoa > Chordata > Aves > Galliformes > Phasianidae > Chrysolophus > Chrysolophus pictus. Next base: position 112,014,857 of record CM074576.1, on the reverse strand, counting down.
CTTGAATTTCTAATGAGCAGAAATTTGCTCTCTCGCTGCTTTTAATAGAAACTCAGGGGTTCCTGAAGAATCAAGTCTTTTATCAAATTGTCAGATATGGACTTGGGAACATAGCTTTGGAACGCAAATCAAAGGCATAGGCCTTTGGTGAATGCTGTGTCATAAGTACAGCTATTGCAAGGCAAGGACTCCTTAATATAGGAAGGGAACTCTTCATTCAGATGACTTGAGGGACAGCTCTGCATGCCGTCGGGTTGGCTGAGCCCCAGGGGCTGAATCTACTGCTGGATACTCTGTTGACCTACCAACTGCTCATGGTAGCACAGGCACAGATTACCTCCTCGCCTCCCTCTTGCAGCACAGCCCTACCTTCTGCCTGTGGGGCTGCTGCATGGTCATGTTTGTGCACTGGGGCTTTGCATGGGCAAAGCTTTCATGTCTGCAAAGGGAAGAGAGAAGAGGTGCATCAGTGGCAGAGCTGCTGGGGCTGCTCTAAGGGAATTTTAACTGGGAGTTTTACTGCTATGTTCTAAGGAAAAAACAACCTCCTCTTGACACACTTGGGGACTGCAGAAAGGCTGCCATGCACTTCTGTCACATGACAGGACTACACAGCACAAAACAAAGGTGCAAGGTGGCAGATTCAAAGCTAACAAGAGGAAATGCTTTATGAAATGTGTAGTTAAATTCTGTCGCTTGCTGCCAATAGTGCTGTGGATGCCAAAAAGACATTTTGAAAAATGATTTGACAGAGTCACGGGTAGAGCTATTAGGGGCTATTAAGGCCCTAGGAAGCTTTCAGGAACCCACACCCTCGTGCATACAGTGTACCAGAGACTCACCATTTTCATGCACTTTGCTTTATGCTTCTGCTACCAATCAACAGAGAGAAGAAACTAGAACAGATAAACATTTAGAGTGAGCCAGTATGTCCATTTTTCACATGAAACCTTTTATGTTGGTCTTAATATACATCAATACTGAAAGTTGTTAACCACAGTGCTTCAGTAACTGCTTCATAAGCAGCTAAGCCAGCTCAGCAGCCCATTCAGCCTCTTAAAGAGAAAAGCTATAAAATCAGTGGGAAGATAGTCATGTCTTGTTGTCCCTGGGCTAATTTAGCCAGCGGTGGCCTGCAAAAAGGAAGAGCTTCTCAGACACTTAGTTCACCTGATACAAACATATCCTCAGGGGCTTTCCCAGCCCAGATGCAAAAGATTGCAGCAGGCAATGATCCTGGTTCCAGGTCTCTCAAGAGCTCTGCCAGCACCCAAGCACCCAATCTGTAGTACTTTTCAGCTCAGGAGACTGGCATACGATAGGGAGGAGATGCTGAAATAAGGAAAAAAATAATAATTGTACCATTGCCTAAAGGGATATTGCCAACCTCTATAGATCTGCACATCATTCCCCACAAAAGTTACAATGCACACCTCATTTTAGAAGTCTTCCTTCATTGGTGTGAGAGTCCTCACCACGCTGCAAAGTGAAGGTGCCTGAGAATCCTACTGCAGTATTGGTTATTACACGTAAGGGCAAACTGTGTTTTAGCAAGGAATTTGTCCCCTGAGTTGTAACACGGACTGGACTTGCATACGCAGATGAGGAAAAAAACATGCAGTAACATGGTTAACAGAGAATTGCACGGTAACGTGACTCCTTGGCATAGAGATCTGCCTGCGTAAATGCCATTTCAGGCATGACAGATGGAGGAAAGGCTTTAATGCTGCTGTATTGTGCTACTGCTCCCAAACTAAACATCCCAGACCACTATGTTGCTGTAGTGCTTTGCCACTGTGCCCTCTCGCTACGTGCTGCAGTGGTCTTGTCTGCAGGCAGGAAATCCCAGAAGTAATTCCCTGAGGAATACCAATGGGAAACTCAAGTTTAATTACCTGTACTGCCTCAAGATTTTCTCTCCATTGCTTAGGAAACCAAAAAGGTGCCATCTTAGTGACCCTATGGACCACCTGTGTGAGGAAACACAGGCTTTGTCAGGCTTTACCCCAGGAGGCCAGCAGAAGGGATGGCTGACCTAGGGAGCCTCTGGCCTACTGATGAGGACCTTGACTAGAGGAGGAGACTCTTCACCTCCCATCAGAAGCCTGTTTGTAGCAGTGTCACAAGCACCTAATCTTGGCATAGCTATAAAGCCCAGCACCAATCTGCCCCAACCTCACTCCCTTGCTGGAAAGAAACAGTTTCTCAAGATTTCCCCGAACAACCATACAACTGCATTACAGAACAGCTTGTTCTACCTCAAGCCACACAGTTATTTCATCTTGTGGTGGGCCTTGGGGGAGCTACTTTATCACCAGCTGCAGCAGGGCTGAACGGTTTCCTACTGTTGATTAAGGAAGTAACAATTGCCAGACAGAGATTTACCTGAAGACCTCTGCTGAAGCTCTTTCCCTTTGATTGCCCTTCAGTGTCGTGCCTTGCCAGGCCTTGTTAAGGCTTCTCCATTGTTCTTCATGCTGTCAGTCAGTCACGACTTTGCAAAGGCGAATATGCAATTGAGATCCTTAATTAATGCCACGTAACGTTCAGATGAATTCACTGGGGAAGGGACATGTGAAAGGAATCAAGCCAGAAACCTAGCAGAGTGGGGGGAGGGGAGTGGACCCCTTCCAAGGATTTTATCTGTAGAAAGATCTAATTAAGCTAGAATAATATGCAAGCTCGTTTACAAAGAAAATGAACATCAAGACAAGCTGAAGCTAACAACCAGCTGTCTCCTCTTTGAGAGTTAAACGCATTAGCTCCAGAGGCAGAAAAGAAAGAGAAAAATAGGCTTAGGATTTGTGTATCTTAAAACAAGTGAAACCTACACCCACTGGTGTAACACTCCAAATCTTCCACTTCTTTTGCATCGTGGGGGCAGGTCTAATTCACTAGAAGGGAATGTGCCTTGATTGGCCGTGGCTAAGCTAACATAGGCTTTGCTGCCTGCTGTTGGCAAGCTCAGTCATCCCTTCCAAGCGCCTGTGGCACTTTCTCTCCATCCCAGTGCAGCCCAGCCCAGGCTTCCAGGCCAGGCTTTGCTGCTTGGGGATGGATGAGAGCCCACTTTGAAGACAGGGTGACTAGCAGGTAGTTGGTCTTGGATTTGGGATTGAGGAAAAGTGATGCCACGTTGGTCAGAGACAGCACAGAGAATACAAATAGTGTAAACTCTCAGATAAAAAAAAATAAAAATACAACAGGCTTTAGACAGTATTGATTTCAAATGTGTCTATGAGAGTTAGCCACCTAGTTGACCTTCCCATAGAGCTGGACATCATGTTCCTGTTGGGTGTGTCTACACTAGAGGGGATTTTTCAGCATATATATATTGCTAGAGCTATGACAAAAATATTTCAGTAATAGAGATGCCATTCATACCACTGAAGGAGCTATTTTCTTAGCTACCTAAATAGACTAAGCTGTGCATTTTTATTTTTATTTTTTGCAAGCACAGATGAAATTATATTAGGGCCAGCACAGATATGAATTGGGCATGTATTCTCCCAACTAGTATATCTCGGAGCAGACAGCAAAAATTTTCAAGGCAGACTGATCCACATGCACATTATCAGTATCACCATTACACTTTACCAAGTCACTAAGAGAAAAACAAACCTAGGGAAAAACATTCACTCCGGTATGAGAAGTCACACAGCTCTGACAGAGAGCCAACAGTACTTAACTCAATTTCTCCCACACTTTATTTAACTGTTCCATTGGGTGGTCTCTCTGCAGATGTCAATGCACTGAGGATGTCAATGCTTCCTTTAGGGCCAGGAAGCTTCTACCTCTGTCTGAGCTTTACCAGAAAATAAACGTATGCCCCTGAACTAAAACCATCAAGAAATCACAATCAAATCTGCATACTCTGTGTGACAGCAGAGAACCTGAGCTGCCTTCAAAACACAATGCAAAGTGCTTGGATTCCCCAGCAATGGCTTGTCAGGGATGCATACATTTATTCCAAGGAGAGACAGGCTTGGGGGTCAAGATGAAGACACAGATCAAACAGCTTGTTCTCTCCACTGCAGCTGTCTATTAAACAGAAACGTAAAGCATTACATTATTATAGGCAAACTTGCTCTACTCTTTGTCCTCTCCATTCCTTAGTTGAAAGGTGGAAGTTAAATTATTTCTGTTTTTCAGGAATCAAGATTGTTTCTGCATAAGCATAGAGCAAATCAAGATCTAATTTTTTAGCAAGCCTACCTGCTTTTGAAGGCAAAGCATATATTGGTACAGTATGATTGAAAAGACCAAAATGGTTTATTTGCCTTTGGACACTCCATTTGAACCATTTCAGATCTGGCTCAGTTTCAGCAGTCTGAACAACTTTTTAGCCCATTTCAACAGGAACGCAGGGAGTAAGAATTCCCAAATGTCCTTGTTCAGATCGTCTCTAATGAATGATATGATTTCCCACAGTTTCTTCTCATGGGGGGCAATGGGAATGCCCACATAAATGGAAATCTAGAGATGTGGAGGTCTTTATTACACCGAGAAAAGGTGAGTACAGACACTAAACCTAAGCAATTTTTGAATACAAGGCATAGCATTAAAAGTGCTGGAATATTCTTAAGTAGGAAATTATTTAAAGGGCAAGCAGGACAACAGTACATCATTGTATAGTTAACACGCATGTATAAGGCCTGTGTTATTTTTAAAAAGGGCAAATAGACTATGAAGAAAATAAACAGCTACATATCAAGATCTGGACTCGCTACTGACTCATCAATACAGCTGCCTCCCCTCCCCACAGTTTTATTTGGGAGAAATTATTTGAAATTTCTTGAGATTTTTTACTGCGGTTTCTCAAGTATTTCTAATGGGTCATATATTAGCTGCAATGCACAGTCTCCAGCCTTCTATTTAAGTAATATTTTGTTCTGGTGAGCAGTGCAAACATGGCCTGAGAACAGACTGCGATCTCCTCCAGTCAAATTCACAAATGTAATTTGGCTTTTGTCTCCTGCTGCAGTCTGCTGCTGACAACATGCATTATTATATATGTGATTATTAAGGTAATCATAAAATACGACATGTTATTTGATGTTGCTACTAAAACAACAAAGGTCTCTGATTGGCAAACACCATCTTTGTCAGCAAAACACGCCTTTCTCAGTTGCATACCAGGATACGTTATCCTGGGTTTTACCCATATACTCAGGAATGTTTGACATGACTATAAATAATTCAGTCCTGACACATAGTTTTTCAAAGGCTCAGTCTCAGTTATAACGCAAGATAAAGCAAAGTGCCTCCTTCTGAAGGAGGGAGTATGAGAACCATACTCTGACCATTTTCTTTACCTGAGTGACTTTACAATGAAGATGGCATTTCTGAGGCCACATCTTTGTGGGAGAATGCACCCGGCTGAGAAGTTGGAACAGGCAGAACCGGTGGAAAATCCCCAGTACAACACACAGATGGGAGAGCCAATGCCGAACAGTTAACACATTCCTGGCCCGAAGAGATTTCCTTTCCACAAGTTCTGGCTCGCTGAGGGCAGGGTGATCTCAGACGACAGGCTTACAGGCCATCTCTCTCACTGGAACACACTGCAGAGAATAGGGTTAAAATATAAAATCACTGGTTAAGAGAGTGGGAAGATGACCTGTTCCAGGGATACAGGGAGTATCTGAAAAAGTCGAAAGAAAGGAGATCCAGAAGTTCTTTGCACTTGTCCGCAGCATTAGGACCTTGAGGCAAAAGGAATTAAAAAATGAAAAGGGAATAACCCATTTTGGCTTTGCCCTTCCAGTGTGACAGAAGTGAAGACCAAGTCTCAGTTCAGGGCTTGGGATCTGATACTTATGCTTGCTCCAATGAAGTTTCTTTGGCTTAAGCGTGAAGTCCAGAACAGGAATCTCCTGCTGAAGACTTAACTGGCAGAAAAGGGTTAGCTGTCCTTGCCTAATGCTCTTTGCATTGTTGGATACCAGCCCTTGGAGGAGGAGGAGCAGAAAAAAAACACTGTTGAGGCCAGGAGTGCACACCTCCAGCTTCCTGAACATCTGGACACTGGCAAACAGTACCAGCAAAGTGCCACAACACAATGTGCCCAGCCAACATGCTGCCCTGGGCTGCCTGTTGTACATTCAAGCAAATCCCTGCCAGCTAGGCAGAAATGCCCCAACAGGGACATGTGGCTGCTGCTGGAGTCCACGGCCATTTACAATTACTTTACCTATCCTTCTGGAGTTCAAGGAGAAAATGCTGCCGAACAGGACTCCCCCCTTGGCTTTTTCCACTTCCCTCAGGGCAACAACTCAGGACTCTAAAAGAGAGTGCTGGTGAGAGTCATTTTTCTACAAGGACACTGCTCCCTTGCAAACCAGCAGGCAGCACCTGATTGTGCCTGGTTGTGCACACAGGACTAAAGGTGACATAGAGCATCTCCTTTTTCTTAGCCTCATGGAGACCCCTAACTCCCCGCTGCTGAACCCAGCACCAGTGAATGTTCTCTGCTGGCTTCCCACTACCCATATGTCAGACAGGGCCATTTATCAGCAGGAGCCTGCTCCTGGCCTGTGTGTCCCATACTTCCCTGGGCAAGGAGCACAAGGCAGTGCAGGATGCCAGTACCAAATGGTTGTCGTGCCCTGAGGAGCACTTGCTGCAGTCAGGGCAGCTTGCTGTGCTGACCAAACCAGTTACACCAGCACTGCCGTCCTCCCAGCCCCCCATACCAAGTTCTCTGGGACGTGGGGAGGCCTCCAGGCAGCTGAGAGGTGGGGATGGGGCAAATGACTGGGGACAAGGTCAAGAGAAGAGGATGTGAAGCTTGACTGACCAGGCATTTTACTCCAGAGCAAGCTTTCTTGAGGACTGATACAGTAGGTGATTGGGAAGGAAATGGCCTTCAGAGAGAAGCAAAGAGTAGGCCAGGCCACATGAAAAGCTCAAAGCCTTCCTGTATATCCCAGCCTTTCCTGCACTCCTGCTTGTGATTCTATGAGCTCCAGACTGGCTCCTCAAGTTGGGAGACTTCTGGCTTAGACACAAGAGAGAACTTTTCCCAAAATGCCAATATGCTTTGCTCATCCTTGCAACATGTGGGGCAATGCTGCTGTGGCAATGCGCCAGCCTCGGCGTGCAGCTCACCTAGTATCGGCCGTTGTGCAAGTGCCTTCTGCTGTGCCCAGGAAAGCCTGCAAAAGCAAAGCAGACTGTGCAAGCGTCACAGATGAAATGTGACATGAGTTGTTGCAACACCTCTGGGGTTACAACCTAAACCTGTGGGTATGCTTTGTGAAAAATAAGCAATGAATAAGAGCGAGAAATCAAGCTGCATGTGAGTGTCTGGGTGGCTTCTGTGTGCTGTAACAGTCTCTTCACCTCCTTGTGCTGCTCCTGTTGACCTTGACTCCCAGTGAGAAGGCCGCCAGTGTAAATCAAACACAGACTAGCAGTGCTTAGCTGTCAAATTCCAGTCGGTGGTTGCTGGCAAGCTGAGTGAAACAAGTTTTAGGCTTCAGCGGTTCACATCTTGGTTGCAATGGACCCAAATTATCTGCTCAGCTGTGAGGCTAAGATCTGAACGTGCAACTGAGACTAGTATAACCTGAGAGGGAGGACAAGGATCTGGAAGGCTTTGGCCTTGCCACAACCTGATATGTAACCATGCCCAAGCCACCTTGCTTTTAGCTCCCTCGCCTTGCTTCACTGAATCAGGGCACAGGGTACTGGTGGCTGGTACTCAGGCTTGTACAGAGTTTGGTGACATTTCAAGTGACAGTGGTCCCAGAAGGGTCCCCACGAAAGACCTTTCTGTCAGGACGATACCTGTGTTCCCATGGACCTGCACTATCATGGCAAAGGTATGACAGATGTGTTTGCTCCAGCTCTGCCTGTCCTCCACATCTGTGTGAGAGAAACAAAGCTTGAGGCTCCAGGCTGTGAACAATTTCTCTCATGGATGCTAAATTCGCCCTAAAGCAGCAGCATGTGTTTTTTTTCTCACCTCCTCCCTCTCCTGAAGTTCCTTTCAGGTAACAGGCCATACCCAGAGATTCTTCAAGATGTTAAACAGGATATCTTAGGTTAGAGAAAGCTGCTGTTGTTAGGACAACACATATCACAAATGCTTCCATTGCTGTGCTCTCCCTGACTGGTCCCAACCACTCTCCTTCTGCTTCATGGCCTCTTTCCCACATGACAGGTTGCAAATGAGGTCAAATGCTCTGGAAAGTACTTTTCCTGTATATAATAAAAAGCTCCAAATGAAAGCATTTCTCAAGTCAGCACTGTTTCAGCAAAGATGCCTAAATTGCAGTGTTGAGTTAAAGGCAGTGTTGATCAAACTGGAGCAGTTGTCTGGCTTTGCACAGACAAACCAGGACAGCAAGATCTATAAGGTGGCCACTCACTGCTGTAAGCACCAAGCTTTCCACCTCTCGTACATCTTAATGGCAGGTTCGGTTTGTGATAATCTACAACTTATATTTGCACAGTGTGTCCATTCCATAGCAGCTTTCTAACTACAAATAGCAAGGTTATACATACTGCTGTCTACCTGAGGAGAAGACTATATGAGTTATCTGATATGCAACCTGAGGGTATGGAAAAATCAAGGGAAAGGAAACCTAGTTATAATATGTGGGACTTGGCAATGGTGCAAGGTTAACACACTGCACAGAAAAAATAAATCAGTGCAATTAGAACTGGCACCCAAAGAGTCTAGACCTCACGATTACACATCTCATGGAAAACATGGTTGGTAGCATGGAATTCTCTAGCACTGTCATGGGCCTTTCCTGCTTCAGATATAAGATTGCCACCTAGTGATCACCCCTACTAGGGCAATACCCTAGATTTCAATCTTCCCCCCTATAACACTCTCCATTCCTCTCCCTTTATCAGCAAGACTCCATTTATTTTGCAATATCTGATCTGATTGCAACCAGAGGTCATATAACTGTACAGACCATTAAACACCATTTCATTTGGGCAGATGCAAATGGCTCCATTATACTGAAATCCCATTACTCACACAGCTCACTTTAAGCACTGGGCTATCATCTGAGCAAGGCAGGGAAGGCAATAAAAACACAGCCTGCCCAAGACATGGTTCTTGCTGGGGAGATCTGGATGCAGGAAGTATTTCCAGATACTTCCAGATCTGTGCTGCTTAATATACAATGGGAACATATTGCCAGCAGCTAGATTTACATGTCTGGAACTAGAATATTTCAACACGTGTTGCTTTTGTGGTACTCTGTCCCTAACTACCAAATGTGGAGCATGGACTTTTAAATAACTTCTCATCCAAATGCATGTGAAAAGAGTATCCCTGCTGGAAACTTCTCACTGTAGAACAGCTATGTTTGTGCTGGAAAACCCAGCCATCACCACCCAATAGAACAGAAGAGAGATCTTGCAGGGATTCTTCTCAAACAAATTTACAAAAGCAGCAGATATTCCAAGAGCGTAGAAGGTCACGTAGCACCCCTGACTCCTGTTTGCTACCTCTGTTAAACCGGTCACTTTCCGGTATCCTTTTTTGCTGCTTGCTAGGCACTTTCTAATTCATACAGTGTTTTTGTAGCCACTATTTTGCTCAGTATCTCATAAATTTTTGAGGCCTAGTTTTCCTTTGCAGAGCTGGGGCTAAAATCTGTGCATTTCTGAGTTTTCTCATTTCAGTCACAGCCCCTGCCTCTGATTCAGCGTGGTGTTTCTGATAGGAACCCAGAGAAGGAGGAAACAAGAACAGACTGCATCATGCCCTCCTCACGTGGGTTGTGCTAAAAAGCTGAGACAGGAGAAGAGGAAGAGCCTGTGTTGGCAAGGGAGAGAGTTCAGCTGAAACTAACGTGCATCTTGGTATTCCTCTGCTTTAATGGAGTGCTGAAACAGGGCTATGATCAGCCTCTCCTTTTCTCATACTGGAATCCCAAGTGGCTATTACTAGTTCCTAACTAACTATTGGAAGCATGAGTCTGTCCTAAGCTCCCAGGGCTGGAGACAAAGCTGCCCTAAGAGGCAATTAACACTGTCGGGCAAGATGAGGGCAGGTTAAGATGGTAAAGGTCACGCACAGAGGGCACCTTGCCCTGACCAAGGGTGATGCTATGTTTGCTTCTCTCTGGAGAGCAGCATTAAGGAGAAGTCAAGCACAGGCCATGTAGGGTAACTCTGAAACAGCAGTGGAAAGCTGAATAGCTTGACTGGCGAGGAAGGATAGAGAGCTTGAGAATTTTTACAATAAACAGCTGATTCTCTGACCTGATTCAAAACCAGGTCTGGTAAGAATGGATGATGATTCAGCCTTGGAGGACTGATTAGTACTCTGCGTGCCCGGATGTGCTGGCCTCAATCTGGTGCTTTGGAGATATCCACGTGACGGAGAGCTCCTTACATCTGGCATAAATTGAGAGATTTAGGAGGCCACTAGGCTGAAACTGAGTCAGCCACTTACTATTACAGTCAATACCTGTCAGCCAGAAAGACCTGATGATATTCATACCAAGCTGCTTTTGGCATCCCAGCCTACGCGAGCTGGGACAAGAAGCCACATAGTGGTATTGGGAAGCTCTTCTTAGAAAGGCTCTGTGTGCATGCGGATGTCCTCAAAATGTGGTCAAATGCTTTTTCTATGTACCTACAGCTTAGTTCCTTCACTCCTCGGGGTGCTGCAGTTTTTAATAAAATATTTTACTGCCTGACCAGTTGCGGTTTCAGATCTCACTGTCTTCTCCACACAAAGCACAGCTACAGGTGTAGTGTTGTAGCTAGCGGAGTTCAGTATTGCATTTGCAGTTTATTTTCCCAGATAGTAAATGAGCCATACCAGGAAAAAAAAAAAAAACAACCAACCATCCAAACCAAAACAACTCCTGTTGTTGCTTTTTCCTGAATCACTGCACTTACATTAAAGTTTTTACTGATTGCAGTTGCTTAGAGGGAAAAGAGGGGGAGAAAATGTATTTTCCGCATTCCTAATAGCTCTATAATTTCCTAGTAGATAATAAGGTTGGGTCGTGTCATTGATTGCTGTAACTCTGGACATCCCGAGATAGGGGGGAGGTAGACAGAGGCAGGCTGCCCGTTCTGTGGAAGGGGCAGAGCCTCACAGAAGAAAACTAGAAAGACAAAGCCTACGCAGGTATGAATCCATACTAGAAAATCACTCTTCTCATTTCAACAACGCTATTCTGGTGAAGGTGAGCTCTAGTGTGAGGCATGAGCAGCTGCTTTTAACACTGAGTTCATTAACACCTCTTTGATTAAAATGCCAAAACTATTGGAAGGAAATGGCCACTTTCTCTAGGGCCTACTCATCAACATCTCGAGTCCACCAAGGGAGACCTCCAGCAACTAGTCTTGGTGTCTGTGACAGTTCTAAAGGTAGAACATTATTCTGAAAAAAGCTATACACACCACCAGACTTCCCCTATATACCCTAATATAACAAATTAATGGGAAATTTCTCCTTGTGTCCAGATGACAACCCTATGTCTAACAAGGAAGCAGGAAGAGGAAAATGAAATACAGTACACTGGAAAACACTGAATGCAATATTTACCTGTATAGTTACACCCTCTTTCTTTCAATATTCTTTGCTGCTTCTCCTGCTAGATAGCTTTCTGCATCAGTTCATTCACAGGAGCACTTGACTTTTGATTTGGGAGCCAGGACTGCAGTACATTCTAGTCCTACCAAGGTTCACCTGGGAAACTTTTGCACCTTTCTCCGCATTCTTTTTGGGCTTTTATCTCAGCCCGCTGCACACTCTGAATAACCCTGCTCAGCCATGTAGCCATGGAGCAGGCACATACTGGGGATATAAAAGGGATTTTCCCACTTGCTCTAACGACACAGTATATGAACATCTAGATGCCTCTGTGTTTGTATAACTCAGAGAAACATGCGGGGTTTAAAACTCAAAATACCTCAATTTGTTATGGAAATAAAGCACTTGCTTGCTGGGATAAGGTTGCTGTTTGCAGCTTACACCACTTGTTGAGTCAGAGGGAGGAGGAGGAGGAGAGGGTGGGTTAGTGAGTGCACTTCTATGTCCCAATTCTTTTGATAATGGTCCTAGGCAGCTGTATGCCGTCTTTCTGCTGCACACAGAAACCACTGGCAGACTGCTTCGGCCACTGGCCGAAGCTTTCTACACCATGGATTCAGATAGAGGTATTTATGGTGCCAGGGAGCCAACAGAGCTGGTGAGGGAAGGCACTACTCCAAAGTTGCATCGAGCAAGCACAAGATACTGTCCTCTCATCCCTCTGCCAATGCACTGCCAGCCTGGAAGGAAGCTGTCTCTTGCAGAGGCGAGCACGGTGCTCACCACATACCTGGGCTTCTCCTTCTCTCTCTTCACTGCCCTCCGCAGTGTGGGCTGTTTTGGAGCCGCACACGATGCTGGCAAGAGCCCAGCCCAGGTGAGCAGGATCTGTGTGACCCAGCCAGCCCACAGGGCTTGCACCAGGAACCTGGCACTGGGACACTGAGGAGTATCCACCCCTCCCAGGAAGAGCTGTTTTCTTTTAATACTGCTTCTGTTGTTTAGGAGATTAAGGGCATGGTTGAGGCTTGTGGCATTTTTCCTCTGGGATCTAATTAGAGAGGAAGAAAACTGAATCTGAATGGCCATTAACTCTTCAGTACCCACACTACTGCTATCGCCGTGAGAGGTAGTAGGACAGGAACACACACAGTGACACCTCTTGGAGGTCCCCTGGTAGCCTCCAGTGCTACCCTGAACCAGAGGCAATGTGCCAGTGCCTGGTTGATGGACATTACAAATAATCTGCATATTTTTATAAAGGGAAGTTTTTCAATATTTGATGTTTTCCTTAAAGATGCAGTCTCCAGTGTCAAGGGATTGCACAGGTGCTTTGATTGAAGGAAAATGGGATTTGAGCTGTCATGGCTACATCGAAAAGCCTGGAGACATAACTGCCCTGTACACTACGGGCATCCATATCCAGGAGGCATAAAAAGTGAGGTTTTTCTTTGTATTTAGTAATACTTTATTTCTAAATGTTGAGGGGCCCTTCCTTGATGATTAAACACCTGAGATCAGAAGCAGTGCTCACAGGTAACTTTCCTTTGTACAAAGACAGTGTTCTTTTTGACATTGACAACACCTTTGTTCTTCTCTTTAGAGAGAGAGTAAGCACTTGGCACTCCCACACCTTCCACTCTGCCTAACATCATGAGCGAGAGTCTGAGAACACATCAGATATCCAAAAGCAGACCCATAAGTAAAAACATACAAATCAGCTTTGAGGCCACCTACTAAACAGAATGACAGAATCACAGAATTGAAGGCATTGGAAGGGACTTCAAGAGATCATCGAGTCCAACCTCCCTGCTAAAGCAGGTTCCCTACAATAGGTTGCACAGGTAGGCATCCAGACAGGTCTTGAATATCTCCATAGAAGGAGACTCCACAACCTCTCTGGGCAATCTGCTTCAGTGCTCTGTCACTTACTGTAAAGAAGTTCTTCTGCATGTTAGTACAGAACTTCCTATGTTCAAGTTTTAGGTCATTACTCCTTGTCCTATCTCTATGCCTCTACCTATCTCTATCTCTACCACCTAGTCCTATCTCTACCACCAAGAGGATCCTGCTCTCATCCATATGTCTCTCATCTCCCTTTAGATATTTATAAACATTAATCAGATTCCCTCTCAAGTCTTCTTTTCCCCAGGCTGAGCAGACCCAGGTTACTCAGCCTTTTCTCATATAGGAGATGCTTCAGACCCTTTATCATCTTTATGGCCCTCCATTGGACTCCATCCAGAAGACCCCTTTATTGAACTGGGGAACTCAGAACTGAACACAGAATTCTAAATGTGGCCTCACCAGGGCAGATCACCTCCCTCTACCTGCTGGCCACACTCTTTTGAATGCACTCCAGGATACCATTGGCCTTCTTGGCCACAAGGGCACACTGCTGGCTCATGGCCAACCTGTTGTTCACCAGGACCCGCAGGTCCTTCTCTGTAGAGCTCCTCTCCAGCAGGTCAGCCCCTAACCTGTAGTGTTGCATGCAGTTGTACCTCCCCATGTGCAAGACTCTACATTTACTCTTGTTAAACCTCATCACGTTCCTCCCTGCCTAACTCTCCAATCTGTCCAAATCTTGTTGAATGGCAGCACAGCCTTCTGGTGCGTCAGCCACTCCTCCCAGCTTTGTATCATCAGCAAACTTGCTGAGGGTGGACTCCATCCTTTCATCCAGTTTGCTGACGAAGATGTTGAGCAAGACCAGGCCCAGCACTGACCCCTGGGGAACACCACTAGTTAAAGGCCTCCAACCAGACTCTGTGCCACTGATGACAACCCTCTGAGCTCTGCCAGTCAGCCAGTCTACCTCACTTAACCTTGCTACAGGAAATATTGCTGAAATACTGTGCAGTATACATCTCTTTTATGGCCACCAGTATACCAAATAACTAGCCAACTCACTATTTACTAAACAATGTTATGAACAAAATGTAAACTCTGCACAGAGAAGACTGCAGTAAATTAGATTTCTCATGCACCTGAACTCAGTCCCAACTCCAGCAAGGCGGTACTAACATTGTAAGCCCTTCCATTAATACAGATGAATATTTAGAAAGAACCAGTTGGTTAGAGAAAAATTTCCTTTGTGCTCCCTTGCAAATTACACTGACATGTAGTATTTGACCTTTCTCAACTCACTGTTCTGGGTAGTTTGTCCCACAAGAACATAGAAGGAGCTTCTGATCCCAGGACAGTGGCAGACTTTCCAGCAGAACAGGCTATGCTATGCTTTTAAGATCACAGACTATGAAACCCCAAGGCATAGTCTGAAGTGTTTCACAGGCTGTTAGTACTACTAATTACTTTTGTTCTCTGGTAGACTTAGACTTCTGATTATTACAATTATTTTTTTTTTTTAAGAGAGAGTAAATCACAATGATAGATTTAGGAGTGCTTTACAGTAAGCTTTGATAGAGAACATATACCAATGTACCAGTCATATTTACGGACATTCATCCAAGAGCAGCCACATAAATTATTTCCCATTTTGCCATTTCTGAATAATGCAGTTATCTCCTGCCTGTTTTCAGATGCCTGCATATATCAGTTTTTAGATAGCTGGGTATCATCACATAGCATTTTACTTAGAGTGAGCTTTGTCTGTTTTGTAGCGTATCAAGCTGGACCAGCACAGGCTGACAGGTCTGGCTCTTCCAGCAGATTTCTTGCTGGGTGCCTTTCCCTGGAGTATGGGAAACCAAGTCATAGAGTCAGAGAGTCATAATGTCATTATGGTTCATAAAGATCACTAAGATCATCTAGTCCAGCTGTCAGCCCATCCCCACCATGCCCACTAACCTTGTCCCTCAGTGCCACATCTACACGGCTCTTGAACACCTCCAGGGATGGTGATTAGACAGCCTGTGCCACTGCCTTACCTCTCTTTATAAGAAGAGTTTTTTCCAAATATTCAGCCTGAAGTCCTTGGAAATCAGAAATAGTAGGGGATATGAGAGGGACATGAGTTTTTCCAATCTTAAAGTTGTTAAATTCAGGATTCGTTAATGGGTGAGGTTTACAGTGGCCTGTATTTAAATCTTTTAGCCTTGACTGTGAGCTCTTCCAAAACATGGCCAAAGTGAGTGAGATCCTACCCTCATTCCTGAGAACACGTTACTTAAAATCTGAATGTTACTTAATCAATCTGAACACACACAGGAAATTAAATAACTTCTATTATCTTAAACACCTTAATTTAGGCAACAGTATCCTCAGCTAATAATATAGGACAAAACTGGAAAGGATGAGGTTAAACTTTTAATTGGTTGTTTACTGTTTCAATCCCAGGCAGCATTTACGTATGGACTAAACACGGGGGTGGTTTAGGAATAATACAGGGTGTACTGACTGTAAATAGGCTGCAAGTTATGAGCCTGTGAGCAAGCCATGATCTGATGTAATAAATCTCAAGTCAGAAACTCCTGTGGTCCGTGACATCATGGGTACTTGAAGCTCTATTTATAAGCTCTGCTGTGCACTGTCAAGAGTATTGCCAATTCAGAAATGCCTTCTAATTAAAATGTTTAGGATTCTTTTCTTATGGTCCTTCTTAGATGTGGCGACCTATTTCCAGCAAATTTAAAGCAACAGAAAGGCAGAACTGCTTGGGGCCACAGTTTGCATGGGGCCAGGCACTTGCATTCCAGGGAACCTGGAGGAGCAGACAGAGCGCACAAGGTTTGGGCCATCCAGCTGTCACTTCGTTCTTTCAAAAGCAGTTTTTCTTCCCACCTCACTGAAGTGATCTGAAACACTGACAAAGAAATATTTGAAGAGCGCAGTGAGGAAAACAAAGGAAGTGTGAGTGAAGATAAGATGACCCACCCACACCACCACTTGTTGTGGCCTTCTAGGGTCCAATCCTTCTTCCGTTAAAGCACAGAGTAAAATGAGTTTGCCAGCATCTGCTTAGGCTGTGGCACCTCAGGCTGCTCTAACACAACTGCAAATGTACCTCTGGGGGCTGGGAGAGGTGGTGGGGAACTAATGCTGGAAAATTGCCCTGTGTGTGAAAGGCTTTAGAGAGGAAGGCACCTCAAACATCTCTAATCTGAACAGAGAGGGACACTGCAAAATCAGCAGGCACACTCACTGATTGATAAAGCAGATAATAGGAAAGGGGATTTAAACAAGACAGGAAGAGAGAGTATTAAACAGCCTCTGAGGTTCGTAACGATTTAATTCAATCAGAGTAAGGTACAGGCTGTTGATTTAAAAACAGTGTCCTTGGATAATTGGTGCAATTATGTTTAAATATATTGTTTTGTCTACATCAATTTGGCTGCACCTTCCCTCAATACAGCTGGAGAAAATGGACATTTCCGTGTGTGCTGGAAGACCAGCCTATGCACAGTGTGTATGTGCCTGCACTTTACAAGGACTGAGTTTGCAGCGGTGCTGCTGACGCCAGCAGGCACTATTGTGAAGCTCCCAGAAGAGGAAGCCCACCTTTCTGGTACAAAGGTATTGGTGCTGCCAGCTGAAAGTACCGTCAGAAGGAAAACAGCAGGTGCCAAAGAGCTAAAAACCAGAATACTTAGGTAAATCCTGTATGAAATATGCATGATACAATTTCCTTCTGCTTTCAGGATCAACTGATTAATTGTAATTAATTGAATTGTTGGGGTGAAGCCCATTTCCTAGAGGCACTTGTAAAGGATTTCCTAAAATAGCCCTCTGGAATTTCCAGGCCTCTTTCATGTCCTCCCAAACACAACTATAAAGCAGCCAAGTGGTCACAGACCGATTGTCTCCTCCCTTCCCCTGCTGCAGAGGGGTGGAGTGGTGCCCTCCTGACCCGCTTGCTGTCATTTCACTTATGACACGATCCCTGCGTTTCACTGGAAATAATACTGGCATCAAGCAGGAAGGAAGCGTGACTGACTTGTGGCTGCTGTGATAAATAATCTCGTAATGAGCATTAATGCTGGGGAGAAGCATAGCCAAGGAAGAGTGTCCTGTGCTTGGACTTGAACTCAGTCCATCTTAGTTTCTGACGACTGTTTCCAGCCAGCAATGATGTCTTGAAACTCCTGATACCCAGAGGTGCTTAGTTCAGTCTTGGTGTTTTCTAAATGCGTTCATTCTCATAGCACAGACTGCTATCTCAAAGGCTTTAAACGGAAAGCAAACGCTTGGACCTGCGAGGCGAGCAGTCAGGAGCCAGGCTAACAGGCTGCAGCCACGCACTGATGGCTGGAGACAGTGACCAGAAGCGGCTCCCAGCTGGCAGTGGCTCAGCTTCCTGTGTGACATGAACCATGGCTTGGGGCCAGCAACCTGGGAACAAAGTACCCTCAGTACAGCAAACAGAGATGCCAGGGACTGGGTGGCTTAGCAGGAGATGGGCTCTTTGGTTTTTCAGACATAGCCTTCCAGTGCTGGGGCAGTAGTGTCATTCAGGCCTTTTAACTGCAGTGAACACAACCAGAGGATGGTGTGTTGGAGGTGGAAGCAAACCATTACTGCCAGCTTGCTGATACTGCTCTCCAGTCCCCTTCACAACTCCACTGGAGATTTATGATCTTGAACAGCACCTCCCCCTGGCTCAGCAGGGAAGCCCTGGCACTGGAAATGAGTGCAGCCCTGCAGACAGCAGAGCTGTGCATCCAGCCCAGCCTCTCGCACCCTCCTCTCCATTACACATGGACACAGCATTCCACCTCTCAACACGAGACTGGGGCTGGGCCACCTTTAACTTTAAGCAGCTTTCTTATTCTTGTGAGGTATAAAATGCCACACCTAGAGTTTCCGAACAGGAAGAGTTAGCACTTCAAATAAGCAACCTGATATTCAGAGCAGTTGCCTCTCACAGATTCCAAGCTTTTAAACAAGGTTGTGCAGGGACACAAGTGAAGAGAAAACACTTGGATTAATGAGAAAAGTGAGTAACAATAGACTTAATTAATCAATAACCACACAGACACCCTTCGGAACCGCTGCCAGCCAACTGGAAAGTCTCTCTCTTGCGTAACAAGTCAAACTCTAAGTGCTTTATTGCTCAATGGAGATTTTTTTTTTTTTTTTTTTTGTAAGCCTTACATTTGCATTTAATCTGGAATTACTGACCTTTCATAAACATTGACCCTCTGGCTTTTTTTTTTTTTCCTTCTGGTGAAAGGACGAGGGAAAACGCCAAATGACATTGAACTGATAAATGAGGTGTAGTGCCTCAGAAACACCTATGGATGACATCTCCAGAATGAACAATGTGTCCCAGAACACATGTTTAAACATTGAATCTGAGTTGGTATCTCCCAAGGACATACTTACTGCATGTGCTCATGGACACGTGCTTGAAAACGTTCAGTTGTTTTTTTTTTTTTTAATGATAAGAGGCTCTGCTCTTCCAAGGACTACAGAGACATAGAGCAGGAGACAGAAGAACTGTCAACCTGAAGACACAAGATGGCCATAAAAAATGAAATGGTACTGAAGAGACAGTCTGGGCAACACTGAGCAGCACCTACAATCTAGAGTAGAAGTGGATTATCTCAAACCAGAAGACAGTACTCCATTATCAGGAGTAACTACACCTGCAGGTGCATTCAGATGTGCCAAGAAAAAAAACAACAACAAAATAGAACAAGAAAAACACTAGTTTCAGCCTAATGGGAAAAAAAACCAAAACAGTTCCTTTAAGATTGTCCTTCCTGCAAGCCCACCACTTAGTTGAACAAATCAGATGCATACAGCAGGACAGGATTCCTCCTCATCTGAACTAATGTACTGTTCTCAGTGGAACACTCCAGTTAGTCACCACATATGCAGAAAAAGAAGATGCACAGACATGGGTTCACTTGAAGAGC
Organism: Chrysolophus pictus; assembly: GCA_037305975.1. Classification (NCBI taxonomy): domain Eukaryota; kingdom Metazoa; phylum Chordata; class Aves; order Galliformes; family Phasianidae; genus Chrysolophus; species Chrysolophus pictus. Next base: position 111,995,516 of record CM074576.1, on the reverse strand, counting down.
AGTTTCCCCATTCCTCTTTATGTCTTGACTGCATGTGACAGCACAAGAGATTCCTGGACCCCTCCTCACCTTTTCCAGGTGGATACTGATTCCTGATCCTTCGCAGGAAGCCTGGCGTTTAGGAATCCAGGCACTGGAATTTTTTAGTCCTTCTCCCAGAGTTCCCAGCATGCTCAAGAGGAGTAGTTTGCACTGGCCTTGGGCTACATTTGATTCACAAATGCGATGAAAATATGCTTTGTACCTCCTTACCAATATTTCTGAGTCTGCATGTTTCTTCTGCAAGCTGTTTTGCAGTTGTCAGCATGCTAAAAAATAAAGCACCTTACTCTACAATACAGATTTGCCACTTCTAAGTCATCTGATGAGGCTTTTAAAATCCAGAACTTCCCCCCACGCTTCTCCATACACACTCATTCTCCCATGTCATGATAAATGTTCTGAATCAGACAGATATTTAACAAACACAGAGAAAATCCCACTGGAAACAAGTACAGATTTATAGAAGTTTTACAGTGATGATAACTGCTTAGATTCTAATCACTGCATCTAATAAAAAAATCCATCAGCCAAGCACCAAATTTCACAGTGACATCAACACATTAAGTTATGCAATGAAGAATATTTTGCATACTATGAGACTACAGAAGGGGCGGAGAACAGCAAGGAGAGCAAACTGCAGAAAACCAGAAGCGTATGTGAAAGAATAGTATTTTTCTTATTATTTTGTAGTTTCAACACCCCTGTGTTAGTCAGAGTTTTTTGTTGTATTTTTTTTTCTTTGCCTTCTGTCAACTTACAAGAAGCACCGTTGAGTAGACAATGTATGTAGTGAATGTAGCCCTGCAGATCTGCACCAAGCTTGGTCGTTCTGGATTGGTGACTGCAAAGAGCAGGTCATTTGGGAGGATGGCTGGGCAGCTTTCTGATCAAGGTTGTGCAGTTTGCATAGGAAAGGGAGGAAGAAGAGTCTATTTCCCTAAGCCAGGAGCTCTGGATTTGATGTTACCCTTCGTTTTCATTAATCACGTTTAGTGGTCCAAGCGCTGCTACTCTGAAGCAAAAAAGGGATGAAAGATAGCCGTAAATGCATTTCTGACACAGCAGCATATTATGGGAAACTTCTGTTCATCCAAGGAACTTGAGAGAAAACAGAGGCCACATGACTCAACTAGTCTCCTGCATTATTCATCTCTGGGCCACACTAAGGCAGAAAGTGCTGATGAACATCTAGACACTAGGATGGATTTAACTCTGGTCTGTGCATTTCCCATCAGCTTTTGGGCATCTCTGCACTGTGCATGGGATAAAGATGCTCATGTTAGTGCTGAGCTGAGCCAAGGCTTCCCTGAACATCACTGCAGCATGCTGCTGTGCTGACATACTTGGTTTGACTGTGATTGCAGAAAGGCTACTTTTAGGCACTTCTGGGCCACAGTGTACAGCTTTCAGACCTAAGCAGGATGGGGATGGAAGGAACAGAAAAAAATAAACAAAAACAAACAAACAAAAAAAAAGAGAAACCAGATAGCAGGGAGCAATAGTAACAGCAAATGGCATGCTGAAGATAAACAGCATAGTTTATAAACAACATAGTTATAAATAATGTAGTTTATCCTTACATAGTCATATCTATGCTAATAACATCTCCGTTATGAAGTACTTTCCTCATTATGCCTTTACAGGTAAGAAGTCACATCAATCTGCTGTATCTCAGGAGGTTCTTAGAAACTAGGATTATCTGTGACTAGACAACACAGGGTGCAGGGAAGCTGGAATTCAAGCTGCCATCCTTAGCGGGCCAGCAGCCTTAGACACAGCCTCAGTTTTACATCTCACTACCTAAAAAGGTTCCCAGAAGGAGTTCTTCCCTCAGCCAGGGTGTTCATCTGGAGCAGCTGTGAGCTCAGCCACAGTCTGTTGTGAGCTGGACCAGGTCTTGCCAGTTCACACTAACCTGTCCCAACATCTCATCCTTACATGCCATTAATAATGGCAGTGTGACAGAGCCTGCTCCTTTCGCCATGGTGAACTTTAGACAGGAATATTCCAAGTTTAATCTTCTTGGAGGAGGCATGTTCATTAGGTTCTGTTAACTCAAATAATTTTTACAGAACTGAAGCAATGTGTTACCATATGTGTTATGTGTTATCATAAACCTGCGATAAATACCTGTTATCTCAATTAATTTCAGAGGAACTGCACTGAAGTCAGTGAGGTTATCACTGCTACGATCCGTGCTAGAGTCTAGATCCGTGCTAAGTCAAGACCCAACAGGTCTTGATTTAATTATTCTCCCTCCTAGCGCTTAACTTGGAGCATGCAAGTAGTTCAGCTGAATCAGACTATGCCCAGAACGAATACAGTTTGTTGGATGGGAGTCACAGTTCTTGTCATCTTCCAGAGTTAAGCTCACAGTCTTACATATTATGTTGAAAAGTTTAAGGTAGGGCCATGACTCATGATCTATCACTGTTTAGGAACCTCTATATTTGATAAAATAAATATCTTAAAAAAATAAGGCAAAACCAAAAACATTGACACAACAGAAATATAAATTATCAGCAAGTGTCTTGGGATGAAGAGAAAAAAACTAATCAAGGTTAGATCAACCCAGTTCAAGGCAAACATACTATATTTCTATGTATACAGTGGCAACTCACATGTAGTGTTATTAAGTAAGAGAATATACACTTGAGAAAATCTAATGTTTTAATTCAAGCTTGGTGGATGCTCTTTAAAAATGTACTTCTTATACCATAGATTGCTGATGATGCAGTTCAAAATCTGTTTCTCCTGTGTGCTGTTGAGCTTTTCTCTCCAGGCACTGGACAAGGAATACAGGCTTCTGAATTTCACAAAATTTCTCTCCTATTCAACCTCTGAAATAGTGAAGCCCTTTGGCTATGCCAGGATATTTCCATCAATATCTTTTATTACTATGAGTTTAGTTATTTGTACATTTGTGAGCGCAGTCACTGAGATACAGGCAGAGTCCCATTGGCATCCCCGAAGCCTTCTATTTAGTGACACGACAAACCCATTCCCTCCAGTTCTTCCTTTCCTTTCACATCCCTGAAGATGAGGAGTAGCCCATTTGTTACCTCTGTAGCCTATTTCACCCAAGTCCTGCTTTACAGATGCTTCTGGAACTAAAGGGCCTAGTTACACCTACAGAGATACAAAGGTTTTTTTGCTATATTTGTTTTACCCAAACCTCTTGTCTTTCCAGAGGGAAGGGGAACCCAATGGAGATGACCATTTACGTTTACTGATAAGGACCTCACTGATCCCCTCTTTACAATACAGAAAATATGCTTAGACTAGCTTTGTTTTTAAACATGAACAGAGACCTCAGAGCCTCCAGTGCTGCTTCACTGCTTCTTCTCTTCTCGTTTTCAGTATAAATCTACTTCCAATACTTAACCAAAATCTTTTGTTTATACAAAAAGAACTGCCCACTATTTGTTATATAACCCTTCAGCCACGGAAGCAGGGAACAATTAATCCCTGTTCCTTTCAGAACATCATCAGAAGATGGTGTTTTCTATGTTCCCTCTCAATCTTCTTTTTCCTAAAACCAGAAAACCCAATTCCTTCAATCATTCCCATATTCACCAGGTTTTCTAGACCTGTGACCATTTTCATTACTCACTTCTAATGCCATTTCCATTTGTGCCTCGTACACAGAAATGCTAGAGATGAGATGTTTTTTCTCTGATAATAGCAGAGAGCTTCTGCTGAGATATGTCAGAATATACCACAAACTGGATTAGATTTCCTCCAGCAAAGGAAGCAATTACATGTAGGCAAATTTAGCAACTTTTAGAAACTTTCTGGTATTATTGTGAGAATATCTCAGTACCCTGATATGTCCAGTACACAATTATTAAAATATCAAGATGAACTGTAACTGTGCACATTATATTACTTATGTTATTCTAACTCTTGGTCTCATTACCTCAGACTTTTTCATCCCCTGGTTGTGTCTCTGATACCTTGTGACTGTCTCGTAGGAATGACTATCCTTCAGTAGATCCATAAAAAGTCACTCAGTCCATTGGGATTTTAGCTTGGTGAGACTGTGGGCATTAAAATGTTTTTCTTAAGTAATAAAATAATGCATCAAATGTATAGATAATAGTATAGTATAGTATATACCTAATAGTATAGATAACAAAGAGAATTAATCTGGTATTAGCAAGACTGATGGGAGGAGTTCAGGCTGGAGAAGAGAGGAGCAGAGCGCTGGCGACAGCAAGTCCTTTGCCTTCTCTGGCACAAACCCAGAAAAGAGGAGCAGCTCGTGGAAGTGCCTGTACACCAGCCCCATGAAATCACTTGATAAGCCGGAAGCGGAAGAAGTGAGGTTACGTTCTGCACGCTGATGCCAGTCCCTTGGCAGAAATGGCTCTTGGATTCTCATTGAATCTCTTTGTTCTCCTCTGATGTTGTGAACAATGTGATTCTGTTTCTACCCATGAATGCGACTCCTTATGGCTCACTGTAGTTGTTTTACTCTTTACATAAACCTTAGGAACCAAGGTTGGTTTTTTTTTCTTTCTTCACAGCAGATGAACTTGTCTTTCAAAACTGTCCTGTGGTTCTCTGCACAGCAGAGATAGCTGGGTCGTGTCTGGATCATTACCGTGAAACACCGTTAGGAGGAGAGTTAAGGGCAGTCAGGTTGCAGCATACAGTGCCATGCAATGTAGGACAGCTATTTAGGTCCTTCTCCTGTCACAGGGGTTCACGTTGTCATCAGTCTGTTCTCCAGCCTGCCAGCACAAAGTCACCAGGTGCAGCCGGCCTGAGCTAAACAAGCGTTGTGTTTATGAACAGCACCTCAGTGAGATGCAGGGAGGGAGTGATCAGTTTCACAACAGAGGTGACAAGTCACTCACAGTCAGCAGCATGGCACACATTTTTTGCAGCATGCCAGCTCCTCAGGCCTCCTGTTCATCACTGCTAGAGAGGCTGGGATAGAGTGTCAAAAATGTGTAACAGGAGTATGAAGGTCTGGGGAGATGATTAGGCCATTTAGTGCAATGTGCTTACCCACTTAAATATTTTCCTTCCACTCAACCGTTCCTTCTTACTCTTTCCTGCTATGCTGTGATTCTCTCCCTTCTGCCTGCAGACACAAAGCTCTAGCTGTTGCTTGATCTCATTTCTGTGACATTTCAGGCACTCTTCCTGCTGACTTGTTCCATCTGGTTATTACCCTTTGAGTGAGAAGCAGTTCTGCCTGCATCGCTGTTGAGTCTCCTAGGCTGTGTGCTGAGTGTTTCGGCTCCTCCTCCCTGAACAAGCAGGCTTAAGCAGGTTTATAAATAGGAGTTTTGAAATTAATGAGAAGGGGTGCGGGGGTGAGGAAGAGAGAAACCGTGCCGAAGCCACTTTGGAGGCAGATCCTAATGCTCTTCAGAATGACAGCTTTGCAGGCACAGTGGTAGAGGGACAACTGAAGAAAGGATGGCAAAGCACTGAGAGGGGAAATGGGTTTACGTCTTGGCTCTGCCGCAAGTTTTAATATGACATTGGAAAAATCATACCTCCTCTCAGCTCTCTGTGAGCGGGATCCTTCTCCTGCTTCCTTCCCAGCAAATGTACTGTAATGCCTATGGGGCAAGGATGCCATATTCCTAAGCATTTGCTTGCAGATTAGTAAAATAAGGTTTGCTTCTTTCTGGGATCTCCTACTATCATTACAGTAATATAGACTTCTATTCAGCGTCAGTGCAGAGACATTCTCCCCTTTGGGAAGTGCCCAGGCTCACACACATGCCATGCTCTTGCTGGGACACAATATGCACCTTGCACTTTCTGATTTTTTTCGCCTCTTGTTTTTATTATCCCTAGTAAATCAAGCACCACAAGCACTGCTGGGAGTACTGACTTTCAGCCCACTTTCCAGAAGGATAAATCACATCCCTTATCTGTACTATGAAGACAAAACACAGCCAGTGTGACCTAATTCATACAGATGGCATGTGGGTCAGCAGCTTTCTATCCAGGCAACACTCTGCATAGGTTACAATGTTCTGCAAATGCCAAGTGTCACTGTACTTGATCTCTGAACCAAAAAAAAAAGGCAGAAACATATACCAAAGTGAAAGCAGAGGAGTGGCTGTAAGGCAGCTTTCTAATGGTGTAGCAGTACCTGTGACTAAAGAGAGGTGGGAGCCAGACACTTAAAGGCAGTGCCAGACCTGAAAAGCAACACATTCTGCTTCTGAAAAGCCTTCCAGGAGTAACAAGATTATTAGACAAGTATTCTGTCCTTGCAAGTCCTAGGACTCCATGTGACATCTGCAGAGTTTAGCAGATAGATGGGGGGATGAGAGGTCAGATGTAGAGTAAAATCTGCATACAAGTGCAGTGGGTCATGGGCAGTTGGCCAGGATGGTCCCAAATTGAGTCTGAAGCCACAGGATATTCTATCTCTCCGTCTGCAGTAGAAATAATTTAGATTTATTCTAGCGTAGGAAAACCAAAATGCAGACATCATACTTGATATACTTTTTGTACCTACGAAAGAAGGGATGGATGCTCCTGCATCTCTTATTTCTGGACCTCACGCAGGCTAAATCTCAAACATGCTGTTCTCTTAATCCACCAAATTAGGATTGACTCCTTGAGAGAATAGAGTAGTCTTCTCCTCCTTGTACAGATTTTCTTTTCAGAAGATGCTTTCTGAAAAAACTTGGAAGCTTTCATTTCCAACCATAAAAATAACAACTTCCTATACTGGATCTCCTTTTGGGACAAATTCCTATTTAATCTTGGTTAAAAATGGTCACTGAAAACAAACACAGTAGTTCCAAACATTCAGCTTCAAGAACAGCAGCAAGAACCACTTAAAACATTCTAGTGTAGTACGACGTGAAGAATTTGCCACAGTTTTGCAGCAGCCTCCTCAGTATTTGGGGGCATATCTGAACAGCAAGAGCACAGATCTCATTTACCCAGCTTAGAAAAAGCAATATCTAGACAGTACCTGTATTTTTACCCAACAAGCTGACGGCACATTTAGTAGGAAAAGACATTCTGCTGTTCCTGTGTATTCAGTTCTCCACCAAACTCTTGCAAAAATTTATGTGACATTCTTTTAGCTTCACCAGCCCACTGACTCGTAGAGGAGGTGTACAACCCATATCTTACATGATGTCCTACCAGCAGGTTGCTATCAGACAGCAATTTGGTTGCAGAATGGAAGATTGAGCCCTTGTACTTTATTAGTTGAATGTGATGGTCTTCCAAAGCCTGTTGGCAAAGTTCAAAGATTATGGTAGCATTTTGAAAGAGCAGGTTGAATTGCAGCCAGCTCACACAGTCTTAACTGGAGATGTGTTGAACTTTTAAATTAAGTCCTATACTCCCATCGTGTCCTGCCATGTAGAAGATCTGGGTCTTCTACACATCTACACATGTACACTTTTACACAGTAAAAATTCCTTCTCATGGCACCAGGACACGGACGGACTCTCTCTGTCACAAATTTTTAAGCGCTGGGAAACATTAAGCACTGTAGGAAACCTGCTTCTAGTAATGTCCCAGAAAAAGTCCCTCTGTTGTAACAGAATACCTTAGGAAAAGTCTTTTTCAAAACTTGTTGCAAGCAACAACCACGCTTGCTTACTTGTCCTTTTTGGAAGCTAGTTTTTTTATTCAATATTGCTTCTATATTGAACTAAATACCCATCCCATTTATCCACAACCATCAGTCACACTTTCTACTTTGCAGAGCATGTTGCACAACCACAGGTTCTGTTTTGCTACCCAGTTTTTTGGCTCCTACATCAGAGCTTTATCCATAGGAATGCATTACCAACCTACTTGTTACCAACCTACAAAGCAGGACTAACTGTGTACCCTACTGTACTTGCATCTGGTCTTAGACTTGTTCATTTCATCACGGTGAATCTGTTCATAGAATCATAGAATTGCTCAGGTTGAAAAAGACCTTAAAGATCATCAAGATCCACCACAGTCTAACCATACTATCCTAACTCCAACAACCCACCACTAAATCATGTCCCTGAGCACCACATCCAAATGGTTTTTAAGCACATCCAGGGATGGTGACTCAACCACCTCCCTGGGGAGCCTATTACAGTTTTTAACAACCCTTTCTGTAAAGAAATTGCTCTAGATCTAAAATGATCTAAAGGGATTGATCTAGTTCTGCAGTCTAGTACTGCACGTCCAGTATCCACAGGACGTGAGATCCCAAGGGTCCATTAATTATTTTTAAGTCCATGGATAATGACTAAGAAAAGGAAATCTACTTGACCCACAGAAGTCCATCCATCTGTAGGAATTTTTAGTGACTGGCAAATTGAAAAAAGGTTGAAAACCATTTGTCTGGTGAAAGAAGACAGGTTATGTTCCCTGGGGCATAAAATTTTGGGAATAGCTGAGGAACTCTGCCAGTTTTGTAACAGCTGCAGGGTCTAGTCAGCTCCCTGTCTGTGAAGATCAGCACTATGAACCAGCTTGGGCTGCGCAGAGTATGCAGCAGCTATTCCACCGCTGGATGAGCCACCCCTTCTGAGCAGTTTCTTTAGGGGTATTTACATAGAAATCAGTGATAGAATAGTGTAAATTAAATCACATGAAATATCCACAGTGCAAAAAAACTGCTCTTTACAAAGGGAGCTGCTGCAGGCTCCTTTCATCCTTTGAGCTCCTCACAGCGTTTGCACAAACTATTCTGAGAAAAAGTCCCATGTATACTTCAGCAGAAGGCCTTCACTAGGAAAATACAAGGCAACATTGCACTGTCTCTGCAAAAGCTTACATTGATGGCAGTGACATTGTGTCTACCAGAATGGAAAGAGAGAACTTTCCATTTTTAAACTTCCTATGAAGCTAAAGGTCAACAACGAGAAGAAAAAACACCCTGAGTCACTCCGAATGCTCCAGATGAATCTAAATGATACATTTGAAAAATGGTAACTCAGTGAAAGCATTCTGGTTTTATTTAAAAATCACACACACAAAATAAATACGTTGCAGAATGAAAACTGTGTTGTTTTTTTTTTTTTTTTTTTAATTTCTTCCCCCAGAAGCCTGCAGGGTCAACCCCTACATTAGATTTTTTTCCTTCCCTTCACGAGCACACTGCTCTCTGGGACACTGCTGGATGCCCACTCAGCATCTTCTACATACAAATCTTCCTGTCATGCCTGAAAGGTTTCCCCCATGTATACATATATATACAGCCTCTGCCCATTTTCAGTTTGGCCCTTTGCTTCGGTACGAGCAGTCTGCATAGCCTCAGTCCATGTGCTGAGACAGGAAGACACAAACTGCAGTGAGGTGCAGTGATGGCTTCCAGCACGGCATGTATCCAGAGGAAAGGAGTGCTCCTGCTAAATGGGGCATGGCAGGGCTGCTTCCTCTGTGATGATGCACTCTGTGTAGTCGTTCGTATCTGATGAAGTAATGCACACACTAAAACACCATGAGACAATAAAGAAAGCAGGAGAATATTACCGGAATGAATACTAGCTTCCAAATGTATGCCTGTATTTTGGCGAGTTAAAGAAACACTAGATAGAATCCATTCAAAACAAACACTACATAAAGGCAGAGCAGAGAGAGAACCAAATCCAAACTGCAATCATGTTTACGCAACACCCCAATTTAGGGATTAGTGCCACTAAGGTATCTATCTCTCCTGCTGTGCCTGGTAGCATTAAAATCCTATTAAATGCCTATGTCTTCACATTGCTGTATTGCTTAAAAAAAAAATCTGGTCCTGCCTGTAAAGCTAGACCTGTTTCAAAAGTGACAAACATCCAGACAAAAAGTGCCTTAATAGGGCTGTTGTAATGTCTCTGCTGTCACAGACAGACACCATTCTGAGCACAAGGCCACAGGAAGCGGCCAGGAGCTGGTAGGATCTGTGCTTCTTGCACAGATTTCCAGCACAGATGCTAAGCAGGCAGGGGCACAAGCTGCCCAATGGCAGGCTGGCTCCTGCACAGGGTCCAGCGAGCCAGGTTAGCAGCAGCATCTTCTGCTGAGTCAAGCCATACTGGCTCTCACATGGCCTCTGCTAGTCTGGCATAGAAATCATCTTTCAGTAAGGAGTATGATCAGCTGGGTCATCTCTGTGTGGACCCACAGTGAGCTTTAGGTGAGGTGTGAAAGAGGCCGGAGGCTGTGGCTACTGAGAAAAATGTTGCTACTGCAGCCAAACCCTCAGAATCACAGAATCACAGAATGGCCAGGGTTGGAAAGGACCTCAAGGATCACGAATCTCCAACCCTCCTGCCACATGCAGGGCCACCAACCTCCCCATTTAATATTAGACCAGGCTGCCCAGGGCCCCATCCAATCTGGCCTTGAACACCTCCAGGGACGGGGCATCCACAACCTTTCTGGGCAGCCTGTTCCAGTACCTCACCATAATAATGCCTGCTTTTCTGTTTATCCTCATTCTCCCATTGGTGAAATCACCGGTCATAGTTTTTCAAGGCTGATAAAAAGAAGCAAACTTAACCAAATAGCTCAGCTGAGGATTTCCTCAGCAGTGTCCCGTGCAGCAGGCATCTCTTCCTGCACATTCTCAGTTGTCTGCAGGACTGAGTGAAAAGGATTGCTTCACTTTTTGGATGTTTTGGATGCACTTCCAAGGTCACAAAAATGTTCACACCTTTTACTGCTGGCTGTTCAATGGCAGGTAAAGGATTTTGTAGCTAATGGGAACACAGATTGGAGCTAATTATAGAGTGATTGACTTGCCGTGGGCTTAATTGCTTATTAGAAGTCACACTGATCACTGAAATGAAAAGTCTCCGAGTCTCATAACATGCAAAGAAATATCCACCGGCTGAAGGATAAACATGGAAAGCTCCTTCAAGTCCAAGACACGGGTACTTGCACACATCTAATTTCAGTGAAAAATATGTAGCATTTCAGAACCAGTTTACACTAGAGCAGCTCTAGGGTCCAGTCTTGCCAAGGACAAGTACCAAGTCCCAGTGTGAGCCAGCTGCTGCTAAGTACTTGCATAAGGAGAGCACAGATAGGAAGCTATGTTTTCATCAAACCCTTCTTGTATTAAGCAAGCCTGCAAGTTCTCCTCTCACTCCAGGACACCAGCTTAAACCGTGCTCTCTTCTTGCCTTGTGGCATGTGCTGCTTGCTGAGTGCTATCCAAGGCAGACTGTACACTGCTAAAAGCAGAGGTAGCTACAGAAGGCAACAAGGAATCAAGTACTTGCTTATATAGCTTTACATGTCATAGTGTTGCCTAGTTTCAGGACCTTCAGTTTTCTTCCCCTTGCCCACAGGCATCAGTTGTGTCCATTGGCTTTTCCATCTCCATCTCCTATTTCTTTAAGAAGCTCCAGCAGATCAGCTTAGCACAGCCCTAGTCTACTACAATGAGCACCAGCAGGGCTTGTATTGCCCACCTCCAGCCCAGGCTCAGGAAAGTCCTGTGCTTGCCTTGCACTACTGTGCAGTTAAACGGGCATCCTTGTTTTTCCCCTCCCAAGAATCTCTGTTCATATTTTAACCCTCCCAGCTTTGGGCATGTTGTTTCATTTATCCTTCATTTTATCATGCCCACTGGAGTCAATATCTTCTCACTACTGATGTGACAACTTGATTCTCTGATGGCCCCACTGTCCTGAACCCCTCATGGTTACACGAGGCACTAGTTTACATTCAGAGACAGATTTTGCAGGGCTGCCTGGCAGCTACACTGTCCTCTCTGCTATTCAGATGTAGGTATGTACCTGATTTTCACCTGCTGCATTTCAAAGCTGATCACCTGGGTACATGCTGCAACTGAGAGCAGATCAAGGCAGTGCATTTATGATCCATAGCAGCTCAGGAGCAGAAGTGAGACACCTCACCCAGAGGTGCAGACCCAGCTCTGTGCTCTCACCTGCCTGTTAGATGCCTTGCACCAAGTCACAGCCTGTGCTCCACAGAATCCTTCTGAGGCCTGTGGCTTTGGATTTGGCCCTGCTTGCTCTTTCAGGGCTTCAGCAAGGCTTCAAGAGGCTCCAGCTAGCTCCTTTGTCACTGTTTCTCTTTTCCTCGATTCATACTCAGTCATAAGCAGCAGGAGATAAAGCCGTGCTAAAGGGGAAGATGTTTGAACATTGTGCTGTACAAACATGAAGCTGTGAATAACATGGTTTCCCCTTTAAACAAAATACTCCTGTGTGTGTGAATGGGAGCTCTTTTCACTATGACATGTTAGTGCAATGAATTCCCTGCACTGAGACGCTGCTCACAGCCTTGAGACAAGGCACAAAGGGAGTGCAAATAAATGAACAATACGATGGAAGAAACAAAGGCAGAATAAAGCAAACAAGCAATAAATAAAAATGAAAAGGAGATCCAGCCTGTGGTGCTTAAAGCTGTGCTGTGCAAAGACCCCCACACAAAGTAATGCAGAATTTCTACAAAACTAGGCTGGCAAAAAGTCTATGGGGAGTCCAGTCAGAAAAACATGGTGACTCCATGAGCAAGCACAGCACTGGCAATTAAAGGACAAGTGCTGCACAATTTTCACTTTGGCCTAGTGCATCCCATTCCATGGGATCCCTCTGAGTTTTCCCAAGGTCTTTCCCAGTTCCCAAAACACAGTGGTATTTGAGCTTAGCAGTGTACAGCAACAACCCACAGGCAAAGAAAAGATGTTTGTTGCTGTAGGGGCACTCTCTTCTTTTGCCCACCTAGCTCCAAGAGCTCCTCTACAAACAAATATTCCTCATACTACAAACTACACAAGACCAATTCCTTCTGCAAAGAGTCACGGGTAGTCTTTTACCCCAGAGCTTTCAGGCTTATGGAAAAAACGTGCCAAGTGTATATATAATTCAACTGGAAGCTAGCAGAAACAGACACAGAATCATATTAGAAAGCTCAAACTTGTACTCATAATGTCACAATGTCAACCACAGAATCATAGAATCATATACAGAATGGTTTGGGTTGAAGGGACCTTTAAGATCATCTAGTTCCAGCCACACTCTCTACAATTTTAAGTTAGGCATTTCTTCCTAAATAGCAGTTTGCTCCCATGTGTCTGCTCCTGCTCTCCAGACCAGCCTCCTCCACAACTGATTCTCACTTCTCCCTCTTTTCTCCTCATTCTCCTCCCTCACTTATTGTCATCAAAGCAGATCCATCCTCGCTGAACTCCCATCTCAAAACCCAGCAGCAGTGTCACTGCAGAAGAATTGTTACCTGCTCTACTTTGGTCTCATGTACAAAACATTTAACACAGCAGTTGATCTCAGAGCTCTGTAAAACAGCTTTTCCTCCTTTGTAACCATCTGCTTAGCATTACATATCGTGCATTACATGGCCAATTGCATTCACCAAACACTACCCTCTTGCTCACACAGTCAAAGAATTACAGAATTGTTAGTGTTGGAAGGGACCTTAAAGATGATCCAATTCCATTATATGGGCAGGGTTGCTACCCACCAGCTCAGGCTGTCCAGGGCTCTATCCAACGTGGTCTTGAACAACTCCAGGGATGGGACACCCATAGCTTCTCTGGGCAGCCTGTGCCAGTAAACAGATACGCTATAAGATGGAGAAACACAGCCTCTCATCTTTACCCTGATCATTTCACAGTTGGTTTGAACTTCTCAGCCCCTGGGCTGCTGCATGTTTCAAGCCCTTCTTTTGTGCTAGATCCAGTGATTTCTGATGGATGAGTTTTTGGCTAGGTCAGAAAGGTGATCCAGCTTGCTGGATGACCAAAAGTGGCAGCTGGGCTGCTCAGCAGAGGGTATGGGTATGATGGTGACTGCCCAGTACCTCAGTAGAGAACAAAGTATCTCATGAGAGCAGAGAACTGGCAGCCAAATCAAAGGCTCCACTGAAAGAGGGCTGCATGTGCTTGTTGCTTTTCAAACACATTTCTGCAACGCAGAATACTTCCATAAGATCTTTCTGCCCAACCTGTTTATTTTTTCCCTTCCTCCTTTTTTTCTCCTGGTTGTAATTAACTGTCAAATCTTAGTGCATATGTTTTGCTCATCTGTCATTTAAATATGCAAAAGTCAAGGCTTCCTGAAGACAGCAAGTGCTTATTTTCCTCTCTCGCTCTGGTTACAGAGACACCAGTACTGCTTAATTTGATTAAAAGAGCCCTGGTGCTCCACACCTTTAACCATTCATTCATGCTCCTGATCTACACTCTTACTTGCACAGACTCTCGTGTTCATGCAGCTGGCTGCTGAATAGCTCAGGATGAAAAATAACTTTCCCTTCAAAATGATTATTTCATTCACAGCATTATGACATAAACACTTGTGCTAGAACCACACACAAGACAACTTTGCAGGGGCAGAATGACAGCGAACAGCTAGGATGGAGTGGGGGACATTTACACTGGTAACCACAAACTGTAGCCTTATTGCTCTCAACATTTGCAGCCTTCTCAACTAAAATTGCCTAGTCCACTACATATTGAACAGGGTCAAAAGCTTGACCCATAGCTGCGAGTCGTCTCCACCTTCTTGCAATTACACAATAGTGAAGCATCTGCAACCTAAACTGTCCCTCACCTCCCACCACTTTCTCAAAATATATGACTCTTATGCAATCCATGTCTCTTCTTCCCAAGCAGGAGTTCATGATCTAAGGCTAGCCACAACCTGCTATAGTTCTTGTTTATTACTGTCAGCCTAGCAAAACTTGTAGGGTAAGAACAGCGATTTCTGCTCTTCAAGGACATTTCTCTACAAGGTATCTGTAAGGATCTCAAAACACTTCAAAAACATCCTTTAGTGATGACTCACAGCACCTCCTCTTATTGCTGTTCAGTGCTAAAATGGATTCTGTGGTTTCTCCATACCTACAGTGTGCTGGCAGCAAGCTCTCCAGTGCCTGCCGCTTTTGCCTCTTCCTCATGCCTCATTCCGTGTGCCATCTCCACCTCCGAGCAGGCTGACCCTCAGTTGTGTCCTGCTCCATGAAGCATGGATATTTTATAGACTCAACAGTTACCAGACTGACAGTACTAGTGGGCAAACTGTGAGTGATGAACATGGCAGTAACATGCAGTGGCAGGAGCAGGAATGAGCTCTGGAGGGAGGAGAGAGGAAGGAGAAGAGGATGATGTTGGGAAGCAAAGTAGCAATATCTGAAACCAGTATTACCAAAGAAGACCGTCATCAGGCACCATCCCAGGTAGAGAGAAGCTAAATGACACGTCTAACAGAAAGGAGTAGGTTATTGGCAGACAAAACATAATTTTAATATATGCCGACACTTTTCTATCCCCTCTCTCAACTCTAGGCACGCTTCTGCTCTGCTGTGCTTTGAAATTGCAATGAGAAGTCAACCTGAAACTGTCTCACCCAGGCATGCTATCAACAGCTGGAAGGTAGTAAAGTTTCTGGACTTTTACTTTTTAAAGACAAAAGAAACAGCTGCATCCAAATGCCTGAGCCAGGTCTACTCTTAAAGACTGCATGCACATACACACTGAACTCATCCATTTTCTTCCCTTCTGATCTTTTTGTCCCGTCCCTGCTATCACAAGAAAATGGCACTAGTTTAGTTTAAAATGGATTAAAAAAATTAATTGATAAGTACATTTTCAAGATGCAAAGAGTCAGGTAACCACCCCTTAAATTTCAGTGGGCTCTTGTTGTTTAGCCTGAGCTGTTGCCCAATTCCTAAACCAGAGCAAAGCCTTGCTTACAACGGAAACTCAGTGTGTAGTGCTCCTGGCGTGCAAGGTCAGCAGGGACACTGCTCCAATCCGACCCGCCCACAGCTCACAGTGGGAAATGTCACCTTCCAGCCTTTTGTGAGATCCAAACAAGCCTGCTGTATGTGTTTGGTGTATCAGAAAATGGGAAGAGGTTAGAAGCTACATTTTTTCTTTAAGCTTTGCAACTCATATTAAATGGAAAGGCCTAGCAATTTAGTAAGCAACTCCATGTAAATCTGCGAGTTGTTAAACTACCTTCAGGGTTATACTCTCTGATTTGGCTTGGCTTCCCTGCTTCATTTATGCACTTGCTAAGCCTAGTATTCTTTCTAAGCATTCTATTGCAGAACACATTGTGATCCCCAGTCTGGTGACCTCAAAATGTCCCCAGGACATTTCTGAATACCAACCATTCCCCTGTATGACACCCTCTCTGTTTCATTTCCATCTGTTAATTCCCTTTCTCTTACACCACCTCACAACCAGCAGGGAGGGCCTGGGGATCCAGGCAGAACTGTGGCTGTCCCTCATCACATCATCTTGATTAGAGTCAGCACTGCTCTGCCTTCAGAGAAAGAGGAGATGCTGCTCACTTTTTTTCTGCTCCAGGGCTGCTGCAGACAGGTGCAGAGCTGGGGCTAGGAGTAAAGAGCACAGTTAACTTTGCAGAGCAGGAAACCAAAGCATGCAAACCAGCTATGACCTAAATGCCTCCCTTGCCTATTCCAGAGCACTGAAAAGTTAGACTGCCTTCTGCTGCTGCCACCTCTACTCCACTGGGTTCAGAGGACACAGACAGCTGCTATTTGCAGCAACGGGAATAGCAGCAAGATGCAACCCCCAGCTCTTTATGCAGGGTCACCGTCACTCTTCCCACTTCCTTCCCTTTTCTGTCACAGACGTAGACCTCAGTATGTGTTCCTCATACCGACAGCAGCTACATTCACTTTTGATCTGTTGCCATAAAGCTTAATGCTGCTCTGGAGAGGTGCTGCATTTGTTTAAAAGTGCACACTGTTCAGCATGAAGGTTTTTGATCTTACTGAGGGCAAGCTCCTATTTAAAGGTGAGGTTAGCTGCTGTAGCTCCTGATGGGAGAAGTGCTGCCAGCAGCCTCTGGTCGGGCACAGCAGGAGCAGGCTCAAGTGAAGAAGGCTGCTCATCCCTTGCTGGCTGAGCTGTGAAAGCAGCCCTGCTTCCAGGAGTCCAGTAACAAACCAGCTCAGTATTTGTTCCAGTTGGCCCCAGCACCTGACATCTGGCACAGTATGTAGCTGAATTGCCTTCAGATGCAAAACTGGCTTCTAACACAGCTGCATTATTAATTTGTTGAATGACAAGAAGACTTGCTAAGGGTACAGGTAATAAAGGAAGCAGTATGTTTTAAAACTTAACAAAAATACTGATATGAGATTTCAATAACTTCCAGTAGGTATCTACCACAAAAGAAGCACTGTTTAAAGCAGCACTTCAATGCCAAAATATTTAGTCTCATTATTGTAGATACTTAAGCAATCATGTCTTAGGCTGCTTTGTTTCATAGCCAAATCGATCACTGAGGATTACTGATAGAACAGTAGCAGAAGTTCTGCAAAGGAAGACATAAAAGCAAACAGCTAAAGATCTCTAGACAAAATACCCAAGCAGTGCATGGAAAAATGCTCAGAAGTGTAGACTTAGGATCATATGACACAGAAAAGGATCATCATTAAGGACACAAAAACATGGACTTGCAGGTAGGAAATGCCAGGTTTAAAACTGCATATGAAACCTTTGTTCCCTGTTGGAGGAAGGACACTGTGGTACGATATTCAATTGCAGAATCACAGGTTGTTTTGTCTGAGGAACCCGAAACACAGTGTGTAGGGAACTGGTGAACCTGAACTCTACAATTATGGATAGGTGGCCTTGTACTAATAGACCACTGAGTGCTACAAATTTTATCCAGACCAAATGCAAGCACATTTCAACAATCTTTTCAGCCAAAGCTCACAAGATGGCATGAGAATGCTTTGCACTCATATAGGGGACGTACATTAGCTGTGGAAAGACAAGAGCACGCTTGAGTCGTCGTGAAGTAATTGAAGCACAGACTGATACACAGTCTGCCAGAACAGTGTCACTTCACTTCTTGAAGAAGCCTTTGATACAGCAAAGTATGCACTATTTCAGCACAGTGCATCATGTGGCCATGATACTTTTACTCTTGTCCAAGAATTGGACATCTCATAAAGTTGTAGATCAAATCTCATAAAGTTGTAGATCAAATAAACAAACATGCTTATTCTTACTGTCCTTATTCCACGCCTGTCGGCACACCTTGTACCCTGCACACAAGCTGAGTCCCACAGTGAACACGCAAATGGTATTTCTTCCTGGTACTCTCAACATAGTACCATACTGCAGGTCTCTGAGGTGATAGGCCGACTTATGAAGCCAGCTCTGAACAGTGCATGTGTCCTACAGCCACGAAAACACACTTATTATCTATTGCAATCTTAATGGACATATCATCAGAAAATTCTAAGAGGTTGTGGGGAAAGGATATTAATCTTATTTTACACATACAGGATTGAGTCTTAGAAATTAAAGGCTCTAACTTTTTTTGACTTGCCAACCTAGCCAAAGGAAGTGATTTTTTTTTCAGTTTTTCTCTGTTTCCTACAACTAGCCAATTGCAATTTGTTATCTTTCACACAATGGAATTCCTTAAGATAAAAGCATAAGCCATTATCTTGCCTATTTATCTAGCACAGAATGCTGATCAGCAGCACTTGTCCCTCTGATGTAATTCTTTTTTGAGACAAGGATGCTGGTGGAGGCTGTCTCAAGCTGTGTCAACTCATGGTCTCAGGAACAGGTAAAACCATTGTACACCACGTGGCCAATTGGATTTCATTCCTTGTTTCTCTTCTGACTGCATGGCAAATACGTGTGAGGGCATAACATAGCTCACTTCACCATGGGAGGTGCTCTCCTGTATTTCAGCTTTAAGAAGTGAGGGGTACCATCCAGTTTCTACAAACTAGAATCAGAAGTTTAACAAATGAAATCATCTGTCTCAGATGCAGTCACGGACCAAAAGTACTCCTCTGACCTACAAGTCCTCTGTATCTATCCTTCTGACACTTACCAAAGGAATACAAGCTCTGTCCATTCTTTCAACTGGGATAATCATTAAAAAATGTCTTCAGGCATCTTTCACATCTTCTTCTCAATCCTGAGCTGAGATCAATTTAAGAACACATCGGCCCTTTTGTCCTACCTTAGCCCACGTGTCAATTCGAAAATCCTTTTGGTCACTTTCTTTGCCAGGGAGAATCATTCCAGATTCCATACTTTCAGCCCAAGAGTGATTATTATATTTTCATACTTGTTTCAGCACTGGGATAGAGCCTCACATCTCCTCCTGGACTCCCCTGTTCTCCTGGCCTAGTTTTGACTTTTCTTCCTTCTATCTTTCCACACTGCATCATAAGCTGCACCCTTCTGTCCTTCCTCCTGGTGGCATGAGAGGTAGTTCAGAAGACCACACAATTACCTTCTATTTTCCCACTTTCTGCAGGGTCTTCTGTCAATGACAGCTATGTATGATCAGCCACTCAGGCACTGTGTTGACCTCATTATGGACTTCATAGCTTATGCAGATGAGGTGTCATCACAGAGCAGTAAAGATTCTGGCTCTGAAATGACTTTGCCATCTTTGAGAGCAGTCTTACTCCTTTACCTTTTGATTGAGATTAATTCTTTTCTAAATCCTTGTAGTCTCAAGCAATGGAGCAGAAAAATGTCTCTGAGCTTTACATTTTCTTCTTTCACGTTGTTTGTGCGGGCATTTTTCTCTGAATTCCCAGTGTGCTTTCCACTTCTGTTCTGCAACCCAGATGCAGTCTTTTGTGTAACTTTATTTGGTTCCTTCACAACTTCCCATAATGAGGGATCTTGCTGGGACAATTAGGAACTGGGTAAGTAGTTTCAATTTTTGATCTCTCTCACCCATTAGCTCTTTAGAAAAATTGGTCCGGGCTACAAACACACAAATGATCCCGTCTTTTTTATTAGCTGTTCTGTGATTTCTTATAAGATCGCTACATGCAGTAAGATTTTTACCATACTGTTTCAGAACTGATTACACTTTTACATAATTTAAACTTGGATATACAACCCAGAGCTTTTAGTAATAAAGTGTGCCTATCTAAATGCAACAGTTAACCTTTGAGATTTAAAGAGTTAATGTATTTTTTCCAAATTCTGATCTAATACAGAGGGTCAGCATTCCATGTGTACTCGCTAGGAGAGTGGGGGCTTCCTCTGATAAGTTCTGCAGCCTTAGGGAAAGGCTGGAACTTGGGAGATGCAGGTCCTGCTCCCTGACTTACCCAGGATTTCAGTGCAACCTTGGATAAACCACTAAGTACTGACCTCATTCGGTTTTCCATGAATCACATAGGTACAATAGCAATCTCTTTCCTCACAAGGCAGTTGGTGAAGGTATTTATAATGTAAAGCAGTGAAGTGATGATGGTGCTAAAGGGCTGGGAATGACTGGTAAAAGGAGAGCAGAGGAATGCTTTGAGCCTCATCTTAAAATGACAGAAGTGAGACAGAGCCCAAAGGACATGTCATGTGTGCCTATGACTAATGTGTCTGTGCCCACTATGGTCTGAAAAATAAATTGAAAGCTAGAGAAGAGCAATTGGCATTTTCATAATCTTTGTTATTCAGCTATCCTCTTTAGTGTTTCAGTGACATTATCTGGAAAAAAAAAAAAAACAAAAAAAACACAACACACAAAATTACCTCTTCATTCAAAATGCAGTAGAGAACAGATCCTTTCTTTTCACTAATTGGAACTTGTGGCAGCAGCAAAAGCAATTTTTAACTCAGATATGCCTGTTGAAGGATTTTCTTGAAAACGATCCAAGATGAATGGACAGCCATAATGTTCTACACCTCTTCCTTCTTTCCTCTTACGTGTTTGTAATGATCTCTACTTGAGACATTACCATGAGTTATTATTAGTGAAGTATTCCTAGCAGTGTGCCAAGTATGTTAAGCATCATTCAGACATAAATATTCACTCAGCAAGGTCCATTCTTACATTTCCAACTGAGTTAATGGCATAGCAACCTCTCCTTAGAGGATCTCTCTGCTAATGAGCAAACAAACTCTCAGGAGGAGTGAGGAGTTGTAACAGTAAGACGAGGCCAACCACTTAGTCTTGGAAGCCTTTAACATAAGGGACATTAAGAAGAAAAGCTGGGCTGCAATCCTCCTTTGAACCTTGAGCTTCAGACAGCCCTTCAGCAAAGCAGTACTAATGCAGAATATGATTACAATCAATTAGTCCTAGAAAAAGCTTCACTCCCCAGATTACATTAGTGATGCTGACATGTTCTGTCATGCAGCTGTAGTGCTTGTACTCAGTGCCACCACCTTTGGAGCCCTCTGTGGTCCCTGCTCAACCTAGGTCTTCTCCCTCTTTTCTCTTCTGTGTGCCCTTAACCTCTTCCTGTTTCTTGAGATGGTCCTTTATCTTTGCCTCTTACAAAAATGCTTCCAGACAGACAGCTGATCCAATGGGTCTTGATCCAATCTTCTTTCATGGGAACTGCATGTTCCCTCCTCAAGGAGAAAGGAGAGGTGCTGATGTCCTTCTTACTGTGTCTGAATGAAAATGAAGTAGCCGTTGCAAACTTTCAAAACTTGGGATTGTCAACCATGTTTCTTTAAACTGGAGTGGGCAATGCAAACACATACTTTCCTGAGCAGTTGTGAAACACTACAGAAAAGCTAACTATTATTTAAGTAATCTGTTCCTAGAGAAAAATTCTAAGAGTCCAGTGAGAAATAGAAGCAAGGAAATACCAAATTTCTGATGCCAAAGAACACTGAAATACTTTTTTCAGAATTTCAGACCAACTCTTAGTTCCAGTGTTAGGAATATCCTTATTGATGCAAAGTTATGTCTGCCTTGAACACCAGTGCTGCAAAGCTTCTATTTTAATATGTGGTAGTCCTCCATTTAGAAGAAGAAAAAAAAATTAAGAAAAAAAGCCTGGAAATTATGCTGTTTTCAAAACATTCATCAGAGCTGAACAGTATGAGTTGACAATACCTGACTATATATTGCTTTAATCAGAACTTGTCAACCGTATGAACCATGACTGGAATAACTTTAAGCTAAACTGCTTAAATCAGTCTAAGCCTTTAGAGCAGTTTAAGATAACTAAGCCACTTAAACTCATTAGTACTAAGAGTTAAACAACATCAGCAGCATGTCAGAGATCCTTTATTAAAGCCACTCTAGCACTGCAACTTTCTCAAACATGAACACTTTCAATTTTATGAACTGCCTGCAACTTTTTTCTATGTTGAGTGCAGCTGATGATCTGCCTTGTGATCTTGCCTGGATGATCAGTCATGATGTACTCCACAACAGAAGTCAAGTGTGAAGTTGTTGGGCTTATCCATTTTTTAATATTATACCAAGAGTAAATTTGACCAGAGAATGCAGAAAACTCTTTTGCCAGTTTTGTTCACATACCTAAAAATAGTTTATTATTTCTTGACATTATTTGTCTCAGCATATATCATTTTTAAAATTTTTTAAAATATGTGTTGGGGAGCACAAGGTGTGAGGCTCCTGAGTTGACTTGATGTTGATATGGCTGCATTACTCATGAGTGTCAAAGTGTCAGTCAGTTGTGTAGATCATTCCTAGAGCTCAATATTGTGCATTTTAGAAGAAAAACTCTTAAATGCTTTTAAATAAGTGAAGTAATGTTCAGGAATCTTATTCTAGTATGTCATCAGCAGTAATTCCATCTTCTCCTACAGAAGAAACTAACTGAGCAGCACAGGCAAATATACCTTTGCTGCTCAGAGAGGAGAGGCACATGTCAGAGCTGCAGGGAAGGAAAAAACAGAAGAGGTGTCAGATATGCCAAGGTCCTGCTCTCATGCATTAGGGCCTCCAGCAGCTGTCAAGAAAGGACACTAACCCAGTAGCCAAAGCTTTTTTTTTTTTTTTTTTTTTTGGCCAAGGAGAAACTGGCAGTCTGCTGCCCAAGACAAAGACCTATGTTGTCTGTGCTTGCAGTAGACCTGTCTATGTAGCTGCTCTGGATCTGTGTTTATTGCAAAGACCAGCTTCTACAGCTTCTGTCAGAAGAGGAAAAACATAAATAGAACATTATATGCCCAAAAAATCCCAAATTTTGCCTTTTTTTATGTCTCTAGTTATCGTGATAAAAGGTCTGACACCTTGCCATAACTCTTGCTTTTAGCCTCACATGTGCTCTTTATTCACAGTATATTATTGCTTTCATCAACATAAGCCAGAGGCAGAAGGAACAGGAGGAAGAAGCCTGATACAAAGAAAATACTTTGAAACTTCTTAGTGAAAAGTCCCAGAGGAGAGAGTTTAATGAGCAAAGTCCAGAGGTGGATGTAGCTCTCAAGCCTGTCACCTTGGTGTCATTGTTTCAGAAGCTCTATTCTCCATACCATTCTCTTGCCATAGAGGAGGACTGAATACAGTCACAAGGCCAGCTTTGGTTTCTGAAGGGCTGCAGCATTCATGGTGTTATATGAATTAAGTTCCATAAAGCTTCTATGGTATTAAAAGCAAGAAAAGTAAAGAAAAGCAACATCAAAACTTCATCCTAGTTCTCACGTGACGTTTATTAATGTAGCTGGAGCATTAGCTGTTCACCAGTCTTTCACCATTTGAGATAAAGGAGAAAGTAGTGGAAGGACTTCAAGTGGAAGAAAGAAGAAAGGCGTGAGCACCTAGTTTGCTAGGAATTTCAAAATTATGTGCTGAACATGAATAGAATAGCATAGTTCAGTTGGAAGGGACCTACAAAGATCATCAAATCCAACCGCCTAACCACTGCAGAGCTAACCAGAAGTTAGAGCATATAATTGAGGGCATGAGGAAGTAAAAGATTCTTAATGAAGACACTCAGCAAGAAAAATTTCAGCCTGAATAATACAATTTAGGAAGGTTGTAAGAAACTTACAGGGGGAAAAAAAAAGTAGACTCTTGTAATGGAAATAATTGTGCAATCTTAATTGTGGGTAAAGATAGGTATTGCTGCCTAGGATGAGCACAGCTGAGAGGCTACATTTTCATATAAAAATGGCAGAACTGCAACACAGCTGCAACCAAATGGTATCATATGATGCTGCATTCCTGAATAGCTTTAGCAAACATAGAATACCAAAGATTAGGAAAAACAATGTAGATTAAAAGCACAATAAAGTAAAGGTAAGTTCAGAGAACACGTGTATTTTCTATACATTTTTACAGGCTGTGCGATTGCACCTTATAATTCCTGGAGCAGGGCAGGGCTATGTTTCTGCTTTTGGTGCAGAACAGATATAAAAAGTGGAGAGATTTAGTTTCTAGGTCATAATGCAAGCTGTCGCACATTCCTCTTTCTGCCTTTCAAAGGGTGATGACTCTCCAGTTTTACTGAAGTTTTTTACTAAACTCCTTTTACCTATGCATGCATAGCTCTTCAGCTGGATTAAGTAAAGGCAACACCAGTCAGGAGAGGTCAGGATGTAGTCCTACTTATCGTCCTCTTCAGTGACTGTTTACAAATAAACTCTTATTAAGACACTTGATACAGTCTTTATCAATTTCCACCCAAGTTACCATAGCTGCATAATTAATCAGGTCTGGGGCGTAAAATGCATTTGAATTAATGTTTGGACTCTTTGCTACAATTTTTTCATTAAATGATTCATCTATTGATCAAACCGTGCAATTACTGTAACACTTTTCATTTCCCTAGACATGAAAATGTGGTGGATAATTGGTCAGCCCAAACATGAGTGCTGCATTTGAAATGTTTAAAATCATGTAACATCTTTTATATGGATGCAGTAGGGTTTGAATATGTTTTTAATTTAAATTTTTCCAGTAGCTCTACGTATGCAATGGCTCTTTGTATTTCTTGTCTTTTTTCTTCTCTCTCAAAACATATGTTTCTCTTCAAGCTTCTCATTCTAACAGACATCCTGACTGTGTTATAATGAATTAATCAATATTGTGCCTTTGCACAAAGAAAACAAGTTTTACATCTTATCTTAGATCACATCCACCTTTAGAAGTAAGATGCTAACTGAAGCTTTAATTTGCTATCTTAATTGAGCAGAACTGTTCCAAGTTCCTAGCTAGGTTCACAGCCCAGTTATTCCACAGGAGCCGCAAGTGAAGATCTAAGCTAACAAAGCAAAATTGTTTATTTTTAAGTAGGCTATGCTCCTGGGAACATGAGCAGGAAAGGCTGATTGCAAACACAGCCCCATATAGCCTGTATAGCAAAACAAAATAAAGCCCACTGTGGATCACAAATGGAGAGATTCAGCAAAGAGCAGCTCTCAGATTTCAGTGCCATCAAGATTAGCCTTTGAGACACTTGAAGAAGAGCAGAATAAATCCTCTTCCCTCAGTGCCTGCCCAGGGAAAGATTCGTTTCTGGTGCAATGTTTCTCTGTACCTGGGTGTACACAGATGGCTTAAAAGACCTTCTACATAATGAACAGCACAGGATTTTGCTTCCTCCCCCCAGGAATATGTGACAGTGACTCTAAGAGGCCAGCAGGGTCAGTCTGAAGTGTCATAGCCTGACTCTGATCATAGAATCACAGAGTCATAGAATATCCCATAAGGATCATAGAGCCCAACTCCTGACTCTACACAGGACCACACAAAAAATAAAACTCTGTGTCTAAGAGCAGTGTTCAAACACTCCTTGAACACTGGCAGCTTGGGAGCCTGTTCTAGGGCCCATAGCTCCTGCTGGTGAAGAACATTTTCCTAACTCTCACCCCAACCTTTCCTAACACAGTTTCATGCCATTCCCTCAGGTTCTGTCAACTCTTGGAGAACTTTTCATCTGTGGTGGTTTACCAATGCCAACTGCAAAATCAAAACTATACGTGCAACAATTCAGTAGACAACTTCACCCAAGCATTAGAACTGATCTTCTAGATCTCTTTAGGGGAAAGCTTTTCAATGAGATTGTGTTTTCTTGACTCAAGGATTGTGAAGTATGTGCATTTGGTTTAGTGGTCTCAGGGGATTTCTGCAAGGATATAAGGTAACTGCAGGACACAACTCAACCTAGTATTTCATTCCTTCTATGCTCTGTCCTTCTTCAGGAAACCTGGGACACCTCAAATGCTTGTGGGAGATGCTCAGAGATGTCAATATACTGGCTTCATTCTCCTTGTGACTTCTGCATCACTGGCACTGCTGTCAGCAGCAAGCTGCTAGGTACCACCACGTTTGCTTCAGCAGTCACTGTTTTTCTCTTCAGCAAAACAGCACAACCCATCTGCATATCAGATAATCTGTCACTGCCTCTGGCTTTTTAACTACCTCATGGAGACACTCCTTTATGTGCTACTGCACAGGTCTATCCATGACTCCTGAAAACACACTGCTTTCTTTGTTCTAAACAAGTTTTTGAACTTTGGTATGTTTATACGAAAAGACAACAGAAGATACAGGACCAACTCCCTGAATATATCTAAGCCACAGCACGTCATGGGGATCAGAAAATCCTTCTTTGGCTCAACCATTCACCAAACAGCACCTACCGTCAGACTCCATTTTTCACTTTCCTGCAGCTTACAGTTAAAGCAAACTCCCACAGACTTCCACCAAGGTCCTGTCAGTGTAAGGCCATCCTTTTTCAGAGTAATCCTACAGCAATAGCAAGAAGAGATTTGATAGAAAAAAGACTAGGCTGGGATTTTCTTCCTCGAATAATTAGGTAATTTGCAATAGCATTCTCTGTGGCATTTATTAAAATGCCATGACTCAGACATAGCTGTGAGAATGCTAAGGAGCTGATTTGCTTTCCCGTTAGTAGCACTGATTTGTGTGCTTGGGATTTGCTCTTTGCAGGGTCAGAACAATTAAGAGTCTTTATCTTCACCATTTACATCTAGCCAGGTTCACTTTTTCATTACATTTTGCTATCCAGTGGAAATCCAGAAATGGAAAAGTTTTGAGTTAAAGCATATTGTTTTGAAATCAAGAAGGAAAGCATATTGGATTTTCTGTCTTTATAGAATTGTAGCTAAGTTACACTAAAGTTTTGACCTTGTATTCAGGATAGTACTGTAAACAAATTGGTGGGCACATGCATGGTCTTAGCACACAGCTGCTTTAAGTGTATTTTGAGCCTCAATGTGACACTGTGGGGTGCTGACTAGCTTGTAAGATACTGGATTAGTAGAATCAGCACTCACTTGCAGATTCAGAACCTGGGACCTGATCCTTAAAGGCACTGTTTTGCTGATGAGAACACACTTCATTTTTTAAAACTGACACAACTTTTCTTGTGTTAAAGAATGCATTTTGTCTTAGAATTGTTAGGTCAATTGTTTGGGCTCACTTAAGACTGAAACAGTCTAAAACTAAAATAATATGAGGGCTGCTCCAAAACTAATGCCTCCTATTTTATTATATTGGTCTAGGACATCAGAGGCAGATGTTGGTGGTATGGCAGTAGAGGCTGAACCTTCCCACAAATATTCCCTTACACGTTGTTGCTGTGTGACAGATGGCAGCAGAGGGGCAGTCTGACAGAATGGTGTCTGACATGGGAGTGCTTATTAAGCAAAGGGGTATCACTGAATTTCTCCATGTGGAAAAAATGGCTCTCCCTGATCTTCATCGACACTTTCTAAACATTTATGGAGACTGAACAGTGGATATGAGGACAGTGAGGCAGTGGGTGGTATGTTTCATCAGTGGTGACAGCAACAGCGGGTCACCTCCGCTGATACAGATTTTTATGAGCACAGCATGCTGGTTCTTGTTCATCACTGTTGAAAATGCACAGCTAATGGTGATGACTATGCTGACAAATAGTGTTTTGTACATGAGGATTTGCTCTATCAAATAGTGTTAATGCGCTCTTCGTAGCTGTTGTAGTTTCCATGGAAATAAACAGGAGGTATTACTTTTGGAGCAACCGATGTATAAAACTGAAAATGCTTTGTATGGAGGAATAAAAAACAACCAAAATGCAGCCACACCTAGAAAAAAGATCTTACCAGCTCTAAAAGCTTAACTCCTTTTTTTTTTTTTCCCCCGTAAGAAAAGATTGTAATTCTGCTCTGCCACACGTGCAGAGGAAAAAGACAGTGATTCTGGTTGGCTTACAGTATTGCTGCTGATCACAGGAGAGCATCATTTGAACTTTTCACTATTCAGGTGTCATCAAAGCACTGCGATACCATTAAGCTTTATGAACGATAAGTCGGTAACGTTTGAAGCACGGGATGGGTGTTTCCTTCTCTTTCTCTACTAGTTTCATGCTGTTTCTCTGCCTTAAGATCGTGTTGCCCTGTCCTGTAGTGATCCTGCTGCCTTTCCCAGTCTTCTGCAGGCACGTGTCATGACAAACATATATCAACTGCTGTATCACCTTATGTGTTAATATAGCCAATGGGGTTTAACCTGACAACAAAATTTCTGGGCCAGCTCCATTGGGCATTGCTGACACTTCTTCTCAGCCTGAGCACTACTGTCATGCTGTGTACGCACAGTTAAGTGCCAGCCAGTTGAGGTACCCTTCCCAGCCCGAACACAAACCTTGTGGAAGTGCTGAAGTGCATCCTCCCCAGCCACCTGAGCAACACCATGCAGAACTGGAGAGAGGAGCCCTCAAGTGTCTTCCAAAAGCCTCGGCCCCTTCACCTTCCCCTTCAACCCTTCTCCAAACCCAAGGGCCCACAACTGAAGGTCTGTTCACCCTGGTCACTCTTTTGGACACCTCCAAGGAGATCTTGGTTGCCTCTATGGCTCAGTGCTTGTACACCCCTGGAAAGATCTCCTGGGCAATCCTGGCAGCCAAGCAGTACTCAAAGTTTTGCCCCTAGCCTGGCACTCATCTCTTCTGATCCTTTTGTAAGATCAAGGTAAGCATACATAAAACTACAGCAAGGGCATTAGCTGTAAGACTTTGTCATGTCATTTGAATAAATAAGGGCTTCCCTTCCCCTAGCCACAGATCACAGCCCAGTTTGTTGCGTGCTGTTAGAGAGCGATTATGATTGATTCCCACAATTGCTTCATATCAGAGGTGGATAAGTGAATGTTTACCAAACACTGGTACTTTGGAGTTTGCATAACATTATTAGGTAGATCGGCATAATAAAACACTTAAGGATCCTTTGATCTAAAGGCTGAGTATGTATTTCAGACCTGCAATGTCCATGGTACTACAATATCTGCTTATGTTCACAGATCCTCACTGCCACATACAATGCGTTCTTCGTGGCCTTCCCTTCAGCTCTGCTAGGTCAAGCTCATTAGAATTCAATGGAACCTGCCCTGGCCTCATGCATTGCTAGAATCTGTTACATAAAACCAGAAAGGCCACAGATTTCTTGCTTCAGTAAACAATTAGCATTTTAGAACAGCAGCTTTCCTAGCAACACCACACACAGTACAAACTTTCAAGAATATTTTGTGTACTTGAGTCGAGGTGATTGTACTGATCCTCAGAAGGAAACCTCAGTATAGGCTATGATATGACACATTACCAGGCATATTGCCTCTGAACGAGGTTGGACCTGCAGTTACCAGAACTGACTAATTGTACTAACTGCATAGTTAGTTCTCAGGACTGTTATGTTATAGTTAGGGAGAGTACTCAGACTGCAGCCTTTCAAACCTCTGAATATATTGTAACTTAATTACTTGGCAGCATTCGGAAAAAAATAAAAATATGAGAATGCCACCTTAATGAGTTCTTCCTAGCAATACAAATATTTGGGCTTCTGCACAAAAGACGATTATAGGTGAAGTGATATTTGGATAGCATCATGTGGCTGATTAAAAAATGGAATAAATTGCTAATGCAGTGAAGAATGCATCTGTTTACAGGCCTGAATCAAATTCTAAAACAAGAGGAGAAAAAAAAAAATCAGAAAAGCTTTCTCATTTTATATGCTATTGCATAGAATTGACACATACATATTAAGCATTTTTCTCCAAAGGAAAAAAGAGAGGAAAATGAGATGACAAAAGTGAAATAGATCTTACTTTAAAGACAAAAATTATCATTAAGGGTTTGTTTGTTTGTTTTTGTCTTTTTTTTTTTTTTTTAATTACAGTTCTGATTTGTAAAACTGTTGTGCAAAAATACTACTAACTCAACAGAACTGCTGCCATGGAAATGGTTCTCAAGCAACTCTTCTCACTTCAGTGAAACACAGTGGGCTCCCCCATCCCTTCGGCCCTTGCTTGCATTTATTCAGCAGCATGAAGGCAATGTACTCAATTTCCCTCCTTCCCTGGGCATCATCACTATCATGTTTGCCTTCCAGATTAGCCATTTACCTGCTGAGGCACATCAAAACCCACAGGGAAAAGCACCAAGAAAGCAGGATTTGACTTGCAGAGCCTTTAACAAGGTTTATGTAGAAGACTTGATTTTGATCCACCAGGGATTTTAGAGAACTGTAGGACTATCAACTCTTTTTTAAAAGACACATTTCTATACAGACTTCAATAACAAGGCCTGTGCTTCTGAGCTCCCAATGGATGTCCAGAATGAATCTGACATGAAGCTACTATTGGTGCAAGGTGAAAGACTGAGAACTCTGGTGAAAAGAAAAGCCCTACTTACCTGCAAGATCAGGCGTGGTGCAGTGAGAAGAAGCTCCCTGTGTATTCCTGCTGAGAAGTAGTATCCAGCAACAAAAGGAAAGGAGGTGATGTGGAGCACCTACAACCATCCTCCACTTCTCTGGTTTCTCTGGTTTTCATTTCTTTCACAACCCAAGTCACATCTTCAGCCTCAGCCTGCACAGATATGACTAAGCTGGATTTTAAAAGGCCACCGAAGCTACAGAAAAAAACAAACTATCTGAGGATTTATTGTAAGTGCCAGGTTAAACGGATGGTTGATGGAGTGGTATTGTAGAGTGGTTGGTACCTCACTTAAAAGTGGCCTATGTCCATCTCTGTAAGTCAGCACTTCCTCCTTGGGAATAGTCCCATCACCTGTGTGTTGTGGAGGAAATGTTTCTTGTATCACTCTGTCTTTCAGTGTCTTCTTCATAAATAAAGCACCTTGTTTACAAACATTACTGTAAAGAAAAATTCTTCAAGCAGATAACATACCTCAGGTGCAGGAAAACCTGACCTGAAGAGTGATCATTACTATTAGGGCCTCAGGTGTCATTTTATGCTATGCTCTTTCCGTATTATATGCTGTATGTTCTTCCCACCTTTCTGCTCTCCAAACTGACAGCAGCTTACCTGTGTAGTGACTTTTTCCCTTTTGCAAGCAGACAAGTACTTAGTGCACAACAGAGTATGTGTTCTGGTCAAGTGCCACAGGGATAAAGGGAAATGTCCAAAATTTTAGATACCACCCTGAAGATCAGAGAGAATCCATCTCTCTTGATAGCAAAATTAGGCCAGAAATATAATAAGAATAGACCTCTCTCATGGGGTTTTGTTACATCAGCTCCTGTTTGAGGCCAGAGCTGTCTGAAAATTTGGAAGAGAATGTTAAAATAAATTTTGGTGCTCAAAGAAGAGGAGATTAAAAAGGAGAAAGAGGAGAAAGGAGAAGGAAAGAGAAATGGGAAAAAAAGGAAAAAAGAGGGGGAGAGGAAGAGGGAAAAAGAGATGAAAACAAAGGTAAAGAGGGGAAGAAAAGGGAAGAGAAGACAAAGAGAAAAGAAGAAGAAAGAAGAAGCAAAAGAAAAAAAAAAGGAAAAAAGAAAAAGAAAGAAACAGAAAAACAAAAAGGAAAAGAAAAAAAACCAAAAAGAAATAAGGAAAAAAAAGAAAAGAAAAAAGAGAACCTTCATAGGATTGATTTGTTCATGCCCAAGAGCAGATAAGACTCAGTGATCACAACAAGCACTTCCTAGTGCCGTAACAATCCTTCTCCTTACTGCCCTGCATCACATATTGTCCCCTGCAGAAATGAAGAGCACAAAGGTGTTGTGAAATACTATGAAATCAGAAGGCAAGAATTTGTACTCCCTATGTCCTTATTCTACATCAGGAGGATTACACCCAGCACAGGAAGATGAGACTTTTAGATCTCTAGCCTCAACACAGAAGATTCCTGCTGGCAGATCTGGTGCTGCCATTGGCAAATTGTCATCTAGAGAAATCTGTGGGATTTCAGGGCATGCAAAATAGAAGAAATGCAGGATTGACCCTGGGCATCCCCATCTTTGACAACAGCAGGAATCCCTTATCTATGAGTTCCACTGTACAGAGTGACTTGAAATGCCAGGCAGAAAACCAAGCAGGGAGATGCTTCAATTGCCCTTCATTAATTTAGCCTTATCATAGTATAAACAGACTTGAAATCTGAGAAAGCAAATTTTTAGAACACACCTTATGCTTCGGGAATGTTTACAAATTGCCAGCCCTTTACAGAAACAATAAGCAGGAATTAGAAAAGAAAAATCCCTTGAAGATATTTCCTGGTTTCTGCTAAGCATGTGAAGGGAGAAGGAAGACTCAATCAATTTGGATCAATTCCAGATGCAAACTATCACCTCCATATGGGGCTCTGCTTTTGGTAATGCTTCTTCTGTGTTTGCCACGCCAGAGCCACGAACAGCAGCAGCAAGCAAAAACAAAAGGCTGTCAACTGCAGACTGTACAGAACAAAACAAGGCTTGGCTGTTAGCTACAACACCCAGCAGTGCTTGTGGGGTGGAAAGGGAGGAAGATTCACCAACACAGCTTGGTGGCATGGTCCTGAAATCACAGCCAGTAACAGAGCTGACCATTTCTCTGCCTGTAGTCAGCTTTTTTAAGGAAAAAGAACAGCTTTCACACAAAATCTATTTGGTGCTGGTCTGCAAAGAGGACTGCTCTCCACTAAAACCTGCCATTCACACATCAGCAGAGTATTTACATGAGACTCCTATTTCAGTATGTTTTCCTCATGCTTATGGTACTGTAAATTTGCATATGAGGGTAGGAATTTCCAAGCAGGGGCTGCCAGGGTTCTGCCTTCAACACGCTGCAGGATTTGCTAGGCCATGGAAGCATTAGCTTCCATGACACCTAGCATCCATCCAAGGCAGCAGGCAGTGCTTGCTTCTCAAGAGGCAAACTCCAAATGCCACAGACAATGCAGTGCTGCCCATGAGAAAAATCCCTTTCTTCTAAACAAAATAGCTGCAAAACAAAATAGCTCCTAAACAAAATATCCCAGTTCCATCAAACTCCATCTTCTTTTCTGCTTTGTACTTCACATATGCTTCCCCAGTCATGACTGTCTTCCTTTCCAAATCTCATGGGCACCCAGGGGAGCCCACTCTCTGTCTAACAGGATCTACCCAACATCTTGCCCTTGCATGCTACATGCTCATGAGTCCATACCACACTGCAGCCAGAAGCCAGGCACATTCATACACACTGGGGAGAAAGCAGGTGAGGAAAGGGATACTCTTAATGTCTTACAATGCAAAGAGGGTTTGCAGTGTTGCAGGAGCTTCCAAACAACTGAATATTGCCATTCATGAAGGTGATGTGGAGTAAGCCAGTGTTTTCATGGCTTGCACAGTAGTGTAATGGACTACGTAGACAGAATTCTTGAATTTCTAGATAAACTCAAGCACTTAGATGTCTATTGAAATTCAATAGACAGCTGTTCAAGTTCTATCCCACTGGACTCATGTCATTCAGCAATTTTTACTGCATTTCATTAATATCGAGTTATTTTCCTTCTGGTTTAACTACATGCAATATTTTTGAGGTGGGCCCAAAAAATACCCAGTACATGCAAAGCTGCAGTTATGGACAACCAAGGAAGAGGGTTTAACTGCATCAGTGCCTTCAAGAGTAGGATCCAGAAGCCATTACACTTCAGGTTCTTAATCATGATTAAAAACAGCAGTATTTGTGCTGCTACTTTATGGCCCTGGCAAACTAATGAATACTATGGGGCTGAAGGACCAAAAGGCAAGTCCTGAGACTTAGGAGCCCCATCTGCTCACACATTTTTCCACTTCTGCAGGGCTGCTGTGACGTACCTACCAGCTGGTGCAGCTGACTCTGACTGCCCTCTAGTGCAGGGATCAAATTTGCTGAAGAATTTAAGACAGGGATAGCTACAAATGGAACAGAGAACTAGAGCTGAATGAAAAGTTAGTTCTTACTCAAGCATGAGAGAACTACGGCTGGCAAGGAGCATCCAAAGTCATAATCTAGGTGCTAAACTATCTATAAAAGAGAGACCACTGAGGTGTTTTAACAGTGCACAGCAACCAGTTATTCTGCTGCCCCAGAGAGAAATTCTCATGCAAATTACATGTAAATGAGCGAAGTATAACATAAAGCTAAGCATCATGTAATAACTCTACATTTTAGGAGTATCAGAAATGGCTTCAGGGTATGATGTGGTTAAGAGAACACCTGGCTAGTTCAGTCTCTGTCTCATATGTCAGGGTTGACTACTGAACCGATTCACAGACCTTCTCATCTTACAGGAGGTTTTAGAAGTTCTTTTCCATTTAAAAAAAAAAAAAAGATAATATAATTCTGTACTATGAAATCCATGAAAGCCCAAGGAAGATGTTCTTCTGTGGTATCACTCAGGACAATTCTAAGTAATCTTGATTTTTCATAAGGCTTTGGAGACATTATTAAGACAAAAAACAGAGCAACCTCATCGTAAGAGTCAACAATTACCCGCAATTAGATACAGCAAGATAAAATTACATTACTGGAGAGAAAAGATCTACTTACAGTGGTTCCAAATAGACATCTAAACTATTCATCTTCTGTACAGCTGGTATATTCCAACTAGGCTTTTTATTGTGAGATAAGTGAATCTGAAAGAGCTGTGTCAGAATGACAACATTCTTGGGATCCATTTGATAGTTTCCTGTTGAAAAGGCGCATTATAATGAGATTAATTTAATAACATGAAAGATTCAGAAGATTGGTAATGGACTACAGAGTCCTTTATCTTTCACAGTCTTTTATGGTGATCACTTCACATAAGATTCATTGACTCTGTGATGGCCCTTTCTCAACAAGAGGCCAGTCACTGAGCAAAATGCAAGAAATCATATACATTTTTCCTACCATCCATAATAGTTAGAACTTATTTCAAAAGCATAGTGCTAAGAAACATCATTAGACAGACAGTGGTATTAAGTGCCTTGGCACTGTGGCTGCATTTAGCTCAAATGAGGTGTATTAATGGACCTTACCTGCCTTTAGATACCCAGTATGTACTAGCATGCATGTGTATCTACACAGACCTGAAAGCCTGCTACCCATTCTCTCACCTTAGCTATGTCCCTGTGAAACTTCTCATTCTTTGGAGATTTATCAAGCCCAAACATACAAGTAGCCTGCAAACATTATTATCTCATACCCATCCCCCTTCCCAGCTCTTCTTACATACACAAATGAGACACAGCATGCTTTTGCTTAAAAACCAACCCAAGGTACTGTGGACAAAATCTATTTTAATTTTTCAACAGGGAATTAGAAGTCTGGTTAGAGCAACATTCTCATTCAGTTCCTGGTGAAGAGTTATCTGTACAAAACCACATCAATACAATCTGTAGGGCTGAATTCAAGGACAGGGACCATCACATGGAAACTGTCTTATGGCCAGAACTTGAACACACTGGTAGAATTTGTTACCACCTATTCTGTGACTAATCAGAAGCTTTTAGTTTCAAGGGCACATTCTAACCTGAAATAAACATCCCATAGCAGCTCCTTCCACTCACCTGAATAACTTGTAATATTATTATTATTATTTCTTTTGAGAATACTATCTGTGCTAGTCTTGCTGGTGTATCTTTTGCAAAGCCTCCACTGACTACAGTCAGACTTCAGCAGCAGACCTAGGAAGAGAAACACAGTTTTGCATATGTTTCTGGCTCTTAACATTATACAGCTAGATTTTCAAGATAACAACAACATCTGAATAGTGTAACTTCCCAGCAGTAAAGACATGCTGGATCCTCAGTGTTAGTTCCTGATGAATTGAAAAAGGCTGGAGACACAGAGGCAGACACACAGTGTGGAGGTAGATGCTTACCACTGGGGCCAAATCTTGGTCTGGTTAAATCTTTGCAGAGTCAGACAGAAAGATCTTCAATTAACAGTGCCTATTTCCAGCTTAATTGGCTTACTTCCTCAGTTCCCTTGGGAGGAGAGTGTCAGTGTGCACAGTGATACCTACATGCATCCTTGCTCTTGCTCTCTCCTCAGAAGATATCCCTAGCATATATCTGCTGTTGCTGCCATGTCTCCTGCCATTGAGAAATAGAAATCATTACAGACCTGCTGGACTTTTTGTTCCCATAAATGCATGGTCATATAACAGCATAACAAATACAGAAGTTGTATAACAATTCAATGTATTTGAAAACAACCAGTGGAGAACAGGCAATTGAAAGGACAAAGCACCAAAAATAGCACCTCTCTTAGACAAAAGAGAGGTCCTGCTGTAAATGAAATTGGAAGAGGTCAGCTTGCACAGCCCAGAACATTCACCAGTGTAACTTTGTCCAGAGCTGTACAAGTTTCTATTAAATCTTCCTCCAACATTGTGTTCCAACACTGTCCTGTGGGGACAATTTCTAGGAAGTATGCATAAATTTCATGTCAAAATACAGCTATATCTAGCTTCAAATCAGAGTCATGGGAAAGTTCCCATTGGTTTCAGCAGAGTTGGTTCACATTCTCCATCTAACATAACTACAGCTGAAAGCTATGCATACAGATACCTAACACTGGTTGCACATGGACAGCATATCACATCAATCACAGAATGCAGCAATAACTTCAGTGTTATTAAACCATCCAGAGCTAATAACTAGGAACATGGAGATAAACAAAACACGTAGTACTTTGACAAAGGTCTAAGGGAGCTCCATGAGGTAGTGGATACAGTCCTCACTCCTCTGTGCCCTGTGGAAAACTCCAGCCTGTGGATGCCAGTCTGATCCAGTTTACACTCCAGACCAGGCCATGCTTTACCAAAGTCAGTGTGACACTATTATTGTGAAATCACAGGAATAAGTATTATCTCTTGTCACACTTGCTTGCTGTTATGCAGCAGTAAATGAAAGAAAAGCTTGAAGCGAGTAAAATGAAAAGCAAGCTAGCTGAAATTTACTCCAGTATGAGAGCTGAAAGAGGTCTGAAGACCTGCTAGCAATTGAACTCTTTCCCCAGCTCATCTGCAGTAACATCTGCATGTGTCTAGTGACAAGAGTTGTACATAAAGGAAACAGTCAAGGAAACAGTCTACTACCATTACTATTTGAGGACAACAAAAGTAAATAGAACAAGACACAACCACTTTTCAATCACAATGACTGTTTTACTGCATTGGGCAAGATAAATGATTCCTCCTCTGTCCTCCCATTTATGTACCAAAATATTAGTTAAGATTGAAATTTAGTAAATTAGACAATCTTCAGTTCAGTTTTCCACAGCAATATTAACCCTGCCTAACAGGGCTAGTCAGACAGAGGGATGTGACAGACTATAAATCTGGCAGCTTAACACAGTACTGTTATTCCGCCTTCTGCCTTAGACAGACACTCACATTTATTCCAACAGGAACACATAAACAAAACTCAGAGGTCAGTTCTATAGTATAACTGTGTAAAAAAATTAACTTATACCACTGATTAATGTGCAGTTTTTCCTTACAAGACAAGTTCCATGCGTCCCATCAACAAATACCTTCCAACCAAAGTATCTGTATTTAGGAATTTAGTACATAATCACAGAATCACAGAATCATAGGGGTTGGAAGGGACCTCCAGAGATCATCGAGTCCAACCCCCCTGCCAAAGCAGGTTCTCTATACCCAGTCGCACAAGTAGGCGTCCAGGTGGGTCTTGAATATCTCCAGAGAAGGAGACTCCACAACCTCCCTGGGCAGCCTGTTCCAGTGCTCCATCACCCTCACCGTAAAGAAGTTCTTGCGCACATTTGTGCGGAACTTCCTATGCAGTTTCTGGCCATTTCCCCTTGTCCTGTCTCCGCACACTGCTGAAAAGAGTCCGGTCTCACCACTCTGCCCCCCACACCTTAGATATTCATAGGCCTGGATCAGGTCCCCTCTCAGTCTTCTTTTCTCAAGGCTAAACAGACCCAGTTCACTCAGCCTTTCTTCATAGGGGAGATGTTCCAGGCCCTTCACCATCTTTGTGGCTCTCCGCTGGACTCTTTCCAAGAGATCCCTGTCTTTTTTGTACTGGGGAGCCCAGAACTGGACACAGTACTCCAGATGAAGCCTTACCAGGGCAGAGTAGAGGGGGAGGATCACCTCCCTCTACCTGCTGGCCACACTCTTTTTAATGCACCCTAGCATGTCATTGGCCTTTTTGGCCACAAGGGCACACTGCTGGCTCATGGCCAACCTGTCGTCCACCAGGACACCCAGGTCCCTGTCCACAGAGCTCCTCTCCAGCAGGTCAGCCCCCAACCTGTACTGGTGCATGCAATTATTCCTTCCTAGATGCAAGACTCTACACTTGCCTTTGCTAAACCTCATCTGGTTTCTTACTGCCCAGCTCTCCAGCCTGTCCAGGTCTTGCTGAATGGCAGCACAGCCATCGGGTGTGTCAGCCAATCCTCCCAACTTCGTATCATCAGCAAACTTGCTGAGGGTAGCCACCATCCCCTCATCAAGGTCATTGATGAAGATGTTGAACAAGACCCCTGAGGAACACTGCTAGTTGCAGGTCTCCAACCGGACTCTGCACTGCCAATGATGACCCCCCGTGCTCTGCCAGTCAGCCAGTTCTCAACCCACCTCGTTGTCTACTCATCCATCCCATAGTTTCTCAGCTTTGTTATAAGGATGTTATGGGAGACAGTATCAAATGCCTTGCTGAAATCAAGGTAGACTACATCCACTGCTCCCCCCCCATCCACCCAGCCAGTGACAACATCATAGAAAGCTACCAGGTTGGTCAAGCATGACCTCCCTCTGGTGAACCCATGCTGACTACTCCTGATAACCTCCTTTTCTTCCAGTTGTCTGGAGATGGCATCCAGCACAAGCTGCTCCATCACCTTTCCAGGGACAGAGATGAGGCTGACTGGCCTGTAATTACTTGGATCTTCCTTCTTGCCCTGTTTGAAGACCGGAGTGACATTGGCTATCCTCCAGTCTTCAGGCACCTCCCCCATTCTCCAAGACCTCTCAGAGATGACAGAGAGAGGTTCAACAATCACCTCTGCCAGCTCCCTCAGCACCCGTGGATGCATCTCATTGGGTCCCATGGATTTATGAACATTGGTGTTGCATAGGTGCTCTCGGATTGCCTCTTCTCTGACTAAAGGGAAGTCTTCCATTCCCCAGATCCTCTCACTAACCTCCAGGGTCCGGGATTCCTGAGGGAGAGCTTTTTCACTGAAGACAGAAATAAAGAAGGCGTTCAGTATCTCCACCTTCTCAGCATCCCCCATTACCAGTACATCCCCCTCACTTAGTAGGGGAGCCACATTCTCCCTAGTCTTCCTTTTACTGTTAACATACTTAAAAAAGCCGTTTTTATTATCCTTTATCACCTTTGCCAGATTCAATTCCAGGCAGGCGTTAGCCTTCCTCATGGCATCCCTGCAGGCCCTGACAACATTTCTATATTCTTCCCAAGTGGTCAGACCCATTTTCCACATTTCATGGACCTTCTTCTTCCCTTTGAGTTTGTACATGAGCTCCTTGCTCATCCACACAGGTCTCCTGCCACCCTTTCCTGATTTCTTGCTCACAGGGACGCACTGATCCTGAGCTTGGAAGAAGAGCTGTTTAAATGCTGACCAGCTCTCACAGGCCCCCTTACCTTCTAACACCCTAGCCCACGGGATAGCTCCAAGTAGGTCCCGGAAAAGATCAAGGTTGGCTCTCCTAAAGTCCGGGGTAGCAGTCCTACTTTCTGCTTTGCTTCTTCCACTCAAGATCTTGAACTCCACCATCTCGTGGTCACTACAGCCCAAGCTGCCCCCGACCTTTACTTTCTTGACAAGCCCTTCCTTATTAGTGAGAATAAGGTCCAGCAACACCCCTCCCCTTGTCAGTTCCTCCACCACCTGCATCAGAAAGTTGTCTTCAATACATTGCAGGAACCATCTGGACCGCACGTGCCTGGCCATGTTGCTTATCCAGCAAATATCTGGATAAATGAAGTTCCCCATAAGCACTAGTGCCTGGGATTGTGACGCTACTTCCAGTTGCTTATGGAAGGCCTCATCAACCTCCTCCTGATCAGGGGGCCTGTAGTACATACCCACAACAGTGTCACCCATACTAGCCTGCCCCTTGATTCTTACCCACAAGCTCTGCACTGCACACCACTCTTCCCCAGGTGGAGTTCAATACATTCTAGCTGCTCTCTCACATAAAGAGCAACTCCGCCACCCCGCCTCACCAGCCGATCTTTCCTAAAAAGCACATAGCCCTCCATGACAACACTCCAGTCATGCGAGCTGCCCCACCACGTTTCTGTGATTGCAATGAGATCGTGGCCGTGCGACCGCGTGCAAATCTCCAACTCTTCCTGTTTATTTCCTATACTGTGCACATTAGTGTACAGACATTTTAGGGAAGCAGCATCCCCCTGCCCCTCTTCATCCCTTTGAACTCCACCCTCATCATCCATCAAGCTCTGTTTTGAGCCTCAAACTACCTGCTCAACCCCAGCGGCCCTCTTTTTGTCCCCTTTCTTACCTAGTTTAAACACCTCTCAATGAATCCCACCAGTTCCTGGGCTAGGATCCTTTTATCTCTCGCAGACAGGCAAGTTCCATCTGCAGCTGTCATGCCAGGTGCCGCATAAATTGCCCCATGGTCAAAAAAGCCAAAAGTCTTGTGTTTGCAGCAAACTCTGGGCCATTTATTAATGAGGAGGTTTTTTTGATCCTCTCAGTATCCTTCCCCACCACTGAAGGAATAGAAGAGAAAACCACCTGCAATAAGAAGAGAATCATAGAATTGCTCAGATTGGAAAAGACCTTAAAGATCATCAAGTCCAACCACAACCTAACCATACTATCCTAACTCTAATAACTCTCTGCTAAACTCTAACAACTCTCTGCTAAATCACGTCCCTGAGCACCACATCCAAATTGCTTTTAAGCACATTCAGGGATGGTGACTCAACCATCTCCCTGGGGAGCCTATTCCAGTGCTTAACAACAATTTCTGTAAAGAAGTTTTTCCTGATATCCAAGCTAAACTTACCCTGGCACATTCCCATAACACTGTTCTTGCTCCTCCATGTTTTAGTGGAGTGATGTTTAACATACAACATCATGACTTTAAAGATGTCTCAGTCACAGTGTAGTCACAGTATAAGCACACTTTGATGTTCAATGGCACAATCATAAACTTTCCCAATTCCTCTGCTGGGCAAATAACTATGCTACTGAAATCTGTGCTACATTATTGTCCTGAAACTGTCCCAGAGTTCCACGTCCTTCAATATCTTGTATCTAAAAATGGAACTCTCAGCTCACTCCCGAGAGGTCACTAATTAAAATAGGTATTATTAGAGTTTAGGTATACTCAGATACACTGCAAGTGATACTATAAATACTTTTGTGACTTTATTTTCTGATACATTTAGATCCTAGCAAAAGGACAAAAAATTTACCTTCACTGTAATGACAGTCCAACCTATGAAAATATATAGTGGGCATAAAACAGAAAGGAAAAAAAAAAGCAGTTATCCAGTGGCTTAAGTAGTTAGCCTTTCAACTACATTAATGTGTTATGGCAGAAACAAATGACAATTGCAAGATAGCAAATGAGGAGTTGGATTTATTGCATCACCAGTTTCAACTAGATTCTAAAGAGTTTATTTTCCCACTTATTCCCTTCTGTCTTTATCTTCCCAACAAAGAAGCATTCTTTGCTATTTCAGTTAAGGTTAGAAGAGGCTTCAGGGAAGATGAGATGAAGGTAGATACACTTTCATAAAGTTCCTAAAAGGCTCAAAGTGTGAAACAAGTTCCTAAGATCACACTTCGAGTTTCCTACAGTACAACAAGGGAGGGAGTAGAGACATCAGGAGGAATCTTCGTCTCCCCTTGGGTCTGAGCAACACTTTTGCACCACTTCTTCACCATGTCCTGATGCTGTACTGAGTGTGCAAGGCATAGGAGGCACACCTGACTAACCCTTTGGCTTGAGCAGGAAACTGAAA
The DNA here is from genome assembly GCA_037305975.1 of Chrysolophus pictus. Taxonomy (NCBI): domain Eukaryota; kingdom Metazoa; phylum Chordata; class Aves; order Galliformes; family Phasianidae; genus Chrysolophus; species Chrysolophus pictus. The sequence continues at coordinate 111,953,590 of CM074576.1, read as the reverse complement.
GGACAGAGGCTACACAAAGGGCAAAAAGTCATGATATATAAAACAAACAGTTTTTAAGACTTGTAATTAGTTATTGAGCCATAAAACACAGCTCAACACTCATAACAACTTGAACACATACAATCTTGTCTTCTTAAGTCATCTAATATGAAAGGAAGATATCTTCAAAATTATGAAGAAGAGAGAAACAAAGAACCTAAAAGATAGCTGGTAAGTTGTGAGATGGTTTCAGAAATCCATCAAACTTCACCTCATATGGTGAAGTTTATTATTACATATTTTATTGCTGACAGAATAGCACATTATGAATGTTGCATGTAAATTTTTACCTTCTTTTTCAAATTATAAGTTAACCATGAAAATGCAGGTAGCATTTCCTTTACACCTGCAATGGAAAGTCTTCTGGTCAATATACTACATGGAAAAAAAAACAAAAAAAAAAGCCAACAACACTGCCTGCTTATGTTAATGGCTTACACAGCTTTCTTGATGCAGATATAAATAATTTCATAGGAGTTCCCAAAAAGAAAAGTTACATCTGTTAAATGTATTTTACAGATAGGGAACTTTACAGAATAGAGTCACTGACATCTCATAACAGCTAGGCCTTCGTGACTAATGGACTAATACTTAAATTATTGTATCTTTCTTCCTTTTTCATCCCTAATTCAAGCTGCTAAGCAACCACTGTGCCACAGAGTAGCCCAAAAAATGCATTAGGATTTTGATCTGCATACTTTTGATGTTCTACTCTTCTGAATTTCTTGAAAATCAGAGTAAGTTTGGGTAAGAAGGGCCATGGGAAAGCACAGCCTTTGACATTGGATCTAATTTTCTAAAATGAATCCTGTTTTTATGCACTGCAAACAGTATATTCTGTACTCAGTGCTCTATGAAGACTGACCTGCTCTCTAAAGACAGAAGATGCAGTGAAGAGAAATATGAAGAAGGTCAGGTGAAATTTGTACGAATCTATTAGGAAGCCCTTAACAGTGATTCTGAGCTAACACATTTGTATTTTGCTTCACTGTAGTTTTGCAGATTGGGTAGGTACTTTTACTGGGATGAATATATAAATATTTCACACAATGAGCTGCTTATTTTGTGGGCTTCCATTGTCCTAGTGCAAGCAAGAGAGGTGCTCTTAGCCTTAACAATTATAGCAGCTGTTCAGAAAACTGTAAGCACTCCACAGGATCAAGTCCTGTCTTCCTCTCATTACAAGGAAGAAACTGAAGCACAGGTGTTACTGTCAAATACAGCTCACCTGTGGGAGAATTCAGCTGTATTCCCTTCCTAGTATGTATGTTATTGAGCTACACAGACCTTTGTTATTTAATATAACACTAGAATCATCTATAATTACTGGCTTCTGTTCATGTTAACACAAAATATCATTTTAAGTTACACAGACCTGTTAGCATTACTGTAAACTGACTGCAACTTTGCTAAACTAATGTAGATTTAAAGAAGATAAAGTCTAGTCAACGTTAAGTGATTTTACATAACAGTGGGTTTTACTACAGGTGAGGAATCATCTTGGGTAAACAACACTGAAACTTTTTGTTCAACTACTAACCAGACAAGGAAACTGGCATTCAGTCAGTGAAAGCTCAAAGTCAAAAAATTCAGAAAACCAGCAGCTGTGGAAGCTGAATTACCTATTTGAAAACCTCGATTATATCTACTCATAAAGCTGAGTTTAGTTACTCAGCAAGACACTCACCTAATTTCTCCCACTCACTACAAGGTCATCTCCCACTCGCTACAAGGGGGCATTATTCTTTCCAGGCCAGTTAACTCTGATAATTATTTGTAGGAGATATTCTCGCACAACAATTGTATATGGAAGTCCCTCATTATTGCTGTTATCTAGACCAGTATTTTCTGAATTATATTTGTAATGAGATAGTTAAAGACAATTCAGGCCAATCTAGGACTTTACTGATAACTTCACCGTAGTTCAACTCAAGCCAAAGCTCCTACCCTCAGATAACTGGCTAATAGATAGGAATAGACAGAAAGTTATGTACTTGTTGAAAGTTAACTCATCCATCAGTATAAAATATGTTTCAGTTCAGTAGATCTGAAAAAATTCAGAACCAGCTCATGGTTGCATGATAAGCATAGGACCTCAAGCAAAAATGCTAATAAGTTTTTCTGGGTAACTTTCAACCTCATAAGATTCACTTCCAAGAATTAACAAAGTTACTATATATGTAGTTGCCAATCCTAAATTCTACCTAGGGATGGGTACTGAATAAATTAGAAAATAAGCCTTCTTCCAGGGCACATTGCTTCAGCTTCTTACAACTAAGTAGCTGTAAGGGAAGGCACAGGGAGGTACAGAATCAATTTACTCCAGTCTCACATCTAGTCAAGGATACAGAAGATATAAACCATTTCCTAATGATCATAACACAGCCTTCTAGAGTGGTTTGGTATGACCCACATATTCTGCTTAACTAATTCTGAGTCAATCTTGCTAAGCCATAACTACTTCAGTCAGGAGTGTATTTTATTTTTTTAACAAACATAAATGGTTTTATTGGCATAATACACTTTTATACAAATATAACATTCATTCACAGTAAAGGCGAGCACAGAGCTTTATCTCCATCAGGATATTTAAAGTCACTGCAACTTCTCTGAGTAGACAAATCTCACAATTCAAACCCTCTGAGACCGATCTGTCACAGTTCTTAAGATTTGTTTTGTCACAGCATTGGAGGGCTTCCCAAAACTCACTGTCCTGAATTATTGCCCCACTATGCATCATTTTTTCCAGCAGCTCCGTTTCATAAAAGGAGGCAGCAGTTCTACCCAGGAGCCACCAGCCTTCAAAGTCTACAGCCATTTGTTTCTCTTTCATAAAGCTGACCTTGAAATGTACTTGCAGCTACTCCTTCTCTCTCCCTCTGTGATTGCTCTGAAGAGCTCACTCTGCCCATCTGCTTGACTTTCCTGAGTCATTATCTGTGTCTTAATATCCATCTCCGAGGGTCTCATGTGCAACTTAAAGGACAGAACTAAAAAGCTTCACTCTTAATAACATTTCTTAGGAAAAAAAAAAAAGATTCCAAACTGTGCCTTGTCATGATTCTTATGGCCTTGCATTGTCTCTGTGGTAAGCAGCAGGAATGGATCATACCAGGTTTCAAAGACCTGACTGCCTGTAGATGATGCTAATCTCCCCTCAGCAAAGAGAGAACAATATTAATTTGCAATGCTTTCAGTTATTTTGGAAAAGGCAGTCAGTTAATCCAGTCCCAATGGCTCAAAACTGCTCTCATATGTTCTGATTTTTTAACCCAAGCCTTCTGCTGCCTCAGTCTGCTGAGCAATTGTCCCACAGCCTCAGGGAGGAACTCGACTGGGACAAATGCTGAAATCAGGTAGGCAGTAGAAGGGTTGTGATGAACTCAAGAGCATCTGCTCTCTCTTGCTCTTTGTTAGCCACGGGACAGATGTGTGAGCTGCAGCTGTCTCTCTCTATAGTGACCAGAGCAGAACTTACTGCCATGTTCTTTGACTTTTATGCTGGGACTTACCTTACGGATCCTCTCTGCTTTATTGCTACAAGCTGTCAGCAAGGATCACCAGAAAACTTGAAAATGAACAAATTCAAAGACAAAAAGCGCCTCTGTGCATCTCTCTCAAAAGTTACAGGAAATATTTAGGGATCAAAAAGAATATAGTTTCCTATTGACTGCTGGTATAAACCAAATAACATCTCTATCTTCTCTATCTTTTTTTAGTTGGTATGTCCTACTAGTGTGTCTGTGAATGCAAAGCATCCTCATGTAGTTTTGTCAGGCCTGGAATTGAAAAGATGACTGAATGTGATGTATACAGTCACAGAGCTCATCTTATCCAAAAGATCCTAGCTAAGGAAAGAGGAATCCTGTAAGAACAAAAAGGAAAAGGAGGGCCAGTCCCAGCAGAAGTGTGAGAACAGAGGTAATCAGGGACCTTCAGATCTCCAGAGGCAAGAAAACAAAGGTGCTGCCTGCAGTATTGAAGCAACCCCCTGAAAACCTTCTTGTTTTCCTCCTTCTCCAGAGAGACAGTCAGTGGGCAGTGACATTTTCCTAAACACAATACCTAGTCTCTTTAGGCTGCACGATCCTTTTGCACACCAGAACCAAGAACATTATCATCCAGATGGGAGACACCGGAAACAGTAGTGTTTTACAAAGAAACTAAAACATGAGAAGGGGCAGAAGATACATAATGCAGGACAGAACCATAAGAATTTGCTATAACAGTTCCACTGTTACTTGAGCATTGCAACAGCTTCCAGAAATGCTCTGCAAAAATGTCACACAGAGCCCTGTGTCAGGCCCCGAGGACAGCACTGGCTGATTATCCACTGGGCATTTTGACTTCAGTCAACAAGCCACATTTGAGGAGACGTACCATCTTTGGTGATAGGATGAAGACACCATATGCAAACCAAGAAATCTAACTGCTAGAGAACTCCTGACTGAGGGTATGGCATAAATTACTGAGGAGCCTAATTTTGCATGCAAATGGCTACTATGCTCTTAGATCACTTGGACTTGAATATTTCACAGTGGGCAACCTGCAATTCTCATGGCCATGGAGTTTTGGCCCATCTGTGGCTCATCTTACAAGGTGCGTCTCGCTGCTCTATAAAGAGGATTTGCTTGTGACCTCACACTCAAGTGATGATCTCATGCTCACTCTGTGCCACTTATTTCTACGGATTCATCCTGTTTTACCACAGGAAGGAGAATCTGGCTTACTGAGATGCACTGAGAGAACTGGCAATCTGAGAAGATGCCATGATGCCTTGTCATCTGCATCTCCTCCACCTGAGAGACAAGCCCTGAAGGGCTCCCTGAAGGGGAGCATCTTCCAAAGATCTTTTACCTTGCCCTACATTCCATAGTAAAACCCCCAGGTGTTTTATTTACACTGCCAAATTAACAGAAATACTCATCAGAAATGATCTTGGCAATGTCTAATAAGCCTTTTAGAGGCCTATATTTTTCTACTGCTGCAGCTTTTCAAAAAATTAATGCTTTGTTTTGACTTGACTAAGGATGAGGTGGGTGGGTGGTCTGAAATCCATATGGGCCACTTTAATTACCTTAGTCACACCAGCAGATACAAGTTACCACGGCATCCTCTGTTTTTTTCCTGTGTATTTTTTTTCTAGTTTAGTTACAAACCACGATTATCCATGTTTCTCTTTGTAGAGATCCACAGCTTATAAGCTGTTTGCTGCCCGGTGACTGGTTTCCCTAACTTAATGAAGTTTTCAAAAGAGCTCAGCATGTTGTATTTAGTTATTCTCTTGCTGACTTTAAATAATACTTATTTACTTTACTTTTCTGTGGTCTTACTTGTTCGTTATCAGTAAGGCGAGTCACGTTTGTCAGTACTTGGATGAGAAACATAAAAGAAGCTCTTGCTTAAAAGGCTGAACCAATAACTCTACATGGTATCACAAAGTTTTCCCAGAATCATAAATATCCCAAGTTGGAAACGGCCACAAGGATCATCAAGTCCAGCTCCTGGCTCCACACAGCACCACCCAAAATCCAAACTCTACGTCTGAGAGCAGTATCCAAACATGCCTTGAACTCCAGCACTAAGGGCCGTGCCCACTGCCCTGTGCAGCCCGTTCCATGCCCACCGCCCTGTGGTGCAGACCCTGCCCCTCACCCCCAGCTGCCCTCCCCTGACACAGCTCCATGCCGTTCCCTCGGGCCCTGTCGCTGTCACACAGAGCAGAGCTCAGCGCTGCCCTCAGCTCCCTGTCAGGAACTGCAGCCGCCATCAGGCCTCCCCTCAGCTCCTCTGCTCTGGGCTGAGCACACACGGGTCCTCAGCTGCTCTTCACACTTTTCAGCCTTCCTTTGGACACTCTCTAAAGCTTTATGTCCTTAAATTGTGGCACCCACAGCTGCACAGTACAGAGCTGTGGGAGGGTACTGGCAGTGCTGGGCCCAGTGTGCCCCAGGGTACCTTTGGGTTGCCAAGGCTCTCTGCTGGCTCACATTCAATTTGCTGTCAACCACAACCCAGATCCCTTTCTGTAGTGCTGCTCTCTAGCACCACATCCCCCAGCCTGTTACAAATACCCAGGGTTGCTCCATCCCAGGTATAGAATCCAGCACTTGCTCCAATTAACCATTCAGTTGGTGACTGCCCAGACCTCTAATTTATCAGCATCTCTCTGCAAGGTCTCAACGGAGCCAACAGCTCTTCCTAATTTAGGGAATGTAACCCCATTTGCTATAACCCTTAGACTTCTGAAGATGCTCTCCGATGCACTGTAAAAAAGCAATAGACCAAATCTTTAAAGATGCCTTTTCTAAAGGGTTACTATTGGAAATTATGTACCTCAATCAAAATTCCTAGTATGCTCTCCCTCCCTGAGCATCCTAGCAGCATCTGCTTAACAAATGGATGTCTTGCATTTCTTGAACTGATTAAGTGTATATGGTGTCACACAGTGCCCAACAGCTGCTGTTCAACCAGCTACAGCTGAGCAGTTCTTATTTATGTGTGTGTGTGTGTGTGTGTGTGCGCGCAACCTTGGAATCCCAACATACTTGCAGTTCTGAAGGGGGTTTCCTATCCCACTGGGTGAATCTCTTCCTTTTGATTTTGCCAGGCACATAGCATTTTAAGACTCCAGGACTGCACAAATAACACTTGGGAATGCTTGAGAACAAAATACCATTTACTTGGGTGCAGTCACATTCATGTATATCCACTGCCAAAGAGAGACTAGTCATAATATACAGTCTATGCAAATACAAGGAATTGAGAAAAAGATTCTCTTATTCGTGGGACATCATAAATTCTGGGTTTCAAGAGCTTCGGCTCTACACCACTGCTGCCATTTTCTTTACTTCTCTATTTACTGAGGCTCCAGGTATCTCTGTGTTCAGACCACTCTTTCCCTCTTTATGGTAGCAGCTCCCAAACCCAACAGGAGAATTGCCCTCAGGCTGCTGGTGGGTTGCAGGCAGGTGAGTAGCCGCAGGCTGGCTACTCCTGGGGACTTGGTGGGACTGCTTGTTTGTCTGGGAGGTGTGATATGAAAGTCATGCACCAAGCATAATTTCCTTACTGGTTATCATCCGGATGCAGGGGTTCCTAGATGCTGTCTAGATTCATAGACTCAGTATATTAGACACAATGGTTAGAGCTGGGGCTCAGCCTACATCAAGGTTGTTTGTTGTTCTGCAATTTTACTTCTGTAATCTTTCTGTGCTGTAGCTTGTACTAGCCAGTGGGGTGCTTTGAGAGAGAAGATTCTTGAGGGTTATTAACAAATTATGTTGTGGCAAAAGCAACTGTAAACAGAAGTTGCTTATTTAATCATGGAAGTAATTTTAGGGTCTGATTAGTGTTCCTACTGAAGCCAATGATTAAACTAAGGAGTACATAATTGGGGTTAGGCATTGTGGCTTTTCTGGAAGGTCAAGCGAAATGGACCTTCCAGAAGAACCTGGAGGTGTAGAGCTATAGTGTGCAGGAATCAGAAGGAAATGTGACTGCCAAGGCTGGGAAGAACAATTTCTAATGCACTGTCAAGCATACCACAATGTTTTAAAGCTTGTTTAAATTAGAGGTGCATCTATACAACTGCCAGAAGAGATGTGCAGTCTAGATATTTTCCACTCTGATAACTTCACAATCTAGTCTCTATGCAGATTTTCCCAGGGTAAGAAGCCCCTAGTTTCACTTTCATTAGCAAGTTACTTTTGCAAAGTTTTGCACTTGTTTTAGCCACTGTGTTCCAAAGTGAATAACTTCTAGGAAGAAAATACACTGAAATAAGTTAATCCGACAGTTTGTATCACACTTTCCTTGCCTGAGCTATCTTCAAACCCTAATATACCACAGAACTTCAGAAAACACATTACACAAACACATTCCCAGTAAAATAAGTACAGCTCGTAACAACTGCCACATCTAGCTCTTGAGTAGTCAGTGACTGCCTGGTACGGGAGGAAGGCTGAAGCAAAGACAGCTTCATCCTAGATATAAGCTACAACAGCATCTGTCTGGACTGTAAAAATAACAGGAAGAACCTATGAAACTATTTCCTAATGTAAAAAGACTCTTTCTTTGAGGGCTTAGAATATCTCTGTGAAATTGTCTCATTCTCTACATCTGCATTTGCTGTCAGCAAGATATACCTGAAAACACATAGCTTTGTAGGGATTATTCAAATCACAGACAAGACGTTAAGGAATTTCAAGCACTGAAAAAATGTCATTCTTTATAAGCGTGTTTGCAGAACATTTTAGTTTTAACTTGCTCTAATACTGAGAGATACTAAAGAAGAGGCCAGAGCCTTAATAACAAACTTTTCCCTATCCAAGAGGTAAGTATATAACATTCCTGCCCAAGATCTACTAGGAGGGTTACAGATACACCATTCAAGGCAATATATGGACACAAGCCTGCTTCCAATTACACCTGGCTCAACAAATGCCTCACCACACTCCCACTGAAATGCTTATCTCCTTTCATCATGTCTGCTTTCTTACATCTTTTCTTTCTCACTCCCTCAATAACTCACCTACTTCATTCCTTTACCCTATTCTCCCCAACCTCCTTGTCGCTATTCATTCTTTCCATCCAGTTTCTTCCCAAGATCTTTCTCTGTCATCCTCTCTCAATTTTTCACTTGCCGTTCAACTCATCCCATCCCATCCCAATGCTCTTATTCTTCTTAGGGTATAGACAAGTTAGTGCAGGTTTGGATTCTGAAGCAGAATCCTACATAATCCCTTCCTTCAACCAGATTTTTCCACTTGTACAGAGCTTTACTCTGCTCACCTTCTGGAAACAAGAAGTCATTCTCAACAGCTGACTTAGCTTGGATTTGTAAGGCCCTAGAAGACCTGGATGAAAAGAATTCTGGCCCCAGAGCTGTCTGGGCTCATTGACAGGACTTTAAACTAAGTTTGAAGGAGAAAAGGGGTGACAGTGGGCCTGCCCATAACAAAGTACAGGATAGCACAGCTAAGTTAAAGGGACAAGGTGCTAGCGGGGGTCTTAGCCTGCTGAGCTATTTGATGATGATCTTTTGATGAGGAAGGCAACAGGAAGACTATTGGTAAATACTTCAAAGGAATTAAGGATTTATCCTCCAGGAAGATGACAAGACCAGCTGCCCAGCTGAAGTGTCTCGACACCAACACACACAGCTTGGAAAATAAAGAGGAGGAGTTGGAAGCCACCGTGCTACTGGAAAACCATGATGTAGTTGCTGTCACCAAAATCCAGAGGGATGATTCCCATGACTGATGGCTACAAGCTGCTCAGAAGGGACTGGTGAGAAAGGAGGGGAGAAAGCGCTGCCCTCTACGTCAAGGAAGGAATAGAGTGTTAAGAGCTGTCCCTTAAGAACGACCACGAGCAAGTTGAAAGCCAGTGGGTGACAGTTAGAGACAGAAGCAACAAAAGGAGACTTGTGGTTTGTAGGTCCACTACAAGATGCCTGATCAAGTGGAGCAAGTTGGTAAAGCCTTCCTCCTCCACCTACAGGAGGCATTGTATTTGCAGGCTGTCACCATGTTGGGAGACTGCAACCACCCTGACCTCTGCTGGGAACGTAGCACAGTGAGTTGTGAGTGATCCACAGTACTCCTGGAATGTATCAAGGATAACTTCCTGAGCGGGGTAACAGCCCAACCAGGGGGGATGCAATGCTGGACCTGCTGCTCGCCAACATGTGTGAACTGATCGGTGACATCAGGATTGAAGGCTGCAGGGGCTGTAGTGACCATACAATGGTGGAGTTCACGCTCTTAAGGGATATTGGACAGGCAAAGGGTAAAATCAGGAAGTTTAATCTTAAGAAAGCCAAATTCCAGCTCTTCAGGCAATTAGCCAACAAAACCCCCTGAGAATCTATCCTGAAGGACAAGGGAGTGGAGCAGAGCCAGCACAAGAGCTCTCTGTCCCCCAGGTAGAGGAAGTCAGGAAAGGAAGGCAAGAGAATGTCATGGATGAACCAGGACCTACTGGTCAAATTGGACAGCAAGAAGAAAATGCACAGAGAGTGGAAGCAGGGACAGGTACTCTGGGAGGAGTGCAGGCTATGTAGGGATGGGGCCAGGAAGGACAAGGCCCAAATGGAACTGGACTTAGCAAGGGGCATAAAGAAGAATAAGAAAGGCTTCTGTAGGTACAACAGCTGGAAAGTCCAGTGCCCCTAGTGAGCAATACGGGAAGGCTGGTAACAAACACAAGAAGACTGAGGTACTCAACAACCTTTTTTGCCTCAATCTTCACTGACAACTGCTGTACATGCAGCCCTTCAGCAGGTGGTTCAGAAGGTGAGAACTGGGGGAGCAATGCCCTTCCTGCTCTAAGCGAATATCAGGTTTGTGACTACCTGAGAAACTTGAATGTCAACAAGTTTATTATTGTGCCAATTAGATGCATCCCAGAGTACGAAGAGAATTGGCTGACACGGTCACCAATGATGATCAATCTCAATGATGGTGGCCACGGTAGTCAGGTGAAGTCCCCAGTGACTGGAAAAATGGCAATGTCACACCCATTTTTAAGAAGGATAGAAAGGATGACCCAGGGAACTACCAACCTGTCAGCCACGTCTCTGTGCAGGGGAAGATCATGAAGCAGATCCTCCTGGTGGCTATGCTAAGGTACATGGAAGACAGGGAAGTGATACGGCATAACCAGCATGGTCTTGCCTGACCAACCTGGCTGTTTTTTATGATGTCATAACTGCATCAGTGGTCAAGAGAAGAGCCACTGATGTGATCTATATGGACCTTTGACATGGTCCCCCATAACATCCTTTTCTCCAAATTGGAAAGGTATGGATTTGATGGATGACTGTTTGATGGTCAAAGAACTGGTTAAAAGATCATACCCAGAGAGCAGAGATCAATGGCTCCATGTCCGTATGGAGATCAGTGACGAGGTTCAACAAGTTCAAGTGCAAGTTCCTGCACCTGAGTCATGGCAATCCCTTCTATCAGAACAAGCTGGGGGATGTAAGGATAGAGCACAGCCCTGCACAAAAGAACCAGAGGTACTGGTGGTGGTGCAAGCTTGGCATGAGCCAGCAACGTGCCCTCACAGCCGAGAAAGCCAACTGTATCATGGGCTGCATCCTAAGCAGCATGGCCAGCAGGTTGAGGGAGGTGATCCTGCCCCTCTATTCCGTGCTGGTGAGACCTCACCTGGAGTACTATGTCCAGATGTGGGATCCTCAGTACAGGAGAAACATGGACGTGTTGGAATGTGTCCAGAGGAGGACCACAAGAAAGATCCAAGGGATGGAACATCTCCCCTACGAGGATAGGCTTCAAGCTAGGGCTGTTAAGCCTGGAGAAGAGAGGGCTCTGGGAAGACCTGCCAGAGGTTTTTCAGTATCTAAAAGTGGACTATAAGATAGGAGACAGACTCTTTAGCAGGGTCTGCTGTGATAGGACAAGGGGAAATGATTTCAAACTAAAGGAGGGGAGATTTAGATTAGATATAGGAAAGAAGTTTTTTACAATAGGGATGGTGAAGCACTGGAACAGGTTGACCACAGAGGTAGTGGATACCCTGTCCCTGGAGACATTCAAGGTCAGGCTGGATGGGGCTCAGAGCAACTTGACGTAGCTGTAGGTGTCCCTGTTCATGCAGGGAGTTGGACTACATGACCCTTAAGGGTCTCTTCCAACTCAACCAGTTCTATTATTTTATGATTCTATAAGAGATCCTGCCAACAGGTAAGTTTTACTGAGGAAATATCTATTCTCAAGGATATGTATTCTACCTCTGTCTCCCACCTGATTAGCATGCACTCTCTGTCTTAAGAAAGTGGCTTCCATTCTTCAGATGTCTTCCTGTACAATTCCTGGCACTTTATATAGAGAGTCCAAAACAGCCTTTCCTTTGCTGGAATCATCTCCCTTCCAAATACAATTAGGCATTTGGCACTTCTTTTGCCTTTCAAATCATAGGGCATAAACCCTTTCCCATGAGGATTATGTATTTTGATTTATCAAGTCTATGCCAACAGAACTGAGAGCACATCTTGATATCCTGGATGAATACCCAAATTAGGTTAACTATCTGCCTTCACCTACAATGCAGCACCTAACAGTGAATGCTTAGCATCTGATGTTTATCCATTTGAGACTGTGGTTGTTATTTGTAGCTCAGACCATGGAGTTCAATGCTCAAGAGACTTTGACAGCCTTTGCTGCATTGAAACGCGCCAAGACAATAGGATCAGCAAGAAGCTATCAGGATTGGTGCAACGCCAATGCATGCCCAAGGGTCCACTCTGTTCCTACTCAGGGGTGTTATAATAGCATCTAAAGACTTGTCCACAGGGAAGGACTAACTGGGCTAGGTGACATAAACACACCAGAGAGGACAGGTGGGCACAAAACAAGTTACACATAGGAAAGCAGGACATAGAAAGCATTATCTTCCCCATTTCAAAGACGGGAACTGAAACAGTAATTGTGATGTGTCAAGGTCACTCAAAAATTGAGAAATAGTGATGAGAACAGAATTTTCTGTTTTTCTGAGTCACAGCTCAGTGCCTCAGTCACAAGACCATTCTTCATCTCTCACTCTCACCCCAAGGGAAAAACATGTCACTCCTATTTGCTTAACTAGCAGCAGTCCTATCTATAGGCTGTCCATCTTCCTAAGCGCACACACAGGGTACCAGCAGTCTGAAGCAATAGTGACACATGAGAGCTTACCTTCCTGCTGGAGGCACATGACACAGCTGATGTGCATTAGAAAGGCCGCCTGATTCATAAGGCACCGTCAGAGTTCATGCCTAATGATATCGATGGAGACAAGAATTCTCAGCCCGATCCCCTTCAGATTAGGTTTCTGAACATTCCCTTTATGGCACGTGGAGAGAATCTGAAGGAGAGTTCAACAGCATAGATATTTTCCTGGCAAGGGGACGGACCTTTGAAGCTCTCAAGTGGTCCCAGAATAAACTTCATGACTTGAGAATGAACACAATGTGCTGACAACGTCTTTAAAGGCAGTCATCAGGGCAGCCTTTCTTGTGCCCACTGCTGTGCTGTGATCCCATCAGACTTTCTGGAAAGAATGCAAAGAGCTGGGTGGGATGCCTTTGTGAATACACAGTGGTGAGTACATCAGCTAGAGAATTAATGGGGAACACTCTCCCTTGAGAGGCAGCTGTAGGTTCAGGCCTTCTGTTGGGTAATCCTGCTGTTCTTAGTGCCTCAAGATGGGTTCCCCTCAGGAACCCAGAATGTGGAGGTAGGGAATGGAGGGGTTAGGAAATCATTGGGAAACAACAGAGAAGAGGATTCTTTGAGGAAGATAGCTAAGGATTGAAGTGAGAAGAGGGCACTGGTCAGGTACATGGTTTGGGACGTATGCTGGGTACAAGCGATGTGGAGCATAAAAAAGGGTTATTCTGATGAGAGCAAATGTGGGGGCAAAATCCCAGCTCTGTTAAAATCCAAGACAGTGAAGGACTTAACTGATTTCAGGGGAGCCTGGGTTTAGCTTTGGAGATCTGCAGTTCTTGTAAGCCTGCAGAATCTCTGCTCATGTTCCGAGCATGGGGATAGTGGTGTTTAATTTAAACTAATGCATCAGAGCAAGGTGCATTAGTTCACATGGAGTGATGAACTCAGGGTGGCATTATGCTAGCCATTTGCTTTTCCATTGCTGGCTAAATTCATTAAGGTATTCTAGAGGAGGCAGTTTTCATGTTAAGCACAGAGTGATACTTGGTCCTGTAAAAAAAACAACTGGCAATGAGAAGATTTTGTGAGAATTTCATCCACTCTTTTTGTTTTTTTCATGTTGAACATAAATTTGGCACCACATTCATGGCATTCTGCCATGTACTTCAATCCACCTAGAACTGTTTTAGAGGAAAACCTCTGCTAGCTGTTAAGTGAAAACCTCCAGTCATATTATGCACCCCATATTCAAAATCTATGAAATCCTGGGGGAGTTTTTGAGTTCAAACAGAAAAGCTGAACAAGCCAAATGTTCTCAGTACCTCCTTGTGGCCCTGTGAACTTTTCCTTAAATATCTTGAAACAAAGCTTTCTGCATGTCTGAGAATAGGAACCAACCTGCTCTAGACCAAGTTTCACACTCCACACTTACTTATACTATAATGGAAGTTTGGCTTCACACTCCTATCAGGTCCCAGGCAATGGCTGTGCAGTAGAAGCAAGAGCAGGAACCAAAGTCTGCCCGTGGTGATATTCCCAAGTTCAGGACATTTTTTGACAAGGGGAAGGCAGAAGCAACCATGGGGTGTGATGATCTTTCTTCAACAGGGAGCCCCGCTCATCTCCTGGCCTTGCCCAATTGGATCCCCAAGTTTAAGACCATTTTTCTTTTCAACAAAAGTAAGAGGAGTAAAGGTGTTATTGCTGTCTTACTAATATCTGCCTCGAGTTTCAGGAACAGATCAGTAATTGCCATCCAAGCCACAAGCAAAAAGCTGGTGACAGATGAGCTGGGGATGTTCTGTAATTGACAAGAGAGAAAATCCTGGGGTCTCCCCACTGAGATGAGCTTTCATATCTTTGCAGATTCTCCCACCTGCTGGAAAGCAAATTAGGAGACTATGACAGATGAGTTGAATGTAACTACATGCGAACACATACAGATGTTGTGGCTGTCTGCCAACACACCCTTCAGCAGAACAACTTTTTCTGGAGTTTAGTTCTTTGTTTATTCCTTTCCTTTTCCTTATGCTGTGTCCCCATACTATAAGGCAATGTACTGCCACATCACCACACATGCACAAAGCCTGTGATGACGGTCCTCTGAGCCAGTGAACTCCCAGAGCTACTTTAAAACAATTTTAACCACAGTTCTGAGAAGGGGTGGTGGGAAACCAGCAGCTGGAAATCACTGTTGGAGAAGGGGATGTGACAAGTAGGCAGCCTGATGAGAGAGGCCAAGCAGTACTACGTACGCAATGGAAAGAAGAGTGGATCATGGGTTCACCGTTTTTGACCTGTGGCCTCAGGGTTAGAATATGTTGATATTAGCAGGATGTGATGCCTCAGGGGAAAGGGGATGAGCCATCCCCAAACATCATTCATTTGGCTAATCACAAACTGGAGCTATGAAGGGGAAGAAGAAGAATACTCCTGAGCAAATCAGAAGGCTTTGTGTGAAGCTTTGCAAAGCAGAAACTCATGCACAAAGTGGGCTTCCCTTCAACTACTCTGCCAAGGAAGACTGAAAATTCTCTACAGGGTAAGACTGAGGTGTGATGTTGGGGATGGTGAGATATGAGCCCCCAAGTCTTCACTATAGTGTGTGAGCTTCTTAGCTACAAGAGAGGATGGGGAAGAGAGAGTGAGAAAGATCTTTGTCAGAGTCTGTGATACAAAACAGGCAGAAAGCTGATCAACAGAGTTGGACTGAGAGAGAGCAGAGCTGTGTTTCTTAGCAATCCAGTTATGAAAGAAACACCACAGCTCACTGCTTTTCCTTCATAATCAACTAAAAATTAGGATAAAATGTTGTGTATGTTTAGCTTTTTTTCCCCTCTTTATGTAAATAAAAAATAATTTACCTTCTCCTTTTGTTGCTTGCAAGCAGGAATGTGTGTTTAATTTCATTTTCTCAGAATTTTCTAGAAAATCTTTAACATCTTACCAAGTACCTCTGCTCTTTGGATAAGAAGTTCATAAGAAGTGAATTGAAACACCCAGCTTTATGTCTCCTGATTCTCTTGCTATTTGGGAATAAAGAGGGGAAAGCACATATAAATTTCTGGCCAGTGTAGCAGTCTCTAAGGGGACATCAACCTCTGGCATAGTCAGAGCCAAACCTTAACTCCTTTTAATAACTTTTCTTTGGATCCTTTTTAATCTCTCTGCACGATAAGGGTCAGCTGGAAAAATGTTAGCTTAAGTCACCTTGCCCTGCATACTTTTCTCTGAGACAAATATTAACCTGATACATCTGAAAATCTGATCCATTGTGATTAATCATTTCTCAGACACTTGTGGCACTAGCCGCATTTATACATAACCAAGTCATTTTCCTTGTGAGTGACTGTTGCAATTGCACCAACATTTACATCCATACGAATGGGACAGAGACAGGAAGACAGTGAAAGGCAGGATTCTCTGCAAGCGGCTATCTATTCAGATATCATGCTCACCATGGTTGCTTTTGAGACTGCCTGACTAAAAAGGCACACACATGATGAGAAAGGTCTTCATCCTCATCACAACTTAAAACACATTAGTTACAGTACTCCACAGAAAATTTCCCTACTCAAAACACCAGCCTCTCACAAGCCTGCTCATCCCAAAGGCTGCAGTGGTACAGACCGACTGCACATAAATTTTGTTTCTGGAGACAGAATAATTACAGTAGAGTGTAAAAGATATATAATTTGTTGTTTCTCCAAGCTGAAGCACATGCAGAGTTGAACTGCAGCTCACTCTGCCTGTTGAAACATACCCACACGTGAAGTTCCTTGCATTATACTCATAGATTCCCCCAGAATAGCCACTTCAGCTCATTTCAATAGCCTTGCATAGCAACTGCAGTATCTGCTGCCTTTGCTTTCTTCTCTGTCAGCTCTTTTTCTCTTCCTGCATTATACTGACAGGAGTGCATGTGGCCCACTGGCTCACGTGACATCACAACAGGTTTTTGTCCTGCTTTATGACACCTAGTCTCCAAAGATCTCCTCAGGGCATCACAGATGATGCTCACCAGCTGTGCCTGGCATGGGATGTCACTGCAGAGAGAGAAAGAAGTGCAATGCTGCAGAACAAACACAGGATAAAAAGAGGACACAAACTGGGACATCAATGCATGGTTTCCACCCTTGGTGAGCAAGATCTGCCAAGTCTGCTGGGTTAGTATCAATCCACTGCATAAACCAAGGCTCTCCCAAAGCCATGCTTTGTATTGGTAACACATTTCTCTTGGTAGCACATTGCCCTGGCCACAGCAACAATAACTCATGTTTGTTACACTCCTCCTTCCCATCTCTGTGCTGTTGCTTTGGCTATCTACAGCCATGAGAGCTGACGGATGGAGCAAATGGAGAACCAAAAGATGCCAAAGAACAGTTTCTTGCCACGTGGCACCTGAGCTGTGCGCTTCAGCTGCAAGGAGAAGAGACGAGGGAGCTTGAAAGGCAGACTGAAGTGGAAGGGAAAAATCAAACAAGGGAGAAAGGGTAGAAGAGATGCTGGCTTTGTGGTCAGGCAGGGAGTAGGGATTTGGCAGATCATCTGTTCTACCTCAGACTTCTTGAAGCAGCTTTATGGACATCACTTTGTCAGCTTTAACATAAGTTCCTCTTCTGTCAAAAGTTGCTGTGAGAAGTGTCACAAAATGCAGTGGGGAGCAGAAATACAGAATGACAAACACCTTCTAGATGGTAAAACCAGGCCTAATAACATCCAGAAAAAAGATGGCTTTCACCTGAACAGACTCAGCAAAATCATAGCTCACAGGCAAATGTGGAGTCATCTTGTGTTCCTCAGTATTAGATAAGGACCTTCTGCTGTATTTAGCATTTGCCTTTCCCTTTCCACTCTCTCCCCTCTAAGAGTTTCCAGTGGATCACCGGTTTGCACTCTGATCTGTACTGGTGTGGCTGAATGCACAGACTTACATTTAGGCAAAGTGGTGACCAATGCTCCCAAACTGATTTGTCAGCAGGCAAATAGAGCCATAGAAAATTCTGGGTGACTGAGTACAGGCAAGGCACAAAATGTCTTTATCATTAGAGTGAATTCCTCTCAAAGCAAGCTGGGATCCCTTCCTCGCTTCTGCAATTAAGGACTGTTCCCAAATTTAATTGCTCTGATGGCTAGAAGCTTTCTTCTAATATCCAGGCTAAGTTCCTTCATGGTCAGTTTATATCCATTTGTTCTTGGGATAAACTCATCCTTCAACTTAATGATTTCCTCTTCTTCCAGTCTTTATACCCTGATACAGTTATAGAGAAGAAATGCAACCCTTCTCTTCCTTCATTTTGCTGGCTGAAAAAGCCACTCTTTCCCCATCTCTCCATGTAGGCTAGGAGCAAACCTGTTCCTAGTTTCTTTCCTGTGAACTCTTTTCTTCACCTGTTCCCACAAGAATACATATTTCTGGTAAGTAGCTGACAAGAAGTGCACATCATTTCTCAGTTCAGATGTCTCTTGAGCACAGTATAACCTATTCAGTCTTCTCTCTCTCCCTCAATACATTGTAGGTACTGTTTGTCTTTTCACAATTCTAACACATCGGAGCTCACAGCCCTTCTGTGATGACAATATTATCTATTGCTTGTGCAAACTTTTGTGCTTCTCTGGCATTGCCAACTGTTGAGATACCACAGTGATGTTATAGAAGTTAACACATTTCTGCATATTAAAGCTAACACACCAGCAAAGACAGTTTCTGATTTCCATTCTTGAAACCTGATACCTTCCTTCTTCATACAATCTACATCTGTCTCCCCATCAGCCAGTAACTTTATCTGCCTTCTAACTTTTTCATAACTTCTGTTTTAATGACTAATTTTTCATATGGAACTGTGGAACTTTATCATAGTTTGGTCAGATAGCACCAACATCATTTCCCCTGGCCAAAACAGTTATCAGAGAAAGATATCAAATTATTTTGGCACACTCTACCTTCAACAAACTAATAATTCATTAGATTGCATCGTTGCTCATTTGCTTCCATATTTTTTCATTATTCATTCCTACAAATTGGCTCTGAAGCTGCTTTCACTGAGGAGGTCAGAAAAGTGGGTCTGCATTTCCCTAGATTACACTTTTCTTAGAGATAACAGAAGTGGTGCATCTGTTATTCTGCAGTCAGACAGTGCCACCACCAACTTGATAGATTAATTAAAAATCCGCCCTAGAAGAGATGCCATTTCATATGCCAGCTATCTCAATATTCCGAGATATTCTGGTCCCCATGACTGGAGCTGATAGAGATGCTTACGTTCTGGTTTCATCTCGACCACAGTCATTTTCTTTTCTATACACACAGCATTTGCCCTGTGTTCTCCACTGTTACAGTTATTGAAAACTGAAGTAGGACTTGTTTTATGCCCGCTGTCCTTGGGTCTCACCTCTGACATTCTCATTACTTTGCCCAGTTATGAGTAGACCCTCCCCATGACACGTCACAAAGAAGTTGGTTGTCATTTTTTTTCCTTTCCTTCTGAAAGTCTGTCTCAGGTTGCCCTTTGATCCCTTTTAATTATTTTTTACCAATTTAGTCCCCCTTCCAAACCAGCGGCTACAGCAGTGACCTGCTACTTATTCTGGTGGACCTGTGTCTTCTGTGCTTACATCACTCTAAATGTATCATTGTCAAAAAACACTTTGGAGCCAGTACAAAAGAGATGTCACAGAGGCTTGCCTGAGTTTAACAGTAGTCACATTTTAGACTACTTAAACTTATGCAATCTCATGTGTGAAGATAAGCCCTAAATCCTTCACAGAGATTTAAATGAAGGCACTTCATGCCCACAACCCAGTAGCTCTGGGTCAGGGAGAAAAAAGCATTTTTACTCCTTGCCTATTCTACATGTTCACTTATTTTGTAGATTGTCTCTTTTGTATTTTTAGAAGTGAATGTTGCTAAGGCAACCAAACTAGCTGAACATTTTGTTTCCCTAAGAACAATGCATGTTTAAATATTCAGGCAATTTTCCATTGTTCGGCAGGAATGGTGAGATCAGTCAGATTATCCAGACCAGATGAGGGAGGTTTAGGTTGGCTTTCTCTTATATTTAAAAGCCTTCAGTGTGGTGACTGCCATCCGACAGCCCTGTCCAAGAGGGGAAAATACACAGCAGACACATAGAAAACCTCCCATAAATGGGGTAAATGTTTAGTTTTATTCCCTTTTGTTACACACATCAATAAATCAGAGCACTTATGTCCTTCCAGGTAGCTGAACTACGCTCATTCCTGTGTTGAGGCTTGCACAAAGCCTGCTTACACGTTGAAAACACAGCACCAAATAACATTATTGTACATGTCCATGGCCTCCAGGTACATATTTCAAGCATCTGGAAAAGATCTAGAATATTCCTGCAGGGCCAGTATTGCCAAATTAGGAGTGGTGATGGGATCTTGCTAATGACTCTCATCCATCTGTCTGAAGCCCACCAGCTTGATTTCCCAGCTGTCTTTCCACTGGAGCACATTTAGGAGGGCAGGCACAACCCATCCCACTGGCTGATCTGTGATGGCAGGGCCTATGACCTAGCAAGTAACTTGGAGCAGAGTGCTAACATTCAGAACAACTCAACTGAAAGACAGCCAGAACCACGCATTGAAAATGGGGCACTTGGAAGTCTGTTATTGATTCTGACATGTTCATTTCTAGGATGACCACCATGTGTATTTAGCTTCACTTTTTCCACTGGCATTGTGAGATGAGTAAAGCTATACAACAAGACTAAAATATGTTTATGACTAAAAAATGTATTTTGAAGAAGTACCAATTAGAATTCTTGAAAGAGAAGAGGAGAGAAGTGGAGGAAAGAAATAAAGGGGAGTAAAATGGTGAAAGTGGTCAGCATGTGATGGCAAAAGCCATGGAAGCATAGACAGCACAGCACAGCTAAGAAAGGGATGTTCTCTCAGAGCTGATGTGTAATGTGGGAGCAGAAAGCTGCCTGATATTAAGGGGATGAAGGTGCAGGGGGAAGTCATGACAGGGAAACAAGGCAGGAATATGGGACTGAAGCTATTACTGTTAGCACTGGTAGAGATGCTGTGCAATGGAGCACACCCTCCTCCTTGGAATGACACACAGCACACACCTGACTAACTGGTATCACTATGGGTTGGAGCAATTTATCGTTTCCAACACATCTAGCTCCTGAAACATGCCACTCTCTTCTTTCTAATTACCTTTTCTGGAGACACGAATACACCATTAGCAGTAAATGGCAAGTAACCAGTTTGAAAAAAGAGCTTTAGAAATCTCTTTGCTTCTCATTATTTGACAGCTTTCTGTGTGTATTTCTGCTCTTCTCTGTCTTTATCTTTTTAAAAGTAAAGCACATCATCCAGACCATTACCCTAAAAACTCATCACTGCAAAGAGGGTTGTGCTGTTCAAAGAACAATAACAAGGTCTCCCAGCTTAGCCAGTCCAGGTCCAAGCATCTCAAACAGTATGAAAAGTGTCCTAGGATTGCCAAAGATCCTAGGTTGAAATGGCATTGAAAGCAAGGAGAATTC
This sequence comes from Chrysolophus pictus, assembly GCA_037305975.1. Taxonomy (NCBI): domain Eukaryota; kingdom Metazoa; phylum Chordata; class Aves; order Galliformes; family Phasianidae; genus Chrysolophus; species Chrysolophus pictus. The sequence goes on along the minus strand of CM074576.1, from coordinate 111,932,352 downwards.
ATTTTCAGGAAACCATCTGGTTCATGGGATGTTGGACAGTTAGACAAAGTTTGAAGCAGAAAAATCAGTGAATCATAGGTTTGTCTGCCATAGCCATATGAGCCATGAAAGTCCTAGCCCCAGTACAATTTCATCTGTTTGCTTCTTCTCCATCCCATTATTTTTCCTGCAAGATCAGAAAAACTGATGGATTACACGTGGTCCAAGATGGGTACACATCACCTCATGGGTAATTAAATTGTTTCTCTGAAAGGACAGCTGCCAAAACTGGCAAATATTGTTTGGGATGATTTTCATCGTATCTCTCCTTTGCAGCCCTCTCTCACTGCAAAGTGAATTGCCAACCTATCAGTCTCCTCAAGCCTGAATCCTGGCCAAGCCGTGTGACTAGGAGGTTAAAGTCTGGAATAGGGCTCATGGGTAAGAATGCTCTGAAGTCAAAGACAGGGGTCAAGCAGATGCTTAGACCTGGACAAATGGAAAGAAGAAATTGGGCAGAAAAAAGTTGCTCAGGAAGGAACAGGGCAGGCCAGTCCACCCTGGGCTTCCAGTTTGGAGAGGTTATGGAAATCCAGTTCATCACCCTGCAACACATCAGACTGCAAAAAAGTTGACAGCTTCAACCTTTGCCCATAGTCTACTGAAACCTCTACGCAATCAGGATATGAAGCAGCTGAGTTATCACCTTCCTGTAAGGAAACCCAGGCAACCAAAACTAGGGAGAGAAGGAAGGAAGGAAGAACTGGAAAATGCAGACTGGAGTGAATTAGGAGGTGGCAACAAAGAGACAAGGGGAAGAGGAGAAACATGAGGCGTGCCTATTCTCTGAACATTAGCAAACAACAAAGCCTTTGTTTCATCCTTACTGACACTTCAAATGACAGTGTCTCTTCTGCCAGGCGGTATCTATAAAACATTCACCTAACTGTATATTGTGCCCAAAACGTGAAGGCTGAGCAAAACAGGATCAAGACTTAGAGAAGATTATTTTATTATAAGACAGAGCGCCTGTTGTATGAAGAATCAGCCTCTGTTTTGTTTGGTGGGTGTTTTTTGTTTTTTTTTCAGAGTCATGATAGACACCCTCAGGAGAAAGAAAGAAGAAGATCCCCCAGGTGCACTGTGGGATCAGAGCCAGCACAGGTGCAGCTGCAGCATCATGGTGTCAGTCACCTGCAGTCTCTCTGGGGGCAGGAGCAGGGAGATGAGGGATGGCACAGTCCAGTTTATCACATGTCGCACAGAATCTGGCCTAAGCCAGGCTTAACTTCAAGACTGGGCACTGCCAGTGGCATTATTCATACCACTTTGAGCAATTCACTTTCCCTCCGTCTCTGTTCACCTGCGAAACAGAGCCTGAAAGTGCCTCTGCAATTCAAGAATGCTTCTTGCGCCCTGTCTTCCCTGCCTGCTTTCCAGATGCTGGTACAGTGGTGGGTCTGCTTTCAGGCTGTGGGAGACCACGGCTATATGAATAGAGCAATGCAGTCTGGAGATCATGACCCAGAGAAGGCAGATGCTGCAAGAATTATGCCTGGCACTGTCTAGTCCCAATTGCATTCTTGAATGTGAACTTGATGCAAAGTGGCTTACCCCTACCTTGCAGTTAACCAGGCAAAATCCCATCTCCAAATGTGACACAAAAATATCTGAATAGTTCTCTTATGGTAATTCCTCAATGTACCTGCCCCATGACAAGGCTCTGTGATGTCTGCTTGTGACTGAATGCCCTGTCTAACCTGGGAGAACAATATTTGTAATGCACAGCAAAATGGACACTTTCCATAAAGCAACTAGAAACTGCACTGAGAACAGACATTGCTCTGCACTGAGCAGTGAACCTCCCAAATGATTTTTACTGTCAGCATCTTTCTGTTCAATTGATATAAGAGACATAGCCATGAGCTCAGGGGCTTGTATGGGAGAGATTACTTCTCTTTTTGTACAGCCCTGCCTCTCCAATTGCTGCTTTTAATAAGCATTTAGGGACCAGGAGGAAGAGGAATGGGAGAAGAGGGGGGTAAAACAACCAGGCTTGTGACTGTTAGCCTTGTGATGCAGCTAATTGGACTTCCTTTCTATACAGTAATTTGACTTTTGCAATGCAAAAGCAGAAGATAAAAATAAAACTGTGACCTTAATTATTCCTGCCAGGAGAGCAAACTATCTGCAAATGTAAACCACCAAAAAATCACACTAAAAAGAAGGTGCAAAACTAAACATGAATGAAGAGTTTTTCAAGATTGAACCAAGGTGGAGGTTTGGGGCGTGCTCTGAATTTCACAAGTTCCCCACTACAGGGCCATACTCCACATTTAGGCACTGTGAGTAAGACGCATTACATAACTGTGCAAAATGCCAGAGATGTGGGGGAACAGATCCTGTCGGGGCTCAGGTATTAGACTGGGACCTGGAAAATACTGCCATGAATTTTCATCGCAAATCCACTGAGTCACAAAAATGTTATGGATTATTCACACTGAAGGAGGAGCCAAGAAAACCCAGATCTAGAAGGAGACCCTTTCTGTGTGAACCAGCTTCTGCTTCAGGCAAATACAGTCTAAGTGCAAACAGCCTAAATGCTCTTCTGACCATTACAAACTAAGACACATTTTCAGACATGAACGCATCTTGATCCTAGGTACACAGGTACAGGATCCCCTTGTTATCACCCCAGAATATTCAGTCAGCTTGGCTCTCCTGTAATTTTTCTCTACTACATGGATGCAAAGAACTGGCAGCAAATGTACCCTCACGATGGCCAAGAGAAGGGATATGCCTGACAGCAGGCACAGAACCGAGGGCACAGGAAGAATGAGAGGAAGACCTCCATGCATGAGATCTCCACACATGGCTTGAACAGGCAGCTCTTTGCCTTGCTTTCAGAGCAATAATAATCTTCTCTTCAAAATGACAGCTTAGGGCTCAGCTGCAGCAACACAGTTTTTGGAATCAAATTACTAGAAAGGTCAAAACCATTAACACATGCTTTAGGAAGAGGGAAAACACCAGGCAAAATCTGTACGCTTCCACTGCTGAAAGATGCCCCCTGGACTAGCAGATGCTATTATTTGCTTCATTTCACCGTAGGCAGAAGGGTGTCCTCTCAACAAGGGAGCAGAAAAGGAGGTCATTCTATTTGGAGGTCTCTCAAAAACGTGCACAGCAGGAGGAGCTTCTTCTGACTTTGCAGAATTTAAGAAGTACGAAACAGTGTTAGAGGCAGTGAATGAACAGATTATGTCCCTCTTACCCAGCACAGCCCTAACTTGTACATTATCAGTAGAGTCCCTTTAGCACTCTGTACTGTTGAGTATTAGTTACACCACTGTTAGAAATGTACAGATTTACTCTTGCTCTCACATTTACTAAGAGGCAGTCTATATGGAGTTGTTACACTTATAGTACAACACCTAAGAAGAGAATTTTGGTCATGTCTTGATAACATGGACAGTGGCATAAGCATAGTAACTGGTCACATTACATTTCTACTTCATTACAGAAAGCATTGATTAAAAAGAAGAGGCAAAAGACCACACAAAGGTTTCAACAATTTTTGAGCTACAACTTTGTCTTTCTTGTTCATCAGACACCTCTATGAAGCCACCTGAAGACAGCTAACACCTCAGCCATGTATCAATGTATCATCATCAAGGTATCTGGCGCATCAGGGCAATGTATTTCCTTTCTGAGAGCTAAAATATCCACCAAGAAATTGTCTAGAGCTCCTGTGATGAGCTGTATTCTGGGTTTCGTGCACCGTTTGCCTACTTTGAGCTGAGCCTCACTAAGAAAAGCCAACCCTATATGCTCCAAAATATGGCTAAGGCAACGCTGATCACAAGACAGAGAGAAGTTCTGCCCCAGTTTTTAAAGTTTACCAAGATAAGCATTATACTTAAAAGCTTCTCTCCCACTAGTGCATTTCCCTATCTTCTTCCGTGTAACTAATCTGCCTCTACATTTCATACACCAGGTCATCTCATATTTGTTACACATACTCCTGGATGGATAATACGATTTACCCTGATATGACAGTGCCAACCTCTCCAGTGTAATCTGACCCACAAAAAAATCATCTTTCTAATCTTTCAGAATGTCCTGTATTAGCTGCAGCCCTTCTGGTCTGAATCATCTACAGTGGATTCAATTTCATTTAAGTCCTACCAAGATGGACCATCCTAGGTTAGGAATTCATATCTCTCTACAGCCTCTACTCTTCAAAGACAATCAAACTCTGCTTTTCCCATATGATACACCTTTAAACCTACACAATCTGTAATTTTTTTCTTTCCCAGACCAGGGAGGTTTGCTCTAGAATTCACTCATCAAATAGTTCAGACTGTCTTGCCCTGTATCTCCTTTTCACATTTGTATATCCTTTTCTGCAACACTGTTCACACTGAACATTCACCCGCAGTTGCAGCATTAATTTGAGCTTTTCCACAACTATATTTCCTTACCCAGTTCCCCTTGACCCGCAGACACCTATGGCCTGAGCTTAATGAGCCATCCAATTCGGCTCAGGCTCAGGTTGTTAGCCACTGTATTCAAACCTGCTTGTCTCCCAGTGTTTTTCCACAACTTCCCTGGACCACACATTTTTGGTCAGCTGCTTGCCCACTCCTACATCAGAAATGACCCCTTGCTAAGACTTTGTTTTCCAGGTTTAAATCCACTTGGAATGCAGCCTCATGGGTAAGCAGTATTTCTGCTATTTCCATGGAGACACTCAAACCTGCTTCCATCTACACTGAAAAAAATATATCCCTGGGGAGCTGCAGGGCTGGGGACCTAAGAGGTGAAGTCCTACAGCCTCACTCAAGTTAGTACACCTTTGCAAAGGACATGCCCCACTACAGCTTGGCACACTGCATTTGCTGGCCTAGCTTAACCTAGCCCAAAATCATGCAACAGCAAAAATGCACTCCATATGCAGTATGCTCATGAGAGCTCAGCTTTGCTGCTTGCTTTGCTTGCTCCTGGTTGCAGCTGCAAGGATTATTCTCATACTCATCACAGATCACTGTGACACAGGCTGACTTTTTTTGTGTGTGGATACATTTGGGTTTTATCACTGCTTTGCACTGCATTGTGTTAGCTACAATACTGTCACTGCAGCCAAGTATTTCGGTTCAGAGCAGTATAATGTTTGACAGTATGAATAATTACCCTCTTTTACCCTACTAACCCTGTACACAGAACTTTAAGGCTCTTGCAAGCCCCGTCATGGGAGAAAATACCAGAAACAAAATGCTGGGGAAGATATTCCTCCATGTTCAGGAATGGTAATTCAAAAGGTTGTCTAGAGATTGTATGGAGTTTGCCTTTAATGTTTTTGAAGGGGAGAGTGCTTTAAACCTTTAGAAGTGGGTAGTTGCCTCAGGACAGTGACTCCCAGCTTCCTCTCTCCCCAGTAGAAATCCCTCTCTCTTTAGGCCTGGCCCCTTGTATGGGCCAGCATGAGATAGCTGTGGTCACAGCCATGCTCTCCCCTTTCTCTGTTACCAGAGATTTCATTGATAAGTAGCACTTCTGGGGGCATGAGGGCAGTGGAAGGACTGTGTTCACCTGATGATGAGGTTAGGACTTGTCTTTGTGAAGGAACATAACAGACACAGGGAAAACAAGAATGCTCTGCTTCTCTTTCCTCTTTGGGGGCTCCAGTGCTCAGCATCTCCACACAGCATTTCCTCAAGGGATGGGCTGGGCTCACAGATCAAAGAACTGGCTTCAGGCCAGCATTTGGTCCTTCCCCATTGTTCTGGCAAACTCCTAAGATGCCACGTATGTGAAATGAACTGCGGACAAGCTTGGTTGTACTGCAGAGGGGATTAGAGTTAATAGCTTTATGTTCTCACAGTGAAGAAAGAAAAAACAACAAAGCCATGCAGGTATTTTAAGCAGCCTTGCTACTGGGCTGTGTATTTCCTTAATGCGGTTTCAGGAGAGACGGTTGTTAGGGAGAGGGAGCAGGAACCCATTTTGTATGCAGATTTCAGTGCTGAATTGAAGATCTTACAGTCTCGCGATGCTGGGGCAACAGAAGCAACATCTGGCCATTCTTTTTGCAGTGATAATCGGATGACCTTGAGATCTGCCCAATCAGGGCAGTAAGGTGCATTATCCAAAATGTCCCATTTTCCAAGATCATGCTTTCAGCTGTATCAGAGACAACCCTGGTGAAGAAGCAGTTCAGATGGGCTCATCCTCTGTCTGGTTGTAAAGAAAGCCTCTTTTAGCACTGACCTTCCGAGCTATCTAATGATGAAGATAGGAAGAGGCTGCAACCAGACAGAGAGAAAGAAGAGCCTTTTGCTAGCAGGGAAATGTGTGAGTAATACACACGCTGTTGGACAGTGGCCAGATCACTCTAGTAACGGCTGTTAGTTCCTCTCACCAAGAAAATGATCAAATGAGAAAGAGAAGCTGCAGTCGAGTGTCAGAAATGCTGAGTCGCAACAGGAGAGTGCCGCATCTGATGGAAATTTACCCGGGAGCCAGCGACCTTCACACGCTGCTGAGAAGGAGGAGGACTTGCAGGGATATCCTGCCCTCACTCACATGTGGCTGTGCCACATTCATATCACCACCAAGGCAGAGCACAGCCCAAAAAAAGGTGGTGAGACCAAGCTCAGGAGCTGTGTAAGCTTCAGGACATAGAGGTCAGCCAAGACAGACTCCAAGGCATGAAATGGCCTGCTGATTACCCGGCACACAGGAATGGCTGCTCCCATAGCATTGCCTAATTTCTGGTGATTACTTGCCTCGGGTGATTTCTTGCTGCTCTTCTGGCCTTTCTCCTGATGCTTTGGACACATGGACTTGAAATCAGAAAGCTGGGTCCAAATGATCCATGCCTGGAGCTACTCCACCTGGAGAAAGCAGGTAGTAAGGTGATTTCACAGTTCTGTTTTTAGGGCAGTTGGGTCATGCTTTGTGTCAAGCAAGAACTTCCTTCAGGGGAAGCTTCAACACAAGCTCTATAGTCATTTTTTCAAAATTTCAGGCACTTATGGTAAGTAGAATGAGAAATATTCTGGCTTCCCCTTTGTCAGAGGAATCTGAGCTTTATGATATCACCAGAAAATCGCTCTTCCTCCTGAATTCCAAGCACTGGGGCATGGTTGATGGCTTCATCTGCAAGGTTGCATCCTCGCCTTGAAAGACAGTGGGGAGCTGTGGGGGATGTTTAATAATGCAAGAAGATAAAGGATACAAGGCAGTATTTGAGAGACAGAACTTAAAATACAATATAACTACTTGCACCATGTTGTAAGATGGAAAAAAATGAAGACACAGCTGCTGATGCAATGATAGGGATGCTGGCTAGGTGGTGCTAGTACATACTCCTGTGCATTCGTCCGGAACCAATACAACATTACTACTGATTTTCCTTTTGATGGGGTTTTCATTTCCATTGCGAAAGCATGAGAAACTAGTCCTTAGTGAAGTTCTCAAAGATGAAAGGCTTTTGAAATACAGAAAAGATGATGTGCTCTTTGCAGTGTGGAGGAATGATAAGCAGATGACTTACTCAATCCAGTACTTTCACGCTGGCTACACATGACACAAAATATACAATCTGCCTCACATCATCCTTGACATCAACCCTTCTTGCATGGTGCTGCAGGGACTTGTTCTTAATCCCCTGCACTATACCAGATTAAGCTTCCCTGCTTGTACTAATAGAGCCAGCTTCAGTCACCAAGGCACTGGCAGGCTCCTTAGCCCCTGAAAGAAGCCTATCTACATGGCGAGAAGGAGATCTTGACTCAAACACACCATGTCCTGTGATCCACACATCTCCATTTGGCATGCTGTGCCAAACAAAGTTTGACTGCATCCTGCATCCTGCTTGTGGACCATGCTTCAGAGTACCCACACTGCCCTACAGAAGAACCAGAAGATCAAGTCCATGCGGGAGAGATCCTGCGCCTGCAGTGTTTGGAAACCACTGGGACACATGTTGGTGCTAGACCACCAGGCTGTGTAATCTTTAGGTCCACACTGGGATGATTCTCAGACTCCATAGCTTGGATTAAATGACCCCTAACCCTATTAGTGAGTATCTGTGTGAACAATACACAGGACAGGACGGACGACATATCAGATCTTGCAAGCAGGCTCAAACCTAAACTCACAGTGTAGCTATGCCTTATGGAAAGCCTAGTCACCACTAGAGGGAACAGAAGGCCACAATGAATTATAAAATTATAATATTGCACTCTAAAATAAATGCAATCAACTGGAAAATACAAGCATGCATTCTCCATTAAAACTGGAAAAATAATCCTGAAATATACACTATTCTGCTGAGAGGAGAAAGTGGAGAGTGAAAACGGGCAGCAAGCAGGAATTTCAATACCTCTGATTTTCTTCCAAGCTCTATCACTAACTCATCCATATTAGCAGCAGGGGGGAAAAAAGGGACACTTTGTATGTAATTCTCCCAGAGGCTGTTGATAGAAGGCCAGTGTCAGCAAGAGCTGGACCAATGAAGGCTAATTAGTTTTGTGGAGGGGCACAATACCACAGCGCCAACAGGTTCCCACGAAGGACTCCCAAGAAATTAGGCAAAGCTATAGTCTGGGACATTTTGAGAAGAGAATAAGGTACCATCTTTGCCATCTGTACCAAGAAGATCCTCCAACATGCCAAACGCTTTCTTTGGAGGGAGCACGAGGGTCACAGAATCACAGAATTGTAGGGGTTGGAAGGGACCTCCAGAGATCATCGAGTCCAACCCCCCTGCCAAAGCAGGCTCCCTACACCAGGTCGCACAGGTAGGCGTCCAGGCGGGTCTTGAATATCTCCAGAGAAGGAGACTCCACAACCTCCCTGGGCAGCCTGTTCCAGTGCTTCGTCACCCTCACCGTAAAGAAGTTCTTGTGCACATTGGTGCGGAACTTCCTGTGCTCCAGCTTCTGGCCATTTCCCCTTGTCCTGTCTCCGCACACTGCTGAAAAGAGTCTGGCCTCGCCACTTTGCCCCCCACACCTTAGATATTCATAGGCCTGGATCAGGTCCCCTCTCAGTCTTCTTTTCTCAAGGCTAAACAGACCCAGTTCTCTTAGCCTTTCTTCATAGGGGAGATGTTCCAGGCCCTTCACCATCTTTGTGGCTCTCCGCTGGACTCTTTCCAAGAGATCCCTGTCTTTTTTGTACTGGGGAGCCCAGAACTGGACACAGTACTCCAGATGAGGCCTTACCAGGGCAGAGTAGAGGGGAGGATCACCTCCCTCTACCTGCTGGCCACGCTCTTTTTAATGCACCCTAGCATGTCATTGGCCTTTTTGGCCACAAGGGCACACTGCTGGCTCATGGCCAACCTGTCGTCCACCAGGACACCCAGGTCCCTGTCCACAGAGCTCCTCTCCAGCAGGTCATCCCCCAGCCTGTACTGGTGCATGCAATTATTCCTCCCTAGATGCAAGACTCTACACTTGCTTTTGTTAAACCTCATCTGGTTTCTTACTGCCCAGCTCTCCAGCCTGTCCAGGTCTTGCTGAATGGCAGCACAGCCATCGGGTGTGTCAGCCAATCCTCCCAACTTCGTATCATCAGCAAACTTGCTGAGGGTGGCCACTATCCCCTCATCAAGGTCACTGATGAAGATGTTGAACAAGACCGGACCCAGCACCGACCCCTGGGGAACACCGCTGCTTACAGGTCTCCAACCAGACTCTGCACCGCCAACAACAACCCTCTGCGCTCTGCCAGTCAGCCAGTTCTCAACCCACCTCACTGTCCACTCATCTATCCCGCACTTCCTCAGCCTTGTTATAAGGATGTCGTGGGAGACAGGGTCATTCACTGGCACTATAGCCCACGCTGTGACAACAGCAGGATGCCCTGCTGGGTGTTGGGATGCCAGGCACTTCACACTGGCCTTCATGCTCGCTGATGGTGCAGAGAATCCTAGAGGCCAAAATAGACTTAGGGAGCAGAGCAGGTTTTTTTCACTTCGTAACTCTCCCTACAGGTCAAAGTTGGGTGAACAGTGCTATGTAGGAAGAAACAGCTCTCCAGTCTCTGATGCCAGTTATTTCAGTTTATCTTTTGTTTTTGAGGGCTGTTCCTTTCGTAGGTAATGGGTTTGTGAATCTTTATCCTCCTTTTCACTGTGTCACAATAACTGCATAACAACTTCAACAGATTCAATCCAGATTTACACTGCTACAAGAGGAGGGACAGATCTCCATGTTCTTGTTCCAGGAATGAATGCTGAAGGTACCTTTTGAGCTGTTCCTAGGCTAGATTTCTCTAAATCTGTATCAGAAACTGTCCCACTTCTGCCCTTTGTCCGTATGACTCATCTTGATCCTGTTGTTGTCGTCAGCTATTAATGTAATTCCTAAGAAATCCATTTTTTTGGTTTCCAGCTGCCAGATTTATTTCCACCCCCTTCTTATGCACACTTTTTCTTCTAATTCATCTAAGAACGCTGCATGGCACAGAGTCAACCTCTTCCCCCACTCACGTAAGTGAATCCCATGCAACCCTGTGCAGTTGGCCTGCCTATTGTCCTCCAACAAGAGGATGGATGCAGAGGCCCACAGCTGAGTGAGTGCTTCAGCACAGTTCCAAAGCCAGCCAATGGATCTCGCTCCTTTATGAGCTCTCTCCTTCCCTGGAAGAAAACACTGGGTTAACTGTGACTACAGTCACCATAGCTGTATGACACAGAAGTCAACGGAACAGCATGGTCAATCTTTTCCAGAACCCTTAATGGCACTTTTCAGGTCTTGAGCTCCCTCTGCCCTTTTCCCTTACCCCCAAGGCCAGGCCCCTTAATTCTGTTGCCTGCCATGCACAGCAAGGTTATCTGCTGTGGCCTAACCATGGCCAAAAGAAAAATGAATTCTTTCACAAGCCAGCTCTACAGTTGTTAAGCCAACCCTTGTTCCCTGGAGCCATTTCAGTGCCAAGATGATGTTGCCATACCTTTGGCAGGAAATCACACTTGAAGAAATAAAGGGAAAATTCAAACAATGAAGCCACACTTCATCTTACAGCAACCATCCTTAAACGGTAAGCCTTCAGGGATGTGGGGGAGCCTATGCCTTGTCATATGGTGAGAAACTTGCCATATGCCTAAGGGCCTCATAGCAAAGTGGTCCTGCAGATGCTCACTGATAGCCCCTAATTTTGAAGGTAAACATATATCATATTTTATCAAATAAATAACTGTTTTCAATCTTACACTGCTGTTACAAGATAAGTATATCTTTATCTATAATGAGATAGAAGCTGTCTGTCCAAAAGCTCCAGTAGGATGTGCTTCTGTTAGACAGCCTTCCTCTCACCCTGCTGATACAAAAACAAGGCTGTGGGTTGAGTGATTACCATCCATGGGCCTCAGAAAGCTGAGACAGCTCAAGCACTGCTGACCAGTGATTGAGCATCAACAGACACAAGTCAAAAGTACAGCAAAAGGCGACATCAAAGAGCAACGAAAAGAGCTGCAAAGCTCCAATCATGTAGAGGAAATAATACACCTGCATAGTAATGCTGTTTCCCTTCCTGCTCTCAACAGAACCTGCGACTTCTGTAGAAGAGTTCTCTTTGCAAACCATTAACAGGGATGAGATTTAGACAAAAACAAACTTCCTTCTTGAGCACAAAATGGTAAGTGCAAAAGACAACCTCTGCCTGAAGAGTTCAGCAATCCATTAACATAAGCTTACATGAGCCACATTTTCCATGTTTCTAAAATACAACCAAAGTAGCTAACATCTCTCATGTGGCCAGAATCCAGAGAAAGGCAAGCCAAAGCAAGACTGGGCAGTCCTCCAGCAGAGTGGGTTAGCTTCAAAAGCTGAAGTGCACTTAAAACTTTAAGGGGGAACAAAAGCCCATCTTTAGATGTGGATTCAAAAGCTGTACCAGAATTTCCAACCTGAAGAGAAGTTCCTCTTTCCAGAGCAACATTCCACCACTGTACTTCATATGCATTTAGCACGTATGAATGACCCTATTTGTTCAACTGGAACAAGTTTCATCATTCTATCAATTATCACAGCTGACACTGGCCTTTTCAATCTACTCTCTGCTCTGTATCCAGGGCAAATTTCCCACAACAGAGAAACATCTACTTATTTAGCAGCAGTCCAGGGCTTGACACAGAAGGTTTGATTTTACAAATGAAGAATGACAGGGAAATTCTGAGTAAGGCAGAAGATAACCCGTCTCTAGCAACAAGTGCCACATAAAGGCATGGATAAGTAATTGCAGGTTTAGAATAAGTCTGTGACAGCCTATATTCATGGGCAAAAATAGCATAGTGGGAAGCTCATTTTTTGTCCCATCTAAAGCTACCATTTCCACCAGCACTGGAACACCTAAAACAATGACGCTGACAAAATGGCACTTGTGGTGCAACCCCCATGGTATTGGTTGAACCTCTTTCAAATCTTCCATCTGTGTTATTATTCCAATCTCTGATGCTTTTCTTGAGTAGAAGTAACTGGCATATGCTGCTAAGTTGGACCAGCTGGTAGGCAGCTTAGCAGCATGGGGCTATTGTTTTTTAATCTCAGTTTTGCCTTGCCTTAATATAGATAACTGGCAAGGTGATACAAGCAGAGTCAACACTCTGAGAACAATCAGTTAAGAGGCATGGTTTCAGAGATCTTTTAATATCTTTAATGGAGAAAACATAGGTAGAAGTCATTTTAGAAATACCGACAGCCAAATAATCTCAGCCTCAGAAGTCTTCAGCACACACTGAATAGGCTAAAAGAGAAGGGGCTGTAAGCTAGCTCCTATCAACGTAGTGTACACAGGAGTGTCACCCACATCACGAAACCAGTCATGACACATAAACCTGCTCTACTGAACAGCTGTAGTGAAGTGAGCAAGAACTGATTCAGCTTAACGACCAAACTCTTAGATCTACTCAGAAGTGAATGTGAAGGAGTGGAAGAACTGGAAAAGACCAGAGGAACGGAAATGGGGATAAAAAAGTTCTTCTCTTACTTCAACTGCCAGACAGCTTCTGTGGTGTCCTTACATTGGCAATAAGCTTCCCCTCAGCCTTAGCTGCTCCTCTTTGCTTCAATGTATTGAAAACAGGATAACAAATCTATCCACACAAGGCTTTTAACAGTGTTTGAAATACAAAGAGCACCTGTGTCAGTAGAAATACAGAATTTTGAATTCACTGTTCTTATTTCACAGAGCACATTACCCAGAGCTTTTGAAATAACCAGGTGGAGGAGTTATGTTATTGTTTGGAAGGGTTAAAATAACAAGAATAAGAATAATATAATCCACAAATCCTAAATGCTTCCCTTTCTCAAGCCATATCATATACAGGTGACTCTCCTTGTTGGGTGCGTTGCTGGGCAAACACTCAATCTATTTATAAAGCAAAATGTCTATAACACAGGGTTAAATGCCACCACTATAATGGGCCACACACACACACACACACAAAAAAAAAAAAAAGCAGGAGAGATTAAAATTACTGCCAGTGTCCAAGGTCTTTGAAATAGCTGGGAGTTTGCTGTGTGAGATTCCTAGCTGTTAGTGTGTAAAAGAGAAGTAGGATTGGCAGTGTGTGAGTGCTGTTTGGCATGTATTTAAATGAGACGAGTGGCGAGGGATCAGATCCAAATTCACAGATCTGGAAAACAAAAACCTTCATAGGTATAAATGCATCAAGATCCTTAAATGGAAAGTGTTGGCAAGCTATAAAATACTACAGTGTAAAAAAAATATCAGGTAGGCATAAAAGAGAACAGCCAACTCAGAAAATAATCACTGGTATCTGCAAAAAATGTTACTCAAGGTGCCATCAAGAGCTAAGCCACTTTTGAAAAGAGGCATGGCTGAGAAAAGCAGAGCTCTGTCCTTTACTATCATTAGCGTTCCCAGTAGAGCTTCCTAAAGAAAGGACAGTTGATGTAAATAAATGAATGTTGATGTGATGCTGATAGTCACAGATGAGGGAAGAACAGGATCCCATTGTGTAAAGGACCATGAACACCTAATGATCCTTGCTTGAGAGTTTCATATTTGGAGTGTAAGCAAGAGATAACAATAGAAAGAGTATGCTAGAAAGAGAGGTCCACACTGCAGCAAAGCTGCTTTTTCTAATTGAGTTTCATCTTGGTGAAATGATAAGTGATCCCATCATCCCAGCCTGGTGCTTATGGGAATCAGGATCTGTCTGTTATGTATGAAGGCAGCTTGCAGCTCTCTGATACTGACAGCAGAGACTACATCAGACAGTTCGTGCAGCAGTAACTATATGAACATTATTTTCTCTGCAGTGGATGACAGGAAAGAAGGAATTTTTGGCAACACTCTCCCTAAGGTTTTTTTTTTTTCTGTTCCCTAGTCAATCTCTGCTTTACAGAGTGCATTATTTCCTTACTCCTGCAACTTTGTCATTACTCTGCTTGCAGCGCAGCATGGGATCTTAGCATGCAGCTCTGGACTTGGCCTGTCAGCTCAATGGAGTATTTAAACAGGGCAATGAAGCCAATGCAGCAAAAATGCTGACTGTACTATGGCCCAGGAGGAGTGCTACTCGTATTCAGCTCACGAAGAAGCCTGTTATGACATCATAAATCCTCTGTGGCAGCAGGAGAGAGATGAGGGCATGAAGCCGGCTGCCTGTGTCATTGCTGGCACAGCCACTGTACGTCACGCTCTCCTTCACTGCCTTCCATCACTTCTGCACTGTTCAGGCAGATCCTAAGATCAGGGTCTGCAGAGCTATGAGTTAGCAAAAGCCTTTTCCCACCGCGACCCAAAGGCCACAAAAACCAGGGAGCTTCCTGATGTTGATCCATGTTTGTGCTCTGAGTAAATTTGACATAAGAAATACGGAACCCCCTTGGTGCCAATATTAACAATTTTCTGAGCATAACAGCACTTTAAGTGGGAACAAAGAGGCAAGGCTCTTGGAACAAATAAAAGCAGCTGTAAATGTCAAATTCATTTAATGTTGGGAAATCATGTGTCTAGAGAGACAGGCTCACAGTGGTTATTATAACTGCTGGGTAAGAAGCAATTTTTCATTTTCTGCTGAATCGTTGTAAGCTTTGTTCCCCATCTCGTTCCACAGTGGTACAAGACAGAGATTCTTAAATGTTTTCCTGTGAAAAAGTAGACAGCAGGCAGCAACAGACAAACAGTGAATAGTGAGTACATATGGGCATTTGCTTAGGGTTGCGAGACACTTACTGTCTAATTAGTAGTAAGAGACAGTAGCTTAAAAATTGAGTTTACAGCATCAGACTAGAAAGGTCAAAAATGAGCAGAAGGCATAAAGGAAGAGCCACAGTAACTTCCTACAGGATACAGAATGGCCTAGCTGTGACTAAACCCCATATGTCAGGATTTATCAGTCCAAGACTTGGGGATTTAGTAAAACAGGACCTTCCCTTGAGCTGCTGATGTACCAAAGCTTAGGTTTAAATATATGAAGACACTTTTTGGAAGGAAGGCATAAAAAGAGTTTCAAGCAATTAGCACAGTTCATTTATTGGGCGCAAGGTTGCCAGGGCATTTGGAGAGCTGCAGCACCACTGAGCCAGGGACAATGACAGTTCCCCAGGCAATTGGTCTAACACATTGCTGGCATAAAAAACAATCATGCACTCTTTTTAACTGCTGTCTTTTGCATGCTTCATCGAAATAACCAGATGTGCCTAATGTAGGCTGAGAAAAAGTCTTTGACTTCCACTGCATGTGTGGCATACAGATATATGCATGCAGTGCGCTCCTAAGTACTTTAAGGGTACAGAAGCAGCACTCTCAAACGGAAAAATGCAAAGCTTTCAGTACATCTTAGAATGGGATAGTGATAAAGATAACAACACAGAAGAGGAGTGCAGAAGTAGTAGGGTAACAGAAGCTTCAATTCTGTTTCTAAGTTCATTGAGTCAAGAAGATATTTCATTGATATGCATGCTAACTTTCTGTTTGCGGGAGGAAAAAATACAGGTTGATCCTCCATCCTTGGAGGTTTTCAAGACTGGATAATGCTGTGTACAGCTGGGTCTGATCTCAGCTGACCCTGATTTGCAGAGGCCTCCAGAGGTACCCTTCACGTTCAACTACCCTGTGCTCACCACAGTGTGAGGACTATGGGTGTTGCTGCCTACAGTTAGCAGAATGGCACCTTCTGGTTCTCAGCCCCTTCGGCTTATGTTGAAAATTTGTTGGCTCCTGACAACAAACCACTGTTTCCCATGCTCCACCAGGAAGTGTCACTGGGGATACAGCTATAGAGGCAGCTTAACCCAGTAGTGAAAGGCATATCCATCCACATCTGTGGTAGGACAAGGGGGAATGATTTTAAACTAAAAGAGGGGAGATTTGGGTTAGATGTTAGGAGGACATTTTTTTAATCTGAGGGTGGTGAGGCACTGGCACAGCTGCCCAGAGAAGCTGTGGATGTCCCATCTCTGGAGGTGTTCAACACCTGGTTGGATGGGGCCCTGGACAGCCTGAGCTGGTGGGAAATGTCCCTGCTCACAGCAGGGGGTTGGACCTGGATGGGCTTTGAGGTCTTTTCCAACCCTAGCCATTCTATGATTCTGTGATTCTGTTCTGTGATTTCCAGTTAGCTTAAATCATGAGCTTCAGAACTAATGAGTACTGACGCTGCATTGTGCTGCATGGACATAAAATTTATCCAGACATTCAAGTTAGAGCAGAAAAATTTTCTTAATCATGTCACAAAATACAAGCACAAGCTACTCTGCTACTGCTTCTCATGTCTGCCCTTTTACATTCTCATCTTAAGTACAACCCAAACACATAACTTTATTTTCTGAGGATTTAGAGTTCTTCTGGCTCTTTTTCACTCTTTCCATGTCTGTCTTTACATTTTCTGGCAACTACTTTTTCCTTTCATTTATCCATCTAAAGCAAATAATAACAGCAAGTTTTTTCACTCTCAAAGCTATTCGTCCAGAGACAGACTCACAGTGACCTCTGATGATGAGTGGAGGCTGTAAATACACTAAAGTGAGAAGAATAATGGAGAGCCTGGTGCACTAATAAAGCTGTTGGAGCTTTCAATGCAATAAAATAACCTAGAGCATACAGCAAAGGAGAGGAATAGATGCGTTATTCTGTGGATGTAGTTGACAAGCCATCAGAATTTTCTGTTATTAGAAAAGCTGAAGACATTAGTAGCCATGTAGGCATTTTCTTCCTTGGTGAAAGCAGTTATTGGATCAAACACAGTGTGAGGCAAGGCAATAAAATACAAGAGTGCTTTTACAAAACTCACCTGCCGTGTGGATAGGCAGAAGGCATAGTAAGCTGTGTGGTATGATGGCAAATTCTGCAAGTTTGAAAATTAACAGAAGGCTCAGGAGCTGCACGGCTCAAGGGTACAAATCCCAGCTACTGAAATAACATTGCAGGGGCTCTTAGAAACACCTGCTGTGATGATGAGGAAGAATTGTTCTCACCCAGGACCACATACAAGAGAAATCTAACTAAGAAATGTACAACTTCCAGCAATGGTGAGAAAAGTACATCACGGATCAGAACCAACTATGGCAGTGTGAGACTGTTGCGAATATGGGTTTAACCTCACCTTAAGAACTTGGGGTACCACAAATGACAGTGAAAAAAAAACCAAACATGTCTGTATAGAAAGGTGGAGAATAGGTTAAGGAAATATATTTTTGTTTCTATGCTAACTGTATCGGAATGGTATTTGAGCAAAGACAGCATCAAATCTGGCTGTCACCTGCACTGATATAGTTAATCACTCAGCTGAACTGCAGGACTAAGAGGATATCTTTGCTACCAGACTGTTCTCCATTCATTTGAACAGATACAACGACCACTGAGACTGGCTTTCAGATATGTTGCATTCTCCATATTCCAATTTTGCATTTGAAACTCCAGATATCCCCAGGGTAAGGCAACCTTTCCTTTGAGCTGTCACTGCTGTCACCTCTGCACAGCAGGTGAGCAGGAGCTGCTCATAATTAGCCAAACAGGGTAGCAGCAAAAATGTCCTCCAGCCACCCTCTGCTCACAGTATAATGAAGCAAGATTTGTAAATGCCACATAATGAGGGCCTTGACAACAGCAGTTACTGGTCACACTTGGAAAAAGTCTATAATCCCTTCACAAATGCAAGGAACTTGGAGAAGGAGAAAGTAGAACTGACCTAGCTTGAATCCACCTGGTTGAGGTCTCCACTGCAAAGATGCTAAAATCTGTCTGAGGTTAAAAAAAAAACAACATAAGGCTACTGAATATGCGTAAGGCAAAACTCTGCTCTGGTTTCCTTCCCTCTATCCACTTGCAGAAGCACCAGGTACAATGGTACAAGTTATCCACATTTCCAAATGCCACAATATTTTTCCTTACTGTTCAGCCTGGAATACTCTGTGGGCCTGCTGCAGAGCAATAAGCAGATGCTGAGTACACTCCTGAGGTAGCTGTTAGCGTAAAGGTAAAGAGGTTTCAAGTCTGAGTAGTAGATATGAAGCAGGAGCCAAATCCAGACGTGACAACTTAGGGAAGCTGAGAAGAAACAACCTCCCCTTCCCCATTTAATAATGGGCATAAAGCTGGGTGATGCAAATATCTCCTTACATTTCCATTATGACTGAAAAGCTTCCTAATCTTTTTGCACAATGTGAGCTTGAGAAGCCCTCAGAGAGATATTTAATGTTAGTTGACCACACTCCGCATAGCACCTGATGCAGATATCAAGGTGTGCGCTCGTCAACAAGCAGGTTTAACCAAGGATTACCATCCTTGGAAACTAACAGAGGTGAAGTTCTAAATACCTTAACGGATCTGGGGTATTGTGGCATAAAAGAGATACATATAATTGTATGGCATAATATCTGTAATTGGAATGAAGCTGAAATACAGCACCTCAGGCTAACAGCAACCTGCAGGGGCCATCCTTCATGGTTAGGAGTGGAATCACCACGAAGACTACCAACTTCCAGGAATAGAAAGATGTGTGGATGCTCTGAAAGTAAGAAATGTACATAAGGGGATTGGGACCTTCATATGGGAAGGAGGAGTTGCACGCAGACCAAGCAGCACAGCCTCTTCTGGGCAGATGAAGCTCCTCTGGCACAGTTGCAGAAAGCCACGTTTATTTTCCACCCACACAGACCCCAGGCCTTTTGTCTTGATGGCACTCATTAGTGGCCCCACTTCTCAGAGCCAGCAAAGAGGGACAGTGTGTGGGAAGGAAGGGCTGTGCAGCAGCACGGGGCAGATGTATGGACATAAGGCAGGGTGAAATAAGGGAGCAGAATTCCAACATCAGGATCATGGGCTTGTCTCAGCACACTGCTGCAAAGCTACTTCTGGATCAGGACAAAGCAGGAGGCCATTTTGAGCAACTACATAGATCCAGAGCTGGAGAAGTATTCACCTGCAGCAACAGTGTTAATTTTAAGCTGGCATATTGTTTCTTGGACACTTTCACTTCTACCATTAAATCTCTGGGACTGGCATTTGTTATTACAATAATGTGAGGTGACAGTCACATGAGGAGTGGTGTATGGCTGCACCGGCATGAAAATCCAAAAGGTCACAACAAGTTATAGTGACAGGATGCAAAAGCCCCTTCCCCACATTTTCTCTATCCCCCTCCACGCCTCTTCTACAATCATTTGCAATACTAGAAAAGAAGGAAAGGCAAAAGAACAGAGAAATCATTCCAGTCACTGAAATGCAAACAGAAGAGCAGGGCTGCACCAGGAGCAGGGCTGGGAGCTTGGCTGCAGTGGATATCTTGTCACTCCAGATATCAGGATTCAAAAACCATATGGCCAGAAGGGACCGTCTAAGCATCTCTTCTCGTTTTCCACATAACATGGACTGGGGAATAGCAGCTTGCTTTAGTGACTGTTATTTTGACAGAAAGAAACCTGCACAGATTGAGCACAAAACTGGTATGAAACCCCATGAGCAATGAGTGTTCTGCTCAGCATTTCTATTGCACTAGCATAAATGAACTGTGCAGGGTCCATTGCACCGCTGTAAAAATGAAACTCTAGTAAGTCACATTCTGACCCCATGCTCCCTTATCTAGCACGAGGAATACTGGTTTTGGCTCAGTCCCATTCCCATGACCAGTAAGCGAATTATAGCTACTGCCATTCTCACATCAAAGATCAATCCAGCACTGACCTCAAACTTACCCTGTAGGCCTGTCCAGAGCTATTATGAGTGATTAGTTCAGAATTTCCCCCCCAGCATTTCACAGCGATATTATGATCTGTAAGTCACGGTATGTACTAGAGAATGCCACGTGAGAGCTTTCTAATGATACCAAAATGATGTGAAGGAGAGACCCGCTCACCATTGACATCTCAGTTCTATGACACGAATCACAGCTGACTGAGCTCTTAATGCCGTGCAGTCAGATGGCTACACTCACACCTCTGGAATTTGGGGACCCATGTTCAGCTCTAAGCCAGGTCTACAGATTTTGGAAGTGCTACAGCTGGCTACTGCAGTCTCCTTTAAAAAATTTCTCACAGATTAAACTGAGCCATAAATGGAAACAGGTTTTGTGTGAGACTTACAAAACGGAGAAAATAGTATTTGTGCCTATTTTGTATCACTTCTTAGATTAAGAAAAACAGCTTAAAAATACTTTGATTGCTTTTTCTAACTTATTCTGCATTAGAATTTAACATTTTTCCTAACTGTTTTATTACAGCAAACTTCAAGAATCAGCTGAAGCTATACATTCTGAGGCTAAACTTTAAACAGGCTTGGAGAAGGAGAAAGTAGTTTTCACAGATCTGTTCAAAACTCCACATACTTTATAGAATCACAGAATCACAGAACGCCCCAAGTTGGAAGGGACCCACAAGGATCATCAGGTCCAACCCCCTGCTCCACACAGCACCACCCCAGATCCAAACCCTGTATCTGAGAGCTCTGTCCAAACTCAACCTCCTCTGCTCTGGGCTGAACATACCATGGAACTTCAGTCCCTCCTTACACACCTTGTCCTCCTGACCCTTCCCCATCTTTGTAGACCTCCTGTGGACACTCATAACTTAAAAATAAATAAATTTATTTCCCTGCCCTTTCTGCCACAATTTTGCTCTGCTCTCACCATCACAAGAGCTAAGAGCAGTGACCAGAAGCCATGTGCTGGAGAAGCCACCTTCACTGGTGTCACCAACTTCACCAACACTGCTTTCCTGCCTTTCTTTTCCACTCCTGGTGCTGGGGCTTAAAATTCAGCTCTCACATGACCGCTGATGAAGCAGAGCTCAAGTTGCACTGAGCTGTGTGCCACTGACAAAAGATATGTTTAATATCAATTTTATTCAAAGGTCCAACAAGTTCAGTGAAGAAGTATCTTTCTGAAAGAATCATAAAAAGCTTCAGAATATTTCTGCCTTTGATGATCTGGTGATGACTGCTCTTCCAAGAAAGCTCTCCAACTATATAAAGTACAAATGACCAATTTTTAGATAGCACAAAAGTAGCTGAGCTGGAATTTAGCCCACAGAGTAGACATAAATGATGATATTAAAAAAAGACGAGGACGTATTTGATGAAAAAGGGGATTCAATTACTCAGCTTCTGCATAGAAAAGTCCTAGAAAAACACTGCCTGCTAATTATGTGAAGGGGTTCAGCACTGACTCAGACCAAAGCATCTGGCTTAGCTCCTGAATCAATGCCATCATTTGCTGCAGCCCTGAGGACTTTTTCTTTCCTTTTGGCATTTTTACCTTCAAATACTGCTGTTCCCTGTTTGACTTGGCTCAGTATGTGACTGCAGCTAGAGAACTGGTTTGGATTTTAGGCATACATGGTAAAGTAAATAGTGATGACAATAGCAGTAACAGCAATTTTTAAAAAGACCTTTTAGGAAAGGATACTAGGAAAAGCCACCTGGACTTCAGCAGTGACATGTAATTGGAAAAATACTGTGCCCTGTCCTGACATTTGAAACTGCAATTACACACACTTGTCAAATTGGCTTTTCCTCTCTGTAATGATCTTGGAAGAGTAATTGCAACAGCTCTGTAATTTGCAACAACTTTAGGGAATGAATTTATTAGCACAAATTGCAGGAGTTACTACAAGTTTTATTGGGGCAGCTTTCACAGCCTGATGTGTGGAGTGGGAAGGAGCAGTTATATTGCTGCTCTGACAAAAGCCTGTATTGCTGTGATTAACTGTGCCAGAGGTTAAAGAGCAGGGATCATCTCACTTCTTTGCTATTAGCGGAGTTAAACAAATAATGCATACTCTTCTGTTCATTAACTGTTCATTGCAACTGTTCAACTGACTTCTTGCTGTATGTGTATAATAGTCAAGTTACACGGTTTCCCATGCCACAGTCTGAGGGATGGCTGTGCCAGCAATGGGCCAACTGTCCCCTAGTAAATCTATTAGAAATTATTTCTGTGGAGAGTTCTGTAAATCACCAATGACAACAACAGGCACAAAAAAGATGTGGAACTTCAGGAACAGGTCCAGAGGAGGGCCACTAAGATGATCAGAGGCTGGAGCACCTCTCCTATGAGGAAAGGTTGAGGGAACTGGGTTTGTTTAGCATGGAGAAGAGAAGGCTCTGGGGAGACCTCATTGTGGCCTTCTAGTACTTGAAGGGAGCTTATAAACAGGAGGGGGAACAGCTATTTATACGCATGGATAGCGATAGGACAAGGGGGAATGGTCTTGAAGTGAGACAGGGAAGGTTTAGGTTAGATATTAGGAGGAAGTTTTTCACACAGAGGGTCGTGACGCACTGGAACAGGTTGCCCAAGGAGGCTGTGGATGCCCCATCCCTGGAGGCATTCAAGGCCAGGCTGAATGTGGTTCTGGGCAGCCTGGTCTGCTGGTTGGCGACCCTACACATAGCAGGGGGGTTGAAACTAGATGATCATTGTGGTCCTTTTCAACCCAGGCCATTCTATGATTCTATGGTTTCCAAAGCATTACATTTCAGATTTGCAGACGGAAAAGATTTATTGCAGCATCTGGACAGCTTCCCAGCCCAAGAAAACTTGCTTCAGTTCTTATTTTACTAATGTTTATGACTGCAACTTCCTTATCCTTTTTTTTTTTTCAGGGACTCTGTGACTTAAGGTTTGCATTTCCTTTTTCTATTAACAAAACAGTGATTTAATACCATATGTTCAGGCAGAAACCTATAGAAGTAATCCAAAAGGCTTATGATAACCTTGGAAACAATACTGCTTTCTTTCTACAGGGCATTACTACAGGTGCCATCACATCAGAATTTTCTACAGCTACTTCCAAAGAGGTAACAGCTCTGGTATCCCCTAATATCCCTCAGTCTTAAGCAGTAACTCTCCTTTTACACAGAAAGCAATGCAAAGCAGAAGCTGAAGAAGTGTGACTGTGGGGAAGTTGCAGCAAGAAGGAGGTGGGAAAAGGTGATGGTCTAGACTGTGGAGTTTAAAATCTATTTCTAGATGTGAGGTGGTGTCAGACACTGGGCAGACCACTGAACCTACTGCATAACATAAGGAGTTTTCAACATTTCCTGCTTTTCAAGAATGTGAATGAACTTAATCAAAGTACTTTGAGAACATCAAGTGAAAGGCGCTAGGAAAAAATGCCGTTAACAGTAGGAAATTTTGACAAAGGAACTCCAGCCTTTCCAATATTACTCAGAAGGAAGGTGATAATGTTGAGATACAAAGTAGACAAGGAACGTGCCCTTGTGAAGCACGGCTCTCAGCAGCTTCATCTTTCCCCACACTGCCAAGGCTTCTGTAACCTCATTTCAGAATCATAACAAGACACCCTAAATCCTCACACCTTTACGAAAACTGACAGCACAGAAAGCTTATAAGAGAAAATGTCACGCTGCAAGGATGGCATAGAAAAGTAATCATCAATTGAGTTCAAATTACAGCTCCAGCAGCATCCCCTGACTCATCCAAGCTGCTCTGCTTTATTGGGACTGCCAACAGCACTCTGAGACAATGTATAATGAAATATGAAAAATGTGTGACCTCACTGATGCGATGAGTTGATATGAAAAACACTTTCTTCTTACTGTGAACTGCCATGACATGGCTTCATTAGCTTGGAATCAGACAGTGCACTGCTGCTGCTGCTGCTGCTGCTTCAGCCCTACTTGTGTACAGAGAACTTCAGGGTTCAGGGTATACACATTCGGACTCCTTCCCCAGAATAAAATGGAAAGCTTCACTTCCAGCTATAGTCCTGTGTTGCATGGGATGAAATTATTCTCGTGTACCATAATAACCAAGTGCTGTGAAAAACACCTTTACATGCCCCTTCTGCCTTCAGAGAGGGGCAAAAAAAAAAAAAGGTTGTCCATGAGTTACACCTTTGCAGATGGAATAACATCAAATTATTATTTACCAATAAATAAATAAATAAATAAATAAAGCTTTTATCTTCTTTCCCCTATTTTTGTATAGAGCTTAAATGCTAAAACAATCCCCATCAAGATGGTTATTGTTATTCATTTGAATAACACTGCTGGAACTGTGATGGTAGTTCCAAGCACTGCAGTATTCCTGCATTTCATGGCTATAGCATGGCAATGAATGAGAATACTGCAGCACTTCTCATAATGGCTCCAAAGCACTCACAATGCCTGCAGTGCTAGGTAATGCTGCATACAGTATCTGCAGCAGAAGAGAAATACAGAATAATTCAGGTTGGAAGGGTCATCTCTCTTAAGGTTTCTAGCCCAAACTGTGCTAAAAGAAGAGCTAACTTCAAAGTTGGGCCAGGGAAGGGGGGATATAAACAATAATCACTTTTATCTGCCATCAGTGGGCAAGACAAAAAACAAACACTTGTGTGGATTAAATGAAGCATTTCTAAGGATTAAGAGGGAATAAAATCACCAGCCAATATACATTTCATAGCAAGGAACTAATATCAAAAGCCCTAGCACCTCATATTTGCTACTTCATTGATATTTTCTGCTTTTTCAAAAATTGAATGTGCAAGGCAGGCAGCTGACTTGTTTAAACTCATATTAATGGGGAGATCATCTCAGAGAGAAGATTTTTAAACACCTTTGAATTATGCACCCAAAGTCACACATCTGCTGACCAGTCTGTAGCTCTTCTCAAGTCTGTTCCAAACTACTAGCCACTGCTCAGTGCCTTCAACTGCTCAGTTTGACTCACTGGTAAGAATGGAAAAAGGCATAGTGGTTAGCATGCTAGTGAGTCAATGGAAACACAACCAAAATTGCATCTCTCAACACTGCCAACATTGGTGGAATTATGTGGATCGGAGCAATGGTGTGAAAAGTTAACGAAACAAGCCCTGTGTAGTTTCAGCTTTGCTGCATGAACCAAGCAGCTTTCTATTTAATGAATGCTACTCAGAATGAAACTTTGTGTATGTACATGACTCTTTTTTATGACCCTTAACAGGGGTTTTCGAATCACAATTCCTCCCACTTCCAAATACCCCCCTTTTATAAGGCAACTAAAACCTATTACATGCCTCCTGTATGAAATTCTGCTCTCGTTTCTATTCAGTATCAAAACGAAGCTTCACATTATTCAAACTTTCCAGAAAACACTGGAGCCAAAAAAACCCAGAATTATTGGCACTGGTTCATATGGGGGACTTCAACCATCCTGATATTTTTTGAATACACAACATGGTCAGGCATACATGGTCCTGGTGATTCCTGTAGTGCATTGAAGATAACTTTCTGATGCAGGTGGTGGAAGAGCTGATGAGGAGGGGTGTGCTACTTGACCCTGTTCTTACTAACAGGGAAGGGCTGGTTGGGGATGTGAAGGTTGGGAGCAGCTCAGGATGCAGCAATCATGAGATGGTGAAGTTCAAGATCTTGTGTGGAAGAAGCAAAGCAATAAGTAGGATTGCAAGTCTGGACTTCACAAGAACCAACTGTGACCTCTTCAAAGAGCTACTTGAAGGTATCCTATGGGCCAGAGCATTAGAAGGTAAGGAGACTTCACTTCTTCCGAGCTCAAAATCTGTGCATACCTAAGCATAAGAAATTGGAGAAAGGAGCCAGGAGGCCTGTGTGGAAATCATGGATAAACTAAAAGGAAAGAAGGTCTATGAAATGTGGAAAAAGGGCCTGTCCACCTGGGAAGAATATAGGAATTTTGTCAGGTCCTGTTGGGGTGCAATGAGGAAGGTTAAGGCCTGCTTGGAATTAAATCTTGCAAAGGAGTTAAAGGATAAGAACAAATGTTTTTTCCAGTTTGTTAACAGTAAAAGGAAGACTAGGGAAAATGAGTTTCCCCTACTAAATGAGGTGGGTGCCTGGTGACAGGGGATGCTGAGAAGGCTGAAATTCTGAATACCTTCTTTTCTTCAGTCTTTAATGATAAAACTAGCCCTCGGGAATCCCAGACCCTGGAAGTAAGAGAAAGAGTCTGGAGAAAGGAAGATTTCCCGTTGGTCAAAGAGGATCTGGTCAAAGAGTATCTAGCAAAAATCAATGCACACAGATCCATGGGCCCCAATGGGATGCACACATGTGTGCTGAGAGAATTGGCAGAGGTGGCTGCTGAACAGCTCTCTATCATCTTTGAAAGGTCTTGGTGAATGGGAGAGGATAACCAATGTCACTCTGGTCTTCAAGAAGGGCATATTGGTGCAGAGCTTCCTATGCTCAAGTTTATGGCTGTTTCCCCTTGTTCTGTCCCAACAGACAGTTGAAAAGAGGTTGGCCATGTCTCTTTGATTCCCATAATTAAGATATTTACAAAAAGTAAATTTACAGACCTCAGTTTGCTCAGCCCTTCCTCATAGGGGAGATGCTCCAGGACCTTTATCACCTTTATGGCCCTCTGCTGGACTCTCTCCAGGAGATCTCTGTCTTTTTTGTACCAAGGAGCCCAGAACTAGACACAATACTCCACGTGAGGACTGACCATGGCAGAACAGAGTGGGAGGATCACCTCCCTTGGCCTGCTGGCCATGCTCCTTTTAATGCACCCCAGGATCCCATTGGCTTTTTTGGCCACCAGGGCACACTGCTGGCTCACTGCCAACCTGTCATCCATTGGACATCCAGGTCCTTCTCTTCAGAGCTCCCCTCCTGCAGGTCATATCCTAACCTGTACCAATACTCGCGGTTATCCTGAAGTCCAAATCATTGTTGACCAGCCTGGTAACCTTCTATGATGTCATCAAGGAAAGGTTGAGTAACCTGGGTCCTGTTCAGCCTGGGGAAAAGAAGACTTGAGAGGGAATCTGATTAATGTTTATAGATATCTTAACGGAGATGGGAGGCAAACGTATGAGGCCAGGCTCTTTGTGGTAGTGTGAAGTAATAGGACAAGGAGTAATGGCCTAAAACTTGAACATAGGAAGTTCCGTACTAACATGCAGAAGAACTTCTTTATGGTAAGGGTGGCAGAATACTGGAGCAGATTGCCCAGTGAGGCTGTGGAGTCTCCTTCTATAGAGATATTCAAGGCCCATCTGGATGCCTACCTGTGTGACCTATTGTAAAGTACCTGCTTTAGCAGGGAGGTTGGACTTGATGATCTCTTGAGGTCCCTTCTAACCCCTGCAATTCAGTGGTTCTGTGATTTTCAGGTTGTCTCTGATCAGGACACGTCTGCATTGCCACAACTGATATGGCGGAGTTGCATTTCCGCATCTCTCATGCACGTTGTCTATCCAGTGCAGCACTTTTTTTCTAGCTTCTTAATCTTGGTGCAGCATTCAGGTCCCATCCTATTCAGTAAGAAGGATTGGGAAGGGTAGACCTTATGTATGAAGTGTCAACAGACAGACTGAAACTTCACATGCATGAAAACCGTGGGCAAAGAAAGACTGCTTCCTACTCTCCATAGTGTCTTCCCTACACTTCCTCTTGTGCTCCTGATTTTTTGTGAGTTATATGAAGACACCTTTCCAAGAAACAGTGTTTATAAAGGGTTATGTGAGGTGACGATCATATATATGATAATGTGGCAATTCCTGCTCAAATGACTTCCAGAACGCCTCCTGGGCACACAGAGACAGCAGTGTGCAGCATTCCCAGATGTTGACTACATGTCTAAAGATATAAGAGGAGAAAAATGTAAACAACTGGGTTAGCTGAAAAACTCACGTGCGCCTGTGCAGTTCAAGCCTACAATCTGATGCCCATGGGAACAGTATGTTCTTTCAGCCTTCAATTTCCTCTTTCTTTAGACTCTGGCAACTTATGTCCTCCCTTATTATTAAATAAGATCTTGAGCAAGGTAGCTTCAGGGAAAGGGCTGTTCTATGCTGTTGTATTTCCCCCTTCTCCAAGCATCTGCTTCTGCTGGAGATGAGGTCCTGAGCAAGATAAGCAGCTCTTAGCTGCACACTTCATATGGATCTGCAATGGCTGTGAGCATGGGCAACTCAGCTACTGCTGCACTGTGATCCATGCAAAGAGCTCAATCCTGTACTCACAGTTTTGTCAAACAAGGCTCTGCCACCAAAAAAAAGGCATTACCTATAGACATGTAAGCACCTGTTTTAAGAGGCTGAAGGCAGCTCCTGGGATCTGGGCTGATCAGTAAAGGTGCCCACAAAGCAATGACGAGGCATTATGAATCTGAAGATGACAAGAGAAGGGCTGCTATTTGGAGCAAATTCACTCATTTATCCATCACTAATCTTCTTTCAGAGAGGATTACTAAAAGAATAAAAGTTCCCATGAAATTGTTTGTGCACAGCCAAAATGAGGAAGAGGAGTAGTGAAAGAGCTGGAAAGACAAGTCTGCAGCAAGAAACAAGCTCTGGATCTTTTGTGATAATTTCACTGGAAGAGATAGGGTCTGAACATTCTCCTGGAGAAGCTGGCAGCTTATGGCTTGGACAGTTGTACTCTCTGCTGGGTAAAAAACTGGCTGGAAGGCCAGGCCCTGAAAGTGGTGGTGAATGGAGTTAAATCCAGATGGTGACTGGTCACGAGTGGTGCTTCTCAGGGCTCAGTATTGGGGCTGGCCTTATTTGATATCTTTACTGATAATCTGGATGAAGGCACTGAGTGCATCCAGTAAGTTTGCAGATGCCCCCAGACTGGGAGGAAGCAGCAATCTGCCTGAGGGTAGGAAGGCCCTATAGAGGGATCTGGATCAATGGGCTGAGGCTAATTCTATGACCAAGGTGCCAAGTCATTACTAAAACCCCATGCACAGATACAGGCTTGGGGCAGAGTTGCTGGCAAGCTGCATGGAGGAAAAGGATCTGAGGGTGTTAGTTGACAGCTGGCTGAACATGAGCCAGTAGTGGGCCCATGTGGCCAAGAAGACCAATGTAATCCTAACCTGTATGAGATACAGTGCAGACAGCAGGACTAGGGAGGAGATTATTTACTCAACATTGGTGAGGTCACACTTTGAGTACTGTGTTGAGTTTTGGGTCCCTCACTACAAGAGAGATATTGAGGCCCTGGAGCGTGTCCAGAGAAGGACAGCAAAGCTGGTGAAAGGACTGATGCACAAGTCTTATGAGGAGCGGCTGAAGGAGCAGGGATTGTTCTGTCTGGAAAAGATGCTCAGGGGAAACCTTATCACTCTCTACAAGTACCTGAAAGGAGGCTGTAGTGAGGTGGAGATTAGTCTCTTTTCCTAGGTAACTAGCAATAGGACAAGAGGTAATGAACTTAAATTGCACCAGGGGAGGTCCAGCTTCGATATAATGAAAAACATCCTCTCAGAAAGAATGGGGTACTGGAACAGGCAGCCCTGGAAGGTAGTGGAGTCACCATCTCTGGAAGTTTTCAAGAAAATGGTAGTCTCATTGAGTGATGTGGTCTAGAGTGGTCAGAGTCATGAGTTGATTGGTTGGACTAGATAATCTTAGTGGTCTTTCCAGCCTTAATGACTCTATGATTCAGTGAATCTGGAGCCAATCCAAGGGTCATACTTTTCAATAATAACACAGTAGAGGTAGCATATGCATACACAGAGTATATTAGTTTGACTTTGAACTTTCTTACTTATTAAAACATCCTCAAGTCACTTGGTTTTCGATGAGTCAAGTACAGAATTAAATAAAGTATACCATTCCATGCTCTCTAGAATAGAGTGGTTTTCTGACAAACAGTTGAAGGACATGGCATATAAATCACTTCCAAGTAGTAAGCCAGCGAATTTGCAACACAGAAGTTTCCCAGGTGTAACTTCTTGTTTCTAGCACATGATAAAGGTGAGGTAGCATAAAAGGTCTTGCTCAAAGACTCCAACAGACTATAGTGTCACATGAAATTTATCGTAATTTGTTTACATGCTTTATCCTCACATTAAAATACTCACTGAGTCCACCGCTTTATGGTGCTCACTCACAGTCATAGTAAAATCAGCATGGAAGCTTATGCCCTGCTTCATATGTGGCTGTTTCCAGGTCAAGCCAAATTCTCAGTCATTTGGGTTCCACCTCTCCTCCAACCAAACCACACTAAAATGTCTAAAGGATTTTTCACAACAGGAGCAGTGTTTCCCTTCTTTCTAGGAACTGGCAGAATCCCTTCAAACATAGTTAAGGAAAAGAAAGTGGGGGGTGTGCAACAAAATGACCACGTTTTATTGGATGTTACTTGTGATGGAAAACAGCAACTTCAAATAGAGCTTTAATTTCAAATAAAGTCATTTTCAAACTTAACAGCTGTCTTGTGGATGAAAGAGGGGTGTCTGTGACAGTTGTATTACAACCTATATGTAGCTCTAAAGTGTAGCTCTGTGCTGAGTGCATAGATGATTTGTGGTGGTGAGACCCCTCTACTCCAAGGGCCTGTAGAGTTACTGTACTTGCAGAATTCCACCTTAAAAGCAATTGGACGTGTCTGTAACTCAGGGAAGGTTTGCTAAGCAATGACACATTGCATTTGGATCTGGAAACATAACATCTGGAAGCCAAATGTTAGAAACGATATAAAAGGGCCAGCCCAACAAGCCAGTGGGGCATTTCTAAGCCAGAAAAATCCTCAGGATGGACCTTGTCCTTCTCTGGGTATTCCTGCCTCTGGTGTCAGTGGCATGGGGCCAGTATGGTGACTATTACTACGGCCCCTATAACTACGGAGATAACGATGAATGGGTCAATGTATACCGGCAGGGTTTCAACTTCCAGTGCCCGCATGGGCAGGTGATCGTGGCCATCAGGAGTGTCTTCAGCAAGAAGGAAGGCTCCGACAGACTGTGGAACTATGCCTGCATGCCGGCAGCCCAGAGCCTCGGTGAGCCGACAGAGTGCTGGTGGGAAGAGATCAACAGGGCGGGAACCGAATGGTAGGACACTCTGACCCACCCTGGGAGGGCACAGCTCTGATACCCCATTTGGAATGCGGGTGCTCGTACATAGCAATGCCAGTGCATAGCAATGTGATCCTAGCCAGCAGCTTCGCTTCCTAAACGCATTCCTCATGATGCATGCGTGAGGGGTGAGCAGCATCTCCTCTGCCTTCTCTGCAGCATTCTCCTGCTGGAGGGGCTTTGTGCTTTACAAATGCTGTGCCATTTGGTCACTCACAACCTCAGCTGCCTAGTGGCTTGGTCTTGCAGCTGTCATTTCAGTGCTGAGAAAACCTTCAGGGAGTGCAGGACAAAGTCGCTCTCAAAAGGCCACACAACGAATCAGTGACTAAACTGGGGAACAAATTGTCTACTCCTGACTCCGACCTCCTGTTCTTATCACTAGACAAAAATTTCTCTTTATCGCGCTGGCTTTTCTCTTTGTGTTTTTGTTGCTAAGCTTTTTGGCTTAAACCCAGTGAGAGGCAGTTTTCAAGTCATGCTGGTACTACAGGAGCCAAAAATCCACGCTAATGAGTGGTGATGGTGGCATATATATACACGATAATGATCACGAAAGATTATGTTAATTCCTTGGTACAGTTTTGGTGCACTAGATGTTAAATTTCCTGTTCAGCTTTGAGGCAAAAGTGATCACATTTTGTGGCCACAATAATTTATGGAAATATGTATGGCATTTCATGTTTAGGCAGCATATACCCAATATTTAATTTTCTTCTGATTTTTTCGTAAAATGTGAAATATACTTCTAGAACATTCCGAATATGGCATCCTTTGAACAAAATGAAATGAATGCAAGGATATTTTCAAATATTTTAAATGGTTTTGCTCCAGAAATTGCAATATAATTTTTCTAGATTTCACATCATATGGGAACAGGTCAACAATAAATGCAAAGCTTCTGCTTTTTAAATGAGTTAAAATTTTGTCCTTAATTATTCATAGCGTTTCATTCACCACGTGATACATTCCTATGGCTGATGCAACTGCTGAGGACTGACCCCATACTTCACTATGGAATAAGAAAATGAAGGGTGAGGGCTGCAAAACAGGCAGAAAAAAGACCCTGTGATAATACTGGGTGACTTCTTCATTGTTCTTACATTCATGCAATTTCTACTTATTGCATAGTAAATTTGCTTTAGACATTTCTGTTGTTCAAAATAAAATTGTTTTCTTTCCAAAAATCCCTGGCAGCAATTGCTTGAGTTTGCTTCTTACAAACAGGACACTATGTAAGCCTATACAGAACATTTTCTTCTACTGTCTGGGGCCACATTCGTCATCGTGCTCCGTATGCTTAGTGTGCCTAAATCCACAGCATATTATTTAAATCTTATTTCTTCTACCTCTTAATAATCTTTTCACTTTGTACTTACATGTTTTCCTCTTGCCTTTCACCCAATCCTATCTTTCTTCCAAATATGTGTCCTGTCCGCCCTCTGTAATATTTTTAACTCTGTTTAACTCTCTCTCCTAGCTTCTGGAACTTCATAGGCACTTCTTCCCTAGCTGGCCTTTCCAGTCAATCATCCTTACATCTACTTTTCTGCTCTGTAAAGATCTCTTTCTTCTACCTGTCTAGGAGGTGGAGTGGATTGAGTGTCAAATGCACTGAAGTGTTCTGGGAACACCTCTTTGCAAAGGTGAACTTGCGATCCTAATTATTTTGACTATTTCTGTTCATCCTAGCTAGCTGTGTCTGGTTGTACTCCACAGTTTCTATACTACAGGGCTGAGTTGGTTGCATATTCAGCATTTCATGGAAGGGATTTACTGCATGCAAGAGCATACCTTGTTGTGCCCAGCCACTGCTGCCCAAGAATCCAGTAGGCTTATCCTGGAAGGGGGTCACAGCTGGGCCAGCAGAGAGCCAGCCTGGAGTGTCCAAGGGCAAACTTTAAACTTCAAGTTAATGTGACAACATGGATGTATCTTACAGAGCCTCTGATAATCCTACACCTATTATCTTCATAGTCTTTACATTATTTCTCATAACAGCCTCTTTTTTCTCTCTTCCATAGTCATCTCAGTGCTCTCTGGAGCTGCTTCAAGCTCTAAAAAGATTCACTCAGTAATCAATTGGGACTATGAATATGAATCATAATCTCTATCAGTTCCTGTTTGACCACCTCTGTTTCTGTGCTGATCTTCTGATTAACTGATGTGTTGGTGAGCCATACATCATCCTCATGTCAGCTGAGGCAGCATTCTGTTGAACTAGCTCGTCCATTCCAATCCTGGGAGTAAGGACTGTAATATTTCTTCTTCAGCTCTATCACAGGGTAGTTTGTCTCACTACGCAGATCACAGCCAGGGATATTCAATGATTTCTTCCACCAAAAACCTCAAAGCTGATAAGATTTTCCCAAAGTTTAAGCTGCATTTCCTCTGCTGTAATTGAGGTTTGTTTTTTTTTATTCCTTGCTCTGCCTTCATGCAAAAACACACACAAAAAACCATGACTTGTGATAAATTATGTTTGTGGCATTTCACAGATCAGCATTTCTGACTGCTATGCTATGCACAATAGGGACAAACCCAAGAGAGGTTTCTTTAGAAAAGCCATCAAACCAAGGAAAGCTTTAGAGAGAAAACAGACTGGGAATACAAAGCAGAAAGAGGAAAATAATCTCCAACATGCTGTTTTCTTTGGCCATTAGCATTATGGGGAAAAATGGCAGAAAGGATGTAGAGAGTGTTGGACTGGGAGAGCTGGGTGTATAGGAGGGCAGGAAAGGATGACTGGCAGAGATGGTTTAGGTAAGTTTGCTTCCTAAACTATCATTAAGTATTACATAAACTTCTAGGATTAAATCCATAGCATTTTTCATCTCACAGATATGAAAAAAGGATTCAACAAAGAGAGGGTGATTATGGGGATCCATATTAGGCATCTATCCAATCATCTATGGGTACTCGCACTTCTGAAGAGAGCACGTTCTTTTTTGTTTGCTGAATAGACACAAGAAACCTGTGAATGTCTTATAAGACTCTCAGGAATATTTGGGAAAGAGATTGGATAAGACGACCAACTTCTTTTCAGCCTTCTCAGCTCCATAAATCTGTGAATGCGTTCTAGTTCAAAGATCAGTATGTGGACAAAGGCTTTGCTGAATCTGTCCCAACAACTTAGTACTGGCTCTACTGCCTCTACAGGTTAGCTATCTGCAAACCAAGATGCTATTCAGCTGGGAGCAAACGTGTTCCTGAATAATTTGGAAATAATCATGTCTTGAGTATGCAAAAGTCCTCAGGACACCCTCTTGTTCTACACAGTCCTTCTAGTTATTTATTTGCTGTGACCTCACAAGGAACTGTGCCTCTTCAAAATAAATAAAGTGGATGTTTACATTTCAATTTGTACTGGAGGAAATTTGACCTTGGGTAAATATTTCACCAACTAAGAAAATGTAAGGTCTAAGCTGGAGAGACTGCTTCATTGCTTCCCTGGATACTACAGAGTTGTCTCAACAGACCAGACTTCGAATGAAGTATTTAAGAAAAATGATTCTTCTTGGCTAACAGTGAATGTATAAAAGGACAAGGTTGAAACAAACAAATAAACTAAAACTTGCAAGTCAAAGGCAACATTTCCTTCCAGGAGAAAATATTTGATTTACACCACATTAGAGAGATGGGACAGTGCTATATCCCCAGCATACTCCCAGTTATCCATAAGGCACAAAATAGAAAAGTTTCCAGCAAAGTGCTATTTAATGCATGTTTATTGCCTTTTTTCCTTGTTTAGACTTATGAGAAAGTGTTTGGAAGAGACTCTGAAAAAACAGATGTCTAGATTCACCCACCTCATTCCCATTCTTGCTTTTCTTTGCTTTCTTATTCCGTGCACAAACACACAAAGGCAAACACGCAGACCCTTCAAGCAGGCATACAACCCAATTTCCTATAAACCAGGTGCAAAGATAGGCTCATAAGCAAAGGAAGGAAATGTCTGTAGGAGCCTCCTATTCAGACAGGAGGCAGCTCACCCCTTTGTTCTCTATCTCTGACAATCAAGCTGCCTTTTAAAATATTCGCATTTGCGCTATCTATGCAAACATTAATTTCCCTTTAACACTTTATGTTAAAGGGACATTGCTAGAGGCTTTTAGCACATCTGCAGTGGACTGAGTCCAGTGGGATCACTTGCAAAGAAGAGAGGTCTTCAGGTGGATAGGGAGGTCTCACCAATGGCTGTGAGAAAAAGATGGAGAGGGGAGTTATGAACTTGCCTTCCCTCCGTGCAGTGAGGAGAAAGGAAAGTCAGCACCTACCCCTGACTGATTATCTGTCTCTTGTGAGGGAAATAAAAACATAGCAGAAATTCAGAATGAGGTTTCTTTTGGTATATGGAAGCAAGCGACAGCATGTCTGCCCACCCCACAACAGATAGTAAAGACTACTTTGTATAAGTGGCTACCGGAGACTGGCACAGGCTAATCAAATCAAGAGAAGCAGCTCCTATAGTCTGACTGTCAGTGTTTCAAGTGTCCTGATCATGTCCTCAGCCATTTATCTCTCCCCACTCATCTGTAATAGAAGGATCATTAAATTAGCTTTCATCATGCAACTAACCAAATTATACAGGGAAAGGACAGTCCACAAAAAACAACTCAGGACAGCAGGACAGGGCCTCCCCTCCAAACTGTGCCAAAAGTTTTGGAAACTGAAAGTAACAGGTTTTGGTGAAACAACACCAGAGGAAAACAGCGTGCCTACTATCTTGTTATCAAATGCCTCCCACACTCTAGTCTCAGTCTTAGAAGCTGCATGAGGTTAGGCCAATTCTCCATGTGTGCTCCAGGCGGGATTGCAGAAGAAAGCATGTATTTTTATTGCCATTGCATCAGTATGTCATATCTGACATAATATACAGATACATTCCTCTCTGATAGGCTCCAGAGAAAGAAATCAATAATAAAAACTTTACAGAAGCCATCTGCTCTACAGCAAAAACAAACAAACAAACAAACAAACAAACAAAGGATTTTTGGAAGTATGTAGAACGACATTCTCAGGTTACCCTGTTATAAGGAACAAACTGCCCTTTATGCAACACGACCAGGTGTCTACTGTGCTGTGTGTCAGACTGCATTTTTCCAGAGAGAGACTCAACATGGGCTCAGAAGTATTGCTGCAGCTCGACAGATTTGCTCCTCTATGTGTCCCCATCCTCAGGGATAGTACATTACTTGGGCTAATTTCTAATGTATCTGAAGGACAGGATCTCAGGTAAAGGTTTACAGCACAGCACTATATGAGGCATAACACACTGGGACACAGTTTAGCAAAGAACAAAAATAAGATGCAGACATAATCAGGAAGTGTTACCACAGTTGGCACTTTAGTTTAACACAACACTGCTGCAAGCAAGATTTGTCTCCAGGTTATTGAGTTGAGTCAAGGATCCACACACTGGCTATCAACACATGCAAATCCTGTGGGATGGTTTAAGCAGATCTGTAGGGTGAAACAGTTTGTGCACAGGACCCAAAATTCATACGTGCATTTTGAGTAGGTTTGCTTCAGATCAGATCTAGTCTGGCCCCACGTACATATGCAACCATGAAAGCTTTCGAATAAATCTGCTGGTTAAATTTCATCTGCAGCAAATTCAATTTAAATGCTCCAAGATCTTTATACAATGGCAACCAAACAATGGTAAGCAGGGATGACTGGGAGACTTATTTTGGAAGTGCAGTCCCAATGTGAACTAAACTGCTAACAGACACATTCTTTGGTTGCTTGCCATGACAAAACCATACAACATTAATTATTGGCCACTTCAGAAAAAGATGTGGTGTGTGAGAGGCTTTTCACAGCAGTTGCAGCAGTGAGTGGGAAGTCTCAGCTACCACATCCATACCTGTTACTACACAGAATGCCCTCCAAAAATAAGGCTTTATAGTTTACTTACTCTCCACAGAAAACCCTGCAGCCACTTCCAGTGAATGGGGGAAGGGAAGGGCAACATCCCATTCAACAGCACCTGACATCTCCCCACCAATCTGCCCACTCCTCCATCTACCAGCCAGCTCACCTCCTCTTCCACCACTACCAGATCCAAAAGGCAACTCTTCATGCAATCCAATTTGAGCCAACTAGAAAAATAAAACAACCCATTCATTGCCAAGTTTCATCCCACACAATTCCAGTTGGTTTCTCATGCTTCTCTGCATTCAGTTTCCAAAAGGTATCTTCCTCTCTTCTTAGCAGTGTCAGGACTTTGAGAGTACAGAGAACCCAGCAACATTTCCAAATTATCCTCTATAACAAGAAGTGCTAAAGAGTGGGTCTGGTGAAAAAGGCCATTTTTTTAGTTGGTCGTAAATCAAAGGATCTGAATCACTGTTTTTGATTCACCTTAGGAGTTTGAGGATTTGCTGTGACACAAGTAGTGAGGTTGATACAGAAGAAAGAAATCTTCACAGATTAAGATTTGTTTTCAGATTAGTATGTAGAATATCTGACTAACGAGGTATGTGAGGAGAAGGTTGATTGGTTGTTTCACTTGAAGCATTACTTTTGGATTGTAGGAAAGAGGCCAAATGGGGAAAGGAAGGAGAAGAAGAGGTTTTACACAAACTCACAAATAAACATTCCATTTTCTGAGAGCATTTCTTAATTTTTGGATGATTTTGACTTGAAAATTAGGAAGATGAAAGAAAAATCATCTTGCATTGTCTCAAAGCCAAAAAAAAGTACTTCAATTTTACCATTATCTTTTATCTCTCTGAACCAAATATTGAGCTTGAAAAAAAGATTGTCGGATTTTATGTATATGCGACAGAAGTAGAGAGGGAGAAATGAACTTGAGCTTAAAAGATCACTTCAAATGTTCATTTGAATGTTTTTAAAATACAATAGCAATGTAATTACAAGGAATGAATTATTCCTAAATACACTCTGCATCAAAGAAACCAATTTTTAAGAAGGCTACAAATGTATGTATATATATTTTTAACAAAAAGCTGTTCGTTAGAAAACAGATTCATGATCAAAAACAACCCAGTCTTCCTGATGTTGGGTGTCCAAATGTGTATGTATGTAAACCAGGGAATGTTATATTAGCTAGATTTTTTTAATTCTCCTATAGAAAGAAGAGTTTATCTGTGATATCTTTCTTATTAAAAAAAAAAAAAAAAAAAAGTATTTCTGTAAAAGTTGGAGTATATTACTAGAGGTGTCAAAAAAAAAAAAAAAAAAAACCAACCACAAACAAAGCAGCTGTAGGGAGAGACCAAGAAAGAGAATACAACTTTCCAGATTGAATGCAAGCAGGTGGGGAGATATAGAAGGAGAAAGAAGAATATACTACGAAGACAAGCGTGAGCAAGAATAATGGATTTCGATCACTGAAAATGGGAAACTGCAGAGCAATGCCAAGCCTCATAGAAGACATGCCAGAAGAAATGGGGAAAAAAATACTCCCACTATTGCATCTCTGAACAAGAGCTGGAAAATCTCCTAGGGGCACAAGGAATTGAACAGGGGAAATGCCTGTAAATGGGAAGGGGAGAAGCAGAAGAAAATGAAGGGATGTAAGTTCGGTCCTACTTCACAGATTAATGCAGAAAACTGCTCATTTTGCAACAGGTACAACCATTTCCCTATATTTCTGTGCATCAACTTTTCTTCTATCACAATAACACCAATCATCTGAAACTATCCAGTATGTTTACACAGAACCTTAGCCATATGTTCCCATGGCCTATGTGCCAAAAAACCAGAACAACTTCCTACCAAAGTCCTGATGAAATCCTCTGAGAGCGAGCCAAACCGCTTTACTTGGTGTGATACCATAGCAACTCAGAGTCCCCATCGCTACTTCACTGCTGAGGTCTTCAGAAGAGCCTCAGAAAGCACAGCACATATGTGTGGTCCCAGCAATTTGTGAGATGCGGGGAAACAAACAAATGTAAATAATATTGCCAGAACAATGCAACAGCATGGAAGGGACATACTGAAAAGACCTGTGGTTCAAAGGTGGGAGCTAAAAGAGAGGAACTGGACTGGATGATCTTAGAGGTCCTATCCAACCTTGGGGATTCTACAATTGTACAAATTCATCTATGTGCTGTCTAAGCTTATCCGTTTTTCACCTTTTGCATTCAAGACCTTGAGACTCGAGTTTCGCAAACATTACCACCTGTGAGAAAGGAAATGGAACAAACTGAATTCAAATAATTTTCTCCAACAGGGAAGCGATGAGGATAAGAGTGTCCTTGAGAAAATGAATGCTCAACATCTGAGTTAATAAGCTGTCTGCTTTCATGCTCTCCTTGTCTTAAAAAAAAAAAGTGAGTTATTCAAACTATGGTTATCACTTCAACTACCTCGGGTATCAGTGTCCACGTACTTGCAGGATGAGCAGAAAGAGAGGTGTGTTCTTGAAAATCATGCATATTCTCCTTGAAGATACTGATTTACTTATACGACAGATTTCCTGAGTACACAGAAAACATTAAGAAATAGATTTAAAAAAAAAAAATCCCATTACAAAAAATGTTAGTCTTATAATTTCATAAGGCATGGCTTTCAATTTTCCTCTTGTGATTATTATTAATTCATCATTTCATTTCAAGCCTGCAATGTTTTGCAGTCATTGCCTTCTCCTTGAAAAAAAAATGATTGAGAAACGAAAGAAAAGAAAGTGCTGATCTGCTCATATAAAAGATCTTCTAAGGATTCTTTTTGTAGAGAAGCAGTTAAGAAAATGACCACAGTGAACTCCAAATGCTCAAATACCAACAGTTAATGGACTACTTTGAAGTATATCTCATGATTTGTAAATGATTGAGAATGGCAACAGCAGAACAATTTCTTACCTCATTTACATATTGGAATGATTAAATACATAAATACATAAAAACTGTTTTAAGTGCAATGTAATTGCTAAGACATTATTTATTAACTACTGCTGCTTTATTACACAATGGTAACTAAATATACAGCAAAGCCCTCAGCTCCTAACCTGAACCAAAAAAGCTGTTTTCGGAAGTGCTTAAAACCATCAAGGAATGTGAGACAATGCTTCCTTATGTGTTCCTTTCTTGCTCCTCTTTCTTAGGTACCAGACCTGCTCAAACAATGGGTTGGTGGCTGGTTTCCAGAGTCAGTATTTTCCATCTGTGCTTGACCGTGAATGGCAATTTTACTGCTGTCGCTACAGCCGGAGGTGCCCATATTCGTGCTGGTAAGTTCAAGCAGAAACCAAACCTATTAACCCTCTTCCACAGCAGTTCCTGGAAGTGTCATTGGCCACTAATCCCATCTACATCCTTCCTTAAGAAAAACTTAACTGCATTTTACGGAGCTAAATAATCCATTTTCAGTCTGACCACAGGCTTCTTGGGGATGTATGATAAGGGAAATGAATGAGAGCACTGTACAGTAGAATGCAGTAGTTAGCCCTAAATGAACAGGTCTCAGTATCAGCAGCAGCCTAGCTACACTGGAAACTATGACAGGAGTCTCCAAAGTGAAACTGCATTTCAAAAGTCATACAGCTCCTGCTTCCTGATCCAGTAATTTCACAGGAGCAGGAGCATTTCTATGCCATGCTATTCTTCTGTAATGACTGACTATATTGAACTTCTTTTCAGCTACCACAGAAAAAAAAATCCTCTGGCACATAGCTTTGGATTTTTGAATTTTTGTAGCATACAAATTGTTCCCTCTGTCAGTGCTGTTGGAAGCCCAAAGTCAAAATTGATCTTGATCATAGTCAAAACCTAATGAAAAGGTGGCCTCACCTCAACAACAAATCACAACTGGTGCAGATAATCTCACAGAGACTAAGGAAAAATATACTTTTTAAGTGGAGCTTCCCTCTGGCCCCAAGTGTGGTTCCTCTAAACTGAGGGGGATGCACAATAGCAGACTGCATAGAGAAAGCTCACATTGCTTCTGTCTATTCTATGTAAAGGAACTCCTAATTTTAGGCTCAAGGCTATTAATCCAGCTATTCTTACTGATACAAATAACAAACCCTCTGAATTAAAAAAAAAAAAAATTAAAAGAAAAATAATAATAATAAAAAAAAAACTAAAAAGAAGAGAAAAAACCCATGCTTGAATCTTTGCTTCTAGAACTCAGCTTTGAAGTGTATTTCCCATTGAGATGTGCACAAACTGTTTACATGCCCGCTGGTCTTTCTTTGTCTGGCTGGCTACTGGCCAAAATCAACAGCAGTGCCTTGCTTTGCAGACTTCATTCTTGCAGAGGAGGAAAATAGATGTTATTTATTTATTTATTATTTTTAAGGATTTTAAATCACAGGAACTCTATAAAAGTCTTTGAACTTTCTTCTGCCTGCTCTCCAGTTT
This sequence comes from Chrysolophus pictus, assembly GCA_037305975.1. Lineage (NCBI taxonomy): Eukaryota > Metazoa > Chordata > Aves > Galliformes > Phasianidae > Chrysolophus > Chrysolophus pictus. The sequence continues at coordinate 111,890,781 of CM074576.1, read as the reverse complement.
ACCCTGCCTACGGATGTTCTCCACCTCTGGATTTATTTACACAACTGCCCACACTCTTCCCTCCAAGGAAAATTAATTTTTAAGCACTTCTTCCAAACTCTCTTACTCCCCTAATATTGCCTATATTTTCAGTGAAACAATAGAGATCCTCTCTGGCTTCTTTAATTGTTGTTGACAGTTCTGTACACATTGTCTTGACAACTTGGAACAGCTTTGTCTTGCAAATTGTCATCCACAGCAGTGCAAGCCCAAATATAAATGTTTGGGGTTACTGATGTCTGACATTTCCATCCCAGCTGCACAAAGACTCCTATACTGCCCAGTGACAGCACTTCATTTCTTGCACTTGGAAAAGAGTGCCTTACACAATTTGCAGCTACAGTCTTTCTATGCAGACAAAGGCAGCATTTCAAAAGCAGGTGAAGTGTTTCTGCCCCTAAGAAGGGAAGAAGTCCCACATGCTCACATTTCTCAGAGTGGAGAGCTGAATATCAGTTTAAAATCTCTGAGAAGGTTTTCACAAATCTTCACCTGATGTGTGAAAAGCTTTTGGGGTGTACTGTGTTATCATGGGTTCGTTATAGAATTATTTGGCACCAGGTATTGCCAGCCTTGCTCACTCTGTGTGGGCCCAGTTTGTTCTGCTCAAGCCACTGGTCTGTCTTGCCACTTTCATATCCCATCTCACTCTGAACAGTCTGCTGCACAGTGTCTTCTACTTAAGAGTCACATTTGAAGTTACTCTTTTGAAGTTTGCATATGGCACCATATTAGAGGGTGAGCATTTAGAGGGACCTGTGCAAGCTGAAGGAAGGGGCTGGCATTATGATGAAATTCAACAAGTCTTGCTTATGGGAAAGAAAAGCCACTAGTAACAATATAGACTAGGGACTGACTGTTTGGAAGCTGCCTTGTTTTGGAGGACAGCAAGCTGCACAGCAGCCAGCAATGGGCCCCGGCAGCTTGGAAGATCAGCAGCACCCTGGGCTGCATTAACTGCAGGGCACCCAGCAGTTCAAGGGAAGTGATTGTCCTACTCCAGTCAGCACTCGTTACACCACATCTAGATACTGCATCCAGTTTTGTGGATACCTCCCGATGCAAGAAAAATGTCAATCAATTAGAAAAAGTCCTGCAGAGGGGCAACAAAATAGCTAAGAGATAGAGCACTAAACCTCCATGCTGAGGAAAGAAAGCTTGTGAAGCTGCAGTGGGCCTGAAGCGCAGCCTCCAGTAAGTACACACTGATAAGAGGATGGAGTTGGGCCTTTCACAGTTACCCAGAGCGGGAGGACAAGACATAACTTGAAACAAGGGAGATGTAGCCTGGATATGAGGAAAATATTTTCCTCTATGAGGACAGTGAAGCAGAGGAATGGGTTGTTTGCTGGGGCTGTGCAAGCTCCATCCTTGGAAGTTTTCAAGACCAGTCTGGATAAAGTCTGGAGCAGCCTGGTTTGATCTCAGGGCTAACTCATCTTTGGGCAGATGCTGTACCAGATACCTCCTGAGGTCTCTTTCTGCCAGAGTTATCCTGTAATCCCAAACAGGAGGAGTCCACTGGTGAACTTACATCATGCAGCAAAACTACCCCTCCTCTTCAAAAGTGGTCTCCTACTCATTGTATGCTAGGAACAATACCTTTCCTGTTTTATTTCCTTTTCTCTGCCCCACCAGTATCTTGGGAGTGATAGCTGTTATGCTAGAATATAAGCAACATGAACTGCAATGCGGTACCATGAAACCCCATGCCCTGGAACTGCCTCTGCTACAGATGTGACTTGTCTGAACAGCTAAACAACTGTGTATAGCAACCAAAATTCCCATTTGCTAAGCTCAGGGGCTCTCACTCAAAAATCCACTTCCAATGGCATTTCCAAGTTATTGTTAAAAACCCTCACTTACACATCACACTTCTAGTCTGTATCTTCACTCTATTTAAGAAACATTTGCTACAGAGACCATGTTTTTCAAACAATCCGTAAAGCAATTCTAGCCTACCACAGATAGTACCTCAAAAAGTATACACAAATAAAACACAGTAAAAATATGCATGTGCATAGTGCATTATATATAACAGTTTCTACCCAAGCCTATAATTATATTTATTATTTTCCAGAAACTAGTTGTCAAAAAAAAAACAAAAAAAAAAAAACAAAACAAAAAAAAACAAAACCAAACAGCTGTGAAGAAACAGCTAATCAAGTCTTGCTGACTCCTACTTCTTGGTGAAAACAGATTAATTACAAGCAAAGCTTCTATCAGTACAGAACTATGTGGAAAGTATGTAATGACTCTGGTACCTCATGGATCAAGCGTGATGCATAGGAAAATCCATATTAAAAAAAAAAAAAAAACAATAACCCACACAGCATAATTTCTTAGGAGCCTTGAATTTTAACTTGCAATGAATCCCCCATTGTGAAACCAGGTACAGACAGAAAGACATACCTTAGGAAAACTGAAATACTGAGATATAACGAAACTCCTTGCTTTAAATTAGTTCTCAGCCTGGTATTTGATCTCTTCTTCTTCCAGCTCTCTCCTTACATGTTTCTTTGGCAAATATACATAAGCGGTAGTACAGCTGATCCTCATGTATGGTTTCTCTTGGCTCTTCTTCAGGACTATTTGTCCTTAAATGAGCTGTTCTCTCCAGTGAAAAAGACAGTGTTTCCCCATGAATATGAGCCATACAAATGGTTTGTTAGAATTTGATCCACTTTTTACAGCTGGAATCTTCTTTGTGTCTTGAGTCCCGCTGACATTTATTGAAATACTACTTTATAATTCCATCATGCAGACTGAAATGCACTTTAACAGTTTCCTTAGTTTACTTGGTAGCATCTATACCTCTATACTTAATAGCCCAGCACATCTGTTTCACAGTTCATCTTCTCACTATTAATTCCCAGTTTACCTGCATAGTAAGCACATACTGAAAATAACTATACTAGTTTCATAGTTTTGCACTTGTTATTTTATTTTTTTTCTACAACTACTTTCTTTCCTTCCTCACCATGCTAAGCCTTGCAATGGATTCTGCACATTTTTACCATTCTGAAAATAATCAACATTCCCCACAGGAGGCAGAAAAGGTCCAATTATTTTACCTGTCTGGGGAATTTTACCACAGTAAAATAAATTGTATGCTTATTGAGACCACAAAGGAAGCAAATCCATTGCAGATACAGAGACAACATTATTAAATGGTCCCACTAGACCTCAGATTTTTCTCTTTGCCAGGAAATTGAAAGCTTGACTCCATATTCTCAAAAGAAAACACATGTCACAGAAAAGCCCCAAGTCTGCACAGATTGTTTATGACTGTTTTCCCTCTCCAAACAATCAGCAGCGCATGTGCCAGAAGGTCTGTCTGGAGCTGCGGCTGCTCTCTGTCACAGTGACGTTGTCCAGGCAAACAATTACATTTTCCAAGAGCTATGAGGATTAAAGAACTTATTTGTTTTCTTGACTCAACCAGCTCCCAAAGCCATTTTCAAACTGATAAGATCCTAAGCAGGCTTACCAACACCAGAGATATAAAACTAGGAGGTGAAGTCAGAATTCACGTGGCAGAAAATTATGCCTCTGGACAACTCAATACCCCTCCACTCCTTTTTACCGACTTTATTGTCACCCCAGCAAATACGACCTTCCAGTTCAATCTCCAGTGACACCTTCTACAGGTATCACAGAAGAAGCTGCTTAATGCTATTTCAAACATGTTTTTCTTGAGAAATGGGCAGAACGTGCTCTGAGCATTAGTTTCTGTGGACCTCCAAGAACTGTGGTACCACTGTACTGGCCTCAAGGCTCCTCACTCCTCTGAGAATATATGGTTTTCACCACAACAGAGTGAAACAAAAACTCAGTAACATGCCTAGGTAAAGCAACGATTTCAGAGCATGTCCTGAGAAGCACTGGAGTCTGAAATGAATCCAGAAATAAACGTGATATGGCTGTGAGAAAACTGCTGATCTCTAGAGCAATTCCAGGATATGTCTGCTTCCCTGGCAGCCCAACAATATGGACTCTATACAGGACACACCAACAAGGATTTCTGTAGGCCGGTTCTCAAGACCTTCTCTGACTTTTCAGCACAGCACGCTTTTTAAAAGGGGATGCCCGCTGTCCTCCAGCTGGAGGAAAAACTGAGATTGACTGAAGAGGTATATAATTCCTATGTCCCTGAATGTGGAATGCTGGCTCATGCTCCTTGAAACAATTCTTCTTGGGGAAAACCATTTTCTTGAACCACATCTAAGTAACATCTGAAAAGGTATGGTTATTCATGGGACACTCCTTGTCCTCAAAGGTCAGAAAGTTAATGTTAAAGATTGTGCTTCCCTACTGAAATGAAAGAGCTCCTTCTTTTGGCTGTAGCTTTGTTGGGAGAGTTCAGCAAGGAAGAGGAAAAAGAGGGTTAAAGAGCAGTCATTCATCTTGTTAGTACTGTAGTTGCACAAGAAGAGAAAAGGACAGTGCACTCCCTAACAATGTACTTACTAGCAGAGAATAACTATATTCAACAGCTGGAACAGGAAACCATGAGCTCTACCACTGACTGTCTTTGGTATTTTAAGAGACTCATTTCTTTTGTCCAATTCATATCTGAAGGCAAGGCATGTCCACAGTTCCCACTTACTTCCGTAAAGGGAGGCACGTACAACAGTACAGAGGCCTCTGTGTGACTAGATCTTCTTATCAGCGAAAAACAGATTCATGATAAGTATCTCTGAAGTCAATCGTTAAAAGAGTGCTAAGGATCACTTTATCTTTGTACAAAACATTCTTCTCAGTGCTAACCGAATAACCCTGTTTTCTATTAATCCCTAACACAGTAATTCTTCACCATGGAAAATAAACAACATTACTACTTTCAGACTGAAGTAATAACAACAGTAATCCTGTAACAGATCCTGCCTTTAGTCTTCTGTGTTCCCCCCCTGCTTTAAGCAAGATTTACAGGATTATAGTAAAGTATATCAAAAGTATATCAGAAAAACTTGGGTATGGGTGTGGAGTGTGCAAACCAGTCTAAAGAGATACCAACCTGTACCAACACTTCCCTGACAGGTTTTCTTGCCTTCCCCTGTTCATACATTGCATCACTTACATCCCTTCACAGAAGCTTTTATTTCCCAGCTTTTAATGTAGAACTTCTGTTTTCTGCTCTCAACAGTGCCATAACTTCTTCAAGTGTCTTGCATTAAAACTTCTTACAATGAATACTATTGAAGTGGATTTGCAAAGCAGAATCATAGAATGGTTTGAATTGGAAGGGACCTTTAAGATCACATAGTTCCAACCCCCTGCTATAGGCAGGGATACCTCCCTGCAGACCAGGTTGCTCAGAGCCCCATCCTGCCTGGCCTTGAATGCCTCCAGGGAGGGGCATTTCACAGCCTCTCTGGGCAACCTGTTTCAGTGCCTCACCACCCGCACAGTAAAGAATTTCTTCCTAATATCTAGACTAAATCTGCACTCCTTCAGTTTAAAGCCATTGCCCCTCATCCTGTTGTCCTAACACTCCTGACCTGTCAGAGCCATGGTCATGGAAAAGCAAAATTTCTTTTTTTTCTCCTGTATCAATTCTTGCAAATGGATGATATAGACTGAAAATGAACTACTTGCTAAAAGTGATTGTTTGTTCCCCTACAATTCCCTCCCCAAACTTCAGACCTTTTGTGCATATCTGGTTTTGGGAAACAATCTCATTGACTTCAATTTGCAAGCTTCTGCACTGATCCTCTTGTTTGCTTGGCACCAAACTAACACAACACAGGTCTTCTCACAGCTGCTTTGCAAGTCTCTATCCTAGTGTTTTCCTTCACATACCCACTAAGACACCAGAAGCACCACCATTTGGTTATAGAGGCCTCAGATCAACCCAGACATCAGTAGCAGCTTTGTCTCAGCACCTGGCAGTTCTCAGGCTACTTTATGTTTCCCTAGTCCTTTTTTTTTTTTTTTTTTTTTTTGCGAGGAGATAGTTAGAAGTGGTTAGAGGGCCCTAATTGTAGGCTGCTGATAATTGTTCACAAAAATGCCTGGCCCTTGTTTTTCTAGACTTCTTTGGCAGACAGAGCCTCCCAAAGGAGGAAAAAGTACCTCTTCCTTGATTCTTGAATCCTCTCATGTATAAACCATAAATTGCCATGTGTGACTCACAAATGCTACCATGTTTGTGAACTAATTCTCCCTTTCAAGACAAGGAAACCAACTATAAAATATACCTATGCATTAAAAACTAGATTATGATCTCTCAGGGGAGATACATTTTGTGAGATTTCAAAAAGAGACACAGACCTGTTGGAGCACATCCAGAGGAGGGTCACAAAAATGATCCAAGGGATGGAACACCTCTCCTAGAAAGACAGGTTGAGAGAGCTGGGGCTGCTCAGCCTGGAGAAGAGAAGGCTCCAATGTGACCTGATAGCAGCCTTTCAATATCTAAAGGGGAGCTACAGAAAAGGGACAGACTTTTTAGCAGGGTCTGCGGTGACAGAATGAGGAGAAATGGTTTCAAGCTTAAAGAAGGTAGATTTAGGTTGGATATAAAGAAAAAGTCTATTACAGTGAGGCTGCTGAGGCACTGGTACAGATGTGCTGGATGCCCTGGAGACTTTCAAAGCTAGCCTGAATCAGGTCCTGGGCAACCTGACCTAGCTGTGGATGTTCCTGTTCATTGCAGGGGAGTTGGACTAGATGACCTTTAAAGGTCCCTTCCAACTCAAAGGATTCTATGATTCTGTGAAAAACGGGGAAAATAGAGAAGGGCTGGATTACTCAGCAGAGCCCTGCTGTGTGGATAACGAATTGCATTTTCCCTCCAAAGGATACTGCACTATCCAGATGACCTTGAGTTACCCTGGCTTAAGGGAATAATTCCATAAATGAGTACAAAAAACATCAAAGTCAAAAAGATCAGACAAACCACACAGACACAAGTGAACTTGAATTTTGCTTTCATAGCACTAATTTTTCCCTCCAGAATGAATGGAGTTAGTAGGCATCTGTCCATGTAACAAGAAAATCTTCAGAACTGTTCTCTTATTATTATTATTATTTTGTAATTGCAAACTTGCTTTTTGAATTTATCTTAGTAGAGTTGCCATGAGTGGCTCAACAGAGATGTGGAGCTGTTAGCATAGAGCAAGAGGGAAAAGGTAATAGGGAGAAAGAAAAGAGAGGAAAGCCCCCCTACTGTACCCATTTACTTCAGAATAACACTGACTGCTCCTGTAAAAGGTTTGTCAGTAATTCACCAGTTTCTCATCAGATTTACTTTTAAAATGGAAAGATCATTAAACAAGTTAAAAGGACTGACTCTCAGTTATTAATTTCTGCCTCTGAGTAGAGCTGAAGCAGCTTTTTAACCTTGTGTTTTTCAGAGTCTGGTCTGTCTAGCACATACTGCTGGTCAAGATTACAGAACATTTTCCTTTCTGAATGCCAAACAGATGTTATGAAACACATTTGGTAGAACATATATAAACACACATCTTAGTTTCTTCTCAAAATAATAGCCCAAACAAGCCTGAAACTCTGAAATTGATGGAGGAATGTGAAATGAAATCCTAGTCCATACCTGGTTCTTATGTCGTATTTTAAAAATCTGCTGTGACCCACAAAGCTTTGAGGATGCACTCTCAGGCACTCAGGCTACAAATTAGTAAACTATATATGCAGGATCTCCTCTAGTATAGGCAAACAGTTATGTTACTCAACTTTCTTACCCCTAAATACAGTGTCCACATCTGCCTTTTAGGAATGGTATCTCACAGGTCCCAAACAGCATCCACTGAGACTGTGCTAGTTGGTGCTCACTGATTGAGATAAAGACAGTTCTACAAGAAAAAAAAAAAAAAGATTTTTTTTTTTTTTAAAGCTAAATAACAATAACAATAAAAAGAATACATAAAAAAATGGTGCACAATGGACTTCTTCACCACCTGCTGACCAATGCCCAGCCAGTCTCTGAGCAGTGGGCCCCTCCCTACTCCTCTTCCAGGCAGCTCCCCCAGTTTTATTGTTCAGCACGACACCACATGGTGGGGGGAATCCCTTTGGCCACCTAGTCAGTTGTCCTGGTTCAGTCCCCTCCCATCTCCTTCTGCACTCCCAGCTCCTCACTGGTAGGGCAGCATGAAAAACTAAAAGTGTGTAAGCACTGCTCTGCAACAACTAAAACAGTGGTGTGCTATTAACATTATTCTCATCCATCATTATTATCAATTCTAAACGCAGCGAGCTACTAGGAAGAAAATTAACTCGATCCCAGTCAAAAAGTAGGAAACCCAGAAATTGTTCTTAGAATTTACAAGCCTAGTCAATCAAGTTACAGTGCTCAGAAACATTCTCTAATATTGTTAAATTTACTAGTATAGTTGAAGTCCCTGTTTCTTGTTCTCTGGTTATGGATCCAGAAACATGCTTGAATTCCCAGATTCACACTCATATCCTCACTCATGCATGCAAAGAAATACACTGAACAAAATATGGGTAGCAAAGGTCAGGCTTTGTGTATTAGAGTTCTAGATGTGGAGTGCAGAGCCCCTACAGCAGCTGCTGGACAAATGGAGGTTTTTGACAAGTTGGCTATACCAAGGGATTGGCTTATACTCAGGTTAAGGTTCTTTAATGGGGCCGGGAAGGTGTATCAGAGATTCAAGTCATAGACTGTCTAGGTAAAAAAAAAATATTTCAAATCTGTGCTGTAAACTGTCTGACCTTGACAAATACAAACACACGGGAGCATGAGAGGAAATGTCCTGAAAGCAAAAATGATTCTGTCAGCTGACAGAATCAGCCTTCAGTCAAAACAGTGGATTAATTATGTTTGCCATGATTTGGAAACACATTAAAGTGACAATCTTCAGTCTAGGAAAAAACTACCAGCTAAGTGCTGAGAAGCCATGATAAACAGTTTTGTAATATTTTGTAATTATTCTTTGTCCGGGTTTGAGTCATTTCCTCTAAAATCCACAGTGATCTCATTTCAGACTTTCATGGGAGCTGGACTGAATACTGCAGCTCTGATTTTCCCACCTGCAGAGCCTATTGATGACTCTATCTATTCATCTATCCTAAAAATTGCCAGCAATGGCATTTTCTTCGATTTCTTCCAGTTTGCAGTAGCTGCCTCCATGACCTGTGAAATACTGCAGCTCATTTTCTATTGACAGCACAATGCTGCACGGGCTCCACAAACCTCTGGCCCTTGGTCACAGCTTTGACAACGAAAGCCATGTCCAGCCCTGATCTGCTTTCCACACACGCTTGGTGTTCTTGTACCACAGCCTATACTTTCATTGATGGCTGTCATGGCCAAAGGGCAGGAGGCATGAGAATGAGAGATGTTCAAAGAAGCTGACTGTTGAAATTTAGGATCTTGTATGGATATACCAGAGTTTGACGTTTGGTCCGATTTTTTTCATTTGGTAAGGAATAGTGAATTGTTAGGAATGGTGTTATGATTTTCTTCCATTTTGAAAAGCTGAAAATGACCCAGAATTATGTCAATTCTACTTTGCAAAGATTTAAACAGCATAAGACAGGGGAAAACAAAGTGATCAAAAATACATTTAAAATATACAGACAGAGATGACAATTTCTGAGAATTTTTTTTGTTATTGCAAGTATGTCTAGGAAAATGCAATCTGACAGAATATCTTCCAAAGTCACTCACTTTTCAGGTAAACTTTCAATTTCTGAGAATTCCAACAGTTAGTGGTTTGGCCCCCAAATACCAGCAAAGCACTTAATTTTAAAAAATTAAAATCATCCCAATAATTGTATTCCTAGCAAGTAAACCATTTAAGCTTGTGCTCATATTTTGCTGATTTAACAATATGAAAACACAAATGACTGTTTGGCTGGGGTGTGCTAGGTTCACCTTCAACCATTGTTCTAGTATACTGCTGGTGGGCTGAATGAAGTCAGAAAACTGGCTTTCTGGGATTTCTGTACAGGCATCTTAAGTCTTTCAATCTTCACAGAAGTGCAGCCAGCCATTTCAGAGGGGACAGCGTTTCCCTTACAGGGGACCTGATTCTTCCTGTGCCACTCCAGAGCAAAGCTGATCCAACACCACCAACAACTCTCACATTAAATGGTGTCATGTAGGAGAAGTTTGAGCACCCAGTTTCCATTCCTGATCTCTAACATAATGTTGGCATAAATTACTGGTCAAGGACCCAGCCCCTCCCAACATCTGTTCATTAATGTGTAACATGTCTGTACAATCAAGTGCAGAGTTACTTTTGCATTTCCCAGGGAAGCAGCAATCATAATTTGTTTAATAAGTGCATAAGCACTTTGAGCTTCTTAGAGAAAATACACTGAGCAAATGCTGTCCAGGTCAATATTTTTACATCAAAAGATAGGCAGAAAACGGAAAGAACAAAGAAGAATGGATTAATTACTATATTCCTTTACTATAATTCAAAAATGGATAAATGCTTATAGTTGTTTGGTCTGGCAACATTTACAGAACATTAGAGCAGCAATCCAAGCAGACTGATAAAAGGAAAATCCCTGCAGTAAAAATCTAATTAGTAGACAAGCTTTAAATTCTTGCTAGGGCTGCTTCTATCCTACAACTACACATATATATATATATAATATATATATATGTATACAAAAAATATTCCAATCTGCTCTAAACAATTATAATCTTTTAGTACATTTGTTCAGAAAGCTACAAGAATTAACTGTGTAGAAGAGTAAAGCAGCCTTACAAGTAAAACTGCATCTTATAGTGCTATAAAGAAACAAAAACGTTCAAAAAAACTGGAAAATAAAAAACTTGAGTTGCATTCAGTCAGCTGAACTTTTCTGTAAGATGGTGAATTGTTTTATCCTCTTTTTCCTTTACATAAAGGTTAACAACAGAATACCCAGGGCACTATGGAGAAGATATGGACATGATGATGTACACTTACGACTACTATATCCGTGGGGCAACAACAACTTTCTCGGCTGTGGACAGGTTTGTTTTTCATCTATTTCACTAGGGGAAAAAAAAAGAAGAAAGTGAGAGATCTTCCTTTCCTACTTTCCCTAGACAGTGCATGGCTACACATCATCTCCTGTGACACTCAGCATTAGGCTGCTACTTTTGAGGACCAAAGTCCACAGTGCATGTGGCTAACAGGCCAGGGCTGTGTAGCAGGAGAAGAGGACCTTCATGCACAAGGGATCATCTGTCTTGTCCATTTGAGTAGTGAAATATATGGTAGTGGTTACATCTGAGCTCTGCAAAGTGCAACACATCTTCAAAATTGTTACTTACCTATTTCAAGCCAGTATCTATTTTAACCCAGTAAATCCTCAGAATGGAAAAGCCTGGCCTTACAGTGGATGAGGGACTCATTTTGGCCCACCCTTGTTTGAAGAGAAGCAGAGAATCTGCCACCATGCAAAGAGAAGATCAAATAAACTGCAATGCAAATGCTGTAACTTGCGCTATCCATTGCAACATGTTTCTAACAGATATGAGCCCACACCAGGAATTATTCTCCATGAGATGCACGTGAATTCCCTTCCAGAAAATGAGTTTACTAATTTTCCTTGATCAGATCTGGCCGTTACTACGTGTACTATTCCTCTTGAGCAAGGCTTGTGATGCTACAGTTGTGCAAATGGGCACAATTGCTCTGCTCAGTTAAAAAGATACCTCTTTATCTCTCTACTATGCACAATTACAAAGTTTTAGAATTTGGACCAAACATAAACTCAACAGTGCTGTCTGAGTTTAGTGAGTTTAAGCAGTCACAGAAATCTGTGGAAGACAGCTCTTGATTCCTCCATCTCAAGCTGATCTTTAATTCATCAGTTCTTTGAGCTATTTCTCTGCTGTTGATTTTTAATCAGTTCAGTCCTCTTACTTAAGTCCAGAATATTAAAGTATTTGCTATCCTACACAACACAGGCACAAGAAAAGGCACACTGCCCTGGCCCATTGTTGCCAAGTCTAGCTAAAGGAGCAGAGAGAGAGAGAAAAATGGGAATTCAAACACACCTACATTTCAGGCTGTCTCTAATAACTCCCAGAGGAGCCAAGATGCTTTTGTCACTGGGATGCTTTCAGCTTGACAGAGTTCTTCCCAGAGATTCCCTCAGCCAAAAGATTTCCTATAATAAGAAAGCCTTTCCAGAAATGATAACACACCATCAAACTGCTCCAGATCCATAACCATACTTTGCAGACTAACATTTTTTTCCCTATTTATTAACAAGTTGAACCTGCATCTGTAATCTATTCTTACAAGTACAAGAGTAACTTTCACAATTAGTTGACATAAAAGTATCTCTGCATCCTTTTAGATAAAAGAGTTGTAAGACAGCAAGGGACACCTCTACTCTGTTTTTTCTGTTTCTTTTGGGTTGTTTTTTTCCTCATAAATATTTCCCAGTGCTATTCTTAATCCTGGTTTCCCAGTGCCCTTGTAGAGAGCAGAACAGATAACACAGTGTGCTCTCCAGTAACTGGATTCCAGCCACCCTCAACTGGGGACGAGGGCAACATCAGGAATCATAAAGACAAAGTTGGAAAAGAACCTGAGGGAACCTATGCCTCTGAGAGGATTTCTGCCTGTGACTTTTGAAGGCTCTACTCTGTGGGCTGGCAGTATGGGACTGACCAAGAGCAGAAGCAGCACCACAGGGATATCAGGAGGAGACAGGTCTCCACAGGTTGTGGCAGTACAGGACCTGAAAGAGGGAAAAGCCACCAGCACCTCTGTTCTGCCACTGTGGTGACAGTAGAGAAGAACCTACAAGAGTAGCAAGTGAAAACTGTAAAAAACATTTTACAAATGCAATCTAGGAAGGTTTTTTTTTGAGCTAATGTGCTGTCAGAGCTCTCAGAATGCCTAAAACCAACTTGTTCTGCCTAGTCCTGCTGTATTAGTTTGCAGTTCACATTCACCTAGTGGCTCTCATGGGTGACTCTCTCAAAGCTCAGCAAAGTTTGTCATCCCATAGTTACTTACAACTAAGTAAGGCAGAACAGGAACAACAAAAGAAAGCTTCTCCCAGTCCCAGCCTGTGAGAAGCAGACATGCACAGCTTGTCAGTGTAAGCACACTAAATTTTGAGATTGCTTTTTATCTTCAGGCACATTAAAGTTGTGCTCGTGCTATTCAGCCTCTGACAGGCAATGTTCTTGAGATAACAAGAAGCACAAAAAAAAAAAAAAAAAGCCTTTGAAGATATTTTAGTTCCTCATCACTTCAAACAGCAGGTATTTTTAAATATAAAAAAATATATATTTATATATGTGTGTGTATATATATATATATTTTTTTTTTTAAAGAAAAAATGGCTATACCTTTCCTTTTGAGCTAAAAGTCTCTCTGACAGTAGGTGCTACTTTAGCAGATCATCATTATGATCCATAAAATCCTATTAATCTATGGGTCATCTTTTCTGTTTTTGTCTCTCTGGGTAACTCAGTGACCACAAGAGTTGTGTTTTTGAAGAGCATGCAAACAATCCAAATGAAAACTTCCTAAAATGAACCTAAAAATTTATTTTGCATTTCAGTAACCTTTGATAACAGTCTTATTAAAAAAAAAAAAAAAAAAGAAAATCTATCTAGGAAAGGCCTTCAAACAAACAAACAAAAAAGCACTATACAAGTAAATACAGACTTGCTGATGAGTATGAGACAAACCAAGTTCCAAATGGCACTCAGCATTAATCTCTGAATCAGCATATTAAAATTTTCAATTAAAACAAGCTGAGCAAGTGAAAGCTGAAATGAGAGGCTTTATGCCCACATAGAGCTGAAGAGTCAAATGAATCCTATTGCAGGACACACCCAGGCAATGGAACCACTGAACAGCAGCCCATATAACATCTGGCCTTGTGTCTCTGCAGGTCACTGAGTAGCAACAGGTTCTTCACCAGTCTCCTCACCACTCCCAGCTGGCCACCAGAAAGCTGGGACTGTGCAGGGCTCTTGTAAAGAAAGCTCCTCTTGAACCCCTCTGGCAGCACTGCCCATTCCATGTGTCAGGTTTACTAGACCACCACTAGCAGAACCCAAACATTCAGAAACCTTTTGGTGCAAAACCCATTACCAGTTTAAAAGACTGTTGCTATTTTTAAGGACTGTGCTTTAGATCAAAACAGCCCATACTAAGCAGCCTAAATTGATCATTTGCACTGTGTATGCTCCACAGCAGGTTAGTATTTGATCCTCCGAACTCATGCCTTTTTGTCAACAGAAATATAATGAGCAATAAGCTAAGGTGGAAATTTGCAGCCTGTTATTGGGTACTAAATCACTCGCCTCCACTGTTGAATCCTCCTGTGCCAGCCATGCTTCTAACAATTGCTGGTAGATATTCTATCACTCCACTGAGAGAAAACAGACATTAAATTACTCACAAACCAGTAAAAGCTTGTTTTACACTTGTAAATGTGTTCTGTCTCACATGTGACTTGTGGAGATCAGAAAGTTTAATTTCTCTTGCTATTGACTCCTTCCTATCTTTCACGTAAATCACTATCTAGAAGACACGAAAGAGAGAAAGAGAGAAGGAGAAAAGGGGAAAGAGAGAAATACAGAGTGTACAACTTTGCTCTTAGAAATGGCTTGAAACTCACTCACATGTTTTACTTCATTCAGCTCCTGGAGCAATGGATCATACTTCAATAACTTCTGACAGAACCATCCTTTTCCACTTGAACACTGATTTAAAGTTAATTTAGGACTGATCATTATCAATAAGCATTGTCTTCTGAAGGATATTCAGAGACCTGATTGGATGAGATGATCTCAGTGGTTTTTCAAACCTTAATGATTCTATGAATATTCAGAGAGCTGATATTCTTATTCTGTAGAGGAGTGGAAAAGATTTGTAACTAGCAGTCATATTCAATCTTCTTCTACTCTATAAAAACATGAAGCACTCAGAAGAAAGACAGCTAGTGGTAGATAAATATTTTTGTTGCCACAATACCTTGTGTAAAGTTGTTCTTACTCATAGAGTGTTATACTCTGCAGTTGCCATTGCCATCTCATCTCATCATCTGTTGTCTCTTCTCTCATGCAGGGATCGTCAGTGGAAATTCATTGTCTGCAGGATGACAGAGTATGACTGCCCCTTTCAAAATGTTTAAAAATATTGAGTATACCCAAATTGGAAAGCTTGAGGATGGACAAGGTGTGATGAGAGTCAGGGATTATGGGTGAAAGGCAATTAGGCTCACAAAAAAACGTAGCAAGAGTCATAATACAATTCTTCCCTCTGGAGCTAATCAATAAATTGCCAGCCCACATGCTTGCAGCAGAAGTTTTGGAGGATTCCTTTGAGCTGCACTGACAGTTGTATCCCCCAACTAATACTGTTTAGGAAACACACATGTTAATGGTACACAGATCTATGTTAATTTCCTTTTTTATATGTATCCATATATAGCCATTCTCAACACAATAAAACTTTTTTCACATAGCAACTTTATATGAATTGCTTTCCAACAGAGTCACTCCAAATGAAGTGGAAACATACTATAAACTTTCCAGAAAGCAGTAATCTTTCCTGTCTTCTACTTCCTACTTGGAACCAACCCAGTGATCTCTACTAGCTTCTCAGTATTTAGTAGCTAAAAGTCTGCAGAAAGCAGTACCAGCAGGTCTTCAACAAAATTCATTTGGGGTTACAGCCTCCAGCAAAACTTCATTGCTACAAATGTCTTCCTACCGTGGCAAAATTCCAGGTATTAAAAACTTGAAGATGTCACTAGCTGTTTAAAATCAGCACCGATCCATCAATAAAAACAAAAGCCTAACCTGGCTTTACTGAGACTAATTTATATTGTCCTAAAAATTGTCAGTGACATAACTAATTGGGAGATCTTTTCTGAGTAAACTCAGGAATAGGTCAGGCCAAGCCACTCTCTCAAAAAATACGCATACTGTGTTTGTCAGAAGTCTACTTTACGTATGGACTGAGTTTCCACTGTGGGCGCCTGTACCACCTTTGGTAATATATTCTTGGCTTAGAATAGACAAATAAAGTTAATGATCTGGATGATCTCATTCCTCTGACTTACATATATCATTTCATGCAAAGAATGAGCTGACCATGTTTCAAAGCTGCACACCAGTTGTGCAGCGGTATTCCAACAAGAAAGACTGTTATCTCTTCCAGGAAGATCCAAGGTAGGATTTTTGCTTTGGAACATGATTTAGGGTTCAGTTTCTTGGCTCATTAATTCAGTGACAAACTTAGCAGTTTCAGCAGCACTGGCTCAAGAGCCATGATGATGTCAGCTACCAACTTAAGATTATAAGCTTCATAAGAAACAGTGGTGTCAGACAGACAGTTTCCATGCTCCAGGCACTTTTAACATATTTACTAGCATACTCTCAAATGTGAGCATTAAAACTACACTTGTCCAATAAATGAATAATAGATTTGGCATTGCTATAGCTTCGTTTTTCTTTCAATTATACTTTTTCTACAACAACTTACTCATTTGCACACAAAGAAACTGTCATTCTCAGAGACCATGATGGTAACCAGGGAGTTTCTATGAAAGCCAGTTGCTGAGAAAGCAAGTAGCAAAATAAAAGAGAAATTAAGAGGACGAGAGAAGGTGGAGAAGATTGTTAGCTGACACTGGTAGACAGGCAGAGGAAGTCATGAGAGCTCCAAAGAGGTGAACACAAGAGGAGAAGGCACTCATGTTAGGAAGAAAAGGACGGGCACTATATTTAGGCACATTTGTGAGAACGCCTGCCCTAGAGATGGCAGTATGTAGTACATCCTTCTCCTGTCACAATCTTTACTTAGGCTGCTCTCAATTCTGCATGCACACCATGGGCTCATGGAGTTCTCTGAGGGGACAGTGTAAGATCAGCTTAGAATAACAGAATCATAGAATATCCCAAGTTGGAAGGGACCCACAATGATCATCGAGTATAACTCCTGGCTTCACACCACCACCTCAAATCCAAACCCCAAGTATGAGAACATTGTCCAAACGTTCCTTGTATTTTGTTTTTCTCTAGTTTCTGTTGGATATTTTGTACAGAAAGATAATATGATACTGTGAGAAACAGTACTGAAAGCTCTGCTTTCAATCAAAAAAGATCACACCCACTGGCATCCTTTGGTCAACTAGGTGGGTAACCTTGTCATAAAAAGAGATTAAGTTCATTAAATAGGACTTTCCCTGTGTGACCAATGCCTGCATTGTTTTTCAGCTGTTTTTCAAAAACTCCCAGGATAATCTTCCCCAGAAAATTGCCAGGCACCAAAGTGAGACTGGCAGGCCTGTAGTTACCAGTCTTTTTTCTTGCCCCTCTTGAAAACTAGAACGTTTGCCAGCTTCCAGTTGATAGGGACCTTTACAGATTCCCACAACCATTGAAAAATTATTGAGAGGTCTCAGAATGACATCAGCCAGCTCTAATGTGAGATGAATCTCATTGGGCTCCATTGACTTGTATGCGTCTAGCTGGAACAGCAAATCCCACACAAGTTTGGGGTTGGCTGGGAGTTTACTGTTACCATGGTCATGGTCTTCAACTCAGGGCACTGGGGGTCCCAGATTCATAGTGCTACAGAATAAGCAGCTCTGGTCCCTTGTCCACTGAAACTGTAGTGTCATGTTGTCCCATTTGCTACCTTTCTCCCTCATCTGTCCCAGTCACTTCCTTACACCCATGCTCTATTCCCAGCTCCACCCTAGCAGTGCATCTGTGTGGGATACATTTCACAGGACTCCTCTTCAGAAGGTTAAGTAATTCTCAGATGCGGAAAACTGTGGGTGGGAAACAAAATGTATCTCAAGTGAAGGCAGGAATGGGATGTGGACAAAAAAAACAAACAAACAAACAAAAAAAACCACATCATAAAACAAAAAGCAGAACAGAGATGAGATAGTGTGCCTCCTGTAAAGTCCTAGGACAGCCAGTTAGCAAAAGCTGGGAAGTAAACTTAGTTATTGTCTTTGTTGTAGCATCCACCTCTAATGCTTTGGTAATCTTTGTGTGTAGGAAGGTATCACTCCAAAGCTAATAAGGTTCTAGCCTGAAATCCTCAGCATAAGGCAATGATGTGCCTGCCCTGCAAAAGTTCTCAAGGTTCTGTCTGCTTTGACATTCCTAAAACTATTCTAGGAAAAGGAGCCTTTCAACCTCCTTAGGGCACATTTACTGGACCATATTCCACTCTTGCTAAAACAAATCAGAGGCCACTGCCTCAGAAACATGACTACTCAGACCAAACTCACCTGGGAGCTGGTAGGTGGCATAGAAAGCCCAAAGCACTTCCTCAGCTTGATGTGTTGTGCAGCACAGAGGCACTCTATCTCACTCCTAAAGAGTCACGCCAATCTGAGAACCTATGCAGATACTGCATTACCAAAGTCACATACAGGCCTAACACTTTCAATTAACCCTTTTTTTTTTTTAAAATGAATAAATAATTTAATAAATAAAACATCATCAAAGTCTTCTGTGCATTTCATAAATAACAAAAGTTTGTATTTAGTTCTGACACCTAAGAGAAAAGCCCTCTTCTGTAATGGCTAAGCACTGCCCAGTCATGCTTCCAGAGTTGCAGACAGCATACCACCAGCATTGCCAGTGATTTTTTTAGGCAAACTAAAGCAGGGTAATCTTTGCACTCACGAAGCAAAATGCAGTAAACCTCAAATTCCTCAGTTTTCAGAGTACATAAGTGCTTCCATTATTTTTCAACATTTTTTACTTTTAGTATTTTTAAGTACTTCAAACAGAGTCTTTTCCAGCTACTTCCCAACAACACTGAGCCTAGAAGTGTCACTTAGATTTGTATTTAATCACGAGTTTTGCAGGACATCAAATACCATGATACTAATGATAAAATATACCAGACTTAGCAACACAGCACAGGTTAAAAAAAGAAACAGCAAACCTGTAACCCTATTGAAACATGGCACATTTCTTGTAAAATAAAGAGAGATCTTTCAACCTCTTCCAGTCCAGTGTTTGGGATTTTGTAATGCAAGATAAGCCTGGCATAAAGTCATGGCAGCACCAAACAAGAGAGATGCCAACACAGCTGAAGGGAAATCAGACTGCAGAGGAAGAACCACTGGAAGAAGACCAGCTGGCACTTAGGAGAACTTGACTAGACTTGACCTTTGACACACAGCCGCCAAATCATTTTCTGTTTTTAAGCTTTATTTCAAACTCATGTTTATCACATCAGCAACATGTTACTGTACTGGCCTGCATCTTTAAGACTGCTGTACTGTTTACAGGCAGAGCATAACATTACCAGTAGTGGCACTCAGTTCCAGAGCTGTTGGCGTGAACCACAGGCCACAGGACTTCTGCTGACAACACTTTACCAGTGGTAAAACACTGCTTGTGCCGAGACTTACTTTTCAAGCAGGGTCGTTTTGCAATGGACTGCTGCCTTGTTCCTCATTATTTCAGGGTACTGGTACATGTGCAGCTGATGCTCTTCAGAGTAATCTGGATCTGTACACTGAGAAGTTTAGAAAAGGCAGTATGGCTGCACAAGTGTCTGTTGGTCAGAGCCAGCAGGCTTTCTGAGCTGCATATTTGAACAGCATTGATTTCAGTCTTATATACTGAAATCAATGGGACCACTTGCAGATTTCAGCCCACATTTCAACAGAGTTCAGTCTTAAGCAAGAGTCAGACATCTAAATACTTTTCAGGATCTTAGCTTAGCTGGCGCATATCTTCAAGGAAGATTGGAAAAACTGGGTCTGAGTTAGAATCAATCAAAGAGTCTTCCAAGATACAAGAGGATGGACAAGCACTGTATAACCTGCTCTTATTTTCTCAGATACCAAACTGTAACAGGAGAGCAGGACACACTCTGCCTTACATTAGCTTTAAATTATTCTAAAAGAATAAAGAAAAGCTTTGCTGTAGGAATGAATTTTAAATTTCCTACATGTATATCAGCTTTATAATAGCCGTCATTCCCCTGACTCCAAAGACAGCTTTGCCCTATTGCTCTGTTACACAGCAAGTTTGCAAGCCTGAGCTTCACATAAAAGCCATGTCCATGGGGTAAGTCTCATTGCATTAAACAGAAAGACACTATGACATTTTTGTGTGATGTGAGCTTTAGTTTACATGCAGAATCAAATTCTCCAGGCCTTGTTTGAGCCAGACAAGTCACTAAACTACAGAACCTGGTCCTAAATAGATCAGCCCAAGTTGTGGAGAACAGAGGAGAAGGCAGGCACAGAACAGGGATGGTGCTTTTTGTGAGAAAACTGAGAATAAGAACAATTGAAGAGAAAGCAGTGCAAGTGAGACATGCTACCATCTGAAGAGTTATGTAATTCCTTACAAGAAAAACATGCTTCGGTATCTCAGGAGACACAACGAGTAGTATAATTTAATACTAGCAAAATTTCAGGAATTTGGAGAAAATTCTCAGTAACTTTGCAAAGTAAAAAGCTAGTACAGTGTATCAAATACTATCCTTGAAAAGAAGAGGATTTGTCAGTTGAATCTGGTCCAACTGATGATGTTGATATAATTCTTTTAATCTGAGTTTGAAGCTCTGAACTCTTGACCAAAGGAAACAGAGAGATGAGATCAGAAGCAATGAGCTAACAGTGAAGCGTGAGCAGGAGGAGGTGAAATCACAGATGAAGAAAGAGAACAAAAGAACAGAAGCAAATAAATCCCCAACAGATTAATAAAGCCCGAGCCCCAGAATTGAAGTCCTAGCTTTCTGTGGTTGTTTGAGGTTTCATAAAAGGTTCAGCTAGAATACACATATCGTCCAAGATCCTTCCAAGTCTGAAGCTGCTTAAGACTTCAGGTTTGGCTTCAGACCAATCTTAAAAGTGAACAAGCTTTGACTCAGAAATGGATATATTCATCAGCAAAATCACTGCCATAACAACAGAAGTCATCCAAAATTAAGTGCTTTCATCTTTCACTGAAATCTAACAGATGCCATGGTTAAATCCACTGATTTCTGCCCAGGCTAGTTCACAGTATTTTTTCTCCTTATTCCCTTCTTCTATTTTCATATGGAAGACAACCTTGTAAAGCATCTACAGTGGCCTTTTGTGGGTCTCATCTTGGTAGCCCTTAGCCAGAATACTGTAACATGGAAGGTAAGCAACCAGTATCCCCTCTGCCACTGCAGAGCCAAGCATCTCCTCCTTAGCGTCATGTGATTTTGCTCTGCAGTTGCCTGTTTGCATGCTCTCTTAGAGTCCTAGTCCAAAGCCCACTGATACTGCTGGGATCATGATTTTACAAGGAAGGTTCCTTTCTTAGCTTGTTTAGCCTGGTTTCACATAATCAGTGTGAATTTGGTACCTGTGAAAATACAAAATGGCCTTGTGAAGACTCCTAACTACCGTAACAGACACAGCTTTTTCTGATCTCACCTGAATGGACCTCTTTGGAGTCTAGGAGAACAGCTGAGTGTCTTTGACTCATTCAGCAACAACCGTATGGCTGAGGCAAGCAACATAGGCTTAACAAAAGCTATTGCTATGGCTTTCTTGCTAGGAATTGACTCTTGACTGTAAACTTAATTCTATATGAGCACTCAGATGGTAATTAAATTGTAACAGGTTTGCAATTGTTACAGCTCTCAGACTGGACTGCTGCACCAAAAAGAGATTTTTCCAATGATTTTATTTGCTGAATGTAGTGCTTTGGGTTGGAAAAAGTTACCTATCTCAATTTCTTTATCTATAGTCCAGGGTGAAAGCTAGATGACACAAATCTGATGGAAACATCCTTCTTTACCACACCTACAAATGCTAAATCTGAACCTTTTTAGCAACACAGCGTGCATTTTGCACTTTTGGTGGTCCAACATTACTCAATTTCCAGATGTCTCTGGCTGATGGTGGCCTTCACTGCAGGTGGGAATTACAGCACACACATTGCAGAATCTGCACTTAAATTGCAGCACAGCAAACATTGCATTCACAGGCACAGAAACATCAAGCCAAGCCAACAAATTGAGCTATTGTTCGCTTTTACTCTCTGCATTATTTAACACAACAGGCAAGAGAAAAAGGGCTTTGAGTAATAAAGTGCTGTTCAACAGATACAGTAAATGCGTAGATCACCATGGCATTTACTTGAAACAGTGACTGAAAGAGCATCAGTGTTCTGCAACCACTTCACACAAAGTACATTTGCAAGTTACGAGAAAAAACTGTACATCATGATTTTAGTCAATACTTTGTTAAACTGAATTTCTCGCTTGGTCCTTGGCTACTACAGACAGGATGCAGTAGTGGGACTTCACCTTTTAGTGTGAGATAAGCCTGCAGCTGCATAGCTTGTTCTGGGCCAAGGAAAATGCAGAACCAATGCTTCCATGCAGCCTCTGTGCTCTGCCTGAACAACATTCCATGCCATGAGCATGTATATAGCACACATACTTTGACCTGACCCCTGGCAAGCCCTTTGAGATGCCCATTCCACCCTCTATCCCCTCTACCATACTAATTATTGCCATCAGTAAGCAACCAAAAAACATTAAGAAATCACTGGCACCATAGGGTCTGAAATCTTAGAATTAAGAGTGTTTGTGTGAACAAGTTTAAAAAAAACTGAAAGTAAGTCCAACAAAAATAATCTGCCTATTTCTTGGGGCACTTTCATGTTGCAAGTCCAGCACAGAAACACCTGTGTTATCTTCCAGTCTTTGCCTGGGCAAAGGCCTTTAATTGATTCATGCTAAGTCCTTCAGTTGAGAGAACAAATTGATTATTCCACTGCATACATGTCCAATCCTCCAATTTTATGTTTTTGTTGCCCACTTTTTTCTGTTTTAATAACAAATATATAAAATAGGTTTTGTTACTTAGATACATTAGCTATATTATATATTTTGTATGTGGCTCAAGACAATTCCTCTTCACACAATGCAGCCTGGTAAACCAAAGGGTTGGACACCCATCGTTTAGAGGACCATGCTCCAACAGATTGTTCAAGTTGCAATTTGTGTCTTCAATACTTGAGCAAGGCAACAAGACTTCAGTTATGTAAGCCACTATTTCACAGAAAAAAAAAAAAAAAAAGAAAGAAAAAAAAAGAGGTAAAGGAATGGATGTAGGAAATAAAACTCCACAATGCCTGTGGAGAATAAGCCAGGACACAAAGGAGTCCTGGAGAATAAGCATTAACACCAGTAATGAAATGTGTTTAGACTCTTGAAAAATCCTCTCATAAACCACTTTGAACAGTCCAATTGTGAACAGTCTCCATGGAAAAACTGTCCAGTGGCTGAAGTGCTACCCAGCGACCTGAGAGGATCTAGTCCAGTTCTCCTACTTTGTCATCCACTCTCCTTGAGAGCTGAGTAGGCAGAACAAGGCTAGAGATCACACAGTAGCTTTGAGCAGGCTAGTACTGCTGAAAGACCCATTCAGAGATGCTATTTCATTTTTTCAAAGGAATACTGTAATCATGACTTGACTGCTAATTAATCAAGATGCATTCTTCAGTTAATATGGCTTGCCTGGTTCCAGGACAGCTTGGTTAACTTGACCAAGACTGTGCTTTATTTTGCATGTAATTTAGATATATGAAACATGCCCTATGTTTCTTAGCATTTCATCTTTCTGTAAATCAAGTATAGTAGTCATCAGTATGCAGTTAAATTCAATGAAAACACTGAGGTAAGACACTATGATGAGAAAGGGAGATACCTCTAAATACAACAGATCAGATGAATCACAGTGTGAAACTACGGGCTCCATCTCTGGCGTTTTGTGCTTGCTACAGTACCAGTGTCAAGAGCAATGTGTCCAGCTCTTCAGGGTTCTGATGCCCAACAGGTCTCCCCAGAATTAGCACAGCAGCACAGCAGCTTCCCAGTCAGCACAGGCATCACAATGCACAAAACAATGCTAGGTTACCCACCCAGAGGACTTTTAACCCATCACAATCTAGGAATGGTAGTGTGGATCAACACATCCAGGTAGCAAAATACACCCAACCCACTTCACCCTTCACTGCTAGTCCACTTACAGCACACAGAAGTTGTAAATGAGCTTGTTGTAAACTGAACTTTGCTGTCAGCACCCTTTAGGGATCACTGCTGAAGAGATGCAGTCCACTAGTGGTCTAGGCAGGTGTCACGTTTTTCAGCTGTGTCAATACCTATTTACCAGGCTAGAGTCTTTCAGGACAAAACTGAGGGCTACTCTACCACCTCTGAGTTGCTAAAGCTGCACAACAGTGGAATATTGACGTGCTGCAGGAAACACACCGGGTGCAAAGGACACCCTTCCAGCCATTACCACACACCTCTGCTGTAGCAAGGAAAGAAGAGGTTCTTTAAGAGGCTGGTGTTCAAGAAGCATCTGGACAGCACTCTCAAAGATAAGGTCTGATTTTTGGGTGGTGCTGTGTGGAGCCAGGAGTTGGACTCAGTGACCTTGTGTGTCTTAGGATATTCTGTGATTCTATGATAATGGCTTATAGACACCAAGCCAAGGAGCTGCAAGGCATATCCCCCCAACTAGATCTACCAGTTTTATACTAGAATATGACATATAATTTGCATTTAGGAAGTGTGCACACTTTGATCCACTTAGATTGCTATGTTATTACCAAGTAATTTCATTTCATTTTACAGAGGTGACTCCTTTGGTATAAGAACCGATTTCAGTCTCACTCCAAAAGCACTAATAAACCACTAGTATTTTCTTTTGTTCTTCCATTCCAGCTTACCTTGCATCTCTCACTCAGGAAAGTAAAGAGCTGCTAAGATTGGCACACGGGTGCTTTGGTCAAGTGCACACTGCTTTTACTCAGAAGAGGAAAAGAAAGTCTGTCCATTGGGGAAGGATGCCTTTTTTCTTCTTCAAGGATTTCTTCAAATAGCATATGGTGCTACACAAGGTGGTGCAGCCGCAAAGCATAACCAGCCAAAGAACACTGAAATCCAGAGAAAGCTCCTGGGAACTGTGCACAATGACAGTACATGCCTAAATGAGGGGAACAGAGTGCTTTACAGAGCAGCAAGGGCATGGAGAGAGAAGGAGAGCAGGGAAAGTGAGATATTTAAAGTACAAACCCGCTTTGCAAGAAAGATAAGATTTGAGAGATTTAAGGGAAAACTTTTCCCTGTACCACACCAGCCCGCATTACTGCACAACCATGGCTGCTATGGGATGTAATTGCTTAGTTATAATTGCTTACTAGCGCAGATATGGTGGAAGAAAAAAACACCTTGACACCTTTACCCATCTCAGAAGGAAGCAACTTCTTGTGAAAGTTCACAACAGTCTATTCAGTGTTACCATTCACTGAGTCCCCCAGGGAGAGAGGTTGTTAAAAATCCGATCACCTCACTTTTTCAACTGTAGCAAACTATTTTCTCTAACCAATGCTAAGTTTTACATGAGGATACAAAAGCTCCAGCAAAACAAGCTATTTTTGCCAGCAGACAGACCAGCCTTCTAAGCATAAAATCTAAAGGAAAATTGTTACTTCAAAGAAGACAGAAGAGGGACTGCAAGCTAGTTCACCCATATCCTGAGTAATATTAACCACTGCTGTCTGGTGCACAGTCTGAAACAGATCATTATGAGCTGGGAATATCTGCTCGCTGGGGTCCTGCAGGTGAGAGATGCCTGAGAGTCCTGCTGGGTTTTAAGGCTGGAGCCAAGTAAAATCAAACAGCTGAGTTTGTGCTCAGCAGCATAAATTAGTCAGGGTTTTCCAGGAAGACTTACACACACACAGAGATCATATACCTCTAAGTGAAACAGCTGCTGGGTGTGGGTTGAAAGGAGCTGCAAAGTACCTAATGGGGCATTCCAGCTTCTTTGTGGAGCTGGATCTGAAAAACACAGTGCATCCTCTCTAGTAGCCAATATGAAACAGATCAGACACTTGCCCCCACTATCCTGGTACTGCTCATTTGAAGAATCTCACTCTGGAAAGTCCTAGGCCAGACACTGAAGGTCAAGACTGGATGTAACTTGAAGACATTGACATAAAGCTGCTTGATAACAGCAGCCAAGAAAATGTGAACCCTTTTTAGCTCCATGTTCTCAAAACTTGTCTCCACAGATAGCTAGTGACACATGGAATAGTCACTGTTCTACTTAGCAGAGCTTTTTACAAACTATAGAGCTTAGAAAAACTCTTGAGTACAGAGTATTTTGAAATAATGCCCACTGGCTGGAAGTGGCATTGGCTAGTGGCTTAGGGCAAATGCTAATAAATTGAGTCAAAATGCTCCAAAGCTAATGACTCACATTAAATCATATTGTATAGAGGAGATTGCTAGGCTATTGTAATGGAAGGTTTTTTCTGCTTTTAAACCATGCAAGTTTTCAAAGGACTAACTTGATAATGATAATACTAAAGACATGAGAACACAGTGAAGGCACTGTATTTTTATAAGGCCAATCTATAAAGATATTTATGACAGTCAGCACCCTTATAACCTCCAAAATATAGCCCACAAACAACCATGAAATGAATATGCTTGGACAACTGCTTAGCTTAATCCAGTACAAGTCACAATCAATGGAGGTACATCAAGGATGCTGGACTGAATCCAGGAGTCAGCAAATGAAAGCATAGTACAGAATGGTGATCTGAGCAGTCTTCATACAGCAGGCTAAGTACATTAGACACTGACTGATCTTCCAAGGCAATTCTCTACATAAAATCCTCACCAGAGCAGAAATTGTCTCATTTTTGAACTATTAAAGGTATGTTTCTCAACACCAAAGCCAAGCTCCCAAAGCCACAACCAACACTTTCCATGAAGCTTAGTGGGTTTACAGCAAGTCTAGTCTAGTACACTATCATTCCCTACTTTGCAAATGCTATTAAATTGTTTCCACTCTCTCACCACTGTTTCCAGTAAAGAGGGTTTAGCACAGACTAAAAGAAGCAAACAGGAAAACTTCAGTTGCTTAGCAGTACAACATACAGACAGTTTCTGCAGACAGCTTGAATATCTTGCATGCTGAAGGCTGGTACTTGGGGTATTTCAAAGAGACCTGGACAAGAGAAAACTTTCACAATTCTTTATGCTTGTCTACTTACTTCTGATAATGTCATTCTCCTGCCTCTATCCAAGATAATGAAGATGAACTCAGAGGACAAACTGATCCCCCAGGAATTCAGTGGGCTTTAGACTGATGTCTGCATGGCTACGTAATACAGAAGTTTATTTATTTAAGGGTGTTGCTTTGATTTTGGTATCTGCATGTACTGAGAGTAAGATGACTACTTGCTGGAGGAAGACAGCATGAGGATACAACTGTAGACACATGCAGAGCAGCACTTCCTGCTCACTATAACCCAGCATCAGAGCACTGTTGCTCCTTTTGTTCATTACCTTCCCCTAATGTGAAAGTATCACCTTGATAGAGAAGACATGATATGCTCACTGTACAGGCAATTATACTAGATGTAAGAGTTATTTGCCTCCCGAGATCGACTTAGCCAAAGGTATTATTTCTCCATTATCTCCCTTTAACTTGATAAAAAATGCTAATAATATATTTATTATGCACAAAACAATATGTACGTCACTGCCTTTAATTGCATGCTTCTCAGAGAAAGCACAAGTAAAAAAGTGAAGCAAATTAGGAAACATGGATGAAAAATAATCAGTTGACAACAGAGCAATGCTCCTCCATATTCCCCTGAGAAAATGCAACTAGTTGTTAAATATTGATTATAAGTATAGCAGACTTAGTAAATGTGGAGAAATGTCCTTTTTTAAAAATCGGGTTGAGCTTTCCAGGTATAACACTATGCTGCATGTAAGTGGAGAGGAGGCTGCTTAAGATGTAGAATACATTATAGAATCTGTGGTGCACCCCTACTGAGCAAATCAATGATCCTGAACAATTAACAGGTGCCAAATGTAAACACTCCTTTTTGACCATGGGAAACAGATGTATGAGCTCTTCTTTAACATGAATTCATTAGGAGAGAAAAGCTGTGGTAAAAGTGCAAGAGAAGCCACAGGCACCTTATTACCTTATGCAGCCATTGCCTGATTGGCTCCCAGATAAAAGCAGTGTGAAGGAGGCAGTGCAGACAACTACCTACTCCTTTGGGAAGCATCAGGTGAACCCAGCATCCTTTATAATGCATCACCCACTGATGAGAAACCAAGGCACTGTAACTTGATCAGGACTCACACAGTGATTTGCATGCAGACCACAGCTCCTGGTGCCATGCTACACACTGTGGCATCAACCAGCCCCTCTTCTCACAGCACAAGTATTCCCAGCACACAGCCAAGGCAGTGTGGGAGCAATCTAACAAATGAAAGAGTAGAGGTGGGGAAAACATTTTGGTCTTCACTTGAAACATGATGAAAGCACCCTCAATGCAGCGCCTCCTCCAGAAACTCCCATCAGGGTCCAATCTTTGATCCCTGGCTTCAGATTTGCATGTCTCCTTCATCAGAACTAGCCTGACAATGCAGGGAAAAATGGCAAAAGGATTTGTTTACACTGTACATGGGCTCCCTGCTCACCTGTTATGTGATTCGGTGTTACATAAATGGCCCAAGGTGTCACATTCCTCAGCCAGGCACCGACTCTCGCAGTAATCCAGGCAATGTGACTCTGAGCTGCTGGTGGGGCTATTTGTGAGAGCAACTGATGAGCAGGGCGACCACAGAGAGTGTTCTTCCTATTTTTTGTGTGTGCACATCACTATATCATTATCTATAGACAGAGAAATCCAGAGAGTTTCCAAGATCCACTTCCAACCTGGCTGAGCATCAATGGGATCTCAATATCATTTCCCTCAACTTCCTTTTTTCTGAGAACCAGGGTGATCACATCATAGCTTCGACAGCTTGCTTACTTGCATAAAACAAGTAGATCACGACCTTGCATAAGGTTTTTTTTCTTTCCATCCACACTGATTGTCTGATTAAAAGACCAAAAAAACCTGAGAAAACTTTAACATGGACTTCAAAGGGCTCTATAATTGGCCCTTTTTCATCTACCCTTTTAAAACAGTCCTGGCGTTTTATGCCACACATTGTATTCAATAAATTTGGTGCCATTCCCCTACAAACCTCAAAGCATTTCCAGTTATTATCACTCCAAGATAACAGAGGTAAATATTATTCTGTGGCTGATTTGATGGCCACATGGGAAAGGATTTATCCAGTTAGTGCCAAAGCTGTGACAGGAATCTCGCTATTTCCACCCTACAAAATAACCTCCCAAGGCACAATTTTTCCATTTATATACTGGACTCGTTTTGCAAAGACTGACTGCAACAGGCAGTGAACATCAACTCTTTCTCCTAGAATAGGTCTGGAGGTATTCCTCATGTGTTGTCCTCTGACTCAGTATTGGAACAAATTGTCCAGTTCTGGGCAAGCCTGATGGTAATGCCATCAGGCCCAAGCTGATCCATCAGGTAGGACCTGTCCCTCAGACAGAAGTCTTAAGCATAACAGTGCCTCAATTCACACAAAAAAGAAACGTATAGTAGTTGTGAAGAGAGTTTAGAGCTGCACTGCTGCTGTGTTCACACAAACAGCAGGAATAGAGCTTGCCTGGAGACTGCACACTCCCCAAATGGACTCCCTGTTATCTGGTGCACTGGGGCCTGGCAATACTTCCACAGGAGACCTCACCCGCTGGGAGCTCCATGGACTGCAGCAAGACAACAGGCTTAGAAACACTTCCTTCTTTTGCTGATGCAGAACAAGCTCACTCACAACAGGAAGCTCACACCTTCCTCTCAGCATTCAAGCAGCCCCTGTGGCCAAACCAGCATAGAAGTCTTCTCACATTTTCAAACACTGTGGTGCCTTTGTTCTCATGAAAAAAAAAATAAAATCCAATATTTCATGAAACAGAACAACCTTTGGGCCACAAAATATGAAAGTTTTTCATCTTTTTTTTTTTTTTTTTTTTTGACAAACATCAAGAAATCATTACAAATGAAAGCTAATGGAACTTTTTATAAATGTTTGTTTAAGATACACAAATCTTACCCAAAAAAGTCTGGTATCTCCCAACTGGTTTTAAAACCGCATGCATCGTAATTATTCCACATGCCTATTACAGGTGAACTTACACTAAAAGAAATCTTACTATGCAGCGATTTGCAATGTGGTACAGTTCTTCTGAGATAAGGGATCTAACTGATCTCATAGATTACTGTGCAGAAAGGAGTAGCGAAAAAGGGGAGGGCAGCTATTGAAATAGGGGACCTCTTAGAGAAGTTGTGATATGGTACCTTGCAGCTTTTTCTATAGATGGTCTCTCTTGCACTTTCAAAGACAAACGATCCATAAAGCAATCCAACTGCTGTTTAGTCTAGTTTACAGACAGGGTGGGATTTAGGAGAAGGCAGTGCACAGGTGATCTGAAGGTTGCCAATAATTCCTGCGTTTTAGTTTTTGATCCAATTCCACATGGCATCCAGTGGCATCCAAACCTCCGGAAAGGCAGAACTGTTCTTCAGAACATAAGGACCCATGGGATTAAACTGTACCAGAGCTGCTATTCTTTTGTCATCTGTTCAAAAGCCCTCCATCATGGAAACTACCTTTTAATATTCTTGTCTTTCATTTATTTAGTCATGCCCAATATAATCCATGACTAATTTCTCCTGGGTCTGCAAAGGTCAACCAGAGTCCATTCAGGAAAACCTAGCATATGTCATATGCTTGACAAATGCAGTGGCATTGTATTCATTTGCAAAGATGACTTATTTCCAAAAAGTGATGTACAACACTAATTGTTTCTTGAAACATAGCAAGAATAACATTTCAAAGTGCATAGAAGACAAAACATAAGCTCAGTGCAAGCTTGTATTAGCTAAACTGCTTTACCTCATTACACATTTTCACCCCACAATGCCTTCTGAAAGAATAAATCAGCTCTCTCTAATCTTCTCAGGTCTTAATAAAACAAATAAGCAAAGATGCATTAATTTAAGAGAAGCCTGCCATACTGATATTAACAAACTGTTAACATTTTCCCAGTTTCATTAGTACTGCATGACAAAACCTTGCTCACAACTGAACCTGACCTCACAGTCCAGTTGATTACTCAACAATGACATTTTGGTTATTTGATTTAGTTATCAAACAGCCAGAGCAGATCATGCAGCTAGCAGAAGGAGTAACTTTCTTCTTACCATGTATCTTCTTCTTAATCTAATCACCTGCAGAGCAATTTACCTACTTATTTCAGATCAAAGTAGCTTTAGTAAACAAAGCTGACACCTTGCCAGGCAGCAGTTACAGATGACTTTCTTAAGTGGAGCGATATATGGAATAGCTGAACTGCAAGCTTAGGCTTTAAAGATAGGGGAACTTCACCAGTGCCAGTGTCAAGGCAACCTTTATAACACGTGTTGGCACACAGACACACACTTTACATGCTGCCATCAGAAACATTCTCTCAGAAACAAAAAGAAAAAAGAATAGAGAAAACAAGAGCCTTAGAATACAGAAATAATGAGCTCTATTACTTTCTCAAACTCGAAGGATTTTGACTTCAGCAGCAATAAACAGTCAACAAAGAAGATATTTATACTGACACCCCATCAGCAGGGATCTCCATTTTGCAGTAGATTAGTCACCTGGCAGTGAAAACCACTGAGATTCCCTCTTTCTCGTCTCTTGGGTGGCCAAGAAAGTTTCATTAGAGATTGACATGGAAGACAGAGAATATGCGGCCCATTTGATATTTTCTTATTTTCACATGTTGGACTCTCACATTCCATGTTTTGACTCCTACATTTTGGAAACCAATCTATACTTGGAAGCCACCTTCAGATAAGGCTTCCAAAGAAGGTTGGCTTTACCCTAATCACACCAGGAAAATCAATGATGGAAAAGCCATGTTACAGGTACACAGTGTCTCAAAATTACATGGACTTACAAAATACTTTGTCTAGCAGAGTCTCTCCAAGAGGAAGCTCACAGAAAAGCAATTAGTCTTGCCTCAGGTACCACTACAAGCCACGGCAGTCATTAAAAGTAGCTAATTGCTGA
Organism: Chrysolophus pictus; assembly: GCA_037305975.1. Taxonomy (NCBI): domain Eukaryota; kingdom Metazoa; phylum Chordata; class Aves; order Galliformes; family Phasianidae; genus Chrysolophus; species Chrysolophus pictus. The sequence goes on along the minus strand of CM074576.1, from coordinate 111,858,778 downwards.
GTCAGCCACTAATCCTTGTCACCTGCCCATGCAGGCTATTACATTTTTCAGCACACTGCAAATAAATCTAACTACTCAGTGACATCATTTCATTAAGCAAGAAAATTAGGGAAGTAATTGGGTAAAAGATGATGATTTATACAGCAGCGAATAACTGTTTTTACACCGTAACAACACAGAATGCTTTCAACAAACTAATCTAAATTTCTGCCAAGCCATACTTCTCACTTGGGCTTTTCTCTCATTATTATAGGTTAAAAAAAGGAAGAAGAAATAAATTATAAAAGTGTGTGGGTGGGTGTATATACACAAAGGAATAGTCACCCAGTTTATGCTTTATTCATAACAAATCTCTGTATAAAATGCTAGGTCAGAATGATTTTCAGGTTAAGAACTGAGCTCATAAAGCTGGAAGATTGCTAACACTTGGCAAAATTACCCTTGGGTCACAATGTTCGCAGCACCTGTGCACACATTTTCTCCCTTTTGTCTTCTAGTTTACTGTAAAAGAGTCAGTCTGCTTGATCACAGAATCACAGAATGGCCAGGGTTGGAATGGATCTCAAGGATCATGAATCTCCAACCCCCCTGCCACATGCAGGGCCACCAACCTCCTTTAATGCTAAATTTAATGCTAGACCAGGCTGCCCAGGGCCCCATCCAATCTGGCCTTGAACACTTCCAGGGATGGGGCATCCACAACCTCTCTGGGCAGTCTGTTCCAGTACCTCACCGCTCTCTCTGTGTTATGCAGGAGGATGACCCTCGTCTTTCCACAGCCTCCCTTAAGGCAGTTGTAGAGAGTGACAGGGACTCCCCTAGGCCTCCTCTTATCCAGACTAAAAAATCCAGTTCCCTCAGCTGATCCTTGTAAGATTTGTGCTCACATCTGTGTTGCCCTTTTCTGGACACACTCCAGGACCTCAATGTCTTGTAGTGAGAGACCCAGAACTGAACAAAGCACTCGAGGTGCAGCCTCACCAGAGCTGAGTACAGAGGGATGATCACCTCCCTGCTCCTGCTGGCAACTTTCTGATACAAGCCAGGATGCCTTTGACCTTCTTGGCCACCTGAGCATGTTGCTGACTCGTGTTCAGGTGAGCGTTGACCATCACCCCCAGCTCCATTTCTTCCACACAGTCTTCCAGCCACTTTGCCCCAAACCTGTAGCATTGCCTGGAGTTGTTGTGGTCAAAGTGCAGGACCTGGCACTTGGTCTTGTTGAACTTCAGCCCAAGTATCCAGCCTGTCCAGATCCCTCTGTATTTCCTGCCTAACCCCACTGGTAAGATTGGTACTTCCTCCCAGCTTGGTGCCATTTTATGATCACAAGAAGGCAGCTATAGAAGAAATGAAGAAACAAAGATGGTATGAAAAATTAATTTTACAGAAATTAGTAACAGCTATAATTAGTACACAAACTAAAATTTAAATAAGGGAAAAGACTTGTAGTAATGAAGAGGGAATGGCATGAATCCGTCTGGGGCAATGAGTGATTCTCTGAGCTTATGTATAATACAACTGATAGCATTTCAGGTCCACATGTCCCACCTAAATGAGGTCCAACTTCACAGTGGTCAAATTGGTATAATCTGATGTGATGTTCACTGGCTACAGAAATCAGCTGATGATTTAAATCTAATTCCTCTTAGAGGGCAGAAGTGAGAATGCTGCCCAAGAAGTTAAGCAGGCTCATGTTATTTGCCCAAGGAAAACTTTCGTGCTGATTTGTGCACCTCATCTAGTTTAAGGGGAAGTCTGACCAACCTGCTGAATGCAGCACAGCCACATCTACCCATTTATTTATGTACAGAAACTGTAGTAAATCTCACTACTAGGCAATTAGAATGAAGCCACTGAGAATACACATATACCATTTACAATCAACTCAGAAGCCATTATTTCTGTCACTGAGAAAAGACAATAAATATGAGTTTTTCATTCAATATGTATTGCCTTTCAGTAGCTGCTGGTGAAACCAAGCTCTCTACAAGCAAAAATAATGTTCCCTTCATTCTCCATTGGCTGTGAAAACTCAAGCACACATTTACCAGCAAATTAAACAGCGTGAGTCAGTGCAATGTGCAATCCTGCATTTTGTGACACAGTCACAGCCCTGCAGTTCTCTCCTTATTTAAAGGTCACATCATGGCTGTCTGTAAATCTCTGATTCTGACAGGCTCAGTCACCATAGGGTCAAATATCAGTTCATACCCTGCTGACTGCGTAGGAAGTATGTAATATTCCTCTCTCTCTCTCTCATGAGAGTCCATTTGGAGAGTCACAAAGAAGCAGAATGTGTAAATATTTATACTATTTATTAACATTATAATGCACACAGGACTCAGAATGCATCCCATAAGGCAGTCTGAAAAATGCAATAGCACAATGTTCACTCTCCATAGAAGAACAGCTCCATCACAACCCATACCTGTTCAGCCAAAATCTCCTGAAGAAACCAGCCAAATCCTGGCTTTACTATGTAGTAAATGTCATCAGTAAAGCTGGATTGTTTCAGGACCAGGGGAATGTATCTTGACTTGAAGATTAATTGCCCCCACAGTCATATCTAGGACCTCTTTATAATGTTCTGATTCATCCTATCTTGGCTAATAACAAAGTAGGCAGCCAGTTCAGTTTCACAATTGTACCTTCCTTCAAAATGAAATGGAAAGCACTGTCTCTCGCTTCATGTATTAGTTCCTAAGTTCCAAAGCAAACTAACAAATAAATAAATAAATGGAAGTGAAATATATTGTTTGTGCAAAACTCACAGTCTGCTGTGAAAACAATAGCCCCTGGGAAGCTAGAAGCATGACAAAACACGTGTTCTGTAGGTTTGCATTTGGGAGAATTATACATTGGATTTTCAGAAAGGATTGCACACGAGCATCTGATTACAGGGCAGTGATAATGTGCTGCAAGATGCAGGTCAACCACAAACATTGCTGTGAATATTTATTTCTAGGTCCTTACTCCTTTAGTGCTCTGAGGCTGCATAAACAGCGGTCAGGAAAACTGGAAGAGCATATGCATCACATAAGACCAAAAGTAAAATTGCTCCAAATATTCCTACAGCGTCTGATTGCCACAAGCATGCCCCATTCAACATCTACCTTCAACTGAAAGACAAGTCTCAAAATTGTTGCTCTGATTTGCATCAGGATTGTGGAGTAAAAACCTGAAGTTTGCTAATACTTAACGACAAGTAAATCCATCCCATGCGGTTCAGTAATCTTTATGCTTCTCAGACCTTCCACATCCCTCCTCATGATCCATTTTACATTATTCTTATCAGAAGACTGCTTAAGGATCTTTTCCTGGAACAAGCACAGAAGCACTGTTTGTGAATCCCAAGTTTCCAAGCTCCGCAGAAAACTTATATTCTTAGGTTGCTGTTGTTCTGTTGCCTCATTTCTATATACCTCTACCTAGAAAAGAGTAGACTGTGTCACTTCTGTGTTTCACTAAAGAGGAAGGTGGTGAGAGATTCAGCACTGAGGCAGGAAGAGGGAAGTCTACAGCCCCCCTACACAAAGCTCTGTACTGCGTGCCTCCAATTCTTTGCTCTCACTCAGATTTCAGTGGCCACTGGTTTTTCCCTGTTTCTCCTCCAAGGGCTGAATCATTATAGAATATCCTGAGTTAGAAGGCACCCACAAGAATCATCGAGTCCAACTCCTGGCTCCACACAGGACCACCAAAAAATCCAATCATGTGTCTGCGAGCATTGTCCATACATTTCATGAATTCAGGCAGTTCGGGGCCGTGCCCACCGCCCTGTGGTGCAGACCCTGTCCCTCACCCCCAGCTGCCCTCCCCTGACACAGCTCCATGCCGTTCCCTCGGGCCCTGTCGCTGTCACACAGAGCAGAGCTCAGCGCTGCCCCTCCACTCCCTGTGAGGAGCTGCAGCCGCCATCAGGCCTCCCCTCAGCTCCTCTGCCTGGGGCTGAGCACAGCGTGGGACCTCAGCTGCCCCTCACACCCCTTGCCCTCCAGACTCTTCCGCATCTTCATAGCCCTCCCTTGGACACTGTCTAATGGTTTTGTGTTCTTTTTGTACTGTGGCACCCAAAACTGTACACGATACTCAAGGCGAGGCTGCACCAGTGCAGTGGGACAGTCGTTTCCCTTGACCAGCTGGCAGTGCCCAGGATATGGCTGGCCTTCCTGGGCTGCTGTGTCCTATCTGGAATGCAGATGCTTTTACTTGCACTTTTTTGCCAGATAGCCAGAGACTATTTGTGTTTCCCAGCCATCACCCACGGTGATTTTACAGAAAGAACAAGTATTATCCAGCACTATTCAGTAGTATTAATTACATGTATTACAAATCCTGTTCTCAGGCTCATTCGCCTCCTCCCAGGCTCGATCTGGAGCCTGACTCACACTTCACCACAAATTCCCACTCTTTCACCACTGAGTTAAGATTTGATGGATTTAAGGATACCACCTGCAGGACAGCCTTTCAAGCCTGTTGGCATGCCAACGGTTGTTGATTTTACTGTTGTTTTACTGTTGCCTCCAGCAACTTAGCAGAGACTATCACCAGGGTTATTCAGCAGTTCCCAGAGCAGCTGCTAATATGCTGCCTTGCTGTTCTCTGAGAACCAGCTCTGTCGATGGAGGACAATGAAGTGCTGAAAGAAGAGGCTGAAGGGGTTTATCTCCATCAGGCAGCAGATGAACCAGAGTCACCTGCAGATCCTACCACCTTCTGTCCTGTAAGGAAAGGAAGTGGCCTTCTTGGTTTCCTGAAATTTTTTATTTGTTTCTCTTTGGGATTCTAAAGTTTGAGCACTGTTCTAAGATCAGATGTGAGAACTAAATCCATAGGGTAGCACACAGTTCAAAATAACATCCAAATGCACCCAACGGGAAAAATACCTCTTCTGAGCCTGGTATTTTTTTTTGTGGCAGCTGTTCTACGAGTTCTAGCTGTCACAGCTATTAGCAATCATGTACTGCAAACTACTTCATGGCCATCACAACTTTTCACAAACCTCTTCAGTCCTTTTCATTCATTTTGTTCCCTTTTGTTCTTTGGCCTTTTCTGTTACTATGATCTGAGTAATCCACTCAGGAGACTTTGAGGATGTTCCATGACTCGATTTGAGATGGCACTGCACTGGGGGACCACATAAGCAATGGGAAAATGTCCACAACTAACCAGCAAATTTAAACAACGTCCTTGCGATTATAGTCCTCCTGGCCAATAGGATTTATATTCTTGCATTAATAATTAGATAAGTTTAACTGCCAGAAATTACAGCAGTAAGCATTTTGACTTATCCCACAGAATAATCAGAACATCTAAGCATGATTCAAACTGGCAATGTGAGAAAACTTTGCTAGATGCAAAAGAATGAGAAACTCTGAAATCATCACCTCAGAACAAAACACAAGAAAAGCCTTTAAACAAGCATGGCCATGCTGTATTTTGTTTTAAATCTGCTGAAAAAAATGGGACCACAGCTTGAAAACTCAGGCAGATGGATTATCTTGTCTGACAAGTAAACAAGTCTGTGGATGAATAATTAAAGAGTAATTTTCCAGCACCCTAAGGCATATATTTTTATCTTAATTAAATTCACATTAATATCTGCAATTGCTGCACCAATAGTAGTTCTTAATTCCTCGATCTCCTATGACACATTTTCAATAGATATTTTTTCCAGGTTTCTTCTTTGCCTTTGGTAACAACATGCACTTGATACTGTGCTTATACACAGAAAACATCCTGCAATCCTGATGGTTGCCTACAAAAAGTGAGGGTTCTTTTCCTAGTGTAGTTCCTGTTCCTTACCATTCCTTTCCCATAATTTTATGGGGAATAAGGGATGGGGGGGGATTAAGACTTACCACCTTGAATTACCAATAGGCCTAAGTTTTGTGTTTAAGTACTGTGCTGAACTGAGGTCTAAGAATATAGCTTCCCATCTAAGGTCAAGTAGGTCAATAAGGCAAAGAGAAAGAAGAGGGAAAAAAAAAAGGAAAAGAAGGGAGATAGCAAAAGCTAATGAAGTAGCAACAAGAAGAAAATCAACTGTTTGGTTTATTACTTTCTTGTATTTGCTCTGTGTTTCAATCTGCACGTTCTGCAATGTATACACTTTGTTTATTGATTGCTTACCATTGTTAAATGCAAGGTTTCATTTTCATGCCTTGTCTAGCCCAATATTTACAATAAGAGGCACTATCAAATAGTCACTGGGAAATCAGATCTTTCCAGATGAGAACAAGAATTCTTTAGAGAGAAAATCATAAATGTAAAGAGATAAATAATTCCAGATTCAGAGCAATTAACATATAATCACAAGTCACCACATAAACAATACTCTGTATTGTTATGCATTTTATACAAGAACTAGAAAGTAGAGAGAAAATAATCTTTATAAATTCCTTAGAAGAACACATAGCCAATCTTCATTCCTGCTGTAAGATGGCTATAAATAATATGTAAACAATACAATGGCCACAGGTACACATAAGTCATGAAGTAAACATAAGCTTTGGTATATCTGACCTCCTAGCATTAGCTTTGAAAAAAAATGAAACATCTAAAATTAAATTAAAGTAAGGAAATGAAAGTTATTTCACTTATTGCCCTGAAATATGATATTTAGACACTTGTGGGAATGCCATGAGGCACCTCTGTGCATCCTTAGGAATCTAACCATGCTTTAAAATGTCATACCTTTCACTTAAAAGAAGCAAGTTCTGTAATCAGGTTACTGGAAGTGTGGAATTGCAAATGCATCAGTCTCTTTGTTCCCTTTCTATCCCAACAGAGGCCTGTTAAGATTTGCTCTCAATAAATCATTTTTATTTTTTGAAATGCAGACTCTCTCCGTAATGCATCACAGCATCAGTGGCTGATTGCTAGGTGAAGATTAACTGTTGAGCTCTTGTCTAGATTGCTGAAGTAAACTAGACAGATACCTTCCTACCAATCTGTAAGAGCTCATCAAAGGAAAATTGCACAAGATTATTCCTCTTCAACGTTCTTTGCCAGGTAAAACTTGGCTGGCCTTCATCCTTGAAATCTATGCTCCCATCACCTTCTCCCTTTGACATAGGTGATATCCACTTTCCTCTCTTCACAGAACGCTCATTTCTGTTAATCTCTACTCCATTCTTCCATATTGTTATTTATCATATTCAGTCTGCCCAGAGAAACTCTTTTGAGTGTGATTCTTTCTGTTTGTTTTTTTGAGTTAATAAAATGTAGGATGCCCATTCCGTTGGAAACATAACCAGGCAGACAGCCTGACTCTGTAGACTGATAATTGACTTCCCTTCACCCGCTACTTCCTTGCACTTCTCCATCAAAAATCTTGTTACCATTTTGAAAAGTACAGTGACCTGAGAAGTGCAGTTCTTTGAGTGACTTTGGCACAACTGTTATAATAACAGTAGCAATTTCCAGAACATAGAAAAAGATGTGTTTACATGGAATGTATTGTCCTTATGCCAGAAAGCTGTTATATTGTCTTTCCTGGGGGGATGATTGCCAATCCAACTTTCACATTCAGAAAACAAACTGAAAATACATATTTTTCATTCCGTGTCTATCAGTCTGCAAGTAGCATAAAGCAGTGCAACCATAAAGATGAGTGAAGATCATTATTTCACCACTTTTGGTCAATCAGATGAGAGTATGCACTTATGTAGACATATAACTATCTGACAAACACATAAGAATCAACCCCCTTTCCTATCCATTGGTCTCTCAATTTATATCCGCCTTTAATTTCACACATCTTGGTGACTCCCAGTTTCTGGGATTATCTTCAATTCAAGACACTAAGAGCAGTTTGGGAGTAGAAGTATGAGATCCATAACAGACTCACTGCAGTCTCACTGCAAGTTTAGATTGTAACGCTGTCTCAAAATGTGCTCTGTTAGGATAATGAAGAAAAACTTCCATATGGAAACCTCTTGCTCTTCCATTCACTGCTGAGGTCTGCAAACTACCTTGGCACAAGGAGCCTGAGGGTTGTGAGCTATCACCAAGAGCAGACACAGCCATGGCAAGAATGCAGATGCTGTGCAGCTATGTGTCCACAGATGTAGCTGTAATGTGACACAGCTGCCCCTTCCACACTGTTGGTTGAGAGGAGCAGAGCCATGATGAAGAGCTGCATTAGAGAATAGGCCAAAAGACTGCCACTGCTGCTCACTGAACAAATCTGCCTTCTCTGACATTAAGGTCAAAGAACTGCAGAAAAGTGATGTGCTGGGGAACTCTGAAATGCAGTGATGAGTCAACCTGAGCTGGCTGCCAAACATCCATCCAGCTATTCTCTCACTCCCCATCCTCAACAGGACAGAGGGAGAAAACATAATCCATCCTTGCACTTTGCCCCTGCTCCCATCTGGGTGCATCCCATGATTGCAGTCCTTCACAAACACAAAAGCAGTCCTCTATGGCTACATGGCCTTCAGGAAATATGCACTGTGGTTTCTTTTGTATACTCCATATTCTGCAAGGGAATCAATGCTCTAGTGCCTGCATCCCTCCTTCTGCTCTGAAATTCATGTTTGCAGAGTTGCTTCTCATACTTTTTTTCCCCTCATTCCTCATTGTTCCAAAGTGTTATGCCCTTTCTTAAAATATTTTCAGAGATACCACTGGCTTTACTGATAGGCCTGGCTGTATCCTGCAGTGGCTGTTTTGGAATCAGGACCAACTGTGTGCAGCATGGGGCAGTCCCTGGCCTCTTCTCATAAAGGCCACTGATACAGTCCCCCACTGACAAAATTTTGCTACATAAATGTAAGACAGATGGTAACACATTCTTCTTGAGGCGCTACACCATGACTTTGAGAGCTCAAAAGTATGAGTTGGTGTATTTGGAAGTAAAGGACCAGCTCCCACAACAAATAGTTAAAATAGACATGGGAAGAGGCATGCACAAGCTAATACAGAGAGTGTGTAAGTAACCTATACTGACAACATTCATTATTTACTTACACGGCAGCTCATTTTGCTGTTTTTCATCATCACCAAACAGGTATACCTGCTCAGTCTTCTCATTGACAAGTTAATGCCCTTATCTTCCAGTTCGGAAGAAGGAAACCACAGCCAAGTGAGAGATGGTTTGTACCTGGTCTTACCTGAAACTCATGCCAAAGTCACAATGCTTTCAGTTGCAAGCATACTCCTTGAGAATTGAGGTCTGGCTTCAATCTGCAGTATTTCTTCAGCAAATCATCACCTGCATGGAAAGAAAGAAGTTGGAAACGTTTGAAAACAAACAATACACAATTAGCAATGCGACATTTTTAAATTTCCACCTCATTCTTGTAACATAATTGAAAACAGCAGAGCTGTGCTCCTACAGTAACAATAATAAGGAAATTTTTAGATTGCTTCTGTTAGCTAAATGCTATGTGTTGTACTATGAGACTTAGGAAATTAAATTGCTTTAGAAATAAACAGCAACATGGAGAAAATATCAGATATCAAATCTACATTTAATTGAGCATTTTATGTTAGTTATTAAAGTACCTCTGAACAAATCATCAGATATAATTAACTGGTATACTTCCGTACAGGTCAACAGACTCAGCAAATGTTTACCCACTCAAAATCTGATCAATATATATATGCATTTATCTACTTATGCTATTAAAGCATTGTTCCATGTTGTTTCCCCATAGTTGCATTAAATGTCTGAAATGCAGCTGTATATATCTTTTTGATATGTCTATATTTTTTATGTCACTCACTCAGCAACTCAATATGTGAGAAGAGCATATACCTTTAAGAACAGTGTCATAGAGATTGCAGCCCTCTCTTTTTCTGCACCTGTTTCCTTCTCATTGCCATGAGTTTTAGCCTAGCCCAGACTGAGAGAACAGCTTTGTCTTCCTACTGTCCTAATACTTCTCCCATTTTGATAGTGAAAAAATAAGGCATCAGCTGTGCTACTACAGAAATGCTTCACTTGGAATGTAACTGAGGGCATCCAAACACCTAGCACAGAGCATCTTAGGAAACCATTAGATGTACAAACTTTTGGGATGGAATGATTAAAAAGCAACATGCAGCAGGTGAAAAGAAGCACCTTTCATTACCTGTCCCTAAGTTAATTTTCTCCTCAGTCACTTCTGCTACCAATAAACAACTCAGTTAAACAGAATTCCGGTAGTGCTTTAATCTAATACAGCTTGTAGCAGCATTTGCTATAAGCATGATCTGAGATTTCATGCTAGAAACTTTTATTAAAGCCTCTTACTAAACAATATGCAAAACAGCCAAAGCAATTTCAACAGAGTATTTATATGCATTTCAACAGCTGTTCTAAAGTAACAGCTCTTTCATCCATACAGTTATTTTTTGTGTCTTGAAGTTATGAAGATTTGGGAACAAAATATTCTCACACAGAAGAACATCAGTACTTGGTAATTAAGCAAGCTGTAATGCACAGCACAAGGGTAATGCCAGTGAGGAAGCATTGTCCTCTGACTAGGATAATAAAAAAGGCAGAAAACAAACTGGGTTTTGCAGTGGTTTTCCTGATAGTCTCCTCAAGGCCCTGTTATCTGTCTATAAAACAGGAAGAACAATGCTCTCTTGTGAAACAGAGAAGCTGATCTCATTTGTGGTGTCCAGAGGATGCTGTGAAAACTACTAAACATTATTACATACAGCTAATAAAGTTGAGTTTATTGTGGTGACAGGTGCAATCAGTGAACAGCATCAAAACATTTCTAAGTATGCCACAGAAAAGATGAGAAAAAGCTAAATCTATAGCAGGCTAGAGGTAACTTGGGGAGAACAAGGTTTATATATGTGGTTGAATACTCCTCAGCCATTTCTGATAAGGGGGCTATGGATTCTGGAAAACTCTGTAATGATGCCAAAGCAGTTGGGTAAATGTGACTGGCCAGATGGAGGAAAGAGCATCGTCTCAAACCACAGATCACCAAGTGCCACCAAGAACATTTTCGTGGCCCACAGAGTTAACTTGTTCTGTGCTGTCAAGATCTAAAATGAAAAAAATATATATATAAACACTGATCATCTGCAACTCAGATTCATAAAGAGAGAAATAAAAATTTGATTAAATAATGATTAAACAATGATATATAAAGTGTACTGGTGAAGCAGTGCTAAGAAATGCCTGCACCCAGAGTTCACCCATAAGCTGCTGAAAACTTTGAAAGATCACCTCAGAGTACTCGAAAGGTGTGCAAAAAGCAGTCAAAAAACTTAATAATCTGAAGCACCCTTGAGCAATCTGGGGACCCATGCAAACCTCTTGAAGTTCAGCAAGGTCAAGTGTAAAGTTCTGCATTTTACAAAGGCAGGGCAATCCCAAGCACAAACACAGACTGAGTGGAGAGTGGATTCAAACAGCCTTCAAGAGAAGGACTTTGAAGTGTTGGTTGTTTTTCATTCAGAGAGTGATGACGTATTGGAACAGGTTACCCAAGGAGGCTGTGGATGCCCCATCCCTGGAGACATTCAAGGCCAGGCTGGATGTGGCTCTGGGCAGCCTGCTCTACTGGATGGTGACCCTGCACATAGCAGGGGGGTTGAAACTAGATGATCATTGTGGTCCTTTTCAATCCAGGCCATTCTGTGATTCTATGATCAATGAGAAGCTCAGCATTAGCTATCAATATGTGCTTGCAGCCTAGAAAGCCAATCATATTCTGGGCTGCATCAAAAGAAGCGTGGCCAGCAGATCAAGGGAGGGGATTGTCCCCTCTACTCTGCTCTCATGAGAAAATGGAGCTGTTGGAGCAAGTCCAGAGGAGGGCCAGAAGGATGCTCAGAGGACTGACGCACCTCTCCTGTGAAGGCAGTCTGAGAGAGTTGGGGTTGTTCAGCCTAGAGAAGAGAATGATCCAGAAAGACCTTATGACCAACTTCCAGTACTTACAGGGGGCCTGCAGGAAAGATGGGGATGGACTCTTTGTCAGGGAGTGCAGTGAAAGGACAAGTAGTAATGGCTTTAAACTAAAAGAAGTAGATTTAGATATATGGAAGAAATTCTCCACTATGAGGATGATGAAGTACTGGAACAGGTTGCCCCAAGAAGCTGTGGATGCCTCATCTCTGGAAGTGTTCAAGGTCAGGTTGGATGGGGCTTCAGGCAACCTGGCCTAGTGGGAGGTGTCCATGACCGTGGAAAGGGATTGGAACCAGATGGTCTTTAAGGCTCCTACCAACCCAAGACATTTTGTAATTGTATGGTTCTATTACTAGAAATTTGTTTATGTTTTCTCTGAGTTCACAACCTTGCCTGCAGGAAGGAATAACTGAAAAGTTATTCTAGCAGCTTTGAGTATATGAGGTGTGAAACATACCATGTGCAGCTGCCTACTCTGCTACAGTTTTCAATGATGCATAATACCACCTATAAATGTAGACAATCTTTTTTTTTTTCTTTTCTAAAGGAACTAAAATGCTGTTGACACAGCGCTGTGCCTATAAGAATCTACAATTGTCTTGTTAGATAATGTTTCTCCTTAGATAAGTGAAATATATAAACACTTCAGTGAAATAAAATAGCGGGATTTTAAGATAGGAATAAACTATTAGCATTTCAAAATGAGACCCAGACTGTAAATAATGGAAATCTGGGAAAAGATTCCTCAACATACGGCTTTGCTTGTCTCAGTAACATGTTGCTGTCTCCTGACTGCACTAATGATGATTAGAACTGTACTATTAACAGAATTTGTGGCCCACAGTGGAGGGTTTGCCGAGTTCACGGAGGCTGGCAATATGGCTACTATTTGAACAGGACTAGGGAACAGCAAAGACATCTAGTATCTGTTACAAATTCACTTGGATGGATGCCAAAAACCTGGTGGTCATGAACAGTGGGAGGTTGACGACTCCTGGTTACAAGGGAGAGAACAGCCATTTACTCTACTTGGCAGAGAGATCCATGGCCTAAGGTCTTTATTTATTGCTCTGATTTCCCCTAAAATGAATCTTGCCTAGCCTTTACAAAGGTGAGATTAAGCAGAACAGGACCATGCATTGTTAAAGCTGCCACTTTGGACATCTTGAAAGCAACGCCTTAACAAAGCTAAGGTGTCAGTCTGAGGACTCTGATCACACTGGGATAAGTTTCCTCTTACGAGTCTGGGATTCTGTTCTCATGAAAGAGCAGTCCCAGACCATGGTCATGCACCATCTGCTTTTACAAAAAAATAGAAAGGAGGTTGACCTTGCCTGCACAGAGGAGCAAAGGGCAGACTCCTGAAGTCCCCTGGCACGCTTACAATCAGCATGCCTGTTGTTTACAGCTTTCTTTTCATATTTAGAAACAGGGCCTTTTCTCATCTCACTTGTTCCTGGCTGCAAAAAGGTCTCCAGCTATTTGCGTATGTTGAGGAGGTGCCAAAAGACACACAACACAGCTGGCAGCTTCCAGGGGCCTTGGCTCCAGTAGCACTGCAACTTTTTTGAAAGCTACTTTATTGCAGCAAATCTTTTTCTGGGGACACTTTGATCTGAGAACCTCTGTATATATATATGCCTCCTGGCCTGATAACTCTTTTTAAACCTCAAGGTTAGAAAAGAGTGCAGAATGACTTCACTTCCTTCACAATCTGTTAACAACTTCTCCTTTTATTCTCCGTCGTGAGTTGGCTCATATGAAATACAAGTTTTTTAACCTATCACACAAAATGTGAGATGCACTGCAGTTTGGTAAATGGTGCAGTAGTTATGTTCTTCATATGTATACTGCATCTTTAAATCTACTATAACAAAGATGGATACGGAGATCAGGAGCCATTTTTTTTCATTCTTTCAGGAACATTCTTTTCAGAGTTTCAATTCACATTATTCTTGTTTATTTATCCAACAAACATAAATTTTGTCTGTCTTTTTAAAAAAAAAAAAAAGAAAAAAGAAAGAAAAAGAAAAATATTCATAGTAATATCAAAAAATTAACTTGTTCAGTGAAAATCCCCAAACTGGATTATTTCTTACTTTCCTCTCTCCCTTTGCTCTTTTTATTTATAATTTAGGTAAAAGGAAAGAAATCAGAAAGAATCTGATAGAACTAGACCATAACTTGTTTGCATCTCTTCCCTTTCATAGAATCACAGAATGGCTTGGGTTGGAAGGGACCTCAAGAATCAACAAGTTTCAACCCCCCTGCCATAGGCAGGGTTACCAGCTGCTAGATCAAGTACTAGATAAGACTGCCCAGGGCCCCATCCAACCTGGCCTTGAATACCTCCAGAGATGGGGCATCCACAGCCTCTCTGGGCAATTTGTTCCAGCACTTCACCACTCTTTCAGTAAAAAACTTCCTTTTGACATCTAATCTAAATCTCCCGTCCTTTAGTTTAAAATCATTCCCCCTTGTCCAATCACTATATATACATGTATATACAATATAATACACATGTAAAAAGTTTCTTTCCCACTTGTTTATAAACTTCCTTTAAATACTGGAAGGCTCCAATGAGGTCCCCCCGCAGCCTTCTCTTTTCCAGGCTAAACAAGTCCAGTTCCTTCAGCCTATCTTCATAGAAGAGGTACTCTGCCACTGGATCATCTCTGTGGCTCTCCTCTGGACACTCTCCAAAAGCTCTACATCTTTCCTGTATTTGGAGACCCACTCTTGGATGCAGCATTCCATTTGGGCCGCACAAGGGCAGACTAGAGGGGGTCAATCACCCCCCTTGCCATGCTGGCTATCCCTCCTCTGAGAGGGTCCAGGATACCATTGGCCTTCCAGGCTGCAAGTGCACACTGCTGGCTCATGTTAAGTTTTTCATCAACCAGAACCCCTCAGTCTTTCTCAGCAGGGCTACTCTCAAGGAGTTCTTCTCCCAGTTTGTAAACATATCTGGCATTACCTTGACCCAGCTGCAAAATTTTGCGCTTTGCTTTGTTGAATCTCATTAGGTTCACAAAGGCCCACCTTTTGAATTTATCAGGGTCCCTCTGGATAGCACCCCTTCCTTCTGATGTATAGACCACTAAGCTTGGTGTCATCAGCAAACTTGCTGAGGGTGCACTCGATCCCATCATCTATGTCACTGATTAATATGTTAAAGAGTACCATCCCAAGACAGACCCCAGGGTACACCACTTGTTATCAGCCTCCACCTGGACTTAGAGCCATTGACCACAACCCTCTGGCTGTGACTTTCCAACCAATTCTTTATCCATCAAATAGTCCACCCTTCAAATCCATATCTTTCCAATTTAGACATAAGGATGCAGTGGGAGACCATGTCAAAGGCCTTGCAGAAGTCCAGCTGGATGACTTCAGTTGCTTTCCTTTTGTTCACCAGTGCCAGCACTCCATCATAGAAAGCCTCCAGATTGGTCAGGCACAACCTTCCCTTGGAGAAACCATGCTGGCTATCTTTGAACATCTGCTCATCCTTCATGTGCCTTAACATGTCTTCTAGGAGGATCTGTTCCTCCACGATCTTCCCAGGAACAGAGGTGTGGCTCACGGGTCTCTAGTTTCCCAGAACCTCTTTCCTCCCTTTCTTGTAAATGGAAGTGACGTTTGCCTTTATTCAGTCTCCAAGGACTTTGTCTGACAGCCACAACTTTTCAAATATGATGGAGAGCAACTCAGCAATCACAGACTCAAAGAATTGCTCAGGTTGGAAAAGACCTTAAAGATCATCAAGTCCAACCACAACTTAACCACACTACTCTAACTCTAACAACCCTCCACCAAATCATGTCCCTGAGCACCATATCCAAATGGTTTTTAAACACTTCCAGGGATGGTGACTCAACCACCTCCCTGGGGAGCCTATTACAGTGCTTAACACCCCTTTTTATAAAGAAGTTTTTCCTGATATCTATCCTAAACCTCCCCTGGTGCAACTTGAGGCCATTTCCCCTCGTCCTGTCACTTGTCACCAGTGAGAAGAGACCAACCCCGCTCTCACTGCAATCACCTTTCAGGTATTTGAAAAAAGCAATAAGGTCTCCTCTCAGCCTCCTCTTCCTAGACTGAACAGCCCTAGTTCCTTCAGTTGCTCCTCATAGGGTATATTCTCCAAGCCCTTCACAAGCCTTGTTGCCCTTCTTTGGACCTGCCCCAGCACCTCAATGTCCCTTCTGTATTGAGTTGCCCAAAACTGAACATGGTAATCGAGGCAGAGGCCTCACCAGTGCCAGGTACTGGGGCAGGATTACATCCCTAGTCCTGCTCACCACACCATTCCTGATACAAGCCAGGATGTCATTGACCTTCTTGGCCACTTGGGCACACTGCTGTGTGCTGTCAGCTGACTGTCCATCAGTACACAAAGGTCCCTTTTCATCAGGCAGCTTTCCAGCCACTCCTCCCCAAGCCTGTAGGGTTGCCTGGGTTGTTGTGACCAAAATGCAGGACCCAACACTTGTCCCTATTGAAAATCATGCAGTTTACCTTGGCCCATCAATCCAGTATCAATCCCAGCACCAAGACCTTGGGGACACCAATTGTGACCGGCCACCAACTGGATTTAACTCCATTGACCACAACTCTTTGGGCCTGGCCATCCAGCCAGTGTTTCACCCAGCAGAGCATATGCCCATCCAAACTATGGGCAGCCAGCATCTCCACAAGGATGCTGTGGGGGACAGTGTTAAAGGCTTTCCTGAAGTCCAGGTAGACCACATCAACAGCCTCACCTTCATCCATTAAGCATGTCACCTTGTCATAGAATGAAATCAAGTTTGTCAAGCAGGATCTACCATTCATGAACCCATGCTGATTGGGCCTGATCCCCTGGTTGATCTTTAACTGATCCATGTTGGCTCATGAGATTATCCATTCCATAACCTTCCCTGGCACCTATGTGAGACTAATAAATCACATCAGCCAGCTCCCATAGGACCCTGGAATGCATATCATCCATTACCATGGACTTGTACACATTCAGTCTCATGAGTCTGTCTTGGGCTTGCTCTGCTCTTACAGTGGGGGGAAGTTTGCTCCCCTAGTTCCCACCTAGAGGTTCAGGAACGTAAGGTTCAGGGATGTGAGAATCCTGACTGCCAGCGAAGACTGAGGCAAAGAACTCATTTGGTACCTCAGCCTTCTCTGTACCTGCGGTAGCCAGTTCTCCTTTCCCTTTTAGCAGAGGGGGTACACTCTCTTAGGCCTGTCTCTTCTGTCCTACATACCTGTAGAACCAGAACCTGTAGAACTGTCTTGCTGTTTTTAACATCCTTCACCAAATTCAGTTCCATCTGTGTCTTAGCTTTCCTAATCCCATCTCTGCAAGTCTGTACAGCATCCCTGTATTCTTTGTGTGCTTTAATTAAACCATCTACAAGTAAACAAGAAACTAGAAAAACTGAAAAAACTGAAAAACAATTTGTTTTTCCATTTTTCTCCATTATACTTCCCTCCCCCTCACCTTCCCCCCCAAACTCCTCATGGTCAGAACTCCATCATGGCAAAACACTTTTGCCCCTTATTGTTTTGGGGTAACCTCAGTTAAAAGCCACAGAATGACAATGAAGCATTGTTAATTCTTCAGTCACACAGTTTATGATAACAGTTTAGTTTTGCATAGATGCCTTTGAATGTCATATTTCTCAGTTCAATATAGGCAAGAAGAGTTGCTTCAATTACTTGTTTTCTTCCAATGCTGTCCTCTTTTTCAGTTTCCCCATCATAGTACACCTCTCATATGCCCTTCTCATTCAGATCCCCTTCCGGTACCACTTCAGGCAGAACTCTTCCTGCAATTTCTCACCACCTGTCTCAAGACTCTCTCACCACCTCCTTTTGGAGCAGACCACCTGCAGCTGTGGATAACCTCTTATCTGCCATTCTTCTCCATGATCCAATACAACCTGCTTCTTAATGCTGTTGTCCGATGTGAAGGTGAGACTCACATAAGAGGAGACAAGTAACTCTTGGGCCTAGCAGCTGCTTCAGCCAGTCACCATGCATGATAGCAAACCTCAACTGAGGACTGGATGGGTATTTTAAGAACCACAGATACACGCTCAGAAACTGTTTAACCCATAGTGATACCAGCTGTCAAGAATGACATACATTAACAAGTAAACTTTAATAACAACTGAGTGCTCAAAAAAATGTGGTGCTTCTTAGCACAACCTAAGCATACTGATGCAGGCTCTCCAAGCTATGACAGAGCTGCATCTCATACAGATGGGAAGTACTTGTCTGTTCTCTCTGAGCAGCAGAAGGGTACGGTATGTTAGAAGAAAATGTTTGCGTGTATGTAAAATAGGTTTGTTCTGTAACTGCAAAGCAGAGGTGGATCGTGGGGGAGAGAAAAGCTACCGGCAAGGGCGGAAATGGCAAAATAGAGAAAAGACAGTTAGGGGCTAGAAATCACAGTGAGGAAAACCCATGCACATTGCCGGACAGAAAGAGTGCTCCCCTCTGCTGAGCTTCCGGGCACGAAGCTTGGGTATGGTCTCAAGACACCCTCAGCACGCTTCAGCTCTGACTGAAAATATGAGTCATCAGCCCCCAGGATGAGTCACGGCCTCCCTCCTCCACCCTGAGCGCACACAAAAATATAGATGAAGTAGAAGGTCAGGCTGAGGACAGCACGACGAGCCAGGGAATTTCTCAGCCTCTCGCTATGTCAACACTCATGTCATGAATCTTTTCACGTTCAGCTGTTGGTGGCTGAGAAGGAGACAGCAGTGACCATCTGGGGAAGGGGAGAAGGGTGCCATCCTGCCTTACACAGCCTGCCACAGAGAGAGAGGGACATTTTGCCAACAAAAGTAAGCACCTGAGAGATAGGAAACGAGCAACAGGTACTCACTAGCCAGTGAGCAGTTTGGTATCACTTGGCTAATCAGGCTATGGATGTGAGAAGGATGGCACTACTGAGCAGCTCACTAAGGTGGAATCCTGGCCACAGAGTCACTGGAATTTGCCTACTGACCTGAGCACAGCTGGTTTTCACCACAGCTTTGCCACCATGTGATGCGGAGACATACCGCAGGTTGGAGGCCTGGGCAAAGACCATACCATGTTACTGCTTAGAGCAGGCGTGTCCAACCCACAGCCCACGGGCTGCATCCCATCCCACCCTGCAGCCACACTCTGCCCCACCTCATCATGGCATCGGCTCTGCCCCACCAAGCAGTCCGGCCCAGCCCCAGGCATGCACCCATTGCTCACAACAACCACACAGCACTGCTCACAACAACCACACAGCACTGTGTGAGCGGTGCTGTCTAGGCTGCACCTGGGACATGGAGCGCAGTGTGCAGCTGACTCAAGTGATGACAAATAACTGTATGCAGTTTGATTGGCTAAACACAGTCCTGTGAACAGTAAAAAATATGCAGCCATGCTTTCCATTTTGATAAAGGGATTTAAGAATAGATTTCAAGATTGCTGAAAAAAATCAATTCTTTTATATGATTAAGGCTCCATATACTTGAGACACCTTATTTGCTGTCATCGCTTTTGGAAGTACGTACATTTGTGAACAACTATTTTCAAGGATGAAGCACAGGAAGAGTAAAATTTCATCAGAAATCTCTGACAAGCTCACTGAGAATTGCAGCCACAGCCATCAAAGCAAATTGAATCGTCAGTTTCACAAAAAGCAAGGTCATATATCTCACTGGTTTTAATGGGGTTTTTTGTTCCTTTTCTAATGTTTTAATTAAAAATATTAAAAAAAATAAAATATACTTTGTTACTTATATATATTAACTATATTACATGCTGCATATGTAGTCCAAGACAATTCCTCTTTACTCTTCAGTGTGGCCCAGGCAAGCCTAAAGGTTGGACACCCATGGCCTAGAGTAGAGGGACTCATCCCAGCCAGATCTTGGAGCATCTCTGCTCCATGTGACAAGGAACTCTCTGCTCATCTCACACAGGGATCCATCTCTGTCACACCCCCAGTTTAGGTGAGGCAAGGATGACACAGTCCCTGTGAACCCAATTTTTAGACATCACCTTGGTGACCTGCCACACAGTGAGTCCATAGTAAGTCACTTGGAATTACCCTGCTGTGTAGAAGCAGTTGTATTGCACCTTACTTACCTCACCTTTCTTTACTGAGAAGAGCACTGTTTGGCAAACAAGGCCCCCATTTCCTTCAAGTTTTGAATCTTACCTGGGAGGTAAGATAAGATCATTCATGTGCTGACACGTCAGAGCTGGTTTTCTGTGTACTGAGTCTTCCTGGAGTCCTCAGGACATTGGCTGAATCATTTTCACAACAAAGCAAGTTGAGTCATTCAGTAGCACATGAAAAAATTATTAGAACAAACCTAAGCACTAATATTTCAGCCCTTTTTCTCAGACCAGTAAAATTCAGCATTTACAGTAAGCACAGTGAAGCCTTCACTTCATTTAAATACTTCATTTTTCCTGATTACCTTCAGCATGAAATCCCTATCCATTTCCATTCCTTTCTAGCAGCCTTGGGCCTCCAGCTAGAGTAACGCTCTCCATTCCACCCCCCACACACACTTCTTTTTTTTTTAACAAAACATTGCCCTGAACACGGGCCAGAGGATGTCAAGATAGATATGCCTTCATAGATAATTAATGTTTGTGTATATGAATGAACACTCAAGTCAGAGTGCACTTTATGGGTAACAGACAAGTGAAATCAGAACTGGAGCAGGATGGGATGGTCTCTGTGCTTGTCATTCTTGGCAGTAACGTGCTGCAGACACCTCCCACCTCATGATAGTTCAGGTTTCATGACTCCAGAGATGATGACAGTTACTCAGTGCTTTTCAGAATGTTCTCCGCTACAAGCTTTGCTTTGCTGCATGGGCCCAACCTTGATCTTCAGAGATATTCTCCTCTTCTCCATTCGTACACAGATTAAGAGTTCAGACCCTGTCAGCTCCTTGCTGCTTGTACCCAGCTTAAAGGAGTGGTCAAAAAACGTATGCAGCAACTCATCATCTGCACTGAAACTCAGCCAGGAGACAGAGGAAAAAAGGAACATGAGGCTCGCTTCAGTCTGGAACATTGCTGCAATGCTAGAAACATCTTCCTTTTCCAAGGACCAGCCCACATATAAGAGGCAACGAATATCTGAACATTGCCTTGGATACTTCTAATATAATTCAGGTGTTTTACAGAAAATCTGGGAAAATTTGAGGTGCTCTGAAGTTCTGCTCTTTTTTCTCTGCTTCTGCTGCTTTGTTCTCAATCCCTGTCTGAGGTTATGCTCCTTGGTTTATAACTGTGTGACTTTCTTGATAGTAACGAACCTACTTTGCATTTTAAAAAATGAGAAATCAAAGTGTTAGAAGAGATAAGCAGTCCATCTAGATCAGTTCCTGGCAGTTTGCATCATAACTCTGGTTCTTTCAGTGCAATGCTCTCTTCTCAGAAAATTGCTCTGATGCCACACTTCAAAATAAGACACAACAGCCAATTTTCCCCATGCTCTATTAACCCCATTGTGCAATGCTCTGGACAAAGAAGTAGGAAAAAAAAGGTAGAAAAGGAAGTATTTATGCCCGGTGGCTGAAGTACTGATGCTTATTTTAGAATCTGCAATTTGAAGAGCTCTGCTTATTTAGCCCAGCCAAGTGAAGGCTGGCACAAAATATGATTATCCCAGGTATATTTATAGATGTGATACATCAGAGAGGAAGAAAAGCTAATGAAGAACAAATGGCACAAGAACAAACGGGAATAAATGAGCCACAATAAAATTAAGCTGGAGATTAGAAACTAGTTCTTCCTGTGATGGTTTGGAAGAGCCTTCCAGGAGGAGTACAGGGGGCAAAAAATATGGCTACTTTTAGGAAAGAATAGGATCGATTTAGGAAGGTTTTACCATTTTATGACCCAATAGCTACGACAGCAAGGGATCTTCATGAATTTTCCAGCCCTACATACTTCTATTTCTACAACACTTACATTTCTTCTGAAAACAGCTTCCCACAGGACTCTTCAAATACCCTGATGGAGACCTGTCTCTTTAATGCATCAGTCCTTTTGATCAAATTTTAATTCAATCTTGTTCAAGGTGAAGACTCTGAAGACTTGAATGAAAAAAACAACAGTGATTTATTCGACGAAATCAATTTGATGTTTGCCCAAAAGATGCTTTCTAATTCACAAAGGAATTGAATTGTATGGCTTGTAGTATCCAAGAGGCAGTCTGGAGCAATCACTGAACACCAGTCTACTTGCACGCACTCTGTTAACCTCCCAGGTAGCACAAAAAGGGTTCAGTGCCAGCACATCTTGCAATCTGAATGCACATTTACTTGTAGATGTGGTAAGGCACAGTCTATGAGCCCTCTAGCGGTGCACATCATGTTTGGGGTCCTGTGCAGGGCTGGGCAAAGGGAGCCCTGCTGCTGTCAGGGTGCCACCATGTTCACCCCACTCATTCACATGATTGGGGGCTGTGAGAGTATGAGCCACAACACATTTCCACCTCCACCACAATACCTGCAACATGCATCAGCTGCACTGATGCAGGACCCAAAGTACAGTGCTGCCAAATACATTATGCATCTTAGCGAATGATGTTACATTGTCTTACAAATCTTACCAAGGTGACACAAGGCAATCTTTAGGTAGATAAGAATCAGGTCCTTGCCATATATCCACGCATATATGCCCGTTTCTGCAGATGCGATATATGGATACGCAACCATTCAGCACATGAGTAAAAGGCAGCATAACCCACTCCTGCAGTGGGCAGGGTGTAGGGGGAACACCACAGCAGCCAGCTGAGCCACTACCGTGTCCCCAGAAGCTGCCAGGGCTGTGCGAGCAGCCAGCCATCATCACACAGCAGCAATACTCAGCCTCCTCCCAGCAGCACCAGGCTCCGCAGCTCTCTGCTCACGTACTACCTTGATATATATTTTTAAAAAGTCCCAGCCCTGCAGAGGCCCCTCCACTGTCACTGCAGGCTGGCCAGAGGGGGAAAACCCAAGGAGGCACTTAGCTGCATTTCTATTTCAGTCTCCTGGACTGCGGAGCACCTCAGAGCTAGCCAGTTACTTGCTGAAGTCTGACTTTCACAGCACTAAATATAGGAAATGTGCACTCTGCAGGGGCTAAATTTAGCTTTGCTGCGTTAGAAGGGGAGGTACCTCTTCACTAGAGGCAGGAACGCACAAGTACTGCAGGCAGGGAAGCTTGGGCGATGCAGCAGCTGCCAGTGCTCTATTGTGCCAGCACAGGAAGGAACTGAGCTACAAAGTTCAGTTCTGGTTTTCATTTCTTCTTCTTAACCAGATCTGTTCAATGCCTTAGCAAGGTTTTACACAGCACCAGGCTGTTCACCTGTTCAGAAGAAATTACATCTCTCTGTGTTACTCCTGTAAAATATTAAGTAATTTTACTTGATTAAAGCAAGAGGAGGAATAATACAAATTAAAATTTAGGGTTGGAGGCATCTGAGCTTGCTGAAGCTGGCATGTAAAGCCTTACATAAAGACTCAGATGCAGTAAATCGTGGCTACCTAACATAAGCCTGGGCAGGCTTTTCAGGAATGTTAATTGCTGCTAAACAGGGCTGTTGCACAGCTGCAGCCTTTCACCTCTAAGTCACCTATTTTACCACTTGGCAGGGGGGAACCCGACTGGGACTCTGTTCCCAAGCTATGCTATTCACCCTGGATTAGATAACATGCCTCTGTCTCTCTACCTGTCAGCTGGGGACAGCGGTTTTTCTCCCACGCTGAGTAAAGAGTTAATGCCATTGTACCTTGGGCTGGCTGGGTTTCTTTTAGAAACCACAAAGCACTGAGAAGATTGCAAATACAGGATTTTTATTCAAATACTAGGCATAAAAATGTCTGCTTGCAAACAGATTTCCTAGGGGATACCATCACACATGATTCAGCAAAGGCAGGTGACAGGCACCAGATCCCCTGCAGGGAGGAGACTGCCAAGGCTGCAGGAGCACCATGGGACATGTAGTTCAAGGAGACAGCCCCAAGCCAAGCAGGCAACTAGAAGACTGGAAGCAGCTGATATAAAGCTCTTTTCAGGAATTACAACACTATTTCAGAAGTGTAATGATTAGGTGTTGTTGGGGTTTTTTGTTTGTTTTCTTGCTTCCCTAAAATTTCACAAGGAGTCCCACTCATCCACTGCCCTGCCCTTCTCATTTCACAGAATCATAGAATCATTAAGGTCAGAAAGACCAGTAAGTCCAACCATTAACCCATGCCTGTGACCACTCTAGACCATGTCACTCAGTGCAACCTCTACCGTTTTCTCAAATGTCTCCAGGGATGATGACTTCACCATCTCCCTGGGCAGCCTGTTGCAATAACCCATCACTCCTGAGAATAAATTTTTCTTAATATCCAACCTTAACCTCCCCTGGCACAATTTCAAGGCCATTACCTCTTGTCCTATCACTGTTACCTGGGAAGAGAGGCCAATTCCCACCAACCTGCAGTCTTTTCAAAAATGAAATAAGATAATGGCCAGGAATGGTTTCAAGGTGGAAAACTATTATGTAATAGGAAACTGAATAAAAACAATTCTAACATGATTATTTCAACTTATTCAGATGAGATACACACTCTACACTGAGAAGATTACCTGTTCTGGAAAGAAAGCAACACTGCAATCCACTAAACTTCCAGGTCAGAACCAAATACAGTGGCCAAAAATAGTCTTTTCCAAGTCTGTATTAGATTCAGCTTTGGTTAATTCATGACACGACAGCTTAGCAACCATCCATCCACCTCGGCTGCTGACAAAACTTTATTCTTTGGATATCAAAGGTTTACATCAGGAAGGTAAATGTGCCCAACATTTGTTTTCTAGCACCAACTGGCTCTGTCTTCATCTGCCATTTTAGTTCTTGTTACCTTTCAAGCTGTGCATGGGAATTGTCCAGGAGAGTATTACATGGCTAGGGTCAAAACATGCTATTGACAACACAAGAAAAGTATAAATAAAATGAAATGACCTGGAAGTTGGACTAGATGATCTTCCAACTCAAATGATTCTATGATCTGGGAATCTCTGGCACTGTTCAATGTATTTGTATGTAGGTAGTTGATGAGTTTAAATTGAGGATAGTAAAATTGTCTGTGTTTTCCCACGGTGAGTCCCATAAATGATTTTAACATAAATACTTATTGGTCTGACTCACAGATTACACAGAATTTTCTGAATTCATTATATTAATCTCCTCATCTATTCACACTTATTTTTTGCTCTTGGTGTGCAAACTTCTACCCTTTAGACTCATGAACGTGTGGCCTTGGATGTTCAGAAAGCCTTACAACAGCGATTTATGACTGTATGTTCATAAAGTAGCTATTGATAAATAAAAAAGGAGAGACTGTTTCCAAAAATAAACTCCTTGAAACAAAATTAGAAAGAATGTGGAGAGGAAGGGACACTATACAGGAGCACCCCTCTAACTCTAACTTGAATATTTATGGTTTTTCTTTTAATTCCCAAGAAATTGAAGGTAGGTTCATTCCATTCTTCCATCAGTTAAGCCTCTCATGACCCTGATGTTATTTCTGTATTCTGAATATTTCAACTGGTATAATAAAAGGTGCTACTTGTTCCTTCAAAATTGTTGCCTTCTCTGATACCAAAAGGCCATAAGCACAAATCCAAGGAAAATAACATTAGAACTGAGAATCCACTTGTAAACACGAACAAGAAAACCTTTTTCTTTGAGATTCTTTACCCTTGCTTTTCACATGCCACTGGCAACTTCAGATACTAATTGTTCACAGCTATACAATGTAGCCAGGGATGGAACAGCTGGAAATAAGCCTAACGAAATATGCAAAATAAACTAATTATACCGTAGGCTAACATGAACAGAACAGCAAACAAACACTATAAATAAAATAAAATAAAATTCCCCAGCACACAATTATATAGAGAATAATAATAAAAAAAAAGGATGTAGCCAGCTCTTTAGGAAGTCCCTTGTTCATAGACTATGATGATTTTTCTTTAGTGTCATGTAACAATTCCAGCCACTCCTAATGCTACAGGCAATAATTTCTTGTCCTCTTCACTTCCAAAAGAAAATTCATCTCTGGCCCTGCAAGACACTCAATAGTGGAGGCAAGGGTAAAACAAACAAACAAACAAACAAACAAACAAACAGACCTTGCAGTGGGTTTTATCTACTGATAAATGAAATAGAAAACAAAGAAAAAAAATCCACTGCATCCTACTCTACATCTTTAAG
Source organism: Chrysolophus pictus (assembly GCA_037305975.1). Classification (NCBI taxonomy): domain Eukaryota; kingdom Metazoa; phylum Chordata; class Aves; order Galliformes; family Phasianidae; genus Chrysolophus; species Chrysolophus pictus. Next base: position 111,832,640 of record CM074576.1, on the reverse strand, counting down.
CTTTTAACTATTACTCATACTCTTGATGTTTATTCTACTTTTTCATTTTGTTGGATCTAATTCTTAATAATGCTATTTCAGCATTTTGAATGAACATGCCCCATCCTTACAACCATTAGTATGTATCTCTTTTACTTGTCATGTGTACTAATTTAATCTTCAAAGAAAATGTCAGCTGGGAGAGAAGTTGTATGGACCCCAAGTTCTTTTGTTGTGCCAAACAGATTTTTTGGCTAGCTTTACCTTTTCCAGATGAACATTTAAATACATCAGTTTTTTATTCTATGTTACCACATTCAGAATTACTTTACCATTTCCCTTTTCTCTTCTCTGTATGTGAGAGCAGTAAAGGCACACAGAAAGAAACACAGGGGAAGACCAATGAACTCTGTCTCAGGTAAGCATTGATCACAGAATGTTCTGTAACAAAAAAACCCTGAAAAGAAAGCATTGCATCACACCCTATCTACCTGACAAGTAGAGTGAATGAGAAATGGGCTCAGACGTCTTCCATCCTGTGAATAATCTAGCTGGTGCTATTACAAAGAGCTATTAATGTTCTATACTTAAAAAGATGCACAGAGGACTTCTCATCTTCATCTAAAAATATCTCCAGAAATCTCATAAGAAGTATATATAATGTCTATACTATACATACAAATAAATACTTATGTTGCACAGAAGACTTAAAGTATGTCATGAAATCATTTGACGCAGTCAGAACCTCAATGTTCTTTTTAGGGCTCTTCTTTCAAACACTGTTTTGAGTGCCTATTTGAAATGGGCCTTTCAGTTTATTAGGTCGTAGGCTTGCCTTTCATGGAATGTTCCTCTCTCACATTTGTAATATATGCTAAAATTGTTATTGGTGCAAGATTGAAGTTCCTTGATCTTATGGTGATGACAAAGAACATTTCTCCTAAGGCTGAAAATAACCTTCTTAAACTTTTGATTGAAGTGATCATTACATTTACATGAGGCAGTTATCTCTGAATAACTGATGAAACCACAGAAGGACACATAAGAGATATAAGATGTGCAGTGCAATGGAGGAATCACCTACGTTGATCTAAACCACGTATAAGAAAAGATGTAGTAAGAGAGTCAATGCCGAGCTCTGAGCTTACACAGCCAATGTCATCTCCTTTGGAATCAGAAGTGATCTGTTGGCTCTCCCTTGGTTAGAAGCCAACAAATCAAACATTTAGGACATACAAAAATGCTGTAATTCCTTGTCCACAAGGTGATAAATTGCTAGTCAAATAAATAAATAAATAAATAAATCTTCTTCAAATACAAATTCTTAGAAAGAACATTGAAAAGAAAAACCTTGATATACAACATACCTTGAATATTTCTGTAACTCTTCAGTCATTCACTGTAAAGCTAATTTACTTAATGTGATAGCATCTTGAGCCCAACAATCTTGCTGAGCCCAAAATTAAGATAAAGCATTGTGAACTCATATAGCATGTCACTGATCAGAAGATATGCAGTGATAAGTCTGTTTTAAAATGTGTTCATGATTAGAGCAACTATAGGCAAATCACATAAAAGTAAGTACTGTACACAAATATTCAACTTTTCATTTTATCCTATGGAAATGTTGTGCATTTTTGTCCAATGTGTCATATCACTCCAACCTTAAACATCAACAGCGAATATCCTGAAGACAGTAGGAAAGATTGAGGCCAATTGACCATCATTTGTAGAAGGAAAAAAGAAAGTAAAGAAGTAAAATGCTATCATCTTGTCATAAAATATAAAGACCAACAAATATATCTGGATCTTATCACTGTTGCAGATGTTAGATGGAAAATGATTTTTCTTGCAAAGGATAAAAAAAAGGCAACTGCTAGAATTGAGACTGATTTGGGATAAATTTCTATAACTTACTATAACCAAGGCAGTAAAGCGGATCCACTAGCCAGTCTGTTTGCTCACTGACTGCACTTTAGCCAGCTTGAGATGAGCTCTTTGTGAAATCTCTCCACAATGAAGCCTTACATTTTCATTATGCCTATATTACAAAGAGAAAGCGAAAAGTCTGTTTTCATTTCTGTTAAATATACATTAAATAGTTTTTCAAAACCTACCATTGTATTTGCATCATTTCACAAAACTACTTGGCAGAATTCTTTCAAATGAGTCAAACATCTTAATTCTCTGCTGTGGTATCCTCATTCAAGAGGTGCATGTTTCAAGACTGAGAAGCACTAGCTTTCTTTAAACAGGAGGGAGTTGGGCTCTATGCTTATTAAGTCAGTTGATCTGAAGTTATATTTTCTTAAAAGCAGCTGAAGAAGAAAAGTTTCATGATCAAAGCTGCAAAGTGACAGCATAAGCAACAACAGGCAAAAATAAATAAAAGAAAAAAAAATGAAGCAGACAAAAAAGTATCCCAAGACATCTGACTGCTAGTTCAAGCTCCAGTGCCAAAAACAGAGCAAAATGTAGACTAATTTACTAAATAAAAAAATATATAAATAGAATTATGAGTTATGTCTCTCAAATTTTGAAGATATTTCCTTATCCACTCAAGTCTACATACACACAGCATCCCTCAGAACTGAGAGGAGAGATGAATCTGCCACCTGCAATAAGCATTCCATTGGTACTACCCAACATCACAAATACCCTAACCGATCCCAAAGAGGTATGCATCCAATACCAGTTAAACACTCATCTCCTGAACAGAATTTAAATACATTCTGGTAATTTAAAATGCAGGCAGGCAATAAAAAGACCTCTCAAATTAGTTTCAACATGAAGGCAAACCAGATATGCATCAGTATTAGAAACCTGAGCTCTTACTCCAAATCACAGAATCACAGAATCATAGGGGTTGGAAGGGACCTCCAGAGATCATCGAGTCCAACCCCCCTGCCAAAGCAGGCTCCCTACACCCGGTTGCACAAGTAGGCATCCAGGCGGGTCTTGAATATCTCAGAGAAGGAGACTCCACAACCTCCCTGGGCAGCCTGTTCCAGTGCTCCATCACCCTCACCGTAAAGAAGTTCTTGCGCACATTTGTGCGGAACTTCCTATGCTGCATTTCTGGCCATTTCCCCTTGTCCTGTCTACAGACTGCTGAAAACAGTCTGGCCTCGCCACTTGCCCCCACACCTTAGATATTCATAGGCCTGGATCAGGTTCCCTCACAGTCTTCTTTTTTCAAGGCTAAACAGACCCAGTTCACTCAGCCTTTCTTCATAGGGGAGATGCTCCAGGCCCTTCACCATCTTTGTGGCCTTCCACTGGACTCTTTCCAAGAGATCCCTGTCTTTTTTGTACTCCACTACTCCAGATGAGGCCTCACCAGAGCAGAGTAGAGGGGGAGGATCACCTCCCTCTACCTGCTGGCCACGCTCTTTTTAATGCACCCCAGCATGCCATTGGCCTTTTTGGCCACAAGGGCACACTGCTGGCTCATGGCCAACCTGTTGTCCACCAGGACACCCAGGTCCCTCTCTGCAGAGCTCCTCTCCAGCAGGTCAGCCCCCAGCCTGTACCAGTGCATGCAATTATTCCTCCCTAGATGCAAGACTCTACACTTGCCTTTGTTAAACCTCATCTGGTTTCTTACTGCCCTGCTCTCGTAATTTGCTGTAATCACTACTGATTACTTGATATTTTCTTTCAATTCAGAAATCTTTATATTTAATGAGAGAGGCTTAGCTATTTTGCAGTTTCAATTTATTGTAAATAAATAAAGTAGAGGAAAATTAGATACTCAAAATTGTACATAGGTCATTCCAGAAGTAATGCCTGCTATTTATAGAAACTACAACAAATACAAAGAGCACAGGAATACTATTTCATAGTATTCTCATCCAAAAAAACATTATTTTTCAACATAATCACCGCCATTAGCCAATTTGCGTGGATGAGATGATTGATACACTGCATTACATGGTGCAACAGCTGTGCCTGGCCATCTGGAACGTGGCTTGTCACTGTCACCACTGTTGAAACACTCCACGCACTGCCTCACTGTGCTTACATCCACTGTTTGGTCTCCATGAACATTCAGCAAGCGTTGATGTAGGTGAATGAGTGTCATTTTTTCTGCATAGAGGAATTCAATGACAAACCTTTGCTTCATCCACACTTCCATGACAGATACCATTTTTTCAGACTGTACCTCTGCTGCTATTTGTTGCGTAGCAACAAAATCTAAGGGAATGCTGGTGGAAAGGTTCGTTCATCCTCTACTGCTGTATCACCGATATCCACCTCTGATGTCATGGGCCAACATAACAACATAGGAGGCATTACTTTTGGAGCTCCCCTTGTATTTAAGCAGTATTTTTTTTTTCATTTTAATATTCCAATTTCAGTAGATGGGAGGTGAATGAGGAAAAGGTGAATATATATATTTTCCATACTTACGGCATAGTTAAATTCCTACCTATTATTTATGTTAGGTTAATTTTGAAAGGAGACTGGAATTCAGATTCATCCACTGAAAATTAACATTTTAAATTGTCTTTACTATCCCTTAATAAATTTGACACATAGGATAATTTTTTAAAATCTTAAGTAAAATTTGCATTCTACAGAATTTTGGATAACAGCAGTGAATATGCCAATATAGAAACTCTGTAGGTGCTGACATTTGAATGAATAGAAACTTTCTTAATTCAGGAAATAGTTTATTGTACTTTAATTATGAAGTGTGATATGGTAATTTAGCTAAAGATACTGCACCTCGTTCTTTCTGTAAATAATTTAACTACTTACAAAAGCTCACCCATTCAATGAATGACATTTTCCAATTCCTTTATGACTGTAAAATGTTTAATTACTAGTAATTGTTGGTTATGTTCATTTGAAATGTACAATAAGTTTATTTTTTAAGTAATGAAAGTAAAGCCATAAAAGTACTGTACAAATCTGAGCAAAGGTCTCCTTCTTTTAGAGTATCAGAACTAATACTTTTATTCTCAACTGAAAATCTAAAGTGCAAATCCTTAAGTGCAACTTCTGATCATTAGGATGCACAAAGCCCAGAGGTGCCTGCCATTCCCCAGCAGAAACATAGTATTTTGGACAACTGGTATAAAAATCTCAGCAATTCTCTCAGAGTGAAGTGCAGAATGAAGCAGTATATTGTCTTGTCATTTATTATCCCAGTAAAAGAGTCCTTCTAAATTAGGGACAGAAATTCTTCATGGAAAATCCATCCCACAAGAATATAAATTGGACAACACACTCTCCCCATACTCAAAAGCTGCTAGCTATACTTGTTTGCTTTACTGTTACAGTACAGCACCATTTAGTTTCTCTGTCAAGGAAAAAAAAGTCATGAAAGAGGCATTTTTATCACAGTAGATACAATTTAACATATGGCATACTAGAAAGATGAGAACGAGTCAAACACAGGATAGCTAACCCCACTAGCAGCAAGCTGCTCCTGACGTAAGTAAAAGCAGGCACAGAAGCCAGCAGCAGTGGTGTCCCGTGCCTGCTATAAGCTCTGTACCCACGGTTCTGCACCCAGGCCCTAGCAATGTGTGCCAGAGGTCCCATGCTTCACAGGAAGGAAGTACTGCTCTCCCCAAGCTGCCTGCTCTCCCTGCAGCACCCACTGTCATACACTGGCAGTACAGCAGGCTCCAGACCTTGATCCTTCAACCCGGCCTGTGCTGGCGCAGTGCAGAGGCTCTACTGTCATGACAGCAGGCCCATCAATAACTTGCAATGAGACAACTCCTGTTAAGAGTTTATTTATAGGCAGGGCAGACCTTTAAATATCCAGAAGATAGGCCAAGTGCCACAACAGAGTCTTTTCCTTCTCTCATTGCACAAAGCGGCATCCAGCAAACACCGGTCAGTAAAAGATATTAATGAGGTGTTGTTTCCTGGTCACAGAGCAGCCAAATGAGTGGCCAAGGACGTTCCCTCTCTTGGAATAACAGAGCGGTGGCATCAAAGTGCAGGGGCTGCAAAGAAGCATTACTAATGTGCTCAGCAGCTTAGGTATTAAGTTCACTAAAGTATAAAAAAGGCATGGAAAGAACACGTAGGCAAAATGTAATGGATAGCCACAGGTGGGAGGAAAAATCAGCTTTGAATTCTCCCTAGAATAATTTCTTGCATAAGACTTTATATAAGCTGACAGCCTTTCACATTCTCAGAATAGGATCCCAAAATTCATTGGTAAGGTCTGTAACCCTCTGGTAAAACAGTCAAGGCCACACTCAGAAGCAACTACTCTGCTTACCAGGAAAAACAGCTGCAGCCACTTTCAGGTGGGATTGGAGCAGAACTTGGAGAGCCTGCAGGAATCTACACCCACCAAGTGGGGCAGCTCACAGCCTGGCTCACCTGGAGAAGGACTTTGCTTCTTGTCTGCGAGTTGTTTGGAAAACAGCTATACAGGTAGGGGCAGGAAGGAAAGCTCATCTTGATCAAAGCCTCTTTGGAGTCCAGGCATTTACAGAAGGCATAAAAACAGACACAAGCTCTGCATCCTGGAATTGCCACTGCAATAATGTGAGCACAGGCTAAAGCAGCCAGCACAGAGGCAGCCTGCTAAGCTAGCAATGTGTATGAGTATGCAGTTACCTGCCAATGGCCTGAGAGAAGCCTGAGCTCAAACAGAAAAACCTGTGATGAAAAGAAAAACCATGAATCCTACCCAGCTTTTACCACACGAGCCACTTTTGCTTTTGGGTTCTTTAATACCTTTCAAACAAACCAGCTGTTTCGTGCATAAGAACCAATGCTTGGCATGTCATTTCAAAACCAAGTCAGAGGCACAGCAGTAAGCGAAGGTAGTGGTGGGCTGATACTCATCTCAGTTTTCATTCCTTTGAACCATATGCCCAACAGAAGCAGCAGGGAAACCATAAGAACAGTGTAATTTCAAAGCTGTGCCTGAGGTATTTGGCACCTGACATTCAGAATTGCCAGAACTCCCAGTACAGCTAGAACAGTTGCAATTCCTAACAGTGCCTCCTCCCTTTCTCAGCATATACTCCTTTATGGAAATTTAGAGAGGGGTTTGATTTCTCTTTTACTTTCAGGGGTCTGGTGGATTAGTTCTCCCTGGGCATTGTTCCATTGCTATCTGTATGTCCAGTCTATGATTCAAAGAAATAAATCTATTCCTCAAGGTATTTTAAGATGACCTTGACAATATTTCATGACCATATCCCTAAATACTTAGAATTTTCAACACAAAAAAGCAAATGCCTTCTTTGAAAAAGTGCCATGATTTTTTAATCTTAAGGGCTTTCAGCTTCTAATAAATCAGGATTGTACAAGTTGAATATCATGTAGTCTTAAGAGATTTTCAGTATATGTTTTAAGTGAAGAATACAGAGAAAGAAATAGAAGTACCCTCACTGAGTAGGCATAGCCAACACAGAAATGTTATAGGAATAAACCATCAGAGTATGACAGGAACCCAGATATTCAGAGTATTTTTCTAGTGCTTTCCGAAAAAAAAAAGAGCCTCTTCCTTTGATAACTTGGAGTAGAATCTCTTAACAAAAGCCACCATCAGACAGGAAGGAAAAACAAAACCACTCCTAGAAAGGACCTGCTGCACAACCCCAGTGCGAAGGGCAGACAGGTGTGATCTCTATACACAAACTGAATCTGCAGGTATGAAAGAGGACAGTACACAAGGAACAAAGACAGAAGGCTTTCAGAAACATTCTGAGTGACCCACACAAAGTCAGTAGGTTCATTTATGTCACCATTTCATAGTTCTGGAAATGAATATTATTTATTTCTTTATAACAGATTATTAGAGATTTCTGAAAACTTTGCCCAGCTTCATCCAAACCAGCTTCTAGATGGGCTTCAACACTTTCACAAATCAACGTGTCCTATATCTGAACCTTTAAAAATTACAAGCAAATAATTCCTCTTGATCAGGATTTTAAAATACCAAGATAAACCCAAATGACAGACTATTGATAGTTTGAATCTGGTTATTTAACCCATATGGTGTGAGAAGGAGAGATCTTTGCTCAGCAATTATAGCAAAGAGGGCAGAAGATGCTGAGAAATATTTTATTTCATTGTCACAATTCCATGTATCACACAATAGCTACAACAAAACATATGCACCCCTTTGTACATTAAGTGCTGTTCAACAATTTACTTGTTCACACTGCACCTGTACCAAACAGGTATTGAGAAGGCCTGATCTCCTGTCACTACATTGAGGGAAACGGAAAAAAACTCCTTTGGAGAAGATCAGCCCTATAGTAAAAAGCACCTTAGAAATATCTGGATAAACAATTTTAGTCACTCAGTTCATTCAGAAATAAGACCACTACGTGGCTGATCACGGAAAACATTAACATTATTATTGCTTTACCAAGATCAAGCAACTTAATCCACCTTCTAACTGGGAAATTAAAATCCCTCATGCATAGGGATTTGCTACCCTTCCAATATGTTCACCCCAAAAATTCTGCCCAGGGAAAACAGCAGACTTCACACAGTGAAACCAAATTAGCTGTCAGGTTAACCAAATCCACTGTTAGCCTCACTATACACAACTCTGCAAAGCAGCCAGATATCCCAGTTGTTGCCAGCACTGCAGGACCTGACGTCCAGGCAGATCCCAGTACTCTGGTGTAATAACACCTTGTCTGCACCACAGAGTTTAGACACTGGTGACAAGCAGTGAAATTTGGCTGCATGCTGGTAGCAAAGGCAGGCTGGTATTGGTGCTGGGGCACAGTCCAGTCCAATTTCCAGACAACACTTCAGCAGGTTTTGGCAGGATATCCAACAGCCAGTCCATGCTTGTGGAAAGTCTTGCTAGTTTAAGAAGGAAAGGAAAACTGAAATTTGTGCTTCACAAGCGTGCCTGTAAACCAGATGTAGAGCACAGAAATAAGACTCAAATGGAGATGTTCCTCAACAGCTGCTAAAAAGAGTTTTTGTATCTAGTTAGACGAAATTAAGGCCTTGCAAAACCAGCCTTGACAATTATGTCTGTTTCTTTCTGAGAGATTGGCACATTATCTCTGTCTAGTACACCCTGCTGATTTTTAACCACCTCTGTTCTGCTTCACCAGCTTCCTGCTTTGCTGGGCTTCACCTAGAGTGACCCACACAAAGTGGGCAGAGCACAGGAAGCCTCCAAAGCACAACTGCCATCAAGATCATGAAGGCACAAAACTTGATTTTCACCTGTTTGAACTCTTTCCTCCTTTCTTCTACTGCGAAAGTGCCCAAGCAAGGACATGCCCAAAGTCAGCTAAAACTGGATTGATGTAATAGCAAGTCCTACTGGAGGAAAATGTGTTGTTGTAGTTTTTCAGGCCTAGAAGGACTAGCAAAGCCCCTAGCCTGACCTCCTGCATGCCAAAGACTGCCGCAGAAAAATGCTGAGATGGCTCCTCCTTGTAACCTGCAGCGAGGCACTGGCAGGCCAGGGCAGGTTCCTGACCAGGAAGAATGAAGGGTTGTCACAGCAGGTGACGTACATGATTTCTTTCCTTACAAAAGAGCAAGCAACTCAGTTTGAAATTCATTCATTAAGTTGCATTTCCCCAAGGCAACTAGGCCTCTAAATCTTGAAAATCTCCTCTTCTCTCCTTCCTCCAACACTTTTGCCCAAGAGAGGAAGCTTAACACTTGCCTGCCAGTTTCTTCTCTCTGCAATCTCAATTCTCCCCTGGTTGCTCACATTAGCTAATTCCCCTGACCTTATGACTCAGCTTTCAGTCTTGTCTTTCCCTGAGGCAAAGCTTACATCATCAAAGAATAGGTAATGAGTAGAAAAACTCAATTTATTTGGACCAGCTATTTCCATCTGCTTTCTCCAGCAATATTCCCTTAAAGCATCATGTTCTCCCTCTTTCTTTTACGCTTACCAACTCTAGACCAAAGTGCTGAGTTCTTATAGAAGAATAGCAAAATGGAACCACAATATTGTCCATATTCATGACACAACTACCTGCATTATACACCATGATCTGAAGGAAGGGAGAGTGGGGAGTAGCAGCAGCCTCCATGACCCACCTGTCTCACCCCATTCAGCCCCAATCCAGTCAAACTGATTTTCAGCAAGAGCAGCGTTCCCTCATGAAGAAAATACACATGACTAGGATGTATTTAATCAGAGGGTACAGAAGGAGAGATCAGATCTGGGCAAGAGAGTGCTTAAAGGCTGAGTAACAAATCATGACTGTGAGGCTCAACCAAGTGGCTGATGGATTGAGCAAGGTACAAATTTGGAGACCGAGCCAGAGTTTGCTAACTTCCTAGCTCCAGTTTCCCATGAGGGAACCCCTGCAGTTCTTTAAGGAGCACCTGATCTACACTTCTCCTGTGGGCTTCACTTCCAAACAATAAAAACATACAACTCTCACCTAATTTCAGTTAAAAACCATAGCTAACTGCCACTGAAAAAAATGATATTGCTAATTCAAGGCAAGAGTCACAGTAGCTATTTCCCAGAGCCTTTGAGACCAAAGGCTATAGAATTTTTCTTGCTTCTAACAACAGTGCCTTATCCATGGCAGAGTAGAGGCAGAGTCTAGCTGTCAGACAATCCTCTCCACAGCCAATCTGAGGAACAGTGCACTGTTACAGCACAAATTCTCTACTTTGCCTGTTTCTTCTTTTGCCATGGAGGATGCTAATTATACTTTCCAATATTCTTACAACTTTTTGAGAACCTCAGGAGAGAAGCACTATACAAAAACAGTGTCATTGCTTATGATGAATGTGCTGGTTGCACATGGTAAGAGGATGCAAAATACCTCATAGAACCATAGAATTGCTTGAGTGAGAAGGGCCCTTTAGAGATCATCTAGTTCAACTCCCCTGCAATGAACAGGATGAAGTCACAGGTGGATTGACAAAAAGAAGAGCAGGAGCAAGGTAGGAACTAGGATAAACAGGGCAGTTCTTAAATAGGTCACCTATTCTTGTGTGTGCCTTAAATTATAAAATTAGCAGCCTTCTTTTCTGTGTTTAAAATGAGGCCTGGGCAGCCTGCTCAGTGTGTTCCTGCTTGAGCAGAGGAGTTGGACCAGATGACATCCAGAGGTCCCTTCCAACTCAGCCATTCTGTGATTCTGCAAAAATAACTGTTTCTGTCAAAGGAGGAAGTGTAAAGGATGGAAGAAACCAGTGTCCCATGCCAATAAATAAGCTCATACGTATAGAGCAAATCGGCTAATGGAAACTAGATCTGGCACAAGCAGGTAAGCTTAGTGGACCCTGTGGTGGGTTTGCATGTGAGAGGAGAGTGATGGCAATCACCAGGTCTGGCATGCCTTGACACTGAGCAGAGTACTGCACATATGGCCATACTGAACCATAGGAGAGGAATAAAATGGCCCTTGGCCATGCCAAAATCTGCTGAATTATGTGCAAGAAATGTAACAGCCATGGGAGGGAGCTCTTAATTTATGGCTGCCTTAGACATGGTAGGGTTTCCTGCAGCCCTTGAGTTGAGAGATAAAATTAGATTGCAAAGGAAAAGTGAAACAGCATTTAACAGCCACAGCCCACTGTTTGAAATTACAAAGTATAAAATGAATGCTAATTTGAAGAAGGTTGAGGAGGGAATTTTCCCATCCCCTCTTGCCTACCACACTGCATCACACACTGCAGTGAGCTCAGGTGAAGAATACAGACTTGAGCATTTGTCTAACGCACACTTTCACACTCATAGTGATTATAAGGGGAAAAACCCAGAGAATGAATAAACCCCAAGGAGTCTTTCAGAAAGTTCAGAGTGGAACATTGTCAAGAGTAGGTGTCTGCTGCAGGCCTGTGTGAGCTGAGTTCTTTTTTCCTCACCTCTGTCATCTAAGCCTTCATTTGCACTGTTATTCCATCACTGATACTGGCTCACTGAGCAAATGGCTAAGGAAACAGAAAAGCCAAATGAAAGGAAAATACTTCTTCCCAGTCTGTATCGCTTGAAAGGTACAGCTATATGAGAACCATGTTTTATTTCACAGAGCAAGAGTAGATCAGGTGCTGTGATCAGTTTTAAAATACATTTCAACACTTCACAGAACAGGATGTGGCCCAAAATCATCAGATTATAGTGACTAGCATGAAGAAAGGCAATGCACCTCAGCAGTGGTGTGGTTAGAAAGTGTGATAGTTCTTCATCTGAGAGACAAAGTACAAAAGTACTTCTTCAAAAGACTGTACCTACTTACACTGCTTTTGAAGGAAGAAAAATTATCCTCATTAAAAAGAAAAATAAATCCCTTAAATTTCTCTTGCAAAAATGCTGGAATGGTCCTTTTGTATCTCCATCACTCCTTAAAATTTAGCAAATTTGTTAAACTCTGTCTCAGGAACTCAAGTAGATTTGGTTATTAAAAATGCTAATAATTATTGTTTTAAACAAATGAAACTAGCTACATGCTGAAAAATATATAGGACAGAATCTCAAGGATTCCATTTCAGAAATTTCAGAAAACAAATGTTGCATTATTCATCTGTGATTTTTTTTTGTTTTGTTTATTTGTTTGTTTTTAAATTCCCTGGCCAATTTCAGCTGAAGTTAGAAGAAATAAATCCCTACAAGTTTTCAAAAATAGTAGTGTCTGAATGGGAAAAAGACTCAACATGGTGCCTCCATTGTGGGGAAATGGCAGCAGTGAAAGGGCATTCGCTGTCTGGCAGTAGGCAGCAGGTCTGTCAACACAGATGATCTGGACAGCCACAGGACTGCAGAGAACATGCATGGTTTTCTCTAGCTGCTGAAAACAAATGCTGAGAAATTAGAATAGTTCTTGGGTGGAAACAAGACGAGTTATAGCAGGAGTTAGCCCTCAACTCCAAACATTCATTAAAATAGTTTCAACTGCAAAATTATTCACTGGCAGTGTACGGAAGACCCTGTGTACTTGTAATACTACATGCACAACAGATGAGACAGAGACATGCAAACACCACTTATCTGTGTTCTTATATCTCCAATTCCCCTTTTCCCCAGTAACTTCAGTTCAATATATTCCCTTTGGTGACCCTCATGGAGCAAAGATATCCAAGCTCCTGTTGATTGGCCAGGCTCTCTCCAGAGTATGAGATACAGCTGAGGAAACCGACCCTACTGAGAAAACATAAGAACTTGAGTTTCTTCAGTTTTCTCTGGAAAGCTCATGTTTACCTAGAAGCAGCACATTCGTTTAGATCTGTCTCCAGGTTCCACAGACATAGACCGTCTGTGGTCACACAAAAAGTCTGAATGTTCTCCTGAAGACTAAGAGAATAAGACTTGGTTTCCACATCCTTGATCCTACACAGATAAGGCATGCACAGAAAGAAATGCTAAACAAAAGCTGTATTCTACATCTTACTTGAGAAGGAAGGAAGAGAAAGCAGAAACAACAACAACAAATAAAAAAGGAAGGAAAAAAATAAAGCAGCCTGAGAATATTCCACAGATTCTCAGAGGTATGTAGCCCAATTATATAAAGGTATTTAAATATGGTACATAAGGAGAGAAGAGTCAGAGCCACCCCTATGATTCCACACAGCAACATCCTTGCACAACATTCATTCTTCTTCCTGGTATGGATTTCATGAAGAATTTTAACAGAAATCTTGCAGGTGACAAACAGAGGTTAAAGATACTTTTAATGAAATGGTCTGACCTATGTATCAGATCATACAATAATGCAAAATCAGAAACTGTATCATTTATTCAAATAAGAAGATAGAGAAACCAAGAATGAGATGTAATAGGAAAAAAATGATGGCAAGCACAAGCTACCTGAATTAAATATAGAGATGAAGGAAAAAATTCACTTACTATTCCAAAGTACACTGACAATTGAAGGATACCTTGTAAAAAATTCATTAAAATGACAATCCTAAAAATTTATTTTTCGATTACTCATCTGCAATAAGAGAGTAGACTGAAGTAGATGTCCTATTGAAATTTTAAGCTAATAAACAACAACAACAACAACAAAAAAAGGCCAATAAAAAAGCAGTAGACAATTACAGCTTTACTGCAACCCTTTAAGGAAAATTTGTAGCATTTTCAATTATGTAAGTGAAGAAAAGTATACATACACACAGAGAAAAGATAAAGGCAGCTAAATCTTTTCTTTACTGCGACATTTATAGTCAAGATTTTTCAGAACTATGTGTCTAAGCTGAGGTTCTTCGGTTAGCTCTTATAGTCAGTGAATACCCCAGTGACCCTCTGGAATATCTTCCAGTTCCAAGGGTTGTGGAATAGTCACTAAAGATACTCATTTCTAGGACTGTCTGATGGACTTATTTGTGAAGAGCTTGTGAAGACTGTCAGACTCATACCCTGATAAGGAAATTCTGATATCAGGCTCAGTGTGCTCACTGCATATTCTTTTTCTTTCACTGAGTTTGCTGACATGAATTAGGGTATGTACAAAAATTACTACAGTTAAAATGACCTCCTAAAACTAAAAGAACTAATAGTGCATTCATTAGCTGGTTAGGAGCTGTACAAGAATAGGCTCTGACTTTGCCTCCTGCTCTGCATGATGGTTCTCACATGTCCCTCTCATTCTTCTGTGTCATTATATTTGTGAAACGGAGATAAGCTGCTCTGCCTGAATAGGGGCTGAACAGTTGTGGAAAGCCCTTGAGCATCTTGAGCAAGAGTTTGCTATTGCTCTCCTCTCCCAGGGCTGTATTTCATCTGGATTGTTGCACTTGCTGGCAGAGCTAACACAGTCAATAGCTGATCTCTCTTCTCTTCCATGAGACCCTGACCCAGCTGCTCCATGCCTTCGTTTATCAGGTAATATTTACTAGCTTAGTCAATACAAACAATGAAATATTTCAGATTGGAAAATCAGCATTTTAGAGTCTCTAACCTAAAGTACTTTATTCTGTGGAGACCAAGGCTGTGGGAGTCAAGCCCTTTTAGGCAGAGCAAAAGCTTAAAACTAACTGTCAAGCATCATGAACAAGCTCTAAACCAAAACATGGCCAGCAAAGAGAGTGATCCATTTCCTCATGTCCAGACAGCTGTACAGTATATAAACTCTGTGACAGGTGGCTCATGAAAATTTTCGTCTCTGCCTCGAGAGAGAAGCCACCAGTAATGAAACTCCATAACACAGTTATCCTGATCATTGTCTGGCTTGACGTCTTCACTCTGCACACTGTGGAACGTAACTACAGCCTAAGAGTAGGAAAAGAACTGCTCCACTACTGAAGAGCTTAGGGAGGCTTCATTCTCAGACAGAGCTGATTCACGACATCAAACTTGCAAGAAATCTAGATCAGAACTGCAAGAAAGGGGCTAGAGCAGAATGGGATTTACAGGAGATATCAATCCAATATTGCTAGATATGGGACACCTCGTGGTGTGATACTTGCCTGCTGCTTGAGTGTTCTGGGCCTGCTACCTGAAACCTGCCTGTTTTTCCTGGACCCACTGTCGGTTGCCTAATGTTTACCTACTTGCTGCATAAGACCAGCCATTCTGTCACCACCTCCCCCTGCGCCTTTACTCCTGCCATGGCCTTGAACTGTCAGAATGGTGCACAATGAGACACTGCTGTATCCTTGGTGGTGACCATCCCCACTTTACATACTTTTTGCTCTTTTCCTATCTTTCCTATCGCCTGCCTTCCCAATTGCCCTGATTCATAAAAATCATCAGCCTTTCCCTTCCACATACTTAAATTGATAATAAACTGGTCAGATAACATTTGACCTCATTTCTGTCTCAGTTTCACTCCAGGTATATCAAAGAATCTCCCCTCTCACTCTGATAATTGGAGTGAAACAGTATGTACTTGTACTGAACTACAAGAAAGCATATGGCACTGTTTCTGACTAATGCAAGCTCAGAAGAGATATTCCTTCAGGCAAACAAGAATTGTTTAATCAGGAATTAGCAGTTCTGCAAATAGCCATGCATGGGCCATACGGCAGTCCCTTGTAGGACAACATGAATTTGCTGATTGCACACTGCAATTACTTCAAACACAGAAAAGTCCACATGTAGTAAGACTGTGAAACAAATAGCTTTCCTTTCCTTCACTTGGAAAGCAGGGACAGTAATAGGAACCACATTCAGATGATATTTCAAAATCTATCCAGTAAAGATGCACTACTTCGTATGGGCACCTATATGTAGATGATTTAACCATGAAGATGCCAATGGCATTATAGAGACAGTAGGATGTCTCATAAAAGACACCTTGAGCTCTCTTGTATCACTGGTATTGTCTGCACATCTCATGAGACGCTCATGTTCAAACCATAGCTGGAAATCAGCTGGAACTCATAATTTAGAAGAAAGTTTTGTGGTTAAAATGTGAATACAGTACTGACTGCCTTTGTCATTCATCTGCTCTGCCCCTTGCAGGGAGCGCTGCAAGTCAGTCAATGCGCAAATTGTCCTGTATAAATCTGTCTGCACAGAAACTGGACATCAGAAGCATCGTCAACTATGAAAAGCAGAAAGTTCCAATAGAAGCTGTCATGTAAGTATCTAACCACTGCCAGACTCAACTATACAAACAAGCTTCCATCAAAAAGGGAAAAGGTATCAGAAGACACTTCACAGCCCAGCTTGCAGACTCAGGCTCATTCAGGTCACCCTTCCAGTTCCCTGTGAAGCAGTCAGTCACCTACTGAGAAGGGGAGAGGCAAAAGGTAGAATAACAGAGAGTCTGAAGACACGTGTTGCTCACGAAAGCTGGCAGAATTCTCACTGGACAACTACATCTTTCTGCCCAAAAGATAGAAGAAATCTCAGGGAGGGCTTAGCGCAGAACAAGAATGTTCTTCTAGGGCTCTAGACCCTTTTAGGACACTAGACCCTAGGGCACTGAAATGAGCCAAGGAGAAGGGTCTTGTGGAAAAGCTTGAAATAATTATAACTCCTGGTAGATGTGTTTGGCCTCTGTATCTCTCATGTGTTTTCTAATCAAATCCGAGACATCTGTTCCTAGGAAATAATTGTGCATCACGATTTCACACCAGTTCTCAGATTATGAGAATTTATGAGCTGGTGTTTCACCGACTCATACGAATTCCCTGTCCAGAAAACAAAGTATTTATACATGTTTACTGATGTGTTAAATTCAATATATTCTACTAATGAATTTCAATACTTTTAATAAAGTTACTCTAAGCCTCAAATCAGACCAAACATTTGTCTGCTTGTCTGTGTGTGGACTGGTGAAACACGTACTGAGTTGACAGCTCAAAAGTGAAGTCTTTTGGGCAAGCCAACAAGAGCTGACACTGCTTCCCCCTCAAATAATCTGACTCTGGGCTTCCTATATCATATTTCAGCTGTAAAACCCTTTACATGAGACAGCACCTCATCAAAAGTTTGGGTACTTCAAGTCAGGCCGCAAACAACCCAGTGACGACCCTCACATTATCAGAAGCAAATACACGGGAGCTCTGGGTAAAGAGAGAAAACTGGTGTCCAGAGAACTTGAGCGCTGGAGGACAGCTATAAGCATAGAGACTTCAGGCACAAACTTTCCACTGTATTACCCACATGCGTGTAGCCTGTATTGTGTCTAAAACATGGGCTTTCATCACAGAACCTCTCAGTGATACACATGAAATTACAGCACTTCCAAACAACGCTACAGAACTAAGATCACGTTCCTCTAAAAGCCAGCCCTGAGTGTTTCCAGCTCTGTCATATTTGCACACAGAATTTCTTTCCTGTGGCTCATGTCTTGTCATGGCTTAGTCCTATGAAGGGAAATGTGCTCACATTTCATTATGCAGGACAGAAGATTTTAAAGCAGTGCTACTGCTCAGGCAGGAAAGAAGGATGACTGCATACATCACACTACAAAACAGAGCCAAGGCAGGCTATTGAGCCTCCATTATGTAGAACAACGTTATCCTACTGAAGTTCCCAACAATTACACTAGAAAAAATAATAGCTGTTATAGCAAGCCCGGTAAGAAGAGCTTTACAGGTTGAAAGCAATGCTGATATATTTCTGGAATATGGGAATATATAAGCCTATTCATTTCATTTTGAATTGCTGAATGGCTGTGGAGAGCCCTTGAGCATCCTGCGTCTCTGTGTGGAGGAAAAGTTTGAAATTATCTCTTAAGCATCCTGAACAAGCTCTAACCCAAAACATGTGGTCAGTACAGACTAGTGCCCCACTGCACCATGCCCAGCTGGCTGTGCTCTGGGAAACAGCTTGAGCAGCACTCCAGGAAAAGCCTCAGAGCTGCAGATCCCAGTCAAAAACGCAACCCTAAATACCTTATTTTTGGTATTTATTAGCCACCTTCCAGAACCTTGGGTTTCAGTCGTAGGTGACTGGTTTTCTCCCCGCATTTTATAAGAAGCTTGAGATATGAACTCAAGGCCTGTTGTTTTCCATAGATGTGAAGGCTCCAAAAGTTAGGTACTGATACATCTATACATCCATATCTGCACTATCCACTGTAGGCATCTGCTCTCTCTAGCCAAAAAGGATGCTTGTTACCCATGAGATACAGCAGAGAGGGAAGGGCAGCTTATTGTAGCATGCAAGACATCAGACCTGTAGCCAAGAGTTTGGGAAGCATCTGGTCAAATTAATCACCTTTATCTGCATTTCAGACTGTACAATCAAGACAATCGTACTTATCCATGGCTTTATCCCAAGCTGGAAATGATCTTTTCACTCCAGCAAGCTCTGAAAGCATCCTACATTAGGTGAACCACACAGGAGTCAATCATGCCCAGGAGAATGATCATTAGCATTCAACTTACTTAGAGCTGAGAAGCAGTAATAGGAAAAGTCTAGTGGGAACTTATTAGTACTCTTCTTAATATGAATTAGCAGCAAGAAACTAGAAGGACCAGACATCTGATCGTCTTGCACTTAGCTTTTGCAGAACCATAATTATATTAGATTATGAGAAAAAGTGAGTTTCATGCAACATTGTATCATCAGAGATCACTAAATATTCACAAGGTTTGGGGACTCCATATTCTTAAGCTCTTCTCTAAAACAGACTTTACTGGACACAAATCAGGTTCACAGGACAGCCCTGGAGGCCACAGCAAATAAGAAATATGAAGATTGGAAATATTTGCCACAAAGCAATTTTTTCATTCCACCTCAAGAATGGTGAAAAAAATGAAGAAACAGACTTTCTAACGCTACCTCAGGGATGATAAACTGCAAGAGCTACTGTAAGGGGGTCTTTTTCTGAGCTGGTTCTCTTTCAGATGAGCTGGTGACCCTTTCACTCAGAGCTGTGGGTGCAGTATCAGTGAGTCTGTATATTCATGTATGCACCATATCAGTGAGAAGAGGGGAGCATCCCCTCTCTTTACACACAAAAAAATGTGGTCATCAATGACAAGGTTGCTCTCTTGCATCTCAAAGCTGCCACACACCAACAAGTTGAAATATCTCATCCAAAGAGTTATTTCAGACAGCGTTCAGCAGCAGTGCTTGGACAAAGAGTTAACATTAAGTTTCCCCAGTAGCGCTGCTCAGGTCAGTGCAACAACTCCTCTGCGTGGCATTAGACATTGACTTCAGATGCTCTGGGTTGGAGCTTTGGCTTCAAAGCTTTGGGTCCAATTTTCCATTTTGATGCAACTTACGTTGGTATTACAAGTGGATTTAACTGCCATTCAAACAAAGCAGCAAGTGTTCTTACATCTGCTTACAATCTACTTCTTCCATTAATTTTCCTTAGATTGCATAATACATTCCAGATGAAAGAATCAAACTGTAAGGAACAAATATTGTGCATATATGGGCAAGTAAACCAAGCAGCATGTTCTTATAGAAGCTGTAAGAGCTACAAGCTGTTCCTGGTCTTACAGGTCAGCCACTACAATGTAGGAGCCAAACATGTGAGCTCACTTCTTTGCTCCATCTTAATTTTTCTGAGCAACCTTAGGGAAGGGCTGTACTTCCCCCTGTAAACCAATTTATACTGAGGTTATCAAGAACTTGAAAAGCTGGAAGTAACTTGCTGAGATGAAACAACAGACTTCCGTCTGCTCCAGGCTTAGTGCTGACAGCTGTTCTAAACCACTGCCTTCTGCCTCATGCATCAGGCAGCCTGGTTCTCACCTATTGATAGTAGGCCCAGCTGGGTCTCTGAAGGCGTGAAAAGTGTGGCTTCTCTATTGGGCGTGAAGGAAGATTTCTCCTCAGAGGCTCCAGATAACAATGTCAGCTCAGGTACTGCTACATGTGGTACCTGGAATTTCACAGCATGCTTGGAAAACATACGCAGGTGCAAAACCTCTGACATGCAACAACGCTGTCCAGTAACCCAGACCACCTTACCACAGCATAGGAAGGACACAACACTGGGTAATTTGACTGCACAGACCATGTAAAAGGACACTTCTGACAGAGGCATAAGTGGAAAAACAAGTTGATAGGCCTGTTACTGACACCATGTTTACACAAAGCGTAGTGAACTTTTTTCCTCTCTCCTGTGAACTGCGCCTGAAAGGTTGGTTATTTTTCTATCTCTTTTCTTTGTAACAGAGCATAATATGAAAAGAATTAGACTTAGTGAATTCTTATTCCTCTTTGAGGCCACTGTAACATAGCTCTGGAAGACTAGCAGGAGAGTTAGTGGAACTGGCTCTCTATATAACAGTATACTCATTCTTCCTTTTCCCAGAGCATTAGTAGTATCTGCTTTGACTCGAAATTGCAGAGAAAACAGAAGATTTGGCAAGCTAAAACACACACATGAGGTGAGATTGACAGCACTCCAAAGCTGCATCTTAAGTTATACGTTAAAGTGATGAACAATGTACAGCTACTATGGAAAAAGCCGAATTGTTCCTGTTTCCATCATCCATTAGCTCACAATTCCCTTTTCAAGCAGTCCATTGGTCAAAGTGGTAAGCCTGAATGTTATTCTGTACCTCTGTGGTCGGGCTTAGCTGCAGCACTGTAACTTGAGGCGTGAAAGGCCAGGAACATTTGTTAAAGGTTTCCACTACAGAGCAAGAGCTCTCACTTTTTGCAGCTTGAAATGAACCCAACTTGCAGCACAGAAGCAAGTGCAACCACAGTGGGGTTTGAGCAGGAAAAGCCTTCACAGGGGGGCTAGTGAAGGATGGGTGGGGGAAAGGAGGTGGTTCTGTCACCAGAAAAAGTACTGACACTCTATTTTTTCCACTTGCACTCAACCCCACCATGACGCCCCAAGAGTGAACACAAGAACTGACCACTGAACAACAATATATAAGCTACGTGAAAGGTGCCTCACCATAACCACTTTCTTTTCTGCCTCGAGAGAGAAGCCACCAGCAATGAAACTCCACACCACAGTTATCCTGGTCATAGTCTGGCTTGGCGTCTTCGCTCTGCACACGGCAGAAGGTAAGTGTACAACCTAAGAAAGGAATTGCTCCTCACTGCACTACTGGTCTGAAAAATCAGGCAGGATTCATTCTCAGACAGAGCTGATGCATGAGATCAAACTTGCAAGAAATCCAAATCAAAGCTGCAAGGAAAGGGGCCAAAGCAGAAGGGGATTTATGGGAGATTTCATCTGATGTTGTATTGATTAGTAGGTTGGCTTCTACCTCAATGCAAGGAGAGTTTTCTATGCCTTATAATCCTTACAGAGTTTCTGTGCCTTCTCTCTCAAAACCATGAAAGCTTGAAGATGCAATGCAGTGTGATAGATGCTCCATCCTTACAGACATTCAAGGGCAGACTAGAAAGGGCTCTGAGCAACCTGATGTAGATGTAGGTGTCCCTGTTCATTGCAGGGAGTTGGACTACATGGCCTTTAATGGTCCCTAGGTTCCTTCCAGCTCAGACAATTTTGTGATTCTATCATATATATTTTTTCAATTTTTATTTAAACTCAGACCATATAGCCATAAACAATTTTGATGCCCCGAGATGTTAGAAGTTATTCCAGTTCTGCATATTGAATATTTGCTTCTTTCTAAACAAGTATTTTGGAATGAACAGATAAGAACAAAAAGTGCAAAGAAAACAGGGTATTTATACAAGGTTTTCTCTCCTCCAGGTTTCATACGATTTAATATCTTGTTGGAGATCACTTATGCGCACTGAAATGAACCATGTTTATTAGTTATACTCTGAATGAGTTTACAATTAGTGATGTCTATGTCCATGACTTTTGGATTAGGCTATATGTATCATGTAAGTCTACTACATGTAGCACACTTACACAATTGGCTTCATGCAAAAGAGCACAGAAAAATCACAGAAAACACTAATGCAAGCCATCTGCAAACCCACAAAAGCATGCAGATATAAAAACACTTCACAAAACCACATGAAAACCAAACTGAGACCTGCTAAGCATTCATAAAATGATGTATCCACATGCTGAGTATGTTATCTTAGTGCCCCTAGAGCTAGATCTTTCTACATTCTCATATTTTGATTAATGCTGCTACTGTTCATCTCAGCAACACGTGGCTAAGTGCTACCAACTGACAGTTTGTACTGTCATGTTCCAGGATATATGGTTTGGTTTTGTTCTCAGTTTTAGAGAAGCTCTGCAGGTATTCCTTGCGTTATTCTTTATTCATTTTTCCTGGAAAGGATGTAGTAGAAGGATACTAAGGCTATAGTACAAGGGATATTTTCAGGGATAATAAAAACGTGCAACCACCTTTGAGCTCTTTAATACTACATTTTGAAAAAGCAATTTGAGGGGTGTGGTAAGGTATGTTCTTGTACTGAACTGCAAGAAAACATACGGCACTGCTTGTGACTAATGCAAGAAGAAACTCCTTCAGGCAAACAAATCCCCAAGAGTTAGCAGCTCTGCCAGTACCCATGCACTAGTCATGCTGCAGCCTCTCTGCAGGCTAACGTGTTTGCTGACTGCACATTGCAATTATTTCAAATTAAAAAAAAAAGCTCACAGCTAATAAGACTATTCAAGGAAGATGTTATGGTTAGCAAATTGTACCTGAACTACTTTTGGGCTTCTCAAGCCAGCTTCTCTATACATTCCTCAGGAATAAAGCTCACAATATAGCCGCATTCTGTTTGTCCTGTTGTGCCTTTCCAAACATATCTATCTTTGATTGGTGAAGGAAAACCAGAAGCAGAAGCTTCCAGTAATATATATGTGCCTCACTTAAGCAGCCATTTCTTATTATTACTATGTAATGTGACAGCTGTCCAGAGAATTTTATACTAATACTGCCTCCTTATTAATCACAATAGCATTTCCCTGAAACACATGCAAATTTGGAGGAAAGAGGGGATTGGTTAGCACTCTATTGGGTCTGATACTAGATTTGCAGCAAGCATGCAATGCTGTCAGCATTCTGCCAGTTATATCTCCTATATTTCAACAGTTAGTATGTGTGTTGATGTGTTTTGGTGTGTTTTTAAATGCTAGCTTTGGATGTCCATTGAGAAAGAAGCAGCTTTACTTACTTTTCCTTCAGATGGATAGCAGGGACATAACACTGAACCACATTCAGATGATATTTCAAAATCTATCCAGTAAAGATGCACTACTTCGTACGGGCACTTATATGTAGATGATTTAACCATGAAGATGCCAATGGCATTATAGAGACAGTAGGATGTCTCATAAAAGACACCTTGAGCTCTCTTGTATCACTGGTATTGTCTGCACATCTCATGAGACGCTCATGTTCAAACCATAGCTGGAAATCAGCTGGAACTCTAATTTAGAAGAAAGTTTTGTGGTTAAAATGTGAATACAGTACTGACTGCCTTTGTCATTCATCTGTTCTGCCCCTTGCAGGTAGCACTGCAAGTCAGTCAATGCGCAAATTGTCCTGTGTAAATCTGTCTGCACAGAAACTGGACATCAGAAGCATCGTCAACTATGAAAAGCAGAAAGTTCCAATAGAAGCTGTCATGTAAGTATCTAACCACTGCCAGACTCAACTATACAAACAAGCTTCCATGAAAAAGGGAAGAGGTATCAGAAGACACTTCACAGCCCAGCTTGCAGACTCAGGCTCATTCAGGTCACCCTTCCAGTTCCCTGTGAAGCAGTCAGTCACCTACTGAGAAGGGGAGAGGCAAAAGGTAGAATAACAGAGAGTCTGAAGACACATGTTGCTCACGAAAGCTGGCAGAATTCTCACTGGACAACTACATCTTTCTGCCCAAAAGGTAGAAGAAATCTCAGGGAGGGCTTAGGCACTGAACAGAGCCAAAGTGAAGGGTCCAATGGAAGAGTGTGGAATAACTGTAACACCTGGTAGGAGATGTGTTTGGCCTCTGTATCTCACAGGTGATTTCTAATCAAATCCAGGACACCTATTCCTAGGAAATAACTGAGCATCACAATTTCACATAAATTCTCAGGTTATAGGGAATGCTACATTTTAAATTAAATATCAGCATGTATGCACGTAACCACATATATTACGTACTTACCCATGCCATGAATAGGGAACTGATATTGCTAGCTCCAGCATGCGATATGATTTTACCACACTCGTCCTCCTGTTCTGCATAAAAAAAAACAGAACAGCAAACCTGGCTTTGGAGACCAGAACTTAATGGCTGCCTGGCTTTCCTTCCCCCTGCAGGTTTATCACCACAAATGGTATCAAGATCTGTGTGCCCCCACATCAGAAATGGGTGCAGGCCGCTATAAAAAGAATAGACAGAAGACGTACTACCAGAAGAAGATAATCCTATCCTTGGCAGGCACCTGAGGGCAACAAAATGGAACAGTCATCACTGCCACACACAACAGGGAAGAAAGCCTTGGTATCCACTTGTAACTCCTACTGGCAATAAATTCTCTGAACAAAAATGAACTCGCTGGAATCTATTAATCGCTGATTGAATGTCTGCTGACTTCTTCATGTTATAGCTGGACTCTGATACACCATTTTCTGTCTGAAATGTTTGTCAATATTTATTTACAACTGAACGTAGGTATCTTCTCACCTTTGTTGTCATGACTAGTACAGAATTTAAGGGTGAACAGCAGATGGTTTCACATGTTATAGGGAAGAAAATTACTTCTCACAGAGATGGAAAAGGGTAGACCTCCAGAATGAAGGGGGGTCAATGTTCTGCACTCTGTGCCGAGATTCAGAAGGTTCTATATGATTTTATGGTTACTCAAACTTACATAAACTATAAGAAATAGTGTCAGGCAATCACCTGAGCAGTGCAATATTCAGAAGAAGATCCGCGGGCTTTCTATTCTTATGTGTAGTATTGCACTGTTGGCTCAGATTTTAGACTCAGGCCATGGTGATGTATGCATACTCTCACCAAGGGATGACCTGGAGCAAATTCTGGGCAAGTTTAAGAATGCAACTCTATTCAGACTTGTTCTTGGGAAGACTTATCCTACTATCTGACTTTCATTAGGTTATTTTAGTTACACCTTCATTTGAAACAGAATTGGGGAAAAATAAGGAATCTTGGAATAAGCAAGAACAAACCATGGCTGGAGTCTGTGCTTCACTGACTCATACGAATTCCCTGTCCAGAAAACAAAGTATTTATACATGTTTACTGATGTGTTAAATTCAATATATTCTACTAATGAATTTCAATACTTTTAATAAAGTTACTCTAAGCCTCAAATCAGACCAAACATTTGTCTGCTTGTCTGTGTGTGGACTGGTGAAACACGTATTGAGTTGACAGCTCAAAAGTGAAGTCTTTTGGGCAAGCCAACAAGAGCTGACACTGCTTCCCCCTCAAATAATCTGACTCTGGGCTTCCTATATCATATTTCAGCTGTAAAACCCTTTACATGAGACAGCACCTCATCAAAAGTTTGGGTACGTCAAGTCAGGCCTCAAACAACCCAGTGACGACCCTCACATTATCAGAAGCAAATACACAGGAGCTCTGGGTAAAGAGAGAAAACTGGTGTCCAGAGAACTTGAGCGCCTGAGGACAGCTATAAGCATAGAGACTTCAGGCACTTTCCACTGTATTACCCACATGCGTGTAGCCTGTATTGTGTCTAGTGTAGATGCTGAAGTTCTCAGCATCTACACTAGAAGATAGAATAAATGTTACAACAACCCTAATAAGAAGAGCTTTACAGGTTTAAAGCAATACTGAGATGTTTCTGGAACATGCCAACATATAAATCAGCTTTCTATCATTTTGAATTGCCTAAGAGAAGACCCCAGTCCCTCATATTATAGACAACAGAACCACTTATGTTCTCTTCACCATTATCAGTACATTAGCAGACTACAAAACAAGGCTACCTTTGAAAGTACCTCCGTGGTATGTTGTCTCAGACAAATACAATCTGCTCCCACTTATGAGAGCAGAACTGACTTAAAACATGATTCTGGCAAGCAGGACTTTAAAGCTCATACTCAGTAGTATCTTATCACGGAATTAAATTCTAAGTGAATATATTATTTTTTTATTTTGAGAACCATAACCTGGGGATATATTAATTAAACATCACACAGCAATTAATATTTTATAGCTGCTCATCTTCATCACAGTTCATGAAATAATTAATAATAGCTTTTAAGAATGAATCATCCTTCTTAATTGCACCTTGTTTGTTACAAATTGCAAGATGTGTAATGATCCTTCTGCTGTTCTTGGAGAAAACTGTGGCTGGCCAGTACATTCCACATCTATTTCTTCCAAGTCACCAAAGACTTCTCTGTCTTTCTCTGCCTATCTCACCCCTGTCCTTACTGTAGTTCCAGGTCTGTGCTATTTTTGTCATCTCTAGCTACATATAACCTCGAGGTTTATTTGTACTAGAACTGCTCCTGCCTAGTTCTTTTCCCAGAGGCTCTCAAACTGCTTCTGGAAAATATTACTAAAACCTCTCACACACACACACACACACAAAATGAAGAACTAGAGTGCTGCCGCTGCGTTGAAGGCAAGTAAGGGCCACAGTTCTAGCCTCCATGGTATCCTTAGGAAACATCCCACTAGGAAAAATAGAAGGCTCCAAGGTGCTTTTGAAGATCTGGGGCTGTGGTTGCACTGATGACCTCCTTGCACCTGCCTGCCCACTCATTTCTTCCCCAAGTGAGGTAGGGATCAAAGTGACTGCTTCCCTTTCTGCTCATCCTCTGCTAGTCTTAGTTCAGTAATACGAACATTGATTTTCTTTGACTCCTTTGGTAAGAACTGTGGTTCCCTTTGTCAGAGGGGACTCTCCAAATACACATGGCAGAGCAGTAGGCAACAATGTTTGAAACAACTCAATCATTTGTCTTCTGCCACACCAAAGGGACAGAAGGGATGTGCTGTGAGAAGACCTTTAGCAGAGAAAAAAAACAGCAGATAACACTGTGGACTCAAGTACTCTAAACATTTGTAGCTTCACCATCTTCAGAGAGGGTAAGGACACACTTCTGTGCATGGGGACTTTTTGCATAAAATATACTTCCTGAGCAGCAAATTTATGTAACTGCAGTGGTACTGTTTTCACTGTTTGGTTATAATTATGGAACTGGAAAGTTAAATTTACAGTAACAACCAGCTCTCACCGAAACCATCATTATATCACTCAATCTCAAACTCTCAGTGATGAACTGATTCCTTGATCATGTTTTTTTGCATGACTTCAGTCTCCATCATTTGTGTTTTCACCAGTTGATCATATTTTAACAGATTGTTCAAGACTCTATGTGAGAAAAAGAGAAGTATCTCTGTACAGATATTAATGCATCAGTGAGGCTACTCTGCCAAATATTGTTCCATGACATGAAATTCATAGTAATGGACGAGATAAAAATACTTTCCTTGTCTCTTCCCTGTGAAGCAACGGATCACATGGATTTTGGAAAGTTAAACCTTGTATTTAAATCGCAAATGAATTAGTTACTTAACCCAAGTTACTGAGGTTTGCTGCACATGACACTAATTCAAATTTTATGGTAAGCCAGTATAGTAGAAGGTGAGGGGAAAGGTAGGGAAATAACAAATAGAAAAGCAGTGTCAGGGGGTTGTTGCAGAGAAAGTAGTATGAATTAGCTGCCATTGTGTTCTTCTGAAGTCTTTTAAATACTCACTTTCTCCCTTGAGTTATTACCTCTGTTTGTTGCATGTGTTTTAGGGCAAGTTTCTCATTACCTTGAGGTCGTAGAGGCTTAAAAAATGTGCTGTAAACCTAGAGGTCCTAAGCTTCCACTAGTGAATTTTTAGGAACCAGTAACACCACTACACTGCTAGTGGTTGTCAGTAATTCAGAATGCAAGTTTTAGCTGGGCATTTGATTTCCATGGAGTGGTAAGAATGCATAGTGCTACAATGGGCATCATCATTGCTGCTCACTCCAGTAAACCTGTCTGCTCTCTAGGTATGACTAAGGCTCTTCTTGCAGCAATACTCGTCCTGTTTCAAGGCACTCTGCTGTTTTCTCTTTCTGCCTATTGTGATGCCTATGCACTTACTAAGAGCTATTTATGTCTGCTGTTTCTCACCCCTTCCTATCAAGCCATCCGTGCCTTCAACTTGTACTTTGGTTTAAGAGATCTGAGAATACGGGAACAGACCTGTTGGATCAGCTCAGCAGCACAGTTTTCAAAAATATTCTGTTTTCATGGCATTGTTTACCTTCCCCATTTCAATTAAGAGTTAAAAGCAGCATAGAAGAAACAGAATGCAGCTAATACCCAAGTAGTGAAGAAGGACTATTTTTTCTAATCCTTCTAACTATCTGGTTGAGAAAACATTAAAAAAATGAGCCCACAGGTTCACACTAACAAAAAACAGTGTTTCCACATTTGTACAATCTGCCTGCATGCTTCAACATTTCAAACAGGAAAGGAAGTATGGCAAGCAAACTCTTCTGCTAATCATTTCACCATAGTTAGAAAGAGTATACCTCAGGCCGTATGAGATCCCACCTAGAACACGACTAGAGCAAACCATTCACCTGATCTCCAGGAAGGCTGAGAAGCATGTTTTTTGAAACAGTGAGTAACTATCCCAATATCAAGTACGTGACTGCAATTTAAACAAACCTCCCCAGTTCGAGAAGCTCATTTGAGACATTTCCAGAGCATGTGCTCTGGTTGGAATTCTACTTCTTTGCTCTATTCCTTCAAAGAGATCATGGACAACAGGATCGTATAGCAGGCCCTTTCCTAGACAGGTTTTGTTTCTCCTCTGTCTGCATCTTAGAATAAAAGATTTCAGACCAAATTATTAAGTGTTCTATGCAAAGAAAAAGGCTAGCCTTGTCATGAGTCACAAGAAAACAACTCAAAAAATACACATTGACTTACTTTTACATTTTTTTTGTGCAGTGGCTGTCACTTGATTTGAGCTAATTATTATGTATCATTAATTTTTCTTGCATTAAGTCTCTAAAAACCAGGAGGGAAAAAGGCCATAAAAGCCATTTTACTTTTAGTATCCCAGTAACTGAGACAGATTTGAAAACTTTCTCCTTGTTTCCTGAGCCTTCTCTAGTTTTCTTGGGGGGGAAATCTTTCTTTCTTTTCAAGCACCTGCTGCATGATGTCCACCCTGCTGCCAGCTCCCACATGCCAGCCACTCTGAGACTGAGTTACCTTATCCTCAGTGTTGGTGACCTACACTGCTTAGCACCTTTCTGTGCTGTGTGATAAGAAAATGACTGTTACTAGGGCTCCAATCTGATTCCAGGCATAATCCTACCAATAAACAAACTCTGAACAGGAATTGACACAGCATGAGCTGCCAGTTCACGTGGTATTATCCTTAGGGTGCCCTTTCTAGTGTCCTGGTCTGATGGGGTTTGATTTATTAAGGCCTTCCAGCACAGCATCTTTCATGAGGACTAGTAAAATATTGCAGACCTCCATTTCAAGATTGTTATTATGCTAGAAGAAAGTTAACTGGTAATTATTTACTGCATAGCAACTGATACTTTTAGTCATGGTTTGTATCAAGAAGAAAAACTGAGTCCCATTTAACGTTTTATAACTCACAATAGCTTAAAGTGATTTTTAATATTTTTTTCGTCTGTTTTCCAATTTGCAAATTCTTCTACTATGGAGGATGGCCTCATGAATGGATTAAAACTGGATTTAAATTCAGTTCAGCTCAAAGCCTGGTAATTACACAGGAATAGTCTTGAGAAATGTTAGTGTGCAGTCACTACAACAAATGCTGATAGTGACACTCTGAAATGCTAAACACACTCCTAAAGTCAGAAAGAGATGTTTCCAAGATGATGAAAGGATCTAATTCTCAGAGTAAACTCAAGATTGATCAAGTCAGAGATTTCAGATAATAGCCTAAAATCTGCAATTTCATTCTGTTGGCTAAAGAGTGATATTGATGCACTTACAATCCACATTTTTGATGACTAAATTTAGGTGAGATAAAACTCTTCCGACTATTGCTTTTTTTTGACAAAGCTGAAATTTGTAACTAAGGATTTTACTTCTTGATTTTCTACATAAAAAGATATATTGAATATCTTAATATTCACTAGATCTTATTGATCTATTAAGTTGCTTTTAAAAATTAAGTGTAAGAATTTTGGTTTAAGATACGTATTTTATGGGCTTGGATTTAACTTTTCAAATGAAAAGCTTTCAATTGGAGGAAAAAAACTAGGATAAACTTCACTTTTAAAACTCAGTCTTTTCTCATTCCTCCCTTTTGTGCCTACAATTCAGCCTTTAAATCTACAACCATAAGAAATAGTTATCAGAGAAGATATTGGAAAAAAGCTTTGTGACTGCAACAAAAGACTTAGTAGACTGTAACTGGGTTATTTCATATCAAAAATCACTTCAGAGATCTCAGTACTTCAGCTGACTGCCTGGATTTACAGAAACAAATCTGCAAACTCTCCAAAATGTTTTGTTTTGAAGCCCTACAAACTTCCATGTGGCTCTCTATTTGTGCCCCCACAAAAAAGGCATGATTCCCAATGTGACTTATGGAGATGATTATGTCCTGCAAGACAGTGTCTTCTGCACTTTCCCTCAGGTGTCCCACGTACTTTGTGGTATCAGCCTGAGCTGCCTGGAGGTCAGGAGAAAGCAGAAAAGCTTTGATGAATGCCACTCCACAAAGTGGATGTGCAGTGTCCCTTCCAGAGCTGCTTCTGAAGATATCACTGAGAGTGACCGCTGACTTATACAGCCTGGAGTGATTGGGGCACCTCATTCCCATTTCCATTAACAAGAATATCTTTCCCTGAATGCATGCTCTCTTTTTTTTTTCAGTAATTTCTTGGTCAAAGAGTTAACCTTGCTATTCTGTGTCTCTGCGGGGCACTTTACGTACAATGTTCAAAATCGAGATAGCGCAGTACAGCAGAAAAGTAGCTAAAATAAAACTTACTTCAGAGAATGTCAACCACAACACGCTTTGAGCAGGAAGAACCTTCACAAGGTGGCCACCAACAGGTAATGGACAGGAAGGAGGTGGTTCTCTGTCACCAAAATTCACATTTTTTTCATATATAACCCCTTCCCACTACTCTATTAACCATTTGGCAAAAAGGGACATGACCACTGGATAGCAACACAAACTCCGTGAAAAGGGGCTCACATTAATCCCTTCCTTATCTGCATTAAAATAGAAACCATCAGAAATTAAACTCCGTATCACAGCTATCCTGGCCACTTTTTGGCTTGGTAGCTTCACTGTGCACAACAATGAGAGACACAGGTTTTTAAGCCAAAAGGAAGACAGGAATTCCCAACACTATTGCACCAGCGGTCTGACAAGTTCAGGATTCATTCAGGCCAGAGATGAATCCATGAAATCAAACCAGCAAGTACTGTGCTGTAAGCATCTGCAATATACAACTAGCTGGTTTTGTATGGTGTATGCAAATGACAAGTTAATTTGAAAAGTCTTGCTACAACTTCTACAGTGCACTGCATATTAGAAAGCAGAAGCACAATGGCTGCTTAGCTTTGCTTCTCTGTTAATCCCTTACTACAGCACACTGCAAGATGAGGACTGACCTCCAGTGGGTGCAAGGTGCCATGAAAACATCAGGCAAAAGACATGTTAACAAAGAACTTTCCAGCAGTCAAAAGTGCCTCAAAGTGCCCAAAAGCCCTAACACACGCAAACGGCACAAGATCCAACACTGTTAGGCAAACACCCCCAAGAGCACCTCTCAAGGACTGCATTTTCCCAAAGGACTATTTCCATTTTTAACACTCTTCTCAAAACCACATCATCTTCCAAATATATTCGTAAGGCTCCATTTGTTCCCAAATCTACCCTCTCTCCCACCATCAGATGCTCCCTAAAATGTATCCTCAAAATGGCTCCCAGCACAGCTCCCAAGACCACATGCCTTCCTGAGGCAGCTCCTAAAGTTAAGCATACTCAGAACCACACAGTCTCTCTCCCAAACGTACTCTTATAGCCACAGCTGTACCAAAACCTACACAGAGGTGACAATGCAAACAGCAGCTAGCTAAACATGGTATCAAATATATAAATACAGAAAATATATATGTTACTCCACAAGTAATGCCTCCTATTTATTTCCGTGGAAACTACAACAGACACAAAGAGCACAGCAACACTATTTGAGACAGCAAATTCTCAGCTCCAAAACACAGTTTTTCAACACAGTCACCACCATTAACTATGAATTCTTGCCAGCCATAAACAAGAGCCTGCTTGTCATCCTTTAAAAATCTGCATAGCTGTCTGGAACATGACTTGTCTTTCACATCACTGTCTCCACTGCTGAAACACACCATCCACTGCCTCACTGTGCTCACATCCACCATCTGGTCTCCATAAATGTTCAGCAACTGCCAAAGAATGTCAATGGGTGCCTTTTTTTTTTTTTTTCTGAATGTAGGATCGCTTCATACAAACTTCCGTGTCAGACTCCATTTTGTCAGATGGCCCCTCTGCTGTCATCTGTCACATAGCAACAAAATGTAAAGAAATATTTGTGGAAAGGTTCAAACTCTGCTGTCATACCACAAACATCTGCCTCTGATGTTGTCAGCCAACATAATAAAAGAGAAGGCGTTACTTTTGGAGCAGCCATCATGGTATACAAACTACAAATACCAACTATGGGAAACCACTATTCACTAGGTAGGAAGGAAGTCTCTGTGCAAACACAGGCTCCATTCAACCCTATATTTCCACTTGAATTTTGGGGAGAATAACTACTGTGGAATGTTAATATAACTCTCCAGCTGTAACTGCACCATGTGACAGAATGCCTGCATCATACTGGCCATTGCTAGAGGGGTGGAAGGATGGGGTTTGAGTTCTTCAAGACAACAGCTCTTTGAGTAAATTCATGCTTGCTGAATAAGCCAGAACAGCTCCTTGAAGACATAGCGTATTATTTCACTCATAAAGAGTGAAATAAATTCATAAAGAACTCATAAAAAACTTATAAGGAATGCTGCTTATAGAGCTGAAGAGGACGCTTTGTTGTTGAAACTTTGAAATATATTTATTTTATTTACTGAAATAAAAGGTGGGCCAAAACAATTTGAAAATTCATGTTCACCTTGGCCAGTGATTGAGTTGAGAATACGAACAGCTTATCCCACAAAAATCCTGAAATATTTAAATGCTTCAACTGTCTGTATTTGCATTTCATATTAAAATCTTAGAAAAAATTTAAATTCCACATTTAATTCAAAAATACCTTTGAAAGCCTGAAAATCAAAGAAATGACTAAGATTAATTTCCTGGAAAATGTTTTTTAAGTTTGTGTCTTGGTGTAACTTGAGTCCAAATGTGGAAAGAGTATTCTCACAAAACCTCCCATATCCTGGCATTGGTGCTAACATGGTGTGGGATGAAATATTAAACATATTAGCTGTTACAACTAGTGAAGGATGTGAAAAATCTGAAATCAGGCTGAGGAACTGAGTAAGTTCCAGTAATTCACTTCACACTGGGCTATTACTAAATTAGTCCAGCTTAGCCCTTACTAAGTAAGTACCAAGAGCATTTAGGAGGGCAAGTACAGAAATGGAGGTGATTCTAAATATTTGAGGGCAGCAGAAATAGCGTTCTGATTCATTTTTGAAGCCACTTGACATTTACACATACAACAAAGTGGTGGGCTGACAACAGGGGGCTAATGGAGAGGAAAATACATCAAAGAGGGAAGCCACAATGAACAAACCAATTGTTGCATGAGGGTGGCTGGGGAAGGTCCAACAAAATCTCATTTTTATTCAACAACTGTGGAAATTATCTTGCAGGATGCAGCTTGCTTCAGTGTTCAGTGATCCTAGTCAGGCACTGCCCTCAAAAAAAAAAAAAAACAAACCACAAAACAACTACCATCACCAATAAAACACACAGATACCACGCTCACTGAAGAGCAGGGAGAAGAAATGAACACACTCAGCTGCACTTTTGAATTGCAATTTAATACAGTGAGGTGTTATTTATGGTCACCTAGCCACAATATACCTTTTAGCAAATATTTAAGAGCTGCCCAGGCTTACACTTATAAAATCAGTTCTTTGATTAGAGAACTTAGTGACCAAAGAAGGAAGAATACCCTTAAACCTAGGAAGCTTGTAATTCTGGGAGTCAATTAAAAATATATTTAACAAATCAAGTAACATGCAATTATTTCCTTACGAATTTAAAGACACTGCTAAATGAAATAGGATGCCCCTAAGGAATGCAAATTCCCTTTGTAACAGCACATCATCAAAAGAGGAAGGGATGGAAGGGAGGAAAAGTCTGTACTGTTGTGGTTTAGGCCCATGATCAGTTAACGACATCTGGAAGAAAACATTATCACCTTAACACTGCAATTAGTTCATTTCCCGTCTCACTTCTATTATCTCAGATTAATCTTCTATGGCCATGCTCCCTATCTATCCTTACTGTTTTACAGTAAATAAAAAAAAACCTATCCTGTGTTTCAGCTGGCACAAACCAAAGGTGGGTTCATGAAGCCTCCTATTCTAAGTATATCCACTGTCACAAGGGGCTTGTTTTTGCCACAAGGACAGTCTTTGCAGGCATCTCTGGAAGAGAAGGAATACTTTCTAGAGCACAGCAAGTACAAGCAAAAAACTCATCTTCCAAGTTCTGTAACTTTCTTGAAAATGCTGTTGGACTATCTTTCCAAATTCTAGATCTTATGGACTAAACATGCAGTGCTATTTATTTCTCTAATTATTATATTTCAGCTCAGCTGTGATTCTGGGACACAATCAAGTTCTTCTGCCTGTTCATTTGGTGCTATTTATTATTTGGCAAATACCAATTACAGCTTCTTGGTCATCCCTGTGACAGACAGATGTTGTTGGTGCTCCTGCAGTCAAATGGAAACCAGATCCAGAATTATTCACTCAGCCCAGCAGCACCAGACAATTACTACCCTCTTATTTGGACTGAATTCCCTTCAGTGCCAGCACATATTTAGCAGAATGCAGATGAAGAACTTGTTGAATTTGGCCCAGTAATTTTCATTTGCCAAAATCATGATTGCCGTAGCTGATTATTCCTATGGGAACTCTTCACTGTTGCTCAAGTGTGAATTATTGGAAAGTGTTTCACATTTCAAAAGAAATGATTCTGATCTTATGGAGCTGGATGTGGGAGACTAATGCTACTTTTGAGATTGTTCGGATCAACTAACCTTCAGCCCCTTTTCTCTGTCAAGCTCTCCTGTGAATTTCTTTAGCACTGTATGAATGACTGCCTTTCTGCTTCTGCTCCTGAGTGGTATGGACAACCACAGTTGCACAAGATTCATGTTTACTTCAGTCAGAGTTGTACTTTCAAGTCTCTAGATGCAAGCTAGTACAGTCAGTGAGGAGCCAGCGAACCTCCACATACAGCTAGGTAAGGTAAGAAGGCAAAAGAACTGCCAAGTATGAAATAATAACGCATGAGACTGCATTTCCATGTGAGCTACTCCATCTCTCTTCCTGGTCTCAGACCAAGTCAGCTAGAATTACAGACACGCAAAGAAACATCTCTCTTTACTGTACTTGGGTCAGATTCTTTGGCGTCAATCATGGATGCCCCCATTAACTTTCAATTCAGCTGACCTAAAATAGTCCTGCAGTTTAAATTCACAAATTACAACCTTAACTGCTTCATTTCATTCTGCTCTTCACTCTGAAAACATGTGCTGAACTGATATTAAGCTTACAGATCAAGAAGGAAGTCCAAGCATCCACATAAACTCCTGCAGGCATATCCTAACCATTGAAATTGCTGGTGATGTTCAGCCTTTCTGTAGGAAGAAGTAGCATGTCTTTGGTATGCCCAGTGACTATTCAGGTCGCATGTGCTTCCTCTGGGATGGAAGGTTGAACAGTCCTTTTATCAGAGCCGTTATGCCAGTGACCATCCTTTGCTAACTCTACTTGCTTAGCTAAGCATAAGCAAAATTCTCCTTACACAAATGATTCCAGTGTTGTCAAAAGCACTTTTTTTCCTTTTTTTAAGCTATACAGCAGGAGAGTTCTCCATTGAAAAAACAGTTAAGTCCCATATGTGATGTGATGAGGAAAACAACCTACATTCTAGTGTGTTGTGTGTTGATAATGAATGATTTGAACTTGAACACAACTTGGTAACAAGGAACATCCTTATAACAATTAAACCATACCAGTCCACATCTGAAGACTAAGAGTTTTATTTAGCAAACCGTGATACACGGGGTTTGTTTGATGTATGAGAGACTGATAACAGGCTAAAAGAATTGTACTCCCTTATCAATAGCATTGTCATACTTTCTGTAGGTAAGTAAGAACAGGGATTTGAGAAGACACCTGGCAGCCTATTAACCATGAAGGAAGCACTTTTGGCCAGCCAATGGACAGC
Organism: Chrysolophus pictus; assembly: GCA_037305975.1. Taxonomy (NCBI): domain Eukaryota; kingdom Metazoa; phylum Chordata; class Aves; order Galliformes; family Phasianidae; genus Chrysolophus; species Chrysolophus pictus. The sequence continues at coordinate 111,795,967 of CM074576.1, read as the reverse complement.
AATGCATGCCAACACTGCTTGTGGACATCACTGAAAGGTCTAGAGCTATCTCAAGGACCTTGAACTGACCTTCCTGCAGAATCTCTGGATAAACTGAGCTGCTGATCTCTCAGATTTTTCTGTTTCATAACCTCCTCTGGGTGTTTTCACAGGTTGCATTGGGCAGCGTGGATCTAGATTTTATAAAGAATCTCTCTTCTTGCTCTTTCAGGTAGTACCCATTAAACAGTATTATGAATCCTGAGAAGGAAGACTAGTTTTGAAGGTGTTCAGGCAGAAAATGTGCATCAGGTTGGAGGCCTGTGAGTCTATAGATCATCTCAATACTTTTATATTGAATTATAAAACCAAATTACTTTTCATATGGGGGATAGCCTCTGTGGTCACCAGCTTGTGACTAACAGGAAAAACAGCCAAGGGCTGTAACAGTAAAGATGCCAATAGTGTTTCTATAGCAATCTTTACAAGCTTTATTTTTTTTTTACAGCTGAGAAGGTAGGATGGTATATGCAGGGCTGAAAATTCAATCTGTGCTTGTTTTGTGAGTGCAATGCACTTTCCAGCTATGGTCAGGTGACTCAAAATATAATGTTCTCTCCCTTCTAAACCATATAATGAGCATCAGAGAAAAGCTAAGCTGGCAACATAAATAGGATGCCTTCTGCTGACAAGAAAAAGACGTTTTATTTTGAAATACATGTATCAGCTATTTGCCAGGGGCAGACAAGCCCTTTCTCCATGTTTATTTATGTAATCAATGCTAAGATAAACTTGATTCTCTCTCATTTTCAATTCAAGGCAGTCCATTGTTTTTCTTCATATCATTATGTTAGCCATTGTTTAGCAGAGTACAATAAATGGAAGAATTTTGTTACACCAATATTCTTTTTTTGGCAATCTAGTACAATAGAACTTCAATGCTATTATTTTGCACCTACACTATCTTTCACCCAAAGCACCTCTTTACAAATCCTTGTGAAGCAAAGGCTTATTTCTTTCACATGAATGCACAAAGAATTATATGAATACTGAAATTCAGCAGCTGTGTAAAACTGTTCAACAGCAGTGCTCTCCAACAATCTAGCATAGAAAGAAAAATACTAAGGGCTTGCAGGTGAGCTGGAGAATCATAAAGCATTGTCTTGAAATCAGTCTAATGGAGACCAGCGCTGACTTGAAGTTTCACTATTCCAAAACTGTAACTAGAGCACCACATGGCTTTTCTAACATTGAAAAATATGATCCACTAAGATCAAAATTCAATGTGGAAATGCCGCAATTTGAAAGATTTTTCTTGATTCATTGCCTGGTTCCTTCCCACTAGTCAAAAAAGATTCCAAGAGACTCCATGAGACTCCATACAGACTCCAAGAGGATTTCACAAATTTCCATCAAGATCAGACTTGTCTCAAGGAGACCAAACTGCACCAAAACTCGGTGGCACATGCTATAGTGAGAGAGTGGAAGTGCAGATAACTACAGCCTAACTGTTTTCTCAGAGTTTCTGTTGCCCATGCCATGGTGCCAGCAGGGAAGATGGTGATACTTCAAAGCATCTGTGATTCTGACTGAGTAGATCATGTGTGAGTTGCATGTGACCCCACGACAGCCCATGTTCCACCATTTTCTTGAAGTACTGTGCTTTGAAAATCCATCATTCCAAATCATGAAAGTTTTGGGATCCGTGGCACTAGATAAGCAGATAATGTAGGATTCCTCCAAAGAAATGGAATGCTGGACACACGGACTTTTACATTTGGACCCTGAAAGTCCAAAGAATTCTTGCTCAAGTCAGCATGATCATAGTTTATCAAATACACTCTACTTACCAAGGCATCCCAGTTGTCCTTAAATTCGTGGCAGCAGCCTGCAAAATCCCCAGAACTATAGCCAGGATGTGTTTTAAAATGAAATAACTCCGTTTTTTTTTTGCCTCAGGATTGAAAAAATGTGGTTGTAAGGAAAGTTCTGGAGTTGTGCTTTTTTTTTCCTGTTTCCGAATGGAAACAAAACACTTTTTTTTCTTTATTTTGTGATTTCCCATGAGTCAATAAAGTTGAGTTTCTACTCCCCCTAGCTGTAAAACCTAGTAACACATCCACAGCCTTTCCTACCTGAAAATGCATTGTTGCATAGTGAAGGTCTGTTAAGACTTAATGGCAACACCAGCAGTTAGGTATTGATAAATCTTACATATTTATCGTGTAAAGGTTAAAATAAAACAGAATTTGAGTGGCATATCTATTGTTAAACTGCTGGTAAGCATTAGAGCTAGAAACAGGTCAAGAGTCCTTGTTCCAAATCATTCTTAATAGTCTTAGAAAATACTCCAATCTGGAGATTCTTGTCTTTATTACTGTTTTATATAGCAGTTCATCTAATTAAAATATCTTAAGCACTACACAAGAGTTTCAAGTAGTTTAAGTCATCTGTTGCTTACTTACTGCTTAGTGGATTCTCTAAACACATCGGGTCTCAGCCACCTCCAGAAAAGATCTATCAGAGACCTCTGATCTGCCTGAAATGCAAGAATTTCCTTACTGTCCATTCAGTATAGATTCTTCTTATTCATTTTCCAAACAATTTTGTATGTATATTCACACCAAAGTACAGAAACACTTCCTATATCTAAAAAGAACCCCAAACAAATGATGAACAAACGTGTGTAACATAGGAAAGAAAAAAAAATGTTTTGATAGTATGAGATTGACAGTGGAGTTGATTATGTTTTGTGCTTTGATTCATTATAATCCTCAAAATAGAATGAATGTTGTTAGGTAGAACTGAAGTCCTGCGTAAATCAGTCATCAATCTATATTCTGATTCTGTGGTGTCTAGCATTCATTTTGCACTAGAACTCATATCTGAGTGTGGAAAGGGAGGCTCTGAGCAAGAGAAGTGTTTTCAGAGCTCCTCGCTACAGTTTTTTTTTTTTAACTCTGTAAATCAATGACTTTTTTTTCCTAAGATTCAAATTTCAGGAAGGGAAAAAAAGAGTCTCAAAAATGTGATAAATTATTTGTCTTTTTTCATTAGATCAGTGGTACATTCACTAAACATGCAGAACATCTCTAGCCAGAGTGGCTAAGTACTTTTTGGTTTAAAGTTCATTTCTAAGGTGGCAAACCCTAAGGTAATTCATGGCAAAGGAAGTTTTCCAAAAGCTCTAAGGTATTGCAGCAAGCCCTACTACACTGTCTAAGTTAAAACTCAGTAAATATTATCTAGCATATAACAAAGCTCTTTACACCACTGAAATCTCTCTTTCTGCCCTTATACACATACTTTTAGAAACTGAGCATCCCATCTCAAATGACATAACTAAAATGCAACTGAATACATTGATACTTGGTGAATCCACGACACCAGCATCATTTTCATTGAGGGCAGTGTTTTTGAACTGCTGGCTATTTCTGAAAAGAAGTTCAAAAGAAATTGTGTATTAGACAGATACACGCTACCTAGACAGAAGGACACATTATTTTTACCAGATGAATTTTCAGAAATAACCAGCTCTGTTTCAACCTCCTCTATGTATATAAATCACTACAGGCATGGTAAGATTCTTACCACTGCACACTGCCAGAATTTGTTACATCAGTCCACAAGGTATACTGATAGAACAGATCTATAAATAGAGATTTAACTAGCCAAAGTCTCCTTGTTGCTGACATTCGAGCTTGACTTTCCACAAAGGAGCTGAATGGATTGCTCAGCTGCGCAGTGATAACCAAGATTTTCGTCTTGAGCCTTTCCAGTGAGTAGGCAAGGGTGTTTTCCCTTGGCAGTCTATTTCAGGTTCACAAGCGTGACTGCTCTACTGTGACTTATTTTAAAGCTCTGTCAGCAGATTCCTCATCTCAGGCTCTGAAATCTGAAGTTTAGTCCCTCTAGCCTTCCCAGAGGCAGCGGATGCTCTCTGAAAGCTTTTATAATTCCACGATGGATAAAAGCCTATTAAAAATGCAGGTATTTTCCCAATATTAACATAGGCTTTAAATGGGATGAAAAAAAATAGTAACAGCTTAGAGTGCTGACTTGGTACTTTCCCTTTGCCAAACAACTGTCCTGTACTGGAGATCAGCTTCTCTCTTCAGCCTCCAAAAAGGCCATCTTATTTTCTCTCACAGGAGCTGACCTTGTACTCTGCTGATGGTGAGTGCTGCAATTGTGGCTACATCTCAGTAAAAAAAACATCAGTTTTTTTTATTTGTCCCTAATTCTCTCCTGGCAATTGTCCCTTTCCTTCGGCAGCACTAAGTGAAAGGCAGTTCTAAGGACAGATACCCACACCTACACAAAACTCTACAGGAAGCAGGCTGTGTTTTGTGTGAACACAAGGTAAGTCTTGTGTAGAACTAGTGTAAGATGACATAGGGGGAGGGGACTTCAGTGACTGCTTTCCCCATTCTTTTTCCTGCTTTCTGTTCCAAACTCGTGCCGCTGTCCCAGTCATTTCTGCTGCTTTCCTTGTCACCCTCTTTCAAGTTATACCTCTTATTCCACCACACACCCATACACAATACTCAGGTTTGAGAGTAAAGGAGGGTTGGAAAGATACTGGAAGGGCAATCATGGAATGTCAGCTATATAAAACCTGGACACATTTACCTCAGTGGAGCCAGAAGTAGGACTGAGCAGGTGAGCACATCCCTGAAGCAGCCTTTGGATTGAGTTTCACTGATTCATTTTTATGCTTGGCACTTTCTTTGATAAATGCTACAGAGGGAAAAAAAGAACAGGTAACACTAACAGTTTATTAAGCTACATTCTCCAGAGGAAAACAGCACTTGCTTCATTAATGAAATATCTCTAGGGAAACCATTCTGTATTGTCCAAAGAAGCTTGAAGGATTCCTCTTAAAACTATAAATGCAAAGGAAAAAACAAAAGAAACCAAAATGCTAGCATGAGAATCTAGCAGAGCCTATCAATGGCCTTTTGTTCTGTTCTAGAAACGTAACTACATAAAGAGTGCTACCCCAGGACCCCCAGAACAAATCCATTCCTGCACACTGTTTTCTAACTCCCCATCTTTACTAAGCCCACACAAAATTTAGTTAAGAATATTCAGTCATACATAAGCCTACAGAGATATGGTTATAGAACAGATCCCAGGAAGTACTTTGAAGGCTCTAGGCTTCAGTCACTAGGAATGATTTCAAGAGAAGTACGAACATCACTAGAGAATAAAAAATTACAGTCTTCTCAGAATTTTATTTATTTATTTTTGGGTGGGGAAAGACCTGACACTTTAATACTGCTGCATAAACAACAAATCAACACTTGGTTCCCATAAGTCAGAAAGAATTTGTACTCAAAATTAGTGAAATAGTGGGAACTATTTCATAGTCTTCAGCAGTAGTAGTTTAAATATTGCAATGAACTGGGATACACTGACAATGATCCAAGTTAGGGACAATTTTTTAAACATGATCAGTCCCAACAAAATGCATGTTCAACATTAACTATAGCAGGAACACTTAATAAATAGAAAGTACAGTCCATATGACTTTTTTTTTTTTTTTTTAAGAAATTTCTTTGATGTGAAATTTCACAGATATAAAGATTTAGACCACCTCTGCCCAGCACCTGTCTGCATTTCTACCTGCCTATACAAATTTACTGAGACCAGGCCAGGAGTCCCAGAGTTGGCCAGATCCATCTCTGCTGAAATTCCACCAGCTTTACTCCAGCACAGACTAGCGTATCTGTCTGCAGTTCCAGTTCTCAAGTGCAGCAAAGCAGAGAAAATCCATTTTCGTTAGGAATGTAAACTAACGCACCAGACAAATATGCCTCACTGGAATAGCTGAGACAAAAAGGCACATGCATCTATCTGCCAGTTCTGTTACATGATCATGAAGTCCATCAAACTGACAGAGGGTGAGCAGCAAGAGAAAGGTGACATCTTATCTCGCTGGAGCATGATTTACCGGAGCTTATCTGCTGGAGTCCTGGAAGTCAGAAATAAAAGAGCAGGGCTGGGAAACTGCTACCCCAGCTTCCTTTGTGACAGCTAAGGGGAAAAAAAGTCTTTGCAAACTGTATTCCTGGGCACACTTCTAGACCTGACTTTTTGGCTCAGTCCTGATTGTTTTTAAAATGTTACTTTTCCAAATGCAAAGCAGCAGTAGGAGCAGCACCGTGTACTTACAATAATGAATTTCAACTTCTGTGTATTTGTATGAAAGGCTGACATTTCTGAGGGAAGGAGCTATTCATGAACAGTCAAACATCCTATATTTTCACTGAAAAAAAAAAAAAAAAAAAAAAACCTCAAACACAAAAAACCACCAACATCCAGAATCAGAAATTTTCCAGTTGATTTCAGGGGAACATCATGAAAAGTCCACTTCTTCCTAATGCTGTTGGTGAGAAAGTATGATGTATCACCAAATAAACAAATAAATACACCTGCCCCTAGATAATCTTTAGATTCATGTTAGCAAGATGAAATTGAAAAGATGACTCTTTTTCCTGGAAAGTGCATCCATGGTCCTTTCACTTCAGCAGTCTCTGAAAGCTATGCATCTGTTCCCAGTTCCTTATTATTAGCTGCTGACAATATTTCTACAGCCATACCACCAGACTCAGACTTACAGAAGTTTTAAAAGGTCCTGTCTCCTATGAAGAAGGCTTGTGCAAATCAGATTAATTAAGGATAAATAAGATAATATGCAAACAGAGCAGAGTTGGACGAAGGAGCTCCGCAATGAAAAGCATATCCATCATGTCAGAGCTTGAGCAAATCACTTTAAATTCTGACGTTAGAAACCTTCCCTTGGGGTTCTGTGGGACAGTAAGCACCCTGGAGTTAGAGCCAAGCCGTCATCAAGGTTTAAAGAAGGCTGAGGTAAACGTACAAAGGCACAGAGATATGCTGCAAAAGCTCCAGATCTTCCAAAGAAGGGCTGATCTATAAAAATATGGGGCCTATCAGTCAGAAAATACAGTGTGCTTGGCACAGGAGTAGGATATCTGCTGTTAAAGGCAGAAAAATCAGAGAATACTCAAAGACACCAGCTCAAAGCTGAATGAGAAAAAAGCCCCATAAGCTTTGTAGAGCAAGCTCTGAGAAGGACGGTTATTACACATGGTCCACTTAGCATTAATGATTTTTCTAAATGTTTGTTTAAAACTTAAAAGCCACTAAAATATGAATCAAAGAACAAAAAAATCATTAAATGCAAAATTTAGAGTTACTGTCCGCTCTGATCTCCATTAGTACATTTCTTAATGGAGCTCACATGCTTAGGTAGAACAGGATGTGCTTCTCCCCTTCCCTACACTGCCCTTGTCTACCAGGCAGTTTGCTCTACCTTGTCTGCTCTGAGCAGGGACCATTCCCACCTGCGGCCCTTTCTGTCTTCGCTTTTTTTTTTTGGAAGTGTCTGAGGCAAGGGCTGCCTCCCAGCCTCTCCTAAGGACTGAGAATCTCCCCACAGGAGATGCAGCTTCTGGTGCAGCAAGGCTCAGATCTCCACGTGCAACTGCTATCATACAGCTATGAGCAGCAATAGAGGTGTGCTAAATTCATTAGGAATCTCGTTTAATTTAAGCCATTTTCTAGGAAGTGCCACACCACACAAAGCGTATGTGATATTCAAAGCACTCATTATGTTTAATTCCAAAAGGGGCTTCTTTAAACAGATACGCTTCTGTTTAATACTGAGATAACGAGTGCATCAGAAAGAAAAGCTTGAATTTAGGATTCAGGTATAATTCATGTCCAAAACAGCCTGGAAAGAAGAAACAAGAAATATCAGACCAATCAGATCTTACTATGGCAAGAAACAAAAGTAACAAAACCACAGCAAATACAAAGATCTGAGGGAAATGAAGTTAGAAAAAGTCCAGCTGCATCTTCAGTTTTAGATCTTAAGATCTTACTTTAAGGATTGTATTTCCTGCAGCACGAAGTCTAAAAATCCCCATTGCATCAGTCTGGGGTCTGGACTTGCAAGCAAGTCACACCCTGTACTGCCAGAGATGTATGAGTGTCTGTGAGATGGCTCCTACTACAGCACACTCCAGATAGTTTTTAAGTTTAAAAGACATCCCAGATAAACCTGGCCTTTGTACCTGACAGCCAGAAAATGTTGACAACATACATCTCTGAGCCTGCTTCTTCAATTATAATTCCTTTTCTTGGATACTTTTTTTGCAGCTTCTTGCACATACATAATGCTAACACAGTAACTTATTTTACTAGTGTTTTGGATTATTACTCCGTATAGTCAAGAGAAAATGCTAGAGAAATCTCATTTCAACATTCATTTGGCAAAGAGAACGATTTATTTGATGATAGATGACATTTTTCCCCCAGCAAGATTACAGTGCGCGTGGATTCTTCTACTGCTTCCAATTACCCAGGCCGTTTGTCAGGAGAGGGTGGCAGTTCAAAACTCATGACCGTAATTAGTTTCTTTTCTGACATCCCAAAGATGTCCATTCTGATGTTAGATCTGCACCAAAAATGGAACCGCTTTAACCTAGCCAGGCCCCCACTCTCTTCCAGAGTGCCTGGTATGTCACAGACCAAAAAACAGAAGCATAAACGTAAAAGAAACAGTTCTGTTCTCCAGCTGACAGAACAAACATAGCTGGAATGTACTTTATGCAAACTGTATATACAAATAAGGAATTATTTTTGGTGTCAGCTTGACTTTCTCCCCTAGCTTTTTATCTTAAAAGGAAAGCTGCAGATACTGTTCTAAAAAGAGAAAGGCTCACAGATTCACGGCAGTCTGCTAAAAATTAGATCGACTCAGGCAATGTGCGCTGTTTAATCTGCAGGGAGGTATTTTCAACGAGAAGTCTCCCTCCTCTTTGATCAGCAGCTGCAGGTGACGAATACTTCAGCACCGCTTAAGAAGAAAACTCTTGCAGGCTCACTGCACAACCAAGCAGAGCCAGCTGAGGGCATTTCATCGGTACACACCAACGCAGCTCAGATGCCCAAGGATGAGAGACCAGTGACAAGCCACTCCTGCCAGGGCAAGGGGTGGGAAGGAGGAAGGGTAGAAGCTAGAATGAGGAGATGCGGGATGTCAAACCCAGTTGCTGCAAGGCCAGTGGCACTGTGGGTCTGGCAACAGCAGAATCACAGGGCCTCGGCACAGGACAAGCAAGCAGTCCCCTTCCTGCTGACAGTAGCTGACTTAGCCTTGGGCAGCTCCTGCTTCCTACACCTGCAGCTGGCCATGTGAGAAAGGATAGATGATGATAACTCAGAGTTTTGATTACTCTTGGAGGTCATCCATTTCTCAGCATCCTGTTTTACGAGCGGAGTGTACGATAGCACCAACGTTGGTGCTATCTTAGGACAAGCTGTAGCGGCCTTAAGTTGCAGCAGGGGAGGCTTAGGTGGATATTGGGAAAAATGTCTTCTCAGAAAGAATGGTGAGGCATTGACACAGGCTGCCCAGGGAGGTGCTGGAGTCACTGTCCCAGAGGTGTTCAAGAGCCACATAGATGTAGCACCGAGGGTTAGTGGGCATGGTAGGGATGGGATGACAGTTGAACTAGGTGATCTTAGAGGTCTTTTCCAACCTTAATGATTCTGTGATCCATTTAGGCCTTCAAATTCAGCAGGAGAAGCCACGCGAGCCAGGATTAACTGAGGAACAATATACATGTAGCACTTCAACTGTTCATTCCCAACAAAACATTTCATTATTTTAACTGTCAATAAACGTTATGTGTGCCTAAAACAATATTGAGTGGCTTACTTATAGTTAAAAATGTGTTGGGGAAAAAAATTTTCCCCAATAATAAAGTGAGAAAAACTTTACCTTTACCCACCATTAAGACAAATAATTGTGAGTAGGAAAGAAAAATCTCATTTCAAGCTTACCCCTTTGATTTAATGTAAAAGATCATTTTTCTTGCAGATTAAAACAGAATTCCTTTACATCTTAGGTTCAGAAAGTAAGAAAAACAGAAGTATTTTAAGACAAATGGAAATAAAAATCACCACCTCACAATATTGATTTGACCTGTAAACTTTCACACGTCTTTTCCTCTGATGAAGTACCATTTTATAATTGTTTTAATTCAAAGACAGCATTTTTCCTGTGGAAATTTTCAGTAGAGTTACTATTGTGACAGCAGCAGACCAGCCTACAGAGCTCCGCAGCTCTTACTTCACCTTGTGCAGAACTGTCATGCTACACATTGACACTTCCTCCAAAACTTTCCCTTCCACTAAAAAAGATTCTCGCCTGTCCCATTTGTGTTCCTCCCCAGTGACAACACTTACTCTGCTTTACACATCATTTCTTTTTCTTGCCATACACGTTTCCTGGCTCCCTCCCTCCTGGCTCACATGTCAAGGGCCAGTGTTAGGAAGAAAAGTGAGAAGTCTTGTCTGGAGAGCAGGGTCAGCCATGGAGGGCCTTCTTTCAGCAGGATGACAGCATTGGTCACACCCCTTTTCACCTTTACAGTGGCTGGTCCCCATCTGGGAATTAGCTGGTTATCTTCACAGATTAAGTGCAAGAATATAAAAGCATTCTTAATAGGATCATCCAAAATACAAGCAAAACAAAGAAACCCACTCATTTCCTGTTCCTGTGCATCACTTGCATTGGAAGTCACAACCATGACCTCAGTCTCCAGTTTCCTAAGGGTCAAGAGGCAACTCATGCACCACATGCTCCTCAACCTACATAGTCAAGATGAGCAATAAGTGAATGCATCTCCGCCTGTTTCGTACGTGGCATGAAATCAGAGAGTGACTTGCTCAATTAAACAGACCAAGGGACTCAATGCAGCACTCCTGGCCCTCAGCTCAGCAACTAAATCACACTTTCTCTTCTCATTCAGAGCTGTCCTGGCAGAACAAAGGAATTTATACATCAAAGATCAATCCTATCCTGGCTGGATGATGAACAATATAAAGCTTAGAGAATTATTCTATCACCATTCAGATAGAAAGATAACCTTTCCACCATGAAACTGAAGCATACTTCTTTCACAGTTACTGCTGAACTCATATTTCCCATTGAAAGGCAGGGGTTTTTGTTGTGGTGTTGTTGTTTGAGGGGGTAAGGGGGCACTGCAGCTTTACTAGAACTGTAAAATTCTGGAAAGCTGAACTGAGAAAACTACTTCTGGAAAGTATCTGGCCAGAATTCTTGGATAAAGATGGAAGTGATACTACAATCTTTTCAGATAGATCTCTGACCTTAGAAATAAGGTCCAGCTTTTCAATTGGCCCTTAGAAAAAGTACTAATTAAACAGCAATAAAAGGTCAAGACTAGCAATCTTGGCAATTGGAATCAATTCCTTGCCTATTGAGAAGGCAAGGAATCTATCTAAAGCGACTGCTCCATCTTTTGCAATGACACCTGCCCTTGATTTGTCTAATGAGACACTGTAAGAGCTGCTGCTTTGGTGACTTTTACTGTTTGGATGGTTTTGTTGTGTTTTTTTTGTTTTTTGTTTTTTTTTTTTTAATTGGTGGTGTTGTTTTGTTTTTATGATTATGGGTTTCTTTTCCGTATTCTCTCAACAAAACCAAATATCATTTTTTACTCCAAAATTGGTCCTTAATACAAGCAAAAAAACTTGTGACTCCACTCAATGCATTTGGATGAACGACTATTTTAAAAATTATTTCTCTTTTTTTTTTTTACTTGTCAGAAAACAACTTTTTTTTTTTTAATTGGCAAAAAATAATTTGAGGAAAGCATCCTTAAACAAAATTCAAGCTTAAGCAGCTTGAATTAATCAAAAAAAGAAAGGTAGGTAAAAAAAAAAGAGGAGGAAGAGGAGAACAACAACAACAAAAAAAGGAAATAAAAAGAATTTATCCCTCCAACTGAGCATTCACCCCAAATCAGGAAGTTTTTGTTGTGTATTGACATTTTATTGCGCACAGTGTGTATAACCATATATATATACGCACACACACAAGATCCAACTTTCCAAAGCCTGCAGGACCATTAGAAGAACTTTGTGTCAATCACTTTTAAAGAATAAGAAATACTGAACACCAAGTAGCAGTATCTAACTACAAAAGGTGTTTCGTTCTCACCATTAGCTGTTTGCAAGTAAAACCACATGTTTACATGCTAGAAAGGAAGCAGGAAACCTCTACAATACTTGAGGAGTTAGGTGTATTTTGACAGGTATTTTTTGTCCATTCTCTGCTTTCTATCTCTCTTTCTATCTTCAGACAGTCTATAACCTAGGTTATAGTAACTTCTGACCTTTTAAATTAGCATTAGCAAAGATCTGGGAAATATGTAACTTGAACAGCATTTAGAGATGCAGACTGAGAGCTTTTTTTAAAAGCTTCTTACAGGTTAGCAACTTCCAATTGTAATTACAAACATTTTTGCTGGAAAATTTGAATACAGGAGCCCATCTGGATTTGCTGTTTGAATCATAAGCCTCAGCCATCACCACTGAATCTCAGAAGAACTTGCTACTAGTTTTCACTGTGGGTTGAATCAAACCCTAAGACTTTCAGGAGCATCATCTTAAAGATGAAGAACCACATGAACTGACACTGTTGTTGTGGTTTAGGTATCGTAACAGACAATAGTTGTACAAAACTAAACCAAAATGCCTCCAAAAACCCCGCTTGAAGGCCTCCCAGCCATTTGTACATTTCCATGAGTTAAAGCGAAAGCTGTTTGGAGAATGGAGTAGGTGTGGAAATGACTCTAAATCAGCCTCAGCTATAACCACAGAGCTGGAGCATCTGTGACGCTGGTGAGACAGGCCAGGCAACCCACAGCATGCAAGGGCCCTCCCTGCAGTGGGAGCCCTGTGCTATGGGCAAGACAGCCCTGTTCTCCTGAGGTTGCTGAAGGAGGAGGCAGTCAGTGAAACAAGCCAATAGGCTTCTCTTAAGTCTTTCACATAACCGAAGACAGAGGAGGGTCTTCAATCATCTTTCAGTCCAGTAGGCAGCAGTGCATCCCCCAGAAACTAAGTGTGGAAATGTGTGCATACATCTACAGGTACGCAGCTCCAATGTGCGGGACACACTTCCTCTGCTTTTTGACACCCACAGAGAAGGTGGACACATCTCTCATAAATCCCCTCAGCTCCCTTTTATAATTCAGCACAGGATAAACAAGTACTTCTACAATGCCATTCAGTTAGCCGGATCTAGAGAACTACTTTCGGAAAGGGAAAAACAAACCACTGATATGGCTGTTGTTCTCTGCCTAACAAAGAGAGAAGGCAGCTACGCTGGGTTATGTGAACTACGCCTAAAATCAGCTTGCAGAGTAAAGCAGCAGCACGTACAGTAAATCACTGTGTCTCCTTTTTAATAAGGGGGCTGTAAACTACTGTAAAGATAACTATTTTCTCCCATCTAGTGGTGGATCCGCATTTTAAAAGGTTAGAAGGATCGTGAGGCCCTGCTTTCATGGTCTGGGCGTGCTTTTGCCCTTCTGCTCCATTTTAAAATGTTCCTCCCATCTTAAATGACTGAATTTTGAAACAGCTGAAGGCTGAACACAGTACCGCTGTTCTGCATGTCCCAGAAACCAGGTCTGAGAGGCTGGAAACAGTCCTCACTTCCCAGTTCTTTGTTTTAACCTCTTGACCACATTATCTCTGCTTTGAAGAGTGCTTAAAATATATGAAAGATGCAAATCTACCATGCTAGTCATTAGCTAGTTATTTATAGATTGACTACTAGGGATAGCCTCTTCATGATTATAGCATGGGATTATTTTTAGCCCTCCTAAAGAGCCTTGTTACTCATCTGCAGAAACTGCCATTGATATGTCACATCTGCTTCATGGTCAGCTTTAACTGTTTCACCAAATGCAAGTGAAGGATGTTATATTTCTGGACTGGGAACAAATTCTGAGGTGATAAACCAGCTGTGTGACAGATTCCCAGCAACGTCCAGCTGAACATTGTGGTAAAATGCTTTGTAGCCAGTCTCCTTGCTATACATGCTAAAATCAAGCCACATTCCTAAAGGAACAAAGTCTGAATTGTGTTCTACTACAGACTGTCATGTTCTTCAACCTAAAATGGCATCTCCTGTTTAATTTTGGAGATGTTTTTCCAGATTTTTCACATTTGGGCTTTCAAAAGAAAGTTCTGTTGCCAGAAGAAGAAAAAGTTTCCAATGTACATTTCCTAAGAGTGTACCCACTTTGTATATCCATTTTTATACTCCGTTATCCTTCATACTTATTTTCCTCCAGGTTTTTAAATTCTATTGATTCAAGTTCAGGAAAACTCTTGTGGGCTTAGCTAATATTCTCTCAGGTCATTAGTTTGAAGTGAAATAGGCTTGAAAGACCAAGCACACACAACTGAGAATTTGTAGAGCACAAACAGATGCACAAAGTACATCTCATACAGACCATAATCAGTATGTTGAAAAGCCTGTTACAACGCTGACCGTGGAGAAGTCTAATACAAGGCTAAATATCTTTATATAGCACAGAATTCAGACATGCCACTGTGCACTGAAATGACACCTGATGAGCCAAAAAAGCTATTTTTAATTACCTGTCTTTCCTTCTTAGATACTCACAATGATTATACATTCCTGTGAACAGTAATGCTACTAAGATAACCATACATCTTCCCAGCAGGCATGAAGCCAAAGTGAAGTTTCAATACACCAAATAGGCAGTTAAATAGACAGCCACATTAATACATCATCTGGTCCAAATACAATTCAGGCCTTTTCCAGCAAAGAAATGCTTGCAGCATTAGTCTTACCATGATATGCTCACACTTATTCCCTTTTCTTGATAAAAAACATCTTCACAAAAAAAGTGGTGATGTAATTGTATCTGTTCTCTCTTATTGACTCCATATCCAACCTAGATATAAGTTTCCTAGCTCTCCTCATATTTGTTTGCTACTCTCCTGCTTCCTTACCAAGACTTAGAATCTACAAGAGAAAAGGGATTTTTCATAAGAAGTCAGTCTAGGGATGGACTGAAAAACGTGAGTTTTATGAGTGAGAGACGATTGATTACAAAACTTTATACAGTAGAAAAACACAAACTATTTCTATGTCAGGGCAGGCAATATGCTATCTCATCATAACTGATGGGAAAGGGTCATTGAACATGGTGTCTAGGTCATTTCATCGCCTTTGGCTTTTCATCTAATGGTATGATTTCATTCTTCCAACTTCTGTGTTGGCAGACTTTTATCTGGTTTTATAACAAATAGAAGGAAAAGAAATGACTGATCCTGTGTACAAAATTGCCTTTGCCAAAAGTAAAATTCAAAATCAAAGCAAACAAAGCCTGCAGCTGCTCCCTTGTTTCCCATGCCAACAATAATAACCAGTTATGATAAAAATGGATTACCTGAAACAGAATCCAAAAGAACCACATCTTCAGCATAAATAGATTAATAGATTTGAAAACATGTTAACTAGGAATTTCTGTTTCACCCTCACCTTGAATCACTGTCCTTTATCCACCAAATCTGGGGATGTGCTATTAAAATAAAGTCTTAAAAGCGCCCGTAACAAACAAGCAAGTTTGGTCTTGCTTTTGTGCAATATACATTTAGAAACTGAGCCATCCCCATTTGCTCTGTACAGCTCTATGCCAGCTCTGTACAGCTCCATGCCAGTGCAATGCAGTAAAGACCAAACTGTTATATATTCCTCCACAAATCCATCCTTTGGAAAGTTTTGTTGTTGTTTTGTTCTTTAACCAAAGAAAAATGTCCACAGTAACAAAAGCCCAGGGGCTTGTCTCAGATCTTGGAATCAGAGACCAAAAAGCCAGAAAGGCAACAGACAGAGAGAGGTCACCACTGCAGTCTCCACTGTGAAGATGGTAGGATCATATCAATTTATCCTTAAAAAGCATATCTGAATTTGTGCCCTCCATGAATTTTCAGTGCCCCTTGCCCAGAAAGTGCAAAGCTATTTATTTCAGCAGAGCTATCAAACTGAAATTCTTCTAACTTCATTTTACAAGCTGGCATTTCACAGGATGTGTTTTGAGGACTTACAAAGCATCTGCAACATGGTAAATGTTACCAAACACAAAGCACTACAGTTGCCTCCAAATGTTGCCAGGTCAACACGTATGCCTGTCATCTTAGGAAACATGAATTTAACCTGGGCGAGGATTATTTGTTTAATTTTCAATTAAAAATAAAACCTCACAAGCATCCTCACTTACACTTGGACATTCCTTCATAAAGAAATTGGAAGAAACGTTAGGTTTTGCAAGTAACAGCAATAAAATCTGCTACTTGCTCTTTAGCCCGAATTTTCAGGGATAGAGTGACTCCGGGTAACACTTCATCATTGTTATACTTGGCTTTTGAACTACACTCTGGTAAGGAGGTAAAATTATTAATATTCAAGAGGTCTGAGCATGAAATTTATTGTAACAAAAGGTACACTGCTTTTGACTAAAAGCTAGTAGTTTGTGATTATTTACAACCTCTACTTCTACAACATGATAATACTAGATGTACCAATTCTACTGGCTCACTCAGTGGAAGTTCATCTCTATCAGATGTGGGCACTGGGCCTTGTTAGTATATAAAGGATCAACCGAAGTCCATCCCTTCCAGGGATGAACACCTGGCTTTGTTAACATTTGAGTCATTTTTTCCTCACCTCTTTCTTTTCTTATAATCCAGGTCCCTGCAATCACTTAGAAGAGAATAGAAAATTAGAGAGGGAAATACAGCTCGAATGTTCTCTCACTATGATCATAATTATTAAAGGTTCTGTCTGACTTGCTTTAAATTGTGTTATGCTCCTGGAGTCCCACTATTCTCCAGCACTAAATACTACAAAATTAACTGCGAAAGAGATACTGCTAAATAGACGGCTACCTAAAGCCAAGAAGACACAGCTGTCCTAGGAGAACAGCTATCCCAACTACAGGTCACAAAAATAATCTCTGCAAGATGGAAGAAAAGGTAGGTTGCTGGGGTTTTTTTTAGCCATAAAGGCTACAGAGAACCCCAAGAACTGTTCCAGTGGTCAGAACTGTGAGTTAAGAGTTAAATCAGTCTCTCATGTGATGAGCTGTAACTTATCATAGAATCATAGAATTGCTTGGGTTGGAAGGAACCTCAGGGATGAAATTCCAACCCCACTGCCACAGACAGGGCCACAAACCTCCAGATCCGGTACTAGACCAGGTTGCCCAGGGCCCCATCCAATCTGGTCTGGAACACCTCCAGAGACAGAGCATCCACAGCCTCTCTGTCAGCCTGTCCCAGCACCTCACCACTCTCATAGTAAAGAATTTCCCCCTGACATCCAATCTAAACCCTCCCTCCTTGAGCTTAAAATCATTCCTCCTTGTCCCATCACTGTCTACCCTTGTAAAAATGTTGATTCCCCTCCTTTTTATAATCCCCTTTTAAATATCGGCAGGCTGCAATGAGGTCTCCTCGCAGCCTTCTCTTCTCCAGTCTGAAAAAGCCCAGCTCCTTCAGCATGTCTTTGTAGGTGAGGTGCTCCAGCCCTCTAAAACTTCTGGAAGCCCCATGTTTCAGAGAGCATCCTCTATAACCTAGGTGCTAAGGAAATAGTGTGCCTAATTTGGACTCCAGGTTTCAATCTTTCCATGATGATTCAACACAAAGGCTTTACCCCAAGCCACTATTTAAAAACCACAGATACTAATTGAAAGGGAAGCAAAATGAACCAGCATGCATATTTCTCTGCTTCAACCATTCAGACAATCACCCATGGTTATGGGTAAGTCTCCTCAAAGCACCACTTACTCATTACCTCAGAAGAGCCTTATGACACCATTCTTCTATCCACAATTTTCCTCCTCTGCAAGCCAAAAATATCACTAAGCACATAAAGCTGTCAAAGCCCAATATTTCCTTTACTACCTCACAGCCTTTTCATGAACCTCCCTGCACACAAATCCTTTCCCACCCATGCACTTCACACAGATCCTTCCCCACACGCTCTCTCTCTCCACTCAGCTAACACTCACCCTCCAAGTATACTGCATCATAGATGTATCTTCCTCCATCTTACCACATACTTCACACCATGCAGAAACGGCATTTCCTGGTCACAAGGCTGCTGTGCATTTCAGCACGCCATGCTTTCCCCTATGAGACTATGAAAACATTAATAGCCTCCCACATGGAGGCTTGGGTCCCAGCTCCATGATTTCAGATTTGGTCATGCCAAGCAAACTGTAGTGATGAGAAAAATTTGAGAAATTAAAATCCTCTGATAAGCAGAAAATGAAAAAGGCAGAAGTAACAATATAAGCAGATCTGGAATGTGATACAGAGGATTTACTTCCTAAATGAAAATTACCTCTGTCTATGAAGAGATGGGGTCCCAAAAAAAAGTAGAAGTAGTGAAGATCCTCTACTATAATTTCCTGTGGTGTCCTTTTCTGACTCTGCTTTGGGCCTGTATAACCTGCAAGCAGGGTAACCCCTCTCATTCCACATATAGGAAATGTAAGCAAAAGAAAGACAGGAGCGGCTCTTTCGTGAAAATCTGTGCTGGAGATGGACATTTATATAGATCACAGTAACTCTCATCAGAGGCCGGCAGCAGATATCCATGTGTCAGTTCATTCAGACTGGACTGAGTATACCAACTCATTTCACATAGGCCATCAGAAAAGGATTTACAACTCTCAGATATTATCACTACATGTGAAATTCAGAGTAATTAGAGGCAAGGACTAGGCCATGAAGGAGTTTGTTTGCTATTCTGTAGCCAACCAATCTCCTCTAAATAGCCACACAAATCCATAAAACATGGGAAGTGTCCACAACAGCATGCAGGTGAATAATTCTCCAATATACGAATGCAAATTGTATTCCAGGGTAGATAAAGTTTCAACAGAAGTGAATAAAACATTAGATACTCACAAAACATCTGAAATGTCACACTAGCTTCTTGCGTGAAGATTCCTCTCAACTTTACCAGTAAAAAAACAGATAACAATTTCTTCCCTGAAGAAATGGAAACACTGTACAGGTCTGTCAAACATATGGGATTGGCTGAGAAACCAATGGTAACCTTTACTGTCCTTTATAAGGAGAAAGTCTAAATAGCCTTTACAATCAAATTTTGGAGTGCACTTAACCATCTCAGAATCATGAAATAGATAAGGAAGGAAACAAGAAGCTGCTTTCCTGTGGGGCTGTGCAGAAGCTCAGGTTTATAAAGTGCTATTGATTAAAAAGTGAAGAAATGAGCATTTGGATCCTAAATGGTACCAGAAATTACTTAGTACAACTAACAGTTTACAGCTCCAGAATTTATTTCTGTGCATGGCTCAGCACAACTCCAGCAGGCTGATCTCCGTACGCAGCTTAAGTTCTTCCTTTCATTTGTGATAGTCAACTGCAAAAACTTCAGGCTTAACTTCGCATTTCTGTTGTGGAATGAACATCACTCAACAGCATCTCAGAATCATCCTTAGTAGACAATGTATACGTACCTAGTAATATTCTAGTTCCTAAACAGCGTGGGTGAAAAAACTTACACGTCTCTTGTAAGTTCAGACAATTCCTTTTCCTTTTGTATAAGTTAGTAGGACTTTCATTCAAGTCTACCAGCGGGACAGCAAATACACAATGCAAGCTGCAGGACTTCTGGTGGAAGCATACACAGTTTTCAGAAAAATAGGAAACAGACTAGCTGTGTCAAGATCCTGCCTTTCATTTCCCAAAATACATACTTGACACAATGATGCAATCCTAGCTAGGGAGAAATGACTGAATGATTGTTTTGTTTTTGTTTTCTTGAATAAAGTCAGATTGTTAGTCATAAGACACTAAAACAGTTCATGAGATGCTGGGCCAGAATGACAAGCTGTGCAAGAAGAAAGAAAATGGAATTTACAACATTGCATCAGGATCCTTAAAATTGCTAAGTAAGCCATCAACCCATAGCAGTGCTAGCAAGGTACGTAACACTTAACTGACAAGCCAGTTTGCTCCAGCAATTAATCTTTCCAGTGCTGACATACAGTGTAGTTAGTACTAGCCTGTATCAATACATATTAGCAAATAGAGTAACACAGATGGTCTTATTGACCCAAAGACAATGAAGTACAATTTTCGGATAGATACTACATGACTAGAACCCATTAAACTTTACTGTAATCCAAGACCCTCAGCAGAAAAATATATTGCTTACTTTGTATGCTCAGAGGCGCTGTTGTAGCTCTTAGCCTCTGCTCTCACTGGTTAACCATAAAGGTAGCTGTAAATTACAGTTTGCTGCAAGTGCAGAGTACAGACTGCAAATCAAGAAATGTAGATGCTATTATATTTTAAAACAATTAAATGTTCTTTTCACAGAAGAATAGCAGCCACTCAGAATTTGAGTGGATTGAGTGAGTCATGAAAACTAGATGTTCCTTATCGGTGTAGCTCTGAACACAGTGTGTATCCTGTACTCAGTAACAATCTATGAAATCTTGACAAAATACCTAGAGACTCAACCTGCAGCAATGAGATTACAGCTCTTCCATTCTAAAGGAGCAGAACTCCTTTAGAGCAGCAGCAGATTTCAGAGTTCTTGCTCTACTACAGGAAAACAGCAAATAGACTCGTGACAAAGCTTTACTGCTTTCCCATCCAGACTTCTACTTCTTAACATTCACTTTTATTTCGAAAGAGTCACAAACTAAAACAGTTGGATATTTTTTCTCTTTTTATTTGTATTTTTTATAATTTATTTATAATTGTCTCATATCACACACACAAAAAAAAAAGTGGGAAAAAAAAGAAAAAAAAGATTTTAAAGGCCAGGAATCAAGTCCTTAACTAGTAAAAACAGCCTAGCTTTAAGTTCCATTTTTCAACAGCTAAAGACCTAGTCAGCCTTTGTTTTGTTCCCTCAAAAAGAGATGATCTACACTCAAAGAA
Organism: Chrysolophus pictus; assembly: GCA_037305975.1. Classification (NCBI taxonomy): domain Eukaryota; kingdom Metazoa; phylum Chordata; class Aves; order Galliformes; family Phasianidae; genus Chrysolophus; species Chrysolophus pictus. The sequence goes on along the minus strand of CM074576.1, from coordinate 111,775,111 downwards.
TATCTCATATGGCTGCTCCATAGATGGCATTCAATTTGCAAACTAATGTGGTAAATGCATATAGAAGAAGTCTGACTTCAAGATAACAAATTTCATCATTTCTTCCCCTCAAAAAAACCCTAACTAAACACATCAGGCTAGGAAATGGATGGATAAAAGTTCTGTACAAGTCATCAGCACAAGTCAACAATCCCCACCATCTCTTTTGGAACTAATCAAGCACAAGATTCTTCTGAAAAATGTGTCGCTAGGGTGTTTTGCATAAGCTCTAAGGTAAGGCCATCTGAGTACCCCCAGCCAGACCACTAAATAAAAACAAAACTTAAAACTCCCAACCAGCACTTGCCTGCACAACACCGGTAGCTCTAGGCTGAAGGCAAAAAGACCTGACATGTTTGTCTTTGTTTTCTGCAGCAAAAGATCTCAGATCCACAAGGGGAAACCAAAAGCCTTCCAGGGACACTTGTGAAGTTACTGTCTTAGGTTTTATCCTCCATAGTTCACACTGAAAAATAGATATAGAGCAGGTCCCATAATGGACCTACCAGCACAAGAGCTGGCCAGACCATGGTTACTGAACTGTTCTCCCCTGCCCAAATCTTACATGTAAGGCACCAGGTGTGCTGGCTGGAAATTTACCTTAGCTTTTCCCTTGCTGCTAAAGCCTGTAAGAAAGAATTTCACCTTTTGACTGTTTGAACAGTAATACTTGCAGAACAAAAATAAATGTATTAGAGTAGCAACATCTAGAAAAAAAAAATAAACCAAAATTACGTGGGCTCATGTGATAATGTCTCCCAAATGATTATGACTCCAGGAAAAAGTATTTGGGTGGAACTTGGCACTGGACAGGCAAATCAAGAAATTTAAAACCCAATGCCACTTGATTACCTTATAAGACGACTATATTGTCTACCGTGCACTTGTAAGGGGAAAACTATACTTGTTTTGAGAACATTTTAAACATGTAGAAGTAGGAAATAAAACACTTGTTTTCAATGTTAAGAGCACTATACAACATTTAAGGGCAGCGTTTGTCCTTGGGTCTCCTCATATTTTCTGGTACATCCTATGCACCTCATCTTAGGAGGTCAGAAAATTTTTTCATGTACTCTATCGTGCCTTGCTCGTGGAGAGGCCAATTTGGTAGCAAAACATCTCACTTTCATCATGAGTGCTGAGCTTTCCAGGTCATTTTAAAACTTTACCTATTGCATTTAATTCTTAGACTTCCTGAAAGCTGCATACGGCTGGTTGAATTAAATATTCTCCATCTCAGCATAAAATTTTACAGATCTAGCACTTAATAAGATGATGGTGCTTTTCTTTAAAGGAGGGGTAATCTGAGTACTGAAATGACAAAGCACTGTATTACATATCACTATAATTTTGCTGTTGAAATATCATTTATTTCCCTACTGGATCAGATCTACAGTCCATTCTGATGTTCCATCCCACTGGTAGCAGCCAATACTGCTGCTGCAAGGAAACACATAAGGAAAAAAATTATCTAAGAAACATCTGTAACACTTTCTTCCATATCTCAGAGTAGTTAGCTTATGCATCTGAAGAATACAGAAGGAACACTTAGCCTTCTAAGCATTTCTCTCTCATTTAATTTGAGGTACTTTTAATATCCCTTCAAGTAGATAACTCTTTTCAACCTGCTGACCTCACATTCTCAGAAAGCAATTGCAATGTCAGTTTTGTGTTGTTCATCAACTTTCGACCAGATTATCCACACAGAGTTCACTGTGTGTGTGAAGGGCTTTTGTTTCTTTGTTTTTAATGCAAGCAGCTCAGTTCCATTTTTGAAACTGCAGCTATACGCTTCATTAAGCTATGTACGATAACATCTACCCTAATGCTCCCTCTGCCTTGGAAGCAGATTGCAAACGCAGAGCTGACACAGGTAAGTGAAACTTAAATTGCTTTCGCCAGTGGGCATTATCGTAGCCTTATGCATGTCAAATTTCATCTGTCACTGGACTGCCAAGATGCTTAATTCCCCCTGAAGTATCTAACAAACCTCAAGAGCTTTCACCAATTGAAAGAAATTATCATGACCTACAAAATTGCCCCGCTCACTGTCTTTTCTTCCCCATACTGCCAATGAGCATTCAGAATACATCTGACCAGACACACATTAGTCTGCACGTGTTTAAAATACTTCCATGTTTAAGACTAATAAGCATGTAGTGTGATGCAAAAAGATGCAAAGCAGAGAAAAGGAAAGACTAGAAGCCCCACTCTGTTTTGTACCCTGCTAGTTTGCCGGATAGAGTTGCAGAGCAATGGATGACTAATTAGGCTAAATGGACAGAGAGAAGTTAAGAGGAATTGATATCCACAAAGAATATACATTAATGTGTTTGGGGTTGCATATTTCCAAATGCTTTGGCTCTGTATCAGATGGTCATTTCTCTGCAATTCCGAGGTTTACTTTCTTCATCCATTTTCAAAGAGATAGTGATACCATGTCATTGAAAAGCTGTTATGATTTTGGATTAGGCTTTTCTTGCCAGTTATCACATGTTAAAACAGAGGCATCTTAAGAGACAAATGTAAATGGGAAGTGTTTGCAACAAACCATGATTTTTCCAGACATACAAATGAAGTAAAAAACCCCAGTTATTTTTCATGCATCATTCCACTTTTTGCTTTGAGGAGAGCGGCTTCAACAATGCAGCCATCTTTAGCTAACGCTGGTCATAGTTAGACACAGAAAAGACAGATAATCTGTAAGGAATTTGCTGAATTAAATGACCCATCCAGTAGAAGAGACAGAAGGGGCTCAAAATCACTTTAGTTTCCTATTTGCTCCCTGGCTCTTTCTTCCCTTCTCTCCCATATCTCAATTCATTGTCTCAGAGCATTAATCAGCCAAATACTCTTCTAGGACTTTGAAATGGCCATGATTTTATAATCCCATCTCTTCTGTATGGCTCAGTGCCTTGTAAATTTAGGGCTGAGACCTCAATACAAAGGCAAAACATACTATGTGAAAGAAAGAAAACCACTTTCCTGAAATAGTGAAAGCCCTGCATTTGAGAGAAGACAAGCATACTTTCCTCAGCTTCCACCAACTGTTTCCATTAACAATTACTTTCATCTCCCTTAAGTGACTCCATCCCCTTCAGAACAGAAGGTTCACTTATACAGATCCCATACATGCAGGTAGGTGAACTTTCTGCTGCTCAGCATGATTCCGCTTTCCAAACCATACTTTTCTGGTAAATGGTGCCTGTGTGTAAAACCTGGGCTGTGGGCCACATCTGAAATAGGATTTCATCAGACAGCCTGTGAAAAGAAATTTATGCCCTCTCTTTTCATGTGAAATATATCTCCTACCAAGCCCCCAGTTCCAAAAAGCTCAGGAAGCCCAACTGATCAATACTTGTCACCAGGAAACAAAGCCTTCAGTCATTTGCTGGATCTGATGAACAAGTTATATTTGTCACATCTCTATCATCACACGGAATAGAACAGCTAGTGTTATTTCAGCTCAAATTTTTTATGCTGTTCCTTATCTGATCCAATATCTGTTGTTCTACTCTAAGGGATGCCCTATTATTTCTTCAGCTCAGTTGGTCATGAGCAGCTCATGCAAGAAAAATCTTATAATTCTTATAAATTCTTATAAAATACATGTCCTGAAAACTCACTTCTGCAAATTAAGTAGACTAAAAAAATACTACTTAGAAGTCAGATTTTAACTACTCAGTCCTGCTCTAATGGCTTAGGTAAGCACCGGAAAACAAAGCAGCACAGACTTACAACTGTTGTCCAGTTGCTGCCAACTTTCCATCCCTGTAAATCATTTGGGAAGGGAAGACTGAAGGTAACAGTAACTCAACCAACAAATGTCATCTGGTTTTAGATATGGGGAAAAAAATCAAAGTGCTTGTGCTGTAGGAACTGGCAAGAAAGGGTTTTTCGATGTAGCACTGATAATAAAATGGAAAAGAATGTGAAAACATTTGCTTCTCAATGAAAACTGCATACACACATGCTGATGCCACATAGAAGTCTGCCCAAGGTGGGACTGCTGAGTCTACAGCCCAGCATCAGACGTGTTGGTCTCGGTGTCCTGACAACCTGGGTCAACATTGTCAGCCTAAACCAGAACTGAGGTGAGCATGAAGTATCTAAGCATGTTAAAAAAGAAATCAGAGACAAAAAGATGGCTTATTCCTGTGGCTCTTGTGGCTACCTCATCCTATCTCGTACTTCAGAAGCCTATTCACACAGAAAGACTTGTCCAGCGCTGTCCTCCTATCACATTATCAGAGTTGTCAGAATGCTTAGCATCAAGACAAACCAGTATCCATCTTTTCAGTAACTGTCCCCATCTCAGTGGATGCCCAAACCAAGAAAAGCTCTTTGAAAGCTCCAGATAACCTTCTACTGCCCTGTCAGACAAGAAAAGTCCCAGACTTGCCTTGACCATACCAAGAAGACAACAACATAATTGTTCCCTGTCTCTGTGGGCTGCAAAGTCCACAAGACTGCAGAGAAGGTGCAGGTCAGGCTGAGACACATAGTCCTTGTGATGGACCCTCTCCTCTATGCTCTATGACAACAGGCCACTCATCTGGGACTACAGAACAGTTAGATAAGAATAAAAAGTAAGTTAAGGTGTTTCATATCAATAAAGATCAGTTAAGTAATCCTCAACAACATGGTATGATTGCACTAGGATTTGCTTACTTTGATACTTTTTTTTTTTTTACTGCTTTTAGTCTTTGTGTATGTACTTCCCTTCAAAACGGTCGTCATCTGTCCTTAGTCATGAGATTCCCATAATCACATTTCTCCAAAATCACCTCTCCCATTGTTTTGTTTTGTTTTTTTTTTTCCCCTACCATGAGCCAAAAAACTTCATCTTCTGAAAACCAGTCAACTTTCATAGAGATAGAACTATTCTCTTCCATTCTTCATTGGCAAACCTCCTCTAGTTATCCTTCTTTTCCCTCATATGCCCTTTATTTCCCATGCCTGAGGAACAGATCCACTTATTCTGCCTAAAATGACCATCACCGCTATGTCAACTTTTTCTCCATCTCATTTTAAAATGGAGATAATCGGCAGGAAAGTATTCTGGTTTGGTGGTATTTAAAATTAGTCCACTGTCAGCCCTTATAAGTTGTATGCTCTCTTTAATCACTGGAAATAGTACAGAGATTCCTGTCATACACAATAAAGACCAAGAACACTTCAAGGGAGCTTTGAAATAGTACAGGCGCAGTAACTTGATCTGCTTCCAGATCGTTGTTTTGCACAACATTCTACGGCTGCTAAGCCTCTATCCAAACAGAGACTGGTATAAAACACAGACTGAGCCCAAACGGCAAGCTGTGGGAGAGGGGAGAAGGCAGAAATGTTTTCTTCTGTCCTATCTCACACATAAAGGCGTGAGACAAATCACAGTGATTCTCATCACAAGGCACCAAAGCAATGCTTGGCCCTGCCCAATCAAAGATGGATAAAGTGACAGCACGTGGTAATTTCAAGACTGGCCAGCACTGAAAAATTGAGAAGATCCACCCATGCCTGCATTTATCAACAGGGTATAAAGTTAAAACGTGGCATTTGCAACCTTTCACCTATTTTCAATACTCAAGCACTAACCCTGCCAGCCTAGTTCTGCTGAATTAGAGACTTGCAATTATTTGTGTTTTGTTGTGTGAGGGGACAGCCACCCACAAACACTCTTGGGACAGGCAGGGGAGCGCCCACCCTGACGTGGAGAGGGAGCTCCCAAGTCCTTGCTATGCCAAGCCAGAGCTCCCACCTAGAAATTACATTTACCAAAGTTTCCAAGGAGGAACTACTGAACAAGGAAGGAGGTCAAGTCATTCACCAGTTAACTACTGTGGTTGGGATAGAGTCTGAAAGTGCCAGGCACTCTCTTCTCTCTGAAACGAGATGGGGTGTAGGGTCCTAAATCACATTCTCAAAGTCAACGCAAATAAAAGTAGCTGTTTTAGAGATACCTTGATACAGATAGCTCTTTGCCCAGCAAACATGCACCTCTGGTGGAGGCCCACCAGGCCACAACACACGTTAACTGTCTTGCCCCACGCTTCAATATATCAGCTTTGCCTTACTGGCACCCTGGTTCCTCAAGGCACACAAAAAAATTTAGTTGAGCCATGCTATGTATGCATCACCACTTTCATCAGATACAGCCATCTCCTGAGTTCTCAGTCTCACTCTTCTCTCCATTCATCTGCTGGTCACACTTCTGAAGATGAGGGTGTCTTCTCAATTTTACTTTCTCATTTGCCTTGTGGAAAAAGATACTAATAGAGAAAAAGCATAGTGGAAGAGATGACTTTCACCAAGCACTGGAAACAGGCCTGTGATCAGAGAGAAAGGAGAAAAATCTGTCTCCTGACCTACACAGGATACTCCACCATCACTGCTGTCATGAAAAGGAGCTGTGGGGAAGGACATAAATAGGTGAGTGCTGCCCCCGTGGGGACAGCAGGCAAAGCCCTCTGTGGCTGTGTGGGGTGCCAAAGCCTCACATAGGCTTGCTATGGGCAAATAGATAGTAGCATCAGAGCACAGCTAGCAAACATCAGCTGATGCTAAGATCTGGGTTTCTAATGCAGCCAAGATCAGAAAAGTCAGCATACAGAAAAAAAAGACCTGGAAAAGTCACTGCATTCACAAAGAAGGCAGTATAGAGCAAGAGACTACTGTGCTATCCTATTTAACTCAAAGGAGAACATCAAAGCCAGTTTCATCCTGATTTGTTCATCATTAGTTGAACAGCAACAAAGAAGCAAGTTGCAATGGCCCAATCTTCACTACGGGCTGTGACACAAAAGTACTGAAGTTTGTAGTGCAGCAGCTCAGGAAAAAAAATGAATGTCAGCTATTACTTTGCTTGTGAGTCTTCGATCTGACTTCAGATTTGGTCTGACCTTCAGTTCTTATTTATAGCATCCTTAGCAATTATCAAGTACCAAGACACAGCTAGAAGCTACAAGGTCAGCTCTAAGGGTCTGGAAAAGCAGCCAAACTTGAACACTTAAACCACCCTGACTTTGGCATCTCATGAAAACTAGCTTCACACTAGACTGCCAGAAACATTTTCTATCAGCAGCACTATAAATTCTCCAGTGGATTTTTATCTGGTATTTTTTTCTTTGGCTTTGGAGTCAGAGGGAACACAGTTTCTTAAGAATCTTCAGCTTCCTCAAAATTATCTATAGAACTCTCAGCATCAGATCTTTGCTCTGCAAAAAGCAAAATAAAGACTATTTGCAGCTTAGTTCCAGGACAGCCAACAGGTGTTTTCACAGGAAAGGCCTGTGGTTAGCCTGTAACAAACAGCAGTAACACCCAAACAGGTGTGACTACCATAATGCACAGAGTGCATACTGCTGGAGAACATCTCAGCTAAATAATGTTTTAACACTTCTCCTTTATGATTTTGTTACAGATCTGTCTTCAAGCTCATGAAAGCTTTCTTGAGTCCTTAAGTAAAAGTATATCCAGAAGTAGGAAGCAGTGTGTGAGATCCCCTGAAAGTTATTCTTTCAGGAAATCTGTGTGTCATGAGCATGCCAAACCTCCAGCAAGCAAAAGCCATAATCACTGCATTTATTTTTTATTACAAATACTATTGAAGGCTGTAGCTTTGGGATTAAAATGAGCGGTTAACTCTCCAGATGAGCAACAACTCTCCAGACAGATAATAGCTAAAGCAAAATATCTGGAACAATCCTCCAGAGCTTCCTTGCACTCTGAAACAAGTTATACAGAACTAGTGAAGAAACCATAAAGGTGCCAAAGAAAAATGATCTGCCCAAACACAGTACTTAGGAAGGGTATGCATTGCTGCATTATAAGAAAAAGAGTTAGTAGCAAATATAAGCCCTAAAGGACTGTATGCCACTAAAGATGCTGTATGCCCTTGAAGATGGGGCTGCCAGTTTACCACGAACCTGTGACAATTCTACTGTTCTCTGCATGGACTGGGTCACAATCCATGGGGGATAAGATTGTTATAGGCAAATAACTATAACAGAATATTACAAAACCTACCTGTATTATTATGGGTTTTGTTGATGATAATATCAGGATAGTATTACATTGTTGAATGGAACTCCCAGCTGACTTAGCACAAAGCAAAACCAAACATGCTTATTTATCAATAACAGAGAGAAAATTATGTAGCTAGCACTGTCCCCAAATCACCCATCGGATGTAGCTAAATAAACATTTAAAAGCATAAATAATTTTACCTGTGTTATAATAAGAATGAAGACCACATTAGTTGCTAGGTAGCAAGACAATTTTAAAAAAGCACAACAATCAGAATGATCAGAGCTGGTCAACACTTTCATCATATATTAAAGTCACAGAAATCTGTCACGCTGACAGGAAAATAAAATCATCCTCAGAGTCCATTGGAAAAATTTCTAAAAAAAAAAAAACAACCACCCTACCCCAAAACAAAACATCCACACTGTCGGGGCAAACCCAGACCCAGTTCCCCATTGCTTGGGGTTGGGACTACGTGAGGAGTCAGGAGCAGCCACTGTCCCACCTTCCCCTCCTCTTTATCTAGTGAGGATATATCAAGCTGTAGCCCTAAGCTGATTTGTCAAGAGGCATAGGATAGACAGTCCCAGGACTTGTTATCTGCATGATTTTCCTTATCAAGTGTCAGCATCTTCCAGAAAAGTGGTAAGTGATCTGGAAGAATATTTTACAGAAGAATGTAGGGAGAAAACCCAATTCACCAAATGACATTTGAAGTTCTCCATAGGGTAAAACCATGCCATTTAATCAGGCTCCACGCCCAGACTAAGTGGCAGAAATTGGAGGAGACTTCATGCCTTAGAACTTCAGGAAAAGATGAAAAGAGCATAACAGAAAAGCAGATGGTATGGGATGTGACAGTAGTACAGAATGGTAACTTTGTAAAAGCCAACAAAAAGGTTAGAGATGATCTAGCTGAAGTACAGTATTGTACAGTACAGTGCTGTTACACCAATAAAGATAAAAATCATAATTTGGTCTCAATTCTCTTTGTTGAGACAAAAAGCTGTTCTCCATACAAGGCATGGAAGAAGTATTATTTACTGACCCAATCTGTGCCATGAAGCAAAGATCTTTTAAACCTACTTCTAAAGAACATGCATTGGTTCCTGGAGGAGACAGGTGTTCCGCTCTTAGCAATGGACCAGCACTGCAGCTCTTCTGTTTGCATACATGATATGTGCAAAACATACGGCCTGCTTCCATACCTGCACACCAAGTACATCTCAAGGGCTTGGCTGATCCTCAAAAATCATGTTCTAAAATTGTAAGAGATCAGAAAATGTATTACAGTACTTAACTGTACATGGATGCTGAATGTGAGCAGTGTGCTTTCCATGCAGGAATCAATCAGGAACACAAAGGATATCTGGAAGCATGTCTGAGTTGCTGATCAAGTACACTAATTTAAATCAAAACTCAGAAGAACTGTCAAGGCAGCAATGTTTTATGAACCAGGATACGGGCTACCTGAAAAAGGTGTTTTCATGAAACTAAGATTATTCTATGTTGACAGGAGCTGCACATCTATTTCCAAAATTTTGTCGTTGTACTTCAGAGAATTCTTTTATTTTTGACCTACCAAGTACTGCTTGAGTATGCTTCCCAGGAAGGAAAAAAAAAGAATTCTTCAAAAATCATAAATGTTTCATTGTTAAATGGTCAGGTCTCATTCCACTCCTCTACTGCTTTCAAACTCTGTGATTCACTTATCTGGCATTGCTGCTAATTTCTATCCAGAGGTAAGTTATCCAATATTCAAAGCTTATTTCATTCAGCAAGTCAATGACTGCACTGATTAGGAACAGAGCTGAAACCCCTCCAAGTAAACGGGTAACCTAAATGAATACAGTCCTTGCCATCTCAGAGACACAGGCATATACACATAGGATGACCTGACTAGAATTTATTACCAAAGTGTGGCACCTGCCTTCATTTCCAATTCCCCGGAAAAAAAAAAAAGAAAAAAAAAAGACAGAAAATAAGCCTGACCATCTGGTCTCAGCTTAGCATTAAAACTTCCCTCAGAAGTTGTATAAATCTCCAGCTAACACAAGCCAGAACTGATTTGGTCTATAAGAAAAGAAAAATAAGAGTCGTGAAAGAGTTAGAGAAGTTACTATAATTCTCTGGTTTCATCAAAAGCAGAAAGAGACAGAATCTGGACAAAGAATTGTAGCATCCACCTGTTGGTCTTCACACACCTGCTACAATAGAGAAGTAAGTAGTTGCTTTCACACAGACAGATCTGATGTCTCAATAGCCTGTATTTACTCCCTACAACCTTGCACAGTCATGAAGTTCCAGGACACAATTCAGTGCAAAACCAACTTATCCCACATACTGCAGCCCTCTACCACTCCTCTGGGGAAGCAGAAGAAAAGTCTCACTGCCCAGAACAGCTGAGCAATGTTCAGCCAGCATTATGTACACTCATTTCCCTTCTCTTGAATTCAGCTGTGCCTTTGTGTCCCACTTTAAATAGCACCTTACCTTTTTCATGGCCTAACAGTTGCCATCATTCAACTGAGGTCTGCAGAATTTCTCCTGTTTCTGTTCTTCATAAATCAATCCCTACAGTACTGCTGTTTATAGTTCTTTACTGGGAAACACAGTTATTTCTGCAGCAAAGCAATTTTTTCTGCACTTTACTTTTCATTTCCCCATTAATCTTTTCAACAGGAAGAACACCATAAATATTAGGAGTGACTCAGTCTGTTCTTCCACCAAGCATGCACATGTCCTCTGCAGCCCTAACACTGGAGCACCAAGCCCACTCCATCTGCTGAGAACAGAATAGGCTGTAGGGAAGCTGGAATAGCAGAAAAACAGCCATCTGGGTTAATCAGAATCATTTACAAGGTTACTCACAGTTGAGAAGAAAGGAAATAACAGGTGAGCATAATAAAATAATACACTCTAAGCTGTCCATTGGAAAACTACATTACCTCTGTCACTTAAAATAGATACCAGATTATGTAATAGTGTCTGCCAATATAAAGTCAGCCTGAAGATTATTTTAGCTAATAGTCTAGTCACAAACCAAAGGAAAAGATCCAGCTGTGTGTGCATTCTGGTTCTAGCTTTTCCACTGGCTGGCCGTAAGGCTTTAGCTAAGTGAGTTTAACAGCACGAACTCAAAGAAAACCACATTCTACCAGCATAGCACTAATGACTCATTAGCACCAGTGCCAAAGGCAATAAACTTACCTGTCACTTAACACAGAAAAGTTTCTTACGCTCAGTCCTATACAACACCCAGCACAACAGCATATAAGTCATTCACTGCAGCTTCTAGATACTCCTGTAAGTCAGGTAATCAACCAGACTAGACACAAAAGGTTAAAACAGACAAGTTATACCTGCTCCTAGAAGTGGTGGAACACAAAGGAGTGCTGTAGCTATCACAGTATCCAGTCAGTTTTGACTTTCCACTTCCTAAATGGAGACAAGCAGCTGGAGACAAGCAGCTGTTTAAGGCTGTGATACAATCCAAACCTGACACTGGAAATCATGCTCTGGTCTGCAGCAGGAAATTAAGTTCTCCATGACTGTTTAGGCCTTTCCTAGGTACAGGAGGATACACTGGATGGGACTGCTGACCTGACAGGTGTTAAGGGGGTGCACAGACCCATGGGGTTCTGAACAGACTTCCAGATATTACTATAAATTAAATAACAAGAGGATCACACTATACAAGTCCCATTCTTATAGAGAAGCTAAATTTAGAAATACACAAAGCTTAGGCCTCATCAAGACTCAGCTGACTTCTTGTGACATAGCTATGGATGTGCCAGGATGCTTCATCTCTACTGTCAGGAAGAAGTCTAGCCTCCTAAAAAAGCCGAGACTTTAACACAGCCAACCTTCATGAAAACTCCTGAAGACAACAGATGAGTCCATTGATAGAGGCAGCAAAGCAAAGAGAGCTGAGTTAACCTAAGTACCTAGCAGAATGAACAACTTCAGCAGAAAGGAGGGCCCCTTGCTGAAAAGAGCATCAGATAGAGAACAGGTTTTGGGGATTCAGTCCCTGGCTCTCTGGTGTTTCAATTTCCCTTCTGGGTTTCAGTTTCATAACCTGTAAAGTAAGAATACTAACACTGACTTCCTTGGTAATGCATTGAAACATGCCACATCCTAAATATGTTTCTGGAACATTTAATACCAAGGAATAAGGTGAAGTACCATGCAAGGGATCATTATTAAGAAAAATAAAGTGACTGAAGAAAAAAGACTGAAGAAAAAAGACCACTGAAATAGCAAGAAGTCCCTTACACTAGGAAGCAATGTGCCAAAACCAGGAAAGTGGATTAGATGATCTAGTCATAGCTCTCAGCTCAGTATTTATAATGCACTAACATCATGACAGTTTTCACCTTGAAAAAGTGTCTAATGTGAAAATGTTACGTGAAAAACAGATCAACACTATGATATCAGTAAATTCTTGTTCCAAGAGTAGTGGAAAAACATTACCAAAAGACAACACTGAAAAACAGAAGGGAACAGAACTAATTAAAAAAAAACTGTTGAGGAAGTAAAACTGACATAGTTATTTTTAGTACTAGAAGACAGGGATAACAATCTCAAAGATACTCAGAGAAGCAATGGTTCCCACTAAAACAGTGATTCACCTTCATGTAGTAATTTCAGAGACTTAGAAACAGGTCATCCCAGTCTAAAACAGGATGGTGACCAAAGGGATCCAGGGCCACATCTGATACTGGGGACCGAACTGTTGCATAAACCATCAGCAGCTCATGACATGAACATGAACATATCAGTCCCTTCTTTGAGTCTGGAGACTATTGTCATATATTCAGGTGAATAATTATATCTTCACTGCAGTATACGCATCCCTATTTAAAAGATTTTCCCTGTATCCAATGCAACTTTCCCTTCCCTTGCTTCAGTACTTTACCTTCCTTTTTCAGACCTTAGAAGGGGTCCAAAATAACTCTCCTTTCCTAGCATGCCGACAAAACTGTTGTCTCTTCTCATCTGCCATTTTTTCTAGTCTGACATACCGAGCACTTTAATCTTGTCTATAAATAAATCTTTCCAGGCCCATCATCAATTTTCTTTCTTCCCTGTGAATCCCTTCCAGCTTCTCAGTGCTCCCCCAGCTCTCTCAGCAAGAAGCTGACTGTAGCTCACCAGTATCACCACAGCAGCCATGCTCAGTGAACAGCTCTGCAATAACATCCTGCCAGCTTATAACGCTGGTAACATTCTCCCTTTAATACTATCAGGCTGAAATATATCAATGTTCCTCTTATGTCAAAGCAGTCACACATGTCCCAGTCAACACTGCCGCTGGAAGAAGTTCAGAACCCAGGAAGTACCAAACACTGGCACAGCTGCTCACATCAGCACTGCCTGGAGAACAGTCTTAGTGCTTCTGTTGTTGTTGTTTTCAAGGATATCAGTAATGTACGGCCCGAAGGGCCTGCTGAGAGTTGCCATTCCCCCTCCTGTCCACTTGGTGTTTCCAGGGAGGAGCCCCCATGAATGTAGCACTCAAGGCTTTGGCAGGGGCAATAATAGCGTGTCCGTTTTACAGTTCCTTGCAATCTGCTACCCAGGAATCTATGTTTGTCATTAAATAAGAAAAAAAAAGGGAAAGAAAAAAGGCATGAATCCATCAGTATCTATTCCCTCAAAATCGAGTCAATTTTACAGCCTGTTGGCTCACAAAGGTACACTCGGCGGTAGATGTCTATACTGCAATAAAATTAGCACAAGAGCATGTTTGTTACAGCACTGTTCTAAGTAGTAAAACCTGAACAAAATAGGAGCGCAAGTTAATAGCAAAGTACCACGCTGGAGATGCTGTTTACTCTGCTCCCCTACCATACTATGGCAATGAGCACGCAGCTCAGGATGTGTGGCACGGCTCAGAGCGGAACAGGCAGTCTCACATCCACTCCAAGTGCTTTGATCCAGCCAGTCACAAGCCAGCTTCTCTCCAAACACTGCATAGCCACATTAGCACAGAGTCTTAATTTTTTTTGAAAAGACAGTGCTAATAGCTTGGGCTGAGCACTGTGCAACTCAGATATGCACTCAGAGCAGTGGTGAACAAAGAGGGCATGCAATACAGTAGGCAGGAGTATCCACCATCTTCCCTTCCGGAGAGCAGGAACAACACCTCTCCCCCAGTGCTAAGAAAAAAAAAAAATCAGTGCTTTTATGCCTTCTACTCCATAGTATCTGAAGACAAATCCAGCTCTGGTAACCTGTTTGGTTTCATTTTTTTTTTCTGCTTTTACATTATCATAATGGTGCTACGTCACTCTGCAAGGGAAAGATTCACAACACAAATGAACTCTGCAGAAGAGATGACTGGGAATGAAGAACGACAGAGGTCTGTAAAATATTGAAGTCAGTGGAGATTGTGTGCGTAAAAGACAACTTGGCAATGGCTTCCAAGGATTAGCAGATATCAAAAGAAACTGGCAGGAGAAAAGTTGGAAACAATCCAGAGGAGACGGCTCTTTGTTCTATACACACGTAACTCCAACTACACTGCACAGGGTTCTCTAAACAGTACAAGTATGCGTGGATTCAGGATGAGATCAGACAAATTCAAAGAGAAATCACGGTTACTAGAATACACTTATCTTGGCCAGGTCTGAGTGAGTAGTCAGAGGAACGTATATTTTTAATGCTGTCCTGTACTTCACATTTGGTCATTGTCAGAAACTGGTGCTACATTAGATACACATTTGACAGCTGTTGCTATGTTTTGCCAGATTTGGGCTTAACAGCTTTAGCAGGTACTCAGCTGGCATACAGAAGGGCAGCCTGTATGCTACAAAGACAAAGAAAAGCTATGAATTCACAGCATAGGCCATTGTGCATTATCACTACAGCACAACAGTGAAGTATCAGACCCCTCTGTACAGAAGGAAGGTAGGAATTTATGGCTGATTGTTCCTCCCTCCCCTCCGCTGCATCATCTATCCACTGCAAATCTAGCACTGCCTTCAGATACTCTGTATATCCTTCAGAATGGCTCCCTTGATGGACATAATAACAAGGTCAGATCTTATAGGGGGAAAAGAAAAAAGCAAATGTTTGCTCTGTAACTTTGGATTAAATTAGTTTTAAAGGTTCTCTGGCATTCAAATGACTTCCATACCCTAATACTGACATCCTGATGTCAATTCTGGACTCAGCTAATTCACTTCTTCAGTACAACTGAGCAATCACTCATATACCAGGCTCGTTCTATTAGAATAACACTGTACCATTTCACAGCTTATTACATGACATTTTTCCCAAAAGATCTCTGTATTTAATTTCCAGGCAGAAGATTGATTGCTCCAAGGCACTGAAGCTTATTAAAGTACACATGCATGGGCATTTCATTGCCTTCCGAATAAGAACCGAACCTTTTTCCTAAATTGATCCTACATCTGCTTAGGAAACACTACAGATTGAAAATTTGGTACTAATAGAATTCCTCAGAGTCACATCCTATGTGAAAAATAGAATTTTCTCCTAACCATGACCTCTGTGAAAGTAAAAAATAAACTATTTCATATACAGTGTTTTTATATTAAGAAACATTTTCGTGAAGGCATAGAAATCTTTATTCTCTGAACAACACTGTCAAGTGACAAATTGAAAGAGACTAAATGTTCCACCACACAGCACCAGAGTATTCTCAGTTGCCTAAGCAACTTCTGTCAGTTAAGCTGCACTTCATCCATGAGCTGTGCCACATTTTTCCATGCCAGACTGGCTTATATCCACTTCAGCTTTGTGCTGGCAGTGCTTTGTCCCTTCCGTCTTTGCTTCCAAGGCCTATGATTCTGTAGTCTGGCTAGGTATGTATACAATCAGGAAAAGAGCACGTTCATAAAAATAGTGGGTTACAGAGCTGAATATGTCACACTATAAAGAAAAAATAGAAGACCTTCAGCTAACAATCCCTCTTTGCAGGTTTGACCCCATAACTCTGATAACAATGTGCTCAGCCAGGCCAAGTTCACAGAAGCAGTGCCAAATTGCCAGGCTTTAATGCAACTACAGGGGATGCATGTTACAGCTTGCATACCTGTCTGGACTTCCATCATTAATCCTACTTTTAAGTCTCCGTGTTCAAGTGCTCCTCGTCCCCTCCCCATCTACAAGAGATCTCCTGCTACAAACGTCTTGGCTGGATCATGCAAGATTTGCCAAATAAACTTTTCCCCTAGGCTTCCGAAGTATATATTAAGATGAAAGAAAAAAAAGGCTTAATGTGTATAACAACAGATAATTAAGCACTTCAGAAACATTCACACTTGCTCACAGCCTCCCCCACAAGATCAAGTACAAGTCAGAAAGTGTTTCCCACGGTGAAGTTAGAGGAAACCGAAGAGAAGCGAAGGCTGAGGCAGGACAGAGCCCTGCTTCCCCTGAGCACCTTACACTACAGCAGCAGCCATGCGCTGGGCTGTCGGCTGGCACTCTGTCATAGCACAGCATGGCCTTACCCAGGCAGCAAGAGGGCAACAGGAGCAGGAGAAAAAAGCCTTGCAGCTGTGCCTTCGTTGTGCAGGCTGTGTGTATGCCATCAGCGTTCTTTATCTCCCAAGATTAAATGAAAAGAAAAGCAGCAAGGGTTTACAAGTGATGTGCAAGCTGTAACTGCTCCAACACAATTAGGAACTGGTTAGCAAAACCATTCCCAGCAACAGGGATCCCAAGCATTTCTTCAGACCAGCAGCCTGCTCTGCCTGACAGAGAATCTCTTCTGAGGTTGTACAGCTTCAGCTTGTGTCAGTGTGAAGCAGAACTATCAATATCACAGCTGCATCGCTGCTTTCTGTCCCTGCCCCCAGGCAGGTGGTGTGGAAGCAGGTTCCAGGCTGCCTTATCCCTTGCAAAATCCTCCTGCCTAAAAACTTGTAATATAATACTGATTTAACATGGAGAATGGTTCTTTCCCCACATATGGCAGGCTGCAGTAATTCATGGGTATCGACATAATCAGCCTCAAACACAACTCCAAGCAGGAGCTATTGAATTTAATCATTGTATGGCTGTGCTTGGAAGACAGGTTGTTTCTGATGTCTGCTATCGAGAATGTTAGGTGCATTCATTTTGCTGGCACGCTAAAGGACTGGCTTACTTGGGACTGGAATATCTTCACAAAAACAGCAAGATACACACATGCACAAAGATTTAGCAGTAGGTGAAGTTGTGCATCAGCTCTAATGATGGAATTTTCTTCTGGGGGGGGGGAAGAAAGCAAGCAAGAGGGGAAAACTCTCCATTGGCCATTGAGGACCTCAGGAAAGGACCCCCAAATCATCATCCTCCCCAGGGGCCCTTCCAGTTTAACAGGTCATTCATCCCTAGTAACTGTAATTTCCAGCAAGAGCAACTCATCAGCTGTGGGCTGTCCCTGCACTGTACTGATCAGAGCACCTGAGCAGCAAACACAGGTGCTGCACATCGATTCTATGCATGCATCAAATTGGGTGCCCTAATGTAAAGCAAGGGCTAGAACCCCGTCAGTGATGCTCACAACTGCAACAATCCCCTCAGATGTGCAACACTATGAGACTATCACTAACAAGGGGAAAGATACCACTGCCCAGAGGCAATGGAAAAGGCAGCCCTGCCAGCCTGAGCATCAAGGCACAGAGCTGTACTTATGAAATGGACTGCAGAGCCACAAGGAGAAGGCCCGTGGCAGTACAAGAGGTTGAGGCACCCAGCGCACTGCGCAACAATCATGCTGAACTGTCACCTATAAAACAAGAAGCAACACTAAGATCCAGCTGGAGCCATAGCCTGTGATACAAGGAGGGCTGTTTAGTTGTTAAATACAACCTGCAGAGCACACAGAGTTGGAGGGAGGAGATGCATTTGCAGTACCTACAGCTACCTCTAGTTTGATATCAGATGCTTTATGATGCAGCTTACGCCACGCTGTGTTGCTAAATCACACTGCTGCCTACAGTCAGTAAGTGATTGCTAAAATAAACCAGAAAAGTGATGGCTGTAGCCTTCTCAGTTTTGGCACTGGAAAACTGTCAGAAAATCTTTGTCTCTGCTGTACCCATGCAATAGATTTGTTGGAGGGAGCTATCACATATGCCCTCAGCTATCTGCTGTGTTTCAGAGGAGCTACCTGCTGTGTGGCCCTGCTGTCAGTGTGCCATGAGGACTGAGAACATTCAAGAGGCTCCCCACTGCCAGCAGCCTCCCAGGACTCTGAATCACCCACTCTTCTGCTGTGGTACCTGCATGATAAACACGCTATCAGACCCCAAGCAGAATTCTTTAGAATAGGGAATGCTGCACTGCCTGCAGCGCCGTTCTGTGCTCCTGGCTCCTTTTTCTCAGGACACGCCACACAGAGGGGTGTGAGTTGTCCTCAGAAAACTGGCACTGAACCATCCTGCAGGGTAGAAGGGGTGGCTGCTGCAGAAATGATGCTGTGAAACACAGGTGGGTCATTTACCCTGCTGCCCTCCCACTTAACTTTCAGTCTGAGTGGAAATGGAGACTAAGATGATCAGGTAACAAAACTTCAGCTCTGCATTTTGACATAATCAGATTCAATTCCCAAAGTCACTGCATGACCTTTGAAAGTCTGTTCAAGGGATTTTCTGCATGTATTCAGACACCTCAAATTAGAGAAAGGCTTTCAGCTGAATTTCCAAAATATCCAGATCTTCAATTCAATGATTTTAATGCAGGAAGGGATTTGAAGAACAGAACAAAACACATATAAATCCATAAGCCACCTGTCTGAATAGCTTTGAAAATCAGACAGCCTGTGTGCTTCAGTCATCTTCCCAGCCATAAAACAAGGGACAGAGCACATTCCTACCTCACAGACGCAGAACATATGCTATAATACAACATATGCTATGATACTCACCATGTCTCGCAGTGAGAATTCAGTATCTTGAATCGATTCCCACTCCCCAAGTCTGGAAGCAAAACAGGAATAGAATTTCATTGGAGTGATTGAATCCCCTAGCGAGCCTAATTACTTATTTGAATTAAGCATGAAAAGTACCCAGCTTATTCAGTGCATGCTCCAGTTAAAAATACCAGCAACATAACAAAAGTAACTAGAAGAAGTAGCTGTAGCCCACAAAGAACATCACTCCTCAATTCAGCCATCCACAGAAAAATGAAGAAAATAATTCACCACTCTAATATCCTCCTTTAAACAGCTTCTCTTCCACAAAGAACAGCCTAATTAAGGCCCTATTTATCTGCAAAAAAAAAAAAATCCTTCAGTTAGGAAAGGCAAAACACATACTAACTACTACTCAGTAAGATGGAAGTTCCCGCTGATTTCATAAACAAGATGAAATGCCAGTGGAATAGCAGACCACAGTTCAGAAGCTGACTTAGAGGACTCCCACATACTACAACAAACAGAAAAGTCATGGGCATTCCTGGATATCAGGCTAGTATATTTCATGGTATCTTAAAATCGACGCATTTACCTATACACCACATCATGGCTTATGCCCGTTAGACTCTCAGGATCTTTCCTTCACACATTGTGAAATTCCGATGTTTGGGGAAAATAAGCACATGTAAGCTAGCGTGTCTTTCCAGGTGCAAACCTGATGCTCAGTAACCAAATCCTTTCCCCATACTAAGAATAGGTGAACCCAACCACTCATGCTTTGGGCTCATTTCAGACTAGGTAGCAATGCAAACAAGAATATTGGGTCCTCTAAAAGGTCATCTAGTCCAACTCCCCTTCAGTTAACAGAGACACCAGCAGCTAAATCAGGTTGCTCAGAGCCCCATCCAGCCTGACCTTGAATATCTTCAGAGACAGGGGATCCACAACCTCTCTGGGCAATCTAGAACCACAGAAGACTTGCAGTGCATCTGAAACACATCTACTGGAGAGACTGAGCTCTCAAGGGGCACTTTTTATATCCCACCCAAGCAGTGATGCAGCTCATAGGAACAAGACAAGGGAAAGGCGACCGATGTCATTTCCTGGACTTGAGCAAGGCCTTTGACATGGTCCCCCACCACATCCTTATCTCCAAATTGGAGGGATGTGGATTTGATGGGTGGACCACAAGATGGATAAGAAACTGGTTGAAAGGCCGCAGACAGAGGGTGGTCATCAATGGCTCTATGTCCAGGTGGAGGCCGGTAACGAGTGGCGTCCCCCAGGGGTCTGTCTTGGGACCGGTCCTCTTTAACATCTTTATCAATGACATCGATGATGGAATTGAGTGCACCCTCAGCAAGTTTGCTGACGACGCCAAGCTGAGTGGTGCGGTTGACACGGTTGAAGGAAGGGATGCCATTCAGAGGGACCTCGAGAGGCTAGAAAGGTGGGCCCGGGTGAACCTGATGAGGTTCAACACGGCAAAGTGCAGAGTTTTGCACTTGGGCCGGAGGAATCCCAGGCATCCATACAGACTGGGAGGAGCGGTCCTTGAGAGCAGTCCTGCAGAGAAGGATCTGGGGGTTCTGATAGATGAAAAACTTAATATGAGCCAGCAGTGTGCCCTTGCGGCTCGGAAGGCAAATGGTATCCTGGGCTCCATCAAGAGAGGGGTAGCCAGCAGGGACAGGGAGGTGATAGTTCCCCTCTACTCTGCTCTTGTGAGGCCCCATCTGGAGTACTGCGTCCAAGTCTGGAGCCCGCAGTACAAGAAGGACAGGGAGCTGTTGGAGAGGGTCCAGAGGAGGGCCACAAAGATGATCAGGGGACTGGAGCACCTCCCCTATGAGGACAGGCTGAAGGAGCTGGGCTTCTTCAGCCTGGAGAAAAGAAGGCTGCGGGGTGACCTCATTGCAGCCTTCCAGTACCTGAAGGGAGCCTACAAACAGCAGGGGAATCAACTCTTTGAAAGGGTGAGTGACAGCAGGACAAGGGGAAATGGTTTTAAGTTGAGGGAAGGGAGATTTAGGTTGAACGTCAGGGGGAAATTCTTTACAGAGAGAGTGGTGAGGCACTGGAACAGACTGCCCAGAGAGGTTGTGGATGCCCCATCCCTGGAGGTGTTCAAGGCCAGATTGGATGGGGCCCTGGGCAGCCTGGTCTAGCATTAGGTGGGATGATTGGTGGCCCTGCATGTGGCAGGGGGGTTGGAGATTCATGATCCTTGAGGTCCCTTCCAACCCTGGCAATTCTGTGATTCTGTATCTAAAGACAGACAGCAAGTCATTTTTTGAGCTCCTCACCGTGCCACCAGTCCCAGCAACAGAGAGCACTCCTTCCAAAGATGGATGGAGCTATTCCTCTTGCTAATTAAAGCACCATTATCATCTCTAAATATGCTAGAGGATGCCCAGCCAGAAAGGCCTGGTGAGATCATTTTGTTGGGTTTTTGATGGGCTGACAGACTGCTCCATGGTAAAAACACACCCTATTGAGCAAGACAGCATTATTCAGAATCATTTGTCCAGGTGTGACAAACTGCACAAGAACAGGAAATTACATCCATTAAGGTATGCATGCAGGCAGCATTTTCATTGCTTAGAGCAATTAAAATGATGTATAACATACATCTCCTGCTGCCCATGGAGAAGCACGGCTTCTCTTCAGGAGCTCAGATAAGCCAAAACAGCAAACAACACTTGTGTCCCTATGAACCCAATTCTGCTGCAAAACCTGGTATCTCAATTCACAGGCAGCCCCATTAATTTCATTACAGCTACTGAAGGACCAAACAAAGTAGACATTTGCTCTCAACAGTAGCTCTGAAGATCCCACTTTTACCCTTCCATTACTGCTCTATATCATGAGATACACTCTGCACCAGGAAGGACGAACTTCTCTCTGCTCTATATCTCGCATCCAGACTCCTGGTATCACAGTACCCAAGCACACGCCGTTGTACATCTCACATACTGCCATTGTGCTTGTTGTCATTTAAGCAGTGCAGTAACAAGACATCATGCCTTTCTCCCGGGAAAATGCCAGTCCTGGAGGTGATCTGAACATCTCATGTCTGGCATAAAAAAAGTGAAGAAATCAGGAACATGCAGTCTAGCATTGCCTTTCCAGAGATGTGTGTGACCAGGCATGTATGGACTGTAGACAGCGACACACTGCCCTCATTTGTTATAGAAAAAGTCAGTCTTTAACCATACAGGTAGTTAAGTCCATAGTAAGTTACACAAGAACCTGCAGCAGCTTGCAGATTGTTTTTATTGTAGATACATTTCATCTCTAACCAACTGAGAATAAAGACAGAGTGGTAGCTGGACCCCAGCCTGGCACCAGCTGGAGAGGCAGTTGGCAGCCACAAGCAGAGTGGGGCTCATGCTAGCTGAGGGCTGCTCCTATGGCACCTCTTCAGCCCCCTTCTCTCCAGCCCAGGCTGCTCCACTGCCCTCTTCAACAGTTTGGAGCCAAGTGACAAGTGAGCAGCCCATGCCAGCAGGAGTGCTGGCTGCTAGCATGGAGATGGACAGCCAGAAAATTACTGCAGGCCACAGTGTGAAAAGCAAAGAATGAATTTACCCTGGAGAATCCAGACTATTTAAACACAAGCTTGACCAGCTGCTCCTTCACTAATTGTGAAGGCATCTACACTGCACATCCCAAAAATCCAGAGAAAGCAAGAAAATAGAGTTAACCTATAGGCAAGTGACACTTCTCTGCTCAGCTTCCCTTCCCAGCCCAAGCCACCTATCAAACCCTTGTATATTCCTCGACCCAGTTCTCACAAAAATAAGATTAGTTTGATTTGGAAAGGAGATTGTCGAGGACTAAAGCACTCGAAGGCATTTCTTTCTGCCTCTGCCAGATTTTCCATCTCTCTTCTTCAGTACACAAGACTGACCATGTCTGTGAGACCAACACTAATATTTCATTAAATTAAAAAAAACACTCAGAGTACAATATACATTGATATTAAAAGAGAGCAACTTTTTGATGTCTTCAACAAGTACCAGTTTGCCTGGTAAGAAAAGTTTAAGACTAGAAAGCACTAAAAAAAAAAAAATGCATGGAAATGATAGCAAGAAACAAGACATATCACTGAGAACCATAACCACCCTACTTTCACAACACCAGGATCCATTCTGTTCTGTGTATATCTATTGTTTCTGTAGAATGAGTTTCACTTAAAGTGTGAAAGATTTATAGTTTAATGTGCTTATTTGCAGGAACATATTTGGGTTTCACTGACCAAATGGTGGGACAACCATGCATTTTCTTGAAAAATTCATTGAAAAAAAAAAAAAAATGCTGCCTGCCTCAGTTTCCTGACTGTGGTTTTTCAAACATTAACATAAGTTCTGACACCTTTGATCTGGGGAGTAGGAAGGAAAGCAAAGAAAGGACAGTTATTCTGAGACACCTAACACATCTTCTCAGCACACAGCATTAACATATATATTCATGTGCTTTAACAACTTGTGATACAGAACCTCAAAGACTTACTTCACTTAGGTCTTCATTATTATTATTTACACTTTATTTCATATGGCTATTTCCTTGCAGCAAAGCCTTTTCCTCTGCCTCAATCTACAATTTCATCGCCCTCTTGTCTTCTCTGCAGCACAACTATGCTGCTGCTCCTATCTCTATTTATGCCTGCAGCAATACCTTGTTTAGCTAGATCTCACTGAGCACGGCATTGCCCATTTGTACCATCAGGAGGTAGGATCAAGAATCCAGGAAATGGTACTTTTCTACCACCGTACAAAAACATGTGCAAGTACTGAAGCACTGTGAACAGAAGGGAAAACTGAGAAGTAAAAATGACAATTTGCTGTCAGAAATAGTACAACTGTAACATATGCTTTTGATTAAGCTCATACCAGTTTATTAGGAGTAGAGGAGTAAACCTAGATTGACAGGGAATAGCCTAAAGGACATCCTATAACATATGGCTTCATGCTTGACAATAAAACTGGAGAGAGTTGGCTGGAAGCAGGCTACCATTGCTCATCCCTGCATCGTTATTTTATTCTCTTCCATTTTTCACCTCCACCCGTGAGGTCTTTCTAGGTGTGCCACATCTCAAATTTGATGCTGGTTCAAAAACACAGGGTAGGAAGCCAAACCCCAGGTCTCCAAGTGATTTTAGTTAACACAACTACTGAAAGAAGTGTACCTTATCCCCAGCAAAGTCAATCTGCTTACACTTTTGAGAGGACCAGTTGTTCAAACCCACAGCATACCACAGTTCTGTAACCTTCAACAACACAGTGCTTGTATCATTGTAACACAATGGAAAGTACAGCAGTGGCAGCAGAGTAGCAAAGTCCTACGCTGCAGCAAGTGAACACTTGCTCAAATGCAGCAGCTGCAAGCACAGAAACAAAGAAAAGAACCTGTTTACCCTTAGAAGGCCTCAGGTACACAAGGATCTCCAACAAGATACCCTTGCCTCCACTGCCAACCCTTTTTTCATTTCTGAGCTCTTGGAAGGGGTGGATCCTGGCTCCACCCCTTCTGGTCGACAGCATTGCTTGCACCTGAGCTCCCCTGGGTTGGCCCTGCCTTCTTACCAGGTGCTCAATCACTGCTTCAAGCCATGACTCAGCATTTCTGCTATACTGCTGGAGAGCCTGCAGGAGAAATTTGGTCAGGATTAGGCACAGCAGCTGAAGTTTTAATTGACAGAGAATGCAACACCATCAATCAGCTTTATTCTTTTATCCCAGATGCAGACGATGTTAAACTATGTAGCATACAAACTGCAAGTTAGAACTGCCCCTATCACGTTTTCTAACCAAAATTCCACTGACATATATATATATTTTTTACCACTAAACCTTTTCTAAAGGTTTAAAGAACTTTTAAAAGGTTTTAAAAGGTTTAAACCTGATTAAACTGAATCAGCATATCTGATTCCCTTTCTGTCATGGAGTTCATCACTGCATAGAGCCAGAGTGCTTTTACAGAGGAGACAACTACAAAAAAGATTCTTAGGTCTCTACTTACAGGACAAGCACATTCAGTAGAGGCACCAGGCTGCTTTATTACATATATAGTGGAGAGATTGCATTTTTAAAGCATCTACTTATCACCAACTTTTTAAAAAGCCTTCTTCATTCCAGAGGTAGCTGCCATCCAAGGTACTGAGTCATTCTCCACCTTTTAGTTTTTCCAAATGCTGTAGGGTCACAGGAGGGAAGAGCTAACACCCAATTACCCAATAACACTGGCAATAACATATCACTCTTCCAGCCAAGATCTCTCTGATGGATGACACGTCCCAGGAACTGTTCCATTATTTTAGATAGTTACTTGGAATCTGTGGCCAGATGGCAATTGCAGGATAATAGTTGGCAAACTTGTACGTGTCTTCACTCTTTTCAAGGCAGAGAAAGACAGTTTCCAGAAATAGTCAGAGCGATAAGAATAGCAGGAATGAGTATGAGAAGACATTTTCTAATGGCTGCCTGCCTTTGCTATGTGTTTGCCACAAAAATCAATGTAGGAATCTGTCAAGTTGCCTGTTTGCATTCTGGCTGTGCTCTTTTAGCAATTATACTTAACATCTAATTTTAAGTCTATACATTTAATGAACTGCCAGAAATAACTTTGGCCATACTTACTGTAGATTTTTCCTCTACAGACATCATCCTGTGGTCTGCTTCACATCTGAGCCTTTATTAATTACCAACCTTGTTCTACAAAGAGCAGACGTGTTATCAGCTGGGCACTGTTGCTTACTGCTGAAGTGATATCAATCACAAACAATAAAGACTTAGCATAGATTGTGACATAAATTCTACTGTCCTTTGTGGCTGAGTTTTACAAGCACTCCCTTGACCCTAAAGGGTATCTTCTTCTCCCATCCCATCCCATCCCTACATCATATTCTGCCATCCCAATGTAATAGCTAAAGAGGCAAGAGTAAAAGGCAATCTGCAAGGAAAGCACCAACACTAAGTAAAACCACAGGCATCTGCACTGACTACTTTCATTGTCTAGGCCATGCTGGACATTCAACATTCCAACAGATTCCTAAGTGACCAGTGGAAAAAGATTCATTCACAGATCTCTGGGAACTCTCCACTCAGTTTTGGGATAATCCATAGCATAAAGTCATTTAAAAGAAAATATTATTTTAAAAAGGAACTGTGGAATTCACATTAGGAATAAAGAAAATCAGCTTTAACTTTGGCACCAGTAAAAATGAGTAGGATCCCAGTTCAGAAATGTACCTTTTCAAGACAGCACCTGAGCTAAAGTGTATTAGTATATATTTACGTTTATCTATGCTTATTTAGGGTCTTTTACTTTTTATGCACTAGAAAATAAAAGTCAAGCAGAAGTGTGTAAGCAGAACAACCAGCATCTCCTCCTTCCCCTGGGAAGTTGCTTTCTCTCTACCACTGAATGCTTACAGCCTCACACAGCTGTAACTAGAGTGCTGGAAGCCAAACCCAGATGGAATACCTACAGGGAGAACAAACAAATGCTGGAGTGCTTGACGCCCTCTTCCAGCCATGCCTCCAGCTTGCACCCTGCTGTCTAAAAAAGCACTTCAAATCGCTGGGTTGTTTTTGACAACCTGATGCTTTAAAGCTGAAACCATTTCCTTGGAGAACAGTGCTATTTAATCCCAGTTGTTCCCTTCACATGTAGAAGAAGTGCCCTTCTGCAGATTCTGCAACAGCAGGCAGAACCAGGGGAGCCTCATTTGACATTCCCCCCTCCTTCATACAGCATTTACATTTCAGGACCGAAGCAAGGCACTGGCTTCTGTCGATGTAGCAATATGCACTTCAAGAATAGAAAGAAAACTAACATAGAACTGAGTGTCAGGCATTATGGTGACAAAACAGAAGTACTTACTGCGTTGCTTCTTAATAGCATACATTATAAAATAGAAACTGCTTCTGGAAAAGCATTCAAATGATAATTTTCTGGTGTGGTTGTACACTATGTTCAGCCTGTGCATCTGCATGTGTGCTCAGAGGAGCACGAGAAATGCAAAGAGCAAACAGTGGAGCTGTACTGCTCGCATCCCTCTCCACGGTGCCCAGCCGGCTCTATGTGAGGGACCAGTGAGGAATACAAGGCAAAAACAGAAGTGAGGAAGCTATGTAACTACCTACTTCACCAAACAAATATCAGAATAAAAAGATATAAGTCAGAATAAAGGAAATTTTCCCCCTTTCAGGTGAGAGCAAAAATCCAGAGCGTCATCAGACTGAAGGAAGGGCACAAAAGACAAAACCAGAACAACCTGGGACCCAAATCTATGTGCTAAGTCTCAGCTGCTAACATAAGAAACTTGTGTGTTTGTCTCTAGATCTTGGTTAGTTATTACGTGTGTGTGGCAGGACTACAGCATTCTTCAGGCCTCACACAAGAGACAGAACAACAGATGAATACATTCACTCACATCTTGCTGGCTCAGCTTTTCAATGCTCAAACTGCTCTTAGGAGCAATTCCCAATGTTTGCAAATATTCTCTAGTAATATTCCCTAGAATATTTGCAATAACAATGATCTGGCATTTTAAGAGAAAACACTTCAAGTGTTCATACATCAGCCTTTTACTCTTCCCTCATCTTCAATTAAAACTAGAAACCAACACGATCATCATTTTGCAACAGCAAGGAAGACTGGAGCTGTGCTCTACAAACATGCTAATAAATAACCCTGCACCAATTAATCTACAATTAAAAGAGACAAAACAGGGATAAAGAGTGGATGGTTTGCTTGAAAAGAAGATTTGTTCACACCAATTTAGTAGAGCAGGAAGAGAACTCAGGACTTCCTGCTCCCTTTTCCTGGCTGTTTAATGCCATTCTGATTATCAGGTACTTGGGGTAGCTCTCAGTTCCAGACAGGTATATGTCAGCAAAGGCATCTGGACTATCCCAGAAACACCATATACTGTAAGAATAGAGCTGAAAGAGCTGTTAATCTCTAACAGATGTTAGTCTGATTGGTTCTAAAACATTGCCAATATCAAACAATCTGCAGCTTCCCCATGTGGATTGTACAGAGGTATTCTTCCTGAAGAACTACACTAAATCGCCCACTCTACAAAGTAACCCAAACCCTCCATCTGTGCTCAAAGTAATAATACACCAAATAAATTACACACAAAGAATACCTTTTTCACAGAAGTTGTTAAATTTCATCAACTTCAGGCACAAATTTCCAGTTTTGTGGTGGGGATTTTTGACCCCTTTCACCCCTTTACTTCACAGGCAAAATTTGAGGGTAAAAGCAGATTATTTTTCTAAACTACTCAGAAAGCCAAGTTCATTTTCAAGTTTGAGGAAAACATCTCGACAGCTTTTGTTCACTTAAAACTGCTGCCATGCCAATTTGTGAACATGCACATGGACTGCAGGACACTGTGGAGAAACTGACTATTTGCATTTTCACCTGAACAGCAAGAACTGTTTGTTAAGAATTATCCTGGAATATTCTGCTTCCAGAGTGAAATCATGGTTTTCACTCAAGATCCAGGCTAATTGCATTTTAACCATCAGAAAAGATAGGATTGGATGGTTCCCTCTGCTTTTTTTGGCAGTGAAGATGTGATTAGGTGATATTTAGAAATTGTGTGCCCTCAATGACATACACCAGGTTTATGAACTGTGGCAGCTTGTAATTAAAGGCACCTTTAAGAAAGGGAGGGAAAAGGGCATCTAGGTCTTACTTACCCTTTCAGGATAAAGCAGAAAAACTGGCAGGCTGAACCAGCATAAAGTGGTTAAAATGCCTCAGCACCCATTCACAAGCCTCTTAGCCTTTCACTTTGGATTACAGAATTATAACCATCTCGTGCTTGTCAGAAGGGAAGGGAAGGTTGGAGGTGCCCATGGGTTTGGAAGCAGGAGCACCCAGCTGCTATCTTGTGTGAGAATCCTTCTTTGTTTTTTGGCTTAAAGCTTGCTTCCTGAGGTATTTCTTGTGATAAGACTCTGATCGATTTATTGAGGAGGCAAGTGATGGGTGCTACCATGTGACAATCAACATCACTTTGTGGGCATTTGAAAGCACCTTTCTCCAGAGTTGCTTGCCTCTGAAAGAGTGCTCAGGAGTGTTTACTGGCAGAAGATCTGGCCTTTGACTAAATAGCTCCAGTCTAGCATGGGAAAACTGGGGAATGATACCATCGTGTCTTCTGAAAAACAGGATGCAGGTGAGCATCTCTTCTCCCTCTTATCTGCTGGCAAGGCCCAGAAGATGGGAACAAAGGAGTTTCCGCTGAGATCCCAGAGCCAGAAGCTGTCACTCCAAAGAGAGCCGACTCAACAACTTTGGACTTATAAATAAGTTGGTACTACCATTGAAAAGTGGTCATCATCGCTGTGGTCACCATCACCATTAACAGAACAACAATGCCCGATGACCCACCACTACTGAAGATCAATGACTGAACTACAAACCACACTAGATCCATGGTGGTGATTATCTCCCACTTGCTTCCTCTAAAGACTTCCTGCTTCTTTTTTTCTATCTTTTCTATCACCCTCCTTCCCTTCCCCATTACCCAAATTCATAATAGTGTCCGTCCTCTCCTTCCCCGTCTCCCTGATTAAGATTTGTAATAAACTGGTCGGACCAACATTTGAACTGTTGCTTCTTAATCTCACACCAGGTGTACAGATATTAAAGAACCTCCTCTCCCTCCTATAAATTGGAGTGAGACACCTTGTCACACCTGCCAGAAGCCCTCCTGGAAGCACGTGTTGCACCACAGCAGCAGGGAAAGCCCAGAGCAAAAGCTAGATGTGTGACTCTAGATGTGTGATGTGTTGACTGCACAAATACAACATATCATTAACAGCTAGAGCCTCAGCTTAAGACGCCTCTGGTGAAAATGACTTTTCTTGTACCCTGGAGACCCTAAGAGAAGTCTTGGATGCAACTCTCTCAAAGAGGTAGCTATATCGTCTGTACTCCTTGCTGATCTCCACTGCCAAGAACAGCCAATGAGTCATTCTGCATCCCTGAGCACTATCCCTGACGGCACTGCACCAATTTCCTTATCAATCTGCAGAGTGCTCGTTGAGCTCGCACAAGCCTGAGTACTGCCACATGCAGGTGAAGAAATATTTCTTAATACACTCTGTTCTTGATTTTCCATGGTTGCAACAGATGCAGGAATAAAGAGATTATCAATCTAAAGCATCTAACATTTTGCCATTGCTTACAGGATTAAGGTAAAACGTTCTCAGTTTAAACCTTCATGCTCAAGGAGCAAACCAGCATACGTAGTAACTCTGCAGTAGTGCACATTGGTTGAATCCCTACCAAATGTATATAAAATCTCCATGTAAGAGCAGAGAAAGCTCGGAGAGTCTTGCTGTACTCAAAACTTCAAGTAAGACTGATATGATTTCATTGTTTTAAACTTCACTTTTTTAATACTCTTAACAGCATTAATTCTTATTAAATTGCCACTGACACTCCAAATTACTATTAAAAATTTTACAAACTCTATAAATGGTGACATTAAGAATGCATTTAATAAGGAGCTGTGTTATTAAAACTAAATGAAAAAGTGAGCTTAAACTTTATTTTTCCAGTGCCTGTGTAATCATTTCACAGGCTCCCACCAAGCTGAAAGGCAGTGGCCTTTATATAATAGTTAAATAATTTGGTGCAGAGGCAATTTTTAGACTGATCTGGGGTACTGAGCAAAAAAAAACTTCTGTATGCACACTATTCATTCAGTTTGCCAACAGGGTTGAAGCAGGACTTGGAAGAACAAGGCAAATAGGGCTCCAAACTCAGGCGAGGCCCTCGTAAAACTGAGAACAAGGTTTCCAAGGGCTGGTTTAATAGTCTGCTTTAGGGCAGTAGCTGACATTCAAGTCAAATGGGGACACTGAAGCATTTTTCAGGAGAACAGTGTAGTACGCTTCTAGAAAACTACTTACTTAATAGAATAGCCTTAGGAATATTAATCTCCTTTATTACAGCTAAGTTGCAAAGTACAAACTTACTTTCGAGGGTTTTTTTTTTTTTTTTTTTTTTTTTTTAAGAGCCAGTGATTTTACATGGTACACTGTAAGAAAGGAGATGGGAAAAAAATCTGAAATCTTTTTTTTTTTTTATGGGGGAGGAAAATTCTATGTCTCTTCTGATGCTACTGGAGTCCCAAAGCGGTGGTTGTCAGTCTGGGAAATGTAAGTGCTGCTTAAAATAAAAAAAGGTATTGTGGAGAATATTTTGCTAACAAAAGGTGCCAGATATCCTCTTTGACAATAGAAGCCTCAGACCAACGAATGACAAATCAATTGCATGGCCTTATTACACAAAGGACAAAGGGAGATCGTATATATATATGACCTGTTTCAGGACAATTTTGAAGAGGAGGGATTAGAAAGGGTTGTTGGAGCAGTACAGTGGTCTTCTCCCAGCTTCTTTACAATGACAGGTCATCCAGTTCCCCTCTTACAGATGAATTTACCCTTGTACAAGAGACGGAGACTTCTTTAGAGTTTTTACCTGCAAAGCTAAAACGGCCACTAGCACAATGCAATAATAAGGGTGAGGGGGGAAAAGAAAAAAAAAACAAAATACTTCCACGCAAAATCTTCACTGACTTTTTTAAACTTGTGCTCAGCACCAAATCACCTAGCTACACCAGTGCTAATTAAGCTTCAGAGCTGACACACTCCTGAGCAGGGGAAATTCTGCAGTGCTCATAAGGAAAATGTGCAAGTAGCCAGCACAGGAAGACAGCTAAAGATAACTTTGCTCAGTGTTAGAGACAACCGCATTCACCACTGATAGGTCTTATCCAAGTAGAGCAGACATGGCCCAAACTTCAGAGTCAGATCTGCAGAGAAATCTCACCACACCTTAAAGCTAAACATAGAAGATAGGAGGTGGCACTCAAGTCTGTATCAATGCCCAGGAGTGACATGGATATTTGGGACATACCATGAAGAGATAATGGAATTGACTATGTAACATAGTAGGAAAACACTCTACGTAGTTCTAGAGTGAACTGCATGTGCTTCATGAGAGAAAGACTTCTATCTTACACAAAGTATTATGCTCTGCCTCACTTCCACAAAAACAAAACCAAGAGTGCAAATAGCAAGTGATCCAAACCATTATTTTTCCCTAATGAGTTCTGCAACTAGTATTACAAGATCTTGACTACAAGCAACTTCTTCCATGTCGCCTATAACCAGACAGCTCCATGCATCCCTAAACATGGGAAATTCAGGTAAGCAACATGGGAAATTCAGGTAAGCAACATGGGAAATTCAGGTAAGCAACATGGGAAATTCAGGTAAGCAACATGGGAAAGAACACAAAATAGAAAAGTAAATCTCATGAACAAAGAACACGGAAACAACGTAATTTGGATTTTCTCTGCCTTTATCCAGTAACACTGGATCCATCTTCTCACTCATCATCCTAATAAAATATCTCACAATTAGAACATAATTTCATATTAATGGGATGAGTATCACATCTCTATCCAGGGGCAACATGGCAACTATATCCACTAGGTCCTGTACACCTTCCTGAGAAGGTCTAGCACCTGTCCCAGGCACTCTCAGCATCTGTGGTTTTCAAGGTTTCAGAAAATAATGACTCTGCTGCTTTTCCTGCAAAGCTATCAAACTAATACATCTTACTACCAGGAAAAATGGAAGAAAATGAAGGTGAACAGGTCCATTTGTAAATCCTACTATTGAGATGACTGTGCACTCTCTTCAGCAATCCATGATATTGCTTTCAAAGGATAGCCATCCAAATGCCAAAACTAAATTAGTAGCAAGTGGCTTCTGCTTGGGAATTTCCACAGAGATGCCTGAGAAAAGAACTGAGCTTCCCTCTCCCTTGTTGGCACAGGGCAGCATGAAATGTGATATACCTGGATTTTAAACTTCCCCAGGGCTGCATGTTCCAAAGACAGATGGTTTCTAAATTCCGTAAACAGTAGTTTGGATCAGAGAGATTTAAAAAGCATATTTTAAGAGCAGGCAATTTCAAAATACAAGTTAAAGCTATGCTCAGCATTTAGAACCTGAGATTTAGCCCAGTCCATTCCTACGAGTCAAACAATTCTTTCCTGTAAAATACATTCTGCTTTATGTTGGTTTAAGATAAGCAAAAATAAAGCCCCATGGTATAGCATTTCCACGGAGATAAATGAGCCTGGAGATTAGTGAAGTCAAGGGCAGCTACTGACTTTTCTCCTTTCTCAAAAGATGCAATGCCAGCTCCTCTTCAGGCTGCAGAGATAACTGGCTCAGGGGGATGTCACCTCAGCTTAAAGCAGTGATGGATGGTGCTTCTGCTCCAGCAGCCTTCGTCTGCCAGCTGGCTGAGACATCATATACACACTGAACCACACCACTCAGTGTATCTCTATTGAACGCAATTTCCTTACACCTCTCTTGACTTCTGATCTATTCACATTTGTTTCTGCAGTACACTGAAAGCCTAGCAACTGCAGTTTGAGATTAAAAAGGTGGGAATCAGTGATGCGACGCTGATTGTGATATGTGGGCTGGATCACTTGCTCACATGCAAGGCTGGGTGGCTTACTTCTTTCAGAGCATGGGCTTCAGAGGGGAGATAAGGTGTCTTTCTGGGTTTCAGCAGTGGAGCCCTCTGGCCGATGCTGGACTGAACGGCTTTGCAAATCAGATACAAACTACAGTTTTCACATCCTAAGGCCCCTGAAGTATAGGATGCCCAGTAATTGAACTCAGAAAAGCATAGCCCCCAGTACAAAAAGGCTTTCAAAAACTATCCAGAGAAGGGAAAACTGAAATACCATTTTACATACTTTGTCAGAAGGCAAAGGTAATGAAGTATAATTTGTTTAACTTTTAGCATCCAAAAGCTGCCTTGATGATTAAAGATTTTAACCAGTCATATCTATTATTAACACTGCGTTCCAAAAGGCAACTAGAAATACAGTATTACTTTGAGGAGCCAGATTCTTTTCCCTCTCAAATCATGCCAAAAGCCGTGGAGTCCTCTGAGACCTTCATTGGGCACAGGAGCATCAGCCAGCACCTGGCCAGAATGTGCCTTCTGCAAGCAAACTAACCAAGCAATTTGCCCAAGCTGACTACAGATGCTGTTACCTACCATCAGAATAGCAAATGCATTTTCATCAAGTTCAGGCAACTTACCTAATAGTGTGATCACAAAGTTAGCAAGTCAATACATCCTTACTAATAACAGTAAATATTACGGCACTGAAGTGGTAAGTTTAAACTACTATTTTTGCTTCTCCAGAGAGTCCTAAGAGGCCAGCATCTTTTCTAGGACCCATGAAATATATATGAACTTAATGCATTCGATGATATCTGATGATTTCACATCAGGAGTTTGCTAAGACTGCAGAACTTTTGGTGCTAAATAGATATTTATGCGATAATAAAACTAGCATAACAATACAGGCCTACAGTAATTGCTGCTGAAATCACAGATTGCTTTAGTAGCATTTTCACTTTTATACATCTGTGCTACTCCAGGCAGAAAGAGATTACTGTCTTTTTGGAGGTGGTTGAATGAATTATAATCTCATATTCAGCTTTCATTGTTACATTCCTGAAACTCGATGTCCCTAGAAAAGACAATTTTCTAGCAAGTTCCCTACATATATCAACCTGTTGCACAGTAATGTTTGTTCTTTTGCAAAGATGTGAAGTGAAATAGGGTTGGCACTCTGAGCCATCAGTGGGGTTGCAGTATCAGACACTGAATGCACAGCACTGCTTCCCATGAGTATACAAAACTCACCAGCAATTGGAACAGCTGTGCACTGCAGTTGAGCTCAAGATCTCACAGTAAAATCATGAGCCTCTGCTATTGCCCTCAAAAAAAAAAAAGAGAAACATTTTCCCTGAAGAGCAGTGACAGGACATTCATTAAATGCTCATGCATTCCACCCACTGACAGCAAAGATAAGAGGCAGTATGTATTCATGAAATGTGGTACATGTAGTTACTAGCAGATAACTTGACCGCAACAAAAAGTGGAAAACAAACATCACATACAGCTTCCTCGCGCCCCCACACTTAGCAGCTTGACATGGCTTTGGCCATTGGCCAGCCACACCATGCCACAGACTGTCAGCAATGCAGCAGCTCATTCCAGCAACATCCCCTGCCACAACTGTTATGAAAGACTTGCATGCAAGGTGCTGCATTATGGGAGGAGTTGATGGTCTCATTTGATTCAGCAACAGCAGGGATTGCATGCAACAGCAGCTGGCAGCATCAGCACCATCAGCACAGTTAGCCTGGGCACTGGTGGAAAGACATCCACTCCTTGGCATCACTGCTCCTCCCTGTATTCCCCAGTATTACATCTCCGTATTTGAATAGCCAAAAAACCCCAATGCTGTGTGTGGTTTGGGGAGGAGGGAGAGTGTTGTACATCAAGAGAAGCCCATCCGGTACAAATTCTCGGTAAACACACTCATCCTTTCAGAGAAGGTTAATATGCAAAATCAGAGAAAGTCAGGATCAGCTCCACCTTACCAAAGAGAAACTGAGGCAAAAAGTGTAACATCTAAAAGCATAGGAATGTTCAAGAGGATAGTACTCTCCCCAGCAAAGCAAACCCACAGCTCTCCTGTCACCATTTTGCCCATTTCCCACAAGCTCCTCATCTTCCTATGCTGCAGAGCAGGTGAGCGTCCCCCACTGCACAATGTTGGGCTCACTCGAGAAGGGAAACTGGATTCTGTTCTCACTCAGCACTTGTTCCTCTCTCTCAGAGGGAAATGTGTGCCTCCCTCACATAAACAAGTAGAAACTAGCTTTATTCTAGCTTCTCTTGGATTTTGCAGCATCACATCACAGTCATGAAGAACTCCATATTACCACCAAAGCTGGTGAGCAACGAGTCAGACATTTCTAACAGTGCCCCAAATGGGGTGATGCCTGCATTACAATGCAGTCACTGCAGGAGAGCTGCAAAGCAGGCATGGAAAGGTGCTCCTTTTGCTGCTTTTTTCCTGGGTAAGATTCTTAGCCTGCTCAATTTCATCAAGTTCATTCTCATACAGAAAAGAGCAGGTCACAGAGAAGGGAAGCTAGTTCATGAAAACGCGTGCGCTCAGCACAGTTTGCTTCTTCCCTTTTAGCACATTCTGTATGCAGCATAGGCTGCACAGCCTAATTACTGAAAGGAACAAGCTGAACTGATTTAGCAATAGCATAGCTTGAAGGCACAGTAAATGCAATGCTAGCTGTTCAGATAGGAACAGAGGGGAACCAACCGCACACTTGGGTATTTGTGCAGACAGTTTGGGCAGTTGCTGTTCTATTTTTACTGTCGTCGGGGGCTACGGTTCAATCCGCTCAATAGCTCATCTGCATTACTCAGACGCATTCTATGTCACTGCTCTGGGTAAGCACCACCACGGTCTACTCTGCATCACGTACGGCTGCGGGAGCCTCCGAGCAAAGAAAGGCAGAGGAGGATTGCTGCCTGTCAGCAAGAGAAATAAAGGAGCCAGAGCTCGATTAAGCATCTGGAAAATTACTGCAGCCTCACAGCTTTTGCTGCTTGCTCTCCGGGATGAGTCATCCCCGGTTGCCCTGGCAACAGTTATTTTCTTCCTCCTGCTGCTGATCAATTTTGTCTGTATGAAGGTCTCCTGAAAGCAGGAGCTGCACAGATAATGCAACAAAGTCACGAAACTCTTATCAAGGAGCATTTGCATTTTGAATGCGCTCGTCTCAGGCCTTAAAGAAACAGGAATAGTTGGGGCAAAGCAGGAGAGAGAAAACACTGTTTTATTCAACCTGCATATCATATCTATCACAGGCGTGGCTGACAAAGAACCTACTACCATTACTGCTAAGTAATGCCTATAAATAAAACATAACGTCTCGTCCTAGAAATCTACATAAGACATTCAACATCCATGTCAGTTGCTCCATAACCTAAGTCATGCTCTGAAGCAGGCATTTGCACCACCATTTTCCAGTGCACAGCCACAGAGCTGACCATGGAGCTGAGGTTCCCAGGCCCTGCCCTTATCTCCCTTGCTGACAGTCAGAATGA
Source organism: Chrysolophus pictus (assembly GCA_037305975.1). Lineage (NCBI taxonomy): Eukaryota > Metazoa > Chordata > Aves > Galliformes > Phasianidae > Chrysolophus > Chrysolophus pictus. Next base: position 111,738,108 of record CM074576.1, on the reverse strand, counting down.
GCCCAGGCAAGTCATTTCATCTTGGAAAAAATCCTATTCGCCACTTTTCAAGTACAAAGATATGGCTGAAATGAGATGAAATGTTGTTGCTTAGCAATACTTAGGACCTAAAACAACACCTATTGAAATTAACACTCTCCCACCTCCCTCTGAGGTAAATGCAGATGGATGTCAGATGAGACAAGGAAGCCCAAGTCCCCGTCTACTCTGTTGCTATCACAAATTCTACTAAATATTTTTAGTGAAGCTAGTCTGATATCCCTCATTTTCACCTCCTCCTTCTTATGCCATAAGTGAACATCCCCTAAAGGCAGCTTAAAATGGCTGCTGGGTAGGAGCCTGACCTCACTAGATCAGGGAAATGAATGTCACAGACATCCTCTTTGCCCAAGATTAGCTACAGGAATGTGAAAGCTACAGATAAGGCAATCCTCCCAGTGCAGCAGAAAAAGTCAGTGAGGGCAGCGCTTGCGGTGCAGGGAGAGAGGAGACTATGAATTAACATGAAAAACAGTGTTGATCCCAAACTGTGTACGTGCTCAAATAGTAGGGACTTGAACCAGGAACGTAAGTCCTTCAGTCTCTCATATGACTCCATTTTCAGTTATCCATTTATATGAGCTAGAGTTTTATTGGACTGGAAGTGTTCATATTCGGGGCCAATCATGGACTCAACAGAGATCAATAGTATGGTGAACTAGCAGCGTTTCTTCTTGACTCAGTTTCCCTAGTGGGGTTCAAGAAGCAATGTAGGCATATAAAGGCCTGATTCGCTTACAGATTACTTGTATACCAGCTTTTCTTCCAAATCAACTACCTGAGGAAGAACAGTCATCTTGTACCCAAGTACAAGTCAATCCTCTGGAACAGAAAATTAGGCACTGGCACAGTGGGCTAGCTCAGAGCACAACAGTGCTCTGATGGCAACTTGAAGACATAAAAGTTATTTTAATTGTTTTGTTTTTTAAAGTAATCCAGTAGACACACCCACCTTTTCAGTAGGAAACAGCAGTATGCCATGAAGTTTACCTCCTAGACCGGCCTTCATCTTCAAGCAAAGGTGTAGGCACAATTTATGGAATGATTCAGTGCGTGAACTGTTTCTTGTTGCTTTTTCTTTTTTTCCCTCCTTCTGTTTGAGGGAACTATATGAAGGATAAAAATCTCAGAATTCCCACCAAAAAAATTACCAGAAAAGCATTCCTATCCATCCTGTACTCAAGCTCAGTAACACTCAAAGCCAACCCGACATTTCCTTCTCCAGCCAATAGTCATGGAGAATTTCATTTCCTTTCCTTCCAGTACTTGAAGGAAGCGTATAAACAGGAGGGGGAAAGACTGTCCACAAGGGTGGATAGCGATAGGACAAAGGGAAATGGTTTTAAACTGAGACAGGGGAGGTTTAGGTTAGAGATTAGGAGGAAGTTTTTCCACACAGAGAGTGGTGACGCACTGGAAAAGGTTGCCCAAGGAGGCTGTGGATGCCCCATCCCTGGAGGCATTCAAGGCCAGGCTGGATGTGGCTCTGGGCAGCCTGGTCTGGTGACTGGTGACCCTGCATATAGCAGGAGGGTTGAAATAGATGATCATTGTGGTCCTTTTCAACCCAGGCCATTCAGTGATTTAATAAACAGTCTGCTGAAGAGCAGGTGAGTGGTTACTTTTGTGAAAAGCCATGGCCTGAGCTTTACCCTAGCTGCCTGCCTCATAGACAGAATAGAGAAAGCATTAGGGTGGTAAAAAAAAAAAAGTCCTCCTAAAGATCCTGTCAGCAAAGGGCAGATGGCACATGCAAAGAAGGGACTATGATACAGAAAAAGCTGAAAATCCCAGAACTAGAGCAGAGGATGGGAATGGCAGACTCTTCAGTGACCCAAAGGAGTCATCGCAAGAAGGAAGCAGAAGTGACTGAGGAAGACCTGCAAAGTGTAAGACAACCTGGTTGGCTTTGTGTAGCACTTCAGCATATACATTTGAAGAGATTACACAAGCTTCTGGGCTCTTGGGTCCTATACAAAGGTGCTGGACTATTTTGCTAACTGTATACAGCTTAAGCCTAATGAGCCCTTCTAGATCAAGCTCAAGAGGATGACAGTCAACAGGCTTCTTTGCAAAAGATAATTTGCCAGGATGACATTAGTATGTTTTTATTATTGTTAAGTGTAAGCCCCTTGTGCATACAAACACACACCTTTCATTACCTGCACGTTTTTCTGATGTTATTTACATCACCTGGAATACCTACAGAGAATTACAGTAAAGTGAGTATAATTTTAACACTAATTAAGGTGCTAATGTTCTGCTAGAAAGCAGGTAGAAACCAAGATTCTGTCAGAGGCAATAAAGTTACTGGTGAGGATCAGGAAAGCACACAAGAATACTCCATCCTATACTGAGTGCATGCTGATGTACACCAGATGTTCCCATAGGATTTAAAAAATACAAGCAGTACTACCTTTATTACTTACAATATTAAGAATGCATATCAGGAGTAGATTATCCAAAGCGTTCACTAAATTTACATAGGTGAGTAATGCTGAAAATGTAGGATCTTGTTTGTCCATGCAGACATAGTTGCACTGCCTGAGGCTTCAGGGGAAGTTCATGTTCATAGGACAACACAGGCTGGATGAAACCTTGTGGGAGGCTCCTTCTTTGGGTTGCTGTTTAATGCATGATCTGCTGTGAGGTCTCAGCAGGATGCCAATGGCTTGAATCCAATCAGATTCAAAGGTTCATCAAAAACTGCAAAGACTGAGCTTGTACACCCTGCTGAGCAACCTGCTCCATGGCCTGATTGTTCTCACAGGGAAAAGGTTTTTCCTTATACCCAGTCTCAGTTTCCTTAGTTTCAGTCTACTTGAGCGGAAAAAAAAACAGGTAAATGAAAAGGAAGCTCTTTAACCAAGTCCCTCTGGGACATGTTCTCTGTGAGAAACAGTAATTCTTATGGCCCTCTGGGCTCCATGATGGAAGAGTAGCAGACAGGTAGCTAGCCATCTGAAGATTCAGATTGTTCAGCAATGTTCTCTTCCATGGTGAGGGGAGGAGAGAGAAGAAAGAGGAGTATGGGACTTGACACTTGTACTGGAGCAATCTTTAGTTATCACAAATAAATGCTGTTGACAAGAGACGGGGGGAAAGACAAAGTGAATATTAGCTCCCTTCCTGAACTCATCAGGCATTTCACCACTGACCCAAATTTCATTTCATGCTTTAAATTGTCTAGCATGTTGCTATGTAATTCCAGGCCTGAGGGCAGAATTGGAAGAAGGCTCCAAATCTAAAGTCTCAGAAGGAACCCCACACATCCTTGCCACAGGGATATGATGTCACTGGTGAGTTTCCCTTAACACATTAAGTTCCTTGTCCATCTCCAAAATGACGCTGCATCATTTGTCACAGATGAGGGAAAGAGGGAAAAACACTTCAGCTTCCTGTACTATAGATAAAAAGTGTTATTAATTTCTTTGCATCATCCTGTTGAACACAGAGTGAAGATCCATCAGCTAATGCTTACCTTTGAAGGTGTCTACGAACAAATTATCACAACAGTTTCCCTGACCTGGTCAAAATTCAGAATGATTTGTAGAACAGACTTACAGGAAAGGTAAACTCCACCCATTCGATCTACTGAATTTGCCTCAAATATGGAGCTAAACAACTGAAGAGAGACCACATCCCAACTCATGTCCCCTTCTTCAGAACGCATGTAGCAGCATGCATGGGAATTCTGCAGGTTTCCACTGCTGATGCTTTCAAACAATGGCCACCAGTAGTCAGTTCCCAAACCATCAGGCAGCTAATGAGATGTTACAGATATTTTATACCTTTGGAAGTCAAGCAGTTTCTTTCAGCACTTGAAACAGATAAGAACATTGATTTATCATGGAAAATAATTCCTCCAAAAGAAAAGGAGGAAAAAAAGGGAAGCAGAGTTCAAGTTACATTTGAAACAAGTATCACGTAAAGAAATACAGAAAGCAAAGTACAGTTCTTTAACCAAAAGCCACTGGTACAAGAAGTTCACAGAAGATCAATGGTGCACAAAAATAGGATAACACCCAATATCATATGGCAATTGCCTTATCTGGAACTTCTGAAAGCCCTGTTCCAAGCCAGGTCATTTAAGGTGTATTCATGTGACACTGCATACACAGTGCAAGAGTAATAACTATCTTAAAACATAATCAAGAATTCCAGAAGAAAGAATTATGCTTTATGGTAACAAAATATACTTTGTGTCAGCAAAGAAAGGATGGAGTAGCAGTGGAAGGAGAGGTTATTAAAGTTATTAAGTTTAATCCATCTTTACAGCACGTAAAATTCACAGCTACCACAAACACACACAAAATAGATATGACAAGAAAAAATACACAGTTATTTCACTTTGAAAATAGGAAATATTTTAGAAAAAGTGTATTTCTCAAGCTCCAAAGTTCCTATATGAACAGACATCTCTTAATACTAACAGAAAAAAAGACTGGGAAAATTTAGGTGAAATAAACGTTTCCTTGTCCCAGGAAGATGACACAAGGGCAGGACATTAGTACACAAGCACCAGAGAGTGAAAGTAAGCCTAAGTACAGTGAAGTTACACTCAGATTTCTCTGAAGAATGAGCAGCAAAACACAATAACTAGAACATACAGGTCATCTGAATAATGTATGATGTTCTTTCATTCCATGGGAAATATTTGTACATGAAATAATGCTTTTAGTCTTATGAGACTGCCTCTAAGTACAGAGCAAAATTTTTATAAAAGCATTACAGGAGGAAGATCTTTAGATTCCTGACCAATACTTCCATTCGCAATTTTTTGGTTTAAATTTAGTGCTAGTGAAAACTGCCCTGAAGATTCTGAGAGCCTTACCTCAGCATGAACAGAAACAGCAAAGATTCCCAACATTACCTTGTCAGTGGTCATTAGTAAGGAGAGGAGGATTTTGAATGCATTTAAACTTTGTCCATTTCTTTAATTGGTTCTTGGAGTTTTTATTAAGACTAACAATAAGAAGGCAAAGGAAAGCCTGTAGATATCATCTGCTATTGTGCTAACATACCTACACTTTCTATTTGGACCACTGAAGAGCTGAAAAATGGAAGACTATTATCCCTTTACCAGTCTTCAGCCCCATCTGAGCAAGTATGGGATACTTTTGCTCAGTGCACCTCAAGTGCCTAATTCCATCTTGCAACCAAAATGGCTTGCAGTCTAGGTTAACCATGTCAAATGTTAGCATCTACCAGTGAAAACTCAGTCCAGGGACAGTGCTGATTTGTTACCACAGCAACAGAAGTTTGTACCTTCTTGGCTGCCAAGGACCATCCTGAAAGCCTCTGTACTCCACAGTCCATGTAGGATGGGAGTACATACAGCCACTTTCAAGACCAATCAACTAAATAGATAGTAACAGAATTGGAAGGGAAAAAAGATTCAATACTTAGCAAATGTGAGGATGAATCCATTTCTACTTAGGGGTGCATATAAAGACACGAGCCAGAGGAGATGAAAGCAGTGAAGTCATTTTAAACAGTTACTGAGAGCTAAGCAAGCCAAAGGAGACAGATTAAATGCTCAAGCACAGTATATCACACACACAGCCAGTTCACCTACATCAGATCTGCAATGCAGAATTGCACATGTGATACATGTATCCACTGATACTCCTATCCACCAGGCCCCCCTTGAAACCAGGAAGGACTTTGAGATGCACAAGCTGGAAGTATTCTTTTAACCTATCTCTTGAGCAAAGCATGAAAGAAGAAAAGCACATTTCCCTCTAAGGAAATTCAAATATCCTCCAACTGCTCAAGACAGTGCTCCTTCTTCTAGGAGATACTGCACGCTGGCCAGCCAAACCCAAAAATGGGACTTCCCATAGCAGGCCAGGATGAACACTACATGTCCTAATACTTCCTCTGTCATCAACAAGCAAAGGAAGAATAAGAGGCTCAAATAAAACATGGAAGTTCATTCTCTTCCTGACACAAGCAGCCCAGCACAGCCAGTTTCCCAGCTAGCATCCTATCCAAGGTTTGGTCACACTTACAGTTGGCTCAACATCCCTAAACAGATACTAATACAGATACTAATAAAGTATCCCTTCTGTTGCTAGCAGCCTGTAACACATGTGAACTTGTGCAGTGCCTCTCATGGACTACAGAACCAGCCTTCTGTCCAGAGAGAAAAACCTTCCCAAGAAACACCAGTCCTGCAATCTATTAGCAGATAAGTCATGTTGCTCTATATTTATCTTAATTTCTGCACCCCTACCCAGAACATCTGTATACTTCAATGTTTGCTATTCTTAGTGACTGCTCAGGAACAAGTCTACCAAGTAGAACACATTATCCCATCACTAAAAGCTGTCACTGTATAAAACAAATTTCCTGGAATTGCATAAATTATTCCCTTGACTGGCATGTCAGGGCTGCTCTGCTGATGATTTTCCGTGTCATTCTTTAACTCTTTCACGTTAAGATGAATCTGGACAATTCACTTGAACTGAGCCTTGGCATCTAGAATGAAGACTACTTAAAGCAGAAGGATATTTATATTGAGTTGTAGAAGCAGTTCCATGAATGACAGTGTACAGTAGATTTACAGCAGTGCACCTATAGTGTTCAAGTGTTTGAATCCACTGCATAAACGTGTCACCATCTCACAGGAAACGAAGACCTTCCCAGGCCTCTAATTCTGCTCTTAACAGCCACTGGACAGACCTGCAGCTGACCTACCAGCAGCAAACAACAAAAGCTAAGATTGGCAAGGGACTGAAAAGGGAATGTGGAAGCTGCCCCATCTTGCAGCATATTAGCAGAGCCTACATTTGTACAGCGTGCTTTACAACCAACAACAGGTCTTCTGTTCTGAATTTGTCTAACTATTTTGGATTCATTTATTTTCTGAATTTTACAGAAAAAAAACAAGTTAGGAAAAACAGGTGACAATGAGCTCCACAATTTCGTTATGCGCTACAGGAAAATATATTTCCATTCACCAAACAGCAGTTTTTGTTTTAAAGTTTTTTGAGGCACTGCCTCCAGATGTGTAACAAGAAATTGTAAGTAGCCTTAACATATCAAAGTTCTCCCCCACATCCCACAACAGTCACCACTACCAGGGTGAAGCCAAACCTAAGCCCTCTTCCTACAGAGAATAAGAACAGCCAAAGGCAAGGACTCCACTCTATTTCAATATTTTCTCTATTTCTTCTATAAACTTTATGAGGAAGAGTTACTAGAACCAACTACAGTATTAAGGAGGTCGGTGACAACATCCATTTGCATTGTAACAGAATGGATATTTTACGGTCTACCTTTTCCTACAATTACTTACTTTCTAGCTCCTGTACACTAACTAGACAATTTATGAAATGCCCACAATGACCCCAAGATCTTTCCTAGGGAATAATAAATGATAGCCTGCACATATCTGTATATTTATCTGGCTGATTTTTTTTTCACAGCTAGAGGCATTAATTGCTCCACACTTGCAAATTTCCACCAACAATATTATCATCCTTATGGTTCAGGCCAGCAACGTAGACAAAAATTGTTGTCTATGAATATGACCAAGACAAAAACACTCATCCCATCTGCTAACAAAAAACAGTCAGACTGATTTCATCTCACAAGTGTGTGCTCTGCAGCTCAGAAGGCCAACAGTATCCTGGGCTGCATCAAAGGGAGGGTGGGCTAGCAGGGAGAGGGAGGTCATTGGCACCCTCCATTCTGCCCTTGTGAGGCCCCATCTGGAGTACTTTGCCTAGGTCTGGGGCTCCCAGTTGAAGAAAGTTGGGTATCTTTTGGAACAGGTCCAGAGGAGGGCCACAAAGACGATCAGAGGGCTGGAGCACCTCTCCTATGAAGACAGGCCAAGTTTGCTGGTGACACCAAGTTGAGTGGTGCAGTTGATATATAAAGTAGAAGGAAAGGATGCCACCCAGAGGAACCATGATAAACTCAAAAGACAGGCCTGTCTGAACCTAACGAGAGTCAACAAAGCAAAGAGCAAGATTTTGCAGCTGGGTCAAGGTAATCCCAGATATGTTTACAAACTGGGAGAAGAACTCCATGAGAGTAGCCCTGCTAAGAAGGACTTAGAGGTCCTGGTTGATAAAAAACTGAAAATGAGCCAGCAGTGTGTGCTTGCAGCCCAGAAAGCCAATGGTATCCTGGGCCCTCTCAGAGGAGGGATAGCCAGCATGGCAAGAGAGGCGATTGTCCCCCTCTATTCTGCCCTTGTGAAGCCCAGCTGGAATGCTGCATCCAGGTCTGGGGCTTCAAACACAGGAAAGATGTGGAGCTTTTGGAGAGGGTAGAGGAGGGCCACAAAGATGATCCAAGGGCTGAAGCACCTTTTCTATGAAGACAGGCTGAAGGAACTGGACTTGTTCAGCCTTGAAAAGAGAAGGCTGTGGGGAGACCTCATTGAGGCCTTCTAATGTTTGAAGGGAGTTATAAACATGAAGAAAATCAACTTTTTACATGAGTAGATAGTGATAGGACAAGGGAGATTTTGATTAGATGTCAGGGAAAGTTCTCTACTGAGATGTGAGGTGCTGGAACAAGTTAGCCAGAGGAGTTGTGGATACCCTACCCCCAGAGGTGCGTAAGGCCAGGTTGGGATGGGGCCCTGGGCAGTCTCACCCAGTACTTGTCTAGCAGCTGGTAACCCTGCCTGTGGCAGGGCGTAGTTGGGACTTGATGATCCTCAAGGTCCCTTTCAACCCAAGCCATTCTATGATTATACGGTAATGATGGGACAGGGGGAAACTGTTTCAAACTAAAAGAGGAGAAATTTATATTAGATGTCAGGTAGAATTTTTTTTTTTTCCCCACTAAGAAGATGATGAGGTGCTGAAAAAGGCTGCCCCATCCCCAGAGAAGTTCGAGTTCAAGGTTGGACTGGGCTGTGAGCAGCCTGATCTGGTGCCTGATTTAGTGGTTGGCAATCCTACCTGCAGAAGGTGATTGGAACTGGTTGATCTTAGAGATTTCTACAATCCAAGCCATTCTATAATTATATGATCTTTTAGCCTGACTGGACTGTGTATAACTCGCTGAGCTTATATTTTATTCATTCCACCACACTTCTTGCATTTGTATGCACAGTGAGTTTTTGGAATTTCTTCTGCCACAGCAGTGCACTGCAGAGAATTTATACCTCTCCCTCTGCATGGGCAAGCAAGAAATAAGCATAATAAAATAAAGAAGAAAAAAAAAAAGGAAAGAAAAAATAACTTCGAAATCACTCAAGTTCAGCGTATCCAGTAAGAGTTAGGGTTATTTTCACATTGCTGCTCTGGAGTTAAACACACTTAAGCCCCTGGTGGAATAAGGAAAGATGTCACACATTTCACTTTTGGTAGAGTACTACAGCTATGAAGTTCCCCTTCCCCCAACTAGTAGTAAGCTGAAATCATACATGCAGATTCTTAAAGCAGAAGCTCATCCCAGTTTTCAAATTCACTGAACACCTCTGCAAAAGTATATGCTTTCCACAGCCTTTCAGCTCCAACACCAAGATCTTTCAGTCCCATGCTAGTCATTAAATAGCCGTCTAACACCATCTGCTGGATCGTGCTGAAAAATATTACACCAGCAGCATGCTGTCAGAAGGAACCATTAAACCATTAAGGTGCAAAAAAATTAAGGTGCCTGTGCATTGGCTTTGACTGAGGTCCCCACTGCAACCCCACCTCCTACTTTATTTTTGTTTTCTCTCCTTTTTGGAAGGAGAATCTTGACTGTGGTTTCCTATTGATGCCAGCAACCCAAGACAGTCCTCTGCTCTAGATTTTGTACAAATTGTACAGAGGGCAGTACCATGCAATTATACTTCAATACAGCCATTGATCTGTAGCCCTGCTTCACCCCTTCCTGTTTAAATAAAAAGAAAATAACACTAGGAAAAGAAGCTACCCTGAAAGCAAGCCTTCTGCAAAGTCAGAATGTAATTTTGACAGAAGAGTGTGGAAGGGACTGCACTCGGCTGAAAACGCAGTGCCTCAGAATGAGTCAGAGGCTGGGGATGCAGAGCCTCTGCAGCAAGGAAGCAGCCAATACTTAGCTCAGACACTAGTCCTTCATTTCTTACATCCTGTACAACGGATGAAGCACCAGTTATCTCTTCATCATGCACACATGTACTTCACAGAGATGGGCTGGGATATTTTTAGCATCTAATTAAGTAGCTGCCACTGTTGTCAAATGCAAGACAATAGCTTTTAATTACTTATTTATGGCAGGAGACCACACCCCCTTTCTTGCTTCTTCAGGTCAAATTTATTGCATGCATTTCCTAGCTCCTTACGTGGCTGGATGGAATGGCCAAGTTTTTTCTTTCACCAAAGTAAAACATAAGCTTGGCTGAAATTAAGTCACGTATAAACATTCTGGATGTTTGGAGTTTTCTACTTCCCACTCCTTTTTATCTCCTCACTGTTTTCCTATTTTCATACTGAAATTAGGGCCTAATCACACATTCCACAGTTATTAGACATCAGATTTGTTTTTTGTGAGGTCCCGAGTCAGCCAGACCTGGTGCTGAAGGACAAATTGTCTTTATCGAATCCCTATTCTGTCAAGTCACTGACAGCAGTGCCTGGATTGTACACTGCATAACTAACAACGCATCTCTTCCCTCATTTGGATTTCCTAAGCTCTAGGCTTTCTGGAAGCACCTCACATCACACAAAGCAAATCACACAGCACTAACCAGGTTGGTTGAGATAATGCTGTAAAAACAACAAGGAGCTCTGAATCAGAGGATCTCCATAGCAGTAAGGGGAAATAAAGGTCGTGCCTTATGCATCAGTGCTGCCTAAGGTGGAAGTCTACCTTCTGCTACAGACGCAAGTGTGGTCATAGGAGGAATTTGTTGGTGTATTCCCAAGGAGAGAGAAAGGGCAGATTTTGAGGCATTGTACAAAACATGGGTAAGACTGCCTCAGAAATACTGCGTACAGCTCTGCTCACAAAGTTCAGGATGGATGAATTTCAACAAAAGTCAGAAAAAAAAAAAAAAAAGAGCTGTAGGCATACATCACAGAAAACCTGCTACGTGAAAGGGGTGGGAAACAAAGCCAAACCTTTGCTTAGTTAGCCAGCAAAACTGAGGCTAGGGCTGCAGATTCAGTGTTCTATCTGCTCAAAGAGCAGCTTGCCACCAGAGGGGCCATCCTGCCCTCCGCATGTTCCTAGCGCCTCACTTAGGCTGAGCACAGGGAGCTGACACAGCTCATGCTGCTGCTGCAGCTGGGGCTGACAAAGGAAGCAGCAAAGCAGCATCTCCTCCTTCAGCAGCAGCCGAGTAACGCTGTCTTGAGACGGCAATTTATGAAGTACTGCTAAGCACCGCAATTGGGAAAAAAAGGACAAAATACTCCTAGAAACAGCAAATAACAAAAGAACAGATGAGCAACTTCAGCTAAGGGAAAATGCTAGCCTAAGAACACATTGTTATAAGTTGACTATAAATGCATTTGGGCTGGAAATAAATGTTAGCCTTCTCACTGGGCTACTAGAGACAAAACCTCAATTAATATGCCAATAAAATACTGATCCATTTATGTGGGAATGGAATGTTGTTTCTGCATTTGACATTAAAAAGTAGCAGTTGGTTTGAAGAAGTAGAACATAATGCATTTGTATTCTGTAACTTATCCTTAGAAATAGTTGATCTAAGAAGTAAAATACTATAGATGTTAGCGGCATGTTTTAGAAACGTTATTACTGAATTATGTGATTAATTTTTTCTTGCAAAACTGTAATAGTTGTTAAATGCTCCAAACAATGTGTGTATAGTGTGCCAGGGAGTAGAAAACATATTATAGAGCTGTTCTGTTAGGATAAGAAACTCTAAGCAAAAGAAAGACAGATTTAGCAAACATCAAAGAAGTCAGGGCCTCTACACAAGGCCAAGCTGTCTCACTCCATGAGAAGGTTGGGGCGTGAAGGCAGGCACCAGGATACTCCCGTCTCTCTCCCAAGCTTATCTTTGTAGAAAGAAGGACAAGCAGATATCCGCAAAATAATGATCAGGTGTGGAATAAGTTAATTAATTAACTACAGATTTACGCTTATGCAGCAAAAATTTATGTTTGTCCAGTGTTCCCATGTTTAGTGAAGCGTCAAGAAGATCGGCTGAGTACTTCAGGTTCACAATGAGGAACTAGGGGAGTAAGAGATAAGTGTCAGGAAATAGGGAATAAAAGATGTAACTCTGTTTTCTGTGTGCTCTCCTGCTTGCAGGAGGCCCACCATTGCAATTGTGAATAAAATCTGCTTTATCAGAGATACCATCCTAGAAAATTATTTGGATATTTCCTACAATTTATGAAATGCATGAGGTTTTCTTTCCAATGTCAGTGGGCAGAACACGCACTTGGAGATTCCTTCCACTCCTACACTCCTTGCTTTTGTCAACCCTCTTAACAGAAAAATTACTGAAAGCATTTAAAGGGCTCCAGAAAGTAGACTTCCTGCTATAAAAGCAAAGTCAAAAAGCCCTGCTCTAGGCAATCCCAGCCAAACATTTAAATAAATCTGGACAAAGCATTTTATTGCAAGCTGGCAGAATATATCAAAAGCAATGCGTCCCTTCTGGAGATTTGACTTTTCAGGGCAAAATTGGCTCAATTGACCAACATATGTTTGAAATTGATTTTTTTTTTTTTTTGTCTGGTTATTTATTGTGCAGAGAGGACCTTTTATAGCAGGGACAGCAAGGACCTGAGGACATTCAGACACAGCAGATACAGAACATGGCCAGCTTCCTGACCGTGAGCTGCTGTCATGGGAAGGGTTACAAACACTGATTACCCACAGACACACACAGCTTATCCCAGGGATAAAATTGATCAGCCTAGAAGCACTGCAGGGTTTTAAAGGAAGACGCTCAGCTGGTAAAACACATTCCACTGGCATGCTGGAATTTCACAGTCACTGAAAACCTGCCCTGAGAGAACCGAGTTTTCTGGTGCCTGAATACCAGCAGTCAGCTCAACTCTCTGCCAGAACAGGATCTGCCCAAGAGCAGAATAACTATTTTAGCACAGAAGTGAACAAGCTGTTTCCCACCTATTTAGGCATGCTGGAAAGAGAAGGAAAAGTATGACCCATGACCATGTCTTGCAGTCTTGCTCCTGGACCTGCTCACAGTCTGCTTGGTTCATGCAGCAAGCGTGTGGCCAAGAAGGCCAATGGCATCCTGGCCTGCATTAGAAATAGTGTGGGCAGCAGGAGCAGGGAGGTAATCGTCCCCCATACTCAGGGCTAGTGAGGCTGCACCTCAAGTACTGTGTTCAGTTTTGGGCCCCTCACTACAAGAAAGACATTGAGGCCCTGGAATGAGTCCAGAGAAGGGCAATGAAAGTGGTGAGGGGTCTGGAGCACAAGTCTTACGAGGAGCAGCTGAGAGAGCTGGGATTGTTTAGTCTGGAGAAGAGGAGGCTCAGGGGAAACGTTATTGCACTCTACAACTTCCTGAAGGGAGGTTGTGATGAAAAAGGGTCTGGCCTCTTCTCCCAGGCAAATAGTAGGACCCGAGGAAATGGCCAGAAGTTGTACCAGAGGAGGTTTAGGTTGGACATTAGGAGAAACTTTTTCTCTCAGAGGGTGGTCAGGCACTGGAATGGCTGCCCAGGGAGGTGGTGGAGTCGCCGTGCCTGGCAGTGTTCAAGAGGCATCTGGATGAGGAGCTACGAGATATGGTTTAGTGCTTGTAGTACTAATAGGAATGGGAAGACGGTTGGACTAGATGATCTTGCAGGTCGTTTCTAACCTTGTGATTCTATGAAGCACCACCCCTGCCCCAGCCACCAGTGTGTGGGACATTGCCTGACTGCACCAAGCCTCCAGGAGGAGTTCTGGCACAGGAAGGGCAAGGGAAGGCCAAGGATGCTGTGCTTTTGTCCAAGCTGTGCTGCCAGCACACTGAGCTATGTTATCAGCCATTATGAATTCACCCGGCCCAAGGGAAGTGACCCAGCACCACAACAGCAAAAGATAGAACAGCTGCCTACAGGACCTTACCTCACTCTCACCATTCACCCATATGCTTATGTTACATCTGCTCTCACTCTCTTCCTACTTTGTTTGAACTGCCACAGTTCTGCACTGATTATGTCTTAGCCAACCCAATATCCTCCTCCCAAGCATGAGCTGAAGAGGACAGAGCAAAAGAAATTCAGAGATACAGCATCTAAGAACTAAAGTAATAGATGTCATGCCTGGGCACATAAAAACAGAAGCAGTTTTTTCAGAAGTGGTTTTTTTTTTTTTTTAATATACACATATATGATATACATACGTATTTGTGTACATCAGAATTATGAAAAATGATTTACTAAATGAATTTTGCTAATTTATTTATTATCATTTAAACTAAATAGTTCGAATTTAAACTATTCTTACCAACTTCGCTGGAAGAAAAAGGAGACAGTTGTGTATTTCTAACAGACCCAATACTTGTTTAGGTGTCTTTCCTTTCCCATACCCTCTCCTAAAAAAAAGATTACCTAGAAAATTCAAAATTAAGACAGAAAGCAAGTTACAAGTCTGCTGCCATTTCCAGCCAGACATCTCAATTTTAGGAGTTCAGAATCCTAAAAATAAATAAAATTGATTTTAAAGCCTTCTATTTTGAAATTCAGAGTAAACTGAACTACTGGCATTCATGCATCATTCTGATCATTTCATTCAAGCAACGCTTGGACCTCTCAAAAATATTTAAAAATACGAGTAAAGATGAACCTTCCCTGAAAAAATTAAAAACAGACAAACAAAAAGCCCTGACATTTTATAATAGCAGCAACAACGAACATTGGGCATAAGAACCCTTGCCTCTTTCCATGCATACACAGCTAATTTATCATATTATCAGCATATGCAATTTTAAGCCAAAACAGCTATTCATCATTGCATTTGTGACTAAAAGCCCTGTTTTCCCCAAAACGTAATTAAGAACTACAACAAAAGCACAGGGAGAGACTGCCCTGATTCAGAAGAGTTCACAGCACGAGCAGACAGGACAAACAAGACATGCCTCAGCAGAGGTGAAACATTAGATGGACTTATCCTCGCTTCTCCTTGGCCCCCCCAGACACCCAGCAATACTCAGCAGCTGCCACTGTTGTGAGAAATAACCTCTCCAGAGTGCAGAGAAGGACAATAAAATAGCTTTTTCCTAGGGATGATGCTCTCTCTCTCCAAAGTTTTAACTAGACGCACAGCACAAACATGAACTTCAACCAATGCCCTTCCATCAGGGCTGTTTAGTGTCATCATTCCAAGTGTTCAAGTGCAATACCTGTAACTGAGATAAACCCACGCACATTTGAAGCCATTTAGGACAGTACCAAGATTGCAGAAGCTCCCCTTCTTCAGAAAGAACCAGGTAAACGGCCTAGAGATTAGATCGCTACAGACTTCAGGAACAGCAGGACTGGTGCTACTCTCTACGGGTGTGCAGGGCTATGATGCCAATAGGTCCCAGCACCAGCCCAGTGAACATCAGGCCATAAGATAACCCAGCTGCAGGAAAGCCAAACAACTCAGGAATAGAGCTGGGGCAGTAGCACCCCTCAACATAATCCAAATAGAGAAGAACACCCAGGCCAAGCTTAAATGCATCCCTTGGGGCTGAGAGCAAGGATATGCGTGGAGAACTCAATGAGATTGATCATTAAGGCTTATTAATACAAATCTGACAAAACCAAGGGTTACAGCACACAGTCTTGGTTTAAATAAGGGCTTTTGTTAATACATCATCATCAGAAAGTTACTTTTTTTTTTTTTTTATATTTTGTAGACTTTGTGTCTCTGAAAAGCAACAGAGATGCTGGAATATAAAGTACAGGATATAATTAAAGCAGACAGCAAGCACCTGGAAGATTCAATTCCTCATTCCTTTGCTAAGAATGGGAATAACAATGACACAAGTCAGTGATTGTGCTCCTAGTATTTGGGGCACCTGCACAATTGATTTAGCGCAATCTGCAAAGCTCCCAAACCCAGCCTTGTTCTCTCAGCAGCTCTGAACACGGCCTGAGTTTCAAATTTACGACAAAAGTAACCATAAGGTGAACCGTGTGGGAGTTCTTCTTGACTTTTCACAAAGCAACGTGGAAAGAAAGCTTTACATTTATGTCATTGCAAAGGCGCAGTTTGGCTCCTTCAGATTTCTGAAGCATTTTTAAAAGATTTTCCGTAACATCATCCAGCACTGCAGATTACTTAAAAGGACTACTTCCATCTTGGAGATGTTTTGTGTTTTGGAAATATCAGTAATATCTTATTCAGAGCTTAGCTCTGAAGGTCTGTAAGAACGAGAAACATAGTACTACAAGGTGGAGATAAATACAAATTTACCAAAGCTCTGTAATTGTTATGAATAATAGCATGCCAGAAGACTCCACTGGGACAGAGCTTCATTTTACTCATGCTGTACATATACACACTAGGACGACAAATTTCTGCCACAGATCTCTTTAGATCTGCTACAGATATTTAAGAGAAAGACAAAATGCCCACTTACAGGA
This sequence comes from Chrysolophus pictus, assembly GCA_037305975.1. Classification (NCBI taxonomy): domain Eukaryota; kingdom Metazoa; phylum Chordata; class Aves; order Galliformes; family Phasianidae; genus Chrysolophus; species Chrysolophus pictus. The sequence goes on along the minus strand of CM074576.1, from coordinate 111,721,558 downwards.
GATGTCTAATCCAACATCATGGCCCTTGAGACGAAGAACAAAACACACAGGCACTTGACCTATGAGCTTGCAAAGTCATTTATGTGAAGTTCTACAGAATGTTTATGAAAACTCAAGGAATTTCGTTCAGATAATTCATATCATAGCATATATTACTCTTTCTCTGCCAATTCCTCATTTAAGAGCTGAGCGTCCCCTTCAGTTCAGCATAAAAGCACTCATACTTCATGCTTCAGTAACGTCCCCAATAAGAGATTTTCAAATCATTCATTAAGCACTGACATCTGCGGTAGGGGTTGTTATTTATTGTTGCTTCAGGCTTAGCAGACTGTGACACACCACAGGAGAAAGCAGTGGTGTCATTCACCATAGGTGAAACCAGAGTGTTTTATTTAGCAGGATTAATTTTAACGCATGTACTTAACTATTAAAGGAGAGAGAGTTACATAAGGATCCTTTCTACCTGTATTTCTGACTTCCTTTAAAATACTTCCACTGATAAACATGCCTTCAAATAGTCTCAACCGAATCTCCTGTATGGGGGGGATGTGACTTTGTGCTACATACTATATGACTAAAATATAAATACGGTTAAATACTCTCAGTTGTTGGTACTTATGTTAACAGCAGACAAACTGAAACACAGAATCTGAAGTGCTACATGATTTACCCTAAGGATGAGTATTCAGATCTGGCTTCAGGATAAAACCACAGCTATGAGCTGAACCAAAAGCCCAGAAGCCATCCTCAACATTGATAAATAATAGCGCTTATTTTAAACTAACAGAAATGTTTTCTACATTTTTTTTTCTGAGTTTTGAAAGCACCTTCAGCTTTATTATCAACTTTTCTTTCCCCATTTTTGCATTTGCTACGTTCCAGTCAACAAAGGCACAGAGAATTGACATCTCTTGGCAGAACAGATCCAAAAAACAGGTGATAACGGAAATACTGGCAGCTAAATCTAGCCTCCTGGATGCTATCATCTTCTCAGACTCAGAGGAAGTGACAAAGCTTTTTTTATACTAGTAGGACAGTAGCAACCAACCTGGTACTTGGAGAACCGCTATATCCTAAGAAAATCTGCAATTATAGATTATAGTTATGGATTGAATCCCGTAACAGAATGAAAAGCACAGCAATAGCAGCATAGTAGAAAAGTCCTAGGCTACAGCAAGTAAGGATATACTCAAATGCAGCAACTGTAGACACAGAAACAAAGGAAAGAATCCACTTACCCTTGGAGAGCCTCAGGTACACAGGGATCTCCAGCAAGATACCTTACCTTCACTGCCAACCCTTATATGAGGTCTGGGAAGGGGTGGATCCTGGCTCCACCCCATCCAGTCAATCAAGTGCACTGCTTGCACCTGAGCTCCCCTGGGTTGGCCCTGCCTTCCTGCCAGGTGTTTAATCACTGGTTCAAGCTGTGACTTAGCATTTCCACTACACATCCTAAAGCAGAAGTAAGTTGCAGGATAAGCTCTGCAAAATGTACTGTGTTTCAGACTCAAGCAATGATTCATATTTGCAAAAGCAGTTCAGGTTTGTTTTGAACACTAAACTTTGGATACTTCAGAAATGAGGGATGCCAAAACATCAAGTCCAGATCTCAGGGACCATTACAGTATTGTAGAGAGCCCACACTGGGAGAGAAAGAGGAAAGAAAGAAGAAAACAGATATTAATGAAGCAAAGTATACTTAACTTGCAATTTACAACTGTTCTCCTGGAGGAAAGCATGCACAATCTGACTTAAAAAAACACCTTGAAAAAGAAAAAAGATCAAGGCAAGAACTGAGGCAGAGTGTGGCATACAGCATATTTTTATGAACCATCTTTTTGGCTGGAAGAGGCATGGATGGATGGAAGTCATGCTGGACATTTCAGCACAGGGCACCCTTCTCCCTCAGGTTCTGAGACAATGTCCCAGAGGAGTGCAGAAGGCACTTCTGAGCTTTGCATTTGCAAAAGCAGTCTACAGACGCACCCTTGACTGGAAAGTGTTTCAGGAGCCAGTTTGTGTCATTTTCATCTGTGCTGTTCACTACGAATCTGGCTGATCTGTGCCCAATAGCAGAGGATTTCTTCCCTGCTTGTTTGCCACGTGCCTAGTTAAACACCCAGCCTCCTCAAAACACCTGTTTTGTTATTACAGCAGTGTGCACCTGAAAAAAATGAGCAGCCATCCTAAAGCATCTCCGCAGCAGGCATAACATCCTGGCTGAACAATCTCCCAAATGCCTGAAAATTTGTGAACCTGAGCTCTTGATGATCCTTGATCATTTTCACTCCCCTCAAGGGCCTTAAAATCACTGCTGAATTACGATGCTAACTTCTTCTCTCTCATGACTGCCTTCCGCAATCTTCATTTACATAGCTCAATTCCTGGTGCCTGTGTCCTCAGCACATAGGCAAGGATGTTCCTAATACTGTGTCAGAAAACTGCAGAGAAAAAAAGGGTGGTGGGGAGGGGTGAAAGAAAAAAAAAAAAAAAAAAAAAAACAGGCTATGAAACTTTCTGAACAAAAGAGAAGCTGAAAATACCTCAGTCACAGAAGGACAAAGTGGGCAGACCAGCTGACCTGGGAGTGGCATGAATTCCTGTGGAGGAAAGGTTTTGCAGCCCGCTTAAGGGGGAACAGGGCACAATGGGGATGTGAGGCATGAAAATGCCTTCTGAGGAGGTTACCTGCTGCTTGGTCTCTGCTGATGGATGGGAGCCCAGGACTGGATCACCAAGAAGCGTTTAAGCTGGAGACTTCAGTTGCTGGTACATGTGTGCTGTCTGGCCTTCTGCCTGTCAGCGAGCAAAGGGACATTCCCTAAAAACTCCACAGTAGTGGACTGGAAAATTAGAAGCTGCATTGCCCTTCTGTTGGGGTATGGGCAGGAGCATAAGGTGATGCCCAAGGGATTCCTACTGGATGAGAGGGAAGAGTGGAGATCTGACAAGGAGAGGGTGAAGCACAGGAGGGGCCCCACTTGTGGCTTTTTGGGTTGAGGCCACGTAGGCTGCCAACCTACATCACAAAGAACCAGCCTTCCTTGCAGGCTTAAAATGCAGGTTACTTGAGGAGCTGCAGCCCCACTCACCTGCCATGTCGCCTGCCTAAAATGGCGGCACCCCAGCAGGAGGAAGGGAATGGCCTGCCTCAGTGCCACAGGTGTCTGCTCACTGAAGACTGCAAAGAAGTGTCTGTCAAAATATACGAAAACAGGGAGCTCTTCCTTCTCTTTCTGCACTTTCAGTCATCGGGTAGAGCAGAGAGTGACAGATATCAGTCAGAAATGCTTGGTTGTTTTTCTGATAGAAGCAAAATGGCGGTGTGCCATGAGGGGGATGATTTATATTTGAGGGGCCTTCTTCCTCAGGGAGGAGAGTGCCGTGAGCAGCCCAGCCGGCGGCTGCATGCAGGGCATGGCACTGTGCTGGGGAAATGAGACCTGCAAATTTACAGTGGTGTTTCTTCCTTGTTGACAGGTGGTAAAAGCTATCCCCAGTGCGACTACTGCTCCTTAGAAGCAAACCATCCCTTGCCAGAGCCCAGTTCTAAAAGCGTTTATCAAAGCAGTAGTGTTTTGAGGCATTGGGCCATTTTTATCTTTCCGTGTCTTTCCTCAGGCTAAACCAGACTCTGCAATGACAAAAACTTAGTTTGCTCCTGAGACATCAGAACTTTCTGCGACACGAATCATGGCTGCTTTTACAGCGATAAGGAAATTGATTCTTCTGCCTGATCATTCTGATCTTCTATCAGCCCTCTCAGTCCTGCAGGGCTATCAGGAAAGCTAATTGGATTTTCTCCCAGGTTGTTTATTTGTGAAATAAAATTCCCGTTTGCATAACTAACTTCTTATGATCATTTCTCTGTTACTGTAATGCAGTTCGAGGGAAAACTAAGCAATTATCCAACTCATTAACCGTGAAGGAAGCGTAGCAAGTTGTGGCACACAGAAAAGTCATCACTTGCCTTTTTTTTTTTTTTAGCATCTATAGACATTTTATGTAGACTCAGCAGCTGCTGTGGGGATCCAAGCAGCCAGTAGAGGGTAGTATACGTTAATTAATCAGCTTCATCTGTAAAGCAGAACTACCGACATTTCTGTCTGCCAGGTAGAGAAAGACAATACTGAGAAATTTGTCAGTGAGCTTTGATAGAGTTTGGAAAGGAAGATATAAGTTAGAACTATCAACAATTAGATTAATAGTAGGCTACAGAGCATTATACCTTCTGCTTTTAGCTCCTGTTTGAGCGATGCCTCTTTCAACAGAAATGCATGTCTGAAACAACTTCATGACTTTGCTTTCAGCTAAGAACAACACGCATTACTAAAACTAACAGCACGTTAAGTGTGTCCTGGTGTAGTGCCTTGCCTGCAGTAAATCTAAAAAGCCAGATGGGGATGTCATGAAACTACATAGCACTGAAAGTGCCTTAAGGGGATGATTCAGGCCTAAGAACTTGAAAAAACCCACCACCTCCACACGTGGTGTCTGACATTGCATGGGGTTTCTGCAGCTGACAGAGATTCAGAATGGAAAATGTACATCAGCATGGAGTACAAGGCAGGAGCATGGCTTGTAATTCACATTAGTATGTTTTACTGCTGCTCACTTCCTTTCTTAGTGCATAGCAAGTCCTTAAGCGGGTCTCTGTGGATGAAAGCAGTGAATGGGGACTGACTGAGGAAGTAAACAAGGAGTATCCAAGGGAGTAAGTTATTATTTGCTTTATACTATTAGTAGTTGGATATCACTGACAGGATCAGACTTCTGCTGTGATAGATGTTGTACTCTCTTACAGGAAAGGAAAAGCAATAACCTGAAAAAGTAAGTTTTTCAACAAACAAGCAAACAAACAAAAGAACAAACAAAAAGTGAAAGGGAAAACAGGTACGAAGATATGAAATGCCATGCTTAAGATCATATGGCGAGTAATTGGCAGAGTTATAGAAAACTTCTGACAACATGCTTCTGGTGGAGCTAATTTAAATTCTCTCAGATGCTAGTAGGTAAAAAATGATTGGTTTGCACATTTACACCTTGGAAATGCATTGAAACCGTAATACACCATTGATTCATATTTTATTAGTACTCTGCCTGAAGCAAAGTGGAAATGTAAGCTGAATTTTTTTCTAGAATTATTTTCCCTCCATCCTCTCAAAAATAACACATGCAGAAAACATCAGAACTTTTCATTTAACATCAGACTATAAATGCTAAACCAGATGCCCTTCACCTGCTGCTACAATGCAGCTGCTTTCTTAGCTTGAGCATTGTCCTTTATCCCTATAACACAGAAAGAGCACACAGGAGCTGAAGAAAGGAAAGGGACAGAGAATATCATATGCAAGCTGAATTAGGGTGTCAGATTAATCTCAAAAGAGCTTAGTTTCAGGAAACCTTCATGTGACAAATTCAGAAAGCCTTTAAAGCAGCCCTGTCACTTCAAATCAATGGTTGCAAACTTGTCCACAATTTTCATGGACTTGGCTTTCAGTTTCAGAAAGGACCCTTCTAAAATGACGTGCAAATATCCAGCTGCCATATCTGCTTCAGTCAGTCCCATATCTCTGATCATTTTGATGTGAGGAAGGAGCAAAGCCAACTATACAGATTCTTTCTAGATATCATCCTCAATAATGCAGGAAGGTTACAGTAATAAGCCAGTCCCCCTACCATTTCCCTCCTTTGCATTATGCATTTTGGTTTCTCTGGCACACAAGAGATACATTATGGAAAGTGATGCTTGATGGGGAGTATTCTGCATACGCATCCCTGTTCTGAGCTCAGTTCCTGGGGATCCTTTGCCATTTGTCTCTCTCTTGCTTGGCTGAGCGTTCCTTTTGAGCTGCCTGTCCATTAAAAGGAGTGTGAGGACGTCCACGCAGAGTCGACTAGTCTGACTAGAGGGGCTTCCCCTTGTGTTTCCATGCTGCCAGATGCAGTTGCCTGCAGAGGGATTTGGACGGATGAAGATGCAGTAGGTAAGGGTACATTACCCCTCAGAAACATGCTTGAAGTGTTGCTGTTCACCTCACTTCCTGGATTGGCGACACTTACGGCACTGTTGCTCACTGACCACAGACAAGGGTAATGGCTGGAAAAAAAAAGCAATACAAACTGAATGACTTTTTCAAAACCTGCATAAGACTTACTTCTACGGTCAAGGGCGTTATCTGCTCATAAGGTGGTATCCCAATCGAGTTGCTGAACTAGATCAGCTTTGCAGATCTTATGTGAAAAACACAAGCAGCCATTACACTTGGTGACCTTCAAGATAGGCATGGAGAGAAGCATGCAAACACATGTGATGTTTCAGGATTTAAGTGTGGTTTTTTTTGTTGTTGTTGTTAATGAATATTTATATTTTAAATAATTTCACCTGATTTTCTTGGCATCTAAAATAAGGAAGTTCATGCATTTATTTGGGGAAAGGAGGGGAAAATACTTAATTGGTTTTGTATGTCTAATAAGTTCTAGCCAATCCTAGAACTGATTACTGCCCTATTACTAGTACTTCTATGATGCACCATGAATTAGCCTTTGTTATACCCCTGCAGTGGAGTAAGAACCTCATTTCATGCAAGACAATAGTGAGGAGCATGGAGCGAAAAATAATTTGACTTGAAAACTCTCACAGACCGCAGGCACCTGAGTTTCAAGATCCTGGCTTTCAAAAATGCTAGGGGAAAATAAAGCTCCCATTGATTTCATCTGGGCAGAAGGTAATCAGCTTGTCAGAAGGACCTGTCCAGGAATCTTAAGTTGGGTACCTGGGACATGTTTTAAAATCTGGATGCTGATTGAAGCATGAAATAAAGTGTGAGTTACCAGGGCAGGCACAGTCCTAATGTGAACAAGTGCAGAGATTTCTCCCACTCATCCACATCAGCCCGTGAAAGACTGTTTTTCATTTGGGTTATTTGATGTGAGCAGACACGAAGCATGGAGTGGCAGATCATGGGAAGCGTCTTCTCTTTGCAGTGTGACAAGATCACTGTTGTTTCAGCATATGCTGAACAGGATTGAGAAGTTAAAGAGAAACCATTGCATCACACCAGGAATATCAGCCACTTTCTGTACTCTGAAGCATAAGAGAAAGCAGAGGAGCTGGAGACCATGGTGAGCCATGGTGGAATGAAAACCTTTGAAGCCTTTGACACTGTTTCCCACAACATCCTCATAGGGAAAAGCTGGCTGCCCATGATTTGGATGGGCATACGCTCTGCTGGGTGAAACACTGGACATATTGCTCACTTCAAATACCTGAAAAATACTTACAGCAAGAGTGGAGTTGGTCTTTTCTCACTGATGACAGGATGAGGGGAAATGGCCTCAAGTTGTGCCAGGGGAGGTTTAGCTTGGATATCAGGAAAAACTTCTTTACAGAAAGGTGGTTAAGCACTGGGAATAGGCTTCCCAGGGAGGTGGTTGAGTCACCATCCCTGAATATGTTTAAAAACTGTTTTGATGTGTTGCTCAGGGACATGATTTAGCAATGGGTTGTTACAGTTAAGGTAGTATGGCCAGGTTAGACATCCTAATTCTCATTCCTACACCAGATCTCACTTGTATTTCTTCCTAAGGTTGAGTCTTTACTAGATCCTTTAGTAATAAACAAAAAAACCAACAACCTTTTTATTCCTGAAGTCATTACAAACCCAATCATTTCTAGAGAGCCTAGTTACGATTAAACATTCCATGTTTAATCATGAGGACCATGATTAAAAAAAAAAAAAAAAAAAAGGCTAAAATTACAGAGGCAAGCTGACATCTGTACAATTTATTTTTTGAAACCTCCGGAGTACATGTTTATCTGGGATATTGCTTACTAGATAAAATACTGGAGAGACTTAGAAAGTGTGCACACATACTAGTAAGTGCTGTTTCTGTAGTATTTCATATTCATGTAGGATGGGCAAACTTTGCTGTCAGATAGGTCCTTCAGTTAAACAGTATCTCCACTTTACACATGGAAAATTGAGGTCCTGACTCACCTAAGGAAGACTGTGTATGTAGAGGAGGTGGAAATTGGTTAAGAAATCAAGCGTGAATGGAGCTTTATGGCAGTCCTAGTAGCCTTAGTGCTCCTAATACCAGCAGCTTTCCTGTAACCTTACCTGGGTCCTGGGCTGGCAGCTCCCTTGGTGTGTGGCACTGAGAGCAAATTAGCATGTGGAGAGGATGGCAAAGTCCAGCTGTCATGTCCTGAGAATACCTGAAGATTATTGCTGGAGCTCTCCAAAAAATTCACTTTGAAGGGAAAAAAAAACAACAAATCCTCATGACATGCATTTTTCCAAGAATCTTTTGATTAATGATGACTGCCATGTGACTGGCAATGTTTTGGTACACGTTTCTTTATAGGTTGAGTTTTCAGTTAAGCAGGATGCTTTGCTAAATTATAGCTAGCAAGCAGATTACTTTATCCTTACTTCTGTTTCTGGTCAATTTCATATGATCAAAGCAGAACCAGTTTCTGTATCTCCACCCCTAAATCTAGAGAGCAGGTGGGACATGAAAGATCTCCTGGCAATACCAAAAAGCCCTCACCTCAAATCATCATCTGCCACATTCCTAACAACTGCTCTGACTTGAGAGAGCAACTGCTTTGTGGCACTTCACTAAAAAGAGGGCTTGCAATGCTTTGATACTTTTATATAACTGAGAGAAGGACTTTAAGCAAGATCATTCACTCTTATTTACAATTAGCAGTTACAATGCACTGAACAATTCTGTCCCACTTCTTTTGTTGCCTTAACCTTTCCCTCTGCATTCAGTGTTCAGCTTAGATTGTCACAGACACTCACACTGCTCTTCCTTAGCTTCAGCTTTCAATTGTTTTACTGCTTAGGGTTACCAAAGCAAGGGTCAGACAGGGTGAATGTTTCCTGGAAGCAAAGCAGTTGTACCTGTAGGTGAATGAGTTCTTTGCATGTAGGAAGGTGGATATGGAGCAGCCCGATGCCCTCGCAGCGCTGAATATCGCTCACAGCCGTGGGGAGTGTGTGGAGCTGGCAAAGGTAAAGGTGCAGTATACTGGTAATTAGAGCTTCCTGATGCACACATTGTATCTGGGTTGGAAATCAACCAGCCACCCACTTTGAGGGGAAAGAGAAGAATATTATTGCACTAAAACATTGCAGTTCAATAAAGTAGCCAGGCTTCTTGCACATCAGTTGAGCCTCAGAAATATCAAACCAATGTCAAAATACTGCTTCGTGGAGCAATTGACAAGCAGAAAACAACCAACCAAAGAAAAAAGCTCACCAAAAAATCCCACCACTAAAAACAAGACCTGAAAACACACCAAGAGAAAATGTCACTAATGTCAAAGAATAAATGAAAGAAAAACTGATCATCGTTGGAATGAACACAACATCTTCTCCCTCATTTAAATTTTTGTCCTGCTTAATGATGAAAGTTTTATGGGGGACAAAAATACAGTTATAAATACAAAACAAATGGAGAGAAAGCCCTAAAAATTCCATATATAATTTTTTTTTCCTGGATTCCATTTACGTCAAAAATTGGATCATACAAAAAAATGATCCTTCTGCAGAAACTGATTTCCTACTGAAGTTATTTCAATCATTATTTAGTTTAGACGGTCCCTTTCTGCAAAGGCAGTTCAAGGCTCAGTGAACTGCTGCTCTGATCCAGTGAAACAGATCCCAGCTTCCCAGCATCTATCATATCACACAAAATCTCCAGCTCACATGAACAAAAACCTTACAGTGAGAGTATGTCATATGTTGACCTTCAGAGACTGTTTCTGATGCATCCTTGGGATGGTTTCTGAAAGGGAAAACATCTAGCGGTAAAACTTCTTATTGCAAAATTAGTAAACAAATTGTAAAAACTGAAAACTAGTCGTGCACACACAAAAAAAAGACTTTTCTGCCCTTTGTCATAAAGGAAACAATTATGTTTCACAGCATCCTGAACCCGAAACGCTAAGTCTACCTGTGGGACACCTGGACTTCCTGCATCCCACTCAGTCTAAAGCAAGGCTCTGCCTCCTGCTTAGGGACAAAGGCAGCATTTGCCCTCTGCAACTGAGAATTGAGACACAGCAGCTCCAAGAGTGGAAAGGAAAGAAATAGTGATTCTCCTGCATGCATGTGGGAGATGACACTTTAGAAGATGCAGCAGACCTGGACAAAATTTATTAGCGATGATGGATGGGAATTTATCATTTGGGTGCCTCAATGTGTTAGTACAGATGAAGTGAATCTTTGTAAAATAATTAAGTCACATTTCCTTTCTGATGGCAGAAGCATCTCTACCATAATGAGCACCTATAGGTTACTTTTAATAAACACATCATAGAGTATCACACAGGTTCAGTAATAGCAGTGTGTCTATGTTACTGGTACATCACAATTTTGCTTTAACTATGCTTTTTGAAGTATGCAGCATTTATTTTCCCGACCTATTGAATTATGGTATTCACTGGAGTCTAAGTACAATGTTGAGAACATATGAAGTATATAACATCATTGGGAAAACTTATACCCATCTCATTTCATGTGTCCTTCCACCTTGAAGAGATTACTCACCCACGTTAGGACATCTCATGGTGACAATTATATAGAGTCTCCCCACTAGTTTCAGTGGGGTGACTCTAGATTTAAGACAATAGAAACAAGATTAAGTTATGTATAATTTATTTTTTCCATGGTGATATCACAGTTTTAAACCACACCAGCAACCAAATAACTACTGGAGCTGAAAAAGATCAACTCACCTTTCTTTTGCATCCAGGAAGGCTTTGGCAAAGGGATTATACTTGATTTTGAGAGCTGTTATCTTGAGTTTACAGAAAACAAGGCATGTTAGTGAAGGCAACTTGGAATAGAGAGTTGAAACAACATCTTCCAGAGAAACCTAAGTGGAACTGCCATGGTCAGACAAACAAAATATATCCCCACGTATTGTTTTCCAGGAGTGGTTGGTGGGAGATTTGCTCTTTGTATAGTGCTGTGTACTGATCAGTGCCACAGGCAGCACACCAAAAGGGGCACCTTAATGGTGTGGTCTAATCTGGTAATTCCTGTGGGATTGTGAACCCTTTCAAGAGAACTGAGAAGAGAAACAAATACAAATCAAATCTGCAGCCAGGAGATATGGCAGATGAGTGAACAATTGTCACAATCCAAATTATCCCTCTATTCCAATGTTAGGGTTGAAAAGAAATTTTCCTTTAGAATGATATGCCTTTCCATAACTGTATGCATTTTAAGGAGAGGGAAGAGCTACGATATCATTAAAACTGTTGGTCATTACTATAGAAAAATATGTGAGCTGACTGCAGGTTTTTTACAGTAGGAGTTTGGGATGCCAGGACAGATGGACCAATCTGGAATAGCAGTGGCAGAATATTAAGCTAAAGCTGGTTTAGTACTGCACCCAGACGTTGGAATGAATAGTTTTCAACTGCAGAAAGAAGACAGTATTAGACAGGGTGGAGCATTACACTGCATGGGACTAGTAGTGAAATGAGAAAAGGACCAGTCTATTCACACTGATCTTGTAGTTAATAGGCTTCTAATATATCTCATCAATGATACCCAAGAGCACAGCATGGCATCTGCCTACCTCTTCATTTTGATAGGCAGTTACAGCTATGAACTGAGTCTCAGGGAAGGAACAGTTCATCACCATCCGGTGGGGGCCTCCTACACGAACTATGTGTACTTGAGGCTCGTATTTATGCAGGGAGTGCAACATTATCTGCAGAAAACAAAACAGAAAGACCTCAGTGACACTCTGGTATCCATCCCACTGCTGTTTTTTCATTCTTGCTCTATAATAGACCAGATTAAGCCCCTCCCATTTAATGTTATTGAAAGCAGAAGGGCAGGTGCCTTCCTAACTCCTAGCAAACTGCAGAATTGAACAGAGTGAGCTTGGATTTAAAGATTTTGATACAGCAGCATATGTGCTAGTAGCCATGGCCTTCACACCGTCGGGGTTCCACTGCACTAGAGGTTGTTCAGTCAGTTAAGGAGCAATCTCTATCCTGCTTCTGCAATCTGAAAGAGTCAGAATTATCATCACAGAAAACAAGGTCAGGATAGATCTGGGGTAGTCACCTCTCATCTTTCTGGGCAAGATTTACCTAAACAAACCTTGGCAAATGTCTCTACTCTAGCATTTAAAGCTGTGCATAATGGTAATTCTACAGAATACCTTCCTCAGGAAGCCTGTTTCATTACTTAATTATCTCTAATGCAACAAAATATATTTAAAATTAAAGAAAAAAATGTATTTTGGAAAGTGCTATGTGCATATATATAGATGGAATAGGAGCCAATAGCTGACTAACGGTGCTTTCTGCTAATACTTTCTAATAACACCACAAAAGGGGAAGCTGAAACACAGTGGCGATGTGGTTTACCTTAACACTGCTGCCAGAACTTAAAACAAGGAGAGGTTCAGTTGTTTGCCATTTAGCTGACTTTTCTTTGGATTGTTTCTCCTTTAGCTTTTCCACCTTTCCTTTCTACTTTCTCCTTCTTCTCTTGCCCATATACAAAGTTCTTGTTTCTGTCTTTCCCATCAAGGTTTCTTTGTCCTTCCAAATTGTCTTTTCGTTGTTCTTGTCCCTCTCTTTCTACAATGCATACATTTAGACTTTTAACTGTTCTAAGGTCCTGGATGCAGGATTAGAATTGAATTTGCAAATTCAGATCCTATTTTATGTTACACAGTAAGTCCTGTGTGCCAGTTCTATCTGTTACTTTATGAAAAGTCAGGTCATCTTTCTGTTCTTCAGTATCTAAAAATTGAGATAATTTCCTGCCTAATTAAGGCACTAGGCTTATGAAGGTACCTCACAAACCAAATGGAAATAATGGATAGAGAACATACAAAATTTACACGGAAAAAAAAATTCTGGGCTGACAAGTATCATCCAACGTAGGAGTTTTGTACAAAAACAAGCAAAACAAAAGGTCTTGTGCAATATTTTATCTGTAGATGCATCATCAAAAACAAAATATGAACCAAAACTAATTTTCCTGTTTGCATTTTTAAGGGGTTCAAAGAGAAAGTCACTTATTTCTGGTACATGTGGTTTCTTTCCAAAGGCCAAAGCTGATTCAATAGAATATTGATAATTATCATGATGCAGAAGCAGACATAGTAATTATTTCATTTAGGAGCAGCCTTTTATTCTGCTATCTGACTCCTGCCAACATTCCACTTACACCAAACAACATGGGGGAACACAACAAAAACCTAATACCCGTGACCATTCTTTCCCCCTTCTCTGAAGTCCTATGTAAAAGAAAAAAAAAAAAACAACCAGCGCACAAGACCAACTCTCAAAAGCCCCCTGATGATTAAGTAAACCACAGCACTCTGTTTCTCTTAACATCAAGAAGTCCATTAAAATCTGAAAGCGCCAATTAAGGCCTGTTTATTCCTGTTTACATGTGGCCTCCAGAGAATAATTGGCATCTGTGGGTGAAGAGGACTGTAAGGGCCTCTATAATTACATAAATGCACCCTTGATATTTCTTGATTGGTAGGTGCTTGCAATCGAAGCCAAGAGGTGTATGGGGAAACATCAGGCCATACCCATACCTGCCCATTCCCATTGAGCTTGTTGGTAAGTTTGACTTTGCTGAAGGAGATGGCAGCTTTCATCCAGTGGGCCCCAAAGTTGGGAGAATCTGGGTGGATGTAGACACAGCTGTGGTTTGGTGACTCTGGTTTCCCAGCTGGCACCCATTCTCCATTGACGTACTTCCAGCGGTGGCCATCAGTCGGGGCAAAGTCTAACAGGAAAGAATACATGGCATTTGGGTCCAAGCCTGATACGCTGATCTTCAAAACAGGGAACATCCGCCTGTTCAAGAAACAAAAAGTGGAGATACCATTAGAAACCGATTTTGAAAGGCTCGTCTTTGTGAGTTTGTGGCCAGCAGCCCCGCAGATTAGGTCAAGGTAAAAAACATCCTCTCTCCCCATCTCTCTCTGTATTCCTAGAGAAAAGTCTCCTAAAGTTTAATCCTTCTTTTTATTTTTACAATTTTGGAAAAATATGTTATTGCTGAAATAAGGTACTCAGGTCTTGATCTAGATTTGTGAATGTGTTTCGTTTATGAACTGTGTATAGTGTCAGCAGCATCTATTGGATATGGACATGCTAAGTACCATCCTTAGGTCTGAGACAAGAAGGCATGAACAAGATTGAACAGACTCAAAGATGGTCGAGAAGGTGAAGCCAAACCACAGATTAACTGCATTAATTATGGAATCCTGCAATAAATTGCATTTTGGTGCTTTTATTTTCCTGCAGAACATTGTCCAGTGGCCAAGTTCTACTTTGTCTCACTCTATATATATCCTCTAAAATCATCTTGCCATTTCCAGCCTTTAGAACGTAATCCCAGGCAGATAACCACAACAACAATATACAAAGATCTTTCTTCCTTCTTTGGAAGGGATGGTTCCATGGTCTCTGTGAGCTAAATAATTCACTTTTCTTTGGTTCATTTCCTTTGCTTCATCTGCTAAACCCCAGTATCTGTCACTTAAGTAACTGTTTTCAGGTAGCAATATTCAAGTGCACTAATAATTTGGCTGCATTTACCTTGTGTAAAATTATTTATTTCCTTTATCGTGATTAGCCAGGCATGACTTAACATTCAGTAAAATGCCTTTTATCTCATCTTCCGTCATCTTCCATATATTTCATTACCTTTTCCTTAAAAATGCATCCTGAAGTCTTATTACATGGGTGTATTAAAAATTAGTTAGCCGAAACAGCTAACTGTAGTTTTCTCCCTTAGTTTTGGGAAAACACTTTGAAGCATCTTTGTCCTTGATTCTAATGTCCCTTTTTCTTAACTCCCTTTTATTTCTTATGCCTTCCTTTGTAAAGGAGATTTGCAGCAGTTCACAGCTAGACTTTTGTCAGTTTTCTTTCTGTTCCAGTACTTGTAACTACAGCTTTGAATTGGCATCTCAGCGCCTGGACAAGTCTACAACAATGGAATTAGTAGGACTCTCACAGTTTCAGGAACTGGGAGAAGCAGAAAAACAGACATCTCCCATCAAACATACCTTACTCATTACGTTTCTTAGGTTGTGGCATCAGACACATCATTACATGCAGAATTATTGTAGTTGCTATATATCACCTCCTACTATTCTTATATAAACATGAGGCTCCTGGCCCCAGAGACATCCACACTGATTCCTCCTGGAAACCAACAATTTGCCACATTTTTATGCATAGGACAATAAGACTTCAAGCTTCTTTTCTCTAGAGATACAGAGATTAGTTACACCTCAGACACTGCCTGAGGTCCATGGTTATGGTAGCTCTCTAAGCTTAGTTAGGCAACAGTGCAAATTGTCCAAAATACACAAGAAGAGAACTGAAAATTCACTCTCTCCAGTGACACCAAAAGGCCCCTGCACTCATACTCTTCAGCAGGCTTCACCTGCAGACTGCTGACCATCTCCTTTGCCTTTTACGACATCCTACTTACCTTTCTAGACGTACATTCAGCACCTCCTGCCCACTCTCTCTGATTTGAGAAAGTTTTTTTCATTTAGTATGAGTACTTGGTGATCCAGTGCCAATGCAACACTGAGAAAGATATGCTGAACCATGATCTTTCTAAGTAGAAGTTTAGCCAAGAATTTATTCACTACATTTAACATGTCTTTCTGACCAGGTGCCCCCTTCTTTCAAACAGGAACGTGACTAAAATTGTAGACGCGCTGCTCCCTGCACAGCCAGGTCACCTGCAGCCCACCTTCAAAGTAACAGGCTTACACATTTAGCTGAAATTGAAACAGAGGGGAAAACTCATCCTCAAAAAATTTAATTTTGCTAGATTTCTCAGAACTATTTGTCAGTTTTTCTGCACACAAAGCAACATTCTCTGCATTCTCTGCCTTTCTACTTGAGAGGCTTGAGTTTATCCCCAAGAGAGCAGATCAGCATCAACTCTAACCTCCTGTACCACATAAGTTACAGCATTTTCCTGTATTAATCTCTGCCGCACACACAATTAATCCCCACCTCATTTGAATCAGCATGTTTGATTGTACAGGCCTTAATGATGGAAGACCTACCACCTCACTTGTTGAGCAGATAAACGGCTTTACTGTTCGAATCACATGCTGTAGCATGGCAAATGACAATTTCCACAAATTTGTTTCAGTCAGAATTGATTCTAATGATCAGGTAGGTGCACGTGACCTCTGTTACTGCAGTAGCTGAGTATTTCTCTCTCTTCCATTTATTTAGAGAAGATCTGCTACAATTACTCCATGGTACGGAGCTTGAGTGGGAAGATGTTTGGTGTATCAAATCTGAATGTGTAGTAAAGAGTAAAGTTGCTTCAGCATCTAAGCCTTTCCCCACATTCCCCTTCCGTGTTTGAGAGAGTGGTGAGGTACTGGAACAGGCTGCCCAGAGAAGTTGTTGATGCCCCGTGCCTGGAAGTGTTCAAGGCCAGATTGGATGGGGCCCTGGGCAGCCTGGTCTAGCATTAAATGAGGAGGTTGGTGGCCCTGCATGTGGCAGGGAGGTTGGAGATTCATGATCCTTGAGGTCCCTTCCAACCCTGGCCATTCTGTGATTCTGTGATGTTTGCCTCCATTGATCCAGTAATGATTCTCCCCGCATATAAAGGGGAATAGTGGCCCTTTCTTGCCTCCACACAGTAATGTGGATGTTTCAGAATACCACATAGCTGAAATGGTATCAAAATTGTAAGAAAACTTGCTCAGTCAGCAAACGGGTTGTTTAAATGTTGAAATGCCAATAGAACAATAAATCTGAGTAAAATAGGAGACCAATTCCAGCATGTGAACTGCACCCTTTGAGATAAATCTTGTGATACAGCATGCAGTTTAATTTCACTGTATCTGTCCTATTAAAAACACATCCATCTTCCCTGTGTACCTAGGTGTTTTGCTGCAGCAGGCAATTCATATAATGAAGCACAGTGCAGCTATGGAGAAGTATCTACAAATTAACAGTGAAGGTGGTTCAGAACATTTTGGGACCCTCAGTACCAATTAGAGATGACTCAATCACAGCAGATAGAACTGTGCATGCTAGAAATTCACATTTGAGGACCGTATCAGACAGCCTTTCATTCTCCAGTACGTTCTTGCATCAAGTTTCAGTTTAATTTCTGAACTTTGCTAACAATATTTCCACACAAATTGCCCTTCATTTTCAAACACCCAAGTTCAGGCTGGCTTTTCCTGTTAATCTTAGAAAACAGTTTTCAAAAGTGCTCACACATCCTTCAAGAAGAATGTCTGAGTTGGTTCTGTTGCTGTAAGCAGCAGCAGAATTAGATCAATATTTTTTCTTTTGAGAATCCCTTCAGACTGCCATTGAAGAGTTCTGAGCCTGGAA
Organism: Chrysolophus pictus; assembly: GCA_037305975.1. Lineage (NCBI taxonomy): Eukaryota > Metazoa > Chordata > Aves > Galliformes > Phasianidae > Chrysolophus > Chrysolophus pictus. The sequence continues at coordinate 111,704,151 of CM074576.1, read as the reverse complement.
AAAAGCTCAGGATTTACAGGAAACTGTCCCAGATTTGTCTCCTTTTTGAAAAGCATAGAGTAGTTCAGAGGGTTTTGCAGCAGCCACTGTCTGTTCCATTTTTTCACTGTGCTTTGTTAAGGTTTGTTTGTTAAGGGAAAATACTTTTAAAATACTTTTTTTTTTTTTTTTAGTCATTAATGTTACAAAACCTTCATTATAAGGATTCATGCAGATTGAATGATATATAGATAGATAGATACATATATATATAGCAGTTTGAGACTGCTATAGTTGGATCAGATAGAAAGAACACGTACCTGTCCCCACTGGCACTAGCTTTAGGAAAAATAAGAACCAGCTGATAAGATCAGTGCTAAGTTAGAATGAAGAAAAATAAATAAGCTTTCATGATTAAAATGTAACATTGCATATTCAAGTAATGATGGATTTTCATCTCAGCAGCAGCATAAAAAGATTATGTACATGCACTTAACTAGACATTTTAGAGAGAAAGAGTATCACCTGCGATCACAACATACATTAGCAGTGAGGAAAGAAACTGAAAAAAAAAATAACCCACAACCTGCTGGTAAGGCACAATCTTTTGTATCCACTTAATTCATTTGGTGCAAATTTATTCTTATCTTGGTTACTTATGCTGATAAGGAATCAGTTTAAATCTACCTTACATTAAGTGAAAATCCACTCAGAAGTTTGCTTTAGCCCAACAGCAACTATAAACATTCAAATTAAGCAAAAGCAGCTTCTTGGTGTAAAGAAGAACAACAGAAGGCAACATCTATCCTTATAGATTCCTAGGAATCAGAGTAGCAGTAAGCAGTGATATTTTGGAAGCAGAACTGTTCTCTTAGTAGAAGAATCTTGCTGAGCACGCAGACAAGATTTTTCCCCTTTTAATTGCTTTCCTTGTCAGGCTACAGGCAATAGTAATCTTGTCCACAAGTTCTGTTCAACCAAAATCTCTGCAAAACTGATGGAACTCACATATGAGCGTAAATCTTTTCTCTCACCTCTTAATCCTGCTCTTCCATGCAGATCTTCCTTGCGAAAGAAACATGCGTGAAGGTAGGGGTGGGAGGGGATGGCAGAGGTGGCAAGGGTAGAGTAAGTAAAAACCTTAGTACTACTGTACAGGAAAACTTTCCTCTAGTCATTACCTGGACTCTGTTGCCTTCCCAGCTCACTGCAGAGCCTATCTGGAGAGCCTCCTTCAAGCCAGTATCCGATTCAGAATTAACATTCTGTTCTCCAGGTTTTGCACTCAGCAAATAGTAAGATATATGATCCCCTTTACATCACAATCTGTTATCTTTTCAAAGTTCTGTATGTCAACCAGTATTCCACAGTGCTTACTAAATACACCAGCAACAACTACAGAGTGATACAGTTGTGGGACCACACAGATCTGGACTGCACATACAAGCCACAGAGCACAGCTGGATTGTACCCTTTTCTAGTACAGATTGTGTGTGCAGACTATTAACCTCCAAAGCCTGAGAAACAAGAACAGCAATGGGGAGATAACAGCACTGGTCTGCTTCTGTACAGTCCTTTGAGATCTACAGGTAGGAATGTGGTAATAAACATTAATGACTGGTAGCACAAGAAGCAATCCAGACGATTTTGAGAGATACTGTCCACTCCTTGGTGAAAGTTCCCTTTTTGTCAATACATTTCTCCAGCATGTTTCACAAGCAGGGATAAAGTGTGGCAGGAATGGCTTCAGAGAAAGGAGTGGGGACACCCCATTCTGTCCCTACTCTGCTTTTAGGGGACCACACTGCTACATGCTCACTGCAGATCTCTTCTCTAGGCTACGCACACACTACTTACTATTATACCTTTTCACACCCCCGGCTGTCACCCACCCTTTGCACACAGCGCTATGCAGATCACTCACCTGCCATTCTTGGTCACAATCATCTCATTGGTAACTTCTCTGAATCTCTGCCAGAGGGTAGCATCCTCTAAGACAACTTGGAGCTGCTTCTCAGTGGGGTCACCTTTGTCTCTCCCTGCCCGGAGTTCGCTCTCCACGACGCTGAGCAGCCTGGAGACGGTGCAGTCAGTGGGCTTTTTGCAACCCAGGTCTGCCATAATGACTTTACTGCCAGAAACTTCAGGTGGCTGTTAAAAGACAGAAATAGGAAGCTAAATCAAAAAGCAAGTCAGATTGTTGGGCACAGCCTGAGAAACGTGCCCTCCTCACTCTTTTGCCACTGACTAGCTCTTTTCTCTGGTTGTCCCAATGGGCAGTGACACCAGTGTGTGCAGGTTTATGCACACACTCCACACAAAAAAAGGACTATCTCCTAATTACCTGTCAGACGGTCAGGTGGGTGGCAGGCTGATGACTCAATTGGCTGCCTTGAAAGAAGAGTCCTCCATCCAAATTAGCATGCTTTTATCTTTTTTCAACCTGAAGTGGGTCTAATTGTTCTGCTTGAGAACCAGGTTTCCATTAATGAAAATTATTTCATTTCCAGACTGAAACAATGCATGAAAATTGCATTCCCGCTGATGCGGACTCTAGCTGAAGGAGCTAGTAACAGTCAAGACAGTTAAACAGAGAAGACAATCTTAAAGATAGAAGACAATAGCCTTATTTTCACCCAGCATGTTGAATAAACGCATTAACTTCATTACTCAACATCCTCCAAGTTCCTAAATTAACATGTTAGATTGCAGAAGGAAAAAGTAGCATCCTTACACTCCAGTGTTGATGCCTGTTCTGTCCATCCCTTGGATCCCAGTTTCATTCACAAAACGTCTGTGGCACCTTACAATTACCTCAACTTCCTTCTGGATGCATTTCTAGGGACAGATCCCACACTTCTGAGGCTGGGTATAAGCATAACTGCCTTGAGGCCTGGTTCTGCTGACCTACTCAAGGTCTGCTTCATCCAAAAGCTCCCTCATCATTCCTAAAACTGGCATTCCCTCTCCTCTCAGCCTGAGGCCTTATCTGGCAAGTCTCTTTGAACTGCATATACTTTCCACAAAGGACAGTTGTAAAAGAAGCCACTGTTATACCAAGAAATCCATCAACGTCAGCAGTGAGACAGGGATCTGAGAAAACTGGGTCCAGTTCTGTGCTAAAGAGTTAAGTGAAGCTTAAGTTATGTGAATACCACTGCTCCATAAACATTGGACTTTAGCACATAAGGCATTTGAGTGCCTAATTCCTCCAGACGCATTTAGCTCCAATAGCATCTGGGAAATTTCTGGTCTGTTAGACATGACATAGTCAGGGATTTGGTTATGAAAATAAACTTTGGGTATTTCTTTTTAGAGAAATATATTTTCTACCTACTTACTTAAAACTGTGTTTGTTTAACTCAAGAGCCCTTGTTGAATTTCTGTGCTCCCAGCTTTCTAAGCAGTGAAATGATTTGGTTTGGGGCTCTACAGTGGACCAGTGATGACATTTATAAAGACAAGGAAGGGTCTGGCAAACTCTATAAAACAGGATTTAAATTAAATCCATCCCTTAACAAGGTTCAACTTATCTCACAGTGCAAAAACCCAAGAGGTATCATCTCCCTTGCTAGCAACAGCCAGAATTTGTAGGTCCTATCCATCTCATACAGCACCTTTTTTGGCAAGCAGTCCTAGTAATCCCTCAACACTGAGCCAGAGTGAGGATATTGATTCCAAGCCCTCAAAACAGCACAGCTGCATGTGTGCAGCAACACAACATTCTGCAGAACAAAGGAGACTTTAGGTGAGCATTTTCACTGCCCAGCAATCTCAGCACCACAGGAAGTGAAAGTCATGCAGTTGTGACGTATTTTTTACATCTATAATCCCAATCATCCCAACTGGGAACTTTGCACTCTGACACATCTTCCTTCTTTCATCTTCCCAGTCTTTACATACCTTGTTTGAATTGTCAGTTCATAACATTTTAACTAGATTATCAGTCAACTCACCTTGTGAAAGGTGTCTGTCTGTACCAGGCCTAAGCAAATAGCAACTTCTAGTTACTAACCAGCCTCCTTTCACTGCTGAGCAAATGAAGAATGTACATTTAAATCTACAGGATATTTAGGTACTTTGAGGTGTGCCGCTTGGCATCTGGAAAAATAATTGCTTGTCGGGTAACATCACGTAACACTGAATAGATTAGCGTTTGGGCTTTCTTTTTCAAATGCTCAAAAAGGAGAGAGAAGCTCTATCATTTTTCCCTGCACATGTCAAACGAGATCAAATGGCATAGCAAACACTTAAATACTTGTTTGCTTTCATGATATTACAAAAAGTTAATAAAGACGGGAATCAAAGCTACGTGAAATATTTTACACTTGGAAGTTTTGGGGTTAATTTTTAATCAATAAGACTGGATTTTTACAGTTTCTTGTGCCTGCAGGAGAGGCATTTTCTTTGTAGTTTCAAATATTAAAACTTGCATCCTCCACAACAATGAAATGCACTCTGAGATACCAAAAGTAAGTTACACTTGGTTGCTTTCAATTACCACTTAAGGTGCTTGATCATCAAAAATTTTCTCACAGAAAGAAAGAAAAATATCTCTTAAAATATTTCAATTTTACACAGTTTTAATTTTAAATTTATAATTTTGTTACCATAGCTCAAGATACGTGCAACCTCAGTATTTTCCAAAAAGAGTAGTTACCTGTGGTTGGCTAATGGCATAGGCCAATTGCTGGTTTTGAGCATGGGGAAGAGTGTTTCAGCTCTAAGAGTTCGGGCTCTAAGAGCAATTGGTGATGCATGTAGCAGTATATTCATAAGGCACATCTCACCACTGATGTATATTTACAGCCTAGAATTAGCAAAGAAATAACAAATTTGCATGCATGCAAGAAAAGTCATCAGCTTAATATAACCAGGGCACAGATTTTACTCAAAAATACACATCCAGATCCACATGAATCCCACCTCACACATTGGTCTTCATCACATCATACGCTGGCTGCCTTACATACAGACAGTTGCCATGAGGAGGGGCTACAGGAGAGAAACCAAAGCAATAGATTCATAGAGTTAATTGCTTATTGTTGACTTTTCATTTCTAGAAAATACTAAGGGTGAAAATATTACAAATAATTGGCCTGTTTTAGGAGACATCCTTTACATTTTAAATGCCTCCTTTGTTCACCTAAATAACAAACTTGAATACTTCCTAAACATCCCTTCTCCCTCCTACTTTCTTGATGGGTTCTTTCTTAGCTGGAAGTCTTCCCATACTTGACATTTGAAGGAAAAGGTAACTGCACTTGCCAAGTAATAGAGTAACGAGGTGACTGCCAGTCATTGCCACTGAAAGTAGGACACAGTGTGAATTAGGCACTTGTCATCTGTAGCTGTGCAATTAAACAAGTGGATGGGTATGGATGTCTCAGGAAGTAGGAAGGGTTCGTACCAAACATGCAACATTGAAAACTTCCTCTGGAACCCCATGGAGAGAGCTGGATGCTACTGACCAGGAAGCAGCCATCTGGTGGCTCACAGCCTCCTAGAACTAAGCCCTTCGAGTCAAAAGTACAACACTTAGAGACATCTCTAGTTGTGTCCAGGATTTACCAATAAGAATTAAGCGACTCGTACTTTTAATTGTAGCAACAAGGTCTGGAAACAGCAATGACAGAACAAACCTGAAACACTTACTAAAATTTATTCACCAAGTTGCAGCGGTAAAAAGTGAGTTGCTGGTTTTGACTTTCTAATTAAAATCATTTTAAAACCCATTCCTACCACCAGCTGGTAAGATACAGCAGAAGAAAAAAAAAATAGACAAAAGGTAATTAAAGAGGCCCCTCCTTGCCTTGACACTGGATAGCTGTTTTTTGGCCTTTAGGTGCACGTTTCCAAAATAAGCCAAACCTTCAGGATGCAGTGAAATCACAGAGAACAAGACTCACACTTTCCATCCCCAGGGCTCTCAGTGGAGCACTCAAACAACCAACACCCCTGAACATTTAGTCCCAACAACACAGGGAAACGTAACCTCTATCACCATGACACTCCCAGGAAATCAACACCTATTGACGACCAAGGAATAATTACGAGAGGATAAAAAGACAGCTGCTTTCCCTCTGTTTTTAATCACGGATCCAACCCCTTAAGAGATTGCTGGGTTATAAGAGACTTAGAGAAGATTAGCCTTTTCATTAATGCCGGGGTGGTGGAGAGGACAGTTTCAATAACTTCAGCCAGGTATGTTTTTAGCAGTTATTCAGTCAGCCTGCTCAAGTAGCACCTCCCTGCCTGCTGTTACAATCAACATCAGCTCAGAAAGCACGGGAAGCTTTTCAGAGCAATTTTTCTTGTTTCTTAAAAAAAAAAAAAAATTCCTGATCTAGTCAGACTGGTGATAAACATCAATGTATTACAAAAAAAGTAACGATGTGTGCAGTTTTGGGCACCGCAGGATAAGAAGGACATAAAACCATTAGAAAGAGTGCAAAGGGAGACTATGAGGATGGTGAAGGAGCTGGAGGGGAAGATGTGACAGCGACAGGGCCTGAGGGAATGGTATGGAGCTGTGTCAGGGGAGGGGCAGCTCGGAGTTAGGGACAGGGTCTGCACCACAGGGCGGTGGGCATGGAACGGGCTGCACAGGGCAGTGGGCACAGCACTGAGCTGTGAGAGTTCAAGGAGTGTTTGGACACCACTCTCGGACATAGGGCTTGGAGTTTGGTGGTGCTGTGTGGGGCCAGGAGCTGGAATTAATGATCCTCGTGGGTTCCTTCCAGCTCAGGATGTTCTGTGATTCTAATAATAATTATACATGGCTGAAATACTTGCTTCTCTCAAGAGTAACAAGACTTACACATCTTATTACACACAAATAGAAAACACAAGAGCAAATACTCATGACAAAATAACTTGTTTTCACTCCACATATTTGGAAGTGACATCCATTCAGAGCTGCACTGAAATCATGTTGGCCAGCCTACACTTCTAACCATTTTTCAGCTACATCAGTGTTACTTCCCATTTCTGCAGATTTTACATCACAAACTCTCAGGAATAACCTCTTCTAGAGATGCCACATGGGAACCTGAGAAAAACTTAAAAGGGTTTCAAATAGACTAACTTAAAATAGCAATCTGAAAGATTGGCAGCTTAGATATTCTATTCCATCTGAAGCTTTCTTCAGAAAAAAAAAGAGAAAAAGGTTTTCACTCCCTTCAGGAGATTCCACAGTTCAGTATGGTTGGACATTTACAATCCTTTACCCCATGGATACTGCAACCAAGCCTGAGCTCAATATGAAATAAACAAGTAAGCAAAGGGAAAAATTCCAGCTACATGCATCCGTAAAATACTCTCTCTCATAAATCAGACCTTGTGGAGGGAGAAGGAGAAAGGGTAGACATTAGGTATGTAGCAGCCTTCCAGCAGTCTCATTACTAAATTCAAATCCACCGTGGATTTGCTCCTAGGATAGGGGCATCCACAGCCTCTCTGGGCAACCTGTTCCAGTGTCTCACCATCCTCACAGTAAAGAATTTCTTCCTGAGACCTAGTCTAAATCCACCTTCTTCCAGTTTAGAACAATTTCCTCTCATCCTGTCACTACATGCCCTTATAACAGGTCCTCTCCAGCTTTCCTGTAGGCCCCCTTCAGGTTGGAAGGTTGCTACAAGGTCCCCCTGGAGCCTTCTCTTTTCCAGGCTGAAGAGCCCCAACTCTCCCAGCCTATACCTATAGTGGAGGTCCTCCAGCCTTCTGATCATCTTCATGGTCCTCCTCTGGACCCATTCCAACAGCTCCACATTATGCAGGTTGAACTAGGCAGAGAAAACAAAGTACTGAACATATAAAGAAAGGATCTGTTGCATTTGTAAGTTTAGATTCATACTCATAGCTGTCTTGATAAGAAAGTTATACGAAACTCCCCTTGTTCCTCTGAGCTCTTTTTAAAAAAATAAAATACAAACCACTAGGTTCCTGTGTTACAGAAAGACAGGTCTCTTCTATTAAAAAAATTAAAAAAATGGACTTTACTGTGAAGAAATTTCAGCGCATTCAGCTTCGAGACAGTTTTCTTAGAAGACCAAAACTGAAAACACAACTCTCCCAAAACACTCAAGGGTTGCAACCATCCTTGCAATAAAAATAAATAAACAGAAGCCATTTGGGTTTCCCCTACCAATCAGAAGGAAAAATTAACACACTGGAAGTAGGCCGGTGCAAAGCCCACCACATTGGTAAGGAAAATTAAAATCACAGCAAGTTTTTGGATGCATGTTGCACGCCAACTGAAACAGATATGCTTTCTGAGTCATTGCCTCTAGCCCTACTTCTGACATGTGCATTTTTAAATCACTGATTTTAATTTTTTTTTACTTGCAGTATTCAGAATGCAAGTATTTCACAAAGAAAAGATAGAGACATGACTCTAATAATTTTTGCTGACAGAATGGAATGAGGAGTAGCTCTGTAGCACAGACTAAATCGTTATTTTGTTGGCAAAATAATGTTGACACTTGAGCTTAAAAAAAATAATCATATTACCCCCACCTCATCAGCAATTTGAGCATCGTCTGGATTCATCATCATTAAAGTGTCCAAATTAACTGCAAAAGCAATTTGTTTAATGCAATTACAACTTTATTGAAGAAAAAACAACGCTCGTAAGTGAGGGCTTCCTTACAGAGAAAGATCTGAAAAAAGATATTTATCAAAGTAGAAATCAAACAGTGCAAATATACAGAAAAAGAGCAACAAATAGAATCAGTAACAATACAAAACATTGTGGTCAAATCCTGAGAGTTCAGTTTTTATTTTACAGAACAATTCCCACAGCTGTTAAAAAATTTTGTGTTGTCAAAAGACTGTGAGGCACACACTTTTAAGAAAATATACCATTTTTGTGCTTTCTGTCCTACACGGTCAGTACTTGCTATCGTTGTAAACATCAATAGTTAAGACAGATGTGTGTTTATACGTCGTCATCCTCCTCAGTTTTGAAGTCCACAATAGCAACAGTCATCTTGTCTTCATCAACATGATTAAGTACCAAAACAGAGTAAGAACCATTTTCATGAACTCAACAAATGCCCTTTCAAACTTAGTACACAGCAAAAGCATACAACCTTCTAGGATCCATGTTTTTCCACAATGGAGTTTCCTGAACATGAGCTTCAAACTGCATGTAAGCAGCAGCACTCTAAGCCCCCATGTGTATTACAGGCACAGCTGTCATCTACCCACAAGCTGCAATCAATCCAGACCTGTCCTTCTGCACCTTGCTGGAAGCCATCCCATAGCAACGACTCCCCTCTCTCCCAGAATTGCATACTAAGTATTTAAACAAAGCCTTATGAATTCTATTTTTTTTTTTTTCCCATGTGATTTCTTAAAATCCTTTTAAATCTGTTCAGAAATGTCTTCCTTGGGTTTTGGAGCAGCTCGTGGGCAGTCTTACTACAGCAAATACTAAGCAAGATCACATAGTTCACATCAGCACTGTAGAACCATCTCAGATAGCATCAGTATTCACAATCACACCAACCAGAGAAAAACTCTGGAGTGATGAAGAAATCCCACATTTTCATATTCTGAATCTCAGTGCTGTGGAAACAAATACCCCTCGTCACCCATTTCCATTTCCACTGTATCTGCAAAGTCAGCTGATCCCAGATATGCATATTTCATGCTAAGGCTGCTTGCTTACAGTGATCAGTACAGCCAAAAAACAAACAAACAAACAAACAAACAACAAAAAAAAAAAACCAAACAAAAAACCAACCCCAAATTCAATGGGCAAGTTGACCAACAGTGAGGTTATCAAGAAGCACTTTCTGGTAGAGCACCAAACTCTACTGAGATGGGCATCCAACTTTCTTTCGAAAGTCAGCCTTCAATTAAGTGCTTTAGGCAACTGTGTAATTTTATTAAGGAAAGAGCTTTATGATTTAAAACACAAATCTCTCTTTGCAGCAGAGTGCACACAAGAAACATTCCTGCCTTGAATGACGTTATGGCAGAAAGCTAGAGGGCTTTAAAAAAGTCCACCATGCTTCCTGGTAAGCAGATAACCAAAGCTGATGAAATCAGCTCCAAACATATAGAAGTCTTAATCACAAAAATGGTATCACCTAATTCAGATTGAAATCGGTCAAGAGAGCACACTCGTATTAGTTTACCCCTCAATCATATAAATTATCAGAACAACTAGATAGAAAAATCTTCTACTGCTAAACCTGGCAATAGCCTGTGTGCAACTATAACTAAATATGTGAGTAAGAATCCACAGTGTTTTGCTCTGATAGAGAGGAATTACCTTTAAATCAAAACTGCTTGTAGATGATGTGACAAACCCTGAGTAGTTTTCACATATTGGCAAGGATATGGTGAATTTCTGTTACCATCTGACCTTCACAAGAACAGAATACAACACCAGAAGGCAACATGAATCCTAGTGGCACTATGGTGATCACCCATGTCTTTGCCATCTCCTTTTGAGTTTCCCTCCCTTATGGGCACTATTGCTAAGTAGTCAAATAAACCTTTGTTCTTCTTTATTATTGTATCAAACGTGGCTGTGGAACTGAAATTACAGCTTTAAAAAAGTGTGTGTGAATCCATTCAAGTTTACCATTTCTTGGTAGTGAAAGAAGCAGCTCCAGAATCTAAATTTCCTACTTCCAAGTGAGTGTGCTCATAACACTAGAAGGTCCCACTTAGCTACAGTATACAAGTTAAAAAAGCAATATGCAGCACATCTAGTGTTTTTACAAGGAAAATGCTAGAGAGTCATGGTACTACAGCCCTGCAAAAGCTAGTTGAGGAATAAGCAAAAGGCTTTTTCTCTTCCTAATCTGAACTATTAAAAAAACCCAAACAAAACAGAAGTAAAACTCCATTATGTTGACTGCTGATAGGCCTGGAATGATTATACAAATTAACAGAACTTTCCCACGGGGTGGAAGGAAAAATACCATACGCTATACTTGTAGAGTTCTCCGGGAACACCCAGAGATATTAAAACTAAGCAAACACTGGGACGTGAAAGGCATTAGAGTTGTATTTCAACTGGTCTCACACAAAGGAATTCTGTATATATTACCCAAGCCCTAACAGAAGCCTAACACGGGGCCCTTTAACAGATGTAGATTAGGTTTTGAACATGTTCCCTCATTAAAAAAAGTCTTACATCCATTTAGGTATCCAGAGTCAGAGAAAAAAAATGTATAGGTGTTCTTTAATTCTCAGTCTCTCTTAAGCCTTAACTAACTCCTTATTAAAAAAAAGTAATAGTAGTCATTTCAACACTAATTTCAAAATCCTATGGAAAGAAAGAAAAAAAAGCAATGGGAAATAGCACTTGGGGGAAGTCATCCCACAGAACTGATTCATCCCAACATAGCACATTTTCAAGAAGGCCTTTTCTGTTCAAATGGCTTTGTAAGAGTACCTCTAGCCAGCTGGAAAACAGAGAAAGCTTGTTGAAGTTCCCCTTTTGTATCCTCAAAAGATACTTTTTTGTTTGTTTTTAGAGAGGATTCTCATGGGGGGTTGTTACTGTTTCATAAATTATCAGAAGGACAATTAATGTTTAGAGTTAATTCTGTTTCTAGTAACTTTCTGAGAACCAAAAAATTATTCTGCTTCACTATGGGCTTGTACTTCATTGCTGAATAGATCCAGGCTTTTGCTACACTGAAGTCTTTGTGGTGCAAGTCAAAGACTTGCTATGCAAATGCAATGCAGTTAGATGGCTACACTCTATGTAGATGAGGAAAGAGGATTCAGATCATATTAAAGTTCACTGGATAACGACCTTCACAGCCATCAGTTCCAGCAAGACATCTTGCTAATAGGAAAGGCAGGAACAGTTAAACAGTATCCAACATAGTAGAAGCAGGAATCTGCATTCAGACGTTAAACAAGAGACTGCTGAAATGGTTTGGGAGTACATGATTACACATAGCTCAGAAGATTAGAAGAATGGGCAATGGCCTTGGAATCTGGATACTGACCATTCAGTGTTTGTTTGAAGCTGATAGCGAGACTGTTGAATGCTTCCTTTGGTTAAAACAAACAAATAAACAAACACACAAAAAAAATCAACAGAAAGCCGTTCTTCCTCCTCAGAGCAGAAGAAATTCACGAGTGCAGAATAGAATTTTAGGCAAAATGAAATTGATTTCACTTACAAAAAAGACACATTGAAGTTTTGACTTATTCACAGGTTCAGAAGAAAATGTTTTTTTCCTGCCCTGGACCTGCTTAAACACCAGCCTGCTTCCACCTTATCAACAGGGACTTTGTCCTTTGAGAAAGGACACACACAGGTTCTGTCTCAGCTTACCTGTTGTGCCCTCAGCTTCACACTGCTCCTGTGCTACAGCTGGGGAGAAAAGAACCACCTCATTTCAAGTGATAAATTGGTTTCCTAGCTTGAATGTATTGCATTCAGCTGGAGTCATTAGCAAAGAACTCATTATTCCTGGAAACTAAAGAACTTGATTAACCTAATTTTGCAAGTGCTTTTCTTACAGGAACCGCTTTCTGCAGATGAAAACGTCCCTTCCATGTATTTTAAGAAAACACTGTCAATCTAAACTGTAAATGAATTTTTTTTGCTTACAAAAACAAAATCAAGCATTCCATAAGTACTCTAATACAGCCTTTTCATTTGGAATTAAACCTTTTGAAAATATCATAAACCTAAAGTGTTGCAAGAGAGGCAGAAAAAGAACACCAGTATTCCATTATCCGATACAAATAGTGCAAAGATTAAGTGATGTAAGGCTACTACAAGAGTTGTCAGGAAGGAATCAGCTAGCAACAGATCTCTTTTTCTTCTTTGAAAAGGAATCCTCTAGACTGGCAAGGTCCCACCAGAATCAAGGTCTCCATTTTACAGACTTCACGTGTTACTTTGTTAATTTTGCAAAAACAAATAATTTCATATGAGAATCATCAAAACAAAGTCTGGGTCTCAGCCCAGTTCTTCTTCCAGGCTGAACTTCATTTAGTCACGTGAGTGCTCTGTCCCATGGACACCAAAAACACACAATTGCATTCACTACACTTAACACAAGGAGCCTCTAACAACCAGCCAAAAGGCACACATTTAGAACAGAAGTAGCAAAGTACATACACAGTGATTTTAACATAGTTCTGCTATGCTTCCTAGAACTTTGTGAAGCATCCGGCTTTCCTCTTAGGACAGACAGACAGACACACATTTCTTCACAGCATCCCTATGGGCAAGAGAAAGAAAAAAAAACAGTCACCTCAGTTAGCTGCTGGATGACTCACTGCACACTGGTGCAGCAACACCAACACTCACACCTTTAAAGATTAGCTGACCAACTGTTAATTGTGCTTACATGACTTGCATGACTGCATTAGCATATGCGCTGCACACCTATATTTTCATAGGAAGCCCTCTCATTTTATTACACTTGTGTTTACCCCACTAGAGAAGATGCTTAGTCCCATTTTTAAGCAACCACAAGTATTTCCTCCTCCTAAAACACTGCCATAGAAAAGCTTAAATCCACACATCACAATGCTCCCATATAGTAATCTTTGGTACCATGAAGCCTCAAGACGACAAAAGGTATGGGAGCAGGGAAACTTACCTTGCAAATGGTATGAAGGAAATGCTGTACCTAAGATGGAACATTGTAAAGGTTACTCATCAGATTATGCTGGAATCACAAAAAGCATAACTGTGTTGCTCTAAACAGAGGGCTGCAAACACAACCAAAGTGAAGCCCTAATGTTGTGAGGAAAAGGAACATTCTTGCAAGTAACCTTAGCTCAGCAACATTGAGAAATGGCAAAATCAGGGGGCATGCGGCAGAGGCATGTGAAAAAGTGTTCCAAGCAGCCGCCATGTTCCAACACCTACAGGGAGATAAGACTGCTTTTGAGGGCTGGGTAAAGCTCCCTACCCCCTCCTGTACTAATTCAATGGCATTTTACAGAGAATATGGTAACTTAAAAAAAACTGATGCTTAACTTGATTGGCACATCTGGGTCATCTGACCTAACAAGTACAGAATCTCTAATTTACTAAACGAAGTAAGCATCAGATTGATTAAAAGACAAAAGAAAAAGAAGTTTTACCTCAAGCTCACAGAAATTAAACACATTCAAAAGGAACCTCCAGAAGCGGAAGGAGAGAACAAAGAGCAGCGATATGTCACCTCTACATAGGTGCACTATCTTGCATCCAGGGGAATGGTAGGGTACAAAATCTTCCTACCCTTTCATGCATACAAGCTCAAATCTCACAATCCACCTCTTCACTTTCTGTATACCTAATGCCAAGTGAGGTGCATGCATAAGGGAGATGACTTACCATGCCAAGGCAAAAAACTGCAAGATACAGAAAAGAAGCGCGAGTCCTTCCTTACGCCACTGAGGGAGAAGAGCAGGGGGAAGGGGAGGAAACACAGCAGCCAGTAAGACAACCATGCAAGATTCTCATTTTTTAAATATACTCCAGTATATACATATATATATATATATATACATATACATACGTACTCACCCAAAAAGCAGAACACAGCGTTAATATGAGACACAACTGGAAGAAAACAAATGATTTCTATTAAACATACAAACAACTCTCCAGTTTTCATAGATATTCTAACACTGCAATGGGTTCCTTCAGAGACAGATAACATAATTTCATAGTTCTATCCAATGAGGTATGAGAGTTCCCTTTATTTAAAACACTCGTACTACTGTGTTTTTGAAGAAATGAGAAAACACCAGCCTGATATCTCCAGACAACACATTAACATCTGCAAAGGAGCAAGAGCAGCAGACTTCCACACTTGTGCAACAGCAGCGTGTTCCTGCTTCTCCTCATACACTTCTCAGTAGAGCAGGCACTCACTGCATTTCAGCTTTTAGCACAAGTAAGACTTGCCAGTTAAGACTGTTTCTTCTGCCTCTGTACGTGTCACATTTCTCGTTCATTCTTAAGGCCACTACTGTCTTGAAACTAGAGGTAATTATTGAATTAGTAGAATCATATAATCATTTTGAGTTGGAAGGGACCCTTAAAGGTTAACTAGTCCAACTTCCCTGCAATGAACAGGGACATCTACAGCTACATCAGGTTGCTCAGAACCCCATCCAGCCTGACCCTGAATGTCTCTAAGGACACCACCACCCCTCTGGGCAACTTGTTCTAGTGCCTCACTGCTCTTACCATAAAAACTTTCTCTTGATATCCAAACGAAATCTCTCTTCTTTTAGTTCAAAACCATTTTCCCTTATCCTATCACCACAAATCATCCAATAGTCTGTCTTCTTTCTTACAGTCTCCTTTAAACACTAAGAGGCCACTCTCAGGTCTTTTCCAGGCTGAACAGCCCCAGCTCTCTCAGTCTGTCCTCATATGGGAGGTGTTCCATCCCTTGGATCATTTTTGTGGCCCTCCTCTGGACACACTCCAGCAGGTCTATGTCTCTCCTGTACTGAGGACTCCACATCTGGATGCAGTACTCCAGGTGAGGCCTCACCCACCAACACAGAGTAGAGGGGCAGGATTACCTCCTTTAACCTGCTGGCCATGCTGACAAGGATACAGTTGGCTTTCTGGGCTGTGAGAGCACATCGTTTGCTCACGTCCAGCTTGCCATCCACCAGTACCCTCAAGTCCTTTCTATCAGGGCTGTGTTCCACCCTTACATCCTCCAGCTTGTGGGGAATACACTGATAGTGGGGATTGCCACGACCCAGGTGCAAGACCTTGCACTTCAATTTGTTGAACTTCACGGGGTTGACCTGGGCCCACTGCTCAAGCCTGTCCTGGTCCCACTACATGGTATCTTGCCCTTGGGCATGTTGACCACACCACACAGCTTGGTGTCATCCATAAACTTGCTGAGGGTGCACTCAGTCCCAGTGTTGATGTCACCGATGAAGATGTTAAAGAGCACTGGTCCCAGTACTGACCCCTGAGGGACACAGCTTGTCACTGATCTCCATCTGGACATTGAGTCATTGACCACTCTCTGAGTAGGGTCTCACAACCAGTTCCTCATTCATTGAATAATCCACCCATCAAATTCATATCTTTCCAATGTGGAGAGAAGGACGTTGTGGGGTGCTGCGTCAAAGGCCTTACTGAAGGTCCAGACAGATAACATCAGTGACTTTTCTCTTGTCCACTGATGCAATTACACCAACATAAAAAGCAACCAGGTTGGTCAGGCAGGACCTGACCTCGCTGAAGCCAGGCTGGTAATCCCATATCACCTCCTTCTTCCATGTACCTTAGCACAGATGCCAGGAGGATCTGCTCCACGAACTTCCCCTGCACAGAGGTGAGACTGGCACACCAGTAGTTCCCTGGGTCATCCTTTTCATTCTTTTTAAAAATTCTTATCAATTAAAGCCACCACATACTTTCAAGTGCTTTCAGGTATTGTAACATCCATGTTTAACACAGAGCCCACCACAGCCACTCAGACGTGTTTTCTTTTCACAACGTTACATTATCTCTTTGGGAACTGGTCCATTTTGGATTATCTCCTATTTTACTATTAGCTTTAACAGAAGATACTTTTTAGTTCAAGTTTTCATTTTCAAATTAAGACGTGGCAGTTTGTTTAGCTATGGCAGATGCTGATACTTCACCTTTCTTCAGCAGAAAGTTAAGACATTTGCAATGCACACTACTACTGTGCTACTGCAGACTGTAACGTGCGCTCTTCCACGTGAGTGAAAAAAAAAGACACACATACTCGTGCATATGCAAGACAGCAGCATATGTACTGCCAAAGAAATCACACACTCTACCTCAACCATGATTACCAGCATTAAATGTAGTTTTCCCATTACTTTTTAAGGTGATGATTTCCCATTACTTTTTAAGGTGTGTTGGTGTACATACTGCCTCATACACCTACAGCCTCTCTTTATTCCACTGTGCATACCAGTCATACTTGTGACTCCAAGAAGCCTAACTGCACACATAAACACATCACACGACGGTCTCCTGACTGCTGCTGATCTGTCAGCATACACGGTCAGTGTCCTAAGCTGTATGTGCTGCTTGTAAATTCAAATACAGACCAGAAAACGCAGATATCAAGCAAATGTTCTGAAGACATTCACACTGAATAATGGGAGGAGTTTTCTGCAAGTTAAATCATCTTGATTTTAGACTCTCCAAGAAAAACTACAAGAGCTTAAAAAACCTGAAAGCACTTTAAACAAGAGGAACTCTGAGAATTACCAGCAACACTTCCCTACAATAAAAGATTGCCCACAATTCCCATCTTCAGAAGATGAAAACAACTGGAAGGGCTGACTTCAGTTGAATGCTGCATTTGCAATTTCGGTGTGCCACATGAGTTTCAAAACCTGAAGCTATCAGCCCACTGGGATGACATTATTTTTAATCCAAGATCACCACAGCACAGAGATTCCATTTCCCTTTGCTGTCAGAAACAAATATTTTAGCAGGGTGGAAATACCAACACCGTTTTTTAAAGCAAATCATATGGAGGATAAAGAAACACAAAATTTTGCAAGTTAAGACACATCTAGCAACTTCCACTGTGCAACTTTTAAGAAATTAGTTTCCTGCCTTTCATCTTTAAGCAACAAGAAAATACCATGACATGACCTCGAGCACCCTAAAAATGTGCAGAACTCACACGCAGCAGCTACAGATGCTTAATGCTTATTCAGTGTTACAATCAGGCTTTGGTTCAGCCCCTTCTTACAGGAAAGTGCTGGTGTTACACACACCTTTTCACCACACTGTACAGGATGAAGAAAGAACTCCACCCACAACACATAGACCTGAGACATAGATCACCCTACAAGGAAGGGCTCAGTAGTTGGACGCTGAAATGGGCTGCCCAGGGAGGTGAGTCACTATCCCTGGAGGTGCTCAAGAAACATTTAGATGTTGTACTAAGGGGCGTGGTTTAGTGGGGAAATAGTGGTGGTAGATGGACAGTCGGACTGCATGATTTTAGAGGTCTTTTCCAGCACTGGTGATACTCTGAGTTAAAACTGATTCCTTTGATACTTACTAACATAACAATAGTAGCAATCAATCTGGTAGGCTCAAACATCTTTTTCAATTGTTTCATTGGTCCCATAAGAAAGAGAGTGCTGTGAAACAGAAAAACAAAACAAGATGAAAACCTAAGGCGTGAAAGGCAAAAGTGAAACCAAGCCAGATTCCTGATGAAAGGCGGTTATTTTGTAAACTTTGCTGTTGTCATATGGGATACCAGCACACCACGTGTAATCAGTGCTCAACAAAGAAACAGGATATACAATGAGAGAAGATCCATCCCTGCTCTCCTTTGTCTAAGCTGTTCTGTAACTTTGCGCTACTCATAACTGAATGACTGACTAAGCCTAGAAGAACTCTCATGCTGAAACACAGATGAAGATCAGCTTCAGTCGGACCATTCCAACAGGTGCTTTTGATTCTCTCCTTGAAACCAGCATCCACAGAGACTGCATGGATTGCCAGGCAATTCATCTCTGTTCCTCTGATAAAGGGGCTGTTTTCACGCCTGCATCCATTCTCTGAACTCCACTTAGAGCACTGAGAACTTATACTGCATCAAATAGACAAGGTGAAAGTTTTATCTAAGGTTGTATTGCCATTGAATGAGTTATTCCTCAGGCATAGCTGCTGTATTACTTCCAGTTCCATTCCCTGTGCTTTCTTATTGATGCTCTTCAGCCACAAAAGGCTACGTTTTCACAAAGCAGAACTGTGTTTCAAGAACCTATACAACACACACGAAAGATTATCAGACAGTTCCACTGTAACACAGAGGCGTTTGCTAAAACAGAGCTTACAGACACACAGTGCTGTTATCAAAGGCAAAATGGCAAAGAAGTATTATTATCCTGAGGGGTAAAAAAAAAACAACACACCTCCAAAAACTAAAAACTGCAATGCTCAGTGCAACACTTTGAGCCTTTGGTGGTGTTTTGTTGTTTTTGTAATGGATGAGTAAAAAATATCTTCATGGTACTTTCTTTCATGATGCTGCTAGGGAGGTGCTGTTCTTTTTAGCGAAAAGAGAACAATCACACAGAAGTGGTGACACACTGGAACAGGTTGCCCAAGGAGGCTGTGGATGCCCCATCCCTGGAGGCATTCAAGGCCAGGCTGGATGTGGCTCTGGGCAGCCTGGTCTGGTGGTTGTTGACTCTGCACATAGCAGGGGGGTTGAAATAGATGATCATTGTGGTCCTTTTCAACCCAGGCCATTCTGTGATTCTCTGAATCTCCATAAACAAAGGTGCACACACAAACAGGTTAGATTTTACTACTTCCACACCTAGTCCAGCTTGTCACCTTTATTAGAGAACTAACATAAAAGATCATTACCTTCCAATCGATGCAATGTTCCCCAAAGTGTAAAATGCTGCAAAGAGAATCAGCCCTTTCCTTGGTACCCAGAGCAGACAACTGCCCTAAAAAGGAAAACAGAAAGAGAAAAGTGTGTGTGTTAGCATTCTTGTTAAAGATTAGCGTGCTGTATCTAACTGGAACCGAGCCCGGTGCTCTCAGAGACCCAGAAACCTCAGCCAGGCTACAGATCCTCGCGGACCCTTCCCAGCTCAGAACAATCAGCGCTTACCAACACGGAGAACACGCATCCCAACGCAAAGCAGGCGATGAAGCCTTTCACTCGGGTTCCCCAGCCCAACGAAGTCGCGTCGATAACCTGGAAACGAGCGTGCAGAAGGCGCGCGTTACCGCCGTTAGTTACCAACGCAACCCCGCGTGCCTGAGCTTCCCGGGGGCCGCGGCTCGAAGTGACGCCGGCCGGCAGCAGAGGCCCGGCGACACAGAGGCCGACGAGCGGCCCGGCGCCTTCCCCGAGGCGGCGACGGCCCCAGCAGGGCGGCAGGTGCCGGCAGCGGGGCGTTACCTCCGCCAGAGCGCCGGGCTCCTCCGCGTCCCTGCCGCTCAGCACCCGCTTCAGCTTGTCCATGCCGCCCCGCGCGCGGCCGGGCGGCTCTGCCCTTCCGCCCCGGGAACTACGAGCCCCGGCAGGCCCCGCGCGGCCGCCGGCCTTCCCTACCTGCCGGGGCGTGTAGTCGGAGGGGCGGGGCGGCCTGTCCCCGGCGCCCGTCTTCCGAAAGCCGCTGAGGGCAGCGAGCGGCGCCGCGCGGACAGGGCGGGAAATGGCGGAGCCTCCCGCCGTGCGGTGCCCCGCCAGCCGCAGCGGGCGCAGCAACGCGTGCCGTGACTTCGGTTTGTTTCGCTCAGGTAAGAACGGGGCTGTGAAACGTCAGGTATATTTTGTTTATTAACATACAAGAGGGAATATAAATTGCCGTACGTTCGGCTCGCTACAAAACAGCTGGAGAATCACCCCGCGCCCTCCTCCCAGCATTACGTATCCGCAGTACGTATCCACAGCGGTGCCTTTCTCAGGCGAAGCTGTACCGGAGAGTTTCCCTCGCTGCTTCCTGATCATCTGTGCGGTGTATCAGAGGCAGGAACGGCGTTTCTGCGTTCTACTTCGTGGTAACTGACTTTCTAAGCACGTCCTTGTGATTTCTCCAATGTTTGTGTTCCACTTAAATGCACAGCACCCAAAACAGATGGATATCAGAGCTATATATTCAGGATTCAAGTCCGTTCAAGACAACTGCATCAATAGGTCACAGATTAGTAAGTACGATGGAGGAGGTAAAGTACACATCAACTAAACATGCAGAGCAGCCTTTTTAATGCTAGCTGTCAGTTCCATAGGTCCCTCTCGACTAGACTTGGGCTCAGTGGAGCTTCTGTTGCATCACTGAGTAAACCCAAACTGTAATTTTCATTAATGAATGCAGATATGGTTTCCTTTGTGTTGGCATATCAGCTCTCCTCTCAATCACTGCCAGCTTTGGCTTTAGATGTGCTTTTATAAGCCCGTAAGGCACATAAAATAGTAAATTCTTAGAGGAAAAGTGCCCTGATCTGCTTCTACCAACAAACTCTCTTCACTCTGTTATTCCCTTCCTTTTCATTCTCTGCTCATATCCTGCTACCATGGGAGGGGACCTCAGTAATATTCTATTTCCAGACAAATATGGATCGCTTCCATTCTGCATTCATTTACAGCCAGATAAACGCTTTGTCCTGACACTACAGTCTTTAGGAAACAAGTGCAGTCACTTAAATAGTAGAGCATTTTTTTTTTTTTTTTTTAATAAAAACATCAGCATTGTCCTTAAATGAAAACCATTTCTCAAAAGACATGATTAATTGAAACAACCCACTCCAAAACTTGTTTGAAGACACGCAGTGTAGATTATGAAGATTTTTAATTAAAACAGTCCAGGACATCAGAATTTACACATTCTTATCAGACCCTGTCAAATCAAAAGGCCCGCTTTTTGCTACAGTCCTCAGCTTCCTGCACTTCACTGAGTGTAAGCAGCAAATTTAGACAAGGCCGTTTAACTCCCCCAATCTTAGACCAAACCACTGATGTAATTTAAGATTTCCAAAAGCAACAGAATTACTTAAAGTTTAATCCACAAAATGTGAAGTTAGAATAGTGACTGCACATGCGATCACACTCCTATTGATATTAAAACTTAGAGATTTTAAATAAACCAAAAATACACATCTGGAATACATGCTAGCATCCTTTTGAAGCTACGTAAGCTCCTCTTTCTCAAATTGCAAATACCAGCATCTTGGAGGGATTGAAGACAATCAATGTCCTTTCTCCCCAGCCAAGAAGTAACTCGATGGGTTATCAGCCTGAAGTAGAAGCCAAGCAAAAAATCCATCTCTTAGGACTGAAAGCTTAAAACATACGCAAAGGAATTTTATTTATCAATTTTTACTGTAGATGATTACTTCATAGAAATAAAATTATGCCAATTTTATGACTAATATTGCTGCTTCAGATATCAAGAGACTAATAAAATCTTTCATGGAAGCGTTTGCATTGGAGGGCCCAGGCAATAGTCCTGCCTCACTGGTGAAATGAGCAGAACCCACACTCTTCCATTGTGAAAGTCCATCTCCAGTGCCATTGAAGACTGTAATTTACCACCGCTCTATCATTAACTCCAGATACAGGTTTAAAAGAAAAAAAACCAAAAACACCCAAGATAGAACAAACATTAGCAAAACCTTCTTGAAATGAGTTCTGTTTTCTTTCAGGGCTACAGAAAAAATAGCCAAATTCTTTATTCCACTAGTAGTGAAACTGCACCCCCCAGTAATGCCTACACGATCACACCATCTCCAGTCTAATTCAGTCCATATAGAGTCACATTTATTTTGACTTAACACATGTTGTTTCCAGTGATGCCTCTGGATTATTAGATTCCAGCGTCCCTGGGAATTCTAGTTTTTCACATATTGTCTCCTTTATGGGTAGATACTGAGAGATCTCGTTAGGTTCCGTGAACAGGGAAGGTGGTACATGCTAAGGAGCAAAAAAAGTTAGATGAAATGAATGAACAAAAAGGAAAGAAAAGGATTTTAAAAAACAAATACTTATGGACAGCTGATCTTTACCTGATTTGAACTCCTCGAAGTCACATGGCACAGAGAAATTTAGATTATTACTTCAAATATAACACATACGATCTCTTACTTCTTGAGTATCATCAGTAGGTTAAGGAAAACTATTTCATATTTTTAAGCAGCAGATTTTATTTTCACACAAAAGTCAGAGACGTTCCAGAACATCTACAACATTCACGATTTCAGTGCTGCACACTGTCTCTTTGAGAGTCTAATTTTGGATGAGACCAGGATGGCCACAAGGGATTTAATGTTTAATGTCTTCTGGTCATTGCTATACGCTCCCTGGAACAACTGATAATTGATATTGATATCTCAACATATGTCTTTGTTTGAAGAAGTCTACCACAGACAGTGTTTAGCTATTTATATGGCATAGTAACTGAGTGGATTTTAATTTTGAGTTTGAAGAAATTAGTTAGTCTAAGTTCATTAATATCTTTCCCTGTAGATTCCTGCAGATGATGTAGCTTCACACACACAGACATTTGTCAGGACAAAAGAAAACAACCACAACCTACACTGAGCGCACAACTTTCTAACAACATCCCGTAAACATGAAGTGTAGAGCTATTTAAATACAACCTGACTGTCAGATACCCCTAACATGCAAGGAATTATACTGCAACTTCAATTAACTCAGACTTGAGAAATGTTTTCTCCTTTACCTACTGAAGCTGATCTAAGGAACAGAAAAGCAATATGAAGTATGAGGTTAAAATGAAACCTAGATCAACTACCTGTATTTCAGAAGCCACCAAACTATCAGAAAGATCATGCCTGATTTAATTGCCTTAATTAGGGATTGCATATTGCTGAAAAATGATAAACTATCCCTTTCCTTAAGGAGAAAATAATTGTGCAAAAGTATTCCCTCAGAACATTAGTATCACACTAGTCACGTTCTACAGGTGAAAAAGAAAAGGAGAGTACCTAAAAATCATATATTGGGTAAAGAATAACAAGTCAACATTTCAACTGGAAATGATTCTGAGCTACTGTTTGGGTTTTAAGATAAGCTGTTGAAATTATTCTGAGAAAAAACAAATGAATCTGTAGTAGCAAACAGATTCTGACTTCTAGTACAGGTTGTGAGCACACAGCCAGTGCTGAAATTCAACATCACGGGAAATGCACTACCTGATTTTGTGACTGAACAGTTCTAAAACAGTAACGAAAACAACTGTTAACTGAAAAATAGAAAAATTAACCCAATCCCATATACTGTAAATGTGATCAGTGAGTCAGCTACAAAGGCCAATCTATCCTGAAATCTCTAAAATAAAAACTGCACACACAGAAGGACCTCCCCACTGCTTAGATTACCAACCTTTCAAAAGGATTACTGACCGACAGTGATTTCTTTGTGGATCATAAAAGAATGTTAAAAAGCAGACAAGGAAAACATTAAAAATGTAGTACCTTTAAACTTGATATTTTGCTTTCTCTCGACGTATATTCTCGCAACATATAAGCCTTGTCAGACTAAAGGGAAAAGAATTGCAAAAATTTATTACAAAATTATCAGAGTGCAAAATGAGCACTGTGAAACACTGAATTCAGGAAACATTTCAATGTGACTGATCATGGATCTTTAGCAGTAACGTACATTCACGCTCCCAAAGACAAAGAATGGCATCTTTTCCAAGAGTTATCTTTTTGCATGCAATGATTGAATATCTATGACTGAATGCGTTTGTCAGCCTTCTCTCAGAACTCCTGCATCACTTCATTATCAACTGGACAAAATAAGCAAACCTGCTATGTTCTGTCATATTTATGGAATATTTCAACTCAGCATAGCATAGGTAGTTCTCTGCAAGGTTAAACTTGCAGTCATAATACAAGCCAAAATCAAAAAACCCACCCAACCCCTTAACAACAACATCACAACATTTACTGTTGTCTATTTTTTTTGACTTGTACTGCCTCTCTGTGTCTATCAAATATATTTAAATCATTATTTAGCGTACACTATGGGCTACTATCCTCATATAATACGTAGCACTTGGCTGCTACTTCAGTACTACCATAACAAAATTAAATTGTAAGTTCGGTTTGGGTAACCTCTATGCCCCAAAGCATCAGTATTGAAGTACAGGAATATCAGCAGTTCTTCTCTGAAAGCAGTACTGCAAGTGAGCACCTAGAAAACATTCATAATGGTGAATGAGGGCTTACCTCATGGTGAAGCCTCGTGTCATTCATCCTGATCAGTACTCCATCAACTCGCAAGAAAAACCTCAACAGCACAAAAAAACTGGAAGGCATGACTCTCTGGAAATACAAAGATGTGCCATTCAGCATATTACAAAGTTTTACTTTAGCCACATGTTTACTTGTGTCAGAAATTCACAATGAAAGACTATGAGTGAGCTTTCAGTAGTAAAACTCCTAACTTGGGTTGGTGATATACTACAGCTACTACAGCCTGCAGCAGAGCAGGCTGTTTCTGAAGAGCCTAGGGATGCAGAAAGGAAGACAGACAAACAACTGACAAGCTCCCTAAAGCAAGCAACAAAAAGATTAAGATAACCGTTTTCAGTAACTCTAATTTTAAAAGCAAGAATAAAGAAATTTTCATTTTAAATTTAAATTCTAGAAAGAATAAAATGCAAAGGTGTTACTACATTGTGCTCCATCAGCTAGCTGGGTCACCAAGCCTCTTGTATTCACCTCTCAGTACTCACTATTTTTACACTCAAACTTGACACTCCGTGATCATGAAGTTCATCTTCAAACAGAAGTACTTCTTCAAAAAACATGATTTGTTCCCTGGCTTTCAATTTCTCTGTATTTATATGTTCTGTTGTAGGAACAACCTCAAGAAAAAGATGAATAGTTAGTATACTAATTTGCTGTCAAACTGCATAAAGTTTGTCCTGATCTTTAAAATCCTCCATCTGCTAGCTTTCTGAAGGGAAAAGTTTCCAGAGCACTAGGCTTAATACATCCAAAATTCTAATTGGCAAAGTTAAAATTGAAGACAAAGTTTCCAAGAGAAAACATTGAGCAAAGCAAGAACCAAGAATGGAAAGTTCTAAATAAACAGTCATCTGAGTACAGGTTTCATAGCCTTCAGCAGCAAGCTGAATGTGGAAATATTCAAAGATGCCTCATGCTTAATGTGTGTTTGAAACCTTCTGGGTTTTCTATGCAATTGGCATAGCCAACTGCAAACCCTGAATTCCAATAAAGACTTCCCTCAGAAATCAAGCTTTTCCATCTTGTGCTCTACATGTGCTCATACATTTCTGCTGCCTAAAGACCACGGGCCAACAAGACAGCTTACTTTTATGCTGCACATTTGATTCCAGAGCAACTCTAGTGATCTGTAACCAACACAATCTTAGTGAAGTAATACAGATTACCTGCTTAGTAGCAAGCAATCTGTATACACTAATGAGAAGCTGGGAACTTCAGCCTTATTTTAAAATAAAGTCAAGGGAGGGCCTGTCACTTAAATATGAGGAATTAAAAAAACCCCAAACCAAACCAAAACAGAAAACCCGCCCACCAAACCTGAAGTTTTTTTAATAAGCCACGATTTGATTAAGAGAATATGATGAGAAACATGAAAAACCTCAAGGTATACTCTGAAGTCAGAAACTAAGAACCATGAAAAATTTATAAAAGCCTACTGACAGCTTCAAAAAAAGTGCTCTGTGTTTGACTGAAACAACACGTAATCAGCATGCAACAAAGGAAAAATGCTTACCTTTAGTGTTGCAGTATCTCCCAGCAATGTTCCTTTGTAGTCAGTTGTGTAAGTCCAATCATAAGGCTTGACAACTTCCTTAGTGTGCTCAGTCTCACTCCTCAAGAAGTGAAAAAGAATACAGCACACTTTGTAGTAATTATTAAAAACTTACAACGTAAGTTCTTATGATTTTCACACCACACCCTAACTATTTGAGAAAAAGAGCAGTATTGTCTGTACTGTACTGATGATGTCAGTAAGCACACAGTATTGGTTCTTCCACAACAGCTGTTATCATAAAGAATTAGAAAACCATTACCCAAATTCCTCTGCTAACACTGCCTCAGGCTTATGAGGCAAAAATCAAGACTTTTAAGCGCTGTTGAAAAGTTTGTAGTTCACAATCATTTCTTCAGTAAGTAGGCAGAAAAAATTCTGCTGACAACACACAGCGATAATTAACAACGTTACCTGTTTTTAAGACAGCTTTCACTTCTCCCCTTGACTTATTCCTAGGAGCTCTGCCACTCATTTGGTAAATACTAAACAGTACAACAAGTTCTCATGCACAGTGATTGTCCTGCTATAGTCCGAAGGCTAAGATGTTGAACTTTTACACACCAGTACACACACTCTTATAACGTGTAAGCCCCCATGAATTTGAATAAACACAAACAGAACTAAACTATGTTAAACATGCAGTAAGTTTGAAGAAAGCCAGGAAGTAATTGAAAAATGCAACTGACACTGAGTAACAGATAGGATGATGATGGCAAAAAATAAAGCAAAGTGATTTCCGCCATTACACACTGATTGCATCAATGGCAGAACTAAATACAACACGGTCCTCAGGAGTTGTCTGTTGTTTTAACTACTTTATAACAGTTTTGCATACAACACACCAATACTCGCCCACTGGTGATAAAATACTGTACCTGCTCTCTTGCCACTCTTCTGCACAAGCCACTTTGATCATACCTTGGCAATTATTGACACATTTTAAAGCATCTGTTGCATTGAACTCAATTCCAAAACCACGTTCATGTTGTATTCTCAAGATATTGTCTCCAAACATCATCTCCGGCAGGGAAGGCATGTGTAATTCTTCAGCCAGTCTGCAAAGAAAAATAGCAGTCCAATAAGGAGACATCAGTCAGTCATAGTTGAGTGAAAACAATCTGTTTATAAGTATTCTCTAGACCGCAGTAAACGACAAGACATACCATCAGTATGCCTTAAAAACATTGTATGATTGTTACTTTCCCAGTTAATCATTTGACATGAGTTACAGAATCACTGATCCTCAGTGACTTTTCCACTGTAAGGTTATTCCTAAAGCTTGTCTTCTCCATCAGGAGAGTAAAAAAGCCTCACACAAGTTAAAAAAAAAAAAAAAAAGAAAATTATAAGGATGAAGTAGCAGCTTTTAGCCTATTGTAGACAAACCTCTGGATAATCCAAGAACTACTTTTGCAGATGGTCAGAAAATTTTATGAAAGTTTTACTGTCAGCAAGTTTAAACTCATTACACAGCAGCCCATACTACCATGTTTGGTACAAAACAGAGCCTGAAAACAACCATGGCAGAGCATATTAAAAGCACAGTGTAGAACACACATCTACCTTAGGCTTCGGTTAGATACTAGAAGGAAGTTTTTCACACAGAGGGTGGTGACACACTGGAACAGGTTGCCCAAGGAGGTTGTGGGTGCCCCATCCCTGGAGGCATTCAAGGCCAGGCTGGATGTGGCTCTGGGCAGCCTGGTCTGGTGGTTGGTGACCCTGCACATAGCAGGGGGGTTGAAATTATATGACCACTATATATGACCTTTTCAACCCAGGCCATTCTATGATTCTGTGATTCTACTGCTCTACTGACTTCCCAGCTTTGTAGAAAACGCACACTGGTATTCATAAGCTCCAATCATGAAAGCTGTGGAACCAATTGAACTTTGTGAATAGAATAAATACAATTCCTGCAGAAAATATAAAGCCATTCCAGTTCACTTTTTGTTTTACATCATTTTTTATACATATAATGTATAAAAATATATACACACACTGCTTTATGCACACAGACACTGTTTAGCAAAATATATGCTTCACACACTTTCACCATTCCCTCCCTACCTTATGCCTTATTCATTAAGATTAAAGAGCTTGTGCCATAACCATTGTACCTTTGCTTTTCTACCTTTTTCATCACATTGTGATCATCTCAGCATCCCTGAAAATCATCTAAAAGGACAAAGGTAATTTCTAAAATGTTAAATTAAGCAGTTGCCTCTATAAAATAGCTACCATTGAAAGAAACTGAGCAGAAAAAAAGATGTGTACAGAAGGTAGCCTGATTTCTAGACTGGCAGTTCAGCTCTGTCTCTTGCTTAAAGAAAAGAGTTAAGTTCTCCTGAACTTTATTCCTAAGATCTTCATTTTTAAAAGACAGCATTTCGTGAAATACGTTTTCACAAACATGTCAGAAAAACGGAGTATACTGCAGTAACAGTCCTTCTTTTCCTGCAGAACACGGGCACTGCTCAACTGAATGCTAAATCCTCTTCACAGAGGAATCAGTAAAACACGGGATTCAAGTTTTCTTACCTGCAACTACAAGAACTGGAGGATCATTAGGTAAAAGCATTTAATGAGGATTATTGTAAGTATTGAGCACAGAATAAAAACAAGAGTTAGTAAGACCGTTTCCACACGTTTGAAGGTAGATATGCAGTTTAAAAAATAAGCATAATGTTGTTATAATACAGAAAAAAAATGAAGTTTACTTGGCTTCTTATAATGCAGAAACAAAGTGTAAAACTTCACGATAGTGGACTCACGCAAATAGAAAAACTGAGGGCAACACAACTGAAGTTTCCCTTCACAGCTCCCCACATACTTATTCTGGAAACGGAAGCCTAGAATTATCTGTCAAACTCAGCTGCCACCGAGGTCAGCTTGGGCCCTAACAGCTCAACTGTTTGGCTCCACATTAGCAAATCTGACTTAAGCACTCAGTGCTGACACAGCAGTGCTTCATCCAACGGTCTGACAACAATGGAAATTACTGCTGTGAGGAGAAAGCAAACAATCAATTTTTAATGAAGCCTTTTATGTTATTATGAAATAACTTAGAGGAGCATGCGCACCACATATAAAAGCATCTTAACGGTCCTTAAAAGATAATCAACCACAATCAACTTCCAGTCAGCGGCGGGTGCCTGACCGCTGAGGGCCGGACCTCCACCACCGACAGCCGTCATTAACGAGATTCTGATAGCCGCCCGTAAACGAAAGCAGCCCAGATTCTTCAAGAGGGAAAAATATAAAATAAGATGCCCGAGGTGCCGGGCACGCTGTGT